>CM060941.1:638846541-648846541 GCA_030765085.1 Allium cepa | reverse complement strand
ATATTTTCTTTCTGACCTTAGTTATATTAACCGATATAAAACTATCTATTGATACATTCCATAGTTATCTAATAACTATCAGTACATACCCCTTTGTGCCCCAACAGCTATGAGTAATACATTATCCAACATTTGGAGAGCATTAGGTGTCTAGTCCACCTAATCTCAACGGATGCATCGATGTCCAGTCTTGATACATCTTGACTGGGAATATTTAAAATGATGTGCTTATCGTATTGTGATATAATACTCCTAAGTCTGTAACTACTATCACAAACACATCATTTATGGATTATATGACATATATAATTAAATTGACCATTTTATTATTCATAACATTTTATAACAAGTAAATAATAGAAAGGAAACACCTTTTATTTTGAACAAGATTGGTTAATGAGTTAAATTTTTGTAACAAATTACATAATTGTCCCTATGAGACACTCCGAACTCTATTACTTGTTACAAGTTGGTAAATAAGCGTCCACTAAACTATTGAAGTGGGTTCAAAATTTGAAGTTACCAGACAGAATCGCTTCAAACGTAAAAAGATGTATTGAAATGAAGGATCTTCAAATGTCGGGAACGAAGAATTGCTATTGTCTTATATTTTTAGTGATTTTTCATAATAGTGTTTAAGGAGCTATTGCCACCAAAGGTGTGGGTGCCTATTACCAAGATTGGTTTATTATCTAAATATTTGTGCTCAACACACTTGTTAAAACTAATTTGGAGAAAACAGAAACGGGTGTACCTAAATTATTGTGCAAATTGGAAAAAATATTTCCTATGGTGTAACAACCCTGGTTTGGAGATTACTTTTCAATATTCAATTATTTGTAGAACCCCAGTTTGGAGATTACCTGTCAATATTAAATTATAATGATTGGTAATCTCCAAACTAGGGATGTTATACATGGAGCTTTCAATTGCATAGAACATCTACCCGCACATCAACCAACTAAAGATTTAAAGTGAGTACCAATGCAATGCAGATAGATGTATCCTTTTAGGAGGTACGTGTATACAAGTAGGATTTATATTATTTTTCGTAATTAGCTTAATAAATTTATAATCGGTAAAAAAAATTGAACATTTTCGTATGAAGGTATCTGGGTTAACTTTAAAAAAGGTGAAACAAAAAGCATGCATTGAAGAATCAATATGTCAAACATATGTTATTAAAGAAGCATCCATAATTTTTAGTTATTATTTCAAAGACCATGTTAAACTAAATTCTAATAGTGGTCCTCGAAATGATGATGCTATAGATGAGTCGCCGGACTTTCTCTTTATATTTTCTAAAAACATGGTCGTCCGTCTGGTTAATGGAAGGATAGAAGTTTTTGGATAGTTAAAAGGGTTTTACATAGCTAAAACAATGGTGCTTCTCAATGTGAAGAATTGGGAGATCTTATTAGAATATACTTGTTTATGTAGTTTCAATGCTACGTTATGCACACACACACACGCACACACGTGCATGCACGCACCCCATAATCATATTTACATTAAGAATACTAATTGCTTAACATTTAATTTGAGCAACAAAATTCAACGGTTCAACCTAGTAAAGGATTTGAGGCTTGATTTCAGAAATATATAAGCATATATAATCTTTGAATAAATTTAATTTGAAACATTTTATTATGTACATAGTGCATACTAATTTAATTCAAAAAGTTGTTAATAATGGAATCGTGATATTTGTTTCGCATTTGATCCACTGTTCAAATACAAAAAATACCCAATCATATACGTCAATCGCACAGAGTAGAGTTTGGATCTAATGAAACAACTTAAATTAGTGGGGTATGTTTAAAGGCGATGAACATGATGACTTATAACATTATTATTGAATGTTACAAGAAATAACCGAAATCACTAAGTTGGTAATATCAGAACTTAAATCTTTTTATCCAAATGTAGTGGTTTGATATTACTCCTGATATACAAGTACGTCGTATACATAAAGATAACTTTGTTGAGGTAAATCATGAAAGGAGATATAAAGGAAACGATCTATTTTTGCCAGCAATGCAAATTTATTATGTGCATTTTCCTATCATAAACAACAAGGAGGACTGGCGGGCTGACGTTAAAAAAAAAACCAAGATGGTTGTTCAATGGAAACATGATCATAATCGATGAGCGGCCAAACCAAAATGATCTAAGAAAAATAAACTACCAATAATATAAGACCTCTTAACAATTATTTGATAGAGTTGAACTTGATGAAGATAGTCATAGTTGATGATGATGACGTTGTAGTTAACGAACATGATTATTACATTGTAAATAGTGATATTGATGTTGATAATTAGTAGCATATGTATAATTTATTGTAATACTACTGTTATATATGGACATCATTTTTCATTTTTCTTTGCTACTAACAATATATTATGAAGTTATGTGTGTGGTACAATTATTCAATTTTGGGCTTATACATCATGACAACTGCTAATCTCATTGTCATATTTACTTATTAATGAATGGATATCCAGTAACACCACTCTATAAGATCGGGATCAGCTTAAAAACCAAAATCTGGTTCTTAGTACTAATTGCTACTCCATTTGCATGTCATTGTAAAACACAAGTTATATATTCACTATTACATTGTATACATATATATACATCTATTATTATAACTTGTATGTCTAGTCGAGGTCGTACACACATCTATAGTGGATCATACTCATCCGATCATGGAGGATCCTACTTAAACGAGCATGATGCTCATATGATGTCTTCTTTTATTTGGACGGATAGTCCTATTGCTTCTATTGATGCTAGTGGTGCATCACTCATGCATCTAAGACGGACTCTGCCTTCATCAAACGATTTGATATATTTAAGAAAAAAATAAGGATTGGGACGAGTAATTATGTATTTGAATACAAAAACATTCATACACACAATAACATTGATAAACACACTCACACTCACCATGATTTTACCTTTTATAAAATTATACATACATACATGTGAACTAATTAAATAATTCAATTTTTGCAATACAAATGCATACATACATATATACATATACAATGATACTCACATGCATATTCACACTCATTCACATGCACCTCATAAAATATACATCTATTAATATAAATTTTGCATCTGTAGGGGTGATGATGATTGCAACACCGCGTCCAAAACCATTCGTGAAGGCATGCATGCACAAATCATTGATTTTTACCCCACATTTACTGACATTTCCGCCAACGTGAAGACACTCATGTTTCAAAGGTTTATGTTAAAATAATTTTATTACACAATATTATATATTTTTTATATTATTTTATAAATATGTATGTCATTTTATTCATAATATATTCAATTTCATTATAGAGGAAATGTTCTTGGAACGGTGGCATTTATAAAGCAATAATGAGAAAGGTTTGGCATCCTAAGCAGCCTAATAATATCGATAGTGGAACTATGTATGCATACGAGTTCCAAAAAGCATTTAGCTCTGGCACAAGAGATAAACAAGAAATCCTTGTTGTATTGGAAGACAAAGGACCATAAGAAAATCGTGAAAAAAATCCGAAATTAGGTGTAGTAATTGCATAACAATGGTTCTAAATCATAGGCAAATCATTGTAGTGATTGACTATTCAAAGAATTCCGAAATTGATTTAAACTAATTTATAAATTAATTAAATCATGTGGTTTATTCGGAGTATTTATCATTACAGTTATGCGACTCAAAGGTAAAAATTAAGTCAGCAACTAATATCAAATAATTTGAAAATTAACATTCACGGGTCACCTTAGCTAGAGGTGTGACATTTTGGTTGAATTTATCACTTACATATCTTTTTGGTAAAATCTAATTTTAGTTATTATAAGCTATACCAAATAGTGACAATTATTTCACCAATTCTCTTTACCAAAACTGTACCACTTCAGACTTACAGAATTCGATAATGGTCAAATTTGAATATCAAGTCCTTGGTAATAAAAAAATTATTATTCACCGAATAATTTGGTCAGAATTTTGACTTTGTTTTGCAGTTGGCTAATATAACCGAGGAGACGAATCCTCTCTTGAATAGGGTTTCACTTTCAATATTTCCACTCGACCTAATTATAATCGTTCGATGGATGCCGTGTCATGACTATAGTCAAAGTAGAGTTTTAATATTGAAGATTAATAGTATTCTCAAATCAAGAGTATTGTGTAAATTAGTCACTTATATATTTTCTTTTTGACCTTAGTTATATTAACCGACTTAAAACTATCGAGTGAGTCATTTCATAGTTATCCAATAACTATCAGTACGTAACCTTGCATCCAACAGCCATGAATAACACATTTTCCAACATTTGGAGATCATTACAAACTTTAATCTCAATAGATGCATCGATGTCTAGTCTTGATACATCTTGACTGGGAATATTTAAAATGATGTACTTATAATATTATGATATAATACTTATGGTTACAACTATTTTTCACTACTATCACAAATACATCATTTATGGAATTTCTGACATATATAATTAAATGAAATTTTTAATTATTTATAACATTTTATAACAAGTAAACAACAGAAAGGAAACACCTTTCATTTTGAGAAAGATTAGTTATCAAGTTAGATTTCTGTGACAAATTACATAATTGTCCCTAGGGCACACCCCTTACTCTATTACTTTTCCAAGTTGGAAAACATGTGGTGATGAAACTATTGGAGTGGCTTCAAAATTTGAGGTTATTAGATGGAATCGCTTCGAACATTAAAAAATTTGTTGATATGAAGGATCTTCAGATGTTGGAAATGAAGAGTTGTGATTATCATATAGTTCGGAGACTTTTCCTAACAGTATTTAAAGAGTTATTACCACAGAAGGTGTAGATGCCAATTACCAAGCTTAGTTCGTTATATAAAGAGTTGCACTCAACACAGTTGATAAAACTAATTTGAAGAAAATAGAAATGGGTATACCCAAATTATTGTATAAATTGGAAAAAACATTTCCCATGGTGTTTTCAATTGCATAGAACATCTACCCGCACATCAACCAACTAAAGATTTAAAGCGAGTACCAATGCATTACAGGTGGATGTATCCTTCTGAGGGGTATATATAATACAAGTATATAATACAAGTAAGATATATGTTCTTTTTTGTAATCAAATTAATAAACGTATATTTGAAAAAATTGGGCATTTCATATGAAGATCTCTGGGTTAACTTAAAAAAAGATTAAACAAAAAGCACGCCTTGAAGGTTCAATATGTGTTATCCAACCATTTGACCGAGCCATATTCGAGCAAGTTAAACCGATCAATCAGGAATTCAGAACAAAACCTGCTAAACTTGGATGCCAAATAAAGTCAAGAGATATAGTTGCTAATATGCAAACAACCTCCTAATATGGTCCATGCACCGCTTCAAGTACCAAAACCGGAGTCCAACGTTCAAGCCAAGTTATGGATCAGTACTAATCCATTCCTATGGATCTGTACCAATCCCCACTTTTTGCCCAATACCACTTCAAATCCATAAACAAGCCTAGAAACCATATATTATCAAGAACGCAAGATGAAGTAAGACCATTTTAAAAATGCTAAAACCAAAATCCCTCAAGTGATGGATTGGTACCGATCCATAAACTTGTACCCAAATTGCCTCAATCTTCTTACACTCCTTAGCCATGATGCCAGTAGCTTCGGAATATCGATCAGAAGACAAGTACCGAGCCTCCTCAGGATTCAAAAATCACTAAACCATCGGAGTGATGGATCATTACCAATCCATCACTATTGGTACCGATCAATAGAAACTCCACCATATAACCTCAAAATTCTTCTACTCCCAAGTCTTGATGTTAGGAAGCCATTTCAAGCTTCTCAAAGCCGGTCGCATGCTTTTTGCTATCAATCTTCTCGAGCATTTGAAGTCAGGAACTTTATTCCACCACTGATCCATCTAACCAATCCAGAAACAAGCTTCTAGCAAAGCAAAAAGATAGAAAACACGAAGTTAGTAATAATTCATCATCTACAAAGAATTGGAGAAGGTCCGTAAGACATTCTCATGGATCGGTACTGATCCATACCCATGGATTGGTACCAATCCATGGATATGGATGACATAGCTACGTCTACTCAAAGTTAACTGCTGCAAGATAGTAGGGGACGTGGTGGAGATAATGGTTTAGCATTTCCCGGTGACCTGCAGCTATAAATAGAAGGCTAAGGGCTCATTTTGAAGGAAATTTTTTGCTTCCTTATAATTATTACATGTTTCTTTGTAATCAACCATGGAGTGGTACCGACCCATAAGAACTGCACCCGTAAACAGCCACCAAATCAGCATAAAGCTAATGGACGTAGGCAATGATTAGCCGAACCGATGTAAAACTTTTATATCATGTTTTTCCTTGTTTTTATTTGCTTTCTTCACTCTTTTCTTTGTTATACTCATTTAGGTGCTTATACCACTTTTTGGTACTAACAATATGTCAAACATATATTATGGAAGAAGCATCCACAATGTTTAGTTATTATTTTGAAGATCATGTTAAGCTAAATTCTAATAGTGGTCCTCGAAATGATGACATTATAGATGAGTCACTTGACATTACTATTTCAATTTTTCAGAACATATGGTCGTCTGTCTAGTAAATGGAAGGACAGAAATTTTCGAACAGTTAAAAGAGTTTTCCATAGCTAGAAAAATGGTATTTCTCAATTGTGAAGAATTAGCAGATCTTATTAGGTTTGTAAAAATATTTTTTAGTATTTACAGTCAATAACGTGTTATATATATCATAATCATATTTATATTAAGAAGACTAATTGTTTAACAATTAATTTGAGCAACAAAATCCAACGATTCAACCAATGAAGGATTATAGGCTTGGTTTCATAAATATATAAGAATATATAATCGTTGAATAAATTTATTTTGAAATAGATTATTACTTACATAATGTGTGTTAACTTAATTAAATAAGTTGTTGATAGTGGAATCAGTGATATTTGTTATAATACTCATGCATTTGATCCATTTTTGAAATACAAAAAAAAATCCAATCATATACGTAAACTGTTTTAAATTTCACACAGTGTTGTCCGGAGCTAGTAAAAAAACTTAAAGTACTGGGGTATGTTTAAAGGAGATGAACATGGAGATGATTTACAACATTATTATTGGACGTTACAACAACTAAACTCACTTATTTGGTTATACTAGAGCTTAAATCTTGTGTATTCAAATTGTGATGACCCGATTATTCGACCCCCAAATATTGACACTAATACATATACGGTATTCGTGTGCCAAGCACCCAAGTGCCAGAAAGACGAATTGGTTGGGTAAAATAAAAGAAAACAAATAGAATAAGAAAAGAATGCAATATCAGAATCTCAAAACAGAAGGAAAATATATAATATGAAAGGAATAGTGCAATGTGGGTTACTCTAAACACAGAAATATCAGAGTTACTAAAGCCTAAGTACTATCATCAGCCTAGATAGTTATAACAACCTTTCCTCACAATGTTGATATATTCAATATAGAATTTGCAGTGGAAATAAATGCTACAATAGGTAGAACTCCAACCTTCTCCAGAAGCTCCGAAGCGTCTGTAGCAAAATTTGGAAACATACATAGGGATGACCCGAGTATTAAGAAAATAACACCTTGATCAGTTTGGTAAACCAGCATGAGTAACATAAGAACAATGTAACCAGAATGGTAATTATTGGGACCGTACATATACCCATAACGGTTTTCTCTTCAAAGAAACAATCATTCATTAAGTTTAATATAGTGATATAATAGATAATGTTTATAGCACATAAATTATATAACATAGCTGGAATGGTTACATTCATTATCCCACAAAGTGAATCAGACAACAGTGATCACACAACGTAAGGTAGATTTTCTGTTATCCCCTACACAATATATGGATAAAATGATATATTGTTTGAATAGCCCCTGAAATCTCTACGGTCATACTTGTCCTTTAGACAACATTTTATCTGTTGTTTGATTGAAGTTACCAAAATTTTTGGTTTTGGCTCCATATTTTCCCTCTCAATATTTTCATGGTCGTGTTCCTTAATTATTCCCTCTTCACTTCTTTCCATTCCGTCTTCTTAAAATATATTTCCCTCTTCTAAAAATTTCCTCTTCTCAAAATTTATTTCCCTCTTCTCAAAATCAAACCGACAGAACCCTAAACTTAAACTCGCCTTCAACCCATCTTCGTCCCGTGTCTTGGAATTAGGGTTTCAAATTGGCTTGATAATGAAATCACTGTACCGATACTCTCTCACTCTTAAACAACGACTGATAAAGAAATTGGCTTCCATTTTATGCCCGTTTTCGTTCAAGCTTGCTTCAATTTGTCGAGTATTCTTTGACTAATATATGGTATGATTTCTGCACCTTTCGATTTTGTATAGATCTCGACTTAGATTTTAAGAGCCAATGATGGAATGGGTTTATATAGGAATTTATTTCCTGTATTTTAGATTTAGACTTGACTTTGGATTTTAAACATTGGATGTTGATGTTGTATTGTTGCAAATATTTTTGACCGCTTTGTTTTTTAATTTTCTGCTTTATCTCCTTGACTCGTTTAATTATAGAGTTCTCTGATATACTCGTATATATTTTTACTTGGTTGAATATATTGATTTCGAGTTTTCTGCCTTGTTCACCTGAATTAGTATATCTAACTTGAATTTGTTGAGTTGGCTGGTGATATGAGAGTTGTGCAAGGCACTAGTACTTATTTCGTTGTAGAATTGGTTGTTCAAAGCATTGCACACTAGACTTATTTGTGCACTTATTTGTGGCCTATGAACTTGAACATGAACCATTATTCACTTCATTGTTCGATTTGAGTTGCTTTCCTTGTTCACTTCATTGTTCTACTTTGTTAGGTTCATTGTTTCATTGGTTGCCCCTTGCTTGTTTTGTTGCCCCTTGCACTCGTGATTTTTTCACTTGATTGTTCGATTTTGGAAAATTCCATGTATATACTTACATACATACGTATGTATATATGTGTGAACGTTTGTGGCACTTCCTTGTTTTAATTTATAGCACTTGTTATTTATAACAATTCCTTGTTGCATTGTTGGCCTTGTCCATGTACTTGCACACATATTTATATACATATCTACATGTATATATGTATGTTAGTGTGTTTGAACTGTGAATGGTTTTAATTTTCAAATGGACTTATGAGTGTGCCTTTCCTTTCCTGAACCTTGAATGGCATGAACTTTGCCTTGTTCTGTTCAAGTGCCTTTTGAATGTGCTTGTCTTAATTTACAATGTGCACATGTTGTATCATTTCATGAACTGGTTTTTGAAATCCCTGCACTAATTTCACTTGTATCATGCATATGTATCATTACGGACATGTTGTTGGCCTTTGAGTCTGGTCTATGAAATATCTTCCATGTATATACATACATACATATGTATGTATCTATGTGTGAAATATTACCATGTTTTTGCTTTGAATTTCCACATGTGTGTTTTTTATGTGTTGCAATCTTGTCTTAATTTGCTATCAATAACGTGTTATATATATGCATATATACACACACACACACAAACATATATATATACTATAATTATATTTATATTAAGAAGACTAAATTTTTAACAATTAATTCGAGCGACAAAATCCAATGGTTCAACCCATGAAGGATTATAAGTTTGGTTTCATAAATATATAATAATATATAATCGTTGAATAAATTTAATTTCAAATAGTTTATTACGTACATAATGTGTATTAATTTTGATTCCATAAGTTGTTGATAATGGAATTGGTGATATTTTTATAATACTCTTGCATTTGATCTATTGTTGAAATACAGAAAATATCCTATCGTATACGCCAATCGCTTTAAATTTCACGCAGTGTTGTTCGTAGCCAGTAAAAAACTTAAAAGCATTGGGATATGTTTAAAGGCAATGAACATGGAGATGATTTATAACATTATTATTGAATGTTACAAGAAACAACCAAACTCACTTATTTGGTAATACTGGAGCTTAAATCTTGTTTATTCAAATTGTGATGACACGACTTTTCGACCCTCAAATATCGACACTAATACATCCACAGTATTCATGTGCCGAGTAACCAAGTGCTGGAAAAACAAATTGTTAGGGTAAAATAAAAGAAAAAGAATAGAACAAGAAAAAAAGAACACAATATCAAAATGGAAAAATGGAAAAAAAATTATAATATGAAAGGAATAGTACAAAAGGGGTTACTTTGAACACAAAAATATCAGGGTTACTAAACCCTAATTACTATCATCAGGCTGGACAGTTATAAAACCTATCCTCACAATGCAGAATTTGCAGTGGAAATAAATGCTACAATAGGTAGAACTCCAACCTATCTTCAGGAGCTCCTAAGCATCCGCAGCAAAATCTGGAAACATACATGGGGCTGACCCGAGTATTAAGAAAATAACACCCGGATCAGTCTGGTGAACCAGCGTGAGAAACACAAGAACATATGTAACCAAAATAGTAATTATTGGACCGTACAGATACCCGTAATGATTTTCCCTTCAAAGAAACCAACCATTCATTAATTTTAATATAGTGATATAATAGATAATGTTTAGTTTGTAGCACATAAATAATACAACATAGCTGGAATGATTACATTCACTATGCCACAAAGTGAATCGGACAACACTGATCACACAACATAAGATAGATTTTCTGTTATCCCTTTATTTACCACTTTTTCACACAATATATGGATAAGATAATCTATTGTCTGAATAGCGCCTGAGATCTCTATGTTCATGCTTTTCCTTTAGACAACATTTAACTTATCAAAAAAATTAGTGTTGGCTCCATATTTCCCTCTCAATATTTTCGTGGTTGTGTTCCTTAATTATTCCCTCTTTACTTTCTTTCCATTCCATCTTCTTAAAATATATTTCCCTCTTCTCAAAATTTCTCCCCTTCTCGAAATTTATTTCTCTCGTCTCAAAATCAAATCGGTAGAACCCTAAACTTAAACTCATCTTCGACCCATCATCGACTCGTCTTCTAGAATTAGGGTTTCAAATTGGCTTGATAATGAAATCACTCTACAGATACTCTCTCACTCTCAAACAACGGTTGATAAAGAAATTAGGATCTATTTGATGGTCGTGTTCCTTCAAGCTTGCTTCAATTTTCTATTCTTCAATTGATATATGGTATGATTTTTGCCCCTTTCGATTTTGTATTGATATCGACTTCAATTTTAAGAGCCAATGATGAGATTGGTTTATATAGGAATTTATTTACTGTATTTTTGATTTAGACTTGACTTTGGATTTTAAACATTGGGTATTGATTTTGAATTGCTACATATATTTTTGACCGCATTGTTTTTTAATTTTCAGCTTTATGGCCTTAACTATTTCAATTGTTGATTTCTTTGATATACTCGAATATATTTTTACTTGGATGAATATATTGATTTTGAGTTTTCTGCCTTGTTCACCTGAATTTGTATATCTGGCTTGAATTTGTCAAATTAGCTGATGATATAAGAGTTTTGTAAGGCACTACCATTTATTTGGTTATTGAATTGGTTGTTGAAGGTAATGCACACTGGACTTATTTGTGAACTTATTTGTGGCCTATGAACTTGAACTTGAACCGTTATTTACTTCATTGTTCACTTTATTATTTGATTTTGAGTTGCTTCCTTTGTTCACTTCATTGTTCAACTTTGTTAAGTTCATTATTTCGTTGGTTGCCCCTTGCTTGTTTTATAGCCCCTTGCACTCATGATTTTTTTACTTCATTGTTCTATTTTGTGAACTTCCATGTATATACATACATACATACATACATACATATGTTTGTATATATGTGTCAATGTTTGTGGCACTGCCTTGTTTTAATTTATGGCACTTGCTATTTGTAGCACTGCCTTGTTTTAATTTGTGGCACTGCCTTGTTGCATTATTGCATTGTTGGCCTTGTCCATGTACTTGCACAAATACATATATACATATCTACATGTATATACATATTTATATATATATATATATGTATGTTAGTGTGCTTCAACTCTAAATGGTTTTAATTTTCTGATGGACTTATGAGTGTGCCTTGCCTTGGCTGAACTCTAACTTATTCTGTTCAACTGCCTTTTGAATGAGCTTGTCTTAATTTACTATGTGCACATATTGTACCATTTCATGAACTAGTTTTTGAAATCCCTGCACTGGTTTTACTTGTATCATGGATGTGTATCATTACTGACATGTTGGCCTTTGAGTTTGGCTTGTGAAATATCTTCCATATATATACATACATACATATGTATGTATTGTGTGTGAAATATTACCATGTTTTTGCTTTGAACTTCCATATGTGTGTCTCTTGTGTGATGAAATCTTGTTTTTTCCTTGGTCCGTGTTGTTGGCCTTGTTCATATGTTGCCTTGTTGCATTGTGGTGTTGTACATGTACTAGCACACTGCCTTGTTCAAGGCAGTGCATTGCCTTGTCAAGGCAGTGTCAGTGCACTGCCTTGAACAAGGCAGTGTCAGTGCACTGCCTTGAACAAGGCAGTGCACTTCCTTAACTTTGGTTGAGTCCCTTTCATGTGCTTTGGTTTCTTGTCCATAGCTTGATTACCTTTCAGATTCTTGAATTTCTTATTTTGAGCAAGGTAGTGTGTGCTGCCTTGAACTCCATGTACTCCCTGGCTCATTTGATTCCTGTTCATTTATTTGTACTTCCTGCCTTGAAACTCATGTACTTCCTGGCTGCATTTATTCGTGGCACTACTTGTAATTCATTTGTTGGTGGCACTTCCTGGCTGCACTTGACATTTTTTTCATATATACGTGTATACATATATGTACATATGTGTATATGTGTGTTGCTCACTATAGGAGATGCAAGTGGTAGTTTTTTTGTAAATTCGTACTTACTGTTCTTTGTTGTGCTATTTGTGCACTTAATTCTGTATCATTATGTACCATGCGTGACACTGCCATGAATCTGGTTTGCTGGTGCTCAGATTTGTGTATCTCCATGTGCACTGAACTTGTTTGTGCACTTTGGCTTTACTGAGTTGTCTGATCTGATTTGAGCTGAATTGAACTACTTGTGTTGAGCTCGAGCTTACTTGGGCTTGAACTTCTATATTTTCATTGAGCTGAGCCTTTGCGCTTGACCTTTGCAACTGTCTATGTGATTGAATCAAGGATCGGCCTTGTGATATTCATAATGATACACTATGCGCATCATAAGTTGTCCGTGCACATATGTATTTATCGCTGTCTAAAAATGAAAAGAAAAAAAACCCATAAACTGAAACATGATTGAATTTTCAAATTCAATTTTATTTTTTCAATTTAGGTTTGTTTCTTTTTTAAGTTTATCGCTTTGTTGTTTATTTAGTTGGTAGAGGAGATGGCTGGACAAAAGCTGTAGCAAGCAAATCAAGATCAACATAAAAAACAAACTCCAATGAGTATGAGTGAGTGTGAGTGAGTGTGAGTAAATTTAAGTTGTGTTGTATTTGAAAATTTATGTAGAGTTGTAGTGAAGTTGTATTATATTTGAATTTGATTTGAAATACAATATTTGTTTAAATAAAATTGTGATTCATTTATTTCATTTTGTGAACAATTATTCATATCAGTTAAAATTTTGTGTCTATTAGGAAATTCTTGAAATAATACTATAACATCAGACAACTTATGATTTTTCTTATTATGTTAGTGCATATCAGATGACGGGGCATATATGTGGTCTAATATGCAATGAGATGGCATGGGATTTAACGACCGATAGGTATGAAATCAGAGAATGGAGCATACCTGTCGTCTGATGCACTTTTTCCCATGGTGATTGGTTACATTCGATAGCATATTAAGAGGGTACAACCACAATCGATAAGGAACGTTCGCATAATTGATTTCTCCATGGAGTTACCTTCGGGGAAGCCAAATTCAAACTTTATGCATAAGGATCAGAAACCACCTTCCAAGTATCATATATCTCTAGTTATAATGTACCATAAGGTGAACAAAAGCGACTAAGTGTCCGAAATTAAACATGAACAATGTGAACCAATACCATCAACTCCGACGCGCAACATATTGATAAGTATCTTTAAATATGGAGTTGGTAACACCCTAACATGGGTCGCTAACCCTAGGTTATGCATCCTACTCTATCTTTAGCCATTTTTGATTTTGAGGTTATGTTCGACATCTTTCACACGAGCCTTTATCACTCAAACAGAACATGAATCGTAGATGGGATCCTCCCATCTCGAATAAATGTTGAAACCGCACATGGATTCCCATATCTCAATAGATCTAGGAATCACACATGGATTCCCTCATTCTGAATAGATCATGAACATTTACATGTGTTCGAGCATCATAAACAGATCTTGAAACTCCATTTAGATTCTCTTTCTTCAACTGCTTTCAAAACATATAACCCGTATACTAGTTTTGAAGTGGTGTTTGGTAAATAGATCACTTACTGATCTAGGACTCTTCAAAACCAATTGATGAGTTTTCAAACTCAATTTCAGTTCTTCAGAAGTAAGTGAGAGATAGAGACATTTTTTCATACCAATACTCCTCCCCAAGGATTCTTATTGGTACAAAATCGTGAAGCCTTTCGATTACTTCCTAAGTTAATATTAAGTCAAGTTCAACAATCGACTAATCGATTATCCAATAAAAAAATTACTTATACAAATCATGATTCGTATGCTTACCTCGTTTTCGACATTCTAACTTAACTATTCCTCTCCCAAGAGTGAAGCCAGGTAAGTTTGAGCACTAGTTGCTCTAAGCCTTTCCTAGACACTCCATTCTTAAATCTCACAAATAGATAAGTCTACCTCGTCAGCTTTTAGTATTAAGCATCGTATTAATGAATTCCATAAACAATAAGGAATCAACTCAATTAACATGTTTCCGACATTTTCCACGTACCTATTCCATAATTATATGGGAAGCCTGGTAGGTTAGAGTGCTATTGCTCCATCCCTACTCGACATCAATCTTAACTCTCACAAATAGATAAAATTACTTCATTGGCTTATTGGTGTTAAGCATATTTAATTGCTTTTCCAATAAGTAATTTAAACAATCAACCATTTGACCATTTAGCAATTCTAACCCATTTTGGTAACATTAAAAATACTTAGAAATACTTATAATAGGTTTTAAAACATTTATCCAAAATATTACTTAAAAATAACAAGTTTGAAAAATCAACAAAGCTTGGGAAAAGAACATGTTTTATTCTAAAATTTCTTTCTTTATAATTCATAACTGATAAAATTCATAAGTATCACAAACTACTTTAAAATAGTCTAAAAATAGTTAGGCAATACTTTTAAAAGTAATGAAACAAATCGCTCGAACTTCAAGTCCTTTTTGAAACAATTGATGTCCAAAAATCCTGGTTAAATGGGGCAGTTTTGCACTAGTGATGTTTTAGCTATTTTTGAGATGTTACTTAACTCTTTACGATTAAATATTTTAATAGCAATAAACATACATTTAAAAAAATTGCAAATATGGGTGAGAAATCCTTATAGATCTCTCTACAAAGTTTCATAACAATTGTAAAAAACAAGACAATTCCAAACTGCATCTATAGTAAGTATCGCTATAAGTGCACCTCTAAATTCAAGTCATATTCCAATATATGTTCAACTACAACCTAAATGCTTTGTTCAAGGCCTAGTTTCATGTCATGCATGTCTATTTAAGTCCACTCCATGATAATTCAAGTCCATGTACATAAATCATATATGTCACTTACTTTTAAAGTAAGAAGTTACAACCATTGTTTTTAACGTAAGTTAACAACAATTCAGACAGCTCTAACACAATCAAATGCAACATATAAGTGTTATATTTTTCATTCAAAGTGAGGTGTTAACTCACCTTTAATCCAAAAATAAACAAGATCCAAGCTAACTAAAGTCCAACCCAAGCTAGCCACCATCTTTCCTTCCTCGCTCACTTGCTTTTTCTCCACCCCCTCACTATAGCTCACAACCTCTAGGGTTTGTGGGTGTTTGGATTTTCTTCTTCCTCCACTTTTGACTTGGTAGGAGGTTTTTAATATTGCTAAGTCTCATGGCAAAGTTTGAAGTGATGTGCAGATGGTTTGCAAGTAATTTGCTTTAGGAATTTAGTGATGAAGAAGAAGAGAAGCCATTGAAATTTTAACTCAAAGCTTAGATATACATGAGATATTTCTAAAGTTATGCCTTCCTTATATAGGCACAAGAATGATGCTCTTTAAGCTTTCCTTCACGCCCTAACATGCCATGGAAGGCTCACCGCTCATCACTTCTCCTTTATGTCTCTTCTTCTTTATGGTTAATTACTCTTATACCCTTCTCATAATAATATCTCTTATCCTAACAGAAATTTGTAGAAAATTCCAAGATTTATGAAGAGGAGAGTGTGTTAATTAGTTGCTAATGTGTTCATTTGATCATTAGTCTTCCCTTTTAGCTTTCCATAACTTGATTGCTTATTGTTTATTTAACGGATTCTTCTCCTGAATTGGATAGGCGGGACCTCTGAAGCACCAACTACCTCTGGTCAACATGCTGAGAGTTCCGATCCTGCGGTTAAGTAGATCTCGGAGGGCCAGTAGGATAAATGTGAAGCTCCGATGCAGCCGATTCCTTGACTTGGTTTGGGCATCTTTTGGTTTACTTGACATCGCTGTCTATGGTAGTCTAAAACATTAATGTAACTTTTAGGCTGTAATTATGTTATTCGTAACGAACGACTTTATTTTTGGCATGTAATTTTTAACTTAAGCTAATTCTGTCATATTTGAATGCTATCGTTATTTTGGTGTGTTGCATAAGAAATATAGCTGCGCATATTCCTGTGATTCAATTGTGTTTGATGTCAAGTTTTTGCTCAAAATATAATTTCATATCTTGCAATGTTAGTGTGATGTGCGAAAAATTATAGCTACGTATTCATATGCAAAAGAAGAATGTACCGCCCTTTATGTTTTAGTCGTAGATGGTTGCTTTGAACGTCTTGTAGGAATGCAGCTGAGTGACCTGTCATCCAGTTGTGAGTTCCTATTCCCATTAGCGAGCATCTCCTATTTTGTGTCCTGTACTTTAGGGGTCGTTATAGAGGATAGGAGGAAAGTTTTTAAACAAAATAGAAATATAAGAAATAGTAAAACTTCCAATCATGGAAGGCCTTCGATGTGCTTAAGTTCGTGGCAAACGGTTTCGTAGTCACTTTCCCTAGCTGTGGGTCTTGGAGACATTTGTCACCCATCTTACGCCTCTGCGGGGAGTTTTTTTTTTTTTACCATAGCCGTACTTAAGACACCCGGAGCCGAGATTGCACACGGTAACTACCCGGGCCATTATGGCCCGTAATCGTGGGTATTATTCGATTTACCATGGCCGGCTAGCGTGGGTGTCGATCGCCAAATGTGAACTACCCCTGGCTGGCCACACCTTATGTTGGGGCTTAAAGTAGGTTCACGGTTGCCGGCGAGCCGAACGCCGTAATAAGCTATCTAGGCTATGGTTGGCCTACTCGGTGGCTTATAATCGGCTCATTACAGTTGGCTTTAAGGGTCGTCGCGAGCAATGAGTTAACCCGCAGCAGAGGGATGCTGGAGCAAAAGTGTCTCATTGGCGAAGGCATAGATTCGTATAGTACCTGTTAGGTCAAGTCGCGCTGTGATGTGTCTTGAATGGAAATGTCGTTTACATAGGATTTTGTTCAACAGAATAGGATAAAGCTCAACAAGCAGCCAAAATATAAAGGAACAAGTTAAAAAAGAGACAAGTTTTTAAAGTGGTTCGGAACGAAAATGCCTACGTCCAGTGATTCTCTTTGTTAATTCACTTCATATGGGCAGTACAAGTTAAGAAAAGTATCGACGAAGGTGTTGGATGTTCCATGCCCTCTGGAACACCTCTCCGTCCACTGTTGACAAAATATAAGCTCCGTTGTGGAGATCTTTATGAATTACATATGGTCCGTCCCAGATTGGATCTAGTGCACCGGGGCGTGGGAAAATTCGCTTGAGGACAAGATCTCCTTCTTGTAAGCTACGATGCTTGACTTTGGAGTTGTATTGTGCTGCCACTTTCTGTTTGTGAGCTGCTCCTTTGAGTGCTGCATCATTTCTTCTCTCTTCAATTAGATCCAAAGACATGTGAAGGAGTTCTTCGTTCTCTTCTGGATTATAGCGGATCCTACGGTGGGAAGGTACTACAATTTCGACTGGGAGCATGGCCTCCGATCCGTATGCCAAAGAGAAAGGAGTATGCCCCGTTGATGTTCTGAAAGATGTGCGGTAGCCCCAAAGTGCCGTAGGAAGTTCATCCACCCAAGCACCTTTCGATTTTTCAAGCTTCTTTTTTATTAGAGTTTTGAGAATTTTGTTGACAGCTTCGACTTGTCTATTTGCCTGAGGGTAAGCCATAGATGAGAAGCTTTTGTGAATTCCATGCTTTTGGCACCAGTCGACAAACTCTTCGCTGTCAAACTGAATTCCATTGTCCGATATGATTTTGAGTGGAACCCCGTACCTACATAGAACATTTTTGATCAAGAAGTTAATAATTTTTGCCAAAGGTATTTTATTTAGAGGTTCCACTTCCACCCATTTGGTGAAATAGTCGACTGCCACTATAGCATATTTGGCTCTGCCTCGGCCCACTGGAAGTTCGCCAATCAAGTCAATTCCCCATACTGCAAAGGGCCAATGGCTGGTCATTTGAGTAATCTCACTTGTCGGTAGTTGAGGAATCTTAGCAAATTTCTGACATCTATCACATTTTTTGACGAAGTCTAAGGCGTCTTTGTTTAAGGTGGGCCAAAAATATCCGTATTGGAGTATCTTCTTTGCCAGAGTCTGCCCTCCAGTGTGATCTCCGCAGCTTCCTTGATGGATGTTGTATAAGATTTCCTTGGCTTCTCTTCCAGCGACACACCTTAATAAGGGATTAGAGAAGCCACGCCGAAAGAGGATGCCTTCTTGTACTGTGTAGCGGGAAGCTTTCCTCAAGACTTTCTTGACTTTGTTACGCTCGTCGGGCAGTGTGCCATCTTGTAAGTATTTTTGGATGGGAGTCATCCAAGTTTGCTCTTCGATTGCAGCTATCAAATTCACTTGTCCGAAATTCGGGGTTAGTTGCCTTGAGATGGCTACTGTTCCGGAAATGGTGTCGCCTTTCATGCTAGCTTGCTTTGCCAATTCGTCGGCCTCTTGGTTCTCTTCTCGAGGAATGTGTTTGATTAAATAGTGATCCAATTGTCCGAGTAGCAGCTTGGTCTTCTTTAGATATGCTGTGAGTCGTTCTCCTCGAGTCTGAAATTCTCCTAGTATTTGGTTTACAATAAGTTACGAATCACTATGAAGACATAAAGAACTGACTCCAATCTCTAAGGCAAGTTCTAATCCAACTATTACTGCTTCGTATTCTGCATCGTTGTTGGTGGCAGCGAATTCCAACCTTAGAGCATAGTGTAACTTCCTTTCCCTAGGAGTGATTATTACGACACCTGCCCCCGAGCCTTGTTCGTTTGATGCTCCATCTACAAAGAGATTCCACTTAATGTCTTTTGCTATCTCAGATTGCTCCTTACTTTTGTTGGTAGTGAATTCGGTAATGAAATCGTCCATGGCTTGTCCCTTGATGGCGGTGTGAGGATGGTAAGTGATATCATATTGAGTCAGTTCAATGCACCATTTAAGTAGTTATCCAGAAGTGTCGGGACGATGGAGTACCTGCCTTAGCGGTTGATCGGTCAGAACTCTGATGGAATGAGATTGGAAATAGTGTCGCAGTTTCCGTGATGTGATTAGTAAACAGTATGCTAGCTTCTCAAATTTAGGATATCTGGCTTCTGCCCCCGTTAACCTCTTGCTTATAAAGTATACTGGCCATTGCGTGTGGTTGTCTTCTCTCACCAAAGCGGCGCTTAGAGCATGAGATGACACAGCAAGGTATAGGTATAGCTCTTCGCCTTCGTTTGGAGTTGAGAGTACTGGTGGTCTCTGGAGGTGTTCAATTAGGTTAAGGAAGGCTGTTAAGCATTCGTCAGTCCATTCGAACTTTCCTTTGTCTTTCTTTAGAGTCTCAAAGAAGGGGACGCACTTATCAGTCGCTTTAGAGATGAATCTGCTTAGGGCGGCCACCTTCCCATTTAGGCTTTGCATTTCTTTTCAAGTGGAAGGTATCTTGATATCTTTCAGGGCTCAGACTTGTTCGGGGTTTGCTTCAATTCCTCTGGCATGGACGATGAATCTCAAGAACTTTCCTGACGATACTCCGAATGAGCACTTCAGAGGATTTAGCTTCATTCCATATTGGCGAAGTACTTGAAACATCTCGCCCAGGTGGCTTACGTGATCGTTGGCTTTCCTCGATTTTACTAGCATGTCAATCACATAAACCTCCATAGTTCGTCCTATCAGTTCTGCAAACATCTTGTTGACGAGGCGCTGATAGGTAGCTCCGGCGTTCTTAAGTCCAAAAGGCATTACTCTATAGCAGTACAATCCTCGGTCAGTAATGAAACTAGTGTCGTCTTGATCGGGGGCGTGCATAGGAATTTGGTTATATCCTAAGTATGCGTCAATAAAAGATAAGAGTTTGTGTCCGGCTGTGTTATCCACCAGCTGATCGATTCGGGGGAGTGGGAAACAATCCTTTGGGCAAGCGTCATTTAAGTTGGAGAAGTCAATGCATGTTCGCCACTTCCCATTAGCCTTCTTTACTAGTACCGGGTTAGCGATCCACTCTGGGTAGATGGCTTCTCGTATGAAGTTATTGGCAAGTAGGTTCTTTACTTCTTCATCGAGAGTTGCTGATCGTTCTACCCCCGTACTTCTCTGCTTTATTGGCGCCTTGGTAGGATCGATGTTTAGTACGTGGCATGCCACGTCTGGGGAGATTCCAGTCATGTCAGTGTGCGTCCATGCAAATACATCCAAGTTGTCGCGGAAAAAATCAATGAGTTGATCCCTCAATTCTGCTCTTAGCGGAGATCCGATTTTCAACGGTCTACTTGAGTCGTGTTTGTCTACAGATACAAACTCCATAGCCTCTGCAGGCTCGGCGGTGGCCTCCTCCTCTTTGTCCCTGGAGTCTAACTCATTGAAAGGATCACTAGTATATCGAAGAGGAGGGGCTTTCTTTAGTTGCTATGCTTTCAAGTTTTTCATGCAGAGAGTAGTCTCTGCATTCTTTCCTCTATCCTTCCTACGATTATTGCGAATTTCAGTTATATAGCAATCTCGAGCGGCGTCTTGATCTCCCTCTACTTCCCATATTCTATTGTCTGTTGGAAATTTCATCTTCAGGCACCACGGGGCCAAGACAATTTGGAAGTCAGACAAGGCTGGTCTTCCTACAAAGGCGTTGTAGGCCGAGTGGTTATCTATTAGCACAAATGTTTGTTTCCGCACAACGGAGCGGGGGTGACTTCCTATTTCAACAAAAAGGTCCAATTGCCCGAGGGGCATCTTCGCGTCTCCAGTGAAACCGTGTAGTGGTTTGTTGCAGGGAGACACATCCTTCATTGACAGCTTCATTCTGTCGAAAGCATGCTTGAATAGGATATTTACTGAGCTTCCAGTGTCTACTAGAATTCGAAAAACTTCGGCTGGGCCGAAGCGGGCAGAGATGACCATAGGATCCATGTGAGGTTCTGCCTTCCTTCTAGGTCACGCCTATTGAATGTAATGTCATCGTTCTCTTTTCGCTTCGGGTGGCGTTCTTCCGTAACAGAATTAACGTAGCCTTCATTGTTTCTAAGTGACTTTCCGTATCTTTCCATCTCTGCCCAGCTTCTGTCGACGATGTGTGGTCCTCCCGATATGGTATGGACCACTATCTTCTCTTGACTGGAGCCGCTGGTGTTGCGATTTCCCCCTCCTGTTTCTGGGAGGGGTGGCCTTGGATTTTCATTGGCCGGAGCTGGGGTTCTGTTCTGACCTTTTACATAGCATTCCAGTCTCTTCCGTCTGATGTGCTCTTCAATTAAGTCCCGGAGATGATGGCATTCATTGGTATCATGCCCATAAGATTCATGGAAGCGGCAGAACTTTCCAGACTTAATTGTGTTATCTGATTCTTTCTTGTACGGGGGCCGTCTGTATTTAACTTCATCTTGGGTGGCCAGGAAGATGTTTTCGATTATCTCGTTCAAAGGAGTGTAAGTGTCAAATCTCGGTCCTGGCCGATATAGACATTTTTCTCCCTTCTTGCCCCCAGCATTGTCTCTAGAGTCATTTCTTCGGACGTCCTTGGCTACAGCGGGTGTGTCGCCATGAGCTGCCTTGGTTTGTCCTTGGCTACGTCAGTGGCAGCGTCTTCAAGTCTCATATATATTCCGGCTTCATGGAAGAAATCGGGTAAGGCGGCTGGTTTTTCTTTCGTTAATCTTCTAGCAAACTTAGTATCCGGATGCACACCACTACAGAGGGCCATTAAGATAAGTTTCTCATCGGCATCTTGGACTGCGGCCGCTGCAGCATTGAATCAGGATAGATATTGTTGTACTGTCTCTCCAGGCTTCTGTTTGATATTAGATAGGGAATAAGCATTCTTGGGTTGTTCCACATGAATGCGGAACTGGCTGATGAACATTTCTTTCAACATTTCCCATGAGCCGATGGATCCTTGGGGTAGGTGGCAGAACCAGGAGGTAGCTAGATCTGCCAAGAATAGTGGAAAGCATTTGCACAATACTCCTTCTGTGGCTCCGCTCATGAGCATATGCTACGTGTATCTCTACAAGTGTACAACGGGGTCAGAGATTCCCTTATAAGGTTCCACTATTGGCATTTTCCATTCTCAGGGGGTGATGGCAATTTCGATATTGCGGGTGAAAGGGCTGGTTATCCTAGCGCCTATCTATCAATCTCTTTGATCCCGTTGGACGCACTCTCTGAACAATCGCGTCATCCTTTCATCAGAATTTGGAGCAGATAGAAATGAGTTTGGTTCTTCTCTACGGGATTGATTCCGTCCAGATGATCTGTAGGTATGGTATCGTCTATCACTCCTAATATTTTCCAGTGGTTGTCTCTGGTCTTCTGGGAGCATGCTAGGGTCAGCTACAGTTGGCCCTTGCCTTGATCTTCCCATGCTGGGTTCTGTTCTGGGCACTTCCTCGGGTCCAACTTCGGGCTGGACTCTAGCTCGGCCCCGTTCATTGGTGTTTCCATGGCTAGGTAGCATGACCGGCTCAGCCATAGCCGACCCTCGCCTGGTACCTCCCCCGTTGGGTTTGGTTCCAAATGTTTCCTCGGGTCAGAGTTCGGGCTGAGTACGGGCTCGGCTCCTATCATTGTTGTTTCTGTCGTTAGCTTCTTCGAAGAAGAAAGATCTTTGTCGCCTCCCAGATCCTCCAGACTGGGACTCATCCCATGATTCAGTGTTGCAGTTGGATTCTTCAGCATCCCTTAAGCGTGACATGAGTCGGTCCACCAAGGCTTCTTGTTGGGATGTGAAGCGGTTAGTCACTTCAACCACAACCCTGTCTAGATCTGCCCTAGTAATTGCTGTCGGTTGTGCCATGGCAGGGGCTATCGGATTTGCCTGACTTCCATTTCGTACTGCTGTTGAAACGGGACGGTTCTCTTGATCTGTGATCACTAGATCTGGAATGCTGCTAGTTGAGATGTTCTTTCCTCTGCTAACATCTTTCTTCTGCCTGGGAGGCATGTCTTCCAAGCAATGAGCGATGCTGTCGGGAAGAAGGTTTAGTGGGAGAAGTTGAAGCTTCTAGCTCGAGCTCTCAATGAAAGCACCAAAAATGTTTGCACAAAAAATGGGCAAGCACCTCCAAGTCGTATGATTTAGTCGATTTTATGTTGTTCTTAGCGATTTGGGTGATTTATGCAAATATGTAAAAAGCAAGGACTAAAACTGTAAAAGACACACAGATTTATAGTGGTTCGGACAGAATGTGCCTACGTCCACTTCATATGTTATTCTCTTTGACTGTTCAGATTACAAGTACAAAGCTTTGATTACAAGTGTATGAAAGTTATTTGAAAGTTCTGTCCGTGCTTGAGCTCTCAAACTTGTCTGCCATTGTTGTACCCCTGCCCCTCTATTTATAGAGTGAGGTTAGGAGTAAGGGTCTTGGATGTATATAGCTGTTGGTGGGCCTGGGCTGACGTGATCTGGCCTGGCATTGTTGATTTGGTAACGCCCTGGCTCGGTAGTGAGTGGAGCATGGATTGGTCCGGTGGTGGGTGGAGCGTTGAGTTCTGGTCCGGTGGTGCTTTGGCTCGGTAGTGGATGGAGGCGTTGATTGGTTCGGTGATGGTTGGAGGTCGCTGGTTCGGTAGTGCCTTCTTAGCCTTGATTCGGTAGTGTGGTTCGGTGATGAGAGGGGTGTGGATTGATTCGGTGGTGAGTGGAGTCGGTCCGATGGCAGAGGATTGGTGCCGAAGGGGTTGGTTCGGTGGTCTCGGTCCGGTGGGACTTCGTCCAACAATCGACTTATTAGTGTTCGGCATATTTGATTACTTTTCTAATAAGTGATTTAAACAATCACCATTTGGCTATTTAGAAATTCTAATTCCTTTTTGATAACATTTAAAACACTTGGAAATACTTTTAGTAGGTTTTAAAATATTTATTCAAAATATTACTAAAAAATAATAAGTTTGGAAAATCAACAAAACTTGGAAAAAGAGCACGTTTTATTCTTAAAAGTTTTTAAAAATTCATAACTAATTCTTAAAAATTCATTATTAATTCAAACTACTTCTAAAATACTCTAAAAATAATTAGGCTATAATTTTAAAAAGAATGAAATAAATTTCTCAAACTTAAAGTCCATTTTGAAATAACTGAAATCTAAAAATCAAGGTTTAATGGGGCACTTTTGCACTAGTGATGTTTTGGCCGTTTTTGATATGTTACTTAATTTTTTACTATTTAAGTGTTTACTAGTAAACGTACATATAAGACGATACAAATGTAGATGAAAAATCTCTATAGATCTCTCTACAAAGTTCCATAACAATTGTCAAAAACAAGGCAATTCTAAACTGCGTTTATAGGGACGATCACTATAAATACACTTCTAAATCCAAGTCATACTCCAAACTATATTCAAATACAACCTATATGCTTTATTCAAGTCCTAGTCACATGTCAAACAAGTCCATATAATTCCATTCCAAGTCCATGTACATGGATCAAATATGTCTTTTACTTTTAAAGTAAGAAATTCAACCAATGTTTTCAACATAAGTTAACAACAATTCAAACAACTTTAACACAATAAAATACAACATATAACTGTTATATTTTTCATTCAAATTAAGGTGTTAAATCACCTTTAATCCAACAATAGTCAAGATCAAAGCTAACCAAAGTCCAACCCAAGCTAGCAAACACATTTCCTTCCTTGCTTTCTTGCCTTTGGCCTTGCTTTTGCTCCACCCCCACCCCCCCCCCCCCCCCCCAACTGTAGCTCACGGTCTCCAGGGTTTATAGGAGTTTGTATTTGTTTCTTCCACTTTTGAATTGGTAGAAGGTTCTCTAATATATTACTAGGGCTTGTGGCAAAGTTTGAAGTGATTTGGAGATGGTTTGCAAATAATTTGCTTTAGGAATTTAGAGGTGAAGAAGCAGAGAAGCCATTGAAATTTTGACTCAAAGCTTAGAAATATTTGCGATATATTTCCTAAGGAATGCATCTCCTTATATATGCACAAGAATTGTGCTCTATAAGCTTGCTTTCATCCCCACCATGCCATGGAAGGCTCACCTTCCATCACTTCTCATTTATGTCTCTTCTTCTTTATGGCTAATTACTTTTATACTTCATAATAATATCTCCTATCCTAAAAGAACTCTTTAGAACATTCCAAGCTTTATGAAGATGAGAGTGTGTTATAGTTGTCATATGTTCATTTGATCATTAGTTAAGTGCACAATAGTTCATAGAACTTATATCGATTGAAAAATCGTTTATCGATAAACTGATTTTTGGTCACATTATCAATTTTTCTTCGAAGAATATATCTTTGTAAACACTTTTCAAAAAAAATTACTTGTCATTATTTATTAATTAAATGATATTAAATAAGGTTATAAAATCATATTTACAACACTTAAGCATATCTCAAAATGTATCAATATTCGAAAACGAATGTTCGAATTTCTGGGTCGTTACACAAATGTAGTAGGTTCATATTACTCCTGTATGAGTATGTCATAAACATAAAGATAACCTATGTTGAGGTAAATCATGAAAGGAGGTATAAAGGAAACGATCATTTTTTTACTAGCAATATAAGTTTATTATGCACCTTTTCCAATCGAAAATTATAAGGAGGACTAGCGGGATGACGTTGAAACGAAACCATGATTGTTAGTCAACGAAAACATGATCATAACCGATTAGTCGTTATGCCAAAATGATCGAAAGAAAAATAAAATATTCCAAATAATGGAAGATACGATGATATAAGATCGGTTAACAATATTTGACGGAGTTGAATTAGATGAAGATGTCGAGATTGATGAAGATTATATCATAGTTGAGGATGATGATGTCAAAGTTAACAAACATGAGTATGATGATGACATTGCAGATTATGACATTGATTATGATACTGACAATTGGTAGCACATGTATAATTTATTACAATACTTGCTTTTATATATGTACGTTATTTTTTATTTTTCTCTGTTGTTAACAATCTATTATGAAGGTATGTATGCAGTACAATTTTTCAATTTAGGGCCTATACACTGCGACAACTGCTATTCTCATTGTCATATTCACCGATTTTTGAAATGTATAGGAGTAAATATCTAGTAACACCGCTCTATAGAATCTAGATCGGCTTATAAACCAAACTCGGGTTCTTAATACTAATTGCTACTCCATTTGCACGTTGTTGTAAAACACTAAGTTATATATTCAATATTATATTATATACATATCTATATATGTATTATTATAACCGATATGTCTAGTCATGGTCGTAGACAAAAGTATGGTGGATCATACTCATCAGATCATGGTGGATCCTACTCAAACGAGTATGATGCACATATGATGTATCCTTTTATTTAGACTGGTAGTCCTATTGCTATTATTGATGCTAGTGGTCCATCACTCATGCATTTGAGACGAACTCTTCCTTTGTCATACGAGTCGATATTTTCGAGAAAAAACGAGGATTGGGATGAGTAATTACTTATTTGAATATAAAAGCAGTAATATGCATAATCACACTCACCATGATAATATCTTTTAAACAAATTATACATACATACATACATGTCAACTAATTAAATAGTTCAATTTTTACAATATAAAATGTGCACGCACACACACACACACATATAATGATACTCACATGCATACACTCATACAAATTTAGACGCACCCCCATAAAAACATACCAATTAATATAAATTATGCATGTGTAGAGGTGATTTTGATTACCATTCGTAAAGGCATGCCTGTACGAATTATATATTTCTGGCCCACATTTACTAACATTTCCACCAACATAAAGACACTAATGTGTCAAATGTTTATGCTAAAAATAATTTTATTACACAACACTATATATATTTATAATATTTTATAAATATGTATGTAATTTTATGCATAATATATTCAATTGCATTTATAGAGGATATTTCCTTGGAAAGGTGGTGTTTCTGAAGCAATGGTGAGGAAGGTTTGTACATCCAAAGCAACCCAATAATATCAGTAGTGGATCTATAGTATGAATACGAGTTTCAAAAAGCATCCAACTTTGGCACAAGAGATATACAAAAAAATCTTGGTGTCTTGGAAATCAAAGGACCACAAAAAGAAATCGCCAAAAATTTTCGAAAGTAGGAGCAGCAATCCTATGGTGCATAGCGGTGGACGAGATCGTAGGTGGATCATTATATTGATCGAGTAAAATTCTAAAATTGATGCACAATAATTTATAGATTAATTAAATCATGGGGCTCATTCAAAATATTCATCATTGCGGTTGTGCGACTAAAAGTGTAAATTCAGTCACTGATTACTATCAAATAATTCAAAAATTAATATTCATAGGTCACCTTAGCAAGTGGTATAACATTTAGGTTAAATTTTTCGCATACACATCTTTTTAGTAAAATCCAATTTTGAAAGTGTACGTGCAGTTCTAAGGATCGTGTAATATAATATATACACGCGGAAACTGATAATAGCAGTAAAGTAAAAATTAAAGTAAGCACACCAGGAATTTTTATACTGGTTCGAACTTCCCATTCTACGTCCAGTCCCAGAATATCCTCTAGATTTAGACTAAACCCCTCACTTAACCCGGAGGAATAGGTATATCACACCTGAGCAGCCGAACAGGAATTTTTCCGCCTCAACAGCCGAAGAGGACTTCAACTTAATACAAATACTTTTTTGACGAGTGTGTTCTGAATAACACGGATTGTCTTTTGATAGTACAATTTCCTATAATCAAATCCTCAAGAATATGTAGTGTATGTGAAGATTTAGAAGGAAGATAATCACGTAGAATCGAAGTATATAAATTAATTTAGAGATTCTAGAGATATTTTTTTTTTGGCAAAGCCAGCCTGTTTTTAGAGTGGACAGTCCACATTTATTAAAATAAAAAAGAAAAAGGATACAAAGCTTAGAGAAGCTTAAGCAAAAGGGAAATTACAAAGACAAAACATAAGCAAACTGCATGACAACAAAACAGTTGCATCACCGAATAATATTTCCAAGCACAGTAGATAGGGAAGAGTATTTATTGGCAAATCTTCTATTATTCCTCTCCTCCCATATGGCAGCGACCGTCAACTTTAGGTATTTGAGAAGGCAAATGGAAGAAGGCGATTTCCATCGAGTAGCTTTGAAGATACGTACCCATTCAATCTTGAAGTCACGAACAGGAGGCTGTTCATTTAAATGTATTAAAGTACGTCGCCATAGGTGAAAGGAGAAGAGACAATTGAAAAGGAGATGGCCAACGTTCTCATGGGCACGGTTGCAAAGAATGCAATTAGAGTGATTGATGAAATTCCTCCTCACAAGATTGTCTTGCGTATGCAGGGCATTGTTGAGACATTTCCAGAGAAGTAAGTTATGCTTTGGTAATGATCCCGAATGCCAGATTCTTGAGTGCCAGGCAAAGTAAGCATTGGAAGTACTGCATATGATTGAATTGTAGACATTAGAGATGCAGTGGGGGATATTACACCAAGCAAGGCCTTCTATCTTATGATTAGTGAAATTATCTCTGATAATACTCCAAACAGAAATCAGAGAGGACGAGGAAACATGGGGCAAATGAATACCATCATCAGAAATATAATCATTAGCAGTAGCATGCAGAGGGATACCAGAATTAGAGATCAGATTATAGTCAACAAGAGTAGATAGAATCATACCAGAGGAGCACCAAGGCGAGAACCAAAAGGAATTGTTTTTATCACATTGAACCATAGGTAATAATTGCTGCCTATGCTTTAGAATTTTTTTCCAATGATAACTAGCATTGTTATCAATAGACATGGTCCAGAAGTTGTTATTTTTAAGATTATAGTGCCTATTCCAGTTAGCCCAAAGACCATACTTGTCAGTAAGAAGATTATTGATATGTTTTGAGTTAGCAGCAATATTCCATATTTTGAGATTGATAATACCAAGTCCACCCATTTTATATGGTGTAATAATCTTATTATAAGCAATAGGTATAAGTTTGTTCGAGTAAATATTCCCATGCCAAATAAAGTGATTAAAAGCACGGTTAAGCATGTTAATAAGTTTAATAGGTATGATAAATAATCGAAAATAATATGTGCACATGGCTGTGGCAATGCTTTTGATGATCAATAGCCTACCAGCTTGTGATATTTTAGAAGTGTTCATAAAATTAAGTTTTTGAGTTATTTTTTCGAACATAGGGAGACACTGTGTAATGCTTATTCTAGATTTACATAAAGGGACACCTAAATAGGTAGCATTCATATCCATAATTTGCAGACCAGAGAGTTGAAGAATGTTAGTGATTAAAGTATCATTCACACCAGCTATACTTATATGAGATTTGCTTTTATTAATTTGTAAACCAGTCATAGCTTTGAAATTATCCAATGTAGCAAGAGTATTAGCTATAGATTTGATGTTAGGCTTAGTGAAAAGGAGAAGATCATCAGCAAACATTAAGGAGGAGATTTTATGAAATTTGCACTTAGGATGGTAATCAATATTATTGCTAATGTTATCCTTACACAATAGTTGAGTTAGCACTTCCATAACAATGACAAAAATAGAGGAGGAGATGGGATCCCCTTGCCTAATGCCTTTCCCAGATTTGAAATAACCAAAGCATTCACCATTTAAAGATAAAGAAATTTTGACAGTGGAAATACAAGTATGTATCCAAGCTAGAAAAGGGAGGGGGAAATTCAATCTGGACATAATGGATATAATAGCCTCCCATCTAATTGTGTCAAAAGCTTTTTGAATATCAAGTTTAAGAAAACATCTAGGGGAAATATTTTTCCTATTATAGCCTCTTATTAATTCTTGGGATAGCAAAATATTATCAGTAATAGATCTACCAAGAATAAAACCATTTTGATTAGAAGATATTATATCATTCAGGCAAATTTTCATTCGCGTAGATAAGATTTTAGCAATGCATTTATAAATAACATTGCAACAAGCAATGGGTCTAAACTCAGTGACACTTTGAGGTAGATCAGTTTTAGGTATTAATGCAAGTTTAGTATGATTAATGCCATTAAGGAGAATATTGGTTTTAAAAAAATGAAGTAAGGCATTACAAAAATCAATGTTAATGATGCTCCAACATTTTTGAAAGAAATGAGCAGTGAAACCATCTGGGCCTGGAGAGCTATCTTTCTTCATATTAAAGATAGCATCAGTTATTTCCTCTTTGGTAATCTGTTTAATAAGGCTAATAGATTGTTCATCTGTTATAGTCTTAAAGTTTAAATCAGTAAGAAGGTGAAGATCAGGTTTGTTATCAGAATTGGAAAAAAGACTTTTATAATAAGACAGAAAAGCATTTTTGAATGAGAATGAATGCTTTTATTTGCAGAAATAACTAAAGAATAGATTTCAGAAATATAAACCAGAATCGATGATTGTAGAAGTGATTTGAACATGTTTATATAGTTGTAGAATAGTTATAATCTTTCATGAAGAGTTTCAATCAAAAGTTGTGTCTGTATCTCTTGGATTGAGGGACATTCCTCTTCATGAACAATCGCAACTCTTCAGAAAACTAGCCGTTATGTTCAGGTCGGTCGACCGAGAAAACTGGCCGGTCAGCTGAGGTTTAAAACCATATACAAAACAATGTATATCTGTGCACTTGACACAGAGTCGTTCGACCGAGGTTTCTGGTCGGTCAGCCGACCTGTTGTCAATTGCACAGTACACACTAATTTATGTATGACTTAATATAAATCAATTTGTGTATGTGTGTGACTACATGAGAAATGATTTTAACAATATTCTAAGACTCAATACATTAAAATATTCATACTAATCTCTGGATTGTAGTCATGTCTCCTTTGTAGTGCATAATATACACTTATTCTCTTTTTGTCACTTTCGTATAGTATTCTCGTCGTATGATCTCTGAAGCTTGTGTCATGAATTAAAACTCATGAATCAACATTCTCCCCCTTTTTGATTGATGACAATACTCATGTGACGAAGTAGTATATATTGTAATTCTCCCCCTGAATATATGGCGACTTTTCTGACTTTTCTGCAAAAAAAAATTAGCCTTTCATATATTTCTCCCCCTTTATCATCGACAAAAAGGAATACTTATTAGATGTAAAAAAAAATATGGAACATGTAACACAATATAAGAAAACATCAAGTTTTAAATAGTACATACTCAAAGAAAATAGGAATATTAATGATATTTACTTAGTACACAACATCTAAAAACAGAATACTAGAAATTATGAGATAGCAAGTTGTAAAACAGTATGATCACTCCTCGTCATCATCGGAATCCCAAAATTCTGGACGGATATTTTCTTCCGGAGGAGCATGTTCCTTACCACGTCTTTGAGCGTTAGAAGTGTGAGTTCCTGATGTAATGGAACTTGTATTCTCCGAAGTGGAAAAAGAGAAGTTTGACGCTGGCCTTTTTCCGGTAGCAACATAAGAGGCACCGGCTTCGGAAGTACATGATAAGGCATCTCATAAATTCATGAAGAAGCCCTTGATTTTCTTGAACGACCATCAATTTTTCGTAGCCGGGCATCCATGGCTAGTTGATTTTGAGCCAAAATATCAATGGCCGCCTCTGTACTAATTCCGAGAGTTGGTCTTTGAATTGAATGTTGGCGTGTTAGACGTTCCGCAACATGAGTTGATGGTTGAGGTGTAGAAAAGCTACGGCGTAGCTGTTCTCGAGGAGTAGTACTCCATTGGTTAAATGGTGTAATTCTAGGAGGTGCATCGGGCAACTTCATTAGTTTTATGGTCCTTGAATCAAAAGAACGAATTTTGGAGGTTTCGGATTCCGAAGCATGTGGGACGAAGCTATTGATCAATCTCATTATGTATTCTCCATAATAAATATGAAGCATCTTGCCTTGATTAAATGAGAGAAACTCATCCATGAGTAATTGTGCCCAACTGACCTGTGTATTCGAACATATAGCATATAAAGCTTTAAAATTTTCAGGATATACTAAGTGGTAGGAGCCGCCTCTTGGTACAATGGATTTCATCATGAAACGATGAAAAAGTCTAGCTCTAGGTCTAAGTGATGATGTTTGTCTAAAATCCATAGCATCATCTTCGAAAAATAAATGGCTTATGTGGTCATGAATTGATATATTACAATCACATCGTGTAATGAGATTCCACCCGGTCTAGCATCTAAAATGTGGTTAATTCGATCAATGGAAAGGAAAATTGAGGTGCCACATACCGATGTCCAAACACAATTTTCAGTGTTTCTAGGAGGGTTGACAAGATTTAGGTTAGCAAGAACAATTTGACCATAATGTGGTTAATTTTCAAATTATTCTTTCTATGGTCTAGAAAAGTATCGAGCCCACTTTTAAATGCGGCATTTTCAATACGATAGGAAACGAAATCAGGATAACTTACAAATGATTCTTTAAAGATTTTGGTATCTTGAAGTTGTATCCTTCTTTGAAATGCTACGTCATTGACAATCCATGAGGCGATTTGAGTATCTACGGGAGTTAATGAAGATGAGCCACCGATTGTCTTTGATTTCTTCTTTGGAGCCATTGTTTTTGAAGAAAAGATAAAAATTTGAGAAAACTTTAATGGGGGCTAGGGTAAAAACTGAAATCGAAAAAGCAAGAGTGAAGAGGTAAGTTGAAAAGGTGAAAGGATGGGTTACTAATATGAGGTAAAAAGGAAAAGCAAACAGCTGTCTACACGTTCGGTCGGCCGAAATTACTGGGTCGGCTGACCGACTTGGTTAACCGAGAGTAGTTGAAACTTTCGGGATGGTTTCGGCTGACCGACTCAGGTTCTTCGGTCGGCCGACACTGTTAGAAATGTACATTTTTTGCTGTTAAAAAAATGATAGAAATTTAAATTTTATTATCATTACATTATATTTATACATCTTATTGAAAACAACAACATATGTATGTATGTATGTATATATATATAAGTTTTAGCCACCGTTCGTTAAAATCTACGTTCCCATGAGTTTGGGGACGGAACATCTTCTATAGATGACCATCTTAGAGCTATTGGAGTTTGAACAGGATTTGAAGAGGATGGGGTTCTATAAGAAGGTTCAGCAACATCATCTTTTTTTGATGAACAAACTTTCATGGCAATCTTTTCTAGAAAACTTAAACGTCTTGCCGTGACTTTTTGTTCATAGTAGAGTTCCCGTTGCATATTCATTTGTTGTTGTTGGTAGTAATGTATTTCATCAATTTTTTGTTTGGTGGATGGAGATATTACCATTGTATTCTTCCCTTTTTTCTTTTCAGGTGTATAGCCTGTATGGGATTCATCCCATGGTTTCCACCCGTGTCGGGGTCTTTATCCGAAGAAGAGAAATCAAGGATACGTTTAGGCATGGGAAAGGTAGGATAGGGGCCATTTTCAGGAATTTGGTCGGAAACATCATCGTCCGGAGATGAGTATGATAGATGGGAGTTTTCGGAAATATAGGGGTCATTGTTTGAAGACATTTTTCAGGTTTTGTTTTTTTTTAAATTTTCTTAGTATATGTTTTGAAAGATAAGCATAGTATATATAAACATCTATTTGCTGAAAAAACTAGTGGATAGGAACTAATTTTAAATATAATCATAGAAGTTTAACAATAAAACCGTTTGTAAATGTATGATTTATAAGTTTAGAACTAAAAATAGTTATTTCTGAAAAACAAAACGAATAAAACAAATTTTAAGGAAAATTAAGACAAGAAACACCCATAGCTCAAGTGGCTATAACACAACATCTATCAAACAAGTCAGAGATCATGAGTTCGAGTTCCGTTTTAGTCAGAAATAAAACAATTTTTGTTTTTCAATATTTTTGCATATTTTTTATCTATAAATCTTTTAAAGACATTATTCCTAGATCTCGTCTAAGTTTGATAAAACTATTTTCATCAAAGGTTTAGTAAAAATGTCAGCAATTTTATTTTCAGTATTAATAAATTCTAAATTTATCAATCCTTTTTCCAAACAATCACGAAGAAAGTGATGACGAATATCAATGTGTTTTGTTCGTGAGTGATTTATCGGATTTTTAGAAAGATTTATTGCACTAGTATTATCACAATAAATTATAGATTTTTCAAGATAACAATTACAATCTTGTAGTGTTTGTTGCATGTATATGACTTGTGTACATGCCAAAGCAGCAGATATATATTCTGCTTCACACGTTGATAAAGAAACACAGTTTTGTTTCTTACTAAACCAAGAGACTAAGGAACGTCCAATGAAATGACACGTTTCACTCGTACTTTTTCGATCCGTCCGACTTCCTCCAAAATCAGCTTTGCTATAGGAGACTAATTCGAAAGGACATTCTTTCGGATAGAATAGTCCGAAATCTTTGGTTTTAGTTAGATAACAAATAATACGTTTAACTGCTCGCATATGTGATTCTTTAGGATTTGCTTGAAATCGAGCACATAAACAAACACTCATCATAATATCGGGTCGACACGCTGTTAAATATAATAATGATCCAATCATACTACGATATAGTTTTTGATCAACACTTTTGCCTTCTTCATCTCTATCGAGATGAATCGTTGTGCTCATCGGAGTTGGTTTGGCAGAAGTTTTTTCCAGACCAAATCGTTTAATTTAATTATAACAATATTTTTCTTGATTAATAAAAATTTCATTTTCAATTTGTTTAATTTGTAATCCAAGAAATATGACAATTCTCCCATATGAGACATTTCAAATTCATTTGTCATTATAGTTGAAAAATCCTGACATAGTTTTTCATTTGTCGAACCAAAAATGATATCATCAGCATATATTTGAGTTATTAAAATATCTTTATTAGTTTTCTTGACAAAAAGTGTTTGATCTACTTTACCAATTTCAAAACTAGATTCTAATAAATAGCTTTTAAGACGACCATACCAAGCACGAGGTGCTTGCTTTAGACCATATAAAGCTTTTTTGAGTTTATAAACATGATCCAGAAATTTTTCATGATTAAAAAGTGGTGGTTGTTCAATAAAAACATTTTCTTTTATATAACCATTTAAAAAAGCACTTTTAACATTCATTTGATAAAGTTTAAAATTATGAAAACATGCGAAAGCTAATAAGATTCGTATTGCTTCAAGTCGGGCGATTGGAGCAAACGTTTCTTCATAGTCTATTCCCTCTTCTTGATTATATCCTTGTGCAACTAATCTAGCTTTATTCCTAGTTATATTTCCTAGTTCATCTGCTTTATTTTTAAAGATCCATTTAGTACCGATAATTGATTGATCACTTGGTCGAGGAACAAGTTCCCAAACTTCGTTTCGTTCAAATTGATATAGTTCTTCTTGCATAGCAAGAATCCAGTAGTCATCAGTTGAGGCTTCTTTTATATTCTTAGGTTCTATGTTAGAGAGAAAAGCTATATGACCAACTTGATTTAATGGACGTCTAGTTTTAACGTTCGTATTTACTTCTCCAATTATATTTTGCACAGGATGATGTCGTAAAATTTTAGGTGGAGATTTTATTGTATTAGTAGTAATATTCTCATTTTCAGTAATATCATGATCATTATTGAAAATTTCTTCAGTGTTACTATTTTCATTCTGAGTAGCTTCATCATCAGAATCGATAGTAATATTTGGATTTATATATTTAAAATTTTCGTCAAATGAAACATGTAAACTTTCTTCAATAATTTGAGTTCTTTTATTAAAAATTCGATAAGCTTTACTTCGTTCCGAATATCCAACAAATATTCCTTCATCGGATTTTGGATCGAATTTGCCTAGTTGATCTTTAGTATTTAAAATAAAACATTTAGAGCCAAAAACTTTAAGATATGAAATATTTGGTTTTCTTCCATTTAGAAGTTCATATGGAGTATTCTTAGTTAACGGTCGAATGGAAACACGATTCAATACATAACAAGCAGTAGCTACAGCTTCTGCCCAAAAATGTTTTGATAAATTGGTTCCATTTAATAAAGTTCTTGCACATTCTTGTAATGTTCTATTTTTCTTTCTACAACGCCATTTTGTTGTGGTGTTCTACGAAATGAAAAATTATGGTTAATACCTTTCTTGTTACAAAATTGTTCAAAAACTTCATTTTCAAATTCTCCTCCATGATCACTTCTGATATTTTTGAACTTTCAAACTTTTAATATTTTGTATTCTTCTAAAAAACAATTTAAAATTATCATAAGTATCACTTTTATTTTTTTAAAAGAAAGTCCAAGTGTATCTAGAGAAATCATCTACAATAACAAACACATATTTATTATGATTAATAGACTGAACTTGTGTTGGACCAAAAAGATCCATGTGTAAAAGTTCAAGTGGTTGTTCTGTAGAAATTACCCGTTTTGATTTAAAAGAAGCTTTTGTTAATTTTCCTAATTTACATGCATCACAAAATATATTTGTTTTGAATTTTATGTCAGGTAATCCTTTAACTAATTTATTTTTAGCTAATTTGTTGATGGTTTTAAAATTTATGTGACAAAATCTTCTGTGCCAAAGACAGGAATCATTTTCCTTAGCTATTAAACATAAATTTGAATCATTTTTAACGTTTATATTTAAAATATAAATGTTTTTATCTCTTATTCCTTCAAAAATAGTGTTATGATTTTTATCAAAAATATTACATTTATTTTCTGAAAAAGTTATACTAAAACCTTTATCATATAACTGACTAATACTCAATAAATTATGTTTTAAATTTTTGACTAATAAAACATCAGTAATGAGAGGTAAATTAGTGGTACCGTTGCTGCTTACATCGCCTTTACCGATGATATAACCTTTAGAGTTATCTCCAAAAGTGACTGATCCTCCATTTGAGTAGATAATATTTAACATTTCTTTGTTTCCAGTCATATGTTTTGAGCAACCGCTGTCTAAAATCCATTTTCCTCTCCTTTTATGTGGTACCTGCAAAAAAAATTTATAAAAAGTTGGCACCCGTTTCTTTTTAGGTCCTAAGAGTTAGATCTTAGGAAGCCAAACCCATACGGGTTCAGAATTCCCTTTATAAACATAGTTTTTGTTATTATGAACAGTTTCCATGAACATTTTGATATGTTTATTTCTTATTAAAACATTATTTGATTTTGGAATCCATATCTTAATGGATTTAGTGTTTGACCAAACTGTTTTCTTAATATCCTTTTCAATATTATTATTAATTCTACGTTTAGCAAACTTATTTTGTTTCTTAAATCCTAGTCCAGATTTGTTGTTAGTGGATTGAGAATTTTCTAGTATTTTAGAAAGATTCTCTCTTCCTTTATTGAAATTGGAGATATTGTTAGAGATGTCATCAAATTTTATTTTTAGACTAGATTTTTCTAAATCTAAATCTTTAATTTTAGAATTTAAACCATTATTTTCAAAAAATAAAACATCATTTTTACTTTTCTGAATTTCTAGTTCTTCAGTTATTGAAGAAATTTGAGAAGATAAGTTAGAATTTGATTGTTGAGAAATTTCAAGTTCTTCTTCTAATATTTTCTTTTCATCCTTCAGCATATCTACTTCTAAGACTGTCCTATCTAATTTACTTTGTAAATCTTTATTTTTCTTTTTAAGTTGCTTTGCTAAATCTACTAATTCAGAATTAATTTCAATTAAATCTTCAAAACTAAGATCACTTACATCGTCTGATGAAGCCATGAAGCACACATTTGCTTGTTCATTTTCATTGTCACTTTCACTTTCTGATGAAGATGATGAGTCTGTGTCGTCCCAAGTGACTGAAAAAGCTCTTCGTTTGGTTTTGTCCTTCTTAAAATTGCTCTTTTTACGTTCAGGACAATCTTTCTTCATGTGACCTTTCTTGTGACATTCATAACATTCCATTGCTGAAGATGATGGTTTGCTACTGTTGATATTGTTGTTGGAATTATTTTTGTTTCCCCTGAATTTATTTCTTTTGAATTTCAGAAACTTTTTGAAATTTTTAGCAATCATTGCCATATCTTCATTCTCTGAGTCGGAATCATCTTTTTCTGCTTGAAATGCCACATTCTCCTTTTCTTGTGCAACATTTCTCTTTGCCTGTAAATTTACTTCGTAGGACATTAAATTACCTATCAATTCTTCTGGTTTTAATGTTGACAAATCACTTTCTTCTTCAATGTCTAGGACTTTTCTTTCCCATTCGTCAGTTAAAGAATTTAAGATTTTTGTGACAACATCAAAATCAGCAAATGTTTGTTCTAATGATAGTAGAGCATGATGAATATCCTGAAATCTAGAGTACATATCATTTATAGATTCGTTTGACCTCATTTTGAAATTTTCAAATTGATTTTTCAACATAGAAATTTTGCTTAATTTAACTTTGTTCGTTCCCTCATGTGTTACCTTAAGTGTTCTCCATTTTTCATAACCAGAAGTGCACATGCTAACTCTATTGAATTCATTTCTATCTAATGCACAAAATAGAATATTCATAGCCTTTGCATTTGATGTAGCATTTAGTTTTTGTGTGTTACTCCAAGTTGAGTATTCTCCAGTAGGAGTTGTGTACTCTCTTTGTATAACATTCCAGATATCAAAACCACTAGATTGCATATAGATTCTCATTCTAGTTGACGAATAATTATAATTTAAACCATTAAAAAGTGGAGGTCGTGAAGTTGATTGACTCTCTATGAAACTAGTATTAGTGTTAGTGCTAACATTGTTAGTTTGTGTCGTTGCCATATTACTAGAAATAAATATCAAATAACTTTGTGACGGTTATAGGAAACCTTGCTATGATACCAAATGAAAGTGTACGTGCAGTACTAAGGATCGTGTAATATAATATATAAATGCGGAAACTGATAATAGTAGTAAAATAAAAATTAAAGTAAGCACACCAGGAATTTTTATACTGGTTCGAACTTCCCGTTCTACGTCCAGTCCCAGAATATCCTCTAGATTTAGACTAAACCCCTCACTTAACCCGGAGGAATAGGTATATCACGCCTGAGCAGCCGAATAGGAATTTTTCCGCCTCAACAGCCGAAGAGGACTTCAACTTAATATAAATACTTTGTTGACGAGTGTGTTCTGAATAACAAGGATTGTCTTTTGACAGTACAATTTCCTATAATCAAATCCTCAAGAATATGTAGTGTATGTGAAGATTTAGAAGGAAGATAATCTCGTAGAATCGAAGTATATAAATTAATTCAGAGATTCTAGAGATATTGAATGAGAATGAATGCTTTTATTTGCAGAAATAAATAGAGAATAGATTTCAGAAATATAAACCAGAATCGATGATTGTAGATGTGATTTGAACATGTTTATATAGTTGTAGAATAGTTATAATATTTCATGAAGAGTTTCAATCAAAAGTTGTGTCTGTATCTCTTGAATTGAGGGACATTCGTCTTCATGAACAATCGCAACTCTTCAGAAAACTAGCCGTTATGTTCTGGTCGGTCGACCGAGAAAACTAGCCAGTCAACTGAGCTTTAAAACTGTATACAAAATAATGTATATCTGTACACTTGAACCAGAGTCGGTCGACCGAGGTTTCTGGTCGGTCAGCCGACCTGTGGTCAATTGCATAGTACACACTAATTTATGTATAACTTAATATAAATCAATTTGTGTATGTGTGTGACTACTTGAGGAATGATTTTAACAATATTCTTAGACTCAATACATTAAAATATTCATACTAATCTCTGAATTGTAGTCTTGTCTCCTTTGTAGTGCATAATATACACTTATTCTCTTTTTGTCGCTTTCGTATAGTATTCTCGTCGTATGATCTCTGAAGCTTGTGTCATGAATCAAAACTCATGAATCAACAAATTTTACTTGTTATAAGCTGTACCTAATAGTGACAATTATTTACATCAACTCTCTTCGTCAAAACTGTATCACTTCGGACTTATGAAATTTGGCAAAGGTCTAAATTGCAATATCATCCATATTCAACTTTATAAACCAAACACAAGGTCATTAGTTCAATATTAATAATTATTTTTTACCGAACTACACTGGCCAGAGATTTTGACTTTGTGTTGACTTCAGTTGACACATATAACCAAAGAGACGAATCCTCTCTTAAACAATGGTTCACTTCCAATAATTTAAATTGACTTAACTACAGCCATTAAATGGACGACGTGCCATGATATAACTATATTAAAGCAGAGCTTTCATATTAAAGATTAAATGTATTCTTCAGTCAAGAGAACTGTGGAAATTAATCACTTTGATATTTTCTTTTTAACCTTAGTTATATTAACCAATGTAAAACTATCGAGTTGGTTATTTCATAATTATCCAATTACTACTAGTACGTATCCCATTGGTGCCTCCAGCAGCCATAAGTAATACACTGGCTAACATTTTAAGAGCGTTACATACCCTATCCCAATGAATGCATCAATGTCCAGTCTCGATACATCTTGACGAAGAATATTTAAAATGATATGTTTGTCATATTTTGATATAATACTCATGGTTACAAATATTTGTAACTATTATCACACATATATCATTTATGGACTTTCTGACATATATACTTAAATTAAATAATTAGTTATTTATAATATTTGATAACAAGTATGTAACAAAAATGAAACACCTTTTATTCTGAATAATATTGGCTATCAAGTTAGATTTATGTAAGAAACTATATAATTGTCCCTAGAGCACACTTCTAACTCTATTACTTGTTACAAGTTAGACTATAAGCATCGAAAAAGCTATTGGAGTGGGTTCAAAAGTTGAGGTTACTAGATGGAATCGCTTTGAACGTGAAAAGATGTGTTGATATGAAAGATCTTGAAATGTTTGGAATGAAGTGTAACAGTATTCATATATTTTAGATATTTTTCCCGATGTATTTAAGGAGATATTGCCACCGAAGGTGTGGATGCCTATTACTTAGTCTAGTTTGTTCTATAAAGAGTTGCGTTCAACACAATTGATAAAATTAATTTGAAGAAAATAGAAAACGTTATACCCAAATTATTGTTTAAATTGAAGAAAATATTTTGCCTGGAGTTTTCAATTACTTTGAATATCTACCCGAACATCTACCATCTAAAACTTTAAAGCAAGTAACAATGCAATACAGATCAATCTATCCTTTTGAGAGGTACGTACAATGCAAGTAGGTTTTATATTTTTTTCGCAATCAACTTAAAAAACGTATAAGTGATAAAAAAATCAAACATTTTCGTATGAATGTATTTGGGTTAATTTTAAAAAAGTGAAACAAAAAGCATGCATTCAAAGTTCAATATGTCAAACATATATTATTGAAGAATTATCCATAATTTTAAGTTATTACTTCGAAGGCCATGTTATGCTAAATTTTAATAGTGGTCAAAATGACAACGTCATAGATGAGTGGCTGTCATTTCTCTTTCTATTTTTCAAAAATGCGGTCATTCGTTTGGTAAATGGAAGGATATAAGTTTTCAAATAGGTAACAGAGTTTTGCATAACTAGAATAACGGTGCTTCTTAATTGTGAAGACTTAGCAAATCTTATTAGGTTAGTAAAAATGATTTTTTTATTTACTGTTAATACCATGTTATGCATAACATAATCATATTCATATTCAGAATACCAATTGTTTAAGAGTTAATTTGAGCAACAAAATCCAGTTGTTCAACCTAGTAAAGGACTTGAGACTTGGTTTCATAAATATATAAGCATATATAATCGTTAAATAAATTTAATTTGAAATGATTTATTACGTACATAATGCGTATTAGTTTAATTCAGTAAGTTGTTGATAATAGAATCAACGATGATCAATTGTTGAAATACAGAAAATACCCAATCATATACGTAAACCGCTTTAAATTTCACACAGTGGAGTTTGTAGCTAGTAAAACAACTTAAACCTATGGGTATGTTTGAAGGCAATGAACATGGTGTTGAATTACATCATTATTGAATGTTACAGGAAACAACTAAACTCACTTATTTGGTAATACCAAAGCTTAAATCTTTTTATATTCAAATGTAGTGGTTTCATAATACTTCTGATATACGAGTACGTCGTATATATATAAAGATATCCTTTGTTGGGGGTAAATCATGAAAGGCGATATAATGTAAACAATCTATATTTGCTACCAATGCAAGTTTATCATGTGTCTTTCCTTGTCATAAATAACAAGGAGGACCGATGGGTTGACACTAAACTAAACCAAGTCGGTTTTTTAACAGAGCCATGATCATAATCGATGAGCGATCGTACCAAAGTGATCCAAATAAAAATATAATTCTCCAAATAACGGAAGATACCGATGAAATTAGACCACTTAACAAGTATTTGATGGAGTTGAATTAGATGAAGATGTTGAGACCGATGAAGATAAGGTCATAGTTGATGATGATGACGTTGAAGTTAACGAACATAAGTACGGTGATGACATCGTAAATGATGATATCAATAATGACGTTGAAAATTGGTAGCACATGTATAATTTATTATAATACTGCTTTATACATGGATGTTATTTTTTATTTTTCGCTGTTATTAATAATCTAGTATATGTAGTACAATTATTTAATTTTGGGCTTATACTCCATGACAATCGCCAATCTCATTGTCATATTCACTCATTTATGACATATATAGGAATAGATATCCAGTAACACCAGTTTATAGGATCTGGATCAGCTAAAAAACCAAGCTCAATTTCTTAGTACTAATTGCTACTCCATTTGTATGTCGTCGTAAAACACAAGTTATATATTCATTATTATATTGTATACATAACTACATATGTATTATTATAACTGAAATGTCTAATCAAGTCCTAGACACATCTATGGTGGATCTTACTCATCAGATCATGATGGTTCCCACTCAAACGAGCATGATGCATGTAGTGACCCTGATATTCGAAGATGAAAAAATTCGAACACTTTATCTTCGAATATCAGAACGTTTTGAAATATAGTTTAATGTTACAAATATGATTTTATAACCTTTTTAAACATAGTCCGATTAATGAAAAATGACAAGAAACTTATTTTTAAAAAAATATTCTTTGAAGAAAAATCAATAATGTGACTAAAAATTGGTTTATCGGTAAACAGCTTTTCAATCGATATATGTTGTTCGAAATCTTATGAACTTCTCTAATGATCAAATGAACACATTAGTAACTAACTAAAACATACAGCTCTTTAATAAGCATGGAATATTTTAGAAACTAACATTAGGATAAGAGATATTATCACGAGAAGAGTATAAGTGTAATTAGCATAAAAGAGAAGTGATGTAAATGATAAGCGATGGGAGGTGAGTCTTCCATGGCATGGTTGGAGGGAGGTTTAATGGCAAGCTTAAATAAGTATATTCTTGTGGCTATATAAGGAGAGGAATACCATAGAAGATAAATCATAAATTCACAAAGCGTAAAACAAGCTACTTCCATGTCTTCTTCTTCTCTTATGTTCTAATGGAAATTTTCAAAATCTTATCCAAATCAACTCAAATTTGAAGTGAAGGCTTGGAAAAATGTTATAACACCTTCCACCTAGTTAGAAGATAAAGAAGTTGAGCCACACTCCCCCTATCCATGACGGTCGTGAGCAATTCTTAGGGGAGGAGGCAAAAGGAAGGTGAAAGCAATAGGAGCTAGGAAGGAAGGAAGAAGGTGTTGCGAGATTGAGTTTGGACTTTGTTAGCCTGGATCTTGGTTTTTGTTGGGCTAAAAATGAGTTAACACACCTCTTTCAATGGAAAATATAACATATATATGTTGTGTTTTGATTGTGTTTAAGTTGTTGAATTGTTATTGACATTGTTAAAAATATTTGTTTTGATTCTTATTTTAAAAACAAGATGCATTTCTGATCCATATCTATGGACTTAGAATGGAATTGAATGGACTTGTATGACTTTTGAAAATACCTTGAAAAAAATCACATATGTTATAGATGGACTTTGATTTTGATCAGACTTGGATTTGGAAGTGCGCTTGTAACAATAGTCGCTATTGATGCACTTGTGAATTGCCTTATTTTTAGCGATCTCTATGGAACTTGTAGAGAGATCTTTAGGAGTTTCTCACCATATTTATAATACTTTATATGTATGGTCATTGCTGTTAAAAGCTTGAATAGTGAAAAGTTAAGTAACTTCTCAAAACATGGCCAATACTTCACTTGTGCAAATTGCCCCGTTTAGTCTTGATTTTTAGAATTTAAAGGTTTGAAAAGATATTTAAATTTAAGTATTTTGTTTCATTCATTTTACAAGTGTTTATTAACTCATATTAGAGTATTTAAAAAGCATTTTGAGATATTTATGAATTTTTAAGAATTAGTTCTGAATTTTCAAAGAAGTGGATTTTATAATAAAAACGTGTTTTTTTTAAAGATTTAAGGAAATTATAAACTTGTTATTTTCAAGTAATATTTTAGATAAATGTTTTAAAAACTATTATAACTATTATAAAGAATTTTAAAAGCATTTTTAAGTATATATAGTTTTTAGAAAATATGTTGACTACTTTATATCATATGGAATAAAATATCTTTTGATTTGTTTGTTTAAATATCAAGTTTTACAAGTAAATTACTATGCATGTATACCATTTTAAAAAGGGTTTTTATAAGTAAAAGGTTTAGAAAGGGCTTAGAATTTCTTAATGGCCAAATGGTTAATTATTTAATTACTTTCTTGAAAATTAATTAACTATGATTAATACTAAAAGCTGACGGAGTATGGTTAATAAATTTTTGAGAGTTAAGATTGATGTTCGTGTGGGGATGGAGCAATAAAGCTCTGACCTACCAGCTTTCCCCTTAGCCGAGGAATAGTGAGTCAAAAAATGTAGGAAACTGTTAATCGTGTTGATTATTGCTTTTTTATGGAAACCATTAATATTGTACTTCATCCTAAAAACCGACACAGTAGACTTATCTATTTCTAAGATTCAAGAATCAAATGTCTAGAAAGGCTTTGATGCAAATAGTGCTCTAACTTATATGGCTTCACTCTTGGACAAGGGATAGTTAAGTCGGAATGTCGAAAATGAGTTAAGTATACGAAATTCATCTATACAAACAATTGTTTTTGACTAGATAATCGATTAGTCGATTATCGATCTTGACCAATTATAACTTAAGAAGTAATCGAAAGGCTTCGCGATTTCATACCAATGAGAACCCTTGGGGAGGAGTATTGGTATGAAAAGTCTCTAGCTTTTGCTTACTTTTGAAAGAACCAAAATTGAGTTAATGGAAAATTCATCGGTTGGTTTTGAAGAGACCGGGGGAACGATAAGTGTTTTACTTATCGAATACCACTTCAAAAGTAATATACGAGCTCTATATTTTGGAAGCGGTTATGAAGTGAAATTTTATAGAGTTGAACTTTCTATCTTAAGATTAAGTCCAGGGAGAGGTTAGCATTAGCATTTCAAATGATGCTATCATGTGGGACAGTCTATCTTGAGGAGTATTCCGTGAGAGAGGACAACATTAGCATTCGTCGGAGGACTTATGAGGGAATATAAGTGGAGATTCAAGATCTGTTCAAGATATTTGAAACCATGTAGTGATTCATGATCTGTTCGAGATTTGGGAATCCATTTGGGAACTCGTGTTCTAATGAGTGATGAATACTCGAGTGAGAGCTGCCGAACATAGCCTCGACATCGAAAATGACTAAAACCAGAGATTGGATGCATAGCCAAAAGGAACATAGCATTTTAGCAATCCCAAGGGTGCAGGCGACTCCATCTAGTATTACCTACATACATGCGTGCGGGTGCGATGCAATCGGAACCACGAGTGTTTGGGAGTTGGCCAATTATGTATTTCCTATAGCACATTCCCTAGAGATGTACATTGCTCGAAAGAATATCTCAAGGAGTTCAGACTTGGCTTGATCTGAGGAGATCTCCAAGGAAAATCTATTATACGAATGCACCTTAACGGTATTGATTGTATACCTATTATTGCAGTGGCGTTCACACAAAAACTATTTGATATGATTTATATGCTACACATTGGATATTATCTATCATATCACTATATGTTAAACTTAATGAATGGTTGGTTTTATTAATGGAAAAACTGTTATGAGATTCTGTACGGTCTCAATGGTTACCGTTACTTGTTGGATATTTCTTGAGTTTCTCATGCTGGTTTACCAGACTAATCCGAGTGTTAATTTTTTATCATGCTTGGGTCGGTCCCGTGTATGTTTCCTAATTGAGTTACGGGAGCTTTAAGAGGAGCTGGTGTTTCCTTACTGTAGTATTTTTATTTTCCACTGCATTACTGTATTGTATATATCAGCATTGTGAAAACATGCAGTTACGACTATCAGACCGATAATAGTACTTAGGTTCACTACTCTAAAATTTCTGTACATAGAGAGTAATCCTTTGCACTAATCTTTTGATAATATATATTACCGTTCCATTGTAAGATTATGATATTGTGTTTTCTCTTTCTTATTCTATTTTTTTTAATTTTATCCTTATTTTCTGTCTTTTCAGCACTTGGAAGTTCAGCACATGAATACTGTGGATGTATTTAGTGTCGACATTCAAAGGTCGAAAATTCGGATCATTCTATTTGGTATTGGAGCTCAAGGTTGAGCGAGTCAAGTGTATTATACATATGACCGCATATTTGAATTTTGAAACCTAGATTTTTTTTAATTATTCCTTTAGGGATATCTTTTTATTAGTAACTCTTCCTTTTAAATTGCTCTATCCTTTAGTTTCCTGAAGCTGTTCACTATGATTAAGTAGTAAGAACAATGAATACTAGGGCTTCTACGCTGAGGTAAATTAGTAGAAGAAGTGGTACAGGTTCGACCACAGAAAGACTGTGCTTTGATATGGCACGAGTTTGAGGTATTAGGTAAAAAGAGGTTAAACGACACCGTGACTATCATTGATGTCCAGGCTTGGATTAGTTTATGTGACATGGTGTGTAAGAACATGACAGATCATATCCAGTGAGTGATATGCACATAAAAATGTATATTTTTACTCACACGCTTAATCTCATTTTGGTAAAATAAATGTCATAATCGGGTGTTCTACATGTTTAAAACCAAATTTCAAAAATGCTTTCAAGTCATCATTCATGCATCTACATGGGGCAAAACGGTAATTTTCATGTGTGAAATAATTTGGAAAAAAAATTACTTGCACATTTTAATTTGTTTTGTAGGAATTTAGATTCAACTTTGAAGTCGCTTCATGGAAATATGCTTATACAAGAGTTGGAATCCAAAGAAATGAAGAAATAAAAGAATTCATGTAAGATGGAAGACCCCACCTACCCACTAACTAATGAACCACAATTTAAAGCTAATGACATGTTAGTGGGGAATAAAAGCACATGCACATTTAATGGACAATTAATTTCATGCTAATGATAACTTGAAAGCCACACTACCTCATGGACATTTTATGGAGTTCCCTTAAAATGGATTAGGGTTTTAGTCGTGTATAAATAATCCTCTTATATTCATGTAATGGAGTTTTATTATCTCATTATATTATGCAAGTTGTAGCTACAAAAATAGTGAGAAATAAAATGGCTTTCTAAGCCCCTTCTTCTTCTTTGTTCTTTACATGTTTTTATTTTATTTTATGTTTATTTTTATTTACATTCTCTCTTTCCTTTCATGTTAGTAGATTAGATTTTCATTTATGCACTTAGTTTAGTTTTATTTTTATGCAAGTAGTTAGCTTTTCTAATATTAGTTAGCTTGCACTTTCCTTTTATTTTCTATTTTGCAATCTACATGTGTTGAAATGATTAAAAAAAAGGGGAAGCTAAATCCCTTAAATTTAGGGGTAATGAAGCTCTCTTAAATCATGTAGATTCAACACATTTGCTAATTTATGATCTTTTTTATACTTCATGGACAGTTAGATGTGATGTAAATTTATTAGTGAATATGATAGCCTATGTTGTTTATCACAAATAGGCTACTCTTACTCAAATATAAACACAATTTACATTAACATTTAACTAAGTGATTTTGATCATGGAATTAAAATAGAATCAAAATTTGATGATCTATGTTACTAATCAATAATAGTAAATAGATCATGCTTAAAATAGATTTTTTTAGTTTCATATTCATTTTCATGACATTTAACAAAGTGGTTTTAATGTTGTATTAAGGTTGATGGTTTAGGTTGTGTTAATTAATAACACAAATAGATCATACTTATGATAAATACATCACTAATACTACTAGATTAAAATGAGAGATCATTAACTTAAATTTTGTGTTGATTTATGTGAGAGTAGGAAAGTGAATTTACCTCTAAATTGTCTTCTACTCTCATATTTTTAATCACTTTTATTTGTAGTTAGTTTTTGCATTTCTTTTTAGTTAAAACAATCTAAAACTTTGGTTTAATTTGATTGAATATAATTTAAAATTAATTTATTTCCTACGGATCGACGAGTACTCGCATACGTACTACAATTATACGCCATGCGCTTGCGGTATTTTTATTACATTTTTAACGACGATTTTCTAGTCGATAGAAACTTCGCCGTTATCAACAAGTTTTTGGCGTCGTTGTTGGAGAATTGCAATTTAATTTTAGTTTTACTCTTCTAATTATTATTTTTTGTTTTATTTTTTAATTTTGTGTGTTGATTTGCATTTTAAAAAAAAGAATATTTTTGTAAAGCTGGTTTCTATCAAATACATTTCTGTTGGTGGCGGAGAATTTATTTCTTAGCTTAACACCCTTCTCTAAGACGTACGAGCTCAGAGGTTATGTAGTTGATGGTTACTAGTGATACATCCTCAATTTGGTAATGTGGCATACGCAGTGCTGCTCATCATCTGTTGATCGAAGCATGACTTTGTGAAAAGTGTAGCTTTTCGGACGAGACTTCGTCGGACCTCACACCCTGAAAATGGTCAAAACAGGAAGAATGCGGCAAGGTTATGAGGATCGCGCCCTACGGTATATCCATTTTCTTCTGGATAAGAGGTGGTATCATGGTATGGAGTCCAGATATTTTGCCTATGTTGATGTTGCAAATTTAGTATACTTTGTGGTTGTTGTTTGTGGTTGAGGATTCTCGAATAAAGGTCGGTTACGACCAGGGATGACATACTTGTGTGGTAGTTACCTATGTTATAGCTTAGTTAAAGCGTGAGATAACGTCGGCCTTGTTAGCAGAGATCCGGTTAGGTTCTTGGGGGCGTCCTTACAGAGGCGTACCCATTTCGGTAAGAAAGTTCCTTAGCCTGATCATTTTTTGAAAATCCAAAGAAACAATACGCTCCATGTACGGTTTTTAGTTGTATAACCTGCCATGAAATGTGGCGGTAACCTGCTATTGAAAATGGTAGCTATAGTAGGCATACGACGAAATGTGGTATGCTGGCTAAAATTAATATTATACTTTCGAAATATTTTATGCACTATGCAATAATAATAATATCAAAAGGTTTTCGCGTATCAAACATTTTTGATTGTCATAAGGAGAAATCTTCTTCAAGTGTGCGCTTGCATTGTGTGTGGCGGGAGGCTTTATGGCAGTTTCATTTTCCATAAGCATAACAGGTTTCTTTTTATTTTCTTTGTGAAAATAACTGTTTTTAAGATCTCATACCAGTCTCATGACTGACTTGGAGTTTATTGTTCCCTTTCTAAATTCTGAGAGTCCATAATTTTCCACACGGACAGCCTATAGTCAGGTTATCATTATTCTGGAGCGAAGTCTAAAGTTGCTGCGGAGATCAGGAGCAAGCTAGATGGCGAGTTAGTGTCTGTTGCGTTTGCGTTAGTGCAAGTCAATTTTTCAATTTTTCTTGTACACAAGTTATTATAGCTGCCAGTTTTGTGTTGTTGTTGTAAACTCTGATGATCTATGTATAAACTGATATAGTGCTTTTGGTTTAAATATTATTCATCTATTATATTTGTTCCGCTGCGAAATGTAAGATTCTGTTATTGTTTCTGTTTCTTCTTCTATCTTCTTATTCATTAACCCTAACGGTTTAGTTTTTCGGCATTCGATTGTGCGGCATTTGATACAGTGGACGTATTAATGTCGACTTTCGGGCGTCGAAAAATTGGGTCGTTACAATTTTGCTTTATGTGTTTATTGTGTGATTTGTACTTTCATTTGATTTGTGTGCTTGTTGTTTTTCTATTTGCATTTGCATTTTTAACAAAGAGAAATTTCCATTTCATTTTTGGCATTACATTTTCTCATTTTCTTTGTTACATTTTCTTCTCCAACTCAGTGTCACATTGCTGTTTGTACATTTACATTGCATACATTCTTTACATTTCATTTGCCTCATTCTCCCAACCAACAGTTCAGCCAAATATTACTCACCAACTATCAGCAACATACTGTCAACATGCTATCAGCAAAACTCCTCCAATTTGCCATATGAAACAGTTACAACCTCACCTACAACAGTCATCATCTCAACCCATATTGCCTAAACCACTGCTCAATCGCAGCACATCAATCAGAACCAATATACCTGCGCACTGCCTCAACCAACCATCACAGCAACAACGATACTGCATCTATCAACCATCTTCTGCCAACCACCACCGCCTCATCAAACTCAATATTGCACTGTCCATCTACCAATCATAGCAACTACATCAACTCATTCCCTGTCAACTTTTATTTCCCTCTACAACCCTTTTGTGCTCAACCACTACTGCAACCCTTCTCTGACCATATTATGAGGTGAACAGATTCCACTCTACAAGCCTCCTCTCTACTGCTACAACTTCTCTACTTACCATCACAACACTTACCATCACAACATACTATCATCATCACAGTTCAACTCCTTCCACTCAATCAACCATCAATACATCTTTCATCACTTCATAAAACCAACTCTGCATTCACCTCTGCGTCAACAACATTCAACCTTCAAGTGCAATTCCACCATCAGCACGCAACACAACCCGCTTGTCATCAGCAACCTCACTGCATACCATCCCATTGCAATATTTACAAATCAGTCACCAAAATCACCTCTTATCTGCCACCCTTTGCTACAAACATCATCAGCATACCCACCAACCAAAACAGCAACTAAACTTCCTCCAGCAAATGTGCATACTGCCTTAACCACATTCACAGTCGTCTCCTCAGCAATCTAAACCAACACAACACTTCATCCCCCATGTCTTTCACCAGTACAACATCTCCTACATCCTACAATACTTAAATCACTACAACATCCATCCCTGCCTCACCTGCAAATCACCAAACAGAACTCATCACAACCATACAAACTCCACCTCCTCCTTACTTTCTGCTCCACCTGATCACAATTCCACATCACCACCAACCTACAACAATCAACATCACTGTTTCATCTGCTCATCTCCAACTTCCATAATTCAGCAACTACATACCATCCTCACTGCACCTCTGCCTCCAATAACACCAAAACCTTGTACATTTGCACTGCAACCATATCCTTAATCTGCACCTTCCCTCTGCTTGAACTTCCATCACACTTGCTCCAAACCACCACTTCCTCTGTCAAGATTCCCCACTGCCTCCATCATAATCCTGAAGGGTACAAACCAACACACTAAATACTTGCATACAAACTTCACCCAGCAGCCTGTCTTCATCACTTCCATCACCTACTTCAACTCTTCTCTCAAAGTAACTGCTACTTTCTCCAGTCCTCTGCACTGCTCCTCCTTACAAGCTACAACCCCATCAGCACACAACCGCAGTTCAATCACGACCATCTCCTCCAAACCACTTCATCACCATCAGCAACTTCCACATGCCGTTTCACTTCTGCAACCAAAACTGAACACTTTCCTCAACCACGTCCCGCTTCGGCCAAATCATTGCCATCATCTCCTTTTTAATCACCATCCTCCAACATCATTGAAACTTCGAAAATCACGAAACTTATGTTCCTCCATTACAATTCCGCGCATCGCAAACGGTGAACTCCAACAACCCCAAATCGCAAATCAATTGCCAAATTAACCCGCCTTCATCTACGCGCACCCAATCAACCACCGCCCTCAGCCTCTCGACCAAAATCTAGACTTCGAATCGCAACCCACTTCAATTTTTTTTAAATACGATTCGGCGATTTACGTGTTTTCCTGTTTTGATTTTTTTTCTGTTGTGACTATTGGAGGAGAAAGAGTGTATATTTAAACAGAAAGTAGTAACTTGGGCTTGTGGGCTGAGCGCTTATTGGGCTGAGCTTTGCATAACTTAACTGTAAATTCATTTTAAATTCTTTTTCGGCTTTATAAAAAAAAATAGATAAAAAAACAAGTTGTTTTGGATTCATTTGTTTTAGTTCTTCCTTGATATAAAAAAAAAAAGGTATTTCATCGGCTTTTTAATTTTTGACACTCGTTTTATTTTGTTCTGTTTTGGTTTGTAAATATTTTCTTTTAAATCCCTTTTATCCATAAAAAAAGTGGGGAAGTTGTTTTCATTTGTCTTATAAGTATTTGTATTCAACAATTTTGCATGTTATAATTTGCAGGAACTTAAAAGGAGACGACCAACTTGCTAAATTATTGCTCTGCTTGCTTGCTAAAAAAATTGTCGCTTTTAAATAAACTACTAATAATTCTACACGCTCTGTTATCGTGCTCTTATCACTTTTTTTATTTTTATACATTGTTGCTTGTCTGTATTTTAAAAAAATTTAAAATACAAAAACAAGTTTCATTCGTAGTTGCATTGTTAATTCACGTTTAATTTCAGTTTTGCATTCATCTCATCTTATTTTTATTTTCTAAAGGCAATATCCAAATCCACATAAGGTAGGGTATTTCATCACCCCTTCCTTGGCCGACAAATTGCATATCATCATAGAATTTGTTAATAATAACGGTTAGACTTTGGATTTAAGGGTGTTACGGGCTCATCTAGGGCTTAATTGTATCTTGACAAATTGTCTTTTTCGACAATTTTATTTCTTGGTGTCTAAGCTATGACAGAGCAATAATCATATATAAATATTACGATGATTCATAAATATTATAGTGATTGTTTCTCTAAAGGTACTTAAATTTTCGGCTGCATTGCTACGGTGATTTATGGTGCACCGGTAACTCATGTCCGTTACCTGGCTAAGAATTATTTTGTTGGATTAAGACAAAGTGTGATTATACAATCATGGGTTATGAGCTACTAAGAACAGAAATTTTTTAACTAAGTCATTGCATTTATTTAGTTGCATTAGTTCATGCATATTTAAAAAAAAATCAAACCAAAATAAAATATATTGTTAGCACCAAAATTGGTCACTAACACCCTTAGAAAGATTGTGTAGAGAGATTAATGAAGAAAACAAACTAAAACAGAGGAGAGAATGCAAATCTAAATGCAGAAAGTAAGAACACCCAATTTGTAGTGGTTCGGCGTAGTAGCCTACGTCCACTTTGAAGTTGATCTTTATTTCTTTCTTTTAATACTTGATTACAGATACAATCCGTTTCTAAGTGCTTGAATATAATTGCAAGATACAAAGAAATAAGTCTGGAATGAGTCTTGAAAATGGCAGAGTTTCCCCAGTGTTCTCTCTCTCTCTTTTCTGTGCCTCCGCCCCTCTATTTATAGACGAAGGTGGGTTGGACTTCCCTGGTGGGCCTGGTAGCTGAATATCCTAGGCCAAATGGAGTGGTTTCTGTGCGCCGAACCAGAGAGACCGAACGATCAAATGCCGAACGTCCCAATGCCGAACGTACCCCTCTTTGCCGAACAAAGTGAGGCTGGACACTATGAATGCTGAACACTCCCCTTATGCCGAACAATCTCCTTTGGCCGAACGAGATGAGGCCGAACACATTGAATGCCGTAGGGAGCACTTGTGCCGAACGATACTAGAAGCCGAATCAGTGACTCGGCCGAACGATGGTTAGGCCGAACGAGGTGAGGCCGGACACTCTGAATGCCGAACATCCATTTGAACCGAGTGACCTTGAATGACGAACGGTAGGTGATCGTCGAACAAGATTTGTGCCGGAAGGAATGACATGTCGAACAAGGTGTGGACGCCGAACGGTATAGTATGCCGGACGTACTTGGTATGCCGAACGATGCCTTTTGACCGAACGGTAGCTTGACCGAACGATGCCTTTGGCCGAACGATATCTTGGGCCGAGCACTGTCTAACGCCGAGCGCTCTTTAGATGCCGAACCTTCCTTTGTGCTGAATGCTTCTTGGATGCCGGTCGTAATGTGCTGCCGAACGAAGCAGCTTAGCCGAACGATGGGGAGGCCGAGTACTAGGTTGCCTGGTCAAATCTCCAGGAAACACTTGCCCCCCAAAGTGTATCGCGTGACCGAACGCGATGCGCTTTGAACCATGAGTCATTTGTGTTTCGCTTCGAATCCGGGCCCATCATTCCTGGAGGTTGTTTTCTCGTGAGTACTCGTCGAGGTGGTGTGTGCCGAACAGTATTGCCGATGGCCGAACGTTCTACGTTAGACCGAACGACTTCGCATGTCGAAACCGGATGGTGCAGCCTTGACCGGTTCCACCGGTCACAGTCTCTTCAACTTCTTCTTCTCCCTATAAAACCTGGCCTCCTCCTTCTTCCTCCTCTTTTTCACTTTTACTTCCATTATTTTTTGAGAATTCGCAATTTACCTCCCTGGAATCCGCCACGTCTTCCTTTAAACAAGTTTAAACAATCTTCAATCCCAAAATTCACTGGTCCCCAAGCTCCCTCCACCATCTTCGGTAAGAAGCCTCTGATCCTTCTCGATTTAGGAGACATTAGATATTACTTAAACACATCGTGCATAGGTCATAGAAAAGTAGGGAGACTATGAATAAGGGTGACGAACTGTGGCTCGGTCATGGTCTAGGGTTGTAACTTAGTATGAGTATGCTCTTAGGTGGTTTCGAGGTGGATGGACCGGAAAGATAAGGGTGGAAGGTGTACTGTAGCGGCTTGGCATGATCTTTCGATGCTGAGTAGTCATACGGTGGCACGAGAGCGGACTTAGTGCTCAGGCCTATAGGTTGACTGGGCTGTGGTTCGGCATGATCTCCCCTTGCCGAACAAAATTGAAGTGGGTCAAATTCGAAAGGAAACACGGAATGGAGGGAAGGCCGAACGGCAGTTATGCCGAACAATATTTCGTTCGAACAATACCTGGGCCAATCTATGGTTTGGCCGGACGGACTTAGGCCGGACAATGATTTGGCCGAACGATAGTTTGGCCGCTCACTTTTTAGGCCGAACGATAGTTTGGCCGGACTATAATTTGGCCGAACAACCTTTAGGCCGAGCCATGTTGAATGCCAAACCATCTTCTAGCTTAGGCCGAACACTTAAATTACCTTGCCTACTCATATAACAAAACAAGGAAAAGGACTCCAGCATACCAGCATATCGAACTGATCCGGACAGATAACTTCCTAGCTTCAGTAGACATAAACCTGGAGTTAAATCGACATAACCGGATAACTTCTTCTAATACTTTCTGAATTTGAAACCGTAATCACCGTAAGACAGGCTTTTGGAGACGGTCAACGACGACGGTCTTCGAAATCGACGATTCACAACTTAGTTTTATATCAGTAACCGTGTCACTTTCAATTTTTTAATGCTTACATATGATTGATCGCACTAGTTCACACACCACTTGGGGGGAAATATTTGTGTTGTTGATTCTAACGTTGAACATTTTTCAAGTATAACTCACAAAGGTGCTTAGCAAAATTCACTATTTATTGAAGATGTCGAAAAAGTCCAGCTCCGCCACGATTTCTGACAGACCAGGGCCATCCTCTCGATAGGAAGTCGCAGACGTCTCAAATCCATCAACCTCCCCTGCACATAACTTATCCCTCGATGCCCTGGAGGCATCGATCTTCTTGAACAACCCTGTCGATTCACAGGCTTCAAAAATCAATGAAGTTGCGCTCCGGCAAATATGCTCCATTCATGGAATACCTTTTGACGACGTGATGGTTCCGTCGGGGCACGACCAGCCACACTTGCCCCCATTTGGATACACAGCGTGCAATAAATTCAAGTGCTGGGTTGGAAGTGTGCCACCGTTCAATTTGTTTCTTCGGGATGTGCTGCAAACATCGACATCGCCCCGTCGCAGTTGCACCCAAACGGTCACACCTTCATCTATGGCGCTTACCTACTCTTCATGACCGTCTTCTCTAGGCCTTCCACTCCTGGCGACATCAGATATATTTATATAATCAAGAAGCGGAGAGATAGCCCCTCCTTTGTGTTCCTCGAACTGCATCACAAGTGCCAAATTTTAACCGGGGCGTGGAGCAAGTTTTCCCTGTACAAACTGGAATGGTTCTATGTGCGTTACCCCCTGGTTTCGCGAAGAGATGGGTCGAAGGAAGTAAGTCTTCTTCTTGGAACGATACTCATGTTTTGGCTGAAGCTATTCCTATTCTAACTCTTGTTTCATCTTCTCAGGTATCAATCCACGTCCCGACGGCCGTTGGTATTCTGAGGCCGTTGAAGCTATTGGATCTCTTTCCGTCGAAGAAAGAGACATACGAACTCTTATCTCAAATGAGTCACTATCGAGGTTCGGATTGTTAGCAGAAGGTCGTCGGGTAAGTCTTCCCGAAGGCGTTACTGTACCCAGGCCGGTCTCCGACAAAGGGAAAAAATTGGCTGAGTCGTCAGCGCGCCACACCCCTGAGGTACAAGAAGAGGGGGAAAGCAAGGAGGGTGAAACACCCGAAGCACAAGGTGAGAATTTGGGTCCAGCCTAAGATCTTATAGTTGAAGTGCACGATATCGAAACGTCATCTTCTCCTTCGTCGAAGGTTACGCTTATCCCGACGGAGAAAGAGGCTTCTTCGCAGCATGTAGAAAGTTCTTTAAGGGCTTATCGAACCTCTCTATTTCGGATGATCTGCTCAATTATGACTTTGACGATCCGGAGGCATTCAAACTTCATTCTCCCATCAGAGGCGACACGGGCGCTCTAACCCAGAGTCAGGGAGAGAAAACTCCTATTAGCAAAGCGACTGGTCCGTTGGGGGGAAACACTAGGACACACACGAACACTTGCACCCTAATTTTCGCTTGGATTTTTGTGGTCACACTACTCTTTGCTAATTCGCTGTTATTTGAATTCTGTACAGGTGGTATGGGGCATTCACATGGATTCGATCGCCTTCGCCGTTCGTCAGTTCTTCATCATTTCGGACGGGACTCGGGTTCCGGAAGGCGTCGAGATAGGGATGGTGACGGCGATAAAGACTATCATTCCTAGAACTCGCCGTCTCGGAGGAAAACTTATTATCAGCTAAAATACCACTAGGACACATCTTCTCACGTGAAGAAAAGTAGAGACAAGCGCGGCCATAATAGGTCGCAACCCGCCACTAGGAGACATCTTCTCACGTGGAGAAAAGTAGAGACAAGCGCGGCCATAATAGGTCGCAACCCGATGCTCCCCGGGACCAACACTCTGATTCTTCTTCCACTCGTCAGTCCCGAGATTCCTACAGGAGGGGCAAACTTTCAAAGCCTTCTCCTCCCGCTCCTGCAACGAACCCGTCAGTGATGGAGAGGCTGGCCGAGCTTAAAGATAAATTTTCTAAAATCTGCTTCGACGGCCTGAAATTCCTCCTGGCTATTCATCCCATTCCCGGACATGCCAAACAGAGCGCCCTTGCTTGTACGAATGACGTCTATGTTCAACATGATGCGTTTGTTCATCTAGCCGAAAAAATTTCTGAAGTTTCCATGGAGCGCCAGCATGAAATCGACCGCCTGAAGCTTGAGGCTATCCATGACAAGGATATCATTAAAGCTCAGGACGAAGAAATGGCCACTTACAAGTCTGAGCTCGAGGTCGCCCATCAGAGAGCTAAGGACACTGCTGAGGTCGTTACCCGTCTGGAGTCAACTCATAAGAAAGAACTTGACGAGGCGGTTCAACGATGTGGGGCTTTGGCTCTAGAGAAGGACTCCATTCAAAAGGAGAGGGACGCGCTCAGCCTCCAAGTCAAGGAGCTTGAGGAGCAGCTTAGCAGGGAGAGCGAAGAGAAAACGGTCGCCCAAGAGGAGTCACAACGATACTGTGACGAGATCGTTGCCACTCGACTTTTGAAAGAAAAACTTGAGGGCGAGCTTTCTAGGGTTGAGGCGTTAAAGAATGAAGCCCGAGATGAGGGCAAGAAGATAACATCCATGGATATCGATTCGCGTCTCGAGGCTGCTAGTGAAGAGGGCAGGGAAGAGGTCAGGAGCATGTTTGACCCATTAATTGCTGAATTCAACGCCCGCGTTCTCATGCATCGAGACTTGACTTTTTTGGGCGAGGGCTACCTTGAATCTTTAGCCGAGGCATAGGAGGTTCTGGTTGAAATTAGGAAGGCCAAGCACGGCACCGAAGAGATTGATGAGGGGGCGTTGATAAAAGAATACCTCAAGGGAAATGAGCCTTCGGACTTGTCGACGGCCAAAGCTATCTATTGCAAAGGCTCCCCCTCAAAGAAAGGGAAAGAAATTATTATCGGTCCATCCGGGGCCATGCCTCCAGTTCATGTGCCTACCCAGACGGCCAGTCGGTCGATACTTGATCCTTTTGAACAGCACATTGGCTGTGACCCGGAAGCTCCCGGCCTGGGCATTCATGTTTTGTCTCCTATCTTGGAGGGTGAGACCCCCGTGACGGCTGGAAACTAGCCGGAATCTGGTAGGAAATTCTTTTGCTTTAACATCCCAAGTGTTTCCCTGAAAGCTGTCGCATTCTAATCTTGATTTTCGTGATTTTGTGCAGGTCATTCCGATCCTGAACCCACTCCGAGGAGCGATGTCGCCAAGGAGGCGGGGAAGGAAACAAGTGAGGCCTCTCATGCAGGCAAGGCTCCCGGTCCTGATTCCCAGGTGATCGGGGTGCTTGACGAAGGAAAGTCTGATTCCTTCTCTGGGGGCTGCGAAGTGGAAATCACAGGCGCCTCTGAGCACAGATCCGAGTTGAGCATGAAGGAGAGGCTTGAGAAGGAGAAGGAAGAGACGACCAAGATCAAGGTCGAGCCTCAAACTGTGGATCTAGACGATCCCTTGACCAAACCGTTTAAGATCATTCTCCCTGGCAGGTCTAGACCCATGAATGTCCCTCACACTTCTCCGGTTGTCCCTCCTCCATCAACGAAGGGTACCAAGGGTAAACGTGGAGGAGAGGGGTCGTCTGAGAAAACAACGGAGGTGAAGAAAGCGAAGAAGAATAAGAAGTAATCATTACTCTCGTTCAACGAGGGTTAGTTTAGATTAGGCAAGTACTTTTGTTTTCTTATTTGTGTAAATAAACTTTTGATTCCGAGCTTCAAAGGAGTTGTAATGGAAACTTATTTTTGATGAATAAAACTTAGTTTTCTGTCTTTCCATGGCTCTTATCGTTCAATTCTCTTTGTGATTGTGATTCAAATCCAAGCTGTTGTGGATATAATAGACCTCTTGGTTAATCTTCATATAGCTCGTAAATTCTTTGAGAACCATCTGTTTTTTCTTCCGTGCCCCAAGCACTTAGAACATTTTCTAGTACGCACGCTGAAGGCTCGATGTCTTCAAGTATTTATATCTAGTCCGTCTTCAGCGGACCTGGTCATTTAAATCGTTTATACTTAAGTCCGCGCTCCGGGGACTTAGAATAATCCAGTCCGCACTCCGGGGACTTGGAGATTTTAAGTCGTTTATACTCGAGTCCGCGCTCCGGGGACATAGAGTACTCCAGTCCGCACTCCGGGGACTTGGAGATTTTAAGTCGTTTATACTCGAGTCCGTGCTCCGGGGACTTAGAGTACTCCAGTCCATACTCCGGGGACTTGGAGATTTTAAATCGTTTATACTCGAGTCCGTGCTCCGGAGACTTAGAGTACTCCAATCCGCACTCCGGAGACTTGGAGATTTTAAATCGTTTATACTCGAGTCCGTGCTCCGGGGACTTAGAGTACTCCAGTCCGCACTCCGGGGACTTGGAGATTTTAAATGTCCATGCGCGTTCGCACGTTAGCCGGAATAACATAATTTTATTTGCCCATCATAGGATCATCATTTGTAGAGACATTAGTAATTCATGGAAAAGATGGCTTCAAGCCTTTATTAATGAGGGCAAGCTAAATTGCCTTATTACATGCCAAGAATTAGAAATAAATGCATACTGGAAATGAGTTCAACTAATACATGAAAGAAATAGACTAAGTATAATAATGCTGCAAGTGCTCGCTGTTCCATGCTCAGGGGAGTGTCGCACCATCGATGGCCGCTAGCTTGAAAGTTCTTCTCCAAGCTTCCGTTCGATGACATATGGACCTTCCCATGCGGGATATGAGACGGGATCGGGAAAACTCGTTTCAAAATGAGGTCTCCCACACTAAAAGTTCTTGGTCGGACCTTCTCATTATAATATTTAGCGACTCTATGTCTGTACGTGGCCGCTCTCAAATTGGCTTCTTCACGTTTTTCATCAATGAGGTCCAACGATTCCAATAAGAGATTCTGGTTTGACTCGGGGTCGTAATAAGTTACCCGATGTGATGGGACCTCAAGTTCCACGGGTATGACAGCCTTCCGTGCCATATGCCAATGCGAATGGAGTGTGGCCAGTCGTGGTTTTATGGGTGGTCCTGTAGGCCCAAGGTGCTGTTGGAAGTTCATCCACCCACCCGCCTCTAGCCTTTTCCAGACGTTTTTTCAATATGGACTTGATTATTTCGTTTACGGCTTCTACCTATCCATTCACCTTTGGGTGAGCAACTGCTATAAATTTCTTCTCAATGCCATATTTCTGGGAAAATTCTTTGAACTCCTTGCTCTCGAATTGAGTTCCATTGTCCGTAACGATGGTCCATGGAAGGCCAAAACGGCATATGATACTTCGTACGATGAAATTAATAACCTTTTTGGCGGTTATCGTGGCCAGAGGCTCTGCTTCTGCCCATTTGGTAAAGTAGTCAACTGCAACTATTGCATATTTCGCTCCACCTTTAGGTAAGGGTAAAGAGCCTACTAGGTCGATCCCCCACATCGCAAATGGTCAGGGACTAACCATTTGTGTGAGTTCCGTTGGCGGAGCTCTCTGAATTTTTGCATATATTTGGCATTTGTCACATTATCTCACATAGTCTGCAGCATCCCGATTGACAGTCGGCCAATAGTATCCGTAACGGAGGATTTTCTTTGCTAATGTTTGCCCCTCAGTGTGGTCACTGCACTCTCCCTCATGGACTTCCTTTAATACTTTTTTATCTCATCATGGGCCACGCACCGGAGTAAGGGGATCGAGAATCCCCTCCGATACAATATCCCGTCATGTATTACATAACACGAAGCCTTACGAAGGACTTAGCGTCTTTTGTTCCTCTTTTCAGGTAAATCCCCTTGTAGCGAGTACTGTCTGATCGGGGTCAACCATGATTCCTTCTCAGGTTCGTTTTCTAACACGAGATCTATCTCCATCATCTCTATACTCGGAGCATAGAGGGTCCCAACAGGGAATAATCTCATTTGCTATGCATCGCCAGTGCTTGCGAATTTTGCCAACGAATCGACTTCTCTATTTTGTTCGCGCGGGACATGGGAGATGTCGTAGTATTCCAGATTCGGCAGCAGCTCTTGAACACGGGCAAGGTATGGAGCCAGTCTCTGTCCCTTCGCTTGATAGTCTCCCCGCACCTGATATACTACCAGTTGCGAGTCACAGAAGATTTCAATTGACTTCACTCCCAGTTCGTTAACAAGTCTCAGGCCAGCAATCAATGCTTCATACTCGGCTTCGTTATTTGTCGCTGCAAACTCAAGCTTCAAAGCATAGCAAATTGATCGGTCTTCTGGAGTCACAAGGACTACGCCAGACACCGCGCGACGGTCGTTAGATGCACCATCGGTATGCATCTTCCATCGAACGGGAGGTATGACACTGTGACTGCTCGGTTCATCTGGTACAGTGAATTCAGCAATGAAGTCAGCTAGTACTTGTCCTTGTATGGCCCTTCGCGACAGATAGATCGAACTGACTTAACTCAATATTCCATTTCAGCATCCTTCCGAAAGTTTCCAGTCGTTGGAGTACCTGTCGCAAGGGTTGGTCAGTGTAGACACCGATTGAGTGTGCCTGAAAGTAGGGGCGAAGCTTGCGTGATGCAATCACCAAGCAATAGGCTAGTTTCTCAATCTTTGGATAATTTCTTTCCGCCCCTGTCAAGCATTTATTGACATAGTAAACTGGCTTTTGAATCCGATTTTCCTCGCAAACCAAAGCTGTACTGATAGCATGTTGGGATACCGCCAAGTATACATAAAACATTTCGTGGTCTATTGGCTTTGACGGTACAGAGGGACTTTCTAAGTGCCTTACCAGAACCCAAAATGCTTCCTCAAGTTGGATGTCCATTCGAAGTTTTTCTTTCCTTTCTTTATAGTGTCGAAGAAGGGAATACACTTGTCTGTAGCTCTGGATATGAATCGACTTAGCGTAGCCACTTTTCCATTCAGGCTTTGCACCTGCTTTATGGTTCTGGGTACTTGTATATCTCGGATAGCCTGGATCTTCTCTGGGTTAGCCTCGATTCCCTGGGCATTCACAATGAATCCCAAAAACTTTCCTGATGCTACGCTGAATGAACACTTCAACGGATTGATCTTCATTCCATAATGCCTGAGTATGTCAAACATCTCTGCCAAGTCTCGGATGTGGTCGTTTGACTGCCGTGACTTCACGAGCATGTCATCCCCATAGACTTCCATTGTTTTACCAATCGGATCTTTGAACATTCGATTCACCAGGCGTTGATAAGTCACTCCTGTGTTCTTCAATCCAAATGGCATTACTACATAACAATACAATCCCATGTTCGTGACAAAATTTGGTGTGTTCTTGGTCTGGGGGTGCATTGGGATTTGATTATATCCAGAGTACGCATCCATAAATGATAATAACTCATGTACGGCAGTTGAGTCGACCAGCTAGTCAATCCTAGGCAACGAGAAACTATCCTTAGGGCATGCTTTGTTTAAATCGGAATAATCAACACAGGTCCTCCATTTTCCATTTGCTTTCTTCACTAGCACCGGGTTAGATACCCATTCAGGGTAGAGGGCGTCACGGACGAACCCGTTAGCTTTGAGTTTGTCCACCTCCTCTTTGAGAACCGTAGTCCTCTCCGGGTCCATGCCTCTCCTTTTTTGTTTCATAAGTACATGTTTCGGGTCTATGTTCAACATATGACTCACGATCGTAGGAGAAATCCCGCACATATCAGAATGTGTCCAGGCGAAAACATCAAGATTCGCTCGGAGGAAATCAGTAAGGTACTCAGCGGACAAAGGGTCGAGTTGCGACCCAATTTTAAGAACTCGTGATGGGTCGCTCCGGCTAACTGGGATGTCAATTGTGAGTTCAGCCGGTGCTGCATTGGTTTCCCTGGGTTCCCCATCATCGTCTCTCGGATCTATATCCCTATAGATCCGAGAATGTTGCCCGAGCCAGGGCTCGAGCGCTACTTGTCAATCATCAGTATTTCGGATGCGGACAGAGCGATCCACAACCTTTCCTTTCTCTCTATGCTGAGCATCTCTCCGCTCAGCCACATAACAGGCACGTCCGGTCGCCTGATCGTCGTGCACCACTCTAACACCGCTGTCCGTGGGAAATTTTAATGTCAGACACCAAGGGGCCAATGCTGCCCTAAATTCTGCCAAGGCTAGACGTCCTAGAAATACGTTATATGAAGAGTCAACGTCCAACACTATGAATGGTAGGATTCACACCCTCCTACGCTCGCCCTGCCCTAGTTCAACTAGTAACTCCACATATCCCACTGCATCCGTTGCTGCGCCGTTAAAGCCATGGATTCTGACATTGGATGGTTTTAAATCCTTGGCTTCCAGTTTCATTTGGTCATATGCCTTCTTGAAGATGATGTTAACAGAGCTTCCACAATCAATTAGAATTCTCTTCACATACGCCGGCCCGATTGTCGCAGATATGACCATCGGGTCGATGGTAGGGGCCTCCACCTTGTCCGCATCTCGGCTCCTGAATACGATATCATCATTCATCGTGCGCTGCTACTTTGCAGGAATCTCATCCTCCACATTCGAACAACACTCATACTCTGAATGTCTTAAAGATTTAGCATATCGCTCCATCTCCTGCCAATTCTTATCCGCAGGATGAGGTCCGCCAGCAATCGTGTTAATAACCAATCTGCCCACAGTTCGAGTAGGTTGTTCTGGTTGATGTGGGGCCGGCCCACGTCCAGGGTCCGATGTTTCTTGCCTCACGTCATATGGGTCTTTGACAAATTCCTGCAGCTTTTTCTGTCTAATCAGCTTTTCTATAGCATCATGGAGGTGTCTGCACTCCTCCGTGTTGTGCCCATAAGACTCGTGAAAACGGCAATACTTCCCTGTCCGCTTCTGTTCCTTCGTCGATTCCTTTGGACGTGGCTTTCTATATTGGAAAGTGTTGCAAGTCGATAAATAAATATTTTCAAGAGATGCGTTCAACGGGGTGTATTCATTGTAGGTTGGGATCCTTGATTTCCATCTCCCCGTTTTCTTTTTCTTTCTGGGATTTCCACCTCCGGATCCTTTAGACTGCCCAAGCTTGTTCTGGATGTTAACTTGAGTTTTTCCAGAATTATCTCCGGTTTGTTTCACGGCGATGTTACTTTTCACAGACTCTTGAACGGGCCCTGGTGCTTTGTCTCGCCTTGTCCACCGAGCTTCCTCCCTTCTTATGAACTGATGAGCTTTTGAATAAAATCGTTCCAGCATAGCTGGGGGCTTCCCCGCCAACCAATTTCCAAACTCAAAATCCGGATCCACTTCACGCATTACTGCCATCAAAATCACGTGGTCGTTAGGATTGCTCACCTCGGTAGCAGCACATGAAACCTTTGCAAGTATGCTTTTAATGACTCTCCCAGAGGTTGGATTACGCTTGATAAGGACATCACTCCTCTGGACGAGTGGTGTGTATCATGAATTGTTCTATGAATTTCATTGCTAATTCGTCAAAGCTGGATATAGATCGAGGTGGGAGTCGAGTAAACCACATGGTGGCAATACCAGACAAAGTGATTGGGAAGCACCTACACTTGGTCGCATCATTGGCTCTTGCAGAATCCATCATCCATCCATACCTCATCACATGTTGCATGGGATCAGTCTTCCCCTCATAGGCTGGGATGGTCGGCATATTGAACTTCTTGGGGGTACTTTGCCTGCAAGATACCATCGGTAAAGGGGGTATGGCTTCTGGTCACTCCCTAATCTTCATTGGTCAAGCCTTGGTTTTCTCTCATCAACTGCCTGACCATAGCTGTTAAGTCCGGAGTTTGTATGGAGGATGGAAGGTTGGGTCCGTTCCGCGGGACCGTGCAGGTTGATGTCCCGCTTGATTTGGGCCTCAGAGATTCGGGTGTCCGGTCTCTTCGCGGGCTTGATTCCCAACGCCCGCTTGTGCACCTTTATCCTTACGGCGTCTACGCCTTGGAGGTTCGTCAGCTGAGGTTGAGCTATCAGATTCAGAATAAGGGGCAGGGTTACCTCCAACATTATGGCGCTGCTGTTGAGCGAGCTGAGTCATGAGGTTAGTGTTGGCTTGAATCTGTTCAGCAAGCTGCCTTATACTTTCCTTGAGTTATCTTATCAAATCATTGAACTCCATTCGGGAAACGACTTCTGCTTGGATTTGGGTGGAGGGCCCTACAACTCTGGTTGTTTGCTGATTTCCAGGTCCAACTTGTTGTACGCTAGCAGTTTCATGGACATCTGCATTATGAGAGGCCGATCTGGTTCGTGGTCTCCCCATGGTACAGTTGTTGGTTATAACTCTGAGTAGAATCAACAGATGTCTTATCAATGATTTTGGATCTCCTTCTGTGGATTTATGCAATCCAGTAGCTACGAAGCAGATCCTAACAGCTTGAATTCAATTCTCAATGGAAAGCACCAAAATGTTGGCACCAAAATTGATCACTAACACCCTTAGAAAGATTGTGTAGAGAGATTAATGAAGAAAGAAAACTAAAACAGAGAAGAGAATGCAAATCTAAATGCAGAAAGTAAGAACACCCAATTTATAGTGGTTCGGCGTAGTAGCCTACGTCCACTTTGAAGTTGATCTTTATTTCTTTCTTTTAATACTTGATTACAGATACAATCCGTTTCTAAGTGCTTGAATATAATTGCAAGATACAAAGAAATAAGTCCGGAATTAGTCTTGAAAATGGCAGAGTTTCGCCAGCTCTCTCTCTCTTTTCTGTGCCCCTGCCCCTCTATTTATAGACGAAGGTGAGTTGGACTTCCCTGGTGGGCCTGGTAGCTGAATATCCTGGCCCAAATGGAGCGGTTTCTGTGCGCCGAACCAGAGAGGCCGAACGATCAAATGCCGAACGTCCCAATGCCGAACGTACCCCTCTTTGCCGAACGAAGTGAGGCCGGACACTATGAATGTTGAACAGTCCCCTTATGCCAAACAATCTCCTTTGGCCGAACGAGATGAGGCCGAACACATTGAATGCCGTAGGGAGCACTTGTGCTCAATGATACTAGAAGCCGAATCAGTGACTCGGCCGAACGATGGTTAGGCCGAACGAGGTGAGGTCGGACATTCTTAATGCCGAACATCCATTTGAATCGAGTGACCTTAAATGACGAACGATAGGTGATCGCCGAACAAGATTTATGTCGAAAGGAATGACATGTCGAACAAGGTGTGGACGCCGAACGATATAGTATGCCAGACGTACTTGGTATGCCGAACGATGTCTTTTGACCGAACGATAGCTTGACCGAATGATGCATTTGGCCGAACGATATCTTTGGTCGAGCGTTGTCTAACGCCGAGCACTCTTTAGATGCCAAACGTTCCTTTGTGCTGAATGCTTCTTGGATGCCGGTCGTAATGTGCTGCCGAACGAACCAGCTTAGCCGAACGATGGGGAGGCCGAGTACTAGGTTGCCTGGTCAAATCTCCAGGAAACATATATATTTTACTTAACTTAGTTTTTTTTTAAATCCAAAGAAAAATATCCTTTTACATCTTTTCCTTTGATACTACAAGAATTCCGACCTTTACCTACCGATATATATAGGTAGGTAAAGATAACCTTTATCTACCAATATTTAATGGTAAAATTTATTGGTAGGTAAATATTGCCAATATTATAACATTTTGGAAGGATGATTATCTACCGATTAATATGAGTAAGTAAAATGTATTACCTACGCATATACTGCATGGAAATTTTTTTGCAATTAGCGCGTATATTTCCCTCCTATCATTTTAAATTTTCAGTAAAATAACCCTGAGTTGTGTGATGACGTGTCCAAAAAAAACTTATCCTAGCAATTTCATTTTTGAAATGAAGATTTCGGTTGCATATCCTAGCAATGTTCCTTATAAAATCACTTATGTATTAATTATTAATATTTATTTTGAAATATGAAATAATTAGAAATTAATAATTAGTAAACAGTAATTAAATTTCAAAATAATTATTATTAAATATTAAATAATCATTTATTAATAACTTTTCATATATTTTTCATATATTGCCATTTTACTCAAACAATGGACTATTAAAATGTAAAAATTGTATTTTTTTTTCTAAAAAGTTTCACAATTTCATACCAATATGTCATCATCCAAAATAGATAAAACATATTCTCCCCAATTTATTAGAGAAACACAATCCATACCATACCTTCCAGCTACAAATCTAACCGTTTATTTTAAATAAAATCTAACGGTACAAATCTCAATCCGCGTATTTCCTTTTGATTGGCCACATTAAAAAACCGACAGGAACCACTATCCACCTTTGAATCCCCCACATTCTGCATTCTCCAAAGTACTATTCAGATCCTCGATCATCTCATCTTCCCAAACCCTAATTCCCAAACTAATCAAAAAAAATTGTTAATTTCACCATGGAAGGAAGAGGCACTACAAGAAAAATTGTTAATCAAACAAGTTTTACTCTCCTTCTCTCCTATTTGATTCAATTTTTCATTAGTTTTCTGTTCCGTCAAAAGGTAACCTTTTTTTTATTTTCTGATTTATGCTTCCTCTTAATTTTTGACTAAATCATGTTTCATCATTAATTTTCTATGTAAACTGCATTATGTAGTTCTGTGAGAATGGAAGACGGTATATTTAGAAGGGACATCTAGAGAATGTTATTTAGACTACAATCAAATTCTGGATCATCATCTTATGCTGCTGCATTGATTAATATTTGTGAGAAATACGGAATGCGCATCTTAAGGCTAGGATTAACACTAGAGGGGGAGGTGAATAGTGTTTTAAGGAATTACTAAATCTTTTTGAGTTTTTGTTAATTTAAACACAAATGTAAGCAATATTCAGACACAAATATGATCACAGAAACAAACACTGATGCAGAAACAAAGTAAAAGCAATAAAGGAAAGAACACACCGGATTTTGTACTGGTTCGGAGTTACCCTACATCCACTCCCGCACACTAGTACGGATTTCCTTTCAAAAGCAATTGTACAATTACACCCTCGATTTCAAGGCCACGAGATACACCACTCCAGATTCACAATCCTCTGGGTAGAGATACTTGATTTCATGGGCAACAAGTTCACCCAATTGATTTCCAAGGCTACAATCACACCTTTTCTCACTTGATTGATTTCACAGGCTACAATCACACCTTTTCTCGCTTATTTTATTACAAAGAAGTTTATAACTCTGAATAGCACTGAGATTTTATTGAGATAGTGATAGAGAATCAAACCAAAGATGATCTAGTTAGATTCAATGTTGATTTTGGCAAAGTAATGGTAAAAATATATATAAAGAAATATGGAAGAAGAATTGGAGTGAAATCAAAGAAAATATGAATACAAATTCGTTCAAAACCACCCATATTTATAGTAGAACAACAACCATGTCCACTCGTGAAAGGATATGACGAATAGACACTTCCTTTGAAATTCAAAATTTTGAAATAAACCGCTACCATGTCGACAAGGGGTACTTGAGGATGTCAATATGCCTAAGGTATCTTTGGTAATTTGCTTTCTTTGAAAATAACTTCTATCTTGTATTAAAACTATTTTAAACTTTATAAATATACTTAACTATAGTTAAAATACATAAGTAAATATAGAGAATAACAGTTTGATGTATATATAAAATTTTACTATAATTTTATATTTAAATCTAAGTATAAATATTAAAAGTTAAATATATTATTATTAAAAGATAGTTAAAAGCTAAGGATAATTTGATTTTGAAAATAAAGATTATTTTGAAGCTAAAAGTATTTAAAACCATGATAGATGTTTTTGATTCTTTTAAAAGGAAGGTTTTGAAATCATTTTGAAAATAAGATATAATTTTGTAAAAACATTTGAATAAAAGGTTAGCAGATACAAAAACAATGTTCCACTAGATTTTCGTAGGTTCCATCCTACTTAGGGTTCCATCCCTTTAATAGGCTCGAAGTGGATTCCATTCCACGAATAAATTAGATTTTAAGATGCCAGTGCTTTTCTAGGAGTTTTAACAAAATTCCTAATTAGATTACTTATTATTGAAATCTTGAGCTCTTGATAATCTTGATACTCATGAGTCTTCAATCTTGATATCTTGAATCTCTATACTGTTTAGTTTTCATTCTTGGTACCTGCATGGTTAAATCCTGCATATACATATATAACTAAACTATAATGTTAGTATTTATATTTTATAATCTTATTCTAAGGTTGTTGTCATCAAAACCATCATCTCAAGGACTAACAATCTCCCTCTTTTTAATGATGACAACCTTTGTTTATAAAATATTACTTCTATCCTATAACTCACCCTTAATCTATGCATAACTATCCTATTTTATACTTCTCCCCCTTTGTCATCAACAAAAACTAACTCCAAACTATATAACTCCCCCTTAATCTAATACTCTATGACATGTGATTATAACGATAGTGTTATCGTAAATAATCAACACTTGATACTAAAACTAAAATTTAATCCTAAATTACTAACTATCCTAATTAAGATTCCATATACGATAATACTTACAATAGTGAGAAATCAAATATAAGAACACAAATTATTTATTACTTATATATTGTTTTATTTACATGTGCGTAGAGAACGTAAGTAAAAATTCACAACAATAGGAAAGAAAGAAAAGAAACTAATGTGCGTCTTTGAAAATGGGAGATCTATGAACCGAACAATTTGGGTAGTGGAAACAGAAATTTCTACATTGCTCGAATAGATTTCCTTCCTTGTCAAAGCACACTTTGCCAACGCAAACGACTTTGTCGTCATCTTTAGCGTGCTTTTCTTCCATTAAGACTTCTTCTTCTTCGCTGTCCTCATGCACTTGATCTCCCAAAGACTCTTCATCAATCAAGATCGGATTAGCGTGATTGTCCATTAGAAACTTTTGCAAATTTATAAGGATTTTGCCTTGTTGTTCTTGTTCTTTGGCCATTCTAAGTTGCACCACGTGTATTTCATTCATAAGTTGTAGTGCGTCCTTCAAAGAATCCTCCAATGTCATCACTCATGCGAGCGTAGTTCGTTGAAATGGTCCAGTAGGAGAAGGGAACGAAAAGGTTGAATTTTTGTTTGGTTTGGAAGAGGAGGCCATTGTTTTATTGATTTCAGAAGTTAGAACATAGAGAGAATAGAAAGAATGATCAAAATTTTGGAATAAGAAGAATATATAACCACTTATTTGAATTTTGATGGGAAAATTTCAAAAATAAAAAATCGTTATATGTCGACATGGGTAGGAGGGGGTTGTCGACATGGTGCTTGATATTTTTACTATTTGATTTATTTTGATTTAATTTTTAATTATACTTTGTTATTTATATTTTATATTTCAATTATTGAACAAATACCTAATTCTCTTCTTAATTTAATAATATAGATTCATTTAAAGGTTTTTGTTAAGATATCAGCAATTTGATTCTCAGAATTGATATAATCAAGGGTAATTACTTCCTTACTTATATTATCTCTGAGAAAATGATGTCTGATGTCAGTATGTTTAGTTCGAGCATGATGAGTAGTATTTTTGGATAAATTTATTGCACTAGTATTGTCACAATAAATTGGTGATTTTGAGATATTTAAACCAAAATCTTTTAAAGTTTGTTGCATATATATTACTTGAGAACAAGCCAAAGCAACAGAAATATACTCTGCTTCAGTTGTTGATAAAGAAACCGTGGTTTGCTTTTTACTAAACCAGGAAGTCAGAGAATGCCCCCAAAAAAATGACAAGTTCCACTTGTACTTTTTCGGTCTGATTTACAACCAGCATAATCAGCATCACAGTAAGATATTAAGTCAAAAGAATCATTTTAGGATAAAATAAGTCATAATCAAAGGTGTGTTTAACATATCTTATGATATGTTTTATGGCTTTTAAGTGGGTATCTTTAGGATAAAATAAGTCATAATAAATTGATGATTTTGAAAATTTTAAACCAAAATCTTTTAAGGTTTGTTGCATATATATTACATGAGAACAAGCCAAAGCAGCAGAAATATATTCTGCTTCAGTTGTTGATACAGAAACCGTGTTTTGCTTTTTACTAAGCCAAGAAATCAGAGAATGCCCCAAAAATGACAAGTCCCACTTGTACTTTTTCGGTCTGATTTGCAACCAGCATAGTCAGCATCACAGTAAGATATTAAGTCAAAAGAATAATTTTTAGGGTAGAATAAACCATAATCATACGTATGTTTAACATATCTTATGATTTGTTTTACGGCTTTTAAGCGAGTCTCTTTAGGTTGGGAATGATATCTGGCACAAAGACAAACACTATGCATGATATCAGGTCTACTGGCAGTGATATAGAGTAGTGATCCAATCATTCCTCTATATAATTTTTGATCTACATCTTTCAAGAGATCTTCTTTACTTAGGTACTCATGGTTGCCATGGGAGTGGGTTTTTCACTTGCAATAGTCAAACCAAATTTGCTAACTAGGTCTTTAGCATATTTTTCTTGACTAAAAAAGATACCATTATCTAATTGTTTTATTTATAATCATAGAAAGAAGTTTAATTCACCCATATGACTCATCTCAAACCCTTTTGTCATTATTTCAAAAAATTCTTTATTCATTTCAAAATTAGTTGATCCGAAAATGATATCATCTACGTAGACTTGTACTAGTTAAATTTCATTTTTATTTCTTTTAATAAAAAGAGTATTATCTACTTTACCAATTTCAAAGTTTGATTGTAATAAGTAAGATCTTAGTCTATCATACCAGGCTCTAGGAGCCTATTTTAGACCATATAGAGCTTTCTTAAGTTTGTAAACATGATTTGGTAATTTTTCATTTTCAAAAAGTGGTGGTTGTTCAACATATACTTCCTCTTTTACAAATCCATTTAAAAAGGCACTTTTAACATCCATTTGATATAATTTGAAATTATTATGATTTGCGAAAGAAAGTAGAATCCTAATGACTTTTAATCTTGCTACGGGAGCAAAGGTTTCATCAAAATCTATTCCTTCTTCTTGACAATAACCTTGAGTGACTAACTGGGCTTTATTTCTAACAACCTCTCCTTGTTCATTTATTTTATTTTTATAAACCCATTTAGTTCCAATTATATTTTTATTTTCAGGTCTAGGAACAAGTTTCTAAACATCATTTCTAGTAAATTGATTTAGTTCTTCTTGCATAGCCAAAATCCATGAATCATGAGTTGATACTTCTTTTGGATTTTTGGGTTCAATAGTTGATATAAAGGCTACATTGCTCATTTTACTTAATCGATTTCTAGTAGTAACAACAGATTGCATATCTCCTAGTAGATTTTCTATAGGATGATCTTTTAAAAGTTTAATTCTTTTATTAGGATGATTAATTTCATTATTAGTTTCAGTTGACTTTTTACTTTGAGTGATTAAATCCTCTTCATCGTTTGTATTTACATCGAATAAAACATGCATTGTTTCTTCAACGGTATTAGTTCTTAAATTAAACGCTCTGTACGCTTTACTTTTATTAGAATATCCGATAAAGATACCTTTGTCGGATTTAGGATCAAATTTATCTAAATAATCTTTTGTATTTAAAATAAAACATTTACTTCCAAAAATTCTAAAATAAGATACTTTAAATTTCTTTCTGTGAAGAAGTTCATAAGATATATTATCAGTTAAAGGTATAATTATAATTCTATTTAAAATATAACAGGCGGTAGCAACTACTTCTGCCCCAAAATACTTTGGTAATTTACTATCTGAAAGCATAGTTCTCGCACACTCTTGAATCATTCTATTTTTACGTTCTACTACTCTGTTTTGTTTTGGAGTTCTTGTAAATGAAAAATTATGAGTTATTCCCTTTTTATTGCAGAATTCCTCAAACTTTTCATTTTTAAATTCACCACCGTGATCACTACGGATGGTTATAATTTTTAGAGAAAGTTGATTTTGAATCCTTTTTGTAAAGTTCTTAAAACGTTCAAAATATCACTTTTATGTTTCAAAAAAATTGTCCATGTAAATCTAGAATAATCGTCTATAATTACAAAAACATATTTACTATGATTTATTGACAGAATTTGAGATGGACCAAATAAATCAAGATGAAGTAATTCAAGAGGTTTTGAGGTTGAAATCATATCTTTTAATTTAAAGGAACTTTTTCTAAGTTTTCCTAATTGACACGCATCATATAAACTATCTATTTTAAAATTCATTTTAGGAAGACCTCTTACTAGATCTTGTTTTGACAGTCTATATAAGAGTTTGAAATTCAAATGTCTAAATCTCTTATGCCAAATCCAAGGGTCGCTTGTATTTGGCAAAAGACACAGGTTATCATTTGAAACTTTCATACTAAGAATATAAATATTCTTTTTCCTAATTCCCTCAAATATTATTCTTGAATTATTATCTTCAATGTGACACTTATCTTTTTCAAATTTAACTTTATATCCATTATTGCAAAGTTGACTAATACTTAGCAGATTATGTTTCGGATTCTTAACTAGCAAAATATTAGTAATAATAGGAGTTTCAGAGTTACCGACTTTGCTGATGTCAATCACATATCCTTTTGAATTGTCTTCAAAGTTAACCAGCCCTCCGTCTTTGTATATTATATCATTCAGCATACCTGGATTGCCAGTCATGTGTCTAGAACATCCACTATCGAGCGTCCATTTTTTCTTTTTGATCTGCACAATTTGTCCATTGTGGATTGATTCCTGAACACCCGTAAAGCATGTTTCCAGCACATCATACAATTTTGGTGGACAACTTGAATTTGAATATTGATTATATGCAGACTCGAGAGACAATGATGATCTGAATATTTCTAAACTAGTATTAACAAGTTTTTTAAACATAGTCATTTTGAAAACTTTTTCAAAAATCATATTATGAAACTTTGAAAACCTTGCACTGATACCAAATGTGATAAATGCGGAATACGAATCTTAAGGCTAGGATTAACACTAGACGGGGGGTGTATAGTGTTTTAAGGAATTACTAAATATTTTTGAGTTTTTGTTAATTTGAACATAAATGTATGTAATATTCGGACACAGATATGATCACAAAAACAAACACAAATGCAAAAATAAAGTAAAGCGATAAAGGAAAGAACACACCGGATTTTATACTGGTTCGGAGTTACCCTACATCTAGTCCCGCACACAAGTACAGATTTCCTTTCAAAAGCAATTGTACAATTACACCCTCGATTTCAAGGCCACGAGGTACACCACTCTAGATTCACAATCCTCTGGGTAGAGATACTTGATTTCACGGGCTACAAGTTCACCCAATTGATTTCCAAGGCTACAATCATACATTTTCTAACTTGGTTGATTTCACAGGCTATAATCACACCTTTTCTCACTTAGTTTATTACAAAGAAGCCTATAACTCTGAATAGCACCGAGATCTTGTTGAGATGGTGATAGAGAATCAAACCAGAGATGATCTAGTTAGATTCAATGTTGATTTTCGCAGAGTAATGGTAAAAATATATATAAAGAAATGTGGAAGAAGAAGAGGAGTGAAATCGTAGAAAATATGAATACAAATTCGTTCAAAACTACCCCTATTTGTAGTAGAACAACAACCATGCCCATTCGTGAAAGGATATGACGAATAGACACTTCCTTTGAAATTCAAAATTTTGAAATAAACTGCTACCATGTCGACAAGGGGTACTGAGGATGTCGACATGCCTAAGGTATTTTTTGTAATTTTCTTTTCTTTGAAAATAACTTCTATCTTGTATTAAAACTATTTTAAACTTTATAAATATACTTAAATATAGTTAAAATACATAAGTAAATATAGAGAATAACTTTTGATATATATATATATATATATATATATATATATATAAAATTTTACTATAATTTTATATTTAAATATAAGTATAAATATTAAAAGTTAAATATATTATTATTAAAAGATAGTTTAAAACTAAGGATAATTTAATTTTGAAAATAAAGATGATTTTGAGGCTAAAAGTATTTAAAACCAGGATAGATGTTTTTAATTATTTTAAAATGAAGGTTTCGAAATCATTTTGAAAACAAGATATAATTTTGTAAAAACATTTGAATAAAAGGTTAGCGGATACAAAACAATGTTCCACTAGATTTTTCGTAGGTTCCATCCTACTTAGGGTTCCATCCCTTTAACAGGCTCGAAGTGGATTCCATTCCACGAATAAATTTGATTTTAAGATGCTAGTGCTTTTTTAGAAGTTTTAAACAAAATTCCTAATTAGATTACTTATTATTGAAATCTTGTGCTCTTGATAATCTTGATACTCATGAGTCTTCAATCTTGATATCTTAAATCTCTATACTGTACGGCCTTCATTCTTAGTACCTGCATGGTTAAATCCTGCATATACATATATATCTTAAGGACTAACAATATTGCGGTAAACCGTTGACTTATTCGAATGCTTAACAAATTTTTTTTTTTGCATATTTATTTTTCCTCTACAAGTATTAGCGCATGAAGTTCTTAAAAATAATACCCTAAGAAATTATAGTAATCTTGAATTTTTTTTCTTTATTTCAAATTTTTTATGGATTTTATAACATTTTTGATGATATTGTCATTGATTCACTTATTTGCTAAGGCTGAAAAGTTATGTAATAGAGTGTTGATTTCCTTCAATACATCGACAGTAAAACGCTAAATTGGCTACATATTATCAAAATGCTTGACTAAGTGATGCACCCTTAGTAACTGTAATATTAAATGCAACAATCCCGTCGATAATAAATATGAATATTTTTATTCTTTGTTTGTTAGTATTTTGGATTTGATTTTTCATCAAAATTATTACTTACCAATTTCATCGTTGATTCACTCATTTTGTATGGTTCATTTTATTATGGCCTTCCATGATTGGATAGATAATTAAATGCTTAAATGTTTTCATTGTATAAAATTATTTCTTAAATGACTTGCAACATCCCTGATTATAATAATAAATGAAAATTTAACCATGTCATTTAAGTATCAAGTTTATATAATGAAAACAATTAAGAATTTAATTGTCTATCAATTTTAAGTTATGTAGGGCTTGAATTACCTGAAAGATGACATTATTTAAAATAAATTCAACCTCTCTTTTTTTATGATTCAAAAAGGAAGATTGATTTATATTTTGATGCTATTTTTGTTATTCATAAATTCCTTACTGAATTCAAATGAAACCATTCAATTTATTAGCTATTAATTCCTTACCGTCTCTCATAAGAAACCTCCAAATCTTGCCGTTATATCGACATTTCCTTCTATTTAGCATTAAAAACTGATTTTCCTCAAGCTTTAAGATTTGCTAGCCATTATTTGGTAATGCATGGAGTTTGTTTTTTAATTTTCAATCACTTCGACCAACCTTCACCTGATTTTGATTTATTTTTGGTTTTTAAATATGGTATTCAATATTGGAATCTAATTTAACTATATCAAATTAAATTGACCATTATTCCTTAGAGGTTCACCTTTTGGCTAGAAATATTTTTTTTTGGTTGTATTTCATTCTGTTGCGCTTAAAATTGCTTTTGTACATTGGAATCATAGTTTTCGTTATTCGTTTGAAATTATTCTAAATGTTGTCCACTTCCATGTGAAAGTCGGTTTTTAAGAAAAGATTCGAATGAATTAGAGTTTGGTATGTTACATAAGTCGTCCAACATATTTCAATTACATGATTCATTTTTTAGGCTTAAAATTTGTTTCCTTTATTATGTTAATGTTATAGACATTGACTCTTACAATTTATCATCACTATGATTTTTTTTCATTCAAGCTTACTTCCATCCCAGTCTAACACCACTTCTTTATTTATTTTGTTCTTTAAAACAGTATTAAGAATGTAATACTAAGAATAATCAAGAATATAGAGGTATTTGATGATATTCCTGCTAATAATTTTTTTCCCATATTAATATCGATCTCCCTTAAGGTAGTTACCATCAATGGTTTCTTTCTATTTCTCAAGATTGTATTGCAAATATCTTTATTTATGTGGAAATTATATGTCATGTGAGGCTTGAATAATCTATAAAGATGATGTCTTAAAAAACAACCTCTCTTCCAAAAATAAAGGCAGTGCCTCAAAAAAGAAAATTCATTTATATTCTATCACTTTGCTTTATGGGTTTATCTTTCCAATTTATTAGCCACTAATTCTTTGTTACACTTCTAACGTTTTACATAGTTCTTGAAATTAAGAGTAGAGCATGTCTTCAAGAAGTGACTACATGATGGTCTACAACTTGATCTTGAGAACCTATCTCATATTATTTTCTTACTGCTTAATTTGTTGTCTTTTCACACAAGGAACTTATGTATCGTATTGTTCTATTAATGTTTCCTTAATTTTAGATTTAAAATTGTATTTTGCACGCTTTAAGTTTTGGTAGCCTTTCATTAATAAACAAGGAATTTTATTCAGTTTACTTTCATTTACTTTTCTTTCCATATTCTAAACTTTGATACATTTGAAATTATAGTATGAGATTCTTTAAGGATCAACTAGTGTAGGTTAGAAATATTAGAAGTGTGTGAGCTATAGAAAAAGGTATATAGTATTCTTAGATTATAAGATACTTGAAACTATATTTCTGTATGTTTCAGTAATCATGAAGCAATGTACTTAATGCATTACAGTCACTCATTTACTGTTTGTTTATCTACCTCTAGCTAAATCATGTTTTAAAAATAAAAACTTCTACTCTTTTTCTCTATTAGTGTATTCAAACATAACTTTAAGTTTGTCCAAAAACAAAGAAAATTCTCATATATAATATAATATCACATAAAGCTAGGTTATTTCTAAATAAGTAAAAAAATGATGTTCAAACAAATTTATTATCCAAAATGTTTTATCCATAACAAAATCTTTGTTACATGGTCCCGGGCTAATAGAAAAAGGAATCTTCAATTTTGGCCAAAGCTTAGCATAAACATATAAGAATGTTTGTTTTACAAACAAAATCACTGTATAAAATTATAATTTCTCCACTAGAAATACAATTCATTAGCCCAAAATGCTTTTTTGATCAAATATCTATCTTCCTAAGACAAGTTTTCTTATTATTATTTTAAGGAAATAAAAAATGAATCAAGTAAAAACAAGATATACATTCAATTTGAAGACCTAACATTCTTACAATCATTCTGCAATTGACCATTGATCGAGGCCTTTACTAGTCTTTTGAGCAAAAGACTCGTTAGAGAGAAGCTATGACTTGCAGTACAAAGTTAGGTAACATACAATCAAATCATTATATTATACACTGATATTTCATAAAACCGAAATTGATATTTACATTTTATATATGTTCTTTGTAGACAAATGGAGTAGACTCCCCGGTAATCAAATTCCTCGACATATTTGATACAGAAGGCACAGAGGGCATGTCATAAGATACAATTGATAAAATTAAAACAATTAAGATATCAATGGAGAGTAGTTCTTATGCATCAGAGTCAGTATGCTACTCAGTTTACCTTCGGTATGACTTCTATTGTAAAATATTTTCTTGATATGTTAAGCCTAATTATTAATTGATGATTAATGAAGTATTCATTTTTTTACATGACTTCGAAATCGAAGAAAGCATGAGGAGTCTACTAATGTAAACATGTTTTTCACGTGCAGTGTATCGATAGTTGGATCATCAGGCATGCTTCATGTCCATTGTGAAGGAGAGACATCTAACCTTTTCAAGTTATTTTCTGTAAATTATATATACATGAGCATTAGTTATTTGTACATATATAAGTGCGAATTTTATGAACACTACATATACATTTTTATGAATATCACAATGACTACGACTGCTTAGATTTGGTTATTTTGGTTGTTTGATATATTAATTTTGTAGATAATAATAATAATGTATGTTTTTTCTAATTTTATTTCTAATATAGAACACTTATAAATAAATGTTATTTTCTTTTACATATACATAACCATTAAATTTGACCAAAATATCAATTGTATAACAGACCAATAAAATGATGCCATGTGAGCTAATAAAATAATGTCACATGGTCCAATAATATTGTGCAATGTATACCAATAAAATGATGCCACGTGGCAAATTGGATAATGCCATATAGACTAATCAAATGATGCCACATGACATAAGAAAAATGAGGCCATATGTACTAATCAAATGATGACACGTGGATAAATTGTTGTTTGATACATGGACCAACAACAAGATGCCAAGTGGCAGCATTGATGTATGCTACGTAAATGCTACTGTGGCAACCATGTATACAGCCACGTAGGATGACTCCTCATCAAACACATCAACGATGACTCATCATTTGATTCACAATTTAGTGGGGTCCACGAATTATTTTACCTACCAATATTAACAAGTGTAAGTAAAGACTCTTTCTCCACTAATCCTTACCTACCAATGTATACCAAATCAATATTGGTAGCTAAAACATATTAACTACCATTAGGCTAGTTTTACCTACACTTACAATTAGTAGGTAAAGACCCTATTTTCTTGTAGTGTGAAAAAAGAAAGAATAAAAAAATTTCAAAATCAAAAATAAAAAAATAAAAAATAAAACAAGCATTTTACTTGAGTTAGTTTTTTTTAGAAAATCGAAAACAAAAAACCAAAAAAAAAGCGAAAACATGTAAAAAAGAAGAAAAATTTGAAAATCCAAATAAAAAAAAATCTCCCATTTGAAAAATAAATTCTTTTAGTTATATATATATATATATAAATGATTTTTTCACTTCATTTTCTAAACCTTGTTTCATTCTCTTAACTCATTTCTAATATCTTTCTCTCCTTGACTTTTTCTTGTTCATGAGTACTTGGACTCGTGACCCAATAACTAATCATTTAACTCGAACAAACAACCGATGGCGAATGAAAATGCCCCTTAAACTCTCATAGATAGAATCTTTCTCGATAGAGTTTCCATTCCTTCTTGCATCACGTTAACCATCCTAATGGGTAACCATTTCAAATTTCATTCCAATCATATTACCATGCTTCCAAAATTTGGAAAATTTAAACATGATAACCCATACATTTTCTTAGCAAAATTCGAACAAGTTTACGTAAACATTAAATTCCAACAACTTTGTGAGGATGGAATCAAACTTCGATTAATTTCATTCGCCCTTACCTATTATGCTGAACAATGGTTGTATAGCTTACCATCGCACTCAATTAAAACTTGTGAAGAATTCGTTAAATTTTCTTTAAAAAGTTCTACCTCTTGGGAAAAAACAATTAAAATCTGAAACGAAATTGACAATTTTCATCAATTCAGGGATGAACCATTTCAAAAAATATTTTGAAAGATTTAAAAAGCTTTTGATAAAATGCCCACACCAAAATTTCAAAAAGTAGACTCTTGCCAGATCTTATACGATGGACTTGAAAATAAATCACGAACTATGCTTGAGTCGATATGCCGCGGCAATTTTCTCGTCGATGATTCTTGGAAATTTCTTGAAAACCTAGCTGAAAATTCATCCCAGTGTGGATGATCTAATGAAAATTCCATTTATTCACGATCGAGCGCACACTCACTAGGATTATCTTTGGCTTCGGAAACTAAAATCGATGCAATGATCAATAAATTCGATAACGTTTTATCATCCAACCAAATGAACTAAGCTTCCCAAGAAATGTGTTATAAATGCAACGATCTGAATCACATAGCCGATCAGTGCCCTAATTCGGTCCAACAACTTAATGCTTTTAATAAGGTTAAGAATGACCCGTTTTCTCCAACGTACAATCCTAGTTGGAGAAATCATCCTAATTTTGCTTGGAATCAAAATAATTCCAACACAAAATTATTTCGTCCCAATTTTCAAGCATTTTCGAACAATGCTTCAATCCTCCCTTTCAACCCAATCATTTTCAACAAAATTTTACGCCTCCATCTCAAAATCAACCTCAATAATATTTTTCTCTCCAAGATGATAAACAATTAAGTTCATTTGAGAAAAGTCTTGAAACTTTGGCTAAGGCAACCACTCAAAGCCTCCAATCAAATAACAATTTGCAAAATTTGTTAACCTCTTACATGCTAAACACGAGTCAGTCGATTGCTAAACTTGAAATGCAAATGAGTCAATTAGCCACTTTCGTAAGTGAAACGTGAACACGGTACATTCCCATGTCAGCCAAGTTCGAATCAAGCCCATGTTGCTTAAGATAGCAACGTAACCAAATGAATGCTATCATAACTTTACGTTTCGGTTAACAAATCGATAATCAAGTTGTTAATCCAAATGATTTACTGGAATATCCTCCCAACACTTCAAAAACAAGTGATTCTGAACAAAACATTAAGCCAAATATTGAATCAAATGCCAATCAAAATTCTTCTTTTACTCAAGTAAACTGACATACTGAGTATCGTGTTCCATTCCACGTCGTCGTCGATCCAAGAATACTCTGACCAAATGGAAAAGATGTTGGAAATTTTCAAACAAGTCAAAGTTAATATCTATCTACTTGATATCGTTCAATAAGTCTCAACTTACGCTAAGTTTTTCCAGGACTTATGTACCCAAAAAATGACACACTCATGTACCAAAGAAAGTTTTCTTAGCCGTTAGACTTAGGGAAGTCTTGTCCCAATCAATTCCCATTAAGTACAAAGATCTTGGATGTCTGACGATCTTGTGCACTATAAGAGACAAAATGATTAACAAGTGCTTACTAGATTTGGGTGCGAGTGCCAATTTGATTCCTTATTCAGTTTACCAGCAACTTGGTTTGGGTGAACTTAAACCAACGAAAGTAACTCTTCAATTTTCTGAGCGTTCGATAAAGAAACCCATGGGTGAAATCGAGTACTTACTCATCATAATCGGTCAATTCATATTCCATGTCGATTTCACCATTTTTAGGACTCAACCTATAAATAATCCAATGAGTCAAATTCCATTGATTTTAGGCCAACGCTTCTTAGCCACTTCAAATGCTTTAATCAATTGTTGAAATGGTTTGATGAAAATTTCTTTTGGAAATATGACTATGGATCTTAACATTTTCAATCTTGAAAATCAACCAAACGAACCATATGACCAAACGTTGGAAGTTAGCTTTATTCAAGAAAATTTTGATAATGAAATAGTTGACCTAAACAACGAACGTGAGATCAAATACAAACAACTGTTTCAAGATGAGCCTAACGAAATTGAAAATGTGCTTCCGTTTGAACCCCTTACCATTGAATCAAAACTTAAACCAAATTCGTTGATTGAGCAACCTCCGAAGTTGGACCTTAAACCCCTTCCCGATCACCTTAAGTATGCATACTTAGGTGACAATGAAACGTTTCCCATCATAATCTATTCATCTCTCTCTTGATCAAGAAGCTTCCTTACTTTCAATTCTGTCAGATAACAAAGAAGCAATTGGATGGTCGATCATCGATATAAAGGGAATTAGTCCCGCTTTTTCTCAACATCGTATCCATTTAGTTGAAGATGCTAAGCATGTTCATGACACGCAATGAAGAATTAACCCAAAAATGAAGGATGTGGTTCGAGATGAAATTCTTAAACTTCTCAATAAAGGAATGATATATCCAATCTCTGATAGTCCATGGGTTAGCCCAATTCATGTCATGCTTAAGAAGTCTGGACTTACCGTTATAAAAAATGATTCTAACGAACTCGTTCCAACTCCTACTCAAACAGGTTGGCGTGTATGCTTTGATTGTCAAAAATTAAATGCTGCAACACGTAAAGATCACTTTCCTCTTCCTTTCACCGACCAAATGCTTGAACGATTAGCCAGCCATGAATTCTATTGCTTTCTTGATAGTTATTCCTGTTATAACCAAATTCCACTCGCTCTCGAAGATCGAGCGAAAATGACTTTCATGTATCCCTTAGCACTTTTGCGTATCGATGCATGCCGTTGGCCTTTGCAACGCTTCTACTACTTTTCAAAGGTGTAGTGTCAGCATCTTTTATGATATGATCAAACGCTTTCCGAAAGTATCTGTGGATGATTTTTCCATCTTTGAAAACTCTTTTTCCGAATGCTCACACCATCTTGAGTTGGTTCTTAAACGATGCAAGGACAAACACTTAACGTTAAATTGTGAAAAATGCCATTTTATAGTCAAACAAGCATTGTTCTTGGGCATGTCATTTCAAACAAAGGCATTGTGGTAGATAAAGCGAAAGTTGACGTAATTGCAAATCTACCCACTCCTAAATTTGTCAAGGACATTCGTTCATTCCTTGGACACGCTGGTTTCTATCGACGCTTTATGAAAGACTTCAGTAAAATTGCTCGACTTATTATGACTCTTCTTGGGAAAGACATTCCATTCGACTTCAATTATCATTGTGCTTCTGCTTTTGAACGTCTCAAAAATGAACTAATTTCGGCTCCCATAATTTGCTCATCCAATTGGGATCTTCCTTTTGAAATAATGTGTGATGCTTCTAGCTTCGCGGTTGGTGCTGTTTACAACGCATCAACAAAAATTCACATCATCTACTATGCTAGCATGGACCTAAACAATGCTCAACTCGATTATACGACCACTGAAAAAGAGCTTCTAGTGGTAGTCTTTGCGCTCGAAATACTTCGACCTTATTTGATTGACTCACACAATACTTTTTACACTGACCACTCCGCTCTTAGATATCTTTTCACAAAAAAGGACGATAAGCCTCGTTTGATCCATTGGATTTTTTACTCCAAGAATTTGACCTTACGATCAAAGATAAAATAGGATCTGACAATGTCATCGCTGATCATCTGTCACGTCTTCCAAACACACCATCTTCGTTACCAATCAACGAGAACTTTCCCAATGAATAACTCCTTTCTGTTTCTTCAATCCATGGTACGTTGATATAGTGAACTATTTAGTCACTAAGGAAACTCCTTCATTTTGGTCGAAACAAGATAAATATAAATTTCTTTCCCAAGTTGGGATGATCCATAATTTTTTAAATACTGTTCCGACCAAATCATTCAACGTTGCTTTTCGAATTGTGAAATCAAGAGTGTCCTTTTGTTTTGCCATGACCAAGCTTGTGGTGGTCTCTTTGGTCCTAAGAAAATCGCCGAAAAGATGTTTCAATGTGGTTTTATTGGCCTACGCTTTTCAAAAATGCATTCAAGTTTTGTAATACATGCAATCGCTGTCAAATGTTAGGAAGAATCTTTCGACAAAACGTGATGCCTTCGAACCCTATTCTTACGATCAAAATCTTTAATGTTTGGGGTATTGACTTTATGGGACCATTTTTCAATTCTTTCGGAAATTTGTACATTCTTCTTGCTGTTGATTATGTCTCTAAATGGGTTGAAGCCATTCCTTGTAAAACAAATGACCATAAAATTGTTGTGAAATTCATAAAAGAAAACATCTTATTAAGGTTTAGAACACCTCGCACGATAATAAGTTATAATGGAACCTATTTCTGTAATCGTTCATTTAAAACACTAATAGAGAAATACTCGATAGCCTACAAATTATGCACCCCTGATCATCCTCAAACTTGTGGTCAAGTTGAAGTTTCAAATCGTCAAATCAAATTTTTTTTGGAGAAAACTTTGAATAAAAATCGAAAAGACTGGTCATAAAAATTGACAAATGCGCTTTGGGCTTATCGTACCACTTTTAAAACTAACCTTCAGATGTCCCTATTTCATATAGGTTACGGAAAAGCATGCCATTTACCAGTTGAAATCGAACACAAAGTTTTATGGACAGTGAAGAACTTAAACTTTGATCTTGAAAACATCGGCGAAAATAGAAAATTGCAAATCAAAAAATTAAAAGAGATTAGGAACGACATGTATGAAAACGAAAAAATTTACGAAGAAGGAACAATTTTTTTCACGATAAGTCAATCCTATGGAAAACATTTTCGCCAAATCAGAAATTTCTTTTGTATGACTCTCGACTTCATTCATTCCCTTGGAAGTTAAAATCAAGGTGGACGGAACCATATATTGTACGAACTCTTTTTCCACACGGTGCCATAGAAATAGAAAACCCTAGGGGTGGATCGATTTTTAAAGTCAATGGTCATCGTTTAAAGCCTTACTTGAAATTTCCAATTGATTAAGAGGAGGAGCTCATGATTCTTCATGAGCCATAGTATATCTAGTAAGAAATGTTAACCTTCTTTTTAATATGTACATATTTTTCTCCGTTATACTCATTATATCATGCATTGACTATGGGGACACAGACAAATTTAAGTGTGGAGGGGAGTCTCATCTTTATATTTTATTTTATTTTTCATGGTTTATTTTTTGCATTTTCTTTTCGGAACTCAAAACTTAAAAAAATCTTAAAACAAAATTTCTTTTTAGCATATTGATTTACTTTTGAAGAAACAATATAGGATAAGTATACGTCTTTGAAAATTTAACTGATAATTTTGAAAATTTATTTGTCTCAACAAAAATAAAAATAAAATTTGATTACTAGTAACTATTGTTTAACTAATATATAGAAAGGTTCATGAATGATGATTATGAAATATGTCCTAATTATAATCTTCGTTTAAAAGAGTGGTTGATTTAAAGTAAAGGCGATAACATTTTTTTCTTCTAAGTTAAGCGGTGCTAAGATGACTTTGCAAAACTCTCCCTTTATAGAAAAAATAAATAAAAAAACAACAAAAGAAATAAAAAATCTTTTATAAAAATAAAAGCATCTAGAGTCAGGGGTTCACACGCAAGTGTGTACGCTCGCTATGCTCTTTACCCTTCTCATGTAAGGCCGAAAGGCAGTGCATCATCGGTATATCTGGCCTTAGTTTATTTGAGTTAGGTGTATGTAAATATATTTAATAAAAATAACCACCTAGAGTCATGTGTCATACGCAAGTGTGTACACTCACCACGCTCTGTATTCTTTTCACGTAAGTCCGAAAGACAGTGCATGATTGATATATCTAGCCTTAGTTTATCTGAGTTAGGTGTGTAAATAATAATAATGTTAATGCCTTTCAAAAATAGAGAGAGCAAACAATTGAAATCGAAGCACTATTTTCACTTACTTGATTTGACTTGTTCTACAAAAGAAATGAAAATACAACTTCGAAAAACTTTGAAAATCAACTAAGAATCTATTTCATAGTTGCACGATGTTATCAACTGAACAATTAGTCAAACTAGAGTCTATTGTGATAATAACTTAATTTTTGTTGGAAATTTTGACAAGCAAAAGGACTTAAATTACCTGATAATGACCAAAACTTATATTTAACCTACTCGTGTCAATTTAAAAGTAAGTTCTTCATTTGTAAATATCTTTGAAAACTTGCATTCATATCTTTGTTAATAAATCTTGCATTTAGGAATTTTTCATGTTGCATTTGGATTCTGTAGGTAGTATCCGCTGAAAACCCTCACGAGACAACACTCATCCTACTAGGGATACCTAGAGGTTTAACGGCTTGTTGCATACGCTCAATGCAATCATGCTCTCTATGAAAGTGGATTTATCTTAGTTTTCTTTATTTGAGAACAAATAAAAGATAAGTGTGGGGGTATTTTATGTGTACATAAAAATGTATATTTTTACTCACATACTTAATCTCATTTTAGTAAAATAAATGTCATAACTGGGTGTTTTTACATGTTTAAAGCCAAATTTCTAAAATGCTTTCAAGTCATTATTTGTGCATCTACATGGGGGCAAAACGATAATTTTCATGTGTTAATTAATTTGGAGAAAAAATTATTTGCACGTTTTAATTTGTTTTGTAGGAATTTGAATTCAACTTGTAAGTGGCTTCATGGAAATATGCATATACAAGAGTTAGAAGCCAAATAAATGAAGAAATAAAATAATTCATATAATCATGGAGGGCCCTACCTACCCACTAACTAATGAACCACAATTAAGAGCTAATGCACATGTTACTAGGCATTAAAAGCACTTGCAATTTTAGTGGAGGATTAATTTCATAATAATGATAACTTAGAGGCCAAAATACCTCAAGGATATTTTAGTCGTATATAAATAACACTCTTATGTTCATGTAATTGAGTTTTATTATCTCATCATACTATGCAAGTTGCAGCCACAAAATTAATGAGAAATAAAATGGCTTCCTAAGCCTCTTCTTCTTTATTCTTTACGTGCTTTTATTTTATTTTATGCACATTTTTATTTACATGCTCTCTTTCCTTTTATGTTAGTAGATTAGATTTTTATTTATGCACTTAGTTTAGTTTTATTTTTATGCAAATAGTTAGTTTTTTATTTTAATTAGCTTGCACTTTCTTTTTTATTCTATGTTGCAATCTGCACGTGTTAAAATGATAACAAAAATGAGAAGCTAAACCCCTTCAATTTAGGGGTAATGAAGCTCTCTTAAATCATGTAGATTCAACGTGTTTGCTAATTTATGATCTCTTTTTATGCTTCATGCATAGTTAGATGTTGATTTAAGTTTCTTAATGGATTTGATAGCCTATGTTGTTTATCACAAATAGGCTATTCTTACTCAAATATAAACATAATTTACATTAACTGTTAACTAAGTGATTTTGAACATGGAGTTGAAATAGTATCGAAATTTGACGATCTATGTTACTAATCAAAAATAGTAAATAGATCATGCATAAAATAGATTTTGTTTTAGTTTCATATTCATTTTCATGGCATTTAACAAAGTAGTTTTATTTTTGTATTAAAGTTTGATGGTTTAAGTTGTGTTAGTTAATAACAAAAATAGATCATACTTATGATAAATACATCACCAATACTACTAGGTTAAAATGAGATATCATAGATTAAATTTTGTGTTTTTTTTTTGAAAATTGGTAAGGACTTTATTAATAAACCCAGATTAACGGTCGGCCCAACCCATTACATTTGTTTATACAGTTCTCTAGTTCAACATACATAGCGAAAGTAAAAGGAAATACATAGATCTGCTTCATCTTCCTTCAAGATAACATGAAGGTTTTCATGTCTTCTCCAAATGAATCTCAGTATTTTCTACTTTTTGTCCCATCCTCTACAATGTCTCTAGTTCAACAGCTGATAAGTCTGTAAGAGCATTTCTTCCTACACTTTTCATGATTATTCGCACATCTCGTCTGGCCATTTCACTGAATTTTGTGTTTTTTTATGTGAGAGTATGAGAGTGGATTTGGCTCTAAATTGTGTTCTACTCTCGTATTTTTAATCATTTTATTTGTAGTTAGTTTTTGCATTTCCCTTTAGTTAAAACAATCTCAAGCTTTGGTTTAATTTGATTGAATAAAATTTTAAAAATTCATTTCCTTACGGTTCGACCCGTAATCGCATACGTATAACAATTGTACGTCGTGTGCTTGCGGTATTTTTATTATATTTTTTAACTATGATTTTCTAATCGATAGAAAATTCTCCGTTATCAATAGTGAGAATTCAAGGATATAATAAGTATGGCTTTTCGGTTAGAGGGTTCGGCTTTGAAGCCGTCTACATCAGCACTAACCAGGGATAAAAAGTGCAAGCTTCAGTCATTAAAGAATAGGTCCACCCTTGACTGCTACAAGTGTGGAAAGAAGGGCCATTTTTCTAATAAGTGTAGATCAGGAAGGGAAGGACTCATGGTAAGATATCGATCAAAAAGGCTTGAGGCATAGCTTGCACCAAAAGGCTGTTACGGTTGCCATCAGTCTAGCCATTTTGTTAGAGATTGTCCCATGCTCGAGATAGGGGAGCATCGTAGGGTCTTTGCTATTTCCTCTGCACCTTCTACTTCTACAGTTGTAAAGGGAAAGTAGATCCTTGAGGGTATACTATATGTTTATAGTTTACCTATGCATGTTTGGTTTGATATTAGTGCTTCTCATAGTTTAATATCCTATAACCTTGATTGTTTAGTCATGCTCTGCATGTTACGAACATTGAGTATTGTTTGCTATTGATTTGTGCCTAACCAGTTTACGAGCAGCTTTACCTTTCTACACCATGGGTTAGGTAGACAGTAATTGTGGGTACATTGAACGAACACGTTGTTAATTAAGTTTCATGGTTGGACTACAAGACGTTCAGTGATAATGTTGGGTTAAAAGTTAGAAATTAAGTAAAAGATGTTTACCATAATAAAAAGGAACGATAGAATATTTTAGGAAATATTTATATTGGTAAGTTTATAAAATATGGTATACCAACGAAAAAGGATTCAAACAGAGAATTTAAGAACTTAAATCCCGATGTCTTTGAAAATGTTTTTCAAAATTTTGGAGAAAATAAAATTAGTATTTTTCAAAGTAAGTAGTTGGGTGATTGATTTAGGAAATTGATATCATGATACTTAGTATTATTGCATGAGGTATTTGATATCGTTTTGACATGATTTTGGTTAAGTACCATAAATATGGTTTGGATGTACTGAACTCACTTCATTCGCTTGAAAATAATATCGATGATGACTACAGCATCATCAGCGTTCATTTTTGGATTTCTAAGTATGGGATGCTACAAAGTTGTTTCGTTAAAATGGATTTTGATTTAATCCCAAACTAAGATTTAATTTACAAAATTTATATGTGTATGTTATTTCAAAATGATTTGAAATGAAAACGGATGTTTAGTTCTAAAGTTCTCTTATTAAGTTATTTCATGGATGCATGTAGCCTATGCATTAGAAAAGTATGGTATGTGCGTCATGATATGATATATTGTTTGATAGTTTTCAATTGTTAAAATGAAAATGGAATTTTTGGCGATTTTGGACAATTAATAACTTTTGAATCATTATACAACTTGTAATTAAGTGTTCTTGAAAATATCAAGTTGAATTAAATAACACTTGAATTGAAAAAATAACAAGCTAAAAGAAGTTTAAATTGTAGATCATCCTTGTTAGGTAATTTTTTTTTGATGTTTGTATATACTCTTAGGATATAATGGAGTGTTATACGAGTATGAACTTAAGTTATAAAATGTGGATAAACATGAAGTTAGATTTTTATGAAATGATTCATAAATGGTTTTAGTGTTGAATGACATACTAATTATATAAATGAAGGTGATTAAAAAGGAATTGGTGTAGTTAAAAAACCAATAAGATAAATATGCAAGTTATACGTAGATCGTTTTGTTTTCATAATCATTCTTGATCCAATATTTGAGTACATGTTTTAGAGGACGTTTACACCAGTTCAAACAAGGATTCTTCACTCGATTCTTGACGATAAACATTTGATACAAATTTGTGATACAATCTTTATGTAATCTATCATAGTATATGGCCATGCAAGGAGAACAAAGGTTTATAATAAAGGATTGGAGTCCACACTAAAGAGGTCAAATGACCTATACTATTTTGGAAGTGAAATTTATGCGATCGAGTAAGTAATCAGATTGGATATTGTGTACGGATGGTTCATGTGCATCATACAGGCTATAGTACATTTGTATACTATTTTTTGTTGGCTTATGAAGGCTTTAAGGAATGACTATTTTATTTTTTATGAGGTAGCATGAATAATTATCTAAGTAATAACCTAAGGCTGTTGAGCATAAGGTGTGCTTAGTAAATTGTTTATCATCCTTGGGCAATGGAAGAGTTTTGAACCTAAGCAAACCATGAGCTTTGCTTGCTAGTGATTGTGAATGTTATTTATGTATTTGTGTGCTTGTTCCTTTGTTATGGTTAGAAGGGCCGTTGAGCGAGGATGCTCGGGTTGGTGCTAAAAAGATGGAGGACCGTTCGAGGAAGTTCAATCCAGTGTTGCTAATAGACTAGGGTTTCCTTCTTATCTTGGTATCGTATATCTTTTATCGTGTACTTATTGCTTAAGGTGGAGTCACCTAATATGCATTTTGGTTCGCAGTTTAGCTTGCATATAGTTTCATCAAAACTATATATATATATATATATATATATATATATATATATCGTATTTCGTCTATCTTCTTTGATTTCGGTCTTGTTTGAATTTTGATGATGAAATGTTCTAAGTAGGGGAGAATGTAGCGACCCTAAAATTCTAACACTTCATCTTTGAACATCAAAACACTTTGAAAATAGTTAAGTTGTTATAAATATGATTTTATAACCTTGTTAAAAATTGTTTGATTAATTAATAATGATAAGAACCTTGTTTAGAAAAATTGTTTGCAAAAATATACTCTTTGAAAAAAAATCGATAGTGTGACTGAAAATTGGTTTATCGGTAAACAGCTTTTCAATCGGTATAAGTTTTTCAAACTCTTATGCACTTGTGTAATAATCAAATGAACAGTGTAGCAACTAATTAACACACACACCTCTTCATGTAGTATGAAACATTCTAGAAGCTTCCATTAGGATAAGAGATACCATCATGAGAATGGTATAAGTGTAATTAACATAATGGAGAACTGATGTAAAGGAGAAGTGAAGGGAGGTAAGTTTTCCACGGCTTGGTGGAGGGTGAAGACAGACTTAAAGAACACCATTCTTATGCCTATACAAAGAGAGGTATACAATATAAGATAAATCAGAAATTCTCAAAGCTTAAAGCAAACTACTTCCATGTCTTCTTCTTCTCTTATGCTCTAAAGGAAATTTTTGCAAATCTTATCAAAATAAACTCAATTTTAGAGCGAAGCCTTGGGGGAGTATTAAACACCTTCTACCTACTTAGAAGTTGGAAAAGTTGAGCCACACTCCCCCTATCCATGATGGTCGTGAGATATTCCTAGGAGAGGAGGCAAAAGGAAGGTGAAAGTAAGAGGACGTAGAAAGGAAGAAGATGTTGCAAGGTTGGGTTTGGACTTTATTAGCTTGGATCTTGGTTGTTGTTGAGTTAAAGGTGAGTTAATACATATCTTTGAATGAAAAACATAACATATATATGTTGTGCTTTGATTGTGTTCAAGTTGTTGAATTTTTATTCACATTGTTTAAAACATTGGTTTTGATTCTTGTTTTGAAATCAAGATGCATATGTGATCCATGTCTATGGACTTATAACGGACTTGTATGACTTCTAAAAAAACATTGAAAAAAAGCATATAGGTTAGAGATTGACTTCGGTTTAGATCGGACTTGGATTTGGAAGTGCGCTTACAGCGATAGTCATTGTGGATGCACTTGTGAATTGCCTTGTTTTTGGCTGTATAGAGATCCTTAGGGTTTTCTGGCCATATTTATTATTTTTTATATGTATGTTGATTGCTATTAAAAGTTTCGACAGTAAAAAGTTAAGTAACGTCTCGAAATGTGGCAAATATTTCACTTGTGCAAAACTGCCCCGTTTAGCCTTAATTTTAGACTTTAAAGATTTGAAAAGATATTAAATAAAAAAAATTTGTTTCATTATTTTTACAAGAGTTTACTAAATCACATTAGAGTATTACAAAAGTGGTTTGAGATATTTATGAATTTTTAAGAATTAGTTAGGAAATTTTAAAGAGGAGGATTTAATAATAAAAACTTGTTTTACCAAGTTTTTAAGAAAATTATAAATTTATTATATTCAAGTAATGTTTTGGATAATTGTTTCAAAAGATATTATAGGTATCATAAATTATTTAAAAGAATTTTTAATTATATATATTTTTTAGAAAATATGTTGACTGTTTTATATCTTATGGAATAAAATATCTTTTGACTTGTTTATTTAAATATCAAGTTTTAGATGTAAATTACTATACATATATATCATTTTAAAAAGGTTTTTAAAAGTGTAAAAATAAGTTTTAGAAAGGGGTTAGAATTGATTAATGGCCAAATGGTTAATTATTTAATTACTTGTTTGAAAAGTAATTAACTATGCTAAGCACTAAAAGCCGACGAATTAAGGCTTGTATATTTGTGAGAGTTAAGATTGATGTTCGATTACTGATGGAGCAATAAAGTTCTAACCAACCGGCTTCCCTCTTAACTGAGGAATTGTTAGTCAAAAAATGGTGAAAATGTGTTAATCGTGTTGATTTCTTTCTTGTTTATGGAAATCATTAATACCATACTTAACAGTAAAAGCCGATAAGGTAGACTTATCTATTTGTGACATTCAAGAATCAAGTGTCTAGGCAAAGCTTTGATGCAACTAGTGCTCTAAGTTACCTGGCTTCACTCTTGGACGAGGAATAGTTAAGTTGAAATGTCAAAAACGAGTTAAGTATACGAATATTGATTTGTATAAGCAATTGTTTTTGACTAGATAATCGATTGGTCGATTATCGATCTTGACCAATTATAACTTAAGGTAATCGAAAGGCTTCATGATTTCATACCAATGAGAAGTAGTGGTACGAAACATCTCTAGCAGTCGCTTACTTTTAAAAGAACTAGAATTGAGTTAACCCGAAATTCATCGGTTGGTTTTGAAGAGACTGGGATCGGTAAGTGTTTTACTTATCGAATACCACTTCAAAACTAGTATAAGAGTTCTATGTTTTGGAGGCGGTTGTGAAGTGAAATGTTATTGAGTTGATTTGTCTATTCTAAGGTTAAGTCCAAAGGAGAGGTCGGCATTAACATTTCAAACGATGCTATCGTGTGGGACTTTTTATCTTGAAGAGTATTCCATAGGGGAGGACAACATTTGCATTCGTCAGAGGACATACAAGAAAATCTATATGGAGATTTAAGATTTGTTCGAGATGCTTGAATCCATGTAGTGATCCATGATCTGTTCAAGATGACGAAATTCATATAGGGGTTTGTGTTTTGTTCAAGTGATGAAGACTCGAGTGAGAAGTGCCAAACATAGCCTCAACATTGGAAATGAATAAAACTAGACATAGGATGCATAGCTAAAGGGAAAGTAGAACTTTAGTAATCCTAATGGAGCAGCCAACTCCAAGTAGTATTGCTTACGGATGTGCATCCAGAACCACGAGTATTTAGACATTGGCCAGTTATGTATTTCTTATAGTACATTCCATAGAGATGTATGTTGCTCGAAAGGATATCTTTGATCCTTGTGTATGAGTTCAGATTCAACTTGATCCAAGAAGACATCTATGGAAAATCTATTATGTGAATGCACCTTAGCGGTATTGATTGTATACCGATTATTGTTGTGGAGTTTTCACAGCAACTATTCGATATAATTTACGTGCTACACACTAAACATTATATATCATATCACTATATGTTAAACTTAACGAATGGTTAGTTTCCTAAAGGGGAAAACCATTACGGGATTCCATACGATCTCAATGGTTACTGGTACTTGTTGTATTTTTTTGAGTTTCTCATACTGGTTTACCAGACTGATCTGGGTGTTATTTTCTTATAATACTAGGGTCAATCCCGTGTATATTTTTAGATTTAGCTACGGATGCTTTAGAGCTAATGAAGCGGAGCTACTATTTACCTACCGTAGTATTCTTATTTTCCACTGCATTACTGTATTGTATATATCAGTATAGTGAGAATAGGCAGCTATAACTTTCCAGGCTGATGTTAGTACTTAGGTTTCATAACTCTGAAATTTTTGTATTTAGAGTAATCCTTTGTACTAATCTTTTGATATTATATATTACGTTACGTTGTGAGATTCTGATGTTGCGTTCTCTCTTTCTTGTTCTATTCCTTTTTTTATTTTACCCTAACCTTCTTTCTTTCAAGCACTTAGGTGTTTGGCACACGAATATCGTGGATGTATTTAGTATCAACATTCGAGTGTTAAAAGGTCTAGTCATTATAATGCACGTATGATGTCTCCATTTATTTAGACTGATAGTCATATTGCCTCTATTAATGCTAATGGTCCATCAGTCATGCATCTAACACAGACTCTTCCTTTTTCAAACGAGTTAATATTTTCGAGAAAAAACAAGGATTGGATGAGTAATTATTTATTTGAAAACAAAAATAGTCATACACGCACTAACATTAATAAACACACTCACACTTGCCATGATAATATCATTTATCAAATTATACATACATACCGTGAACTAATCAAATAGTTCAATTTTTACAGCATAAAATGCATACGTACATATATATACACTGATACTCACAAGTACACACTCACACACATTCACACATAGTCCCATCAAAACACATCTATTAATACAAATTATGCATGTGCATGGGTGATTTAGATTACGCCGCCACATTCGAAACCATTCGTGAAGGCATGCTTTCACAAACCATAATTTGGCCCACGTTTACTGGCATTTTTGCCAACGTAAAGACACTCATGTTTTAGAAGTTTATGCTAAAATAATTTTATTACACAACACTCTATATATTTCTAATATTTTATAAATACGTATGTCATTTTATTCATACTATATTCAATTGCATTTATAGAGGAAATTTTCTTAGAAAGGTAGCATTTCTAAAGCAATGGTGAGAAAGGTTTGGGCATCCAAAGCAGCCCAGTAATATCGAGGGTGGACCTATGGTTTGCATATGAGTGCCAAAAAGCATCCAGCTCTAGCAAAAGAGATATACAAGCTGCTTGGTGTATAGGCTAACGAAGGACCAGAAAAAAATTATTAAAAAATTCCGAAATTCGGGCAGAACTACCAGGTTCCATAGAAATGGCTCTAGATTATTGACAGGTCATTGTAGTGATCGAGTATTGAAACTGATTTATAATAATTTATAAATTAATTAAATCATGTGGTTTATTCGAAGTATTCATCATTATAGGTATGTGACTTGAAGGCGTAAATTCAGTCAGTGAATAATATCAAATAATTCAAAAATGAACGGTTATAGGTCACCTTAGCTAGTGGTCAAAATTCCAAGATTTCCTTATCCAACTTTATGGTCCAAACACAAAGCCCTTGGTTTAATAATAACCATTATTATTTACTGAACTACTCTGACCAGAGATTTTGACTTCGAGTTAACTTCAATTGACCCATATAACCGAGGAGACAATCTTCTTTTGAATGTCTTTCACTTCTAATACTTTTGTTCGACCCAACAATAGTCATTTGATGGACACCGTGGTATGATATAACTACGATCAAGGTAGAGCTTTCAAATTGAAGATCGATACTATTTTCACTCTCAAGTCAAGAAAACTATGCAAAAGTCACTTCGATATATTTTTTAACCTTAATTATATAAATCAACATAAAACTATTGAGTTGGTCGTTTCACAGTTATCCAATAACTATCAGTATATAATCCCTTGGTCCCTTTAGCAGCCATGACTAATACACTGCCTAACATTCAAATAGTATTACATACTCTAGTCTCAATGGATGCATCGATGTCCAGTCTCGATACATTTTGACTACGTATATTTACATGATGTGCTTATCATATTGTGAGATAATACTCATAGTTATTTATGTGCTACTACTATCACAAACACATCATTTATGGACTTTCTGACGTATATACTTAAATTAACAAATTAATTACTTATAACATTTTATAACAAGTATATAACAGAAAGGAAACGCCTTTATTTTGAACAAGATTGGTTATTAAGTTAGATTTATGCAGAAAATTACTTAGTTATCCCTAGGGCACACCCTTAACTCTATTACTTGTTACAAGTTAGAAAATAAGGGTCGGCAAAATTATTGGAGTGGAATCAAAGTTTGAGGTTACCAGAAGGAATCACTTCGAACGTGAAAAAATGTGTTGACATAAAGGATCTTCAAATGTCGGGAATGAAGAGTCGAGATTGTCATATAATTCTAGAGACTTTTCCCAATAGTATTTAAGGAGCAATTGCCACCGAAGTTGTGGATACCTATTACCAAGCTTAGTTTGTTCTATAAAGAGTTGCGCGCAACACACTTGATAAAATTAATTTGGAGAAAACCAAAACGGGTATACCCAAATTATTATGTAAATTGTAGAAAATATTTCCCCTGAAGGTTTCAATTGCATAGAACAACTCCGCGCACATCAATCGACTAAAGCTTTAAGGTGAGTACCAATACAATACAGATGAATGTATCCTTTGGAGAGGTACGTATAATACAAGTAGAATTTATATTCTTTTTTGTAATCAACCTAATAAACGTATAATTGACCAAAAAATTGAACATTTTCATATGAAGGTATTTGGGTTAACTTAAAAAAGGTGAAACAATAAGCATGTGTTGAAGATTTAGTATGTCAAAAATATACTATTGAATAAGCATCCATAATTTTAGTTATTATTTCAATGACTATGTTAAACTAAATTCTAATAGTGGTCCTCGAAATGATGACGTTATAATGAGTCACTAGACATTTCTGTTTCTATTTTTCAGAAACATTGTTGTCCATTTGGTAAATGGAAGGATATAAGTTTTCGAACAGTTAAAAGAGTTATCCATGACTAGATAATGGTGCTTCTCAACCGTGGAGAATTAGCCGATCTTATTATGTTTGTAAAAATATATTTGTTTATTTATTGTCAATATCGTGTTATGTATATCATAATCATATTTTTATTAAGAAGACTAATTATTTAATGTTAATTAGAGCAACGAAATCCAAGGGTTCAACCTAGTAAAGGATTTGGGGCTTGGTTTCAGAAATATATATGCATATATAATCGTTGAATAAATTTAATTTGAAATAATTTATAACGTACATAGTGTTTACTAATTTAATTCAATAAATTGTTGATAACTGAATTAGTGATATTTGTTATAATACTCTCTCATTTGATCCACTGTAGAAATACAGAAAATATCCAATCATATACATAAACTGCTTTATATTTCACATAGTGGAGTTTGGAGTTAGTAAAACAACTTAAAGCGGTAAGGTAAGTTTAAAATTGATGAACATGGTGATGATTTACAACATTATTATTGAATGTTACAAGAAACAACCGAACTCACATATTTGGTAATATCGGAGCTTAAATCTTTTTATTCCAGATGCATTAGTTTTATATTACTCCTGGTATATGAGTACGCCATGTACAAAAAGACACCCTCTGTTGACATGGAAGGCGATATAAAGAAAACAATTTATTTTTGCTAGTAATGCATGTTTGTTATGCGCCTTTTTTGTCATAAACAACAAGGAGGACATGCGACCTGACATTAAAACAAAACCAAAATAATTCTTCAATTGAAACATGATCATAACCGCTACGGCCATACCAAAATGATCCAACGAAAAATATAATACTCCAAATAACGGAAGATATCGATGATATAAGACCGCTTAACAAGTATTTGAAAGAGTTGAAATAGATGAGAATGTCGAGATTGATGAAGATAATGTTGATGATGTCGAAGTTAATGAACATGAGTATGATAATGACACTGTAAATAATGATATTAATGATGATGTTGACAATTGGTAGCACATGTATAATTTATTGTAATACTAATTTTATATATGGACATTATTCTTCATTTTTCTCTGTTATCAATATATTTTAAAGGTATGTATGCATGACAATTATTTAATTTTGGGCTTATACACCATGACAACTGCTAATGTCATTGTCATATTCACTCATTTATAAAATATATAGAAAACGATATCTTGTAAAACCAATTCACGGCATCTGGATCGACTTATAAACCAAACTCTGATTCTAAGTATTAATTGCTACTCCATTTGCATATCATTGTAAAACACAAGTTATATATTCATTATTATATTATATACATATCTAGATATGTATTATTAAAATCGATATGTCTAGTCGAGGTTGTAGACACATCTATTATTAGATCATGGTGGATCCCACTCAAACGAACATGATGCACATATATTGTCTCCATTTATTTAGACTGATAGTCCTTTTGCTCCTATTGATGCTAGTGGTTCGTCGCTCATGCATTTGAGATGGACTCTTCCTTTGTCAAATGAGTTGATGTTTTTGAGAAAAAACGAGGATTGTGATGAGGAATTACTTATTTGGATATAATAAAATCACACACTCACACTCACCACGACAATATGTTTTATCAAATTATGCATACTTATGTGAGAACTAATTAAATAGTTATATTTTTACAGTATAAAATGCATACATACATATATATACAATAATAATCACATGCACACACTCACATGCATTAACACACCCCCCCGTAAAAACACATCTTTAATACAAATTATCCATGTATAGGGGTGATTTCCATTGTAGTGCCACATCGAAAACCATTTATGAACGCATGCTTCCACGAATCACATATTTTTGGCCTATGTTTACTGACGTTTTCGCTAACATGGAAACACTCATGTTTCAATAGTTTATGCTAAAATAATTTTACTACACAACACCACATATGTTTCTAATGTTTTATAAATATGTATGTTATTTTAATCATAATATATTCAATTGCATTATAGAGGTAATTTTCTTGAAAAGGCAATGCTTCTAAAGCAATGATGAGGAAGGTTTAGGCATCCAGAGCAGCCTAATAATATCGGGGTTAGACCTATGACATGCATACAAGTGGAACAAGAGATATACGAGCAATTCATGGTGCATTGGTAGACAAAGGACCGCAAAGAGAAATCACAAAAGAATTCTAAAATTAGGAGCAGAAATCCCAAGTTGCATAGCAGTAGATCCAGATCGTAGGCAGATCATCGTAGCGATCTAATATATATTTATTTAACATTTAAATAAATTAAAATATGCTTATATGGTAATATACTCAATTCTAATACTCAGTACAATGAGTAGCATAATGATATCTGTAACTCAAAAAAATCAGCATGCTTCCTTTAATAAAAAGTTTTAAGTAGTCTTCTCTCCCATATAAAATATCCCTACACCTCAAAAATAAACCGATACTTCAAACTAATGCTTGAGAAAATAAAAACTGTCCTATAAAACAAACATATATCATACTTTTGATCTTGAACTCCGCTTCTGCCTGAACACCACTGCCTAAAGAAGCTCTTGTTCTCACGTCAAATCTGGAGTTCGAGTTGCATGCGATTGTCTTTGCATTTGTGATATATTTTGTATTTTTTCTGGTTGTTTTAGATGAATTCCAGCGCATACCTTTTTGTTTTGAAGCTCTTTTATGCATGTGTATGAGATGGTTTTAAAGCTTGAAATTTCGTTTTGTTGGTGCTTGAATATCGGTAATAACATTATGACTTTTGGGTTTTGTATCTTTGAAATTGATGATCTTTTATTTGAATAAATCTAAGTAATGTACTGGTCTGGTGTATGAGCTTGATGAATAAAAGCACATGCATAATTATTTTCAAATTAGCATGACATGAAAAAAAACTTCATCCGAACTAATATCTGATTCATCTAGACTGAAAAGCAGAACTTATAAATATGCAGCACTAAACAAACACATTAAATAAAACTTAAATTTATTAACAATAGAAAAAAATCATCGATTGCGCTAATCCACATTCACAATCCTTTTATTCAGCTTTCTATAACCAATACATAATCTCAATGACCCATTTGGCTTCTTCACGAAAACCATTGCAGTTCCCCAAGGCAAATTTCTTGGTCTAATAAAATTATTTCCTTCCACATCCACCATATGCATCTTTACTCCTTTATCTCGGTAAATATCATTCTGCTAGGTGGTTTATTTATGGGTTCATGGTATGAGATCTATTCAAAACTCATTGGCACGTTTCAGTTGTACTCTTGTAACTGGTTTCAAAACATCTGCATATTCTTTTACCAAAAAATACGATTCACTTCATCCTCCATGCATTCCATAGCACTCAACAATGCACATTAAAACTTGATTCTTCTAATGAGTATATAATTCGATCTTGGTTATCACGGTTCTTAAGGATATTTCTCTATATTGACAATATATCCTACCATCATATAAACTTAAACAATCCATACCCAGTATTATCCCTAAACCCACAAAATCAAACATATGCAAATTGGAGGTAAGCCTATGCCTAAAAAATCAAATTTTATGAGGCCACATCTCATTCTAAAAGTTGCATAGCAGCCTATTATATCCACAACCCTCAAAGAAGTTATAAGGTATTTTGGTTCAAGGTTTAACTTTTTTACTAACCATCTAGAGATAAAAGCATGTGGTGCTTCAATATCGAACACACTTTAATAGGAATGTTATGTATAATAAGTGTACCTTATAACACATCCTTTCCTTTCTCGTCCATTTTTTATATGTAAGGTGTAGGTTTCAGAGCAAAAACCTTTCATCTTTCAGCTTTGACCAGTTCAAAAAACTCCCTCTAGTAATGCCCTAAATTATTGCAATTATTGCATCATTCCCTTTTTATCAGCATTCTTCTTGTTGTCCCTAGTGCTACACTTGTTAGTAAAGTGTCCCTTCCTGCAACACCGGTAACAAGTCACCTTCAATATTGGCTTCTTGGAAACTCCATCTTTCTTAACTCCCTTATTTTTAAAAAACATCTTTTTTTGCCTTGACAACTCATGGTCATATCCTTCACTTCGAAAGCATTCTTGGTACCTACAAATGGCCTTCCTCCAACCAATATAGCTGCTGCTCTGGCTTGCATCATGTTCAAAAGAATTGATAAGTTGTTACCACGTCAACTAGTGTGATTCTAACACCCACACTAGCATTTGCACCGGTAGTTCGGTTAGCTTTATTAGGCTTATCATTTCAACAAGTTGTAGTGTTTTCACCTCCTAAGTTGATTCTTCCTCTTTCGGTATCAGTTTCTCATAATCTGCATACGAATCTTTGCAAGGTACAGAAGAATGGTATATATACAAAGAGGAGAGTATAAATATACATACATACTTATACATACATACATACATACATATATATAATAACAAGTGAGTTACAATAACGCTATCTCATTCCCCAATTTATTATTCTTAATTCATTTGGGTTATGCTTTTCAAAAATCTTATTAAGTTTTATATGAACTTATGCATTGATACCAAGTCGTAACATCCCCAATTTCGAGGCTCGGAAATTGATACTAATAAAGTTGTGGTCATCCTTAGCATTATTTTCCAATGATAGAATGAGATCAATTATTGTATCAGTAAAACAAGAGAATAAGAATTTACAAATTTTAGCAAAACATTCTCATTCATTCATTTGCAAATTCAATTACATAACCCCGCGATACCATTGTTTAGATAAAATATTATAAATACAAATATAATTCCAAGAGCAACATATGAAGATGCCCCCTTACATGATCGGAGTGTTAACTATTAGACGGTTATAAAACCCATCATCACATACAATCAGCAACAACAAAAGCTGTTAAATTTCACGATGGAAATAACTCTAATATTTGCCTTATACACATCTCTAGAAGATTTATTCATCTAAACATAAGAACCCAACTCTCAGACTACCCACGTTCAATTGAGCACCGAGAGTTTAAGGGGCAATCAAAACTTCGAACCAAACAATAAGTTTGGTGTGAATAATATCAGTCCATCTCAAACCAAAATAGATAAATAGTGAGACCATGCCACTGAAGCACAGAACAGATTTCCCCCTATTAATATCAAAAGTATGTCAATCATAACATGTCCTGCAACCCAAATTATTAGAACATAGTCATAACATCAATATCATACATAATGAGTAAAAATGAATAGTCTGTCATTCACTAGGGTCAAATGGTCATACATTCTCATCATTCCTCAATCTCATAAAATAATCCATGGCATAATTTTCGCATGGTAACTATGAACCTCTTAGTTTTCACATGCCAGCAAAGAAACTATCAGGTTGAGTCAGACCAAAAATATTACTAAATAATCCGATATCGTCTGTCTAATAGGAGGAGTAACAACTACTTTTGTCCTACAGAATAGAACCAAAATATTCAGTTTGACGGGAGGAAATAAAACGACTTCTGTCTAATAGAAGAAAAACAATGGTGAACGTCTTTGCTACGAATTCCTTTCTTGTATAATTCCAAATGCCTCAACGTCAGCAAAGTCATACGCATTGGAATCGTAGACCAGGCCAACCAGAGCCTTAGTGGTTGGAAGATTATAAGCGACCCTACCTCAGCCTTCACCTTAAAATCTGGTTTTAAAATATCCATGAGTTATGCCTTTTGATTAGTTCTCCGTATGCTAACCCAATTTGATCTTCCAAAATAATTAAAATCCAAAATTGTTCATGTTCTCAACTTAGAAAACTCATAATTAGTTCATATAGGAAATTATGAAATTTAAAAATCATCCTCAAAATAATGTTCCAAACATCATATCAAAATTCAAAGCATCGGGAGATCAAAATCTATGTTTTTAACCTAAAATTCCTTTAGGAAATTCTAAAAAAACAAAAAAATAAATAATCATCAATCTTTATAATAATTATCTTAACTAAAGCATGATAAACAATCATTCAAAAATTTTGATTTCATCATAATCTGAGCTACAAACATCAAATGATGAATAAATAGAAATATTTTTCACCTTAAGTTTAGTTAAAATGAGAAGATTTGCTCTTTTAATTCATTTCTTCTTCTTTTTACCTAGCATTTCTCCTTTCTTTGTTAATGGTGGAATTCAACCTCCCTGTTATTTTTGTTTGTGTTTCAAAATGAAGGTAAATGAATGCGTGGGAGCGAAAGGAAATGATATATATTTTTTCATTCCTTAGGCGTCCCTCCATTAATTATGCTAAATAGAATATCAGTTTTATTTTAGGGCGCTACTATATACATCCACCAATACACTTTCTAATGCTATTCAAAGAGATGATAAAAGACCTAAGAAATAACATTTCAAACATCCACCATCGTAGTTAACTCAAAAGATTTAAATTTTTGCAAACTTCATAGAGAATCTCACTTCGAACTAATTTATCAACTTGAGCAGTTAATTCTTTATAGGTCGTCCTTATCATATTTTTTTTAATTTTTATCGCTTGGAAAGATATTTCAAGTGAAATTGTTTAACATCTTAATATTTTAAGTTCCAAAAATTATCAAATTAACCACGGTTTTTTAATAAAATTTTGAATTGTTGGATATTTGTAGAAAAAATGATTGGAGTTGATGAGACTGGATTGACGATTGTTATTTATAACTATATTTTTTATGAAGATGAAAGAATGAATGTTTTTCTTAAAATTAAGGTATTGTAATCGACACTCCAATTTTGAATATGAGAGAGCCACTTTTTTTTTTAATATGAGAGATACTAATCAAACTAGCCTACTCATAAAATTACAATCAAATTGACCTAATTGTCATTTCTTTTATTTATCGTAATTTTCTCTCAATCATCATTAATGTTTAATCCAAAATTATTAATTAAATGATGGAGAATTCAAACTCACATCCAGATGGAAATGGAAATAAAAACTAGACAGAGTTGATTCTTACTCAAAAAAGCATTTAACACGGTAATTTTAAAGCCTAATTTTTACCACTATTAAAAAAACACACAATAGATTGGGTTAAGAAATTACATTTCCGTCACTTTTTCAACAAAGCTTGTATGTGATTATGAAAATTGAAATGATTTATTCTTAGTATTATTATTTTTGAAAAATGAAGGAGAAGGAAGAAAGTAAACAAAAGTTTTATGGATTTTGTAACGTACGCGATTTTTCGTTGCCGAAAAACCGAATAGTTAGGGTTTTAAAAAGAATTTAAGAAAAGAAAAAGAAAGAAGAAGACATAGAAAGGAAGGTAGAAGATGGAGAAGGTAGAAAATAGAGAGGAAAGAACATAGGAGAGAATAGAAAATAGAAAATAGAACGGAACAGAAAGAAAACAAGAGAGCAACATCAGAATCTCACAATTCGCAGCGGAACAACATATAATAATAAATGAATAATCTTTAAACAAAGAACTATATCAGTTATTACATTTTATACATTACATTACATCATCATCATCAGAGTGTACTACAACAACAACATACAATGCAGCGGAAAAAGAAATACTATATACTAGAAATACGCCATGCCATCCAGCGTGCCTCCAGCAACTCCAGAATATCCTGAATATCCTGATAAACCTGAACACTTAACTGCCCGTGTGGAAATTGGTGGGCACCCAGAGTTTAGGAAGGAAAAACAATAAACTCCGAGTCAGTCATGTGACTGGTGTGAGAACTCAAAACAGTTTATTTATCTTTAAAATCAAAATAGAGGAATATTTTTTTAAAGTCAATTCGCAATGCTTTTAAGAATGAGACTACCATAAGGCCTCCCGCACACACACACAATGCAAACGCAGAATCGGAGGAGATTTCTCCTTATGATAGTCAAAGATGCTTGATACGTATTTAAAAGAACATTTTATATTATTACTAGTGCACAGTGTAGGAAAAATTCATTTCGAAAGTAGAATATAAATCTTAGCCAACATACGACCATTATCGTATGCCTACTATAGCTAACTATGTTCAATAGCAGGTTACCGCCACATTCCATAGCAGGTTATACAACTAAAACCGTACAAGTCTCGTATTGTTTCTTTGGATTTCCAACGAATGATCAGGCCAAGGAACTTTCCATTGCCACATGAGAATGCCTCTGGATGGACATCCCCGAGAACCAAACCGGATCTCTACCAACACAAGGCCGGGTTACCCCTAACTGAGTAACAACTGACCGAATATGCCATCCCCCGGTCCTTTGGGACCTTTTCAACCGAGCGCTCGTAATCAATTCACACAATCATAACAAAGTGTTTTCAACATGAGTAAGTATCTGGGCTCCATACCATGATACCATCCTTTTCCAGATGGAAATGCACACATCCTAAAGGGCGCTACCCCTCATAACCTTGCTGCTTCTTTCCTGTTTTGACCATTCACGGGGTGTGAGGCTCGACGAAGTCACGTCCACAAAAACATACTTTATACAAAAGCCATGCTTTGGGTCAACAAATGATCATAGAAATGATCACCAAGATAGACGATCAAATAAATGATCCTATCACAAATAATCAACACAATGATCATTTACAGCAACACTCAGCATGTCACATTACCAAATTGGGAATATATCGCTGATAACATTCAACTACATAACCTCTGAGCTCGTACGTCTCAGAGAAGGGTGTTAAGCTAAAATAATAAATTCTCCGCCACCAACAGAAATATATTTGAAAGAAATCGGCTTTATATCTCAACTTGTAATGTCAGACATACAATCCATACAAGTCTGTTCCGGGCTCGAACAAAACCGAAGGCACTTACAAAGAAGTCCTTGCAATCCGGATATTCACAATCCTGATCGGATTTCCCATCACTTAGGGAGTCTCTATACCGTTGCAACTCAGTGCAGAGACAATCGACAGGTCATCCTATCGCTTTCGCAAATACCGGGTCTTCAACACCGATCTTCAATGCAATTCACAACGACGTATCACATATTCGGAATGGGTTATACGACCCCATGGTCCTTTCCCGGTTAACCCGAATAGTGAGCGCTTATTCAAAAATAAGTGTGGCATTCAAATTCAAACAAATCACATCAAAACCCATTCAAAGGGAAATATTGATAGTCGGTTATTGAACTATCGATTGATATGCACACATCACCAGATTCCAAATAATTTTCCAAATTATTTATTTTCCAAAATATCTTTACTAGATATATAATTTCACACTTCAAAAATAAATCAATATTTATTTTTAGACAATTCCCCTTTCCTTTATAAATTCCTTAGTGAATTTATAATCCAAAATATCTATGAATATTCGATTCCAATTATTCATTTCAATATTCCTTTTCAATTTATCTTCAAAAAGATAAATTCTCAAAGTATTCACTTTATATTGGGAAAAACATTTCCATACTTATTTATTCATAAGTAATTCACAAATTTTATTTATTTTCAACACTTAGAAAATATTCAATATACTTCAATCGAAATTAAGTATATATTTCATTCTTTAAGGAAATCATTCTCTTAAACATATTTATTTGGGCCAAAACGGATGTTGCGTAAAACATCGTTACGACAACCCAAAATCACTAGTATAGGGATTCGAATTTTAAGATAGATATATAAATCCCAATACTAAACAAAACATTTCCTTTCCGAAATCATTTACTATAACAACAGTGTTATAGTCCACTATTTCCTTTTATTTCTCGAAAACGTCTATTCCAACAATCAATGTTGAAATCTATGGTTTCGAATCTCAACATATTTAAAACATCGTTAGATCGTTTTAATTCTATTTGAAACATCACATTCAAAACAATTTCTTTAACATATTATTCACTATTCAAAAACGTGAATATACTTGTTAACAAATTTCATCACTTCTATTCATTTTATTTCAAAGGATTATTCACAGTCAAAAATGTGAATATAACTCCATTAATAGGTTTCAACAATTTACTTATCAAAATAAGTCGTTTGCGAATTCATAAAACAACGTTTATAAATTCCATTTCTATTTATTTTATAACAACTTCCTTTATAAATTCCTTTATTAACCTATTCGATTTATAACTCAATTATAAACTAAAGGTTCATATTATAAGTCAAATACTTATAATTTATTTGTTTACGAAATCGTTCCTTTAAACTTCACAATTATAAATCTTATAACTTATAAGATTTATTTATTCACCCAAATCTATTCTTTTAATATCCTTACAAATTTTATAAACCTACCGTTTATAAAATTCCATTTATAACTTCACCGTTTATAATTCTATAAATTTCATTCATTTATGAAATTCATTCACAATTCATTCTAACACTTATAAAAGCTCGTTTTATAATTTCAATATTTCGATTTATAAATATCCATTTATAAATCTCTTATATAAATCAATTCATACTAATATTTCAAAACGTCTTTAAACTCCTTTAAAAATTTCATCATTTTGATTTATAAAATAATTAAATTTTATAAATCCTATGTTTTCAACTTTTTATAATAATTTCAAAAATCACTTTAAAAATCATTTTAAAATTCCAAAATTTGGTCCAATGATGCTACACACCAAATAGTCAATCACGACAACAACGATATCATATATCTATATGAAAATCAATGAATATCAAAATATCCATAATCAAATAAATACTGTTGAGGAATCCAGTTGGATCCCTCCAACCTGTTTTCCTGCATCACAAACATTAGCACAATACCAATTCCGCTCCAGTACGGAATTATCGCGGTATATGGGATTTAAAATATTATCCGCTTAATAGACGGCGCAATAGGGTCTCATCCGCTAAACAAAAAAAATGCGGGAAATCAATAACTCCAATATATACATATGCCAATATATATATATTGATATTATATATAATACCAATTTCACTGTTTATGAAATATTCACGGTATATGTTTTTAATAAATAACATCCGCTTACTAACGGCGTATAATGTCTATTTTAACAATCAATAGATAACAATCATCATTCAAACATGCATTCAAATATTTTAAATCTAACTATTTAAAATAAAATCGAAACTGATTCGATTGAGTGAGAAGTTCTCACCTTGGTTTTAAATTCCGTTTTAGCGATTTATTTCAAATAAAATTAAACGGACGTTTAATTTTACCCAATATTCTCACTAACTCCAAACGACTCCAATCCAATTTTATCGCGTAGTGCTCGTCCATACGATTCCAACGCAACTGGTTTCGCGCGTTTTCGACCTCGTATGAAAAAGTTATGATTATTTGAAGTTACACGATTTTTATTATATAATTTACAACTAAATTATAAAATTTTATACCCTAGCTAAATCATGGCCGTTAGATTCAATCCCAAGCCCATCAGAACCGCACGTCCCCTACTCCTTTCTTCCTTCTTCTTCATGCACACACGGCTACAGCCGAAACCCATATATCAAATACTAGGGTTAAATTTTGCACCTCAACGCTTCACTTCCACGACGATCAGAGGGTTCCATCGCGTGCGCCTCCCCCAGAGCCATGCTCGGCCTGAAGCACATGAAGCTCGGCCACCTGTGTTGTCTTGAATTTCGTGCGCAACTCAGCACGGTCGGCCCCCCTTTCTCCCTCCATGTTGCTCCAAATCACATCACCACCGTTGAACTCGTAGCTCCTTCGATGCTCTACCACTTCCTAGTTGGAAGTTTCTTGAAATAACGCATAGATTAGAAGAAATTTGAGGGGAAAGTTGGGATGATTTCGGCCATTCATGCTAATGGAGGTGGCTGCAACGTTTAGGGCTAGGGTTTTTTTTTTTTTTGATTTTTAAGGTGTATTTATAGAGAATTTTCGAACACTATTCATCCGGAAATTCCGAACTCCGATTTACGCGCCGTAACCAGCGTTTCTAGGGTTTACCCCGCGTTTCGGACACAATGGAATAGGTTTCGAAAGCTAATTCGGACATCTGTGCGAGTTATGGCAATAAACGTTCAATTTGAATTAAACCGATTTAATCGATTTTCTAGGCGTTTTAATCTGTACTGGACAAACGGTAAATCCAATTGACACGAAATTTTAAACCTTACAATAATATCACATTACGGATCCGATGAAACTGGTTTCGTCGAAATCCGAGAATTTTTGAAAAATGGCTATTTTAACTCGCCAAATTAAAATTAAAAACAATTCGATGCGTTTCGAGCTGCCACGATCAAACGATAACTCCAATTGACACGAAAATTGAAATCCGGTAATAACTAACTATTACGGATCCAATGGAACTAGTTTCGTTCAATTCTGAGACTGTTCAAAAATTGACTATTTTCACTAGTCGATTTAAATATTAAAATATTCAATTTTCACAAATTAACTTTTAATTTGATTTTAAAAGTTCTAAAATATCGTTCTAACTTCAATATGATAAAATAAAATTTTACAAATAATTTTCAATCATATTTAACTCGATTTTCAATTATTTCCATAATTTAACATATTAAGTTATCGATTTAATTATTCAATTAAATCCAATTATTCAAATAAAAATTTATTCGACTTATAAATTCACTTATTAATACTTAAAATTAATTAAATATTCAAATTTTAATTACTAAAAATCCTGGGTCGTTACAATCTTCCCCCCCTTAAAAGAATTTCGTCCTCGAAATTAACAAGTAAGAAAAGTTACAGAATCTATTAATTTTCCCAAAATCTATAGTTAAATTTCTTACAATAACTTTACTAAGTTTTCAAATCATACTTAGTTATCTTTTCAAAAACAACTACTATTGTTTAACTTTCAATTCCAAAATCAAAGTTAAAGTTTTCAAAATTTTCCAATTTTCTCAAATTTTTCTAACGCCTTAAATTTTCGGAAAAATTCGCCATAGTCTCCTTTGCGCGGCCCGATCCGGAAAAAAAATGACAGTATATATATCACAAATATACATCTCATCAAGTAATGAGGCATCCCGAAGGGAAAAAAGTATAAAAGTACGGTATGTAATCCGAGATATGTACCTTATATTTTTTTAGCGAGCATATACGGCTAATATAGCGCGAAAGCGAGCTCCAAATGCGAAGCAAACGCGATCCGCACCTACTAATCACTCAACAAACAACATGAGAATCATGCATATATGACAATAGTATCGATATACAACATATAGCAACATAATAACTATATATGTCAACATAGCCAATGCAGTAAAAGCAATATACTCAACTATCAACCAACTAACATCCATAACCAATTAATATTCATTCATATTCTCATTAATATTCAATGAATTGGGTTTTCAATTTAAATCACATTTGATTCATTAAAAGTGGATGTTCTTACTAACATTCATTTTCACTTTGTTTATATTCACTAATTCATATTCAAGTTGGTTCACTTCCAAATCAAATTCAATTCTATTTAAGATTCACTTAACTTCCAACTGAATTTCCAATTACTTTAGCTTTTAATTTCATTAAATCTTAATGAATAATATACAATCAATCAACAATCATATAACAACCAAAGTATATTAATTACAACCAAATTCCTTTGCTTATATTCATTCAACTATTCAACTTCCAATAACTTTAGATTTTAATGAATTAACACTTAAACTCATTATTTTATATCAACTTTATTCACATTATTTTAAGTTATATTCATTTTTATTTATAACCCATATTCATAAATATATCCATATAGTTTCACTTCTATATATATATATATAAGTTTATTTCACAATTGTAAATCACTTTAATTATAATTCAATTCTTATAATTCTTTTGCTTATACAATTATTCTTTTATTTAGATTATTCAAACAACTAAGCAATCCACTTATATACACTTTAATAATTCTAAAAAATTATTCCTTTATATATAAAAATATAATCAAGGTAAAATTATTTTATTTACCCAAATTTTCAAATCAATATTGTGCCGAATTGTTCTATTCAAGTGTTTAGAAACCCTTCGGCATAGTTTTGCGGACCACGCTGACGAAAGTTCATATGCCACTCAATAAACCAACCATCACAATATAAAACAATTTTATATTTTCACTAACAAATACGCCCTCATAGCTATTATTACACTCAACTCATTCTAGAGTACTACTGACTCTATCTCTAATGAGTAATACCCAACAGAACCATGGTTGTCGCTTAACCATATGCTCTGATACCAAATGTAACGTACGCGATTTTTCGTTGCCGAAAAACCGAATAGTTAGGGTTTTAAAAAGAATTTAAGAAAAGAAAACGAAAGAAGAAGACATAGAAAGGAAGGTAGAAGATGGAGAAGGTAGAAAATAGAGAGGAAAGAACATAGGAGAGAATAGAAAATAGAAAATAGAACGGAACAGAAAGAAAACAAGAGAGCAACATCAGAATCTCACAATTCGCAGCGGAACAACATATAATAATAAATGAATAATCTTTAAACAAAGAACTATATCAATTATTACATTTTATACATTACATTACATCATCATCATCAGAGTGTACTACAACAACAACATACAATGCAGCGGAAAAAGAAATACTATATACTAGAAATACGCCATGCCATCCAGCGTGCCTCCAGCAACTCCAGAATATCCTGAATATCCCGATAAACCTGAACTCTTAACTGCCTGTGTGGAAATTGGTGGGAACCCAGAGTTTAGGAAGGAAAAACAATAAACTCCGAGTCAGTCATGTGACTGGTGTGAGAACTCAAAACAGTTTATTTATCTTTAAAATCAAAATAGAGGAATATTTTTTTTAAAGTCAATTCGCAATGCTTTTAAGAATGAGACTACCATAAGGCCTCCCGCACACACACACAATGCAAACGCAGAATCAGAGGAGATTTCTCCTTATGATAGTCAAAGATGCTTGATACGTATTTAAAAGAACATTTTATATTATTACTAGTGCATAGTGTAGGAAAAATTCATTTCGAAAGTAGAATATAAATCTTAGCCAACATACGACCATTATCGTATGCCTACTATAGCTAACTATGTTCAATAGCAGGTTACCGCCACATTCCATAGTAGGTTATACAACTAAAACCGTACAAGTCTCGTATTGTTTCTTTGGATTTCCAACGAATGATCAGGCCAATGAACTTCCCATTGCCACATGAGAATGCCTCTGGATGGACATCCCCGAGAACCAAACCGGATCTCTACCAACACAAGGCCGGGTTACCCCTAACTGAGTAACAACTGACCGAATATGCCATCCCCCGGTCCTTTGGGACCTTTTCAACCGAGCGCTCGTAATTAATTCACACAATCATAACAAAGTGTTTTCAACATGAGTAAGTATCTGGGCTCCATACCATGATACCACCCTTTTCCAGAAGGAAATGCACACATCCTAAAGGGCGCTACCCCTCATAACCTTGCTGCTTCTTTCCTGTTTTGACCATTCACGGGGTGTGAGGCTCGACGAAGTCACGTCCACAAAAACATACTTTATACAAAAGCCATGCTTTGGGTCAACAAATGATCATAGAAATGATCACCAAGATAGACGATCAAATAAATGATCCTATCACAAATAATCAACACAATGATCATTTACAGCAACACTCAGCATGTCACATTACCAAATTGGGAATATATCGCTGATAACATTCAACTACATAACCTCTGAGCTCGTACGTCTCAGAGAAGGGTGTTAAGCTAAAAGAATAAATTCTCCGCCACCAACAGAAATATATTTGAAAGAAATCGGCTTTATATCTCAACTTGTAATGTCAGACATACAATCCATACAAGTCTGTTCCGGGCTCGAACAAAACCGAAGGCACTTACAAAGAAGTCCTTGCAATCCGGATATTCACAATCCTGATCGGATTTCCCATCACTTAGGGAGTCTCTATACCGTTGCAACTCAGTGCAGAGACAATCGACAGGTCATCCTATCGCTTTCGCAAATACCGGGTCTTCAACACCGATCTTCAATGCAATTCACAACGACGTATCACATATTCGGAATGGGTTATACGACCCCATGGTCCTTTCCCGGTTAACCCGAATAGTGAGCGCTTATTCAAAAATAAGTGTGGCATTCAAATTCAAACAAATCACATCAAAACCCATTCAAAGGGAAATATTGATAGTCGGTTATTGAACTATCAATTGATATGCACACATCACCAGATTCCAAATAATTTTCCAAATTATTTATTTTCCAAAATATCTTTACTAGATATATAATTTCACACTTCAAAAATAAATCAATATTTATTTTTAGACAATTCCCCTTTCCTTTATAAATTCCTTAGTGAATTTATAATCCAAAATATCTATGAATATTCGATTCCAATTATTCATTTCAATATTCCTTTTCAATTTATCTTCAAAAAGATAAATTCTCAAAGTATTCACTTTATATTGGGAAAAACATTTCCATACTTATTTATTCATAAGTAATTCACAAATTTTATTTATTTTCAACACTTAGAAAATATTCAATATACTTCAATCGAAATTAAGTATATATTTCATTCTTTAAGGAAATCATTCTCTTAAACATATTTATTTGGGCCAAAACGGATGTTGTGTAAAACATCGTTACGACAACCCAAAATCACTAGTATAGGGATTCGAATTTTAAGATAGATATATAAATCCCAATACTAAACAAAACATTTCCTTTCGGAAATCATTTACTATAACAACAGTGTTATAGTCCACTATTTCCTTTTATTTCTCGAAAACGTTTATTCCAACAATCAATGTTGAAATCTATGGTTTCGAATCTCAACATATTTAAAACATCGTTAGATCGTTTTAATTCTATTTGAAACATCACATTCAAAACAATTTCTTTAACATATTATTCACTATTCAAAAATGTGAATATACTTATTAACAAATTTCATCACTTCTATTCATTTTATTTCAAAGGATTATTCACAGTCAAAAATGTGAATATAACTCCATTAGTAGGTTTCAACAATTTACTTATCAAAATAAGTCGTTTGCGAATTCATAAAACAACGTTTATAAATTCCATTTCTATTTATTTTATAACAACTTCCTTTATAAATTCCTTTATTAACCTATTCGATTTATAACTCAATTATAAACTAAAGGTTCATATTATAAGTCAAATACTTATAATTTATTTGTTTACGAAATCGTTCCTTTAAACTTCACAATTATAAATCTTATAGCTTATAAGATTTATTTATTCACCCAAATCTATTCTTTTAATATCCTTACAAATTTTATAAACCTACTGTTTATAAAATTCCATTTATAACTTCACCGTTTATAATTCTATCAATTTCATTCATTTATGAAATTCATTCACAATTCATTCTAACACTTATAAAAGCTCGTTTTATAATTTCAATATTTTGATTTATAAATATCCATTTATAAATCTCTTATATAAATCAATTCATATTAATATTTCAAAACGTCTTTAAACTCCTTTAAAAATTTCATCATTTTGATTTATAAAATAATTAAATTTTATAAATCCTATGTTTTCAACTTTTTATAATAATTTCAAAAATCACTTTAAAAATCATTTTAAAATTCCAAAATTTGGTCCAATGATGCTACACACCAAATAGTCAATCACGACAACAACGATATCATATATCTATATGAAAATCAATGAATATCAAAATATCCATAATCAAATAAATACTGTTGAGGAATCCAGTTGGATCCCTCCAACCTGTTTTCCTGCATCACAAACATTAGCACAATACCAATTCCGCTCCAGTACGGAATTATCGCGGTATATGGGATTTAAAATATTATCCGCTTAATAGACGGCGCAATAGGGTCTCATCCGCTAAACAAAAAAATGCGGGAAATCAATAACTCCAATATATACATATGCCAATATATATATATTGATATTATATATAATACCAATTTCACTGTTTATGAAATATTCGCGGTATATGTTTTTAATAAATAACATCCGCTTACTAACGGCGTATAATGTCTATTTTAACAATCAATAGATAACAATCATCATTCAAACATGCATTCAAATATTTTAAATCTAACTATTTAAAATAAAATCGAAACTGATTCGATTGAGTGAGAAGTTCTCACCTTGGTTTTAAATTCCGTTTTAGCGATTTATTTCGAATAAAATTAAACGGACGTTTAATTTTACCCAATATTCTCACTAAATCCAAACGACTCCAATCCAATTTTATCGCGTAGTGCTCGTCCATACGATTCCAACGCAACTGGTTTCGCGCGTTTTCGACCTCGTATGAAAAAGTTATGATTATTTGAAGTTACACGATTTTTATTATATAATTTACAACTAAATTATAAAATTTTATACCCTAGCTAAATCATGGCCGTTAGATTCAATCCCAAGCCCATCAGAACCGCACGTCCCCTACTCCTTTCTTCCTTCTTCTTCACGCGCACACGGCTACAGCCGAAACCCATATATCAAATACTAGGGTTAAATTTTGCACCTCAACGCTTCACTTCCACGACGATCAGAGGGTTCCATCGCGTGCGCCTCCCCCAGAGCCATGCTCGGCCTGAAGCACATGAAGCCCGGCCACCTGTGTTGTCTTGAATTTCGTGCGCAACTCAGCACGGTCGGCCCCCCTTTCTCCCTCCATGTTGCTCCAAATCACATCACCACCGTTGAACTCGTAGCTCCTTCGATGCTCTACCACTTCCTAGTTGGAAGTTTCTTGAAATAACGCATGGATTAGAAGAAATTTGAGGGGAAAGTTGGGATGATTTCGGCCATTCATGCTAATGGAGGCGGCTGCAACGTTTAGGGCTAGGGTTTTTTTTTTTTTTGATTTTTAAGGTGTATTTATAGAGAATTTTCGAACACTATTCATCCGGAAATTCCGAACTCCGATTTACGCGCCGTAACCAGCGTTTCTAGGGTTTACCCCGCGTTCCGGACACAATGAAACAGGTTTCGAAAGCTAATTCGGACATCTGTGCGAGTTATGGCAATAAACGTTCAATTTGAATTAAACCGATTTAATCGATTTTCTAGGCGTTTTAATCTGTACTGGACAAACGGTAAATCCAATTGACACGAAATTTTAAACCTTACAATAATATCACATTACGGATCCGATGAAACTGGTTTCGTCGAAATCCGAGACTTTTTGAAAAATGACTATTTTAACTCGCCAAATTAAAATTAAAAACAATTCGATGCGTTTCGAGCTGCCACGATCAAACGATAACTCCGATTGACACGAAAATTGAAATCCGGTAATAACTAACTATTACGGCTCCAATGAAACTAGTTTCGTTCAATTCTGAGACTGTTCAAAAATTGACTATTTTCACTAGTCGATTTAAATATTAAAATATTCAATTTTCACAAATTAACTTTTAATTCGATTTTAAAAGTTCTAAAATATCGTTCTAACTTCAATATGATAAAATAAAATTTTACAAATCATTTTCAATCATATTTAACTCGATTTTCAATTATTTCCATAATTTAACATATTAAATTATCGATTTAATTATTCAATTAAATCCAATTATTCAAATAAAAATTTATTCGACTTATAAATTCACTTATTAATACTTAAAATTAATTAAATATTCAAATTTTAATTACTGAAAATCCTGGGTCGTTACAGATTTGATGTTTTAACTAAGGGCAAAAGAGATAAAAATATATGTTTTATTAATAGGATGTGTACCCCTCACAGTAATTTAATTTGATATGTAGTGCTCATAAAATTTAATCCACACATATACAAAATTGGAGTGTTAATAACAATACTCTAAAAATAAAGAAACTAAGAGGTTGGTGCAGTGCACCTAGATGAGAGAGATATTTCATGAAATATTGATTGATGAGAAAAGAGATGGTGGAAGAAGGAGAAAAGTGAGTGTATATACTAGCATGTTTATTTTAGAACATTCCGTTGATTAATTAGCTAATGGTTCAATGTTTTAATAGTAGAGGAGTTAGAGGATGTCTTATCTTTCTTTTCCTAATTTATTTTATTCTCTTTATTCATTTTCTCCTAAATAATGACTCCTTTTAAAGTTTTAAAAATCAAATTTATTATCATAGTAAAACTCCACACATAGTAAATCTCCTAATTACTAATTAATAAATTTTTTTGGAATATACATCCTGAATAAAACTAAGATCCAACGGCACTAGGATCAGGATGACAACGGCTATGTCAACTAGTGGTCTCCAGTCGGCTGATGTGGAGGTTATGGGACAAGACGATAATCACAGCGAGTAACAAGTTGTGATCGTCATACATAGTTCATTTATTATTTCATTCCTCGGCTGATCTTTTCAAATGTTCGTTTTTTCTCTAATTTGGTTTCATAAAGCACGCACTTAATTGCACACAATTCCTCATTCCTGTCCCCATTGCGTGCCCACTTTCCATTTCTATTATTCTCTCTGTTAATTCATTTATTAACGTCTCACGCAGATCGACATAAATAAGCGGTTATTTATTTTTTAAAAACCAAAATGAATAGGATTTGACTTCCAAAAAAAAAAAGACGATTAACATAAGTCGATCCAAACGAATCTGAATTAATGAATCATATGAATTTATTTAGGAACATAGCATGCACAAAAGGTGGACGCAGGTCGGTTTGGTGCAGTTTGAAGCCTAAACTGCTTTCGCACCACATCGAACGATTAATGAAAAATTTAAAGCATTATACTAACCATTTAAATGGTTCAGTTTCAGTTCGGTTTAATGTAATATGTCCCGGTTTTGGTTCGGTCCAGTTTGAACCCATATTAAATATGAAATAAGAGAATTACTTTTATTAATAATTAATTTACGAAGTCAACTGTGTGAAGTTTTTATACTTAAAGGATAAAACACACAGTGCTATACAAAAATGAAAGATTAGTTCTTAATTGTATGAATATTTCAATTTGACAGTTAGCTACAGATAAATTTTTTTAGTAGATTAACCAGTCATCAACGTTAATCAATACATAATTATTTAGTAAAATACTAGAATAAAACTATAATTAGCCTTTATTCAAAAAATATTTGAAAAATATCATATTAAAACCACTTCTTTCTTTGTGACAACGATTATTATTAATATAAGCTGAAAATAGAATATACATCGTTAGAATATAAAATAAAATAGGAGTTGCTTATATTTTTATCATAAGATTACTAGTACAAGTATTCGGTTGGTTCGGTTTAATATGATTGGTTCAATCGTTCAAACTGCAACTGAATTATATCGATTTGGGTCGGTTCGTTTTGAGGTGTTTGCTTTGGTTAGAAGATTCGGTGTGGGTTTTCATACCGTTTTTACGGTTCGATATTGACGGTTTTCGTATAGCTATGCGGTTTATTTCCACCCACGTAACACACAATTTGAAATAGAGGAACTGGACTACCTTAATTAGTTCCTTTGTTGCCTGTTCTATTGTACCATTCATATACACATGCAGCAGCATGTAATATCATCTTGTTCGTACCAACTATATTGTTATTCATTTATAGCTATTTCGGACAATAGATGTACCTTTTTTCTTTCTCCTAGATTTTTCTGATTATTGGTTCATGGAAAACTTCTTAATATATATATCATATAAAGATAGTTTTTTTTCTAAAACCCTATAAAGATAGTTAAGTATCCTAATTATTATTAGAATCCAGGAAGATACGTTGCTAATAATTTAGTAGATATGATTAATACTTAATAGATACACACAAGTATGCTTTTTGTACGCGGCCATTACTTTATAAAGTTTATTGATGCTTTACTGTCTATACCATTTCCACTAATACGGAGTGGAAGAATGAAAGAAAAAGCAAGGAAAATAAACAACATAAAGCTACTCAGGCAGTGGCATTATTTTACTCAAAACTCACTAATCAACTGTTAGAGGGGACATTAATAAAATGTACAAGTTGAAGTCAATCTATCGAGATCTACGGCTATTTCAGTCTAATTAACGATGGAATGAACAAAAGGCTTTAAAATTAAAAACTGTGATTGTGTTGGACACACAATACACTTTGAAGCAAAAAGGCAATTCTGATACAGCTAAATATAGTCGTAGGTACATCAGGATGTATTTATTCATGTGCACCACTCGATCCCATTTCTCAAACAGAAAGGTAAAAGGTAGTCACTTTATTTGCATTATAACATCCACGTATGCAATATAATATGTGCGTTCCCCATTAATTTTTGTTCAACCAAGCATTAGCGGGAGAAGCACTATGGTGTATGATGCTCATATGATGGGTGTGTCTGCATCAACTTTGGTTAGAATTGGAGGTTGATAATATTTTTGGATAAAAGTTTGGTTTGAGATTGGTTAGACCGGTTCGATAGTATTTAATTCCACAAGTAAACACGTTTCTTTTATTGTTTTTGTTGCTCTATTTAATAAAATAACCATATATTTTTTGAATTGGATACTTAGATGGTAGTATATACTTGTAATGCAAGTTTTAGGTAGTATATAACATACTACATATCTTAGGAAGACTTGTCATGCGGAAAAGAAAAGAGCAATACTTTTATAAGGATAAAAACAAATGCAAAATAATTATAAAATTTAATATCGATCAACTAAATTATTTATATTACAATTAGGAAAACATAAATGACAAAATGATATCATAACATATCAATACATGCTAACAAAAATAGTTTCTTCTTGTGTTTTTTTCAGCAAATTCATCTATGTTCTCTTAATGGTTAAGCTTATCCAAGTACTCGTTTTCAGTTGAAATAATAGTTAATTCACCTAACATCTCTTATGATACAATGGTCCAAAGATATGTTTTTATCCATTTTAATTTTGAAAATACCTTTTTCTGTCAAAGCAACTATGACCGAAATCAGGAACGGCTCAGGATCCAGTTTAGAGATAGGATTTACTCTTCAAATTTATTACTATATAAACGGTAATGTTGATATAATTTTGACAAGCACCATTGTTACAGTGGTTTAGTGTTTCAAATTTGATGCGAGAGGTCACAAATTCGAAACTTACATAGCGTGATTCGAGCATATATTAACAAGTGATTTGTGTTATGTTGTCCCAGTAACATGCTTTATCTAGTTACCATTTCAAAAAAAATATTAATATAGTTTTGAAGAATGTGTTAGTCTATGGTAAAGTGTATCATTCTAGACTAAGTCAGTAGAGTTCAAGTTTTGACACCTTCATTTTTTATGCCATTTTCATGCATATATTGGGGCTCAGTTTAACCTTCTTCGCAAAGCCCAAACTCATTTTGGACAAAGCCTGACGGAAATAGTCAATAAAATTCAATAAGCAATCCAAACATTCATAAATCCACTTACATCCATATAAGACCTTAACAAATTAAGAATTTCAATTGATTTAGCTACCACCGATGGTAGAATTTCCTTTAGTCATCGAAGCTCAAAAATAATTCTTTACCACAACTATCTTGCTCTTCATTATGTTTCAAAAATTTCCTAATTTTGCACGATGCTTTTTTGATTCCTCATCATTAATATTATTAAATATCAAATTTAACAGAAAACCAAAAGTTCATTCATAAAGTTTAAATCGCACAAATCGATCTTTAAATGAACTATATGAAGAAAATTAAAACTCTAATATTATCCTTGGGAAATTGTTATCACCATTCTCTACAATATTTTTATCAAACAGTTTTGTAACATCCCAAAATTTTATCGGATTGATTTTGGATATTTAATTAATTTTAAATATTTAAATAATTAGTTATTGAAGTTTTATAACTTGAATTCAAATATAGAGTTTATTTGAATGTTTGAATTGTGAATTAATTATTGATTAAAAAGAGTTAATAGCCCTCTTTAACTCCTTTTAATAAATAAATTATAATGGTGAACTCATTTTGTGAATTTATTTACAATAGTAAATAGTTCGGTTAAATATCGATAACAAGATCGAAAAATATAAAATGGTATCTAAACGCATGAAATTATCATTTTAGGAAACTGTTTTGGATTTTGACGAGACTAGTGCCTTTGTGACCGGAATAATAAGGCGATGTATGCGGACGAGATTCATGGTGATCGGATGTATCATGTGGTCGTATGAGCTCGAAATGCTTAACGATCAATTTGAGAGAATTAAAATAATATAATTTATTTATAAAAGATAACTTTTATATACGATGAAATTAGACCCAAAACTAGTTTCATTTAGTTCATAATAGGGGTATTTGGCTAGGATCGTCAGTGAGCATGTCTCGATTGGAGTATTTTAAGAGGTGTAGTAATGAAGAAAAGTTTATAAAAGGACCCTTGCTATCTTCATTCGCTAAACTTAGAAACCTAGGTTAGACAAATCCAATGATCGTCATTGATCGACACCACTAGAGGACGAATTAGGCTATGGTCCTTACATGAAAAATATTCGTCGGGGTGAGATGAATGTTTTGACGGATCGGGTTGAGGTGGTTCAAGGAGAAGCGACATGGATCTACAGTTGACCGCCGTCGACATTTTGATCTCTTTCTCGGCGATGGCAACGATTTGAGGTCAAGGTTGGTCATGTTGCGTCGGCAATGGTAAGGTCTACCTTTACTGGTGAGGCGATCGTCGAAGATGGCCTCTGACGGCACAGGCGAAGGGTTGAACGACAACATTTTGTCGATCTCATTTTTGGACTACATGGGATGGTTGACGTCGAGACTAGTTTTGTAGGGGACGTCGAGGTCTAGAGAGGTGGCGGCAGGAATGCAACGGTTGGAGGCCTGAGGGGGCAACGTCGAGTGGTTGGAGTTGGCAGCTTAGGACCGTGTTATCGGGATTAAGGTTCAACGAAGTGATTAGGGTAATTAATTTTGTAACTAAAGAATTAATTATATTAATCAATTCAATATCTTATTAAACTCATATCTTGCTCTTACAATGTCAGATTTGAAGAGGTTAATTGCATTAGACTCATAGGAACGTTAGCAATGCACTGGAACTGATTTTGTTGGATTTCAAGCTTGTAGAATTTTAAACTAAAATCGAACACCGTTCTATTTTTTATCAAAAGCCGGAACACGAAAGCACCGATTAGAATTTCGGTGAGTTTACTCACCACTTAGTAAACTCTATAATATATATATATATATATATATATATATTGTTATACATTGTTATTGAATGCTTAGATGATGATTTATAGATTTAACAAAGTATAGATTAGTGACAAAACTATAGTGATTTAATTTAATTATGCTTAATGTAGTTAATTAGTTATACTTCGTTTGGGATATCTATTTAACATAATAAAATTCCATTCTGCTATAATTAAATTGAATAGATTATTTCGACATCTATTAAGTAGAATAAATCATCATTCTGTCCTTGCAAAGTGGAAAGACAATTATTATTTGACTGTTTGTTTGGATCTGAATTCTCGCATAATAGCAAATGGCATAAATAACCATCTTGTTGCAAGGGACAAAAAGAAGGAGTCGGAGTGTTTTCATAATGATAAGTCGCTACGGGACACTTCGAAAAATACACAGACATATGTGAGATTTACAGGGGACTTGTGTAGAGAGACCCAAATAGGGTTTCTCGTCATTATTTATTTACTGTTATCGCATCTTATTTAAATTCTTTTATTGCTTATATTGATGTTTAGTTGAAATAATTGTGACATGTTGTTTGAATTGTGTAAGTATTATTATAGTAATTTTCGCTACCGACACTTATGAAACATGATCTCCTTAAACTCTTGTCTATGTTGAACTTATGCTTGTATTTTTACTAAGTAGACGTTTGGTAATGTTTTTGCACTTTAAAAATTGTTTAAACTATATTTTCAATTTTGTGAATTTTGAAAATACAGGATAAGCATTGATTAAAATTTATAAAAGAGGTTATACATTTGATTAATTTTCTTTTGGTAATTAAAATGTTTCCTTCGAGATAATTAATCTAGTTTTAAACTCTTAAAAGATTATTGATTTCATTTATTATCTTTCAAGATAATTAATGTTGTTTTAAATTTACAAATGATAATAAAATTGATTGATTATTTTTGGGATAATTAATGGTGTTTAAATACATAAAAAGATTATAACTAGCTTTATTGTCTTAATTAATGTGGTTCTTAAATTTATAAATAATATTTTAAAAATATAAAAATCTTTAAAAAAGAATGTTTAAAAACAAAGCTAAACGTAAATTGTTTTGGACTTTATAGTAAACAGTGTTTTAATGATAAGTGTTTTTGGCCTTTCTTTTAAATACACTAGGAAATATAATTTGCCCTTTTGGAAAGAATATTTTTAATGAGTGTTTTGAAAGTTTTTTACAAATATTTGTGATGTGAAAATCAAGCAGAAGTAAGAATCAAATATTTGAAATCTTGATTCGTTTATTGGTGACATGTGAATGCGATCTAATTTCCATGTACATCATTCGCTTACTTTGGATAATTGATTTCTTAACTATCATTCAAAATCATTCCTTGTGCTTCATAAATCTAAGACGATTTTTCGCTCATTTTAAGCATGGGCATCCAACACCATGAATAACTAATTAAAACCAAAGAATAAGTGGGAGCCAAGCCATATCGGTCGCACCCATTAGGATATATTCACATTTATATAGAAAGTTGTTGGTAGCATGCATGCAATGATGTGAGTTAATGCGGATGCATGTGGATTTAAGGGGTCCATCTTAGAAGTTCCTAGGAGTATTGTGTGTTTGGCTTGGACTCTCAAGTGTATTTAATCTATAGATATACTTTCAGTGTGGGAGGCACATCCTCCTAGTCATGTTGGATAAATTCATTTTCCTTGTTTCTATTCAAATCTTGGAATAAAATTTTTCTTCTTTTTTCTTTTCGTCAATCTAAGATGATTTGTTGCTTATCTGAGCATTGATATCCTTTGTCGGAAATCACTAAAACTAAAAAACATGTTAGGGTCAAGCTATGTGGGGTCACTCTCATTAGGGTATCTTCACACCTACTCTAGATTGGATTTGGTAGTATGCGTTTGGAGATGTGAAATACTCAGATTCTCGATAAGGTTGGCGGGGTCTGACTTGGAGTTGCCAAGAGGAGTCATCGAGAAAATGACCATCTCAAGTATATTGTCTAGAGGTATCCTTTCGATAAGAAGGGCGCACCTTCCTAGTCATTGTTGAAAAATTTACCTTTCTTTATTTGATTCAAATCTTTGAATTGTTTCCTTAATTACATCAAGAAGTGTTTGGAGCTCATCTCGATGCTTAATTATTCTTTTCCACTCTTAAAGTTTGAATTTTATCTTGTTTGTGTTCACCCTTTCTTGTTTGGATTGTTGTTCATGTTTGTTTCCATTTCATCATGTATGGCAATTATTCTTGTGAGGTAAAAACCCATTCCATGTTTAGCAGCATGATCTTACAGAATTATTAATTGTTTGCGATATTACTTTAGTTTTCTCACGTTGGTTTTCCAGAGTGGCCCGGGTGTTATTTTATTATAGTACTCGATTCAGATCGAGTATTTTTCTTGGTAGTCATTGGTGGGACATGGATCCTATGGTGGAGAGCTAGGTATTCACCTGCCATAATATTTTTACTTTCTACTATATCATTATGTATACTTATTAGCAAATTGTAAGGTCAGAAATTTATAGCTGTCTGGTTGATGAGGGTCATTTTTAACTCTGATGTGTTTTGTATCTTGGTGTGACAGTTTATATTGTCTTTATTATATTATATATTGTTGTTTCCACTGTGAGATTCTGTTTCCCCTGTATGTTCCTTTTATTTTACCCTAACAATATGCATTTTCGATGATTGGATGTTTGACATTGGAATACCATGGATGTATTTGATGCCGACTTTCGATGGTCGAAAACATGGGTCGTTACATGTTTTTTTCTACGTATAATTATCATTTCAAACAAATGCGGAACAATACCAACATCCGTGGCAATTTCTTAGCCTCATTCATCCTTGTTTCAAACCCATCTCTTCAATTTTTTTCTTCAAAAAATACTACAAAATCTTCAATTTTTTAATTTCATTTTTGATATTCATTTCCTCTTGTTGAAGTATTTTACTTTCTCAATTAGTATTTTTCATATTATGTAAGAAATACATAAACTAATTAAGATCAATTCAAAAAATTTCCAAAGCATTTTGGCACAATCCTTCAACCTCCATCATTACAACATCCTCTTTATAATTATTTGCAATATCAACTAGAACATCTCTTAGCTTCAGTGCTTGGTTCTTATTGGTTTAACAGTTTCAATGTGCTTTTCCCAACAAATTATTGATAATGATTTTGGGTCAAACCCTTCACATAGCTCTGAAGTATTTCTTATCATTGAATTGAGCTGAAAAATAAATCAATAAATCTTTTGCAAATGAGCGAAGTGATTTCTTGCTTTCATACATGATTTAACCATATTACGAGAGAAAGATTTAGATTATGACACAGACATGAGCAGGGTTGGCCATTATTTAAGCTGTTCGAGGTGAAGCAAATAGTTAGACGCTAAAAACAACCTTAGAATTCAAGCAAAGTCTGAACGAAAACAAATATTCCTTGCATAATTTTGTACAAATAAATTTTACTTTAATTGACCGCACAAAAATAGCAACTGCATAATGTATGAACAGGTACATTTTTCTACCATGGGCACTATGGTATGCTGAGGGAAAAAGGCCTATATGGCTCTCTATTAGCAGATTTTGCAGAAGGTGAAAAGGAGCCATTCCACTATGATAAACAATTAACTTTTTATGTAATGTTGTCGCGCATTTCACTTTACTGCATTTCTACCTGCGAATCTTAAAGCTCTGGAAACTTTGGTCATACTTGACTACTATATTATGTGAAGGGCGTGTCTTCAATACAAGAAAGATGATTAAGACAGCCTAGAGATTAAGTAGTCAACCTATATAATACAAAAGTATAGCTGTAGCCGTAAAATTATTTAACTACCTGACATACAAATACGAAGTTGATTAGAAACATTTACCACATTTTATAGACATTTTAAATGTTTACCATGAAGAGTTAAAGTAAAGGAGCATTTTAGCTTAACCATCGAACAAAGATGTTAAAGTCAGAGAAATAAAATATAATGCGGTAGCTGAGTTTAATACAATATGAATAGAAATTGAAGACCAAAATATCTACATAAAGTAAATACCTGGTTGACTCAAATGAGAGTTTTCATTTGTTTGGGACCTTCTATTTGAAATAGTTTGCTCTCTTGCATGCTCACGTCTAGACCGTTAGCTCTCACGTCATCTCTTTCTTCGTATTTCAACCATAAGATGATGAAGATTAAAGAAACTTAATAATAAATAGAACAATATGAAGCAGTTTGGTAAAGTTTAGTAAGAAGTTGTTTGGTTAGCTTAGAAAATAATTGTATTGAGTTGGAGCGAAGATATAAACACTACAACAAAACAGCCATTTTACAACGGGCAATGCCCGTTGTAATATGGATTCGCAACGGGCATGAGCCCGTTGTATTAGGCCTCGTTGTAATAGGTCGACCATATTTTACAACGGGCAATGCCCGTTGTAATAAATATTTTTACAACGGGCAATGTCCGTTGTAATTCACCTTTTTACAATGGGCAATGCCCGTTGTAATATGAAATAGGTCGATCATATTTTACAACGGGCAATGCCCGTTGTAATACACCTTTTTACAATGGGCAATGTCCGTTGTAATACACCTTTTTACAACGGGCAATGCCCATTGTAATACATGATATTGCAACGGTCAAAAACCGTTGCAAAATAAATGCAAATTTTAAAAAAATTACAGCAGCATACATCCATACCAATAATGAATAATTTAACGAGTAATAAATATTATCATAAAACAACCAAAATCACATGCGTAAAGACTAAAAGCTAGAGTCATAAAATTCCAACACATTCCAAAAAGTTAGATAAGTTTACATTGACATAGTTCTAATATACACTGTTTTTCATTTATTTAGTTCTCCACCGTTTGACGGGTTTATATATACACGATAATTAAACGTTTGAGCAATCAGACAAATGTTTACCTATGTTTCTAGACTAAAATATAAGTACCCTCTTTGATCAAAGCACATTAGTAGCTTATAGCTGCCCTTGTATTGGTAAACCCTGTGCTCCTCCAGCTTATTATCAGATGCCAAAACAATCAATCCAAAAGAACCAATTCCACCCTTAGTAGAATATCTGTTTTGGCCACAAAGCTTAGAAGGATCTAAATCGTAACTAGCATCAAATGGCTCTGCTGAATTCAGGCTTAGCAACTCAAATTCCACTTCAACATCTGCCTGCATTTTGCATCATAAGCACATTAGATAATTTTCCTTTAGTTTGTACATTTTCTTTATATGATTGATATACCCACCTCGTAACCTGATATTCCTTTGATCTCAACGAAACTTCCAGTTGTTAGTACAGTGTTTGTTAAACTAGTTGGCTTTCTTCTCAATGATTCAACCTCATCAATAGGCCATTGCAGCAGTTGCTTTCCACTGATATCAAGACTAATAACTCTAGGAAAAGTCTGAAAATTGAATCAACTCAAAGGTAAATATAATCAATTTTTTAACTTATTCGAATAAACAGAGAGAGTTTGTTTTCGATGATACAACACACACCTGAATACCAGACCATCCTTTAGCTACATCATCATGAGAAGTATCAGATTCATTAGACCAATCCCAATATATCCTACGCTGCACGTACTTCATGCTTTTGATTATGCAGTTGTAATTTTCGATATTGTCTTCGATGATAGTGAGTATAATATGTTATTGCTTTAGGACAATAGTTTTTCAGGGGCTTTGTATTCTCGAAAGATAGCTTAAGTTCTAAAATCCCCTAACTCCTCATATTTGTATAAGCCTAAAAATGATGAAGTTGGTTCCCCTTTTCATTGATTTTGCGGCCTAGGATGATCATATAATCTAGTGGATATTTTTTTAGAAAAAGGGCGCTTTATTTAATCATTGTAACATTTAGTTGCCAGTCCTTTTTTTTTACAGTTGTGAGGATTTATTCATTGTTACAAAATTAATGAAGGTAACTTAAATTCACCTTACTATGTTTTGATTTTTTGAGATATTTTTTCATGATTTAGGTTATATAGATTTATGTTGAAAAAGATTGGTTTTTAATGGATTGTAGGTTAACTCATTTTGTATTTGTTGTAGTTTTCTTATACCTAGCTGTTTTCTAATAAATTCAAAAAAAGTGGATGAACATATGTTTGCATTATCAGATTTTATAATTATCATTTATTAACTAGGCCATATTGTATTCATTGCAAATATTATTTGACTTAATCATATTAAATTGGTTTCAAACTATTGGTCTAATTACTTGTCATTTTGTTTCTTACAGATCTTATACTTGATAACAAATATAATTACATTGATCTAATTATATTTAACTCGGATTATTTTTATGCATAACAAATATATTTTTACGGTATCTCAGTTAAATGCAACTAGTATTTTTGTTACAATATCATATTTGGTGGTTCATTCTTGCATTTTAGTTTGTAAATTCTACTTAAGACAACCATGTAAATTTGCAGGGAAACTTTCGAATTTTTTCAGAGGTTCAATGTTGCTCATGATACTGAAATCTCCACTAGAGCGTAGAGATACTATTGCCAAAGCTACATGAAATGTTAACTGCCCATATTGTTTCAGTTGGCTATAAAACAATGAGTTCCTTGAAACCTTCCCTCAAAGATGGATAAGATTTATCATGTTAAAGGAAAAAAATTCCTGATTATTTTCCTAATTCTGATTTGAAAGGTTGTACCGATTTAAAAGTGGTTTCATATAAATTATTAATGCTTGCTTATTTTGAATGGTTAGTTCTTAAAGATCATTTTCAGACTTTAAAAGCAAAATATTACTTGTACAAAACTGTTCAAATTAACATGCATGACTCATGTCTGCTTTTCACTTTACAGGTCATTCTCGACAACTGATTATGTTGTTGCACAGTGCCTTAGGTGAGTTTATATATTTGTTTTGGATAGACGCTATGCCCGAGTCCTTTACTTACTAAAACCATCACATAGTTGAACATATGCCTAAGGAATCCGAAGTATATTTGTTGAATATATTAATGTGTGGAATTCTTTATGTTGATTTAAAACTAGGATATGTATTTCACGTAAATCCTTCTATGTTTTCGATCAGTTAGTAGCATGTAACGAGTCCTTCACCCAAACCCAGTGCACAAAATCCTGACTTTTGTACAGCATGGCCCGACCCTTGAGCCTGATCTCAGCCCCAACAATCAGTCTCCAATGCCCATCATATTCAAAAACATATAAAGAAATCCAAATAAGTCAATCAAAAACAAGAAAGATAACAGTTAATTACATACCTAAAATTGGTATAGAGAGATATTCTTCTATGTCATTGTAATCGCTATCTTCTACACGAAAATCGTTCCCCTACTGTCATTCATTTCAGCCTCGACAACCAACAACTGCAGCGAGTTCACCCTGCATTTCATTTCAGCCTCGACAACCAAATGAAAACTCTTAGAAAAAGTAAGTAAAAATATCGTGGCTAGTGTTTCTGAACGTTTTATCATTGAGTCATGTATTTCCAAAAATTTAACAAAAGCGGAAAAGAAGAATTATTCATAAAACGATTTAAAATCGATATAGGTGAAACATAGTTGACGTTAGGAGGCCCATGAGTGTAGAAATATTCCTTGAAGAAAATGGACATATGGAACATCAAAAAAAAAGTGGAGTGGGATGCACATTCTGATGCATCCTGAAGATATCACTCAGTTTGTCATTGGATAGGTATTCATCTTAAAACTTCCTGATTTTATTTGCATTTCCTACTCCTTAAGCATAGCAAACCCAAAAAAAATAAATCCCGATAGGGTTTCAAAAGATCAAAGCTGAGGTTTGAGAATATACTGTTTAACGTGTATAATGCAAAGGTTTGTCACAGCTATGCTAAACATTGAGTGTTAAGATTTTTATTTTTTACTCAAAAGTGTTAGTTTAAAATAATCCCCATCATAATGTTCAATCAGTTACTCCGCCACTTTACCATCAATGAATACATGATCAAACGACTATCAAATTTGTAAGTGAATTGAGGTTAAAAGAGAAATAAGTTAACTACTTACCCCTCTACTTCCAGCAGAAGTGCAACTCTTAACCAGTTCTTCCAAGCCAGCAGATGATCTCTCTACTAACTTAAGTGTTGAAGGCTGTTGTTGTTGATGTTGCTAGTTTCACATTTACATATCATTAGATATAAAGTTATAGGCATAGCTTGCATGAGACCGAATCTAGTTAAAGTTAAAGAAAGAGAAAGCAAGACAAGTGTGTGTGTTATTAAACTTCTCATGCTAGTCATACTACTTCTAAAAAGCGACTGAACCTAGTAAATATTAGTATAAGGATTATTGTGAACGTTGCATCTAGCGAGCCTAGATTACTGCTGTAATGGGGAAACGACATGTGATGAAAGCATGTAAACAAATTCATAAATATATTTTTCTTAAACAAACAGTATATCTGTACTTTTATAAACTAATATCATCACCGAACTGCTGTGCACTGTCTTCCACCATCCTATAGCATCGACCAGAATCTCCCTGCCATCACAACTGTTCCATTTCAATTCAAAACTCATAGTCTCATTTCAACTGTGCCTCCGATCACCAGACTGCATTCAACGGCATCTTCCCACTTATTTGCCTCATCTTCATACAACCGTACTTCTCCACAACTCCATATCCTACTGCCTGATCGCCATCCTTCACCACACTTTCTTTCAACAGCAACTTCAAACCAAAACAACTACACACAACCTGACCACAAGATCCTCAAAAACTGACCAGCGAGCATACATCCATCTCTGCATTCCGTTGTTTCCACCCGAAACTTCTACCAACCACAGTGCATGCAAGCAGCTGCACCTTACTGCCCCACTGCAACAAATACTACCATTCCCACCTTTACCATAGTTCAACACAACCATTGCCATCTCAACATCTAACAGTCACTACCTTACTATCACACTGTTCAACTTCAAACTGTCACAACCATTATATCTGCCACTTCCATCAACACGCTGTCATCCCCATCATCATACACTTCAAACAGTGCCCTGCATATTTTATCCTCTCAACAGCAGAAATACCTCTTCTCCTCCGCCATTCAACTCCTACCACATTAGCTAACATCACCGAATTGACCTTCGGCCATATATCACCACTTCTCAATAGCAGACCAACCGCTCTTCACAACGACACAGTCACCAACAATCAACCACACTACTACAAAGCACTTCAAACCACCTTCCAATCGAACTCGTATTCAAATTCAAACTCATCAACCCAGTCAACCACCACGAATTCACCCAACTCCATCACGACCGCATCCCAATTTCCTCCAACACTCATGGCCACATCATCTGAAATCGGCGCCTGCATTAATTCCAATAACAATCAAAATGTTCCAAAACAGCAACCGATATCTCCAAATAATAGTCTCACCTGAATGAACAAGTTATGTGAAACAAAACTACTGCATCCAAACAAAATCAAACCATGAAGGGCATCAACTACGGCTTCAAGCTTGGGCATACGATAGTTTTGCTAAAGAGTTTAGACTAGGGTTTTGATTTGGAGCTAATTGGAGTGGGAGTTGAGTCTCACCGTTGGTTTTTCTGTGCTTGTTGTATCGAGAAACATCGGTGGAGTGAAATATGGGGTGCGCGGCTGTCTATAGAAAAAGGCGACATCTATTGTGTTGCATGGTAAGGCACAGGTCGCCATTTTTTGGGATAAGCCGGACCTCGATTGATAGTGGTGGGTGAATAGAGCGTGCGAAGAGAGGAAGAGGGAATCGACGGTTTTGGGTGTCATGTTGAATCGAGTAGGAGAGGGAGAGGAATAGGTGCAGCCATGGGAAGGTTGGATTACCATGGAGAAGAGGTCGACGAACGGATTCCAGATTCCCAACGTTCGATTTGGGATTTAGGGTTAGCGATAAATAAAGTTTTAGCAGCGCAGGGAATAAAGGAAACAGATGGAGGGCTGAGTGGACCGATAAAATAAAGGCTAAGGCTATTACAACGGGCATTTTTGACCGTTGTAAATTTGGCATCTATTACAACGGGCCTGTGTGGACCGTTGTAATAGCCTTCTATTACAACGGACAAACAACGCCCGTTGTAAAAAGGGGTTGTATATGGCATATTTTACAACGGTCCTGAATGGACCGTTGTAATAGCCTTCTATTACAATGGGCAACCAATGCCCGTTGTAAAAAGGGCGTTGTAATAGGGTATTTTTGTTGTAGTGAAAATAGAACAATTTACTTATATATGAAGATAATATGTGAGTAATAGTAACATGTGCTATGAATGAGTAGAAGATGAGAAACTATAGGAGGAAATAATGGACCGCGTCAGAAATATGCTTCATTTAGTGTACAGTTAGTAATGGACCACGTTAAACATTTCAATTTAAGGGCAAGTTTTAACAGAGTAGCTCCATTTTGTAAACTTATGTTATAAAATATAAGAAATTACCAGTAACAAAATGAAATATATACTTATTCAAATATCTTTGGATACCAAGTAACAACTGAACTCGGCTGAAATCTTAAAATATCTCAGCAATAATGATGTGTACTATTTTCTCAACATTTCTGCCAGCTTCTCCAAGTGCACTTGCAACCCATACTTTGGTCTAATTGTAAGCAAATTGATAGGTGCATGCCTATAATTCTCAGATATAGTGAACTTAAACTTAGATAAAAACATGGCGAGTACAACCTTAGCTTTAATTATAGCATATGCATGCCCTATACAAATGCGAGGGCCAGATGAAATGGAAAAAAGTTATGGGTCATGGCAAAAGACCGAGTTGCAAACCTTTCTTGGTTGAAATCATCTGCGTCTTCTCATTTTCCCTAATTACATTGCCATGCAGACAAAATTAATAATGGAGGAAAATATATTATTATGCAAGATGCTGAAAATTGCCGTTATTCTACATAAACAATTGGATGAGTGAGTTCTAAATGCATGGATGCCGATGCTTATGTGTTTCATGAAATGTGTCTATATGCATGTAGTTGTTTTAATCCTTGTATACGTTACTGCTTTCATGCATCTTTTATATTCACATTTTTCCCCAGTACCTGTATATATGTTTCATCTATATATATAGAAGGAATGCCCCATTTTGAAGTTTTGAAATATCTTATTTATCCTTCTCGATTCATTTGTGGTCATATTTGTAATTATTCTTCTCCATGTCCTTACCCGCTTAACTCACGTCTAAAACTGCAAGAAAGATATTTCCTCCTCACCCTCACTTTGCATAATTTCTCCCCAAATAATTCGAAAATCTTCCGTCAATACAAGACAGATCTTCACCATCGCCATAATAGAACGTCTCATTTATCTTGGATGATCAACTGCTGTAGAATCAAGCGGATCTAGAAAAAAAGGCATAAATTATGGAAAAGCAAGTCATTTATCTCGATAATCTAAGTCGACAAAATATTTTCATCATCATGAAGTTCATCAGAAGAGAACAACCAACACAACTAGATGAATTGAAGCCCTAAATACTTTAATGGAGGTTCTTCTTTTTAATTTGATTTCAGATCGATCTCTTAATTTTAGCTACTTTGGGTTGTACCTTTTCTATTAATTTGATTGTATTAGCTTATATGCAAACCAACTACACTGATTTTGTTTAGATTTATCGCATTTATTCTATTCCTAATTTGTCTACATTTGGGAAATTCCAAAGATAATATAAAATTGATGATATAACTTATAAGTCTTTCGAATGATTTGGTATTTGTTAAAAATGCACAAGCCTGATGTAATAAATGGATCATTCAATTGTAGTCTTACTGAAACATTGTTTTCTCTCAATCACTGGCAATATGATGTTTCCTTTTACATAGTCATAGAGGATGTGCCCAAGACTTTTTGTTATGTTATGAAGCTTTACAAGAATGTTAGACATGCAAGGCCACTTATACATGTGAAGCCTTACACATATCAAGTACCTTTTTTGTGTTCTTCACCATCATTAATTGCAACGACCCTGAATTTTGGATAGCTGAAATTTGCAAATTTAATTAATTTTAAATATTTGAATAATGGTTTGACTTGAATTTGAAATTATCAGAATGAATTTGGCAATTTAATTATAAAATTTAATCTATTAAAAGTTGAATAAAAAATTTGAATCTTCAGTTTTAAGCTGACTAAAAATATTTTAAAGGCTTAGAAAATTCACACTGATAATACTGAAGATAATAGAAGCTTCAGAATTGAATTTGAAAGTGATTTGTTCAGTTTCGGATTATATCGTTTGAATCGATATTTAAAAATAGCCTTCTGAGGCATCGTCTCGGAATTCGACGAAACTAGTTCCATTGGATTCGTAATATTATGTTATTATCGGATTTCAAATTTCGTATTGATCAGAGTTGTTGTGTGAGCATACGATGTATAAACGCATTGAAATCTATATCGAATTCAATTTAAATTTATATTTGGTCAACATCAGCTGAAAATCATTCTCCATCAACACATTTTCAAAACACTGCTTCAACACGCAACCCATCCCTCTCCTTTCTTTCAGCCAGAAATCACGCCACCCATTAGCATACGAAGCCACCTTCCTCCATATTATAATCACGTTTTCTTCCTCATATCAGTAGAACGAAATCAATTTGTTCCTCTTCAAAAATTAAGAATGGCCAAGCAAATAGTTTCCAACTCAAATCGCCAGCGAGAACAAAAAAATGGCGACTGGTATCAATTCAATGTCGCGATCGAATCAACGAATGTTTCTTCCCATTTTCCAAGCCCTATATTTCGAATCGGAATCGAGTTCGAGCTTCATCTTGAAGCAGGGTCGACGATGTTGGGCGGAATCATGGAGAGGGGGGATGTCGCGATGGGATTCGGGCATGGCGACGCTCGAGAGTCATGGCCATAATCGGTGGGAGGCTCGCCTAGGCGTCATTCGTGGTGGCTACGACTGGGAGGAGCGAGCGAGACAGTAGCAGCGGGGATTGACCGCAAGGAGATGGTGGGTTCGGTCTGTAGTCAGGCGATGGTCGAGGTATTCGCGCGTGGAGGCAGGGACATCGACGTCGATGTTAGGGCCGTGAGTGGGCAGTGGAGGTAAATTATTTTTACTTTATTAAATTATACATATGCTTAAACGAGATTTTTTAAAAATTGACAGTAGGATACAACAGAAGAAAATTTATCTTTTTAGATACACTCGTACCTATTTTTAAATGTATATTTAGATAAACAGAAAACTAATTTTTTCTATAAAAGTAAATATATAAATATTAATACACACACCTAGTTTTATATATATATATATACATAGAATAGGAAGTTTATTTACAGTGAATAGATATATAAGAATATATACATTTTAAATATACTTGTTATTTTAAAATATAGGAATTTAGAAGTTAACAGCAAAATAGACATATACATTTTAAGTATACTTGTTATTTTAAATTAATATATTAGGTAATTAATTTAGTTAATTAACCTGTTAATTATTTTTATTACTAACAATAATTTATCTAATAGGAAATTGATCTATGAGTTAGTTCAAATTAAAAGTGTTAATTAATTAAATCTATTAAAAGGAAATTATGAGAAAGATTTAAATTATTAAGTTAACCAAACTTTTAGTTAAAATAATTTTTTTGTTAAGTAAATAAATAGAACGATAATTTAAGTGTTCGATTTAATTCGAATATTGATAAACTGTGTAAATATTTATAGAAGGTATAAATCAAGAAAATCAAGCCGGAATGGAAAATGGACTGCAAATAAAAATCTAAGGTGAGATCTTCTCACTCAAATAAAGGGTTTTGTTTAATTTTAAATAGTTAGATTTAAAATTGTTTGATTGTGTTGATTGTATGCTTGGATGATAAATTATTACCTATAGTATTGAAATAGACCCTATACGTCGCATATTAAGCGGATGTTATTTATTAAACACATATACCGCGATATTCCACCTTGAAGTGGAATTGGTATTATATATGTACTTGGAGTTGATTTCCCGCATTATACAGAGGATGAGACCCTACTGCGCCGCATAATAGCGGATAATATTTTATAAATCCCATATACCGCGATATCCCCTTTTGAAACGGGATTGATATTGTGCTAACATCTGTAGATGCAGGGAAAAAGGTTGGAGGGATCCAACTGGATTCCTCAACCGTATTTATTTATTTACAGATATTGTGATATTTGTTCAACATTCATATGATGATATATGATATTTGGATGCCGTGATTGATTATTTGGTGTGTTGCATCACTGGGCCTATTTTGAAGTTTTAAAAATGTTAAAGTAATGATTTCCAATACAAAAAGGTTTTAAAGTGATTTTTGAAAGTATATGTTCTATTAAATTTTTGAATTGATTCATTTTAAATAAATTAACGTTATAAAATTTAATATTATAAAAATTGTGATTTTTGTGAAATATAACCGATATGTAATTTTTGAGATAAGTAGTTGATAAATTTATAAAATAGTTTAAATAGTGATTTTTGAATTATTATAAACGATTTATATAAAAGATCTATAAAATTGATATTTATGAATTAAAATATTGGAATTATTAAACGAGTTTTTATAAGCGTTAAAATGAAGTATAAATGGATTTCATAAGTTGATGAAATCTATAGATTTATAAATTGTGAAGTTATAAAATGAATAGATTTTTGTAAAATAAAATATTTATAAGTAATTAACTTATAAATTGGATTTTGGCATTTAAATGAGATATAAATAGAATTTGTTAATTAAGGGATTTTACAAGTTGAAGTTTTTATAAAATATATAAATGTGAATTTATAAACGTTGTTTTATAAATCCGAAATCGACTTATTTTGATAAGTTAATTATTATAGCTTATTAAAGGAGATACATCCACGATTTTGGACAGTGGATAATCCTTTAATAAAATTTGTAGAAATGTTGAATTTGGTTAACGAAGTATATTCACGATTTTGGACAGTGAATAATATATTAAAGAAATGTTTTGGGGAAGTGATGTTTTAAATAGAATTAAAACGATTTGAAGATGTTTTAAAATGAATTAAGTATCGAAACCATAGATTTCAACATTCATTGTTGAAATAGACGTTTTCGAGAAATAAGGAAATAGTGGACTATAACACTGTTGTTATTGTAAATGATTTCCGAAAGGAAATGTTTTATATAGTATTGGGATTTATATATCTATTTTAAGTTCGAATCCCTATACTAGTGGTTTTGGGTTGTCGTAATAATGTTTTACGCAACATTCGTTTTGACTCAAATAAATGTGTTTAAGAGAATGTTTTCCTTAAAGAATAAATTATTTATTTAATTATGATTTAAGTATATTGAATATTTCCCAAATGTTGAAAATGAGTAGATTTGTGAATTACTTATTATTAAATAAGTATGAAAATGTTTTTCCAATATGAAGTGAATGTTTTGAGATTTTATCTTTTAAAGATAGATTGAAAATGAATGTTAGAAATCGATTTGAAAATCGTATATTCATAGATATTTTGGAAATGTAAATTCACTGTGGAATTTATAAAAGAAAGGGAAATTTGTTTAAAAATAAACATTGATTTATTTTTGAAGTGTGGTAATAAATTTACGGATTTGGAACGTAAGTTTAAAATAAATCGGTAAGGATTTATTTGATTGATTTAAATGAACCATTTTAAATTTAGAATGGATAAATATTTGGAAGTGTTTCCGTTTAAGGAAATTGATTTGAAATTTGTTTTCAAAGATTGAAAGGTGAAAAATAATTTGAAATTTGTTTTCAAATGGTAGAAGTGTGGAGAATATATCTTGTAAAGATACTTTGAAAAATAAATAATTTGGGAAGATTATTTATAATCGGGTGATGTTGTGAATATTGATTGATAGTTAAATAACCGACTGTCAATATTGACCTTTAAATAGGTATTTGTTGTGAATTGGTTGAAATTGAATGCTACACTTATTTTTAAACTATTGCGCTCGTTATTCGGATTACCCATTCCAAATAGTGATACGACGTAACGGATAACATTGAAAACCGGTGTTGAAGACCGCATATTTCTGAAAACAGAAGGATTACCGTCGAATGTCTCTACATCGGCTGATCTCCGATATAGAGATTTTATCACCCTTTGTGATGGAAATCCGGACATGATTAGTGAATATCCGGATTGCAAGGGCTTCTTTGGAAGTGCCTTCGGTTCCGTTCGGTCCCGGAACGGACTTGTATGGTTACGTGTCTGACATTACATTTTGAGATATAAAGCAGATTTCTTTCAAATACATCTCTGTTGGTGGCGGAGAATTTATTCTCTTAGCTTAACACCCTTCTTTGAGACGTACGAGCTCAGAGGTTTTGCAGTTGAAGGTTATCAGCGATATACTCCCAATTTGGTAATGTGGCATGCTGAGTGTTGCTGTGTGATGATTATTTATTGATCATTTGTTGATAAAAGCATGGCTTTGTGGAAAAAATCGTAGCTTTGTGGACGAGACTTCGTCGAGCCTCACAACCCGGAAATGGTCGAAACATGAATGTTGCGGCAAGGTTTTTTAGGGGTCGCGTCCCTAAGGTATGTCCATTTTCTTCTGGATAGAGGTTGTATCATGGTATGGAGCCCAGATACTTAACCTATGTGGTTGCTACAAATTTATTACTTTGTGGTTGTTGGTATTGAGGATCCTCGGATAAAGGTCGGTAACGACCGGGGATGTCATACTTTTTTGTGTGGAGTTATCAAGTTACAGCTTCATTGCACCCAGAAGCGTGTGGTAACTCGACCTTGTGTCAGCAGAGATCCGATTAGGTTCTCGGGGCGTCTTTCCAGAGGCGTACCCATTTCGGTGTAGGAAGTTCTTTTGCCTGACCATTTGTTGGAAATCCAAAGAAACAATACGAACCCTGTACGATTTTTGTTGTATAACCTGCCATGGAATGTGGCGGTAACCTGCTATTGAACATGGTAGCTATAGTAGGCATACGATAATGGTCGTATGCTGACTAAGATTTATATTGTACTTTCGAAATGTTTTCTATACTATGCACTAATAATAATATCAAAAATGATTTGATTTTTGCGTAGTAAGCATCTTTGACTATCATAAGGAGAAATCTCCTCCAATTCTGCGTTTGCATTGTGTGTGTGGCGGGAGGCCTTATAGTAGTTTCATTTTCCAAAAGCATTGCGGATCTATTTTTTTAAAATACTTCCTTTGTTGTTGTTTTAAATATAAATAACTGTTTTAAGTTCTCACACCAGTCCCATGACTGGCCTGGAGTTTATTGTTTCCCTTCCTAAACTCTGGGTGCCCACCAATTTCCACACGGGCAGTCTAGAGTCAGGTTTATCAGGTCATTCTGGAATTCGAGAGTTGCTGTAGAGAATTGGAGGCAAGCTGGAGAGCATGGCGTATCAAACTAGTATATAGTATTTCTTTTCCGCCGTTTGTTGTTGTACACTCTGATGATGTAATGTAATGTAATAACTGATATAGTTCTTTGTTTAAAGATTATTCATTTATCTATTATATGTTGTTCCGCTACGATTGTGAGATTCTGATATTATTTTCTGTTTCTTCTTCTTTCTTCTTCTTCTACCCTTCTCTTCTTCTTTAACCATAACATTTCGGTTTTCCGGCATTCGATTGCTCGGCAGTTGATACAGTGGACGTATTGATGTCGGTTTTCGAGCGTCGAAAAATCGCATTCGTTACATAGTGGTATCAGAGCATTTGGTTAAGTGACAACCTTGGCTCTGTTGGGTGTTACTCATTAGAGATAGAGTCAGTAGTACTCTAGAATGAGTGTGAGTGTAATAATAGATATGAGCGCGTATTTGTTAGTGAATACAAATTATTTTGTATTGTGTTGTCTTATCGGTTGATTGTTTATAGATTCTGGTCGATGCAGTCTATCTAACTGGATCGATAGGAGTTTCTAAACTCTTAAACAAGATAAACCGACGCAGTATTGTTTTAAAATCGGGTAAATGAAATAGTTTTGACCAAAACTATTTTGTATATAAAAGGAAATAATTTTTGTAAATTATTATAGTATATGGCTGCTTATTTGTTAGGAAGTGATAGTATTAAATCATTATCATTAAAGTTGAATAAGAATTGAAATCATAACAAAGAGTTAAGGAAATTAATTCACATACAAATGAATGAATGAATTTACAATTGCAAGTAAATGAAATTGGGAACTAAACGTTGAAATTCATTTCGAATTTGTAAGTAAATAGAATTGAATTGAGATTGGATTTGAGTTGTGATAAACTAAGTGAAGTATTAAAGTAAATTATTAAGTGAAACTAATTGATGAATGACCAAATGAGTAAAGTTTGAAATGAATTGAATCTAGTATTTATAGATGAAAGTAAATTGAATTCAAATGAAATTGGAAATGTAAGATTGAATGAAAATGAATATGTAAACTTCAATAGTAAACTAAGGATGATATAAGAAGTGCATATTGAAAATTTGTAATGGAATTGGCAAAATGGTTTGAATTTTGTAATTGGATATTATGGCTAGCGGGATATATAGGTGTATTAAAAGAAATGGAATTGGGATTTTGATTTCAAAAGATAAAATTGAATTGCTCGACAAAAAGGTACGTATTTCAATTTTAGTATGAAATTTGGTGATTTTCTTGTCCAGCCGCTTGGCTTTTCGTTTTCTTTTTGAATCTGAGGGGCCATGGTGCCATTTTGTAGTCGTACTGAGCTAGCCGCGCAAAGGAGACGCTGGCGAAATTTTTCGAAAATTTAGAATGTTAGAAAAATTTTGAGAAAATTTTGAAAGTTTTGAAAATTTGAATTTAAATTTAAATTTGAATTGTTAGGAAAGCAATATTGTTTGAAACCTATAATTGAAGTTGGAAAGCTAGTTGAAATTATAATGGATCTTTAATAAAAAGATTTGTTTTGGTAAGTTGATAAAACTGATTAGTTTTGGAAAGATAGCGAACAGGTTAAGGAACATTCTTCCTAACTTGTAATTTCGAGACGAAATTCTTTTAGGGGGGAAGGTTATAACGACCCTGAATTTTGGATAGCTGAAATTTGCAAATTTAATTAATTTTAAATATTTGAATGATGGTTTGACTTGAATCTCAAATTATCAGAATGAATTTGGCAATTTAATTATAAAATTTAATCTATTGAAAGTTGAATAAAAAATTTGAATCTTCAGTTTTAAGCTGATTAAAAATATTTTAAAGGCTTAGAAAATTCACATTGATAATACTGAAGATAATAGAAGCTTCAGAATTGAATTTAAAAGTGATTTGTTCAGTTTCGGATTATATCGTTTGAATCGATATTTAAAAATAGCCTTCTGAGGCATAGTCTCGGAATTCGACGAAACTAGTTCCATTGGATCCGTAATATTTTGTTCTTATCGGATTTCAAATTCCGTATTGATCAGAGTTGTTGTGTGAGCATACGACGTATAAACGCATTGAAATCTATATCGAATTCAATTTAAATTTATATTTATATTTGGTCAACATCAGCTGAAAATCTTTCTCCATCAACACATTTTCAAAACACTACTTCAACACGCAACCCATCCCTCTCCTTTCTTTCAGCCAGAAATCACGCCACCCTTTAGCGTACGAAGCCACCTTCCTCCATATTATAATCGCGTTTTCTTCCTCATATCAGTAGAACAAAATCAATTCGTTCCTCTTCAAAAATTAAGAATGGCCGAGCAAATAGTTTCCAACTCAAATCACCAGCGAGAATAAAAAAATGGCGGCTGGTATCAATTCAATGTCGCGATCGAATCAACGAATGTTTCTTCCCATTTTCCAAGCCCTAGATTTCGAATCGGAATCAAGTTCGAGCTTCATCTTGAAGCAGGGTTGACGATGTTGGGCGGAATCATGGAGAGGGGGGGATGTCGCGATGGGATTCGGGCACGGTGACGCTCAAGAGTCGTGGCCATAATCGGTGGGAGGCTCGCCTAGGCGTCTTTCGTGGTGACTACGATTGGGAGGAGGGGGCAAGACACTAGCAGCGTGGATTGACCGCAAGGAGATGGTGGGTTCGGTCTGTAGTCAGGCGATGGTCGAGGCATTCGCGCGTGGAGGCAGCGACATCGTCGTCGACGTCGATGTTAGGGCCGTGAGTGGGCAGTGGAGGTAAATTATTTTTACTTTATTAAATTATACATATGCTTAAACGAGATTTTTTAAAAATTGACAGTAGGATACAACAGAAGAAAACTTATCTTTTTAGATACACTCGTACCTATTTTTAAATGTATATTTAGATAAACAGGAAACTAATTTTTTCTATAAAAATAAATATATAAATATTAATACACACACCTAGTTTTATATATATATATATATATATATAGAAAAGTTTATTTACAGTGAATAGATATATAAGAATATATACATTTTAAATATACTTGTTATTTTAAAATATAGGAATTTAGAAGTTAACAGCAAAATAGACATATACATTTTAAGTATACTTGTTATTTTAAATTAATATATTAGGTAATTAATTTAGTTAATTAACCTGTTACTTATTTTTTTACTAACGATGATTTATCTAATAGGAAATTGATCTATGAATTAGTTCAAATTAAAAGTGTTAATTAATTAAATCTATTAAAAGGAAATTATGAGTAAGATTTAAATTATTAAGTTAACCAAACTTTTAGTTAAATTTTTTTTTGTTAAGTATATAAATAGAACGATAATTTAAGTGTTCGATTTAATTCGAATATTGATAAACTGTGTAAGTATTTATACAAGGTGTAAATCAAGAAAATCAAGCCGGAATGGAAAATGGTCTGCAAATAAAAATCTAAGGTGAGATCTTCTCACTCAAATAAAGGGTTTTGTTTAATTTTAAATAGTTAGATTTAAAATTATTTGATTGTGTTGATTGTGTGCTTGGATGATAAATTATTATCTATAGTATTGAAATAGACCCTATACGCCGCATATTAAGCGGATGTTATTTATTAAACACATATACCACATATTCCACCTTGAAGTGGAATTGGTATTATATATGTACTTGGAGTTGATTTCCTGCATTATACAGAGGATGAGACCCTACTGCGCCGCATAATAGCGGATAATATTTTATAAATCCCATATACCGTGATATCCCGTTTTGAAACGGGATTGGTATTGTACTAACATCTGTGGATGCAGGGAAACAGGTTGGAGGGATCCAACTGGATTCCTCAACCGTATTTATTTATTTACGGATATTGTGATATTTGTTGATTATCATATGATAATATATGATGTTTGGATGTCGTGATTGATTATTTGGTGTGTTGCATCACTGGGCCTATTTTGAAGTTTTAAAAATGTTAAAGTAATGATTTCCAATATAAAAAGGTTTTAAAGTGATTTTTGAAAGTACATGTTTTATTAAATTTTTGAATCGATTCATTTTAAATAAATTAACGTTATAAAATTTAATATTATAAAAATTGTGATTTTTGTGAAATATAACCGATATGCGATTTTTGAGATAAGTAGTTGATAAATTTATAAAATAGTTTAAATAGTGATTTTTGAATTATTATAAACGGTTTATATAAAAGATCTATAAAATTGATATTTATGAATTAAAATATTGGAATTATAAAACGAGTTTTTATAAGTGTTAAAATGAAGTGTAAATGGATTTCATAAGTTGATAAAATCTATAGATTTATAAATTATGAAGTTATAAAATGAATAGATTTTTGTAAAATAAAAGATTTATAAGTAATTAACTTATAAATTGGATTTTGGCATTTAAATGAGATATAAATAGAATTTGTTAATTAAGGGATTTTATAAGTTGAAGTTTTTATAAAATATATAAATGTGAATTTATAAACGTTGTTTTATAAATCCGAAATCGACTTATTTTGATAAGTTAATTATTATAGCTTATTAAAGGAGATATATCTACGATTTTGGACAGTGGATAATCCTTTAATAAAATGTGTAGAAATGTTGAATTTGGTTAACGAAGTATATTCACGATTTTGGACAGTGAATAATATATTAAAGAAATGTTATGGGGAAGTGATGTTTTAAATAGAATTAAAACGATTTGAAGATGTTTTAAAATGAATTAAGTATCAAAACCATAGATTTCAACATTCATTGTTGAAATAGTCGTTTTCGAGAAATAAGGAAATAGTGGACTATAACACTGTTGTTATAGTAAATGATTTCCGAAAGGAAATGTTTTATATAGTATTGGGATTTATATATCTATTTTAAGTTCGAATCCCTATACTAGTGGTTTTGGGTTGTCATAATGATGTTTTACGCAACATTCGTTTTGACTCAAATAAATGTGTTTAAGAGAATGTTTTCCTCAAAGAATAAATTATATATTTAATTATGATTTAAGTATATTGAATATTTCCCAAATGTTGAAAATGAGTAGATTTGTGAATTACTTATTATTAAATAAGTATGAAAATGTTTTTCCAATATGAAGTGAATGTTTTGAGATTTTATCTTTTAAAGATAGATTGAAAATGAATGTTAGAAATCGATTTGAAAATCGTATATTCATAGATATTTTGGAAATGTAAATTCACTATGAAATTTATAAAAGAAAGGGAAATTTGTTTAAAAATGAACATTGATTTATTTTTGAAGTGTGGAAATAAATTTACGGATTTCGAACGTAAGTTTAAAATAAATCGGTAAGGATTTATTTGATTGATTTAAATGAACCATTTTAAATTTAAAATGGAAAAACGTTCGGAAGTGTTTCCATTTAAGGAAATTGATTTGAAATTTGTTTTCAAAGATTGAAAGGTGAAAAATGATTTGAAATTTGTCTTCAAATGGTTGAAGTGTGGAAAATATATCTTGTAAAGATATTTTGAAAAATAAATAATTTGGGAAGATTATTTATAATCGGGTGATGTTGTGAATATTGATTGATAGTTAAATAACCGACTATCAATTTTGACCTTTAAATAGGTATTTGTTGTGAATTGGTTGAAATTGAATGCTACACTTATTTTTAAATTATTGCGCGCGTTATTCGGATTACCCATTCTGAATAGTGATACGACGTAATGGATAGCATTGAAGACCGGTGTTGAAGACCGGATATTTTTGAAAACAGAAGGATTACCGTCTAATGTCTCTGCATCGGCTGATCTCAGATATAGAGATTTTATCACCCTTTGTGATAGAAATCCGGACGTGATTAGTGAATATCCGGATTGCAAGGGCTTCTTTGGAAGTGCCTTAGGTTCCGTTCGATCCTGGAACGGACCTGTATGGTTACGTGTCTGACATTACATTTTGAGATATAAAGCAGATTTCTTTCAAATACATCTCTGTTGGTGGCGGAGAATTTATTCTCTTAGCTTAACACCCTTCTCTGAGACATACGAGCTCAGAGGTTTTGTAGTTGAAGGTTATCAGCGATATACTCCCAATTTGGTAATGTGGCATGCTGAGTGTTGCTATGTGATGATTATTTATTGATCATTTGTTGATCAAAGCGTGGCTTTGTGAAAAAAAACATAGCTTTGTGGACGAGACTTCTTCGAGCCTCACAACCTGGAAATGGTCGAAACAGGAATGTTGCGGCAAGGTTTTTTAGGGGTCGCCCCCCAAGGTATGTACATTTTCTTCTGGATAGAGGTTGTATCATGGTATGGAGCCCAGATATTTAACCTATGTGGTTGCTACAAATTTATTACTTTGTGGTTGTTGGTATTAAGGATCCTCGGATAAAGGTTGGTAACGACCGGGGATGTCATACTTTTTTGTGTGGAGTTATCAAGTTACAGCTTCATTGCACCCAAAAGCGTATGGTAACTCGACCTTGTGTCAGCAGAGGTCCGGTTAGGTTCTCGGGGCGTCTTTCCAGAGGCGTACCCATTTCGGTGTAGGAAGTTCTTTTGCCTGACCATTTGTTGGAAATCCAAAGAAACAATACGAACCCTGTACGATTTTTGTTGTATAACCTGCCATGGAATGTGGCGGTAACTTGCTATTGACATGGTAGCTATAGTAGGCATACGATAATGGTCGTATGTTGACTAAGATTTATATTCTACTTTCGAAATGTTTTCTATACTATGCACTAATAATAATATCAAAAATGATTTGATTTTTGCGTAGTAAGCATCTTTGACTATCATAAGGAGAAATCTCCTCCAATTCTGCGTTTGCATTGTGTGTGTGGCGGAAGGCCTTATAGTAGTTTCATTTTCCAAAAGCACCGCGGATCTATTTTTTTTAAAATACTTCCTTTGTTTTTGCTTTAAAGATAAATAACTGCTTTAAGTTCTCACACCAGTCCCATGACTGACCTGGAGTTTATTGTTTCCCTTCCTAAACTCTGGGTGCCCACCAATTTCCACACGGGCAGTCTAGAGTCAGGTTTATCAGATCATTCTAGAATTTGGGTGTTGCTGTAGAGAATTGGAGGAAAGCTGGAGAGCATGACGTATCAAACTAGTATATAGTATTTCTTTTCCGCTGTTTTTTGTTGTACACTCTGATGATGTAATGTAATGTAATAACTGATATAGTTCTTTGTTTAAAGATTATTCATTTACCTATTATATTCTATTCCGCTGCGATTGTGAGATTCTGTTATTGTTTTCTGTTTCTTCTTCTTTCTTCTTCTTCTACCCTTCTCTTCTTCTTTAACCAACATTTCGATTTTCCGGCATTCGATTGCTCGGCAGTTGATACAGTGGATGTATTGATGTCGGTTTTCGAGCATCGAAAAATCGCATTCGTTACATTAATGGTGTATGAGGGCGCATTCGCTCTTTTTTTTTGTTATTTGTGATCTCATTTGGAGACTTTGTGGAAATACAAATACATTCTAAGACCCTTTTATAGTTATATAGATTTTTGTTAGATATTTCCTGCAATATTTAAAATGCAATCTTTTCTAACATTCTTTTTAAAGAAGGTGTTATTATAACATTATTATTTAAGTATCATATTTCATTAGTTAGTGAAATGAATTTTTGTTATTTATTTAAAATAAGCATTACATTCTTCTCAATAACTGAACAATAGTACCAAGTTAAAGGTGATGCAAATTCATCATACTATTGTTCATACTATTATGGTGCAACAAAATGTACTACAACCGTTGACATACTTTCTTCATAATATCTATGATCTACTATTATGTATCACTGAATGACGAAGATCCTTATTTTCTCTTTTAAGTTTTGTAGGTGAAAGTTTACCATCAATGTATTTTGGATGAGATAAAGCGTGGATTCATCTTTCAAGGTTAAGAGTTGCTTTAATTGGATTTTGGGTTATTTTTAGCTCTATATATATTACTTGACCTACAATCTACATAAACCAGTTTAAATTTTATATGTCATATATTATAATGTGAAAGATTGCTATCTACATAAATCGGTACTTTAGTTGTACTTATATGCAGTAACATGCCATCACAAATCTTGTTCCATGTCTCTTTGCTTACTTTTTTCTTAAGATCCGAACGTAAAATATAAATTAAATACAAAAGATAATAAAGTCAAGATTTTAAGAGGCTATGTTCCTATAATTGACCGTCAACATAAGATGCTTTGTATTTAAGAGGCTTTCCATAGATGGAGCCAAGGCATAGAAGGAGAAACTCATTGAAGAGCCAAAATCATCCGTAGTTGCATTTTTTTTCTGGCCAAGCATGTTTTTGAAGATTTTTGAGTACTTATAATATTTGCATTATTTCAATGTTAGCATCATTTTATCTTTTTAATAGAGGATTGCGTCTACATCTTACCACTTTAATATTTGCTTATTTTATTCTTTTACCAAAGTTTTATTGTTTACCAAAGTTTTTAGCTTTATTTCTTTTTTATTACAAATTCCACCTTAGTACATTTTGATTCTTTAGTTAGATAAATTTCACAATAATATATGATGGTTTCTTGGGTATAAATTATCGAATTTCCTGATTAGCTCAAAGGTATTATAGATTTGTACTAATTTCTGAATTTGTTTAAGGTAATTTGCTTAAAGTTTATTTTCTTTTTTCAACAACAAACGTTTATCATACTGAAATAAAGAAAAGCCAAATAAGGAAGGTGTTGATCGAGATTATGACTCATTTGCATCGACTTTTATTATTTAATATATATATATACGCAAAGTTTTTATTTACTGTAGTAGCTATATAAAGAAAAAGGATAATTGTGAATATTTTAAGAGGTGGATGAGATTGAAATTTGTATTGATTTGATTGGTGTTATTTTTGTGTGTGTGTGTAGGGTGTGTGTTATAGTTGATTACGCTAGCTAAAGTTTATGGGAACAGTACATATCATTATGGAAGAATGTATTATTGTTTTTTTTTCATGCTGGGGTTTTGTTCTCCAATGCAAATTTTGTTATGGAAAGCCAAATGTAAATATTGCATCTTTCATGCTAGAGGTAGAAAGCTTAATACTCGTTGACTGTTCGCGTACCGATATATTTGTTATGGCCCAGGTATGAAATTTAAAATTCAAAGTGGAAGAGATGAGGAAGAACAAGGAGATTAGACTTAGTTCTATTTATTTTTTCGATATATGTTTGGTTGCAGTTCTATTTGAAAGTAAACGAAGATTTGATGCTTATTGTTTTTTTACTGACTTAAATGCATATTTTAACAAAGATACATAACTGTTAATTTTAGTTAAGCTTATACACATGTTTTTTTTCTATCAAGTGGCATGATGTGTATTTGTTTTAAGCTTTGATGGTTTTTTTGATTGGCTATAGAAAGACAAATGATGCAAATGTGTTTGACTAAAACAATTGCTTTATCTTTCTATCGATAGTTTTTCCCCTTCCCTGTCTTGCAATGGAAAGTAGTTATCATATATATATATATATATATATATATATATATATATATATTCGCACGTCCAAAGGACTTGCCTTAGTACTTATAAACAGTGTTACATTTTATCATTATTGAAATCAAACTATTTCTAAATGATTAGTTGTATACTTACGATATCGACCACTCGGTAAGAATAGACATAACTTTAACTAATTAGTATTTCTGCAGTTAGCATTGCTTCTTATGATGTTTCAATAATACATAATGCATTAATAATAACTACTTTTGGTGTAAATATTTGTACGTGTAATTTGAGTAACCGAATAGTTATGTACAAAACAATGTAACTACCCTCGATATTATCTTGATGGTATTGCTTATTTTATTTTTTGACTCAACTCACTTAAGGATGAAACTAATTGTCTACTTTTTTAATTTCAAATTTCGAATGAATAATTTTTGGAAACTGCTTAGTGGTACATGAAGTATGGTCGAAACTAAGGATTTTCATTTGCCATTGCTATGTTTGGATTTTTAATATGTCTGTGTATTAATTAGTGTATGGAGAATGTGTACCTCATGGACAAGTGCGAGTGTACAAGATTTGATATCCCTGCATTAACATGTCATTGTATCTCAGGTGACATTAGTGTACATCTATTTAGGCCGCAAAATAATGGGAACTCATTGTCAAAGTTGTAATTTTGAACCGTGTCATATTCATATGTTAGTTAATTTTTTTTCTTTATTTGAAAATTGGCGGCATCATATCATATATGCATGGATTTCAATATGCAATGTTAGTATCCAAACCTTAATTTCCATTTCCTAAAATAAGTTTGTGGTAAATATTATATTAATTGTTACTTTTGTCCTAGAAGCATAATCCATTGAATTTTGTCAGTGCTTTTGTGTGCATTTGTACAAACTATTTTGCGCTAAAAAAGATAGCAGCGTACGGTTTTTTGCACATGTCCAACGAACGTGTCATATGTTATCCCGCTTTTTGGCAAAGCCGTGATACCAAAAGATTGGTCGAAAGCAAAAGACAGTTCGTCTCAGAGATTGGTTGCACTTCCCTTCGCTATGGATATCGATGAATTTTGTCCAAGCCCGGATCAAGCTACAATTGATAAGACATGACAAGCAGAGCCATGAGAGCCAGTGTTCCAAATTTCAGGTTAATCGGAGTTCGTACGAGCGAGATATGATCGATGCAAGTTAGCTAAAGTACATAGTTCGTACCCATCAAACTGTTGAGAAGGTGTCCATTTCGAACCGATGGGTTCGAATCCATCAGTGATTGCCCTGTTCGAATCCATCAGGATCCATACAATTCGAAATGATCGAGTTCGAATCGATCATCACTCTTGATCACTTCGAATCGATCAGATGGACGTCGTATCAGCATGTTTGTATCCATCGGCTTCGTATCGATCACCTAACATCAACTTCGTATCCATCAGAGACTCGCTGCTTCGTCTCCATCCCAAGGCCGTGTTCGAATCCATGAACAGAGGCTCGTTCGTATCCATCATGAATCTTGGATGACACGTCCTCCAACGATACGAACAAGGCGAAATCTACGAATTCGAAGCGGTCAACTCAGAGTGTAAACCAGATCGAGGCGAAGTGTGCGCGCCACGTCTTCACAAGACCACGTGAGGTGATGATTCGAAGGAGTCGACTCGAACCAATGGATTTGAAATGGACAGCCGAACGAAAATCATCAACTCGAATCGATCATATCTCCCATACCGCTGATCCAAATGCAACGAAATTTTCATAGTAGCTTCCATACAAGGTAAATATTGTTCCTGCCAAGTTTCAACTCGATTGGATAATTTTTTGATGGATTCAAAATCACTTCGTATCGATCTCAGATCGAGTCGAAACTTGGTGGGATCGGTCGCGTGGGCCCACTCACGTGCCAGAAAAAGTCTCCCGAAGTTTGAGCGAGATCTGGGCCTCCTACGCCTATAAATAGCACCCTGAAGCCTTCAGAAAAGGGGATCTTCGGCGATTGAACGTCGAGACTCTGCCGGATTCAATTCCATACTTCATCATCACTGTTGTAATCAGATTTGAAAGCTAGCATCAGTTGTAATCTGCTGTAATCAATTGAAATCATCAAGTGAACATCAACAAAGACATAAACTTCAAAGTGGACGTAGGCAAGATCGCCGAACCACTATAAATCCCATGTTTGAGATTGTTATTTGTGAATTATTGCGATTATTATTGCTTAGATCTGAGTTCTATAATTGATTGTTGCCGGTTTTCGATCATAAACGGGTGCTTTCACGACATTGGGTGTTTGTGGTCAATTTTGACGCAAACATTTTGGTGCCTTCACTAAGAGTTGAACTCAGGACCTCCCGCTTACCAAACGGGTGCTCTACCAATTAGAAGTTGATTCAGAAAGTTTGAAAGTTCAGATTTGAGAAATTATGACGAGACAATCGAGCAGAAGGCCAAGGCCAGAGCAAAGTCAGCATGAAGGGAGTCAAGAGGCTTCTTCAGGTGCAAACCAAGCTTCAATCTTCATCACTAGGGACGAGATGGAAACAATGATGAAGAAATAGGAGGAGTTGATCCAGAGTTTGTTTCAAAAGATAGGACAACTTGGAGCGCAGAATCAAGGAGTAACCGGAGTTCAGAACAGAGCAGGACCATCCGGCGTAGCACCTGGAGTAGGGGTCACACACATGGAGAATGTTGACCCAATCCCAGAGAGAGAGAGGGGAACATCTGTACAACCTGGGAGTAGCAGAGGAGTGAACGCTCAATCAAGGGGGCAGATCCCAGAATTCCCTCGTGAACTCGGGGGGCAGGTTGAAAGTAATGAACGAAGATTGCATCTCGAAGACGATGATAGATTGACGGAGATGGTTAGAAGAGCAATGAGAGGCGGTTTGGTAAGCAAAGATTTGGAGGATGTTAATAGGAGTCCTTTTACTCCAGCAATCAGGCGAGCTGTGAACCTACAGGATTTCAAGTTGCCATCGTTGGACAAGTATGACGGGAGAACGGACCCCACGGTTCATCTGACAAAGTATATGAGGCATATGGAAGTGCTGGGGGCATCAGAGGAGGTTATGGCCCGGTGCTTTCCATTGCACTTGGCGGATATTGCGGCATTGTGGTTTAGACAACTAGAGAGTGGATCCATCGAAACATGGAATAATTTGGTTGAGAGATTTATGAAGCAATTCAGGGTTCACATCACAAGACCCAAGAATGTGATGACTTTGGCAACTTTAAAATAGAAGGCTGGAGAGACGTTGAGGAGTTTTCTGACGCGGTTCAATGCGACAACAGCTTCGGTGGATCGACCAGATCCATCCATGGTTATGATGGCGGCTGTGTCCGGGATAGCTGACGAAACGGAGTTCAAAAATTCATTAACTAAGGATCCACCCGTGGATCTAGGAGAATTCTATCATGAGGCAGAAAAGTTTTTACGATTAGAGGATGCGAATGCAGAAAGAGAGGAAGGAGGGGGGATAGAAGTTTACGCGCTTAAAGACAAAAAGCCTCTCGAAAAGGACTCGGACAAGGATAAAGGTAAAAGAAAGACTGAGAATGACGGGGACAAATCAAAGCGGAAACGGAGGGAGCCGCGATTCACCACATACATTGAGCTGATTGAGAGCCTGGAACGAATTTATCAGGATACCAAAGAGCAGGTTCCGTATCGTAGGCCAATGCGAAGGGATCCAACCTCTGACGAAAGAAAATCAGATAAGTTTTGTGTATTCCATGAATTAAACGGTCATAACACTAATGATTGTAGGCATCTGAAGGACGAGGTGGAAGGGCATATCAGGAACGGTATGCTCCTTCAGTATGTAAGGAGGCGAACTCCAGCGACGTAACCAGAGCGACCACCGTCCACATCAGCTAGAGGCGACTCCGAATCAAGGCACCGTTTGGTTATCAATTGATTGAAATAATGATGAACAAGTCGTAAGATTCCATTAACATAATTAAATCATTTACACATGTGCGAGATCGCGAACGATCTCCAGGCATGCTCTGAATGGTCATTGACTGTTTCGCAGTGGGAACTTACACTTTGACATCCTTGCTTTGCATTTGTTTCGTTTTGATTTGGACTTTTGGACTTAGTTTGTTTGAACATTCAATTTTAAAACTCATCTGTTGGATATATATTTGATTCTGATAATTCTGAAATGGCTAAGCTACTTACACATGTACGGGGTCGCGAACGGTCCTTAGGCATGCCCTGAGATGGCGATAAACTCCCCTGACAAACGATCTAGGGACCCACGCAAACGTGAGCCCGGCATCGGTAATACCAAGCCCTCCCTGGCACACTGTCTCGCCTCGAACGGCACCCGACCGCGAACGGTCACAACTTGCCCCAAACGGCACAACTCACCTCACCTCAAATGGCTCGATCACGAACGGTCGTCACTTGAGGTCCGCCACCCGGCCTCGAACGGTCACAAATTCGCCTCGAACGGCACACGATCGCGAACGATCACCATTTGCCTCGAACGGCACCCGAACGCGAACGGTCACGATTCACTTATTATGTCCGACCTCGAACGGTCACAATCGGCCTTGAACGGCACTCGATCGCGAACGGTCGATACCCGCTGCGAACGGCGTTCGACCGCGAACGGTCCCACCTCTTCATTCGCCGCGAACGGCATCGACCGCGAGCGGTCCCACTCCATCCTTTGCCGCGAACGGCATTGACCGCGAGCGGTCCCGATTCACCTCAAATGGCACACGATCCCGAACGATCGCCATTCGAGGTCATATGAAATTATCAAGTTCTTTACAGGTTGTTGACAGGATATGAACATCCAGCCCATGGCATTGCAAAACACGCCTTCCTACCGCAAGGCATATTTTGGGGGGCGAATGTTATCCCGCTTTTTGGCAAAGCCGTGATACCAAAAGATTGGTCAAAAGCAAAAGACAGTTCGTCTCAGAGATTGGTTGCACTTCACTTCGCTATGGATATCGATGAATTTTTTCCAAGCCCGGATCAAGCTACAATTGATAGGACATGACAAGCAGAGCCATGAGAGCCAGTGTTTCAAATTTCAGGTTAATCGGAGTTCGTATGAGCGAGATATGATCGATGCAAGTTAGCTAAAGTACATAGTTCGTACCCATCAAACTGTTGAGAAGGTGTCCATTTCGAACCGATGGGTTCGAATCCATCAATGATTGCCCTGTTCGAATCCATCAGGATCCATACAATTCGAAATGATCGAGTTCGAATCGATCAGCACTCTTGATCACTTCGAATCGATCAGTTTCGAATCAATCAGATGGACATCGTCTCAGCATGTTCGTATCCATCGGCTTCGTATCGATCACCTAACATCAACTTCGCATCCATCAGAGACTCGCTGCTTTGTCTCCATCCCAAGGCCATGTTCGAATCCATGAACAGAGGCTCGTTCGTATCCATCATGAATCTTGGATGACGCGTCCTCCAACGATACGAACAAGGCGAAATCTACGAATTCGAAGCGGTCAACTCGGAGTGTAAACCGGATCGAGGCAAAGTGTGCGCGCCACGTCTTCACAAGACCACGTGAGGTGATCGATTCGAAGGAGTCGACTCGAATCGATGGATTCGAAATGGACAGCCGAACGAAAATCATCAACTCGAATCGATCATATCTCCCACACCGCTGATCCAAATGCAATAAAATTTTCACAGTAGCTTCCATACAAGATAAAAATTGTTCCTGCCAAGTTTCAACTCGATTGGATCATTTTTTGATGGATTCGAAATCACTTCGTATCGATCTCAGATCGAGTCGAAACTTGGTGGGATCGGTCGCGTGGGCCCACTCACGTGCCAGAAAAAGTCTCCCGAAGTTTGAGCGAGATGTGGGCCTCCTACGCCTATAAATAGCACCCTGAAGCATTCAGAAAAGGGGATCTTCGGCGATTGAACGTCGAGACTCTGCCGGATTCACTTCCATACTTCATCATCACTGTTGTAATCAGATTTGAAAGCTAGCATCAGTTGTAATCTGCTGTAATCAATTGAAATCATCAAGTGAACATCAACAAAGACATAAACTTCAAAGTGGACGTAGGCAAGATCGCCGAACCACTATAAATCCCGTGTTTGAGATTGTTATTTGTGAATTATTGCGATTATTATTGCTTAGATCTGAGTTCTATAATTGATTGTTACCGGTTTTCGATCATAAACGGGTGCTTTCACGACATTGAGTGTTTGTGGTCAATTTTGACGCAAACACCATACGTACTGGTATATATAACACAGGCATTGACCTTAGGTCTCTAAGTTTCCATAAAATGGAGGGAACTATATAGAATCTTGATAATGGAGTATATGTTCTTATGAACTTTAATGAAGATTTTGTATTATAATCTATTAAATAATAGTAAAGTAGAAGAAATTCAAGCTCTCTTATTAATTATAAGAACTTTCTCTGCTCTCCTTGTTTCTCTCTCTAGATATTTTACTTTTAACTTTTAATTTATCACTTTTATTCTAATAAATTCTAATGCCAAATTATAATCAAATACACACTTCTAAAATTTTCTATAATGATTCACAAATGCCTTCATAATTCTCTTTTTATATTTTACATTTAAATACATACATTTAAACTAATTACATAATTCAAAATTTAAACAATTTAATAAACTCAGCTAATGAATATTCGTTACGTTATGTAAATCATAAAATATGAACAATTTCAATAGTATACCATACTAACATCAACAAATCGATAAAACAAAATTTTCATTTGCATAAAATGATATGTAAATTACGTAGCATAAATTATATACACCAACAATAATAAATAATTTATTTTATAATTGGTTTATATCAATGAAGTTATTACGCATTAAAGTGAAAAATTATATTTTTAGCTTTAAACACCTATATTTTAAATTTCCATGATTACTTACAAACCCTTCTCAATTCTCTCCTAAAATTTTGTACTCATATCCATATGTATTTGACTAATTATATGATATTTATTTTAAATCATTCAAATAAATTCAATTAACTAATATTTATTAATTCATGTAATAAATCTTAAAATGTACCAGTTAAGTGTGTATACAACATTCATATATATAAGCAAAGATAAAATTATTGTTTTAAATTCGTATATAAAGATATATGAATCGCATAACCTAAAATGTAAACATGAACAATAATATATATTTTAATTTATTATTCATTTATCTTAAAAAATATCATACATTGCATTACAAAATTTCATTTTTTATAATTTTTGAAGGATAAATTTATATTTCACAACATGGGTGTGGAAGCATGGATTACTCTAATAAAAATTAAGTTATGGAGATATTCACATTTTCAACATGATATTAAAACTTAATCAACGCATAACTCAAATTAGCGCTATATAATAATAATAATAATTATTATTATTATTATTATTATTATTATTATTATTATTATTTTGCAAATATTAAAGTTGTAAACATGACACTGCTACAACAATGTAAAATTTATAATTAACCACAAAGTTAAAAAAAGTTTACTAATTGAAATCTCAGATAATAAATAAAAGTTCATGTGCAGATAAGTTGATTGTAAGATGTTTTTCTCGACTACAATTACATACAAAGCTCTTCTCATTTTTTCTCTACTTTCTAACATGAAGCTCCATATATTTAATTAGTTAAGTTGATCAGATCATTGATTTAAAATATTTAAATATATTTAATTCTATAACATTCATTATTTCGTTATAAATCCTTAAAAACAAATATACAATATTCATATTAAGAAAATTGGAAAATTCATTTTTTCCAGCTATATATATGAAAAATACGTTTATCACATAGCATCAACTATTTACATATATAGTAGCAAACTATATACATACACACACATATGTATGTATATTGTGTTTTCTATTACCAAGTTAGGATAATAATTGCGACATAAATATGTGGTTAGCGACCATCTAGCTTACATCTGAGCATTGCATGGCATTTTAAATTATAAATTCCTTTATTTCAATAAATTTATCATACACTACTAGAAAAAAATTCAATTTTCAATAATAATTAATTTTAAAGATTATTTTTTAACAACATTAACGTGTGCAGGCACGGGTTACACTTTAGTATGATTGAAATATATAGATACTTGATGATAGAGTATATGTTCTTATGAATTTTGATGCAGATTTTGCATAATAATTGCCAAGCTTTCTACTACCGCGGCCAAGCCACTTCCTCAATGAATTTGACTTCCATCAATGTCAGCAATCACTAATTTTGGAGAATGTCAAAATCCTTTGTCAAAAAAAATCCCGCTCATGATCATCACCCACTTGATATTCATCATGGTATCAGTTATCCTTTTCTTTCGCATTTATATTAATTCTACCTTTTAATTTGATTTGGATAATTTTTGACATTTGTGAAAGTTAGTCCTAACATGTGCACTCAAACCTCAACCCAAAGTTTTGCATCATAATTATTTTTGTTTTACTACAAATAGTGGAGCCCAGTAAGTATACAAATAAAGCATAATCAACAAATTAGCATAGTAAGTGGACACAACCATACATCATGCTACAAACCAAGTAAAAAAATGTTTCCATTATGTGAATTCATGTTAATGCATGATTGATGTTCGATAATATTAAAAAATGGCTTCTAACTCAATAACTTTGCCTTGCATCTCTTATAAACATTGTACATACTGATCAGACATATTTTTCTAATGTTTTTAATGTCATGTCCAAAGGAGTCAATGAAATCATTGTCCATGAACAATACCCTTTCAATTCAGTTACCTCAATTTCGAAGGTTATTTCCAAAAGCTGCATCGGCATGAGGGTTGTGCATTAAATAAATAATAATAAAAAATTATCGAATCCTAGCAAAGAAAAAAATTACATTACTTATAATGGGGACGTTAATACAAAATGATTTTTTGCACAAGAGTTCATAATAAATGCATGGAAAAGACACATCACTTGTAAATTTGTAAAAATGAATAAAGTGGATCAATCTCTTACAGAACTGAGCTCCCAAATAATAATAGTTAAAAATACATTCGAATTGTAAAAGATGAAGGATTAAACTTTTACATCAATTAGATTAGGGGTAGAACAGAGATATCGTGGGCCAGATTGTTATGGCATCTGAACTCGGCTTTCTATTGAGGGTTTGGATCAAATGATGTTAATGAAATATAATTTTCAATAGCCCATTTATTTATCATTCTTGTACATATAGAAACAACATTCATAAGTCTAATAACTTAATTTTCTGATATTGAGAATATTTGAATCTATGAATTTTAAAGCTGTAATAATATTTCAAACGCTAACCGCTGAACATGATAAAAATATGTGTGTATAAGCTTCACCATTTCAAACTTATGATAATATATATAGACATACACACACTCATCATGGCAAACTTAAAATCAGCCTACAAAAAATCAAATCAGCACACAAAAGAAAGAGAACAAAAATATAAAAAATGAAGCATGAAAATATCAAGCCCAAAAGAAAAAAAAAAAGATGATGAAGCCTAAACCTGTCAGCCACCCTTAGTGTACCTCCAACTCTTTATTGCTTTGCCACCCCCATCCTTTTTCTATATATAGACTTGTTGCCCATTTATAAAAAATAATCTCTGCCACTTAAAATAAAGAAAAAAAGATCTGCCATTAAAATAAAAATAGGTTAAGTTATTCAAGCTTGGAGGAAGGAGACTTAGCTGTTGTTCATTTATTTTTTAATTTTGAGTAAAACATCTTATTTTGTTTACTGGTTACTACATATGCTTATATTAAAGATGATTTTGTATGAATCTTTGATCTATGTCAAGTATATATGTGATGATTATGTGAATATGTGTATGTACTATGTATACGTGTGTTAGACATGTTTAGTTCCACCTACCCATCCCAAACACTGTGTTTCTTCCCAAAAACTTCTCTGTTCATGTTTTCTTTTGATAAAACAGTTAACCCTTAACTTTAAAAATCAAGATCTCAACAACTATTAAGTTTTAAAACATGATTCCAAAACGAAAACTGTTTGTTTTTTGGTATAGACCATTTTAAAATTGATTTCACTGAATTTCATCAAGTAAAGAAAGAGAAAATTCCATAATACAGTGAGTAGGTCAGTTATGGCCGAAATTCAAATATCATAATTTAATCAATGACTGATATGGTTGTGATCATTGTTGAAATACATGATTTTTAAGAGTTGTTTGAGGATTTTTAGTGGCGTGTGGGAGAAGAAATTGGGAGATGATCGGAATTGGGCATAATACAAAATTACGACAACCTAGGCGATTTCAAGCGATGGTGTTTTGCGTGGAGGAGGTTCGAGCGATGGGGCATTCAAGAAAAATGTCGCGGTAATTTTTAGTTGTGCGTATTGGCTTGACAAGGTGGATTTAGGGTTTTAGGGAGGTTTTGTTAGTCTCGGGTTCGTGAAAGAATGTGACAAGGAGAGAGAGAGAGAGAGATGAGGGTGCGCATAGGGGGGATAGGTGGAGGAGACCATGGCGAAGCTCTGGGTGGATTTTGGTTGTTGATGATGGTCAGGGGTGTCATGGCGATGCGATAGAATGGGCATGGTTTTCGTTCTGTTTTGTGTCGAGGAGTTCATTTTCAAATGGAAGGCCTTGCCGCGATTTTAGGTAGTTTGTCGAGATGTTGGTGTCATGGATGATGTGCGAGGATGGTCGGCGGAGAGGTGTTGACCAGCGTTTGTGTGTAAGTGCACGCTTTTCGTGCATGTTTCGTGTACATTTCCAGGCATTCAAATGAAGAGAGGAGGGGAGAACTGAAAGGAGAAGATGGCGTCTGGATTCCTATGGGTCGGGTTTGAGTTTATTTTAGTATGGGATGGGCTTGTTTATTTAAAAGTAAATTAAATTTATTTTTATATTTAATAATCTATAATTTTTAAAACGAAATTTCTCTTTCACTTAAGATCCAATCGACGTGAAGATTTTTGCATCGAGATCCTATCACCTAGTATTTTCATCTGAACTAATATTCGTCAAGATTTTTGCAGTGTAGAATTTAATGATGCATAACAATTGAAGTGAACTGATAAGTAATTTCTTATTTAATTAACTATATGTTAATTAATCAATTAATTATTAAATGGACCGTTTAATTTTAATTAACTAAGTATAAATCATTTTATAAATTTCTTTGACTAACAAGTAATCTGGATTAAAATATAACTTAACTCAGTTAGTTGAAACCAATTTAGTTCTGATTTGCAAATTGATTTAATACTAATTATAAATCATTGATTTAAGTTAATGATCTATGCTTTGACTTTTATTTCGATATTGATTTCATTTATCTTTTGTCTGTGTCATGAAGTAGCCAAACAAATTAAAGTAGTTAGAAAAAAATGTTGACACGTTATTGGAAGTAAATCGACTTGTACTAATCACTATTCCGAGTTTCGGAAAATGTGATGATTACAAGCGAATTAATTTCGATGGACAAGTCATGATAAAGTAAATATATGGAATGAATTTCCATATGTGAATATTTACATGTAGAGTTGTTTATTTAAACAAACTTGGCCTTTAAGATTTGGTTCGATGAGACCAGGATCGGATGACGGTATTATTCGAAAACCACTTCGAACCAATTTAAGCGAGCAATTTGAAAGATTCTAACGGTAAAATCAAGGATGCAGATTTTGGAGTGCAAGGGCTATTTGTCACTAACCTTGAGGATGTTTCCAAAAATGGGTGTAGTGGAAATGGAGCCTTTGGTTTCGTTCAGACCTAGAATGGACTTGTATGGACTAATGCTATCAGAACATCGTCACTGGAGGGCGATGAGCTTTCCAAGTGTAAATGTTCTTCAAAAGTAAACACGGCCTCAATCCTCATCAACCGGGAATGACAAAAACATGGGAGATGCAGCAGGGCTATGTGGGTCGCACCCATTAGGGCATGTCATCACCATTCTAGAATCGATATTTGTCCCTTTTCTGTATGCTACGGTACGGTTACTGATCATAACCATGGTGGTGATGTATTCGGTACTAACCATTAAGGGTAGGCCAGTCCTATGTTGGCAGGGATTGATAGGTTCGATCTTGGTACATTTATCTAGAGGTTACTGTGATCGGTGGTACCAAGGTAGCCCAATCATTGTATGGAATCCATTATCTAATAAGTGCCATACATTTTTTATTGTGCCCAAATATGTTGGAAAGTAAGATGCAAGCATTCCATCTGTGTTCTATTTTACTTGAAAACCCTAGACATTATGATAATATCATTGGATTTTCTATAAAAAGTGTTTTGATTATAGTAAGGTAAAAACCTGCCCGTGTTTATGTGCTGCGTGGTCTTACGAGATACCTTTGATTTCAAATGATTTTCATTTAAAAGTAATTTAACTGTCTTACTCATACCAGACCCATGTCTGACCCGTAGTTTATTTTTCTGTTTTCCCTAAACTCTTGGGTACTCAAATTTTTATGAGTAGCCAAGTGATCCAGGTTCTCACAATTGCATTTTGGAGAAGCTGGAGCAGGTGGCTTCACCGTTAGTCAGTTACTATCTATTTCTGCTGCATCTATATATGTATTTTGGATTGTAATGTATGGACAGGTAGTTATGATTGTCTAAGTAGGGTATGTGTATTACTATTGCTCTGATGTATTGTATTGTCAATGACTATGAAAACTAATGTTATGTAATATATATTATTCTGTTCCACTATTAGATTCTGTGTTTTGTTTAGTTTCTTCTTATCTACCTCCTTCTTTCATTTTAAATGACCCGTCTTTCAATGCTAATAAAGGCGGTTCGTTACACTTCCTCTCTCTATCTTACCTAGGTCAAATTAGCTTCTTCCATGTAGCTCGCAAGTAATTCCTTTGATTTCTACATGTTCAATCTTCAGTCTCATCTCTCTAACACCTCTACTTATTCTTGCTTCATACTGGTAATAGCTTTTCCTTAAATTCTTGAACTACATGTCACCGATGATCCTTCTAATAACATCAGTTTTACTTCTTCTCCTGATTTATTATAACCTATGGTTTCTATCCTACCAAATCCACTACACAATCAATATCAAGGTGATGTTGGCCATTTCGATTACCAAGATTTTGTCTTTCCACTTCGCAACAAGGGATTCTAAATCTTCCTTCAACTTACCAAGTAGATTAAAATAGATTCAACTGTAATTTGTTTATTTTCCATTATTACTTTGTGTAATTGCATTGAAAAATGAATTATTGTGGCTTTCAGCTGCCCCACCACATAACACTGGTCGTTTGTTATATTGCCCCCTTTTAGTAATCTGTTTTTCATTGGTAGTCTTCCTAGCACTGATTTATATGTTGTTAATGCCATATTTGGTGTATTAGTTATCCTCTATATAATTTTATCCCATTCTGATTTTTGACTTTTTTTCCTTAAATTTCTACCTAACCAGTTCGAGTGGTGAATTCCTCATCAGTTAGTCTCTGAGTCCATATGTTATTAGATCTGTTTATAAATAGAGGCATGAATTCTATTTTCTTTTTAATATCTTCTTGAATTGTTAGATATCTGAAATTCTAGTTTCCTCCTTGTGTGATGTTACTGACTCTGTTATCTAGACAGTCATTGGCCGAAAAGGTGACATATCCAAATATATCAATTAATGGCTTGCCTTATGTTATCCTACCTTCTGGAAAAACCCAGAATATCAACAAATTGGCTAAAAAGGGACGAATATAAGGATTGAAGATCGATTGGAAACATGACTACGATTGATACCGTAAAAATTTGACTAAGCTCCGATCAAGACGGGATCGATAGGGAACGATGAATATGGTTTAAAGATGCTACATTTAAAATTTCAGGTCTGTGACGACCGCCCATGACTCCTGCACTTAAAGAAGGAAATAGTGCGCTGAAAATTGAGCCAGGCAGCCATGGACAATCGTCAGGGTAAGGTAAAAGAATAAACTCTATCGTATTACTCACAGCGCAGGGATAAAATACAATAGAAAAGTATACATAGTGAAGCTCATAGAACAGAATCTTATCATATAAACTCATAGTAGTTTTATACAAACATCTGAATAGCCAATACATCAAGCCTCACTACATAACACTCAGAGTATCAAAGCAAACAGCGGAATATCCAGTACATATAGTAAGAAAACAATATGCAAAAGCCGCCAGCTCGTCTTCGTCATCAACAGCGCTAGTCACTAAGAACAGCACCTGTCACCTGCTACCTAGTCTGCCCATCCCAACATGGATGAACAGCCCAAGGTAATAAGAGTTAAACATAAAACCTTGAGTCAGACAAAAGTCTTAGTGAGCAGTAAATCAACTATCAAACATACCAAAAGAGCATAAAGGGTAAAAAGGAATAGGAATCCAACCATCCCACTCCACCTCTTTCTACAGTGATAGCCCCCAGATAACTAAGCAGAAACAAACATAGCAAAGCAGACAATTAAAGTAAAGCAATTATCACTCGAGTCAAGATCGATGTTTTCCAAGTACAAACCGCCAAGGCCTAAACCAAGATCAGGTAAGCACCTCGAAAACATCGCTCTTGGCCCAAGCGACGATACAACCAGAACATCCAAACATCCATGACTCTGGCTATCACTGTTATCATTGCCTCGATTTCACCGTTAATTCAATGACCGGCCCATTATTTCATCCGTCCGCCAAGGGCTAATGGTAACCCCGGTTCTAGACATAACTCCGCACGTCGTCGTGACCCGTGCCTAGAACTATCGAATCTGCCCAGAGTACTAACACGTCATCGTGACCCGTGTCTGAGACGTCGTCGTGACCCGTCCCAACGTACTCTTGCTTTGAGCATGCTAGAACCTTCAATAACGATGAGATCTCAGCCTTCTAGTCATCCTCCCTGACGACTATTCACATACTAGCTCAAGCGCTTCTCGAGCCAACCATTATCAACAAACTCGGACCACATCACCGAGTTATCAACATGCTTGGGATGATCCCATCTGGACTAAACCAAGGCTATCTCACATCATGCTTTGCTTCATCGCATCATAGCAAAGTGCCATCTCAACATCATACTTTGCTGCATCACATTATAGCAAAGTCCCATCTCAACATCATTAACAAATCTATCCATATGAGCTTTCTCATCCGCTTCATATGCCACAGGCAGCTTTCCTTATTCAAGAGCCTTTCCACTTAGCTTTTGAATCATCTTAGACCAACTTGTCCAAACCAACTCATCAATCAACTAACTTTTCATGATCAATCAAATCAAACATTAATCCAAGTAATCAATCATTCAAACAAGATCTAAATAAACAGTTATAACAATAATGGCAATTTCGTAAATAAAGAGTCCAAATCTAACAAGTATGAATTCTAAGTAATATCTTGGTGAATGAACTATCATAGGTTAACATGTAGTAAAATGGGTATCAAAACTTTGTGAACGATGGATCTACTTGCAGACTTAAGGAAAATGCATGAAATCACTATCTTTGACACACAAACAAGCCACCAATCCAATATACTCCTTTGGGTCCGTGTGAGAGATAACCACCACTCACCGAATCACCTAAACACTTCAAAAGCAACTAACTTCATATCTGGACAACAAAGGATCTAGCTTGATCCGACAAAGTTTCCCTTCAAATGATGAAATCTCTCTTCAATGGATGGAGATCTTCAACTTTGGCTCTTGGATCTTCGATTTGATCTTCAATCTTGGATGGAAGGAAGCACTAGATTAGAGTGGAGAAAAGAAGTGAAGAAGTGTTGTAGTCGAGCTCTCAAAATGGCAGCACTTCGTCGCTTCAAAATCCGGTGCCAAAAAGTGAACCAAACCCCTCTATTTATAGGCTGAAACCCCTTAAGTCGGTCACGACTCATCATCCCCATAAGTCGTCCACGACTTAACAGCCCTTGCCGACCTAACGCCCTTGCCGACCTAACATATGCGCGACTTAACTATCCAACTACCTAAGCCTTACGCCAATGCGCGACCTAACAACTACACGAGTTACGACCTACGACACAAGCTAATACGCGACTTAACACCCCTTCGACCTAACGACTCAACAGGGGAAAGCAACCTAACACAACCCACGACCTACATCTTCATACGACCTAACCAGCCTGTCGACCTAACTATACGCCTAAGCCATAACTCATTCACGACCTAACTCTCTTAGGTCACTAGCTTCTTAGGTCGGTCAAACCTATAGGTCGCTCAAACCCCTAAGCCTCTAACTATCTTAGGTCGCTTCCTGTATTTAGGTCGTCTCAATCTATAAGTCGTAACTCGTTAACCTACTCCAACTACTAACTCGTTAACGACCTATTCCTTAACCCGTTAACTCGTTCTAACACACTAACTCGCTCACCGTCTTAAGTCGTTCTACACACTGGACTGTTAACTCGTTCAAACCTATAGGTCGCTCCATTCCTTAACTCGTCCACAACTTAAGAAATACCTGACCTAAGCTACCCACGACTTAAGCACCACACGAGTTAACTCTGGTTAACTTAAACAATGCAAACGACCTAATGGCAACTATTTTACGATTTGTCGACACGTAAAATACGGGTCGTTACATTCTCTCCCCCTTAGGAATTTCGCCCCCGAAATTCTCAACAACAAGAGCAATCAAAAACTATTCTGCATGCCTACCATCCATAGCAATCAACAAACCATGCATCCAATTACTAACCTAGCATGCAGAATTCTAAGACTAGAACAAGTTACAAATTCATGAGATGTCACGACACCTTAGGGCCATACCTCGAAGAGTTCAGGATGAGCTGCCTTCATCCTCTCTTCCTCCTCCCATGTACAGTCGTTAACATCATCACCCCATTGTACCTTGAGCAACTTGACTACTCTCCTCCTAAGCTGTTTCGTGTCAGTTTCCACAACACGAAGCGGCTTACGAGGTCTCGTAACAACTGGATCAACCTCTAAATCTTCACAACTATCAGTAGAAACCACTGTATTCGAGTCGTGCACACACTTCCGTAGATACGATACATGAAAAACATTGTGCACACTCGACATCTTTTCTGGTAATTCCAACTTATAAGCGAGCTTTCCAATTCGCTCGATGATCGGGAATGGTCCAGCAAACCTCGGAGTCAATTTCCCTTTCTTCCCGAATCGAATAACATTCTTCAGTGGAGAAACCTTCACGAAAACCATATCACCTACGTCGAATTCCAAATCCTTACGACGCTTATCGGCATAACTTTTCTAACGATCTTGGGCTGCCTTCATTCGTGCCGAATGATCTCTATGCAATCCGAAGTCTGTCGAATCATTTCGGGCCCAAGTATCAGCTTTTCTCTAGTTTCCAACCAACATGTCGGAGAGTTACACGGTCTTCCATACAATGCTTCATACGGTGCCATACCAATACTTGACTGGTAACTGTTATTATATGCAAATTCCACCAAATGAAGATGATCTTCCCATGATCCTCCGAAATCTAAAACACAAGCTCTAAGGAGATCTTCCAAAACTCGGTTGACTCTCTCGGTCTGACCATCTGTTTGGGGGTGATAAGCTGTACTCAAACACAACTCGGTCCCCAAAACTTCTTGGAAGCTCTTCCAAAATCCACTAGTGAATAATGGGTCTCGATCACTCACTATACTCTTCGGAATACCATGGAATCGAACTATCCACTTAACATACAACTCAGCCAATTTCGATGCAGTCCTAGTTGATCGAACAGGAATGAACCTTGCACTTTTAGTCAATCGATCTATGATGACCCAAATCCCTTCATTTCCTGCTCTGGTTCTAGGTAGTCCATCAATAAAATCCATCGATATTTGCTCCCATTCCCATGTAGGAACTTCTAATGGCTGAAGCAATCCACTTGGCTTCTTCTGCTCGGCTTTTACCAACTGGCAGTTCATACATTTGGAAATAAAATTTCCAACATCCTTCTTCATACCTTCCCAGTAATAGGTTCTCTTCATATCCCTATACATCTTATTTCCACCTGGATGAATTGTTAACTTCGAGTGATGACTTTCCTTAAGAACTTCATCTCTCAATTCACCTATATCGGGAACAACTAGTCGTCCTTGCTTCCGAAGCCAACCCTCTTGATCGACCTCGAATCCTTTATCCTTCTCTGGATTCAATCCATATTCCAAATCACGGATAATCTTGACAAGCTTATTGTCTCGCTTTTGGCTCTCGCCAACTCTTTCCACCAGAGTAGGTCTTATCGATAAGTTTGCCAACATCTCAGGTTCCAATTCACATCTAGGCCTGAAGTCAAATCCAGCCAAATACTCGAGACTCTTCCATTCTGAAAACATGGCTCCCAATTCTGCATGTCTTCGACTTAACGCATCTGCCACTGCATTACCTTTTCCCGGAGTATATGCTATACCAAAATCATATGATGCTAAAAACTCTAGCCATCGTTGCTGTCGAAGATTCAAATCCTTTTGGGAGAAAAGATACCTCAATGACTTATGATCTGTAAATAACTCAAATCGGACTCCCAATAGGTAATGTCTCCATATCTTCAGAGCAAAAACAATCGCCGCTAATTCCAAATCATGAGTCGGATAATTCCTTTCATGCGGCTGCAGTTGTCTACTTGCATACACAACAACTTTATCCTTCTGCATTAGCACTGCTCCAAGCCCAGTACCACATGCATCGGTGTAAACCACCATCTCATCATTCCCACTTGGAATGGTCAAAACAGGAGCATTTGTCAGGCGCTCTTTCAGGATTCCGAAAGCTTGCTCACACTTAGCATCCCATCTGAACACTTGGTTCTTTTTCGTCAATCCTGTTAACGGTGCAGCTATCTTGGAAAAGTCTTTGATAAACCGGCGATAATATCCTGCTAATCCAAGAAAACTTCTCACATCAGATGCATTCTTAGGTCTAACCTAATCCTGGATCGCTGCCACCTTGGCGGAATCAACCGCTATTCCATTTCCAGAGATAACATGGCCTAAGAACCTCACTTCACTCTTCCAGAAGTGACACTTCGAAAACTTAGCCTTCAGCTGATGTTTCCGTAAGATTTCCAAAACAATATGCAAGTGCGTCTTGTGATCTTCCTCAGTTCTGGAATAAACCAGAATATCATCCACGAACACAAGTACGAACTTGTTCAACTGATCCCTGAACACTCTATTCATAAGATCCACAAAATATGCTGGTGCATTGGTCAATCCAAACGGCATTACCAACCACTCAAAGAAACCGGATGGTGTCCTGAAAGCAGTTTTCGGCACACTATCCTTAGCCACTCTTAATTGGTGAAATCCCGTTGCCAAATCCATCTGAGAAAACACCTTGGCTTCGTGAAGCTGATCAAACAAGTCATCTATTCTCGGCAATGGATACTTGTTCTTCTTAGTCACTTTATTCAGCTCACGATAGTCCACACACAACCTCAACGATCCATCGCTTTGGTTGCAAACACAACTGGTGCACCCCATTCGGACACACTATGCCGAATGAATCCTTTCCGTAAAAGGTCATCAACTTGCACCTTCAACTCTTGCTGTTCCCTAGGCGCCATCCGCCTAAGAGGCATCACAACAGGTCTGGCTCCTTCAACTAGATCGATACGAAACTCGATCTCTCTATGTGGCGGTAACCCTTTGACCTCGTCAAAGACATCCTCAAATCCATTCACAATAGGCACCGATGACAATCCATCCCGTGGAACAACTAGCGAATACAAGAAGCTCATGAAGACGCCTTCTTCATGCTTACATCGTATCACAACCTTTCCCCCCTCCACATTCTCGACTGTCACCTCCAGCCTCTTACAATCAACCTTTGCCGCATACTTCCTAAGCCAGTCCATACCCAAAATAATTCTGAACCCCGCAAAGTTCAAAACAAAACAATCACAAACAAAAGAGCAATCATGACTCGATACAACTAGACCATGGCATACCATACACAAACAAGACGAACCCCCAACTGGATTAGTTACAACCAATGGTCTATCAACAATATCTGGTTCCAAACCCAACCGGCCTACAAGTTCATTACAAACAAACGAATGTGACGCCCCAGTATCAAACAACACTCTAACTGAAACACCACATATAGAAAGAGTACCTTGAACCACCACACTCTTTCCCTTCTCTTCAGCAGTAGGAGCTTTCAAAGATGATGGCACAACCCCCAAAGTATAAGCTTGCACAATCTGCTTGTCCTTCCTCGGTTCTGGACAATTCTTCTTGATATGGCCCGGTTTGTCACAGTTGTGGCACTTCACCGGCACTCTCGGATTCTTGCGATCTCTGGAGAGATGACCCTTCTGCCGAAAGTTGTAGCAGGTCACTTCACTCTTAGGCTTCTTCTGGCCATCCCTACCCTTCTGGTGCTGCTGTTTTCTCTTCTTGTTTCCACTTGACTCCTTGGTCACAGCAACAACAGATCCTTCTTTAGGAAACAAATTCTCATGCCTGAGAGCTTTCTCCACAAGCTTCTCAAATGGGTCATCCAAATGATCCACCAACTGTTTCCCAAGATAAGTGTCCAAGCCTGTCACAAACTTCTCATTCTTCTGATAAGGAGATTCAATATACGACCGAGCATACTTGGACAAGGCTTCAAACTCAGAAACATACTCAAGAACTGGTCTTCCACCTTGCTTGAGTTCCATAAACTTCTTGAACAGAATAGATTTCTGAGCTGTAGAAATGAACTTAGCTTCAAATCTAGCTTGGAATTGCTCCCAAGTGATCTCTTCCTCTGGAGTATCAATGGTGATATAGTTCCACTAATCAGAAGCTCTTCCCTGAAGCTGTCTTGATGCAAGCTTCCTCTTAGTTGCATCCTCAATTCCCAAATCACCAAAGATCCTTCTACAAGCATCAATCCATCTCTGAACTTCAATAGTTGATTCTGTCCCCAAGAAAACCTTTCCTCCAAGAGCAGTATAGTCCTTACACAACTTAGCAAAATCCACTGGTCTTGGGGCTTGAACTTGAACTCCAACATCTACTGATGGACCCGGAGCTGGCATCCTCCTCATGATCGAAGTCATCATAGCCTCGAACATAGAAGCATAATCAGCAGCTCCCTCAACAGCACGGCCTTCCCTAGCAGCTGGTCTCCCTCTTCGACTCATTCCTAATATCTATTAGAAAATGATTAATATACCCTGAGAAACAACTGCATAAGGAATTCAAATTCTTCTAGGCTACTATATTATATATATAGTAATCATCCATAAAAAATACAATTACGTCTCTCATACGTAGTTACGTCAGCGAGCGTTGGCTAAAATCGATTAACCTGGCTCTGATACCAAATGTGACGACCGCCCATGACACCCGCACTTAAATAAGGAAATAGTGCGCTGAAAAGTGCCAGGCAGCCATGGACAATCGTCAGGGTAAGGTAAAAGAATAAACTCTATCGTATTACTCACAATGCAGGGATAAAATACAATAGAAAAGTATACATAGTGAAGCTCATAGAACAGAATCTTATCATATAAACTCATAGTAGTTTTATACAAACATCTGAATAGCCAATACATCAAGCCTCACTACATAACACTCAGAGTATCAAAGCAAACTGCGGAATATCCAGTACATATAGTAAGAAAACAATATGCAAAAGCCTCCAGCTCATCTTCGTCGTCAACAGCGCTAGTCACTAAGAACATCACCTGTCACCTGCTACCTAGTCTGCCCATCCCAACATGGATGAACAGCCCAAGGTAATAAGAGTTAAACATAAAACCTTGAGTCAGACAAAAGTCTTAGTGAGCAGTAAATCAACTATCAAACATACCAAAAGAGCATAAAGGGTAAAAAGGAATAGGAACCCAACCATCCCACTCCACCTCTTTCTACAGTGATAGCCCCTAGATACACTAAGCAGAAACAAACATAGCAAAGCAGACAATTAAAGTAAAGCAATTATCACTCGAGTCAAGATCGATGTTTTCCAAGTACAAACCCCCAAGGCCTAAACCAAGATCAGGTAAGCACCCCGAAAACATCGCTCTTGGCCCAAGCGACGATACAACCAGAACATCCAAACATCCATGACTCTGGCTATCACTGTTATCATTGCCTCGATTTCACCATTAATTGAATGACCGCCCATTATTTCATCCGTCCGCCAAGGGCTAATGGTAACCCCGGTTCTAGACATAACTCCGCACGTCGTCGTGACCCGTGCCTAGGACTATCGAATCTGCCCAGAGTACTAACACGTCATCGTGACCCGTGTCTGAGACGTCGTCGTGACCCGTCCCAACGTACTCTTGCTTTGAGCATGCTAGAACCTTCAATAACGATGAGATCTCAGCCTTCTAGTCATCCTCCCTGATGACTATTCACATACTATCTCAAGCGCTTCTCGAGCCAACCATTATGAACAAACTCGGACCACATCACCGAGTTATCAACATGCTTGGGATGATCCCGTCTGGACTAAACCAAGGCTATCTCACATCATGCTTTGCTTCATCGCATCATAGCAAAGTGCCATCTCAACATCATACTTTGCTTCATCACATCATAGCAAAGTCCCATCTCAACATCATTAACAAATCTATCCATATGAGCTTTCTCATCCGCTTCATATGCCACAGGCAGCTTTCCTTATTCCAGAGCCTTTCCACTTAGCTTTTGAATCATCTTAGACCAACTTGTCCAAACCAACTCATCAATCAACTAACTTTTCACGATCAATCAAATCAAACATTAATCCAAGTAATCAATCATTCAAATAAGATCTAAATAAACAGTTATAACAATAATGGCAATTTCGTAAATAAAGAGTCCAAATCTAACAAGTATGAATTCTAAGTAATATCTTGGTGAATGAACTATCGTAGGTTAACATGTAGTAAAATCGGTATCAAAACTTTGTGAACGATGTTTCTACATGCAGACTTAAGGAAAATGCATGAAATCACTATCTTTGACACACAAACAAGCCACCAATCCAATATACTCCTTTGGGTCCGTGTGAGAGATAACCACCACTCACCGAATCACCTAAACACTTCAAAAGCAACTAACTTCAGATCTGGACAGCAAAGGATCTAGCTTGATCCAACAAAGTTTCCCTTCAAATGATGAAATCTCTCTTCAATGGATGGAGATCTTCAACTTTGGCTCTTGGATCTTCGATTTGATCTTCAATCTTGGATGGAAGGAAGCACTAGATTAGAGTGGAGAAAAGAAGTGAAGAAGTGTTGTAGTCGAGCTCTCAAAATGGCAGCACTTCGTCGCTTCAAAATCCGGTGCCAAAAAGTGAACCAAACCCCTCTATTTATAGGCTGAAACCCCTTAAGTCGGTCACGACTCATCATCCCCATAAGTCGTCCACGACTTAACAGCCCTTGCCGACCTAACGCCCTTGCCGACCTAACATATGCGCGACTTAACTATCCAACTACCTAAGCCTTACGCCAATGCGCGACCTAACAACTACACGAGTTACGACCTACGACACAAGCTAATACGCGACTTAACACCCCTTCGACCTAACGACTCAACAGGGGAAAGCAACCTAACACAACCCACGACCTACATCTTCATACGACCTAACCAGCCTGTCGACCTAACTATACGCCTAAGCCATAACTCATTCACGACCTAACTCTCTTAGGTCACTAGCTTCTTAGGTCGGTCAAACCTATAGGTCGCTCAAACCCCTAAGCCTCTAACTATCTTAGGTCGCTTCCTGTATTTAGGTCGTCTCAATCTATAAGTCGTAACTCGTTAACCTACTCCAACTACTAACTCGTTAACGACCTATTCCTTAACCCGTTAACTCGTTCTAACACACTAACTCGCTCACTGTCTTAAGTCGTTCTACACACTGGACTGTTAACTCGTTCAAACCTATAGGTCGCTCCATTCCTTAACTCGTCCACGACTTAAGAAATACCTGACCTAAGCTACCCACGACTTAAGCACCACACGAGTTAACTCTGGTTGACTTAAACAATGCAAACGACCTAATGGCAACTATTTTACGATTTGTCGACACATAAAATACGGTCGTTACAAGGTCAATCGTAGTTCGTATGCTCGAGTTATGAATGGATCAAAGTTCATGAACATTTAGTTCGTATCTATCGAGATTGACTCAGCTATTTACAATGGATCGATAGTTTAGTATCGATTCATATGGATATGGATAAGGGAAATGCACTTGGCACCTCACTTTGGACCGATGGAATTCGTATCAATGCAATGCGCATCAATTGAATGGATACGACAAGGCATACTTCGTATCGATCAAAGCTTGGATCGATACAAAGGGGGCAAAACTTGGATGGATGCACACTTGATGGATATGGTTTGTACCGAAACTTACGTATCGATCGAATAAAGCGGTAGAACTTGTTGGCACATTTCATATCGATCAGGGCTGGATCAATACGAAGGATGGGGCAACCAATGGGTACGAAAGCATACATTTCGAGAGTGCTTGGATCGATACGAAAAAGGAATGGATACGAAGGCTCTGTACTTCGTATCGATGGATACTAAGGAAGTGGTCGAGATGGAGCGAAGGATATGGATCAAGGCGTGTGAAGTTTGGATCGATGTGAGGGCTACGGCTATGGATATAGGGATCGATGGATACTTGGATAATGGATACAAATTATGATGGATACGTAGGTGATCGAGATGATCGATATGAAGAGGTATCGGTATGAACTAGTATCGACACGTACACTTCAGCCACTCGCAAAACCAAATTTGGATCGATTATAACTCTCATTCTACAAGTCCAAATGCTATGAAATTTTCACAGGAGCTTTCTTATTCACTCGAAAACGTCCATGACTAGTCTTAACTCGATTACAGCCAATTTGGATCGATACGAATTATACTTGGATCGATCCCAAATCACTCTAGATCGATCGTTAGCCCACCTACACATGGGAAAAGGTATTCCAGGTTTTAGGATAGATATTTTCGGATGTACACCTAAAAATAGCAGTCCTATGGAAACTAAAAGAGGGTCTTCTTCTGCTCTTTACGCCTAAACTTTGCTATTTTGTTCATTGATATTCAAAGGCTTGTAATTGTAATCTTAATACAAAAGGAATAAAAGGATTGATTCAAAGTGGGCGTAGGCCGGAGATAGCCGAACCACTATAAATCATGTGTTCTTTTCTTTCTTGCTCATCTTAATTTTGCTATTTCTTTATTTTTATTCTCTACTTTATCTAAATCTGAGATCCATGCTTGGATATTTTGGATCTATGCGTAAACACTGGTGCTTATACTACACTGGGGTTTGTGACCAATTTTGGTGCAAACACTTTGGTGCTTTCACTGATAAAGCACTCGCTACTTCGAATTTGGAGTTTAGATTTGGAAAGCTAAAGGATTGAATCTAAAGCTATGGCTAAGCAATCAACCAGGAGACAGTGGACATAAAGGACTCCGCATGAAGGAAGTCAAGAGGCAACTTCACGAGTTAATCAGACCTCAATTTTCATCACTAGAGATGAGATGGAGATGATGATGGATGCTATGCAGGAAGGGATGCTGAAAAGGCAGGAGGAGATAATGCAGAACCTACTCCGATAAGTTGGACAAGCTGGAGTGCAGAATCAAGAGAATGCAACTACAGGAAATGCTGGAAATATGGATCGTGAAGTTAGAGCAGCAGGAGTGGAGACAGTTCGGAATCAGGATCAAGAGCATGGAGAAAACATGATATAGAATAGAGTAGGACCATCCGTAACAGCTCCTACACTCGGGGGGGGGGGGGGGGGGGCATACCTATAGATCATATCATCTCAATTGCAGGAAGGATACCAGATGGCGCTACGCTGTTTGGTGTTGATCGGGATATGGATGCTCATCCAAAAGGATAGGTTCCAAGATTCGCTCACGAACTCGAGAGGCAGGTTGGAGATCGAAGATAGAGGCTACCACTTGATGACAATGATAGGTTAGCAGGCATGATCAGACAGGCTATGAGGGGAGGATTGATGAATAGCGATTTGGAGGACGTGAATAGGAGTCCCTTAACTCTAGTGATTAGGCAGTCTAGGAACCCACCGGATTTCAAACTACCAATGCTGGAGATGTACGATGTGAGAACGGATCATGTTGTTCATTTGACATGGTACATGAGACACATGGAAGTGTTGGGGGCATCAGAGGAAGTCATGGCACGGTGCTTCCCTTTGTATTTGACGGATATATCAGCATTATGATTCAGACAGCTGGAGAGTGGCTCTATTGGTGCATGGATGTAGCTGACTGAGAGGTTTATGAGGTAATTTCGGGTCCACATGTCAGACCCAAGAACGTGATGATTTTGACATCGATGAAGCAATGGAAGAGAGAATCACTTAGGGATTTCTTGACCAGATTCAATGCGGCAGTGGCTTCGCTGGATCGACCTAATCCGTCGATGGTTTTGATGGCAGCAGTCTTAGGAATTATGGATGATTCGGATTTTAAGATATCATTGGAATGGGATCCACCGATGGATCTCGGAGAGATTTACCACGAAGTAGAAAGATTTCTATGACAGGAAGATGCAAAGGCCGAGAGAGAAGGGAGAGAGGCTAAAGTTTACACGACAAAAGGGGGCGGTCCACCAAGGGAGGATTCAAACAAAGGCGACAGAGGCAAAAGGAAGGTGAATGACAACGGTGACACATCGAAAAGGCAACGAAGGGAATCCAAATTCTCTTCTTTCATAGACTTGACTGAGACTTGGGAAAGAATTTACTTGGATACTCAAGGGTACCTCCAGGGTCGAAGGTCGGCAAAAAGGGAACCCTTTGAATATGAGCGAGCATCAGAAAAGCATTGCCTATTCCATGAGCTGAATGGAAACAACACAAACGACTGTAGGCATCTGAAGGATATCTTTAAGGAACATGTGCAGAATGGACATTTGCAGTTGTAGATAAGGAATCAAGCTGTGGTAGTGGAACAGGAGCGGCCACCGCCTACCTCAAGCGAAGATGGCACTGGATCTAGGCAACATCGTTAGCTTTTTATCAAATGAACGGGTTTATGGCTTTGAATAAGTAATAAACCCCAAAGTGATGTGGCTAAGTCACTTACACATGTACGAGATCGAGGATGGTCCCTAGGCATGTTCGGAGATGATGATAAACCGTGATGCTCGGGTTTATGAAATCTTGTTTTTTCTCTATTTTTTATGGACTCTGGTAACTTTCTTGGTAATATGGACATTTGATTTCCTTGGTTGTATAGACTTTTATTTTTTTAATTTGGCTTTGTGTTGATTGGATATGGATTAATGTAATAAATAATACAGGTTTTGAGGTTATGGTCCCGACCGGAGAGATGGGGCGGTAATCGCAAGTTGCGAGTCCCTTCGTCGGAGAGCGATGGAATGGAATCGAATACAATGAAAAAGTCCACGATCGGAGAGTCGAGGCCGGAGAACATAAAAGTCCTCGAATGAAGAGTCAAGGATGGAGAATAAAAAAAGCCCTCTCGAGGCCGGAGAATATAAAAGCCCTCGACCTAAGAGTCGAGGCCGGGGAATATAAAAAGTCCTCGATTGGAGAGTCGAGGCTGGGGAATATAAAAAGCCCTCGATTGGATAGTCAAGGCCGAAGAATATAAAATGTCCTCGACTGGAGGGTCGAGGCCGAAGAATATAAGTCCTTGACTGAAGAGTCAAGGCCGAAGTAGGATAAAATGAACCGGAGAGGTCCTGGCTTTGGATTCGGATCAGGCGAGGTCCCGGACTTGGATAAAACGACCCGGCGAGGTCTATGGATTTGAATTTAGACCCAAAGAGGTCACAGATTTGGATTTCATCTTTGAATGGCCAAGGATTGGCTGTGGACCTGGAGTAGTCCCGGATTTCGATAAGGGCCCGGAGAGGTCTCGAATTTGGATATCGACTCGAAGAGGTCATGGATTTGGTGATTGGACTCTGGATATGCATGGATTGAAACTCGGTTGACAAGTTCGGATGTCCTTGGAATTGGCTAGGGATTTGGTTACTGGATTTGGAATTGGATATCGACTCGGAGCAGTCATGGATTTAGACAAGGAAATGGCTATGGCACTTGGATATGATGTGTGATATCCCAGAATTTCAACCAAATAATATGTGATAATCTTCTTTTATAAATCATTTAAAATGAGCTAAATTATTATTTTTCAAACAAATTAATTATTTGTTTGTTTAAATATATATGAAAATTGATTTTAAATAGAATTTGAATTTGAATTTTGAAATTCAAAAGATAAATATCTTAAAATAAATTGGATTTAAAAATAATATATATATATATATATGATTTTATTTAGTATATAATTAGTTTTATATTAGTTTCTTTAGAAGATTTTGTAAATATAAATTAAGAAAATGTATTAACTGAATAGAAAATAAATATAAAGATTTATAAAAACTTATTAAAATTTATTAACACCTGCTAAATACAAGTGTAAGATATATAGCATATAGTTTAACAAATGTAAGCAAATATTTTCATGAAAATTACAAGTGTCATGTAATTTGTTTTCTTTTCATTTTCAAATAAAAGATAAATCAAGACTATAAATATATCGATCCCCTCTTCTCCATTCTTTTTCTATCTTCATTTTTCAAAACTAAGAAACAAAGCCTGTAAACGTCTTCAAACCAAAAATTTTAAATCAAACAATAATCTTTTTCAAGCAACAACTTTTTCAACTATCTCAACCTGAACCATCAAGCAAATCAAAGTAAAATCATCTCAGTTTAAAGCAAGCTTCCAACTTCAAACTTGATCATTTCAACAAGTTCCCAGTTTCATGTTTCATAGGATCAAGCATTCTAGTTTTCAAAAGCACAAAAACTGTTTCAAAGCTCTCTATTCAACATAAAATTGGTAAGTAAACTTTCTCTTAAAATCTTAAATCTGTTTAAGCTTGCTTGCATGTGAAAGTATTTGATGTATGTGGTGGAAAAATTTGTTGTATTGATGTAAATTTGCTTGCATGTCTGTGTATCAACATGATTGCCCTGTTCTAGCTTTACAGAATTAAAAACTTGATAAAAATCCAATCTCTCTCTCCCTGATTCTTTTTAGACTTAGATGTATAAACAAAAATAGTTTGTAATAACAAGATATTTGATTTAAAAATATTTCCAGGTAAGATTCAAGGGTAGTTTTAACATAAAGGAAGAGTTACAGTAAAAATTCAAACATATCTATAATCTCGACTTAAATGATTTGTGGTTTCAAGTGTACAGACTGAATTGTTATCGAAATCTATGATTTTTAAAAATATAATCATGATTTTTAAGCCTTTAAATCGAGAGTAAGTGCGAGTTGAACGGATTTGATGTTTTGAAGCTTTTCTAATGATCAGGGGGCTTGGGGTGGTCAGGGTCTCTATTGGAGGTAGCAGGGAGTTAGGCGGTCTCGGGAAAAATGGAGGTTGGTTTTATTAACCACCGAGGTGACGACAAATCATCGGAGTAGGGTTTTGGGATCAGGTTTGATCGAGGTCGGGAAATTGCTTACTGTAGCGTCTCTGGAGCACCGGACTCGTTTGGAGGTACGGGATGGAAGCGTGGGTCTTTGGCGTAGCTATAGACGGAGATTCGTGGTTGCTGGTGGTCGGCAGCGTCAGGTCAAGGAGGTTTTTAGGTGATGGATGCTGTTCCTGGTTGTTCGAAATAGCTCGATTTTGATTTTGGGTTTGTGATGAAGTTTAGGTGGTCGGGATCGAAGGGGAAGGTCGAAGTCGGCTCGTCGGTGGTGGCATGGGTGACCGGATCATCGCCGTTGATCTGTGCATGTGCACATGTTCCTGTTTGCATCATTGTTGTTGTGCTCGTGGAAGGAGAAGATGTCGACTCGGGAGAGAACTCAGAGTAGCTGTCATGTGTCTCTAATATGGCCTCAGGTAGGATGCGTGAGTGTTAATACATGTTAACAGTTTAAAGTTCTAACCAGTTTAAATAAAAAGAGATAAGAAGAAAGTCTCGGGGCTAGACTAGGGTGAGAACCGGGGTGAACTCGGGTAGATAATTTTAACAGTTTTAAATTTAATTATAAGCAAGTTTTTAAAATTTAAAATAAATCAAGTTTAAACCTTTTTCTTAAATAAATTTGTTTTATATATAATAAATGTTTTTATTTAACATTTGGTTTAGGAAGTTGTATGATTTATTTTACTTAAAATTAATTAAGTTAGATTGTTGAGTTTATTTTTAAAAACTTAAATTAAATGGTTTAATCAAATAGTTAATTTAAAAGATAAAATGTTTTAAATTTATATGTTAATGATAATTAAATAATTAATAACGATAAATGTTTTATCCTAAATTTAATTAAGATTTTGGGTAATTATAGATTAATTAAATTAATGAAGTAATTAAAGAGAAATTAATTAATTAATAATTTAGGGATTAATTAATTAATAATTAAGGGAAATTAATTAATAATTAAGGGAAATTAATTAATCAATTAAAGATTAATTTATTTGTAATTAAGAAATAAATTAATTAACAAAGGATTAATTAATTAGAGATTAATAAATTTGTAATTAAGGATTAATTAATTAACAATTAAGGATTTATTAATAATTAGGGTAGATTAATTATTGATTAAGGATTAGTTAATTAATAATTAAAGGATAATTAATCATCAATTAAAGATTAATTAATTAATTTGTAAAAGTAATTAAAGAATGATTAATTCAATAATTTATTAAAATGGTTTGTAATTAATGATTAATTAAGCAGGTTAGGTAATTAATTTATAAGTAATTAATTTAATTTGAGTTAATTAAATTGATTATAATTATGGGATTAATACGACTTGCTTGTGGATGATTGATTGTATAGAATGTCTGGATTGATTGATATTTATATTATGATAATATGTGATGTCTGTAATGTGAAATACTTTGCATATAGCTGTGATAAATGTGAGTTGTTTGTCTGTGCTAAATTGCTGTGTGAATTCAAATGTTTTGAATTGAATTAAATAGTTTTACTCAAACAACTTGGACTTTAAGACGGCGTTTGGATTTCAATGAGACCGGGATCGGATATCAAATTTGATTATCCGAAAACCACATCGATCTATGTTAAACGATAGGTCGTGAAATCTCAAGTTATGATCGAGATGAAGTTTCAGAGTGCAAGGGCTATTGTCATTAACTCTAAGGGTAATTCTAAAATGAGTATAGCGAGATAGTGCCTTCGGTTTCGTTCGAACCCGGAACGAACTTGTATGGATGAATGCTATCAGACCATCGTCAATGGAGGATAATGAGCATTCCAAGATATGTGTTCTAAAAGGGTAATCGCAGCCTCAAGCCTCATCAACCAGGAATGGCTAAAATAGGAAAGGTGCACACATGGCTAAGTGGGTAGCACCCAAGTAGGATAAGATTTTCTCCTGTCTAGAGATCCCTTTATTCGGCTGTGTCGGCGGTTGTTGGCCACAACAGTGGAGTTGTCTTATTCGGACTACCCAGTAGGGGTAGCTTTGGCTTTGTGAACGTAGGGGATCAGGGTGGATCCTCGGTACAGTGATCTAGACCACGTACTGTGATAGGCGGTACCCTAATAGCCCTGCCATTGTATAGAATCCAATCTCTAATAAGTGCTTGTACGGTTTTGATTGTGCCCAACTATGTTGAGCTATTTCCTACTTTATATTGAAAACCCTAGACACTATTATAATATAACCGGATTTCCTATCAAATTTTTTGGTTATGTAAGGGAAAAACTTGCCCGTATTTATTTCTGGAGAGTCTTACATGATACCTTTTTTTCGAAGATTTTCAAGTTAAACAACTTAACCGTTTACCAGACCGATGTCTGGCTTGGAGTTTATTCTGTTTTGCTTAAACTCTTGGGTATTAAAATTTTTATGAGTAGCCAAGTGACCAGGTTTTCTTGATGAATTTTGAAAAAGTTTGGAGCAGGAGTCTTGGCGTATGTGTGTGTGTGTGTGTGTATATATATATATATATATCAATTTCCGCTGTGTTGGAATCTTTTGTCTTTGTATTTTGGATGTAATGGATAAACAAGTCTTTACAACTGTCTAATGTGATGATATGTAACTGTATTGACTCTAATGTACAATGACTATGTAGTATCTATGTGAAGTAATATATTTTGTTTCGTTCCGCTGTGAGATTATGATATTGTTGTTCTTTCTTTCTATCTATTCTTTTCTACCTATTTCTTTCTTAATGATGATACGTCTTTCTGTGGAATGTAAGGCGGGTCGTCACAGTTGGTATCAAAGCGCTAGGTTGAGATAATACCTAGGCTTTGGGATAGTATCTATCTTGAGAGCATGTATTTGTAGTTTTTATATATCTATATAACTATCTAAAATTTTTGGGTTACCTGTCCAGGTTTCCAACATGAGTTCTAGAGGAAGGAGCGGCTGAGTTGTGGGGAGCACGACGACCACTAATGGAAGAGGTTCGACTGCTTGCGAGGCTGTAAATCCAATGCCCCCACGAGTAAGTTTTGCTGCTTTGTACAAAGATTTCACCAATCTGGAAGGAAGACCTTTTAAAGGATCGTAGTCCATCGTTGAAGTTAAGGCTTGGATACGCTCATGTGAGCGAATTTTTAAGAGTTTAGATCTGTCAGATGAGCAAAAGAGAGTGATGGCATCGTGGCAACTTCAAGAAGGAGCTGCAGCATGGTGGGATGCAGTTAAAGTGAATATTTCAGAGGATGATATTTCTTAGAGTCAGTTTAAGGAACTGTTTGAGGAATAGTTTATGCCTATAGCTGGGAAGACTCGTTTGTGTAGGGATTTTCTGGATCTGAAGTAAGGGAGCATGTCAATTTTTGAATATGAGACCAAGTTCAATGAATTATCTCGCTACGGACCTAGTCTGATTGACACACCCCTCAAGAAGAATGAGATGTTTGTGCAAGGAATGAGGCCCGAGTTCCACAAGAAGACAACGGCTTATCTCAAGGGATCTTTTGTGGAATTGATCGACATGGCATTAAGGTATGAGGAGCTTTAGAGCAAGAAAACCCTAGCATCTGCAGTAGCACCGAGTGAAACTTCTTCCAATCCAAACAGGAGGAAATTCAACCAAAATTGGAAGAAGCAAGGCAAAGGGAAACAGGGAGGCAACAACGGAGCTTGTAAGTGTTATGTGTATCAGCAAGAGGGTCATTTGTCTAAGCAGTGTCCCAGAGGTAGATCTCAGTAGCAGCAGCGTCAGAGTGGACCCGGTTCAGCATTGGTTCAGAAATCTTTATGTTTCAACTGTTATCAGCCAGGGAATATGGTGAAGGCTTGCTCGCTTCTTCAGAAACCCCAACAGAACAAGGTGTTTGCTTTTGTAAGTGGACCATCAAATTCTTCTTCTAAAGGCAAAGGCGTTTTGGAAGGTACTTTTCTTTTAGATGGCATTTTTGTTAGAGTTTTGTTTGATTCTGGTGCATCGCTTAGTTTTATTTCTTTCAATACGGTAGAGAAGTTTCATCTGACCCCTAGTGTGGTAGACCGCCCTATTTTTGTATCTAATCCTGTAAGGGGAGTGACTAAGTTAGATAAGATCTGTAGAGGCCTAAGAATTTCTTATCTGTCTCATAGTTTTTCTTGCGACCCATTTGTATTGGATTTCAAAGGGTTTGACCTTATTCTAGGAATGGATTGGTTGGATAAGCATAAGGCTGTTCTGATTTGTGAGGAGACAATTTATGTCTTTGGAAACTGAGTTAGGAAGGATCGCAAAGTGACTTGCGATAGTTCTGGAGTTCACTTGAGTAATCTTTTGCATAGAATCGAGGTATCTCCAGAAGGCGTAGAATCCATCGAAGTGGTCCAAGATTTTCCGGATGTTATCGAGGAAGTGAAAGGTTTGCCCCCACATCGGGAGATAGAGTATTTGATTGACTTTCCGAGAGCAATACCTGTTGTTCAATCCAGTAGAAGGATGGCGTCGAGAGAGAGAAGAGTTGATGAAGAGATCCATGATTTCTTAAAGAAAGGTTTGATCCGGCAAAGTTTTTCTAGTTGGGGTTCTGCTATAGTCTTTGTGACCAAGTTGGATGGGTCATTGAGATTCTGTGTGGATTATCGGGAGTTGAATAAGGTTACTGTTAGGAATAAGTATCCCTTGCCCCGTATAGACGATCTTTTTGATCAACTCCATGGAGCTTCTGTTTTCTCTCGGTTGGATTTAGCCACGGGTTTCCACCAGCTAAGGGTAGCTGAGGAAAGTATACCCTTGATTGCGTTCAAGGGACCCAATTTTTTTAATGAATGGTTGGTTATACCTTTTGGGCTAACCAACGCTTCTGCCTATTTTGTGGATTTGATGAACTGAGTATTCTGGAATGTGCTGAATAAGTTCATGCTTGTGTTCATCGATGACATTCTCGTCTACTCCAAGTCTGAAGAGGAGCATAAGCGACATTTGGAGATAGTGTTAGAGACATTTATGAGGCATGTTCTGAAGGCTAAGTTTTCGAAGTGCCATTTTTGGAAGTAGGAAGTTAGAATTTTGGGGCATATTGTATCTAGTGAGGGTATTTCTGTAGATCCGGCCAAGGTAGCAACTATTCAAGAGTGGAAGCAACCGCAGACTCCTATGGAAGTGCGTAGTTTTCTGGGTTTGGCAGGATACTACAGGAAATTTATCAGAGACTACTCTAAGATTTCTTCGCACTTAACCAAGTTGACTAGGAAGGTAGCAAAGTTTAAGGGGACCCCCGAGTGTGAAGAGGCATTCCTGGATTTGAAGGCAAGGCTTACCAGTGCACCTGTTCTAGCTATCCCTGATGGTAAGACTAAGTTCAAAGTCTACACGGATGCTTGTGGAATTGGGCTGGGTGTAGTGTTGATGCAGAATGGGAAAGTGATTGCGTATGCAAGCAGGCAGTTGAAGCCACATGAAAATAATTACGCTACGCATGATCTGGAATTGTTGGCCATCGTCTTTTCTTTGAAGATCTGGAGGCACTATCTGTTGGGGGAGAAGTTCGAGCTTTTCATAGATCATAAACCTTAAAATACCTTTTCTCCCAGAAGGATCTGAATTTGAGGCAGCAAAGGTGGGTAGAATTTTCAGCATCGTATGATTTGGATATCCTTTATACTCCAGGGAAATCGAATGTTGTGGCTGATGCTCTGAGTAGGAATGCAGTTTTGGCTATTTTGGAAGTTGTTCCATCTTTACAGGAAAGGATCTTAAGCAGTCAGATGAAGGATAGAACTTTTGAGGAATTGATTCTTAAAACTAAGGATGGTCGATATTCGGATTTCAAGGTTGACGGTCAAGGAGCTTTGAGGATCAACGGATGCTTATGTGTACCAGATGTGGATGGATTGAGGCAGCAAGTCTTGCGGGAAGGCCACAAATCAAGGTTGAGTATCCATCCAAAGATCTCAAAGATGTATAAGGATATGAAGAGAGTCTTATGGTGGCAGGGCATGAAGAAGGATGTTGCTATTTTCGTGAATGGATGTGCGATCTGTCAGCAGGTGAAGGGTGATGCACAGAAGACCGTAGGATTTTTGCAGCCTTTGGAACTCCCAAAGTGGAAGTGGGAAATGATAGCTATGGATTTTGTCGATGGTTTGCCAAGGACTAGAAAAGGAAATGAAGGAATATGGGTAATCGTAGACTGGCTGACCAAGAGCACCCATTTTATTCCGATTAAGGCGACCAGAACTGCAGCGTCTTTGGCAGAGATTTTCTTGTAGGAGATCGTCAGATTGCACGGAGTTCTCGTCAGCATAGTAAGTGACCGTGACCCAATCTTTACTAGTAAATTTTGGGAAGCTCTGCAGATAGCATTGGGTACAAGATTGAGTTTTAAGTATAGCCTATTATCCCTAGATCAACGGACAAACGGAAAGGCTGAATCGAATTCTAGAGGATATGTTGAGGGCTTGTGTTCTAGATTTTGGTGGAGCTTGGGAGGACCATCTACATTTAGTGGAATTCTCATACAATAATAGTTATCAGGCGAGTATTAAGATGGAACCCTATGAAGCTTTGTACGGGAGACCTTGTAGATCACCGTCTTGTTGGGTAGAATCGAGAGATCGTTTTGTTCTTGGTCCAGAGTTGATCCGAGAGGCATCTAAGAAGGTGGAGCTAGTCAAGAAGAGGATGAAAGCAGCCCAGGATCATCAAAAGAAGTATGCATACAAGAGACGAAGGCAATTGGAATTTGAAGTCGAAGATTTGGTTTTTGTCAACGTTTCCCCGAATAAAGGAGCGATCAGATTTGGAAAGACGGGAAAGCTTGCCCCAAGGTATATTGGACCCTTCCGAGTGCTCAAGCGAATTGGTGCTTTGGCCTACAAGATTGAATTGCCAGTTCAAATGGCTGGAATTCACAATGTTTTTCACGTATCTCATCTGAGGAAGTACGTGTACGACCCATCTCTAGTTGTGGAGCCAGCAGTGCGGGAAGATTTAGAGATCGAACCGGACTTGTCTGTAGCCAGGAATCCAGTCTAGATAGTTGATCAAGATGAGAAGCAACTCAGAAACAAAGTGGTGAAGCTGGTCAAGGTTTAGTGGTGAGAGGATCCCAGAGATTGTACCCAGGAAACTCATGATAGTTTTAGGAAAGCCTATCCGAAATTATGTCCAGATAGCTAGTAATGTTTGTTTGAATGAATTGTTTGTTTGCATGTTAGTGTACGACTGATATGTATGCATGAATTGTTTGAAATAAAAGTTTTTTTGATTATCTTTTGCTTTTAAATTTCGTGGACGAAATTCTTTTAAGGGGGGACGAATGTGATATCCCGGAATTTCAAGCAAATAATATGTGATAATCTTCTTTTATAAATCATTTAAAATGAGCTAAATTATTATTTTTCAAACAAATTAATTATGTGTTTTTTTAAATATATATGAGAGTTGATTTTAAATAGAATTTAATTTGAATTTTGAAATTCAAAAGATAAATATCTTTAAATAAATTGGATTTAAAAATAATATATATATGATTTTATTTAGTATATAATTATTTTTATATTAGTTTCTTTAAAAGATTTTGTAAATATAAATTAAGAAAATGTATTAGCTAAATAGAAAATAAATATAAAAATTTATAAAAACATATTAAAATTTATTAACACATGTTAAATACAAGTGTAAGCTTTATAGCATATAGTTTAACAAATGTAAGTAAATATTTTCATGCAAATTACAAGTGTCGTGTAATTTGTTTCTTTTCATTTTTAAATAAAAGATAAATCAAGACTATAAATATATCTATCCCCTCTTCTCCATTCTTTTTCTGTCTTTATTTTTCAAAAACTAAGAAACAAAGCCTGTAAACATCTTCAAACCAAAAAATTTAAATCTAACAATAATCTTTTTCAATCAACAACTTTTTGAACTATCTCAACCTGAATCATCAAGCAAATCAAAGTAAAATCATCTCAGGTTAAAGCAAGCTTCCAATTTCAAACTAAATCAAGGAAAGATCATTTCAACAAGTTTCCAGTTTCAAGTTTCATAGGATCAAGCATTCCAGTTTTCAAAAGTACAAAAACTGTTTCAAAGCTCTGTGCTCAACATAAAATTGGTGAGTAAACTTTCTTTTAAAATCTTAAATCCGTTTAAGCTTGCTTGCATGTGAAAATATTTAATGTATGTGGTGGATTTTTTTTGTATTGATGTAAATTTGCTTGCATGTCTATGTATCAACATGATTGCCCTATTCTAGTTTTACAGAATTTAGAATTTGATTAAAATCCCGTCTCTCTCTCCCTGTTTCTTTTTAGACTTAGATGTATAAACAGAACTAACAAGATATTTGATCTAAAATATTTGTAGATAAGGTTCAATGGTAGTTTTAATATAAAGGAAGAGTTATAGTAAAAATTCAAACATATCTATAATCTCGACTTAAATGATTTGTGGTTTCAAGTGTACAGACTGATTTGTTATTGAAATCTATGATTTTAAAAAATATAATCATGATTTTTAAGCCTTAAATCGAGAGTAAATGCGAGTTGAATGGATTTGGTGTTTTAAGGCTTTTTTGGTGATCAGAGGGCTCAGGGTGGTCGGGGTCTCTGTTCGAGGTAGCAGGGAGTTAGGAGGTCTCAGGAAAAATGGAGGTTGGTTTTATTAACCACCGAGGCGACGACAGATCATCGGAGTAGGGTTTTGGGATCAGGTTTGGTTGAGGTCGGGAAATTTCTTACTGCAGCGTCTCTGGAGCACCAGAATCGTTCGGAGGTTGAGGGATGGAAGCATGGGTCTTCGGCGTAGCTGTGGACGGAGATTCGTGATTGCTGGTGGTCGGCAGCGTCAGGTCGAGGAGGTTTTTAGGTGATGGGTGCTGTTCCTGGTTGTTCGAGATAGCTTGATTTCGATTTTGGGTTTGTGATGAAGTTTGAGTGGTCGGCATCGAAGGGGAAGGTCGAAGTTGACTCATCGGCGATGGCATGGGTGACCGAATCATCGCCGTTGATCTATGCATGTGCACATTTGCATGTTTGTGTCAGTGTTGTTGTGCTCGTGGAAGGAGAAGATGTCGACTCGGGTGAGAACTCGAAGTAGCTGTCATGTGTCTCGAGTATGGCCTCGAGTAGGATGCGTGAGTGTTAATACATGTTAACAGTTTAAGTTTTAACAAGTTTAAAAAAAAGAGAAAAGAAGAAAGTCTTGGGGCTGGACTCGGGTGAGAACCGGGGTGAACTCGGGTTGAAGATTTTAATAGTTTTAAATTTAATTATGAGAAAGTTTTTAAAATTTAAAATAAATCAAGTTTAAACCTTTTTCTTAAATAAATTTGTTTTATATATAATAATTTTTTATTTAACATTTGGTTTAGGAAGTTGTATGATTTATTTTACTTAAAATTAATTAAGTTAGATTCTTGAGTTTATTTTTAAAAACCTAAATTAAATGGTTTAATCAAATATTTAATTTAAAAGATAAAATGTTTTAAATTTATATGTTAATGATAATTAAATAATTAATAAAGATAATTTTTTATCTTAAATTTAATTAAGATTTTAGGTAATTATAGATTAATTAAATTAATGAAGTAATTAAAGAGAAATTAATTAATTAATAATTCAGGGATTAATTGTTAATAATTAAGGGAAATAAATTAATTAATTAGAGATTAATTAATTTGTAATTAGGAAATAAATTAATCAGTTAAGGATTAATTAATTAATTAATTAAGTAATTAGAGATTAATAAATTTGTAATTAAGGATTAGTTATTTAACAATCAAGGATTTATTAATTAATAATTAGGGTTAATTAATTATTGATTAAGTATTAGTTAATTAATAATTAAAGGATAATTAATCAAGAATTAAAGATTAATTAATTAATTTGTAAAAGTAATCAAAAAATGATTAATTCAATAATTAATTAAAATGGTTTGTGATTAATGATTGGTTAAGTAGGTTAGGTAATTAATTAATAAGCAATTAGTTTAATTTGCTAAATTTGAGTTAATTAAATTGATTATAATTATGGGATTAATAAGACTTGCTTATAGATGATTGATTGTATAGAATGTTTGGATTGATTGATATTTATAGTATAATAATCTATGATGTTCTATAATGTGAAATACTTTGGATATATCTGTGATAAATGTGAGTTGTTTATCTGTGCTAAATTGCTGTGTGAATTCAAATGTTTTGAATTGAATTAAATTGTTTTACTTAAACAACTTGGACTTTAAGACGACGTTTGGATTTCGATGAGACCGGAATCGGATATCAAATTTGATTATCCGAAAACCACATCGATCCAAGTTAAACGATAGGTCGCGAAATCTCAAGTGAAGATCGAGATGAAGTTTCAAAGTGCAAGGGCTATTGTCATTAACTCTAAGGATGATTCCAAAATGAATGTAGCGAGATAGTGCCTTCGGTTTCGTTCAAACCCGGAACGTACTCGTATGGATGAATGCTATCAGACCATCATCAATAGAGGACGATGTGCATTCCTAGGTATGTGTTCTAAAAAGTTAATCGTAGCCCCAAGCCTCATCAACTGGGAATGGCTAAAACATGGGAGGTGCAAGCAAGGCTTAGTGGGTAGCACCCAAGTTGGATAAGATTTTTCCATGACTGGAGGTCCTTTTATTCGGCCGAGTGGGCGGTTGTTCGCCACCACCGCGGGGTTGTCTTATTCGGACTATCCAGTAAGGGGTAGCCCCGGCTTTGTGAATGCAGAGGATCAGGGTGGATCCTCGGTACAGTGATCTAGACACGTACTAGGACGGGTACCCCAGTAGCCCTGCCATTGTATGAAATTCAATCTCCAATAAGTGCTTGTACGGTTTTGATTGTACCCAACTATGTTGGAACATGATATGTAAGCATTCTAGCTATTTCCTACTTTATATTGAAAACCCTAGACACTATTATAATATAACTAGATTTCCTATAAAATGTTTTGGTTATCGTAAGGGAAAAACTTGTCTATGTTTATTTACGGAGAGTCTTACGAGATTCCCTTTTTTTCAAAGGTTTTTCAAGTTAAACAACTTAACCGTTTACTCACCCCAGACCCATGTCTGACCCGGAGTTTATTTTGTTTTTCTTAAACTCTTGGGTACTCAAATTTTTATGAGTAGCCAAGCGATCATATTTGTTGACGAATTTTGGAAAAGCTTGGAGCAGGAGTCTTGGCGTATCTATATACATCTATTTCTGCTGTGTTGGAATCTTTTGTCTTTGTATTTTGGAATGTAATGGATAGACAGGTCTTTACGACTGTCTAATGTGATGATATGTAACTGCATTGACTCTGATGTATAATGACTATGTAATATCTACGTGAAGTAATATATTTTGTTTCGTTCCGCTGTGAGATTCTGATGTTTTTGTTCTTTCTTTCTATATATTCTTTTATACCTATTTCTTTCTTAATGATGATACGTCTTTCTATGCAATGAAAGGCAGATCGTCACATGATGGCTTGGTAATGGAATGGATTATGGATTGGATGGTATGACTATAGATGGAATATGGATTTTGGATGATGGATTTAAAGCTATTCAAAACACACCTTCTTACCACCAGGCATGTTTTAAGGGGAAAATGTTACCCCGCTTTTTGGACAAAGCCAAAATATCAACAAATTGGTAAAAAAAATGATGGATATAAGGATTGGAGATCGATTGGAAACATGGCTATGATCGATACCATCAAAATTTGACCATGCTCCAATCAAGATAGGATCGATATGGAACTATGAACAAGATTTGGAGAGGCTACATTTCAAATTTCAAGTCAATCGGAGTTCATATGCTCGAGTTATGGATGGATCAAGGTTCATGAAAATTCAGTTTGTATTGATACTTTCGTATCGATCGAGATGGACTCGGCTATTTACACAGGATCAATGGTTTCGTATCGATCCATATGGATATGGATAAGTGAAATGCATTTATCACCTCACTTTGGACCAATGGATTTCATATTGATGCAACACGCATCGATTGAATGGATACGACAAGCCATACATCATATCGATCAAAGCTTGAATCGATACGAAGAGAGCGAGACTTGGATGGATGCAGACTTGATGGATATGGGTTCGTACCGGTACATACATTTCGAATGATGAATGCGGCAGAACTTACTGGCATATTTCGTATCGATCAGGGCTGGATCGATACGAAGGAAGGGGCAACTGATTCTTTTATCCCTGATTGGCATAAATCAACTTTCAACATCATTTTTATTCACATTAAATTCAAGATTCAATTATTTAAATAATTTCCAATAATTCAATTTCGATAAATTCCATTATTAGATTTCAAATGAATTTTAGTCATCACACAATTATTTTATTTACATCTAAATAATTCAACATTTATTATTCAATCCTAGTTATTGATTATAAACACATCCAATACATGAAATTTCAATTCAATACTTGTTATTGTCTAAAGCTTCGAAATTTGTTATTTCAAAATTTTATTCAAGTACATATTCAATAAACTATATTAATGAATCATTAAATTTTTGTTTCTAACCATTTTTATTCAGTAATTATATTAAATTTAATAATTTAAAATAGTTAAAAATATGGATCATTGCATAATTAGTTTTAAATATTCAATTTGGGTTTTAATATGTAATCGTGTCACATTGTTGTGCGCGATCATATTTTTTCTTCTGCTGTTGCAGTTCGTATGCGGACGTTATAGTATGGCAGGGCACCCTAAAATTTTAAAAGTTTATATAAAATATGCATATACAATTGTACACAGTACAACCATTTAAGCCCAAAACATACATAGGCAATTTGTACGCTCAGTACACTGCCATCTTCCTCACAACAACAATTTAGTCACCTTGTTCTCTTCTTTCCCCTTCATCTCACATCTCTTGCTCCCTTGCATCTTGCCTTATTAAATGTTCTAGTTTAAATTTGTGTCGACCCTGAATTTTGAACATTTGAAATTAGTTTATTTGATTGATTTTAAATATTTGAATGATAAGTTTAACTTGAATTTCAAATAGAACAATGAATTTGGAAATTAAATTATTAAATTTAATTTATTGAAATTGGGCAAAATGTTGAATCTTGATTTTAAAGCTGGTTAAAAATAATTTGAAGGCTTAGAAATTCATATTGATAATATTGAAGATAATGGAAGCTTCAAAATTGAATTTAAAAGTATTTTGTTCAATTTTGAAATTTATATCGTTTAAAATCGATATTTAAAAAATAGCCTTCCGAGGCACAGTCTCGGAATTCGATGAAACTAGTTCTGTTGGATCCGTAATATTGTATTATTATCGGATTTCAATTTCCATAGCATTCGGAGTTGTCGTGTGACCGTACGGTTGATAAACATGCTAAAATTTTATTGAAAATTTAATATAATGGCTGGTTTGAAAAACTATCTTTTTCATATGATCGAATTTGGACTCGGAACAATTTCCATTGCATTTGAAATAGGCGTATAATATTATAAATGCCTGGAGGCACTTATCTGTTAGAGATCGAAATTTTGTGTTGCGGATATCAAGATGATTCACACTTGAATTTAATTTGAATTTAAATTTGAATATATAATACAATTGAATTATTGCCCAGACATTGACACGTTGAGAAAATTTGATACGTGTTTATTTTTCTCTGATGGATGTTCACATGCATCTTTGAAAAAAAAAATAAGAGAAAAAAATCGAAAGGGGAACGAAATTTTTTTCTCTTTCATTTGAAAATGAAATAGGAGCTTCACAAACAAAAAAAATCATGGCCGATACTAATAAATTCCCTTCTCTTCAGTTATTAAAAAAAAATCAAAATTCCTCTTGATCGTTTAAAATGGCCGTGATTTTTTCCTATATTTCGAAATCGAATTACCTTGTTCGATCATGGCCGAAGCCTTTTCCTAAAAAAAAATTAAAAATAAACCTTGTCTTTGCCTTCCTCTTCAATCAGGGAACGATATTCCTCAAATCGTTTGTGTAAAGAAAAATTTAGAAACAGCGACGATCTTAGTTCGATCCATTGATTTCAGATTTATGGAAAAATAATTAATGCATCAATCTACACAAATTCGAAAAAGATTTGGGTGAATTTAAAACAGATTGATGATTCTTTAAAATTTGATTCTGCATGATTCCTCAACGAAGTCTGTTCTTCCATTTTGCTTAACCATGATTTTGAGAATTAAGCATATCGTTGATGAAATGGCGATCGAGATGCATGCTGGGCTTGCCTCCGACGGTGGCAGCAAACTGAAAGATGCTGATGGAATTAATGAAAGCAATCTGTGTTCGGTGAAACCAGTAGCTCAAAGCAGTTTTCAATCGGTAAGGTGTCCGCTAATTTCATAGACAACGGAGGGATTGGGGTTGTATTTGATAAGATGCTTGATGAAATAAGTGTTGTTGGCTTTCTCGTTTTTTAAACTAGACCGAAGATTTTCTTTTCATGTCATTGCGAACATCAACAAAGAAGGCAGCATGTCTTTTGGAAGAAGTGTTGACTATGAGGGGTTCGAAGTCACACGTGGCTCGGCAGTTAGATCATGGCAGCGGCAACTTCGGCAAGGAGACCGAGCTAGGATTTTAATAGCAAGGGCTGTAAGGTATAAAAATTTGTTTAATTGATTTATATAAAAATTATTTAATATACTAAAAAGATTTGTTAAGGGAAATTTAGTTTTAAATTTAATTTTTAGTTAAATAAATTTATTAAAAGGGATTGGTTTAAAATGAAAAATATTAGTTTTGAATAAAATAATTATTGAATTGAATCTATCAAATGGGAATGTATTGTTCGATTGAATCGAATATTAATAAAATCATGTCATTGTTATACAAGGTCAAAATCGTGGAAAAACAAGACGGATTGGATTGGATTGCAAATAAAAGCAAAGGTGAGTTCTTTTCACTCAATCAGATACCCGATTTAATTTAAATAGTTAATTTAAATAGTTAATTTAAATTATTAGTTGTTTACTTGGATGATGATTGTTATCAGTTGTATTGAATTAGACCCTATGCTCCGCATAATAGCGGATGATATTATATATTAAACCCATATACCACGATATTCCACCTTGAAGTGGAATTGGTATTATATATGTATTTGGAGTGATCGATTTCCCGCATTATATAGCAGATGAGACCTTATGCGCCGCATAATAGCGGATGATATTTTATAAATCCCATATACCGCGATATTCCACCTCGAAGTGGAATTGGTATTTAATTGTTGTGCTAACGTCTGTGGATGTAAGGAAACAGGTTAGAGGGATCCAACTGGATTCCTCAAATGATTGAATTTGTTTCAATAATTGTGTGTTGATTTGTTTATAATCTGTGTGTGAATATATTGTGATTGAAATCATTGAAGGCTATAGTTTAGCCAAATTTATTTTTGGTATCGTAGGATACCGAAAATAAATAAATAAGTGGATTTTTAAAATTCAAGCTGAAAATTTATTGTAAAATTTATTTTTGATAATTGGATAAAATTTAAAAGAAGGAATTTTAAAAGAATAAAGTTTATATTTGAATCCTATTGAATAAAATTCCAAAATATGGGAAAAAGGCTTAGTGAATGGATTTCGGGTGATATTATTCAATGGTTGAAGAAATTATTTAAAAGTTGGATTTTTAAATAGTTTGAAAGAAATAAAGAAATTTATTTTGAAAAGAAAATAAATTTGGGAAATCAATTTGAAAATTTATTTGGTGTTTGAAAAAAATCTTTTGAAATTCGATTTGAAAATTTGATTTGGTGTTTTGAAAATAAATTGGAAAATCAATTTGAAATCGATTTGGTGTTTAAAATAAATCTTTGGGGAGTTGATTTGGAAATTGACTTGGTGTTTGAAATAAATTTAGGAAATCAATTTGAAATTTGATTTGGTGTTAAAAGTGAATATTTGAAAATCAATTTGAAAATCGTAAATTAGTGGATATTTGAAAAAATTAAATTCACAATGGGAATTTGAAAAGAAAAGGGAAATTTGTTTTAAAAATAAATATTGATTTATTTTTAAAGTGTGGAAAGAAATTTGTGGATTTGGGATGTGAATTGAAATAAATCAAGAAAGATCTATTAATCTGTTTAAAGGGACCATTTTGAAATGGAAGAGAATTCTTCCCTGAAAAGCCGAGTACATATTTCAAAGTAACATTTAAAGTATAAATTAAAAGTTTTAGAACCTGTTTTGAAAAAAATATTGTTAGAGAAATTATTTTTGAGAATTTTTTTAAAACTTTAAAGTAATATTTATTTAGTTGATTATAGGAATGATTATTTTAAAGATTTAATTGATGTTTGATTTAGAAATTGGTTATCTAAATATTTATACTCTATTTACTAATTTTATTTTAAAATTTTGTTTTGGACGTAAAGTTTATATGTGATATTAGCATAATATTTTCATAACTAATAATTAAGTAAGTGTTAAAATAGTTTTATTTTAAAATGTTTCCAAATATATTTTGGATAAGTGATTTAAATTATTTTTAAAGTATTTGATCTCGGCAAATTTTCAGTAGATTAAATAAATATTTGAAAATTTATTCTACATGAGGAAAGTGATTTGAAATTTGTTTTCAAAGGATTGAAGTGTGAAAAGCAATTTGAAATTTGTTTTCAAAAGATTGAAAGGTGAAAAGTGATTTGAAATTTGTTTTCAAAGTGATGAAGTGTTAAAAATATATCTTGCGAAGATATTTTGAAAATAAATAATTGGGTGAAGAATTATTTAAATCTGGTGATTGTTGTGAATATTGATCGATAGTTAAATAACCGACTATCAATATTGTGTTAGGAAATCAACTCTATGGTTCTGATGATAACAACTATACAATGGAAATCAAATGTATATATATATATATATATCTATATTTACAGGTAGATGATAGAGTAACTTCACCAAAGAGACAAAAACAAGACTCAAGAGAAGTATCAAAAGACCTCAAATCGGTAGAAGTTGAAAAGAAATGGCACAGACACAAATAAAGCATCATATACATTTTCAAATGTTTGAGTGCAATAGCCAGACGTCTGAATGTTTTCTCTGGTTTGCAAATCAGAGAAAATTAGACGTCTGGTACATATGCTCAGACGTCTGGATAAATTCTCTGGTTCACAATTCAAAAGGAAACAGACATCTGGAAATAAGCTCAGACATCTGGTTAAACTCTCTGGTTCACAATTCATAAGGAACCAGACGTCTGATAATAAACTCAGACGTCTGAATAGCAACCAGACACAAATAAATATGAAGACCAGACATCTGAAACATTCCTCCAGACGTCTGAATTTGAACTCGACTGAGCAATTTCAAGAGCAACTGTCACATTCGAAAGGACACATCTGCTTCTCTTTATCGCAACCCTTCATCACCATCAGAAGCGACTTTAGGAAGATTACAACAGATGCAACTATACAAGAAAACTCTTCATCATTATAAATAGCATCAGGAATGCAAAGAGTTTTCTCACCTTGCTTACTTATGCTCTTATTTCCTATACTCTGACTTATACCTGTTCTCTAGCAATCAACTACTTGTATTTAACACTTCCATATATTCAGAATTCATCATTCAATATCCTCTAGAAAGATATATATATTGGAAGCACTTGTACTCACTAGTCAACATCGGTATTATAGAACACATTCTTGACAAAGAAACTCTGCTATTGTAAACCTGTTCCTTCGGGTCAAGTGAGGGTTATTGAAAGGAAAATCTGAAGAGGAGCTTCGGGACTGGACGTAGGATGGGAGGTCCAAACCAGTATAAAATCCTGGTGTGATTATTTTAATTTACGTTGCTATTATTATCTATCTAGTTATATTATATAGTTAGTTGTTCATACTTGCATATATATCATATACGACCCACTCATATAGACTTTCATATTGGCTCTTAAATGGCATTTGAATTTCGATGCGACCGGGGGTCGGATTCCAAATGGATATTCGAAAACCACATCGAACCTTTGTGATTGTGATGGATTTTTTAGTTAAAAAGATCAAAGTGGAAATTTGTTGTGATTTGTTTGAAATCTGAATGTAACACTTATTTTTAAAATAAGTGCTCGTTATTCGAATTAGCCGGGAGAGGACTTTGTGTTATAAAACCCATTTCGAATAATGATATGACGAAATGGGATTGCATTTGAAGATGGTGTTGAAGGCCGTGTATTTTCGAAAACGAAAGGATTACCTGTCGAATGTCTCTACACCGGGTTGCTCTGGTATAGAGATTTTATCACCCTTTGTGATGAGGATTCCGGACGTGTTAGTGAATATCCGGATTGTAATGGCTTCTTTGGAAGTGCCTTCGGTTCCGTTCGATCCCGGAACAGACTTGTATGGATGTGTGTCTGACATTACACTTTGAGACATAAAGCTGATTTTTATCAAATACATTTCTGTTGGTGGCGGAGAATTTATTCTCTTAGCTTAACACCCTTCTCTTAGATGTACAAGCTCAAAGGTTATGTAGTTGATGGTTATTAGTGATATACTCCCAATTCGGTAATGTGGCATACGAAATGCTGCTGATCATTTGTTGATCAAAGCATGACTTTGCGAAAAGTGTAGCTTTGTGGATGGGACTTCGTCGGACCTCACACACCGGAAATGGTCAAAACAGGAAGAATGCGGTAAGGTTATGAGGGTCGCGCCCTTTAGGCTATGTCATTTCCTTCTGGAAAAGGGTGGTATCATGGTATGGAGCCCATATTTTTAACCTATGTGGTTGCTGCAAATTTATTATACTTTGTGGTTGTTGCTTTATGGTTGAGGATCCTTGGATAAACGTCACAAATGGTCGGGGGATGGCATACTCGTGTAGTAGTTACCTAGTTACAGAGGTAACTCGGCGTCGTGTTGGCAGAGAGCTGGTTAAGTTCTCGGGACATCCCTCCAGATGCGTACCCATGTGGCAGTAGGAAGTTCCTTAGCCTGACCATTTGTTGGAAATCCAATCTCTAATATGCGCTTTGTACGGTTTTAGTTGTATAACCTGCCATTTACTTATGGTGGCGCCCTACTGTTTAGATGGTAGCTATAGTAGGCATACAATAATGGTTGTATGCTGGCTAAGATTAATATTATACTTTCAAAATGTTTTCCACACTATACGCTAATGGTAATATTAAAAGGGATTTTGCATATCAAGCATGTTTGAATATCATAAGGAGAAATCTTCTCTAATTTTGCGTTTGCATTTTGTGTGTGGCGGGAGGCCTTATGGTAGTTTCATTTTCCAAAAGAATAGCGGATTTCGTTTTATTTTCTTTGTGAAAATAACTTTTTTAAGATCTCACACCAGTCCCATGACTGACCTGGAGTTTATTGTTCCCTTTCTAAACTCTGGATGTCCATGATTTTCCATACGGGCAGTCTAGAGTCAGCTTATCAGTTATTCTGGAGCGAAGTCAGAAAAGAGATGCTGTGGAGATCAGGAGCAAGCTGGATAGCGAGACGTATCATTATACTATGTATTATCCGCTGCGTTGGGATTGCTATAAGTTCAGATTTAATATGGATTAGTTGTTGTAAATGCCTAGTGTTGAATGGTGTCATTGTAGACTCTAATGTTGTATTGTAATAACAGATATAATGCTTTTGTTTTAAAGATAATTCATTTATCTATTATATTTGTTCCGCTGCGAAATGTGAGATTCTATTTATTGTTTCTGTTCTTCTTCTATCTTCTTCTTCTTAAACCCTAACGGTTCGGTTTTTCGGCATTCGACTGTGAAGCACTGGATACCGTGGATGTATCAATGTCGACTTTCGGGCGTCAAAAAATTGGGCCGTTACAAATTTGATATCAGTGCATTTGGTTAAGCGACAACCTTGGCTCTGGTGGGGAAATTACTCATTAGAAATAGAGTCAGCAGTACTCTAGAATGTGTCTGAGTGTAATAATAGATATGAGCATGTATTTGTTAGTGAATATAATATTGTTTTATATTGTGTTGACTAATCGGTTGAGTGTTTATAGATTCTGGTCGGTGCAGTCTAGCTAACTGTGTCGATAGGAGTTTCTAAACTCTTAAATGAGGTAAACCAACACAGTATTGTTTTAAAATAGGGTGAATGAAATAATTTCAACCAAACTATTTTCGTATGTAAAAGAAATAAATTTTCTGTATTATAGCATATGTTTGATTGGTTGTTTGGAAGTGATAATATTAAATTATTATCATTGATTATTGAATAAGAAATTGAATCGTAACTAAAAAGTTAAGAAATAAATTCCTATGCAAATAGGATTTATAAATATAAATTGAAAAAGTGATTTGTAATTTGAAATAGAATTCTAGAGAAATGTTTTGAAAAGAATTGAAAGAGTTTGAAAGTTTTAAAAACTAGAAAAGATTGGAGATTTGGGAAAATTTAAATTCTTTTGAGTTTGGAAATGATCTTCAAGGGTTTTGAAAAGTAGTTTTGAAGGGTTGAAAGCTCTAAACTCTTTTCGGTCGCTGGAAAATAGCTTCGGTGATGACCGCAGCATCATCGGTGTTCATTTTCAAGTTTCCAAGAGAGGAATTGGTACCAAATTATTTAAAATTTGAGGTTGTTTGGAAAACTAGGGTTGGTTTTGGGAATTCAAAAGATAATTTGAATTGATTTCAATAATGGTTTTGAAAAGATGGAAAGACTCTGGAATACTATATAAAATATTTATGGAATATCAGTAAGTTTGATAGCTTGTAAAGTTTAAAGTTGTTAAAATAAAATCTAACTTAAAGAGAAGTTAGATAAAAGTAAATGTGGAAACAAAATAAGTTGGAAGGAAAATTTAATTCAAGTGGAATTAAGAATGAAAATTGAATAAAAGAATTGAGATTGAAAATTTGAGTCAAATAAAATGATGATATGGATTCAAAATGAAATTGAAATGCAAGAAAATGAAATTGAATGTTGTAATTCATTTTGAATTTGTAGTAAATAGAATTGGAATTGAAATTAAATTTGATTTGTGATAAATAAAGCGAAGTATTGAAATAAATTTAGTAACTGAAACTAATAGAAGAAATGACAAATTTAGATATGGTTTGAAATGAATTGAATTTAATAATTATAAATGAAGGGTAAATTAAATTCATATGGAATTTGAAATCCAGTTTATATATAAGTGGCTGTAAACCAAAATAGTGAATTGAAATTGAATTGTGTTTGGGAATAAACAAAAGAATAAAACTGGAATTAAAACTGAATATTGAAAACCAATTTGAATTGTGTGAAATAAAATGAAGTTGTAAAATTTATTCGAAGTGAACTAAAGATAATAAAGGTGGAAATAAAAAAAATGGTTTGAGATAAAATTAATTGGAATTTGTAATTAGTAAATGAAACTAATTTAAAATAGAGAGATGAATCAGTTGTGAATAAAAGATAGTTGATAAGACTCAATATTTAGTAGGTAAATTGAATCCAAGCAGAATTGAAATTGAAAATTGAATTCAAATGAAATTAAAAATGTAAGGTTGAATGAAAATGGATATATAACTTTAATAGTGAAGTAAAAAATGGTATAAGAAGTATATATTAAAAATTCTGTAAAGAAATATGCAAAATGATAAGCAGGATATACAGGTGTGTTAAAGGAAAAGGAACTGGGATTTTTGATTTCAAAAATAAATTTGAATTGCTCGAAAAAGGTATGTATTTTAAATTTCTATATGAAATTTGATGATTTTCTTGTCCAGCCACTTGGCATTTTCTTTTTCTTTTTGAATCTGGGGGCCCGTGGTGCCATTTTATAGTCGTACCGAGCTAGCCGCGCAAAGGAGACGCTGGCAAAAGTTTTTGGAAAATTAGGGAGATAGAAAAAAAATTTGAGAAAATTTTGAAATTTAAAAATTTGAATTTGAATTGGTTAAGAAAACAATGTTGTTTGAAACTTATGGTTAAGGTTGAAAAGTTAATTGAAATGATAATGGGTCTTTGATAAAAAAAAGATTTGTTTTGGTTGTTGTCAAAAAACTATTTGAATTGTAAAAAATGATAAACGGTTGAGGATCATTCTTCTTAACTAGTAATTTCAGGACGAAATTCTTTTAAGGAGGGAAGGATGTGACGACCCTGAATTTTGAACATTTGAAATTAGAATATTTGATTGATTTTAAATATTTGAATGATAATTTTAACTTGAATTTCAAATAGAACTATGAATTTGGAAATTAAATTATTGAATTTAATTTATTGAAATTGGGTAATATATTGAATCTTGATTTTTAAGCTTGTTAAAAATAATTTGAAGGCTTAGAAAATTCATATTGATAATAGTGAAGATAATGGAAGCTTCAAAATTGAACTTAAAAGTAGTTTGTTCGGTTTTGAAATTTATATCGTTTAAAATCGATATTTAAAAAATAGCCTTCTGAGGCATAGTCTCAGAATTCGACGAAACCAGTTCCGTTGGATCCGTAATATTGTATTATTATCGGATTTCAATTTCTGTAGCATTCGGAGCTGTCGTGTGACCGTACGGTTGATAAACGCGCTGAAATTTTATCGAAAATTTAATATAATAGCTGGTTCAAAAACCTATTTTCTCCAAACGATCGAATTTGGACTCGGAACATTTTCCATTGCGTTCGGAATAGGCGTATAACATTATAAACGCCCGGTCGCACGTATCCATTGGAGATCGAAATTTTGTATTGCGGATATTGAGATGATTCACATTTGAATTTAATTTGAATTTAAATTTGAATATATAATATAATCAAATTATTGCCTAGACATTGACACGTTGAGAAAATTTGATACATGTTTATTTTTCTCTGATGGATGTTTACACGCATCTTTGGAAAAAATAATAAGAGAATTTTTTTTGAAAAGGGAATGAAATTTTTTTCTCTTTCGTTCGAAAATGAAATAGGAGCTTCACAAACAAAAAAAAATCATAGCCGATACTAATAAATTCCCTTCTCTTCAGTTATTAAAAAAATCGAAATTCCTCTCACTTGTTTAAAATGGCCACAATCTTTTCTCACATTTCGAAATCGAATTTCCTTGTTCGATCATGGCCAAAGCCTTTTCCTCAAAAAAAAAAATATAAACCTCGTCTTCGTCTTCCTCTTCAATCAGGGAACGATATTCCTCAAATCGTTCGTATAAAGAAAAAATTAGAAACAGGGACGATCTTAGTTCGATGCATTGATTTCAGATTTATGGAAAAAAAATTAATGCATAAATCTACACAAATTCGAAAAATATTTGGGTGAATTTAAAGCAGATTGATGATTCCTTAAAATTCGATTCTGCACGATTCCTCAACGAAGTCTGTTCTTCCATTTTGCTTAACCACGATTTTGAGATTTAAGCATATCGTTGATGAAATGGCGATCGAGATGCATGCTGGGCTTGCCTCCAATGGTGGCAGCAAACTGAAAGATGCTGATGGAATTAGTGGAAGCAATCCGTGTTCGGTGAAACCAGTAGTTCAAAGCAGTTTTCAATCGGGAAGGTGTTCAGTAATTCCATAGACAACGAAGGGATTGGAGTTGTTTTTGATAAGACGCTTGATGAAATAAGTGTTGCTGGCTTTCCCGTGTTTTAAACTGGACCGGTGATTTTTTTCATGTCATTGCGAACATCAACAAAGAAGGCAGCATGTCTTTTGGAAGAAGAGTTGACTGTGAGGGGATCGAAGTCGCATATGGCTCGGCAGTCAGATCATAGTAGCGGCAACTTTGGCAAGGAGGCCGAGCTAGGATTTTAATAGCAAGGGCTGTAAGGTATAAAAATTTGTTTAATTGATTTATCTAAAAACTATTTAAGGTACTAAAAAGATTTGTTAAGGGAAATTTAGTTTTAAATTTAATTTTTAGTTAAATAAATTTATTAAAAGGGATTGGTTTAAAATTAAAAATATTAGTTTTGATAGAATAATTAGTGAATTGAATCTACCAAATGGGAATGTATTGTTCGATTGAATCGAATATTAATAAAATCATATCATTGTTATACAAGGTCAAAATCGTGGAAAAACAAGACGAATTGGATTGGATTGCAAATGAAAGCAAAGGTGAGATCTTCTCGCTCAATCGGATACCCGATTTAATTTAAATAGTTAATCTAAATTATTGGTTGTTTGCTTGGATGATGATTGTTATCAGTTGTATTGAATTAGACCCTATGCGCCGCATAATAGCGGATGATATTATATATTAAACCCATATACCGCGATATTCCACCTCGAAGTGGAATTGGTATTATATATGTATTTGGAGTGATTGATTTCCCGCATCATATAGCGGATGAGACCATATGCGCCGCATAATAGTGGACGATATTTCATAAATACCATATACCACGATATTCCATCTCGAAGTGGAATTGGTATTTAATTGTTGTGCTAACGTCCGTGGATGCAGGGAAATAGGTTGGAGGGATCCAACTAGATTCCTCAAATGATTGAATTTGTTTCAATAATCATGTCTTGATTTGTTTATAATCTGTGTGTGAATATATTGTGATTGAAATCATTGAAGGCTATAGTTTAACCGAATTTATTTTGGGTATCGTAGGATACCAGAAATAAATAAATAAATGGATTTTTAAAATTCAAGCTGAAAATTTATAGTAAAATTTATATTTGATAATTGGATAAAATTTAAAAGAAGGACTTTTAAAAGAATACAGGTTTATTTTTGAATCCTATTGAATAAAATTCCAAAATATGGGAAAAAGGCTTAATGAATGGATTTCGGGTGATATTATTCAATGGTTGAAGAAATTATTTAATATTCGGATTTTTAAATAGTTTTAAAGAAACAAAGAAATTTATTTTAAAAAGAAAATAAATTTGGGAAATCAATTTGAAAATTTATTTGGAGTTTGAAAATAAACTTTTGAAATTCAATTTGAAAATTTGATTTGGTGTTTTGAAAATAAATTGGGAAATCGATTTGAAATCGATTTGGTGTTTAAAATAAATCATTGGGGAGTTGATTTGGAAATCGACTTGGAGTTTGTAATAAATTTGGGAAATCAATTTGAAATTTGATTTGGTGTTAAAAGTGAATATTTGAAAATCTATTTGTAAATCGTATATTAGTGGATATTTGAAAAAATTAAATTCACAAACAGAATTTGAAAAGGAAAGGAAAATTTGTTTTAAAAATAAATATTGATTTATTTTTAAAGTGTGGAAAGAAATTTGCGGATTTGGAATGTGAATTTAAATAAATCAAGAAAGATTTATTAATTGGTTTAAAGGGACCATTTCGAAACGGAAGAGAATTCTTCCCTGAAAAGCCGAGTATATATTTCAAAGTAACTTTTAGCGTATAAATTAAAAAATTTAGAAACATTTTTGAAAAAAATATTGTTAAAGAAATTATTTTTGGGAATTGTTTTAAATCTTTAAAGTAAAGATTTACTTAGTTAATTATAGGAATGATTATTTAAAAGATTTAATTGATGTTTGATTTAGAAATTGGTTATCTAAATATTTATACTCTATTTACTAATTTTATTTTAAAAATTAGTTTTGGACTTAAAGTTTATATGTGATACTAGCATAATATTTTCATAACTAATAATTAAGTAAGTGTTAAAAATAGTTTTATTTTAAAATGTTTTCAAATATATTTTGGATAAGTGATTTAAATTATTTTTAAAGTATTTGATCTCGGCAAATTTTCAGTGGAATTAAATAAATATTTGAAAATTTATTCCACGTGAGGAAAGTGATTTGAAATTTGTTTTCAAAGGATTGAAGTGTGAAAAGCAATTTGAAATTTGTTTTCAAAAGATTGAAAGGTGAAAAGTGATTTGAAATTTGTTTTCAAAGTGATGAAGTGTTAAAAATATATCTTGCGAAGATATTTTGAAAATAAATAATTGAATGAAGAATTATTTAAATCTGATGATTGTTGTGAATATTTATTGATAGTTAAATAATCGACTATCAATATTGGCTCTTAAATGGCATTTGAATTTCGATGCGACCGGGGGTCGGATTCCAAATGGATATTCGAAAACCACATCAAACTTTTGTGATTATGATGGATCTTTTATTTAAAAAGATCAAAGTGGAAATTTGTTGTGATTTGTTTGAAATCTGAATGTAATACTTATTTTTAAAATAAGCGCTCATTATTAGGATTAGCGGGAGAGGACTTTGTGTCATAAAACCCATTCCGAATAATGATACGATGAAATGGGATTGCATTTGAAGATGGTGTTGAAGCCCGGTATTTTCGAAAATGAAAGGATTATCTGTCGAATGTCTCTACACCGGGTTGCTCCGGTATAGAGATTTTATCACCCTTTGTGATGGGGATTCCGGACGTGATTAGTGAATATCTGGATTGCAATGGCTTCTTTGGAAGTGCCTTCGGTTCCGTTCGATCCCGAAACGGACTTGTATGGATGCGTGTCTGACATTACACTTTGAGATATAAAGCTGATTTCTATCAAATACATTTCTGTTGGTGGCGGAGAATATATCCTCTAGCTTAACACACTTCTCTGAGACGTACGAGCTTAGAGGTTATGTAGTTGATGGTTATTAGTGATATACTCCCAATTTGGTAATATGGCATACGAAGTGCTGCCGATCATTTGATTATCAAAGCATTACTTTGTGAAAAGTGTAGCTTTATGGACGAGACTTCGTCGGACCTCACACCTCGAAAATGGTCAAAACAGGAAGAATGCGGCAAGGTTATGAGGGTCGCGCCCTTTAGGGTATGTCATTTCCTTCTGGAAAAGGATGGTATCATGGTATGGAGCCCAGATATTTAACCTATGTGGTTGCTGCAAATTTATTATACTTTATGGTTGAGGATTCTCGGATAAAGGTCGCAAACGACCGGGGGATGGCATACTCGTGTAGTAGTTACCTAGTTACAGAGGTAACCCGGCCTTGTGTTGGCAGAGAGCTGGTTAAGTTCTCGGGACGTCCCTCCAGAGGCGTACCCATGTAACAGTAGGAAGTTCCTTAGCCTGACCATTTGTTGGAAATCCAATCTCCAATACGCGCTTTGTACGGTTTTACTTGTATAACCTGCCATTTACTTATGGTGGCTCCCCACTGTTTAGATGGTGGCTATAGTAGGCATACAATAATGGTTGTATGCTGGCTAAGATTAATATTATACTTTCAAAATATTTTCCACACCATACACTAATGGTAATATTAAAAGGGATTTTGCGTATCAAGCATGTTTGACTATCATAAGGAGAAATCTCCTCCAATTCTGCGTTTGCATTGTGTGTGTGGCGGGAGGCCTTATGGTAGTTTCATTTTCCAAAAGCATAGCGGACTTCTTTTTATTTGCTTTGTGAAAATAACTGTTTTAAGATCTCACACCAGTCCCATGACTTACCTGCAGTTTATTGTTCCCTTTCTAAATTCTGGGTGCCCATAATTTTCCACACGAGCAGTCTAGAGTCAGGTTATCAGTTATTCTGGAGCGAAGTCAGAAAAGAGATGCTGTGGAGACCAGGAGCAAGCTGGATAGCGAGAAGTATCATTATGCTATGTATTATCCGCTACGTTGAGATTGCTGTAAGTTCAGATTTAATATGGATTAGTTGTTGTAAATCCCTAGTGTTTAATGGAGTCATTGTAAAAATGATGTTGTATAGTAATAACAGATATAGTGCTTTTGTTTTAATGATAATTCATTTATCTATTATATTTGCTCCGCTGTGAAATGTGAGATTCTATTTATTGTTTCTGTTCTTCTTCTATCTTCTTTTTCTTAAACCCTAACGGTTCGGTTTTCTGGCATTCGTCTGTGCGGCATTGGATACCGTGGATGTATCAATGTCCACTTTCGAGCATCGAAAAATTGGATCGTTACAAAATTGGTTGCCATATCTCTACCATTCATCTCTATACTCTACCTGTAACTATATATATATATATATATATATATATATATATATATTTCAACATCACTTCTCTTCCATATTTTTATTTTAACTTCCCAAAGCCAAAAAAAATTGACATCTCCTCCACTTCAAAAATGAACAACTCCTATCCATTGAGCTTTAACCTGAGTGATCAACACAATAGTTGTTCGGTATCGGCCTTTATTTTTCTTTTAAAATTAATTGCACTCGATTTCATCAAATATCGAGTGAGAAATCATCAGATTACAAAAAAGGGAAAGTTTTGTTCTTAGATTTCAAAAAATCATATTTCTCGATCCGGATCGAATCGTTCGACGTCACTAGCACCGTCGAGTTCGTATCAAAGCGTAGTATTTTTTATGAGATTTTGGCACTATTCCTAAACGACGATTAGAGTTAGTCAATTAATAGGATTAATTTTAATCAAAGATTTAGTCGTCGGTTCGTGAATTGGAGCTTAGCGTGGTGTACGAGGTGGAGAGGTGCATCCATGGTGAGTTTCTAGTGACGATCGGATGGAAAAATGGTCACGCATTTCATGGCACTGGACGCGAATTTTTTGGGTTTCCTTTGGCGAGATCTGCTCGGATAGGCCGGAGGTAACGGCGGCGGTGCCATTGGGATAACCTCGAGTTTTGGGACCGGTGTGTGGTCTTTGATCTCGGAAAGGTAGCGAATTTTGGTGCGTAACGTGCACATCGTGCACGTGAAAAGCATAGCATGGAAATCGAAATCTTGGGGAGGAAACGAAGATGATGGAAGAAGCACTGTAGGTTTAGAGCGAGTGGGGTGCATGGGTTTTGGGCCGAGCCCAAATGCTAAAAGGGGAGAGAAATTCTTGTTTAATTATAAAGTTAATTATATTATTATGCCCAAATCTTTGGAATGCCATAACGTGATCATTTTAAATCCAATTAACACATGGATTACTGTGTTATACTCTATGGTTGAGTACAACATTAGAGTGTAACCTGTTGGTAGTTTTGGATATGTAAAAATTTATGACATGTTTAAACAGACTGGACTTAAATTACGTTATTTTAATTAATAATGATGTTTAAATTTATATACCTTAATTATTGATGTTTATTTGGCCAAACAATTTAAATACCTTAATTAATATTTGAACACCGTTTAACAGAATAAAACATTGTTTTGCTAATTAAATTTATTTGGTATTTAATTAGCAGAATAAATCCCAATTTTGCTATTTTGTAGATTTGGACATCTGAATATATATTGTTAATTGATATGCCGGTTTGAATAAGTGATGTATTAACCAATGATGGTTAAGTGTTGAATTTATTTATATAGTCATGGAATATGTATATATCTATTATTAACTAGGAAAGTAAAATTGAGTGATATGGTAGCTTTTTAAGTACCATTGTGATCGTTAAGCCTCTCTCAACTTTGAAAAGTTAATTATGGATTTGAAGGTTATTTTGACAATAACTATTTATGTATTTCAAGGTTTTAAAGATAATTATTACATAGTAATAAGATTTAAAAAGGTAATAAATTATTATTAATAATATTTTAGCGATAATTAACAATTGTTTAAATAATGATTTAAAGTTAATTATTTTATTAATATTATTCTTAAAAATTATTTCTTAAAGGTGTTCAATTATTATTCTAAAGTTATTTAATTGTTGTTTTAAAATGTTTTAATTTGATTATTTTTTAAAGTGATTTAACTATACTTTAATTTCTAATTAAATTTATTTAATTCCATTGATTTGAGTTATTTAATTTCAGTTATTGGTTAATTACTTATCATACTAGTATTATATTTAAAGTTGATTAACTATTGTATTAATAACGTTTTGAAATTAATGAATTATTATATTAATATTGTTTCAAGTTAACTTAATAATACTATAATAGTGAAAATTAATTTAATATATTTTTAATGAGATTTAATGTTATTTATTTAAATGAGATTTAACTAAAATGAAATAGGAGGATGTTTAAATGATAACTTGTTATTTAAAGTTATTTTGAATAATTTATGGGTTATCAAGGGAACCTTATCAACTCAAATAGTTTATTGAATAAGTCTATTTAAATATGGAAAGAGTTTTATAAATGGTTTTGGAGAAATTTATAGAATAAAGAAATATGGAAAGAAATGGTTTATGTTTTCATGGCGTAATTCGAGGAGCGAGAGGTTCCTACAGTTTTCTATTGATTCACTGGGATAGCGACGCGACCATTGAGTAAACTGCGATCCATGATTTTTACAGAACGTTGCTTTCCATTTCCATTTTTATCGTTTTCAAGTATTTTTGAAAGAAATGGTTTGCGAATATACTTATACCGATAAGTATATGAATATTTTTATATGATTTAAATTAATGAAAGAATAATTTAGGAGGCTTAGTAGTTGCAATGGAAAATGAATTCTTTGTTTGAACGTTCATTTATTAGATAGTTAAATAACCGACTATCAAATCTTGGCCGAAATGTGTAATCCTTCTTAATTTTGGTGGTAGGGAGTCAATTCCCTACTTAACACTGAATGATTTTAACTTTGGAAATATTTAGGGGAAATACGGGAATTATATGGTACAGTTACCCTTGGTGGTGCTATACTGTACATATAAACTCGTTTCATTTTTCTAGGACAAATGATAAGGAGATCCGTCCACTTAAACGGTTATGGGGTGATCCCCGTTCTTATATATTGTTTGATTATTTCCTACGCATTTCGAAAATTCGACGATTGGTTCTTGGAGCACCTAGGAAACGGATGAGTGTACTCGTAAGAGATGACTCGGACCCGTAACCACTCTAAAAACCCTATACTGTTCTATGAAGGAGATTTGTGATACATTGAGATATTTGAACCCATGTGTGATTTCGAGACCCATTGAGGTATGGGAATCCGTGTGAGATTCCAAGGTCTATTTGAGATGTGGGAATCAGTGTGTGATTTTGAGACCCGTTGGGGTATTGGAATCTATATGGGATTCTGCGATCTATTTTGATGGCGGTGAGTGAATTGGAATGTCGAATATAGCCTCACCAGCGGTAATGGCTAAAACCAAAGATATGAGGAAAGGCCAGTACGGTTGGCAAACCCATATGGTGTAGTCGACCCCTTCTAGACGTTACTTACAGTTGTTATGCTTGGGACGATGCATTCGGCCTCAGTGAGATTAGCAATGTTTTCTCTATGGTACATCACTATGGATATATGCTATGTTAGAAGTATATCTTCAATCCTTATGCTAGAGGATCGTTTCTTAAAGTACCGAGGACACCTTCATGGAAATCCTACATAATTAGCAAACGTGCCTTATCTGTTTTTAATTATATATCTAGTATTGTTGTGATGTACACTCACGAGCATCACGGCTACTTGATTATTATTATTTTCACCCTTAGACATTAGTATAAATCATTGGATTTTCTTATATAAAGGTTTTGGTTATCGTAAGGTAAAAACCTGTCTGTGTTTATGTGCGGCATGGTCTTACGTGACACCTTTGATTTTAAAGGATCTTACAAGCTATAATAAATAAAATTCCTTGTGATTTGACTTTCTCAAGCTAATTTTACCAGACTGACCTAAGCGTTGTTTTCCTATAATGTGTGGGTCAGACCGTACGTATTTCCAGGTTTAGCTGGATATTTGGAGCTTTGGAAGACAAGCTGGAGGCCCAGAGACGTATTCACGTACATGGTTATTTTTCCATTGCATTTATTGATGTATTCATCAGCAATTGTGAGGATAGGTTGTTATGACTGTCCGGGCCGAAATAGAATAGTATACTCTGATTGATGTCTGTATGTACATATATTACAATTTTTTTTTTGTGTAAAGGTTCTTGTATATTATAGATCATTCGTTCCACTTCGTGATTCTGTGTTGTTTAGTTTCTTTTTGTCTTTTTTCTTCTTTCTTTTCCCAAACTATCTGCCCTTTTGTTCAATTTGAATTAGATATGTATGGTTTACTGTCATCTTAAACTGTACGAAAAAGTGGGTCATTACAATAGACCATAAGGAAATTTTCTAAAATACCCCTACCTTTATTAAATGCATGTTGACTTTTTGTAATAATGTCTAGTAAGATTTTCTTCATTCTATTGTATAGAATTCTTTTAAGGATTTTATATAACATATCACAATATGCAATAGGTTTGTAATCTTCAATCTTACTAAGTTTATTAATTTTCGGAATGAGGCATATAAAACTATGATTTAGTTCTTTAAGAAATTTACCTGGCTATATTGTTTCTTGCGTTGTTAAGATGATGTCATCTTTCAGACTGCCTTAATGAATCTGATAGAACATGGAGGGTTGGGGATGGCTTTATATGAATGGACTTGAGAGCATCCCAAACTTCACTTTCATCACCCAATTTGGTCAACATCCTTCTGCTCTTGGAGATCACTTCTCGTACAGGGTATGGATGGTATGTTTACCTTGCAATATCTGTTATATAGTTCCATTTAGTATTTGATAGCATTTCCCCCAAATTTCTATAGATATGTGGTACTCTGTCTATCTACATCAATATAATTTCACAAGTTGTTAGTGTTTTTCCTTACATCCATTTTAGTGCAAAGAATATGCACCTGTCTCCTTATGTTAACTATATCTCTTTGTCATTTTGCCTGAGATCTCTAGCCTACCTCCTTAGGAATTCTTGTAATTTGGTTTTGGTTGCATATTATTCCTTCCTTTGGGGTTCATTTTGATCATCCTTGTTGAGTTTTATCTTTGGCTACTCACATTATTCCTGTAACTTATTAATTTGATCTTGTTCCTTAGTTCTGTGTTTATCCCATTCTTTGATTTCTTCTTTTACAGACTTGATCTTTTGCACTAACTTGCAATTTTTTTTTCTTCTACTATCAATGTTATTTAAACTAGTTTCATCAAAGTAACCATCACATTAATTATAGTGGTTTGCATTACTAATGGTTTTCCTTTGTTTTGACCTCCTCTTCATTTAGTTCAATTAATAGTGGATTATGATCACTCGTAGAACTTAATAGAATAGTGATTTTCATATAAATGAAGATAGTTATCTGGTAAGAGTTTGTTAATATTCTGTCAAATAATTTACATGCTATTTTCTTCTCCTCACCACTTCTCCATGTATATTTCTAGCATGTGGAGTGGCTCTATTAGACCAGATGTAATTACATAGTTTTTGCTGGAATAATCTAAGGGTAAGGCTATCTTATTTCTCTTCTGTCTTCAATACTAATTAAAATCAACCATGACTAACCAAGGCTCATTTATAGTGTTTGTTAAATGCTTTAGCTTTATCCATGGATTGCTCCGTATTGAAACCCATTTACTTGCATATACAACTTTGACCATTAATATTAACCCACCTACATTTAAAGTTGGAATATTAATTTTTTGTCCATCATGTTCAACTAGAGATATGTTCCATATGCTTTCAATCCACATAATTAATATTTTACCCTTCACACCACTATCATTATTATGTTAGATGTCCAATGGATCACCATACTATCCAGAAAGAACTTCATATTTTTATTGTAAAACATATTTTCTAATACATGCAGAAGAGAAGGAAGATATTTCATTCTCATATTATAAAGGTCTAACTTATGGGTATCATTGTTTAGAGCTCTCGTATTCCAACAAATTACTAACATTTCGCGAATTAGGATTCACCCCTCAAGCTTCTAATAGGGAATCCACATTGTTTCTTAGCCTTGCCTTTAGTCTATTTATTACCAAATTGTTTTGCATATTCCACATTTGTTTTAGTATATTTGTATTCAAATGTTCCTCGGTTAATATTCAACTTACTTAGATCCTCTACTATTTCAGGTTCATAGTTTTCATCATCCACCTCCTTTCCCAAGCTGTCAGTCTAGTTCTATTTTTCCTTCATCATCTGTTTAGGGACCACTATTCCACTATTCCTACTCCTTCCTTAGATGATGTGCTAGCTTATTTGACTTCTCCTCTAATCCTAGGAGGATTATACCATAAGCAATCATGTGGTTTTATGTACATAGTTGTAAGTAGTGTTGATACATGTATTTTTTGATGTCTCTAGATTACTCTTCTTATTTGGATCTGTTGATGTAGATAATTTGTTGCTACCTGAGCTTTCTATCTCATTTTAGTTTTAGTTGTTTATCATGCTTTCTTTTTTCTTCCATACTTGTTTGATAGGTGGAGTCACTATTTCACTTGTCACCTCACTATGACCAAACACACGTCTGTGGCACAATTAGGAGAACATATTCATAATCCACATCCTGAATGTGTACATTTCCTCGACCGTCTTTTGCTCTAGTTTGTTTAATTAATTCCAAACCAGCTTTCAAGTCCATTAGAACTCGACATATGTTAACCTTTTAACATTTCTAGTGTATTCATCCAATGATAGACGAATACCAATTTGACTAGCAAGCTTGCTTATACCTCTAGCAATTCATCATTCCAAGTTAAGATTTATTAGCCGGATCCAAACTGGATGGGATTATAGCGTATCCCTTTCAAATCTCAAATATGCATCCCAATTTTTAATGAAAATCAATTTATTATCCATGAACCATAGCCTTCTTCTAAAATTCTTTTGTGGTCTTAATTTTTCTCCAAAATAATAAGGTATAAACCATTACCTCTGGAAAATATATCCCAACTTACTTTTAAATGCCACTCCCACTTGACATAGGCATTAAAGTAGGCCTCCTCCCTAACAAGTAGACATATATTGAGTTGTTCTACATGTTATCTACCTCTAGAAAGTAATTATCATCTATGGTTGTATAAACGCCATCGACATAACTTTTCCCATCAATGAATTCTACCCGTGCCATCTAATTTTTTTAGGCATCAATTGATGCATCCCACATTTAAATGCTTGGTTACATCAAAGGTTTGAACACTTCATTCCTTTTGATGCCGATGCTATGTTTCCATTCATTGCCATAGAAAAAAATTGCTGACCTTTCCTCTACACCTTTTGCCAGCCTGTCGTGTCCTCCTTTTCCTAATCAATTTCATTTTCGCCAGAATTAGGGTTAGGTTTTGAAGCCATTATGTACTTAGATATATATATATATATATATATATATATATATATTGAAAGGAATACACACACACACAAATATACACATACATATATATCAAATAAAAGTACATTGCTACATCGCTACCCAATTCCACAACTTCATTATCTATACTTTATTGGGTTATGTTTTTCAAAATCTTGTTGTTTTTTACAACTTTTTCTCTAATAATAGGTTGTAACATCCAAAAATAAACACATGTAACGCTGCAGTCATCTTTAGTACTAATTTTGAGCAACGAAGTGAGATCCATTATTGTATCATTAACATCAAAGAACATAATATTTTAAAATTTTCATAAAACATTTTCTTTACTACTTACATTATTTTAACTATATAACCCAATAATCTTATGTTTGGAAAAATAAAATAATTAAATAAATAAAATTTTAAGAGCGACATATGATGACGCCCCCTTAAATAATCAGAGCTATAACTATGGACAGTTATAATCCCCATCAATACACATATATAAGAACCTATGCTACACAAAAAAAAACTAAATAATAATATCAACTTGACTGATGCATGTCTTTGATAAGCTTTTATTCTCCTAAAGAAACTTGTAAATATGCATTCTTAACCTACTCGTATGGGTACTTGAGAGTTTAGGGGGAAATTAGAAACTTAGGGTCAGACAAAAGGTCTAGCATGAATAATATTAATTATTCCAACACAACTTGACACATAATGAGACCATGTGACAAAGAAGAATGGGTTTTCCCCTCACATATTATGTTCTCCTTACCTCATTGCAGCCACAAAGGTCATAACAAAATAAAACATCATGCAAAAATTAGTTAATGATGAAATAGGTCTGTATATTCAATAGGGTTTAAGTGACACACCACCTACGTCTACCCATTATATTCACTTCCCTTTTTCTTTACACTTTCAATGCTACAATGTCTTTTGGGTTGTTGGTCTGAACTCATACATCTCATTAACTGTAAAATAAATTTGTATAATTTTCAATGGTTACCATAAACCTATTAGTTCTCATAAGCCAACTAAAAATTTATCGGGTTGAATCAAACTTAAATCAACCAAAGTCACGGCTTTTGTTCTCGTAGGGATACAAAATCATCCTCATGACAAAAGAAAATATATATTGAGTATTCCTACTCAAACCATCGGATGCATGGATAAAATTTTAGCCTTGATGTTGTAAAGTCCAATGCATTTGGATTTTTGACCTTGATAACAGAGGAGCTTAATTAGTTATAGTGTGGGGTTTTACCTAGTCCCATAAAACTTAACTAAGTTTTCCAAAGGTCAAAAAATTCATTTTATCGTGATCATTTTTAATCATCTTACAAATTTAGATTTTCCCAATCTCCAGGATGTGATTCTACTTGCATGAAATTTTAGCCTAGCCGTACCCACTTGTTGAAAAACTCTACATGGTCATAAATTCATGATTCCCAATGTCAGCAATATTTGGTGAATATATATAAGTTAGTCCATCAAAAATATATAGGCCATAATGATAACCAATCAAGATATACAACTAAACATATGAAGTTTTTATGATAATTGGAACAATGTTAACATGTCCTATCATAGTTGTTGGATCATATGTTAAATGTAAGCATACAGTTAATCCTTTATAATGTCAAGTATTAATAACTTAATTTTCACCATTCTAATGTATAAACAATAGTAATTTCCATTGTTTTTTAGAAAAATTCATTGAATCTTAAATGTTATCAAATATACACTTTAATATTGTTAAATCCCAACTCATCAGCTAATGAAAATATACAATAGCATCACCGAGTACCAAGTCATAATTTATTAACGAAAGTATGACATATTATTCTATTAAAGATTTAACTTGTAGTTAATGAATGTATGGTTTTACATGTTATCGAATTTATGACTTAACATGCAATTGAATGTGCATTTTAACATGTTATCAGAGTTACAACTTCACATGCTATCGAAAGTATGGTTTAACATCCCATGGGAGCTATGGCTTATCATGTTATCAAAGGTATGGTTTATGTAACGATATGCCTTTCTTACACCTAAAGACGATAATTAATACATCCTCAATATTCGTGTGCTGATCATTTAAGTGTCTAAAAGACTGGTCATTTGGGGTTAAAGAAAGAAAAGGAAGAACAAAATCTCACATCGTGATGATAAATTTATGTCATACAAAGGTCTTTACAAAAAGACAAGATCTTTAATGTATACACAACATCAGAGTACACTAACCTATTATCAGCTTGGACAGTATACCAGCATGTCCTTATAATTGCTAATAAATACAAACAAAAATTAAGAATAACAAAAAAATAGAAGTAAGATATGTGACTATATCTTGGAGAATCCAGGTCGTCTCCTGAATGCTCCAAAGCATCCAACTAAATTTGGAAAATATGCTCGAGCTAACCTGAGAATTATAAGAAAATAACGTCTGGATCAGTCTAGCAAACTAGCGTGAGAAAACTTGAATCGAATCATATTGATTACTATACTTGAAAACCCTTTCAAAGGAATTTCGTAAGACATGCTATACATAAACACAGACTAGCTTTTACATTACGATAACCAAACCATTTTTGTTATAAAATCCAGTGATATTGTAATAATGTCTGGGATTTTAAAATAAATATGTAAGTTAGCTGAAATGTTTGTGTCTTACTTTTCAACATAGTTGGGAATAAGCAAAACCGTAAGGCTCTTATAAGAAAATGGATTCTAACATGGCAAGGTAAGGGACTACCTTCCAAAAAGTACACCTCTAGAAAAATGTACCTGAGACTGCAACCCATTACATCTCTTCCAACACAGAGTCGGCTGCCCTTTTAACATAATAGACGGGATTACATCATCCATCGACACCAAGGCTACCTTAATTTTCCCCATGGTGCCTGGGTGCATATGAACTCCAAGGAAACCGATCTAGATGAAGGAATGATGCTCCTAATGGGAGCTACCCACATAGCTCTACTACATCCCCTGTTTTATCCATTTTCAAGTTGTGAGGCTTGTGAGCTCACGCTTTATCTTTTCCTCTTAACAATTCCTACTCGGAATGTTAACATCGTCCTCCAAGCATCAATGCAATGCTAGCACTTATCCATACAATTGATCATGATAAGAATAAACCAAAGGCGCTACTTGTAATACATCTATTTTGGAATCATCCTCAGGATTAGTAGCAATTAGCCCTTGCACTTCAATAGCTTGATTCCATCATCTCAATCATGTTCCAATACATGGAACGAGCATATGGATGTGAAGTTGTTATAGTATTGAGTCATCTCATATAAGAACACTCTTCCCGCTTACCGTTCGCCCCAAAACCAAATTGTTAATTCCGGTAAACTCAACTCCAGTTCTTTAGAAATATTCAAAGAACACATAGGAGCGGAGATCACCTCCTAACCATTTATGCAGATGGATTTCCTTATCATTTTTCCTAGGAGTACAGTATAACGCCACCGATAGTAAATGTACCATATAATCTCAGTGTTTCCCTAAGATATTTCAAGAGTTATATCCTTCGGTGTTAAGTAGGGAAAGAATAATTCACTACCACCAAAATTAAGAAAGATTATTATTTCAGGGAAGTTGTTAATAGTCAGACATTTAACTATTAATTAAAAAACATTTAAACAGAAATTATATTTTCCAACAAAAGAACTAAGCCTCTTAAATTGATCTTTCATTAGTTTGTAATCACTTTTTAAATATTTACTAAAATATTCATATACTTATCTCACCGATATAAGTATATTTACAAACCATTTCTTTTCAAAAATGGAAACATTTTCCTTATACTTATTAAATGGCATAAGTATAATTACAAAACAGTCCGAAAGGTTTTCTATTTCACAATCATATTAACAGGATCAAGCAAATGTTATTTAAAATAGAGATAAGAACAACCCCAAATACTATTCACTCGGTCTTAAGTATGGAACAAATTTTCCATACAACTATAATTAAGAAGGTAGGTTAAGGGAAATCCAATCTCAAATTTCTCTTATACATTTCTTCAATGAATCTTTTTATTAAATCTATTTCATTTATGAAATCTCTCCTTTACCAAACTCCAAATATCTTTATAATTTTTTTTATAAATCTCCAAGTTTTTTTTTATAAAACTCTTTTACAGATATCAACAACCATTTATAAAACTCTTTTTATAAATCTTTATATCGTTTATAAAACTCCTTTATAAACATCTGAAACAATTTCAAAGCTAAACTTCTTTCAAAATTATAAACTCCTTTAAATAATCCTATTTATTAAATAAACTGTTATATAAATCTTCTTATTCCGAAATGATTCCCTTTATATGAATAGTATATTATTTTTAAACACCTTTTATAAAATATTTATTATTTAAAAATACCTTTAACTAGACAATTAATTTTCTTTAAACAACATTAGAAAAATAATGATTTTGAACAATCATTGATAAAATAATAAGCTTTAAAATAATTTATAATCATATAATAAAAACCTTTGAAAAACTATAATAATGTAAAAATAAACTTTAACACAAATTAAAATAATAGAATAATAACTTAAAACAAGTTAAAATAATATAATAATAATAAATCACTTTAAACACTATTAATACTAAAATAGTCAAACTTAGTAATGTAATAATTAATTGAATTTAAAACATTATTAATAGTAAATTAACTTTTAAAAAGATATTATTATAGTAAAAATGTAATTTTAAAATTGTGTTAAATAAAATAATAAGTGTTTAACTTTAACTTTTCAAAAATAAAAATAAAAATAATAAATAAATTTAAAATATTAATAATATCATAAATATCTTTAAAATAGAATAATTAAATTGAAATATAAAATAACTACTTTTAAATAATTAACTTAAAGTAATAATCACCTTTAAATAACAATTAACTTTTAAAATAATAATTAACTTTGAAATAAAAATTAACTCTAAAATAATCATTAAACCTAAATTACAATTATTAGCTTTCAAAATAATAATTAGTTTAAGCATTAACAATATTAATTTAATAACTTTAAACCTTTATATAAATAATAATTAATAAACATTTAATCACCTTTAATAATATAATCACTTAAATAATAATTTAAACAGAGGCTTAGCGACCCCTATGGTACTTAATCAATTCACCATTTACTTAATCAAATTATAACACTGGTATTTACATAAGAAGACATTTATGTAAACTAAAACCATACATAATAATCAATTGTTAACCCAACACTTATCTAATATTAATCAATTGGATTGTAAATAAGTGTCCGCATTAATGAAATAGCAGAACGGGGTTTGTTTCTGCTCAATAGATGTCCACATCTAATCTATTCAGTTTATGATAGTAGAACTGCGATTTATTCTATGATATAGATGTCCAATTAATTTAATTAGCGGAGCGGTCTTCTATTCCACTAAACAAGCATCCAAATTTCTCAATTCAAATTACTTTAACAGAATGGCGTCTATTTGATCAAATATATAACGTGCATAAAGTGTAACTAATTTAACTACGTAATTATTCAAATTGACTTAATTATAATCAGTTAGTATTAATTTATCATTAAATTATACTACATCGAAAATAACAACAAATTATGTCAAACCGGTGTATTCATATATGCGAATCTGATGCAAAAATCCACATGTTAATTGGATTCAAAACAAATGGGATATGATTTCTTAAAGTTAACACATTTATTTATAAAATTAAAAAAAATTCTCACCCAATTGATAACAGCCCAAAGCCCACTTGCACCCTCGCTCGATCCGCTACGACACCTCCCTCTTATGCATGCAATTGTCTATATTCCCAGGGTCTTAACTGCAGCATTTCCAACCATTCACAAAAACAACATGCTCCGGGCTTTATAAAATGATTGTCGTCTCTCCTATCTCAAGGCCGACGACACTCATTCCACTGTCGCCTTCCGCCTCCACCACTTGACCGCTCCTCCTGATAGACTCCTAGCCCCAAATCAGCCCGTTCGACACTTCTAGCTGCAGCCGACACCCTAGATTCTTCCTAACTTCCTACTACCTCATGCATGTACACTTCTCCCTCCATTACCTTCCATTCTCACGTATCAATCCATGCACATCTCTTTTTCACATCAACTGTACACGTTGCTCCCCATATTTCTCACCCACTCTTCTCCATTCATGCACCTATACACAAATATCGCCTATACACCACCTTCCTTCTCCGCTTCACACAAACCTACACACACCTTCCATACAGTGCCTCTCCTCCCTCATATTCTTCTCCCTCCTCTTCATGCCTCATGTCCATGCACAGCACCAAACTTCCTCCTCACTACACAAATTTTCATGCATGCAACATGATACTTCCCCGCCTTCATTTTCACAACACAGCCATGTACACATTTCTTCACTCCTCATGCTCCAACTCACCCACTTACACACACATGCATTCAGTTGCACATTTATAAAAGGAATGGAAAGGGGAAAAAATAAATAAAGAATGGCTGTGATGTATTATTTTCATCCAGTAAGATGGAAGCTGAAATAATTGTTTCATGAAATGTGAAGAGTTAAATGTACAGGGAGTATTTCTTTTAGGCTCAAGTGCCCTGCTTAAGAGATGTGTTTTCATTTATAGAGGAAAAGGAAAGAGCAAGAACAAAAAGGAAAGAAAAAGGAAATGGAAACAATGTAGTAAGAAAGAAATTGAAAGAAGAAAATGTGTAACCTCCCTTTTATTTCATGTGTGCTGCTTACTTATACATATATGAACAAGATTAACTCTAAGTTAAGGAAGTGCAAGGACGAATGTGACGCCCCACTCCGAGAGCCTCGTTAACAAAGAGTATTACATAGATAATACTGTCGGCTAACGCGGACAATAGAGTATAATGGAAGCGACCATGTGCAATCTTACCGTAACTATTCACTAAATATGTCGAAAAGTAGAAACACATTAAAATTCGACCTATTCAATAAATATTTAAAGCAAAACTACAATGGCTATAGGATCTATCAGAAGAAAATATAACAACTCAAATGTAATATACATCACAGAACAGTCAATCATAATATACACATACACCGATACACAACAGAGTTTACAAAATAATACATGTCAGGTGGTACAGGAGACCACAATATACAGACGAGACGAAAGAGTATAAATCAAAGTTACAACAGATAAGGACTACAAAATACGCTATAACAAAATGAAGCTAGCGAATAGTCCATGCGGAAGCAAAATAGGCTAAGTCCCCAAAAGCACCTAACCTGAAACATCTCGGTCTGACCCGAGTATAAAATACCCGGATCAGTCTAGATAACAAATCAGTTAGATTAACTGAACAATAATAAACCTGCAAGGTCATACAGTATAACAAATATCTCTAGAGGAGATAACACAATCATCAACAAGAAATGAATCATATAGAGCAAGCCTCATATCATCGGCAACATATAGAAACAAAGGATACAAATATCCCAAAACAAGCCAAAAGGCAAATAACAAATACCCATAAGGTATACAAGTTCCACAAGGTAATCGCTATACTCCATGCGGCTCACAAAGACCAACACCGAAGGGCGATACCAAGGGAATATACATATCAATGAAACATCATAAAATTTTGCTCGAGCTCAGTACTGTACAAACAAGGATCCATGAGCCCGAAGACTCCAAACCCAAGTATCACCCATGCGGCACATAAGGCCAACATCAGAGCGAAACTATATAGGGCAACAAACCCGAAGGCACACACCCGAAGGCAACATACCCGAAGGCAACAAACCTAGGGAGACAGTCCGAAGACACTATCCCAGAGGCAACAAACCGTAGTGGTGAAGGTCGAAGACCCAGTACTGGACACCACTAACTGGCGGAATGTGTCACAACTCTCGAAAAGGAATCCGAAAAGTGTTAACGTATGTCCCATAACCACTCGTTCGCACTAAACGGTTTACTATCCGTCAGTCCCTTTCACACTCAAAGCAGTACAAAGTTTACCTCATATCATCGATAAACCAAACCCGAAGGTTAAAACAATCAATCGAATAGGTCAAGGATTAATCGGAAGGATAAACGCACAGATTCATGGTCCGTGTTTTGCCCAACCATTTAATCACCCTCCCACTTCGTTCGAAGTGCGAAAGTGTGTGTGTTTTAAATAGAATTTATAAATTAGAGAAACGACCTTTTAAATGCGATTCGAGAGATTATTTCATAAAAACCCCGTGGATTAAAATTAAAAGGAACCATCAAAGTCAAAACAATTGATAATCATACATAGGATCATCATGAATCAATTCAAATTGAAATTCAATCCCAAAAGGCAACGTGGGCTGAAACAGCAGATTCAGTCGACTGAACAGAGTTTTTCAGTTGACTGACCCTGTACCTGGAAATTTTCTAGGTTCAGGAAACTTTCTGTTTCCAGGTTCAGTCGACTGTGCAGAGTTTTTCAGTCGAATGAATCATGCCTGGAAACTCTCGGGTTTCAGGTTCAGTCGACTGTGCAGAGTTTTCAGTCGACTGAATCTTGCCTGGGCTGTTTTCCAACCTTATTCAAATGAAGAGCAAACTCTCCCAAAATGCAATCGGACGAACATTGGCTCTAAGGGCTTATGCCAATCGACAACCCGGCCCTATATGTTCCTCGATGCATCACCAAAATATGATTAAAACATCAAAGTTAGGATTTCAAAGATTTTAACCCAAAACACTAAAAATTGGATTATTCCTCAATTCAACCCAAACCAAATGCAAGTGCATATGAACAAGGTGTTAAGAATTCATACCTAACATCAATGAAATCAAGAGAAGTAGATGTGAGTTCAAAACTCACCTTTTTACACAAAACAAAGAAGATGAAGAAGCACAATTGCAAGGAATCAACCAACTACACTCCACTTCAACACTACAAGCTTCAATCTAGAATCAAAAAAAGTATTTCCTAAGTTAGGGTTAGGAAAATTACAGAAATTGAAGAGGAGAAGAGATGGAGAAGATGGAGATGAACTTACCAATGGATTCTCTTTGATTTTTGGAGCAAGAATCAAGCTACAAAGGAGAAACTAGGGCTTGCTAATTTCTATTTCTCTTTCCTTTCCCCCATTTCAGTTCTTAGTTTGAAAAATAAAATGAAATGAAGATGAAATGAAGAGAAGGGTTGAGCTAGGGGGTTAAGTGGGCTAGTGGGCTGAACCCAATCCCAAACCCAATAGGAAAAGTAGCCAAAATTTCACAAACTCCAAACATATCAAAGATTATACCCAAAAAGATCGCAAACGCCATTTTGGAACCAATGGAGGTGGTTTCGAGTTCCAATTCGGCCATTTGCAGAAAGTAACATTTCGGACCCCAAAATCCGAATAACGATGCTATATTTAAATCAAACATTTAAATATAAAATCGTTAAATATGCGGGTTGTTACAGATCTCCCCTCCTTACAAAATTGCGTCCCCGCAATTCCTAGAGACGATATTTGTAACAATTACATACAAAAGAAAGAATAAACTTTAGACACAGAAATAGACTTACCATTACGAAGCAAGGATAGAAAACCTGGATAAGATCGCTCAATATACTCTCTGGTTTCCCAAGTACAGTCATTGGGATTAGCGGACCATTGAACTTTAACGAGCGGCACGTCCTTGTTCCGAAGGTGTCGCACCTCCGTGTCAAGCACGCGAATATGTTGCTGTACAAAAGATAAGTCCGGTGAGATCTCAAGCTCTTGCAAATCAGGAGAATCAATTACAGAATCCGATTCTCGAAGACACTTCCGAAGTTGCGAGACGTGAAACACGTCATGAATGCCAGATAAATGAGCTGGAAGTGAAACTCTATAAGCCACAGGGCCAATGCGTTCAGTAATAGAAAACGGTCCTATATAACGAGGAGCCAATTTTCCATTCGCACTGAAACGCATAACCCCTTTCAAAGGAGAAACACGAATAAAAACAAGATCGCCGATCGAGAACTCGAGAGGCTTCCTACGGTTGTCCGCATAGGATTTCTGGTGACTCTGTGCCTCTTTCATCCTCAATCGAATAAGATCAATCTTCTCAGAAGAATGACGAACAAAGTCCGGGCCAAGAATAAGCTTCTCCCCAGATTCCAACCAACATGAAGGTGATCGACATGGCCTTCCGTATAAGGCTTCGAAAGGAGCCATACCGATACTAGATTGGAAACTATTGTTGTAGGAGAACTCTACAAGAGGTAGGTGATCCTCCCAACTACCACCGAAATCAAAGATACAAATACGGAGAAGATCTTCCAAAATACGATTCACCCGTTCAGTCTGTCCGTCAGACTGCGGATGATAAGCTGTAGAAAAATTAAGCTTTGTTCCCAAAGCTTGCTGAAGACTCTTCCAAAAATGACTCGTGAATAAAGGATCACGATCACTCACAATAGAACTAGAAACACCGTGAAGTCTCACGATTTCCTTGACATACAACTTAGCCAAATGCGAAGCTGTCCTATTAGACTTAATAGGGACAAAATGAGCAGACTTGGTGAGGCGATCAACAATAACCCAAATACTAGAATGACCTGATCTCGAACGAGGTAGGCCGTCAATAAAATCCATAGAAACTTGATCCCATTTCCACAATGGAATCTCAAGAGGTTGAAGAAGTCCAGAAGGACGCTGATGTTCGGCCTTCGCACGTTGACATGTCATGCAGTTGCTCACATAACTCGCCACATCGCGCTTCATGCCTTCCCAATAATAAAGACGACGCATATCGGCATACTTCTTACTAATACCGGGATGAATGGTATACTTAGAACGATGGCAATCATCAAGAATGTCATGCCTAAGTGCAAAATCAGAAGGCACAAAAAGACGGTTCTTCTTACGAAGACACCCATGAGAATCAATGCTAAAATCTTGCAACGCCTCATCACAAGATTCATACTCACAAAGCTGAATAAAATGCAACAAATCAAGATCACGCCGTTGAGCATTGGCAATACGATCCAATAAAATAGGTCGAGCTCCCAAACTAAATAATAGAATAGGAGAACCAGAAGATGAACCTTGATCACGAATTTCACAAAAAGATAGAGTCTCAAGAATATTCCATTCGGCTAGCATCATAGAAATAACAGCCGAATGTTTACGACTAAGCGCATCTGCAACACGATTACCCTTACCAGGGGTAAACTGGATATCAAAGTCATAGGAAGCAAGAAACTCGAGCCAACGCTGTTGTCTCATATTGAGTTCCTTCTGAGTAAACAAATACTTCAAAGATTTATGATCGGTATAGAGAATGAAGCGCTCGTCCAATAAATAATGTCGCCAAATCTTCAAGGCAAAGACAATGGCGGCTAACTCAAGATCATGATGGCATAGCGAACTTCATTCGGACGCAGTTGCCTAGAAGCATAAGCAACTACCCGATCTCTCTGCATAAGCACAGCACCGAGACCACTACCACACGCATCGGTGTAGACAACAAGATCACGATTCCCTTCGGGAACCACAAGAATAGGAGCATTAGTGAGAAGTTCTTTCATTGTCTGAAAGGAAGCTTCACACTTGTCAGACCAAATAAAACGAATGCCTTTCCGAGTAAGGCAAGTGAGAGGAAGCACAACACGGGAAAAGTTCTTAATGAACCGCCGGTAATAACCCGCCAATCCAAGGAAACTACGAATCTCATGCACATTCTCAGGACTCTTCCAATTCTGGATGGCTTCGATCTTTGAGGGATCGACAGAAATGCCATCGGAAGATACAACATGGCCTAAGAACTTAACCTTATTCTCCCAAAAGAAGCACTTGGAGAATTTGGCTTTAAGCAAATGACGACGAAGAGTACTCAAGACAATTCTCAAGTGATTAGCATGCTCAGCTTCAGACTTAGAATAAATAAGGATATCATCAATGAAGACGAGAACAAACTTATCGAGATATTCCCGGAATACCCGATTCATGAGGTCAACAAAGAAAGCAGGAGCGTTCGTCAAACCGAACGGCATAACGAGCCACTCAAAGGAACCATAACGAGTGCGGAAAGCGGTAAGAGGTATGCTATCCTCCGCGACTCGTAACTGATGAAAACCTGTGGCAAGGTCAAACTGAGAAAAGACCTTGGCACTACTCAATAGATCGAACATATCATCGATCCTAGGCAATGGATACCTATTTCTAATGGTCAACTCGTTAAGCTTGCGATAGTCAATGCAAAGCCTAAGAGTTCCATCAGACTTCTTCACAAAAACGACGGCGGATCCCCACGGAGAAAAACTAGACTGAATCAACTGCTTGGACTCGAGCTCTAAAAGCTGCTTCTTTAGTTCCTCATTTTCCTTTGTAGACATCCTCGTGGGAGGACGACTAACTGGCTGCACGCCTGAAATGAGATCAATGCGGAACTCAATTGCCCGTTTGGGTGGCAAACCCGAAACAGGTTCAAAAACATCAGAAAAGTCACAAGCAATAGGAATACGAGATACATCATCACCATCTCGCGAATCAAGAGAATACAAAGCCATCTCGGAATCATCCACATCCCGAAGAACAAGAGATAACTGAGAAGGTGAATCAGGATGACAAAGATATAAAATTCTCTCGGAACAAATAAACCTGGCATCGTACCTCACTAGCCAGTCCATACCAAAAATCATATCAAAACCCAAATGAGAAACAACGTGCAGATTCGCACGGAAAGAAAAGCCACATAAAACAATCTCAATATTATCACAAAGCAAACTAAGGGTCGCGGATCCCCCAATAGGATTCGCAATCCTTAAAGAAGTAACCATACAAGAAATATCCAAAGATAAATCATCCACAAGCTTCTTCGATACGAAAGAATGTGAAGCACCCGTATCGAAAAGAACTCGTATACTATGATCATGAAATAGAATTGAACCCTCCAAAATAGATGGAGTCATACCTTTCGATTGAGAAGGACCTCCAGAAGCATTAGCCACATTGAGCTTGCCAGATTTTGCATTAGCAGGAGCAGTAGGACAAGCAGAAACATGATGACCTTCCTTCTTGCAATTATGGCAGAAGAGAGGTTTTAGACAAGCTCGAATAATATGATCCGGAGAACCACAATTAAAACACTTTCGAATGAAAGGTGTTCCGGAAGATTGAGGCTGAGAGCTAGGACCACCGGTCTTCTTCTTCTTATAAGGAAAAGGCTTCTTCTGAATTGGAAACTGCTTCTTGTTGGGGTTTCTGGAAACCTCAACATCAACATCACTATCACACTCCTTCTCTACGGTCTCGAGATGAAGCGCCGAATCAACCAATTCCTCAAAAGAAAGTTTAAGCTGGAGCAACAAGGACTTCTTAAGATATTTCTTAAGGCCAGAAACAAACTTCAAATTCTTCTTATAAGAAGTGCTGACGAATTCAAGACCATACTGAGATAAAGCCTCGAACGATGCGACATACTCAGAAACAGAAGATTTCCCTTGCTTCAACTCAAGGAAGCGACGGGTCAATAAAACTTTTTCAGATTCAGGAACGAACTTGAGTTCAAATCGTCCCCGAAACTGAGTCCAAGAAAGAGTAGACTCATCAATTTCAGCTACAAGAAGCTCATACCAGTCAAGACCACGCTCTTGTAATAAGCTAGAAGTTACAAGAACCCTATCATGGTCAGAAAGATCCATGCGAGAGAAAATACGCTCGGACGTGCGAAGCCAAGCTTGGACTTCAAGAACAGACTCGGAGCCCTTAAACGGCTTTCCTCCAAGATGAGCAAAATCACTGCACTGACGTGCAAAAGCAGACTTGCGAGGTGGAGACACTCGAGGAGGAACGGGAGGCTGAGTGCTCCTAAATAATTCCAAAAATTGATCGGCAGACATATATACGCCATCCGGATGCGAGCCACTAGATTGCCCAGCATCCGAACGTCGACCCCTGCCTCTTCCAGACATAAGCTGAAAGTAAGATAAGAACAAGATTATTCACAAGGTAGATATAACAATATGGGATGCTACGGAATACATGCATTCCTAGACGTACTTCCAATATCTATCTAACCTTGATGGAATAAAGAGACACGATGATTCAAGGATCTGTATCACTTGTACACTTTGATGTACCATAATATGTGCATCTATTCTGTGTTTATCACATTTTGTTCTGAACTCAGCTCTGATACCACGCTGTGACGCCCCACTCCGAGAGCCTCGTTAACAAAGAGTATTACATAGATAATACTGTCGGCTAACGCGGACAATAGAGTATAATGGAAGCGACCATGTGCAATCTTACCTTAACTATTCACTAAATATGTCGAAAAGTAGAAACACATTAAAATTCGACCTATTCAATAAATATTTAAAGCAAAACTACAATGGCTATAGGATCTATCAGAAGAAAATATAACAACTCAAATGTAATATACATCATAGAACAGTCAATCATAATATACACATACACCGATACACAACAGAGTTTACAAAATAATACATGTCAGGTGGTACAGGAGACCACAATATACAGACGAGACGAAAGAGTATAAATCAAAGTTACAACAGATAAGGACTACAAAAGACGCTATAACAAAATGAAGCTAGCGAATAGTCCATGCGGAAGCAAAATAGGCTAAGTCCCCAAAAGCACCTAACCTGAAACATCTCGGTCTGACCCGAGTATAAAATACCCGGATCAGTCTAGATAACAAATCAGTTAGATTAACTGAACAATAATAAACCTGCAAGGTCATACAGTATAACAAATATCTCTAGAGGAGATAACACAATCATCAACAAGAAATGAATCATATAGAGCAAGCCTCATATCATCGGCAACATATAGAAACAAAGGATACAAATATCCCAAAACAAGCCAAAAGGCAAATAACAAATACCCATAAGGTATACAAGTTCCACAAGGTAATCGCTGTACTTCAGGCGGCTCACAAAGACCAACACCGAAGGGCGATACCAAGGGAATATACATATCAATGAAACATCATAAAATTTTGCTCGAGCTCAGTACTGTACAAACAAGGATCCATGAGCCCGAAGACTCCAAACCCAAGTATCACCCATGCGGCACATAAGGCCAACATCAGAGCGAAACTATATAGGGCAACAAACCCGAAGGCACACACCCGAAGGCAACATACCCGAAGGCAACAAACCTAGGGAGACAGTCCGAAGACACTATCCCAGAGGCAACAAACCGTAGTGGTGAAGGTCGAAGACCCAGTACTGGACACCACTAACTGGCGGAATGTGTCACAACTCTCGAAAAGGAATCCGAAAAGTGTTAATGTATGTCCCATAACCACTCGTTCGCACTAAACGGTTTACTATCCGTCAGTCCCTTTCACACTCAAAGCAATACAAAGTTTACCTCATATCATCGATAAACCAAACCCGACAGTCAAAACAATCAATCGAATAGGTCAAGGATTAATCGAAAGGATAAACGCACAGATTCATGGTCCGTGTTTTGCCCAACCATTTAATCACCCTCCCACTTCGTTCGAAGTGCGAAAGTGTGTGTGTTTTAAATAGAATTTATAAATTAGAGAAACGAACTTTTAAATGTGATTCGAGAGATTATTTCATAAAAACCCCGTGGATTAAAATTAAAAGGAACCATCAAAGTCAAAACAATTGATAATCATACATGGGATCATCATGAATCAATTCAAATTGAAATTCAATCCCAAAAGGCAACGTGGGCTGAAACAGCAGATTCAGTCGACTGAACAGAGTTTTTCAGTCGACTGACCCTGTACCTGGAAATTTTCTAGGTTCAGGAAACTTTCTGTTTCCAGGTTCAGTCGACTGTGTAGAGTTTTTCAGTCGACTGAATCATGCCTGGAAACTCTCGGGTTTCAGGTTCAGTCGACTGTGCAGCGTTTTCAGTCGACTGAATCTTGCCTGGGCTGTTTTCCAACCTTATTCAAATGAAGAGCAAACTCTCCCAAAATGCAATCGGACGAACATTGGCTCTAAGGGCTTATGCCAATCGACAACCCGGCCCTATATGTTCCTCGATGCATCACCAAAACATGATTAAAACATCAAAGTTAGGATTTCAAAGATTTTAACCCAAAACACTAAAAATTGGATTATTCCTCAATTCAACCCAAACCAAATGCAAGTGCATATGAACAAGGTGTTAGGAATTCATACCTAACATCAATGAAATCAAGAGAAGTAGTTGTGAGTTCAAAACTCACATTTTTACACAAAACAAAGAAGATGAAGAAGCACAATTGCAAGGAATCAACCAACTACACTCCACTTCAACACTACAAGCTTCAATCTAGAATCAAAAAAAGTATTTCCTAAGTTAGGGTTAGGAAAATTACAGAAATTGAAGAGGAGAAGAGATGGAGAAGATGGAGATGAACTTACCAATGGATTCTCTTTGATTTTTGGAGCAAGAATCAAGCTACAAAGGAGAAACTAGGGCTTTCTAATTTCTATTTCTCTTTCCTTTCCCCCATTTCAGTTCTTAGTTTGAAAAATAAAATGAAATGAAGATGAAATGAAGAGAAGGGTTGAGCTAGGGGGTTAAGTGGGCTAGTGGGCTGAACCCAATCCCAAACCCAATAGGAAAAGTAGCCAAAATTTCACAAACTCCAAACATGTCAAAGATTATACTCAAAAAGATCGCAAATGCCATTTTGGAACCAACGGAGGTGGTTTCGAGTTCCAATTCGGCCATTTGCAGAAAGTAACATTTCGGACCCCAAAATCCGAATAACGATGCTATATTTAAATCAAACATTTAAATAAAATCGTTAAATATGCGGGTTGTTACAACGAACAATTAATGCAAAGCCATCAAAAGCAAGTGCAAAGCCATCAAAAGCAAGTGCGAAGGAGGCAGAGAAGATACACATTAAATGCAAGCCATCAAAGTGTCATGAGCAAAGGATGGGGAAAAGACAGGTCCGCAAGATTATAGTGTGTATTGTATGAATATAGTTTTTGGAAAACAAATTTGGGGTGCTACAACACACAATATTCCATTCACATACAGACCACAAACAACAAAAATAGAAATACTGATAGAAATCAATTTTCTTGCCCATTGTATTCAACCTTCAATAATATGTATGGTTACAAGAGTCAAGATAGACTACAAATTAGCCAACTGATTTGCTAAAACAAAGGCAACCAAATAAATATTAACCAAATAAAGAGGCTAAAAAGTAGCCAACTGATTTGCTAAAACAAAGGTAAGTAAATAAATACTTCCCAAATAAAGATATCGTCAAATCAGAGAATAAATGCAGGAAATATTCCAATGCCTAGAATATATGTAAAATATATTCTATCACATCCCCTCAGTCGAAGCGGAAGGTTCTCGTATGCTTAGACTGTCCCTGAAATCATTATATAATACGAGCTACTTTCTCACGGACGAAATGAATGTACATCTTAATGTGTTTAGTGCGTGGATGCTAAACAGGATTGCCGGATAAGTATATAGCACTCACATTGTCACAATAAACTAGAGTAGCCTTTTGAATAGGACAATGCAACTCTAGAAGCAAATTTCTGATCCAGCACGAATCAGAAACAACATTATCAACACCCCTGTACTCCACCTCCGCACTACTACGAGAAAGAGTAGGTTGCCGTTTCATAGACCAAGAAATCAAATTATCTCCAAGGAATACACAATAACCAGAGGTAGAACGACGGGTGTCAGGACAACCACCCCAATCTGCATCTGTATATGAGATAATACGATTAATACAAGTGGAGACCAAAAGAAAGGGCACCCTGGAGATAGCATATGATACGCTTAAGAGCTTTCATATGCTCATTAGTTGGGGCATGCATATGAAGGCAGATCTACTGCACGGCATAGGAAATGTCTGGCCGAGTGAATGTAAGATACTGAAGAGCATCTGCAAGACTACGATACTTAGTCGGATCACTATAAGGAGTGTCTGCGGTGGCACTTTGTTTGGACTTAGTGTCAACAGGAGTAGGACATGAACTGCAGTTAGACATTCCGTTACGTTCAATAATTTTTACAGCATACTGTGTATGAGATAAGAAAAGACCATGAGCATGACGAGTGACAGCAATACCCAAAAAGAAACTCAAAGGACCTTGATCCTTCATAGCCAATTCAGAAGCTAAGAGAGTCATAATATACTTATGAAGACGATCAAAAGAAGCTATAAGTATAATGTCATCCACATGTAACAAAATATAAGCAGTATTAGAACCATTCTTGTAGATGAATAAAGAGTGATCTGACATACTATGAGAGAACCCAATGGTAGCAACAAAATCAGCAAATCTTTGGTACCAAGCTCGAGGAGCCTATTTTAATCCGTACAAATATTTCTTCAAAAGGAAAACATGATTCGGATAATTTTTGTTACGAAACCCATGGGTTGATGCATATAAACTGCTTCATTGAGATGATCCTGCAAGTCAGCATTCTTGACATCCATTTGATGAATGAGCCAAGATTTAGAAAGAGTAATGCTGAGAACCGCTCTAATGGTGACCGATTTAACCATGGGGCTAAACGTTTCATCACAATCAACGCCCTGTTCCTGTGTATTTCCATCACCTACAAGACGAGATTTATAATGCTCAAAAGAACCATCAGATTTATATTTATGACGAAAAATCCACATGACCGAATAACATTAACATTAGGCGGCCTAGGCACTAATTCCCAAGTGTTATTGTCAATTAAAGCATTAAATTCATCCAACATTGCACTTTTCCAATTATGGTCACTAAGCGCACTAACAGAATTTTTCGGAACAAGAGAAATATCTGTAGTGGCAATAATGTGGTAATTAGAAGAGTATTTGGAGTTGGGTTTAAAAATGCCATTTGATGCACGAGTGGCCATGCGGGTTGAAATGGGGTTGGGAGGCCTATGGGTGGTGTGAGGAATGGTCAAAATGGGGGAGCTCATAGACGGGGGTTGGGCTGTGGGGAAGAGAGGATGGGTCAGAGGAGGAAATAGAGGACTGAGTGTGGGCAGCAGTGGGAGGTGTGGAATCTGGGCCTGTGTGAGACTGCAGCTCAGATTGAGGAAGAGAGGACGAGTCGTTGGGCTGCGTTGTTGGGTCAAGTTGCATATTTTGTGGTGTGATATTTTGAGATAAATGATGTATTAATTGAGGATTAATATTGTCACTCAAAAAATCATAATTCGAAGGTTTTATTTTGTGGAGTTTGGAGAATGGAAATTCTGTTTCAACAAAACAAACGTGACGACAAATTATGATTTTACCACTAGACATGTCATAGCATTTGGAGCCACAATGATTAGGAGCTAGACCTAAATAAGCACAAGGAGTCGATCTTTCTTGTAATTTATGAATAATAGAATAAGGAAATAATGGAAAACATAAGAAACCAAAAACACGCAAACCCGAATAATCCAGATCACTTTGATAGAGGATTTGAGCGGGAGATTGATAATTCAATACCTTGGAAGGAAGGATATTGAGAAGATATGTAGCCATGGAGAGAGTATGATGCCAAAAGGAGAGTGGCATAGATGCATGAGCAAGAATAGTCCGGATGATATTATTATGGATTTTATGTGCCTTTCGGCTTTTCAATTTTGAGGAGATGTATGAGGACATAAGAGACGCAAAAGCATGCCATGTTGCTCAAAAAATCCTTAAAAGTGCCATTAATGTATTCCGTACCATTGTCACACTAAAAAGTCTTAATATTACGTTCAATTTGTGTCTTGACTAAAGCATGAAACGCTAAGAAAAGTTGTTTAACCTGAGATTTTTTTGCAGTAGGAAAGGTCCACAAAAATTTGCTATAGTTATCAAGAAAAAGAACATAATAACAATGGACGGAAGTACTAGCAATAGGAGAAGTCCAAAGATCACTATGAATAACATCAAATGGAAGAAAAGTATACGACACCGAATCATAAAAAGGTAGCTTAGAATGTTTCCCAAGAGGACAAGAAGAACAAAAAGTTTTACAAGCCTTATTACAATCAACAAACTTTTTACTACAAAGAGACTTAAGAATATAATCGCCAAGATGACCTAAACGATTGTGCCAAATATTCGAAGGCAAAGCAGTAAAAGCAGAATGATTGTTGGAAGAAGTAGCTTGAGAGTTGGAGAAAAGTGGTTATAAGCTCTCAGTGCTATCACATCTCATTAGTATGTTCCCCGTCTGTAAGTCATTAACAGAGAAACCAAAAGGGTCAAAAGATATAGAAACCATATTATCTGTGGTAAATTTACGAACAGAGACCAGATTTTTAATGAGCCTGGGAGCATGTAACACATTTTTTAGGGTAAATGGTGGATAGGGTGGAGGCAATGTAGTGTGACCGTGACCAATAATTGGAATTAAATGACCACTACCAACAACAATGTTATGATACTTATTGCTTGAATTGAAATAAGAAGAGAGAATACCTGCATCCGCCGTCATGTGAGATGTAGCACCAGTATCCATGTAGTAGTTCCCATCTGGTTGAGAGAATGAAAGAGCATGCATAGCGGCCTCAATATCGGTGGGCATGTAGCTAGGAGCAGGAGGAGCAACGACATTGAAAGCTTGAGGTCTGGACGCAAGTAATCCTGACCCAAAAGAGGAGGGACGTTGGGCTGCTGGATTGGGCCTTAGCTGCCAAGAGTATGCGAGAAATTGGAAAGGAGGAATAGTCCACCCTCGCCAACCAGGCTATTGCCACTGTCGCGGTGGAGCCTGCTGACGTGGCTACCATGGGTGCTGCTGATATGGCGGCTGACTAGGACTGGACCCATTAGTACTTTGCGGACCTTTTTCTTCCCATTTTTTTTCAAATTTTTCCTCCCTTTATTATTGTTGTTGCGCTTGTGGCTTGCAGATGAATCAGTGGTAACCATGGCAGCACCACCGGACCGACTACCAGAACCACTAATTTCACGAGCTTGACGAGCCTTGATAATAGCTTAGCCATTTTCCACGTTGAACGACTAGTCTCAAAGGATGGAAAAAGCTCTTGATTTTGTATATAATCCACCATACCACTATACGCTTCTGGTAAGGCCCCGGTGAGACATAAAACCAGAAGACCATTTGTCACTGGAGCATCAACATCAGCCAACCTATCCGCCAGAGATTATACATAATTACAATAATTGTCGATCGAGTTGAAAGCCTCAAAAGCAGCATTTGCAAAGTCCTGCTCGAGATGGGTAGCCTGAGAGGCTTTGTTGTCCTGAAAAAGAGATTCAAGATGGTTCCATGCCCCCTCTGCCGTGTCATTACGTCTGAGGATAGCGAGGAGATCGGAAGAAATGGTGCTGTAAATCCACTGCAAGACAATGTCATGTAAACGCCTCCAAAGAGACGGATCAGCGGACTTAGCCTGGACATAGGCAGCCATAGCATTCTCCTCCGTTGGTGGAACCACGTGATCGTAAAGATCATGGACCCTAACAAGATTGGTAAACATAGTAGCCCAAGAATGATGCGTGGCTTGCTCATTGTCTAATGTTATGGGAATAAGCGATTTAACATTAGTGGTGAGTGCGGGATGAAACTTGGATGAGTCTGCCATGGAAAAGAATTAAAGATAGAAGAAGAAGAACGAAGAAGAAGATAGGTGAGGCTAGGGTAAGGAGAATAGCTCTGATACCATGATAAAAATCAATTTAGAAATCAATTTGCTTGCCCATTGTATTCAACCTTCAATAATATATATGGTTACAAGAGTCAAGATAGGCTACAAATTAGCCAACTGATTTGCTAAAATAAAGGTAGCTAAATAAATACTAACCAAATAAAGAGGCTACAAATTAGCCAACTGATTTGCTAAAACAAAGGCAACTAAATAAATACTTCTCAAATAAAGATATCATCAAATTAGAGAATAAATGCAGGAAATATTCTAACGCCTAGAATATATGTAAAATATATTCTATCAAGTACGACCGCACACAATAATATGACATGATCATAAAATAACAATACAATACACTGGTTATCTTATTCTATAAAGTTTCAATAATGTCAACGTTTGCCGTAATATAGGTCAAAACGAAAATTCAATTATTTTCCAATTTAAATATACAAAAAATCCTATAAATTAAATTAAAAGTACGTCATCAAAAATCAGATGGTTATTTAAAACATATATTTTATTATATTTAAATTCAAATTCGAATATTTAAATTTATTAAATATTCAAATCCAACGACTCAAAAATTTACGGGTCTTTAAATTCTTTCCCCCTAAAAAGAATTTCATCCCCAAAATTTCATAAGTGAAAAATATAACGAAGTTTAGACCGAATTTCAAAATAACCATTTTAAGAAGATATCCTTTTATTTGTAAAACATTTCAAAAATTTACTTGACCTCACTTGACTGTATAATACTCTTCTAAATCCTAATAGTACATCCAAATTATTAATTTCAATTTTCTTTCCAAAAAATTCTTTTATGAAACATTTTCATAAAATACAACTTATGTTTAAAAACTTGTATAATACCGTATAACATCCTAAGAGTATATACACTTTTCTAATTCAATCCTATAACAATTACCTCTTGGTTTTGAATTTATATTTCTTAAGCAAACGTAAGATCAAATATCCTTATGAAATCAATATATATATATATATAATTAATCAATAATATGTGTGTATGTGTGTGTGTGTATAGCTTAAGTAACCTCAAAATGATAACAAGGAATTGGGTACTGCAAAAGAGTATTATATATCTCTTGTTAGGATGGGTAATACTTAAGAGAAGCGTTTACCACCTGAACACATCCCATACCAAATTTTTAGTCACTTTCGAGCCACTTGAACTGGTTAACATAAAAACATTTTTTCCTTTTCAAACTTATTTTGAAATAATATAGTATATATTTCCAAATGAATAGTTTTAACAAAATATTTATTTCCAATTTGCTTTAGGTTTGTTCGGATTCAAACTCGTCTCGATTGTACAATGATAAAGAGAATAATTTACTAAGTATATTACAATGCTTGCCTAAGCAAACAGTCGATCATCACTTAGAAGATTATTCAGTTCATCACAAAATCAATTAGGAGTTATACTCTAAACCAAACCAAAGAAAACACACCTTTCTTTAAAATTTCCTTTCCAAAAATGTTTATACTTAAAACATTTCAAGTAAAATTATTGCAACTATTTCTCAAAAATCAATAGAAATAATACTATAAAATTTTCCTTTTGTAGATCGAATCAAACTCTGTTTATCAAAACAATTTTATAGCAAATTTAAATGGTAGCATCTCCCTACCTAGAAACTTGAAAAAGAACACTGATTGTGGTACAATCATCATCAGAATTATTTTTCAACGACAGAAGCGAGTTCAGTGCTTTCCATTTCCTTAAAAATCCCTAGAAAAGTTTCTGTTTATAAATACTTTTAAATAATACTATTATATATGTTTCCCAAAACCCTGAAAACAATTTCCAAAAGCATCAAAATTTAAATCCTCCAAAAGTCCTTTTATTTTTAAACACATATTTTGACAAACCAAATTTATGAAAATCACTTTCATATAAAATCATTTCTTTAATATTTATTCTAACCTTTTCTTTTAGTAAACAACCTTTTATAAAACCAAATTTTAACCCAACATTATCAATGAACGCCTTATAATCGAACTGTGAAATTTAGTTCAAAAGGTATTCGTTTCAATGTTTCCCTCAATTCCTATCCACCCAACCCAGGTTTAAAAACTAAAGTGAAAATGACTACTATGGCTAGCTATCACTTAGGATCGTGTAATATGGAATATAATTAAATATAAATGCGGAAATAGATGATAATAGCAAAGTAAATAAAAATGAGCACACCAGGAATTTTTATACTGGTTCGAACTTCCCGTTCTACGTCCAGTCCCAGACTTTCCTCTGGAATTTCTCACAATAACCCTCTCTTAACCCGGAGGAATAGGTATACAACACCTGAACAACCGAACATGATTTTTCCGCCTCTAATAACCGAAAGAGGACTTTACCCGCCTGAACAACCGAACAAGACTTCAACAGTTTAAGTAGAATATCTTTGACACTATGTGTTCTTAATAACACTGATATGTCTTTGATAGTACAACCTTCCTATAATCTTTCCTCAAGTATATATGTGTGTATAAAGATTTAGAAAGGAAAAATATTACTTAGAATCAAAGAATAAGTTAATTGTTTCAAAGATTCAAGCAATATATGAAAGTTATGATTGCTTTTTAGAATGCAGAGATAATAGAAAGTAAGATCAGAAAGTAATCAGAAAATTGGTGATTTGTGAAGTGAATTCTGTGTGTTTATATAATAGTTAAAGAGATGCAACCGTTCATGAAGAGTGCTGATCAATAGAAGCATCCATACCTCTTTATATTAGAATGTGACTCTTGGCGAAAAGAAGTGTCCATTCAGAAAAAAATAGCTATTGAAAGAATTCAGTCGACTGACCCAAAACGATCAGTCAACTGAATATTCAAAGTTGTTTAAAAACAGAACGTTTCTGTGCACCTATACATGTTCAGTCGACTGACCATATATAGTTAATCGACTGACCTGACAGTCAAAGCATTATTTGCACATTTTTTTTTAAAAAGTTTAAAGTTCTAAAACAACTTAACTACTTGAGGATAGATTTTAACATTATTAAGACTAAAAAACTTCAATAAATCAACATACTATATGTAGTTTTGTTGCTTTGTCTCCTTTGTAGTTTGAACAGCATAATTCCTTTTCTTTTTGTCGCTTATCCCTATAGCATAATTCATTGTTTTGTCATGAATCAAAATATGTGATTCAACATTCTCCCCTTTTTTGATTAATGACAACACCTGTTATATATGATACTATTTTTGAGAAATATATAACGGGCGTTATATATCTCTCCCTGAATATATGGTGATACTTTTAATCCCTGCATAAAATGGTTAGTTTACAAATTTCTCCCCCTTTGTCATCGACAAAAAGGAAAAGATAATGTACATATAAAACTAACACAGTAGAAACAATAAAATACTAGATGCAATCACAGAAACAACAGATTTCAAATGTTACGAATACAAACTTATAGAATGTATGAACCAAAGAAATAAATAACTTACTACCACTAAAAAAGATAACACCTTCATTCAAAATCAGATTATGTCTCCTCTTCTTCAACTTGCATTGGTCCTTTTCCTTTGAAGGAAATTCCTGCAAATTGTCTACCACCTCCATTTCCGCCTGTGTCGGAACTGGTATGTTCTTCTGACGTTGACCAAGTAAAGTGAGGGGCCGGGCGTTTGCCTGGATCACGTTGAGAAACATCCGTAGCGGCGGAAGAGGAGCACGATATCGCATCCCATAAAATCCCAAAAGAAACTGTTGATTTTATCAAAATTTTTGTCAATTTTTTTATCAAGATTTTTAATACGGGAATCTAAGATAACTTGATTCCTGACGATTAAATCAATAAATTCTCGAGTACTTTGGGATGGAGTTGGCATATGGATGTTATCTCGTGATTGATGTTGTTGTTGAGTAGAGGTTTCTTGGCGAGGTCGAGATTTCCATTCTTGAAAGCTAATAATAGTGAGAGGTCGTGGTGGTTGTTTCATAAGGCTAATGGTGCAGCTATTCAAGGTTTTTGGAATAGAGGTATCGGATTCCGGAATAGGAACCTGGAGATTCATAAGCAACCGCATAATATATTCACCAAAGCAAATAATATTCATATGACGTTGGTTGAATGTCAGAAATTCATCTAGAATGAGTTTTGGCCAATTTACTTCAACTTCTCCCCAAATAGCATATAATGCTTTATAGTTGTTTGGATAGACAAGCTCATATGAGCCAGTACTGGGTAGAATTGTGTACATTAAAGCTCTATGCATTATTCTGGCAGTAGGTCGTAATGCAATAGACTTAAGCTCGGTCATGTCATCTTTTAGGAATCGATGACTTACTTCATCTCTCTCACCTACGACAGCATTTAATTATTGTAACTCAACACCTCTTGTCGGAGTATGAAGAATATGACTGATTCTATCTAAAGAGAGAAACACTTGCTTCCCACATACCAAACTCCAAATGCAATTGTCACGATTGCGTGGGTTTTGATGGCCTAAGTTTAAGTTCGCATAGAAGAGATTCACCAAGAAATGATTTATCTTGATATTGTTTTGATTATGATCTAAAAGTGATTCTAAATTGTTTCTTCTTGCTAATTCTTGAATCCTATACGACATAAAATCAGGAAAGACAACAAAAGAACCTTCAAAGAATTGAGCTTCTTTCATCTTATTCCATCGTTGAACTGCAGTTGCATCGTATAGCCAGTTGAGCGATTTGTGAATCAATTGGCTCGGAGGAAGAAGAAGCATGCCTAGATCTCTCTGTTTGACGAGGGACCATTTGAATTTTTCAAAGAATTTGAAGAATGTTGGAAAAATTTGTGAACTAGGGTTTTGGAATTCTGGAGAATGAAGGTAAAAGTAAAAAGTAAAAGAGGAAGAGAGGGTTTTAGTGTTAAAAAGTAGGTAAAAAGGTGAAAAGGTACGTTTCAGATGTGAATTCAGTCGACTGAACGATTGTGGCCAGTCGACTGAACCACTTTCCTGAGAGCTTTGCTTCAGTTTTAGTCAACTGGTCTAGGCGACTAAAATAACAAATATGCTCTTTGTTTGGTCATTCAGTCGATTGGTTGTATTTGATCAGTCGACTGAATAGTGCATGAACTACTTTCCCGAGAGTTATGCTATAGATTTAGTCGACCGGTCTAGTCGACTAAAGTAATAGGTTTGCTCTCTGTTTGCTTATTCAGTCGACTAGTTGCATTCGATCAGTCGACTGAATAGTGTATGACAACATACAATATGCAGTTTTAGTTGACTGATCGAATTAATCAGTCGACTGAATGTTTAATTCAGCATAATTTGTCACATTTGAACACAAAAGTGTAGGATCGATTTCACCCTAGAGGGGGGAGGGGTGAATAGGGTGATGGTGTTAATTATAAAAATTAATTGCGGAAGCTTATAAAATTATTTCAACACAGATCACAGAATAATAGCAGCACATAAATAAATAGCAGAATAAAATGCAGAAATAGAACGACGCAAAATTTACCCAGCTTCGGCAAAACCCTGCCTACGTGCTGCCCCCAAGGTTTCTACTAGAAATTAAGTAGTCACACGCTTACACACGTAAAATCGCGACACCCGCTACTGAATAACCTAACTCTACGCTCAAAACCCTGCCACAACTCAGCCACTGAGTTGCGAATTCTCAAACTACGCCACGTAGTTTGTCCCTTAGTCACACGACTAGAAATTTAAACGGTTTAAAATTTAAAAACAAATTCAAAAAGCAATTTAAAAATAAAAGACAAAAACCCAAATTAAAAAATTAAAAAGCCCTTAATAATATAAAGCCGGCCCCTTTTTATAATTTAACCCGATCCTCTTTTATTTGTTCCTTTGTGAAAATGGCGGCCGTTGCTTTCTTTGTTCGATCTGAATTAGGGCTTTGTTCCCTTGTGGAAATTAGGGCTTTTCAATTTAAGTCGCCGCTTTTGAATGCTCGTAGTTCTCCTTGTCGATCACTTGTTTCTCTGATTAGCTCATGGCTATTCAATTTGAATCGAGTTCATCTATGATTTCGGTATGTACTTTTCCCCTTTTGTTTTCTGGTTTGATGCTTGCTTGAACTCCGATGCTTTTAAATTGCCGATGATGACGATTGGGGTTTTTAATGCTTGAACTAGATGTCAATTGCCGATGATGTCAATTGCAATTTATATGAGTCGAATACCTAAATATTCGTTCGTATATATTCGTCTGATGAATTTTTGAATTTGTCAAAACCTTTTCTCTGCCGCTTGATAATGCTTGAACGTTTGAGAGTTCACTGACTTGTGCAATTCGAATCTTTCCCTTACTTTACTGCCAGGTTTTAGCTTGAGATCGTTCGATCCTTCCTTGATCGTTACGGCGGCTACTTTCCTATTTTATTTGGATTTTATTTTTGACTTTCTCCATTTTTATACTGCGTTGATTTCTGACTTGTAATCACGTTGTTGACTTTGATTTGAAACACGGCTTTAACTAACGATGTTGGTTTTTAGTTGACTTCGTATTCTCTGTTTCGAACTTCCTTGACCACCTTGGCTCTGATTCGAATTTGACTTTGTTTTTGTTCATTCATGACTTCGGTCTTGATATGTTCAACTTGAAATTGATTTGTGAATTCAAATGCTTGTGGTTGTTTGTGGCTGCACGTTGCCAATTTATATGCTTGCCACTGATCATATGTTAAAGTCGTTTATGTGCATGACTTTGGTGCTTCGGCATTATTCATGTAACAGCATGCAAATCTGTATCCCTTGAATCAACACTATTCTACCTCTATTAACTCAAGTGGCACAGAATTACGAACCATTAGGGTTAAAGAAGAAGAGATAGAAGAAGAAACTAAACAATATCAGAATCTCACAGTCGCAGCGGAATAAACTATAATAATAAATATAGAACTTTACACAAAATGAAATCTATAACTGTTTTATTCATCGCATCATCAGAGTATCTCATACATCAAATTACCAATCAAACATACCATACAATCACAACAGCGGAATATACATATGTATAGATAATACGTCTCGGGCTTATGCTCCTCTCTTGTTCCAAAGCATCATGTCCTGTACATATAATACTCGGTCTGACCCGAGCATTACAATGAAATAACACCCGAGTCAGTCTGGAATACCAGCTGATAATAAGGCATCCAAATTTATTATTATAGTTTCAAAAATCCTTTGAAAACAAAAGCATCTCGTAAGACCACGCCACAAATAAACATGTCGGGTTTTTACCTTACGATAGCTAAAACACTTTTTATAGAAATTCTCTGATATTATAATAGGGTCTATTTACAAATACTTATAAAATAGCCGAAATTGTTACATTCATTAAATTCCAGCTACTAGCCACAAAAGTGGGTAATACAAACAAAACTCGTACAAGGCTCGTAGGGAGAATGGATTTCCATCAATGGCTGGACTACTGAGATACCGCCCATCACAGTACCTGGCCTAGATCAGAGTACCGAGGAGTATGCCTGCTTCCCTGCAACACAAGGCCGGAACCATTCCTTACTGAACAATCCTGAACAAGATAACCCCGTGGTTGGCGCGACCAACCACCCACTAAGCCGAATAAAAAGGGACATCTAGACAGGGGAAAATCTTGTCCTGCTTGGGCATGACCCACCTAACCTTGCTGCACCTCCCCTGTTTTAGCCATTCCCGGTTGATGAGGCTTGAGGTTAAACGTTACCTTTAGAACGTTTCACTTAGAATTCCCATCGCCCACCTGACGATGTCTCACAAGCATTCATCCATACAAGTCCGTCCCGGGTTCGAACGGAACCGAAGGCACTACTCCTATTAAATCCATTTTGGAAATATCCTCAGAATTAGTAGCGACTAGCCCTTGCACTTCACTGCTCCATCTTCGACTCCGAACACGTTTTTCCACGAAACGTACAAATCGGATCGAAGTGGTTTTCGAGAAATAAATCTCGATCCGGGTCTCTTCGAAACGATCAACGCATTTGTCCAATATTGATAGTCGGTGATTTAACTATCAATTTATATTCACAAACATCCATCACACAATAAATAATTCCCACATTATTTGTTTGCCTCCAATATCTCTTACAAGATATAATTTCATTTTCAACTCATTTGAATACAATTCCCAAAATCTCTTCCTTTACAAGGTAAATCCTTTACCATTTATTCCCATTGGAAATAACCAAGTTCAAAACAAATTTAGATTCTTAACAAGTAAAACACTTTATTTTAAAATATACTTTAAATATGGAAATTTACTAGTAGTTATTACACAAAATATAATTTCTAATGTGTAAAGTAAAACCATTTATTAGGATATAAATCTTGATTGTACATAAGGGTTCAGTTTAAACTAAACTTATAAGTAGAGTTTAAGAGGTTAATACTAATTTCAATAACTTAGGTCAAAAGTAGTCTTTTAAAAACAATCCATTTGTAAAAATAATTACTAGAATATTCATAAAGATTTACTGTTGCTAATTTATTAATAGTTACTTTAAAATAGTAATTTTCAAAATACTCTTTAAAACAAGTTTGAAATTTAGACTTCCTTTTTAATAAAATCTGTTTAAAACTCGAACTTGGTTTTCCCAGAGAAAACTCATTCCCACTTAAACATTCCAGAAAATCCTTCTTATAAATTCTGTCGATTTATTTCAATTCAGATTTATGGTTTAATAACATAAACTTACTTTCCACGTTTCAAATAACTTCTTACGAAGCTTAATCATATTCCCATTCCCGGAAATTTACTTTCAAAGTATAGGTTTACGTCTTTTTAAATAAACCATTATAAGTTTATTTAAATGAAAGTCATACTTAAGGAATTGCTTAAAGAAATACCTACTTAAATTTCAATGGTTTTTAAATAATAGTTCTGCAACATTCTAATTTGCAATTAATTGCTAATTAAATTTTGAAGGGTTTCTTTTGAAATCATATTTAATTTCCAGGGAACGTTATTATCAAAATAACTCCATTTGTTATTTTTAACAATTTATAACTTATTATCGAAGTTATTACCAGAAATCCATACTTCCACATTTGCCAACTAATAAATGTTCCTCTTTATTTATTCCAAATTTTATTCCCTTAAATTCTTTATTTATCAATTTCTTTATTTCTTCATAACCCAATTTATTTAATTTTTTTTTTAAATTCTGTGTATACACTTATCCAGCAATGTCACAATATAATTTAATTCAGAATTATCAATCACAATATATAAACAGATCACAACATCAATTATAAAGATAATTATTATAATATGAGGAATCCAGTTGGATCCCTCCAACCTGTTTTTTTTCCTACATCCACAAATATTAGCACAACAATATATATATCAATCCAGGCTGATAACAACAATTATATTCCACCAATCACACAGATATTTAAATATTACTTATTTAAATCACCCAATATCCAGATGTGAGTGAGAATAACTCACCTTGAGTTTCGGTGAGCGTTCGAAATTCAAATTAAACCGAACGACGTTTGATTTAACTCAAATTTCTACTTGCCTGGAATGGTTTCCGAACTGTACCACCGCGTAGTATGCGCTTCTGCGATTCCGGCGCCGCAAATTTCGTTCGAATCTGATATTGTATGAAAGAGTTATTCAATTTTGAAGTTTGAATTGAATTTTAAACAAAAATATAATTCTTTTTATACCATACAGAAATCTGGCCGTAGATACGAACGAAGCCGCTAGCTCCTTCTTCTCACGTAACATCGCGATTCCCAGAAGAATGAAACCCAACACGCAAAAACTAGGGTAGCTCGCCGCACTGCACACGATCGCCTTGAGCTCGATCTGGCGCCACCATATGAACGCCCTCAACATCCCCTTCACTCGCCCCAGATCCCATGGAACTCGGCCTCCCCAACTCACCAGAAAATGCATACGAACGGTGGCCCTTCCACCATGATTTGCCGTCCATCTACAACTCCATATTTGATCGCCACCGTTCATATTGTGGAGCTCGGAGAGCTCTACGTTTTTCATTTAGAAAATGAAGCCTAAAAATTCTTGGATGAAGAGATTTTGGGGAAGAAAAGATATCGTGTTTCGGCCATTAAATGTTTTCTATGCGGCGGCTCTGAGATAACGCTAGGGTTTAGAAAAATTAATATATATATATATATATATATATGTTATTTAATATTATTTTAATCAACAAAATTCTCAGTTTAACCTCATATGCAAAGGAGCTCCAAACTACGTGTTCCGACAGGCGTTCCTAGGGTTTTTCCGCGTTTCGGACATAATGGAACAGGTCTCGTAAGCTAATTCGGTCATACGTGCGAGTTACAGAATTAAACGATCAATTAAAAATTAAATCGATTAAAACGATTTCAATGCGTTTTGAGCTACCACGGTCAAACGACAACTCCGATTGCTAATAACTAACTATTACGGATCCAATGGAACTGGTTTCGTCGAATTTCGAGACTGTGCCCGGGAAGGCTATTTTAACTCGTCTATTAAATCGGGTGATTCTCAAAATTGACGAAAACGCTTAAAATTTCACTTTTGAAATTTTAATAACTTAGCAATAAATCATATAAAATTTATAAACACAATAAAAATCATTCTGGCTCATTCCGGACCAAAATCTGATTAAATTGCATTTTAATAATATTAAATTCATTTTTAAATTAATATAAAATCCCAAATATTAATTTATCAACTTTAAAATTCTTCTAAAATTCCCACCACGCTATTTACACTCAAATAACTCAAATAAATTTCTAAAACCATTTTTATCACTATTTACATCCAGATTTACTTTTATTTCAATTCCGAATATTTAAATTATTATTTTCCCATTATTCAAATTCAACCGGAATTTCTATAATTAAAAATTATAGCTTATTTCATTGATTGAACCCGAATCCATCCCATTACAAAATCAATTAAGAATCGACATTAGCATTTAAAACGAATTAAATGTTTAAATTCAATGGCTTAAAAAATACGGGATGTTACATTCCTCCCCCCTTATAAAAATTTCGTCCCCGAAATTTGCTAAGGTAGAAACTATGCTCAAATTCACTTACTCGTCCAATTTGCTTAGTTAAAAGCTTATATTCACTTTCCAAAATCCTTTAGCTCAAATCCAAACTCACTTGCTTTATTTATACTCAAAAGCTTTTGTTTCAACCTTATTTCAAAAATAACTTTCCAAGTTAATAAATTTTTCCCAAAAACCCAAAAATTTTCTAACTCCCAAAATTTCGAAAAATTTTGGCAGAGTCTCCCCTGCACGGAGGAGCTTTCGCGATATCGCGATACAAATAAATATATATACATCGACCCACACGGTCGGAAACCAAAATATATCACAACAAATATATCATTTCCCAATTATATTTGCGTAGGCGTACCTTGTTAGCAAAATTTAAAGCAAGCGGCTAATATATAATGCATATATGCGCTCCAACTCTATCGAACGCCTCCTATACCTGTACTTACTCAACAAACTCATCAGTTTTCAAAAGTATGAGCATTTTAACAACATTTCTAATATAAACGTAAGCCAAACATATCCATTTCATGACCTAACCAAGCAACTACATTATTTAACAATGATAACCATATTTTATCAACAATTTAATTATTTCAATCACCTTTTAAATTTCTTATCCAAGTCAAAAATTCATTTTTATTTCACACAAATGAGTTACATACCAGTTTCGCTATTTCAATTCATACTCTACCCAATCTTCGAATTGATTTACTAAGCAAAATTTCATTTCAATTTGTTACATGTGTATTTCTATTATAACTCACTTACATTTATACTCAAATCCATTTTTTCTTTAAGATTTCAGCCCATTCTACTTTCATCCAAACCAACTTCATTTTATTTCAGTAGAATGATTTACATTCAAGTTTACTATATGCCATTCATATTTATTACAACCAATTCATTTTTATTTCAACATGATTTACATATGCCTTACTTGCCTTTCTTTACTCTAACTTGCATTCCCAATTTGATTTACAATCAAATTTTATTTTTAAATTTGAAACATTTGCATTTCTTTTATGCTCCATTTCCATTCATATGCAAAATCGCTTAATTAGATTGCATTTATCTAATTAATTTAAAACCATCCTTATTTGCTTCTTCAAATCAATTCACTTGCATCCATATACAAGGTCTTTGAATTCTATTCCAATCCATATCAATTTATTCAAAAATCAATTTCAATTGCTTGTTAAACAACTCAATTATGAATACATGCAAATACTCATGTCATTCAAGCAAAAATAATCCCCATTTAAGCTCATAACCATTAAAATTCATTCTACTTAGATTTATATTAATTCTTATTCAATTTTGCCTAGTTCACAAGCCAAGTATTTTTATTCCAATGCAATTATTAAGTTAAATTTTCCTTACATTTTAATTTCATTAACCAATTCAGGTTTATATTAGTTTCATTCCATTCTGGATTATTTACAACCCATACATCCTTTCTTTATCACAATAATTAATTAATAACATTTCACTTGTAATTCAGTTTTAATTATCTAACAGATTGCATTCAAGATTACTTAATAAAGCTCATCCATCATAATTGTTTTCAATTTTCTTATGTTGTTTAAATCATACAATATTTCCATTATCTTCTTATATCAGTTTTATTTTTTTCTTCATTTGATTCTCATTCAATCAAATTCCAATTCCATTAAACTTGATTAGTATATTCATCCAATTCTAGTTTATATCCAATAATTTAAATCTTTTAGTGATAATAAGGTCACTTCAAATCATTTCACACACTTCAATTTATTTACAATTCCAACCATCGCTATTATAATCCAATTCCATTTTTCATTCACACTTCATTATTTGTTATCACAAATTTGAATCCTGTAACAACCCGATATTTTCAACCATTCGCATCCGCACATGTCGGACTTGAATTGCTCAAAATACCGCATTGTAAATAAAATTTGGCAAATCTCAGAATATACAGTAAATAAAATCACAGATCACAGACACAGAGTATTTAATAATGCAGCGGAAGTAAAAGAAATAGTAGTTCATGAAGCCACTATATAAATATATCAGAGTTAAATAAAATACAACAGACTAAATAAAGTACAACAGAACTCTTAAGATGATAACCAAGTACAAGATGAATAGAACAACAGAACTGGAATAGATAAAACTAGATAAGCAGATAATCTCCAGCGATTCCAATCTCCAGAAAGTGGAATCCAAATCTGTGAATAACTCAGGCTGACCCGAGCGTAAATAAAAATACAAACACTCGAGTCAGGACAATATATACTTATATAATGTAAACCAACTCAAATGAACTGTAATAAGGTACAAGTAACTTAAAGGATGCCTGAGACCGCCCATCCTTTAAGGATCCGTTAAACTATTTACTATGCAGTAATATTTCTCTATTATAATAATGTCTACAGTAAAATAAACTTACTTTTAAATAGCGTTCCGGGCTACCCATATCACCCTTCACACATAATAGTCCCAGTAGTCCATCCAATATCATGCCATCTCCACTCCGGGTGACTGTCAGAGGATACCACACGGGCTACGGGAGAAAAACAAACTCGTAGTGAAGGCTCGGTATGGTAGGTGACACGGCACACAAGGCAATGCCAGGGTAGATATACCAATTACGCACACGGGCTGGTGGTAACGCAGCAGCCACATACGCCCACCTCGGAACACACTCCCAATCAAAATCGGAGGATGGCCATCTAATCAATCACAAGTAAGAGTATAGTATCGAAGGAATGTGTCCGATCGGAGGAATGACCTCACTTGGCCCGAGATCGCTCCTGTTTTAGCCACCTTATGCCAACTCACGGGAGTTGGGTCCATGTAATATACCTCAAGAACGTCGCCACCATCCTACTTCATTCTGGAATCTCCACCGCGTACACGGTTAGCCAAAGTGGTTTTCGGTATCGACAGAGAGTATGCCCATATCCGATCCCGGTCTCTTTGCCAACCAATAGTTATTATAACCCGTAGTTATAACTTTAAAACAATATTTTGTACTTCAAAATAGGATATCATTTCAAATCCAAATCTTTATCAAAATAATGATTAAATTAATTCCAAACCATTTTAAAACATCATATCTTTCCAGAAATTCTTTTCAAATCATTTTAATATATCAAAATATCATATCTTTTCAAAACCACATTTCAAATCATTTTAATATATCAAAATATCATATCATTTCAAAACCTCATTTCAATCATTTTAATATATCAAAAATATCATTTCCATTTCAAGTCATTTCAATCATTTTAATATATCAAAAATATCATATCTTTCCAAAACTTCATTTCAAATCATTTAATAAACCAAAATATCATATCTTTTCAAAACCACATTCATTTTAAATCATTATTCATTTTATTCAATTTAAAATACCATTTCAATTTACATTTCCAAACAGTTTATATTTCAAAAATCATTTTAAATCATTAAAATGAAGTTATTATATTTAATAATTAAATTATTAAATTTCCAAAAATTTCAACTTCCAAAGTTCATTTATTCACTTAAGTTTATCAAAACAGTGAAAATTCACTTTTCGCAGCATTTAGAAAACGCTACGGAAAGTTACATTCAAAACAGTTCAATTTAACAAAAGACAGCATTTTTAAAAATGTTGTAATAGGGTTTACTTAATATTTCAAATAAACTTAGTTAAATTCAACAATTATAGCACTTAATAAGATTGCTATAATAGCCTTTAATTCAATTTAGCTTTTTAGTTCATTATCATCAACTACATCATTTACAAATGCTGTAATATCATTTAAATTGCAATTAATAGCATTTCAAAAATGCAGTTAATTAACTTCAAATATTCAATATAATTTCACAACCAATTATATTTTTATTTAAAACATTTTTAACTTATAAAATCATACATTTTCACATTTATAAACAACATTTAATTTTCCTTAAGTTCATGATTTTATAAAGTTAAATTTCCATTCAAAAATCAAGATTTAATAATAATTCACTTATTAAATTTCAACATTCAAATTAAATTCATTAAATTAAATTTCAACTTAACACTTAAGTTTAAATTTCAAAATATAACTTAATTTCAATTTTATTCACTTAACTTAAAATTCACTTTTAAGCCAAATTCACAAATTCCCATTTGGTTATATTTCAAAATTTCAACTTAAATAATCATCCCTTTCATTTTTTTAACTTTACTCAAAAATCATTAACATATTATAAAATCATTTTAAATTCATTTTAAATTCAAATTATCATAAATTTATCATAATTTCATATTTAATTTAATTTTCAATTATAATTAAATCAAAATTTCCAAAATAACTTACATTTAAATTTTCTAACTTTTCCATAATTTATTTAACCTATAAATTTCCAAAAAAATCAACAATACTTTACAAAAATCATTTTTAATTATGTTTTAAATCAAAATATTATAATATTTACATTTAAAACATATTTTTAAAAATTTTAGAAAAATATATTTTAACTACGGGTCTGTATATAATTTTCTAGCCTAGGTAAAGTGATACGGGTAATGTATCATTTCAACCCGTAATTTACAAAGAAAATCCGGGTTTTATCATTTCAAACCCGCAGTCCCAAGTAAATGAAATAAAATGAAAATCGCTCAGGCCTATCATTTCAGCCCATAACGATTTTCCCCTATTCTAAAGTCCGTTCGGGTATGTATCATTTCAACCCATAGCGATTCTAATCTAAAGGGAACTTGCAGTGTGATAAACTGATAAAAATAACAGAACAACATAATATAACAGTAACAGATGTTATAATAGGTTTTTAAGCATGGGTGAACATCATATAATCATAATATAGCATATGTAACATGTTAATGCATTTTACAGATTCAAAAGGGGCCAATTTACTAGTTATATATGTACATATTGTCTGGTGAGGATAACTCACATGTTTGAGCTGGAGACACAACAACGAATGCACGAATGAGATCCCAACAAGAACGATAACACGACACAAAGATGAGTGGGAGAGCCAAAGTATAAATTCCCTTGGATACATTCAACAAAACAAGTATAACAACACATAAGTTTCAACACAAAATACCATTAAACAATGATAGAATTGGATGCATAAACAAATCCAAAGTGTTTGCACTTGCTTTCTACCACCTATGCTTCAGCTCCAGATCTGAAATGGCATGGCTAAAGGCATGGTTTGGATCTGGTCTGGGTTCCTAAAGGTCGGCCTAGCATGGGAAAATGATGGAGCAAAGTATGGTAGAGAGATAGGTGCGTGGAACTAACACTACAATGCAAGTACCATGGATCCTATGCAACATATGGGTTCGGCCACAAGCTAGCATGGTGCGGCCATCACTGTAGTGGGCTGTAGGATGGTGTGGCAGCGGGTTCCAGGTCATCCATGGATGGTGGAGGTGGAGTAGGTGGCGGCCAACGGGTGGTTGAAAGTGATGAAGGCATAGGTGATTGGCTATGGTGCATATTGGTGAAGTTTGTGTAGATATTGTTGGATTTGGTCACATGGGTGCATGGCCAGTGGCTTGGGGCTGTAGAGGAGGTGGTGGAGGCTAGCTCAGGTGGTGGTGGTGGCAGCCATGGTGAAGGAGGAGCAAGGGGCTGAGCTACAAGGGTGAGAAAGCAAGTGAAAACAACATAAACAAGTAGAAAAGCAATGGAAAAGAAAAAGAATTTTACCAAACTCTTGGAGATGATGGAGGCTAAAATTTTCAGAGACGAGGAGGAAGAAATTTCATGAAAAATGAAGAAGAAAAAAAAATACGGCTGAAGATGGTATAAGGAACAGCCCCAATTGAATGCACATGATGAAATTGAAAAGGCAGGGAGGTGAAAAGTCAAAGTTAAATGAAAGGTTTTAAACTCTTCATATTTCTCTAATTCTTTTTGTAATTTTAAATACATTTAAAATAAGGATAAATAAAGATAAAATAAACTCAGAAATAAATTAAACAAGTAAACAAAATAAATAAATATTAATTACATATAATTTAATTAATAAAACAGCAAAAATTGCAAACTAGTCTTGAAAATATGAAAAATAAATGCAATGAACTTTGGAAAATCTTTATGTACTTGTAAAAATATTTATAACAAAGATAATAACATAAACTAAAATGAATTCACAAATAAATATATAAATTTTAATTTAAATATAATTTAAATGAAGAAAATAGCAAAGAAAATAGAAACTAGGCTTTAAAAATAGAAAATAAATTCAATAAGCTTTGGAAAATTTCAAACATCACTTTAAAAATATTTAAAAGGTAAAAATATATGTAACATAACATATAATACAATTTATAATAAGATATGACAAATAAAAATTATTTATATAATTTAAAATAAACAATATTGTTAAATAAAACAATTTACACCCAGTTTTGTAAAAGCATAACTTTCACAGTATTATTCGGATTTCAACGAAACGAAAAGCATTGTTCTTGAAATTTTATTTACTTTCATAACAAAAGGTAAAATTAAAATTTTAAAACTTTTAAAATTTAAATTTAAAAGTCAAAGTTTGACCAGATTGACCAAAATTCACTTTTCTGGAAATATTCAATTTATGCATGATTGAAATTCAAATCCACATCAAAATCAACATTTGTATTTCAATTAACAAAATATATTCATTTTAATAAATAAAATAAAGTTTTTTTTTAAATTAGAAATTTAAATTTAAATAATTAAAATATACAATTACAATAATAAGAAAATATAGGGTTGTTACAAATCCCATGCCACAATTGGATTTCTATTTACTTTCCGAATTTTGATTAAACTATCAAAATTCCATTCATTACCATACACATTCCATTTAATTGTAATTCAATTTAGTCTCTAACCTAATCCATATTAGGTTTTAATTCACTTCCTAAATTCACTCTGAATTCATTTATAATATTGCCATTTTCCAATTATTTCATTTAGCAAATTTAAATTTCTACCTTTCCTTTTCACTCCTTTAAATAGAATCTAAATTTCTTTCAATATTATTTACTACAATACTGAAACTTAATTTCAATTTCATTATCAAAACAAATTTCATTTTCCCCCATACATAAGTTCAAGACTTATTTGCTAACTTAAGAACATTCACCTTTATATTCTCACTTACTTCATTACCCTTTACATTTCATTTATGGTCAAGTTTTGAATTTGCGACACCATTCAACTCTTTCCATTAATGAATTACAATTTCACTTCCATTCAGAGTTTAGATTGCTTACTTAAGTCCATTTCCATTTTATAATCACAAATTCAAATTATAACACTTAATAACTTAAGAATATGAATTTCTCTTATGTAATTATAAGCAATTTTACATTTCTCCTTTATATCCAATTTGTTTCTCCATAAATAAGTTCAAAACTTATTTTCTAACTTAAGTTCATTCACTTCTTTTACATCTCACTCTACCTTATCTCAATTCACATTTTATTTGAGATTAAGTTTGAATTCACCATACCATTCCACTATTTCCCATTTGTGATTATAACTCCATTTCTATTTTTTATAAGTTCACCAACTTATTTATTTTAAAGCCCATATTGCTCATTTCAATCTGTCTACATCTTATAATCACAATTTCAATTTTCTATATATATGCATCACTGAATTTTTAAGGATACAAATCTTCTTTCAATTTAATTCCTTACACAATTTTAAATCCTCAATCTCAAATTATAAGTATACAACTTAATAACTTATGGGTACAATCCATTTCACAATGACCCACAATTTCAGACTAACTTACTTTTTCATTTAACCCCAAATCCATTTAATTCTAAGTCCAATTTTTTTTTAACTTATCCAATTTAAATTCAAATTTCCAATTCACTTTAATATATTTTATTCATTTCCAATTACTCAAGTTAAGTTTTAATTCCAAGATTAAAATTTTCATTTCTTCCTTCTTATAGATATCAACTCCACTTAATAAGTTCAATAGTTAATTCATTTTAACTTTACACATTATTTAAATAGAATTTTCCAAAATTCAATTACCCGGTTTTATTCCAAAACCATTTTGAAATAATAATCAATTCATACCCATTTGGTATATCAAATCAAATCCCCTGATTTTCCAAAACAATTTGGTTATACCAAACAAATTTTCCCATTTTGAAAATTTCCAAATCAACTGTTATAACCAACAAGTCCCAAACAATATCATAACCAAGTACTAGGGAAGCAATCCATCACCTTAGAAACTCGAAAATGAATTCTAATGATGTGGCCAGCATCATCAGGATTATTTTCCAGCGACTGAAGTGAGTTCAGTGCTTCTTACTTTTCTAAATTCATTTCAAAATAGTTTCCATTTAAAACTCCTTCCCAAAACAATATTCCATTATTGCCTTCAAACACTTGGGAAAAATATTACCAAACATTTCCAAGATTTTAAATTTTCCAAACCTTCGGTTTCATTACATTAAAAATCCTTTCCAAAACTTCCGGGATGTAAATTCTGGTTCAATTCAATTTAGTTATTCTTCCTTTTATATAATTTATATTTGTAGAATTTTATTTTCATTATAACTATTTCAAATTTCCAACTTAAATTTTAGATTCTTATTCGACTTAGACATTAACAACCAATCATCCAAATATATATAATAATTTCAGAAAATTATTTCTTTTTATATAAAAATATAATTTAGGTAAAATTATTTCATTTACCCACTTGAAAACAATACTATGTCGGTTTATCTTGTTTAAGAGTTTAGAAACCCCTATCGATACGGTTGTACTTCCCGCACCGACCAGAATTCATAAACACTCAACTGATAAGTCAACACAGTATAAAAACAATTTTATATTCACTAACAAGTACGCTCTCATATTTATTAATACACTCAACTCATTATAGGGTACCATCAACTCTGTTTAATGAGTAATTTCCCCACCAAAGCCTAGGTTGTCGCCAACTTAAGCTCTGATACCAAGTGTAACAGCACGCAAATCCGTACCCCTTGAATCAACACTATTCTACCTCTATTAACTCAAGTGGCACAGAATTACGAACCATTAGGGTTAAAAAAGAAGAGATAGAATAAGAAGAAACTAAACAATATCAGAATCTCGCAGTCGCAGCGGAATAAACTATAATAATAAATATAGAGCTTTACACAAAATGAAATGTATAACTGTTTTATTCATCGCATCATCAGAGTATCTCATACATAAAATTACCAATCAAACATACCATACAATCACAACAGCGGAATATACGTATGTATAGATAATACGTCTCGGGCTCATGCTCCTCTCCTGTTCCAAAGCATCATGTCCTGTACATATAATACTCGGTCTGACCCGAGCATTACAATGAAATAACACCCGAGTCAGTCTGGAATACCAGCTGATAATAAGGCATCCAAATTTATTATTAAAGTTTCAAAAATCCTTTGAAAACAAAAGCATCTCGTAAGACCACGCCACAAATAAACATGTCGGGTTTTTACCTTACGATAGCTAAAACACTTTTTATAGAAATCCTCTGATATTATAATAGGGTCTATTTACAAATACTTATAAAATAGCCGAAATTGTCACATTCATTAAATTCCAGCTACTAGCCACAAAAGTGGGTAATACAAACAAAACTCGTACAAGGCTCGTAGGGAGAATGGATTTCCATCAATGGCTGGGCTACTGGGGTACCGCCCATCACAGTACCTGGCCTAGATCAGAGTACCGAGGAGTACGCCTGCTCCCCTGCAACACAAGGCCGAACCATTCCTTACTGAACAGTCCCGAACAAGATAACCCCGTGGTTGGCGCGACCAACCACCCACTAAGCCGAATATAAAGGGACATCTAGACAGGGGAAAATCTTGTCCTGCTTGGGCATGACCCACCTAACCTTGCTGCACCTCCCCTGTTTTAGCCATTCCCGGTTGATGGGGCTTGAGGTTAAACGTTACCTTTAGAACGTTTCACTTAGAATGCCCATCGCCCACCTGACGATGTCTCGCAAGCATTCATCCATACAAGTCCGTCCCGGCTTCGAACGGAACCGAAGGCACTACTCCTACTACATCCACTTTGGAAATATCCTCAGAATTAATAGCGCCTAGCCCTTGCACTTCACTGCTCCATCTTCGACTCCGAACATGTTTTTCCACGAAACGTACAAACCGGATCGAAGTGGTTTTCGAGAAAAAAATCTCGATCCCGATCTCTTCGAAACGATCAACGCATTTGTCCAATATTGATAGTCAGTGATTTAACTATCAATTTATATTCACAAACATCCATCACACAATAATTAATTCCCACATTATTTGTTTGCCTCCAATATCTCTTACAAGATATAATTTCATTTCAACTCATTTGAATACAATTCCCAAAATCTCTTCCTTTACAAGGTAAATCCTTTACCATTTATTCCCATTGGAAATAACCAAGTTCAAAACAAATTTAGATTTTTAACAAGTAAAACACTTTATTTTAAAATATACTTTAAATATGGAAATTTACTAGTAGTTATTACACAAAATATAATTTCTAATGTGTAAAGTAAAACCATTTATTAGGATATAAATCTTGATTGTAAATAAGGGTTTAGTTTAAACTAAACTTATAAGTAGAGTTTAAGAGGTTAATACTAATTTCAATAACTTAGGTCAAAACTAGTCTTTTAAAAACAATCCATTTGTAAAAATAATTACTAGAATATTCATAAAGATTTACTATTGCTAATTTATTAATAGTTACTTTAAAATAGTAATATTCAAAATACTCTTTAAAACAAGTTTGAAATTTAGACTTCCTTTTTAATAAAATCTGTTTAAAACTCGAACTTGGTTTTCCCACGGAAAACTCATTCCCACTTAAACATTCCAGAAAATCCTTCTTATAAATTCTATCGATTTATTTCAATTCAGATTTATGGTTTAATAACATAAATTTACTTTCCACGTTTCAAATAACTTCTTACGAAGCTTAATCATATTCCTATTCCCGGAAATTTACTTTCAAAGTATAGGTTTACGTCTTTTTAAATAAACCATTATAAATTTATTTAAATGAAAGTCATACTTAAGGAATTGCTTAAAGAAATACCTACTTAAATTTCAATGGTTTTTAAATAATAGTTCTGCAACATTCTAATTTGCAATTAATTGCTAATTAAATTTTGAAGGGTTTCTTTTGAAATCATATTTAATTTCCAGGGAACGTTATATCAAAATAACTCCATTTGTTATTTTTAACAATTTATAACTTCTTATCGAAGTTATTACCAGAAATCCATACTTCCACATTTGCCAACTAATAAATGTTCCTCTTTATTTATTCCAAATTTTATTCCCTTAAATTCTTTATTTATCAATTTCTTTATTTCTTTATAACCCAATTTATTTAAATTTTTTTTTTAAATTCTGTGCATACACTTATCCAACAATGTCACAATATAATTTTATTCAGAATTATCAATCACAATATATAAACAGATCACAACATCAATTATAAAGATAATTATTATAATGTGAGGAATCCAGTTGGATCCCTCCAACCTGTTTTTTTTCCTGTATCCACAAATATTAGCACAACAATATATATATCAATCCAGGCTGATAACAACAATTATATTCCACCAATCACACAGATATTTAAATATTAATTATTTAAATCAGCCAATTTCCAGATGTGAGTGAGAATAACTCACCTTGAGTTTCGACGAGCGTTCGAAATTCAAAGTAAACCGAACTCTAAGATAACGCTAGGGTTTAGAAAAATTAATATATATATATATATATATATATATATGTGTGTTATTTAATATTATTTTAATCAACAAAATTCTCAATTTAACCTCATATGCAAACGAACTCCAAACTACGCGTTCCGACAGGCGTTCCTAGGGTTTTTCCGCGTTCCGGACACAATGTAACAGGTCTCGTAAGCTAATTCGGTCATACGTGCGAGTTACAGAATTAAACGATCAATTAAAAATTAAATCGGTTAAAACCATTTCTATGCGTTTTGAGCTACCACGGTCAAACGACAACTCTGATTGCAACGAAAATTGAAATCCGATAATAACTAACTATTACGGATCCAATGGAACTGGTTTTGTCGAATTCTGAGACTGTGCCCCGGAAGGCTATTTTAACTCGTCTATTAAATCGGGTGATTCTCAAAATTGACGAAAACACTTAAAATTTCACTTTTGAAATTTTAATAACTTAGCAATAAATCATATAAAATTTATAAACACAATAAAAAATCATTCTGGCTCATTCCGGACCAAAATCTGATTAAATTGCATTTTAATAATATTAAATTCATTTTTAAATTAATATAAAATCCCAAATATTTATTTATCAACTTTAAAATTCTTCTAAAATTCCCACCACGCTATATACACTCAAACAACTCAAAATAAATTTCTAAAACCATTTTTATCACTATTTACATGCAGATTTACTTTTATTTCAATTTCGAATATTTAAATTATTATTTTCCCATTATTCAAATTCAACCGGAATTACTATAATTAAAAATTATAGCTTATTTCATTGATTGAACCCGAATCCATCCATTTACAAAATCAATTAAGAATCCACATTAGCATTTAAAACGAATTAAATGTTCAAATTCAATGGCTTAAAAAATATGGGATGTTACAATTCATGTCTTTGATGTTGTACTGTCCAGTTGTGTTCACTTGTATTTATAAGAATTTTCATCACTTGTGTACATGCGCAGTTTGAAGTCGCTATTTACACATGTACATGCTTCACTGCCGTGTATTGTTTGCATTCATATTCTTGTTGTTTTCATTTGGCTGTTGCAGTCCTTCTTGAATTAACCTGAACTTGGTTTTGCTTCATGATGTACTTTAGTCTGATGCCTGTGTCACTTGTGCATTGTTGCTCTACTTGACTTAAACTGCTTTGGTCAGGTTGCATACATGTGAGTTGTTCTGTTCTTTGGCATTTATGTTTTCAGCTTGCACATATACTGTTCCATGTGCTTGTTCCTTCTGTAGCATGCATATAGCCATACTGTTGCAGTCTTGTACTTGTTTCATGCATCACTGTATATCCATGGTTCACCTGTTTACTTAAGTCTGTTAGTCGAGTTGCACACTTGTAGTCTTCATTTGTACACAGTGCATTATTGTAGATGCTTGAGCATTCTATTGATGCCAGACCCTTGTGAACTTTTCTCTACTCTTGGTCATTCACTTGTTAAGGCTGGTTGTTGCTTGATGAAGAGGTTGAACCTGTTGTGGACCTTGTTGCATACATGTTGCTTGATACGTTGGTTCGGTCTTGTACCTGTAGTTGTATTCATGTACACTGCACAGTGGTCTTGTGACACTGCTTATTGTTATATTGAACTGAGTTTGATTTGGTTTCATGTTATAGTTGTAGTTAAGTTGAGTTGCAGACTTCATGTTGGTTCCATTTTTGCTGTGTCATTTACTTGGTGCTTCACCATACATATGCACTTGAGTTATTCAAAGTTGTAGATTGCTGAGGTGTTTGTGTTGTTGTGCACTGACTTGAGCTTCACTATGATATTTTTTCAGACCGCTTGATTTTCCTGTAGCATAAAAATCTCTGTTTCATTCTGGAAAAGTATTATACTTTATTTGTTGCACTTGCTCCTCAGTTTTGCTTCTGCACTGTGCCTTGTTGTAGCTGGACTTGTTTCCTGTAGTGTTGCTTTGTTGTTAGCTTTGAGCATGTTGTATTGATCATTTGTACATTGAGTTGAATCCAGCTTAAACGCTCGGTTTTGACCTTGTGCTCGTGTCGAGAATTTATTTATATTGCACCTGATTTGAACCCGTCCTTTTATTTTGGGTTTGACCTTGTGCTCACCTGTCCCTGTAACATTATCAAGTGTATATCAGTGTGCATGGCCTTGTGGCATGTACAGTGATACACCGAGCATGTCACATTGTTCGTGTGTGATGAATTCAAATGTAAATAATGACGAACAACCCAAATAACTAAGGCAAATAATATTTTCAAAATCCATATTTTATTTTATATTGCAAAAATATTTCTTTTTCAATTTTACTGCGTTAGTGTATATTTTTGCAGATTGCTCGGATGCTGGATTCAATTTGAAGTGAAGTTGAAGATAAAATACAAGTGTAAGTGATGTGTAGTGAGGTCAACTGTAAATGTAAAATTGTGATGTAATTGAATTTGTATCAAAGTTGTATAGTGTATAGTGAGAGCTTGAATTTGTACTATTCAAAATTGTAATAAATATTTGTTTGAATAAAATTTCTGTTTGAATTCAAATTCTGTGTTATTTAATTTTATTCAGCAAATATTTATTTAATCTGTGAAAAATAAAATAGTACATTAACAAATACATTTACACGAATATATATATATGTTTATTATCATCAAACAAAAATCATATAATCGCATATTCAACAATCTCCCCCTTTTGATGATAACAAACATATATTTAAGATTTTGAACATGTTAAATGTATTTGATCCTTGATATGCTCTAATTGCTCCCCCTATTTAAATGCTTCCTCTCTACACAAAGCTCCCCCTACATATATGCATACAAATAAAAATATGCAAATGAGCCTAGATGCAAATGGAAAATATTTGACCTTTGCTTGATTTTATTTGACAAAATCTTAACTTTTCTCTCCTCCTTTTGTTATCAGCAAAAGAGTGATAGTGTTAGAGAAAATTGAGATAAAGTAATCGATATTAATCCAACATTAAAACTCAATTAAATATAAATATTAAATTTCAATAAAAAATCAAACAAAAATCATAACTACCCTTGTTAGGCGCATATTCCACTTTTAGAAATAATGGAAATGATGTCATCATATAAAACCATACAGTTGTATCTGTTTGTGGTACATTTATATCAGGAATTTGAATATCTACTAATCATGCATAACCATTAGGACTTTTAAATGAGATTAGTAGTATTCCAATTTAATTTTAAAAATGAATTCAAGTATCTTCTAATCACGCATAAACGTGAGGACTTTTAAATGGGATTAGAATCAACTTGTTTATTATAAATCAATTTTGATATGCGTTCCATACATGCATAACCGTGAGGACTTTTAAATGAGCATGGAATCACATAACAAATTCCAAGTAATTCACTCATGCATAACTGTGAGGACTTTTAAATGAGAGTGAATACTTTGGATTTTATTTTGTTTTATAAAATGAAAAACGAATGATTCCTGTTTAAAGTACCGCATATCGACAAACTATATTGAATTTTTGATGAGCGATGGTCGATAGAAAAATAATAGACATAGAAATGGTCATGGAATCTTTACCCAACAAAAAGTTTTATAACTCTTGTTTGAATCTCTAAAGAGATTTTTCTAAATACACTATCTTGAGTCATGTATGATAAATATCAACACTCATCACTTTTTCAATCACTATTTACCTTTTCGATAATTATTAGGGAGTTAGACTAGTCAAAATTGTCATTTAAAATCAAATTCAAAAATAATTATGAAATCAATTTTACAAAATGACTAATCAACAAATGATTTTCTCGAAGGGGTTATATGAGAAAAATTTCTGCCATTTGAAAAATTATTTGAAATGAAAAATATGCAGATATTTTCTTCAAAAAAACGATGCAGTTACTAAATGTCTCAACAAAAATCATGTTCTACTAGTAATTTTTCTATCAACTAGATTACCAGTGCAATCTGCATCTGAATTTCTCTTTCACTCAAAATTATCATTAATTGAATTTGATAGACCAGACCATGAAGTATGCAACAAAATATCTCAAAATCAAATTTAACAGCTTTTCAAATGACATTCTCTTGAATTTGAAATGAAGCCGTGTAACTAATCAAAAATCGTGAATATAGAGTTAGCCAAATGTATCATCATCCAACAAAAAAACACTATTATTAATCCAAACTAAGATATATAAAGTAATTCAAATGCTCTAGAGATTTTTATAGTGTTTATGGCATAAGAATATAATTGGCCAACAATTTTAAACAAGTCAGAATCAAAATCATCATCTTTTCATCATCTCAATATTGGCTAATTTAACTCAGATTACGGTGCAGATTATCACATTTAACATATCATTCAAATAAATATACCATTACCCGTTTTACCTTTACGATATTTTTCGTTGTTGCCTATTCTGATTCTGTCACCTTTGTACTAGACTAAGGAACTTTGCTTTGTCGCCCATTGTGTTTTTGGAACAGCCAGACTCCAGATAACACTGTTGTTGTTCCTTAGCCTGCCACCACACCTACACGGGAAAAGATTTTTGTGACTTATTTGTTTATATAGGTCCATGGTTGTTAGTGGCAGAAGATTTAGAAAAATATTTTGTGGAAACCCAAAACTGTTTATATATATTCCTTTTGGCACCCAAATTTGTTTAACTTTGAGAGATTTTATATTTGTGCCTTTTGGACCCCAAATTGGTATAGTTTTCACACGTTTGGGTCTATAGCAACAATCATTGTATTTGTGTCCATATTTTCTACAAATTGAGCACATAAAATTTTCTTGATTAATATCGCTTTCAACATTTTCACATTGATTATATACAAGTCCTTGTCTAGCTGTATTAACAGTTTGCTTCCCTAATAGCATATTCAACGATTTTTCACTTTTTGAAAATTTATCTAAAGTTGCTGACAATTGTTGGACTTGTATTTTGAGAGATTCATTTTCGGTTAACAATTGTGTGCACTTTTTAATAGAATTCTCTCTTCTAGTATTTTCATTCTCTTTCAAAATCAGAATTTCATTTTCAAGTGATTTTATATTAATTTCTGATTTTTTAATTTCTTCTTCGAATGTTGGACACTTATCACACTTAGGGATCCTACTTTAATAAGTTTTAACTAATTGGTCAAGTTGTTTATTTAAATCTATCAAAGTATCTTTTTGTGATTCAAGTTTGGCATACTTCCCCCTAAGTCGTTCAAAATAGCCATTCATTTCGTGGAAATATATAAGTAATTCTGAATGAGAAAGTTTTGATACCTCGCTTGGCTCGTCATCATCACTGTCAGTTATTTCACCATGAAGACACATGTCTGCTTTTTCATTCTCACTGTTAGTACTTTGATTATCTTCATCACTTGTATTCCACGTGGCTGCAAAACTTCTCCTTTTTGATTTCTTTTCAAAGTCGCGTCGATTTTGAGGACAATTGGGCTTGATGTTTCCGGGTTGGTTGCACTTATGACAGATGATCTGTTGTTCTTCTGGATTGTCCAATATTTTATTTATTTTGCTTTTCAATTTTCGATTTAGAGATGGATTTCCGTATTTGTAATTCCACTTTTGACTTTCTTTATAATCAGCTCTAACTCTGCTGCTCCATCATCATCGTCATCACTTTCAGTTGTTCCTTTGAGAGCTATAGATTTCTTTCGAGTATCTCCACCTTCACGCTCTTCCTTAAATTTTATTTCTAGCTCATAAGCGGTGAGATTTCCGATGAGTTCTTCGACTTTCATTTGTTTCAAATCTTTTGATTCTTGAATGGCAGTCACTTTGGCTTCAAAACTTCGTGGAAGAACTTGAGGATTTTTCGGACTATCTCCAACTCTGTGTATGATTTTCCAAGAGCTTTTGATTTGTATAAGATATTGGAAAGTCGTCCATGCATCTCTTTAACATTTTCTTCCGTTGCCATTGTGAAATTCTCGTATTCGCTGCTTAGCATGGCAAGGCGAGATTCTTTGACTTGAGATGTTCCTTCGTGAGTGACTTCTAGTGTGTGCCATATTTCCTGCGCAGTTAGACAATGTGAGACACGATTAAATTCAAATTGATCCAATGAACAGATAATAGAATTCATAGCTCTAGCATTAGCATTTTGTAATTTATTTTCTAGTTCTGTCCATTGATCCATCGGTTTATCCATTTCCTGATTATCTACAATTATAGTTGGTGCTCTATAACCTGTCTCAACAATGTTCCAAGTGTCAATGGTTTTCAGAAAAATTTTCATTCTATTTTTCCAATAAGCATATTCACCATTGAACATTGGTGGTCTAACTATGGACTGACCCTCAGCAAAAGCATTATTGAAAGAAGCCATTTTAAAAATTCAAACTTTTAAACAAAAACTGATTTTTGAAAAATGAATTTTTAAAACAAAAATTGACTTCTATTCCTAGCTCTGATACCACTTGTAGGATCGATTTCACCCTAGAGGGGGGGGGTGAATAGGGTGATGGTATTAATTATAAAAATTAATTGCAGAAGCTTATAAAATTATTTCAACACAGATCATAGAATAATAGCAGCATAGAAATAAATAGCAGAATAAAATGCAGAAATAGAACGACACAGAATGTACCCAGCTTTAGAAAAACCCTGCCTACGTGCTGCCCCCAAGGTGTCTACTAGAAATCAAGTAGTCACACGCTTACGCACGTAAACTCGCGACACCCGCTACTGACTAACGTAACTCTACGCTCAAAACCCTGCCACAACTCAGCCACTGAGTTGCGAATTCTCAAACTACGCCACGTATTTTGTCCCCTAGTTACACGACTAGAAATTTAAACGTTTTAAAATTTAAAAACAAATTTAAAAAGCAATTTAAAAATAAAAGACAAAACCCTAATTAAAAATTTAAAAAGCCCTTAGTAATATAAAGCCGGCCCCCTTTTATAATTTAACCCGATCCTCTTTTATTTGTTCCTTTATGAAAATGGAGGCCGTTGCTTTCTTTGTTCGATCTGAATTAGGGCTTCGTTCCCTTGTGGAAATTAGGGCTTTTCAATTTAAGTCGCCGCTTTTGAATGCTCGTAGTTCGCCTTGTCGATCACTTGTTTCTCTGATTAGCTCACGGATCTTCAATTTGAATCGAGTTCATCTATGATTTCAGTATGTACTTTTCTCCTTTTGTTTTCTGGTTTGATGCTTGCTTGAACTCCGATGCTTTTAAATTGCCGATGATGACGATTGGGGTTTTTAATGCTTGAACTCGATGTCAATTGCCGATGATGTCAATTGCAATTTATATGAGTCGAATACCTAAATATTCGTTCGTATATATTCGTCTGATGAATTTTTGAATTTGTCAAAACCTTTTCTCTGCCGCTTGATAATGCTTGAACGTTTGAGAGTTCACTGACTTGTTCAATTCGAATCTTTCCCTTACTTTACTGTCATGGTTTTAGTTTGAGATCGTTCGATCCTTCCTTGATCGTTACGGCAGCTACTTTCCTATTTTATTTGGATTTTATTTTTGACTTTCTCCATTTTTATACCGCGTTGATTTCTGACTTGTAATCACGTTGTTGACTTTGATTTGAAACACGACTTTAACTAACGATGTTGGTTTTTAGTTGACTTCGTATTCTCTGTTTCGAACTTCCTTGACCACCTTGGTTCTGACTCGAATTTGACTTTGTTTTTGTTTATTCATGACTTCGGTCTTGATATGTTCAACTTGAAATTGATTTGTGAATTCAAATGCTTGTGGTTGTTTGCGGCTGCACGTTGCCAATTTATATGCTTGCCACTGATCATATGTTAAAGTCGTTTATGTTCGTGACTTTGGTGCTTTGGCATTATTCATGTCTTTGATGTTGTACTGTCCAGTTGTGTTCACTTGTATTTATAATAACTTTCATCACTTGTGTACATGAGCAGTTTGAAGTTGCTGTTTACACATGTACATGCTTCACTGCCGTGTATTGTTTGCATTCATATTCTTGTTGTTTTCATTTGGCTGTTGCAGTCCTTCTTGAATTAACCTGAACTTGGTTTTGCTTCATGATGTACTTTAGTCTGATGCCCGTGTCACTTGTGCATTGTTTCTCTACTTGACTTAAACTGCTTTGGTCAGGTTGCATACATGTGAGTTGTTCTGTTCTTTGGCATTTATGTTTTCAGCTTGCACATATACTGTTCCATGTGCTTGTTCCTTCTGTAGCATGCATATAGCCATACTGTTGCAGTCTTGTACTTGTTTCATGCATCACTGTATATCCATGGTTCACCTGTTTACTTAAGTCTGTTAGTCGAGTTGCACACTTGTAGTCTTCATTTGTACACAGTGCATTGTTGTAGATGCTTGAGCATTATATTGATGCCAGACCCTTGTGAACCTTTCTCTACTCTTGGTCATTCACTTGTTAATGCTGGTTGTTGCTTGATGAAGAGGTTGAACCTGTTGTGGACCTTGTTGCATACATGTTGCTTGATACGTTGGTTCGGTCTTGTACCTGTAGTTGTATTCATGTACACTGCATAGTGGCCTTGTGACACTGCTTACTGTTATGTTGAACTGAGTTTGATTTGGTTTCATGTTATAGTTGTAGTTAAGTTGAGTTGCAGACTTCATGTTGGTTCCATTTTTGGTGTGTCATTTACTTGGTGCATCACCATATATATTCACTTGAGTTATTTAAAGTTGTAGATTGTTGAGGTGTTTGTGTTGTTGTGCACTGACTTGAGCTTCACTTTGATATTTTTCCAAACCACTTGATTTTCCTGTAGCATAAAAATCTCTGTTTCATTCTGGAAAAGCATTATACTTTATTTGTTGCACTTGCTCCTCAGTTTTGCTTCTGCACTGTGCCTTGTTGTAGCTGGACTTGTTGCCTGTAGTGTTGCTTTGTTGTTAGCTTTGAGCATGTTGTATTGATCATTTGTACATTGAGTTGAATCTAGCTTAAACGCTCGGGTTTGACCTTGTGCTCGTGTCGATATTTTATTTATATTGCACCTGAGTTGAACCCATCCTTTTATTTTGGGTTTGACCTTGTGCTCACTTGTCCCTGTAACATTATCAAGTGTATATCGGTGTGCACGGCCTTGTGGCATGTACAATGATACACTGTGCATGTCACATTATTCGTGTGTGATGAATTCAAGTGTAAATGATGACGAACAACCCAAATAACTGAGGCAAATAATATTTTCAAAATTCATATTTTATTTTATATTGCAAAAATATTTCTTTTTCAATTTTACTGCGTTAGTGTATATTTTTGCAGATTGCTCGGATGCTGGATTCAATTTGAAGTGAATTTGAAGATAAAATACGAGTGTGAGTGATGTGTAGTGAGGTCAACTGTAAATGTAAAATTGTGATGTAATTGAATTTGTATCAAAGTTGTAAAGTGTATAGTGAGAGATCGAATTTGTACTATTCAAAATTGTAATAAATATTTGTTTGAATAAAATTTCTGTTTGAATTCAAATTCTGTGTGATTTAATTTTATTCAACAAATATTTATTTAATCTGTGAAAAATAAAATAGTACATTAACAAATACATTTACACGAATATATATATATATATGTTTATTATCATCAAACAAAAATCATATAATCGCATATTCAACAAAAAGAGTAATATATTTTATATATAAACAAAGATGTATACAATGTAAGATTAAAAATCAATTTTAAAAGTAGACAACGAACGAAGTTATTTGGAAGAAGAAGATGACGGAGCTTGGAGTTCGTCGGTTCGTCCTTTTTCTTCTCTACATATGGTTGTAGTGGTGACCAACGGTTTCCACGTTCCCATGAGTTTGGAGAGACAGGTGGTGGTTGAGGCGACCTATCCTATGGATTTTGAGTTGACAATGGTGTTGGTTAATGAGCCGAAGAGGAAGATGAACTGCAGAATTTCCATCCAATTTGTTGAAGAAAACTCAGACGTCTAGAATTCATTTTCTATTCATAATACATTTCACGCTGAAGCGTTATTGATTCCCTCTAGTAATGATGAAGATCATTGATTTTTTGCTTGGTTTGAGGAGAACCAAAGAACATGAACCGTCTAGCTTTATTTTTTCTCGGGTGTATAACCCGTTCGATAACTTGATGGTCTTACAGGTTCATGGGTGGGAGTAGGTATATGTAGATTTGATGATGCAGATGATGGAGTCTCAAAGTTGATAGAAGAGTAGGATGATCCATCTGATGAATTATGTGATGAAGACATTTTGATTTTAGAAGTTTATGTAGTGGAGAAAGAAACAAATATGTTTGAAATATAAATTTATTTTTGATGGAGATAAGAGAGCTGAGAGCTGGAATATATAGGAGTCAAAAACAGTTAAAAAATGGATGGTTGAACGTGCAGTTTGAAAAAGGAGAGGAAGAGAATGAACCAAAAAGAACTTGTGGCTGAAAATTATCTTTTAATATATATATATATATATATATATATATATATATATAAAGAAATAGATGTATAAGGTGTGGATGTGAAGCAAAGAATCATTTTCTGTAGCTACTAAACACATAGTTGTGTTATGATTTATATTCATATTTAAAATATAGATATTCTTATCTCTTATACCTTCAAAAATTAAATTTTGATTTTTATCAGAAATATTACATTTATTTTCTGAAAAGGATATATTAAAACCTTTATCACATAACTGACTTATACTTGATAAATTATGTTTTAAGTTTTTAACTACTAAAACATCAGTAACGAGAGGTGAGTTAGAAATACCGTTATTGCTCACATCGCCTTTGCCGATGACATAACCTTTTGAATCATCTCCAAAAGTGGCTGATCCTCCATTTGAGTAGACTATGTTTGTTAACATGTCTTTATTACTAGTCATGTGTTTCGAGCAACCACTATCTAGAATCCATTTTCCTCTCTTTTTAAGTGGTACCTGCAAAAAATAAAAATTAAGATGGTACCCACTTTTCTTTTTAGGGTCCTAAGAGTTAGATCTTAGGAAACCAAACCCAAGAAGGTTCAGAATTCCCTTTAAAAATTTAATTCTTATTTTTATGAACAGTTTCTATAAATGTTTTGATATGTTTATTCCTAATCAAGTTATTATTTGTTTTAGGAATCCATATTTTAATAGTTTTAATATTTTTAGAAACTGTTTTCTTTAAATCTTGCTTAATTTTGTTTTTAAACTTATTTTTAGATTTCTTTGGTTTTTCTATTTTCTTATATCCTAATCCCATTTTCTTTGAAGTTGACTGAGAATTTTCTATTGTTTTAGAAAGATTTTCTCGTCCTTTATTAAAGTTGGAAATATTTTTGTTAATATCTTCTAGCTTAGTTTTAAGACTAGATTTTTCTAATTCTAAAACTTTAGTGCTAGATTTTAAATCATTTACTTCAACTGATAAAATATCATTTTTATTCTTCTGAATTTCTAATTCCTGAGTTATCATAGAAAGTTGAGAGGCTAAATTAGAATTAGATTCTTGAGATTTTTCAAGTTCTTCTTCGAGAATTTTCTTCTCATCTCTAAGCATACTGATTTCTAATTCAGATCTATTTAGTTTTCCTTGTAACTCTTTATTATGTTTCTTAGTTTGTTTTACAAAAATTACTAGTTTAGAATTAAGTTCAACTAAATCTTCAAAACTTAGTTCACTTACATCATCATTTGTAGCCATGCATTTGCTTGCACTGCGTCAGTATCACTGTCGCTTTCCGATGATGAAGAGTCTGAATCATCCCATGTAACAGAAAATGCTTTCTTGTTGAATTTGTTCTTCTTGAATTTATTTTTCTGTTTCTCTAGATAATCTTTCTTCATATGACCCTTCTTACGACATTCATAACATTCCATGACAGACGATGATGGTTTATTGCTAATGTTGTTGCTAGAATTGTTTTTGTAATTCTTGCCTTTGTTATTCTTTTTGAATTCAAAAACTTTTTGAAATTCTTAGCAATAAATGCCATATCTTCTTCATCCGAGTCAGAGTCATCTTGTTCTGCTTGAAATGCTAGATTCTTCTTATCTTGAGCTTGAACTTTCTTTGCCTGCAAATTCACTTCATATGACATTAAATTTCCTATTAACTCTTCTGGTTTTATAGTTGAAAGACCGTTTGCTTCTTCAATAGCTAGGACCTTTCTTTCCCATTCATCGGTTAAAGATTTTAGGATTTTTGATACTATATCAAAATCAAAAAAAATTTCTCCTAATCCTAATAGTGAATGATAGATATCTTGAAATCTAGAATACATATCATTGATGGATTCATCTTGTTTCATTCTAAAGTTTTGAAACTAATTTTTGAGCATGGAGATTTTTCTTTGTTTGACTTTGTTAGTTCCTTCATGAGTAATTTTAAGCTTTCTCCATATTTCATAAGCAGTTTGACACATGCTAACACGATTAAATTCATTTCTATCTAGTGCATAAAATAACATGTTCATAGCTTTAGCATTGGAAGTAGCATCTAATGTTTGTGTGTTTGACCAAGTGGAATATTCTCCAGTAGGAAGAGTGTATTCATTTTGTGTGATATTCCATGATCCAAAACTATTAGATTGCATATATATTCTCATACGAGTAGACCAATAATTATAGTTCAAACCATTAAAGAATGGAGGTCATGTAGTGGATTGACCTTCAATAAAACTAGTGTTAGTGACAATGTTAGTGGTATTGTTGGTGTTGTTTTCCATATTAGCAAAATATCAGATAACTTTGTAACGGTTATAAGATGCCTTGCTCTGATACCAAATGAAAGTGACTACTGTGGCTAGCTATCACTTAGGATCGTGTAATATGGAATATAATTAAATATAAATGCGGAAATAGATGATAATAGCAAAGTAAATAAAAATGAGAACACCAAGAATTTTCATACTGGTTCGAACTTCCCGTTCTACGTCCAGTCCCAGACTTCCCTCTGGAATTTCTCACAATAACCCTCTCTTAACCCGGAGGAATAGGTATACAACACCTGAACAACCGAACATGATTTTTCCGCCTCTAACAACCGAAAGAGGACTTTACCCGCTTGAACAACCGAACATGACTTCAACAGTTTAAGTAGAATTGCTTTGACACTATGTGTTCTTAATAACACTGATATGTCTTTGATAGTACAACCTTCCTATAATCTTTCCTCAAGTATATATGCGTGTATAAAGATTCAGAAAGGAAAAATATTGCTTAGAATCAAAGAATAAGTTAATTATTTCAAAGATTCAACCAATATATGAAAGTTATGATTGCGTTTTAGAATGCAGAGATAGTAGAAAGTAAGATCAGAAAGTAATCAGAAAATTGGTGATTTGTGAAGTGGATTTTGTGTGTTTCTATAATAGTTAAAGAGATGCAACCGTTCATGAAGAGTACTGATCAACAGAAGCATCCATGCCTCTTCATATTAGAACGTGACTCTTGGCGAAAAGAAGTGTCCATTCAGAAAATATAGCTGTTGAAAGAATTCAGTCGACTGACCCAAAACGATCAGTTAACTGAATATTCAAAGTTGTTTAAAAACAGAACGTTTCTGTGCACCTGTACAGGTTCAGTCGACTGGCCATATATAGTCAGTCGACTGGCCATATATAGTCAGTCGACTGACCTGACAGTCAAAGCATTATTTGCACATTTTTTAAAAAAAGTTTAAATTTTTAAAACAACTTAACTACTTGAGGATAGATTTTAACATTACTAAGAATAAAAAACTTCAATAAATCAACATACTATACATAGTTTTGTAGCCTTGTCTCCTTTGTAGTTTGAACAACATAATTCCTTTTCTTTTTGTCGCTTATCCATATAGTATAATTCATTGCTTTATCATGAATCAAAATATGTGATGCAACATAAAGATTCCTGATAGATCAACTGACAATATTCAATGCTTAGAACTGGGCGAGCTTGACTAACCAAAACCTAATGATAATAATTGAATATTATGACTTCTAAACAAACTAGCGTAATCAAAAATAACTATACTGATTTTTGAAAATTATTCTTCATATATGAAATATATTTCCAGGTAAAATTATTTCATTTACCCATTTCAAAACAATACTGTGTTGGTTTGGCCTTGTTCAAGTGTTTTGGAACCCCTATCGATGATGATGGCCAGTCGCCTCGATTGGAACTCAAAATCCACACTTAACAGATCAAACAACATAGTATAAAACATGTTTATAGCACTAACAAATAAGCGCGCGTGCGCGCGCACACACACACACACACACACACAATAAAACTCATTCTAGGGTATCGTTAATCCTATCTCTAATGAGTTACTCATTCTAGGGCATTACTAACTCTATCTTTAATGAGTTCACCCCAACAAGATCTAGGTGTTCGCTCAACCTAAGCTCTAGTACCGCGTGTAACGATATGCCTTTCTTACACCTAAAGACGACACTTAATACATCACTGGTATTCATGTGCTGATCATTCAAGTGTCTGAAAGATAGGTCATTTGAGGTTAAAGAAAGAAAAGACAGAACAGAATCTCACGTCATGATGAGAAATTTATAATATACACAAGTCATTACAAAAAGAAAAGATCTTTAATATATACACCACATCATAGTACACTAACTTATTATCTACTTAAACAGTTATAACAACATGTCCTTACAATTGCTGATAAATAGAGACGAAAATTTAGAACAACAAAATAGAGGAAGAATATAAGATACGTGAATACATCTTGGAGAATCCAGCTCGTCTCCTGCATGCTCCAAAACATCGAGCTAAATCTGGAAAATATGCTCGGGCTGACTTGAGCACTATAAGAAAATAACGCTCGGATCAGTCTGGTAACCCAGTGTGAGAAAATTTGAATCAAATCATATTGATTACTATATTTGAAAACCCTTTCAAAAATAAAGGTATCACGTAAGACTACGACACATATAAAAATGTAATTGTTTTTATCTTATGCTAACTAAACCGTTTTTATTATGAAATCCAGTGATATTATAATATTATCTAGGGTTTTAAAATAAATATATAAGATAGTTGAGACACTTGCATCTCACATTCAACAAAGTTGGGCATAATTAGAACCGTAAGGCTTGTATAAGGAAATGAATTCCAACATGGCAAGGTAATGGACTACCTTTCGAAAAGTGCACCCTTAGAAAAATGAACCCGAGGCTGCAGCCCGTTGCACCTCTACCAACACAGAGCCAGTTGCTCCTTTAACATGATAGGCCAGATTACATCATCCCTCGACATCGAGGCTGCCTTAATTTTCCCCTCGGTGCCTGCGTGCATATTAACTCTGAGGAAACTGGTTTAGATAGAGGAATGATGCTCCTAATGGGAGCTACCCACGTAGCTTTGTTACATCTCCTGTTCTATCCATTCCCGGGTTGTGAGGATTGTGAGGTCGCGCTTTACCTTTTCCTCTTAGGAATTCCCACTCGGAACCCTAACATTGCCCTCTAGGCATTACTGCAACATTATCATTCATCCATGCAAGTTTTTCAGGATAAGGACAAACCACATGCATTACTTCTAATACATCCATTTTGGAATCACCCTCGGAATTAGTAGTAAGTAGCCCTTGCACTTCAATAGCTTGATTCCATTATCTCGAACCTCTTTCAAAACGTAGAACATGCACAAGTTTTGGAATGGTTATGGTATAGAGTCATCTCATATTAGTACACTCTTCCTGCTTACTGGTCGCCCCGAAACCAAATCAATAAATCTGGTGTGACGACCCACAAATCTGTACCCTTTGAATCGACTATAATCCACACATGTCCGACCCAAAAAGCACAAACTGACGGAAAGTCAAGAGAAAGAAAAAAGAAGAAGAAGAAGAAGCAGAGAAGAGAAGAAAGAGACAAGATAGAACAAAACAGAACAATACAGAATCTCACATCGCAGCGTAAAATATATAATATCATATCGATGATCTTTACAAAATAGAAACTGTATATATACACATCAATCAGAGTTCAACAATCAATCAATAGTTATCAGCCTGAACAGTTATAATAATCTGTCCTCACAAAAGCTGATAATATACAACAAACAAACAAAGCAATGCAGTGGACAATCAATAATCAAAATAGATACAGGTATATGAAATGAAGATCTCTAGCACGCCTGCTGAAGCTCCAAAAGCACCAAAGCATAACATGTAAATATACTCGGTCTAACCCGAGCATTAAAAGGGAAGAACGCCCGGATCAGTCTCGTAAACCAGCGTGAGAAACACACTAAACTGAATTTATTAAATTACCAAAACTTTTTGTAACAACCCGCATATTTAGCGATTGTATATTTAAATATGGTATCGTTAGTCGGATTTTAGTCCGAAAAGTTACATTTTGCAAACAATCGAATTGGGACTCGAGACCCCTTCCATTGTGTTCAAAATGCCGTTTGCAACCTTTTTGAGTATAAGCTTCGATATGTTTGGAGTAAGTTGATTTTTGCTACTTTTTCTATAGGGCTTTGGGTTATGATTCAGCCCATTTGCCCAATTCTGGTTATATCAACCCAACCCCTCTCCACTTCTTTTCATTCATTCCTCATTTCCTAACTCTCTCAAGCTCAAGAGAATAATGGGAGAAAAGATTGGAAATTAGAATTCCTAATCCCTAGTTCCTTTGCAAACTCAAATTCTTGCTCCAAAATCAAAGAGAAGCCATTGGTAAGCCTTCTCTTCATCTTCTCCAACTCTTTCCTTCTTCTATTTCAGAAATTTCCTAAACCTAACTTAGGAAATGTTTCTCTTTTAAGCTTAGATTCAAGCTCCTTGAGTTGGGATTGAAGAGTGGTTGATCCTCCTTTGTTTTCAAGCTTCTCCTTCCTTGTTTTTGTGTAAAAAGGTAAGATTTTTATCTCACATCTATGACTATAATTATCTTTGGTTGTTAGGTATGAATTCCTAACACTTATTCATGTGCATTTGCTTTTGGTTTGGGTTGAATTGGTGAATATTCCAATTTTTAGTGTTTTGGGTTCAAATCTTTAAAATCCTAACTTTGATGTTTTGATCATGCTTTGGTGATGCATCGAGGAGCATATAGGGCCGGGTTGCCGATTGGCATAAACCCTTAGAGCCAATATTCGTCCGGTTGCATTTGCAAAGAGATTGCATCTTCATTTAGGCTGAAAATACCGAAATCCCCAGTTCAGTCAACTGAATTCTCTGTTTAGTCGACTGAACCTGGAAACAGAAAGTTTCCAGGCAGAATTTAGTCGACTGAATTCTCTGTTTAGTCGAATGAACCTGGAATCAGAAAGTTTCCAGGCAGAATTCAGTCAACTGAAAATCTCTGTTCAGTCAACTGAATTTGCTGTTTAGTCAACTGAATTCTCTGTTTAGTCAACTGAATTTGCTGTTTCAGCCCACTTTACCTTTTGGGATTGAATTTCCAATTTAAATCGATTCGTGATGATCCTATTTGTTGTTATCATTTATTATGACTTTGATGACTCCTTTTTAGGGATTTTTGAATATCCATTTCGATGGATTCTTTATCGATTTCTTTGGATTTGATTCACGTCTTCGTATGTGGATTTTTATGATTGATTGTTTCTACAATCATTTTTATGGTTTGTCACTTTAAAATACAAAGGTTTCTATACTAGTAGTAAATATTCAAACTCTTTATCAAAGATTATTTAAACTCTATTTTCAATATCAAACTCATTTATAAAACTGTTTTCCAACCTATTAGTATATACAAACCTTTACCTCACTCGTATGAGAAATCTAATTAAACGGTTTAGTAAAACAAGCGGTATGAAACGCTTGCGTTTACTTCGTCGGTTAATTCTTTGACTTGTTCGATTGAATCACTTGTGATAATTTTCTAGTGGAGATCTACAATTTGTTCATAAATATTTAAGTTAAGCTAGTGGTTATGGGACATGAAGCTAAACTCATATATTTACTAGCTTAGTGTAATTGACACTTAACCTTGAGTGGAATTCTAAAATTTGTTCGTAAATAATTAAGTTAAGCTAGTGGTTATGGGACATGAAGCTAAACTCATTTATTTACTAGCTTAGTGTAATTTACACTTATCGATCAATGATGATCACTTTGTGATTTAGACTAGCAGTGTGCGATGTCTCTTTGTCTGCGAGGGAGACTAAACCCCGCTTTTAGTGGAGCTTCGGCTTGGTGGGGTAGCTACCCATGGTCTTCGGGCCGTTTTAGTGGAGCTTCGGCTCATGGTCTTCGGGCCGTTTTAGTGGAGCCTCGGCTCAAAATTAATGGTTAGCAACCATGGAATAGCGTTCCGTTTTGTGATACATGTGTCGGTGAGTTTTTATGCTCCCGTTCTAGTGACAGGCCTCTTTCCCCCTTTTTGTGATTTCTGGATTTCTATTGATCGATTTCTAGAATTTGTGTTTCACCAATTTTCGTGATTTACATTGATAAGGTTTATCATTATTTGTGCATCGGTGAATTTGTGTGTCATTAACATTTTGTGATTGGCATTGATGTAACTGTCAATATTTGTGGTTTAGTGAATAAAACAAAGTATATGGCATTCTTTTTAGTGCTTCGAGATTTCTTAAGATATTGTCTGATTTTTGTTATTATTTAATGTATACTTGTCGTAGTATGACATTTTTGTTATCATACGTTTTTATCATATCTCTTCTTCTATCTCATATCTCTTATTCTATATCATTTCATTTGATATTTATAGTTAGACTGATCCGTTTATTATTTTCTTATTAAATAATACTGGGGTCAGACCGAGATATTACAGGTGCTTCTACTTGACTCCTTATCTGGGATTCTTATCTGACTTTTTGGCTAACTACACTAGATTAGTAGTTTTTGATTGTTATACATTTGAGATATAGACTCTATGATGTATAATTATTCTTTTGTCTAGCACTTGTATCTATTCTTTTGTGATATTGTGGATCTTATTTGACCACTACTCTGATGAACACTTTTATGTGTTATATTCATATCTGTTTCCGCCTTAGTGATATGAATTATCTGTGACTGACTTATGTTATGTTTATTTCTATTTTTTTTCCGAAGATATTATAGCCACCGTGTGGTAGCTTTGAGTTTGTGTCGGTATGTCGGATTTCCTCTTAAGATGAAATGCATGTTATATTTTATCTGGCATATCGGTGCTCGCACAAAGCCATTACAAAGATGATCGCGCCTCAACAGCCTTATTCTCCGCGCTAGTTGACGGCATTACCCCGTAGTGTCCTTGGCTAGCATGGGTATAGAGGCGGGGCGTCACAACTTGGTATCAGAGCCAAACTTTGGAACAATGTAGAATAATCTAGCAAGGATCATTTTCCTAAGTCTTTCTTAGGAGTCGTGCCTTAGGATTTTTATTCGAGTCATTGGACCCGTTCTATCCTATTTTCTTTTATGATTCCTTGTTTTATCAATCAAGTTTGATTGAAATTTATTTTTGAGAATAAATTTTTCCTCTTCTTTCTTTCTTTCTTAAAGAAGAGAAATGGTCAATCCAGTAGTCCTTCTCTGGATGACGTATTCATGTCTGCCCAACAACCTTTGGATCTTGTAAAGAATCAAAGGTTTATCTGTGCTTTGAGTGAGAATCCCGAAAAGATTTTACCTTTGAGACTTGAAGTTACTTTCAATCAACTTGTGGATATCACTCTTCGACATGAAGAGGTTAGTAAAGGAAGTGATAGTGATATTGGGATTTCCAAGAAGAGGCATATTAAGTTCAAAAGCCCTAATCCCAATAAGAAAGTAAAACAAACTACTTTGGTAGCAAAGACTCCATTCCCTAATCGTGGAGGATGCTACAATTGTAATTCTAAGGACCATTATGTAATTAAGTGTCCGAAACCCATTACTTGTCGCTATTGCAAAAATCCGGGCCATCTTTTATCTACATGTCCCAAACTTCAAAGTAGGAGAGAGGGAAAGCTTAAAGCTCCTAGTGACTCTTCTCCTGGTCAAGGTATTTTTCATTCAATTCTTGATGACATTTGTTTTGTGATCTTCCTATTTGAGTTCTTGTTGATATGGGTTCATCTTATCATTTTTATATCAAAAGAACTTGTTGATTCTTTTTCTTTAAACATTTTGGGCTTGATGACTTCACTGAGATTTGCTAATCCGGTTGGCGGATCCGCAACACTCAGTTTTTTTGTATTTATGTCGAAATTATTTTATGTGATTTTTCTTTCCGAGCCGATTTGCATGTTATGCGTTACTTAGGCTTCGAAAATTGATTTTTGTGGAAGGATTGGCTTAATCATTGTGAAGCCCATATCCTATTTTTTCGAGCGGACTATTCACCTTCGACATTTCCTATCTGTTAAGAAGATTTCTATTTTTCTTTGTGATTCCGATTTCAAATTTTTGGTGGCATCATTTTATTCTTTAAGCCCTCATGATGAGCAAAGTGTTATTTCTCTCATCTAAATAGTTGTGAAATTTTCTGGTATTTTTGAGCTTGTCTTAGGTTTATCACCTAAGCAATCTTTAGTGTGGCATTAAGGTCTTTTTAGCTCAACCTTGCTACCCGGCTTTTATTTGGCTACGAATTGCGGAACTTAGCATTCCACTTACCGCATTCCGCACTCGTTATGATTCTTATGAATGACTTATTATGTCATTCGATTCGTCTAGCTTATTTCATCCATTTATTAATCGAGTATTCTATGAATATTTCGGTGAGACCATTCTTGTATTTATTGATTTTGGATGAAAATAGCAATTTAAAAATTTTTGCAATTTTTTTTTCACGGGATTTATTTAAAAGTATAATTAGATTTTGTTCTTTAAACGAGCAAAGGATATTAGTAAACCTTTTAAGAGATATTTTTATCATGTAGACGATGATTTTGTGTTGTTTTGCCCATTGAGTGCTTTAAAAATTCTGGTCGATGCGCTTCATCAACTGAAACGACTCGCAAATCCGTACCCCATGAGTTAACAGTATTTTGCCTAAATCAACTCAAGTTGCACAGAAATACGAACCATTTGGGTTAAAGAAGAAGAGGTAGAAGAAGAAAATGGAAATCAACAACAGAATCTAACCATCACAGCGGAATAAAATATAATAGATAATAAATGATATTTACACAAAACAAATCAGATATACATGTTTATATATTACATCATCAGAGTACGTCAACTCAGCTCAACATCAACAACATACAACAGGATACACAACTACTCAACACAGTGGAATATATATATAAAACAAGTACGAAATACGCATCGTCATCCAGCTCGTCTCCTGAGATCCACAGCATCAAATCCTGTATCCTATAATACTCGGTCTGACCCGAGCATTATAGTTAAATAACACCCGAGTCAGTCTGGAATACCAGCTTGAGGAAATCACACTCAATTGATTATTAAAGTTTCAAAACTCCTTTGAAAACAAAAGCATCTCGTAAGACCACGTAATAAATAAACATGTCGGGGTTTTACCTTACGATAGCTAAAACAATTTTTATAGAAATCCTCTGATATTATAATAGGGTCTATTTACAAATACTTATAAAATAGCCGAAATTGTTACATTCATTAAATTCCAGCTACTAACCACAAAGTGGGTAATACAAACAAAACTCGTACAAGGCTCGTAAGGAGAATGGATTCCCTACTAATGACTAGGCACTGGGGTACCACCTGTTACAGTACGGGGCCTAGATCACCATACCGAGGAGTACGCCCGCTCCCCTGCAACACAAGGCCGGGACTACCCCTTACTGGATAATCCCGAGTGAGATCACCCCGCGGTTGGGATCAGCAATCGCCCACTAAGCCGAAATAAAAAGGGACATCTAGACAGAAATAAAAAGGGGCATCCCGAATAAATTCCAAGTATTTCTATTTCTACTGAAATCACCAAGCACAAGATTTTGGATTTTTAAAATAATTTCAAAACACTTTATTGTAAAATATGTTTAACATTTAATTTAGAAAATTTACTTTAGTACTAAATTTAAAATAATACTTTACAAATAATTAAAATAAGTTTACTTTATAACTATAACTAGATTTTCTTCTTTAAAAAAAATACCAAATCATTCTTTAAATAATTAATATGATAATAGCTTAAACAAAGCACTTACTTTGGAAATTTACTTTAAAACATTTAAGTTAAAACTACGTCAATAATTTACTAAAAATACATACTATATAAACATTTAAAAATAAAGTTACTTAACGAAATATAAAACCGGATTTCTATTTTTTATTTCAAAAAACAAAATACTAAGTTACTTCTTAATAGTTACTGCTAAAATAGATTAAAGGAAAATACCTACTTTTGACTATAAATATTAGAAATAATAAATTTTACAAACTTGCTTTCTTAAAAACAACTTTATAACATTTAATTTATATTTTAAATTTACTTTTATTTTTAAAAAAAACATGTACTTGGCTATCTAGAGAAAATTCCAACTTCAATCACTTAAATCAATTTCCCCAAATTAATTTCCAATTTATTTGAAATAAGTTTCTTTAATTACTCAATTCATTTCATAATTCATTAGTTATGGACTTATTATTATTGTTATTATTTTCCGTTTGATTTAAAATCTTTTAACTGAAATATACCAATTTCAGATTTCCCAATTTCTTCCTCATTCTTCTTAAATAATTTAAACCTTGAATTTTAAATAAATGTTTTAATCATACCGAAGTTTAAAAATTCATTAATCTTCTGTTTATTCAAAATTTCCCTTCCATATACAGAATTTATTTATTAGAATTTAAAACTATTATTATTCTTACCGAATTCATTCCTAATTTATTTAAATTCTCTATAATTATTTCACTTACAAATTCTCTTCATTTTATTTCCAAAATCCAATTCTATATATCTTGATAAATTAGTGCACCGGAACATATTCAGGTAAACCATAACATTCAATATTCCAATTGTCAATAATATTCATCACAGAATATAAAATAATCACAACAGAGGGTATTAAATAATTTAAATAAATGTTGAGGAATCCAGTTGGATCCCTCCAACCTGATTTCCCTGCATCCACAGACGTTAGCACAATATAAAATACCAATTCCACATTATAGCACAGCAATCAAACCAACCATTCAAACAATTATTTTAATTTAATCATTTAAATTTATATTTAAACCGAGTGAGACTAACTCACCTTTGATTTTTGTTTGCAATTCCAATCCATCACAACTTGCTTTCCGCATTTTTGACCTTGTCACATTAGATGATTTCATTAATATTTGAACCAATCGAATAATTGATTTCCATTTAATAAATTTAATTGATAATTAAATTAACTAGTGATTTAGTCCTAAATTTGGTGATTTAATTTTAAACTAATTCACTTTAACAATCTCTAAATTAATTAAATGAGTTATTTAAATAAATTCAAAAAATGCAGTTTATATCTAAATTAAACATCATGCTCTGCCTATACCTTATATACATACATACATACGTACATACATATATATATATTTCTGATAACCTTATAAAATTACTCAATTGAATATTTAATTGATTTTTTTTATTTTTTTGAAATCTGCATTTGTATAAATATACTTATTCTCTGTGAAAATTTTCCTTTCTGTAAATATCAAATAGAAGTTTACTTTCCTGTGAATATAAACTGAATAAAGGAATTATATTTTTTTATTTAATTAAATTAACCAGAATAGGGATTACCTCACTGCTTCGCTCGTACGCCAGAAACCGCCGCCGCCCTCCACCACGCTCACCGCCGCTCCAACCCCTCCCCATCCACATGCGCGAGTTCGCGAGTCCCCCTAGCACCACCGCACGTCTCGATCGATACCTCTTGCTTCCACGCGCGTGAGTTCGCGATACTCCCAAACCCTAGGTCGCTGCTTCAGATCGCATGACACTACACGTCTCTCGCCTTACCCAAAATCGCACGCGCTGCCCCCACCACGAAGTCGAGCGTGGTTCTACGCCGAGTGATTCGTTGTTTCCCCATATTTTTTTTATATGATTCCGCCATTTTCTTTCTAGAACGGTATGATTTTTTTTTGACAGAAGGGTTTGGATTCAAATTTTAAAGCAAAAGAGGGTTGCATGATCGTACAAGGAAAAAGGTTGCTATGCTAGGTCATCTTTGCTTCAGAATTGGTCGGCTTGATGTTATTTAAAGAGGGAACACAAATTTGAAAGGAAGTCGGCTGAATATTAAAAGGGGAGCGTGTTTAAGAAGGCACCGATGACATTGATTTGATTAATTAAAGTTTATTTATTTTCAACGCGTTTACTTATCGTACGCTCACACAACAACTCCGATCAATACGAAATTTGAAATCCGATAATAACTCAATATTACGGACCCTATGGAACTGGTTTCGTCTAATTCCAAGATTGTGCCTCGAAATGCTATTTTTAAATTCAATTTAAACTATAAAATTTCAAAACTGAACAAATCACTGTAAAATTCAATTTTAACACTTCTATTCTTTTCAGTATTATCAATATAACTTTTATAAGCCTTCAAATTATTTTCAACAGGCTTAAAATTCCAGATTTAACATTTTACTCAATTTCAAATTATTTAATTCAATAATTTAGTTATCAAATAAATTTTGATATTCGTAATACAAGTTAAAATTACTCCTTTGAATATTTAAAATCAATTAAATATTCCAATTTTAAATGCTCAAAAATTCCGGGTCGTCACATTCCTCCCCCCTTAAAAGAATTTCGTCCCCGAAATTACTAATTAGGAAGATGGTCCAATACCCGTTTACTTATTCCCCAAAACCAACAATTCAACATCTAACCAATTATCTTTTATAAAAGACCCATTATCACTCTTATTAACTCCTCAACTCTCCCATAGTTTCAAACTATACTATTTGTTTAACCATTAAAGTTTCAATTTAAAACCAAATTTTGAATTATCAAAACTTTCTAACTCTCTAAATTTCCGAAAAATTTCGCCAGCGTCTCCTTTGCGCGGCTAGCTCGGTGCAACTACAAAAGGCCTCTACGGGCTCCCAAATCCCAAAAGAAAACAAAAGGCCAAGTGGCTCGATCAAAAACCCAATCAAATTTCATACCAAAATTTAAATACATACCTTTTTGTCGAGCATTTCATATTTATCTTCTGAAATCAAAATCAATTCTCTTTTCCCTTTATATTACCTGCATATCCTGCTTAGCACTAATATCCAATCACAACTTTCAAAAACATTTTATCGACTTTCTTACAAAATGTCAATATCCATTCATCCAAATATTAACTTAGAATATATTTGCAATATTCATCTTCCAATTAATAATTTACCATTCCTTTCTTAAGTTTAGTATAAGCATTTTATATGCTTCTTATATTTATTTTCATCTTACCACTTTAGTTTATATCTAATTCTATTCAAATTGATTCTTTCATTTCCATATGAATTCAATTTATCTTTAACTCTGAATATTTAAATTTTATTTGTCATTTATTACTAATTCATGTCATATTTTAAATTAGTTCATTTACTAATTTATTTCAATTTTCAATTTAAAAACGTTTGTCGTTTACCAAATTTTCCAAAATCTTCAAAAAAATACTAACTCCCAAAATATCTGAAATTTTTTGGCAGAGTCTCCTTTGTACGGAGGAGATTTTGCAATTTGACAATAGATATAAATATATATACATCGACCCACACGGTCGAAAAAACCAAAAACAGTTCATATTTCCTATTTTTATTGCGTAGGCGTACCTTATTTAGCATTTTTAAGCAAACAGCTTATATTCTTAGCATCTAGCGTGACCAAAATCCAGCCAAACGGCTTCCCGGTACCTGTACTTACTCAATTTAAACACATAAGTAACATATCTATGAAATTTATAACATTTCATTCATTTAAACTGCTACAACATATCAACAACATAAGTAATGCATTATAAATACTTCCATAAGCAATTTGTATAGTTTCCAAACTAGTTCAATTTGCTTTTAACCGATTCATATACCATTTTCATCATCACAAGTGAGTTACAACTCATTTACTTATCTTCAATTCATATTTATGTCTAAACAACTCATTTTCGATTTAATTGATTTCAAAAATCAATCTCTGCTACTTCTATCAGTTTATAATAACAACAAGGCTATATATATAATAAATTTTTTTTATACACAATCTTCGATTTATATTCTTGGTTTGATTTTTATTTACTAACCCATTTCACTTACTAACTTAACTCACTTTGTTTATTCATGTATTCATTTGAAATTTTTTAGTTACATTCACAGTTCTTTTCCGAATCTATTTATTTAATTATAAGGCCCATTCAAAATTTTATTTCCACTCCCTCTTGAATTTATTTGTAATTCAATCCATAATCTAACTCTTTCATTCGACAATACTTCAATTTAGTTTTCTAACAATATGCATTAAATATTATTTATAACTCAATTCTAGGTCATAATCAAAGTTTATTAACTCTCAATTCAACTCATTAAGTTATCCCAAATTAGTTTACTTCCATTTTCAATTAAATATTGATTTTTATCACAAAATCACTTCATTATATTTTTTTGAGTTCAATTCTAATTTTATAATTCAAGTTTGGATTTCTATTTCATTTCCAAGATACAAAATATTTTATTTTGACTTATTTATTCCACTTTTAAAATTTTACAAGTCACACACTCGTTTATTTTCCCCCCGCTTCCATTCATCTACACCCAATCACATTTATCTTTCACTTTTAACTCAAGATCTTACCTTTATTAAGCCAAACATACTGTCATTTCAAGCATTTAAATTTCTTTTGATAAGCAATCGAAGTTTATTTATTCAATTTAATCCTTATCCAATTATTTCTATTCGAATAAGGATTTTATTTCATTCAACTTAAATTATTCAAGCTTTTATTTAATAAATTTTCCACTTCCCTCGAAATCACCCTTCCATAATTTTTTTAATCTTAAGTTAATTTATTTATTTCAACTTCATACTTAATTTCATTTCCAATTTATTTGATACTCATGTAATCAAATTCCATTTACTTTAATTAGCCATTCTCATACATCCATTTAAATTTTGTTAGAATTATACCCAAGGCCATACTTAATTCAGTCTTTCTCGAATTGGATTCATTTGAAAATTCAAACTAGCTTTAAACTTAAGTTAATTATTTCAATTCACCACCATTTCATAACTTAAGTTCATTCTCGTTTTAATTTATTCATACCCGAATTGGATTTATTTCATCACAAATCATTTTTATTTTAATCCAATTCCATACAACTCAAGCTTTATTCCCAAACTCTATTACATATTCACAATCTTTGATTTGATTTTCCTTTGATCAAATCCCCAACCATTTCACTAATTAAGTCGATTAGTTTCTTCTTTTATCCATTTTAAATTTTAATTACATTAACAATTCATTGTTGGATTTATTAATAATAAGGCCCTTCAATTTATGCTTGAATTGGATTTGTTTATATTTCACACCATACCCATTTAATCTAATTCATTCAACAACACTTCCAATTATAATCCAATTTAATTCAATTTCAATTTCAATTTTATTTAACTTATCTCAAGTTAAATTCAAATATATTTTCTTCACTTTCATTCACTTAAGTTAAATTTTAATTGCCGGATTAAAGTTTTCAATTCCTTCTTATTAATATCAACTTTACTTTATCAGTTCAATAGTTGATTCATTTATTCATTCACAAATTCATTTTCAACCAATGAATTTTGTTTTCAAACATTAATTATTTTTAGTCCATTTCAACTTATTCTGCTCCTTATTTTACACATTTAAATAAAACATCATCCAATATCCAATTTCATTCCATTTCATTTGCATGCCATATTAATTAATCAGTTACTTATAGATTTTAATCTTAAAACTTTGTTTTTTTAATCCAACTTAACTAATTTCCTTTTCCAAACTTAAGCTCAACATTCAATTTTGAAAACATTTATGTACCTCACCAAATTATTCCTTTGCATTTTCAAAATCAACCAAATTCCTCCAACAACATTAATCCAAAACATCCTGGTAGCAATTCCTCTTTTGGAAACTTGAAAATAAACATTGATGATGCTGCAGTCATCACCGAAATTATTTTCCAGCGACCGTAAGAGTTCAATGCTCTTATCTCTTTTTAAAACCCTTCAAATATTTTTAAATTCCAAATCTCTCTAGATTTCAAATCCGATTCAAAAATATTTCTCTCAGATATATTATTTTTCCCAACCTTTGGGAATCATCTCCAAATTCAAAGGAACTTAAATTTTCAAATTCCAAACCCTTTAAATTTATATTCAAACATTACTTTGGAACTTTATCTTATTTTAATTATTAACCACATTATAATTTACAATCATAATTTATATTTACAAATTTCATTTATATATGAACTTGTTTCTTAGTTTTTAATTATAATTTCAATTCCTTATTCAATTATGAATCACATTTACAAATTTCATTCATTTTCTTACTTAATCTTTAGTTATTATTTCAATTTCTTATCAATTCTCATACATGAATGATAATAATTAAATATTATCACTTTCTACCATCCAAGCATCCATATATAATGATAACAATTTACAAAAAATTATTTCCTTTATATACAAAATAATTTTGGGTAAAATTATTTCATTTACCCTATTTAAAACAATATTGTGTCGGTTTATCTTGTTCAAGTGTTTAGAAATTCCTATCGATAACATGGCGTCCCATATATCGACCAGAATCCATAAACACTCAACCGATAAGTCAACACAATATAAAATAATTTTTTATTCACTGACAAATACGCGCTCATATTTATTAATACACTCAAACTCAATCTAGAGTACTACGGACTCTATTTAATGAGTAATTCCCACCAGAGCCAAAGTTATCACCAACCTAAGCTCTGATACCAAGTGAAACGACCCGCAAATCCGTACCCCTTGAGTTAACACTATTTTACCTAAATCAACTCAAGTTGCACAGAAATACGAACCATTTGGGTTAAAAAAGAAGAGGTAGAAGAAGAAAATGGAAATCAACAACAGAATCTAGCCATCGCAGTGGAATAAAATATAATAGATAATAAATGATCTTTACACAAAACAAATCAGATATACATGTTTATATATTACATCATCAGAGTACATCAACTCAGCTCAACATCAATAACATACAACAGGATACACAGCTACTCAACACAGCGGAATATATATATAACAAGTACGAAATACGCATCGTCATCCAGCTCGTCTCCTGAGCTCCATAGCATCAAATCTTGTATCCTATAATACTCGGTCTGACTCGAGCATTACAGTTAAATAACACCCGAGTCAGTCTGGAATACCAGCGTGAGGAAATCACACTCAATTGATTATTAAAGTTTCAAAACTCCTTTGAAAACAAAAGCATCTCGTAAGACCACGCCACAAATAAACATGTTGGGTTTTTACCTTACGACAGCTAAAACATTTTTTATAGAAATCCTCTGATATTATAATAGGGTCTATTTACAAATACTTATAAAATAGCCGAAATTGTTACATTCATTAAATTCCAGCTACCAGCCACAAAGTGGGTAATACAAACAAAACTCGTACAAGGCTCGTAGGGAGAATGGATTCCCAACCAATGACTAGGCACTGGGGTACCACCTGTCACAGTACGGGGCCTAGATCAACGTACCGAGGAGTATGCCCGCTCCCCTGCAACAAAAGGCCGGGACTACCCCTTACTGGATAATCCCGAGTGAGATCACCCCACGGTTGAGATCAGCAACCGCCCAATAAGCCGAAATAAAAGGGACATCTAGACAGGAATGACCTCTCCGTGCTTGGGTGCTACCTACCTAGCCTTGCTGCATAACCCCTGATTTTCAGTCATTCCCATATGATGAGGCTTGAGGCTAAGCGTTACCTTTAAAGAACATATCCCTTAGAATGCCCATCGTCCACCTGATGATGTTTCGCAAGCATTCATCCACACAAGTCCGTCCCAGGTTCGAACGGAACCGAAGGCAATACTCTTACTACATCCATTTTGGAAATATCCTCAGGATTAGTAGCGACTAGCCCTTGCACTTCACTGCTCCATCTCCGAATCCAAACTCGTTTTCCACGAAACGTACCAACCGGATCGAAGTGGTTTTCGTGAAATAAATCTCGATCCCGGTTTCTTCGAAACGATTAATGCATTTGTCCAATATTGATAGTCGGTGATTTAACTATCAATTAATATTTACAACATCCATCAAACAATAAATAATTTCCCCAAATTATTTATTTATCTCAAAAATATCTTCACAAGATATAATTTCACTTTTCAAACCCCTTTGAAAACAGTTTTCAAAACTATCTTCCTTTCTCATAATAAATTCCAAGTATTTCTATTTCTACTGAAATCACCAAGCACAAGATTTTGGATTTTTAAAATAATTTCAAAACACTTTATTGTAAAATATGTTTAACATTTAATTTAGAAATTTTACTTTAGTACTAAATTTAAAATAATACTTTAGAAATAATTAAAATAAGTTTACTTTATAAATATAACTAGATTTTCTTCTTTAAAAAAAATACCAAATCATTCTTTAAATAATTATTACGATAATAGATTAAACAAAGCACTTACTTTAGAAATTTACTTTAAAACATTTAAGTTAAAACTACTTCAATAATTTACTAAAAATACATACTATATAAACAATTAAAAATAAAGTTACTTAACGAAATATAAAACTGGATTTCTATTTTTTATTTAAAAAAAACAAAATACTAAGTTACTTCTTAATAGTTACTCCTAAAATAGATTAAAGGAAAATACCTACTTTTGACTATAAATATTAGAAATAATAAATTTTACAAACTTGCTTTCTTAAAAACAACTTTAAAACATTTAATTTATATTTAAAATTTACTTTTTTTTTAAAAACATGTACTTGGCTATCCAGAGAAAATTCCAACTTTAATCGCTTAAATCAATTTCCCCAAATTGATTTCCAATTTATTTGAAATAAGTTTCTTTAATTACTCAATTCATTTCATAATTCATTAGTTATGGACTTATTATTATTGTTATTATTTTCCGTTTGATTTAAAATCTTTTAACTGAAATATATCAATTTCAGATTTCCTAATTTCTTCTTCATTCTTCTTAAATAATTTAAACCTTGAATTTTAAATAAATGTTTTAATCATACTGAAGTTTAAAAATTCATTAATCTTCTGTTTATTCAAAATTTCCCTTCCATATACGGAATTTATTTATTAGAATTTAAAACTATTATTATTCTTACCCAATTCATTCCTAATTTATTTAAATTCTCTATAATTATTTCACTTACAAATTCTCTTCATTTTATTTCCTAAATCCAATTCTATATATCTTGATAAATTAGTGCACCGGAACATATTCGGGTAAACCATAACATTCAATATTCCAATTGTCAATAATATTCATCACAGAATATAAAATAATCACAACAGAGGGTATTAAATAATTTAAATAAATGTTGAGGAATCCAGTTGGATCCCTCCAACCTGTTTTCCCTGCATCCACAGACGTTAGCATATATAAAATACCAATTCCACATTATACCACATTATAGCACAGCAATCAAACCAACCATTCAAACAATTATTTAGATTTAATCATTTAAATTTAAATTTAAACTGAGTGAGACTAACTCACCTTTGATTTTTGTTTGCAAATCCAATCCATCACAACTTGTTTTCCGCATTTTTGACCTTGTCACATTAGATGATTTCATTAATATTTGAACCAATCGAATAATTAATTTCCATTTAATAAATTTAATTGATAATTAAATTAACTAGTGATTTAGTCCTAAATTTGGTGATTTAATTTTAAACTAATTCACTTTAACAATCTCTAAAATAATTAAATGAGTTATTTAAATAAATTCAAAAAATGCAGTTTATATCTAAATTAAACATCATGCTCTGCCTATACCTTATATACATACATACATACATACATACATACATATATATATATATATTTTTTTGATAACCTTATAAAATTACTCAATTGAATATTTAATTGATTTTTTTTTTATTTTTTTGAAATCTGCATTTGTATAAATATACTTATTCTCTGTGAAAATTTTCCTTTCTGTAAATATCAAATAGAAGTTTACTTTCCTGTGAATATAAACTGAATAAAAGAATTATATTTTTTTTATTTAATTAAATTAACCAGAACAGGGATTACCTCACTGCTTCGCTCGTATGCCAGCAACCGCCGCCGCCCTCCACCACGCTCACCGCCGCTCCAACCCCTCCCCATCCACATGCGCTAGTTCGCGAGTCCCCCTAGCACTGCCGCACGTCTCGATCGATACCTCTTGCTTCCACGCACGCGAGTTCGTTATACTCCCAAACCCTAGGTCGCTGCTTCAGATCGCATGACACCACACATCTCTCGCCTTACCCAAAATAGCACTTGCTGCCCCCACCACGAAGTCGAGCGTGGTTCTATGCCGAGTGATTCATCGTTTCCCCATTTTTTTTATATGATTCCGCCATTTTCTTTCTAGAACGATATGATTTTTGTTTGACAGAAGGGTTTGGATTCAAATTTTAAAGCAAAAGAGGGTTGCGTGATCGTACAAGGAAAAAGGTTGCTATGCTTGGTCGGCTTTGCTTCAGAATTGGTCGGCTTGATGTTATTTAAAGAGGGAACACAAATCTGAAAGGAAGTCGGCTGAATATTAAAAGGGGAGCGTGTTTAAGAAGGCACCGATGACATTGATTTGATAGATTAAAGTTTATTTATTTTCAACGCGTTTACTTATCGTACGCTCACACAACAACTCCGATCAATACGAAATTTGAAATCCGATAATAACTCAATATTACGGACCCAATGGAACTGGTTTCGTCTAATTCCGAGATTGCGCCTCGAAATGCTATTTTTAAATTCAATTTAAACTATAAAATTTTAAAACTGAACAAATCACTGTAAAATTCAATTTTAACACTTCTATTCTTTTCAGTATTATCAATATAACTTTTATAAGCCTTCAAATTATTTTCAACAGGCTTAAAATTCCAGATTTAACATTTTACTCAATTTCAAATTATTTAATTCAATAATTTAGTTATCAAATAAATTGTGATATTCGTAATACAAGTTAAAATTGCTCCTTTGAATACTAAAATCAATTAAATATTCCAATTTTAAATGCTCAAAAATTCCTGGTCGTCACATCAACTTTATCGATAGGAATCTCCTAAACGCTTTGATGAGACAATCAAACACAATAAATTAACTTGAAAATAGTAAATTTTTCTAGAAAGATGATTACATAAAGTTAATTGTAATTTTGAAATTTTTAGCTTTTTGGGAAAGAGGATCATAAAAGAACTCTTTTCCGATACTCCTATTCTTGCGATTCCCGAAGGGAACCAAGACTTTATCTTTTGTACCAATGCTAGTTGTATTGGTTTGGGTGCCGTTCTCTTGCGAAAGAGAACGTTCTATCACTTTTGCTTCTATTACAAATAAAGCCTATCGAGACTAGGTATGCCACTCATGATTTAGTGCTCGCGGCTATTATTTTCGCTTTTAGAATTGGCATCATTTTTGGGGGAGAAATTTGTTCTCCACCTTGATCATAAATCTTTGGAATATTTATTTTCTCATAAGAAACTTAATTGGTGTCAACAATGTTGACTCGAGTTCCTTGAATCTTATGATCATGATATTCTTTGTTTACTTTCGGATGGGAGAATCGTGTTGCCGATGCACTTAGTCGTAAGCAAAAAGCGTTGTTTCTATGATGGTATCCGAATGGAATGACCTCGAGACTTTATCCACTTGTGAGATTCGAGATCGTGTATCCGATTTATGTTCATTTCTTGTTTTATGTAGCCTTGTGGCTCATCCATCTCTTTTAGACCGCATTCTTGAAGCTCAAAAGCTAGAACCCGAATTGGCACTTCTTAGCCAAAGTTGTAGGGATAAAATTAATATTGAAGGATTGAGAGACTTCGATATTGATGTTCGTGGTGGTATTCGAAAATTGGGTAGACTTATAGTGCCAAATATTTGTGATCTTCGTAAAGACATTTTAGAAGATTCTTATCGTTCTAAATTTACCATTCATCCCGGTAGTAGTAAAATGTATGCGGATATGAAGCGACTTTATTATTGGGATGGGATGAAATCTGTTATTGCTAACTTTGTTAAGCGTTGCATGACTTGCCAACTCGTTAAGGCCGAGCATTTAAGGCTCGGTGGGTCATTGCAACCTTTGGACATTCCAATTTGGAAGTGGGATCAAATTTTCATGGATTTTATTGATGATCTTCCTCGTTCTCGTTCGGATTATAATAGCTTATGGGTAATAGTTGATAGACTAACAAAATCCGTCCATTTTATTCCCGTTCGGTCTAGACGGACCGTTCCTCTCTTGGCCAAACTTTTTATCAAAGAAATTGTTAAATTGCATGGAGTTCCTACTTCTATTGTTAGTGATCGTGATCCATTGTTTGCTAGTGGATTTTGGAAAAGTCTTCAAAAAGCTTTGGGAGCGAAGCTTAATTTTAGCACCGCTTATCATTCTCAGTCCGATGGACAAACCGAGCGTGTGAATCAAACTCTTGAAGATCTTCTTCGTGCATGTGTTCTTGATTTTGGTGGAATTTGGGAAAATCATATTGCTCTCGTTGAGTTTTCCTATAATAATGCTTCCAATCTAGTATTGGAATGGCACCTTTTGAGGCACTCTATGGAAGGCCATGCCGTTCTCCTTCTTGTTGGCTTGAGGCCGATGAGAAGCTGGTTTTAGGTCCAGACTTTATTCGTGATTCCATAGGAAAGATTGACCTTATTCGTCATAGGATGAAGGAAGCCCAGAGTAGACAAAAATCCTATGCTGATAACCGAAGAAGGAGGTTAGAATTTTCTGTGGGAGATTTGGTGTTTGTTCGTGTTTCACCTATGAAAGGTGTTGTGCATTTCAGTCGATCGGGAAAGTTAGCACCTCGATATATTGGTCCATTTCCCATCACCGAACGGATTAGTTCCGTGGCTTATCGCCTCTCATTACCGGCTCAATTTTCTGCTATTCATGACGTGTTTCACGTTTCTCAATTACGGAAATGCCTTCGAGATTCCGATTCTATCTTGAGCCTGCTCTTGGGAATCTAGAGAATTCATCGAGCGAACACATTCGGACTTACTTTCTCGTGCTCTTTGAGGTGAACTTCTTATTTCAAATTTTATTTTGTGTTGATATGCTTTTATGGTCGTTACTCTTTATTTTTCTTCTTAAGTATTGCGAGGACGCAATTTCTTTAAGGAGGGGAGTCTGTAACAACCCGCATATTTAGCGATTGTATATTTAAATATGGTATCGTTAGTTGGATTTTAGTCCGAAAAGTTACTTTTTACAAACAGTCGAATTGGGACTCGAGACCCCTTCCATTGAGTTCAAAATGCCGTTTGCAACGTTTTTGAGTATAAGCTTCGATATGTTTGGAGTAAGTTGATTTTTGCTACTTTTTCTATAGGGCTTTGGGTTTGGGTTCAGCCCATTTGCCCAATTCTGGTTATATCAACCCAAACCCTCTCCACTTCTTTTCATTCATTCCTCATTTCCTAACTCTCTCAAGCTCAAGAGAATAGTGGGAGAAAATATTGGAAACTAGAATTCATAAGCCCTAGTTCCTTTGCAAACTCAAATTCTTGCTCCAAAATCAAAGAGAAGCCATTGGTAAGCCTTCTCTTCATCTTCTCCAACTCTTTCCTACTTCTATTTCAGAAATTTCCTAAGCCTAACTTAGGAAATGTTTCTCTTTTAAGCTTAGATTCAAGCTCCTTGAGTTGGGATTGAAGAGTGGTTGATCCTCCTTTGTTTTCAAGCTTCTCCTTCCTTGTTTTTGTGTAAAAAGGTGAGATTTTTATCTCACATCTATTACTATAATTACCTTTGGTTGTTAGGTATGAATTCCTAACACTTATTCATGTGCATTTTCTTTGTCTTGGGTTGAATTGGTGAATATTCCAATTTTTAGTGTTTTGGGTTCAAATCTTTAAAATCCTAACTTTGATGTTTTGATCATGTTTTGGTGATGCATCGAGGAGCATATAGGGCCGGGTTGCCGATTGGCGTAAACCCTTAGAGCCAATGTTCGTCCGGTTGAACTTGTAAAGAGATTGCATCTTCATTTTTTAGGCTGAAAATACTGAAATCCCCAGTTCAGTCGACTGAATTCTCTGTTTAGTCGACTGAACTTGGAAACAGAATGTTTCCAGGCAGAATTTAGTCGACTGAATTCCCTGTTTAGTCGAATGAACCTGGAAACAGAAAATTTCCAGGAAGAATTCAGTCAACTGAAAATCTCTGTTCAGTCAACTGAATTTGCTGTTTAGTCAACTGAATTCTCTGTTTAGTCAATTGAATTTGCTTTTTCAGCCCACTTTACCTTTTGGGATTAAATTTCCAATTTAAATCGATTCGTGATGATCCTATTTGTTGTTACCATTTATTATGACTTTGATGACTCCTTTTTAGGGATTTTTGAATATCCATTTCGATGGATTCTTTATCGATTTCTTTTGATTTGATTCACGTCTTCGTATGTGGATTTTTTTGATTGATTGTTTCTACAATCATTTTTATGGTTTGTCACTTTAAAATACAAAGGTTTCTATATTATTAGTAAATATTCAAACTCTTTATCAAAGATTATTTAAACTCTATTTTCAATATCAAACTCGTTTATAAAACCGTTTTCCAACCTATTAGTATATACAAACCTTTACCTCACTCGTATGAAAAATCTAATTAAATGGTTTAGTAAAACAAGCGGTACGAAACGCTTGCGTTTACTTCATCGGTTAGTTCTTGGACTTGTTCGATTGAATCTCTTGTGACAATTTTCTAGTGGAGATCTACAATTTGTTTGTAAATATTTAAGTTAAGCTAGTGGTTATTGGACATGAAGCTAAACTCATATATTTACTAGTTTAGTATAATTGACACTTAACCTTGAGTGGAAGTCTACAATTTGTTCGTAAATAATTAAGTTAAGCTAGTGGTTATGGGACATGAAGCTAAACTCATTTATTTACTAGCTTAGTGTAATTTACACTTATCGATCAATGATGATCATTTTGTGATTTAGACTAGCAGTGTGCGATGTCTCTTTGTCTGCGAGGGAGACTAAACCCCGCTTTTAGTGGAGATTCGGCCTGGTGGGGAGCGACCCATGGTCTTCGGGGCGTTTTAGTGGAGCTTCGGCTCATGGTCTTCGGGCCGTTTTAGTGGAGCCTCGGCTCAAAATTAATGTTTAGCAACCATGGAATAGCGTTCTGTTTTGTGTTACACGTGTTAGTGAGTTTTTATGCTCCCGTTCTAGTGACAGGCCTCTTCCCCCTTTTTGTGATTTCTGGATTTCTATTGATCGATTTCTAGAATTTGTGTTTCACCAATTTTCGTGATTTACATTGATAAGCTTTATCATTATTTGTGCATCGGTGAATTTGTGTGTCATTAACATTTTGTGATTGACATTGATGTAACTGTCAATATTTGTGGTTTAGTGAATAAAACAAAGTATATGACATTCTTTTTAGTGCTTCGAGATTTCTTAAGATATTGTCTGATTTTTGTTATTATTTAATGTATACTTGTCGTAGTATGACATTTTTGTTACCATACGTTTTTATCATATCTCTTCTTCTATCTCATATCTCTTTTTCTATATCATTTCATTTGATATTTATAGTTAGACTGATCCGTTCATTATTTTCTTATTAAATAATACTCGGGTCAGACCGAGATATTACAGGTGCTTGTACTTGACTCCTTATCTGGGATTCTTATCTGACTTTTTGGCTAACTACACTAGATTAATAGTTTTTGATTGTTATACATTTGAGATATAGACTCCATGATGTATAATTATTCTTTTGTCTAGCACTTGTATCTATTCTTTTGTGATATTGTGGATTTTATTTGACCACTACTCTGATGAACACTTTTATGTGTTATATTCATATCTGTTTCCGCCTTAGTGATATGAATTATCTGTGGCTGATTTATGTTATGTTTATTTCTATATTTGTTTCCGAAGATATTATAGCCACCGTGTGGTAGCTTTGAGTTTGTGTCGGTATGTCGGATTTCCTCTTGAGATGAAATGCATGTTATATTTTATCTGGCATATCGATGCTCGCACAAAGCCATTACACAGATGGTCGCTCCTCAACAGCCTTATTCTCCACGCTAGTTGACGGCATTACCCTGTAGTGTCCATGGCTAGCATGGGTAGAGAGGTGGGGCGTCACACTTTTCCTTTATCAAAATAAAAGTATCTTGTAAGACACGCCCACACATAAACACGGACATATTTTTACCTTACGATAACTAAAACATTTCTTTCATATCAAATTCATGTTATATTATACTAGTGTCTAGTATACACATAATATTAATCATAGTCGAAATGGTTACCCATATTGCATTTTGAGGCTATTCATTATGCCTTTATAAACAAAATCGCAGCTCGTAGTGGGTTTTGGATTTCCATACAAATGACCAGGTGAAGGGACTACCTTCCGGCAGTACACCTCTAGAAGAATGTATCGAGGACCATCACGAAGGATCCTCTACCAACACAAGACCGACCCACCTTTATAACTAGATGATACCGAATATATCATCCTCCGGTCGAAACCGATCTTTACCGAGGGCCCTCTAGCATACAAACCACAATAATTAGATACACGACGTCATAGAGTGCAAAGATATATCTTGAAGAGGATGATTATATCCTAATGGGAGCGACCCACTTAGCCTTGCCGCATCTAACCCTGTTTTGGTCATTTTCGGTTGATGAGGCCTGACGAGGTAACGATTACCTTTCACATATCACAATCACATCATTTTGAATTCCACACGGCCATTTTCGTTGATTACTAATTGTCTTCCAAAAAAATACAACCCTTAAGCTCATACGTCTCAAGAAGGGTATTAAGCTAAGAGAAGTTGCCTTCTCCACCGCCACCGATGTACGTTTGTAAAACCAATGTACGTAATCTTTAGAAATGCAATGTCAGACAAACAATCATATAAGTTGTCCAGGAACAGGACAAACCGAAGGTACTTTCTTACCACATCCTGTCGGGAAATCCCTAGGATTAGTAGCCAATAGTCCTTGCATTGGATATTTCATAATGAAGAGACCACTACTACTGGGTGTATATTGAGATTTTAACCCCAAATGATCAACAAGCAGTCCATCACTATGAAACTTCGAATATCAATATCATCACAAGCAACCTGCATAATTGTCGCATATACACGTTGGTCCGAAGTGGTTTTCGGATAAACCAATCCCGGTCTCTTCGCACCAACAACGCAAAAGCGTTTCTCAACCTCACACAGAAACTACGTCTCGTAGACTTATCACGTCTCCAACTTTCAACTTGTTATCCTTCAGGCCAAGAAGGAAGCTTGATAGATTGGAGTAATACTCCACACTATATGAATCAACACCCTCAACAGAAACGATAATCAAGCCTACACAGAAGGCTACATACTAAGTGTACCACTAAATAGTTCCCACATCAAGTTGAGGAACTAAAATTTGGCCAAGTCTGATAGTTGGTTCTTTAGCTATCAAAACAAACAAACAAATATGCAGCACCATAACAATCACTTGGCCCTTTTAACTAATCTTTCATTAATTAAATTACTTGCCAAATATTCAATTCAAATTATCTTTAAAAAGATATAATCACAAATCATTTCACTTCTTATTGGAAAACATTTCCAAACTTATTTAATAATAAGTAATTCACCATTCAATTTATATTTTCAACACTTAGAAAATATTATATATACTTAAATCACGATTGAGTACTGTAAAGACCCTGAAATTCAGACTCAGTTTAAAATTTTAAAAATCGCTTATTTAGTGTAGAATTTCGTATTTTCACAAACAAATTCCGATGCTATTCAAACTTCATATTTGGAATGCGTCTAATTAAACATAGCAACTGGTAAATTTTCGTTCGAAAATATGAAAGTTCATTTCGCGTGTAAATTTAATTCAATCTAAATCAGTTAGTAATCGATAAAAATAAAACGGTTTCGAAACCTAAATATTTTTACATAGAAAAATTCTAAATCGTCTTCTGAGCAAGACGTCATTTTTCGTTTTCGAAATTCGGACATCTTTAGCTCCGTCGTTCTTATTTTTCTGCGAATTTTATGCATTTTTCGTAGTAGAAAATTTGAAATTTTTATAATTCGATCATACCACCAATATCTGTATACCGTTTGATCATCCCATCGTGACGATCTCTGCGGTATATTCAATTTTGCATTTTGAGGTCCGGTGCGCGACGGAAACAATAAACTGCGCGTCGTATCAGTACCGAAATGGTGATTCTTAGCTTAGCCTGACTTTTCAAATTTCAAACAGCTGAATTAAAACGGCAGCTAGCATTTATTATTTTTCGATTGTGACTTTTGCTTTTTCAGCATTTACTGCTAACTTTAGCGTCCCAATGTACCGTCACTTTGTTTGTACTGTCACTTTGAAAACCAAAAATTTATACTACTCTGTCCCTTCATTTGTGATCTTTCTATTCACTTCCATTTTCTTCCCCTCTGCAGTAACTCACGCACACAGCCTCCATTCGCCTTCCCCTTTTCTTTTGTTTTGTTGTTCCCTTCTTGATTCTCCCAACCCACTTCTCAAGCTCTCAACCTTCTGAAGCTTGCATTAACTTATCTCCAACCTCCCTTCAAACACGATGCAACAGCACCTAGCAGCATCCTACCACCAACCAGCAGCCACCGTGCCACGACATTTGCCCACCACCGCGTGTGTAGCCCAACGAGCAGCAGCCCCATGCACTAAACCCGCGCCCCTTCGTCCGCTCTCCTCCTCCACCCCGCTCTCTGCTCCAGCTCTTTCTCACGTGCCTTGCTTCCCCCTAGAGCGTAAGAACAACAGCTCCTCCCTCGGCCTTACTACCCGTCAGAACTGCAAGTGCCGAACCCTCCTGAACTCCACCATGCTCCACCATTTCGCCGACCCTACCACATCCACCGTCGAGCATAGCCCACCTCCGCCCTGACACTATCCGCCTCCACCTCACCGGCCTTCCTACCCGAGCACACACGCAAGCCACGCCTTCACCGCATCCCCTCCACCATTTTCCGTTCCGCAGTCCCCTGCGTGCCGACCTATCTCCCTCTCGAGTTTCCCTCCCTCCAACGCCGAACCTCGCATCGACAGCCCACCATCGCCGCCTACAACCGGATCCGCTCTTCCCCTCTCCTCTCCGGCCGAGTACCCCTTCTCTCATTCCTTCATTTGAATTTGTGAGTTTATATATATATAGAATAATTTTATTTAATATTCCTAATATATATAACAGATTTATATCATTTTGATACGCATATACAACAGGTTGTTACACTTCGAATATCAGTATCTACGTGTTCAGAAGAGAAGTTATAAATTTGGTTTGGGTTTTGGATGTGTAGGTTAAGTTTGTAAAGTATGCATATATGTGTCTATATGAAATAAGTTTATATATATAAGATTCAACTAAGTTGTATATATTTTGCTGCTAAGTATAGGTATTTCACGTTTTGTGTATGAGTCTATAAAGGATCTGTTGAGTTATAGTGAGGTAATGTTATGTTGAGTTATATATTAAATATTAGCTCTAAATATAATATGTCAGGGAAGTAGTTATATAGTTTTATACGTGTTCCGTGTATATAAGGAAGTAATTCTGTGAAAATGTATCTGGGTTTAGAATTCAAGTATTGATTTTTTTCCAATATAATATAGCTATGTTTGTTTTAGTATATGTTTCACAAGTTTATACCAGTTTCGAACTATGCGAGTTATATTGTATAAGTATAGTACATAGTTTGGTTTGATAAAGTTATGTTTAGCGCACAGTGTTGTGATATATATATAAATAAATAAATAAAAACAACTTCAAGCTTGCTTTCATTTTTCCTGATCTTTTGTTGTTTTGAACTATTCTTGATTTTAAGACATATATAGGGAGCATATTTTGTTTTGAAGCAGCAACTTATTATGTATAGATATAATTTATAATGGTATTTATATGGGTCGATTTCCATTTTGTTGTTCATAGGCATGAATTGGTCCAAGCATATATGTATTAGTCTACGTATTCAAGTAAACACATGTTTGCAAGGGTTATTTAGTATTTACTGTTGGTTTACATAAGTTTTAGTCCGTTATTAACTGTCGTTGACATACATAATAAGTTAGGATAATGAAGTATAGTTTGCATATAGCATTGGACGGTATATATATATATATATATATATATATATATATATATACATGTTGTATTTATAGATTTTATAGTTTAAATAAGTATAAATATCAGTTTCACGTGTATGTTCATTTATATTATTTGAAAGTTATGCCACGTATATAATATCTGATATATATTCCTATCTGTGCACGTATACACTTGCGTTTAAACAGTTATAAATAGTGTGTTTAGATTTTAGTATGTGTCACACTAAGGGCGCGTATATATTTGAAGTAGTATATGTAGTTTCGGCCTCTTATATTGATTTTACGTATTGAGTTTTGATATATATATATATATATATATATATATATATATCTTCGATTATAAATACATGTATTTTAAAGTGTATGATTTCGGAATATACATTCTATTTTAAAATATTTGTCTTAAATTTAAATACAGATTTATAGATTCATCATAATAGTGTAATATATATTTTCCGTCTATATCAATTATCTTCGTCGATCCAGTCTAATTGATTCCGTCGTTTCCTTAACTATCAGATTTGTCGTCAAATCGCGCCAATCTAGCTTTGCCTTGGGATTCGTTCTTGCGTTCTTAACTCGACTTCACTGTCTATCATCTCTAGCCTCGTAAGGTGAGCAATCACTCACGATTAATGTTCTTTTATTTATTAAATTTGATTTCAATTGAAACGACAATTGAAATATGCCACTGTTAGTTATTTACACTGTTATATATGCTATTACCTGTAACTGTTCACCTATGACATCTGACACCATTATCTATTAATTATTTATGTAATGATAATACAGTTTGGTTGATAATTGATTGATTGTTTGTTGTTTATATTGAATGTTAAATTGTAATTTATAAAATGATAAATATTATGCAACTGAATTCGGCGTAGGATAGTTAAAATTTTGAATCAACATATGTGTTGAATTTGATTAGTTTAAGTTGTATAATATGACCCGTGTAAACGTTTAATTAATTGACACGTAGAATTTGATTATGTACACCTTGAACCGTTGAGTGTATATTGTATAAATTGATGAAGTATGAAATTGAAATTTAAAGACAAGTGATGTAACAACCCGCATATTTATCGAGTTTGTATTTAAATATTTTATTTAAATATTAAATCGTTAATCGGATTTTGGTCCGAAAAGCTACTTTTTGCAAATGGTCAAATTAGAACTCGAGACCACTTCCATTGAGTTCGAAATGCCGTTTACAATTTTTTTAAGTATAAACATCGATAGGTTTGGAGTTAGTGAAATTTCACTAACTTTTCCCGCTTTGGACTTTGGGTTAGTTTAGCCTATTAAGCCCAAGTTCCAACCCTCTTCTCCTCACTCTTCATAAATTTCCTAACTAATCAAGCTTTGGCATTAATGGTGGAGGGAATGTGAAATTAAAATTTCAAAACTCAAATTCAATTGCAATCCATCTTTCTACTCCAAATTCAAGAAGAAGACATTGAATTCAAGCTTCTTGTGCTTAGATAGAATGAGGATTGATTCTTGCTTGCTTAAAACTTCATTTTCATTGATATTTGGTGCAAAGGTGAGATTTTTATCTCACAATTCTAGCCTATAATCATATTGGACTGTTGGGAATGATTCCCTATCACTTTTGCATGCACATTTGCATTTGGTTTGGATTGGATTGGCGAAAAACTCCAATTTTTAGGGTTTTGGTGAATTTTCTGCACTTAGGTCGTTCTGGCCATTTTTGGTGTCCTTAGGTCGTTCGCGTGTTATCACGCTAAGTCGCACTGCCTTGAATCTTCACTTCGGAGTTAGGTCGTTTCACGTTAGGTCGTATGGCTTTTAGGTCGTAGGTCGTATGGCTTTTAGGTCGTAGGTCGTTGGCCTTTTGACCGTTAGGTCGCATGCCTTTCTACTTCGATAGGTCGTTCGGCCATGCTTTCTATTTTTAGGTCGCGACATCTTTAGGTCGTGTTACCTATATACCCCTAGGTCGAAGACCTTAGGTCATGCACCTTTAGGTCGGGAAGCCTATTAGGTCGCGAACCTCTTTAGGTCGCCTGTCCCTTAAGCAGTTAGGTCGTTCGTCCTGTGATGCCTTAGGTCGTTTGACCCGTGTTACGTTAGGTCGCGTAACCCCTTAGGTCGCTTGACCTTGTTTCCTGTTAGGTCGCGTGACCTTGTTTTCGACCTTAGGTCGTTTCACTTTTAGGTCGCATGACCTTTAAACCGTTAGGTCGTTAGACCTATAACTCGATGGGTCGTTCCCCTTTAGGTCGCGAACCACTTTAGGTCGCATGACCTCGTCTCCGTTAGGTCGTGAACCTTGTTAGGTCGCTCATCCTTAGCTCGCGAACCTTCTTAGGTCGCGCACCCCCCCTTAGGTCGTAAGACCTCATTTTTGTTTTAGGTCGTAGGCCGCTTGTCTTCACTAGGTCGTACCGTTTTGGTCGGGACGCTGCCCCGCACCCTGCCGGGGGTGCTGCCCCCTGGAACCCCGCGACCTGACCGGGCAGGTCGAACCCCGTAAGCGGTGGCGTTGCCCCCGCACCCCCACCTTGGGGGGTTGCCACCCCTCCTGGACCCCCCCTCTGTAGGGAATCTTATCTGAAAAACATTCAACAGAACTTGCTTTGTTGAGATGCTGAGTTGACCATTCTTCGAGACAAACTACCTATGGTTATCTCGGCCACGTTTGGTCGTTGGGGAACTTCCACTTTGATGCTTTTGAGCTGATTTCCTTGGATTTTATTCACATCTCCGAATGTGATCTTTGTGATGATTGTTTCACAAATCTCTTCTGTGATTTGTCATTTTAAAAATATAAAGGTTTTAATACTAGTAGTAAATATCAAAACTCTTTCAAGAAAATGATTTCAACTCTATTTTCCGTAACAAAGCTCTTTTCTTAAACCGTTTTCCAATCTATTAGTATATACAAACCTTTACCTCACTCGGATGAGAAATCTAATTAAACGACTTAGTAAAACAAGTGGTATGAAACGCTTGCGTTCACTTCGTCGGTTAATTCTTGGACTTGTTCGATTGAACCACTTGTGACAAATTTTATTAGTGAATATTTACAGTTTGTTCGTAAATATTTAAGTTAAGTAAGTGGTTATGGGACATGAAGCTAAACTTCTATATTTACTACCTTAATGTAATTGACACTTCTCGTTGATCATGATGATCATTCTGATGATTTAGACTAGCAACTGTGCGATGTCTCTTGTTGCGAGGTTAGACTAGACACCACTTGTGTGATTTCATGCACACGTACCTTTTTTCTTTTTGGTTAGTCTGGACCTCAATCTGTGTGATTCCATTCACACATGTGGGGTAGCTCTCCTTGATCTTCGGACCGTCATGTGATAGGCCTCTTTCTCTTTTCTATGATTTCTGGACTTCTTGCATTGATTTCTAGAATTTATGTCATTGACTTGTCATGAGTACAAGTTTGGGGTATGACGCCCTTTCCGAATCTTTGAGAAGATTCTTGTGATATTGATTATCTCTTATTGATTGATCTTCTGTTGATCATTATTCTCATACTTATAGTGGTATGTCATTATGGATATTTTATGTTTATGCCATATCTTTTATGTTATATCATGTCATATGATATTTATAGCTAGACCGATCCGTTTATTATTTTCTTAAATAATACTCGGGTCAGACCGAGATGTTACAGGTGCTTCTGCTTGACTTCTTCCCAGGGATTCATCACTCTGACTTTTGGCTAACTGTTTAGATTAGCAGTTTTTGTTGTATACACTTGAGACATAGACTCATAGTTGTATTCTTTTGTATAGCACGTGTTGCTATTCTTTTGTATTATCGTGGATCTTACTGACCACTACTCCGATGTACACTTTCATGTGTTAGTTATATATTCATATCTTCTTCCGCCCTTGTGATATGGATGTCTGTGACTGATTTGTGTTATGATTATTTCTATGTTTGTTTCCGAAGATTATTCATAGCCACCGTGTGATAAGCAATTACATGGATGGTTGCTCCTCAACAGCCTTATTCTCCGTGCTAGTTGACAGCACTACACCGTAGTGTTCTTGGCAAGTGTGGGTATAGAGGTGGGGCGTCACAGCTGAAACCCATATAAAATAATAGTGTAATAATCCTTAATCTACATGAAATGATAGTGTAGATTCTAGAGATAAGTATGTTAATTCGTACAAAGAACAATGTGAATTAATGCGATTATTTCGGGATTATTTGAAGTAAATTATTGGATTGTTATTGATTGTTGTTATTGCTTGTTTATTTACTTTGACCCCATCCCTGTTATCACAATGCAAGTTCCCTTTGCTATGTTTTGATTTTTGAATTGAATTGGAATCGGGTTGAAATGATAAATACCCAAAAATGAACTTGACTTAGGATAGAGAATTAAATAAACCCGATTGGTCAATAATTTGATTTAAAATAAAACAATGATTTTATTTGAGTAAAGAATAAGGTTTTGTAGTGAAATTGGAATTTGAATTTAATGAAAGGAAATTGTTAATATTTAAAATCTGAAACGAATATTAACATAGTAGTTGCTGAAAGAGCGTTGTTTTAAAATGAATTATTTAACAATTAAATTTGGAATTATTCATTGAATTAAGCTGAAATGATTTAATAATTGAGTTTGAATTTATAATTAAGTTGAAATTATTAAGTTTTTAAATTAGTATGAATTAAGTTGAAATTAATTAATAATTGAATAAGATTGAATTATTTGATAATTGAATAAAAATTGAATTCTTTGATAAGAGAAATTGAACTTTTGATTAAGTGAATTTGAACTTCGTTAATAAATAAAATTGGGTTTTCTTTATTTTGATTTTTGGGAAAATTATTTAAGTAAATTAATAAGTAAAATCGAACCTTTTGAATATGTGAAATTTAGTTTCTTTATCATTCGAGCTGAAATTTGTACCTATGTAGAGAATAAGGGAAATTGAATTTCTTAACAAGAAATAAATGCGTTTATTGAAATTAATGTAAGAATTGTAATTTAAAAAATTTGATTTGACAAATTTAATTAAATTAAATTTGTAAGTTTTGATATAATGAAGTTAACTTAAGTGATTGATTTAATGACTTGCAAATTAAAAAGAATTGTTTTGGATGTTAAATTAACTTAACGAATATTGAATAAAATCGATAAATAAATTTAAATTGATTTGAATGTTAAATTTAATTAATTTAAATAATTTCAGAATGAAACTTTGAACGAACTTGAATCAATATTTGAATTGTTTAAAAATAATTTGAAATTGAATTATAAGCTTTTGAAATGATAATTCGGAAGTTTTGAAATGTAAATTATGGAAATTGATATAGAAAGACAAATGGAAATGTTATTACGAATTCTAATTGAAATTGAAATTGATGGTTTTGAAATATATTAAACGACCAATCGGTGTAATAAATACGTAGTTATTAAAGAGACCGGGATCGGATATAGACATACTCTCTGTCGATACCGAAAACCACTTTAATAATTATTATACGAGGAGAGTTGATCCAGAATGAAGTGGATGGTTTGGTGAACGCGTTGACTGAAGAAAGAGAACGATATTGGATGACCCCTGACATGACTAAAATAGGAGCCGCGCCGGGCCATTAAGGTTCGCCACCTCTAGCGGACACACTTCTTCGATACCATATCTATTACTTCTGTGATTCGATTTGGGTGCACCCCTCGATTTGGGAGTGTTGTTTCGCGGTGTTGAGGTAGCTGCTGGCTATGCTCAACATCAGTCCGGATCACGCAACTACTAGTATCCTAGTTGGTATCGCCTCATGTACCTTGTCATACTGATTATCCTATTCGCGACCACTACGTTTTGTTTTGTGTTATACCTATGGGGTACCCTCTGATAACCACCGGTTTACGGTGGGGTTTACGGTGCTGTATAGACTATGGCATTATAAAATGTGTTAAGGGGGATAATGGTAACGCCTTAACGCTATTTTAATACCTTATATTACTGATAGACATTATCTACTTAGCGTACCTTACTACCTAGTAGATAGTTTAACGGATCCTTAGAGGATGGATATTCCAAACATCCTTTGAGTTACTTGTATTTCGATTGCTATTTCACTTGAGTTGGATTTATTGATATAAGAATATTAATCCTGACTCGAGTGTCTTGTGTTTTGCTTTACGCTCGGGTCAGATCGAGTGTACCAGTATTTGAGACTCGCCTTCGGAGTTGGAGCTTTGCTTGAAGATCCAGCCATCTATTCTGCTTTCAGTATTCGATGATTCCAGTGATGTATTCTGATTTATATCTGATGTATCGTATTTCTCTCCTATTGTAAACTCTGATGTATTTTATATATTTATATAGTAGCCTCATGAACTACTATCTCTCTTATTTCCGCTGCATATTATTACTCTGTGTCTGTGATTCTGTGACTATTTATTTACTGTATATCTCAGTTTTGCCAAATGTAGATTAACAATTCGGTATTTTGAATTATTGAAGTCCGACATGTGCGGATGCGAATAGTCCAAGATAGCGGGTCATTACAAGTACATATTATTCTTTAAGGAAAACGTTCTTTTTAAACATTTTTATTTTGGGTCAAAACGAATGTTGCGTAAAACATCGTTACGACAACCCAAAATCACTAGTATAGGGATTCGATACTAAGATGGATATATAAATCCCAATACTATACAAAATATTTTCTTTCGAAAATCATTTACTATAACAACAGTGTTATAGTCCATCATTTCCATACTTCTCGAAAATGTCTATTTCAACAATGAATGTTGAAATCCATGGTTTCGATATTTAACACATTTTAAAACAACTTCAAATCGTTTAACTCCATTTTAAAATATCAATTTCCAAAACATTTATTTAATATATTATTCAACGTCCAAAATCGTGAATATACTTCATTTATCAAGTTCAAAGCTTGTAAACATTTATTAAAAGATTATCCACTGTCCAAAATCGTGGATATAATTCTCAGCTAAATTCTTTATTATTACAACATTTAATTTAAAGGATAATTCACTGTCAAAAATCATGGATATATCTCCTTTAATAACTTCTAAATTTAGCTTATCAATTTCAATTGATTTCGGAATTATAAAACAATGTTTATAAATTCCATTTATATTATAAAAACTTCCATTTATCAAAAACAATTCCATTTATTATTTTATAAGAACTTCAACTTATAAAATCCCTTAATTAACAACTTCAATTTATATCTCATTTAAATGCCAAAATCCAATTTATAAGTTAGTTACTTGTAAATCGTTTATTTTACAAAACCCATTCATTTTATAACTTCACAATTATAAATCTTATTTACTTATAAAAATCCATTCATAACTTCATTTTAACGCTAATAAAACTCCTTTATAATTCTAACACTTTGATTTATAAAACATCAGTTTTATAAATCTTATATATATATACCGTTTATTATAACTTCAAAAATCTCAATTTATACTATTTCACAAAATAGTTAACTTCACATTTCAATTTTATTTCCCAAAACATTATAATTTTTATAACATAAAAATTATAACTTTTATTTAATCAAAATTAATCCATTCCTTCAACACTTCAAAATTCAAAAAAACGTATATTTTCAAAATCACTTTTAAAACCCTTTTAAATTTGGAAATCATCACTTAAATATTTTTAAATTCCCAAAAATTGACCCAATGCTGCAACAGCACTAAATACAACAATCACGGCATCCAAAGCATCATATATCATATGATAACAGAATATACAACAATATCTGTAAATAAATCAATACGGGTGAGGAATCTGGTTGGATCCCTCCAACCTGTCCCCTGCAACAAATATACATATTAGAATATGTGTACAATGTCCGCTTCAAGGCAGGCGCGCGTACAAAGGGTAATATGCTCATACACGGGAACGTACAGGGTCATCTGCTCCACTAGGCAAGTATATATCCAAATACCAATCAACATATCATATATCATCCAAATAATCATCAATCATCATAAATAATATTTATTCTCACTCATATAAAAATATCAATGAGTCAGAAAGAGTGAGTTGTACTCACATTGCTTGTAGTCATCGCGTTAGCGATTTATTCCGATTAAAATTAAAAAAGCGTTTAATTTCAAACAAAATTCTCACTAGCACAAATGAATCCTAACCTGGCTCCATAATATAGTGCTCGTCAATACGGTTTCAATGCAATTCGTTTCATGCGAAACGGACCTCGTATGAAAAAGTTATTGTATTTTAAAAATTGTATAAATTTATAATATAATAATTTCAACTTTTATTTTAATTTCCAAACCCTGAAATCAAATCTAGCCGTCCAATTTGCAAAACACGAACCCAGCTGTGATTCCCCTCTTCTCCATCATGTTCGTTACCAGGCAACAAGAATCCATAGCCGCCGTTAATCAACGAATTTTCATTCCACACTCCTCCACTTCGACGATGATTCGCTAGCACCAAACGAACGTGCTTCACAAGCTCTACCTTCGGCTTGAATATTGGAAAACTCGGTTGCTTCGTGGCCACGGAAATTGAGCACGATCGTGCTTGCTTTATGTGATATTTTCCATCGATCCTTCACGTTCTAGTTGATCACAACCGTATGGATTTGAAGTTCTCGACGATGTCTACAACTTTGTAGTTGAATTTTTTTCGAATAGATCGATGGATTTGAAGATAATTAAGGAGAAACGAAATAAATTTATGACCATTAACAAGAAGTGGCGGTTAGGGCTTTGAAACCCTAGGGTTTGAGAAAAAAAGGAAAAAATGATGGCTTTTATAGAAAATTTGACGACACTATTCATCCGAAATTTTTTCAAACTCCAAACGAAGCGTGCCGCCTGGCATTTATAATCTTTTCCCCTATTCTGAATGCAATGGAATATATATCGGGAGCCAGTTCAATCGTATTTGAAAGATAGGTTTTCGAATCGACTTATTTAAATTTAAAATTCACTTAAACCGATTTTCTACGCGTTTTAGCTTGCCCTGGACAAACCGTAAATCCGATTAACAAGAAATTTGAAGTCTTACAATAATTTAACATTACGGATCCAACCAAACTGGTTTCGTCGAAATCCGAGACTGTTTGAAAAATGTCCATTTTTACACATCAATTAAATATTAAAATATTCAATTTCTACAATTTAACTTTTAATTCAATTTTAAAAGTTCTCTAACATCATTCTAATTCAAGTAGAATTTAATTCAACTTTATAAATCATTTTTATTCACATTAAATCCAATTTTCGATTATTTCTGCAATTTCAAATATTAAATTAACAATTTAATTATCTAATCTATTCAGCTTATAAACTTAACTTGTGAATATTTGAAATCAATTAAATGTACGAATTTCAAATGATTAAAATTCTGGATCGTTGCATTCTCCCCTACTTAATAGAATTTTGTCCTCGAAATTACTAATTAAGAAAAAGTCACAAAATCCATTAACTTTTCAAAACAATTCGTTCAAATTATATTTCAAATTCATTTAAACCTTTAACTTTTCCCAAAATCCATTGATTAAACTTCTTACGAAAACTTTACTATGTTTTCAAATCCATTTTTAGTTATCTTTCCCAAAACCAACTAATATCATTTAACTTTTTACTTGGTATCAAAAATTTAGTTATCCAAAATTTTTCCAAAACTCCCAAAAAAAATTCCAACGCCTTAAATTTCGAAAAAATTCGCCAACGTCTCCTTTGCGTGGTTTGATCCGAAAAAAAATAACAATATATATATCACAAATATACATCTCATCATCAATGATGAGACATCCCAAAGGGAAAAAAGTATAAAAGTTCAATATGTAATCCGAGATATGTGCGTTATATATTATTAGCGAGCATATACGGCAAATATAGCATGAAAGCGAGCTCCAAATTTGAAGCAAGCGCCCTCCGCACCTACTAAACATTCGACAAATAAATGAGAAACATGTATATACGAAAGTAATATCAATATACAAAATATATCAACAAAACTACTACATATGCCAATATAGCAAATGCAACAAAAGGTAACAAATCCAACCATCAAACAATTATCATCCAATTAATCCATATCTATCTAGTAAATCCATAACCAAATCAATATACACTCATTTCTTACTAATATTCATTGAATTGATTTTCAATTTAAATCACATTTGATTTATTAACATTGGATTTACTAACATTCATTTATTCGAATTCAATTAGTTTACATTCACAAATTCATATTCCAATTTGTTCACTTTCAATTTGAATTCAATTATTTTACTTTCAATTTCATTAATTCAATTCCATATGAATTTTTTATACAATCAATCCACAACTTCTTAACTTAAGTTTTATTTAGTTCTTAACAATATTTTCTAATCATTGTTTATTCACTAATTCACTTTTACAATTAAAGTTGAATTTCATAATATAACTCAAGTTCACATTCATCATTTTACTTTATTAATTCACATTATTAATTTACTTTCATACCAAAATCAACTTCATTTAACATCACTTAAGTTATCTTTCATTTCAATTTCATTTACCTTCACGTTCACTATACAACTTAAGTTCACTACTAATTTTAATTCAGCTTCTATCTTATTTAACTTTTACTTAAGTCAATTTCATTACTTATTCAAATTAAGATTTTGTTTTTCTTGACAAAACTATCTAACCATTTTAATAATTGGTTTTACTTACATTTTCTCATTTTATAAGTTATAAATCTTATTCAAACTTGCAAATTCATGTTATATAATCACTTATCTTTAAAATTTAATTTCCATTTCAATAATTTATATAATCCAGTTAAAATCCAATTCAATTTATTTAACTTTCCTTTAGTTAAATTTCATATCATATATCTAATATGGTAACTCAAATTTTATTTCAACTTTACCAAAGCTAAAATTTTATTACCTCATATATTATAACTCCAAAACTTATTTCACTTATATTTATCCATTTCAACTTGGATTTTAAATTCAAATTTGTTTATCAGAACAAAATTTCAATTTTCAATTTACTATTGGTAGCAAATCCATCACACCAAAACTCAAAAATGATACTGATGATGCTGTAGTCATCACCCTTATTATTTCCCAGTAACAGTAGTGAATTCGGTGCTTTATATTCTTTTAAAGATTCCTTTTACATTTACAAATCACATTTGTAAAATCTTTACTTATATAATTTCACTATTTTACTTTACTTACATAGGATTTATTTCAAATTCACTTATCTTATCTCAATTTATAATAATATAAGCTCTTTTACTTTTTAAAAATAACTTTCAAAACAACAGATTTCAAAATTTTCAAATTCTTAGTTCAAATTCATTTTTTAATTATAAATCATATTTATAAATATACTCATACAGTTTTACTTCTTATGTATAAGATTATTTCACAATTGTAAATCATATTAATTATAATTCCATACTTATGATTCATTTGCTTATATAATTTATTCTTTTACAATTGTTGTTTTAGTTTAGATTATTCAAACAACTTTTATTAACTTATATATATTTTTACATTTTCAAACAACCAAACAATCAGTTTGTATACACTTTAGTAATTTTGAAAAATTATTCCTTTATATATAAAATATAATAGAGGTAAAATTATTTCATTTACCCAATTTGAAATAATACCATGTCGACTTTCCTCGTTTAAGTGTTTGGAAATCCCTATCGATAACATGGCGTCCCACATACCGACCATAATTCACAAACAACTCAACGGATAAGCAAACACTATATAAAACATTTTATATTCACTAACAAATACGCGCTCATATATATAATACACTCACGCTCAATCTAGGGTGCTACTGTCCCTATTTATGCTGAGTACAATCTAAGCTTTGATACCAGCTATGACGACCCATAAATCCGTACCCTTTGAATCGACAATAATCCACACATGTCCGACCCAAAAAGCACAAATTGACGAAAAGTCAATAGAAAGAAAAGAAGAGAGAAGAAGAGAAGAGAAGAAAGAGAGAAGATAGAACAAAATAGAACAATACGGAATCTCACATCGCAGCGTAAAATATATAATATCATATCAATGATCTTTACAAAATAGAAACTGTATATATACACATCAATCGGAGTTCAACAATCAATCAATAGTTATTAGCCTAAACAGTTATAATAACATGTCCTCACAAAAGCTGATAATATACATAAAACAAACAAAGCAATGCAACGGATAATCAATAATCAAAATAGATAAGCGTATACGAAATGAAAATCTCCAGCTCGCCTGCTGAAGCTCCAAAAGCACCAAAGCATAACCTATAAATATAAACGGTCTGACCCGAGCATTGAACGGGAAGAATGCCCGATTAGTCTGGTAAACCAGCATGAGAAACACACTCAACTGAATTTATTAAATTACCAAAACTTTTCCTTTATCAAAATAGAAGTATCTCGTAAGACACGCCCACAAATAAACACAGACATGTTTTAACCTTACGATAACTAAAGCATTTCTTTCATATCAAATTCACATTATATTATACTAGTGTCTAGTATACAAATAATATTAATCATAGTCGAAATGGTTACCCATATAGCATTTCAAGGCTATTTATTACATCTTTACAAACAAAATCGCAACTCATAGTGGGTTTTGGATTTCCATACAAATGACCAGGTGAAGGGACTACTTTCCTGCTGTACATCTCTAGAAGAATGTATTGAGGACCACCACAAAGGATCCTCTACCAACACAAGACCGACCCACCTCTATAACTAGATGGTACCAAATATATCATCCTTCGGTCGGTTACCAACCTTTACCGAGGGCCCCCTACCATACAAACCACAATAATCAGATACACGACGTCAAAGCGTGCAAAGATATATCTAGAAGAGGATGATCATATCCTAATGGGAGCGACCCACTTAGCCTTGCCGCATCTAACCCTGTTTGGGTCATTTCCGATTGATGAGGCCTGATGAGGTAACGATCACCTTTCAAATATCACAATCACATCACTTTGAGTTCCACACGACCATTTCCGTTGACTACTAATTGCCTTCCACAAAAATACAACCCTTAAGCTCATACGTATCAAGGAGGGTGTTAAGCTAAGAGAAGTTGCCTTCTCTGCCACCACTGATGTACGTTTGTCAAAACTAATGTACGTAATATTTAGAAATGCAACGTTAGACAAACATCCATACAAGTTGTTTAGGAACAGGACAAACCGAAGGTACTTACCACATCCTGTCGAAAAATCCCTAGGATTAGTAGCGTATAGTCCTTGCATTGGATATTGCATAATGAAGGGACCACTGCTACTCGATGTATATTGGGATTTTAACCCCAAACGATCAACAAGCAGTCCCCCACTATGAAACTCTGAAAATCAATATCATCACAAGCAACCTGCACAATCATAGTATATACGTTGGTCTGAAGTGGTTTTCAGATAAACCGATCCCGGTCTCTTCGCACCAACAATGCAAAAGCGTTCTCAACCTCACACAGAAACTAAGTCTCGTAGACTTATCACGTCTCCAACTTTCAACTTGCTATCCTTCGGGCCAAGTAGGAAGCTCGATAGATTGGAGTAATACTCCACACTATACGAATCAACATCCTCAACACAAACGATAATCAAGCCTACATAGAAGGCTACGTACTAAGTGTACGACTAAATAGTTCCAACATAAAGTTGAGGAACTAAAATTTGGCCAAGTCTAATATTCGGTTCTTTAACTATCAAAACAACAAACAAATATTCAGCACCATTACAATCACTGGGCCCTTTTAATTAATCTTTCATTAATTAAATTACTTGCCAAATATTCACTTCAAATTATCTTTAAAAAGATATAATCACAAAACATTTCACTTCATATTGAAAAACATTTCCATACTTATTTAATAATAAGTAATTCACCATTCAATTTATATTTTCAACACTTAGAAAATATTAGATATACTTAAATCACGATTGAGTATATATTTTATTCTAAAAAAACGTTCTTTTTAAACATCTTTTTTTGGGTCAAAACGAATGTTGCGTAAAACATCGTTATGACGACCCAAAATCACTAGTATAGGGATTCGAAACTAAGATAGATATACAAATCCCAATACTATACAAAATATTTTCTTTCTAAAATCATTTACTATAACAACAGTATTATAGTCCATCATTTCCATACTTCTCGAAAACGTCTATTTCAACAATGAATGTTGAAATCCATGGTTTCGATATTTAAAACATTTTAAAACAATTCAAATCGTTTAACTCCATTTTAAAATATCACTTTCCAAAACATTTATTTAATATATTATTCACTGTCCAAAATCGTGAATATACTTCATTTATCAAATTCAAAGCTTCTACACATTTATTAAAATATTATCCACTGTCCAAAATCATGGATATAATTCCCATACAAATTCTTTATTATTACAACATTTAATTTAAAGGATAATTCACTGTCAAAAATCATGGATATATCTCCTTTAATAACTTCTAAATTTAACTTATCAATTTCAATTGATTTGGAATTATAAAACAATGTTCATAAATTCCATTTATATTATAAAAACTTCCATTTATAAAAACAATTCCATTTATTATTTTATAAGAACTTCAACTTATAAAATTTCTTAATTAACAACTTCTATTTATATCTCATTTAAATGCCAAAATCCAATTTATAAGTTAGTTACTTATAAATCGTTTATTTTACAAAACCCAATCATTTTATAACTTCACAATTATAAATCTTATTTACTTATAAAAATCCATTCAAAACTTCATTTTAACACTTATAAAACTCCTTTATAATTCTAACACTTTGATTTATAAAATATCAATTTTGTAAATCTTATATATATACCGTTTGTTATAACTTCAAAAATCTCAATTTATACTATTTGACAAAATAGTTAACTTCACATTTCAAAAATCACATTTCAATTTTATTTCCCAAAACATCATAATCTTTATAACATAAAAATTATAACTTTTATTTATTCAAAATAAATCCATTCCTTTAACACTTCAAAATTCAACAAAACATATATTTTCAAAACACTTTTAAAACCCTTTTAAATTTGGAAATCATCACTTAAATATTTTTAAATTCCCAAAAATAGGCCCAATGCTGCAACAGCACTAAATACAACAATCACAGCATCCAAAACATTATTTATCATATGATAACAGAATATATAACAATATTTGTAAATAAATTAATGCGGGTGAGGAATCCAGTTAGATCCCTCTAACCTGTCATCTGCAACAAATATACATATTAGAATATGTGTAAAATGTCCGTTTCAAGGCAGACGCGCGTACAAAGGGTCATCCGCTCATATGCAGGAACGTATAAGTTCTTCTGCTCCACTAGGCAGGTATACATCCAAGTACCAACCAATTATCATATATCATCCAAACATTCATCAATCATTGCAAATAATATTTATTCTCACTTATATAAAAATATCTGTGAGTCAGAAAGAGTGAGTTGTACTCACATTGCTTGTAGTCGTCGCGTTAGCGATTTATTTCGATTAAAATTAAACAAGCGTTTAATTTCAACCAAAATTTTCACTAGCTCAAATGAATCCCAATCTAGCTCCATAATATAGTGCTCGTCAATACGGTTCCAACATAATTCATTTCGTGCGAAACGGACCTCATATGAAAAAGTTATGGTATTTTAAACATTGTACAAATTTAAAATATAATAATTTCCACTTTTATTTTAATTTCCAAACCTTGAAATCAAATCTGGCCGTCCAATTTGCAAAACACGATCCCAACCGTCATTCCCCTCTTCTCCACCACGTTCGTTACTAGACAACAAGAACCCATGGCCGCCATTAATCAACGAATTTTCGTGCCGCACTCCTCCACTTCGACGATGATCGGCTAGCACCAAACGAACGTGCTTCACGAGCTCTACCTTCAGCTTGAATATGGGCAAACTCGGTTAAATCGAGCACAGCCGTGTTTGCTTTATGCGAGATTTTCCATCGATCCTCGACGTTCTAGTTGATCACAATCGTATGGATTTGAAGTTCTCGATGTTGTCTACAACTTTATAGTTGAAACTTTTTCGAATAGATCGATGGATTTGAAGATAATTGAGGAGAAACGAAATGAAATTCTATCCATTAACAAGAAATGGCGGCTAGGGCTTTGAAACCCTTGGGTTTGAGAAAAAGGAAAAAATAAGGGGCTTTTATAGAAAATTTGACGACACTATTCATCCGAAATTTTTCCGAACTCCAAACGAAGCATGCCGTCTGGCATTTAAAATGTTTTACCCCTATTTCGAATGCAATGGTATATATATCTAGAGCCAATTCGTATTTGAATGATAGGTTTTCGAATCGACTTATTTAAATTTAAAATTTACTTAAACCAATTTCCTACGCGTTTTAGCTTGCCCCGGACAAACCGTAAATCCGATTAACACGAAATTTGAAATATTACAATAATTTAACATTATGAATCCAATGAAACTATTTTTGTCAAAATCCGAGACTGTTCGAAAAATGACCATTTTTACACGTCGATTAAATATTAAAATATTCAATTTCTACAATTTAACTTTTAATTCAATTTTAAAAGTTCTCTAACATCGTTCTAATTCAAATAGAATTTAATTCAACTTTATAAATCATTTTTATTCACATTAAATCCAATTTTCGATTATTTCTGCAATTTCAAATATTAAATTAAGAATTTAGTTTTCCAATTAAATTACTATATTCGAAATATAATATATTCAGCTTATAAACTTAACTTGTGAATATTTAAAATCAATTAATAAACGAATTTCAAATGACTGAAATTCCGGGTCGTTACATCTGGTAAACTCAACTCTAGTTATTTAGAGAGAAAAATGAAACAATACATAAGAGCGGAGATCGCCTCCTTACCGTTAATGCAAATGGATTTCCTTATCATTTGTCCTAGGAGAACCAAAAGAGTTATATGTATAGTATAGCACCACAGATGGTAATTGTACCATATATTCTCCATGTTTTTCCTAGATATTTCTAGAGTTATATCCTTTGGTGTTAAGTAGGGAAAAAATACTTCCGTACCACTAAAATTACGAAGGTTTATTCATTTTAGTCCGAATTATTGATAGTTGGTTATATAACTATCAATTAAAACAAACATTTAAATAGAAATTACATTTCCCATGAAAACCATATAGCTCTTGAATTAATTTTTCATTAATTTGAAATTACTTTTCAAATATTTATTAAAAAATTCACATACTTATCTCATATGTATACTTAACCATTTCTTTTCAAACTTGGAAAACTTTCTCACATTCTTATAAAAAGGTATAAGTATAATTACAAAACGTTCGGAAAGGTTTTCTATTTCACAATCATATTAAAATGATCAAAACAAATGTTATTTAAAAAAGAAATAAGCATAACCTCAAACACTATTCCTTCGGTGTTAAGTATGGAACGAATGTTCAAAACCACCATAATTAAGAAGGTCAATTAAGGGTAGGCCTTTCAACAGATACTTTCGGATACAGATAGTGCCATATCCACATCCGCATTCGAAACATTTTCGGATATCAGATATGTACATCGACGGATACAGACGGATAACGGATAATTATCCTATCCATTAACGACCGATAAATCAAGAAATATAAATGGAAAATTTAAGTTTAACACAAACTTTTTTCAATCTCACTGATTATAAAAGTGTTATAATATAATGATAATAAATAGTTTTGAGAAAATATGCATTTGGTACTTATAACATAAACTTCCAACTTAATAAAACATAAATAAATATCTTTCACTGTACTAAAATACAAATAATTTAAACTATAATCTTGAAAAATACTGGACGGATAATTTTCGAATGCGGATGTCTTCATATCAGCATCCATTTTTTCGGATATCATATATTTATATGTTTTTCGAATGTGGATGGATTTGGATTTTTCGGGTATCCACTGACAGTCCGAAGTAAGGGAAATCAAATCTCAATTTTCTTCTATAAAGTTCCTCAATAAATCATTTTAATAAATCTCTCTTTTACCAAACTCCAAATCTCTTTATGAAACTCTATATAAATCTCTAAATTTATTCATAAATCTCTTTTATAAATATCCACAATCATTTATAAAATTCTTTTTATAAATCCTAAAAACCATTTATAAAACTCCTTTATAATCCTTTTAAATAATTTTAAAGTTAAGCATCTTTTAGATTTATAAACTCCTTTAAATAATCCATTTTATTAAATAAACTTTTATATAAACCTTCTTATTTAGAAATGATTCCTTTCATAAACAATTTATTATTTCTAAAACATCTTTTTATAAAATAATTTATTATTTAAAACACCTTTAACCAAATAGTTAATTTTCTTTAAACAAAATTAGTAAAATAATGACTTTAAACAATCATTAATAAAATAATAAACTTTAAAACAATTTATAATCATATAATAATAAACTTTAAAACAGTTTATAATCATATAATAATAAACCTATAAACAATTATAATAATATAAAATAAACTTTAAAACAAATTAAAATAATAGAATAATAACTTTAAAAGTCAAAATAATATAATAATAATAAATCACTTTAAACATTATTAATACTAAAATAGTTAAACTTAATTAATTGAATTTAAAACATTATTAATACTATGGTAAATTAACTTTAACAATATTATTATTATAATATATTAACTTTCAAACAATATTATTATAAAAAAATAACTTTAAAATAGTATTAAATAAAATAATAGGTATTTAACTTTAACATTTTAAATACAATAATAATAATAAATAACTTAAAAATATTAAAAATAACATAAATATCTTTAAAAAGGAACAATTGACTTTAAATATATAATAATTATATTTAAATAATTAACTTAAAATAATACTTACCTTTAAATAATTAGTTTTAAATAAAAATTAAACTTTAAAATAATAATTAACTTTAAAATACTAATTAACTCTAAAATAATAATTAACTCTAAATAATAGTTATTAGCTTTCAAAATAATAATTAGTTTAAACATTAATAATAATAATAATTTAATAACTATAAACTTTTATTTAAATAATAATAAGTAAACTTTTAATCACCTTTAATAATATAACTAATTAACCATCAATTTAGGGAGAGGCTTAGCGACCATCACAGTACTTAATCAAGTTACCCTTTAATTAATCAAATTATAACACTGATATTTATATAAACATATATTTATGTAAACTAAAACCAAAATTAACAATCAATCGTTAACCCAATACTTATCCAATACTAATCAATTTGATTGTAAATAAGTGTCCACGTTGATGAAATAGTGGAACGGGGTTTGTTTCTGCTTAATAGATGTCAAAATCTAATATATCCAATCAATGATAGTGGAATGGTGATTTATTCTGCTAAATAGGTGTCTAATTAATTTAATTAGCGGAACAGTGTTTTATTCCGCTAATCAGGTGTCCAAATTTCTCTATTCAAATTACCTTAACAGAATGGAGTTTATTTGACCAAATTGATAACACCCATAAAGTATAATTAGTTTGACTATGTAATTATCCAAATTGACTTAATTATAATCAATCAGTTTTAATTTGTCTTTAAATTATGTTACACCAAAAACTAAGAGACTCCTGGCCCCAACCTTGCCCCAACACTTATATCATTAAATTTATCATATTTTATCATTCAAATTACAGAACGGGGACTTACTAACCGTTAGTATTAATTTATCAGTCGCCCTTCGCCTCCACTACCTCGGTCGTTGCCACCTGACAGACTCCTAGCCCCAACCTTGCCCGCTCAACACCTCTGATTGCTGTCAGCACCCCAGCTTCTTCCTAACTTCCTATCGCCTCACGCATATGCGCTTCTCCCTCTATCACTTCCATTCTCATGTACCGAGCCATGCACACCTCCTTTTCACCCTAACTGTGCATGTTCCTCCCCATATTTCTCACTCACTCTTCTCCATTCGTGTGCCTGTGCACAATTATCACCCGCACACCGCCTTCCCTTTTTACACAAATTTGCACCCATCATTCCATTCTTTACTTGCACATACCTTCCATACAATGACTCTCCTCCCTCATATTCCTCTCCTTCATTTTCATGCCTTACGGCCATGCACAACACCACACTTCCTCCTCACTGCACAAGTTTTCATGCATGCAACATGATGCTTCCCCATATTCATTTTCACAACACAGCCATGCACACATTTCTTCACCCTTCAAGCTCCAACTCACCCACTTACACACACACACGTGCTTTCAATTACACATTTATAGAAGGAAAGGAAAGAAAAAAAAGAAAAAAAAAGAATGATTGTGATGTTTTATTTTCATCCAATAAGAAAAGGTGGAAGCTAAAATAAGGGTTTTATGAGATGTAAAGAGTTAAATGTGCAAGGAGTGTTTCCTTTTAGGATCCAGTGCCCTGCTTAAGGGATGTAGTTTCATTTACAAAGAAAATGAAAGAGCAAGAGGAAAAAGGAAAGAAAAAGGAAAATGGAAATAATGCGGTAAGAAAAAAAATGAAAGAGGAAAATGTGTAACCTTCCTTTATTTCATGCGTGCTGCTTAGTTGTATATATATAAAGAAGACTAACTCTAAGCTAAGGAAGAGCAAGGATGAACAATTAACGCAAAGCTATTAAAAGCAAGTGCAAAGGACGTGGAGAAGATATACAATAAATGCAAGCCACCAAAGTGTTCGTGAGCAAAGGACGGGGAAAAGAAAGATACGCAAGATTATAGCGTGTGCCGTATATATTTAGTTTTTGGAAAAAAAATTGGGGTACTCCTCCCCGTAATATTCCGTTCGCGTATGGACCGCGTATGATAAAAATAAAAATGCGATCGAACACAACAATGTGATATGATCATAAAACAACAATAAAATACATTGGTTATCATATTTTATAAAGTTTCAAAAAAGTCAAAGTTTGCCGTAAAATACGTTAAAAGAAAATTCAGTTATTTTTTGATTTAAAATTATGGGAAAAAATCCTACAAATCAAATTAAAAATACGTCACCAAAAATCAAGTAGTTATTTGAAACATATTTTATTATATTTAAATTCAAATTCGAATATTTAAATAAATTAAATATTCAAATCCAATAACTCAAAAATTTATGAGTCGTTATGGTTTAACATAATATCAGAGCTATTACTTAACGAGCTATCGAAGATATGGTTCAACATGCTATCAAAGCTATGGCTCAACATTTTATTGATGTTAATTAATATAAGAGATCCATTCACTAATGGAATAGCTTGATCAGTTCTGAATTGATTGGATAATGGGATTAAGAATCCATAATTAACCACAAGTGCTAGTGGAAGATTAAACGAAATAGTGTATTCCTAAGGAGCAATTCTGTAATTTGCTACATATATATAACTCTGTCGTCGGTCTTGGTCATAATAAAGATGCTTGGTTTCTATTATGTACTTTGTTATATTATGACATAATTTATTATGTAATTAATTTAAGGTATATTAATAAGAAAATGCTTAAATAAAATGTTATGTGATTATAGGTAAAATAGTTGAAAATGTGAGTACTTAATCACAAAATGAAATAACATTTTATTTTAAATATTCTTGGTCAAGATATTTTAAGAATATAATATCAATACATTCATTAGGACCAAAGTGTACAACGCTCTCCAAATGTTGGACAATGTACCACTCATGGCTGTTGGGGCACCAAGGTGTTCCGTACTTATACTTATTTAATAAATATGGAATGACTCATTCTAGAATTTTTCGTTGGTTGATAACAACTAGGTCAAACAGGAAATCTTTGTATTGCATAGTTCCCTCAACTTGAGAATACTATGAATACTCAATTTTGATCATAGTTAAATTATGACATAGCGATCCATCAAGCAACTATAGTTGCGTCTGAGTTAAATTATCGAAAGTGGAAGAGAATTCGTCTCCTTGGTTGTAAGAGGTTAGTACCACGACCAACCATAGTCAACTCAAAGTCCAAATCCCTGGTTAGAGTAGTATGTATTATAATAAATGTTATTATTGAACCATGGATGTTGCTTATGGATTAACTGAATTGAATTAGGATGATGTTGGAGTTTTGACCAAAACAAAATTTCATAAATCCTAAGGTATTATAGTGTTGATGAAGAGAATGTATGTAACGACCCATAATTTTGACCACCTCCAAATATAACATTTAAAGTGATTTTAAATATAAAGTATATAAGATTTATGATTTGAATAATATTATATAGGATTTGAAAATAGAAATATACATAAAAATCGGAACATTTGCTTATATCGACAAAAGTGACAAAATGCTGGTTTAAGAAAATAAGTTTTAATGGTTAAATAAATTATTTTAATTAATTTATAAGTATTTATATTTTTAAATAGCATTATACAAATTTATTCTTAAATTTAGATTACATAAATAAATAGTTTAACTAAAACGTCAAAATGTGACCTTAAAACAGTTTGTCGAAAAACAACGTTATGTCGATTTAAAGTTTTTGCAACATCATTGCACCTTTATGTGCATATTTTTATATACATTGTAACATATAAGAATGATTAATAATTAACTAATTTGGTTTACTTTATAAAAGCATGCTTAGAAACTTATAAAAACAATTAAAAAAAAGTAAGTAAAAAAAGAAAAGTCAAAAAGTAAACATCACATCAAAATCAAACAAAATCTTTTTTTTAACCACTTTTCCATCCAAATATATTTGCTTAGCTCTTAAGTGACTATGACACAAAGTAAGAAGTGATGGTAAGTGTTGAAAAAGTAAAATTACTTTAAAATTAAGTATTATTATTTTGGTAATTTGGCAAAGGGATATTTTAGTAACTTACCACTTTATTTTTTTCCTATAAATACACATTCATCCTTCCCATTTTCCACTACTAGAAAAGGCTCTCAGTCCGAAAGCTAGGGGCGACGGCTTCCGACGGCTAATTTCCAACGGCTTTCGACGGGCCGTCGGCGGCCGTCGGAAGCCGTCAGAAATCTGCGAATTACTGGGCTCGGCCGAGCCCTCTTCTTTCTCATTATCACCTATGAAAATTTAACCCAAAAAACCCCAATTCCCTTCTCCAAGCTTCCAATCTCTAATTTCCAGCTTCCGGATCCTCAACGGCTGCCTAATCAAACTCTATTACTCTTAATCTCAGGTATAATCTCTTATTTTTTGTGAAAAATTCAGTTTTTACCCTAATTCTAGACTTGCATAAATTAATAAATTAGGACGAATTAGTGATTGCAATTGTTTTCAATAGCGTAATAACGGTTTATAGCATCACATGGTATACCTATTTCATCTTTTATCGTGAAATTATGAAAAACATGTATAATTTGTGGTTGTTCATGTATATATAAATCGTTGTGTATGCCTTGATTCTACGATTGTATATGTAACAACCCGCATATTTAACGATTTTATATTTAAAAGTTTTATTTAAATATATAACGTCGTTAGTCGGATTTTGGTCCGAAAAGCTACTTTCTGCAAATGGCCGAATTGGAACTCGAAACTACCTCCATTGGTTCCAAAATGGCGTTTGCGATCTTTTTGAGTATAATCTTTGATATGTTTGGAGTTTGTGAAATTTTGACCCTTTTTCTATTGGGTTTTGGGTTTGGGTTCAGCCCTCTAGCTTAACTAATACTCTAGCTCAGCCCCTTCTCTTCATTCATCTCCTTTTCATTTTCATTTCTCAAGCTAAAACTGAAATGGTGGAAGGGAAAGAGAAATAGAAATTTGCAAGCCCTAGTTTCAACTTCCAACTTGATTTCTTGCTCCAAAATCAAAGAGAATACATAGGTAAGCTCTTCTTCACCTTCTCCAACTCTTCTCCTCTTCAATTTCAGAAAATTTCCTAAACCTAAATTGGGAAATATATGTTTTATTCTTAGATTGAAGCTTGTTGGGTTGAAGTAGTGTTTAGTTGGTCTTCTCCTTGTTATTGAGCTTCTTCTTCTACCTCTTTGTTTTGGGTTAAAGGTGAGTTTTGAACTCACATCTACTTCTCTTGATTTCTTTGATGTTGGGTATGAATTTCCTAGCACTTGTTCATATGCTCTTGCTTTTGGTTTGGATTGAATTGGTGAATATCCAAATTTTTAGTGTTTGGGTTCAATTCTTTAAAGATCCTAACTTTGATGTTTGAATATGTTTTTGGTTGCGAATCGGAGAGCTAATGGAGCTGGGGTATCTATTGGCTAAAGCTCCTTAGGTCCATTGCTCGAACGGTCGCGGTTTGGAAGAATTTGCATTTCATTGAAATAGGGCAGGATTTGCAAATTCATCAGGTTCGGCCGACGAGCCCTGCAGCAGGTCGACCGACCTGCTCATGTCGAGTTTTTTTATTTCCTGCATCTGGCCAGCCGACCGAGCCCTGCAACCGGTCGACCGACCTGCTCCTATTTGGCTGTTTTGCCTATTTTTGCATATTTTGATTTGTTTTCCAAATTTTATCGATTCGAGTTGCTTTTTTGTAGTTGTTATTGCATCTTTGACTTTGATAACTTATTCTTGACTTCATTCACGGTTTTTATAAATAATCTCTCTAAATCGTATTAAAAGCTCCCTTCTCCAAATTATAAATTCTATTTATGATGCACACACACAATTTCGCACTTCGAGTGAAGTGGAAGGAAGATTAAATGTTTAGGTAAAACACGGACCATGAATCTGTGCGTTTGTCTTCCCGATTAGTCCCCGACCTATTCGATTGATCGTTTTGACCTTCGGGTTTGGTTTATCGATGATATGAGGTAAACTTTGTACTGCTTTGAGTGTGAAAGTGGCTGACGGATAGTAAATCGTTTAGTGTGAACGAGTGGTTATGGCACATACGTTAACACTTTTCGGATTCCTTTTCGAGAGTTGTGACACATTCCGCCAGTTAGTGGTGTCCAGTACTGGGTCTCTGACCTTCACCACTACGGTTTGTTGCCTTCGGGTATGTGCCTTCGGGTTTGTTGCCCTTTAGTATCGCTTCCGATGTTGGTCGTTATGAGCCGCATGGGTGATATTGGGTTGCCCTTTAGTATCGCTTCCGATGTTGGTCGTTATGAGCCGCATGGGTGATATTGGGTTTGGAGTCTTCGGGCTCATGGATCCTTGTTTGTACAGTACTGAGCTCGAGCAATTTTATGATGTTTCATTCATATGTATATTCCCTTGGTATCGCCCTTCGGTGTTGGTCATTATGAACCGCATGATACGTAGTGTTTACCTTGCGGAACTTGTGTACCTTATTGGTATTTGTTATTGCCTTATGGCTTGCTTTGGGATATTCTTATCATTTGTTTCTATATGTTGCCGATGATATGAGGCTTGTTCTATATGATTCATCTTTTGTTGGATGATTGTGTTATCTCCTTTAGAGATATTTGTTATACCTTGTAACCTTGCAGGTTTATTGTTGTTCAGTTTATCTAACTGATTTGTTTAGCTAGACTGACCCGTGTATTTTATACTCGGGTCAGACCGAGATGTTTCAGGTTAGGTGCTTTTGGACTTAGCCTATTTTGCTTCCGCATGGACTACTCCACTAGCTTCTTTTTGTCATAGCTTTTTGTGTAGTCCCATTTTGTAGTAACTCTGATATTTATTCTATTGACTCGTCTGTATATTGTGGTCTGCTATACCACTTGACTTGTATTGTTTTGTAAACTCTGTTGTGTATCGATATATGTGTATATGATGATTTATTGTTCTGTGATGTATATTACATTTGAGTTATTATATTCTGTTCTGATAGATCCAGCCACCTATGGTTTTGTTTTAAGTATTCATTGGATATGTCGATCTGTTTGGTATGATTTTTGCCGACGTATTTAATGGATAGTTAAAGCAAGGCTATAGATGGTCGCTCCTAACCAGCCTTATTCTCCATGTTAGTTGACGGCATTACCCTGTAGTGTTCTTGGCTAGCGTGGGTATAGAGGTGGGGCGTCACAGCGTGGTATCAGAGCTGAGTTCAGGACAAAATATGATAAACACAGAATAGATGCACATATTACGATACATCAAAGTATACAGTGATACAAACCTTTGAATCATCGTGTCTCTTTATTCCATCAAGGTTAGATAGAGTTTGGGAATACGTCTAGGAATGCATTTCTATTCCGTAGTATTCCATATTGCAATATCTACCTTGTGAATAATCTTGTTCTTATCTTACCTTCAGCGTATGGCTGGAAGAGGCAGGGGACGACGTTCGGATGATGGGCAATCCAGTGGCACACATTCGGATGGCGTTTATATGTCTGCTGATCAGTTTTTGGAATTGTTTAGGAGCACTCAGCCTCCAGTTCCTCCTCGAGTGTCTCCACCTCGCAAGTCTGCTTTTGCACGTCAGTGCAGTGATTTTGCTCATCTTGGAGGAAAGCCGTTTAAAGGCTCTGAATCCGTTCTTGAAGTCCAAGCTTGGTTTCGCACATGCGAACGTATCTTCTCTCGTATGGATCTTTCTGACCATGATAGAGTTCTTGTAACTTCTAGCTTATTACAAGAGCGTGCTCTTGATTGGTATGAGCTTCTTATAGCCGAAATTGACGAGTCTACTCTTTCTTGGACTCAGTTTCGGGTGCGATTTGAACTCAAGTTCGTTCCTGAATCTGAAAAAGTTTTATTGACCCGTCGCTTCCTTGAGTTGAAGCAAGGGAAGTCTTCTGTTTCTGAGTATGTTGCATCATTCGAGGCTTTATCTAAGTATGGTCTTGAATTCATTAGCACTTCTTATAAAAAGAATTTGAAGTTTGTTTCTGGTCTTAAGAAATATCTCAAGAAGTCCTTGTTGCTCCAATTTAAGCTTTCTTTTGAGGAGTTGGTTGATTCGGCACTTCAAATCGAGACCGTCGAGAAGGAGTGTGATAGTGATGTTGATGTTGAGGTTTCCAAGAACCCCAACAAGAGGCCGTTTCCAATTCAGAAGTCCAGGTCTTTTCCTTCTAAGAAGAAGAAGAATGGTGGTCCTAGCTCTCAGCCTCAGTCTTCCGGAACACCTTTCATTCGAAAGTGTTTCAATTGTGGTTCTCCTGATCATATTATTCGAGCTTGTCCTAAGCCTCTCTTCTGCCGTTACTACAAGAAGGAAGGTCACCATGTTTCAGCTTGCCCTACTGTTCCGGCTGGTGCCAAGTCTAGCAATCTTTTTGCTACCAAGGCTTCAAAAGGTCCTTCTCAACCCAAAGGTATATCTCCATCTATTTTGGAAGGTTCTATTTTATTTCGTGATCATAGTATTCGAGTTCTTTTCGATACGGGTGCTTCACATTCTTTCGTATCGAAGAAGCTCGTTGATGATTTATCTTTGGATGTTTCTTGTATGGTTACTTCTTTAAGGATTGCGAATCCTATTGGGGGATCTGCGACCCTTAGTTTGCTTTGTAATGATGTCGAGATTGTTTTATATGGTTTTTCTTTTCGTGCGAATCTGCACGTTATTTCTTGTATGGAATTTGATTTCTTTGATTTTGGGTATGGACTGGCTAGTGAGATATGATGCCAGGATTATTTGTTCGGAGAGAATTATATATCTTCGACATCCGGATTCGCCTACTCAGCTATCTCTTGTTCTTTGGGAAGTGGATAATTCCGAGATGGCTTTATATTCTCTTGATTCGCGAGATGATGATGATATATCTCGTATTCCTATTGCTTGTGACTTTTCTGATGTTTTTGAACCTGTTTCGGGTTTGCCACCCAAGCGGGCAATTGAGTTCCGCATTGATCTCATTCCAGGCGCGCAGCCAGTTAGTCGTCCTCCCATGAGGATGTCTACAAAGGAAAATGAGGAACTCAAGAAGCAGCTTTTAGAGCTTGAGTCCAAGCAGTTGATTCAGTCCAGTTTTTCTCCGTGGGGATCCGCGGTTGTCTTTGTGAAGAAGTCCGATGGAACTGTTAGGCTTTGCATTGACTATCGCAAGCTTAACGAGTTAACCATTAGGAATAGGTATCCATTGCCTAGGATCGATGATATGTTCGATCTATTGAGTGGTGCTAAGGTCTTTTCTCAGCTTGACCTTGCCACAGGTTTTCATCAATTACGAGTCGCGGAGGATAGCATACCTCTTACAGCTTTCCGTACTCGATATGGTTCTTTCGAGTGGCTCGTTATGCCGTTCAGTTTGACGAACGCTCTTGCTTTCTTTGTTGATCTCATGAATCGAGTATTCCGGGAATATCTCGATAAGTTCGTCCTTGTCTTCATTGATGATATCCTTATTTATTCTAAGTCTGAAGCCGAGCATGCTAATCACTTGAGAATTGTCTTGAGTACTCTCCGTCATCATCAGCTTAGAGCCAAATTCTCCAAGTGCCACTTTTGGGAGAATAAGGTTAAGTTCTTAGGCCATGTTGTATCTTCCGATGGCATTTCTGTCGATCCCTCAAAGATCGAAGCCATCCAGAATTGGAAGAGGCCTGAGAATGTTCATGAGATTCGTAGTTTCCTTGGATTGGCGGGTTATTACCGTGGGTTCATTAAGGATTTTTCCTGTGTTGTGCTTCCTCTCACTTGCCTTACTCGGAAAGGCATTCGTTTTGATTGGTCCGACAAGTGTGAAGCTTCCTTTCTGACATTGAAGGAACTTCTCACTAATGCTCCTATCCTTGTGGTTCCCGAAGGGAATCATGACCTTGTTGTCTACACCGATGCTTGTGGTAGTGGTCTCGGTGCTGTTCTTATGCAGAAGGATCGGGTAGTTGCTTATGCTTCTAGGCAACTGCGTCCGAATGAAGTTCGCTATGCCACTCATGATCTTGAGTTAGCCGCCATTGTCTTTGCCTTGAAGATTTGGCGACACTATTTGTTGGGCTAGCGCTTCATTCTCTATACTGATCATAAATCTTTGAAGTATTTGTTCACTCAGAAGGAACTCAATATGAGACAACAGCATTGGCTCGAGTTTCTTGCTTCCTATGACTTTGATATCCAGTATACCCCTGGTAAGGGTAATCGTGTTGCTGATGCGCTTAGTCGCAAACATTCGGCTGTTATTTCTATGATGCTTGCCGAATGGGATGTTCTTGAGACTCTATCTTTTTTTGAAATTCATGATCGAAGTTCATCTTCTGACTCTCCTATTCTATTGTTCAGTTTGGGAGCTCGACCTATTTTATTGGATTGTATTACCGATGCCCAACGGCGTGATCCTGATTTGTTGCATTTTATTCAGCTTTGTGAGTCTGGATCTTGTGATGAGGCGTTGCAAGATTTTAGCCTTGATTCTCATGGGTGTCTTCGTAAGAAGAACCGTCTTTTTGTGCCTTCTGATTCTGCACTTAGGCATGACATTCTTGATGATTGTCACCGTTCTAAGTATACCATTCATCCCGGTAGTAGCAAGATGTATGCCGATATGCGTCGTCTTTATTATTGGGAAGGCATGAAGCGCGATGTAGCGAGTTATGTGAGTAATTGCATAACTTGTCAGCGTTTTAAGGCCGAACATCAACGTCCTTCGGGTCTTCTTCAGCCTTTAGAGATTCCATTATGGAAATGGGATCAGATTTCTATGGATTTCATTGACGACCTACCTCGTTCGAGATCAGGCCATTCTAGTATTTGGGTTATTATTGATCGTCTCACTAAGTCTGCTCATTTTGTTCCTATTAAGTCTAATAGAACTGCTTCGCATTTGGCTAAGTTGTATGTCAAGGAAATCGTGAGACTTCACGGTGTTCCTAGTTCTATTGTGAGTGATCGTGATCCTTTATTCACGAGTCATTTTTGGAAGAGTCTTCAACAAGCTTTGGGAACAAAGCTTAATTTTTCTACAGCTTATCATCCGAAGTCTGATGGACAGACTGAACGGGTGAATCGTATCTTGGAAGATCTTCTCCGTATTTGTATTTTTGATTTCGGTGGTAGTTGGGAGGATCATCTACCTCTTGTAGAGTTCTCCTACAACAATAGTTTTCAGTCTAGTATCGGTATGGCTCCTTTCGAAGCCTTATACGGAAGACCATGTCGATCACCTTCTTGTTGGTTAGAATCTGGGGAGAAGCTTATTCTTTGTCCAGATTTTGTTCGTGATTCTTATGAGAAGATTGATCTTATTCGGTTGAGAATGAAAGAGGCACAGAGTCGCCAAAAATCCTACACGGACAACCGTAGGAAGCCTCTCGAGTTCTCGATTGGCGATCTTATTTTTATTCGTGTTTCTCCTTTGAAAGGGGTGATGCGCTTCAGTACGACTGGGAAATTGGCTCCTCGCTTTATAGGACCATTTTCTATTACTAAAAGTATTGGCCCTATGGCTTATAGAGTTTCACTTCCAGCTCATTTATCTGGCATTCATGACGTGTTTCACGTATCGCAACTTCGGAAGTGTCTTCGGGAGTCGGATTCTATTATTACTTCTCCTGATTTGCAAGAGCTTGAGATCTCACCGGACTTATCTATTGTACAGCAACCTATTCGCGTGCTTGACACGGAGGCGCGACACCTTCGAAACAAGGACGTGCCGCTCGTTAAAGTTCAATGGTCCGCTAATCCCAATGACTGTACTTGGGAAACCAGAGAGTTTATTGAGCGATCTTATCCGGGTCTTCTTTCTTAGCTTGAGAACGGTGAGTATGTCTTTTCATCTCAAGCTTATTTTCTTTTCTTTTGATTGATTGTATGTATGTAGTTGTTACAAATATCGTCTCTAGGAATTGCGGGGACGCAATTTTGTAAGGAGGGGAGATCTGTAACAACCCGCATATTTAACGATTTTATATTTAAAAGTTTTATTTAAATATATAACGTCGTTAGTCGGATTTTGGTCCGAAAAGCTACTTTCTGCAAATGGCCGAATTGGAACTCGAAACTACCTCCATTGGTTCCAAAATGGCGTTTGCGATCTTTTTGAGTATAATCTTTGATATGTTTGGAGTTTGTGAAATTTTGACCCTTTTTCTATTGGGTTTTGGGTTTGGATTCAGCCCACTAGCTTAACTAATACTCTAGCTCAGCCCCTTCTCTTCATTCATCTCCTTTTCATTTTCATTTCTCAAGCTAAAACTGAAATGGTGGAAGGGAAAGAGAAATAGAAATTTGCAAGCCCTAGTTTCAACTTCCAACTTGATTTCTTACTCCAAAATAAAAAAGAATCCATAGTTAAGCTCTTCTTCACCTTCTCCAACTCTTCTCCTCTTCAATTTCAGAAAATTTCCTAAACCTAAAATGGGAAATATATGTTTTATTCTTAGATTGAAGCTTGTTGGGTTGAAGTAGTGTTTAGTTGGTCTTCTCCTTGTTATTGAGCTTCTTCTTCTACCTCTTTGTTTTGGGTTAAAGGTGAGTTTTGAACTCACATCTACTTCTCTTGATTTCTTTGATGTTGGGTATGAATTTCCTAGCACTTGTTCATATGCTCTTGCTTTTGGTTTGGATTGAATTGGTGAATATCCAAATTTTTAGTGTTTGGGTTCAATTCTTTAAAGATCCTAAATTTGATGTTTGAATATGTTTTTGGTTGCGAATCGGAGAGCTAATGGAGCTGGGGTATCTATTGGCTAAAGCTCCTTAGGTCCATTGCTCGAACGGTCGCAGTTTGGAAGAATTTGCATTTCATTGAAATAGGGCAGGATTTGCAAATTCTTCAGGTTCGGCCGACCGAGCCCTGCAGCCGGTCGACCGACCTGCTCATGTCGAGTTTTTTTTATTTCCTGCATCTGGCCAGCCGACCGAGCCCTGCAACCGGTCGACCGACCTGCTCCTATTTGGCTGTTTTGCCTATTTTTGCATATTTTGATTTGTTTTCCAAATTTTATCGATTCGAGTTGCTTTTTAGTAGTTGTTATTGCATCTTTGACTTTGATAACTTATTCTTGACTTCATTCACGGTTTTTATAAATAATCTCTCTAAATCGTATTAAAAGCTCCCTTCTCTAAATTATAAATTCTATTTATGATGCACACACATAATTTCACACTTCGAGCGAAGTGGAAGGAAGATTAAATGGTTAGGTAAAACACGGACCATTAATCTGTGCGTTTGTCTTCCCGATTAGTCCCCGACCTATTCGATTGATCGTTTTGACTTTCGGGTTTGGTTTATCGATGATATGAGGTAAACTTTGTACTGCTTTGAGTGTGAAAGTGGCTGACGGATAGTAAATCGTTTAGTGCGAACGAGTGGTTATGGGACATACGTTAACACTTTTCGGATTCCTTTTCGAGAGTTGTGACACATTCCGCCAGTTAGTGGTGTCCAGTACTGGGTCTTTGACCTTCACTACTACGGTTTGTTGCCTTCGGGTATGTGCCTTCGGGTTTGTGCCTTCGGGATTATTGCCCTTTAGTATCGCTTCCGATGTTGGTCGTTATGAGCCGCATGGGTGATATTGGGTTGCCCTTTAGTATCGCTTCCGATGTTGGTTGTTATGAGCCGCATGGGTGATATTGGGTTTGGAGTCTTCGGGCTCATGGATCCTTGTTTGTACAGTACTGAGCTCGAGCAATTTTATGATGTTTCATTCATATGTATAATACCTTGGTATCGCCCTTCGGTGTTGGTCATTATGAGCCGCATGATACGTAGTGTTTACCTTGCGGAACTTGTGTACCTTATTGTTATTTGTTATTGCCTTATGGCTTGCTTTGGGATATTCTTATCCTTTGTTTCTATAAGTTGCCGATGATATGAGGCTTGTTCTATATGATTCATCTTTTGTTAGATGATTGTGTTATCTCCTTTAGAGATATTTGTTATACCTTGTAACCTTGCAGGTTTATTGTTGTTCAGTTTATCTAACTGATTTGTTTAGCTAGACTGACCCGTGTATTTTATACTCGGGTCAGACCGAGATGTTTCAGGTTAGGTGCTTTTGGACTTAGCCTATTTTGCTTCCGCATGGACTACTCCGCTAGCTTCTTTTTGTTATAGCTTTTTGTGTAGTCCCATTTTGTAGTAACTCTGATATTTATTCTATTGACCCGTCTGTATATTGTGGTCTGCTATACCACTTGACTTGTATTGTTTTGTAAACTCTGTTGTGTATCGATATATGTGTATATGATGATTTACTGTTCTGTGATGTATATTACATTTGAGTTATTATATTCTGTTCTGATAGATCCAACCACATATGGTTTTGTTTTAAGTATTCATTGGATATGTTGATTTGTTTGGTATGATTTTTGCCGGCGTATTTAATGGATAGTTAAAGCAAGGTTATAGATGGTCGCTCCTAACCAGCCTTATTCTCCGTGTTAGTTGATGGCATTACCCTGTAGTGTCCTTGGCTAGCATGGGTATAGAGGTGGGGCGTCACAGTATATGTGTGTAGCGATGCTATCATTGTATTGTGTTAGTTGGAATAAGATAAAATGAATGAACGAGCTAGGAGTATTATATTGTGCACGTATTGACTTATGAAACAAAAAAAAATGCATGAGTCTAAATTATAATTGTGTGTATTGAAAAATGACAAAAATGTTAAACCAGCCTTAAGTTGATGTAATACGTCAAATAAATGTGTTAAATTAATATATATTTTTGTAAATGTGAACAGTTAGTAAAATTGTATTTTTTCGTAAAATGCGCGCATGTAATTGACAAATGTCCCTTAGAGAGTTTTTGGCCCCGTCTGACGAGTATTGTACATGATCGTTGTATAAATAGTCGTTTGTTTCGAAAAACGACCATTTATATTCATCTGGTACAATGTTTGTTGGATTTGTCCCTATATTGGACAAGTTATGAACATAGTAAGAATTTACATTTTCTATACTACTTCGTCTCAAACGGTTCATAAAATTTTGGCTTAACTTTTCTTTTTTGTTTCCTGCGTACACGCATTTGTGTACAATGCAGGGAATAAAAGGGAAATGCTGCCGAAATTTTGTTGAATCGTTTGAGACGAAGTAATATACAAAATGTAAATGCTTACTGTGTTTGTAATGGGAAGTAGGATGCCTGACCAATGATAAAAAATTTATATAATTTTTTATATCGATACGTTAAAAAATAAAATGTGCCCTATTTGAAAATATTTTTAAATTTGTGAAGTTCTTCTTTAAATTCAAATATTATACGACCATGAAAATAATCTTTTTTGAATTTGTATTCTTGAAAATAAATATTAAATTTTGAACTTCTCATTTTGTCAAATAGGAAAAATGATTGATTATTTTGCTGATCGGAGGAGATGGATGTACCAAAGAAAAGGGCTGAGGAGCTCAATAAAAGAAGATTTTTATAATGGTATAAACGTGTTTGTTGAATTCGCTTTAAGTAATAACGGAAACGATTCAAAAATTCGTTGTCCGTGTAGTAGGTATAGACATTTGAAGTATTTGTTACCAGATATTATGAAAGTTCATTTACCAAAACGGTTTCGTACCCGAGTATTATGTTTGGGATCGGCATGGAGAAGTTGTAGCGAATACTTCTGTAGAGTCTGAAAGTGTCGTTAACGAAATAGTTTCAACGACCCGTATAGAAAATATCGTCGAAGATGCAGCACGATCAATGTTTACTATGGTTGAAGTTGACGACGATGATGGAAATGTTGAAGAACCAAATATTGAAGCAATAAAAATTTATGATTTACTAGATGCTGCTAAGAAACCTATTTGGGATGGTTGTAAAAGCGGCACTCAGCTGTCAGTAATCGCGGAATACATTGTGATGAAGTCAAAATACAACATCACTGAAGCTAGGTTTACAGCTTTTGTACAAGCTGCAAAAAGACATATGCCGTCCAATAATCTAATGTGTGAAAATCACTATGAAGTTAAAAAACTTATGTCGGCTTTTGGTTTACCTTATCAGAAAATAGATACATGTTTAAAAGGCTGCATGTTGTTTTGGAAAGAAGAGGCAAACCTTAGAAATTGTAAAGTTTATAACCAGGAGAGATACAAACCAAGAAAAAAGAAGAGGAAGGAAGCTCCATACAAGCGTATGCATTACTTACCCATAACTCCAAGACTTCAAAGATTATATGCATCCTCTTAACTGCATCTAATATGAGATGGCATAGCGTGAGAACGGAGGAAGAGGGTACGTTGACACATCCGGCCGATGGAGAAGCATGGAAGCATTTCTATAAAACGTATCCAAATTTTACAGCGGAGAGTCGAAATGTTAGATTAGGATTATGTACGGACGGTTTTTCTCCATTTTCTCAATTTGGTTCTAAATATTCATCCTGGCCCATTAACGTCACACCGTATAATTTACCTCCATGGGTGTGTATGAAAACGCAATATATGTTTCTTACTGCTGTCGTTCCTAGCCCCGACGATCCGACACAAGGAATCGATGTATATTTACAACCGTTGATTGAGGAGTAAAAAACACTGTGGAACGAAGGAGTAGAAACATACGATGTGTCCAAGAAGAAAAAATTTCGTATGTTTGCTTCTTTATTGTGGACTATAAGTGATTTTCCTGCCTATGCAATTCTTTCGGGATGGAGTACTGCCGGTCGTCTAGCATGTCCATGTTGCATGGATGAAACACGAGCGTTTTCTTTACCTCATGGTAAGAAAATTTCATGGTTTGACTGTCATCGATAATTTCTCCATGTAAATCATCCCTTCAGAGGAGACAAGAAAAACATTTTGGCTAATAGAGTAGAAACCAAACAACCACCGACGATATGGTCAAGCGAAGACATATATGAACTTGTTAGGGACTATCCAAAGATATATGAAACTGGCGAGCAAATAGAAATTGAAGTCAAATCAGTTGTTCATAACTGGTGCAAACAAACTATTTTTTGGGAGTTGCCGTATTAGAAACATCTTCTGCTTCGTCATAACATAGATGTGATGCACAATGAGAAAAATGTATTTGATAATGTTTTTAACACAATTTTGAATGTGAAAGGGAAGATGAAGGATGATATGAAATCAAGACGTGATATAGAAGAATTATGCAAACGTCCTGAGCTTCATCTGAAACCAAATGACAGTAAAAAAACCGAAAGCATGTTACGAATTAGATAATAATCAAGTTAAAGCTGTGTTAAAATGGATGGAAGGGTTAAGATTTCCTGATGGGATATCATCAAATCTTCGTAGATGTGTTGACTTTAAAAATGGTAGATTGAGCGGAATGAAAAGTCACGACTTTCACATAATGATGGAAAATTTATTTCCCGTTATGTTCAAAGAACTACTGCCGTTAAAAGTTTGGAAGGTAGTAACGGAGCTTAGTATGTTTTACAAAGAGCTTTGTTTGACCACTTTAAAAGTGCAACGTTTACGTAAACTTGAAGTTGACATTCCTATATTGCTTTGCAAATTAGAGAAAATATTTCCGCTAGGTTTTTTAATGTAATGGAACATTTACCTGTTCATCTCCCATCTGAAGCACGACTTCGATGTCCTGTCCAATATGGATGGATGTATCCATTTGAGAGGTATGTAATATGTTATCACGTAATTTAATTGCATTTGAAAGATGAAGTTAATATAAATTAATTTCGCATAGATATTTGAATCATCTGAAGAAAAAAGTGAGGCAAAAAGAATGAGTTGAAGGTTCGATATGTAAATCATACATCGAGAAGAAGCTTCGTTCTTTCTCTCTCACTATTTCAGTGACCATGTGAATATTTCATTTGAAAGTGTTCCTCGTAATGACGAAGGCGACGAACAAGAGTCCTCTCAAGCAATGTTATCTATTTTTAGACAACATGGTCGGCCTTCTGAAAAATGTGTATAAATATGGCTAGACGATAGAGATCTTCATGTAGCACACACTTATATTCTTCTAAATTGTGCCGAGGTTGCACCGTTTGTTAGGTAATCTGAAATAATAATTTGTGTTTTATTCTTTTCTATAATGCATGCGCGTGTATAACCTAATGTAATAATTTGTTTATATAAACAGTGTTTATGAATGTGAACATCCGAACGGAGATCTCAGTAAAGAATTTTCTGGTTGGTTTTCAAATTACGTTTATGAGCCGAGAAATTGTGTTGTTGACAAAGGGTTGAAACATCTTACGATGGGACTAAAAAGAGTGGTCAAGACATATCCAATATATTTCATCAATGGATATAAATTTAACACCAAAGAATACGATGCAGAAAAATTAACAAATAATACTGGTGTATTTGTTAAAGGTAGTGACGATCCAGAAAATCACTTAAATGATTTTTATGGCGTTCTAACACAAATTTTGCAACTGACATATTTCTCACGACCCGTGGAGGAGGTGTTTCTATTTAGATGCAATTGGTTTAGCAATGTTCCAGGTTCTGGAATTAATGTGCACAAGGATTATAATCTTATCGAAATAAATCATACATCGCACTATCACAAGTATGATCCTTTTGTACTAGCCAAACAAGCATTGCAAGTTTATTACGCTCCTTATCCATCTCTAAAAAGAGATAAAATAGATTGGTCTGCAGTTTTTAAAACAAAGGCCAGATTCACATTGTTATAGATTTTGGTCCTTTGATCGATGAATCAAATGTTTTGGTAGAAGCGTTTGACAGTGCAGACGAAAATATTGTAGAAAACGAGACCGAATCTGAATCAGAAGATGATGATGACTTGTATAAATCTGAATCTTTTTTTGCAATTGATGTAACTATGTTGAATTCTTGATGTATTATGAAATTGATGTAACTATGAAACCAAATCCGTTTACCATAGTTTACATGTTTTATGTCATTTCCATTTATCATTTATTTAGCAATTTTTATTAAAAATGCAATGAAATCTTCTTAACGTCGGAAGAGTACACCTATTATGAATCAGGTATAACACATTTCCATTTCTATTTCCATTTCAGTCATTAACTAAGCAATTTATACCGTTGATGTCATTTTCATATGAAATATATCTCATTATCATGTTATTATTCTCTTATATAATGATGTGTATATATGTCACAGGTTTATCATATTGTCATATAGAGGTAGGAGCTCTTCCCGATCATCAGGAGGCGATGGCAGTGGCCCATCGCAAGAGCCACAATGTCCAGTAGTTTCGTTAGTCCCTAGAGAAGAGGGGTAAGAATTAAATTTTATTCAGCATCTTATTTTTTTATGATATACATACGTACTTATCTATATCGTATTTAAAAACAGGGGGTTCGACCTACTTCCCTCGAAGGTTGTGCTGGATGTCTCTAGAACTTCTTATCACAGTAGGATGAGTGCTTGCTGGCCAAAGTGGGATAACATCCCTCCTCACATCATAGAGTGTATATGGCAGGATGTCGTGGTATGTCTATTTTTCTGTTTTCCATTTTTAATTCGTTTTTGTCGTTTTTCTACTGTTTATTGTTTAAAGTGTAAACTTTTTTTTTACTTTTTATCGTGAAACACAGGCTGAGATAGACATGCAGATAGACGATATGATGCTGGCACGAGGATACTGGATGAAGAAGATACGCAAGAACTACAGGGACACAATATCTGAGATTAAGAAATCTGGTAAGAAACCACGGTGGATGGGGGAGAGCGTATGACAAGCTTGGTTGAGATACTGGAAGACGAACGAGGCGAAGGCAAGTATACTAAATTTTTTTGAATTATTAATTTGATGTGATCGAAAAATAATGTATCAAATTTTAAATGTACAGGTAGAGTCGGATAGAAACTCTGCAAACAGAAATAAGAATCCCGTCACTCATCGGGAGGATCGAAGTCGTTTCAGCAGTATCGGCAGGAGTTGGTAAATTTACTGAATAATAAATGTAAATAGTTTATGCTATATAATTTTAAATGTGTAATAATTGTATGTAACAATCAACTTCAGGAAGCTGAGGCACATGATCCTATGGGCTATATGGACATGTTCACCCGTACGCATGCTGTCGAGCATCTTAATCCGGATGGGACCGTTTCGTATACATGGCAGGACGATAAATCCAGAAAAAGCCATGTAAGCATATTTCATTTTATTCAGTATTAGTATTTGTTTTACTTGTTAAACTATAATGAAATAAGATATGATATTATTAATTTGTTAATGCAGGAGAAGTTTATGGAGCAGCGGCAGAAACTCCTTACTGATACGGGTCGAGATCAGCTGACGACTAATGAGGAGGACACTATTTTTGAGTCGGTTATGGATCCAGTAGAGCATGGTCGACGATACGGATTTGGAAATCAAGTGGTAAACAATTTATTTTATCTTAAAATACTTCAAATATGATATTTTGACCTTTTCAAAACAATAAACTTGAATTTTATTCATTTTTCCATTATTGCAGGCCAGTAGTCAGAGTAGGGGAAGACGGAGTAGAGCTCAGAGCGATCTAGCAGATATAGAAGAATTGCGGACTAGAGTGTCCCAGCTGGAGAAGCAGAACCGCCAATAGGCCATGTAGACCACACAGCTGCCAGAGTACATGCAACAGTTTGGTGGCCGCTTCCCTTCCACGGCTGGCTCTGGATCTGGAGGAGATTGATTCATTGCTTGCTTGCTTGTTCAGGTATGTTTTTTTAGTTTTGAATGAATTGGTAGACAGTGGAGGTAATTGTTGATTTTTGTGTAATTATATTTGAACATTTGGTTTTGTGGTTGTATGAGGATGTGGATGAGGATGTTGATGATTTTGTGTATTTATAACATGGTAGAACACTTATTGTTAGGGTTATTGTCAATGTTGGAATGCTTATTTATATTATGTATTTTATTTTGATGTAATTTTATTTATTTGTGTGTTTATTGAATATTGTGTAGTTTGGTTTTTGATATTTGGTTGGAATATTATATACTGCATTGTGCAGTATTGATGTAATAGTGTTTGGAAGAAAAATGTGGATGGAATGCTATATTTGCAGCAGAATTCAAAAAAAAATAGCAGATTTCCGACGGCTTCCGACGGATCCCGACAGCTTACAGGTCAAAATTTCCGACGGCTTCCGACGGCTACTGACGGCCTGTAGCACTTCATTTTCGACGGCTTCCGACGGATACCGACATGTGTCGGGATCCGTCGGAAGCCGTCGGATTCCGTCGGAACAGAATACGACACCCTATGTCGGAAGCCGTCGGAAATACTGCTCCCCGACGCAGTATATTCCGACGGATTTTTTTGACGGTCACCGACGGTTATCAACCGTCGGAAATCATTAATCTCCTTGTAGTGTTCTCACATAGTTCATTCTTTTCTTCTTCTCCCTTTAAGCTATGTTAATGGCTTCTTCTTCTCTTTTTTTCCTTACTAACTTTTCTTAAAATCATATCAAATCAACTTCAAACACCACCAAACTTTGTCAAAGTTCTTATATCATCATTAAAACATGGTTTAGCATCTAAGAAGTGAAGACATATTGGAGGAAGAGGTGGAATAGGAGAAGCCGAACTTATTGAGGAGGGAGGAACAAGTTAGAAAGTTCCAGTGTAAGGAAATTAAAGAGAAGGAAGTGCCGCCCGTTTCATTCCATCGAAATAGGAGGAAGTTTAAAGTACTGTGGAAGCTCTGCCGAATCTTTGAGAGTTTGGAAGAAGAGATTTCTAGTATAAAGCAAAGAGGAATGGAGCAGAAGTTTATTAATTGAAGCTTAAGTGAAGTATTGTCAATTAGAATGTTGGTAGGAAGTTTGATTGGATTTTGGTGAGAACTCCTAAATTACTATATTTTATTTTGAATGATTATATGATGTTTGCAAATGGGTGTTTAATATGCTTTGACCATCAAGTTTGGTTGTTTTCATATGAATGTTGAAAATATATGCAAGTCATGAATATACACGTCGATAACCACAAATGGAAATCACTTTCCTTGAATTAGTGAAATGGTGTATATGGAAGTGTTAAAACTCTTAAAAATGGTTTAAAATGTATTTGAAATGTTTTGCAAACATTTAACAATGTTTTGGTGAAGTTTGAAAAGAAACAGAAAATTTGGTTAAAAATAAGTGCGTCGCATAACGATAGTTCGCGATTTCACACTATAAAAGTCAAACAAGCGTAAAAGATAGAAAACAACTTGGGATTCTTCGAGATAAGAATTGTACTAACTATTATATCCATATTTTTCCAATGAAGAATGAAAATCAAAATTTCGATAAGTAGATTTTGAAATATGAGTAAAACAAGTTTTGGAAAAATCCCGAATTTGTAGTTCGGAATCTAAAATTCAATTTCTTTGAAAATGATGTTTTAAATTGTTTAAAAATATGAAATAAATCTTATGAATCCTTGAAAATTTTTTAAAAGCAATTTTACTAATTAAAATGGATTTTCAAAAAATAAAAAGTCGTTTTGATCAATGTAGCTTAAAATGCACTTTCCGCGGCACTTTTTCTTAACACTTTTTTATAACTTTTGAAATATAGTTTTAAACTTAACGATTATTTTTCAAATCTTTTATAAATGTTTTTCAATGATTAATAAAAAATTTAAAGGTAATTTTAAGGATTTATGAAATGGTTAAAATGTTTTAATGATTTAGAGTCGATCAAATAACTTGACCGCCTTATGGGTGTCAGAGAGGTAGTGTCTAGGCTTGAATTTGGAAAACGAGTTTCCTGCTCTCCCTGGCTATCCGAACTGGCCCAATGGATGGGATAGTGAATTTTATTTACTCGGACCGAATTTTCTAAAGAATAAAGAATAAGGTGTTTCAAGATTTAGACAACTTTGAATTAATGGAGATGATCTTCTTGTACTCGGTGTTAAAGTCCGAAGAGGGAACTTGTACTATTTATGGAATATAAAAATGATTTTGCCGTTATTCCGTCCATGGTATTTGTTGAATACGGGGATTGATATTGAGTTGAATTATATGGTTTCTATAGATTCTTCTCATTTAATATTTTCTGGTTTTGGATTAATATCCTAGATAACATGTTTTTAACGCAATCGAAAATGAGAGTTTTGAATTAAGAAATCATTGTTAAGATTTGAGTAAAATGATTTAGAATTAATTTGAATTCCTATACTTAAAATTTATTGGTTTGGATTTATAGTAAACGATGTCTTGAATAACATTGTTTTTGATCCATTTTAAAAGTTGTGATTTGGAAATCATTGTTAAGATTTAAATAAAGGATTTTGAATATTTTTCAAAGAAACGATGAAATGATTTGGAATATAAAAAGGGTTTTATGTAATCAAAGGATTTAACAAGAGATGTATAATGATTCCATATTTTAAAATTTACTGGTTTGGATTTATAGTAAACGATGTTGTGAATAACATTGTTTTTGACCTAAAAGTTGTGATTTGGAAATCTTTGTTAAGATTTAAATAAAGGATTTGGAATATTTTTGTAACGACCTGTAAATTTCGATAATTAAATTTGTTAATTTAATAAGATTAGGTAATTAAATCTGAAATAAATAAAAATTTGAAATTTGTTAATGAATTAATAACGGAAATGAAATGTAAGAATGTTAATGCAAGTTAATAAATAATTAATTTAGTGCAATCCTAATTAACTGAAATAATTGTAAGGTTATAATTGATTGTAATTAGTAAATTGAAAAATAAATTCAAAGTTATATTAGTTGATGAAATAATACATATTAAACTGTAATTTTATAGAATCAATGCTAGATAAGTAATCATAATAATTGTTGGTTGATAATAAAGTATGAATGGGATTAAATTAGACAAATAGTGATAATTATTAATTGTTTACCCATTTATTTAATATATTGGATTAGATCTAAATCCATTGCAATTAAATGAAACTAAATATCTAAATATTACGTTAATTGAAATTAAGATGGAATTTGAGAATATTAATGCAATAGATCATGAATCCAATGTTAATTTCATCCATTTGACAACAATGGATTGAATAATAGAATGAAAAGTAGATTAAATGGAATTATTGGAAATTAAATTTATAATTTCTGAATTTAATGAAATTGAGGTTGACACTGAAAATGATAAAATAATCAACCCTAAATAGACATCAAAATTTATTTAAATTAGCGTAAATGATTAAGAAATTTAAAAATGATAAAATTTGCCAATTATAGCATTGAAATTGAAAATTTGATTTAATTAATTAATGTTTAATTTATTTAATTAATGTAAAAATAGCCATTTTGGCCACTTACTCGAATTTCGACGAAACTAGTTTCATCGGATCCGTAACGGTGAATTATAGTAGGATTTCAAATTTTGTTGCGATCGGACTTGTCGTTTGATCGTACGAACTCCAAACGCCTTGAAATCTGTTAAATTGGAATCAATTGAAATCAATTTGAAATAACTTGATTCTAGCATAACTTCTTCATATGATGGAATTTGGACTTCAGACCTGTTCCATTGCGTTTAAAATATCTATAAACATCTATTTTGATATATTGATCTAATTTCGTTACGAAGTCAGAACGGCCTTTTGGGCCGATATCGTTCAATCAAATCTGATCCGTTCTTCCTATTTTCAACCCTACCTATATATATCCAGTTATAAACCCTAGCAGCCTTTTTTATGTTCATTATTCTGTACGTACAATTCCAGTTGCTCCTCCTCATTCCAATGGCAGACAAACAAACTCTAGATCCAATTACAAACCAAATCTCAAATCAAAATTTCAAACTCCTCAATATATATCGAATTATATATTGATTTGAAGTTCTCAACGAGCGTAAAATCCTCCGCATTTGGAATCATCGGTTGTCCAGAAATTCAAGTTGAAGCTTCGCCGTCCATGGACTAGGGTTTTGATCCAACGATGGATTCGCGATGATATGATGTTTGGGAGGCGGCAATTGGAAGATGTCGTCAAGCAGCACACATCTATATGGTTGGAGTATCGAGATGGTCATCGATTTTGGCATGAATTGGTGATGAACGGCCAGATTTTTGCCTCGGCCTAGGAGAATTGGACTTCGTCGCGACACTCGAGTGGAGACCGGAAGGGCGGCGTAAGGTGGGGAGTCTCGTGGTCCTCTCTGATCGAGGTGAATCGCCATCTAGGCGGCGCGTGGATGGGTAAAACAGTGGCGGCTGAGATGCCGTCATATGCGTGGAATGTTAGGGTTCGCGTTTGAACAGCGATCTGCGAGATGAGGAGCTGACATGGTATATGTGAATATTTATTTATTTATTTTAATTTTTAGTCGTTAATGTTTTAATGTATATAACTTTCACATACGAGGTCCGTTTCACACGCGGCTTGATCTCCTGGGATTGTATTGAAATTTCATACATTTTGACGCTTGTTTGGACGAATTCTGAGATTGTTTGAATTTTGGATTTAAATTCGATTTAAATTCAAAAGGTAAATGTTTTAAACTACTCACAACTTCTAAATTTCTTATGTTTGTTAAATTGATTTATGATGTGATTAGAAATTTATTTAATACTATTTGGCATATTTTGAATCATCATCTTAGTTTATTTGAATTTATTTGGATAAAATAGCTATTTAATTTATTATTGAATATAAACTGCCAGTAAATACCTGTTATTTATTATATGTTCTATATTGATGTTATCGACTGAATTTGGATGATGATTGTGATAAATGTTTGATGATTGATATTGGATGAATGGATGTTGTATTTTATATTGTCATAGACTGCAAGTTGTTATGGATTTTTATTTCATTCGGGATTGTGGTTTGAAATGATATATAACCATATTTATATTTTAAATTACGGATTGAAATGATAAATATCCGTATCACTTGACCATAGGATAGAAAATTATATACAGACACTGTGGTCTATATATAAAAATATTTTGAAACGATAAAAATTGTCAATTATAGAATTGAAATTGAAAATTTGATTTAATTAATGTAAAAATAGCCATCTAGGCCATTGACTTGGATTTTGACGAAACTAGTTTCATCGGATCCGTAACGGTGAATTATAGTAAGATTTCAAGTTTCATAGCGATCGGACTTGTCGTATGATCGTACGGACTCGTAACGCCTAGAAATCAATTAAATTTGAATCAATTGACATCAATTTGAAATAACTGGATTCTAGCATAACTTCTTCATACAATAGAATTTGGACTTGAAACCTATTCCATTGTGTTTAAAATCTCTAAAAACATCTATTTTGAACATATCGGTTGACCTAATTTCGTTCCGTAGTCAGAACGGGCTTTTGGGCCGATATCGTTCAATCAAATCTGATCCGTTCTTTCTATTTTCAACCCTACCTATATATATCCAGTTATAAACCCTAGCAGCCTGTCTTATGTTCATTATTCTGTAAGTACAATTCCAGTTGCTCCTCCTCATTCCAATGGCAGACAAACAAATTCTAGATCCAATTGCAAACCAAATCTCAAATCAAAATTTCAAACTCCTCAATATATATCGAATTATATATCGATTTTGAAGCTCTTAAGGAGCGTAATCCTCTGCAATGATTCGTTTTTCAATTTGAATCATCGTTTGTCCAACAATTCAAGTTTATCCTCAACCGTCCATGGACTAGGGTTTTGATCCAACGGCGGATTCGCGATGATATGACGATCGGGGTTAGGCAGTTGGAAGATGTCGTCAAGCAGCACACATCTATTTGGTTGTAGTATCGAGATGGTCATCGATTTTGGCGTGAATTGGTGATGAACGGACAGATTTTTGCCTCGGCCTGGGAGAATTGGACTTCGTCGCGACAGTCGAGGTGAAGACCGGAACGGTGGTGCAAGGTAGGGAGTCTCGTGGTCCTCTCTGATCGAGGTGAATCGCCACCTAGGCGGCGCATTGATGGGTAAAACAGTGGCGGCTGAGATGCCTTCATACGCAAGGAATGTTAGGGTTCGCGTTTGAACAGTGATCTGCTAGATGTGGAGCTGACGTGGTATATGTGAATATTTTTTTTATTTTTTTTATTTTTAATCGTTAATGTTCTAATGTATATAACTTTCACATACGAGGTCCGTTTCATACGTGGTTTGATCAGCTAGGATCTTATTGAAATTCCGGACATTTTGTCGTAGGTTAGGACAAATTCTAAGACTGTTTGAATTTTGGGTTTAAATTCGATTTAAATTCAAAAGGTGAGTTTTTTAACCCACTCACAACTTCTAAAATTTCTTATGTTTGTTAAATTGATCTATGATGCGATTAGAAATTTATTTATTACTGTTTGGCACATTTTGAATCATCACTCAGTTTATTTGAATTTATTTGGATAAAATAGTTATTTAATTTATTATTGAATATAAACCGCCAGTAAATACCTGTTATTATTATCTGTTCTATATTGATGTTATCGATTGAATTTGGATGATGATTGTGATAAATGTTTGATAACTAATATTGGATGAATATATATTGTATTTTATACTGTTATAGACTGTAAGTTGTTATGGATTTTTATTTCATTTGGGATTGCGGTTTGAAATGATATATAACCGTATTTATATTTTAAATTATGGATTGAAATGATAAATATCCATGTCACTTGACAATAGGATAGAAAATTATATATACAAACACCATGGTCAATATATAAAAATATTTTGAAATGATTCCTATGGTTTTGTAAAGAAATATATGGTTTTACATAAATATTGATTTTAGATATTATATATAAATGTTATTTATCCTTGATTTTAAGCTATGTATAATTTGTTTTAATATAGAATAAGCTTAATAATAAGTTGATTTTATTGGAGATAATATGGTTAAGTATTTAAATTATATTTTATAGAGTTTATAATGATTTAAATAAAATTAAGGTTATGAGATAAATTTGAGATTTATTTGAAATTGAATTTATTTAAGAATTAAACTCAAATAACCTTGATGTGAAATTTATTAAATTTGAAATTTTAGAAGGTTTGATTTTTATAGCTTGATTTTGGTTTAAGGTGAAGTAAATGAACATTTAAAGTATAAATAAATTGAAGGAAACATTTAGTTATTTGTAATTTGGGTTTTATTTAACTGATACTGGATGTATTGAGTAAAATATTTCAAAACTAAATAATAGAAAATTGAATTCAATATATATACGAAATTACCAAACTTAGTTTTGAAATTTGTGAATACTTAAAGTTCAAAATATAATGAATTGGAAAGGGTTTATTCCGTGGATCAAATCTATTTTGAAATCGGTATAATTTATAATAGTTTATTTGGAAACTGAATTGAATTGAAATTTATGATTTGGGATTGGGTTAGATTTAAAATCTAGAAATTCTAGTTGTTATAGAATTGATTTGTGAAATTGAAGAAGCTGTTTTATTATATAAAGTATTTTAATATTTAAACCATCTAAGTGGTGGAAGTTATGTTTCAAAGTTATGAGTTTCAAAGTATTGTGAATTGAAGGTGTTATATTTCAAGAGTTTGTGATTTCAAAGTGTCATAACTTTGAATGTGCTATGATTTTTGAGAAAGATATATTTGAAGTGGAAAATGATAGCGTATTGATTTGGTTTTAAAGTTTAAACTATTTTGAAAATGACCGCGGTGTTATAATAACGGTTAGTTGTTGAAGAGACCGAGATCAGATATGGGCATACTCTTTGTCGATACCGAACACCACTTTAACAACCGTATACGCGGTAGAGATTACAAAATGAAGTAGGATGGTGGCGACGTCCTTTGAGGTATATACGTGGACCCGACTCCCGTGAGTTGGCATAAGGTGGCTAAAACAGGAGTGATTGACGGGCTAATGAGTTAGCTCCTTTGATCGGACACATCCCATCGATATTATACTATGACTTTTGGATTGATTCGGTGGCCACTTTTGATTTTTTTTATTTGGGGGTGTGGCTCGAGGTGGGCGGTAGCTGCGCGCTATGCGTTACCACCGGCCCGGAAGCGTAATTGGTATATCTACCCTGGCATCGCCTAGTTGTGTCGTGTCACCTATCTTAGCGTGCCTTATACGATTTTGGTTTTGTACCGTACCTATAGAGTGCCCTCTGACAACGCCCAGTACGAGGGAGATTACGATACTGTATGGACTATGGGAATATAAAAGTGTGTTAAGGCGGAAAAATATAAAGCCTTAACGCTATTTTTAATTTATATTATACTTTACGTAGACACTATTATAATAGCGTATATTACTACATAGTAGATAGTTTAACGGATCCTTAGGAGATGTGAATCCCGAGCATCTCTTAAGTTACTGTACTCATGTTGGATACTGGATAGGGGATGTCAAACCCCATAAACATCTCTGACGCCGTTCCAATCATACTTTACCGTTGATTTAACGTACATAAGATCTTTTGTTCCGACTCGAGTGTTTTGTCCTTTCAATTCGCTCGGGTCAGCCTGAGCATTTCAAGATTTGAAGACCTTATTGCTGGAGCACAAAGACGAAGATCGTATTATTATGATTATTTATCATATTTGACTGCATCATGTATTCTGGTGCATTATTTATTATTCTCTGGTATGTGTAACTCTGATCTGTGTTGTATAAGTATAATCAAATGTTTTGTAAAATAGCTTCATGAACTGTGATTTGATTATTATACTTTGTCATTCCACTATGAGATTCTGTTTTTTTATTTCTTTCTCTGCTTTTCTTATTCACCCTAATAACAATTTGTACTTTTGTATGGTTTGAGTCTGGCATGTGTGGTTCATCATCGATTTAAAACGTACAAAAAGGCGGATGTTACATTTGGTATCAAAGCTTTGTTTAGCGATAAACCTTAGCTTTGTGGGGTCTGACCCTTTATTAATAGGGTAGTAGTATCCTATGATGAGTCACGGGATGTATATATATGAGAGAGCATATTTGTTAGCGTTGTAAAAAGTTTTTATATTGTGTTAATTTGTTCCGTTTTGTATTTATAAATTCTGGTTGGTGCATAGGACGCTATGCCATCAATAAGGATTTCTAAACACTTAATAGGATACACCGACACAATATTTGTTTTGAATATAGGTGAATGAAATAATTTTGCCTATTATATTTTCTATATATATATAATAATTTTTTTATAAAGGTTATATTTGGTTGTAATATATTGGTTATTAAGTGGTGAAATTTATAAATATTGATTGGAACAAGATTTGAAGAAAATAAAATAAGTGAAATTTGGAAATTTTAGAACTTAAGCTCCGAGATTTTGAAATTTTCTTTCAAAAGATTTGGAATATAATAATATTTTTTATAAGTATTTTCTGATATAAATATTTCAATATGAATTAAAAGAATTGTTTTAAAGAAATTTTGAAAAGAAATAAGTTTTGTACTTACCTCTCTGTCATTGGAAAATAATTTCGGTGATGACTGCACGCATTATCGACATTCATTTTCGAGTTTCTAAGTGGTAAGGCACTGTAGTAGTTTTACTACAGATTTATTTTGGTAAACAAATGTAAATTTTGAATTGTTTTAAATATAATTGGATATATAAATTGTAAGTGTATACATTTATCTATTATTTTAAAATGATTTGAAATTTAACCTGGTAATTAGTTCTTGAGTTTCCACTAATTAATAGTTTCAATTATTATAGCGAAATGGAATGTAACTAATTAATAATTGGAACCTCTAATTTAAAATAAGAGATTAAATGCTAGGTTATAAATGAAATAACAAGAAAGTTGTTGTGATCTATAAAAAGTGAAGGATATGATTATTGAACATTAGATTAACTAAAAGAAATAAGATAAACTTGTGTAATTTTCAGTTACATTTTTAGAAGGCATACATATAACTTGATTAAAAATTGAAATGTTTAAAAAGAAAATGTAATAGGATATTATACAAGTAAAACTTGAAATAATAAAAGTATTCAATGAAACTCTTTAATAAATAAATATTGAGGTTATAGAGTTATAAACTTAAGTTAAAATTGAAATGTTACTATAATAAAATATGATAGAAGGTAAATGTTGTAGGTAGATGATTTTAAACTTAAATAAATAAAATTGAGAAATGAATGAAGGTAATGCAATAAAAAGAAAATTTATATGACATGAATAAATAAAAATGAATTTATGTAAGTATAAGCGCAAATAAGTGAAATAAACACTGAATCAATTGATGGAAATGAAATTTTGCAAGAAGTAAATGTAAATTAAAAGGATAAATCATTATATGAATGAAAAGGAAATCAAACAACAAATGTTATGAAATGAAATTAATAAGAATGAAGTTGATCTATTGTTTGAAACTATTTTTTGTTTGTTTTATGGTTGTTTGGGCGAGGATACTTTAAAATTGTTTGGATGTATGAATAATCTATTTAGTCTCATCTAAGACTGTTGAGTAAATGGTACACTTAGTAGTTTATTTTTCATTCTGTACAATTTGATGTTTTGAACCCGAACAACTATTTGTTTTGTTTGACATGAATTGAAAATTGATTGTGTTTATTTTTGATGATGATTGTATACTGGTTGCAAGTGATTGTTGTTTATATTGATTTATTTGTTGGTGGTTGAAACAACTTTGAATATTTCCCATATATAATTATTAAGCTTTTGGGATTATATAAGTGAAATACAGGTTATGAAGCAATCGCTTCTGCTTTTGGTTTCATAATTTAAGCGTTGTTTGCCAGACAAATAGCTACTTTCTCGGATTTCGGTTTTATAGCGCTATTATATTATTTTTCCATCGTTGGGATATGTTATTTTGAAATATTGTGATATATTATTATATTTGGTATTATATTTTCTCTAGAGCCTCTCCGTACAAAGGAGATTCTGCTGAAATTTTCCGTAAATTTTGGACTTAGAAATATTTGAAAAATGTTTTCCAAACTTTATTAATTTGAGTATAAAAAGGTTTAATGGTTGTAAAATTGGTATATTTTATTCAAATTAATTAATTTTGTAAATTTATTTGTTTATTAAGTTAATATTTTTGAATAAGATGTATTATTTACTCAATTCCTTCTTTTCCCTTCTCTTCCTTTTTGGGGACGAAAAGTTTTGAGTGGGGGAGAGTGTAACAACCTGTAAATTTCGATAATTAAATTAGTTAATTTAATAAGATTTTGGTAATTAAATCTGGAATAAATAAAAATTTGAAATTTGTTAATGAATTAATAACGAGAATGAAATTTAAGAATGTTAATGCAAATTAATAAATAATTAATTTAGTGCAATCTCAATTAATTGAAACAATTGTAAGGTTATAATTGATTGTAATTGGTAAATTGGAAAATAAATTCAAAGTTATATTAATTGATGTACTAATACATATTAAATTGTAATTTGATAGAATCAATGCTAGATAAGTAATTATAATAATTGTTGGTTGATAATAAAGTATGAATGAGATTAAATTAGGCAAATAGTGATAATTATTAATTGTTTACCCATTTATTTAATCTATTGGATTAGATCTAAATCCATTGCAATTAAATGAAATTAAATATCTAAATACTACATTAATTGAAATTAAGATGGAACTTAAGAATATTAATGTAATAGATCATGAATCCAATGTTAATTTCATCCATTTGACAACAATGAATTGAATAATAGAATGAAAAGTAAATTAAATGGAATTATTGGAAATTAAATTTCTGAATTTAATGAAATTGAGATTAGCACTGAAATTGATAAATTAATCAACCCTAAGTTGACATCTAAATTTATTTAAATTAGTGTAAATGATTAAGAAATTTAAAAACGATAAAAATTGTCAATTATAGAATTGAAATTGAAATTTTGATTTAATTAATGTAAAAATAGCCATTTTGGCCATTGACTCGGATTTTGACGAAACTAGTTTCATCGGATGCGTAACGGTGAATTATAGTAGGATTTCAAGTTTCGTAGCGATCGGACTTGTCGTTTGATCGTATAGACTCGTAACGCCCAGAAATCAATTAAATTGGATTCAATTGACATCAATTTGAAATGACTACATTCTAGCATAACTTCTTCATACAATGGAATTTGGACTTGAAACCTGTTTCATTGTGTTTAAAATCTCTAAAAACATCTATTTTGAACATATGGGTTGATCTAATTTCGTTCCGTAGTCAGAACGGGCTTTTAGGCCGATATCGTTCAATCAAATCTGATGCGTTCTTTCTATTTTCTACCCTACCTATATATATCCAGTTATAAACCCTAGCAGCCTTTCTTATGTTCATTATTCTGTAAGTACAATTCCAGTTGCTCCTCCTCGTTCCAATGGCAGACAAACGAATTCTAGATCCAGTTGCAAACCAAATCTCAAATCAAAATTTCAAACTCCTCAATATATATCGAATTATATATCGATTTTGAAGCTCTTAACGAGCGTAATCCTCTGCAATGATTCATTTTTCAATTTGAATCGTCGGTTGTCCAGTAATTCAAGTTGAACCTCAGCCATCTATGGACTAGGGTTTTGATCCAACGGCGGATTCGCGATGATATGACGATCGGGGTTAGGCAATTGGAAGATGTCGTCAAGCAGCACACATCTATATGGTTGGAGTATCGAGATGGTCATCGATTTTGGCGTGAAACTGGTGATGAACGGACGGATTTTCGCCTCGGCCTGGGAGAATTGGACTTCATCGCAACACTCGAGGTGAAGACCGGAAAGGAGGCGCAAGGTGGGGAGTCTCGTGGTCCTCTCTGATCGGGGTGAATCGCCTCCTAGGCGGCGCGTTGATGGGTAAAACAGTGGCGGCGGAGATGCCTTTATACGCAAGGAATATTAGGGTTCGCGTTTGAATAGTGATCTGCGAGATGAGGAGCTGACGTGGTATATGTGAATATATTTTTTTATATTTTTTTATATTTTTTTATATTTTTTTATTTTTAATCGTTAATGTTCTAATGTATATAACTTTCACATACAAGGTCTGTTTCGCACGCGGTTTGATCAGCTAGGATCATATTGAAATTCCGGACATTTTGTCGCTAGTTAGAAAAAATTCCGAGACTATTTGAATTTTTGGATTAAATTCGATTTAAATTCAAAAGGTGAGTATTTTAACCCACTCACAACTTCTAAAATTTCTTATGTTTGTTAAATTGATCTATGATGCGATTAGAAATTTATTTATTACTGTTTGGCATATTTTGAATCATCATCTCAGTTTATTTGAATTTATTTGGATAAAATAGTTGTTTAATTTATTATTGAATATAAACCGCCAGTAAATACCTGTTATTATTATCTGTTCTATATTGATGTTATCGATTGAATTTGGATGATGATTGTGATAAATGTTTGATGATTGATATTGAATGAATGGATATTGTATTTTATACTGTTATAGACTGTAAGTTGTTATGGATTTTTATTTCATTTGGGATTGCGGTTTGAAATGATATATAACCGTATCTATATTTTAAATTACGGATTGAAATGATAATATCCGTGTCACTTGACAATAGGATAGAAAATTAAATATACAGACACCGTTGTCTATATATAAAAATATTTTGAATTGATTTCTATGGTTTTGTAAAGAAATATATGGTTTTAGATAAACATAGATTTTAGATATTATATATAAATGTTATTTATCCTTGATTTTAAGTTATATAATTTGTTTTAATATAGAATAAGCTTGATAATAAGTTGATTTTATTGGAGATAATATAGTTAAGTATTTAAATTATATTTTAATATAGAGTTTATAATGATTTAAATAAAATTAAGGTTAGAAGATAAATTTGAGATTTATTTGAAATTGAATTTATTTAAGAATTAAACTCAAATAAGCTAGATGTGAAATTTATTAAATTTGAAATTTTATAAGGTATGATTTTTATAGCTTGATTTTGGTTTAAGGTGAAGTAAATGAATATTTAAAGTATAAATAAATTGAAGGAAACATTTAGTTATTTGTAATTTGGGTTTTATTTAAATGATACTGGATGTATTGAGTAAAATATTTCAAAACTAAATAATAGAAAATTGAATTCAATATATATACGAAATTACCAAACTTAGTTTTGAAATTTCTGAATACTTAAAGTTTGAAATATAATGAATTTGAAAGGGTTTATTCTGTGGATCAAATCTATTTTCAAATCGGTATAATTTGGAATAGTTTATTTGGAAACTGAATTGAATTGAAATTTATGATTTGGGATTGGGTTAGATTTAAAATCTAGAAATTCTAGTTGTTATAGAATTGATTTGTGAAATTGAAGAAGCTGTTTTATTATATAAAGTATTTTAATATTTAAACCATTTAAGTGGTGGAAGTTATGTTTCAAAGTTATGAGTTTCAAAGTATTGTGAATTGAAAGTGTTATATTTCAAGAGTTTGTGATTTCGAAGTGTTATAACTTTGAATGTGCTATGATTTTTGAGAAAGATATATTTGAAGTGGAAAATGATAGCGTATTGATTTGATTTTGAAAAGGCAATGATATTTTGGTTTTAAAGTTTAAACCATTTTGAAAATGTCCGCGGTGTTATAATAACGGTTAGTTGTTGAAGAGACCAGGATCAGATATGGGCATACTCTCTGTCGATACCGAACATCACTTTAACAACCGTATACGCGATGGAGATTACAAAATGAAGTAGGATGGTGGCGACGTTCTTTGAGGTATATACGTGGATCCGACTCCCGTGAGTTGGCATAAGGTGGCAAAAACAGGAGCGATTGACGGGCTAATGAGTTAGCTCCTTTGATCGGACACATCCCCTCGATATTATACTATGACTTTTGGATTGATTCAGTGGCCACTTTTGATTTTATTTATTTAGGAGTGTGGCTCGAGGTGGGAGGTAGCTGCACGCTATGCGTTAGCACCGGCTCGGAAGCGTAATTGGTATATCTACCCTGGCATTGCCTAGTTGTGTCGTGTCACCTATCCTAGTGCGGCTTATACGATTTTGGTTTTGTACCATACATATAGAGTGCCCTCTGACGACGCCTAGTACGAGGGAGATTACGATACTGTATAGACTATGGGAATATAAAAGTGTGTTAAGGTGGAAAAATGTAAAGCCTTAACGCTATTTTTAATTTATATTATACTTTACGTAGACACTATTATAATAGCGTATATTACTACATAGTAGATAGTTTAACGGATCCTTAGGAGATGTTAATCCCGGGCATCTCTTAAGTTACTGTACTCATGTTGGATACTGGATAGGGGATGTCAAACCCCATAGACATCTCTGACGCCGTTCCAATCATACTTTACCGTTGATTTAACGTACATAAGATCTTTTGTTCCGACTCGAGTGTTTTGTCCTCTCAATTCGCTCGGGTCAGCCTGAGCATTTCAAGATTTGAAGGCCTCATTGCTGGAGGACAAAGACGAAGATTGTATTATTATTATTTATCATATTTCACTGCATCAAGTATTCTGCTGCATTATTTATTATTCTCTGGTATGTGTAACTCTGATTTGTGTTGTATAAGTATAATACAAATGTTTTGTAAAACAACTTCATGAACTGTTATTTGATTATTATACTTTGTCATTCCGCTATGAGATTCTGTTTTGTTTATTTCTTTCTCTGCTTTTCTTATTCACCCTAATAACAATTTGTACTTTTGTATGTTTTGAGTCTGACATGTGTGGTTTATCATCGATTAAAACGTACAAAAAGGCAGATGTTACATTTGGTATTAAAGCATTGGTTTAGTGATAAATCTTAGCTTTATGGGGTATGACTCTTTATTAATAGGGTAGTAATACCCTATGATGAGTCACTGGGTGTATATATATGAGAGAGCATATTTGTTAGTGTTGTAAAAAGTTTTTATATTGTGTAAATTTGTTCCGTTTTGTATTTATAAATTCTGGTTGGTGCATAGGACACTATGACATCAATAAGGATTTCTAAACACTTAATAGGATAGACCGACATAATATTTGTTTTGAATATAGGTGAATGAAATAATTTTGCCTAATATATTTTCTATATATATATAATATTTTTTTTACAAAGGTTATATTTGGTTGTAATATATTGGTTGTTAAGTAGTGAAATTTACAAATATTGATTGGAACAAGATTTAAAGAAAATAAAATAAATGAAATTTGGAAATTTTAGAACTTAAGTTCCGGGATTTTGAAATTTTCTTTCAAAAGATTTGGAATATAATAATATTTTTTATAAGTATTTTCTGATATAAATATTTTAATATAAATTGAAAGAATTGTTTTAAAGAAATTTTGAAAAGAAATAAGTTCTGTACTCACCTATCTGTCGTTGGAAAATAATTTCGGTGATGAGTGCACGCATCATCGACATTCATTTTCGAGTTTCTAAGTGGGAAGGCCATTGTAGTAGTTTTACTACAGATTTATTTTGATAAACAAATGTAAATTTTGAATTGTTTTAAATATAACTGGATATATAAATTGTAAGTGTATACATTTATCTGTTATTTTAAAATGATTTGAAATTTAACCTGGTAATTAGTTCTTGAGTTTCCAATAATTAATAGTTTCAATTATTATAGCGAAATGGAATGTAACTAATTAATAATTGGAACCTCTAATTTAAAATAAGAGATTAAATGCTAGGTTATAAATGAAATAACAAGAAAGTTGAAATTTGTGATCTATAAAAAGTGAAGGATATGATTATTGAACATTAGATTAACTAAAAGAAATAAGATAAACTTGTGTAATTTTCAGTTACATTTTTAGAAGGCATACATATAACTTGATTAAAAGTTGAAATGTTTAATAAGAAAATGTAATAGGATATTATACAAGTAAAACTTGAAATAATAAAAGTATTCAATGAAACTCTTTAATAACTAAATATTGAGGTTATAGAGTTATAAACTTAAGTTAAAATTGAAATGTTACTATAATAAAATATGATGGAAGGTAAATGTTGCAGGTAGATGATTTTAAACTTAAATAAATAAAATTGAGAAATGAATGAAGGTAAGCAATAAGAAGAAAATTTATATGATATGAATAAATAAAAATGAATTTATGTAAGTATAAGTGCAAATAAGTGAAATAAACACTGAATCAATGGATGGAAATGAAATTTTGCAAGAAATAAATGTAAATTAAAAGGATAAATCATTATATGAATGAAAAGGAAATCAAACAACAAATGTTATGAAATGAAATTAACAAGAATGAACTTGATCTATTGTTTGAAACTATGTTTTGTTTGTTTTATGGTTGTTTGGGCAAGGGTACTTTAAAATTGTTTGGATTTATGAATAATCTATTTAGTCTCATCTAAGACTGTTGAGTACATGGTACACTTAGTAGTTTATTTTTCATTCTGTACAATTTGAATTTTGAACCCGAACAACAATTTATTTTGTTTGACATGAATTAATAATTGATTGTGTTTATTTTTGATGATGATTGTATACTAGTTGCAAGTGATTGTTGTTTATATTGATTAATTTGTTAGTGGTTGAAACAACTTTGAATATTTCCCGTATATAATTATTAAGCTTTTGGGATTATATAAGTGAAATACAGGTTATGGAAGCAATCGCTTCTGCTTTTGGTTTCAAAATTTAAGCGTTGTTTACCCGACAAATAGGTACGTTCTCGGATTTCGGTTTTATAGCGCAATTATATTATTTTTCCATTGTTGGGATATGTTATTTTGAAATATTGTGATATATTGTTATATTTGGTATTATATTTTCTCAAGAGCCTCTCCTTACAAAGGAGATTCTGCTGAAATTTTTCGTAAATTTTGGACTTAGAAAATTTTTGAAAAATGTTTTCCAAACTTTATTAATTTGAGTATAAAAAGGTTTAGTGGTTGTAAAATTGGTATACTTTATTCAAATTAATTAATTTTGTAAATTTATTTGTTTATAAAGTTAATATTTTTGAATTAGATGTATTATTTACTCAATTCCTTCTTTTCTCTTCTCTTCCTTTTCGGGGACGAAAAGTTTTGAGTGGGGGAGAGTGTAATGACCTGTAAATTTCGATAATTAAATTTGTTAATTTAATAAGATTTTGGTAATTAAATCTGGAATAAAGAAAAATTTGAAATTTGTTAATGAATTAATAACGGGAATGAAATGTAAGAATGTTAATGCAAATTAATAAATAAATAATTTAGTGCAATCCCAATTAATTGAAACAATTTTAAGGTTATAATTGATTGTAATTAGTGAATTGGAAAATAAATTCAAAGTTATATTAATTGATGTAATAATACATATTAAATTGTAATTTGATAGAATCAATGCTAGATAAGTAATTATAATAATTGTTGGTTGATAATAAAGTATGAATGAGATTAAATTAGGCAAATAATGATAATTATTAATTGTTTACCCATTTATTTAATCTATTGGATTAGATCTAAATCCATTGCAATTAAATGAAATTAAATATCTAAATATTACATTAATTGAAATTAAGATGGAATTTGAGAATATTAATGTAATAGATCATGAATCCAATGTTAATTTCATCCATTTGACAACAATGAATTGAATAATAGAATGAAAAGTAAATTAAATGGAACTATTGGAAATTAAACTTATAATTTCTGAATTTAATGAAATTGAGGTTAACACTGAAATTAATAAATTAATCAACCCTAAGTTGACATCTAAATTTATTTAAATTAGTGTAAATGATTAAGAAATTTAAAAACGATAAAAATTGTCAATTATAGAATTGAAATTGAAATTTTGATTTAATTAATGTAAAAATAGCCATTTTGGCCATTGACTCGGATTTTGACGAAACTAGTTTCATCGGATCCGTAACGGTGAATTATACTTGGATTTCAAGTTTCGTAGCGATCGGACATGTCCTTTGATCGTATGGACTCGTAACGCCTAGAAATCAATTAAATTGGAATCAATTGTCATCAATTTGAAATAACTGGATTCTAGCATTACTTCTTCATACAATGGAATTTGGACTTGAAACCTGTTCCGTTATGTTTAAAATCACTAAAAACATCTATTTTGAACATATGGGTTGATCTAATTTCGTTCCATAGTCAGAACGGGCTTTTGGGCCGATATCGTTCAATCAAATCTAATCCGTTCTTTCTATTTTCAACCCTACCTATATATATCCAGTTATAAACCCTAGCCTTTCTTATGTTCATTATTCTGTAAGTACAATTTCAGTTGCTCCTCCTCATTCCAATGGCAGACAAACAAATTCTAGATCCAATTGCAAACCAAATCTCAAATAAAAATTTCAAGCTCCTCAATATATATTGAATTATATATCGATTTTGAAGCTCTTAACGAGCGTAATCCTCCGCAATGATTCATTTTTCAATTTCAATCATCGGTTGTCCAGCAATTCAAGTTGAACCTCAGCCGTCCATGGACTAGGGTTTTGATCCAACGGCAGATTCGCGATGATATGATGATCGGGGTTAGGCAATTGGAAGATGTCGCCAAGCAGCACACATCTATATGGTTGGAGTATCGAAATGGTCATCGATTTTGGCGTGAATTGGTGATGAACGAACGAATTTTCGCCTCGGCCTGGGAGAATTGGACTTCGTCGCGACACTCGAGGTGAAGACCGGAAAGGCGGCGCAAGGTGGGAAGTCTCGTGGTCCTATCTGATCGGGGTGAATCGCCACCCAGGAGGCGCGTTGATGGGTAAAACAGAGGCGGCTAAGATGCCTTCATACGCAAGGAATGTTAGGATTCGCGTTTGAACAATGATGTGCGAGATGAGGAGCTGACGTGGCATATGTGAATATATTTCTTTTATTTTTAATCGTTAATGTTATAATGTATATAGCTTTCACATACGAGGTCTGTTTCACACGCGGTTTGATTAGCTAGGATCATATTAAAATTCCGGACATTTTGTCGCTGGTTAGGACAAATTCTGAGACTGTTTGAATTTTGGGTTTAAATTCGATTTAAATTCAAATGGTGAATATTTTAACCTACTCACAACTTCTAAAATTTCTTATGTTTGTTAAATTGAACTATGATGCGATTAGAAATTTATTTATTACTGTTTGGCATATTTTGAATCATCATCTCAGTTTATTTGAATTTATTTGGATAAAATAGTTATTTAATTTATTATTGAATATAAACCGCCAGTAAATATCTGTTATTATTATTTGTTCTATATTCATGTTGTCAATTGAATTTGGATGATGATTGTGATAAATTTTTGATGATTAATATTGGATGAATGGATATTGTATTTTATACTGTTATAGACTGTAAGTTGTTATGGATTTTTATTTCATTTGGGATTGCGGTTTGAAATGATATATAACTGTATTTATATTTTAAATTACGGATTGAAATGATAAATAACTGTGTCACTTGACAATAGGATATAAAATTATATATACAGACACCGTGGTCTATATATAAAAATATTTTGAAATGATTTCTATGTTTTTGTAAAGAATTATATGGTTTTAGATAAATATTGATTTTAGATATTATATATAAATGTTATTTATCCTTGATTTTAAGTTATGTATAATTTGTTTTAATATAGAATAAGCTTAATAATAAGTTGATTTTATTGGAGATAATATGGTTAAGTATTTAAATTATATTTTAATATAGAGTTTATAATGATTTAAATAAAATTAAGGTTAGAAGATAAATTTGAGATTTATTTGAAATTGAATTTATTTAAGAATTAAACTCAAATAAGCTTGATGTGAAATTTATTAAATTTGAAATTTTAGAAGGTATGATTTTTATAGCTTGATTTTGGTTTAAGGTGAAGTAAATGAATATTTAAAGTATAAATAAATTGAAGGAAACATTTAGTTATTTGTAATTTGGGTTTTATTTAAATAATACTGGATGTATTGAGTAAAATATTTCAAAACTAAATAATAGAAAATTGAATTCAATATATATACGAAATTACCAAACTTAGTTTTGAAATTTATGAATACTTAAAGTTCTAAATATAATGAATTTGAAAGGGTTTATTTTGTGGATCAAATCTGTTTTGAAATCGGTATAATTTGGAATAGTTTATTTGGAAACTGAAATGAATTGAAATTTATGATTTGGGATTGGATTAGATTTAAAATCTAGAAATTCTAGTTGTTATAGAATTGATTTGTGAAATCGAAGAAGCTGTTTTATTATATAAAGTATTTTAATACTTAAACCATTTAAGTGGTGGAAGTTATGTTTCAAAGTTATGAGTTTCAAAGTATTGTGAATTGAAAGTGTTATATTTCAAGAGTTTGTGATTTCGAAGTGTTATAACTTTGAATGTGCTATGATTTTTGAGAAAGATATATTTGAAGTGGAAAATGATAGCATATTGATTTGGTTTTGAATAGGCAATGATATTTTGGTTTTAAAGTTTAAACTATTTTGAAAATGACCGCGGTGTTATAATAACGGTTAGTTGTTGAAGAGACCGGGATCAGATATGGGCATACTCTCTGTCGATACCGAACACCACTTTAACAACTGTATATGCGGTGGAGATTACAAAATGAAGTAGGATGGTGGCGACGTTCTTTGAGGTATATACGTGGATCCGACTCCCGTGAGTTGGCATAAGGTGGCTAAAACAGGAGCGATCGACGGGCTAATGAGTTAGCTCCTTTGATCGGACACATCCCTTCGATACTATACTCTGACTTTTGGATTATTCGGTGGCCACTTTTGATTTTATTTATTTGGGGGTGTGGCTCGAGGTGGGCGGTAGCTGCACGCTATGCGTTACCACCGGCCCAGAAGCGTAATTGGTATATCTACCCTGGCATTGCCTAGTCGTGTCGTGTCACCTATCCTAGCGCGCCTTATACGATTTTGGTTTTGTACCATACCTATAGAGTGCCCTCTGACGACGCCCAGTACGAGGGAGATTACGATACTGTATAGACTATGGGAATATAAAAATGTGTTAAGGTGGAAAAATGTAAAGCCTTAACGCTATTTTTAATTTATATTATACTTTACGTAGACACTGTTATAATAGCGTATATTACTACATAGTAGATAGTTTAACGGATCCTTAGGAGATGTGAATCCCGAGCATCTCTTAAGTTACTGTACTCATGTTGGATACTGGATAGGGGATGTCAAACCCCATAAACATCTCTGACGCCGTTCCAATCATACTTTACCGTTGATTTAACGTACATAAGATCTTTTGTTCCGACTCGAGTGTTTTGTCCTTTCAATTCGCTCGGGTCAGCCTGAGCATTTCAAGATTTGAAGACCTTATTGCTGGAGCACAAAGACGAAGATCGTATTATTATTATTATTTATCATATTTGACTGCATCATGTATTCTGCTGCATTATTTATTATTCTCTGGTATGTGTAACTCTGATCTGTGTTGTATAAGTATAATCAAATGTTTTGTAAAACAGCTTCATGAACTGTGATTTTATTATTATACTTTGTCATTCCCCTATGAGATTCTTTTTTTTATTTCTTTCTCTGCTTTTCTTATTCACCCTAATAACATTTTGTACTTTTGTATGGTTTGAGTCTGGCATGTGTGGTTTATCATCGATTTAAAACGTACAAAAAGGCGGATGTTACATTTGGTATCAGAGCTTTGTTTAGCGTTAAACCGTAGCTTTGTGGGGTCTGACCCTTTATTAATAGGGTAGTAATACCCTATGATGAGTCACTGGGTGTATATATATGAGAGAGCATATTTGTTAGTGCTGTAAAAAGTTTTTATATTATGTTAATTTGTTCCGTTTTGTATTTATAAATTCTGGTTGGTGCATAGGACGCTATGACATCAATAAGGATTTCTAAACACTTAATAGGATAGACCGACACAATATTTGTTTTGAATATAGGTGAATGAAATAATTTTGCCTATTATATTTTCTATATATATATAATAATTTTTTTTATAAAGGTTATATTTGATTGTAATATATTGGTTGCTAAGTAGTGAAATTTATAAATATTGATTGGAGCAAGATTTGTAGAAAATAAAATAAATGAAATTTGGAAATTTTAGAACTTAAGTTCCGGGATTTTGAAATTTTCTTTCCAAAGATTTGGAATATAATAATATTTTTTACAAGTAGTTTCTGATATAAATATTTCAATATAAATCGAAAGAATTGTTTTAAAGAAATTTTGAAAAGAAATAAGTTCTGTACTCACCTCTCTATCATTGGAAAATAATTTCGGTGATGAGTGCACGCATCATCGACATTCATTTTCGAGTTTCTAAGTGGGAAGGCCACTGTAGTAGTTTTACTACAGATTTATTTTGATAAACAAATGTAAATTTTGAATTGTTTTAAATATAACTGGATATATAAATTGTAAGTGTATACATTTATCTGTTATTTTAAAATGATTTGAAATTTAACATGGTAATTAGTTCTTGAGTTTCCACTAATTAATAGTTTCAATTATTATAGCGAAATGGAATGTAACTAATTAATAATTGGAACCTCTAATTTAAAATAAGAGATTAAATGCTAGGTTATAAATGAAATAACAAGAAAGTTGAAATTTATGATCTATAAAAAGCAAAGGATATGATTATTGAACATTAGATTAACTAAAAGAAATAAGATAAACTTGTGTAATTTTCAGTTACATTTTTAGAAGGCATATATATAACTTGATTAAAAGTTGAAATGTTTAATAAGAAAATGTAATAGGATATAATACAAGTAAAACATGAAATAAGAAAAGTATTCAATGAAACTCTTTAGTACATAAATATTGAGGTTATAGAGTTATAAACTTAAGTTAAAATTGAAATGTCACTATAATAAAATATGATAGAAGGTAAATGTTGCAGGTAGATGATTTTAAACTTAAATAAATAAAATTAAGAAATGAATGAAGGTAAGCAATAAGAAGAAAATTTATATGATATGAATAAATAAAAATGAATTTATGTAAGTATAAGTGCAAATAAGTGAAATAAACACTGAATCAATGGATGGAAATGAAATTTTGCAAGAAATAAATGTAAATTAAAAGGATAAATCATTATATGAATGAAAAGGAAATCAAACAACAAATGTTATGAAATGAAATTAATAAGAATGAACTTGATCTATTGTTTGAAACTATTTTTTGTTTGTTTTATGGTTGTTTGGGCAAGGATACTTTAAAATTGTTTGGATGTATGAATAATATATTTAGTCTCATCTAAGACTGTTGAGTAAATGGTACACTTAGTAGTTTATTTTTCATTCTGTACAATTTGAAGTTTTGAACCCGAACAACTATTTGTTTTGTTTGACATGAATTGATAATTGATTGTGTTTATTTTTTATGATGATTGTATACTAGTTGCAAGTGATTGTTGTTTATATTGATTTATTTGTTAGTGGTTGAAACAACTTTGAATATTTCACATATATAATTATTAAGCTTTTGGGATTATATAAGTGAAATACAGGTTATGGAAGCAATCGCTTCTGCTTTTGGTTTCATAATTTAAGCGTTGTTTGCCCGACAAATAGGTACGTTCTCGGATTTCGGTTTTATAGCGCAATTATATTATTTTCCCATTGTTGGGATATGTTATTTTGAAATATTGTGATATATTGTTATATTTGGTATTATATTTTCTCCAGAGCCTCTCCTTACAAAGGATATTCTGCTGAAATTTTCCGTATATTTTGGACTTAGAAATGTTTTGAAAATGTTTTCCAAACTTTATCAATTTGAGTATAAAAAGGTTTAATGGTTGTAAAATTGGTATATTTTATTCAAATTAATTAATTTTGTAAATTTATTTGTTTATTAAGTTAATATTTTTGAATTAGATGTATTATTTACTCAATTCCTTCTTTTCCCTTCTCTTCCTCTTCGAGGACGAAAAGTTTTGAGTGGGGGAGAGTGTAACGACCTATAAATTTCGATAATTAAATTTGTTAATTTAATAAGATTTTGGTAATTAAATCTGGAATAAATAAAAATTTGAAATTTGTTAATGAATTAATAACGGGAATGAAATGTAAGAATGTTAATGCAAATTAATAAATAATTAATTTAGTGCAATCCCAATTAATTGAAACAATTGTAAGGTTATAATTGATTGTAATCAGTAAATTGAAAAATAAATCAAAGTTATATTAATTGATGTAATAATACATATTAAATTGTAATTTGATAGAATCAATGCTAGATAAGTAATTATAATAATTGTTGGTTGATAATAAAGTATGAATGAGATTAAATTAGGCAAATAGTGATAATTATTAATTGTTTACCCATTTATTTAATCTATGGGATTAGATCTAAATCCATTGCAATTAAATGAAATTAAATATCTAAATATTACATTAATTGAAATAAAGATGGAATTTGAGAATATTAATGTAATAGATCATGAATCCAATGTTAATTTCATCCATTTGACAACAATGAATTGAATAATAGAATGAAAGGTAAATTAAATGGAATTATTGGAAATTAAATTTATAATTTCTGAATTTAATGAAATTGAGGTTAACACTGAAATTGATAAATTAATCAACCCTAAGTTGACATCTAAATTTATTTAAATTAGTGTAAATGATTAAGAAATTTAAAAACGATAAAAATTGTCAATTATAGAATTGAAATTGAAATTTTGATTTAATTAATGTAAAAATAGCCATTTTTTCCATTGACTCGGATTTTGGCAAAACTAGTTTCATCGGATCTGTAACGGTGAATTATAGTAGGATTTCAAGTTTCGTAGCGATCGGACTTGTCGTTTGATCATACGGACTCGTAACGCCTAGAAATCAATTAAATTGGAATCAATTGACATCAAGTTGAAATAACTGGATTCTAGAATAACTTCTTAATACAATGGAATTTGGACTTGAAACATGTTCCATTGTGTTTAAAATCTCTAAAAAAATCTATTTTGAACATATGGGTTGATCTAATTTCGTTCCGTAGTCAGAACAGGCTTTTGGGCCGATATCGTTCAATCAAATCTAATCCGTTCTTTCTATTTTAAACCCTACCTATATATATCCAGTTATAAACCCTAGCAGCCTTTCTTATGTTCATTATTCTGTACGTACAATTCCAGTTGCTCCTCCTCATTCCAATGGCAGACAAACAAATTCTAGATCCAATTGCGAACCAAATCTCAAATCAAAATTTCAAACTCCTCAATATATATCGAATTATATATCGATTTTGAAGCTCTTAACGAGCGTAATCCTCTGCAATGATTCGTTTTTCAATTTGAATCATCAGTTGTCCAACAATTCAAGTTGAACCTCAGCCGTCCATGGACTAGGGTTTTGACCCAACGGCGGATTCGCGATGATATGACGATCGGGGTTAGGCAATTGAAAGATGTCGTCAAGTAGCACACATCTATATGGTTAGAGTATCGAGATGGTCATCGATTTTGGCATGAATTGGCGATGAATGGACGGATTTTCGCCCTGGCCTAGGAGAATTGGACTTCGTCGCGACACTCGAGGTGAAGACCGGAAAGGCGGCGCAAGGTAGGGAGTTTCGTGGTCCTCTCTGATCGGGGTGAATCGCCACCTAGGCGACGCGTTGATGGGTAAAACCGTGACGAGTGAGATGCCTTCATACGCAAGGAATGTTAGGGTTCGCGTTTGAACAGTGATCTGCGAGATGAGGAGCTGACGTGGTATATGTGAATATTTTTTTATTTTTTATTTTTAATCGTTAATGTTCTAATGTATATAACTTTCACATACGAGGTCCGTTTCACACGCGGTTTGATCGGCTAGGATCATATTGAAATTCCGGACATTTTGTCGCTGGTTAGGACAAATTCTGAGAGTGTTTGAATTTTGGGTTTAAATTCGGTTCAAATTCAAAAGGTGAGTATTTTAACCCACCCACAACTTCTAAAATTTCTTATGTTTGTTAAATTGATCTATGATGCTATTAGAAATTTATTTATTACTGTTTGACATATTTTGAATCATCATCTCAGTTTATTTGAATTTATTTGGATAAAATAGTTATTTAATTTATTATTGAATATAAACCGCCAGTAAATACCTGTTATTATTATCTGTTCTATATTGATGTTATCGATTAAATTTGGATGATGATTGTGATAAATGTTTGATGATTGATATTGGATGAATGGATATTGTATTTTATACTGTTATAGGCTATAAGTTGTTATGGATATTTATTTCATTTGGGATTGCGGTTTGAAATGATATACAACCGTATTTATATTTTGAATTACGGATTGAAATGATAAATATCCATGTCACTTGACAATAGGATAGAAAATTATATATACAGACACCGTGGTCTATATATAAAAATATTTTGAAATGATTTCTATGGTTTTGTAAAGAAATATATGGTTTTAGATAAATATTGATTCTAGATATTATATATAAATGTTATTTATCCTTGATTTTAATTATGTATAATTTGTTTTAATATAGAATAAGCTATAATAAGTTGATTTTATTGGAGATAATATGGTTAAGTATTTAAATTATACTTTAATATTGAGTTTATATTGGTTTAAATAAAATTAAGGTTGGAAGATAAATTTGAGATTCATTTGAAATTGAATTTATTTAAGAATTAAACTCAAACAAGCTTCATGTGAAATTTATTAAATTTGAAATTTTAGAAGGTATGATTCTTATAACTTGATTTTGGTTTAAGGTGAAGTAAATGAATATTTAAAGTATAAATAAATTGAAGGAAACATTTAGTTATTTGTAATTTGGGTTTTATTTAAATGATACTGGATGTATTGAGTAAAATATTTCAAAACTAAATAATAGAAAATTGAATTCAATATATATACGAAATTACCAAACTTAGTTTTGAAATTTCTGAATACTTAAAGTTCGAAATATAATGAATTTGAAAGGGTTTATTCTGTGGATCAAATCTGTTTTGAAATCGGTATAATTTGGAATAGTTTATTTGGAAACTGAATTGAATTGAAATTTATGATTTGGGATTGGGTTAGATTTAAAATCTAGAAATTCTAGTTGTTATAGAATTGATTTGTGAAATTGAAGAAGCTGTTTTATTATATAAAGTATTTTAATATTTAAACCATTTAAGTGGTGGAAGTTATGTTTCAAAGTTACGAGTTTCAAAGTATTGTGAATTGAAAGTGTTATATTTCAAGAGTTTGTGATTTCGAAGTGTTATAACTTTTAACGTGCTATGATTTTTGAGAAAGATATATTTGAAGTGGAAAATGATAGCGTATTGATTTGGTTTTGAAAAGGCAATGATATTTTGGTTATAAAGTTTAAACTATTTTGAAAATGACCGCGGTGTTATAATAACGGTTAGTTGTTGAAGAGACCGGGATCAGATATGGGCATACTCTCTGTCGATACCGAAAACCACTTTAACAACCGTATACGCGGTGGAGATTACAAAATGAAGTAGGATGGTGGCGATGTCCTTTGAGGTATATACGTGGACCCGACTCCCGTGAGTTGGCATAAGGTGACTAAAACATGAGCGATTGACGGGCTAATGAGGTAGCTCCTTTGATCGAACACCTCCCTTCGATATTATACTCTGACTTTTGGTTGATTCGGTGCCCACTTTTGATTTTTTTTATTTGGGGTGTGGCTTGAGGTGGGCGGTAGGTGCGTGCTATGTGTTACCACCGGCCCGGAAGCGTAATTGGTACATCTACCCTGGCATTGCCTTGTTGTGCCGTGTCACCTACCCTAGCGCGCCTCATACGATTTTGGTTTTGTACCATACCTATGGTGTGCCCTTTGAAGACGCCCAGTACGGGGGAGATTACGGTACTGTATAGACTATGGGAATATAAAAATATGTTAAGGTGGAAAATGTAAAGCCTTAATGCTATTTTTAATTTACATTATACTTTACTTTAGACACTATTATAATAGCGTATATTACTACCTAGTAGATAGTTTAACGGATCCTTAGGAGATGTGAATTCCTAGCATCTCTTAAGTTACTGCACTCACGTTAGATACTGAATAAGAGATGTCAAATCCCGTAAACATCTCTAATGCCGTTCCACTCATATTTTACCGTTGATTTAACTCACACAAGATCTTTTAGTTCTGACTCGAGTGTTTTGTCCTTTCAATTCGCACGGGACAGCATGAGCATTTCAGGATTTGAAGACCTTATTGTTGGAGGACAAAGACGATGATTGTATTATTATTATTTATCATATTTCACTGCACCATTTATTCCGCTGCATTATTTGTTATTCTCTGGTATGTGTAGCTCTGATCTGTGTTGTATAATTATAATAAAATGTTTTGTAAAACAGCTTCATGAACTGTTATTTGATTATTATACTTTGTCATTTCACTGTGAGATTCTCTTTTGTTTACTTCTTTCTCTGCTTTTCTTATTCACCCCAATAACAATTTGCCCTTTTGTATGGTTTGAGTCTGAAGTGTGTGGTTTATCGTCGATTTAAAACGTACAAAAAGGCGGATATTACATTTGGTATCATAGCTTTGGTTTAGCGATAAATCTTAGCTTCGTGGGGTCTGACTCTTTATTAATAAGGTAGTAATATCCTATGATGAGTCGCTGAGTGTATATATATGAGAAAGCGTATTTGTTAGTGTTATAAAAAGTTTTTATATTATGTTAATTTGTTCCATTTTGTATTTATAAATTCTGGTTGGTTCATAGGATGCTATGAAATCAATAGGGATTTCTCAACACTTAATAGGACAGATCGACACAATATTTGTTTTGAATAAAGGTGAATGAAATAATTTTGCCGAATATATATATATATATATATATAATAATTTTTTTATAAAGGTTATATTTGGTTGTAATATATTAGTTGTTAAGTAGTGAAATTTATAAATATTGATTTAAAACATGATTCAAAGAAAATAAAATAAATGAAATTCGAAAATTTTGGAACTTATGTTCTGGGATTTTGAAATTTTCTTTCAAAATATTTGGAATATTATAATGTTATTTATAAGTATTTCCTGATATAAATATTTCACTGTAAATTGAAAGAATTGTTTTAAAGAAATTTTGAAAAGAAATAAGTTATGAACTCCCTTCTTTGTCGTTGGAAAATAATTTCGGTGAAGATTGCACGCATCATCGACATTCATTTTCAAGTTTCTAAGTGGAAAGGCCACTGTAGTAGTTTTTCTGCAGATTTATTATAACGATCCCGGATATTTATAAATTTTAAATTGATAATTATATTAAATTCTAATTTAAAATGGTGAAATTTATTGATAAATTGATTTGAAAATTCAATAAAATGAAGTCTTTAAATAAAAATAAAAATATCTCAAATAAGTTTATAGTTATATAAAATAGAAATTTATTTATATTTAACAAGTTTAACAAATTTATACAATATAAGAAACAAAAGAAATAAGACATAGAATAAAACACATTAAACAAATTTGTTAAGATTCAAATAATAGGATGTCATTTCCATTACAAAGCACTTGCAAAGTAAATAATAAAATAAGTAAACAAAATATATTTAAGTTGGAAATCAAAGGAAATATATACTCAAAATGAAACAAGTAAAAAAAATACATGTGAATGAGCTTGCAAAGAAAAACAGTTAGGTACAAAATTTTAAAACATATAAGAACAAGACAAATAAAAATATATTCAAAAATAAGATATAGATGTATAAAATATTAAGTAAAACATATTAGAACAAATTCTAACATCATGTTAAAAAATAAAATCCATCCATAATACAAAGTAATATGACTAAAGAAAGGGAAAACTGGAAATATAAAATCAAGTATGCAAAGCAAGAAACAAAAGTACATTCCGATATGTTGTTGTGTAAAACATAAACAAAATATTGTCAAGCAAAACAAATAAATAAAAATAATAACAACATGTAATTCTATGCATAAGCAAATGAAGACATAAGGTACCAATGCATTTAATACCACATCTTCCCAAGTACAAAATATATATTCTCAGCCGAGTAAAGTAAGCAAGGCAAGTAAATAAATATGTTAGTTTATGAAACAAGAATAAGATAAGTATGTAGACACATATCTTGGCATTAAATGCTAGCACAACAAGTCTCATCAGCCACTAACAGTATAGATCTTATCAACCGAAGTAAGTATGGCAAAAGAATAACAAAGAAAAAGGACTTAAGCATTAAATACATATCATTTTCAGCCATGCCTGTTGTAAGAACAAATAGTAACCCTATACAAAGATTGCCTTCTTCTATATATACGTATGTATTTCCTTATCTTAGTTTCTTCCCTTCAAACTGAGTGACTTCTGAAATAATACCATCTTAAAAGCTCAAACAATATTCAATTTCAACACCAAACAATCCACTAAAGCCAAAGATCAAAGAAGATTGTGGGAGGAAGATCAAAACAAAACCATCACTCAGTTTTTAAAAAAACGTTCAAACCTGCTTTTCAAACTAGCTATGCTCTGTCTTCTCAAAATGGTGAGTAACTTCAATTTAAAATGCTTAAGTACATTTATATACGATTGATTGTTTTATGCCTAAACTAAATATGAAAACGTGTTTATATATTGTTGAATGTTTGTGTGTTTATGAAATGATGTCTGCATGTTATAGCTTGTAGTACACCTCTGTATTTAAATTTTAAAGTTCATGTTTGCTTCAAAAAAAACATTTTCTCTTGATCTAAGCATAATTTGGATACAGGATTTAAATAAAACTTGGTTGTTTTATTATAAGCTTTAGTTTAAGATTTTATTTAAGCTAAAGCAATTTAGTATTTGCTCTGGAAATAAAATTTAAATAGGAAACTCAAGTTTCTGTAAAAATTCAAACATTTTACTTTATGAATTCAGGTATGAAAATGGAATCCCTATACTTTAACATGAATTTCAAAGTTAAAATCATAATTTTTAGAATTGGGATCATGGAGTAATTTGGGTTTGTCTGATTTGTGCCTTTTCGAGTCGCCGTGGGTGATCCCATTGATGGGAGAGGTTGAGCCACCTCCTGGAGGTGGAGGAATGATCGGAGGATCGAGAAAAAATGGGGGAAGTTGGCGCAGTTGGTCATGGCGGCGGCGGCGAGTGGTTTATTTCTGGAAACCTAATTTTGGTCGAGGGTATTGGGTGATTCGTTTTCCCTCTGTGGTTGATCCAGTGGCGTACGGTTTTGGGAAATGATGGCTGGGTGGATGACGAAGTGAAGGCCGGGGTTGCGTGAGTTCTGGTGGTCGGGGCATGGCGAAGGAGGCGTTTCCAGGTTTAAGGGGATGTTGTTTCCGCGTGTTCCAAGTTTCATTTTTTTGATAGTCGATTTCGAATTTGAGGCGATGGAGGAGTTCAGGTGATTGGAGCATGTTCTGGGGAGGATTGACGACGTGGTTGTTGCCGCGGTGATGCCGGAAGGTGGCCAACGGCGAAGTGCACGTGCACTTGTGCACTTGTATGTCTGGGTAAGTAAGTTGTTTTGGGAAGAAGTTCATTTGGGAATGTCTGGACAACCTCGGGTTTGTCTCCAATATTTTGAACAGGGTTTAAAACTGTTTCTGTTTTTAGTTTTTTCAATTCAATTTCAAATATAAACAAAGTTTAAACTAAGTTTTAAAATCAAAGTTTTAATAATAAATTCAAGTTGTCTGAAACCTAGTTTGTAAATAAATCAAGTTTTAAAATTTTAAAATTGTTTTATTTATTAAAAATGTAAATAATTGAAAAGAAGTTGAATTTAAAATGGAACTTGAAATTGTAAAGGGAGTATCTAACCAAAGTTTAAATCAACATTTTTAAAAAAAAAATTAAACAATGTTAAAACTGAGTTCAAATTAAAATGCAATTATATTACAAGTTGAATTGGAATTTACCATTGAATATAAATAAAGTTTTGAAATTCAATTTGTTTCAAATGACTTGGACATATAATTAAAGTGTATTGAAAGTAACTTGAAATTTAAAATGAATTTAGAAATTATAAATGGAAATTTAAACAAGTTGAAGATTTAAAGGTTTAAACCTGAAATAAATTTTAAATCAGATTTTAAAATTTTAAAATAAATTTTAATTTATAACTTAAGTGTTTTAAAATAAATTAAAATATACTAAAGTTAAAAAGAGGAAAGAAAAAAATTGATTTTTAACTCTTTAAGAATTTCCTTTATAGTAAATTGTTTTTTTTACATGTAAATATTACAATGGAATTGAAAAGGGAATTTGAAAACAATAAATTAGATTGATTTATTTAATAATAATTATTTGTGGAATTGTGAAGTGTAATTACTTAATAACAGTAATTAAAGAATTAATTATTGAATATAATTAAGTGAGTTAATTGGATTAGTTCAGATTTATGGCTTAAGTTAATTAATTTAGAATAACCACCTGAAAATTTTAGGAATTATAATTACTTAGAAAAGTAATTAATTGATAATTACCGGATGTAATTGATTAAATGATAATCAGTAATTTGGGTATAATTATGTGTTAAGGGGTTAGTTTAATTTATTAATTAAAGAATTAATTAATAATTGTGATTAATTAAGATAAATTTAATAATTAAAGGTTAAATTGATTCATTAATTAAGATTGATTAGTCCATAATTAAAAGTGAATTAATAAATGATAAAAGGGGATTTTATTCTAAAATAAATTGAAATTAACTTAGGATAATTAACCTAGATTTATAATTAGTACAGTTGATTCAAATTTATCAGTCAACTAATGAATTTTACTTGTGAATGTTTGAACTTGACTGCATAATTAATTTGTCCAATATCGCTGATATTGATGCTTTGTGATATATCCTGATTTGTGTTATGACCTGGAATATAATTTATTTATCTGAGATAAATGTAATTATCATCTGTGATATATATATATATATATATATATATATATATATATATATCTGTGTTTTGTGAATAAAAGATAAGCGTTATGGTTTATACCGCTTATCAAATATAAGTGTTATAGTTTATAACCGCTTATCAAATAAATTTCTGTATTTGATCTGTGATGGTTGAATGATGTTGCACAATTGTGTTAAACCCCTGAACTTCACCATACACACACAATTATGGATTTTACGAGGAAATCGGTTAAGTCACAGATTTTTGAAATAGTTTTAAATTTGAATTTTTAAATTCAAATGTTTTGGAAATGGAATCGGAAGAAATGTGAAAAGCTTTTGGAATGGAATTTCAAAAAAATGAAATTTGTTTCAAATTACTTGATTAAGTTTTGGAATTTAAATAATTTGATTTAAACTTAGATTCAAGATTTGAAATTGAATTATATGATTTGAAATTAGGGATTAAAGATGTTATGTTAGTTATATACGGGTTTGAAACCATATTTAAAGTATTGTTCTGGGAATTCGAATTAAACCAAAGATTGTAACTTGTATAAATGAAATCGGGTTTTTCCAAAATAAAACTATTGTTTCTAAATGATAAAAAGATTTCGTTTCAAATTTTATTAAAGGGATTTCAAGTTTAAACTAAAATAGTTTTCCAAGTTATAGATAAATATTCGGAAATGAATTTTGAAAATGAATATTTGGGAACGATTTGAAAACTATAAGACAAATCTTTGATTTAAAGATTTAATGAATTAATCCTTTTGAAACAAAATTGTTTTGAAATCCATGAATGAATAGTTGTGAAAGTAGGTGAACTTTATGAAATAAATCTTTTGTTTAAAAGATTTGAAATGGTAATTGGCTTAAACCATTTGAAAGTAAGTTTTGAATTATTAAGTTGTGACTTAATTGAAATCCCATATCCATATGTTTTAAATATTGCGCTCACTATTCGGTTTAGCCGGGAAAGTACCTTTGTGTCGTATAACCCATTCCAAATATGTGATTCGACGTTATGGATAGCATTTGAAGACCGGTGGTGAAGACCGGGTATTTGCGAGAGCGTTAGGATGACCTATAGATTGTCTCTGCACTGAGTCGCACCGGTATAAAGGAGACTCCCTAAGTGATGGGAAGTCCGATCAGGGTTGTGAATACCCGGATTGCAAGGACTTCCTTGGAAGTGCCTTCGGTTCTGTTCGAACCTAGAACAGACTTATATGGATTGTGTGTCTGACATTACATTTTGAGATATAAAGCAGATTTCTTTCAAATACATTTCTGTTGGTGGCGGAGAATTTATTCTCTTAGCTTAACACCCTTCTCTGAGACGTACGAGCTCAGAGGTTATGTAGTTGAAGGTTATCAGTGATATGTTCCCAACATGGTAATGTGGCATGCTGAGTGATGTTGATCATTTGTAATCAAAGCGTGGATTTTTGTAAAAAGCGTAGCTTTGTGGACGAGACTTCGTCGGACCTCACACCCCGGAAATGGTCGCAACATGAAAGATGCAGCAAGGTTATTTGAGGGTAGCGCCCTCTGAGGGTATGTCATTTCCTTCTGGATAGAAGTGGTATCATGGTATGGAGCGCAGATATTTAACTTATGTGGACATCGCAAATATATATATATATCTTACTTTGTGATTGTTGTTGGGGCCCTGGATAAAGGTTGGTTACGACCGAGGGATGGCATACTCGTGTCAGTAGTTACCCAGTTAAGTGGTAACCCGGCCTTGTGTTGGCAGAGATCCGGTTAGGTTCTCAGGGCGTCCTTCCAGAGGTGTTTCCATGTGGCAATGGAAAGTTCATTGGCCTGACCATTTGTTGGAAATCCAATTCCCAATACGAAACCCTGTACGGTTTTAGTTGTAGAACCTGCCATTTACTTATGGTGGTCACCACTGTTTAGATGGTAGCAATAGTAGGCATACGATAATGGTCGTATGTTGGCTAAGATTTATATTCTACTTTCGAAATGTTTCCCTGCACTTTGCACTTATAGTAATAATATCAAAGAATCTACGTATCAAGCATGCTTAACTATCATAAGAAAAAATCTCCTCCAATTCTGCGTTTGCATTGTGTGTGTGGCGGGAGGTCTTATGGTAGTTTCATTTTCTAAAAGCATTACGAATTGATTTTAAAATCTTTTGTCGATTGTTTTAAAAGATAAACTGTTTTTGTTGCACACACCAGTCCCATGACTGATCCGGAGTTTATTGTTTCTTTCCTAAACTCTGGGTGCTCAAAATTTTTTCTACACGAGCAGTCTAGAGTTGGGTTTTTCAGATACTCAGATGTTGTGGATTATCTGGAAATCTTTGGATCAGACTGCACTTGCTTATCTTTGTGCATCGTTATTGGGAGTTCGAACTATTGTTGGATTGGTTCTTGGAAATGGAGTTGCAGTTTTTTGGAGTTCTTCCTTGAAGACTATCTTAGAGTTATTTGTTCCGCTGCTGGTGTTATCGTTTTCTTTTTCGCTGCTATTTTATTGTATCATATCTTTGATGTATATTGATATCTATTGGATCATCTGTTGTATCAGATATTGAATCAAAGCTGTATATCAATGTATTATTCTTTTCTTCCGCTATGTTGTTTACTTAATGTTGTTATAAGCTCCGGCGAATCGGATTTGAATGGTCGAATCTATGGCATTCGAATACGATATGAAGTATGGATGTCGATTTTTGAGCGCGAAAAATCCGACTTGTTACATTTATTTTGATAAACAAATGTAAATTTCAAATTGTTTTAAATATAATTGGATATATAAATTGTAAGTGCATACATCTTTCTATTATTTTAAAATGGTTTGAAATTTAACCCTGTAATTAGTTCTTAAGTTTCCACTAATTAATAGTTTCAATTATTGTAGCGAAATGGAATGTAACTAATTAATAATTGGAAATAATAAAACCTGTAACATCTCGATGTTTCGTTCCATTCGCATCCACACATGTCGGAATTGAATTGCTTAAAATATCAGATTGTTAATTTATATTTGGAAAATCTCGACATATACAGTAAATAAATCAATCGTAGAATTACAGACACGGAGTAATGTATCAATAAGCAGTGGAAATAAAAGAATAGTTGTTCATGAAGCTACTATATATATAACTGAGTTAAACCAGATACAACAGAAGTCTCGAATACATTAAAGTCTCAATACAATAGTCAAATAACAAAATCAAAATATATCACAGAAGTCAACTGAATAACAGCAAGCTGAATTGATAGATGGATCTTCGAGTGAAGCTTCAACTCCAAAGGTGAGTCTCAAATGCTATGGCACTCAGTCTGACCCGAGGGTAAAGCAAAATACAAAACACTGGAGTCAGAATTAACATTCTTATATCAGTAAATCCAATTCAAGTGAAATATCAACTAAAATACAAGTAACTCAAATGATGTTTAGGATAACCATAATCTAAGGATCCATGGAACTATCTACTATGTAGTACAATACACTATTATAATATGTCTATAGTAAAGTAAACTATTAAAATAGCGTTAAGGCGTTACCTATATCCCCCTTAACATATTTTATAGTGCCATAGTCTATACCGTAATACTCCGTAAACTGGAGCTACCAGAGGGTACCCCATAGGTACGACACAAAGAAAACTCATAGTGGTCTCGATATGGTAGGTGACACGGCACAACTAGGCAATGCCATGGTAGATATACCAATTACACTTCCGGGATGGTGGTAACGTAGAGCCACAGCAATCACCCACCTCGATCCATACTCCCAAAAAAATCAGAGGGGTGCACCCAATAAATCATAAAGTAATAGAATGGTATTAAAGGAGTTTGTCCGATTGGAGGATTTACCTCACTTGGCCCGTCAATTGCTCTTGCTTTAGCCACCTTAAGCTAACTCATGGGAGTCAGTTCAACGTATATACCTCAAATAGAATCGTCGCCACCATCATACTTCATTTTGGAATCACCACATACACAGTTGTTAAAGTGGTTTTCGGTATTGGTAGAGAGTATGAAAATAACCAATCCCGGTCTCTTTAACAACCAATCATTATTATAACACCGTGGTTATTTCAAAATATCATACTTCAAAACCAAGATATCATATCCATTACAAAACCATATCAATACGATATAATTTCCCACTTAAAATAATATTCATTTCCAAAATCATAATACTTTCCTAAATTATAACCCATTCGAAATTATAAAACTTTGGAAATCATAACACTTTGGAAATCATAACATTTTGAAAACATAATACTTTGGAAATCAAAACACTTTGAAACATAACTTTGAAATCATAGCACTTTTCTCTTAAACAGTTTAGATATTAATAATAGTATATATATAACAAAATTCTATATAACAAAATAGTTAATATAATAAAATAATTTATATATAAAATAGTTATAAATTAAATAGTTTATATTAAAGTTAGTAGTATATTTAAAAATATTTTCATATTAAAATAGTTTATATTAAAAATAATTTATATTAAAATAATTTTTAAAGTAAAATATTTATATATATTAAAATACTTAAGATAGTAAAATAGTTTCCTCAAGTGCACAAATCAATTCAAACTAACACGAATTCCAAAATCCCATTTAAATCAAATCTCGGTTCTTCCATTTCAATTCAAATCCCAATAAACCATTTTATATCAATTTCAATATAGATTTGAATTTCAAAAATAAACCATTTCGATTTCAATAGATTTCAAAGCTTTAAATATTCAAACATTTACAAAGCTAAATTTGACAATTATATATATATATTTATATCAAATTCGCTTTATTATTATTTTATTTTGAAATATTTACTTAATCATTCCGATAACATACAAATTAAACTTCAAATTGCAAATCTAAGTAAAACTAAGTGTTCCATTTCAATTATGTAAATTTGAAAATATTCATTTAAATCACTTTTAATCAAATCAAGTTATACAATCATATCTTTAAAATCTTAAATTTAATAAATTTCAACCCAAACTTATTTAAGTATAATTCTTAGTTAAATACAATTTCAAATAATTTCAAATTATCTATACAGCCTTAATTTATTAAAATTATTATAAAATCTATTTTATATATTTTAAAAGAATATCAATATTATAAGAACATCTAAAAAGAAAATTATAACTTAAAACTAACTTATAAATTTTAAATTTCCAAACATAAAACTTAGAATCTAAAATTTAAAACTTTATAAAATAGCATTTATATATATAATATTTAAAATCAATAGTCATGTAAAACCAATATATTTCCTTTTAAAACTATGGAAATCATTTCAATATATATATATGTATGTCTGTTTATAGTTTTCTATTCTATAGTCAAGTGATACGGATATTTATCATTTCAATCCGCAATTTAATTATTTACGGGTATATATCTTTTCAAACCGCAATCTCAAATTCAATATCAATGAAAAATTGCTTGGGTTTGTCATTTCAACCCATAACGATTTTCTTCTATTCTACAAGATCATTTGGGTATGTATCGTTTCAACCCATAGGGAATTCAATACTAACAGGGAACTTGTAGAGTGAGAATAAATATAACATATCAATAATAGGCATATATTATCAATGATAAATAAAACATAAATAACAGGATATGGGGACAGATGTCATAGGTGAGCAGTTACAGATAATGGCATATCATATATATAGAAATTAAATATCTAGCAACAACATATTTCAATTGTCATTTCAAATAAAATCAAATTTAATAAATATAAGAATGTTAATCGTGAGTGATTGCTCACCTTTCAAGGCTGGAGAGAATAGACAGCGTAATCAGTTACGAATCCAAGCACGAATTTCAAAGCAGAGCAAGATTGACACGAATGAACGCGAATTCGACGAGCACGGCTAATAGTTTGAAATTGATGAAAACAAGTCAAAACAAGATAGATATGACACTGAAACAAAATAAATATTTCATATACATGTATATTCTTTGAAATCAATATAAATTTGAAAACCCAAACTTAAGTATGCTCATATATATAAATTAATATATGACATATGCAACTCACGTTCATTAAAAAATCAAACATATATATACATAATATATATATTTTTTGAAATAAATACTTATATATAAACTTAGCCATATCATATCTTATATATAAAACTAATATATATAAATCTATATATATAAACTTACATACGTATAATACTTTGAAATCAACAATATATATATACTAATATATAAATTGTAGAACCGAGGACATATACTATTACTGACATATAAAAATACTCTTTATAAACCAGACCTTATGTATGTCATATATATAAACTCAACTATTTATAAACTTATATATATATATATATAATAATATATAAACTAAACTCATATATAAACTTATACTTATATAAACAACACTGTTATAACTGTAAATAAATAAAGTATAAAACACAGTAATCGACATATAGCAGCATATTATATCTTACATAAACTAGCATACATAACTACATATTATGTAACTCATATAAACCGATCATCATGTACTGACATATTATATTTTTATATAAACTTTACATAGGCTTACAACTATAACAATAAGTGAGATACAACAATGCATACTTAACAGTAAGTTATATATAAACTTTAAGTTAGCCTCAACCGATCAGATATAAATTTATATAAACATACATATATATCTTAAAACTTATATACATATATATACTTATTTAAAATCGACATGAAATATTTTTTTATAATCTAGAATACTGTAACATATATATACTTTGTAAACAATATATTCATATATATATATATAAACACATACGCATCACAATATATAAATGAACAAAATAAGACAGGAATCTGCTCACGGCAGAGGAGGTTGATGAGTGGGTGGTGCTGACGCGTGCTAGGGGTACGGTGGAAGTCCAGGCATCTTGAGTGAGGGGAAGGAGGCGTGAGGTGGTTCAGGTGGGTGTGGTCGGTGGCTGGCCGAAGTGGGGAAACAAGGCGGATTGAAATGGGTAGTAGGGTTTGAAGTGGTGAAGGCTGTCGGCGTATCACATAGATTGGTGGAGGAGAAAAGTGTAACAACCCGGGATTTGCATTACCAATTAATAAATAAAAGTTAGGATTTTTATTTATTCTTAATGAAGCATAAAAGGATTTGGAATAACAAAATTTATTTGAAAAAGGCTATTTTAATTAAATGGGAAATATGGGATTTTAAAATGAGGATAAAATGTTATTTTGGAGAGTTAAATATTTTAGGAGAGATTTTAAAACGGGTTTGGGTAAGAAATGAGTTCATAAACATACATGAACACTTAGAATTTTTTTTGGAAACATTGTAATAACCCTCTTCTTATTGGGTTACAAAACTTAACCCAATAACCCACCCTAAACCTCCCCTATATATTATCTCAAACTCTCATAACCTTCTTCATTCAACCATAATCAAAACCCTAATCATTTCCTAAAGCTTCTTAACAAAAATGGCCTCCATCTTCATCTCCTTCAAGTTTTAGCTTATGCAAGTCATTCTAGGCAAAGGTAATGCAAATACTCACCTCAAATCCCTCTTTTATAACTTTCTAATTTCTGAAATTAGTTTGTTAACACATATTTTATGTGTTTTTATGATCTTATAGCCTCCTAATCCTCTTTTGCTAACTTGGGTTGATGCTATTATGATCATTGTTGCTTTCTAAGAGAGGTATATTGCTAAAAACTTCTTATAGTATGTGTTTGATCCTCTTTTGATGTCATAAATCAATTAGTAACACATGCTTATTTATGTAACATGTGAATCATAGCTCCTTAATCATCTTTGCATTCAATTTGGGGTTGCACATAAGATGTTTGTAAAATTGCTTCATAAGGTAATGCTAAGTTTTGACCCTATGTTTCCTTTAATTTAGTATAATAATCATTATATGATGGTTAGTGATTGTTATTAGCAAAATTTGATGCCAAAAACTTGAAAAAAACACACCTAAATGTCAAAAAAATGCAAAAATTGTTGGCTGGAATTGTTCTACAAGCTGAAACAGGCCAAAAACCCAAATCTGAGTGCACCAGGCAGGCCTGTGCTGCACCCTGGCTGCTGCACTAGTGCAGTAGGCTAGCCCAGCTGGGCTAGCCAGAGGCAGGCCAGCCCTGGATGGGCTGGCCGCACCCCACACCCCCCAGCCCGCCTGGGCTGGGGGTTTACCCGGCCTCCCCAGCCCGGGCGGGCTGGGGAAGCAGGGACGCGGGCCGAAGCCCGCGTCCCACCCCAGCCCAGGCGGGCTGGGGATTTAATATTTCCCCAGCCCGCCTGGGCTGGGGACAGAAGACGCGGGCTTCGGCCCGCGTCTCAACCCCAGCCCAGGCGGGTTGGGGAATATTGAAATCTTTCCCCAGCCCGCCTGGGCTGGGGAGCAGTGGACGCGGGCCGAAGCCTGCGTTCCAGTCCCGGCCCTGGCGGGCTGGGGAGGACTGACGCGGGCCGGGCCCGCGTCCAAAAAAAAAAAAAAATAATAATAATCAAACATTACCTCTGTTTTCAGCTTTTGAGCGCCACTTCGCGATGCCTCCACGCTCGCATCGGAAGTCGGAATTCGACGTTTTTGGTCTCGTTGGAAAGGTGGAGTTGCGAACTCCATCTCTGGAAAATTTGGACAACATTGGAGTTCGTTTGGTACTTCGATTTTCGTGCCAAAGTTAGACTCTGGTCGCTGTTGGAAAACAGTATGAATCTTTCTCTGGGTTCAACTTTGAGACGTCGCTGCCACTTCGTCTCAACTCGGAATCCAGAAATTCTTTTTGCATCTTAAAGTAGGGATGTTGGACTATATGCCTACCTGTTTTCATTCCATTTGGACACAGTTTGCTAGTCCAAATAAATTTCCGAACTTGGGTTCGCAGCAGTTTTTGAGTGGTTTCAAACACTTGGAATATTTTTGATGATTTTCTGGTTTTCGTCGATTTCTTTGAGATTTGTCTCTGGATTTCGTACACTGGCTTTATAAAAAGGATTTAAAAGGATTTTTCACTCCAAAATGGCTTTTGAAAATTATTATATAATATGATTTTTAATTATTAAATTAATTACTCCATAATAGGAGACTTTTCAAAAGACCGTTTTAAAAGTGATTTCGAAATCAATTACAAATCCGTTTTACACCATTATTTTCTATAATAAAAATCTCACACTCACTTTTAGCACGTCAAGCGAAGTGGAAAGGTGCTTAAACGGTTAGGAAATCTCCGGCCCATGGAAACCGTGTGTATTTTCTTTCCGGTTAATCCCAGACCTATTCGATTGATCGTTTTGACCTTTGGGTATAGTCTACCGATGATATGAGGTGGACTTTTTATTGATTGGAGTGTGAGCTTGCTATTGGTTAGGAAACCGTTTAGTGCGAACGTGGGGTATGGGACTCATTGTTAACACTTTACAGGTTCCTCTCCAAGAAGTTAGTGACACATTAGCCTCTGGGCGGCCAATACTGGACCTCTGGGTCACCACGCCTCTGGGCAACCGTCTCTGGACACCTGATCTATGGAGCATTTTATTTTTCGGCGTGCGCCTCTGGGCCTTTATCCTTCTGGGAAGGATCTCGCCGTTTCGCGCGTTCCGCATCTGTGCGAGTGATCGATCACAACTCTACAGTACTTGGCAACAACGACTCTGGTCGGTGCACGTGCAATATTTGTATTATCTGATGATTTTTATATCCATTCGAGTATCGCCATTCGGTGTTGGTTCTATGGAACCATACGATGTAAGTGCGATTACCCTATGGATTCACAGTGTCTCTGGACACTGCATTTCTGTATTTGATTTCATTGATTTTTCATTATATCCCTATTGCTCTTTGGAGCATCGATCCTTGCTTGGGCATTGATCACAGACTCTGGTCACTCGTGGGATTATTGCCTGTAGGCAACTTTATATAGCTTTGGCTACGCCGATGATATGAGGCGATTTTATTTATTTAACACTTTGGTGTTTGTATTCTCTTTGGAGATTTTTATTGTTTATTGATGATTGTTTATTGATGATTAGGGATCGTCATTATATTCATGTAGTCCATATTACTCTTCTCTTTGGAGAAGTACTGTTTTATTTATGTACTACATTATTATATATATCTCAGTTATTACTGATTGTTTAGCTAGCCTGACCCGAGTGTTTTCACTCGGGTCAGACCGAGTTGTTTCAGGTTAGGTCTCTGGACTAGCTTATGTACTTCCGCTTGGACATTATCTGCTATGCTGATAGATAGCTCTTTTTATTTGTCCACTATTCTGCTACTCTGTTATTTCAGACTCTTATGTATATATTTTTGACTCACATGTGTGAGCGGTGGCTTTGTACCCACCTTTCTGATACTTGGATCTGTACTGATGATGTATTGTACCTATGTTCTGTGACTGTTGTGTGACTGTTCTGTGATGATGATGTTATCATTTAGTATTATGTTTGTTCTGAACCTATTTTCCTTAGCCATTGTAATCTCGTTATAAATATCTATTGGATATGTCGAACCACTTAAGAAAAGAATACCACCTATTCGACGTATTCAGTAGTTAGTTATAGCTTGATTACACATGGTCGCTTCCATTATACTCTATTCTCCGTTCTAGTAGACGGTATTACTCCGTAATACTCTTTACTAGAGTGGGTCTCGGAGTGGGGCGTTACACCTTGGTATCGGAGCGAGGTTCAGAATTAAGCATAACAAATACAGAACGGATACACTTAGTACAATACATTTTAATTGGATCCGAAATAAATCAAATCCCTTCCTTATGCTTATTGATAGATAAGTTAGGAATATGTGTAGGAATTTATTATATTCCGTAGTATTCCTTAATTAAGTATCAATCATTGAATCATTTCTAACTCTAATTCCCGTTTGACTTTCAGTATGTCTGGAAGGGGAAGAGGGAGAACCACATGTCAGACTAGTGCTGCTAGGCAGTCCAGCAACACTCATCCAGAGGGCGTGTTCATGACTACCGACCAAATCATGGAGCTGGTTCGGAATTCTCAGTCTCATTATCAGTCTCCATCCCCAGTTGTTGATGCTCCGTGCATGTCTGTTTTTGTGCGTCTCTGCAGTGATTTTACCCATCTCGGAGGGAAGCCGTTCAGTGGCTCCGAGAATGTCTTAGAGGTCCAGGCTTGGATTCGGATATGCGAGCGCATTTTTACTCGTATGGATATCTCGGATCATGATCGTGTTCTTATTGCTTCTAGGCAGCTACGGCCGAATGAGGTTTGCTATCCGACTCATGATCTTGAGTTGGCAGCTGTCGTCTTTGCTTTGAAGACGTGGCGTCACTTTCTATTAGGCGAACGCTTCATTCTTTACACCGATCACAAGTCTCTGAAGTATCTTTTCAGCCAGAGAGATCTCAATATGAGGTAGCAACGATGGCTTGAGTTTCTCGCCTCATATGATTTAGATATTCAGTATACCCCTGGCAAAGGTAATCGTGTTGCATATGCGCTCAGTCGCAAGCACTCGGCAGTAGTTTCTATGATGATTGCCGAGTGGGATATTCTTGAGACCCTATCTTTGTGTGATGTTAGAGATCGAGCTCCATCCTCTGATTCTCCGGTCTTATTATTTAGCTTGGAAGCTCGTCCTATCTTATTGGATCGCATTGCCCATGCTCAGCGGCAGGATCCAGACTTATTGCATCTTATTCATCTTCTCGAGTCGGGATCCAGTGATGAGACATTGCTGGATTATTCTCTGGATTTTCATCGGTGTCTTCGTAGGAAGAACCGTATTGTTGTACCATCTGATTTATCACTTAGGCGTGACATTCTGGACGAGTGCCATCGCACTAAGTACACTATTCATCCCGGGTCGAGTAAGATGTATGCCGACATGTGTCGCCTATATTATTGGGAGGGTTTGAAGAGAGATGTGGCAAGTTATGTGAGTGGTTGCATGACTTGTCAACAGATCAAAGCCGAGCATCAGCGTCCGTCTGGTCTTCTTCAGCCTCTAGAGATTCCATTATGGAAATGGGATCAGATATCCATGGATTTCATTGACGGTCTGCCTCGATCGAGGTCAGGCCATACTTCTATCTGGGTTATTATTGATCGCTTGACCAAATCGGCTCATTTCATTCCGATTAAATCCACTCGGACTGCACCTCAGTTGGCCAAGCTCTATGTGAAGGAAGTCGTTCGACTTCATGGCATTCCTAGCTCTATCGTCTGCGATCGAGACACTATCTTTACTAGTCACTTCTGGAAGTGCCTACAGTCAGCTTTGGGCACAAAGCTGAATCTCTCGACTGCTTATCATCCTCAGACCGACGGTCAGACAGAGAGGGTGAATCGTATTTTAGAGGATCTTTTGCGCTGTTGTATTTTGGATTTCAGAGGTAGTTGGGAGGATCACTTACCGCTCGTAGAGTTCTCCTACAACAACAGCTATCAGTCTAGTATCGGCATGGCACCTTTCGAGGCTCTCTACGGAAGGCCATGTCGCTCTCCTGCTTGTTGGTTAGAATCTGGCGAGAAGCTTATTCTTGGTCCAGATTCAGTTCGGGAATCTTCTGAGAAGATCGTGCTTATCCGTCAGAGAATGAAAGAGGCACAAGACCGCCAGAAATCCTACGCGGAGAACCGTAGGAAGCCACTTGAGTTCTCCATTGGCGATTCTGTCTTTATTCGTGTTTCTCCCATGAAGGGGGTTGTGCGTTTCAGCTCCATAGGGAAATTGGCTCCTCGCTATATTGGACCATTTCCTATTACGGAACGCATCGGCCCCGTTGCTTATCGTGTGGCTCTACCTGCTCATTTTTTCGGAATGCATGAGTGTTCCATGTTTCTCTGCTTCGCAAGTGTGTACGTGATCCTGATTCTATCATTGAGCCGCATGTCGTACCTGATTTAGAGATCTTACCTAACTTATCTTTGGAGCAGCAACCTGTCTGTGTGCTTGATTCGGAGGTTAGACGCCTTCGCAACAAAGAGGTTCCACTCGTGAAGATTCAATGGTCACCGAATCCTAAGGACTGCACTTGGGAGACCAGAGAATCTATCGAGCGCTCTTATCCTGGCTTTCTCCCATCTTCTCTGCGGGTAAGAATTCTCTATTTTATCTCTATCACTTCTTTTGTGGATTTGTCGTTATAGACGACATCTATCTTAAGGAATTGCGGGGACGCAATTTTCTTAAGGGGGGGAGTCTGTAACAACCCGGGATTTGCATTACCAATTAATAAATAAAAGTTAGGATTTTTATTTATTCTTAATGAAGCATAAAAGGATTTGGAATAACAAAATTTATTTGAAAAAGGCTATTTTAATTAAATGGGAAATATGGGATTTTAAAATGAGGATAAAATGTTATTTTGGAGAGTTAAATATTTTAGGAGAGATTTTAAAACGGGTTTGGGTAAGAAATGAGTTCATAAACATACATGAACACTTAGAATTTTTTTTGGAAACATTGTAATAACCCTCTTCTTATTGGGTTACAAAACTTAACCCAATAACCCACCCTAAACCTCCCCTATATATTATCTCAAACTCTCATAACCTTCTTCATTCAACCATAATCAAAACCCTAATCATTTCCTAAGGCTTCTTAACAAAAATGGCCTCCATCTTCATCTCCTTCAAGTTTTAGCTTATGCAAGTCATTCTAGGCAAAGGTAATGCAAATACTCACCTCAAATCCCTCTTTTATAACTTTCTAATTTCTGAAATTAGTTTGTTAACACATATTTTATGTGTTTTTATGATCTTATAGCCTCCTAATCCTCTTTTGCTAACTTGGGTTGATGCTATTATGATCATTGTTGCTTTCTAAGAGAGGTATATTGCTAAAAACTTCTTATAGTATGTGTTTGATCCTCTTTTGATGTCATAAATCAATTAGTAACACATGCTTATTTATGTAACATGTGAATCATAGCTCCTTAATCATCTTTGCATTCAATTTGGGGTTGCACATAAGGTGTTTGTAAAATTGCTTCATAAGGTAATGCTAAGCTTTGACCTTATGTTTCCTTTAATTTAGTATAATAATCATTATATGATGGTTAGTGATTGTTATTAGCAAAATTTGATGCCAAAAACTTGAAAAAAACACACATAAATGTCAAAAAAAATGCAAAAATTGTTGGCTGGAATTGTTCTACATGCTGAAACAGGCCAAAAACCCAAATCTGAGTGCACCAGGCAGGCTTGGGCTGCACCCTGGCTGCTGCACTGGTGCAGTAGGCTAGCCCAGCTGGGCTAGCCAGAGGCAGGCCAGCCCTGGATGGGCTGGCCGCACCCCACACCCCCCAGCCCGCCTGGGCTGGGGGTTTACCCGGCCTCCCCAGCCCGGCGGGCTGGGGAAGCAGGGACGCGGGCCGAAGCCCGCGTCCCACCCCAGCCCAGGCGGGCTGGGGATTTAATATTTCCCCAGCCCGCCTGGGCTGGGGACAGAAGATGCGGGCTTCGACCCACGTCTCAACCCCAGCCCAGTCGGGTTGGGGAATATTGAAATCTTTCCCCAGCCCGCCTGGGCTGGGGAGCAGTGGACGCGGGCCGAAGCCTGCGTTCCAGTCCCGGCCCTGGCGGGCTGGGGCGGACTGACGCGGGCCGGGCCCGCGTCCAAAAAATAATAATAATAATAATAATCAAACATTACCTCTGTTTTAAGCTTTTGAGCACCACTTCGCGATGCCGCCACGCTCGCATCGGAAGTCGGAATTCGACGTTTTTGGTCTCGTTGGAAAGGTGGAGTTGCGAACTCCATCTCTGAAAAATTTGGACAACATTGGAGTTCGTTTGGTACTTCGATTTTCGTGCCAAAGTTAGACTCTGGTCGATGTTGGAAAACAGTATGAATCTTTCTCTGGGTTCAACTTTGAGACGTCGCTGCCACTTCGTTTCAACTCGGAATCCATAAATTCTTTTTGCATCTTAAAGTAGGGATGTTGGACTATATGCCTACCTGTTTTCATGCCATTTGGACACAGTTTGCTGGTCCAAATAAATTGCCGAACATGGGTTCGCAGCAGTTTTTGAATGGTTTCAAACACTTAGAATATTTTTGATGATTTTCTGGTTTTCGTCGATTTCTTTGAGATTTGTCCCTGGATTTCGTACACCGGCTTTATAAAAAGGATTTAAAAGGATTTTTCACTCCAAAATGGCTTTTGAAAATTATTATATAATATGATTTTTAATTATTAAATTAATTACTCCATAATAGGAGACTTTTCAAAAGACCGTTTTAAAAGTGATTTCGAAATCAATTACAAATCCGTTTTACACCATTATTTTCTATAATAAAAATCTCACACTCACTTTTAGCACGTCAAGCGAATTGGAAAGGTGCTTAAACGGTTAGGAAATCTCCGGCCCATGGAAACCGTGTGTATTTTCTTTCCGGTTAATCCCAGACCTATTCGATTGATCGTTTTGACCTTTGGGTATAGTCTACCGATGATATGAGGTGGACTCTTTATTGATTGGAGTGTGAGCTTGCTATTGGTTAAGAAACCGTTTAGTGCGAACGTGGGGTATGGGACTCATTGTTAACACTTTACAGGTTCCTCTCCAAGAAGTTAGTGACACATTAGCCTCTGGGCGGCCAGTACTGGACCTCTGGGTCACCATGCCTCTGGGCAACCGTCTCTGGACACCTGCTCTATGGAGCAGTTTATTTTTTAGCGTGCGCCTCTGGGCCTTTATCCTTCTGGGAAGGATCTTGCCGTTTCGCGCGTTCTGCATCTGTGCGAGTGATCGATCACAACTCTACAGTACTTGGCAACAACGACTCTGGTCGGTGCACGTGCAATATTTGTATTATCTGATGATTTTTATATCCATTCGAGTATCGCCATTCGGTGTTGGTTCTATGGAACCATACGATGTAAGTGCGATTACCCTATGGATTCAAAGTGTCTCTGGACACTGCATTTCTGTATTCGATTTCATTGATTTTTCATTATATCCCTATTGCTCTTTGGAGCATCGATCCTTGCTTGGGCATTGATCACAGACTCTGGTCACTCTTGGGATTATTGCTTGTAGGCAACTTTATATAGCTTTGGCTACGCCGATGATATGAGGCGATTTTATTTATTTAACACTTTGGTGTTTGTATTCTCTTTGGAGATTTTTATTGTTTATTGATGATTAGGGATCGTCATTATATTCATGTGGTCCATATTACTCTTCTCTTTGGAGAAGTACTGTTTTATTTATGTACTGCATTATTATATATATCTCAGTTATTACTGATTGTTTAGCTAGCCTGACCCGAGTGTTTTCGCTCGGGTCAGACCGAGTTGTTTCAGGTTAGGTCTCTGGACTAGCTTATGTGCTTCCGCTTGGACATTATATGCTATACTGATAGATAGCTCTTTTTATTTGTCCACTATTCCGCTACTCTGTTATTTCAGACTCTTATGTATATATTTTTGACTCACATGTGTGAGCGGTGGCTTTGTACCCACCTTTCTGATACTTGGATCTGTACTAATGATGTATTGTACCTATGTTCTGTGACTGTTATGTGACTGTTCTGTGATGATGATGTTATCATTTAGTATTATGTTTGTTCTGAACCTATTTTCCTTAGCCATTGTAATCTCGTTATAAATATCTATTGGATATGTCGAACCACTTAAGAAAAGAATACCACCTATTCGACGTATTCAGTAGTTAGTTATAGCTTGATTACACATGGTCGCTTCCATTATACTCTATTCTCCATTCTAGTAGACGATATTACTCCGTAATACTCTTTACTAGAGTGGGTCTCGGAGTGGGGCGTTACAAAAAGATATGGAGGTGGTGAGAGGAAGGTGGTCTTGGCCTGCCTGTGGAGTTGAAGTCGAAGGGAGGAACATGCAAGGAAAGTGACGAGCTGGAAGTGCAGAGGGGGCCTTACGATCGGAGGGACAAAGGTCGAGCAGGTAGAAGATTTCCAAGTTTCCAAGCAAGAGAATGCAAGCCTTATATTAGATATATGTTATTATTATTTTTCTCTTAAGCGAAGCATAGCACGAAAAGAGAAATGGAAAGAGAAAATAAAATGGACGAACCAGAAATATGAAGTTAAACCAGCAAATAAATATTGGAACCATTGGGAATGACAAAAGTCAAAAGCTGAATTCAAGGAATAATAAAAGCAAATGCCTATTGGTTTCACGGTAGATAAACGAAAGGTTACGGAAAAACAAAAAGGCTTAAAACGGTACCGATATGGCTATCTATTTCGCAAATATTGTTGCGTACCGAACATCAAAATGCATATATGAATATACTGCAGCAATTGGCACGATGAGATGAATAGAACAACACACAAATATAAGTGATATGACCATCCTATCAAAAGTCAATATTTGCTGCAAAATGCTGTAAATTTGCCAAAAATAAGATAAACGGGGCTAGAGATATCAAAATTTGGCGAAACGAAATATGATGTCTTACTCAAAAAATGATTTACAAATTTTCTATAAAAATATTCAGGTTTCGGAAACTTTTTATTTTCATCAATATTAACTGATTTAAATTGAAACTAAAATTACACAACAGAATTAACATTCATATTTTCCAATGAAAATTTTCCATTTTCTATGTCTAAATAGACGTATTCCAAATGTCGATTTTTCATTGCAAAATTTTATAGTTTTAAATTTCATAAAATTTCAATTAATTACATTATAAAAACTATTAAAATTTTATGGATCGTTACAAAACCTTTTATACAAAGAATTTTAAAAAAACATCTTTCGAAACAAATCTTGAAACATTTTCTAAGAATTGACCAGACCTCTCTACACTAGTAATTACCTACTACTTGTGCCTAAAAGAATGATTTTTTGTCTTGTATATACCATATTAGGAAAGTTACGCAAACGAGAGTCCTCTAGAGCGAATTGTGGCAAGAAGGATAGCCTTATAGTTCTCTCTAGTGACATAGAGGAATAGCCAGAATATCCGCCTAGAAATGGTGGTTTTTCGATCGAGGAAGATCATCCCCATAAGATACAAATGATTTTGGTTTTGAAAATTAGTTAGTGAAATAATTTTACCAACAATTATGTTTTGAATATAAAGAATATTTTTCAAGTAGTATAGTTATTTTATTGAGTAAAGGGTAATACTTAGATATTATCGCAAATTTATCGGTTGGTTAATTTAAAAGTTTAAGCTCAAACTCCTCGTGAATTTATTTTCACAATTTGACTATAGGGTATTCGATAATCTTGGTTTAAGATTAAAGGAATTATTTTAAGATAAATAATTCTTATGAATACGTTTTATATACGTAATTTTATAAACGAGATTTATAAAACGTGCTTTATAAAGGAATTTGTGAGAATTTTAATTTCGAATATGTTCGAAAGGAATTTCAAATGATTTTTGAAAAAGGAATAATAATAGTATTGTTTCTATAAAAAAAGAGCTTTTGAAAACGAAAAACGATCTTATGATTAATTAAATCAAATGGCTCAAAGGTAACTAAAAATGGGCGAGAAATGTGTTCGGATGCTTCTCATAAGTATTCTCCCTCTTGTTAAGGAAATATGTGATACTATTGGTAGTACCCAGTTCCTTGGAATCATTTTTGAGTTACTCAATCAATATAATTTTCCAAAGTTAAAAGGGATAATGTGAATCAGTAACTGACAAATTAATGGTTGTCAATTCTTATCAAAGTGTATTATCTTAATAATGGGATTTTAATGATAATAACAAGTATTAGAGTCTTTTTACTAAAATAGAAGTTCATTTTAACAATGTTTTGGTAGTAATTGTTTTAATCTCTTCGATTATATTTTAAAGTAAGTAAAACTTGTTTAGTAAATTATGAATATACTTAAAGAAACTGAATAAGTACATGAATACTTTTATATATTCAAACTGTAAAGGTAAAGAGAATACATATACATATATATATATATATAAAGAAAGTTTTAATTAATAAAGGTGTGTTAAATTTATTAAGTAAGTTTTAACCAAATAAAAAATGATTTCACATTTAATATTACTTAAAAGAAGTTTATGATAATTTATCAGTTTAATGAATTATTTTGAAAATGAGTTTTTTAGAAGCCACTAAGTTATGTTTAGAGATCAATTATAATAAAAAGATTTTGTAATATAAAGAAGTATCTTTATAAAATGTGTTTAAATTAAGAAATTATTTAAAGAATATATTTTATAAAGTATATTTTATAAAATAAAGTGTGATTAGCAAAAATAAAATGATGTTTGAGAAAGATGGATACCCTAATGTTTTGAAAAAGTATAAATGGGAAAGTTATGTAATATAAAATAAGTTTGGAATTAAATTTTTAAGGAGATTTATTAACAAAGAAATTTCAAAGGTATTTTGAAATAAGAATTATAATGGTGTTACTCCAAATAAAGGATAATAAATTTATTTTGGAAAAAAGGATAGAAATATTTTGTGAATAAATATTTGAAAATAATAATAATAAAAAGATAAAATGGTTATTTATAAAGGAGTATCTTTATAAAAGTTTGAATAAAAGATGAATGTTTTATGAAATATTTTCATAGGAATTTTAGGAAGGTTAATAAATACATATGAAGTATATGATTGTTTCGTCGCACGATTTAATCTAAGATTCGAGTGCAAAACTTTGATGTGTTTAACACTTATCCGAAAGAGGATTTATCACTCGATTTTTGACGATGAACATTGATGAGGATTTAGGGTTGGATACATTAGTTTTCTATCATAGTTAAGAGCTACGTAAGGAGAACTAAAGTTCTAATCAGAAAACCTGGCCAGAGTCCGCACTAAAGGATCGGGGGGTCAATACTAGTTCGGAAGTAAGTTATGGATTCGAATAGTAAATCAAATCAGATATTGTATACGGATGAAACATCATACGCATGTAGGTTTAAAAATTAATATTTTGGTCAAACCATTGGGTAATTTCGGAGATGAAATTCTTTTAAGAGGGGAAGTATGTAACAACCCAAAGTTTGACCACCTCCAAATATAACATTTAAAGTGATTTTAAATATAAAATATATAATATTTTATGATTCGAATAATATTAGATAGGATTTGGAAAAGAAATATACATAAAAACCGTAACATTTGCTTATATTGACAAAAGTGACAAAATGCTGGTTTAGAAAAGTAAGTTTTAATGGTTAAATAAATTATTTTAATTAATTTATAAATGTTTATATTTTTAAATAGCATTATACAAATTTATTTTTAAATTTGGATTACATAAATAAATAGTTTAACTAAAACGTCAAAATGTGACCATTAAACATTTTTTCGAAAAACAACGTTTTATCAATTTAAAGTTGTTGCAACATCGTTGCACCTTTATGTACACATTTTTATATACATTGTAACATATAGGAAGTAACTAACAATTAACTAATTAGATTTACTTTATTAAAGAATGCTTAGAAACTTATAAAAACAATTGACAAAAGTAAGTAAAAAAAAGAAAAGTCAAAAAGTTAGCATCACATCAAAATCAAACCAAATCTTCCCTTTAGCCACTTTTCCATCCAAATACATTTTCTTAGCTCTTAACTGATTATGACATAAAGTAAGATGTGATAAGTGATGGTAAGTGTTGGAAAAGTAAGGTTACTTTAAAATTTAAGTAAGGCAATTTTGGTGCTTTGGTAAATGGATATTTTTGACAATATCAATTTAATCATCTTTATTAATAATTAAATTGAATTGATAATTTTCCTTTATAATTTTAATTTAAATTGGTAAATTAAGTCTTTTAAAAGGCTAATAATATTTAATTAGGCAATATTTAATTAGATCTTTTATAACAATTTAAAATTGGTAAGATTTATCTTTCAAGTTAAAAATATGTTCTATTTATAATGTATATATTAGTGTGTGTATGTTGTGAATAGAGAGTCTTTTGTTTAATAAAAGATGTATTTTCAAATTGTAATATATGTATGTATGTATGTATGTATATGTTATGATTTGAAGTTGTTTTAAAATTTAGTATAATAATTCTCAAACTAATGTCAAAAATATTTTCTATTTAAAATGTACATATACATATTTGTATATATTGAAGTTTTGGTTTGAATTTAATAAAAGTATTTTCAAATTTTAATATATATATATATATATGAATTGTAATTTGGAAAGTGTAATTTAATATAATCCTTTTCAAAGGTTGTTTAAAAATTTAATACTATATATTTCTTAACAACAAAGATAATTGCTTATTTATTTAAATATGTATTTTCTTAAATTTAAAATGAGATTTAACTAAGTTTTTTTCCCTTTGTTCCAATATACTTTCCTTTTGATTTTAACATTTATTAATGTAAATTGAATATATATAAATGAATATAAATTAGTAAGACATAAATATATTAATATATAACATAAGAAATTAATATAAGAATGGGTTTAAACATTTGTAAATAAATGACTTATGTAAAATACACTTGTAAGATTTAGAATCATTTGAGTTAACAAGTGGCCAAAATTTCTATTGTAAATGAAATATAAACAAAATACTTTAATAAGAAAAATCTGATTTTTAGTTCAATGTTTTCTCATCATTCTTCTCCCTTCATCTTCCTTCTTTTCTTCAAAACTAAAACTAAAAATCCACAATTCAAAAGAAAGTTTCAAAACATACAAAGAAGTAAACATCAATAATGCTACCATTTCATTCATTTCATATTCAACCTGAGCAAGTCTAACAACTGTAAGAACCAACTCAAATACAAATGAAGATCTCAGATTCAACAGTAAATTTCAAGCTCCAGATTCAATAACAAACAAGCATGCAAACGGTTTCAGATTTCAACAACAAAGAAATTCAAAAGCATTTGCCAGATCAAAGTTTAAAGCCTAGAAAAAACTGTTCTCTAGTCTCTGCTTTCATAATAAAGTGTGAGTAGACATTTTTAAAAGCAGTTTAATTTGGATTTAATTCTAATGCATGTGATGATATTGGCTTGTATTGAAGTTCTTCAGCTTGAATTTATCTGAATTGGTATATATATGTTGTGTGAGCTTGTCTGTTTATGCATATACAAGTCTGTTCTCTGTTGTTTCACTGTATATGTTTTGATAAAAAAATTCATATCTTAGAATTAAATCCATAATAGCCTTTGATATTTAAATGAAAATTGTTTGTAAATGTATAATGAAGAGTATAAAAATAGTTTCTGGATTTTAAATGCAACAAATAATTTTGAATAGGGAATTAACAGTGAAACTCAAGTTTATGTTAAAAATCAACTATTTTAATTTCTAATTTGGATTATAGAAATGAATTCGCGATTGAAAATCACAAATTTTAACATACATTTCACGAATTTTAGTTCAATAATTATATGGAATTCTTGTGATGAACGAATTGGGCGTTTTGGGTGATTGCCGATGAACGGCGGCGCCGGGATGGTTGATATTTGGACTGGAGAAGGTTTGAGTGATAGAGAGTGCATGAAAAATGCTGGTATATTTTCTTGATGGCCGAAGTGATGGGAATTTGGTGATGTAGGGTTTTGGGGCCGGTCGAAGTGGTCGTCGTTGAGGGAGCTTGTACGGTGGCTAGAGGGGACCGGAGTGGTTTGCGTTGGTGGGAATGCGAGCTGGAGAGTATGATGAAGTTTTGATGATGGTGGTCGGCGATCTCAAGGTCAGAGGCGTTAGGAAGGAGGAGTTTTCTAGCCATGGTGGTTTTTAAGTTTGGCGAGAGCCTCGTTTTCGATTTGTTTGGGTTGCGTGCGATCTGGGTTCTCGTGTGTGTTCGCATGGGTTCGGGAGGTTAACGAGCATCGTTGTGATGAACATCGGAGGTCAGCGATGCTTGTGTACGTGCACCACGTGCACGTCATGTCTGGAGGTTGAGGTGCTCGGGTCGGTTCTCGAATGGATGGTCGGGATGACTCGAAGCAGATGAGTGATGTGTTTGTCTCTAGGAAAGCACGGGTTTTGTAAGGGATTGACTCGGGTTTTATTGGTGTTTAACTCGAGTTTTCCTTTTGTAGTGTTAATCTGATTAAGTAAAGATAAAAGCAAGTTTTTTTAAGTTTAAGGTAAAAGTGTTGTAAGTAGAAATCAAATAAATTTCAAAAGCAAGTTTCTATTCAAAATAAATGAAAATCAAGATTTTGAGAATGTTTAAAATTATGTTTCAAGCTTTTAATGTTCAAAATAGTTGATTTTAAAAGTAATTAGCTAAATAAAATTTGAACTGAATTCAAAAGATGTTTCAATTAAAAACATTAGATCAAAGTTTTAAGAGATTTAAACAATTTTTAAATAAGCATGTTTCAAGTAGTTAAGTTATATTCAAAGTAATGTTTAAAATTTATATATTTAAATAGATAAATTTAAAGAATATGATAATTAAGATTTCAAAGATAAATATTTGTTTAATTTAATTAAACATGTTTGAAAAGGGTTTTCAAAGATTTTTAAGTATATTAAAAATTAAGAGTTGGAATTGTTTTGTTTAAAGTAAAAAAAAAATTTCAAATATATAATAGATTTCTAAATTGGTTTTAATGAAGTTAATAATTGGAATAAGTATTTAAAATAAATGAAGAGTTTATCTTTAAAGGTTGAGACTAATTAGGGATAATTAATTAGTGAAGTAATTAAAGGTTAATTACTTATTTATAATTAAGAATAATTACTTAATGAAGTAATTAGTGGATGGTTAATGAATTAATTAGAGATTAAGTGATGATTAATTAGTTGATTAATTAATGTAATTAATTTTAGGTTAATTAATAAGTCTAATTAATTAAAGATAAATCACTTCTGATTAATTAAGTGTAATTACTTAGTAAAGTAATTAATGGATAATTACTGAAGGTAATTAAGAAAGAGAAATTACTTATGGAAGTAACTAGTGAAAAATTACTTATGAAAGTAATTGAATGGAGGTGATTAAGTGTAAATCACTTGGTGTTATTAATTAAAGGATTTGTTAATATAATTGATTAAAGAGTTAATTAATTAATTAAAGAGTGATTAATTAATTAAAGGATTAAGGTTAATTAATGATGTGATTAATTACCTGTTAAGGTAATTAATTAAGAGAGTAATTAACTAATGAAAGTAATTAGAGGATAATTACTTAATGGATGTAATTAAGGGTTAATTACTTAGTTAATTTGGTTAATTAATTAATGTGATTAATTAATTAATTAATGTGATTAATTTAAGATTAATTACTAAATGTAATTAATTAAAAAGATAATTAATTAAAAAGATAATTAATCAATGAAGTAATTAATTAAGGATTATTAATTAATGTAATTAATTAATAATTACTTAATGATGTAATTAAGGATTAATTACTTAGTGTAATTAATCAAAGGATTAATATAATTAATTAAGGAGTTAATTAATCAGGTAAGTAATTACAAAATGGTTCATTACTGTTTAAGATTAATTAATACTAATTAATGAAGGTGGTTAATTAAAGATTAATTATTAAATCAATTAAAGGTTAATTAATTAATGGGGATCATTAATTAATATAATTAATGAAATTAACCAAGGTTGATTAATGAAAGTAATTAATGAAAGTATAATTAATTAATTACAATTAATTAAGGATTAATGTAATTAATTATAGTTAATTAATTAATATAAGTAAATGGAGGATCATTAATTAATGTAATTAATGATAGTAATTAAAGGTTAATTACTGTTTATGGTTAAGGATAATTAATTTGTGTAATTAATTAAAGGATAATTACTTAATGTAATTAAAGGATAATTAATCAAGGAAGATTAATTAAGGTAGATCATTAAGAGATGATTAATTAATTAATTGGTAATTAATTAATGATAAGTAAGCAGGATTGAAGTAATCCAAGTGATTAAAGGTTAGTAATTAATTATTAAAGGTTAATTAAGTTAATTAAAAGTGAATCAAACCAGCTTATGGATGATTGATTGATATTGGATGATTGAATGATATTGGATGAGTTGGATGTGATATCTTTGATATGTGATATGTGCTGCTTTATGATGTGAGATGTTTGATTGATTTAGATAATATGGATTATCTATCTGTGATAATGTAAATCATCTATCTGTGTATGTTATCCTGAATATAAGTTTAAATTGTTTAAACCTTTAAACAACTTGGACATTAAAATGGCGTTTTGGATTTCGGTGAGACCGGGATCGGGTTTCCAAATTTGGATATCCGAAACCACATCGATCCAAATTAAACATTAGGTCGTGAATCCAAGTGGAGATCAAAGTGAAGACTCGAAGTGTAAGAACTATTCGTCATTTAAACTCTAAGGGTGATTCTGTGATGAGTTTGACGGAAATAGTGCTTTCAAGTTCGAGATGGTGATTCAAAGTGCAAGGGCTATGGTCGTTAACTTTGACGGTGATTCCAAAATGAGTGTAATGAGATAGTGCCTTCGGTTTCGTTCGAACCCGGAACAAACTTGTATGGATTGAATGCTTTCAAAACATCCTCAGATGGACGATAAGCATTCGAAGATAGATGTGTTCTATAAAGGTAATCGTAGCCTCAAGCCTCATCCACCGAGAATTTCTAAAACAGGGGAGGTGTAGCAAGGTTAAGTGGGAAGCACCTAAGTAGGACGAGATTTACCCCTGTCTAGAGGTCCCTTTCTATTTCGGCTTAGTGTGTGGTTGGTCGTGCCAATCACGGGGTGGTCTTGTTCAGGACTGTCCAGTAAGGGATGGTTCTGGACTTGTGTTGCAGGGGATTTAGGGTGGATCCTCGGTACGGTGATCTTGGCCCGGTACTATGACGGGCGGTACCCCAGTAGCCCTGCCATTGTTGGAAACCCATTCTTCCTACGTGCTCTTACGGTTTTGATTGTATTACCCACTTTTGTGGCTAGTAGCTGGAATTTAATGTATGTAACAATTTCGGCTATTTTCTATTTACTTGAAAACTCTAGACACTACTATAATATCACTGGATTTCCTATCAAACGTTTTGGTTAGCGTAAGGTAAAAACTTTTCCATGTTTATGTGCGTAATACCTTTCTTTTCAAAGGATTTTCAAAGTTAAGCAACTTTAAACCGTTTAATCACACCAGACCCATGTCTGACCCAAGTGTTTATTTTCTGTTTTATTAAACTCTTGGGTACTCATATTATGTATGAGTAGTCGAGGGATTCAGGTTAGCTTTGACAAATTGTAGAGGAGGTTTGGAGCAGGAGGCTTTAGCATATAGATATTATTGTGGTTCTGCTGTGTTAGTGTTTGTGTCTGTATTGTATTGATGTACTTGAGTTGAATGACAGACATGTGTTTATAACTGTCTAATATGAGTTGTTTAGGTTGTGTAACTCTGATATATATGATACTATGTAATATTTTATGTGATATATTATATTTCATTCGTTCTACTGTGAGAATCTATTGTTGTTGATTTTTCTTCTTTCCTATCTTTTCTTCTTCTATCCCTTTCTTTCTTAAATCATGATGCGTCTTTCTGGTAGATGGAAGATGGGTCATGACAATTTTAGCAACTTACCACTTCATTTTTTCCTATAAATACACATTCATCCTTCTCATTTTCTCACACAAATCATTCTTTTCTTCTTCTTCCTATGTTAATGGCTTCTTCTTTTCTTTTCCTTACTAACTTTTCTTAAAATCATATCAAATCAACTCCAAACACCACCAAACTTTGTCAAAGTTCTTATATTATCACTAAAACTTAGTTTAACATCTAAAAGTGAATAAATGTTGGAGGAAGAGGTGGAATAGGGTAGGCTGAACCTATTGAGGTGGGAAGAGCAAGTTAGAAAGCTACGGTGCAAGGAAAAGCGAAGGAAGTGCCACCCATTTCATTCCATGAAAATAGAAGGAAGTTTAAAGTACGCGGAAGCTCTGCCAAATTTTCGGGAGTTTGGAAGAAGAGATTGATAGCATAAAGCAAAGAGGAATGGAGTAGAAGTTGATTAGTTTAAGTGAAGTGTTGTTAGTAAAAATGTTGGTAGGAAGTTTGGTTGGATTTTGGGTAGAACTCCTAAATTACTATACTTTATTTTGAACGATGATATGATGTTTGCAAATAGATGTTTAATATACTTTGATCATCAAGTTTGGTTGTTTTCACATGAATGTTGAAAATGTATGCAAGTCACAAATACACACGTCGATAAACACAAAAGAAAATCACTTTACTTGAATTAATGAAATGGTGTATATGGAAGTGTTAAACCTCTTAAAAATGGTTTAAAATGTATTTGAAATATTTTGTAAACATTTAAAATTATTTTGGTGAAGTTTGAAAAGCAATAGAAATTTTGGTTAAAAATAAGCGCGTCGCGTAACAGTAGGTCACGATTTCGCGCTATAAAAGTCAAGCAAGTGTAAAAGTAGGAAAATAGCTCGGAATTCTTCGAGAAAAGAATTTTCCAAACTATTATATTCATATTTTTTCAAGGAAGAAAGAAAATTGAAATTTCGATAAGTAGATTTTGAAATATGAGTAAAACAAGTTTTGGAAAAATCCCGAATTTGCAGTCCGGAATCCAAAACTGGATTTCTTTGAAAATGATATTTTAAATTGTTTAAAAATGTAAAATAAATCTTGTGGATCCTTTAAAATAGTTTAAAAGTGATTTGAGTAATAAAAATGGATTTTCAAATAATAAAAAGTCGTTTTGATCAATATAGCTCAAAATGCACTTTCCGCAGCACTTTTTTCTAGCATTTTTCTATAACTTTTGAAATATAGTTTTAAACTTAACGATCCTTATCCAAATCTTTTATAAATGTTTTTTAATGATTAATAAAAAAAATTTAAAGGTAATTTAAGGATTTATGAAATGGTTAAAATGTTTTAATGATTTAGAGTCGATAAATAACTTGACCGCTTTATGGGTGTCAAAGAGGTAGTGTCTAGGATTGAGTTTGGAAAACCAGTTTTCTACTCTCCCTGACTATCCGGACTTGCCCGACGGATGTGACAGTGAATTTTGTTTACTTGGATCGAAATTTCTAAAGAAAAAAGAATAAGGATTTTAAAGATTTAGACAACTTGGATTTTATGAAGATGATCTTCTTGTACTCGGTGTTAAAGCCCGATGAGGGAACTCGTACTATTTATGGACTTTAAAAGGTGATTTCGCCGTTATTCCGCCGATAGTATTCGTTGAATACAGGGATTGATATTGAGTAGAATTAGATGGTTTCTATAGATTCTGCTCACTTAATATTTACTAGGGTTGGATTAATATCCTAGATAACATGATTTTAACTCAATCGAAATTGAGAGTTTTGAATTAAGAAATCTTTGTTAAGATTTGAGTAAAATGATTTGGAATTAATTTAAATTCCTATACTCAAAATTTATTGGTTTGGATTTATAGTGAACGATGTCTTGAGTAACATTATTTTTTATCCATGTTAAAAGTTATGATTTGGAAATCTATGTTAAGATTTAAATAAAGGATTTGGAATATTTTCCGAAGAAAAGATGAAATGATTTGGAATATAAAAAGAGTTTTATGTAATCAAATGATTTAATATGAGAGGTTTAATATTTTCGTATATTAAAATTTGTTGGTTTGGACTTATAGTAAACAATGTCTTGAATAACATTATTTTTGATCCATGTAAAAAGTTTTGATTTGGAAATCTTTGTTAAGATTTAAATAAAGAATTTGGAATATTTTCCAAAGAAAAGCTGAAATGATTTGGAATATAAAAAGGGTTTTATGTAATCAAAGGATTTAATAAGAAAGGTTTAATGATTTCGCATATATTGGAAAGAATGTTTTAGAAATATATATCTTCGAAAGAGATTTTGATAAAAAGAACTTAATCAATTAAATAATGATTCCCTATTCACAAAACCTCTTTTTATCGATGATTGGTTTCAAAGGAGCTGGGGTCGGATTTGGATGACCACTTCAAACCAATCTACGTATTCGAAGTAAAAGATCAGAAGTTAAAGATATTGAGACGAATAGTAACAAAGGACTGCTTGTTCATTTGATTAGGGATAACTCCTGAAATACTTATAGTAGCGGTGGTCTCTTTGTTATGAAAAATCTCAGAAACACAAGGACTATTCACTACTAATATTATGATGTGGTTGAATAGTGCCTTAGTTTGTCCTGTTCCTGGACAACTTGTATGGATGAGTGTCTAACCTTGTATTTTAAATCACAACGAATGGTCTCTATATAATGTATATCGATCGGTGGCGGAGAAGACACCTTCTGTAAGCTTTAGACCCTTTCCCAAGACATTCGAGCTTAGAAAGTTATACTTTTATAGAAATCAATCATGTGACTATGGAATGGCAATGCGGCATTCAAAGGGGAAAGGTGATGTGCTATGTGAAAGGTAATTGTTACCTCAGGCCTCACAACCGAAAATGACCAAAACAGGATAGATGTGGTAAGGCTATGTGGTTTGCAACCAGTAGGATATGATCATCCCCTTCTAGATATATTTCTTCCCGCTATTACGTTCGGGATGCAAATTATTATGGATGTATGCTATGAGGGCCCTTGGATAGGTCGGTACAACCGAGGAGATGACATATTGTACTATTTAGGAAGAGGCAGGCTGGTCTTGTATTGGTAGAGGACCATCTGTTGGTCCTCGGTACATTCTTCTAGAAATGTACTGTCGGAAGGTAGTCCCTTCACATGGTCATTTGTATGGAATCCATTCTCTAATAAGTATCTGCCAGTTTGTTTATAGAACCTACGTTTGTGGCTAGTATGCTGGAATTTAATAATGTAACAATTTCGGCTAAGATTAATAATTTTACTTGCAAATGTTTTCAAAAATATGTCATTAAAAATAATATCAAGTATTTTGACATAAAATGATTTGGTTATCGTATGGTAAAAACCCGTTCCGTGTTCATGTGCGGCGTGGCCTTATGGGATACCATTTTGTTTTCAAAACGCGTATTTTGAGTTCTCACACCAGTCTCATGACTAACTCGGAGTTTATTTTCTCTTTCCTTAAACTCTGGGTCCCCTAATTTTCCCCAGGCAGCTTAGTAGTCAGGTTTAGTTTAGAAGGAAGCTGGATGGAGCTCGAAGCATAGAGTTAGAAGATTTTACTGATGATTTTTGTCTATTTCCACCACACTCTTGTACTATAGTATTATGCATTTATAAGGATAGGATTTATAACTGTCCATGTTTTTAACTCTGATAAATGTATTTTAATTTTTGCTGTAAAGATTTTATGTTGAAATAACATATGTGAGATTTTGTTCTGTCTTATTTTCTTTCTTACCATTAAGAATCTGCTTCTTCAGCACTTGGATTTATCGCACATGAATACCAAGGATATATTAATGTCGGTGTTTGGGAGTCGAAGAAACGAATCCTTACAGTGTGTGTAAATAATCATTGCTAAAAGGCACCGCTTAAGAGAATGTGAAGTTGAATTTTACCAAAAAGTTCTACAAGTGATGAATTTAGCCAAATTTTCACATCCTTAGTTGATGTGACAAGTGTACACTAATATTTGAATTGTTCAATATTTATTACTGCCTGAATTCACACATTTGAGTCTCATAATTGCATTTGTGAATTCTTCGGAAGAGAAATGCAATCGTCACTCTCTCTTCAAGGAGAGTATGTTTGTACTTGTTCTCTTAATTGTGGAAATCAATGGGTCCCACATTGAAACTATTAATTGCTGAATGATTAATATGTTGGTCCTGATGATTATCACTAATAATAGAGCAAGTACAACAGACTCTTCCTTAGGAGAATGATGCTATAATTGCTCTTTTTCGAAAAATCCACACGATTTAATTTGTTTATCAAATATTTTATTAATGTTTTAGAATTTTTTATTATTACTTTATTTGATGGTTTGGGTATTGTTAGTAATTACTTGGATGTATATATAAAATTTATATATGCAGGTATCGATATACGATATCGATATATATCTAAACGGGCACTAAATACAGTTAATTTTTTGATGGACTTTTTGGAAAATTAGTCAATGCAAGAGGGAATACTTGGTCAGCCATGCAAAAGAGGAGGGAAGGATTAGCTTGATTGAAAATTAATAAGGAATTAAAACGACAAGTTTTTAGAGAATGAATAGAAAATGTTTCTATTTTTCTTAAATCAAATTCCTCACTTTCATTTCTTTATTCAATTTTATTTTCCTTCTACCCTCATCCAGGCGACCTCCTCTACCTTTTATGGCCTAAAGTTTTCCATATTTTCACCCAAAATTACTTCAAATAAAATAAAATAAAGTGGCTCTTCTGATTTTAGGAAAATTTGGATGTTGATTCTAGGAATTGAGAGAGATTTGCAAGTAAAGGTGTCGCTGATGATTAGATCTATTATGTACAATTCCTATTTATAGTTTTATATTTTAGTTTATCATTCTTATCACAAAGTTATATATGTATTGTTGCCTCGTCTTGATTTAGATTTATTGTTACATTCTAAATAACTGATTAATTGCTTTGGTTTGATAGATCTAAATCAAAATACTTACATGTTCAAAATTATGTTTATATATTAACTTTCTAAACATATTGTACATTTTCTATTATCTAGTTATCTAGTTTTGAAATTATATCCTTTAGAAACATAAAATTCATTGATTTCTTATTTAAGTAACGTATGTACTTTGACTTCAAACTTTTTGTAATTTTAGAATTTGAAAAAGTAGCCTTTTTCAAAATATTCTTCTATATAATGGGTACATGTATATGTATGTATAACCTATGTTTCTATGTATATGCTTGTAATTGGATTAGAATGTTTTAACATAACCTATATGTATATGTGTATGTATATATTTTATAATATTAATACGAACAGATATTTTGTGCTAGTTGACTTAATTAACATTTGAATTTAAATATATACCATAAATCAATCTCTGATTTTAATCTACAAATTTGGTTTTGTTACTTTAATTCAATTATTATATGATAGATATTGTCAATTAAACATTTGTTTTATCGAGATATTTTTTGAAACTATATATATGTGTGTGTGTATATGTATGTATGTATATATTTATATGTATGAACATGTATTCATTAAACAATCAAATTGTGGCCGTATCTATATATGTGTGTGATGAATATATACATGGTGGATATAATCTTAATATCTACATGTATATATTGACTCGTTGCTTGTCATATCATCATGTTATATCCGATATGTATCACTAATTACTATGTCTATGCATATTAGATGTAGCGGTTCATATATAAATCATTAATTGGTAAGCCAGGCATGAAGGATATGGTTCAATTGTTAGATCTAAAATTAAAGAAAAGTCATAACAAGGGGTAGTGAAAAAGTTTCCTTCTCTAAATGAAATAAAACCTTTATTTCTTTTGAGAGAATTTATTCAATTTATTATTTCATCCACGGTTGACTACTCCCCCTCTACCTCTCTTGATTGTATATTCATATTAAACATATCTAAATAATCAAATTAATTAAATTAAGTAAAACACTGAAGATAACATTAATTTTACGACTAAATTGGATTTAGTGTTAAATATTAAACTTCGTAGGACCATTAAGATTCGATTAGAGATTTTTTTTCAAATCTGCTAATTTCACACACTACTAAGATAAGCCGGACCATATAATGGTACTAGAGCCCAAATGGTCAGTGCAGTCTAACTAGTTGATATTTAAGACCAACTAATAAAACATACTTATTCGATGGGTGTCTAGAATAGTAGTGTGTGGGCTTGGGGTGAATAATCAAATATTCTTCCCTTCCTAGCTACGGACCTAACTCAATGGGTGGTCAAAGTCCAAAAGGTTGGCCCAGACATCAAACATAGAGTTTTTCGGGCCTTGAGCTAATTTTTAAGTTAAGATTTTGAAAATTTAAAAATATATTATAAATTAATTTTTAAGTTTAAAATATAAAAGAAAATTTTGTAAAGTTTAAAATGTAAATTCAAAATTTTCAGAATTGGTTTGAGAAATAAAGTAACTAATTTTGAAATTTTAATATATATATATACACACATATGATTAATTAAATTAAATAATTAATAAAAATTTAATTAATTTTCACACACACACACACACACATACATATACATATACATATACATATACATATACATATACATATACATTGGTATATATATGTAATTGTAATTATTACGATTGTACATATATCTTAATTTGTTTAAGATAAATGAATTAAACTTTTGAATTAATTAAATTTTTTAGTCAAATTGTTTAGTTAAATAAAGGGATTTATTAAACATATAATTAATTAAAGATTAATTAATATAAATTTTATATTATTCATCTCTAACTATTTAGGATGAATAATTAACTATAACATTTATGGTTTCGTTTTCAGGTATGTATGCACATACCAAAATATGCATGTGTATGTGTGTGCGCACACACACATACATATTTTGGTATGCGTATACATACATATAAATGAAACCATAAATGTTATAGTTAATTATTTATCCTAAATAGTTAGAGATGAATAAAATGAAATTTCTAAAATTTTAAACCAAAAAAAATTAATTAAATTAGTCAACTATATTAAGAATAAAACATTAGTTAAATATGATTAACTAATAAGAATTAAAGGTTAATTAAATGGATTTTATAAACAAGAACCAAAATTAATTGAATATGATTTAATTGAAAAGATACATATACACATTATATAAGTTAAATTAAGTTAAATTAAATTATGATAGTTATAAATAAATTAAACATATATAATTATATATGCATAAACAAATTTACATTGAACACTGAAATAAACCCAAAACAAATTTTTGGAATAAGTACATATCTTAAGTACATGTACCGTGATTTCAGATGTGTTTGACACTAGAATCATGAGATCATTTTAGGAGATATACATTTTCCTTAAATAGATATCTATATATATTAAAGATAGTAAATCTCTAATATATAAGTTAACCTCTATCATTTATGTATTAATAGATTACTTGCATAATCACTAGTTATTAAGAAAACTCTAATTATGGATGTTATGTGTAGTACTATTAATATATTGCCTAACGAGGTAAGATACATGCATGTATTTTTTGAGCAAACTCAAGATAAGGGCGTTATATTTTGACCATCACAAGATGATATGTAATGATCTGGAATTTTACCACTTTAGTTTATGAATAGTAAATTATTTTTAAATATTCAATTAATGATTTTAACAATTAAAATACCTTATTTTAATTTATAACTAATGTTAGAAAATTCATTTTTGAATTTGATTTACTAAAATAGGTAGCTCGATGAAAAATAGAAAACGTGACCAAAAATCGTTTTTTGGTTTTTCGATTTTTCATCGTCTAAAAGTTGCCGGGAACGTTATGTACAATAGAATATATAATAACACATATATGATCTAAACAATTTATTTTGAAATATGATTAATAATAATAATAAAGATTATTAAATATAAAAGTACATTTAATTTGAAAATGTGAATGATGGATTTGATAATGAAATGATTTTTTAAGTAAGCAAGTAAACAAGGTACATAAAAACACACTATTATCAAGCACATTATAGAATGTTTGTTACTTTGATGTGATGATGGAAGGTGAGAGGAGGGTTGCATGTCCATTAAGGGAGGGAGGATGGAATGATGATTGACACAATATTTGTTGAGGGTAAGCGAATAAAGAGCATTTTAGTAATTTTCTTAATCCACTCTATATAAAAAAACCTTAATTTTGCTCTCATTTTTCATTCATTTCTTACTTTTCAGAACTTCAACTTTTTTCCCAAAGCTCCAAAAACATTTTAATGGCTCCCACGATTTTTTTCCAAATTTTAAAAATCATTTCTTTTTCCACTTTTATATTTTTAAAACTTATTAAACACCCTTCCCTTCCTTCACCTTCTTTCATCCAAAAGCTAACCCAGGCTCCCTTATAATCCAAGGCCGACCGACATAATACTCTAGGTCGAACCCAAACTCACTTTCCAAGGTCAATAATCAAGTTTTTTCAAAAAGAAATCCAAGCTCTAGTGTTGGTTCTACACGTAGGGGTTTGATCTGGTTTTGGGTGATTTTGGTGAGTAAAAACTCACCCTTTTAGAGCAAAGTTTTAAACTTTCTTTTGTGAAAACTTTGTTGTTAGTTGTTGGTTGAAAATAGATTGTTTTGTTCTTTATATATATGTGTATTTATATGAGATGTTGATTATAGACTTGAAAATAAAGTAGAAAGTTAAGTTTGGTTGGAAAGTTGTGATTTTTACATGTTGTGTGTTGTTATAACATGTTTATATATGTTTGTGCTCATGTATGTGATGTTGTAGAAAAGTTAGCACATGACCTTTGTTTGTGTGACATTGAGATTCCTTGGATTTAGCTTATTTTATTTTCTAGAAAATGTTTTATAAAGTTTCTAAAACTTTTACTTTTAGTTTCCAAATTTTTTTTATGCTTTGTTTGTAAAGTAGGTTAAGAAACATTAGGGGCTTGAAGGGTAATGGATATGTAAACTAGTTATGAAATTATGGTATCCATAGTGATAGTCGCTATGGATGTAGTTCGTAAAAAAACACTTTAGTGTAAATTAAAGGTATTTATTTTAAGTATTTTGAAATGGTTTTCAAACATATTATAAATAATAAAAGGTAATTGAGACTTATTGATTAAGTAAGGGTTTAATGATTATTTAATTTATTCATTAAGTAAAGATAATTAACACTTAATCACTAATTAAGTAAAGGCAATTAGATTTTAATGATTAAATATGTAAAATAATTATAATTTGTTAATTAAGTAAGGATTAATTAATTATTAATTGGGAAAAGGTTAAATATTTAATTGATTATTATTTATGTAAGATTAAATTATTAATTAATTATTAATTGAGAGGGGTTTAATTAATTAATTTATTATTAATCGGGTAGGTTAATTATTTCTTAATTATTAGTTAAGTTAAGATTTAATAAGGTTTAAAGATATTTTGAATTAATTAAATAAAGGTTTGATTTTTAATTATTTTATTTCCAAGGATCTTTTTGTTTAAAAAGCAGCATTCTTTTTCAAAGAATGTTTAATTACAACGGATTCTCTTTGTTTGTGCCATTAGTAGTCGAACAAATATGAAATAGATTATTGATGACATCCGTTTAGCAGAATAAATCAACATTCTTCTAATATATTAATTTGGACATTTATTCATATGTCAGCAAATTAATATTGGAAAAGTGATGCATTAGCTATTGATGGTTAATGATTGATTTTATTTACATATATGCTTACTTATGTAAGTACCAGTTATGTGACCTAAAAAGTCAAATTGAATTAAATGGTAACTTGATTTAGTACCATTGTTGGTGCTCAGCCTCTTCCAAATTTGTGAAGTTATGGATTTAAATTAACTTCAATTCCATATCAATTTGAGGTTAAATGTTTATAAAAGATGTTATAAAGTAAGTTAGTTAATTTAATAAAAGGATTTATTAAAGGAGAGTTTTCAAATGGTATTTGGTAAATGATATTTTGTAAAGGATTTTTATAAAGGAGTTATAAAGGAAGATTTATCAAAGAGATTTATAAATAGAAAGGGATTTTGTAATTCATTTTAGTGAGTTATAAAAGAATTTTTGTAAATTGATTTATAGTTTTATAAAAGTATTTGTAAATATGAGACGGGCATATAGAAAGGGAATTTTATAAAGGAATGAGATTTGATGTTGTTTATTAATCCTTCTTAATTATTGTGGTATGGAAACGTTCTTTTCATACTTAACACCAAGGGATAAGTGGTTTGGTTTATAGTAAGTGATGTTTATAATGATATTTGTTTTGGCCCATTTAAATATAAATTTGGACAAGAGAAAATCTTTTTTAAGTTTTGTAATATAATTATACCATTGAGATAAGTACATGGATATATTTTCTAAGTAATGAAAATGAAATGGATTGTGAATATACTTATACAGATTAGATACGTGTATAAATGTTTTCTGAGTATTGAAAGGAGTATAAAGGGTTTGTGAAAATATCTTTTATGAAGGTATTTTAAAACAAATAATCGAAAGAGATTTAAGTAACCAAAGATTAATTAATAAGATGTTTAGTTGATCCTATATGGAACTAAATCTATGATTGATTGTTTATTTGATAGTTAAATAACATACTATCAAATCTGGACCAATTTTCAACTCTAGAAATATCTAGGAGAAAATACGAGAATTATATGGTACAGTTATCCTTGTTTATGCTATACTGTAAGTATAAACTCATGCATTCTTCCAAGATAAATGCTAATGAGATCCATCCACTTAGACTGTCTGGGTGATCCTCGATCTTGTGTATTGTCTGTTTATTTCCAAAAGAACTGGAGTTAAGTTTTCCAAAAACTATCGAACGTTGGTTCGAAGTGGCAGGGATCGGATAAGTATGAATTACCCAAAAACTACTTCGAACCAACTCAAGCGTTTGAATTGGAAGCATCATGAAGACATGGAATTGAAGACGGAGCTCTTTGAAGTGCAAGGGCTACTTGCTATAGATTTTATGTGTGATTCCAAAAAGGATGTAGTAGAAGTAGTGCCTTCGGTTTGTTCATATGTTGAACAACTTGAATGGACAAATGCTGACATTGCATTTGTTGCCTGAAGGGCAGTATTAGCATTCCAAGTGGGATTTTGCTAAAAAGGTAAAAATGTAGCCTCAAGCTTCATCAACCGGGATTGACTAAAATAAGGGATATGCTTCAGGGCTATGTGGTACGCTACCATTAGGGTATGCCATCACCCTTATGTGTGTGTATGTGTGTGTGTGTGTGTGTGTGTGGATTTGGTATGCATGAGAGCTCTCTGGAAAAGGCTGCAAAGCATTCGAGCTATGCTGGAACATGAAATGCAAGCATTTCAGCTATATTCATAATTTACTTCAAACCCTAGACATAATGATAATTATCACTTGATTTTCTATAAAATGGTTTGGTTATCGTAAGGTTTTTACCCATTCGTGTTTAAGTGCAGCATGGTCTTACGAGATACCTTTATTTTGAGAGGGTTTAGAACATTAAAATCCATATGATGTGTGTTTCTCATGCTGTTTTACTAGACTGACCTGGACATTACTTTTCTTATAGTTCTCGGGTCAGCCTGAGCATATTTTTCAGATTAGCTAGACATTTTTGAGCTTTAGGAGACGTGTTGAATCCTCCAAGGTGTATTTACTTATTTTATCTTTCGCTGTTTTGTTCTTATTGTATTTATCAGAAATTGCAAGGACATGTTGTTATAACCGTCCAGGGGATGATGATCGGATAATTATTGTAATATCCTAGAATTTCAAGGACTTTAAAATGTGATAATCTCTTAATTAAATTGTTTAAAATTGATAAAATTGTTATTTTCAAATATAAATAGCCAAACAATTAAAAATGTGATGTTTTAAATTATGATTATAGATTGATTTTTAAATAAGAATAATTAGTTTGTATAAATAAATTCTAAAATTGACTTATTGTTTCCAAAATTAATAAGTGTGTTTAAATCTATATATCTGTGTATTTAAATTGATTTTAAATAGAATAAATTATTTATAAATAATAATGAGTTTGTTTAAAATTGATATCTATATTTATTTGAATTGACTTTAAATTTGGATTTTGAACTAACTTTGAATTTGAATTTAAAAATGGAATTTAAAAGAAATATATATCTTAAAAAAAATATAATAATACAGTTTGGATTTAAAATATATGGATAAAGTTTTTATTTAAAAATAAGATTTGTTTTCTCTTTAAAGAAAATTTATTTATATAAATTTGGAAAAGTATTTATTTAATAGGAATAAATACAAAGGCTTTTTGAAATAGCATTTAAAAATGAGTTAAAAATATTATATATGATTTTTATTTATATTATAATTGTTTTTTAGTTTATTTTCTTTTAAAGATTGTATTTATATAAAATTTAGAAAATTTTTTATAAATTATTAAATGTATTCGTTAATTCGAAATTTAATAAGAAAGCATTTATAATTAATATATGTATTAATTAATTAGGAAAAATTAATTTAAAAGCCTTTAAAATCTTTTATAAATAATAGAAAAATAAATTAGGACAAGTGTTAAAATTTTAAACCTCTTAAGTAACAAGTGTTAACATATTAATCTAAGTAAGAGACAAGTGTCATTATTTGTTTTTATTTTCTTTAAATTTTAATTAAACCAAAATTTAATCTATATAAAACACTTTCACTTTCTTCCTTCATTTTTTTTCTTATACTTTGAATTCAAAAAAGTAAGTAATGTCCACAAACCTGAAAACTTCCTCATACTAAAACCAAAAGTTCCTCAGAATCAAAATCGGTAAATTTCTTTCAAAATTTATTATCATCTTTTTTTGAAACAAATCAAAGCCTGAAATTCACTTCTCAAACCAAATTGCAAACCTGAAATTCATCCCCTCAAAAACAAATGCAATCCAGAAATGAATTAAAAGCCTGTAACCTTTTTTTTAAGAAGTTCGTAACATCTTCAAATGCAAACTGCCTCAATCAAAGCTTCAGCAGTTAGACATTTCTAGATTCTAAAGATTTTGAGTAACTTTTTCAAGTGCTGTAGCAATTTCAAGCAATCTGTAACCATTTTTATCAACAAAGTTTGCAAACACTCCTCAAAATTTTCAAGCTTGTAAACAAAACAGAGTCTGTAATCAATTATCCTCAAACCTGAAATCATTTTCAAAAGTTTAAACTCAAGTTTAAAAGCCTGCAACATCTTTTTTTTTTAAATTCAAGCATGCAACCTGAAAAGCATTTTTTTTCAAAACTGCAACCTAGAAGCAAGAAGTGAATCAGAGCCTTCTAACATTCTAGTTTCAAAGCATTTCAGTCTTCATGTTTCTAGCAATTCAAGTTCAGAAATCAAGCATGCAAGTTTTCAAGTTCAAACTGTTTTGCAAGCCTTCCAGTTTTCAAAAGAATTCCAGTTCTTTCAAAAACTTCTGCTTTTCAAAAAAGTGAGTAAACTTTTTAATTAAAAGTTAAGTAGACAAATAAAGTTGCTTTGAAATTATATGGTGAAGATGCTCTGCATGTTTATATATATAAGTGTAGTACTTTTATTTATTTGTTTGTGTTCAGGAGTGTGCATGTCTGTGTTATATTGTTCCCCTGTTCTTGTTACAGGATTATCAAGTTTCAACCAAATTTCATGCTGCTCTTACTCTGATTTCATATAAGATTTGGTCTTCAAACTTTAAATGTTTGTTTAAGCTAAAATTCAATATTAAAAATGAATTTAAGTAGAAATATTTAGCAACTCATCTGGGAAATAGAATTTAGCAAAAATTCCTTTAAACATGATAAATCCAGTTACTTTAATTTACTATTTCATGTTTATGACTTGAATCCATTTTAGAAGTTAGGATTTTTAGAATCAAAATCACAATTTTAAATAAAGTAATGAACGAGAATTTAGGAATTGTCTGGAATTGGGTTTTTGGGCTAGTTCTGGTGGTCAGAGCATTTATGGTGATCGGTGTTTCAACTAGAGGTGGAGGAAGGATCGGGGATGTTGGGAAAAATGGTGGTTGAGGCAATAGTGAACTGTGGCGTCGGCGGTAGGTCATAAGGGTTTTAAACCCTATTTTTGATAGAGCTTGAGTTTCGAGCCACTACTTCTCCTCTGTTGGATCGAGTGCCATAAAACTCGAGGAAAAGGTTGTATATTGGGGTGGCAAGATGTGGCCAGAATTGTATGACCGTTGGTGGTCGGAGTTGAGTGGTCGAAGGGATTTTAGTGGAGGCTGTTTAGTTTTAGATCTCAACTGGGTAGCTCAATCTTGCTAGAGGGGTCGTGAGTACGATTTGGTGATCAATATTGGTTGCTGCAGCGTTGGGTGATGTGCCGGAGGATCTGGCGATGATCGGAAGTTGATCGTCGAGTGGTGCAGGTGCATAGTGGCTTGTGGTGGTGCCAGTGTGTCTGAGTTGTGTTTTTATTTTTTGTCTCGAAGATGGGTTCAGGGGAAATAGGGTTATGGCACAGGTTTGTCATGGGGACTTATACGAGCATTTAAGAAAACTGTTAAAGTTTTTAACAGTTTAATATTTTTAAATCAAATAGTTTTTAAAATTTAAGTTAAACTGTTTTAAAAATAAAAGATGATGTACTTGGTTTTGGTTGAAGTACACATGGGTTAAACCCAAAATAAAATGTTTAACCAGTTTTTAAATTTAAAATAAAGTAAGTTTTAAATTTTAAATAAGTAAGCTAAATCAATTTCTTGAAATTCATTTCATTGAAATGAATTGTTTGTATAAATAAATTTGTATGATTTGTTTTAAATGTTTTAAGTTAAATCATTAAAGTTATTTTCAAACTTAATCTGAAATATAAAAGGAAATTAATAAGGAAATGATTTATCTTAAAAACTTAATATAAGTTTGATAATAAATGGAATAATTAAAGAGTGATTTATTAATTGAATTATTTAATGAATAATGAATTATAAATTAACAATTAAAGTTTTCAAAGTAATTTATTAACTTGAAACTAAGGATTGTTAATTAATAAGTAGAGGTAAGTAATTAATGATTACTTTATATTTTAAACTTAATTAATGATTTAATTTAGTAAAGTTAGTTGCTAAGATAAAATGTTTTCAAAGATAATTAAAGATAATGTTTTATCTTAAGGATAATTAAGTTTTAATGAGTTGTAATTGATTAAGTTAATTAAGAAATTTTAAGTTTAATTAATTAATTATTAAAAAGGGTTAATTAAGTAATTAATTAAGGATAATTATTAATTTAATTAACTAATAATTATGGGATTAATTAATGATTAGAGATTAATTAATTTGTAATTAGAAATTGATTAATTAATAAATTAAGGGTTAATTAAACTAGTATTTAAGAAATACTTAATAAAGTTTTATTAAGTAATAATTGGGTTTTCTTGATTAATAATTAATAGGTTATTAATCTATAATGCAAGTTAATTAAGAATTAATTAACTATTATTAAAGGTTAATTAATTGTAATTAAGGATTGATTAATTATAATTATGGATTAGTTAATTTGTAATTAAGGATGTTAATTAATAATTAAGTTTTATGAATTAATAATTAAGAGATAATTAATTAGTTAATTAAGGTTAATTAATTAATTATAAAAGTAATTAGGGATTGATTACTTTGTATTAAAAGATTGATTAATAATTAAGGTTTATTAATTAATAATTGAAGGATAATTAATCTGTAATTAAGGATTAATTTAGTTAAAGAGTAATTAAGGGATGAATTACTTGGTTATGATTTATGAGGTGAATGTGATTAAGTTAAGTTAATTAATTTGTTAATTAATTAGAGATAGTCACAAGGTAATTGATTAAGTATGCTTACTTAATGAGATTTGATAAGAGTAATTACTTAAGGTAAGTAATTGATGAATAAATTACTGGAGGTAATTGAGATAAGGGAAATTACTTAATGGGAAGTAATTTTAAATGGATATTACTTGGTAAAGTAATTAAGAATTTATTACTTGGTGTAATAAATCAAAGGATTTATAAATGTAATTAAAAGTAATTAAGAAGTAATTTATTGCTGTTTATAATTATTAAAGTTGATTTAATTAATTTAAGCATGATTAATTAATGTAATTAATTAAGGAATAATGTAATTAATTATAGTTAATTAATTAATGGAAGTAATTAATTAAGGTTCATTAATTAATATGATTAATGAGAATAATTAATGATTGATTAATTTAGATTAATTAATCTATAATAAGTTATTATAAGGTAATTAATTGTAATTAATTAAGGATTAATGTCATTAATTATGATTAATAGAGTAATTAAGGTTAATTACTTAATGGTTTGAAGATAATTAATTTGTGTAATTAATTAAGGGTAAATTACTTAATGTAATTAAAGATAATTAATCAAGTTTGATTAATTAAGATGATGATTAATTAATTGGTTTAATTAATGATTATGTAAGCATGATTTATGTGATGAAGGTAATTAATTTAATTAATTTTAAATTAATTAGAGATGAAGTAATCAATTTAATTCATTTTAAATTAATTATAGATGGGGTGATTAATAGAACATTGCTTATGGATGGCTGATTGATATTGGATAGCTTGATTGTTTGATATCTCTAATGAGATATATGTGATATATGTTATGAGATGATTTGGTTGAATTGTGATGATAATATGAATTATCTGTTGTGATGATAAGTAGATTATCTATTATGATATTTTGAATTGTCTATCTATGTGTATATAGATAATAGAATTGAATTGTTTAACCTTAAACAACTTGGACCTAAAAGATACGTTTTGGATTTCGATGAGACCGGGATCGGGTTTCCAGATTTGGATATCCGAAAATCACATCGATCCAAATTTACGATAGGTCGTGAATCTCAAGTGAAGATGAAGATTCAGAGTGCAAGGGTTATTGTCGTTAACTCTGAGGGTGATTCCAAAATGAGTGTCACGAGATAATGCCTTCGGTTTCGTTTGAACCTAGAATGAACTTGTATGGATTGAATGCTTTCAACACATCGTCAGGAGGACGATGAGCATTCTAAGTGATGTGTTCCATAAAGGTAATCGTAGCCTCAAGCTCCGACAACCGGGAATGGCTAAAACAGGGGAGGTGCAGCAAGGCTAAGTGGGTCATGCCCAAGTAGGATGAGATGAACCCCTGTCTAGAGTCCCTTTTATTTCGGTTGTGTGGGCGGTTGAATAACTACAATAGTCGGGGTTGTCTTATTCGAAACTGTTCCGTGAGGAATGGTTTCGGCTCTGTGTTGTATGGGATTAGGGGTAATCCTCAGTACGGCGATCTAGGCTCCGTACTGTGACGGGCGGTACCCTAGTAGCGCTGCCATTGTATGGAATCCAAACTCCAATAAGCGCCCTCGGATTTGATTGTATTACCCACTTTTGTGGCTAGTAGCTGGAATTTAATAAATGTAACAATTTCGGCTATTTCATATTTATTTGAAAACCCTAGACCCTATTATAATATCACTGGATTTCCTATCAAATGTTTTGGTTAGCTTAAGGTAAAAACTTACCCATGTTTATGTGTGGGGAGTCTTACGTGATACCTTTTTTTCAAAAGGTTTTTAAAGTTAAGCAACTTTACCCGTTTACTCACACCAGACCAATGTCTGACCCGGAGTTTATTCTGTTTTTCTTAAACTCTTGGGGGCTCAAATTTTTACGAGTAGTTAAGAGATTCAGGTTAGCTTTGACGAATTCTGGAGGAGCAATAGAGCAGGAGTCTTCAGCGTATTGATATATAGTATTCCGTTGTGTGTTCTTGGAGTCGTTTGTCTGTGTTGTATATTGAATTGTATAACTAGACAGGTGTTTATAATTGTCTAGTGTGTGTTGTATAAGCTATGTATCTCTGATGTATATGATACTATGTAATATATTATGTGATTAATATAATTTATTCGTTCCGCTGTTTAGATTCTGATGTTGTTCTTTCTCTCTTCTCTGTCTTTTCTCTTTTCTATCCCTTTCTTTCTTATTAATGATGCGTCATTCTGTGGAATGAACGACGGGTCATTACAATTATACTATGATTGATGTATGTATATAAAAGCTTTCTTCTTGCAAAGTTCATTGATATATTATAGATTGCTCGTCGTGTTGTGAGATTCTGCTCCGTCTTTTCTTTTCTTTTACCCCAATGATCTGTCCTTCCGCCACTTGGATGTTCGACACGTGAATACCATTTTAACAATATGCCTTTCTTACACCCAAAGACGATAATTAATAAATCTTTGGTATTAATGTGCCGATCATCTAAGTGTCCTAAAGAAAGGCGTAGGGTAAATAAAATAAAAGAGACAATAGAAATAAAACATAGATTCCTCACAACGTCAGAGTTACATATTCAACATCACATAATAATACATATGGTTACTCCAAAATATTACATCAAAGTTACAACAAGTACTACTCCTATCAAGTACAGCTACAATACTTTCCCACACTGCTAATACATAATATACAAGGCACAACAGAAATGAAGACTACTACGAGATAATGATGAAGAATCCTGCTCCATCCCGCTTTTTAAAATGCTCCAAAGAAACTTAACTACTTGGCTACTCATAGAAATTTGAGTACCCAATAGTATATGGGAAGAAATAAATTCCGGTTCAAACCCATGTCTGGTGTGAGTAAAGCATAAAGTTTAACTTTATATTAAAATAAGGGTATCTCGTAAGACCATGCCACACATAAACACAGATGGGTTTTTACCTTACGATAACCAAAAAATTTCTATATAAAATCGTCTGGTATTATCATAATGTCTAGATTTAAAATAAATATGGAATCATAGCCAAAATTGTTACATTTATTAAATTTCAACATATTAGGAATACAATCAAGTCTGAAGGCTTGTATTGGAAAATGAATTCCAACCGCGGAAGGGTAATGGTCTACCCACCGAATCCGTACACCTCTATATAAAATGTACAGGAGGCTACAACACATTGCACCTCTGCTACTTACGACCGACCCTACCCCTTACTAGGTAGCGTCGAATATGATCACCTCTTGGTTGTGATCAACAACCATAAACGGGATCTCAAAGCATACAATGAATATCGATTCTAGATATAGGATGACCAAACCCTAATGGGAGCGACCTGCATAGTCTTGATGCACGTCCCTGCTTTAGTCATTTATCGATTGTGAGGCTTGAGGTTATGCTTTACCTTTCCCTCCTAGCAGACCATTCTAGAATGCTACCAATGCCTTTCAGGAAACAATGCAATGATAGTGTTCATTCATACAAGTTGTTCCAGGATCGAACAAGCACTCCATAAATTACTATCATCCATTTTGGGACCACCCTCAGAAAGAATAGTACAACTCCGTAGCATACTTCATAATGATCCGACACGAACGTAATTATTTTAGAGTATTTTGGATGGATTATACTTATCCAAAATCGGTGTCCCCAAACTAAGTGGTAATTTCCAGGTAACTCAATTCCAGTTCTTTTCGAAGTATGCAAACAGTATTCAAGTCCTCATCGGAGAACTCGAAAAGAGCACAACATGCTTCTTGAGTTAAAACAGGCAAAGTTATAGATAGCAGACAATCCGCTACTTAGGGTGATTAAACAGAGTTTGCATATGGATAACCATATACTTGATTTAAACAGGACCCATTGATAGAAATTAACCCTCCGATTTTTATCACGTTTTCTGATATTTTGGTCTTACTCTATTCCTCGCCTAGAAATAAATTCTATATCTTATAGATAGAGGATCGACCTACTCATCGGCTTTTTATGCTACATATAAGATGACTTACTTCCCATAAATGAGTCACTATATTTACATTAGGTTTCATATTTGTTTGGGGTTACTTAAAGGGTAATCGGTAAAGAAATCCCTTGATTTAAAACATCTTTGGAAAAGGAAAACAGTTTTTTAAAAAAACCGATCATTAGAAATGAAATGATTAAAATTTGAACCCCTATTGAATAATAATTAATAAATTAAACTCTAATTCAATCTAAATTAAACTATAACATAATTAGTAATTAATTAATTAATTAATAGCTAAACTCCATTTCAAATAAATAAATAACTAAATAATAATTAACCCTAATTAATAACTAAATAATAATTAACCTTTAATTAATTAACTAATTATAGCTACTTACTTTATCAACACTTAAGTACTAATTACCTTCGCTAATTAATGATTAAGTACTAATTACCTTTCTTGATTAATTAATTAAATAATCATTAATTACATAATTTATTTATTTATTTAATAATTCCTCTTTATTACTTAAAATATGTTTTTAAAACATTTTCCAAAAATATTTAAAGTGAAGATGCTTATAAATTTTGAAAAAGAGTTCATTTTCACGCACTACACTTATAGCGACTATCGTTATATGATCCAAAAATTTTAAACTTGTTTTAATATACCCAGTAGTTTTAAAAACTTTTCCTTTTTCATTTAAACCCACTTTGTAAACTTTGGGAAAAAACAAAATAAAAGTAAAAAAATTGAAAACTTTGAGTAAATTCTTACGTAATAACTAATTTTCAAACTAGGGGATTCTTTTATCACTTAAAGGTACTAACTTTCTTTAATACAATCATGTATTTAACATCATATTATACAAGGTTACCTCCCAATACCAAACATAAGCCAATATCTCAACTTTATAACCAACATAACCATTAGACTTCATTTAGTCTACTTACAAATCATGGCATACACTCATATACAAAATACAAGCAACATCATTATAATCCAAGCACTTTTAAATGCGATGAAACAACATTATTTCATGCAACATACACATCAGTATATATAACATGTAATCAATGATATATGATTTAAAATTTTATTAAAAAGGCGAGCACTTTACTCACCAAAAGCTACTAAATCAACTCTAATTTTAATTAGAATTTGAAACAAACTGGATCTTGACTTTGCTTTGGAAAAAGGTTTTATTTTTACCATGAAAAGGCCAAGATGGGTTTGGCCCTGGATTAAAGGGGCTCGACCTAGGTGGTTGTGGAGGATGTGGACTTGTTTAAGGTATAGAATAGTTTTTAAAAGAAGAAAGAAGTGATTTCTAAGTGTTTTAAGTATTAAAAGAAAGGAAAGAAATGATTTTTAAAATTTTGAAAATATTTGAAGAGCCCATTAAAGGGTTTTTGAAATTGAATAAGGAAGAGCATAGTTTAAAAGAAGAATAAAATGAAATTTTTTTAAATCCTTTTATATAGTTTGAAACAACCTAATTTCCAAGAAACCCCTCTTCAACATACCATCCTCTAGAAAGCTTACACATCATCACCTTCTGATCCTAACCCTCACACACGCTGGCCAGGGAGGGTCCCTCCTTTTACCTAAGGTTATACCCCCAACTTGTACTTTTTTTGGCAAGGCCAGCCGATTTTATAGTGGACCGTCCACTTTTATTACGAACGTAATAAAAACTTGAAATACATAAGGTAAAAACACCTTAACTACTAAGAAAATAGGAAAATAGAGCACAGGAATGTGACTGACATGTCACGGCTAATATAAATATCGCCTAGACTAGGTCTCCTCCGAAGAGGAAGAAGCACCAATGTCCTCAGTCACCTGGAAAGAAACCAAAGGGACATTCCCAAAAAGTCCAGCAAAGGGGCGGAAAAGGATAGCAAGACAAGGATCATAAACCTCGGCATTAGAAGAGAAAATAAAGGATCAATCCCAGTTAGTATCAGCAAGCATGACAGAATTCGACCCCGCATACGGACCGTCCAAATCGAGAACTATGGAGTCGCCAGAAGTTGTGTAATAAAGGCATCTAAGGTCCAAATGATCATCGGATACAAATCTAAAATAGGAATCATCCAAGGGGTTAAATCACATATCAGATTTTTGATCAACCCAACATCTCTTAGACTCATCCCAAACAACAGGCAAATGAGGCGGAACAAGATCCAGAACAGCAGAAGGAACTGCTGAAACAACACAAGGGGCCACAGAAGCAGCAGGGGAGGCACTTCGTGCATCAGAACAAGGAGGCGGATCCGGGACAGATAAAGGAACTGCAGGAGGAGGAGAAAACTAAGAGTCAGAGAAAGAAACCTTAGGTACCCATTTCCTGAGCGGAGGCCAAGGAAGAGGGATCTTAGAGGCAGCCGCGGAAACAACAGAATGCGAGCAGGCGATAGCTAGGTGTCCAAAGGAGTGACAGGCAGAACAAATATCTGGAACCCAACCGTATCGAACACGGACTTCCACTACATGCCCAACGGCTAGCTAAACAGGAATAGAGGAAGGGAGAGGCTTAAAAGGGTAAATCTCAATCAGAGCCTTAGCGAATACCAATTTTTTACGCGCAACTGTATTAGAGTCAAAACATTTCAATTTACCAACGTTACAAGCTAGCCAATTCAAACCAAGCAAAGGTTGAAGAGCAGAGGGAATATGCGAAAAGTGAACCCAAACGGGGATAGAAAGAACTTGCTCACGTGCACTAGCAACTGTTGGAGACCAAGGAGTAATAAAAAAAGGTTTCCCACCAAAAAAAGAAGGCTCAGCCTCAAGAACACGACTGCGATCGTCGCTGGCGGAGAATAAAAGGAAATACATGGAGTCAATCAGCTTAACACGAAGATCACCATGAAGCTTCCAACCCCTTCGACAAACATAAGACGCATCAAGCAGGCGGTGATTAGGGTCCAAAAAGAAACCAACCAAGTAGTCTGACCAGTAGTCCAAACCAGCTTGCATAACAATAGGATGAGGGAACAACACTCCATTCTCCTCAACGATATCAAAATCAATCGGTTTGTAATCTCCCGCATTGCGGGGAAGAGATGTAAAAAGAGAAGACCAAGATTTCGAACAGGCCTGGGAAGGAGCAGCATGACAATGGATATGAGCAGAAGCACTGGGAAGCTCCACAACAAAGGGATTACCTTTAGAGTCAGCTAGGATGGAAACATCAGAATTCTTATCATGGAGATTGGGAACACAATTCTCATAGGCATTAAGTCGAACACCAGAGGAGCGTCGAACAAGGCTCAAACTATCATCAGCAGCAATACGCATATCATGGCCAGAAAGACCAAAATCCGCACCAACAACACCAGAGACAACATTCTCGGTCACAAGCGAAGGCACACTTCCTAACTCAGATACACCGACATCACCAACCAAAAGAAACGATACCATGGAACGCGGTCCTGCGCAAACATCAGCAGCTTGGGATGAAGGATTTAGAGCGGGCAAGGGAGGAATCGTAGTCAGAAAGAGTGGGAGGCAAAGGTTGTGTGGGCGCAGAATGCAGGTCCTTAAAGACTCTGCCGGATCTGGTGGATGATGGCGAAAGGGAAGGAGCATAGGGGAGGACGGGATGAAGAGGTGACACAAGCATAGGGAGGGGACGGCGGGAGGGAAGAGAGGTGGGCAGGAGGAGGAGGAACGCGAATGGAAGTTAAAAAAGGGCGATCAAGACAAGGGCGAATGAAACAAAGTCGCCATTAAATCGAACGAAATGGAATTGACCAACTTGTACTTATGATTTTCATTCCCTTTCATTTTATTTTGATTTTTATTTTGAAAAATGTCTCATCTTCATTATCTCCCTTAAGTAAACAAATATTACTTTTCTATCTTACTAATCCATTACGTTAGTTGTAAATGTGTTAATTAAAGTGTTCACAATAATTTAGATAACTTTTTGGTGGTGAAAAATTGCATGTTTGGTAAAAGCTTTTCGGTCACATTTTCTATTTTTATCGAACTATTTATTTTTGTAAACAAAATTTGAAAACCATTTCACCATCACTATTTGTTATTTAAAAAGGGTATTTTTGAGTTATAAAATCCATAAACTAACCATTTAAAAATATATTAAACATTCATATTTAATTAAATTCTAGGTTGTTACAACCCTAGACGTATTAGTGTCGGCTTTTGAGGATCGAAAAGGTAGGTTGTTACATGGTAAGTACAAGTGAATAATTTCTTTCCATTTGTGGAGCAAACTCAAGGTTGTGAATAGTGTAAGGACTGGGGTTGGGAATTGTATACAGTATAATTTATAATGAGTTATCCACCGCTTGTAGGCCAATGGTTTATTGAGTAAACTCAAGGTCGAAATCCTAAGGAGACCGAGTCCTAACACTGACTAAAGAAATCGAAAGATTTCTATATTTCCCTTAGGATTTTAAGAAATATAAAAATCTAGTGGAAGCCTTTAGAAAAATGAAATGATATCATTTAACCATTTTAATATTTCAAGAACATATATTATGCAAAGTTAAAAATAATGTACTTCGGTAAATTTGTATAGCCAATATAATTGATAAAATGTTTTATCAATTAAAATATATAAGTGAAATGAGTAAGGATAGACATGTAATATAAAATATACTTACTATTAAATTATTTGGTATGTTGCATTTTAAGACCTATACAAGAGCCAAACAATATAGATACTAAATATTTTCGTACCTTGCTCACTTAAATATTTATTTGCTTGAGACTATGTATTATCTTCTATGAGCTTTGAACTCTATACAATACAAGATTATAGATTCTGATCCATATTTAATCACATATAGAATTTATATGGTGATTAGTCGTGCTCGTAATTTATGAAATCTCAATCAAAATATTTCATTTTAAAATGAGCAATAAACCATAATGCAAGATTAGTGTAAGATATGAATAAATAAAATGAGAGTCATGTCGTGTTGAAAACAATGAAAGATCAAGGAATAATGACAATCCTAGGAATTAGATCATCGAAATGTCAACTCTGACCACTTTACTAAATTACAACCTATTCGATGTTTTTAAATTTCAAGGATGTCCGAAAGTATTTTTGTAAAGAATTTGGTACAGTCCCGTGGTAAAATTTCCTTTGGATGGTTTGACCATTTGAAATGAAAGTGAAGGTTCGAGAGTAAATGTAAAATAGGCATAGTTGGGATAAATGGAGTGAATCATCAACCCTACTTTGTGAAGATTTTGACGCAAGAATTGTATAAAATTTAGTAAGATACTTAATATAGATGAGAAATGTGATTTCCATTCCGAAAAAAATTGATTGTTTATGAAAGATATTTCCTTGAGTTCAAGATATTTAATCTAAAACTTTCGACTCTAAACTAGTTATAGTTGATGATATAAGTAGGCCATCGTAAGTAGTTAACGGAGCTTCGGGTTTCACGTGCTGCTATAGTAACGGTGGAAATAGTAGGAGATACCATATAACACTTACTATGGGATGCATCATGTTATGAATATTGCTTTTGTATACATACCGAACATTATTTATGAAATAATAACAGTTTTCAATGTTAATTAAACATAAATATAATTTATTTTAATATGTATATTATGAATATTCATTATAAAAAAATTATTGGTATATTTTTTTTATAATAATAGTGGTGCGCTAGCTATGGAAAATATCAAAATATCTATTTTTTATGATTATTGGAAATTATAACTATGCAATATTTTTGAGAAATAATTCGTTAATAATTTGATTAATCATATGGTACTTGTGAACTGTATCATAAAAGATTAAGAGAAAAGCACCAATTCAATGGGAGTGATAAAAAAATCATAAATCCTCTGTATTGATACATAAATGTATGCAATCTAAGGTCCATTAATAATAAAATGGATCCACTTCATTAAATTCACCGATGAATTATCATAAACATGAACATATGTATTTGATAAAAGTAATATATATTTAATAAATTCATGGAATTTAAAGGAGAAGTAGAAAAATACCATGTAATGAAAATAAAACAATTTGATTTGATCGAATAGGTGAGTATATTTGAAAGAGTTCCAAAAGAGCAAAAAAACAAATAAAATTCAATCTTAAAGTCATTCCTTCATGTGATACATACCGATGTATCAATAAGGAATAATTAAACTTTGTTAAACAAAGTATGATTGATGATGAGTGAATCTAAATTACCGTCTTTCTATAAGGATATGTACTTAAGAGCATGTGCATATGCTAAATTTAATTTCATCTAAAGCATTGTTTACAAAATCATATAGGATATAAATTAACATGAAACCCCTACATATCCAAGGTCAAAGAGGGGAAAGGTTGTGTGAGTCGAGTGGCATAAGGTAATATTCGATCATGAGGGAGCTTATATGAACCACCCCAAAGAAGTTTGATACCGACCACCAATGGTTGACTAATTTATGTTATGAACATAAGTTTCATACGTCCAAAATTGAACAAGTTTTATATAAGTGTTGGATGTGATCAAAATACTGCAAGATGGTTATATAAGATGAAAAGAAATTAACAAGCTTAAAAAATACAACTCATTTGATTGTCTAATAAAAAAAATTGCACACTAAAGAGAAAAGATGATTTTGTTTCAATGTCGAGAAAAGGAATTATTAATAATATCAATTTCCTCAATTGTCAACAATCGATAAAAAATATAGACTCCACCATATGGCATGATTTTTTAAATTCAATGTGAATTCTAAGTATATTATCAAAATACAATTTTGATAGTTATATTCGAAGGAATATGATCCATCGCCTGCATGTATGTTCAGAAGGAAGACCGATGCACTTGGAATATAATAAGTAACATTTATGAGAGTACCATTGTAAATTTTGAAAATTTGAAATTAGCATAATAGATTCATCAATCAACATGCTTAAGTTAATTTGAATTCTACCTGCAAAACTATCAGCCAATACGACTTTGAGATTTGGTACATCCATGTTGAAATGAAAATTCTAAATAATGATTAGAATAGACTGCTTGCACATGATAACCAAAATGTCATGAAGTTGGTGGGAGTGATAACTGAGTTTGTAAATACTGCATGAGATCTAAGAACTGATAGTATCATTCCACAAACATCAGAATTGAGCTAATATTTTGTATAGAAATCAAATAGTTTGATTATCGGTTAAAATATAAGGGAAGCATGCGTCTGTAAGAAAGAATATTAAGAGGTACTAGAATATTTCTAAAACTATTGTAACTATTTGACTTTCTTACACCTAAGTAAGACACTTAATAATCCTCGGTATTCATGTGCTGATCATTTAAGTGTTCAAAAGACAGGTCATTTGGGGTTAAAGAAAGAAAAGACAGAACGGAGTCTCGCATCGTGACGAACAATATATAATATACACAATCCATTAGAAAGAGAAATCATCTTTATTATATACCACTTCAGAATACATTAACATATTATCAGTCTGGATAGTTATAACAGCTTGTCCTTACGGCTGCCGATTTATGGAGATAAGAATAAAACAGACAACGCAGTGGAAGATTTTAAGGTACATGAGTATGTCTTTGAGAATCAATCTTGTCTTTTGAAAGCTCCAAAGCATCTACCTAAATCTAAAAAATATGCTCAGCTTGACCCGAGCAATATAAGAAAATAACGCCCGGATCAATCTAGTAAATCAGCATGAGAAACTCAGTCAAATCAATCATATTGATTTCTACATTTGAAAACCTTTTCCAAAATAACAGGTATCTCGAAAGACCACACCGCATATAAATACGGACAGGATTTTACAAACAAGTCGATGTGATGTGATTAGGGTTAAAAGTATTATAATAATTTCTAGGGTTAAAAGTATTTGATAAACAAGTAGATGTGATGCGTTTACATAATACAATAATAGATATACAATCAAGAACTGAAGGCGCTTATTGGAGAATGGATTTTCAACAATGGCAAGGTAAAGGACTACATTTTGAAAGGTACACCTCTTGATAAATATACACGAGAGCCTCGCCGAGACCCTCTCTTAGCAAGACCGGCCTGCCCCTGAATGGATAGTATCGAATATGATCAATCCTAGGTTGTGATCAATAACCAAAATGTGCCCCGAAGCATAAATATAGATAACGACTCTAGATAAGGCGATGATCATATCCTGATGGGAGCAACTAACATAGCTACACGATATCAGTTGTTTTATCCATTCCTAGGTTGTGAGGCTTTAAGAGGCTACACTCTTACCATTTCCTCCTAGTAATTCCCTCTTGGAATGTTAACACCACCCTTTAGGAAGAAATGTAATGCCAACATTCATCCATATAAGTTTGTTATGGGTCTGAATGAAACCAAAGGCACTACTTCACTACATCCATTTTGGAATCACCCTTAGGATTAGTAACAAGTAGCTTTTGCACTTCAGAGAGCTCCGTCTTCAATCATCATCAAAATGTTTTCCATTCGAATATACACACCATACTTCTTGAGTCAAAATTGACCAAGATTTGATAGTCGCTTATTTAATTATCAAATTCACAATCAAATAACAATCAAGAGATTTGATTTTTCCATAGCAACCACTAAGCCTCAAAATAGATCTTTCATTTATTTAAGTCTCTTTTAAAAATATTTATCAAAATATTCATAAACTTATCTCACTGGAATAAGTATATTCATAAAAAATTTTGAAAGGTTTCTTATTTCAAAATCAAATCAAAAGGATTAAAATAAATGTTATGTAAAAAGATACCGAGATAAGGATAACCTCAAACACTATTCCTTAGATATTAAGTGTGGAACTAATGTTCCATACCACCAAAATTATGAAGGCCGGCTAATGGAAATCCAATCTCAATTCCTTTTAATAAATCTCTTTCATTTATGAAGTCACCTTTACTAAAATTTCAAATCCATTAATAGAACTCTATATAAATCTCCAAGTATATTTATAAGACTTCTATTATAAATATCCAAAATAATTTATAAACCCCATTTATAAATATCCAAAATCATTCATAAAACCTCTTTATAAATATCCAATAACCATTTATAAAACTCTTTTTTTAAATATCCAAAATCATTTATGTGACAACCCGCCTTTTCGACCCTTGATGATCGACACTAATATATCCTCGATATTCACATGCCGCAAATTCAAGTGTCGGAGAGGCAGATATTCAGGGGTAAAAGAAAATAAAGATAGAAGAAAGAACATAAAATATTCTCACATCGCATTTAACAACTTGTAATTATACACATAGAAAGTACATACGATCACTCTCAAAATGAGATATCAAAGTCATAACAAGTACTAACCTAGCTAGGGATAGTTATAACTGCCTATCCCTACATGTGTTGGTAGATACTTATACATAATATAGCGGAAGTAGAAATAGATGACTATCTACAAATGACCCTCCAGCTCCATGCTCCATGCTCCTTTCAAAATGCTCCAAGTTTCCTAACTACGTGACTACTTGGAAAAATAGGGCATCTAGAGTTTAAGGGGAAAAGAAAATAAACTCCCAGTTTATCATGGGACTGGTGTGAGAAAACCCAAAAGAATGGATATTTTAAAATCAAAGGGTATCTCATAAGGTCATGCCGCACATAAACCTGTATGAGTTTTTATCTTATGATAACCCAAATATTTGCTATGTAAAATCAGGGATATTATTTTTAATAATATTCTTTGAAAATTATTTCAAATAAATATATATATTCTTAGCCAAAATTATTACATTTATTATATTCTAGCACAATAGGTTTACAACTAAAATCGTAAAGGTATGTACTAAGAATGGATTCCATACAATGACAAGGTAAGGGACTGCCTTTCGATAGTACATCTTTAGAAGAATGTACCGAGGCTCCAACCTCTGCCAACACAGAACCGACCTACCTTTACCATAAGTAATATCAAATACATCATCACCCTAGTCATTCTCGACCATTACCAGGATCCTAAAGCATATACAACATACCCAAAATATAGAGGGTAATCTAGAAAGGTGATGACTATATTTTAATGGAAGCGACCCACTTAGCCCTGCTGCATCTACCATGTTTTTGTCATCCCCGATGCATGAGGCTTAAGGTAACATTTTACGTTTCACAAAACAAGTCCCACTTTGAACTCCATATTGCCATTTCTAACAACACACTATTGATTTCCATAAAAGTTCAACCTCTGAGCTCGTACATCTCCGAGAAGGGTGTTAAGTGTAAGAGAGGTCACCTCCTACACCACCAAACAGATGTACATTTACAGATAAATACACGTGTTTTAGAAATGCAATGTTAGCTATTCGTCTATACAAGTTGTGTAACAACCCGCATATTTAACGATTATATATTTAAATGTTTTATTTGAATATAGCGTCGTTAGTCGGATTTAGGTGCGAAAAGTTACTTTTTGCAAATGGCCGAATTGGAACTCGAAACCATTCCCATTGATTCCAAAATGGCGTTTGCGATCTTTTTGAGTATAAGCTTCGATATGTTTGGAGTTTGTGAAATTTTGACTCTTTTTCTACTTGGGCTTGAGTTTGGCTTCAGCCCCAATCTCCTCTTAACCCCCTAGTTTATTTACTCTTCATCCATTCACCCTCATTTCATTCCTTTAACTTAAGAAACTGAAAATGGTGGAGGGGAAGAGGAAATAGAAATTTGCAAGCCCTAGTTTCAACTTGCAACTTGATTCTTGCTCCAAAATCAAAGAGAAGACATAGGTAAGCTTCCTCTTCATCTTCTCTATCTCTTTCTCTCTTCAATCTCAGAAATTCCTAAACCTAAACTTAGGAAAATACTTGTTTTGATCTTAGATTGAAGCTAGTAGAGTTGAAGTGGAGAGTGGTTGGTTTTTCTTTGCTATTGAGCTTCTCTATTCTTGTTTTGAATTAAAAGGTGAGTTTTGAACTCACATCTACTTCTCTTGATATTATTGATGTTAGGTGAGATTTTTATCTCATATCTATGACTATAAGTACCTTTGGTTGTTAGGTATGAATTCCTAACACTTGTTCATTTCCATTTGCTTTCGATTTGGGTTGATTCGGTGAAATTGCCAAATTATGATTTTTGAAGCCAAATCTATGTAAAACCTTATATGATTGATGTTTATGTTGTTCGGAGTGTTTGGGTGTGTTGTTAAGGTTGGGTAGTCGTTTGACGTAAGCCCATAATCAACACGCATCCGATTACTTTCGATTTGTTTGGCCATAGATGGCCTAGGTTCAGGAAATGCCTGACCATCAGATTTCAGACGTCTGAAACCCTATTTCAGATGTCTGAATATTGTTCTAGGGAAGAATTTAATTCCCAGATTCAGACGTCTGAATTTATATTCCAGACGTCTGAAAGTGCTAAATTTCAACCAGAAAGGAAATAGGCAAAATATTGCCTATTTCAGACGTCTGAAAGTTTAGATTCAGACGTCTGAATTCTGTTCTGGAAAACAAATTAATTTCCAGATTCAGACGTCTGAATCCCTTCTTTCAGACGTCTGAATCTAGTGTCTTTTTCAGTTTGCCTTGTTCGCATAGTTTTCCAAATTTGATCGATGCATATTGATTCCAATTAGTTGTTTACGCATATTTGACCTTGTTGATTCCTTTTTGAATTCATTCACGGGTTTTTATAAATGATTTCTTTAAATCGTATTAAAAGTTCGCTTCTTTGATTTATAAATTCTATTTAAAACACACGCACAATTTCGCACTTCGAGCGAAGTGGAAGGGTGATTAAATGGTTGGGCAAAACACGGACCATGAATCTGTGCGTTTATCCTTCCGATTAATCCCTGACCTACTCAATTGATCGTTTTGACCTTCGGGTTTGGTTTACCGATGATTTGAGGTGAAATTTGTACTGCTTTGAGTGTGAAATTAACTAACGGATAGTAAGCCATTTAGTGCGAACGAGCGGTTATGGGACTCACGTTACCACTTTTCGGATTCCTTTTTGAGAGTTATGACACATTCCTCCAGTTAGTGGTGTCCAGTACTGGGTCTTCGACCTTCACCACTACGGTTTGTTGCCTTTGGGATAGTGTCTTCGGACTGTCTCCTTCAGGTTTGTTGACTTCGGGTATGTTGCCTTCGGGTATGTGCCTTCGGGTTTGTTGCCCTATAGTATCGCTTCAGATGTTGGTCGTTATGAGCCGCATGGGTGATATTGGGTTTTTGGAGTCTTCGGGCTCATGGATCCTTGTTTATACAGTACTGAGCTCGAGCAAATTTTATGATGTTTTATTGATACGTATATTCCCTAGGTATAGCCCTTCGGTGTTGGTCTTTTTGAGCCGCATGATATGTAGCGATTACCTTGTGGAACTTGTGTTACCTTCATTGGTATTTGTTATTGCCTTTTGGCTTGCTTTGGGATATTCCTATCCTTTGTTTCTATGTGTTGCCCATGATATGAGGTTTGTTTTGTTATCATATGATTCATCTTTTGTTAGATGATTGTGTTATCTCTTATAGAGATATTTGTTATACTTTGTAACCTTGCAGGTTTATTGTTGTTCAGTTTATCTAACTAATTTGTTTAGCTAGACTGACCCGTGTATTTTATACTCGGGTCAGACCGAGATGTTTTAGGTTAGGTGCTTTTGGACTTAGCCTATTTTTCTTCCGCATGGACTATTCAGCTTGTTCCATTTTGTTAAAGCTTTTTGTGTAGTCCTTTTATTTGTAACTCTGATATATGTATTCTTTTGATTCGTCTGTATATTGTGGTTTTCTATACCACTTGTCGTGTATTAGTTGGTATACTCTGTTATGTATCTATATATGTGTATATGATGATCTACTGTTCTGTGATGTATATTACATTTGAGCTGTTGTACTCTGTTCTGATAGATCCTCCAACCACCTATGGTTTTGTTTTAAGTATTCATTGGGTATGTCGACCTGCTTGGTATGTTTATTGTCGATGTATTCAATAGATAGTTAGAGCAAGGCTATAGATGGTCGCTCCTATCCAGCCTTATTATCCATGTTAGTTGACGGCATTACCCTGCAGTGTCCTTGGCTAGCGTGTGTATAGAGGTGGGGCGTCACAGCGTGGCATCAGAGCTGAGTTCAGGACAAAATATGATAAACACAGAATAGATGCACATATTATGGTACATCAAAGTGTATAAGTGATACAAATCTTTGAATCATCGTGCCTTTCTATTCCTTCTACAATCAAAGGTTAGATAGAATTTGTGGAATACATCTAGGAATGCATTTTATTCCATAGTATTCCGTATTGAAGTATCTACCTTGTGATTAATCTTGTTCTTATCATACTTTCAGCGTATGGCTGGAAGAGGCAGGAGACGACGTTCAGATGCTGGGCGATCTAGTGGCTCACATCTGGATGGCGTTTATATGTCTGCCGATCAGTTTTTGGAATTGTTTAGGAGCACTCAGCCTCCAGTTCCTCCTCGAGTGTCTCCACCTCGCAAGTCTGCCTTTGCACGCCAGTGCAGTGATTTCGCTCATCTTGGGGGAAAGCCGTTTAAAGGCTCCGAGTCTGTTCTTGAAGTCCAAGCTTGGTTTCGCACGTGCGAGCGTATCTTCTCTCGTATGGATCTTTCTGACCATGATAGAGTTCTTGTAACTTCTAGCTTATTACAAGAGCGGGCTCTTGATTGGTATGAGCTTCTTGTAGCCGAAATTGATGAGTCTACTCTCTCTTGGACTCATTTTCGGGAGCGATTTGAACTCAAGTTCGTTCCTGAATCTGAAAAAGTTTTATTGACCCGTCGCTTCCTTGAGTTGAAGCAGGGGAAATCTTCTGTTTCTGAGTATGTTGCATCATTCGAGGCTTTATCTAAGTATGGTCTTGAATTCGTTAGCACTTCTTATAAGAAGAATTTGAAGTTTGTTTCTGGTCTTAAGAAATATCTTAAGAAGTCTTTGTTGCTCCAGCTTAAGCTCTCTTTTGAGGAGTTGGTTGATTATGCGCTTCATCTCAAGACCGTCGAGAAGGAGTGTGATAGTGATGTTGATGTTGAGGTTTCCAAGAACCCCAACAAGAGGCCGTTTCCATTTCAGAAGAAGCCTTTTCCTTCTAAGAAGAAGAAGACTGGTAATTACAGCCTTAGTCTGTTGGAACACCTTTCATTCGGAAGTGTTTCAATTGTGGTTCTCCTGATCTTATGATTCGAGCTTGTTCTAAGCCTCTCTTTTGCCGTTATTGCAAGAAGGAAGGACATCATGTTTCAGCTTGCCCTACTGTTCCAGCTGGTGCCAAGTCTAGCAGGCTTTATGCTGCTAAGGCTTCTGAAGGTCCTTCTCAACCCAAAGGTATATCTCCACCTATTTTGGAAGGTTCTATTTTATTTCATGATCATAGTATTCGAGTTCTTTTCGATATGGGTGCTTCACATTCTTCCGTATCGAAAAAGATCGTTGATGATTTATCTTTGGATGTTTCTTGTTTGGTTACTTCTTTGAGGATTGCGAATCCTATTGGGGGATCCGCGACCCTTAGCTTGCTTTGTGATGATGTTGAGATTGTTTTGTGTGGCTTTTCTTTTCGTGCGAATCTGCACGTTATTTCTTGTCTGGGATTTGATATGATTTCGGGTATGGACTGGCTAGTAAGATATGATGCCAGTATTATTTGTTCAGAGAGAATTATATATCTTCGACATCCGGATTCGCCGACTCAGTTATCTCTTGTTCTTCGGGATGTGGATAATTCCGTAATGGCTTTATATTCTCTTGATTCGCGAGATGATGATGATATATCTCGTATTCCTATTGCTTGTGACTTTTCTGATGTTTTTGAGCCTGTCTCGGGTTTGCCACCTAAGCGGGCAATTGAGTTCCGCATTGATCTCATTCCAGGCGTGCAGCCAGTTAGTCGTCCTCCCACGAGGATGTCTACAAGGAAAAATGAGGAACTCAAGAAGCAGCTTTTAGAGCTTGAGTCCAAGCAGTTAATTCAGTCCAGTTTTTCTCCGTGGGGATCCGCGGTCGTCTTCGTGAAGAAGTCTGATGGAACTCTTAGGCTTTGCATTGACTATCGCAAGCTTAACGAGTTAACCATCAGGAATAGGTATCCATTGCCTAGGATCGATGATAAGTTCGATCTATTGAGTGGTGCTAAGGTCTTTTCTCAGCTAGACCTTGCCACAGGTTTTCATCAGTTACGAGTCGTGGAGGATAGCATACCTCTTACCGCTTTCCGCACTCGTTATGGTTCTTTTGAGTGGCTCGTTATGCCGTTCGGTTTGACAAACGCTCCTGCTTTCTTTGTTGATCTCATGAATCGAGTATTCTGGGAATATCTCGACAAATTCGTTCTTGTGTTCATTGATGATATCCTTATTTATTCTAAGTCTGAAGCTGAGCATGCTAATCACTTGAGAATTGTCTTGAGTACTCTCCGTCATCATCAGCTTAAAGCCAAATTCTCCAAGTGCCATTTTTGGGAGAATAAGGTTAAGTTCTTAGGCCATGTTGTATCTTCCGATGGCATTTCTGTCGATCCCTCAAAGATCGAAGCCATCCAGAGTTGGAAGAGGCCTGAGAATGTGCACGAGATTCGTAGTTTCCTTGGATTGGCGGGTTATTACCGTCGGTTCATTAAGGATTTTTCCCGTGTTGTGCTTCCTCTCACCTGCCTTACTCGGAAAGGCATTCGTTTTATTTGGTCTGACAAGTGTGAAGCTTCCTTTCTGACATTAAAGGAACTTCTCACTAATGCTCCTATTCTTGTGGTTCCCGAAGGCAATCATGATCTTGTTGTCTACACCGATGCTTGTGGTAGTGGTCTCAATGCTGTTCTTATGCAGAAGGATCGGGTAGTTGCTTATTCTTCTAGGCAACTGCGTCCGAATGAAGTTCGCTATGCCACTCATGATCTTGAGTTAGCCGCCATTGTCTTTGCCTTGAAGATTTGGCGACACTACTTATTGGGCGAGCGCTTCATTCTTTATACCGATCATAAATCCTCGAAGTATTTGTTTACTCAGAAGGAACTCAATATGAGGCAACAGCGTTGGCTCGAGTTTCTTGCCTTCTATGACTTTGATATCCAGTATACCCCTGGAAAGGGTAATCGTGTTGCTGATGCGCTCAGTCGCAAACATTCGGCTGTTGTTTCTATGATGCTTGCCGAATGGGATATTCTTGAGACTCTATCTTTTTATGAAATTCGTGATCGAGGTTCATCTTCTGATACTCCTATTCTATTATTTAGTTTGGGAGCTTGACCTATTTTATTGGATCGTATTGCCGATGCTCAGCGGCGTGATCCTGATTTGTTGCATCTTATTCAGCTTTGTGAGTCTGGATCCTGTGATGAGGCGTTGCGAGATTTCAGCATTGATTCTCATGGGTGTCTTCGCAAGAAGAACCGTCTTTTTGTGCCTTCTGATTTTGCACTTAGGCATGACATTCTTGATGACTGTCATCATTCTAAGTATACCATTCATCATGGTAGTAGTAAGAAGTATGCCGATATGCATCGTCTTTATTATTGGGAAGGCATGAAGTGCGATGTGGCAGGTTATGTGAATAATTGCATAACTTGTCAGCGTATTAAGGCCGAACATCAGCGTTCTTCTGGTCTTCTTCAACCTCTAGAGATTCCATTGTGGAAATGAGATCAGATTTCTATGGATTTCATTGACGGCCTACCTCGTTTGAGATCGGGCCATTCTAGTATTTGGGTTATTACGGATCGCCTCACTAAGTCTTCTCATTTTGTTCCTATTAAGTCTAATAGGACTGTTTCGCATTTGGCTAAGTTGTATGTCAAGGAAATCGTGAGACTTCACGGTGTTCCTAGTTCTATTGTGAGTGACCGTGATCCTTTATTCACGAGTCATTTTTGGCAGAGTTTTCAGCAAGCTTTGGGAACAAAGCTTAATTTTAGTACAGCTTATCATCCGCAGTCTGACGGACAGACTGAATGGGTGAATCGTATCTTGGAATATCTTCTCCGTATTTGTATTTTTGATTTCGGTGGTAGTTGGGAGGATCACCTACCTCTTATAGAGTTCTCCTACAATAATAGTTTTTAGTCTAGTATCGGTATGGCTCCTTTCGAAGCTTTATACGGAAGGCCATGTCGATCACCTTCTTGTTGGTTGGAATCTGGGGAGAAGCTTATTCTTGGTCCATATTTTGTTCGTGATTCTTCCGAAAAGATTGATCTTATCCGGTTGAGAATGAAAGAGGCACAGAGTCGCTAGAAATCCTACGCGGACAACCGTAGAAAGCCTCTCGAGTTCTCGATTGGTGATCTTGTTTTTATTCGTGTTTCTCCTTTGAAAGGGGTTATGCGTTTCAGTACGACTGGAAAATTGGCTCCTCGCTATATAGGACCATTTTCTATTACTGAAGGTATTGGCCCTGTGGCTTATAGAGTTTCACTTCCTGCTCATTTATCTGGCATTCATGACGTGTTTCACGTCTCTCAACTTCGGAAGTGTCTTCGGGAATCAGATTCTGTTATTGATTCTCCTGATTTGCTTGAGATTGAGATCTCACAGGACTTATCTATTGTACAGCAGCCTATTCGCGTACTTAACACGGAGGTGCGACACCTTTGGAACAAGGACGTGCCGCTCGTTAAAGTTCAATGGTCCGCTAATCCTAATGACTGTACTTGGGAAACCAGAGAGTTTATTGAGCGATCTTATCCGGTTTTTCTATCTTTGCTTAGGAACGGTGAGTATATCTTTTCATCTCAAGCTTATTTTCTTTTGTGTTGTATGTATGTATGTAGTTGTTACAAATATCGTCTCTAGGAATTGCGGGGACGCAATTTTGTAAGGAGGGGAGATCTGTAACAACCCGCATATTTAACGATTATATATTTAAATGTTTTATTTAAATATAGCGTCGTTAGTCGGATTTAGGTCCAAAAAGTTACTTTTTGCAAATGTCCGATTGGAACTCGAAAGCATTCCCATTGATTCCAAAATGGCTTTTGCGATCTTTTTGAGTATAAGCTTCGATATGTTTGGAGTTTGTGAAATTTTGACTCTTTTTCTACTTGGGCTTGAGTTTGGCTTCAGCCCCAATCTCCTCTTAAACCCCTAGCTCATTAACTCTTCATCCATTCACCCTCATTTCATTCCTTTAACTTAAGAAACTGAAAATGGTGGAGGGGAAGAGGAAATAAAAATTTGCAAGCCCTAGTTTCAACTTGCAACTTGATTCTTGCTCCAAAATCAAAGAGAAGACATAGGTAAGCTTCCTCTTCATCATCTCTATCTCTTTCTCTCTTTAATCTCAGAAATGCCTAAACCTAAACTTAGGAAAATACTTGTTTTGATCTTAGATTGAAGCTAGTAGAGTTGAAGTGGAGAGTGGTTGGTTGTTTTCTTTGCTATTGAGCTTCTCTACTCTTGTTTTGAATTAAAAGGTGAGTTTTGAACTCACATCTACTTCTCTTGATATTATTGATGTTAGGTGAGATTTTTATCTCATATCTATGATTATAAGTACCTTTGGTTGTTAGGTATGAATTCCTAACACCTGTTCATTTCCATTTGCTTTCGATTTGGGTTGATTCGGTGAAATTGCCAAATTATGATTTTTGAAGCCAAATCTATGTAAAACCTTATATGGTTGATGTTTATGTTGTTCGGAGTGTTTGGGTGTGTTGTTAAGGTTGGGTAGTCATTTGACGTAAGCCCATAATCAACACGCATCCGATTGCTTTCGATTTGTTTGGCCATAGATGGCCTAGGTTCAGGAAATGCCTGACCATTAGGTTTCAGACATCTGCAACCCTATTACAGACGTCTGAATATTATTCTAGGGAAGAAATTAATTCCCAGATTCAGACGTCTGAATTTATATTCCAGACGTCTGAGGGTGCTAAATTTCAACCAGAAAGGAAATAGGCAAAATATTGCCTATTTCAGACGTCTGAAAGTTTAGATTCAGACGTCTGAATTCTGTTTTGGAAAACAAATTAATTTCCAGATTCAGACGTCTGAATCCCTTCTTTCAGACGTCTGAATCTAGTGTCTTTTTCCAATTTGCCTTGTTCGCATAGTTTTCCAAATTTGATCGATGCATATTGATTCCAATTAGTTGTTTACGCATATTTGACCTTGTTGATTCCTTTTTGAATTCATTCATGGGTTTTTATAAATGATTTCTTTAAATCGTATTAAAAGTTCGCTTCTCTGATTTATAAATTCTATTTAAAAAACACACACAATTTCGCACTTCGAGCGAATTGGAAGGGTGATTAAATGGTTGGGCAAAACACGGACCATGAATCTGTGCGTTTATCCTTCCGATTAATCCCCGACCTACTCAATTGATCGTTTTGATCTTCGGGTTTGGTTTACCGATGATATGAGGTGAACTTTGTACAGCTTTGAGTGTGAAATTAACTAACAGATAGTAAACCGTTTAGTGCGAACGAGTGGTTATGGGACTCACGTTACCACTTTTCGGATTCCTTTTTGAGAGTTATGACACATTCTGCCAGTTAGTGGTGTCCGGTACTGGGTCTTCGACCTTCACCACTACGGTTTGTTGTCTTTGGGATAGTGTCTTCGGACTGTCTCCTTCAGGTTTGTTGCCTTCGGGTATGTTGCCTTCGGGTATGTGCCTTCGGGTTTGTTGCCCTATTCATACACTTATCTCAATGGAATAAGTATATTGATAAAAATTATGAAAGGTTTCTTATTTCAAAATCAAATTAAAAGGATTAAAATAAATGTTGTGTAAAAAGATACCGAGATAAGGATAACCTCAAACACTATTCCTTAGATATTAAGTGTGGAACTAATGTTCCATACCACCAGAATTATGAAGGCCGGCTAAGGGAAATCCAATCTCAATTCCTTTTAATAAATCTCTTTCATTTATGAAGTCACCTTTGCTAAAATTTCAAATCCATTAATAGAACTCTATATAAATCTCCAAGTATATTTATAAGACTTCTATTATAAATATCCAAAATAATTTATAAAACCCATTTATAAATATCCAAAATCATTCATAAAACCTCTTTATAAATATCCAAAAACCATTTATAAAACTCTTTTTTTAAATATCCAAATTCATTTATGTGACAACCCGCCTTTTCGACCCTCGATGATCGACACTAATATATCCTCGATATTCACATGCCGCAAATTCAAGTGCCGGAGAGGCAGATATTCAGGGGTAAAAGAAAATAAAGATAGAAGAAAGAACATAAAATATTCTCACATCGCATTTAACAACTTGTAATTATACACATAGATAGTATATACGATCACTCTCAAAATGAGATATCAAAGTCATAACAAGTACTAACCTAGCTAGGGATAGTTATAACTGCCTATCCCTACATGTGTTGGTAGATACTTATACATAATATAGCGGAAGTAGAAATAGATGACTATCTACAAATGACCATCCAGGTCCATGCTCCTTTCAAAATGCTCCAAGTTTCCTAACTACGTGACTACTTGGAAAATTAGGGCATCTAGAGTTTAAGGGGAAAAGAAAATAAACTCCCGGTTTATCATAGGACTGGTGTGAGAAAACCCAAAAGAATGGATATTTTAAAATCAAAGGGTATCTCATAAGGTCATGCCGCACATAAACCTGTATGAGTTTTTACCTTATGATAACCAAAATATTTGCTATGTAAAATCAGGGATATTATTTTAATAATATTCTTTGAAAATTATTTCAAACAAATATATATAGTCTTAGCCAAAATTATTACATTTATTATATTCTAGCACAATAGGTTTACAACTAAAATCATAAAGGTATGTACTAAGAATGGATTCCATACAATGACAAGGTAAGGGACTGCCTTTCGATAGTACATCTTTAGAAGAATGTACCGAGGCTCCAACCTCTGCCAACACAGAACCGACCTACCTTTACCATAAGTAATATCAAATACGCCATCACCCTAGTCATTCTCGACCATTACCAGGATCCCAAAGCATATACAACATACCCAAAATATAGAGGGTAATCTAGAAAGGTGATGACTATATTTTAATGGAAGCGACCCACTTAGCCCTGCTGCATCTACCATGTTTTTGTCATCCCCGATGCATGAGGCTTAAGGTAACATTTTACCTTTCACAAAACAAGTCCCACTTTGAATTCCATATTGCCATTTCTAACAACACACTATTGATTTCCATAAAAGTTCAACCTCTGAGCTCGTACATCTCAGAGAAGGGTGTTAAGTGTAAGAGAGGTCACCTCCTACACCACCAAACAGATGTACATTTACAGATAAATACACGTGTTTTACAAATGCAATGTTAGTTATTCGTCCATACAAGTTGTGTAACAATCCGCATATTTAACGATTATATATTTAAATGTTTTATTTAAATATAGCGTCATTAGTCGGATTTAGGTCCGAAAAGTTACTTTCTGCAAATGGCCGAATTGGAACTCGAAACCATTCCCATTGATTCCAAAATGGCGTGTGCGATCTTTTTGAGTATAAGCTTCGATATGTTTGGAGTTTGTGAAATTTTGACTATTTTTCTACTTGGGCTTGAGTTTGGGTTCAGCCCCAATCTCCTCTTAACCCCCTAGCTCATTAACTCTTCATCCATTCACCCTCATTTCATTCCTTTAACTTAAGAAACTGAAAATGGTGGAGGGGAAGAGGAAATAGAAATTTGCAAGCCCTAGTTTCAAATTGCAACTTGATTCTTGCTCCAAAATCAAAGAGAAGACATAGGTAAGCTTCCTCTTCATCTTCTCTATCTATTTCTCTCTTTAATCTCAGAAATTCCTAAACCTAAACTTAGGAAAATACTTTTTTTGATCTTAGATTGAAGCTAGTAGAGTTGAAGTGGAGAGTGGTTGTTGTTTTCTTTGTTATTGAGCTTCTCTATTCTTGTTTTGAATTAAAAGGTGAGTTTTGAACTCATATCTACTTCTCTTGATATTATTGATGTTGGTGAGATTTTTATCTCATATCTATGGTTATAAGTACCTTTGGTTGTTAGGTATGAATTCCTAACACTTGTTCATTTCCATTTGCTTTCAATTTGGGTTGATTCGGTGAAATTGCCAAATTATGATTTTTGAAGCCAAATCTATGTAAAACCTTATATGGTTGATGTTTATGTTGTTCGGAGTGTTTGGGTGTGTTGTTAAGGTTGGCTAGTCGTTTGACGTAAGCCCATAATCAACACGCATACGATTTCTTTTGATTTGTTTGGCCATAGATGGCCTAGGTTCAGGAAATGCCTGACCATCAGTTTCAGACGTATGAAACCCTATTTCAGACGTCTGAATATTTTTCTAGGGAAGAAATTAATTCCCAGATTCAAACGTCTGAATTTATATTCCAGACGTCTGAAAGTGCTAAATTTCAACCAGAAAGGAAATAGGCAAAATATTGCCTATTTCAGACGTCTGAAAGTTTAGATTCAGACGTCTGAATTCTGTTCTGGAAAACAAATTAATTTCCAGATTCACACGTCTGAATCCCTTCTTTCAGACGTCTGAATCTAGTGTCTTTTTCCAATTTGCCTTGTTCGCATAGTTTTCCAAATTTGATCAATGTATATTGATTCCAATTAATTGTTTACGAATATTTGACCTTGATGATTCCTTTTTGAATTCATTCACGGGTTTTTATAAATGATTTCTTTAAATCGTATTAAAAGTTCGCTTCTCCGATTTATAAATTCTATTTAAAACACACGCACAATTTAGCACTTCGAGCGAAGTGGAAGGGTGATTAAATGGTTGGGCAAAACACGGACCATGAATATGTGCGTTTATCCTTCTGATTAGTCCCCGACCTACTCAATTGATCGTTTTGACCTCGGGTTTGGTTTACCGATGATATGAGGTGAACTTTGTACTGCTTTGAGTGTGAAATTAACTAACGGATATTAAACCATTTAGTGCGAACGAGTGGTTATGGGACTCACGTTATCACTTTTCGGATTCCTTTTTGAGAGTTATGACACATTCCACCAGTTAGTGGTTTCCAGTACTGGGTCTTCGACCTTCACCACTACGGTTTGTTGCCTTTGGGATAGTGTCTTCGGACTGTCTCCTTCAGGTTTGTTGCCTTCGGGTATGTTCCTTCGGGTTTGTTGCCCTATAGTATCGCTTTCGATGTTGGTCGTTATGAGCCGCATGGGTGATATTGGGTTTGGAGTCTTCGGGCTCATGGATCCTTGTTTATACAGTACTGAGCTCGAGAAAATTTTATGATGTTTTATTAATATGTATATTTCCTAGGCATCGCCCTTCGGTGTTGGTCTTTTTGAGCCGCATGATATGTAGCGATTACCTTGTGGAACTTGTGTTACCTTCATTAGTATTTGTTATTGCCTTTTGGCTTGCTTTGGGATATTCCTATCCTTTGTTTCTATGTGTTGCCGATGATATGAGGCTTGTTTTGTTATCATATGATTCATCTTTTGTTAGATGATTGTGTTATCTCTTTTAGAGATATTTGTTATACTTTGTAACCTTGCAGGTTTATTGTTGTTCAGTTTATCTAACTGATTTGTTTAGCTAGACTGACCCGTGTATTTTAAAGCTTTTTGTGTAGTCCTTTTATTTGTAACTCTGATATATGTATTCTTTTGATTCATCTGTATATTTTGGTTTTCTATACCACTTGTCGTGTATTAGTTGGTATACTCTGTTATGTATCTATATATGTGTATATGATGATCTACTGTTCTGTGATGTATATTACATTTGAGCTGTTGTATTCTATTCTGATAGATCCTCCAACCACCTATGGTTTTGTTTTAAGTATTCATTGGGTATGTCGACCTGCTTGGTATGTTTATTGTCGATGTATTCAATAGATAGTTCGAGCAAGGCTATAGATGGTCGCTCCTATCCAGCCTTATTCTCCGTGTTAGTTGACGGCATTACCCTGTAGTGTCCTTGGCTAGCGTGGGTATAGAAGTGGGGCGTCACAAGTTGTCCAGGAACAGGATAAACCGAAAGTACTTTCCTACTACATCTTGTTTTGGGAATCTCCCCTAGGATTAGTAGTTTGTATTCCTTGCATCGAAGATTTTCAAAATTAAGTATTACTGCCACCATATGTATATAATATGGAAATCGAGGGGTTAGTGGCAAGTAGCTTATGAAGATCTTCGTCTTCAAAATCATTGCCTTTATCATGTTTTCACTTTCGAAAGGACATTGGTTCGAAGTGTTTTTTGGATAGGAATCACCCAAATCTGATCATGGTCTCTCCGAACAAATTATCGATAAAAAATCTTTTAGAGATATATCATTTCTTTCCCAGTATATATAAGATTATTAAACCTCTCTTTAACTTTGGAAATCATTATTGAGTAAAATGTGTCGATAGAAATTCTACTAATTCTACTCCATATCAATTTACATATTCAACTTTTACTATCCATCGAATAACGGTGGAATCACCTTTTAAGTTCATATGGATAGTATGGATTCCGTCCTTGGAATTTAACACCAAGTATAAGAAGATTATTTCTACACTACCCAAGTTCTATAAAAAATTAAATTTGAATTGTTTATACTTGCCTCGTTTTCGACATTTCGACCTTATCTATTCCTCGTCCAGAAAAGAAGCTAGGTGAGTCAGGGCACTGGTTGCTAATGAACATTTCCTTAGTTTAAGCACACCACTTTCGAATCTCACAAATAGAAAAATCCAGCCTACTCATCGGCTTTTAGAGCCAAGATTAAATCATATATTTATAACAACTTTTCTTTTAACCATTTATTTAAACTCCTTTAAAAGTAATTTTTTGAGAAAAATGTGTGTTCTTCTAGAAAAGAGAAGAGCACACATGTAAATATGTATATATCACATAAGACAAGATGCTGCCAACATGCCTGGCAGGTAGCTAATTATAGTACAAATACTATAAAATAACTCAGGTACGCCTAGAATGAGCTCCGACAAGGCTACCACCTATTACACCCCAATATCGAACTCTGACAAGGCCACCGCACGATGTTGAGATTTTAGAAGTACCTAAAAAACTATGGAGCATCTCAGTGCCAAAGATACTAGGAGCTAGTTCTGTTTGAAAAGGAAGCGCCACGCTATAGATTCGGAAGACATGGTAATGCAAAAGATCTGGAATGGAAAGCTCCTCTCTATGGACAGAACTGGAGAGAGAGCCTCACTAAAAAGTGGATCATCCATAAAGTAAAACTCTATACTGAAGATGTAGAAGAACTGAGAAGAACTCCTCGCTGTAAACCGCAATCCTACCATCAGCAATCTTGTATACCTAAAAAAAGATTCTAACACCACTTCTAGCCAAAATCTGTATCTGTAAAAGGAACTAAAAGATTATAAGAATAATACACATATATGCATATAAATGAAATGTATATATATATGTATAAATAAAATAAAGATACAAAAGCTAAGATAATAGGACATAATACAGAAACAAAAATAAAAAATAGACAAAAATGTATCCATGACCAAAATAATTTAAAGATCTATAAAGTATAACAAAAAATTAAAAATAAAATAAAAAATTAAAACAAAAACAAATTAACTTATTCTTATGATCCTTTGATCAAAAGGATATTATTATAAACAGTGAAATCATCATTTAAGTTTGTCAAATGTTAATATTACAATTATTAATGTCAAAAATATTGTTTTTATGTTTAAATAACTTAATATTATTACTACCCTTATCAAGATATTCTCTAAAATGATTATTATTAGCAAATTTATTTTAGGGTTTGAGATTCAATTAAAACAAAATGAAGAAACTATAAAAATCAACTTATTAAAATGACTATTATTATTATTAAAAATTCTCTGATTTCTCTCAAACTAAATATACCATCAAATTATAATGAATAAAGTGACAATAAAAATCTATTATCCATTTTAAACTTAAATCTAAAATTATTCCAATAGTAATCACAATCAGAAATTTTAGTTGTAAAACTGAAGTTAAAAATTTTGAGAGTATTATTCAAAATGTAGTAAGAATCTTAGAAAAATGCAGATTACAAAAATAATATTTATTATTAATTTGCATTTTTTTTTTCTTTTTTAAAAATTCTATAGTATTTAGTTTTCCATGCATGATTAACCACATATGAATTTTAGATTTAGGAGGAGCATTTGTTTTCCAAATAAATTTAAAAGAGTTATTAGCTAACCCGAGATGTTTAGAAATCTATAAAAAGAATTTGAAGTATATTTCTTACTCTTATCCCATTCCCAACTAATATTATCATTTACATTATTGATATTATAAAGATTTAATCTAGCATAAAACAAAGAAAGCTGCTTAAGAGTAAAACCTACTAAAATTCTATTAAAACTAAAACTTCAAAGGGGTTATTTTTGGGAAAAAAACTTCTATAATTAAAGCATTCTTAAAATTAAAAATTTCGTAAAGTTCTTTAAATTCTGTTATAAGAGGGATAACTTAAATCAAATGATCATTCCAAAAAGTAATATTACCTGAATGAACTATTGCATTAGTGCCTAGGTTAAAAATCTCATGATATTTTAAAATTGAATTCCAAAAATTAGACAGTTTACATATGACTGAAGGAGTAATTTTATGTAAATTATTACAACCATTATAGTAATATTTAGAAATGATTTCTTTCCAAATAGGATTATCATTAATATCCTTAAACTTCCATAACCATTTACCTAACAAAGACAAATTATTACAACCATTTACTAATAATTAAGTATTTTAAAGATGATCTGGAGGTTTTAAAATTACTTCCTTTAAAAGTAATTTAAAATTTTCCAAATCATCTTTATAATACTTAGTTATTTATTTGAAAATGTTCCTAAAAGCTTCAAGAAAGAATAATTAAGTTAAAAACGTGGTTTGCAAAAGTTATTATAAAGTGCTGCGAAAAATGCTGCAAGTAATGTTTTTAAGGCTTCTTTGATTACAACAACCTTTTTGTCAATTATAAGTCCATTTTTATAACTGAAATCTCTTTAAAAATATTTTAATATATTATTTCATATTTTTAGAGAATTAAAAAATCCATTTAAAGAGTCGCTTTGGTTTCCATACTGCCAAAGCACGACTATTTTGAAAACTTGTTTTGCTTATATTTCAAAACCTACTAAAAGAAATCTCGATCTCTTTCTTTTGTTTGAAACTATGATTATAAGAGTTTGAAAAATTCTTATACCAAAAAATTTTGAATTTGAATCCATCGTATAAATGGGTCTAAACTATTACGGCGCGAAATTGCGAACTGCCATTACGCGATGCTCCTATTTTTGTGTAACGACCCGCAAATCCGTACCCCTTGAGTCAACACTATTCTACAACAAACAACTCAAGTTGCACAGAAATACGAACCATTAGGGTTTAAGAAGAAGAGGTAGAAGAAGAGAAAACAAAACCAACATCAGAATCTAACCATCGCAGCGGAATAAAATATAATAGAGAATAAATAATCTTTACTCAAAATCAAATATATCTGTTTACATACATCACATCATCAGAGTACATCAGTCACAGCTCACATCAAAACAATACAATGGATACACAACAACTCAAGGTACACAACAACTCAAACAGCGGAATATATATATATATAACAAGTACGACTATACGTATCGTCATCCAGCTCGTCTCCTGAGCTCCACAGCATCATATCCTGTATCCTATAATACTCGGTCTGACCCGAGCATTACAATTAAATAATACCCGAGTCAGTCTGGAATACCAGAGTGAGAAAATCACACCCAATTGATTATTAAAGTTTCAAAAATCCTTTGAAAACAAAAGCATCTCGTAAGACCACGCCACAAATAAACATGTCGGGTTTTTACCTTACGATAGCTAAAACAATTTTTATAGAAATCCTCTGATATTATAATAGGGTCTATATACAAATACTTATAAAATAGCCGAAATTGTTACATGATTAAATTCCAGCTACTAGCCACAAAAGTGGGTAATACAAACAAAACTCGTACAAGGCTCGTAGGGAGAATGGATTTCCAATAATGACTAGGAACTGGGGTACCACCTGTCACAGTACGGGGCCTAGATCACCGTACCGAGGACTACTCCCTTCATCCCCTGCAATCACAAGGCCGGAACCATTCCTTACTGAACAGTCCCGAACAAGATAAACCCCGTGGTTGGCGCGACCAACCACCCACTAAGCCGAAATATATATAAGGGACATCTAGACAGGGGAATTATCTTGTCATGCTTGGGTATGACCCACCTAACCTTGCTGCATATCCCCTGATTTTCAGTCATTCCCATTTGATGAGGCTTGAGGCTAAGCGTTACCTTTAGAACGTTTTTACTTAGAATGCCCATCGCCCACCTGACGATGTTTCGCAAGCATTCATCCATACAAGTCCGTCCCGGGTTCGAACGGAACCGAAGGCACTATTCCTACTACATCCATTTTGGAAATATCCTCAGGATTAGTAGCGACTAGCCCTTGCACTTAACTGCTCCATCTCCGACTCCGAAATCGTTTACACGAATCGTACAAACCGGATCGAAGTGGTTTTCGAGAAATTAATCTCGATCCCGGTCTCTTCGAAACGATCAACGCAGTTGGCCAATATTGATAGTCGGTTATTTAACTATCAATTAATATTCACAAACAACCATCCAACAATAAACAATTTCCCAAATTATTTATTTATTTCCAAAGATATCTTCACAAGATATACTTCTATTTCCAATCCTTTGAAAACAGTTTCAAATCCCTCATTCTTTTCAGAATCAACTTTCCCAAATATTTTCTATCTTCTCTGAAATCCCTAAGTACAAAACTAGATTTAAAAATAATTCAAAACACTTTACTTAGAAATATATATACTTTTAAAAACATTTAAATTAAACTACTTTAATAATTTGATTGAAAATACTTCTTATATGAATATTTGAAAATAAAGTTATTTAATAAAATATAAAACTAGATTTCCACCTTTTGAAACAAAATACTAGCCACTTTTTAAATAATTACTACTATAATAGATTTGAGGAAATATTTACCTTGAAATTTAAATATTATAAATAATAAATTTTTCAAAACATACCTTTTAAAAACAATTTTAAAACTATTAACTTATATTTAAAATTTATTTGAAAGCGTACTTAGTGATCTAGGATGAATTTCAGCTTCAAACATTTAAATCAATTTTCCAGATTGATTTTCAATGTATTCCATTTGAAATAAGTTTCTTAAATTACTCAATTCATTTCGAATTTCATTTAATTATGCACTTAATTATTATTGTTATTCCTTTCCATTTGGTTTTAAATCTTTTAACTGAAATACACAAATTTTAGCTTTTCCCAACTTCTTCTTTATTATTATATTTTTTTTTTCAAAAATTTAAGTCTTACATTTTAAATAAATGTTTTGTTCTTTAATTTATATCGTTGAAGATTGTAATTCAATAACTTCCTGTTTATTCAAATTTCCTTTCTATACTTCACAATTTATTTACTAGAAATTTAAAGTCACATTATTTCTTCTCCAATTCATTCTTAAATTTATTCAAACTTTCTATAATTATTTCACTTACACATTTACTTCCGTTCAATTTCTTTTCAACAATCCAATTCATAAACTTTGGGAATTCATTATAACCGAATATCCAATCAATCCATAACATTCAATATTCCAATATAACTCATCATAGGATATCAAATAATCACAATAGAGAATATTGAATAATTTAAATAAAAGTGAGGGGTCCAGTTGGATCCCTCCAACCTGTTTTCCCTGCATCCATAAATGTTAGCACAATACAATATGCCAATTTCAAAATATCATACTATATCACATCAATCAATTCAGCCATTCAAACAATTATTTAAATTTTATCATTTAAATTTAAATTTAACTGAGTGAGATTAACTCACCTTTCCCTTTAAACTTGCAATCCACTTCATTCTCGATTTGATTTCACGATTTCAAACCTTGTAAAAACATTAGATAATGTTATTAACATTCGAATAAATCGACCATTAAATTTCCGTATATAAATTTAATTATCAATGCTTTTATCCCAGACTACTAATTTAATTTTAAGCTGATTTCTCTTTATAAAATATTTTTAGTACCTAAGAGAATTTAATGAAGTTAATATCTTCATCATATATTAATAATAATAACTAGTTAGTAACGATATTTGTATATATATTTTTAAATAGCTATGTTTTCATATATATATATATATATATATATATACATATATATATATATATATATACTTTTTTAACTCATTCACTTAAAACTCGTTTATATAAATCTAAATTTTAATTTATATAACTACTTTTCAGAATTCAAAATTCCTATCTGTTATCCAATTTATCTATATCCTATTTCCTATAAGTATAAGTATTTAATTAATTAATTTTTTTTAAAAAAACAAAAACAAAAACAATACCTTACTGACGAAACCCGAGCATACACCCCACCACTTGGCTTCGAACACACGAGAAGCCGCCGCAAACCCTAGATGATACACGCAGACCATCCTAGATGTCGAACATCGCGCTTCCCACAACTCATCATGACCACGCTGCCGCCAAACACGCTCCCAAACCCCACGAAATCCATGCCCTAATTCGAGCTTCGACCCCCAGTCACCAGCGACGAACACCTCGTCCCCCCCCCAGCACTCGCGATTATATTCTCCCCTGAATTCGTGGGGTACGCCGTGCTCGAAAGCTACAACCCACAGTGAAACTCGATTCAAGGAGGTGAAAGTCGCGCGTCCTATGATCGAATTCCTAAACGAATCGCTGTCATTTTAAAAAAAAATTTAGCTTCGATCGGCCATGGAAAAACTGCAGATGCATATGATTTCGAATTGAGAGAGAAAGTGGAGGAAATGATTTGGGAATAACGATTTTATTTTTTTTAAAAGATAGGCTTCAAACAGAAGAAAGAAAACCACGTTTATAACTCTCGTTCATAAGCTTCTGAAAGAAGACGAGGGTAGCGTGCTTGAAACGAGTGAAGGATGGCGTATAAGAAAAGCTTGACTGAATAAATTATTATTAATTAAGTTTTTTTTTTCCAGCGCGTTATTATATCGTACACTCACACACTAGCTCGAATCAATACGAAATTTGAAATCCAGTAATAATTCAATATTACGGACCCAATGGAACTGGTGTCATCGAATTCCGAGACAGTGCCTCGGAAGGCTATTTTTAAATTCAATTTAAACTATAAAGTTTTAAAACTGAACAAACAACTTCCAAATTCAATTTTAACACTTTTTACTATCTTCAGTATTGTCAATATAAATTTTACAAGCCTTCAAATTATTTTTAACAGGCTTAAAATTCTAGATTCAATAATTTACCCAACTCCAGTAATTTAATTTAATAATTCAATTATCAATTAAATTGTGATATTCGTAATTCAAGTTAAAATTACTCTGTTGAATATTTAAAATCACTTAAATATTCTGATTTTAAATACTTGAAAATTTCGGGTCGTCACATTCCTCCCCCCTTAAAAGAATTTCGTCCCCGAAATTACTAACTGAGAAGAATAGTCCAATACCCGTTTACTTTCCCGAAACCAAACATTCTCGTCAACTTGCCAAAACAATCTTTAATCAAAGACACCCAAACTTCCTTTCTAACTTTTCAACTCATCCATAAGTCTCAAACAATATCACCTACTTATTAATTCAAATTTAAACTTAAATTCAAATTTTAAGTTATCAAAATTTTTTTTTTTCTAACTCCCTAAATTCCCGAAAAATTTCGCCAGCGTCTCCTTTGCGCGGCTAGCTCGGTACTACTACAAAAATGGCTCTACGGCCTCCCAAATCCAAAAAGAAAACAAAAGGCCAAGTGGCTCAATCCAAATCCAAATCCCAATCAAATTCCATACCAATTTAAATACGTACCTTTTGTCGGGCAATACAAATTTATCTCTTGAAATCAAATCCAATTTCCTTTTCCCTTTTATAATACCTGCATATCATGTCTAGTACTAATATCCAAACTCAATATTCCCAAAACATTTTATCGACTTTCTTACAAATGTCAATATTTATTCATTCCAATATTGGCCTAAATCATATTGGTAGTATCAATTTCATTTAAGAATTCACCATTCTCTCTTAAGTTTAATATAAGCATTATATATGTTTCTTATACTTATTTTCACCTTACTACTTTAGTTTATATCTATTTCTATTCAAAGTAATTCTTTCATTTCCATACGAATTCAATTTATTTTCAACTCTAAACTTTAATTAAATTTTTTTTTTTCATTTACACTGATTCATGTTATGATTTTAATTAACACCATTTACTAATCTAGTTTAGTTTCCAATTTGAATTCGTTAGTCGTTAACACAGTTTTCCAAAATTTTCAAAATTTTTCTAACTCCCAAAATTTCTGAAAATTTTTGGCAGAGTCTCCTTTGTACGGAGGAGCTTTTGCAATTTGACAAAAGAGATAAATATATATACATCGACCCACACGGTCGGAAAAACCAAAAACAGTTCATATTTCCTATTTTAATTGTGTAGGCATACCTTATTTAGCATTTTAAGCAAGCAGCTTATTTATTTTAGCAAATAGCGCAACCAAATCCAGCCATACGGCTTGCAGGTACCTGTACTTACTCAATTTAAACATGTAAGTACGATATAAATGAAGTTTAACTACATTTTACTTATTTACAATAGTCAAACATGTAAGAAATTCAAACCAAATATTTTTCCATAAGCAATTTATATAGTTCCCATGCCAATTCAACTGGTTTAATTCATTTATAACCATTTTCATTAAATTCGAATGATTTTCAATCCATTCGTATACATCTTCATCAAACTTGGATGGTTTAAAACACAATAGCTTATCCTTAATTTATTCTTAAGCAAACTGAACTCACATTTAATTCAATTGCTTTCAAAATCAATTTATTTTACTACTATCAACTCATAGAATTTTTAATTACTTCTATTTACACCAAATGATAATTTATTCTTTGCAATTTGACGAGATTTATGTGAATAAATAAGCACTTGAGTTTAATAATCAATTTAAATTGATTCCAACTCAACTTACGCTTAATTCTATTCCATTTCGCATTTATTCACAATCCAATTATCCTCGCTTCCATTTCAGATTTGAATACATTCACTTGTATTTCATTTATTAACCCTACTAGTTCCATTATTCAAACAAGATCCATTCAAAACCATTAACAATTTAGGTTCCATCCACATTACCAATTAAATTACTCTTTTATTTTAATTCATTCACAAGCATTTATTTTCATTTCATTCCATATTTGTTTATTTTATTCCAAACTATTTTATTTAGCTCAAAGACAATCCAAGCTATTTCATTCAATAATCATTTCTCAACTTATTTAAACTACATTTCATTTGATTCTTATTTATCTCATCCATCATTTATTTATTCAATATAATTGGTTTATCCACATTCACTTAAACCATTCTAATAAACTCGAAACATTCTATTTTCCTTATTGTCTCAAGTTATTTCAATTCCTACAATTATTTATTTAAACATTTTCATCCCATTAAATATTATCGGCAACTCGCCAAATTTTATTTCAATTAAAATTCATTTTTACTTGATTTAAATCCAATCCACTATTATTAAACTTAATTTTTAGTTGAATTCAATTCAACTCCTTTCCACTTTTTTTTTTAGCTTAAGTTTAGTCACTCCAATTTTTATACTTAAGCTTATTTCGTTCCAAGTAAATCTTTCTCTTCCATTCAATTTAACTTGATTCTATTTCAGTTAAATCTCATTTTAAAATTTAAAATTTCATTTGATTTGTTATTATCAAATTTACCTTTCAGATTCAGTTCATCCAATTTATTACATGGCTATTTCCAATTTATTTCCATTTATTCGGATTTTTATTTGCAATTCATACTATTATTATTTTAATTCATTTCCATTTTTATTCTTTACATTTTCAATTATATTTAATTTATTACTGCTTCAAGTTAAATTTAAATTAATAACTCAAGTTCTGAATCCACTATCCATTCTCAATTTACCACCCAATCTTATGAACTCATAGTTCAATTTCATTTCACCAGCAATTTAAGTCGAATTTAATTTATCTCTTGAGTTTATTTCCAAACTTCATCATAAACTCATAATTCAACTTTACTTAACTACATTGGGTTCTTAATACATATTTCATTATATAATTCATTATCTAAATAGTCTTTTCCCAACTTATATTTCAGAACTTGATTTTAAGTCTCAAAGTTTCTTCATTTAAATTTGCTTAAGTTCAATTTACTTTAAAATCTTCAAGTTTTGACCTTCAATTTATTTTTCAATTCATCAAACAATTTTTATTTTGGATTTTGTATTCCATTTTCAAATTTTATAAGCCACAATTTATTATTTTATACAATTCCATTCATCATAAACTTATTATTTACACTTATTTATAACTCAAGCATATTCTTATTCCATGCATTTTTAATTCTTTTATATGCTATTCTGATTTATTTAACTCAATCAAACTCTTACCCAATTTATTTCTTATCCAATTTATTTTCCAGTCATCCAGGTAAGAATTTAAATTTCATTCACTAATTCGATTGAATTCTCATTCCAATCCAATTTTTGCTAACTCAAATTTACTTAACTCAATTTCAACTTGATTTCGAATACAACTGGATATTAAGTTCAGCCCATCCAATTTATTTCAATTCAGTTATATTTTTATTTCATCAATCCAAGTTAATTTCATTTTAACTCTTCACTTTAGATTTACATTCCACTATCCAAAGCTTAAATTTCTTCCTGATTTAAAAATCATTTCCATTTATAAGCTTACAACTTATCTTATCATGATTTTTTAAACACCCGGCTTTGGCTTCAAATTATTTTGAAATCTCCAACATTTCAAAATCACATTTCTCAAAAATTTAAACCAATCTTGGTTTTATTCCCAACAAATTTCCTTTGAGATTTTCAAAAACAACTAGCTTTTAGAACAAATCAATTTGGTAGCAATCCGTCACTTAGAAATTCGAAAATGAATACTGATGATGTGGCCGTCATCATCTGAATTATTTTCCAATAATCCAAGTGATTTCAATGCTATTTCACTTCCAAAATCCATTTTAAAACAATTTTCCTTTCGGAAGTTCCTCCAAATCGATTGTGTTATTATTCATCTTCAAATACTTTGGCAAACACTTCCAAATTTCCGGGATTTAAATTCCCAAATCCAGCTTTAAATCAATTTTACTATAATTTTATTTGCATAGCTTATACTCATACAAATTCTTATTTGTATATAGTTTAATTTATAATGCACATTTACAATTCATATTTATAAATTTCATTTTATAATGAATTTATTTCCTTAAACTTTGATTATATTTTCAATTTCTAGTTAAATTTTCACTTAACAATGATAATAATTTAATATTATCATTTCTAACATCCAAGCAACCATATATTAGATACATAGTTCAAGAAAACTTTTTCTTATATCAAAATATATTTTTGGGCAAAATTATTTCATTCACCCATATTTAAAACAATACCGTGTCGATTGTTCTATTCAAGTGTTTATAAACCCCTTCGATACAGTTGCGCAGATTGTGTCGACGAAGGTTCGTATGCCACTCAATAAACTAACCAACACAATATTAAAACAATTTATATTCATTAACAAATACGCGCTCATATCTATTAATACGCTCAAACTCATTATAGAGTACTACGGACTCTAATTTATGAGTAATTTCCCCCAGAGCCAAGGTTATCTCCAACCTATGCTCTGATACCAAGTGTAACGACCCGCAAATCCGTACCCCTTGAGTCAACACTATTCTACAACAAACAACTCAAGTTGCACAGAAATATGAACCATTAGGGTTTAAGAAGAAGAGGTAGAAGAAGAGAAAACAAAACCAACATCAGAATCTAACCATCGCAGCGGAATAAAATATAATAGAGAATAAATAATCTTTACTCAAAATCAAATATATCTGTTTACATACATCACATCATCAGAGTACATCAGTCACAGCTCACATCAAAACAATACAATGGATACACAACAACTCAAGGTACACAACAACTCAAACAGCGGAATATATATATATAACAAGTACGACTATATGTATCGTCATCCAGCTCGTCTCCTGAGCTCCACAGCATCATATCCTGTATCCTATAATACTCGGTCTGACCCGAGCATTACAATTAAATAATACCCGAGTCAGTCTGGAATACCAGAGTGAGAAAATCACACCCAATTGATTATTAAAGTTTCAAAAATCCTTTGAAAACAAAAGCATCTCGTAAGACCACGCCACAAATAAACATGTCGGGTTTTTACCTTACGATAGCTAAAACAATTTTTATAGAAATCCTCTGATATTATAATAGGGTCTATATACAAATACTTATAAAATAGCCGAAATTGTTACATGATTAAATTCCAGCTACTAGCCACAAAAGTGGGTAATACAAACAAAACTCGTACAAGGCTCGTAGGGAGAATGGATTTCCAACAATGACTAGGCACTGGGGTACCACCTGTCACAGAACGGGGCCTAGATCACCGTACCGAGGACTACTCCCTTCATCCCCTGCAATCACAAGGCCGGAACCATTCCTTACTGAACAGTCCCGAACAAGATAAACCCCGTGGTTGGCGCGACCAACCACCCACTAAGCCGAAATATATATAAGGGACATCTAGACAGGGGAATTATCTTGTCCTGCTTGGGTATGACCCACCTAACCTTGCTGCATATCCCCTGATTTTCAGTCATTCCCATTTGATGAGGCTTGAGGCTAAGCGTTACCTTTAGAACGTTTTTACTTAGAATGCCCATCGCCCACCTGACGATGTTTCGCAAGCATTCATCCATACAAGTCCGTCCCGGGTTCGAACGGAACCGAAGGCACTATTCCTACTATATCCATTTTGGAAATATCCTCAGATTAGTAGCGACTAGCCCTTGCACTTAACTGCTCCATCTCCGACTCCGAAATCGTTTACACGAATCGTACAAACCGGATCGAAGTGGTTTTCGAGAAATTAATCTCGATCCCGGTCTCTTCGAAACGATCAACGCAGTTGGCCAATATTGATAGTCGGTTATTTAACTATCAATTAATATTCACAAACAACCATCCAACAATAAACAATTTCCTAAATTATTTATTTATTTCCAAAGATATCTTCACAAGATATACTTCTATTTCCAATCCTTTGAAAACAGTTTCAAATCCCTCATTCTTTTCAGAATCAACTTTCCCAAATATTTTCTATCTTCTCTGAAATCCCTAAGTACAAAACTAGATTTAAAAATAATTCAAAACACTTTACTTAGAAATATATATACTTTTAAAAACATTTAAATTAAACTACTTTAATAATTTGATTGAAAATACTTCTTATATGAATATTTGAAAATAAAGTTATTTAATAAAATATAAAACTAGATTTCCACCTTTTGAAACAAAATACTAGCCACTTTTTAAATAATTACTACTATAATAGATTTGAGGAAATATTTACCTTGAAATTTAAATATTATAAATAATAAATTTTTCAAAACATACCTTTTAAAAACAATTTTAAAACTATTAACTTATATTTAAAATTTATTTGAAAGCGTACTTAGTGATCTAGGATGAATTTCAGCTTCAAACATTTAAATCAATTTTCCAGATTGATTTTCAATGTATTCCATTTGAAATAAGTTTCTTAAATTACTCAATTCATTTCGAATTTCATTTAATTATGCACTTAATTATTATTGTTATTCCTTTCCATTTGGTTTTAAATCTTTTAACTGAAATACACAAATTTTAGCTTTTCCCAACTTCTTCTTTATTATTATATATTTTTTTTCAAAAATTTAAGTCTTACATTTTAAATAAATGTTTTGTTCTTTAATTTATATCGTTGAAGATTGTAATTCAATAACTTCCTGTTTATTCAAATTTCCTTTCTATACTTCACAATTTATTTACTAGAAATTTAAAGTCACATTATTTCTTCTCCAATTCATTCTTAAATTTATTCAAACTTTCTATAATTATTTCACTTACACATTTACTTCCGTTTAATTTCTTTTCAACAATCCAATTCATAAACTTTGGGAATTCATTATAACCGAATATCCAATCAATCCATAACATTCAATATTCCAATATAACTCATCATAGGATATCAAATAATCACAATAGAGAATATTGAATAATTTAAATAAAAGTGAGGGGTCCAGTTGGATCCCTCCAACCTGTTTTCCCTGCATCCACAAATGTTAGCACAATACAATATGCCAATTTCAAAATATCATACTATATCACATCAATCAATTCAGCCATTCAAACAATTATTTAAATTTTATCATTTAAATTTAAATTTAACTGAGTGAGATTAACTCACCTTTCCCTTTAAACTTGCAATCCACTTCATTCTCGATTTGATTTCACGATTTCAAACCTTGTAAAAACATTAGATAATGTTATTAACATTCGAATAAATCGACCATTAAATTTCCGTATATAAATTTAATTATCAATGCTTTTATCCCAGACTACTAATTTAATTTTAAGCTGATTTCTCTTTATAAAATATTTTTAGTACCTAAGAGAATTTAATGAAGTTAATATCTTCATCATATATTAATAATAATAACTAGTTAGTAACGATATTTGTATATATATTTTTAAATAGCTATGTTTTCATATATATATATATATATATATATATATATATATATATATATATATATATATATATATACTTTTTTAACTCATTCACTTAAAACTCGTTTATATAAATCTAAATTTTAATTTATATAACTACTTTTCAGAATTCAAAATTCCTATCCGTTATCCAATTTATCTATATCCTATTTCCTATAAGTATAAGTATTTAATTAATTAATTTTTTTAAAAAAAACAAAAACAAAAACAATACCTTACTGACGAAACCCGAGCATACACCCCACCACTTGGCTTCGAACACACGAGAAGCCGCCGCAAACCCTAGATGATACACGCAGACCATTCTAGATGTCGAACATCGCGCTTCCCACAACTCATCATGACCACGCTGCCGCCAAACACGCTCCCAAACCCTACGAAATCCATGCCCTAATTCGAGCTTCGACCCCCAGTCACCAGCGACGAACACCTCGTCCCCCCCCCCAGCACTCGCGATTATATTCTCCCCTGAATTCGTGGGGTACGCCGTGCTCGAAAGCTACAACCCACAGTGAAACTCGATTCAAGGAGGTGAAAGTCGCGCGTCCTATGATCGAATTCCTAAACGAATCGCTGTCATTTTAAAAAAAAAATTAGCTTCGATCGGCCATGGAAAAACTGCAGATGCATATGATTTCGAATTGAGAGAGAAAGTGGAGGAAATGATTTGGGAATAACGATTTTATTTTTTTAAAAGATAGGCTTCAAACAGAAGAAAGAAAACCACGTTTATAACTCTCGTTCATAAGCTTCTGAAAGAAGACGAGGGTAGCTTGCTTGAAACGAGTGAAGGATGGCGTATAAGAAAAGCTTGACTGAATAAATTATTATTAATTAAGTTTTTTTTTTCCAGCGCGTTATTATATCGTACACTCACACACTAGCTCGAATCAATACGAAATTTGAAATCCAGTAATAATTCAATATTACGGACCCAATGGAACTGGTGTCATCGAATTCCGAGACAGTGCCTCGGAAGGCTATTTTTAAATTCAATTTAAACTATAAAGTTTTAAAACTGAACAAACAACTTCCAAATTCAATTTTAACACTTTTTACTATCTTCAGTATTGTCAATATAAATTTTACAAGCCTTCAAATTATTTTTAACAGGCTTAAAATTCTAGATTCAACAATTTACCCAACTCCAGTAATTTAATTTAATAATTCAATTATCAATTAAATTGTGATATTCGTAATTCAAGTTAAAATTACTCTGTTGAATATTTAAAATCACTTAAATATTCTGATTTTAAATACTTGAAAATTTCAGGTCGTCACATTTTGACTCGAATTTCAATTCTTTTCAAAACTTCACCAAAATGAGTTTTAGTGATTATAAACCATTTATAAACCAATTTAAAGAGGTTTAATCATCTCGTAACACTTTTATAATTCATTTCAAAAGGTGATTTCCATTGTGAAAAATTTCGACGTGCACTAAACATGAATTGTTTTACGCATCCAAACAACCATATTTTCCACAACCAAAACATGATGATCGAAACATAACAACCAATCATTCCAAACATATCGTATCATCATGCATCATAACGTAAATAGAGTTTTCTCACTTTTAAATGACATGTTTGACTATATACTACTTTTTACTTCTTTAGCAACCATCAAGCATCATTAATTAACCAACCAAACATCATAACCATTTTTTATACTCATGCTAACTTATTAAAAACAATTTTAAAATTTATATAGAATCGAGTTCTCACTATTATTCAAATCCAAACTTCCTACCAACATTCAAACAAATAATACTTCATTAAACATTACCTAAACAACTCCTCTTAGCCCATAACTCTCTGCCATCACCCTACACCATCACCATTGCTCACGGCATCACCTCCTCCTTCATCTCCTTGCTCACGGCCTAAGGCCATTTTCCCCTTAGTGCTAGGCCAAACATGTGTACGGGGTGGGCCGTGGGTTGTAGGAGGGTAGGAGAAGGGTTTGGCATTATTTTTGAGGGGGAATGATACCATTAGCATATGGATAAAATTCTGCACATATTTTATCATAACTTTTGAAGATACTTTTCAAGGCTTGGAAGCCATTAAAGTAGAGCTCTAAGAAGAAGAAGAAAGCTCAAATGAAGTTGTCAATGATAATGTGAGATGTAGATGGGTATTTATAGAAATTTCATAGCTTAATCCTTAGGCAAAGTGGAAAATATCTCCCAACATCATCATGCACCCCTTCCCATCATCTTTAGCTATGACTTCCCCCTTCCATCCATCACTCCATCACCCCTTCCATATGCCCCCGTTTATGTGTAAGGTGAGGTGATGTTTGCCTTTGACTTTGGTAAAATATTTTAGATATCTTGTAAATAATATCATGATATTATTCTTAAATGTATTCATTTTTGTATGTATATGTGTGATTGTGACATGTATGTGCATGTATATGTATGTGTACAAGAGAACAACAATTTTGCATCGACTTTGAACAACTTTCGTTCATTAATCCATTAAAAATCGGGAAGCCGGTTCTCAGTCACATTGTCGTTTATTAATTAAATTACATATAAATGTAAAAAAATTGAAAACTAATTTCTTATCATTATAAATGAATTAAAATGATCACAATTGGAATTATAAAATCATATAAATCAATATCAAACAATTGTTTACAGAAAGTGCAATTATATCGATAAAGCGATATCAATTTTCCTTATAATTTCAAGTCAAATATATATATATATATATATATATATATATCTTTATAAAACTATTGTAAATGATTTATTATCACTTCATAACTAATTAAAATGAATTATTATCATTTAAAAACAACAATTTGAATAATTTTTATAATTATTAAATCGTTAAATCTCAATTTAAATTCATAAATCAATTATTAAATATGATGTCGTTATTGATGATGTCATAAATACATTTTATTTTCAAAAATAAAATATTTTCTATTTAATATTGTTGTTTAAATGGATAAATAAGTGTATGTACCTAGCTCACTGCACGAATTCTGACAATTATAAAGTTGTTTATTGATAAAATGATTTTTGACCATTTTATCAATATTCCTTTTAAGTTTATATTTTTGCAAATACTTATTTAAAATAAGATTACCATGATTATTGTTCAAAACATCATAATCTATATTTTAAAAAGCTTATATTTGAATATTTAAAAATAACTATAATTTATCAAATTGATAAATTTGCAAGTCGTTACAATTTATAAAACTCCTATATAAATATTAATGAATTAAGTTCCTTGATAAACAAACCAATTATTTAAAACGTCATTAAATAAAATAAGTTATTATTAATTAAAATAACTTCAACACCTTAAATAAAATAGTTAATGAACTATTTTTAAATATCATATTTAAAATGATAATAAACTTTAAATCATTTTCGAAAAAGGATAAAATCTAAATATTTGACTTCACAAGTTCGGAAAGAGGGTTATTGACCATAATGGCTCTCATTTAATTAATTTTAATTTTCCAAGTTATGATATGGGTATTTACGTAACAATCAGATATATAAAAGGGATCAACATCAACCAGTAATAACCCGTCAACATATAAGTAAATGTCTAAGTTACCAAAATAGTAGAACTGGATTTTTATTCTGCTTAAATAGATGCCAATATAATCTACTTAGTGAATTATGGTAGAACTATGATATTATCTATCAAACAGTTATCTAATTTACCTTAATTAGTGGAACGGTATTTTATTCCGGTAGATAGATGTCATTGGGTTTCATATTCATTTGAGGTTACTTAAAGGTAATCGACGGAGAAATCCCTTAGTTTTTTAAAGATTCTTTGAAAGAAAATTGCTTTAAAACAAAATCAATCTTTAGAAATGAAATGGATTAAAACTTTCCAACTTTATTTAATATTTAAATAACATCTAAACATTTCTTTTAATAGTAATTAAGCCTTTAATTAATAATTAAACAATAATTAACTATTAAACAGATAATTAAATAAAAATATCCTTTTAAATAAATATTTAAATAATAGTTATTTTTAAATAATAATTAAGTAAATAATTATCCTCTAAAATTAATACTTAAATAAATAATTATTATTGAATTAATAATTAAAAAATAATCTAAACCTTTATTTGAAATAGTTAAATCTTAATTAAGTCTTTAATTAAATCTTTACTTATTTAGTACTTATTAAATAACTAAACCCTTTTTAAAGGAATGGCTGCCAAGTCCGTAGAATTGAAAGATGATGGAAGAAAAGTCCCCAAAAAAAGTTATGAAAATTAGGTGTCTGTTTTTAATGTTAGGTTCATTTATGCTACTTTTGCCGTTGATTTTAAATGCTAAGGCGATTTTCTGAGAGGGGACAGCTTGGTAAAAAATAACAAAACAGGGACTTAATTTACATGGATTTATGAGTAGGGACTTTTTGCGTATGAGCTTTGAGAATAGGGACCTTTGGTCCAAAACCCCTTTAAAATAAATAAGTAGTTAATAATTAATCTTTCTTAAATAATAAATTATCCTTAAATAATTAACTAAATAATAATTAACCTTATATTAATTAACTACTTATAATTAACTTACTTTAATAATACTTAAGTACTTATTACTTTCGTTAACTAATGATTAATTACTAATTACCTTACTTAATTAATTAGTTTAATGATCATTAAATAAAAAATTAAATAATTACTTAGCAATTACTTATTATTACTTAAAATATGTTTTGAACACTTTTCAAAAATATTTAAGTTGAAAACACTTAGATTTCAAAAATAGTTCATTTTTACGAACCACCTTAGTGATTATCGCTATATCATCCGTAATTTCAAAACTATATTTTATATTAAATAGCTTCTAAATTCTTAACTTTTATACTTTAACCACTTTTATAAACCTTGAATATAGTTTGATAACAAAGGTAAGGGTTTCGGAAACTAAATTAAAGTTTAAACTTGTAAATTTTTCAAACACAAAACTTAAGTTAAATCGCTTATGAACCAAGGGTCTTGATATCTTAAGAACAACAACTTTAAGCCCTACTTTATTTTAGTATACACTAACTAACAAAGTTCATAACATCCATTTACAAGCTATACTAACAAGCTATAAGCAAGGTAGAAACTTTCCATCATTTACAACATGTAGACATAAATTTCAAGTCTAATCTAACATCACATACAAGCATACTTATGAACCTCCAAATCAACAACATATTCCTAACCAAGTAAATAATTTAACAACCAAGATAAAACATGATTAAAGTTAGAAACTTCAAATAAAAGAGCAAGCTTTCTCACCTAAAAGCTAGTCAAAACTAAGTAAGCTTATACTAACTTTTGCATATGACCTAAATCCATGCTTTTAACTTGAAAAGGTGAAGATTTGGTGAACTTAAAGGCCAAAGTATTTTCGATCAAGGGTGTACATGGCTCGTCCATGGTTATGTTTGAGGGAAAATGGCCTTGATTTGGTTGGTTAGGAGGTGTAGATGAGAAATTGATGAACTTTAGTGTTTTTCTTTTAAGGAGGAAGTGAGAATGAATGGATACTTTTGAATTTGATCTTAGGAAACCATTAGAGAGTTTCTAAGAGCTTAAGGAAGGAGGAAAGGTTTTGAAATAAAAATATAATGAAAAATAAGGATGGAAGAGAATTAGTTTAATTATTTTATATAAAATACAAAAGATGAATTACCAAAATAGCCTCAAAGTACCTACCCCCACTACATTTGTGCCACATCATCATGCTTGTCTCCCTCCACCTCCTTTTCTTCGAAATTATTGTCCCCCCTTCTTATTTTTGAGCCAACATGTACTAAATGCTAAATGTACTTATGTTTAGACATGTTATGACATGTTTCTTAAGGTATCTTCCATTTAAACATTTTTCTTTTTATTTTAAACTTAATAAAAAGTAATATCAACTTATCTACTTAAGTATATATGCATATATACTCATATAAACCTAACTTTATTTATAAATGTAAATGCGTTTCTGACAACTTTTAGTCAATGAAAAGTCAAAAATTCGAAAAATGAATTCCGACCACATTTTTTATTTTTCTTCGAACTAATTATTTTTTTAAAATAATTTGAAAAACTACTTCACCATCAATAGTTATTATTTAAAAGAGTTTTATTTAATTATAAAACCTATTTTTTGAATATTTAAAATTAATTAAATGTTCACAAATCAAAGCGGTGAAATTTCGAATCGTTACACTCTCCCACCTTTAAAGAATTTTGACCTCGAAATTTTACCAAAACCCTAATCCTAAAAAAACAAACCAACCCTAGAATACCTAACACTATTCATCAGTTCGTAGGACGTACATAGATCATTCCTACACAAAATTTAATTTGATCACTTACTCGAATACATAACTTTATTTCCGAACTAGTATCGCTAACCCGACTTCCTAGTGTGGACTCCGATCAAGCTTTTTAATTAGAAACCTTCGTTCTCCTTGCATAACCATATACTATCGTAGAAAACTTTTGGTTACATATTAAGAACCCTCGCCCGGTGTTTTCCATCAAAAATCGAGTGATGAATCCTTATTCGAAACGGTATGGAACACCTCAAGCTATGTACTCGGATCTTGTATCGAGAACTATGTGAAAAAGTGTACGGATCTACATACAACTTATATACTCATTTAAAGGTTCTTATTTATCCAATTACTTTTTACCCTTCCAGAAGTATTTATGAAAACATTTCACAAAATTCCAACTTAGGTTCAAACATTTTAAACGGCACACTCATTTATGAGGCCTTTCATAAAATCATTTTAAATTTATTAACGTTGTATAATACTTTCCCACATCCAAAGAGTATATACAAAACATCCAATTTTTAATTCTACTCACTTTTAACTATTCAGATGTAGGCCCGTAATGGTTCTTAAGACCAATCCGACCAATTCAACTCTTTACCCATTCGGTCTGGTAAGTAGCTAAGAAGAGTAGGATGGTGGTATCCAAACTCCCTAGAGTCTACTTTTTTCTTAGACATCTTTAAGGTAAAAATGTTTATTAATCATCCCAATAACATAAAATAAATTTTAACCTCCTAAGTGTTAAAACCCTAAAGATATTGTTTAATAAAACAAAGTTTATCAAACATCCTTATTAAATTTACCCAATTAAAAACTTCATATATTAACTCACCTTTTTAAATAAAATACCTTTTTTTAAAAAAAAACTAAAGGGAACAATACCCGAGTTTTATTCAAGAACCTTTTGAAATGATACTTAATTCTCAGCCTATAGAAAATATACATATAGCCCGAGTAACTTCAAAATAATATCAAGGAACTGGGTACTACCAAATAGTATCATATATTCACTTACTAAGAAGGGTAGTATTTAAGAGGAAGCGTTTACCATCCGAAACATCCCTTTTTCGTTTTTAGTTATTTTCGAGCTACTCGAACTAATTAATCCTAAAAATACTTTCTTTTCAAATTATCTTTTGAAACAATATTATATACCTTTCCAGCTAACTAGTTTTTAACAAAATATTTATCATCCACTTGCTTTGGATTCATTCGGATTCCAACTCATTTCGATTGTACAATGACAAAAAGAATAATTTACTAAATGCACCATCCCATCCACCAAAGCAAACATCTGATTGTCACTTAGAATATTATTCAAATGTCATAAAACGGAACGAGGCTCATTCCCCAAACCGTCCAAAGGAAAATCTTACCCTCAGATTCCTTTTTCAAAATATTTATACCTAAAGTACTTTTAGGTAAAATTATTACCACTTTTTCCAAGAATCATTTAAAAACTTTATCAAAGCCATAGGGATTTAATTTCTCCGAAAATTCATCTTATTTTCAAAACATTACTTATAATCCTGATTTGTAAAATCATCTGAACTATTTTCTTTTTAATAAACACCTTAATTTAAAATCCAATTTTAACCCAACATATCACCGAACGCCTTATAGGCAAATTGTGAAACTTAATTCACAAGTTGTTCGATTCGATGTTTTCCCAAATCTCTACCTACCCAACCTATCATTAAAAAAGAAAGACTGTAGATGATTCTGCAACCCTATATGATAATAATTAAATATTATCAACTTCTAACAACAATCACATCAAAAATAAATATACTAATTTTTTGAAAATCATTCCTTTATATATAAAATATATTCTAAGATAAAATTATTTCATTTACCAATTTCAAAACAATACTGTGTTAGTTTAGCCTTGTTCAAGTGTTTTGAGATCCTATCAATAACGTTAGCTACTCATATGACCATAATCCACAATTCAAACTTAATAGGTCAAACAACACAATATAAAACATTTTCGTAGCACTAATAAATATGTATTCTTACATACATAAACTCAAACTCATTCTAGGCTATTTCTAATCCTATCTCTAATGAGTTTGCTTATTCTAGGGTACTACAAACCCTATCTATAATGAGTTTACCCCCACCAAGGCATAGGTGTTCACTCAGCCTAAGCTCTGATACCAAATGTAATGATTTTCCTTTCTTACACCTAAAGACGGCACTTAATACATCCTTGGCATTCATGTGCCGATCATTTAAGTTTTTGAAACACAAGTCACTTTGGGTTAAAGAAAGAAAAGACAGAACGGAATATCACATCGTGATGAGAAATATATAATGTACACAATCCTTTACAAAGAGAAATCATCTTTCTTATATACACACTTCAGATTACATTAACCAACTATTAGCCTGGATAGTAATAAGATCTTGTCCTTAGAATTTATGATTGATACATACAAGAGCAAATTAGAAAACATAGTGGAAGATTTTAAGATACATGAAAACATCTTGGAGAATCTAACTCCTCCTGAAAGCTCCAAAGCATCGAGCCGAATTTGGAAAATAAGCTCGGACTGACCCGAGCATTATAAGGAAATAACACCCAGATCAGTCTGGTAAATTAGTGTGAGAAAGCTTAATCATATCGATTTATACATTTAAAAACCATTTTCAAAATAAAAGGTATCATATAAGACCATGTCGCAATAAACACGAACGAGTTATTACCTTATTATAACAAAAACCTTTTATATATAAAATCCAATGATATTATAATAATGTCTAGGGTTTAAAGTATTTTATAACCAAGTAACTGTGATATGTGTACATGACAACAATAATAGATATATAGTCAAAACCAAAGGTGCTTATTTGAGAATGGATTTCCAATAATGGAAAGGTTAGGGACTATATTTCGAAAGGTACACCTCTAGATAAATGTACTTAAAGGCTTCACCGAGACCCTCTACTAGTAAGACCGGTTTACTCCTGATTGGATAGTACCGAATATAATCATCCCTAAGTAGTGATTGACAACCAAAACGGGCTACAAAGCATACATATACATATATATATATATTAACTCTAGATAAGGCGATGATCATATCATGATGGGAGCGACCCACATACCCTTACGGCATCCCCTGTTTTAGCCTTTCTTAGGTTGTGAGGCCTTGAGAGGCAATGCTCTTACCATTTCCTCCTAGAAATTCCCACTTGGAGTGTTAACACTGCCCTCTAGGAAGAAATGCAATGCCAGCATTCATCCATATAAGTTCATTATGGGTCTGAAAGAAACCGAAGGCACTACCTCTACTACATTCATCACCCTTAGGATTAGTAACAAGTAGCCTTTGCACTTCAAAGAGCTCCTTCTTTAATCATCATAAAGATGTTTTCTATTCGAATGCATATGTTGGTTTGAAGTGGTTTTCGGATAACATATCTGATCCTGGTCCCTTCGAACCAACAATGGATAATTTTCAGTTGACTCATTTCCGATTATTTCAGAAGTATGCAACAAGTCTTCGAGTCCTCACCAAGGAACTCGAATATACACAACATGCTTTCCGAGTCAAAACTGGATAAGATTTGATGGTCGGTTATTTAACTGTCAAATACGCTATCAAACAACAATCCAGAGATTTAATTTTTTCCATAGCAACCACTAAGCCTCAAAATAAATCTTTCATTTATTTAAATCTCTTCCCAAAATGTTTATCAAAATATTTATACACTTATCTCACAGGCATAAGTATATTCACAAAATATGGCTAAAGATTTCTTATTTTAAAATCAAATCAAAAAGATTAAAACAAATGTTATTTAAAAAGATATTGAGATAAAGGTAACCCCAAACACTATTCCTTTGATATTAAGTGTGGAACAAATGTTCCATACCACCAAAATTAAGAAGGTCAATTAAGTGAATCCAATCTCATTTTCTTTTATAAACTTCCATAAATCCTTTTAATAAATCTCTTTCATTTTTGAATACTCCTTTACTAAAATTGCCAATCCATTTATAAAACCCCTTATAAATATCCAAAATCATTTATGAACCTCTTTATAAATATCAAAAATAATTTATAAAACCCATTTATAAATATCCAAAGTCATTTATAAAACCCCTTTATAAATCTCCAAAATTATTTATAAAATTCCTTAATAAATATCCAAAAATCATTTGTAAATATCTAAAATCATTTATAAAACTCCTTTATAAACATTAATTGATAAAGTTCCTTGATAAACAAAGCAATTATTTAAAACACATTTAAATAAAACAAGTAATTATTAATTAAAATAACTTCAAAACCTTAAATAAAATATTTTATGAACTATATTTTAAATATAATCTATATATAATGAGAATAGCCTCTAATGAAGCTTTTAAAATGTCTAAAATATCCTTCACATTTTGGTTATCTTCTATAGTTATTTCAATCATTTCAAACATTAACATTTTTATCCAATTGCTTAATCGCAATAGTGACGCTTCCATCCCTTCCTCCCTTCGCCTAATTTGATTTTCAGTAAAAAAATCGATCTGCAAATTTTAAACAAAGCAATCAAGTTTAACAATGATGTCGAGGAGCATCTCATCTCACATGTTCAACCACTACCAATCATCTCAGATATATTCAAGCAATGGATTTATGAAATTTTGATGAAGCAAGATAGTTTGTTCCAACATCTAAGTAACCTCTCAATAAGTAATATCATGTGTTTCACCAGTAAAGAATGAACAACGAACTTGGGTTTAAATAGACTGAAGCTCGAATGATATAAGTGAGGGTTTCTCTTTAGTTTAATTTCAGATTAATTATTCATTTTCATTTTTTTGTTTGGGATAGTAATTTCTCTATTAATTTGATTATGCAAGCTTGATAATAGATAATAATCTGATGTGTATAGATCTATCATTTTTATTTCATACATTCTCTAAAGTCGGGAATTTATAAAAATGATTTTTAAATTTATGATATGGTTATAGATTTGTAAAAAAATTAGCATCAAAGTTTAATTCACATATGATTGCCGTCTCTCAACCAAAAACAAAAATTAGCTTTTCCTTTATTTGGTCATGGATACGTACCTAGACTTTTGTATTGTGATATGAATCATTAAAGTAATGCTGACGATATATTTCCATGCACAGTTATATTTGTCATGTTCTACATGCATCGGGTACCGTTTTCCTTTTAGTGTGTTCTATTTTGTTGCTGATAGTATAGACGGAAATCTATAGTTTATTATTGTTATTAACTCATTATACATGATTTCATAAGCATTTTTTAATATTAGGAATACAGCCTGATATAAAATCTTTGAATAAATTAATGATACATGTTTCCTAAACATTTACTATTATATATAAAATTTAACTCATTGAGTATCATAAAAGACTAATTTGTTTGCTATTATAAACTTTACTCTTTGAATATAATATTTTGTACTCCCAAGTTTTATGGTTGCTAATAACCCACTTTACTTTTAGATCTCCTATTTTTTATAAATCGTTATTTTATAACTTCTCAAATTTTACATCTTCAATCTATCGATGGTTGCCGCTCTTATGTCCCAATCAGATCCATCTTCGTCTATGTGACTTTTATAATCTATTGGATTTTTTTATTCCCTCCATAGTTCTTTTCCTCTACCAAAAACCTAAACTTTCAAATAATATTGCTTCCTTGATGCTTTTGACTTCTTCAAAAGCGAAGGCAGAACCTTCTCTACTAGCTCCACAGTGACTCAAATGGATTATTGTGGATAAGGTTTTTGGTTTTGAAATTAATGGCATATTTTTGTGTGAATGTTGAAGAGGCAATATTTTTCGTGTACTGGATTGAATGGAGAGGAGATCATCAAGTGCAATTTTTGCTGATAAGCGTGAAGAAAAAGGAGATCATGTAGTTTGAGTTGAAGAGGTTTGAGTTTCGGTATAGGTTATTTGTTTTTGTATGTTGTTTTTATTTTTTAAATTGAGACTTGAAATGTAGATATAATGTGGTTAAATGTTAGAGTAAATTTGCATTTTTTTTGTTTTGAAAGTTGTATATTAGTTTACCGTTACATTGTTTAGTTAATAAAAAAGGTCAAACTTAAACATTTAGTTGCACTGAATCTTTTTGATATGCTTTAACATTCAGTTAGTAAACATTGCATTTGTTCGATCCATAATCCAAATAATTCTGTCACTAAACCAGAATATCAATGAAGCAATTATATCAATTTACTTTTTACATGTTCTTATACTTCTTAGTCTCATGTATTTTACAACTTCTTGATTTACCAGTTTACAGTTTACATCTTTTTATAACATGCATATTACATGCATGTGACATGCTATGTGGTAAATATTTGAAAAACTTATACATAGAAATCAAGTCATAACTTCAAATCAGGTTCTCCTTTAGTTTGTCCAGTGCCTATCAATTGTATGGAGTTATGGTTTTCAATTTGTTGATCACTAAAAGTATGGATCATAGATCTGTTGCTATTGAGTTTTCAATTTGAAACATAACAAACTTTGTATTTGTTGATCAACTTTTTAGTATATATGAAAAAATATACATGGAATTAAACTCTTAACTTCTAATCGTCATAGTCGTCTTTGCATTAGCAAAGCATGTCCGAGATCCTTTTCCATTTTATGTTTGTGGGCATCCATTTAATGCTATAAATTTTCAAGTATCATATCAGTTTCTTGAAAAAATAGCAAATCTCAACGCACACCTATCAGGTTTTTATATTATGAACGAATACTTAGTTACTTGGATCAATCGAGTAGGTTAAACTGAATGAATGACATATATTGAAATGCAATGACAATGCATGATGCTTTCCATATGCATATATAGCCAATAGAGCATGGCTACTGGAATTATTCATTTAATTTTGTTCTTTGCTTATCAATACCTTCACATTTTCATTCGTGTTTCAGTTTTTTTAACATATCTATGTTTAACGATGCATCCTCTCTATGTTTTTTAATACAAATTTTTAGGCAGAACTCAAGGATGTATGAAGAAGTCAAAAGCTTGGTTATAGTACTGGATTATCTACATACAAAAAATTGGTATTCTTAGTTTCGACAAGTTGTTTGTATGTCTTTCTAAGCAATACATCTACATGCATGTATAAGAAATATTTAAATGTACTTAAACTTGGAAAACTTAGCATTAAGATTGTACTATGCCATTGAAGTAAGTAATCAAAATTTTAGAAGGAAATTTATCTCATAGGCGTTAATGGTACTTGCAGTATGACATGTTGCAAGACTGTAGTTTGCATGCATTTATATGAAGTATGCATTCAAGTTCTTTGTATACATACCTAGGTTTGTGTCATAGGTGTTACTTGCAATATGATAAGTGTTTGCAAGTGAATATATGTGTATAATATTTAGATAAATTTATATAAAGCATGTTGATATATGCAGACATACTTGCAGTATATATGCGGTCGTATGATGCATGCAGAAATACTTGGAGTATAAATGTAACTATTTGAAGTCTATATATGTACTTGTAATCGGAGATCCATAATTTTAATGACCATAAAATTATGCCTGTGCAATTGCAGTACATGTTTTCCATGCAATGCATCTAAATGTGTGTCTAATATTTGATTCAAAAAATATACTACTTCCATACTTGCTTTTCTTTTGTCATTCTTTTATCCCTGACCATATATGATGTGTTCGTTGTTTTTCCTTGAATTAAATTTTTATTTAAAATAGTAAAAAAATTGTTAATCAAGAACTTCTCATTTTCCTTTTGTTCTTGCACTTGGATAGCTTAGCATCTTTTAATTGCAACTCTTAAAATGTATGAAAAAATATTTCATGTTTGTAACCTTTGTTGAGGTTTGCACAAATGATCGCTTGGGGTCAGTAGACCAAAAAAATAACTAGATTATCATCTTGAAAACTGAAATGTTGGTTTGGTTCATTTACAACTTTTAATCCCATGTTTGCATGGCAATATGTCAATTTTTATTGTTGTTTTTTATCCTCATTTATCTAGGCTAGGCTTGAGACTGATATCAATAACCAAAAGGAAGTAGATGGTGGATTTGAGGGATATTTTGATGTAATTAATGTATTGAGTTTTGTATATGTTTTTGTGTGCTATTTTGCACTAAAAAGATGTTAATGCATGTTTTTCTTTACATATATCCAAAAGATGTGTCATACGTACTGGTGTTAAAATGATAATAAACTTTAAACCATTTTCAAAAAGGATAAAATTAAAATATTTGACTTTACAAGTTCGAAAAGAGGCTTAGCCACCCAATGGTTCTCATTTAATTTAGTTTAACTTTCCAAGTCATAACATGAGTATTTACATAGCAATTAGATATATAAAATGTATCAACAAATAATAACCAATCAATATATAGGTAAATGTCTAGGTTATCAAAATAGTAGAACTGAGTTTTTATTCTGCTTAAATAGATGTCAACATAATCTACTTAGTGAATTATGGTAGAACTATGATTTATTCTACCAAACAGATGTCCAATACAACTTAATTAAAAGAATGGTGTTTTATTATGATAAACAGATGTCATTGGATTTCATATTCATATGAGGTTACTTAAAGGCAATCGACAAAGAAATTCTTTGGTTTTTTAAACATTCTTTAAAAGGGATTTGCTTTAAAACAAAAACAACCTTTAGAAATAAAGTGGTTTAAAACTTTCCAATTTTATTTGATAACTAAATTACATTTAAACTTTCTTTTAACAGTAATTAAACCTTTAATTAATAATTAAATACTAATTATCCTTTTAAATAATAGTTTATCTTTAAATAATAATTAAATAAATAATTATCCTCTAAAATCAATAATCAAATAAATAATTAGCCTTTAATTAATAATTAAACAATAATTTAAACCTTTATTTAACATAATTAAATCTTAATTAAGTATTTAATTAAATCTTTACTTAATTAATAATTATTAAATAATTAAACCCTTTTTAAAATAAATAATTAGTTAATAATTAATCTTTCTTGAATGATAATTAATCCTTAAATAATTAATTAAATAATAATTAATCTTATATTAATTAACTAATTATAATTAGCTTACTTTATTAATACTAAAGTACTAATTGCTTTTGTTAACTAATGGTTAAGTACAAATTACCTTAATTAATTATTTTAATAATCAATAAATAAAAAATTAAATAATTACTTATTACTACTTAAAATATGTCTTGAAAACACTTTTCAAAAATATATAAGTTGAAAACACTTTTAGATTTCGAAAATAGTTCGTTTTTACGAATTGCACCTATAGTAACTGCTGCAATATGACCCATAATTTCAAATTTTGATTTTTATATTAAATAGCTTCAAAATTCTTAACTTTTATACTTTAACCACTTTTATAAACTTTGAACATAGTTTGAAAACAAAGTTAAGGGTTTTGGAAACAAAATTAAAGTTTAAACTTGTAAATTTTTCAAACATAAAATTAAGTGAAATCACTTTTGACCCAATTAGGGTCTCGATATCGCAAGAACAACAACTTTAAGTTCTACTTCATTTTAGTATGCACTAACTGACATAAGTTCATAACATCCATTTACAAGCTATACTAGTAAGCTATAAGCAAGGTTGAAACTTTCCATTATTTACAACATTTAGACTTAAAATTCATGTCTAATCTAACATCACATACAAGCATACTTATGAACATCCAAATCAACAACATATTCATTAACTAAGTAAATGATCTAACAACCAAGATACAACATGATTAAAGTTAGAAATTTCAAATAAAAGAGCAAGCTTTCTCCCCTAAAAGCTAACTAAAACTAACCCAGCTTTTACTAAATTTTGCAAATGACCTAGATCCATGCTTTTAACTTGAAAAAGTGAAGATTTGTTGGCCTTCAAGGCCAAAGTATTTTCGGCCAACGATGTACATTGCTCAGCCATAGTTGTGTTTGAGGAAAAATGGCCTTGCTTTGGTTGGTTAGGAGGTGTAGATGAGAAACGGCAAACTATAGTGTTTTCGTTTAAGAAGGAAGTGAGAATAAATGGATATTTTTTAATTTGAACTTAGGAAGCCATTAGAGAGTATACAAGAGCTTAATGAGGAAAGCTTTTGAAATGAAAATATAATGAAAAACAAGAATAGAAGAGAATTAGGAAGTTGCTCTTATATAAAATACATAAGGTGACATTACTGCCACATCATCATGCTTGTCTCCCTCCACCTTCTTGCCCATGAAATTATTGTCCCCCTTCTTATTTTTGAGCCAACATGTATTAAATGCTTAATGTACTTATGTTTAGACATGTTATGACATGTTTCTTAAGGCATTTTCCATTTAAACATTTTTCATTTTACTTTAAACTCCATAAAACATCATATCAATTTATATACTTAAGTACATATGTACATACACTCATATAAATCTAAATTTATTTATAAATGTATTGTATGTATTTATACTAGAGTTCACAACATTCTTGACAATTTTTAGTCGATGAAAAACCAAAAATTCAGAAAGTGAATTCCGGTCGATTTTTCTTCGAACTAATTGTTTTTGTAAACTAATTTAGAAAACTATTTCGCCATCAATAGTTATTATTTGAAAGATTTTTATTTGTTTATAAAACCTATTATTCAAATATTTAAATTAATTAAATATTCTCAAATCAAAGCGATAAATTCTAAATCGTTGCAACTATAAGTAAGGATGTTGAGATTATCCAAAACGATATACGCAAACACCATAACAAAACATTTCACACGATGCATTTGAGATGGATTCCTTATGCATCAACAATAGGAATTATCATATATGCTATGTTGTATGTTATATCACATTTCACTTGTGCACTTTGTGCATTGAGCAAGTATCAAATCAAAATTAATATTGCTAAATAGTAGTTATGAATATTCTTGTGTATTTATGAAATAATATAAAATTGTCTATGGAAACAACGAACCTCTCATGAAGGAGTATTCAGACTTGAAATTCATAGATGATATAAAAATTAGTTTTTCAATCCTAAATTCATGTTAAACCTCAGTTAAGGAGCTCTAAGTTTGAAATGTTCTAAACAAGCGGTGGTTACCAAGCCAACTGAAAGACTAAGTACATATTCTTGAATAGCATAACAATAAAAATAGTATAAATATAAATGAATAATTTATAACAAAGCAAGGGGTGAGTCCAGATATTGAGAATCTTTGACAATTTTTGTAAAAACGATTTCACGATGCAAATTGTCAAAGAAACTAGAGATCAGATGATGTCTAACCACATACTCTGAAAGTTCCACCTTATAAAGGCAGTTTATCAACGATAGAGCGATGTTGGTTGACAAAGTAGATAGTAACATAATATAACAGATCCGTTCATCAAGGGAATAGCTTGATCAATTCTGAATTGACTAGGGGAATGGTATTAATGTTCCTAATTGATCCCAAGTGCAAGTGGGGGATTGAAAGAGTTAGTGGTATGCCTTAGGGGCAATTTGTTACATATATCTAACTCTTTAGTCGATCTTGTTCATAAAAAAGTGTTTGATTTCTATTATTTACTTTATTATATTATGATATAATTAATTAAGTAATTAATTTAAAGTATATTGATATAAAAATCCTTGAATAAAATGTTATGTGATTGTAGCTGCAAATAGTTGTAATTGTGAGTAATTAATCACAAAATGAAATAACATTTTTTTTAAATATTTCTTTTCAAGATGTTTTGGGAAAGGATATTCTATACATTCGTTGGGGCCAAAGTGTGCAATGCTTTCCAAATCTTGGAGATTTTATTACTCATGGCTGCTGGAAGCACCAAGGAGTTACGTACTTGTAGCTATTTTGATAACTATGGAATGACTCGTTTGACAATTTCATGTTGATTGTTAACCACTAGATCAAATAGGAAATCTCAGTGTGACGATGATGTAAAATTCTCTTGATTGGGAATACTGTGGGACTTCAATGTGAATACTCTATTTTGATTATAGTTAAATCATGACATAAAGATCCATCGAGCGGCTGTAGTTGGGTTTGAGTTGAAGTATTAGAAGTGAAAACCATTCAATAGAGAATTCCTCTCCTTAATTGTATGAAGTTAGTATCACGGTCAACTGTAGTTAACTCAAAGTCAAAATCTTCGATCAAAGTAGTACAATTAATAATAAATGTTATTATTGAACAAAGAACTTTGCTTATGGACCAACCGAGTTGAATAAAGGTGATATTGAAATTTTGACAAAAATCAAATTCCATGGATCTTTGATATAGTCTTAACAAAGAGAATGTGTATAAAAAATCGTTACTTAAAGGTATCGCTTAAGGTAATGTGAAATTGGTGTAATGATCTGCAAATTTATCATTTTGATAAACTATATTTATTTTCAAAATATTCAAATATAAGCTTTTAAAAAACGTAGGTTGTGATGTTTTGAACAATAAACAATAATGGTAATAGGTATTTACAAAAAAATTGCTTTGGAAAAATACCGATGAAATGGCCGAAAACCATTTTATCGATGAACTACTTTATAGTGGTAAATGTCGCGTACGAAGCTGGATACATACACTTATTTTTATAATTGAACAAGAATATGAAACAAAATCAATTGATTTGCTTTTGAAAATAAAATGTGTTTTTGACATTGTTAGTAATGCCCTTAATTATGATAATTGATTTATTAAATTAAATTGAGATTTAATGATTTAATAATTCTATTAATTATCCAAATGATTATTTTAAATGATGATAATTCATTTTGAATAGTTATAAAGAGACAATAAATCATTTATAATAGTTTTGTAAAGAGATATACTTGATTTGAAAATAAAAGAAAAAAACGATATCACTTTATCGGTATAATAGCAATTATCGTAAATAATTTTTATTATTAATTTACATGGTTTTATAAATAAAATGTGATCATTTTAATTTATTAACAATGATTAGTGTTAGAAATGAGGATTATGGATTTTAAGGCTGGATTAACACTGGGGGTGAATAGTGTTTAATGGATTTTATGGAATTTTTGAAATCTTTTCAAATTAAACACAGACAGATGCAATTCACAAACACAGAGACAATCACAGAACAGATACGGATGCAAATAGTAAATAAAAGCAATAAAGGAAAGAACATACCGAAATTTTATACTGGTTCGGAGTTACCTTTCATTCAGTCCCACATAATTTCTTGTGCAGATTTCTTTTCAAATATAATGTCGATATTACAACCTCGATTTCAAGGCTAGTAGATACACCCTCCTTTCTCAAAGTTCAGGGAAAACTCCCTTGAAATCGGGATACAAGATCACCTAATTGATTTACGCACTACAATCACACCCAATTGATTTATGGGTCATAATCACACCATTTCCAATCACACTTTAATAGAGAGACTCGATACACTTCGATCTTTCGATAATTGATTACAAATGATCCTATAACTCTGAATAGCACTGAGATCTTTGATATAGAGAGAGACAAATAATCAAATTTGAGACGATCGAGTTTGATTCACTTAGGATTTCAGTAGAATTTTGTTAAAGCATTTGAAATATAAGAGAATATTTGAGTGGAGAAGGAGTGAAGAAATGAAGAAAAACTAACTTAAAATTCATTAAAAACAACTGATATATATAGGAGAACAACGGTCATGTCCATTCGCAAAAGGTTATGAGGAATAGACACTTCTTTTGAAAATTTGAAATTTGAAATCTATGGAAACCACGTCGACATGGGGGGTATTGTGTTGTCGACATGCCTATGTTATTTTAAAATTTTGATTTTTCTTTAAAATGATTTCTATTCTAAAGCTTGTCAAAACAATTTCTAAACTTTGTAAACCTTTTTGAACATAGTTTAAACTTATAAAAGAGTTTTAGAAAGTAATCTTAAAATATATAATCTATAATATAAAAGTAATATTAAAAACTAGGTGTAGACTTCTTTAAAATATATTTTTTAGATTTAAGGCTAAAATATTAAAATCAAGAGATAGTTTAAAAAAAACAAGAGTTGATTTTGAGATCAACATATTAAAAGATGATACGAATAGTATTTGAATTAAGGCTAAAATATTTATATTGATAGAGATGACTTTTAGAAAGATAGTTTTTTAGAAAAACGGTTAAAATAAATTAATTTTGAATATTTCATGGATTTCATTCCAATAAAGAAGGTCGTGGGTTCCATTCCACTATTAAAGCGAGAAAGTGGATTCCATTCCACAATTAAAACCAAAATAAAGGTTTTAGTGCTATTATGAAGTTTTAACATAAATCTAGACTTTATTACTTATCTTGATATCTTGAACTCTTGATACTCGATACTCATGAGTCTTCAGTCTTAAATCTTTATGTTACACAGTCTTCATTCTCAATACCTGCATATATACACCCTGCATATACATAAATATCTAGACAAGAATATTCGTATTTATATTTTATAACAAGTCCTAAGGTTGTTATCATTAAAACCATCATCTCAGGAACTAACAATCTCCCCCTTTTTCATAATGACACCCTTTATTTATATAGTCTACTCTAACAAATTTCAATTCTACCTCGACTCCCCCTTATTCCAACAACTCCCCCTTAATCTAAGTCTATCTAAACTATTTTATAATTCTCCCCCTTTGTCATCAACAAAAAATAATATCAAACTACATAACTCCACCTAAATCTTATACTATAGCACCGTATATGATAATAACACAGTACAGTAGAAAGTAAATAAGACAGATAATAATATGACTAAAATTTAGTAAGGTAAATGTGAGAGATTGGAAAATTTTAAACATAATCAATCAATATTTACATCATGTTCTTTTCAAACCACACCATGTTCAATCATATATTACACACCCTATTCAAATCAATCCAAATCATATTAATCTTAACCAAATCAAAACAAACCAAATCAAAGTAAATCAAACCACATATGTCAACTTAAACATTTCTTAGAACTTGAACCCGTCCTTCTTTACCAACGATAGGCTCTGCCATTATATCATCCCATTCTGCATTATCTTTATCCAGAGTTCCTTCTAGATTTGCTTCAAATTCTTCTTTGTTGAGGGCGGAGATCATTCATTGAATGGCATCAAAGTGCCTTTCTTGTTCCTTTATCATCTGCATTTGGCTTAATTCTAAGTGTCGTTGATTGCGAAAGATAAAATAAGTATGTTCTTGAAGGAATTGAGAGTTTCTTTCAGATCTCACTTAGACTATGAATAGGAGAGGCCATTTTTTGATAAAATATGAAGAAATTCAATGGAAAATAAAGAGAATTGAAAGTATGCATTTTTTCTAGAAGAAACAAGTATCTAAAGAGTTATAAAATCGTTTGAAATGATAATACACAAGGTAGTTATGTCAATTTCAATTTTTTAAAAAAAATAGTTTTTGGCTGTTACATGTCGACATGGGGAGTAGGGGGATGTTGACATGCCCCTGTTAATTTTGGCAATTTTCTTTGTTTCTTTATATTATGTACAAGTCTATATATATAAACTTATATAACAAGCATTACAGAGAAATTTTAGAGCTAATAAACAGAAATAAAGGATTTTCACTGATAATTTTAGTTAACATTACATAAAACGATACATAACATTAACTAAAGAGAGATACAAACCAATACAACATGAAATGAAACTAGTATTAGTTATAGGATGATGAAGATGATGATAATCCAAGCTTGCGACTCACTTTCCCAAAGAACTTGTTCATTTTGGTGGGAATCTTGTCCAACTTTTTACTAACGAATCTTCTGAGAATCCATTAGTTTTTCACGATGATCTTTTGGTTCTTGAGAAGCATTTTGTTGGACGGATTGGTAGGAGTGATAGGGTGTTCGATGCTTTCCAATGAAGTCACTTCCTCCTCCTCTCCTTCTTCTTCATTCCATCTCCTCCCCTTCTTCCTCCTCATCTTCTTCTTCCCTCTCTTCATGAGCCAATCTCTCATCCTTTTCCTCAAGTGTTTCATATGGTTGAAACACAAGCAGAATTCTCATAAGAGACATGTTATCATGGTTAAACATTTTTCTAGAAACGAAATCCTCTTTCTTGTAATCAACACCAAAGTAGTTGAAAATTCGAGTAAGGTAAATTCCATGGTATAAAGTGTTTTCACCTAAAGTAAAAAATTTAGGATGAAGTTCATCCAAAATCACTTATGCCCAATTAATGTCATAGTGTACAGAAATAGAAAAAAGATCCTTACAAACTTTTAAGGTCGGGTGATTGAAATTTCCCGATCTTGGAGTTATGGTATGTTGCAAAAGAAGGTTTACAATTCTAGCTTTAGGATAGAAATTTCGGTTTATAAACTCAAAGTTATTATCCCCTTCAAAAATGTGATGAAATATCTCACGATTTTAGTCTTCAATTTTAAAATCCGAAAGTTCCTTTCCCGTACTCTTACAACCAAGAATGTTACCTAAAATCTCACTATTTAAAACAACACGCGTTCCTTTAACGCTACTCCACACTTTCCCTTCATTTCCTTCATAAAAACCACGATTCAAATTTTCATAAAACATTTTGATAAGATTCAGATAAAAACCAAATCATTTTTAGAATCATCAATTGAGCTAAGAATTTGATTCTCTTCGAAAAGAACATTGACCTCATACGAAGGAAAATCACTAAAGATAGCAAAAATTTTCGTATGGACCTTTTCAAAGTTTACATAGCTAATGTAAGCTTTGATAGCTTTCGGATCATTGTAGAGGAACTCTTTGGTGGCCTTGGAAAGTCTCATGGTGGATGAAGTGCTTGAGGAAGCCATTTTTGAAGAAAGGAGAGAGCTTGAGAGTTTGAAAGAGAGTTTGAATTTTGAAATAAAAGTGAAAAGATAGGACAAAGTTAAGGAGATAAATAGATATCTAAGAGCCATGTTCTCTGGTCAAGAGATACCTTTTCAGAGCTTTGGAATTGGTGAAAAAGTGGAGGGAAATACAATTTCAAATTTGAACTTCAAATTTCTAGCAGGGATGTCGACATAGGAGGTAGGGTCATGTCGACATGGTCCCCTAAATCATTTGACTTATTTTTCCTACTTTATTTAATATCTATACCTATATATCCTATAATCTAATTTATATTTTATCTGAAATAATATTAAATATAATGACACTTTAATATTAATATTTTAATATTAAAATATTATTAAAATAAAATTATTTTGAAAATAAAACTTTTAAATTCAAACAACAAGCAATTCCAAAATAAGCAAACAATCAAGCATTCAAACAAGTAATTACAATCAGTATAATTTAAATGCGTATATATTTTTAGATCCATATTTCCGAGATCATCAGACTTGTGAATAACTGTAAAGCACATGTTTGAATTTTCCATTTTTTGACCTTCATTACTAGAAGAAGAGTCTGAACCGTCTAGCGTAGCAGTATATGCTCTCTTTCTTTTTTTGATGTATCATTAATTGGAGAAAATTTCTGTTTATACGGATGCGGAAGTGGCCTGGTTCATCACAATTGTAGCATCTGACATTGTTTTGAGTCTCGTTACTATTTCCAGAATTCTAGTGATCATTTCTCTTGTAATTGTACATTTTTCTGTATTTCGAAAATGTAATGACCCAGAATTTTTATTAATTAAAATTTGAGTATTTAATTAATTTTAAATATTAATAAGTGAAATTTATAAGTCGAATAAATTTTATTTCGAATAATTGGATTTAGTTGGATAATTAAATCGATAATTTGATAGTGAAAATACAGAAATAATTGAAAATTGGGTTTAATATGATTGAAATTGATTTGTAAAATTCTATTTTATCATGTTGGAGTTAGAATGATGTTATAGAACTTTTAAAATTGAATTTGGAGTTCATTTGTGAAAATTGAATATTTTAATATTTAATCGACTAGTGAAATTAGTCAATTTTTGAACAGTCTCAGAATTGGACGAAACTAGTTCCATTGGATCCGTAATAGTTTGTTATTATCGGATTTCAATTTTCGTAGCAATCGGAGTTATCGTTTGATCGTGGCAGCTCGAAACGCATCGAAATTGTTTTTAATATTAATTTGGCGAGTTAAAATAGTCACTTTTCAAATAGTCTCGGATTTCGACGAAACTGGTTTCATTGGATCCGTAATGTGATATTATTATATGGTTTCAAATTTCGTGTCAATTGGATTTACCGTTTGTCCGGTGCAAGCTAAAACGCCTAGAAAATCGTTTAATCGGTTTAATTTTAAATCGAACGTTTATTGCCATAACTCGCACAGATGACCGAATTAGCTTCCGAAACCTGTTCCATTGTGTCCGGAACGCGGGGTAAACCCTAGAAACGCCGGTCACCGTGCGTAAATCGGAGTTTGGAAATTCCGGAATGAATAGTGTTCGTTTGTTTTCTATAAATAGACAAGTTTTATCACAAAAAAAAAATATAGCCTACGGTTTAATGGCCGGCCGCCACCCTATTTTCGAACGGCCAGAAACGTTCAATTTTCTCCCTCAATTATCATCAAATCCATCAACCAATTCAAGAAATTTTCAGCATGAAACTTGTAGAGCGTGATGAGATCTACGATGTGAACGGTCAAGATCGTTTAATTCGAAATAGATTGGTGGCTATTGGGGTTTGAACGAGTTGCGTTCGTTCTCGATTTTCGCGACAAGGAGGCAGCCGAGCTCCTTCATATTCACGGCAATGGAGGCTCTTGCGATGGGCTACAATATGGCGTCATCTGATCGACGGTTCGTCGTCGTTTGGTGGGTGCGAAATGGAGGGGGGAGCGGCGGTTTGGGTTCGTTCAACCTGTAGACGAACGCGAACGGAAAAAAAAGAAGAAGAAGAAAGCAACGCACGGTCCAGATCTGGAGGAAAGGAAGCAACGGCTAGATGCAGTGTGGGTTTATAAATAATAAAAGAAATTGTATATTATTTATATTAAAAATCATTCAAACTATAAAATGTTGTATCTCTTTCATACAAGGTCCAATCGGACGAAACTTTTTGCGTCGGGATCATAGTGACGAGCACTACACTATGGAATTGGATTGGAGTCGTATGGAGTTAGCGAAAATTTTGGGTAAAATTAAACGCGCGTTTAATTTTATTCGAAATAAATCGCTAAAACGAAATTGAAATCAAGGTGAGAACTTCTCACTCAATCGAATAGTTTCGATTTTTATTTTAAATAGTTAGATTTAAAATTGTAGAATGCATGTTTGAATGATGATTGTTATCTATTTATTGTTAAAATAGACATTATGCGCCGTTAGTAAGCGGATGTTATTTATTAAAAACATATACCGCGAATATTTCATAAACAGTGAAATTGGTATTATATATAATAGCAATATATATATATATTGGCATATGTATATATTGCAGTTGTTGATTTCCCGCATTCTATAGCGGATGGGACCCTATTGCGCCGTCTATTAAGCGGATAATATTTATAAATTCCATATACCGCGATAATTCCGTACTGGAACGGAATTGGTATTGTGCTATTATCTTTGGATGCAGGAAACAGGTTGGAGGGATCCAACTGGATTCCTCAACTGTATTGATTTATTTACAGATATTTTGATATTTGTTGATTATCATATCGATATATGATATTTGGATGTCGTGATTGACTATTTGGTGCTGTTGCATCATCGGATCCATTTTTGAAGTTTTAAAGTGATTTTTTGAAAGTATACGTTTTATTAAAATTTTGAATTGATTTATTTTAAATAAATTAACATTATAAGTTTAATGTTATAAAAGTTATAATTTTTTAAAATATAACCAAATTAAGATTTTTGAAATAAATAGTGATTAATTTATAAAATGGTTTAATTGGGAATTTTGAATTATTATAAACGGTTTATATAAAAGATTTATAAAATTGATATTTATAAATTAAAAATACTGGAATTATAAAACGAGTTTTTATAAATAATAAAGTGAAATAAAAATGGATTCCATAAATGAATTGAAATTTATAGATTTATGAAATATGAAGATATAAAATGGATAGATTTTGTAAAATATAAGATTTATAAGTGATCAACTTATAAATCGGATTTTGGCATTTAAAATGAGATATAAAAAGGATTTTTTTTTAAATAGAAGTTTATAAAAATATAAATGGAGTTTATAAACGTTGTTTATAAATCCGAAATCAATTGAATTTGATAAGTTGGATATAGGAATATATGAAAGGAATTATATTCACAATTTTGGACAGTGAATATATTATTAAATGAAATGGATATGTTTTGGGGAAGGAATATTATGAAATGAAGTTAATGATTTTAAAGACGTTTTAAAATGCATTAAGTATCGAATACATAGATTTCAACATTCATTGTTGAAATAGACGTTTTCGAGAAATAGAAGGAAATGGTGGACTATAACACTGTTGTTATAGTAAATGGTTTCCGAAAGGAAATGTTTGTATAGTATTGGGATTTATATATCTATTTTAAATTTGAATCCCTATACTAGTGATTTTGGGTCGTCGTAACAATGTTTTACGCAACATTCGTTTTAGCCCAATCAAATGTGTTTAAGAGAATGATTTCTTAAAGAATGAAATATATACTTAATTTTCGATTTAAGTATATTAAATTCCAAGTGTTGAAATTGAATGGATTTGTGAATTACTTATTAATAAATAAGTACGGAAATGTTTTCCAATATGAACTGAATATTTTGAGACCTTATCTTTTAAAGATAAATTGAAAATGAATAATAGAAATCGATTTGGATAATCGTATATTCATAGATATTTTGGGATTATAAATTCACTATGGAATTTATAAAAGAAAAGGGAATTTGTTTAAAAATAAATGTTGATTTATTTTTGAAGTGTGGGAATTAATTTACGGATTTGGAACGTAAATATAAAGTAAACCGTTAAGGATTTATTTAATTGGTTTAAATGAACCATGTTGAAATGAAAGTATTTCGCGTAAGGAAAATGTTTGAAATTTGTTTTCAAATGGTTGAAGTGTGGGAAATTTTATATCTAGTAAAGATATTTTGGAAAGTAAATAATTTGGGAAATTATTTGGAATTTGGTGATGTTGAGCATGCCTATTGATAGTTAAATAATCTGACTATCAATATTTACCTTTAAATAGGTATTTGTTGTGATTTGTTTGAATTTGAATGCCACACTTATGTTTGAATAAGCGCTCACTATTCGGGTTAGCCGGGAAAGGACCTTGGGGTCGTATAACCCATTCCGAGTATGTGATACGTCGTTATGGATTGCATTTGATGACCGGTGTTGAAGACCGGATGTTTGTGAAAACGGAAGGATTACCGTCGAGTTACTCTACATCGACTGATCTCCGATATAGAGGTTTTATCACCCTTAGTGACGGGAAGTCCGGTCGTGATTAGTGAATATCCGGATTGCAAGGACTTCTTTGGAAGTGCCTTCGGTTCTGTTCGAGCCCGGAACAGACTTGTATGGATTGTATGTCTGACATTACAAATTGAGATATAAAGCTGATTTCTCTCAAATATATTTATGTTGGTGGCGGAGAATTTATTCTCTTAGCTTAACACCCTTCTCTGAGACGTACGAGCTTAGAGGTTATATAGTTGAAGGTTATTAGTGATATACTCCCAATTTGGTAGTGTGGCATGCTGAGTGTTGCTGTGAAATGATCATTGTTTGATCATTTGCGATAGGATCATTTATTTGATCATTTATCTTGGTGATCATTTGTTGACCCAAAGCACGGCTTTTGTATAAAGTGTGGCTTTGTGGACGAGACTTCGTCGGACCTCACACCCCGGAAATGATCAAAATAGGAAGGATGCGGCAAGGTTATTAGGGGGTAGCGCCCCTTTAGTGTATATCATTCCTTCTGGACAGAGGTGGTATCATGGTATGGAGCCCAGATATTTAACCTATGTTGTTGCTGCATATTTTGTGGTTGTTGGAAATCGAGGATCCTCGGATAGATCGGTTACGATCGGGGGATGACATATTCGTGTCAGTAGTTACCCAGTTAGGGGTAACCCGGCCTTGTGTTGGCAGTGATCCGGTTTGGTTCTCGGGACGTCATTCCGGAGGCGTTTCCATGTGGCAATGGGAAGTTCCTTGGCCTGACCATTTATTGAAAATCCAATTCCCAATACGAAACCCTGTACGGTTTTAGTTGTAGAACCTATCATTCACTTATGGTGGCGCCCCACTGTTTGGATGGTAGCTATAATAGACATAGTTCGAAATGTCTATGTTGGCTAAGATTTATATTCCATTTTCAAAATGAATTTTGCCTACACTATGCACTAGTAATAATATCAAATGTTCTTTTTAATGCGTATCAAGCATCTTTGACTATCATAAGGAGAAATCTCCTCCGATTCTGCGTTTGCATTGTGTGTGTGTGCGGGAGGCCTTATGGTAGTCTCATTTTTAAAAGCATTGCGAATTGACTTTAAAAGTATTCCTATATTTTGTTTTCAAAGATAAATAAACTGTTTTGAGTTCTCACACCAGTCACATGAATGACTCGGAGTTTATTGTTTTCCTTCCTAAACTCTGGGTGCCCACCAATTTCCACACGGGCAGTCAAGAGTTAAGGTTTATTCAGGATATTCAGGAGTTGCTGGAGGCAAGATGGATGGAATGGCGTATTACTAGCATATAGTATTTCTTTTCCGCTGTTGATGTTGTTTGTTGTTGTACACTCTGATGATGTAATGAAATACAATGTAATGGAATAACTGATATAGTTCTTTGTTTAAAGATTATTCATTTATTTATTATATGTTGTTCCGCTGCGAATTGTGAGATTCTGATGTTGTTCTGTTATTTCTTCTGTTCTGTTCTATCTTTTTCTCTCTTCTTCTATCTTTTTCTTCTTCTTTAACCCTAACGGTATGGTTTTCCGGCTTTCGATTGCTCGACAGTTGATACAGTGGACGTATTGATGTCGGTTTTCGTGGACAAAAAATCGCGATCGTTACAGAAAACTTTCTAAAATTCCTTGTCATCAATGTTATTTCTTCATCGTCGTCACTGCTTGAGTCTTAACCATCTGTTATTGCATTGAACGCTATTGACTTCTTTTCTAAGGCCTTGCCTGTTCTTCTCTCTTGCATTTGTACTTCAAACGACATAAAATTCCCAACTAATTATTCAATTTTCAAAGTACTATTATCATTAGCCTCTTCAATTGCTAGAGTCTTCGGATCCCATTTCAAAGTATGAGTGAATTCAGAATTTTTTAAACTTGATCTTCTTCGAAAAACTTCTTTCCTAATGCAATTAGTGAGTGCACAATGCCTTGAAACCCATTATACATGTCTGAAATGGACTCATTTGGATTTATCTTGAATAATTGAAACTGATTGGTCAAGAAATATATTTTGGTCTGTTTAACTTTGCTTGTTCCTTCATGAGTAACTTGCAAAGTTTTCTAGATCTCATATGTAGACTTACAGACAAACACTCTATTAAACTCATTCCTATCAAGTGAACATAATAGAATATTCATGGATTTGGAATTGTTTTGTGCAACAGACTTTTTCTCAGCAGTCCACTATGCAAAATCAGTTGTGGGTTTAATGTACTCAGTTTGTGTGATATTCCAAGTGTCTAATCCTATTTATTATAAATAGATTTTCATCCTACATGCCCAATATGCATAAAACCTGTCATTAAAAAGTGGTGATCTGGCAGTAGACTAACACTTTACAAATGAACTAGTGATTGTGTAGACATTACTAGTGTTGGCAGCCACTTGAAAACTTCTCAAAAATGAGATTATGAAAACTTTGAATACCAATGCTCTGATACCAAATGTTGGAAATGTCGATTACGGATCTTAAGGATGGATTAACACTAGAGGTGGGGTGAATAGTGTTTAATGGATTTTATGGAATTTTTGAAATCTTTTCAAATTAAATACAAACAAATGCAATTCACAAACACAGAGATAATCACAAAACTAGAAACAGATGCAAATAGTAAATAAAAGCAGTAAAGGAAAGAACACACCAGAATTTTATACTGGTTCGGAGTTACCCTACATCCAGTCCCACACAATTTCTTGTGCAGATTTCTTTTCAAATATAATGTCGATATTACAACCTCGGTTTCAAGGCTACGAGATACACCCTCCTGTCTTCGAGTTTAAGGAAAACTCTCTTGATTTAACCAGGCTATAAGATCACCTAATTGATTTACAGGCTACATTCACACCTAATTGATTTACAGGCTAATACCACACTGTTTCTAATCACACTTTGATAGAGAGAGACTCAATACACTTCGATCTTTCAATCATTGATTAAAAATGATTCTATAACTCTGAATAGCACTGAGATCTTTGAGAGAGAGTGACAGAGAATCAAACTAGAGACGATCGAGTTTGATTCACTTAGGATTTCAGTATAATTTTGTTAAAGCATTTGAAATATACGAGAATATTTGATTGGAGAAGAAGGAGTGAAGAAATAAATAAAAACTAACTTAAAATTCATTGAAAACAACTGATATATATAGGAGAACAACGGTCATTTCCATTCGCGAAAGGTTATGATGAATAGACACTTCGTTTGAAAATTTAAAATTTGAAATCTATGGCTATTATGTCGACATGGGGGTATAGGGATGTCGACATGCCTATGTTATTTTTGAAAATTGATTTTTCTTTAAAATGATTTCTATTCTAAAACTTTCCAAAACAATTTCTAAACTTTGCAAACCATTTTGAATATATTCTAAACTTATAAAAGAGTTTTAGGAAGTAATCTTAAAATATATAATCTATAATATAAAAGTAATATTAAAAACTAAGTATAGACTTTTTTTAAATATATTTTTCAGATTTAAAGCTAAAATATTAAATCAAGAAATAGTTTAAAAAACAAGAAATGATTTTGAGATCAAAATATTAAAAGATGACAAGAATAGTTTTCGAATTAAGGCTAAAATATTTAAATTGATAAAGATGACTTTTAAAAAGATAGTTTTTGAAAAATATTTAAAATTAGTTATTTTGAATATTTCGTGGATTCCATTCCATAAGAGATGGTTGTGGATTCCATCCTACTAAAGAGGTCGTGGGTTCGATCCCACTATTAAAGCAAGAAGGTGGATTCCATTCCACAAATAAAATCCGAATAAAGATTTTAGTGGTATTATGAAGTTTTAACATAAATCTAGACTCTATTACTTATCTTGATATCTTGAACTCTTAAACTTTTGATACTCGATACTCATGAGCCTTCAGTCTTGATTTCTTCAATCTTGAATTTGTCAGCCTTGAGTCTCTATAATATACAGTCTTCATTCTTAGTACCTTCATATATATACCCAGCATATACATATATATCTAGACAAGAACATTAGAATTTATATTTTATAACAAGACCTAAGATTGTTGTCATCAAAACCATCATCTTAGGGACTAGAAATTAGGAATTTATTTTAAAATTTTATTTACAAATATATGCACGTTAAATATAAGTGAAAATGTAACCGGGAATCGATTCTTCGATTGGCAACGGTTTATCAAACAAAAGTTGTTCAGAATCAATGCAACATTTTTTATATGTTACGTACACACATAACATACAAATGAACCCACTAACATGCACATGAACATATGTATACACACATCTATACTTATACACTTAAAACTACATACATAACACAAAACATATAAGATATTTCAAGCAAGCTTCCTCCTTAAGTTTTTATAAGTCAACATATACACATATGAGAAGATGGAAGTGATGTGCCCAAGGGGAGTGGCTCTAGCCATGCTTTGGAGGAAGGGATGTGTGTAAGAGAAGCCTTGAAATGGTGATGCAAAATATGATGTGTACATGTCTTCCTTTATACTCTTCTTTTTTGTATAATTACCTTACCCTCTTCATTTTCATTCACCTTAAAGAACTCATGAAGAAATTTTAGTAGTAAAGAAACCAAAAACATTTATACATAAATATTTTAAAATTCAACCTCTAAAACAAATGTAAACACCTCCCTATCTCCTCTACAACTCACGCCACCACCTACTCCCCCTTAGGTCTAGCACATCAACCTCCAAGAAGCAAAGCCGAGCCCATCAAGGAGAAAATAAGGAGTTTGGAAAGCTCCATAGAAGGGAAAAAAGGAGGAAGTGCTGTTGGAATACTGTTGGAATCGATTCACGAAGCTACGAAAAAGATTGGTGGAGTGAAGCCATAAGTGAGTGCTCAATGTTTCTTAAACAATAAATAGTCTCTATAGCTGTTTCTAAGTATGATAATATGACCATTTAATCTCTTAATGATCTGTATGAATGGTTGATAACATGATAGATTATATGGATGTTGATATGGTTGATAACTTGGTTGTGATAAATTATGATAAATCATAATAAAATGATTAATCAATGAAAAATAAAATCCATATGGATGTGTATAGGAAGTTATTTAGCCTCTTAATGGTTTTGAAAATATAGAAAAGGTTGAAAATGAATATTATAATAATATAATATTATAAAATGATTTAAAAGTGAAAAGGAGATTTACTATAGAAAAATATTCGTTTGAATGTTTGAAAATGATTTATAAATGTTTTATATACATATGAAAGTGTTTTGGTGAAGTTTGAAAGGTAAAGGAAAATTTCGTTAAAAATAAGAGCGTCGTGTAACGGTAGTTTGTGATTTCGCGCTATAAAAGTCAAATAAGTGTAAAAGTTGGAATATAGCTTAGAATTCCTCGAGATAAGAATTTTCCCTACTATTATATCCAAAGTTTTTTTAACAAAGAATGAACAGAGATTTCGACAAGTAGATTTTAAAATATCAGTAAAACAAATTTTTGGAAAATCGCGGTTTTGTAGTTCAGAATCTAAAACTGTATTTCTTTGGAAATGATATTTTTAAGTGGAAATTAGCCACAAGGGCCTCTTTAGCAAGTGCAATTAGTTTGTAGGACACACGACTAAAATAATTACTTTTAAGGACATAATGCAAAATAATTAGTTTCTATGGCCTAAAAACCTTTGAAATTATATCTTTGAAAGTAATTGGACAGCTGACTTTGTCCTTAAAAGTAATTATTCTTCTAACTTTGGCCTTAAAATTAATTTCCGTGGATGTGTGTCCTAGAAACTAATTGGACCACAAAATTTGTCCTTATAGTAAAATGCCCCTATTTTTAAATTGTTTAAAAGTATGAAATAAATTCTAAAAGTCTTTTAAATTTTTTTAAATGTGATGTGATTAATGAATATGAATTTTAAAATAAAAAAAAATTCCTTTTAATCAATATAGCTAAAAAGCACTTTTTTGCAGCACTTTTTCGCTGCACTTTTCTATAACTTTTGAAACATAGTTTTAAACTTAACTTTTCTTTTTCAAATATTTTGAAAATGTTTTAAAGTGATTAATAAAGTATTTTAAAGGCAATTTAAAGGATTTATGAAATGATTAAAGGTTTAATGATTTTGAGTTGATCAAATAACTTGATCGCCTTATGAGTGTCAGAGAGATAGTGTCTAGGCTTGGGTTTGGAAAACCAATTCCCTGCTCTCCCTGGCTATCCAGATTAGCTCGACGGATGGGATAGTAAATTTGGTTTACTCGGATCAAAATTTTCCAAAGTATAAAGTTATAATTTTCCAAATTTAAATAACTTGGATTTCATAGAAATGAATTGGAAATGTCTTCCTATTAAAAGGTGAAAAAATGATTTGGAATTATTCCAAGATTAAAAAGGTTTTAATTTACCAAAAGATTTGATAAATAAAGTTTAATGATTCCATATACTCTTGAAAAGATAAAGAAATGATTCAATGATTATATCTCTAAGAGATAATAATGAATGAATAAAAAGATGAGTTAAATTGATTGACGATTGATAATCACATATGAACTTAACATATTTTTTAATCGATGATTGGTTCGAAGGAGCTGGGTCGGATTTGGGTAATTCCTATCCGAAAACCACTTCGAACCAAGGCATAAGTTCAAAAGTGAAGAAATTTGAAGATGATGATTATTGAAGACCGAGGATCTTCAAAGCGTAGGGATTTCTGTCATGAGTCCATGGGGTTTACCCTATATTATATTTATATGGCAGTGATGATTGCATTCTGATAATCTTCGTTGTACTGAAGACCAGAGATGCTCATAGTGGATGGACTGCTTGTTGACATTCTTGGGTTAGCTCCCAATATAGAGACGCTTATTATAGCAGTGGTTCTATTGTGTTTTGAAATCTTCGGATTGCAAGGACTACTCACTGCTAATGGTAGTAGAAGGAGTGCCTTTAGTTTAGGTCTGTCCTAGAATGAACTTGTATGGACGAATGTCTGACAATGCATTTATAATCATATTAATTGATCTCTGTCAAAGTATTATTTTCTTGGTGGTGAAGAAAGCAACTTCTTTTAGCTTAACACCCTTTTCTGAGACGTACGAGCTCAGGAGTTATATGTTGGTAGAAATCAGTTGTGTGATTAAGGAATGGCAATGTGGCATTCAAAGAGGAATGTGCTTTGTGGAAGAATAAAGCGTGGTTTTGTGAAAAGAAAAGCATGGCTTTGTTAAATTTAAGCGTAGGCTTACGAGCTTCACATTTCAAGAATAATTTGGGATACTATGTGGTCTGCAGGACGTATTTCGGGCTATTAAAGGCATCGGTTGCCTTAAGATGATGAAATGGACAAGTATTGGAGGCTGACGAAGATCGTGTAAAGCCGTCGACTAATCACTATACCATAGTAGTGTAATAGCGTAGTTTGGAGACTAACGGAGATCGTGTAAAGCCATGCGGAAACTACGTGTTATACGTGGATCGTAGGGAAAGACCACTAATTCCCTATCATGTTGAAGTCCAATTCCAATGCGTGCTTTACGGTTTTGATTGTAGTCCCAAAATAGCTGTAATGCTTTGCAAACATTTCAACTACCCGTTTTAGTGTCATATATTTTGTCCAGGTATATTCCGTTGACCTAGTTCAGATATATTATCATAGTCTTAGTCCGGGTATTGATACTTTATTTTGATATATTACTTGAAAATGTTTTCAGAAGAATGTCCTTAAAGTTAATATCAAAGTGTTTTCAATATAAAGTATTTTAGTTATAATAAGGTAAAAACCTGTTCGTATTTATATGTGGGTGTGGTCTTATGAGATACCCTTCTTTTCAAAGGTTTTTAACTAGCATCAATTTATAAATCAGTTATCACACGCTGGTTTATCAAGCCTGATCCGGATATTTTTTATATTTTGGTCAGATCTGAGTAGTTTCAGCTTTAGTTGAAGATGCTTGGAGTTTCCAGAGGAGAGCTGGAGATCTTCATCTATGTACGGACATATTCTATTATCCGCTCCATTTGTTTTATTTGGTTGTCAACATTTGTAAGGATATGGGTTTATGACTGTTCTGGCTGAATTCAAGTTAGACTCTGATATTGTATTTAAAATTTTCCGTTGTAAAGATTATATATTGAAATAATATATGTTATTCCATTCGTGTTGGGGCAAAACTCATTATAGATAGGGTTAGCAATACCCTAGAGTGAGTGACTCGTTAGAGATAGGGTTAGTAACACCCGAGAATGAGTTTGAAAGTATTATTGTATGAGCACGTATTTGTTATTTGATATAAAAATGTTTTGTGTTGATTTATCTGTTAAGTGGTTTATAGATTCTTGTCGGTACATGGGACGCCACGATACCGATAAGGGTTTCTAAACCCTTAAACAAGGGAAATCGACACACCATTTTAGAAGAAGTATATTTTATATATATACAAAAGTATAAATATTCATGTGATATGGAAAATTTATAAGATGTTTTCCCTTTGGAAAGTTCTAAGAATAAGGTCTTGATCTATTTGGTGATGATTGGAATAATCTTCTAGGTACTGATCATATGATGGCTTGGGCGAACGGTATTAAACACTTGACAAATTATTCTCCTTGTCATTATATGATCAAGGTAAGTTCAAAATTCGAAAAAGTTAAATTAAGTCAATGGGATAAAAGGTTTTAGGTCACGAAATAAATGGTATAAACCTTCTAATGTGGTATATCACTTAGGTCAGGATTTCTTATTTTTCGAGGGAAGATTTTTGGATGACTCCAAAGCAGGCACGAAGAGCATGTGTAGCAAATGAAGCAGAAGAGAAATTAAAACTATGATCTTATGCCGGCATCTTCTATTACAGATACGGTAAAGAAGGACATTATGCAATTCTGTGTACATATAAGAAACAAAGAAAAGGGATAAAAGATGGTCAAAGAAAAATAAGAAAGGAAAATCTTTTAGAGTTGATATAATCTGTTACAAGTGTAAAAGGCAAGGACATTTTTCAGCAGGGGTGCCCTAAAATAATACAAAAACCTAGAATTCGGTTAGGAAAGGGAAAGGGTTGCTACCGTTGCAAGGGACTAGGACATATGGCCAAAGAATGTCCCTGGATATGCATTTGGTGCTACCAGGGCAAACACTTAATGAAAGTCTGTCCAATAATGAAGGTGGCTGACTCAAGGCCTCAAAGATAAAGTAACATCTACCTCAAAAAGGGATCCAAGAATATTATACATAGCAGTTCAAGTATCTATATATAAGATGGCGATGTATGATAAGCTGTATTCCCTAGGGAGTTATTCCTAAAAGTTTATAATACAACTACGAATGGATGTATAAATATAATGTTAATTAATAAACTTCGCTTTGCATTATCCTCTTGGGGCACTTCTTATATCTTATATGCGATCAAATCTAATAAGATATTTTGAAATAAAAAGATTATATAATATAAAGATGTATCTTTATGAAAGTGTTTAAATTAAGAAATTATTTAAGAATATATCCATAAAAGTATATTTTATAAAATAAAGTGTAAGTAGCAAAAATAAAATGATGTTTGAGAAAAACGGGGTTAAGAATTCATATCCTAATGTTTTAAAAAAGTATAAAAGGGAAAGTTATGTAATATAAAATTAGTTTGGAATTATATTAATGATGAGATTTATTAACAAAGAAATTTCAAAGGAATTTTATAATGATATTATTCCAAATAAAGGATAATCGATTTCTTTGGGAAAGAGATAAAAATATTTTTTTGTGAATAAATATTTTGAAGAAATAAAGGGTTTATAATGATATCTAAATGAAAGATAGTAGTTTATGAGATTTTTTCATAAAGTTTGAAAAGTTAAATAAAGTACAGATGTTATACATAGAACACTTCTTCGCATGATTTTGATCTAAGATCCGAGTTTGGAACTTTGAGGTGTTTACATCAGTCCAGAAAAGGATCTATCACTCGATTCTTGACGACGAACATTGATGAGGGTTTATGATTTGAGTTTTCTATCATAGTTGAGGGCTATATAAGGAAAACGAAGTTTTCTGATCAAGAAGCCTGATCAGAGACTGCACTAGAGGATCGGAGGATCAATACTAGTTCGGAAGTAAGTTATGGATTCGAATAGTAGATCGAATCGGATATTCTATACAAATGATCTATGTACATCATACGCATGTAAGTTCATATATATATATATATATATATATATATATATATATATATATTGGGTAAATAAGTTTGGGTTTTTTTTTGGTGTAATTTCGGGGACCAAATTCTTTTAAGGGGGAAGTCTATAACGACCCACAAATTTATCGGTTTGATAAATTATATTTATTTTCAAAATATTCAAATATAACATTTCTAAAAACATAGATTATGATGTTTTGAATAATAATAATAATGGTAATAAGTATTTACAAAAAAAATTCTTTGGAAAAATACCGATAAAATGGTCGAAAACCGTTTTATCGATAAACAGCTCCATAATCGTAAAACGTCGAGTACGGAGCTGGATATATACGCTTATTTTTATAATTGAACAAGAATATAAATAAAATCAATTGATTTGTTTTTTAAAATAAAATTATTTTAAATGATGACAATTCATTTTGAATAGTTATAAAAATATAATAAATCATTTATAATATTTTTATAAAGAGATATATTTGATTTGAAAATATAAGAAAAAACGATATTGCTTTATCGGACAGCAATTGTCGTAAATAATTTTTATTATTAATTTTTATGGTATTATAAATAAAATATGATCATTATAATTTATTAATAATGATAGAAATTTATTTTAAAATCTTGTTTACAAATATATGTACATTAAAGTATAAATGAAAATGTGACCGAGAATCGGTTCTCCGATTAGCAACGGTTTATCGAACGAAAGTTGTTCGGAATCAATGCAACATTGTTTATATGTCATGTACACGTATATAATACACAAATGCATCTACTAACATGCACATGAACATATTTATACATACATATATACTTATACACTTAAAAATACATACATAACATAAAATATATAAGTTATTTTAAGCAAGCTTCCTCCTTATGCTTTTATAAGTCAACCTATGCACAATTGAGAAGATGGAATTGATGTGCACATGAGGGGGGGCTCTAGCCGTTCTTTATAGGAAGGGAGGTGTGTAGGAGGAGCCTTGAAATGGTGATGCAAAAGATGATGTGTATATGTCTTCTTTTATATTCTTCTTTTTCCTATAAATACTCCACGTTCTTCTCTTCATATTCATTCACCTTCTTCTTCATTTTTCCTAAGCTCCTTCTCTCCATTTTAATGGTTTCTTCATTAAAGAATTCATGAAGAAATTTTAGCAGTAAAGAAAATAAAAATATTTATACATATATATGTTAACATTCGACCTCTAAACCACATGCAAACACCTCCCTATCTCCTCTACAACTCACGCCACCACCTACTCCTCTTTTGGCCGAGCACATTGACTTCCAAGAAGCAAGGTCGATCCCATGAAGGAGAAAATGAGTTTGGAAAGCTCCAGAGCATGGAAAAGAGGAGGAAGTGCTACCAGAGTCGATTCAAGAAGCTATGGAAAAGATTGGTGGAGTAGATCCATAAGTGAGTACTCAATGTTTCCTAAATAATAAATAATCTCTATAACTATTTTTAAGTATGATAATATGACCATTTAATCTCTTAATTATTTGTATGAATGGTTGATAACTTGAATGATTATATGGTTGATTATATGGATGTTGATATGGTTGATAACCTGGTCGTGTTAAATTATAAGAAATCATGATAAAAATGATTAATTAATGAAAAATAAAATTCATGTGGATGTGTATATGAATTTATTTAGCCTCTTAATGGTTTTGAAAATATAAAAAAGGTTGAAAATGAAAATTATAATAATATAATAGTATGAAATGATTTAAAAGTGAAAAGGAAATTTATTATGGAAAATACTGGTTTAAATGTTTAAAAATGATTAATAAATGTTTTATAAAAATATGAAAGTGTTTTGGTGAAGTTCGAAAGGTAAAGGAAAATTTAGTTAAAAATAAGCGGGTCGCGTAACTATAGTTCGCGATTTCGCACTATAAAAGTCAAACAAGTGTAAAATTTGGAATATAGCTCAGAATTCTTCGAGATAAGAATTTTTATAACTATAATATCTATAGTTTTCCAACGAAGAAAGAAAATTAAGATTTGACAAGTAGATTTTGAAATATGAGTAAAGCAAGTTTTTGAAAAATCGTGGCTTCGTAGTTCGGAATCCAAAAGCGGATTTCTTTGAAAATGATATATTTAAATAGTTTAAAAATATGAAATAAATTCTAAAAGTCTTTTAAAAATTTTAAAAGTGATGTGAACAATAAAAATTAATTTTCAAATAAATGAAAAGTCATTTTGATCAATATAGCTAAAAAGCACTTTTTGCAGCACTTTTCAACTTCACTATTCTATAATTTTTGAAATATAGTTTTAAACTTAACTATTTTTTTCAAATATTTTGAAATTTTTTTAAAATGGTTAATAAGATTTTTTAAAGGTAATTTGAAGGATTTATGAAATGATTAAAGGTTTAATTATTTAGAGTCGATCAAATAACTTAACCGCCTTATGGGTGTCAAAGAGATGGTGTCTAGGCTTGGGTTTGAAAAACCAATTTCCTGCTCTTCCTGGCTATTCGGACTGGTCTGACGAATGGGATAGTAAATTTGGTTTACTCGAATCAAAATTTCCCAAACTATAAAGATATAATTTTCCAAAGTTAAATAACTTGGATTTCATAGTGGAAATGTCTTCCTAATTAAAAGGTGAAATGATTTGGAATTATTCAAGATTAAAAGGGTTTTAATTTACCAAATGATTTGATAAATGAGGCTTAATGATTCCATATACTCTGAAAAAGATAAAGAAATGATTCAATGATTATATCTCTAAGAGATATCTATGAATGAATAGAAAGATGTGTTAAATTGATTGATAATCACATATGAACTTAACATATTTTTTAATCGATGATTGGTTCGAAGAAACTGGGGTCATATTTGGGTAATTCCTATCCAAAAATCACTTCGAACCAATATATACGTTCGAAAGTGAATACATGTTGAAGATGATGATTATTGAAGACCGAGGATCTTCATAATATAGGTATTGATGTCATGAGTCCTATATTTATATGGAAGTGATGACTACATTTTGAAAATCTTCATTGTAATAAAGACCGGAGATCTTCATAGCGGAAGGACTGCTTGTTGACATTCTCTGGGTAGCTCTCAATATAGAGATATTTATTATAAAAGTGGTCCTATCGTGTTTTGAAATCTTCGGATTGTAAGGACTACTCACTACTAATGGTAGTAGGAGGAGTGCCTTCGGTTTTGTTTAGTCCCAGAACGAACTTGTATGGACAAAAGTCTGATAGTGAATTTCTGATCATATCAATTGATCTTTATCAACATATTATCTGCTTGGTGGTGGAGAAAGCAACTTCTCATAGCTTGACACCTTATCTTGACATGTACGAGCTCAGGAGTTATACGTTGGTAGAAAACAGTTGTGTGATTATGGAATGACGATGTGGCATTCTAAGTGGAGTGTGCTTTATGCAAGAATAAAGCGTGGCTTTGTTAAAGTTAAGCGTACCCTTACGAGCCTCACATCCCAGGAATGATTTGGGATACTGTGTGGTCTGCAAGACGTATTTTGCGCTATTAAAGGCATCAGTTGCCTTAAGATGATGAAATGGACATGTATTGGAGACCAACGGAGATCGTGTGAAGCCTCCGTCTAATACCCTGTACCATAGTAGTGTAACAGCGTAGTTCGGAGGCTGGTTGAGATCGTGTAAAGCCATGTGGAAACTACGGGTTATACTTGGATCGAAGGAAAAGGCCACTAGTTCCCTATCATGTTAGAAGTCCAATTCCAGTGCGAGCTTTGCGGTTTTGATTGTAGTCGGAAAATAGCTGTAATGCGTTGCAAACATTTCAGCTACCCTTTTGGTATCATGTATTCCGTTCAGGTATATTCCGTTGGCCTAGACCAGATATATTACCATGGACTTAGTCTGGGTATTGATATTTTATTTTGATATATTGCTTGAAAATATTTTCAAAAGAATGTCCTTAAAGTTAATACCGGAGTGTTTTCAGTATAAAGTATTTTGGTTATCGTTAGGTAAAAACTCGTTCGTATTTATGTGTGGACAAGGTCTTATGAGATACCCTTCTTTTCAAAGGTTTTTAACTTGCATCAATTTATAAATCATGTATCTCACGTTGGTTTATCAAGCCTGATCCGAGTATTTTTTTTATACTCTGGTCAGATCTGAGTAGTTTTAGGTTTAGTTGAAGACTCTTGGAGTTTCCAGAGGAGAGGTAGAGATATTCATCTACATATGGACATGTTCTATTATCTGTTGCATTTGTTTTGTTTGGTTGTCAACATTTGTAAGGGCTGGGGTTTATAACTATCCAGCCTGAATTCAAGTTAGACTCTGCTGTTGTATTTAAAATTTTCCGCTGTAAAGATTATATATTGGAATAATATATGTTATTCCATTCGTGTGAGATTCTGTTCTATCTTTATTTTCTTTTTCCCCATTCGTGCACTTGAATTTACGGCACGAGGATGTATTAATGCCAATTTCCGAGGGTCGAAAATCTCGGTCGTCACAATTGGATTTTTACTAAAAGACTTATAAGTGATGAATTCGGCCAAACTATCACACTAGTAGCTAAAGAGATGTGTGAACATTAATATTTGAATTTTTCAATACTAATCGCTGACCGAATTCAATATCTAAGTCTTATAATTTCATTTGTAAATTCTTCAAAAAATCACATGACTTAATTGGCTTATAAATTGTTACAAATTGATTAATATTTAAGAAATACTCGCTATTATGCTATTTGATATTTTGGGTGTTGTTAATAATTATTTGGATGTATATATAGACGTTATATATGCACGTACCGATATATGATATCTATATTTATTTAAATGGGCTTTAAGCATAGTTAATTATTTAACGAGCTTTTTACAAAATTAATCCATGCAAGGGGAATACTTGGCCAGCTGTACAAAGAAGGGGGAAGATTTGCTTGATCTAAAATTAATAAGGAACTAAAAGAGGAGTCTTTAAACGAAGAATAGGAAAGGTTTCTATTATTTCCTTATAACAAATCATTACTTTAATTTCCTCATTTAATTTTCTTTTCCTCCTTCTTCCCTCATTAATGGCCACTACCTCCATCTCTTATGGATGTAATTTTTCCACCTTTTCACTCGAAATCATTTCAAATAAAGTAAAGTGGCTCATCCAATTCTAGCTAAGATTGAAGTTTGATTATAGGAATTTGAGGAGGATTTGCAGATCAAGCTATCACAAATTGACTAATTTATAAGGTATAATTCCTATTTACATTTCTATATTTTAGTTACATTCTTATCATAACTTCATATAAGTATTGTTGCTTCATATTGATTTGGATTTATAATTACCTTGTAAACAACTAACGGATTGATTTAGTTTAACTTAATTGATAGGTTAAAATAAAATACATATATGTTCCACATTATGTTTTTAGCCATGAATATGGTTTTTATAAACATGTTACAACATTTTGAAAATAATATACATTTTCTATTATTCAATTATCTAGTTTTGAATTTTAATCATTTAGAAACATAAATGTATTGATTTTTTTATTCAATTCAGCACATGTATTTTGACTTTAAACTTTTAGTTGTTCTAAAATTGAAATATAGGGATTTTTGTAAAAGGTTTTTTTATATAATTTATGTGTTTGTATGTATATTTCTATGTATATGCTTTAGATGAATTATAACAATTTAACGTAATTAATTTGTGTATTTTGAGTTAATTGAAAATTATTTTAATCTTATTACTACTTATGTATATATATATATACACATATATGTATTCTATAATATTAAGACAAAGAGATATTACACTAGTTAAACATATTTTGCAAATCAATCTCAAATTTTAGTCTATAATTTTATTTAGTAACTTTAATTCAATTAATATATGTTAGATATTGTTAATTCAACGTTTATGTTATTAAGATGGATTTTTGTTTGAAGCTTTCATATTTATATATATGTATATTCACTATAAATTGAGGCTATATATGTGTGTGTATGTTTATGCATATGCATATGTATATGTGTGTGTGTAGATACATATATACATGGTAGATATGAATCCCAATATTTATCGATGTATATATTGAGTTTGTTATTGTTTGTTGTATCATTGTTAACCCGTCTTTTTGCAAGGCTGTAAACAGGCGGATTTAACTAAATCGATTGCTCGGTTATCAAGGCTGGAATATGACGAGTTTGTGTCAACTGGATGGATAGGCGAACAATCATGGATAATGATCATGATTATGAAGCCGAGGTTTGGCATAGTCGATGGATAAAAGTCGCGGAATACATGAAATATGAGTTTCAACAAAAGTCGAGGTGATTCGGGATGTTTGGAGTTTTCTTCGAGTTACTTGTAGGTCGGCTTTAGGTTTTGAAGCGGTTTGCTTCGGATCACTTAAATAGCCACTTCAAGTCATAAGGGATTGGTAGGATTTTTGGAGGGTCGATGTAACTCTGGGTCAACATGGGCTTTTGCCTGGGTTGGCACTGAGCCTTTGGATTCTGGTATGGGTCGGTAAGGATTCGTGAGTGGATCGGCAGAAGGTAGGTCTGCGTCGAGGAGTGCATTAGGTCGATGGGAAGGTGATTCGATCTTGTTGGAAGATGGTTTGGTTGAAGTGGCTCGGGGTTGGCATGGAATTATACTCAGGTTGGCAGTACGTTTTCTTCGGGTCGGCAAGTCAAGGCCAGGACAGCAAGTGGAGGCCAGGTTGGCAAATGGACGCTAGGTCCGCAAATGGAGGCCAGGTCGGCAAGTGGAGGCCAGGTCGGAAAGTATGGGGTCGGTATGATCTTGCTCCTAGTTAGGAGACGAACCACTTCGGGTCACATGTAGGGAAGCTTCGGTTTGGTAGGATGAAGACCCTGGATTGGCTAAAGGGGGTCGGTGCTTTGAAGAAGGAGGATCGACACTGAGTTGCTCCGGGTCTTAGGGCAATCTACTTCGAGTCATATGCAAGTGTGCTTTGGGTCGTATGAGCGATTACTCCGAATCATGCCTAAGGGATATCAAGTCGGCGTATTATGAACTCGTTGTCGGTCGTAGTGTTGAGTTTTGGAGCGGCTATGGTATTGATGGGCCCGGACCATTCAGGAAGCCCAGTAACTCGGGTTTTGCCCATTAATAAAGCATGCGATGCTTCAGAAAAGGGGATCTTCATTCTGTTTCCCTTCTTCTTCTCCATTAAGTCAACTCTGCTATTATTGTTTTAAAAACTCTAGATTGTAACTGTAATTGATTCTCATATCAATAAAAAGGAGATTTCTGGAGTGGACGTAGGTCAGAGTCAGCCGAACCACTATAAATCCTCTGTTATGACTGCTTTCTTTTTAATATTTAATGTTCTTTGTATTTATACTCTCTACATACACTCCATTTGTGATCTATAACTGTGATTTGGTGCTTTCATCTGGACTTGGGTGTTAGTTAACAATTTTGGGGTTAACATTTTAGTGCATTCACCGAGAGAGCTAGCACTCAGGGATTCTGAAGCTTGGATTTTGGATTTAAAGGTTTAGGAACTGGATTTTGAAAAGCAATGGTTAGGCCATCGATAAGGAGACAAGTGACAGAAAGGTGCAATCAAGAGAGAAGTCAAGAGGCCTCTTCTGGAGCTAGAACCGATCGGGCATCCATCTACATCACTAGGGATGAGATGCAGATCATGATGGACTCCATGCAGGAGCAACTGATGAAAAGGCAAGAGAAAATGATGCAGACACTTTTTAGACAATTTGGACAAGCAGGAGCTATAGGAGCTCGGATCAATGGAGTTGGATCAGAAGGACTCAACAGGCAAGCAGATGGAGTGGTCCAGCAAGGGCAGCCCTCAATCAGCAAATAACTGCCAATCTGGATGGACCTAGACTTGGGGGCACACCACCGGGTAATGCTGGACCAATCTATAGAGGTAAACTAGATGACGTTGCGCATCTCGACGCCAACAGGAATACAACAGTACGTGACAAGGGGTATGTGCCTGAATTACCTCGTGGACTTGGAGGGCAGTTAGGAAATGTAGATAGGAGGCAACCCTTGGTTGGTAACACTATATTGGCTGACATTATCAGGCAAACTATTCGCGGAGGTCTAACAAACAGGGATTTGGAGGGATTAAACAAAAGTCCTTTTACCCATAACATTAGGATGGCTAGGAATCCATCCGATTTCAAGATGCCCGCTCTGGAAGTATACAATAGTTTTAAGTCCGTTTACCCATAACATTAGGATGGCTACGAATCCACCCGTTTTCAAGATGCCCGCTCTAGAAGTATACAATGGTAAGACGGATCCCACTGACTACTTGATGAGGTACATAAGGTATATAGAAGTGCTAGGGACATCATAGGAGGTTATGGCTAGGTGTTTCTCCTATACTTGACTGATATAGCTGCTATATGGTTCAGACAGCTGGAATATGATCTATTGGAACGTGGACAGAATTGATGGACAGGTTTTTGAAACAGTTTCGAGTTCACATCAAAAGTCCAAAGAATGTGATTACACTAACGTCGATGAAGCATAAGATGGAAGCATCGCTAAGGATTTTTTTAACGCGGTTTAATGCAGTTGTTGCTTCGGTGGATCGACCGGATCCATAAATGGTTCTGATGGAGACAGTATCATGTGTCAGGAATAATTCGGATTTGAAAGTATCATTGATACGGGATCCACTAATGGATCTGGGGAATTCTTTCACAAAGCTGAGAGGTTTCTTCAACAAGAGGATACATTTTTGGATATGAAGTCAAAGGAGGTAAACATGATTAAGGATGGAGAATCGTCCAGTGAAAGCTCGGGTAAAGACAAGGATAAAGGGAAGAGGAAATGTTAGGGAGAAACAAAATTCTCCACTTACAAAGGACTGAATGAGGCATTGGAACAGATATACTTGGATACTCGAGATCGCCTTCCTTATCGAAGGCCGGCAAGAAGGGAACCCTTAGAACGTGAAAGAGCATCTGAAAGGCACTATCTCTTTCATGACCTGGACGGGCATGATACTAAAAGTTGTAGGCATCTAAATGATATAATCGAGGAGCATGTTAGGAATGGTCAGTTGTAGCAATATGTCGAAACTCGAAATGCGGCGGTGGAGCAGAAGCAGTCGCCGCCTACCTTGAACGACAATGGCGCGAGGCCTACGAATGGTGGTCGGTTGGTCATCAACTAATCGTGATGGTTTGGGATAAGTAGCAAACTCTAGGCAGACGGCTAAGTCACTTACTTATGCATGGAGATAGAGACAACCCCTAGGCATGCCCAGAGATGATGATAAACTGTGACGCTCTGGTTTGTAAAATCTATTTTTTCTTTTCGGCTTGGACACTTTCTTTTTCTGGTTTGGTTTTGGAGTTTGGTATTAACTCCGGGTTTTGTTTGTTTTCTGATTTGGATTCTAGTTTGGACATTTACCTTTGGTTTGGACTTTTGATATGGATTTCTGGTTTCCGGGTTGAATCTGGATTTCAGATTGGATTTTAACTGGCTTTTTGTCTGGTTTTTGGCTAAAAGGTCGTCGGATATGGATTATGCTCGACAAGGGTCTAGAGAGACTAGGATTCAGCCTAGGACATAGGCCCCATAATATCTATCGGTTACTATTTCAGGTCGTCGAGTATGGACTATGCTCGGCAAGGGTTTAGAGCGACCAGGATTCGTCTTAGGACTTTAGCCACGGCATTACTCAGCATTAAGGGACATTGAACCAGGAACACCATGGCATTACTTAACACGGGTCGTTGAGTGTAGAGTGTGCTTGGCAAGAACCTGGAGAGGTTACGAATTCGGATTTCGGCTTCGAACAGCTACTAATTTGGCTAAGGACCCAAAGACGTCCCGATTTTGGATTATAGAACCCAGCAAGGTCCTCGATATGGATTACCGGATACGGAGAGGTCCAGGACTCTGAAAAAATGATCCGGAGTGATCATGGATTTGGTTAACGGATTTGGGATGGATTCGAATTTGGATAACGACTCGGAGCAGTCGCGGGTTTGGATAAGGATACGACAATGGCACTTGGATAAAATAGATTGGATTATGGATTGGATGGTATGGCTATGGATGACATATGTATTTTGGACGACGGATCGAAAGCTATTTAAAACATTCCTTCCTACCGTAGGGCATGTTTTGGGGGGCAAATGTTAACCCATCTTTTGACAAGCCGTAAACAGACGGATTTAACTAAATCGATTGCTTGGTTATTGAGACTGGAGTACGGCGAGTTTGAGTCAACTAGATGGATAGATGAAAAATCACAGATAATGATAGATGAAAAATCACAGATAATGATCATGATCATGAAGCTGAGGCTCGGTACAACGTTTTCGAGATTTTTGACTCACGAAAGTCGACATCAATACGTCCACTGTATCAACTGTCGAGCGATCGAATGCCGAAAAACCGTACCGTTAGGGTTAAAGAAGAGGTAGAAGGTAAAAGAAAGAAAGAAAGAAAGAAAGAAAAAGAAAACAACATCAGATTCTCACAATCGCAGCGGAACAACATATAATAGATAAATGAATATCTTTAAAACAAAGAATCATATCTGTTATTACATTACATCACATTACATCACATTACATCACATTACATTACATTATCAGAGTTTACAACAACAAACAGCGGAAAAGAAATACTATATACTAGTTGATACGCCACGCCAACTAGCTTGCCTCCAGATGTAACAACCCGCATATTTATCGATTTTATATTTAAATTTTTTATATAAATTTTTTATCGTTAGTCGGATTTTAGTCCGAAAAGCTACTTTTTGCATACGGTCGAATTAGGACTCGGGACCACTCCCATTGAGTTTAAAATGCCGTTTACGACCTTTTTGAGTATAAGCTTCGATATGTTTGGAGAAAGTTGATTTTTGCTACTTTTTACTTTGGGTTTGGTTTTTGGGCTCAGCCCTATGTTAACTTATACTCCAAAACTGAACCACTCTCCCCATTCTCCCTCACTTCTTTCTCTTTTCAGTTTTCTTAGCTTTAATGGTGGGAGAGATTGGAAATTAAAACTCCAAAACCCTAGTTTCTCTTGCAAATCAAATTCCAAGCTCCAAAACTCAAGAAGAACCCATTGGTAAGCTTCTCTTCTTCTTCTCCAACTTATTCTCTTACCAATTTCAGAAATTCCTAAACCTAATTTCGAGAATGTTCTTGTTTTGAGCTTAGATTCAAGCCCAATTGGGTTGTGTTGAAGAGAGGTTGATTCTCCATTTGCTTTCAAGCTTCTTCTTGTTCGATTTTGTGAAAAGGTGAGATTTTTATCTCACATCTATGCTTATACTTATCTTCGGATGTTAGGTATGAATTCCTAACACTTATTCGTGTGTATTAGCTCTTGGTTTGGATTGATTTGGTGAAAATCCTAACTTTTAGTGTTTTGGGTTTAATTCCTTAAAAATCATAGCTTTGAGGATCAAATGTGTTTTTGGTGATGCATCGAGGAGCCAATAGGGCCGGGTAGCCGTTAGGCATAATTCCCTTGCGTCCGTGCTCGTTCGGTTGCGAATTGATGGAGGTTTCATATCAATACATGGGCATAAATAGGCAGAGCATCAGGTTCGGCCGACCGACCCCCTGGTCCGGTCGACTGACCTGATGCCAAGTGCATAAGCACTTTCTGTTTTGGGGTCCGGTCGACCGACTACAGGGGTTCGGCCGACCGACCTGATGCCGAGGAGTTTTTCTATACAAGGTTCGGTCGACCGAGCACTGTATGTCGGCCGACCGACCTGATGATTTTTGCCTACTTGGCCTTATTGCTTGAATTTCCAACTTAAATCGATTCGTGTTGTTTCCTATTGATTGTTATCAATTATTATGACTTTGATGACTCCTTTTTAGGGATTTTTGAATATCCATTTCGATGGATTCTTTATCGGTTTCGTTGGATATTTATTCACATCTTCGTGTGTGAATTTTAGTGATTGATTGTTCCTACAATCTTCTTTGTGTTTTGTCACTTTAAAAATATAAAGGTTTTCTATACTAGTAGTAAATATCAAAACTCTTTCCTCAAACGATTTCAATACTATTTTAATACCAAATTCGTTTATAAAACCGTTTTCCAATCTATTAGTATATACAAACCTTTACCTCACTCGTATGAGAAATCTAATTAAACGACTTAGTAAAACAAGTGGTATGAAACGCTTGCGTTCACTTTGTTGGTTAATTCTTGGACTTGTTCGATTGAATCTCTTGTGACAATTTTATAGTGGAGATCTACAGTTTGTTCGTAAATATTTAAGTTAAGCAAGTGGTTATGGGACATGAAGCTAAACTTTTATACTTACTAGCTTAGTGTAATCGACACTTCTCGATGATCATGATGATCATTTTTGTGATTTAGACTAGCAATGTGCGATATCTCTTTGTCTGCGTGGGAGACTAAACCCCGTTCGTGTGTCAAATTTGTGGGGTAGCAACCCACGGTCTTCGGACCATTCGTGTGTCAGGTCTTCGGACCATTCGTGTGTCAAATTAATGGCTAGCTACCATGAGATAGCTTCTCGTTCGTGTGTTACAGCTGTTGGTGAGTTTTCATGCTCCCGTTCATGTGATAGGCCTCCCCCCTTATTTTGTGTGATTTCTGGATTTCGTGTGTCGAATTCTGGAATTTTCTTCTTCACCTATTTTTGTGATTTCTATTAATATGATTTATCAATTCTTGTGCATGGGTGAATTCGTGTGTCATTGACTGGATTTCTTGTGTTGATTTCTGGAATTTATGTTTCACCTATTTTTGTGATTTCTATTGATATGATTTATCAATTCTTGTGCATGGGTGAATTCGTGTGTCATTAACTTGTTATGAATACAAGTTTTGGGTATGATACCCTTTTTGGATCTTTGAGAAGATTCTTTGATATTGATTAATCGTTGTTGATTATCATTTACATACTTATAGTAGTATGCCGTTATGGATATTATACGTCTATGCCATATCTTATATGTCATTTATTGTGGCTTGGTGAATGAAATTAGGAGTATGACATTCCTTTTTATCTTGAGTAGATTATCGTGATATTGATTAATCTCTTGTTGATTATCAATTACTTATATATATCACAGCTTGGCATTGTGATTATTATGTGTTTAGTCATATCTCCTATTCTATATCATGTTATCTGATATTTATAGTTAGACTGATCCATTTATTATTTTCTTATTAAATAATACTCGGGTCAGACCGAGATGTTACAGGTGCTTCTGCTTGACTTCTCATCCGGGATTAACTCCTTGACTTTTGGGATTAACTACTTAGATTAGTAGTTATTTTGTTGTATACATTTGAGATATAGACTCCTTAATGTATACTTATTCTTTTGTGTAGTTCATGTAACTATTCTTTTGTGTTATTGTGGATCTTTTTAGACCACTACTCTGATATACACTTCCATGTGTTAATTATATATTCATATCTTCTTCCGCCTTTGTGATATAAATTATCTGTGACTGATTTATGTTATGTTTATTTCTATATTTGTTTTCGAAGATTTTATATAGCCACTGTGTGATAGCTTTGAGTTTGTATCTGTATGTCGGATTTCCTCTAGAGATGAAAAGTTATATTCTATATCATGTTATCTGATATTTATAGTTAGACTGATCCATTTATTATTTTCTTATTAAATAATACTCGGGTCAGACCGAGATGTTACAGGTGCTTCTGCTTGACTTCTCATCCGGGATTAACTCCTTGACTTTTGGGATTAACTACTTAGATTAGTAGTTATTTTGTTGTATACATTTGAGATATAGACTCCTTAATGTATACTTATTCTTTTGTGTAGTTCATGTAACTATTCTTTTGTGTTATTGTGGATCTTTTTAGACCACTACTCTGATATACACTTCCATGTGTTAATTATATATTCATATCTTCTTCCGCCTTTGTGATATAAATTATCTGTGACTGATTTATGTTATGTTTATTTCTATATTTGTTTTCGAAGATTTTATATAGCCACTGTGTGATAGCTTTGAGTTTGTATCTGTATGTCGGATTTCCTCTAGAGATGAAAAGTTATATTTTTATCTGGCATACCGGTACCCGCACAAAGCAATTATACAGATGGTCGCTCCTCAACGGCCTTATTCTCCGTGCTAGTCGACAGCATTACTCCGTAGTGTTCTTGGCTAGCGTGGGTATAGAGGTGGGGCGTCACACCAGATCTCTACAGCAACTCCTGAATTTCAGAATGACCTGATAACCTGACTCTAGACTGCCCGTGTGGAAATTGGTGGGCACCCAGAGTTTAGGAAGGACACAATAAACTCCAGGTCAGTCATTGGACTGGTGTGAGAACTTAAACAGTTTATCTTTTAAAAACAAATAAAGTAATATTTTAAGGTAGATCCGCAATTCTTTTAGAAAATGAAACTACCATAAGGCCTCCCGCACACACACAATGCAAACGCAGAATCGGAGGAGATTTCTCCTTATGATAGTCAAATATGCTTGATACGCAAATTTTCTTTGATATTATTATTATAAGTGCAAAGTGTAGGAAAACATTTCTAAAGTATAATATATGTCTTAGCCAGCATAGGCATTCCACACTTATGCTTACTATAGCTACCATGTTCAATAGCAGGTTACCGCCACATTCCATGGCAGGTTATACAACTAAAACCGTACAAGGTTCGTATTGTTTCTTTGGATTTTCCAACAAATGGTCAGGCCAAGGAACTTCCCATTGCCACATGGGTACGCCTCTGGAAAGACGCCCCGAGAACCTAACCGGATCTCTGCCAACACAAGGCCGGGTTACCCCTAACTGGGTAACTACCGACATGAGTATGCCATCCCCCGGTCGCAACCGACCTAAATCCCGGGATTCACCAACAACCACAAAATAATAAGTTTGCAGAAACAACATAGGTTAAGTATCAGGGCTCCATACCATAATACCACCTCTATCCCGAAGGAAATGACATACACTAAGGGGGCGCTATCCCAAAATAACCTTGTTGCATCCTTCCTGTTTTGACCATTTTCGGGGTGTGAGGTCCGACGAAGTCTAGTCCACAAAGCTATGCTTTATAAAAAAGCTGTGCTTTGATCAACAAATGCTCAATAGCACTTCGTATGCCACATTACCAATTTGGGAATATATCACTAGTAACCATCAACTGCATAACCTTTGAGCTCGTACATCTCAGAGAAGGGTGTTAAGCTAAGAGAATAAATTCTCCACCACCAACAGAAATATATTTGATAGAAACCAACTTTACATCTCAAATTGTAATGTCAGACACACATCCATACAAGTCCGTTCTGAGATCGAACGGAACCGAAGGCACTTCCAAAGAAGCCCTTGCAATCCGGATATTCACAAATCACGACCGGACTTCCCATCACAAAGGGTGATAAAATCTCTATATCGGAGATTAGCCGATGCAGAGACATTCGACGGTAATCCTTCCGTTTTCGAAAATATCCGGTCTTCAACACCGGTCTTCAAATGCTATCCATTACGACATATCACTATTCGAAATGGGATTTATGACCCAAAGGTCCTCTCATGGCTAAACCGAATAACGAGCGCTTATTTTCAAAAATAAGTGTAGCATTCAAATTCAAACAAATCACAACAAATACTCATTTAAAGGTAAATATTGATAGTCGGTTATTTAACTATCAAGACCAGCAAACAAATATCCAGCACCATAACAATCACTAGGCCCTTTTTATTAATCTTCCATAAATTAAATAACTTGCCAGATATTCACTTCAATTTATCTTTAAAAATATATATTCTCTAAACCATTTCAATTTCATATTGGAAAACATTTCCAAATACTTATTTAACAATAAGTAATTCACAAATCTATTTATTTTCAATACTTAGAAAATATTCAACATACTTAAAACACGATTAAGTATATATATTTATTCTTTAAGGAAAACGTTCTCTTTAAACACATTTATTTGGGTCAAAACGAATGTTGCGTAAAACATCGTTACGACAACCCAAAATCACTAGTATAGGGATTCGAAATTTAGATAGATACATAAATCCCAATACTATACAAAAACATTTCCTTTCGAAAATCATTTACTATAACAACAGTATTATAGTCCATATTTTCCTTATTTCTCGAAAACGTCTATTTCAACAATGAATGTTAAAATCTATGGTTTCGATCCTTAACACATTTTAAAACAATCTTCAAATCGTTTTTAATTCCATTTAAAAGATCACTTCCTAAAACATTTCTTTAATATATTATTCACTATCCAAAATTGTGAATATACCTCGTTAACCAAATTCAACATTTCTACACATTTTATTTTAAAGGATTATCCACTATCCAAAATCGTGGATATATCTCCTTTAATAAGCTATAATAATTAACTTATCAAAATAAGTCTATTTCGGATTTATAAAACAATGTTTATAAATTCCATTTATACTTTATAACAACTTCAACTTATAAAAGCACTTTATTAACAGATTCTATCCATATCCCATTTACACGCCAAAATCCAAATTATAAGTTAATTACTTATAAATCTTTTATTTTACAAAATCTATTCATTTTATAACCTCATAATTTATAAATCTATAAATTTCATTCATTTATGGAAACCATTCATACTTCATTCTAACACTTATAAAAACTCGTTTCATAGTTCCAATATTTTAATTTATAAATATCAATTTTATAAACCTTTTATATAAACCGTTTATAATAATTCAAAAATCCCAATTTAAACCATTTTACAAATAAATCAACTACTTATTTCAAAAATCACATTTCGGTTATATTTCACAAAAATCATAATTTTTATAACATAAAAATTATAACGTTTATTTATTTAAAATAAATCAATTCCAAAATTCAATGAAACGTATACTTTCAAAAATCACTTTAAAAATCCTTTTAAATTTTTGAAACATCGCTTTAATACTTTTAAATTTTCCAAAATAGGCCCAATGCTGCAACAGCACCAAATATAACAATCACGGCATCCAAAACATCATATATCATATGGTAACAGAATATATCACAATATCTGTAAATAAATCAATACGGTTGAGGAATCCAGTTGGATCCCTCCAACCTGTTTCTCTGCATCCATAGATGTTAGCACAATACCAATCTCATTTCAAGATGGAATATCGCGGTACATGGGTTTACATAAATATTACCCTCTATTATGCGGCGCAATAGGGTCTCATCCGCTATATAATGCGGGAAAATCAACTCCAAGTACATATATAATACCAATTCCACATCGAGGTGAAATATCGTGGTATATGTTTTTAATAAATAACATCCATTTAATATACGGCGTATAGGGTCTATTTCAATACAATATATAACAATTTATCATTCAATCACAAAATCAAGCAATTTTAAATCTAACTATTTAAAATTTAAATCGAAACAAATTCGATTGAGTGAGAAGTTCACACCTTTTGCTTACGCATGCAACCATTTTCCAATTAGCTTGCATTCTCCATTTTAGACCTTGTACAAATATTTAGACAATTTATTAACTTTTTTATTGATCGAACAACTAATTACAAATTAATAAATTTAAATTTAAAATAATGATTTTATTTAACTAAAAATTTGGTTTGAACTAATGATTTATTCTTTAAACAAATTTTCGTTAATAAAAAATATTTTTAGTGACAAAAATGATTAAATGGGTAAATTAAACGAGTTAATCACTATAGCTCATTATTTTAAAAATAAATTAGTGGGTTTAAAATATGTATATATTTAACTGTAAAATTAAACTCTTATTCGTTTGAATTAAATTATGTATGTGCATAGATATACTTATTAAATTAAAACAGAATTAATTTATACCTTACTATATCTATTTCTTTCTGTTTTCTGTATATAAAAATAGGTGTGTGTATATTTATATTTATATGTATAATTTCTTTTAAAAGTTAGTTTTCCTGTTTATATAAATATATTTAATCTTAAAATAGGTATGAATGTATGTAAAAATAAGTTTTCTTCTTCTGAATCTTACTGTAAATTTTAAAATCCTACCTATGAATTTACTGCTTCCTCTTATATATACATATAATTAAATAAATTTGAGAATACCTTCACTGTCTTCGAACTCCACCTGAACAAAGCCCCCTTGCCGAGCTAGGAGTCGTTAACGCCGCGCCTCCCTAAGTTAACGCGTATGCACATGCCTTCAACCGCCTTCGAGACCCATCCCTCATATCGCGATGCCTTCATCCGAGCCTTGCTTGCATCTCAAGCTGCTTCCATCTCTAGTCGAACATCATCGTGCCCCTGAACTCGCGAAATCCCTCGCCTCAAGATTCTAGATGGAAAACCCTTCGAACTCATGAAGCCCCCGCCTTGCCTCCAAATCGCCTCACGATTTTCGATTTGCAATCGAGTCGCGCCTACGGCCCCTCCTAATCACGACGCCGCCGCGATTGATTGAATTGAAACATGCGGTCGCTATTCTTTTCTTCTGTTCGATTTTAGCCTGGCACCATTTTTTTTCATTATTAAACGAACGCGACCATTTGGTTTGACTTTTTAAACTTAAGTGAAGAAAGGAGATAGAGAAACATCGGCCACCATTTTTGAAATTCGCGAACGAATTTCAGATTGAGGGGCGGCCATGGATTTGAATGAGATCATTTATTTTGATTTCTATATAAAGACTTGAGGGAGACAAGATTACGTGACTTTGCAGAGAAAAAGTTTTTGATATTAATGTGTTTGCATTACCTAGCTACAGTGTTTTGATGGGGAAGGCAAAGTACTAATGTAGATATAAATTTCAACTGATGTTGACCAAATACAAATTTTAAATTTAAATTGAATTCGATATAAATTTCAACGTGTTTACTTAACGTACGGCCTAACGATCACTCCAAATGCTACGAAAATTGAAATCCGATAATAATACAATATTCCGGATCCAATGGAACTGGTTCCGTCGAATTCCGAGACTGTGCCTCGGAAGGCTATTTTTAAATATTGATTCAAACGATATAATCCGAAACTAAACAAATCACTTTCAAAATTAAATTCTGAAACTTCTATTATCTTCAGTATTATCAATGTGAATTTTCTAAGCCTTAAAATATTTTTAATCAGTTTAAAACTGAAGATTCAATTTTTTTATCCAACTTCAATAAATTAAATTAAATAATTTAAATTGCCAAATTCATATTCACACTTGAAATTCAGGTTAAAATAACTTACAAATATATAAAATCAATTAAATATTTTCAATTTCAAATGTTCAAAATTCAGGGTCGTCACATTCGGCATGGTCGATGGATAGAAGCCACGGAATACCCGAAATATGAGTCTCGAAAAATGTCGAGGTGATTCGGGATGTTTGGAGTTTGCTTTGAGTTACTTGTGGGTCAGCTTCGAGTTTTGAAGTGGTTTGCTTCAGGTCACTTGGTTAGCCACTTCAAGTCATAGGGATCGGTAGGATTTTTAGAGGATCAGTGTAACTCCGAGTCGGCAAGGGCTTTTTCCTGGGTCTGCACCGAGCCTTTGGATTCTAGTGTGGGTCGGTAGGGATTCATGAGTGAATCAGCAAAAGGTAGGTCGGCATCGAGAGTGCTTTGGGTCGATGGGAAGGTGGTTCGGTCTTGTTGGAAGATGGTTTGGTTGAAGTGGCTCGGGATCGGCATGGAATTATACTCGAGTCGGCAGTACATTTTCTCCGGGTCGGCAAGTGGAGGCCAAGTCAGCAAGTGGAGGCCAGGTCGGCAAATGGAGGCCAGGTCGGCAAGTATGGGGTTAGTACAATCTTTCTCCTAGTTAGAGGATGAACCACTTCGGGCCACACATACGGAAGCTTCGGGTCGGTAGGATGAAGACCCTAGATCAGCTAAAGAGGGTCGGTGCTTTGAAGAAGGAGGATCGGAGCTGAGTTTCTCCGAGTCTTACGGCAATTTACTTTGGGTCATGTGCAGGTGTGCTTCGGGTCATGTGAGAAATTACTCTGAATCATCCCCAAGGGATATCAGGTCGGCGTATTATGAACTCGGGGTCGGTCGTATTTTTGAGTTTTTAAACGTCCATGGTATTTATGGGCCCGGACCACTCAGGAATCCCAGTAACTCGGGTTTTACCTATAAATACAGCATATGAGGCTTCAGAAAAAGGGATCTTCATTTTGTTTCCCTTCTTCTTCTCCATTAAGTTTACTTTGCTATTATTGTTTTAAAAACTCTGGAGTGTAACTATAATTGATTTTCATATTAATAAAAAGGAGATTTCTAGAGTGGACATAGGCTAGAGTCAACCGAACCACTATAAATCCTCTATTATTACTGCTTCCTTTATAATTTTTACCGTTCTTCATATTTATACTCTCTACATACACTCTATTTGTGATATATATAACTATGATTAGGTGCTTTCATCTGGACTTGGATGTTAGTGACCAATTTTGGGGCTAACAATCATCATGCTATACCCTATATATGCCATTAATTATCGTGTGTATACATTTTAGGTGTAGCAATCCATATATAAATCATTGATTGTTGGCATACATGGAAGGATATGGTATAATTGTTAATTTAAAATTAAAGAAGTTTTAAGAAGGGGTAATGAGACGGTTTCCATCTCTAAGTGAAACAAAACCTGCTTTTCATTTGATTGAATTTATTCTTTCATCTGTAGTTAAGCACTTCCTCCTCTACCTCTATAAATCGTATATTCACATTAAATATATTTAATTAATCAGACTAATTTAATAAAGACAAACATTCAAACTAAGATAAGGTTTTATCAAAAACAACTAGATTGGATCTAGTGTTAAATATTAGACATCATTCGTCCACTATGGTCCAACTAGAGATTTTTTTTGAAGTTTAACCATTTCACCTACTGCAAAAATGGGCCAAACCCTACTATATCTGTACACTCCTTCCATCATATAAAATAATTTCAAAATTAAAATTTTTGATACTTATCCATACTATTTCATTCTTTTAAATTATTATTTTTGTCAAAAAATTAGGTTACCCATAATAATGTGTATTTAAAAAAGAGGTGTTACAATTGTGGTCAAGTGTAATGGGTTATTTAAATTCACACAAATGATTTTGGAAATGTTTTAGGATGTGGATCCAAGGAATTAACTTAGAAGATGTTGATATTCATTAAGAAAACGTAAGAGATGACATAAGTCATCATTTTTAGAGTAACAATGTCAATCAAGTGAAAGTCCTTAATCTATTACTTCAACCACGTCTTTTAGATGAAATTCTACTATACACCATTTTACCACGAGCGGGTAGTCATGAACAAATTTATGACACAAACTATAAAGCACTATATGCCATTTATTGAAAAATTGAAGTAACTTGGGAAAAATTTATTCTTGATAAAATCAAGAATTCCTTTGTACACAAAAGAAAAACTATTATGTATGCACCTTTTTTGGGAAGAATTATTTGGAGTTGTGGTATAAATAGCATAGGTTTTTTACTTGTACATAATTGCATTGAAAAAAAATTAGCTTAATGAAATTACCTGAACTTTTCCAACCTTTCATACTATTGAGGAATATATGAGAAAACAGGAAATGGAAGGACAAGATGATATTCAGCATTCTAGTTTGCATGAAATTAATGAAGAAGAAGAAGAGAAAGTGGAGAAGTGAATGGTGAGGAAATGGGTAGTCTTATAGAAGTTTATATGTAGATGATAAAACTACCTTAGTACCTTGGAAATTTTCCTGAAAACTCAAATCTTATTACTAATAATCAAAAGAAACTGGAGAAATGTGTGGGTAAACTTAAGAGTATCGTTGGTCCTTTTGAGTCAAAAATTAATAGCATGAAACATACTCTAAGCAAAATTTAGAAAATGCTTAGTAGAAAATATAGGATTCCTTCCCCAATAGGGCCTCCTCCATTATCTTCCTCGCGTCTAACACCTACTCCTACACCATCTCAAGAAGATCCTGAAATTTCATAGTATGGAGCGGAGCATATGGATTGGGAATCACAAAGTCTCAAACAACTGGCTCACTAAGGACAAGGATACTATAGATAAGGACCTGGTTGGGAACATTCACCACAGCAATAACAAGGAAGATCGAGCAATCCTTTTATATTGGAATCGTAGCCACAATATGATTGATCATATTTATAAGGTAAAATTTTTAATTTAATGAGCTTTTATGTGTTAAATATTTGTAAAGAAAAAACTATATATGGTTTGACTTGTGTACCATTCTATGAACATGTGTATTTGTGTGAGATTTGATGCTTGATTTTCATGCTCTGTGAATGCTCCATGTAATTGTTTGTTCTTCACTCCGTTTCCATTTTATGTTGATGAAAAAAAGGGAGAATAAGTGGGGATTGTAGATAGATGGAGATTCCAAAAAATAAGATGAGTATGATATTATCTGATTATAAACATTGTATAATTGTCATCATCATAAAGGGGGAGAATGTTAGAACCAAGTAGTTGATGGTCATGATAATGACAACCACACGGTAGTCCTACATACTTATTGTGGGTACACATATCTAAAAGGACTATAGACAAAGAAATTCGATGACTCAACGGATTACATGAAGAATTATAGTTGCAAGTCTTTAAAAGTATTCATATTGTAAAATCTCTCAAATGTGGTAGTCAAGTCATAAAACATTTATACTTTACGAAATTACTTCATTTTAAAATAATATTTAAAGACTGAAACAAAATGTTTAATCACTGTCGTTGTTTCTAAGAATTCAGTCGATTGGCTAGAAATTTAGTCGATTAGTTAAAATTTCAATCAACCCGAAATAGTTTGAAAATGAACTATTAAGTTATGAGGAAATTTACAGGTAAATTTAGCCAATCCGATTTATTTTTGTCGATTGAATTATGGTACCGTGAATTTTTTTGTAGTTTTACATTTTTTAGTTTTTTTTGTCGATTGGAGGATGATTTTTCAAAACGTATGCTTCCTTTTAGAAAAGATACTTCTTCTCCTCTAAAGAAAAGAAACTCCAAATATAACTTTTTTGCATCTATATAAAGAGTATGATTTCAAAAGTTTGAACTTACTTTTATCAATCTTTCTCTATCAGCTACACTCTATATATTCTAAAACACTCAAAAAGTAGTTTCAAAAAGATTATTTAAAGCATTCAAAGCTTAAGTTTTGGTAAATAAATTATTTCCATAATCTTTGCACTTTCACTTGCTACCGTAATCTAAAGAGATTATAGGAAGGATAACTTATATCCGTAAAATCAGTGTTATCAAGCATTTTTATCAAAGATTATATCTTAAAAAGGAAAAGAATCCCAACATAGGGAATTCAAGGGGGGTATTATAAAATCTATTCCTTCGGGTTAAGAGAGAGTTGTCCAGTAAGATTACAAGGACCGAGACTAGACATAGGACAGGAGGTCTGAATCAATATGAAAATTCTGGTGTACTTACTTCTATCTATATTCCTATTTACTGTTGTTTATTTATGTTATATAATTAGAGTACTATAATTGGTCATATATGAACAATCCATATACATTATTTAAGTACGCAGTCTATCATAATGGTGCCTTTGCTTATCTCCAAAATTAGCAACTTCTTAAAAACCTCATACCATATGGAATGAGATTGCTGGCCATACAACTTTTGTAGGTGATAAAAAATACCATGGAGCTCCCTCTTTTCATGTAGTCATTGAAGCTCATTGTTAATGGTAGACAACACGAAGCATTGGGTGATTTCAAATTTTAATGACTAAAAGTTCTAAGCTTTTATTTCATCGTGGTGGACTTTTCAATAGTTTTAAGTAACTTTGGAGCAATAACTAATTTCCAATATTTTTCACAAGTGAGTGAAATCTTAACATTCCTTAGCCAGTTATTATAGGTTCTATCATCTGGTATATTTTCCTCTAGAAATAATTTCCTATGAGCCATTTTTCTATGCAAATTAATTAAATAGATTAGATGCGTAATTTTCTGTGTTCTTATACTTATTAGAATGATTTAACATATTATGTAATAAGGTTTCCACTTGATTTTCGACATATCCCAAACCCTAAGGAAATTGTGAGATTTCTTTGAATTCCACTAGTGATGTTAGGATCCCCTTATCATGTATTTCACTACCCTGAGTGTGCTCAACAAATTGTCATGTTCGTAAGTGGTGAAGAATACCTTATTGATTGTATCATATACAATTCCTAATGTATTGTCTTTGCTCCTAATCATCTCTGAAATCTTGTGCATGCTCAACAAATCATAAAGTACATTAGACACTCATGGCTTACCATTTCATAATGTATAAGTACATGTATGTAACCCTCGAGTGTGCTCAATAAAGCTTTATAGTATGTCATACCTATATAAATGACATACAAAGCATCTTTAGGGCATATGTACTATTTGATTGCGCTCAACAGCTATCCAATTTCCTAGTCATGACTATTCATATAAGTGATAGAGAGAAATATCTTATTTATAAATTCATAATTTATAAAAATGAATGGAGTCTTATAGATTATAAGGCATGATGTGTATGTATCATTCGATGGCATGTCATTTTAGAGTATAACATGCACATCACTTACATCTTATATGGGTTTATTATTTCATAATTATAATATTATTTTAATGGTTAAAATTATTTATTCATATTTTCAAGTCATAACAATTATCCCTTTTATTTTTATATTTTAAACATTTTGAGTTTTTCTTAAATATTAACAGTTACATTTCTTATAAATGCAACAAATTTGAAATTATTTTTATTCTAATTTAAGAATTTTCAAATTTTATTTTAATTTAAATTTTTAATTTTGCAATTGTAACATTTATAGTTTTATTTTAAACTTAAAACAATTTAAATTTGCATTGAAAATATATAAATTTTACTATTAAATTTATTTATACTTAATTCAAATACACATTTGAATCAAGTAAAGGAAATAAACAATTTCGGACCTTATATATAGGATGTACAATAGAGATAGACCATCTTTATGAGCTTGGTAAGGACAAAGGGCAGGGAAATTTTCCACTCATAAGAGCATTCCTTATTTAGTACAACTTTTCCATAGTCAAATATCATTTTCTCACACCCATCTTAATAGACTTCCCTTAAGTAGTGCCTTATGTGCTCATAATAACACGCGAACACTCCGATACCATTGTTGGACGGGTAGGATCATGCATCAAAGTGAAAAAATTCTTTTTATTAACATTACATAAGGATCTTTTTGTTTATAATAAACAAACATTTTATTATATTAAATCATATTTAATACAATATTAAAATTTTATTTATTTTGAAACTTTTTTTATAGTTAGTTTAATTATTTAAATGTGAATATTAATATACTCAACATTTACAATGTGACGTATTTGTAATAACATAAAAACAGATGGCTATGTATGCATATATTTATAAATGATTTAATTTATATGTATGTATACATAGTTATTTGGATATATGACTATATATATATATATATATTTATTAATAACTGGTAATAAATGCATTTACATTCATTAGTTAATTTAAATGAATATTATAAGGCAATAATTATATGGTATATGTGTGTGTATAATATTTACAATTAATTTCAACCTAAAATTAATTAAATATATTTAGATCCATATATTTTATAAACGACAAAAATATTCACAAATAGTAATGAATATTTATTTTGAAATTCAAAAATTGACATATAAATAATCATTTAGCTGATATATAATTCAATATATAATTTTATTGTATTATTTCTTATGTAAAATAGATTTGACCAATTATAAATTATTATTCAAAGAAGATACTATAAATTAGGAATTTAGTTAATTTTAATTAAAAATAATAACGTTTGAACTAATGTTGACATACTAATGCACATACATAATTATATTATATTTACATAAAAGCATCTATAATAAAAAATATAATATATATATATATATTATTGTACGTATATGTATTTATTTTAGATTTTAGATTTATGTACATTCAACAAATTAAAATATTTTTATGCGTATTTTAAATTTGATTTTCTTTTCAATTTTAGGAAGGGATCGGTTTTTTTATCAAATTTGAATGAAATGTGTGTGTATCATTATTTAAATATATATACAATATATATATATATATAAGTATTGAATTATTTTCTAAATATTTTAGTTCAAAAAAATTTCTAGCCAAAATTATATATATAAACCGAGGAGACATATTTGAAATATAAGGCACATGATTACCTTGATGGTGTTACAGATTTCATACACGTTGGAAATGAAATTAACATTCAGGCTTTTCTTCTTGACTTGAACTTTAATTTGCAACTCTAGTATTCAAGAATTTACAATGGAGGAGATGATAGTATTTTGTTGTGGAATAGAATAAATAAATGAGACCCTTGGTTCTTTTTTATAACAGTGAGATCACATGGGATATATATTATATTTCTTAATATATCTCAATCGAGTAAAAAAAATTGTTTATCCATTTTATCAACCAAAGAGGGGTCGCATATTTTATTTAAAAAATAAATTAAATAAACATTTTTGGCCCATTTAAGTGCATATAATATATTTACATGCCTTAAATTAAAAATGAATTATCTTATAAATTGAATACTTATATATAATGATTATATAAATAAAATTTTCTTTGTAATTAGAAAATAACATTAATTTATATGACAAATATATAAATTTATGTTAACAAAATTTTATATAAAAATTGTACAAATCCATCTACTTTTATTTTGCAACAATCATAAATTATCGTTAAATCATTTTGGTTCAACTTTACATTTCTCCATTGTATGACACATAGGTGTGACTTGTTCCATAGTTAATATTTAAACTATTTAAATATTAAAGCATGAACAGACTTCAAGCATAATATAAGGCTCAAAGTAATTGCTTAATCGTTTTAAAGTCGCATCCTTCTTAAGCAATGATATGTTGTCCAATTTTATCTCTTCGTCAAAACTATCTCATTTAGTCAGCTAGGGTCACATCTTGGTCAAAACCTTAATAATGTCTATAGTCAATTGTGAAGTTTATCTCAAAAATTACTTAGTTCAATCAATAACATTTATGAATTAATTGAGTTTACTTATAACTTCGAGTCAAAGTCAAATTATGGTGATACTAACCTTCTACATGGGAGGAGGAGAATTTTTTTTGAATAGCATTTCACTTCTTATGTTTCAACACATACTCAAAATGGTTGTAGCTTGAACAATACCAAGCGAAAATTCCATAATCAAGGTAAGGTATCCATGTAAAAGACTAAAGGTAATCTCAAGTCAAAATACTATAGCAAATCATTATATGATATCCTCTATTTTGACTCAGATATAATCAATCTACAGACGACTTTCCACTTTTCAGTTGATCCATAGCAATTGCAAGTACGTAACCCCTTGGCGTCTCAAGCGGTCATGGGTAAACCATCGCACAACATTTGGAAAGCATAGGTGTATCGATATCGCTTTCTCTAAACACCTTGATTAGTAACATTTATGGAGAAATATTTATGTATATATATATTTAATCGATTAAATACCCATGATTACGAACACTTCTATAATTATAATCGATTCAAGTACTTAGTTATAGGGATTTTTTATCGTATGTTTAGTGTAATCAATAACATTCAATCTATACTTTAAAAAATATGCACACACACAATAGAAACAGAAACTAAAAAAATTCATTTTGAATAAGATTTGTCTATAAGAGATAAATATACGTTGTACAATTAAAATTATATAATTACTCCGAAGGCATACCTCTAACTTTATCATTTTTCTTGCAAACAAATGACTATTTAGACACAATAAGAAGATTTTCAAAAATAAAGTCAAAAATTTACAACCATTGGAGTTTTGAAAAAGTGTTAGATATCATAAAAGATAACCCAAAAGTACACTGAACAGGAAATAAAAAACAAAAAGTTGATGGTAAAAGGGTTTATTATAATTGGTGCAACAAAGTATATTTTAGAATTAGCGTATTCGAAGGATCTCGAACTTTTACATAATCTGGACGTAATGCATACTGAAAAAATGTGTTTGAAACTTTCTTTAATATGATAAAGATCGTGGTGAACAAAGCCAGGGCGACACACCCAATGCTACAGTGGTGGAAGACTATAAACAGCATGGATAGAATGTTGTAAGATTTAAGGAACGTCAATATGGATGTGATCCTGATGTGGTTGAGGAAATAAAGGTAGTAGTTATGTAGAGGGAGTGACAAACCGCACTAAAGATAAACCAAAGCCTATGTGGTATTACCATGATTGTCATCGAAGGAGTTTGGCCTACTGCTTGTCCTCATCATCGCTTCAATAAGCCATGTTAATATAATAGAGTTGACATCAGCATAACAGCTACGATGGACAAAGTCGAAGACTTATGAAGTGACGTGAATGCCATCAAAGCAATGGTCAACAACAGAAACATAAGGATATAACAGCATCAAAGAAGTAGGATGATGCGCTTCGCCAATAGAAGAATACAAGGGTATTGAATATAATCAACTTTGTAAGCCACCAATGGGTATCAGAGTGACCCATAGCGCACTTCATTGAAGCTAAGTTCAATCAGCACCGCAACTCGCCTACCAAAACCAAAATAGGCTCATCGTCGATAGTCATGGAAGCTATCAACATTGCATCAAAGCAGCATCGCACTTTATGAGCACTTTGGAAGTATTTTTCTACGATGACGACAAAGGAATTCAAAGTTATGCCACTCTTTGTTAATACTCAACACCTCACTTTGTCAGCGTGTTTCATCAACATTTGGAGGACGTCGCATGTCTATGCGAAGCAATGTCGATGGTAAATGTTATCAATACCCACAAAGTCATCAATACTGCATTTTGATTTTCATTGCTTCATACTCGTATTGACACAAGAAGGACGTCGACCATCATGATGAAAGCAGCCAGTGCCATAGTTTGTAGTTGCCGCTAACTATCAATCCAAATTATTCCAGTACATAAGACAAGCGATGCTGAATACTATCAATATTTACACGATAAAAGCAACATTGTCGGTGCATCCCAAATTCGAAGCCTAACACATAGCAATATCGAAGTTGTCAAAGTTGTTGCTAATGCCATCACTAAAGTTGATGCTGAAGCGCATTGAAGACACTAAAAGCGAGACAATGCCGCCTCTTCAGCGACGAAGCTAATGCTAGGTTGACACCGCCGAAGCCAAGCACATCGAAGTCAAGTGTGCCGAAGTCATGAAAGGCGGAGTAGAGCTTCGTCACCTCTACAAATATAGACCTAGTGGTGCTAATTTAGGGGATGATTTTCCATTCTCTCCCTCTTTTCTTAAATCTAATCTTTGTAAACCCTAAATCAATTTAGAGATTTTAGCCGATTGTAGTACTTGAACTTCGTACACATGGTGAATTGGAAATCAAACAATCGCATAGCATATTGAATTGACTTTGAATGCAGACTTGCAAAGCATATTGGATCGATTCAGCTTTGGACTTGCATATTAATCTAACTTGAGACTGTAATTTTCATATTGACTTGCATATAGACTTGTGCTTCTATTCTCATATTGACTTGAACATTGACTTCAACCATGTATCATATGACTTCGACTTTGATGAATATACTTGGAATTAGTATGGATGCACACTTCACTTTGATGACTTCTACAAGCCTCCACAAGGCCTCTCTCTGAGTTTGCACTGCTTACTCACACTTTTGGGGATTAGCGAATTTATTCGTTAACATTTTTAACGCTAGGAGGTCTTGAATCTCCAACTTCATTAAAATCCTTAATGGAGCTATCCTATCCAGCATATTTAGGGTCTAAAGAACTTACCCTACCAAGCATTCCCCATTCAAACCAACCTACATTTGATTACATCAACTAAGTCATGCCAATTAACCGAGTTAAGAGGTGTGAACAAGTGTCTTCCAAGCCTTGAACAACTAGGCCCACTTGACCAATAACTAAAATTCCCTGGCTTCACAAATAAAAAGTGTTGAGAATAAGCATTGCGAATCTCAAAAAATAAGAGAAGACGAGCAACGTCTTATAACCCAGATAAATGGAGCTTGAATCTGATCCATCTAGAGCCATTATTGATTTTTGCTATAGGAGAACAGTGTAAGAGAGATGATGTCTTCTCAAGAATTAGAAAAGAGATTCAACTTAAAGCCAAGGGGAACATTTTCAAAGGAGAAGTAACAAAGAATTTTGAACAATTCACTAAAAAGTGGGAAAGTATTCTTAGCCACTCCCAATGACAAAATGGAACTCGAGATTCTTTGAAAAGGAAGATTGTTGTGGAAGCAAAGGAACTTAGTGTAAGCAACAAAAGAGCTAAGCATCAACTAATAGGTCTAACCTCTAAATCACGACTTCCAAAAGATTGCACTCCTACTACTTCTATAGAAAACATTTATTTCTTGACTAAATATGAACTCGACTATTGACCTTTGTAAAAAAAGGATACTCAAGTTCGAACGAAATCATGGAGGATCATATTTTCACTATCATCTTGCAAATCGCCATGAAACCAATCAGTGCCGAAGCTTAGAAGGGATGAACATTAATTTTCTTATGTAAAGAAAACTCGATGAATTTGTAAAGAGATATTAAGAAAATTTATGATAATAAAAGCTCTTTAAATAAGTAAATATACTTGATTGGGGAGCAAGACTCCTCTAAATAATGGAAATGCCTAACCACTACCTAAGATGGTAGTAAGTGGCTAAAGCCTTTATCTCCAGCTAACGTGGCCTATACGAAGTACCTCCTAGAGGGAGGATAGATCTTTAGCACCGCCATCAAAGGACTCACTACAGCACCAACCAAAACTTTAGCACCGTCATCAAAGGCCTTATTGAAGCGCCTCCTACCAGGAGGAGAATGGAGTAAGCCTATAGTATTGTCATTAAAGGCCTCACTAAAGCACCGACCCAACCTTTAGTGCTATCATCAAAGGCCTCACTAATGTGCCTCCTGAAGGGAGGACGGGTAAAAATTTGGCCCATCCAAAGCACCAAACAAGCCTTCAGTGTCGTCATCAAAGGCCTCATTGAAGCGCCTCCTAGATGGAGGTAGGGTAAGTCTTTGATTCTACTCAAGATAGCAAACCAAATGCACTGGACGATAAACCTAAATCATCATATAAGACGTTAATAAGAGGTCCAATCCAAGTGGTCATCATCACCTAAGATAGTGCCAAATAAATCAATCAAAATCTGATCCAAGTAGTGCCAATTAATCAATCTTCTAGAGGAAGATCTGTCAAAATTTGAGCCAAGAAGTGCTCCATATCAATTAGTCTTCTAGAGGAAGATCTATTAAAATCTGAGCCAAGTAGTGCTCCTACAATCTTCTAGAGGAAGATCTATCAAAATTCGAGCAAAGAAGTGCTCCAAATAAATTAGTCTTCTAGAGGAAGATCTATTAAAATTTGAGCCAAGTGGTGCTTCAAATAAAAAAAAATTCTCGAGGAAAGTCCATCAAATATGAGCTATTTATGCTTTCAAACGAACATGATTTTCAGCTAACAGAATGGATTGTTGGTGTTCTATTATTATTGTCGTATATGGATTTTTGGTCTTCTATTATTATTGCCAGACATGGATTTCTGGTCTTCTATTCCTATTGCCATATATGGATTCCTGGTCTTCTATAACTATAGCCAGATGTAAATTTTTGGCCTTCTATTACTATTTCCAGACGTGGATTTATGGTCTTCTATTACTATTGTCAAATATTTTTGGTCTTCTATTGCTATTTCCAGATATGGATTTCTAGTCTTCTATTACTTTTTCCAGATATGGATTTCTTATCTTCTATTACTATTTCCAGATATGGATTTTGGTTTTCTATTACTTTCGCCAAATATGGATTTCTTGTCTTCTATTACTATTGCCGGATATGTATTTCTGGTCTGGGGTTTTTTGTATAAAGGATAAAAAATTGTATTTTTCAGCCTCAAGGACACAACCTCGGTATTTTAATCATAAGGACAAACGTTCTTTCAAAATTAGTGATAAGGACAAACATTCTTTCAAAATTAGTCATAAGGACAAACCGCCAAAATTATCAACCACCACTCGTTGCACCACCACCCACCGCCATCACCTGCACCACCAGCCTCACCGTCGCCCCCATCAATTGCTGCCGGTAACTCTTAACTTAAAAACTGCTGTCGGTAACTAAAAACTGATACCTAAAAACTGCTACCTAAAATCTGATACCTAAAAACTAGTACCAAAAACTAAAACTGATACCTAACAGTTGATACTCAAATAAACTACCCATAATCTCCTAGGTTCTCAAATGTATCAAATTCGATCACCATCATCTAAGTTTACAGTTCATTCTTAAACAAGCATTTCAATCATAACAATCATACTTATAGAAAATCAGTTCATCATCAATTTAAAGCACAAATAGACCACCCATAATCAACATTTATGAAGCTCATTAAATTGCAGCATTATCTCATATAACGATGCTTTGACTCTAGTATCTCCATTCTCTAATGCAAGCCAGATCAAGTGGCTCCACTCCAGCATAAGCATGCATTCCATTCAACTAAGGTAGTGTGTACAATGGCGAGCACGACAGTGGTTCATCTCTAGGTAAAAAATAAAACAATTTTAAAAAAAATGATACTTACTGTCATTAAAACGGATACCTAAAAACTGATCCTCAAATTAACAGTAAAACTGATACTCGAACAAAATTCATTAAATATTCGATACTATTGAAACACTAAATCAACTCAATGACCATCATATTTACTATGTAACTACTTCATTTTTTATATAATCAAACAAAAAAACGGTATAATACGTTATGTGAATTTTTACAATACATTATCAATCAAATCAATATAAATGCAATTAAAAAATGTTCGCATCAAAATGCGAATTTATTAAAATGATAATTTTCTTACACAAAAAAAATCACAAACTTAAAAATAACAAATATTTTCGAAAATGATACCTACAAACTGGAAAACTAATACCTAACAGCTAATACCACTTCTTGTCCCCTAATTCTTCCATGGCTTACTCTTCTTCTTTCTCGACTTGCTCTTCTTCTTCCTCGAATTGTTTTTCTTCTAAAACACCACTTCATCATGGCATCCCTGCCACCAGAGCTATCAATGTCCCATCATCAAATAATTTCAAATCGAGCTACTTTAAAACCCTAGCCGTTGCCATCCATCGTCGAACCAAGCACCCTCGCAGCCACCGCCCTTGCCGACAACACCATCTAAGCTTGACGCCGCTTCAGACTCATTTGCATGTTTTTCCTGGTCGTTAATCTCTTGACCTGCCTCCGGTTTGAAATTCAAAAGTTTTCCTTCACATTAAAATACTGACGGCCAATCCTTGAGGCTAAAATGCTGAGAAATTTTGTCGTTGAAACTATTTTCCTGTTCTAGTCTTCTATTATTGTTGCCAGATATTGATTTTTGGTCTTCTTCTATTATTGCCGAATATGAATTTATGGTCTTCATTATTTTCATATTTGGAATTCTGGTCTTCTATTATCAGATATGGATTCCGAGACCTTTTCCTATCAGATAAATATTTGGTTTTCTATTATTAATTATCAAATGGGTTTCCAAGTCTTTTGTGAAAAAGCAAATTCTAATAAGAAAATTTCAATTAGCAGGATTTTCAGTTATCCTAACAAGAGAATGTTGATCTTGACATCAAAAGCTTAAAGTACAAAAAGCGGTATAATCGAACAATTTGATTCAAAGCCACATACTTTACATTTAGGGTAACTTTTGTTCCAATGCAAGTTCATTTTTGACTAAGGTATTACATATAAAACTACAGGTGCAAAAATTAGGCAAATAAGAGGATCTTCTTTAAGCAAATCTTCGTTAAGGTTTAAGGTTCCATTCCAGCTTATCTAATTCCTTAGTAATTGAAGGATCAGTGATGTGGCGAATGGCCACGTTTAGAAGTTCTTTGATTTTCTTTTCCTTTCTCTGAACAGTGTTTGCATCATCAACTGAATCAATTTGGATTTCCAAAGTGCACTGAAGGTTCTTGTTGGCTCCTTGTAAAGTTTGAATCACACTCTTTAATTCTTCGATCTTTAATTTAAGAGTATATTTTTCAAGCGTCGGCCCTTGAATTTTTCTTTCATATTCGTTGATATGTTGAGATAACTTTTCATCCCATTTTCTGCTAAAGTATTGCATACATTCAAATTTATTTTTTTACTCCATTTTATCATGTCATCGCTTAATTCGGATGTGGGTTTAATAAATTAGGGAACCTTGGCTCACCAAAGACTGAGATCTGGTCATTCTCCTGGGAGTATGGGTAGGAAGGCCAACTTCAACTTCACTTGCAATAAGTTCTAATGACTAATAGTAGATTTGGCTCTTCATTAGCTCTACTTCGAGATCATTTATTTGTTGGTGTATTTTAGCTATTTCAGCGTCGAAATCAACTGGAGACTTAGGTTCTAAGAATGATTCAATTCGTGCCATAACTGGTTTAATTCCTTCGTCCTTCTTTTTCATTTCTCCTTCCAAGCAGGAAGTTCTCTCTTTCAAACCTTTAAAAAATCACTCTCGGTTGAAAACTTCCTATGCCATTTTTGTGCTTCTGGATTATTTGGGAATAGTAAAGTCGAGTCATCTTGATAAGCTTTCTTCTTCTCAATATTCACAAGCAATCTATTTGTGATTTCAACGGCTTGTGCAAAAGCATCTAGAGGATCAAATGAACACACTAATTGAGTTTTCTATGAAGAATAAGGAAACAAAGATTAATATATAGAGAAAAATAATAAGTTCTTTCATTTGATAATGACAAAAGTGTACAAAAAACAAGGAAGTTTAAAATACATCAATACTCTATTTCTAAACATTTAATTGAAACTTTAAGCTTCAAAAAGGTGGTTTTGGCCTTTTCAAATGACTTAGCCAATGGAGTGAGTGTAGAATCAAAGGAATCATTAATTCCTTTTGGAGAATAAACAGGATGGAACCAATGATTATCTCATGCCCTAGTTGGAGGGATATCATGACCACATATTGATTTTGTGTGATAGGATCAGATTTTTATGAGAAACTTATTCTTTTCATCACCTAAGAAGTCAAAGTGGAAGTGAGAGAAATGAATATAAACTTCTTGTAAATCCCATAGGAAACAATATCTCATCGGCTGTGGTGTTTCAAGAATCGAAGATTTTTCCGTAAAATCTCTCTTTAACTTGACAAATTTGCTCAAGAGATCCCTAGGGATCGGAATGCTTGAGAGGTCTTTATTCTTTACAATATGTTGAAACCAAACTAAGGATAAGGAACTAAAATTATAAAATTCATAGATAAAATACGTTGCATATTACAATTACAAAAGACATTCAGGTTCGTACAAGATTGATTTCTTATACATTTTAGAAATAAATCTCTTCCTATTATATTTGAATTTTTCATGGGAAGAGAGCGAGAAGAAAGTGGATAGAAGCCACTCTAGGAAGGTTCCAACATATCCCGGGGTAAGGATCAAACCCATGTTCATCCAAATATCTACGATGCAAGCATCGAAGCAAACCCCTACAGTTGTCGTCTGAGTATGAGAAATCAACAATTATCCCTACAACAAGCTTTGTACATAAACTCTACTAAGGCATTTCTATCATCAATTAGCATCCCAAAGAGGGTCATCAGTTCGGAATTCTCTTTCATAGGTATTTCCCGGTAATGGCGAGCTTTCTTCATCCAAGGAGCAACTTCTCTTTTTTGAAATATCTTAATTCTGACGCGCTCTTAGCAATCTTCTTGTACTTCTTAAACAATTCATTGTATTCTCTTAGTTGTCTGTCCAATTCTCAATTTAGATGATCTATATCCATTTATTTCTTTTCAAGCATTACGTTAAAATAATATTATGGTTTTCTCCTTAACTAGAACAATAAATGTATTAGCTAAAATTTACTTGATAGCTTAAGGTATTTAGATAAAAGGATCCATACTTGAGAGAGCGAAACTGAAGAGGACGAGATTTTTTTCTTTGTCTTTTGATTTTTAGCCCTGGAAAGTACTGCTGTAAAGGCCCATATCTTCGTTCTCTTTAAGTAGACAATAAATCACACATGTCCAGCTCAAATTGAATGAAAATACGAATCTTTATGGGTTAATTAAGAAAAATAATAATAGAAGAAGAAAAAACACAGAATCTTGTAGCAGAACGATAAAATATAATAATCAAATAAAGAGTTCATGAAGATATTTCTATTATACATTTGATTATAATTTATACAACATTTATCAGAGATATATATACATCAAGAATAAATAAAGTAATGCAGTAGACAATATGATGTAGGACTAATAATAGTAATAATATATCAAATCTTCGTCTTTGTCCTCCAGAGTAAATCTTCAATAAGCTGAAAAATCAAGGCTGACCCGAGCATAATCAAAAGACAAAACATTCGAGTCAGGACTAAAATATTCTTATGTGAGTCAAATCAATATCGCATATAACATGAGTGTCTTGGCGTCAAAGACGTTTACATGTTTTCACATCTCCTATCTAGTGTATAACATGCATGCAATAACTCAAGAGATGTTACGGGATTTTCCATCTCTTAAGGATCCGTCAAAATATTTATATGTAGTAGAATACGCTACATATATAATGTCTAATCAATAAAATAAATATTTTTCTTAGCGTTAAGGCTTTACATTAGCCCCCTCTTAATGTGTTTTTAAGCATTGGCGTACAGTGTGCATTTGACACCAGAAGTAGAACGTTGATAGTTAGGGATGCGCCGTGATATGACAACACTAAACCAAAATCGTATGGGTCTCGTATAGGGATGAAAGCATGATAAGGCACGTTAGGCAATTCCCAAGGTAGGATATTACCAGTTTGCCCTTCCCGGTTGGTGGTAATTCATCATAGCCATGATCGCCCACCGCATCCAACACTCCCATAAAATCGGAGGGTGTGCACCAATCAATCACAATGTAAATGATGGTAATACAAATAAGTGCGTCCGCTAGGTGTAGCTAACTCACTTGGCCGATACGGCTCTTGTTTTAGTCATTTCAAATTGGCACAAGTGCCACGCAAATCCATCATCGTTCTCCTTCTTCAAATCCAACAAACGATGCCAAATCCAACCACTTCGTTTCGGATCATCACTCCACATACACAGTTGTTAAAATGGTTACGGTATCAACAGAGAGTATGTCATGCCCCGGTATCTTTAACAACCAAATGTCATTTTTCACGCTGGTTGGTACTTTTATATTTCGAAAACAGTTCGTACTTGATATCAAAATATCATATTCACTTCAAAATCAAGTCCATTTCAAAATCATCATATTTACTCAAAATACAGCATTTCACTTCAAAAATCATTTTCGCCTCACTATCTATATTTCAGTTCCAAAATTGTTTCGAATTTCAATTTAGGTTATAACTTCATTTTAACCCAATTCGTATTTAAATCCATGATTCAAAAATAAACATTCCACCCTTAACTAGTTTGACTTTTTGAAATTTAATTTGAATAATTTTAAAATAGTTTAAATAATTAAAATAGCTAAAAATAGTTTAAATGGTTAAAATAGTTAAAAATAGTTTAATATAAAATAGTTTAAGTATTAAAATGGTTTATGTAGCAAAATAGATTGGAAATCTAAAATAATTTGAATATTTAAAAAGATAGATTTAAATAGTTTATATCAAAATAATTTATTTGAAAATAGTTTCAAAGTCAAACTGATTCAATTTCCAATTCCTACTGCAAATCACTTTTAAATTTCCAATTCGATTTAATCGATTCAATTCTGATTTCAAGTCGAATTTTTCTTCAATTTCAAATTAATTTCGATGTCAATTTCAAATTAATTTCAATTTCAAATTTTGCACCATTTCGATTTTTATCGATTTTGATTTCGATTTTCAAAACATCGATTCAAAACACTTAAATCAATTTACTTTCAATACCCAATTTGAAATCCAAATCATCAAATATAATTCAATTTCGAGCTTAATTTCGAAATAGTTCGATTTCCATAAATTCGATTTTCATTTTCTTAAAATCAAATCATTTAAATCAATTTTTAAATCAATTTTTTTTATATCATTCAATTTAACCAATCCAATGTTTGTATATAATTTTCTATCGTATGGCCAAGTGATCAGTTATTTCAATTTAATTTTAGTGATGGATATATATATATATCATTTCAATCCAAATCACAGTGTCGTAGGTATATATCATTTCAAACCATTTCTTAATTTATTCGAAATAATTCAATTCATGGTTTTATATACTATAAATAATTTACCAGGTGATAATAGGATATATCAAGATAAATAAACATCCAAATCATCCAAAACATCAATAGCATCCATCACAATCAACATCCAAATCAGCCAATAATTCACAACAATTCCATGGTTATCGATATTGGGTGATTTATTGGTAATTAAATTCCAATTTTAAATTTAACCGTCAATTTTAAGTTTTAACAGTTAATTCGAATGACAGTTAAATTTATAAAACAACGACCAATAAATTTCTATCACTTTATAACTTTGAATCTAACTAGCATAAAAAATATTTTAGCACGTTGTGAGCGCTATGAAATGCTCACCTTGAGTTTTCAATTTTAAATCAAATCGAACGATGTTCGATTTAACCTAAAATTCTATTTAGCTCCATTCATCTCCAAATCAGTTCCAAAACGTAGTGCTCGTCACCATGAATCCATCACCGCTTATTTCGTCTTAAACGGACCTCGTATGAGCGGGATGTACATTTTATAAGAATAGGAATTTTATAAAACAATTTATACAACTCAATCTATTTTATTAAATTACAATACCCATTAAAAAATCTCGGCCAAAAACAAAGCCACAGGCCTATACTTCTTCTCTCCTTCCTAATGTCTGCACGCGAAAGAAACCAACCTGCCCATGCATGTTCCAAATGATACCAAACTCCGGCCCTTGAATCCATATTCCGACAACGTCGACGAGCCAATCTTCCAATTCCCCACATGCTCGACCAAAAATTTCCCCTCCGCATGCGTTATGCAAAACACGACAACACCTCTTGCTGTGTCGACCAACTCTAGGTCGCACCCCCAAACCGCCACCAAATTTTGCCAAAATTTCACCGGAGATGGTAAACTTCACTATCAACTCGAATACGACCACTGTAAAGTCCAGCTCCACCTCGATCATCCAAAAATTGAAACCCTAGTCTCGAACCGACTTGCCCCTTACAGTCGAGCAACCCAAACGACCACCACACCCTACAATCTATATATCAGACTGAAGCTCATGATAAATTTTGATTTTTAAAACTTGTTTGGGAATTTTTCGTTGAGTGGAAATCGAGTTATTGATTTTTAGAGTGGCCATTTTTTCTTTGCTTTTCAATATTGCATGATGGTTTAAAAAGAAGAGAGACATGATTTAAAAGAAGGTAAGTATGAATTGAACAGGTAGGGATGGCTCTTAGGTCTGCTTAAGTGACAAAGGATATTTGTGGCAAGTCAAATCAACATATATATCATTTAAAATTCAAAAGTATCCATCAGAAATTTTTGGATCCCAATCGAGGTGTGCCGCCAATCGTTTGTAATCTTATACCCCTATTCCAAACGCAATGAAACAAGTTTTGAGTCCCAATTCGATCGTATGAAGAAGATAGCTTTTTGCACCCAATTAAAATATTAAATTTTTTTATTAAATTCAACCCGTTTCTATCCCGTACGACCAAAAGATAACTCCAAATGCTACGAAAATTGAAATCCGATAATAATACACTATTACAGATCCAGTGGATCTGGTTTCGTCGAAATCTGAGACTGTTCCCTATGTAGCTATTTTAACATCTCGATTATAATATAAAATTCTCAATTTCTAATTATTCATTTTTAAATCCAATTTTAAATATTAAAAATCTTCGTTGTTGTTTAAATGAAATTTACATTAAGTTTCGATATCATTTTCAACCATCTTAAATTCAGAATTCAATTATTCAAATAATTTCCAATATTAAATTTAAATAATTTAATTGTTCAAATATACAACAAATTTTAATATTAGATTTTAAATGAATTTTAGTTATCAATCAATTACTTTATTTACCTCTAATAAATTCGACATTTATTATTCAATTCAACTATTGATTATGAACACATTCAATACATAGCATTTCCTCTCAATACTTGTTATTACTTAAATCTTCGAAAATTTTTATTTTAAAATCTTGTTCAAGTTCATATTCAATAACTGTATTAATAAATCATTAAAATAAATTAACCGTTATTATTCATTAATTACACTTATTAATTTAATGTAGTTAAAAATTCAGGTCGTTACAACAGCCCATACTGAGAGAATTTGTCCTTGGAGTATCAGGGATCTCAGTAGCCTTCATGCCTTGAGTAGCTAGGTCTGGGTTAGCATATCCTGACCCATTCTTATCGTCCGATAGCCTAGAGAGGCCCTTTCCGTCACATCCACCGTTGTCATCATTATCATCGGGAGGACCATCATTATCAGTATCATCCCCATCCCTATTCTCATTAGCATCCTCCTCTTCCTCATCTGACTCTTTCTCCTCATCAGCTAGTGTATCATCAAAAGTCAATAGCTTTGCAGCATCAATCTCCTCCTCGTTCTCAAGTGCTTGAGATTCATGACACATTGCTTCAAACCTATCTATAAAAAAAAATTCCATGATAGAGGGAGAGAAGGGAAGCCAAAATCCGGGCATTTATGCGCATTATCAACGTATGCAATAAAAAGTGCCTTCTCATTAGAACTCTCGATAATAGTATCGAGGGGCTTGCCAAGAAAATAGGATACATTCTGTTTTGCATCCTTAATCACAATGGCTAACTTATCTAAAAAATCCTTTTTCCTTTTTAACTTTTTTTAAGGGACGCATTTTCTGCTGCAATCTTAGCCTCCTCATTTCTGCCTCCTCAAGTGCTAATTCTAGGGCCTTCACCTTATCATCGAGAACCTGTTTATCATTCTTTTCTTTGAGGAGTAAAGCTTCCATATCCTTCAAAGAAGTTGCTAGCCTTTCTTTCTCCTACATGGCTTCATCTCTCGCCATGGTAATTTTAGTTATATAATGGCTAAGCGAAGAGTTTTGCTCCTTGAGTTTAGATATCTCACTAGATGATCCTAAAGCTTTTTCTTGAAGTGAAAACAAATGTTTTGCGACCTAAAATAAGTAACAAAACTTAAGCTTAAATGCTATATGTGAGATGTTAAGACTTAAAGCAGCTAGACGAGAAGGGTACATACTAGCAAGTGCTGCCTAAGAAGGACAAACCTATGGTCTTGAGTGTAGGAGGAAGGTTGTAATGGCTGGAGAGCAGCAAAGGAAGGGGATAGGATGACCAATTGGAGAAGGTCATCGAACTTGTTGACAGAAGTTGCTGGTTGGGACTTAGAAGTAAGTGGATCCTCTAGTGTAAAAGAAAATCTGAGATTATTACAGATGCTCTTTAGGAGAGCCTGAAAAGGTGATATGGAGAAGTGGATCTCGAAAATGCTTTACCTCGGTCACTTGTTCAACCTCATCTCTAGCAGCATTAAGATTGGCCTCCTCTCCAACAACATTAGGATTTGCAGTTTTGAGATTTGAATCGGTATAGACCAACTCCTCCTCTACAATAATAACAGAGGCGTGCACATTCCCAATCTTAGGTTTCCTGCTAGGGGTAGGTATAGCTGCAGAATTGTCGCTTAGTTTTCTTTTGGCAAGAGTGAATAAGCTAGAAATAACATCCCTAAGAGATTTAGGTTCGGGAGCCTGAACCAAAATAGAAGTGTCATCTTTGTCAGACTTATCTTTGGGAGCGTCAATAACGGCTTCCTTCTCTATAGGAGCAACTGTCAAAGCAGACGAACTTGAATCAAGGGAATAAGCTTATGAGGTGGTATTGTAATAAATTTCAAATGAATGCAATGATATCTTACTAGGTATCCCAGGCTGAACAGGAGAGTTATATGTAAAACATTTAGGATTGCCCACTAACAATGAGCTTTTTCCTCGAGAGTTGTACTTTACCATCAAAGGCTCTTCCAGGACTTTGTGGCCTTCCGAAATGAAAGAATATTGATGAAGCTTAGCCGAGGTTAACATTCTGATCCTATTCCCTATTTTCCCTACTACTGGAGTTAGTGATAGTATAAGTTTTTGATCCTCAGAGTTTAACTTTTTGGAGGCAGGATCTGAAAGAGAGACAACTATTAGTAAAGAACAATAAACCAACATGGATAAGCAAGAAAAAGAAACTTATCAACGACAGAACATGATCTCATGATACTAGAGAAGCATTTGACAAAGAAGAACCGAGTTTCCCATTCTCTCATCTTATTAACACACTCCAAAATCAAGCTTTTAGGGTGAGGATGAATTCGATACAACTAATGACCTAGTTATTCACCAACCTTGGCGGGACCAGCTATGCGATGGAGAATTTCAAAGTTAAGAGACAGAAGTCTAGCCTCTCGAGATAAGACTTCCTAGTAGGTCAAATACATATAGGAATTTTGTTAGAATTAGATTGGTGTAATATTCAGATGCTTCAAATATCTGAGGAGAAATCCTAGAAAAGGAAGGTAGCCTGTGTGTCAGATATGAATGGCAGAGAAGGCAAAGTACCCCTCCCGTGGGTTATAAATGTTGTCCGAGGAGCTAGCGGGAATGGCTTCAACCCCAGTAATCCCAAATTATCTAAGAATAGAATCCACCTTAGCCTGGACGGTGATGTATGATGGGTTTGAAATGATGCCACCCTTCTTGCTAGCTAATGGTGAAGGTTTGAGCTCTTTACTAGACTTCTTAATGGGCTTCTTGTTGAATTGATGGCCCTCCATTTTCTTGCCAGGTGATATTATTCTAAACTTAAGAAATTACCATGATTCATATTATATAAAAAATACACATGCTAATGCTAAATCTAAAATTATAGTTTAAGTAATCTATTTACCGTCAGGGTGATATGGTGTATATTAATCGTAAGACAACAGTACATAAATAACATATGAAAACTTTGTTAGAAAACATGAATTTCGAATCTTGATAAACCAGCCTCATAAAAGAGATATAAAAATGGGAGTTAACATGCGATGTCCATGAACTCGTAGAAAATAAGATAAATCACTGTCAAAAGTCACGTAATCATAAAACATTAGTGAATGCTTAAGCTTGGTTAATGCCAAAAATAATGAGATTATCGATGTTAACAAATAAGCGATTAGTAAATTGATAATGTGTTCGCAACATCTTAAGAAAGTAATGTCGTGAGTAAGCTTCATTTGAGATATTAAGGTCGGTAACAAGCAATAAAGTTATTGGCATATATAAGCTTACGTTGACAATTTCATAAAACTTATGCTATAAAATACTAACAGGTTATACAACCATAACCAACGACCAGGTTATAAGAATACCGACGTTGATGAATAGTGGCGACGTGAATTGGAAACACGATTATTAGCTAAACAATTTATAACATGTTCAAAACAATGATGTCGAGTGTGTCGATGTCATATAGAGTTCTGCTTGTGATGTCAAAAATGATAATGGAACAACAAGGAAAGACAGTAAAGTTGTTATTATCAAATCACTTTTAATGAGTAAACGTTGAAAATGAGCGGTGTTGTCCGTAATTGACGCCGAGTTAATTAACATCACATCTAATCAGAGAACACATTATCGGCGTCATCAAAGTTCTTGATTAAGGGTCGCCACGCTTCTACTTAATCGGTATTATGTGAAATGGCTTCGACATTGTTAGCCTTGGTTAGTCAACAAATAACATTATTGGTGTCGACAGTCACGACAACAAGAGGTCATTGCATCCCAACGAAATAATGAGTTAGGTTGTTGAGATAGTAAGAGCTTTACTGGTGTCGAGAACCACGACAACATCATCGTTTTAAAATTGTTATCAAGGCCATTAAGATCGCACCCAAAAGCATATGTAACTCACTGCATTTTACTTCCATCATTTATAATACAAAAGCTTTCTGCTAAAAACAATAATTAAAGAACCAACAAGACAATAAAGGGTTTTTTTAACTTCGAGTGTCATAGTGATATCGAAAAACATCAGTAATGATCATTATGATAATATTATGAGTGACGCTATAGTTATTCGATAATGGGTTTCGAGTCCAATAAATCATGTTACTCGCTAATAAACCTAGAACATACCTAGTGAAATGCCTATTTCAATTAACGATTAAAACCCATACAAGTGGGATAAAGATCTACTATTAATCCAATTTAAATCCACCATCGTCGAGATCAATAAGTATTAATGCTTTAAGACCTAACCTTGACTTCAATTTGAGGTCGATAAAGCTTAAATCGAATCATTAACATTGTAGAAAACCCTAAATCAAACTCTAATAAAACTTTAGAACCTAACTGCTTAAATCGGCTTCTCAAATGAATCGGTTGGAAATAAAGGTCATGTCTGAATGAGGATGGGATGCTTGAGAACTAAAGGAGTTTTAATTTTCTAATTTCTTGCTTGAGTTTTCAATTACAGGTAAAAGAAGAAAGGAGGAGAGGTTGGATATTTATAGAAAGAAGTAGGCGCATCAAAGCCTTTGGATTGATTTCAAATGAATGGTTGGATCAATAGGAGAAGACTAAAAGGCGGGAAAAGGATGATGCCGAGATTATTGACTTGAAAAGTCAATGGCTCCTCTACACTGGAGGGACAAATGTTACTATCATGATTATCGTCGAAGGAGTTCGGCCCGTTGCTTAGCCTCGACGTTGCTTTAGTAAGCCGTGTTAATATAATAGAGTTGACATTAACATAAGAGCTATGATGGACAAAGTCGAAGACTTACGAAGTGACGTGAATACCATCAGCGTAATGGTCAATAATAGAAACATTAGGATGGAACGGCATCGAAGAGGTAGGATGATGCGCGACGTCAATAGGAGAATATGAAGGTATTGAATATAATCAACTTCGTGAGCCACCAATGGGTATCGAAGTGACTCATAGTGCATTTCATTGAAGCTAAGTTCAATCAGCACCACAACTCGCCTATTGAAACCAAAATGGACTCGTCGTCGATAATCACGGAATCTATCAACATTACATCAAAGCGGCACGTCACTTCATGAGCACTTCGCAAATATTGTTCTACAATGACGATAAAGGAATACAACGTTTTGCCACTCTCTGTTAATTCTCAGCACCTCACTTCGTCAACGTTCTCATCAACATTTGGAGGACGCCGCGTGTATATACGAAGCGGTGTTGATGGTAAATGTCATCAATACCCCCAAAGTCATCAATACTGCCTTATGGCTGCCATTGCTTCATACTCATATTGACTCAAGAAGGACAACGACCATCATGATGGAAGCAGCCGATGTCGTAGTTTGTAGTTGCCGCTAACTATCAATCCAATGTGTTTTAGTGCATAAGATTGGTGATGCTGAAGACTATCGATATTCACAAGATAAAATTGATGTTGTCGACACTTCCCAAATTCAAAGCCTAGGACATAGCAATGTTGAAGTCATTGAAGTCGTTGCTAATGCCATCACTAAATTTGATGCTGAAGTGCGTCGAAGACACTGAAAGCAAGACAATGCTGCCTCTTCAGCGATAAAGCTAATGCTAGGTTGACATTGTCAAAGCCAAGCACGCCGAAGTCGAGCATGCTTAAGTCATGAAAGGCGGAGTGGAGCTGCGCCACCTCCTAGGGGTGCCAACTTAGGGGACGATTTTCCATTCTCTCCCTCTTTTCTTAAATCAAATTTTTGTAAACCTTAAATCAATTTGGGGATTTTAGACGATTATAATACTTGAACTTTGTACACATGAGGAATTAGAAATCAAACAATTGCATAACATATTGAATTGACTTTGACTGTAAACTTGCATAATATATTGGATCGATTCGACTTTGGACTTGAATATCAATCTAATTTGAGATTGTAATTTGCATATTGACTTGCATATAGACTTGTGCTTCTATTCTCATAATGACTTAAACATTGACTTTGACCATGTATCATATGACTTCGACTTTTATGACTAGACTTGGAATTAGTATGGATGCATATTTCACTTTGATGACTTCAACAAGCCTCAACAAGGCCTGTCTCTGAGTTTGTATTGCTTTCTCACACTTTTTGGATTAGCGAATCTATTCGTTAACATCATGCAAATGTCCTATGGGGAGCATGTTGGTGTTCGCTTGGGAGTACCCTCTTAAAACCCATCGGGGTAATGTCATGTCTATAATAAGTGCCTTTGAGAGGGAAGTTAACCCCATGTGTGGTGGGCATCCCTCAATTAGGGCACCCTTAATGGGGGATTTTCTACGATACACAGTGGCAAGGTTGAAAATCATCATGTTATAAAAATATCAAGACCCAATCTACGACATTTATAAAATAAAATGCCTCAGGACTAAAAGGGCATAACATCACCCCATATGCACTGTAAGAGGTCAAATACCACTCTCCAATTAGCCCTTGTAGGCAAGTCTATAAGCAATAAATCAATCTCGAATTGGTTGCTTTATTCACAAACCAATACTACATCCTCAAATTATGGTCCACCACTCAACTATGATGATATGAATAATTTCAACATTTTCCTTTGAATAACTACTATTGTTACTCACTTTATTAAAGATATGATAGGTTTAACCATGTGTTATTCAATCCAAGGGGTAGTTCAACTCATTACTTAGCAATTATGAGCACTCAAAACAGATAAAAAGGGATACACTCATATCGGTTTTTTTTAATATTCATAGTAAATAAAGAAAAAAGCCAACAAAATTTCTTGACTATTTTATCATGTTTGTGTTGGATCGGGTGCACTGACAGCGGTGTTAAAGGGGTGAATTCTAAAAGGATTATTTCATTAATTTGCACAGGATCATATTTTTGTGTTTATGTGAACAATATTTATTTATACTAAATCAAATTTAGTATTCGATTAATTAAATGGGTTGGAGTAATATTTTAATTTGTTTAATTAAATAATTAAAAATGTCATAAAATATTAATACCGCATTTGTATTAATTTATTATTAATTTAAAACATTTATAAATTAATTTTATCATCGGTCAAATTCGAACATAACTAATAATGCGGTTGTGGTGACTCTTTGGTGAACTAAGTTCTTAGTTAATGTTTAAACAATTTAAATACTCAAGCCTATACGGACTTTGTTGAAGCACGGTATCAATTACAAGTTCAACGCCTACAGATTATTTAGGTGAAATCCAATTTCTAATCTAATAAGCTCATATAATAACAATTTGTGCATGTATTCTTTTCGCCATAACTGTATCACTTAGATATCTAGATTTTGAGCTAAATTCAAAAACTCTATTGGTATGCATATTTGATTGCGTAGACCACTTTAAAGTCCTCGGCTCAATTCGATAACATTTATCGATTAGTTGATTTGCTTTGACTAGAGATTTTGACTTTAAGTTGATTACCAATTATGGTGATACTGACCTTCTATAATGAAGAGACGAATTCTCTCTTGGGCAGTGTTTCACTTCAAGCAATTCAACATGTACCCAACTATGGTCGTAACATATTCGCCATGTTGTGTATTTGACCATAATCAAAATACAATCTGGTTATTTAAGATCGACAGCACCCTCAAGTTTGAAGACAACGGTACGTCGGCAACCTAAGATCTTCTATTTTGACTTATTTATATTAACACATAAAAGACTCTTGTCGAGTCGTTCTATGATCATTCCAAACAACCGTAAGTACATAACCCCTTGGTGTCTCCAACCGTCATGAGTAAATCATCGTCCATCATATGGAGAGCTTTATGTACAGTATTTTCAATAGATGTACAATATCCTTTTCTCAATACATCTTAGATATGAGCATTTGAGGTGGAAGTAACTCTTTATATATTCATTTATATGTAATATGTGTGTGTGTATCGATTCAATATTCATGGTTATGAACACATTCGTTATTGCAATCAATAAAATACTCAGGAGGATTTTCTAGTTAAATATGTTTAATTTACCCAATTTAATATTTATATCGCTATACAACATATAAAACAAAAATAAAGTAGATGCATATATCATTTCTACCAAGATTCTTTTATAAGAGTTTACTTACATAATAAATTATATGATTTCTCATAGGGAAAATCCTTAACTCTATTAGTATGGGGGTTTAATGTGATGACTGCTGGCATGAAAAATAAGAGAAAAAAATTCAGAACTGCAATTTAGGATTCAAAAGCCACAGGTCGAAAGACCGAAAATATCTTCCAGTGAAACAGGAAAAAAAAACATGGTAAAAGAAGATAGAATGCTTACTAATTTTGGTCGAAATTTCTTAAAGAACAATCTGAAATTTTTAGCTCTAATTATGGCGACTAGGAGAGGATGTAGTAGAAAAGAAGACGGGGAAGAAAATATATAGAGAGAAGTGACACAGGTGTTAAACGTGAACCGAAAATGGTGGGGCGAGATGTCAGCTCTAAAAAATCACTCAACTACCATTTCGCATGGTGAGCTTCATACGCAACACACCTTGAAATACCAAACGATGAGAACTTTGAATATTGCCACATGCATGGCCGGCCCAAGGGCAAGCCCACTAAGCCCCTGGGCTGGGGCAACCCACCTAGTGGTGGGCAACAAATTTTTTTTCTGGCCAAGCCCACCAAAAAAAATTACACATCTAAAATCACGTAATCGATTCACCAGCTTATCAATTCACCAAACCTAGGGCGTTTGTCCACAGTCTTCTCCACTGCAGCAAGCCTGCTGCTGTCGCCCGCCTCCGCCTGTCTGTTGCTGCCTCCGCCTGCCTGTTGTTGTCCAGAGAGCAGAATCCAACATTGTTGAAAGTCCGAAGCTATTTTTCTTCCCTCTTCTTGTCAAGTTAGGTGACTTTGATTTTTTTTATTTAGTGAAACCCAATATTGATTTGTTGAAGCTATTGTAAGCTGTATATGGGTTTAAGTCTTTGACACAAGATTGCAATTGCACTGACTGTATTCATATTGCTGAAACAGTGAAATCCAATATTGTTGAAATCCAAATTAGTGGATCCCAATGTTACTGAAACTCAATATTGCTGAAGCAATTGACTGTTTTCATTAATTTTAAATTAGTGGCTGAAGTAGAACTGAATTTATTACTAATGTTTTATTCAATCCATTAACCGACAAACTCTTGTATGCTATATTAAATAACTTTAATTTTAATTTGAAATATTGTTTCATGTGGCAAAACTAATACATATTTTAATGTTTTATTAATAGATAATATGTCAAAAAAAGAAGACGATAAAAATCGGGTGAGATTTAGGAATCAAAATTCTGGAGCATTTAACCGAAAGGTAAAACAACGTCACGATGCAACGGCTTCATCAATGGCGGGCTCAGTCTCTAAACTCTTCAAAAGCGATTGGACGGACTAGCAATGATCTCAACTGAAAGTGGGTTTTTGAAGAAACTGGATTGTGATAATTTGAATGAAGAATTCGCTAAAAAAAATACAAAGCAAAGTATATTTCTTTGAACAAGTTTTATATTTTGTATGTAACTTCGTAGTATATTTCTTTGAACAAGTTTTATATTTTGTATGTAACTTCGTATTTCTCTGCTTTATGTAGTGATTTTTGTATGAAAAGTTAATTTAACTTTATATAACTCCACTTATTTAGTGATTTTTGTATGAAAAATTGTTACGTTGCATGCTTCATCCTTTTGTCTTAGTGGTTTTTGTATGCAAAATTATTGCGTTATATGTTTTATCTTTTTTATTTGACCGTATGCTTAATTTTAAACACAAAAATTAATTAAAAAAATAAAAAAATTCATTTAAGAGCAACCAAACTGATTGTGGGCTAGGGCAACCGAATCTTAGGGCCGGCTCTGGCCCACATGTCAATGCATTTTAGACAGTTAGTTAAGTCTGCCCGCTGCGAGAGCGGAGCGTAAGCCAAAATATGGCACATATTTATCACGCACTAAACTCTTAAGTCTACCATTAGAGGGCTCATTTAAAAATCTTGGCCCAAGTAATGTGTGGAACCCTCAACATCCCAGCTCGGCCTTCAAAGAGTATCTCGTTGATCCGCCACCAAACAATTACCTGACAAAAGCATGCTGTCAAGGACTTCTAAACGACTACAGCAGCATCGATTCCTTCTGACACAAGCATGTTACTAAGGACACCTATCCATACCACTCCTCCTCAAACGGCACGTCAATGGTAGAGAAACCAGTAGGACAAATGTGATCGTTTAGATTTCATTTAAGATTAGCTATTTAAAGATTATAGCCTACATTTGCACAAGGGTCGAATTTTGTAGCAGAAAACTCCACTATTCTCTTTGTATGCTATGTAATCTTATCATAAATTAAAAAAACAAGAAGAATCATAGTGATAAATCATCGATCCAGCCATTAATAACAATCATATTTCCTTCTCTAGCATTAGTTCACTTGTCTGGCCCTTCACAGTAGACCTGTCAAAATATGACCCAACCCATTAACTCAACCCATTTACCCTACTTTTAAGTGGGTTGGGTCAACCCATTTATGAATTTTATTAAATGGGTTATGGGTTGGATTGACCCATTTTTAAAAGGGTTATAAGTGGGTAACCCATTTACCCATTTATTAAAAACATTAAATTTTAATATAAATTTGAAAAATAAGAATTCTAAACATACAATGTAGTTTTCATGAAAATTGACAGTTGTACTTAAAAAATAACAGGCCACTGCATCTTCATATTTGAACTTCACCTACTGTAGAAGCCTCTATTTTTTCTGTTCAGACTGCAATTAAAATTTCTAATTCTAAATTATAAATTCGAAATTTCCAAAAATTTCAAAATTTAAATTTCAAATTATCATATTCCAAATTTCAAATTCGATATTTCCAAAAATTTGAAAATTTAAATATCAAAATTTCAAAATTCGAAATTTCCAAAAATTTCAAAATTAAAAATTTCAAAATCCAAAATTTCCAAAAATTTCAAAATCCAAAATTTCCAAAAATTTCAAATTTAAAAATTTCGAATTTCAAAATTCGAAATTTCCAAAATTTTCAAAATTTCAAAATTCGAAATTTCCAAATTTAAATTTTGAAATTTCGAATTTCAAAATTTAAAATTCAAAATTTCAAAATTCAAAATTTCAAATTTTAACAAATTTCAAAATTTCAAAATTCGAATTTTGAAATTTGAAATTTTAATTTGAAAATTGGAATTTGAATTTTTAAAGTTCAAAATTTTGAAATTTCAAATTTTAAAATTCAAAATTTGAAATTTTGAAATTTGAATTTTGTATTGTGAAAATTTCAAATTTTGAATTTTCGAAATTTGAAATTTTTAAATTTGAATTTTGAAATGTGAAATTTTGAAATTTTAAAATACATTTTTTTGAAATTATTCATATAAAAAATCGACTTATGTGAGTCGAAAAGCAAAAAAATAATTGCTTTTACAATAAGTTGAAAAATGACTTTTAGAAGTCGGTAGATTTTGTTTATCCATATTGACTTTTTAATTTTTTCATTTTATAAGCAAAAAACAACTTATTTATTGTAATCCAAACGGCCCCTAAATCTTTAAATGGGTAACCCGCTTATTAAACGGGTTGGATCATATATGGCTAGGGTCATAAGTGGGTAAAAAAGAATGGATCATAAATGGATTGGGTCAAACTCGACCCAACCCATTTTGATCCAACTCAACCCATTTGACAGGCCTACTTCACAGCTCGTTAACGCTATAAATCTACACATAGTAGTTGAAAATCTGGAAATTCTCACCGAATTTCCAATCAATAACAATCCAGAAGCCCCCACCCCCCCCCCCCCCCCACACCCCCCCCCCCACACACAAACGGACACATACATATAAGAGAGAGAGAGAAAGAGAGCGCGCGCCCCGTCTGCGTGATATGGTTGATTGGTAAATTATTTTAGTACCGTCTATCCAAAAAATGCAAAGAGCAAAATTATGTTCAACATTTTTAATTGAACTATAAAAGGAGAACATTATTGCTATTAATATAAATAAGCCAGTTTCAACTTCCTTATCATCCATACTATAGTAACAACCGGATGTTAGTTACCTTCATCTCACATTAATATAGTTCAACTATAAACATTCATGTTATACAGGGACTGGACTCGAACCTAACGTTGATTGTAATCTGGCAGCAAAATCCCGAGCCCACAAATCATAGTGTATGATTTCATCAAGAGAAGGACTCGTGACCAATTCATCTCTATGTGCACTGCATGTAAGCTCCACAACCTTGAAAATGTCCAAATAACTGATCCTGCAATTACAGGAGTTGCATACATTAGATGGAAATAATGTCCTATACTCAACATCAGTAACACTAATAACATTAGAAGAGAAATGGTAATGTAGGTAACACACATATAAATAAGATTCCATCTCATGATACTCATTGCATCTCACTCATTAGACTCAAATAAAATCATGGATTCAGGATTTATAGTCATATTTCTAAGTATATGTGGATTATGTGCATCATACGTGCATATACATACAAATTTACTATCATATATATTGCTTGTATCTTCGGAGGCCTATTCTACCTTTGTGTACCTATATTATGTTGAACATATACCCAAAGGTGTATATTTTTGTCTCTCTATTATCTGATGCACACTTTTCTTTTTCCCCTCCGCTATGTTTTACAATTACATCGAACACTTTTTTTTTCTCTAAATCAAGAACTTTATTTGTTAAAAAAAAAGAAAATAGAACGGAGGATTCTTGCTAGATTTTAATGAAGAGGAAGCAATTTTTGTGAAAAAACACATGAATGGAAGTTTGTGAAAGAAAAATCAAATTATGTATGGATAGGTGTATGCTTACTTTTCATCGATAAATAACTCAACCGCCTTCTCGTTAGCAGCACTGAGTACACCAGTCATGGTGCCTCCGGTTCTACCTGCAGCATATGCAAGATCCATTGATGGATATTTCACATTATCGGGTGCTTTAAATGTCAGTGAGCCCAGCCTGCATTATCCATTGAAAAACATAATTAAAAAGAAAAAATTTTAGGCTGGAGAGATAACAGTCAATAGCAAAAGGGGATAAATTCAATTGACTTCAATATCATCGTACCATATTATTTGTCGAATATATAATAACACAACATAAAGTTGTCATCAACATTTGCTTATTTAATAATAGTTGTAATACCATCAGAATTTTTTTTTGCAAATCCTAGTCATGATAAAGATTAGCAATTATTTATTTGAAATTTCGATATAAGAGTGAGGTTCGAGTACCAATTTTTTTTATTAAAAAAATAAACCATTTACCTTTATTCTTAATATCAGTACATACTTTTTTGAAATTATCCGTTCTTCACATCATACATTCATTATTCTACATTTATTTTCTTTGTTTTTTCGTTGAATTTTTTTCCTATTAAAAACCATATGCAAAATTAGAAATTGATTATTTAAGTTCTTTATATCAATATATGTTTTTACAGTGATATTTGAACATATGCATCTTACTTGCCAAAGTACTAGTTTTGATGATTGCAATTATATGTCATAAGAAGAGAGGAAGAAAACAACTTTCTTACTTGCAAAGATCAAGTCTAGGCCATGTGACCTCAGAGCAATAGATTCGTTCCGGCCAAGACATCGTGTACAAAATTGGTATGCGCATATCAGGCCACCCAAGCTGAGCTAAAACTGATGAATCCTGGAGGAAATAAAATCATTATATGTTAAATAATATCGTAAGACTGTAGTACAAGTAATTCGATTGTTGAAACATCTTGATTATATAAATTGATTTAACCTGTGTTTCAATCATAGAGTGTATGATTGATTGCGGATGAATTACAATTTCGACATTATCGTAATCGGCCCCAAATAAATAATGGGCTTCAATTACTTCAAGTCCCTAAAAAAAAAAAGGATTGTATGTGATTTGATCATGGTACACAGAACTTTTAAAAACTACAGAAGTTGCTCTACCTTGTTGAAAAGAGTAGCAGAATCAACAGTAATCTTCTTTCCCATAGTCCAGTTAGGATGCTTTAATGCATCCGCAACTTTCACTTCTTTCAGCTTTTCAACTGGCCAATCCCTGAAACAAATAGAAGTTTAACTTTTCTGTTCTTATTTTCTTTTGATGCATAAATTAAGTACATAAAAACAAGTTTTCTAATTCTGCAGCTAAATGATAAACACATAAGATTAACTTTATTAGATTGAGGGAAAACCTGAAAGCACCACCAGATGCTGTTAAAATGATACGTCTTAGTGCTCCCTCTGGCAAGCCTTGAATACACTAAATAACATAGGCTTTGTCAATGAAATTTAGGAAAAATGTAAATGATTAGAGAAAAATTGGTGAGAAAGAATTGTAAATCTTTTTAGCAATCTGTCAAAATTCAATTTGCCTTGAAACATTTATGTTCCCATTCAACTCAATACGTAACCAAATATTATATGTTAATTAATATTCCCATGTTGGTTAGATTTATTATATAAGTTAAGTCAGATTTAGGATGAAGAATTCCAGAATCATTTAACTTGTCATTTTACTAACATGGTTTCATTGTTAACACGATTTATGTATACGGTCATTTTGATACATTACATATAAGAACTTTCATACTATCTTTATGTACCTGAAATATGGCAGAATGCTCAGAATCAGCTGGAAGAATTTTAACATTGTGTTTTTGTGCAAGTGGAAGAACAAAAGGGCCTCCTGCGATAAGAGTCTCTTTGTTTGCAAGGCAAATATCCTTTCCAGCTTCTATTGCGGCAACTGTAGGCTGTGTATTAAATAAGATGTATGCTGTTTGGAATAAGAAAGGTCTTTTAAGGGAATTTATGTTAGTTAACTTAGCTACTTAGTTTGGTAAGAAATGTGTAAGCACTGTAGTAAGAGATATTTGATTAGTGAATATCAAGTTATTTCAAATCAAATAGATATTTAGTACATATTAAGTTATTTTAAGTCATAAAAATATTTAGTAAAAAATAATATTAGCTCCTTAGCTGTGCTCCTAACAAAATATATTTCTCGCTCATTTTACTAAAATTTGGATTTTCTGGTATTTTTTTAAAGAGGTAATCTGTTTCACATCCCTTGTATCAAAAACTATTTATGTAAAACATCACTCTCATTTTATATATCCCTATAATTCGCCAAAATTTCAATAAATTGAAGGGGAAAAAAAGTGATGATCAAAGATGCTAAATTTGGTGCCGATAGATGTGGCTCAACAAGAGAAATTGATTGATGTTGGAGATTGGTCAGAAGTTCACCTCTAGTGATCGGATTTAGGGTTTAAATCACAACATCAAAATTAGGGTTTTAGTATATGCGACAATAGAAGTCGGAACTGGTTCCGTTACATGCATAAATTGATGTATATTAGACTGGTGCTTGGCAAAGGTGGAAATTGTGGCTGTGGCGGCGGCGAAATCCGATCAAAGTTGAAATTGGGTTGAACTAGGATGATGTGGCAAATGCCTTGTGCAAATAATTGTGTGGTAAATATTTGCCAAATATCTTATCTCCAAAAAAACTTATGGACATATGAGTTCTTTTGCACAATAATCATATGTTTAACAGTGCAGTTATTTTGCATATATCTCCAGTGCAACATAACAAATAATAATTGTGCCACAGGTTTTTTGCATGGAAAATATTGTCAAACAGTTATTTTGCACGGAGCGAAAATTATTATGGATGACAAATATTTACCAGAAAAATTGACAGCGTTTTGTAGATATAAATTTAACAATTTTTTAATGCTTTTGACTTTTTTTAAAACAGGGACTTCGGCCGAAAACCCCTTTTTTAGAAATATCAATATTTACTTTAAACCAAAGAGAAATAAACAACTATTATGTGAATTTAGAAGCTAACTTTTTTTTTCTACTAGTACTTTCTAACACTTCTTCATCGAAATTTGTTTTTGTTATATGATGATGAATTGGATTTAAGTACTCCGTTGGTATATTTTTCTCTCCAATTCAGATGCTGCCAAAAGTATGTTTTTTAATGGTTTTTAAAGACCCGACCCAACCACGGTTAGCCTTCGACCTTGGTGTGCTACAGTTCTAAAAATAAAATAATCTTGCGTGCGCGTGAACCAATGGTCTAACTTCAAAATCCAGAACTTTTGCACAAGTCTAACCTTAGTCATCAAATTATCAGATTAACATTTCAATTTTGGAATATATGAATTCACATAAACATCAATTATACTACTTTCAAATTCTAATATCTAGAACAAGAATTATTCGTACCTTCAAACCAGCACAGCCTACTATTCCAGTAACTACAGAAACGGCATCTGGGTGCCGAGCAACCTAATGCATCAAATAAAAAGTAACACATATAAATTCACATAAATAACCCAAACACGTTTTAGAATAACTACAAAGTAGAATATTGACCTCAACAACACCTTCCTCCCCAGGAATAATTTCAGGTTTGTGTTCAACATCCCTTATCGCTTCATTCAGTTCATCAACTAATAACATGTCTCTAACTGCGACTAATTGAGGGTTGAATCTTTTAATCTGTATAATGACATCAAAATATCTCGGTAGAAACTACATCATATCTGCAGGCTGCTATTTATTATATTTGTTCAAATACATACTTGATCAGCTAAAAGAGTCACATTGGACCCTGCTGCAAGTGCCACAACTCTGAACTTATCTGGATTCTCAGCCACAATATCCAATGTCTGAAATTATAAATGATCACACCTACGAATTATTTTCCACTAAAATTTGAAGTATATGTATGTTTTTGTGATTATAACATGGGTATTTTATTGCAACGTGGCTTATGAACATCATTAAAAGCATATGAAGAAACATACATATATTACATAGCAATCTAAAAAAATCGCGTAAAATTCTGAAGGAACTTCTGAATGTTCTATGATCAAAAATATTCTTCTGGACTTGCCATCAATAGGAAAAAATTAATATAAATGAGGAACTGATATAGCAATGTTCGTCAAAGCAACTATAAATTGTATTACTTATTTTCTTAAATCATGGAAAAATCACATTATTTACTACCTGTGTACCAATTGAACCTGTGGAGCCTACTATAGATATGGGCTTAGGTCCATCCCAAGTTTTGCGCCCTTCTTCCACTATAGCTCGACCTGGCCAAGCTGATGGTGGTCCTTGTTGAATTGAGCACTGTGCTCTTCTTGAATAGCTAGTCGCTCTTGCATTTTTTTTAGAAGGAAAGCCAACTGAATTTACAATATACATGGATTAATTTCTATATAGCTTGTACCCACTCGCATAATTTCCACTGTTAACAAAGTAATTAGAATGTCTGCCATTATTTTCATATTATGAAAAATAACGGTGATGATAAAAAATTATAAATAAAAAAAAAGTCCCATGATTTTATGTCCCAGTATACGATAGAGTAGAAAATATGTAATTTAAGGGTTTTTATTTATTTATTTGTTATATGAACTTTTAACTAAATACACAATTTGTCACAATTTATTTGGCACGCGAATATTTATGTTTGTGTGTTTGCACATATCTGTTTTGGAGCTTGCCAGGTAGCTTTATGTAGGCAAGTCAGAGTAGGAAAGTTTAACTCCACTAAATTGTGAAATGAAAATGTAGGCTGCTTTAAGAAAGAGAGATAAACAGAAGGTGTACTGATTAGTGAAGGTGTACTCCAATTTAGCCTATTCTTTGTATCAAATCAAAATTCATTTATGCATTTGAGTCTAAAATGGAGAAAGATCAATCAAGCAAGTGGTACCAAATCTGCTAAGTTTTACTTTTAACAACTGAGGTGAAGCCAGTAGGTTGCTATATATGCCATTCACCTTCTTCTTTTTTCAAATCGACATGAATTCAACCAACATATATTTATCATATGATTTTTTTTCTTCTTCCTTAGTTCAAGGTTGTAAAATTTGTTAGGCGAATGCTAGTCAGTGGGTTTGGACTACATAGTACAGATTAATCGTCTAGGCGGAGATTAATCAAAGACTGGAGCTAGGAGTTATTTTGATAAACTAATATAATTTTAATAAGATTTCAGGTACTTTATACAAAATTTCTGTATTATTATATAAAACATACATATATCTAATAGTTTAAATTCAATTTTCAGTTATAATATATGAGGCAAAAGCAATATTCTATTTTTTAATTGAAATTTTCATATTATTTAAGATGTGTTAATTCGTAATTGTGAATGATAACTGGATACATAAGGCAGTCATCCAATGCTTATATGAATTTGCAAGCCTTGCCTAGCCATAGATGAAGCTTAAGTGGATGTCAAACGGTAAGTCTCACCTAGCGCTTAGAATGGGTTTATACAAACACCTAAAAGGATTTTTACAACAGTACTTGAATTTATGATGATTTGACTGATAATTATTCCAGTTAAGGATTTAATAGACTTAAAGAGTTGCATAATAGTTTGACTCAATTTCTCTAAGCGCATTTTTTAGCACGTGTAAATAAACAAGCATTAATTATCACCCCGTAGGACTACAGAGTTGACTCTTCACGACGTTACATGCAAAAACTCTCTTTCAAATATTGGTGTTGCTGCTAACTGAGTCAAAGCCAACATCACAAAATTGTAAATAAAAACAGATAAATCAGATGTCTTTATCATTCTACCAGCTTCTTTTTTGCAAGGGTAGCTATTTTCATAACATATCAAATGAACACATATCCATGGTACATGTTTCAAAATTAATCCACATAAACACAAAATCGTAATAAGAATGCAATTGCATTATTCTTGAAATGAGTCCTCAGGTTTATCGATATTTAAACATTAAATTTCACATGACCTTAAATCTATTCAAAATTATTCGAAACCAATGAACTCAGCATATATTTCACTGATCATAATCAACAGAAACTGCCTGAAAAAGCTTACTTCAAAGTATGAATAAGCATGAAAAAATGTAAATTACAATGGGTTTTCTTGCTAGAGTTACAAAAAAATGCTGTCCAATATTGTCGAAAATAATCACGCCGAATATATTGGAAGTGGAAAACAGTTGCAAACCCCCTGAAAGTTAAAATATCTGCAAAGGGTAGGTTTTGAGTCGCCGTTAAAGAAAACCAAAACTTCAGGAGATCAGCTGATCCCCACTAATCTGCACCTATATTTGCTTATATAAGTTCACAATAGTGAAAACATTCCATGAATTGGATGTTTGTGATATATTTAAGCTTAACTGGATGGGCTTTGGAACCTAGTATTATTGTGCAAATTATTTTTCTTAACAAATGATAGCCATCATTAGAGTTTGAGTAGTTGACACATAGTTGTGAATGTAGATTGCAATACACACCCAAACAGATACATATGTATCGATGTATACAGGTACATATACTACAGACACACACGATGTATATATTTACATACATGTATGTATGTATACACTACACATACGTACACAAACTCTATTTTATATACGCACACGCATGCATACACACACTACACACACACACACACACACACATATATATATATATAATATAAGATCCGCAGCCCCCACTATTCAGCTTCCAAACGTAGCCCTCTAATTTTAGCCACTCATTCTTATATTTAAATAATAATCATTTCTCTCTTATCATATCATATTGTTATTTAAATTGGAACGGATGGCTGAAATTAGAAGACTATGTTGGGGGCTGAATATATATATTTGAAATCAATATACACACACACACATACATACATGCATACACACATATACATACACATATGATATGTGTGTGTTATGTATATGTGTGTTGGTGTGCCTCGTATTGTATAAGGGTAATGGACACATATTGAAAAAGAATAGTCTCACATCATGAAAAATGATGAAAATGAAGTTGTGTGTGTGTGTGTATATATATGTATATATGAGTTTTGTTACATGTAACAATAAGAGATCCTTTTTGTTAAAAGGTGTTACCAATCCATATGTTGCTCCAACGGAAGAATTGTGCGGACAGAATTTTTATGTATCAGAGCCGATGACAACATCTGAGACAATGGACAATATGTAAGAGATCTGTAAATCGTGGTGGTTAACAATGTAGGCTTAAGTAGACAGACCTAACGTGAAGCTTGACCGTAGCGTCTGATAGAATGACACATGAACAAAGTCATGATATGGTGCAGGCATCAAAGTTGACGTATTGATAGATGTATGAATGGATGCGAGCCAAGATGGAGATTTATTGGGGTGTTTCGTATTGTATGAGAGTAATGGGCACATATTAAAAAAGAATAGTCTCACATCGTGAAAATAATAAAGATGGAGTGGCGTGTATATATGAGTTTGGTCATATGTAACAATAAGTGATTCCTTTTGTTAAATGTATTGATCAAACTCTATGTTGCCCCACAATAGGATGTGCAAATGGATCGAGAGATTCAATATGATATCAGATCCGATGGTAACACCTGTGACAATGAACAATGCGCACGAGATCTATAAATTGTGATGGTTAGCAGTGTAGACGTAAGTAGTCGGACTTAAGGTGGAGTTATACCACGATACGTAGAGCATGGTAGAATGGCACATGAACAAAGTCTTGATATGATGCAGAAATCAAAGATGGCGTAGCAGAAGACGCATGGATGGATTACCAAAGATCTTCGGTTTTAATTTTACATTATTAATTAATAAAAAACAAATTTGTAAAGGAAATTTATTTCTTAGATCGTATTATTTAGCGGTAATTTTTTGTAGATGGACGTTTTGAAATTGTAAAGTTTAATTTTTAGATTTATTTTTTAAGTGATATTAAGATTTGATAATATTTGTAGATGGACATTTTGAAAGTGTAAAGGAAGTTTAGTTTTTAGATCATATTCTTAAGTGATATTAAGATTTGCTAATATCCATAGGGGACGTTTTTACTAGTTCACGCTGATACCAAAAAAATGTAACATCGAAGGTATTACAACTATTATTAAAGATATCGTGATTTGGTAATATTTGTAAAGTGACAATTTAAAACTGTAAAGAAACTTTAATTGTTGGATCTAATTTTTAAGTACTATTAAGATTTAGTAATACTTATAGAGTGATGTTTTGGTAATTGACGCTGACACCAAAAAGTGTGACACTAAAAGTATTACAACTATTATAAAAGATATTAAGATTTGGTAATATATGCAAAGAGACGTTTTGAAATTGCAAAGAAAGTTTAATTGTTAGACCATATATTTAAGTGATATTAAAATTTGGTAATATCTATATAAAAACGTTTTTGGTAGTTCACGCTTACACAAAAAAGTGTGACACCAAAGGTATAACTATTATTAAAGATATTAAAATTTGATAATATCTATCGAGGGGTGTTTCTGGTAGTTCAAACTAACATCAAAAAAGCGTGATACCAAAGAGATTACAGCTAATATTAAAAGTAACAGCCGTTGTTATCCATCGAAGGGACTAATTAATCCTCACCTACGTGCAAGGCAAGGGTTACTGCTTTGGTGTTCACCTAATTACCGTTTAAGCACTAGGCAAGGCTTACCGTCTCACCTAAGCAATTAGGTGGTTGTCATAGAAATACAAAGTTATTATTCACCGTAATGGATAAATACATGCTAAATAATATAAAGTTTCCAACTAAAAGTGGAATATTGCCTTCACATTTGTCTACGGAAATGAAAACCTAGTTTAACCATTACATAAAGGTATATTTCATACAGCTAGTAAATAAATTTGGTAGAAAGTACCTTAAATTTTAGTAAAACTATGCAAGTTCATCAAAAATGCCTAGTTCCAACTAATCTTTGATCAAGCAGCGGTTAAACAATTAATCTTTAGTCCAAACCATCGTTTATTGTCCATGTAGCAATTTTTACAATCTTTGCCTGTAACTGAACCTAAACTTAAATAGACTGATGCAACTAGTATAGTGCTATACAATGGTTTTTTATTTAGTTACTTTAATACTGAATTTTTGTCAATTAATATAATTCTAATCTAAATCGTATTGTATTTGAAATGTCCGCTCTTAGATATAAATTATAAAATTAAATCGTTGTCGTCTATTTTATATCACTATGCCATATGGGATTAGTATAAATCATATATATTTTTACAAGGATATATCATTTTTATTATATACAATAGGTTCTAATGTCAATACCCATTTTAACCATGCAATTGTAATTCTGATGTTAATTGTGTTTTATTTGAAAGATCTATTATTAGATGTAGATCTGAAAACTAAATCAAGATGTCCATATCAGAAAATTTACAACTAGTTTTAGTCTTATAATTAAATCATGACCATATATGTGTGTGTGTGTGTGTGTGTGTGTGTGTGTGTGTGTATATGTATGTATGTGTGTGTGTATATATATATATGTATGTGTGTGTGTGTGTGTTTTGGAATTAGTATTATAAAATTACAAAAATAATATTCAGTTTGATTTTTTTATAAATACGATTTGTAGTTTATAAATAGCATACATATGGAAAAAGATAAAACCATTATCAAAAGCACATTTATTCTTCTAACCAAAATATAATTAGTGTGTTAGGGAACACACGGTTTATTTGCAAAACAATTGGATTTATTTAAAATAACAACTTTTTTGATGTGCAAATTTTTTGCAGTTTCTTATATTTTAAAATATATTATACAAGTCCCTCTTATTTTGATTAAACTTCCTAGATCTCTGTGTAAACATTTTACAGTGCAAATATTTGCACCACAAATAGTTGCACTATAAGCATTCTTTATAGAAATATCGATTTTAGTAGTCGAATCATAAATATTGGATTTCTAAGCGTGGAACAAGGTTGAACATATTTGTATGATGCGTTAATTTAATGTTCGTGGACAATGAACATTGGAATTGAAATTATTTGCACTGCTAATATTGGTAGTCCCAAAATTTTGTCTTGCAAATATTTGCAATGCCCTGACATGAATATATTTTTTCTTTTCAATATTTGAGAAGTAGTTTTGAGTATAAGAAATCGATATTTGACATTCATAAAATATTCGAAAAATACTAAATTTGACAAGATTGAAATAAAATTGTTAGAACATCCGTTTAACATCATTTCAACGACAAATCCACAAATTTAAAAGAAAGGATGTGACTGACGTTGTCATCATGAGAGGAATTCGGAACTACATTTTAACAAAGCGATATCTATCTAAAAAAAAGGATATTTTAGCTCAGGTATGTGTTTAAACAGATTAGTCACTCGTTCTCCACATTAAAACTATGCAAGTCAAATTCTTTTTCCTATCTTAAGGACCTCTCAATTGGAGTTGTAGAGAATAAATAACTTCCTTTATTAACAGGATAAAACTCCTATTAATAATAGTACAACGAAAACTGTTAGATCTATAAAATTCTCATTTGGAAAAAATCGCCCTCGACATTATAGCATTAGCAGATCACAAATCATTCAAAACGAATTCATGCTCATAAAAAGAGTGCAAATGTATAAAATTGCACTCAATACAAGAGTGGATTCATTAAAACCAAGCTCGGAGCAAGTGAGAAAACATAATAAACCAAGCTCGGAGTGAGTGGGAAAATCTAATAAACATCGCTTACTTGAAACATAGTTAATATGGATTTTCAGCCAGTAATACCATGTTCTATATGTACGTTGTTTCACATAAGATATCGCTCAATCAAAGCGTGTTTCATATAAAATCTCGCTCGATACGAGTGAGGTTTTTCATATAAAACCTCATTGGTCCGAGGTTTCATACAAAACCACGTTCAACCTAAGCGTGCTTTGTATTATAGAAAGTGTTAATTATGTAAAAAAGAAGAAGGTTAATTATGTAAAAAATTGAAGGGTTAAAAGAGAATAATGGAATGTGCAACCAAATACGAGGAGTGAAAGGTAAAAATTGGATTGCTAAAAGAGCTAGCTAAGGAAAAATTATTATGAAATTGAGCAGAACTCTTCTATCATGTACCAAGGTGATGTTGAAATCTACACGTTGTACTATACCAAAAGGTTGGTATACAAAAATTCAATGTATCAAAAGTTTTGGAATGGTTGGTATGGTATATATACCATTATCAATTTGTGATTACTATTTTTTCAATTAAAGTTTATACAGATATACATTTACGCTACCAAAGGTGGAGCCTTGGTGCAGTGGTTAGGTCATCAGCATGGTGACCAGGTTCGAGTTCAAAAACAACATCTTCGCAATGCGAGAGAAAGACTGCGTACATTATCTACCTTTCCAAACCCGCTATCGTGTGGAAGCCTCGTGCACTGGGTTCCGCCTTTTTACCTTATACATTTATAAAGTAGGTAAACAACGTCATATTAAAAACAGGCAGCGGTTTCTTTTATCTCAAATGAGTTGCAAGTCAATATACATGATATGTGATAATTAAAAATTATTATACTTTACACAAACCGGACCATAGTAGAAAATATTTACAAATAATTAATCTCATACGAAAAAATCCAACGTATTAAAGGTATATACGGTTGGATTGGTAATGCCAGGATAATGAATTTTATAACCAATCTACTACTACCATGACCATTGATAACTAAGATATTTGGTAATCATATCATTCAGTAAAGAGTAAACATTATTTCAGTGTTCCATCGAATACGGAATGGCAGGCATGGCCATTCTCCTAATCCAACATTTCTTTTTCTTTTTCTTTTTCTTTTTTTGTAATTTTTTCCATGTTAAACTCGTTTCTACCAAAATTGATATAACTCTTTGGTAGCTTAATAATTGATAAGTTCGGAAACAGAACACCATTAAAGCCAAGGAAAAGTACAATAAGAGATTTACAGGTAAAATTACCATTACCTAAAAAGCCATTTACTTAAAATTTAGACCATTCATTTAAACCGAATGGTCTTGAAATAAAAATCACAATCACGTTAGGCAGAGAAAGCAAAAGGAACCAAAAAAGAAATCAGAATTTTTAATTTATCTTCCAGACTATATTAGCTACAGAAACAACTAAACAAACAACTACTGTGATATTTCAAATCCAATCCAATATACAGAGAGATAACACGGAGAGCATGATCACTAAAAGCATAATATGACATGAATTCAGTAACTGAAGGAAAAACAAACATAAAATGCAGTAAAACAAAACAGAAACTAACGCACGGGTATCATCAATCAAGAGAAAAGAATACAATCTTCACACTGAATTCTCAAAAAAGATGAGAAGTAGCATCAGCGCAAAGCTCAAAAAGCACAACTCTAAAAAAATGGTACCTTTAATTTGTTGGAAAGTTCCTCTGCTCGAATCCAAGAAGGAAACGCCGCCAAATTGTCCTGATATTGGTAGCTTCAAAGCCATTTTCGGTGGAGAAAATGGAGAAAGAGAGAAGCGGACTGGCTTGGTATTCAAAATAATTTGGAGGGGCTAATATAGAAAAAGGGGGCCAAGATAAGACGAGAGAGGAATCAAAAGATGATGAGCCTAGAGCAGGATTTATATGCTATATGTTATTTATTAGTGGTATTAACACTCACAATAAGGTACGCTGGCTAATAAATTAATTTATGACTTTGCTTTTATTAGTGGTGTATTTGTCAGTACGGGATAATATTTTGTTCCTAGCAATGAATAAGCGTGGAAATTTGACATTAATCTCTGGACGTACACTGAAAAATACAATAAATTGCTAAACTCTGAAAGGACAATTAAGTTGTGCATATCCGTTTTAACTCACGGCACCTATAACCTTGAATATTAGTTTTTGCGAAAAGTGTGTGCAATGTAAGGTTCAAATTTGGATCTGTTATCCTATCAAGGCATCCATTTTTCATTGCGCCACACCCGCAGAGTACAAAGACTACCATTATTTTCATCTTCATCAACTTTCCTCTTTAAAACTTCAAATTTATCTGCGTAAAACTAAAAATTCTTAGCATTAAATTAAGTTTAAGTCAAGAAAATGAACTTTAATTTTTTACATTAATATTGTAACTTCTTTAAAAAAAATTCAAATAAATATTAATATCATCAAAATCAACTTTATTTTTAAAAAACAAATATAAATACTTTTAAGCTAGAGCACTTATTTGTGAAAGTTGTCATAATTGATACTTTATATTTCAATGCCTTTATCAAAATGTATAGACTTGATCAAGTATAATCAATGTTTAATTTGACGGATTACAAGAAAATGACTAAAAATGCAATTAAGAAGAAGGATAACCGGTCATATATTTCTAAGCAAAATAACGGTGCCTGTTATGTAATTTTTTTTTATATGAATAGAATCTGTCTAAGTTGTATTCATTTTTTTTATGGAATTGGACCACTTTTGAAAAGTTATTCCACGAAACTAATAAAACAAATAGATCATTTTACAAACTATTTATAAACATAGATTATTTATGATCGCCTTAACATCAGTCTACGAAGAACGTCTAGTAATTTTTTAAAATTCACCAAACATAATTTTTATTTAAAAACAAAATACTTACATTTTCAATATGTCAGGAGTAAATTTCCTGATGCATTTAAAAAATGCTTCATGCAGTAACTAGATATTGTTGAACAACAGTATGTTTTTCTCTCTCCCCCATTCTCCTTCACCAAAAACTATCAAAAAAGCCAAAATCTCTAGTTTTATAATCTTTCGAATTTTTCAACATACTTCCATCGAAATCAAACAAATGTTCTATATTCTCGGATCTTATTAAAGGATATCGCTCTCTCATTGGTATTTGAAAGGTATGATTTGTAAACCCTAGATTAATTTGGTGACTCAAAAATCAATTTATTGTGTTATAAGTAAATGGGGATACTGTGAATTTAATGAAATTGTGTAATGTTGGTATATATTTTCATTATAGAATGAATAAAACACCATTTTTTTATTACGATGACAATGATAGAGTTAGGAGTATGCCCTAAGAGTAATTATGTAATTTGTTACATTTATCTAACTCGGTGACCAATCTCATTCAAAACAAAAGGTATTTCTTTTTATTGCATACTTAATATAATATGTTATATTTAACAATTTATTTAAAAGTATATTTAATAAGAAATCCATAAATGGTATGTTTTGCGATTGTAGTTACAAAGTGTTGTAATCATGAGGAATTTATCATAATGAAATTAAACATACCATTTTGAATATTTCTGGTCAAGATGTACCGAGATTGGATATTAATACATCCGTTGAGACTAGAGTACGTAATACTTTTCAAATGTTGGACACGTATTACTTATGACTGTTGGAGGCACCAAGGGGTTGCGTACTGATAATTATTGGATAACTGTAGAATGACTCACTTGATAGTGTTTTGCTGGTTAATATAACGACATCAAATAGAAAAGATTGATGTGACAAAATTACGTAGTTCTCTTGACTCGAGAATACTGTTGATCATTAATGTAGAAATTCCACTTTGACTGTAATTAAATCTTCACATAACGTCCATCGAACAACTATAGCTGGGTCAAATGGAAGCATTGGAAATGAAATATTATTCAAGAGATGACTCGTCTCCTCTGTTATATGATGTTAGTATCACGATCAAATGAAGTTAACTCAAAGTCAAAGTCTCTAATCAGAGCAGTTTGGTTAATAATAATTGTTATTATTGAATAAAGACTTCATGTTTGGACTGTAAAATTGAATATGGACATTATTGAAATCTTAACCATTACCAAACTCCATATGTTCTAATGTGATTCAGTTTTGATGAAGAGAACTGGTGTAAATAATTATCACTATCGGGTAATGTTTAATTAAGTAAAATAGGATTTTTAGCAAAACTATGTAAACAATAAACTTGGTCATAATGTCACACCACCGCTAAGTGGCGTGTGAACGCGTTAATATTTGAATTGTTCGATATTAATCGCTGATCGAATTTAAGAGTTACATGACTATAAATTTGAATACTCCGACTACTACTTGATTTAATTAATTATAATTGTCTTAAATTAATTAATGTTTATGAAATATTAATTATAAAATTTTATTTGATTTGTGTTAAAAATAGTGCGTATATAAAAGTTGTATACACACGTATCGATTTCGATGTCGATGTACGTTTAAATTAGATTTAAATGTATTTTGTTTGAGTAGGCTTGAAGTGATTGAGAGGCCAACAAAGGGACCTGATTTGGCCAACCATAGGTTCGGAATAAAGGTTAGATTTGATTCAAACAAAAAAGGTTTGAATTAGCAGAGATCTTTGTGGATTCAAATGCATTTTTTGCTCCTCTCTTTCTCTTTTATTTAAACACCATAAACCGTTTATTTATTGCTCTCTATGGAGCCTCCATTGCATCCATATCTGGCCCAAAAAGGTAGTCCCTTTCCTTCATTGATTCAAGCCAAAAAAAAAAAATTCAAATAAAATCAAGACTTTAATGCATAGTGCTTTTAGTCTAGTAGCTCTCTCTAGAAGAATTTGAATTCAAATTCAGATAGAGTCGATCAATTCATCATTTAACGTATACTGATTAGGCGACAGTCAATGTAACTTATTTGTTTACAATTATATATATATATATATATGTATATATATGATAATTATTTTGAATCATATATGCTTAGATTAGACATTAATATCATAAATCCCTATATATGTGTCATGCCAACATTATATGTGAATATGTATGTATATGTATTATGATTAAAAAAAATTGTATATATACATGCATATATAGCTCTTGGCAAATAAAGAAAAATTGAAATTAAATATTAATTTTAAAAGGGATTTTAAAATAAAATTATATTTATTTAACATATAAATGATGTAAAATTTTGTTAAATCATATACATGAAATAATTTTCAAAAATTAATATATATATATATATATATATTGAAACTTTAAATATATATGTATATATGTTTGTATGTATGTATGAATGTATGTATGTATGTTACGTTTAGTTTAAAATACAAGATGTTACTTTATTATGTATATATATATATTATATGTCTATATATATATATATATCAGTGTACATTAATTATACCAATGGTTACGAAATTTATTTAAAAAAGGAAATTTTTTCTAAGCATTTTCGTACAGAAAAAATTTATTAAAATATTTAAACTGTGACGACCCGGAATTTTCAAGCAATTAAAATTGGAATATTTAATTGAATTTGGATATTCAATAGAGTAATTTGAACTTGAATTACGAATATCACAATTTATTTGATAATTGAATTATTAAATTAAATAAGTAAAGTTGGGTGAATTGTTGAATCTGGAATTTTAAGCTTGTTAAAAATAATTTGAAGGCTTATAAAATTTATATTGATAACACTGAAGGTAATAGAAGTTTTATAATTGAATTTAACAGTGGTTTGTTCAGTTTTAAAAAAATTTATCGTTTCAATTGAATTTAAACATAGCCCTCCGAGGCGCAGACTCGGAATTCGATGAAACCAGTTCCATTGGGTTCGTAATATTGAATTATTACCGGATATCAAATTTCGTGGCTTTCGGAAATAACGTGTGATCGTACGAGGTATAAACGCTTAGACGATAATTACCAATTTAAATTAAATATTTACTAATAAAATCTTCAGCCGTATTCTTTCACATCTGACCTCTTTGTTGTTGCTATAACCTTCTTTTGCAAGCCACTTTCTGATAGACATCATGTCTTGTTCCCTTTCATTTACTTTTATCACGCTTCCTCCTCACAACTCAGAGCCATGTCGAACGAAAAGAAATATAGATCTCGTTCCTATTTCTATTAGGTATCTCGTCCCCCTTTCTTCACATACGAACTCTCTTCTCCTTTAAAATCCATTCTGTTCGTTTCAAATAATAATGGCCGCATCCTCCTATTTTTATTTTCAAATCAAATTGTTAAATCAAAATCGAGTCTTCCTCTGTAAATCAAAATCCTTAAATCAGAGAGAGAGCGGTCGCGTTTGCTTTGTTCGAGGTTTCTCACGTGGGTGTTGCGAGTGCTGGGGGAAGTGCAGCTACTCACGCACGTGGAGATGGGATGCCGATGAGTTTCTCGAGCCTGTGAGGGAGTGTGTTCATGTTCTCGGTATCGACAGTAGCGACGCTGGGTGATGGGTTCGAGTTAGGGCATCGCGAGGCTAGGGTTTCAATTGGATGTAGGTTTGCTCGAAGGCGTGCAGCGAGTTGAAGGGATATCGGGGCAGCATCGATAACCGACGTTGAAGAGAGTAGTGTTGGATTTTGTTCGAGTGCAGGTAATTTATATTATCTACGGTTCAATAAAATATTGATTTGGAAGAACATGTGTATTGTTGGAATCAATATATGTATGTATATGATTTTAGAAAATAAACAGGAATTTGAAATGTTGAAGGGTTTATAAAAAAAAATTAATTTATTTATTTATTAGATCTTTAGTTTTGAATATAGATTATAACCCTACTATTTAAATTTTTTTAGGTATGGATTATAATGGTTTACTTGTTCAATCCACTTGTTCAATTACTTTAGTTACTAAAAATAATTGGAAAAAAAGTAATTAGTTCAAATAAACTTGTTAGTTAAATTAAATGATTAGTTTAAATGTAAATCATTAGTTAAACTAAATTATTAAATGATTTAATGGTAGTTAATTGTTCAATTAATTCAAGAATTAATAAATGATGTAAATATTGATTCAAGGTCTAAATCTTGAAGAAATCTAGTCGGAATGAGAATGGATTACAAACAAGAAGCAAAAGGTGAGTTAATCTCACTCAGTTAATTTGAATTTAAATGATTCACTTAAATAATTGTTTGGATGGTTGAAATTGATTGATGTGATGTGGTATAGGATATTCTAGAATCAATATATTATTGTGCTAACATCTGTGGATGCAGGAAAACAGGTTGGAGGGATCCAACTGGATCCCTCAATATTTATTTAAATTTATTTAATATTCTCTGCTGTGAATATTGATATTTTGTGATGAGTTGTATTAGAATATTGAATGTTATGGTTGATTGGATATATTTGAATAAATAAATTATCAAACTTATATAGATTGGATTTTGAAAAGAAAGTAAAAGAAATGAATTTGTAAGTAAATAATTATAGAAATTTGAATAAATTGGAAAAGAAATTAAGTGTCCAATAAATAAATCTTAAGTTTAGTAATGGATATTTGAATAATCAGAAGATTAATGAATTCTAAATTTTAGTGTTATTGGTTTAAAGGAATAAAACATTTATTTAAAATTTAAGATTCAATTTATTGAAAAGAATAAGGAAGAAATTTGGAATAAGCTGAAATTGGTATATTTCAGTTAAATGGTATAAAATCAAATGGAAGATAATAGTAATAAATATAAAGTCCATAATTAATGATTTTTGAGATAAACGATAAGAAGAGAAGTTTATTTCAAATGGAATAAATTTGACATCAATTTGAAAAATTGATTGAAGTTAGAATTATCCCTGGATAACCAAGTACGTTTTCAAAGTAAATTTTTAAACATAAGCTAAAAGTTTAAAAGTTGTTTTAAAAAGCAAGTTTTGGAAAATTTCTTATTTCTAATATTTAAATTCTAAAGTAAGTATTTTCTCTTAATTTGTTATATTAGTCATTGTATAAAAAAATGACTTAATATTATGTTTTTAAAGTATAAGTCTAGTTTTATATTTATTAAGCAACCTTATTTTTCAAATATTCATATAGTATGGTATTTTTAATAAATTACTGATGTAGTTTTAACTTAAATGTTTTAAGTATATTTCAAAGTAAAGTGTTTTTAAATTAATTTAAGAATCTAGTTATGTGCTTGGTAATTTCAGAGGAGATATAAAATATTTGGGAAAGTTTATTCTGAAAGGAAGATGATTTTGAAACTGTTTTCAAAGGATTGAAAATAGGAATATATCTTGTGCAGATATTTTGAGATAAATAAAAATGTGGGAAAATTTATTTATTGTATGATGGATGTTTGTGAATATTGAGTGATAGTTAAATAACCGACTATCAATATTGGCCAACTGCGTGGATCGTTTCGAAAGACCGGGATCGAGATTTATTTCTCGAAAACCACTTCGATCCGATTTGTACGTTTCATGCAAAAAACGTGTTCGGAGTCGAAGATGGAGCGGTAAAGTGCAAGGGCTAGTCGCTACTAATCCTGAGGATATTTCCAAATGGATGTAGTAGGAGTAGTGCCTTCGGTTTCGTTCAAACCCGGGACGGACTTGTATGGATGAATGCTTGCGAAACATCGTCAGGTGGGTGATGGGCATTCTAAGTGAAAACGTTCTAAAGGTAACGTTTAGCCTCAAGCCTCATCAAATGGGAATGACTGAAAATCAAGGGATATGCAGCAAGGTTAGGTGGGTCATGCCCAAGCAGGACAAGATAATTCCCCTGTCTAGATGTCCCTTATATATTTCGGCTTAGTGGGTGGTTGGTCGCGCCAACCACGTGGTTTATCTTGTTCGGGACTGTTCAGTAAGGAATGGTTCCGGCCTTGTGTTGCAGGGGATGAAGGGAGTAATCCTCGGTACGGTGATCTAGGCCCCGTACTGTGACAGGTGGTACCCCAGTGCCTAGTCATTAGTTGGAAATCCATTCTCCCTACGAGCCTTGTACGAGTTTTGTTTGTATTACCCACTTTTGTGGCTAGTAGCTGGAATTTAATAAATGTAACAATTTCGGCTATTTTATAAGTATTTGTATATGGACCCTATTATAATATCAGAGGATTTCTATAAAAATTGTTTTAGCTATCGTAAGGTAAAAACCCGACATGTTTATTTGTGGCGTAGTCTTACGAGATGCTTTTGTTTTCAAAGGATTTTTGAAACTTTAATAATCAATTGGGTGTGATTTTCTCACGCTGGTAATCCAGACTGACTCGGGTGTTATTTAACTGTAATGCTCTGGTCAGACCGAGTATTATAGGATACAGGATATGATGCTGTGGAGCTCAGGAGACGAGCTGGATGACGATACGTATAGTCGTACTTGTTATATATATTCCGCTGTTTAAGTTGTTGTGTATTCATGGTATGTTATTGATGTGAGCTGTGACTGATGTACTCTGATGATGTAATATATGTAAACAGATATATTTGATTTTGAGTAAAGATTATTTACTACTCTATTATATTTTATTCCGCTACGATGGTTAGATTCTGATGTTGATTATGTTTTTTTCTTCTTCTACCTCTTCTTCTTAAACCCAAATGGTTCGTATTTCTGTGCAACTTGAGTTAATTGTTGTAGAATAGCGTTGACTCAAGGGGTACGGATTTGCGGGCGTATTTGTTAGTGAGTATAAATTGTTTTAATATTGTGTTGATTGATTTATTGAGTGGCATATGAACCTTCGTCGGCACAGTCTGCGCAACTGTATTGAAAGGGTTTCTAAACACTTGAATAGAACAATTGACACGGTATTGTTTTAAATGTGAGTGAATGAAATAATTTTGCCCAAAAATATATTTTGATATAAGAAAAAGTTTTCTTAAATTATTTATCTAATATATGGTTGTTTGGATGTTAGAAAGAATAGTATTGAATTATTATCATTGTTGAGTGAAAATTTGACTTACAATTGAAAATACAACCAAAAAGGGTTAAGTAAATAAATTCATTATAAAATGAAATTTATGAATATGAATTGTAAATGTGCATTATAAATTAAAATATAACCAAATAAGAATTTGTATGAGCATAAGCTATGCAAATAAAATTTTAGTAAAATTGATTTAAAGCAGGATTTGGAAATTTAAATCCCGGAAATTTGGAAGTGTTTGTCAAAGTATTTGAAGATGAATAATAACACAATTGTTTTGGAGATACTTCCGAAAGGAAAATTGATTTAAAATGGATTTTGGAAGTGAAATAGCATTGAAATCACTTGGATTATTGGAAAATAATTCTGATGATGACGGCCGCATCATCAATATTCATTTTCGAATTTCGAAGTGATGGATTGCTGCCAAATTGTTTTGTTCAGGAAAAGCTGGTTGTTTTGAAAATTTCAAAAGGAAATTTGTTGAAAATAAAATCCAGGATTGGTTTAATTTTTGAGAAGTGTGATTGCGATGTTGGAGATTTCAAAATGTTTTGAAACCAAAAGCCGGTATTTTAAAAATCCTGATAAAATGGGTTATAAGCTTATAAGTTAGGATGATTTTAAATCAAGGATGGAATATAAACTTTGAAGGTTGGAATTTAAATTTAAAGAGAAAAGGTGAAAATGAAATTTAACTTGGAGTTGGAAATAAAAATTTGATTGGATTGAAATTTATTGAATAAGCTGAAATAATATCCAGTTGTATTCGGATTAAGTTGAAATCGAATTGAGTTAAATAAAACTGAGTTAAAATAAATTGAATTGGAATAAGAATTCAATTGAATTAGAGAATGAAATTAGATTCTTACCTGAATAAATGTAAAATAAGTTGGATAAGGATTGGGTTGAAATAAATAAATAGAAGGCTTGAGTTAAAAATAAAAGGTGAATATATTCAAGCTTATGATGAATGAAATTGTATGAAACACTAAGTGGTAACTTATAAAATTTAAATTGGAATACAAAGCCCAAATTTAATATTTTGATGAATTGGAAAATGAAAAGAAAATCCAAACTTGAGTTATAAACTAAATTGAACTAAGAAAATTTAATGGAGTGATATTTGGAGTTAAAATTCAAGTATTGGATTATAAATAAAGGAAGAACAAATTTGTTAATAAATTATTTAATGAAATTGAATTGTAAGTTTATGATGAGGTTTGAAAATAAAACTCAAGTTATAATTAAATTCGACTTACATTGTCGATGAAGAAAATATAATTGAAAGTGGCCTTGCAATTAATTAATTGATTTGTGAACCAAATTGCAATGTAAGTTAATAAATTGGATGGTAAATTAAAATGTGAATGGTGAAATCAGAACTTGAGTTATTAATTAAAATTTAACTTGAAGTGTTAACAAATTAAAAATAATTGGGAATGTATCGAAAAAAGAATGGAACTGGATTTAAAATAGTAATGGTATGAATTGCAAATAAAATACAAATCAGTGGGAATAAGTTGGAAATGGCTTTGTGATAAAATGAATGAGTTGAATCTGGGAAGTTAAATTCTATAATAACCAATCAAATGAAATTGCAAATTTAAAATGAGATTGGATCGAAATAGAATCAAGTTAAATTGAAAAAAGAAATTGTTGCAAAATGAGAATGAGCTTTAGTATAAAATTTGAATAAATTGAAGAAAATTGACTTAAGCTAAATGAATGAAGGAGAGTTGAATTGAATTCAACTTAAACAAAGTTTAATAATATTGGATTGGTTTTAAATCAAGTGAAAATAAATTTTTATCGAAATAAAATTCGATGAGTTATAAATAATATTAATGGAATGAAATTCCAGAAGAAATAATTGTAAACCATTTAAAAATTATTAAGGAATTGAAATAACTTGAGACAATAAGGAAAATAGAATGTTTCAAGTTTATTAGAATGGTTTAAGTGAATGTGGATAAATTAATTTTATTGAATAAATAAATGGATGGAATAAATAAGTATCAAATGAAATGTGGTTTAAATAAGTTGAGAAATGGTTATTGAATGAAATAGCTTGGATTGTCTTCGAGCTAAATAAAATAGTTTGGAATAAACTAACATGGAATGAAATGTAAATAAATGGATGGTAAATGAAATTTAAATGGAATGTGTTGAGCTAAATAAATGAGTGAGGATGGATTAAAATAAAAGGGGAAATTTGATTGGTAATTAAGATGAACCTAGCTTGTAAATGGTTTTGAATAAACTAATTTGATTAATAAAATGAAATGCAAGTGAATGGATTAAAATTTGAAATGCAATAAAAATGAGGATATATGGATTGTGAATATATTTAAAATGGAATAGAATTGAGTATAAATTGAGTTGAAATCCATTTAAAATTGATTTTGAAAGCAATTGAATTAAATATGAGTTCAATCTGCTTAAGAATAAATTAAAAGTAAGCAATTGAGTTCTAAACCATTTAAATTGATGGAGTTGTATACGAATGAATCGAAAACCATCCGAATTGAGTGAAATTGGTTATAAATAAATTAGAACAGTTGAATAGGCATGGAAACTATATAAATTGCTTACAGGAAAATGTTTGGTATGAGTTTCTTTTAAAATTCATATGTTTTAACTATTATAAATAAGTGAAATATAGTTAAACTGCATATATTTGGCACTTACATGTTTAAATTGAGTAAGTACAGGTACCTGGAAGCCGTGTGGCTGGATTTGATTGTGCTATTTGCTAAAAATAATAAGCTGCTTGCTTAAAATGCTAAATAAGGTACGCCTACGCAATAAAAATAGGAAATATGAACTGTTTTTTATTTTTCCGACCGTGTGGGTCGATGTATATATATTTATCTCTTTTGTCAAATTGCAAAAGCTCCTCCGTACAAAGGGGACTGCCAAAAATTTTCAGAAATTTTGGGAGTTCGAAAATTTATGAAAATTTTTGGAAAATTTTGTTAACGACAAAACGGTTTCGAATTAAAAATTTAAATAAGTTAGTGAATGAAACTAATTAAGATAATGGCATGAATTAGTTATAAATGAAAAATAAAATTTAACATTTGGAGTTGAAAATAAATTGAATTCGTATGAAAATGAAAGAATCAAGTTGGATAGAAATAGATATAAACTGAAGTGGTAAAACGGGAATAAATAAAGAAACATATAAAATGCTTATGTTAACTTAAGTAAGGAATGGTCAATTCTTAATTGGAAATTGATACTACCAATGTAATTTAAGTCAATATTGGAATGAATAGATATTGGCATTTTGTGAAAAAGTGGATCCAATGTTTTGGAATGTTGTGAATGGATACTAGTGCTAAGCAGGTATGCAGGTATTGTAAAGGAAAAGGAAATTGGATTTGATTTCAAGAGATAAATTGAAATGCTCGACAAAAAGGTATGTATTTAAAATTGGTGTGAAATTTGATTGGGATTTGGATTTGGATTGAGCCACTTGGCCTTTTTGTTTTCTTTTTGGATTTGGGAGGCCGTAGAGCCATTTTGTAGCAGTATCGAGCTAGCCGCGCAAAGGAGACACTGGCAATTTTTTTTGGAAATTTAGGGAGATAGAAAAATTTTGAGAAAATTTGATAATTCAAGCTTTGGTTTTAAATTGAAACTTGAATAGTTAATCAAATAGTATAGTCGAAACTATGAGAGAGTTGAGAAGTTAAAAAGGATGATAATGGGTCTTTTATAAAAAGATGGTTGGTTAAATGTTGAACTGTTTGGTTTTAGGTAAAATAGTAAACAGGTATTGGATCATTCTTCCTAACTAGTAATTTCGGGGACGAAATTCTTTTAAGGGGGAAGGAATGTGACGATCCGGAATTTTCAAGCAATTAAAATTGGAATATTTAATTGATTTTGGATATTCAATAGAGTAATTTGAACTTGAATTACGAATATCACAATTTATTTGATAATTGAATTATTAAATTAAATAAGTAAAGTTGGGTGAATTGTTGAATCTGGAATTTTAAGCCTGTTAAAAATAATTTGAAGGCTTATAAAATTTATATTGATAACACTGAAGATAATAGAAGTTTTATAATTGAATTTAACAGTGGTTTGTTCAGTTTTAAAAATTTTTATCGTTTCAATTGAATTTAAACATAGCCCTCCGAGGCGCAAACTCGGAATTCGATGAAACCAGTTCCATTGGGTCCGTAATATTGAATTATTACCGGATTTCAAATTTCGTGGCTTTCGGAAATAACGTGTGATCGTACGAGGTATAAACGCTTAGACGATAATTACCAATTTAAATTAAATATTTACTAATAAAACCTTCAGCCGTATTCTTTCACATCTGACCTCTTTGTTGTCGCTATAACCTTCTTTTGCAAGCCACTTTCTGATAGACATCACGTCTTGTTCCCTTTCATTTACTTTTATCACGCTTCCTCCTCACAACTCAGAGCCATGTCGAACGAAAAGAAATATAGATCTCGTTCCTATTTCTATTAGGTATCTCGTCCCCCTTTCTTCACATATGAACTCTCTTCTCCTTTAAAATCCATTCTGTTCGTTTCAAATAATAATGGACGCATCCTCCTATTTTTATTTTCAAATCAAATTGTTAAATCAAAATCGAGTCTTCCTCTGTAAATCAAAATCCCTCAATCAGAGAGAGAGAGAGCGGTCGCGTTTGCTTTGTTCGAGGTTTCTCACGTGGGTGTCGCGAGTGCTAGGGGAAGTGCGGCTACTCACGCACGTGGAGATGGGATGCCGATGAGTTTCTCGAGCCTGTGCGGGAGTGTGTTCATGTTCTTGGTATGGACAGTAGCGACGCTGGGTGATGGGTTCGAGTTAGGGCATCGCGAGGCTAGGGTTTCAATTGGATATAGGGTTTGCTCGAAGGCGTGCAGCGAGTTGAAGGGATATCGGGGCAGCATCGATAACCGAAGTTGAAGAGAGTAGTGTTGGATTTTGTTCGAGTGCAGGTAATTTATATTATCTACAGTTCAATAAAATATTGATTTGGAAGAACATCTGTATTGTTGGAATCAATATATGTATGTATATGATTTTAGAAAATAAACAGGAATTTGAAATGTTGAAGGGTTTATAAAAAAAAATTAAATAATTAATTTATTAGATCTTTAGTTTTGAATATAGATTATAACCCTACTATTTAAATTTTTTTAGGTATGGATTATAATGGTTTACTTGTTCAATCCACTTGTTCAATTACTTTAGTTACTAAAAATAATTGGAAAAAAGTAATTAGTTCAAATAAACTTGTTAGTTAAATTAAATGATTAGTTTAAATGTAAATCATTAGTTAAACTAAATTATTAAATGATTTAATGGTAGTTAATTGTTCAATTAATTCAAGAATTAATAAATGATGTAAATATTGATTCAAGGTCTAAATCTTGAAGAAATCTAGTCGGAATGAGAATGGATTACAAACAAGAAGCAAAAGGTGAGTTAATCTCACTCAGTTAATTTGAATTTAAATGATTCACTTAAATAATTGTTTGGATGGTTGAAATTGATTGATGTGATGTGGTATGGGATATTCTGGAATCAATATATTATTGTGCTAACATCTGTGGATGCAGGAAAATAGGTTGGAGGGATCCAACTGGATCCCTCAACATTTATTTAAATTTATTTAATATTCTCTGCTGCGAATATTGATATTCTGTGATGAGTTGTATTGGAATATTGAATGTTATGGTTGATTGGATATATTTGAATAAATAAATTATCAAACTTATATAGATTGGATTTTGAAAAGAAAGTAAAAGAAATGAATTTGTAAGTAAATAATTATAGAAATTTGAATAAATTGGAAAAGAAATTAAGTGTCCAATAAATAAATCTTATGTTTAGTAAGGGATATTTGAATAATCATAAGATTAATGAATTCTAAATTTTAGTGTTATTGGTTTAAAGGAATAAAACATTTATTTAAAATTTAAGATTCAATTTATTGAAAAGAATAAGGAAGAAATTTGGAATAAGCTGAAATCGGTATATTTCAGTTAAATGGTATAAAATCAAATGGAAGATAATAATAATAAATATAAAGTCCATAATTAATGATTTTTGAGATAAGCGATAAGAAGAGAAGTTTATTTCAAATGGAATAAATTTGACATCAATTTGGAAAATTGATTTAAGTGATTGAAGTTAGAATTATCCCTGGATAACCAAGTACGTTTTCAAAGTAAATTTTTAAACATAAGCTAAAAGTTTAAAAGTTGTTTTAAAAAGCAAGTTTTGGAAAATTTCTTATTTCTAATATTTAAATTCTAAAGTAAGTATTTTCTCTTAATTTGTTATATTAGTCATTGTATAAATAAAAATGACTTAATATTATGTTTTTAAAGTATAAGTCTAGTTTTATATTTACTAAGCAACCTTATTTTTCAAATATTCATATAGTATGGTATTTTTAATAAATTACTGATGTAGTTTTAACTTAAATGTTTTAAGAATATTTCAAAGTAAAGTGTTTTTAAATTAATTTAAGAATCTAGTTATGTGCTTGGTAATTTCAGAGGAGATATAAAATATTTGGGAAAGTTTATTCTGAAAGGAAGATGATTTTGAAACTGTTTTCAAAGGATTGAAAATAGGAATATATCTTGTGCAGATATTTTGAGATAAATAAAAATGTGGGAAAATTTATTTATTGTATGATGGATGTTTGTGAATATTGAGTGATAGTTAAATAACCGACTATCAATATTGGCCAACTGCGTGGATCGTTTCGAAGAGACCGGGATCGAGATTTATTTCTCGAAAACCACTTCGATCCGATTTGTACGTTTCGTGCGAAAAACGTGTTCGGAGTCGAAGATGGAGCGGTAAAGTGCAAGGGCTAGTCGCTACTAATCCTGAGGATATTTCCAAATGGATGTAGTAGGAGTAGTGCCTTCGGTTTCGTTCGAACCCGGGACGAACTTGTATGGATGAATGCTTGCGAAACATCGTCAGGTGGGCGATGGGCATTCTAAGTGAAAACGTTCTAAAGGTAACGTTTAGCCTCAAGCCTCATCAAATGGGAATGACTGAAAATCAGGGATATGCAGCAAGGTTAGGTGGGTCATGCCCAAGCATGACAAGATAATTCCCCTGTCTTGATGTCCCTTATATATTTCGGCTTAGTGGGTGGTTGGTCGCGCCAACCACAAGGTTTATCTTGTTCGGGACTGTTCAGTAAGGAATGGTTCCGGCCTTGTGTTGCAGGGGATGAAGGGAGTAATCCTCGGTACGGTGATCTAGGCCCCGTACCGTGACAGGTGGTACCCCAGTGCCTAGTCATTAGTTGGAAATCCATTCTCCCTACGAGCCTTGCACGAGTTTTGTTTGTATTACCCACTTTTGTGGCTAGTAGCTGGAATTTAATAAATGTAACAATTTCGGCTATTTTATAAGTATTTGTATATAGACCCTATTATAATATTAGAGGATTTCTATAAAAATTGTTTTAGCTATCGTAAGGTAAAAACCCGACATGTTTATTTGTGGCGTGGTTTTACGAGATGCTTTTGTTTTCAAAGAATTTTTGAAACTTTAATAATCAATTGGGTGTGATTTTCTCACGCTGGTAATCCAGACTGACTCGGGTGTTATTTAACTGTAATGCTCGGGTCAAACCGAGTATTATAGGATACAGGATATGATGCTGTGGAGCTCAGGAGACGAGGTGGATGACGATACGTATAGTCGTACTTGTTATATATATTCCGCTGTTTGAGTTGTTGTGTATTCATGGTATGTTATTGATGTGAGCTGTGACTGATGTACTCTGATGATGTAATATATATAAACAGATATATTTGATTTTGAGTAAAGATTATTTACTACCTATTATATTTTATTCCGCTGCGATGGTTAGATTCGGATGTTGATTATGTTTTCTTCTTCTTCTACCTCTTCTTCTTAAACCCAAATGGTTCGTATTTCTGTGCAACTTGAGTTAATTGTTGTAGAATAGTGTTGACTCAAGGGGTACGGATTTGCGGGCTGTTACATAAACGTAAAGGGTTTTTAAAAAATTCAGATATGTCAAACATATTGAAGGCCATATATATATATATAATTTTTCCATTTATATTTTAAATATATAACGATAATTTATATTTGAAAGTTAAATAATAATTTATACATATATAGTTATATATTTGTTAAAAAAACTATTATATTTCGTATATTTTCATTTATTTTATTTTATTAAAGTGTTATATTTTATTTAAATTAGAAATTGGAAAAAGATTCAAAGTCTAGATCTAGATCTGAAATTTGATTTTAAATTCAAATATGTAATTGTTGATATTTGCATTTTCAAATATAATTATTTTACATTATTATAAATATATGTATATATATATATATTAATATTTATACTCTTATAAATATATTTTATATCACATAGAAATATTATATATATATATATATATATGATAGCACATATGTATACGGAAGGGTTAACATATCCGTTGCGGTGTAAATCCCAACGTCTATATATGGGTATGTTAAACCATGCACAATACACACACTTGTGCATATAATATGCTTGTTCATGTTATATAATATAAATATGATATCAAAATAAAACTTTATTTACAAATCAAATAAAATGTAGATTTTATTTAAAATAAATTTAGACTTCGTAGGTCCAAAAGGTCCAAAATGGAATACATTTTTGAAATTTACCTATTTACCATGCTGCGTGTTAGCCCAGTTCCAACAATGGTATTAGAAATAAATTGAAAATACCCCACCATATTATCCATGTTATTAGATGACATTACTACTGTTTTTAATAATATGGGTATAGCAGTGGGGTCGTTACATAAATAGCTTAATACTATCTAAATCAGCGGTATTATGGCTAACTTATTAAAGCCCATTCATATAGTATGTGTAGAGAGTGGCATATAAATAGATGTCAAATGGAGAGAAAGGTAGATCACATCCTTATCTCTCTCTTACCAATTCCACTCTTTTTAACCACTCAAAGACTTCGCTCTTTAGCCAACATTTTTTCGGCTTATCCAAGCCATTTCTGGTCCAATTTACATGCCTCGTATAGGTCTCAAAACTAGTTCAAGCCAAAACGATGTCTGTTGCGTTTAAATCCAAATTCAAATGCATACCTATATTTATATCAATTAGTATATTATTACTATTGTAAACACATTGTTAAACATCATTCAACATATCAAATACAAAATTTTATAATTAATATTTCATAAATATTATTTAATTTAATTAATTTATAACAATAACAATTCAATTAATCGGGTGATAAAAGGAGTATTCATTATTTCGGTTGTGTGACTCTTAGGTGTAAATTTGATAAGCTATTACTATCGAACAATTCAAATATTAATGTTCACATGCCACTTAGTAGGCGGTGTGACATTATGATCAAATTTGTCGCTTACTTGGTTTCGATGAAATTCTCTTTCACTTTATTAAATGTTACCTGATAGTGACATTAGTTAAAACTAATTCTCTTCATCAAAACTATATCTCTTTAATTTATGGTATTTGGTAATGGTCAAAATTCCAATATCATTCATATTCGACCATATGGTTCAAAACAAAGTCCTTGGTTCAATAATAACAATTATTATTAGCTGAACTAGTCGGAGTAGAGATTTTGACTTTGAGTTTACTTCATTTGACCGTGATACTAACCCTAAATAACCAAGGAGATGGATCCTTTCTTGAGTAGTGTTTCACTTCCAATACCTCCACTCGACCCAACTATAGTCATTCGATTGACATAGTGCCATGATTTGGCTATATTTAAAGCAAAGTTCTCATATTAAAGATTAACAATGTTCTCAAGTCGAGAGAACCGTGTAAATTAGTCACATCGAAATTTTCTGTTTGACCTTAATTATATTAACCAAGAGAAAACTATCAAGTGGGTCATTCCATAGTTATCCAATAACTATAGGTATGTAAACCTTGGTGTTTCCATCAGTCATGAGTAATACATTGTCCAACATTTAGAGAACGTTATGTACTCCAGTCTCAATGGATTCGTTGATATCAAGTCTTGATGCATCTTGACTAAGAATATTTAAAATGATGAGTTTATTATATTGTGATACAATACTCATGATTACAACTATATGTTTTACTTTCACAAATACCTCATTAATGGATTTTCTATTCAATGTAATTTAATTAAGCATTTAACTATTTATAGCACATTATAACAAATACATAACAGAAAGAAAAACACCTTTATTTCGAATGAGAATTGACTACAGGGTTAACTAATTTATAATAAATTATAGGATTACCCTTAGGGGCTATCCCTAAATATATCCATCTCCCACTTGCACTTGGGACCAATTATGGATTCTCAGTCTCATTCCTTCAGTCGGCTTCTCTAGAGCCGATCGAGCTAGACCTTTAGTGAATGGAACTGCTATATTGTCCTTGTTATCTTCTATTTGTATCACGAACTATTTCTTCTCCATGAATTCTCTGATGAGGTGTAACTTCCGAAGAATATGTCGTTATGTACCATGGGCTCCTTTGCAATCTGAATCGTCGCATTTTTATCACAATGTCATAGGATTCTCAAAATCGGAAATCACTTGAGCTCACTCAAAAACTTTTATATCCATACTGCCTCCTTATCTCCTTCATTAAGGATGATGTACTCGGCCTCCATCATCGAATCGGCTACTATCTTTTCTTTGGCGCTTTTCCAGTTGGCGGCTCTACCATTAAGTGTAAAGACATAACCAGACACTGATTTACTATCATCAATATCACTCTGAAAGCTCGAAGCCATAGACTTATTACTAAGGAGCTCTCCATTCCTATAAATGAGGAATAATTTCAGAGTATTTCTTAAATACTTCAGTATACATTTTACGGCGGCCCAATTCTTTTCTACAGGAAGACTGGTATTGATTCATGCATCTTAATGCGCATGCCACATCAAACCTAATACGTAGCATAACATACATTATGGATCTCATGACTAAAGCATAAGGAATCCTCGTCATACGCTCTTTCTCCTCATTAGCATGAGGAGCGTCTTTCTTAAAAAGGATGATTCCAGATTGCGTTGTAATTTTCCCATGCTTGAAATTTTTCATATCAAACCTCTTCAGTGTGATAATTATGTATGGATTAGGATAATCCCAACAACCTTTAAGATCTATGTATGGATTAGGATAATCCCAACAACCTTTAAGATCTATCTCTACAGACCTTTAGACCAAGTATATAAGCTGCTTCTCCTAAATCCTTATGTAGAAGTTCTTGGAAAGCCAAGCTTTCACTGATTATAATAAAAAATGCCATTGCCAACCAATATAAGATCATCGACATGGAGCACTAAGAATACGATAGCATTGCTCACTTCCTTTCTATGTATGCACGCTACTTTTGTATTTTAAAAAAAACCAAACTAATTGATTACCTTATCAAGACACTTATTTCAACTTCTTGAAGCTTGTTTAAGTTTATTAATAAACTTTTAAAACTTGCAAGCCTTGCTTTCATTCCCACTAACTACAAAACCCTCGGGCTACGACATATAAATGGTTTCTTCTAAACCACCATTTAGAAATCTCGTCTTTACGTTCATTTGTCATATGTCGTAGTCATAGAATACAACAGTGACTAGCATAATCCGAATGGGCTTAAGCATGACTATTAATGAAAAGGTGTCATCGTAATCAATACTTTGAATTTAACGAAATCCTTTTGCAACTATCCTTGCCTTATAGGTCTCTACTTTCCCATTTGCATTTAGCTTTTTCTTAGAAATCCATTTGTAACTGATGATTTTTTATCCCTTTGGGTATGTCCAACAAAGTCCATATTGTTTTCTTATACAGAATCCATCTCAGAGCTCATTACTCCAAGACAAAATGCAGAGTCCTTACTCTACATTGCTTGTTGGAAAAATAAAGGAGTGTCATTATCTAAGACACGGTTCTCCTTCTCGTCGTCCGCGAGAAAACTATAGTATCTATTTGGTGTGCTAGATTCCCTAAATAGGATTTTTTTTTCATATACGAGTTAACTTGGTACTCCCACCGATTCAGCTTCAGTGTTTACTTTTTAGATCTCATTCAAGTCTATAACTTCGTTATTAATTTCTTTTGATAGAAATTCCTTTTCCAAAAAGCGGCATGCCTAGAAATAGTAACCTTTTGTTCCTTGGTATTGTATAATATATATATATATATATAGCCCATCGATTTTTAGGATATCATTTAAATTTACAAAGTATTGATCTTGCCTTTAGTTTATTCAAACCAATGTTCTTAGTGTACGCCAAACAACCCTACACCTTCAAATACTTGAATTGGTATTTCTTACCATATGACATCTCGTATGACGTTTTAGGCACAGATTTAGTGGATGCCGAGTTCAACATATGCACTGCAGTTTCTAGTGCATATCCCCGATAGGATGGAAGTAACTTAGCCTTACCCATAATGGAATGAACCATAACTGATAGGGTTCAATTCCTTTACTTCGACACATCATAGTGTTATGGAGTATAAGGTGGAGTAATCTAAGAGTCAATCCCATCATCTTTTATGTACTGTTGGAATTCTTGTCCAACGTGCTTAACCCCTCGATCAGATCGAAGAATCTTAATTTTAAGGTCCGTTTGGTTTTCTAGTACATTTTTATACTTAACAAATTTATCATGGACATTAGATTTATTCTTCATAAGATACACATATCCTAGTCTTGAGAAATCATCGGTGAAGGTAACAAAGTAAGAACTATTAGCCTTAGTGATTATAGGCATGCGGCTACATGCACCACTATGTTCTAACCCTAAGAGTTCATTAACTCTTTCATTTCTCTCACTGAAGGGGTGATTGGACATTTTCTTTTCCTTTAAGACATGACTCACATGTGTCAATGATTTACAATCAACTGGCAGAAGAAATCCTTCAGCTTTCAATTTGTGTACTCGTTTCTCACTAGCATAACCTACCCTACAATGCCAGAGATAACTATCATTTATATTGTTAAAAGAAATATCCAAGGAATACATATAACTAGTATTGATCACAAAAACGCCATTTTCAGGAATACCACAGTAGACTTTATTTCCATTTAAACTAATGTTCATAACTTTATTCACATAATGAAATATATATCTAGTCTAAGACAATCTAGAAGTAGAAATAATTGCACAAATAAAGTCTTTTACAAAATAGTAGTTATTTAATATAAATACGACTCCACTAGGCCTACATAAATGATAATCTCCGACATCTGTTGCATCTACAATAGATCCATCAACTACTTGAAGCCTCGTCTCTCCCTTTTCTATGTGGTGCTAGTTCTAAGTCCTTGCAACGAATTATATATATGACTTTTAGCTTCAGTATCTAAAATCCAAGATATTTTATTAATTACTAAATAATTTTGAATCATAAATGTACCTGACGGAGCTGTAGAACCATTCTGCTTTCTTTCTCTAACATACTTTAGGTGATCGGGAAAGTTCCATTTCGAATGACTTTTCTTGTGGAAGTTGTGGCATTCTCCCTTTTCATTGGTCTTTTTACTTTTATTATTCTTCTTAACTTCTCTTTTCTGCTTCTTCAATACTTTCGAAGATGATGCACCACCCTTTACAACAAGCATAGCCCTCGATCCTTAGATGTAGACTCGGTTGACCTTAACATATTGGGAAGCTCCATGAGATTCACATTCTACTAGTTCATATTATAATTAAGTGTTCATACTAAAGTGTAAGAGGACCAAAGATCAAATCAACTTGTAATTCATTGCTTATTTGTATATCAAACTACGAAAGCCTATCAATATAGCCCTTCATCATTAGTACATAATCGTTAACTTTCTATCCTTTAGTCATTTTGGTATCGAACAACTTCTTCGTAAGCTTATGCCTTATGGAACATGATTACACACCAAATAGGGCCTCGAGACTATCAAATATCTCATGAACAGACGTGTTTTTATGCTACCTCTATAATGGCTTGTCGAATGTAGATATCACGAACACTTGAATGATCTCGAGGTATAAAACTCATTTCTCATAAGCAAGTCTAAGTTTGGGGTTAGCATCATCAATAAGTTGTCCTTTAGGTTCGCATGCTATAGCCGACCAAAGCTGCTCCTAAGTCAACGCTATCTTAATTGCTTCTAGCCAATCAATATAGTTTTGTCTGGTATGCTTGTCACTTTTAGAAAATAGTTTTGATTGGTAGATCGCTACACCATATGGACAATTTTATGAAAGTCTATATGAGTGGATCGTATATGATATATATGCAAGTACGAACAACTAACTATATAATATTACATGATAGATAATAATAGCAATCGTAGATTAAAATAATCACACCAGGATTTTATACTGGTTCGGACCTCTCGTCCTACGTCCAGTCCCGAAGCTCCTCTTCGGAATTTCCTTTCAACTAACTCTCACTTGACCCGGAGGAACAGGTTTACAATAGCAGAGTTTCGTTGTCAAGAATGTGTTCTATAACACGAACGTTGACTATTGAGTACAAGTGCTTCCAATATATATATATCTATCTAGAGGATATTGAATAATGAATTCTGAATATATGGAAGTGTTAAATACAAGTAGTTGATTGTTAGAGAACAGGTATAAGTCAAAGTATAGGAATTAAGAGCATAAGTAAGTAAGGTGAGATCTTCTCTTGAATTCCCGATGCTATTTATAGTGGTAGAAAGATTCTTCGTGTAGTCGCATCCATTAATAATCGTTGTATAGTTGCTCCTGTTGGTGATGAAGAGTTGCAATGAAGAGGAACCAATGTGTCGTTTCGGATGTGACAGTTGGTCTTTGAAATTACACAACCGAGTCTATAATCAGACGTCTGGAAAGTACCCTCAGACGTCTGGCCTTAATATATTTTTTGCGTCTGGTTGCTATTCAGACGTCTGAGTTTATTATCAGACGTCTGTTTCCTTCTGAGTTGTGAACCAGAGAGTTTAAGCAATCGTCTAAGCATATTAACCAGACGTATGATTCTGTCTGATTTGCAAACCAGAGGAAACATTCAGACGTCTGGCTAGTGCACTTAGACGTCTGAAAATGTGCATGTTGCTTTATTTGTGTCTGTGCCACTCCTTTTCAACTTCTACCGATTTGAAGTCTTTTGATGCTTCTCTTGAGTCTTGTTTTTGTCTCTTTGGTGATGTTACTCTATCATCTACCTGTAAATATAGATATATATGTACATTCGATTTCCGTTGTATAGTTGTTATCATCGAAACCATAGAATTGATTTCCTAACAATCCCCCCTTTTTTGATGATGACAACTATTCAATGTACTTATATATATATTAGAAATCTCCCCATGAATATGTGCTTATTTTTAATGTTTTATGACTCTATCTATATTTCTCCCCTTTTGACATTATCAAAAATAATTTATAATATTTAAGCCAATCGTCAAAAAGAAAATTTTCATTAATAACATGAAGAAGTTTCATACATAGATTTGTACAAAATATAAACACTACAATTCCTAAATTCTTAGAGTTCTTTTGGAGAAGTTTGATTTGGATCATCCTCCTTTGGTGAAGCTTGATTTGTATCACCCTCCTTTGGTTCTTCTTTTGTAGAAGTGCTAGCTTTTGAAGGAGATGTCAAAGCTTCCTTTGGAGGTTCATCCTCAAATAATTTGGAATGTTTTTCAGGAGGAGAAGGTACAGGGGTTACCCAATCCTCGGAGGGTGGTGTTGGACCACGAACTCATTGTAAAACTTCTTTAAGAACCGATAAAACAATTGAAAGAGATTCTTCAACCGTGGCTAGTCGTGTAGCAAATGAACTTTCAAATTTGTCAATTCGCCTAGCCAAATATTTTTGATTTTGGGATAATGTATGTTGGTTTCGAAGTGTGAGATCTCGAATACTTTCATTTAGATTTGTTTCCAATCGAGTCTCTATAATTTCGTCCTGTCCCGGATAATCAAATGGCGCGGGAGGAGGAGGAGTGACTTCTCGATGTTGTTCTTCCTTTTGGGACGGATCAATGTGTGGTTGAGGAGGAGGCTTAACTCTTCGAGATTGACGATTATGCGTCCAATCTTCGAAGGACATAATATCTGGAGGAATTTCTGGTAGGTGCATCAAAGAAAAGAATTTTGTGGAAGCATATTTTGGCGAAATTTCTTCGAACGTCGATAGATAGGAAGGAATATTATGTGCACGAAGAAGTCTCATAATATAGGTAGGGTAAATGATCGATGGACTTGAGCGAGTCCAAAAGTGTTTGAGCTCGTCGAAGATGAATTTTGCCCAATTTACACGAGTTCCACTAAAGAGAGCATACAGAGCTTTGTGCTCCAATTCCGTTATTTGCTCGTGACTCCCCATACGTGGAACCACTGTATTTATTATCATTCGTGTCAGGAGTCGGGCTTTTGGACGTAAATATTTTGAAGCGAATTTCGGCATTTCGTCCTCCCATATTTGATGAGTAATACTATTCTGTGGCTTAAAACGCATATCCGGAATGTTGTGCAAATCCTCCCCGGTATCAGAGCATCCTAAGGTTCTGGCTATTAAACCCGGAGTTAATCGAATAGTATTCACATAAACGCTTGACCATAGCCAGTTGTCCTCATCTTCGGTATTCCAAACTGAAGTACTATCTAGATTGGCGTAGAATAAAAATATAGCTAACTGATCTATTTGAACATCATTAGGAGTAAACGAGATTAGGGTTTCCAAACCAACATTTTCACAAAGTTGATCTAAATCATACATGGGGAATTTAAGAAGATTATAGAATGGTCCTGTATGAAGTTTCTTCTTTTGAATATCTTCATACCTTTTTATAGAATGGGGAGCTTTATTCATCCACCACTCGATTTGGTCGTCGGAGCAAACCTGGGGATTTGAAGATGTGGTGGGTTGATCTTGCTTTCTTTTCGTCATTTTAGGATTCTTAATGTGAGGAGGCAACTTGATTATATTTGCTGTAAGATCATGTTTGGGTACGAAAATTGACGTTGAGAAAATCGTAGGATGTAATAATTTTGGGATTAAAGAATAAAAATGACTTTATCGGCTTGAATTTAAATGGTCGATTGGGAATCAGACGTCTGGATCAAAAAATCAGACGTCTGGTTTGCCCTAATTTTTGTTCAGAGGATAAAATCAGACGTCTGCTTTGTGACCCAGACGTCTGGTTTTGTGCGTAGTTATAAAATTGAAGATACAGTGAGATTTTTCAGACGTCTGGAATTGAAAACAGACGTCTTTTTTTGTTTAATTTCGAAACAGAAAACGAAGGAAGATGTCTGGATCTTATTTCAGATGTATGGATTGGTCTGAATTTTATTTGGAGGAGACAGAACAACATTTCAGACGTCTGGTGGGTATATTAGACGTCTGATATATGCACACTCCTAAATTTTGAATAGTATATCCTTGTGTCAGACGTCTGGAAGTTATTGATAGACGTATGAAACTTGCAGATGGGCTAAAAATAACTTAAAGTGTGGTGATTTCACTTATATATCGAATGCAGATAACAAATAACTTTATTGTTGTAAAAAAATAATAACAAATAAGTTTAGATACATTCAATACTTAATACAATTTATTTATTTATATGGAGATGGAGTTTTTGGATTTTCTAACTCATTATCCTTCCATGGTCTAAGCGGGGTACCATATATTTCCACGTTCGTGAGTCCGTGGAGAGCCAGAAAATCGTCTTGGTGAGGGATGTGAAGAAGTACGATACGAAAAAGATGGATCCAATGAACTACAAGGTTTTGGTAGTAGTTCATGAACATCGTTCTTTCGGGACGAACAAAACTTCATCGCCACTTGCTTGAGAAAGCTTAACCTTCATGCTGTAACTTTTTGTTCGAAATAAATCTCTCGTTGAAGATCCATCTGTTGTTTTTGGTAATGATGGATTTCATCAATTTTCTCCTTTGTGTCAGGGGAAACAAATAGAGAACTTTTAGTTTTCTTATTATCCGGAGTAAAACCCGTACGATACGAAGACCACCTATATGTTGGCTCTTGCTTTGGTGTAGGTGTCAGAAGTCGTTATGGGGTGTCAACCGAGCTGTCCGTTGTTGGTGTTGAGACAGAGATAGATATATAGGAATCTTCTGACGACATTGTTATATTTTAATTCTTCTTTTTTATTAAAAAATTCAATTGTTTGAATGTAGTTTTTGTGTTTGGCTATATTTATATACTGAAAATATTAAATATAGGCAAACTAATTTTCCAAAAGTTTGAAGGTGCAGAAATCAATGATATAAATTGTGGTGATTACTTTGGGGACTAATTTTAGCCTTAAAAAAATTATTTTATATATATATTTTTTATTAAGGAAGAAGGTCATTTAGTGAGCAAATACCTAAACTTCATTGGAGTTTAGAGAAAGTTTGTTCATTTAATGGTTTTGTAAAGATATCGGCTACTTGATTTTCGGTATTTATGTATTCCAATGAAATGGTTCCTTTTTCAACATTGTCTCGTAGAAAATGATGTCGTATATCTATATGTTTGGTTCGTGAGTGACTAACAGAGTTTTTTGATAAATTAATTGCACTTGTGTTATCACAATAAATTGGAGATTTGGTGATAATTTTACCAAAATCCGTTAGTGTTTGTTGCATGTATATTACTTGCACACATGCTAAAGCGGCGGAGATGTATTCGGCTTCGCAAGTAGATAAAGAAACACAATTTTTTTTACTAAACCATGAACTAAAGATTGTCCGATAAAATGACAAGTTCCACTAGTACTCTTACGATCTTTTCTACATCCACCGAAATCCGCATCGCTATATGAAACAAGTTCAAACGATGATCGTTTAGGGTAGAACAAACCATAATCTTTAGTGCTAGATAGATAACGTAAAATTCGCTTAACCGCTCTTAGATGAGATTCTTTTGGTTTTGCTTGAAATCGAGCACAAAGACATACACTCATCATAATATCCGGTCGACTAACCGTTAAATAAAGTAGAGAATCAATCATGCTACGATATAATTTTTCATCAAAATCTTTTCCGTTTTCATCCTTTTCTAAGTGAATAGTGGTACTCATTGGTGTTGGTTTGCTTGATGTTTTATCCATTTCAAATCGTCGTAATAAATTGTTACAATATTTTTCTTGATGAATGAAGATTCCATTTTCAAGTTGTTTTATTTGTAAACCTAAGAAGAAATTTAATTCTCTCATGTGTGAAATTTCAAATTCATTTTTCATAATATTAGAAAATTGATTACATAGTTTTTCGTTGGTTGAACCAAAGATGATATCATCAACATAGATTTGTACAACCAAAATATCGTTATCTTCTCTTTTAATAAATAAAGTTGTATCTATTTTTCCTATGTGAAAACCAGATGTTATTAAGTGATTTTTAAGATGTTCGTACCATGCATGAGGTGCTTGTTTTAATCCATATAGTGATTTATGTAATTTAAAAACATGATCAGGATATTTTTCGTGAACAAATAGTGGTGATTGTTCGACGTATACATTTTCCTTAATAAAACCATTCAAAAAGGCACTTTTGACATCCATTTTAAATAGTTTAAAATTGTTATGAGTTGCAAAGGCAAGTAATGTACGTATGACTTCTAATCTTGCTACTGGAGCAAACGTTTAATCGTAATCTATGCCTTCTTCTTGATTATAGCCTTGAGCAACCAAACGTGCTTTATTTCTAACAATATTTCCATTCTCGTCTGCTTTGTTTTTAAATATGCATTTTGTTCCTATTACCGATTGATCTTCAGGTCTTGGTACTAATTCCCATACGTTATTACGTTCAAATTGATTTAATTCTTCTTGCATAGCTATTATCCAAAAATTATCATTTGATGCTTCTTTATAATTCTTTGGTTCAAAGTTTGATACAAATGCTATATGGCTTATATGATTGAGTTGATTTCTAGTTACTCTTGAATTAAGATCTCCAATAATATTATCTATTGGATGATCCTTAAGAATTCTAGGAGATGATATCAAAGTGTTATTTTGACTATTTTTTTCATTAGTAATAGAGTTTGTTGAATTTGTTAGTGGAATAATTTCTTCTTCATCATTAGTGTGATGTTTAAAAAGATTTTCGTCGAATGAGACATGTAAGCTTTCTTCAATAGTATTATTTCGTTTATTAAAAATTCTATATGCTTTGCTATGTTCCGAATATCCAACAAAAACACCTTCATCGGCTTTTGGATCAAACTTTCCTAAATTATATTTTGTATTTAATATAAAACATTTTGAACCAAAAGTTTTAAAGTATGATACTTTAGGTTTTTTACCAAAAAAAAATTTCAAAACAAGTTTGTTTAGTCATGGGGCGAATAGTTACTCGATTTAGTATATAACAGGATGTTGCAATAGCTTCATCCCAAAAGTGTTTTGGTAATCCACTACTATTTAGTAATGTTCGTGCACATTCTTGTAATGTACGATTTTTTCTTTCTACGAAACCATTTTGTTGAGTTGTACGAGGAAAAGAAAAATTATGAGTTATACCTTTCTTATTGCAAAAGTTTGTAAAAAGATAATTTTCAAATTCTCCTCCGTGATCACTTCTAATGTTTTTAATTTTTAAATTCATTTGAGTTTTAATTCTTTTAGCAAATATTTTAAACATACCAAAAGTATCGCTTTTATGTTTTAAAAATAAAGTCCATGTATATCTTGAAAAATCATTGACTATTACGAACACATATTTGTTGTGATTTATAGGCCGTACTTGTGTTGGACCAAATAAATCTAAATTTAATAATTCTAATGGTTGTTTTGTAGAAATATTATTTCTAGATTTAAACGAGCTTTTCTTTAGTTTTCCAATTCGACAATCATCACATAAATTTTCTACTTTGTAATTTATTTTAGGTAATCCTCTTACTAACTCATATTTTGCCAATTTATTAATACTTTTAAAATTGATATGACAAAATCGCTTATGCCATAACCATGGATCATCATGTTTGACGGTTAAACATAAGTTTGAATTTTTATTTATATTCATGTTTAATACATAAATATTTTTGTTTCTAAATCCTTCAAAAATGAGTTGTTTGTTATTATCTAAAATATTACATCTATCTTTTTCAAAATTTATTTGAAAACCTTTATCACATAATTGACTAATGCTTAGCAAGTTATGTTTTAAATTTTCTACTAATAAAACATTTGTAATAATAGGAGAGTTGGATATACCAAAGATGACTTCTCCAATTCCTATGACATATCCTTTTGAATTGTCTCCAAAGGTTACCTTTCCACCATTGATGTATGTTATATTTGATAGCATTTTTGAATTTCCGATCATATGCTTGGAGCAACCGCTATCTAGTATCCATTTCTCCTTATTTTTTATTTTGGGTACCTTCAAAATAGAAAATGTTTTAATTGGTACCTATATATTTTTATTAGGGTCCTATTTGTTAGAGGAAGGTAGCTATACCCAAGATAGTTTGGTGCCTTTATAAATATAATTTTTATTATAGACTACATTTTCTAAATAATTATTAATATGCTTTTGTCTAATCAAATTATTATTTGTTTTAGGAATCCAAATTTTCATATTATTGGTATTCAATTTAGTCTTAGACAAACTTTTAGCTTTTATATGTCTATTATTTTTAGCATTATTTTCTTTTTGTTTAAAAGAATTTTTGAATCCTATTTCATTTCTATTACCTGATGGTTTTGAGGTTTTGATAAGATTTTCCAAATCTTGTTTACCTTTATTAAATTTTGACACATTATTGGTAATTTTATCTAATTTTTCTCTCAACTCTATATTTTCAATTTTCAACAATTCAATACTATTTTTAAAATCAATATTTTCTTTTAACAAATTTTCTTTTTCTATAGAAATATTCTCACTTTCTATCATATTATTTTTGATTTTTTGTTGAGATATTTCAAGCTCTTCTTCTAGAATAATTTTTTCATCTTTCAACATTCCTATCTCAAATTCTAATCTATTTATTTTGACTATATATTATTTGTTCAATTTTTTTATTTGTCTAAATTTATCGTCTAGTTCCATGCTAAGTTCTAATAGTTCATCATAGCTAAGTTCAGGACATGTCTCTTCAGTTTGTGCCATAAAACATACATTAGCTTGTTCTCTGTCACTATCGCTATCACTTTCAGAAGATGAAGAATCCGAATCGTCCCAAGTTACTTTGAAAGCCTTTTTCTTCTTGAATTTTTGAATTTTGTTATTCTTTTTGTCATTATTGAGTTTAGGGCAATCCTTCTTCATATGTCCGTATTGATCACATTCATAGCACTTGATTTGACATATTTTTGTTGTGTTGGACTTCCCTTCTTTTTGAAACTTAGTCATGTTTCTAAATTTCTTGAATCTATTATAATTCTTGGCAATAAAAATATTTCTTCTTCATCTAGATCAGAGTCATCATTTTTTGTTGCTGGAAATGCTATATTCTTTTTCTCCGAATTAAGTTCTTTTCGTGCCTGCAAGTTAGCTTCATGGGACATTAAATTTCCTATCAACTCTTCAACTTTGAGAGTGGAAAGATCATTAGCTTCTTCTATAACTAAAACCTTCCTTTCCCAATCTGATGTCAAAGAGTTGAGTATTCGAGATATTAAATCAAAATCAGTGAATTTAACTCCTAATGCCATAAGATCATGTTGGATAGTTTGAAATCTAGAATACATGTCAACAATAGTTTCATTTTGATTCATTTTAAATGAAGAAAATTAGTTTTGCAAAATCAAAATCTTAGTTTGTTTGACCTTTGTTGTACCTTCACGTGTAATTTGTAAGGTACGCCAAACATCAAATGCAGTGGTGCATAACATGACACGCGAAATTCATTTTTGTCTAAAGAAGAAAATAAGACGTTCATTGCTTTAGCATTATTCGATGCTAAGGTCTTTTGTGCATCGATCCAAGTGTTCATAGTAGTAGTAGGTGCTTCATATCTATCTTGTGTCGCTGACCAAATTTCAAGACCATTAACTTCCATAAAAATTCTCATACGTGTTGACCAATATGCATAGTTAGATCCATTAAAAAGTGGGGGTCGTGCAGTGGATTGTCCTTCTTGAAAAATACTTGCCATATTAAATTGATTCAAAAACGTGTTACTGTTATTTGATCAAAACCTTGCTCTGATACCAACTGAAAGTCTATATGAGTGGATCGTATATGATATATATGCAAGTATGAACAACTAACTATATAATATAACTTGATAGATAATAATAGCAATTGTAAATTAAAATAATCACACCAGGATTTTATACTGGTTCGGACCTCTCGTCCTACGTCCAGTCGCGAAGCTCCTCTTTGGAATTTCCTTTCAACTAACTCTCACTTGACTCGGAGGAACAGGTTTACAATAGCAGAGTTTCGTTGTCAAGAATGTGTTCTATAACACGAATGTTGACTATTGAGTACAAGTGCTTCCAATATATATATCTATCTAGAGGATATTGAATAATGAATTCTGAATATATGGAAGTGTTAAATACAAGTAGTTGATTGTTAGAGAACAGGTATAAGTCAAAGTATAGGAATTAAGAGCATAAGTAAGTAAGGTGAGATCTTCTCTTGAATTCCCGATGCTATTTATAGTGGTAGAAAGATTCTTCGTGTAATCGCATCCATTAACAATCGTTGTATAGTTGCTCCTGTTGGTGATGAAGAGTTGCAATGAAGAGGAGCGAACGTGTCTTTTCGGATGTGACAATTGGTCTTTGAAATTACACAACCGAGTCTATAATCAGATGTCTGGAAAGTACCCTCAGACGTCTGGCCTTAATATATTTTTTCGTCTGGTTGCTATTCAGACGTCTGAGTTTATTATCAGACGTCTGTTTCCTTCTAAGTTGTGAACCAGAGAGTTTAACCAGACGTCTGAGCATGTTAACCAGACGTCTGATTTTGTCTGATTTGCAAACCAGAGGAAACATTCAGACGTCTGGCTAGTGTACTCAGACGTCTGAAAATGTGCATGTTGCTTTATTTGTGTCTATGCCACTCCTTTTCAACTTCTACCGATTTGAAGTCTTTTGATGCTTCTCTTGAGTCTTGTTTTTGTCTCTTTGATGATGTTACTCTATCATCTACCTGTAAATATAGATATATATATATATATATATATATGTACATTCGATTTCCATTGTATAGTTGTTATCATCGAAACCATAGAATTGATTTCCTAACATTTTATAATACCACACTATGATAAATTCGTAATGGTCTTGAGCCATTGTAATATTTCAACGGCTCAAAAACACTGCAAGATGTTTAGAAATTGCTTTTAGTCGTTACATTGCAACGGACCGAGCCATTGAAAATCTTGAGAGTTTTACTTAAAAAAATTGAGACCCTGAAGCATACACCCATGCCCAAAAACTAAAACGCTCCTAAAAAATAACACCCCACCCCAAATTGAATCCTTAATTCCACAAAAAATAAAATAAATTCACATATCGAATCCAAAGTACCTCCTACCATTCCCAAATTCCATATAAATCCCCTAAAGCCTCCTTCCGACGCCTAGCCAAATTCCCAGTCATCCCATCGTCGGTTCATTTTAAGCCACGCTTCCAAATCCAAGGTAAGTATTTAGTTTAATTGGAACAAAACTATATTTTGTCTTGTTAGATTTTCCATTTTTGTTGCTGTTAATTCATGTTTTATTCTATAGACGAAATAGTAATAGTAAAGAGGAAGAGCTAGTTATATTGATGAATTTACCTAGGATTTATTCATGCCCCAATTCTTATGTGATTTTGAGAGATAGGGGAAACTAAGCTTTTATGTATCTGTTGCGTTTCGTGAAAGTAATGTAGTTTGTGGATATAAATATATGGGTATTTTAATGACCGTGAATTGTAGCATTCTTGGTTTAGTATTTGGCATAAGCATGTTTATTACTGACCCCTTCATTTACATCATTTTGTTTTGCCTCCATAATTTGAGATTTATTACATTGATTTCTTATCTTTAGTTAATGCTTTAGGGAACTTTTAAAGAATATCCTTGAGGTCTAATTTGTCAAAGAGATAACAAGTTATTTAAATAATCAAATTTTATAACATGAAGAACCTCAAGGAAATATATAATATATAGTTTATTTTGATACAACAGCTAAAATGATTAGTGAGTTCCACATGTAAAAATCAAAGATTATTAGTGGGGTTTTTTGCATACGTCACTAAGCTATTTCCTACGTCAATAAATTTATACAGAGATTGACTTTTATTTGGCCAATTTTATCTTTAAACCTAAATATGTTGCTCTTGAGTTTGCTCAACCAATATATTTATGTAGAGAATCAAAAGTATTTGTTATTTTATCACATAAATAAAAACAATAATTTTCAAGTTGATTTATTTGTCAGGTTTGAGAATTAAAGTCACAGAAAAGATTATAAGAATTTATAACACGATAAATGACTAAGAAAGAGGAGTTAGTGCTCTAAATTGCATGATTTATGCTTATAAATATTTGATTTTGGATTATGATATGTATATTTTTAGGATGGTATTTTGAGTTGAAATGTAAATATGTGAATTTGTAAATATTTCTGGATGTTTAAAAGTGAAAATGATTTTTAGAGAAATAAAGTAATAGAAAATAATTGTATTTATTCCTGAGTTGATAAAAGTTGTTTCCCGTTAGACTTTTCTCTTTGAGATCGTGTTCCAATACTTCGAATATATTTTTCTCAATAGCGAAACTAGTTTTCTTTTGTTTGCTACTCATGCTTTCTTATACTTTAATGTGTTGCTCATTTCAGAGAAGAATGAATTGAATCGTGATTTAAAATCACCAAAAAAATTCTCATTCATGTTCAAAGTAATCGAATTGTTTGGTGTAAAGAGAGATTAAATAAACAGTAGCTTCATGGAGTTGCATAACTCGTACTAAAACAACTAGACTCATTTGAAGTCTTAATAGTTATAAGTTTCAAAATATTCTCTCTTATAAAATATTGAATGTCCTAATTGAGATCGGAGAACACACACACACACATCTGATGTTAGGGAAATTGATCTTTTCTTATTTTGAATATTAAAATGACACTTACGACTTGATGATATATAGTATACTTGACATATGCTTTTATTCTTTATATTGCTATATATATAATATCAGCTTTATTCATGTGGTTGCAGTCTTACATGGATTCGGAAATCGGAGCAAATAAAATGATTTTAATAGTCATTTTCTTAAATTGTGCATGCTTGATTCATATTTATTTGTCAAAATAATCGTTCGCTAAGATTGATGGTATAACTTATGCGGATATTTAGATATTGTTTGGTGAGAAATTAAGATGTAAATCTTGTTTATAATCATTATTTTCTGAGGCATTTGAATTACTGAAGGCTTGAGTCTACGATAATGATACTAGAAAGTTTTTCCCCCTTCTTCTTCTATTAGAGAAAAAAATCTAGGACTATGTCTAATGAATTTTGAAGAAATGGATTTTGAAAGTTTAGGATTTTGGTTCAACTAAATGGATAAGAATACTTGGTTAGTTTGGTTAAGTTTCTTTCTTCTTGTTTACCTTTAAGATCATTGTGCAGATCAATTTGGTCTGAATAAAGTGAATATTTGATGAACAATTAACTTATACTGGTATGTTTGTGAGATCAAATGCAACTCGTTCCTTTAGTTTCATTCGAAGTAGCTTGAAACATGTAACATCCCAAAATTATCAATTAAAATGAATAATATATTTAAATTCTTGGGGTTTAATTGTGAATAAATTGAAAAGAAATATCTTAATCAAATTCAAAAATAAGTGGAAATAATATATGAAATAAATTCCAATTTTATTTTGAGTTGAAAATATTGAAATAATAAATGTTTTAAAGGTCATTTGGATTTAAAATCTTATATATTTGAACATGAACTATATTAGTAACATTGAATACACATTGAAAATTTAATTTAAAATTTTCAAGATGAGTGTGGATGTACAATAGACATAAGCGTTTATATTTCAAGTTTTTAAAAAAAATTGAAGTTTGAATTTAAATTTAAAATAAGTGTTTTAAAAAAAAAGGTAAATAGCATTTTAAAATTATTAAGATGTAATATATATATTAGTTAGATTCTTTTAACATGTAACATATGTATACATATACAAATGAATTGAGGGATACCTTTATTTATAAAATATATGTAATATAACAATTAAAGAAAAAAAAAATTCTTTTTCTTTGTAAAAATCAAAAAGCTGAAACATACATGGAAAATAGAGTTGAATAATTAACAAAATGTAGGGTTTAAGTTCTCTTCTTACAAATGGCACAAGACATCAATCCCTTAATAAAATATTCAAATAAAAAATTTAGGAAAACTCTTCACCTTCCAATATTCAAATTTTAAATCTCCTAAACATTTGAAGTTCAGTAACCAAAAGATCTTTGCAATCTTTACTTCAACATTCAAGAACAAAGTTCAAAAAAAAAAGAAAAAAAACTGTCTTCTTCAAATTCAAAGTAAAACCTGAAATGTTTTCTTAAGCATCAAGCGTAGTGATATACATCCAGGTAAGTTTTGTTTCAACTGTATAGTTTATAAAATTATGATTTTTAAATCAAGTTTCAACAATTAATTCAAAACTTAAACTGCAGATTTGTGAAGGCAGAGAGTTTCTGGGTTTCAAGCCGTGCAGTTTTTGTTTTGTTTTTTTTCTTCTGGGAAGAATTCTAAAGGCAAGTAACCATTTTAATTTTGAATTTAAGGTTGCAATCTATAATGAAGCAAGTATTAAACAATTACCTTCAATTACTTGCAGGGAAAAACCAAGATCCAAGATTCAAATTACTCTAGTTTCAAGTTGCAGAAAATAGAAGAGTTCTCTGTTCTATTAAGAATTTACTGTAATTAAATTAAAATTTTGGTCACCGATTAAATTAAATGCATGAATACAACTAAGAGTAATTATTGATCTGTAACCATCAATTTGCAGATCTAAGTTTAAAAAGAATCAAAGTAAGAAAAAAAGAATAGTAGCAGGCCTCTATCTCTTTTTTTTGAAAAAAAAAACTGTCAGGACTTCTGGAAAAAAAAGTTGAGTAAACTTTTGTTTTCACAATCTTTTGGTTGCTGTGTGAATACTTGGATGATTAGGAAAACTTAATCTTGGTTTGCATGCAAGAGATTCGAATATTTGATTGAATGCTTGGCCAGTTCATATTGACTGTACAAAAAAAAAGCTAGTTCCTGTTTAACTTCAGGAAAGCAAACCCTAATTTGATTTGTTGCTAGCTTTGCATAGATTAAAGTGTTAACTAAAAATGGTTCAGATGCATCTAGTTGAAGTCTTGTTTTTGAACTTGCACTAGGTTCCAGTAACAACCCAAAGCAGGATTTTGGTGATTTTCTTTTTACTGGAAAACTGGGTTACAATTAAGTATCAGGTTTGCAAAGCAAACCACATTAAAAAATTTAAATCTCTCTCTCTCTTTGCTTTTGGAAAAATTGTAAAAAAGTTAAAATTTTTGTTTAAAACTGTATCCTACTTCAGTAATGACTTTAAAGCAAATTTTATACAGTTTCTTCCTAGAAACTATGAAATGCAGTACCCTTCAATTTTGCAAGAAAATTCGAACTTCATACATTTTAATTTCAGTAACACCATGTGAATTCCCTGTAAGAATGATGATTTTAGAAACATAAATTTAATTTTTTCATTGCACATTTCTCTGGGAAATGGAAGTAGATCAGAAAATAAACTTTTGAACAATTCTGGTGATCTATGTAGTTATGGGCCTCGAATTCGTCATTGTAGATCGTATGAACGTTAAACATTGCTAGAAAAATATTACTGGAATTTATAAATCATGAGATCGTAGATTCGAGATAAAACTAGGGTTTAAAACTTTTTTTCCGTTCACGTTAGAAACCACGGTGCTGCCCCTATGGTTGATCGGACTGCTTGTTAGTGGGGTGAATCGATGCGTCGCACGGTGTTGAAGCTTGAGGCAAAGTTTGGTGGCCGATAATGGCCCGGGGAGGCGGCGCGAGGCAAATGTTCCGATGACATTTTCTGATGGTTTCTGGTCGAAGGTCTCGATTCATGTTTTCGAATTGTTTCCCAATTCTGGGTGTTCGTGGTGTCTTAGGGGATGGAAGGCGACTCGTTGGTGGCCACAACACCGACCAACGGCGGCGAGTTTGATCGTGCACGTGCACGTGGATTTATGGTGCCAGCTGTGATGGGTTGGGGAAGACAGGGGTGAAACTCGAAGTAGTACGCGTGGGATTGGGGGAAGAACTCGAAGTCGAACTCGAGTTGTTTAGCGTAGTAACGGGTTAACTTAAAAACTTAAACAAATTTTGTGAAATATTTGTTCGTTCGGGTCAATTTTGTCCTAAACTCGAAGCGGTGGGGATAATGGCTCGGGGTAAACCCGAAGCAAATCTCGAGGGAGTAAATTAAAACAGCAACATAGTTCTTTTTACCAAATTTTTGAAAACACAAATAAATTTATTTTCTGAACAAATTAATGATGATGGTAAATAGAATATGAAACAAAGCGTATTTCAATTTACAATTTTATAAAAGTTGTTTTAAAGTTTAACTCAACAAAATAATTAAATGTAAAAAAATGTTTAAATGTTAAGACAAAAACCAAATTTATTTCTAATAATGGAAGAATAATTAACCATTAAGGCTTGCAATGATTTTATAATTTAAAATTAATTAATTAAAGAATAGGAAGTTTATAAAAATAATTAAACTTAATTAATTAATAATTAAGAATTAACAAATTAAAATAATAAGTCAAAGGACAATTAATTAATTAAGCCAATTAAAAATAATTCATAATTAAGCAAACTAAACATTAATTTAAAAAATGATTAGTAAAGACAATTATATGGCTAATTCACTTTAATCACAATCACTTGAATCAACGATGTTTGACCATCATCAAATATTCTGTAATGGATTGACATTTCTGTTGTGATGCTGTGATTGCTTTGTGATGAACTGTGATTTGCGATTTGTTCCTATATGTATGTGAAACCCCTTTTGCCCGTAAAACGGCATCTAAACTTCGATGCGATAGGGAGTTGGATTTCAGTTTGTTCTCCGAAACCCACATCGAACCTTGAATGTGAGTCTTTGTGATTGATACACCCACGTGTTTTAAATTTGAGCGCTCACTATGCGGATTAGCCGGGAGAGGACCTTTGTGTCATATAACCCATACCGAATAGTGATTCGACGAATGGATTGCATTTGAAGATCGATGGTGAAGACCGGGTGTCTTCAAAAACGATATGATAACCTATCGATTGTCTCTGAACCGAATTGCTCCGATATAGGGATTCCTTAAGTGATGGGAAGTCCGATCGGGATTCGAATTTGCACAGGCTTCTTCCTTTATTGGACGAAGTGCCTTCAGTTCTGTTCGAACCCGGAACAGAATTGTATGGTCGTGTGTCTGACACTACACTTTAAGATATAAAGCCGATTTCTTTCAAATACATATCTGTTGGTGGCGGAGAATTTATTCTCTTAGCTTAACACCCTTCTCTGAGACGTACGAGCTCAGAGGTTATGTAGTTGAAAGTTATCAGCGATATACTCCCAATTTGGTATTGTGGCACGCTAAGTGCTGCTGTGTATTGATGATTATTTGTTGATCATATGCGATCAAAGCATGGCTTTCGTGTAAAGCGTAGCTTTGTGGACGAGACCTCATCGGACCTCACACCTCGGAAATGATCGAAACAGGAAAGATGCGACAAGGTTATGAGGGTCGCGCCCTTTAGGGTATGTCAATTCCTTCTGGAAAAAGGTGGTGTCATGGTACGGAGCCCTGATACTTACCTATGTGGTAGCTTCAACCTCATTCTCTGTGTGGTTGTTGCTTTGTGATGGAGGGCCCTCGGATAAAGGTCCCAAAGGACCGGGGAATGGCATAGTCGTGTAGTAGTTACCTAGTTACAGAGGTAACCCGGCCTTGTGTTGGCAGAGAACTGGTTAGGTTCTCGGGACGTCCCGCCAGAGGCGTATCCATGTGGCATAGGAAGTTCCTTAGCCTGACCATTTGTTGGAAATCCAATCAAAACAATATGCGCCCTTTACGATTTCAATTTGTATAACCTGTCACCTCAGGTGACAGCTATAGTAGGCATAGTATCATGGTACCTATGCTGGCTAGGATTGATATTATACTTTCGAAATGATTTTCTACACTATGCACTAGTAATAATATTAAAGAAATTTTCCCGTGTCAAGCATATTTGACTATCATAAGAAGAAATCTCCTCCAATTGTGCGATTGCATTGTGTGTGTGGCAGGAGGTCTTATCGTAGTTTCGTTTTCCAAAAGCATACCGGTTTTTTTTGTTTAAATATGTTTTTTTAAAAGCAACCATCTTTGTTTACTCACACCAGTCCCATGACTGACCCGGAGTTTATTGTTTTCTTTCTAAACTCTAGGTGCCCACTATTCCTACATGGGCAGCCTAGTAGCAGGGTTCCCGTATTTTGGCTCTAGCTACATTTTGGAGTATTTTGGTTTGGAGACTATTGGTTTTTGGAGGCTTATACCTTAGAGACATTTTGGAAGCTTTTGGATCTCGAGGTGCTTAGCTTGGATGCTCACAATCATTCTCTATCTTTTTGAAGACTTTTGGCATACGATATCTAGTTCTTCTATTATGTCATTCTATTTGGAGATGTGATTCATGTATTATGTACTTTGATGTTGTAACAGATATTATTATGATGTTGTATCTATGATGTGATGCATGCTATTCATTTTATTTCCGCTGTTATATATTCACCTAATGTTGTTATAAGCTCCATCCGACTGGAGTTCGATGTTTGAATCATTGACAGTCGAGTACAAGTGAGGTATTTGATGTCAATTTTCGAACATTGAATTTTAGGTCGTGACATGTGGTACCAGAGCTAAAGGTTGAGTAAGAACTTTAGCTACGGAGTATAACACATTAGATGGCTCATTAGAGATAGGGGGAAGTATACCCTAGAATGAGTATAACCGATCAACACCTCAAATTTTTCTTAGTCTATTTCCTTTAATTGCCGATATTTCTTAAAGTTTCTCGTCCAAATATCTAAGCCAATTTTCTTACTAATTACATATAGTAAGGATGAGCGGACGAAGAGGCAGAATTGGGGGGCAAGGAAATGCCAAGCACCTAGCCAAGTTCCCCCTATGGCCGAGGCAGCTTTACCTATTCAGCATCAGCCGAATCTGGCTGATTTATACAAGAACTTCTCAAGGCTTGATGGTAAGCGGTTCACCGGCAAGGAGACGATTGTTGAGGCCCAGGCATGGATTAGATCTTGTGAATAAATCTTTAAAGGGCTTAAGCTGCAAGATGATCAGATGTGTCTCATAGCTACTTGGCAACTTCAAGATGAAGCCTTAGCTTGGTGGGAGATAGTCACTATTGATGAGCCTGAGGATGAGTTCACTTGGGGTAGATACAAAGAAGTATTTGAGAAGCGCTATATGCCATCAGCTGGGATTACTCGTATGTATCAGGAATTCATGGACTTAAAGCAAGGAAGTTTGTCATTCGATGAGTATCTCAACAAATTCAATGAATTGTCTCGCTTCGGTCCAGAGTTAGTGAATACACCTTTGAAGAAGAATGAGAGATTCATTCGTGGGATGAATAAAAAGTTCCACGAAAGGATGACTGGCCACATCAAAGAATCTTTCTCAGATTTAGTCGATATGGGATATCGTTATGCTACACTCGACATGCAAGAAGCACCGATGGAGAAAGCAAATTCGAGCAATCAGAATTGGAAGAAGAGGAAATTTGGAGGCAAGAAACCATGGCACAGCAAGGAGGAAAAGAAGAGCAATCAAGGGAGCACAACAGAGAATGTTACTTGCTATAATTGCTTGAAGAAGAGCCACTATTCTAGTAGATGCACGAAGCCTAAGAAACAAGTCAGCCAATCCGCTCAAGCAAAGCCCAGAAAATGCTATTATTGTTAGAAGGTGGGACATGAAGTTAAGGACTGCCCAGTTATGAAGCAAGCCCAGACAGCTAAAGTGTACTCAGTCAAAGACAAGCCCACATCTTCCAAAGCACAAAAGGGAAAAGGAGTTCTGAAAGGTAATCTTACCATTTATGATAGCATTGTTAGAGTTCTTTTTGACATTGGCGCTACACACAGCTTTATCTCTCAACAAGCTATTATGAATTGAATCTTCAACCCGATTTTATTGATAAGCCTATATGCGTAAAGAATCCAGTTGGAGGTCCCGCGAGTCTTTTTCTTTGACGTAGAGATGTTCCTATCTCATATTCTTGCCATCAATTCCCTATTGGTCTCTTTGTTCTTGATTTCAACGATTTTGAAGTCTTACTTGGAATGGATTGGCTAGCCAAATATGAAGCCAAATTAGATTGCAATAATCGGTTGATTTAATCAAAACCGAATTTGGGGTTTTCATCGAAATTTTCTGTAAGGACCCTAGTCCTAAAAGGGAAGGGTTGATGTATAATTTGGGTTATCCTGAACCCAGCTTGGAGTCCATTCCTATTGTTAGAGATTTTTCAGATGTATTTGAAGAAGTGAAATCTCTACCTCCTCACCGATAAATAGAATTCAGAATCGACCTTGTACCCAATGCTCGTCCTGTCATTCATGCAAGCCGCAGGATGGCGCCTAAGGAAAGGGTTGAATTAGTCGAGCAGACCAGGGATTTGCCAGCAAAAGGGTTGATTCGACCCAGTGTTTCTGAATGGGGCTCAGCCGTCGTATTTGTTGCTAAATCAGACGGATCTTTGAGATTGTGCGTGGATTACCACGATCTCAATAAGCAGACTCTCGATAATAAATTCCCATTGCCCAGAATTGATGATTTATTTGATCAGTTGAATGGTGCTTGTTTCTTCTCGAAGATGGATCTAGCCCAAGGATTCCATCGACTACGAATCGCCGAAGACTGTGTTCATTTGACAGCTTTCAAGGGTCCCAATATGTTCTACGAATGGTTAGTCATGCCTTTTGGGCTAACCATGCCCCAGCATACTTTGTGGACCTTATGACTCGTTTGTTTCAGGATGTATTGAATGAATTTGTGCTCATATTCATTGATGATATTTTGGTCTATTCCAAGACCGAAGAAGAGCATGCCGAACACCTTAGAATCGTCTTGGAGATATTGAGGAGAAATATTCTATATGCTAAATTTTCCAAATGCCACTTTTGGGTTAAAGAAGTCAAATTTCTTGGCCATATTGTTAATGAAGAAGGGATTTCTGTTGATCCTAGCAAAATTTCTGCCATTCTTGATTAGAGGAGACCTACTACCCCAGAGCAAGTTCGTAGCTTTTTGGGTTTAGCAGGTTATTATCGGAGGTTTGTTTAGGACTTCTCGAAGTTAGCTAGTCTATTGACCAAGCTAACAATAAAGAATGCAAAGTTCATTTGGACTCCAAAATGTGATGAAGCTTTTGAGGAGTTGAAGAAGAGATTGACCACCGCTCCTGTTCTCGCTATTATCAACGGGAATCAGGGATTATCTGTTTATACCGATGCTTGCGGTGAAGGCTTGGGTGCAGTATTGATGCAGAACGGGAAGGTGATTGCCTACGCGAGTAGACAGTTATGCCCTCATGAAAGAAATTATCCGACCCATGATTTGGAGCTTCTAGCTGTTATCTTCGCTTTAAAGATATGGCGACATTATCTTCTGCGTAAGAATCTTTTCAGCTTTTTTAACAATCTACGAATTTAATTTAACTTAACTTAACAAATATACTTATTGAACTCTCTTTATTTCTAGGTGAAAAATTCGAATTATTCACCGACCACAAATCTTTGAAATATCTCTTCACCCAAAAAGATCTAAATTTGCGACAACAATGTTGGTTGGAATTTCTGGCGTCGTATGACCTAGACGTTTTATATACACCCGGAAAAGCCAATGTAGTTGATGATGCCTTGAGTCAGAAGCATGCTATTCTTGGTCATCTTGTTATTGCTCCTACTCTTCTTGAGAAAGTCGCCAGCCAACAAAAAGAAGATGAATTCCTTCATCAAATTTATGAGAAAGTGCATCACGGTGAAAATTCTAGTTTTGAAGTCGACGACAATAAAGTTATAAGATTGAAAGGAAGAATCTGTGTCCCTAACATCCCTGATCTGAAACGTGAAGTTCTAGACGAATGCCACAAATCTAAATTCAGCATCCACGCAGGAGTTAACAAGATGTATAGAGACATCAAAAGAACTTTCTGGTGGAAGACGATGAAGAGGGATATATCTATTTATGTCAGTCGTTGTGCAACTTGCCAACAAATCAAGAGCGATCAAAAGAAGATGGCGGGTTTACTTCAGCCTTTAGAGATACCCAAGTGGAAATGGGACCAAGTGTCAATGGATTTCATCGACGGTTTGCCTCGTACTCATAAAGGCAATGAAGCGATTTGGGTCATTGTGGACCGTTTGACTAAAACAGCCCACTTTTTGCCAGTGAAAGCTACCCGCACGACTGCCAGTCTAGCTAAATTGTGTGTGAAAGAAATTATCCGTCTCCATGGCATTCCTAGCAACATAGTGAGTGATCGTGATCCGATCTTCACTAGTAGATTTTGGGAGGCGTTTCAAGATGCATTGGGAACCAAGCTGAATTTCAGTACTGCTTATCACCCACAGTCTGATGGGCATACAGAGAGGATCAACTGAATCTTAGAGGACTTATTGCGAGCTTGTATACTTGATTTTGGTGGTTCTTGGGAGGACCATTTACATCTGGTCGAGTTCTCTTATAACAACAACTATCAGGCCAGTATAGAGATGGCTCCTTTTGAGGCTTTATATGGTCGACCGTGTCGATCACCGGCCTGCTAGATCGAGGCCGGTGATAGACTCGTTCTAGGACCAGATATGATTAAAAAGCCACCGAGAAAGTTGATTTTATTCGAAAGAAATTGAAGACAGCTCAGAGTCGTCAAAAGATTTACTATGATCGTAGATGGCGGGATTTGGAATTCCAGGTTGGGGACTCTGTTTTTCTTAAAGTATCTCCTATGAGAGGTGTACTGAGATTTGGGAAGACCGGTAAACTAGCACCATGATATATTGGTCCTTTTCCTATTCTGGAGAGGATTGGTTCTCTAGCCTACCGTGTGCAGTTGCCTAGCTGGTTATCGGGTGTGCATGATGTATTCCACAGTTCTAGCCTTCGGAAGTATGTGCACGATCCAGACAGTATTATTGGAGAAGATGCCCAATAGGATCTCGACATCACTCCCAATCTAATCGTCAAAAGAGAACCGATAAAGATTGTGGATCGTGAAGAGAAGCAATTAAGGAACAAAGTTGTAAAGCTTGTTAAAGTTCAGTGGAGTGGCGATCCGAAGGACTGCACTTGGGAAACTGAATATAATATACTGAAATCCTATCCCAATTGCAGGGTGGATATCTCGGCTTAGCTGGTAAGCCATTTCCTTATTCGTTTTGGATTCGTATATTCTTTGTTTGTTTTTCTCTCTCTTTCAATTTCGAGGATGAAATTTTCTTAAGGAGGATGTATTTCTAACATACGAAAATTATCAATTAAAATAAATAATATATTTAAATTCTTGGGGTTTAATTGTTAATAAATTAAAAAGAAATATCTTAATCAAATTTAAAAATAAGTGGAAACAATATATGAAATAAATTCCAATTTTATTTTGAGTTGAAAATATTGAAATAATAAATGTTTTAAAAGTCATTTGGATTTAAAATCTTATACATTTGAACATGACCTATATTAGTAACATTGAATACACATTGAAAATTTAATTTAAATTTTTCAAGATGAGTACGGATGAACAATGGACATAAGTGTTTATATTTCAAGTTTTAAAAAAAAATTGATGCTTGAATTTAAATTTAAAATAAGTGTTTTAAAAAAAAGGGTAAGTGGCATTTTAAAATTATGGAGATGTAATATATATATATATTAGTTAGATTCTTTTAACATGTAACATATATATACATATACAAATGAATTGAGGGATACCTTTATTTATAAAATATATGTAATATAACAATTAAAGAAAAAAATTCTTTTGCTTTGTAAAAATCAAAGGCTGAAAAATACATGGAAAATAGAGTTGAATAATTAACAAAATCTAGGGTTTAAGATCTCTTCTTACAAATGGCACAAGGCATCAATCCCTCAATAAAATATTCAAACAAAAAATTCAGGAAAACTCTTCACCTTCCAATATTCAAATTTAAAATATCCTAAACATCTGAAGTTCAATAATCAAAAGATCTTTGCAATCTTTACTTCAACATTCAAGAACAAGTTCAGAAAAAAAAGAAAAAAAATCTGTCTTCTTCAAATTCAAAGTAAAACCTGACATGTTTTCTTAAGCATCAAGCGTAGTGATATACATCCAGGTAAGTTTTGTTTCAACTGTATAGTTTATAAAATTATGATTTTTAAATCAAGTTTCAACAATTAATTCAAAACTTAAACTACAGATTTGTGAAGGCAGACAGTTTCTGGGTTTCAAGCAGTGCAGTTTTTGTTTTGTTTTTTTGTTTTTTCTTCTGGGAAGAATTCTAAAGGCAAGTAACCTTTTTAATTTTGAATTTAAGGTTGCAATCTAAAATGACGCAAGAATTAAACAATAACCTTCAATTACTTGCAAGGAAAAATCAAGATCCAAGATTTAAATTACTCTAGTTTCAAGTTGTAGAAAATAGAAGAGTTCTCTGTTCTATTAAGAATTTACTATAAGTAAATTAAAATTTTGGTCACCGATTAAATTAAATGCATGAATACAACTAAGAGTAATTATTGATCTGTAACCATCAATTTTCAGATCTAAGTTTTAAAAAGAATTAAAGTAAGAAAAGAAGAATAGTTGCAGGCCTCTATCTCTTTTTTTTTGAAAAAAAAACTGTCAGGACTTCTGGAGAAAAAAAAGGTGAGTAAACTTTTGTTTTCTCAATCTTTTGGTTGCTGTGTGAATACTTGGATGATTAGGAAAACTTAATCTTGGTTTGCATGCAAGAGACTTGAATATTTGATTGAATTCTTGGCCTGTTCATGTTGACTGTACAAAAAAAATGCTAGTTCCTATTTAACTTGAGGAAAGCAAACCCCAATTTGATTTATTGCTAGCTTTGCATAGATTAAAGTGTTAATTAAAAATGGTTCAGATGCATCTAGTTGAATTAAAAAAAATATTTGCATGAATCAAAACCAAGAATGCATGCCTGGAAATGACTTTTCCTTTTCCTGTTTCATTAACTTTCTGATTTACAGTAAATCATACCAAAAGCCAACTCAAATCTTCCTCCGTCCCATTTCTTCTGTAAATGAATTGGAAAAACAAGTTGAAATCTTGTTTTTGAACTTGCACTAGGTTCCAGTAACAACCCAAAGTAGGATTTTGGTGATTTTATTTTTCCTGGAAAATGAGTTACAATTATATATCAGGTTTACAAAGCAAACCACACTAAATTTTTTAAATCTCTCTCTCTTTGCTTCTGGAAAAATGGTAAACAAGTTAAAATTTTTGTTTAAAACTGTATCCTACTTCAGTAATGAATTTAAAGCAAATTTTATGCAGTTTCTTCCTGGAAACTATGAAATGCAATACCCTTCAATTTTGCAAGAAAATTTGAACTTCATACATTTTAATTTCAGTAACACCATGTGAATTCCCTGTAGGAATGATGATTTTAGAAACAGAAATTTAATTTTTTTCATTGCACATTTCTCTGCGAAATGCAAGTAGATAAGAAAATAAACTTTTGAACAATTCTGGTGATCTATGTAGTTATGGGCCTCGAATTCGTCATTGTAGATCGTATGAATGTTAAACATCACTAGAAAAATATTACTGGAATTTATAAATCATGGGATTGTAGATTCAAGGTATAACTAGGGTTTAAAACTTTTTTTTCTGTTCATGTTAGAAACCAAGGTGTTGCGCCACCTATGGTTGATCGGACTGCGTGTCAGTGGGGTGAATCGATGCGTCGCAAGGTGTTGAAGCTTGAGGCAAAGTTTGGTGGCCGATAATGGCCTGGGGAGGCAGCGCGAGGCAAATGTTCTGATGACATTTTCTGATGGTTTCTGGGTCGAAGGTCTCGATTCACGTTTTCGAATTGTTTCCCAATTCTGGGTGTTCGTGGTGTCTTGGGGGATGGAAGGCGACTCATTGGTGGCCGAAACAACGACCAACGACGGCGAGTGTGATCGTGCACGTGCACGTGGATTTATGGTGTCAGCTGTGATGGGTTGGGGAAGACAGGGGCAAAACTCAAAGCAGTACGCGAGGGATTGGGGGAAAAACTCGAAGTCGAACTCAAGTTGTTTAGCGTAGTAACGTGTTAACTTAAAAACTTAAATAAATTTTGTGAAAGATTTGTTCGCCTGGGGCCAATTTTGTCCTAAACTCGAAGCGGTGGGGATGATGGCTCAGGGTAAACCTGAAGCAAGTCTCGGGGGAGTAAATTAAAACAGCAACATAGTTCTTTTTACCAAATTTTTGAAAACACAAATAAATTTATTTTCTGAACAAATTAATGATGATGGTAAATAGAATATGAAACAAAGGGTATTTCAATTTACAATTTTATAAAAGTTGTTTTAAAGTTTAACTTAACAAAATAATTAAATGTAAAACAAATGTTTAAATGTTAATTTAAAAACCAAATTTATTTATAATAATGGAAGAATAATTAACCATTAAGGCTTGCAATGATTTTATAATTTAAAATTAATTAATTATAGAATAGAAAGTTTATAAAAATAATTAAACTTAATTAATTAACAATTAAGAATTAAAAAATTAAAATAATAAGTCAAAGGAAAATTAAATAATTAAGCCAATTAAAAATAATTCATAATTAAGTAAATTAAACATTAATTTTAAAAATGATTAGTAAAGACAATTATATGGTTAATTCACTTTAATCACAATCACTTGAATCAACGATGTTTGACCATCATCACATACTCTGTAATGGATTGACATTTCTGTTGTGATGATGTGATTGCTTTGTGATGAACCGTGATTTGCGATTTGTTCCTATATGTATGTGAAACCCCTTTTGCCCGTAAAACGGCATCTAAACTTCGATGCGATAGGGAGTTGGATTTCAGTTTGTTCTCCGAAACCCACATCGAACCTTGAATGTGAATCTTTGTGATTGATATGCCCACATGTTTAAATTTGAGCGCTCACTATTCGGATTAGCCGTGAGAGGACCTTTGTGTCATATAACCCATAGCGAATAGTGATTCGACGAATGGATTGCATTTGAAGACCGGCGGTGAAGACCGGGTGTCTTCGAAAACGATATGATAACCTATCGATTGTCTTTGCACCGAGTTTCTCCGGTATAGGATTCCCTAAGTGATGGGAAGTCCGATCGGGATTGTGGACGCTCGAATTTGCAAGGGCTTCTTCCTTTATTGGACGAAGTTCCTTCGGTTCTATTCGAACCTGGAACAGACTTGTATGGTCGTGTGTCTGACACTACACTTTGAGATATAAAGCCAATTTCTTTCAAATACATATCTGTTGGTGGCGGAGAATTTATTCTCTTAGCTTAACACCCTTCTCTGAGACGTACGAGCTCAGAGGTTATGTAGTTGAAGGTTATCAGCGATATACTCCCAATTTGGTACTGTGGCACGCTAAGTGCTGCTGTGTATTGATGATTATTTATTGATCATTTGTGATCAAAGCATGGCTTTCGTGTAAAGCGTAGCTTTGTGGACGAGACCTCATCGGACCTCACACCTCGGAAATGGTCGAAACAGGAAAGATGCGACAAGGTTATGAGGGTCGCGCCCTTTAGGGTATGTCATTTCCTTCTGGAAAAAGGTGGTGTCATGGTATGGAGCCCAGGTACTTACCTATGTGGTTGCTTCAATCTCATTCTCTGTGTGGTTGTTGCTTTGTGATGGAGGGCCCTTGGATAAAGGTCCAAAGGACCGGGGAATGGCATCGTCGTGTAGTATTTACCTAGTTACAGAGGTAATCCGGCCTTGTGTTGGCAGAGAACTGGTTAAGTTCTCGGGACGTCCAGCCAGAGGCGTACCCATGTGGCATAGAAAGTTCCTTAGCCTGACCATTTGTTGGAAATCCAATCAAAATAATACGCGTCCTTTACGATTTCAATTTGTATAACCTGTCACCTCAGGTGACAGCTATAATAGGCATAGTATCATGGTACCTATGTTGGATAGAATTGATATTATACTTTCAAAATGATTTTCTACACTATGCACTAGTAATAATATTAAAGAAATTTTCCCTATCAAGCATATTTGACTATCATAAGAAGAAATCTCCTCTAATTGTGCGATTGCATTGTGTGTGTGGCGGGAGGTCCAATGGTAGTTTCATTTTCCAAAAGCATACCGGTTTTTCTTGTTTAAATCTGTTTTATTTAAAAGCAACTATCTTTGTTTACTCACACCAGTCCCATGACTGACTCGGAGTTTATTGTTTCCTTTCTAAACTCTAGGTGCCCACTATTCCTACACGGGCAGCCTAGTAGCAGGGTTTCTGTATTTTGGCTCTAGCTACATTTTGGAGTATTTTGGTTTGGAGACTATCGGTTTTTGGAGGCTTATACCTTAGAGACATTTTGGAAGCTTTTGGATCTCGAGGTGCTTAGCTTGGATGTTCACTATCATTCTCTATCTTTTTGAAGACTTTTGGCAAACGATATCTAGTTGTCTATTATGTCATTCTATTTGGAGATGTGATTCATGTATTGTGTACTCCGATGTTGTAACAGATATTATTATGATGTTGTATCTGTGATGTGATGCATGTTATTCATTTTATTTCCGCTGTTATATATTCATCTAATGTTGTTATAAGCTCCATCCGACTGGAGTTTGATGTTTGAATCATTGACCGTCGAGTACAAGTGAGGTATTTGATGTCAATTTTCGAACGTTGAATTTTAGGTTGTGACAAAACACCTAGAGAAAAATACTATTGATTGATGCCATACTAATCAATAATTAAGTGGATGATCATTGAGTTGTCATTTTAATATAATAAAGCTAACTACATTTAAGTGAAATGTTATGAAGTTCATTCATTCATTTAGAAAGCAATTAAGTTGACTAATGTAACATAAAGTTACATGATTGACTATTAATATACATACTATGATAATGCATGTTATATTTATAATAACTGCTTGATTCTAGGAATGTCTAGCATTATGATAGTGTAACACAATTAGTTTAATTAGTACTCAGACTTTTATTACATACCACATTGTCAAAGTTATGGATATGCTTTCGGTTTATATTTTCATTCTTTTAAGATAACTAAGCCATACATATATATACCTTGTAGATTTTCTTTACTTTATCCAAAATAATAATCTATTATCATTATTAAAAAGATATTATGAATACTTTAAAAGTTATTTATCCACTAGCTACAACTTGGTCAATTTTGAGTCACTAGCACACTATTTAGGTAGGTCCTTTACAACTCAAGTCAAATACTACACAAGCAATATTATTAACAAATAAATCGACCAAGAGTGAAAAGCCTAAGATAATATAACTTAATGCTTATCTCTACTGTACATTATTTTTGTATATTATGTTTGTCATAAACTTCTGTTGTATATTGCTTCTGTTGTACTTTAAATATACTAAAGTTTATGCAGATTAATTACATCAAATATATTAAAGTTTATGAAGATTACTTCAGATATATTAAAGTTTATGGAGATTTGTTACAGAAGCAATATTATAGTATATTATATTTTAATATATTACATGATTTTTTAGCTCCATATATAAGCAATTACGGGTGATATAATAGTTTAGGTAACTGTATGTATGTATATGACTAAACTACCAAAGACATAAAAGCATCACTAACCATTGATTTTATAGATGCGTGTCCGTTGTTATAATTTTAAAAATATTGATTATGGTTATATATATTATTAGCTTCATCATTCTTGATGCTATATTTTTTCGTGCATGGGTTGATGCATGTGTATGATGTGAGGTTTCTTCTAATGCATAGTTATAGACTTGTAGTTTTAGATAGCATGTGTGCTCATAAAAGAACTTATATGGAGATTTCGGCTAAAAACCAATATTGTTATCTAAATGTTATATATCTATATTTTTGCAATTTTGAAATCTACACTTAAATAAGATTTTCTATTGTTAAGAGTGAATTATCAAGACTAGTCATTTGTATGATTCAAAATTTCATTTATACTTAAAGACACTATTATTTGCTACCGCCATTTTATTAATGTTGCAGAAAAATACATTATATTTCTCCATTTTCATCATTCCACTTCTTTCATTTGAGATTCACAAACTATCAGCAGTTGAACACCATGATACTATCTACCCCACATGAGATCCTTTACCCCTATTTACATTTATTTGAGCCTCATGTCCTCAATACATCAAATTATTCATCTTATACGTATATCGTCAATTAATTTACCTAATTAATCAATGAATGGATATGATGACACATAGGGACTTGGTGATTTGGGACATCAGGTCTAAACCAAGATTCAAGATTCCGATCGGTACACCGAAGTTCCGGCCATTTCGGTCTGGTTCCGCCGGTGACCGGGCCGGAATTTGGTTAGTATTCCGTTTCGTTAGTTTTCCCCAAAAAAAGAAGAAAAAAATGTCGCACTAGATATGACAAAGAGCATTAAAAAACAATCGTTTAGTTTTAGGGCTGCAGTACATAGAAATCTAATAAGAGAATCTGGTATGACAAAGAGCAATAAGCAGAGAGATGGGAATTGAGAACAGAGAAAGGAATTTGATAGCTGGAGAGAGAAATCAAAGCTAGAGAGAGGAATAATTTAGGTTGCAGTAGACGTATAATTTATTTTGCAAAAATGGGCTAACTGGGCTTTGTTCATTATATGAATAATGTTAAAATAGAATACAAAGCTGGTGGTTGGGCTGCAACAAAAAAATATGATTGTTTTACATATTTTTAATGAACTTGAATTTGTTCAAATAGAAATACACCAAACTATATGTCTAGTTACATTTTTTATTTGTTAGACTACAACTAACATTATACAAATAGGATGTTTATTGACATACCTATTCATAAAATTATTCCAAAACTAATGAAATCAGAAACCGGAATTTTAACGGAATTTTTGGAATTTTCGAAACGGAACCGAAATTATAAAAAAACCTAGTGTCCGGAACGGAAATAAAAACCGGAATTTTGAACCTTGGTCTAAACACTTGTTTACCCTGTGCTTACTAGTAATTAGAACATGCATTCTAATTAAAACATGCACTCTGGTTCGCTTAGTTGTTAAAAACCGCACTTCATATGTCTAAGTACATTTCACATCCATTCCATACCATTTGTTGAAAATATTTAACGTTGTAGTTAGTAGCATAAGTAATTGTAAGTTTTACTAACTATTGATTTTTCAAGTAAATATAAACATGGTATTTTGAGCACAATATATCAAAAAATGAGGCACCAATTTTTGACTAAGCCATTTATGTACCTTGGAAGATGAAAGCACAAGTCTGGGAGTCGATAGTTATTATTGTGTTTATTAAATTGCTAGTGATACATTACTATAATCTCTTTTTGATGGCCGATATAGTTTGGAGAACTGAAAGGTGGATTTCTTGAAATTCATGTGATGTTGGTTGAGAACACACACAGAGTCTAAATCTCATGAATTGGTATGTTATTACATCTATCATTAAATTTCTCTTTGTAAATTGGTGGCAATTGAATCTGAACTTTGTCAGAGTTTTAGTTACATTGTGGAAATTAGTTAACCATACATTTACCCCATGTAAACCCTAGATAATCAAATCCTGGCTGCATTTTTCGTAGTAACTAAATGCAATCATATTTTAACCTCGCAATCTAATAGTACAAACAAATTCTTTTTATCTAATTGGCAACTGAGGTCTTCAGGATTTGATCAAAATCTCCGTATATTGAGTGCAGAGGTATACTTTACGAGTAGCTTTACTACTAATGGTCTCTCCTTTTCACTTTTTATTCTAATCCCTGCTTGATTTTGAATTTTGATTTATTCTAGCTACTAACTGCAACAAATGTCTCGCCGGACATATCTAAAGTCCCTAGCCATTTTGTACGAGGAAATGATACATATAAATTTGCATCGATGCTAATATATTTTATCAACAATTGCATAGGCAAAGGTGGAAATTTTTGTAAAGGAAGGAGAAGTTGCTACAAATGTGGTTACTTTGGTGAATACAATTAGTACATCTTCTCTTATGATTGGGATTCATGACCATAGTTTCATTTACAGGTAAGTTGATATATTTAAGAGTATAAAGAGTTTTGTGTTCAAGCTAAAATGTTGATATGATTTATAGTATATCAAGCTTGGATATGTTAGCAAATATCGAATGCCGGATACTTGCAGTGAATGCACAGTTTAGGAGCCCGAAGCACTTCGTACATGCACAACTGTCTCATATTCAAATTATGACTCTAAGATGAGTTCATGTTTCTGATTTTATGTATCAGCTATGAAAATGAGTGAACTAAAGTTTTAGTTGTTTTTATGTAGAATGGCTGAGCCTAAAATACCGTATCTGTTCTTATATTTTCCGATACGGAAGGGGCCGAGAAGAAGAAGAAAGAGAGGAAGGAGAAGAGAGAATCGAAGGAATAGAGTGGAATTCGTGATGAGCTATGAAATAAAGTTTCATGGGTAGCATATTTGGGTTTAACAATTTTACAAGTACGTGATTTGAATGGGTTGTGCATAAGTTGATAAATTAACTATTGCCGTTTGTGTTAATTAACTATTATGGCTTTTGAGTATGCTTAAATTAGCCTAAAAGTTAATGATGTATCATTTGCAGACTATTGAAGGTTCACGTGTATTTGTATATGTGGGAAGTACAAGTGCACTTGCAGCTAGCCTGGTATCGAACAATTCTTGTGTTTTGTAGAAATGAGCGTATAGATGGGATGCCAACTTATATTTTTGAATTTTGTAGATTTGGCAGACAAGGAGCAGAATAGTTATTTTTTTTAATAAGTCACAATTTAGCAACCGCTTATAGCCGTTGCTAAAATATATTTAGCCACGGCTAAGAGCCGTGGCTAAATATAAATTAGCCAGCCACCCTGCGAGCCATTGTTAAACCAAACTATTGCAACGGCTTTGAGTCGTTGCAAACTACAAATTTGTAGTGGCTCTGACCATTGCAAACTACAATGGCTCTATGCATTATAAAATGCTTTAACAATAGCTCAGAGCCGTTGCGAAATGATGTATTGGTGTAGTGGATGATTAAGGAAATATCATAGTATGTTATTATAATATTAGTAAGGTTAAACTTTATGTTTCATTTTCCTAATAATCTCCCACTAGTCTTTTGTTTTTCACCAAAATGTAAGTCAAAATATAGAAGTCTTTCGATTTCGCCAGTAGGTGTGAAGTCTAGTCTGTCTTGGAATTCTGACATTAAGTTTGCTCAATAAGTCATGGCTCCACATACAATGGTTAAGTCCTTATCAGTTGTATTATATATAACTCCTAACCCATGGTACCTTGTCCTAATTTCACTTCGACTTTGAGTTTTCTCAACAAATCGAATTGAAATTATTCACTCCTCCCTACCATATCGTGACGGGGTAAGTAAAATATATGTACCTTGAGTTTGATCAACAAATATAAATAGTTGATTTGATAGTAAATTCAAAATAGAGTAAAAGATATGCAGACTTATAATGGTTCAATCATAACAGGCTAACATCCACTGTTCATATACATTTTTTTATTATAATTCAGCTTTTACAAGAGTTTTGAGAATAAATACAACTAATTATCACTGAAAATAAAAACCTGAAGCTAGGTTCAGTTTTTCCTATAGTATAGAGTCTTCAAGCTTCAAAAATTATCCTCATGAATGCCAAATGTTTGGATATTTATAGGGGTGAAAATGTGATATGATTATTTCGAAAAGTTAGGAAATTTTCATGTATATCTCACCCAGATGGAATATTCCAGGGTATCATGAATGTGGTTGATAATTTCAAAATATATGCATATTTCATTCCATATATGCACTATTTTGTTCGGTTGAGAGCTCTGTCTGAGGTAGGTTGGTCTGATGGAATGTATGTATCCATCTTGTTGGCTAACTTTCTACTTCCTCCTTCTTTACCCGTGGTTCTGCTTGCTATCTTATCTTTGCCCGGTCTGCACATGGCTATGCTCCTGGTTTTGCACCTCCACCTACCGAAGATCCTGTTCTATACCATTGACTACCAAACCATATTTTCCTATTCGTTACCCTAGGGGTATCGGACGGGACTTTCAGTTCGATACCCTGGGGTACTGGACAAGATTTCCTGTTCGTTGCCCTGGGTACCAAATTGAGTAGGGGTTCTCCAATTTTGTGTCTTTATGCCTCTCCATGTGTTTCCCTCCTCTTGCCTTGGTCTTCTATTAGCTCCTATCTGGCTACTCCTCGGTCTTGATCTCATGGGCGAAGTTACCCTTAACACTTGCCCCTTATCTCGTAAGTTACGAGGTGGGCTTTATTGAACAACTCGTTGAATGAATGCTTTGATGGACACATGTCACTACCTTTGCTCTCCTTCTTGGGACGGTATGTCTACTTGCTTGATGGTCAAGGTTGTGTGGTGCGACATTGGTCCGGCACTCTTTCCATTCGGTATGAAATCAGTTTGGTATTGGTCAACTCACAACCCTATCTAAACTGCTATGCCTCTTCCCACCAGACACACCTATTCATTTCTCAAAACCTATCATTTTTTGAGACTGTTCGTCTCCTCTTGGTTGCTGTTGCCAACCTTCATTCATGCCGCCTCTCAAACCCCATATTATATCACTAGTAAGCATCTCTACTAAATTTTTCATCCCTATAGCCGATTACATTTTATGATCCATATACCCTAGCTGCATTATGACCTATATTTTGATCGATAGCTGGTTAGGGTTTAAAACTATTCGATTATTAGCCGAACACAAGTGTTAGAGTTTTTTTGCATCCATAATAACACATTATGTGCGAAAATTAGTGTTTTTTTCGGCTGTATGTAGTGGCTTAGGGTTTGCGACGATTAGCCTTTTTTTGGCTGTATGTAGTGGCTTAGGGTTTTAGGGTTCAGTGGGTTGGTCATATAGGTTAAGGCGTGTCTTCCTTGATTATTTGAATGTTCGACCATTAGTCAGAAAGTCAAATGGCCTCATGCTAACCAATTTTTTAACTTTTTACATTGAATTTAGTTATTAAATTGAACTTTGAATATGCATTTCTAGGAAAAGGTATTGGCATGGTTTTTCTAATAATGCCAGGATGTTTAAGTTAACAATGCTTTGGTTCGTTTTTCAATGTACATGCACATACACACACACACACACACAAAACACGTCCACTCTTTGCGATAATTCACGAGCTAAATTACTATATCAGATAGGTATGCCGAGCTGTCGATAGACTCGTTCGTTGACTTTTCTAAAGATCAGGGTCCTTCTTCTTTGCCCCTTTAGATCCTATGCTGTCGGGGCGCCACTCCAATTAACCTAGTTCTGTGCACTCTCTAGTTTATGGGTATGGGCAATCTGAGCTTTTAGTAAATCCTATAGACTCCGTGGCCTCCACTTTTACTTCCAAGCGGCTGGATTTGATCATTCACACATGGTATTCCCAAAGAGGATCTCCTTCTTCCCACTCCCGAGCAACAAGCACATGCTCCATCAAATGGACACATGGCCTATTCTCGTTATCACTACGCGACTGGAGGCCTGCCTCCTCTTCTTTAATGGATTGTAGGCTTTCTTATGTACTTGAAGTTCTCTCCATTCTAGTTGCACCCTGATGGATATGCCATTCTCACTAGCTTATATTCTATCTTCATAACTCATTGCCAAATTAGTTTCCTTTATGTGATAAAAAGCAAGATAGAGGGCTCTTCTTTTATTTATCTCAAAGTGGGAAGCAAATTCAAGTCGGTTGAGAACTTGTACTCTAAGTATAGCATGTTCAAGCATGAATACTTCTTCGTCCGGTATAACTCCCATGCTTTCATCAGTGGCATTCTAGATGTGTGCCTTGCTCTTTCTCAATTGCTTCCCTCCATAGTTTTTTATGAAACTTTGCATTAGACACTATTCTTTCCCTTTTTGGACTTTCTTCCAAGTGGAGTGAGAGCAACGATGGGAGAGGACCTAGAAGATATGCTGCATAGACTCCAACAAATCCGAAAGGAACTCTAAGAGGTTTCCTCTCTAGTTATCGATGAAAATCTAAGGCAGCTAGGGCTATTGCTAGCCGGTCGCTTAATCGAAAGAGGTAGGCAACCTTCCACTCACAAGCTTACCAAGAAGAAAAAAGGAAAAGACTCGGCTACCAGTGAGACAAGTGACGTGCCATCCTCTCAGCCTTTAGTTTCTTGTACCCTCTTGACTACAAATCCGCATGGGGTTGCTCCTACCGTCCTTACGAGCTCGAAGGAGCCAGAATTAGACTCCTTTAAAGTCGAACCTTGTAAAAGTGGCCGGCTCGGGATTTTTAGGGAGTAGAGGATGATGGCATCCATACAAAGATAGCAGAAGAGGAAAACTCTCATTCTCATAACAACGATCGTACTTCATGGACCATGATGAAGTGCATTCCTCCGGAAACATCGGTTTAGGTAGCCCGCCTAATTTAGAGTTAGATAAGGTCTTTTTGGTTCTGAAGAAGTGGGAACTTTCATTCCCTATGACATTTCTGTTTCTGACAATCTTCATGAACCGAAGCTCGAGATCGATTATAGGGACTCTACGCGACAACAGGAAACCCATAGGACCCCAAGGATTTGTGTAGTCACTATATGCTCTTACATTCACACTCGCATAATCGCACGTTCATGTCATAGTCATGCACCTTTCAAGTGTCTGTTTTGATTCTAATTCGTCGTACTATGCCATCGCAAGCAGCATGAGCTTGAAAAGGGAAAAATTGCTTTCATAAGATAAAGTGGTTGGGGCCAAAAGCGCCTCCCAAGGATATCAAACAGGCTGTGCCTTCATTTATCCCGAGCAAAAATGTTAGGCAGCCAGCTACGAAGCTGATAACCTGGAAGACTGTCCATTACCATTCGGTTTAGGAAAAAAGCGACCAAGGCCCTAAAAATAATCCTCCAAAAATATCCCACTCTTCCAACAATAAGTCAAGATCCTGGACTCTAGTTCATCCCTCCAAGTCTCCGTTGCATTCACCTTTTCCTTTATCTAACTCGGAGGCCTCCAAACATTAGGAGAAGATGGGTAATAGAGGAGCGATTGTCTTGCCTTAGGGGAAAGGAAAAAGGGAAGGAATATAATGGCACGGGAATCATCACCGATCCTTCGGATCTAGGCTTTGATGAATTTCTACAACCTTACCAACCAAGAGATCCTTTGCTCCATTTGCTTGTCGGTGTACCCCCACTTTCCTTTATAGGAACGATCGATCTCCTTGCTGATAGATTGGGTGGTGTGAAAGCATTATCTAAGTTTCATGCCAAATTCATCAATCCTAGAGAGGAGATCAACTAGAAGAATGCAGAATAGAATTTAATGATTTTTAATCCAAAAAAGTAGTTACATGAGAAGGACTTAGACCATAATAAAGTGGTGGATGCATTGGGGAGATCTCACACCAAAGAGATAAAGAAGCAGGCCGATGAGATAAAGATTTTACGGCTGCTCATACTAAAGAACTAGAATAGTTGAAGTGAAATTATGCTATTAATATCAACACTGCCAAGAAGGATTATAAGATAGGGCCAGACAGCTCTTTGATGATTAGAAGAAAGTCAAGGCCAAATTTACTAAGAGAGTGGATGAGCTTCGGGAGGTAGTTAAAAGAGTGTAGCTTGGCATCTCTAACCTAAAGGTAAAAGGGGTGGAATGGAGAGATGATAGGGTCTCTCTCTAAGCAGGGTTCAGGGCTCTATTTGCTGGAAAGGTTGTCAAGACCTCTAGGGCCTAGAAGCTACAAGTGGAGTGTGATGAAGCAAATTGCCAACTGGATTAAGTAGAATAACTCTTAAATGAAATCTATTACAAAATGCTCCCCGAGAAAAGTTTGGCTTGGATGGACAAGTATCAAGAGGTCATGGCTTTAATCCACAATTGCCTTATTAAAGAGGCAAAAGCCATTGTAACATCCCAAAAATTTAGTGGAAAATTTAATAAGAAAATCAAATTTAAGTAAAACAAGGGATAAAATGAAATTTTCATAAACATTCGAGTTTGGTATGAAACTTGTACCATTGCATTCATAGCGATTTTCTAGACAACTTTCATACATAACACTTCAGAATCGGAGTTAGTACAGAGAAGTTATGGACGTTTGAAAATTTGAAAATAAAGCAAAATGAAAAATTAAAAACTTACTAAATTTACATTGTAATTGGTCGACCCATAGGGTTTGATGGTCGACTGGTAGCGGCCGAGCTAGCTGTTGACGATCGACCACTCACGTTAAAATTCAAGAATTTTGGAGCATGATCGAACGACTGTGATCGACCAAAATATTTTCCTTCGTGCCCAATTTTTAATGTGTGTACAAGATGAAAATGAAGATCCTACAAGGAAAATTCGATCCAAACAGTCTCTAACCCCTATAAAATTAATAGCTAGGCCAACGTTAATTTTGATAAAAATCACAATATGTTGAAACTCTACCAAAATTTCATCTCTTCACTTAAAAACTTTCTTTAAAACAAATTAAAATCAAAGCAAGAGCACACTAGTAATCAGATCTAGGAGAGGAAAAGCTTAAGAAGGTTAATCTTATAATAGAGCATAGGTGGTTAAATTTGGATTCAAGGTAAGTGGGAACAAGTTTGATAAGTTGATTGTTTATAGTTAATTTTAACCTATTCTATCTAATCTAGGATGTTAGGAATAAACTATAAACTATAAAGCCTAATTGTAAAACCTAAAGTTTGAATTAGAAATTTAAATTGGTGTAATTTGATAAATCTGGTTCTAACCCAAGCTAAACCCCTTTATTATTGAATAAAAACCCTAAAGTTTGGTTAACCCTGAATTGAACTTGTATAATTAATCTGCTAAAAACTGTTAATTGGAAACCAATAAATGTAGCGTAAAACATCGAAGACTAGTCACCGTGAATTGCTTAGGGTTCACTTTGTAAATCGAATTAACAAATAATAAAAAATCAAATCGCTAGAAAAATCGAAAACCCTAAAATTTACGACGTGACTAGTCGACTGTTCACCTTGAGTGGTCGACCGATGGAGGCTTAAATTGTAGACTCTAAACCTTGGCCTAGGATTGAAATAAAATTAATTAAATTATTGATTGTTTGTATAAGCATATGTATGCATATGTGTGTATATTAAACGAAGTAGGGAAGCTAGTTCCCTATGAGATGACGCTTGGATGTTACAGAATTGGGTAAATGTACTTTATCCAATAAGGGTCGATTACTTGACTAGGGGCGATTTTATCGCCATTGGCACTCATAGGAGGTTCTATAGTTGATGCATAACATTGATTGATGCCAGATGAAGTGTGTGGACCTAAAACGACAAGACTCCTTAGTATGCACAATTCTGATGCGACGTGATACTATGTGGTAGATAGAGCACGACACGTGCAATAAGAAGCGTATACTATAGTCGAGAGGTGAACAAAGATGTAGATGGTGAGATAGCCTAGCAAGTCGGCATTGTGGAATCCTCCTTGATGTGTAGTTAGGTTATATGTAGTCATAGTTATGGGAAATTTGTTCCCATATAACCTAGCGGTGGTGTTTCTATGTCTAGTAACCTGGTGGTGGTGTTTCCATATCAATTAGCTCTAGGAGCAGTGGTCGTTCGTTAGTTATTGAGGTTCATTCGTAGTATGATCCTTGTAGTAGCCTGCATAAGTTGTAGTGTAGGTGTGTGTGTTGGATAAAACCCTTAAGTAATGGACACTAGGAATACATGAACACTTGTAGGACACCCTAACACACATAGAGTAGAAATAAAGTTAACTATACATGATCGCCATATATTAAACTTTTACTCGTTCACCATACTTTTTTCATATCCGCCTTTTTCCTTTCTTTCCCCACCACAGGAGGATAGGGCAGCGGGCGATTTAGCCCGATCTCGATATTTGGAGTCGTGAGCTTATTATAGGAGTTTCTTATCCTTTACTTACTCTTCATGTAATTGTTGCCTTTCCAATACAAAGTATTTCTAATATTGTGTTTTGGGATACTTTCTGATATGGATATTCGATTTTTATATTTTGTTCCTTCCACTATGAGTTCTGAAAGTATAGTATATCCTACATCATATCTATTTATATAAGTTCACTATTAGTCTTTATAATAGTCTCTATAATCTTATAAAAATCCAATAGCTCGTATTTCTTGGCATGTTGCAAGTCCGAAAGTCACCTTAGACTTAGGATCAGTGTGTCAAGAAGTTCAAAATTGTTTTCCAATATGTTTTTAGAATGGAGTTCTAAGGGGTGTGTATGTATGTGTATATAAAGATAAAAGTTTTCAAGAGCTTTACAAAAATTATGTTTATCATAATCTCTCTTATCTGTGCCTATGTTATCTCTTATTCATGCCTATACTACAAGTGGAAGGGTGCTAATAAAACTCTTAAAAATAGGGTTGTCAATGGATATCCAAAAAATCTGAAATCCATCTGCATCCGTATCGAAAAGCGGATAACATCCGATATCCGAAAAACGGATGTGGATGCGAATACGAAGACATCCACATCCAAAAATTATCCATATGGTCTTTGTCAAGATTATAGTATAAATTATGTGTATTTTAGTATAATGAAAGATATTTATTTATTATTTTATTAAGTTAGCAGTTTATATTATATGCACTTAATGCTTATTAACTGCTCAAAACTATTTATTATCTCCATATTTGTTTATATTTAACATTTTTATAATCAATTGGATTGAAAAAAATGCATGTTAAACTTAATATTTATATTTGTATTTTTTGATTTATCAATCGTTAGCGGATAGTATAATTATCTGATATCCGTCCGTATCCGTGGATGTGGATAACCGATATCCAAAAATCATTTCGGATACGGATGTGACACTATCCGCATCCGAAAGTATCCATTGACAGGTCTACTTAAAAAACACAGATAGAGGATGAGCGATCCTATAGGTTCAAGCTCAGGCGATGCAGCTGAGATTTCGGATGTGAATGTGATTCGGTTATGCCATTATCTTCAGGTGAGGGGACAATCCAAGTTTAATCTCACTAGAGGTCCCGCCGAGAGAGTAATAGGTGCAGTTCCCACCCACCTACATGCCATTTTCTAAGTTTTGTAAGGATTTTGCTAGCCTTGGAAGAATGTCGTATGTATGGACTAAGTCATATATAGATTCGAGGATAAGGATTTGTTCTTATAAAAGAATCTTTGGGTTGGTGGGTCTTGCTGATAAGGTGAGGAAAAAGTTAGTTACTTAGCAGCTACAGGGTGAGGCTCTTAGTTGGTGGGAAGCGTTTGAGGCAGTGACAGACGGAAGAGAGATCACATGGGGTGTCAACAAATTTAATGAGCTGGCTAGATTTAGGATAGAACTGATCGACACCCCACACAAGAAGGCTTTGAAGTTTGCTAAGCGGATGAACCAACCTCTTTAAGGTTTAGCTTCGAGTCATATTCCCATATTTAATATAAATGAGGATTTAGTAGAGATGGCTTTACTAAATACCATTCTAAGGAGGAAGCGATGGAAGAATCCAAGAAGACTAGAGGAAAAGTGTAATAGCGGAATCAGCGCAAGGGAGGATTTGACCCAAGGGAAAACTTAAGAAGAAGGATATGCATTGTAGGAAATGTGGAAATAATGGACATTTCACGAAGGAGTGCAGATAAGAGGGTTTGAAAGTCGAGTGCTATAATGGAAATCGGTTTTGACATATGAAGTGGGAGTGTCCAGTACCTCCAAAGACCTATAGCCAGATAGTTAAAGCACATACACCGGACACAGTACCTAGCTCGAGTATGCTACCAGTTGCAGATAATGGGAAGAAGGTCATGATCGAAGGTGTGTGGACTTTAACTGGTTCATCCATTAATACTTTATTTGATATGAGCGCATTACAGTCTTCTATATCTAGTAGACTTATAGGTGAGTTGCACTTAGACATTAGCATAGTTACGGACTTTGTAGTTATGTCAAACCATGTTGGAGGATCGACCTATTTGTCTATGGTATTAAGGGTTTGAAATTATTCATTTTGGGTATCGAGTTCGATTGCTATGCATTTGTCTTAGGATTTTCTGGGTTTAGGTTGATATTGGGCATGGATTGGATGAATATGTCTGGGGCAATATTGGATTGTGATAGGAAGGTTGTTACATTGAGTACGTGTAGTGAACGTAGCTTGGAGATTTATTATGATCCCGAAGGATTGGTTATGTTGAGATACTTATAATTTTATACCCATCATATGACGAGCTAGATACAATGCTTGTATTTAGAGATTACCCGAATGTCTTTTTCAAAGTTACCAATCTCTTAGCTAGCAAGAGATTGAGTTTGGAATTCATCTTACAGAGAACACCAGACCTGTTGCCTTACCCTTAAGGCATATGACTCCAAAGGAGAGATGCGAGTTGAATAAGCAAGTAAATGAGTTATTGGAGAAGAGCTTCATCAGGGGGAGCATTTCACAATAGGGAGCATTAGTCGTCTTTGCCACCAAAGAGGATGGTTCTCCGAAACTTCGCGTTGACCATAGGGAGCTAAATATACTAACAAAGAAGAATTGGTATCCATTGCGCTGTATAGACGATCTCCTTAATTATTTGGTTGGAGTAAGGGTGTTCTCACAACTTGATTTGGCTATTATACTCCACTAGTTGCATATGGCTGAGGATAATATCCAAAAGACTTCCTTTTGTGCACCCATGGACATTTTGAGTGGTTAATCATGCCCTTTGGACTGACCATACACCCGCCTACTTCGTTTATCTAATGACTCGAGTTCTCAGAGGGTGGCTTAACAAGTTCGTCATAGTATTTGTAGATGATATTTTGGTCTATTCGAAGAGCAAGGAAGAGAATACTTGCATTTAGAAGAAGTGCTCAATAAACCCTATGAGCAGAAGTTAAAGGCGAAGTTTTCAAAGTTCCACTTTTGATAAAAGAAGGTATGCTTTAGGAACACATAGTCTTAGAATGTTGCAAGGTGGTTAATCCTAGTAAAGTTGCAGCAGTTCAGGATTTGCATGTGCCGAAGAATGCCATAGAAGCAAGAAGTTTCCTTGGTTTGGCGGGCTACTATCGCAAGTTCACTAAGGAATTTATGAACATTTGTGCCCCTCTAACCCGCCTCATCAAGAATAATCTAGTTTTCTCATGGAACACGAAGTGAGAGGATGCTTTGATTAAGCTAAAGGGGGCGTTGACTAGTGTACCTATTTTGGTATTGCCCGATGGTACAAAGACATTTACAGTATGTATTAATGCATGTGCTATGAGGTTGCGTGCAGCCTTAATGCAAGAAGGAAGGGTGTGAGCTACGCTAATCAATAGTTGAAAATCCACGAGAGAAAATATCGTACCTATGATCTTGAGTTTGCGGCCCTTGTCTTTGCGCTCAAGTCATGAAGGCAATATCTTTTAGGAAAGCAGTTAGTTGTATGCAGATCACGTGTCTTTGAAGTATTTGTTCTTCTAGATGGACTTGAATTTAAGGCGGCAGAGGTAGATGGAGTTTTTGGCATCATATAATTTCAATATCTTATATACCCCAGGAAAAGGCAATGTAATGGTTGACGCCTTGAGTAGACAGCATGCAGTGTCGAGTCCTTTGTTCTTAGAGTGGAGGCATTTAATGTTCATCTCTACATTTGATTTTAAATTACAATTATTACCCTAGTATTGTTAGCAGCCTCGAATGTACGACCTACAGCTATGGAACGTATTGGATCAAGTTAGAGGCAGGATAAGGAGTTAGTAGATATTTTTAAGAAGCTTAATGGAGGAGAGTAGTCAAGTCATTTGAGGTGTCATGCCATTGACTCGAAGGTATGGTTACAGATAGAAGGTAGATTATGTGTTCCTCTTATTCTGAAGTTAAGCTATATGGTATTAGCCGAGTCCCATTATTCGAGGATGACCGCTCATCTCGACGGGGACAAATGTATCATGACATGAAGAGAGTCTTTCATTGGTTGAGGATGAAGAGTCATGTGACGGAGCATGTAGCCCGATGTATGACTTGTCAAAAAGTAAAGGTGGAGTAGAAGCCCTAAGGATTTTTACAGCCATTGGATATTCCTTAGTGTAAGTGGGAGAGTATTTCTATAGTGTTTATCGATGGACTACCTAGAGTAGGAGAGGGAATGAGAGTATTTGGGTCATAGTTGATCGATTGACCAAATGTGCTCATTTTTTATCAGTTAGGAGATGAGGACGGCGACATCTTTAGCATCTATACATGAAAGAGACCATCAGGTTATATGGAGTTCATGCTAATATAGTTAACGACCGAGGTATGCTTTTCACCAATGAGTTTGGAGGAGTCTACAGGAGGCTTTTGACATCGAGTTGAGCTTGAGTACCGCTTATCATCCGCAGACGGATAGACAGACAGAGAGAGTGAATCAGATTTTGAAGGACTTACTTAGGATGTGTATCTTGGACTTTGGAGGCTCTTGGGAGGACAATTTATTAGTGGTGGAGTTTACCTATAATAACATTTATCAGGTGAGCGTTGGGATGGCACCATTTGAGGTGCTATATAGTAGACCTTGTAGATCATTGTCGTGTTAGTGGGAACTACGATAGGATTATTCTTTGGTCGGATATGGTGAAAACCATGCATGAGAGGTAGAAATTTTATGTTGACACAAGATGTATAGAGTTAAAGTTCGTAATGGGATACATGGTGTTTGTGAAGGTCTCATTGGTTAGGCACGTTACAAGGTTTGGTAGTCTGGGGAAGCTAGCACCAAGGTTCATAGGACCTTTTCGTATTACGGAGAAAATAGGGAAGTTTGCATATAGAGTAGAGCTTCGCGAGAAGTTGGCGGGAATACATGGTGTTTTCCATTTGTCGCACTTGCGAAAATATTTGCATGATTTAGCTTAGCCCGAGTTAGCTAGAGAAGTTGGAAGTAGAGAGGGAGTCACTTGTTCGTCATGCACCTACTTGTATTCTCGAGTATGGTACAAAGCGACTCTGCAACAGAGAAATCAAACCTATGAATACCTATTGGGGAGAAAATATTGCAGAGAGTACATAGGATCCCACGAAGAATTTTCGAGCATCCAAACCATGACTCTTTTCTGGTACATTTCCAATTTAAGTTTAATAAGTAGAAGTTACTTAGGCATTAGAACTTCGCTTGGTATACCCTTTAGGTAGAGAACATTGGATAGTGGGGTGGTTGTAAACGTGCCATAAGGACATGTTATGGATGATGGATGCTAGTGGATATATTAGTTGGATTATTTCTGTTAAACATTTAAGACAATACATCGTATAGATATTACATACGCATTCACAGCATCTCTTGTTTGTTGTTTATCTAGTCGAGCATTATGCATATGGATGTTTCACATGGATCGAATGGTTGTGTATACATGTAGAATTGCAAGTATATTTACTTAGGATGTTGCATACATTTTGGATTCATGACATGAGCACTTGCATAACATGAGGTCGACTAAATAAGAAGACCACCAATGCTCTGCATTAGTATAGGTGCATGTGCATTTCACACTAGCATATATATATATATGTATATATATATATATATGCATACTGCATTAGAAAAATTACTATGGACAATGATTTCCTATGGACGATGAATGAGTAGAAGGTTGTAGCTATTGTTCGTTGTGTATATGAGTCACATTATTTTGTCCTTGGAGATTTCGGAGACAAAATCCTTTTAAGGAGGGGAGAATGTAATACCTTGAAAAATTAGTGGAAAATAATAAAATTTAATTTAAATTAAATAAGGGATAAAATGAAATTTTCATAAATGTTTAATTTGGCCATGAAACTTACACCATTGCGTTCGTATCGATTTTCTAGACAACTTTCATATATAACATTTCCAAATTGGAATTGGTATAGAGAAGTTATAGACATTCAAAAATTTGAAAATAGAATAAAAACTAGAAATTAGAAACTTACCAAATTTACACTGTAATGTGTTGTCCTCTAGGGTTTGACGGTCGACCGATAGAGGTTGCCCCATGGCCATTGGTGGTCGACCATTTACGTTAAAAGTCGAGAATTCTAGAGCATGATCGAATGACCGCGATCTACCAAAATATTTTCCTTTATTAAGTTTTGATGTCCGTACGAGATGAAAATGAAGATCCTCCAGGGCAAATCCAACGCTCCAAACTAGTCTTTTACCCCTATAAATTAATAGCTAGGTTAACCATAATTTCATTAGAATCAATAGCATACTGAAACTCTGCCAAAATTTCTTCTCTCCACCTAATTTTTCTTTTCAAAATAAATTAAAATCAAAGCAATAGCACACTACTAATCGGATCTAGGAGAGGATAAGCTTACGAGGACGATCCTACGGTGGATCATAGGTTGTTAAAGCATAGATTCAAGGTTAGTGAGGAAGAAGTTTAATAAGTTGATTATCAAAAATAAATATTAACATACTCTGTCTTATTTAGGATGTTAGAAATTAAACGGTAAACTATAAACCCTAATTGTAAACTTAAAATTTGAATTAGAAATTGAAATTGGTGTAAATCGATAAATCTGATTCTAACTCGAGTTAAATCCCTTTCTTATTGAATGAAAACCCTAAAATTTGGTTAACCTTGAATTGAACTAGTATAATTAATCTTCTAAAATCCGAGAATTGGAAACCAATAAAAAGTAGAGTAAAACTTTGTAGACTGGTCATTGTGAATTACTTAGGATTCACTGTGTAAATCGAATTAACAAATAATAAAAAATCAGATCGCTAGAAAAATCGAAAATCCTAAAATTTACTATGCGAACGTTCACCCTGAGTGGTCGACCACTAGGGTGTAGCGGTCGACCAATGGAGGCCTGGACTGTAGAATCTGACACTCGGCTTAAGTCCCAAGTTAGAAATAAAACTAAATTATTAATTATTTGTTTAAGCATATTATATGTATATGTGTGTATGTTAGAGGTAGTAGGGAAGCTAGTTCAATGTGATTTACCCAATGGAAGTCGACTATTCGATTGGAGGCGGTTTTATCGCAATTGGCACTCGTAGGAGATTCTACGATGGACATGCAGCATTGATCGATGCCCGATGAAGTTTGTGGGTCCGATACAATTGGACTCCTTGGTATGCACGATTCTGACACGGTGTGATATTGTATGGTAGGTGGAGCGCGGCGCGTGCAAGAAGTGGCATATATTATGGTCGAGAGGTAGACATGGATACAGACGATGAGATACCCTAGCAAGTCAACACTGCGTGCTCTCCCTCGATGTGTAGTTGGGTTACGTGTAGCCGTAGTTATGGGAAATTTGTTATCATATAGACCGGTAGTGGTGTTTCCATGTCTAGTAGCCTGGCGGCGGTGTTTCCATATGAGTAGCTCTAGTAGAGATAGCTGATCCTTAGCTATTAAGGTTGGATCCATAGTTTGATCCTTGTAGTAGACTGCACAAGTTGTAGTATAAGTGTGTGTTGGATAAAAACCCTTAAGTGCTAAGGAATACATGAACACTTGTAGGTCACCTAGCACACAAAGTAGAATTAAAATTAACCACACATGATCACCATGTATTAAACTTGTACTCATTCGTTTTCTGACCTACATTTTTCCTTTCTTTCCCTACCACAGGAGGACAGGTGGCTCGATCTCAGTACATGGAGAGGTAATCTCATCACAGGAGTTGCTTATCCTTTATTTACTCTCCATGTAACCATTATCTTTCTAATTCTTAGTACTTCTTTATTAGACTTTGAGTGGTATTTCTATGTATTCTGCTTTTGACTATGTATTATTTTTCTTAAACTGTGATTTGGGATACTTCCTGAGATGGATACTTTTAGTATTTATATTTTTTTCTTTCCACCATGAAAGAAAGTGTGGTATATCTTAGATCATATCTATTTATATTTGTTCACTATTAGTCTCTGTAATGTTATTAAAATCAAAAGCTCATATTTCTCAGCATAACGCGAGTCCAAAAATCAACTTAGACTTAGGATCGGTATATCGAGAAGTGCGGGTTGTCACAGCCGCAAGTGAGTAGGGTGGTCCACCCTTTAGTCCTGAAGCCATCGACGCACACTTTTCAGTGGAAAAGAAAGAAAGAAGCCATTCGTCTTGGTTACCTTAAGCTGGTCGAAACTAAAAGGGATAGGAAAGAGAAAGAAGAGTGAAGGAAGAATGGTGGCTCGACCTTTGGGGCGACTAAGCATGGTTAGATTTCAAAACCAGTTATTCATACTCCCATACATGATGTCCCTCTAACCGTTTTCCACATTTCTTCATATGCATCTGATATAAGCCAGCCTCAGGATGTGCCTCCTCCTCCTATATATCACATTTAGCCTCCCGAAGATATCTCGAATTCCCCCAAGAAAGGTAGGATTCTTCTTTATAGCCCACGGACCACTACCTAATACAATTAAGCTTAATTGGGGAGATCTGTATATGATGGCCTTCTTCATTTCCATACCGGTGATGGCTTATGACCGACCCAGCTGGAGCTACCACTGCTGACATCCCACCATCAGGAATTGTGCCCTTAAGCCCCTCTAATCTCCAACTGATATAGCATAGAATGGAATAATTGCAGCTCTTAAGGGCGATGCTGACCTCAAGATAATAGGTACCATAGAGCCTACCAAGGACATTGATAGGGATGAGGCTTTAAAACAACAAGTCCTGCTAAACTTCCCCGTTCATATGGCTAGAGTTAAGCTTGAGGCCATGAAGGAGCTGAAACTCATTAAGAAGAAACAAGTGGAAATCAACGTAGCTGCCACCACCGCCAAGCAAGAGGAGGAAAAGAAAGGTGAGTAGAAAGGGCCTTAACATCACAGCAAGAAAAACGTCTCTAATTCCAAGCCCGAGCCTAAATGAAAGTTGCGCTTGCACTCCATATGTACCTTCTTTCATCGGGGATAGACTTATTGTATGTATTTATTTTTATTTGTTTGTATTAAACACTATTGTTTGTGCTCAATCGATTTTGATGTATTGGTGAGGTTGAGTGCATATTACTCTTTAATACTTGTGATTTTCATCCTGTATTCATATGGATACCTGACTATTATGATTGTATGTGTGATTTGTATGTCCATTGTCCTTACATGCTCCATTTTTCCTTTTTCTGTTCGCTATTTGTTGTGTGAGTCCATTTTTCCTTAGGTTAGTTCGAACCAACAGTTGCTTCTTGTATCATCGGGCTTGGTTGTTTTCCTTGGCCGAGCCTTGGCCTAAAGGTCAAGGGAGAACTAATCTAGTGACTGCCATATGCCTGTGATTTGGGTTCTCTATGACCTCATCTAAGCGTTTGAAGCTATTGGTGTTGGCAAACTTCTGGGTAAGATCGCCCTGGTCTATTGTAAATGATGGGAAACTGCACGCTGATCATCAATGAGGATACCCAGTTAAAGATCACTTTAGTCCACTACTGCCGATGAGAAGCTTAAACTGATCGATAATGATGGACACCCGATTAAAGGATCACTTTGGTCCACCATTACCGGGGAGAAGTTTGAGTCGATCATCAATGATGGACATCGAGTGAAGGGATCACTTTGGTCCACCACTGCTAGCGGGAAGTTTGAGCCAATCATTAATGATTGACATCCGATTAAAGGATCACTTTAGTCCACCACTACAGGAGAGTAGTTTGAGCCGATCACCAGTGATGGACACCCAAATAAGACAACCAGATAAGGGATCACTCTAGTCCACCACTACTGATGAGAAGCTTGAGTCGATCGTCAATAATGGACACCAGGTTAGGGTTCACTCTAGTCCACCACTATCAGTGAGAAGTTTGAGTGATAAAGCATCATTTCCCCAAGTCAAGAAGTTAGTTCTCCGAGCTTTGGCGATATTTCCTCATAGCATTAATGTTAGTCTAACATGTTCAAATAATAATGCAAAGTTACATTTCCTAACCATTACCGTACAATTAGTGAAACAATGGAAATTTAAGTAAAATAACGATGAAGATGTTGTGCATTCCAAGCTCATTCGAATATAGCTCTATCTAATGTATTGAAAATGAAAGCCCCATTGCCTAAACCTTTGTGGATAATATATAGTCCTTCCGAAATTAGGTCGAGTGCCATGGGTTTGGGGAAAATTCATTTCAGCACCAGGTCCCCTTCCTTGAGCGGTCAATGTTTGACTTTAGAGTTGTACCATGCAGCTACCCTTTACTTGTGTGCTTCGGTCTTCAAGGCAGCTTCCTCATGCCCCTCATCAACAAAGTCGAGTGACATGTTCACTAACTCTTCATTCTCACTTAGGTCATAGTAAATCCTTTTGTGCTATGGTACTACTATCTCCACTGGCAACATTGCCTCCAACCTGTAAGCCAGTGAGAAAGGAGTATGTCATGTTACCATCTTAAAGGAAGTGCGATAGGCCCATAATGCCAAAGGAAGTTCGTTCATCCATGCTCCGTTTTCGTTTTCCAACTACCTCTTTATGAATGTCTTCAGAACTTTATTGACCGCCTCCACCTACCTATCAGCCTGTGGGTACGTCACACTTTCTTACGTACTCCATCGCATTATGGTTCAATGCTGGTTAGAAGCACCCATACCACAACACCTTCTTCGCCAAAGTCTGCCACTAGTATAGTCTCCGCAACTCCCTTGATGTACGTTCTTCAACACCTCCTCGGCTTCCTTTCCGATGACGCACCTTAGCAGTAGGTTAGAAAATCCTCTCTAGTACATCACACCATCCTGAATGACGAAGCGGGGCACCTTTTCGAAGGACCTTCCTAGCTTCATTCTTATTACTGGGTAATACTCCTTCACTCAGATACCTTATTAATGGTGTCAACCAAGTCTCCTCTCTATTGACATTTGCAATCACATTCACTTCCTTGAAGCTGGGACCATGCAGGGTCGTAATGAGTACCAACGTCAATAGAGGCCCAACTCCCGAACTTGCTAACTTCGCTAGCTCATCCACATCCTAGTTCTCTTCCTGGGGAATGTGCTTGATCACATAGTGCTCCATTTAATTAAGTAGGACCTTCACCTTCCCTAAATAGGATTTCAAGCACTCTCTCTTAGCCTGGAATTCTTCTTGCACCTAGTTCACTATCAAGTACAAGTCACTGTGCACATGCAATGACCTAATTCCTAGCTCCTTTGCTATCTCTAACCTTTGCTATTAAAGCTTCATACTTCGCTTCATTATTCATTGCCTTGAATATATGTAGCTTAATTTCTTTCCTTTGGGCATTAACAATATTACTCCTACACCAGACTCATGATCATTTAATGCTCCATCTACGTACATTTGCCATTTAAGAGCTTCTTCCTCTTGGGGTGTTACTTCGTCATCTTGAGTGGTAAATTTAGCGATAAAGTCTACCAACGTTTGTCCTTTGGTTGCACTTCTTGGGTGATAAGTTATCATGTACTAGCTTAATTCAATACTCCATTTGGTAAGTCTCCTCGAAGTATTAGGCCAATGTAGAATATGCCACGGGGGCCGATCTATGAGCACTCGGATGAGGTGTGATTGGAAATAGTGCCTCAATCTATGAGATGCGATTAACAGGTAGTATGCAAACTTCTCCAGCTTACAATATCCTGAGTTCGGCCTGGTGAAACACTTACTCACATATTACACTAGACATTGCATCCGATCTTCTTCTCTCACCAATGCCACACTTAAGGCGTGGAGTGACATTGCTAAGCGTAGGTAAAGGTCTTCTCCCTAGACCAGTGTAGAAAGAACCGACGGCTTCTACAAAATGTTATAATAAGTTAAGGAACGCGACTAGGCTTTAGTCTGCCCACTTGAAATTTATTTATTTTCCTTCTTAAGTGCTTTGAAGAGCGAAACACATTCATTCATCACCCTGGATATGGATCTGCTCAATATGGCTACTTTCCCGTTCAAATTTTGCATCTCCTTCTAAGTTTTAGGAATTTTAATGTCCTTCAAAGCCTGGACCTCTCTGGGTTAGCCTCGATTCCCCTAGCGCATGAGATAAACCCTAAAATTTTTCCAGATGACACCCATAAAGGAATATTTTAGCGGATTCAACTTCTTCTCAAACTCCTGCATTATTTGAATCATCTCCTCCAAGCGTAAGATGTGATCTTTGACTCTTTTTGATTTCAAAAGCATGTCATCGACATATACTTCCATAGTCTTCCCAATCTGGTCTGCATAAATTTTACTAACTAAGCGCTGATAGGTCTCTCCCACATTCTTAAGCCCAAACAGCATAGTCTTGTAGCAATAAAGCCCAAAGTCATTAACAAAGCAAGTATGCTCCTGATTGGGACGTGCATCGCAATTGGTTGTATCCAGAGTATGCATCCTTAAAAGATAGGAGTTCGTGCCCTACAGTCTCATCCACTAGCTAGTCAATCCTTGGGAGAAGAAAGTAATCGTTGGGACAAGCATCATTTAAGTTGGAGAAGTCGATGCATGTCCTCCACTTTCCATTCGACTTACATTTCAAAACTGGTTTCACAATCTATTCTAGGTACAGAGACTCTTTGATGAAATCATTTGCTAATAAAAATTTTACTTCTTTATTTAGTGCAGCTGACTGCTCTAGACCTATACTTCTCTTCTTCTACTTCACTAGGGGTTTCCTGGGGTCAAAATTTAAATATGGCATGCAATTATGGGAGAAATTCCACACATATCTGCATTAAACCAGGCGAACATGTCCTAGTTGTCCCATAAGAATCCTATTAGCCTAGGATCTTGATTTCCTTGGATCATTGCTGTCTACCTCCATGAATCCCATCGCCTCTTCAGTCTCAACTGTGGCCCCCTTTCCTCCATCTCTCGGGTCAAGTTCGTTATGAGGATCGCTCATAAGCCCAAGTGGAGTCTCTTCCTTTAATTGCTATGCGATAGAATTCTTAGTGAGAATGCAACTTCTTTCCTCTTTCTTTTCTCACGTCATTTATTTTCTCCTAGTTCTGCTACGTAACACTCCCTGGTGGCATCTTGGTTTCCTTCTACTACCCGTACCCTATTTATTGTAGGCAACTTCGTAGTTAAGCACCATAGAGCTACCACTACATGAAATTTAGATAAAGCTGTACGCCCTAGGAAGGCTTTGTAAGTCAGGAATCCATCTACCAACACGAAAATTCTCTTTCGTATGGCTGATAGGGGATGAGTTCCTATCTTAAAAAACAAATCCAACCTTTCTAAGGGTATGGTCTATCTCGCGTGAAACTATGTAACTACAGGTTGTAGGGTATGACATCTTCCATGAACAACCCCATCTTGTCAAACGCATTATTGAACAAAATGCTCACTGCACTTCCATTATCTAGCAGAATCTAATGTACCTCTGCTAGGCCAGGCATAACTAAAATTACCATAGGTTTGGTATGCAGGTAATTCTTACCCTTAAGTCAGCGTCATTGAAGGTGATCTCATCATGCTCCCGCACTGGACCGTAGTTCTTTATTGCTCTCCTACTGCGTACATGTATGCATCTCCATTCTTCAATGACTTTGCGTATCTCTCCATCTCCACCAAACTTTCGTTCGCCACATGCACTCCTCCTGCTATGGTATTAATCACCAACCTTCCATCTTTTCCATGGTTGGTGCTGGACCTTCACCACCATTTCCCGATGGAAGTTGCCTCAGGGCTCGCTTCTCAGGAGCAGTAGGAGCATTTGGGTTTTAACATAACGCTCTAGCTTCTTTCTCTTGAATAATGTCCTATAAATGATGGCATTCATAGTGTTATGCCCATAAGATTCATGGAATTGACAGTGATTCACGATGTTCATTTCTTCTTTAGTTTCCTTCTTCAGTGTAGGCCTGTTGTATTTGAGTTGGGCTTACGTGGCAAAATAGATGTTTTCTATTGTATCATTCAAGTCTGTATAAGTGTCAAACCTCATGCCAGACTTGAACTTTCTACGTTCCACTTTCCTCCCGTTAAGGTTGCCAGGGTTATTGTTTTTCATTTTCTCTACACCATCTTCTTTATCGTTTTTAATCATAGCATTCACACTTCCGACGATTTGACAATTATCTTGGTTTTTCATCACCCTGCAGCTTCCTCCAATGGCATGTACTTTGCAGCTTCATAGAAGAAGTCATCAACAGTAGCTGGCTTCCTATAGTATATCTCCAAGCCATCTTCGTCTTAGGGTGAACAACACCGCATAATGCCATAAGAGTTAATTGTTTATCAAAATTCTAGACGCTGACCGCTGACCACTACCATGTTGAAACGAGTTAGGTATTGCCGCAGAGTTTCATCCTCATGTTGTTTTATATCCGATAAAGAGTACGAGTCATAGGGTTGCTCTACTTGGACCCATGGCTAATAAATTTCTCTTTTAACATTTCCCATGGGTGGATCGAGCCGGGGGAAGACAAAATCACGTACTCACCAAGTCCGATAGGAAGAGAGGAAAGCACTTACACAAAACTTCCTTTGTTGCTCCGCTCGTTAGTATATGTTGTGTATATCGCTACAGATGTACTATAGGATCAGTTAAGCCTTGATTAGGATCTGTAATGGGCATGTCGAAACTCCTTGGATTTCGAACAGTCTCTATCTTCACAAAAAAACATGCTGCCAACCCTTACGCTGATTCCACTCTATTTGCTCGTGATGTACACACTCCCTTATAAGTCATGCCATGCGATCTTCCAGTTCGATGGATGAGAGGAGTTGGGTCGGCCACTCCCATCGAGGCGATTGGCTTCTTTCATACCTTTTATGATGATTTGACACACATTCCCAGCTTCGTTCTTTGTTTAGGGATCGTTTATAGCGATTAGCTTGCCTTCCATCAGTTGCTACTTTCGCCAAATCTGGGGAGCGTTGCCTAGCTTGATGAGGTTCAACTATGCACCCACTTGGTTTGTTTCCCCCTTGTTCGGTTTGGGACCAAACTGATCCTCGGGTATGGCAGTGGCTGAGCTTCTGCTTGTCCTGTTTTCTCGATGTTTTCTCATCTAGCTCCTCTATTCAGTTGATTTGATTTGCTACTAGGGTATGACTTTCTTCATCTCCTAGGCCCCCGGCCTGAGTCCTCCCTCTAGTTTCATTATTATACGCGATTGGCCGTGTCTGCCCCAAGTGTGTCATGATTTGATCCATAACGGCTTACTGCTGGGCAGTGAAGCGAGTATCAAGACCCGATGCAACTCTATCTAAGTTACCTCTAGTGATGGTGTTTGGCGCTGGAGTTTAGGAAAAATGGTTATCCTACTCTATCGTATCACGGTTGGCACCCCTACTGGTACCTCATGTCTTCTCTTAGATTTAAGAGGTGAGAATTTCTAAATGAAAGCACCAACAATGTTTGAACGAAAAATTGGCAAACGCCTCTAATTGAATTAACAATAGTAGATTAACAATAAATAAATACGAAGAAAGTAAAAGATAAGCAAATTTATAGTCGTTCAACTATAACGGGCCGATATCCACTCATATACATTCCTTTCCTTATAATTCAGCCTTTACAAGAGTTTTGAAAAGAAATACAACGAATTATCACTGAAAATAGAGGTTTGAAGCTAGGTTTGGTTTTTCCTACAGTATAGAGGCTCCAAGCTTCAAAAATTATCCCTATGAATGCCAAATGCTTGGATGTTTATAGGGGTGAAGAGGTGGTGTGATTAATTTAAAAAGTTTGAAAATTTACATGTATATTTTGTCCAAATGGAATATATTAGGTTGTCATGAATGTGATTGATAATTTCCAAACATATATAGATTTCATTCCATATATGCACTGTTTGGGTTCAGTTAAGAGCTCTGTCAGGGGTAGATTGGTCTGATGGAATGTATGTGGCCATCTTGTTAGCCAAGTTCATGCTTCCTCTTTCTTCATGCATGGTTTGACTTGCTACTATATCCTTTCCTTATCTTCACATGGCCATGCTTCTAGTTTGGCATCTCACATACCGAACAGAAGATCCTGTTCGATACCATTGGGTACCGAACCAGATAATATGTTAAGTACCCATTGATACTGGATAGCATTTCCTGTTGGTACTCAGGGGTATCGGATAAACTATCTTTTTGGTACCTTAGTTGCCTAACAGAGAAGGGCTTCTTCATTTTTGTGTCTTTGTGCCTCTCCACGTGTTTCCATCCTCTTACCTTGGTCTTTGATTGGCTCCTACCTAGCTACTCCCAGGTCTTGATCCTATGGGCGAAATTGCCACCAAACACTACACACAACATCTCTAGCTTGATTTTCTCAACAACTAAGGAGTATGCAAGTAATTATTAATATGTATATGATAGAGGACAACATTATAGTGAAGATACGAGTTCTGCCTTGCATACACTTTTTGCAAAAAATAAAGCCCTGGGGGTTGTAGATGACATGAGTTGAAACAGACAGACACAACTTAATTTCTCTTCTGAGGTTTACTGGTCCATCAGGTTTTCTTCAGTACATTTTCAAAAAACATTTTATTAAAGAGTAATAATCTTCATTATATCATATTGGATGATATCGACTTATGGAAAAATGCATTTCTTATAAATACCCTCATGATTCAAGTGTCAGACGAATCAAGAATCATGGTATACGTACATTTACTTTTTTATTTATTCCTTAAGTTTCTTTAGGATTTCTTAATGTTCCATCTTTATTTTGTACATTCATAATATATTAGTTTTATTACTATACAATATTTATATTTTAATTAGCTTATATAATAATCTTATGCACAATAATATATTAATTAAATTTATTTAATTAACTCTTTAATTAGTTGTTTATTACTCAGTCTTAACATATTATATTGATATTTGTACATGCTATAATCTTTATAATGATAAACATATTCATATATATGTATTTCAAAATACTAATTAACTTTTAATTGATTTAAATTTAATATGTATTTTTTAATTTTTGTACAATTTTGAAAATTAGCCTAAGGCCTAATTTAAATTAGGTCTTTTCTATTAGGGTAACCTTTGGGCTCACATACCTGTTCGGGCTAGGCCAATAGCTAAGTAAGGCAAATTATTTGATTACTCGAACTTAGTCCTTTAACACTACCCTTTTAGACACCCTACTATCTGAGATGTGAGCTCAATTAGTTAACCATAACATGACTAATTTAAACTGCACAGGATATTGGGTTCCAATGCCATTGTTGTAACTGGATTAGCCCACGTAATTGGGTAAATTTCAAAAAAAATTCCATTATTGGATCTTTAATGAGCCTATGTAGTTTAATTCATTTAGAACTATTCTAAATTTTCTTTTAAATAAAATCAATATTTTATTTTAGTTTTTTGATGAAATTTATTTTACTTAGTTTGTATTGTATTTTATATATGTGTATCATATGTATGATATGTGTGTTTGTACGTACAACAGGATAATGTATACATGATTTGATTTGACCGTGTATAGGTATTGGGATTTACAATGTAACAGACATGTTAGCCCCTCGTGTATACTAATGTAATGTCTAAATATACTTAAATGTGCATCAAATTATTATATAATTAAATATACATGTGTATTTACGTATAAAGTTAATTATGTATTTATTATAAAGTATTGATTACAAATTATTTGTATGGATCATTAATGAGATATGAGTGTGTAAAATATAGTTTAATTTCAGAATTATTTTAAATATTAATTTGTAAAATAGTTTAAAAACCTTTATCATATACTATGTAAAAAATATGATCTTTTTATTTATAAAATTGAATTATAATGTATATAACCATATAACTAGTTAATATATATATATATATATATATATATATTATTTTAAATACATATTTGCTACTACTCATGGCCCAGATCATTTTATTAATTTTATTTTTACTTTAAATAATGTTTAAATAAGATATACATTAAAAATTAAAATCCATATAGATTTAAAGATAAAAACTATTTAAAAATCAGTTTTGAAACCAAAATGCATATTCTACGTTATGTAAAAAATTTCAAAAAATATATATTATATATAAATGCATTATATATATTTATTTTGTTTTTTCAACTAGTTTGAAATCTAACAAATAATTTAAAACGTTTTTTACATAATAAAAGTAATTTTTATATTTTACTACCGAATGTTTTAATGTGTGTTTAAATTTTCAAATTTTTTTAAATACAAATATCATATGAATTAATGTTTTTTATTAGGTTTAATGGATAAAATCATTTAATAATAATATTTATAATCTTTTTTCATTAGGTCGTGAGATATAAGAATACTTCTATACAAAAAAATTATGCACACACACACACAAATATATATATATATATATATATATGTTAATCCATCGACATAAGACAATATGGTAATGTACCGATTTGTGAGAAGGTCTATCTAGCTGAAATATGAATAATTAATTAAATATACTAATAAATCAGAATTATACCTCTCAGAAAGGTCTACAGATCTCGCTTTGAAATGATGAAATGGCTCCTTAAATCTAATTCCAAGTCCTAGAGTTGTTGGCACCCGACCTGATTTACCATCCACGATCGAATCGAAGAGTTATGATATAATTTTGCACTTGGATTTTTAGGGTTTATGGGGGGATGGTTACTAGTCAAAAATTGTTTGTATATATATATATATATATATATATATATATATATATATAGAGAGAGAGAGAGAGAGCGGGGATAAAAAGTGTAAAGAGAAATGGTGTAGAGTGTGACATGTAACTAGGAAGTCAAATGGAGAGAAAAGTGGATCACATCCTAATATCTCTCTTGCTAATTCCACTCTTTTTAACCATTCAAACCCTCCCTTTTTAGCCAACATATGGCCGGTCTATCCAATCCAATTCTGGGCAAAACATTCATATGCCATATTAGCCTGAAAACCAGTTCAAGCTCGAACGATGTCCGTTGCTTTAAAATCCAGCTTCAAATGCGTATCAATATCGTATATCGACTAATATATTTATAACTATTATAAATACACTGTTTAACATTGTTCAACACACCAAATACAAAATTTTAAAATTAATATGTCATAAATATTAATTAATTTAATTAATTTATAGCAACTGCAAATTAATTAAATCGAATGATAAAAGGGGTATTCATCGTTCGGCTGTGTGACTCTTAGGTGTAAATTTGATCAGCGATCAACATCAAAGAATTTAAATATTAATGTTCGCACATCAGTTAGCGGGTGGTGTGACATTATAGCCAAATTTACCACTTGCTTGGTTTTGGTGAAACTCAATTTCACTTTATTAAGAGTTACCCAATAGTGACAATTACTTACACTAACTCTCTTCATTAAAACTATATCGCTTTGAATTTATGGAATTTGATAATGGTCAAAGTTCTAATATCATTCATATTCAACTCTATAGTCCAATCATAAAGTCCTTGGTTCAATTATGACAATTATTATTAACCAAATTACTCTGGCAAGATATTTTGACTTTGAGTTGACTTTAGTTGACTGTTATACTAACCCCGTATAACTAAGAAGATAGATCTTCCTTGAATAGTGTTTCACTTTCAATACTTTCACTCGACCCAAATATAGTTATTCAATGGTCGTAGTGCCATGATTTGACAATAACCAAAGCGGTGCTTTCATTTGAAGATCAACAACATTCTCAAGTAACGAGAACTTTGTAAATTAGTGATCACATCAATATTTTCCATTTGACATTAGTTATATTAACCAATTGAAAACTATCCAGTGAGTAATTCCAAGTTATCCAATAACTATTAGTACATAACCCCTTGGTGCCCCACATAGTCATAAGTAATACACTGTGTAATATTTGAAGAGCGTTAAGTACTCTAGTCTCAGTAGATGGATCGATATCCAATCTTGATGTATTTTGACTATGAATATTTAAAATGATGTACTTATTATATTATGATACAATACCCAAAATTACAACTCTTTGCAATTACTACACAAACACACCAATTTATGGACTTTTAAAATATAATTTAATTAAATATTTACATCACATCATAAAAAATATATAATAGAAAGAAAAATACCTTTATTTCAAATGAGTTGACAATAGAGTTAACTAATTTACAAAAAAATACAGAATTTTCCTTAAGGCATACCCTAATCTCTATTAATATGGTATCTCAAAAAGTTTTATCTAAGGTTAGGTTTGGGTAATCTAGCACTCTGTCGTATTGGCTACTGGTTCGAAAGGATGGGTAAGTCCAAAGGTTATCCACAATATAAAGGCCCAAATTGATTTAGGCCTTGGGCTAATTTCACAATTATTTTGAAGTTAATATAAAATTTTCAAATTTAAAAGTTAAATTTAAAATAACAAAACAAAAATTATAATATAAAATTTCAAATTGTTTTAAAAACTAAAATAAAATTTTAAATTTTAAAATTTAAGTTAGAAAATGCATATTATAAAAGTTATAATATAATTTTTCAAAATGTTTGAAAATGTTATAGAAATCAATTTGAAAAATATTATTTATTAATAATATTAATAAATTAAACGAATTACTTAAATAAGTTAATTAATTAAATATATATACATGTATAATATATATATTATATAATGTTATATGTTATGTTGTCTTAGAATTGTTTAAGAAAATAAGAGCATACATGTATGTACAAAAGAATTTTCAAAACTAATAAAATTTAAATAAAATTGTTTAATTGAATAAATTGATTAAATGTTAATTAATAAATTAAAATGCATATATATATATATATAAAAGATATATGTGTACCACCATAAAGGTTATAGTATATATATTCAATATAATATGTTATAATTAAATAATATAATAATTAATTAAAGCGTTAATTTACTAAATTAATTAAATATTATTTAATTAATATAATGTTATACATAAAATATTTTATAAGTCAAATAAAGTATTAAAGTAATGTAATAATAAAACTTATGTAATATAAATGTATAAACTAAAAGTGGAACATTAAAGAAACCCTAAATAGACTTAAAGAATAAATACATACTTAAATGCGTGTATACCATGATTTCTGATGTGTTGGACACTTGAATCACGATGGTATTTCATAAGAAATACATTATTCCATAAGTAGGTATCACTTAACTAAATATATTAAAGATTATAAATCTTTAATATAAATATTTTCCTTTGCCATTTATATATTAATAAATTACTTGCTCTCTGGTTTTTGAGAAAACTCAAGGTAGAGATGTTATGTGTAGTATTACTAATATACTGACTAGACGATGTAAGATAATTACATGTACTAATTAAGCAAACACAAGGTACATATATTGTACTTAGGCCATCGCAAAATGGTAGGTACGATTGAATAATTTTTTTGATTTGTTGAGAAAACTCAACGTCGAAATGAGATTAGGACAAGAAACCAAAGGTTAGGAGTCAGATATGATTCAATCGACAAAGATTTATCCATCTTTTGTGGGGCTATGACTTGTTGAGCAAACTCAAGGTTTTTACATTTCGTCTTAGGGTTTGGCGAAACATAAAAGACTGGTGGGAACCTTATTAGGAAAATGAAATGGTAACATTTAACATTTGTAATATTGTAAGAACAACTGCTATATGTAAAGTCAAAATAAATGTGCATTGGGAAGTTTGTGCAATTAGTATAATTGATAAAAAAATTATCAGTTAAAATATAAAAAGGAATCTAATTAATATTGACAAATAAAAATATAAAATATACTTACTAAAAAATATTTTTTGCATGTTGACCCATGCAAGTATCTAATTATATAACTACAAAATAGGTTCATAACTTGGTTACTTACGTGTTTGTTAGCCCGGGACTATATATTGACTTTTTTGAGTTTCGAATTATAAAAGAAATACAAGAATATGGATAAGTTATCCATATATAATCACATAAAAATGTCATATGGCGAACGGTCATAATTCTTAATGCACGAAACCTCATAGATAAGCATGTAAATTGTAATGTGAGATCATGTACTTAATATATAATGGTCCACAAATTTATCACTTTGATAAATTATATTTATATTATAAATATCCAAATACAAGATTTTATAAACAAATTATAATGTTTTGAACCATAAATAATGATGGTAAACTTATTTTAAAGGTATATTAAGAAATATGGATATTTGGGGGTTTTCATCAGAAAAACGATAGAAATTAGTTTTTTGTAAAATTGAGATTTTCTCAATATTAGCATGCATGGAATTGGATACATATGTTCATTTGTCTATTTAAACAAGAATATGAAATAAAAATTATTTATTTTATTTCTGCAAATAAAACATATTTATAACATCATCAAGGATATCATCAATTTTACATTTTTCTGTAATTTTAAACTTAAGTTTAAATAATTAAATAAATATTTTATAATGATAATAATTAATTTTAATTATAAATATAGTGATAATAAATCATTCATAATAGTTTTATAAAGATACATACTTGATTTGAAAATATAAGAAAATTTATAACGCTTTAACGATATAACATCACTTTTTGTAAACACTTGTTTAATATTGGTTTATATGGTTCTATAATGCAAATGTGATCATTTTAATTAATTAATAACATGATAAATTATTTTTCAAATTTTTTTTACATTTATATGTAATTTAATTAATAAGTGAAAATGTGACTGGGAATTGGCTTGCAGATTTTCAACGGTTTAATGAACGGAATTTTTTCAAAATGATTGCAACATGTTTACACGTCTTGTGCACATATATAACATACACGTGCATGTCCTAACATATAAATATACATATGTATACATACTAAATATATACATACATATACATATATAAATATCACAAAATATCATGATATTTATCCAAAAGTAATAAAACAAGATTTCACATCACACTTACACACCACATCGAGGTAGCACATGGAAAAAGGTGTGGGTGAAGAGATCAAGGCCGTGAATGAGGGGAGAGGAGGGGTGTGGGCAAGAGGTAAATAGTAATGGCACCATTTACATATTTTACACATTTTCTTTCTATAAATACCCACCTATTCTCTCATAATTTTACACACCAATCTTCTTAATCTTCTCCTTTGCTTAAGCCATTTTAATAGCTATTTACCTTAGAGAAATAATGGTGAATATTATGGCAAAGAGAAAATAAACTTATACATACATACACATACATACATACATACATACATACATACATACATACATACATACATACATACATACATACATACATACATACATACATATATATATATATATATATCCAACCCACTTTAAAAACAATTTCAAACTCCTTCTCTTCTCCTTCTAAACCCACATCTGCCACCTTTACAAGTCAAGGCCGAGCCCATCTCTCCTGCAAGCCTAGGCCATTCACTTCTAAAGGGAACCAGGGTTGATTCCATAAGTTTCGGTAAGATAGTAGTGAAGCTATAGTCAAATTTAGAAAATATAGAAATTAATGAAGGTGAGAAACTCTACTATTAAATTTATAAATTACATAATGATATGATATGTTTGATATGTATGTTTTCAATGTTTAATCATCGTGTTTTGGATGTTGATGATATGTTTGTTTGATGTGGAAATGATTCATGGTATACTACACGTCGAATTTACACCAAATAATCTCTTTCCTTTATAAATTGATATGTTATATATTCCATTGTTAAACCTCTTTAAAATAGTTTAAAATGATTTATAAATGGTTTACAAACATTAAAAGTCATTTCAGAAAAATTTGAATTTTTTAAAAAATGGAGTAAAAATAAGCCGTCGTGTTTCGGCAGTTCGTGATTTCACGACCTAAAACGTTAAACGGACATGTAGAATGGAATATGAGTTAAAATTCCTTGCAATAAGAATTCTTCGGGCCATAATGAATATATTTTTCAAAAAAAAAACCAAGATTTCATTTAGTAAAGTTTGAGATATGTCCAAATCATATTTTCAAAAAAATCGCGTTTTGGAAATTCGGAAGCCAAAGTGGTAAAATCATGAAAATATATATTTTTAAATCTTTAAAAATATGAAATTAAATCCATAAATACATTAACATGTTTTAAAAAGGTTTTGATTTATTAAAATGGACATATGTGGAATGAAATTAGCATTTTGACCAAAGAAGCTTTAAAACACTATTCATAGCACTTTCAGCAGTAGTTTTTCCTAACTTTTGAAATTAAGATTTAAACTTGGTATTTTCTTCCTAAATATTTTTAGCAATCTTTCAAATGAGTAATGAAGTAATATTGAAGATGATTTGGAAGTTTTATAATTATTTTAAAGGAGTTTTAAATAAATGGTTAAAGGAAAATTGTTTTAAACAATATTTGAAATTGTGTTAAGTAAATGAAAATCATCTCTAAAAGATCATACAAAAGAGTTTAGAGTTGATCAAATAAATTGACTACCTTATGGGTGACAGAGAGAGTCTCTAGACCCGAGCTTGGACAACTAGTGTCTGGTTCCGCTCTAGCTATCCGTACGGGCCCGCAGGAGGGATAGTAAATTTGATTTACTTGGACCACATCTTCCTAAGATAAAAAGAGATTTGAATTTTTTTTAAAGTTAAACAAGATTTAAAATTGGATTTGGTTGTTAAAGAAAACATTCTAGCTAAACTCCATATTAAATTCTGAGGAGGGAACTATACTATCCATATTGGGCATAATCGGTCTAAAATTTATGGATCCCTTTTATTCAATACTAATTAGTTTTGGTTTACACTAAACGATATCTTAAATAACATTTTGACCCATTAAAAAATATGTTTTGGAAAGGTAAAATCTTCATCAAGATTTGAATTATGCTTTCCCTAAGTAATTAAACATGAAATGTTTTGGTATTTCCAAAGTTGAAAAAGGGTTTTAGTTAATCAAAGGATTTGATAAAGAGGTTTAATTATTTCAAATATACTGAAACAGAATATGTTTTAAAGATGTATATCTCTAAAGAGATATTTTACTTGGAAAAAGGATATTGATTAATTGAATAATAATCGTCTATATACTTGACATCTTTATCGATAATTTTTTTAGAGAGACCACGGTCGGATTTGGGTGATTCCTATCCTAAAACCACTTCGAACCAATATACGTTCGAAAGTGAAAATATGTTGAAGACAATGATTTTGAAGATGGTGATCTTCATAATATAGGGCTAATTGCCACTAACCTATGGAGTAATTCCCTTATCATATATGTGGTGGCAGTGGTTCCTTCAATTTGAAATCTTCAATGCAAGGACTATTCACTACCAAATCCAAAGGTGATTCCCAAACAAGATACAGTAGAAGAAGTGCTTTCGGTTTGTCCTGTTCCTGAATAACTCATATGGACGATTGTTTGACATTGCATTTCTAAGACCATGTACATTGATCTCTATAAACGTATATCTATTGGTGGTGTAGGAGGTAATCCCTCTTATACTTAACACCCTTCTCCGAGACTTACGAGCGCAAAGATTGTACCTTTATGGAAATCAATTAGTATGTTGTTGGATATGGCAATGTGACATTCAAAGTGGGATTTGTCTTGTGAAAGGTAAAACATTACCTCAAGCCTCACACATCGGTAATGGCAAAAATATGGTAGATGCAGTAAGGCTAAGTGGATCGCACCTATTAGGATACAGTCATCACCTTTCTAGATTACACTTTATATTTCAAGTTTATTGTGTATGTTGTGGCTACAGATAGGTCGGGAATGACCAGGATGATGGCGTATTCGATACTATCGATGGTAGAGGTAGATCGGTTCTGTGTTGGTAGAGGTTGGAGCTTCAGGTGTATCCCTTTAGAGATGTACTATCGGAAGGTAACCCTTACATTGTCATTGCATGGAATACAATCTTCAATATGATCCTTTACGGTTTTAGTTGTAGATTGTAGTATGTTAAAAATTAATTAATGTAATAATTTCGGCTAAGATTATACACATTTATTTGAAAGATTTCTCAAAGAATGTCATTAAAAACAATATCTTTGATTTTACGTAGCAGATATTTTTGTTATCATATGATAAAAACATATTCATGTTTATGTGCGGCATGGTCTTATGAGATACCATTTGATTTCAAAAGTATCCGTTCTTTTGAGTTTTTCACATTAGTCCAATGGCTGTCCCAGAGTTTATTTTCTTTTTCCTTAAACTCCGGATGCCCTATTTTTCGGGTCAGCCAAGTAGTTCAGGTCTATCTTGGAACATGTTAGAGGGGCTTGGAGCAAGAGCAGGAGTTTCCTTTGTAGATGGTTATCCATTTCTACTGCATTTGTTACTACTTGTATTTAGCACTAGTAGGAATAAGAGATTAATAACTGTCGAGGCTGAGATTAGGATAGACTCTGATGTATGTATTTAAAATTTTAACTGTAAAGATTATATATTGAAATAATGCATGTTATTTCATTTGTGTTAGATTCTATTCTGTGTTCTTTTTCTTCTTAACCTTGATCGATACGTCTTTTCAGATCTTAGATTTACGACACGTGAATACCGATGACATATTAGTGTCGATTTTCGAGGGTCGAAAAGAAGGGTCGTCAAAAACTAACTATGATAATGATCTTGTAGTGTTGAGTGTAACATGAACCAAAGACTACAAGATAGATCTAAGAACTCGATCGTAGAAACGTTAGTTCGATCAATTTACATAAAGTGCAATTTATTTACATATCTTTAAAAGTTAAGGATGACCAAGTGAACTTTCGTAAAGATTTCGTTACGATTTTCTAAAAAGGATTGCCTTTGAATGGTTCTACTGTTTAGAAAGGAAATTGAATGTATAAGAGCGGATATAACCTAAGGCACAATTGGGATAAGGAGAATGAATGATCACTTCTGCTTCATGGAAAGACATAAAAAATGAGAACTGTAAAATAATAATTGATGCTTAATATTATTTCTAGTCCAAAGTGTATTTTCATATAGAAAATTGATTTCGATGATATTTATTTATTTAAATTTAAAATATTTGATCTAAAAATTTTTGATTTTAAACCAGTTACAGTAAATGACAAAAATGGTCCATGTTACGTGGTTGAATGGAGCACTTATTTGTCGCATCAAGTTACAAAAATTATATTCCTAAAATGAATAAATTATTATATATGAACTAATAACTATTTTTTGATGTTGACAGAAAAGTAGACATAATTTTATTTCAATATGAATATTATTAATATGTGTTATAAATTAAAACTATGATAGTGGTATTTATAATGTAGTGAAAATATAGAAGTATCTAAATTTATTTGCAATAATTTTAGAATTATTAAACAACCAATGTTTAGAGAAATAATTCTTTGGTTATATGATTATGAAGCATATAGTATCAGTGAATTATATCTCAAACAGTAAAGGGCAATGAACCCATTGTGGGAACAATCATAAGGGTTGATGTACTCTTTGGATTAATACGTATACGTTGTATGCACTCGTGTCACAAACAACATGTATACTTGACGCACATGTAGCATGTCCATTATAAGTTTATAACATATAAAGCGACAAATGAAACTACATGTAATAGAAAATAAAATGATTCGATTCGATTGAATGTGTAAGTATATTGGAAAGAGTCTCAAATGTACATAAAATGAATAGAGATTCAATCTCAAAAGTCACTCTTTCCCTTGATACATAATGATGTATCGATAATGAGTAATCAGACTTTGTTGGATAAAGTATGATTAATTGTTAGTGAAGTTGAGTTAACTTATTTCTATAAAGTTGTGTACTTAAGAATAATACACAAAGTATAAATTTATTTCGTTTAAGTAATAGTTTACGAAATCATACAAGATAAGTGTTATAAGAAATCCTAACATATCATACATCTATGGAGTTGGTAGGTTGTGCGAGTCGAAAGATCGCACATAACAATTGTTCATGTGGGATTTTTGTATGAATCGCCCACACAACATCAAAGATACCATTTTGTAACACTTTTTTCGTTTTAAGGTGCAGTAGTATTAGTGTGACAAATTTCCAATGGATATTTCAAGTAGGAAAGATTACAACAGATATTGCCGTGATAAAATCTGGTGATTTTGTAAGTAGTTAAAATTAAAGTGGATATGATTGTAATCTCCCTTTTATTTCCCTTTATCTCGCTCTTCACGCTACACCGTTTCACCTTCCCTCTTTCAATCTAGGGTTATCCGTGCCTGCTCCACCTCGTCTCTCATTATTTTCCTTCCACTTTCAATCCAGGGTTACCACACACCTCCATCGCCTCATGTTAGCACCGCCTTCGCCTTGTTCAGGTAATTTTTCCTTATTTTGTTATCATAAAAATTGTTTGTTCGAGTTCATTTCAAACTTGACATGCTTTCGCAATAGTGAGCATTAATTAGATGTCATAACATGATGTTAGCATGTTTGTAATGTTATGTTTTCATGATTTTATTAGTTATTGAGCGTCAACTAGATGTACCATTGCGTTCCATCATTCCATGATTTAATAACCATACTTATTAATACAAATGTTAGTCTGGTTGCAATGTGAATGAAGAAGAGAGTTGTTGATTATGTCTTGAAATTACAAAAGTACAACCACTAGGTTTCTTTAACACCTAGATATAAAAATGTTTAAGCCGCAACTCATAGGAGCACTGACACCATTTTTAGTGCCTTTCTGTTTTTCTATGGATGTTTATTATTTTCGCGGATGTTCTGTAAATTTTAGTGTTAATAAAGGTTCACAATGTAAAAGCAAAGATGGTATCAGTGCTCTAAGAAAAGTTTGCACGCTTAAACCTAGATTTCTCCATTGGAGGCCAGATTAGCTACAATGTAAGAAAAGTTCTGTAAATTTCTGTTATTCCTCCCTTATAACAATAAATGAGAATTACTAATTTAAGCTCTCTTAATTAATCATTTCAATGTAGTTATTCGATATGAGGAAGGGGAGTAAATCTCAATCTCTATATAACTCTTCATATCAATTTACATAATCTTAGTCCCATTTAAATCTTCAACAGTACACAATGATATGGATATTGATATCTTTTCTTTAATTCAAGATTTCAGTAATGTGTTGAGGATTTTTTTTGAATATTATGTTTTGATTGAGTTTCAATCAAAGGTATATGTAAAATTATATAATTTGTGATTCTTTTTAATACCTAAACAAAAATAGTACTAGTAATTTTTATGTATTTAGACTTAAAAGACTACAAATGGATTTTCCGTTGAGGTTAACAAATATGAAAAGGAAACTTCAACACCAATTGATTATTTGGATTTACCAGTATATTGTGACATAAGACTAGATATAATATTTGTACTTCGTTTTGGTAAATGGTGAATTTAGCAAATTTTAAACTTTGAGAACGCCTGACATTAAAAGAAATGAAAATTAATGTTGTATAAATGTACACGCAATAGTTAATTTCTATTTTTGAAGAACACGGTTAAAGTAAACATATCATAGATATTAATGTAATATTTGTGAAGTTTGTGTGATAAAAGTGAACTTTTATTACTATTTTGTTTCCCCTTCTTATCTCAGCTTGATTCTAGCAAATTATTTACACTTATCCCCCAAATTCATATTTTGTACAAGATATTACTAGAAACAATTAGTCATGTCAAGAGTCATTGGTTTATCTTAGATAAAAGTGAATTTCTATTGCTTATCTTTGCTTGATTATAGAAAATTATTTACATGAACCCTCGAATTCACTTTTATACCAAATAATACTAGAAAGAGTTACTCATATCAAGAGTCATTAGTTTATTTTGACATAATGACTAATTAACCATCTATGTACCCTTTTCTCACTTAGTTTTCCGTTTTTTTACTTTTATTTATTAGAATGTTTCCCGGTTCCCTCCTCCTTTTCAAGGAAAGTTTGCGCTCTCTTTATATTCCATAAAGCTCTTTCTATTAGAAATTCTATGCTCTCTTTATCTCCAACTACATTAATATATAATATAATCTTTGGGCATTTGATATCAAGTTACTTTTAAAGTTTTGTTGGTAATTCTTTTCATGATATTTCAGCAGGTGCATGTTCTACTATATGAAGCTTTTAAAAGGTATTTTCATGAAGCTTTTAAAAGATATTTCTCTTGAATGGTGTTTCATAATTGATTTTATTAAATACTAAAATTTAATTTTATTACTTAATCTCCACCAAAGTCCATTGTTTATTCAATAATTTATCTCATTAACATGCAGTTTTAATTTTTGGTTTATGTTCATGGTTTTTGGTTCTAGGCGAATGATCAATGGCATAATAGCTTACGCTACTTGGCTTCTATTCAAGATGTGGTAAGTTTCTATACTATTAGTCATTATTTATGTTTCTCTTTTCTTTTATTGGTGTATTTGTTAAAGATACATTTTGTATAATGTTCTATTATACTAAAACATAAAAACATTGAATTGTTTATAAGTTTAACTATATTGAAATATCTATGTAACCCATTATACTATAGTAAGAGCATATTTAGTAGGATTGCATCTACATATGTATAGTCTAGAAGAATTACATATCTACAAATTTGCATTGGTGAGCGACTAAGATCCAATTTATATGATGATATATTTTGGAAAAAATAACACATATTTTTTTTTACAATTTTATCTCTTTTCTTTAAAATTTAGCAAGTTTTGTTTATGCAATTGTTAATTTCTTTTATTGCATATTAGTAAATGTGAAACCTTTCGATCAATCTTTTATTGCATGTTAATTTTTTTCCTAGCATCATTGTATAAATATTATGCCATATTACACATGATTTCCTTTTTGTAGGATCGATTTCACCCTAGAGGGGGGGGGGTGAATAGGGTGATACCGATAACTATAAAATTATCGCGTAAGCTTATAAAATTATTTCAACACAAATAAATCAAAATTATAGCAGCACATATAATAGCAGAATTATAAATGCAGAAATAAAACGACACAGAATTTACCCAGCTTCGGCAAAACCCTACCTACATGCTGCCCCCAAGGTTTCTACTAGAAATTAAGTAGTCACACGCTTACGCACGTAAACTCGCGACATCCGCTACTGACTAACCTAACTCTACGCTCAAAACTCTACCACAACTCAGCCACTGAGTTGCGAATTCTCAAACTACGCCACGTAGTTTGTCCCCTAGTCACACGACTAGTAATTACACAATTTTTCAAAAGAAAATACAATTTAAAAACAATTTAAATAAAACAAAAAAACCTTAACAAAAGCCCTAATTAAATCTCAATTAAAAACAAGGCCGATCCAATTTAATTTATCACCAAAAAACAAACGCGGCTTCCTTAATTTCTTTTATCAAGGTCGGTCGTTCCTTTTTCTCTTTGTTCTATATAATGGCGGCTCGTTCCTTTTTTCCTTTGCTTGCAAATTAGGGCTTTGTATAAAATTGAAGAAGCTGACTTTAATTAGTTCAATCAGGTGGGTTGTTCTCGTGATTGCTTGATGATCGATTGTATTTTTCACTTTGCGCACAAGACGGCTCCTTCTCGATCGAGTTCGGTGATTTGGTATGCGATTTATTCCTTTTGCTTTACTGTTATGCTTGCTTGAACTTGATTTTCTTTGTAGCCTATGATGATTGGGTTTTTATATAGCGTTCGAACCCATTGATTTTTGTTCGTATATATTTGCTTGAATTTTTCTTCAGCCATTTGATTGTTCTTGAATAATAGTGATTTATCTAACTTCTTCAATTCATATAATTTCGTTGCTTGATACTCACAGTATTGATTCTTGGCTTGGTCAATTTACTTGGCCACCACGGTTTCGAATTTGAACTGTTCGATTTCGTTCTTTTTGACTTTGGCTTGTGATATTGTTTATGTGATGATTTCTGACCTTCGTGGTTGAACTTGTTACTGTTGGTTTCTGTTGTCTTCGGCACTGATTGAATTCGTTGTTGTAGCATACTTGACCTGATCTTGGCAATATCGCTCACTGATTATTCTTGTGTGCCTGCACATGTTTACTTGAGTCGCATTGTTGGTCTGGTCTCATGGTTGTAGTCTGGTTGTCATGTATGCTTCAGTGTTGCATTTGTATTTGATGTGTGCACCACTTGTGGTTTTCGTTTTCACACTGCTGTCACTTGTCGTTGCCGTAGTGTTGCAGTCTTTAACTTGTACCATTCGAGGCAGTTTGCATATTTGTTTCATATACACTCTGCTTGGTGTTGCTTGATGCTTTGTACTTGTAGTCTTGTATATTGTTACGGTACACTCTGGCCTTCATGTTGCATTTGTTTCATTTTGATTTTGGTCGAGGCTGCATTGAGTTGTTTTCATGTGACTTGAACTTGGTTTGGATTTTTGCTTCTTTGAGTTTGGTAGTTTGTATACTTCATGTGTACTTCCAGTTAGAGTTGTGCTTGCCTTTGAGTTTCAGACCTGTAGCACGCATGTTGCCATTCCTTTGGCGCAGTTTCATGTATTTTTTTATAGCCATTTCATTGTTGCTGATGTTTGGTTCGGTCTTGTACCACTTGAGTCTCCACTTGCATTGTTTCTGGCTTCATCATGTCTTTGATGTTGAGGCCTATGCTACTGACATAGTTTTCATGGTCGTGCACTTGAATGTGCAGTCTTTGGTTGTGAATTGTGTTTGAAATGCTGGTGCATATGCTTTCTTATTTCTTACCAGTACATTCATGTGTTTGTTCCTTCATGTGGTATGGATTTGCTTTGAGCACATTTTTGGTTTGATGTGCACTGTGCCTTGAATGTGCTTGCACATGACCATTTCATTAAACTTGTATATTCGAACTGCACCTGTGTTAATCCAGCTTGGAGCTGAGGTTTGACCTTCTGCTGATATTGTGACATTATTTTTATTGCACTTGAGTTGAACCCGGCGTTTTGGGTTTGACCTGTGCTCACATGTCCCTGTAATTTTATCAAGTGTATATATCAGTGTGCACGGCCTTGTGGCATATACAGTGATACGCTACGTATGTCACAAGCTGTTCATGTATGATGAATTCAAAATTAGATGATGACGAACAACCCAAATAACCGAGGTAAATATTATTTTCAAAATCTACATTTTATTTTATACCGCAAAAATATTTTATTTTCAATTTTACCGCGTCAATGCATATTTCTACAGATTGCTCAGATGTTGGATTCACATTGGAATGAAGTTGAAGATTATTACGAGTTGAGTGAATGAGTGATATGTAGTGAGGTGCAATGTAAATGTGAATTGTAATTTAATTAAATTTTTATTGTAACTGAAATTGTATATAGTGAGAGTTTGAAATTTGTACTATTCAAAAATTGTAATAAATATTTGTTTGAATAAAATTTCTGTTTGAATTCAAATTCTGTGTTATTTATTTTGTTCAGCAAATATTTATTTAATCTATAAAAATAAAATAGCACATTAACAAATACATTTAAATGAATATATATATGTTTATTATCATCAAACAAAAATCATAGCAATCACATACTCAACAATCTCTCCCTTTTGATGATAAAAAATATATATTTAAAATTTTGAATATGTTAAATGTATTTGATCATTGATATCCTCCAATTGCTCCCCCTATTTAAATGCTTTCTCTCTACACAAAGCTCCCCCTTTATATGTGCGTAAAATTAAAAATATGCAAATAGAAAATATTTGACCTTTGCTTGATTTTATTTGACAAAATCTTAACTTTTCTCTTCCCATTTTGTTATCAGAAAAAGAGTAATAGTGTTAGAAAAAATAGAGATAAAGTGATCAATATTAATCCCACATTAAAACTCAATTGAATATAAATATTAAATTTCAATAAAAAATCAAACAAAAATCATAAATACTTTGCTAGGCGCATATTCCACTTTAGAATGATGGGAATGATACCATCATATAAAATCATACAGTTGTGTCTATTTGTGGTATATTTATATCAGGAATTTGAATATCTACCAACCATGCATAACCGTTAGGACTTTTAAATGAGATTAGTAGTATTCCAAATTTAAAAAAAAATGAATTCAAGTATCTTCTAACCACGCATAACCGTGAGGACTTTTAAATGGGATTAAAATCAACTTGTTTATTTTAAAAATTAATTTTGATATGCGTTCCATACATGCGTAACCGTGAGGACTTTTAAATGAGCATGGAAGCACATAACAAATTCCAAGTAATTCATCCATGCATAACCATGAGGACTTTTAAATGAGAGTGAATACTTTGGATTTTTTTTTAAAACAATGTAAAATGAAAAACGAATGATTCCTGTTTAAAGTACCACATATTGACAAACTATATTGAATTTTGATGAGTGATGGTTGTTAGAAATATGATAGAAATAGAGATGGTCATGGAATTTTTACCAACAAAAAGTTTTATAACTCTTGTTTAAATTTCTAAAGAAATTTACTAATTATACCATCTCGAGTCATAATACATGATAAATATCAACATTCATCACTTTTTCAATCACTATTTATCTTTTCGATAATTATTAGGGAGTCAGATTAGTCAAAATAGTCATTTAAAAACAAATTCAAAAATAATTATAGAATCAATTTTTCAAAATGACTAATCTGATAACATGGTCAAAAATGATTTTCTAGAAGGGGTTAGATGAGAAAAATTTCTGCTATTTGAAAATTATTTGAAATGAAAAATATGCAGATATTTTCTTTGAAAAAACGATGCAGTTACTAAATGTCTCAACAAAAATCACGTTCAACTTGTAATTTTTCTATCAACTAGATTACCAGTGTAATCTGCATCTGAATTTCTCTTTCACTCAAAATTATCATTAATTCAATTTGATAGACCAGATCATGAAGTGTGCAACAAAAAAACTCAAAATCAATTTTAACAGCTTTTTAAATGACATTCTCTTGAATTTGAAATGAAACCTGTAAATAATCAAAAAGCCGTGAATATAGAGTTAGCCGTAAAATAACCAAATGTATTATCATCCAATAAAATACTATTATTAATCCAAACTAATATATATGAAGTAATTTAAAGACTCTACAGATTTCTATAGTGTTCTTGGCATAAGAATATAATTGGCCAACAATTTTGAATAAGTCAGAATAAATATCATCATTATTTCATCATCACATTATTGGCTGATTTAACTCAGATTATGGTGCAGATTATCATATTTAATATATCGTTCAAATAAATATACTATTACCTGTTTTACCTTTACGATATTTTTCGTTGTTGTCCATTATGATTTTGTCACCTTTATATTAGGCTAAGGAACTTTGCTTTGTCGCTCATTGTGTACTTAGAACAGCCAGAATCCAAGTAACACTATTGTTGTTCCTTAGCCTGCCACCACTCCTACACGATAAAAGATTTTTGTGACCTATTTGTTTTTATAGGTCCATGATTGTTAGTGGCAGAATATTTTGAAAGATAATTTTGTGGAGGCCCAAAACTATTTATATATGTTCCTTTTGGCACCCAGATTTGTTTAACTTTGAGAGATTTTATATTTGTGACTTTTGGAACCCAAATTGGTATAGTTTTCACGTGTTTGAGTCTATATCAACAATTATTGTGATTGTGTCCATATTTTCTACAAATCGTGCACATAGAATTGACTTGGTTAATTTTGCTTATAACATTTTCAGATTGATTATATTCAAGTCCTTGTCTAACTGTATTTACAATTTGCTTTCCAAATAGCATATTCAACGATTTTTCACTTTTTGAAAATTTATCTAAAGTCGTTGACGATTGTTGGACTTGTGTTTTGAGAGATTCATTTTCGTTTAGCAATTGTGTGCATTTTTTAATAGAGTTTTTTCTCCTAGTATTATCACTTTCTTTCAAAATCAGAATTTCATTTTCAAGTGATTTTATATTAATTTCTGATTTTTTAATTTCTTTTTCAAACAATGGACACTTGTCACACATAGGGCACTTATTTTGATAGTTTTTAACTAATTGTTCAAGTTGTTCATTTAGTTCAATCAAACTATCTCTTTGTGATTCAATTTTAGCATATTTCTCCCTAAGTCGTTCAAAACAACCATTTACTTCGTGGAAATATATAAGTAGTTGTGAGTGAGTTTTGATACCTCGCTTGGCTCATCATCGTCGCTATCAGTTATATTACCTTGAAGGCACATATCTGCTTTCTCACTCTCACTGCTAGTACTTTGATTATCTTCATCACTTGTATTCCACGTGGCTGCAAAACTTCTCCTTTTTGATTACTTTTCAAAATCGCGTCGATTTTGAGGACAATTGGGCTTGATATGTCCAGGTTTGTTGCACTTGTGATAGATGATCTTCTGTTCTTCTGAGTAGTCTAGTGCTTTGGCTATTATGCTTTTCAATTTTTGATTTCGAGCTAGATTTCCGTATCTGTGATTCCACTTTTTGAATTTCTTCATTAGTAGTGCCAGCTCTGCTGCTCCATCATCATCATCATCACTTTCGGTTGTTCATTTGAGAGCTATTGATTTCTTTCAAGTATCTCCTTCTTCACGCTTTTTCTTGAGTTTCGTTTCTAGCTCATAAGTGGTGAGATGTCCAATGAGTTCTTCAACTTTGATTTGTTTTAAATCTTTTGATTTGTTTTAAATTGTTTGATTCTTGAATGGCAGTCACATTTGCTTCAAAACTTCGTGGAAGGACTCTTAGGATTTTTCGGACTATCTCCAATTCTGTGTATGATTTTTTGAGAGTTTTGATTTGTACACCATATTGGAAAGTCGTCCATACATCTCTTTGACATTTTCTTCCTTCGCCATTGTGAAGTTCTCGTATTCGCTGCTTAGCATGGCAAGGCGAGATTCTTTGACTTGAGATATTCCTTCGTGAGTCACTTCTAGTGTGTGCCATATTTCCTGCGTAGTTAGACAATGTGAGACACGATTAAATTCAAATTGATCCAATGAACAGATAATAGAATTCATAGCTTTAGCGTTAGCATTTTGTAATTTACTTTCTAGTTCTGTCCATTGATCCTTTGGTTTCTCTATTTCATGATTATCTACAATTATAGTTGGTACTCTATAACTGTCTCAACAATATTCCAAGCGTCAATGGTTTTCAGAAAAAATTTCATTCTATTTTTCCAGCAAGCGTATTCACCATTGAACATTGGTGGTCTAAATATGGACCGACCCTCAGCAAAAGCATTATTAAAAGAAGCCATTTTAAAAATTCAAAATTTTAAAACAAAAATTGGTTTTTGAAAAATGAATTTTTTAAAACAAAAGTTGACTTCTATTCCTAGCTCTGATACCACTTGTAGGATCGATTTCACCCTAGAGGGGGGGTGAATAGGGTGATACTGATAATTATAAAAATTATTGCAGAAGCTTATAAAATTATTTCAACACAGATAAATCAAAATTATAGCAGCACAGATAATAGCAGAATCATAAATGTAGAATCATAAATGTAGAATCATAAATGCAGAAATAGAACGACACAGAATTTACCTAGCTTCAGCAAAACCCTGCCTACATGCTTCCCCCAAGGTTTCTACTAGAATTTAAGTAGTCACACGCTTACACACGCAAACTTGCGACACCCGCTACTGACTAACCTAACTCTACGCTCAAAACCCTACCACAACTCAGCCACTGAGTTGCGAATTCTCAAACTACGCCACGTAGTTTGTCCCCTAGTCACACGACTGGTAATTACATAATTTTTCAAAAGAAAATACAATTTAAAAACAATTTAAGTAAAACAAAAAAACCTTAACAAAAACCCTAATTAAATCTCAATTAAAAACAAGGGCGGCCCAATTTAATTTATCACCAAAAAACAAATGCGGCTTCCTTTATTTCTTTTTTCATGGTCGGCCATTCCTTTTTCTATTTGTTCTATGTAATGGCGGCTCATTCCTTTTTTCCTTTGCTTGCAAATTAGGGCTTTGTATAAAATCGAAGAAGCCGACTTTAATTAGTTCGATCAGGTGGGTTGTTCTCGTGATTGCTTTATGATCGATTGTATTTTTCACTTTGCACACACGGCTGCTCCTTCTCGGTCGAGTTCGGTGATTTGGTATGTGATTTATTCCTTTTGCTTTATTGTTATGCTTGCTTGAACTCGATTTTCTTTGTAGCCTATGATGATTGGGTTTTTATATAAGGTTCAAACTCTTTGATTTTCGTTCGTATATTTTTGTTTGAATATGTCTTCGGCCATTTGATTGTCCTCGAACGATGGTGATTTATCTGATTTCTTCAATTCATATAATTTCATTGCTTGATACTCATGGTGTTGATTCTTGGCTTGGTCAATTTACTTGGCCACCACGGTTTCGAATTTGAACTTTTCGATTTCGTTCTTTTTGACTTCGGCTTGTGATATTGTTTATGTGATGATTTCTGACCTTCGTGGTTGAACTTGTTACTGTTGGTTTCTGTTGACTTCGGCACTGATTGAATTCATTGCTTAGCATACTTGACTTGATCTTGGCAATATCACTTACTGATTATTCTTGTGTGTCTGCACATGTTTACTTGAGTCGCATTGTTGGTCTGGTCTCACGGCAATAGCCTGGTTGTCACATATGCTTCAGTGTTGCATTTGTATTTGATGTGTGTACCACTTGTGGTCTTCGTTTTCACACTGCTGTCACTTGTAGTTGTCGTAGTGTTGTAGTCTTTAACTTGTACCATTCGAGGCAGTTTGCATATTTGTTTCATGTACACTCTGCTTGGTGTTGCTTGATGCTTTGTACTTGTAGTCTTGTATATTGTGTACACTCTGGCCTTCATGTTGCATTTGTTTCATTTTGATTTTGGTTGAGGCCACATTGAGTTGTTTTCATGCGACTTGAACTTGGTTTGGATTTTTTCTTCTTTGAGTTTGGTAGTTTGTATACTTCATGTGTACTTCCAGTTAGAGTTGTGTTTGCCTTTGAGTTTCAAACCTGTAGCATGCATGTTGCCATTCCTTTGGTGCAGTTTCATGTATTTTGTTTATAGCCATTTCATTGTTGCTGATGTTTGGTTCGGTCTTGTATCACTTTAGTCTCCACTTGCATTGTTTCTGGCTTCATCATGTCTTTGATGTTGAGGCCTGTGCTGCTGACATAGTTTTCATGGTCATGCACGTGAATGTGCAGTCTTTGGTTGTGAATTGTGTTTGAAATGCTGGGCATATGCTTGCTTACTTCTTGCCAGTACATTCGTGTGTTTGTTCCTTCATGTGGTATGGATTTGCTTTGAGAACATTTTTGGTTTGATGTGCACTGTGCCTTGAGTGTGCTTGCACCTGACCATTTTATTAAACTTGTATATTCGAACTGCACTTGTGTTGAATCCAGCTTGGAGATCGGGTTTGACCTTGTGCTGATATTGTGACATTATTTTTATTGCACTTGAGTTGAACCCGGTGTTTTGGGTTTGACATGTGGTCACCTGTCCCTGTAATTTTATCGAGTGTATATATTGGTGTGTACGGCCTTGTGGCATATACAATGATACACTGTGTATGTCACAAGCTGTTAGTGTATGATGAATTCAAAATTAGATGATGATGAACAACCCAAATAACCGAGGAAAATATTATTTTCAAAATCTACATTTTATTTTATACTGCAAAAATATTTTATTTTAAATTTTACTGCATCAATGTATATTTCGGTAAATTGCTCAGATGCTGGATTCACATTGGAATGAAGTTGAAGATTAGTACGAGTTAAGTAAATGAGTGATAAGTAGTGAGGTGCAATGTAAATGTGAATTGTAATTTAATCAAATTTGTATTGTAATTGAAATTGTATATAGTGAGAGTTTGAAATTTGTACTATTCAAAAATTGTAATAAATATTTGTTTGAATAAAATTTCTGTTTGAATTCAAATTCTGTGTTATTCATTTTATTCAGCAAATATTTATTTAATCTATGAAAAATAAAATAGTACATAAAAAAATACATTTAAATGAATATATATGTTTATTATCATCAAACAAAAATCATATCAATCGCATATTCAACACTTTTTACATACAAGATTTATCCTATTTTGGATTCATGATGAATGATTTTACAAATTAACAATTATGATTTTAAATATGCATGAAGTGGCAGTAATTCGAAATTATATTTTATTAAATCATCATATAGAGGTTTATTAAAAGAGAACAGTTTTGGTTAGGGGAAGTGGGAAAAAGGTAATATTTCGATTAGAGAATTTTATTAAGAGAGAAATAAAATTAGCGACTCTTCCCTTATAACAATAAAAATGAAAATTACTAATTTAAGCTCTTTTAATTAACTATTTCTGTATAATTATTTGGTATCATGAAGGAGAGTACATCTCATTCTCTATACAACTTTCCATATCAATTTACGTAATCTTAATCCCATCTAAATCTCCAACAACACACAATGATTTGGATATTGATATCTTTATTTTATTAAAGATTCAAGTGGTGTCCTGAGGAGTTTTTTGAATATTTTGTTTTAATTGAGTTTCATTCAAAGGTATATGTCAAATTATATAATTTGTGATTTTTTATTCTTCATATTTTTCCAAAACAAAAATAGTTCAATAATTTTTATGTATTTAGACTGAAAAAATACAAATGGATTTTCTATTGAGGTTAACAAATATGAAAATGAAATCTAATCCTGCATCAATTTATTATTTAGATTTATCAGCATATTTTAAGTAGGAAGAGGTAATTTAACCGACAAATTCAAATATTTTCTGTTTGTGAAAGTTTTTCTATATATTGATATATACTTTCTAAGAAGTAGGCTAGATATTCATGGGATTTGGAGTTAGTTTACTTTTCTTCCATTTGTTTGGACTCTTATGGCTCCGCAATCTCGATTCATGTATACAGCTAATGTAATTGTTTTAATATAATTGCTTTATAGCATAGAGAATTGATCTTAGTATGTTTATCCATCATAGTGCATGAATAATATGTACGAAAATATGATATTGTGCAAAATCTTTATGAAATAAATTGCTTTTGTAAATAAATTGCTACAACAGGCTTAGTATCATGAAATATATACTGTAGTGTGCAAGAAATAATATGGAAATAGAGAAAACCTAGAAGAAACCTTCTTTCGTTCATTTAATTAAATAGTACAAAGGGTTATGTGAAGTAGAATAGGTGTTAAAATATTATTATGCAATGCTTTCTATAAGTAGTAATGAACGAAGCAAGATGTGGATATAAATATTATTTTTGAAAGTGTGTTCATTTTTTATCTTAAAGTTTTATCAGTAGTTTGTATTGGAACGAAGACCCAAGCACCGGTCTAAAATTCTTTGTTTTTGCAATTTTGATCCTTTTGATTTTTTTTCCATTTGTACTACGGTCTTTGGAGTTTTATTTTGTGATGTGGAATTTAAATGCTTGTTCTAGCATTTTATAACAATTGATATACTTATAAAACGAACAGACTTGAAAGTGTAAAGGCATAGATTGAAGATAGGAAATGCTCAACCATTTGTATACATAGGAATTTTTTTTGCTTGGTTGTATTTGCCTATCATGATATATGATATTCGAAATATTAATTTGTGTAACTGATTGTTCAGGTACTATTGATGAATGAATATGGTCTTTTGCTCCAAATGTCACACATGGTGAATGAGTGTCTATAGCTAATACATTATGGGCTGCATCTAGCATTGTGGTGGACGTAAATCTTAAAGCACGAGATCTCTTTTTCATATTTCTTGTTTGTAAGGTTCATACAATTATGGTATTTAGAAGTATGAAAGTGTATAATTGAGCATTATATACTTTAAAACCGAAATATTATGAAATTATCTCGTATTTAATGTATAAAATGTAGTGTAAACATATCCTTTTTCACTGCACCAGAAAAACAATTTCGCCACGGCCTAAATCCATGGCTAAATGGGGAGTCGCAAAAATTTAGCCATGACGAAATGAACATTAGCCACAGCTTCGAACTGTGGCTAAATTCAAATTAGCCATGGCTTTAAGCTGTGGCTAATGTATATCAACCACGGTTATGAGCCGTGGCTGAGTTTAAGTCAAACTATTACAAATTTGGTCACATAGAACTACTTGGTTAGTTTACAAAAGTATGGAATCCAAAACAGTTAGACATTTATACATTATAATTCTAAAATGGATATTGATGAAGCATGAGAAATTAGTAACAATAATCAAGAGCAAATTGATAATCCATTTTCAATTGTTAACTCAACTTAAGTTAATATTAACATTTAGACCCAACAAATATAGCAAACAATGAAGAAAGTGTTTAAAATTCATCACAAAATGGCAACAATCAAATAAGAACAAAAATCTAGTTTAGGCCAAGTCACAAATTTATAGTCTGCTAAAGTTGACATAACTGATAAACATGCTCTGAAGTGCTTGAACAGACAGAAGATGTGGTATACACTGTTACATGGATGGTATATTGTAATGATATCTTCTTCTTTCTTTGAGCTCTATTTCTGCTCTTCATTTCTTACACAAAGCGGGATTTTTTTTGGCAATTTTAACATGTGGATATATTAAAGAAATAAAGCTGTAAGCTATTTAACATGTATATATACTGAAGAAATTGTCTTGGTCTAGCACAGTGAACATCATCCTTTTTAAATACTTTATGTTAGGTTAATTATCCGATAAATTTTGATATTTAGTACACATGTACCTACATAAATATTATATATATACATTCATGTACATATATGACATAATGATAATTTTTCCACAAAATGCAAATAGACCATTACTTTGGTTCCGGAAAATCTAAAACCGATGCAAGTAATTATACAAATTACTCCTTGGTTAGGAATTTTCATGTTTGTTATAAACTTTACTTCTATATAAAAGTAACATGACTACTATTCTTGTTAATATTAAGTTGGATCGAACACCGAACTAAAACTAAGATTTATTATTATCTTGACTTAAATGAGGAGAGGAAATTAGTTTTTCAGCTGAGCTTTTTAGAGATACGATGGAATGTGAGTTTACAGAGAATGTTAGCATGAACTGTATGCTAATATGATACTCCGAGAAGTGACATTTCAAGATAACTGTGTTTAGCCACTAGCTTTACGGGTATTGATTTTATTGGATGGTTGACATCTGCTATAGACATTCAACTTGTAAAACATCCTACCTGCCCCAACTTAATATAAGTTGCATCCATTCTCTCAAACAATCTTCGTAGAAAGCAGGAAATAATCCAAGTTGTAGTTGAGTGAGGAGACGGGTGAAACCATTTGCTATCTGCTTAAAATTAGAGTATCTTATTGCTATTCTAACTCACATATGTAAATATAAATATGATAGAAAACTTAAAAAATAAACAAAGAAAGGGAAAACTTCAAGTTATAGTTTCATGTAGCTGAAGTTTCAAAATTCATACGTGAAAAATTACTAAAGAAGCCATGAAATTCTGTTCTACTGTGATTGCCCAATTGTATTCTTAAACTAGCTTCTTGGTTATGCTTGCAATTATATTTAGCATCATACATCGCTGAAATTGACTTTACTACCACCATTGTCTAATTCTTTTACTAATAAAGATTGTGGTAATTATGTAAAAAACAATGCTGTAAAATGAGGGCAATCGCTGAAAATAAATACTAGTTAGTTCTTGAAAAAATGAGTGACTAAACTGACATATGATTGGATCCAGTATAGCTACTTGAGAGGAGTAAAATGTCAAAATGGTGTTAAGATATTTTTGAAAGATAATAAAAAGGTACGATGGGTATTTTCTATTTATGCTTATGACAGAGGGAAGATACTGTTATGGGCATACAACATATGAGTTATTGAATACTGCTTTTTAGAAATACTAAATATATTCTTGAGTGTGGCAGCCAAAACATATTGATATTTGCAATACAAAGACAATAAATATATGACAACACTGTTGATGTGCAGGTAGAAATACAAAGTAAAACTGATTTGCAGGTATGCAAAGTACAATTGAAATGCAAAGTACAACATATATGACAATACAACAAGTACAACTGATGTGCAGGTAGAAATGCAGAGTCCTTGACTTCACTGCTTAGTGCTCTTTTGTGTGTATGTGTATGCACCATATATCCAACAACAATAGATGTTAGTGTAATAGGTTGGAGTTATAGTTCTATAGAATACCAGATGTTTAAATCATTAAACCCAGCACAAGTACTAGGAAGAAAGAAGACGTATAATATAAGTAAAACAGTAAGAAAAGACTTACTAGAACATCTCGTAGCTCAACAGCAGGACTAAGCACTCTATGTATATATGTAGGCATAAAGCATTTAACATCGGCTTAATCCATTAGTTCAGCAAAAGATAAACAAATTCTTTTAGGAATACCTGCAAGAAATATAGATTTGAAAGTGCATCAGTGAAACTATCATAAAGTACAAACTCAGTCAATAATCGTTGTCTTTATACCTACAAATGATGAACTATTAAAAGTTTATTATTATTATTATTTTTTTTATTATTATTAAGTTGTTGTTGTTGTTATTATTATTATTTTGGTATATTGTTATAATATTTAGTTAATTTTTATAAACTTATTTAAGTTTAATATTTATAAATCTTGGTTAACTTACAATTATTATAAATCTTATTAACTTACTATTATTATTATTATAAATCTTAGTTAACTTACTATTACTATTATAAGTCTTAGTTAATTTTATAAAATTATTTATTTATTTATTGTTATTACTACTACTATATTTAGTTAATTTTTTTACAAATTTTTTTGTTAATGTTATTAAGTTGTTGTTGTTGTTTAGCTATATTTTTATAATAATTTGTTAATTTTTAATCAAATTTACTATTATTACTAAGTCGTCGTCGTCATCATTATTATTTAGTTATACTTTTATAATACTTGGTTAATTTTTATAAACTTACTGAATTTTTATACAACTTAATTAATTTTATAAACTTAGTTAATTTATTATTATTATTAATATAGGCTCGTCTAATTTTTATAAAAAAAAGTTAACTATTTATTTATATATTTATTTATTACACGGATCAAGTAGGTTATTGCTAGTATTTCTCGTTGTAATTTTTATAATATAATTTAATTTTCATGAAATAAAGTTAACTTAGTTAAATTTTATAAACTTGATTATTTTTATAAACTTTCTTAATTTTTATATGACTTGGTTAAAAATTTAGTTACTTTCTTGTAAAACTTAGTCCACTTGGTTGTTTTTAATACAGCTAAATAGGCACAAGGAAAAAGTTGCAAAAAAATTTAGTCTTGGGGATAATAAGTTTGCTTTTTAGTCTGAAGAATACTTTTTAGTGTAAACTGAAAATGATAGTTACAACTATCATTCTGTGATATACACAAAAAAGTGTCCTTCAGCCTAAAAAACTAACTTCTTGTCCCTAAAACTAAATTTTTCTTTAACTTTTTCTTTGAGCTTAAAAACCCCTTTTTAATATATTTAATTTATTTTATAAAACTTAAATTATCTTTGTTCATTTTTATAAAGTTATTTAATTTATTAATTTTTTGAAACTTAGTTTTTATAAACTTAGTTATTTCTATAAACTTGTTTAATTTTTATTAAACTTATTTAAATTAGTTAATTTTTGATATGATAGCTGCATCATATACCTCTCTATCCCTTGACAGAATTTCCTTATGGGGTTTGAGAAGATTGGAGTTACTATTTTATTAACGAACATAATGATGACTTCATGAGGACAAAAAGATGTTGCATTGTCAATGAGACATTGCCGCTATAGAATTCTAGGCTAGTGGAAAAATAGATGTTAATTATTGCAATATAAAAGGCAATATGTTTTACAACCTTAATTTTACTGCTATTGAAGATCCTCTATGACTTGTCTACCTAGAATTTTCTTTCGGTATTTCGCATAGAACTTGCACTTATAGAATGTTTGATTGGTCAAAATTTAATTATATACTACAACATGCAAAAAAAAAATTGATTTTTGATTATTTTATATTTAAATATGTTGAACGCCACTCATTGATTTTTGGATATCATGAATCTCAGTTCCTAACTTCAAATTTTTGGAACATTTATAGTTTCGACTCAGTCATTGTTTTCCATCTAATAAAAAAAGCCCTACATGTGTTTGTAAGTCTTTGTAGTTGAAACTGGAGAATCAGCTGGGTTCTATATATTATTTAATGGTCTTTACCTATACATGCTTGGCAATTACACAAAACTGATTTTTCATTATCCCTAATATCAATTTTGTCATTTTTACCAACTCAATATAATTGTTGAACTATACATCAACAAAAGGTTACAACTTTGGATTTGATACCTAGAACTCCAAATCAAGAGGAAGAAGAAAAATCATAGCAAGAAGAAGAATGGTCTTCAAACCCTAAGTTAAGGCAGATTTTGATGAAGGAGAGAAGTGTTCCGTGTTGAGGAAGAAGGGCTTCGATTGGTGAAAATACCGAACGAGAATTATCTTTCGAGAATTAGGGCATTTTAGCTATGCCGAACGAGATAAATGGAGCGAATTTTTTTTGGAGCGGTGGTGAGTTCGTTCGGCAAAGTGGAAGTGACGAACGAAAAATATCGTCCGGTATTTTTTTTGAAGCGGCATTTGAGCATCCCGAAGAAATATTTTGATCGGAATTTTGGATGCCGGTCCAAATTATCGCTCAGCGTTTTGTCGAACCAAACCAGATGCATGCCGAACCAAACCCGAAGGCTGCTATATAGTAGCTACCACTCCTCATTTCTTCACTCTATATATTGAGCAGCTTCTAGACAATAATAGTAGCCGAAATTGAGAGCTAATTTCAGCCAAATTTAGAGCCATCATAGAGAGCCGAAACTCTGCATAATTTTGACTGTATGATTAGTTCTTCTTATGTATAACCTCCAAAAGTGAATCAACTTGTAACTCTAATCTTTGAGTGATTAATAAGATCTCTCCCCAAGTGGACGCACACTGCCTTGCGGTATTGGAACCACTATAAATAATGGTGTTATTTATTTTTTCTGCATGCATTGATCTGCAATTGTCTGTTTTGGTGTATATCCTTTGTTTGTTCCATCTCACTACAATAACGATCCAGTTCATTGTTTTTCCACTGCGTTGGGTTTTTTATTCCCTTAGATTGATCATCTGAAGGGATTTTCCCCAACAGTCTAGTATTGGAGCTGCAAGGTTGATTGCAGAGTGTTAGACGCTATGGCAGGAGATGAAGTCACTCTAATTGTCACAAGACTTTATGCTAGAGGGATGTATATCGTGTCAGGATCACAGTTGGCAATTGAGAAATAGAACGGGGATAAAGATTTTGAAAAGTGGCAATAGAGGATGAAGGCGGTTCTAATGAGGAATGAAGTCCATCCAGTAGTGTTTGCCCTTGAGAAGTTGATGACTGACATCTCATTCGTGGAAAGGAAGTAGATGGAGAAGTGGGCGTTTATTACTTTACAACTAGCTATAGGATACCATTGCTAGGGGAATTTGGACAAAGCTAGAAAATCTCTACTTGAAAAAATCTCTGACTAATCGTCTGATTTGATGTAGGCATTTTTCTCCATGAAGATAAGAGAGGGTATTTCAGTGGAGGAACATCTTAATTTCATTGATGATCTCGTGATGAAGATGAAAACTACTGACTTGAAGATGGATGAGGAAAAAATGGCAATGATTCTTTTGTTTTCTCTTCTGAAGCGATACATGGGTTTCGCGAACAGCCTTATCTTCGCTTGAGACGCATTGACAGTGAAAGACGTGAAGTCAGGCCTTCTATCTAAAGGCTTGAGATATCAGATGAATGAGATAAGTGAAGGAAGTAGAGGTGGAAGTAGTAGTCACGTCCTATTTATTGAAAGAGGTGGAGAAGGTAAGAAGAATTGGCACTCTAGAGGGCGTTCCAAGTCCAAGAAACCCGGTAATGGAAGGAGAGGAAAGTCTAAGGACAGGAAGTGCTTTATCTGCAAGAAACCTACTCATTGGAAAAAGGATTGTCTAGATTTGAAGAAGAAGGAAGAAAATGGACCTTCATCATTTGCAGGAGAAGTCTATATCTGACGATGTATTGTCTGCAACAGAATCGAATGTCTCAGACCATTAGGTGCTAGACTCGAGGGCGTCTTTCCATATGACGTCTAATAAGGATTACTCAGTTCTTTCATTGGATGAGAGGGAAGCTCCATTCTTATGGGTAATGATGCTAGCTGTAGAGAAATGGGTGAGGGTACAGTGAGGATCAGGTTGTTTGACGGAGTGATACGCACTTTGACAGGTGTCCAATATGTTCCAGGTCTTCGAAAGTCGTTAATTTCTTTAGAATAATTGGCATCTTTAGGATGCAAAGTAACTATCGAGAAGGATGGTCTAAAGGTTTTGAGAGGTGCACTGATTCTTATAAAAAGAGATGTGTTCCGAAATCTGTATTTGCCAAAAGAAATTACAGTTCTTGGAGAGTCGTGTATTAGAGTAGATAGTTCTCGAGCTTTGGATGCCACAAAGATTTGGCATTCAGGTTGGGTCATATTTCAGAGAAGGGCATAGAGTTACTTCGGAGACGGAAGATGATCAAAGGAGAAAGCTTCGACAAGATGGACTATTGCCAAGAGTGTGTGTTAGGCAAGCAAACTAAAGTATCTTTTGGAGTTGGACTCCATAGATCGAGACGAGTACTTGAGTACGTGCATATAGATGTTTGGGGATCAGTTGCTACCCCTTCTCTTGGAGGAGAAAAGTATTTTATCTCTTTCATTAATGACTTTTCTCAAAAAGTATGGGTGTATGTGACGAAGGCCAAATCAGAAAGTTTCGAAAAGTTCAAAGGCTGGAAAGCGCTTAATCTGGTTCTAGGTTAAAGGTGTTGAGTTCTGATAATGGTGGTGAATTTGTCTTTGGGGAGTTCCTTGACTTTTGTAGACAGCATGGCATTCAGAGACATTTCACAACACCCGGAGATCCGCAATCCAATGGGGTTGTAGAAAAGATGAACAAGACTCTACAAGAGAAGGCTCGTTGCTTGAGATTTACGGCGGGCTTGTCTAGAGGCTTTTGGGTTAAAGCATTATCAACTGCGTTGCATATCATAAATCGAATTCCATGCTCATCCAGAGATGGGAAAATTCCAAAGGGAAAGTGGATAGGTAAAGCAGTGTATCTTGGTTACTTCCGAATTGTTAGTTGTCCTATGTACATTCACCATACAGGTGATGACAAGTTGGAGGCTAGAACATATAAGGGCATACAATGTGATACATCTATGGTACCAAAGGGTATCGAATTTGGAACCCTGTTGATCGGGAGATTGTTCATTCCAAACATGTTACTTTTGATGAGTCTGTTGTGTTCAATCTGAAGGAAAAGCTACCTACCACACCAGAAGATTCTGATAGGTCTAAGGAGATGGAAGAAGTTCCCGTGTACTAGCCAAATAGTAGAGTTGTTGGTGATGCTGTCGAGGAAAATACAGTTTATGAAACATCACAGGATAGTCCACGGGTACCTTCTAGTAGTGCTGGTGATGTACATGAATCTAGAGGAAGTTTAGTTCAAGGTGGAGCTGAATGAAGTTTAGGCAAAGAAGTACCTACCCGGGTCATTCGTAGGACTGTTAGGCCACCCGATGGGTATGGTGATTGCAAGTTTGCGAATCTTAGTTTCGATGATCAGTTTGACTATGCCCCTACATGTGGTTCTCGAGGAGCCGCTTGACCTTGATGAAGCTTTGAAGTCATGTGATAGTTCAAAGTGGATGTGCGCCATGGAAGATGAGTTAGATTCATTGAAAAAGAACAAGACTTGGGATTTGGTACCACCTCCTCAAGGAAGCCGAGCCATAGGTTGTAAATGGGTGTTCAAGGTGAATGATGATGGGAGATACAAGGCTAGATTAGTTGCTAAAAGGTTTTCACAAAGAAAAGGATTAGAGTATGATGAGATATTCTCTCTAGTAGTGAGGCATATGTCCATCCGCATTTTGTTCGCTATCATCGTAGCTCATGACTTGGAGCTAAAGCAACTGGACATGAAAACCGCTGTCTTGTACGGGGACTTGGATGAGACCATCTACATGAAGCAGCTGGAAGGATTTGTTCTAGATGGAAAAGAAAATAGGGTTCCCAAATTGAAGTAGTTATTGTGTAGACTTAAGCAGTCATCTTGACAATGGTACAAGAGGTTTGACTCTTTTATGCTTTCACTTGGTTTTGATCGTAGCATCAAAGATGCTTGTATGTACTTCAAGCATTTAAAATATGGTAGATGGGTGTACCTACTCTTGTACGTGGATGATATGTTGGTTACTTCCAAGGATAAAGCTAAAATCGATAGTTTAAAGCAAAAGCTAAAAGCGGAATTCGAAATTAAGGACCTTGGAGAAGAAAAGAAAATTTTGGGTATGGAAATCCAAAGGGATAGAATGCTAGGACTTTTGAGCCTCACTCAAAAGGAGTACATTCGAAAGGTGCTTGCTCGGTCTAGCATGGAAGGGCCAATGGAAATCAGTACACCCATGCCTTTGCACATATAGCTTTCCAGTAAAGGCTCTTCGAACTCGAAAAAGGACAAGGCTTATATGATGAAGGTCTTATATGCAAGTGCAGTTGGTAGCTTAATGTATGCCATGGTCCGCAGTAGGCCCGATCATATCACAGGCTGTCGGATTGGTGAGTAGATTCATGACGAATCCAAGAAAGATGCGTTGGGAAGCAGTGAAGTGTATCTTCAGGTACCTTAGAGGTACTCCAAACCATGGACTTGTCTTTGATGGAAGAGATAGAGATTTCAGCTTGGTAGGATTTTGCAATTCCGACTATGCAAGTGATAGAGATTGAAGGAAGTCAACCTCCAGATATGTGTACATCATTGGTGGGACAACGATCAGTTGGACGGCGAGGTTGTAGACGATTGTGGGTTTGTCTACTATAGAGCCAGACCTCATAGTTGCAGAGCAGCTAAGGAGGCGCTTTATTTGAGGCGAATTTTGTATGATTTAGGCTTCGTATACGAAGGCATGGATGTGTACTTTGACAGTCAGAGTGCAATTTACTTAGCTGAAAATCTGGCGTTCAGCTCAAGAATGAAGCATATTACGGTAAGAGAGTCATTCCTTGTCTCGATGAGTGAAGAGAAGTTAGTTCGTCTTTAGAAAGTTCACACGAAGGAGAATGCAGCAGACATCTTTATCAAGTCATTTCCTGTTGCTAAGTTCGAGCATTGCTCGGACTTGATTCGCTTAATGAAGTGCTAGGTGCCACAGGGTGAGAGTTAAGATGGTTCATGGAGATATTTGTTTTCATAGTAGAGAATTATAGGTTCTACACGGACTGGGTACTTCGAATATTTTGTTGACGAGCGGTGGCCTTGCCGAAGTTCGTTAGTAGAGTCTAATGGTTGATGGCTTTGTCGAAGCTCATTCGGTAAGTATCCATCACTTAGAGCATGAAGGTGTAGATGAAGTTAGAAGGCTTATTTGGAATTCAGTATCAAGGTGGAGATTGTTGGATTTGATACACAGAACTCCAAATCAAGAGGAAGAAGCAAAATTGAAGCATGAAGAAGAAGGATCTTCAAACCCTAAGTAAAGGCCGAACCAGATTTGATGGACAGAAGGATTCGGTGTTGAGGAAGAAGGGCTTAGATCGATGAAAATATCGAACAAGAATTATCGGTCGGGAATTAGGGCATTGAGCTATGCCGAACGAGATAAATGGAGCGCAAAATTTTGGAGCGGTGGTGAGTTCGTTTGGCAAAAAGGAAGTGACGAACGAAAAATATCATCAAGTGTTTTTTTGGAGCGGCATTTGGGCATGCCGAACGAAATATTTCGTTCGGTATTTTGGATGCGGGTCCAATTTTCGCTCGGCTTTTTGCTGAACCAAACCAAATGCATATCGAACCAAACCCCACGGCTGCTATATAGCAGCTATCCCACCTCATTTCTTCGAAGAGCTTCTGGACAATATTAGTAGCCGAAATTGAGAGCTAATTTCAGGCAATTTCAGAGCCATTCTATGGAGTTGAAACTCTGTAGAATTTTGACTATATGATTAATTCTTCTTATGTATAGCCTCAAAAAGTGAATCAATCTTGTAATTTTAATCTTCAGTGATTAATGAAATCTCCTCTCCTCAAGCAGACGTACACTGCCTTGCAGTAGTGTAACCACTATAAATACTAGTGTTATTTATTTTTTCTGCATTGCATTGATCTGTAACTGTTTGTTCTAGTGTTTATCTTTTGTTTGTTCCATCTTACTACAATCACGATCCAGTTCGTTGTTTTTCCACTGCATTGAGTTTTTTTTATTCTCTTAGACTAATCATCTGAAGGGAATTTCTCCAACAATAACTTATAGCATAATATTTCCCATGTTATTTATATGTTGGCGTACACGTTGTAAACACCAAAATACATGCATCTGTTTAGTTATTTCACAATTCCAATGTTTGATCCTGCTCACTTAATGCTTTGATCTGAAAATGCTATTGTTTAAGAAGTTTCATCCCATCTTAAAGTTGATAATAAAATGAAAAAAAAATTGTGTAATATAACTATCATGTTTTTAGAGGGAATTGTAATGTTGTCTTCAGGCTCATTTACCATTGGTGCTATTCTTTCAGTGATTATGCCCGGTATATTTTATGAAGTTCAAACAATTTCTTTTTCTTGATACTGCAATGCTCAATTAACGTCTTCTATTCTCATGATTTGAAGGATCGTCTGTCACATGATTCCTTATATCAGTAATCAATATTTCAATACATTCAATTATAAGGAACCTTGTAAGCGCAGACATAGTGTAACGACCCGGAATTTTGGGCAATAACAATTTAATAATCTGTGTAAGTAATTTAATTGGTTTAATAGTTTTCTTTATAATTTTAATTTAAAATTGGCTAATTTAATCTTTTAAAGGTTAATAAATTTTTAATCTGGAAATATTGATAAGATTGTCTGTCAAAGCTAATAAATATTTATTCTGTTTATAATATATATATTTGATATATATTGTGAATAGGAGATCTTTTGTTTCAAATTTAAAGATTAATTTTCAGATTGTAATATATATGTATGTATATGTTATACTTTGAGTAGTTTGAAATTTAATTCAATCTATTGATAATTTTGAATAGTAATTTAAAGCTTTGTTTAGAAATTTTATTTTCAAAAATTAATTCAAAGATTTATTCAATTTTTTTTCCAAATATAAGATAATTATTTATTTTAAATATGATAATTAATCAATGTTTTTTTTTTTTTTTAAAATGTTCAAATTTTAAAATGGTTATAAAATACATATATAAGTGATTCATTTGTATTATAATTAGTTTATAATATTTTCTTTAAAAAGTAAGTTTATATTTACATATATAAGTACTCATTTATAGAGCAAATTAAAATGTAAGTTTATGTTTACATTTAAATTAAATAGAAATTTATTAAAAACACTTAAAGACATGTGTGAACATGTTAACACTTTTTAATGACATTTGTAAAGAAATTAAACATGTTTATGACATTTGTCCAATCTAAAAACAAGTGGCAACATATTAATAATAATTTTAACAAATGTATTAAAGAAGAAAACTAATACTCTCAAGACTTTCATTTCTTTACTTTCACTTCTCAACAAAAACAATGGCAACCTGAACTTGAATCACAAAAGCAATTCAAAACCTGGAATTTGAAAACCCAAAAGCAAATTTAAAATTTGAAATTAAAATCCTGCAAATTAAGGTTCTTCTCAACATCAACTTGCATTTCAAATAATCAAGTTCAACAGCAAGTTTTAATCGACAATTAAAGCACCAATATCAACCTGCAACTAAAAGGAAGTTCAACTGCAAATTCAATGGGAAGTCTGCATTTCTAAAATCTGCAATCAAACTGCATGTCAAAATGAAATTCTTCAGCAAGTTTTAATAACAATCTGTAAGCATGCATTCAACTTAAACAGCAAGCAAATGCATTTTCTGGATTATAGTTCAAGCCTGGGAAATGAAGTTCTCTGCTCTCCTTATAATGAGGCGAGTAAATTTTATTTTAAAAACATTTTTAAATTAATTCTGAGATTGAACGATGTTGCATGCAAATAAAATTGCTTGATAATGAATATTTGTTCATATGAATGCCTGCTTTGTTTAGAATATCTGAAACAATAAAATAGGTTCTGTTGTTACAGTTTTTTTCTTCTGTTTTTCCTCTGTAAATTCAGTATCTCCTTCTTTATTCATTTATAATATGTAATTTGCAAACAATAAATGATTTAGATCATGTAACTTCACTATTAAAATCATTCCAGATGTTTAAAATAGATATTGATATTGAAATCTGTAAAATAACAGTGCAAACTAAGTTTTTGTTAAAAATCAACTATTTTAATTTTCAATTTGAAGTACATGCATGTAATCTTAATAGTAAATCATGAATTTTGATATTAAATTTGTGATTTTTAGTTGAGTCATTAGTGAGAATTTGGGGTTTGTTTGTAAATTGGGTTTTTGTAAATTGCCGAGAAACGACTTGATGATTTTAGCTAGGATTTGGTTTGAAACAAGTATATGAGTGGAGGATCTAAGGAAAAATGTGAAAGCATTTTTCGATTGAGTGAATCGTTGGGATTTGATGGAAGTAGGGTTTGGTATGGTTTTGTTTTCGGGTTGTTTGTAGAGTCTGTTGTGTATTGGATTGATGATCGAGTGTGATCGCGAGGAGGGGGATGGTGGCGTGATGTCGTAGTGATGCTCTAGAGGAGTTTCTGGAGATGATGGTGGTGATTTCGTCAACGGCGAAGGGTTTTTGGGTCGTTCGAGTTACTACAGTTTCGAGTTGTATGGTCATATTTCGACTCGGTTACTTTTTGTTGGATCTGGGTTTGAATTCGAACTCGCGCATGATAATGTGGTCGACGCCGATGGTCGCGACGATCAGTAATGGCCGGAGGTGAAGGGAGACGTGCACGCGTGTATATGTTGTGCACTGGGTTTGGGAATTTTGGAGAAGGCGAGTTGGGGCTCGGGTAATCATTCGCGTGCGTCTCGGGGGTGACTCGAAGGAAGTGGAGTGGGGTATTGCTTCGGGGTAGGCACGAGGATGTAGGGTGTTTGTCTCGGGTTAGGTTGGAAGGTGGTTTCTAGTTAGGCACTGTAATGATACAAGTGCAGTTTAATCTGGGAGTAATTAAAGAACAAGTTTGAAACTTGTTTGTTTTTAAGTTAATCAAACTTTAAATTATAAATTGAATTTACTTTCAAATTTAAAATGGTTGTGATGATTTCTTCGAAAGTAAATTTACTTAATTAAAGTTTGAATTTTTGTTAAAAGGAGTATTTGAATTTAATTATTAAATCAAAGTTTAAGTAAAGTTCAAAATCCAAGTTTTCAAATTATATGGAAAACAAATAAGTTTAAATTTGATGATTGGATTGTTTTAAATTTCAAATTGATTTCTAAATGCTTTATTTTCAAATAAAGTTAGAGTTATAATTTTGTAAACCAAATAGAATAATTTGTTTTTAAGTTACATAAAAATTTGATTAATTCAAATAATTCATTTATGAAGATTAACAAGGTTAAATTATTTTGATATAAACTTGAGAATACTTAAGTAACTATGACTTATTTATAAGTAAAAGATTAATTAAGATTTATGGTTTTCTCAATTAATTAAAGATTTTGAAATATAATAAGTTAGTAAATTAATTGTTTAATTAATTTTAAATAATTAGTTAATTATTTATTTAATTTTAAATAATCACTTAATTATGGATTAATTAAGTGTAATTACTTAATAAAGTTATTAATGATTAATTTTTGAATGTAATTAAGGAAGTTAATTACTTATGGAAGTAATTAATGGTAATTACTTACGGAGTAATTAGTTGAAGTGATTATTGGTTAATCACTTAATAATATCAATTAAAGAATTGATTAATATAATTGTTTTAAAGATAACTAATTATGAAGTAATTAATAAAAGGGTTAAGGATTATTTAATAATGGAATTAATTATTTGAGAAAGTAATTAAGATTCATTTATGGAAGTAATTAGGAATAATTACTTATGTAAGTAATTAAGAGATAATTACTTAATTATTTTAGATAATTAATTAATGTAATTAATTAATTAATGAATGTGATTAATTTAAGATTAATTACTAAGGTAATTAATTAAATTGTAATTAATTAATTAAGTAATTAATTAAGTATTATTTATTTATTTTATAATAATTACTTAATGAAGTAATTAAAGATTAATTGATTAGATTAATTAATCAAAGATTAATAATTAATTAAGAAGTTAATTAATTAAAATAAGTAATTACAAATTGTTAATTACTGATTATGATTAATGAGTTGATTAATTATAAGTTAATTATTTAATTAATTAAAGTAATTATTAATTAATAAGGATCATTAGTTAATGTGATTAATGATATTAATCAAGGTTGATTAATATAAGTAATTAATTTAAATATGATTAATTAATTGTAATTAATTAAGAATTAATGTTAATTAATTATAGTTAATTAATTAATAAAGGATCATTAATTATTGTAATTAATGATAGTAATTAAAGGTTAATTACTGTATATGGATAAGGATAATTACTTGAATGTAATTAAAGATAATTAATCAAGGAAGATTAATTAAAGAAGATCATTAGAGATGATTGATTAATTTATTTGGAATAATTAATGTAGAAGAATTATGATAATCCAATTGATTAAGAGATAATTAATTCTGTTTGGATGTTTGATTAATATAGGTTGATTGGATAATATTGGTTAATTGATTGATATTGGATGATCAATATTAGGGGATTAATGATTGGTTGATATTGGACGTTTGATATTGGTTGATACTGGATATCTTTGTTATGTGATATGCTGCTTTGTGAAGATGAATACTGATATGAATTATCTCTTGTGATAATATGATTCATCTATTTGTTTATTTCATCCTGTATATATAAGTTTAAATAGTTTAAACCCTTAAGTACAACTTGGACATTAAAATGGCGTTTGGTTTCGGTGAGACCGGGATCGGGTTTCCATATTTGGGATCCGAAAACCACATCGATTCTAATTAAACGTTAGGTCGTTAATCCAAGTGGAGCAAGTGAAGACTCGAGGTGTATGGGCTATACGTCAGTATAACTCTGTGGGTGATTCCGTAATGAGTATGACGGAATAGTGCTTATAGATTCGAGATGGCGAATCAGAGTGCAAGGGCTATGGTCGTTGACTCTAAGGGTGATTCCAATAATGAGTGCAACGAGATAGTGCCTTCGGTTTCGTTCGAACCCGGAACGAACTTGTATGGATTGAATGCTTTCAGCACATCGTCAGGTGGACGATGAGCATTCTAAGATAATGTGTTCTATAAAGGTAATCGTAACCTCAAGCCTCATCAACCGGGAATGGCTAAAACATGGGAGGTGCAGCAAGGCTTCGTGGGTAGCCCCCACTTGAGAGCGAGATTTACCCCTGTCTAGAGGTCCCTTTCTATTCCGGCTTAGTGTGTGGTTGGTCGCGCCAACTACAGGGTGGTCTTGTTCGGGACTGTCCAGTAAGGGCTGGTTTCGGCCTTGTGTTGCATGGGAGTGGGAGTACTCCTCGGTACGTTGATCTAGGCCACGTACTGTGACGGGCGGTACCCCAGTAGCCCTGCCATTGTATTGAATCCAAAATCCAATAAGTGCCTGTACGGTTTTGATTGTGCCCAACTATGTTGGAACGTGAGATGTAAGCATTCCAGCTATTTCTGTATTTTATTTTGAAAACCCTAGACACTATTATAATATCATTGGATTTCCCATCAAATGCTTTGGTTAGCGTAAGGTAAAAACTTTTCCATGTTTATGTGTGGGAAGTCTTACGTGATACCTTTTTCTTTCAAAGGTTTTTCTAAAGTTAAGCAATTTTAAACTGTTTACTCACACCAGATCCCTGTCTGATCCGAGTGTTTATTTTCTGTTTTATTAAAATCTTGGGTACTCATATTATGTATGAGTAGTCAAGTGATTCAGGTTTGCTTGACGAATTTTGGAGGAGATATGAAGCAGGTGGCTTCGACGTGTAGATATATATTGATTCCGCTGTGTTTGTTTAGTCTCTGTTTCTGCTGTACTTGAGTTGTATAGTTAGACAGAGGTTTATAACTGTCTAATCTCTGTTGTTTAAGTTGTGTACTCTGATGTAATGAGATACTATGTAATATTATAAGTGATATATTATATTTTATTCGTTCCGCTGTGAGTTCTCTGATGTTGTTCTGTTTCTTCTTTATCTTTCTTTTCTTCTTCTATCCCTTTCTTTCTTCAAGATGATGCGATTTTCTGGGAGTAGAAAGTCGGGTCGTCTCACTTGGTATCAGAGCATTAGGCTGAGCAAATACCTAAGCTCTGAAGTGTGTCTTTCTTTAGGGAGCATTAGGTTGAGTGAATACCTAAGCTCTGTAGTGGTGTCTTTCTTGAGAGAGCGTACTTGTAATTTTTATATATATCTATATACTTATATATATATATATATATATCTATGTCTACCTAATAGGTTGGGTTATCTGTACGGATTTTCCAACATAAGTTTTAGAGGTAGATGGAGTGGTGGTTTGTGTGTGTAACACGACTACCACTGATGGAAGAGGTTCCATATGTTTGAGGTTGGAAGTATTTGTCGAGACTGTAGACCTAATACCGTCTCGAGTGAGATTTGTAGTTTGAAGTAAGGATTTCTCTAATATCCGAAGGAAATCTTTTGAAGATTCGGAGTTTATCTTTGGAGTGTAAGTTTGGATTTCGCTCGGGTAAGCGAATTATTCTTGAGTTTGGATCTGTCGGAAGTGCAGAAGTAAGTGATGGTATCTTGATAACTGCATGATGAGATGTAGTATCCTTGGATATTTTCTGAAGGTGTTTTCTCTTGAAGCAGTTTTAGAGGTGGTTGAGGAGCAGTCTTTACCTGCCTCAGGAAAGATTCGTCTGTGTAGAAGCTATCTGGATCTTTAGTAAGGAGTTTGGCTGTTTTGGAATATGAGACTACGGTCTATAAGTTATTTGTTTGGCATGGTCTCATTCGTTATTCCTTAAGGAAAGCGAAATATTGATGCTTAGTTTGGAGTCCGAGTTTCTTGAGAAGTTGTCTGCCATCTTGGAAGTCAGTTGCGTGGTTTGTTGGGGGTTTTGGTTTTGAAGAGACCTTTGGATTGAAGTCTTTGGTTAGCTGTGATAGCAGTGCAACTCGAAGTGTTCGGTGTGCTGTCAAGGAGATCTTTTGGCTTCGCAGTATCATCAAGGTAGAGTTTGGAAGCAGCAATTTTGGTTGTTTCTCTGGTGGTTTAGAAATCTTTGTGGTTCTCTTTCAGCAGTCCGGGCTGAAGTTGGTGATGTTTTCTGAAGGGTTAACCTTGTTTGGAAAAGTTAAAGCTGTTCTAATTGGTAAAGAGATGACGGTTTCTTTGGAATCCGAACTAGGTTGGATCGCAAAAGTGACTTGCGATTAGTTGGGAATTTTCTTAGGCTATCTTGGGTGATCTGTTGTTTGAGGCTGAGAATTCTCATGTGGAAGTAAGAGCTACTGATGTAATCAGGAGTTTGTCTGCATCTGGAGTTGAGTTCCATTTTGTTTTGGTTCTAAAAGTAATTTTGGTAGTTAGCCTGATAGTTGGATGGTTTTTGGAGAAAGGAGAGTTGGCATAGCATCTCAGAATTATTTTTGGAATTGGAATTGGACTGATCTAACTCTTGAATTGGATTCTGTTATAAGGTTATGTGACTGAGTCAGAGGAGTCACTCGGATTTTTATGGATTTGATGAACAAAATTTCCCGGAGATATTGGATAAGTTTGTATTCGTGTTCATCAGCAGTATTCTCATTTATTTCAGAATCAGAGTTGTGCAGCGGAAGCGAGGTAGCAGCTGTGCAAGGAAGGAAGCGAGTTCAGTTTGCTATTGCTTGAATAGTAAAGCTTGAATTCTGGATTTCGATGGATTTTGGAAGACTTTTCTGTTGAATAGGATCCATAAACTGCTTTGCTTTGGTCTAGTTGTTTCTGGAAGTATCAGCATAGGTTGAGCTGATCAGGAAGAGTTTGGCAGTCCAGGATTACCTGTTGAGTTACAGATATGAGATATGAGATATGAGATAAGGAGTTTGGAATTTGAAGTTGGAATCTTCAGTGTTGTTAGAATTCTCTGGTTAAGAGAACAGATATTGGATAAGATTGGTTGGTTAGTGCTGTGGCATATGAGGATTTCTTATCTGTGTTTCGATAGGATAAGATTGAATTGCCAGTTTGGATATCTGGAATTCATTTTGTAACACGTGTCTCTGAGGGAGTACGTGTATGATTCATCGATTGGTTATTGAATCTGTAGTTCAGTTGGAGTTAGCAGTTGAGCTGGATTTGAGAGTAGTCTGATGTTATGTTCATATTGAAGGATCTAGAGATGAGTGGAGCTCTGGATTTTGGTTGTGTAGTCAGTTTGTTGGCTTTTGTAGAGTGAGTCTCCCGGTGATTTATACTTGGGAAACTCGAGATAGTATTAGAAATTTATTCTGATTTGTGTCAGAATAATTAGTTAAGTTTGTTTGTTTATGTGATTGCTATGGATGTTAGTAACTGGTTGTTAGGAATGCTTTGCTAATTTAAATTAAAATCTGTACTGGATTATTAAATTACCTTTTCTTTTAAATTTCGGGGACGAAATTCTTTTAAGGGGGAGGATTGTAACGACCCGGAATTTCGGGCAATAACAATTTAATAATCTGTGTAAGTAATTTAATTGGTTTAATAGTTTTCTTTATAATTTTAATTTAAAATTGGCTAATTTAATCTTTTAAAGGTTAATAAATTTTTAATCTGGAAATATTGATAAGATTGTCTCTCAAAGCTAATAAATATTTATTCTGTTTATAATATATATATTTGATATATATTATGAATAGGAGATCTTTTGTTTCAAATTTAAAGATTAATTTTCAAATTGTAATATATATGTATGTATATGTTATAATTTGAGTTGTTTGAAATTTAATTCAATCTATTGATAATTTTGAATAGTAATTTAAAGCTTTGTTTAGAAATTTTATTTTCAAAAGTTAATTCAAAGATTTATTCAATTTATTTTCCAAATATAAGATAATTATTTATTTTAAATATGATAATTAATCAATGTTTTATTTTGTTTTTTTTAAAATGTTCAAATTTTAAAATGGTTATAAAATACATATATAAGAGATTCATTTGTATTATAATTAGTTTATAATATTTTCTTTAAAAAGTAAGTTTATATTTACATATGTAAGTACTCATTTATAAAGCAAATTAAAATGTAAGTTTATGTTTACATTTAAATTAAATAGAAATTTATTAAAAACACTTAAAGACATGTGTGAACATGTTAACACTTTTTAATAACATTTGTAAAGAAATTAAACATCTTTATGACATTTGTCCAATCTAAAAACAAGTGGCAACATATTAATAATAATTTTAATAAATGTTTTAAAGAAGAAAACTTATACTCTCAAGACTTTCATTTCTTTACTTTCACTTCTCAACAAAAATAATGGCAACCTGAAACTTGAATCACAAAAGCAATTCAAAACCTGGAATTTGAAAACCCAAAAGCAAATTTAAAATCTGAAATTAAAATCCTGCAAATTAAGGTTCTTCTCAACATCAACTTGCATTTCAAATAATCAAGTTCAACAGCAAGTTTTAGTCCGCAATTAAAGCACCAATATCAACCTGCAACTAAAAGGAAGTTCAACTGCAAATTCAAGGGGAAGTCTGCATTTCTAAAATCTGCAATCAAACTGCATGTCAAAATGAAATTCTTCAGCAAGTTTTAATAAAAATCTGTAAGCATGCATTCAACTTAAACAGCAAGCAAATGCATTTTCTGGATTATAGTTCAAGCCTGGGAAATGAAGTTCTCTGCTCTCCTTATAATGAGGTGAGTAAATTTTATTTTAAAAATAGTTTTAAATTAAATCTGAGATTGAATGATGTTGCATGCAAAGAAAATTGCTTGATAATGAATATTTGTTCATATGAATGCCTGCTTTGTTTAGAATATCTGAAACAATAAAATAGGTTCTGTTGTTACAGTTTTTTTTCCTGTTTTTCCTCTGTAAATTCAATATCTCCTTCTTTATTCATTTATAATATGTAATTTGCAAAAAATAAATGATTTAGATCATGTAACTTCACTACTAAAATCATTCCAGATGTTTAAAATAGATATTCATATTGAAATCTGTAAAATAACAGTGCAAACTAAGTTTTTGTTAAAAATCAACTATTTTAATTTTCAATTTGAAGCACATGCATGTAATCTTAATAGTAAATCATGAATTTTGATATGAAATTTGTGATTTTTAGTTGAGTCATTAGTGAGAATATGGGGTTTGTTTGTAAATTGGGTTTTTGTAAATTGCCGAGAAACGACTTCATGATTTTAGCTAGGATTTGGTTTGAAGCAAGTATATGAGTGGAGGATCTAAGGAAAAATGTGAAAGCATTTTTCGATTGAGTGAATCGTTGGGATTTGATGGAAGTAGGGTTTGGTATGGTTTTGTTTTCGGGTTGTTTGTAGAGTCTGTTGTGTATTGGATTGATGATCGAGTGTGATCGCGAGGAGGGGGATGGTGGCGTGATGTCGTAGTGATGCTCTGGAGGAGTTTCTGGAGATGATGGTGGTGAGTTCGTCAACGGCGAAGGGTTTTTGGGTGGTTCGAGTTACTACAAGTTTTAAGTTGTATGGTCATATTTCGACTCGGTTACTTTTTGTTGGATCTGGGTTTGAATTCGAACTCGCGCATGATAATGTGGTCGACGCCGATGGTCGTGACGATCAGTAATGGCCGGAGGTGAAGGGAGACGTGCATGCGTGTATATGCTGTGTACTGGGTTGGGAATTTTGGAGAAGGCGAGTTGGGGCTCGGGTAATCATTCGCGTGCGTCTCGGGGGTGACTCGAAGGAAGTTGAGTGGGGTATTGCTTCGGGGTAGGCACGAGGATGTGGGGTGTTTGTCTCGGGTTAGGTTGGAAGGTGATTTCTAGTTAGGCACTGTAATGATACAAGTGCAGTTTAATCTGGGAGTAATTAAAGAACAAGTTTGAAACTTGTTTGTTTTTAAGCTAATCAAACTTTAAATTATAAATTGAATTTACTTTCAAATTTAAAATGGATGTGATGATTTCTTTGAAAGTAAATTTACTTAATTAAAGTTTGAATTTTTGTTAAAAGGAGTATTTGAATTTAATTATTAAATCAAAGTTTAAGTAAAGTTTGAAATCCAAGTTTTCAAATTATATGGAAAACAAATTTAAATTTGATGATTGGATTGTTTTAAATTTCAAATTGATTTCTAAATGCTTTATTTTCAAATAAAGTTAGAGTTATAATTTTGTAAACCAAATAGAATAATTTGTTTTTAAGTTATATAAAAATTTGATTAATTCAAATAATTCATTTATGAAGATTAACAAGGTTAAATTATTTTGATATAAACTTGAGAATACTTAATTAACTATGACTTATTTATAAGTAAAAGATTAATTAAGATTTATGGTTTTCTTAATTAATTAAAGATTTTGAAATATAATAAGTTAGTAAATTAATTGTTTAATTAATTTTAAATAATTAGTTAATTATTTATTTAATTTTAAATAATCACTTAATTATGGATTAATTAAGTGTAATTACTTAATAAAGTAATTAATGATTAATTGTTGAATGTAATTAAGGAAGTTAATTACTTATGGAAGTAATTAATGGTAATTACTTACGGAGTAATTAGTTGAAGTGATTATTGGTTAATCACTTAATAATATCAATTAAAGAATTGATTAATATAATTGTTTTAAAGATAATTAATTATGAAGTAATTAATTAAAGGGTTAAGGATTATTTAATAATGGAATTAATTATTTGAGAAAGTAATTAAGATTCATTTATGGAAGTAATTAGGAATAATTACTTATGTAAGTAATTAAGAGATAATTACTTAATTATTTTAGATAATTAATTAATGTAATTAATTAATGAATGTGATTAATTTAAGATTAATTACTAAGGTAATTAATTAAATTGTAATTAATTAATTAAGTAATTAATTAAGGATTATTTATTTATTTTATAATAATTACTTAATGAAGTAATTAAAGATTAATTAATTAGATTAATTAATCAAAGATTAATAATTAATTAAGAAGTTAATTAATTAAAATAAGTAATTACAAATTGTTAATTCCTAATTATGATTAATGAGTTGATTAATTATAAGTTAATTATTTAATTAATTAAAGTAATTATTAATTAATAAGGATCATTAGTTAATGTGATTAATGATATTAATCAAGGTTGATTAATATAAGTAATTAATTTAAATATGATTAATTAATTGTAATTAATTAAGAATTAATGTTAATTAATTATAGTTAATTAATTAATAAAGGATCATTAATTATTGTAATTAATGATAGTAATTAAAGGTTAATTACTGTATATGGATAAGGATAATTACTTGAATGTAATTAAAGATAATTAATCAAGGAAGATTAATTAAAGAAGATCAATAGAGATGATTGATTAATTTATTTGGAATAATTAATGTAGAAGAATTATGATAATCCAATTGATTAAGAGATAATTAATTCTGTTTGGATGTTTGATTAACATGGGTTGATTGGATAATATTGGTTAATTGATTGATATTGGATGATCAATATTTGGGGATTGATGATTGGTTGATATTGGATGTTTGATATTGGTTGATACTGGATATCTTTGTTATGTGATATGCTGCTTTGTGAAGATGAATACTGATATGAATTATCTCTTGTGATAATATGATTCATCTATTTGTTTATTTCATCCTGTATATATAAGTTTAAATAGTTTAAACCCTTAAGTACAACTTAGACATTAAAATGGAGTTTGGTTTCGGTGAGACCGGGATCGGGTTTCCATATTTGGGATCCGAAAACCACATCGATTCCAATTAAACGTTAGGTCGTTAATCCAAGTGGAGCAAGTGAAGACTCGAGGTGTAAGGGCTATACGTCAGTATAACTCTGTGGGTGATTCCGTAATGAGTTTGACGGAATAGTGCTTATAGATTCGAGATGGCGAATCAGAGTGCAAGGAATATAGTCGTTGACTCTGAGGGTGATTCCAATAATGAGTGCAACGAGATAGTGCCTTCGGTTTCGTTCGAACCCGGAACGAACTTGTATGGATTGAATGCTTTCAGCACATCGTCAGGTGGACGATGAGCATTCTAAGATAATGTGTTCTATAAAGGTAATCGTAACCTCAAGCCTCATCAACCGGGAATGGCTAAAACAGGGGAGGTGCAGCAAGGCTTCGTGGGTAGCCTCCACTTGAGAGCGAGATTTACCCCTGTCTAGAGGTCCCTTTCTATTCCGGCTTAGTGTGTGGTTGGTTGCGCCAACTACAGGGTGGTCTTGTTCAGGACTGTCCAGTAAGGGATGGTTCCGGCCTTGTGTTGTAGGGGAGTGGGAGTACTCCTCAGTACGTTGATCTAGGCCACGTACTGTGACGGGCGGTACCCCAGTAGCCCTGCCATTGTATGGAATCCAAAATCCAATAAGTGCATGTACGGTTTTGATTATGCCCAACTATGTTGGAACGTGAGATGTAAGCATTCCAGCTATTTCTGTATTTTATTTTGAAAACCCTAGACACTATTATAATATCACTGGATTTCCTATCAAATGCTTTGGTTAGCGTAAGGTAAAAACTTTTCCATGTTTATGTGTGGGAAGTCTTACGTGATACCTTTTTCTTTCAAAGGTTTTTCTAAAGTTAAGCAATTTTAAACTGTTTACTCACACCAGACCCCTATCTGACCCGAGTGTTTATTTTCAGTTTTATTAAACTCTTGGGTACTCATATTATGTATGAGTAGTCAAGTGATTCAGGTTTGCTTGACGAATTTTGGAGGAGATATGAAGCAGGAGGCTTCGACGTGTAGATATATATATTGATTCCGCTGTGTTTGTTTAGTCTCTGTTTCTGCTGTACTTGAGTTGTATAGTTAGACAGAGGTTTATAACTGTCTAATCTCTGTTGTTTAAGTTGTGTACTCTGATGTAATGAGATGCTATGTAATATTATAAGTGATATATTATATTTTATTCGTTCCGCTGTGAGTTCTCTGATGTTGTTCTGTTTCTTCTTTCTCTTTCTTTTCTTCTTCTATCCCTTTCTTTCTTCAAGATGATGCTATTTTCTGGGAGTAGAAAGTCGGGTCGTCTCACATAGTAAATTCATAAATATGGCTTGTTTATTTTTCATTTCCACCATATTTGGTTGCTATTTATTTGACAAAGTGGACTGAAAACTAATTTGCTTTCCATTTGAACAGAAAAAATGAATTAATATGTATTCTATTTTGTCAACATGTTGGTAGTGCTTACAGTAACATGCTGGCATATATTGAAATAACAAAAACAAGGGACAATGCCATGTTTGCTATCTAATTCTCCTTTATCCTAAAAGTTAAATCACAAGGACTTTAGTGTAAGTTTGGACATGGTGAAAAAGCAACATATATATTCTCATGTAACTATAAAAGTCTTACGAGTAAAAGATAAAAGAATGACAGCTTTTAAGCTAGAAGGCAACATGTGTAGATTGACCTCAAAATAAGTAAACAACAAACAAAAAATTACAATACAAATAACAGTAGGGAATAATAGCAATAACAGTCAAGCTTCCTCAATAGTGTTTGATTTAGATAATTAGGCTTGATTGTGATGAAAATAATAGTTCCACACTACTATTTATCTTGCCTAATAAAAAATGCAATTTTTTTTGCATGAGTGCATTTAGAAGACCTCACACTTCAAATTCAAATATTAGATAGGAAACTCCCCTTTCCTAAGATTACAGAACAAAGTTTCTTAATTAGTGTTTTGTAATAATCTGTTGGCTAAAGCTTATTGATTCCTTTTGCTAAAGGGATGAATGTAATGATATCATTGGTACAAATGTTTGGTATTAATAAAAAACCTTCTCTACTAATAGCAAGATGCATTATGTTGGACCTTTTTAAAAGGCCTCAAGTCCTCTTAATCTGTCAGCATATATAGCAGTTTTAACTGTAAGGAACTAAGGAGTTTGTTAAATATTCATAGTATATTAGTCGGTGAGGAAAACAACGTTGTTTATACATGTCTCCTAAGTATAAAAATGTTAATTGAAGGGCTATTCACTTTCTGCTGAAGTTTGGGTATGCGATACTTGGTTATAGATGCCTTATAATACTTCTCTTTTCATTTAACTTTATCACTTAAAATTAGCTATAAATTGTTAAAAAGTTTGTTAATAAAATATCCAACACTATATTCTGACGTGTCTAACATATTTGGTTTCAACTTATATCAAATGGAACAGTACAATAATAAAAAGGAGTATTAAATTCATGTCCATGGTACAAACAAAGTTCTACATGTTAACACATATAAAGCTATAGCCAATAACTTATTTTGATTGATTAATTAATTATGACCATGAAAAATGTAAATACGAGATAAAACGAATGAATATGTTAGTTATGAGATTGTACGTTTTCTTCCCCCCGGTCGCATTTCATAGTATTCAATAAGAGCAAACGTCGATGATGACTAAATCAATTAGTTAAAGTGATTTATCAAAATATTGTTGAAGAAATACAACATTGGAAAAAGAAGTAGCCTAGAGCCATAAATTAAATTTAAAAAGACAAAAACCAAATTATAACGTCTCTGCTTCTATGTTTATATGCTGAAGTAGATCAACCATTTTAGATTTCCACTATATTTTGTGATGGGTGTAATAGATGAAAAGATCGACATCCATGGAATCGTGGAGATGAAGAGAGAAGGAAATCAATTCAATGATATAATTTTCAATGTAATTTGATTAATGTGCCTTTGTCCAACCACCACAGTTGTAACATATAATTCCCTCGCTTCTTTGTTACATTGCACAAAAGTCATAGGTTTTCAATGGATGTTTTATATATGAAATTTTGTATAGATTAATAAAGTATTTTAACAAAACAAGGTGGTGCAGTTAGTCTAACAACATTCATTCCAATAGCGACGACCTAGAAATAATGAGATGGCTATTAATTAAGCACATAATTCAAGAATAACATTTAAAAACAATAATTGGGCATTTAAAGACATTTCACATATAGTCAAATAAGAGCATAAAAAGTACCTCGGTGCGAGAATGATCATGCACAAACTAATAAACTACTTGCTTGAATCATAACTCAACAGCATCATTTGGAACCTATGCAATTTTAAAAAGGAAATGAAATGACCGTGAATGTTATTGAGATATAAAATGGTACTTCACAACTCATAATTAGACCATATAATGATAGGCTTAAACTACTACAGCTAGCAACTCGGTAATGTCCTTTTGATCGCTAGCAACGACATTTTATCACTGGCAACAGCATCAACTCGGTAACATCTCGTTCATTGTCATATCTCATTTTTATCTGTTTTTATCAGGCAATGATAAGTTTTAATTATTATGATCGTTTCGTATGTTGTTTAGATCTAAAACCCCCATCTAATAAGAATCAAAAACCAATATTTTAGGGTGTTTATTGCAAAAATCAATACAAAGAGCATTGAATTCCAACTCTTTTGATAGGTTTTTAGACGATCGAATGGAAAAGCTTAATGCTGCAACATAAGAACTAGATGAACTAAAGAAACAACAATACGTTTTAACAATTCTATAAAACCACTTCTTATAAAACAAATTAAGCCCATATCTATCCAATGACCTATAACAAAAATTAGGATTAACGTACGTGGTGTACTGCAAATTATGGTTTTTGTTGAAATAACCGTTAATACTTGATCAAAAATATACTCTACTGAACAAAACCTAACAAAATGTCATCACTATATCATATGTGAACCTAACCTAAATTAAGAAAGTGAGTATGTTCCTTATGTTATTATATTCTTATATATTTGTATGCCCTTAGTATGTTCCCTAGGTTATTATATTCTTATATATTTATATGCCCTTTATACAACTCAGCTTGACCATAGTACATTTCAGTTGTTAAACTTATTCCATTTTGAATTGAATTCTCCTTCTTGTTACGTATAAAAGAATGTTGACTAGTTTCTAGCATCCCAAGTCCCCAAAAACTCAGGCCCAGCCTGAGTGCTTAGCATAGCCAGTGGCTAAGGCACGTAGAATTACAAAAGCTACCGGTATTTTTTTTCCATGGTAAAAATTTGATAAATAATGATTTTGTTTGTTAACTGGCTTCTAGGAAAAACTTATGATTTTGATAGGCAATATAATAATAACATTTCAAAATTATGGTTACAATTTTTAATATTCTTTTGCAGAAAATGTAATACTCTTAATTTTCTATGCAAAAACTATTTTATTCATTCTTTAGCATATGCACAAACTCATGGAAAATATCCACACTCAATCACCGTTTTGTATTCATCTCAATTCTCTACAAATCAAGAAACAAACAATCCTATCTCAATTTACACCAAAAAAGAGAAAAGAAAGGCAAAAACAAAATAAAAAAGAAGAACATCAAAAACAAAAATAAAAAAGAATTAACATAGCTTGGTCATTCCTTTATATTGATGCGGTGCATTCTTTTACAAACACAAAGCTATCGCTATTACATAAATAAACATACCTGATCGATTCTTATTTAGCATATACTTCCTTCAGCAATAAAACCACAAACCAAATCACAAATTCGTTGTGTTCAGATCTGCCATCTTATAAAGTATCAATCTTAAACATTACATAAGTACCAGAAAAAGCTAACAAATCAACCATTTCTATTTTTGTATGAATACCTCAAAATCAAGAAGAACTATTTGAGTGAGAACCTAAATTTATGCGATTTTACTAAGAATACGAGCTATTCATGTTTACATCGGAGCGATGGGGATTTAGATGAAAAACGATGAGAGTAAGGGGACGGGATTGAAGTTATTTATCTAGGGTATGTGGGTTAATTTTTGAAGGGGGCGTTCTCTTTTTGAGAAGGATGTGAGCTTCATTGAGATGTGTACATGGTAAAGGGTGGAAAAAAATTGATAACATTGGAACGTTTACAGCTGTTGCTAAATTGCCACGGCCAAACTATTGTATTTTATTTTACCATGGCTCAAAACCATGGTAAAATTGGCATGGCTCATGACCGTGACAATTTTTCCGCATTGGAGTGTGTCAAAATGGGCAGTATAGTGTAGTGTATTATATAATATGTTAATCATAGATATGTTTTTAATCATTCTTTTTGTCTAATTATATGCATATTTAGTGAAAGATATAATGCAACTTTGATCCGTGACAAATATCATGGCATTTTTAAATAATATTCTAATCTTTCAACTACCAACATTTATTACCATTGAGAATCTTGATTTTTCCAATGGATATAACCATTGGTAACAGAAAATTTGTCTTGGGGAATGAGACTTCCCCAACGGCTATAACAGTTGTGAATGAGCATTTTCCTAACGGTTATAACCGTTGGGAAGTTCCTCATTCCTATTAGTTATAACCGTTGGGAAAACTGTTATGAAATTTTCCATGTACCTGGTTATAATGGTTAACTGTTATAATTTTCATTTGTAATAGTTATAACCAGTGGGAAAGAGTAATTCTAGTGTTGTGCCTAAAAGAAGTTTGGAGGCGACTGTCATTGGATGACCAATTTATGTTTTGAGCGAAAGTATTATAAACTAAAACCAAATTATTTTTATATAAGGTAATTCATAAAATGTTTATAAACACCTATCCCATCACATTGAGAAACAACTATTGTTTCAAGAAATACCAATTTCATTGCGAAGGAATATCTTTTAGAAATTATTAGTAGTAGAATGGATTTGAATACGATCCAAAAAAGAAACCAGTAACATGAGGTGAAATGAAATTTACCTAACCTAATCGAACACATCACATTACAGAGTATAATAAGTATTTTCACACATTGAAGAGAGACTATAGTTTCTTATCAATATCAAGAATAGACAGTCCTCGGTTGTCAATTAGACCATTAAGAGTATGGACTCTTCATTTTACTATGATGCACAAATTCAAAGGGATTCCGACCATGTTATCAAAGTATGGTTCTGGTAGATGTAACTGAAGGGATACGATCCATCGGTCGTGAATGTGCCTTCAAGAGAAAGATTAACATAGTTGGAGTACAATGAGCAACATTGATAAGGATGAAATTGTAAATTTCAATTGTTGAAATTAACATAACAGATTCGTCATTCGATGTGCTTAAGTTAATTCGAATGTACTAGCAAAATTATTGCCTGGTATGACTTTGTGTTTTAATACTTATGTGTCCAAATGGAAAATTTTAAAAAATGATTTAGAATAGACAGTTTTCATATAACAATCAAAGTGTCTGAAAGTCTGTAGGAACGATAATGAGTTTGTGAGTTTTTGGATATGATCCAAGAAATGGTACAAAGGTATCCATTAGAATTGAGTAAGTATGTGACAGAAATATCAAATAGTTTTTCTTTAGTCAACATGCAGGTGAAATGTGTGTCCATAAGAAAGAACCACTAAAAGGTACAAAAATATTCCTAAACTATAAGTAAACAACATACCACTGATAGTTAACGATGTACTTATGTTAAAATCGGTAACAGTTTAGTTATTTAATACTCGATATTGAATTTGTAAATTTTATCTTTTATATTAAATATAAAGGATATTGGGAATTAAACGATATATGAAGACATCTATTCAATAAGGAACATGTATGATGGATTCCTTATGGTTTAGTATAAGAATTAACATACATGTTGTATTGTCTACTATATCGTAAATTTTTTATGCATTCGATGCATGAAGTAAATATCAAATCCAAATTATGATCATTAAATTATAGTTTAGAGTATTCTTGAATATTTACAAAATACTAGAGAATCGTTAATAATATCAAGAACTCCTTATGAAGGAGCATTTGGGCTCAAACTTCATGGGTGATATTGTGTATAATGTGTTAACGTAAAATTCATGTTTAATCCCTATTTAAGGAACTTAAAGTTGAAAATGTTCCAAATAAAACATTGTGGCTGATTTAATGAAAATGCTAAGTACATCTCCTTGAATAGTGCCACAATAGAAGCAATGTTTAAATTCAAACGCACAAACCAATAATTTGGCTAGGGTGATTCTACATATTAAAAATACACATTATAGTTATATGATAACAATGTAATTATAAAGGCTCACTAGAAGTCGAGAAACATACTTTGAATAGTTTCACATGATAAAGCTGTTTATTAATAATGGAGAGGGTTAATTGACAAAATAGATAATTAAAACAACATAGCAGATTCAACCACAAATGGTATAACTCAATTAGTTCTCATCAGCTGATTGAAGGGATGGGGATAGATATTCCGTAATTAGCCTAAGTGCAAGTAGAAGATTGATAGAGTTAGGGTATGCCTCATGGGCAATTATATAATTTGGTACATATATCTAGCTTAACAATCAATCTTGTTCGAAACAAAATGTATTATATTTCTATCATATACTTGATATAATGTTCTATATTAATCAATTTATTTAATTAAAAGTATATTTAGTAGAAAATCCATAAATGGTGTATTTTGTGATCTAGTTACAAAGTGTTGTAACCATGAGTAATTATCATAATGAAACTAAATATATCATTTTAAATAATTCTAGTCAAGATATATCAAGACTGGATATCAATACCTCCGTTGAGACTAAAGTATGTAACGCTCTCCAATTGTTGGGCATTGTATTACTAATGACTACAGGGGCACCAATACATATTGATAGTCTTTGGATAAATATGGCATGACTCACTCGATAGTTTTCTATTGGTCAATATAATTGTGTCAAACAAAAAATACCGATGTGATAAAATTACATAGTTCTCTTAATTTGAGAATATCGTTGTCCTTCAATGTGGAAGTACCGCTTGATTATAGTTACATCATGGCATAGCGTCCATCGAGCAACTATGGTTGGGTTAAGTGGAAACACTAAAAGTGAAACACTATTCATGAGAGGATTTGTCTCCATTAAGAATTCATTTATGTGCAAAAGAAGGAGTATATATGCATTTTTTAGGAAGAATTGTTTTTAGTTGTGGTATAAACAAAATAGGAAATTTCCTTGAAACTAATTGTTCTAAAAAGAAATTTTTTAGCTTAACAAAATTACTTAAACCTTTCCCAACATTTATGCTTTAAAGGAGTATATGAGAAAATGAGCAATGGAAGGACATGATTCTAATTCTAGTTTGCATGAAATTAATGAAGAAGAGAAGGAAAATGAAGAAGTTTGTGTTAAGGAAAGTGGATATTATATAGAAGTACATAAATGATAAAACTATCTTAGTACCTTGAAAACTCAAATTACTGTTATAACAATCAAAAGAAATTGGAAAAACATGAAGCTTAAGAGCACATTTGGTCTTGTCGAATCAAAACTTGATAGCATAAAACCTACTCTAATTAAAATTTGGTGAAAGCTTAGTAAAAAAAGATTAAGAACTCTTTCCCACCAAAACTTTCGAAAGCAAAGGCCTCTTTTCAAAACAATGTATACATACCTTTCAAAGCCCTTAATAAAAATTCTCTTTCGAAATCTATTATACATTTCGATGGTATCAAATCATCCTTTTAAAATATAGAGCTTCGAAACAAATGAAAGTTCCCCTTTGGGTTTACTTTTAAAAAAAAATTCATTTGGGTCAAAATGGTTATGTACAAAGTATTTATTTCGAAACCAACAAAAATTAGTTTGGACGAAAATTGATGGTGTCGGAACCATCATAGTCGAAAGCAAAAACTTTAAAACAAAGACTTGAAGGACAGAGTCAAACCCCTTTCGACTCCATTACCTTCGAAACCCTCAACCCTTCGAAAGCAGACAAGAAAAAGGATCAAGTAAAACAGAAGTAGCCCCTTCACCAACATAGATGACTTTGATGTAGTTGGAAGGGGAATTAGAGGCATAGTTTTGACTGGGACGAAACCAGTTCTTTTGAATGCTCTTATTTAAGGAAAGAGGCTCCCCTTCGAAAGCTAATACTTTAACATAATATGAAAACCTTCTTCGAAAGCTAATTATAAAACCCTTACGAAAACATATGTTTCGACTATGTCGAAAGCTTTAAGTAATGCATGGAAAGACTTTAACCTTTGAAAATAAAACAGGACTTCGACTCCATCGGAAGCTAACCTTTCGACACCAGGGCTTCCGCCCTCATTCCAATTCACTGCATACCATCTAAATGATATTTTGTGTATTGGTTTAAACTATTATGGTTTCGACTGTATTGGTTTCAACTAGGACAAGGCGGGATCAAAGGAGGTGAAAGGTTCTTACTAATAGAGGTGGAACGCCTTTTTTTAACTTAAAGGCTAAATTATAGCACTTTTAGTAATTACTTTCTAATAATTTGCCTACTTGTAAACTATGATTGTTTGCCATAAAAACTTTTCAAATATTTTACATTTTTAACTACCGCATTTATATCAATTTAAACCTGTAAAAACGTACGGTTTAAGCCCTACCATATGCTAAAACCAATGTTTTTAGAAAAGTCCTTCTTAAATAATTTATTTTCCCTAGTAAATCAATTAGAAAAAATCCTCAAAAATCACAGAAATTCAGTTTCATCATATAATCAAACATATTAAAATTTAAGACCCAATTTCTTCCTGAAATTCTCAAAATTGAATTTTAAACCCAATTATACCATATTTTTCATCAAAAATTCATAATAATTCCTTAGCTTGGAAAATTTCGAAAATTAAAACCAATCTCCAAAATCATGTTTTACTTAACATAAATTTTTTCCATGGGAATCTAAAATCATAGATTCTCGGTTTCATGTCTAAATCTTGCAAATTCATGTGCTTATGAATTAAAACAAATCATCATAATATAACTCAAGCATTTCATCACCCTTTTTTATCATAAAAACTGATTTAAACCATAAATTCAAAACCATATAATCATAGTAAAAATAGAGACGGTAAGAGATTATTGTTCACATTAGAGGTTAGAAGGATATTGAGATTTGTTGTAGCTTAATCCTTCCTAGCTTTGATCTTATCTTTTGATTGAAATTTCCTCTTTCCCTTCCTTATTAATGGCCGGCTATACTAGGGTTCTTGCATTTGTTTTGATTTGAGAAATAATTTGATTGTGAAAAGACAAAGGCAAATGTATAGCTGTGAATATATAGTGCGGCTATTTTTACCAATAAGACCTTATGTAAGTTAATTATCTAATAAACCAATTTTAATCCCATTTATTTCATTAATAATCACGGCCCTATTTATATAATTTATTCAAATCTCAATCTTCTTATCATCATTATTCTATTTAATTTATCTAATTAAATTTCTTGAATAATGTCATAATTTAGGGATGTTGCAGGCTCCCTCCTTAAAGAATCTCGTCCTCGAAATTCAGTAAAAACTAAATACTAAACATAACAATCATCTGCAACAACACATAACAACCATACTATTGTGACTGATTAGCAACTATCTATATAAATCTAATATAGACATACCCTCAAAGCAGATCAACAAAAATATCACTAATCCTTTACTTTACCTCCTAAGTATGTCCTTCTCGTTGTCGCTCCATTGAACTTTCTACAACCCGATTAGCTTGTTCCTTAGTCTTTTCTCATCTCCAGCTACAACCCAAACTGATTGTCTAATAAAAGTCAAATTAGGCTCTACCACTAAGTCATCCAACCCTGTCGGAGGAAGAGTAGTCTCTGGATCTTGCACATATTTGCGAAGATGAGATACATGAAATACATTATGGACACCTGCCAAACCGCTTGGCAACTCTATTCTGTATGCGAGCTTTCCAATCCTCTCTATAATCTGGAATGGACCTACATATCTTGGGGCTAACTTCCCCTGCTTTCCAAATTGTATCACACCCTTCATATGTGATACCTTAATGAAAACCTTATCTCCAGCTGAGAATTCTAGGTCCTTACACCTCTTATTTGCGTAACTCTTCCATCTTGACCGAGCTTCCTTCATCCTTATCCGGATTAACTCAATATTCTCTGACGCCTTTCTAACCAAGTTTGGACCTAAGACTAAACTGTCTCCAGTCTCCTACCCAATATATTGGTGATTTGCATGGCCTTCCATATAAAGCTTCAAATGTTGCCATTCCTATACTAGTTCGATAACTATTATTATAGGAAAACTCAACCAAATGTAAGTGATCCTTCCAAGATCCACCAAAGTCCAATACAAAAGCTCTCAATAAATCTTCAAGTACCTTATCGACTCTCTCTGTCTGCCAATCCTTCTGAGGGTAATACGTAATACTCATGTTAAGCTTGGTACCCATCACTTCCTATAGACTCTTCCAGAATTCACTAGTGAACAATGCATCTCTGTCACTGACTATACTACTAGGAACACCATGCAGTCTAACTATGTTCTTCGGGAACAACTTAGCTAAAAAAGATGCCGTTCAGCTTGACTTAACTGGATTAAAATGGACACTCTTGGTCAATCTATCCACTATAACCCATATCCTTCCATTACCTCTATTTGACCTTGGTAACCCATCTATAATATCCATGGATATCTAATCCCATTTCCAAACTAGAATCTCTAAAGGCTGTAGTAACCCACTTGGTTTTTGATGTTTAGCTTTCACTTGTTGATAGTTTGCACACTGTCTAACCCACAAGCCAACATCCCTCTTCATGCCTTCTCAATAGAAGCTTCTCTTCGTATCCTAATACATCTTGGTTCCTCTAGGATGAATCGTAAACTTGGATCGATGACATTCTCCAAGAACTTCTTTCCTTAAGTCCTCCACATTCAGAACACACAACCGTCCCTTATTTCTTAGCCACCCTCTCTAGTTAAGGATAAAACCCTTCAGATCATCGATCTCCGTTCGAACCTCAAATCTTATGATCTTCTCAGCTAATATTGGATCCTCCTTTTTCTTGGAAGCAATTTTCTCAATCAATACTAGCCGAACTTCTAGAAAAGATAATCTGGCGGTACTCTGGCTAGAACTAGCAGTTAATCTTAACTGCACACCACAACTAGCCAAAGTTTCTAAATCTTTCTATTCCGCCAACGTAGCTAATACCACATTCTGATGTTTCTTGCTAAGAGCACCAACCATCTTATTACCTTTTCCTAGTGTATATTCTATACCAAAATCATATGCAGCTAAAAACTCCAACCACCTATGTTGTCTCATATGCAACTACTTCTGAGAGAATAAATATCATAAAGATTTAAGATTGATGTATAATTCAAATCTCTTTCTAAGAGATAATGTCTCCAAATCTTCAATCTGAAGATCGCAGCTACCAACCCCAAATCATGAGTAGGATATCAACTTATGCAGTCTAAGCTGCCTAGATGCGTAGGCAATGACTTTACCACTTTGCATTAACACTGCTCCTAATCCAGGTCCACATGCATCAGTTTACACCATTAATCCTTGGTTTCCATCTGGGACTACTAATACTAGTGCATTGGTCAGAAAATGCTTTAACTTACGGAATGCCTCTTCACATTTGTTGGACCAAAAAAATCTCACTTCCTTCCTAGTTAGCTTGGTTAAGGGTGCTGCTATCCACGAGAAATCCTTAATGAATTTTCGGTAATAGGCAGCAAGTCCAAGAAAACTTCTGATCTTAGTCACGGTCTATGGTCTCTTTCAATTATTCATAGATTTGATCTTATCTAGATCGACTGATAATCCTTTCTCTAAAACCACGTGACCAAGAAACTTTAGCTCTTTCTTCCAGAAATAACATTTGGCAAACTTCGCCTTTAGCTGATTCTGCCTCAGCTTCTCAAGCACCACTCTAAAGTGAACCTATATTAGAATGCCATCTATAAACACTAGTATCTATCCAAGTACTCTCGAAAAACTCGATTCATCAAATCTACGAAGAAAGAAGGTGCATTTTCCAATCCAAATGACATTACCAACCACTTATATAAACCATACCTAGTTTGGAATGTTGTCAAAGGAATACTGTCCTCCGCCACTCTTAACTGATGGAAACCTATCGCCAAGTCCAACTGGGAAAACGCTTTGGCTCCACTCAACAGTTCAAACAGATCATCTATTCTCGGCACAGGATACTTATTCTTAATTGTCCTTTCATTTAACTTACGATAGTCAATACACATCCTTAACGACCCATCTAGTTTCTACAGGAACATCGCAGACGCTCCCCAAGGAGAACTACTTGGTCTAATAAAATTCCTTCCCTTTAGATCAACTAGCCGCACCTTCAATTCCTTCATCTCAGTAGGTGTCATCGTGCTAGGTGGTCTACTTACAGGTTCAGCTCCTAGTACAGATCTTTCCTAAACTCAAAAGCTCTTTTCGAAGGTAGTCCAATGACTGGCTCAAAGATATCTGCAAATTCTCTTGTTACTTGAACCTGACTTAACCCATTTCCTACCTCCATAGCATTAAGCATAGTTCTAACAATCCGGTCAGTATTCTCTACTGAGAATATTACTCGATTATGACTATCAGGGTGTCTCAATGATATTTCTCTATCCTGGCAAAATATTCTAGCCTCATACTGACTCAACCAATCCATACCCAAAATGATTTCGATATCTACAAAATCAATAACATACAAATTGCATGCAAACTTATGACCTAACAAGTCAAGTTCTAACTGGCCACATCTTAACCCTAGAGTTGCATACCCTCATATTGGATTTGCAACCCTTAAGGAGGTAACAAGGTAGGTGGGATCTTAACATAATTTATCAACCAAGTACTAAGATATAAACGAATGTGATGCACCGGTATCAAAAAGTCCCCTAATTGAAATACTCTGAATCAAAAGCGTACCTTCCATCACAATCTTTTTTTTATTAGCTACAGCAGGCCTAGCTGGTCCTATAGCAAAAACTTTCCTTTTTCCCTCCCTAACTGGCTTGGGACACTGATTCTTATAGTATCCAACTTAATCACAGTTGAAGCATTTCACATTCTTCATAACTGCAGGTTTCTTCCCATTCCTTGACTGGCATTGATTAGCAAAGTGACCATTCTTTTCACACTTACAGCAAACTACCTCAGCCTTAGACTTCTTAGTAGTATCTCCTTCTAGGATCCCTTTTTTTTAAAGAAATTCCTCTTCTTCCCTTGAGAACGCTGGGTTTCCACCGACTTCTCTTTAGCTAAATCAGCAAGCAACTCCTCATGGCGAATAGCTATCTCCACCACTATATTACAAGAATCACGGACATGTGTCATGGTCATTCTAGCAATCTCGGGTCTCAGTCCTCGAACGAACTTCTCATTCTTTTTTAGGTTAGTATCCATAATAGCATACCCATACCTAGACAGCTCTTCAAACTTAGTAGCATATTTGACTACAAACATCTCTCCTTGCACTAAATCCATAAACTTCATCATTGGCTCAGACTTAAAAAACTCAGATACAAACTTTTCCAAATCTCGTTTTAAAATCATTCCAAGTTAACTGCTCTTCCGGCACTCTAGCAGCGATATTGTTCCATTAATGTAGCGCTGACCCCTGCAACTGCCTAGAGGCCAACCTTCTCTTTTGTCCATCATACAGACCCAAATAAGTAAATATGTGCTCACAATACAACATCCAATTCTGCACTTCTACAGAAATCTTCATTCCCATGAATGGTTTCCCACCCAAACTGGAGTGACCTCTGCTCAACAAAGCTATATTTCCAACTAGAATCATAGCATTTGCTCCTCTTGCATTTCTAGCAACTCCAGCAGCAGCTCCTGCTCGCATCAAATCGGTAAAGAACAAATACATCATCTGCATATCTACTAGTGGATTTTGATCACCCACATTGGCTTTAGCATTTTGGTTACTAGCATTAGTCGGTTGACCCGGGTTTCTCCTAGTAGTGGGTTGAGCATTTCCGTTAGTTGTGGTACTTCCTCCACCAAGATTTCCTCTTCCGTTTCATGCTTCCATATCTCCCTTCTCGTAAATCTGCATATGACCCTTAGTAAGATACAAAAGAATGATCCAAGAGAGCGGGAGATACATACTTATATATAACTATATATAGCAAATACAAGTACGTTACTATAGCATTAACCCAAACCCCAATCTTGTTATCTGATTCATTGGATTATGTTTGTAAAATCTTTTAGATTTAAGTTTTTTTAAGTTTCATAAATCTATGCTCTGATACCAACTTGTAACATCCCCCTATTTGGCGGTCCAAAACTAATGACTATGGATGCTACCGTCATCCATAGTTATTGATCATCGACGACCAAGTACGATGATATTAGATACATTGATATACAGAAACATAAGAATATGAAAAATGTAAACATTAAAACAAATTCCAAATTCCATTTCAAAATATTCCAAATTGATTACATAATCCCAATTCACAGCCTACGTTCAGATGACATATAATTATTACAAAATACTCCAAGAGCGACATACGAAGATGCCTCCTTGGTAGATGAGAGTATATAGATGGGCAAGGAAAAAATTTTGCCTTTACAAACAAAACAAACAATGGAAATAAAAACATTCTAATAACAAGTTTACCTCCTGCACGTCCTTGGAAGCTTTATTTTTCTAAAGAACACCTGAAAACCTTAACTCTTAACCTACTCAAAATCAATTGAACACCCGAGAGTTTAAGAGGAAACTAAAACTTTGAGTCAGACACAAAGCCTGGTACGAATAGTAATTTACCATCTCCAGCCATTTAGATTTCTAGTGAGACCATGCTGCTTAGCGGAATGAGTTTTCCCCTCGCTACTATACTAAAACATTTTTCAGACCATATAGTGTGCTCCAGCATCCATAATGGTTGAAACATAGTATTTCAAAACATTATGATGATATGCGAAATAAGTAAATCAATTTTGGATTACCCATCCCCATTCATTCTGACTATCTGTCTCAATTATAGTTTTTAGGGTTACTATTAACCTGTAAAATGTTAAGGACTATCTGTCTAATGCTTAGTTTTCATAGGATAACTAAGAACCTATTGATAACTCCAACATTTTATTTCTTATCCTAGTTTTCATGGGATAACTAGGAACCTATTAGACAACTGCCTGTAACTTAATTCGGATATAGTTTTCATGGGCTTGCTACAAACCCACTTGCCCTTACCAGTATCAAATTATAGTTTTATGGGCTGACTATGAATCTATTATCCCCTACCAATATCATACAGTTTTCATGGGCTTACTGTAAACCTATTGGCCCGGCTAATATATTTAATTAAAAATTTAACATCTGTTAAGTTATATTCATTACCGGGTCAACCTAACTTGTTAATCTTCCCTTTTTCCCAAAATACAGTTATAAGTTAAAAACAATATGAACAATATATCCAAATCTTTATTTATTCCATGATTATTACTTTAAATTGAGATTGGGTTTATGTTTTGAAACCATAAAACCATCCTTTTCAAAACTTCTAGATAGCCTCCTTCGAAAGCAAAGGCCTCTTTTCAAAACATTATATACATACCTTTTGAAGCCCTTAATAAACATTCTCTTTCGAAATCAATTATACCTTTTGATGGTATCAAATCATCTTTTTAAAATACAGAGCTTCGAAACAGATGAAAGTACCCCTTTCGATAGTATTGGGTTTACTTTAAAAAAACATCATTTCGGTCAAAACAGTTATATATTAAAGTATCCCTTTCAAAACCAACAAAAATTGGTTTGGAGGAAAATTGATGGTGTCGGAGCCATCATAGTTAAAAGCAAAACCTTTAAAACAAAGACTTTAAAGGACAGTCGAAACCCCCTTTCGACTCCATTACCTTCGAAACCCTCAACCCCTTCGAAAGCATACAAGAAAAAGGCTTAAGTAAAACAGAAGTAGCCCCTTCAACAACATGGATGACTTTGATGCAGTTGAAAGGGGAATTAGCGACATGGTTTCGATTGGAACGAAACCAGTTCTTTCAAAAACTTTTATTTAAGGAAAAAGGTACCCCTTCGAAAGCTAATACTTTAACATAATATGAAAACCTTCTTCGAAACTAATTATAAATCCCTTTCGAAAACATACATTTCGACTATGTCGAAAGCTTTAAGTAAAACATGACAAGACTTTAACTTTTGAAAACAAAACAGGGTTTCGACTCCATCGGAAGCTAACCTTTCGACACCAAGGCTTCCGCCCTCCTTCCAATCCACTACACACCATCTAAGTGATATATTGTGTATTGGTTTCAACTGTGGTTGTTTCGACTATGTTTGTTTCGATTGGGATGAGGCATGATCAATGGAGGCTAAAGGTTCTTACTAATAGAGGCGGAACGCCTTTTTCTGGTGCAAAGGCTGAATTATAACACTTTTAGTAATTACTTTCTAATAACTTGCCTATTTGTAAACATGGATTGGTTGCCATAGAAAACTTTCAAATACTTTATCTTTTTAACTACTGCATTTATATCAATTTAAAACCCTAAAAACGTATGGTTTAATCCCTTCCATATACTAAAACCAATGTTTTTAAAAAAGTCCTTCTTTTAGAATAATTTATTTTCCCTAGCAAATCAATTAGTAAAAATCTCCAAAAATTATATAAATTCAATTTCAGCATGTAGTAAAACATATTAAAATTTTAGACTCAATTTCTTCCTGAAATTCTCGAAATAAATTTTAAACACAATTATATCATATTTTTCAGCAAAAATTCATAATAAAATTTCCATAGCTTAGAAAATTCCAAAAATTAAAAAACATCTCCAAAATCATGTTTTACGTAACGTAAAATTTTCTATGATAAATCTGAAATCATAGATTCTCAGTTTCATGTCTAAACAATGCAAATTCATGTGCTTATGAATTAGAACAAATCATCATAATATAACTCAAGCATATCATCATCCTTTTTTTATCACAAAATGAATTTAAATCATAAATTCGAAACCACATAATCATGAAAAAATAGAGAAGGTAAGACATTATTATTCACCTTAGAGTTGAAATATGGATATCGAGATTTGTTATAGCTTAATCCTACCTAGCTTTGAACTTATCTTTTGATTGAAATTTCCTCTTTCCCTTCCTCGTTAATGGCCGGCTATATTAGGGTTCTTGCTTTTGTTTTTATTTGAGAAATACAATGTACATGAAAATACAAAGGAAACGTATAGCCATGAATATATAGTGCGGCTATTTTTACTAACAAGGCCTTATGTAAGGTAATTATCTTATAAACCAATTTTAAGCCCATTTATTTCATTAACGAGCGTGACCCAATTTATATAATTTATTCAAATCTCAATCTCCTTATTATCATTATTCGATTTAATTTATCTAATTAAATTTCATAAATAATGTCATAAAAATTTAGGGATGTTACAATTTATAACTATACATAACTGGTACCATACATTTATATTTGATATTTAATTTAAATGCATGTTATAAGTAAATAATTATTTGTGTGTATATATATATATATATACACAATTAATTTCTCTGTTGTATGACTCATAGTTGTGATTCAGTTCACAGTTAATATTTAAACTATTTAAATATATATAATTTATTTAAATATTAAAGCATGTGCAGATTTTTCTTAAGCATAACCATCTAAGTGAAGTCCTAGTTTCTAATCATTTTAAAGTTGCATTCTTAAGCAACGATATGCTGTGCATATTTTCTCTCTTTATCAAAACAATCTCCTTTGGTCAGTTGGGATCATATCTTGGTCAAAATCTTAATCATATATGTAATCAATTGTGAAGTTGATCTTAAAAGTTACTTTGTTCAATCAATAACATTTACAGACTAATTGAATTTACTATGGGCATGGATTTACAACGAGTCAAGGTCTAATAATGGTGAAAATAACCTTCTACATTAAAGGAGATGAATTCTTTCTTGAATGGCATTTCACTTCTTACATCTCAACACATATTCAAAATGGTCATAACTCGAAGTAATACCAAGCGAAACTTCCACAACCAAAGTAAGGTGTTCATACAAAAGATTCACAGTACTCTCAAGTCAAAAGACTATAACACATCATAACATTAGATCCTCTATTTTGACTTAGATATTTACAATCTATAGATGACTCGCCATTTTATAGTTGATCCATAACAACTACAAGTACGAAATCACTTGGTATCCCTAGTGATCATGAGTAAATCATCACCTAACATTTGGAGAGCATTGCAAACATTAGTATCAATGGGTCTGTCAACATCCCTTTCTCAAAACACCTTGACTAGTTACATTTATGGATAAGTATTTATGTATATATTCTATCATTTCAAAACTAGTGATTACGAATGCTTCCGTAATTACAATCGATTCAAATACTAGTCATATGGATATTATATTACATGTATTAGTGAAATAAATAACATTCAATTTGTATTCTTAAAAAATATGCACATGTAATAGAAACAGGAACCAAAAAGCATAATTTCATTTTGAACTAAATTTGTTAATAAGAGTTAACTTTTACATTATATAATCGAAAGTATATAATAAACCCTAGGACATACCTTTAACTCCATCAGTTTTGTGCATATAAATGACTATCTAGACACGAATGGAAGATTTAAAAAATAATGCCAAAAATTTATAAACAACGGAATTTTTGAGAAGTAAATGAGTGTAAGATATCATAAAAGATTGCCCAAAAGTATACTAAACAGAAAATTAAAATAAAAAAATTCATTATAAAGGGGATTATCACAATTGGTAAAACATGGTATGTTTTGGGATTAGTGTATTGGAAGAATCTCAAACTTCGACATAATCATGTTGAGAAAAACACATTTGAGAATTTCTTTAACATGATAATGAATGTGGTCGATGAAGCCAGGGTAACATGCCCAAGCCTATAGTAGTGGAAAACTATAAACAACATGGCTAGCATGTTGTAGGATTTAATGACCATCTATATAGGTGAGATCCTTATATAGTCTAGGAGGTTAGGGTAGTAGTTATGTAGAGAGAGCAACATACTGCACTAGAGATATACTAAAGCCCCTACAAAATGTCATATGGGAAGTATGTTGGCATTTTTCTTGAGAGTGCTTTCTTAAAACCCATCGGGGTAATGCCATGTCCCCAATAAGAACCTTTGAGAGGGAAGTTAACCTAAGTGTGGCGGGCATCTCTCTTCAATTAGGGCACCCATAATGGTGGATTCTCTTGGACAGACGATGGTAAGATTGAAAATCATCCCATTATAAAATATCAGAACCTAAACTATCACATTTATGAAAAAATGTCTTAGGACTAAATGGGTATAACATCTCCTCATAGCCTTTATAATAGGTCAAATACCACTCTCCAATTAGCCCTTGTAGACAAGTTACAAGCACTGAATCGATCCTGAATTGGATGCTCAATTCACAAACCAATAATGCATCCTGAAAATATGGCCCACCACTAAAATCTAATAATATGGACAATTTAAACTTTCCCTTGAATAATTACCAATGTTACTCACTCTATTAAAGGTATGATAGGTTTAACCTGTGTTAATCAATCCAACGGATAGTTCAACAACTTATTAAATAGTTGTTGACTAGTTCCTAGCCAACCTTGAAATGAAAGAAGGTGCATTATGAAGAGAAAATATTAATTATCAATCACTAAGCTTAAAAGGGAAAATAAGGACCTAAATATGCAAGTGAATAACAAATAACATATGATATAGAGTGGTTCGGCAAAGCTGGCTACATCCACTGTAAAGTTATCTTACTAAATGTTTTCCTTACAACCATGTGGAATTATAAGAGGATAATAAGAAATAAAACACATAAGAATAACTAAGCTATGAAATCACAATGACTTAAATTCAAAGTTCTTGAATGTTCCAACCTAAATTTTAATTAGAATCCTTTTTATTCTCCAAGCCCTTTGAAAGAATTATTGGATGGGGGTATTTATAGTAATTAGAATGGATAACGCATGGCTAAGATTGTGTTGTAAGAAAAAATGGGAATCGAACTTGACCATTGATCTGACTGTAGAAGTGGATGGTCGGCAGCTGTATAGCAGGCCAGAAGATGGGCGGTGGATGAGAAAGCACTCATCACCTCTCTATACAAGGCATAGGCTTGTATTAAATATGCATATAATGTTGATGGCAAGCTCCATCAGATCACCAGCCCCACTAGCGGTGCTCTGCTATGATGATGGACATTTTCGTCTTTCACTTGAGTACCCACAAGACCTTGTCATCCGATCGGATGTTGGCAACATGGAAGAGGCTTGGAATTTTACTAAGGACCTTGTGGGGAAGGCATGCAACGGATCGGGCATGGGGAATTCGGGAAGGAGGCCGGGTGTCGGCTGGATCTGGCTTTATGGAATCCCTAATGTAGAGGAGCCGGAAGGGATTGATATGGGCCCAGTCCCGATCTTGTTCATGTGAAGGTTGTGGTGGTCATTGGCTGCTGCTAAAAATCCAATATAGAGGAGCCAAGTAGGATCGATCAGGTCTGGTCCTTGTCTGAAGCTATTGGAAGTCATGATGTAAAGGAGCCATGCAAGACTGTTCCGAGCCCGGTCCTAGTTTTAAACTATTGCTGAAAATCCTAATATAGAGACGAACGGGACTGATCTAGGCCAGTCCTAGTCTTGAGTTGGTGTTGGAAGTCTAATGTTGAGGTGTATGGCGGGATTGATCCGGGCCAGCTCGTGGTCTTGTGAAGGTAGCTTGAAGGGTTTAGGCTATACCATGGCGTGTTGCTGAGGTGAAGGGATGGTTTTAGACCATAGGCATAGGCTGGCTTTGACTCAACCAACCATGGATTGGTTGGGTTAGCTTTGATTGGGCCAAACTGCCTTGAATTGGGCTCTCTAGTTGCTTACGAAAAATCTAATCAACAATATCGATTATGAGCACTTAAAGCAGTAAAAGGAGGATACACTTAAATCGATTTACAAAAATATTCATAGCAAATAAAGCAAAAAGAAACAAAATTTATCATTTTTCAATGCAAAATTGAGAATTTTCTCTTAAAACTAGAGCTAAATGACATATAATCATGTTTGTATTTGATTAGGTGGATTGGCGGCAATGTTAAAAGGGTGAATTCGAAAAAAATTCATTTTATTAATTTGCACAAGGTTTTATTTTTGTGTTATGTGAACAATATTTGCCTACACCAAATCAAGTTTAAGGTTCAACTAATTAAATGAGTGGGAGTAACATTTTAAATTGTTCAATTAAATAATTATAAATGTTAGAAAAATTAGTACATTTTTTGTGTTAATTTATAAAATTTTTAAAATAATTTTAACATTGATCGAACTCAAAAATAACTAACAACGCAGCTATGTTGACTCTTTGGTGTGAACTCGGTCCTCACTCAAATATTTTAATAATTTAGATACTGAAGCCTATACGAACTTTGCTGAAGCACAGTATCAGACACAAGTTCAACATATATAGATTAATTAGGTGAAATCCAATTTCTAATCAATAGTAAGCTCACATAGCAATAACCTTTTGTACATGTATTCTTTTCATCATTTCCACATCACTTAGATATTTAGATTTTAGTCTAATTTCAAAAACTCTATTAATGTCCGTATTTGATTGTGTAGACCACTTTAAAGTCTTTGGTTCAATCCGATAATATTTATCAATTAACCAAATCACCCTATAGGAGATTTTAACTTTAAGTTTCCTACCAATTATTGTAACGACCCTGAAATTCAGACCCAGTTTAAAATTTTTAAACCACTTATTCAATGTAGAAATTTGAATTTTCACAAACAATTTCCGTTGCCAACCAAACTTCACATTTGGAATGCGTATAGATAGACATAGGCGTGCGCCAAATTTCGTTGAAAAATATTGAAGTAAATTACGCTCGTCGCATTTACATATCAGTTTAAATCTTATGTATAAATTTCCTATCATCCGAACTCAAATATTTTCTAAATGTTGCATAAGAAAAATATTCTGAACTTGACGACGCATTTCGTTTCGTCAAAGTTCGCTTTTAATTGCTAGTAAAATATTCGCTCGGGAAAACGGTTAAATAAGAGTAACCACTTCTCAAACAGTGTCAAACCATCAATATCATCATACCATTGTGTCCGCCTCGATGCGCTGATCAAAACGGTATATTTATTTGTGCCAATCGGAGTTCGGCGTTGCGAATTACAAATTTTAACGGAGCGAAAACCGGTCCGTTACGCAGCAACCCAGTACCAAACTTCCCAGCATTCAAAAATTTAGAGCCATTCAGCTGACCTTGGGAACACAAATAGCCACCATTGTGAAAATCATCATTGCATTTACTGTGCGCACTGAACCTCTCCTTTATTGCGTGTTCACTCCGTCCTGCTCTTACGTGATGGCTGTCTTCTCTCCTCTGCAAATTTAATATTCATTCTCCCTTCCCATAGTCCTTTGCTATTTATTATCCTCCCAGAAAACCCAAACCCACGCCTCCCTTTCTTCTTCTTTCACATTTTCTTTTGTTTACTTCAACCTTTCACCTACACACGTACGCCAACCTCTCCTCCTTTCTCTTCATATGTTTTATTCTTATTTTTAGTTTTTTTTTGATACATCAGCTCCGCCTCCGCCATACAGTCCGCCCTGCCCAACACATGCCAGCCCACCCCGCCTCCTGCTTAACCCGCCAGCCTCCACTGTCTGTTCCGCGTCCACCGCCTTACCACTACGGCCACTTCCCTTCCACCGCAAACAACCACCTTCGGCCCCATACTGCTCCACCGGCCGCTACCCCTGCCCCACTTCCCCGCTATCCCGCGTCGCACTCCACTGCCACGAGCCGTCGCCTCCAACCCAGTCTCCACCACCGCAACCCACAGCTCGCATCACCTGCGCCATGTCCTTCGCCTGCACTTCGTCACGTCCCACTGCCTCCATTGCCTCCGCACATCACCCGCGCATCCACACCCGTTCGCCTCCACTCATGAAACCCACTCCGCCCCGCTCCACTGCCTACAACCGCCTCCTTGTCCCCGCTGCCACCACACCCTCCCAGTTCACCCGCCTCACCCATTGCCGAGACCCGCTCCTCCATGCCACCAAACCCGAACGCCTCGCCTTGGCCGCAGCCAACTTCCCACTTCACTGCCGTTATATTATTTATATATATATATATAGTTGGGTTTTAGGAAAATGGGAGAAAGTTGTACAGGATGCTTCTTTATATATATAATATATATGCAGTTGTATGGTTTTGGTTTATAATATGTTCCAGTGTAGTTTAAAACCCAAAGCTGTTTCAGTAGTAAAAAAAAATGTTAATTTATAAAGCAGTTCCAGTGCAAAGTTGATTTAGATTTTATTTTACTATAGATGTTCGTTTGGAAAAAGGGTCAGTTTGCTTATATATAATATACATTAGATATAAGGTTGGGTTGCAAAGTTGCATTTTCAGGTACAGTTCATAAATGTAGCATACTGTACATATATAGACTATGTAGCATAAATGCCTGGGAGGGCTTGGTAGTTTATATAGCAGTAGTTATAAATTTGAGAACATAATTTATAAACTATGTTCACTATTTTGGGTAGTGGTTTCCTACTTTGTTTGAAAATTTTGTTTACGTAATAATTATAAATATACAGTAGTTTTAGCAGTATAAAAATATTTTAGAAACATTGAGTGTTGTTTTATGAGCAGCCAGTGTTTTGATAAACTTTGTTGTGTTTTATTCCAGCCCCCGCTATTGATCCGGAAACATAGGCTATTTCCACCCCGCTTGACGAATCTATCTTGCTCCGTTGATCGGTATGGTTATATATGTGTATTCAATCGATATATATTGCAATAAACAAATTATTGATTAATTAGTTGTTGATTTCAGTTGCGTTCATTTTGCGTCGTGCTTGTTAGGGTCTATTTTATCTATTCGTCTTCGTGCTTCGCCATCATCTTCTTCAACCACGCAAGGTGAATATTTCATTCACGACTCGATCTATTATGCTATGATAATCAAGTGATAATTGTTGTTTATATTAATTTGGATGTTAAATTGTTGATTGTTGGAATTGTTGAAATAAAAAATTGTAAATCGCTATGCAAGTTAAATTTGAATATTGCTAGTTTACGACAAATAGTTGTGACACTAAAATTATTATGTGATGTTGAATTTGGTTGTTAATATAAGTGAAATTTAATATGAAATTAAAATTGATATAGGATAGTCAACAATTTAAAATGGATTATATATGTTGAACTTGACCGCTTTAAGTGTTAAATAAATCGTCGCGTAGAATAGCGTTAACTACACTTTGAACCAATGAATGTATGATTGATGTAGTAATTTGATAATAGACACCAAGTGAAAACCCTAACGTAATAATCTTTAATCCACATGAAACGATAGTGTGGATTCTAGGAATAATTATATTAATTTGCATAAATAACAAATGTAAGTTAATACGATTATTTCGGGATTATTTAATACATTGTTAAATTGTTATGTATGGTTGCTATTGCTTGTTTATTTACTTTGACACCATCCCAGTTATCACACTGCAAGTTCCCTTTTCTATGCTTTGTTTTATATTGAATAATATTGGGTTGAAATGATAAATACCTAATTAAACAACTTGGCCTAGGATAGAAAATAAAAATAAGAAACCCGATTGGTCAACAAAACCGTTTTCGAAATTGAAATATATTTTAAATTAAGGAATGAACTTAACAATTTGTTTGGAAATTTGGTAACGGTTTAATGGATGTAATTGAAATAGATTTCACGGATTTAATTGAGATAAATTTTATGGATTAGATTGAAGTAAAAATTTTGGATTAAATTGAAACGGATTAATAGACCTATGTAATTAAATAAAAATGAATTGGCAAATTTGTTGAATTGAGATTTAGAAACAAGTAAGTTTTAGAATTTCCTAACTTAAAAATTTATTAAATTTGTTAGGTTTAGATTAAAACTCGGTTTTAATTAAATAGATTTGGAACATGTTGTAAATTTTACTTGGAAATGTAGAGAATTTGACTTAGGAAGAATACAAAAACTAACCAAAGCTTTATGGATATAACTTAGTGATTATTTAAACTTAAAATGATTTTAAATTTAACGAATTAATCAAATCCGGGCAATGTAAATGGAAATGGACTTCTTTGTTTAGAAATTTAATTGAATTGGTAAACAAATCAAATGAAGTTGGATAAAAGGAATTTAGTTAACAAAATTGATTTAATCGAATTTATGATAACAATGGATGTAAACATGAAGTGAAATGAATAGAATTTGATTTAATAATTTAAACTAAGTTTAGCATTAAATTGAATCGTTGATTATGAACTAAATTTAATAAGCGACTTTTAGACCATATTAAATCGAACTTGAATACTTAATTTTAAATTGTAACTCAAATGTTTGAACTAAAAATTGCATTCGAAAATATGTTTTAAAAATATCTAAAATAAATTGAATCGTGAAATGTCAAATTTTGGAAGTCAAATTTGCACCTTGACTTTTGGACTTTGATTTGTTTTAACGTTAATTTAACCGACCATCGGGTAATAAATACGTAGTTATTAAAGAGACCGGGATCGGGCATGGATATACTCTCTGTCGATACTGAAAACCACTTTAATAACTATTATGCGCGAAGCGTTGATCCAGAATGAAGTGGATGGTTTGGTGAATGCGTTGACTGAAGAAAGAGAACGATACTGGATGACCCCTGACATGACTAAAACAGGAGCCGCGCCGAGCCATTGAGGATCGCCACCTCTAGCGGACATGCTTCTTCGATACCATATCTATTACTTTTGTGATTCAATTTGTGTGCACCCCTTGATTTGGGAGTGTTGTTTCGCGGTGTTGAGATAGTAGCTACTATGCTCAACATCAGTCTGGATCACGCAACTACTAGTATCCTAGTTGGTATTGCCTCATGTACCTTGTCATACTAATTATCCTATTCGCAACCACTACGTTTTGATTTGTACCTTGAGTATATGGATTGCCCTCTGGTGACTTCCGGTTTTGGGGAAACTACAGTCTTGTATATGCTTTTGGGAATATAAAACGTGTTAAGGAGAATTATGGTAATGCCTTAACACTATTTTAATATTCTATTTTACTAATTAGACATTACCTACATACCGTATTCTATTGTATATATAGATAGTTTATCGGATCCTTAGAGATGTTATTTTATTCATCTTTGAGTTATGGACTTTATTTCCTACATTTGATTATCCTGCATAAGATTTTGAGTCCTGACTCGAGTGTTTCTTTTGTATATGCTCGGGTCAGTCTGAAGCTATCCAGTTTGCTGATCAAGGTTGGTTGAAGATGCTGAAGACTTAGCATTTATCTTTATCTGTCTATTTTGATGTCCGTGTCTGTTGGACATTTATGTATTTCCTTGCAGTCACCTTTTGTTTAGACATTGTTGTACTTTATGTAGTAGCTTCATGAACTGCTATTATGACGATGTATTTCCGCTGTATTATTCTGTGACTGTGACGTTGTATTGATTCTCATTTACATCTATGTATTTATAATCCCATAATGATTCGTGTTTTGTATTATTTAAGTTGACATGTGAGGATTATTGTCAATTTAAATGGTCCAAATATACGGGTTGTTACAGTTGGTATCGGAGCTTTGATTTCCCTAAAAACCTTAGTTTGGGATTATATAAACTCATTAGAGATAGGGTAGCAATACCCTAGAATGAGGAGAATCGATTCAATATCCCGATCCTTTCAAATTCAAACTTCTTTGATCCGTTCATTAGTTTTCTACAAGCTGTATGATTTTCTATCCTTGGTTCTAAATCTCTTCCGATATTTCAGGATGAGCACCGGAAGAAACAATAGGGGAGGAAGAGGCCATGGTCCTGCCCAGGCTGCACCTGCCGTCCCAGCTCCAGTCAAATTCACCACTCTTAGCAAGGAGTATACACAGCTAGGTGGTACTAAGTTTTCTGGATCCGAGGGCATTATCGAAGCTCAGCAATGGCTCAAAAGCTTAGAGAAGATATTTTCTGGATTGGAGATCACTGATGCTCAGAAGCGTCAGCTTGCTGCGTGGCAACTTCAGGATGCCGCGCAAGATTGGTGGGAATCTGTTACTTCCCGTATCGAGGAGAACCCCATCACTTGGGCCCAGTTTAGTATAAATTTATTTGGACTTCATAGTCTAAATTCTTCTTTCAATCTTTGGAATGTTATTTATCTAGTCTATCTTTTGATTAGGGATACCTTCTCGGCACAATGGATGCCCGCTGCTGGGAAAACCCAACTTTATAGAGCTTTTATGGATCTTAAGCAAGGCAGTATGACTTTTTCTGAGTACGAGAGGAAATTCAACGAACTCTCCAAGTTTGGCCCGGGATTGATCGATACACCACTTTTAAAGAATGAGAAGTTCATTATGGGAGCTAGACCAGAGTATTATGACTTGCTTACTGGCCACACTCACTGCACCTTCACAGAGCTTGTTGATTATGCTCTTAGATATGAGGCAAAGCCAAGGGGACCCACTGCCAAGGCCCCTCCTACTCAGCCCTCTTCCAGCCAGCTCGGAAAGAGGAAGATGAACTTTGATCAACAAAAGAAAGCTTGGCAAAAGACTACAGGATTAGGATATGCCCAGAAAAGCCCAATCGGCCTTGCTAAGATCACTTGCTTCAAATGCGATAAGAAGGGCCATTATGCTAATAGTTGTCCATCCACCGGAGCTGCTATTCCACCACCTTCTCAGATGAGGAATGATTTATGCCATCTCTGCCTCCAGCCAGGTCACTTCAAGAGAGACTGCCCATTGAGGAAGAAAGGCACACCATCAGGAGTATATGTTGTCAGCACTCCTGCACCACTCCCACCACCTTCTCAGGATGACCGAGGTACCTTACGAAGTACTTTTTCATTACGTGGTTTACCTGTTAGGGTATTATTCGATACTGGTGCATCTCATAGCTTCATATCTATTGATCTTTGTAATAAGCTCAAATTAGAACCTACTCTTGCTACTACTTCCTTATGTGTCTCCAACCCTATTGGAGGACTTGCCAACCTCAGTCGAATTTGTAAAGAGGTTGCGCTTTTGTATGGAAGATATCGATTCACTTGGGATTTTTATGTGCTTGGCTTCGTAGCATTTGACATTTTGTTGGGTGCTGATTGGTTAAGAAAATTCGATGCTATTATTTCTTGCAAATCTCGATATGTTTCTCTAGTTAATAACAAGGGTCTACCGCTTGTCATCGAATGCAAATCACCTCAGAAATATGCCGGAAGCTTCATATTCTCTCTTAATGCTCACCCGGATGACCTTAGTACTACTCCTATTGTTCAGAAATTTCCCGATGTATTTGGAGAGGTCGACTCTCTACCGCCTAAGCGAGAGATCAATTTCCGCATTGACCTTATTCCCGAAGCTACTCCCATAGTTCTCCCTCACCGAAGGATGGCTCCTAAAGAAAAAGCTGAACTTAAAACCCAAATTGATGATCTATTTGCTAAGGGTTTGATCAGGAGAAGTTGTTCTGAATGGGGCACCGCAGTCGTCTTTGTCACCAAATCAGATGGATCTCTTCGCATGTGTGTTGATTACCGAGAATTAAACAGACGCACTCTCAAGAACCGCTATCCGATGCCTCGCATCAATGATTTATTCGATCAGCTCCATGGAGCTAAAGTTTTCTCACAACTTGATCTAGCCACTGGGTTCCACCAACTCAGAGTAGCAGAAGATAGTATTCATAAGACAGCTTTCCGTACCGAGAATGGATTCTATGAATGGTTGGTTATGCCATTCGGTTTGACCAACGCACCTGCTTATTTCGTCGACTTAATGAATTGAGTCTTCCGTGATGTCCTTAACAAGTTTGTTCTTGTCTTCATTGATGATATTCTCGTCTTCTCCAAAGATGAGAAAGAGCATGAAACACATCTTGCTTATGTTCTGGGAACTCTCCGAAATCATTAGCTTAAAGCCAAGTTTTCGAAATGCCACTTCTGGCGAGACGAAGTACGATTCCTTGGCCATATTGTTTCTGAAAACCGGATTTCGGTCGATCCAGCTAAGATCGCCGTAATCAATGTAAGTTCTATCCTATTTGTTATTTCTTTTCGATCCATCTTATTCCTTTCTAATTTGGAAACTTATCTACAGGATTGGGAGACTCCCAAAACCCCTACTGATATCCGCAGTTTCTTGGGCTTGGCCGGTTATTATCGCAGATTCATTGAGCACTTTGCCCGGATTTCTGCCCCACTGACTGCTTTAACTCGGAAGGATGTCAAGTTTATTTGGAGTGAGAAGTGCGAATCAGCTTTTAATGAGCTAAAACGCAAGTTAACTTCAGCCCCAGTTCTTGCGGTAATTGACGGGAGTGAAGGATTAACTGTCTATACCGATGCTTGTCGAGAAGGTTTAGGCGCTGTCCTTATGCAAAATGGGAAGGTTATTGCTTATGCTGGTCGTCAGTTGAAGACTCATGAAGTAAACTATGCAACACACGATTTAGAGCTTCTTGCAGTTGTATTTGCTTTGAAACTATGGAGGCACCATCTTTCGGGGACAAAATTCGAATTATTCACAGATCATAAGTCCTTGCGGTATATTTTCTCTCAGAAGGACTTGAACCAGAGACAAGTCTGATGGCTCGAATTCTTAGCTGCATATGATCTCGACATCAATTATACTCCTGGAAAAGCAAATGTTGTAGCTGATGCTTTGAGCCGTAGCAAAGCATTGTCATGTTGTAATCTTGAAGAAGGCATGATATTTCAGCTTGTTATCTCCCCATCTCTTTTGGATCGCATCAAAGCTAAGCAATATGAGGACACCTTGCTCTATCGCATGAAGGAGTTAGTTCTTGGTAGAGTTGGAAATGCTGACAGTAAAGTGGGAGCACAGATAGATAGTAATGGAGTTTTGAAGATTGACAACCGTATTTGTGTTCCAAATGTTGATGGACTGAGACAAGAAGTGCTTAGAGAGAACCATCAATCATCACTTTCATTTCATCCCGGTGTCACCAAGATGTATCGAAATTGAAGCGTTTATATTGGTGGAGTGGGATGAAGAGAGATATTTCCATATATGTCAGTAGATGCACCACTTGCCAGCAAGTCAAGGCCGATCACCGAAAGACGGCAGGATTACTCCAACCCCTGGAGATTCCGTGTTGGAAATGGGATCAGATTTCCATGGACTTCATTGACGGATTACCAAGGACCAGAAAAGGGAACGAGAGTATATGGGTGATATTTGATAGGTTGACAAAATCTGCTCACTTTATTCCTATTAAGACCACTCGTACTGTTTCGAGTTTGGCCGAGATTTATATGAGAGAGATTGTCAGACTTCATGGAGTTCCATCTAGTATTGTATGCGATAGAGATCCTTTATTCACTAGTAAATTCTGGAAGGCATTTCAGGACGTCTTGGGCACTAAAATGAATCTGAGCACGGCTTACCATCCTCAAACAGATGGCCAAACTGAGAGGGTAAATCGGATTTTGGAAGATCTGCTCCGAGCTTGCATTATTGATTTCGGTGGATCTTGGGAAGACCACCTTCATTTGGTTGAATTCACTTATAATAACAGCTATCAGGTAATCCAAAATTTTCAATTTGAATAAGGAAACAAATTTGAATTGAAATATAACTTTCTTTATAATCAGGCGAGTATCGATATGGCACCGTTCGAAGCTTTATATGGACGGCCATGCAAATCGCCAGCTTGTTGGATTGAGCCTGGTGATCGATTAGTTCTTGGCCCGGATATGATTATGGAAGCATCCGAGAAGGTCAATGAGATCAGAAGGAAGATGAAGACCGCACAGGATAGGCAGAAGAGCTATGCCGATAGGCGTAGAAGAGAGTTAAAATTCCAGGTTGGAGATGAGGTCTTTCTTAAAGTATCACCTTTGAAGAATGTTATTCGATTTGGTCGTAGAGGGAAGCTCGCTCCTAAATTTGTTGGACCATTCACTATCACTGAGAGGATTGGTACACTAGCCTACAGAGTTGCGCTACCGGAGAAATTTGAGGGCGTGCACAACGTATTTCATGTTTCACATCTTCGGAAGGTTATACATGATCCATCCATGACCATTCCTATTGCTCAGTTAGATGAGGTTGATATTGAGCCGGATTTGGCTATAGAGAGGAGACCACTTCGTATCGTGGATAGGGATACGAAGCAGCTTAGAAGAAAGTCTGTTAGCCTAGTCAAAGTCCAATGGAGTCCCGATGATCGTGATTGTACTTGGGAAACCGAGGAGAGTATCCGAGATTCTAATCCAGAATTGTTTGTTGAAGGTAAATTCCATTCTATATTCTTTACTTTATTCGATAATCTATTCTATATCCATCGTACCTCTTTTATTGTTCTTCCACTCTTTCCTTTGTTCCTTTTCGGGGACGAAAAGTTTTGAGTGAGGGAGAATGTACCGACCCTGAAATTTAGACCCAATTTAAAATTTTTAAACCGCTTATTCAATGTAGAAATTCGAATTTTCACAAACAATTTCCGTTGCCAACCAAACTTCACATTTGGAATGCGTCTAGATAGACATAGGCGTGCGCCAAATTTCGTTGAAAAATATTGAAGTAAATTACGCTCGTCGCATTTACATATCAGTTTAAATCTTATGTATAAATTTCCTATCGTCCGAACTCAAATATTTTCTCGATGTTGCATAAGAAAAATATTCTGAACTTGACGACGCATTTCGTTTCGTCAAAGTTCGCTTTTAATTGCTAGTAAAATATTCGCTCGGGCAAACGGTTAAATAAGAGTAACCACTTCTCAAACAGTGTCAAACCATCAATATCATCATACCATTGTGTCCGCCTCGACGCGCTGATCAAAACGGTATATTTATTTGTGCCAATCGGAGTTCGGCGTTGCGAATTATAAATTTTAACGGAGCGAAAACCGGTCCGTTATGCAGCAACCCAGTACCAAACTTCCCAGCATTCAAAAATTTAGAGCCATTCAGCTGACCTTGGGAACACAAATAGCCACCATTGTGAAAATCATCATTGCATTTACTGTGCGCACTGAACCTCTCATTTATTGCGTGTTCACTCCGTCCTGCTCTTACGTGATGGTTGTCTTCTCTCCTCTGCAAATTTTATATTCTTTCTCCCTTTCCATATTCCTTTGTTATTTATTATCCTCCCAGAAAACCCAAACCCACCCCTCCCTTTCTTCTTCTTTCACATTTTCTTTTGTTTACTTCAACCTTTCACCTACACACGTACGCCAACCTCTCCTCCTTTCTCTTCATATGTTTTATTCTTATTTTTAGTTTTTTTTTGATACATCAGCTCTGCCTCCGCCATACAGTCCGCCCTGCCCAACACATGCCAGCCCGCCCCGCCTCCTGCCTAACCCACCAGCCTCCACTGCCTGTTCCGCGTCCACCGCCTTACCACTCCGGCCACTTCCCCTCCACCGCAAACAACCACCTTCGGCCCCATACTGCTCCACCGGCCGCTACCCCTGCCCCACTTCCACGCTGTCCCGCGTCGCACTCCACTGCCACCGGCCGTCGCCTCCAACCCAGTCTCCACCACCGCAACCCACAGCTCACATCACCTGCGCCATGTCCTTCGCCTGCACTTCGTCACGTCCCACTGCCTCCATTGCCTCCGCACATCACCCGCGCATCCACACCCGTTCGCCTCCACTCACGAAACCCACTCCGCCCCGCTCCACTGCCTACAACCGCCTCCTTGTCCCCGCTGCCACCACACCCTCCCAGTTCGCCCGCCTCACCCATTGCCGAGACCCGCTCCGCCACGCCACCAAACCCGAACGCCTCGCCTTGGCCGCAGCCAACTTCCCACTACACTGCCGTTATGTTATTTATATATATAGTTGGGTTTATGGAAAAGGGGAGAAAGTTGTACAGGATGCTTCTTTATATATATAATATATATGCAGTTGTATGGTTTTGGTTTATAATATGTTCTAGTGTAGTTTAAAACCCAAAGCAGTTTCAGTAGTAAAAAAAATGTTAATTTATAAAGCAGTTCCAGTGCAAAGTTGATTTACATTTTATTTTACTATAGATGTTCGTTTGGAAAAAAGGGTCAGTTTGCTTATATATATAATATACATTAGATATAAGGTTGGGTTGCAAAGTTGCATTTTCAGGTACAGTTCATAAATGTAGCATACTGTACATATATAGACTATGTAGCATAAATGCCTGGGAGGGCTAGGTAGTTTATACAGCAGTAGTTATAAATTTGAGAACAGAATTTATAAACTATGTTCACTATTTTGGGTAGTGGTTTCCCACTTTGTTTGAAAATTTTGTTTACGTAATAATTATAAATATACAGTAGTTTTAGCAGTATAAAAATATTTTAGAAGCATTGAGTGTTGTTTTATGAGCAACCAGTGTTTTGATAAACTTTGCTGTGTTTTATTCCAGCCCCCGCTATTGATCCGGAAACATAGGCTATTTCCACCCCGCTTGACGAATCTATCTTGCTCCGTTGATCGGTATGGTTATATATGTGTATTCAATCGATATATATTGCAATAAACAAATTATTGATTAATTAGTTGTTGATTTCAGTTGCGTTCATTTTGCGTCGTGCTTGTTAGGGTCTATTTTATCTATTCGTCTTCATGCTTCGCCATCATCTTCTTCAACCACGCAAGGTGAATATTTCATTCACGACTCGATCTATTATGCTATGATAATCAAGTGATAATTGTTGTTTATATTAATTTGGATATTAAATTGTTGATTGTTGGAGTTGTTGAAATAAAAAATTGTAAATCGCTATGCAAGTTAAATTTGAATATTGCTAGTTTACGACAAATAGTTGTGACACTAAAATTATTATGTGATGTTGAATTTGGTTGTAAATATAAGTGAAATTTAATATGAAATTGAAATTGATATAGGATAGTCAACAATTTAAAATGGATTATATATGTTGAACTTGACCCCTTTAAATGTTAAATAAATCGTCACGTATAATAGCGTTAATTACACTTTGAACCATTGAATGTATGATTGATGTAGTAATTTGATAATAGACACCAAGTGAAAACCCTAACGTAATAATCTTTAATCCGCATGAAACGATAGTGTGGATTCTAGGAATAATTATATTAATTTGCATAAATAACAAATGTAAGTTAATACGATTATTTCAGGATTATTTAATACATTGTTAATTTGTTATGTGTGGTTGTTATTGCTTGTTTATTTACTTTGACACCATCCCAGTTATCACACTTCAAGTTCCCTTTGCTATGCTTTGTTTTATATTGAATAATATTGGGTTGAAATGATAAATACCTAATTAAACAACTTGGCCTAGGATAGAAAATAAAAATAAGAAACCCGATTGGTCAACAAAACCGTTTTCGAAATTGAAATATATTTTAAATTAAGGAATGAACTTAACAATTTGTTTCTGAAATTTGGTAACGGTTTAATGGATGTAATTGAAATAGATTTCACGGATTTAATTGAGATAAATTTTATGGATTAGATTGAAGTAAAAATTTTGGATTAAATTGAAACGGATTAATAAACCTATGTAATTAAATAAAAATGAATTGGCAAATTTGTTGAATTGAGATTTAGAAGCAAGTAAGTTTTAGAATTTGATAACTTAAAAATTTATTAAATTTGTTAGGTTTAGATTAAAACTCGGTTTTAATTAAATAGATTTGGAACATGTTGTAAATTTTACTTGGAAATGTAGAGAATTTGACTTAGGAAGAATACAAAAACTAACCAAAGCTTTATGGATATAACTTAGTGATTATTTAAACTTAAAATGATTTTAAATTTAACGAATTAATCAAATCAGGGCAATGTAAATGGAAATGGACTTCTTTGTTTAGAAATTTAATTGAATTGGTAAATAAATCAAATGAAGTTGGATAAAAGGAATTTAGTTAACAAAATTGATTTAATCGAATTTATGATAACAGTGGATGTAAACATGAAGTGAAATGAATAGAATTTGATTTAATAATTTAAACTAAGTTTCACATTAAATTGAATTCGTTGATTATGAACTAAATTTAATAAGCGACTTTTAGACCTTATTAAATCGAACTTGAATACTTAATTTTAAATTGTAACTCAAATGTTTGAACTAAAAATTGCATTCGAAAATATGTTTTAAAAATATCTAAAATAAATTGAATCGTGAAATGTCAAATTTTGGAAGTCAAATTTGCACCTTGACTTTTGGACTTTGATTTGTTTTAACGTTAATTTAACCGACCATCGGGTAATAAATACGTAGTTATTAAAGAGACCGGGATCGGGCATGGACATACTCTCTGTCGATACCGAAAACCACTTTAATAACTATTATGCGCGAAGCGTTGATCCAGAATGAAGTGAATGGTTTGGTGAATGCGTTGACTGAAGAAAGAGAACGATACTGGATGACCCCTGACATGACTAAAATAGGAGCCGCGCCGGGCCATTGAGGATCGCCACCTCTAGCGGACATGCTTCTTCGATACCATATCTATTACTTTTGTGATTCGATTTGGGTGCACCCCTTGATTTGGGAGTGTTGTTTCGCGTTGTTGAGATAGTAGCTACTATGCTCAACATCAGTCCGGATCACGCAACTACTAGTATCCTAGTTGGTATTGCCTCATGTACCTTGTCATACTGATTATCCTATTCGCGACCACTACGTTTTGATTTGTACCTTGAGTATATGGATTGCCCTCTGGTGACTTCCGGTTTTGGGGAAACTACGGTCTTGTATATGCTTTTGGGAATATAAAACGTGTTAAGGGGAATTATGGTAACGCCTTAACACTATTTTAATATTCTATTTTACTAATTAGACATTACCTACATACCGTATTCTATTGTATATATAGATAGTTCATCGGATCCTTAGAGATGTTATTTTATTCATCTTTGAGTTATGGACTTTATTTCCTACATTTGATTATCCTGCATAAGATTTTGAGTCCTGACTCGAGTGTTTCTTTTGTATATGCTCGGGTCAGTCTGAAGCTATCCAGTTTGCTGATCAAGGTTGGTTGAAGATGCTGAAGACTTAGCATTTATCTTTATCTGTCTATTTTGATGTCCGTGTCTGTTGGACATTTATGTATTTCCTTGCAGTCACCTTTTGTTTAGACATTGTTGTACTTTATGTAGTAGCTTCATGAACTGCTATTATGACGATGTATTTTCGCTGCATTATTCTGTGACTGTGACGTTGTATTGATTCTCATTTACATCTTTGTATTTATAATCCCATAATGATTCGTGTTTTGTATTATTTAAGTTGACATGTGAGGATTATTGTCAATTTAAATGGTCCAAATATGCGGGTTGTTACAATTATGGTGATACCGACCTTATATAACGAAGAAGACTAATCCGCTCTTAGGTAATGTTTTACCTTAACTAGTCACGGCATATGAAACTATGGTCGTAACATGACCGTCATGCCATGCTTTTGAATGTAATCAAAGTAAAATTTAGTTACTTTAGATTGATAGCACCATTAAGTCTGAAGACTATTGGAACTAGGCTAGCCCGAAGAGGAAGCTAAGGGTGAATTTCAAAAATTCCCCTATTTGATCTTCATTCGGCAAATGAAGTCTACTTTATTTAGAAAATTTCTATATGTTAAATAAAATCTTTTATTTTATTTAAAATTATAAGTTATATTTAATTTATGTCCTGATATATGTGCGTGCGTGATGTGTTCGTGTGCGTCATATACAGATGTATGTGTGTATGTGCGCGTATCATATTAACCCATGCAAGGTATAATATGCCCATGTATAGATGTTGAGATTTGCATCGCAATGAACATGTTAGCTTATCTAATATGCAAGTATATATTGTCCAAATATATATATGCATATACGCACACATTATTATTTGCAAATAAATATTATACACACACACACACACACACACACACACATATATAAGTGTATTATGTATACATATGTGTGTGCGCAATCATATGAATAAAATATTTATATTATATATATATACATATTATGTTTAGATTTATATAAATAAATTATTTATAAATGTTAAAATAGTTTTTTTTTAAAAAGTGAGAAATACACACACACACACACACACATATAGAATTTTTTTATTTTAAATAAATATACACACACAAAAGTATATTCATAACAAAATATGCATAGACACACACACATATATTAATAAAATAGAAAAAATACTTTCGATAAGTATGAAATGCCAAGTCTTACGCACGGCTCAGCAAATCATTTATTATTATTTTAATTTTAAAATACATTTTAATTAAATATTCATCTGAGAATTAATAAAATATTAATAAAAAATAAATTTTGAAAATTTATTTCAAAATTTAAATTTCCAAACTTTATTTCAATGTTTAAATTTCCAGCTAAATCTATATGATATTTTGTAGTTTGAATTTTTTTCACTTTTTTCCAGTTTAATAAATATCAAAATGATTTATCAAATTAAAAATTAATTTTTAAAATGAAAAATAAATGTTTTTTAATTATTCGACCGAGTGCTTATCTAATGTTAACATAATTTTATAATTAAAAAATAATTTTCATCACATATTTTAATTAATAAAATTATTATGTTGTAAATTGATTTAAATAATATTAATTAATATAAAATATTTGAAAAAAAATTATTTTTTACCGTCGAAAATTAGTATTACTAAATAATTTATATATAAAATAATATGACTAATTTAACCATAGTACGATATTGTAATTAATTATAACCTATATATATGTAATTAAATAATATATATTAACTTAATAAAATTTAAAATTATATTATTGTTATATACAACTGCACTGACCTTATATATATTTATATAAAATAAGAAAAATATTTTTCTTAGACATAAATATATACATGTATATAACTAAATTAGTTTGTGATAACATTACTTGCCTATCAGAATCATCGCCTATCTAACAATATAATATATATAATAAAATATTATACTAAAAATTATTCACTATAATCTAATAAAATCACACCTTAATCCTAAATCCTTATAGTACAGCTTGAAAGGATAATTTCTTCCCTTTGAAATTCTTTTCGATTCAGCAGATTGTTAGTTCTTGAACCATTGACCTTCAACCATCGAATAGTGATAGAATCTAACTTGATTTGAGCTTATAATAATGGAGGGACAGAAGTATATTTTTAGCCATCAAGAAAATGAAGGAGGAGGCAACTAAGGAGATCAAATCTAATTAGGATAAAAATGCTTATGTAGTGAATGGAAAAGTGATAATGGTAGATCCGATCTCGTACTCATTCTCATTTAATCTAAGCCATCCAAAACTAAGGCTTTCTAACCTAAAATGAGTTGCCCTTGTTTGCTACCAAAATTCTACCCCTATAATGGGCCTTAAAACACATTTAAAATCAAATAAAATATTATGCAGTTAAATCCAATTTAATCGTTTATCGATATCGTATATCGATTGATATATTTATAATAATTATAGTATATTTAATAATATTTATTCATCAAATCATAATCAAATTGATAATTAATATCTCATAAATATTAATTAATTTAACTAATTATAATAATTAAAATTTAATTAAATCGTCGGTTAAAGGAGAATTCATCGTTTCGGTTGTGTGACTCATCGGGTGTAAGTTTGGTCTATGATTTATATCGAAATATTCAAATACTAACGTTCACACATCACGTAGGAAGTGCTATGACATTTTGGCCAAATTTATCGCTTACTTTGTTTCAGTAAAATCCAATTTTACTTTATTAAGCATTATCCGTTTATGACTTTTATTTACACCAATTCTCTTCGTCAATACTATATCACTTTGAACTTATGGAATTTGGTAAAGGTCAAAATTCCAATATCGTTCCTATTCAACTTTATAGTCCAAACAAAAAAATCCTTGGTTCAATAATATCAATTATTATTTCCAAAGTGCTCTGGCTAAAGACTTTGACTTTGAGTTGACTGTGATACTAACACCATATAACTAAGAAGACGAATCCTCTCTTGAATAGTGTTTTACTTCCAATACTTCCACCCGACCCAACTATAGTCACTCGATGGACGTTACATAATGATTTGACAATAATCAAAGCGGAGCTTTCATATTGAAGATTGACAGTATTCTCAAGTCAAGAAAACTATGTAAATCAGTCACATTGATATTTGATGTTTGCACTATGACACAAAGTGAATCAGGTAAGAGTGATCACACAGCATAAGGTGGATTTTCTGTTATCCCAATATTTACCACTATTTCACACAACATACGGAAAAATGATCTGTTGTTTGATATAGCCCCTAAAATCTCAATGTCCATGCTTGTCATTCAGATGACATTTTATTTGTTGTCTTATTGAAGTTATAAAAAAAAATTAGTTTTGGCTCCGCCTATATTTTGGTTTTCCTCTTAATTATTTTTTGGCCGCCGGTTCTTTTAATTATTTCCCTCTTATATTTCTTTCAATTCCATTTTTCCCTCTTCGAAGTCAAATAAATAATTAAACCCCTCATCACGATTTCTTCTCCACATACTCTCTCTATCTCTAAACCAAACAAAATCTTCTGGAATTAGGGTTTCAATCGGAAGAACCCTAATCTCATCTTATCGATCAATTTGTTGCCTTCAATTGGAAAAACCCTAATCTCACATTGTCGATTGATCTTCTGAGATTAGGGTTTCAATCAGTCGATTTCTTTTGATCTGAGAATTGGTATGCTTTTTTCGATTTAGATTTTGATTTCTACCTATTTGAACTCGACAAATTATTGCCGATGATGATATTGGATATTTATAGGACTTTGACTTGTTTATCCTTCGACCTAACATTTAACTCTGGTTGATTCCCTAACTTCGGTCTTGACTTTGGTTTGCTCTATTGATTGATTTCCCTGACTTTGAGTATTGACAATTTTCTATTTGTTAGTAATGAGAATCATATAAATGTTGCCTTATTTTGGGAAGTTAAGTTTGCTTGGTTTTGTCTGTGACTGATTTTGTTTGAGTTTTTTGAATTTCTGAAATGTGTGCTCTGCCTTGTTCAATGTGTATACTGATATATATGTGTGTGTGTGTGTGTGTGTGTGTGTGTGTGCGCGCGCGTTAATGCCTACTAAGCCAATACATATATGTATATACATACTTTCATATATAGACATAAGTTGTGGAACTTTGACGGCTCGAATCTCATGGCTACGCTTTGATCTCGAACTTGAACTGCCTGGACTTGAACTGGATGTACTTATTATTATGTGATGATGGTCCATGTTGCTTTTGCACTGTGATTTCTTGTTATGCTATCTTGGTTCATCCATACTCATGTGTTTGTATGTTTATATCTATGTATCACTACATATGTGCGTATATGTGTGAACTTCCATGTATATACATACACATATATGTATGTGTATATGTGTGAATGTTCTTATATCTACATATATATGTGTGAATTTCCTTTTGTACATGAGTCTGATCTGGTTTATATCAAGTAATTTGAGACTTCCGTATACACACACACATATCTATGTATAGTGTGAATGTTGCTTTTGCACTGTGATTTCTTGTTATGCTGTCTTGGTTCATCCATACTCATGTGTATGTATGTTTATACATATTTGCATATTATTTATGAACTTCCATGTACATACATACATACATACATATGTATGTATGTATGTATGTATGTATGTGTGATTTTCTTATATTTATATATATGTGTGAACTGCCTTTTGTACATGAGTCTGATCTGGTTCAATTACAAATCTTTTTCCAATTCAGTTCTCGTATATACTTGTATGTACTTGCATGTGCTTGTATATAGTTGTGTGTTCTTGTATATACTTATATACACTTGTATATACTTGTATGTTCATATGTACACTCGAGTTGTCTTGAGTTTGAACCATTTTAAGGTTTAGTTGAACTTGTTTTCAGTTCCCGAACCATTTTGAGTTCCCGAACCATTTTGAGTTGAACTTGTTTTCAGTACATAAATGATGTGTGCACTGAGTTAGTTTCTTAATGTATATACTATCGAGTTGCAGTTGTGTCTATCTCCTCTTGATATGTTGTGTGTCTGCCTGAATCTAATTTCAATCTTGTTTCCTTGTTCAATCTGAATCACAATTCATGCTTGCTGTCACATTAGTATTAACCTAACACACATGTACATGCATTTTTTTTCATGTCTGAATTCATATTTTGGGCTGAATCTGATTTTCATTTTGTTTCATTTTGGTTTACTAATCTGAGCTTATGCATTTGTGTTCGTTGCACCATATTCTAGTCTTCATTTCTATTAAACTTTCCCTTTGGTGATGTTCGCTACACTTATGTTTGCTACACCATATTTCGATCTGCACTTGTGTTTGCTGCACCATATATATATACACACATATGCATAGATATGTATGTATATATGAGTGATTGTATAATGCCGAATGCATTATGTACACTGCTTGGTCTGAACTTGCGCACATTTGTCCGTGAGATTGGATTGAGGCTCGGCCTTGTGATATTCATAGTAATACACTGTGCATATCATAAGTTGTCCATGCAAATATATATTTGTCCGTATCTAAAACATGAAGAAAAACAAGCCCATAATCCGAGGCAATATTAACATTCAAATTCATTTTTATTTTTGCAATTTAGGATGGTTACTTTTTTCCATTTTATTGCATTATTTATTTAACATGTATATGAGATGGCTGGATGCAAGATAGAGCATGAAAATCAAGATCAACATCAAAAATAAACTTGTGTGAGTGAGTATGAGTAAAAGAGATGTTGTATATGAGAGCGTATAAAAATGTTGTATATATGAGAGTGATGGTGAAAGTTGTATTTGAAAATATAAGTAGGGTGATAGTGAAAGTTGTATTCATATCAATCAATATTTGTATGTTGTTTACTAAGAATTCTAGAAATGATACTATAACATCAGACAGCAATTGGTTTTTTTTTGTCGTTCTAGTTCATATCGGAGGACTGGGCATCTCTATGGCCTGATGTGTAATGAGATGACACAGGATTTAGCGATAGATTGATATGTAATCAGACAATGGAGCATATTCGTTGTCTGATGCTTTTTTCCCATAATGTTGACCTAAGTTATATTCACCAGTAGAACTATTGAGTGAGTCATTCCATAGTTATATAACTATTGGTACATAACCCCTTGGTACCCCCAACAGCCATGAGTAACACACTGCCTAATATTTGGAGAGCATTACGTATTTTAGTCTTAACAAATTTGTCGATATCTAGTCTGAATACATCTTGACTAGGAATATTTAAAATGGTATATTTATTTTTATTGTAATAAATTACTCCCGGTTACAACACTTTATAACTACCATCACAAAACATATCATCCATGGATTTTCTATTAAATATACTTTTGATTAAATTAATTAATTAATATAACACATTATCAAGTATATAATAGAAAGAAAACACCTTTTATTTTGAACATGATTGGTTATCATATTAGATATGTGTAACAAATTACATAATTTCCCCCCAGGGAATACCCCTAACTATATCGATCTCCCACTTCCACTCAGGGTCAATTATGAAACCTTAGATCTCCTACTTGCACTCGGGGTCAATTATGGAATCTTAGATTTCCCACTCGCACTTGGGGTCTGACGCAGCTTCTTCTAGACTCGACAGTTTAGATACCAAACTGTCACAACCTATCCAGGATCTTCTTCACGAAATGATGATTTCGTGTCAATAAACTGATAGAACGATAAATGCTCAATTCCGTTGATCGTTATGATGCCGGAATCTAGCTATCTCCAACCCGTTGATCACGCAAGATGCCGTGTTGAAAGATCTACAACTCGATCGGTGATCACTCGAAAGTGATACCGAGAATTGGGTTCAAATTCGTTGATTCGCTCACGAATAACCCAAAGATGGAAAGTATAAGGAGATCACACTCAACTTCCAACAATGGTGGCCAAAGCTCACATACAAATTTATTCAAAATCAACTCCCTTTTACAAATGACAACACACCCCTATTTATAGGAAATTACAACACACGCGACTCAATACTTACGACTCAACATCATACGACCCACGACCTAACAACAATGCGACTTAACATCATTACATCATACGACTTACAATACAGCATCACATGACTTAACACATACGAGTTACACATTACACGACTCAACAATACATACGACTTAACAATACAACAATACATGCAACTTAACAATACAATGCGACATACGACTTAAGCGACATAAGCTTCAGGAATGACTTAAGAAGATACACAGCTTTATGCGGCCTAAGAAACCATGCGACCCAAGCGACATAGCGACATAGCGACATAAGAGAAAGCACGGCTTCAGGAACGGCTCAAGCGACTTAAGGAATCAGCGACTCAACACATGCGACTTAAGAGAATGACTTAAGAGAAAAGCGGCATAAGTGAACACTTATAGAAATGCGGCCTATGACTTACGACTTAAGGTTGAACGACTTAAGGTATGCGACTTATGCAAATGCGCTTGATTTCTTGAGCCGTTATCTTAGAAGGCAGGTCATTGAGCGACTTATGGATTGAGCGACTTATGTTGGTGCGACTTAAGGCATATGTTGGTTGAGACTTGTCATCAATTATGGAATCTTATTCCAACTTCTCCCATCAATTTTCTCCAAACCAATCAGATCAGTCCCTTAGTGAATGAGTATGCTATTATGCTTTAATTATCCGTTTTATCTATCAACTCTCCCCGCAGTTGATAAATTATTTCTTAGGCCATAAATTATCTATTATGCTATTATGCTTCTCCATAAACTCAATATCGCTCCAACCGACTGAAAGACACTTTGGTTTTTATGTGTAAACATTTTACTCTAAATCATTATTTAGAATTTTCTATTTTAACACATCTCTACCAAAACATAAAGTCATGTTAGGCGATAATTTTGTGAGAAAAATCCGAACCAGCTTGAGCACATCGAATGGTGAATCTGTTACGTTAATTTCAACAATTGAAATTAACGACGTTATTCTTATCAATATGACCCGTTATATTCCAACAACATTTGTCTTTCTCTTAAAGTCACATTTTTGGTCAATGGATCATATCCCTTTGGGTACAACTATTAAAATCATATTTTGATAATGTACTTGAAATTCATTTCAGATTTTCTCACCATACCATATCATAAAGTCAATACTCCTAATGGTTTAATTAAACAACTAAGGGTTATTTATTCTTGATATTGATAAAAAAACTCACAGTTTCTCTTTAATGTACAACAATACTCATTAGACATTCTAATGTATTATGTTCGTTTAGGTTCGATCAATTTCATTTCATCCCTCGGTTTTATCCTTGGATCGTATTCAAATTCATATAATTCCAATAATTTCTCGAAGAATTTTTTCGCTTTAAAGTTGGTATTTCTCGAAACAATAGTGGTTTCTCGGTGCAACTGAATGACCATTCATAAACATTTTAGGAATTGTCTTATATAAAACTGATTTTGCATTAGTTCATAATATATTCATGTTCACAACATAAATTAGTCACTTAATGACCATCGTTCCCAAAATTCTCCTTAAATGATTCATACAAGATTCCTTACATACAAATATTACGTGTAGTCTTTCGGCTCGCACAACCTACCAACATCTTGGCTTATGATAAGTAGGGGAATTCTATAAACCCTTACGTTATATGGTTTTGTAAACTATTCTTTGGATGACATTAACTTTGACCTTGTGTGCTACTCTTAAGTACACACATTATTGAATGTGTTTAATTCAACATCACTCATCATTAATCGTGCTTTGTCTAACAAAGTTCGATTAGTTCTTATTAATACATCATTATATATTATAATGAGTAGTGACATTTGAGACCGAATCTTTATTCATATTAGGTACATAATGGAATTATTTCCAATATACATACTCACTTGGAAATCGAACCATTTATGTTGCATGTTATTTTATCTACTTTTGTTCTATATTCCATGAGCTCTTCATAGACTTATATATGCGTATCAAATACACATGTCCATGTTATCCATGAATATGATGAACTATATGGAACCGTTTTGATATTAATAGACTTACGATTGCATACATCTATATGTATCAATCTAAAGAGTTCATCAACTTTTATGATGCTCCTACTAAATGGGCACATAAACCCTAATTGTTTGAAATAGTATCATATAATTTGTATCGACCAGTATATTTAACTATTTTAAATTATTAAATTTAAAATGATTATTGAATAAAAATGGTTTGAAATAAAAATTTATGTTTTATTTATGCAGTTTATTAAACATGAACTTGAATAAATTTAAAATAACCAATTTCGAAGATTTAGGCATGAACAAATATTGAAATGAAATTTTATGTATTGAATGCATTTATAATCAATAGCAAGAATTGAATAATAAGTATAGAATTATTTAGATAAAAATAAAATAATTGTTTGATAACTAAAATTTATTTGAAATTTTAATATTGAAAATTATTTAAATAATCGAATCTTGAATTTAATATTAATGAAAAGGAAATCGAAAGTAGATCTAAATTGTATTTTGACAAAAATGACAATTGTTAACTTTAAAATTGAATCTAAAAGCGATTAAATTGATTTTGGAAAATTACTTATTTTAATTAACGTGTGAAAAAAGACATTTTGGACACTATCTCGGATTTTGACGAAACCAATTTCTTTGGATCCGTAATAGTGAATTATTATAGGATTTCAAGTTCCATAGCAATCAGACTTATCGTTTTGCCATGCGAGCCTGAAACATGTAGAAATTAATTAAAGGTATTTAAATAAAATAGTTTGATTTTGAAAAACTATCTTCTGAATATAACGGAGTTGGCTCTCGGTATATGTTCCATTGTATTCAGAATGGGGTTATAACAAATAAAGCGCCATGCTAAATGCTTCATTTGGAGTTCAGAAATTTCGCGGGTCAATCGGGTTGGAAACTTATATAATAGACCGTATATATTTCATTTCGCGTAACCCTAGCTCAACCGCTTTCTCTTTTATTGATTAATGGCAGAAAATGACTGATCTTATCTCCTTAATCTCTCTTATTCCATAGGATTTCACGCATCGTATTCAACATGAAAAACATAGATCTCGATCTCCTCTACACGATGTACGGTGGAAACGACATTTTTCGTTGCATGGTGGCCGTGGAAGAGCTGCGTTCGTTGCGTTGTATGGGTTTTTTAGTCACGATTATCGTGTTCGCGAGCACAGGTGACGTCGGCATGATGCGGCACGATAGAGGCGGAGGGCGTGCGATAGAGGCTCGTGGATGATGGGCTGAGGCATTCATTCGATTGTTGTAAAAAAAAGAGGAATGCAATCGAGCTGGAAGAAGGAAGACGCGGATTGGGTTTCTACTCTGAGAGGAAGATGGTTTGTAACGACCCGTAATTTTGCTACTTCGAAAATGAAAGATTTCGTTCGTTTTAAATTTAAAAGGAATTTAAATCTTAAATAAAAGTGTTATATATAGTAAATAAATTATCTATTCTTATAGTTAATTAATTAAAAAGTATAAATTTGGATTTTAGAACAAATCGACAAAGTTAAGTTTTGTTAATAATAAATAAAGGCTTAAATAAATGGATTTAAATATCTATTTAAAAAGATAAATCTTATTTAAAGCATCTAATAAAGATAATAAAAATATGTTAAAAGATTTAGAAGTTTGTTAATAATTCTTTTACAAAAATAACCAAAAATTTTCGTATTTTGTCAGTTTTACATACGCGGTAAAATTGGAGATTTTGATATTAATTAAAGATAGTTTTTCTTATAAAGAGACTTATTTTAATTTATTTAAAGAAGTAAAAAGTTCGTTTTAAAGTTTGATTTAATTCAATATATAGCTTAATAAAAACGTCAAATTTGACTGTAAAATTTGTCTTCAAAAAACACTGTTTTCAACCAAAACAAGTTGTCGACAAGTTGTTGCAACTTAATACCTTTTCTAACTTATAGATACAAACTTTTAAAACACTTTACAATTAGTCATGTCAAATGATAAGAAAATATATAAGAATTTTCATAAAATAATTAAATAAGCATACTTAAAAGTTAAGTAATACAAAAGCATACTTACTATCACTTTCATCTCCTTACACATACTTTCCATCACCATTAATGCTTAAGTCATATCACTTATGGAAAAGGAGAAAATGTTATTTTAACATTTTAAAGTGTAATAAAAAGAGGTAAACATCATTTCTACCATTAATGCAAATCGAATCAAGGAAAAGCCTTCTTTCTTTTTAACACAAAGTTTAAGAAAAAAAGTAATCATTTCACAAATTCAAATCACATTAGTGAGCCATCCTTTCCTTTCTTAAATGCATGTCCTTAAAGGGTTAAATCAATGGTAGAAAGGTAAATTAAAAAGTCAAAAAGCAGAAAAGTGTATTTTAGTTATTTGTCATCCAATGCTCAAATATAAATAAGCATCCGTACCTTCCACTTTCTCACATTTCATTCCTTCCTTCTTCTTCACTTCCTCCTTCTTCTTCACCTCCATTTCCATGGCATCCAATCTCTCTTCCACCTCCATTCTCTTCTACCTTCAAGCTATCACCGCCACATCACCACACCATCACATTTCACCACTAAAACCAAGCCTAGCTTCCACCTACCCACCTCTTACACCCATGGCTGAGCCCTATACACCCATACCCACCAACACAAAGCCGTAACCACCCTACACCCCTAGGCCGAGCAACACACACCCCACACCCTCCTCCACACCAAGTCCGTACCCCCTCTTCTCTTCCATATATAAAAAAACAAAAGAAAAGGAGAGAGAGAGAGAGAAGGAAAGAAAAAGAAAAAGAAAAGGAAAACAAAAGCGTTCGGAAAGGAAATGGCAAAAGGCAAGGCGTTGGAAATAACACGTTAGCGAGAGACGAAAATCTTACGTTAAAGTTTGACGGAGTGGATATGAAGGTGAGAAATCTCACCGCTTTTTAAATTATATTGATTATCATGCTTAATTGTTATGTTAGATAATCACTATTTGATGATATGGATGTTTGATTAATTGTTTGAATATGTTGGATAATCCGTAGTAATGTTATGACATCCACCGCATGGAAAATATTGATGTTATATGATTGTGTATGGTTGTGATGATAATTTGGACATCAAATTCATATTAATTAAGCAATCCCTTTGTTTAGTAAGACCATATTTTAGTAATATGAAAAATTGTGGAAAAATAAGTCTCTTTTCATTTAGAAGTGAAATTAAAGTAAAAATAAAAGAGAATTTAAAATTTGAAGTGAAACGGATTTGAAAAGGATAATTAATTAGAAATTGAAATTAAGATGAATAGTGAAATTGAAATTGAAATCGATTTTAAAACAGTGAAGTTTAGTTTGAGGTTGAATGGAAGTTTAAATTGAAATTAGATTTGAAATGTAAGTTTTAAATGTGTTTAATTTGAGATTGGAATTGAAATTGAGTTGAAATTGGAATTTAAAATTTAATATTAAAATAGTGCGAATATAATAATATTATAATGTGGTAATAGTGAAAATATATTTTAATTACTTTAAAAAGTGAAATTATTGATTTAAAATGGTTTTTAATGATTTTATAACTGTTAAAATCCAATTTGAATATATTATTTCAAATATTGAAAAATAAGTTAAACTAGACGCGTCGCGCAACGGTAGTTCGCGATTTCGCGTCGAGAAGTTCAGATGAATGTGTAGAGTGGAATATGGCTTGGAATTCTTCGAGATAAGAAAATTCCAGACTACTATACCCATATCTTCTAAACGAAGAAAGATAATCAAAGTTTCAATAAGTAGATTTTGAAATAAGTCCGAATCAATTTTTCAGAAAAATCGCGCTAGTGTAGTTAAGTGACCGTAACAGAAATTTTGTTTAAATAGATGTTTTTAATTATGAAAGAATATGAAATAAATTTGATAAATTTATTTAAATGATTTAAAAGAGATTTGGATTGGAAAATATGAATTATGGAATGTTTAAAAGTTGTTTAATTCAAATAAGCTTATTTAGCACTTTCCGCAGCACTTTTCTGCTACGAATTGTATAACTTTTGGAATATGAGTTTAAATGTAACGACGTTTCCCAAAATCAACTGTGAATGTTTTAAAAAGGATAATTAAGCATTTTGAAAGATAATTTGGGATATTTATAAGCAATTCAAAAATAAATTTGAAAATCTGAGTATGCAGAAACGACTAGTACATTTGTCCCGCCTGTGAGATATGGGAAGATAAAACAAGGTGTTTAAATAAGGTTAGGGATGGAGCAAGCAGTACCCTGAACTTACCTGGCCTATGTTTTCTTTTCTTAGGCGAGGGGTGGAACAGATCGAAAGGAAAGCCCAGATGCTCTTAAAAAAGGTTGTATTAAATTTTTGAATTAAAAGAAGATTCGTATTATCCAAAATTTAAGCAATCTCCAAAATGAATGATTTCTATGATCATGTTTACTCAAAAATGTTTGCTAAGATTGATTTAGGGTTTATCGTAAACGATGTCTTAAATAACATTGTTTTTGACCCGCCTAAAAGTTAAGAAATTTGGATCAAGAATTAAGTAAGGAAATCTGAGAATTTTCCAAAGAAAAAGAATGAACTTCTTAAAAATTATCCTAAGTCAAAAGAAAGAGATTTCAAAATCATCCGAAAAGAATTAAAGTGAAAAGAGACTTAATAAATCATATATACTCATATTCACTTTTATCGATGATTGGATTTTAAAGGAACCAGAGTCGGATTTGGTTAATTCCTATCCGAAAACCACTTCGAACCAATGTATACGTTCGAACGTGAAGACATGTTGAAGATGGTGATTGAAGACCGTAAATCTTCCTAGCGTGAAGATTGCTTGTTGAACATGCTCTAGTTGGCCCCCATCATAGAGTTATTTATAACAGTGGTCTCCTCGTGATAGAGATTTTATGGATTGCAAGGGTTCTCTCCTAGTAATGGCCGAGGAAAGTGCCTTCAGTTTGTCTTGTTTCTGGACAACTTGTATGGACGTTTGTCTAACATTGCATTTCTAACGATTACGTACATCGGTTTTGCTTGATTATGTTCAGCCTGTGTAACGACCCGTTAAATTCGATGATATTAAATGAGTTAATTTAATATGATTTCTAATCTAATTTAGAATGAAATAAAAGTCTTAAGATTTTATTTGAGTAAATGTAGGAATTAGATATAGTAATTTGTAATTTAATGTTAAACAATTTAATATTTATATGGCAATAGATTTGAATAATGTAAATTGTCATACTTAGTTATAAGTTAAATATAAGAAACCAATATAAATATTGAATTAGTGAATATTAATAAAAATATTAACTAGAATGGGATTCATTAATATAGAAATCAATAGTGGAGATTGTACATTTGGTTGTAAAATAGATAGTGACTAAATAAAGGTGACCGTTGAATAAACCAATGCAATAAGTGTAGATAAGTAATTTTAATGAATGTTGTCGATAATAAACGTACTTAAAATGGTAATAAATTGATTTGCCTAGGTGATTATATATTGATAAGCTATAACTAAATAGGAAGTTTGGTAGTAAATAGGAAATAAGAAGACAAAGGAAACTAGTAAATTTATAAATGAATTCTAATAATAGGTAGTAATTAATGCATATATTGGGCATTTGTGATAATTACCAATTTTTAATCATTCATTTATTTAATTAAATCTAAATCTATAGCAACATTGTTGTTAATAATAGTTGTAGGTGAATTTGAATGAAAAAGGGTAACAATTATTTAGGTTAAGCATTTAGTGAGTATATTAAGTTAAGAAGGGCAATCGATTTAAATAAATCTAAATTAATTATTTTGGTTGTTAATGTGTTCTAGTTAATAAAAGGGAATTTATAAGAACGAAGAATGCACTAATGAAATATATTATAATTCAATGTTATTTATACCCATAAATGTCTATTCACTGAATAGAAAGTTTTAAATCAATAAACGAATTTATTGAAGTTCCTATTTATAATTTATAACTTTTAATGTAGACTTAATTATAATTAATTGATTTAAAAGGTGTAGTTAGCGTAGATTTTTGTTTGTAATTGTAGAGGGTTAATTTTATAAGACAAAATTTATGATAATTCTATTTATAATAGGACCATGGGTTGTTTTAGTACAGAAAGCGGGATTTATAAATTTAATTAAAGTATCAAAATTCAACAATGGTATTTATTGCAAAATAAAATGGAATTAAAGTTTAAATATTACGTTATTGAAATTTAAATGGAATTTGTGGATATTAAAGTGAAATCATGCACTAATGTTTGTGGCACCCTTATTTTTGGATAATAGGTGAGAATATAAAGGTTGAAAATCTAATATATGGGTCTTTGATAATTTAATTTATAATTTCTAAATATAAGTAAGTAGAGAAGTTAACACTGAAATTGATAGACTTATCAACTTTTAATTCACATCTAAACTTGTTAAATCATTTAAATTGATTATGAAATATATAAGCGATAAAATTTGGCCAATTTTAGAATTTAGATATAAAATTGGATTTTTATAATTTATTTTAATTTATTTAATGAATATAAAAAATAGCCATTTTGGCCACGGACTCGGATTTCGACGAAACCAGTTTCATCGGATCCGTATCGGTGAATTATTTTAGGGTTTCAAGTTTCGTATCGATCGGACCTGTCGTTTGATCGTACGAACGCGAAAGGCCTTGAAATCGATTTAATTAAAATCAATTTGAAATCAATTTGGAAATTTTGTTTTCAGCATAACTTCTTCATACGATCGAATTTGGACGTGAAACTTTTTCCATCGCGTTCTGAATATTTTAAAATACCTATCTGGATATATGGGTTTAACATATTTCGTTCCGGGGTTAGAACGGGCTTTTTGGGCCATAGTTTGTTCCGTACGTTCATCTGTCTGGTCTATCTACTCCAATCCAACCCTACTCAAATAGATGATTATAAACCCTAGCCTCCACCTTCTATCATTTGTCTATACGTTCATTTTCTTCATCTCTTTCTCTTTCTCAATGGTTGCAAAACCTAGATCTATCTACAGTTCAAAATCAAAAGTGAAAATTCAAACTCTCCAGAAAATTCTCAAAAAAATATATGTTGTAGCTGTCGATGTATACATCACAGATCTGTGATTCGTTTCTCGATTCAGTTGTTCGTTCGTCCAGTAAAATTCAAACCATTTTCGGCCACTCATCATCGTCGCAACAAAGCTCACCCGATCGGAAAACTGTGTCTGGGTATTGTGGAGATAACCGAGGGGTTTGCATCAGTATAGTTTTTGGGTCGAATCAATGGCTAGATCTTCGTGAAATCGCGATTTAGGGTTTCGACATGCTAACTTTGGGGCGGCGGCGCGATTACCTGCGAGGCGCCGGAGGCGTGCGGCCTCAGGCCGAAGGTAGAGGGGGAGGAGCCGAGTTCAACGGTGGCAGTACGGTGCTCTCTGGTGGTCGATGGTGGACGTGGTTCTTCGGTCAAAGGCATGCGTTTGGGTTCGAACGTGAGGTGCTGGGTTCGCGTTATTCCTGTAGCTAAGAGGAATGACGTGGCATATGAATGTGATGTAGGTGAAAGTGTCCATTCCTTTGTTTATTTTAATTTACATTCAAACGCAATTTTCAGCATAATTTCTACATACGACCTCAGTTTCACACGAATTTTTTTTCGTTAGGATCGCAATTAAATTCCAGATCTGTTGACGCTGGTTTGGACTGATTTGGAGACCGTCAAATTTTTGGGTTTAAACTGGATTTAAATCCAATTTAAATTCCAAAGGTGAGTGTTTTAACCCACTCACAACTTCTAAAAGTTTTTATGTTTGTTAAATTTATTTTAGATATGAGTAGAAATTTATTTATGACTGTTTGGAATGTTTATTCATCATATCCGTTAAATCGTGTTATTTAATTTAACTGTTAATTTATTTTATTTATGGCATATTAATTGATAGTTAGAATTAATTTATTTGCATATAAACTGCTAGTAAACAGTTATAAAATTTATTACTGAATATAAACTGTTAGTTTAATAATTGTTAAATTTTATTTTTGAATATAACCGCCAGTTATTACCTGATATATATTATCAGATATATATTGATATTGAATTATTATTGGATGATGATTGTGATTTGGATGATGGATGATGTTGATGAATGGATGTTTTATTTTATATCATTAAACTGCAAGTTATCATGCATTTTTTCGTTTCATTCGGGATTGTGGTTTGAAATGATATACAACCGCAAAATTTTATTTTTAAATTGCGGATTGAAATGATAAATATCCGTATCACTTGACCATAGGATAGAAAATTATATACAGGCACCGTGGTCTATATACAAATTATTTTAAAGTGATTTCTATGGTTTGGATGGGATACGGTTTATAAAAATTTGATTTTGATATTTTATAAAATATTATTCTTCGATATATATACATATGAAGTTGAAATTTTGAAAATTAAGTTGTGTATAAACCTGTTGAATAAAAATGAAAAAATTGAGAAAATGGAATTTGGAAATTTATCTTATATGTTTAAGTTTGGAAATTTTAAGGTATGATATTTATAACTGGATTTTCCAAGATGAATTAAAAATGAAAATTCTAGTATAAAGTAAATTTGAGAAAATATTTAATTGCTAGAAGTTGGAGTTTTATTTATGGAATTTATATGAATATTCAAGACTAAATAATAGAATATTAATTGTTGAAAGAAGAAAATCCAAATTTAGTTTTGTAATATTAATACTCCAAATGGATATATATATATATATATATATATAGAAATTTAAGGGTTTTTTGGAACTTGAAGTGATATTTAAATTATGGTTTAAACTTTAAATAAAGAAATATATTTGAAAAGCCATGGAAATTATTTTTCTTTACAAAGTAACTTTAAAGTTAAACCATTTATTTTACATTCGTTGAATATTCAAACCATTCAAGTTTTAGATGTTATGGTTTTAAAAATTTTGAATTTCGAAATATTACGCTTTGAAAGTATATTTCAAATATTTGGTTTCCAGATATTTCAAATTTTAAACCAGCATGATTTTGGAAAAGAATTATATTTAGGCTAAAATGATATCATATTGTTTTGGGTTTTTAAAAATGATATCGTAATTCCTAGTTTTGAAATGGGAAATTTTATCCTGGTTTTAAAGTATAAATTATTTTTTTTATGACCGCGGTGTTATAATAACGATTGGTTGGCAAAGAGACCGGGATCGGATATGGACATTCTCTCCGTCGATACCAAAACCACTTTGACTAACCGTGTACGTGGTGGAGATTCCAGAATGAAGTAGGATGGTGGCGACGTTTCCTGTAAGGTAAATACGTGGACCCAACTCCCGTGAGTTGGCTTAAGGTGGCTAAAACAGGAGCGATTGACGGGTTAATGAGGTCATTCCTCTGATCGGACACTCCTCTTCGATATTATACTTTGACTTTGGATTGATTCAGCGGCCACTTCTATTTTGATTTTGGGGGAGTTTGTTCGAGGTGGGCGGTAGCTGCGGCTACGCGTTACCATCGGCCCGGAAGCGTAATTGGTATATCTACCCTGGCATTGCCTAGTTGTGCCGTGTCACCTACCCTATTGCGCCTTATACGATTTTGGTTTTGTACCATACCTATGGAGTGCCCTCTGACGACGCCCAGTACGGGGGAGATTACGGTACTGTATAGACTATGGGAATATGTTCTGTGTTAAGGGCTATATGGGTAACCCCTTAACGCTATTTAAAAGTAAGTTTATTTTACAAATAGACACTATTATAATAGCGCAATATACTACATAGTAAATAGTTTAACGGATCCTTAGGAGATGTAAATCCCGAGCATCTCTTGAGTTACTGCACTCATATTTATTTCTGTTAATTTAACTCACATAAGATCTTTTAGTTCTGACTCCAGTGTTTTGTCTTTTCAATTCGCTCGGGTCAGTCCGAGCGTTTCAGGATTTGAAGTTTAGCTCTGGAGGACGAAGACGAAGATTTGTAGTATTACTAGTATTATTTATCTAGTACACTACACACTGTTCCGCTGCATTGTTATTGGTATGTGTAACTCTGATATGTATTATATAAATGTTTGTAAACAGTTTTATAAACTGTATATTTTATTATTATATTTTATTCTTCCGCTGTGAGATTCTATTTTGTTTATTTCTTCTCTGTTTTTCTTATTTACCCCATAACAATCCGCCCTTCCGTATGGTTTGAATCGGCATGTGTGTCGATTTGAAGCGTGCGAAAAGGCGGGATGTTACATCTGGTATCAGAGCTTTGGTTTAGCGATAAACCTTAGCTTTGTGGGGTTTGACTCTTTGTTAATATGGTAGTAATCCCTATAGGAGTCGCTGAGTGTATATATATGAGAGAGCGTATTTGTTAGTGATATAAAAAGATTTTAATATTGTGTTAATCTTTTCCGTTTTGTATTTATAAATTCCGGTTGATGCATGGGACGCTGTGTCATCAATAGGGATTTCTAAATACTTAATAGGACAGACCGACATAATATCTGTTTTAATATAGGTGAATGAAATAATTTTGCCTATTATATTTTCTATATATAAAATAAATTTTTAAATGATACTATATATATATTTGTTGCAATAGATTGGGTGTTAGGAATAAAATTTATATATAATAGGTAAATAATATTGAATTTAAAATCAATGAAATTTGGAAATTTTAGAACTTAAGTCCGGGATTTTGAAATTTTGCTTTCAAAGGATTTATGAAATATAATAATTTTGGTTATAAGTATTTTCTTATATAAATATTTAATATAATTAGGGAAAAATTGTTTTAAAGAAGATTATGGAGAAATAAGTTTTGTACTTTCCTCTCTGTCGCTGGAAAATAATTTCGGTGATGGCGGCCGCATCATCGACTTTCATTTTCGAGTTTCGAAGGGAAAAGGCCACTGTAGTAAATTCTACTATAGATTTATTTTGAAAATATCTAAATTTTAATTGTTTTAAATATAATTAGAGGTATATAAGTTATAAGAATATACTTATCTATTGAAATTTAACCCGGTATTAAATTCTTAATTTCCAGTGATTAATTGTTTCAATTATGGTAGTGAAACAGAATTTAATTAATAATTGAAACCCTAAATAAAATAAGAGACTAAAATGCTAAGCTATAAAGGAAGTTAAAATTTTAACTTATAAGGGAAAATTAAAGATTTATTGAACATTAAATTAATTAAAAGATGAGATAAAACTTGTATAAGTTCTTTTGCATTTTCTTTAACATAAATAACTTACCAAATATGAAAAGTTGAAATGTTAAATAAGTGATCGGAATAGAATATTATACAAGTAGAAATTTTGGAAATAATGAAGTATTCAATTAATTGCTATTATAAATAAGAATTAAATGGTATAAACTTAAGTTATAATTGAAATTTTACTAAAATTAAAGGTAAGTATTATAAATAGGTGATTTTAAAACTTAAGTAAATAAAATGAAATTCTTTAATAAATAAGGATTGATGTGTAGGGTTATAAACTTAAGTATGATTTAAATGCTACTAGTTTAATATAATAAAAAGGGTAGGTATATAAATAAATGACTGTAAACCCTAGGTAATAAATTAATAAAATCCTTTATTTATAAGAATGGAGGTTATAAGGATAATAATTTAAGTGTAATTAAAAAGGGTTTCTGTAATTAAATATAGTGAAATGTAAGCATTAAATAAAAGGTTGAAAGTGAGAAGTGCATTAAATGAAATACAATAGAAGAAACTTAATGACCTAAATAAATGGAAATGGATAATTGGAAGTAATAAGTAGAAATAAAGAAACAACCACTGAATGAGAAAATAAAATATAAAGTTTGTTAGAAATAAGTGTAAATTATAAAAGGAAAATTTATGTGGTTTGAATAAAAGAAAGGAAATCAAACAACTAAAGTATGTAGTGAATTTATAATGAGTTAATTGACTTGTTGATTGAATTGTTATTATTTGATTTATGGTTGGTCGGGTAAGGAAATTTGAAGTTGTTGGATGAATAAATAATCTATTTTGTTCCATCTATGACTGTTGAGTAAATGATGCACTTGATAGTTATTTTTCATTCCGTACCATTTCAAGTTTTGAACCCGAACAACTATTTGCTTGTTTGACTGAATGGTTGTTTTGTTTTGTTGTGTATGCTGTTTGTTGAAACTAATGGTTGTTGTACTGATTGGATATTAGTGATTGAAACCACTTAAATATTTCACTTTATTTAAATTGTTAAACCTTTGGATTTTTATAAGTGAAATGCAGGTTATGGAAGCAACTGCTACTGCTTTTGGTTCCATAATAATAAGCGTAAAATTGCCCGACAAATAGGTACGTTTCGGATTACCTTTTGTAGCGCTTTTTATATAATTTTTCCCGCGTTAGGATATAATATTTTGGATAATATATGTAATATAATTGCTATATTTTGATATTATATTTTCTTCTGAGCCTCCCCGTACAAAGGAGACTCTGCCAAAATTTTGGACTTAGAAAAAAAAAAGAAGGGAATATTTCATTTAAGGAAATTAATTTAGTAAATTATTGTTTATAAGTTGATATTTTGAAATAAGATGTACTGTTTATTTAAATTCTCCCTTCTCCCTTCTTTTTCCTTTTCGGGGACGAAAAGTTTTGAGTGGGGGAGAGTGTAACGACCCGTTAAATTCGATGATATTAAATGAGTTAATTTAATATGATTTCTAATCTAATTTAGAATGAAATAAAAGTCTTAAGATTTTATTTGAGTAAATGTAGGAATTAGATATAGTAATTTGTAATTTAATGTTAAACAATTTAATATTTATATGGCAATAGATTTGAATCATGTAAATTGTCATACTTAGTTATAAGTTAAATATAAGAAACCAATATAAATATTGAATTAGTGAATATTAATAAAAATATTAACTAGAATGGGATTCATTAATATAGAAATCAATAGTGGAGATTGTACATTTGGTTGTAAAATAGATAGTGACTAAATAAAGGTGACCGTTGAATAAACCAATGCAATAAGTGTAGATAAGTAATTTTAATGAATGTTGTCGATAATAAACGTACTTAAAATGGTAATAAATTGATTTGCCTAGGTGATTATATATTGATAAGCTATAACTAAATAGGAAGTTTGGTAGTAAATAGGAAATAAGAAGACAAAGGCAACTAGTAAATTTATAAATGAATTGTAATAATAGGTAGTAATTAATGCATATATATTGGGCATTTGTGATAATTACCAATTTTTAATTATTCATTTATTTAATTAAATCTAAATCTATAGCAACATTGTTGTTAATAATAGTTGTAGGTGAATTTGAATGAAAAAGGGTAACAATTATTTAGGTTAAGCATTTAGTGAGTATATTAAGTTAAGAAGGGCAATCGATTCAAATAAATCTAAATTAATTATTTTGGTTGTTAATGTGTTCTAGTTAATAAAAGGGAATTTATAAGAACGAAGAATGCACTAATGAAATATATTATAATTCAATGTTATTTATACCCATAAATGTCTATTCACTGAATAGAAAGTTTTAAATCAATAAACGAATTTATTGAGGTTCCAATTTATAATTTATAACTTTTAATGTAGACTTAATTACAATTAATTGATTTAAAAGGTGTAGTTAGCGTAGATTTTTGTTTGTAATTGTAGAGGGTTAATTTTATAAGACAAAATTTATGCTAATTCTATTTATAATAGGACCATGGGTTGTTTTAGTACAGAAAGCGGGATTTATAAATTTAATTAAAGTATCAAAATTCAACAATGGTATTTATTGCAAAATAAAATGGAATTAACGTTTAAATATTACGTTATTGAAATTTAAATGGAATTTGTGGATATTAAAGTGAAATCATGCACTAATGTTTGTGGCACCCTTATTTTTGGATAATAGGTGAGAATATAAAGGTTGAAAATCTAATATATGGGTCTTTGATAATTTAATTTATAATTTCTAAATATAAGTAAGTAGAGAAGTTAACATTGAAATTGATAGACTTATCAACTTTTAATTCACATCTAAACTTGTTAAATCATTTAAATTGATTATGAAATATATAAGCGATAAAATTTGGCCAATTTTAGAATTTAGATATAAAATTGGATTTTTATAATTTATTTTAATTTATTTAATGAATATAAAAAAAAGCCATTTTGGCCACGGACTCGGATTTCGACGAAACCAGTTTCATCGGATCCGTATCGGTGAATTATTGTAGGGTTTCAAGTTTCGTATCGATCGGACCTGTCGTTTGATCGTACGAAAGCGAAAGGCCTTGAAATCGATTTAATTAAAATCAATTTGAAATCAATTTGGAAATTTTGTTTTCAGCATAACTACTTCATACGATCGAATTTGGACGTGAAACTTTTTCCATCGCGTTCTGAATATTTTAAAATACCTATCTGGATATATGGGTTTAACATATTTCGTTCCGGGGTTAGAACGGGCTTTTTGGGCCATAGTTTGTTCCGTACGTTCATCTGTCTGGTCTATCTACTCCAATCCAACCCTACTTAAATAGACGATTATAAACCCTAGCCTCCACCTTCTATCATTTGTCTATATGTTCATTTTCTTCATCTCTTTCTCTTCCTCAATGGTTGCAAAACCTAGATCTATCTAAAGTTCAAAATCAAAAGTGAAAATTCAAACTCTCCAGAAAATTCTCAAAAAAATATACGTTGTAGCTATCGATGTATACGTCAAAGATCCGTGATTCGTTTCTCGATTCAGTTGTTCGTTCGTCCAGTAAAATTCAAACCATTTTCTGCCACTCATCATCGTCGCAACAAAACTCGCCCGATCGGAAAACTGTTTTTGGGTATTGTGGAGATAACCGAGGGGTTTGCATCAGTATAGTTTTTGGGTCGAATCAACGGCTAGATCTTTGTGAAATCACGATTTAGGGTTTCGGCATGCTAACTTTGGGGCGGCGGCGCGATTACCTGCGAGACGCCGAAGGCGTGCGGCCTCAGGCCGAAGGTAGAGGGGGAGGAGCCGAGTTCAACGGCGGCAGTGCGGTGCTCTCTGGTGGTCGATGGTGGACGTGGTTCTTCGGTCAAAGGCATGCGTTTGGGTTCGAACGTGAGGTGCTGGGTTCGCGTTATTCTTGTAGCTAAGAGGAATGACGTGGCATATGAATGTGATGTAGGTGAAAGTGTCCATTCCTTTGTTTATTTTAATTTACATTCAAACGCAATTTTCAGCATAATTTCTATATACGACCTCAGTTTCACACGAAATTTTTTTCGTTAGGATCGCAATTAAATTCCAGATCTGTTGACGCTGGTTTGGACTGATTTGGAGACCGTCAAATTTTTGGGTTTAAACTGGATTTAAATCCAATTTAAATTCCAAAGGTGAGTGTTTTAACCCACTCACAACTTCTAAAAGTTTTTATGTTTGTTAAATTTATTTTAGATATGAGTAGAAATTTATTTATGACTGTTTGGAATGTTTATTCATCAAATCCGTTAAATCGTGTTATTTAATTTAACTGTTAATTTATTTTATTTATGGCATATTAATTGATAGTTAGAATTAATTTATTTGCATATAAACTGCTAGTAAACAGTTATAAAATTTATTACTGAATATAAACTATTAGTTTAATAATTGTTAAATTTTATTTTTGAATATAACCGCCAGTTATTACCTGATATATATTATCAGATATATATTGATATTGAATTATTATTGGATGATGATTGTGATTTGGATGATGGATGATGTTGATGAATGGATTTTTTATTTTATATCATTAAACTGCAAGTTATCATGCATTTTTTCGTTTCATTCGGGATTGTGGTTTGAAATGATATACAACCGCAAAATTTTATTTTTAAATTGCGGATTGAAATGATAAATATCCGTATCACTTGACCATAGGATAGAAAATTATATACAGGCACCGTGGTCTATATACAAATTATTTTAAAGTGATTTCTATGGTTTGGATGGGATACGGTTTATAAAAATTTGATTTTGATATTTTATAAAATATTATTCTTCGATATATATACATATGAAGTTGAAATTTTGAAAATTAAGTTGTGTATAAACCTGTTGAATAAAAATGAAAAAATTGAGAAAATGGAATTTGGAAATTTATCTTATATGTTTAAGTTTGGAAATTTTAAGGTATGATATTTATAACTGGATTTTCCAAGATGAATTAAAAATGAAAATTCTAGTATAAAGTAAATTTGAGAAAATATTTAATTGCTAGAAGTTGGAGTTTTATTTATGGAATTTATATGAATATTCAAGACTAAATAATAGAATATTAATTGTTGAAAGAATAAAATCCAAATTTAGTTTTGTAATATTAATACTCCAAATGGATATATATATATATATAGAAATTTAAGGGTTTTTTGGAACTTGAAGTGATATTTAAATTATGTTTTAAACTTTAAATAAAGAAATATATTTGAAAAGCCATGGAAATTATTTTTCTTTACAAAGTAACTTTAAAGTTAAACCATTTATTTTACATTCGTTGAATATTCAAACCATTCAAGTTTTAGAATTTATGGTTTTAAAAATTTTGAATTTCGAAATATTACGCTTTGAAAGTATATTTCAAATATTTGGTTTCCAGATATTTCAAATTTTAAACCAGCATGATTTTGGAAAAGAATTATATTTGGGCTAAAATGATATCATATTGTTTTGGGTTTTTAAAAATGATATCGTAATTCCTAGTTTTGAAATGGGAAATTTTATCCTGGTTTTAAAGTATAAATTATTTTTTTATGACCGCGGTGTTATAATAACGATTGGTTGGCAAAGAGACCGGGATCGGATATGGACATACTCTCTGTCGATACCGAAAACCACTTTGACTAACCGTGTACGCGGTGGAGATTCCAGAATGAAGTAGAATGGTGGCGACGTTTCCTGTAAGGTAAATACGTGGACCCAACTCCCGTGAGTTGGCTTAAGGTGGCTAAAACAGGAGCGATTGACGGGTTAATGAGGTCATTCCTCTGATCGGACACTCCTCTTCGATATTATACTTTGACTTTGGATTGATTCAGTGGCCACTTCTATTTTGATTTTGGGGGAGTTTGTTCGAGGTGGGCGGTAGCTGCGGCTACGCGTTACCATCGGCCCGGAAGCGTAATTAATATATCTACCCTGGCATTGCCTAGTTGTGTTGTGTCACCTACCCTATCGCGCCTTATACGATTTTGGTTTTGTACCATACCTATGGAGTGCCCTCTGACAACGCCCAGTACGGGGGAGATTACGGTACTGTATGGACTATGGGAATATATTCTGTGTTAAGAGCTATATGGGTAACCCCTTAACGCTATTTAAAAGTAAGTTTATTTTACAAATAGACACTATTATAATAGCGCAATATACTACATAGTAAATAGTTTAACGGATCCTTAGGAGATGTAAATCCCGAGCATCTCTTGAGTTACTGCACTCATATTTATTTCTGTTAATTTAACTCACATAAGATCTTTTAGTTCTGACTCGAGTGTTTTGTCTTTTCAATTCGCTCGGGTCAGTCCGAGCGTTTCAGGATTTGAAGTTTAGCTCTGGAGGACGAAGACGAAGATTTGTAGTATTACTAGTATTATTTATCTAGTGCACTACACACTGTTCCGCTGCATTGTTATTGGTATGTGTAACTCTGATATGTATTATATAAATGTTTGTAAACAGTTTTATAAACTGTATATTTTATTATTATATTTTATCCTTCCGCTGTGAGATTCTATTTTGTTTATTTCTTCTCTGTTTTTCTTATTTACCCCATAACAATCTGCCCTTCCGTATGGTTTGAATCGGCATGTGTGTCGATTTGAAGCGTGCGAAAAGGCGGGATGTTACAGCCTAATAGGGGGTTCTTGCTTCTTGTTAGGTAGCGAACGGATGACTCTTGCCCCTACATGTCCCTAGAGTGAAAGGGTTGGTTGTAGTCGAGAGGCTGGCCGTAAAAGCAAAGCGCGACGTATCAGTGTGAGCTACGGTGGGTATTACCCATTGGTTGCGTCCCGTTTCATTTGGTATCAGATCTTTTGGTTGAGCGAATACCGAAGCCTGATAGGGGTAAGTCTCATCAGAGATAAGATTGGTAATTTCCTAGGATGAGTAACTCATTAGAGATAGGGTTAGTAACACCCTAGAATGAGTCATGAGAGTATTATATATATGAGCATGTATTTGTTAATTTTATAAAAATGTTTTATTTTTAAAAGAAATCAGTAAATGAAATAATTTTACCTTGGGTTTATATTATAAATATTAAAGGGGATATTATTATATTTTGTGTTAGAAATTAAGGATTGATTGTAATTTTTCTTAGCAAAACTAAAATATGAATATCTTGCGATTAGAATTGCATAATTTGACTATAAGATATTCCATATAGAATCAATAGTTGAGAGCTAGAATTTAGAACTTTAATCATATACCCTTAGATATTTGGTATTAAGAGATAATAATGATTAAGTGATTATCATAATGGATGGATCTAAAAGCTAAGTACAATATCTTGTGAAGTAAAATTCATAATTTGACTGTAAGATATTTGATGATAGTATTGAATTTACAAGTTGTAACTAGAGAAAGTAAAGAGAAAATGTACACATAGAAAAAAAATTGTTATCAATAAAATAGAAAAAGATAAGCCAAAATTGAAATTTTGGGTAAATATAATACGAAAGGGTAAGTTCTATAACTTATAAAGGAGATAAGGTAATTTGAAATTTAGACACTTTGACTAGGATAAAATCAAAGTGAAATTTAGGAACAAAAGATATGAAGAAATATCATCCTAATATAAAAATTTGAATTCGTGATACATTTAGGGTAACATTTGTAATTTAAAATGAAGTAGGAATAGATGTGGATATTTTTGAATAATATGGTTAGTAGTTTGATTGTTGGATGAAAATGTTTAATACTAAATACCATGTGAATTAAGTTTCGCAATTTGACTATAAGGTATTTGATGGATTTAAGATTAAGAATTTGGATTTAGAAAATGGATAGGTAAATAAATTAAGAAAAAGGATGTACACTTAGTAAAGTTGTCTTTTTAATATATGGATAAGATAAGTAATATTAGCTAAATGAAAACCTTAGGTAAAGGAAACTAAGGGTTGAGTTTTATAACTTATTAATTTGAGATAATAGTAGAGTTACATATTAGTTAAACACCTTAGTTGAAGTAATAAAAATTTGAAGTTTGAGGATATATACTCTTAAGAAGTAAAGGTATATTATACAAGTTTAAGCCATATTTAAATGCTTAAGTAATAATGTATTTAGAAAAAAGTAAATGGTTGTGAAATAAACTTGGATTAACAGAAGTTTTGAAGAAATGTATTAGGTAAAGATGAATGTGAATAAGTACATAAGTTAAATGTAGATTATTTCGGCACATAAATTTTGATCTATGATTTGAGTACAGAACTTTGAGGTGTTTACACCAATCCGAAAAAGGATTTATCACTCAATTCTTGACGGCGAGCATTGATGGGAGTTTATGACTATGTACACGAGTTTTACATCATAGTTGAGAGCTATGCAAGGGAAGCAAGGGTTTGTGATCGAGAAGTCTGATCAAAGTGCGCACTAGAAAATCGGGGGATCGATACTAGTTCGGAAGTAAAGTTGTGGATCCGAATAATAGATTGAATCAAATATCACATACAGTATGATGTTTTGGGTCTATCTATATAGTAGTTAGATAGTCGTCTTAGACACTAAGATATAGTAGTTGGACTGATGTTTTGGGATGTGTATATATAGACCTCAGGTATAGTACATGCTCAGGTCAGGGAATGAGTTATATGGATGCATTTATAGTATCTGTTTGGTTGTTTTTGGATGTATAGTCTTATTTGGTTGTTGTATATTCTATTTTAAGTGTGCAATACGCACTAGGATGGGTAGGATAGAAGTTTGAGTGGATGTATGTATATATAACCGTAAGTACGTGACAGATACTCAGATTATGTGGGGAATCCTTATAAGTATGTTAGGCATCCTTTGCTTGTGTCGTTATGATATCGACCTTCTTTTTTTCTATCATCCGTAGAGATAAGACAAATTATTTGAGGATATGAGTATGAGATAGAATCCTTTATCTAACTTTCATTTTGAGGACGAAATGCTTTTAAGTAGGGGAGAATGTAACGACCCGTAATTTCATTACTTCAAAAATGAGAGATTTCGTTCATTTTAAATTTAAAATAAATTTAAATCTTAAATAAAAATGTTATATATAGTAAATAAATTATCTATTCTTATAGTTAATAAATTAAAAAGTATAAATTTGGATTTTAGAACAAATCGACAAAATTAAGTTTTGTTAATAATAAATAAAGGCTTAAATAAATGATTTAAATATCTATTTAAAAAGATAAATCTTAATTAAAACATCTAATAAAGATAATAAAAGTATGTTAAAAGATTTAAAAGTTTGTTAATAATCGTTTTACAAAAATAACCAAAATTTGTCGTATTTTGTCAGTTTTACATACACAATAAAACTGCAGATTTTGATATTAATTAAAGATAATTTTTTTTATAAAGAGACTTGTTTTAATTTATTTAAAGAAGTAAAAAGTTCGTTTTAAAGTTTGATTTACTTCAATATATAGCTTAATAAAAAGGTCAAATTTTGACTGTAAAATTTGTCGTCAGAAAACACCATTTTCAACCAAAACAAGTTGTCGACAAGTTGTTGCAACTTAATATCTTTTCTAACTTATAAATACAAACTTTTAGAACACTTTACAATTAGCCACATCAAAAGATAAGAAAATATCTAAGATATTTTCATAAAATAATTAAATAAGCATACTTAAAAGTTAAGTAATAAAAAATAAAACCTACCATCACCTTTCATCTCCTTACACATATTTTCCTTCACCATTAATGCTTAAGTCATATCACTTATGGAAAATGAGCAAATGTTATTTTGACATTATAAAGTGTAAGAAAAAGAGATAAACATCATTTCCACCATTGATGCAAATCAAATCAAGGAAAAACCTTCTTTCTTTTTAACACAAAGTTTAAGAAAAAAGAGTAATCATTTTCACAAATTCAAATCACATTAATGAGCCATCCTTTCCTTGCTTAAATGCATGTCCATAAAGGGTTAAATCAATGGTAGAAAGGTAAACTAAAAAGTCAAAAAGTAGAGAAGGGTATTTTAGTCATTTGCCATCTAAAGCTCAAATATAAATAAGCATCCATACCTTCTACTTTCTCACATTTCATTCCTTCCTTCTTCTTCACTTTCTCCTTTTTCTTCATCTCCATTTCCATTGCATCCAACCTCTCTTCCACCTCCCTTCTCTTCTACCTTCAAGTTATCACCTCCACATCACCACACCATCACTTTTCACCACCAAAACCAAGCCTAGCTTCAACCTACCCACCTCTTACACCCATGGCCGAGCCCTACACACCCATACCCACCCCCACAAAGCCGTACCCACCTCCCTACACCCCTAGGCCGAGCACCACACACCCCACACCGTCCTCCACACCAAGTCCATACCCCTTCTTCTCTTTTATATATAAAAAACAAAAGGAAAAGAGAGAGAGAGAGAAGGAAAGAAAAAGAGAAAGAAAAGGAAAACAAAAGCGTTAGGAAAGGAAACGACAAAAGGCAAGGCGTTGGAAATAGCACGTTAGCGAGAGACGAAAATCTTACGTTAAAGTTTGATGGAGTGGATATGAAGGTGAGAAATTCTCACCGCTTTTTAAATTATATTGATTATCATGCTTAATTGTTATGTTAGATAATCACTATTTGATGATATGGATGTTTGATTGATTGTTTGAATATGTTGAATAATCCGTAGTAATGTTATGACATTTACCGTATGGAAAATATTGATGTTATATGATTGTTGTATGGTTGTGATGATAATTTGGACATCAAATTCCTATTAATTAAGTAATCGCTTTGTTTAGTAAGACAATATTTTAGTAATATGAGAAATTGTGAAAAAATAAGTGTCTTTTCATTTAGAAGTGAAATTAAAGTTAAAATAAAAGAGAATTTGAAATTTGAAGTGAAACGGATTTGAAAGCATAGTTAATTGGAAATTGAAATTAAGATGAATAGTGAAATTGAAATTGAAGTCGATTTTGAAAAAGTGTAGTATAGTTTGAGGTTGAATAGAAGTTTAAATTGAAATTAGATTTGAAATCTAAGTTTTAAATGTGTTTAATTTGAGATTAGAATTGAAATTGAGTTGAAACTGAAATTTAAAATTTAATATTAAAATAATGGGAATATAATAATATTATAATGTGGTAATAGTGAAAATATATTTTAAATACATTGAAAAGTGAAATTATTGATTTAAAATGGTTTCTAATGATTTTATAAGTGTTGAAATCCAATTTGAATCGATTATTTCAAATATTGAAAAATAAGTTAAACTAGACGCGTCGTGCAACGGTAGCTTGCGATTTCGCGTCGAAAATTTCAAATGAATGTGTAGAGTGGAATATGACTCGGAATTCTTCGAGATAAGAAATTCCCGGACTACTATACCCATATCTTCTAAACTAAGAAAGATAATCAAAGTTTCGATAAGTAGATTTTGAAATAAGTCCAAATCAATTTTCCAGAAAAATCGCGTTAGTGCAGTTAAGTTACCGTAATAGAAATTTTGTTTAAATGGATGTTTTTAATTGTAGAAAAATATGGAATAAATTTGATAAATCTATTTAAATGATTTAAAAGAGATTTGGATTGGAAGATATGAATTATCGAATGTTTAAAAGTTGTTTAATTCAAATAAGCTTATTTAGCACTTTCCGCAGTACTTTTCTGCTGCGAATTGTATAACTTTTGGAATATGAGTTTAAATGTAACGACGTTTCCCAGAATCAATTGTCAATGTTTTAAAAAGGATAATTAAGCATTTTGAAAGATAATTTGGGATATTTATAAGCAATTATAAAATAAAGTTGAAAATCTGAGTATGCGGAAACAACTAGTACATTTGTCCCGCCTGTGAGATCTGAGAAGATAAAACAAGGTGTTTAACTAAGGTTAGGAATGGAGCAAGCAGTACCCTGAACTTACCTGGCCTATGTTTTCTTTTCTTAGGCGAGGGGTGGAACAGATCGAAAGGAAAGCCCGGATGCTCTTAAAAAAAGACTGTATTAAGTTTTTGAATTAAAAGAAGATTCGTATTATCCAAAATTTAAGCAATCTCCAAAATGAATGATTTCTATGATTCTGTTTACTCAAAAATGTTTGCTAAGATTGGTTTAGGGTTTATCGTAAACGATGTCTTAAATAACATTGTTTTTGACCCGCCTAAAAGTTAAGAAATTTGGATCAAGAATTAAGTAAGGAAATCTGAGGTATTTTCCAAAGCAAAAGAATGAATTTCTTAGAAATTACCTAACTCAAAAGAAAGAGATTTCAAAATCATCCGAAAAGAATTAAAGTGGAAAGAGACTTAATAAATCCTATATACTCGTATTCACTTTTATCGATGATTGGACTTCGTAGGAACCGGAATCGGATTTGGTTAATTCCTATCCGAAAACCACTTCGAACCACTGTATACGTTCGAACGTGAAGACATGTTAAAGATGATGATTGAAGACCTTGAATCTTCCTAGCGTGAAAATTGCTTGGTGAACATGCTTTGGTTGGCCCCTATTATAGAGTTATTTATAGCAGTGGTCTCCTCATGATGGAGATTTTGCGGATTGCAAGGTCTTCTCGCCTAGTAATGGCCGAGGAAAGTGCCTTCGGTTTGTCCTGTTCCTGGACAACTTGTATAGACGTTTGTCTGACATTGAATTTCTAATGTTTACGTACATTGGTTTTTACAAATGTACATCAGTGGTGGCGGAGAAGGCAACTTCTCTTATCTTAACACCCTCCTTGAGACATACGAGCTCAAGGGTTGTATTTTTGTGGAAGGCAATTAGTAGTCAACGGAAATGGCGTTGTGGGATTCAAAGATGTGATATGTGCTTTGTGAAAAGGTAATCGTAGCCTCAAGCCTCACAAACCGGAAATGACCGAAATAGGATTAGATGCAGCAAGGCTAAGTGGGTCATTCCCAATTAGGGTATGGTCATCCTCTTCTAGATATATTTCTTCCCGCTATGATGTTCGGGGTATTAATTAATGTGGTGTATGGAAAACGAGCACTCGGTTAAAGGTCAGTAATGACCGGGGGATGACATATTCGGTACCATCTAGTTAAGAGGTGGGCCGGTCTTGTGTTGGTAAAGGAGCTTTGTGATGGTTTCTCGGGACATCCATCTAGAGGTGTACCCATTTCGGAAGGTAGATCCTACACCTGGTCATTTGTATGGAAATCCATTCTCCAATAAGAACCTACGGTTTTGTTTGTATTGGCGTAATGAATAGCCTCGAAATGCTATATGGGTAACCATTTCGGATAAGATTAATAAGTTAATTTGCAATTGTTTTCAAAGAGATGTCATTAGAAATAATATCAAATGTTCTGATATATATAAAAGTGTTCTAGTTATCATAAGGTAAAAACCTGTCCATGTTTATGTGCGGGCGTGGTCTTATGAGATACTCTTTATTTTCAAGAATTTTATCCAAAGGCTGATATATGACACTGTCATTTATTATTGAGTTTTTCTCACGCTGGTTTATCAAGCCTGATCCGGGTATTTTCAATACTCGGGTCAAATCTGAGTAGTTTCAGGATAGTCGAAGACAATTGAAGTTTCCAGGGGAGAGCTGGAGATATTCATCGACATATGGAGAAATTCTATTATCCGCTATACTAAGTGTATTTTGTTTGATATTTGTCAGCATTAGTAAGGGCAGGTTTTATAACTCTCCAAGCTAAAGTTAGGTTAGACTCTGATATTGTATTTTAAAAGTTTTCCACTGTAAAATATTTGTTCAATATTATATAATATTCCATTCGTGTGAGATTCTATTCTGTCTACTTTTCTTTGTTACCCTTAAAGATCCATCATTTCATGCAATTTGAGTTGGACATGTATGGTTTATTGTCGATTCAAAGAGTACGGGAAAACGGGACTTTACATGGTTAGTTAAGTTAATTTTGTTAATTAAGTGTTAATTATATTTTAATTATCTCAAATACTAATAAATTGCATAACTTTTCAATGTGAGGTCCGATTCGAGCGAACGAGTTGCGTTGGATTAGTATCCACGTTGCCTATGACATGGAATCAAATTGGAATTCATATGAAGTTGAAAAATATTCAGTTTCAAATAGTGGTGAGTGTTTATAAATGCTCACAAAATACTAAAATATTTCTGATGTTCGTTACGTTGATATCATGAAGTAATTTAATTTTATTGACTACTATTTGGTAATTTAATCGACATTTAAAGTGACATCTGAATTAACTATTAAGAATTAAAATTGACAGTTAAATTAAAATTGGAATTAAACTGCTAGTTAAATTCTCGATTGTTGATAACAAGTAAATTATTGTGATATTTTGATTGATTTGGATGTTGATTGTGATGGATGCCTATTTGTTGATATTTTAGATGATTGGATGTTTATTTGTTTTATATAGTCCTGTTATCACCCTGTAAATTATTTGACATCATATAAACTGTCATCTGAATTATATTCGAATAAATTAAGATATAGGTTGAAATGATATATACCTATGACATTTAGATTTGGATTGAAATGATATACATCCACCTCTGAAATTAAAATTGGAATAACCGATTATTTAACCATAGGATAGAAAATTATAAACGGACACAAGATTGGTTAAATTTAATTATTTTAAATTCTTGCATTTGGATTTATTCAGATGATTTAATTTATAAAAATATGATTGAATTGAAATATGGAAATTGAATTACTTTCAAACTCGAGCTTGAAATGTTGAAATTGGAATTGGTTAAAACAAAATTGTAATGACCATAAATTTTAATAATTTTATTTGTTTTAAAAATATATTTGGTTGAAATTTTATGAAATTTTAATCAATAAAATTTTGAAATAAAAATTTGATATTTGGAATACGTCTGTTTAAACATAACAAATGATAAATTTTCATCAGATAATATGGAAATTTATTTTATTGTGTAATTCTATTTCAATTCAAATCAGTAAATAATTGATGATAATAAAATAATTTTCAAACCTGAATATTTTTATACAATAAATTCGTAAATCATCTTCAGGTGTGATGTCATATTTTGTTTCTCCAAATTCGAACTTCTCTAACTCCATTTATCATATTTTCGACAAATTAGTAGCATTTTCGGTACTGAATATCAACTTTTGATACAATAATCATACCACTGACATCTATACATATTTTTGATCATCTCGCTATACTGATCTCTACGTATATTCAATTCTATGTATTGAAGTCCGATACGCGGTGGAATCTCTGAAACGTCGGACCATATCGGTACCGGTTTTGTGCCTTTTGGTTTTTGTGACTTTTAGTATCCCACCGTGTAAATTCCAATGGGCACCAGCTTTTATGGTTTCCCTAAATTCTATTCGATTGGTTTTTAATATTCCTACATTTTTTTTCAATATAACTTTGGTTTAACTACCGAGATAAAATATTATGTTCTAATATATAACGTTGTATATTGTTTCGTTTCCTTTTCTTTTGACTTCAATACTATACGTTCCTCCACCTTTCCATCTACCATTTCATCCCACCCTTCAAACAAGAATACAACAACTCTTTATTGCTGCATCTCCTTCTATAGTGCTCGACCCATCAACTTAGCACCAGTCTCTAACTCGCTAGTGCAACCGAAGTTTCTACACCCGATCGCAACCCATCTCCCCTCATTCCCTCGCAACCATCAGCCGATCCATTTCACGTGAACCCATAGCTCAACCGTTTTGCCTCCCACAACCCACAACCTTGTACCTATGTTGCCTGAGCATCACGCAAGTGCTTCCTCCACCACCGGCTCACAAGCACCTCGAGACAGCCCAACAATCTTCTACCGCGTCTCCATCTGACACCCTCTGGCCTCCGTTCCTCCTCTTCCTACGTTCGGTCGAGCCACTATTCCCCTCCTCTCTATGTAAATTACATTTTTGCATATATGTATGTTTGTATAAATTGGTTATAAACTTCTGTGACATATAGTAGTTTCATATATGGAAATAGATCGAGGTTTTACGTATATAGTTATATATTCGAACTGTTCGTATAATGATGTAGATTTTTATAAATACTGTTTTTTACTGTTAATTTATAACGTATAGTATATATAAACGATATATTTTCTTCTTCATGGTTTTGTGTATTTGAGTTATGTTTAGATGACTTAGGTTTGTATGTTGTAATAGTTTATATATATAAGTTTGCTATACGAATGAAGTTATATGCAAGTTATTTCATTTACACTATGCTGTTTGCTGCAAGTATATATATATATATATATATATATATATATATATATATATATATATATATATATATATTAGTTGCATACTCCAAAAGTTCGACAGTGAATATATATTATACTGTTTATATATTTACAGTAACATATAATGATTTTGTTTAAGTATGGTATATACAGTGTTTATAAAGTACAATGTAATATATGTATAAAGTTTTCAAGTGCTGTTATATATAGTGAAGTTTATACAAGTATATATATATATATATATATATATATATATATATATATATATTTTATTCTATATTTTCATAAACAGTTTTCAACTAGCATGCACATATATTGGTTACAGTAATATGTCTATATGATATGTTTAAATATTTTGATATATATATTAGTTTATCACTAGTTTAAGTATATAGTAGATCATATGTTATGTTTTCATGTTATAGGTTTTAAAGTATAGGTTTTATTTTTATAAGTTTAAATTATTGATATTGGGCATTGATTTAAATATAATTTATATATACTTTGATTTCATTAATTGAGTTTTAAGTATAATGATTTTGAATTTTATTTATTTTTAATATTTTTCTTAAGCTAAAATATTGAAATTATATATATAATATAATAATAATGTATATATTTTCAATTTATATCAAAACTGATTCGATTTGATTTCATCGATTCCTGTTATCAGCTTTGTCATCAAATTTGTGCCCACTTCACTTTGCTTTGGAATTTGCGCCTGGACTCGTAACTCACTTCGTTATCAAATTTCTCAAGCCTCGAATGTGAGTAATCACTTATGATTAACATTCTTATGTTTATTAAATTTTATTTTAATTGAAATGACAATTGAAATATGCTGCTGTTAGTTATTTACATTGCTATATATATGTTCTTATCTGTATCAGTTCACCTGTGACATCTGACAGCATAACCTGTTATTTACATTGATGATATATATGCCTATTATATTTATATCTGTTATTACTCTACAAGTTCCATGTTAGTATGGAATTCGCTATAGGCTGAAATGATACATACCCAAACGATCAATAGAATATGAGAAAATCATTATAGGTTGAAATGATAAACCCAAGCGATTTTCATTTAATTGAATTTAGGATTGCGGGTTGAAATGATATATACCCGTATATATTTAAATTGCGGATTGAAATGATAAATATCCGTATCACTTGACCTTATGATAGAAAATTTTATACAGACACCGTTGGTCTACATATAAATATTTTGAAAATGATTTATATCATTTTGGAAAGAAATATATAGTTTAATATATTGATTTCTAAGATATTATATATATTTGGAAATGATTTCCAAGGTTTTGAAATTGAATTTATTTAAGAATTATACCCAAATAAGTTTGATTTGAAATTTATTAAAATTGGGATTTTAAAGATATGATATTATAACTTGATATTGATTAAAAGTGATTTAAATGAATACTTCAAATTTACAAATTGAAACGGTATATTTAATTTTATTTAAATTTGAAATTTGGAGTTTTATTTAAATGATATTGGATTTATTAAGTATATATTTCAAAACTAAATAATAGTAAATTGAATTATATATATATATATATATAAAGTTATCAAATTTAGTTTTGAAAATTATGGATTATTTAAAGCTTTGAAATATAATGAAATTGAAATGGTTTATTTGAGCTTCAAATCTGTATTTGCAATCGATAAAATTTAAAAAGGTTTATTGAGAAACTGAATTGAATTGAAATTAATGATTTGAGATTGGATTAAATTTGAATTTTGGAATTTGAGTTGATTTGTGAAATTTGAGGAAACTGTTTTATTATATAAAGTATTTTTAAGTTATATTTAAAACTATTTTATATTTTACTTTATATATTATTTTAATATAAACCATTTAATAAAATCATTTTTAACATAAACTATTTTAATATAAATCATTTTTAATATATACTATTTTAATATAAACTATTTTAATATACTAACTATTTTAATATAAACTCTTTTAACTTATAAATTTTTTATAAAAACTATTTTACTTTATAAACTATTTTATTTTGTATACTATTTTAATATCTAAACTGTTTAAGTGGTGGAAGTTATGCTTTCAAAGTTATGAATTTCAAAGTATCATGTTTTGAAAGTGGTATAATTTCAAGTGTTTGGTTTCGAAAGTGTTATAACTTTGAAAGTGCTATGATTTGGTTTTGAAATGGAAATGATATCGTATTGATTTGGTTTGAAATGGAGATGATATTGTATTAATATGGTTTTGAAATGGCAATGATATTTTGGTTTTTAAGTATAAACTATTTTGAAATGACCACGGTGTTATAATAACGTGTGGTTGTTAAAGAGACCGGGATCGGAAGTTGTCTACTCTCTGCCAACTCCAAAAACCACTTAAACAACTGTGTATACGATGGAGATTCCAGAATGAAGTAGGATGGTTGCGATGTCCTACTGAGGTATATACGTGGACCCGACTCCCGTGAGTTGGTATAAGGTGGCTAAAACAGGAGCGATTCCTGGGCCAAGTGAGGTCATTCCTCCGATCGGACACATTCCTTCGGTACTATATTATGACTATGTGATTGATTTGGTGGCCACACTTGATTTTTTGATTTGGGAGTGTGTTCCGATGTGGGCGGTAGTGGCTGCTATGCGTTACCACCTGCCCGAATGCATAATTGGTATATCTACCCTGGCACTGCCTTATTGTGCCGTGTCACCTACCCTATCGAGACCATTACGAGTTTATTTTGTACCATACCTATGGAGTGCCCTCTAATGACGCCTAGTACGGGGGAGATTACTGTACTATATAGACTAAGAGAATATATAAAATGTGTTAAGGGGTATATGGGTAACTTCTTAGCGCTATTTTAATTGTTTATACTATAGACATTATTATAATAGCGTATATTACTACATAGTAGATAGTTTAATGGATCCTTAGAGGATGGTTATTCCAAACATCTTTTGAGTTGCTTGTATTTCAGTGGTTATTTCACTTGAGTTTATTGATATAAGAATGTTAATCCTGACTCGAGTATTTGTGTTTTGCTTTACGCTCGGGTCAGACTGAGTGTCACAGCATTTCAGACTTACCTTTGGAGTTGGAGCTTCGCTTGGAGATCCATCTATCGATTCTGCTTTCAGTTATTCAGTTGATTCCAGGGATGTATTCCGATCTTGTATTTGACTATTATGTTTGAGACTTCTGTTGTATCTTATTTAACTCTGTTATATATATTAGCTTCATGAACTACTATTCTTTTGTTTTCGCTACATTATTGTATATTACTCTGTGTCTATGATTCTGTGATTTATTTATTTACTATATATGCTGAGTTTCGCCATATATAAATTAACAATTTGATATTTTGAGAAATTCAAATCCGGCATGTGTGGATGCGAATGGTTGAAAATATCAGGATGTTACATGTGGTATCAGAGCTTTGGTTTTAGACGAAACTCAATATATGGAGTAAATTTAATTACAGAATCACTTTCGTTCGAGCTTGAATTCCTTCCTCTTTGATTCGGTTTCCTTTGAATTTTGGAACCCCCCTATTCGTTCTGAAATCCACTCTTGTCTTTGCTTATCCAAATTCTTCTTGATTTCGGTGTATCCCATAGCTCAACTGAATGATTGTAACGGGGTGAAACTCCTTTACAACAGGCATCGATTCGCCGAAGATTTCTGTATCATCGATTTAGATTCTGTTATCTCTTGATATGCCCAAATTCTATCTTCTGCGATCGAATATCGATTTGCATCAGAATTCTGCCTCGATCTTATTCTTGAAGTCATGGTTGACAAGTTTAAGGTTGTCGGCGATTTATACAAGTCTATCCATTCTTTTCTCTCCTTGAAATCAATGTATTCCCCTTGAAATCAATGAATTTTAATCCTTATCCTTTTTTTGAAATCCATTTTTGAATCATTGAGTGTGGAAGTGTATTTGTAACTAATATTGAAAATGTTATATATTGTGTTGTTTGAGTTGTTGATGTGGATTTGGGTTTTTGATCGATTCGTCTGATCAACGCTATCGACAGGATTTCCAAAACATTTGAACAGAGCAAACCGACACAATATTGTTTTAAGATTTAGAAAATGAAATAAATTTGTATAATATACTATATATGTGAGTATTTTTTTCTAACAAATTAATTTTAAATGAATTGGTTGTTGAAAATGATAATATTTGGATTTTCATTTATCAAACCATTGACTATTGCAAAATATAAATAAATGAATTTATAAAACTTGGTTATAATTTGATTTGGAATTTAAATGAACTTAAATCAAGAATTTGAGAATTAAATTTCCGGTGATTTCAAACTTGGCTTTAAAGTTTTAAAATGAATAGTATTTTCGAATAGAAATAGTTTCAAAGAATTTTTAAATGTTTAAATCAGTAATCTCCTCTTTTGTCACTAAAAAATAATTTCGATGATAGCGGCTGCATCATCGACATTCATTTTTGAGTTTCGAAGTGGAGAGACCATTCTGTAGCTCTGCCACACTTTTGGTTTGGAAATTTAATTGATTCGAAATTCTAAAGTATGACTTGATTTATAATATATATTGGTATATGATAATAGATTTGGTTTGATATATAGAATATATATTTATGTATTCATCTCTACCTGGTTTGAAAAGATTCATAAATTTAATTCATAAATTTATGTTGAAAGGTGATTTCAATTATAAATAAAGCCAAATTTTGAATAAATGTTCAAACTCGAGAAAATTTGCTTGTATAATACTTATTTACATTCCAATATAACTTACCTAAATCATTTAAAAGTTGAATATGTAATTGAATAATTTACAATGTAAAATGATGTTAAAGGAATTTATATATAAATTTTGAGTGGTTATAATAAATGTTTTATACTTAATTTATGACTATAAGATGTTAATAGAAATAAATAGAATAATAAGTTAATTGAATAATAAATGAGATAAATAAAAATGAATTTTGTTTGAAGGAATTAATTAATTGAAATTAAATCAACCTAATGAAATACTTGAATATGAAATCAATTATTTAGTACTAATTAATTTAAATTGATTTATTTTGGATTTTAATCTATTTTCTTTCTGGTTGTTTCCATTCTTCTACCTCGTTCCTTTTTGTGGACGAAAAGTTTTGAGTGGGGAAGAGTGTAATGATCCGTAAATTTTAATAATTTTATTTGTTTTATAGATATATTTAATTGAAATTTTGTGAAATTTTAAATAATAAAATTTTGAAATAAAAATTTGATACTTGGAATACGTCTATTTAAACATAGCAAATGATAAATTTTCATCAGATAATATGGAAGTTTATTTTATTGCGTAACTCTATTTCAATTCAAATCTGTTAAGAATTGATGATAGTAAAATAATTTCCAAACCTGAATATTTTTATACAATAAATTTGTAAATCATCTTCTTAGTGTGACGTCGTATTTTGTTTCTCCAAATTCGAGCTTCTCTAACTCCGTTTTATCTTATTTTCGACAAATTAGTAGCATTTTCGATACCGAATATCGACTTCTCATACGATGATCGTACCATTGACATCTATATATAGTTTTAATCGTCTCGTCGTGCTATTCTCTGCGGAATATTCAATTCTATGTATTGAAGTTTGATACGCGGTGGAATCAGTGAAACGTCGGACAGTATCGGTACCGGTTTTGTGCCTTTTGGTTTTTGTGACTTTCAGTATCCCACCAGTAGGCACCAGCTTTTATGGTTTCCCTGAATTCTATTCGATTGGCTTTACTTTCCTACATTTTATTTTCAATAAAACTTTGGTTTAACTACCGAGATAAAATATTATGTTTTAATATATAAAGTTGTATATTGTTTCGTTTATTTTTCTTTTGACTCAAATACTGTATGTTCCTCCACCTTTCCATCTACCATTTCATCACAGCCCTTCAAACAAGAATACAATAGCCCTTTATTTCTTTGTCTCCTTTTAGCATGCTCGATCCATCAACCTAGCACCAGTCTCCAACTCGCCTGTGCAACCGAAGTCTCTACACCCGATTGCAGCCCATATCTCCTCATTCCCTTGCAACCATCAGCCGATCCATCTTACGCGAACCTATAGCTCGACCGCATTGCCTCCCGCCACCCATAACCTTATACCCGCGCTGCCGGAGCCGCACGCAAGAGCTTCCTCAACCATCGGCTCACATGCACCTCGAGACCGCCCAGTAATCTTCTACTATGTCTCCATCTGACACCCTCTGGCCTCCGTTCCTCCTCTTCCTATGATCGGGCGAGCCACTATTCCCCTCTCTGTGTAAGTTACATTTTTGCATATATGTATTTTTGTATAAGTTGGTTATAATCTTCTATTATATAATAATAGTTTCATATATAGAAGTTGTTTGAGGTATTATGTATATAGTTATATATTCGAACTATTTGTATAATGATGTTGAATTTATAAGTATTGTTTTACTGTTAGTTTATACGTATAATATATAGAAATGATATATTTTCTTCTTCATGGTTTTGTGTATTTGAGTTATGTTTAGATGACTTAGGTTTGTATGTTGTAATAGTTTATATATATTAGTTTGCTATACGCATGAAGTTATATGCAAGTTATTTGATTTACACTATGCTGTTTGCTGCAAGTATGGAATTGAAATTGATGATTTGAGATTGGATTAATTTGAATTTTGGAATTTGAGTTGATTTGTGAAATTTGAGGAAACTATTTTATTATATAAAGTATTTGTAAATTATATTTAAAACTATTTTGTATTTTACTTTATAAATTATTTAATATAATCCATTTTAATATAAATCATTTTTAATATATACTGTTTTAATATAAACTATTTTAACATACTAACAATTTTAATATAAACTATTTTAACTTATAAGTCTTTTACAAAAACTATTTTACTTTATAAACTATTTTATTATATATACTATTTTCATTTCTAAACTATTTAAGTGGTGGAAGTTATGTTTTCAAAGTATTATGTTTTGAAAGTGGTATAATTTCAAGTGTTTGGTTTCGGAAGTGTTATAACTTTGAAAGTGCTATAATTTGATTTTGAAATGAAAATGATATCACATTGATTTGGTTTTGAAATGGAAATGATATCGTATTGATATGGTTTTGGAATGGCAATGATATTTTGGTTTTGAAGTATAAACTATTTTGAAATAACCGTGGTGTCATAATAACGTTTGGTTGTTTAAGAAACCGGGATCAGAAGTTGTCATACTCTTTGCCAACTCGAAAACCACTTTAACAATTGTGTATGCCGTGGAGATTCCAGAATGAAGTAGGATGGTGGCGACATCCTATTGAGGTATATACGTGGACCCTACTTCCGTGAGTTGGCATAAGGTGGCAAAAACAGGAGCGATTCTCGGGCCAAGTGAGGTCATTCCTCCGATCGGACACATTCCTTCAATACTATATTCTGACTATGTGATTGATTTGGTGGCCACACTTGATATTTTTTGATTTGGAAGTGTGTTCCGAGGTGGGCGGTAGTGTATTCTATGCGTTACTACCAGCCTGGATGCGTAATTGGTATATCTACCCTGACATTGCCTTGTTATGTCGTGTCACCTGCCCTATCGAGACCACTATGAGTTTGTTTGGTACCATACCTATGGAGTGCCCTCTGATGACGGCTAGTACGAGGGAGATTACGGTACTGTATATAGACTATGGGAATATATAAAATGTGTTAAGGGGGTATGGGTAACGCTTTAACGCTATTTTAATAGTTTATTTTACTATAGACATTATTATAATAGCGTATATTACTACATAGTAGATAGTTTAACGGATCCTTAGAGGATGGTTATCCCAAGCATCCTTTGAGTTACTTGTATTTCAGTGGTTATTTCACTTGAGTTAGATATATTGATATAAGAATGTTAATCCAGACTCGAGTGTTTGTGTTTTGCTTTACGCTTGGGTCAGACTGAGTGTCACAGCATTTGAGACTCACTTTTGTAGTTGGAGCTTCGCTTGGAGATCCATCTACCGATTCTGCTTTCAGTTATTCAGTTGATTCCACTGATGTATTTTGATCTTCTATTTGACTGTTGTATTTGAGACTTCTATTATATCTTATTCAACTCTGTTATCTATATATAGTAGCTTCATGAACAAATATTCTTTTGTTTCGCTGCATTATTGTATATTACTCTATGTCTGTGATTCTGTAATTTATTTATTTACTGTATATGCTGAGATTTGCCAAATATAAATTAAAATTTTGGTATTTTGAGCAATTCAAATCTGGCATATATGGATGCGAATGGTTGAAAATATCAGGATGTTACAGAAATCGTTCAAAGAATCAAATTTGGAAGTTGAAGTTATAATCGGAATATGATTTGAATTATGGAAATTAAATTGATCTAAAGTTTTGAACTTTTATTTGAACTTTGAAACATTACCAAGTAAAAGTAATTTAAATGGATATTTCAAAATTTGAGCTCGGAATTGAATTATTTTGAAGATTTGAATCTAAATTCGAATATTGAAGTTTAATTTGATTTAAGTGATTTAAATAGGTAAATTTAAATCGGACTTGAAATTAATTTAATTTGGAAGGGCTTAAAATAAGAATTGAATTTAAATTTAAATTACTGAATCTAATTGTTGAATCGAATTGTTGAATCGAATTGTTGAACCGAATTTGAAGTTAAAAATAGAAAACAGAATTGAAGTTAATTCGAATTTAAATCGAAATTAAAATTAAATCGAATTGAAATAGAAATTGATTTGGATTGAAATCGAAATTGAGTCGAATTGAATTGATATTGAAGATGATTTGGAACTGAATCAGTTTGATTTGAACTATTTTCAAAGTAAATCATTTTAATATAAACTGTTTAAAACCTATCTTTTTAGATATTCAAATTATTTCGATTTTCCAAACTATTTTATGATAGAGACCATTTTAATACTCAAACCATTTTATATCAAACCTTTTTAACTATTTTGAAACTATTTAAAAAAATTCAAACAACTTTCTAAAAAAATTCAAACTAGTCAAAGTGGCAACTGTTTATATCTAAATCATGGATCTAAATGCAATTTGGGTTAAAATGGAGTAATGACCTAAATGGAAATTTGAACTAAATGATATTTTCAAGTGAAATTGACATATTTTAAGTAAATATTGTTATTTTGGAATGAAATTGTAGGATCGATTTCACCCTAGAGGGGGGGTTGAATAGGGTGACGGTATTAATTATAAAAATTAATTGCAGAAGCTTATAAAATTGTTTCAACATAGATCACAGAATAATAGCAGCATAGAAAAAATAGCAGAATAACAAAATGCAGAAATAGAACGACACAGAATTTACCCAGCTTCGGCAAAACCCTGCCTACGTGTTGCCCCCAAGGTTTCTACTAGAAATTAAGTAGTCACACGCTTACACACATAAACTCGCGACACCTGCTACTGACTAACCTAACTTTACGCTCAAAACCCTGCCACAACTCAGCCACTGAGTTGCGAATTATCAAACTACGCCACGTAGTTTGTGCCGTAGTCACACGACTAGAAAATACAATGGTTTAAAATTTTAAAAATAAATTTAAAAAGCAATTTAAAAACAAAAGACAAACAAAAAACCTAATTAAAAAATTAAAAGGATCGGCGTGTTTGCGTTTCACTTTATTCGGCCCGTTCCCTTTTCACTTTATTCAGCCCGTTCCCCTTTATGTTGAGATAATGGCTGCTCTTCGTTCTTCTCTTCAGAAACTAGGATTTTGTTAATTCGTTGATGGCGATTACAATTGCTAAATTCAACTTGACTTCCTAGCTTTGTAGTTGATCGTCTTTGGAGATCGGCTCCTTAATTGAGTTCGTTTCTGCATTGTATCGTGTACATGATTTTTGCGTTTGATTTCTGGTTGTTAATGCTTAAACTCGATAATCATATCAATTTGCCGATGATGAGTAGGGTTTTATATAGAGATTAAATCCCTGAATATTCGTTCGTATATATTCGTCTGGTGATTTTTTGAATTTTTCAAAATCTTTTCTCTGCCGCTTGATGATGCTTGAACGTTTGAGATTTCACCGACTTAATCAAATTCGCATCTTTCCCTTACTTCACTGTCATGGTTTTAGCTTGAAACTGTTCGATCGTTCCTTGATCGTTACGGCAACGACTTTCCTATTTTATTTGGATTTGATTTTTCGCTTTTTTCATTTTTAACATACTTGATTTATGACTTAGTCAACTTCGATTTTGATTTGTGAATTCAACTGCACGAGTCTCAACTTCATTGTATTGATATTATACTGCAGTAACGAACTATGCCTTTTCTGATTATTTGGTGTTTCTTGAGTTTACTCTCTGATTTCTTAAAATTACTTCACTGTGTCTTCATCAATGTTTTGATTTGATCTGCAGCATATATTTGGTCATTATGTCTTTGATCTGCAGCATATATTTGCACAAATATACTTCACTTGTTCACTGAACTTTTGTATCACTTTGTTAATGACACTTTGATGCACTTGTGTTGTTTGCTGTACATATGAACTTGGTGCATTGCTTCAATTTGTATTATTGAACACTTGTGTTTCACTGTGCACAATGCATATCACTTGTGCTGGCTGTCTTCATTTGGTTGTCGCAGTCACTTCCATACTTGGTCGTACTGTCCACCTGAGTTTGCTTTGGTTTCGTGTTATAGTTGTAGTCTGGTTGTTGCTTGATGAAGAGACTGAACCTGTTAGTCAAGCTTGCATACTTTGATCTTCTACATGCCTGTTTTGTTGCAGTCTTTGACTTGTTTCATGCATCACTGTATATCCATATTACTGGCACTGTTTATGTTGGTTTTGGATTTTGACCACTTTGTTGAACTTGCATTGTTTATTCGAGCTGCTGCAGTTTGTAATCTAACCCAAAACTTCTTCATGTACCTGTTATCTAAATGCACTTCGTTTCAATATGCACACTGTACCGGTTTGCATTAATTTGTATACTTGATGCCTTGATTTTCATTTGGCTTCACTTGAAATTGCTCTGTCAGGTTGCATATGTGTGAGTTGTTCAGTGCACATTGTGATTTTGAGATGTTTGCATGTCAATTGGGTCTTTGATGCATTGCCCTAGTTTGAACCATGATTTGATTCACTGTGTCTTTGATGTGTTGCCATATTTTTGGTGCTTGCTGAGTCACTGTATGCTGGTAGCTGCTGTCCATTTTGGTTTTGTTGTCACTTGAAACTGTCCACTGCCCTTTTTCATATTGATCGAGCACTTTCACTTGAGACTGTATTGTCACGTTGCATTGGGTTGAGTCATGATAGCAGTGACTTGACCTTTGCATTTTGTTTTTCGAATTACACCTGAGTTGAATCCAGCTTGTAGCTCGGATTTGACCTTGTGCTGAAAATTGTGACATTGTTTTATTGCACTTGAGTTGAATCCGATAATTTGGGTTTGACCTGTGCTCACCTGTCCCTATAAATTTATCAAGCGTATATATCGGTGTGCACGACCTTGTGGCATATACAGTGATACACTGTGTATGTCACAAGCTGTTCGTGTATGATGAATTCAAAGTTAAATGATGATGAACAACCTAAATAACCGAGGAAAATATTATTTTCAAAATTCACATTTTATTTTATACTGCAAAAATATTTCCTTTTCAATTTTACTACGTCAAAAATGATTTTTGCAGATTTCTCATATTTCTCAGATGCCGGATTCACATTTGGAATAAAGTTGAAGATAAAATACGAGTTGAGTGAATGAGTGATATGTAGTGAGGTCAGATGTAAAAGTGAAATTGTGATGTAATTGAATTTGTATTGTAATCAAAGTTGTATATGTATAGTGAGAGCTCGAATTTGTACTATTCAAAATTGTAATAAATATTTGTTTGAATAAAAATTTCTGTTTGAATTCAAACTCTGTGTTATTTAATTTTATTCAGCAAATATTTATTTGACCTGTGAAAAATGAAATAGTACATTAACAAATACATTTACACGAATATATATATATACATACATATTTATATATGTTTATTATCATCAAATAAAAATCATATAATCGCATATTCAACAATCTCCCCCTTTTGATGATAACAAACATATACTTAGGATTTAAAAACATATTAAAAATATTTGATGATTCCACTTGCTCCCCCTATTTCAATGCTTCGTCTTTACTAAAACTCCCCCTTCTTATATGCATGGTAGTATAAAATTTATTTGCCAAAATCCAACATTTCTCTCCCCCTTTTGTTATCAGCAAAAGAGTAAAAATGTCATGAAATAGAGATAAGGTGATATATAGTAATATAACATTAAAACTCAATCGACTATAAATATGTAATTTAAATAGAAAATCAAACAAAAATCATAACTATTCTTGTTAGGCGCATATTCCATTTTTAGAGATGATGGGAATGATGTTATCATAAAATCATATATTTATGTCGAGTTGTGGTATATATCTATCAGGAATTTGAATTTCTACTAACCATGCATAACCATTAGGACGTTTAAATGAGGTAAGTAGTATTCCAATTTTTTTTTAAAAATGAATTCAAGTATATTCTAACCATGCATAACCGTGAGGACTTTTAAATGGGATTATAATCAACTTGTTTATTTAAAAATCAACTTTTGATATGCGTTCCATACCTGCATAACCGTGAGGACTTTTAAATGAGCATGGAAGCACATAACAAATTCCAAGTAATTCACCCATGCATAACCGTGGGGACTTTTAAATGAGAGTGAATACTTTGGTATTTATTTATTATTAAATTTTTTTACTATATAAATTTTTTTTAAAAAAAAATGAAAAATGAAAAACGAATGATTTTTGTTTAAAGTACCACATATCGACAAACTATATAGAATTTTGATGAGTGATGGTTGTTAGAAATATGATAGAAATAGAGATGGTCATGGAATTTTCACCAACAAAAGTTTTATAACTCTTGTTTAAATTTCTAAAGAAATTTACTAATTATACCGTCTTGAGTCATAACATATGATAAATATCGAAACTCATCACTTTTTCAATCACTATTTATCTTTTCGATAATTATTAGGGAGTCAGATTAGTCAAAATTGTCATTTAAAATCAAATTCAAAAAATAATAATGAAATCAATTTTTCAAAATGACTAATCTGAAAATATGGTCAAAAATGATTTTCTCGAGGGGGCTTTATAAGAAAATTTTCTGCTATTTGAAAATTATTTGAAATGAAAAATATGCAGATATTTTCTTTGAAATACGATGCAGTTACTAAATGTCTCAAAAATCACGTTCAACTAGTAATTTTTCTATCAACTAGATTACCAGTGTAATTTGCATCTGAATTTCTTTTTCACTCAAAATTATCATTAATTGAATTTGATAGACCATGAAGTGTGCAACATAAAAATTTCAAACTCAATTTTAACAGCAATTTAAATGACATTCTCTTGAATTTGAATTGAAGCCGTGTAGATAATCAGAAAACCGTGAATATAGAGTTAGCCTATTATAACCAAATGTATTATCATCTAAAAAACACTATTTTTAATCCAAACTAATATACTCAAAGAATCTAGAGATTTTTATAGTTTTTTTGGCATAAGAATATAACTGGCCAACTATTTTGAATAAGTCAGAATCAAAATCATCATTATTTCATCATCTTCATTATTGGCTGATTTAATTCAGAATACGATGTAGATTATCACATTTAATATATCATTCAAAACATACCATTACCTGTTTTACCTTTACGATATTTTTCGTTGTTGCCTATTGTGATTCTGTCACCTTTGTACTAGGCTAAGGAACTTTGCTTTGTCGCCCATTGTGTTTCTGGAACAGCCAGAATCCAGATAACACTGTTGTTGTTCCTTAGCCTGCCACCACACCTACACAGGAAAAGATTTTTGTGACCTATTTGTTTTAATAGGTCCATGGTTGTTAGTGGCAGAAGACTTAGAAAAATAATTTTGTGGAGACCCAAAACTGTTTACATATGTTCCTTTTGGCACCCAAATTTGTTTAACTTTGAGAGATTTTATATTTGTGCCTTTTGGAACCCAAATTGGTATAGTTTTCACATGTTTGGGTCTATAGCAACAATTATTGTGATTGTGTCCATATTTTCTACAAATTGTGCACATAGAATTTTCTTGATTAATATCGCTTTCAACATTTTCAGATTGATTATATCCAAGTCCTTGTCTAGCTGTATTAACAGTTTGCTTCCCTAATAGAAGATTCAACGATTTTTCACTTTTTGAAAATTTATCTATAGTTGTTGACAATTGTTGGACTTGTATTTTGAGAGATTCATTTTCGTTTAACAATTGTGTGCACTTTTTAATAGAATTCTCTCTCCTAGTATTTTCATTCTCTTTCAAAATCAGAATTTCATTTTCAAGTGATTGTATATTAATTTCCGATCTTTTGATTTCTTCTTCGAATGTTGGACACTTATCACACTTAGGGATCCTACTTTCATAGTTTTTAACTAATTGGTTAAGTTGTTTATTTAAATCTATCAAAGTATCTTTTTGTGATTCAAGTTTGGCATACTTCTCCCTAAGTCGTTCAAAACAGCCATTCACTTCGTGGAAATATATAAGTAATTCTGAATGAGAAGGTTTTGATACCTCACTTGGCTCATCATCATCACTGTCAGTTATTTCACCATGAAGACACATGTCTGCTTTCTCACACTCACTGCTAGTATTTTGATTATCTTCATCACTTGTATTCCACGTGGCTGTAAAACTTCTCCTTTTTGATTTCTTTTCAAAGTAGCATCGATTTTGAGGACAATTGGGCTTAATGTGTCCGGGTTGGTTGCACTTATGATAGATGATCTTTTGTTCTTTTGGATTGTCCAATATTTTATTTATTCTGCTTTTCAATTTTCAATTTAGAGCTGAATTTCCGTATTTGTAATTCCACCTTTTGACTTTCTTTATAATCAGCTCCAATTCTGTTGCTCCGTCATCATCATCACCATCACTTTCTGTTGTTCCTTTAAGAGCTATTGATTTCTTTCGAGTATCGCCTCCTTTACGCTCTTCTTTGAATTTCATTTCTAGCTCATAAGCGGTGAGATTTCCGATGAGTTCTTCGACTTTCGTTTGTTTCAAATCTTTTGATTCCTGAATGGCAGTCACTTCGGCTTCAAAACTTCGTGGAAGGACTCTAAGGATTTTTTGGACTATCTCCAACTCTGTGTATGATTTTCCAAGAGCTTTTGATTTATATACGATATTGGAAAGTCGTCCATACATCTCTTTGACATTTTCTTCCTTTGCCATTGTGAAATTCTCGTATTCGGTGCTTAGCATGGCAAGTTGAGATTCTTTGACTTGAGATGTTCCTTCCTGAGTCACTTCTAGTGTGTGCCATATTTCCTGCGCAGCTAGACAATGTGAGACACGATTAAATTCAAATTGATCCAATGAATAGATAATAGAATTCATAGCTCTAGCCTTAGCATTTTATAATTTATTTTCTAGCTCTGTCCATTGATCCATTGGTTTATTTATTGCCTGATTATCTACAATTATAGTTGGTGCTCTATAACCTGTCTCAACAATGTTCCAAGCGTCAATGGTTTTCAGAAAAATTTTCATTCTATTTTTCCAGTAGGCATATTCACCATTGAACTTTGGTGGTCTAACTATGGACTGACCCTCAGCAAAAGCATTATTAAAAGAAGCCATTCTAAAATTTTAACTTTTTAAAACAAAAATTGATTTTTGAAAAAATCAGACTTTTAAAACCAACAAACCGACTTCTATTCCTAGCTCTGGCACCACTTGTAGGATCGATTTCACCCTAGAGGGGGGTGAATAGGGTGATGATATTAATCATAAAAATTAATTGCGGAAGCTTATAAAATTATTTCAACACATATCACAGAATAATAGCAGCACAGAAAAAATAGCAGAATAATAAAATGCAGAAATAGAATGACACAGAATTTACCCAGCTTCGGCAAAACCCTGCCTACGTGTTGCCCCCATGGTTTCTACTAGAAATTAAGTAGTCACAAGCTTACACGCGTAAACTCGCGACACCCGCTACTGACTAACCTAACTCTACGCTCAAAACATTGCCACAACTCAGCCACTGAGTTGCGAATTCTCAAACTACGCCACGTAGTTTATGCCCTAGTCACGCGACTAGAAAATACAGCGGTTTAAATTTTTAAAAATTAATTTAAAAAGCAATTTAAAAACAAAAGACAAACAAAAACCCTAACTAAAAAATTAAAAGGATCGGCCTGTTTGCGTTTCACTTTATTCGGCCCGTTCCCTTTTCACTTTATTCGGCCCGTTCCCCTTTATTTTGAGATAATGGCTGCTCTTCATTCTTCTCTTCAGAAACTAGGGTTTTGTTAATTCGTTGATGGCGATTACAATTGCTAGATTCAACTTGACTTCCTAGCTTTGTAGTTGATCGTCTCTTGAGATCGGCTGCTTAATTGAGTTCGTTTCTTCTTTGAATCGGGTACGTGATTTTTGTATTTGATTTCTGGTTGTAATGCTTGAACTTGATAATCATATCAATTTGCCCATGATGAATAGGGTTTTGTATAGAGATTGAATCCCTGAATATTCGTTCGTATATATTCGTCTGATGATTTTTTGAATTTGTCAAAATCTTTTCTCTGCCGCTTGATGATGCTTGAACGTTTGAGATTTCACCGACTTAATCAAATTCGCATCTTTCCCTTACTTCACTGTCACGGTTTTAGCTTGAAACTGTTCGATCGTTCCTTGATCGTTACGGCAGCGACTTTCCTATTTTATTTGGATTTGATTTTTCGCTTTTTTCATTTTTAACATACTTGATTTATGACTTGGTCAACTTCGATTTTGATTTGTGAATTCAACTGCACGAGTCTCAACTTCATTGTATTGATATTATACTGCAGTAACGAACTATGCCTTTTCTTATTATTTGGTGTTTCTTGAGTTTACTCTCTGATTTCTTAAAATTACTTCACTGTGTCTTCATCACTGTTTTGGTTTGATCTACAGCATATATTTGGTCATTATGTCTTTGATCTGCAGCATATATTTGCACAAATATACTTCACTTGTTCACTGAACTTTTGTATCACTTTGTTAATGACGCTTTGATGCACTTGTGTTGTTTGCTGTACATATGAACTTGGTGCATTGCTTCGAGTTGTATTATTGAACACTTGTGTTTCACTGTGCACAATGCATATCACTTGTACTGGCTGTCTTCATTTGGTTGTTGTAGTCGCTTCCATACTTGGTCGTACTGTCCACCTGAGTTTGCTTTGGTTTCATGTTATAGTTGTAGTCTGGTTGTTGCTTGATGAAGAGACTGAACCTGTTAGTCGAGCTTGCATACTTTGATCTCCTACATGCCTGTTTTGTTGCAGTCTTTGATTTGTTTCATGCATCACTGTATATCCATATTGTTGGCATTGTTTATGTTGGTTTTGGATTTTGACCACTTTATTGAACTTGCATTGTTTATTCAAGCTGCTGCAGTTTGTAATCTAACCCAAAACTTCTTCATGTACCTGTTATCTAAATGCACTTGGTTTCAATATGCACACTGTACCGGTTTGCATTAATTTGTATACTTGATGCCTTGATTTTCATTTGGCTTCACTTGAAATTGCTCTGTCAGGTTGCATATGTGTGAGTTGTTCAGTGCACATTGTGATTTTGAGATGTTTGCATGTCAAATGGATCTTTGATGCATTGCCCTGGTTTGAACCATGATTTGATTCACTGTGTCTTTGATGTGTTGCCATATTTTTGGTGCATGCTGGGTCACTGTATGTAGGTAGCTGTTGTCCATTTTGGTTTTGTTGTCACTTGAAACTGTCCACTGCCCTTTTTCATATTGATCGAGCACTTTCACTTGAGACTGTATTGTCACGTTGCATTGAGTTGAGTCATGATAGCAGTGACTTGACCTTTGCATTTTGTTTTTCGAATTACACCTGAGTTGAATCCAGCTTGTAGCTCGGATTTGACCTTGTGCTGTAAATTGTGACATTATTTTATTGCACTTGAGTTGAATCCGATAATTTGGGTTTGACTTGTGCTCACCTGTACCTATAAATTTATCGAGTGTATATATTGGTGTGCACGGCCTTGTGGCATATACAGTGACACACTGTGTATGTCACAAGCTGTTCGTGTATGATGAATTCAAAGTTAAATGATGACGAACAACCCAAATAACTGAGGCAAATATTATTTCCAAAATTCACATTTTATTTTATACTGCAAATATATTTCCTTTTCAATTTTACTGCATCAAAAATAATTTTTGCAGATTTCTCATATTTCTCAGATGCCGGATTCACATTTGGAATAAAGTTGAAGATAAAATACGAGTTGAGTGAATGAGTGATATGTAGTGAGGTCAGATGTAAAAGTGAAATTGTGATGTAATTGAATTTGTATTGTAATCAAAGTTGTATATGTATAGTGAGAGCTCGAATTTGTACTATTCAAAATTATAATAAATATTTGTTTGAATAAAAATTTCTGTTTGAATTCAAACTCTGTGTTATTTAATTTTATTCAGCAAATATTTATTTAACCTGTGAAAAATGAAATAGTACATTAACAAATACATTTACATGAATATATATATATGTTTATTATCATCAAACAAAAACCATATAATCGCATATTCAACAGAAATGATGTTTTTGAAGTGAATATGATATTTTGATAGCAAGTATTAATTTTTTTCGAAATGTAAAAGTGCAAACCGGTGTGTAAAATGACGTTTAGTTGTCAAAGAGACCAGGCCTCTTATTGGCATACTCTCTATCAATATTGGAACTACTTTAACAACTGTGTACGTGGAGGAGACTTCAAAGTGAAGTGGTCGGATTTGATGTACGTTTGCTAGATTAGAAGAAAGAGAACAATGATGGATAGACCTCGACACATTTGCCAATTTGAAATGACTAAAAGGATGGCTTGACTGGGCCAAGTGGGCTAGCTACTCCTAGCGGACAACCGTTCTTCGATTTTCTTCTTGGACTTGGTCCATACTGTAACGACCGGTGTTAGCATCAAAATTGGTCACTAACACCCTTAGAAAGATTGTGTAGAGAAATTAATGAAGAAAGTAAATTAAAACAGAGAATAGAGTGTAAATTTAAATGTAGAGAACAAGAACACCAAATTTATAGTGGTTCGGCGTAACTGCATCCACTTTGAGGTTGATTTCCATTGATTTCCTTGATGGGTGATTATAGATACAATCCGTCTTTAGTTACTAGAATACAATTGCAAAGTAAAAGAAATAAGTCTGGAATGAGTCTTGAAAATGGCAGAGTCTCCCTAGTGTTCTCTAAAATCTCTCCCTTTTTTATGTGCCCCTGGCCCTCTATTTATAGACAAAGGTGGGTTGGACTTCCCTAGTGGGCCTGGTAGCCGAATAACTCGGTCCAAATAGGACAAGTCCTGTACGCCGGACCGAGCATGCCGAACGGTCGAGTACCGATCCATTTTCTTTATGCCGAACCTATGTAGTTAATGCCCCGCTATTACCCCGCTATATCTCATAGCGGATTTCTACCGCTACGGATTTTCCATATAGCCCCAACATATAGCCTTTCCGCTTTAATCCCCGCTATTTCCGCTACATCCCGTTATTCCCGCTATATTTCACTATTTCCGCTATATCTTTTTTAATAAAATGAATTTAAAAATTACATTTATACATTATAAAATTATGAAACTAATTTATTTGATTGAATTTTTAATATATTTTTAGAAATGAAAATACTCTAATATTGTACCAAATTCAATTATGTTATATAACAGTTTTACGTTTATTTAAAGTATATTCGCACATGATTTTATTTAAAATTATTTATGTATTAATTATAATTCAATTGAATGATAATTTTTCTTTTAATTACCATTTATATATTTGTAAAAACATTAAGCACGAGTTTTATATGCTATTGTAGAGTCATCCGCTATATCCCGCTATATCCTCGCTGTATCCCCGCTATGACTTTTTGCACCTCCACCGCTTTGAATTTACCGATCGCATTGACTACACAGTGCTGAATGACACGTCTGTTATGGGGAAGAGTAGGCCAAGCAGTGTTCAGATCGGCCGTGCTGGGGAGAATACCGGACCATCCTTAATTGCCGAACCATTCTTGATTGCCGAACGTCTCGGGAGGCCAAATGACAATGCCGAGCCGTCATGGATAGCAGACGCTCCTTGATGTCGAACGGTCTGTGTGCCAAACGATGAGCTTGATGTTTGAACGCCATCTTGACCGAACGAGGCTTTTGGCCGAACAAAGCTTTTGGTGGAACGAGGCCTTTGGCCAAACGATGCTTTTGGCCGAACGAAGTCTCTGGCCGAGCAATGTCTTAGGCCGAACGTTCTTCAGATGCCGAGCGTAACATGATGTCGAACTGTTATGGTGCCGACCCTCCTTCAAGCCGAACGTTCTTGGTAGGCCGAGCACTAGGTTGCCCGGTCAATTCCCTAGGAAGCACTTGCCCCCCAAAGTGTATTATGTGACCGAACGTGATGCGCTATGAATTACTCACCTTCCACGGTTTGCTTCAATCCTTGGTCATCACCCTTGGGGGTCGCATGTTTCTCTTAGCCGAACGCAGTGTCGAAGGCCGAACGATCCACATTACACCGAGTGACTTCGTATGCCGAACAACCTAGCCGAGACGAGTGCCGAACGATACATGTTAGCCCAGGCCGAACGAACCAAGATAGCCGAATGATACCGCCTAGACCGGTAAAACCGGTCATGGTCTTTTCAACTTCTCCTCCTCCCTTATAAAACCCGACATCCTCTTCTTCCTCCTTTATTCCTACTTTCACTTCTGCAACCTTGAACTTTCGAACCACCCCTGTCATCATATTCTAAAGTCCTCCCAATCCTTTCTAAAGCTCGATCCACGAACTAGGTAAAATCCCTCTATCCGACTTCTTTTCCTGATTAAAAAGGTCTCGATTAGTAGCCCATGTCCATAGATCAGAATTGTGGCCGGAAGGGCTACGTGGGTGGAGGACTCCAAGGCCAAACGTTGTGAGGTAGGGAGAAGTGGTCAGGGATGATAATTCGTAGGGGTTGTTTGGGTGAGATACTATGGTTCGACACGGTTCCTTCGTGTCGAACGAGGCTTGGGAAAAAGAACGGTGGAGGAGAGGAAAAATCGAAGGTCGTGCCGAGCGTTGAAGCTCGGCGTAACCATCGTTCAACATGGCACACCATAGGCCGAATGATGGGTTGGATGGTTAGGGAGGAAACATGAGTTAGTGGGGAGGCTGAGTGTTGTTTCTGTCGAATGTTGTTTTGGCCGAACGGTACTCTGCCGAACCATCTCAAGGCCGAACACTCTTATGTGCAAACCATATCAAGGCCGAACACTCGTGCACCGAACAACACATACACGCCAGACCAAACATGCCGAACAATGTCACGGTCGAACAATACCTGGCCGAACAAAACATAAATGCCGACCGTATTTTTTTGCCGAACATAATTTAAACCGATCGAACAATTGCCTTGCCCAATTTCATAACTGAACAAGGATAGGAACTCCAGCATACTTGACTATCGAACTAATTTGGATTAATAACCTTTCCAGCAGATGTAAACCTGAACTTAATTCGATGTAACCGGATAACTTCCTCCAACGTTTCCTGAATCTGAAACTGTAATCGCCATAGGAAGGCTTTCGGAGATGGTCAGCGATGACGGTCTTCGAAGGCGATGATTTTAAGCTTAGTTTTATATCAGTAACCTCGCGACTTCCAAATTTTCAGTGCTTATACACGATTGACTGCACTAGTTCACACACCACGTGGGAGGATTATTCATGTTATTAATTCTGACATCGATCATTTTTCAAGTATAGTTCACACAGGTGTTTTGTTAGATCCGCTATTTATTGAAGATGTCTAAAAGATCCAGCTCCGCCACTATCTCAGACAGGCCTGGGCCGTCTTCCAAACAAGGGGCGCAGACACTTCTAATCCATCGACCTCCCCCGCTCATGATTTTGCTCCTGATACCATGGAGTCAACGATTCTCCTGGATAATCCGATCAATTCACATGCTACGAAGATTGACGAAGCCGCGCTCCGGCGAATATGTTCGATTCACGGCATCCCTTTCGCCGACGTGTTGGTTTCGTCGAGCCGTGATCGTCCACACTTGCCCCCAGTCGGATACACCGCCTGCAATAAGTTTATGTGCTGGGTGGGCAGCGTGCCTCCGTTCAATTTGTTTCTTCGGTATGTTGCAATACATAGACGTCGCCCCGTCGGAGCTGCATCCAAACGGTCATGCGTTCATTTATGGGACCTACCTCCTTTTTATGGCTGTCTTCCCCAGGCCTCCAACTCCCGGCGACATCAGATATATTTACATGATCAAGAAGCGGAGAGATAGCCCCTCCTACGTGTTTATCGAGCTGCACCACAAGTGCCAAATTCTAAACAGAGCGTGGAGCAAGTTTTCCCTGTACAAACAAGAATGGTTCTACGTGCGCTGCCCTCTCAGTTTCGCGAGGAGATGGGTTGAAGGAAGTGAGTCTTCTTTTTAGAGCGATGCTCATATTTCGATTGAGGCGATGCTTTTTCTGACTCTTGTTTCATTTTTTCACACATCAATCCATGTCCTGAGGGCCGCGGCTATTCAGAAGCTGTTGAGGCTATTAGAGCTCTTACCGCCAAGGAATGAGACATCCGAACCCTCATTTCAAATGAGTCACTGTCAATGTAACGACCCGTAATTTCGCTACTTCGAAAATGAGAGATTTCATTCGATCTAAATTTAAAAGGAGTTTAAATCATAAATAAATATGCTATATATATAAATAATTATCTATTCTTATAGTTAATGTATTAAAAAGTATAAATTTGGATTTTAGAACAAATCGACAAAAGTTAAGTTTTGTTAAAAATAAATAAAGGCTTAAAGAAATGGATTTTAATATTTGTCTAAAAAGATAAATCTTATTTAAAACATCTAATAAAGATAATAAAAGCATGTTAAAAAATTTAAAAGTTTGTTAATAATCGTTTTATAAAAATAACAAAAATTTATCGCATTTTTTCAGTTTTACATACACTGTAAAATAAGAGATTTTAATATTAATTAAATATGATTTTAAAATATAAAGAGACTTGTTTTAATTTATTTAAAGAAGTAAAAAGTTCATTTTTAAATTTGGTTTACATAAATAGATAGTTTAACTAAAACGTCAAAATGTGACCGTAAAACATTTTATTGAAAAACGACGTTTTATCGATTAAAAGTTGTCGCAACGTCATCGCACCTTTATTTTCTTATATAGGAACATATATTCTAATAGTGTAAGTATTAATTAATTAACTACTCAAGTTTACTTTTACTAAACAAGGTTATAAAACTTCTAGAAGTCATTAAGAAAAGTAAGTTACATTAACAAAAGTAAGTAAGAAAAGTCAAAAGTAAACATCAAATCAATATCACATCAAAAGCCAATATAATTATTATTTTACTTAGCTTAGTTCTTAAGGGATTAAGACATAAAGTAAGGATGTGAAGGTGATGTTAAGTTTCGAAAAAGTGGAGATTGGTTTAGGTTGAAGTAAGGTTAGTTTGGTAATTTGGTAAGAGGTTATTTTGGTAAATTACCACTTTCTTTCTTTTTCTATAAATATTCACCCTCTCTTCACTTTCATTCACATTTCTTCTTCTTCTTTTCACAAGCTTCTTCATCTTCTTCCTCTTCTCTCTAATGTCTTCCATGCCATAGAAAAATATTATAAAGAAATAATGTCAAAATATTTACAAAATTTTCAAAAGAAATCAATGTTTATTTTCTTCAAAGCAAACTCCTTTTTTCTCTATATTTTACCTCTTCTTCTTTCGACCATAAGCTCTTGAAAACAGAACAAAAATGCAAAAAAAAAAAAAATTAAATCATGTATTTTTTCAGTGGCTACAACTTTCATGTTTATCACTTTGTTTCATTCCAAAGTTTACTACGACAAAATTCCACTTATTTCAAGTGCATTTTCTGGCCCAGTTTTTAAGCCAGAAAATATGTCGTTTTGTTTTGATCATAACTTGATCATAACATATCCAAATTTAGAAATTATTTTTCTTAAAACCATATGAAATTTCAGTGGCTACAACTTGTATGTTGATCACTTTTTCCAGTTTTAAAGTTTGTTATACCTGAAACTCAATTCTTTGAAGTGTATTTTCGGGCTTTACTTTTGTGAATCCGAGAATAGCTCTTTTATTTTGAACATATCTCCCTCAAAACTACTTGGATTCAAATGATTCTTTTTTCAAATTCAATAGAAAAGAATTTACAACAACTTTTCAGTTAACAAGTTTTTCAAATTTTATGAGAAAAAGAGTCAAAAACGAGAGGGAAAATGACCTATTTTTCGTATCTAAATCTTGGGAATTCAAGTTCAAAGCTCTACCGCTTCTTCTCTATATTTTCGGCCAACCTCCATCTCAAGCCTCGGCCAAGCTATTGGATGGGAGAGGGTGTTGTTTGCTAGTGTGTAATGGAGTAGTAATTAATTAGTGAAGTGTTGGTTGATTAGAATGTTGGTAGGAAGTTAATCGCTTTGGTTTATGGTGAGAAATTCGCATTGCTTTTGAATTTATATTTTGATTATGTTATAAATCATATTTACACCCTTATGACATTTGAATGTTCATACCAAATTGATTGTTAATATGGATGATTTGATAGTTAGTAAATTAAGTGAATTGTGATAATATATCTCGTTATGATATTAATAGTGAATGTTAGATTTGAAATCATATGCATGTGATTTGGTTGAATGGATGTTATGTTAGTGATAAATATGAATATTGAATATGTTCATTTTGATTAAGTAATCCCTTTATCTAAAAAGACCATATTTTAGTAATATGAGATGTTGTGGAAAAATAAGTCTCTTTTCATTTAGAAGTGAAATTAAAGTTAAAATGAAAGAGAATTTGAAATTTGAAGTGAAACGGATTTGAAAAAGATAGTTAATTAGAAATTGAAATTAAGATGAATAGTGAAATTGAAATTGAAATTAATTTTGAAAAAGTGAAGTTTAGTCTGATATTGAATTGAAGTTTAAATTGAAATTAGATTTTAAATCTAAGTTTTAAATGTGTTTAATTTGAGATTATAATTGAAATTGAGTTGAAATTGGAATTCAAAATTTTAATATTAAAATAATGTGAATATAATAATATTATAATATGGTAATAGTGAAAATTCATTTTAAATACTTTTAAAAGTGAAAATATTGATTTAAAATGGTTTCTAACGATTTTATAAGCATTTAAATCTAATTTGAATTGATTATTACAAATATTGAAAAATAAGTTAAAACTAGATGCGTCGCGCAACGGTGGTTCGCGATTTCGCGCCGAAAAGTTCAAATGAGTGTATAGAGTGGAATATAGATCGGAATTCTTCGAGGTAAGAAAATTTCAGACTATTATATCCATATCTTCTAAACGAATAAAGAAAAACAAGGTTTCGATAAGTAGATTTTGAAATAGGTCCAAATCAATTTTCAAGAAAAATCGCGCTAGTGAAGTTTAGTGACCATAACAAGAAACTTGTTTAAATGAACGTTTTTAATTATGAAAAAATATGAAATAAATTTGATAAATATATTTAAATGATTTAAAAGAGATTAGGATTGGAAAATATGAATTATCGAATGTACAAAAGTTGTTTAATTCAAAATAAGCTTATTTAGCACTTTCCGTAGCACTTTTATGCTGCGAATTCTATAACTTTTGGAATATGAGTTTAAATGTAACGACGTTTCCCAAAATAAATTGTGAATGTTTTTAAAAGCATAACTAAGTAATTTTAAAGATAATTTGAATATTTATAAGCAATTCCAAAGTAAAGTTGAAAATCTGAGTATGCGGAAATGACTAGTACATTTGTCCCGCCTGTGAGATCTGGGAAGATAAAACAAGCTGAATTTAGGTTAGACTCTGATATATGTATTTAAAATTTTCCACTGTAAAGATTATTATTGAAATAGTATATGTTATTCCATTCATGTGAGATTCTGTTCTGTCTACTTTTCTTTATCACGCTTAAAGATCCGTCTTTTCGTGCAATTTGAGTTAGACATGTGTGGTTTATTGTCGATTCAAAAGTTACGGAAAAACGGGCCTTTACATTTGGTATCAAAGATGAAGGTTAAGCGAGAACCTTGGCTCTATTATGGGTAAAGTCTCATCAAAGATAGGATTAGTAATATCCTAGGATGAGTAACTCATTAGAGATAGGGTTAGTAACACCTTAGAAAGAGTTATGAGAGTGTGTGTGTGTGTGTGTGTGTGTGTGTGTGTGTGTATGAGCGCGTATTTGTTAATTTTATAAAAATGATTTTGTTTTAAAGTAGTTGGTAAATTAATTAATTTTACCTTGGGTTTATATTATAAATTTTAAAGGGGATATTATTATTTTTTGGTTGGAGATTAAGGATTGTTTGTAATTTAGCTTAGTAAAACTAAAATATGAATATCTTGTGACTAGAATTGCACAAATTTGACTATAAGATATTTCATATAGGATCAATTAGTTGAAAGCTAGAATCTAAAACTCTTATCATATACCCTTAGATATTTGGTATTAAGAAATAATAATGATTAAGTGATTATCATGATGGATGGATTTAAAAGCTAAGTACAAATATCTTGTGAAGTAACATTCACAATTTGATTATAAGATATTTGATGATAATATTGAAGCTAGAAGTTGTAATTAGAGAAAGTAAAAAGGAAATGCATACTTAGAAAAATTCTTATTAACAAGATAGGAAAAGGTAAACCTAAGTTGAGACTTTTTACTAAATATACTATTAAAGGATAAGTTCTATAACTTATTAAGAGATAAGTTAATTTGAAATTTGGGAATAAGAGATATAAGAAATATCATCCTAATATAAAAATTTTAATTAGTGATACATTTGGGGTAATATTTGTAATTCAAAATGAAGTAAGAATAGAAGTGGATGGTCTTGAATAATATGGTTAGTAGGTTGATTGTTGGATGAAAAAAAAAAGTTAATAACAAATACCATGTGAATTAAGTTTCACAAATTTGACAATAAGGTATTTGATGGATTTAAGATTAGGAAATTTGATTTAGAAAATAGATAGGTAAATAAGTTAAGTAGTTAATCATAGAATCAGTAAGAAAAAAGTGTACACTTAGTAAAGTTGTCGTATTAATATATGAATTGGATAAACAATAATAGCTAAATGGAAACCTTAGGTAAAAAAAACTAAGGATTGAGTTTTCTAACTTATTAGTTTGAGATAATAATAGAATTCCACATTTGTTGAAGAACCTAATTGAAGTAATGAGCGTGTGAAGATTAGGGATATGTATATATACTCTTAGGAAGTAAAGGCATGTTATACAAGTTAAGTCATATTTATATGCTTAAGTAATAATGTATTTAGAAGAAAGGTAAATGGTTGTGAAATAAACTTGGATTAATAGAAATTTTGAAGAAATGTATTAGGTAAAGATGAATAAGTACATAAGTTAAACATAGATCATTTCAGCACATAAATTTTGTTCTAAGATTAGAGAACATAACTTCGAGGTGTTTACACCAATCCGAAAAAAATTTATCACTCGATTTTTGACAGCGAACATTGATGGGAGTTTATGATTATGTACACAAGTTTTCTATCTAGTTGAGAGCTATGCAAGGAAAGCAAGGGTTTGTGATTAAGAAGTCCGATCAAAGTCCTCACTAGAAAATCGAGGGATCGATACTAGTTCAAAAGAAAAGTTATGGATTTAAATAATAGATCGAATCAAATATCACATATAGTATGATATGTTGGGTCTGTCTACTTAGTAGTTGGATAGTTATCTTAAATAGTAGGCATTAAGATATAGTGGGTGGACTTATGTTTTGATATATATATATATATATATATATATATACACACACCACAGATATAGTACATGCTCAGGACAGAGAATGAGTTATGTGGATGTATTCATTTGTGTTGATATAGTATCAGTGTGGTTATTTTGGATGCATAATCTTGTTTGGTTGTTGTATATATTATCTTAAATATGCAGTATGCACTAGGATGAGTAGAATAAAAATTTAACTTGATGTATGTATATATAACCTTAAGTATATGATAAGTACTCGGGTTAGTGTGGAAAATCTTGATATGTATGTTTGACATCATCTTTTTTAGTGTTGTTATGATATCGGCCTTCTTCTTTTCTATCATCGGTAGAAATAAGCCAAATTATTGGGGAGATGAGTATGGGATAGATTCCTTCGTCTTTGATTTCATTTCGAGGACGAAATGCTTTTAAGTAAGGGAGAATGTAACGACCTGTAATTTCGCTACTTCGAAAATGAGAGATTTCATTCGATCTAAATTTAAAAGGAGTTTAAATATTAAATAAATATGCTATATATATAAATAATTATATATTCTTATAGTTAATGTATTAAAAAGTATAAATTTGGATTTTAAAACAAATCGACAAAAGTTAAGTTTTGTTAAAAATAAATAATGGCTTAAAGAAATGGATTTGAATATTTGTCTAAAAAGATAAATCTTATTTAAAACATCCAATAAAGATAATAAAAGTATGTTAAAAGATTTAAAAGTTTGTTAATAATCGTTTTATGAAAATAACAAAAATTTGTCGCATTTTGTCAGTTTTACATACACTGTAAAATTAGAGATTTTGATATTAATTAAATATGACTTTAAAATATAAAGAGACTTGTTTTAATTTATTTAAAGAAATAAAAAGTTCATTTTTAAATTTGATTTACATAAATAGATAGACTAAAACGTCAAAATGTGACCGTAAAACATTTTGTCGAAAAACAACGTTTTATCGATTAAAAGTTGTTGCAACGTCATCGCACCTTTATTTTCTTATATAGGAACATATATTCTAATAGTGTAAGTATTAATTAATTAACTAATCAAGTTTACTTTTACTAAACAAGGTTATAAAACTTCTAGAAGTCATTAAGAAAAGTAAGTTAGAATTAACAAAAGTAAGTAAGAAAAGTCAAAAGTAAACATCAAATCAATATCACATCAAAAGCCAACATAATTATTATTTTACTTAGCTTAGTTCTTAAGGGATTAAGACATAAAGTAAGGATGTGAAAGGTGATGTTAAGTTTTGAAAAAGTGGAGATTGCTTTAGGTTGAATTAAGGTTGGTTTGGTAATTTGGTAAGAGGTTATTTTGGTAAATTACCACTTTCTCTCTTTTTCTATAAATATCCACCTCCTTCTTCACTTTCATTCACATTTCTTCTTCTTCTTTTCCCAAGCTTCTTCATCTTCTTCCTCTTCTATCTAATGTCTTCCATGTCATAGAAAAATATTATAAAGAAAAAATGTCAAAATATTTACAAAATTTTCAAAAGAAATCAACGTTTATTTTCTTCAAAGCAAACTCCTTTTTTCTCTATATTTTACCTCTTCTTCTTTCGGCAATAAGTTCTTCAAAACAGAACCAAAATTAAAAATTCTTTTTTTTAAATCATGTATTTTTCCAGTGGCTACAACTTTCATGTTTATCACTTTGTTTCATTCCAAAGTTTACTATGACAAAATTTCACTTATTTCAAGTGCATTTTCTTGCAGTTTTTAAGCCAGAAAATATGCCGTTTTGTTTTGAGCATAACTTGATCATAACATATCCAAATTTAGAAATTATTCTTTAAAAACCATATGAAATTTCAGTGGCTACAACTTGTATGTTGATCACTTTTTCCAGTTTTAAAGTTTGCTATACCTGAAACTCAATTCTTTGAAGTGTATTTTCGGGCTTTATTTTTGTGAATCCGAGAATAGCTCTTTTATTTTGAACATATCTCCCTCAAAACAACTTGGATTCAAATGATTCTTTTTTTCAAATTCAATAGAAAAGAATTTGCAACAACTTTTCAGTTAACAAGTTTTTCAAATTTTATGAGTAAAGAGTCAAAAACGAGAGAGAAAATGACTTATTTTTCGTATCTAAATCTTGGGAATTCAAGTTCAAAGCTCTACCGCTTCTTCTCTATATTTTCGGCCAACCTCCATCTCAAGCCTCGGCCAAGCTATTGGATGGGAGAGGGTGTTTTTTGCTAGTGTGTAATGAAGTAGGAATTAATTAGTGAAGTGTTGGTTGATTAGAATGTTGGTAGGAAGTTAATCGCTTTGGTTTATGGTGAGAAATTCACATTGCTTTTGAATTTATATTTTGATTATGTTATAAATCATATTTACACCCTTATGACATATGAATGTTCATACCAAATTGATTGTTAATATGGATGATTTGATAGTTAGTAAATTAAGTGAATTGTGATAATATATCTCGTTATGATATTAATAGTGAATGTTAGATTTGAAATCATATGCATGTGATTTGGTTGAATGGATGTTATGTTAGTGATAAATATGAATATTGGATATGTTCATTTTGATCAAGTACTCCCTTTATCTAAAAAGACCATATTTTAGTAATATGAGATATTATGGAAAAATAAGTCTCTTTTCATTTAGAAGTGAAATTAAAGTTAAAATGAAAGAGAATTTGAAATTTGAAGCGAAACGGATTTGAAAAGGATAGTTAATTAGAAATTGAAATTAAGATGAATAGTGAAATTGAAATTGAAATCAATTTTGACAAAGTGAAGTTTAGTTTGGTATTGAATTGAAGTTTAAATTGAAATTAGATTTTAAATCTAAGTTTTAAATGTGTTTAGTTTGAGATTATAATTGAAATTGAGTTGAAATTGGAATTTAAAATTTTAATATTAAAATAATGTGAATATAATAATATTATAATATGGTAATAGTGAAAATTCATTTTAAATACTTTTAAAAGTGAAAATATTGATTTAAAATGGTTTCTAATGATTTTATAAGCGTTGAAATCTAATTTGAATTGATTATTACAAATATTGAAAAATAAGTTAAAACTAGACGCGTCGCGCAACGGTGGTCCGCGATTTCGCGCCGAAATGTTTAAATGAGTGTATAGAGTGGAATATAGCTCGGAATTCTTCGAGATAGGAAAATTTCAGACTATTATATCCCTATCTTCTAAACGAAGAAAGAAAATCGAAGTTTCGACAAGTAGATTTTGAAGTAAGTCCAAACCAATTTTCAAGAAAAATCGCGCTAGTGCAGTTTAGTGACCATAACAGGAAATTTGTTTAAATGGATGTTTTTAACTATGGAAAAATATGGAATAAATTTGATAAATCTATTTAAATGATTTAAAAGAGATTGGGATTGGAAAATATGAATTATCGAATGTTTAAAAGTTGTTTAATTCAAAATAAGCTTATTTAGCACTTTCCGTAGCAATTTTATGCTGCGAATTCTATAACTTTTGGAACATGAGTTTAAATGTAACGACGTTTTCCCAAAAGATTTTGTGAATGTTTTAAAAAGGATAATTAAGTATTTTTAAAGATAATTTGAATATTTATAAGCAATTCCAAAGTAAAGTTGAAAATTTGAGTATGCGGAAACGACTAGTACATTTTTCCCGCCTGTGAGATCTGGGAAGATAAAACAAACTGAATTTAGCTTAGACTCTGATATATGTATTTAAAATTTTCCGCTGTAAAGATTATTATTGAAATAATATATGTTATTCCATTCGTGTGAGATTCTGTTCTGTCTACTTTTCTTTATCACCCTTAAAGATCCGTCTTTTCGTGCAGTTTGAGTTAGACATGTGTGGTTTATTGTCGATTCAAAAGGTATGGGAAAACGGGCCTTTACATTTGGTTTCAAAGCTAAAGGTTAAGCGAGAACCTTGGCTCTATTATGGGTAAAGTCTCATCAAAGATAGGATTAGTAATATCCTAGGATGAGTAACTCATTAGAGATAGGGTTAGTAACACCCTAGAAAGAGTTATGAGAGAGAGAGTGTGTGTGTGTATATATATATATAAGCGCGTATTTGTTAATTTTATAAAAATGATTTTGTTTTAAAGAAGTTGGTAAATTAATTAATTTTACCTTGGGTTTATATTATAAATATTAAAGGGGATATTATTATTTTTTGGTTGGAGATTAAGGATTGTTTGTAATTTAGCTGAGTAAAACTAAAATATGAATATCTTGTGACTAGAATTGCACAAATTTGACTATAAGATATTTCATATAAGATCAATTAGTTGAAAGCTATAATCTAAAACTTTAATCATATACCCTTAGATATTTGGTATTAAGAAATAATAATGATTAAGTGATTATCATGATGGATGGATTTAAAAGCTAAGTATAAATATTTTGTGAAGTAACATTCACAGTTTGATTATAAGATATTTGATGATAATATTGAAGCTAGAAGTTGTAATTAGAGAAAGTAAAAAGGAAATACATACTTAGAAAAATTCTTATTAACAACATAGGAAAAAGATAAACCTAAGTTGAGACTTTTTACTAAATATACTATAAAAGGATAAGTTCTATAACTTATTAAGAGATAAGTTAATTTGAAATTTGGGAATAAGAGATATAAGAAATATCATCGTAATATAAAAATTTGAATTAGTGGTACATTTAGGGTAATATTTGTAATTCAAAATGAAGTAAGAATAGAAGTGGATGGTCTTGAATAATATGGTTAGTAGGTTGATTATTGGATGAAAAAAAAAGTTAATAACAAATACCATGTGAATTAAGTTTCACAAATTTGACTATAAGGTATTTGATGGATTTAAGATTAGGAAATTTGATTTAGCAAATGGATAGGTAAATAAGTTAAGTAGTTAATCATAGAATTAGTAAGGAAAAAAGTGTACACTTAGTAAAGTTGTCTTATTAATATATGAATTGGATAAACAATAATAGCTAAATGGAAAACTTAGGTAAAGAAAACTAAGGATTGAGTTTTATAACTTATTAGTTTGAGATAATAACAGAATTCCACATTTGTTGAAGAACCTAATTGAAGTAATGATCATTTGAAGATTAGGGATATGTATATATACTCTTAGGAAGTAAAGGTATATTATACAAGTTAAGTCATATTTATATACTTAAGTAATAATGTATTTAGAAGAAAGGTAAATGGTTGTGAAATAAACTTGGATTAATAGAAATTTTGAGGAAATGTATTTGGTAAAGATGAATAAGTACATAAGTTAAACATAGATCATTTCAGCACATAAATTTTGTTTTAAGATTTGAGAACATAACTTTGAGGCGTTTACACCAATCCGAAAAGGATTTATCACTCGTTTTTTGACGGCGAACATTGATAAGATTTTATGATTATGTACACAAGTTTTCTATCTAGTTGAGAGCTATGCAAGGAAATCAAGGGTTTGTGATTAAGAAGTCGGATCAAAGTCCTCACTAGAAAATCGAGGGATCGATACTAGTTCAAAAGAAAAGTTGTGGATTTAAGTAATAGATCGAATCAAATATCACATATAGTATGATATGTTGGGTCTGTTTACTTAGTAGTTGGATAGTTATCTTAAATAGTAGACATTAAGATATAGTGGTTGGACTTATGTTTTGATATATATATAGACACACACACACACACACCACAGATATAGTACATGCTCATGACAGAGAATGAGTTATGTGGATGTATTCATTTATGTTGATATAGTATCAGTGTGCTTATTTTGGATGCATAATCTTGTTTGGTTGTTGTATATATTATCTTCAATATGCATTATGCACTAGGATGGGTAGAATAAAAATTTAACTTGATGTATGTATATATAACCTTAAGTATACGATAAGTACTCAGGTTAGTGTGGAAAATCTTGATATGTATGTTTGGCATCATCTTTTTTAGTGTTGTTATGATATCGGCCTTCTTCTTTTCTATCATCGGTAGAAATAAGCCAAATTATTGAGGAGATGAGTATGGGATAGATTCCTTTTTCTTTGATTTCATTTCGAGGACGAAATGCTTTTAAGTAGGGGAGAATGTAACGACCTGTAATTTCGCTACTTCGAAAATGAGAGATTTCATTCGATCTAAATTTAAAAGGAGTTTAAATCTTAAATAAAAATGCTATATATATAAATAATTATCTATTTTTATAGTTAATGTATTAAAAAGTATAAATTTGGATTTTAGAACAAATCGACAAAAGTTATGTTTTGTTAAAAATAAATAATGGCTTAAAGAAATGGGTTTCAATATTTGTCTAAAAATATAAATCTTATTTAAAACATCTAATAAAGATAATAAAAGTATGTTAAAAGATTTAAAAGTTTGTTAATAATCGTTTTATAAAAATAACAAAAATTTGTCGCATTTCGTCAGTTTTACATACACTGTAAAATTAGAGATTTTGATATTAATTAAATATGATTTTAAAATATTAAGAGACTTGTTTTAATTTATTTAAAGAAGTAAAAAGTTCATTTTTAAATTTGGTTTACATAAATAGATAGTTTAACTAAAACGTCAAAATGTGACCGTAAAACATTTTGTCGAAAAACAACGTTTTATCGATTAAAAGTTGTCGCAACGTCATCGCACCTTTATTTTCTTATATAGGAACATATGTTCTAATAGTGTAAGTATTATTCAATTAACTAATCAAGTTTACTTTTACTAAACAAGGTTATAAAACTTCTAGAAGTCATTAAGAAAAGTAAGTTAGAATTAACAAAAGTAAGTAAGAAAAGTCAAAAGTAAACTCAAATCAATATCACATCAAAAGCCAACATAATTATTATTTACTTAGCTTATTTCTTAAGGGATTAAGACATAAAGTAAGGATGTGAAAGGTGATGTTAAGTTTTGAAAAAGTGGAGATTACTTTAGGTTGAAGTAAGGTTGGTTTGGTAATTTAGTAAGAGGTTATTTTGGTAAATTACCACTTTTTTCTTTTTCTATACATATCCACCTCCTTCTTCACTTTCATTCACATTTCTTCTTCTTCTTTTCTCAAGCTTCTTCATCTTCTTCCTCTTCTCCCTAATGTCTTCCATGCCATAGAAAAATATTATAAAGAAATAATGTCAAAATATTTACAAAATTTTCAAAAGAAATCAACGTTTATTTTCTTCAAAGCAAACTCCTTTTTTCTCTATATTTTACCTCTTCTTCTTTCGGCAATAAGTTCTTCAAAACAGAACCAAAATGTCAAATGCTTTTTTTTAAATCATGTATTTTTCCAATGGCTACAACTTTCATGTTTATGACTTTGTTTCATTCCAAATTTTACTATGACAAAATTCCACTTATTTCAAGTGCATTTTCTGGCCCAGTTTTTAAGCCAGAAAATATGCCGTTTTGTTTTGATCATAATTTGATCATAACAGATCCAAATTTAGAAATTATTTTTTATAACCATATGAAATTTCAGTGGATACAACTTGTATGTTGATCCATTTTTCCAGTTTAAAAGTTTGCTATACCTGAAACTCAATTCTTTGAAGTGTATTTTCGGGCTTTATTTTTGTGAATCCGAGAATAGCTCTTTTATTTTAAACATATCTCCCTCAAAACAACATGGATTCAAATGATTCTTTATTTCAAATTCAATAGAAAAGAATTTGCAACAACTTTTCAGTTAATAAGTTTTTCAAATTTTATGAGTAAAAGAGTCAAAAACGAGAGAGAAAATGGCCTATTTTTCGTATCTAAATCTTGGGAATTCAAGTTCAAAGCTCTACCGCTTCTTCTCTATATTTTCGGCCAACCTCCATCTCAAGCCTCGGCCAAGCTATTGGATGGAAGAGGGTGTTGTTTGCTAGTGTTTAATGGAGTAGGAATTAATTAGTGAAGTGTTGGTTGATTAGAATGTTGGTAGGAAGTTAATCGCTTTGGTTTATGGTGAGAAATTCTCATTGCTTTTGAATTTATATTTTGATTATGTTATAAATCATATTTACACCCTTATGACATATGAATATTCATACCAAATTGATTGTTAATATGGAAGATTTTATAGTTAGTAAATTAAGTGAATTGTGATAATATATCTCGTTATGATATTAATAGTGAATGTTAGATTTGAAATCATATGCATGTGATTTGGTTGAATGGATGTTATGTTAGTGATAAATATGAATATTGGATATATTCATTTTGATCAAGTAATCCCTTTATCTAAAAAGACCATATTTTAGTAATATGAGATATTGTGGAAAAATAAGTCTCTTTTCATTTAGAAGTGAAATTAAAGTTAAAATGAAAGAGAATTCGAAATTTGAAGTGAAACGGATTTGAAAAGGATAGTTAATTAGAAATTGAAATTAAGATGAATAGTGAAATTGAAATTGAAATCAATTTTAAAAAAGTGAAGTTTAGTTTGATATTGAATTGAAGTTTAAATTGAAATTAGATTTTAAATCTAAGTTTTAAATGTGTTTAATTTGAGATTATAATTGAAATTGAGTTGAAATTGGGATTTAAAATTTTAATATTAAAATAATATGAATATAATAATGTTATAATGTGGTAATAGTGGAAATTCATTTTAAATATTTTTATAAGTGAAAATATTGATTTAAAATGGTTTCTAATGATTTTATAAGCGTTGAAATCTAATTTGAATTGATTATTACAAATATTGAAAAATAAGTTAAAACTAGACGTGTCGTGCAACGGTGCTTCGCGATTTCGCGCCGAAAAGTTCAAATGAGTGTATAGAGTGGAATATAGCTCGGAATTCTTCGAGATAAAAAAATTTCAGATTATTATATCCATATCTTCTAAACGAAGAAAGAAAATCAAAGTTTCGATAAGTAGATTTTGAAATAAGTCCAAATCAATTTTCAAGAAAACTCGCGCTTGTGCAGTTTAGTGACCATAACAGGAAATTTGTTTAAATGGATGTTTTTAATTATGGAAAAATATGGAATAAATTTGATAAATCTATTTAAATGATTTAAAAGAGATTGGGATTGGAAAATATGAATTATCGAATGTTTAAAAGTTGTTTAATTCAAAATAAGCTTATTTAGCACTTTCCGTAGCACTTTTATGCCGTGAATTCTATAACTTTTGGAATATGAGTTTAAATGTAACGACGTTTCCCAAAGAAATTGTGAATGTTTTTAAAAGGATAATTAAGTATTTTTAAAGATAATTTGAATATTTATAAGCAATTCCAAAGTAAAGTTGAAAATTTGAGTATGCGGAAACGACTAGTACATTTTTCCCGCCTGTGAGATCTGGGAAGATAAAACAAGCTGAATTTAGGTTTGACTCTGATATATGTATTTAAAATTTTCCGCTGTAAGGATTATTATTGAAATACTATATGTTATTCCATTCGTGTGAGATTCTGTTCTGTCTACTTTTCTTTATCACCCTTAAAGATCCGTCTTTTCGTGCAATTTGAGTTAGACATGTGTGGTTTATTGTCGATTCAAAAGGTACGGAAAAACGGGCCTTTACATTTGGTATCAAAGCTGAAGATTAAGCGAGAACCTTGGCTCTATTATGGGTAAAGTCTCATCAAAGATAGGATTAGTAATATCCTAGGATGAGTAACTCATTAGAGATAGGGTTAGTAACACCCTAGAAAGAGTTATGAGAGTGTGTGTGTGTGTGTATATATATATATGAGCGCGTATTTGTTAATTTTATAAAAATGATTTTGTTTTAAAGAAGTTGGTAAATGAATTAATTTTACCTTGGGTTTATATTATAAATATTAAAGAGGATATTATTATTTTTTGGTTGGAGATTAAGGATTGTTTGTAATTTAGCTTAGTGAAACTAAAATATGAACATCTTGTGACTAGAATTGCACAAATTTGACTATAAGATATTTCATATAGGATCAATTAGTTGAAAGCTAGAATCTAAAACTTTAATCATATACCCTTAGATATTTGGTATTAATAAATAATAATGATTAAGTGATTATCATGATTGATGGATTTAAAAGCTATGTACAAATATCTTGTGAAGTAACATTCACAATTTGATTATAAGATATTTGATAATAATATTGAAGCTAGAAGTTGTAATTAGAGAAATTAGAAAGGAAATGCATACTTAGAAAAATTCTTATTAACAAGATAGGAGAAAGATAAACCTAAGTTGAGGCTTTTTACTAAATATACTATAAAAGGATAAGTTCTATAACTTATTAAGAGATAAGTTAATTTGAAATTTGGGAATAAGATATAAGAAATATCATCCTAATATAAAATTTTGAATTATTGATACATTTAGGGTAATATTTGTAATTCAAAATGAAGTAAGAATATAAGTGGATGGTCTTGAATAATATGGTTAGTAGGTTGATTGTTGGATGAAAAAAAAAGTTAATAACAAATACCATGTGAATTAAGTTTCACAAATTTGACAATAAGGTATTTGATGGATTTAAGATTAGGAAATTTGATTTAGAAAATGGATAGGTAAATAAGTTAAGTAGTTAATCATAGAATCAGTAAGAAAAAAGTGTACACTTAGTAAAGTTGTCTTATTAATATATGAATTGGATAAACAATAATAGCTAAATGGAAACCTTAGGTAAAGAAAACTAAGGATTGAGTTTTATAACTTATTAGTTTGAGATAATAATAGAATTCCACATTTGTTGAAGAACCTAATTGAAGTAATGATCGTTTGAAGATTAGGGATATGTATATATACTCTTAGGAAGTAAAGGTATATTATACAAGTTAAGTCATATTTATATGCTTAAGTAATAATGTATTTAGAAGAAAGGTAATGGTTGTGAAATAAACTTGGATTAATAGAAATTTTGAAGAAATGTATTAGGTAAAGATGAATAAGTAAATAAGTTAAACATAGATCATTTCAGCACATAAATTTTGTTCTAAGATTTGAGAACATAACTTAGAAGTGTTTACACCAATCCGTAAAGGATTTATCACTCGATTTTTGACGGCGAACATTGATGAGAGTTTATGATTATGGACACAAGTTTTATATCTAGTTGAGAGTTATGCAAGGAAAGCAAGGGTTTGTAATTAAGAAGCGTGATCAAAGTCCTCACCAGAAAATCAAGGGATCGATACTAGTTCAAAAGAAAAGTTGTGGATTTAAATAATAGATCGAATCAAATATCACATATAGTATGATGTGTTGGGTCTGTCTACTTAGTAGTTGGATAGTTATACTAAATAGTAGACATTAAGATATAGTGGTTGGACTTATGTTTTGATATATATATATATATATATATATATATATATATATATACATATATATATATACACCACAGATATAATACATGCTCAGGACAGAGAATGAGTTATGTGGATGTATTCATTTATGTTGATATAGTATCAGTGTGGTCATTTTGGATGCATAATCTTGTTTGGTTGTTGTATATATTATCTTAAATATGCAGTATGCACTAGGATGGGTAGAATAAAAATTTAACTCGATGTATGTATATATAACCTTAAGTATATGATAAGTACTCAGGTTAGTGTGGAAAATCTTGATATGTATGTTTGGCATCATCTTTTTTAGTGTTGTTATGATATTGTCCTTCTTCTTTTCTATCATCGGTAGAAATAAGCCAAATTATTGAGGAGATGAGTATTGGATAGATTCCTTCGTCTTTGATTTCATTTCGAGGACGAAATGCTTTAAAGTAGGGGAGAATGTAACGACCCGTAATTTCGCTACTTCGAAAATGAGAGATTTCATACGATCTAAATTTAAAAGGAGTTTAAATCTTAAATAAATATGGTATATATATAAATAATTATCTATTATTATAGTTAATGTATTAAAAAGTATAAATTTGGATTTTAGAACAAATCGACAAAAGTTTAGTTTTGTTAAAAATAAATAAAGGCTTAAAGAAATGGATTTTAATATTTGTCTAAAAAGATAAATCTTATTTAAAACATCTAATAAATATAATAAAATTATGTTAAAAGATTTAAAAGTTTGTTAATAATCGTTTTATAAAAATAACAAAATTTTGTCGTATTTTGTCAGTTTTACATACACTGTAAAATTAGAGATTTTGATATTAATTAAATATGATTTTAAAATATAAAGAGACTTTTTTTAATTTATTTAAAGAAGTAAAAAGTTCATCTTTAAATTTGGTTTACATAAATAGATAGTTTAACTAAAATGTCAAAATGTGACCGTAAAATATTTTGTCGAAAAACGACGTTTTATCGATTAAAAATTGTCGCAACGTCATCGCACCTTTATTTTCTAATATAGAAACATATATTCTAATAGTGTAAGTATTAATTAATTAACTAATCAAGTTTACTTTTACTAAACAAGGTTATAAAACTTCTAAAAGTCATTAAGAAAAGTAAGTTAGAATTAACAAAAGTAAGTAAGAAAAGTCAAACGTAAACATCAAATCAATATCACATCAAAAGCCAACATAGTTACTGTTTTACTTAGCTTAGTTCTTAAGGGATTAAAACATAATGTAAGGAAGTGAAATGTGATGTTAAGTTTTGAAAAAGTGGAGATTGCGTTAGATTGAAGTAAGGTTAGTTTGGTAATTTGTTAAGAGGTTATTTTGGTAAATTACCACTTTCTTTCTTTTTCTATAAATATCCACCTCCTTCTTCACTTTCATTCACATTTCTTCTTCTTCTTTTCTCAATCTTCTTCATCTTCTTCCTCTTCTCTCTAATGTCTTCCATGCCTTAAAAAATATTATAAAGAAATAATGTCAAAATATTTACAAAATTTTCAAAAAAAATCAATGTTTATTTTCTTCAAAACAAACTCCTTTTTTCTCTATATTTTACCTATTCTTCTTTCGGCCATAAGTTCTTCAAAGCAGAACCAAAATGCAAAATTCTTTTTTTTAAATCATGTATTTTTTCAGTGGCTACAACTTTCATGTTTATCACTTTGTTTCATTCCAAAGTTTACTATGATAAAATACCACTTATTTCAGGTGCATTTTCTGGCCCAGTTTTTAAGCCAAAAAATATGCCGTTTTGTTTTGATCATGACTTGATCATAACAGATCCAAATTTAGAAATTCTTTTCTTAAAACCATATGAAATTTCAGTGGCAACAACTTGTATGTCAATCACTTTTTTCAGTTTTAAAGTTTGCTATACCTGAAACTCAATTCTTTGAAGTGTATTTTCAGGCTTTATTTTTGTGAATCTGAGAATAGCTCTTTTATTTTGAACATATCTCCCTCAAAACAACTTGGATTCAAATGATTCATTTTTTTCAAATTCAATAGAAAAGAATTTGCAACAACTTTTCAGTTAATAAGTTTTTCAAATTTTATGAGTAAGAGAGTCAAAAACGAGAGAGAAGATGAACTATTTTTCGTATCTAAATCTTGGGAATTCAATTTCAAAGCTCTACCGCTTCTTCTCTATATTTTCAGCCAACCTCCATCTCAAGCCTCTGTGAAGCTATTGGATGGGAGAGGGTGTTGTTTGCTAGTTTTTAATGGAGTATGAATTAATTAGTGAAGTGTTGGTTGATTAGAATGTTGGTAGGAAGTTAATCGCTTTGATTTATGGTGAGAAATTCTCATTGCTTTTGAATTTATATTTTGATTATGTTATAAATCATATTTACACCCTTATGACATATGAATGTTCATACCAAATTGATTGTTAATATGGATGATTTGATAGTTAGTAAATTAAGTGAATTGTGATAATATATCTCGTTATGATATTAGAAGTGAATGTTAGATTTGAAATCATATGCATGTGATTTGGTTGAATGGATGTTATGTTAGTGATAAATATGAATATTGGATATGTTCATTTTGATCAAGTGATCCCTTTATCTAAAAAGACCATATTTTAGTAATATGAGATATTGTGGAAAAATAAGTCTCTTTTCATTTAGAAGTGAAATTAAAGTTAAAATGAAGGAGAATTTGAAATTTGAAGTGAAATGGATTTGAAAAGGATAGTTAATTAGAAATTGAAATTAAGATGAATAGTGAAATTGAAATCAATTTTGAAAAAGTGAAGTTTAGTTTGATATTGAATTGAAGTTTAAATTGAAATTAGATTTTAAATCTAAGTTTTAAATGTGTTTAATTTGAGATTATAATTGAAATTGAGTTGAAATTGGAATTTAAAATTTTGATATTAAAATAATGTGAATATAATAATATTATAATATGGTAATAGTGAAAATTCATTTTAAATACTTTTAAAAGTGAAAATATTGATTTAAAATGGTTTCTAATGATTTTATAAGCGTTGAAATCAAATTTGAATTGATTATTACAAATATTGAAAATAAGTTAAAACTAGACACGTCGCGCAACGGTGGTCCGCGATTTCGCGCCGAAAAGTTCAAATGAGTTTATAGAGTGGAATATAGTTCGGAATTCTTCGAAATAAGAATTCAGACTATTATATCCATATCTTCTAAACGAGGAAAGAAAATCAAAGTTTCGATAAGTAGATTTTGAAATAAGTCCAAATCAATTTTCAAGAAAAATCACGCTAGTGCAGTTTAGTGATCATAACAGGAAATTTGTTTAAATGAATGTTTTTAATTATGGAAAAATATGAAATTTTTTTGATAAATCTATTTAAATGATTTAAAAGAGATTGGGATTGAAAATTATGAATTATCGAATGTTTAAAAGTTGTTTAATTCAAAATAAGCTTATTTAGCATTTTCCGTAGCACTTTTATGCTGAGAATTCTATAACTTTTGGAATATGAGTTTAAATGTAACGACGTTTCCCAAAAGAAATTGTGAATGTTTTTAAAAGGATAATTAAGTATTTTTAAAGATAATTTGAATATTTATAAGCAATTCCAAAGTAAAGTTGAAAATATGAGTATGCGGAAACGAATAGTACAGTTGTCCCGCCTGTGAGATCTGGGAAGATAAAACAAGCTGATTTTATGTTAGACTCTGATATATGTATTTAAAATTTTACGCTGTAAAGATTATTATTGAAATAATATATGTTATTCCATTCGTGTGAGATTCTGTTATGTCTACTTTTCTTTATCACCCTTAAAGATCCGTCTTTTCGTGCAATTTGAGTTAGACATGTGTGGTTTATTGTCGATTCAAAAGGTACGAGAAAACGGGCCTTTACAGTCAAGGTTCGGGTTGTTAGCAAAAGGTCGTCGGGTGAGCCTTCCTGAGGGCGTCTCCATCCCTAAGCCCACATCCGGTAAAGGGAAAAGGTTGGCTGAATCGTCGTCACGCCACACCCCCGGTGCACATGAGGAGGGGGAAATCAGAGAGGGTGAAGCACCCGAAACACAAGGTGAGAATGTGGGTCCTACTCAGGATCTACTGGTCGAAGTGCATGATATTGAAACATCATCTTCCTCTTCGAAGGGGAAAAAGACGTTGGCATATAAGATTAGAAAGGAGAAAGTTGGCGGAACTTCCAAAGTTACGCTCATCCCGGCAAAGAAGGAGGCTTCTTCTCAGCATGTTGGAAGTTCACTAAAGGGCCTCTTGAACCTCTCCATTCCGGAAGATTTGCTCAACTATGATTTTGGCGATCCAGAGGCATTCAAGTTCCATTCGCCCCTCAGAGGCGATGTGGGCATTCCAATCCAAAGTCAGGGAGAGAAAACTCCTGTTAGCAAGGCTACTGGTCTGTCGGGGGAAACATTAGGACACACATGAACATTTGCACTTCAATTCGCACTTAAATTTTTGTTGTCACATCTCTCCTTGCTAACTCGTGGTTATTTGAATTTCATGCAGGTGACATAGGATGCTCGCACGATTCGATCGTCTCCGTGGTTCTTCTATTTTCCATCCGTCCGGACGGGACTCGGGTCCTGAGAGATGTCGAGATAGAGATGGTGATGGTAGTGGGGACCGCCATTCTTGGGACTCATCATCTCGGAAGAAAGCGTATTACTAGCCCACGCATCACCGACACCCCCTTCCCATTCGGGGCAAAGCAAGGATCAGCCTGGTTACAAGGGGTCGCAGTCTGATATCCCCCGAGATCAACGCTCTGACTCTTCTTCCACTCGGCAGTCCCGAGATTCTCATAGGAAGGGCGAACTTTCAAATCCGTCTCATCCTGCTCCTGCATCGGATGCAACAGTATCAGAGAGACTGAGCGAGCTCAAGGCTACATTTCCCAAGATTTACTTCGATGGGTTGAAGTTTCTTCCGGCGATTCATTCTATACCTGGAGATCTTAAGCAGAACGCCATTGCCTGTACCAACGACGTCTATGTTCAACATGACATGTTCGTTCACCTAGCCGAGAAACTTTCCGAAGTCTCTGTGGAGCGCCAGCATGAAATAGACCGTTTGAAGCTTGAGGCCACCCACGATAAAAATATCATTAAGGCCCAGGACGAAGAAATTGCCACTTATAAATCTGAACTCGAGGCCGCCCATCGGAGTGCTAGGGATACTGCTGAGGCAGTCACTCGCTTGGAATCAACTCATAAGAAAGAGCTTGACGAGGCGGTTCAATGATGTGGGGCTTTGGCCTTGGAAAAGGACTCCGTTCAAAAGGAGAGGGATGCGCTCAGCGCCCGGGTCAAGGAACTTGAAGAGCTTCTCCACAGAGAGAGAGAGAGAGGAGAAAACGGCTGCCCAAGAAGAGTCACAGCGATACTATGATGAGATCGTCGCCACCCGACTTTTAAAAGAACAACTCGAGGGCGAGCTCTCCAAGGTTGAGATGTTAAAGAGTGAGGCCCATGAGGAGGGCAAGAGGACGGCGTTGACGGACATCGATTCTCGTCTTGAGGTAGCCAGGGAGGAAGGTAGAGAGGAGATCAAAACTGCGTTCGACCCACTCATTGTCGAATTCAACGCCCGCGTGCTAATGCACCGTGACCTAACTTTTTTGGCCGATGGCTATCTTGAATCGTTATTCGAGGCGTGGGAAACCTTAATTCAGATTAGGAAGGCCGAGCGCGGTATCGACGAGGTTGACGAGGAGGATTTGATAAAGGAATTTATGAAGGGAAATGAGCCTTCGGACCTATCGGCGGCCAAGGCCCTTTACTGCAAAGGCTCCCCCTCGAGGAAAGGGAAAGAAGTTGTCACCGGTCCATCCGAGGCCGAGTCTCCTGTTCACATGCCTTCCCAACCAGCCGGTCGGCCGATACTCGATCCCTTCGAACAGCACATTGGCTATGATCCGGAAGCCCCCGGCCTAGGCGTTCATGTTTTGTCTCCCATCCCGGATGGTGAAACTCCTTTGACGGCAATGAGTTTGCCAGGGCCTGGTAGATAACCTTCCACTTTGAGACTTTGAAATTCGTCGTTCTTTGTGAAGTACTATTGCATTCTAATGCTTATCTTTTTTGATTTTGTGCAGGTCGTTCTGGCCCCGATCCCACTCCGAGGAGCGATGTCGCCAAGGAGGTGGAAAAGCCCGACGGGGGTGCTCATGCTGGTGAGGTTCCTGGGCCAGATGCTCAAGTGATCAAGGCGCTTGACGAAGGCAAGTCCGGTTCCTCCTCTGGGAGTTATGAAGTAGAAGTCACAGGTGCCTCTTAGCATATATCTGAATTGAGCATGAAGGAGCGGCTCGAAAAAGAGAAAAAAGATACAACCAAGGTCAAGGTTGAGCTGCGTGAGGTGGACCTAGACGATCCCTTGAACAAGCCATTGAAGGTCATCTTTCCTGGCAGGTCCAAGCCCTCGGACATTCCCCCTACTTCTTCAGTTATTACTCCTCCATCAAGGAAAGGTCCTAAGGGTAAACGCTCTGGGGAAGAGTCGTCCGGGAAGAAGTTGAAGAAGCACAAGAAATGACTACTGTCCTCGTTCAACGAGAGTCAGTTTAGGTCATGTAATGATTTTTTTTTGTAATTTTTGTAAATAGACTGTTGACTCCGAATCTTGGAGTACTTGTATCAGAAGACTTTTCCTGAATAGAGTTTAATTTCCTTTTCTGTCTTTTCAAAAGATTCTTATTATTCAGTTTCCCTTGTGATCGCGATTCGAATCCATGTTGTTGTGCGTACCATAGACTTCTTGGTTTGTCTTCACACGGCCCGCCGATTTCTCTGAGAGTTATTTGTTTTCCTCCCATGCTTCAAGCACTTAGAATCATTTTTTAATCTGCACAACGGGAACTTGGAACATTCCAGTCCACAATCTAGGGACTTGGAGAGTCTTTTCCATTTATACTTGAGTCCACGCTTTGGGGACTTCGAGTACTCCAGTCCATATTCCGGGGACTTGGGAATTTTTATTCGTTTATACTCGAGTCCGCGCTCTGGGGACTTAGAGTACTCCAGTCCACACTCCGGGGACTTAGAGATTTTTATTCGTTTATACTTGAGTCCATGCTCTGGGGACTTAGAGTACTCTAGTCCACACTCCGGGGACTTGGAGATTTTTTTTCGTTTATACTCGAGTCCGCGCTCTGGGACTTAGAGTACTTCAGTCCGCACTCCGGGGACTTGGAGATTTTTACTCGTTTATACTCGAGTCCGAGCTCTGGAGACATAGAGTACTCCAGTCCACGCTTCGGGGACTTGGAGATTTTTATTCGTTTATACTCGAGTCCGCGCTCTGGGTACTTAGAGTACTCCAGTCCGCACTACGGGGACTTGGAGATTTTTATTCGTTTATACTCGAGTCCGCGCTCTGGGGACTTAGAGTACTCCAGTCCACACTCCGAGGACTTGGAGATTTTTATTCGTTTATACTCGAGTCCACGCTCTGGGGACTTAGAGTATTCCAGTCCGCACTCCGGGGACTTAGAGATTTGTACTCGTTTATACTCGAGTCCGCGCTCTGGGGACTTAGAATACTCCAATCCGCACTACGGGGACTTGGAGATTTTTACTCGTTTATACTCGAGTCCGCGCTCTGGGGACTTAGAGTACTCCAGTCCGCACTTCGGGGACTTGGAGATTTTTACTCATTTATACTCGAGTCCGCGCTCTGGGGACTTAGAGTACTCCAGTCCGCACTCCGGGGACTTGGACATTTTTACTCGTTTATACCCGAGTCCGCGCTCTAGGGACTTAGAGTACTCTAGCCCGCACTCCGGGGACTTGGAGATTTTTACTCGTTTATACCTGAGTCCGCGCTCTGGGGACTTAGAGTACTCCAGTCCGCACTCTGGGGACTTGGAGATTTTTATTCGTTTATACTCGAGTCCGTGCTCAGGGGACTTAGAGTACTCCAGTCCACACTCCGGGGACTTGGAGATTTTTACTCGTTTATACTCGAGTCCGTGCTCTGGGGACTTAGAGTACTCCAGTCCGCACTCCGGGGACTTGGAGATTTTTATTCGTTTATACTCAAGTCCGCGCTCTGGGGACTTAGAGTACTCCAGTACACACTCCGGGGACTTGGAGATTTTTATTCATTTATAGCATTCGTACGCCAGCCAGAATAATATAATTTTAATCGCTTGTCGCAGGGCTATCTTACCATAAACATTAATCATTCATATAAAAGATGGCTTCAAGCCTTTATTAATGAAAGAAAGCTAAATTGTCTTATTACATGCCAAGAACTAGAAATGAAAACGTACTGGAAATAAATGCGACTACGGCAGAAAGGAAATAGACCAAGTGTAATAACGTCTCAAGTGCTCGCTGTTCCATGCTTGGGGGAGTGTCGCTCCATCGACGGTCGTTAGCTTGAAAGTTCCTTCCCCAAGCCTCCGTTCGATGACGTACGGACCTTCCCATGTGGGGTTCATATGAGATGGGGCTGGAAAAACTCGTTTCAAAACGAGGTCTCCCACACTTTTTCGTTATAATATCTGGCGACCCGATGTCTATATGAGGGCGCTCTCAAATCAGCTTCTTCGCATTTTTCATCAATAAAGTCCAATGATTCCAATAAGAGATCCTGGTTCGACGTAGGTTCGTAGTGAGTTACCCGATGAGATGGAACTTCAAGTTCCACGGGTATGACAGCCCCCGTGCCATATGCCAATGCAAATGGAGTGTGGCCAGTCGCGGTCTTGTGGGTAGTTCTATAGGCCCAAAGCACCGTCGGTAGCTCACCTACCCACTTGCCTCTAGCCTTTTCCAAACGCTTTTTCAATATGGACTTGATTATTTTGTTTACGGCTTCTACCTGTCCATTCGCCTTCGGGTGAGCGACTGCTGCAAACCTTTTCTCGATGCCATACTTCTGATAAAATTCTCTGAACTCCTTGCTTTCGAATTGAGTTCCATTGTCTGTTATGATGGTTCGTGGAAGGCCAAAACGGCATATGATATTTCGTACAATGAAATTAATGACTTTCTTGGTTGTGATCGTGGCCAAGGGTTCCGCCTCTGCCTACCTGGTGAAGTAATCGACCGCTACTATTGCGTATATCGCGCCTCCTTTGGCTATGGGTAAAGAGCCGATTAGGTCAATCCCTCACATTGCAAATGGCCAGGGACTAACCATTTGTGTGAGTTCCGTTGGTGGCGCCCTTGGAATTTTTGCGTATGTCTGGCATTTTTCACACTTTCTCACATAGTCTGCAGCGTCCCGATTCATGGTTGGCCAATAGTATCCATAGCGGAGGATCTTCTTTGCTAATGTCTGCCCCCAGTATGGTCGCCGCACTCTCCTTCATGGACTTCCTTTAATATCTGTTTTATCTCACATGGGCTACGCACCGGAGTAAGTGGGTCGAGAATCCCCTCCGATACATTATCCCATCCTATATTATATAACGTGAAGCTTTACGGAGGACTTGGCGTCTTTCGCTTCTCTTTTCAGGCAAATCCCCTAGTAGCAGGTACTGCTTAATTGGGGTCAACCACGATTCCTTCTCAAGTTCGTCTTCTAACACGAAATCTATCTCCATCACGTCTATACTCGAAGCATGGAGGGTCTCAACAGGGAACAATCCCATTTGCTATGCATCGCCAGTGCTTGCAAATTTTGCCAACGAATCAGCTTCTCTGTTCCGTTCGCGTGGGACGTGTGAGATGTCGTAGTATTCTATACGCGCCAGCAACTCTTAAACCCGAGCAAGGTAAGAAGCGAGTCTCTGTCCCTTCGCTTGATAGTCTCCCCGCACCTGATATACTACCAGCTGCGAGTCATAGAAGATTTCGAGTGACTTCATTCCCAGTTCGATAACAGGTCTCAAGCCAGCAATCAATGCTTCATATTCGGCTTCATTATTTGTTGCTGCAAACTCGAACTTCAAAGTGTAGCAGATTGATCGGTCTTCAGGAGTTACGAGGATTATACATGCCCCCGAGCAACGGTCATTAGATGCCCCATCGGTGTACATCTTCCATCGAACGGGGGGTATGGTTCCGTGATTACTCGGTTCATCTAGCACAGTGAAATCAGCAATGAAATCGGCTAATGCTTGTCCTTGTATGGCCCTTCGCGGCGAATAGGTAATATCGAACTGACTTAACTCAATATTCCATTTCAGCATCCTTCCGGAAGTTTCCGGCCGTTGGAGTACCTGTCACAAGGGTTGGTCAGTGTAGACACTGATTGAGTGTGCCTGAAAGTAGGGGCGAAGCTTGCGTGATGCAATCACCAATCAATAGGCTAGTTTTTCAATTTTTGGATAATTTCTTTCCGCCCCTGTCAAGCGCTTACTGACATAGTAAACTGGCTTCTGAATCCATTCTTCCTCGCGGACCAAGGTTGTACGGATAGCGTGCTGGGATACTGCCAAGTACACATACAACGTTTCGTGGTCTGTCAGCTTGGACAGTACGGGGGGACTTTCCAAGTGCCTTACCAGAGCCCGGAATGCTTCCTCGCAATCTGATGTCCATTCGAAGTTTCTCTTTCCTTTCTTTATGATGTCGAAGAAGGGGATGCACTTATCTGTAGCCCTGGATATAAATTGACTTAGCGCAGCCACTTTTCCATTCAGGCTTTGCACCTGATTTATGGTTCTGGGTACTTGTATATCTCGGATAGCCTGGATCTTCTCTGGGTTAGCCTCGATTCCCCGGGCATTCACAATGAATCTCAGAAACTTTCCTGATGCTACGCCGAATGAACACTTCAACGGATTGATCTTCATTCCATAATGCCTGAGTATGTCAAACATCTCCGTTAGGTCTCAGCCGTGGTCGTTCGACCGCCGTGACTTCACTAGCACGTCATCCACATAGACTTCCATTGTTTTACCAATCTGATCTTTGAACATTCGATTCACCAGGCGTTGATAAGTTGCTCCTGCGTTCTTCAATCTGAATGGCATTACTACATACCAATACAATCCCACGTTTGTGACAAAGCTGGTGTGTTCTTGGTCCGGGATGTGCATCGGAATTTGATTATAACCAGAGTACGCGTCCATAAATGATAGCAACTCATGTCCGACAGTTGAGTCGACGAGTTGGTCAATCCTTGGCAGCGGGAAACTATCCTTCGGGCATGCCTTGTTTAAGTCGGAGTAATCAACACAAGTCCTCCATTTTCCATTCGCTTCCTTTACTAACACCGGGTTAGATACCCATTATAGGTAGAGGGCGTCACGGATGAACCCGTTGGTTTTGAGTTTGTCCACCTCCTCTTTGAGAGCCGCGGACCTCTTCGGGTCCATGCCTCTCCTTTTTTGTTTCACAGTGTCTCGGGTCTATGTTCAACATATGACTTGCGATTGCAGGAGAAATCCCGCACATATCAGAATGCGTCCAAGAAAAAACATCAAGGTTCGCTCGGAGTAAGTCAGTAAGATTCTCAGCTGCCATGGGGTCGAGCTGTGATCCTATTTTAAAAACTCGTGATGGGTCGCTACGGCTAACTGAGATGTCGATGGTTAGTTCAGCCGGTGCTGTGTTTGTTTCCCTGGGTTCCCCATCGTCTCTCGGATCTATGTCTCTATGGATCCGAGAATACCGCCCGAGCCAGGGCTCGGGAGCTAGTTGTCAATCGTCAGAACCTTGGATGCGGACAGGGTTGTCCACAACATTTCCTTTCTCCCTACGCCGTGCCTCCGTGAGCTCAGCTACATAACATGCACGGCAGGTTGCCTGGTCGCCGTGTACCACTCCAACCCCCCTGTGTGTTGGAAATTTTAACGTCAAACACCAAGGGGCCAATGCTGCCCTAAATTCCGCCATGGCTGGACGGCTCAGAAATACATTGTATGGGGAATCAACATCCAGTACTATAAACGGTAGTATTCGCACCCTTCTGCATTTACCTTGTCCCAGTTCAACTGGTAACTCCATATATCCCATTGCATCAGTTGCTGCGCCAGTAAAGCCATGGATTCTGGCCTTGGATGGCTTCAAATCCTTGGTTTCCAGCTTCATTTGGTCGTATGCCTTCCGGTAGATGATGTTAACGGAACTTCCGCAATCGATTAGAATTCTCTTTACGAATGCCGGCCCGATGGTTGTAGATATGACCATTGGGTCAATGGTAGGAGCCTCTACCTTATCCGCATCTCTGTTCCTGAATACGATATCGCCATTCATCGTGCGCTGATGCTTTGCCGGAGTCCCATCTTCCACGTTCGAACAACATTCGTACTCTGCATGTCTTAAGGAGTTAGCATATCGCTCCATCTCCTGCCAGTTCTTGTCTGCAGGGTGAGGTCCGCCAGCAATCGTGTTAATAACCAATCTACCCACAGTCCGAGAAGGTTGTTCCGGTTGGTGTGGGGCTGGCCCACGTCTAGGGTTTGATGTTTCTCGCCTGGAATCCTGTGGGTCTTTGACAAATTCCTGTAGCTTCTTCTGTCTAATTAGTTTTTCTATGGCGTCATGGAGGTGTCTGCACTCCTCTGTGTTGTGCCCATAAGACTCGTGAAAACGGCAATACTTCCCGGTCCGCTTCTTTTCTTCTATCGATTCTTTGGACGTGGCTTCCTATACTGGAAAGTGTTGCAAGTCGATAGATAGATGTTCTCAAGAGAAGCATTCAACGGGGTGTATTCATTATATGTTGGGATTCTTGATTTCCATTTCCCTGTCTCTTTTTTCTTTCCGGGGTTTCCACCTCCGGATCCTTTAGACTGCCCGGGCTTGTTCTAGATGTCAACTTGAGTTTTTCCAGGGTTATTTACGGTTTGCTTCACGATGGCGTTACTTTTCATAGACTCTTGAACGGGCCCTGATGCCTTATCTCGCCTTGTCCACCGAGCTTCCTCCCTTCTTATGAACTGATGAGCTTTCGAATAAAAACGTTCCAGCGTAGCTGGGGGCTTCCCCGCCAATCAATTTTCAAATTCAGAATCCGGATCCACTCCACGCATTACTGCCATCAAAATCGTGGTCGTTAGGATTGCTCACCTTAGTAGCAGCAACATGAAACCTTTGCAGGTATGCTTTCAATGACTCTCCTGGAGTTTGAGTTACACTTGATAAGGGCATCACGTCCTTTGGACGAGTAGCGTGTATCCTGAATTGTTCTACGAATTTCATTGCTAACTCATCGAAGATGGATATAGATCGTGGTGGGAGTCGAGTAAACCACACGGTGGCAATCCCGGACAAAGTGATTGGGAAACACCTACACTTAGTTGCGTCATTAGCTCTTGCGGAATCCATCATCCATCCGTATCTCATCACATGCTGCCTGGGGTCAGTCTTCCCTTCGTAGGCGGGAATGGCGGGCATGCTGAACTTTCTTGGGTATTCGGCCTGTAGAATGGTATCCGTGAAGGGAGTATGACTCTTAGTTACTCCCCAGTCTTCATTAGTTAGACCTTGGTTTTCTTTCATCAGTTGCCTGATCGTAGCCGTCAAATCCGGGGTTTGTATGGGAGATGGGAGGTTGGGTTCCGTTCCACAGGACCGTGCAGGTTGATGTCCCGTCCGATTTGGGCCTTGGTTTCTAGTAGATCGATCAGTAGCACCTGTATATGCATCTTCAACCTTACGGAGTCTACGCCTAGGAGGCTCATCAGCAGAAGTAGACCTATCATCTTCAGAGTAGGGGACAGGGCTTCCTCCAGCATTCTGATGCTGCTGCTGAGTAAGTTGAGTCATGAGGTCAGCGTTGGCTTGCATTTGCTCAGCAAGTTGCTTTCTACTTTCCTTAAGTTCTCTTATCAGGTCGTTGAATTTTGCTCGGGAAACAACTTCTGCTTGGTTTTGGTGGGAGGGACCTGCACCCCGAATTGCTTGCTGATTACTAGTTCCCAATTGTTGCACACTAGCACTTTTGTGAGCATCTGCATTTTGAGAGGCTGATCTAGTTCGCGGTCTTCCCATGGTAGAGTTGTTGGTTGTAACTCTGAGTAGTATCAACAGATGCCTTATAGCTGATTATGGATCTCCTTCGGGGGATTTATGCAATCCAGTAGCTGCAATGTAGATCCTAATAGCCTGAGAATTCAAGTTTCTTAGTGAAAGCACCAAAATGTTAGAACCAAAATTGGTCACTAACACCCTTACAAAGATCGTGTAGAGAAATTAACGAAGAAAGTAAATTAAAACAGAGAATAGAGTGTAAATTTAAATGCAGAGAACAAGAACACCAAATTTATAGTGGTTCGGCGTAACTGCCTACATCCACTTTGAAGTTGATTTACATTGATTTCCTTGATGGTTGAAACTATTTAACTATTTTCCAACTATTTAACTATTTTACAGCTATTTTGCAAACTAATCATTATTTTTCAACTACTTATCTATTTTTAGATTTTTGAACTATTTCCTAAATATAAACTGGTTGAAGTTCAAACTGTTATTGATTAAATACCCAACTGGGATAAGAATTGAGGTGATAATCCAAACGGGGATTAATGTAAATGGGAATAAGGAATTGTGAATAGAAAGGAAATTGATTTGGCTGATAATCAATGAAGTTAAATACGTAGGATGTACGTATACTATTCTAGTCGCTTAGTGATTTGATCCAGATTCGAACACAGAATTTCGAGATAGTTATATCGATCCGAGTGGGATTTTTCACTCGATTTTCGACGGCGAACCTGGATATGGATTGTTGATTGGTTCTGGATATTCTCTATCATAGTTATAGCTATGCAAGGAGATGATGGTTTCTGATCAAGAAACCAGATCTGTGTCCGCACTAGGAAGTCGGGTGGACGATACTAGTTCGGAAGCGAAATTGTGTGATCGAGTGAGCGATCAGATTGATATGAGTACGGATGATATAAGTACATCGTACGGATTTGAATAAAATTGAAATTTGGAAGAGTAATCAAATTTAAATATTTGATTTTGAATAAACAAAGTTATATATCTTTGTTATATATAAAATTAAGCTTCCCTTGTTAAAAGTTATTCCTGGAAGAAAAGGATTTTTGAAAGTGTTTGAAGTATAAAAGGAGTTTTATACAAGTTTGAAGAGATCCCAAGTTTTTAAAATTTTATATATCTGAATATATATATAAAGGATCTTATGAGGAATTTGGAAAAAGGTTTGGGAACCTTTGAATTGGAAAGGCTTTTGATTTTGGGTAAAATCAATGTTGAATTTGGAAGGCCTGGTTTGAGAATTTATCGATTTTGGGATAATCGATTTTGTGTAAAGGAGCTTTGTATGAGATCATACTAGGTGTATGATTTGAAGATACTATATGTGTATAGTATAAAATGTTTTAATGATGACTCTGGGGAAAAAGGCGGTCCCTTGAAATGAACTTCTCAGGAGTGCCACCGGGTGGTGCTGCCTTGAGCCCCAAGGGGGGTTCTAAAGTTGATCCTGTGAGGAGTCTGGACAAAACTAGTTCTTGAGGATTATGAGTTGTGTATACCATAGCGGAAGTCGTGTGTGCCGCTGAGAGCCAACAGTCTACGTTTGATTTTATATCGGTAGACTGCGACCTATGATATAACATAGCGGAAGTCGTGTGTGCCGTTGAGAGCCAACATTCTGCGTTTGATTTTATATCGGCAGGCTGTGACCTATGTAGGAGTGGAGAGGTTTCATTTTGATAGCGAAAATCAGAGGTCGCAGAGAGCCTGCAGTTACATGGACTTTTGCTGCGACTGCAACGTAACCCTGGTATGTAACTGTGACCATGGATATGGGTGATGATTTCCAGAGCATTCTCAACAAAGATATTTCCTCTATTTTCAAAACTGTTTTCTAGATTTCCAATAAAAAAAACTATTTTCTATATTTTCAATAAAATTATTTTCCAAGTATTTTCACTGGGTGTTGAAAACGGGTTTACTAAGTACTTATAGATTTTCAGTCCTACGCCTGATCAACGAATGACTGAATTTCTGTGAGAACAAGAATGAACTGGTTGAGACATCGAGTCATAAAAAGTGTTTTATAAAGAGCTATTTTACTAAGTATGATGTGAATTTAAAAGCATTTCTAAATTTTTCTAAATAAAGTGTTCGAATTTTGGGAAAATAAAGGAAATCCAAACTGGAATTTTAATGAAGTGATTTTGTAATTGAAATCGAATATTGATTTAGAAATTGGAAATAAGCTAATTGGTTAAATAATTGTTTGATTGAGTATGTTAATAAAAATTTAACTTGGGTAAACAAATGGATTGTGAATTAATAATGGGTTTGAAAATGAATTCGAATTTTTAAATAGAATTCAACTTAGATTTAATACTAAATTAAATAAGAAGAGATGTTGTAAAATAAAAATAAAATTGAGTTGGATTGGAAATGTGATGGTTTGAATTACAAATAAAATTCAAGGGTGATTTGAATAATATTTAATGAAATTTGCAAGTAAATTGGATATAAGAGAAGTGATTATAATAGAAATGGTTTGAGTTGCAAAACAAAACTTAAGTGAATAGAAATAAATTGATAATGGCCTTGTATTAATAAAATAAACTCGATAATGAATTAAGTAAATAAATGAAAATTTAAAATGGGTTAATTGAGTTAAATAATAAATGGATGAAGTCTGATAGAATAAAAATTAAACCTAAGTTGTGATTAGAATCGGATTATCAGACTGAATTTAAGTTTGGTGGCATATTAATTTGAAGTGTAAATGAGTTGTTTTTGTGCTTGAATATTATTTTGATAAATTGAGAAGGTGAATTTGAAATTAAAATTTAAAATGGATGGGCTAACTAAATTTAATGGAAGTTGATTAATTGAGAATCAAATAGAAGTAAACTTAAGTTCGATGTTGGAATGAATTAAAGTAAATTAACTTAAGTTTAAAATTTATGGAAGTTTGGCTTCGAATAAGAGTGGAAGCCCATTAAATAAAAACTTGGATTAAATTAATTTGAAAATGGTTATTAATTTATAAGTTTAAATGTGCCAAGCTTAATAAATGGTTTTGAATGAATCCAATGTGGGGATGGGATAAAATGCAATGAATTGTTGATTAATAAATTAGAAATGAAATGAAATTAAATTCAGAATGAGTTGAAATTAATTTGAAATAGTTATAAACTAAAATAGATACTTTATTAACCGAATATCGTCGAGATTGCATAACAATAATTGTAGTTTGGCGTAAACTAAAGTAACTAAAATACTATGAGTTGATTGAGATTTAATGAAATTGATTTTGAATCATTTGAAGAGAATATGAGCTCGTTTGGCTTAAAAATCAATTAAATGTAAGAAATTGAGTTGAAAACCATTAAAAATTGAATGAAATGGCTTATGAATTGGTTGGAAGCAATTGAATTAGCTTTAAAGTTATATAAATCGCATATGGGAAGCGTTTGGTGTGTGTTGCTTTTGAAATGCTTGTGTTTAGCCATTAAAAGTAAGTGAGATGTTAATGAATTCTCTATATATGGCACTTACATATTTAAATTGAGTAAGTACAGGTACCTGAAGGCCGTTTGGCTGGATTTGGATGCACTAATTGCTCAAATAAGTAAGCCGCATGCTTAAAATGCTTAATAAGGTACGACTACGCAATAAAAATAGGAAATATGAACTGTTTTTGCTTTTTCCGACCGGGTGGGTCGATGTATATATATTTATATCTCTTGTCAAATTGCAAAAGCTCCTACGTACAAAGGAGACTCTGCCAAAAATTTCGGAAAATTTTGGGAGTTAGAAATTTTTTGAGAAAATTTTGTTAAACAATTAAACGATTTTAAATATGAAACTGAAATAGATTAGTAGATGGAACTGATAAAACTCAGTTGTAAATGGAAAATAAAAATTTAATGTTCAAAATTAAAATAAGCTGAATTCATACTAAAACGGGAAAAACGAATTTGAATAGAAGTAAATATGAAAACCTATATAAGAGAATGTATAAAATGATTTGTAAAGTTTCGATTGAATATTGTTGCTAAACAAGTTATGCAGGTATTATAAAGGGAAAAGAAAATTGGATTTGATTTCAACAGATAAATTTAAATTGCCTGACTAAAAGGTATGTATCTTAATTTCTGATTGAAATTGGATTGGGTTTTTGATGTAGCCACTTGGCTTTTGTTTTCTTTTGGAATTTGGGAGCCCGTAGAGGCCTTTTGTAGTAGTACCGAGGTAGCCGCGCAAAGGAGACGCTGGCAAAAATTTTCGGGAATTTAGAGAGTTAGAAAAATTTTGATAATTCAAAATTTGATTTAAAATTGAAATTTAGATAATTGAGCAAAGGGATATGATTTGACACTATGAAAGGTTTTGAGAAGTTGGTTGATGTGATAATAGGTTTTTATTAAAGGATGGTTGGTAGGATGTTGAATAGTGAGTTTTGGAAAGAGGTAAACGGGTATTGGTCCATTCTTCCTAACTAGTAATTTCGAGGACGAAATTCTTTTAAGGGGGGAGGAATGTGATGACCCAGAATTTTCCAACAATTTAAATTGGAATTGTCAATTGATTTCAAAATATTTAAAAGTTAATTTTAACTTGAATTCAAGATATCAATATTTACTTGATAATTAAATCATTGAATTATATGGTTTAAGAAATGAATTTAATAATATATCATTTAAATTGGAACTTGAAAATAGCCTTCCAAGGCACAGTCTCGGAATTCGACGAAACTAGTTCCATTGGATCCGTAATAGTTAGTTATTATCGGGTTTCAATTTTCGCAGCAATCGGGGTTGTCGTTTGACCCTGGCAGCTCAAAACGCTTAAAACTATTTTAATCGACTTAATTTAAAACTGATCGTTTTCTTCTATAACTCGTGCATACGATCGAATTAGGTTCCGAAACACATTCCATCGGGTTCGGAACGCGGGTAAAACTTTATAATTGCCTGACGGCATTCCTTAAGAGAAGTTCAAAATTTTAAAAGGCAATTATTGAGTCGTTTTGGAATTTTATAATATAATAAATTTAAAGTAAAAGTCAGAGATATTTTATTAACACGAACGCGTGTCCAAGAAGCCTTCCAATTGATATTTATCGCCAGCTCTCTCTCTAATCTTCAGAAACCTAATCAAAAAAAAGGGGGGGAATGGACGAAGTCGGCCTCAACAAATCGTAACTGATAGAATTCGCAAGCAAATCTCGAGCGTGCCCTCGCGCGAGAAGATGGAGGCCGCTCTTGGCAGGGGCGGAGCGGGGTCGCGCTTGTGATTGGACGGAGCGTCGACGTCAGAGGCAACATGAAGTCGAGGAGGTGGGTTTCGGTTGTGTCTTGGGATTGGCGACGCGATGGGAGGCAACTCGAGTTCGACTCGAGTACAGTGGAGCGAGGGCTCGCGACTGTCGCGATGTTGAATACGTCGAGGGTGAGGGGATGCGATCGGCTAGGGTTGGTGCTGCAACCTTTAGGATCTCGCGTTGGATTGGGCAGCAAGGTAGTTATTTATTGTTTTGAATTTTATATATAAAAAGATCTGTTTTACAGTAAAGAAAAGGGGTGTGTGTGTATATATATATATATATATATATATATATATATATTGAAACTGTTTAAAACGAAAAGAAATTCAAAGTGTTAGAAGTTTATATGAAGATTGGATTTTTAATCTATATATTATTTTATAAGTAAGATTTTGGGAAGTGGAAAAGGGGAAAATAAAATATGTATACATGGAAGTTTGGGTATTGGAAATTTTGGGGATTATCTTGTTGAAATAAATTATTAGAGGAAATTGGTTGAGATTAGAATTTATTATTAAAACCAAATTGTTAATTTAAAATTTAAGTATTAAATGGTAATTGATTTTCGATTTATTTCAAATATTAATAAATCATATAAATTATTATTCAAGGTCAACATCTGAAGCAAACCAAGTCGAGATTGGATTTGGGTTGCAAAATCAAAGGTGAGTAAATCTCACTCTGTTGGTTTATTATTTAAATTTGAATGGTTAAATTTAAATAATTGGTAGAGTGATTAAACTGATTAGACGTGCACTAATGTTGGTGCGACTTGGATTTTGGTTGGTTCTCGAGTTAAATGTGGATTGACTCGAAATATTTGGGTTTAACTTGTTTTTAAAACTTAAGCTATAAATAAGGAAATATTTCCATTTTAATGTTGATAAGGACTTGATGGTTGTGATCCATCAAATTAGCATGGTAATTAGAATGGATAATTAATTCAACTAATCAATGATTCGAGTTAATTAATTTAGTAGTTGAGAGTTTAAATTAATTAATTAAGGAGTTAAGTAAATTAATGAAGTTTAATTAAATTTGGATAATCATTGGGCGGTTTAATGAGTAATTACTTAAGTAATAAATAACATATAATTGCTTGTAGAATTAATCAAGAGATTAACTAAGATAATTAATTAAGGAGTAATTAATTTATTAATGAAGCAAATAAAAAGATAGTTAATTATAGATTGAGGTTAATCGAGAATGATAAATATTGGGGTCGAATTAAAGTAATTAATTTAGATTAGAACAAATCAAAACATAATTGGGAACCATTAATTTATAAAATCAACGATGTAATTAAAGATTGATTAATTAAGACGAATTAATCAAAAATGACTCATGAGAAACTAATTAATGTAAGTAATTAAAAATTAGCATGATTGATTATGGTTAATTAAATTGTGAAATAATGAAAGATAACTCGTGGTTTTAGTTAAGAATACTTAATATCATAAAATTTAATAAAAATAATTACTTGGAGGTAATTGAAAATAATTAATCCATAGTAAATAATTATGAAGAATTATGAAGGAATGGTTGATTAATTGATTTGAAACTAATTATTGTTAAATGAAGGGATCTAAGTGATTGAGGATTGAAATTCAATTAGAATCAATTGAATTAATTTGGAAGCTATAATTTGCTTATGAATGATTGAGTGGTATTGGATGCTTTGAATGAGTTGACATCTCTAATATGAAATGTTGGGATTTTCAATTGGATAACTTGAGATAGGATGGTATGAGTCTCGAAGGGGACGGGATCGGGTATTGAGAAATACCCGAAACCCCTTCGAATTTATTTTGATAAAATGATTTGTGAAATCAATACGATGAATGAAACGACTTAAGTGAATGGGATTATTTTATCTAAGTTTGGTACTTAAGAATTTATTTGTGAAATAAATATTGCCTATAGTAAATTGTGAATTGGTTAAATTGATAAAAGTTACCTGGGTCTATTTAAGTTGATTGCTTTGGTATTATATGTTCGTTGGATTTACTCACGCTGGTTTCCAGCCTGACCCGGGTGTTACTTTGGTGTAATGCTCGGGTCAGACCGAGTATTACAGATTTTCAGGTAGGTATGTTCTGGAGCTCAGGAGGCGAGCTGGATGGCATTAGCGTATAGAGTTTTTCCGCTGTATTTATATTATTATAAATCTGAGGCTTGATAATTGTATATATTCAGTGACTGAATGTATGTGAAACTCTGATGTATATTAAATGTAATCGACAGAAATAGAATTCTTTTGTAACAGTTATTATTTATTATTATATTTTATCCACTGCGAAAGTGAGGTGTTGTTGATTCTGATCTTCTTCTTTCTTCTATCTCTTCCTTCTTATCATAACTATCTGGAATTTTCAAATGTGAAAATTTCGGGTCGTTACAGGTGATTACAGATACAATCCGTTTTTAGTTACTAGAATACAATTGCAAAGTAAAAGAAATAAGTCTGGAATGAGTCTTGAAAATGGCAGAGTCTCCCCAGTGTTCTCTAAAATCTCTCCCTTTTTTCTGTGCCTCTGCCCCTCTATTTCTAGACAAAGGTGGGTTGGGCTTCCCTGGTGGGCCTGGTAGCCGAATAACTCGGTCCAAATAGGACAGTCCTGTACGCCGGACCGAGCATGCCAAACGGTCGAGTACCGATCCATTTTCTTTATGTCGAACGACACGCCTATTGTGGGGAAGAGTAGGCCGAGCAGTGTTCGGACCAGGCGTGCTGGGGAGAATACCGAACCATCCTTGATTGCCGAACCATTCTTGATTACCGAACCATTCTTGATTGCCGAACGTCTCGGGAGGCCGAATGACAATGCCGAGCCTTCATGGATACCTGAGCTCCTTGATGCCGAAAGGTTTGGCGCCGAACGGTCTGGGTGCCGAACGAGGAGCTTGATGTTTGAACACCATCTTGATCGAACGAGGCTTCTGGACGAACGAAGCTTTTGGCCGAACGAAGTCTCTGGCCGAGTGCCATCTTTGGCCGAGCAATGTCTTAGGCCGAACGTTCTTCAGATGCCGAGCGTAACATGATGCCGAACCGTTATGGTGCCGACCCTCCTTTAGGCCGAACGTTCTTGGTAGGCCAAGTACTAGGTTGCTCAGTCAATTCCCTGGAAAACAACCGGCTATTTCCTACCATTCAAATCGACAATAATCCATACATGTCGGACTTGAATGATGCAAAATAATAGATTGTAAATAAATTTAAAGAAAATGAAATCAAATACATAGAATCACAGATATAGAATAATCAGAATAACTCGTAGGGGAATATAAAATTACATAGTAGTTCATGAAGCTACTATAACAAAGTCTCAAAACAAATACATAATATCAGTCTGAAAACAACATAATAGAAATCCCAAATACATAAAAGTTCACTAATACATGAGATAAACTAGAATAGCTGAAACTGAAATAGATATAAATATAGATAGGCAGAATCTCCAACAAAGACCAGCTCCAGAAAGAGAATCCAAAGCTGTGAATACTCAGGCCGACCCGAGCGTAAAGCAAAACACAAAACACTCGAGTCAGAACACATATATACTTATATAATGTAAACCAACTCAAGTGAACTGTAATAAAGATACAAGTAACTTAAAGGATGCCTGGGACCGCCCATCCTCTAAGGATTCGTTAAACTATTTACTATATAGTAATATTGCACTATTATAATAATATCTACAGTGAAATAAACTTACTTTAAAATAGCGTTAAGGAGTGACTCAATATTCCCCTTAACACATAATAGTCCCAGTAGTCCATCCAGTATCAGCGTATCTCCAGATCGGGAGACTACCATAAATATTCCATAAGCTACGGGAGAAATACAAACTTGCAGTAAAGGCTCGGTATGGTAGGTGACACGACAAACAAGGCAATGCCAGGGTAGATATACCAATTACGCACACGGACTGGCGATAACGTAGCAGCCACTACGCCCACCCCGAACAACACTCCAGAAATCAAGGGGTACACCCAATCAATCACAACTATACTAGGACGTTATCGAAGAAGTGTGTCCGACCAGAGTAGCTACCCCTTTTGGCCCGAGATCGCTCCTGTTTTAGCCACCTTAAGCCAACTCACGGGAGTCGGGTCCACATAATGTACCTCAAGAACGTCGTCATCATCCCACTTCATTCTGGAACCTCCACCACGTACACAGTTGTTAAAATGGTTTTCGGTATCGACAGAGAGTATGTCAATATCCGATCCCGGTCTCTTTAACAACCAATTGTTATTATAAGCCGTAGTTATAATTTTAAAAAGGTATTTATACTTCAAAAATCAAATATCATTTCAAAAATTCAATATCCTTTCAAAATATCGAAAATCATAACTTTTCAAAACCACATTCATTTTATATAAATTTAAAATACCATTTCAACACACATTTCAAAATAGTTTATATTTCAAAATGAATTACTTCATTTAAATCAATAAAATGAAGTTATTATATTTAATAATTAAATATTAAATTTTCAAAATTTTAATCTTTTCAAAGTTCATTTATTCACTTAAATTTATCAAAATAGTGAAAATTCACTTTTCGCAGCATTTAGAAAATGCTACGGAAAGTTACTTTTAAAACAATTTAACAAAAGACAGCATAAAAAATGCTGTAATCTGGTTACTTTAGTTCATATAAAACCTTAGTTAAATTTAACAACTACAACACTTACAAAGTGCTATAATAGCCCTTAATTAAATTTAGTCATTTAGTTCATTTCTATCAACTACAGCATTTACAAATGCTGTAATATCCTTTACATTAGAAATGATAACATTTCAAAAATGTTCTTAATTAAATTTCATATATTCAATATAATTTCATAAACAATTATACTTTTATTTAAACCATTTTGAACGTATAAAATCATACATATTCACTTTTAAAACAATCATTTAAATATCCTTATAATTATGATTTTATAAAGTGAAATTTCCAGTCAAAAATCAAAATTTAACAATAATTTACTTATTAAATTCAAACATTCAATTTCAATTTCTTTATAATCAAATTTTTAACTTAACATTTAAGTTTCAATGTAACTTATTTTTCATTTTATTTTCTTAACTTAAAATTCATTTTTAAACAAAATCCACAAATTTCGAAGTTAAGTTGTATTTCAAAATCAACTCAAATATTCATTTATTTCACATTTTAATTTATTCAAAAATCATTAACACATTATAAAAACCATTTTAAATTCATTTTAAATCAAATTTTAAATCTATTTATCATAATTTTCGACTTAATTTAAATTCTATTTATAACCAAATCATAATTTCCAAAATAACTTATTTTTCTAATTTCTAACTTTACCATTAATTCATCTCAATTATAAATTTTTAGAAAATCAATAATACTTTACAAAAATCATTTTTAATTAAGTTTGAATCAAAATATTATAATATTTACATTTCTAAATACTTTAAAATTTAAAAAAAAATATTAACCACGGGTCTATATATCATTTTCTAGCCCAGGTAAAGTGATACGGATAATATATCATTTCAATCCGTAGTTTACAAAGAAAACCTGGGTTTATCATTTCAAACCCACAGTCCCAAGTAAAATGAAATAATAAAAAATCGTTCAGCCTATCATGTCAGCCCATAATGATTTTTCCCTATTCTAAAGTCCATTCGGGTATGTATCATTTCAACCCATAGTGATTCTAATCTATAGGGAACTTGCAGTGTGATAAACTGATATAAATAACAGAATAACATTATATAACAGTAACAAATGGTATGACAGGTAAATAAGCATGGTTGAACATCATATGATCATAGCATAACAGATATAACATGGTGATATGGTTTTACAAATTTAATTGTGATCAGTTTACTAGTCATATAAGTATAAATTTGCCTGATGAGAATTACTCGCTTATATAAGCTAGAGATGACAACCAAATACACAAACAAAGATCTTCTAAGGCACGACAGCACGACAATGATTTGAGAGTGGGAGAGCCAAAGCTAATTGCCTTGTCAAATATCAAACAAAACAAAGTACAACATGAATTTCAAAACAAAATTTTACTAAACAATGCTAGAAATAAATGTACTACACAAAGCCAAAGCTTTTGCACTTGCATTCAACAACTTACGCTTCAGCCATAGGTTGGAAAAGCACTGCTATGGGATGAATTAGGATCAGGTTAAGGTTCATATGGGGTCGGCCATAACAATATAAATGAGTAGAGAGATATGTGTGCATGTACACACAACTACAAGGCACAAAAGTGGATTTTCATGTCATCAAAGGTCTCGGCCAAGGCATGGATGAGCAAGGCCTGATCTGGAGAGTTCATGTATAGGTGTGGCAGAGGTCTCAGGTCAAAAAGTGACTGGTGGTGGTGGTGTATGTGTCGGCCAAGGTGGTGGTTGGAGTGGTGGAACAAGTGGAGAGCTCGGGTATGACATAAAGGTGGAGTTTTCTTCATTTTCTTTGGTGGATCATCAAATAATAGGCCACATCTATGGAAGGGCAGTGGGAATGAGGAGATGGTAGCTGGTTATGGTGGTGGTGGAGGCGGCCATGGTGCTAGAGTAGAGAGGGCCGAACACAAGAAGGAGATGCAAGTGCAAAAATCAACAAAATAATGGAAAAAAGTGAAAAAGAATAAAAAATTTTACCAAAATTTTCACTTGGATGATGGCCTATTGTTTATTTTAGGGTTTGAGATATTTTTCACGTGAGAAACAATGAGGTGGTTGGCTGAAGAAAGTGTATAAGGTAGCAAATTGAAGTGGTGTATTGATTGGTAATGAAAAGGTAGTAGAATGTGAAAAGACAATGCACATAAAAGGTCACAAACCTTTCAAATTTCCATAATTTCTTTTGCAATTTTAAATATATAAATAAAATAAAAACACAAAAAAATAATGAATGCATAAACATAAATAAATAAATTTTAAATAAATATAATTAAATTAAGAAAATAGAAAAAAATGGAAACTAGGTTTTAAAATTTTAAAATAAACTCAATAAACTTTGGAAAATTTTTATAATCACTTTAAAAATATTTAAAAATGAAATCTTGCAATAAAACAAATTTAAAATAATTTCAAAATAAAATAAAGTCAAATTTAAAATTATATTAAAAACATCTAGGGTTGTTACACATACTATTACTTTTGATGTTGGTTTCGATTGGTGCACCTTGATTTGGTATAACCTCCAATTGACTTGATATGGGATGGATGGACGTAGTGGGCGATCATGGCTATGATACGTTACCACTAGCCCTGCGACCCGAACTAGTAGTATCCTATCTTGGACATTGCCTTATGTACCTTGTCATATTTTTATCTTTATACAAGACCACTATAAGTTTGGTTTAGTGTTTTCGTATCACGGCGCATCCCTATCCCTTGACATGCCACTGGGGCGTTATATGCATACTATAAGACAATGCAAATATGCAAACTGTGTGACAATGCTTAAAAACGCATTAAGGGGGATTAATGTAAAGCCTTAACGCTAAGAAAAATATTTATTTTACTGAATAGACATTACGTATATAGAGGATTCTACTATATATAAATATTTTGACGGATCCTTAAGAGACGGAAAATTCCGTAACATCTCTTGAGTTATTGCACGCACATTATACACTGGATAGGAGATGTAAAATCCCGTAAAAATCTCTGACGCTATTACACTCCTGTTATATGTGATATTGATTTTACTCACATAAGGATATTTGAGACATGACTCGAGTGTTTTGCCTTTTCATTACGCTCGGGTCAGCCCTGAGTTTTCAACGCATTAAAATTATTCTGGAGGACAGAGATTTGGTATATTATATTACTAGTATTATTTCACTGTTTAATTGTTCCGCTACATTATTCTATTGTTCTGTTATGTATATAACTCTGATAGATGTTGTAAAAAAATTAATCGAATGTATAGTATAAACAGCTTCACGAACTGTTTATTTGATTATTATATTTTGTCATTACGCTACGAGATTCTGTATTTGCTTTCTTTTTTTCATATTCTTCTTAATTAACCTGATTGATTATCTGTATTCTGGATTGTTTGAGTTGGATGTGTGGATTATTGTCAATTTAAACCTTCTGAAATATGGGTCGTCGTAGTTGGCATCAGAGCTTTGGTTTAGCGACAACCTTAGCTTTGTGGGGTTGAATTCATTAGAGAGAGGGTAGCAATACCCTAGAGTGAGTTTGTTTGAGTGTATTATATGAGGATGCGTACTTTTTAGTGTTATAAAATGTTTTATATTGTGCTTGATTATCAGTTGAGTTATTTTTGAATTTCGGTTGGTGCGTGGGACGCCATGTTATTGATAGGGGTTTCTTAACACTTAAATGAGGCAAGTCGATATAATATTATTTTTAAACAGGGTAAGTGAAATTATTTTACCTAAAATTATATTTTATATATAAAAAGAAATAATCTACCATGAATAACCATATAGGTTCATGAAAATACAAATTTATTTATGGATATTGTTTGTTGGGAGATAATATATTTAGTTAGCATTGATTATTGGTTGAATTAAACTAAAAACGAATATTTGTGAACTCTACTTCATGAAGCGTTCGATAATTAAATTGAATTGAAATATAATTGCAATAAGGATTGTTTGCAATAACAAAGTTGTAAATTAACGAAATGTTTTCATAATAAGGTAATGGAATTGTATAAGTATATTTATAATATGGCTTATAAATAGAAAGGATTTAAAAGCTAAGAATTTTATAATTTAAAATTACGTTGATTTTCAAATATGTCTTCAAAGTCTTCAAAATTAATAATAATATTGTTTGAAAGTTTTTTGACTAGAAATATGTTTTGAAAATATTTTTGAAAGAAATAAAAGCATTGAATGAGCTTTACTTGTTAGAAAATGATTCTAGGGATGACTGCAGCATCGCTAGTATTCATTTTTAAGTTTCTAAGTGAAAATTACTACCAAAAGAAATTTATTTTCGATTAAAACAAGTTTTAATTGTGAAAATATTCCAAGTATGATATGATAAATATAGGAAAATAGCTTTGAACTTATAAATTAAACATAGTATAGATAAAAAAATAAGTTTATAACTTATAAACTTGAATAGGGAAGTAAGACCGAATTTTTAGAACGATTGAACATTTTTGTTAACCAAACAAAAGAAAATTTGAATTTGAGATAGAAATAAAATAATTAATCAAAGAAATGTTAATTAAATTGAGTTAGTGAAATGAAGTAAATAAAATAAAGTTTAACTCAAGAAAGATTAAATGAAAATGAATTGTATTTGAAATGAATTAGATAAAATAATGAAATGAAATTTTTAGTGAATTAGTTTGCGTAACTTATAGATTTGAGAAATATTAAGTTTAAAACAAATTTTAAATTTGTTGAATGTGAGTGACAAGAGAAGAGAAAATTTTAACTTAAATAAAGTTAAATAAACTGAGTAATTGATTAAATGAAACAAACTTTAACTTGATAAAGATTAAATGAATTTCGAATGGAACTAGATGAATTAGTAAAGTGAATTAGTTCCACTTAAGCTATAAAATGAATTAATAGAACGAATACGAACTTGAATTATAAAATGAAATGCAATTTGGGTGTGAAAGAAATTGAACGAGAATAAATGAGTGTAAGTAAAATTAGTATGAGTAATTGAATTTGATTTAAATTGGATGTAAATAAATTAAATGCAAGTGGAGTGATTTTTAATAAATTGAATGGTAACTAATTGAATATGAAATAAGTAAATACAATGAACTATAAGATGGAAGTTAACTTAAGAAAAGTTGAATGAAATTTTTTTTAGAAAAATGTGTGATCATCTGTAAATAGAGGAGAGCACACATGCAATTATATATATCACAATAATAAGGTGCTGCCAACATGCCTGACATGCAACAAAACTAAATACAAGTATGAAAGGAAAATCAGGTACCCCTAAGATGAGTTCCGACAAGGCCACCACCATCACACCCCGATATCGAGTTCCGGCATGGCCACCACCCGATACTAAGGTGTTAGGAATACTTAGAAACAAAAAAATATGATGCTCCATGCATCCGAGTCAGGAGATCTATGCATCACAACCTAAGAAGGAAGCTCCATGCATCTGGATCAGAAGGAAAGAAGAAGCATCTACTTTGAAGTGGAACTGAATATGATATTGAATGGAAAAACTGCTCTGGAGACTCTGTACAAAGGAAGAAGTGCCAAGCAGAAAAATGGATCCTCCTGAAGGTAATACGCCACAATAGAGATGAAAGTATCCTGCATCAGTAGTGGAAATACAAGAAATCCTGAGTGAAAAACTCTACTCTGATGGCCTCTCTGCAACCCGCAATCCTACAATCTGAAGACATGAGAACCTGCAAAAAGAGCCTGACACCCTATAGTCCATACCTGTATCTGAAGGATGACTAAGCAAAAAGTAAGAATTATACATATATATGTATATTTATATAAGTAATATACAAATATATGTATATATGAGGTGGGAAATAAAACCAAAATAAGACTAAACAGGACAAAAACAATAGAATTAAAATACCTATAAACTAATCCCACCAAATACAAGAGCAAAGATTAAAAAAAAACTAAAAAGATTCTTATGAGTCTTTAATCATAAGTAAGTTATGATTCACATTTAGATCATCATATAAATTTGATAATATATTAATATTAATACTATTAGTGTTAAATATATAATTGTTGTGTTTGAGTAAGTTAATATTGTAACTAACCTTATTAAGATGCACTTTAAATAGATTATTTTTAGCTAATTTATATTTGGGATTAGAAATCCAATTAAAACAGAATGAAGAAATGGTAAAAATCAATTTGTTAAAATGACTATTAGTATTGTTAAAAATTCTTTGATTTCTTTCAAATCATATATACCAACTAACAATAATGAATAAAGTGTTAAGTAAAAATCTAATATTCTTTTTGAATCTAAATCTAAAATTATTCCAGCAGAAGTCACAATCCAAAATTTTAATTGTTATATTAAAATTAAAAAATTTAAGAATATTATTTAGAATGTAATAAGAATCCATGCGATCATAGTATATATATTTTATATCTTCAAGATGCAGATTACAAAATAACATTTATTATCGTTTTGAATGTTTTTTCTTTTTAAGAATTCTATTGTATTATGTTTTCCATGCAGTATTAACCATATGTAAATTTTAGATTTAGGAGGAGCATTAGATTTTCAAATAAATTTAAATGAGTTGTTTATTCTGCCCGAAAAATTAATAAATCTGTAAAAAGAATTAGAATTATATTTCTTACTCTTATCCCATTGCCAACAAATAATATCATTATCATTATCAATATTATAAAGATTTAATCTTGCATAAAGCAAATAAAGTTGCCTAATAGTTGAACCTACTAAAGTTCTATTAAAATTAAAATTCCAAGGAGGACCATTGTGACGCCCCACCTCTATACCCACGCTAGCCAAGAACACTCCGGAGAAGTGCTGTCAACTAGCACGGAGAATAAGGCTGTTGAGGAGCGACCATCCATGTAATAGCTTATCACACGGTGGCTATAAATAATCTTCGGAAACAAACATAGAAATAATCATATCACAAATCAGTCACAGATATCCATATCACAAAGGCGGAAGAAGATATGAATATATAACTAACACATGAAAGTGTACATCAGAGTAGTGGTCAATAAGATCCACGATAATACAAAAGAATAGCAACACGTGCTATACAAAAGAATACAACTATGAGTCTATATCAAGTGTATACAACAAAAACTGCTAATCTAAACAGTTAGCCAAAAGTCAGAGTGATGAATCCCTGGGAAGAAGTCAAGCAGAAGCACCTGTAACATCTCGGTCTGATCCGAGTATTATTTAAGAAAATAATAAACGGATCAGTCTAGCTATAAATATCAGATGACATGATATAACATAAAAGATATGGCATAAACATAAACATCCATAACGACATACCGCTATAAGTATGTAAATAATGATCAACAGAAGATCAATCAATAAGAGATAATCAATATCACAAGAATCTTCTCAAAGATTCGAAGGGGGCATCATACCCTAAACTTGTACTCATAACAAGTCAATGACATAAATTCCAGAAATCAACACGAGAAATCCAGAAATCATAAAAAGGGAAAGAGGCCTATCACATGACGGTCCGAAGACCATGGGGAGCTACCCCACATGTGTGAGTGGAATCACACAGAATGAGGTCAAGACTAACCAAAAAGCAGAAAGGTATGTGTGAATGGAATCACACAAGTGGTGTCTAGTCTAACCTTGCAATGAAAGAGACATCGCGCAATTGCTAGTCTAATTCATAAAGCGATCATCAAGATCAACGAGAAGTGTCAATTACACTAAGCTAGTAAATATAGAAGTTTAGCTTCATGTCCCATAACCACTTGCTTAACTTAAATATTTACGAACAAACTGTAAATCTTCACTAATAAAATTGTCACAAGAGGTTCAATCGAACAAGTCCAAGAATTAACCGACGAAGTGAACGCAAGCGTTTCATACCACTTGTTTTACTATGTCGTTTAATTAGATTTCTCATCCGAGTGAGGTAAAGGCTTGTATATACTAATAGGTTGGAAAACGGTTTAAGAAAAGAGCTTTGTTACTAAAAATAGAGTTGAAATTGTTTGTTAAAAGAGTTTTGATATTTACTACTAGTATTGAAACCTTTATATTATAAAGTGACAAAACACATAAGCAATTGTAGAAACAATCAGTCACAAAAATCGCATACGGAGATGTGAATAAAATCCAAGGAAATCAGCTCAATGTTTTTCAGATAAGATCCCCTACGGAGGGGGGGTCCAGGGGGCAGCGCCCCCGGCGGGGTGCGGGGCAGCGCCCCGTCCAAAACGGTACGACCTAAGTGAAGACAAGCGGCCTACGACCTAAAGCAAAGTGAGGTCTAACGACCTAAGGGTTCACGCGGCCTAACACAATGACCGAGCGACCTAACTGGAGTTAAGGGAGGCAAGCGACTTAAGGTCCAACGACCTACGACTCAAGCAAGCCGAGCGACCTAGTGTGGAGGGGTCGAGCGACTTAAGGAATGCGAACGACCTAAGGTCTAACGACCTACGACTTAACAGAGTCGAGCGACCTAAGGTCTAACGACCTACGACTTAACAGAGTCGAGCGACCTAAGGTAAATGGTCCAATGACCTAACTCGAACGACTTATCTGGAGCTTAGGTCGGAGACGACCTACGAGATAAACCAGGCCGACCTAGTGGACGAGCGACCTAAGGTAAATGGTCCAACGACCTAACTCGAACGACTTATCAGGAGCTTAGGTCGGAGACGACCTACGAGATAAACCAGGGCGAGCGACTTAACGTTTGCCTAGAGATTATAGGTCGGAAACGACCTAAGACTTAAAGCTTAACTCGCGAGCGACCTACGGCTTAAGGCCTAACTCGTGAGCGACCTACGACTTAAGGCTTAACTCGTGAGCGACCTAATTCCGAAGTGCCAATTCTTCCAGAACGACCTAAAGTTAACTCGTGAACGACTCACGACCCATGGACGAACGACTTAACTCCGAACGACCTAAAAATGGCCAGAACGACCTAAGTGCAGAAAATTCACCAAAACGCTAAAAATTGGAGTTTTTCGCCAATCCAATCCAAACCAAATGCTAACATGCATGCAAAAATGATAGGGAATCATTCCCAACAGTCCAATATAGTTATAGGCTAGAATTGTGAGATAAAAATCTCACCTTTGCACTAAAATTTATGAAGATGAAGCTTGAAAGCAAGGAGAAGCAATCCAAAGCTTGAATCCAATATCTTCTACTTGAATTTGGAGTTGAATGATGGAGTTGCAATTGAATTTGAGCTTGGAGTTTTAATTTCCCATTCTCTTCACCATTAATGCTAAAGCTTGAGTTAGTTAGGAAATTTATGAAGAGTGAGGAGAAGAGGGTTGGAACTTGGGCTTAATAGGCTAAACTAACCCAAAGTCCAAAGCAGGAAAAGTTAGTGAAATTTCACTAACTCCAAACCTATCGATGTTTATACTTAAAAAGTTGTAAACGACATTTCGAACTCAATGGAAGTGGTCTCGAGTCCTAATTTGACCGTTTGCAAAAAGTAGTTTTTCGGACCAAAATTCGATTAACGATTTAATATTTAAATAAAAATATTTAAATGTAAACTCGATAAATATGCGGGTTGTTACAACCATTTTTAGGAGAATAAACTTCATTAATTAAAGCAAAGTTAAAATTACAGATTTCATGAAGTTCTTTAATTTCCAATTTAAAAAGTAAGACCAAAATCCAACCGTCATGCCAAAAAGAAGTACAATTACCAGAATAAACTATTGTATTTATTCCTAAGTTAAAAATTTCATGACATTTCAAAATGTCTTTCCAAAAATTAGATATAACTTGAGTGGCTAGAGAAGCAATTTGATATAAATTGCTATTCCCATTATAGTAATATTTATAAATGATCTCTTTCCAAACAGCGTTATCATTTATATCCTTAAACTTCCATAACCATTTATCTAACAAGGACAAATTCATATTATGCAAATTAATAACTCCTAAACCACCTTCCTTTTTGGCCTTACAAACGGTTTCCCAATTTACTAGACATTTTATGTTATTATTAGAATTTTCCCCACTCCATAAGAAATCTCTTCTAATTTTATCAATAGCCCAATCTGGAAACAGATGCATGGACATCCAATAAATCGGAAGGGCTGATAAAACCAAATTAATTAAAACTAGTCTACCTGCTCTAGATAAAAATCTCTCATTCCAGTTAGAAATCTTATTTTTGATTTCATCAATGATAATAATCCAATGGTCATGTTTGAGATTGGTGGGTCTAATCACAAAGCCAAAGTAGTCAAAAGGAAAGTTCATAATTTTGCAATTTAGAATTTTAGCAACTAAGTTTTCAACTTGTTCAAAATCATTTAAAACTAACACAGAACTTTTGTCAAAATTTATTTTTAATCCAGATAAAAGCACAAAACTGTAAAGGATAAACTTGACGGTTATAGTGTGTCTAGGAAGATGGAAGAAAAAAGTAAGGTATCATCGGCAAATTGAAGAACCGATATGCCATTACACGATATGTCATTGCCTACACATCCTAGATATCCATTATCCACTGCTCATTTAATAATTTTAGCAAAAACATCAACAGCTAAGTTAAATAATAAAGGCATAAGGGATCCCCTTGCCTTAAACCTCTCTTAGATTGAATTCTATTACCTAATATACTGTTAACCATAATACTAGAGTTTCCAGTTCTAAGCAAAGTCATAATCCAAGTGATCCATCTATAACCAAAACCTCTAGCATGAAATATATCTACAAGGAAATCCCAATCCACCGAATCAAAAGCTTTAGCAAAATCAAGTTTTAAAATCGTACAGGTTATGTTATTCTTACAACAGTAATTAATATATTCTTGAACAACCGCCACTCCAACGGTGATATTTCTCCTTTTAATAAAAGCCGACTGAACAATTAATTAAATCATTCATTCTTGTACTAAGTCTATTAGCTAGAACATTAGAAATGATTTTAACTGAACAGTTAATCAAAGAAATAGGTCTAAAATCTTTTATGTTTTTAGCTCCTACTTTTTCATGTAACAAAATAACATCTGTGAAATTAAACCTCCCTAATTGCAAACTACCATTATAAAAATTACTAAACATATTAACTAAGTCAAATTTTAAAATGTCCCAAAAAGTTTTATAAAATAAAATTGGAAACCCATCAGGTCCCAGGGATTTATCACGAGGCATGTCATTAATTGCTTTTCTAATTTCCTCTTCAGTAAAAGGATTATCTAACTCTGATAAATCAACAATAGAATCAGATGGATACAGATCTATCCATCTAACATTGATTCGATGTTTGATTTTAGAACCAAAATATCCTTATAATAGTCTGTAAAAGCCTTGTTAAGATCTCTTTGATCAACTACCTCTTCATTATTAACAATAATGGAATTAATTGTATTATTATATTTTCTACCATTAGCTATATTATGAAAAAAATTGGTGTTATTATCTCCTTTATCGATCCATTGAATTCTGGATCTCTGCTTCCACATAACCTCCTCCTTTTCTAAAATTGAGTTTAGTTCATCTTTTAAATTAGCAAGAACGTTACGCTCACCTATATTTAATTGTCTAGATTCTTTTATCTTATTAATTTTAAGCATCTCATTAAGAATGTTATCTTTTTAAATTTTTATATTGCCAATTCTTATTCCAGTTTTTAAGAAAAATTCTAAGCTCCCTAAGTTTTGATACAAAAGATTTTGCTGAATTATCCTTATTTCTAATATTATGATAATTCAAAGAAATCCACTTACCATTAATTAAATTCACAAAGTTAGATTCCAAAAGCCACATCTTTTCAAATTCAAAATTATTAATAGTAACTCTATGATGTTCGCAGGAGAGGATAATAGGACAATGATTTGAGTACGTGTAAGTTAAGCCAGAGATTCCACAGATTGGAAAGTTATCTTCAATCTCAACGAAAAATCTATCTAGAAGAGCCATGGATGGAGAATCCCTTGCATTACTCCATGTAAACTCTCTATTAGAAAGGGGAATCTCGATCAAATTAGAATTAATAATAAATTGATGATAAAATTCCTCCACAGCAGAGTAATCCCCTTCCCTGGGAGACCGCTCTCCTGTGAAGCGCGTTACATTGAAATCACGTCCCAAAATCCAAGACCTCGGAGCTAAGGATCTAAATTCTAGGCATTCATTGCATAAATTTCTCCTATTAATTTTTGAATTAGGCCCATATACTTTAGAAATGTTTAAAAAAGAATTATCAGTAAGATTAATAAAAATGATATGAAGACAATGCTACTTAGTAATACATTGAAGTAATTTAAAATAATTATCACACCACCCTATCGTTAATCCCTCTGAAGTACCCAATGAAGGTAGAAAAACCCATTTTCTAAAATGATATCCACCTAATCTTCTAAAGAAACGAATATCAGTACGGTTAATTTTAGTTTCCTGAAGTAAAGCGATATCAATAGAATAGTCTTTAAAAAATACTCTAACCTTATCACATTTGTTCAAGTCGTTTAAACCTCTAATGTTCCAACTAATGATCCTCATGAACTAACAATACTAGCCCTCTCTAATTCCTTACCTCTAATATAATCCGGATCAATCTCTATATTAGAAAAGATAAAAGATGTATCATTAGCTATCCGACTAAACTCAGCAGATGATAAACTGCCTAATGCATATGAAGAGTACATGCTACCCAAAGCAGAACTCATACCTAAGCCTGGATACGTAGCACCACTTATGGAACTCGATCCAGGTAACTCACCTATAGATGAAGTCTGATAGGAGCGAATTCTAGCACTACGCCGAACCAATCCACTAGGTACTACTGATTTCTTGCATTTTTCTCTCTTCGATGATGAAGAAACTGGGCTGCTGCCAGACATGATCCTTTCAGATTCTAAAGTATTTACTACTATATTCTCCTCACCAATGGTCAAACAGACAGAACTATCTCCATAACCACTGTTTCTATCAATGAATGGTTCAAAAGCAACAAAGATATCCTCTTCTACATTTGAGATTTGAAAAAATAGCTTGTTTTCCTCTTTTATAAAATCCTCATCTTCAAAACTGCTCATCCCTACCAACGACCACACATCAATTTCTTCTTCATTTTCAGAGCAATCAAAACTAAATTCATTTCTTTTTTCAACTGTTATATAAGAACCATCACCCATATGAACTAATGCCTATTCGCTAGACTCGTCCTCATCTATATGTGTAAAACTGTGCACCATGCACAGCCACAACAACATGTCTTTCAGCTAAAGAAATAAAGGATGAATATGAAAACACACCATCAATTCGAGACTCGAGTTCAACAGCTATGTCATCAACCCACTTCTAATCATAGAATGATATCTAATCACGACAAACATCCAGATCAAACAAATTTACATCACCTGAGTAAAAACCTTCATCTGAACCAATTGATTCGAGATCTGCACTGTGCTTAGAAAGCATTATTGTCAAGATAAGCAAAAGAATCTTCCTCAATTGAATCATCCACTTCTACAGTATCATTATTCCATTCCAGAATATTCGCTCAACAAGGATTTAAGTCGCGAAATAGTTACAACTATCAATGTCTAAATCAGAGAAGTTAACAAAGGATATATCTTCATGAGTTGTCTCTGATTCGTTTACCGAGATGATGATTAAATCATACACAAGCTTTTTGATTCCAACATTTTATCAAAACAATTGCTCGCGTCATACTTTGAATAAGCTTCAAAACTCTTAATATCATATACCTCTGGGTTACCAAAAATATTACTGCCTAGCACCGTGGAAACATTCGATTCAATCGTAAATTCATCAAAAAGTTGTTCAGAGTTAACCATCAATCCCCCATCAACATCTGGACTATCAGAATCTGAACTCGAAGAAAGACAATCAAATTTGTTGGATAAAGTAATCTCAAAACTATCATGATCACAGACTTTAGCTTTACGACATTTACTACGAGTAAAAGTGAAGTCATCTCTCTGTTCAACATCTTCTAACTGCTCTTCAACAATTTCAAGATCACACAATGATAAAGTAGACACATCGGAGCATGAAGAAACAACTGGATCTAAAAGCATGGGATCGAAACCCAAATTGACTTCTCTATCAGCAAATATCATAATGATGTTTGAGTTTATTATAATATCCCATGTGACACCAGACTTTATCGAATCAATGGAAATGCCAACTATCTCCTTAGTATTACCAGATATTTCAATGAAGCCTTTACCAATATTTTGCGCATTAACTATGTAAAAATGATAAAACAGATCGTCTATGATTTACAATAAAAAGTGTCCTTCAGCCTAAAAACCAAACTTCTTGTCTCTAAAACTAAATTTTTCTACAAATTTTTCCTTGAGCCTAAAATACCCCTAAATATAAAAAGAAAAATTTATTAATATGAATTTGACTTATAATATAAAATTTACTTAAGTAAAGTTAATAATATGAATTAATGAAATGAATTAATAAAGTGAATTAATGATTTATTATGAACTTAAGTTATGAAGTAATAATAATACGAGTTGTGTTATATAAAATGTTTATAATAAACATAAATGGTTTTATGAACTGGTTTATAAATAGTTTCTATTACTTAAATAGGGAAAGAGAAACCAAGTCATTTATATAATGCCACCTGTCCTCTTTCAAATTTGGTTGTTATCCGCACTATACCTTTTTTAATCGATAACCAACTCCTTCTCCCCACCCGTCAGTTTTATTACCAGATTATTCCCAGAAAGCTATCACCTTTTCTTCTCCCCTCCACAATTCTTCTCCCTCCGTCTGCTCTTACCCAAACATGTTCACACTGGTAACGCTTTGCGGTTGCTTCAGTCCTGTAGCCAATTTGGGGATTTAAGTGCAAATAGGTTAGTACTTTATTACCTTTTTTTTACTCTAATTAGGGATTTCAAATACAATCGAATGCAGTTGACAGGATATGGGGTAGAACCGTATTTGATTCTTTATATTCCATAACGACTACATAAATGTTCATCGGAACTTCTTTTCTTCCATTTTATGGCTGTACTCACTGTAGTTGAACTGGATTTTCGTTTACGTGAAAAGTTGAATGCAGTTGATAGAATATGGGCGTATTTGATTTATTATATTCCTAAAAAAATGCCTAAATTTTCATCAGAACTTCTTTTCTTCCAGTTTATGGGTGTATCGACAGTTTTATTTACTGCTATGTTTCCAGGGTAAGAAGTATGTTGTACGTGCTACTTTCACGAAGATTAGGACATCAGCTGGATAGAGTTATCTCTCCTGCCCGCTTTGTAGGAAGACTGTAACAAAGGAAGCAACCTGTTATACATGCCCGAAATGCAACAATATTATTGCCAAGCCAGTTACTAGCTCTGCCTGCTTCAATGTGATGTATACTTTACACTCAGTTACTACCAACTTGAGGCAAACAAGCATCAGTTAGCAATGAAAGTTTTTTTTACTATACTGGTTCTCCCACTATAGTAGTTTTTGATAGAGATACTGCTTGCTTGGTTAAATGGAGCGTAGACAAGGTAAATAAGACTATTACTGTCAGTTTTTGCCCTCGGGTCTACTTAATCACCACTGTTAAAGTCCATGAGATCGGTGAAATTCTTCTTCGCAGTTATGTTTCCTATATCTGATTTTCACAATCGTGAAGGTCGAGGTTGATGCCCAACACATCGGCGAGGAAACAAAAACAAATGTCTTGGCAAACAGAGACTGGTTTAAAATGGTAATTCATTTTCATGAACCCTAATCTTTTTACAAACCCTTTTAATAATAGATTGATTTGCAATTCATTATCATATATTCGAAATCTATCCTTTTGATCTAAGTAATTATATTCTATTAAATTTTACTGGTCATTATGATTTGGTCAGGTTATAATACTGTTTTGATAAGAAGTAATAACTTTATCTGAATTTCTTTATGAACTAGAGATATGAACAATGGATTAGAAAAAGAACACCATTTCGTTTATTTTCTATTTCGTTTTTCTCCTAGAATCAAAATTTATCCAAGTTTATGACTTAAAAATAATATGGTTTTAAGGAGAAGGTAATGGAAAGGATAACAGAGTACAAGTCAGTATCCATTTACTAATTAATATTATGGTACGATAGAAATACTATTGGGTAACTTGGGTTTTGCAGGAACATAGTTTGATTTTATGTCTGTTTTGTATACTCCTACAACAACCTAGGGTTATGTTGTCACTACATGCAGAGGTGCATGTAAGAGCATCAATCAGTAGAAATTTGGAAAATAGGCACATATAATTGTAATGTTGGCACTATGGTACCAAAATTAGTAGTTAATGTTAACCCTTGAACTGTGTTTCACACGTAGTAACTATGATGTTTGCCACATCAGACATCCAATTTAACCGACCATTTGTCTACAGATCAATGCGTCTGTGTGATGCAATGATCATCATTTTTTCGCCCACTGCATATTGTTTTATCGACCAGTTTATCTCCCCGATGGACATCATTCATTTTCCACTGAACCACGACATAAGAAAGAGGAAAATAAATAGACTACAAGCTGATACTTACATCCCAGTTATCAACTGTCAGCGCTAGGATTTTGGTTACCAATAGTTGTTGCATTCTCTGTTAATGTTCCCATTAGATAATGAACTGAGCTTGATTTCCGATTGCTGATATGTTTGGTTACAACATTTACCTTTCCCTCTTATCTTTTAGTCAAAGTGCAATAACACATCATGGACTGTTTAGGGAATCTTCTATGAGATCCTCTAATGTAGCAAAGACAAGAATTTTGTTAAGTGGGTGTTTTTTCTTTCCTTTTTTTTTCATTGTTTTATGTGTAATAGTATCAATAACACGACAATTACGATTAAAAATATTACATGATACCCTTATTTTGCTTGATCTTTAGTTCCACAATATTCTCATATTTGATAAGTATCTACTAAATCTTTATAGTTGGTAGACTCAAGTCGTGGTTTTGTGCAACATGATATAGCATTCACTTTGCCCTCTGTGAAATTGCTGTTAATGAGCATAAACTTAAAATATCGTCAAATTAAGTGGATCCCGAAAGATGGTAGAATTTACGATGTTTCTTTAGTTTCCATGTTTCTTTACTTTCGCTTAACGATATGCGCAGTACAATCAGATGAAGTGTTGATGTTGGTTTCTCAATCAATACAGTACAAAAAATACTCTATTTCATCGACTTCTCATTTACTGCTTTTATCTTGAAGCACATGATTACTACTCCTATAAATGTCCTCTGACTGTGTGGTAGTTAATAATGAATCATATAAACATGTCATATAAATGGTTATTTCCTGCCCTTCAACACTCTTGATTTAATTTTTTTCTAATCAACATATGTTTATTCCACGCAGTTAATTTTTAAGTTTTCTACATATCGGTTAAGGTAATTCGATTTGATCCTCGCCCTGAAAACCCTAATTTTTTGAAGCTTCATTACGGCTTTACACAATTTTTCGACGTCTAATTCTATTTTAAGAAGGTCTACTCATACCTAATTTACCAAATGAATTGATTTTGATCGGTTTCCCTTTATTTGGTACTTATGTTAATATGTGACAGGTTAGAGAAGATGGTGATTTGGAAAAATGGCAAAAAAATTAAGGTAACTTACTTAGTTCTACCATTCTCATTTTGTATAGGATCTGACCCTGTATGATATATTTGATGTTTCACCCTTTATAACGTTTGTCAGAATTAGCTTACTGTCAGTGGGATAGGACAAAAAATACCTAACCTTCCCTGTTGTTTCAGTAATACATAATCTGGCCTAATGCAACTTTGCACTATAAAAAAATGGTATGAAACATAACAGGACAATGCAAATTGAATTACAATTTCAAATACTAATTTCTATTTCAAATGGAATTCACATGCTTCCTTAAAATTTTCAGAAGCTTTCCAGTTATTTTACAAACTTGAATTGTTCTACTTCATTTTATTTTAAGGATTTTCTATACTACAATTGCTGGTTAACAATATGTTTGTTTTTGATGAAATCGATCAGGTGCTTAAAACAATAATTTAACCGTACCAAAAGCTTTTTGTTCTCATCCTACAAGACACGTAATCTAATTGTTTTCTACTATTTGCCTTACACTAATAAACAAATATGATTTATTTTATTTTCTTTTTTTCAACTGTTATTTGAATATTAATCAAATTTAATTCGACTTGCTAGAAATAAGCTTAGTAAGAAAAGCATGTAACCGTTGTCGTCTTCTACTCTAGCTAATTCTGAAGTTAATGTCTTTTAACTAATTTTTTTTTAAATTTATTATTACTACTATTATCGTTGTTGTAATTATTTTTATTATTTGATTTTTTATATCAGATTGTAGTGTGATAATATATAGATTGATTTGGATATTAGAAGCTTAGGTGAGATACTTTGGTCGGTATGTGTTATATTTCTATGCTTTTATGGTTATGTTCTGTCTGTCTGTTTGATAAACTGTTAAGCTAGGTCATAAGCTATAACAAAATAATACACTCACTAAACACATATGTTAAGCTTTAAAAATGAAGAGTGTTACAGGATGTTGGAGATGCATATACTATTGCAAAGCTTTACTCATCAGATTGGTTCTTACGGGTCTAATTTCAACTTTCTTATTCAAATGTTACCTCAGGCTATTTTCAATAAATCGTAATGCCTGGAGATGCCTTAAAAAGCAAGTAATATGTTTTTCTAAGTCTAATAGTGTTATTATATTATGCAAGATGATCAATTAATTTCAAACATATTTTTTTGTAAATAAATTGTTTTCCTCGATAGATTATATCTAGATGGTTATGTATATATTGATTTACCTATCTATTGTGAGGTACCTGATGCAAATGTTGGAATTTTCTGTGACATCTGCAAGTTATATTGTCAAATATATCAGTGTTTGCCATTGTTTGGCTGTTTATTAACATGGCTGTTAATAAAGACGTTAAAGGACTTGAAATTTATTTTTACTAAGTTTAGTATGTATACTTGACTATGCCTTTTATGTTATTTGTTTAATGGTCTTATTAGTTTTACAGTGAGAGAGAAAAAATTAACGTTGTCTATCTAAGTAATACTAAGATAACCAAAACATATATACTATGTCTGTAATGTAATTCATGATTAAATATGTTATGTTTTGTTAACTATGATTAATTTTTTAGCTGATAAAAACAAGTAGGAGAAAGTATTGACAGCAATAAACTACGACTGGAAAGTTGCACTGAAAAATAAAAAGAGCAAACAAATGCTTCCACAGTCAAAGAGAAACGTGTTGAGTATATTGATTCTGTTGCCTTAGCATAACTAAAATAAATCTGGCTTTGAGAGTATAAGTTTGGAATTTTGATGCTGTACTTTAAAAGGTACAACATTAGTAATTACATTTACCCTTTTCGTTTCTAATTATGGCTCATCAGTTTTATAAGTAAAATTATCTCCTAATGTGCCAAATCAAATAACAAACGTTCATGTTCTATTTTTGATAGTTCAAACTGGTTGATTTCATTACTATATGTTTTTAACTTTACCTGTAATACTAAGATCCAATACTGCAATAATTATGTACCAAAGTTAATTATAAGGAAAAATATATACTGATTGGTATCATATGTGTTTACTTTTTGTGCATGCTACTTTTCAATTTGCGTACTACAAATATTCTACCCATGTCTCCATGGGTTTGATTTGTTTGGAAATTTTTTAAAAATATGGGTATTTGTTGTTTCTGTAAAAGGTTGTATTTGTACTAACTGCGACATAACGATGCCAATATGCTGCTTGCAGATCACACGCTGAGTTGGGGTACTAATAACAATTTTACCCAACCCATCCGCATGAAAGAAGATAAATTTACAGTTAATGCACTATATTTCTGTGTACGGTATACTAAATTATTACATGGTTCATTACCGTCTAATAGACTATTTGGTATGTGTTGTTTACTGTCGTACACGATGTGTACAGGTAACAGTTGGCACGGCACCAACAGTTTACACCTGTAATTGACATGCATGGAAAAGTTGCATTAAAAATAAAATACACCCTGTTCTCTCACATTTACCACTATTGAATTATATTATAACTATCTTTTTAAATCCATTTACTACGTATAAATAGGTATTTCTGTACATTGGTTAATGTTACCGTCTTCGCTCTCTAATAGGTTGCCATTGATCAGAATTAATTAGTATACAGGCGGGTATATGTAACTTTTTTGTGCACTGAAAATTACACTCTCTGCAAAAAACACCATATGTCGCTGTTTGAAAATGCTTTCCTGCTGTGACTTTTTACTTTATATATAACAAACCATACATGTGCATGTTTTTCTAATAAATCATCTTATTCCATTTTAGCATTTCTGACAGTCAACATTCCGCACATATTATGTTTGCTCCCCTACAATTTTTGCTGTCCAAGTTTATCAGTCATAAGTAAAATTATTTTCTTCTACCTAAAAATTTATATTTATGTATAGTCTATGATTCAATATCAGCTCATATGAGCTATAAACTAAAAAAGGTTTACTTGCTAATACTTATTTTATTGATAGAATGGGCAAATAGACATTTGACCAAAATTCTTCAATACTGTTCTAATTCTGAACCATTTAGTATGTCCTGCAATACATATGATGTCATATTTCTTTTGCCGCGGTTTGTTTTAGAAATGCGCTTTACTGTTTGAAATATATAATAAGTGCATGTCATTTTGTTTGCACATTATGACTATCTACAGTTTTCTGTCCGACTACGAATTTAAATCCCTTAAATACCCCTACATCTTTGAATACCACGCATGCAGTAATTTAACTTCAGTTTGTTTTATTCTTCAATTGTTTTACTGTTCTGTATTGGCACAATACGTTATAATTTGCAAACAAGTCCAGAGCTGTATGTCTACTGTTGGGTGTGTTTCGTCCGGGCCAATGCCACCGAACCAACCCCTTCCCAGTGTACTACCGGTCCAACCCCTTTCCTAAGCACCACTGAACCAACTACCGCTCCAACCACTACCGGACCACTCACCACCGGACCAAGTCCCACCGAACCAACTACCGGACCACTCACCACCGGACTAAGTCCCACCGAACCAACTACCGCTCCAACCACTACCGGACCAAGTCCCACCGAACCAAACTCCATCCAACCATCTCCGGACCAAGGCCTTGCCAAACCAACGTTGCCAGGACAGATTACTTCAGCTCAGGCCCGCAAGCAGCTATATACATCCAAGACCCCTACCCCCATACTCTATAAATAGAGGGGTAGGGGTACAACAATGGCAGACAAGTTTGAGAGCTCAAGCACGGACAGAACTTTCAAACAACTTTCATATACTTGTAATAAAAGCTTTGTACTTGTAATCTGAAGAGTGAAGGAGAATAACATATAAAGTGGACGTAGGCACATTCTGGCTGAACCACTATAAATCTGTGTGTATTTTACATTTTAGTCCCTGTTTTTTTACATATTTGCATGAATTAACCAAATCACTGAGAACAACTTAAAATCGACTAAATCATACGACTTGGAGGTGTTTGCCCATTTTTTGTGCAAACATTTTTGGTGCTTTCACTGAGAACTCGAGCTAGAAGCTTCAGCTTCTCCCACTAAACCTTCTTCCCAACAGCATCGCTCATTGCTTGGAAAACATGCCTTCCAGGCAGAGGAAAGATGCTAGCAAAGGAAAGAACATCACAACTAGCAGTATCCCAGATCCGGTGATCAGAGATCAAGAGAATCATCCTGTTCCAACAGCAAATGGAAATCAGGAAAATCTGACAGCCCCAACTACGGAACAACCAATTACTAGGGAAGATCTAGACAGGGTTGTGGTTGAAGTAACTAACCGCTTCGCATCTCAACAAGAAGCCTTGGTGGACCAACTCATGTCACGCTTAAGGGATGCTGAAGAATCCAACCGCAACACCGAATCATGGGGTGAGTCCCAGTCTGTAGGATCTGGGAGGCGACAAAGATCTTTCTTTGCGACGATCCGACTTTCCACTCCCTGAAAATCGCATCATCAATTAAGAAAGAAAGGGATAGAAGAAGAAAAGAAAGATGAGAAAGAATAAATAATACTAGAATCTCAACAGCGGAATGAATAAATTATATTAATAACATAAGTATTTACATAATATACAATATCAATCAGAGATACACAGCATACACATCACATATACCAGACAGTTATAAACACCTGTCTAGTATTTACAACTCAATACAATCACAACACAGAGAACACACAGCGGAACTATATATCTACAACGCAGAAGCCTCCTGCTCCATTGCTCCTCCAATATTCGTCAAAGCAAACCTGAATCCCTCGGCTACTCGTAAAAATTTGAGTACCCAAGAGTTTCAGAAAACAAAGATAAACTCCGGGTCAGACATGGGTATGGTGTGAGTAACAGGTTAAGGTTGCTTAACTTTAAAAACCTTTGAAAAGAAAGGTATCACGTAAGAATTCCCACACATAAACATGGAAAAGTTTTTACCTTACGCTAACCAAAACATTTGATAGGAAATCCGATAATATTATAATAGTGCCTAGGGTTTTCAAGTAAATAAGAAATAGCCGAAATTGTTACATGATTAAATTCCAGCTACTAGCCACAAAAGTGGGTAATACAATCAAAACCGTTGGCACTTATTGGATTGTGGATTCCATATAATGGCAGGGCTATTGGGGTACTGCCCGTCACAGTACGTGGCCTAGATCACCGTACCGAGGAGCCACCCTAACTCCCCTGCAACACAAGGCCGGAACCATTCCTTACTGAACAGTTCCGAACAAGATAACCCCGGCAGTTGTTGCAATCAACTGCCCACACAGCCGAATATAAAGGGACTTCTAGACAGGGATCAATCTCGCTCTCCAGTGGGAGCTACCCACGAAGCCTTGCTGCACCTCCCCTGTTTTAGCCATTCCCGGTTGATGAGGCTTGAGGCTATGATTAACTTTAGAGAACACATCTCTTAGAATGCTCATCGTCCACCTGACGATGTTCTGAAAACATTCAATCCATACAAGATCGTTCCGGGTTCGAACGAAACCGAAGGCATTATCTCGTTACACTCATTTTGGAATCACCCTCAGAGTTAACGACGATAACCCTTGCACTCTGAATCTTCATCTCGAACCTTTAAGAACTATTCCGTCAAACTCATTACGGAATCACCCACAGAGTTATACTGACGTATGGTCCTTACACCTCGAGTCTTCATAAATCTCCATTTGGATTCACGACCTAACGTTATTTGGAATCAATGTGATTTTCGAATATCCAAATATGGAAACCCGATCCCGGTCTCATCGAAATCCAAAGCGTGTTTTTTAGGTCCAAGTTGTTTGAAAGTTTAAAACAATTCCATTCAATATTATCTATATACACACTGATAGATAACTCTCAACATCATAATAGATAATCAATATTAACATAAATAGATAATCTATATTATCATTCCAAACAGATAATTCATATTATCAACTCAATGCAACCATAACATCCAAATCACACAACATCATTTATCTCATAACTGAGATCTCAACCATTCAGGTTAATAAATATCAATCATCATTCATAAGCAATGACTTATTAAATCACCATTCTATAATTAATTTAAAATGAATTAAATTAATTACTTCTTCCTTAATTAATTTAAAATGAATTAAATTAATTACTCATCCATATAAATCTTGCTTACATATTCCTTAATTAATTATAAATCAATTAATTAATTACCCTCAAATAAGTTACCTTAAGTAATCATCTAGATTAATTATCTTTTAATTAGATTCAAATAATTAACCTCTAATTAATTTCACAAATTAATTATTCCAAATCAAATCAGTAATTAACTTGTAATTACTTCATTAATTAATCCTTAATTAATTACATTAACTAATACATTCATGGGTTAATTGTTCTTAATTAATCCATCTTCCTTACATCATTAAAAATTAATGATCTGAAATTATTTATTAAAATAACTTCATTAAATTAATTATCAATTATCTCTATTGATTAATCATTCTTGATAAATCACATTAAGTAATTACATTAAATTAATTACATCTCTTAATCATTCTTAAATAACTTAATTATCAAAACCTAAATTAATTACACTAAGTAATTAATTATTAATTACTTACTTAAGTAATTATACAACATATAAATTACATATTAATTACACAAAGTAATTAATTCCCAAAACTCCTCCATTAAATTACATCCAGTAATTTATTTTCTTAATTACTTCACAAAGTAATTATTCATTCTTAATTACATTGGTAATTACTTTTCAAATCAACCAGTGATTAAATTAAATTAATTAAACTTAATTAATTAACTTAATTAATCAACAACTTAATTAATTACAATTAGTAATTAATTTTCTTAATTACTTTCATTAAGTAATTATACTTAAATAATTCTCAAATGATTATCTTTAAATTAATTAATACAATTAATCATTAAAATTAATTACATTAATTAATTATTAAATAATCCTAAGTTAATGACCTTCATTAACTATTAACAAATCTTTAATTATTTTTCCAAATTAATTAATTTAATTAATCAGTATTAATTCTTAATTTATTTAAAGAAACTCATTAATTTATTTCGGATTATTAAATTAATCAAGTGATAATTAAAAACTTAATTGGTTATTAAGTACTTGATTAATAAATTCAGTTCATTAATTAAATTAATCAAATCTTATTTAATTAATTTCTAAATCACACTTTAATCAAATTTAATTAACTTACTTAATCTTTTTATTAATTAAATAAACCCTTAATTATTTAATTAATTAACCTAATTATTAATTAATTAAATTAATTATTAAAATCTTAATTACCTAGATTAATTAATAAATCATTAAGTTCAAATCAACTTAATGATAATCATTAACCTCATTAATAATTAAATTATCATTATTAAAGTAACTTAAAAACAAATTGCTTTTAAATTTTCTAAATTCCATTTTAAATTAAAATTAAAATGAAATAAAATTTAAACTTAAACAAGAATTAATTATTTAAAACCCTTTTATTTCATATTAAAGAATTACTTAAGGTATTTTATAAATAGTTTAACCCATAATCAATAAAATTAAATTATACTTTAAATATATTCAAGTGATTTTGAAACATTTAAATTCTAAATCTTATTTCATTTCAAACTAGAATTCAAATCATGTTTCAGATTTAGATTCAAAAATTTAATTTTAAAATCCTGTTTAAATTTCATTTCAGATGTATAAAACACATGGTATAAAATACTAAAATATTCAAACTTAATTATAACATTAGAATTTATAAACTTATACCTTTTTGAAAACTTTCAGATTCAAATTTCAAATTTGAATTCAAGCATTTAATCCAGATTTTAACTTAAATTTTAAGTCTTGTTTTAAAATCTTATTTCCAGATTTTAAAACTTATTTAAAATTCTATAAACAGGTTTCAGCTGTAAACATTCCATTTATAAAATTTATTTATTTTGAAACAAGTATTTAAATTTCATTTTGAATTCATATTTAAACTTGATTCAATTCCAGTTCAAATCTTACTTTGCTTACCTTAATTTAAATTTTGTTTAATTTTTTATAAAAACCTGAAACTGTCTGGTTTCAGAAGACAAACCTGCAACTAAAAAAAACTACCTGAGCCCTACCCCTTTTTGCTTCGAGACATTTCACACTTGTCTTCGGGCAATTCCTCATATAACCCGAGTACTTACTCGAGTACCAACTCCAATTCCCAAACCAACAGAACACCCAAATCAGATCACCAGAGAAATAAGAGCACCGTGCATATGCACCGTAGCTCTGACCTGCTCCAATCAACTCCTGCAGCGTCATCACATAAGATTACAACCCCACTCAACAACATAATCATCACAACAAACCCATTCACCAGAAAATCAAAACCAGCCTCTCTTCACAGACCTGGAAACACAGTGCATTCCAAATCCCCCAACCTATCAACGGCCAATTCTCCCCCCTCCGACCATCATTGAAGTTGAAACTCCAGCCGCTACTTTGTCAGGGACCCATCTACCATTCCACTAAACAGCTCAACACTAGAACCACTAATAAATCAGGAAGATCGAATTTCTTAATTTGTTAAAAAACTTAGATTTACAGGAAAATTTTCAATTCCTCTGCTAATTCAAAGATCAATTTACAGATTTGATAATTCTTATGATGAGCCTGATCATATTACTATATACAGAAGAAATATCAAAACTTCAGAATTCCATAATCATCAGAAACACTCTAAAACCCCAATTTTTACTCAACACCCATATGCACAGTCAAAACCCATTTCTAATTTATGATTTTACATTTAAAAATCAAGAATTAATCTAAGGTTTGATTTGTATATCTGAATTGCACAATCATCAGTGTTTGAATTTTAACAGTAACAAGATTTTTTTACCACTAAACTTGATTTACTGAGAAGATTACAGTTTCTATTTAAATAAATCAAATTTTTATAATTTAGTTCATAGCTTAAACAAAAAATATTTCCTAAATCCTAAGTTCTAAATATTAATGGCAAAAGGAATGATTTAAGTTGTCACTAGGTTTGAATCTTTAGAACAGAAATGTTCTACTGGAAATCCAAGTTTTTCCGATATCTCCCAACACAAATGCACAAGAGTTTACCAAATATTCCAATACAACTTATATTAAAACATGGTTCAATAAATCAGATTTACCTTAGAATTTTTAACAAATAAAGCTACTCACCTTTAAATTTGAAGAACAGAGCATAATTCCCAATCTTGAAACTACAATGCATTTGCATCCTATCCAATAATTATATGCATGCAAACTTCCAGGCTTTAAAAGGAATGCAGGCTTGCAAATTTACAGTTTGAAAGAGATGCAGACTTCAAATTGCTTGCATTTGAATTTCTGACCAAAACCATATGCATGCAGGCCTTGATAAAGATGCAAGAATTCATTTTGATTTGCTCAAATTTGCAGTGATCTTCAGGTAAAATGCAGACTCGATTATGCAGAAATTTCCAGGTTTTATAAGAGTTTGGATACAAGATGCAATTGAACAGATTTTTGTTTGCATTTTGCAGGTTGAATATGATTTGAGATATGTTACAAGGGATTTGATTTTGCAGGTTAGAGGAGCTACAGGCTTGTTTGCAATGCAGGATTTACAATTTGTTTTTGAGGGATTTCAGATTTTTAAGTGAAGTGTTTCTTTGATTCAACAAGCATTTGATTTTTAAAAGATAATAAGAAAAGTGAAAATGTTTTTAAAAGGCTGAAAATACTTTAACAAAAATAAAGAAAAGAATAAAAACAGATGACACTTGTCCTTTTGTTTGTTTTACAATTAACACATGTAGCCTAGATTTGTTAAATACTTAACATTTGTCTTTTACTTAAGTAAGTTATATTTTTAAATATTTTAAAAGAGTTTTCTTTAATCCATTTTATGTTTGAATGAATATATATGATTTTCTTATTTTTTTAGAAAATGTAAATAAAACAATTTATAAATTAAAATTATACAAATATTTTAAGGATTCAATTAATTTGAATTTCAAAAACAATTTCAATTCAACTTAAAATTTTGAAATCAAAATTAAAATCAATTTATTCAATTTAAAAATGAAGATTCTATTTTCCTATTTTAATTCTTTTTATATTTATGAAAAATAATACATTTATTAATATGGCTTAAAAATAACAATTAACAAATTTTATATGATTTATAAAGAAATTATAAATCACTTTTATTATCAAATGAATTTAAATCATAGGCTATTTTATATTTTAGACTTATAAAATATACTCAAATCATATTACTCAAATAATATTTAAAAAGAAATAAAATCAACTTTTATTTAAATTTTAAAACAAAAATTAAACTAAGATATAATTTTAAACAATATAACATTTATTATTAATATTTCAAACCATATAATCACTAATTTAAATAGATTTTTAAAAGCTTGATATTAATTTAAAACATAGCTTCCTAATTATTAGATATTTTATTAGAATTTAAAAACAAAACTTCATTTATTAATTAAATTCCAAAACAAAGATAAACTATAATATATATACAAATATATATATACATTATAATTTAAACATTTATTTTAGCATTTTAAAAAGACAAATCACAAATTAAATATTTATTAAATCTGATTATTAAACCAAAACATATCATTTTTAATCAATATTGTCAATATCAATTTAATTTTATATAAAGATTATTAAATTGATATTGTCTAAAATTCCGGGATATCACATTCCTTCCCCCTTAAAAGAATTTCGTCCCCGAAATTTAAGACAAAGGTAATTTAATAACCTATTTAAGATTTTAAAATTTAAAACACATGCACACATCAAACATATGCTAACAGCCATAGCAACCAATTCATCCAATCAAACAAAATTAACTATCCAGACAAAATTCTGGATAGAGTTTCCTCGAGTTCCCCAAGTAAACACCGGGTTACTCGCTCTATAGAACCCAACAATCAACACTACTGAGTTACAGAACTCCTACTCATCTAGATCTACCACCGAACAACATCAGACTACAGACAAATCTGACTTAACCACCAAATCTCCCAAAACAGCTGATTCCAAAACCAGAAATAAATCATACACGTACTCCCTCAGAGATACGTAAAACACATCGAATTCCAGTTATCCAAACTGGCAATTCAATCCAGATAATCAAACACTTATTCATAACAGAACACAGAAGAAATCCAAAACATCTCAGAGCTAGCTTATCCAATCTTACCAAAATTTATAGCTCCTAAAAACTGAGAAACTTATCCAAAACCAGACTTCAAATCTACAAAACTCTCCAGACAATCTCGGGCTGTCTACCTTCAACTTGATCAGCTCAACTCTTGTTGATGTCACAAGAAACAAACTAGACCAAACCCATCAGAATGATCCTCCACGATCAATCAAGATCAAGAACAAACTCCACCCACAACCACCAGAAGAAAACAAACTTCTCCTATCCGGGAAAGAAAAGAAGATGCACTTCCAAACTGCTTCCGCTGCACAACTCTGATCTGGAGCAGAAAAGAATGCTGATGAAGAACACAAGCACAACTAGACAACCAAAACCAAGAAGATCTCTAATAACCCAGGGAAACTCAGAAGTTCGTCAAATCCTGAGCTGCTTCAACAACTCCATCTCAAGGAACCAACCTTCAACTAGTTAAGCCATCGGTACCACTGAATCTCTAGATGAAGACAACTCCTGACTTTTAGAAAATATCCATAAAAATCTCCAACAATCCAAGAGAACACTCAACCATCGCAAGTCACTTTTGTGATCAACTCAATCTAATTCCAAAGAAAACTATTCTCTCTTTACCAATTAGAACAGCTTATGCTGGTCTTGCCAACCCATCGAAGAAATGGATTATACTCTACTGCTTCTGAACTCCATCTCCAGAAAACTGCTAAGCCAGAAAATTTTGCCGACACGCAGAACACTCCGAGATGCACTGCTGATACCAATGCCAAAGAATTCTCAATCCAAAGCCCTTCGAGAAACTCGGACTTCAAACCACACAGAAACATCCTACTGAATACAGCCACAATACTGAAGCAGACCAACTTCCTTAAACTTGTTCCAAAGAAATTATCTTTAGAAACATCCATAGTCACTGCATCTCATCACGCAGCTACTACTTCCTAAGATATCAAGATACCATCACTCTCTTCTGCTTATCCAACAAATCAAAACTCTACTCACCAACTTCAAAGATGAACCCCGAACCTTATCAGGTTACCTTCAGAGATCAATGAAGTTCTTGCACCACCTCAAAACTCACTCGAGACGGTATTAGGTCTACAGTCTCGACAGATACACTTTCAACCTAACATTCAAACTCCAACCAATGGCAGTCGTGTTATACACACCACTACCCCAATCTACCTTATAACCCATATTGGAAAACCCGAACAGGTAACCCAACAGATATGTAGAAATAAAATAAATATATATAAATATATTAAAATTACAAATACGCTCTCTCAAGATAGACACCACTCCAGAGCCTAGGTATTCACTCAACCTAACGCTCTGATACCAACTGCGACGACCCGACTTTCCACTCCCAGAAAATCGCATCATCAATTAAGAAAGAAAGGGATAGAAGAAGAAAAGAAAGATGAGAAAGAAGAAACAATACTAGAATCTCAACAGCGGAACGAATAAATTATATTAATAACATAAGTATTTACATAATATACAATATCAATCAGAGATACACAACATACACATCACATATACCAGAAAGTTATAAACACCTGTCTAGTATTTACAACTCAATACAATCACAACACAGAGAACACACAGCGGAACTATATATCTACAACGCAGAAGCCTCCTGCTCCATTGCTCCTCCAATATTCGTCAAAGCAAACCTGAATCCCTCGGCTACTCGTAAAAATTTGAGTACCCAAGAGTTTAAGAAAACAAAGATAAACTCCGGGTCAGACATGGGTCTGGTATGAGTAACAGGTTAAGGTTGCTTAACTTTAAAAACCTTTGAAAAGAAAGGTATCACGTAAGACTTCCCACACATGAACATGGAAAAGTTTTTACCTTACGCTAACCAAAATATTTGATAGGAAATCCGATGATATTATAATAGTGTCTAGGGTTTTTAAGTAAATAAGAAATAGCCGAAATTGTTACATGGTTAAATTCCAGCTACTAGCCACAAAAGTGGGTAATACAATCAAAACCGTTGGCACTTATTGGATTGTGGATTCCATATAATGGCAGGGCTACTGGGGTACCGCCCGTCATAGTACGTGGCCTAGATCACCGTACCGAGGAGCCACCCTAACTCCGCTGCAACACAAGGCCGGAACCATTCCTTACTGAATAGTTCCGAACAAGATAACCCTGGCAGTTGTTGCAATCAACTGCCCACACAACCGAATATAAAGGGACTTCTAGACAGGGATCAATCTCGCTCTCCAGTGGGAGCTACCCACGAAGCCTTGCTGCACCTCCCCTGTTTTAACCATTCCCGGTTGATGAGGCTTGAGGCTACGATTACCTTTAGAGAACACATCTCTTAGAATGCTCATCGTCCACCTGACGATGTTCTGAAAGCATTCAATCCATACAAGTTCGTTCCGGGTTCGAACGAAACCGAAGGCATTATCTCGTTACACTCATTTTGGAATCACCCTCAGAGTTAACGACGACAACCCTTGCACTCTGAATCTTCATCTCGAACCTATAAGAACTATTCCGTCAAACTCATTACGGAATCACCCATAGAGTTATATTGACGTATGGTCCTTACACCTCGAGTCTTCACAAAGCTCCATTTGGATTCACGACCTAACGTTATTTTGAATCGATGTGGTTTTTGGATATCCAAATATGCAAACCCGATCCGGTCTCATCGAAATCCAAAGCGTGTCTTTTAGGTCCAAGTTGTTTGAAAAGGTTTAAAACAATTCCATTCAGTATTATCTATATACACACAGATAGATAACTCTCAACATCATAATAGATAATCAATATTAACATCACAATAGATAATCTATATTATCATTCCAAACAGATAATTCATATTATCAACTCAATGCAACCATAACATCCAAATCACACAACATCATTTATCTCATAACTGAGATCTCAACCATTCAGGGTAATAAATATCAATCATCATTCATAAGCAATGACTTATTAAATCACCATTCTATAATTAATTTAAAATGAATTAAATTAATTACTTCTTCCTTAATTAATTTAAAATGAATTAAATTAATTACTCATCCATATAAATCTTGCTTACATATTCCTTAATTAATTACAAATCAATTAATTAATTACCCTCAAATAAGTTACCTTAATTAATCATCTAAATTAATTATCCTTTAATTACATTCAAATAATTAACCTCTAATTAATTTCACAAATTAATTATTCCAAATCAAATCAGTAATTAACTTGTAATTACTTCATTAATTAATCCTTAATTAATTACATTAACTAATACCTTCATGGGTTAATTGTTCTTAATTAATCCATCTTCCTTACATCATTAATTATATAAATTAATGATCTCAAATTATTTATTTAAAATAACTTCATTAAATTAATTATCAATTATCTCTATTGATTAATCATTCTTGATAAATCACATTAAGTAATTACATTAAATTAATTACATCTCTTAATCATTCTCAAATAACTTAATTATCAAAACCTAAATTAATTACACTAAGTAATTAATTATTAATTACTTACTTAAGGAATTATACAACAAATAAATTACATATTAATTACACAAAGTAATTAATTTCCAAAACTCCTCCATTAAATTACATCCAGTAATTTATTTTCTTAATTACTTCACTAAGTAATTATTCATTCTTAATTACTATGGTAATTACTTTTCAAATCAACTAGTGATTAAATTAAATTAATTAAACTTAATTAATTAACTTAATTAATCAACAACTTAATTAATTACAATCAGTAATTAGTTTTCTTAATTACTTTTATTAAGTAATTATACTTAAATAATTCTCAAAAGATTATCTTTAAAATAATTAATACAATTAATCATTAAAATTAATTACATTAATTAATTATTAAATAATCCTAAGTTAATGACCTTCATTAACTATTAACAAATCTTTAATTATTTTTCCAAATTGATTAATTTAATTAATCAGTATTAATTCTTAATTTATTTAAAGAAACTCATTAATTTATTTGTGATTATTAAATTAATCAGGTGATAATTAAAAACTTAATTGGTTATTAAGTACTTGATTAATAAATTCAATTCATTAATTAAATTAATCAAATCTTGTTTAATTAATTTCTAAATCACACTTTAATCAAATTTAACTAACTTACTTAATCTTTTTATTAATTAATTAAACCGTAAATTATTTAATTAATTAACCTAATTATTAATTAATTAAAATAATTAATTAAAATCTTAATTACCTAGATTAATTAATAAATCATTAAGTTCAAATCAACTTAATGATAATCATTAACCTCATTAATGATTAAATTATCATTATTAAAGTAACTTGAAAACAAATTGCTTTTAAATTTTCTAAATTCCATTTTAAATTGAAATTAAAATGAAATCAAATTTAAACTTAAACAAGAATTAATTATTTAAAATCCTTTTATTTCATATTAAAGAATTACTTAAGGTATTTTATAAATAGTTTAACCCATAATCAATAAAATTAAATTATACTTTAAATATATTCAAGTGATTTTGAAACATTTAAATTCTAAATCTTATTTCATTTCAAACTAGAATTCAAATCATGTTTTAGATTTAGATTCAAAAATTTAAATTTAAAATCCTGTTTAAATTTCATTTCAGATTTATAAAACACATGGTATAAAATACTAAAATATTCAAACTTAATTATAACATTAGAATTTATAAACTTATTCCTTTTTAAAACTTTCAGATTCAAATTTCAAATTTGAATTCAAGCATTTAATCCAAATTTTAACTTAAATTTTAAGTCTTGTTTTAAAATCTTATTTCCAGATTTTAAAACTTATTTAAAATTCTATAAACAGGTTTCAGCTGTAAACATTCCATTTATAAAATTTATTATTTTGAAACAAGTATTTAAATTTCATTTTGAATTCATATTTAAACTTGATTCAATTCCAGTTCAAATCTTACTTTGCTTACCTTAATTTAAATTTTGTTTAAATTTTTATAAAAACCTGAAACTGTCTGGTTTCAGAAGACAAACCTGCAACTAAAAAAAAACTACCTGAGCCCTACCCCGTTTTGCTTCGAGACATTTCATACTTGACTTCGGGCAATTCCTCATATAACCCGAGTACTTACTCGAGTACCAACTCCAATTCCCAAACCAACAAAACACCCAAATCAGATCACCAGAGAAATAAGAGCACCGTGCATATGCACCGTGGCTCTGACCTGCTCCAATCAACTCCTGCAGCGTCATCACATAAGATTACAACCCCACTCAACAACATAATCATCACAACAAACCCATTCACCAGAAAATCAAAACCAGCCTCTCTTCACAGACCTGGAAACACAGTGCATTCCAAATCCCCCAACCTATCAACGGCCAATTCTCCCCCCTCCGACCATCATTGAAGTTGAAACTCCAGCCGCTACTTTGTCAGGGACCCATCTACCATTCCACTAAACAGCTCAACACTAGAACCACTAATAAATCCGGAAGATCGAATTTCTTAATTTGTTAAAAAACTTAGGTTTACAGGAAAATTTTCCATTCCTCTGCTAATTCAAAGATCAATTTACAGATTTGATAATTCTTATGATGAGCCTGATCATATTACTATATACAGAAGAAATATCAAAACTTCAGAATTCCATAATCATCAAAAACACTCTAAAACCCCAATTTTTACTCAACAACCATATGCACAGTCAAAACCCATTTCTAATTTATGATTTTACATTTAAAAATCATGAATTAATCTAAGGTTTGATTTGTATATCTGAATTGCACAATCATCAGTGTTTGAATTTAACAGTAACAAGATTTTTTTACCACTAAACTTGATTTACTGAGAAGATTACAGTTTCTATTTAAATAAATCAAATTTTTATAATTTAGTTCATAGCTTAAACAAACAATATTTCCTAAATCCTAAGTTCTAAATATTAATGTCAAGAGGAATGATTTAATTTGTCACCAGGTTTGAATCTTTAGAACAGAAATGTTCTACAGGAAATCCAAGTTTTTCAGATATCTCACAACACAAATGCACAAGAGTTTTACCAAATATTCCAATACAACTTATATTAAAACATGGTTCAATAAATCAGATTTACCTTAGAATTTTTAACAAATAAAGTTACTCACCTTTAAATTTGAAGAACAGAGCATAATTCCCAATCTTGAAACTGCAATGCATTTGCATCCTATCCAATAATTATATGCATGCAAACTTCCAGGCTTTAAAAGGAATGCAAGCTTGCAAATTTACAGTTTGAAAGAGATGCAGACTTCAAATTGCTTGCATTTGAATTTCTGACCAAAACCATATGCATGCAGGCCTTGACAAAGATGCAAGAATTCATTTTGATTTGCTCAAATTTGCAGTGATCTTCAGGTAAAATGCAGACTTGATTATGCAGAAATTTCCAGGTTTTATAAGAGTTTGGATACAAGATTCAATTGAACAGATTTTTGTTTGCATTTTGCAGGTTGAATATGATTTGAGATATGTTACAAGGGATTTGATTTTGCAGGTTAGAGGAGCTACAGGCTTTGTTTGCAACGCGGGAATTACAATTTGGTTTTGAGGGATTTCAGATTTTTAAGTGAAGTGTTTCTTTGATTCAACAAGCATTTGATTTTTAAAAGGCTGAAAATACTTTAACAAAAATAAAGAAAAGAATAAAAACAAATGACACCTGTCCTTTTGTTTGTTTTACAATTAACACATGTAGCCTAGATTTGGTAAATACTTAACATTTGTCTTTTACTTAAGTAAGTTATATTTTTAAATATTTTAAAAGAGTTTTCTTTAATCCATTTTATGTTTGAATGAATATATATGATTTTCTTATTTTTTTAGAAAATGTAAATAAAACAATTTATAAATTAAACTTATACAAATATTTTAAGGATTCAATTAATTTGAATTTCAAAAACAATTTCAATTCAACTTAAAATTTTGAAATCAAAATTAAAATCAATTTATTCAATTTAAAAATGAAGATTCTATTTTCCTATTTTAATTCTTTTTATATTTATGAAAAATAATACATTTATTAATATGGCTTAAAAATAACAATTAACAAATTTTATATGATTTACAAAGAAATTATAAATCACTTTTATTATCAAATGAATTTAAATCATAGGCTATTTTATATTTTAGACTTATAAAATATACTTAAATCATATTACTCAAATAATATTTAAACAGAAATAAAATCAACTTTTATTTAAATTTTAAAACAAAAATTAAACTAAGATATAATTTTAAACAATATAACATTTATTATTAATATTACAAACCATATAATCACTAATTTAAATAGATTTTTAAAAGCTTAATATTAATTTAAAACATAACTTCCTAATTATTAGATATTTTATTAGAATTTTAAAACAAAACTTCATTTATTAATTAAATTCCAAAACAAAAATAAACTATAATATATATATATATATACAAATATATATATACACATTATAATTTAAACATTTATTTTAGCATTTTAAGAAGACAAATCACAAATTAAATATTTATTAAATCTGATTATTAAACCAAAACATATCATTTTTAATCAATATTGTCAATATCAATTTAATTTTATATAAAGATTATTAAATTGATATTGTCTAAAATTCTGGGATATCACATTCTTCTTTGAAGAGGCTAACAACAGAAACAGTAATGGTAGGAGCCGAGCTCAGACTCAGCCCGAACTCCGACCCGAGGGAACACTTGGAACCGAATCCCACGGGGGAGGTACCAGGCAGGGGTCGGATGTGGCTGAGCCTGTCATGCTACCTAACCATGGGAACACCAATGGACGGGGTCGAGCTGGAGTCCAGCCTAAAGTTGGACCCGAGGGAATGCTTAGAGCAGAGCCCAGCAGGGGAAGATCGAGGCAAGGGCCAACTGTGGCTGACCCCAGCATGCTCCCAGAAGACCGAAGACCGCCAGCGGAAAATGTTAGGAGTAATAGACGATACCATCCCTACAGGTCATCTGGACGGAATCAATCCCGCAGAGAAGAACCAAACTCATTTCTATCCGCCTAAGTTCTGATGAAAGGATGGCGCGATTGTTCAGAGAGTGCGTCCAACGGGACCAAAGGGATCGGGGGATAGGCGCTAGGGTAACCAGCCCCTTCACCCGCAATATCGAAACTGCCATCACCCCCGGGAATGGAAAATGCGAACAATGGAACCTTACAAGGGAAACTCTAACCCCGTTGTACACTTGCAGAGATACACACAACATATGCTCATGAGCGGAGCAACAGAGGGAGTGTTGCGTAAATGCTTCCCACTATTCTTGGCAGATCTAGCTACCTCCTGGTTCTGCCATCTACCCCAAGGATCCATCAGCTCATAGGAAATGCTGAAAGAAAAGTTCATCAGCCAGTTCTGCATTCATGTGGAACAACCCAAGGACGCTTATTCCCTATCTAATATCAAACAGAAACCCGGAGAGAGAGTGCAACAATATCTAACCTGATTCAACACCGCGGCGGCCGCAGTCCAAGATGCCGATGAGAAACTTATCCTAATGGCTCTTCGTAGTGGCGTACATCCGGATACCAAGTTTGCTAGAAGATTAACGAAAGAAAAACCAGCTACCTTACCCGATTTCTTCCATGAAATCGGAAAGCATATGAGACTTGAAGACGCTGCCACCGAAAGGCAGATAGGGCAGCAAGCCAAGGCAGCTCATGGCAACGCACCCGCTGTAGCAAAGGACGTCGGAAGAAATGACTCTCGAGACAATGCTGCGGGCAGGAAGGGAGAAAAACGCCTATATCGGCCAGGACCAAGATTTGACGCTTACACTCCTTTGAATGAAACAGTCGAAAACATCTTCCTGACCACCCAAGACGAGCTTAAATACAAACGCCTCCCGTACAAGAAGGAATCAGATCACGCAATCAAGTCTGGGAAGTTCTGCCGTTTCCACGAATCCCATGGGCATGATACCAATGAATGCCGTCATCTCCGGGACCTGATTGAAGAACACGTCATAAGGAAGAGGTTGGAACACTATGTAAAGGGTCAGGACAGGACTCCAGCCCCTGCCAAGGAGAACCCAGGGCAACTCCACCCACAGGCGGAAGAAATCACAACACCAGCGGTTCCAGTCAAGAGAAGATAGTGGTTCATACAATATCGGGAGGACCATACATCGCCGACAGAAACTGGGCAGAAATGGAAAGATATGGAAAGTCACTTAGAAACAATGAAGGCTGCATCAATTCCGTCATGGAAGAACGCCGCCCGAAGCGGAAAGAGGATAATGACATCACATTCAGTAGGCGAGACCTAGAAGGAAGGTAGTACCCTCACATGGATCCTATGGTCATCTCTGCCTGGTTCGGCCCAGCCGGAGTTTTTCGAATTTAGTAGATACTGGAAGCTCCGTAAACATTCTATTCAAGCATGCTTTTGACAAAATGAAGTTGTCAATGAAGGATGTGTCTCCCTACAACAAACCACTACACGGTTTCACTGGAGATGCGAAGATGCCCCTCGGGCAATTGGACTTCTTTGTTGAAATAGGAAGTCATCCCCGATCCGTTGTGTGGAAACAAACATTTGTGCTAATAGATAACCACTCGGCCTACAACGCCTTTTTAGGAAGACCAGCCTTGCCTGACTTCCAGATTGTCCTGGCCCCTTGGTGCCTGAAAATGAAATTTCCAACAGATAATGGGATAGGGGAAGTGGAAGGAAATCAAGACGCCGCTCGAGATTTCTATGTAACTGAACTTCGCAATAACCGCAGGAAGGATAAAGGGAAGGATGCGGAGACTACTCTCTGCAAGAAAAACTTGGAAGCATAGCAACTAAAGAAAGCCCCTCCTCTTCGATATACCAATGATCCTTTCAATGAATTAAACCCCAGGGACAAAGAGGAGGAGGCCACCGCCGAGCCTGCGGAGGCTATGGAATTTGTATCTGTAGACAAACATGACCCAAGTAGACTGCTGAGAATCGGGTCTCAGTTAAGAGCTGAGTTGAAGGATCAACTCGTCGATTTTCTTCGCCACAACTTGGATGTATTTGCATGGACGCACGCTGACATGACTGGAATCTCCCCAGACGTAGCATGCCACGTACTGAACATCGATCCCACCAAGGTGCCAGTAAAGCAGAAAAAGAGAAGTATGGGGGCAGAACGATCAGCATCCCTCGAGAAAGAAGTAAAGAACCTACTTGCCAATAACTTCATACGAGAAGCCATCTACTCGGAATGGATCACCAACCCGGTACTGGTAAAGAAGGCTAATGGGAAGTGGCGAACATGCATTGACTTCTCCAACTTAAATGACGCTTGCCCGAAAGATTGCTTCCCACTCCCCCGAATCGATCAACTCGTGGACAGCACAGCCGGGCACGAACTCTTATCTTTTATGGACGCATACTCAGGGTATAACCAGATTCCTATGCACGCCCCGATCAAGACCACACTAGTTTCATCACTGACCGGGGATTGTACTGCTAAAGCGTAATGCATTTTGGACTTAAAAACGCCGGAGCTACTTATCAGCGCCTCATCAACAAGATGTTTGCGGAACTAATAGGACGAACTATGGAAGTTTATGTGGATGACATGCTGGTAAAATCGAAGAAAGCCAACGATCATGTAAGCCACCTGGACGAGATGTTTCAAGTACTTCGCCAATATGGAATGAAGCTGAATCCTCTAAAGTGCTCGTTCGGAGTGTCATCAGGAAAGTTCTTGGGATTCATTGTCCATGCCAGGGGGATTGAAGCAAACCCCGAACAAGTCCGAGCCCTGAAAGATATCAGGATACCTTCCACTCGAAAAAAAATGCAAAGCCTGAATGGGAAGGTGGTCGCCCTAAGCAGATTCATCTCTAAAGCAACCGACAAATGCATCCCTTTCTTCGAAGCCCTAAAGAAAGACAAAGGAAAGTTCGAATGGACTGACGAATGCTCAACAGCCTTCCTTAATCTAATCGAACACCTCCAGAGACCACCAGTACTCTCAACTCCAAATAAAGGCGAAGAACTATACCTATACCTTGCTGTATCGTCCCATGCTCTAAGCGCCGCTTTGGTGAGAGAAGACAACCGCGCGCAGTGGCCCGTATACTTTGTAAGCAAGAGATTTACGGGGGCAGAAGCCAGATACCCTAAACTTGAGAAGCTAGCATACTGTTTGCTAATCATGTCACGGAAACTGCGACACTATTTCCAATCTCATTCCATCAGTGTTTTAACCGATCAACCGCTAAGACAGGTACTCCATCGCCCCGACACTTCTGGGCAACTACTTAAATGGTGCATTGAACTGAGTTAATATGATATCACCTACCATCCTCGCACCGCCATCAAGGGACAAGCCATGGCCGATTTCATTGCCGAATTCACTACCAACGAAGGTAAGTAGCAATCCGAAATAGCAGAAGATATCAAGTGGAATCTCTTTGTAGATGGAGCATCAATCGAACAAGGCTCGGGGGCAGGTATTGTGATAATCACCCCCAGGGGAAGGAAGCTGCACTATGCCCTAAGGTTGGAATTCGCTGCCACCAACAACGATGCAGAATATGAAGCAGTAATAGCAGGATTAGAACTTGCCTTAGAAATTGGAGTCAGTTCTTTATGTCTTCATAGTGATTCTCAACTTATCGTAAACCAAGTACTAGGAGAGTTTCAGACTCGAGGAGAACGACTCACAACATATCTAAAGAAAACCAAGATGCTACTCGATCAGTTGGACCACTATTTAATCAAACACATTCCTCGAGAGGAGAATCGAGAGGCCGACGAATTGGCAAAGCAAGCTAGCATGAAGAACAGCACCATTTCCGGAACAGTAGCCATCTCAAAACAACTATCCCCAAGTTTCGAACAAGGGATCTGATAGCTGCAATCGAAGAAGAAACTTGGATGACTCCTATCCGGAAATACTTACAAGATGGCACACTACCCAACAAGCGTAACGAAGTCAGGAAAATCTTGAGGAGAGCTTCCCGCTACACAATACAAGAAGGCATCCTCTATCGACACGGCTTCTCTAACCCCTTATTAAGGTGTGTTGCTGGAAGGGAAGCCAAGAAAATCTTATCCAACATCCATCAAGGGAGCTGCGGAGATCACACTGGTGGGCAGACTCTGGCAAAGAAGACACTCCGATATAGATATTACTGACCCACTTTAAACAAAGACGCCTCAGACTTCGTCAAAAGATGTGACAGATGTCAGAAATTTGCTAAGATTCCTCGACTACCAACAAATGAGATTACTCAAATGACCAGTCCTTGGCCCTTTGCAGTATGGGAAATTGACTTGATTGGCGAACTGTCGATGGGCCGAGGCGGAGCCAAATATGCTATAGTGGCAGTCGACTATTTCACCAAATGGGTGGAAGCGGAACTTCTAAATAAAATATCTTCGGCAAAAGTTATTAACTTCTTGATCAAAAATGTTCTATGCAGGTACGGGGATCCACTCAAAATCATATCGGATAATGGACTTCAGTTTGACAGCGAGTAGTTCGCCGACTGGTGCCAAGAGCACGGAATTCACAAAAGCTTCTCATCTGTGGCTTATCCCCAGGCAAATGGACAAGTCGAAGCTGTCAACAAAATTCTTAAAACTCTAATCAAGAAGAAGCTTGAAAAGTCAAAAGGCGCTTGGGTGGATGAACTTCCTACGGCACTTTGGGCCTACCGCACGTCTTTCAGAACATCAACAGAGCATACTCCTTTCTCTTTGGCATACGGATCGGAGGTCATGCTCCCAGTTGAAACTGTAGTTCCATCCCACCGTAGGATCCACTACAACCTAGAAGAGAACGAAGAACTCCTCCACATGCTTTGGATCTAATCGATGAAAGAAGAAATGATGCAGCACTCAAAGCGGCAGCTCACAAGCAAAAAGTGGCAGCACAATACAACTCCAAATTCAAGCATCGCAGCTTACAAGAAGGAGATCATGTCCTCAAGCGAATCTTCCCGCGTCCCGGAGCGCTAGATCCCATCTGGGACGGACCATATGTAATTCATAAAGATCTCCACAATGGAGCTTATATTTTGTCAACAGTGGACGGAGAGGTGTTCCAGAGGGCATGGAACATCCAACACCTTCGTCGATACTTATCTTAACTTGTACTGCCCATACAAAATGAATTAACAAAGAGAATCAGTGGACGTAGGCATTTTCGTGAAGAACCACTTTAAAAACTTGTCTCTTTTTTAACTTGTTCCTTTATATCTTGCCTACTTGCTGAGCTTTATCCTTTCCTGTTGAACAAAATCCTGTGTAGACGGCATCTCCATTCAGGGCATCATAGCACAACTTCACCTGGACAAAACCTAACAGGTATTATACGAATTTATGCCCTCGCCAATGAGACACTTTTGCTCCAGCATCCCTCTTCTGCGGGTTAACTCATTCCTCGTGACGGCCCTTAAAGCCAACTGTAATGAGCCGATTATAAGCCGCCGAGAAGGCCAATCATAGCCTAGGCAGCTCATTACGGCGTTTGGCTCGCCGGCAACCGTGAACCGATTATAAGCCCCAACATAAGATGTGGCCAGCCAGGGGCAGTTCACAGTTGACGATCGGCACCCGCGCTAGCCGGCCACGGTAAATCGAATAATACCCACGATTACGGGCCATAATGGCCCGGGTAGTTACCGTGCGCGATCCTGGCTCCGATGTGTCTTAAGTACGGCTGTGGTAAAAAAGAAAACTCCCCGCGGAGGCGTAAGATGAGTGACAAATGTCTCCAAGACCCACAGCTAGGGAAAGTGACTACAAAGCTCGTTTGCCACGAACTTAAGCACGTCGAAGGCCTTCCGAGATTGGAAGTTTTACTATTTCTTATATTTCCATTTTATTTATAAAAACTCTCCTCTTGTCCTCTATAACGATCACTAAAGTACAGAACACAAAATAGGAGACACTCACTAATGGGAATAAGAACTCACAGCTGGATGGCAGGTCACTCGGCTGCATTCCATATTCGATTACACAAAGCATTCAAATATACCGTCTACAGCTAAAACTTGAAGGGCGTTACTTTCTTCTCTTGTACATAAATCTGTAACTATAGTTTATTCGCACATCACACTAACATTGCAAGACATGAAATTATATTTTAAGCAAGAACTTAGCATCAAACACAATTGAATCACTAACACATGCACAACTATATTTTATGCAACACACCAAAATAACGACAGCATTCAAACATGACAAAATCAGCTTATATTATAAAGTTACATGCCAAAAATCAAGTTGTTCGTTACATAATTACAGCCTGAAAATTACATTAATGTTTTAAGACTAACATAGACAGCAATGTCAAGTAAGCTGAAAAATATCCAAATCAAGCCAAGGAGCCGGCTGCATCGGGGCTTCGCCTCTATCCTGCTGGCCCTCCGAGGTCTACTTAACCGCCAGATCAGACCTCCCAGCATGCTGACCAGAGGTAGTTGGCGCTTCAGAGGTCCCGCCTGTCCAATTCAGGAGAAGAATTCATGGAATAAACAATAAGCAACCAAGCTATGAAAAGGCTAAAAGGGAAGACTTACCAACATCTGTTCCTTGATCATCATCCCCCAAATGCACACCTACCTCCTCAGCAGCAAGCAGCCGCATGCCCTCCTTCACCGCCACTTTCTCCTCCTTAGTGAATTGGGCCGTAACCACATCCATTCTGAAGGCCATGCCACCCTCCTTATCCGCATCAGCCTTGGCCTCCTCTAGAGCCCGGAGACAAATCCTGGCCATAATCCGGGGATAATCATCCATCCAGGATAAGTTGCCCTGCTTCCAAGTACGGAAATACATATCCTGGAGCATCTCATCCATCATCCCCTCGTTCTCCTCAAACTCCCTCATTCGGACCTCAGAAGCCAACAGCTTGGCAATGGCAGCATCCCTCTCCGATCGGTATCGCGAGCGGTCAGCCTGAAGGGATTTCCTCATCGCCTTCATCTTCTCCTTCAGCTTGGTTTGAGCAAGCTCCGCGGCTTCAAGCTTCCCAGATAACTCCTCTACCCGCTCGAGATCCGCTTTCCGAACCTCATCCACCGTTGCAATGGCCATATCGATCCGTTCCTTGCAGATGGCCTCCATTTTCCACAGCTCGGCTCTGCTAGCCTCTTCCATGGTTTTCTTTAGCCGTCTGGAGGCAGCCTCGTGCTGAGAGATCTGGATGGCCTGATCGACGAGTTGCTTGGCCTGGTCGGCTACCACTAACCGCAATCTTATGTTGGCACTCCCAATTTCCTCCCCGGCCTTGACCAGTCGGGCATGATGCCCCATCAACTTCCTAGTCTCCTCAGCAACCCGGTCGATATTTGCCTTAGCTTCATCCCCCATAGTTATAATCCGAGTAGTAAGCAAATCAAGGTCCAGAGACTTGGCCTCATCAAACACCCTTACCATAGGATTGCGAGGGATAAGGTGCTCACTGGTAACCTCGTCAAAGGAAACATCATGAGAACCCGGATCCAGATCTGGATTACCCGCAAATGGATTACAAGCCAAGCCGGGACGATCAATCTGAGTAACGGTAGGATTCTCAGACGGATGCCGAGAGGGTATGAACTCAGTATCCTCCCCCATGATTACCTAAAAATTTATATTTATGTATAGTCTATGATTCAATATCAGCTCATTTGAGCTATAAACTAAAAAAGGTTTACTTGCTAATACTTACTTTATTGATAGAATGGGCAAATAGACATTTGACCAAAATTCTTCAATACTGTTCTAATTCTGAACCATTTAGTATGTCCTGCAATACATATGATGTCATATTTCTTTTGCCACAGTTTGTTTTAGAAATGCGCTTCACGGTTTGAAATATATAATAAGTGCATGTCATTTTGTTTGCACATTATGACTATCTACAGTTTTCTGTCCGACTATGAATTTAAATCCCTTAAATACCCCTACATCTTTGAATACCACGCATGCAGCAATTTAGCTTCGGTTTGTTTTATTCTTCGATTGTTTTATTGTTCTGTATTAGTACAGTACGTTATGATTTGCAAACAAGTCCAGAGCTGTATGTCTACTGTTGGCTGTGTTTCGTCCGGGCCAATGCCACCGAACCAACCCCTTCCCAGTGTACTACCGGTCCAACCCCTTTCCTAAGCACCACCGAACCAACTACCGCTCCAACCACTACCGGACCACTCACCACTGGACCAAGTCCCATCGAACCAACTACCGGACCACTCACCACCGGACCAAGTCCCACCGAACCAACTACCAATCCAACCACTACCGGACCAAGTCCCACCGAACCAAACTCCATCCAACCATCTCCGGACCAAGGCCTTGCCGAACCAACGTTGCCAGGCCAGATTACTTCAGCCCAGGCCCGCTAGCAGCTATATACATCCAAGACCCCTACCCCCATCCTCACTCTATAAATAGAGGGGTAGGGGTACAACAATGGCAGACAAGTTTGAGAGCTCAAGCACGGACAGAACTTTCAAACAACTTTCATATACTTGTAATAAAAGCTTTGTACTTGTAATCTAAAGAGTGAAGGAGAATAACATATAAAGTGGACGTAGGCACGTTATGGCCGAACCACTATAAATCTGTGTGTCTTTTACAGTTTAGTCCCTGTTTTTTACATATTTGCATGAATCACCCAAATCACTGAGAACAACTTAAAATCGACTAAATCATACGACTTGGAGGTGTTTGCCCATTTTTGTGCAAACATCTACCTTTTCCTTTCCATATCCTGTTAATATTGTGCATGATTTCTTCCCCACCTTATATTATGTGATAACAGGGAACATAGAGTAATGCAATGCTATTATTTTATAATGGAAAACATTTAACAAGAAACCATTATTTTGGTCAAAACATGAAATCAAGGATTTTTCGACCGTTTATGTCTGGTAACACATTCAGTTAGGTGTTTATATTCCTTATTTATGCCCAAGAATTCATATGAGAGAATGCAAGTTATATTTGTGTAACCAATCAGTTGCCTGTAGATTTTATTTCTCTAAATAAACAAATTCCATTTTACTACACAGCATTTGTGTTTGTTAGTATTTGCTGGCAACAAGTATGAAACAGATACAGTGACAAAATAGGCATGTAAAACAATAGAAGAAAAGCAAGCATAAAAGCTTACAGGGTGATTTACATGCCTATTTTGTCACTCTCTGTTTCATAGGAAAGGAGGCATCCCACTAACTGTTCCAGTGGATGCAAGATCACCAATTAAATTATACAGGATCTACTATACACTACATGAACATTCAACTAATCCAGGTTCTGTTATTGTCAAATATGGTGCTTGGTTCAACTGTAACAACAACGAGACAAGTGAAAGATAATGCATTTATCCAACTGCTTTGGAGCAGTTTGTTTTCTGTGATAGTGGTGAAAATAGGTTAGACTGAGCTACTCACTTCCACTGATGGAGAGATAAGGAAAAACTTCACAACTGTTAATTGATTGATTACTGTGTACTCGATTGTTGTTGTGAAATGATATTGCCATTTCATTGTGAAATGATACTGTCTAACCCCAGCCATCTACATGTTTACCTTTCACTGAACCACATTCTATCTACGGGACCCACAACTTCCATTGGAGCCACCATCTTTATACGTATAGAAGAACCCAGTACAATACAGTAGTCGCGTTCATGGTCGGAATCTTGAATTGTATGTGCTATTACATTCTGGTTTAGTATATTTGCGCATTTAATTTGGAAGCCAATATTGATGTCTATCTGTAGAGCATTGACTAAATTGTAGCCATTTCATATATACAGTGTTTTGTCGTAATATTCTTCGTTTGTAATTTCTTTTTTGATAAGCTCGATTTGTTTATGACATTGGACAATTTACCGGTGTGCTATCAAAGTTTGGTACATGTACTTTCCACAGTAGTCAACATTGGATGCACCTCATTCCATAGATTGCATTATTCTCTTTCATCAACCTATGTATGATAAAAGGAGAATAGTGCCATCCTCTATTATTTGGTGCAATTTGTGTGGGCCTACATTTTTCATCTTCATTATTTCAGACATCTACATTTTTGTGGTATGTAATTGATGATCAACAAATATGCGTATAACTTATTCATGTACTTCGGTCCACTTCCAAGTGCAGTGCCTGCCAATAAAAAGATTAATATTGGAACTTGGTGTACCCTTGCTTTGAAATTATTTGATTATATTTTTCAATACGGCAAGCAAATTTGATTTTTTTTTTTTGAACATCATAAATATTGATCAAAATTTATAGTTTCCATATTTTCAATCCATACAATTCTACATGCGTATTACAATACTTTAAACTGTGGTTTTGAAGTAAAAATTGAATATGTCAATTTACATAAAAAAAATCCACTATATTAAAAAAACAAACCTATACACACACATGTATATCTGAAAAGCGTTCAACTGCACTCCAAATAGTGCATCACCTCTAAAGCTCTCAGATGCTCATCTTATGTCTTCGTTTCTCTTTTTTCCCACTGACTCTGTCTCCACTCTTTCATTTATTTAAACATAAACTTGTGGCTGAAATCGAGCTAAAATTTGGATGCTCCCAAACAGGGGTATCATGGGGCGCTCATACACACATATAAATACATACACAGACATATACATACATGCATACATACATACATATACACACACACATATATATATACACATACATACATATATATAAGAGGTAAGCGAGACAATAGAAGTCTCGCTTCGCTTAATGTCGCTTAAGCACCGCTTACGCATCACCTAAGCGTTGCTTAATTTCTTAGCATAAATTATTCTATCACTATAAATTTAATGTAAAGAGATTATATTACGTGCATCATCTGTGTCTTCACAAATTGATCACAAAAAAGTAAAGTTTAACTTACAAATTCATAAATTGCAAAAGCTAGATTTGACTTTCATTTTTCGTTATAGTAAGTATACTTGAGTTGAGCACAAACCATTCACAGTTGGCAAATAATATAATCATAGCTTAACACCAAAAACCACTCGCCATCCATCAGCCCATATTATAGTAAATGAGCAAATTTTGTTAGGAAATATAACTATATTCTTTCTATTTTAAAAATAATATCTTTTTGCCTAATAGTACTTAATCGTTGCTTAAATTTAAGCCAAGCACAGATAAACGCCAATTAAGCATGCTTAAGCGCTCATCATTTCATTATACTGCTCTTTCAAAAAATTAAGCTTTATACAAGCCTTCAGCGCTTAAGCGCATTTTTCATCATGTGTGTATGTGCATATTACATTTACACATATACATCAAAATATACTAGAAATTTACATTCCTCTCCTATATAAAATCCCTCTACGTTAATACATTATATTCTAAAAATAACTTTTAATATCAATTTGATTACCAACAATGCCCGTGTGCGTAGCACGAGCCAAACACTAGTTAGTATTAAAGAGAATATACTAAGTGGCAGTGAAATAAAATTTAACTTCATTAATATTAAATGAAATGATTACATAAAATGGTACATAAATGGATTTATATGAACTGTGTTAAACAAAAGTGAAAAAATTGAATGTAAATGAAATAGATGTAAATAAATTAAAAGTAAATATTAATAAAAATTGGATGTTAATAAGAAATGAAGTGTATATATTAAATATTGACATTGGATAATGTAGATTGATATAGTTTGGATTAATTAATATTAATTGTTGGATGGTTTCTTTGGTTGTAAATCATTGTGATAACTGTTTTTGATTGCATATGACTGTTGGGTTGTGTATTACTGCTTATGTTTATGGTTTTGATTCAGAATTCACGTCATATGATTCCATTAAACTCATACATGCTTTCTATATCTTTCATATGCAACTAATATTCTAAATTGAGTCGAGATAGGTACATACGAAGACCGTTTGGATGTGTACGCGAATTTGATTTGCTTTTGCTTGCTTAATATGAGTGAACTTGATCATATTAATAATAATAAGGTACATATCTTGGATTACATACCACACTTTTATATTTTCCCCTACCGAATGTCTCATCATTGCGATAAGATGTATATTTGGTATATCTGTGATATATATTTGTATTGTAAAATTTTAATGATCGAACCGCACAAAGGAGACGCTGCCAAAATTTTCCGTAAATTCGGGTGTTAATTTTTTTTTGAGATTTTAAAATTTTACAAATTGATTTCATAAATAAGTTGTAATTTCGGTAAAGCCGATATCAGTGGCGTAGTGGAAGCGTAGAAAAGGTTTTCAAATAAGATTTTAATGTTTTATAAGCCGATTATTTTAAGTAAATATATCAAAAGTTAGATTCCTTAATTAACCCATTTCCAAAGACAAAAAGTTTTGAGTGGGGGAGAATGTAACGAGCCATATTTTTAACTATTTTAAATTATTAAATTTAATATGATTATTGAATAAAAATAGTTGGAAATGAATATTTATGTTTTATTTATGTAGCTTACTGAATATGAACATGGATAAATTTTGAAATAACCAATTTCGAAGATTTAGGCAATAACAAATATTGAAATGAAATTCTATGTATCAAATTTGTTTATAATCAATAGCAAAAATTGAATAATAAGTGTTGAATTATTTAGATGAATATAAAATAATTGTTTGATAACTAAAATTTACATGAAATTTTAATACTAGAAATTACTTAAATAATTAAATTTTGAGTTTAATATGAATGAAAATGATGTCCAAAGTTGACAGAAATTGTATTTAAACAATAATGACAATTGTTAACTTTTAAAATTGAATTTAAAAGTGATCAAATTGATTATGGAAAATTACTTATTTTAATTAGAGTATAAAAATAGCCATTTTGGCCACTATCTCGGATTTCGACGAAACTAGTTTCATCGGATAGTGAATTATTATAGGATTTCAAGTTTCGTAGCAGTCAGACATATCGTTTGGCCATGCGAGCTTGAAACGCATAGAAATTAATTAAAGGTATTTAATTAAAATAATTTGATTTTGAAAAGCTATCTTCTGAATATAATGAAATTGGTTACACATATATGTTCCATTGTGTTTGGAATGGGGGAATAACATATAGAACGTAAGGCAACACGCTTCGTTTATAGTTCGAAAAATTTCACGGATCAATCAGGTCAGAAACTTATGTAATAGGCTGTCTATCTTTCATTTCGCGTAACCCTAGCTCAACCGCTTTCTCTTTTATCGATTAATGGCCGAAAATGACTTATTTTCTCTCCTCGGCATCTCTCAATCCATAGCTTTCGTGCATCGATTTCAACATGAAAAACATAGATCTCGATCTCCTCTACATGATGTAAGGTCGCATCGTCGCATGGTGGTCGTGGGAGAGCCGCGTTCGTCGCTGCCGAGTGGGTTTTTTTAGTCGCGATTATCATGTTCGCACGCAGGTGACGTCGGCATGGTGCGACGACAATAGAGGCGGAGGGTGTGCGATGGAGGCTCATCGATTATGGGCTGAGGCATTCATTCGATCGATGTAAATAAAAAAAGAAAAAAGAAAGAGGAACGTGATCGAGCTGGAAGAAGTAAGACGCGGGCTGGGTTTATGCTGTGAGAGGAGAAGGGTAAGTTAAGTTAATTTTGTTAATTAGTGTTAATTATATTTTTTTAGCAAAGCTAGCCAGCTTTATAGTGGGCCATGCCACAGTATAAAAATGGGAAAACAAATGCTCTGCACATGTACAGAACAGCTAAGTGGGAGCAAGAAGCCCAGCCCACAACAAATAAAAAATAAAGCACAGGAGATAGGCAAGATAGCCTAAACTACAAAAAAAAAAAAACTACGCGCCCTCCGAAGAGGAACTTAATTTTGTTAATTAAGTGTTAATTATATTTTAATTATCTTATACATTAATAAATTGCATAACTTATCCACGCGAGGTCCAACTCGAGTGAAACGAGCTGCGTTCGCTTCGTATCAATGACATTTATGATATGGAATCAAATTGGAATTTACTTTAAGCATAAAATTTTCAATTTCAAATAACGGCGAGTATAACGACCCTGATCGACCTTCGAAAATCGACACCCGTACTTCATTTGTACTCGAATGCCGCAGATTCAAACGTCGAATCTGGTTCGTTGGAGCTTATAACACATTAAGTGTAACAACACAGCGGGAGAAAAGAATGAATATCATATACAACTCCAATGATACAATATCCAAATATAAAACAATGATCAAAATCAAAGATACAATGAAATGCTACAGAGGAAACACCAATGAACTAGCAGCGGAAACAACTAGAACTTGAAACTCCAGAAGAAACACCAATATCAACAATCTCCATAGATAGCTCGAACCACCATCAAGTTGCACCATGCTAAGCAAGGTCAGTCTTCCTAACCAAAGACTTCAATATCCAAAGTCTTCAAAGAATTCCAAAAAGAAAGCTGAAAGCTACTAAATCGATATCTACTATCTGAAAAAGCCAACTCTAGACTGCCCATGTGGAAAATTGTAGGCACCCAGAGTTTAGGAAGGAACAATAAACTCCGGGTCAGTCATTGGACTGGTATGAGTAAACAAAAATGGTTTATCGTTATGAAAAGCAAAACAACAAAAAAAAATTAAAACATTGAAATCCGCAATGCTTTTTGAAAAATGAAACTGCCATAAGGCCACCCGCCACACACACAATGCAAGCGCACACTTGGAGGAGATTTCTTCTTATGGCGGTCAAAAATGCTTGATATGCAAAAACCATTTGATATTATTATTAGTGCATAGTGTAGAAAACCTTTTGAAAATATAATATTAATCTTAGTTAGCATATCACATCTCGTCGTATGCCTACTATAGCTGTCATGTTCAATAGCAGGTTGCCGTCACATTCCATGGCAGTTATACAACTAAAACAGTACAAGGCGCGTATTGTTTCTTTGGATTTCCAACAAATGGTCAGGCAAAGGAACTTCCTTACCGAAATGGGAACGCCTCTGGAAGGACGCCTCCGAGAACCTAATCGGATCTCTGTTAACACAAGGTCGACGCTACCTCATGCTTTAACCAAGCTATAACATAGGTAACTAACACACAAGTATGCCATCCCCGGTTGTTACCGACCTTTATCCGAGCGCTCGACACCAACAACCACAAAGTAATAAATTTGCAGCAACTACATAAGTTAAATATCTGGGCTCCATACCCTGATACCACCTCTTATCCAGAAGGAAATGGACATACCATAGGGGCACGGCCCCTAAAAACCTTCCTGCAACATTCCTGTTTCGACCATTTTCGGGATGTGAGGTCCTGATGCAGTCTCGTCTACAAAGCTACGCTTTTTCACAAAGTCATGCTTTAATCAACAAATGATCAGCAGCACTTCGTATGCCACATTACCAAATTGGGAATGTATCACTAGTAACCATCAACTACATAACCTCTGAGCTCGTATGTCTCAAAGAAGGGTGTTAAGCTAAGAGAATAAATCTCCGTCACCAAACATAAATGTATTTGATAGAAACCAGCTTTACATCTCAAAATGTAATGTCAGACACACATCCATACAAGTCTGTTTCGGGTTAGAATAGAACCGAAGGCACTTCACCAAGAAGCCCTTGCACATCCGAATAATCCTTAATCAAGTCCGGACTCCCCATCAAAAGGGTGATCAAATCTCTATACCGGGGATCAGCCGGTGCAGAGACATTCGATGAGTTATCCTTTCACTTTTGAAAATATCTGGTCTTCACCACCAGTCTTCAAATGCTATCCATAACGTCGTATCACTATTCGGAATGTGTTATATGACACAAAGTCCTCTCCCGGCTAAACCGAATAACGAGCGCAATATTTAAAAGCATATGGATATAAGGATCTCAGTTAAGTCACAATTTATTATCCAAAACCTTTCGTTCAACGGTTTAAAGAAATTACCATTTTCAAATCTTTAAACAAAAAGATTCATTTCACAAAGTTCACCCATCTTTCACAAAAATTCATTCACAGATTTCAAAACAATTTCCATTTCAACTCTTTCATAGAAAGGATACACTTTTAAGATCCCTTTTCGATTTGAAAACAAAGTATACCAATCTTTCAAAGTATACCAATCTTTAACAAATATTCGTTCATAATCTTTCAAAACAATTTCCCTTTCAAATTGGATTAACTCATCCAAAATTTAAATCAAATTCAATTCATAGCTTTCAAAACCATTTCCATAAAACAATTCCATTCCAAATCTTTTATATAAAAGATACACCATTTAGAATCCTCTTTGATTCCAAAACAAGGTTTAATAATTTTTCACAAAGGCTCATTCATAGCTTTCAAAACAATTCACAATTTCATTTCAAACATGGTACTTTTCAACACAAATTAGAAATCCTTTCCTTAAATAAAAGCTTTTATTATTTGAAAACAAATAGTTTTCGTTTTGGGAAAATCCGGTTACATTTATACAAGTTAAAGCCCTTCAAGTATAAGGCTTGGTTTAAATTCAAATTCCCAAAACAATACTTTTTAAATGGTTTAAAACCCATATAAACACCTTTATAACTTATATACCCTTTTCAAATCATAATTTCCAAACATAGGATTCAATTTCAAATTTTGAATTCAAACCCGAATCAAATTATTTAAATTCCCAAAACTTTATCAAGTTATAGAAAATAACTTTTTACCTCTTTAAAACTCTTTTTCAAAAGCTTACATATTTAATCCAATTACATTTCCAAAACTATTTTGGATTCAAAATTCAATTTTAAAATCTTTTTAAAAATCTGTGACCTAACCAATTTCCTCATGCAACCCATATTTTTGTGTGTATAGTGTAGTCCAGGGGTTTTACCCAATAGTGCAACAATATCAATCATCACAGATTCAATCATATCAATATCGATAAGCGGTAAAATCTATAACGCTTATGTTCATTCACAGATTCATAGATAAAGTAAATTTAACAATCACAAAGATTCACCATTTCGATTCAATGTGGGTTTCGAATAAACAACCGGAATCCGACTCCCTGTCGCATCGAAATTCAAATGTTGTTTTACAGGCCCAAAGGGTTTTCACATTCACACAGCAATATATTTATCACAGATATCACAGCTCAGCACAAAGCAATTCATATTTCATAGCATCAGAATCACATAACAGGGATATCAATCCAATACACAACATTCAATAACAATCAAACATCTCCAATTAAGATGAATAAATCGTGTGGTTTAAATTAATTAACCACATAATTTCTTTCATTAGTTATCTTTAATCAATGATTAGTTATCATTAATTGCTATTGATTAAGTCCTAATCACCATCATTAATTAATCATTTCTTAATTAATTATCTTAATTAATTTATCCTTGATTGTTAATTAACCTATAATTAATAATTAATCCTTTGATCAATAATCCTTAATTGATTACAATAATTAATTAATCAATTCTCAATTAATAATCATCCTTTAATCACTTTCATTAATTAATTAACCTTTAATTAATTAATTATTCTTAAAATAATTACCTTAATTTATTAATCACATTAATTAATTATTCTTTAAATTAATTAACCTTTAATTACTTGATTTATCAATCTTTAATCATTAGTTATGCATACTTAATTACTTTCACTAAGTAATTATTTTTAATCAATTATACATTAATTAATTGATTGATTAAACTTGGATTATTAATCAATTTTATCTTAATTACTTTTATTAAGTAATTAACTTCAAGTAATAAATTTCATTTAACAAATATGTTAACTCAAACCTTGAAAATTAATTAACAATTCTAAAACATCCGTTATATAAATTAAATTCTTTAAATATAATTAAGTTTATTTAAAATAAACTTTTAAAAATAAAAGTTATGTTTATTTGAAACCATTTTAAAACTTGGCTAATTAAAACAATTTATTTAAAACGTTCTTTACCTAATTTTAAACACTTGAATAACATTTAATATTGAAAGAAAAAAAATTATTTAACAAAATTCAATTTTAAAAACTTGATTTTTCATTAAAACTTTAAAAACTGTTTTGCTGAACATAACAAAACTTCGAGTTAATTCCTCATTCTACCCGAGCGATACCCAGGCCAACCCCAAGCTTTCTTTGCTTCGAGAAAAACCATCGCCTACAAAAGCTTGGACCCGAGCCTCCACCCCTCTTCCCCAAACACTCGAAACTGATACGAAGAGTTGCACGTATCCGTGCACAATAAATCGACGATGTTCTGGTCGTCGTCTCCACCTTCGACAAGTCATCATCAACTCACCCAAACACCACGAACTTCCCGAACCAAGAATTATCACGAAATCGAAGATTTAGCATATGGGTTCGACTGGAATAAAATCGGGTTGCCAAAAAACCGCTTTGAACTACCTCCTGCGGCCACCGGCGATCACGCCATCGTGCTCGAAGCTCCCTTGATGTCCATTGCTTCGAATCCCCTAAGACCGATCGCTTGGAACACAGTGTCGACAACGCACACAACTCGCGACCTCAACCATCCAAATGTAGTGCTTAAACCCTAATTAAATTCAAATCTCCATCTATGGTGTAAAAAATTTTTTTGCATTTTCTCGAGATCATCGATCATCCAAGCCCCTCCATACCAAATTTCGACCATCGAAAATAATTCGATCGCTTGAATTTCACCAAAACCCATCTCACGTTCATCTAACAAATGCCACCTTAATTTGAAACTAAAAACTCTGATTTTTGTTTTAAAAATCATCATTTTCTAAATAGTTTTAGGTGATGTAATCCAATGTGGGATTCATGCAATTCGAAATTTGGGTAAATCTTGAAATTTTCACTGTATATTCTTCATTCGGACGAAACCACTCCATATTATATTAAAAACATATTTTTGAAATTTATTTCTGATGTTTTTGAATAGATTTTGTTTTTACATCACTAAGTAAAAATGATTAGAGCAATTGGATTATTATTTTGAACTAAAGTTTAAAACTATACATTATTTAATAGAGTCATTTCTTGCATGTTCTTCCAGATATACACAGAGTACGTATATATACACACAGATATCTTTCTATAGCCATACAAACATAGTTTGATTCAAAACTACGTAGATGATCACATGAAAATCAGATATCCAAAACAAATTTTGGTTTAAAAGTAAGTTTACTCACATGGATTTGTGAAGAACAGAGAAGCTTTAAATTTTGTTTTCCTGAGTATTTTGAAAATCCTGGGTTGTTCTACTTGATGATGAATTTCTTGGCTTTACTTTGATTTGAATCTGCCTGCCTTGAATCTGTTTCCCTGATCTTAAACTCCATGCTTGATTAATTTCAGATATTCTTTATTTTGGTGATTGCTTTTGCTCTGAGCTTAATTCCCAGACTTTGATTTAAATCTCTGGCTTTAACTTTAGAATTTGTTTTTGATCTTGAAACAGGTTTTGTGATTTTTTTTAAAATCTGTTTTGATTTTGTTTTGTTTTAGATCTCAGTTTTAGGAAAAGAAGATGGTTGAGAGGTGGAGAAAAAGTTTGAACTGAGTAGATAACCAGGTTTCTTCTTTTTTTACACATATTTTCCTATAATTCTAGATTAAAAGAAAATTTTATTTGCTGCCACTTGTATTATTAATCAACACTTGTTAGTTAAGATATGAATCCTCTCACACTTGTTTAAACTTAAGTTTATTCTCTTCACATTTGTTAAAATGCAACATTTTTATGTCTAGTCCTTACTTTAAATAAATGTGTACATTATGGTTTAAACCCTTATATTATTAAAGTTTACAATTTGTTTATTCACATTTCTAAAATATTTACATATGTCTTTTACATGTATTTATGTTTTAAATAAAATTTTATACCACTTTTTATTCATTCTTATAATTAGAAAACAAATCTTTATTAATTCCAAAATATATAGTTTAAATCCAATTTATTTAAAAAAACATTTATCTGTAAATTTCTAATCCAAATTCCATTTATAATCAATTTATATACACATATATTTTCATTCTAGAAATTTTTAGATAAATTTACTAATAAATTCACAATTAAATTCAAAAATTAATTTAATTACCAATTTACATTTGATTAAAAATAGAGATCATTACAGATTCCCCCTTAAGAAAATTTCGTCCTCGAAATTTGCCAGGGAGACAACAAGAATATAGAAAGATAGGGAAATAGTTTTCCAGATCAAACTGAAATCTATTCTGCATTTGGCTTGCAAATTCAGAATATCAACAATAGATACAAGAATGAATCTATTTAACGTTTCACAAGAAACTCGGGTCATCCATATTTACGAAGTATGCAGGGGCATTGGTTAGTTCAAAGGGATAACTAACTGTTTGTAGAACATATCTGGACCCCAAAGAATAGACAGATATATGGATACAATCCCAAAACCTTTTAGTTTAAACAAAGTATACCTATCAACCATAGCAACCAAAACAAACAATTCATCCAAACAAACAATTCTGACCCATTTGGAGTTTATGTCCCATATCAATTTATCCTTTGATTTAATCAAAATAATGATCTCCCATCAAAACATTTCTCTCGAGCTGCCATGAAAACATCAAAGAATTGGAATCAGATGATGATAAAAGAAGATTGATAGAGAAAGATTGTTTCCGTTGTTATTACTGGGCATTGACCATATGAAGTGGTACTTCCCTGTTCCCTATCTCGTCCTCTTTTTGCACTCATACTTACTATCAGTGGATAGTAAGATATTTTATTGAGGCACACGAACAGACATCTTAGGGATATACTCATTCTAGGGTAACCCTATCTCTAATGAGTCACCTAATGTGTTATACTTCAAAAGCTAAAGTTCAACCTTCAGCTCTGATACCAAATATAACGACCCTGACTCGACCTTCGAAAATCAGTACCCGTACTTCATTTGTACTCGAATGTCATAGATTCAAACGCGAATCTGGTTCGCCAGAGCTTATAACACATTAAGTATAACAACACAGCGAAAGAAAAGAATGAATATCATATACAACTCCAATGATACAATATCCAAATATAAAACAATGATCAAAATCAAAGATACAATGAAATGCTACAGAGGAAACACCAATGAACTAGTAGTGGAAACAACTAGAACTTGAAACTCCAGAAGAAACACCAATATCACCAATCTCCATAGATAGCTCGAACCACCATCAGGTTGCACCAAGCTAAGCAAGGTCAGTCGCCCTAACCAAAGACTTCAATATCCAAAGTCTCCAAAGAATTCCAAAGAGAAACCTGAAAGCTACTGAATCGATATCTACTATCTGAAAAACCTAACTTTAGACTGCCTGTGTGGAAAATTGTGGGCACCCAGAGTTTAGGAAGGTAACAATAAACTTCTGTCAATCATGAGACTGGTATGAGTAAACAAAAACGGTTTATCTTTATCAAAAGCAAAACAACAAAAGAATTTTAAAACATTGAAATCCGCAATGCTTTTTGGAAAATGAAACTGCCATAAGGCCTCCCGCCACACACACAATGCAAGCGAACATTTGGAGGAGATTTCTGCATATGACAGTCAAAAATGCTTGATACGCGAAAACCATTTGATATTATTATTAGTGCATAGTGCAGAAAACCTTTCGAAGATATAATATTAATCGTAGCCGGCATACCACATTTTGTCGTATGCCGACTATAGCTGCCATGTTCAATTGCAGGTTACCGCCACATTCCATGGCAGGTTATACAACTAAAACCGTACAAGGCGCATATTGTTTCTTTGGATTTCCAACAAATGGTCAGGCAAAGGAACTTCCTTATCTAAATGGGAACTCCTCTGGTAGGACGCCCCCGAGAACCTAACCGGATCTCTGCTAACATAAGGCCGACGCTACCTCACGCTTTAACCAAGCTATAACATAGGTAACTAACACACAAGTATGCCATCCTCGGTCGTTACCGATCTTTATCTGAGAGCTCGACACCAACAACCACAAAGTAATAAACTTGCGGTAACCACACATGTTAAATATCTAGGTTCCATACCATGATACCACCTTTTATCCAAAAGGAAATGGACATACCTTAGGGGCGCGACCCCTGAAAACCTTGCTGCAACATTCCTGTTTCGACCATTTTCGGGATGTGAGGTCCTGATGCGGTCTTGTCCACAAATCTACGCTTTTTCACGAAGCCATGCTTCGATCAAAAAATGATCAGCAACACTTCGTATGCCCATTACCAAATTGGGAATGTATCACTAGTAACCATCAACTACATAACCTCTGAGCTCGTATGTCTCAGAGAAGGGTGTTAAGCAAAGAGAATAAATCTTCGCCACCAAACATAAATGTATTTGATAGAAACTAGCTTTATATCTCAAAGTGTAATGTTAGACACATATCCATACAAGTCTGTTTCGGGTTCGAACAAAACCGAAGGCACTTCACAAAGAAGCCCTTGCACATCCGGATAATTCCTAATTACGTCCGAACTCCCCATCACAAAGGGTGATCTAATCTCTATACCGGAGATCAGCCGGTGCAAAGACATTCGACGAGTTATCCTTTTGCTTTTGAAAATATCCTGTCTTCACCACTGGTCTTCAAATGCTATCTATAACGTCGTATCACTATTCGAAATGGGTTATATGACACAAAGTCCTCTTTCGGCTAAACCGAATAATGAGCGCAATATTTAAAAGCATATGGATATTGGGATCTCAGTTAAGTCACAACTTATTATCCCAAACCTTTCTTTCAATGGTTTAAACAAATTACCATTTCCAAATCTTTAAACAAAAAGATACATTTCACAAAGTTCGCCCATCTTTCACAAGGATTCATTCACAGATTTCAAAATAATTTCCATTTCAACTCTTTTATAGAAAGGATACTCTCTTAAGATCCCTTTTCGATTTAAAAACAAAGTATACCAATGTTTAACAAAGATTCATTCATAATCTTTCAAAAAAAATTCCCTTTCAAATTGGATTAGCTCATCCAATATTTAAACCAAGATTCAATTCATAGCTTTCTAAACCATTTCCACAAAATAATTCCATTCCAAATCTTTTATATAAAAGATACACCGTTTAGAATCCTCTTTGATTCAAAAACAAGGTTTAATAATTTTTCACAAAGGCACATTCATAGCTTTTAAAACAATTCACAATTTCATTTCAAACTTGGTACTTTTCAACACAAATTAGAAATCTTTTCCTTAAATGAAAGCTTTTATTATTTGAAAATAAATAGTTTTCGTTTTGAAAAAAACCCGGTTACATTTATACAAGTTAAAGCCCTTCACGTATAAGGCTTGGTTTAAATTCAAACTCCCAAAACAATACTTTTTAAATGGCTTAAAACCCATATAAACACCTTTATAACTTGTATACCTTTTCAAATCATAATTTCCAAACATAGGATTCAATTTCAAATTTTGAATTCAAATCCAAATCAAATTATTTAAATTCCCAAAACTTTATCAAGTTATTCAATTTCAAACTTGAAAGAAAAAAAATTGTTTAAGAAAATTAAATTTTAAAAACTTGATTTTTCTTTAAAACTTTAAAAACTATTTTGCTGAACATATCAAAACTCCGAGTTAATTCCTCATTCTACCCGAGCGATACCCAGGCCAACCCCAAGCTTTCTTTGCTTCAAGAAAAACCATCGCCTGCACGAGCTTGGACCCGAACCTCCTGTGACGACCCGAAATTTTCGAGCATTTAAAATAGGATTATTTAATTGATTTTAAATATTTTATGGTTAAATATTAACTTGAATTCAAATATCACAATTGATTTGATGATTAAATTATTAAATTAAATAATTTGAAGTTGGATAATGTTGAATCTAGAGTTTTAAGCTGGTTAAAAATAATTTGAAGGTTTATAAAATTTATATTGATAATACTGTAGAGAATAGAAGTGTAGAAATCAAATTTTTAAAATGGTTTGTTAAGTTTTGAAATTTATATCGTTTAATTTAAATTTAAAAAATAGACTTCCGCAACACAGTCTCGGAATTCGACGAAACCAGTTCCATTGGATCCATAATATTTTATTATTATCGGATTTCAATTTTCGTAGTTTTTGGGGTTGTTGTGCGAGCATACTCCACATAAACGCGTTGAAAGTTACAATGAAAATTCAATTTAAATTTTATATGTATATTTTCACATAAGCAACCTCACCAGCCGAAATCTTTCCTGAGCAAGCCGACTTCCTTTCATATCTGTGTCCCCTCTTTTAACAACAGCACGCAACCCTTTTTGTCTAAAGATAGAATAGAGCTCCTTCTTTCAAAGCAGAAATCAAAATTTAGAAAAGAAAAATGGCGGATGCCTAAAACCCTTTTCCTTCTTAACGAATTATTTTCGTTCTTCTTCCTTTTAAGTTCCTCCGTGTTTCTCTTTTCCTATTCAAAGTCACGCTTCCTCACAAAGATTTAAATCTCGTTCGAAGCTATATATAAAAAAGAATAGGGCGCGCGAGCATCTGGAATCGTGGCCGCGAGGTTCGCGTTTGAATCAGGGCACGAGCCGAGGAAATCTCGAAGTCGCGATCGCTCAGGAGAGCGGCGATTGCCGAGGCAATTTGGGGCTAGGGCTTGGGGCTCTTGGCGATTCGGCGGCGTGACTTTAAGCTGAGGCACGCAGTGATCTGGAAGGGCACATTGGATGCGATTTTTTTTCGAGTGAGGTGATAGGCCAGCGCTCGTTCGATCCTTTCAGGTGATGTTTCGATTTAAATTGTTAATTAGGAGATCAAATTAAATCCATTTTTAGTTGAAACGATAACAGGAAAGGAATATAGGTATAGATTTATGTTTTTGATTTAGTAAAATATATATATGATTATTAGAGCAGAGGTTTTACAGTAAAAGAATTTGGACCTGTCAAGCAGTTTTAAATTTAATAATTAGTTAATTAAATCTATGGGAATTAATTGTTCAATTTATTCAGACATTAACAAACCGTATAAATATTTATGCAAGGTCAGAATCTAAAAAGAAGCAAGCCGGATTGGTGGGTTACAAACGAAAAAAAATCAAAGGTGAGTTAATCTCGCTCGGTTAAATTTAAATTTAAATGATTAAATTTAAATAATTGTTTGAATGGTTGAATTGATTGATGTGCTATAGTATGGTATATTTTGAAATTGGTATTTTATATTGTGCTAACGTCAGTGGATGCAGGGAAAACAGGTTGGAGGGATCCAACTGGATCCCTCAACATTTATTATTTAGTATTCTCTGTTGTGATTATTTGATATTCTATGATGAATTATATTGGAATATTGAATGTTATGGTTTGATTGGATATATTTGGGTAAAATGAATTACCAAAAATATATAAATTGGATTTTGGAACGAAAATAGAAGAAGTGAATTTGTAAGCGAAATAATTATATAAAATTTGAATAAATTAAGAATAAATAGAAAGAAATGGAAGTGATATTAAAATAATAATAAATAACTTCAAGTATGAAAAGAAAACGAATTTTGAATAAAACAGAAATTAATGAATTGTAAACTTAAGTGATATCAATTAAAGGAATAAAGAATTATTTTTAAAATTCAAAGTTCAAATTTATTTAAAAGGGTAAAGAAGTAATTTAAGAAATCTAACATTGGTATTTTCAGTTAAAAATATTTTAAAACATAATTAAGGATTTAAATCTGAAATTAATGGATTCTGGAATAAAAGGGAGTAAATTGGAATTCAATTTGGAAATTGATTCAAGTGTTTGAAATTGGAAATTTAAAAGAAGAATGTGAAGAGAAGTATATTTCTCTGGATAGCCACGTACGTTTTCAAAATAAATTTTAAAGAATATGATAAAGGTTTTAATGTTGTTTTAAAAAGTATGTTTTTGGAAATTTATTATTTCTAAATGTTTAAATTCTAAAGTAAATATTGTTTCAAATCTATTATTGAAGTAATTATTTAGAAGGTAACTTATGTTTTGTTTTAATAAGTGAAAGCCTAGTTTTATATTTTATAAAGTAACCATATTTTCAAACATTCATATAGTATGTATTTTTAACCCAATTATTGAAGTAGTTTTAACTTAAATGTTTTAAAGTATATTACAAAGTAAAGCGTTTAAATTATTTCAAAAATCTAAAGTTTTGTGCTTGGCAATTCCAGTGGGAATAGAAAATATTTGGAATTTATTCTGAGAAAGGAAAATACTTTGAAAACTGTTTTCAAAAGGGGTTTGAAAAGTGAAAATATATCTTGTGAAGATATTTTGAGATAAATAAATAATTTGGGAAATTATTTATTGGTTGATAGTTGTTTGTGAATATTAATTGATAGTTAAATCACCAACTATCAATATTGGACAATGCGCTGATCGTTTCGAAGAGACCGGGATCGAGATTTATTTTTCGAAAACCACTTCGATCCGGTTTGTATGTTTCGTGGAAAACGATTTTGTATTCGAAGTTGGAGCAGTGAAGTGCAAGGGCTAGTCGCTACTAATCCTTAGGATATTTCCAAAATGGATGTAGTAGGAATAGTGCCTTCGGTTCCGTTCGAACCCGGGATGGACTTGTATGGATGAATGCTTTCGAAACATCGTCAGATGGACGATGGGCATTCTAAGGGATATGTTCTAAAAAGGTAACGCTTAGCCTCAAGCCTCATCAAGCGGGAATGACTGAAAATCAGGGGTTATGCAGCAAGGCTTGGTGGGTAGCACCCAAGCAGGGTGACTCTAGATGTCCCTTTTATTTCGGCTTAGTGGTGCGGTTGCTGATCCCAACCGCGGGGTGATCTCACTCTGGATTATCCAGTAAGGGGTAGTCCCAGCCTTATGTTGCAGGGGAGCGGGCGTACTCCTCGGTACTGTGATCTAGGCCACGTACTGTGACAGGTGGTACCCCAATGCCTAGTCATTAGTTGGAAATCCATTTTCCCTACGAGCCTTGTACGAGTTTTGTTTGTATTACCCACTCTGTGGCTAGTAGCTGGAATTTAATCATGTAACAATTTCAGCTATTTTATAAGTATTTGTATATAAACCCTATTATAATATCAGAGGATTTCTATAAAAATTGTTTTAGCTATCGTAAGGTAAAAACCCGACATGTTTATTTATGGCATGGTCTTACGAGATGCTTTTGTTTTCAAAGGATTTTTGAAACTTTAATAATCAATTAAGTGTGATTTTCTCACGCTGGTATTCCAGACTGACTCGGGTGTTATTTAACTGTAATGCTCGGGTCAGACCGAGTATTGTAGGATATAGGAAAAGATGCTGTGGAATTCAGGAGACGAGCTGGATGACGTTACGTACTCCCGTCTTATATATATATATATATATATATTCCGCTGCGTTGAGAAGCTGTGTATCCAGTTGTATGTTATTGATGTTGAGTTGTGATTGATGTACTCTAATGATGTAATATATGAACAGATATATTTTTTTTGTGTAAAGATCATTTATTATATATTATATTTTATTCCGCTGCGATGGTAAGATTCTGTTGTTGTTTTCTGTTTCCTCTTCTTCTACCTCTTCTTCTTTAACCCAAATGGTTCGTATTTCTGTACAACTTGAGTGGATTTAGGTAGAATAGTGTTAACTCAAGGGATACGGATTTGCGGGTCGTTACACTTGGTATCAGAGCTTAGGTTGGTGATAACCTTGGCTCTGGTGGGAATTACTCATTTAAATAGAGTCCATAGTACTCTAGAATGAGCTTGAGCATATTAATAGATATGTGTGCGTATTTGTTAGTGAATATAAAATTGTTTTTATATTGTGTTGACTTATCTGTTGAGTGTTTATAGATTCTTGTTGATATATGGGACGACATGTCATCGATAGGGATTTTTGAACTCTTAAACAAGATAAACCGACACGGTATTGTTTTAAATAAGGTAAATGAAATAATTTTACCCAAAATTATTTTGTATATAAAGGAAGTAATTTTTCGTGAATTGTTATCATTATATATGGATGCTTGGATGGTAGAAAGTGATAATATTTAATTATTATCATTATTGTATGATAATTGAATAAGAATTGAAATAATAACCAAGATTAAGGGATAAATTAATAAAATGAATGAAATTTGTAATGATTCATAATTGATTAAGGAATTGAAACCATAATTAAAAACTAAGAAACCAATTTGTATACGAAGGAAATTTGTAAATATAAACTAAATGTGAATTATAATGCGATTAATAATTAAAAATAAGCTAAATTTCAAGTAATGTGTGAATATAAATTTAAAGGATTTGGATTTGGAATTTGGAAATTTATATTCCTTTGAATTGGAATTGATTCTTGAAAGTTGGGAAGATAATATATATTGAGAAATATTTTTGAATCGGATTTGAAATCTAGAGAGATTTGGAAATTAAAATATTTGAAGAGCTTTAAAAGAGAAAAAATAAATAGTGAACTCTTAGGTCGCTGGAAAATAACTTCTGTGAAGACTTCAGCATCATCGATGTTCATTTTCGAGTTTCCAAAGGAGGGATTGCTACCAGGATGTTTTGGATTAAAGTTTGTTGGAGGAATTTGGTTGATTTTGAAAATGCAAAGGAATAGTTTGGTTAGATATATATGTTTTCAAAATTGAATGTTGAACTTAAATTTGGAAAAAAATAATTAAATAGTTAAGTTGGGTTAAATAAACAAGTTTTAAGATTAAAATTTATAAGTAACTGATTAGTTACTATGGTATGCAAATGAAATGAAATTCAATATTGGATGATGGTGGATTTAAATGTATAAGATAAGGTGCAGAATAAGTTCAAATGGAGTAAAAATAATTAATGTTTGGAAATAAAATTTATTGGTTGAAAATGAATTTGTGAATGAATAAATGGATCAACTATTGAACTTGTAAAGTAAAGTTGATATTAATAAGAAGAAATTGAAAATTTTAATCCGGAAATTAAAATTTAACTTAAGTGAATTAAAGTGAAGAAAATATATTTGAATTTAACTTAAGATAAGTTAAATAAAATTGAAATTGAATTAAATTTGACATAAAGTTGAAAGGTAAAATGATTATAATTATGAAATGCAAATTTATACCTTACGCTAGTAAGTGGTATATATGATTTGAAATTTTAGTTATAAGATGAAATGACTCAAATGAGCAATATAAGCTTTTAAGTAAATAAATAAGTTTTGAACTCATATATTGAGAAATAAAATTTAATTAAATTTGGATTGAATTGAATCAAAATTCAGTTGTGTCATGAATGATATTAAATGGAATTAAATCCTTGCTTAACAAAATTCAAAAAAAGAATGGTGTGTAACTAGATTTAACTGGAGTTAAGCTAAATAAAATTTGGGGTTGAAATAAATTCAGTTGAGTTATAGATATTATTGAATGGAATAAAATTCTACTCAAACAAATAAATGTAAATAAAACGAGTATTGAATTAAAATAAATAAACTTCAAAAGCTTATAAATGAATTGAAAAGCATTGGAAATATATATATATATATATATATATATATATATATATATATAACCCCTAGTTAAAAGTAAAATGTGAATATAATTGATTGTAAATAGTTGGGGAAGAGTGAATATTAATAAGTGGGTAGCTCATAAAAATTTAAAAAGGGAATAAATAAGCCGGAATAAAAATGTTGTATTCTGAGATAAAAATCCAAACTTGGGATATAAAATAAGATTGAACTCAAGAAAGTTAAATAAAATGATTTACAAGATAAATGAAAAAGAAAATCAAGTATGGGACTGTAATTGGATTATAATTGGAAGTGTTGTTGAATGAAAATTGAATTGGATTAAAATGGATGTGGTGTGGAATATAAACAAATCCAATTCAAACATAAATTGAATGGCCTTATTATTAATAAATTCAAAAATGAATTGTTAACGTAAATTAAAATTTAAAATGGATAAAATAATGAACTAATCGAATAAATAGGTGAAATGGTTAGGATTTGATCAAAGGAGAATAAAATCAAAGATTGTGAATGGGTAATAGAGTTTGGAAATAAAGCTTGAGTTGTATGAAATTGGATTAAAATAAAAATGATTTGAGATAAAAAATAAATCCAATTCGAGTATGAATAAATTAGAACGAGAATGAACTTAAGTTGTGAAATGGTGGTGAATTGAAGTAAATTAACTTAAGTTTAAAATTAATAGAAGCATGAGATGATGTCGAGTATAATAAAAATAGTTGGAATCAAACTTTTTGAACATGAAAGAAATGCAATGAAAGTTTGTGAATAAATTAAAATGGGATGGGATTAAGTGTAAATTGAGTTGGAATTAATTTAAATGGTTATAAACCTTAAGTAATTATTTATTCACATGGATATTGTAAATTTCAAAGAATAAATTGTCGTTCAACGTAAACTAAAATAATTAAAATTTCTGAGTTGATAGAAGTTAAATAAATTGATGTTGAGATCAATTGAATTAAATATAAGTTTGATTTGTTTAAAAATAAATGGAATGTAAGCATGTGAGTTGTTAACCTTACGGATTAAGTAAAATGATGTGTGATTTGTTGTAAGCAATTAAAATTGGTAGCAAAATCTTGCATGTGGTTATGAAAATTGTATAACATGCTTTGTTCATGGAATTCATGTTTTAGCTATGTAAGTAAAAAGTGAAATGTTAATAAATTGCATATATTTTGTACTTACATATTTAAATTGAGTAAGTACAGGTATCGGGAAGCCGTTTGGCTGGATTGGATCGCGCTAAATGCTAAATTAATAAGCCGCTTTCTTAAAATGTTAAATAAGGTACGCCTACGCAATAAAAATAGGAAATATGAACTGTTTTTGGTTTTTCCGACCGTGTGGGTCGATGTATATATATTTATATCTTTTGTCAAATTGCAAAAGCTCTTCCGTATAAGGGAGACTGCCAAAAAATTTCAGAAATTTTGGGAGTTAGAAATTTTTTTGAAATTTTTTAGGAATTTTGTTAACGACAAAACGATTTCAAACTGGAAATTGAAATAAATTAGTGAATGAAACTACTATAAAATTATAATATGATAAATGGAAGAAAAAATTAAATATACAGAGTTGAAGACAAATTGAATTCAGATAGAAATGAAAGAACCACTTTGAATAGAATAGATATAAACTAAAGTGGTAAGGTGAAAATAAATAAAGGAACGTATAAAATGCTTATACTAAACTTAAGCAAGGAATGGTGATTCTTAATTGGAAATTGATATTACAAATATATTCAAAGTTAATCTTTATAGGAATAAATATTGTCATTTGGTAAGGAAGTCGATAAAATGTTCTTGGAATATTGTGATTAGATATTAGTGCTAAGTAGGATATGCAGGTAATATAAAGGTAAAGAAAAATGGGTTTTTATTCCAGAAGATAAATTTGAATTGCTCGACAAAAAGGTACGTGTTTAAATTTCAGTATGAAATTTGATTGGGTTTTTGGATCTAGCCACTTGGCTTTTTGTTTTCTTTTGGAATTTGGAAGCCCGTAGAGGCCTTTTGTAGTTGTACCGAGCTAGCTGCGCAAAGGAGACGCTGGCGAAATTTTTCGGAAATTTAGAGAGTTAGAAAATTTTTGAGAAAATTTTGATAATTCAAAATTTGGCTTTAAATTTAAAACTTGAATGGTTGGGCAAATAGGATTGTTTACAAACTATAAGGGAATTTGGGAAGTTAGTAAGAATGATAGTGGGTCTACAATAAAAGATATGTATGCCAAGTTAATTAAACTGTTTGGTTTTGGAAAATTGTAACGAATATTGGACCATTCTTCCTAATTAGTAATTTCGGGGACGAATTTCTTTTAAGGGGGGAGGAATATGACGACCCGGAATTTTCGAGCATTTAAAATAGGATTATTTAATTGATTTTAAATATTTAATGGTTAAATATTAACTTGAATTCAAATATCACAATTGATTTGATGATTAAATTATTAAATTAAATAATTTGAAGTTGGATAAAATGTTGAATCTGGAGTTTTAAGCCGCTTAAAAATAATTTGAAGGCTTATAAAATTTATATTGATAATACTGTGGAGAATAGAAGTGTTGAAATCAAAATTTTAAAATGGTTTGTTAAGTTTTGAAATTTATATCGTTTAATTTGAATTTAAAAAATAGCTTTTCGAGACACAGTCTCGGAATTCGACGAAACCAGTTCCATTGGATCTGTAATATTTTATTATTATCGGATTTCAATTTTCGTAGTTTTTGGAGTTGTTGTGTGAGCATACTCTACATAAACGCATTGAAATTTACAACGAAAATTCAATTTAAATTTTATATGTATATTATCACATAAGCAACCTCACCAGCCGAAATCTTTCCTGAGCAAGCCGGCTTCCTTTCATATCCGTGTCCCCTCTTTTAACAACAGCACGCAACCCTTTTTGTTTAAAGATAGAATCGAGCTCCTTCTTTCAAAACAGAAATCAAAATTCAGAAAAGAAAAATGGCGAATGCCTGAAACCCTTTTCCTTCTTAACGAATTATTTTCGTTCTTCTTCCTTTTAAGTTCCTCCGTGTTTCTCTTTTCCTATTCACAGTCACGCTTCCTCACAAAGATTTAAATCTCGTTCGAAGCTATATAAAAAAAATAATAGGGCGCGCGAGCATCTGGAATCATGGCCGCGAGGTTCGCGTTTGAATCAGGGTACGAGCCGAGGCAATCTCGAAGTCGCGATCGCTCAGGAGAGCGGCGATTGCTGAGGCAATTTGGGGCTAGGGCTTGGGGCTCTTAGCGATTCGGCAGCGCGACTTTAAGCTGAGGCACGCGGTGATCTGGAAGGGCACGGTGGACGCGATTTTTTTCGAGCGAGGTGATCGGCCAGAGCTCGTTCAATCCTTTTAGGTGATGTGTTGATTTAAATTGTTAATTAGGAGATCAACTTAAATCCATTTTTAGTTGAAACGATAACAGGAAAGGAATATAGGTATAGATTTATGTTTTTGATTTAGTAAGATATATATATGATTATTAGAGGAGAGGTTTTACAGTAAAAGAATTTGGACCTGTCAAGCAATTTTAAATTTAATAATTAGTTAATTAAGTCTATGGAAATTAATTGTTCAATTTATTCAGACCGTAACAAACCGTATAATATTTATGCAAGGTCAGAATCTAAAAAGAAGCAAGCCGGATTGGTAGTGGGTTACAAACGAAAAAAAATCAAAGGTTAGTTAAGCTCACTCAGTTAAATTTAAATTTAAATGATTAAATTTAAATAATTGTTTAAATGGTTGAATTAATTGATGTGCTATAGTATGGTATATTTTGAAATTGGTATTTTATATTGTGCTAACGTCTGTGGATGCAGAGACAACAGGTTGGAGGGATCCAACTGGATCACTCAACATTTATAATTTAATATTCTCTGTTGTGATTATTTGATATTCTATGATGAATTATGTTGGAATATTGAATGTTATGGTATGGTTGGATATATTTGGGTAAAATGAATAACCAAAAATATATAAATTGGATTTGGAAAGAAAATAGAAGAAGTGAATTTGTAAGCGAAATAATTATATAAAACTTGAATAAATTAAGAATGAATAGAAAGAAATGGAAGTGATATTAAAATAATAATAAATAACTTAAAGTATGAAAAGAAAAAGAATTTTGAATAAAACAGAAATTAATGAATTGTAAACTTAAGTGATATCAATTAAAGGAACAAAGAATTATTTTTAAAATTCAAAGTTTAAATTTATGTAAAAGGGTAAAGAAGTAATTTAAGAAATCTAACATTGGTATTTTCAGTTAAAAATATTTTAAAACATAATTAAGGATTTAAATCTGAAATTAACGGATTTTGGAATAAAAGGGAGTAAATTAGAATTCAATTTGGAAATTGATTCAAGTGTTTGAAATTGGAAATTTAAAAGAAGAACGTGAAGAGAAGTATATTTCTCTGGATAGCCAAGTACATTTTCAAAATAAATTTTAAAGAATAAGATAAAGGTTTTAATGTTGTTTTAAAAAGTATATTTTTGGAAATTTATTATTTCTAAATGTTTAAATTCTAAAGTAAATATTTTTTCAAATCTATTATCGAAGTAATTATTTAGAAGGTAACTTAGTGTTTTGTTTTAAAAAGTGAAAGCCTAGTTTTATATTTTATAAAGTAACCATATTTTCAAACATTTAAATAGTATCTATTTTTAACCCAATTATTGAAGTAGTTTTAAATTAAATGTTTTAAAGTATATTTCAAAGTAAAGCGTTTAAATTATTTCAAAAATCTAAAGTTTGGTGCTTGGTGATTCCAGTGGGAATAGAAAATATTTGGAATTTATTCTGAGAAAGGCAAAAACTTTGAAAACTGTTTTCAAAAGGGGTTTGAAAAGTGAAAATATATCTCGTGAAGATATTTTGAGATAAATAAATAATTTGGGAAATTATTTATTGGTTGATGGTTGTTTGTGAATATTAATTGATAGTTAAATCACCAACTATCAATATTGGACAATGCGCTGATCGCTTCGAAGAGACTGGGATCGAGATTTATTTCTCGAAAACCACTTCGATCCGGTTTGTACATTTCATGGAAAACGATTTTGGATTTGAAGTTGGAGCAGTGAAGTGCAAGGGCTAGTCGCTACTAATCCCGAGGATATTTCCAAAATGGATGTAGTAGGAATAGTGCCTTCGGTTCCGTTCGAACCCAGGACAGACTTGTATGGATGAATGCTTTCGGAACATCGTCAGGTGGACGATGGGCATTCTAAGGGATATGTTCTAAAAAGGTAACGCTTAGCCTCAAGCCTCATCAACCGGGAATGACTGAAAATCAGGGGTTATGCAGCAAGGCTAGGTGGGTAGCACCAAGCAGGGTGAGGTCATCTCTGTCTAGAGGTCCCTTTTATTTCGGCTTAGTGGTGCGGTTGCTGATCCAAACCACGGGGTGATCTCACTCGGGATTATCCAGTAAGGGGTAGTCCCGGTCTTGTGTTGCAGGGGAGCGGGCATACTCCTCGGTACTGTGATCTAGGCCACGTACTATGACAGGTGGTATCCCAGTTCCTAGTCATTAGTTGGAAATCCATTTTCCCTACGAGCCTTGTACGAGTTTTGTTTGTATTACCCACTCTGTGGCTAGTAGCTGGAATTTAATCATGTAACAATTTCGCCTATTTTATAAGTATTTGTATATAGACTCTATTATAATATCAGAGGATTTCTATAAAAATTCTTTTAGCTATCGTAAGGTAAAAACCCGACATGTTTATTTGTGGCGTGATCTTACGAGATGCTTTTATTTTCAAAGGATTTTTGAAACTTTAATAATCTATTGAGTGTCATTTTCTCACACTGGTATTCCAGACTGACTCGGGTGTTATTTAACTATAATGCTCGGGTCAGACCGAGTATTGTAGGATATAGGAAAAGATGCTGTGGAATTCAGGAGACGAGCTGGATGACGATACGTACTCCCGTACTTGTTTATATCTATATTCCGCTATGTTGAGTAGCTGTGTATCCAGTTGTGTGTTATTGATGTTGAGTTGTGATTGATGTACTCTAATGATGTAATATATGAATAGATATATTTGTTTTTGTGTAAAGATCATTTATTATATATTATATTTTATTCTGCTGCGATGGTAAGATTCTGTTGTTGTTTTCTGTTTTCTCTTCTTCTACCTCTTCTTCTTTAACCCAAATGGTTCGTATTTCTGTACAACTTGAGTGGATTTAGGTAGAATAGTGTTAACTCAAGAGGTATAGATTTGCGGGTCGTTACACCTCCACCCTTCTTCCCCAAACACTCGAAACTGATTCGAAGAGTTGCACGTATCCATGCATAATAGATCGACGACGTTCTAGCCGTCGTCTCCACCTCCGACAAGTAATCATCAACTCGTTCAAACACCATGAACTTCCCGAACCAAGAATTATCACGAATTCGAAGATTTAGCATATGGATTCGACTGGAATAAAAACTGGGTTGCCAAAAAAATGCTTCAAACTACCTTCTCCGGCCATCGGCAATCATGCCAGCATGCTCGAAGCTCACCTGATGCCCATTGCTTCGAATCCCCTAAGACCGATTGATTGGAACACCGTGCCGACGACGCACACAACTCGCTACCTCAACCATCCAAATGCAGTGCTTAAACCCTAATTAAATTCAAATCTCGATCTACGATGAATAAAAAAAATATTTTGCATTTTTCTTGAGATCATCGATCATCCCAGCTCCTCCATACCAAATTTCGACCATCGAAAATAACTCGATCGCTTGAATTTCACCAAAACCCATCTCACGTTCATCTAACAAATGCCACCTCAATTCGAAACTAAAAACTCTGATTTTTGTTTTAAAAATCATCATTTTCGAAAAAGTTTTAGGTGATGTAATCCAATATGAGATTCATGCAATTCAAAATTTGGGTAAATCTTGAAATTTTCACTATATATTCTTCATATAGACATAACCACTCCATATTTTATTAAAAACATATTTTTGAAATTTAGTTCTGATGTTTTTGAATAGATTTTGTTTTTACATCACTAACTAAAAATGATAAGAGTAATTGGATTATTAATTTGAACTAAAGTTTAAAACTATACATTATTTAACAGAGTCATTTAAATAATGCCTGTTCTTCCAGATTACACGGAGTACGTATATATACACACAGACATCTTTCTATAGCCATACAAACATAGTTTGATTCAAAACTACCCAAATGATCACATGCAAATCAGATATCCAAAGCAAATTTTGGTTTAACAGTAAGTTTACTCACCTGGATTTGTGAAGAACAGAGAAGCTATAAATTTTGTTTTCCTGAGTATTCTGAAAATCCTGGGTTGTTCTACTTAATGATGAATTTCTTGGCTTTACTTTGATTTGAATCTGCCTGCCTTGAATCTGTTTCCTTGATATTAAACTCCATGCTTGATTGATTTTCAGATTTTCTTTATTTTGGTTATTTTGGTGATTGCTTTTGCTCTGAGCTTAATTCCTAGACTTTGATTTAAATCTCTGGCTTTAACTTTAGAATTTGTTTTTGATCTTGAAACAGGTTTTGTGATTTTCTTTCGAATCGGTTTTGATTTTTTTTTTAGATCTCAGTTTTAGGAAAATAAGATGGTTGAGAGGTGGAGAAAAAGTTTGAACTGAGTTGATAACCAGGTTTCTTCTCTTTTTACACATATTTTCCTATAATTCTAGATTAAAAGAAAATTTTATTTGCTGCCACTTGTATTATTAATCAACACTTGTTAGTTAAGATATGAATCCTCTCACACTTGTTTAAACTTAAGTTTATTCTCTTCACATTTGTTAAAATGCAACATTTTTATGTCTAGTCCTTACTTTAAATAAATTTGTACATTATGGTTTAAACCCTTATATTATTAAAGTTTACAATTTGTTTATTCGCATTTCTAAAATATTTGCATATGTCTTTTGCATGTATTTATGTTTTAAATAAAATTTTATACCACTTTTTATTAATTCTTATAATTAGAAAACAAATCTTTATTAAACCCAAAATATATAGTTTAAATCCAATTTATTTAAAAAAACATTTATCCATAAACTTCTAATCCAAATTCCATTTATAATCAATTTATATACACATATATTTTCATTCTGGAAATTTTCAAATAAATTTACCAATAAATTCACAATTAAATTCAAAAATTAATTTTAATTACCAATTTACATTTGATTAAAAATCGGGATCGTTACAGTGAATGTTTTTATTGCTATAATATTTCTTATGTTCATTAAATTGATATCATGAAGTAAATTTAATTTTATTGACTATTGTTTGGTAATTTAATCGACATTTAAATTGACATCTGAATTAATTGTCAGGAATTAAAATTGACAGTTAAATTAAAATTGGAATTAAACTGCTAGTTAAATTTTCGATTAGTGATAACTAGTGAATTGTTGTGATATTTTGACTGATTTGGATGTTGATTGTGATGGATGCCTATTGGTTGATAATTTGAATGATTGGATGTTTTTATTTTATATATTCCTGTTATCACCCTGTAAATTATTTGACATAATATAAACTGTCATCTGAATTATATTCAAATAAATTAAAAAATAGGTTTAAATGATATATACCTATGACACTTTGATTTTGATTGAAATGATATGCATCCATCTCTAAAATTAAAATAGGAATAACTGATCACTTGGCCATAGGATAGAAAATTATATACGAACACCGGATAAATTTAATGATTAAAATTTTTTAGACTTGGATTTATTCAAATGATTTATTTATAAAAATAAGATTGAATTGAAATATGTAAATTGAATTATTTTCAAACTCGAGCTTGAAATGTTGAAATTGGAATTGGTTAAAAGAAATCGTTAAAGAATTGAATTTGGAAGTTGAACCTATAATCGGAATATGATTTGAATTATGGAAATTAAATTGATCTAAAGTTTAGAACTTTTATTCGAACTTTTGAAATATTGCCAAGTAAAAGTAATTTAAATGGATATTTCAACATTTAAGCTCGGAATTGAATCATTTTGAAGATTTGAATCTCAATTCAAACGTTGAAGTTTAATTTGATTTAAGTGATTTAAATCGGTAAATTTAAATTGGAATTGAAATTGAAATTTATTTAATTTAGAAGGGTTTAATATAAGAATTGAATTGAAATTTAAACAATTGAATCAAATTTGAAGTTAAAAATGAAAATCAAAATTGAAGTTAATTCGAATTTAAATCGAAATTGAAATTAATTCGAATTGAAATTGAAACTAAATCGAAATCGAAAGTGAAATTGATTTGGATTGAAAGTAGAGTTGAGTCGAATTGAATTGAGATTGAAGATGATTTGAATTGAAAGATTTGGAACTGAATCAGTTTGATTTGAACTATTTTCAAATTAAATCATTTTAATATTGTTTCCTGGAGACTTGACTAGGCAACTTAGTACTCGGCTAAAGACTTTGTTCGGTCAAGACATCACTCGGCATCCAGGAGCGACCGGCCAAAGGCATCGTTCGGCTAAAGACTCCATTCGGTCAAGATATCGATCGGCATCCAGGAGCGATCGGCCAAAGGCACCGTTCGGCTAAAGACTTCGTTCGGTCAAGATATCACTCGGCATCCAGGAGCGATCGACCAAAGCCATCGTTCGGCTAAAGACTTCGTTCGGTCAAGAGATCACTCGGCATCCAGGAGCGATCGGCCAAAGGCATTGTTCGGCTAAAGACTCCGTTCGGTCAAGATATCATTCGGCATCCAGGAACGTTCGGCTAAAGGCTTCGTCCGGTCAAGATATCGCTCGGCATCTGGGAGCGATCGGCCAAAGATATCACTCGGCATCCAAGAGCGATCGGCCAAAGGCATCGTTCGGCTAAAGACTTCGTTCGGTCGAGATATCACTCGACATCCATGAGCGATCAGCCAAAGGCATCGTTCGGCTAAAGACTCTGTTCGGTCAAGATATCGTTCGGCATCCAGGAACGTTCGGCTAAAGGCTTCGTTCGGTCAAGATATCGCTCGGCATCTAGGAGCGTTCGGCCAAATGCCTCGTTTGGCATACCAAGGACATCCGGCATTCAAAGATGGCTCGGCATTCTCACCAACATGACCGGCTTCGATTGTTGCTCGGTCTACTCTTCCCACGCAATAAACACACTGTTCGACATGAAGAGGATGGTTCGGCAATTGGCCGTTCGACCTGCTCAGTTCGGCACATAGAGACCTCTCCATTTGGGCCGAGGTATTCAGCTACCAGGCCCACCAGGGAAGTCCAACCCACCTTTATCTATAAATAGAGAGGCAGGGGCACACTAAAAAAGGATCTTTTTCCGAGAACACTGGGGAGACTCTTCCATTTTTTATGCTCTCTTCTTATTCATTCAAACTTGTATTCAAGCGATTGATTTACGGATTGTATCTGTATTCAAGTAATGGAGAAAGCAATAAATATTAACCTCAAAGTTGACGTAGGCAATTACGCCGAACCACTATAAATTTGGTGTTCTTGTTCTCTGCATTTAAATTTATACACTGTTCTCTATTTTAATTTACTTTCTTCATTAATCTCTCTACACAATCTTTCTAAGGGTGTTAGTGACCAATTTTGGTGCTAACATTTTGGTGCTTTCACTGGGAATTGAATTCTCGGGCTGTTAGGATCTTCTTTATAGCTACTAGATTTCATAAATCCCCCAAGGGAGATCCAAAATCATTGACAAGGCATCCGTTGATTCTACTCAGAGTTACAACCAACAACTCTACCATGGGGAGACCACGAACCAGATCGGCCTCTCATAATGAAGATGTCCATGAAACTGCTAGCGTACAACAAGTTGGACCTGGAAATCAGCAGACAATCAGAGGTGCAGGGCCCTCCACCCAATTCCAAGTGGAAGTCGTTTCCCGAACGGAGTTCAACGACTTGGTAAGAGAACTCAAGGAAAGTAGAAGGCAGCTTGTTGAACAGATTCAAGCCAACACTAACCTCATGACTCAGCTCGTTCAACAGCAGCGCCAGAATGCTGGAGGTAACCCTGCCTCTTATTTTGAATCTGATAGCTCAACCTCAACTGACGAACCTCCTAGGAGTAGACGCCGTAAGGATGAAGGTGCACAAGCAGGCGTTGGAAATCAAGCCCGCGAAGTGACCGGACACCCGAATCTCCAAGACCTAAATCAGGCGGGACATCAACCCACACGGTCCCGTGGAACGGAACCCAACCATCCATTCTCCATACAAACTCTGGACTTAACAGCTATGGTCAGGCAGTTGATGAGAGAAAACCAAGGCTTGACCAATGAAGATTGGGGAGTGACCAGAATCCATACCCCCTTTATGGATGGTATCCTGCAGGCTGGGTACTCTAAGAAGTTCAATATGCCAACTATCCCAGCCTATGAGGGGAAGACTGACCCCAGGCAGCATGTGATGAGGTATGGATGGATGATGGATTCTGCAAGAGCCAATGATGCAACCAAGTGTAGGTGCTTCCCAATCACTCTGTTCGGAATCGCCACCATGTGGTTTACTCGACTTCCCCCGTGATCTATATCCAGCTTTGACGAATTGGCAATGAAATTCATAGAGCAGTTCAGAATACACACCACTCGTCCAAAGGATGTGATGTCCTTATCAAGCGTAATCCAAGCTCAGGGAGAGTCATTGAAAGCATACTTGTAGAGATTTCATGTTGCTGCTACTGAGGTAAGCAATCCAAACGACCATGCAATTTTGATGGCAATTATGTGTGTAGTGGATCCAGATTCTGAATTTGGATATTGGTTGGCGGGAAAGCCCTCGGCTACGCTGGAATGTTTTTATTCGAAAGCTCATCGGTTCATAAGGAGGGAGGAAGCTCGGTGGACAAGGCGAGACAAGGCACCAGGGCCCGTTCAGGAGTCCGTGAAAGGTAACATCGCCATGAAGCAAACCGGTGATAATTCTGGAAAAACCAAAGTTAACGTCCAGAACAAGCCTGGGCAGTCTAAAGGATCTGGAGGTGGGAATCCCGGAAAGAAAAAAGAAACAGGGAGATGGAATTCAAGGATCCCGACCTACAATGAATGCACCCCGTTGAACGCATCTCTTGAGAACATTTATTTATCAACTTGCAACACTTTCCAGTATAGAAAACCACGCCCAAAGAAATCTACAGAGGAACAAAGGCGGACTGGGAAATACTGCCGCTTTCACGAGTCTTATGGACACAACACAAAGGAGTGTAGACACCTCCATGACGCAATAGAAAAGCTGATTAGACAGAAGAAGCTGCAGGAATTTGTCAAAGACCCACAAGATGGAAGGCAAGAAACATCGGACCCCGGACATGGGCCGGACCCACACCAACCAGAACAACCTGCTCGAACTGTGGGTAGATTGGTTATTAATACGATTGCAAGTGGACCTCATCCAGCGGATAAGAATTGGCAGAAGATGGAGTGATATGCTAACTCTTTAAGACATGCGAAGTATGAGTGTTGTTCGAATATGGAGGATGGGACTCCTGCAAAGAAGCAGCGCACGATGAATGATGATATCCTATTCCGGAGCAAAGATGCGGACAAGGTAGAGGCTCCTACTATCGACCCAATAGTCATATCTGCAACAATCGGGTCGGCGTTCGTGAGGAGAATTCTGATTAATTGCGGAAGTTGCGTTAACATCATCTTCAAGAAGGCATACGACTAAATGAAGCTGGAGATCAAGCATTTGAAACCATCTAAAACCAGAATCCATGGCTTTAACAGCGCGACAACAGATGCAGTGGGGTATGTGGAGTTACCAGTTGAACTGGGGCAAGGCGAGCGTAGGAGGGTGCGAATCTTACCATTCATAGTGTTGGACGTTGACTCTCTATATAACGTATTTCTGGGACGTCTAGTCTTGGCAGAATTTAGGGCAGCATTGGCCCCTTGGTGTCTGACATTAAAATTTCCCACAGACAGTGGTGCTGGAGTGGTGCACGGCAATCAGGCGACCGGACGTGCCTACTATGTGGCTGAGTTGAGAGAGGCTTAGCATAGAGAGAAAGGAAATGTTACGGACCGCTCCGTCCGCAGCCAAAATGCTAATGATTGACAAGTAGCGCCCGAGCCCTGGCTCGGGCAACATTCTCGGATCTATAGAGACATGGATCCGAGAGATGATGATGGGGAACCCAGGGAAACAAATGCAGCACCGGCTGAACTAACCATTGACATCCCATTTAGCCGGAGCGACCCATCACGAGTTCTTAAAATTGGGTCGCAACTCGACCCTTTGGCCGCTGAGAGCCTTACTGATTTCCTCCGAGCGAATCTTGATGTTTTCGCCTGGACACATTCTGATATGTGCGGGATTTCTCCGGCGATTGCGAGTCATATGTTGAACATAGACCCAAAACATGTACCTGTGAAACAAAAAAGGAGAGGCATGGACCCGAAGAGGTCTGCGGCTCTCAAAGAGGAGGTGGACAAACTCAAAGCCAATGGGTTCGTCCGCGACGCCCTCTACCCTGAATGGGTATCTAACCCGGTGCTAGTAAAGAAGGCAAATGGAAAATGGGGGACCTGTGTTGATTATTCTGATTTAAACAAAGCATGCCCTAAGGATAATTTCCCGTTACCTAGGTTTGACCAGCTGGTCGACTCAACTGCCGAACATGAGCTATTATCATTTATGTATGCGTCCTCTGGATATAATCAAATCTCAATGCACCTCCCAGACCAAGAACACGCCTGTTTCGTCACGAACATGGGATTGTACTGCTATGTAGTAATGTCATTTGGATTGAAGAAAGCAGGAGCGACTTATCAACGCCTGGTGAATCGAATGTTCAAAGATCAGATTGGTAAAACAATGGAGTCTATGTGGATGACATGCTCGTGAAGTGACGGTAGTCAAACGACCACATTCGAGACTTGGTGGAGATGTTTGACATACTCAGGCATTATGGAATGAAGATCAACCCGTTGAAGTGTTCGTTCGGCGTAGTGTCAGGAAAGTTTTTGGGATTCATTGTGAATGCCCGGGGAATCGAAGCTAACCCAGAGAAGATTCAGGCTATCTGAGATATACAAGTGCCCAGAACCATAAAACAGGTACAAAGCTTGAATGGAAAGGTGGCCGCGCTGAGCCGATTCATATCCAGGGCCACAGACAAGTATATTCCTTTCTTCGATGTCATAAAGAGAGGAAAGAGGAATTTTGAGTGGGCATCCGACTGTGAAGAAGCATTCCGGGATTTTGTAAGGCACTTGGAAAGTCCCCCGATATTGTCGAAACCAACAGACCACGAAATGTTGTACGTATACTTGGCTGTATCCCAGCACGCTATCAGCACAGCCCTGGTTCGCGAGGAAGACCGGGTCCAGAAGCCCGTTTACTATGTTAGTAAAAGCTTGACGGGGGCATAAAGAAATTATCCGAAGATTGAAAAACTAGCCTATTGCTTGGTGATTGCAGCACGCAAGCTTTGCCCGTATTTTCAGGCACACTCAATCAGTGTTTATACTGATCAGCCTTTGCGACAGATACTCCAACGATCGGAAACTTCCGAAAGGATGTTAAAATGGAATATTGAGCTAAGTCAGTTCGACATCACCTATCTGCCGCGAAGGGCCATACAAGGACAGGCACTAGCTGACTTCATTGCTGAATTCACTATGACAGACGAATTAAACGATCTTAATGTCATACCTCCAATTCGATGGAAGATGTATACCGATAGGGCATCCAACGATCGTTGTTCGGGGGTTGGCATAGTTCTCGTAACTCCTGAAAACCGATTGGTCTACTACGCTTTGAAGCTCGAATTCACAGCAACGAATAACAAAGCCGAATATGAAGCGTTGATCGCCGGCTTGAAACTTATCAAAGAACTGGGAGTAAAATCGGTTGAAATCATCAGCGACTCGCAGCTGGTGGTGTACCAAGTGCGAGGTGACTACCATGCAAGGGGGCAGAGACTTGCCCCATATTTGGTTCGAGTTCAGGAACTGCTAGCGAATCTCGAGTACTACGATATTTCACATGTTCCGCGTGAGAAAAACAGGGCAGCCGACTCATTGGCAAAATTCGCAAGCACAGACGACGCACAACAAATGGGATTATTTCCTGTTGAGACCCTCCATGCTCCGAGTATAGATACGATGGAGGTAGATTTCGTGTTGGAAACAGAAATCGAGAAGGAATCGTGGATGACCTCAATCAAGCAGTACTTGCTATTCGAGATCTTGCCCAAAGAAAGGAGCGAAAGACGACAAGTCCTTCATAAGGCTTCTCGTTATGTAACACAAGATGGAAAAATGTATCGAAGGGGATTCTCGACCCCACTACTCCGATGCATTTCCCATGATGAGATAAAACAAGTCCTGGAGGAAGTCCATGAAGGACGGTGCGGCGACCATACTGGGGGGAGACATTAGCAAAGAAGATCCTTCGTTATGGATACTACTGGCCAACTGTGAATCGGGATGCTGCAGACTATGTGAGAAGATGTGATAAATGCCAGATATGTGCAAAAATCCCGAGAGCTCCGCCAACGAAACTCACACAAATGGTTAGTCCCTGACCATTTGCAATGTGGGGAATTGACTTAGTTGGTTCTTTACCCATAGCCAAAGATGGAGCGAAATATGCAATAGTGGTGGTCGACTACTTTACCAAATGGGCAGAAGCAGAGCCTCTGGCCACGATAACCAGCAAGAAGGTTGTTAACTTCGTCGTACGAAATATCATATGCCGCTTCGGCCTTCCACGGACCATCATTACAGACAATGGGACTCAATTTGAAAGCAAGGAGTTCAAAGAATTTTGTCAGAAATATGGTATTGAAAAGAAGTTTGCAGCGGTTGCTCACCCGAAGGCCAACGGACAAGTGAAAGCCGTAAACAAGATAATCAAGTCCATAGTGAAAAAACGTCTGGAAAAGGCTAGAGGCAGGTGGGTGGATGAACTTCCAACATCACTTTGGGCCTACAGGACCACCCACAAGACCACGACTGGCGACACTCCATTCACGTTGGCATATGGCACGGAAGCTGTCATACCCATGGAACTTGAATTCTCATCACATCGGGTAACTTATTACGACCCCGAGTTGAACCAGAATCTTTTATTGGAATCGCTGGAGTTCATTGATGAAAAACGCGAAGAAGCCAATTTGAGAGCGGCCACATACAGACATAGAGTCGCTAAATATTATAACGAGAAGGTCCGACCAAGAATTTTTAGTGTGGGAGACCTCGTTTTGAAACAAGTTTTCCCGATCCCGTCTCATATGAATCCCGCATGGGAAGGTCCATACGTCATTGAACGGAAGCTTGGAAAAGGAACTTTCAAGCTAGCAACCGTCGATGGTGCGATACTCCCCCGAGCATGGAACAGCGAGCACTTGCGGCATTATTATACTTAGTCTATTTCTTTCATGTATTAGTTGCACTTATTTCCAGTATGCTTTTATTTCTAATTCTTGGCATGTAATAAGGCAATTTAGCTTGCTCTCATTAATAAAGGCTTGAAGCCATCTTTTCCATGAATTATTAATGCCTCTACAAATGATGATCTAATGACGGGCAAATGAAATTATGTTATTCCGGCCAATGTACGAACGCACAAGGACACTTAAATCTCCAAGTCCTCGGAGTGCAGACTGGAGTACTCTAAGTCCCCGGAGCGCGGACTCAAGTATAAACGACTTAAAATCTCCAAGTCCTCGGAGCGTGGATTGGAGTACTCTAAGTCCTTGGAGCGCGGACTCGAGTATAAACGACTTAAAATCTCCAAGTCCCCGGAGCACGGATTGGAGTACTCTAAGTCCCCGGAGCGCGGACTCGAGTATAAACGACTTAAATTTCCAAGTCCCCGGAGTGCGGATAGGAGTACTCTAAGTCCCTGGAATGCAGACTCCAGTATAAACGATTTAAAATCTCCAAGTCCCCGGAGCGCGGACTGGAGTACTCTAAGTCCCCAGAGCGCGGACTCGAGTACAAACGACTTAAAATCTCCGAGTCCCCGGAGCACGGACTGGAGTACTCTAAGTCCCTGGAGAGCGGACTCGGGTATAAACGATTTAAAATCTCCAAGTCCCCAGACCGTGGATTGGAGTACTATAAGTCCCCGGAGCACGGACTCGAGTATAAACGACTTAAAATCTCCAAGTCCCCGGAGCACGGATCGGAGTACTCTAAGTCCTCAGAGCGTAGACTTGAGTATAAACGACTTAAAATCTCCAAGTCCCTGAAGTGCGGACTGGAGTACTCTAAGTCCCCGGAGCGCGGACTCGAGTATAAACGACTTAAAATCTCTAAGTCCCCGCAGCGCGAATTGGAGTACTATAAGTCCTAGGAGCGCGGACTTGAGTATAAACGACTTAAAATCTCCAAGTCCCCGGAGCATGGACTGGAGTACTCTAAGTCCCCGGAGCGCGGACTCGAGTATAAACGACTTAAAATCTCCAAATCCCCAGAGCGCGGACTGGAGTACTCTAAGTCCCCGGAGCACGGACTCGAGTATAAACGACTTAAAATCTCCAAGTCCCCAGAGGGTGGACTGGAGTACTCTAAGTCCCCGGAGCGCGGACTCGAGTATAAATGATTTAAAATATCCAATTCCTCGGAGTACGGACTGGAGTACTCTAAGTCTCCAGAGCGCGGACTCGAGTATAAACGACTTAAAATCTCCAAGTCCCCGGAGTGCGGATTGGAGTACTCTAAGTTCTCGGAGCGCGGACTCGAGTATAAATGATTTAAAATATCCAAGTCCCCGGAGTGCGGACTGGAGTACTCTAAGTCCCCGGAACGCGGACTCGAGTATAAACGATTTAAAATCTCCAAGTCCCCGGAGAGCGGACTAGAGTACTCTAACTCCCCGAAGCACGGACTCAAGTATAAATGACTCAAAATCTCCAAGTCCCCGGAGCACAGATTGGAGTACTCTGAGTCCCCGGAGCGCGGACTCGAGTATAAACGACTTAAAACCTCTACGTCCCCAGAGTGCGGACTACGGTACTCTAAGTCCCCGGAGGCGGACTCGAGTATAAACGACTTAAAATCTCCAAGTCCCCGTAGTGTGGACTGGAGTAATCTAAGTCCCCGGAGCAAGGACTCAAGTATAAACGACTCAGAACCTCCAAGTCCTCGGAGTGCAGACTGGAGCACTCTAAGTCCCCAGAACGCGGACTTGAGTATAAACGATTTAAATGACCAGGTCCGCTGAAGACAGAATGGACATGAATGACTTGAAGACATCGAGCCTTCAGTGTGCGTATTAGAAAATATTCTAAGTGCTCGGGGCGTGGAAGAAAAAACAGATAGTTCTCAAAGAATTTTCGAGCTATATGAAGATGAACCGAGAGGACTATTATATTCACAGCTGCTTGGATTTGAATCACAATCACAAAGAAAATTGAACGACAAGAGCCATGGAAAGACAGAAAAACTAAGTTTTATTCATCAAAGATAAGTTTCCATTACAACTCCTTTGAAGCTCGGAGTCAAAAGTATATTTACACAAACTAAGAAAACAAAAGTACTTGCCTAATCTAAATTGACTCTCGTTATACGAGAGTAATGATTACTTCTTATGCTTCTTCGCCTTCTTCACCTCCATTGTCTTCTTAGACGACACCTCTCCTCCGCGTTTACCCTTGGTACCCTTCTTTGATGGAGGAGTGACAGCCGTAGAAGTATGAGGGACATCCACGGGTTTAGACCTCCCAGGGAGAATGATCTTCAGTGGCTTATTCAAAGGATCGTCGGGGTCCACGACTTGAGGTTCGACCTTGATCTTGGTCGTTTCTCTCTTCTCTTTCTCCAGCCGCTCTTTCATACTCATCTCAGACGTGTGTTCGAAGGCGCCTGTGATCTTTACTTCATAACTCCCCTCGATGGGAGAAGAAGTCTCGGATTTGTCTTCATCTAGCGCCCCAATCACCTGAGCATCTGGCCCGGGAGCTTCGATTGCCTGACTAGCCTCACCTATCTTCTCCTCCACCTCCTTGGCGACATCGCTCCTTGGAGTGGGCCCGGGATCATAATGACCTACGCGAAAGCATGGAAAACAAGCATTAGAATACAATAGTCCCAAGATGTCGACATTCGGAATCTCAAAGTGAAGAGTTATCTACCAGCTTCCGGCAGGCTCTCAGCCGTCAAGGGGGTCTCACCCTCCGAAATGGGAGACAAAATATGGACCCCAAGGCCAGGGTCCTCCGGATTGTAACCAATATGCTGCTCAAATGGATCGGCCGATCGAATAGGCTCATGAGCTGGAGGCACAGCCCCGGATGGACCAGTAATAAATTCTTTCCCTTTCTGTGAGGGGAAGCCTTTGCAATAGATAGCTTTGGCCGCCGACAAGCCCGAAGGCTCATTTCCTTTGAGATATTCTTTTATCAATGGCCCCTCATCAATCTCTTCGGTGTCGTGCTTGGCCTTCCTGATTTCTATCAAAGCCTTCCATGCCTCGGCTAAAGATTCAAGATAGCCTCGCCCAAAAAAGTCAAGTCTCGATGCATGTGAACGCGGGCATTGAACTCAGCAATTAACGGGTCAAACATGCTTTTGACCTCTTCCCTGCCCTCTTCTCTAGCTGCCTCTAGACGCAAATCGATATCCATGAACGCTATCTTCTTGCCCTCTTCTCGGGCTTCACTCTTTATCGCCTCAACCTGGGAAAGCTCGGCCTCAAGTTTTTCCTTTAAGAGTCGAGTAGTAACGATTTGGTCACAGTACCATTGTGACTCTTCTTGAGCGGCCGTTTTCTCTTCCCTCTCCCTGTGGAACTGCTCATCAAGTTCTTTGACGCGGAGGCTGAGTGCATCCCTCTCCTTCTGAACTGAGTCCTTCTCTAGAGCTAAGGCCCCACATCGTTGAACTGCCTCGTCAAGTCCTTTCTTATGAGTTGACTCCAGACGAGAAACGACCTCAGTAGTGTCCTTAGCACTCTGATGGGTGACCTCGAGCTCAGACTTGTAAGTGGTGATTTCTTCGTCCTGAGCTTTGATGATATCCTTGTCGTGGATAGCCTCAAGCTTAAGGCGGTCGATTTCATGCTGGCGCTCCATGGAAACTTCATAAAGTTTTTCAGTTAGATGAAAAAACGCGTCATGTTGAACATAGACGTCATTCGTACAGGCAAGGGTGCTCTATTTGGTATGTCCGGGAATAGGGTGAATCGCCGGGAGGAATTTCAGGCCATCGAAGCAGATTTTTGGAAATTTATCTTTAAGCTCGGCCAGCCTCTCTGATACTGTTGGGTCTGTTGCAGGAGCGAAAGGAGACGGCTTTGAAAGTTCTCCCCTCCTGTAAGAATCTTGGAACTGTCGAGTGGAAGAGGAGCCGGAGTGCTGGTCCTGGGGAGCATCAGGTTGCAACCTCTTATGGCCGCGCTTGCCTTTATTTTGCTCCGCGTGAGAAGAGGTATCCTGGTGGTATTTTGGCTGATAATAAGTTTTCCTCCGAGAGGATGAGTCCCGGGAATGATAGTCTTTATCGCCGTCACCATCCCTATCTCGACGTCTTCCGGAACCCGAGTCCCATCCAAAGTGGTGAAGAACAGACGAGCCACGAAGGCGATCAAATCCATGTGAATGCCCCATACCACCTGTACAGAATTCAAATAACAGCGAATTAGCAAAGAGTAGTGTGATGACAAAAGTCTAAGCGAAAATTGAAGTGCAAGTGTTCGTGCGTGTCCTAGTGTTCCCCCCAACGGACCAGTCGCTTTGCTAATAGGAGTTTTCTCTCCCCGGCTCTGGGTTGGAGCGCCCGCGTCGTCTTTGATGGGCGAATGAAGTTTGAATGCTTCCGGATCGTCAAAGTCATAATTGAGCAGATCATCCGGAATGGAGAGGTTCGATAAGCCCTTTAAAGAACTTTCTACATGCTGCGAAGAAGCCTCTTTCTCCGTCGGAATAAGCGTAACTTTCGAAGTTCCGCCAACCTTCTCCTTTCTGATCTTGTACGTCAATCCCTTTTTTCTCTGTGAAGGAGAAGATGACGTTTCAACATCGTGCACTTCAACTATAGGATCTTGGGCTGGACCCAAATTCTCACCTTGTGCTTCGGATGTTTCACCCTCCTTGATTTCCCCCTCTTCTTGTACATCAGGAGTGTGGCGTGCTGACGACTCAGCTAATTTTTTCCCTTTGTCAGAGACCGGCCTGGGTACAGTAACGCCTTCGGGAAGACTTACCCGGCGACCTTCTGCTAACAATCCGAACCTCGATAGTGACTCATTTGAGATAAGAGTTCGGATGTTTCGTTCTTCGACGGGAAGTGCTCTAATTGCTTCAACGGCCTTAGAATATCCACGGCCGTCGGGACGTGGATTGATACATGAGAAGATGAAACAAGAGTTAGAATAGGCATAGCTTCGACCAAAATATGAGTATCGTTCCAAGAAGAAGACTTACTTCCTTCGACCTATCTCCTCGTGAAACCAGGGGGCAACGCACGTAGAACCTTCCTGTTTGTACAGGGAAAACTTGCTCCAAGCCTAGGACAAAATTTGGCATTTGTGGTGCGGCTCGAGGAACATAAAGGAGGGGCTATCTCTCCGCTTCTTGATCATATAAATGTATCTGATGTCGCCAGGAGTGGGAGGCCTAGAGAAGACGGTCGTGAAGAGTGTGTAAGTGCCATAGATGAAGGCGTGACCATTCGGGTGCAATTGAGACGGGGCGATGTCGATGTATTGCAGCACATCCCGAAGAAACAAATTGAACGGTGGCACACTGCCAACCCAGCACATGAATTTATTGCACGCTGTGTAACGTCCCGCTTTTCGCACGCTATAAATCGACACACATGCCAATTCAAACCATACTGAAGGGCGGGTTGTTATGGGGTAAATAAGAAAAACAGAGAAGAGAAAAAACTAAACAGAATCTCACAGCGGAAGGATAAAATATAATAATAAATATACAGTTCATAAAACTGTTTACAAACATTTGATTCTTTATTATACAATAAATATCAGAGTTCACATACCCATAAATATCAATGCAGCGGAATTAAATAGTGTAGTGGAATAATATAGTAGATAGCAATACTACAAATCTTCGTCTTCGTCCTCTAGAACTAAAGTCTTCGATCCTGAAACGCTCGGACTGACCCGAGCGAATTTGAAAAGACAAAAACACTCGAGTCAGAACTAAAAGATCTTATGTGAGTTAAGTCAACAGAAATAGATATGAGTGCAGTAACTCAAGAGATGCTCGGGATTTACATCTCCTAAGGATCCGTTAAACTATTTACTATGTAGTATATTTCGCTATTATAATAGTGTCTAATTGTGAAATAAACTTACTTTAAAATAGCGTTAAGGCTTTACATTTTCCACCTTAACACATAATATATTCCCATAGTCTATACAGTACCGTAATCTCCCCCGTACTGGGCGTCGTCAGAGGGCACTCCAAGGTATGGTACAAAACCAAAATCGTATAAGGCGCGCTAGGGTAGGTGACACGGCACAACTAAGAAATGCCAGGGTAGATATACCAATTACACTTCCGGGTCGGTGGTAACGCGTAGCGCACAGCTACCGCCCACCTCGAACAAACTCCCCCAAATCAAAGAAATCAAAAGTGAAGGTGGCCACCGAATCAATCCAAAGTCAGAGTATAGTATCGAAGGAAGTGTCCGATCAAAGTTGCTACCTTATTAACCCGTCAATCGCTCCTGTTTGAGCCACCTTATGCCAATTCATGGGAGTTGGGCCACGTATTTACCTTATAGGAAACGCCGCCGCCAACCGACTTCATTCTGGAATCTCCACCGCGTACATTGTTGTTAAAGTGGTTTATGGAGTTGGCAGAGAGTATGACAACTTCCGATCCCGGTCTCTTTAACAACCAAACATTATTATAACACCGCGGTCTTTAAAATAGTTTATATTTTAAAACCAGAATAAAATTATCCATTTCAAACCCATAAATACGATATCATTTCCATTTCCAAAACAAACTCATTTTGATATTATTTTTATAAAAAACCCAAATCAATAATATCATTTTTTTTATTTCAAATATATCACTTTTCCAAAATCATACTGCTTCAAAAATTTATAATATCTGGAAACCAAACATTTGAATTATAACTTTCAAAACGTAATACTTCGAAACTCATAGCCTTAAAACCGTACTTCTAAAACTCAAAGGGTTTGGATGTTCAACAGTATATAAAATCAAATGGTTTAATTTTAAAATTACTTTGTAAAGTAAAATAATTTCCATGACTTTACAAATATATTTTCCTTAAATGAAGTCTAAACCATAAATTTAAATTTCACCTTCAGTTTCCAAAATCACTTCAATTTCAATATATATCCAATTTGAGTATTAATAATTTCGAAACTAAGGTTGGAATTTATTCTTTCAACAAATTCAATGTTCTATTATTTAGTCTTGAATATTTGCATGATAAATCCATAATCATTTATATAAAACTCAAATTTCCTATAACTAAATATTTCCTCCAATTTATTTATACTAGAAATATTCATTTAATTTATCTTGAAATAAAATTTCGGTTATAAATATCATACCTTTAAAATTTTCAAGCTGAATAAGGTTCTACATCAACTTATAGAGTTTAATTCTTAAATACGCTCAATTCCAATAAAATTTTTAATTTACCTTCCAATCTAAATTTATTTGAATCATTCAAACTCTATATCCTAAGCCTGTACTTAATCATATAATATAAATTATCAAACTCCATTATTCAACTTATTTATTTTCATTTAACAAATTCATACATAGCTTAAATTTAATAGTTTAACTGTATATATGTATATATAAAATAAGATTTTATATAAGATCAAAAATTAATATTTATTAAACCGTATCCTATCCAAACCATAGAAATCATTTTCAAAATATTTATATATATATATAGACCGACAGTGTCTGTATATAATTTTCTACCCTATGGTCAAGTGATACGGATATTTATCATTTCAATCCGCAATTTAAAAATAAAAAATGCGGTTGTATATCATTCCAAACCGCAATCCCGAATGAAATGAAATGCATGATAACTTGAAGATTATATAATATGGAACACATCATCCATTCACTAAACATCAATCATCAACCATTTATTACAATCATCATCCAATTTGAACAAAACATCCATATAGAGCATATAAAATATAACAGGTATCAACGAACAGTTTATATTCAATAATAAATTAATAACCATTTGATTAGAAGTTTATATGCAAAATAAATAAATTTAACTGTCAATTTATATGCAATAATAAAATTAATTAACAATTAAATTAAATAAATGCGATTTAACTGAGATGATGAATAAAATATGCAAAACGGTCATAAATAAATTTCAACTCATATCACAAATCAATTTAACAAACATAAGAAAACTTAGAAGTTGTGAGTGGGTTAAAACACTCACCTTTTGAATTTAAATCCAATTTAAACCCAAAAATTTGACCATCTCCAAATTCGCCCATACCAGCATTAAAGTTTCCAGGATCTCAATACGAACCTAGCGGAGAAAACCGCGCGTGAAACGGAGTTCGTATGTATGAGTTATGATTATTAGAACTAATTGAAATCGAAATTAACAAAAATAAATTAAACAAAAATAAAATACCGTGCCACATCCACTCTTCCCACGTGAAAAACGCGTATGCTTCTTCTTGATTGCTAGCTTTGTTCCGTAATTTTTCTTTTATTTCGATTTACTTTAATTTTCCTCCTTATTATATGAATGTATATATTTTTAAAAGGTTTGGAAAAAATAAGATTTGAAAAAGAAGAATTGGAAAATAAAAGGATTAAAATAAGAACTGAAAATGGAAGAGAAGATCTAGATTTGAAAACAAAGAAGAAAGTTTGAAATAGAAGAAAATTTGAAGAAGAAGAAAATTTGAAGAGGAAGAAAACTTAAAATGAGAGATAATAAGGAGATTTGAAGAAAAAAAGAAAAGGAAACAAAAACAAGAAGATTAGAATGGAGGCTGTGGTTTCATTTGCATCATATCTTATTTATAAGGTTAGAGTTAGGTTTAGGGTCAAAAAGATTTGAAAAGAGAGACTGCTATAAATTAGAAATATATGAAATGACGTTTTAGAAAATGAAGTTGGAAAATGAATGGAAAGAAATAAAGTAAATATGAACAAACTTTTAGAATTCAAATTTCAAAACATTCGTTTACGTAATAAATTTTGTTAATCCTAAACATACCAAAATTAACATCTTTTAAAGATTTAATTAACATACAATAAATGAATATAAATTCTCCACCCAAATTTGTGTCATAAATTAAAAGAATATGCAGCATTAAGAAATCTTCATTTCTCCCTCTTTGTGATTAGATTGGAAATTAAACAACATGTTAACGTTTCGATTGAATGTTTTACAAGGAATGCATTAACATACATTCAAAAATATGATAGCATAAACAAGGTAATATAAGCAGGTGTATAATACATATGTACGTCTTTATCGCCACTTATAGTTTACATTCATAAATAAAAGGTATGAAAATAATCCACATAAGGAGGCAATGAATGTAAGAGTAAATTAGAAAAGTGAGATGGAAAGGTAAGTTATGTTGCAAAAAAAATCTAATAAAGTCTAATTGGAAAGGAAATAGTCAAGTGTAAACCTATTTTACCCCCTTTATCATCTCCTATTAATATTTAATTTAACAACGTATGAGATTTCAATACAAACTAGCATTAAATTTTGATCTAAAACATAAGTTTGAATTTAGGTATAAACATATATGTAGTAAACTAGCATTAAATTTTGTTTAACAAAAAACATGCATTTTTTTGTTAAATCTATTAATTGCAATCACCGTTTCTTTCCTTTTAATTGAAACATTTGAACTACATTAATTGCAATCACTTACAAAGTTAAATTTTAAAACAGACAACAAAAATGCATGAAAAAAAATAGAAAAAATGTTTATACACAAGAGTAATAAATAACTTACTGAAATATATTATTTTCCTATTTTTATAATCAATCTGTAAGCTAAAACACAGTTCAAATAAGCATTTTTTTTAAATCAATCATTCTATTCTATATTTTAATGAAATTAGACCTACATTCATAAATGAAACATTCATTTTATTTGATGTAAATGTTCTTTTTATTAAACCAAACTTTCCTTATTTTCACAAAACATAAGCTGCTTTTAATTACACCTATTAATTTACAATTAGTATTCTCTCTCCTATTAATTAGAAATTTTCAATTACATTCATTTTAATTGATTAAGTTTCAAAATGGACTAAATGAATGTAATGAGAATTAAACAATTTTTCCTATCTAATAGTAATTTAATCATATTTACATTATTGGATACAAATAGTAATTACACATTTCTCACTAAATAATAGTTACTCATCTCTACAATCAATCTTTCAGCTAACAAACATTTCAAATAAATAAACATATGTTTACTGCTTTATTAAACTTATTCATTTTTATTCTTTTTGATTTACACTCCTACTATTAAATCAACAATACCTTATGAAATTATTAACATAGGTTTCTATCTTTTTATTTCATAAAACATTGCCTTGTAAATAAAGTTTACATTTCTATACCTTTTATTATGTTGACACTACAATTATTGTCTTATTCCTCATTAATGTAACATTTACTTACGTTCAATTGCAATATGTCCATTTATTATAATGTAAACTACAATAAATTGATCAAACACGATTTCCATTCTTTTTATTCAAATCAATAGTCATATTATGATTAAAATTTTCATTGGTTACATCCTATTGAATTAACATTGTCCGATTACCAAATTAATCTACATTAATTTGCACTAATTAAGTAAATTAACTGCAATTGATTTCAAACTAAATTTTATGAACAAAATAAATAAGTAACTCATAACCATTGTTACCCTTAACTTTTAATTACATTTAAAAGTTCATTAATTACAACAAATGTTCAAATCATCTATATAATTCTAATTTCATCTTTTATTTGTGTTAACTATTTTATTTCCATTACGCTGAGATTTAGTCACTTATACACACTTAATATTCCAATTCATTTATTTATATTGGTTTTTTTTATTAAATCAATTGCCATCTTAGGCATATAATTAACGTTTCTATTGATTTTACATTCAAAAATTTTCAGTTATTATCTTAACTTACATAACGTAATGTTTAATTTCATTTAATTTCTATTGATTAAATACATTGATAACGAACAATAGTTGTCACCATTATACATTTTATACATTTGTAAGTTTATTCTTTACAACCAATTATTACAAAAGCTCTCATTAAAAATACATTTATTCCATTTCCACCTATTACACATTACTTTATTACCTTTTACATCCCACAAAAATCAGTGCACACAATAACCAAGCATAGCAGGTTTAAATACAATGGATTGGAGTTTCATTAAAATTATTGACAATTTACTTGTATTAACATTGTTTCATTTGAATTTAGTTATTATTCCATTATTAAATTGCAAACTTTTATTTCTTTCAAAATTAACTCATAAAATATTATTAAATTAACAAAATTTAAACATCGAAAATTTATGGGTCGTTACACTCTCCTCTACTCAAAACTTTTCGGCCCCGAAAAGGAAAAGAAGGGAAAAGAAGAATTAAGAAATCAATATATCTTATTTAAATATTAAATTTATAAACAAATAAATTTACAAAATTAATTAATTTAAATAAAATATACCAATTTATAACCAAAAGATCTTTTTATACTTAAATTAATAAAATTTGAAAAACATTTTCAAAATATTTTCTAAGTCCAAAATTTTCGGGAAAAAATTGGGCAGAGTCTCCTTTGTACAAAGAAGCTCGGGAGAAAGTGTAATATCAAATATAAAAACATATACATATATTTTCCAAAATAATATATATCCCGACACGGAAAAATTATAATATAATAGTGCTATAAACCGTAATCTGAAAACGTACCTATTTGTCGGGCAAATAACGCTTAATTATCAAATCAAAAGCAGTAGCGATTGCTTCCATAACCTGCATTTCTCTTATATAATCTAAAAGAGTTAATAATTTTATAAAATGAAATATTTAAGTTGTTTTAATTACAACCAACCAAACCAATCCAACAACAACTTATTGCAACCACAGCAAACAACCATCACATAGAATCAATATAATCAACCATTCATTCATATCAAACAAAACAAAAATTTGTTTGGGTTCAAAGCTTCTAATTGTACAGGATGAAAATAAACTATTAAGCGCACCATTTACTCAACGGTCTTTGATGAAGCTAAATAGATTATTCATTCATCCAACCAATTTTGAAGTATCCCTGCCCAACAACCATAAACCAAAACAAATAACAAATCTAACAATAGATCAGTTAATATTATTTATTCTCATTTATTCATATCATGTAAATTTTCCTTCTGTAACATTATATTCATGTATTTACTGCTTAAATTCATTATTTACAGTATACATCTTTCCATTTATTTTATTATAAATAACTTCAATCCTTCTTAAACTTATTTTCATTTCTTTATAACTGTTCTATTATATTTAATTAGTGGCCTTTCAGTCATAACTTAGATTATAACAATTATAACATTAGATTCTTATTAATAATAGCAATTTATTGAACATTTCATTACATACTCCTATTTGTACAATTTCAATTACATTTTCTTATTAAACATCTCAACTTTTAATATTTGGTAAGTTATATATATATATGTTTTTAAGGATGTAATTTGAAAGTTATAAAAATTTACTCTATTTCTTTTAATTAATTTATTGTTTAATAACATTATCCCTTACTTCATAGGTTACAATTTCAAATTTCATTTAATACCATTAATAACCTAGCATTAAATCTCTTATTTACTTTAAAAGTTTCAATTATTAATTACATACTTTCCAATTTTACCATACTAATTGAAACTGTAAAATAATGGAAACCTAAGAAATTAAATATCGGGTTTAATTTCAACTTTATTTTAAAGATAATAGATAAAGGTTTATACTTACTTTTATATCCAATTATAATTAAAACAATAAAAATAAAATTTCTTCCTTCTTCAAAACAAGTCTGCAGTAAATTACTACAGTGGCCTTCCCACTTCGAAACTCGAAAATGAACATCGATGATGCGTGCACTCATCACCGAAATTATTTTCAAGCGACAGAGAGGGGAGTACAACTTTATCTTTCCAAAATTTCTTTTTAAAAACATTTCTTTCATATTATATTGAAGTACTTGTATCTGAAAATACTTCTTTTAATATTATTATTATTATATTTCAAAATCATTCAAAAGAAATTTCAATTCCCGGAACTTAAGTTCTAAATTTCCAATTTCCTTCATTTATTTTATTTTCAATCTCAGTTTAACTATTATTTATAAATTTTATTACCTAACAACCAATTTATTGCAACCAAATATAATCTTTATAAAATTTATTACTTTATATAAAGAAAATATAATAGGCAAAATTATTTCATTCACCTATATTGAAACAAATATTGTGTCGGTCTATCCTATTAAGTGTTTAGAAATCCCTATTGATGTCACAGCGTCCCATGCACCAATCAGAGTTCATAAATACAAAACGGAACAGATTAACACAATATTAAAACCTTTTATAACACTAACAAATACGCTCTCTCATATATATATATATATATATATATATATATATATATATATATTCTCAGCGACTCCCATAGGGTATTACTACCCTATTAACAAAGAGTCAGACCCCACAAAGCTAAGGTTTATCGCTAAACCAAAGCTCTGATACCAGATGTAACGTCCCGCTTTTCGCACGCTTTAAATCGACACACGTGCCAATTCAAACCATACGGAAGAGCGGATTGTTATGGGGTAAATAAGAAAAACAGAGAAGAGAAAAAACTAAACAGAATCTCACAGCGGAAGGATAAAATATAATAATAAATATACAGTTCATAAAAATGTTTACAAACATTTGATTCTTCTTTATACAATAAATATCAGAGTTCACATACCCATAAATATCAATGCAGCGGAATTAAATAGTGTAGTTGAATAATATAGTAGATAGCAATACTACAAATCTTCGTCTTCGTCCTCCAGAACTAAAGTTTTCGATCCTGAAACGCTCGGACTGACACGAGCGAATTTGAAAAGACAAAAACACTCGAGTCAGAACTAAAAGATCTTATGTGAGTTAAGTCAACATCAATAGATATGAGTGCAGTAACTCAAAAGATGCTCGGGATTTACATCTCCTAAGGATCCGTTAAACTATTTACTATGTAGTATATTTCGCTATTATAATAGTGTCTAATTGTGAAATAAACTTACTTTAAAATAGCGTTGAGGCTTTACATTTTCCACCTTAACACATAATATATTCCCATAGTCTATACGGTACCGTAATCTCCCCCGTACTGGGCGTCGTCAGAGGGCACTCCATAGGTATGGTACAAAACCAAAATCGTATAAGGCGCTGTAACAACCCGCATATTTATCGATTTTTATATTTAAATATTTTATTTAAATATTTTATCATTCGTCGGATTTTAGTCCAGAAATTCACTTTTTGCAAATAGTCGAATTGGGACTCGAGACCCCTCCCATTGAGTTCAAAATGTCGTTTGCAACCTTTTTGAGTATAAACATTGATATGTTTGGAGCTAGTCAAAAATTTGATCATTTTCACTTTGGGTTTGGGTTTGGGTTCAGCCCTATGTTTAACTTATACTCAAATCTGAACCACTCCTCCCCCTTCACTCTCACTTCCTCCTCTTTTCCGTTCTAAAGCATCAATGGTGGGAGAGATGGGAAAATTAAAACTCCAAAACCCTAGTCTTCATTAGAAAATCCAACTTCTAGCTCCAAATTCAAGAGAACCCATTGGTAAGTTTCTCTTCATCTTCTCCAACTCATTCTCTTAATCAATTTCAGAAATTCCTAAACCTAATTTTGGGAATGTTCTTCTTTTAAGCTTAAAATCAAGCTTCTTGAGTTGGATTTGAAGAGTGGTTGATTCTCCTTTGCTTTCAAGCTTCATCTTCATTTGTTTGGGTTCAAAGGTGAGATTTTTATCTCACATCTTAGTCTATAATTATCTTCGATTGTTAGGTATGAATTCCTAACACTTATTCTTGTGCAATTGATTTTGGTTTGGATTGGTTTGGTGTATATTCCAATTTTTGGTGTTTTGAAATCAAAATCTATGAAAATCCTTTTATGGATATTTGGACATTGATATTTGAGGCGTATGGAAGAGCCGTTAAGGCTGGTTTGTCGCTTGGCGTAAATCCTTAGTCGTCGCTCGATCGATCGCTTCCGGTATTCGTTTGGCCATTTTTGGCCTAGGTTCAGGGAATGCCCTGAACCTTTGATTCAGACATCTGAAACGTTAGATTCAGACGTTTGAATATTATACTGGGAATTTTTATTCCCCAGTATTCAGACGTCTGAATCTATATTTCAAACGTCTGAATTGGTTCATTTGGAACCAGAAAGGAAATAGGCTAAAAAGTGCCTATTTCAGACGTTTGAATTCAAGGATTCGGATGTCTGAATTCTGTCTTTGGAAAATATTTATTTTCCAGATTCAGACGTCTGAATCCTTGATTTCAGACGTCTGAATCTGCACTCTTTTTGCCTATTTGCCTATTTGCTTGAGAATTCCAACTTTAATCGATTCGTGTTGATTCCCTTTTGTTATTATCACTTATTATCGACTTTGATGACATCTTCTTCGTGATTTGTGGGAATATCCATTTCGATGGATTCGGTATCGATTTCTTTGGATTTTATTCACGTCTTCGAATGTGAATTTTAGTGATTGATTGTTCCTACAATCTTCTTTGTGATTTGTCACTTTAAAAATATAAAGGTTTTTTATACTAGTAGTAAATATCAAAATTCTTTCATCAAAACGATTTCAACGCTATTTTATTACAAAGCTCGTTTCTTAAACCGTTTTTTTCAATCTATTAGTATATACAAGCCTTTACCTCACTCGTATGAGAAATCTAATTAAACGACCTAGTAAAGCGAGTGGTATGAAACGCTTGCGTTTACTTCGTCGGTTAATTCTTGGACTTGTTCGATTGAATCTCTTGTGACAATTTTCTAGTGGAGATCTATAATTTGTTCGTAAATATTTAAGTTAAGCTAGTGGTTATGGGACATGAAGATAAATTTATATATTTACTAGCTTATTGTAATTGACACTTCTTGATGATCATGACGATCATTTTTGTGATTTAGACTAGCGATGTGCGATGTCTCTTTGTCTGCGAGGGAGACTAAACCCCGTTTTGTGGAGTTTCGACTCAAATTGGTGGGGTAGCAACCCATGGTTTTCGGGCCGTTTGTGGAGCTTCGGCTCAATTTGTGATGGTTAGTAACCATGGAATTAGCGTTCCGTTTGTGATACACGTGTTGGTGAGCTTTATGCTCCCGTTTGTGATAGGCCTTCCCCCTTTTTGTGATTTCTAGATTTCTTGAGATGATTTCTAGAATTTATGCTTCACCAATTTTCGTGATTTTCATTGATAAGTTTTTATCAATATTTGTGCATTGGTGAATTTGTGCGTCATTGACTTTTGTGATTGATATTGATATAATCGTCAATATTTGTGGTTTGGTGAACAAAATAAAGAGTATGACATTTCTTTTGATCCTTGAGTAAATATTTGTGATATTGATTAATATCTTGTTGATTTTCAATTAATTATATATCACAGCTTGGCATTGTGATTATTATGCGTTTAGTCATACCTCTTATTCTATATCGTCTCATCTGATATTTATAGCTAGACTGATCCGTTTATTATTTTCTTATTAAATAATACTCGGGTCAGACCGAGATGTTACAGGTGCTTCGGCTTGACTTCTCACTTGGGATTGGTTTCTCTGACTTTTGGCTAACTACTTAGATTAGTAGTTTATTTTGGTGTACAAATTTGAGATATAGACTCTATGATGTATGCTTATTCTTTTGTGTAGTTCTTGTAACTATTCTTTTGTGACAGTATGGGTCTTGCTTGACTACTACTCTGATGAACACTTTTATGTGTTATATATTCATATCTTCTTCCGCCTTTGTAATATGAATTATCTGTGACTGATTTATGTTATGCTTATTTCTATATTTGTTTCCGAAGGCATAATAGCCACTGTGTAGTAGCTTTGAGTTTGTATCGGTATGTCGGATTTCCTCCTTAAATGAATTGCATGTTATTCTATCTGACATATCGGTGCTCGCGCAAAGCAATTACAGGGATGGTCGCTCCTCAACAGCCTTATTCTCCGTGCTAGTTGACAGCATTACTCCGTAGTGTTCTTGGCTAGCGTGGGTATAGTGGTGGGGCGTCACAGCTTGGTATCAGAGCCAAACTTCGGAAAAATGTAGAATAACTTAACAAGGATCATCGTCCTAAGTCCAGCTTAGGAGTCGTACCTTAGGATTAATTCGAGTCTTTGTACCGATTCATCCTATTTTTATTATGATTCCTTGTTTCTCTCATCAAGATTGCTTGATATATCTTTTAGTGAATAACCTTTTTCTTCTCCTTCTTTCTAAAGGAAGAAAAATGGTTAGACCTGGCCGTCCCAGCGCCGGTCAATCTAGTGCTACTCCCCAAGATGGAGTTTTTATGACTATCCAGCAACTTCTTGACCTTGTCACGAATGCTCAGGCAGCTGGTTCTAATCCGGAACCTACTCACCTTAAATCTGGGTTTGCACGTTTGTGCAATGATTTCACCAACCTAGGTGGGAAGCCATTTAAAGGTTCTGAAACTATCATCGAGGTCCAGGCTTGGTTAAGCACATGTGATCGAATCTTTTCTCGCATGAACCTCGTTGATCTTCATCGAGTTCAGGTGGCTTCTAGTATGCTCCAAGAAAGAGCATTGGACTGGTACGAGCTTTTGATTTCTGAAATAAATGAAGCGGATCTCACTTGGGAGAAATTCCGAGAGCGCTTCGAGTTAAAATTCGTACCAGAAGCTGAGAAGGTGACTTTGGCTCGCCGTTTTATTGACCTTGTTCAAGGTGAAGCCTCCGTGACTGATTATGTTGCATCCTTCGAGTCACTTTCCAAATATGGGATTGAATACATCAACACCCCATTGAAGAAGAACCAAAAATTTGTCTATGGCTTAAATAAAAATCTCAAGAAGCCATTACTTCTAAAATTAGAAGTTTCTTTCGACCAACTCATTGATATCGCTCTTCGTCTTGAAGAGGCGGATAGGGAAAATGATGTTGAAGCGGTGGGTTCCAAACCAAGCTTCAACAACAACAAGAAAAGGCCCAGTAAATTCAAAGGTCCTTATCCCAATAAGAAAGGGAAGCAAGCAACCTCTGTGGAAAAGACTTCTTCCTTTGGTCGTGGGAAATGCTATAATTGTGGTTCGAAGGACCATTACGCGAACAAGTGTCCAAAGTCTCTCTCTTGTCGCTACTGCAAAGTTCCCTGTCATGTTATATCTTCATGCCCCAAGCTTCTGGGCAAGAAGGAGGGAAAGTTAAATGTTGCTCAATCCCCTGGCAACACATCTCGTGGTCAAGGTATGTCTCATTCTATCCTTGATGGCACCATTATATTTCGTGATCAACCCGTTCGAGTTCTTTTTGATACGGGTGCATCCCATTCTTTTATATCAAAAGAACTTGTTGATACTTTTTCTTTAAGTGTTGTTGCTTTAATGACTTCTTTGAGAATTTCGAATCCTGTTGACGGATCTGCAACTCTTAGTTTGCTTTGTAAAGATGTCGAGATTATTTTATGTGATATTTCTTTCCTAGCCGATTTGCATGTCATGAGTTATTTAGGATTTGGAATGATTTTGGGAATGGATTGGCTTAACCGTTATGAAGCTCATATCCTATGTCCTAAGCGGACTATTCATCTTCGACATCCTCAATCTGTAAAGCAGATTTCTATTATTCTTAAAAATTCGGATTCTTCATTGACTGCATCTTTATATTCTTTAAATCCTCATGATGACGATAATGATGATGAGGAAGATATTATTTCTCTTATTCACGTTGTTCGTGAATTTTCCGACATATTTGAGCCCGTTTTAGGATTACCACCTAAGCGAGCAATTGAGTTCAGAATTAATCTCATTCCTGGAGCTCAACCTATCACTCGTCCTCCTTATCGTATGTCCAATAAAGAAAATGAGGAGATGCGTAAACAATTATCCGAATTGGAGTCGAAGCAATTTATTCGCTCTAGTTCCTCGCCTTGGAGAGCTTCGGCTATTTTTGTGAAGAAATCCGATGGTACACTTAGGCTTTGCGTTGACTACCGCAAGTTTAATGATCTTACTATCAAAAATAAATATCCTTTACCTCGGATTGATGATCTATTCGATCAACTTAGTGGTGCTAGAGTCTTTTCACAATTAGACTTAGCTACTGGATTTCATCAGCTTCGTATTGCAGAGGATAGCATTCCTTTGACATCGCTCCGTACTCGATATGGATCTTATGAATGGCTTGTTATGCCATTTGGTTTAACGAATGCCCCGGCTTATTTCGTTGACCTTATGAATCGAGTTTTCAAAGATTTTCTCGAACGATTTGTTCTCATCTTTATTGATGATATTCTTGTGTATTCAAAAACTGAGGAGGAGAATGAAAAGAATCTTCGGATTGTATTGGAAACTCTTAGGAGTAATCAATTAAAAGCAAAGTTTTCTAAATGCCACTTTTGGCAATCTCGTGTGAAGTTTCTCGGTCATATTATTTCTGAATCCGGAATTTCCGTGGATCCTTCAAAGATTGAAGCGATTCAAATTGGAAGAGACCGGAGAGTGTGACGGAGATTCGTAGTTTTCTTGGATTGGTGGGTTATTACCGCCGTTTTATCAAAGACTTTTCTAAGATTGTCATGCCTCTCACTAGCTTAACGAAGAAAGGTGTTAAATGCATTTGGTCGGACAAATGTGAAACTTCTTTACAGAAACTGAAGGAACTTCTTTCCGATGCTCCTATTCTTGTTATTCCCGAGGGGAATCAAGATTTCGTTGTTTATACCGATGCTAGTCGTGTTGGTTTGGGTGCCGTTCTTATGCAAAGAGAACGTGTTATTGCTTATGCTTCTAGGCAATTGAAGCCTGCTGAGACTAGATATGCCAGTCATGATTTAGAGCTCGTAGGGTTTTCGCCCTTCGAATTTGGCGTCATTATCTTTTAGGAGAGAAATTTGTTCTTTATACCGATCATAAGTCTTTGAGGTATTTATTTTCTCAAAAGGAACTTAATTTGCGTCAACAACGTTGGCTCGAGTTCCTTGCTCCCTATAATCTTGATATTCTTTATACACCCGGTAAGGGTAATCGTGTCGCCGATGCTCTTAGCCGTAAACAACAAGCTGTTGTTTCTATGATGATATCCGAATGGAACGATCTCGAGATTTTATCCACTTGCGAAATTCGAGACCGTGTTTCCGATTTATGTTCATCTCTTGTTTTATATAGCCTTGAGGCTCATCCTTCTCTTTTAGACCGCATTCTTGAAGCTCAAAGGCTAGATCCCGAATTGGCTCTTCTTGGCCAAAATATTAGGGATGAAATTGATATTGAAGGTTTGAAAGACTTTAATATCGATTCTCGTGGCGCCATTCGTAAATTTGGTAGACTTATCGTGCCAAATATTAGTGATATTCGTAAAGATATTTTAGAAGATTCTCATCATTCTAAATTTACCATTCATCCCGGTAGTAGTAAAATGTACGTGGATATGAAGCGGCTTTATTATTGGGAGGGAATGAAATCTGATATTGCTAACTTTGTTAAGTGTTGCATGACTTGCCAACTCATTAAGGCCGAACATCAAAGGTCCGGTGGGTTATTGCAACCTTTAGAAATTCCAATTTGGAAGTGGGATCAAATTTCCGTGGATTTTATAGACGGCCTTCCCCGTTCTCATTCGGGTCATGATAGCTTATGGGTTATAGTTGATAGGCTTACTAAATCCGCCCATTTTATTCCCATTCGGTCCAATCGGACTGTACCTCTTTTGGCCAAACTTTTTATTAAAGAAATTGTTAAATTGCATGGAATTCCTACTTCTATTGTTAGTGATCGTGATCCATTGTTTACTAGTGGATTTTGGAAGAGTCTTCAAAAGGCTTTGGGAACGAAGCTTAATTTTAGCACCGCTTATCATCCTCAGTCCGATGGACAAACCGAGCGTGTGAATCAAACTCTTGAAGATCTTCTTCGTGCATGTGTTCTTGATTTTGGTGGAAGTTAGGAAGATCATATTTCACTTGTTGAATTTTCCTATAATAATAGCTTCCAATCTAGTATTGGTATGTACCTTTCGAGGCACTCTATGGAAGGCCATGCCGATCTCCTTCTTGTTGGCTTGAGGCCGGTGAGAAGTTGGTTTTAGGTCCAGATTTTATTCGTGATTCCAAAGAAAAGATTGACCTTATTCGTCATAGGATGAAAGAAGCCCAAAGTAGACAAAGATCCTATGCCGATAACCGAAGAAGGAAATTAGAATTTTCTGTGGGAGATCTTGTGTTCATTCGTTTTTCACCTATGAAAGGTGTAGTACGTTTCAGTCGATCGAGAAAATTAGCGCCTCGATATATTGGGTCATTTCCTATCACCGAACGTATTGGTTCCGTGGCTTATCGCCTTTTATTACCGGATCAGTTTTCTGCTATTCATGACGTGTTTCACGTTTCTCAATTACGGAAGTGCCTTCGAGATTCTGATTCTATTCTTGAGCCCGGTGTTGTGGAAGAAATTGAAGTCTCACCTAATTTAACTTATGAGCAACATCCTATTCGTGTTATTGCTTCGGAGGTCAAGCTCCTTCGAAATAAAGATGTTCCGCTTGTTAAAGTCCAATGGTCGTCAAATCCTAAGGATTGCTCTTGGGAATCTAGAGAGTTCATCGAGCGAACACATCCGGACTTACTTTCCCATGCTCTTTGAGGTGAATTTCTTATTTCGAATTTCTTCTTTTGTGTTGATATGCTTCTATGGTTGTTACTATTAGTTCATTTATTCCTTAAGATTGCGTGGACGCAATTTCTTTAAGGAGGGGAGTCTGTAACAACCCGCATATTTATCGATTTTTATATTTAAATATTTTATTTAAATATTTTATCATTCGTCGGATTTTAGTCCAGAAAGTCACTTTTTGCAAACTGTCGAATTGGGACTCGAGACCCCTCCCATTGAGTTCAAAATGTCGTTTGCAGCCTTTTTAAGTATAAACATTGATATGTTTGGAGCTAGTCAAAAATTTGATCATTTTCACTTTGGGTTTGGGTTTGGGTTCAGCCCTATGTTTAACTTATACTCAAATCTGAACCACTCCTCCCCCTTCACTCTCACTTCCTCCTCTTTTCCGTTCTAAAGCATCAATGGTGGGAGAGATGGGAAATTAAAACTCCAAAACCCTAGTCTTCATTAGCAAATCCAACTTCTAGTTCCAAATTCAAGAGAACCCATTGGTAAGTTTCTCTTCATCTTCTCCAACTCATTCTCTTAATCAATTTCAGAAATTCCTAACCTAATTTTGGGAATGTTCTTCTTTTAAGCTTAAAATCAAGCTTCTTGAGTTGGATTTGAAGAGTGGTTGATTCTCCTTTGCTTTCAAGCTTCATCTTCATTTGTTTGGGTTCAAAGGTGAGATTTTTATCTCACATCTTAGTCTATAATTATCTTTGATTGTTAGGTATGAATTCCTAACACTTATTCTTGTGCAATTGATTTTGGTTTGGATTGGTTTGGTGTATATTCCAATTTTTGGTGTTTTGAAATCAAAATCTATGAAAATCCTTTTATGGATATTTGGACATTGATATTTGAGGCGTATCGAAGAGCCGCTAAGGCTGGGTTGTCGCTTGGCGTAAATCCTTAGTCGTCGCTCGATCGATCGCTTCCGGTATTCGTTTGGCCATTTTTGGCCTAGGTTCAGGGAATGCCCTGAACCTTTGATTCAGACGTCTGAAACGTTAGATTCAGACGTTTGAATATTATACTGGGAATTTTTATTCCCCAGTATTCAGACGTCTGAATCTATATTTCAAACGTCTGAATTGGTTCATTTGGAACCAGAAAGGAAATAGGCTAAAAAGTGCCTATTTCAGACGTCTGAATTCTGTCTTTGGAAAATATTTATTTTCCAGATTCAGACGTCTGAATCCTTGATTTCAGACGTCTGAATCTGCACTCTTTTTGCCTAATTGCCTATTTGCTTGAGAATTCCAACTTTAATCGATTCGTGTTGATTCCCTTTTGTTATTATCACTTATTATCGACTTTGATGACATCTTCTTCGTGATTTGTGGGAATATCCATTTCGATGGATTCGGTATCGATTTCTTTGGATTTTATTCACGTCTTCGAATGTGAATTTTAGTGATTGATTGTTCCTACAATCTTCTTTGTGATTTGTCACTTTAAAAATATAAAGGTTTTTTATACTAGTAGTAAATATCAAAATTCTTTCATCAAAACGATTTCAACGCTATTTTATTACAAAGCTCGTTTCTTAAACCGTTTTTTTCAATCTATTAGTATATACAAGCCTTTACCTCACTCGTATGAGAAATCTAATTAAACGACCTAGTAAAGCGAGTGGTATGAAACGCTTGCGTTTACTTCGTCGGTTAATTCTTGGACTTGTTCGATTGAATCTCTTGTGACAATTTTCTAGTGGAGATCTACAATTTGTTCGTAAATATTTAAGTTAAGCTAGTGGTTATGGGACATGAAGATAAATTTATATATTTACTAGCTTATTGTAATTGACACTTCTTGATGATCATGACGATCATTTTTGTGATTTAGACTAGCGATGTGCGATGTCTCTTTGTCTGCGAGGGAGACTAAACCCCGTTTTGTGGAGTTTCGACTCAAATTGGTGGGGTAGCAACCCATGGTTTTCGGGCCGTTTGTGGAGCTTCGGCTCAATTTGTGATGGTTAGCAACCATGGAATTAGCGTTCCGTTTGTGATACACGTGTTGGTGAGCTTTATGATCCCGTTTGTGATAGGCCTTCCCCCTTTTTGTGATTTCTGGATTTCTTGAGATGATTTCTAGAATTTGTGCTTCACCAATTTTCGTGATTTTCATTGATAAGTTTTTATCAATATTTGTGCATTGGTGAATTTGTGCGTCATTGACTTTTGTGATTGATATTGATATAATCGTCAATATTTGTGGTTTGGTGAACGAAATAAAGAGTATGACATTTCTTTTGATCCTTGACTAGATATTTGTGATATTGATTAATCTCTTGTTGATTTTCAATTAATTATATATCACAGCTTGGCATTATGATTATTATGCGTTTAGTCATACCTCTTATTCTATATCGTCTCATTTGATATTTATATCTAGACTGATCCGTTTATTATTTTCTTATTAAATAATACTCGGGTCAGACCGAGATGTTACAGGTGCTTTGGCTTGACTTCTCACTTGGGATTGGTTTCTCTGACTTTTGGCTAACTACTTAGATTAGTAGTTTATTTTGGTGTACACATTTGAGATATAGACTCTATGATGTATGCTTATTCTTTTGTGTAGTTCTTGTAACTATTCTTTTGTGACAGTGTGGGTCTTGCTTGACTACTACTCTGATGAACACTTTTATGTGTTATATATTCATATCTTCTTCTGCCTTTGTGATATGAATTATCTGTGACAGATTTATGTTATGCTTATTTCTTTATTTGTTTCCGAAGACATAATAGCCACTGTGTAGTAGCTTTGAGTTTGTATCGGTATGTCGGATTTCCTCCTTAAATGAATTGCATGTTATTCGATCTGACATATCGGTGCTCACGCAAAGCAATTACATGGATGGTCGCTACTCAACAGCCTTATTCTCCGTGCTAGTTGACAGCATTACTCCGTAGTGTTCTTGGCTAGCAGGGGTATAGAGGTGGGGCGTCACAGGCGCGCTAGGGTAGGTGACACGGCACAACTTGGCAATGCCAGGGTAGATATACCCATTACGCTTCCGGGTCGGTGGTAACGCGTAGCGCACAGCTACCGCCCACCTCGAACAAACTCCCCCAAATCAAAGAAATCAAAAGTGAAGGTGGCCACCGAATCAATCCAAAGTCAGAGTATAGTATCGAAGGGAAGTGTCTGATCAAAGGTGCTACCTTATTAACCCGTCAATCGCTCCTGTTTTAGCCACCTTATGCCAACTCATGGGAGTTGGGCCACGTATTTACCTTATAGGAAACGCCGCCACCAACCTACTTCATTCTGGAATCTCCACCGCGTACATGGTTGTTAAAGTGGTTTTTGGAGTTGGCAGAGAGTATGACAACTTCCAATCTCGGTCAATTCCAATAAATTTTTTAATTTACATTCCAATCTAAAATTATTTGAATCATTTAAACTCCATATCCTAAGCCTGTACTTAATCATATAATATAAATTATCAAACTCCATTATTCAACTTATTTATTTTCATTTAACAAATTCATGCATAGCTTAAATTCAATAGTTTAACTGTATATATGTATATATAAAATAAGATTTTATATAAGATCAAAAATTAATATTTATTAAACCGTATCCTATCCAAACCATAGAAATCATTTTCAAAATATTTATATATATATAGAGACCGACGGTGTCTGTATATAATTTTCTACCCTATGGTCAAGTGATACGGATATTTATCATTTCAATCCGCAATTTAAAATTAAAAAAATGAGGTTGTATATCATTTCAAGCCGCAATCCCGAATGAAATGAAATGCATGATAACTTGCAGATTGTATAATATGGAACACATCATCCATTCACCAAACATCAATCATCAACCATTTATTAAAATCATCATCCAATTTGAACAAAACATCCATTTAGAGCATATAAAATATAACAGGTATCAACGAACAGTTTATATTCAATAATAAATTAATAACTGTTTAATTAGAAGTTTATATGCAAAATAAATAAATTTAACCGCCAATTTATATGCAATAATCAATTAAATAATAATTAAATTAAATAAATGCGATTTAACTGAGATGATGAATAAAATATGCAAAAAGGTCATAAATAAATTTCTACTCATATCTCAAATCAATTTAACAAACATAAGAAAACTTAGAAGTTGCGAGTGGGTTAAAACACTCACCTTTTGAATTTAAATTGAATTTAAATCCAATTTAAACCCAAAAATTTGACCATCTCCAAATTCGCCCATACCAGCGTTAAAGTTTCCGGGATCTCAATACGAACCTAGCGGAGAAAACCGCGCGTGAAACGGAATTCGTATGTATGAGTTATGATTATTAGAACTAATTGAAATCGAAATTAACAAAAATAAATTAAACAAAAATAAAATACCGTGCCACATCCACTCTTCCCACGTGAAAAATGCGTATGCTTCTTCTTGATTGCTAGCTTTGTTCCGTAATTTTTCTTTTATTTCGATTTACTTTAATTTTCCTCCTTATTATATGAATGTATATATTTTTAAAAGGTTTGGAAAAAAAAAGATTTGAAAAAGAAGAATTGGAAAAGAAAAGGATTAAAATAAGAACTGAAAATGAAAGAGAAGATCTAGATTTGAAAAGAAAGAAGAAAGTTTGAAATAGAAGAAAACTTGAAGAAGAAGAAAATTTGAAGAGGAAGAAAAATTAAAATGAGAGATAATAAGGAGATTTGAAGAAAAATAAGAAAAGGAAAAATAGAAGAAGAAGATTAGAATGGAGGCTGTGGTTTCATTTGCATCATATCTTATTTATAAGGTTAGAGTTAGGTTTAGGGTCAAAAAGATTTGAAAAGAGAGACCACTATTAATTAGAAATAAATGAAATGACGTTTCAGAAAATGAAGTTGGAAAATGAATGGAAAGAAATAAAGTAAATATGAACAAACTTTTAGAATTCAAATTTCAAAACAATCATTTACTTAATAAATTTTGTTAACCCTAAACATACCAAAATTAACATCTTTTAAAGATTTAATTAACACACAATAAATGAAAATAAATTCTCCACCCAAATTTGTGTCATAAATTAAAAGAATATGCAGCATTAAGAAATCTTCATTTCTCCCTCTTTGTGATTAGATTGGAAATTAAACAAGTTAACATTTCGATTGAATATTTTATAAGGAATGCATTAACATACATTTAAAAATATGATAGCATAAACAAGGTAATATAAGCAGGTATATAATATATATGTACGTCTTTATCGCCACTTATAGTTTACATTCATAAATAAAAGGTATGAAAATAATCCACATAAGGAGGCAATGAATGTAAGAGTAAATTAGAAAAGTGAAGATGGAAAGGAAAGTTATGTTGCAAAAAAAATCTAATAAAGTCTAATTGGAAAGGAAATAGTCGAGTGTAAATCTATTTTACCCCCTTTATCATCTCCTATTAATATTTAATTTAACAACGTATGAGATTTCAATACAAACTAGCATTAAATTTTGATCTAAAACATAAGTTTGAATTTAGGTATAAACATATATGTAGTAAACTAGCATTAAATTTTGTTTAACACAAAACGTGCATTTTTTTGTTAAATCTATTAATTGCAATCACCGTTTCTTTCCTTTTAATTGAAACATTTGAACTACATTAATTGCAATCACTTACAAAGTTAAAATTTTAAAACAGACAACAAAAATGCATGAAAAAAAAATAGAAAAATTGTTTATACACAAGAGTAATAAATAACTTACTGAAATATATTATTTTCCTATTTTTATAATCAATCTGTAAGCTAAAACACAGTTCAAATAAACATATTTTTTTTAAATCAATCATTTTATTCTATATTTTAATGAAATTAGACCTACATTCATAAATGAAACATTCATTTTATTTGATGTAAATGTTCTTTTTATTAAATCAAACTTTCCTTATTTTCACAAAACATAAGCTGATTTTAATTACACCTATTAATTTACAATTAGTATTCTCTCTCCTATTAATTAAAAATTTTCAATTACATTCATTTCAATTGATTAAGTTTCAAAATGGACTAAATGAATGTAATGAGAATTAAACAATTTTTCCTATCTAATAGTAACTTAAACATATTTACATTATTGGATACAAATAGTAATTACACATTTCTCACTAAATAATAGTTACTCATCTCTACAATCAATCTTTCAGCTAACAAACATTTCAAATAAATAAACATATGTTTACTGCTTTATTAAATTTATTCATTTTTATTCTTTTTGATTTACACTCCTACTATTAAATCAACAATACCTTATGAAATTATTAACATAGTTTCTATCTTTTTATTTCATAAAACATTGCCTTGTAAACAAAGTTTACATTTCTATACCTTTTATTATGTTGACACTACAATTATTGTCTTATTCCTCATTAATGTAACATTTATTTACGTTCAATTGCAATATGTCCATTTATTATAATGTAAACTACAATAAATTGATCAAACATGATTTCCATTCTTTTTATTCAAATCAATAGTCATATTATGATTAAAATTTTCATTGGTTACATCCTATTAAATTAACATTGTCCGATTACCAAATTAATCTACATTAATTTGCACTAATTAAGTAAATTAACTGCAACTGATTTCAAACTAAATTTTATGAACAAAATAAATAAGTAACTCATAACCATTGTTACCCTTAACTTTTAATTACATTCAAAAGTTCATTAATTACAACAAATGTTCAATTCATCTATATAATTCTAATTTCATCTTTTATTTGTGTTAACTATTTTATTTCCATTATGCTGAGATTTAGTCACTTATACACACTTAATATTCCAATTTATTTATTTATATTGGTTTTTTTTATTAAATCAATTGCCATCTTAGGCATATAATTAACGTTTCTATTGATTTTACATTCAAAAAATTTCAGTTATTATCTTAACTTACATAACGTAATGTTTAATTTCATTTAATTGATATTGATTAAATACATTGGTAACGAACAATAGTTGTCACCATTATACATTTTATACATTTGTAAGTTTATTCATTACAACCAATTATTACAACAACTCTCACTAAAAATACATTTATTCCATTTCCACCTATTACACATTACTTTATTACCTTTTACATCCCACAAAAATCAGTGCACACAATAACCAAGCATAGCAGGTTTAAATACAATGGATTAGAGTTTCATTAAAATTATTGACAATTTACTTGTATTAACATTGTTTCATTTTAATTTAGTTATTATTCATGTATTAAATTGTAAATTTTTATTTCTTTCGATATTAACTCATAAAATATTATTAAATTAACAAAATTTAAACATCGAAAATTTATGGGTCGTTACACGCTGTGTATCCAACTGGGGGCATGTGTGGCCGGTCGTGCCCCGATGGAACCAGCACTTCATCAAAAGGTGTTCCATTTATGGAGCATATTCGCCGGAGCGCAACTTCACTGATTTTTGAAGCCTGTGAATCGACAGGGTTGTCCAAGAAAATCGATGCCTCCAGGGCATCGGGGGCTAAGTTATGTGCAGGGGAGGTTGATGGATTTGAAACATCTGCAACTTCCTGTCGAGAGGATGGTCCCGGTCTGTCAGAGATCGTGGCGGAGCTGGATTTTTTAGACATCTTCGATAAATAGTGAATTCGGCTAAGTACCTGTGTAAACTATACTTGAAAAACGTTCGACATTAGAATTAACAACACAAATATTCCCCCCATGTAGTGTGTGAACTAGTGCGGTCAATCGTATATAAGTACTGAAAAATTGAAAGTCACAAAGTTAATAACATAAAATTGAGCTTCGAGTCATTGCCTTCGAAGACCGTCTCCAAAAGCCTGCCTTATGCTGTTTACGGTTTCGGATTCAGAAAATGTTAGAAGAAGTTATCCGGTTGTGTCAATTTAAGTTCAGGTTTATGTCTACTAAAATTAGGGGGTTACCAGTTCAAATCAGTTCGATATACTAGTATGCTGGAGTTTCTGTCCCTGTCTTGTTATGTGATTAGGCAAGGCAATTGTTTGATCGGCCTAAGTATGGTTCGACACTTATGATTGTTCGACCTAAGTATGGTTCGGCATTTATGTTTATTTGGCCTAAGTATTGTTCGGCTGAAATATGGGTCGGCATCCCTTATCGTTCGGCCTAAAGATTGTTCGGCCTAACTGTCGACCGAGTAAACTATCGTTTGGCCTAAATAACATCCGGCCTAAGTTCTGCCCGGACAAGGTAAAATTCGGCATCCCAACTAACTCATGCTTCCTCTCTAACCTTCCATCCCACCGTTCGGCATGTGATGAGTCACGCCGAAACAGAATTACGCCGAACTCCAACGCTCGGCACTCACTCTCTTCCACCGTCCATGCCGAACAACGAGGGGCGAGCGCTCGGCAAATCATGCCAGACCATGCCGCTCAGCATCCCAACTATCTCCTGCTCCTCCTCTATTCTTTCTTCCTCTAATCTCGTTCGGCACAAGGTAACTGTGCCAAGCCACAACACGTCTCCCCACAGCTACCTAATAAGCTCATCTCTAATCACTCCTCCTTTCCTCTTCATCATTTGACTCTAAAAACTCTTAAACTGCCTCAATCAAGACTCGACTCAATCTACGAACTTGAGCATAAAAACTTTTTTAGTTATGGGAAAGGATTTAGGTAGAAGAATCGATACCTAGTTAGCAGGTCGAAACTTAGAACGGGTTTGATAGATATGTGAAGGCTGTTAGCTGGTGAGGTTGGCGAGTACAAGGTAGCGGAGGTAGAAAGTGGAAAGAGAAGAAGGAGGAAGATACTGACCTTTATAGGGAAGAAGAAGAAGAAGGCGAAATGACGATAACCGGTAGAACCGGTCAAAGCCACCTCGTTCGGCATCAGCTTGTTCAGCATACGAGGGATGTTCGGCTATGGTTATATCATTCGGCCTCGGCTACACTGTTCCGCACACACCTCCACGACTGGTATTCACAAGAGAGCAATCCCCAAGAGTGATGGGCCAAGGTTCAAAGCAGACCATGGGGATACGTAATTCAAAGCGTACTACGTTCGGTCACGTAATACACTTTGGGGGGAAAGTGTTTCCTGGAGACTTGACCAAGCAACTTAGTACTCGGCTAAAGACTTTGTTCGGTCAAGATATCACTCGGCATCCAGGAGCGATCGGCCAAAGGCATTGTTCGGCTAAAGACTCCGTTCGGCAAAGATATCGTTCGGCATCCAGCAGCGATCGGCCAAAGGCATCGTTCGGCTAAAGACTTCAATCGGTCAAGATATCACTCGGCATCCAGGAGCGATCAACCAAAGGCATTGTTCGGCTAAAGACTTCGTTCGGTCAAGATATCACTCGGCATCCAGGAGCGATCGGCCAAAGGCATCGTTCGGCTAAAGACTACGTTCGGTCAAGATATCGTTCGGCATCCAGGAACGTTCGTCTAAAGGCTTTGTCCGATCAAGATATCGCTCGGCATCCATGACCGATCGGCCAAAGATATCACTTGGCATCCAGGAGCGATCGGCCAAAGGCAGCGTTTGGCTAAAGACTTCGTTCGGTCGAGATATCACTAGGCATCCATGAGCGATCGGCCAAAGGCATCGTTCGGCTAAAGACTCCGTTCGGTCAAGATATCGTTCGGCATATAGGAACGTTCGGCTAAAGGTTTCATTCGGTCAACATATAGCTTGGCATCCAGGAGCGTTCGGCTAAACGCCTCGTTCGGCATACCAAGGACATCCGGCATTCAAAGATGGCTCGGCATTCTCCCCAACTTGTCCGGCTTCGATTGTTGCTCGGTCTACTCTTCCCATGCAACAAATGCACCGTTCGGCATGAAGAGGACGGTTCAGCATTTGGTCGTTCGGCCTGCTCAGTTCGGCACACAGAGACCACTCCATTTGGGCCGAGGTATTCAGCTACCAAGCCTACCAGGGAAGTCCAACCCACCTTTATCTATAAATAGGGAGGCAGGGGCACACCAAAAAAGGATCTTTTTCCGAAAACACTGGGGAGACTTTGTCGTTTTCTACACTCTCTTCTTCTTTATTCAAACTTGTATTCAAGCGACTGATTTACAGATTGTATTTGCACTCAAGTAATGGAGAAAGCAATAAAGATTAACCTCAAAGTGGACGTAGGCAATTACGCCAAACCACTATAAATTTGGTGTTCTTGTTCTCTGCATTTAAATTTATACTCTGTTCTCTATTTTAATTTACTTTCTTCATTAATCTCTCTACACAATCTTTCTAAGGGTGTTAGTGACCAATTTTGGTGCTAACGAATATAAACTGTTCAAAATCTATCTATTTAGATATTCAAATAATTTTGATTTTCCAAACTATTTTATGATATAGACCATTTTAATACTCAAACCATTTTAACTATTTAAACTATTTTTAAAATATTTAAAAAATTTCAAACTACTTTTAAAAAAATTCAAACTGGTCAAAGTGGCAACTGTTTATATTTAAATCATGGATTTAATGCAATTTGGGTTAAAATAAAGTAATAACCTAAATTGAAATTTGAATGAAATGGTATTTTCAAGTGAAATTGACATATTTTAAGTAAATTTGATATTTTGGAATGATATGATGCTTTGAAGCGAATATGATATTTTGATATCAAGTATTAATTGTTTTCGGAATATAAAAATACCAACCGGTGTGTAAAACAACATTTGGTTGTCAAAGAGACCAAGGCCACTTATTGGCATACTCTCTGTCAATTTTGGAACCACTTTAACAACTATGTACGCGGAGGAGACTCCAAAATGAAGTGGTTGGATTTGATGTACATTTGTTGGATTTGAACAAAGTGAACGATGATGGATAAACTCCGGCACTTGTGCCAATTCGAAATGACTAAAACATGACGGCTTGACAGGGCTAAGTGGGCTAGCTACCCTTAGCGGATATCCATTCTTCGATTTTCTTTTTGGACTTGGTCCATACTATTACTTTTGATGTTGGTTTCGATTGGTGCACCTTAATTTGGGATAACCTCCCTTTCACTCGATATGAGATGGATGGACGCGATGGGCAGTCATGGCTATGATGCGTTACCTCCAGCCCTGCGACCCAAACTGGTAGTATCCTACCTTGCGCATTGCCTCACGTGCCTTGTCATAGTTTTATCCATATACAAGACCACTAGGAGTTTGGTTTTGTGTTTTCGTATCACGACGCATCCCAATCCTCCGACGTGTTATCGCGGCGTTATATAGAAACTGTACGGCAATGCTTAAAAATGCGTTAAGGGGATTAATGTAAATCTTTAACGCTAGGATAAATATTTATTTTACTGAATAGACATTACATATATAGCGTATTCTACTATAAATAAATATTTTGACGGATCCCTAAGAGATGGAAAACCCATAACAGCACTTTAGTTATTGCATGCATGTTATACACTGGATAGGAGATGTAAAGCCCCATAAACTTCTCTGATGCTATAACACTCCTGTTATATGGATATTGATTTGAATTACATAAGGATATTTTAATCTTGACTTGAGTGTTTTGTCTTTTCATTACGCTCGGGTCAGCCCTGAGTTTTCAGTGCATTGAAGATTATCTTGAAGGACGAAGAAGAAGATTTGGTATATTATATTACTAGTATTATTTCACCACATTGTTAATATGTTGCATTATTCTATTATTCTGTTGTATATATAACTCTGATAGATGTTGTAAAATTTTAATCAAATGTATAGTATAAACAGCTTCATGAACTGTTTATTTAATTATTATATTTTGTTATTCCGCAACGAGATTCTTCTTTTTTTCCTTTTTTCTTATTTTTCATATTTAACCTAATTGATTATCTATGTTACGGATTGTTTGAGTTGGACATGTATGGATTATTATCGATTTAAACCTTCCAAAATATGGGTCGTCACATAATTCATGTTTGCGCAAAAAATGGGCAAACACCCCAAAGTCGTACGATTTAGTTGAGTATATGTTGTTCTTAGCGATTTGGGTGATTTATGCAAATATATAAAAAGCAGGGACTAAACTGTAAAAGACACACAGATTTATAGTGGTTCGGCCAGAACGTGCACACGTCCACTTTATATGTTATTCTCCTCTTTCTCTTCAGATTACAAGTACAAAGCTTTGATTACAAGTAACTGAAAGTTGTTTGAAAGTTCTATCCGTGCTTGAGCTCTCAAACTTGTCCCCCATTGTTGTACCCCTGCCTCTCTATTTATAGAGTGAGGCTGGGGGCAGGGGTCTTGGATGTATATAGCTGCTGGTGGGCCTGGACTGAAGCAATCTAGCCTGGCACATCTGCTTCGGCGGAGCTTGGTTCGGTCGTAGCTGGGATGGTTGGACCGGTGGTAGGCCTCTTGCTCTTGGTTCGGTGGTACTGGCAGTGAGGTGGTTCGGTGGTAGGAGTGTGGATGTGGGTTCTGGTCCGGCTATGCAGGGTGTGGTGTTGGACCGGTGGAGTTTGGTCCGGCGATGGATGGTTCGGTAGTGATAGGAAGGGGATGGTTCGGTAGTCACCTGGATCGGTGGCATGTGGTTCGGTGGAGCATGGAAGTGGAGTTTTGGTTCGGCTGGAAGGGAAGTGGAGTTGGTTCGATGATGAGTTTGGAGGCATGTTTGGCCAAATGGGATTTGGAGCTCTAAATGCCGAATGTGTTTGTTGTTACCAAAGTACCGAATGGCTTACGTGCCGAATGTGGTTCCGCCGAATGGACTCTCGCATGGCTTCACCGAATGAACTTTTATATTTGAACCTTGAGTGAAATCCCTGACTTATGTGCGCTTGCTTGCTTCTTCTTGGTTTGGTCGTGGTGGAAATGCACACAACATTGATATTCCAGTTTTGACCAAAAAATGGGATAACACTTTGCCCCCCAAAATATGCCTTGCGATAGGAAGGCGTGTTTTGTAATGCCATGAGCTGGATGTTCATATCCTGTTGATGTCCTGTAAAGAGTTTGATATTTTATATGGCCCCAAATGACGACCGTTCGGCATCGAGCTATTTGGGATGAAGCGCGGCCGTTCATGATCAAGCGCCTAACTTCAAATGACGACCGTTCGCGATCGAGTCATTTGAGGTGAAGTGCGACCGTTCGCGGTCAAGTGTCTAAATCCATGCGACGATCGTTCGAGATCGAGTCATTTGCGGTGGAATGTGATCGTTCACGGTCAAGCGCTTTACTTCAAATGACGACCATTCAGGATCGAGCCATTCGAGGTAAAGTACGACCGAGCCCGGTCAGAGGGCGGACCTCAAATGGCGACCGTTCACGATCAAGCCACTTGGGGTGAAATGTGACCGTTCACGGCCGGTGCCGTTCGCGGCAAAAGATGAAATGGGACCGTTCGCGGTCAAGCGCCTTACTTCGGATGGCGATCGTTTGAGATCGAGCCATTCGTGGTAAGGTGCGACTGTTGGCGGTCAGGGGGTGGACCTCAAATGGCGACCTTTCGCGATCGAGCCATTTGTGGCGAGATGAGTTGTGCCGTTCGAGGCGAGTTTGTGACTGTTCGAAGTCGGGTGCCGTTCGAGGCGAATTGTGACCGTTCGCGATCGGATGCCGTTCGAGGCGAATTGTGACTATTTGAAGTCGGGTGCTGTTCGAGGCGAATTGTGACCGTTCGCGATCGGGTGCCGTTCGAGGCGAATTGTGACTGTTCGAAGTCGGGTGCCGTTCGAGGCGAATTGTGACCGTTCGCGATCGGGTGCCATTCGAGGCGAATTGTGACTGTTCGAAGTCGGGTGCCGTTCGAGGCGAATTGTGACCGTTCGAGGTCGGGTGCCGTTCGAGGCGAGTTGTGACCGTTCGCGATCGGGTGCCGTTCGAGGCGAATTAGTGTGCCCGGGGGGGACTTAATAATATCAGTGCCGGAGTTATTGTTTGGGGGAGTTTCCGAATCAAAGACTTCGGCAGTTCGCTGCCATGCAAGAGGTGCTCATGGACCGTTCGCGATCCACGGGCATACAAGTAATTTTTCCATAGAATTGTAAATGTTAAAGCAATAATCATATGAACCTTACGGCAGAAATGTCCAAACAGGAAGAATTTAAATGTTCAAATCAAAATCAAAGCAAAAGCAATACGAGGATGTCAAAGTGTAAACTCTTACTATGGTGCGTTCAGTAGTCATTCAGACATGCCTATGGATCGTGCGCGATCGCTTACATGTGGAAATGATCTAACCGTGTTAGTGAGAGGTTTGCGACTTGTTCATCGCTTTCGACCTGCCCCCCGAGTTCAGGAGGGAATTTTACCTGCCCCCTGGATGAGCGTTCATTCCTTACCAGGTTGCTCAGAGGCCCCTATCTCTCTCTCTGGGATTGGATCAACATGCTCCAAGTGTGGTGCCCCCATGCAGGATCGATGCCTGATTAGCTTCTGAAGAAGCCTCTTGATTTTCCTCCATGTTCACATCTCTCTGGCCTTGGCCTTCTGCTTGATTGTCTCGCCATGACTCTTCCAATCTGAATCTCTAAACTCTCATATTCAAATTCCAAGCGGTGGAATCCTTGAGTTCAGCTCTCAATGAAAGCACCAAAATGTTTGCGCAAAAAATGGGCAAACACCCCAAAGTCGTACGATTTAGTTGAGTATATGTTGTTCTTAGCGATTTGGGTGATTTATGCAAATATGTAAAAAGCAGGGACTAAACTGTAAAAGACACACAGATTTATAGTGGTTCGGCCAGAACGTGCCTACGTCCACTTTATATGTTATTCTCCTCTTTCTCTTCAGATTACAAGTACAAAGCTTTGATTACAAGTAACTGAAAGTTGTTTGAAAGTTCTATCCGTGCTTGAGCTCTCAAACTTGTCCCCCATTGTTGTACCCCTGCCCCTCTATTTATAGAGTGAGGCTGGGGGCAGGGGTCTTGGATGTATATAGCTGCTGGTGGGCCTGGGCTGAAGCAATCTAGCCTGGCACATCTAGTTCGACGGAGCTTGGTTCGGTCGTAGCTGGGATGGTTGGACCGGTGGTAGGCCTCTTGCTCTTGGTTCGGTGGTACTGGCAGTGAGGTGGTTCGGTGGTAGGAGTGTGGATGTGGGTTCTGGTCCGGCTATGCAGGGTGTGGTGTTGGACCGGTGGAGTTTGGTCCGGCGATGGATGGTTCGGTAGTGATAGGAAGGGGATGGTTCGGTAGTCACCTGGATCGATGGCATGTGGTTCGGTGGAGCATGGAAGTGGAGTTTTGGTTCGGCATGGAAGGGAAGTGGAGTTGGTTCGGTGATGAGTTTGGAGGCATGTTTGGCCGAATGGGATTTGGAGCTCTAAATGCCGAATGTGTTTGTTGTTACCAAAGTACCGAATGGCTTACGTGCCGAATGTGGTTCCGCCGAATGGACTCTCGCATGGCTTCACCGAATGAACTTTTATATTTGAACCTTGAGTGAAATCCCTGACTTATGTACGCTTGCTTGCTTCTTCTTGGTTTGGTCGTGGTGGAAATGCACACAACATTGATATTCCAGTTTTGACCAAAAAATGGGATAACAATTCATAATCATATAATAACAATTATTTCTCAAAACTATGGCTTAGTCTATAATTCCAAAATAATTGTATATAATTTTAGATACTTCAGTATTTTCCAGTGCATCAATTTTATTGTGAAAACAAATATCACATTATAGTTTCGTTTCATAACAAATAAACATAATGTTCACATTGAAATATTGCTATATCTATTTTTTAGTCGACACCGAAAAATAGTCACTACTTCATAAATAAAGTATAGTATATTTTACGAAAATAATTTTTATAACTTGATGTAATCAATAAATTCTCTATGGCATGATCCTACTATTTCTACCATTACTATAATAGCTCACTAATTCAGATTTCCATCATTTACGTAATATAAATTTTTAATTTCATATACCATAATTTATAGCGGAGATTTTTTTATCAAATATCTTAAGCTCAAAGAAATACATCTTATAGAATAATTTTTTATTTGAAAATACATTTGGAATAAAATTCATATTTCTTATTCCAATATTAAGTATCAATTATTATCTTACAGTTCCCATTTTTAAGATTTCTTTATGAAGCAGAAGTGGCCATTCACTCTCTTCGTCTCAACGGTACCTTAAATTACATCTATTCTAGTACATTCGTTATTCATTCTGAATGGTTAAACCAATCAAAAGAATACCCTTACTACAATATCATAATGAACTCTTTAAAAAAGTGCATTCGAACATCCTTAACATTTAAGGACATAAAAAATATTGCACTTTGCGTAAACGGATCAAATTGACATATCAGCGATCGAGTCCTTAGATCTATATTGCAATTTTTTATTGTGTTACATCTAACACAATATAATCTTTATTGTAATCAATCAAATTAAATACTCAATCCCACAGTATGGTTTACTTGTTTATTTCAACGAACTAATTTCATTGAAGTATCATATCTTATGAACTATGACTGTTCCACATATAACACTTATATGCGATTGTATATGGATCAAATATCCATAGGTTTATATTACTTTTCAGTTCGAAACTCATAGAATACAATACATGGTCTTCACCAAATAAACATGTAAGCAACCAAACTACGAACGTATTTACTAGTTGTAAAAATAGGCCCTTGCATGGGTTTTGAAACGTTAACATGCAATAGGCATTTATAAATAAGTATATGTTTTATTTATATTTGTTAATCTTTAATTTAGTTCATTTGTATTTCTTAATTGATAAACATTTATATCAGTCATGTTAGATGCCCAAATTTATTAATGTGGATTATTATAACAGTATATAGCATATGTACTTACAATATTAGAAATGTTAAACGTTATCATTTTACTTTTTTTAATAAGGCTCCCACTAGTCTTTTAAGTCACAACATAAAAGTTCTTTGACTTCACTAATGGGTGTTAGGACTCGTCCGTCTTAGAATTCTTACCTTGAGTTTGCTCAACAAGTCATAGCTCCACGTATGATGGTTAACTCCTTATTGGTTATATCATATACAACTACTAACCTTTGGTACCTTGTCCTAATTTCACTTCGACCTTGAGTTTGATAAACAAATCGAAACGAAATTATTCACTCATACCTACCATATCGCGATGACCTAAGTATAGTATATATACCTTGAGTTTGTTCAACAACCACATATGGTAATCTTACCTTATCCATTCATTATATTAATAATACTACACATAACATCCATGTCTTGAGTTTTCTTAACAAGGAGTATGCAAGTAATATGTGTGTGTGTGTATGTATAGTAGATGACAACATTATACTGAAGATTCATAATCATCAATATATTATAATAAATGATATCGACTTATATGGAATAATGTATTTTTTATGAAATACCCACGTGATTCAAGTGTCGGGCACATTTGAAATCAAGGTATATGCATAATACGTATATATTTATCCCTTAAGTCTATTTGGGTTTCTTTTATGTTCCGCCTTCTTTAGTTTATAAATTCATATTATATAGGTTTTTTTATTATATAACTTTTATATTTTATATTACTAATATAATAGTCTTATGTATAATATTATATTAATTAAATCTTATTTAATTAATTTTAATTAATTAAAATTTTAATTATTTATATTAATTTATTATAACACTTATATTTAATAATTGTTATATACTATAAACTTTATATTATAACACATATATCCATATATGTGTATTTTTTTATTTAGTTAATTGGCTTTAAATTAATATATTTAATTAAAAAAATTTAACAAATTTATTATATTAAAATTTTTTAATTAAATTATACTAATTTTGAAAAATCATATTACATACATGTATACTTATGATATCTTCAACATTTTAAAATATCATAACATATATCAAAATATATAATACATGTATATATTTTTCATTAATGAACTTATTTACTCAATTAATTAATTTTATTAATCATATTAATAAATTTAAAATTTCAAAATTAATTTATATTATATTTCAAACATTTTGAAAATTTTCATTATATTGTAACTTTTATAATATATGTATATCTAATTTTAAATTTAACTCCTGAATTTAAAATCTTAGATTTTTAATTTTTAAACAATTTTAAAAATTAGCCCAAAGCCCAATTCAAATTGGGTTTTTTCTATTAGGGACAACTTTTGGGCTCATATATCTGTACGAACCAGGCTAGTAGCCAGGTAGGGCAGAGTACTAGATTAATCAAACCCAATCATAGAGGCTACCTTTCTAGACACCCTACTAACTAGGTTGTAGGCCTAATTAGTTAACTTTAACATGACTAATTTAGACAACATAAGCTATTGGGCTCTGATACCATTGTTGGAACTAGGCCAGCCCATAGCAGAAGTTATCGGTGAATTTCAAAAAATTCTCTTATTTGATCTTTAATGGGCCTATGAAGTCTACTTTATTTAGAACATTTCTAAGTATTTTTTAAATAAAATCTTTGATTTTATTCAAATTATAAGTTATATAGTTATATTTAATTTATGTCTTAACATATATAGACATACGCATACATGTGTACCATATACACATATATGTGTGTGTGCATGTGTAACATATCAACTCTTGTAACATATAACATGTCTGTGTATAAATGTTGAGATTTAAATCGCAACCGATGTATCAGCTCATCCAATGTGCTAGTATATATTGTCCAAATATATGTATGTATGTATATACATAATTATTTGTAAATAAATATTATATATATGTACTAAGTTTTGTTTAAATAATTTTATATAAGTGTATTTGTATATGTATATATAATCATATGCATAAAATATTTTTTTTAGCAAAGCATATGCATAAAATAGCAATACTATATACATATTACGTAATAAATTTATATAAACAAATTATTTATAAATATTAAAATAATTTTTAAAAACCACGAGTAATACATATATATATATGTGTGTGTGTGTGTATGGAATATATATATATATTTGTTTAAATATATGCACACAAATATATTCATAACAAAATATACATACATACATACATACATATATTAATAAAATACAAAAATATTGTTTTTTGATAAATATAAAATACCAGGTCTTACACATAGCCCGGCAAATAATTTATTATTATATTTTTAATATAAATACATTTAATTAAATATTAATCTAAAATTGAAAAAATATTAATTTCGAAACTTTATTTCAAATCTCAAATTTCTAGTAAATCCTAATCGATATTTTGTGGTTTTAAAAAAATTTCATTTTTTTCAATTTAACTTAGTTTTAAAATGATTTATTTATTTTTGGTTCTTCGACCGAAAGCTTACTTGATGTGTACATAATTTTATAAAATTTAAAAAAAATGATAAAAAATTTGAATTAATATAATTTATTTTTGTAGTAACTGATTTAAATAATATTAAATAAAAAATATTTAATAAAAAATTGTTTTTACTGTTGAAAATTAGTATTACTATAACAATTTATATATATGACTAATTTTAACCACGGTATGATGTCTTAATTAATTATAACATTTATATATATAATCAATAATATATATAAATTTGATAAAATATAAAATTATATTATTTTTATATGTGGCTGCACTGACCTAATATATATGTGATAAAAAACTATTTTTTGTAAATATAAATAGATACATGCATATGACCAAACTACTTTCTAACAATATTACTTGCATATCAGAATCATCACCTAGCTAACAATATAACATACATACACATATAATAAAACATTACACTGAAAATTATTAACTATAATTTGACAAAATTATACAATAATCCTAAAGCTTTGAACTACACCTTGAAAGGATAATTTTTCCCATTGATACTCTCTTCGATTCAATAGATTGCTAGTTCTTAAATAGTTGACCTTCAGCTATCGAATAGTGATCGAATCTGACTTGATTTGAGCTTGTAGTGATGGAGGGACAACGTATATTTTTGGTCAACAAGTAAATAAAGGAGGAGATGGCCAAAAAGATCGAATCTAATTAGGTTAGAGATGCTTATATAATGGATGGACAAGAGATAAAAGTGGATCCGATCTTATACCCATTCTCCTTTAATCCAAGCCGTCGAAAACTAAGCCTTTCTAACCTAAAATGAGCCGCCCCTACGCATGTTTGTTTTTGAAATTCTACCCCTATGATGGGCCTTAAAACCAATTTAAGCGCAAATAAAAATATTTTACAACTCAATCCAATTTAATGGTTTATCGATATCGTATATCGGTTGATATATTTGTTGAATATGCGCTTATATGTTTTTGTTTGATGATAATAAACATATATATTCATTTAAATGTATTTGGTAATGTACTATTTTATTTTTCATAGATTAAATAAATATTTGTTGAATAAAATAAATTACATAGAATTTGAATTCAAACAGAATAAGTTACACAGAATTTGAATTCAAACAGAAATTTTATTCAGACAAATATTTATTACATGTTTGAATAGTACAAATTCAAGCTCTCACTATACATATACAATTTTGATTCTAATTACATCACAATTCAGTTTATATAAATTCCTCACTACATATCACTAACACTCGTATTTTATCTTCAACTTCATTACAGTTAGAATCCAGCATCTGAGAAATCTGCAAACATATTCACTAACGCAGTAAAATTGAAAAAGAAATATTTTTGCAATATAAAATAAAATGTGAATTTCAAAAATATTATTTGCCTCAGTTATTTGGGTTGTTCGTCATGATTTATATTTGAATTCATCACACACGAACAATGTGACATGCACAGTGTATCACTGTACATGCCACAAGGCCGTGCACACCGATATATACTTGATAATGCTACAGGGATAGGTGAGCACAAGGTCAAACCCAAATAAAAAGACGGGTTCAACTCAGGTGCAATATAAATAAAGTCTCGACTTCAGCACAAGGTCAAACCCGAGTTGTGAAACTGGATTCAACACAGGTGAAAATGGCCAAAACTCAAGAATCAAGTGTCGACTAGTTCAATATAAACAAGAACCAGAGACTACAAATAAACTGCATCAAAGCACAAATGCATGGAATAATACAACATGACAATGCATACACAAATGAACTCACATGGACAACATGTCATGAATGAACTAGCAAAGGCTAGCCACCAACATAACAGCAACACCAACCAGAAAAGGAGAAAACCAAATATGCAGTGCATACTCAAGTACACAAGTGACACAAGTGTTACAAGACACAGTGCATATATGAAGCACACAAATGCAACACCAAGCAATGTTCAAATGGTCGACTAATAAACATCATATATACATGTGCATTGAAGACCAGGGATTATGCAACATGGCAGTAAGCAGTGCTCAGTGATCAAACTAAAACAGTCGAAGTCAGGAAATGCTCAAGACCAAGTATAAGACTTGAATGGACAGAGACAATAACAATGAACAAAGATGGCCAAAAACAGTGCAACAGGATCAGTGAACAACCAGACTTCAAACCATGGAACAGCAAGGTGATCGAACAAATAAGACCAGGCAATTATTCATTCGAGTTCAGGCAACAAAACAGAGTTTCAAAAATGCATGAACCAAGTAAAAAGCAAAGCATATACAGGAAGGCACCAGAGTGTAGGCAACAGGGCTAAAGCAATTCAGATCAACACAGCAACAATAGTGATCAATATCCAGATGTCAATGAAGCATGCAAACAGCAAAAATGAAAACCAAAACCAACAGCAACTACAAACTACTCACAAAAATGCTCAAAGACTCGACACTCAAATAAACACAGTGAATGCAGACTTGAATGTGCAATGACTCAACAAACACAGTGACACAGTGCCACAGCGAACATGGTTCGAAACAGCATACCAAATGAAACAACTCAGTAACCAGAAGCAACAACATGTACAGTGATATGCAGCAAGGTAAACAACTCTTTGAATAGAATCGAGCATGTGTACAGTTCGAACAACATCCAGAAGAGCATTTTAAAAAATTCAAAATGGCCGAAGTAAACATTCAGTGTCAAGGCCGAAGTCATCAGGTAAAAGAAGTTGAATTCACGATTCAAAGTCAGAGCCTTGGCAATAAAGGAATCAAACCAAGTCAAGATCAACAACGTGATGACCAAGGAGTTGAAATCAATACCGTGGGATTCAAGCAACAAAAAATACGTTTTTGAACAAGTCACAGTCATCTCAAACGTCCAAGCATGATCAAGCGGCAGTACAAAGGATTTGACGAATTCAAATAAGTAAATATACGACGTAAATTTAGAAGGTCGAATCCTATAAATAGGAATCAACATCATTGGCAATAACAATCAATTGAGTTAAAGGATTAAATCCCCAATCATCATCATCGGCAATTCAAAAGCTTCGGGTTCAAGCAAGTGAAAACCAGCAAAGCAAAAGGAGTAAAGTACATACCAAAATCGTGGACAATTAACTCGAACAAATTGAGGTAGCTGCGAACAAAATAATCGAACGAAGAAAGGAATCGAAGCTTCTGAAATGATTTTGACAGAGTGGCGCTTCAATGTCAGAAAAGCCCTAATTTCACAAAGAGGAACGAACGAGAGAACGGCCGCCATTTTCCCAAAGGAAGAAAAAGGATCGGGTCGAAATAATAAAAGGGGCCGGCCATTAAGTTTTAGGGTCTTTAGTTTTAAAATAAGGGTTTTAGTTTTTTAAAATAAGGGCTTTAGTTTTAAAATAAGGGTTTTATCTTATTATTTGTTTTTAATTTTAAATCTCTTTTCAAACCGTTGTATTTGCTAGTCGTGTGACTAGGGGACAAGCTACGTAGCGTAGCTTGAGAATTCGCAACTCAGTGGCTGAGTTGTGGCAGGGTTTTGAGCGTAGAGTTAGGTTAGTCAGTAGCGGGTGTTGCGAGTTTACGTATGTAATCGTGTGACTATCTAATTTCTAGTAGAAACCTTGGGGGCAGCACGTAAGCAGGTTTTTGCCGAAGCTGGGTAAATTCTGTGTCGTTCTATTTCTGCATTTATTATTCTACTTTTATCTGTGCTACAACTATTCTGTGATCTGTGTTGAAATTATTTTATAAGCTTCCGCAATTAATTTTTATAATTTATATTATCACCTTATTCACCCCCCCCCCTCTAGGGTGAAATCGATCCTACAAGTGGTATCGGTGCTAGGAATAGAAGTCAACTTCTGTTTTAAAAAATTCGTTTTTCAAAAACCAATTTTTATTTTAAAATTTTGAATTTTTAAAATGGCTTCTTTTAATAATGCTTTTGCCGAGGGTCAGTCCATAGTTAGACCACCAATGTTCAATGGTGAATATGCTTATTGGAAAAATAGAATGAAATTTTTTTTGAAAACCATTGACGCTTGGAACATTGTTGAGACAGGTTATAGAGCACCAACTATAATTGTAGATAATCAGGAAATAGATAAACCAATGGATCAATGGACAGAACTAGAAAATAAATTACAAAATGCTAATGCTAGAGCTATGAATTCTATTATCTGTTCATTGGATCAATTTGAATTTAATCGTGTCTCGCATTGTCTAACTGCACAGGAAATATGGCACACACTAGAAGTGACTCACGAAGGAACATCTCAAGTCAAAGAATCTCACCTTGCCATGCTAAGCAGCGAATACGAGAATTTCACAATGGCAAAAGAAGAAAATGTCAAAGAGATGCATGGACGACTTTCCAATATTGTATACAAATCAAAATCCCTTGGAAAACCATATACAGAGTTGGAGATAGTCCGAAAAATCCTCAGAGTCCTTCCACGAAGTTTTGAAGCCAAAGTGACTGCCATTCAAGAATCAAAAGATTTGAAACAAATGAAAGTCAAAGAACTCATCGGAAATCTCACTGCTTATGAGCTAGAAATGAAATTCAAGGAAGAACATGAAGGAGGTGATACTCGAAAGAAATCAATAGCTCTTAAAGGAACAATAGAAAGTGATAGTGATGATGACGGAGCAGCGGAATTGGAGCTGATAATAAAGAAAGTCAAAAGGTGGAATTACAAATACAGAAATTCAGCTCTAAATCGAAAATTGAAAAGCAGAATAAATAAAATATTGGACAATCCAGAAGAACAAAAGATCGTCTGTCATAGGTGCAACCAACCCGGACACATCAAGCCCAATTGTCCTCAAAATCGACGTGATTTTGAAAAGAAATCAAAAAGGAGAATTTTTACTGCCACATGGAATACAAGTGATGAAGATAATCAAAGTGCTAACAGTGAGGATGAAAAAGCAGACTTGTGTCTTCATGGTGAAATAACTGACAGTGATGATGACGAGCCAAGTGAGGTATCAAAACTTTCTCATTCGGAATTACTTATATATTTCCACGAAGTGAATGGTTGTTTTGAACGACTTAGGGAGAAGTATGCCAAACTTGAATCACAAAAAGATACTTTGATAGATTTAAATAAACAACTTGACCAATTAGTTAAAACCTATCAAAGTAGAATCCCTAAGTGTGATAAGTGTCCAACCTTCGAAGAAGAAATCAAAAAATCAGAAACTAATGTAAAATCACTTGAAAATGAAATTCTGATTTTGAAAGAAGGTGAAAAAACGAGGAGAGAGAACTCTATTAAAAAGTGCACACAATTGTTAAACGAAAATGAATATCTCAAAACACAAGTCCAACAATTGTCGACGACCTTAGATAAATTTTCAAAAGGTGAAAAATCGTTGAATATGCTATTAGGAAAGCAAACTGGTAATACAATTAGACAAGGACTTGGATATAGTCAATCTGAAAATGTTGAAAGCGATATTAATCAAGAAAATTCCATGTGCACAATTTGTAGAAAATATGGACACGATCACAATAATTGTTGGTATAGACCCATGTGAAAACCATACCAATTTGGGTTTCAAAAGGCACAAATATAAAATCTCTCAAAGTTAAACAAATTTGGGTGCCAAAAGGAACATATATAAACAGTTTTGGGTCTCCACAAAATTATTTTTCTAAATATTCTGCCACTAACAACCATGGACCTATAAAAACAAATAGGTCACATAAATCTTTTCCCGTGTAGGTGTGGTGGCAGGCTAAGGAACAACAACAGTGTTTTCTGGATTTTTGGATGTTCCTGAAAAACAACGTGCGACAAAGCAAAGTTCCTTAGGCGATTACAAAGGTGACAGAATCACAATGGATAAACAACGAAAAATATCCTAAAGGTAAAACAGGTAATGGTATATTTATTTGAACGATATATTAAATGTGATAATCTGCACCATATTCTGAATCAGCCAATATCGAGATGATGAAAAGATGATGACTTTGATTCTGACTTATTCAAAATAGTTGGCCAATTATATTTATGCCAAAAACACTAATCTTTGAATTACTTCATACATATTTGTTTGGATTAAATATTGTGTTTTTGTTGGATGATAATGCATTTGGTTATAATTCGGCTAACTCTATATTCACAGTTTTTTATTATTTACACGGCTTCAATTCAAATTCAAAGAATGTCATTTAAATTGTTGTTGAAATTGAGTTTGAAATTTTTTATGCACACTTCATGGTCTGGTCTATCAAATTTAATTAGTGATGATTTTGGGTGAAAAAGAAATTCAGATGCAGATTACTCTGGTAATCTAGTTGAAAGAAAAATTACTAGTTGAACGTGATTTTTGAAATATTTAGTTACTGCATCGTTTTTTAAAGAAAATATCTGCATATTTTTCATTACAAATAATTTTCAATTAGCAGAAATTTTTTCTCATAAAACCCCTTAGAGAAAATAATTGTTTGACCATATTTTCAGATTAGTCATTTTTATTTGATTTTAAATAACAAATTTTTGACTAATCCGACTCCCTACTAATTAACAAAAAGATAAATAGTGATTGAAAAGGTGATAAGTGTTGATATTTAACATACATTACTCAAGAGAGTATATTTGGAAAATTTCTTTATGAATTCAAACAAGAATTATAAAACTTTTTGTTGGGTAAAGATTCCATGATCATTTCTATATCCATCATATTTCTATCGACCATTGTTTATCAAAACTTAAATATAGTTGGTCGATATGTGGTACTATAATCAGGGATCATTTGTTTTTCATTTCATATTTTTTTGTAAAAATAAATAAATATCCAAAGTATTCACTCTCATTTAAAAGTCCTCACGGTTATGCATGGGTGAATTACTTGGATTTTTGATTATGTGCTTCCATGCTCATTTAAAAGTCCTTACGGTTATGCATGTATGGAACGCATATCAAAATTAATTGATTAAATAGACAAGTTGATTCTAATCCCATTTAAAAGTCCTCACGGTCATGCGTGGTTAGAAGATACTTGATTTCATTTTAAAAAAAAAAAAAAATTGGAATACTACTAATCTCATTTAAAAGTCCTAACGGTTATGCATGATTAGTAGATATTCAAATTCCTGATATAAATGTACCACAAGTTGATACAATTGTATGATTTTATATTAGAACATCATTTCCATTCTTTCTAAAAGTGGAATATGCGCCTAACAAGGGTAGTTATGATTTTTGTTTGATTTTTATTGAAGTTTAATATTTATATTCAATTTGAGTTTAATGTTGGATTAATATTGATCACTTTATCTCTATTTTTTCTAACACCGTTATTCTTTTGCTGATAACAAAAGGGGGAGAGAAAAGATAAGATTTTGTCAATAGAATCAAGCAAATGTCAAATAATTTTCCATTTGCATCTAGGCTCATTTATATATTTCTATTTGTATGCATGTATGTAGGGGGAGCATCATGTAGAGAGGAAGCATTTAAATAGGGGGAGCAATTAGAGTATATCATTGATCAAATACATTTAATGCAGTCAAAATCTTAAATATATGTTTGTTATCATCAAAAGGGGGAGATTGTTGAATATGCGCTTATATGTTTTTGTTTGATGATAATAAACATATATATTCATTTAAATGTATTTGGTAATGTACTATTTTATTTTTCATAGATTAAATAAATATTTGTTGAATAAAATAAATTACACAGAATTTGAATTCAAACAGAAATTTTATTCAAACAAATATTTATTACATGTTTGAATAGTACAAATTCAAGCTCTCACTATACATATACAATTTTGATTCTAATTACATCACAATTCAGTTTACATAAATTCCTCACTACATATCACTCACACTCGTATTTTATCTTCAACTTCATTCCAGTTAGAATCCAGCATCTGAGAAATCTGCAAACATATTCACTAACGCGGTAAAATTGAAAAAGAAATATTTTTGCAATATAAAATAAAATGTGAATTTCAAAAATATTATTTGCCTCAGTTATTTGGGTTGTTCATCATGATTTATATTTGAATTCATCACACACGAACAATGTGACATGCACAGTGTATCACTGTACATGCCACAAGGCTGTGCACACCGATATACACTTGATAATGCTACAGGGACATGTGAGCACAAGGTCAAACCCAAATAAAAAGACGGGTTCAACTCAGGTGCAATATAAATAAAGTCTCGACTTCAGCACAAGGTCAAACCCGAGTTGTGAAACTGGATTCAACACAGGTGAAAATGGCCAAAACTCAAGAATCAAGTGTCGACTAGTTCAATATAAACAAGAACCAGAGACTACAAATAAACTACATCAAAGCACAAATGCATGGAATAATACAACATGACAATGCAGACACAAATGAACTCACATGGACAACATGTCATGAATGAACTAGCAAAGGCTAGCCACCAACATAACAGCAACACCAACCAGAAAAGGAGAAAACCAAATATGTAGTGCATACTCAAGTACACAAGTGACACAAGTGTTACAAGACACAGTGCATATATGAAGCACACAAATGCAACACCAAGCAATGTTCAAATGGTCGACTAATAAACATCATATATACATGTGCATTGAAGACCAGGGATTATGCAACATGGCAGTAAGCAGTGCTCAGTGATCAAACTAAAACAGTCGAAGTCAGGAAATGCTCAAGAGCAAGTATAAGACTTGAATGGACAGAGACAATAACAATGAACAAAGATGGCCAAAAACAGTGCAACAGGACCAGTGAACAACCAGACTTCAAACCATGGAACAGCAAGGTGATCGAACAAACATGACCAGGCAATTATTCATTCGAGTTCAGGCAACAAAACAGAGTTTCAAAAATGCATGAACCAAGTAAAAAGCAAAGCATATACAGGAAGGCACCAGAGTGTAGGCAACAGGGCTAAAGCAATTCAGATCAACACAGCAACAATAGTGATCAATATCCAGATGTCAATGAAGCATGCAAACAGCAAAAATGAAAACCAAAACCAACAACAACTACAAACTACTCACAAAAATGCTCAAAGACTCGACACTCAAATAAACACAGTGAATGCAGACTTGAATGTGCAATGACTCAACAAACACATTGCCACAGCGAACATGGTTCGAAACAGCATACCAAATGAAACAACTCAGTAACCAGAAGCAACAACATGTAAAGTGATATGCAGCAAGGTAAACAACTCTTTGAATAGAATCGAGCATGTGTACAGTCGAACAACATCCAGAAGAGCAGTTTAAAAAATTCAAAATGGCCGAAGTAAACATTCAGTGTCAAGGCCGAAGTCATCAGGTAAAAGAAGTTGAATTCACGATTCAAAGTCAGAGCCTTGGCAATAGAGGAATCAAACCAAGTCAAGATCAACAACGTGATGACCAAGGAGTTGAAATCAATGCCGTGGGATTCAAGCAACAAAAAATATACGTTTTTGAACAAGTCACAGTCATCTCAAACGTCCAAGCATGATCAAGCGGCAGTACAAAGGATTTGACGAATTCAAATAAGTAAATATACGACGTAAATTTAGAAGGTCGAATCCTATAAATAGGAATCAACATCATTGGCAATAACAATCAATCGAGTTAAAGGATTAAATCCCCAATCATCATCATCGGCAATTCAAAAGCTTCGGGTTCAAGCAAGTCAAAACCAGCAAAGCAAAAGGAGTAAAGTACATACCAAAATAGTGGACAATTAACTCGAACAAATTGAGGTAGCTGCGAACAAAATAATCGAACGAAGAAAGGAATCGAAGCTTCTGAAATCATTTTGACAGAGCGCGCTTCAATCTCAGAAAAGCCCTAATTTCACAAAGAAGAACGAACGAGAGAACGGCCGCCATTTTCCCAAAGGAAGAAAAAGGATCGGGTCGAAATAATAAAAGGGGCCGGCCATTAAGTTTTAGGGTCTTTAGTTTTAAAATAAGGGTTTTAGTTTTTCAAAATAAGGGCTTTAGTTTTAAAATAAGGGTTTTATCTTATTATTTGTTTTTAATTTTAAATCTCTTTTCAAACCGTTGTATTTGCTAGTCGTGTGACTAGGGGACAAGCTACGTGGCGTAGCTTGAGAATTCGCAACTCAGTGGCTGAGTTGTGGCAGGGTTTTGAGCGTAGAGTTAGGTTAGTCAGTAGCGGGTGCCGCGAGTTTATGTGTGTAAGCGTGTGACTTTCTAATTTCTAGTAGAAACTTTGGGGGCAGCACGTAGGCAGGTTTTTGCCGAAGCTGGGTAAATTCTGTGTCGTTCTATTTCTGCATTTATTATTCTGCTTTTATCTGTGATGCTACTATTCTGTGATCTGTTTGAAATTATTTTATAAGCTTCCGCAATTAATTTTTATAATTTATATTATCACCCTATTCACCCCCCCTCTAGGGTGAAACCGATCCTACAATATTTATAACTATTATAAATATACGTAATAATATTTATTCATTAAATCATAATCAAATTTAATAATTATAATTATTAATGAATTTATAGCAATCGTAAATTATTTAAATTGTTTGGTCAAAGGAGAATTCATCCTTCGATTATGTGAGTTGTTAGAGTAAACTTGGTCATCAATTAATACCAAATTATTTGAATATTAACCTTCACATGTAACTAGTAGATTGTGTGACATTTTGGCTAAATTTTCTCTTACATGGTTCCGGTAATTTGATTTTATTAAGCGTTATCCTGTTGTGACTTTTATTTACGCAAATTCTCTTCATTAAAGGTATATCATTTTGGACTTATGGAATTTGGTAATGGTCAAAATTCCAATACTATTCTTATTTAACTTTATTGTCCAAATATAAAGTCCTTAGTTCAATGATAACAATTGTTATTAACCAAAATGCTCTAGGCAGAGCCTTTGACTTGGCCATGATACTAACCTCATATAACCGAGGAGATGAATTATCTTCTAGGTGGTGCTTTCCTTTCAATACTTCCACTCGACGCAACTATAATCACTCGATGGACAAAGTTTTCCTACTAGAAATGAACATATAATCTTGGTTTATTTCTCAGAGTTTTTATCCGTGCCTTTTAGAACAACAAAGAATAAAAATATTATGATAATGTATGAAATATACTGAAGGAGCTTTCTTGCCAGTGCTCAAATTGAAAGGAACTGGATACATTTTGAGAGTAGATAACAACACTTATCTTAGTAAAAAAAGTAGATTCGGTAGATATCAATATTATACGTTGCTGAGAACTTTTTGGCATTGCAACTAATTTGAATTATTTTTTGTTGGTGAATTGTAGCCATAATAATTTTTATTTAACCTTGATAATATTTTGCGTGCAAAGCAAAACAATCATGTTAGGTGTACCGTTATTGTTGACCGAAAGGTATACTACTTTGATAATTTGAAATTATATCTTTTAATTAAAAAAAATCTAATTTTCAAGTAAAATGATTATATAAAAATTACTAACAATGTGCATGAACCTTATGCAAACAGATAAAAGGTAATTAAGATTGCACATAGGCATCCTATTGTTGTAACAGGGTTAATCAAATACACACAATCACTTCGGAGTTAACCTCGTTAATCATATAGCATTTTGTCAATCTGAACAATAAACAAGATATTTCTCTACACGTCATTTATTTCCCATAGAATAGTTAACGTAGAAACATAATCCTTTGCATAATCTGTTCATTATTTATTTCTTTTGTTGCATTCATAGGTCGGTGTGTATTTCTTTATTAGTATCTACATATACATGTATGTGTCAGCATTTGTATAATTATTTCTACCAATTTAAATTTCTCTTTACCAATTCCTTTTTGATTTATTTTTAAGCAACAACCCCTTTTTCCTTATGTTCCCTCTATTTTAACTCATTCTCTTATGATGAGATGGGATAAGCGAACTCGACTAGATTTGTATAAATGTATATTACATGATTGTTCACCACGAAGACAATATATCCTTACTATAGTAAATAAACAAGTTATGACAAAAAGGTAACCAATACTGAAACCATTACCACAATGCCTTAAACAAAACCATTTGAAAAAATTTCAACATATATTTCTATTTTTGAAAAATGCACATTTGAATGAATAATACCTTTTCACTGTGAGAACTGTATTCTTCATTATTATTTTTAAATGACTTCATTTTCACAGCATAGTGTGATGGAATGAACCTCAGTGTAAACAGAGGCTCAATTTACTCAGCCTAACTGAGGTAGTTTACTAAGCCTCGGTGTAAACTGAGGCTTAGTGGAGTCTAGTTTTAAAACCGAGGCTCGGTTTAAAATTTTCTATGCACTCTGATTATTTTTTGTATTACCAGAACCAATTCACCTTAATTGTTTTTTGTAAATATTTCTTGATTATTACTAGTCATTCTTTTTAGTATAAATTTCAATTTTATATGATATTGAATACATGTTGGCACTTATAGAAGAACCGAAGAAGCGGGGGAAAAAAGAATATTAGATGGTACTTCTAGTGGTAATGGTGGATTTTTCAGTTGGACGTACATATAAGCTATGTGAATTTTCAGATGGAGGATTCGTTATATGACCAGAGTTTCGTATTCGGTATTTGTAGAATCTAACTATTAACTATATCTTGTCTTTTGTTATTTCAATTTGATATTATTATGGAGTTTGTTAATTATGTATTGAATTTAGTAACTTAATTATTTATTGACTTGTCTTTTATTAATTGGTACTCTATTTTGTTGCCGTGATTATGGATGTTGTTTATTGATATTGATTGAGTTATAATTTTCTAAATTGACATAATATTAATTTTTAATTCATATTAGATATAGTCTACATTATAATCATATATTGTTATCGCAATGTTTATTAATGTTAGAATAAAGAAATTACCAATAATTATTTATGTTAGTAGTTTGTTATTGCTAACACTTATATCTGCCGGTGTCATGAAATTTGCAACTGATATGTGTTACAAAATGCACATTGCTAACACTTATTTCCATTGGAAGGTCGAATTCCGTAATACATATATATCTGGTGCAAATATCACATTCGCTTACAACCGTTGGAAAAATATTTTCCAACGCTCATACATGTTGGGAAAAAAATATTTTCCAACACTTATAACCGTTGGGAAAAAATAACTTCCAACACTTATAAGTGTTATAAATAAATGTCCACGTCCCTATAGCAACACTTATAAGTGTCGCTGAAATTGCTAGAAACGGTTATACTCGCTGGAAATCCTCTGTTTTGGTGTAGTGATGTCAATAGTAGAGAGCCCAGTATATGTGACCTTTTAGATTTCATTCAAGATAGCTATGTAAAGACTATACATAAGTTTGCATTTGCATAAGGATCAAATTTTGAAGCAAAAAACTCTCCATTCTCTTTGTATGCTTTGTAATCATGTCGTAAATCAACAAAATGAGAAGAATCATAGTTAACGTAAATTATCAATCGAGTCATTCCAAAATCCAATCTTATTTCCTTATCTAGCATTATTTCATTTACCTTCATAGCTTATTAACATTATCAACCTACACTGATATTTCCTTATTAGCATTAATAGAATCATAGTTAACATGAATGAGTCACATCGTTATTTTCTATTTGACCTTAGTTATATTAACTAATAAAAAACTATCGAGTGAGTCATTCCATAGTTATTCAATAACTACCAGTATATAACCCCTTGGTGCCCCCAGCAGCTATGAATAATACGCTGTCCAATATTTGGAGAGTACTAGACCTCTAATTAAGATACTGGGTCAAAGTTGGTGTTGTTACGTACTTTAATCTCCATCGATATAGCGATGTCTAATATTGATACATCTTAACTAGAAATATTTAAAATAGTATATTTATTTTCATTATGATAAATTATTCATGGTCACAATACTTTGTAACCACCATCACAAAATATATCGTATATGGATTTTTCTATTAAATATATTTTAATTAAATTAGTTAATTAACATAACACATTATATCAAGTATACAATAGAAAAAAACACCTTTTATTTTGAACAAGATTTTTTACCGCGTTAAATATGTGTAACAAATTACATAATTGCCCCTAAAGCATAACTCTATCAAAGACTATAGTACGTCATTGCCCTAAGATCTTCTATTTTGAATTAATTATATTAACATATAGTCGAGTCGATCTATAATCGATCCAAACGACCACAAGTACGTAATCTCTTGGTATCCCTAGACGTCATGATTAAATCACTGTTTGTCATATAGAAAGCATTGTGCATACTATTCTCAATAGATGTGTCTGTATCATTTTCTTGATACATCTTAACTGAAAACATTTAAGGAGTAAGTATTTATTTATATATCTGTATGTACGCATGTGTTTGTGTATCGATTCAGTACTCATGGTTACGAACACATTCGTCGGTGCAATCAATAAAATATTCATAATAATTTTCTACATATCTACGTTTAATGTATTTAAATCATAATTCATATATCTATATAACAACATTTATAAAGGAAAAACAAATCAGATGCATTTATCAATTCGAGCAAGATTCTTTTATAAGAACTAAGTAACATAGTAAATTATATGATTGCTCCTAGAATAAACCCTTAACCCAATCAATTTGAGGGTTTAATGCCATGATTACTGGCATGAAAAATCAGACCAAAAATTTAGAATTGCAATTTTGAATTCAAAAACCACATGTCAAACGAGGGAAAAACAACCAAATAACATGGTAAAAGAAGATAAAATGCTTACTAATTATAGCTAAAATTGCTTAAAATAACGGTTAGAATTTCAAGCTCTGGTAATGATGATTACGAGAGGAATCGGTAGTAAAGAAGAAGGGGGAAGAAAATACATAGAGAGAAGTGACAAATTTATCAATCATAGATCCGAAAGGGTGGAGTGAGATCTCATCTCTAAAAAAATCACTCAATTACCAACTTCACGTCGTATGCTCAATATGCAACACACCTTGAAATACCAAAATATGAGAACTTGTAATGTTGCCACATGCAAACAGATTAGATTAGTCTACCTGTTGGAAGTGAACAGAGGGCAAAATGTTGCACGAATTTATCATGCACTAAATCGATAAGCCTTGCCATTTCTCGACCATCCTCCCATGCAAGAAAAAGAGACCGCATCGCCCACATGAGCTCACTCATTTCTCGACCTCAAGCCTTGTCAGCGCTTTGGCATCCAACCCCAAGTATACAAGTATTAGCAATTGTTAAACAACGCCTACCATCCTAGTTATACCCACTTTGCTCTTGCTTGTAAACCATAATGGTGCGGAGCCCTCAACATCCCAGCTCGGCCTTCAATCGTTGATCCATGACCAAACGGTCATCGACCAAACGATGCTGCTAAGGACTTCTAAACGGACAGAGCCATCGATTCCCTCTGACAAAAGCATGCTACTAAGGATGCTCATCTATACTAACTCCTCTGCAAACAACATGTCAATAGTAGAGAGCCTAGCAGAACAAACGTGACCTTTTAGAGTCCATTCAGGATAGCTATTTAAAGACTATAATAGTCTGCATTTGCACAAGGATCAAATTTTGAAGCAAATTTTTTTTCTATTCTCTTTGTATGCTTAGTAATCATGTCAGAAATCAACAAAACGAGAAGAGTCATTGTTAACGTAAATTATCAATGAGTCATTCCAAAAACGAATCTAATTTCCTTGTTTAGTATCATTTCATTTACCTTCACAGCTTATTGATATTATCAACCTACACCCACTCACCCCCCTCCCCCATACACACACATACAAAATCCAGACACAAACGGACACACATATGAGGGAGAGAGTGTGTGTATTAAGATTCATTTCTATAGCATCATATACCCAAAAAGTGTAAAGAGGAAAATTATGTTCTAACCTTTTTTTTCAATTGAACTATAAAAGGAGAACATTATTACAATTAATATAAGCAAGCCGATTCCAACTTCCCTCTTATTCATACTATAATTACAACCAGAATGTCAGTTGCCTTCATCTCGCATTGATTTAGTTCAACTATAAACATTCATTTTATTTAGGGACTGGACTTGAACCTAATGTCGGTTGTAATCTGGCAGCAAAATCCCGAGCCCACAAGTCATAGTGTATGATTTCTTCAAGAGAAGGAGTGGTAACCAATTCATCTCTATGTGCACTGCATGTAAGCTCCACAACCTTGAAAATGTCCAAATAACTAATCCTGAAATCACAGGAGTAACATAGGTCAGATGCAAATTCTGTCCTACGTTCAACATCATATAACATTGGAAGCGACGTAGTAATTATGTAGGTCACAGCAAATAGGAATGCATACATGATACTCATTGCATCTCACTCATTAAACTCAAATAAAAGCACAGATTTCGGATTTATAGTCAGCTTGTATCTTCGAAGGCCTATTCTACCTTTATGTATGTATATTCTGTTTCCCATACACAGAGAGGTGTATATTTATGTCTCTATTTTCTGATGGAGAATTTTCTTTTTCCTTCCACTATGTTTTTCGATTACATCAAATATATATTTTCAAAATCAGGAACTCTGTTTGTTAAAAAAAGAAAATAAAAAGGAGGATGCTTGCTAGATTTTGACGATAAGGAAGAAATTTTTGTGAAAAAACACGAGGACAAAAGTTTGTGGAAGAAAAATCAAATAATGTATGGATCGGTGTATGCTTACTTTTCATCGATAAATAACTCAACCGCCTTCTCGTTAGCAGCACTGAGTACACCAGTCATAGTGCCTCCGGCTCTACCTGCGGCATATGCAAGATCCATTGATGGAAATTTCAAACTATCAGGTGCTTTAAATGTCAATGAGCCTAACCTGCATTATCCATTGAAAAAACATAATTGAAAAGAATAAATGTTAGATTGGAGAGATAACAGTCAATAGCAAAAGGAGGGGATAATTGAACCGACTTCAATATTATCGTAGCATATTATTTATGGAATATATAATAACACATAACATGAAGTTGTCATCCGTAGTCACTTATATTAATAATAGTTGTAATACCATCAGTTTTTTTCTGCAAATCCTAATCATGATAAAGATTAGCGATTAATTAGTTGAACTTCGTTATATGAGTGAGGCACGAATGCCAATTTTTTTAATTAAAAAAAATGAATTATTTACCTTTATTATTCTTAATATCAGTACATACTTTTTTGAAATTATTCATTCTTCACATCATACTTATTCTACATTTTTTTCATTGTTTTTGTGTCAAATTTTTTTTCTATTAAAAACTATATGCAAAATTAGAAATTGATTATCTAAATCTTTATATCAATATGTTTTTACAGTGATATTTGAACATATACATCTTACGTGCCAAAGTACTAGTTTTGACAATTGTAATTAAATGTCATAAGAAGAGAAAGGAAGAAAAAAACTTTCTTACTTGAAAAAATCAAGTCTAGGCCACGTGACCTCAGAGCAATAGATTCGTTCCGGCCAAGACATCGTGTACAAAATTGGTATACGCATATCAGGCCACCCAAGCTGAGCTATAACTGATGAATCCTGGAGGAAAAAAATCATTATATGTTAAATAACGTCGTAAGACTGTAGTACAAGTAATTCGATTATTGAAACATCTTGATTATATAAATTGAATTAACCTGTGTTTCAATCATAGAGTGTATGATTGCTTGTGGATGTATTACAATTTCGATATTATCGTAATCGGCCCCAAATAAATAGTGTGCTTCAATTACTTCAAGTCCCTGAAAAAGAAAAGAATTATATGTGATTTGATCATGGAACTCAGAGCTTTTAAGAAATACTAAAAGTTGCTCTACCTTGTTGAAAAGCGTAGCAGAATCGACAGTAACCTTCTTTCCCAGACTCCAGTTAGGATGCTTTAACGCATCGGCAACTTTCACTTCTGTCAGCTTTTCAACTGGCCAATCCCTGAAACAAAAAGAAGTTTAACTTTTCTGTTCTTATTTTCTTTTGATGCATAAATTAAGTACATAAAAACAAGTTTTCTAATTCTATAGCTAAAGGATGAACACATAAGATAAACTTTTTTAGATTGATGGAAAACCTGAAAGCACCACCAGATGCTGTTAAAATGATACGTCTTAGTGCTCCCTCTGGCAAGCCTTGAATACACTAAATAACATAAGGCTTTGTCAATGAAATTTAGGAAAAAGTTAATGAATGGAGAAAAGCTAGTAAGAATGAATTGTAAAAAAATTAACAATCTGTCAAAATTCAATTTTCCTCGAAACATTATGATCCCTTTCAATTCAATATAAAACCAAATATGATATGTTAATTAATATTCCTATGTCGGTTGGATTTATTATGAAAGTAAGTCAGATTTAGAACGAAGAATTCCAGAATCGTTTAACTTGTTAGTTTACTAAAATGGTCTTGTTATTAACATGATTTATGTATAGGGTCATTTTGATAAATTACATATAAGAGCTTTCATACAATCTTCATATACCTGAAATATGGCAGAGTGCTCAGAATCAGCTGGAAGAATTTTAACATTGTGTTTTTGTGCAAGTGGAAGAACAAAAGGGCCTCCTGCGATAAGAGTCTCTTTGTTTGCAAGGCAAATATCCTTTCCAGCTTCTATTGCAGCAATTGTAGGCTGCATACATTAAATAAGATATATACTGTTTGGCATAAGAAATGTCTTTAAGGGAATTTATGTTAATTAACTTAGCTACTTGGTTTGGTAAGAAATGTTAGGTAAGTTTTGTAGTAAAGGATATTTGATTAGTGAATATTAAGTTATTTCAAATCAAAGAGATATTTAGTATGTATTAAGTTTTTTTAACTCATAAAAATGTTTAGTAAAAAATAATATTAGCTACCTTGGCTCTGCTCCTAACAAGATATATTTCTCACTCATTCTACTAAAATTTGTAGTTTCTGGTATTTTTATAAAGAGGTAATTTGTCTCACAGCCCTCGTATCAAAAGCTATTTCCTAAAACATCACTCTCATTTATATCACTACAATTCCCTAGTCCAAAAAATCGAAGAAGGAAAACACAAGTGATGATCAAAGGTGCCAAATTTGGTACCGATAGATGTGTCTCGACAAGAGAAATTGATTGATGTTGGAGATTGGTCAGAAGTTCACCTCTAGTGATCGGATTTAGGGTTTAAATCACTACATTGTTTCAGTATATGCGACGATAGAAGTCGGAACTAATATCGTTACATGCGTAATTTAATGTATATTAGACTGGTGCACAGCAAAGGCGGGAATTGTGGCCGTGGCGGCAACGAAATCCAATCAAAGTTGAAATTGGATTGAACTAGGATGATTTGTCTGCTAAATACTTGCCAAATATCTGATATCCACTCAACCCGAGTTTGGTTAACATAGTAACCTAGCTTGCACCATACTTGGGTATCATAACAACCTTCACTCGCACTGAGTTTGGTTACCATAACAAATAGCTCATGAAGAGCATGGATAACATAGAAAGCACGTCTATATAGAGCGTGGTTTTTTTCACAGGGGTATTTTAGGGTAAAATTGGGATGTACAAGGAAAATAGCAGAATGTGATGTTTTTTGAGAACACAACGAATGTGAAAAACAAATAAATGGATGCTTATGGACATGACCAAAAATATGAAAATATGAGTACTTTTGCACAACAATCATATATTTAACCGTGCATATATTTTGCATATATCTCTATACATGGAAAATATTTATCAAACAATTATTTTTGCATGTAGAGAAAGTTATTATGGATGAAAAATACTTACCTTATAAACTAATAGCATTTTTTAGGTATAAAATTAACAATTTTTTTGTACTTTTGACTTTTTTCAAAATACGGAATTTAGCTGAAAACCCCTTTTTCTAGAAATATCAATATTTATTTTAAATCAAAGAGAAATAAACCACTATTATGTGAATTTAGTAGCTAACTTAGCTAACATTTTTTTCTTCTACTACAACTTTATAACACTCACTTCATCTATAAGGCGATGAATTGGATTGAAGTACTCAATTAGTTTATTTTTCTCCTCAATTCAAATGTTGCCAAAAATATGGTTTAACAATTTTATTACGGATCCGACTCAGCCGCGGTTAATCTTCGATCTTGGGATGCAACAATTCAAAATGGAATAATCTTGCGTGTGCGGAAACCAATGGTCTAATATTTAAACCTTGAATTTTTGCACAATTCTAATCTTAGTCATTAATTATTGGATTAGCTTATCAATTTTGAAAGATATGATATACTGTTTGGGAAAAAAAAATTGTACAATTGTTGAACTGAACCTTTTTTATTTTTAAAAAATTACACTTTACACCAAAGAAGTTAGTGAAATTTCTGATTAATATTTACGGTGGAATGTTTGAAAATAATTGTTTCTAAAAGTCAGTTTATCGCTTATAATTAGTTAAATTTTTACATTAATTGAGATAGTTTTATATTTAAAACAGAAAAATAAAAAGTAGCTATCACAATATGGTTGGTTGAACTACCAAAACCTTTGGTGTTACACAAACATGGTTTGACTGGGGGTTTGGTCTTTGAAACCATGGTCTTTAAAGATATAACTCCAGACTGATCAATTCTTTTTGAAATTACGCACGTACAGGAAACAAACAACATAGAGGAGGATGACCCAGAGTAGATTATGCAGTTTATGCATCGGTAAAACAACAATTATACTACTACCAAATTCTAGTATCTAAAACAAGAATTATTGGTACCTTCAAACCAGCACAGCCTACTATTCCAGAAACTAAAGAAACAGCATCTGGGTGGCGAGCGACCTAATATATCAAATAAAAAGGAACACACAAATTCACGTAAATAACATAAACACATTTTACAGTAACTACAAAGTAGAATACTGACCTCAACGACACCTTCTTCCCCAGGAATAATTTCGGGTTTGTGCTCAACATCTCTTATCGCTTCTTTCAGTTCATCAACCAATGACACGTTTCTAATTGCGACCAATTGAGGTTTGAATCTTTTAATCTGAATAATGACATCAAATCATCTCAGCAGAAAGCGCATAATTTCTGCGGGTTACTATCTATTATATTTGTTCAAATACATACTTGATCAGCTAAAAGAGTCACATTGGACCCTGCTGCAAGTGCCACAACTCTGAATTTATCTGGCTTCTCAGCCACAATACCCAACGTCTGAAAATATAAATGATCACACCTACGAATCATTTTCCACTAAAATTGGAAATATAAGCATGTTTTTGTGATCATAACATAGGCATTTTATTGTAACATGGCTTATGAACATCATTAGAAGCATATGAAGAAACACATAGCACATAGCAATCTTTATAAAAATAACATGTGTGAAATTCTGAAGGAACTTTTGAATGCTCTAAAATCAATTCTATGATCAAAAATACTCTTCTGGACTTGCCATCAATAGGAAAAAATTAATTTAAACGAGGAACTGATATAGCAATGTTCGTCAAAGCAACTATGAATTGTAGTATAAATTTATTTTCTCAGATCATGGAAAAATCATATTGTTTACTACCTGTGTACCAATTGAACCTGTGGAGCCTACTATAGATATGGGCTTAGGTCCATCCCAAGTTTTGCGCCCTTCTTCTGCTACAGCTCGACCTGGCCAAGCTGACGGTGGCCCTTGTTGAATTGAGCATTGTGCTCTTCTTGAGTAGCTAGTTGCTCTTGCATTTTTTTTACAAGGAAAGCCAGCTGAAAATACAAATATACAAGGATTGATTTCTATATAACTTGTACACACTCTCATAATTTCCACTGTTTACAAAGTTGTTAGAACGTCTGCCATTATTTTCATATTACGAAAAATGACAGCGATAATAAAAAATTACAAAAAAAAAAAAAAGACCCATGATTTTGTGTCCCATTATACGATAGAGTAGAAAATTAGGCAATTCAAGGATCTTTATTTTTTCTTCTTCATTTGTTATATGAACTGTAAATTACACCCACAGTTTATTTGGATTGCCAACATTTATGTTCCTGTGTTTGCTACAAAGCTGTTTTGGAGCTTGCGAAGTAGCTTATATGTAGGCAATTCAGAGTAGGAAATTTTAACTCCACCAAATTGTGAAATGAAAATGTAGGCTGCTTTAAGAAAGAAAGATAAACAGAAGGTATACTGATAAGTGAAGTTGCCTCCGATTTAGCCTATACTTCGTATTAAATCAAAATTCATTTATGCGTCTGAGTCTGAAACAGAGGAAGATCAATCAAGCAAGTAGTGCCAGTTCTGCTAAGTTTTACTTCTAACAACCGAGGCGAAGCCAGTAGGTTGTTATATGCCAATTTTTTATTTTTTTATATACATATTTCAAATCGACATGAATTCAACAAACATATACTTATTGTATGATTTTTTTTTCTTCTTCTTTTACTTCAAGGTTGTAAAATTTGTTAGGGAAGGCTAAACATTGGGTTTGGACTACATAGTACAGTTTAATCGTCTAGGCATACGACTAATCGGAGCTAGGAGTTATTTTGATAAACTAATATTATTTTAATAAGATTTCATGTACTTTTGTATTTCTGTATTATTATATCAAACATACATATATCTATTAGTTTAAATTCAACTTTAAATTCTAATAATTAAGGCGAAAGCAATATTCTATTTTTTATTGAAAATTTCATATTATTTAAGAAGCATTAATTCATAATCGTGAGTTATAAGTGAATCCCAAAGGCAGTCATCCAATGTTTAGATTAAACTGTAAGCCTCGCCTAGCCATAGATGGAGCTTAAGTACATAAGTTTTTCTGTACTATTAGTATAAAAATATTAGTTCCAAGTGTAGATAAAATATCACTAAATCTCGATCTTCTAGAAAAAAAATTATGGTATTTTCAGTCCAACGTCATTGTCTCAGTGGTTAGACGTTTTGCCTATTGTTCATGAGGTCGCAGATTCGAATTCTACATAACATGTTACTTGAATCACTGGGCATATGTTGATATGTAATAAGTTATATACTACCTAAGACTTGTAGTACAACAATGTACTACAAACCTAAGTACCCAATTTCAGAAAAAAATATTACCTTTTGCCAACATGTTTGCCCCATTTGCTTGGTAATTTGAATTATAGATTAAATATCATGAGTTTGATCTTTGGGATCGACACCTGTTGGCATAAATTGATCATTTAAAAAAAAACTATATACCAACAAATCTAATACAAAACTACAACATTGTAAACAAAATCAAGCATCAATTTAATTTTTTTTAGTTTAATTATTATGATTATACTTACGAACGTTACGACACGCACGTGATGATGGCATACGCTTCGTGCATGAATTGTTTTTCAACAAATTGTATATGTTCAATGTATTTAAGAAAAAATAATTTGCACAAATATTTAGCTATATTTTTTAGTTGAAATCATGTGTAGCTTGTTTGACCTTTTATTTCTAAGTTGCAAATATCTAGTTTTTTGTTGGTTTGTATTTTATATTATTACTTAACAAAGAACGATTTTGTAAAGAAAGTTTACTTGTTAGATGTTTTGCACAAAAAATGAACAAACACCTCCAATCAAAATAATAACAGAAGATTCAATGGAAGTAAAATGAAAGAAAAATAAAGGACACGTGGATTTATAGTGGTTACGCCGTAACGGGTCTACATCCACTGTTCATATTTATTTTCTTTTCTTATCATTCAACTTTTACAAAGGTTTTGAGATTAAATACAATGAATTATGACTGAAAACATAAATTTAAGCTAGGTTCAGTTATTTCTGCAACATGGAGTCTCCTGGCTTAAAAAATTGTCTTCATGAATGATAAATGCTCGGATATTTATAGAGGTGAAGATGTGGTGTGGTTAATCCGGAAAGGCAGGAAATTTTCATGTATAGCTCGCTTGAATCCGATATTCCCATATATAAAAATATGATTGCTAATTTTCAAATATATGCAAATTTTGTTCCATATACGACTCGTTTGGTTCGGTGAAGTGCATGTGGTCGTGTTGTTGGGAAGGTTCTTGCTCTCACCTCCATGGTTTGGTCTCCTTCGTTTCCTACAGTTTGGCTTTCTTGTCATGCATTGGTATGACAATTACACCATGCCGAACAGAAGATCATGTTCTATACCTTGGGTACTGAACATGGTAGGGTTTACCCCTTCCCACTCTTGTGCTTCTCACCATGCTCCCCTTTTATAGCTCCGCTTTGGCTCCCTTCCATGTCCTTGCTCGGCTACTTCCCACCCTCAATCTTGTGGGAGAAACCGCCCACATCACTTACCCCTCAATGCTCGGTTCGTAGACTATGAGACAGGCTTTGTTGAATGTTCCACAATTCCACCAGTAAGCATGCATCACTATCTTTCCTTCTCCAGTTTGGTTCGGCATGTTCCTGCTTAATGTATAGGGTTGGTTCGGCGTGTCGTCGATTCGACATGTAACCGATTTGGCATGCAACTAATTCGACACTGGACACGACCTCATCCCTATATAAGCTTCAGAGCCTCCTACCACCGAACCACCTGTTCACTTCTCTGAGTCCCCAACTTTTTCAATACTGTTCGTCTTCCTCAATCTGCAAGTGTTAATCTTTGCCCCTATAGCCTCCAATTCAACATAATTTCCATACAAGATCATCAGTTGGTCTGGTAAGCATCTTTACCTATCTTTGCATCCACGTTACTGATTCGTACGCTATGATTCGGGCTTTTCTTGGGAGTTAGGTTAGGGTTTAGGGTTTACGCTTGGTCTGTTCTAGCCAATCATAGGAGTTAGAAGATTTTAAGTGCCGAGAGAGACTTGGATTGCAAAATCGTGATTATTTAACCTCTTTGGACCAGCGGAAATCTTTGGATCAAAAATTTAGGGCATATTTGACGTTGGGTTTGGTCTTCGAATAGAGGAGAGGATGGTCGTTCGTCGATCCCTGCCTACCCTGCCTACCGTTTTGGTTATAGCAATTAGGCAGGACTTTGCATAGGCTTTACTGAATAAAGGGTTGATCTGGAACAGTTTACATAAGTGTTAAAACGTTTATGTTGACTTTGTCTTAGCTCTTTTTAAATGCATATGCACACACTCATGCACACATAAACACTTCCACACTTTTTCGATGATACATGAGATGGATTGTTATATCAAGTGGGTATGTCAAACTGTCGCAAAATGCGTTTACAACAAACCTGGGTCTCTTTTCTTTGCACCTCCAGATCCTGCGTTGTCAGAGCGCCTCTCTAATTAGCCCAGCTTCACTCATTCTCTTATGCATGGGTATGGGACATCCGAGCTGCCGATGGATCCTATCGACTCCAAACCCTCCATATTGACTTCTAAGCGGTAGGATATTATGGCTACTCATGGTATCCCTAGAGATGACGCTTTTTTGCCCACTCCCAACAACAGGCACATGCTCCACCAGAAGGGTACATGGCCTATTCTTGTTATCATTGAGCTGCCTGAGCCCTACCCCCTCTTCCTCAATGGATCGTACGGTTCCTTATATACTTGAAGATTACTCCGCTCTAGTTGCATCCCAATGGATACGTCATCATTATCAGCTTATATGCGATCTTCATGAGGACATTCCAGATGCCCTTTACCTATCATCAAATCAGGTTCCTTTATGCTATAAAAAGCAAAATGGAGGGTTCTTCCTTCATCTATCTCGAGGTGGAAGCAAGTTTGAGCTGGTTGAAAACTTGTACTCAAAGTACAATATGTTCAAGTATTAATACTTCTTCATCTGGGATAGCTCTTTGTGCTTTCATCAGTGGCATTTTGGACGTAAGTCTCTTTCTTCCACTTTTTTTTGTAGTTTTGCAAAATCTTACGTTGAATGCTAATTTTTCTTTCTTCGGGTCTTCTTCCGAGTACGGTGAGAGCAGCAAATGGGGATGATTTGGAGAATATGTTGCGAAGACTCCAGTATGTCCTGAAGGAATTCCGTGAGGTTCCTCGTCTAGTTACAGATGATAATTTAAGGCAGCTCGGGCTATTGGTCATCGGTCGCTCAATTAGGAGAGGCAGACAACCTTTGGGTGGGCATTTAACTGACTTAACCGACATCAACCGAACTGATTCAACCGATAAATTCCGTTAACCAACACCATTGGCTAACCGATAACCGATTATTTTCGGTTCTGTTAATGGTTAACAAAATTTGGTCGGTCGGTTAACCGACCAAAAAATTAAGTTTTTCTTTAAATATCATAGCCCAACCCAAATCGCAGTTAGCCCAATTAACAACCCAGACCCGAGTCGGCATGCCCTAATAATTAACGTTTAGTGCTCTCTCCAGTTCCCATTTTTTGATCTAGGAAAAAAACACAAAAAGTCAAAACCCTTGATCTGCTCGTCGTCTCATCTACTAATCGTTAACGTCAACTCTTCTTTCCTCTATAGTCTAAATTAACACAAGTAATTATACTGTTCTAGAATAATTATTGATTAATCTGTTGATTCCACTCTTAAGTTCTAAAAGAGTGTAATTACCAATTACTTTGTTCTCTAATCTATTAATCTATGATGCATATTTGAATTAAGTTTAGTCTAGTTACTTGACCAAATTAAGTTGTATATATATGTAATTAAGTTGTAAGTTAGTGTAAATAATGTAAAATTTGCGACTTAATAGACTAATTAAGTTGTAAATTAGTTTAATTACTAATTACTTAAAACAAAAGGGTTTTCTAATTTTTCTTTGATTTGATTATTGTATTTGTAAATTAGTTTTAAATTAATGGACTTGTAATAAATGTTTTACTGAACTTGCTTTGATTCTAGAGGGTTTTGTCTTAAATATACCCTTAACATCCTATACTGATATTAGGGATGTTGTAAATAATGTAATATGCTTTTGATACCTAATTACTGTAACTGCTTATGATGTCTGATTATTATGATATTGTTTACACGTAAAAAATTCATCAACCAACCTATTATTTCAGTTGAGCCAAGCACTACAATATGTTAATTAAGTTACAGGAATATTTTAATATGTTCAGTTAAAGCAAAAACATGAATATATATAGGTATATTTGATCAAAGCTCTACAACATCTAGTTGTGCTATACCTAGTTATAGGTACATATGAATATGTTTTAGTTGAAATAGAAAAATGTCAAAATTACTTCAAATATATAGTTGTGTTATATGTTTATTTCTTAATTTTAAATTCTATAAATATAGAAAGATATAGTCATATTTTTAACAGAATCAGGTAACAATATTTTGATTCAGTTTTGGAATTATAGATTTTCAAAGTTATAGATTTATATATACTAAAGTAAAGCATATGTATTTAAGTTTTAACCTTTAAATTCTATGAAAATTTAAAATTGAATATTTACTTGAATTGAATAGAATTATTGATGGATATTTTATAGCGACTGGTATTGCTAATGGGCTTAATAAGGTCGTTATTACAAATGAATTCATTAAACTGCCACTAAAGTTTGAATTTGATTTTCTACCGATTGAATTAGAATTTTTATGGATTTACTAAGACATCAGATTCAATGACTTTATCTAGATCATACTTTATTTTATCATTTTTATAGAGCCTTCCATTCATGCCAGTGCAAATGATTTGAAAATTCAAATATAAATTCAGTTGCCACTTATAGATCAAACTATCAATGTAACCCAAATTTTTTTTATGAACTATCTTTTTTAGATTATAATGTAGGACGTTTGCATTTTTAAACGAATATCATCTAATAAGAAAAGGCATCCAAGAACACGACATGAGATATATTCTGATAGGTACATGTTTGTTCTAAGTGAAAAATACGTAAACAATTGAAATTTATCATGCTATTATGTCCAGTTGAGCTGTGATACATGATCTCAACCAGAGCCTAATATATGATTTACTTATTTTTGATAGATGGCCTATGCTATCATTGTGGATGATGTGAAGCCTGAATTTGAAATACATGCCTTATAGTGTGAAAACGAACAATTGCAGTTTTTGTGCGCTAGATGGAATTTACACTTAATAGTGTATAATATGTATCGTTGCTGAACTTTTGTTTTTATGTATCACTGTAGTGTGATTAATGAACTATCTGAACTTTTGTTTTCATGTATCATCGTATTGCAATTGATGAATTGTTTGTAACAATGAATTGTATTGTGAAATGAGAGGTTCACTCTATGCTTCGAATATCTATTGAAACGTTTTTGAGATATTATAGTACTGAATTGAACTGCGATCAGTAATGAATTATAGTAAGCACCACTGAGACATTTACTTAATTTGAGTAACATATAGTGTCGGCTAATTTTTAACCGTTAACTGCGGTAAAAAAAGTCGGTTAATCGCTCAATATTCGAGGTTAACCACGGTTAAAATTGGACGGTTTGGTCGGTTCATACAGGCCAGCTTTATTTTTGGTTCAATTAATCGAATAGAAAATTTTAGGTAGTTAAATCTAATTAACTGATCGGTTTGGTTAACCTACCATTCCCACCCCTTGGAAACCCTCCATTTATTAGCCTACCAAGAAAACAAAAGGAATAGATTCGGCTACTAATGAGAGAAGTGGAGTTCCATCTTCTTACCCCTCTATTTTCGATGCCATCTTGACTTTGGATCCATCCGAAGGTGCCCTCACTGTCCTAGTAGGTTCGAAGGAGCCGGAGTTAGGCTCCTTTACGGTCGAACCTCGTAAAAGCAGTCGGCTTAAGACTTTAAGGGAATGGGATGATGATAGTTCTGTTCAAAGATAGTAGAAGAAGTAAGCTTCCATTTAGGTGATAGCGACCATACCATTTTAGATCGTAGTGAAGCAAATTCTTTCGGACATCTTGGTTTAGGCAACCCGCCTAATTTAGAGGTAAATGAAGCCTTACACAATGTTTTTGTCCTAAGGAGGAGAGAACTTTCGTTCCCGAGAATATTTCTATTTCTGGCTATCTTTAGAATCCAAATCCTGGGACCGACAATGAGGATTTCAGTTCAATTTCGAACATCCAGCGTCTACTAGAGATCCACAAGGACCCTAAGGGTTCGTCCAGACACCATGCACTATCACATGCGCACATTCACATAATTGCATACTCAAATCATAGTTATACACTTTTCAAGAGTTTGTTTTGATACTAACTTGTCGTGTTTTATAATTGCAAGAAGCATGAGCTTGAAAAGTGAGAAGCTGCTCCCCAAGATGAAATAGTTAGCACCTCCCAAGGATGTCAAAAAGGCTACATCTTTATTCGAATCTAGTAATACTGTTGGATAACCATTTAAGGAGCTGAAAACCAGAGAGACCGTGTGCTACCGCCCATCCGAAGATAAGGGAGATTAGGACCCCAAGAATAGCTCACGGTAGAGACCTCGCTCTCCTGGCAGTAAATCAAGATCCTAGACTTTGGTCCATCCCTCCAAGTCTCCTCGTCTTTCACCTTTTTCTTTATTCGATTCAGAAACTTCCAAATAGTAAGAGAAGATGGATAAGATAGGAGCGATAGCCCCTGCCTTTGGGAGAAAAGACAAGGGTAAGGATAAAGAGGGAGCAGTTATCGCTACTGATCCCATGGACCCGAACTTTAATGAATTTCAGCAACTTATCAGCTGAGAGATTCTCTAGCCTGCTTGCTTCCTGATGCATCTCCTCTCTCTTTTATAAGGGCAATTAATCTTCTTACATACAGATTAAGTATTGTAAGGCCTATTAGAGTATCACGCTAAAGTCATCAAGACACAGGAGGAGATCAACAAAAAAATAATGGTGCAGAAATTAAAGATTTTTTTATTTAAGGAAGCAGCATACCAGAAGGATTTAGACCACAAGAAAGTTGTAGATGCACTAAAGAGGTCTCATACCGAAGAGACTAAGACGTGTGTCGATGAGATCGAGAGGCTTAACGTTGCTCATACCGAAGAACTGGAGCAGCTAAAATGGGACCATTTCACTAATATTAGAGCCGCTATGAAAGAGTATAATGATAAGGCTAGGAAGTTTTTTGACGATTACAAGAATGTCAATGACAAGTTCACCAAGCGGCCGGGCGAGCTTCAGGTGATGATGAAGGAAATAGAGCCGGGCATCAGCGACTTGAAGAAGAGGGTTGTGAAGTGGAGAGCTGAGAGGGTCTTCTCCAAGCAAGGCTCATGGCCCTATCCGCCAGTAGAGATACCAAAATCTTTGAGGTTGAAAGTTGCAAGAGGAGTACAATGAATTAGATATTCAACTAGACTGGGTGAAATTTCTTCTCAATGAGATTTACCATAGGCTGTTTATGGAGAAAATCCTGGTATTGATGATGACTACGAGGAAACTATGTCTTCCATCCATCGACAATTAATTAAAGAAGCAAGAGCCACCAATGAGAAAAAAGTATGCCTTTAACATCGAGGGTATTGATGCTCGCTTCTCGATAGATGAGATGGAAGTCGTTCGCCCTTATTATATCAAGTTGGCCGAAGTTGAGAAGACCCAGAAAGAATAAGTGGAGAAGAGAATGATGGTGGCTTGACATTTAGAGCGAAAATGCAAGGTTAGGTTTTGAAACCGATCATCCATGCTCCCATGCATGACGTTCTTTTAAACATTTTCCATCTTTCTTCAAATTCATCCACTGTTAGTCAGCCTCTGGATATGCCTCCGCCTACGGATCACATTCATCCTCCTGGCGATATTCTTAACTCTCCCAAAGGAGGTAGGATTCTTATTTATAGTCCACGGACCACCACCCAGTATGTTCGAGCTTTTTTGGCGAAAACCTCGTTTGACGGCTCCCCTTATTTTCCTGCATGTGGTTCTTTATTGAATGACCCATCCGACGCGGTTATTACTTGCAAAGCTTCACCTCTAGTGATCATGCCCCTAGGCTCCTCTGATCCTCTAGTTGATGAAGCTTAGGAAGAGATAATTGTAGCTCTCAAGGAGGACACCAACATTGAGATTCTAAGTGTCACAGAGCCTACTAATGACTTCAACAGGGATGAAGCTTTGAAGCAACAAGTCCTGCTAAGATTCCCCAAGGAGATGGCACTAGTTAAGCTTGAAGCCCGTGAAGAGCTTAAACGTACGAACAAGAGAAAAGAAGATCTCGATGCAGCCATCGCCGCCAAGCCAAAGGAAGAGTAGAAAGGAGGCAAGCAGAAAGACTCCAAGCGTCACAGTAAGAAGACCATATCCAAGTCCATGTCTAAGTGAAGAACTATGCTCGTGCCCGTCTATGTTTTCTTTTGTTTGAGATAGACTGTTACATACATTTTTTCTTTGCATGTATTAAACGTTGTAGTTTTTTCTCTATCGGTTTTGATGTATTGGTGATGTCGAGCGTTTGTTACCCTTTAGTACTTATGATATTTGGTCTATTAACATCTGGATGTCTGAAAATTATGATTTGTATATATGATTTGTATGTCCATTGTCCTTGCATGCTACATTTTTTCCTTTTTCTGTTCGTTAGTTACTACGTAATTCCTGTGCGTCTTAGTTAAGTTTGAAATGATAGCCGCTACCTACCATCATCAGGCTTGGTTGTTCACCGTTGGCTAAGTCCTGGCTTGACAATCAAGGGAGAGCCAACCTGGCAGTTGTGATGTCCATACTGCCAATAAGTTGGGTTCTTCGTAACTTTATCTAGGTGTTTGAGGCTTTCGACAATAGTGAACTTTTGGGTATGATCACCTTGGTTTACTGTAATCAATGGGAAAACTATGAGCCAATCGTCAATGATGGACACTCGGTTAAGGGATCACTTGTGTCCACCACTGCGGGAGAGAAGTTTGGGCTGATCGTCAATGATGGACACCTGGTTAATGGATCACTATGGTACACCACGACCGACGAGAAGTTTGAGCTAATTGTCGGTGATGGACATCCAGTAAAGGAATCACACTGGTCCACCACTGCCATCAAGGAGTTTGAACCGATCGTCGGCAATGGACATCCAGTTAAGGAATCACTCTGGTCCACCACTACCGATGAGGAGTTTAAGCCGATCATCAGCGAAGGACACCCTATTAAGGGATCACTCTGGTCCACCACCATCGATGAGGAGTTTGAGAGGAGACATCACGATAATGTAGTTTTTCCCTCGAGACAGGAATCCAGCTCTTCGAGCCTATGTGATGCTTCCTCGTAGTGCTAACGTTAGTCCAACGCGTTTAAGTAGTAATTCAAAGCAGCATTTTCTAATCATTACCTGTCATGATAAGATTTTAAAGAAAGAACACTTTATTAGAATCCATTTCATAATTGTTTTGATTACAAATTACATTACAATTAGAGAAATAGTAAAAATCAAAGTGAAATAACGATGGAGATGGTATGCATTCCAAGTCTTTCTTAATATGGCTCCATCTACAATGCTGAGGTTGAAAGCTCCACTGCCCAAGTCTTTGTGGATGACGTATGGGCCTTTCCAAATCGGGTAGAGTGATCCTGGTTTAGGGAATATTTGCTTCAGCATTTCCTTGAGTGGGCGGTGTTTGAATTTAGAGTTATATTGTGCAGTTATCCTTTGCTTATGTGCTTCGACCTTCAAAGCGCCTCCCTCATGCCTTTCGTCAATCAAGTCCAATGAGATGTTCAGTGGCTCTCCTTTTCATTAGGGTTGTAGTGAATCCTCTAGTGTGATCGCACCGTTGTCTCCATTGGTAACATTGCCTCTAATCCATATGCCAGTGAGAAAGGAATATCTCATTATGTCGTCTTGAAGGAAGTGCATTGGGCCTATAATGCCAGAGAAAGTTCGTCCACCCATGCTCCATTTTCCTTTTCCAACCGCTTCTTTAAGAGTGTCTTCAGAACTTTGTTTACCACCTCCACTTATCCGTTGGCCTATAGATATGCTACCATAGAGAAGCTTTTCTTTATTCCATGCTACAGGTAGAAATCGACGAACTCCTCGCTGTCAAACTATAATCCGTTGCCTAAGATGATTTGAAGGGAAACTCCACACCTGCATATCATATTCCTAATTAAAAAGTTTATTACCTTAGCCATTGATACCTTTGTAAGGGGTTCGGCTTCTATCCACTTATCAAAGTTGTCAACTGCCATTATAACATACTTAAGTCCGCTCTACGCCATTGGAAGTTCTCCAATTAAATCTATTCTCAGACTGCAAAGGGCCAAGGGCTAACCATGAGAGTCAACTCGGTTGGAGGCAACCTAAGAATCTTTGCAAACCTTTGGCACTTATCACACCTCCTTGTGTACTCCATCTCATCATGGTTCAATGTCGACCATAAGTATCCATATGACAATACTTTCTTCGCTAAGGTCTACCTCGTAGTATGGTCTCCATAGCTCGCTTGATGTATGTGTTCGAACACCTCCTCAACTTCCCTTTCAGTGACGCTCCCCAATAAGGGATTAGAAAATTCTCTTCGATACAGCACTCCATCCTGAGTGACAAAGCAGGGAACTTTCTATAGTACCTTCCTGGCTTCGTTCTTATTACTTGATAATACTCCTTCACTCAGGTATTTTATTAATAGTGTCATCCAGGTCTCCTTACCATTGGCAACTGCAATCGCGTTTACCTCTTCGAAGCTGGGTCTATGCAGGCTCGCAATAGGTACTGATCCTAACTCCCGAACTTGCCAAGTTTGCTAACTAATCTGCATCCTGATTCTTCTCTTCGGAAACGTGCTTGATCATGCAGTGTTCCAATTCATTAAGTAAGTCTTTACCTTTTCCAGTTATGACTTCAAGTGATCTCCCTTAGATTGGAACTTTTCGAGTACTGGTTCACGACCAGCTGCGAGTCATTGTGCATGCACAACGACCTTATTCCCAACTTCCTTGATATTTCTAGCCCTATTATCAAAGCTTTGTATTCCGTTTCATTTTTTTATGCCTTAAATCCATGATGTACTGCATAGCTCAGCTTCTTTCCTTCAGGTGTCAACAATACCACTCATGTATTGAAGTCATGGTCGTTCGATTCTCCGTCTACATACATTCACCATTTAAGAGCTTCTTTCTCCTAGGACTCCACTTCATCGTCTCTAATAGTGAATTCCATAATAAAATCTTCCAACACTTGTCTCTTGGTTGCATTTCGAGGATGATAGGTTATCTCGTACTGGTTCAACTCAAAACTCCACTTGGTTAACCTTCCAAAATTATCAGGCTTGTGCAGAACTTGTCTCAGTGGCTAATCTGTAAGCACTCAGATGGTGTGCGATTAGAAATAGTGCCTCAACTTTTGAGATGCAATCAAAAGGCAATATGCCAACTTCTCCAGCTTAGAATACCTCGACTCTTGCCCGGTACAACGTTTACCCACGTAGTATATCAGATGTTGCACTTTATCTTCCCCCTAACTAATGTTGTGCTCAGGGAATGGAATGACACATAGCTTTTGCAAGTATTCCAATGTGAACATGGCACATAGCTTTACCACCGCACCATAAAAGACTTTGTTTTGAAGTGCATTCAGTCGATTGGATGGTATTCCCAATCGACTGAGCCCAATCGGCTAAAAACATATGTAGTCTTCTACTTTTGGCTATGCTCTTAGGAATTATTTTTACACTAATTCAGTCGACTAATCATCATCTCAAGTTGACTGAAACTGCATTTTTCTTAAAATTTATCTTTGCATCTCTTCACGTCTATAGTAGCCTCTCTTCATCAATGTATAATTTGAAAGGTTGCACCCTTATTTTAGCATCCTTACAACACCTATATAATCCCTTAACCATCCCTGAATCACTACACAATAATATTCTGCTCCTTGCTTCGATTTATTCTCAATCCCTTCTTTGATTTACTCTTAATCCCAAAAGCAAGAGTCCAAACTTCAAGAGACTTATGTGATTCAGAGATTATTGACTAGTGTGATTTATCTCTACATCCCATATTCTAGTCGAACAAACTCCCTAACCTCCATTCAACATCATTTGGTTTGGTTAAGGAGTCACTATACATCAAAGAGATAATCTGTATATCGAGATACGCTGTTTCGGAAAGTAACATTTATTACCTTACTTGTAATAGTTGTTGAAGTCCTGTTGGTTGTTTAAGTGGAGTCTATAAACCTGTTCCTCTGAGCAAAGTGATGGTGCTTGGTTAGTGAAATACTTGGTTAGTGAAATACTGAAGATGAGCTTCAGAACTAGACGTAGGATGGAAGGTTCAAACCACTATAAAATCGACTGTATGATCTACTATACTATTCCACAGCATTTACATTGGTTACTACTATTGGTCATCTTCGATCTAGTGTATAACGACTAACAAGTGGTATCTAAAAGTACGTAGATATATTTCTTAAAATAAATAATATATTTAGGGGGAGATATTATTTTATATTATAAAGTTGTGTGATTGTCATCATCAAAAAGGAGGAAAATGAAAGAACCATACATATTGCGTTTTGATGATAACAACCATACGACAATGCTACAATTATGTTTATTAAGTTATTTCAGGTCAAAATAATGATGAAAAGTTGAAAAATAAATGGAAAATTATATGTACATGGTAGGATTCGAACCCAAAGGTCCGAGAACATAGTATACGGCTTTACCACTGCACCATACAAGACTTTGTTTTGAAGTGAATTCACGACTGAATAGAGCTCTCAGTCAATTGAGCCTAGTCGACTAAAAATATCATAGTCTTATATTTTTGGCTATGCTCTTGGGATGATATTTACACTAATTCAGTTGACTGGCCATCATCTCCAAATGATTGAAACTGCATTTTCCTAAAAAGGTGTCTTCGCATCTCTTCGCATATACAGTAGCTTCTCATCATCAATGGCGAATCTGAAAGGTTGCGCCCTTATTTTAGCATCCCTACAATGCCTATATAATCCTCTAACCATCCTCGAGTCACTACATAGAATATACAATAATATGATACTTCATGCTTTGATTTACTCTCGATCCCAAAAGAAAGAGTTCGAACTTCAAGAGATTTATGTAACTCAAAGATTATCGACTAGTGTACTTCATCTCCAAATCCTATATTATAGTTGAATAAACTCCTTAGCTTCTACTCCTCCACTCAATATCGTTAGGGTTGATTATAGAAGTCATTGTACATCAAAGTGATAATCTATATATCAAAATACGTTGTGTCAAAAAGCAATATTTGTTACATCACTTGTAATAATTATTGAAGTCATGTTCGGTTGTTCTAGCGACGTTTGTAAACTTGTTCCTCTAGGTGAAGCGAGGATGTTTTGGTTAGTGAAATACTGAGGGGGAGCTTCAAGAATGGAGGTAGGATGTGAGGTTTAAACCAGTATAAAATCAACTATGTGATATGTTATACTATTCCACTGCATTTACATTGTTTATTACTATTAGCCATCTTCGATCCAATGCATAGCGACTAATAAATGGTATTACAGCCTAGCGTTCTTGATTGTAACAACATCCTAGAACAATGGCCAAAAAGAGAAGATATAGACAGAGCTCAAAGACAGTCGAGAAAAAGCAAATTTCTAGGAGCAAGCAACGGTCTATAGAATCAAGGTACATATGCTGCGTGGCTAATCTAAGATCAAATTCGCTACCCTTAGATTCTTTATATAATGATCTTTTACAAAAGCATGAGAATTTATTAAAATATTTTAAAGCGTCAAAAACGGTCAACTCTATTGCTTTAGTTAAATCAGATAATTATGAGCGCAAAATCAGTATTTTAATGAAAGAAAATAATTTTTTAGTAAAACAAATCAAAGTTTTTGAAAATATATCAGAACTTGTTTTACAAAAGGATTTTCTATTAAATGATAATGAGCGTTTAAATTATAAAAATATTAATATTTTGAAGGAAATTGAGGTTTTGCAAAATAAAAATATATTTTTGGGAAAGTCTTTAAATGAATCAAATTCTAACGTCTGTCTCTTGAAAAAAAGAATTGTGCTTTAAATGCTAGAAATTTATATTAAAGAGCACAAGTTTTTAAGAGAAAGTAATATTATTTTGTAAAAGAAAATTTGTGACTCTAAAGCGAATTTTGACAAATTAAATGAGAAGACTATAAATTTCAACAAAGGAAAAATCTTTTATCTTCCTTAATAATAAATACCAAAACTCACAACAATAAAAGCGGTTTAGACTATAAGCACGATAAACAAAAAAATAGTACTGGAGACGAGTTCCTGTATATACATGTTAATGTTAGCACTAAAAGTAGAAATAGTTAATAAAAGCATTTCATGTCATGATGGGATTATACCTAGAAATAGAAAACATCCTTTGAATACTAAATCAATGAAAATTAATCTTGATATATGTGTTCCTGCTAATCTAACCAATCATGATAGACAATTATACATTAGCAATTATTATGGCTCTGTGACCAATAGTAAAAGTTATATTTTTAAAGGATCAACCACATCCAACTGGACATGCTTTCCTAAGTCGTGAACCCTATATTTTTATAAAATTGATTATCATTTTGTTTACACTTGACATATCTTTTGGATACTCATTGCTTTTCATTAATGTTAAATTATTTTTATTACTTATCTATGATACTTTTCGTATCTTTTATAAAGGGTGATAAAAGTACATAAATATATTACTTAAAAAGAAATATTACATTTACAAGGAGTTTATAACATATGATATGCTTTTCTCTTATCTTTTTTTGTTGATGACAAAGGGGGAGAAGAACGCATGTTGTACATATTTTACATTGACATTATATAAAGTCGAGGGAAATAAACTTATTATGTATAACATATATTTAAAGGGAGCTATTATTTTATATTATAAAGTTGTGTGCTTTTCATCATCAAAGAGGGAGAGAATGAAACAGGTGTTTTGATGATAACAACCATACCTCAATGCTCCTAATGTTTATTGAGTTATTTCATGTCAAAACGATGATGGAAAAGTTGGAAAATAAATGGCTAAAAGTACCGGATGTGATTCAAACCTAGGCGGGACAAGAACATAACACATACCTTTTCCACTGCGCCATACAAAACTTTGCTTTGAAGTTTGAAGTGAACTCAGTCGACTGAATAGTGCCCCCGGTCGACTGAGCCCATTCGACTAACTCTTTTATTTTTGGCAATTCTCTTGAGAATTATTTTAACAATAATTCAGTCGACTAACCATCATCTCTAGTCGATTGAAATTCCATTTTCCTTAAAACCACTTGAAACAAATTTTTGATGCTTGTAAGAGGAATCAAGCCTAGATAGGTGTATACGCATTGTTTATAAACCCATTTTTATGCTTAGATAATGCAATATGTCTCATTTAGATAGATTAGGCAAATAACTAGGTGGTAAGGCTAGCCTAGTGCCTAGGCGAGCGCCTAGAAGGATTTTTACAATAGAGGTCTGAACTAGTATAAAATCGACTTTGTGATCTACTATAATATTCCTTCGCATTTACATTGTTTACTACTATTGGTCATCTTCGATCCAATGCACAGAGACTAACACCCGTTAGTTCCATCCACTAGCTGGTCAATCCTCGAGAAGGGAAGCAGTCCTTAGGACAAGCATCATTCAGGTTGGATAGGGCAATGGATGTTCTCCTCTTTCCATTCGAGCTCATAACCAAGACCGGGTTTGCAATCCAATATGGATATAGAGAATCTTTGATGAAGCCATTTGCTAACAAGGTTTTCACTTCTTCATTTAGGCAGCTGATTGCTCCGAACCTATACTTCTTTTCATTTACTCCACTAGGGGTTTCCTGGGATCAACATTTAAAGCATGACATGCAATTGAGGGAGAGATTCCACACATGTCTGCATGAGACCAAGTGAACAGATCCTGGTTGTCCCGTAAGAACCCCATTAGCTATATCTTGAGATTTCATTCCAACCTAGATCCAATTTTCACGAGCCTCGTCGAATCATTGCTATCTACCTCCTCAAATTCCTTTGCATCTCCAGACTAAGCTGCGTCCCCCTCTCCTCCATCTCTCCGGTCAAGTTCATTATGAGGATCACTTATGAACCCAAGTGGAGGCCCTTTCTTTAATTGCTATGCGATAGAGTTTTTGGTGTATAACGCGACCACTGCACCCTTCCCTTTCCCTCTTCATTTGTTTTCTTTTAGCTCCGCTACATAGTATTCCCTAGTGGCATACTAATTTCCTTCCACCACTCCTACTCCATTCATGGTTGGGAACTTTATAGTTAGGCAACACAGATATGCTGATCGGGGACAGGTTACTACCTCAACGAAATGATCCAGCCTTTCTAAAGGCATCGTGCCCTTTCTCGTGAAACGATGTAACTGTTGGTTGTAAGGTACGATATTCTCCATGGACAACCCCATCTTATCAAATGCATCCTTGAACAGTACTGAACTCCTATTATCTACCAAGATCTGATGCACCTCTATCGGCCCAAGCATTCCTGAAATTACTAATGGGTCCATTTCTTGGTATTCCTTTCCTCGCAAGTCCTTATCATCGAAGGTTATCACCTTCTGCTCTTGACATGGGGCCTTGACTCTTTGCTCCTCGCCTATAGTGCACATGTAAGCTTCTTCATTCTTTAAGGACTTTGCTTATCTCTCTATCTCAACCTAACTTTTATCGGCTACATGCGATGCTCCGGCCATGGTATTAATCATCAACTTCCTATTCTTTCCATGATTAGCATTGGATCCTTTGCCCCCAATTCCATGTGAAAACTACTTCGGGGACTGCTGTTTAGGAGTAAAAGGAGTGTTTGGGTTTCGGACATACTGTTCTAGCTTCCTCTTCGTGATGTGTTCTTCAATTATGTTCTCTAAACGATTATATTCATTAGTGTTATGCCCATGATATCTGTGGAATCTATAATATTTCCTCATGTTCATTTCTTCTTCGATTTCTTTTCCTGAAGCAGGCTTGTTGTATTTGATCTCTGTTTGCATGGCTAAGCAGATGTTCTCTATAGTGTCATTTAAGTCCATATAACTTTCAAACCTAGTGCCAGTCTTGGACTTCCTTCGCTCTGTTTTTCTTCCACCAGAGTTGCTAGGTTTTTTTTTTCTTTTTCTCTGCACCACCACCTTCACTACTTCTAACAATGGCGAAGCACTTGCATAAAACTTCCTCCATTGCTCCAGTCATTAGCATATGTTCGTATATCGTTGTAGATGTACTATGAGACCGATCAACCCTTGGTAAGGATCCATAATGGGCATCTGAAAGTCCCTTGGATCCTAAGTAGTCTCTATCTCCATAGAAAATAGGTTGTCGACTCTCTCATCTATTCCACGTTCTATTTTCCCACGATGGAGATACCCCTTATAAGTCATGCCATGTGATCCTCCAGTTTGGGGGATGAGTAGAGCTGGGTCGATCTCTTCCATTGAGGCGAGAGGTCCTTTCATAGCTTCTATGATGACTTGACCTGCGATCTGACTTCATTTCCTGCTACGGGATCGTTCACGTCGATTGGCTCACCTTCCACAACTTCTACTCCTGCCAAAAATGGAGAGCGATGCGTAGGATGAGGAGGTTCAGTGGTGGCACCCTTAGTTCGTTACCTCCTCCATTCGGTTCGATGCCAAATTGCCTCAGGTGAAGCGTGCGGCTAAGCTTTTGCTCGGCCTTTTCCTCGACGTTTGCTCATCCAGCTCCTCAATTCTCTTGATCTGATTCGCCACTCGAGTATTGACTTCTTTGTCGCCTGGATCCTCGAAACCGAGTTCTCCCTCTAGTTGTAGTGTCGTACGGGGTTAGCTGCATATGCCCCTAGCATGTCATGATTTGATCCATAATGGCTTGCTGTTGGGCAGCAAAATGGGTATCGAGATCCACCACAACTCTATCCAAATCAACTCTAGTGGTAGTGTTTGGCCCGGAGTATTAGACGATTGGTTCTCTTGATTAGCAATAATTGGATTGACTTTCACGCTGGTACCACCAGTCTTGCTTTTAGATTTAGTAGGCATGCTAAGAAATCACTCTCAGTGAAAGCACCAAAGATGTTTGTACGAAAAATGGACAAACACTTCCAATTGAAATAGTAACACTGGATCCAATAGAAGTAAAATGCAAGAAAAATAAAAGACATGCAGATTTATAGTGGTTTAGCTATAAAGAACCTGCATCCATTGTTCATATTTTTCTTCTTCTTATAATTCAGCTTTACAAGTGTTTTGAGATGAAATACATTGAATTATGACAAAAAACATAGATCTGGAGCTCGGTTTGGTTATTCTTCGGCTTAGAGTCTACTTGCTTCAAAAATTGCCCCTATAAATGTCAAATGCTTGGATATTTTATGAGTGTAGAGGTGGTGTGGTTAATCCAGAAAGGAAGGAAATTTCATATAACTCGCCTGAATCGGATATTCCCATGCATAAAAGATATGATTACTAATTTCCAAATATATGCAAATTTTATTCCATATATATATATATGTCGTTTGCTTCGGTTGGGAACTCGGTCCGATGCTGGTTGGTTCGGCAAAGTGCATGTGATCGTCTTGCTGGGAAGGTTCTTGCTTTTGCTTCATGGTTTGGTCTCCTTCATTTCCTCTAGTTTGGCTTTTATGTCACGCATTGTTTCGACACTATCTCATGCCGAACAAAAGATACTATTCGATACCTTGGGTACCAAATAAGAGTTCCTGTTTAGTACCTTGTGCACCAGATAGGATTCCCTGTTCGGCATCTTGGGTACCGAACAAGATCTTTTGTTCACTATCTTAGGTATGGAACATGGCAGGGTTTACCCCTTCCCATTCTCTTGTGCTTCTCACCATGCTCCCCTTCTATCGCTCTACCTTGTCTCCCTTCCACGTCCTTGCTCGGCTACTTCCAGGCCTTAATCTCGTGGGCGAAATTGCCCACAACAATATTTTTAAGTGATATTAAGATTTGGTAATATTTGTAGATGGACATTTTGAAATTATGAAGGAAGTTTAATTATTAGATCTTATTTTAAAGTGATATGTAATATATATAGAAGGGTGTTTTTGATAGTTCACGCTAATACAAAAAGGTATGACATTGAAGGTATTACAATTATTATAAAAGATATTAAGATTTGGTGATATTCATAGAGAGACGTTTGAAATTGTAAAGAAAGTTTAATTATCGAATCCTATTTTTAAATGATATTAAGACTTGGTAATATCAGTAGAGAGACGTTTTCTGATAGTTCACGCTAACACCAAAAAACTGTGACACCAAAGATATTACGACTATTATTAATGGTATTATGATTTAGTAATCTGTGTATGGGTGTTTTTTGGTAGCTCACGCTGACGCTAAAAAAGTGTAATGCCAAAGGTTTTACAACTATTATTAAAGTTAACAGCTAAAAAAGTGTAACGTCAAAGGTTTTACAACTATTATTAAAGTTAACACCCGTCGGTATCCATCGAGGGGAGCGATTAATCCTTACCTACATGTAAGGCAAGCATTACCACTTTGGTGCCCGCCTAATCTCCGTTTAAGCACAATGCGAGGCTTATCATCTCACCTAAGCAATTAGGCAGTTGTCTTAGAAATACATGTTATTATTTACCATAATAGATAAATATGTGTTAAATAATATTAATTTTCCAACTAAAAGTGGGATATCGCCTTCTTTAGTCCAAACCATCGTTTATTGTTCATGTAGCAATCTTGCTTGTAACTAAACCTAAACTTAAATAGGCTAATGCAAACGTCAGTCCTTGGGCTGGGCGAAGCCCAATATCCAAGGGGGCCCAAAATATTTGTTTGCATATAGTAATATATGTTACTAACGCTGGTTTGGCATAAGAATCAATGCCCAAAAATAATATCTAGCGTAAAAAGTGTAAATCTATAGGCAATAATTGGTTACTCAATCTGCATTTATTTTACTTCCTATTAATCTATAAAACTTTTTGGTCTTTAAGACAAGTTGAGCGACTATTCATATTTTGTATCAATTCCTTGGACCTCTTTATTTTTTAAAATATGAAAATCTGATTGTTTGTTCAACATCAAAGTTTTAACGGTGAATGGTGAACTCTTTATTGTTTTATTCAAACACACACACCACACTATATATGTGTGTGTTGTAACGCCGAATTTTCGTCTGTCTATTTGAAACCTGATAATTCATATGATATTCATTTCAAAATTGAACAATTTTTGCAACATGTTTACAAATAATTAGATATGTACCGTTGTTAATGGTTAGATTCTGTTTAAATTAGAAACTTGTATTTAATGAATGGAACTGAAATTATTAGATAAAAACATCAGTATCATTTACATTTTAATAAAAAAAATTATCTACCGTTTTATGTATATATTTTTCCCAGTAGTACTATCATTAACAAGTTAGTAACTACATGACAGGGCCCGTATCGTACCTATGCCAAAGGCCTAAAATAACCTTGGACCGGCCCTGAACTAGTGCAGTCTTATACAATGTTTTTTTAGTTAGTTACTTTAATACCGAATTTTAGTCAATTAATCTAATTCTAATCTAAATTTTCTTGTATTTGAAATGTCCGATGTTAGATATAAACTATAAAATTAAATCATTGCTGTCTATTTCATATCACTCTTATATATGGAATAAGAATAATCTTGTACTTTTCTACAAGGATATATAATTTTTATTATATATTATAGGTTCTAATGTCAATACCGATTTTAACCATGCAATTATAGTTCTGATGTTAGTCTTGTTTTATTTGAAAGATCTATCATTAGATGTAGATTTGAAAACTAAATAAAGATGTCTATATTTGAAATTCTACGATTAGTTTTAGTCTTATAATTAAATCATGACCATATATATATATGTTTATATGTAAAAGTCATTTTGGAATTAGTATTATTAAATATAATAATAATAGGGCTTTTTAGGCTAAAGAAAAAAGTTAGAAAAAAATTTAGTTTCAGGGTCAAGAAATTTGTTTTTTAGGCTGAAGGACACTTTTTAGTGTAAATCACAGAATGATAGTTGTAACTATCATTTTCAGTTTACACTAAAAAGTGTCATTCAGGCTAAAAAACAAACTTGTTGTCTCTTAGACTAAATTTTTTTGCAACTTCTTCATTGTTCCTATTTACTTGATAATTAATAATATTCGGTTTGATATTTTACAATTTGTATTTCATAAATTGCATACATACGGAGAAAAGATAAAACCATTATTAAAAGCACATCTATTCTTCTAAGCAAAACAATTGAGCTCGTTTGGATTGACTTATATAAATTGTTCTCTCTCTTTTTTTTTTTTTTCCTTTCGTTTTTTAAAGTCAAACCAATTTATTTTGACCTTTAAAAAGACAAAAACAACTTATTTAGATCCTTGTATTTCTGAAAGATATTATACAAATCCCTCTTATTTTGCTTATACTTCCTAGATCCATGTTTGTTACAGTAAATATTTTGCCGTGAAAATATTTGCACCAGGAAAAGGTGTACTATTAGCATTCTTTGTAGAATATCGTTAATAGTCGCATATTAAGTATTGGATTTCTAAACGTGGAACAAGGTTGAACATATTTGTATGTTGCATTAATTTAATGTTAATGCACAACGAACATTGGAATTGAAAATATTTGCACTGCTAATGTTGGTAGTCCCAAAATTTTGTACTGCTATTATTTGCAATGCACCGACATTATTTTTCCTCCAAAATCTGAGAAGTAGTTTCCAGTATAGAGATCGATGCTTGACATTCATAAAATATTCAAAAAAAAACTTTGACAAGATTGAAGTAAAATTGTTAGAACATCCATTTAACATTATTTCAACAACAAATCCACAAATTCAAAAGAAAGGACGTGACCAACATCGTCGTGGTGAGAGGAATTTGAAACTATTATATTATGTATTAGTTTTAAAAAGGTGATATCTCAAAAAAGGACATTTTAGCTCAGGTATGTGTTCAAACAAATTAGTCACACGTTCTTCACATTAAGACTACGCAAGTCAAATTCTTTTTCTTATCTTAAGAAGGATCACCCAATTGGTTGTTGCAGAGGATAAATAACTTGCTTCATTAACATGATAAAGACTTCTAACAATAGTAATAATAATATAAAAGAAATTGTTACATCTATTAGCACAGAAAGTTTTGTTTGTCAATGTAATTTGATGGATCTATTAGAGTGGATCCATCAAATCAAGCTCGAAGCGAGTGAAAAAATGTAATAAATCAAGCTCGGAGCAAGTTGAAAAATCTAACAAACAACTACCATTTAAAAACATAGTTAATATGGATTTTCAGCTAGCAATATCATGTTTTATGTGTACATTGTTTCACACAAAATATCGTTAAATGCAAACGAGTTCTCTTACAAAAGCCCATCGGCCCCAGTGAGGTTCCATGCAAAACCACATTCAGTCTTAGCTTGCTATATATTATAGAAAGTGCTATTACATCGAAATTTGAGAAAAAAAGAAGGTTATTTATGCAATAAAATGGAGGGTTAAAAAGAAAATAATGGAATCTGCAACCAGATTCGAGGAATGGAGGGCAAAAATTCGATTGCTAGCAGAGCTGGCCAAAGAAAAATTATTATGAAAGTGAGGGGAACTCCTCGGTCATGTACCAAGGTGAAGTTGAAATGTACACGTGGTACTTACCAAAAGGTTTTATACAAACATTCAATGTATCAAAAGTTTGGAACGGTTGGTATGGTAATAATATATACCATTATCATTTTTTGATTATTATTTTTTCAATAAAAACCTGTACAAATATACATTTAAACTAAGGTTCGAAATTCCATTCCGGTCACTGGTAATTTTAAAATTTCCGAATCCGTTTCGGAGATTCCGGAATTTCCACTTTAATTCCGGTTTTTTAATTCTGCTACTTTTTTGCTTTAATTTGTTATATACGCTAGTAAATATCTAATACTGTTGTAAATTTATAGTACATATTTTACATTACATATAAAATACATATCTTAATTAAAAATCCACCGTGTAAGATTCTGTATTATTCATTTGAGATTTTAAAACTTTGATCGATTTTGAAAATTTTGAATTTTTTGTTATGAAACTACACGATTTCTTCTCCATTTATTTATTGTCCCGATTAATTTGCTTTTTTTTATTTTAATTTTTATATATTTGCTGTATTTTTTAATTTTTTATAGGTTTTTTTAAATATATGAAAAGCAAATCCGGAACTTAGAACGGAATCGAAATTTTGACCGGATTTTGTTTCAGCTATAAACGGAACCGGAACGGAATCATCAGAATAACCGGAATTCCACCGGAATTTCGAACCATGATTTACTTTACTACAAACTTCCTGAATTCAGATTCAATTTCAGATTTAAACTTGGTTTAAATTTTTAGTTGACATTTTAAAACTTGCTTTAATACTTTAAAAACAGAACAGGCCTTCTGTTTAAAACCTGAACTTAATACATGGAATTTTTTTTTTATTTACTTCGAGTCACTCACGATATTGACCCTAGAAAAAAAAACTTCTCATGTATTAAGTTCAGGTTTTAAACAGAAGGCCTGTTCTGTTTTTAAAGTATTAAAGCAAGTTTTAAAATGTAAACAAAAAATTTAAACTAAGTTTAAACCTGAAATTGAATCTGAATTCAAGAAGTTTGAATCTAAATTTCAAAATCTAAATTATTTCAAACAATTTCATATTAAAAACAGGCAACGGTTTCTTTTATCTTAAATGAGTTGCAAGTTAATATACATGATATGTGATAATTAAAATTTATTATACTTTACGCAAACGGATCATAGTAGAAAATATTTACAAAAAATTAACTTCATATGAAAAGATCCAACATATTAAAGATATATTTGGTTGGATTGGTAATGCCATGGGCCCATGATATTGAAATTTATAACCCAATCTACTACCGCCATGACCACTGATAACTAAGAAATCTGGTAATCATATCATTCGGGAAAGAGCAAACAATATTATAATTTTTTTTTCTTTTCAAATTAAACCCATTTTTATCAAAATTGATGTAACTCTTTGGCAGCTTAATAATTGATAAGTTCAGAAGAAACAGAACACCACTGAAGCCATAGAAAAGCACAATAAGAGATCCACAGGTAAAATTACCATTAGCGATACAGCTATTTTCACTTTTTACTTAAAAAAACAAGTACATCATACCATTTAAACTGAATGGTCTTGAAATAAAAATTACAATCACATAAGGCAGAGAAAGCGAAAGGATCCGAAAAAGAAATCAGAATTTTACATTTATCTTCCAGCCTATATTGGCTACAGAAGCAATTAAACAAACAACTAACGTGATATTTCAAATCCAATCCAATATTCAGAGAGATAACATGCATAGGGCAATTCTATTTGAACTCGGGTTTGCAGAAGCTCAATTCTATAAAATTTAATTGGATAAAAATACCCTCAGTTCACTTCAGTTTTATATTTGTTCTGATGTTTTCATAGCACGTAGAGCGTCTACGAGAGTTTTGTTTCAGTTTGCGGATCAGGTACGTTGATCCATGTATAATCCTGTAGGACTAATACGTAATTTATATATCTACCATACGCATTGTACCTACGAGGTTTGTAAACATACCTCGTAGTTACCCTACGGGATAAGCCTTTATACCATGTAGGATCTGTATATGGTGGTCGAAACCATTTAAAAAAAACACGAGGTGTATTTAAAAAGTCTTCAATTAAATTTTGTAAAATTTACGGAGAGCCACTTAGTGTTGGGTACAAATAAAATAGCAAGAGCGCCAAAAGCATAATATGACATGAATTGAGTAAGTGAAGGAAAAACAAATATAAACATGCAGCAAAACAAAAGAGAAACTAACGCACGGGTGTCATCAATCATGAGAAAAGAATCCAAATTTCACACTGAATTCTCAAAAGACATGAGGAGTACTATCAGCGCAAAGCTCAAAAAGCACAACTCTAAAAAAAGGGTACCTTTAACTTGTTGGAAAGTTCCTCTGCTCGAATCCAAGAAGGAAACGCCGCCAAATTGTCCTGAGATTGGTAGCTTCAAAGCCATTTTCTGTGCAGAAAACGGAGAAAGAGAGAAGAGGACTGGCTTGGTGTTCAAAATAATTTGGAGTGACAAATATTCATATGTGATCAAGAGCTTAGAGCAGGATTTATATGCTATTGCATTTGTATGGTATCAACATTCATATATTAAGATAAGGTGGCCAATAAATAAAGTAATACATGATAGTGTTTTATTTATTTATTTTTATTTTTATGGAAGAGCAATCCTCTAAACAGGAGATCACTCATTTTTATTACTACTTTATCCAAAAAAAAAAACCATACACAATTATTTACAGGAATATATAAAAACAAACACAAATGAGATCTTCGCATAGATGACCATATGATATTTAATACAGGCATATTTTATATAGCTACATTGTTAATATGCAGTAAAGGTAATATGAGAAAGAGCTGCAAAGCAGGATTCAATTGACATGGTGCAGAAAAGTGCAAGGGCACCACAATCAAAGAAAGCCATGATGTGTCGATGAGTTGCTTTCAGTCGAGACCGAGAGTGCGGTCATGGTTGAAGCGAGGCAGCAAGTAATGAGATGAGACGTGCTGTGTGTAAACATTAGACATGTCGAGAGGAGCAAGTGCAGGCAGTGAATGTGTAGTAAAGGAGGAGCAAGTTGAAACACCGTTCGTTGGTAGATGGTGAAATAGAGGGTTACTGTGCTTTACATGTTTGTTGCCATCAGTTACCCTCAATTCAACATGCAGCGCAGTGATTCCAGGATCCTTGTATCTCTATGCACAATTTGAACAGCAAGCAAAGCAGCATGTGGTGTTGAACAGCAACTATAGCATAGCAGGATATACTTCATAGTAATAAATGAGTGCAAATCCTCTGTACCCACTTTTTGCTGTACCTCTGTCCAAACCAATACAACGCAGCCATGTGGCACAGCTAATATAGAGACCAACAGATGCCATTTCACTCCGTTAGTCATTAAATCATTATTAATTAATTGCTGTTTCTTCCATATCAGCTCTTTCCTTTTTCTCAATCCATCGTTATTTCTTTACAAAACAAATGATTCTTGCACTTTCATGAAACAGAAATGGAAATAACACTTTCATGAAACAGAAATGGAAATAACAGATTTTAAATTTCAAGGTATAAGAAAGAAAACTGCTGCATTTGTTGTCACATCTACTTTTTGTCTCCAAACTAAAATGCACCATACTTCTACAAACTAGAATATTAAAACTAAAATGCATTCTGTCATTTCTTTCCAAAATTAAAATGCAACCTACCCTTACAAGAATAATTAAAGCAAGGATATTAAAACTAAAATGCACTGCACTGTCATTTTTTCTTGTCAACCTACTACACTGTCATTTCTACCAGAACAAACATGAATAAGGGAACAAAGAACAAAAAACATACTATCAAAATGGAACAGAGAACATGAACAAATTAATATGAACAGAAATAATACACAGAGAAATGCATTCATTCATAAGCACTTCAACTAGGCTCCAAGATATCAAACAGATAAATAATCCAAACAAATACGACTTAATCTTTTTCATGCATGCAAAATCTTAATCATAAAAATCCTAGACACCAACTGAGTCCTCAAATACTACATAGTACAAACCATAAGTTAAAGATCATATTTAATTAATCATTTAAATCCAAAAAACAATGCTCTGCTTTCATAGGGAACTTTACATATCACTCCTCGAATTTGTCTTTATACAGATTAGCCCATTGTGTCGCTACCGAGCATTTCATTTTTTTCCCAACATATAGCTATGGAAGGGAAAGGAGCATCGTTGGTCAATTGTATCTTCACATAATGCGTTCCTTCATCAACTATACATACGACCACTACTTTGTTGCACGATGAATTAGGAGGTTCTCTTAAAGGTAGGTAAGTAGCACTTTCTTTTGGTGCTAAAACAATAAACACATAATGAAAAGCACTAGCGACCATGATTCCCATGTAAGGAAGTTTCATCCATGCTTCCATAGGTGCAAATGGTGATTCACATTGTAATGCTAGTTTGCATTGTTTAAAATTTGCTTCACCTCCTAAGAACAACGTATACTCATATGAATGTATACTTTCTCAACTCTTCAAGTAATGCTCTCCTCACAAGCATCCATCCATTTTCACAACTCATACCTAGTTGTTCGGCTAAAGCTCTAAACCCACAATGTCCATCTCTTTCTACATCCTCCCATTTTTTGATAAAATTCTGAATTATTGGATTTAATTCCCATAACATGTCATCCATCTTTTTGGATGTTTCATTGGCTCTATTCATATAAGCTTCATTATCAAGCATTACCCGATCTTTTTTGTTTGAAACCTGTAAATATTTAAGTCATAAAAACTATGAGTCGCTTGTGGAACTAAAGTATCTTGTTGCTAAAAAAATAAAATCAATGTTTATATACCATATCAGTATATGTTGTTGTAGGATTAGTTGGACAAGAGAACTTTTGTAATAATTCTGTGGATGAGGTCACATGAGAGTTATCAGTACTAATGAGCCCACCACTTTCATATAGACCCTACAAAAAAAACAAGTACTTTTTACAAAGAATTGAAAAACCGTACATATATAATATAGTAACAATTATAACTTCTAAAATTCAAACAATAATAGTCTTACCATGTCTCACTTGTATAAGACCTATAAAAATATAAAGCAGCATAATTATTACCTGCATATAATACTTTGATGAAGAAGACACTATTTCCTTAGGCTCCATGTCCTTTACTAAATGATGTGAATTAAGCTCCTGATATTTGAATAGCAATTAATTCTTTTTAAAATCTAACAAACTTGAAGTATAAAATGTTATATGTCTAGTGTACTAAAACAGATAGCACGCTACAATAAACTCGTCGCACAAGTTTATTAATTAGAATTCCACTACGCTGGAATTCTGTATTAGATAACTGTAACAATAAGTTACGTTGTAAATAAATTACAACAACAACGTTATACTATTGTAAGAAATAGTACAACTTATAAACGGAAAGATTACAGAGAATCTAACCAGTATATATAAAGGAAATTTCTTCTGAGGCTTGTCGTAACAATTTCCTTAAGAATTTTTATTTCAAAATTCTCCCAAGATACAACAGACGAATTCTGCACGAAATTGTAATGAGTATATCACTCTGTGATTTGAATATTAGAACAGCAGTTGTGTTTAGAAGAGAAGAGATAATTCAGATTAAAAATTCAGCGAGGAAAGTGATCAGTTTTCCTCCTTATTTATAATTGGTCTGTATCCCTTCGAACGGTCGCGACTGCACCCGTTTGTCCAAACGGTGACGCCTGTTGCCTTTTCATCGCACCTGCCTGCTGTTCGGCCGCGTCTCCTCACATGGGCCGCACCTGTTCGTTTGCGCGTGCTTCAGAAGTCGTGTCTCTTCAGTCCTGCGTCCGTCTGCTACTTCTCTTCATATTTCAGGCCCAGCCCAGTTTCAGCCGAAGCCCAAAAAACTGTTAACAATGGCCCAGCAAAAGAATGGTCATTTTAGACCCGTACCCGTACCGGCCCGGTCGGACGGACGGCGGCGACGCGCACGCGTGTGGTGGTGATGCATAATCTCCCTCCTCACAACGAAGCATACATTTGGGAGCCCCAGGCCCCCAACCTCCTCATGAGAAAGCTATATTTAAACCAATATAGCTCTCATAATTTGGAGGTGGGACTTTATGTATTTTTCATTCACTTTGCTCTTTAGGAATTCCAACATAAAATATGTTGCATATATGGTTGTGAGGTTACCTGTTTTTGCCGGAAAGATTGTCTTCTGTGAGTAGTAGTACCATTATGAAATTTTGAAGGAACATGCTCATCTTTTGTAGGTTTTTTTTTCTTAAAGCTTTTTCTAAAGCATTTTTTGGACGACTCGAACTAGAAAAAATATTACCCTTTGGTTTTGTTTTGATTCCTTTCACTTTATGCTTAATCTCATCAGTAGATATATACTCTAATATATCATTACAAGCTAGTGAAGCTTGATGAGCTTCAACCTGAATTTTTTCATTATTATTTTTTCTTTTAAATGAGCCATCTACTTTTTCTAGAACTTTGTTAAGTCCAGAAAGAGCAATTTGATATGCATCTTCTGATTCTGCTGCTCTTATTGCTAGTTGTGCATACAATCGACACAGCTCTTTATAGCGTCTTGCGGCTTCTACTTTCGGATCATTATTGCTTATTTTTGGACAATCAATTTCTGCATACTTGGCCTTCACATCTTTTGTCCACCTCCTTAGGATGTATTGAGTAGGAATGCTCATAACTTTCTTTGTAGATAGAACCTTTAAAGCATGCGCACATAAGATCCCCGCAAACTCAATTTTTTTGCAACTACACAAAATAACAGAATTAGTTGAGTTATATGTCACTTTATGCTTGAAATCTTTTCCATGAGGAGCAATTTCATATTTAGGCATTGTCCCAATCTCTTCCAATAAAGTCATCGTACAATCGTGAGCTTTCCTTAACTCATTTTGCAACATTTTTAGGATCGGGGGTGTGTAAATTGTTGCTGCATGCTGTAAAATTTTAATTGGAAATGATAGTGAAGGGATACTACGATTTACTTTAAAATCGACCCTTGATTCTTCATAACGACGATTGTCTACTAACCTTTGAAAATGCTGAAAAAATCCTAATAAATCATACTTATAGCTGACATACTTTTTCACTGCATTGTTCATGTTTTCACTACGTTGTGTGGTTGCAATATCGGCACAAAATGTTTCACGCCCATAAACTAATGCCCATTTCTCTTTTAGATCAAATAACCGACTTAACCAATTGTTCTTTTGAAGATTATATTTTTCAAGCATCATGTTCCAAGCATCATGTTCCAAGCATTTAAAAAGTCGATTTCATCCTCATAATCATATATACAACTACTAAAGTCTTTAGCAAAACTAGAGAATTTATCAAACAAATGACTAAGATGCTTAGCTGCATTTTGATATATATGCCAAATGCATAACCGATGACATGTCCCGGGCCATTGAGAAGCAATCACCTTAGCCATGGAAACATCCTAGTCTGTAAGTATACTAATAGGTCTTTTTCCAGACATCGCCTTCTCAAATGTATCAAACAACCATGCGAAAGTTTCAGTGGTCTCATCATATAATAATGCGGCCCCAAATATTGTTGTTTGCTTATGATTATTCACGCCGACAAACATTGCAAAGGGTCTTCCTTCTTTATTTTTTCTGTAAGTAGTGTCAAAGTATACAACATCGCCAAAATAGTCGTAGTCTACCATCATTTTTGCATCGGCCCAAAAAATATTAGTTATCAAATTATTTTCATCCACTTGTATAGAATAAAAAAAGTTAGGATCTTTTAATTGCATTTGTTGTAAGTACTCCAACACTCTACCCATATCTCCTATTTTCATTTTTCTTGCTCGTTTTGAACGTAAATAATTTTTATAATCTTCCGGAATAAAACCAAGATTTTCCCGACCTCCGGCTTGTTTACTAAAAAATTCTAAAGCTTCTTTTGGGGCAATACCCGAGTTATCTGCCATATCAGCTTGAGCTATTTGTGCATCGGTCATTTTCCTATGTGATTTAAAGAAATGGGTCTTAGAAGGACTTGACACCATATGTGTATGATGTGGAATAAATTCGACAATGTTACATTTTTCACTATCATGACAATAAACAATTTTCATCCTTTCTAGACAGCCAAATCTTGTCTCGGTTCGATGAGATTTAACATAAACATCAAGTTTGTCCTTTCCGCGCCAACCTTCAGCGGAGCAAATAAAAACTCTATCTTTCACCTTGCTATGATTCGGTAACATAAGGGCTCTACCTTTTCTAGTGCTAAAACCAAAACAGTATGCGTATTCATTGTAAAATCTAAATGCATCGAATTCGGTTTCAAACATCATACCTATCGTTGGGATTAGCTCTTTTCGTATTTTTGAATGAATAGAATCCACAATGGACATTGAATCAAATGAATTTTTTGTTTCACAATTAGCATCTTGTGTTGATTTGTTTTATCTTCACTTTGAAAATTTAGCTTGTGACATGCTTTGGTGTCACCTTCCATGGAGATATGATTTACATTCAAACTTTATTCCAAATTTAATGAAGAAGAAGTGAATACAATAGCAACCTCAAGTTTTATTCAGATTTTGAATGATGAATTAAATTTTGCTTTTGTGAAGAGATGTTTGTAGAAGAGGAAGGGACGTGAGTTTTAGATGAAGAAAAGATCGGCTGAAAATAAATGACGTTTTAATTATTCAACTAACGGAGTGAAAATCTCTGTTAATTTTCTTATTAATTATTTGACACGTGGCGTAATCATATTGGTATGGACAGGGGTATAGAGAAAATGGGCACAGAAGATTTGCTCTCGTAATAAATAAGTCTGAAATTTTGGGAACAATCTCTTCACATATACCAAAAATATAATAGATTAATATACATCAAAAATCACTTTATATATGATAGTTTTTTTACGAAAAAATACCATTATTTTTATATCCATTATCTTCTGCGTAAAAACTTCTTATACAAAACCAGATATTCTTAGCACTAAATTAAATTAAAAACATCAAAATAAACTTTAATTTTTGACATTAATATCGTAACTTCTTTAATTTTTTAGAAAATACTTAATATCATCAAAATCAATGTCGTTTTTAGAAAAAAAATATAAATACTTCTAAGCTGGAGCAGTATGTTACCATAATCAATAATTTATGTTATATTAACTTTATCAAAAATGGGTAGATTTAATCAAATATAATTAATTTTAATATTTTATTTTTATGGGTTACAAGAAAATGACTAAAAAATGCAATTAAGAAGAATGGTAACCAATCATATATTTTCCTAACAAAAATGGTATCTGTTATGTGACTTTTGATGTATGAATAGAATTTATCCAATTTGTATTCATTTTTATGGATTTGGATCATTTTTGAAAAGTTATTCCGTGAAACAAATATATTTCTTTGCAAACTATTTATAAACATAGATTATTTATGATCACCTCAACGTCAATGTATGAAACGTCTAGTAATTTTTCAAAGTTCGTCAAACATATTTTAGTTTTAAAAACAAAATAATTGGCACATTTTCAATACATTGGGAGTAAATTTCCTATTGCATTTTGAAATGGCGTCATGTAGTAACTAGCTGTTGTTGAATGTTTTTCTCTCTCCCCCATTCTCATTCACCAAAATCTGTCTCGAAAAATCCAAAATCTCTAGTTTTGTACTCTTTCGATTTTTTCAACATCTTTTCATTGAAATCAATCAAAAGTTCTATATTCTCAAATTTTATTTAATGCATCCTCTTTCACCGGCATTTGAAAGGTATGATTTGTAAACCCTAGTTTAATTTGATGACTTAAAAAATCAGTTTATTGTGATATAAGTAAACGGGCGATACTGGGAATTTGATGAAATTGTGTGATGTTGGTGTTTATTTTTGTCATAGAATGAATAGAACACCATTTTCTATTACAATAATGATGATAGGATTAAGGGTATGTCCTAGGGTAATTATGTCATTCTTTATATATATCTATCTCGATAATCAATCTTGTTAGAAATAAAAAATACATTCTTTATATTATATATTTGATATGATGTGTTATATTAATCAATTTATTTATTTAAAGTATATTAAAATAATTCATAAATGGTATGTTTTGCAATTGCAGTTAAAAAGTTTGTAACCATGAGTTTATCATAGTGAAACTAAGCATATCGTTTTAAATATTCCGAGTCAAGATGTAATGAGATTGGATATTGATATATCAGTTGATACCAGAGTACGTAACACGCTCCAAATGTTGCGTGACGTATTACTTATCATTGCTGGGTACACCAAGGGGTAACATACTAATACTTATTGGATAACTATGTAATGATCCACTCGATAGTTTTTTGTTGATTAATATAACTAACGTCAAACGAGAAATATCGATGTGAAAAAATTACATAGGTTTCTTGACTTAAGAATACTGTTGATCATTCGTGTGGAAACCCCACTTTGATTGTAGTTAAATTATGGCATTGCATCCATCGAACAACTATAGTTTAGTCGAATGTAAGCATTGAAAGTGAAACATATTCATGAGAGGATTCACCTCCTCTGTTATATAAGGTTAGTATCATGGTCAACTGAAATCAAATCAAAGTCAAAGTCTCTTATTAGAGCGGTTCAGTTAATAATAATCATTATTATTGAATGAAGATCTTTGTGTTTGGGCAGTAAAGTTGAATATGGATGTTATTGGAATTTTGAGCATTACCAAATTTCATAAGTCCTAATGTGATAAAGTTTTGATAAATGGAGTTGGTGTAAATAATTGTGACTACCGAGTAATGTTTAATTAACTAAAATTGGATTCTACCGAAACTACGTAAGCGAATTTGGGTGTAATATCTCAAAACATACTAAGTGACATGTGAACGTTAATACTCGAATTATTCGATATTAACCGCTGACCGAATTTACACCTAAGAGTGACACAACAGTAATGTTAAATGCTCCGATTAATACCTAATTTAATTAATTATAATTGTTATAAATTAATGTTTATGAAATATAAATTATAAAATTTTATTTGATTTATGGTGAAAATAGTGCGTATATAATAGTTGTATACACATGTATCGATTTTGATGTCGATGTACATTTAAAGTAGATTAAAATGTATTTAATTTGATTGGATTTGAAGTGACTGGGAGGCCCATCGAGGGATCTGATTTGGTCAACTGTAGGTGTAGGAGGAGAGGTTGGATTTGATTCAAAAATGGGGTTTGAATTAGCAGAGATATTTGTGGATCCGAATCCACGTTTTGCTCCTCTCTTTCTCAATTGTTTAAACACCATTAACCCCTTATTTGTTGCTCTCTTTGGAGCCTCCACTACATACATATCTGGCCGAAATAGCATCCGCTTCCTTCAGTCATCCAAGCAATACAAACACAAATTCAAATAAAATCATGAAGTCGTGCGTAGTGCTTTTAGTCTGGTAGCTCTTTCTAGAAGAATTTGAATTCGGATTCCAACGAAGTCGATCGATTCATCATTGATCGATTCAGTAGTCAATGTGCACTAATTATGCTATATTCAAGGTAAATTATTTATTTAATATTACATATATTTATTTTATAATTATCTTTAATTATATATGCTTAGATTAGATCTCAGTATCATGGATCCCTATATATATATAAGTGTTGTCGACATTGTATGTGAATATCTATATATGTATGGTGATTAAAAAAATTGTATATATATAGATATATATGTGCATATATAGCTCTTGGCCAATAAAGAAGAAACTCGAACTAAATATTAATTCTAAAAGGGATTTTAAAACAAGACTTTGTTTTTTAACGGTAAACGTATACATAAATTACATGTAAATTTTTATTAAATCGTATACATATAATAATTTTCAAAAATTATATATATATATATATATATATATATATATATTATTTGAAACCTTAAACACACTCTAGTTATACATACATATGTATGTATGTATATATTTAGTTTAAAATAACAAGATGTTACTTTAGTGTGTATATTATACGTATGAATACACACACATACACATACATGTGTGTGTGTGCGCGCGTGCGTGTGCGTGTGTATAAATATTAAAATACATCAATTATACCAATGATTACGATTTTTTTTTTAAAAAGGAAATTTTTTGAATGTTTTTGTATGGAAAAGATTTATGAAAAAAACTTAAAACCATAAAGGATTTAAAAAATGTTGGATTTTGGCAAACATATTATAGGCCAAAAATATGTATGGATATGTATACACACATATACATACATACATACACACATACATATATATATATATATATATATACATACATACATACATATACATACACACACACACACACACACACACATATATATATATATAAATTTTTATCTATTTATATTTAAATATATAATGATAATTTATATTTGAAATTTAAATATTAATTTATGCATATAGTTATATATTTTTATATTTCCAAAAAATTAAAAAATCATTTTATTCCGTATATTTACATTTATTTATTTTATTTTGTCTAAGTACTATTTTTGATTTAAATTAGAATATGGAAAAAAAACTTAAAGTCTAGATCTAGATCTAAATTTTGAAATTTGAATTTAAATTCAAAATTGTAATTATTAATATTTTCATTTTTAAGTATAGTATTTTACATTCTTTTAAATATATGTGTGTGCATATATTATTATTTATATATTTATAGATATATTTTATATCACATTGAAATACACACACACACACATATGTATATTAGACAGCACATATGTATATGCAGGGGCAAAAATGTCTGTTGCGGTGTAAATCCCAACATCTACATATGGGTATGTTAAACCATGCATAATACACACACTTGTGTGTGTATGTGTATGTGTGTGTATATATATACGCTTGTTCATATTATATGATATAAATGTAATATGAAAATCAAACTTTAATTACAAACTAAATATAATATCGATTTTAGTTAATATAAAGTTAGATTAGATCTCAATAAATTTAGACTTCATAAGCCCAAAAGATCCAAAATGGAATATATTTTTTGAAATTTATGTCACTATGTGCTAGCCCAGGTTCCAACAATGGAATTAGAGCCAAATAGCTTATGCTTCTAAATTAGCAATATTAGGGTCAATTTATTAAAGCCCATCCACATAGTATGTGTTGTAACTAAGCCAGCCCACATTTGAGTAATTGGGTGAATTAAAAAAAGTTTCCATTATTGAATCTTTAATGGACACATATGGTCTAATTCATTTAGAATTTTTCTAAGTTTTCTTTTAAACAATATTTTATTTTAATTTATATATGACATTTAGTATATATAATTTGTATATATTTTATATTTGTGTATCATATACACATATATGTGTGCGTGCACGTGCAATAAAATAATGTATGCATTGTTTGACGTGCCCGTGTATAGAGGTTGGAGTTTACTCCGCAACGGACATGTTAGCCCTCGGTATACTAATGTATTGTCTAAATATACATAAATATGCATCAAATTATTATATACATACACATACACATACACATACACATACACATACACATACACATACACATACACATGCACATACACACACACATACACATACATACATACATATATACATATACACATACATACATATATAATTATGTACGTACGTACGTAAATATGTATAAAGTTAATTATGTGTTTACTATAAAATACTAGTTATAAATTATTTGTATAAATCATTTATGAGATATGTGTGTGTGTGTGTGTGTATAAAGTATAATTTAATTTTGAAATTATTTTAAATATTAATTTGTAAAATAATTAAAAAACCTTTATCATATATTATGTAAAAAAATGATTTTTATTTTTGTTTTTTATTTATGCATTAAATCATAATAAATATAACCAACAGCTAGTTTTTTTTTGTGTGTGTGTGTGTGTGTGTGTGTGTAATTTTAATGCATATTTACTGCCGCTCATGGCCAAGGCTTTTTTATTAATTTAATTTTCGATTTATATAATTTTTAAATAAAATATACTTGAAAATCAATATCAATAAAATATACTTAAAAATCAAAATCCGCATGATTTTAATGATAAAAGTTATAAAAATCATTTCTGAAATCAAAATGCATATTTTATGTTATACAAAAATTTCAAAAAATTATATTATTTATATGTATTACAAATATTTATTTTGTTTTTTTAACTAATTTTAGATCAAATAAAAAATCTAAAATGTTTGAACATAAAAAAAATTATTTTACCGCCGAATGTTTTTAAATGTGTATTTTTTTACAAACTATAAATACATATATCATATGAATTAATATTTTATTGTTAGCTTTAATTGATAAAATCATTTATCATTAGTCCGTGAGCTATAAGAATACCTCCATATAACTTTTGATGCATGCGTGTGCATGTACACACACACATATAAAACCATCAATATGTGATGGTAATATACCGAATTGTGATAAGGTCTATCTAACTAACATATGAATAATTAATTAAATAAGCAATTAAAAATATTAATAAATTAGAACCATACCTCTAACCAATGCTTAGAGATCTCACTTTGAAATAATGAAATGGTTCCTTGAATCGAATTTCAAGTTTTAGAGTTGCTGCCTCCCGAACGGCTTTACCACTGATGATCAAATCAAAGAATTTTGATATAATTTGTACTTGGATTTTGGGGTTTATGAGGGATGGTTGCTGGCCGAAAATTATAGAAAGAGAGGATAAAAAGTGTAAAAAGGAAATGGTGTAGAGAATGTCATATAAATATGATGCCAAGTGGAGAGAAAAGTAATCACATTCTTATCTCTTTCTTACCAGTTCCACTCTTTTTAACCATTCAAAAACCTCGCTTTTTAGCCAACATTTGGTCGGCCTATCCAAGGCATTTTTGGTCGAAGTTTGCATGCCCCATATAGGCCTTAAATCCAGTTCAAGCCCGAACGATGTCTGTTGCATTTAAACCCAACTTCAATGTGTATCGATATCGTTCGTATTTAAATCAAGTGGTAATACAAAATTTGATATTGTTCAACACACCAAATATAAAATTTTATAATAAATATTACATAAGCATAAATTAATTTAATTAATTTATAACAGTTACAAATTAATTAAATCGAGTGGTAAAAGGAGTATTTATCATTTTGTTTGTGTGACTCTTAGTTGTAAATTTGGTCGGAACTAATATCGAAAAATTTGAAAATTAACATTCACACATCACTTAGCATGTGATGTGACATTATGGCTAAATTTATCACTTGCTTGGTTTCGATGAAATCTAGTTTCACTTTATTAAGCGTTATCAATAGTGACAATTATTTATTCTAATTCTCTGTATCAAAACTATATCACTTTGAATTTATGGAATTTGGTAATGGTCAAATTCTAATATCATTCATATTCAACTATATGTTCCAAACACAAAGTCCTTGATTTAATAATAACAGTTATTATTAATCGAACTAATCTGACTAGAGATTTTGACTTTGAATTGACTTCAATTGAATGTGATACTAACCTCATATAACTTAGGAGATGAATCCTCTCTTGAATAGTGTTTCATTTTCAATACTTCCGCTAGACGCAACAATAGTCATTCGATGGACCTAGTGCCATGACTTGACTATGATTGAAGCGTAGCTTTCATATTGAAGATTAACAGTATTCTTAAGTCGAGAGAACTGTCTAAATTAGTCACATTGATATTTTCTATTTGACCTTAATTATATTAACCAATAGAACACCATCGAGTAAGTCATTCCATAGTTAACCAATAACTATCAGTACTTAACCCTTGGGGCCCTACCAGTCATGAGTAATACACTGCCCAACATTTATAGAGCATGCTTGCTCCAGTCTGAACAGATGCATTGATATCAAGTCTTGATGCACCTTGATTGAGAATATTTAAAATGATGTGCTTATTATATTGTGATACAATATTCATGATTACAACTTAATGTAATTGCTGCCACAAACACATCATTCATGGATTTTCTATTAAATATAGTTTAATTAAACATTTAATTATTTATAACACATTATAACAAATATATAGTAGAAAGAAAAATACCTTTATTTTGAACGATAATTGATTGCAGAGTTAAATAATTTACAAAAAGTTACAAAATTTTCCCTAAGGCATACCTCTAAATCTATCAATCACTTACTTGCACTTGGGGCCAATTATGGAATCTCAATCCTATTCCTTCGATCAGCTTCTCGAGAGTCGATCGAGTCAGACCTTTTGTGAATGGAACTGCTATATTATCCTTGGTATCATTCCTTTGTATCATGAACTCTTTCTTCTCAATGAATTCTCTAATTTGGTAGAGCTTTCAAATAATATGCCATGACTTTTTATGAACTCTGGGCTCCTTTGCAATCTGAATCGCCGCACTGTTATCATAGAACAATGCCATAGGATTCTCAGAATTGGGAATCACTTCAAGCTCACTTAAAAACTTGTGCATTTATACTACCTCCGTAGTTGCTTCATTGAGGGCGATGTATTTCATCTCCATCGCCGAATCAGCTACTATCTCTTATTTGAAACATTTCTAACTGATGATTATGCCATTAAGTGTAAAGGCATAACCAAACACCGATTTACTATCATAAATGTCACTCTTAAACCTCGAATCCGTATACTTCTTCATAAGGAGGTCTCTATTTCCATAAATGAGGAATAAGTTCTGAGTATTTCTTAAATACTACAGTATACATTTTCCAGCTATCCAATGCTTTTCTCCTAGATTATACTGATATCGACTCATGCATCCTAATGTGTATACCACACTTAATCTAGAACATAACGTAACGTACATCATGGATCATATGGTTGAAGCATAAGGAACCCTCTTCATACACTCTTTCTTCTCATTAGTATGAGGAGCATCCTTCTTGGAGAGGACGATTCCAAACCATGCTGGAATGTTTACATGCTTGGAATTCTCTATACCAAACGTCTTCTGGTGTGGTAACTATGTAGGGATAGGGACAATCCCAATAACCTATTAGATCTATCTATATAGACCTTTATACCTAGTACATAGGCTGCTTCTTCCAAATACTTCGTGGAGAAGTTCTTGGAAATCCAAACTTTCACTAATTGTAGAAAATATCATTGCCACAAAAAAAGGACGTCAATATATAACATTAAGAAGATGATAGCGTTTCCCTATTCTTTTCTGTACATGCACGCTTCCTCTATGTTCTAAAAAACCAAAATATTTGATTATCTTATCAAAACACTTGTTCTAACTTCTTAAAGCTTGTTTAAGTCTATTAATAGACTTTAACAATTTGCAAGCCTTGCCTTTATTCTCACCAACTAAAAACCATCGGACTGCGACATACAGACGGTTTCTTCTCACCATTCAGAAATGCATCTTTATGTTTATTTGCCATATTTCATACTCATAGAATGCAATAATGGCTACCATAATCCGAATGGACTTTAGCACGGCTATGGATGAAAAGATCTCATCATAATCAACACCTTAAATTTGATGAAATATTTTCACAACTAGCCTAGCCTTATAATTCTATACTTCCCCATCTGCATTTAGCTTCTTTTTAAAATCTATTTGCAGCCGATGGGTTTTATCCCTTTGGGTACATCCAACAAATTACATACTTTGTTTTCGTATATGGAATCCATCTCGGATCTTGGTGCTCCAAGACATAGTGCAGAGTCTTTACTCTGCAGTGCTTGCTGAAAAGACAGAGGTGTGTCATCATCTAAGACATAGTCCTACTACTCGTCATCTATGAGAAATCCATAGTACCTCACTGGTGCATGAGATTCACTACTAAACCTTTTAATAAGCTATATGTTTTTGTATTGGGGTGAACTTGGTTCTCCCACCAGTTCAGCCTCAATGTTAACTTTTTAGATCTCATCCATGTCTAAAACTTAGTTGTTAATTTCTTTTGATAGAAATTCCTTTCTTAAAAAGACAGCATGCGTAGAAACAATTAACTTTTGTTCCTCGGTATTGTAGAATATATATCCAATCGGTTTTTTAGGATATCCTATAAATTTACACAGTATCGATCTTGCCTCTAGTTTCTTTGACGTTCTAAATGTATGTTAGACAAACCCCCACCTTCAAATAATTGAGTTAGGGTTTCTTACCATACCACATCTCATATGGTGTTTTAGTCATAGATTTATTAAGCAACAAGTTTAATATATGCGCTACAGTTTCTGGTGCATATCCCAAATAAATAGAAGTAGCTTAACCTTACTTATCATGGAACGAACCATAACTAACAGGGCTCGATTCCTTTACTTAGACACATTTTTGTGTTGTGAAATATAAGGTGGAGTAATCTGAGATAATCCTATTATCTTTTAAGTACTGTTGGAATTATTGTCCAACGTGCTTACCTTCTCGATCAAATCAAACAATCTTAATTTTATGGTCTATTTCGTTTTCTACTACATTTTTATACTTAACAAATTTCTCGTAGACACCGAATTCATTCTCCATAAGATACATAGATCCCTGTATTGAAAAATCCTTAATGAAGGTAACAAAGTAAGAACTATTAGCCTTGGTGATTATAAGCCTTGGGCCACATGCATCACTATGTACTAATTCTAAGAGTTCATCAACTCTTTCGTTGCTCCCATTGAAGGGATGCTTGGTCATTTTCCCTTTGAGACATAACTCGCACGCGTCAATTGATTCAGAATCAACTGACAGGAGAAAATCTTCAGCTTTCATTTATGTACTGGTTTCTCACTAATATAATCTAGCCTACAATGCTAAAGATGACTATCATTTATGTTGTTAAAAGAACTATTCGTAGAACACACATGGTTAGTATTAATCACATAATACCATTTTCAAGACACCACCGTAGACTTTATTTCCATTCAAATTAATGTTTATAACATTATTCATGCAATGAAATATATATGGTTTCATACAAACTAGAAATGGAAATAATTCTACAAATAAAGTCTTTTACAAAATAGTGATAATCTAATATCAATACAACTCCACTATGCCAACATAATTGACAATCTCCTACCGTCATTGCATCTAAGGTAGATCCATTAGTTACTTAAAGCCTCATTTCTCCTCTTGCCATGTGGTGCCACTTCTAAGCCCCTGCAATGAACCATATATATGAGTTCTAGATCCAGTATCTAACCCCCAACACATATATTGATTATAAAATAATTTTAAATCATAAATGTACCTAACGGAGCTGCAGAACCGTTCTGCTTTCTTTCTCTAACAACCTTTAGGTAACCAGGAAATTCCAATGACCTTTCTTTTAACAGTGGTGACATTCGCCCTTGTCATCTATCTTCTTAATTTTCTTATTCTTCTTACCTTCTCTTTTCGCTTCTTCGAACCTTTCGAAGATGATGCACCACCATTTACAACAAGCTCAACCCCTTTATCCTTGGATGTAGACCGACCGACCTTAACATATTAAGGAGCTCCCTAAGATTCACATTCAACCGGTAGATATTTTAATTCAGTACAAACAGTTCATACTGAGGTGTAAGAGAACTAAGGATCAAATCAACGTGTAATTCGTTGCTTATCTATACATCCAACTGTGAAAATCTATCATTATGGCCCTTCATTATTAAAATGTAACCATCCTCCTTTTTTCCTTTAGTTATTTTAGTATTGAACAACTTCTTTGTAAGCTCATACCTTATGGAACATGACTATTCTTTAGACTATCAAATATCTTATAGGAAAACATGTTTTCATACTGCCTCTGCAATGACTTTTTTAACGTAGACAATATGAAAACTTGGATGAAACTTAAGTCCAAAACTCATTTCTCATAAGCAAGTCTAAGTTCAAGGTCTGCATTATACGTGGATTGTTCTTTAGATTCGCATGTAATAGCTGACCAAGGATGCTCGTAAGTCAATGCTATCTTAATCGCTCTTAACTGATTAATATAGTTTGGTCTGGTTAGCTTGTCACTTTTAAAAAATCATTTTGATTGGTAGATTACTAGGACAATATCATAGTATGTGTTCTTATAGTATTAGTAAGATGAAACTTTATGTCTCATTTTACTGATAAGCTCCCACTAGTCATTTATGTTTCACAAACCCTAAACCAAAACATAGAATTCTTTCAACTTCATTAGTACGGTTTAGGACTCGTGTATCTTGGAATTCTAACACTAAGTTTGCTCAAATAGTCATAAAACCATATACGTTAGATAAATCCTTATCGGTTGTATCATACATAAATCTTAACCCATGGTACCTTGTCCTAATTTCACTTCGACCTTAAGTTTTCTCAGCATATCAAAATGAAGTTATTCACTCGTACCATATCATGATGGCCTAAGTATAGTATATGTATCTCGAGTTTGCTCAACAATTACATATAGTATCTTACATCATCTATTAAATATATTAATAATACTACACATAACATCCCTAGATTGATTTTGCTTAACAATCAAGAAGCATGCAAGTAATTTATTAATATATATAAACATACACATACATATATATGGTAAAGGAAAACATTATATTACAAATTCGAGCCCTACCTTGCATGCACTTCTCACAGAAATAGAGCCCTAGGGATTGTAGACGCTATGAGTTGAAGCAGAAAGGCACAACTTAATTCTCCTTTAGGAGTTTACTGGTCCGTCAGGTTCTTTTGAGTATAATTTCAAATAAAGCATTATATCAAAGATTCATAATCTTTATTATATTATATTGAGTTATATCGACTTATTTGAATAATGTATTTCTTATGAATACCCTGGTGATTTAAGTATCAGATAAATCAGGAATCACATTATACGTATATTTACGTATGTATTTATTTCTTAAGTCTCTTTAGGATTTCTTAATGTTCCACCTTTATATTATACATTTGTACTATATAAGTTTTACTATTATATAACATTTATATTTTAATTATCTTATATAATAATCTTATGTATAACATTATATTAATTAAATGTTATTTAACTAATTTCTAATTAATTAACTTTTAATTAGTTGTGGTTATTCAATCTTAACATATTATATTGAATATTTTTATATACTATAACCTTTATATTGTTACACACACAGATATATATAGCATATGCATTTCAACATATTAATTAACTTTTAATTAATTTATTTAACTAAACTATTTTAGTTAAATTTCATAAATTTCAGAAACTTGTTTTATATATACGTACACCTATACTAATATTGTCTTAGACATTTTAAGATAATATAACATATATCTCTATATATTATGCATTCATATATGTATAATATTTAATTAAATTATTTAATAAATTTAATTCATTTATTGATCATATTAATAAACTTAATTTCAATATTAATTTATACGTATTTTCAAAAAATTTGAAAATTTTATTATTATTATAACTTTTATAATATACATATATCTTATTTTAAATTTAAATTTAAAATTTAAAATCTATATATTTTTTTAATTTTCAAACAATCTTTAAAATTAGCCTAAGTCACAATTTAAGTCGGGCTTTTTCTATTAGTGTCAACCTTTAGGCTCACGTATCTATTCTGGCCAAGCTAGTAGCAAGTTAGGGTAGAGTACTTGATTACCCAAACTCAATCATTCGACATTACGTTTCTAGGCACCATATTATCTAGGTTGTGGGCTAAAATAGTTAATCTATAACATGATTAATTTAGATCGGATATGCTATTGAGCTCCGATACCATTATTGGAACTAGGCCAACAATTGGGTAAATTTTAAAAAATTCCATTATTGGATCTTTGATGGGCCTACGTAGTATAATTCATTTAGAAAATAAATATTTTATTTGAATTTTATAATGAAATTTATTTTACATAATTTTTTTATATTTCTTATATGTCTACAAGATTTGACATGCCCGTGTATAGGTGTTGTGATTTACAATACAATAGACATGTTTGCTCCTTGGGTATACTAATGTATTGTCCAAATATACATAAATGTGCATCAAATTAATATAAATAAATATACCCATATATTTATGTATAAAGTTAACTACGTATTTTTTATAAAAATATTTGCTATAAATTATTTATATGAATCTATTTAAATTTCAAAATTAAATATTAATTTGTAAAATAACTTAAAAACCTTTATCACATATTATGTAAATAAATATGGTTTTTTATCTATAAAATTGAATTATGGTATACATATATATAACATATTACTAGTTAATATATATATATATATATAATTTTAAATACGTTTTTGTTGTTTGACAATTTTTTTATTAATTTTATTTTTGGTTTTAATAACTTTTAAATTGAATATACATTAAAAATTAACATCCATATAAAACTAAAGATAAAAATTATTTCAAAATCATTTCTGAAATCAAGATGTATATTTTATGTTATATAAAAATTTTCAAAAAATTATATTACATATAAATGTCTTGTAAATATTTATTTTGTTTCTTCAACTAATTATAAATCAAATTATTTAAAATGTTTTTAAATAAAAATAGCAATTTTTTTAATTTTAATATGGAGTGCTTTTAGCTATATGAACTTTTAAATATGTATATCACATGAATTAATATTTTATTATTAGATTTAATTGATAAAATCATTTAATAACAACTTTTGTAATTTTTTAATTATTGGACCATGAGCTATAAAAATACTTTCATACAAAAAAATTATGCACACATGCATACGTATGCACACAAATAGATATATAAATATATGTATACATATATGTTACCATCAGTCTTCACTTCAACCTTGTAGAAACCATGCAGAATTTAAAACAAGGATTTACAAAGAGAGGTTGCAACAACATGACCTTTCAAAAGAGTCGACATGATGCTTCTGCAAAAGTTGAATGTGCTATAAGCTTTCAAAGAGGTCAAAAGGGGACGAGAGCACCCTTTCGCTCCATTTGTTTCCTTTCGAAACAGTAGCTTCTGCATGCGTGAAGACATTTCGAATGAGTTGAGGAACACCTTTCAAAAGCAACAGATTACAAGCTTTCGCGTCCGCCAAACCCTTCGAAACAGTGGGTTTCACTTTCATTCACATTCCACAAAAGAACACTTGGCCAGAGCGACCCCTTCGAAAGCATAAATTGGCCTTTCGAACCGGTTGGGACCATTCACAATTATAAAGAAAAGCTTACTTAAGAGAGTGGGGATCCACATCAAGCAACAAGTATGCCTTGGAAAACTACCTTCCACATTTAAAACTTCTATGTCTATACTCCTTCGAAGCCCCAAAGATTCACCTATCACAGAGTCGAAAGCCCTGTCCTGTCCTATTTGCAACAACACATCAACAACAAAGTAGAGGCGCATCTACACTTTTCGACCAGCTCGAAAGTACTCAAATTAAATTTAAAAGAAAAGTAAAAGGATGCCCTGATGTTAACATCAACGAAAAATCTCCAAGGCCATCTTTTGACCAAGTCGAGAGGACCGATTCGAAAGGTGCCAACCCACACCTATAAATAAGACCGTAGGGATTTGGTTTTGTTGATTCGATTTCATTCACTCCATACTTGTTCTTTCTTGGATTTGTAAACCCTAATTCTAAAATTAGATTGGGGATTTGACTTCTTTGCATTACTTAGACTACTGGTAACAAAGTAAAAATAATAAAAGCAAGTTTATGGCATTTTTGGATGTATTGGCCGATCTAGTGCTTCTATGTGATTCTTAGGTCCTAACCTCAAGTCATCTTATCCACTTCGAAAGGAGGTTTCAATAGGATCCTAAACCAACTCAACTAGTTCGAAAGGTATTTTCAAAAGGGATTCAAGCGTTTCATCTCATCGGAAGGTTATTTGGAAGGAGTTACAATTGCCACAACCTTTTCGAAAGGTGGACTTAAAGGAGATTTGAATCACCTAGATTGTTAGATAAAAGAATTGGAAAGGTCTAAACTAACTCCATCTATTCGATAGGTGGTTTCAAAGGGATTAGTTACATTTTAAACTTTGCTTTGGGATGGTGACAATTTTTTTGTTAATAATATATATATGCACATGTATATATATATACATACACACACACACATACACACACACACACACACATATATTATAATCCATCGACATGTGAAAATATGGTAATATACCGATTCATGATAAGGTCTATCTAGCTAACATATGAATAATTGATTAAATAAGCAATCAAAAATATTGATAAATTAAAACCATACCTCTCACCGAGGCCTAGAGATCTTACTTTAAAATGATGAAATGATACCTTGAATGAATTCCAAATTCTAAAGTTGTTTGCTTCCGGACTGATTTACCACCGACGATCGATTCATAGAGTTTTGATATAATTTCGCACTTGGATTATTGGGGTTTATAAGGGATGGTTGTCGGCCGAAAAATAGAGAGAGAGAGGAGGTAAAAAGTATAAACATAAATGATGTAGAGAGTGGCATACAAAGAAGAATTCAAATGAAGAGAAAAATGGATTACATTTGTAACGATCCTGATTTTTAACTAAAATTAAATTGATAGTGTAAATAAATTTTGGAATAAAATTGTAAATTAATTTGAATTTTTCAAATTAAATGGAATATTTGTTTATTTGAGTATTGATTTTTAAATTTAATTGAGGTTTTGAATTTCTATATTTAAAATCTTATAGATAAAAAGTAACATCCCAAAGTTATCAATTTAAATAAATAATATATTTCAAACTCTTGGGATTTAATTTGAGAATAAATTGGAAGAAAAAAAAAACTAAAAACAAATGAAAATAAGTGATAATATTATATGAAATAAATCCCAATTTTATCTTGAGATTAAAATATTGAAATAATAAATGTTGTAAAAAGTCATTTAAATTTAAAATCTTATATATATATATATATGTATATATATATGTATATTACAAATATGAGTAAATTGAATACATATTTAAAATTAATTTAAATTTTTTCAAAATAAAGTGTGAATGTATAAATGGATATGAAAGTTTAGATTTCAAGTTTGAAATGGAAAATTGAATTTAAGTATAATAAAAATAAAATCAAAATAATAATAATATCTTTTTGACCTGGAAGAAAATATATATACAAATGTAAATACATATAAATACATATACATGAGAGGTGGAGTAGGGGGATGAACAAAATCTTGCTCTCATCATTGCTTTTTACAAATGGCATGATTTGTCTTATAAAAAGATAAAATATTCACATAAAAAATTAAAGAAACTTTTCAGTTTCCAAAGAAATTTCGAAATTATAAGCCTCTAGCTTTTGAAATACAACCACAAAGATTTTTCAAATCTAAACATCATCATTCAATTCAAAAGAAACCATCAAAACAGGGGAAAAAAAAATTTGCCCTCTTCTTCTTCATTCCAAAGTTTGAAGATCTGAAACCATGTAAACTAGTTCAAGCTATAATTCCATCTCTCAGGTAGTTTAAAACTTTATTGTTTAATGAAATTATGATTTGGAAATCAAGTTTTAATATAAATGGATTTCACTGCAGGTTAGAAATGCTTCAAGTTTGGCTAGACAGAAAACAGTGCAGTGATTTCTAAAATAAATTCAAGGCAAGTGGATTTACTTTTTTTTAAAGGTTTTAAGTTAAATTTGTTAAACATGAATGAAACAGGAATTTAACCAATTGAATCAATCAATTTATTTGCAGGAGAGTATAAGATCAAAGACTCAAAACTATTTCCAGTTTTGTAGCCTCAGAAGAAAAAAAAAGCTTCTGTTATGAATCCCAACTGTAAGTAAAATGAAAACTATTGTTATTAATGAAATAAGTGAATGAATATAACCAGAATAATCACAGATCTGTGTTTAAAATTTGCAGATCTAAACTTAAAAGAAACTAAAAAGTAGGAAAAGTAAGGCATTGTTGCCAGGCTCCATTTCTGTTTTGAAAGAGCTAGGAAACTCTTCTGTCTTCTGAAAAAAAAATGTGAGCAAACTTCTTCGACCCAATCTTTAAATTTATGTGATGTGTTATGCTTGTTTCTGTAAAGTAGTGAAAATTGGTTGCATGGATTAAATGTTGCTGTTGTATAGATAGATAGGTAGATGTTTAAACATGCATGCCTGTACTTATGCATTCACAAGGTTCTGTCTTGGCAACAGATTTTAAGAAATGAATTCAAAAATCAATTACACTTCACCTGACCTCCTATATGATGTATGTTAAAAACAAAATATACTGGTAATAAGAAGATATTGGGTTTAAAAATATTTTTTAAGGAATGAATCTGAAGAACATTTAACAAGAAAAAAAAATTAAGCTGTAAGTAAATTCAAATCCTTGTTTTGATATTAATAAATTGAATAAGCAAGAGCATGCAACAGTTATCAAACAAAATGTTATAACTTCAAGTTGCAGGTTTAAAATTCAAAAAAATCAATTAGGAAAGAATTTCCCAGGCCTCATCTCTGTTGATAGAACTGTCAGTAATCTCTGGAAAAACAGTGAGTAAACCTTGTTTTTCCTTTATCATGCTTGCTATGTGTATGTTTTGGGTGATATAGGAAAATTAAATTTTGTTGGCATGCAAGAAATTTGAATGTATGATTGGATGTTTGGTTTGTCATGATTGACTGTACAAAATTTTAGTCCCTGTTTTTGTTCAGGAAAAAAAAAAGTGCAAACCTGTAAGAAAACCATTTCTTCTTCCCCTTCGTCTCTTTTTCCTGTTGGATTTGGAAAAAAATTAAACAAGTTAAAGTTTATGCTTTAAGCTTTCACCATGGTTTAGTAACAAAACTAAACAAGTTTTGAAATTTGACCAGGTTTCAGTAAATAATAATAATAAAAAGATATAGGATTTGTGCCAGTAATAAATTTTAAACAAATGATATAAAGTTCCCTCTGGAAATTTATTAATCACTGACACTACTTGAATTTTTTTCCAAATTTCGAATTTTACAGATTTCAACTTCAAGGATGTTGTTTGAATCCACTTCAAAAGTGATGATTTTAGAAACAAGAATTTGAATTTTACATTTGACAATTCTCTGGAAAATAGGATTTGATCAGAAAATGATTTTTTAGCAGATTCTGGGGATCCTTGTAGTTATGGGTCTCGAATTCATTATCGCAGCTAGATTTAATGCTTGGTATCATTAGAAAAATACTGGAATAATTTATAAATCTTTGAATTCTTGATTTGAATTCAAAATAGGGTTTAAGAACACACGTTTGTTCACGTAAAAGAAATAGTCGCTGATGATCCTCGGCGTATCGAGTTGGACGAGGGTTGGGGTTTAGCTTCGTGGATCACCGGTGGTGATGTGGCCGCGGTGGTGCGAGGGCAGGTAGTCGGCGTCGCGTGGTCGGGGAGGTTTTGGTCGAGCAGTTGTTTTTCCAGTTCGAGGCTGATGACTCAATTTTGACGTGAGGGGAGATGGGGCACTTCGATGGCTGGAGATGGTTGCTGGGTTGGTGGTGGACGTGTGGCGATGTTCGCCAGTGGTTGGAATCGCCTCCGGTGCACGTGCACGCGGCTATGGTGGCATGTCAGGGTGATGGGTTGAAAAGGACAGGGGAAAGCTCGAAGCATGGCACGGGGAAATTGAGTGGAAACTCGAAGACGAGCTCGAGTGGTTTTGCGTTGTATCGAGTCACCTTTTAAAACTTAGCAAATTTTCGAAAAAGATCTTACTCGGGTAGATTTGGCTAAAACTCGAAGTAGGGGGGAGTTTTCCTCGGGGACGACCCGAAGCACGTCTCGGGTGAGTGAATTTAAAACAGCAACTCAGTTTGTCTTTACCAAATTTTTGAAAACACCAGTAAACTTATTTCCTGAATAAATTTATAATGATGATAAATAGCATATGAAATAAATGGCATTTCAAATTTATAATTTTATAAAAGTTGTTTTAAAGTTTAACTTAACAAAATTTTTAAAAGTAAACTAAATGTTTAAATGTTAATTTAAAAACCAAATTGATTTATATAAATGAAGTATTTCAAAAAAAAAAACTTAGATTTTAAAAAAATAAAATTGTTTAAAAAAAAATTTAACTTGATAAAATACTTAGGAGTAAATCAAATATTCAAATTTTTAACTTAAAGACAAAATTCTTTATAATGATTAAATAAAGATTTTAAACAATTAAAATTTGTGATTACTTTATAATTAAAAGTTGATTTAATTAAAGGGTGAAAGTAATTAACATTTACTTAATTATAAATTAAGGATTTATGAATTAAGATAATTAATTAAGAAAAGTTAGTTGATAAAGTTAATTAGGATTGAACCAATTTATAGTTAAGAATAATTAATCGTTGATTTAAATTTTATGTAATAAATTGTGTGGTTAACACACTTAATCATATTCACCCTAATTAGAGATGATTGACTGGATTGATATTTCTGTTGTGATGCTGTGATTGCTTTGTGATGGACTGTGATTTGTGATTTATTCCTACATGTGTGTGAAACCCTTTTTGCCCGTAAAATGGCATTTAAACTTCGATGCGACAGGGAGTCGGATTCCAGTTGGTTATCCGAAACCCACATCGAATCATATTAGTGAACCTTTGTGATTGATAAATTTACTTTATCTATGGATCTGTGAATGAAGATAAGCGTTATGGGTTATACCGCTTATCAATATATCTGTGATGATAGATGTGTGCACTATTGTGTAAAACCCCTTGGACTACACTATACACACACCAATATGGATTGCACGTGGAAATTGGTTAAGTCACAGATTTTTGAAATAAATTGTAAAAAATTGAATTTTTAAATCTAAATGGTTTTGGAAATGGATCGGATTTAAAGTGAAAATATTTTGGAAAAGAATTTCTAAAATAAAAGTTGTTTTGAATAACTTAATAAAGTTTTGAAACTTAATAATTCAATTCAAAATTAAATTCAAGGTTTGAAATTAAATTCTATTTTGAGGATTTATGAAGTAAAAGGTTGTACAAGCTTATATGGGTTTCAAACCATTTTTTTAAGTGTTGTTATGGGATTTAAATTTAACCCGAGTTTGAAAAACTTTAACTTGTATAATTGGAATTGGATTTTTCCAAAATGAAAACTGTTTGTTTTCAAACGATAAAGGCTTTCAGATAAGAAATGAATTTCCAATGTGTATAAAAGGAATTTCAAGTTTGAATTGAAATGGTTTTCCAAATTATGAATGAATATTGGAAACGGTTTTTGAAAGCTATAAGTTAAATCTTTGATTTAAAGAATAAATGAATTAATCCAATTAAAATGGATATTGTTTTGAAAACCGTAAATGGATCTTTGTGAAACTAGTTAAACTTTGTGAAATAAATCTTTTGTTTAAAGATTTGAAATGGTAATTTGGTTTAAACGATTTAAAGGGAAGTTTTGGATAATAAGTTGTGACTTAACTGAAAATCCCATGTCCATATGTTTTTAAATATCGCGCTCATTATTCGGTTTAGCCGGGAGAGGACCTTGTGTCATATAACCCATTCCGAATAATGATACGTCGTTATGGATAGCATTTGAAGACCGGTGGTGAAGAACGGGTATTTGCGAGAATGATAGGATGACCTATCGATTGTCTCTGCACTGAGTAGCTATGGTATAGAGATTTCCTAAGTAATGGGAAGTCCGATCGGGATTGTGAATACCTGCATTTGCAAGGGCTTCTTCGGAAGTGCCTTCGGTTCTGTTCGAGCCCGGAACAGACTTGTATGGTCGTGTGTCTGACACTACACTTTGAGATGTAAAGCCGATTTCTTTCAAATACATATCTGTTGGTGGCGGAGAATTTATTCTCTTAGCTTAACACCCTTCTCTGAGACGTACGAGCTTAGAGGTTATGTAGTTGAAGTTTATCAGCGATATACTCCCAATTTGGTAGTGTGGCACGCTAAGTGCTGCTGTATGTTGATGATCATTTGTTGATCAAAGCATGGCTTTGTGAAAAAGCGTAGCTTTGTGGTCGAGACCTCATCAAGCCTCACAAACCGGTAATGGTCGAAACAGGAAAGATGCGGCAAGGTTTCAGGGGTAGCTCCCCTAGGGTATGACCATTCCTTCTGGAAAAGGGTGGTATCATGGTATGGAGCCCAAATACTTACTCATGTGGACACTAGTATATTTATTACTGTGTGATGTTGTTGTTGGAGGGGCCTCGGATAAAGGTCCCAAAGGACCGGGGGTGGCATATCTCAGGTTTTATTCCCCGGGAAGGGGGTAGCCGGCCTTGTTTGGCAGAGAGTCGGGTAGGTTCTCGGGGCGTCCCGCCAGAGGCGTTCCCATGTGGCAATAGGAAGTTCCTTAGCCTGACCATTTGTTGGAAATCCATTCATCCAATACGCGCCTTGTACGGTTTTAGTTGTAGAACCTGCCATTTAACATGGCAGCTATAGTAGGCATAGTATAATGATACCTATGCTGGCTAGGATTTATATTATACTTTCGAAATGTTTTTCCACTATGCACTAGTAATAATATCAAAAAGAATTTTTGCGTAGTAAGCATGTTTGACTGTCATAAGGAGAAATCTCCTCCATGTGTGCGTTTGCATTGTGTGTGTGCCGGGAGGCCTTATGGTAGTTTCATTTTCCAAAAGCATTGCGGATTTAAACTTTAAAAGCTTTGTTGTTTGTTTTAAAAGATAAAACTGCTTTGTTTGCTCACACCAGTCCCACGACTGACCTGGAGTTTATTGTTCCTTTCCTAAACTCTGGGTGCCCACTATTTTCCACACGGGCAGTCTAGAGTTGGGTTTTCAGATAATCTTCTAATAGGTATAGATTAGTTAGCCTTCGAAGCTCTTCGGATTTGTGGATCGCATTTGCTGCACTTCAGCATCACACCAGTCTTGCTCTCTTAGTTAATGTGATGAGGGTTCGAGCTAGCTTTGGACTGAAGGTGGAGTTGGAGTTTGGCATTGAAGACACTCTCTTTCCGCTGCTATTTTCTTGTATCTCTGATAGTATTGTTATCCATTGTACCATTCGATTGTATTCTGTTGTATTAGATATTGTATTATATGTTGTATATCAAATGTATCATGCATATTTTCTTCCGCTGTGTTGTACTTATTATGTTATAAGCTTCGGCGAACCAGGTTCGACGTTTGGATCTGCGGCATTTAATACGAGTGTCGTATTCGGTGCCAATTTTCGAAGGTCGAGTCAGGGTCGTTATAACATTGTTATATCTCTCTTACTAATTCTACTCTTTTTTACCATTCAAAAACCTTCATTTTTATCCAACATTTGCCCGACCAATCGAAGCCAATTCTAGGAAAAAAATTCATACCCTATAAGGGCCTCAAAACCAGTTCAAGCCTAAACGATGTCTGTTGCAATTAAACCCAAATTCAAATACGTACCGGTATCGTATTTTGATTACTATATTTCTGTCTATTATAAATACACTATTTAACATTGTTCAACATACCAAATACTAAATTCTATAATCAATATTTCATAAATATTAATTAATTTATTATAATTACAGATCAATTAAATTGGTTGATAAAAGTAGTATTTATCGTTTTTGTTGTGTGACTCATAGGTATAAATTTAGTCAGCGATTACTATCGAACAATTCAAATATTAAAGTTCACACATCACTTTGTTGGTGGTGTGACATTATGACCAAATTTATCGTTTTTTTGGTTTCAGTGAAATCCAATTTCATTTGGTTAAGTATTGCCCGGTAGTTGACATAACACCAATTCTTTTTATCAAAACTATATCACTTTGAATTTATGGAATTTGGTAATGATCAAAGTTCTAATATCATTCATATTCCACTCTATAGTCCACACAAAAAGTCCTTGGTTTAATAATAATAATAATAATTAACCAACCTACTTTTCCCAGAGAATTTGACTTTGAATTGACTTTAATTGACTATGATACTAACCCCATATAGCTGAGGAAACGAATCCTCTCTTGAATAATGTTTCACTTCCAATACTTCAACTCGACCCAAATATAGTCACTTGATGGATATAGTGCCATGATTTGACTATAACCAAAGCAAAGCTTACATATTGAAGATCAAAACTATTCTCGAATCGAGAGAACTGTGTAAATTAATCACAGTGATATTTTTTAATTGGCCTTAGTTATATTAACAAACAGAAACTATCAAGTGATTCATTCCAAGTTACCCAATAACTGTCAATACGTAACCTTTTGGTACCCCTAACATTCATGAGTAATACATTGCCAAAAATGTGGAGAGTGTTAAGTAATCTTATCTTAATAGATAGATCGATATCCCGTCTTGATGGATCTTGACTCAGAATATTTAAAGTGATGTGTTTATTATACTGTTGATACCATACTTAGGATTACAATTATATGTAATTACTATAACAAACACACAATTTATGGATTTTTTGTTAAATGTAATTTAATTAACTATTTAATTATTTATATCACATTATATAAATATAGAATAGAAAGAAAAACACCTTGATTCGAATGAGAATTGATTATAGAGTTAATTAATTTTCATCAATTCTCAAAAATTTAAAGAATTTCCCTTAGGGCATACCCCTACCTCTATCAATATGGTATCTTAAAAATAGTGTCTAAGATTGTGTTAAGGTAATCTAGCACTCTACCCTACTGGCTACTGGCCTAAAAGGATAAGGTAAGCTCAAAGGTTATCCTCAATATAAAGGCCTAAATTAATTTGAGCCTTGTGCTAATTTTGAAATTATTTTGAACTTCATATAAGAGTTTCAAATTTAAATGTTAAATTTCATAAATAATAAAATACATTTTATAATATATATATATTTATTTAAATTGTTTTGAAAATAAAATCAAAGTTTTAAATTTAAAATATAAATTAAAAAAACTCATATTATAAAAGCTATATTTTTCAAAATGTTTGAAAATTTAATGGACATCGATTTCAAAAATATTATTGATTAATAAGATTAATAAAATAAACGAATTACTTACATAAGTTCGTTAATTAAATATATACATGTATAATATATATATAATGATATATGTTATGTTGTCTTGAATTATTTAAGACAATAAGAGTATACATGTTTGTATAAAATAAATTTTGAAACTAATAAAATTTAATCAAAATTGCTTGATTAAATAAAATTGATTAAATGTTAAGTAATCAATAAAAATACACACACACACATAAGATATATTTATACTACCATATAGCTATAGTATACATGTATTCGATATAATATATTATAATTGAATAATATAACAGTTAACTAATGTGTTAATTTATCAAGCTTATTAAGGAAGGTTTAATTAATATAATGTTGTATATCAAATATTATATGAGTCAGATAAAGTATAAAAGTTATACAATAATAAAACTTATATGATATAAATGTATAAACTAAAGGAAGAATATTAAACAAACCCTAAATAGACTTAAGGAATAGAGACATACGTAAAAGTAACTATACCGTGATTTTTTATGTATCAAACACTTGAATCACAAAGGTATTTCTATAATAAATACATTATTCCACAAATTTATATCACTCAATTAAATATATTAAAGATTATGAATCTTTAATATAAGTGTTGTCCTATACCATATGTATATTAATAAATTACTTGCATACTCTTTGGTTGTTTAGCAAACTCAATGTAAAAATGTTATGTGTAGTATTATTAATATACTGACTAGATGAAATAAAATTATTATATGTATTTATTGAGCAAACTCAAGGTACATATACTATATTTAGGCCATCGCGAAATGGCAGGTACGAGTGAATAATTTCTTTTGATTTGTTGACCAAACTCAAGGTTGAAATGAGATAAGGAGAAGGATCCAAGGGTTTGAGAGATGTATATAATACAATCGATAAGGAGTTATGCATCGTTTATGAGGATATGAATTGTTGAGAAAACCCAAGGTCAGAATCCCAATACAATCGAGTCCTAACACCCACTGATGAAGTTAAAAGTCTAGAGGGAGCCTTATCAGAAAAATGAAATGGTAACATTTAATGTTTGTAGTATTATAAGAACGTCTGCTATATATAAAGTCCAAATAAACCACAATGGTGAATTTACACAATTAATATAATTGATAATATGTTTATCAGTTAAAAAATATAATGGAACTGCACTGATATTGACAAATAGAATTATAAAATATACATACCACTAAATATTTTTTGCATGTTGACCAATATAAGTGCCTAATTATATAACTACAAAATAGGTTCATAACTTGGTCACTTACTTGTTTGTTTGCCCAGGATTGTATATTGATTTCTGTGAGTTTTGAATTCTAAATGCAGTACAAGAATGTGGACAATTGATCCATATACAATCACATATAAATCTTATATGGTGAACGGTCACAATTCGTAATCGACGTAATCTCGAAGATTTCCATTCATGGAAATAAGCATGTAAACTGTAGTGTGAGATTCATGTACAATATGATTGATTACAATAATGATCTTGTAGTATTAAGAAATCACAGACCAAATACTATGAGATAGATCTTAGAATTCGGTCACTGAAACGTTAGTTTGATCAGTTTACATAAAGTGCAATTTATTTATATATATTTAAAGGTTAAGGATGATTAAATGGAATTTTGTAAAGATTTCATTATGATATTATAATAAGGTTTTCCTTTGAATGATTCAACCATTTAGAAGGAAATCAAATGTATGAGAGCAGATATAACATAAGGCACGGTTGGGATGAAGAGAATAAATGGTCACTTCTGCTTCGTGGAAAGACAATGGAAGTGGGAATTGCAAAATAATAATCGATACCTAACATTGGAATAAGAAATATGATTTCTAGTCCAAAGTGTATTTTCATATAAATTTTTTTATTTCTATGATATTTATTCCTTTAAATTTAAGATACTTGTTCTGAAAATTCTCGACTGTGAACCAATTACAGTAAATGAAATAAATGGCCTATATTAAGTGATTGAATGGAGCTTTGTATTTCATACGAGATTATAGTAATGACGGAAATAGTGGAAGCATTCCATATAACACTTATTCATGGCATCAAATTACGAAAATTATTTTCCTAAAATGAACGAAACATTATATATGAACTAATAACTATTTTTCAGTGTGGACAGAAAAATAGACATAATTTTATTTCAATATGAATATGCGTTACAAATTAAAACCATCATAGCGGTATTTATGATGCATTGGAAAATGTAGAAGTGTCTAAATATATTTGCAATTATTTTGAAATTATTGACTAAATCAAAGATTGGAGAAATCATTCTTTGATTATACGCTTATGAGTCGTATGGGACCAGTGAAATATATCTCAAACCATAAAGGACAATGCACCTATTCTATGAGTGCGATTATGTGAGTTGATGTTCTCTTAGGATTAATAATAATCATGTATACAATCATAAGTCTAATAATATCAAATTGGGTCCACGTATTTCGTCGTATGCATTGGTGAGTTATCACAAATATGAACATGTGTATTTGATACACATGTAGCATGACTATGGTAAGTTCATAGGATACAAAGCAAGAAACGAGACTACATGCAATAGAAATTAAAATGATTCAGTTTGATTGAATAGATAAGTATATTGGAAAGAGTTCAAAACATACATAAAAATGAAAAGAGATTCTGTAACATCCCTGAATTTTTCCAGGATAATTTGATAAATAATTTAATTTTTAGCATTAAATTGTGAATTAAACTGTAAATAAATCAGAAAATTCCTAGAATAAATAAATATTTTAGATTATTAATAGAATTATAAAGCTTTAAGATTTAATGTGAGAAACAATTGAAATAAATTTTTATTTGTGCAAATGATAAAATATATCAAAGGAACGTAAATAAAATTAATTGATTTGAAATCCAATGGATTATAAATAGAATTTGATTTGGAATTTAAGAATAAGTTTTTATAAATAAGTATTAGATATCTCAAACTTTATATTTCAAAGATAAATAGGATATGTGTTTAAATAAGAATTTGATTTGAACTTTAAAAGAAATAGATAATAAATATAAAAATATTTTAGAAATAAAATTGGATCTATTGATTTTATATTTCCAAAAGACTAATATATATGGATATATATATAATTATTTATTTGTAATGAATAACTTTTCAAATCATTTGTTTTAAAATTGTATTAGAACAAAATAGATAAACATATCACATAATTACAATAGAGTAAGGATGTAAAATTAAAAATATACATATATAAAATATTAACATGAAAAGAGTTTAAAGTAAAAAAATATAATAGTTTAAATTGTACAGTATAATAAAAGTTTATTTTGTTTTCTTTTAAGGAACAATTGTTATTTTGAAACAGACTTAGTTCTTATATATTAAAGAACAATATTTTAGTTTAGAACTTTGAAAATAAGGCATAATTCAATATTCTTTTCTTTTTAAAATTTTCTTTCTTGAAAATTTAGCTTTAAAAATATTATTTTAAAAAGATACAAATAAACATTAAAATATGTAATTGTGTAAAGGAAATTTACATGTAAACATTTAAAGGCTAAGTGGAGATAAACGTTTAAAAATATGATAACATAAATAAGAATGAATTTAAAAAAAAACATTTATAAAATTAAGAAATTTATTTTAATATTAAAATGAACATGTGTAAGACATTTAACTCTTAAAAAGACACTTGTAAATCACTCTACAACATAAAGTAACAAGTGGCAATTGTTTTATTTATTTTTGAAACATTTTGTAAAAAATTTATTAAGTAGAAAACTTAGCAATTTATTTGAGTTCAACACATTCTCTTCAAAAGAAAAACTGACAATCAGATTTTAAAGAGAAATTCAAAACCAAATATAAATCTGTTTATAATCTGCAATCATCTTTTTCAAGTTTCAACTTCAAAGTGAAGATCAACTCCAAATCTAAGCAAAGAAATGTAGAGGTCAGCTGCTAAAATTCAATTCTACATCAAGCAAATGCAAACTTCAGATTCATAATCTAGAGAAAATTACAGTTCCAGGAAAATGAATTGCAACATAGAGTTCTCTGCTTCAATAATTGGTGAGTAAACATACTATATTTAAAATCTAAACCTGAGTATATGATGCATGAATAACTATGTGCTTTACTCTATTTATACTTATATAACTGTGCTGTGTATAGTTTTCTTATCTGTTTTAGTTTACAGGGTGGAAATTCATCAAGAAATTTTAATATATTCTTATGAAAACATTTTTAGGCTTGGAGTTTAAATTAAAATAAGTTTGTTTATACTTCAGTCAAGATCTAAAGATGGTTTTAAGTATAATAGTGTTATATAGCATCTGAAAAAACTGATTTCTTTATGACAAAACTTAATATGTGATAAATTCGAACATGATGAATTGCGAATTCAATTATGTAACTTGAATCCTTATTCAAAAGTAGGATTTTTAAAACAAAAGTGGTGATTTTTAGTGGTGTAAATGAGGAGTAGTTCATAGAGGAACTGGAAATGCATTTTGATCAATTTCTGGTAACCGCAGGATTTTTGTATATTGAAATTTTGCATGATGCAAGCCTAGAAATCGATAATATCAGGAAAAATGTTAGATAAATTTTCTATTGTAGGAAATGTTAGAGAGAGGCAACTATAGGGTTTTACTGTCGAATTTAGATGCGGTCGGAGATGAGGTATTTTCACCACCTCTGGTTGATCGAGCTTGACCTGGTCTGGAGGAAAGGTGCTTGAGACGTAGACGTAGGGGACGGCGAAGTCTCAAGGGTTTTGGTGGTCGAGATTTCCTGGGCAAGGTGGTTTCTGACGAGTGGGTGAATTTCCTGTTTCGACTGGAAGGGGTGTTTTAGATTTAGGCTGTGCAATTTCAGGTTGAGGATCGGGATCGTATGGATGGTCGTTAGTCGACTTGTGGATGATCGTCTCTGGTGACGGAAGTTCTCCAGTGGCGAATGCACGTGCACAGTCGATCGTGTGCACGTTTGAGTATTTTGGGTTCGGGTTCTCGAGAGCGTACTCGTGAAAAGAAGTGATTATCTCGAGTTAGTTCTGGGATTTCTTACGTGAGCTTGCTTTCCTGTTGTTGATGTTTTAAACTTAAACTTTTTTAAGGAAAAGTAATATGTGAAGGAAGGGACTCGGGAAATTGTGGAAAACTCGAAGTTTTAATTCGAGTAAAACCTGAAAACTTCTCGGATTTTGGTTTTCGGAATTATATGTAAAAAAATTTAGTTTACATTAACCTCCTTGAACAAGTTTAAATATTTATAAAGTTATTTAATAGTTGAAGATTTAAGTTAAGAATTTAATTTAGGATTTCACTGATTAAGTGAGTACTTAAGAATATTTTAAATCCTAATTAAATTCCTAATAAAGAAATTAATAATTGTAATTAATTATGATATTTGAGATTAACTAAAAAGAAAATGTAAATAAGAAAAAGAAGAGAGAAGACTCAGGGAAGATGGGAATGGAACCCGAGTTTTAACTCGTGTAAGCATAGGGATTTCTTGGGGTTTGTTTTCAAAGTAAGCTGATAGATTTTAAGTTAAGCTAATGATGTTAAGCAAAATCTTAGTTTTAATGAAGTAACTAATGTTTTGAAATTTTAAGTAAGAATTTATTATAAGTTTTAATTATTTAAGAGAATATTTTAGAATGTTTTTTTATCTTAATTAATATTTTAATTAAGTAGTAAATTAAGATAAATGTTTAAATTTAATTAACATTAAAGCTTTTTAAGTTAAATAACTAGTTTATTTAAAGTTGTTAAGGAAGATTTTAAAATGTTAATTAAGATCAATAATTATTATTATTTAATTGTTGTGGAAAGAAATTAAGAAGGGTTAATTAATGTATAATTATAATTAATTAAGTAATTAGGGGTTTATCAATTTGTAATTAAGGATTGGTAAATTAATATTAAGTATCTAATTTATTTGTAATTAAGAATTGTTAATGGTAATTAATTACAAAGATGGTTAATTAAAGATTCTTAATGATAAGTTAGTGATTAATTAAAGGTTAATTATGATTAAAGGTTGATTAAATTAATTAATAAATGATTAAAGGACATTTAATCAAATGATTTGAAATCAATTAATGTTAATTAACCAGGATTGATGGCTTATCGGACTTAAACCGATCAGATAATTAATTGAGTTCACTTATATATGTTTGAATTCTATTGATTGTCGAACTGTTTGATATTCTGATACGTTGTGCTTTGTGCTATGAGTTGTTTCAGTGAGATCTGTGATGAATGTAATTTATTTATTTATAATGCATTCATATTTTCTATATGTGAATCTGTGTATATAGATAAGCGTTACCATTGGTTTGTACCGCTTGTCAAATATAAGCGTTATAGTTTATATCGCTTATTAAATATATTGTTGTATTTGAATCTGTGTTGATTGATGATGTGGCACTTTTATTGTGTAAAACCCCTGGACCACACTTATACACATACGATATGGATTTCACGAGGAAATCGGTTAAGTCACAGATATTTGAATTTAATATACTGAAACGGTTTTAAAGTTTGAATTTTGAATCCAAATAACTTTAGAAATGGAATTGGGTTTTCTGACACAGAAACAAATGGTTTCAAATAATAATAGCTTTTCTATAAGGAAAGAATTTCCAAATTATGATGAAAAGATTTCGAGTTTGAAATAGAATGGATTTGAAAACTATAATTGAATCTTTGTGAAAGATAGTTGAACCCTATTTTGAAATTGAAGAGGATTTTAAAAAGGGTTTATCTTTTATATATAAAAGATTGAAGTGGGAATTGTTTTGAAACTTATGAATGAATCTTTGTTCAAAAGATTGGTGAACCTTGTTTTAAATTGAAAGGGGTCTTAAAAGTGAATCTTTTGTTTAAAAGATTCAAGTGTGGAATTTTTTTTAAACCATTGAAGGTTTTTGAAATGAATCCTTTTTAAAAGATTGGGAATGGTAATTTGTTTTAACCATTTGAATGAAATGTTTTTGGGGATTTTAAAGTTGTGACTTAACTGAAAACCCATTATCCATATGTTTTTAAATATTGCGCTCATTATTCGGTTTAGCCGGGAGAGGACCCTGTGCCATATAACCCATTTCGAATAATGATATGACGTTATAGATAGCATTTGAAGACCAGTGGTGAAGACCAGGTATTTGCGAGAACGATAGGATGACCTATCGATTGTCTCTGCACCGAGTAGCTACGATATAGAGATTCCCTAAGTGATGGGAAGTCCGATTAGGATTGTGGATTCCCGGATTTGCAAGGGCTTCTTTGGAAGTGCCTTCGGTTCTATTCGAACCCGGAACAGACTTGTATGGATTGTATGTCTGACATTACAAACTGAGATGTAAAGCTGATTTCTTTCAAATACATATCTGTTGGTGGCGGAGAATTTATTCTCTTATCTTAACACCCTTCTCTGAGACGTACGAGCTCAGAGGTTATGTAGTTGAAGGTTATTAGTGATATACTCCCAATTTGGTAGTGTGGCATGCTTAGTGCTGCTGATCATTTGTTGATCGAAGCATGGCTTTGTGAAAAAGCGTAGCTTTATGGACGAGGCTTCGTCGAACCTCATAACCCGGTTATGATCGAAACAGGAATCATGGCAGCAAGGTTATTTGAGGGTAGCACCCTCTGAGGGTATGTCCATTTCCTTCTGGATTATAAGTGGTATCATGGTATGGAGCCCAGATACTTACTTTGTGATTGATGCAAACTTATTGCTTTGTGGTTGTCGGTTGGGAAGCGCTTCGGGTTAAGGTTGGTAACGACCAGGAGGTGGCATACTCGTGTCAGTAGTTACTTAGTTACAGAGGTAACCCGACCTTGTGTAGCAGAGATCCGGTTAGGGTCCGGGGACGTCCCTCCAGAGGCGTTCCATTTCATTTTATATGGGAAGTTCCTTTGCCCAACCATTTGTTGGAAAATCCAAAGAAACAATACGCGGCCTATACAGTTTTAGTTGTATAACCTTCCATGGAATGTGGCGGTAACCTGCTATTGAACATGGTAGCTATAGTAGGCATAAGTGCGAAATGCCTATGATGGCTAAGATTAATATTATACTTTCGAAAGTTTTTCTGCAATATGCACTACTAATAATATCAAATGGTTTTCTCGTATCAAGCATTTTTGACTATCATAAGGAGAAATCTCCTCCAAGTTTGCGTTTGCATGGTGTATGCGGTGGGAGGCCTTATGGTAGTTTCATTTTCTTAAAAGCATTGTGGATTTCAATTTTAAATTCTTTTGTTTGTTTTAAGTTAAAACTGTTTTGTTTGCTCACACCAGTCCCATGACTGACCCGGAGTTTATTGTTCCTTTCCTAAACTCTGGGCGCCCACAATTTTCCACACGGGCAGTCTAGAGTTGGGTTTTTCAGATAGTAGATATCGATTCGGTAGCTTCAGCTTTCTCTTTGGAATTCGTTGGAGTCTTCTGTAACAACCCGCATATTTATCGATTTTATATTTAAATATTTTATCGTTAGTCGGATTTTAGTACGAAAACCTACTTTTTGCATACGGTCGAATTAGGACTCGAGACGACTTCCATTGAGTTTAAAATGCCGTTTGCGACCTTTTTGAGTATAAGCTTCGATATGTTTGGAGAAAGTTGATTTTTGCTACTTTTTCCCGCTTATGGCTTTGGTTGGGCTGAGCCAATTAACCACTTAACTCAGTTCCAACACTCTCCTCTTCATTCACTTCTCTTCTATTTTCCTAATACTCAAGCTTTTATGTTAATGGAGGGTGGAAGAGGAAATTAAAACTCCAAGCCCTAGCTTCCTTTGCAAATCCAAGTTCTTGCTCCAAACTCAAGAGAACCCATTGGTAAGTTCTCTCTTCTTCTTCTTCTCCAACTCATTTTATCTATTGATTTCAGAAATTTCCTAAACCTAATTTAGGAAATGTTTCTCTTTTAAGCTTAGATTCAAGCTTCTAGTGTGAGATTGAAGTGTGGTTGATTTCGATTTGCTTTCAAGCTTCTTCTTCATAGATTTGGGTTCAAAGGTGAGATTTTTAATCTCACATCTATGTCTATATCTATCTTTGTTGTTAGGTATGAATCCCTAACATTTATTCATGTGCAATTGCTTTTGATTTGGATTGGTTTTGTGAATATTTCCAATTTTTGGTGTTTGAAGCCAATTCTCTAAAAATCATAACTTTGATGTTTGATCATGCTTTAGTAGGTGTTTCGGAGGGCCTATAAGGCTGGGTTGTCATTTGGCATAAATCCCTAGTCTTCGTCGCTCGTCCGATCGCTTCCGTTTGGATTTTCGCCCATTTTTGGGCAAGGCTGATTTTTGCCTACCGGGCAATTTCAGACGTCTGGTGACCAAGTCCAGACGTCTGGTTTGGACCTGGAAAGTAAAAATGTATGCACGCATATTTAAAAAAAAAAGCCAGAGACTATTTTCAAACGTATGAACCATCAAACCAGACGTCTGGATAGGTCTCAGACGTCTGACTTGAGGTTTCAGACGTCTGAGTGTTCTCTTGGTTATTACCAGAGAACAAATCCAGACGTCTGGATTCCAAATCAGACGTCTGGAGATGTTTATTTTTGCCTATTCAGGCTGTTTTGTGTGAGTTTCCATTGTTTATCGATTTTAGCGATCCTATTAATCGTTATCACTTATTATCGACTTTGATGACTTCTTTTTATGGATCTTTTTGGAAATATCCATTTCTATGGATTTGGTATCGATTTCTTTGGATTTTATTCACGTCTTCGAATGTGAATTTAGTAATTGGTTGTTCTTACAATCTTCTTTGTGATTTGTCACTTTAAAAATATAAAGGTTTTCTATACTAGTAGTAAATATCAAAACTCTTTCTTCAAATGATTTCAACTCTTCTTTAATACCAAATTCATTTATAAAACAATTTTTCAATCTATTAGTATATACAAACCTTTACCTCACTCGTATGAGAAATCCAATTAAACGACTTAGTAAAATAAGTGGTATGAAACGCTTGCGTTCACTTTGTTGGTTAATTCTTGGACTTGTTCGATTGAATCTCTTGTGACAATTTTCTAGTGGAGATTTACAGTTTGTTCGTAAATGTTTAAGTTAAGTAAGTGGTTATGGGACATGAAGCTAAACTTTTATATTTACGAGCTTATTGTAATTGACACTTCTCGTTGATCATGACGATCACCTTTGTGGTTTAGACTAGCAATGTGCGATGTCTCTTTGTTTATGTGGAGGACTGTTCCTTATTTTATTGAGCTTCGTCTCATTTTACACATGGGTTGTATCTTTCTAGGTGAATTGATGTTTATTTGTGCATGGGGCGTATCTTTCTAGGTGCATCGATGTTTATTTGTGCATGGGGCGTATCTTTCTAGGTGCGTCGATGCTAGAGCATGGGGCGTATCTTTCTAGGTGCGTCGATGCTAGAGCATGGGGCGTATCTTTCTAGGTGCATCGATGTTTATTTGTGCATGGGGCGTATCTTTCTAGGTGCGTCGATGCTAGAACATGGGGTGTATCTTTCTAGGTGCATCGATGTTTATTTGTGCATGGGTGTATCTTTCTAGGTGCATCGATGTTTATTTATGCATGGGGCGTATCTTTCTAGGTGCGTCGATGCTAGAGCATGGGGCGTATCTTTCTAGGTGCGTTGATGTTCGACTGTTCATGGGGCATGTCTTTTTAGGTGTGTCGATGTCCAGTTTGTGGGATTGGCCATCCTTTTTATTGTGATTTCTGGATTTCGTGTGTTGATTTCTGGAATTTATGTTTCACCAACTTTTACGATTGGCATTGATATATATGTCATTTATTGTGGCTTGGTGAATGAAATTAGGAGTATGACATTCCTTTTTATCTTGAGTAGATTATTGTGATATTGATTAATCTCTTATTGATTTTTCAATTACTTATTTATCACAGCTTGACATTGTGATTATTATACGTTTAGTCATATTTCCTATTATATATCACTTCATCTGATATTTATAGCTAGACTGATCCGTTTATTATTTTCTTCTTAAATAATACTCGGGTCAGACCGAGATGTTACAGGTGCTTCTGCTTGACTTCTCATCCAAGATCATTACTCTGACTTTTGGCAAACTACTTAGATTAGTAGTTTATTTTGTTGTATACACTTGAGATATAGACTCATAGTTGTATTCCTTTGTATAGCACGTGTTGCTATTCTTTTGTATTATCGTGGATCTTTTTGACCACTACTCTGGTATACACTTTCGTGTGTTAGTGTTATATTCATATCTGTTTCCGCCTTTGTGATATGAATTGTCTATGACTGATTTATGTTATGTTTATTTCTATATTTGTTTCCGAAGACCTTTATAGCCACTGTGTAGTAGCTTTGAGTTTGTGTCGGTATGTCGGATTTCCTATTGAGATGAAAAGTTATATTTTTATCTGGCATATCGGTACTCACACAAAGCAATTATGCAGATGGTCGCTCCTCAACAGCCTTATTCTCCGTGCTAGTTGACAACATTCACCGTAATGTTCTTGGCTAGCGTGGGTATAGAGGTGGGGCGTCACAGCTTGGTATCAGAGCCAAACTTCGGAACAATGTAGAATAATTTAACAAGGATCATCATCCTAAGTCCATCTTAGGAATCGTGCTTTAGGATTTTATTCGGGTCTTCGTACCGTCCTATCCTATTTTCTTTTATGATTCCTTGTTTTATCTATCAAGATTGCTTGATATTTATTTTGAGAATAACTTTTCTCCTTCTTTCTTTCTTAAAGAAGAGAAATGGTTAGACCAAGCCGTCCCAGCGCCGGTCAATCTAGCGCTACTCCCCTGGATGGAGTTTTTATGTCTGCCCAACAACTTTTGGATCTTGTAAAGAATCAAGAGTTTATCTATGCTTTGAGTAAGAACCCCGAAATGGTTCTACCTTTGAAACTTGAAGTTTCTTTCAATCAGCTCGTGGATGTTACTCTTCTTCATGGAGAGGTTGGTAAAGGAAGTGCTTGTGATATTGGGACTTCCAAGAAGAGGCATATTAAGTTCAAAAGCCTTAATCCCAATAAGAGAGTGAAGCAAACTACTTTTGTAGCAAAGACTCCAATCCCTAATCGTGGAGGATGCTACAATTGTAATTCTAAGGAACACTATGCGAATATGTGTCCAAAACCCCATTCTTGTCGCTATTGCAAGAAACCGGGTCATCTTTTATCTGCATGTCCCAAACTTTTGAACAAGGACATGAGAAAGCTAAATATTGTGCAAGCCCCTAGAAACTCTTCTCTTGATCGAGGTATTTCTCCTTCAATTCTTGGTTTTATTTGTCTCGTGAATATTCTTTTCAAGTTCTTGTTGATATGAGTCCATCTCATTATTTTATATCAAAAGGACTTGTTAATTCTTTTTCTTTAAATATTTTGGGCTTGTTGACTTCTTTGAGGATTGTGAATCCGGATGGTAGATCCGCAACACTCAATTTTCTTTTTATTAATGTCGAAATTATTTTATGAGATTTTTCTTTACGAGCCGATATTTACTTAGGCTTCGGAATTGATTTTTTTTGAAAGGATCGGCTTAACCATTGTGAGGCCCATATCCTATTTTCCGTGTGGACTATTCATCTTCGACATTTTCTATCTGTTAAGCGGATTTCTATTTCTCTTTGTGATTCCGATTTCACATTTTTGGTGGAATCATTTTATTCCTTAAAACCCGCATGATAAGGAAAGTATTATTTCTCTCAATCATATCATTTGAAAAATTTTCTGGTATTTTTGAGCTTGTCTTAGGATTATCACCTAAGCAATATCTTTTGTGTGGTGCGAAGGTCTTTTCAGTTTGACTTTATCACCGGTTTTCGTTTGCTACGAGTTGCGGAAGTTAGCATTCCACTTACCGCATTCCGCACTCGTTATGATTCTTATGAATGACTTATTTTGTCATTCAATTTGTCCAGCTCATTTCATCCATTTTATAAATCGAATATTCTATGAATATTTCGATGAGACCATTCTTGTATTTATTGATTTTGGATGAAAATAGTAATTTAAAATTTTGCAAATCTTTTTCATAAGATTTATTTATAAGTAAAACTGGATTTTTGTTCTTGAAACGAACAAAGAATATTCTTAAAACTTTTTAAGAGATTTATTTATGCTGTAAAAGATGATTTTGTGATTGTATTGCCCGTTGAGTGCTTTAAGAATTTTGGTCAATGCGCTTGATCAACGTTATCGATAGGAATTTCCTAAACGCTTTGATGTGACAGTCAGACACGATATATTAACTTGTAAAATGTAAATTCTTCTAGAAATAAATTTTACATTGAAATAAATGTAATTTTGAAAGTTTTAATTTTTCGGGAAAGAAGATTATTTAAAAGAACCCTTCCTTTCGATACTCTTATTCTTGTGATTCCTGAAGGGGAACCAAGACTTTGCTATTTGTACCGATACTAGTCGTATTGGTTTGGAATGCCATTCTCTTGCAAAGGAGAACGTGCTATCACTTGTGCTTGTAAATCATTATAGCTTATCGAGACTAGATATGCCACTCATGATCTAGTGTTCGTGGCTATTGTTTTTGCTTTTGGAATTTGGAATCATCATATTTGGATGAGAAATTTGTTCTCTACCTCGATCATAAATCTTTGGAATATTTATGTTCTCTTAAGGAACTGCATGTTGACTCGAGTTCCTAGCTTCTTATGATCTTGATATTCTTTTTATTCCCGAAGGGGAAATCGTGTTGCCAATGCGTTTAGTCGTAAGCAACAAGGGGTTGTTTCTTTGTTGATGACTAAATGAAATTATCTTTTTATCAAGTTCATCGGGCGTTTTGATGTACTTCGTTTTATTGAGTTTCATCTCATTGCTTTTATGAACTTGCGTCCGATGTTCTTTTATTGTGTTCGGTTCATTGGACGTACCGTTTTTGTACTACGTCGGTGTTCCGAAATCATTCGATCTTCGGTTCATTGGACGTACCGTTTTTGTACTGCGTCGGTGTTCCGAATAATTTGAGTTTTATTCATTGGATGTACCGTTTGTACCACATCAATGTCTTTTCTTTTTGGATTCATTGGATGTACCGTTTGCACTACATCAATGATATGTTTTTGATTCATTGGATGTACCGTTTGTACTACATCAATGTCTTCGCTTTTTGATTCATTGGATGTACCGTTTGTACTACATCAATGACTTTGCTCTTTGATTCATTGGATGTACCATTTGTACTACATCAATGTCTTTTCTTTTTGGATTCATTGGATGTACCGTTTGCACTACATCAATGACTTTGCTATTTGATTCATTGGATGTACCGTTTGTACTACATCAGTGTCTTTGATTCATTGGATGTACCGTTTGTACTACATCAATGCCTTTGCTGTTTGATACATTGGATGTACCGTTTGTACTACATCAATGCCTTTGCTGTTTGATACATTGGATGTACCGTTTGTACTACATCAGTGTCTTTGATTCATTGGATGTACCGTTTGTACTACATCAATGCCTTTGCTGTTTGATACATTGGATGTACCGTTTGTACTACATCGGTGTCTTTGATTCATTGGATGTACCGTTTGTACTACATCAATGCCTTTGCTGTTTGATACATTGGATGTACCGTTTGTACTACATTAATGTCTTTGCATTTGATTCATTGGATGTACCGTTTGTACTACATCAATGACTTTGCTGTTTGATTCATTGGATGTACCGTTTGTACTACATCAATGTCTTCGCTTTTTGGTTCATTGGATGTACTATTTGCACTACATCAATTACTTGGCTTTTTGGTTCACTGGACGTACCGTCTTTGTACTACGTCGGTGTTTCAAATTATTCGAGTTTCTAGTTTCTCGGGCGTACCGCGATTATACTACGCCGTTGCACCGGCTCAACTTTCTGCTATTCTTGACGTTTTCCACGTCTTTTAACTATGGAAATGCTTTTATGTTTCCGGTTTTTATTCTTGAGCCCGGTGTTATTGAGGGATTGAAGTTTCACCAAATTTGACTTTTGAGCAACATCCTATTCGAATTATTGCTTCGGAGCTCAAACGACTTCGAAATAAAGATGTCCTTCTTGTGAGAGTTCAATGGTTCTCAAATCTTAGGGATTACTCTTGGGAATCTAGAGGATTCATTGAGCGATCCCGTTCTTGCTAACTATTTCGTGCTCTTTATGGTGAACTTCTTATTTCAATTTTCTTTTGTGTTAGATATGCTTCCATGGTTGTTACTTCTTATTTTCCTCTTAAGTATTGCGAGGACGCAATTTCTTTAAGGAGGGGAGTCTGTAACAACCCGCATATTTATCGATTTTATATTTAAATATTTTATTTAAATATTTTATCGTTAGTCGGATTTTAGTCCGAAAACCTACTTTTTGCATACGGTCGAATTAGGACTCGAGACCACTTCCATTGAGTTTAAAATGCCGTTTGCGACCTTTTTGAGTATAAGCTTCGATATGTTTGGAGAAAGTTGATTTTTGCTACTTTTTCCCGCTTATGGCTTTGGTTGGGCTGAGCCAATTAACCACTTAACTCAGTTCCAACACTCTCCTCTTCATTCACTTCTCTTCTATTTTCCTAATACTCAAGCTTTTATGTTAATGGAGGGTGGAAGAGGAAATTAAAACTCCAAGCCCTAGCTTCCTTTGCAAATCCAAGTTCTTGCTCCAAACTCAAGAGAACCCATTGGTAAGTTCTCTCTTCTTCTTCTCCAAATCATTCTATCTATTAATTTCAGAAATTTCCTAAACCTAATTTAGGAAATGTTTCTCTTTTAAGCTTAGATTCAAGCTTCTAGTGTGAGATTGAAGTGTGGTTGATTTCGATTTGTTTTCAAGCTTCTTCTTCATAGATTTGGGTTCAAAGGTGAGATTTTTAATCTCACATCTATGTCTATATCTATCTTTGTTGTTAGGTATGAATCCCTAACATTTATTCATGTGCAATTGCTTTTGATTTGGATTGGTTTTGTGAATATTTCCAATTTTTGGTGTTTGAAGCCAATTCTCTAAAAATCATAACTTTGATGTTTGATCATGCTTTAGTAGGTGTTTCGGAAGGCCTATAAGGCTGGGTTGTCATTTGGCATAAATCCCTAGTCTTCGTCGCTCGTCCGATCGCTTCCGTTTGGATTTTCGCCCATTTTTGGGCAAGGCTGATTTTTGCCTACCAGGCAATTTCAGACGTCTGGTGACCAAGTCCAGACGTCTGGTTTGGACCTGGAAAGTAAAAATGTATCCACGCATATTTAAAAAAAAGCCAGAGACTATTTTCAGACGTCTGAACCATCAAACCAGACGTCTGGATAGGTCTCAGACGTCTGACATGAGGTTTCAGACGTTTGAGTGTTCTCTTGGTTATTTCCAGAGAACAAATCCAGACGTCTGGATTCCAAATCAGACGTCTGGAGATGTTTATTTTTGCCTATTCAGGCTGTTTTGTGTGAGTTTCCATTGTTTATCGATTTTAGCGATCCTATTAATCGTTATCACTTATTATCGACTTTGATGACTTCTTTTATGGATCTTTTTGGAAATATCCATTTCTATGGATTTGGTATTGATTTCTTTGGATTTTATTCACGTCTTCGAATGTGAATTTAGTAATTGGTTGTTCTTACAATCTTCTTTGTGATTTGTCACTTTAAAAATATAAAGGTTTTCTATACTAGTAGTAAATATCAAAACTCTTTCTTCAAATGATTTCAACTCTTCTTTAATACCAAATTCGTTTATAAAACAGTTTTTCAATCTATTAGTATATACAAACCTTTACCTCACTCGTATGAGAAATCCAATTAAACGACTTAGTAAAACAAGTGGTATGAAACGCTTGCGTTCACTTTGTTGGTTAATTCTTGGACTTGTTCGATTGAATCTCTTGTGACAATTTTCTAGTGGAGATTTACAGTTTGTTCGTAAATGTTTAAGTTAAGTAAGTGGTTATGAGACATGAAGCTAAACTTTTATATTTACTAGCTTATTGTAATTGACACTTCTCGTTGATCATGACGATCACCTTTGTGGTTTAGACTAGCAATGTGCGATGTCTCTTTGTTTATGTGGAGGACTGTTCCTCATTTTATTGAGCTTCGTCTCATTTTACACATGGGTTGTATCTTTCTAGGTGCATCGATGTTTATTTGTGCATGGGGTGTATCTTTCTAGGTGCATCGATGTTTATTTGTGTATGGGGCGTATCTTTCTAGGTGCGTCGATGCTAGAGCATGGGGCGTATCTTTCTAGGTGCGTCGATGCTAGAGCATGGGGCGTATCTTTCTAGGTGCGTCGATGCTAGAGCATGGGGTGTATCTTTCTAGGTGCATCGATGTTTATTTGTGCATGGGGCGTATCTTTCTAGGTGCGTCGATGCTAGAGCATGGGGTGTATCTTTCTAGGTGCATCGATGTTTATTTGTGCATGGGGTGTATCTTTCTAGGTGCATCGATGTTTATTTATGCATGGGGCGTATCTTTCTAGGTGCGTCGATGCTAGAGCATGGGGCGTATCTTTCTAGGTGCGTCGATGTTCGACTGTTCATGGGGCATGTCTTTTTAGGTGTGTTGATGTCCAGTTTGTGGGATTGGCCATCCTTTTTATTGTGATTTCTGGATTTCGTGTGTTGATTTCTGGAATTTATGTTTCACCAACTTTTACGATTGGCATTGATATATATGTCATTTATTGTGGCTTGGTGAATGAAATTAGGAGTATGACATTCCTTTTTACCTTGAGTAGATTATTGTGATATTGATTAATCTCTTATTGATTTTTCAGTTACTTATTTATCACAGCTTGGCATTGTGATTATTATACGTTTAGTCATATTTCCTATTATATATCACTTCATCTGATATTTATAGCTAGACTGATCCGTTTATTATTTTCTTCTTAAATAATACTCGGGTCAGACCGAGATGTTGCAGGTGCTTCTGCTTGATTTCTCATCCAGGATCATTACTCTGACTTTTGGCAAACTACTTAAATTAGTAGTTTATTTTGTTGTATACACTTGAGATATAGACTCATAGTTGTATTCCTTTGTATAGCACGTGTTTCTATTCTTTTGTATTATCGTGGATCTTTTTGACCACTACTCTGATATACACTTTCATGTGTTAGTGTTATATTCATATCTATTTCCGCCTTTGTGATATGAATTGTTTGTGACTGATTTATGTTATGTTTATTTCTATATTTGTTTCCGAAGACCTTTATAGCCACTGTGTAGTAGCTTTGAGTTTGTGTCGATATGTCGGATTTCCTCTTGAGATGAAAAGTTATATTTTTATCTGGCATATCGGTACTCGCACAAAGCAATTATACATATGGTCGCTCCTCAACAGCCTTATTCTCCGTGCTAGTTGACAGCATTCACCGTAATGTTCTTGGCTAGCCTGGGTATAGAGGTGGGCCGTCACATCTTCCGATTCATCGGACTGGCCTTGCTTAGCTTGGTGCAACATTATGGTGGTTCGAGTTAGTGGTTTGGAGTTTTAGCTTTGGAGCATTGGGTTGGAGTTATCTCTTGGCTATTTTTTTTCCGCTGCTATATCATATTGTTATTCCGCTACAGCATTGTTATCTTGTATCTCTGATATTGATTCATATTGTTTCATTTTTGTATCGAATGTTGTATATGATATTCATTTCTTTTTCTTCCGCCATGTTATTATACTTGATGTATTATAAGCTCCGGCGAACCAGATTCGACGTTTGGATCTGCGGCATTCGAATACGAGTGTCGTATTCAGTGTCGATTTTCGAAGGTCGAGTCAGGATCGCTACATCTGGTATCAGAGATGAAGGTTGAAACTTTAGCTCAGGAGTATAACACATTAGGCAACTCATTAGAGATAGGACGAAATATACCCTAGAATGAGTATATCCCTAAGATATCCGTCCGAATGCCTCAGTAAATTCTCTTACTATCCACTGATAGTGAGTATGCGTGCAAAAAGAGGACGAGATAGGGGAGTACCACTTCAAATGGTCGATACCCTGCAATAGCGGAAACAACTTTCTCTATCAATCTCCTTTGATTTGTCTTTTCAATTCTTTGATGATTCTTGGCAGATCCAGGAAGAAGCTTTGATATATTTGCATGGGACATAAACTCGAGATGGATCAGAATCGTTTGTTTGGATGAATTATTTGCTATGGTTGATAAATATATTTTGGTTGCTTAAACTAAAAAGTTTTGGGATTGTATCCATATATCTGTCTATTCTTTGGGGTATTCCGACTTGAGCTTGGAATCCATACCCGGTGTTTGACAATTATGGAGATTAAATTCATTAATTTGTTCTTTGGGGTCTAGATATATTCTACGAGTGGTTAGTTATCTTTTGAACTAACCAATACCCCTGTATATTCCGTAGATCTGGTGACTCAAGTATCTTGATTCGTTCCTATATCTATTGTTGATATTCTGATTTGGTAAGCCAAATGCAGAATGGATATTCGATTTGATCTAGAAAGATATTTCTCTATCTTTTATCTGTCCTTTGTTGTCTCCCTACTTGCAAATTTCGAGGACGAAATTTTCTAAAGGGGGGAATCTGTAACATCCCTGAATTTTTCAAGGATAATTTGATAATTAATTTAATTTTTAGAATTAAATTGTGAATAAATCAAAAAATTCCTAGAATAAATAAATATTTTAGATTATTAATAGAATTATAAAGCTTTAAGATTTAATGTAAGAAACAATTGAAATAAATTTTTATTTGTGCAAATGATAAAATATATCAAAGGATTGTAAATAAAATTAATTATTTTAAATCCAATGAATTATAAATAGAATTTGATTTGGAATTTAAGAGTAAGTTTTTATAAATAAGTATTGGATATATCAAACTTTATATTTCACAGATAAATAGGATATGTGTTTAAATAAGAATTTGATTTGAACTTTAAAAGAAATAGATAATAAATATAAAAATATTTTAGAAATAAAATTGGATTTATTGATTTTATATTTCCAAAAGACTAATATAAATGTATATATATATAATTATTTATTTGTAATGAATAACTTTTCAAATCATTTGTTTTAAAATTGTATTAGAACAAAATAGATAAACATATCACATAATTACAATAGAGTAAGGATGTAAAATTAAAAATATACATATATAAAATATTAAAATGAAAAGAGTTTAAAGTAAAAAATATAATAGTTTAAACTGTATACTATAATAAAAGTTTATTTTGTTTTCTTTTAAAAAAAATTGTTATTTTTAAATAAACTTAGTTCTTATATATTAAAGAACAATATTTTAGTTTAGAACTTTGAAAATAAGGCATAATTCAATATTCTTTTCTTTTTGATATTTTCTTTCTTGAAAATTTAGCTTTAAAAATATTATTTTAAAAAGATACAAATAAACATTAAATATGTAATTGTGTAAAGGTAATTTACATGTAAACATTTAAAGGCTAAGTGGAGATAAACATTTAAAAATATGATAAAATAAATAAGAATGAATTTAGAAAAAAAACATTTATAAAATTAAGAAATTTATTTTAATAAAATGAACATGTGTAAGACATTTAACTCTTAAAAAGACACTTGTAAATCACTCTACAACATAAAGTAACAAGTGGCAATTGTTTTATTTATTTTTGAAACATTTTATTAAAAATTTATTACGTAAAAAACTTAGCAATTTATTTGAGTTCAACACATTCTCTTCAAAAGAAAAACTGAAAATTAGATTTTAAAGAGAAATTCAAAACCAAATATAAATCTGTTTATAAACCGCAATCATCTTTTTTAAGTTTCAACTTCAAAGTGAAGATCAACTCCAAATCTAAGCAAAGAAATGTAGAGGTCACCTGCTAAAATTCAATTCTACAGCAAGCAAATGCAAACTTCAGATTCATAATCTAGAGAAAATTACAGTTCCAGGAAAATGAATTGCAACAGAGTGTTCTTTGCTTCAATAATTGGTGAGTAAACATACTATATTTAAAATTTAAACCTGAGTATATGATGCATGAATAACTGTGTGCTTTGCTCTGTGTATACTTACATAACTATGCTGTGTATAATTTTCTTCTCTGTTTTAGTTTACAGGGTGGAAAATCACCAAGAAATTTTAATATATTCTTATGAAAACATTTTTAGGCTTGGAGTGTAAATTAAAACAAGTTTGTTTATACTTCAGTCAAGATCTAAAGATGGTTTTAAGTATAATAGTGTTATATAGCATCTGAAAAAAACTGATTTCTTTTAGAGAAAACTTAATATGTGATAAATTCGAACATGATGAATTGCGAATTCAATTATGTAACTTGAATCCTTATTCAAAAGTAGGATTTTTAAAACAAAAGTGGTGATTTTTAGTGGTGTAAATAAGGAGTAGTTCATAGAGAGCTTGAAATGCATTTTGTCAATTTCTGGTAACCGTAGAATTTTTGTATATTGAAATTTTGCATGAAGCAAGCCTAGAAATCGTTAATATCAGGAAAAATGTTAGACAAATTTTCTATTGTAGGAAATGTTGGAGAGAGGCAACTGTAGGGTTTTACTGTCGAATTTAGACGAGGTCGGAGATGAGGTATTTTCACCACCTCAGGTTGATCGAGCTTGACCTGACCTGGAGGGAAGGTGCCTGAGACGTAGACGTAGGGGAAGGCGAAGTCTCGGGGGTTTCGGTGGTCGAGATTTCCTGGGCGGGGTGGTTTCTGACGAGTGGGTGAACTTCCTGTTTCGATTGGAAGGTGTGTTTTAGATTTAGGCTGTGCAATTTTAGGTTGAGGATCGGGATCGTATGGATGGTCGTTAGTCGACTTGTGGATGATCGTCTCTGGTGACGGAAGTTCACCAGTGGCGAATGCACGTGCACAGTCGATCGTGTGCACGTCTGAGTATTTTAGGTTTGGGTTCTCGAGAGCGTACTCGGGAAAAGAAGTGATTATCTCGAGTTAGTTCCGAGATTTCTTGCATGAGCTTGCTTTCCTGTTGTTAATGTTTTAAACTGAAACTTTTTTAAGGAAAAGTTATATGTGAAGGAAGGGACTCGAGAAATTATGGAAAACTCGAAGTTTTAATTCAAGTAAAACCTGAAAACTTCTCGGATTTTGGTTTTCAGAATTATAAGTAAAAAGATTTAGTTTATATTAACCTCCTTGAACAAGTTTAAATATTTATAAAGTTATTTAACCGTTAAAGATTGAAGTTAAGAATTTATTTTAGGATTTCATTGATTAAGTGAGTACTTAAGAATATTTTAAATCCTAATTAAATTTCTAGTCAAGAAATTAATAATTGTAATTAATTATGAGATTTGAGAGTAACTAAAAGGAAAATGTAAATAAGAAAAAGAAGAGAGAAGACTCAGGGAAGATGGGAAAGGAACCCGAGTTTTAACTCGTGTAAGCATAGGGATTTCCTGGGGTTTGTTTTCAAAGCAAGCTGATAGATTTTAAGTTAAGCTAATGATGTTAAGCAAAATCTTAGTTTTAATGAAGTAATTAATGTTTTGAAATTTTAAGTAAGAATTTATTATAAGTTTTAATTATTTAAGAGAATATTTTAGAATGTTTTTTAATCTTAATTAATATTTTAATTAAGTAGTAAATTAAGATAAATGTTTAAATTTAATTAACATTAAAGCTTTTTAAGTTAAATAACTAGTTTATTTAAGTTGTTAAGGAAGATTTTAAAATGTTAATTAAGATCAATAATTATTATTATTTAATTATTGTGGAAAGAAATTAAGATGGGTTAATTAATGTATAATTGTAATTAATTACGTAATTAGGGGTTTATCAATTTGTAATTAAGGATTGGTAAATTAATATTAAGTATCTAATTTATTTATAATTAAGAATTGTTAATGGTAATTAATTACAAAGATGGTTAATCAAAGATTCTTAATGATAAGTTAGTGATTTATTAAAGGTTAATTATGATTAAAGGTTGATTAAATTAATTAATAAATGATTAAAGGACATTTAATCAAATGATTTGAAATCGAATAATGTTAATTAACCAGGATTGATGGCTTATCGGACTTAAACCGATCAGATAATTAATTGAGTTCACTTATATATGTTTGAATTCTATTGATTGTCGAACTGTTTGATATTCTGATACGTTGTGCTTTGTGCTATGAGTTGTTTTAGTGAGATCTGTGATGAATGTAATTTATTTATTTATAATGCATTCATATTTTCTATCTGTGAATATGTGTATATAGATAAGCGTTACAATTGGTTTGTACCACTTGTCAAATATAAGCGTTATAGTTTATATCGCTTATTAAATATATTGCTGTATTTGAACCTGTGTTGATTGATGATGTGGCACTTTTATTATGTAAAACCCCTGGACCACACTTATACACATATAATATGGATTTCACGAGGAAATCGGTTAAATCACAGATATTTGAATTTAATATATTGAAATGGTTTTAAAGATCGAATTTTGAATCCAAATAACTTTAGAAATGGAATTGGGTTTTCTGAAACGGAAACAAATGGTTTCAAATAATAATAGCTTTTCTATAAGGAAGAATTTCCAAATTATGATGAAAAGATTCGAGTTTGAAATAGAATGGCTTTTAAAACTATAATTGAATCTTTGTAAAAGATGGGTGAACCCTATTTTGAAATTAAAGAGGATTTTAAAAAGGGTGTATCTTTTATATATTAAAGATTGAAGCGGGAATTGTTTTGAAAGTTATGAATGAATCTTTGTTCAAAAGATTGGTGAACCTTATTTAAAATTGAAAAGGGTCTTAAAAGTGAATCTTTTGTTTAAAAGATACAAGTGTGGAAATTTTTTAAACCATTGAAGGTTTATGAAATGAATCCTTTTTAAAAGATTGGGAATGGTAATTTGATTTAACAATTTGAATGAAATGTTTTTGGGGATTTTAAAGTTGCGACTTAACTGAAAACCAATTATCCATATGTTTTTAAATATTGCGCTCATTATTCGGTTTAGCCGGGAGAGGACCTTGTGTCATATAACCCATTCCGAATAATGATATGACGTTATGGATAGCATTTGAAGATCGGTGGTGAAGACTGGGTATTTGCGAGAATGATAGGATGACCTATCGATTGTCTCTGCACCGAGTAGCTACGGTATAGAGATTCCCTAAGTGATGGGAAGTCCGATCGGGATTGTGGATTCTCGGATTTGCAAGGGCTTCTTCGAAAGTTCCTTCGGTTCTGTTCGAACTCGGAACAGACTTGTATGGATTGTATGTCTGACATTACAAACTGAGATATAAAGCTGGTTTCTTTCAAATACATATCTGTTGGTGGCGGAGAATTTATTTTCTTAGCTTAACACCCTTCTTTGAGACGTATGAGCTCAGAGGTTATGTAGTTGAAGGTTATTAGTGATATGCTTCCAATTTGGTAGTGTGACATGCTGAATGCTGCTGATCATTTGTTGATCGAAGCATGGCTTTGTGAAAAAGTGTAGCTTTATGGACGAGACTTCGTTGAACCTCACTACCCAGTTATGGTCGAAACAGGAATCATGGCAGCAAGGTTATTTGAGGGTAGCGCCCCTCTGAGGGTATGTCCATTTCCTTCTAGATTATAAGTGGTCTCATGGTATGGAGCCCAGATACTTACTTTGTGGTTGCTGCAAACTTATTGCTTTGTGGTTGTCGGTTGGGAAGCGCTTCGAGTAAAGGTTGGTTACGACCGGGAGGTGGCATACTCGTGTCAATAGTTACCTAGTTACAAAGGTAACCCGGCCTTGTGTAGCAGAGATCCGGTTAGGGTCCGGGGACGTCCCTCCAGAGGCGTTCCATTTCATTTTATATGGGAAGTTCCTTTGCCCGACCATTTGTTGGAAAATCCAAAGAAACAATACGCGCCCTGTACGGTTTTGGTTGTATAACCTGTCATGGAATGTGGCAGTCTAGAGTTTGTGTTTGCATGGTGTGTGCGGTGGGAGGCCTTATGGTAGTTTCATTTTCTTAAAAGAATTGCGGATTTAAATTTTAAATTCTTTTGTTTTTTTTAAAAGTTAAAACTATTTTGTTTGCTCACACCAGTTCCATGACTGACCCGGAGTTTATTGTTCCTCTCCTAAACTCTGGGCGCCCACAATTTTCCATATGGGCAGTCTAGAGTTGGGTTTTTCAGATAGTAGATATAGATATCGATTCGGTAGCTTTCAACTTTCTCTTTGGAACTCGTTGGAGTCTTCAGATTCATCGGACTGGCCTTGCTTAGCTTGGTGCAACATTATGGTGGTTCGAGTTAGTGGTTTGGAGTTTTAGCTTTGGAGCATTGGATTGGAGTTATCTCTTGGCTATTCTTTTTCCGCTGCTATATCATATTGTTATTCCGCTATAGCATTGTTATCTTGTATATCTGATATTGATTCATATTGTATCGTTTTTGTATCGAATGTTGTATATGATATTCATTTCTTTTTCTTCCACTGTGTTATTATACTTGATGTGTTATAAGCTCCGACGAACCAGATTCGACGTTTGGATCTGCGACATTCGAATATGAGTGTCGTATTCGGTGCCGATTTTCGAAGGTTGATTCAGGATCGCTACAGATTCAATCTCAAAAGTCACTCTTCCCTATGATATATAATGATGTACCGATAAAGAGTAATTGAATTTTGTTGGACAAAGTATTGTTAGTTGTGAGTGAAGTTGAGTTTCTATCTATAAGGTAGTGCACTTTGGGTAGTACATAAGGTAAAATTAATTTCATCTTAATAATAGTTTACAAAAACATACAAGATATAGGTTTAAATAAACTCCAACATATACTAGGCCAATGAGTTGGTAGGTGGTGTGAGTCGAAAAACCGTACATAATAATTGTTCATGAGGGATCTTTTATGAATCGCCCCAAAAGAAGTTTGAAAACGACTGTCATTGGATGATCAATTTTTGTTTTTAACAAAAGTGTTGTAAACTAAAACCAAAGTTTTATATACGGCAATTCATAAAGTGTTTATAAATAGCTATTCAGTTACATTGATAAACAACTGTTGTTTCAAGAAATACTAACTTTTTGCGAAGGAATTTGTTTTTAATATTATTGGTAATAGAATGGATTTGGATACGATCCAAAAAAGAAATTATTTACGTAGGTTGAAGTTAAATTAACCCAATCTAATTGAACACAACGCATTAGAGAGTCTAATAAATCTTCTCACACATTGAAGAGAGACTATGAGTTTCTTATCAATATCGAGAATAGACAATCCTTCATTGTCAATTAACCATTAAGAGTATTGACTTTTCCATATGCTATGATGCATAAATTCAAAGGGATTCCAAGCATGTTATCAAAATATGATTTTGGTATATGTACCGAAAGAGATATGATCCATCGTTCACGAATGTGTCTTTAGGAGACTAATGTAGTTGGAATACAATGAGAAACATTATAAGAATAAAGTCATAAATTTCAATTGTTGAAATTTACTTAATAGACTCATCATTCAGTGTGTTCAAGTTAGTCCAAATTTATTCACAAAATTTTCACTTGGTATGACTTTGTGTTTTGATACATATATGCCAAAATGGAAAATTTTAAAAAATGATTTAGAATAGATTGTTTGCACATAACAACCAAAGTGACTGCAAATCAGTGGGAACGATATTGAGTTTATGGATTTTTGAATATAATCCAAGAAACGATACATAGGTATGCATCATTATTAAGTAAGAATTTTGATAGAAATATCAAATAGTTTCATTGTCAGTCAACATGTAGGGGAAGTGTGTGTCCATAAGAAAGAATTATAAAAAGGTACAAAGATATTATTAGACTATGAGTAAACAACATATTGCTGATTGTTAACGATGTACTTATGTTAAAATCAATAATAGTTTCATTGTTTAATACTTGATGTTTGATTTGTAAATTAAATTTTTTGTATTAATATAAAAGGATGTAGGGAATGTACCAAATGATATACAAAGGCATCTTTCTATTATGGAACATGTAAGATGAATTCCTTATGATTTAGTAATATGAATGATCGCACATATTTTATTGTCTATTACATCGTAATTTGCTTATGATTTGATGCATGAAACAGATATCGAATCTAAATTACGATCACAAAATGGTAATTTAGAATGTTCTCGAGTATTTACAAAATACAAGAGAATTATTTATAGAAATAACAAACTATTTATGAAGGGGTATAATGGTTCAAACATTGTGAGTGATATTAAGTATAACATGTCAATATTAAATTCATGTATAATCCTTGGTTAAGGAGATTTAAGTTGGAAATTTTCCAAACAAAACATTATAGTTGATTTAATGAAAAGGCTAAGTACATCGCCTTGAATAGCGCCATAATGGAAACAATGTATAAATATAAATGCACAAATTTACAACCGAGCTAGGGGTGATTCAAAGTATTGAGAACAAACATTATTGTTATATGATAACAATGTAACTTAAGGCTCAATAGAAGTCAAAATATACTTCGAATAGCTCCAGGTGATAAAGACAATTTATTAACATTTGAGAGAGTTAACTGACATAATAGATAACTAAATCAACATAGTATATCCATTCGCAAATGGCCTAACTAGATTAGTTCTCATCAACTGATTGAAGGGATGGAGGTAGAGATTCCATAATTGGTCCCAAGTGCAATTGAAAGATTGATAGATTTAGGGGTTTGTCTTAAGGGAAATTATGTAATTTATTACATATATCTAACTCGAGAACATATCTTGTTCAAATTAAAAGGCATTTTATTTCTATTATATACTTGATATAATGTTTTATATTAATCAGTTTATTTAGTTAAAAGTATATTTAACAGAAAATCCATAAAAGTTATGTTTTATGATTGTAGTTACCATATGTTGTAACCATGAGTAATTTATCACAGTGAAACTAAACATATCGGTTTAAATATTCCTAGTCAAGAAATATCAAGAATGAATATCGATAAATCGTTGAGACTAAAGTATGTAATGCTATCCAACCGTTGGACACTATATTACTCATGACTGTTGGGAATACCAAGGGATTATATACTAATAGATATTAGATAACTATGGAATGACTCACTCGATAGTTTTTAGTTGATTAATATAACTAAGGTCAAACAGAAAATACCGATGTGAGAAAATTAAAAGTTCTCTTGACTTAAAAATACTATTTCAATATGGAAGCGCCGCTTTGATTATAGTTAAATTATGGAATGATATCCACCGAACGACCATCGTTGGATCGAGTGGAAGCAGTGGAAGTGAAAAATTATTCAAGAGAAGATTTGTCTCCACGGTTATATAAGGTTGGTATCATGTTCAAATGGAAATCAACTCAAGTTAGAGCAGTTCAATTAATAATGGCCGCTAATATTGAACCAAGAATTTTGTGGTTGGACTATAAAGTTGAATATGGACTATATTAGAATTTTGACCATTACCAAATTCTATAAGTCCTAACATGATATGGTTTTGACGATGAGAATTGATGCAAATAATTGTCACTACCGGGTAACACTTAATTAAGTAAAATTGGATTTTATCGAAGCTAATGTAAGCAATAAATTTGACCATAATGTCACACCACTTGGTAAGTAATGTGTGAACGTTAATATTCAAATTGTTCGATATTAATCGCTGATCGAATTTACATCTAAGGGTCATGTAAATATTAGTTAAATTAATTAATTTTTATAAAATATTAATTAAATTTTTATTTGACTTGTGTTGAAAATAGTGCGTATATAAATGTTATACACACGTATCAATATACAATATAAATGTATGTTTAAATTAGATTTAAATATATTTTATTTGATTGGGCTTGAAGTGATTGGGAGTCCCATAAAGTCATTTGATTTCCCCGACCATATGTGTAGGAGGAGGGGTTGGATTTTATTCAAAAAAGGGGTTTGAATTAATAGAGGTATTTATGGATCCGGATCCACTTTTTTCTCATCTCTTTCTTTATTATTCAAACACCAGTAACCCCTTATTTGTTACTCTCTTCAGAGCCTCCACTACATCCTTATCTTGCCAAAAATGGCAGGCCCCTTCCTCCATTGATTCAAGTGATAAGAACACAAATTTAAGTAAAATCAGGATAATAGTGCGTAGTGCTTTCAATCCGGTAGCTCTCTTTGGAAGGATTTGAACTCAAATTCGAACAGAGCGATAGATTTAGCATTCAACATGTACTTATTTTTCTATAGTCAAGGTAAATTATTTATTTATAGTTATATTTATTTATTTAATAATTATTTTTGATCATGCATGCTTAGATTTGATATCAACATCATGAATCCCTATATATGTGTGTTGTCAATATTATATGTGAATACGTATATATGTGGTAAAAAAATTATGTGTGTGTGTATGCATATATAGCTCTTGGCCAGCAAAGAAAAAAGTTTCGAATTAAATATTAATTTTAAAAGGGATTTTAAACTAAAATTTTATTTTTTTACGTATAATTGTATATATAAATAATATGTAAAATTTTGTTAAATCGTATACATGTTCGATAATTAAAAAACAATATTTAGCTATATTTATTATTTGAAACCTTAAATAAACAAATATATTTTTGCATAGATTTAGTTTAAAATGCAAGACGTTACTTTAAATTACTTATATATTATATGTTTATATACATATTTATATATTAATGTACATTAATTATAGTAATGATTACAAAATTCAAGAAGGAATTTTTTTAAACATTTCCGTATGGAAAAGATCTATTAAAAACAATAAATATAAAACTGTAAAAGATTTGAGAAAAAAAGGATTTTGTCAAACATATTGTAGGCAAAGAATATATGTGAATATATTTTATTTTTTTTTGAAAACCCAGGAGAACCCGACGGACCGATAAACTCCTGAGGAGGGTATAGTAAAGCCGTCCGCTGATCCAAGCCCCCATACCCCCGGGTAAATTTATATAGGATAGGGAAGCGCATGGTAGGAATCGAACCTGGGTCTTTTTACCAGAACTCAGGCCTCCTTTCCACTGCGCCGCACCCGCGGACATATATGTGAATATATATGAATATATATATATATATATAATCCATTTATATTCAAATATTTAATGATAATTTATATTTGAATTTAAATATTGATTTGTATGTATATATACGCACACATATATTTCCTACAAAAACAAAAAAGTATTTTTATTTTTATATTAACATTTAATTATTTATTTTATCAAAAATACTTTTTTTGTTTTAAACTTGAAATTAGAAAATATTTTAAGGCCTACTTCTAGATCCGAAATTTATTGAAATTTGAATTTAAATTTGTTATTTGTTTTGCATTTTCAAATATAATTATTTTACATTATTATAAATATGTTCTTTTGAAAATGTATTATAAATATATTTGTGTGTATGTATGTGTATGTGTATATATATTAATATTTATACTGTATAAATATATTTTATATCACATTGAAATACACGTATACATATACATACATACATATGTATGTGTGTGTGTGTATATATAGACACACACAAATACACACACATAGATATATATGTATATATGTTAGACATACATATATATACGGAGGGGCTAACATGTCCGTTATGGTTTAAACCCAACGTCTACATATAGGCATGTTAAACCTTGCACATTCTATAGATGGCATGTTCACATACACACACACGTGTATATGATATGCATGTTCATATTATATTATATAAATATAATATCAAAATAAAACTTTATTTACAAATTAAATAAAATATTGATTTTATTTAAAATAAATTTAGATTGGATCTAAATAAATTTAGACTTTATAGTCCTAAAAGATCCTAGAATAATTTTTTGAGATTTACCTATCAACCCTGCTGTGTGCTGGACCATCTACTCATTGATTCACACCTAAAGCAAAAGTGCATAAAGGTTTTAACTTCATCAATTTGAAAGAATCAATATACAAACCTAAAAAATAAGCCCCCAACGGTTCGATATTGATTGAATTTACAACCGCCTGATTGATTCGTATCTAAAGCAAAAAATATTAGACAATGACGATATTGAATTAATATTTTCTATTGTGTCAAAAATGATATAATTGTACATGGTGAAAATTAGAAGAGTGTCTGTTGAATAACGTTTATTATCTTTATAGTTTGTAGTGGGATTAAATAGTATGCAAGAATGTTGGAGTTGGTAGATGTTGTGTATGGATTAGCATCCCCTACTTATAGTAATTTATCCTTGAATGTAAGGACCTATGATAAACAACATATAATTTGGGATCTTAGCCCAACATAACTTACCAATTTTTTACGCAACGTAGCTATTTTCATCTCCTATAGCCTAAATTTACTTATATGAGTCAAAGGTAATGCATATCTCAAAATGTTTCTATATAGTATTTTATATAACTATATATTTTTAATATCTTTATTTTTTCGGAATATCCTACATTAGCTTGCACTATAAAGTAGCATAAGATCATTTAACAGTAATATGTTGTGTCTATATATCGTATCCTATCCTAGCTTTGTCATATGAGTCAAATGTATGCATTTCTTTATACTGCTTTTGGATTTCCTTTTCTTCTTGTGAGATAGAAAAATTATTCTTAATTTTTTTTACAACTTTATGACACATGGTATCGCAGTACCATCTACTCATTTACAAGCAGCATGTATTATTGATGTTGGTATGCACATAGATGTGGATACACATATCGATGATGATCATATTATAGATAGCATAGATGTTGTTACTAGACGGAAGGAATATAAATCTTAGACCCATAATATACAAGTCAATAATGAATCTCTCAATCATGACTTTTCGAATGAAGTCAATATCCATGAAGATAGCGATGAACCAGAGAAGAAGTATATAGGGATGATGATTTTTGTAATGCACAAATGATGAATAGATTTGTTGTTGCAAAAATTTAATTTGATGGTGAATTATTTTCATCTCCCAATGTTCAAAATGGTTATTGAGTTGGAATGGACTTTTAGACGAAAGAAAAATTCCAACAACAATTGAGTAAATGGTCCATTCTGCATGCAGTTTTGTATAAACTAATAAAGTTCAGTAAATAAGGTACACTATCATTTGCAATATTGATGAAAATACACTTGGAGAATTCATGGAATAATCTAAAAAGTCACACCCTAGATGGTCAAAAATTCAAAATATCTAAGTAAACATAATTGTGTCAACCAAACTAACTACAAGCAAACCATATCTAATTTTTAATTTCAAAGATTATGCCTTATGTTAAAGATGTGTTATTCGGCATTTGGACCCGGCTATATTCGAACTGACTGGAAAAGTTAGACTCGACAGTCATCAAGGCCAGTTGCCCAAATCGATGATTGTGGAGTCCAAAAATCAAGCTTAGATGATAATATGCAGCAGAAGCATGAATGCTCGCTACTCCCCAAAGGTGGATCAGGTATGATACGTATTCTATATAATGGATCGTATCGTTTCGATTCCATAACTCAATTTTGCAACGATGGTCGGTCAATAACTCAAAATCTACACATGCCATCAACATGAAACTTGGAGTACTACAACATGTGCAACACCCTCTAAGGATCTCATTCCAATTGGAGGAACTTGGAGGGATCAACATAACTACCTTTAGAGGGATTGATAGAAATCAAAATTTAAGCAACACTACTTCGCGGAAAGTGCGATATCTCACATACCATACGTCGGAATTGCATGAAATTTCAGAAGCAAATAGCTAATATCATGGGGCACCCCTCATAAGGTCATTTGGAAACAATAGTAAGGATCGATATCGATCCCTATTGTAGGCCCGACGGGCCTGAATTTTTTTGGGTGGTCTCGTCTTGGTCTCCCGAAACTTCAGCTGATATTTAAGTCCGATCTATACACATCATCCTCTATAAATAGAGCGGCATAACGTCAAAAAAGGGATTCTACTTTCTCTGCTGAGACTTTGCTATTTTTATTCTTCACTTTTGTACTAATAGATCCAACTGATCCAATCATTCTTGTAATCATAATCAAAGGAAAGATCAATAAAATTATAAAGTGGACACATGCTAAGATTGCCGAACCACTATAAAAATCTGTATGTTCATTTATGATTTTTGTTATGTTTTAATTTCATTCTTCAGTTAATCTCTACTATATTCTTTTGGGTATCGATGTTGGCGTCAACAAGATGATTTAGATATAGCAAGTAGTTTAGTTCAAGTATTAATGGAAGAAAATTTTTCCGTTAAAATAAGTTGTAAGAAGGCTCAGTGATTAAACTTCGTAGAAATAATGAAAACCAATCCAGGCATATTGGCTATGTAAACACCAAGAAGCATGAAGTGTTTAATCATGTTTTTTTGGCACTTGGACCATACGTTGAGGGATTTTTGCATCTTGCTCATTTCTTCGTATTGATAGCACATAGTTGTATTCAAAGTACAAAGGCACATTACCTATTATGACTGTGGTTGATATAGATGGTCATCTTTTCCCTTAGCCTTGGTAATTATTAAACCAAATCATGTGATGGTTAGGCTTTGTTATCTACTTGCATGCGTAGATATGTTTGTAGTGTTAATGGTCATCGTAGTTTACTTTCATATCAAATCGAATGAAAGGAATTCCATCAACTTTGGAAACTAACTAGGGAGAACTGCATAAGCAATGTTTTACATTACCAATCTAAAGGAAAATTTTCAAGCTCTAGGTTTCAAAGGTATAAGACTAATAGGATTGCTCTATGCTGTAGCATGCGCTTCATGGAAATATGAGTGTATAAAAATTAGAGAAGAAATGAAAAAACCATGAAAGTACGACCTCACCATTAGATCGAGAGACGTTCTAGCGACAAAGAGGAAAATTTAGCATTATGCGAAGATGATGGTAGTCCGTTTCACATAATGACTACTAATGCTTTATGAATTTTTAGTAATGTACTGAAAGGTTCTCAATCATTTCCTATTAAAGTCATGGCTACGCACACTTTTTTCCTTTAGCTGATTATTAATTATTTTCAAAAATGAGAAACTATCAAAAAAAATCTATCTGCACGTTTGAATCAAAGTGGGAAGCAAAAGTTGTCGAAAGAGTAAGCGAAGCACAATGTTCAAGGCTTTTTAGATGTAGTAAAACCAAGTGGAAATTTATTCATTATTTTTTGATGAATATAGAGTGATAATGGTGGTAATAATTTCTCTTTTACATGCAACATTCCATTAGTTCAAAAAATACATTTTGCTTATATGGTGGCAGCCTGTTCGACGATTAAAAATTGCAACACCTCAAAAATAGTGAACAATATAATGATAAAATTAAATTTAAATAAAACAAGGACTAAAATGAAATTTTTATAAATGTCCAATTTTGGCTATGAAACTTGCACCATTATGTTCGTAGTAATTTTCTAGACAATTTTCATATATAACATTTCACAATCGAAGTTAGTACGGAGAAGTTACGGATGTTTGAAAATTCAAAAATAGGATAAACTTTAAAATAAAAATTCCAAAAATTTAAACTATAACCGGTTGGCCCTACTAGTTTGATGGTCACTGATAGCGGTCGACCATGGGGAATGGAGCCCGAACGTTTGCGTTAGATTTCAAAATTTCTAAAGGGTCATTTGAATGACCGAGATCAACCGAAATATCTTCCTTCGTGGGCAAGTTTTTGATGTGCAACCCAGATGAGTGCAAAGATTCTACATACAAATCCAACACCCCAAATTAGTCCCTAACCTCTTTAAATTAACACCTACCCTATTAAATTCCTTAGAAAACTTATGGCCAACCGAAACTTTGCCAAAATTCTTTCTGTCTACTTATAAACTTTCTCTTAAACATAATTTAAATATCAAAGTAAGAGAGCTTGAGCAAATCAGATCTTGGAGATGGAGAGCTATTAGGTAATGATTCCCTGAGAAGACATGAAGTTAGAGCTTGGATCTAAGGTGAGTGGGTACAGGTTTAGTAAGTTGATTTATTACAGTTAAATTTAGCCTATTTTACTTGATCTAGGGTGTTAGTAATTAAAATGGAGACTATAAACCATAATTCTTAAATCTAATTGTTAAACTTGAAATCCGAATTAAAAAATGGAACTGATATGTATTAGCCAATGTCATTTACATTCAAGTTAAACCTTTTTTCTTATTGAATTGGAACCCTAGGAAATTGATTTACTCTAAAGTAACCTAGTATAAGTAACTTGTTAAAACCTATGAATTTGAAACCAATTGCCCTATTTAATAATTAGAATAATTTATTTAACCATTAAAACTAAATTTTGCTAAAAATTGACTTTTGTCACTTCTACCGATATAAGAAAAAGTTCCAGTTTTTGTGTTCAAATCTATCTTTAAATCCTTTTTATTATTTTGATTATAAAATCTTATATTTTGTGTTTAAAATTAAGTTAAATATTATATCTTAGAATGATTGAATCTTGGGTCATTACATCTCTCCCCTTAAAAGAATTTTGTCCTTGAAATTTAGATAAGAAGATAGCTCAAAAAGAAATATATTCGATATGATGAAGTTTATAGAAAAGAATTGAGAAGTGACCACACCATAGGCGGTGAGTACACTATGTTGGTACGATATATACAGTCTATACATCAATTCTAAACTCAGGATATGCCTTCACATTCTATCCTCAATTTCCCAAGTGCAATCCTTATCATCTCCTCTTCTTTGAACTTTGACTAACCTTACCACCTTTCTCCTTAATCGTCTCTCATCATAATTAACGATTCGAACATGCCGTCTAGTAACTGCAAAATTTGGTTCCACCGCCAAGTCTTCTTGAGCAGCCATTTCTATGATTTGTTCTGGGTCACGCACATGTTTTCGCAAATGAGATACATGAAAAATGTTGTGCACTCCTAACAACTTTTCTGGCAATTGTACTCATAAGCTAGTGGGTTGATTCGTTCAAGAATAGGAAAAGGTCCAATATATCGAGGTGCTACCTTTCCAACCCTTCCAAACCTTACCACTCCTCTCGTCGGAGAAACTTTCAAAAAGACTAAATCTCCAACAGGGAATTCCATATTTCTCCGCCTTTGATCCGCATAACCCTTCCTCTTGCTTTGGGCTTCCTTTAACATCTTCCTAATCATATCAACTTTCTCCGAGGCTTCTCTTATCATGTCTGGACCAAGCATTAACTGATTTTTGATTTCTATCCAACATGCTGGTGACTTGCATGGATTTCCATATAAAGCTTCATACGGTGCCATGCCAATACTAGCTTGATAGTTGTAGCTATAAGAGGACTCTACTAAATGCAAATGATTTTCCTATGAGCCTCCAAAGTCTAGAATACATGCCCTCAGAAGATCTTCCAAAATGCGGTTGACTCTTTTTGCTTGTCCATCAGTCTAGAGATGATAGGCAGTGCTTATATTCAACTTCATTCCTAGAGCTGTCTGTAATGCTTTCCAAAATAAACTAGTAAAGATTGGATCTCGATCGCTCACTATATTACTTAAAACACCATGCAATCGAACAATTTTCCCCATATGTATCCCCGCAAGGTTTGCAGCGGTCCTTGTTGGCTTTACTAGAGTAAAGTGTGAACTCTTGGTTAATCGATCGATGATAACCCAAACAACTTCATTTCCATTCATCGTTCGAGGTAAGCCATCAATGAAATCCATTGATATTTGATCCCACCTCCAAGCTGGAATCTTGAGAGGTTGAAGTAACCCTACAATCTTATGTTGGTCGCACTTGCCTTGTTGACAATTGGCGCATCTACTAACATGAATGGATATGTCCCTCTTCACGCTTTTCCACCAAAATTTGCACTTCATATCTTTGTGCATTTTGTGAATTCCCGGATGAATATTAAGTTTGGATTTGTGGCATTAAGTCAATACCTCCTGCCAAAGGTTTCCAACATCCGAAACACAAAAATTCGTCCATTCAACCGTATTACTCCACGGTTATGTACTTCAAAGTTTGAATTTCTTTCTTCTTCAGCCACCTTAATGAATCTCACAAGCTATCCATCTTCTCTTTGCTTGTTGACTATTCTTTCCAGAAGAGTTGGAGCCATTACCAAATAAGCAATAACATCATACTTCCTACTCAGTGCATTAGCTATATATTGGATTTCCCGGATGTATATAGAATATCCAGATCATATGATGTAAGAAATTCTTACCAACGTTGTTGCCTCATCTTTAAATCTTTATGAGTGAAAAGATTTTTCAAACATTTGTGATCCGTGAAGAGATCAAACTTTTCACCCAGTAAGTTATGCCTCCATACTTTTAATGTAGACACAATGGCTAGTAGCTCCAAGTCATGTGTTGCATAATTTCACTCATGAGGCTTTAACTGCCTGCTTGCATAAGCAATCACCTAACCATCCTACATTAGAACCGTGCTAATTCCTTCCCCACAAGCATCCGTATAAACGTTTAACCCACCTTTTCCATTTATAATTGCTAGGAATGGAGTGGTAATTAACCTCTTCTTAAGTTCCTAGAATACTTCTTCACATTTAGCAGTCCAGATAAATTTAGCATCCTTTATTATAAACTTCGTTAAGTGACAGGCAATCTTTGAGAAGCCTTGAATGAATCTTCTGTAATATCGTGCCAAACCTAAGAAGCTGCGAATTTCTTTAGGAGTTTGTGGCCGCTTCCAATTCTAAACAGCTGCAACCTTTACAGGATCTACTGAAATCCCGTCCCTTGACACTATATGACCAAGGAATCTTTCCTCCTTTTCTTAGAAGTGGCATTTTGCTTTAAGCACATTATTCCTAAATATCTCCAACACAATTTCTAGATGCCTTTCGTGTTCTTCTTCTATCTTAGAATAGATAAGGATATCATCGATAAAGACCAACATGAATTTATTGAATACATCACTAAATACTCTATTCATGAGGTCTACAAAATAAGCGAGTGCATCGGTCAGCCCAAATGGCATAACCAACCACTCTAAAAAGTATTTGGACCTTCAAATGTAGTTAAATGGATGCAATCTTCCACGATCCTTAGTTGTTGGAATCCTATGGTTAGATCCATTTTTAAGAATACCCGAGCACCATGTAACTAATTAAACAAGTCATCTATTCAGGGTAGAGGATGCTTGTTCTTAATCTTTTGTTTATTCAGGTCTCGATAGTCTACACAAATCCTCAAAAAGCCATACAATTTGGCAACAAAAACTACCGTCGATCCCCAACTTAAACGACTAGGTCTTATCAATCCTTTCTTCAATAGCTTCTTTGGTTTGGATATTTAGCTCATCCCTCTCCTTCATAACCATCCTTCGATCAGAATGTTTAACGGCCTTGCACCAGGAATCAATTCGATACGAAATTCGATTTTCCAATGTGGGGATAAGCTCTTCACTTCTTCAAAAACGTCTAGAAACTCTCTAACAATAGGTATTGTTTCTAGTATTTTCTGGGATGATTCTAATGCATAAAGAAAACTATCCCTCCTTCGATTAAGATCTTCACAAGATATTTTTATAGACTTCCCGAAGGTGGTCCATAAAGATATTGTCCTTCCATCGCAGTCGAGAACAAATTTATGCTTAGTCAACTAATCCATATCGAGTAAAATTTCAAATCCAATAAAATCTAAGACAAACAGGTCACAAGAAAATTTATGGGAAGAACGGGAAATTTGGACTTTTTTACAACTCATACTAAGCTTTTTGGTAGCACCTATAGGATTCGGTACATAGATTTGGGTATCAACTAATTTAGGGATAAGTTTTAATTCATCTGCTAATTCTTTTGCAACAAAACTATGAAAAGCTCCTATATTAAGTAATACTCTAACTAAAACATCTTTGATAAAATATTACCTTCCAAAACTCCTTTTCCCTTCACATCCTGGATGTTGAAGGTTCATCCTTTATAGCGTAAACTCTGGCTTGTTCTTTCTTCTTCATTATTGGACAATCCTTTATCAGGTGCCCGATTGATGACAATTATAACAGTTTCTTAGTGGCGGCCTATGAACTTTGGGGTTGTCGCAATTAGTTGCTAGGTGTCCCTTTTGTAGGCAATTATAACAAGTAGCATCCTTCAAATAGTTCTCTTAAGATCCACCTCCAGATTTTCCTCGCTATGGCTTTTTCCCATTGTGATTGAACTTCCTCTTCTTCCAATTGTTGTTATTGTTGGCCTAAGCTACCACCAGATTCTTTTTTTCGATGTTTCATAATAAAATACCTTATCCACCAAGTCTACAATCGATCCTTTTACATGAGCAGTTATCCTACTCTGGTACTTCTCATTCATCTTGGACATAAACTTCCCATTTTTCTTTAAAGCCACGTCAATCAAACCTGGCTGAAACAAAACAATTCATTAAAATCATTTGCATACTCATCAATAGTCATTTCGGCCTGCTTAAGATCCATAAAGCTTTTATAAAGATGAGAATAGCTGTTGGCATATACTATCCCTCTAAGACTTCCTTAAAACTTTCCTATGAGAAATTGTCTTCCGATTCATTTAGGGTAATGGAATCCCACCAAGCTAGAGCCCCTTCCTGTAGTTGGCAGAAGGCCAAGAACCTCTTCTGCTCATTGCAAATATCCAATGCCTTAAAGATTATTTTGCATGATTTGATCCATGCCTTGGCTTCAATGATAGTTTCCGTGCCTTTGAATGGTTTTCCCCTAAGCTGGTATAATTTTTGCACAGGGTGGCAAAGTTAACCTAGGGTTGTAAGAGAGCTACTTCTTATAGCACAACAACGATTGGAGCTCGACCATTGGTTGCTGTGGTGCTGCCATTTCCCCATATTCTTCCTTTACGAGTATTCATGTCTTCTAAACTAAATATAATAAGATAATTTTAAAATACAAAGATGAAATTATCTTGGGGAATGGGTATTTAAGCATAGAACAACTTCAATTTATCCACATAAGGATTTTAAATGTGTAATCTCATAGATTAAACTCATTTTAAGGTATTACTAACCCCATCTCTAATGAGTTCAAACCCTACCAAACCAAAATACGCTTAACCTTCAGCTCTGCTACCAAATGTGATGACCCGTCTCCTTGATCCATGAAAATCGACGCTAATACATCCACGGTATTCATGTGCCACAAATTCCAAGTACCGGGTAGGCAGATTATCAGGGTAAAACAAAATAAAGGTAGAAGATAGAAACACAAATTCTCACATCGCATTCAACTATATAGATAGATAGTATACACAACCACTCTCACAAGGGTACATCAGAGTTATCATATGAACTAACCCAGCCAGGAACAGTTATAACTACATATCCTCACATTTGTTGGTATAAACTGCTAGACTCAACGGAAAATAAAATATAAGTAGGTATTGGTACAAGATGCTTCAACTCCATGCTCTAAAAACTCCTCCCAAAATGCTTTCAAAAAATGCTCCTAAAGTGACTCGGACTACTTGGCTGCCCGGAAAAAATAGGGCACCCAGAGTTTCAGGGAAAAGAAAATAAACACTGGGCCAATCATGGGACTGGTGTGAGAAAAATTAAAAAGAGGATACTTTTAAAATCAGATACCTCATAAGACTATGCACCACATAAACACGAACAAGGTTTTTCCTTATGATAACCAAAACATTTTCCATGCAAAATCATTTGATGTTACTTTTAGTGACATTATTTTGAAAATTCTTTTCAAGTAAACATATTCAAAGAGCCGAAATTGTTACCATTATTAAAGTCTAGCATATTAGGCTCTACAACTAAAATCGCAAGCTCGTATTGGAGAATGGAATTCCAACAAATGACTAGGCAAGCGAGTACCTACCGACAGTACATCTCTAAAGGAATGTGGAGAACGAAATTCTAACAAATGACTAGGCAAGCGAGTACCTACCGACAGTACATCTCTAAAGGAATGTACCGAGGCCCAACTGATGGACCTCTACCAACACAAGACTGACCTACCTCTAACCAGATAGTACTGAACATGTCATCATCTTGGTCGTTACCAACCTATCAGAGATGTCTCTTAGCATACACCATAATAATTTAAACCTAAACTTCATAAAGGGTAAAATATATCTAGAAGGGAATGATCATACCCTAATGGTTGCGAACCACAGAGCCATGCCACGTCTACCCTATTTTAGTCATTTCAGGGTGCGTGGCCTGATGTAACAAGTACCTTTCATATAGAACATCAACTTTCCTCTTTGAATGCCATATTGCCATTCCATAATTACACAACTGCTTTCTACAATTGTATAACTCCTGAGCTCGTATGTCTCAGGAATGGATGTTAAGCTAAGAGAGGTTGGCTTCTCCGCCACCAAATTGAAGATACATTTATGGAGATCAATAAATGTGATTTAAAATGCAATGTCAGACATTTTTCCATACAAATTGTCTAGGAATAGGAAACGAAGGCACTCCTCATGCTGTCCCGTTTGGGAATCACCCCTTGGATTAGTAGCGATCAGTCCTTGTAAATCGAAGATTTTCAAAAACATAGCACTACCATCATCATAATATATGGTGTGGAAATTTTTCTAAGGGTCTAGGGACAAGTAGCCCTACATCATGAAAATCTTCATCTTCAATGATCTTTGTCTTCAACATGTCTTACTTCAAAAATGTAAATTAGTTCGAAGGTAATTTCAGATAGGAATCACCCAAATCCTATCACGGTCTCTTGGAATCCAATTATCAAGAAAAAATATATATTAATCGTAGGCAATTAGTAAACAACATTTTTATACCACAATATCTTTAGTGATATGTATCCCTAAATTCATTTCAGCATATACGGATTTATTAATCCTCTTTTTATATTATTCTCTTTTATTTCTTGGAAATTATGTATAAAGGGTATCTTTTCTTTTTAAAAAACTTAAATAGGATCTTTTTAGAGCATCTGGACATTCCCTTCGATCTGTTCCACCCCTCGCCTAGAAAGAGAATACAAAGGCCAGGTAAGTTCAGGGCATTGGTTCCTTCGTCCCTAACCTTAGTTACACACCGTTTTTACCTTTCTAGATCTCACAGGCGAGACAAATGTACTAGTTATTTCCGCACTTCATCCATTCTTAAAAATCATTTCAAAAAAATTAGAAATAAAACTAAGTTTAAAAATCATTTTCCAAAATTCTTTGATAAATAGTGAAAAAATAGTGATTTTGGAGCCCTGAAGCTCAAATTATAGTTTCAAGGTCTATTAAGTCAAAATTTATTATTTAAAACTCTTTTAATATATGTAAAAGAAATTTTAGGAATTTATTCCCTATTTTTAAGTATTAAAAAACAATCATTTAAAAGATTTTACCACTTCGGTCGTTTAATTGCCAATGCGCAGTTTTCAAAAAAATTGATTTGAACATAAGTTAAATTCGTTTAAATGAAATCTTGAGTTTTCTTTTCAAATTGAAAAATACAGCGGAAAGAGTTTGGAAATTCTTATTTCAAAGAATTTCGACTCCATCATATAAGTGGGTTTAACTTTTGCGGTGCGAAAACGCGAATTGCCGTTATGCGCCTATTTCTAGTTGATTTTTCAACTCTTTTCAAATCTTTGCCAAAATAATGTTAAATACTTTTAAAAATTTCTAAGTCATTTAAAACCATTTTCTCATGTTTTTTTAAAAGAGGTTAACAAATTTCATACACTTTTGAATTTAAATAAGGAAGTGGTTCTTTTTTTGATTTTTCGATGTATATTTTATCGTGACTTGTTATGATATCAACTGAACAATCATTCAACGCTCATATAACATCCAAACATGATATTAAGCAGCACAACAAGTACAAAAGCATGCCATAGCATTATAGAAAATAAGAGTAGAGAAAAGAGAGGTTTTCCCCCAAAAATCTGCTTTTAGATCTAACTTTTTTACTATGGATTGACTGTAGCTTCACTACTACTTCTCAAAACTTCTTGAAATCCGCTATTGCTCCACTATCCTGGAAGTTGTGATGAAAAAAGATGGAGATGTCTCTATGTGTGCTCGACCTTAGGTGGAAAGACGGATGGAGCTTACTAACTTGAACTTGAACTTAAGTGGTATTTTTGTTGATTATTTTGCCATAACTTTGTTACGCTTTGTAATTTTTTTGGAAAGGCATGGAAGCCATTAAAACTCTAAGGAAGAAGAAGAAATGTTAGAAAGAATGTAATGAAGTGTGAAGAAATGAGAAGAAAGCTTAGGTATTTATAGCCTTGAATTACTTAAGGATTAAGCTTTGTATTTTAAACTTTTGCCCTCCTCCTTTACATCATTATACACGACCCAAGGTAGTGCCATGCGATCCCATCACTTCGTATCCTCTTTTTTTTACTTCCTTAGCTCTTAAGGGATGTATTTGGATTCAGGAAAGATTTGCATGGGTTTTGGTGAGATTTTGTTGATATTTACCAAAACATCTTACTTTTCTTACTTTAAAATTTGTTACAGTAAATAATAGTTTATATATGTTATACATATGTATTACTAAGTGTATTAGTATGTTTTAATGTGTTTTATCTTTCAATGTTGTGATATTTGAATACAACTTTTGACCATTAAGCCATTTCGAATCGGGAATTCGATTTCCTTTCACTTCTTTACATTTTTGTTAAATTATTTATATTTGTAAACAAAACTTTAAAATAAATTTGTATATGTTTATTTAAAAGTAAACAGCCCTATTTAATAATTAAAACAATTTATTTAACCATTAAAACTCAGATTTACTAAAAACCGACTTTTGTCGCTTCTACCGATATAATCAAAAGTTTCTATTTTTGTGTACAAATCTATCTTCAAATCCTTTTTAGAATTATTTAGATTATAAAATATTATATTTTTATATTTAAAATTAATTTTAATATTATATATTAGAGCGACCAAATCCCGAGTCGTTACAAACTCCAAAAAAAGGCTACTAGGTATAAGTTTTGCATTGTTTTTGTATCACTTTTATCATACATGACAATCAAATGAATAATTAAACATACAGAGCATCAACTTATATCAAATAGAAACTAGGTACTATTTTTCTATATATATAGGTATCAGTTTGATATAAATAACAGTCAAAATTATTTATAAAGTAAGTAAGCATCAACTCCAAATAAATAGCTCCTAGGTATCAATTTTGCATTACTTTTACATCACTTTTATCATTCATGATAGTCAAATAAATAATTAAATTTAGAGAGCATCAACTTTTATAAAACAAAATTAGATATCAGTTTATATATATATATATGTATGTATGTATGTATGTATGTATTTGTATGTATGTATGTATGTATCAGTTTTGTTATAAATAACAGTCAAAATAATTTATAGAATAACCAAGCATGAATTCCAATCATATAGATACTAGGTATCAATTTTTCATTATTTTGATATCACTTTTTTCATACATGATGGCCAAATAAATGATTAAATTTACAGAGCATCAACTTATCATTTTTACATATACATAGGTATAAGTTTCTTTATAAATAATAGTCAAAATAATTTACGAGTAATTAAGCGTCAACTCCAAACAAATAGCTACGAGGTATTAATTTTGCATTATAAAGTAAGTAAGCATTATAAAACCATACTAGATTCTTTTGAATCTATTGATTAATTAATTTGAAATTATAGAAACTCCTTTGAATTAAGTAATAAACGAAAAAAATACTAGTACTCCTATAGAAATTATGGGAGGAACGCAAGTGTTCATCGACGGAAATTCTTTCGGTTAAGAAAACAGTCGAACAATTTTAAATTAAAAATAACCGCAAGCGTACGGTGTACGAATGTAGCACGTGGCGAATACGGATCGATCCACAGGGAATTGTTAATTTAAATTCCTACTCAATCAAATTAACCCAAAGTTGAGAGTGTGTTTAGCTAGAAAATGAAAAAAATGAACTAACTAACAAAAAGAAAAGAAATGCAAATATGAGAGTTAAATGACAATTTAGAGAATAAATCCACTCTCCAAATCATTTAGTTCAACACATGAAATCACAATCTCTCTTTTATGGTCATTACTGTTTTAATCGATGTGTTTATTATAAGTATGGCATATTTAAGCCATTGATTAGCCAACATAAGCCATCAAACTATAACACACCCCTTAAAACACTTACTAACTTTCCTAAAAATTGATAAAGAAAATGAGAATGAAATCTATTTTAAGTATGGCCTATTAACTATTGATTAGAAACATAGACCATCAAATTTTAATTTCAAATCACTTTCTTATGCCATAATCATATATTGATGAAGAGGCATTTGTGTTAGTGATTGTTTAAGCATAGCCTATTTGGTGTCAACAATATAGACTATCAAATTCAAAGAAAAAACAACAAATAAAACCACTTCTATCATCATCATTAAGCACAAAAAGAGAGCATGAATTAACAAAATGTTGAAGCTACATTAATTAGAGAGCTTCATTACCCCTAAATTGAAGGGGTTTAGCTTCTCCTGTTTGTCATTTTATTAACAAATGTAGCTAACAACATGAAAGCAAAATGAAGAGGAAAAAGATAGCAAAATGAAAAGATAAGCTAATTAACTTGCATAAAAGAAAAGAGATCTACACTACAACATAAAAAAAGAGGCATGTAAAAGGAAAAAGCATGTATTAATAACAAAAAAAAGGAAAATTACATGAAAATAAAAATGGCTAAGTAGCCATGAAAAGAGAGCTTTCTTTTATTTGATCTAAACTAATGAAGAGGAAGAGGAAGAGAGGAGGCCTAAGTTGAGAGGATGGAGGCTACATGAAACATAAGGGGTTATTTATACAAGCATGAAACCCTAATCCATAATTTGGGGAATGACCAAACTACCCTTGAGAAAGTATGGAGGCCAAGTAATCATTAGCTTATACTAATCATCATTTAAGTGTACATGAAGCCATTAATTCCATAAGCATGTGCATTAGCCTCTAATTTGTACATTAAGGTGGTGGGTAGGTGGGGTCCTCCATGATCTTCACTTTGAATTATTTTCATCCTCATTCCTTTATATTATTTGTGCATTCATATTCCTTCATGAAACCACTCCTATTTGAGAAAAATTCCTACAAATATATATAAATTTCCATTTAATTTTTCTCAAAGAAATATATGCACACAAATGACCGTTTTACCCCTATATGAAGATGGATATATGAGAATTTGGAATTAATGTGGATTTTGGTTAAAACAAGTTAAAATACCCAATATGATCATTTATTTAATTTAAATAGATTCAACATGGTGGTGAAAATATGCACATCTACATGCACATCAAATACCCCCACACTTATCTTTTTATTCGTCCTTGAATAAAGAAAAACTAAGATAAATCCGTTCTCATAGGGAGCACGATTGCATTGAGCGTATGCAACAAGCCGTTAAACCTCTGGGTGTCCCCAGTAGGACGAGTGTTGTCTCGTGAGGGTTTTCAGCGGATACTACCCACAAAATCCAAACGCAGGATGAAAATATTTACAAAATGCAAGATTTATTTTCAAAGAGATGAATGCAAAATTTTAAAAATATTTAGAAATGAAGGATTTATTTTTAAATTGACATGAATAAGTTAAATATAGGTTTCGGTTATTATCTTGAAAATTTATGTCATTTAGTCGTCAAAATTTCCAACAAAAATCAAGTTATCATAACAAATAGACTACAGTTTAACTTGTTTCGGTTGATAACAAAGTGTAATTATAAAATGGATCCTTAGTTGATTATCAAAGTTTATCAAAGTGGTATTTTCATTTCTTTTCAATAACAAATCAAATCAAATAAGTAAAATAGTGCTAGGATTTTAATTGTTTTCTCTCTCATTATTTGCAAGAAAAATTACACACCTAGCTCAGGTAAACTGAGGCCAGATATACCACCCATGCACTGCCTTTCAGGCTTATGTGAGGGGAGTACAGAGTATGGTGAGTGCACACACTTTCATGCATACACTATCGACCGTAGGCGGTTTTTATTAAGTCTGTTCTTCTTCTTTTTTGACATGTGTTCCATACATCATAACCGTGAGGACTTTTAAATGAGTATGAAAGCACATAATCAAAAATTCCAAGTAATTTACCCATGCATAACCGTGAGGACTTTTAAATGAAAGTGAATACTTTGGATTTTTTATTTTTTATTTATTTTATTTTTTTAAGAGGGAGAGAGAGTTTTGAAAAATCATCTTAGCACCATTAACTTAGAAGACAAAAAAATGTTATATCATTTACTTTAAATCAACCAGTTTTTAAAACAAAGATTTTCAATTAGGACGTATTTCATAATTAACACGTATGAATCTTCCTATATACTAGTTAAACCATTGTTATTTGCAATAAAATTTCATTTTTATTTTTGTTAAGACGAATAAACTTCCAAAAATTTCTATTTAATAAGCCAAAACCATATATTTATCCTATAGTGTTTCTTTAAAAATAAATCAAAAACGCTTAAATGAAATTGTTGTTTTTTTTGTTGTTTTTTTGCAAAGAAAAAGTAAAAATAATCATGAAAAATAAAAAACGAAGCTGAGTCTCCCCCCACACTTGATTTTGACCGTGTCCCCACAGTCAACCCAAGTGAAAGGAACGTTTATTATTATTTACATGAAAATGAAATGTATTTACACGAGATCAGAAAGTATATCGTCAAAAAGTAAATGAAACGGTCTTCCAAAGACCAATTCATTTGTCTCGTCAAGTATGTGAGATACAGCTCAAGCGCAGAAAACCAAACCGTAAAATATTTCGAAGATGAAAGTTGATTTGGAAAAACGAATGTTGTTTTATTGAAAATTGTACGAGTTGTTTTGTTTTCGATGATTTTTAGGGTCGATAAAAGAATTGATTGAAGTTCAAGTTTATTTTCACCAATTTGAAATTCAAGCTTATCATTGAAAACATTTTCAGGGTTATTGATTTCAAAATCAAATGGTGATTTTCATCTTCCCCATTGGAATTTAACAACTCATCATCCAAAAGTCCGAAAAATTCGTGCTCGTTAAATTCATCTTCCTTTATTGGGTTATCAACAACTTCATTATGTATATAATTTTTAAAATCCAAAGTTGTTGTATTCGAATTTTCGAAATCGAGAAAAGGAAGATCGAATTTTAAATTTGGTTTCACACCCTTAAAAGAATTGAAATCCAACTCAATTACCGTGTTTTCAACAATTTCATTAAGATCATCATTTTCAGTTTCAAAAGTAATTATTTGAAAATCGTCAATTGTGGTAAAAGATGGATTATCACTTGACTTGTCACACGTTGAAATTTGATTTTGTTTTTCACGTTGTTTCATATATGTTTCAAACAACAAATCCGTGTGATCATCGTAGATTTCATTCATTTGCTCAACAAAATCCAATTTATAGTTATTAACTTGAGAATTTTCAATTTTGATTTGTTGAGAACAAAAAATTTCACTCGTATCGTAGTCAAGATTATTCCCATTGCCAAATTCATTTGAAAAGTTGTTCCCATTTTCACGTTGAATTTGAAATTCATTTTGAAGTTCGAAATTGAATTGGCATGGGTTATAATCATACTCATTTGAATTTTGAAGTGAATTCAAATTTTGATTATTTTGAAAACTTTGATTCGATTTATCGCACAAATATGAATTACACAACTCATTTATCATTTGATTTTGTTGTGTAGAGATTTCAAGTAAAGATGAAATGCTGTTTTCAAGAGTCAAGGGTTGGCCATTATTTTGGAAATTTTGTGGTTCAAAATTGGAATTGTCTAAACAAAAGTTGTTGTTAAAATATCCGTACAAATTTGAAGTGAACTCATATGGATTATATTGATTTTCACAACTAAAATCAAGCGAGCAAGAAAAAGGAAACTCGGACATTTTCAAGATTTTTTTTTTGTTTTTTTTATAAAGAAAAATATTTACAAGTAGAATTTATTTTTCAAAATGGAAATTGATTTTTGTTTTTTTTCCCCAAATTTTTTCTTTGTTTTTGGAAAGGTTTTATATTTTTTTTTGGATTTTGGTTTTTCTAGATTTTTTTTGGATTTTTGAATTTTTTTTTTGTTTTTTTTTAAATATGCATGAACTAATGCAACTAAATGAATGCAAGGGCCTAATTACGAATTATTTATCCTAAACTAACACAAAATTGTAAATTCACACGTTGTCTTAGATAAACAAGATAGTTCTCAGCCAGGTAATGGACATGATTTATCGGTGCACCATGAATCACCGTAGCAATGCAGCCGAAGGTTTAAGTACCTTCAGAAGAACATACGCTATAATATTTACGAACTACCGTAATATTTATAAATGGTTATTACTCTGCCGTAGCCTAAACACCAAGAAATTAAATTTTTCAAAGAAGACAAATTGTCAATATACAATTAAGTGTTATTGACGTCTAATCGTTATTATTAATCAAAATTCTAAGATGAAGTGCAAAACAGAAATTAAACATGTATTAACAATGCAACTACGAATGGATGTCGTTTTTGTTTTTTTTGTTTTTTTTCAAATGCAAGCAAACAACAATGCAATGCAAATAAAAACGATAGATATATACAATGCAAGGCAAATAAAGAAAAATTTATAAACAAGCAAGCAGTTATTTTTAGCAAGCGGTTCTTCTTCCAATTTGCTTTAGCAACCTGAAATAAAAACAAGATATATACAGTTTTTTATTTTTGTTTATATATATATATATATCAAATAAAACTAAACAAGCAAACAAACAAACAAAAACAAAATTTGACAAATTGGAAAAAACAAAAGACAACACAAAACAAACCTATATGTTTTTGTTTTGTTTGTTTGTTTTTTTTTGAAACAAAACTAAAAACAATTTAATAAAACAAAATTAAAACTAAACAAAATAAAATCAAAAGAAGGCTACTCAGGCCCACCAACTAAATTTTATACCCCGGCCCAAAAAAATGAACTGAAAAGAATAGTTTAAAATCACGCCCAAACTCTTATCTTCCCCTCTTTCTAATCGAAAAATCACAGTAAAAAAAAAATATTCGCACCCAAAATTGTTTTTTCTTGCAACAATCACAATTGAATTAAGCAGTGATTTTGATTGGAATTGAGTTCGACTTGGGATTCGAATTGAGTGGATTTAGGATGAGGAAGGTGGTTTTCGAATTGATGAAGTCTAGGCGTGGGTATCTGAGAAGCTCGATGTCAAATTGGGTGATTGGCAAGGTGCGGTGATGTATAGGCGAGGAGATTGTTCTGTTGCTCGCGGTTGTGGTGTGTGGTCAGCGAGGTTGTTGGAGAGTCAGTCGACTTGAATGTGAGTTTTTTTTTCCGTGATTGGAAATGTGGTGATAGTTTGCTGTTTGATGGTCAGTGGAGTGATGTTAAAAAGTTGCAATTTGAACTGGTTGAGGTTGTGGAGTTGCCTCGGTGGTGTTGGAATTCGAAGTGGGGAGTGACTTCTGTAGTGGCCGATGGTATTTGCAGTAGTATGGAGGCTGCTGAGGCAAGGGATGTTGTAGAAGTTTGGGAAATGTAGGAGATGGTTTGGAAGTGAAGACAGTATTGTAGAGAAGTAGTTGAACTGTGGGTTGGTGATGAATTGTATTTATGTGGTAACGAGATGTATGTGTGGTAAGGCAGAAATGGTGATGATGACTTGCTGTTCAGGCAGTAGTGCACAATTGAGAATGATTGTATATTGCAACAGAAATTTGTAATGTGCACTGTGTGTTTATGCAGTGTGATGTGAAGGCAGAAGGCAGGCAGTGGATGAAGTCATTATGTAGGGGTTTGTGGTGACTAGGTATGGTTGGAGATTGTTGCGATTTGGTCGATGGAAGTGGTAAGTTTGATGATGAAGTCTGTCGAGGCTAGAAGAGTGCAGAGGTGCAGAAGTGATGGGTGTTTGACAGTTTATTATGTGAAATGGGTTGTTTGCAGTTGAAAGTGGTTATGGAAAGTGTTTGAAGATTGATGGGTAAAGTGGTATGATGGTCAGGGAGTTGTATGTTTGTGTTGTAGCAGTGGGTTGTGAAGGAACTGCCAGTATTTGGTGGTGGTATTTGAAGTATGGGATGTGTTGAAGTAGTAGTCAAAAGAAGATGTTGCTTGTAGCGGTAGCAAGTTAGTGGTTTTGATCAGAGAAGTTGTGAAGAGGAACAGATTGTTTTGATAAGTAATGGGTCAGGTATATTGGGTGGATGAAGAGTGAAATGTAGGCAGTGTGTTTTGATGGAAGCTGCTGTTGCACTGTTGTAGTAAGAAGAGTAATGTGCACAGAAATATAAATGCAATGTAACTTAAGACAGAAATTGTAAATGAGAAATGAAAATGAATTTTTTTTCTGTTTTGAAATTGTATGGCTTTTTAAAAAAAAATGCAAATAGAAACAAAAACAATCACACAAACAAAGCAAGCTAAAAACACACAACAAAATTCAAATTTTTTTTAATTGCAAACAAACACACAAAAATTCAAACGAAAATAATTCGAAGAATATAAAATTGAAATCAAAACAATTCCCCGGCAATGGCGCCAAAAACTTGTTCGTCGACGGAAATTCTTTCGGTTTAGAAAACCTTCGAACGATTTTAAATTAAAAAATACCGCAAGCGTACGGTGTACGAATGTAGCACGTGGCGAATACGGGTCGATCCACAGGGAATTGTTGATTTAAATTTCCTACTCAATCAAATTAACCCAAAGTTGAGAGTGTGTTTAGCTAGAAAATGAAAAAATGAACTAACTAACAAAAAGAAAAGAAATGCAAATATGAGAGTTAAATGACAATTTAGAGAATAAATCCACTCTCTAAATCATTTAGTTCAACACATGAAATCATGATCTCTCTTTTATGGTAATTAGTGTTTTAATTGATGTGTTTATTATTAATATGGCATATTTGAGCTATTGATTAGCCAACATAAGCCATCAAACTATAACACACCCCTTAAAACACTTACTAACTTTCCTGAAAATTGATAAAGAAAATGAGAATGAAATCTATTTTAAGTATGGCATATTAACTATTGATTAGAAACATAACCATCAAATTTTAATTTCAAATCACTTTCTTATGCCATAATCATATATTGATGAAGATGCATTTGTGTTAGTGATTGTTTAAGAATAGCCTATTTGGTGTCAACAATATAGACTATCAAATTCAAAGCAAAAACAACAAATAAAACCACTTCTATCATCATCATTAAGCACAAAAAGAGAGCATGAATTAAAAAAATGTTGAAGCTACATTAATTAGAGAGCTTCATTAACCCTAAATTGAAGGGGTTTAGCTTCTCTTGTTTGTAATTTTATTAACAAATGTAGCTAACAACATGAAAGAAAAATGAAGAGGAAAAAGAGAGCAAAATGAAAAGATAAGCTAATTAACTTGCATAAAAGAAAAGAGATCTACACTACAACATAAAAAAAGAGGCATGTAAAAGGAAAGAGCATGTATTAATAACAAAAAAAGGAAAATTACATGAAAATAAAAATGGCTAAGTAGCCATGAAAAGAGAAAGAGAGCTTTCTTTTATTTGATCTAAACTAATGAAGAGGAAGAGGAAGAAAGGAGGCCTAAGTGGAGAGGATGGAGGCTACATGATTATTTATACAAGCATGAAACCTTAATCCATAATTTGGGGAATGACCAAACTACCCTTGAGAAAGTGTAGAGGCCAAGTAATCATTAGCTTCTACTAATCATCATTTAAGTGTACATGAAGCTATTAATTCCATAAGCATGTGCATTAGCCTCTAATTTGTACATTAAGGTGGTGGGTAGGTGGGGTCCTCCATGATCTTCACTTTGAATTATTTTCATCCTCATTCCTTTATATTATTTGTGCATGCATATTCCTTCATGAAACCACTCCTATTTGAGAACAAATTCCTACAAATATATATATATAAATTTCCATTTAATTTTTCTCAAAGAAATTTATGCACACAAATGACCGTTTTACCTCTATATGAAGATGGATATGTGACAATTTGGAATTAATATGGATTTTGGTTAAAACAAGTTGAAATACCCAATATTATCGTTTATTTAATTTAAATAGATTCAATATTGTGGTAAAAATATGCACATTTACATGCACATCAGCAAGGTATTCATTGAGTTAATGAGTGCATAATACATGTTTCTATTAGGTGCTAACTTGGTGCTTCCACCTCTCTTACTAACATGTGTATTTTTCATGACTCGTGTACTTTTGTATTTCATTTATAATGTTCCCTAAATGTCAGTTCATTTTTATCTTGGTTAATATCATGTAAAATTAAATTTTAGCTATCTATGCATGTAGGAAAACAATATACAAGAGAATTTAAGATTACGCATGTAGTGATCTCGTTTTGATAATGTCGCAAAATAAGGGTATTTTCGTTAAATTGATTCTCAACTTCCTATATAAGAGATTACATCTTTAAAGTTAGTCTTCTCAACAAAAACTTACTAAAAGTTCGATTGTCCATCCATAATGCATATGTGCTGAAAAATGTTTCCCTATATATAGATCCATTGCATAGTTGATGAAGTATGAGTTCAGAGAAGTATATAACCGAATAAGGAAAAGGATAATGGCAAAGTGGGTGTTGGATGATTTAGAGAAGGCGCGAATGAGGGAGTTAAACATAAGGTCGGTAAGGCAAGGTGAGTGGGAGGATGGGGGAAAGCTTAGGGGAGATCGAAAGATGGAGTAGTGCAGCAGAGGTTTAGGAGTGGAAGATAGATGGATTTGAGAAAGAGAATGAGGCTTTCGGCGGATTCTCTAAAGATTGAGTGGTGGAAAGCACGCTTGAACAAAGGGTTTTGGGCTTGTCTTTATAGCAGAAAAATAGGCTTCTGTCCTTGTGCTTAAATTATTAGGATAGTTTGTCTTTTAAAATATTTCCCTCAATTATTAATGTATAAGTTGTATGTATAGTCTTATTATATGCATATGTTTGCTTGCTAGAGATGGTAGAAAAGACAGTTCCTTATGAGGTGAGGATAGGATGTTGCGGTGTTGGGTATGTGATCTTTACCCAATGTAACTCGATTATGCGATAGGGGGTGATTTTTATCATAAATGGATCTCACAGAATGTTCAATGATGGATGCGCATCACTAGCTGATGCATGATGTAGTGTGTGGTCCCGGTACATGGGAATACTTAGTGTGCATGATTCTGACGCGGCGAGATACTGTATTACAGATGGAGTTCGATGCGTGCAATAAGAGGCATATACTACGGTCGAGAGGTGAACACAAATGCAGATGATGAGACACTCAACAAGTCGGCATCTCGAGTTCCCCCTCGATGTGTAGTTGGGTTACATGTAGTCGAAGTTATTTGATATGAAACGACTCGCCTTATTCTCAACAATAAGACGCAACATTTTTAAGAAAGAAAGGGATAGAAAAAGAAAGATAGAGAAGAAAAGAAAGAAACAACAACATAATCTCGATAGCGGAACGAATAAATTATATTAATCACATAAATATTACATAGTATCATATACATTAGAGTTACACAACTTATACAATACATACTAGATAGTTATAAACACCTGTCTAGTTATACAACTCAATATACAATACATATATCAACACAGAGTTCAACACAGCCGAACAACTATCTATCTGCAACGCTGAAGCCTCCTGCTCCATATCTCCTCCAGAATTCATCAAAGCTAACCTGAATCCCTTGGCTACTCGTAAAAATTTGAGTACCGAAGAGTTTAATAAAACAGAAATAAACTCCGGGTCAGACACGGGTCTGGTGTGAGTAAACGGGTAAAGTTGCTTAACTTTAAAAATCTTTTGAAAGAAAAGGTATCACGTAAGACTTCCCACACATAAGCATAGGTAAGTTTTTACCTTACGCTAACTAAACTTTTGATAGGAAATTCAGTGATATTATAATAGGGACTAGGGTTTTCAAATAAATAGAAAATAGCTGAAATTGTTACATTCATTAAATTCCAGCTACTAGCCACAAAAGTGGGTAATACAATCAAAATCGTAAGGGCTCGTAGGATGATGAGTTTCCATCAGTGGCAGGGCTATTGGGGTACCACCCGTCACAGTACGTGGCCTAGATCAACGTACTGAGGATTACTCCCTATCCCTTGCAACACAAGGTCGGAACCATCCCTTACTGGACAGTCCCGAACAAGACAACCCCGGCAGTTGGAGCTCAACAACTGTCCACACAGCCGAAATAAATGGGCCTCTAAACAGGGGAAAATCTCGTCCTACTTGGGTGCTACCCACTTAGCCTTGCTGTACCTACCCTGTTTTAGTTATTCCCGGTTGATGAGGCTTGAAGGTACGATTACCTTTAGAGAACACATCTCTTAGAATGCTCATCGTCCACCTAAGATGTTCTAAAAGCATTCAATCCATACAAGTTTGTTCCGGGTTCGAACGAAACCGAAGGCATTATCTCGTTACATTCAGTTTGGAATCACCCTCAAAGTTAACGACAATAACCCTTGCACTCTAAAACTCCATCTCGATCTTCACTTTGAGATGTCATGACCTAATGTTAATTTGGATCGATGTGGTTTCCAGATATCCAAATCTGGAAACCCTATCCCGGTCTCATCTAAATCCAAAACGCCATCTTTTAGGTCCAAGTTGTTTTAAAGTGAAAACGATTCAATTCAATTCAATACTTGAATTCACACAGCATTAACACAGATAAATATCACACATTTATCAATGATATATCAAATATCATATCACAGAATATCACAGCATATCATCCAATAGATATCATCCAATTCAGATATTCTACTCAAACAATTATCCATAAGCAACAATTATTAATCCCTATTATAATTAATTTAATTAACTTAAATTAAATCAATTACTTAAGAATTAATCACCAACTTTGCTTAATCAATAATTAATTAACCTTTAATTAATTAACCATCCTTCAAATATTTATTTTAATTAATCACCTTGATTAATTATTCTTCAATTACATAAAGTAATTATCCTTCAATTAATTTCACAAATTAATTATTCTTAACCATTTGTAGTAATTAACCTTTAATTACTCTCATTGTTTACATAAACTAATGATCCTTAATTAATTATTCTATTAATTAATTAATTACATTGATCCTTAATTAATTAGATTAATTAATTACATCCATAAATCGATCTCAATTAATCATAAAAAGTAATTACCCCTCTATAATTACTTACCTTAATTAATTAACTCTTTAATTCATTACATTAATCCTTCGATTAATTACCCTAAGTAATTAATCCTTAATTACTTCTATAAGTAATTACCCATTAATTACTTCTCATTAGGTAACTCCCTTTAATTAATTGCATCCCGTAATTATACATTAATTACATCACTAAGTAATTATACTTATTAATCTTATTAAGTATTTATACTTAATTAATCACCAAGAGATTATCTTTAACTAATTAACAAATTAATTACAATTGGGTAATTCATCCCTTAATTACCTTTAAAACAAATTAATTAAATCATTAATTACATATTAATTAATTCTTTAACCATTAATTAATAAACCTTAATTATTAATTAATATAACTTAATTACAAATTATGTTCTTCTTAATTACCAGTTAATCAACCCTTAATTTACAGTTAATTAACCCTTAATCAATCTTTAATTATAGATTAATTATCTCTTAATTATTAATTAATAAAACTTAATTAATTATTTCTTAGTTATCAATTAATTAACCTTTAATTACTTAATCAATTAATTTCTAATTACAAATCAATCAATCTTTAATTACTTAATTAATAATCCTTAATTACAATTAATTAACCTTTAAATAATTAATTATAACCCTTAATTAGGAATTAATTAATCCTTAATTATTAGTTAATTAAATTAATTATTATCCATAATAAATTACTTAACTAACCCTTTATACTTAATTAATTAAGTTAATTAATTATACTTAAATTTCTAAATTAACTTAATTAATCTCAAATAAATAAAACTATAATTATCTTAAGATTAAACCTTATCTTATTTACGCCTTAATTATCATTTAAAACATTTTATTTAAAAAAATTAACTTTACTTAATTAAAACAATAATTAAGTTTTACCCGCCGTTCGTAGCTCTGTTGGTTAGGGAGCTGTGAGATGGGGCTAAAGGACTGTGTCCGGGCAGGTTCGAATCCCAGCGCCTAACCATCAGTGGGAGTTTCAACGTTAAGCATCCGTGTGCGATGACTAAATAAAAGCGGGGTAGACACACGGCGTGGGGTTTACTTAAGTGAGTATCAATGAATACCATGATCTTAAGGTTCCCCATGATATCCAAAAAAAAACATTAATTAAGTTTTAATATACTTATTCAACTTAATAATTTAAAAGTTTCAAAATACAACTTACTTTTAAATGCTTTAAAAATATTATCAAGTGGTAGTTTAAAATCTAGTTTAAATTTAAATTAATAAGATTTATAAAATCTTTAAAATTTCATTGCTACTTAAGTTTTAAAAATAACTTTAACTTTATTTAACAAGATTTTAAATTAAATAAAGTTTCAAAACTTCTTAAACAAAGTTAAAGAAACACTATTATATAAGTAATTTATATAATAAAGTTTAGACTAATTCATTTTTACATTTCAAAACAAAGTTTTAAAATCCATTTTAATTTTTTCTTAACATTTGCTTCGGGTCGAACCCGAAGATCACTCGGGACTAACCCGAGTTCCTTTTTCTTTTCAAAATTTTAGTTAGTTTTTTTTTAAGTTTTACATTTTAAAACCTGTAAGCTAAAACTGTTAACAGGTTTAAACTACCTAAAACTTACTTGAGTTTAAACCCGAGAAATCATCTCACAGTCTCGAGCTTTAACCCGAGATCAACCATCTTCCCAAATATCACAAATCTAACCCTAATCACTGGCACGAGAACCATCTCGTGCACATGCACCATCACCAACGACTTCTTCGATCATCAACGGCACTCTTGACATGTCGACCATCTAGGCGGCAACCCACTCCGATCATCGAAATGCAGACACACGCTCTAGATCGAAAACACGCTATGTAGTTGAAACTGGAACAAGTACACCTCACCAGAAAAACGCCTCGTACTGCCGACGTAGTTCACCGGAGCGCTAGAAATTCTGGCCACACCTTCCTAAACCTTCCATGCTGCCTTCCACCGAGTATCGCGCCACTCGATCACCTGAAGACCTCGCAACGATCACAAATCTGACCGTAGCAAAAACTAGGTTTAAAACCTAGTTCGACCCACTGCCGCCGCCACGGTGAACGATCGCCTCTACCTCCATTTTTTCCGAACTCCTCGTTCATCTAGCTAGCTCCAGCAGGAACCCCGATCATCCAAACCCCTTTGATCACCAGAAAACTATCGAAAACCCATTTCCAGTAAAACACAAATTGGATACTTAATGCATTACTAAAAATTTTGATTTTAATTTTAAAAATCATAATTTCCTAAATAGATTCAAGTTATAACCCAGAATCAACAAATTAAAACATTTGATTTAACATGGTTTTAGCGTCACTACTGTATTTTACATATTCTAGCATAGTTCAAATCTTATAAATTCTTAAAAATATTTTTGGTACTTAGGTTATGATTTAACAAAACTATTTTGTTTTAAATTCAGGTTCTAACAGTGATTAAATAAAAAAAATTTGAATTTTTAATTGTCACTTAAACTCTGTAACAATGAACAGAGAAACATTGATATACACAATTGAATCTCATATGTACTCAGGTTTAAAATCATTCACATATTCATATATTTAAATTAAAACAACATGCATACATATTTTCTAACATACTTCATGGGCTTACTTCAAATATTTTACATATGCATCAAATTTAAAAATGTTTCACGCTCACAGTATATAGTACAGAGGCATAAACTAAGCACAGAGATGATAAAATCAACTGAAATACATACATGCTCACATTTGTACAGATATGCGAAGCAATCATCACACAGTAATTCACATGCAACATGTAATTGTTACTTAAGTTTTTTAAATTTGAAAGTTAACTCAACTTTTAACCAAAATACAGAGATGATTTAAAACTGAGATGAAGCTTTGAAAAGTTTGAATGCTTTGAAAAACTGGGTTGAAGTTGAAAACTTGAATTGCCTTAAAGCTATGATTGGTGCAGGTCGAAACTCAATTTGCTGCTGATTTCTTTTGATAATCCAGGTTGCCTTATCAATTTGAAACTTGATTTTGCTGATAGCTTTGATTCCAGGTTGCATTATGAAAATTTTATTTTGGTTATAGGCTTAGAAATTTTCTTACAGGTTTGCTTTTGAGATGAGATACAGGTTTTGCCTTTAGTTTTGGAAGATGATTTACAGGTTAAATCTTTTGATTGAGAATTGAAGTACAAGTTTTTGGTCTTTGCTTTGAAAATGGATTACAGATTTTCATTTTGATTTGAGAAAATGAAGTACAGGTTTTGTTTTTGAGGAAAATTTAAAGGCTTGCTTTTTTCTTGATTTTGGGAAACAAATTACAGGGATTTTAGTTTGAGCTTGAAGAATGTTTAAAATGTTTGGAAAGTGTTTACATGTTTTATTTGAGTTTTGAATTGAGAAGAGAAAATGAGAAAAGAAATGAAGATGTATTTTTATATAACTAATTTATGGTTTATTAAAAAAAATCAAAGAAAAATGAAAATAAATCTTGACACTTGTCCCATACCATACTTAACTATCTAACACTTGTTATCAAGTGAATTTATAAACTAACACATGTTCTTATTCATTTTTATTTATTTTTAAATTGATTTAAAAAAGCTTTTATATAAATTTCTAATTAATTTAGTATATTTCTAAATTAATAAATGCTTTTGTAAACTTATAAAAATAAAATCTTTAAAAGAAAATAAAAATAAAATGAATCATATTTCAAATAAAATCGTACATAGTGTATTTAATCCATTTATAAATGTAAATATAAGACTTTTGTATTTATTTAATATTTAAATAAATACTTTCTAAATTTATATAAATAAAATCCTTTAAGGAAAAATAATATAAAACGGATTATATCCAAATGAAAACTTCATTCATATATTTTTTATTTAAACTATTTAAAAATAATTATTCTTTAAATTCAAATTTAAATCCAAATATTAAATTCAAATTCAAATTTTAAAATCTAATTTAAAATTAACTTAAACATATATATATATATTAAATTAAACAAACACATTATTAAATTTGAAAAATAATAATTCTATTTTTAAAATTAACTTAAATAGATTTATATACATATACATTTAATCAATACTTATTTAAATTTGAAAATAATAAGTCTATTTAAAATTCTATTTATAAAAAAATCAAATTAAATTTGTAAAAATAATTATTCCATTTAAAAATCCATTTATACTATCATTAAAAATCATCATAATATATTGATAAAAGTAACAATTTTACCAATTTTAATTAATTAAATCAAGGAGATTATCATATTTAAATTGCTTAAAATTCCGGGATATCACATTCCTCCCCCCTTGAAAGAATTTCGTCCCCGAAATTTAAACAAAAGATAATCCAGAAATTTTATTATATTTCAAACAATTTCAAACATACATATCAACCATACACTATCAATCAAACAAACAATTTGATACAAACAAACATTACTAGCTATCAGGACACAAATCCGGATAAGCTTCCTAAAACTATCCCGAGTTTCCCAAATACATATACAGATACTGGAATACTAGCTCTACTAAATCCAAACTAGCTACACAACTAAGCATCTGAGCTCCTACTTATCTAGATCTACCATCTACACAAGATCAAACTACAGACAAATCCGACTCAACAACCAAATCCTTCTGAACTGCTGGTTCCAAAACCAGTGATAGACCAAACACGTATTCCCTCAGAGATAAGTGAAATACATTGAATTCTAGTCTCCAAGCTAGCAATTCAACTCCTGTAGGCCAACACTAATCCCTTACAAAAACACAGAAAAATCCAAAATATTTCTGAGTTAGCTTTCCAGTCTTACAGCTCCCCGTACCGGCGAAAACCTGAACCAAAATCCAAATCTCCGATTTCAAATTCCATTGTCTCTTATCCACAAAACTCTTCCGACGATCCTGGGCTATCTACATCCTTGATCAGCTCAACCTTCGTTGATGCTTCTTGAAATAAAATGGATCAAAAAAAATCCAACAAAATGATCCTCTCAAGGTCTACCAAAATCAAGACACAAACACTTCTTTACAATCATCAGTAGAGTTCAAACTTAATTCTCCTATCCGTAAAAAACAAACAGGTGCACTCGCCAATCTGGCCTTAAATCCTGAAAAAACTTTTCTATAGAAACCCTCTAATCCAAACACTGCAACTTCTGGTTTCTTCCACTCTAGAACAACTGCCATCTAGCTTCCGCTGTACAACTCTGATCTGGAGTAGATAAGAATGCCGTCGATAAACAGGAGCACAAACTACATAACACATCCCATAAATAAGGTTTCTCAAATCCACAAAGAGAAAACACAGAAACACCAAGAAATCCTGAGCTACTTCACCAAAATCCCATCCTAGGAGACATCCTTCTACCTAGCTGAACCATCGGTAGCTCCATGAAACCAAGTTGATACAGAACTCAATCTCCACTGTAGACAAACCTCTGACTTCTCGGAAGACATCCAGAAAATCTCAGACAACTCTATAACTCCTATATCCTCAAGAGATGCCTCAAACCAATGCAAAAGATTATCCAAGAGAATCACTTAAACTATCGCAAGTCACTTTTGTGATCCTATCCAGCTCAATATCCATAGATACTGTTCTCTCTCCACAAATCAGAATAGCTTATCCTTGACCAAACCATTGATGAAACGGGTCCACTCTGCTGCTTCATAACTCCACCTGTAGGAAAGCTAAGCCAAAAGATCTTCCTAAAGGAACACAGAACACTTCGAGATGCACAGTTTCCATGGATGCCCAAAGATTTCCTTATCAATAAGCTCTTCGATCCTCAAAACTATATCAACCAATATCATCAAGAGCTTTGAGATGGGCAGGCACCTCCTCAAGAAACTCGGCCCCAAACTAAACACAACACCCTTTTGGACTCAGTCTCATCACTGATGCAGACATACTTCCTCAAACTTTCTCCAGAAGAAACATCTTCTGAAACATCCATAGTCATTGCGTCTCACCACGCAGCTGCTTCTCCCTGAAATTGCCAAAATACCATCACTCGCTTCTGCTCATCCAACAGATACAAACTCTTAAAAATCCGCTCACACGAGCGCGATCAAACTTATACTTCTATGATGGACTCCGAACCTTAACAGGTTTCCTTCAGATATCGGAGAAATCCTTACACCATGCTGCAAAGCTTACTTGAGACGATATTAGGTCTACAGTCTTGACAGATACTGTTCCAACCTCAACACTCGGACTCCTTCCATTAGTAGTCGTGCTACACACACCACTACCCTTCCTACCTCTATAACTTATATTGGAAAACCTAAACATGTAATCCAACAAATATTAGAAATATATATATATATATATATATATATATATATATACCAAAATTACAAGTACGCTCTCTCAAGAAAGAAATTACCCCGAAGCCTAGGTATTCACCCAAGCCAGCGCTCTGATACCAAATGAAACGACCCGCCGTATTCTCCACAATAAGACGCATTATTTTTAAGAATGAAAGTGATAGAAAAAATAAAGATAGAGAAGAAAGAAAGAAACAACAACAGAATCTCAATAACAGAACCATTCCTTATTGCAACACAAGGCCGGAACCATTCCTTACTGGACAGTCCCGAATAAGACAACTCTGGTAGTTGGAGCTCAACAACTGCCCACACAGCCGAAATAATGTGACCTCTAGACAGGAGAAAATCTCATCCTACTTGGGTGCTACCCACTTAGCCTTGCTGCACCTCCCCTGTTTTAGCCATTCTCGGTTGATGAGGCTTGAGGCTACGATTACCTTTAGAGAACACATGTACTTATTCATGTACTTATTCATTTTTTTTATTTTTAAATTGATTTAAAAAAGCTTTTATATAAATTTCTAATTAATTTAGTATATTTCTAAATTAATAAATGCTTTTGTAAACTTATAAAAATAAAATCTTTAAAAGAAAATAAAAATAAAACGAATCATATTTCAAATAAAATCGTACATAGTGTATTTAATCCATTTATAAATGTAAATATAAGACTTTTGTATTTATTTAATATTTAAATAAATACTTTCTAAATTTATATAAATAAAATCCTTTAAGGAAAAATAATATAAAAGAATTATATCCAAATGCAAACTTCATTCATAGCTTTTTTATTTAAACTATTTCAAAATAATTATTCCTTAAATTCAAATTTAAATCCAAATATTAAATTCAAATTCAAATTTTAAAATCTAAATTAAAATTAACTTAAACATATATATATATATATATTAATTTAAACAAACACATTATTAAATTTGAAAAATAATAATTCTATTTTTAAAATTAACTTAAATAGATTTATATACATATACATTTAATCAATATTATTTAAATTTGAAAATAATAAGTCTATTTAAAATTCTATTTATAAAATAATCAAATTAGATTTGTAAAAATAATTATTCCATTTAAAAATCCATTTATACTATCATTGAAAATCATCACATTATATTGATTAAAATAACAATTCTACCAATTTTAATTAATTAAATCAAGGAGATTATCATATTTAAATTGCTTAAAATTCTGGGATATCACATTCCTCCCCCCTTAAAAGAATTTCGTCCTCGAAATTTAAACAAAAGATAATCCCAAAGTTTTATTATATTTCAAACAATTTCAAACATACAATATCAACCATACACTACCAATCAAACAAACAATTTCATACAAACAAACATTACTAGCTATCTAGACACAAATTCGGATAAGCTTCCTAACACTATCCCGAGTTTCCCAGATACAGATACTGGAATACTCGCTCTTCTAAATCCAAACTAGATACACAACTAAGCATCTGAGCTCCTACTTATCTAGGTCTACCATCTACACAAGATCAGACCACAGACAAGTCCTACTCAGCAACCAAATCCTTCTTAACTGCTGGTTCCAAAACCAGTGATTGACCAAACACGTATTCCCTCAAAGATACGTGAAATACATTGAATTCCAGTCTCCAAACTGGCAATTCAACTCCTGTAGGCCAACACTAATCCCTTACAAAAACATAGAAAAATCCAAAATATTTCCAAGTTAGCTTTCCAGTCTTACTGCTCCCATTACCGGAGAAAACCTCAACCAAAATCCAAATCTCCAATTTCAAATTTCAAATTCCATTGTCTCTTATCCACAAAACTCTTCTGACGATCCTGGGCTGACTACATCCTTCCTTGATCAGCTCAACCTTTGCTGTTGCTTCTTGAAATAAACTGGATCAAAAACAATCCAACAAAATGATCCTCTCAAGGTCTACCAAAATCAAGACACAAACTCTACTTTACAATCATCAATAGAGTTTTAACTTACTTCCTCTATCCGGAAAAGACAAGCAGGTGCACTTGCCAATCTGGTCTCAAATCCTAAAAAAACTTTTTTATAGAAACCCTCTAATCCAAACACAGCAACTTCCAGTTGTTCCACTCTAGAACAGCTGCCATCTAGCTTCCGCTGCACAACTTTGATCTGGAGTAGATAAGAATGCCGTCGATGAACACGAGCACAAACTAGATAACACATCCCATAAATAAGGTTTCTCAGATCCACAAAGAGAAAACACAGAAACACGAAGAAATACTGAGCTGCTTCACCAAAACCCCATCCTAGGAGACATCCTTCTACCCAGCTGAGCCATCGGTAGCTCCATGAAACCAAGTTTATACAGAACTCAATCTCCACTGCGGACATACCTCTGACTTCTCGGAAGACATCAAGAAAATCTCAGACAACTCTATAACTCATATATCCTCTAGAGATGCCTCAAACCAATGCAAAATATTATCCAAGAGAATCACTCAAACTATTGCAAGTCACTTTTGCGATCCTATCCAGCTCAATATACACAGATACTGTTCTCTCTCCACAAATCAGAACAGCTTATCCTTGACCAAACCATCGAAGAAACAGGTTCACTTTGCTGCTTCAGAACTCCACCTCTAGGAAAGCTAAGCCAAAAGATCTTCCTAAAGCAACACAAAACACTTCGAGCTGCACTTTTGCCACGGATGCCCAAAGATTTCCTTATCAATAAGCTCTTCGATCCTCAAAACTATATCAACCACTATCATAAAGAGCCTTAAAATGGGCAGGCACCTCCTCAAGAAATTCAGCCCCAAACTAAACACAACACCCTGTTGGACTCAGTCTCATCACTGACGCAGACATACTTCCTCAAACTTGCTCTAGAGATACATCTTCTGAAACATCCATAGTCACTACTTCTCACCACGCAGCTGCTTCTCCCTGAAATTGCCAAAATACCATCACTCGCTTCTGCTCATCCAATAGATACAAACTCTAAAAAATCCGTTCACACGAGCGCGATCAAACTTATACTTCAATGATGGACTCCGAACTTTAACAGGTTTCCTTCAGATATCGGAGAAATCCTTACACCATGCTGCAAAGCTTACTCGAGATGGTATTGGGTCTACAGTCTCGATAGATACTGTTCCAACCTCAACACTCGGACTCTTTCCATTAGTAGTCGTGCTACATACACCACTACCCTTCCTACCTCTATAACTTATATTGGAAAACCCAAACATGTAATCCAAAAAATAGGTAGAAATATATATATATATATATATATATATATATATATATATATATATATATTACAAGTACGCTCTCGCAAGAAATAAATCACTCCAAAGCCTAGCGCTCTGATACCAAATGAAACGACCTGCCTCATTCTCTACAACTAGACGCATCATTTTTAAGATAGAAAGGGATAGAAAAAGAAAGATAGAGAAGAAAGAAAGAAACAACAATAGAATCTCAACAGTGGAACGAATAAATTATATTAATCACGTAAATATTGCATAGTATCATATACATCAGAGTTACACAGCTTATACAATACATACTAGACAGTTAAAAACACCTATCTAGTTATACAACTCAATATACAATACATATATCAACATAGAGATCAACACAGCCGAACTACTATCTATCTGCAACGCTGATGCCTCCTGCCCCATATATCCTCCAGAATTCGTCAAAGCTAACCTGAATCCCTTGGCCACTTGTAAAAATTTGAGTACCCAAGAGTTTAATAAAACAGAAATAAACTCCGGATCAGACATGGGTCTGGTGTGAGTAAACGGTTAAAGTTGCTTAACTTTAAAAATCTTTTTGAAGAAAAGGTATCACGTAAGACTTCCCACACATAAACATGGGTAAGTTTATCCTTACGCTAACCAAAACCTTTGATAGGAAATCCAGTGATATTATAATAGGGTCTAGGGTTTTCAAATAAATAGAATATAGCCGATATTGTTACATTCATTAAATTCCAGCTACTAGCCACAAAAGTAGTAATACAATCAAAACCGTAAGGGCACGTAGGAAGAATGGGTCACCATCAATGGCAGGGCTACTAGGGTACCGCCCGTCACAGTACGTGGCCTAGATCAACGTACCGAGTATTACTCCCAATCCCCTGTAACACAAGGATGGAACCATCCCTTACTGGACAATCCCAAACAAGACAACCCCGGCAGTTGGAGCTTAACAACTGGCCACACAGCCAGAATAAAGGGACCACCAGACAAGGGAAAATCTCATCCTACTTGGGTGCTACCCACTTAGCCTTGCTGCACCTCCCCTGTTTTAGCCATTCCCGGTTGATGAGGCTTGAGGGTAAGATTACCTTTAGAGAACACATCTTTTAGAATGCTCATCGCCCACCTGACGATGTTCTGAAAGCATTCAATCCATACAAGTTCGTTCCGGGTTCGAACGAAACCAAATTCATTATCTCGTTACACTCATTTTGGAATCACCCTCGGAGTTAACGACAATAACCCTTGCACTCTAAAACTCCATCTCGATCTTCACTTTGAGATGTCACGACTTAACGTTAATTTGGATCGATGTGGTTTTTGGATATCCAAATCTGGAAACCCGATCCCGGTCTCATCGAAATCCAAAACGCCATCTTTTAGGTCCAAGTTGTTTTAAAGTTACAACAATTCAATTCAATTCATTACTTGAATTCACACAACATTAATACAGATAAATATCACACATTTATCAATGATATATCAAATATCATATCACACAATATCATAGCATATCATCCAATAGATATCATCCAATTCAGATATTCTACTCAAACAATTATCCATAAGCAACAATTGTTAATCCCTATTATAATCAATTTAATTAACTTAAATTAAATCAATTACTTAATCACCAACTTTTCTTAATCAATAATTAAATAACCTTTAATTAATTAACCATCCTTCAAATATTTATCTTAATTAATCACCTTGATTAATTATTCTTCAATTACATAAAGTAATTACAATTAATTTCACAAGTTAATTATTCTTAACCATTTATGGTAATTAACCTTTAATTACTCACATTAATTAAATAAATTAACGATCCTTAATCAATTATTCCATTAATTAATTATAATTAATTACATTGATCCTTAATTACATAAATTAATTACATCCATTAATCAATCTCAGTTAATCATAAACAGTAATTACCCCTCTGTAATTACTTACCTTAATTAATTAACTCTTTAATTAATTAACTCTTTAATTAATTACATTAATCCTTCGATTAATTACCCTAAGTAATTAATCCTTAATTACTTCTACTAAGTAATTACTCATTAATTACTTCTCATTAAGTAACTCCCTTTAATTAATTATATCCTGTAATTATACATTAATTACTTCACTAAGTAATTATACTTATTAATCTCATTAAGTATTTATACTTAATTAATCACCAAGAGAGTATCTTTAATTAATTAACAAATTAATTACAATTGGGTAATTCATCCCTTAATTACCTTTAAAATAAATTAATTAAATCTTTAATTATAGATTAATTATCTCTTTAACCATTAATTAATAAACCTTAATTATTAATTAATATAACTTAATTAAAAATTAAGTTCTTCTTAATTACCAGTTAATCAACACTTAATTTACAGTTAATTAACTCTTAATTAATCTTTAATTATAGATTAATTATTAATTAATAAAATTTAATTAAGTATTTCTTAATTACCAATTAATTAACCTCTAATTACTTAATTAATTAATTTCTAATTACAAATTAATCAATCATTAATTACTTAACTAATAATCCTTAATTACAATTAATTAACCTTTAATTAATTAATTATAACCCTTAATTAGGAATTAATTAATCCTTAATTATTAGTTAATTAAATTAATTAATTATCCTCAATTAATTACTTAATTAACCCTTTATACTTAATTAATTATACTTAATTAATTATACTTAATTAATTATACTTAAATTTCTAAATTAACTTAATTAATCTCAAATAAATAAAACTATAATTATCTTACGATAAAACCTTATCTTATTTATGACTTAATTATCATTTAAAACATTTTATTTTAAAAAATTAACTTTACTTAATTAAAACATTAATTAAGTTTTAATATACTTATTCAACTTAATAATTTAAAAGTTTCAAAACACAACTTACTTTTAAATGCTTTAAAATATTATCAAGTGGTAGTTTAAAATCTAGTTTCAATTTAAATTAATAAGCTTTATAAAATCTTTAAAATTTCATTCCTACTTAAGTTTTAAAAATAACTTTAACTTTATTTAATAAAATTTAAATTAAATAAAGTTTCAAAACTTCTTAAACAAAGTTAAAGAAACACTATTATATAAGTAATTTATATAATAAAGTTTAGACTAATTCATATTTAAATTTCAAAAACAAGTTTTAAAATCCTTTTTAAAATTTTCTTAACATTTGCTTCGGGTCGGACCCGAAGATCACTCGGGTCTAACCCGAGTTCCTTTTACTTTTCAAAATTTTAGTCAGTTTTTTTTAAGTTTTAAATTTTAAAACCTGCAGCTAAAACTGTTAACAGGTTTAATCTACCTAAAACTTACTCGAGTTTAAACCCGAGAAATCATCACACAGTCTCGAGCTTTAACCTGAGATCAACCATCTTCCCAAATATCACAAATCGAACCCAAATCACTGACACAAGAACCATCTCGTGCACATGCACCATCAACAGCGACTTCTTTGATTATCAACGGGACTCTCGACACGTCGACCATCTACACGGCAACCCACTCCGATCATCGAAATACAGACACACGCTCTAGATCGAAAACATGCTATGCAGCTGAAACTAGAACAAGTACACCTCACCAGAAAAACGCCTCGTACTGCTGACGTAGTTCACCGGAGCGCTAGAAATTCTAGCCACACCTACTTAAACCTACCATGCTACCTTCCACCGAGTATCGCGCCACTCGATCACCTGAAGACGTCGCAATGATCAAAAATCTGGCCACAACAAAAACTAGGTTTAAAACCTAGTTCAACCCACCGTCGTGGCGAACGATCGCCTCTACCTCCATTTTTTCCAAACTCCTCGTTCATCCAGCTAGCTCCAGCAGGAACCTCGATCATCTAAACCCCTTTGATCACCAGAAAACTCTCCAAAACCCATTTTCAGTCAAAACCAAATTGCATACTTAATGCATTACTAAAAATTTTGATTTTAGTTTTAAAAATCATAATTTCCTAAATAGATTCAAGTTATTACCCTGAATCAACAAATTAAAACATTTGATTTAACATGGTTTTAGCATCACTACTTATTTTACATATTCTAGCATAGTTCAAATCGTTAAAATTCTTGAAACTATTTTTGGTACTTAGGTTATGATTTAACAAAACTATTTTGTTTTAAATTCAGGTTCTAACAGTGATTAAATAAAAAGATTTTGAATTTTGAATTGTCACTTAAACTCTATAACAATGAACAGAGAGACACCGATATGCACAAATGAATCACATATGTACTCAGGTTTAAAATCATTCATATATTCAAATTAAAACAACATGCATACATATTTTCTAACATACTTCATGGGTTTACATCAAACATTTTGCATATGCATCAAATTTAAAAATGTTTCATGCTCACAATTACAGTACAGAGGCATAAACTAAGCACAGAGATGATAAAATCAACTAAAATACACACAGGCTCATATATGTACAGATATGCAAAGCAATCATCACACAGTAATTCACATGCAACATATATTTGTTACTTAAGTTTTTTAAATTTGAAAGTTTACTCACCTTTTAACCAAAATGCAGAGATGATTTAAAACTGAGATGAAGCTTCGAAAACTTTGAATGCTTTGAAAAACTGGGTTGAATTTGAAAACTTGAATTGCCTTAAAGAATCAATTGGTGCAGGTTGAAACTCAATTTACTGCTGATTTCTTTTGATAATCCAGGTTGCCTTATCAATTTGAAACTTGATTTTTCTGATAGCTTTAATTCCAGGTTGCATTATGAAATTTGTATTTTGGTTATAGGCTTAGAAATTTGCAGATTGGTTTGCTTTTGAGATGAGATACAGGTTTTGCCTTTGGTTTTGGAAGATGATTTACAAGTTAAAACTTTTGATTGAGAAATGAAGTACAGGTTTTTGGTCTGTGCTTTGAAAATGGATTACAGGTTTTCTTTTTGATTTGCTAAAATTAAGTACAGGTTTTGTTTTTGAAGAAAATTTACAGGCTTACTTTTTTTGATTTTTGGAAACAAATTACAGGGTTTTTAGTTTGAGCTTGAAGAATGTTTGGAAAGTGTTTACAGGTTTTCTTTGAGTTTTGAATTGAGAAGAGAAAAGGAGAAAAGAAATGAGGATGTATGTTTATATAACTAATTTATGGTTTATTAAAAAAATCAAAGAAAAATGAAAATAAATCTTGACACTTGTCCCATACCATACTTAACTATTTAACACTTGTTGTCAAGTGAATTTATAAACTAACACATGTACTTATTTATTTTTATTTATTTTTAAATTGATTTAAAATAGCTTTTATATAAATTTCTAATTAATTTAGTATATTTCTAAATTAATAAATGCTTTTGTAAACTTATAAAAATAAAATCTTTAAAAGAAAATAAAAATAAAATGAATCATATTTCAAATAAAATCGTACATAGTGTATTTAATCCATTTATAAATGTAAATATAAGACTTTTGTATTTATTTAATATTTAAATAAATGCTTTCTAAATTTATATAAATAAAATCCTTTAAGGAAAAATAATATAAAACGAATTATATCCAAATGAAAAATTCATTCATATATTATTTATTTAAACTATTTCAAAATAATTATTCTTTAAATTCAAATTTAAATCCAAATATTAAATTCAAATTCAAATTTTAAAATCTAATTTAAAATTAACTTAAAAATAGATATATATATATATATATTAATTTAAACAAACACATTATTAAATTTTAAAAATAATAATTCTATTTTTAAAATTAACTTAAATAGATTTGTATACATATACGTTTAATCAATACTTATTTAAATTTGAAAATAATAAGTCTATTTAAATTCTACTTATAAAACAATCAAATTAAATTTGTAAAAATAATTATTCCATTTAAAAATCCATTTATACTATCATTAAAAATCATCACAATATATTGATTAAAATAACAATTTTACCAATTTTAATTAATTAAATCAAGGAGATTATCATATTTAAATTGCTTAAAATTCCGAGATATCACATTCCTCCCCCCTTGAAAGAATTTCGTCCCCGAAATTTAAACAAAAGATAATCCAAATTTTTTATTATATTTCAAACAATTTCAAACATACATATCAACCATACACTATCAATCAAACAAACAATTCGATACAAACAAACATTACTAGCTATCAGGACACAAATCCGGATAAGCTTCCTAAAACTATCCCGAGTTTCCCAAATACATATACAGATACTGGAATACTAGCTCTACTAAATCCAAACTAGCTACACAACTAAGCATCTGAGCTCCTACTTATCTAAATCTACCATCTACACAAGATCAGACCATAGACAAGTCCGACTCAACAACCAAATCCTTCTGAACTGCTGGTTCCAAAACCAGTGATAGACCAAACACGTATTCCATCAGAGATAAGTGAAATACATTGAATTCTAGTCTTTAAATTAGCTATTAAACTCCTGTAGGCCAACACTAATCCCTTACAAAAACACAGAAAAATCCAAAATATTTCTGAGTTAGCTTTTCAATCTTACTGCTCCCCTTACCGGCGAAAACCTGAACCAAAATCCAAATCTCCGATTTCAAATTCCATTGTCTCTTATCCACAAAACTCTTCTGAGGATCCTGGGCTGTCTACATCCTTGATCAGCTCAACCTTCGTTGATGCTTCTTGAAATAAACTGGATCAAAAACAATCCAACAAAATGATCCTCTCAAGGTCTACCAAAATCAAGACACAAACTCTTCTTTACAATCATCAGTAGAGTTCAAACTTAGTTCTCCTATCCGTAAAAGACAAACAGGTGCACTCGCCAATCTGGCCTTAAATCCTGAAAAAACTTTTCTATAGAAACCCTCTAATCCAAACACTGCAACTTCCGGTTGCTTCCACTCTAGAACAACTGCCACCTAGCTTCCGCTGCACAACTCTGATCTGGAGTAGATACAAACTACATAACACATCCCAGAAATAAGGTTTCTCAAATCCACAAAGAGAAAAAACAGAAACACCAAGAAATCCTGAGCTGCTTCACCAAAACCCCATCCTAGGAGACATCCTTCTACCTAGCTGAACCATCGGTTGCTCCATGAAACCAAGTTGATACAGAACTCAATCTCCACTGTGGACAAACCTTTGACTTCTCGGAAGACATCCAGAAAATTTCAGACAACTCTATAACTCCTATATCCTCAAGAGATGCCTCAAACCAATGCAAACGATTATCCAAGAGAATCACTTAAACTATCGCAAGTCACTTTTGTGATCCTATCCAGCTCAATATCCATAGATACTGTTCTCTCTCCACAAATCAGAATAGCTTATCCTTGACCAAACCATTGAAGAAACGGGTCCACTCTACTGCTTCATAACTCCATCTGTAGGAAAGCTAAGCCTAAAGATCTTCCTAAAGGAACACTGTACACTTCGAGCTGCACAGTTGCCATGGATGCCCGAATATTTCCTTATCAATAAGCTCTTCGATCCTCAAAACTATATCAACCAATATCATAAAGAGCCTTGAGATGGGTAGGCACCTCCTCAAGAAACTCGGCCCCAAACTAAACACAACACCCTATTGGACTCAGTCTCATCACTGATGGAGACATACTTCCTCAAACTTTCTCCAGAAGAAACATCTTCTGAAACATCCATAGTCATTGCGTCTCACCACGCAGCTGCTTCTCCCTGAAATTGCCAAAATACCATCACTCGCTTCTGCTCATCCAACAGATACAAACTCTTAAAAATCCGCTCACACGAGCCGATCAAACTTATACTTCTATGATGGACTCCGAACCTTAACAGGTTTCCTTTAGATATCAGAGAAATCCTTACACCATGCTGCAAAGCTTACTCGAGATGATATTAGGTCTACAGTCTCGACAGATACTGTTCCAAACTCAACACTCGGACTCCTTCCATTAGTAGTCGTGCTACACACACCACTACCCTTCCTACCTCTATAACTTATATTGGAAAACCTAAACATATAATCCAACAAATAGGTAGAAATATATATATATATATATATATATATATATATCAAAATTACAAGCATGCTCTCTTAAGAAAGAAATTACTCCAAAGCCTAGGTATTCACTTAAGCCAGCACTCTGATACCAAATGAAACGACCCGCCTTATTCTCCACAATAAGACGCATCATTTTTAAGAATGAAAGTGATAGAAAAAAGAAAGATAGAGAAGAAAGAAAGAAACAACAACAGAATCTCAATAACGGAACCATTCCTTACTGCAACACAAGGCCGGAACCATTCCTTTCTGGACAGTCCCGAACAAGACAACTCTGGCAGTTGGAGCTCAACAACTGCCCACAGAGCTGAAATAATGGGACCTCTAGACAGGAGAAAATCTCATCCTACTTGGGTGCTACCCACTTAGCCTTGCTGCACCTCCCCTGTTTTAGCCATTCTCGGTTGATGAGGCTTGAGGCTACGATTACCTTTAGAGAACACATCTCTTAAAATGCTGATCGTCCACCTGACGATGTTCTGAAAGCATTCAATCCATACAAGTTCGTTCCGGGTTCAAACGAAACCGAAGGCATTATCTCGTAACACTCATTTTGGAATCACCCTCAGAGTTAACGATAATAACTCTTGCACTCTAAAACTCCATCTCGATCTTCACTTTGAGATGCCACGACCTAACATTAATTTGGATCGATGTGGTTTTCGGATATCTAAATCTGGAAACCCGATCCCGGTCTCATCGAAATCCAAAATGCCATCTTTTAGGTCCAAGTTGTTTTAAAGTTAAAACAATTCAATTCAATTCAACACTTGAATTCACACAGTATTAACACAGTTGAATATCACACATTTATCAATGATATATCAAATATCATATCACAGAATATCACAGCATATCATCTAATAGATATCATCCAATTCAGATATTCTACTCAAACAATTATCCATAAGCAACAATTATTAATCCCTATTATAATTAATTTAATTAACTTAAATTAAATCAATTACTTAATCACCAACTTTGCTTAATCAATAATTAATTAACCTTTAATTAATTAACCATCCTTCAAATATTTATCTTAATTAATCACCTTGATTAATTATTCTTCAATTACATAAAGTAATTATCCTTCAATTAATTTCACAAATTAATTATTCTTAACCATTTATAGTAATTAACCTTCAATTACTCTTATTAATTACATAAATTAATGATCCTTAATTAATTATTCCATTAATTATAATTAATTACATTAATCCTTAATTAATTACATTAATTAATTGCATCCATTAATCAATCTCAATTAATTATAAACAGTAATTACCCCTCTGTAATTACTTACCTTAATTAATTAACTCTTTAATTAATTACAGTAATCCTTTGATCAATTACATTCCTTTGATCAATTACCCTAAGCATTAATCCTTAATTACTTTTACTAAGTAATTACCCATTAATTATTTCTCGTTAAGTAACTCCCTTTAATTAATTACATCCTGTAATTATACACTAATTACTTCACAAAGTAATTATACTTATTAATCTCACTAAGTATTTATACTTAATTAATCACCAAGAGATTATCTTTAATTAATTAACAAATTAATTACAATTGGGTAATTCATCATTTAATTACCTTTAAAATTAATTAATTAAATCTTTAATTATAGATTAGTTAATTCTTTAACCATTAATTAATAAACCTAAATTATTAATGATAATAACTTAATTACTAATTAAGTTCTTCTTAATTACCAGTTAATCAACCCTTAATTTACAGTTAATTAACCCTTAATTAATCTCTAATTATAGATTAATTATCTCTTAATTATTAATCAATAAAACTTAATTAAGTATTTTTTAATTACCAATTAATTAACCTCTAATTACTTAATTAATTAATTTCTTATTACAAATTAATCAATCTTTAATTACTTAATTAATAATCCTTAATTACAAATAATTTAAATTTAATTAATTAATTATAACCCTTAATTAGGAATTAATTAATCCTTAATTATTAGTTAGTTAAATTAATTAATTATCCTTAATTAATTACTCAATTAACCCTTTATACTTAATTAATTAAGTTAATTAATTATACTTAAATTTCTAAATTAACTTAATTAATCTCAAATAAATAAAACTATAATTATCTTAAGATAAAACCTTATCTATTTGTGCCTTAATTATCATTTAAAACATTTTATTTTAAAAAATTAACTTTACTTAATTAGAACATTAATTAAGTTTTAATATACTTATTCAACTTAATAATTTAAAAGTTTCAAAACACAACTTACTTTTAAATGCTTTAAAAATATTATTAAGTGGTAGTTTAAAATCTAGTTTCATCTTTAAAATTTCATTCCTACTTCAGTTTTAAAAATAACTTTAAATTTATTTAACAAATTGTTAAATTAAATAAAGTTTCAAAACTTCTTAAACAAAGTTAAAGAAACACTATTATATAAGTAATTTATATAATAAAAGAAAATTTCATTTTTAAATTTCAAAACCAAGTTTTAAAATCTTTTTAAATTTTTCTTAACATTTGCTTCGGGTCGAACCCGAAGATCACTTGGGTCTATCCCGAGTTCCTTTTCCTTTTCAAAATTTTAGTTAGTTTTTTTAAGCTTTAAATTTTAAAACCCGTAAGCTAAAACTATTAACAGGTTCAAACTACCTAAAACTTACTCGAGTTTAAACCCAAGAAATCATCATACAGTCTCAAGCTTTAACTCCAGATCAACCATCTTCCCAAATATCCCAACTCAAACCCAAATCACTAACACGAGAACCATGTCGTGCACATGCACCATCACTAGCGACTTCTCCGATCATTAACGGCATTCTCGACACATCGACCATCTACGCGGCAACCCACTCCGATCATCAAAATACAGACACACGCTCTCGATTGAAAACACGCTATGCAGCAGAAACTGGAACAAGTGCCCTCACCAGAAAAACGCCTCGTACTGCCGGCATAGTTCACCGAAGCGCCAAAAATTCTGGCCTCGCTGCCTTCCACCGAGTATCGCGCCACTCGATCACCTAAAGACGTCGCAACGATTACAAATTTGACCACAACAAAAACAAGGTTTAAAACCTAATTCGACCCACCTCCGCCGCCACGGTGAACGATCACTTATACCTCTATTTTTTCCGAACTCCTCGTTCATCCATCTAGCTCCAGCAGGAACCTCGATCATCCAAACCCCTTTGATCACCAGAAAACTCTCGAAAACCCATTTCCAGTCAAACCCAAATTGCATACTTAATGCATTACTAAAAATTTTGATTTTAGTTTTAAAAATCATTATTTCCTAAATAGATTCAAGTTATAACCCTGAATCAACAAATTAAAACATTTGATTTAACATGGTTTTAGCATCACTACTTATTTTACATATTCTAGCTTAGTTCAAATCTTTAAATTCTTGAAACTATTTTTGTTACTTAGGTTATGATTTAACAAAAATATTTTGTTTTAAATTCAGGTTCTAATAGTGATTAAATAAAAAGATTTTGAATTTTTAATTATCACTTAAACTCTGTAACAATGAACAAAGAAACACTGATATACACAAATGAATCACATATGTACTAAGGTTTAAAATCATTCATATATTCATATATTCAAATTAAAACAACATGCATACATATTTTCTAACATACTTCATGGGTTTACTTCAAACATTTTGCATATGCATCAAATTTAAACATGTTTCATGCTCACAGTATACAGTACAGAGGCATAAACTAAGCACATAGATGATAAAATCAACTGAAATACACGCAGGCTCACATATATACAGATATGCAAAGCAATCATCACACAGTAATTCACATGCAACATATATTTGTTACTTAAGTTTTTTAAATTTGAAAGTTTACTCACCTTTTAACCAATATGCAGAGATGATTTAAAACTGAGATGAAGCTTTGAAAACTTTGAATGCTTTGAAAAACTGGGTCGAAGTTATATGATCGATTTCACCCTAGAGAGGGGGTGAATATGGTGATGCTGATAATTATAAAAATTAATTCCGGAAGCTTATAAAATTATTTCAGCACAGATAAATCAGAATTATAGCAGCACAGATAATAGCAGAATAATAAATGCAGAAATAGAATGATATAGAATTTACCCAGCTTCGAAAAAAACCTGCCTATGTATTGCCCCCAAGGTTTCTACTAGAAATTAAGTAGTCACATGCTTACACATGTAAAATCGCGACACCCCCTACTGACTAACCTAACTCTATGCTCAAAACCCTGCCACAACTCAGCCACTGAGTTGCGAATTCTCAAACTACGCCACGTAGTTTGTCCCCTAGTCACACGACTAGTAACTGTAATCATTTAAAAAAATTCAAATTTAAAAACAATTTAAAAGCAAAAGAGACTAAACCCTAATTTAAAACTATTAAGCCTTATAATTTAAACAAGGCCGGCCCAATCCCCTTTTCTTTTATTATATCAGCCGTTCCTTTTTCCTTTGCTCTTTATAATGGTGGCTTGTTCTCGTTTTCCTTTGCTTGCAAATTAGGGCTTTATTGAAGAAGCCGACTTTAATTTCTAAAGCTTCGTTCCTCTTTCTCTCTGTCGATCGCTTTCGGCTTACTTCAATTCGATTGAGTTCGTCTTTGATTCGGGCATGTAATTTATGGTTTTTCTCTCTGGTTTGAATACTTGAATTCAATAGATGATTTGAGTTATCGGTTTATTGTTGTCAGTTATTCTCGAACTCGAATGATTTCTCTGGCCGATGATGATTTTGGCTTATATATGAGTTCGATCTCCTTTATTTGCGTTCATATTTTTTTTTAATTTGTCAATTGATTTGCTCGGCCGTTCGATGTTTCTTGGATGTTGACGATTTCTCTGACTTTATCGAATTCGTATAATTTGATACTTGCTTCTCACGGTATTGATTTTTGACTTGGTTCGATTTCTTGTTTTCTTAGTTATCATGGCACTGTTTGATTTCGTGGCCACCTTGGCTTGATTTGCATTTGACTTCGGTCACTTGATTTTGTGTATGCGATTCCATGACTCTGTATTATTTCGGCCATCACCATTGCACGAATATTCTTTTTGGTCATTTTAATTTGAACTGCAGGTGACTTCGGCATTACTTTGAACTGCAGTTGTTTACTTGTTAATTACGGCTTTGATTTGTATTTTGTCCCAACTTGCTATATATCATTATTTTGAAACTGCTATTTGATGCTTTGTTCAAAACAGCTGTTACATTTGAATCTCTGACATTTTTAAAATTTGGTGTGTAGTTGAAGATAAAATACGAGTTGAGTGAATGAGTGATATGTAGTGAGGACAAATGTAAATGTGAATCGTGATGTAATCAAAAATGTACTGTAATTGAAATTTTATATATACAGCGAGAGCTTGAAATTTGTACTATTCAAAGATTGTAATAAATATTTATTTGAATAAAATTTCTGTTTGAATTCAAATTCTGTGTTATTTATTTTTATTCAGCAAATATTTATTTAATCTATGAAAAATAAAATAGTACATTAATAAATACATTTAAACGAATATATATATATATATATGTTTATTATCATCAAACAAAAATCATATAATCGCATACTCAACAATCTCCCCCTTTTGATGATAACAAACATATATTTAAGATTTTGAATATGTTAAATGTATTTGATCATTAATATACTCTAATTTCCCCCTATTTAAATGCTTCCTCTCTATACAAAACTCCCCTTTCATATATGCATGCAATTAAAAATATGCGAATGAGCCTAGATGCAAATAGAAAATATTTGACCTTTGCTTGATTTTATTTAACAGAACCTTAACTTTTCTCTCCCCTTTTTGTTATCACCAAAAGAGTACAGTGTTAGAAAAAATAGAGATAAAGTGATCGATATTAATCCAACATTAAAACTCAATTGAATATAAATATTAAATTTCAATAAAAAATCAAACAAAAATCATAAATACTTTGTTAGGCGCATATTTCACTTTTAGAATGATGAGAAAGATGTCATCATATAAAACTATGTAGTTGTGTCAATTTGTGGTATATTTATATCAGGAATTTGAATATCTACCAATCATGCATAACCGTTAGGACTTTTAAATGAGATTAGTAGTATTCCAATTTTATTTAAAAAAATGAATTCAAGTATCTTCTAACCACGCATAGCCGTAAGGACTTTTAAATGGGATTAGAAATTTTTTTTATTTTAAAAATCAATTTTGTTATGCGTTCCATACATGCATAACCGTGAGGACTTTTAAATGAGCATGGAAGCACATAACAAATTCCAAGTAATTCACCCATGCATAACCATAAGGACTTTTAAATGAGAGTGAATACTTTGGATTTTTTTATTTTATTATTATTTTATCTACTATTTTTTTATTAAAAGAAAATGTAAAATGAAAAATGAATGATTCCTGTTTAAAGTACCACATATTGACAAACTATATTGAATTTTGATGAGTGATGGTTGTTGGAAATATGATAGAAATAGAGATGGTCATGGAATTTTTACCAACGAAAAGTTTTATAACTCTTGTTTAAATTTCTATAGAAATTTACTAATTATACCGTCTCGAGTCATAATATATGATAAATATCAACACTCATCACATTTTCAACACTATTTATCTTTTCGATAATTATTAGGGAGTCAGTTTAGTCAAAATAGTCATTTAAAATCAGATTCAAAATTAATTACAAAATTAATTTTTCAAGAATGACCGTTCTGAAAACATGGTCAAAAATGATTTTCTTGAAGGGGTTATATGAGAAAAATTTATGCTATTTGAAATGAAAAATATGCAGATATTTTCTTTGAAAAACAATGCAGTTACTTAATGTCTCAAAAATCACTTTCAACTAGTACTTTTTCTATCAACTAGATTACCAGTGTAATCTGCATCTGAATTTCTCTTTCACTCAAAATTATCATTAATTGAATTTGATAGACCAGACCATGAAGTGTGCAACAAAAATATCAAAATCAATTTTAACAGCTTTTTAAATGACATTCTCTTGAATTTGAATTGAAGCCGTGTAAATAATCAAAAAACCGTGAATATAGAGTTAGCCGTAAAATAACCAAATGTATTATCATCCAATAAAACACTATTATTAATCCAAACTAATATATATATGAAGTAATTCAAAGACTCTAGAGATATTTATAGTGTTCTTAGCATAAGAATATAATTGGCCAACAATTTTGAATAAGCCAGAATCAAAATCATCATTATTTCATCATCACATTATTGGCTGATTTAATTTAGATTACGGGTGCAGATTATCACATTTAATATATCATTCAAATAAATATACCATTACCTGTTTTACCTTTACGTTATTTTTCGTTGTTGTCCATTGTGATTCTGTCACCTTTGTACTAGGCTAAGGAACTTTGCTTTGTTGCCCGTTATGTTTCTGGAACAGCTAGAATCGAGATAACACTATTGTTGTTCCTTAGCCTGCCACCACACCTACACGGGAAAAGATTTTTGTGACCTATTTGTTTTTATAGGTCCATAGTTGTTAGTGGCAGAATATTTAGAAAAATAATTTTGTGGAGACCCAAAACTATTTATACATGTTCCCTTCGGCACCCAAATTTGTTTAACATTGAGAGATTTTATATTTATGCCTTTTGGAACCCAAATTGGTATAGTTTTCACATGTTTGGGTCTATACCAACAATTATTGTGATTGTTTCCATATTTTCTACAAATTGCGCACATAGAATTGACTTGATTAATATTTCTTTCAACATTTTCAGATTGATTATATCCAAGTCCTTGTCTAACTGTATTAATAGTTTGCTTCCCTAGTAGCATATTCAACGATTTTTCACTTTTTGAAAATTTATCTAAAGTCGTTGACAATTGTTGGACTTGAGTTTTGAGAAATTCATTTCGTTTAACAATTGTGTGCACTTTTTAATAGAATTCTCTCTCCTAGTATTTTCACTCTCTTTCAAAATCAGAATTTCATTTTCAACTGATTTTATATTAATTTCTGATTTTTTAATTTCTTCTTCGAATGTTGGACACTTATCACACTTAGGGATCCTACTTTGATAGGTTTTAACTAATTGGTCAAGTTGTTTATTTAACTCTATCAAAGTATCCTTTTGTGATTCAAGTTTGGCATACTTCTCCCTAAGTCGTTCAAAACAGCCATTTATTTCGTGGAAATATATAAGTAATTCCGAGTGAGTGAGTTTTGATACCTCGCTTGGCTCGTCATCATCGCTATCCGTTATATTACCTCGTAGGCACAGATTTGCTTTCTCACTCTTACGGCTAGTGCTTTTATTACCATCATCACTTTTATTCCACGTGGCTGTAGAATTTCTCGTTTTTAATTTCTTTTCTTGGCCGTGTTGATTTCGAGGATAATTGGGCTTGATTTGCCGGGTTTATTGCACTTGTGACAAATGATCCCGTGTTCTTTTGAGTTGTTTAGTGCTTTGATTATTCAGCTTTTCAATTGTTGGTTTGGAGCTGGATTTCCGTATTTGTGGTTCCACTTTTTGAATCTCTTTATTAGTAGCGCCGACTCAGCTGCTCCATCATTATCCTAATCACAACTGCCTTTTTCCAATTCTGTTAAGCACATTTCTTTACCTGAGTTGGTTGCGGAGGATTTCTCATTGCTGTTGACTTTTGCACCATATATTGCATTGAAAGTATTCTAGATTTCCTGTGCATTTTCACAATGAGAGATGAAATTAAAATTATCTTGATTAATATGAGAATATAATAGATGCATAGCCAGATCATTAATCGAGATAATTTTCTTATCTGTTATATCACACTGTTGTTGTTCCTTAGGCTGCCACCACACCTACACGGGAAAAGATTTTTGTGACCTGTTTGTTTTTATAGGTCCATGGTTGTTAGTGGCAGAATATTCATAAAAATAATTTTGTGGAGACCCAAAAATATTTATATATGTTTCCTTCGGCACCCAAATTTGTTTAACTTTGAGAGATTTTATGTTTGTGCTTTTTGGAACCCAAATCGGTATAGTTTTCACATGTTTGGGTCTATATCAACAATTATTGTGATTGTGTCCATATTTTCTACAAATTGTGTACATAGAATTGACTTGATTAATATTGCTTTCAACATTTTTAGATTTATTATATCCAAGTCCTTGTCTAACTGTATTAACAGTTTGCTTCCCTAAAGCATATTCAATGATTTTTCACTTTTTGAAAATTTATCTAAAGTCGTTGACAATTGTTGGACTTGTGTTTTGAGAGATTCATTTTCGTTTAACAATTGTGTGCACTTTTTAATAGAATTCTCTCTCCTAGTATTTTCACTCTCTTTCAAAACCAGAATTTCATTTTCAAGTATTTTATATTAATTTTTGATTTTTTAATTTCTTATTCGAATGTTGGACACTTATAACACTTAGGGATCCTACTTTGATAGGTTTTAACTAATTGGTCAAGTTGTTTATTTAACTCTATTAAAGTATTCTTTTGTGATTCAAGTTTGGCATACTTCTCCCTAAGTCGTTCAAAACAGCCATTTACTTCGTGGAAATATATAAGTAATTCTGAGTGAGTGAGTTTTGATACCTTGCTTGGCTCGTTATCATCGCTATCCGTTGTATTACCTCGTAGGCACAGATCTGCTTTCTCACTCTTACTGCTAGTGCTTTTGTTATCATCATCACTCTTATTCCACGTGGCTGTAGAATTTATCCTTTTTAATTTCTTTTCTTGGCCGTGTTGATTTTGAGGATAATTGGGCTTGATTTGGCCGAGTTTATTGCACTTGTGACAAATGATCCCGTGTTCTTCTGAGTTGTTTAGTGCTTTGATTATTCTGCTTTTCAATTGTTGGTTTGGAGCTGGATTTCCGTATTTGTGGTTCCTCTTTTTGAATCTCTTTATTAGTAGCGCCGACTCAGCTGCTCCATCATTATCCTAATCATAACTGCCTTTTTCCAATTCTGTTAAGCACATTTCTTTACCTGAGTTGGTTGTGGAGGATTTCTCATTGCTGTTGACTTTTGCACCATATATTGCATTGAAAGTATTCTAGATTTCCTGTGCATTTTCACAATGAGAGATGAAATTAAAATTATCTTGATTAATATGAGAATATAATATATGCATAGCCAGAGCATTAATCGAGATAATTTTCTTATCTGTTATATCACACCCATTTTGAAACTGCTATCTTATGCTTTGTTCAAAACAGCTGTTACATTTGAATCTCTGACATTTTTAAAATTTGGAGTGAAGTTGAAGATAAAATACGAGTTGAGTGAATGAGTGATATGTAGTGAGGACAAAAGTAAATGTGAATCGTGATATAATCAAAATTGTACTGTAATTGAAATTGTATATATACAATGAGAGCTTGAAATTTGTACTATTCAAAGATTGTAATAAATATTTGTTTGAATAAAATTTCTGTTTCAATTTAAATTCTGTGTTATTCATTTTTATTCAGCAAATGTTTATTTAATCTATGAAAAATAAAATAGTACATTAACAAATACATTTAAACGAATATATATATATATGTTTATTATCATCAAACAAAAATCATATAATCGCATACTCAACAATCTCCCCCTTTTGATGATAACAAACATATATTTAAGATTTTGAATATGTTAATTGTATTTGATCATTGATATACTCTAATTGCCCCCATTTAAATGCTTCCTCTCTACACAAAACTCCCCCTTCATATATGCATGCAATTAAAGATATGCGAATGAGCCTAGATGCAAATAGAAAATATTTGACCTTTGCTTGATTTTATTTAACAAAATCTTAACTTTTCTCTCCCCCTTTTTTATCAGCAAAAGAGTAACAGTGTTAGAAAAAATAGAGATAAAGTGATCGATATTAATCCAACATTAAAACTCAATTGAATATAAATATTAAATTTCAATAAAAAATCAAACAAAAACCATAAATACTTTGTTAGGCTCATATTCCACTTTTAGAATGATGAGAAAAATGTCATCATATAAAACTATACAGTTGTGTCAATTTGTGGTATATTTATATCAGGAATTTGAATATCTACCAATCATGCATAACCTTTAGGACTTTTAAATGAGATTAGTAGTATTCCAATTTTATTTAAGAAAAATGAATTCAAGTATCTTCTAACCACACATAGCTGTGAGGACTTTTAAATGAGATTAGAATCAACTTGTTTATTTTAAAAATCAATTTTGATATGCGTTCCATACATGCATAACCATGAGGACTTATAAATGAGCATGGAAGCACATAACAAATTCCAAGTAATTCACCCATGCATAACCATAAGGACTTTTAAATGAGAGTGAATAATTTGGATTTTATTTTATTTATTATTATTTTACCTACTATATTTTTTTATTTTTTAAAAGAAAATGTAAAATGAAAAACGAAAGTTTCCTGTTTAAAGTACCACATATTGACAAACGATATTGAATTTTGATGAGTGATGGTTGTTAGAAATATGATAAAAATATAGATGGTCATGGATTTTTTACCAACAAAAAGTTTTATAACTCTTGTTTAAATTTCTATAGAAATTTACTAATTATACCATCTCGAGTCATAATATATGATAAATATCAACATTTATCATATTTTCAATCACTATTTATCTTTTCGATAATTATTAGGAAGTCAGTTTAGTCAAAATAGCCATTTAAAATCAAATTCAAAAATAATTACAAAATTAATTTTTCAAAAATGACCGATCTGAAAACATGGTCAAAAATGATTTTCTCGAAGGGGTTATATGAGAAAAATTTCTGCTATTTGAAAATTATTTGAAATGAAAAATATGCAGATATTTTCTTTGAAAAACAATGCAGTTACTAAATGTCTCAAAAATCACTTTCAAGTAGTAATTTTTCTATCAACTAGATTACCAGTGTAATCTGCATCTGAATTTCTCTTTCAGTCGAAATTATCATTAATTGAATTTGATAGACTAGAGCATGAAGCGTGCGACAAAAATTTCAAAATCAATTTTAACAGCTTTTTAAATGGCATTCTCTTGAATTTGAATTGAAACCGTGTAAATAATCAAAAAACCGTGAATATAGAGTTAGCCGTAAAATAACCAAATGTATTATCATCCAATAAAACACTATTATTAATCCAAACTAATATATATGAAGTAATTCAAATACTCTAGAGATTTTTATAGTGTTCTTGGCGTAAGAATATAATTGGCCAACAATTTTGAATAAGTCAGAATCAAAATCATCATTATTTCATCATCACATTATTGGCTGATTTAATTTAAATTACGGGTGCATATTATTACATTTAATATATCGTTCAAATAAATATACCATACCTGTTTTACCTTTACAATAGTTTTCGTTGTTGTCCATTGTGATTCTATCACCTTTGTACTAGGCTAAGGAACTTTGCTTTGTTGCCCGTTGTGTTTCTGGAACAGCCAGAATCCAGATAACACTGTTGTTGTTCCTTAGGCTGCCACCACACCTACACGGGAAAAGATTTTTGTGACCTGTTTGTTTTTATAGGTCCATGGTTGTTAGTGGCAGAATATTCAGAAAAATAATTTTGTGGGGACCCAAAACTATTTATATATGTTTCCTTCGGCACCCAAATTTGTTTAACTTTGAGAGATTTTATATTTGTGCCTTTTGGAACCTAAATCGGTATAGTTTTCACATGTTTGGGTCTATACCAACAATTATTGTGATTGTGTCCACATTTTCTACAAATTGTGTACATAGAATTGACTTGATTAATATTGCTTTCAACATTTTCAGATTTATTATATCCAAGTCCTTGTCTAATTGTATTAACAGTTTGCTTCCCTAAAGCATATTCAACGATTTTTCACTTTTTGAAAATTTATCTAAAGTCGTTGACAATTGTTGGACTTGTGTTTTGAGAGATTCATTTTCGTTTAACAATTGTGTGCACTTTTTAATAGAATTCTCTCTCCTAGTATTTTCACTCTCTTTCAAAATCAGAATTTCATTTTCAAGTATTTTATATTAATTTCTGATTTTTTAATTTCTTATTCGAATGTTGGACACTTATCACACTTAGGGATCCTACTTTGATAGGTTTTAACTAATTGGTCAAGTTGTTCATTTAACTCTATTAAAGTATTCTTTTGTAATTCAAGTTTGGCATACTTCTCCCTAAGTCGATCAAAACAGCCATTTACTTCGTGGAAGTATATAAGTAATTCTGAGTGAGTAAGTTTTGATACCTTGCTTGGCTCGTTATCATCGCTATCCGTTATATTACCTCGTAGGCACAGATCTGCTTTCTCACTGTAACTGCTAGTGATTTTGTTATCATCATCACTCTTATTCCACGTGGCTGTTGAATTTATCCTTTTTAATTTCTTTTCTTGGCCGTGTTGATTTCGAGGATAATTGGGCTTGATTTGGCCGAGTTTATTGCACTTGTGACAAATGATCCCGTGTTCTTCTGAGTTGTTTAGTGCTTTTATTTTTCTGCTTTTCAATTGTTGGTTTCGAGCTGGATTTCCGTATTTGAGATTCCTCTTTTTGAATCTCTTTATTAGTAGCGCCGACTCAGCTGCTCCATCATTATCCTAATCACAACTGCCTTTTTCGAATTCTGTTAAGCACATTTCTTTAACTGAGTTGCTTGTGGAGGATTTCTCATTGCTGTTGACTTTTACACCATATATTGCATTGAAAGTATTCTAGATTTCCTATGCATTTTCGCAATGAAGATGAAATTAAAATTATCTTGATTAATATGAGAATATGATATATGCATAGCCAGAGCATTAATCGAGATAATTTTCTTATCTGTTATATCACACCCATTTTCAATAATATCCCAACATTTAACATTAACAGATTTCAAATAAAATTCCATTTCCAATTCAAAAAATCTGTTCCATCAAAAATAGAAGGAATAATATTGGAACGATCCTCAACAAAAGTAGCCATTTTAAAAATTCAAAATTTTAAAACAAAAATTGGTTTTTGTAAAATCAAATTTTTAAAACAAAAATGGCTTTTGCATCTAGCTCTGATACCACTTGTAGGATCGATTTCACCCTAGAGGAGGGTGAGTAGGGTGATGACGGTAATTATAAAAATTAATTGCGGAAGCTTATAAAATTATTTCAACACAGATAAATCAGAATTATAGCAACACAGATAATAGCAGAATAATAAATGCAGAAATAGAACGACATAAAATTTGCCCAGCTTCGGCAAAACCCTGCTTACGTGCTGCCCCCAAGGTTTCTACAAGAAATTAAGTAGTCACACGCTTACACACGTAAACTCGCGACACCCGCTATTGACTAACCTAACTCTACGCTCAAAACCCTGCCACAACTCATCCACTGAGTTGCGAATTCTCAAACTATGCTACGTAGTTTGTCCGCAAGTCACACGACTAGTAATTACAATCGTTTAAAACAAAATTCAAATTTAAAAACAATTTAAAAGCAAAAGAGACTAAACCTTAATTTACAACTATTAAGCCTTATAATTTAAACAAGGCCGGCCCAATCCCCTTTTCTTCTATTATATCAGCCGTTCCTTTTTCCTTCGCTCTGTATAATGGTGGCTTGTTCTCGTTTTCCTTTGCTTGCAAATTAGGGCTTTGTTGAAGAAGCCGACTTTAATTTCTGAAGCTTCGTTCCTCTTTCTCTCTGTCGATCGCTTTCGGCTTACTTCAATTTGATTGAGTTCGTCTTTGATTCGGGTATGTAATTTATGGTTTTTCTCTTTGGTTTGAATACTTGAACTCAATCGATGATTTGAGTTATTGATTTATTGTTATCAGTTATTCTCGAACTCGAATGATTTCTCTGGCCGATGATGATTATGGTTTATATATGAGTTCGATCTCCTTTATTTGCGTTCGTATATATTTGTTTGAATTTGTCAATTGATTTGCTCGGCCATTCGATGTTGCTTGGATGTTTATGATTTCTCTGACTTTATCAAATTCGTATAATTTGATACTTGCTTCTCACGGTATTGATTTTTGACTTGGATTGATTTCTTGTTTTCTTGATTATCACGGCACTGTTTAATTTCATGGCCACCTCGGCTTGATTTGCATTTGACTTCGATCACTTGATTTTGTGTATGCGATTCCATGACTCTGTATTATCTTCGGCCATCACTATTGCACTGATATTGTTTCTGGTCATTTTAATTTGAACTGCATGTGACTTTGGCATTACTTTGAACGGCAGTTGTTTACTTGTTATTTACGGCTTTGATTTGTATTTTGTCCCAACTTGCTGTATATCATTATTTTGAAACTGCTATCTGATGCTTTGTTCAAAACCGCTGTTACATTTGAATCTCTGACATTTTTAAAATTGATTTTAAAAAATTGTCTTTGACTTGTTCCACTTGTATTTGTGTTCGCACTGCATATATATGTGCTAGTTGCTATGCACATTGTTCATTGTCCTGTTGCATTGAGTTTGATCATCCATTATAGTTTGTCCAGTTCTTTGTACATATGGTGGCTGATCATCCTGTCACATATTTTGATAGAACCATTGCATGACAATACTGTACTATATGTACTCGTATATACTCGTATATACTCGTACATACTCGTAAAAAGGTTGGACATCTGAATGCTTATTGCTAATATTTGTCTAGCAAAATTTGAAAATATTTTCTACATATTCATCTTTGTTGCCAAAAACAAAAAGGCATATCATTATGTGCCATGATTCTTCTGATGCATTTCCTTCTGGCTAGCACTCGAGTCTGTTGACACTGGTTCGTGTATATGAGCAGTTTTACTTGTTTTGGTTGTTGCATTTGTGTTGTAGTATATATGAGCTTGGTTCATATGTATGATGTGCATTTGTAGTTGACTAGCTGTCTTGGAGTTTCATACCTGTAGCCTTTGTGCTTTGGTGCTGTGTTGCCATATCTTTGACTTGTACCATTTGAGGCAGTTTGCATATATGTTTCATGTATACTCTGGCCTTCATGTTGAACTGTTTGCATATGGGCTGATATGTGTTTGTGTACATATTCACTTGGTGGCATTTGGTTGCATATCCATCACTGCACTGTTTGGTTGTGTTTGAATTTTATGCTCGACAGTTTTATGATGTTATGTAGCGCACCTGAGTTGAATTCAGCTTGTAGCTCAGATTTGACCTTGTGCTGAAAATTTTGACATTATTTTTATTGCACTTGAGTTGAATCCGGTATTTTGGGTTTGACCTGCGCTCACCTGTCCTTGTAATTTTATTAAGTGCATATATCGGTGTGCATGGCCTTGTGGCATATTTGTGATACACTATGTATGTCACAAGCTGTTCGTGTATGATGAATGTGACGACCCGACTTTTTCTCCACAGAAAAGTCGTATCATCATGAAGAAAGAAAGGGATAGGAAAGAGAAAAGAAAGAGAAGAAAGAAGAAACAACATCAGAATCTCAACAGTGGAACGAATAAATTATATTAATAACATAAATATTACATAGTACGCAACACTAATCAGAGTTACACAAAATTTACATCACATACTAGACAGTTATAATCAGCTGTCTAGTTTACAACTCAAACAATTCAACAGAAAGAAATCAACACAGAGAACACACAGGAGAACTATATATCTAACGCCGAAGCCTCCTGCTCCATTGCTCCTCCATAATTCATCAAAAGCTAACCTGAATCCCTTGGCTACTCGTAAAAATTTGAGAACGTAAGAGTTTAAGAAAACAGAAGATAAACTCTGGGTCAGACATGGGTCTGGTGTGAGTAACAGGTTAAAGTTGCTTAACTTTGAAAAACCATTGAAAAGAAAGGTATCACGTAAGACTTCCCACACATAAACATGGAAATTTTTTTACCTTACGCTAACCAAAACATTTGATAGGAAATCCACCGATATAATAATAGGTCTACGGTTTTCAAGTAAATATGAAATAGCCGAAATTGTTACATTCATTAAATTCCAGCTACTAGCCACAAAAGTGGGTAATACAATCAAAACCGTTGGCACTTATTGGATTGTGGATTCCATACAATGGCAGAGCTACTGGGGTGCCGTCGGTCAAATTACGTGGCCTAGATCAACGTACCGAGGAGCCACCCTAACTCCTCTGCAACACAAGACTGAAACCATCCTTTACTGGACAGTCCCGAAAAAGACAACCCCGCAGTTGGTGTACATCCAACCGCCCACACAGCCGAAATAAAAAGGGACCTCTAGACAGGGGTAAATCTCGCTCTCCAGTGGGAGCTACCCACGAAGCCTTGCTGCACCTCCCCTGTTTTAGCCATTCCCGGTTGATGAGGCTTGAGGCTACGATTACCTTTAGAGAACACATCTCTTAGAATTCTCATCGTCCACCTGACGATGTTCTGAAAGCATTCAATCCATACAAGTTCGTTCCGTGTTCGAACGAAACCGAAGGCATTATCTCGTTACACTCATTTTGGAATCACCCTCAGAGTTAACAAAGATAACCCTTGCACTCTAAATCACCATCTCGAACCTATAAGAACTATTTCCGTTAAACTCATCACGGAATCATCCCCAGAGTTATACTGACGTATAGTCCTTACACCTTGAGTCTTCACTCTTCACAAAAGATTCACGACCTATCGTTAATTTGGATCGATGTGGTTTTCGGATATCCAAATATGGAAACCCGATCCCGGTCTCATCGAAATCCAAAGCGTGTCTTTTAAGGCCAAGTTTTTTTTAAAGGTTTAAAACAATTCAATTATCTATATATCCAAATAGATAAATCACAGATTCACAACAGATAATCAACATTATCATTATATGAGATAAACCATATTATCATTATCCAAGAAGATAATCTATGTCAACATCACAATGCAACCAATGCATCCAAATCACTCAACATTATCCATCTCATATATGAGATTCAAACCATCTAAGCAACAACATTATCCATCCATATAAGCAATGATTTACCACATCAAATATAATTAATTTAAAATGAATTAAGTTAATTACATCATTCTAATTAATTCAAAGTAAATTAAATTAATTACTTCATCAATATAAATCTTGCTTACACCATCATTAATTAATTAACAATCAATTAATAAATAAATCATCAATCAATTATTCATTTAATTAATCATCTCTGATTAATTAACCTTTAATTACATTCCGGTAATTATTCACTAATTAATTTCTCAAATTAATTATACTTAACCAAATACAATAATTAATCTTTAATTACTTTCTTATTTAATTAACCATGAATTAATTACATTACTCCTTAATTAATTACATTAATTAATTAATTCATTGATTAATTAATTCTAATTAAATCCATTTTTAATTACATCATTAATTATAATAATTAATGATTTGTAATTACATTTTCTTTTAAATTAGTTACATTAAGTAATTAATCTTAATTTAAACAATAATTGTTAATCACCCTTGATTAACTCAATCCAGTAATTAACTTCCCTTAATTACTTTACTAAATAAATTAATTACTCAATAATTAATTATTTCTAATTAATCCCTTGATTAATTCACAAAGTAATTTTACTCAATTTACTTTCATCATCAAATCACTTCAATTAATTACATACAGTAATTACCCATTAATTACTTCCCTAAGTAATTTCTCTTCATTTAATTACATTAAGTAATCATGTTTCACAAATCATACATTGATTATTTTAAATTAATTAAATCGAATTAATTAACTTAATCTAATCAAATTAACACCCATTTAGTTACAATGAGTAATTAATTCCTTAGTTACTTCCATAAGTAATTATTTTTAACAAATTACACAAATGATTATATTTAAATTAATTAATCTAACTAATAATTAAAATTTAATCACATTAATTAATTATTTAATAATCCTTAGTTAATGAACTTCATTAACTATTAACAATTCATTAATATTTTCTTTCTAAAATAATTAACCTATTTTAATCAATATAAATTAATCATTAATCACCATTTAATTAACCCCTAATTAATTAATTAATTAAGTGTTAATTAAAACTTAATTAAATCCATTATTACTTGATTAATTAATTATTAATCATTAATTAAAAACTAATCTTATTTAATTAACGATTCTTAAATTACAAATTGATTATTCTAAAAATAATTAATCTTAAACCTTTATGGTTAAACCCTTAATTACCATTTTATTAACTTATTAAATAAATTAATTATTCATTTAATTACCCTAATAATTAAAGGAAATACAAACGTTAAATTATTATTTAACTTTAACAAGTTTAAAATCAATCTAAAATCTTTAATTGATAAATAATACTTTTATCATAAAAGAAATTTTACAAAAGTTAAAACAAATTTCTTCTTAAATTAAAACCATTTAAATTTTGCATTATCATTCAAATTTGTTTTAAACACTTAAATTTATAAAACTTAAATTTATTTTAAACCAAAGATTCAAATCCAAATTTGAATCAAATTTAAACTTTGTTTAAACATTACTTTATATTTCAATTTCCAAATTTAAATTCAAATTTATTTAAAACATTTTTAAACAATAAATCCCTTTTAAAGTTATTTTAAACAAATTTGAATTTAAAAACTTATTTATTTCAAGCTATGATTCAAACTAAAACTTGAATTCATAATTTAGAGTTAGATTTAAAACTTAATTTAAATCTTTATTTAGTATTTAAATTTCAGTTTAAAAATTTGAAAAATGACAGTTTTCTAACTTGAACAATTAACTCGAGCTAGATACTAAAATAACTCGAGTAACTCGAGTATCACCCATTTGAAATCATCAAACTAAAACTGTCAGGTTTTAATACCTATACCCTGTACTGACAGTAACAAAATCCCTGAAACAATCAAATTCACCCGAGCCCACTTCGAGTCCCATACCCCAAATCTTCGAGCCAAACGCAAGACAACTCGATACAAGACACTAGAATACAATCTTCCCCAAAACACTGACACGCCATGAATCCACATGCACCTGCACCACCACAGCAATCAACTCCGACCACTCGCGATCCCGTGCGCAAGTCAACGACCATCTCCCAGTGCCATTCCGACCCTCAATTTGAATGCAGAACCCCTAATTCAAAATCGAGCATTCATGCTCAAACTGGAAAAAAAATGTCGAACCAGGAAACCACCCAAATAACCATACTCCGACCACTAGGAAATCTTTACCTCCGGCCACAAATCCATCCATACACCATCTGTCATTTCCCCAAAACATGAAGAACTCGATCACCAATATAAGCCGCAACAATCAATTTACTGATCACGGTAAAAACTAGGGTTATGATCTTCAATTCCAAATCCCCATCACCACACTGCATTAGTCCTTCTTCCAGTATTTTCCCTATAATTTAGTTCACCAATCCATCACCAGAATCAATATTGGCCACTTCGATCACCTAGGTTGTCAATTTCATCCCAAAACACCCTTTCTGGTTAAACCTGAAATTCTCAGTCGATTGCAAACGAAAAATTCTAATTATAGTTTTAAATTTTAATTTTTTGATCATGTAATCAATTGATAATATTAAATCAATAATTCAGGATGATTGAATTCTTATTTTCAAAAGTTCTGTACTGTTATTTGTTTCCAGAGTCAACTTCAGAGATTTAATTTTTTTCTTCCAAAGACACTTCAGGTTTTTATTCATATTTGATAAAACTTAAAACTTTAGTTATGTTACACAACTTCATTTTTGCTTAAATCTTAGACCTAACATAGATTAAATCCATAGTATAGAATTTTAAGAAATTCAAGGTTCTGGGAACTTAAGTTCAGAAACATACATTCACTATAACATGCACCATTACCTTCATTCAGTAATGAATTTATAAAAAGCATACACACACTCTTGTTTCCAGAGTAAATAAACAACTAATTTTATTCTTAAGTTTATTTAATAAAATGTTACTCACAGATTTATAAAAGCAGAGCAACCATGTTTGACAGGCTTCAGATTGCTTCTGTTTTTGCTTATGAATTTTGAACTTCCATTTGCTTTTGTTTTTAAACTGCAGATGCTTTTAAAACTTTTATCTTGCTTTTGTAATGCTTGTTGTTTCCAGGTGTAAAGATGTAGGCTTCCAGATTTAACAATTTTCATGTTTCAGAAAATGATGCAGGTTTTGGTTGATTTTAAAAACAGAAAAGAAATGATCTTCAGTTGCATGAAAGACTTTGATGTTGCAATTTGATTTTCAGATGCATGCAGATTGATGAATTTCAGATAGCTAAGGATCGTATTGTTTCAGATATATTTTAAGGAAAACATATTTTGGTTTTAGAGGAAACATTGTTCAGATTTATTTTGAGGGGATTTTGCAAATTTTGTTTCAATAGATTTTCTGTTTTGATCTTGGCTTTTTGATTACAGATCTTTATTAGCTGAAGATTACTCAAGTTTGAAAAAGAAGAATAGAAAGAAAGAAATGAATTTTAGAGGAGATGAGTTTATAAAAGAATTTTTTGATTTAATTTAAAATAAAAAAAACACTTGTTTTAGTTTCTAACATTTGTCACTTAGATAGCTTTAAAACCTAACACATGTCTTTTAAGATGTTAAAAGATTAACACATGTAATTTAAGTATTCTAATTTTAAATTTAAAATTGTTTATAAGCTTTTAAATCTTAATTTACTATTCTTATGTATATATAAATGAGTTTATCTTTTTTTAAATTGAAAAGAAATGAAAACAAACAAATTTAAAATATAGCTTATTCAAAAATATTGAAGTATTTATTCTATTAAATTTCAAAACATTAAATCCAAATTTTAAATTAATTTATCAAATCAAATTTTAAAAATCAAGTTATATGGATGCATATATAACTCTTTTAAATTTAAAAATAACAAATCCTAATTTTTACAAAAATTATTTATGATTATAAGAACTAAGTATTATCATTTTTATTTAAAAATAACAAATTAAATAATATTAAATAATTTATAAAAGAGATTATAAACAAATTAAGATCATTTGTAATTTGTATTTTAAATTCCTATATATAAATTTCAAGTAATATAAAATAAAACTTAGCTTCTATACTTATCTAATTTAAATTCATATTTTTAAGCTAAAATAAAATTTTAAAACAAATTAGATTTATCAAAAGTATAAACCATAACATTATTTATTAAATTGTGTTGAAAAGCCAATTGTTAAATTTAAATCAAAATTTTAATTTACTAAAATAAATTAGAATTTGAAAATCAATTCATATACCAAATTCCAAATCAAAGTTTATCAATTTACAATATATACAATTATATATATTATAAACAGGAAAACAATTTATTTACTTTAAAAAGATAAGATCTTCCAATTTAAATATTTATTAAAAGAAGATTATTAGATCAATTCAAAATTTATTATTTAAGATTATCAAATCAATTTAATTTTCAACATAGATTATTAAATTTATATTGCCAAATTTTCGGGATATCACATTCCTCCCCTCTTAAAAGAATTTCGTCCCCGAAATTTAAAAGCAAAGGTAATTTAATAATCTATCTTAATATTTCATTTTAAAACACAAGCATATATTAATCATATGCTAACAACCATAGCAACCAATTCATCCAATCAAAACAAATCTAATTATCCAGAAAAATTCTGGATAAATTTTCACGAGTTTCCCCGGTATAAATATCGGGATACTCGCCCTACAGAATTCAAACAATCTATATTACTAAGCTACAAAGCTCCTATCCAACTAGATCTACAAAATTAAACAAGATATCATGTTACAGACGAGTCTGAATCAACAATCACATTCTCCTGAAATGCTGGTTCCACAACTAGAGATAGGCTATACACGTACTCCTTCAGAGATACGTGAAACACATCGAATCCAGTTATCCAAACTAGCAATTCAACCTTGAAAATCAAACACCAATCCTCACAAGGACACAGAAAAAATCCAAAACACTTCGAGCTGACTTATCCAGTCTTACTCAATCCTATAGCTCCTTAGATCGGAGAAAACTTACCCAAAATCAAATCTCCGATTCTAGAATCCAAATTCCTCCGTCACCTATCTACAAAACACTTCCGACGATCCCTGGCTACCTTCAACTCTCCTGATCAGCTCAACCTTCGCTGATGTCTTGGAAACAAACTGGACCAAAACAACTCAACATAATGATCTCCTCAAGATCAATCCCAAACCAAGAGCACCAACTCTACTCCACAAACATCAGAAGATTAACTTACTTCTCCTTATCCAGAAAAGATAAAACAAAAGCACTCCCAAACTGCTTCCGCTGCACAACTCTGATCTGAAGTAGAAGGAATACTCGAGCACAAACTAGACAACATATCTCAGAAATATGGTCCAACAGATCCATAAAAGAAAACTCAGATGCCCCATCTGATCCTTTTACTAAACTGAACCACCAGTAGCACTCGTGGAATCCAGTCGATAAGAAAACTCAACCTTCAAATACGGACAAACTTCTCATAGCTCAAGAGAACACTCAAACTATCGCAAGTCACTTTTGCGATCAACCAGTCCAATATCCAAAGAAAACTGTTCTCTCTTTACCAATCAGAACAGCTTACGCTTATCTAGCCAATCCATCGAAGAAATGGAATCCACCCTGCTGCTTCTGAAATCCTTCTGAAAAACTGCTAACCAGAAAACCTTCTTGCCAGCACACAGAATACTCCAAGCTGCATTGCCGACACCGACGCCAATGACTTCCTAATCCAAAGCCCTTCGAGAAACTTGGGCCTCAAACCAGCCAGAAACATCCTGCTGAACCCAGCCACAACATCGAAGCAGATATACTTCCAAGACTTGTTCCAAAGAAAAATCTTCGGGGACATCCATAGTCACTGTGTCTCATCACACAACTACTAATTCCTGCGGTGTCAAGATACCATTATTCTCTTCCTCCTAGCCGACAGATCCAAACCCTAATCATCCAACTCAAAGTTAGACTCCGAACCTTAATAGGTTACCTTCAGAGATCTATGAAATCCTATACTCGAAGCAAAACTCACTCGAGACGGTATTAGATCTACAGTCTCGACAGATACACTTCCAACCTCAAACATTCAAACTTCAACCATTGGTAATAGTTGTGTTACACACCCCACTGCCTTATCTACCATTATAACTATATTGGAAAAACCTGAACAGGTAACCCAATAAATAGGTAGAAGTAAATATATATATATATATATATATATATATATATATATATATATATAAATATTTAAAATTACAAATACGCTCTCTTAAGAAAGAAATCACCTCAACGCCTAGGTATTCACTCAACCTAGCGCTCTGATACCAACTGTGACGACCCGACTTTTTCTCCACAGAAAAGTCGTATCATCATGAATCAAGAAAGGGATAGGAAAGAGAAAAGAAAGAGAAGAAAGAAGAAACAACATCAAAATCTCAACAGCGGAACGAATAAATTATATTAATAACATAAATATTACATAGTACACAACACTAATCAGAGTTACACAGAATTTACATCACATACTAGACAGTTATAATCTCCTGTCTAGTTTACAACTCAAAACAACTCAACAGAAAGAAATCAACACAGAGAACACACAGCGGAACTATATATATAATGCCAAAGCCTCCTGCTCCATTTCTCCTCCATAATTCATCAAAAGATAACCTGAGTCCCTTGGCTACTCGTAAAAGTTTGAGTACCCAAGAGTTTGAGAAAACAGAAGATAAACTCTGGGTCAGACATGGGTCTGGTGTGAGTAACAGGATAAAGTTGTTTAACTTTGAAAAACCTTTGAAAAGAAAGGTATCACGTAAGACTTCCCACACATAAACATGGAAAAGTTTTTAACTTACGCTAACCAAAACATTTGATAGGAAATCCAGTGATATTATAATAGGTCTAGGGTTTTCAAGTAAATATGAAATAGCCGAAATTGTTACAATCATCAAATTCCAGCTACTAGCCACAAAAGTGGGTAATAAAATCAAAACCGTTGGCACTTATTGGATTGTGGATTCCATACAATGGCAGGGCTACTGGGGTACCGCTTGTCACAGTATATGGCTAATATCAACGTACCGAGGAGCCACCCTAACTCCCCTGCAACACAAGACCGAAACCATCCCTTACTGGAAAGTCTCGAACAAGACAACCCCGCAGTTGGTGTACATCAAACCGCCCACACAACCGAAATAAAAAGAGACCTGTGGACAAGGGTAAATCTCGCTCTCCAGTGAGAGCTACGCACGAAGCCTTGCTGCACCTCCCATGTTTTAGCCATTCCCGGTTGATGAGGCTTGAGGCTATGATTACCTTTAGAAAACACATCTCTTAGAATGCTCATCGTCCACCTGACGATGTTCTGAAAGCATTCAATCCATACAAGTTCATTCCGGGTTCGAACGAAACCGAAGGCATTATCTCGTTACACTCATTTTGGAATCACCCTCAGAGTTAACAACGATAACCCTTGCACTCTAAATCACCATCTCGAACCTATAAGAACTATCTCCGTTAAACTCATCACGGAATCATCCCTAGAGTTATACTGACGTATAGTCCTTACACCTTGAGTCTTCACTCTTCACAAAAGATTCACGACCTATCGTTAATTTGGATCGATGTGGTTTTTGGATATCCAAATATGGAAACCCGATCCCGGTCTCATCGAAATCCAAAGCCTGTCTTTTAAGACCAAGTTGTTTTAAAAGTTTAAAACAATTCAATTATCTATATATCCAAATAGATAAATCACAGCTTCACAACAGATAATCAACATTATCATTATATGAGATAAACCATATTATCATTATCCAAAAAGATAATCTATATCAACATCACAATGCAACCAATGCATCCAAATCACTCAACATTATCTATCTCATATCTTAGATTCAAACCATCTAAGCAACAACATTATCCATCCATATCAGCAATGATTTACCACACCAAATATAATTAATTTAAAATGAATTAAGTTGATTACATCATTCTAATTAATTTAAAGTAAATTAAATTAATTACTTCATCAATATAAATCTTACTTACACCATCATTAATTAATTAACAATCAATTATTTAATAAATCATCAATGAACTATTCATTTAATTAATCATCCCTGATTAATTAAGCTTTAATTACATTCCAGTAATTATTTACTAATTAATTTCTCAAATTAATAATACTTAACCAAATACAGTAATTAATCTTTAATTACTTTCTTATTTAATTAACCATGAATTAATTACATTACTTCTTAATTAATTACATTAATTAATTGCATTAATTAATTAATTAATCGCATTAATTAATTAATTCATTGATTAATTATGTCTAATTAAATCCATTTTTAATCACATCATTAATATAATAATTAATGATTTCTAATTACATTTTCTTTTAAATTAATTACATTAAGTAATTAATCTTAATTTAAACAATAATTGTTAATCACCCTTGATTAACTCAATCCAGTAATTAACTTCCCTTAATTACTTCACCAAATAAATTAATTACTCATTAATTAATTATTTCTAATTATTCCCTTGAGTAATTCACAAAGTAATTTTACTCAATTTACTTCCATCATCAAATCACTTAAATTAATTACATACAGTAATTACCCATTAATTACTTTCCTAAGTAATTTCTCTTCATTTAATTACATTAAGTAACCATGTTTCACAAATCATCAATTGATTATTTTAAATTAATTAAACTGAATTAATTAACTTAATCTAATCAAATTAACCCCTAATTAATTACAATGAGTAATTAATTCCTTAATTAATTCCATAAGTAATTATATTTAACAAATTACACAAATGATTATATTTAAATTAATTAATCTAATTAATAATTAAAATTTAATCACATTAATTAATTATTTAATAATCCTTAGTTAATGACATCCACAATTCATTAATATTTTCTTTCTAAAATAATTAACCTATTTTAATCAATATAAATTAATCATTAATAACCATTTAACTAACCCCTAATTAGTTAAATTTATTAAGTGTTAATTAAAACTTAATTAAATCCATTATTACTTGATTAATTAATTATTAATCATTAATTAAAAACTAATCTTATTTAATTAATGATTCTTAAATTACAAATTGATTATTCTAACAATAATTAATCTTAAACCTTTAAGGTTAAACCCTTAATTGCCATTTTATTAACTTATTAAATAAATTAATTATTCATTTAATTACCCTAATAATTAAAGGAAATACAAACATTAAATTATTATTTAACTTTAACAAGTTTAAAATCAATCTAAAACCTTTAATTGATAAATAATACTTTTATCATAAAAGAAATTTTACAAAAGTTAAAACAAATTTCTTCTTAAATTAAAACCATTTAAATTTTACATTATCATTCAAATTTGTTTTATACACTTAAATTTATAAAACTTAAATTTATTTTAAACCGAAGATTCAAATACAAATTTGAATCAAATTTAAACTTTGTTTAAACATTACTTTACATTTAAATTTCCAATTTAAATTCAAATTTATTTAAAACATTTTTAAACAATAAATCCCTTTTAAAGTTATTTTAAACAAATTTGAATTTAAAAACTTATTTATTTCCAGCTATGATTCAAATTAAAACTTGAATTCATAATTTAAAGTTAGATTTAAAACTTAATTTAAATCTTTATTTAGTATTTAAATTTCAGTTTAAAAATTTGAAATATGACAGTTTTCTAACTTGAAAAATTAACACGAGCTAGATACTAAAATAACTCGAGTAACTCGAGTATCACCCATTTGAAATCATTTAACTAAAACTGTCAGGTTTTAATACCTAAACCCTGTACTGATAGTAACAAAATCCCTGGAACAATCAAATTCACTTGATCCCATACACAATTTACTTCGAGTCCCATACCCCACATCTTCGAGCCAAACGCAAGACAACCCGATACAAGACACTAGAATACAATCTTCCCCAAAACACTAACACGCCATGAATCGACGTGCACCTGCACCACCACAGCAATCAACTCCGACCACTTGCGATCCCATGCGCAAGTCAACGGCCATCTCCCAGTGCCATTTCGACCCTCAATTTGAATGCAGAATCCCTAATTCAAAATCGAGCATTCAAGCTCAAACTGGAAAAAAATGTCGAACCAGGAAACCAACCAAATCCCCATACTCCGACCACCAGTAAATCTTTACCTTCGGCCACGAATCCATCCATACACCATCTGTCATTTCCCCAAAACATGAAGAACTCGATCACCAATATGAGCCGCAACAATCAATTTACTGATCACAGTAAAAACTAGGGTTATGATCTTCAATTCCAAATCCCCATCACCACACTACATTAATCCTTCTTTCAGTATTTTTCCCTACAACTTAGTCCACCAATCCATTACCAGAATCAATATTGGCCACTCCGATCACCTAGGTTGTCAATTTCACCCAAAACACCCTTTCTGTTTAAACCAGAAATTCTCAGTCGAATGCAAACTAAAAATTCTAATTATAGTTTTAAAATTTAAGTTTTTGATCATGTAATATATTGATAATTTTAAATCAATAATTTAGGATGATTAAATTCCTATTTTCAAAAGTTTTGTACTATTATTTGTTTCCAGAGTCAACTTCAGAGATTTATATTTTTTTCCAGAGACACTTCAGGTTTTTATTCATATTTGATAAAATTTAAAACTTTAGTTATGTTACACAACTTCATTTTTGCTTAAATCTTAGACCTAACATAGATTAGATCCATAGTATAGAATTTTAAGAAATTCAAGGATCTGGTAACTTAAGTTCAGAAACATACATTCACTATAACATACACCATTACCTTCATTCAGTAATGAATTTATAAAAAGCATACACACACTCTTGTTTCCAGAGTAAATAAACAAATAATTTTATAATTAAGTTTATTTAATAAAATGTTATTCATAGATTTATAAAAGCAGAGCATCCATGTTTGTCAGGCTTCAGATTGCTTCTGTTTTTGCTTATGAATTTTGAACTTCAATTTGCCTTTTTTTTAAACTGCAAATGCTTTTAAAACTTTCATCTTGCTTTTGTAATGCTTGTTGTTTCCAGGTGTAAAGATGTAGGCTTCTAGATTTAACAATTTTCATGTTTCCAGGAAATGATGCAGGTTTTGGTTGATTTTAAAAACAGAAAAGAAATGATCTTCAGTTGCATGCAAGACTTTGATGTTGCAATTTGATTTTAGAATGCATGCAGGTTGATGAATTTCAAATAGCTTTTGGATTAGAGGATCATATTGTTTCAGATATATTTGAGGAAAATAGATTTTGGTTTTAGAGGAAACATTGTTCAGATTTATTTTGAGGGGATTTTGCAAACTTTGTTTGAACAGATTTCCTATTTTGATCTTGGCTTTTTGATTATAGATCTTTGTTAGCTGCAGATTACTCAAGTTTGTAAAAGAAGAATAGAAAGAAAGAAATGAATTTTAGAGGAGATGGGTTTATAAAAGAAATTTTTTGATTTAATTTTAAAAAAAAACACTTGTTTTAGTTTCTAACATTTGTCACTTAGATAGCTTTAAAACCTAACACATGTCTTTTAAGATGTTAAAAGATTAACACATGTAATTTAAGTGTTCTAATTTTAATTTTAAAATTGTTTATAAGCTTTTAAATCTTAGTTTACTATTCTTATGTATATATAAATGAGTTTATCTCTTTTTAAATTGAAAAGAAATGAAAACAAACAAATTAAAAATATAGCTTATTCAAAATTATTGAAGTATTTATTCTATTAAATTTCAAAACATTAGATCCAAATTTTAAATTAATTTATCAAATCAAAATTTAAAAATCAAGTTATATATGGATGCATATATAACTCTTTTAAATTTAAAAATAACAAATCCTAATTTTTACAAAAATTATTTATGACTACAAAAATTAAGTATTATCATTTTAATTTAAAAATAACAAATTAAACAATATTAAATAATTTATAAAAGAGATTATAAACAAATTAAGATCATTTCTAATTTGTATTTTAAATTCCTATATATAAATTTCAAGTAATATAAAATAAAAATTAGCTTCTATACTTATCTAATTCAAATTCATATTTTTAAGCTAAATAAAATTTTAAAACAAATAAGATTTATCACAAGTATAAACCATAACATTATTTATTAAATTGTGTAGAAAAGCCAATTGTTTAATTTGAATCAAATTTTTAATTTACTAAAAATAAATTTGAATTTGAAAATCAATTTATATACCAAATTCCAAATCAAAGTTTACCAATTTACAATATATACAATTATATATATTATAAATAGGAAAACAATTTATTTACTTTAAAAAGATAAGATCTTCCAATTTAAATATTTATTAAAAGAAGATTATTAGATCAATTCAAAATTTATTATTTAAAATTATCAAATCAATTTAATTTTCAATATAGATTATTAAATTTATATTGCCAAATTTTTGAGATATCACAATGAATTCAAAATTAAATGACGACGAACTAAATAACTAAGGTAAATATTGTTTTCAACATCCACATTTTATTTTATACTACAAAAACATTTCCTTTTCAATTTTACCGCGTCAATATTTATTTTTGCAGATTGCTCAAATGCTGGATTCAATTTGGAGTGAAGTCGAAGATAAAATACAAGTTGAGTGAATGAGTGATATGTAGTGAGGTCAAATGTAAATGTGAATCGCGATGTAATCAAAATTGTACTGTAATTGAAATTGTATATATACAGTGAGAGCTTGAAATTTGTACTATTCAAAGATTGTAATAAATATTTGTTTGAATAAAATTTCTGTTTGAATTCAAATTCTATGTTATTTATTTTTATTCAGCAAATATTTATTTAATCTATGAAAAATAAAATAGTACATTAACAAATACATTTAAAAGAATATATATATGTTTATTATTATCAAACAAAAATCATATAATCGCATATTCAACAATCTCCCCCTTTTGATGATAACAAACATATATTTAAGATTTTGAATATGTTAAATGTATTTGATCATTGATATACTCTGATTGCTCCCCCTATTTAAATGCTTCCTCTCTACACAAAACTCCCCCTTCATGTATGCATGCAATTTAAAATATGCAAATGAGCCTAGATACAAATAGAAAATATTGACCTTTGCTTGATTTTATTTAACAAAATCTTAACTTTTCTCTCCCCCTTTTGTTATCAGCAAAAGAGTAACATTGTTAGAAAAAATAGAGATAAAGTGATCGATATTAATCCAAAATTAAAACTCAATTGAATATAAATATTAAATTTCAATAAAAAATCAAACAAAAATCATAAATACTTTGTTAGGTGCATATTACACTTTTAGAATGATGAGAAAGATGTCATCATATAAAACTATATAGTCGTGTCAATTTACAGTATATTTATATCAGGAATTTGAATATCTACCAATCATGCATAATCGTTAGGACTTTTAAATGAGATTAGTATTATTCCAATTTTATTAAAAAATGAATGCAAGTATCTTCTAACCACGCAAAACCGTGAGGACTTTTAAATGGGATTGGAATCAACTTGTTTATTTTAAAAATCAATTTTGATATGCATTCCATACATGCATAACCGTGAGGACTTTTAAATGAGCATGGAAGCACATAACAAATTCCAAGTAATTCACCCATGCATAACCATGAGGACTTTTAAATGAGAGTGAATACTTTGGATTTTAGTTTATTTTATTTTATTATTATTTTATCTACTATATTTTTTTATTTTATTAAAAGAAAACGTAAAATGAAAAACGAATGATTCCTGTTTAAAGTACCATATATTGACAAACTATATTGAATTTTGATGAGTGATGGTTGTTAGAAATATGATAGAAATAGAGATGGTCATGGAATTTTTACCAACAAAAAGTTTTATAGCTCTTGTTTAAATTTCTATAGAAATTTACTAATTATACCGTCTCGAGTCATAATATATGATAAATATCAACACTCATCACTTTTTCAATCACTATTTATCTTTTCGATAATTATTAGGGAGTCAGTTTAGTCAAAACAGCCATTTAAAATCAAATTCAAAAATAATTATAAAATTAATTTTTCAAAAATGACTGATCTGAAAACATGGTCAAAAATGATTCTCTCGAAGGGGTTATATGAGAAAAATTTCTTCTACTTGAAAATTATTTGAAATGAAAAATATGCAGATATTTTCTTTGAAAAACAATGCAGTTACTAAATGTCTCAAAAATCACTTTCAACAAGTAATTTTTCTATCAGCTAGATTACCAGTGTAATCTACATCTGAATTTCTCTTTCACTCAAAATTATCATTAATTAAATTTGATAGACTAGAGCATGAAGTGTGCAACAAAAATTTCAAAATAAATTTTAACGGCTTTTTAAATGACATTCTCTTGAATTTGAATTTAAACCGTGTAAATAATCAAAAAACCGTGAATATAGAGTTAGTCGTAAAATAACCAAATGTATTATCATCCAATAAAACACTATTATTAATCCAAACTAATATATATGAAGTAATTCAAAGACTCTAGAGATTTTTATAGTGTTCTTGGCATAAGAATATAATTGGCCAACAATTTTGAATAAGTCAGAATCAAAATCATCATTATTTCATCATCACATTATTGGCTGATTTAATTTAGATTACGGGTGCAGATTATCACATTTAATATATCGTTCAAATAAATATACCATTACCTGTTTTACCTTTACGATATTTTTCGTTGTTGTCCATTATGATTCTGTCACCTTTGTACTAGGCTGAAGAACTTTGCTTTGTTGCCCGTTGTGTTTCTAGAACAGCCAGAATCCGGATAACATCGTTGTTGTTCCTTTGCCTGCCACCACACCTACACGGGAAAAGATTTTTGTGACCTATTTGTTTTTATAGGTCCATGGTTGTTAGTGGCAGAATATTTAGAAAAATAATTTTGTGGAGACCCAAAACTATTCACCCAATTTTTTTTAACTTTGAGAGATTTTATATTTGTGCCTTTTGGAACCCAAATCGGTATAGTTTTCACATGTTTGGGTCTATACCAACAATTATTGTGATTGTGTCCATATTTTCTACAAATTGTGCACATAGAATTGACTTGATTAATATTGCTTTCAACATTTTCAGATTGATTATATCCAAGTCCTTGTCTAACTTTATTAACAGTTTTCTTCCCTAATATCATATTCAACGATTTTTTAAAGTCGTTGACAATTGTTGGACTCGTGTTTTGAGAGATTCATTTTCGTTTAACAATTGTGTGCACTTTTTAATAGAATTCTCTCTCCTAGTATTTTCACTCACTTTCAAAATCAGAATTTCATTTTCAAGTGATTTTATATTAATTTCTAATTTTTTAATTTCTTCTTCAAATGTTGGACACTTATCACACTTAGGGATCCTACTTTGATAGGTTTTAACTAATTGGTCAAGTTGTTTATTTAACTCTATCAAAGTATCCTTTTGTGATTCAAGTTTGGCATACTTCTCCCTAAGTCGTTCAAAACAGCCATTTACTTCGTGGAAATATATAAGTAATTTTGAGTGAGTGAGTTTTGATACCTCGCTTGACTCGTCATCATCGCTATCCGTTATATTACCTCGTAGGCACATATCTGCTTTCTCACTCTTACTGCTAGTGCTTTTATTATCATCATCACTTTTATTTCACGTAGCTGTAGAATTTCTCCTTTTCAATTTCTTTTCTTGGCCGTGTTTATTTCGAGGATAATTGGGATTGATTTGACCGGGTTTATTGCACTTGTGACAAATGATCCCATGTTCTTCTGAGTTGTTTAGTGCTTTGATTATTCTGCTTTTCAATTGTTGCTTTGGAGCTGAATTTCCATATTTGTGGTTCCACTTTTTGAATCTCATTATTAGTAGCGCCGGCTCAGGTGCTCCATTATCATCATCCTCATCACAACTGCCTTTTTCCAATTCTGTTAAGCACATTTCTTTAATTGAGTTGGTTGTGGGGGATTTCTCATTGCTGTTGACTTTTGCACCATATATTACATTGAAAGTATTCTAGATTTCCTATGCATTTTTGCAATGAGAGATGAAATTAAAATTATCTTTATTAATATGAGAATATAATATATGCATAGCTAGAGCATTAATCGAGATAATTTTCTTATCTGTTATATCACACCCATTTTCAATAATATCCCAACATTTAACATTAATAGATTGCAAATAAAATTCCATTTCCAATTCAAAAAATCAGTTCCATCAAAAATAGAAGGAATAATATTGGAACGACCCTCAACAAAAGTAGTCATTTCAAAAATTCAAATTTTTAAAACAAAAATTGGTTTTGTAAAATCAAATTTTTAAAACAAAAAAGGCTTTTGCACCTAGCTCTGATACCACTTGTAGGATCGATTTCACCTTAGAGGGGGGATGAATAGGGTGATGCTGATAATTATAAAAATTAATCGCGGAAGGTTATAAAATTATTTCAACACAAATAAATCATAATTATAGAAGCACAGATAATAGCAGAATATTAAATGCAGAAATAGAACCACATAGAATTTACCCAGCTTTGGCAAAACCCTGCCTACGTGCTGCCCCCAAGGTTTCTATTTGAAATTAAGTAGTCACACGCTTACACACGTAAACTCGTGACACCCGCTACTGACTAACCTAACTCTACGCTCAAAACCCTGCCACAACTCTGCCACTAAGTTGCGAATTCTCAAACTACGCCACATAGTTTGTCCCGTGGTCACATGACTAGTAATTACAATCATTTAAAAAAGAAATTCAAATTTAAAAAAAATTTAAAAGCAAAAAAGACTAAACCCTAATTTAAAACTATTAAGCCTTATAATTTAAACAAGGCCGGCCCAATCCCCTTTTCTCTTATTATATAGTTGTTCCTTTTTTCTTTGCTCTTTATAATGGCGGCTTGTTCTCGTTTTCCTTTGCTTGCAAATTAGGGCTTTATTGAAGAAGCCGACTTTAATTTCTGAAGCTTCGTTCCTCTTTCTCTCTGTCAATCACTTTCAGCTTACTTCAATTCGATTGAGTTCGTCTTTGATTCGGGTATGTAATTTATGGTTTTTCTCCCTGGTTTGAATACTTGAACTCAATCGATGATTCGAGTTATTGGTTTATTGTTGTCAGTTATTCTCGAACTCGAATGATTTCTCTGTCCGATGATAATTATGGTTTATATATGAGTTCAATCTCCTTTATTTGCGTTTGTATATATTTGTTTGAATTTGTCAATTAATTTGCTCGGCCATTCGATGTTGCTTGGATGTTGATGATTTCTCCGACTTTATCAAATTCATATAATTTGATACTTGCTTCTCACGGTATTGATTTTTGATTTGGTTCGATTTCTTGTTTTCTTGATTATGATGGCACTGTTTGATTTCGTGGCCACCTTGGCTTGATTTGCATTTGACTTCGGTCACTTGATTTTGTGTATGCGATTCCATGACTCTGTATTATCTTCGGCCATCACCATTGCACTGATATTGTTTCTGGTCATTTTAATTTGAACTGCAGGTGACTTCGGCATTACTTTGAACTGCAGTTGTTTACTTGTTAATTATGGCTTTGATTTGTATTTTGTCGCAACTTGCTGTATATCATTATTTTGAAACTGCTATCTAATGCTTTGTTCAAAACCGCTGTTACATTTGAATCTCTAACAGTTTTAAAATTGATTTTAAAAAATTGTCTTTGACTTGATCCATTTGGATTTGTGTTCGCACTGCATATATATGTGCTAGTTGCTGTGCACATTGTTCATTATCCTGTTGCATTGAGTTTGATCATCCATATAGTTTGTCCAGTTCCTTGTACATATGGTGGCTGATCATCCTGTAGCATATTTTGATAGAACCATTGCATGACAATACTGTACTGTATGTACTCGTATATACTCGTAAAAAGGTTGGACATCTGAATGCTGATTGCTAAGATTTGTCTAGCAAAATTTTAAAATATTTTCTACATATTCATCTTTGTTGCCAATAACAAAAAGGCATATCATTATGTGCCATGTTTCTTATGATGCATTTCCTTCTGGCTAGCACTCGAGTCTGTTGACACTGGTTCGTGTATATGAGCAGTTTTACTTGTTTTGGTTGTTGCATTTGTGTTGTAGTATATATGAGCTTGGTTCATATGTATGCTGTGCATTTGTAGTTGACTAGCTGTCTTGGAGTTTCAAACCTGTAGCCTTTGTGCTTTGGTGCTGTGTTGCCATATCTTTGACTTGTACCATTTGAGGCAGTTTGCATATATGTTTCATGTATACTCTGGCCTTCATGTTGAACTGTTTGCATATGGGCTGATATGTGTTTGTGTACATATTCACTTGGTGCCATTTTGTTGCATATCCATCACTGCACTGTTTGGTTGTGTTTGAATTTTATGCTCGACAGTTTTATGATGTTTTGTAGCGCACCTGAGTTGAATTCAGCTTGTAGCTCGGATTTGACCTTGTGCTAAAAATTGTGACATTATTTTTATTGCACTTGAGTTGAATCCAGTATTTTGGGTTTGACCTGTGCTCACCTATCCCTGTAATTTTGTCAAGTGTATATATCGGTATGCACGGCCTTGTGGCATATACAATGATACACTGTGTATGTCACAAGCTGTTCGCGTATGATGAATTCAAAATTAAATTATGACGAACAACCCAAATAACCGAGGCAAATATTATTTTCAACATCCACATTTTATTTTATACTACAAAAATATTTCCTTTTCAATTTTATTGCGTCAATATTTATTTTTGCAGATTGCTCAGATGCTGGATTCAATTTGGAGTGAAGTTGAAGATAAAATACGAGTTGAGTGAATGAGTGATATGTAGTGAGGTCAAATGCAAATGTGAATCATGATGTAATCAAAATTGTACTATAATTGAAATTGTACATATACAGTGAGAGCTTGAAATTTGTACTATTCAAAGATTGTAATAAATATTTGTTTGAATAAAATTTCTGTTTGAATTCAAATTCTATGTTATTTATTTTTATTCAGCAAATATTTATTTAATCTATGAAAAATAAAATAGTACATTAACAAATACATTTAAACGAATATATATATGTTTATTATCATCAAACAAAAATCATATAATCGCATATTCAACAATCTCCCCCTACTGATGATAACAAACATATATTTAAGATTTTGAATATGTTAAATGTATTTGATCACTGATATACTCTAATTGCTCCCCTTATTTAAATGCTTCCTCTCTACACAAAACACCCCCTTTATATATGCATGCAATTAAAAATATGCAAATCAGCCTAGATGTAAATAGAAATATTTGACCTTTGCATGATTTTATTTAACAAAATCTTAACTTTTCTCTCCCCTTTTTGTTATCACCAAAAGAGTAACAGTGTTAGAAAAAATAGAGATAAAGTGATCGATATTAATCCAACATTAAAACTCAATTGAATATAAATATTAAATTTCAATAAAAAATCAAACAAAAATCATAAATACTTTGTTAGGCGCATATTCCACTTTTAGAATGATGAGATAGATGTCATCATATAAAACTATACAGTTGTGTCAATTTGTGGTATATTTATGTAGCGACCCGATAATTTGGACCATTCTAATTGACAATAAAAGCATACATGTCCGATTTGAATAATTCAAAATACCGAATTGTTAATTAAAATTTGGCAAAACTTAACATATATAGTAAATAAATCATCATAGATCACAGACACAGAGTAATATAATGCAGAGGAATAGATAAAGAATAGTAGTTCATGAAGCTACTATATACATTGGAGTTAGAAATAAAATACAACTGAATATCTTATATGTAGTAAAGTCTCCAGTATGAACAGATGACTTCTCTGAATAAATCAACAGGATGACTGAAAGGATAGATAGCTGGATCTTCAAGCAAGGCTCCAACTTCGAAGGTGAGTCTCAAATGCTGTATCACTCAGTCTGACCCGAGCGTAAAGCAAAACACAAAACACTCGAGTCAGGATTAACGTTCTTATATCAATAAATCCAACTCAAGTGAAATATCAACTGAAATACAAATAACTTAAAGGATGTTTGGAATAACCATCCTCTAAGGGTCCATGGAACTATCTACAGGGTAGAAATATACACTATAACACCGTGGTTCTTTCATCTTGATTTATACCTCAAAATCAAATATCATTTATATCTGCAGGACGTTGCGTCTGAATTTGCACGATGCTCCCCAAGTGTTCGCTTAAATGCTGTTGAGAATTGTTCCCTACTCATATTGCCAAGAGTTTCGACATCCCTCCCCTTGATGCTGCTGAAGTAAATCCCATTGTAGTGGAGCCTCCCCATCCTGCAGCTCCTATTAAATTCTGGTCTTCTCTCTTCACTTCATTGCCTCGTAATGCGGGCGATTACAAACCTATTGATTTTGAAATTGTTGAGGAAAATGGTGTGAAGATCCCACCTCCTATTGTTATGCAAGCCGGTTTGGATTATTGGTCAGAATACTTGGTTGGTTTCTTCCTAGACCCTTCTCATCGCCTGCACGATGCGGCTTCGGTTTGTCGTAGGACTTGGAGGCTTCGTGGTGATCTTCGTGTTAGGCTGGTTGACTCCATGTATTTCTTTTTATTCTCCTCCGCCCAAGATCGCTGTCGTGTTCTCGAGGCCGAGCCTTCTTTTTTTGGTGGGCAACCATTTATTATTACTCCTTGGTGTCCGACAGTTGCATGTGCTCGTGAGCAAATTCTCTCTATCCCCGTTTGGGTTTACTTTTCCCATATTCTCTCTGCTCTCCAACCTTTACTTGGGTTGAATTGGCTGGCTTGTAATGTGGGTAAATTGAAATGTTTTGACAATAATACGGTTCCACATGAAAAATTGATGTTCGCCAAGGCTCTGATTGAGATTACCCCTTCTAAGCCCCTACCTTCCTCTATTTCTGTTCAGCTGGCTGTAGGGCATGTAGTGGAAGTTCGTGTTCGCTATGGTTGGGTTCCTGATATTTGTTCCTCCTGTCACTCCTTTGGCCACCTGGCGATTGATTGCACGCATTCTGTTGTTAGAGCGACTGCTCCTAAGATCCCTCTTCCTCGGCCTCCGCTTAGGAAATGGGTTCCTAAGGTTTCCTCTATGGTTGATCCTCCTCCCGTGGCTTCTTTTTCTGTCCCGGATCTGCCTCCATTTCCTGATGATCGGCCTGCTTCTATTGCTGTAGCTCCTAGTGTTGTTTCTGTGGATCATATTGCTTCTCTGGTTCCAGTTCCGCCGCGTTTTCCTGTTGTTTGGGACGAGCCTGAGAGATGTTGGGTGGATCACTTTACTGATATGAGGTTCAACCCTGTGGATGATTCCTACTTTTATTTTGTTTCGGATGATCTTTTGGACCTTCGTTGCCTTTACTATAGACCTTCTGGTGACTCCTTAGTTCTCGATTTGGATGGTCCGTATGCGGATTTGAATTCTGACTTGCTTGCTGACACTTCTTGGGATTGATCTTTCATTTACTCTTCTGATGCAGTGGTTTATGACCCTTGTCTTGCTATGCTTTTCCGCCCCTTTGCTGGTCTCCTTGGGAATGTCCCTTTGGTTTCTTCCGATGCGATAGTGGATGTTGGTGCTTCTGCCTCTCCGTTGGGGACGTAGTCTAGGTATTTTGTTGTAGCTGTGGTATGTTTGTCACACTCCAGTGCTCCATTTCCTTTTCATAGCAGTTTAGGTGTTTTTACCTATCTCCTGTATCTAACGCTTTTATTACGTTCGTAATAAAAAGTGGACGGCCCACTATAAAACCGGCTTGCCTTGCAAAAAAAAAAAAAAATATAGCTATTTTCCAAAATAGTATTTAGATATATTAAATAATTTATACCGTAAAATATTTTCAATTCCCTCAACTTAACAAATTGTTTCAACATCAACCCGACCTTCCCATTTAAATTAAATTCAATCTCAATTTATCAATTTAAATTCGACTCAATTCCTAAAATAACCACTTCAATTTTATCGATCTCAAATTCGGATTTGTAATCACAAAATACCCCTTTATATTCAATATTTTTAAACCTTTAAGTATACAACGTTTCAACTATATTTTTATTCAATTTAGTTTTCTAAATAATAAATTCAAATTTAGTTCAACCTAAATTTTCATTTTAATTCAATTTAGTTTCTAAATAAAAAATTCAACTATATTGATTTCAAATACAGATCCGAATCTTAAATTTAAACCATTTAAATTCCAATATAGTTTAAGGCTTAGAAATTTAAATGTTCAATTTATCCGTTTCATATAGATCTCAATTTAACCTCATTATTATTTAGTCTTGAAATACTTCCTCATTTGATTCAAGATTATTTAATTAACCTTAAATTCCATTTTTCTCAATATTTTCTTTAATTTACTTAAACGTGAAATATGCATTTAATCGCTTAAATAAAAAATCTAGTTATAAAATCCTACCTTTTTAAAATTTCCCATTTAAAAATTTTAGATCGATTTAATTAAATAAATCCTTATTTAGATACCATTTAATAAACTCAAATTTATCTCCCCATCTTAATTTATCCCAGTTATTTCAAAAATCTATTTGAAATATAATTTACATAAATATTAACACAGTTTAGGTATTAAATCAAACTTAATTAAATTAAATATTATTAAATCTATATATGTAGAAATTTAAGAATTAACATTTATTAAGACCATTTATTTCTTTCCAAACAAAGAATTTATTTCCAAAATATTTATATATGAACCACGATGTCTGTATATATTCCTTATCATCTGGTCAAGTGTTACGGATATTTATCATTTAAATCCGTACACTAAATATATACGGGTGGATATCATTCCAATCCGTAATCCCAAATTTAATTAAATGAAAATCGCTTGGGTCTATCTTTTCAACCCATAACGAAATTCTCCTATTCTAAAGTCTGTTCGGTATGTATCATTTCAACCCATTGTGAATTCTAAACTACAGAGAACTTGCAGAGTGATAATATATAACAAAAATATAGCAGGATATGATAATAATATACAACAGGAATATATCATCAGTAATTAAATAAAGTATAAACAATAGGATATGGTGTCATATACCGTAGGTGAACAGATACAGGTAATAGCATAAATATAACAATTTAAATAACTACAACAACATATTTCAATTGTCGTTTCAATTGAAATCAAATTTAATAAATAAAAGAACGTCAATCGTGAGTGGTTGCTCACCTTTTGAGTCTAGAGGAAAGGGCAGAATGAGAAGAGATACGAATCCAAGCACAGATTTCGAAGCAACGCAATATTGGCAAGAATTTTAACGATCAAAGCTGATAAAGAGGAATTGACGGAACTCAAATCAGAGTTGGGTCGATTGAAGATAAATAGGATAAGTGAGCTATATATAACCATATACAAATAAAACTGTATTCTAAATTTAGACATATATTAAATTAAATATATATTTTCAAAAACCATTGGTGTAAACAAAACATATCTATATGTAGTATAGTTTAAAATAATGTATATGTTTAAACCTATATACAAACCAATATCCAACACCATTTAAAAATTTAAATCTTTATAAAGTAACCCTTGTAAATAAAATATTAAAATCAATATTAAAACATATTCTAAACTTAATATACATACATTCCAAATCATTGTTTTTAACAAAACGTACATACACTAAAATCAGACATGTATGCAATATATATGTTGAAATAATACTAATTAAAATATAAATACATATATATAATGCATGTTTATTTGCAACGTATCAACTACCACATATATTATACTTTTAAACTTAATATATCTTAAAAATTTAAACTGTACCAACTTTTATAACTTAAGATAATTTATATTATACATACTGTAACTTATATAACCCAATTTATATAAACAGACCGAATCAACAATTTATACTTATGTAAAACATAAACATAACGCATAAAAGAAAAATCAAGGCACGACCTGACATATTATAGTTAAAGTCAAAACAAATGGAACTAATATTATAACTTGTAAAATATATATAATCATAAAACATACCCATACTTGAATAATGATATGTATCCACTATATGTAGATACGCAGCCGAAGCAGTAGAGTGAGATGGTAAGCGGACGTTGGAGGTGGAGCGAGCAACTTCTCAACATTTCTTTTTCGTTTGGGTCTGAAAGAAGAGAAGAAGGAGAGGAGGAATTTAATGGCAGAGAGAAAATGAACAGGGGAGACAAAGGAGAACAATGATGCAGATAGAAGAGAATGGATATAAGTATGAATTGGAATCCAAGAGACTTCAGCAACCGATAAAAAAAAGGAACGCCACAAAAGTAACATTCAAATTAATTAACCCAACGTAAAGCAATAAATTATGGACCGTTTTATTTAAAAAAAAATCAATGCAAACGCACGTTTGCTTTTCTCAACGGTTATAAAACAATGCATAGGGCCTAAGGTTAGGAATGAAAAAGGAAATCAACGTACCATCAATAGATTAAGGTGAAAAAAGGCAGGGAGCAATCAGAAATCAAAATTTTCAATTTGAGACGTTCGAATTAAAGAATAGAACGTTTGTACTGAATTGGGAATAGTTACAGTCCCTTAAATTTCGGAGTTATGAAATTTATTAAAGCAATTTATTTTATTGCTTGGGATTCACGTTCCAAAATTTTGAAACCGAAGGAAGGAATAAAGTCACAGCTTAGGGTACCGTCAAATAAAGGCAACAACTAAATTAAAGGAATAGAAACGAAAGTAAATAAATAAAGGTGAACGGCAAAAAATCTTGTAAGCAGGGAAATAACGTAAAAAGAGTAAGTAAATTCTAGAAAAATAAAGGTCACGTTGGCAAATAAATAAAATGCAAATTTGCCGTCACCAATCACGCGTTTGAAATTGAAAATCAAGGAAAAATTAAATGCAAATGGAAGTGGTGGACCAGCAGATTGAAATGGAGACGCAAGGTAAGAAAAGTAAATAAGCAGGTTATAAATCAGATTGGAAAGAAAAGTGGAGAGGTTAATTGATAAAAGATTAAGATAATGAAAATGCATAATAATATTGTTGGCATATGACGTTAACTAGCATCAAATGTCAGACACCCATGTTAAAAAAAAGAAACGCATATAGGAGCATGCATTTTCTTCTGACTTGCAACATCATTCATCATTTTGGCATTCGTGGCATTCAACAAATTAAGGTGGTGGTCAAAGTCGTGAAGTGGTAGCAAATTAACGATGAATAAGATCCAATAATTCTTAGTGCAATGCACAAAATTGGAAAAATCAGCATGTACCCTCTACGCACATGTTAAGATTTGCATAATTTCACTAATAACCTTTATGATTTTGCATTTTTGCGTGATAAATATAGATAGTTTGATTTTTTAACAATTTACACTGTGTATTAGTGATTATTTCTTGTTTGAGCGGTTGTTAGCATATGCCTACTGAATACATATTAACATAATCCCACAAAAATTTATGTGTACTCAAAATGTTCTTCTGATGAAGTTTTTTTTTTGGTCTCAAGATTATTATTAAACATTTAGAATATCATTTGACTTATCCGAAGGTTGATGATTTTCAAATCCTATTAAGATTAAGGTCGCTAATTGATTTTTGATGAAAGCTAAGGATATTAAGAAAATACTATTACGTAATCCATATCTTGTACATGGAATTTGTTATTAAAATCGTATCATTAGAGGTACATGTATGATTATAAACAATAACATTCATAATTTACAACTACGATGTTGCAGATCCTATTTATTCTCTACCTATTAATTTATACGTTTCATTCTCTACCTATTAATTTATACGTTTTATTCTCTATCTATTAATTTATACGTTCTATTCTCTACCTATTAATTTATACTATTATTCTCTACCTATTAATTTATTAAAAATTATTAAAATTTTATGGGTCGTTACAATTTATATCAGGAATTTGAATATCTACCAATCATGCATAACCGTTAGGACTTTTAAATGAGATTAGTAATATTCCAGTATTATTTAAAAAAATGAATTCAAGTATCTTCTAACCACGCATAGCCGTGAGGACTTTTAAATGGGATTAGAATCAACTTGTTTATTTAAAAATCAATTTTGATATGCGTTCCATACATGCATAACCGTGAGGACTTTTAAATGAGCATGGAAGCACATAACAAATTCCAAGTAATTCACCCATGCATAACCATAAGACTTTTAAATGAGAGTGAATACATTGGATTTTTTTATTTTATCTACTATTTTATTAAAAGAAAATGTAAAATGAAAAAAGAATGATTCCTGTTTAAAGTACCACATATTGACAGACTATATTGAATTTTGATGAATGATGGTTGTTAGAAATATGATAGAAATAGAGATGGTCATGGAATTTTTACCAACAAAAAGTTTTATAACTCTTGTTTAAATTTCTATAGAAATTTACTAATTATACCGTCTCGAGTCATAATATATGATAAATATCAATACTCATCACTTTTTCAATCACTATTTATCTTTTCGATAATTATTAGGGAGTCAGTTTAGTCAAAATAGCCATTTAAAATCAAATTCAAAAATAATTACAAAAATAATTTTTCAAAAATGACTGTTCTGAAAACATGGTCAAAATGATTTTCTCGAAGGGGTTATATGAGAAATATTTCTGCTATTTGAAAATTATTTGAAATGAAAAATATGCAGATATTTTCCTTGAAAAACAATGCAGTTACTAAATGTCTCAAAAATCACTTTCAACTAGTAATTTTTCTATCAACTAGATTACCAGTGTAATCTGTATCTGAATTTCTCTTTCACTCAAAATTATCATTAATTAAATTTGATAGACTAGAGCATGAAGTGTGCAACAAAAATTTCAAAATCATTTTTAACAGCTTTTTAAATGACATTCTCTTGAATTTGAATTTAAAACGTGTAAATAATCAAAAAACCGTGAATATAGAGTTAGTCGTAAAATAACCAAATGTATTATCATCCAATAAAACACTATTATTAATCCAAACTAATATATATGAAGTAATTCAAAGACTTTAGAGATTTTTATAGTGTTCTTTGCATTAGAATATAATTGGCCAATAATTTTGAATAAGTCAGATTCAAAATCATCATTATTTCATCATCACATTATTGGTAGATTTATTTAGATTACGGGTGCAGATTATCACATTTAATATATCGTTCAAATAAATATACCATTACCTGTTTTACCTTTACGATATTTTTCGTTGTTGTCCATTGTGATTCCGTCACCTTTGTACTAGGCTGAGGAACTTTGCTTTGTTGCCCGTTGTGTTTCTAGAACAGCCAGAATCCAGATAACATCGTTGTTGTTCCTTAGCCTGCCACCACACCTACACGGGAAAAGATTTTTGTGACCTATTTGTTTTTATAGGTCCATGGTTGTTAGTGGCAGAATATTTAGAAAAGTAATTTTGTGGAGACCCAAAACTATTTATATATGTTCCCTTCGGCACCTAAATTTGTTTAACTTTGAGAGATTTTATATTTGCGCCTTTTGGAACCCAAATCGGTATAGTTTTCACATGTTTGGGTCTATACCAACATTTATTGTGATTGTGTCCATATTTTCTACAAATTGTGCACACAGAATTGACTTGATTAATATTGCTTTCAACATTTTCAGATTGATTATATCCAAGTTCTTGTCTAACTGTATTAATAGTTTGCTTCCCTAATAGCATATTCAACGATTTTTCACTTTTTGAAAATTTATCTAAAGTCGTTGACAATTGTTGGACTTGTGTTTTGAGAGATTCATTTTCGTTTAACAATTGTGTGCACTTTTTAATAGAATTCTCTCTCCTAGTATTTTCACTCTCTTTCAAAATAAGAATTTCATTTTCAAGTGATTTTATATTAATTTCTGATTTTTTAATTTCTTCTTCGAATGTTGGACACTTATCACACTTAGGGATCCTACTTTGATAGGTTTTAACTAATTGGTCAAGATTTTTATTTAACTCTATCAAAGTATCCTTTTGTGATTCAAGTTTGGCATACTTCTCCCTAAGTCGTTCAAAACAGCCATTTACTTCGTGGAAATATATAAGTAATTTTGAGTGAGTGAGTTTTGATACCTCGCTTGGCTCGTCATCATCACTATCCGTTATATTACCTCCTAGGCACAGATCTGCTTTCTCACTCTTACTGCTAGTGTTTTTATTATCATCATCACTTTTATTCCACGTGGCTGTAGAATTTCTCCTTTTTAATTTCTTTTCTTGGCCTTGTTGATTTTGAGGATAATTGGGCTTGATTTGACCGGGTTTGTTGCACTTGTGACAGATGATCCCGTGTTCTTCTGAGTTGTTTAGTGCTTTGATTATTCTGCTTTTGAATTGTTGGTTTGGAGCTGGATTTCCGAATTTGTGGTTCCACTTTTTAAATCTCTTTATTAGTAGCGCCGGCTCAACTACTCCGTCATCATCATCCTCATCACAACTGCCTTTTTCCAATTCTGTTAAGCATATTTCTTTAACTGAGTTGGTTGTGGAGGATTTCTCATTGCTATTGACTTTTGCACCATATATTGCATTGAAAGTATTCTAGATTTCCTGTGCATTTTTACAATGAGAGATGAAAATAAAATTATCTTGATTAATATGAGAATATAATATATGAATAGCCAAAGCATTAATCGAGATAAATTTTCTTATCTGTTATATCACACCCATTTTCAATAATATCCCAACATTTAACATTAACAGATTTTAAATAAAATTCCATTTTCAATTTCCAATTCAAAAAATCTGTTCCATCGAAAATAGAAGGAATAATATTAGAATGACCCTCAACAAAAGTAGCCATTTTAAAAATTCAAATTTTTAAAACAAAAATTGGTTTCTGTAAAATCAATTTTTTAAAACAAAAACGGCTTTTGCACCTAGCTCTGATACCACTTGTTGGATCGATTTCACCCTAGAGGGGGGGGGGTGAATAGTGTGATGCTGATAATTATAAAAAATAAATCGTGGAAGCTTATAAAATTATTTCAACACAGATAAATCAGAATTATAGCAGCACAAATAATAGCAGAATATTAAATGCAGAAATAGAACGACACAGAATTTACCCAGCTTTGGCAAAACCCTGCCTACGTGCCGCCCCCAATGTTTCTACTAGAAATTAAGTAGTCACACGCTTACACACGTAAACTCGCGACACCCTCTGCTGACTAACATAACTCTATGCTCAAAACCCTGCCACAACTCAGCTACTGAGTTGCGAATTCTCAAACTACGCCACGTAGTTTGTCCCCTAATCACACGACTAGTAATTACAATCGTTTAAAAAAGAAATTCAAATTTAAAAACAATTTAAAAGAATAAGAGACTAAACCCTAATTTAAACTATTAAGCCTTATAATTTAACCAAGGTCGGCCGAATCCCCTTTTCTTTTATTATATCGGCCGTTCCTTTTTCCTTTGCTCTGTATAATGGTGGCTTGTTCTCATTTTCCTTTGCTTGCAAATTAGGGCTTTATTGAAGAAGCCGACTTTAATTTCTGAATCTTCGTTCCTCTTTCTCTCTTTCGATCGCTTTCGACTTACTTCAATTCGATTGAGTTCATCTTTGATTCGGGTATGTAACTTATGGTTTTTCTCTCTGGTTTGAATACTTGAACTCAATTGATGATTCGAGTTATTGGTTTATTGTTGTCAGTTATTCTCGAACTCGAATGATTTCTCTGGCCGATGATGATTATGGTTTATATATGAGTTAGATCTCCTTTATTTGCGTTTGTATATATTTTTTTGAATTTGTCAATTGATTTGCTCGGCCGTTCGATGTTGCTTGGATGTTGATGATTTCTCCGACTTTATCAAATTCGTATAATTTGATACTTGCTTCTCACGGTATTGATTTTTGACTTGGTTCGATTTCTTGTTTTCTTGGTTATCATGGCACTATTTGATTTCGTGGCCACCTCGGCTTGATTTGCATTTGAATTCGGTCACTTGATTTTGTATATGCGATTCCATGACTCTGTATTATCTTCGGCCATCACCATTGCACTGATATTGTTTCTGGTCATTTTAATTTGAACTGTAGGTGACTTCGGCATTACTTTGAACTGCAGTTGTTTACTTGTTAATTACGGCTTTGATTTGTATTTTGTCCCAACTTGCTATATATCATTATTTTGAAACTGCTATCTGATGCTTTGTTCAAAACCGCTGTTACATTTGAATCTCTAACATTTTTAAAATTGATTTTAAAAAATTGTCTTTGACTTGTTCCACTTGGATTTGTGTTCGCACTGCATATATATGTGCTAGTTGCTATGCACATTGTTCATTGTCCTGTTGCATTGAGTTTGATAATCCATTATAGTTTGTCCGGTTCTTTGTACATATGGTGGCTGATCATCCTGTAGCATATTTTAATAGAACCATTGCATGACAATACTGTACTGCATGTACTCGTATATACTCATAAAAAGGTTGGACGTCTGAATACTAATTGCTAAGATTTGTCTAGCAAAATTTGAAAATATTTTCTACATATTCATCTTTGTTGGAAAAAATAAAAATTCATATCATTATGTGCCATGTTTCTTCTGATGCATTTCCTTCTGGCTAGCACTCGAGTCTGTTGACACTGGTTCGTGTATATGAGCAGTTCTACTTGTTTTGGTTGTTGCATTTGTGTTATAGTATATATGAGCTTGGTTCATATGTATGTTGTGCATTTGTAGTTGACTAGCTGTCTTGGAGTTTCAGACCTGTAGCCTTTGTGCTTTGGTGCTGTGTTTCCATATCTTTGACTTGTACCATTTGAGGCAGTTTGCATATATGTTTCATGTATACTCTGGCCTTCATGTTGAACTGTTTGCATATGGGCTGATATGTGTTTGTGTACATATTCACTTGGTGGCATTTGGTTGCATATCCATCACTACACTGTTTGGTTGTATTTGAATTTTATGCTCGACGATTTTATGATGTTTTATAGTGCACCTGAGTTGAATTCAGCTTGTAGCTCGGATTTGACCTTGTGCTGAAAATTGTGACATTATTTTATTGCACTTGAGTTGAATCCGGTATTTCGGGTTTGACCTGTGCTCACTTGTCCCTGTAATTTTACCAAGTTTATATATCGGTGTGCACGGCCTTGTGGCATATACAGTGATACACTGTGTATGTCACAAGCTGTATTTGTATGATAAATTCAAAATTAAATGATGACGAACAACCCAAATAACCGAGGCAAGTATTATTTTCAACATCCACATTTTATTTTATACTGCAAAATATTACCTTTTCAATTTTACTGCGTCAATATTTATTTTTGCAAATTGCTCAGATGCTGGATTCATTTTGGAGTGAAGTTGAAGATAAAATAGTAAATGAGTGATATGTAGTGAGGTCAAATGTAAATGTGAATCGTGAAGTAATCAAAATTGTACTGTAATTGAAATTGTATATATAAAGTGAGAGCTTGAAATTTGTACTATTCAAAGATTGTAATAAATATTTGTTTGAATAAAATTTCTGTTTGAATTCAAATTCTAAAAATTTCTGTTTGAATTCAAATTCTATGTAATTTGTTTTTATTCAGCAAATATTTATTTAATCTATGAAAAATAAAATAGTACATTAAAAAATACGTTTAAACAAATATATATATATATATGTTTATTATCATCAAACAAAAATCATATAATTGCATATTCAACAGAAGTTGAAAACTTGAATCGCCTTAAAGCTTTGATTGGTGCAAGATGAAACTCAATTTGCTGCTGATTTCTTTTGATAATCCAGGTTGCCTTATCAATTTGAAACTTGATTTTGCTGATAGCTTTAATTCGAGGTTGCATTATGAAATTTTTATTTTGGTTACTGGCTTAGAAATTTGCTGACAGGTTTGCTTTTGAGATGAGATACAGGTTTTGCCTTTGGTTTTGGAAGATGATTTACAGGTTAAATCTTTTCATTGAGAAATGAAGTACTGGTTTTTGGTCTTTGCTTTGAGAATGGATTACAGATTTTCTTTTTGATTTGAGAATATGAAGTACAGGTTTTGTTTTTGAGGAAAATTTACTGGCTTGCTTTTTTTATTGATTTTGGGAAGAAAATCACAGGGTTTTTTGTTTGAGCTTGAAGAATGTTTAAAATATTTGGAAAGTGTTTACAGGTTTTCTTTGAGTTTTGAATTGAGAAGAGAAAAAGAGAAAAGAAATGAAGATGTATGTTTATATAACTAGTTTATGGTTTATTAAAAAAAAATCAAAGAAAAATGAAAATAAATCTTGACACTTGTCCCATGCCATACTTAACTATCTAACACTTGTTATCAAGTGAATTTATAAACTAACACATGTACTGATTCATTTTTATTTATTTTTAAATTGATTTAAGAAAGCTTTTATATAAATTTCCTAATTAATTTAGTATATTTCTAAATTAATAAATGCTTTTATAAACTTATAAAAATAAAATCTTTAAAATAAAATAAAATAAAACCAATCATATTTCAAATAAAATCATACATAGCATATTTAATCCATTTATAAATGTAAACATAAGACTTTTGTATTTATTTACTATTTAAATAAATACTTTCTATTTATATAAATAAAATCCTCTAGGGAAAAATAATATAAAACAAATTACATCCAAATGAAAACTTCATTCATATAATTTTTATTTAAACTATTTCAAAATAATTATTCTTTAAATTCAAATTCAAATTTTAAAATCTAATTTAAAATTAACTTAAACATATATAATACATTTAATCAATACTTATTTAAATTTGAAAACAATAAGTCTATTTAAAATTATATTTATGAAACAATCAAATTAAATTTGTAAAAATAATTATTCCATTTGAAAATCCATTTATATTATCATTAAAAATCATCACATTATATTGATTAAAATAACAATTTTACCAATTTTAATTAATTAAATCAAGGAGATTATCATATTCAAATTGCTTAAAATTCAGGGATATCACATGATATTTGTTTCCATATAGCCTAGTGGCGGTGATTTCCATGTCTATTAGCCTATTAGCGGTGTTTCCGTATCAAGTAGCTCTAGGCGTGGTGGTCGATCATTAGTTGTTGAGGTTCGATCCATAGTTTGATCCTTGTGGTAGCATGCACAAGTTGTAGTGTAGGTATATGTTGGATAAAAACCTTTAAGTAATGGACCCTAGGAATACATAAACACTTGTAGGACACCTTGACACACATGGAGTAGAATTAAAGTTGAATGCACACATAGAGTAGAATTAAAGTTAATTGCACATGGTCACCATATATTAAGCCTGTACTCATTAATTAGACTTTTGTTTGACCTATTTTTTTCCTTACTTTCTCCACCATAAGAGGACAGGGCAGCGAATGACTTTCCCCGATCTCGGTATGTGGAGAGGCGAGCACATCATAGAAGTTGCTTATCCTTTATTCACTCACCGTGTAACTATTTATCTTATTCGTACTAAGTATTTCCTTTATCATACTTTGAGTGGTATTTCTATGTACTTTTTATTTGACTATGTACTGTTTTTCTATGATTATATTTCAGGATATTTTCTGAAAGGGATGTTTTCAGTGTTCATATTTTTTTTCCATCCGCTGTAAATTCTAAAAGTGTAATTAATATATCTTAGATCATCTCTGTTATATCTATTCACTATTAGTCTCTATAATGTATTAAAAATCCGATGGCTCGTACTTCTCGACATGACCATAAACTCCAAAATTCACCCTAGACTTTGGTCGGTGTGTCATGTAGTGGAGGTTGTCGTATTTCGTATCAGAGGCTAGGTTCAAAGTTCCTTAGGAATTAAAATCTTACTGAAAGAACGTATTTGAAAAGTTTTGAAAAATGACTTTCAAAAATGTTTTTCAAAGTTTTTTTACCAAAAGTTTTCAAAATTGGGTTTTGTAATACACACACACACACACACAAATACACACACACAAACACACACACACACACAAACACACAAATATATATATAAAAAAGTTTTCAAAAGTATTCTAGAAATTATGTGGATTGTAATCTCTTCCCTCTTTATTCCTATTTTATCTCTTATTCATGTCTACGCTATCTCTAGAATGCTGCTAATAAAATTCTTAAAAATCATAGATAGAAGATGAGTGGTCCCACAAATTCGGGCTCGGGCGGTGTAGCTAAAATCCCAGTTATGAACGTTCCGATTTTGGTTCTATAGGTATCTTCAAGCGAGGGAACAAGCCGAGCTTAATCTCACTAGGAGATCCAAGGAGAGAGTGATAGGTGTAGTTCCTGCTCACCCATCAGCTAAGTTATGTAAGATTTCGCTAGTCTTGGAGGAAAGTCGTGTGCGGGGACTGAGCCATATATGGATTCGAGGACATGGATTTGTTCTTGTTAGAGGATGTTTAGGTTGATGCATCTTGCTGATGAGGTAAGGAGATAGTTAGGTACTTGGCGGTTATAACATGAGCCTTTTAGTTGGTGGGAGTTTGTTGAGGCAGAGATTGAAGGAGGAGAGATCTCTTGGGGTGAGTTCTAGGGATGCTTTAATATGAAGTTTCTTTTTAGAGACGAGGAAGGAATATAGTTAGAGAAGTTTATTCACTTAAAGCAATGAGATATGTTAGTAAAGGAATATGTCAACCAATTCAATGAGCTGTCTAGATTTAGGATGAGACTGATCGATACCCCACATAAGAAGGCTTTGAAGTTTGCTAAGGAGCTAAACGAACCTCTTTAAGGTTTAACTCTGAGTCATATTCTTTTGGATGCTACATACGAGCGTTTAGTAGAGATGGCTTTGCTGAATACCATCTCTAAGGAGGAAGTAATGGAAGAACCCAAAAAGACTAAAGGGAAAGCATACCAATGGCATCGGTGCAAGCGAGGATTTAGACCCAAGAGAATACTTAAGAAATAGCATATGCATTATAGGAAGTGTGGCAAGAAGGGACATTTCACGAAGAAGTTCAAATCAAAAGGTTTGAAAGTCAAGTGTTATAATTGCAATTAGTTTGGGCATATGAAGTGGGAGTGTCCAATACCTCCAAAGACCACAACCTAGATAGTTGCAGCACATGCACTGGATATAGTACCTAGCTCGAATGCACCATCAATTGCTCACAAGGGAAAGAGGGTCGTGATCGAAGGTGTGTTGACTTTATGTGGTTTATCTTTTTGCATTTTATTTTTTTATGGGGGCATCACACTCTTTCATATCTAGTAGACTTGTAGATGAGTTACACTAAGACACTAGCATAGTTATGAATCTTGTAGGTTTGTCAAACCCCAAAGGAGGATTGGCATATTTGTCTATGATATGTAGGGGCTTGAAATTATTCATTTTGGTGGTTGGCGATGCTTTTGTCTTAGGATTTTCTGGATTTGGGTTGATATCGGTCATGGATTGGATGACTATATACGAGGTTATATTAAATTGCATTAGGAAGTTGTTAGATTGAGTATATGTAATGGACGTTGCTTAGAGATTTACAATTGTCCTCGAGGATCGGTTATGTTGAGCTACTTATATTCTTTAGACCTATCACATAATGAGCTAGATTCGACGCGTATTGTTAGTGGTTACCTAAATGTCATTTCTTAGTTACCGATCTCCCACCACAGCGAGAGATCGGGTTCCAAATTTACTTTATGGAGAATGCGAGACCTATTTTCTTACCCTTGAGGTATATGGCTTTAAAGGAGAGACGTGAGTTAAACAAGCTAATAAATGAGTTTTTGGAGAAGGGCTTCGTTCGAAAGAGCTAAAAGGGAGTGCGAATCAAGGATCTTAAGGCTAATTTAACACTAGAGGGGGGGGTGAATAGTGTTTAATGGATTCTAAGACTTATTTGGACTAATTAAAAAATTATGATATAAAAAAATGCAGAATATAATCACAGAATAATCACAGAATCGAACACAAATGCAGAGAGTAAATAAAAAGCAGTAAAAGGAAAGAACACACCAGATTTTATACTGGTTCGGAGTTACCCTACATCTAGTCCTGCACCAAGGCAAACACCTTGCACAGATTTTTATTAAACCAATGTCGAGATTACAATCCTCAATTTCTAAAGGCCTTGAAATACCCTACTGTCTTTGGGTCCGAGGAAAACTCTCTTGATTTACGGGACACAAGATCACCCAATTGATTTCCAGGCACAACCACACCTTATAGAGAGACTTGATAAATTTTGATTACAAATTGATCCTATAACTCTGAATAGCACTTTGATCTTCGAGAGAGGGCAGAGAATCTAACAAGAATGAGATTCTAATTTGATTCACTTGAAAATTCGAAAAGAATTACGGCACGATCTTAAAAACATGAAAATTTTAGAATATGGATTTGTGGAGAAGGAGTGTAGAAAATAAGAAAATAGTTAGTTAAAAAATTCATTTGTGAAGGCTATTTGAAGACTAGTAATGGTCATAACCATTCGTGAAGAAATTTAAACGAATAGATACTTCTTTTTAAAATTGAAACTTTTGAATTTATCGGCCATCGTGTCAATATGGGGTATCCCATGATGTCGACATCCCTAAGTTAAAAACAAAGTAAAGTTTGTTTTGAAAATAGTATTGAAAGGAAAACGAGATAAAATGATTCTGGAGTTGAATAAACTAATTTTCCTATGTTCTAAAATAAAGAGGAGTAGAAAAATATATTTTTAAAATGTATATATAAATTTGATTTTAAATCTCAAGTATATATAAAGAATTTTTAATAATCAAAAGATAGTATTAAAAAAAATGAAGTTTAAAACAAATGTAGTATATATAATATCATGAAATCTTGATCTTGATACTCATGAGTCTTCAAACTTGATTTCTTTATTCTTGATCTTTATACTATATAGTCTTCAATAACCAGTACCTGCCATATATATATATATATATATATCCTGCATAATAACATTCATATATATCTAGACAATAATGTTAGTATATAAGTTATAATAAAATAAGTTACAAAGGCTGTTGTCATCAAAACCTCTACCTCCAGTTCCTAACAAGAGCATTTCAGAGTAGTGAGCACCAGCCATCTTTGTCACTAAGGTGGATGGTTCTATAAGACTTTGCACCGATTATAGGGAGCTAAATAAACTGACAAAGAAGAATAGATATCCACCGCCCCATATAGACGATCTCTTTGATCGGTTGGTCAAAGTGTGGGTGTTCTTACAGCATGACTTGGCTACAAGATTCCATCAGTAAACCCTAGCTGAAAATAGTATCCATGAGATGGATTTCATAAAATCGATGAACTTTATGAGTGGTTAGCCATACCCCTCGAACTAAGCAATGCACCCATCTACTTTGTTGCTTTGATGAGCCGAATTTTCAAAAGGTTTCTTAATAAGTTCGACATGGTATTTGCGGATGATATTTTAGTCTATTCGAGGAGCAAGGAAGAGCAGACGTTGCATTTAGGAGAAGTACTTAGTACACTCCATGCATATAAGATAAAGGCAAAGTTTTCAAAGTGCCACTTTTGGCGAGAGGAGGTACGCTTTCTGAGACACATCACCTCAGAAAGTGGACTGGCAGTTGATCCCAGTAAGGTGGCAGCAATTCAGGATTGGCATGTGCCATAGAACGCCACGAAGTTGAGGAGTTTCCTTGTTTTGGCGGACTGCTATTAGAAGTTCATTAAGGACTTCATGAAGATCTATGTACCTCTGACCCATCTCATCAAGAAGAATCTAGTTTTCTTATAGGATGCAAAATGCAAAGATGCTTTTATCAAGTTGAAGGAGGCATTGATGAATGCACCGGTTTTGGTGTTACCCAACGAAATAAAGCTGTTTATTATTTATACCGACACCTGTGGTATGGGTTTAGGCATGGTCTTGATGCAAGAAGGAAGGGTAGTGAGTTATGCTAGTCGGCAATGAAGACCCACGAGAGAAACTATCCTACCCATGATCTTGAGTTAGCGGCCATTGTCTTTACGCTTAAGTCATAGAACCATTACCATTCAGAGGAGCGGTTTGAGCTATATGCGGATCAAAAGTCCATGAAGTATTTTTTCTCCCAAATGGACTTGAATTTGAGGCAACAAAGGTGGATAGAGTTTTTGGCATCATATGACTTTGATATCTTATATACCCTAGGCAAGAGTAATGTAGTGGCCGATGCTTAGAGCATACATCATGCATTACCAAGTCCTTTGTTCTTCTGTGGAAGCATTTCAATTTCATTTCTACATTCGCCCTCTGACCATCATCGTATATTACCTCGAGATTACTAGCAGCCTTAGATGTATAACCTACTTTGATGGAGTGTATTGGGTCTCGACAGAAGGAAGACAAGGAGCTAGTAGATATCGTTTGAGAGGATTGGGAGAGGAGAGGCATCAAGTCATTTAAGGTGTTATTCCATTAACTCGAGCGGATGGTTATGAAGGGATGGTATGCTTTGTGTTTCTCTTAACATGGATTTGATAGATATGGGTGGTGACAAGATGTATGTGACATAAAGAGAGTCTTTTATTAGCTCGGAATGAAGAAGCATGTAGCAGAGTATGTAGCTAGATGTATGACTTGCCAAAGGGTAAAGGTGGAGCAAAACAAGCCGAGAGGATTATTGCCGCCATTAGATATTCTTCAGTGGAAGTGGGGGAGAATTTCTATAGACATAGTGGATGGTTTACCAAGGGGTAGGAGAAGGAATGAGAGCATTTGGACCGTAGTCGATTGGTTGACCAAGTGCGCTTATTTCACACCCACGAGGAGCATGGGACAACGACAATGTTGGCCGCTCTATACATGAGAGAGTTTGCTAGTTACAAGGAGTTCCTATTAACATAGTTAGTGAATCTTCTTTTCACCAGCGAGTTCTAGAGGAGTCTACATGAGGCTTTGGGGACCGAGTTAAGTTTGAGCATCGCATATCAATCATAGACGGACAGACATGCAAAGAGAGTAAAGCGAGTATTGGAGGATTTAATACGGATGTGCATCATGAACTATGGAAGCTCTTGGGAGGATCACTCTCCATTGGTGGAGTTTACCTACAATAATAGCTATTAGGCAAGCATTGGGATGGCACCATTCAAGGCGTTATAAGGGAGGACCTGTAGGTTACCGTCGTGTTGTTGGGACACTACAGATAGGATTATTCTTTGGCCGAACATGGTGTGGGAGATGTCAGAGAAGGTTGACTTGATCCGTAGGAGAATGAAGACCACTTAAGATAGGCAGAAATCCTATGCTAATAAAAGGCAAATGGAGTTAGATAGTGGGCGACATGGTACTTACGAAGGTTTCACCCGTTAAGCATGTTATGAGGTTTGATAGATCAGGGAATCTAGCTCCAATGTTTGAAAGGCTTTTCCCAATAGTCTCTAGAGTAAGGAAGTTGGCATATACGTTAGAGCTTCCTGAGAATTTGGGTGTGGTACATGATATTTTCAATGTGTCTCACAAGAGGAATTGCTTACATGATACAGGTGTTATCCCTCCTTTTGGCAAGGCCAAGATGTCAAAGAACTGAATGGAAATCAAAGGATCACTCGTCCCAGATATTGAGTACGCACAGGTTCACTATGGATATCGATGAATTTTGTCCGAGTCCGGATCAGACTATAATTGACAAGACACAACAAGCGAAGCCATGAAAGCCGGCATTCCAAATTTCAAGTCAATCCAAGCTCATATGCTCAAGTTATGATCGATGCAAGTTGGAGGAAATAACCTCATGTTCGTATCCATCAGTGAGCCATATTTCGAATCGATCAGATTCGTATCCATCGTCACGCCACATATCGAATCCATCATTGCGTATCCATCATTTCGCATCGATCGTCTTCGTATCCATCAGCAAGCAGTGCATTTCATAGCGATCGGCTCATGCCAACCTCATATCCATCGGCGAATACTGGTTCGTATCCAACACAGAGGTATAGTTCATATCCATTCTGGAGGGTTTCGTTTGAAACCTTCGAGGCTACCACTTTCATACCCATCATGTTGCTCCAATTCGAATCCATCAAACCCTCTTTTGTTCGTATCTAGTCTCCCATTTCGACTTCGTATCGATCACTTGAAATCTATTCTGATCGATACGAAAAAAGTCAAATAGTCAATGTATCCATGTATTTCAATCGATACGAACAAAGGTCGGTTTAGTGGATGCGAACAGAAGCCACACCTATCGATGCGAACTATACCACTTTCATCATTATGAACTAGGTCATTTTCATCGATACGAATTGCATACCTCCATCGATACGAGCGAGGCGAAATTTAAGGGAAGACATGGTCAACTCGGAGTGGAAAGTGGATCGATCCGAAGAGTGCGCGCCATGTCATCATGAAGGCACCTGCACCCATCGATTCGAAGTGATCGATTCGAAGCGAACGACCAACCGAAAAACCCCATCTTGTATCGATCATAATTCGAGATCCACAAGTCCAAATGCTATGAAATTTTCACAGGAGCTTACGTACATGATATAGAATGTTCCCACCAAGTTTCGAATCCATTGGACAAAATCTTGATTAATACAAATTGCATTCGTATTGATCACAGGCTGAGTCGAAACTTCACGGAATCGATCGCATGGGCCCACTCACGTGCCAGAAGGAGTCTCCCGAAGTTTGAGTGAAATATCAGCCTCCTACGCCTATAAATAGAACCCCAGGGCCTATAAAAGAAGGATCTTTTGATTCTCAAGCGCCTAGACTCTTCCGTATTGAATTTACAACCTACTACTGCTGTTGCATTCGAATTTGAGAGTTTTAATCCACTATTGCTTGCCGTAATCAAGTGTAATCTTCAAAAGAGTATCAATAAAGTCATAAAACTTCTTAGTGGACGTAAGCAACACACCGAACCACTCTAAATCGCTTGTGTCTATGCATTTATTTATCAATTTTTTGGAGTTTTTGTTAGATAAACCACCTTTTAAATTTATATTCTTCATTTTTATCTCTTCAAAAACTTCCAAAGAGTGTTGTGTCCATTTTTGGTACAAACACTTTGGTGCTTTCACCGAGAACACCTAGATTTTCTCTTGCTCCTTGGATCTACCGTCGATACCGGATTGTAAAAATCTAAGAGGAAGATCTATCTCTTTTCCAGAACCCTTCCAAGCTATTCAGATTTGCAAAAAATCTAGGAAAGGACTTCTTCTCTTATACCGGTAAGCATTAGGACCGCCTCCAATACTGCTGATCAGGAAGGCCGGGATGGACGGAATCCCGCGCAACTGCCTCCATCCAACCAAAACGCTACCGGATCCTCAGATCTGTCAGGCCAGGTCATGAGGCAAGAATTTTAGGTGCTGCCCCAAGAATTGACCCAGAGTCGGCATCAATTAACTGAACAGCTGCACGCTAAAGCTGAGTTGACGAACCAGCTAAACCGCCAAAGGCGCAGAAGATCTAGAAGGGTTCATGCTTCCAACTCCTCCATAAAAGTTCTGCCTCGTTCGATTACCATCACAGATCCACCCGTCCCCGGCTGGACGGGAGCTACACACAGGCTACCGGACATCAACCTGCCATGACCTTTGGGCAGCTGAGAGTCGGCCCATAGACCAGTTTCCATATTAGACCCTCCTCTCGGGGAGGTACAATTCCACACTATACAATGGATAACCGCATCACAACCACCGTTGCAGAACCAAGGGTTGATGCCCGAAATCAGCCTGATCCGAACCAACATCAGCATGGACGTACTCCTGAACCATACATCCCCAAAGACTATGAGCCAAAGAGGCGAGACGTGGACCGTCGACAGCGTCTGGTCTAGCCTCGCGCTGTGGAGCCCGACCACACCTTAGCTCAATGTGCACAGAATGTCCAAATGCCGAACATTCCGACTATGATTCGGAAAATGATCCGTGAAAGCTAGGTCTTACTAATGACGACTGGGGAATCTCCAGGAGTCATACCCCTTTCATAGATGACATACTTTATGCCGAACCTCCTCGGCGATTCAGAATGCCGGCGCTGCCAGTTTATGAAGAGAATTCAGATCCAAATCAGCATATCCTAAAGTATGAATGGTTGATGAATGTTGCAATAGCAGATGATGCAGTGAAGTGTCGTAGCTTTTCCATTTTTATGGGGGGCATCGCTGCCATGTGGTTTACATGATTACCACTCCGATCCATTTCTTGCTTCGACCAAACGGCCACCAAGTTTGTGGAACAGTTCCGAATGCAGGTGGCAAGGCCCAAAGATGTTAATACTCTATCCAGCGTTACTCAAGCCCCTGGAGAGACACTTAGACGCTATTTGGAGAGATTTCATGCCGCGCGTGCGTAAATAAGTAATCCCAACGACAATTCTATTCTGATGGAATTAACAAAGGGGATTGATCCTGATTCCAAGTTCGAAAATTGGCTAGTTTGAAAACCCCCTGCATCATTAGACCGTTTCTACTCCAAAGTTGCTCAATTCTTAAGACGGTAGGACACGAAACAGTCTAGGAAACAGGATAACGCGGGACCCAACATGGAGGGCATACGGAGTAATGTTGCAGTCAAGCAGTCCGATGAGAGTTCCGGAAAGGTTCAGTTGAACAAACAGAAGAAGCAAACTTAGCCAAGAAGTAATGATAATCATAATAAGAAGCGTGATCAAAATCGAGGCCCGTGACGTAGGGCTCCAATGTTTGATAATTATACTCCCTTGAATACGTCGCTTGAGAATGTGTATTTGTAGACCTGCAACGCTATGCAATACAAGAAGCCTGCTCCGAAGCCATCATCGGAAAGGCGGATTCAGATAGGAAAGTTTTATAGGTTTCATGAAAGCTATAGCCACAATACTAATGAGTGTCGTCATTTACAGGACCGCATTGAAAAATTGATCAGGGAGAGAAAGTTGGATTAGTTCATGCGGGTGCCACAGTTTGGAGGTGCGGGCGCATCAAATCAAAATCGTGTGCAGAATCAGGGAAGGCAGGAGGAACCCGCTCGTATGGGAGGGAGGTTAGTTATAAACATAGTAAGTGGTGGTCCTCATCCAGGAGACTGAAGCTGGAGGGAAATGGAGTCGTATGCCAGCTCTATCAAGCATGCAGACTTCGAGTGTTGTAATAATTCTGATGAGGGGCTCCAGCCAAGCAACAAAGGATGATGACTGATGACATCGTATTCAAAAACCGAGATGCAGATAAGGTCGAAGCCCCCACTATCGACCCACTTGTCATATCTGCCTAGGTAGGTCCTGCTTGGATGAAGAGGATCCTGGTTGACAGTGGGAACTCTGTAAATATTTTTTTAAGCGAGCTTACGACTTAATGAAGATGGAAGCCAAGGATTTGAAACCTTGTCAATCTCGAATCCACACCTTCAATGGAAGTGCAACTATACCTACTGGAGTGGTGGAACTGCCAGTGAAGTTGGGGGTTGGAGAACGCCAAAGAGTCTGGATTTTACACTTTGTTGTTTTAGACATTGATTCTCCCTATAATTCCTTTTTGGGCCGACCGGCCCTTGCTGAATTTAGGGCAGCCATTGCCCCGTGGTGTTTGACTCTAAAGTTCCCCACCGATCATGGGGTCGAAGTAGTTCAAGGAGATCAGGCTGCTGGGAGAGCCTGTTATGTTGCTGAGCTGCACGAGGCGCATCGAAAGAAGAAAGGAAAAGGCGTAAAGGAATCTCTCTGCATCCGTTTTGCTGACAATTGACAATTGGTGCCTGTGCCCAGGCCCGGGCACCCGAACCAATTCCAGAGGGATCTTGACCCAAGAGACACTGAAACCAAAGATGAATCTAAAGAGAGTTAAGCTTCCCTGGCTGAACTAACGATCACTGTTCCAATTGATGATGATGATTCAAGAATGCTAAAGATTGGGTCTCAGTTGAGCCAACAGACGCAACAGGAATTGGTTGAATTTCTCCGGACGAACCTAGACGTGTTCGCTTGGACACACTCTGATATGTGTGGGATCCCACCGGACATCGCGAGCCATACCCTGAATATTGATCCGCGGTGTATCCTGGTTAAACAAAAAAGGTGTGGTATGGATCCATATAGATCTGCCACCCTTAAAGGAAGAAGTCGATAAGCTGAAAACAAATGGGTTCATTCGAGATGCCTTATACTCGTAGTGGGTATCCAATCCCATACTTGTCCAAAAGCTGAATGGGAAATGGAGGACGTGTGTTGACTATTCTGACTTAAATAAAGCTTGCCCGAAGGATAGCTTTCCACTTTCCCAAATTAATCAGCTCGTAGATTCAACGGCCGGACACGAGTTATTATCTTTCATGGATGCTTATTTCGGTTATAACCAATACCCATGCATTTACCTGACCAAGAACATACCAGCTTCGTGACCAACTTGGTACTCTACTGCTATAGAGTCGTGCCTTTTGGGCTCAAGAATGTCGAAGCAACGTATCAACACCTAGTCAACTGGATGTTAGCCAACCAGATCGAAAAGACCATGAAAGTATGTGTAGACGACATGCTGGTAAAGTCGCGATTCTCCACTGATCATATCATAGATTTGGAATCAATGTTCAACATTCTTCGAGAGTACAGGATGAAGCTCAATCCGCTGAAGCGTCATTTTGGAGTCGCATCTGGAAAGTTCCTTGGGTTCATCGTCAACGTTCAAGGAATAGAAGAAAATCCCGAAAAGATCTGGACAATCAGAAATCTACAAACTTCGAGAACCATAAAGCAGTTCCAGGGTCTCAATGAGATGGTAGCAGCATTGAGCAGGTTCATTTCAAAGTCCACCGACAAATGCATCCCCTTCTTCGATCTGATCCGAAAAGGAAAGCGAAACTTTGAATGGACAACAGAATGTGAAGACGCATGTAGAGCACTGGTTCAACATCTCTCCACGCCACCGATTTTTTCGAAACCTATCGACCACGAGCAGTTATATCTTTACCTGGTGGTATCAGAGAATACAATCAATGCTGCCTTAGTTCGGGAGGAAGACCGAGTGCAGAAACTGGTCTACTATGTTAGCAAACGGCTAACCGAAGCTGAGAGAAATTATCCAAAGCTAGAGAAATGGGCTTACTTCCTAATCATATCCTCAAGGAAGCTTCGTCCATATTTCCAAGCTCATCCTATCACTGTGTACACTGATCAGCCGTTACGACAGGTCCTTACACGGCCTGAAACGTTTGGTAGGTTACTTAAGTGGAACATTAAACTGAGCCAGTTTGGTATCACTTATACTCCAAGGAGAGCCATTCAAGGACAAGTCCTAGCAAATTTCATAGCCGAATTTACCATTCCAAAGGACTTGCCCGAGACTAGTAAATCTCCGGAGCACATCTGGAAGCTGCATATCGATGGTGCATCCAACAATCGGTGCTCGGGTGCTGGAATAGTGCTTGAAACGCCCGAATGCCGATCCATATGCTATGCTTTGAAATTTGAATTTTATGCGACCAATAATGAAGCTGAATATGAAGCCTTGCTTGTTGGATTAAAACTCACCCATGATCTGAGAATTGTTGCTGTGGAATTTTATTGTGATTCCCAATTAGTCGTATGCCAAGTTTGGGGTGAATATCAGGCCAAAGATCGAAGACTAGCTACTTATCTATATCGAGTCCAGGAAGTACTTGATCAGTTTGATCATTATGCCATCTTCTACATACCCCGTGAGCAAAACCAAAAGGCTGACTCATTAGTCAAGTTAGCGAGTACGGGCAAAGCACAGCAAATGGAGCTTGTTCATGTGGAGACATTATGTTCTTCGAGTATTGATCAAATGGAGACAGACTTCGTATTCGAAACTGCTCCCCTTAGGGAATCATGGATGACTCCGTACCAAAATTACATTGAGCATGGAACACTGCCTGAGCATAGGAGTGAGTGAATTCGAAAAGCCTCGCGGTTCACCATTCAGGATGGAGTCATGTATAGAAGAGGATATTCTGTTCCTCTCCTCCGATGTATCACGCACTATGAAATTAAACGAGTGTTACATGTGTACACGAAGGAGAATGTGGCGATCACAAATGGGGGCAAGCTTTCGCTAAGAAAGTACTCCAATATGGGTATTACTGGCCCACTATAAATTGTGATGCAGCAGACTATGCCAGGAAATGCGATAAATGCCAGAAACACGCTCGAATTCCTAGAGCCCTACCTACCGAGATAACCCAAATGGTCAGCCCGTGGCCGTTTGCAATATGGGGCATTGATATTATTGGCGCTCTACCTCTGGCCAAAGGTGGAGCGAAATATGCCATCGTCGCAGTTGATTATTTTACTAAATGGGCTGAAGCTGAACCCCTTGCAACAATTACGACGAAGAAAGTGATCAACTTTGTAGTTCGCAACATTATCTGCCGATTTGGTCTCCCGCATAACTTTATCACTGATAACGGAGCCCAGTTCACCATTGTTGAATTCAAGAATTTCCGTCAACGATTTCATATCCACAAGAAATTTTCTGCAGTTGCGCACCCTCAAGCGAATGGCCAAGTTGAAGCTGTTAACAAGGTTATCAAATCTATTCTAAAGAAACGACTGGAAAAAGATGGGGGCAAGTGGGTTGATGAACTTCTATGGTTTTATGGGCTTACCGAACGACCCACAAGTCCGCAACCGGACAACTCCATTTTGTTTATCTTATGGCTCCGAAGTCGTTATTCCAGTCGAGATGGAAGTACCTTCTCATCCCGTGATTTATTATGGCCCAAAAATAAATGCCATATTACTTGCTGAATCTTTAGATTTACTGGATGAGAAGCGACAAGAATTTGATTTGAGGGCAGCCGCGTATCGAAGTCGAGTCGCCCGATTGTACAATGCCAAGGTTCGGCCACGAACCTTTGAACTTGGCGATCTCGTTCTCAAAATAATCTATCCGTTTCCTTCAACAAGATGCCAAATTGGGAAGGACCGTATGTGATTACACAAAAGCTCGGAGATGGCACGTTCAAGTTATCGACCGTTGACGGTCTTACTTTGCCAAGAGCCTGGAACAGCGAGAGTCTCCGTTGCTACTAAACATGACAGGCTCTATTTACTTCAATCTATTTTTCCATTTATAATTTGTTTCTACACTTCAAAATTTGAATTTGTAATAAGGCAACTGACTTTGCTGTATTTTCTCATTTCTACAATAAAATTCCATCTCTTCGAGCCAAAGCTGTGATTTATATAATATTACGTACAACATCACGATGCACAGGGAGCTAAGTTCCATCATGCAGTGGAATTTATTCAAATAGAGAGTGACTGTGATACGACTAGTTACTCACTAAGTGAAACCCCAGCTTGGGGGAAATTCACTACACCAAAATCAAAAAGGATTTGATACACGACAATCCTTTAACCAACTACAAACCCCCTAAGTGCGAGTTAGAGCATAAAACTCATAAATATGTTTCTGGAGAGGGTAGACCCATCCGCCTAATGACTCCACCCGTACCTTAACCAAATTTGAGGAGGATGGACCCGTCCATCTAACGACCTCACTTGTTAACTCGGGGTGGATGTGAACCGACCATCCACGATCCCAATAAATCCTTCGTTCCCAAAGTGCGAACGAACTCCAAAAAGCCTAAACAGATGCGATTGACCATCTATCGGCCAACTCCAAGTTCCCAGAGCACGAATTGTAGTATAAACATCAATTTTAGGTTCCCGTAGCGTGAACCAGAGTATAAACACCAACTCCAAGTTCCCAGAGCGTGAATTGGAGTATAAACATCAACTCTAGGTTCCCGAAGCATGAACCGGAGTATAAACACCAATTCCAAGTTCCCCGAGCACGAATTTGAGAATAAACATCAACTCTAGGTTTTGGGAGCATTAATCGGAGTATAAACACCAACTCCAAGTTCCCAGAGCGCGAGTTGGAGTATAAACATCAACCCTAGGTTCCCGAAGTGCGAACCAAAGCATAAATACTAACTCCACATTCCCAGAGTGTGAACTGGAGTATAAACGCCAGGTTCAAGTTCCCGTAGTGCGAACTGTGTTACAAACATTGATAATCTACGGATTCCCAAAGTGCGAGCTAGATTATCGATCGCAAATAACTCTGAGTCCCTAGAGTGTGGTTAGAGTATAAATGTAACTCGAGTGCGGATAATCGCTTATAAACTAACCTAAGTCCCCAGAGTGTGGACATATACTTTAAAAACTTCAACAGGCGTGACTGACCGTCGAAATACAAATGCAGATCTCTGGATTGTGGATGTGAGTATTATGAGTAAGCGAGTGTGACCCGACCGCTCGACTCTTACTTGTTTTAGCATCGATCCGACAATGTTAAGCCTGAAATGACAAAGACGAATGCGATCACTAGCTGATCGTTGTGACCTATCCCCGGAATTGGGGCAAAGCTTAAATGTTTATTATTGATCGAAGCAGTGCAGCGTCAAAAATCCGACCCAATCTCTAGCTACGACTCGTGTTCGTGATTTTCAGACTTGGTGAATGAAACAAACTCAACTCAAAAGTTAAGACTCTGCAAGTGTACTAAACTGACGATCAAAAGCTACAACACTTAAGCATAAAAGACAGGTATAATAGTTGAAGCAAGAAAGCAAAATTTCATTTCAACTTCTTGAAAGTGAAGATTCATATACAAGTTCTTCCAAAAAAAATTCTACTAGCAGGGGCCGAACCCGCATCTAAACATGGCTTATGAAAGAAAAACAAGTTCCTAACTGTCAAAAAATGCGCCGGAGAGGCCTATATACTCCCTTTTCTTCTTTGGCTTCCTCTTTGGTGTGGATTCCTAGAGCCACTAGTGATTTTTCGCTTTGAGCTTTTACCCTTTGGCGGATCACCTCCAGACGGAGGCACGATATTGACATCCTCCTCCGAGCTCGAGTCTAGAGGGATGCTATCTGCAGGAGGAGTCGGAGGAACTGGATCAACAACCGGGGGCAGAATGGACACATAGTATCAACAAGTGTACCCCCAGGAGATATCATTCTAAGTGGAACTGGACCGGATGCCGCCATTCCACCCTTAAGACTATCGCCATGTGCCGCTTCCTCCAACTCAGCATTGATTTCAGCCAATATTTCTTCTTGTCGAATAGATCGGGGGTCGATGGGGGTAGTTGGGTATGTGTTGAAGCGCAAGAGGCGGGAGCGAATCCACTAATGACAAATGGTAAGTCCACGAAGGGGTCACTCTGTCGGCCTAGAAGCTCGTTCATCATCTTTTCATCAAAAGAAAGTGAGCTCCCCTACGTTACTTCAATGGACACGGTCGTTGTCGTTGTGGTCGCTTCAGTGATGATGTCCTCCTGCGCTTGATGTGATTCCTGGATTACAGGAGGTGCTGTCGATATAACTTCAGTCACTGGAAAAAGAAGAAGAGAAGTTGTTAGTACACTTCAAAAAAAGTTCTTCATTTCTAACACACATGAGATTTGTTCAGACTACCTTCCTTCGTTTGGCTTGCAGTTGGTTGAACAGCTTCGGAAGTGTGCTCCTTTGTAGGAGATAAATGTGGCTACTCTGGGTCATAAGCTGGGACAGGCTGGGGCTCATGTTATCCCGCCTTTTGGAAAAGTCGAGATACCCAAAAGTTAACAGAAACTCAATGATTACTAATCACGAATATTTATTATAAGCTATAGGGTCACCATGGATATCGATGAATTTTGTCCGAGTCCGGATCGGGCCACAATTGACAGGACATGATGAGCAAAGCTGTAGAAGCCAGTGTTTCAAATCTCAAGTCAATCCGAGCTTGTATGTGCAAGTTATGATCGGTTCAATCTAAGGAAAGAGCATGCTGTTCGTATCCATGAAGAGGGCAAGGTGATGGTCCATTCGAACCCATCAGGTTCGAATCCATCAGCTTAACATCATCTCGCTCCATTCGAACCCATCAGGTTCGAATCCACCAGCTTAACATCATCTCGCTCCATTCGAATCCATCAGGTTCGAATCCATCAGGAGTTAGGCACTTCGAACCGATCTCGTTCGTATCGATCAAGTTCGTACCCATCCTCACGCCTCATTTCGACTCCATCTAATTCGCATCCGTTAGATGATATCACTTCGCATCCATCAACAGATAGTATGCCTCGTATCCATTATAAAGGCGATTGTTCGAATCCATAGATAAAGCCTTATTCGTATCCATCGATATAACTGTCGTTCGAATCCATGGCCCATAACCTATTCGAATCCATCGGAAGTCCTTCGTATCCATCAGGTGCTGGCCATTTCGATTCCACGAACAATTACATGTTCGTACCCGCCAAGTCAACAAGCATGGATGACGTGTCATTCCACGATACGAAGTAGGCGAGATGTAGGGAGTTGATGCGTTCAACTAGGAGAAAAGACCGGATCGACTCGAAGGAAGCGTGCCAACTCATCACAGAATCACGTGAGTTCATGCAGTCAAAGGCATCGATTCGAAGCCATGGGTTCGAAGCCGACAGCCACACGAAGAACAACATTTCGAATCCACGATAACTCGAGATCTACTGATCCAAATACATTGAAATTTTCATAGTAGCTTCCATACAAAGTAAAGTTTGTTCCTGCCAAGTTTCAGCTCGATTGGGTCATTTTTTGATTGATTCGAATGAAGTTCGAATCGATCTCAGATCGAGTCGAAACTTGGTGGGGTCGGTTGTGTGGGTCCACTCACGTGCCAGAAAAAGTCTCCCGAGATTTGAGCGAGATCTGAGCCTCCTACGCCTATAAGTAGAACCCCAGAACCAACAGAAAAGGGATCTTTGACCATTCAACGTCCAGACTCTGCTGGATTCAATTCTACTCGCAACCATCACTGTTGTAAACGATTTACTTCAGTATAATCGCTGTAATCGATTGTAATTAGCAAGGATAATCAATAAAAAGGAAAACTATTGAAGTGGACGTAGGTCGGAGATTGCCGAACCACTATAAATCATGTGTTCTTATTTATTACTTCTGAATTGCTGCTAGTTGTTGCTGAGATCTGTGATTTGTGTTTGAATATTGTTGATTTGTATTCATACACAGGTGCTTTCACGATACTTGGGGTTTGTGACCAATTTTGGCGCAAACACTTTGGTGCTTTCACTGAGAAGGACTAGCACCCGCTACACCAGATTCGGAATTCAGATTTAAGAGTTTGAAGAATCCCGATTCAGAGACAATGACTCGACAAACAAGACAAAGAGCTGATCGGAGCCAACAAGGAGGGAGCCAAGAAGCATCCTCTGGAGCCAGAGAGGGACAGGCTTCGATGTATATCACTAGAGATGAGATGGAAGCTATGGCTAATTCATTACACGAAAGCATAGTGAAGACTCAACAGGAGATGATGCAGAATTTCCTCGAACAAATGAGGGCGGCGAATGTGCAAAACCTTGGACCAACTACAACGACTGCAAGTGTGGGACAAGGAATCAGGATTACAAAAGCTAATGAAGGTCAGGTTCAAGACCAGAATGCAGGAGCTGAAGGTGATCAACAAGGGCTTGGGGGCAGACCCTCAGGGTCCGATACTGGAAGACCAATAGACGGAGCTCAACAAGCTGGAGCCGATGCTTACACTAACGAGCCACCCGAAGAATATGTACCAGAATTCCCTTCAAGGATCGGGGGGCAGGACATGATTGTTCGTATCCATGAAGAGGGCAAGGTGATGGTCCATTCGAACCCATCAGGTTCGAATCCATCAGTTAACATCATCTCGCTCCATTTGAACCCATCAGGTTCGAATCCATCAGCTTAACATCATCTCGCTCCATTCGAATCCATCAGGTTTGTATCCATGAGGAGTTAGGCACTTCGAATTGATCTCGTTCGTATCGATCAAGTTCGTACCCATCCTCACGCCTCATTTCGACTCCATCTAGTTCGCATCCATCAGATGATCTCACTTCGCATCCATCAACAGATAGTATGCCTCATATCCATTATAAAGGCGATTGTTCGAATCCATAGATAAAGCCTTATTCGTATCCATCGATATAACTGCCGTTCGAATCCATGGCCCATAACCTATTCGAATCCATCGGAAGTCCTTCGTATCCATCAGGTGCTGGACATTTCGAATCCACGAGCAATTACATGTTCGTACCCACCAAGTCAACAAGCATGGATGACGTGTCATTCCACGATACGAAGTAGGCGAGATCTAGGGAGTTGATGCGTTCAACTAGGAGAAAAGACCGGATCGACTTGAAGGAAGCGCGCCAACTCATCACAGAATCACGTGAGTTCATGCAGTCGAAGACATTGATTCGAAGCCATGGTTCGAAGCCGACAGCCACACGAAGAACAACATTTCGAATCCATGATAACTCGAGATCTACTGATCCAAATACAATGAAATTTTCACAGTAGCTTCCATACAAGGTAAAGTTTGTTCCTGCCAAGTTTCAGCTCGATTGGGTCATTTTTTGATCAATTCGAATGGAGTTCGAATCGATCTCAGATCGAGTCAAAACTTGGTGGGGTCGGCGTGTGGGCCCACTCACGTGCCAGAAAAAGTCTCCCGAGATTTGAGCGAGATCTGAGCCTCCTACGCCTATAAATAGAGCCCCAGAACCAACAGAAAAGGGATCTTTGGCCATTCAACGTCCAGACTCTATCGGATTCAATTCTACTCGCAACCATCACTGTTGTAAACGATTTACTTCACTATAATCGCTGTAATCGATTGTAATCAGCAAGGATAATCAATAAAAAGGAAAACTATTGAAGTGGACGTAGGCCGGAGATTGCCGAACCACTATAAATCGTGTGTTCTTATTTATTGCTTCTGAATTGCTGCTAGTTGCTGCTGAGATCTGTGATTTGTGTTTGAATATTGTTGATTTGTATTCATACACTGGTGCTTTCACGATACTTGGGGCTTGTGACCAATTTTGGCGCAAACAACTCAAGCACCGAAGTAGGCTCAGATCGAGATGAAGTAACAATCTCGGAACTTGTGGCGTGATGCTCGACGCCTGAGCCTTCCCCAATCTCTTAGTGCTGGGTGCCAAACTTCTCTCTTGCATGTGAAATCATCGAGTCATGGAGAACCTTCTCTTCATCTTCGTTTAGTATACGGTTCTCCAGTTCGAACTTATCAAATGCTCCACCCAGATGCACCGCCTTCTCCTCTTCGACCAACAGATTCCAAGTATTATAGAGATGATTTGGTTAATCATCGAGCCAAGCTAGGTTCCTATGTCTCATCACGTTGGCGTTGTAGGTGACGAGAAGTTCCTCTATATTAGCCTCAAGCCTGGTTTTCGCCAGTCGAACCTTCTCATCAACCTCAGCCTGTATCACACAGACTTTTTCCATAGCCGCGTCTCTTTCCCTCTGAAGCACCACCACCTGATCACATGCTTCTTATGTGGAGATATTGGTAGCATCCTTCTCTTTTATAATTTTAGAGAACTTAGACTTAAGTTCGTTGAGCTCTTTGAGGGCTGCATCCCGCTCAACGGCGATGGTGGTGTCCTGTGACCCATATCCTCCACCACGGCATAATGTTTTGCCTCATTCTATCCATGGCTGCGTGGGCGTCATCGGCCTTTTTTAGAGCTTCCATTTTGGATTTTCGAGAAGATTTGGCTTCATTATTGAGCACCTGAATAAGCCGGTCTTTCTGTGAAATCTCTTTCTCCAGTTTTTCAATCGTGGTAGCCCGATCAAAAGCCACTTTCGATGCTTTTCTCGCAGCTTTCGACCACTCCTTGTATTGGAAGAAGATATCTGCAACATAATCACGCACTGTGTTTTCGGCCTTCGTCGGAATTCTCTTTAAGTGCGGGGGAAAGATATATCCGTTAGAGCAAATATCGGGAAAATCCTTCTTCAATTGAGCAAGCTTGATCGCTCCTTCCCACGTAGGCTCAGTAAGGACTTGTTCTGTACTTCGGGGGCCACTATTTCAGTTCTGCGATGAGAATCAGACCTTGAAGCATGAGAAGACGACTTATGCCATGAAGTTTCAGAAGGCCGTGAAACATGAACTAGAGGCAGTGTAGGAGCTCTGGGAGGGGGTGAGCGAGATCTGGATCGGCGTATGTATCCTCTACCTTTTTCATACCGCTCCTGGCTAGAGTACCGCTGGTCATAATCTCTGTCTCCTTCTCTTCTGCGTGACTCGTAATATGACGAAGATCGACGAGTATTTCGTAGACTACCAAGCATAGAGCCACGGCCATACATCGTATCTGCAAAGTAAAACAAGAATAGAGTTAGTAATCTTCCAATAGTGGACAGATTACGGTCAGGAATCGTGTAGTGCCATGGATTGAGTATGTATATACAACCCCCCGACCAACCGAAAGTGTTGATCATGCTAGTGGGAAGAGACTCGCTTAAATATAAAGATGTTGAAGTTCTTCCAATCCGACATCATGTTAGAATGACACACAGTCCGGAATTGGGATATCGGCGAACCATTCGAAGAGATTTCCCGCTCATGGGGGAGAAGCCTCTAAAATTATAACCACGGAAGCGGGTCGGGACATGACCATGGTTTTCCATCTCTTAGATTTGGAATATTTAAAAGCAGCTTCCTTGCCTTTTCTTTTTCCTTCGGAATCCAGAACTGCATCCGAAGGCTTGGCTAAAGGTTCATCGTCGGTGTGTGTCCTCTCCGAATCAACTTCCTCGGTTATAACAAGATGGGGCGTCATGCGCTTAGTCTATTTCTTCAAGCTTGTTCGTAGCGTCCCCTCGATCCTTATACTTTGTTTTCCCTCAATCAACTCGAGAATTCTCAAGTTCCTATCCGTTAGAACTGAGTCAATATTTCTCTCTTAACTTGGGACTTCTTGAAGAATCCGAACTATTTCTTTGAAGTGAACCCCTTCGGGTCGCTGAATTATCTCTATAAAGAGAAAAAGGTATAAGTTTGACTTCAGTTGTAAATGACTTATTAGCTATTTAAGAAGACTGCAATACTTACGTCGAAATAGCCATTGACTGGCAAATCCCGGGGGGCATCGGACATAAAACCATTCCGTCTTGAAGTAACTTAGCCTCATTCACGATCCCGTAAATACTTGGCAATTTCTTACTGCCTCCAGGAATGTGAAGGATGGGCTATCTCCATGGCTCTTGACGTTGAACAAATATCTGATCTTGATCTGAATAGGTGGTCGATGGAGATGCTCTATGAATACGATGAACAGGCAGTTCAACAGAGCATATCCGTTCGGGTGCAACTGAGATAGAGCGATTCCCAGATAAGATAACACCTCCCTTATATATTGGTTGAAAGGGGGAAGCATCCCAACTGCTCATGCATGACGATTGAATGCGGTGTTCCCCTCCGGTGGATAATGCAGTCTATCGTTTGGTCCCGACATTTGTACGTCGTCCATCGACAGACCATGTATTAAGTATATTCGGCCAAACATGTCTTCAGAAACATTGGATGGAACAGAGTCTGGCGGACTACCAATGAAAGATGCGCTAGGTGCCTCATCCGGGGCTGGATCGATAACTTTGGCCTCAATGACCGGTATTTCGATTATATGAGGAGCTAAACTCTGAGCTTCCTTTTGCTATGAGCTTGAAGGTTCCATAACTAACTAACTTACGAGAAATCATCATTAGACGATAGTAAGCCCGTGCATCCCCCAGTGTGAAATGTGTGAATGCGTTGTGCAATGCAGTGCTGTGAAGTACTTGAAAAATGTTACAGAGTTAAAAAAGTGTGCAAACGACCAGACTTCGAAATCCAGTTGGGATAACCATCATCGCTGACCGTCACAACCATGCCATCCAGATATTGGCGATCGATCCAAGTTAGGGCTCATTATATTTTTGTTAAGTTCCAGTTCCATTGACGAGCTTCAATAGCCAGTCGGATATGCAGTGAAATGATTAAGTCCAATTATGCAAGGCAGAAGCTCGTCGGAGTCAAATGTTCGAATGTGCAAAATTCTCTAGATTTATCAATTTGGCTTGGAATCAATCGCCACAGTTCAAATTCGCATCGAGTCAGGAAAAATCACACTTTCATATCGATCGATTTTGAATCGATGCAATTCTTATCGATCGTATTTGAACCGATACATTTTGTATCGATTGATTTCGAATCGATACATTTCGTCCCGATCATGGGAGTATATTCTGCGTCGATAATAGGCCATGGCTTCGTATCGATCAATGCTGGCAACTTTGAACCGATCTATAGCGCCCATTTTGTATCGATCCCAAGTGGTCAACTTAGGATCAATTGTCGAAGGCCAACTTCATATCGATCGGTATAACTAATGTTTCGTACCGATCAAGTGGTTAGTTTTTCGCACCAGTCGGTATGGATCAACACGAACTCCAACCATCGCCTATCGATACGAAACTAGTCTATCCCTCTGTATGAAATTCTCTCAACTACAGATTGATGTGAAATCCCATCATCCCCAGATCGATACGAAAAATCGTCTCCTTCATCGACCGATACGAACATCTCACTCGTATCCTTCTACCATCCTTCTTCCTCAAACTGCGCAAGCGCCATGGCCATTTTTCTAAGCCGACTCCGGCCTTGGCTTAATAAAAGATCGATTGCAGAGGTGAATAGGATGGCAAAGATTTCAAATCTCGTTGTTTAGACGTTAGATTCAATTGATACTTTACCTAGTTGCAGTGGATTGTTTAACAGATTGGAGATTTGATCGATTCGAAGGCAAAGCACAGCTCTTCTTTTACCAGGCTTTTGGATCGATGCGAAAGTAAGAGATAAAGAAGGGAAAAGTGAAAAAGTGAAAAGTGACTAAGTCCCCAGTATTTATATGGACCCACAGGAAGGAGAAGAGGCGATTTGCCTCCCAGTCAAAAGCGACCGGTAGTAGCGGTTCCTTCAGGACGATTAGAATGAGCAGTTTGTATCCATCAGCTCAAGTCTTCATCAAGACAAAATAGTCACCAAGCTCTATTGATTCGAAACAATTGCTCGTATCGACAATTTTGCAGCTCCTTCCATGACCCATTGATATGTACTGCACTGTTCGAATCCATCAAATCACAACATCCAGAAGCCAATTTTCCGATACGAATTGTGAATCATCTATTTGTATCCAACGACTCAGGATCCATCGATACGAAGTACACGATGGAGACAGTTCTGAAAGCATTAAGCTACATCGATTTGAAACTACAGATTCGTATCCATCGGTGCTCGACCCACAACAGTTGAAGTTCATCGATATGAACGATAATTCGGTATCCATCGTGACTCACACTCATCGATGCGAACATTCATTTCATGTCCATCAAGATTCTATCTATCGATTCGAAATATTCATTTTGTATCCATCAATGCGAAGTGTGTTGATGCGAGAACAATCTTTCAACCTTTTATATCGATTCAGGAGAGGATCGATACGAAGGAACATCCAAAAATAACCACCAAGCATTGTTGCAACCTAGATTTCACATCGATTCAGGAGAGGATCGACACAGAACTCGATACAAGAGAATTGACAACGACTCATGGATGCACAACATTAGCGAGAGCCAGATTAACATATATACATACATATTGAACTAATATTTAATTTTCAACATTCATAGGAATTGGATACTCATCTCATAATGATTGCGGCGACAATATGCAAATCGCTATCATACAGCAATTAGTTACAACAACATAGGGTACAACAGTTGACAATCAGCAATTCACATTACTGCGAAAATCAGTCAGAGATTACAACCTTCAATGAAAAGATGATAACTGTTCAAAATGAAGATGACAACTTTTCAAAGCACGTCATGTTTCCACAAGACGTACTTTGGGGGGCAAATATTATCCCACCTTTTAGCAAGGCCGAGATACAAAGAACTAAACGAAAATCAAAGGATCACTCATCCCAGATACCGAGTACGCACAGCTTCACTAAGGATATCGATGAATTTTGTCCGAGTCTGGATCAGGCTACAATTGACAAGACATGACAAGCGAACCCATGAAAGCTAGCATTCCAAATTTCAAGTCAATCCGAGATCGTATGCTTAAGTTATGATCGATGGAAGTTGGTGGAAATAACCTCATATTCGTATCCATCAGTGAGCCATATTTCGAATCGATCAGATTCGTATCCATCGTCAAGCCACAGTTCGAATCCATCCATTTCGTATCCATCATTTCGCATCGATCATCTTCGTATCCGTCAACAGGTAGTGCATTTCGTATCGATCGGCTCATGCCAACCTCATATCAATCGGTTAATACTGGTTCGTATCCTACATAGAGGTCTAGTTCATACCATTCTGGAGGGCTTCGTTCGAATCCTTTGAGGTTCCCACTTTCGTACCCATCGCGTTGCTCCAAGAATCCATCGAGCCCTCTTTTTTTCGTATCCAGTCTCCTGTTTCGACTTCGTATCAATCACTTGAAATCTATTTTGATCGATACGAACAAAGTCAAACAGTCAATGCATCCATGTATTTCCATCAATATGAACAAAGGTCGGTTTAGTGGATGCGAACAGAAGCCACACCTATCGATGCGAAATATACCACTTTTATCATTACGAACTAGATCATTTTCATCGATACGAATTGCACCTCCATCGATACGAGCAAGGCAAAAGGAAGATACGGTCAACTCGGAGTGGAATGTGGATCGATCCGAGGAGTGTGCGCCACGTCATCACGAAGGCACGTACAACCATCGATTCAAAGAGATCGATTGGAAGTGATCAATTCGAAGCGAACGACCAACCGAAAAAATACACAAGTCCAAATGCTATGAAATTTTCACAGAAGCTTACATACATGCTAAAAATTGTTCCCAGCAAGTTTCGAATCCGTTGAAAAAAACTTGATCGATGCCAATTGCATTCGTATCGATCACAAATCGAGTCAAAACTTCACGGAATCGATCGCGTGGGCCCACTCACATGCCAAAAGGAGTCTTTCGTAGTTTGAGCGAAATATCAGCCTCCTACGCCTATAAATAGAGCCCCAGGGCCTACACAAGAAGGATCTTTTGATTCTCAAACGCCCAGACTCTGTCGGATTGAACTTTGCAACTTATTACTGTTGTTGTATTCGAATTTGAGAGTTGTAACCCACTGTTGCTTGCTATAATCAAGTGTAATCGTCAAAAGAGTATCAATAAAGTGATAAAACTTCATAGTGGACGTAGACAACATGCCGAACCACTCTAAATCGCTTCTGTCTGTGCATTCATTTATCAATTGTTTGGAGTTTTTGTTAGATAAACCACCTTTTAAATTTATATTCTTCATTTTTATCTCTTCAAAAACTTCCAGAGAGAGCTGTGCCCAATTTTGGTACAAATAACAGGTACCGTAGTCAAGCCGAGTCAGCTAGAGGAGGTGGAGTAGAGAGTGAGTTACTTGTTCGCTATGCACCCATTTGTATTCTTGAGCATGGTATAAGGCGATTCCACAACAAGGAGACCAGACTTGCTAAAGTCCAATAGGAAGACCATCCAATGGAGAGTACATGGGAGTCCGAGGAGAGGATCCAAGCTACCTACCCACAACTCTTTTTTGGTACGCTTCCAATATAAGTTTAATAAATATAGACTACTTGTGCTTTAGGACTTTGCTTGGTGCATCCTATTAGGCAGAGACCTATAGATGGTAGAAATGGCTGAAAACGTGTTAATAGAACATATTATGGATGATGGATGTTGGTGAATGTATTATCGGATCGTTTCCTTTAGACATTTAGGACAATATATCCTTTAGGTTATAAACACATTCACATTATTCCTTATCTGTTGTTTGTGTTATTGGATATTATGCATATGGATGTTGTTATGGATTGAATGGTTGTTCATACATGTAGAATTGCAAGTATACTTACTTAGGATGTTGTCTACATTTTGGATGCATGACATGAGCACTTGCATCATAGGAGGTCGAATAGATCAGAAGATCGCCTACTCTTTACGTTAGTATAGATTTATGTGCATTTCACATTGCACACACGGATTTATATAGAAACATATACCATACTATAAATTCCTTTTTACTAAGGACAATGATTACTCGTGGATGATGGATCAGTAGATGATTGTAACAATTGGTTGCTGTGTGTATATGTTACATTTTCTATCCTCGAAGATTTCAAGGACAAAATCCCTTTAAAGAGGGGAGAGTTAACATCCTGAAAATTCAGCAAAAAGTTTAATAGGAAAATTAAATTTAAATAAAAAAGGGCTAAAATTAAATTTTCACAGACGTCCAAATTTGGCTACGAAACTTTCACTATTACATCCGTAGCAATTTCTGGACAATTTTCATATATAAAACTTCAAAATCAGAGTAAGTGCGGAGAAGTTACGGACATTTGAAAATTAAAAAAATAGAATAAACTTTAAAATAAAAACTTCCCAAATTTTAAACTATAACCGATCGACCCTAAGGTTTTGATGGTCAACCAGTAGAGGACGACCATGAGGAATTGGGGCTCGACCATTCATTTTAGATTTACAGATTTCTTGAGCATTATTTGAATGAATGAGATTGACCGAATTATTTTCCTACGTGCCTTAGTTCCCGATGTGCGACCCAGATGAGAGCAAAGATTGTCCATACAAATCCAACGACCCAGATGAGAGCAAATATTTATGAGAAAGATAGCTAGTGGGCAACGATTCACGGAAAGGTCATGAAGTTCGGGATTGGATCTAAAGTGAGTGGCGACAGGTTTAGTAAGTTTATTTATTACAGTTAAATTTGACCTATTTTACATGATCTAGGGTGTTAATAATTAAAATGGAATCTATAAACACTAATTCTTAAGTCTTATTCCTGACCCCCAAATCTGAATTAAAAATTAGAATTTGTATATGTTACCTAATGTCATTTACATCCAAGTTAAACCCTTTTTCTTATTTAATTGGAACCCAAGAAAATTGGTTAACTCTGAAGTGACTTGGTATAAGTAACCCGTTAAAACTTATGAATTTGAAACCAATTGAAATAGGGTGGAATCTCAAAGAAAAATTAGTCATTGTAAATTGCTTAGGATTTACTGCATACGCATAACTAATATAATTAACAACATTTAAAAATCGAATCAAAAAACAAAGAAAACCTAATTTTTACACTATGACTGATTTACCACTCATCCTAATCGATCGACCGCAAATGGCCAACCGATTAGGTTAGGGTCGATCGGTTGAGGCTTGAATTGTAGAATTCAAACTTCGGCTTAAGGCCAAGTTAGTAATAAATTTATTAACATATAATTTGCATGTATAGCCTTATTATATGTATATATATATGTGCTTTTTAGAGATACTAGGAAAGCTAGTTCCCTATGAGGTGACGCTAGGACGTTAAGGTATTAGGTAAATGCTCTTTACCTAATTTGGGTTGGTTTTTCGACTCAGAGCGATTTTTATCCCTAATGGCCGTTATAAGAGGTTATACACTATGCACACAGTACTGATTGATTCCTAATGAAGTGTGTAGGGCCGACACAAGGGGACCCTTTGGTATGCATGATTCTGGCGTGGTGTGATATTATATTGTAGATGGAGCCCAACACATGCAATAAGAGGCGTATACTATGGTTTAGAGATGGCACGGATGAAAACGATGAGACACCCTAGAGAGTCGCCATTTCGGGTCCCCCCTCAATGTGTAGTTGGGTAATGTGCAGTCGTGGTTATGAGAAATTTGTTCCCATATAGCTTAGTGGCGGTGTTTTCTTGTTTAGTAACCTAGTGATAATGTTTTCATATCGAGTGGCTCAAGGAGCAGTGATCGATCGTTAGTTATTAAGGTTCGATCCGTTGTTCGACCCTTGTAGTAGCCCACACAAGTTGTAGTGTAGGTGTATGTTGTGATAAAAACACTTAAGTAATGGGGACTAGGATTACACAAACACTTATAGGACACCCTAGCACATATAAAGTAGAATTAAAGTTATCTCCACATGATCACCATATATCAAACATGCGCTCATTCACCAGGCTTTTATCTGTTCACCTTGTTCCATTTTTCCCCACCAAAGGAGGACATGGTAGCAGGTGACTTGGCTCGATCTCAGTATACAAAGAGGCGAGCTTATCACAAGTGTTGCTTATCTTTATTTAATCTCCATGTAACTATTTATCTTATCAGTACATAGTATTTCCTTTATTAGACTTTGAGTGGTATTTTTATGTACTCTGTATTTGACTACAGACTGCTTTTCTAAGACCGTGTTTTCGGATATTTTCTGATATGGATATTTTCAGTATTTATAGTTTGTTCCTTCCATTATGAATTATAAAAGTATAGTATATCTTAGATCATATCTGTTACATTTGTTAACTAGTAGTTTGTAATGTATTACAAACTATGATAGTTCGTACTTCTTGGCATGACATGAGTCTGAAAGTCACCCTAGGATTTAAATCACTGTATTGAGAAGAGCGGGTTGTCACAAAAATGGTGGATGATAGCACAAAATAACTACACATCATCATGTATTCAGCTTAAAAATACTTAGTTGCGTATACTCCCTTATTTCATCCCGTTGGTAGTAAAAGATTAGAGAGTTCATGACATTTAGTTAATATTACCACTGCATGCAAGAATATGAACAAGACGAACTTAGTATAAAAGAATCAGCAGTAAAATGGATAAGTTGTAGCCGTCGAGGGAAATTAAATGCAATAAATATGGATTTCTAGGTCATAAGAAAAATCTACGCACTTCTAAAGTCTAGAAAATAAATGTAGCCAATTATGTGACAAATGGTTCAACATTTCTTTCTTTGAAAATAACTGTAGCATTTTCGATCAAAATAAAATTCTTATTTTTGAAGGTTTTAGATAAAAATATTTCTGTTTTAAATATGAATATAAATCATAATACAAATATGTGTTTAATAGCCAAAGAGAATGATCCTTGGTTATGGCACAAAAGATTTTATCATATTAATTTCAAAATTATAAATAAATTATCTAAAAATAATTTAGTAAAAGGTTTACCAAAAATGAACTTTAAAGTAAACAATATTTGTGATGTTTGTTAATTAAGGAAATTATCAAAATCATCCTTTAAATCAAAGAAAAATAATTCTACTATGCAACCACTTGAACTATTACATTTAGATCTCTTTGGTCCAACTCAAATTCAATATATAAATCATAGTAAATATGTGTTTGTTATAGTAGACGATTTCTCAACATATACTTGGACTATTTTCTTAGAAAATAAAAGTGTAACTTTTTAAAATTTCAAGAATTCTGCAAAGAAATTTCAAAATTTCAAAATTTTAAAAATTTAAAATATAAGAGGTAATCATGGAGGAGTATTTGAAAATGAAGCATTTGAACATTTTTGTAATAAAAAGGGAATTTACCATAATTTTTCTTTTCCTAGAACACCCACAACAAAATGGTGTTGTAGAAAGGAAAAATAGAACATAACAAGAATGTGCAAGAACTTTGTTAAATAGAAACACATTACCAAAACATATCTGGGAAGAAGCTGTAGCAACTGCTTGCTATGTTCTAAATCGTATTTCCATCCGACCTTTAACAAAACACACTCCATATGAACTTTTTCATCAAAGAAAACCAAACATTTCATATTTTTAAACTTTTGGCTCAAAATGTTTTATCTTAAACACAAAAGATCATCTTGGAAAATTCGATCCAAAATCCAATGAAGGAATCTTTGTAGGAATTCAGAACGAAGCAAAGCTTATCGAATTTTCAATAAAAGAACAAAAACAATTAAAGAAAATCTTCATGTTCCATTCGATGAAAATTTCAAATTTAATAATAATTATAAGGATGATGAGGATATACCTAAGACGGTCATGAATACTGATACTCAAAATAATTTTGAAGAAGATGATAATGTTGTTTGTAACTTTGAAGGAATGAAAATGAATTAAGATCTCCTCCTAGGATTTTACGAGATCACCCGGTAGAAAATGTTATAGGAGAACTTGATTCACATGTCAGAACTAGAAATCAATTAATCAAATGGGCCATGTAGCTTTTCTTTCTAAAATTGAGCCTAAAAATGCAAAAGAAGCATCGACTGATGACTATTGGATTATAACTATGCAAGAAGAGCTAAACCAATTTGAACGAAATGAAGTTTGGAAACTAGTTCCCAGACCAAGTGATCAAACAGTCATTGGTACTAAATGGGTCTTTAAAGATAAAGTAGATGAACAAGGTAATATAACTAGAAATAAAGCTAGAATAGTTGCATAAGAATATAATCAAGAAGAAGGAATTGACTATGAAGAAACATTTGCCCCAAATGCACGACTTGAGGCAATACGTATCTTACTGGCCTTTGCATATTTTCATACTTTCAAACTTTATCAAATGGATGTTAAAAGTGCTTTGTTGAATTGTTATATAAAAGAAAATGTTTTTGCTGAACAACCTCCATTATTCACTCATGAAAAATTTCCAGACCATGTCTATAAACTTAAAAAAAGCATCATACGGTCTAAAGCAAGCACCTAGTGCTTGGTATGAACGTCTTAAGAGCTCTCTAATAGATTCTGGTTTTGAAATTGGGAAGGTTGATCAAACTCTTTTTATTAAAAGAACTAAAAAGGATATTTTAATTATTTAAATATATGTAGATGGTATTATTTTTGGATACATATGAAAATTTATGTCAGGAATTTTCACAAAGTATGACCAAAGAATTTGAAATGTCACATATGGGAGAATTATCTTATTTTCTTAGATTACAAATTAAACAACTAGAAAATGGATTTTTTATTAATAAAGAAAAATATTGTAATAATCTAATTAAATGCTTTAATATGGAAAATACTTCTGCTAAATCAACTCCAATGAATACAACAGTTCATCTCGATAGAGATGAAGATGGCAAAAGTGTTGACCAAAAATTATATCGAAGTATAATTAGATCGTTAATCTATCTAACTGCTAGTAGAACTGATGTAATGATGAGTGTTTGTTTATATACACGATCTCAAGCAAATCCTAAATAATCGCATATGCGAGCAGTAAAACGCATATTGCGTTATCTAAGCAAAACCAAAGATTTTGTACTTTTTATCCAAAAGAATGTCCTTTCGAGTTAGTATCATAGAGTGACGTTGACTTTGGAGGATGTCAGACGGATCGAAAAAGTACCAGTGGGACTTGTCACTTCATTGGACGACCCTTAGTCTCTTGGTTTAGCAAGAAACAAAACTGTATTTCACTCTCGACTTGTGAGGCAGAATATGTTTCTGCTGCCTTAGCTTCTGCTCAAGTCATCTATATGCGATAAACACTTCAAGATCTTGGTGTAAATTTATCTAAATCAACAATTTTTTGTGATAATACTAGTGCTATAAACTTATCAAAAAATCCTGTCAATCACTCACGAACTAAACATATTGACATAAGTCTTCATTTTCTTTGTGGTAATATTGAACATGATTTAGTCAGACTAGAATTTGTTTCCTCTGAAAATCAATTGGCAGATATATTTACAAAACCTTTAAATGAAATTATCTTCATAAAATTAAGAAGAGAATTAGGAATTGTATCTCTAAAAGATTTATAATTATTTTAAAAAAACTCAAACTCGGGATCTCTTCTTGGAAATCTAGTGCTCTACTACCTCACTACTCTTTTCTTTACATCTATTTTTAGATTACATTCAATTTTCTTTTGTTTATTTTCTACCTCACAATTTTTCCACCAAACATTTTTCTCTCTGGTTTCTATTATCTTAACCACCAATGTTCTTTCTATTTATATGAAAGTTTTCATATAAAATGACTCTACTCCTTATTTTTCTTTTGCATTCAATTAAAATAAAAACAGTTTCAAACTCTCTTTCATTACAAAAATTTGTCTTCCCGGCATAATTCTGAATTTTATGATCTATCATATTCTTCTTCTAGTTTAGGATCGGTGAATTTACCTACTCCAACACTGATTTATGAACCAGTTCCAATTGATCCTCCTTCTACACACACACTGGTTACACTCCACCGGTAAAAGAAAGAAACGGTCTCTATTTTTTGGTTCACCATCTACCAAAGAAAAAATAGATGATATTCATCATTACCAAAGGGAATCGTTGGAATTACACCGCGAACTTTACTACGAACAAAAATTTAATGCCAAGCGTTTAAGCTTTTTGGAACAAGTTGCTTTAAAATTCTATGGTTCTTCATCCAAGAACACGGTTCATCAACCATCCCCTGTTTGTTCACCAATCCAACACAATACTTAGGAACCATCGCCACCGCGTCCACCAATATCTCTGAATTCTTGGGAACGCGGCAATAGATGGTCACCAATCTGGCCTTTTCAAGAGAACACAAAAATAGAACCAGATGAATATCACACTCCAAGATATTCTTTCAAATTTATTTAAATATTTATTATGTTGTTAATATGTAATTTCCTTTTATTCAGAAAAAGTTATTCGTTTTGTTTTTATACATTTGTTGTTATAAAACAAAAGGCTGGCAGAAGTTTCTAAAAAAATTCAGCTGGCTGTCTCTTATCAAACAGACGGCTGAATATTATCCAGGGATTAATTTTCCCCAGATTCAGATGGCTGAATCTATTCATATATCCATCTGAGTTAGTTCAAAATGAACTATTTTCTTACGAGTTGAGATTCATAGCAATTCAGACGACTGATTCGATTTATTCAGCCGACTGAAATTCCTCCGAGGCATTTTTTCAACTAGGACCTACATTTTTTTTCTTCCCATCTTACCCATACTTTTCACCTTCTATATATTCATCTTTTCACTTTACCCATTCACTTCAGAACCCTAGCTCATCTCGCACATATTTTGTTAACCCTTACTCCTCATTTTCACTCTCTAATGGCTCCTAGATCTATATGCTCAAGGGAATCCACCTTCGGTCCTTTCGAATATTAGATTCGTCAATGGCTTTGGAATGATGTTGCAATCACCTGATACAATTCTATGAAAAATTCAAATATTTTTGAACGGGATTTCAGATTTTACGACTTATAGAATTAGAGAATTGGCGAAGCAATTCCACTTTGACAGTCTAATAGGGTATGCTCCAAATAATGTCAAAATTAATCATCTTTTGATCAAACTCTTTCTTGCTAATTTAAATCTAGACCGCCATAATCCTCAAAATCAACAAGATTATGTTTGGTCAATTGTTTGTGGCATTAAAATTTTCTTGCCTCTCCAAAGATTTGGAAATATTTTAAGTTGTCCTTATCAAGGTGTTGATATTGATGATATTGAAGTTAATATGGATCATAGAGATAAGGTTTCTCATCGTTTCTTGTCCGATCATCTTACAAACTTAAGTGGTTTAAAATCAAGCACCTTAAGGCCACAAGCACGCCTTCTTCACCATTTTTTCATTTGCTTTCTTCAACCTTGAACGGGAAGTTATAAAAAATTCTATAAAAGAGATTTTCAAGCCCTCTATTCCATCTACTCTAACCAACGAGTAAATTAGGGTAAAATCATTTTAGATAAATTTCAAGACATCACAATCCGAAGAAAATATAAGACCATTAATTACAGTGCTTATATTATGCGTATCCTTCTCAACTATGGCATTCCAATGCTCGACTCCGAGTTTTCAAGCATTAGTGAGTTAGGTGCAAAAACATTAGGATGGATGGGTCTTCCTCAACGGCCTTCTCCACAACAAATCGTCTCTTTTCAACAATGGTCTCAAAATATACAACAAGGTGTTCCACAACCTCGTGACACTAATGTTGCCTCCTCTTCACATACCCAACATGAAGAAGAAGAGGACGATGATTCCATTCAAGTTATTGGCTCGAAAACCTCTTCTAAGCAAGCTATCATCACTCTCTCTCGAAATAAATCCAAACTTCATCGGGATATTAAGGCTCTTAAAAAGAAAACGGAAAAGAATTTCAACTCCATAAAAGGTTTTCTTAGTAAAATATGGGTTAAAATTTCTTGTTTCGGATCTACATCCACCGAAGTTCACAACCTATCTCCATTTCAATGGTCATCTTCAAGTTTGGATTCCAATGATGATAAGCCTTCTCTCTACCCAGTTTTATCTTTTTTTTTAATTCAGTTTATGTTGTCCTTTTTCAAACTTGTTTTATATTTCTTGTTATTTATGTAATGCTGTACAAATATTTCTATTCTTCTTTTATAATGACATCTTGATTAAAGAGCTATATTTTTCTTAACAATGTTTCTTTGCATGCATTCTTGTCTTTCCTTTTGTCGATGACAAAGGTGGAGAATGGTATCTAAAGGTAATTAAATATTTGTGCATATTGACAGGAGGAGTAACAATATTACTGTAAGAATTTATTTTATTATTTATATAGTTGTCATCATCAAAAAGGGGGAGAATGTTGGAATCTCAATTTAACATTGTTTTGATTAATGACAAGCTATATATACACAATATTGTATGTACTAATCATCTATGTAGGAGTTTTTGTTGCGGATTCAAATTCAGAGTGTTTTTGAAGCTGTTAGTTCATTGTCTAGAGTCCTTGTATCAATTAGTAATATGTTAAAATCTCTCTTCAATATATATATATAATCAGATACACACATGCATTACCATACAAAACAGGCTGAATTTAGCTAGCCGAATGCTTTCATTCAAACGGCTGAATGGTGAAATAATTTTATTGTTTCACAATATTCAGCCGGTTGAATAAGTTTATTCAGACGGCTGAATTAGGCCGAAAATAGCCTATTTCCTTGTTGTTTTCAAATTTGTTTAATTCAGATGGCTGAATTAATAAATTCAGCTGGCTGAATATCTTTCAACGTCTATTTTTTGAAAAGACACTTCTCTACATCAAAGAGAAACATCTTCAAACCAACAGTTGCACCTGTTTCTTTTCATCTTTACCTTTCGACAATGGTTGCAACTTTTTAAACTTTATAAATAGATTTCAGAATTCAACAACGAATTAACCGAAACTGATTTTAATATTCTTGAATTCTTATCTACTTTCTATTTTTCAAACTACACTGAAACTGCTTACATTCTCTGATCATTGATCACTCTATCTTCCACAATTCTCAAAGCACATTACACTATATTTCATAAAGGAGAAGATTATAGGAAGATTGTATATAATTGACTTATCAGTGCTATTTAAAGAGCGTACTACAGTTAGATACTTTTGTTTTTTTGTAAAGAAGTCTTGTTCGGTTTCTCAGGTGGTAAGTCCTATTCGGTTGCAGAGGTGGTAGAAGTTCTGTTTGGTTGCTCAGACGTTGTAAACCTATTCCTCCAAGTTAAGTGATGGTTGCTAGTTTAATTCCAGAAGGAGTCTGGGACTGGACGTAGAACGGGAGTTCGAACCAGTATAAAAATCTTTGGTGTCATTTACTTTATTGTTTTTACTATTTACTTACTTATTCTGCACAAGTAGTTTATCCATATTACACGATCCTATAGCTCAGTTCACTTATAGCCATGTGATCTAGGTTTCTTATGGAAGCATTTTGAAGGAGCTAGAGCAGGTGCTTCATCGTTAGCTGATTATTAACTTACTCCGCTCTGTTTTATGTATGACCAAATCGTTAGTTGAAGGTTGTAATGTAATGACTCTAATGTTATCTAATATATGATTATCTCCGATTCGTGGTGAGATTATGTGATTATGTAGTTATTCATCTTATCTTTCTTTTCCTTCTACCCTTAATGGCTCATCTTTGGTACAAGGAAAGGCAATCATTACTAAATGAAAAAAGTACCATATTGTTTTAAATATTCTTAGTCGAGATATGTATAGGGTATCGATATATTCAATAGCACCAGAGTACGAAATACTCTCCAAATGTTGAACAGTACATTACTTATGGCTGCCAGCGGGCACCAAGAGGTTACGTATTGATAGTTGTTTGATAACTATGAAATGACCCACTTGAGAGTTTTCTACTGGTTAATATAACTAATGCCAAATAGAATATTTCAAAATGATAATATCACATGGTTCTCTTGACTTGAGAATACCGTCAAACTTCAATATGGATACTCTATTTTGATTATAGTTAAATCATGGAATGACATCCATCAAACGACTATAGTTGAGTCCGATTTGAAGCATTGGTAGTGAAATACTACTCAATATACATTTTGTCTCCTCGGTTATATGATGTTAGTATCACTATCAACTATAGTCAACTCACAGTCAAAGTCTCTGGTCATAGCATTTTGATTAATAATAACAGTTATTATTAAACCAAGGAACTCTGTTTTTGGATTATACAAGTTGAATGTGGATGATATTCAAATTTTGAACAAAACCAAATTCCATAAGTTTTAATATGATATAGTTTTGATAAAGAGAATTGGAGTAAATAATCCTTACTATCAAGTACCACTTAAAATACTGAAATTGGATTTTACCAAAAAAATATGTAAGCGGCTAATTCAGCCAAACTATCACACCACTAGCTAAGGTGTCGTGTGAACATTAATACTTGAATTGTTCGATATTAACCACTTACTGAATTTAAACCATGAGTCAGGCAGCTACGATGTTGAATGCTCCAAAATACCACATAATTTAATTAAATTATAACTGTTATAAATTAATGAATTAACTAATATTTATGTGACTATGAATTATTATAATTTTGCTTTATTTGAATTGGTACTTAAGGTAGTGCGTATAAAAAAAGTTATATATGTATATATCGATATACGATATTGATAAACATTTAAATCAGATTTAAAATGAATAAATATTGATTGAATTTGGAAACCTATATGGAACTAATAGGCCTATATATGGATGGCTAATTAAGTAGGGCGAGGCAAGAATTTTACTTAAAAAGTTAGGTTTTAAATTGGCAATGAAAGAGGTAAACTAGCAGGTCCAGTTCTCATCTTTTTACTCCTTCCCGCTTGCTATATAAACCATCCATCCTCCCTTTTCTTAGTTTACACTAAGCCTCCATTCTACACCAGCTTAGCCGCAAGTTCAACACATCTCCCCATTCAATTCCAAATTAAATTGAAATCAAATAAACCTATTTATATTTGGTGGTGTTCTCTTCTTGTCTATTGTAAGTTCAAGAGGATTTTGGATTGAACTTAAGGAGTTTTGACTCAACATTTTAGGTGCACATTCAGCCCTACGTCTGTCAGTAATTTCTATTCCATTTTATGTTATATATACATCATTTGCGTCAATGTGAAAGTATAAATTGACCTCTATTTTATTACGAATTCACACACACACATTGCTTGATTTCACAAGTATATCCATATTCATTTTAATCAATAAAAAACCTTTGTAAACATTCAAATTATAGTCATATACTTTTGGTCATTTAAAAAAAACATCTTTAAAAATTAAAATTAATTTTAAACAAATATTAAATTAAATATGAATTTAGCAATTATATGTATGTCTATAGATGTGTGTGTGTCTTTCATAAATACACACACACAAAAACACACACACATATATACAAATTAAAAATTACAAATTTTAATTTATAAATATTTTAAACCTTTTAAATTAATGTACATATTTAAAAACAATTTTTTCAAATCCATCCAAATTTATAATATAAATGAAAAGTTTAATTATTTTATAAATTAAAAATATATTTATTATAGAAATATTTAAATAATTATATTATTTTATAAAAGATGTTTTGAAAGAAATAAATTAAAAAATAAATTTTAAACATATGTAATTTAGTTAATATTCTACAAACGAAATTGAAAATTAAAATGAAGTGTTTTAGAAGTATATGTATATATATGTGTGTGTATGTGTATATGGCATATTAACATTTAATATTTGAATTTAAATTCGAAATAGTTTTTTCTCTTTAGAACCACGAGTGTGAACCCGTGCTACGCACACGGTGGTGTGGTCCTAAAATTTTTTTTCCCTTCATTTTGCTTGTTACTATTTTCTATTAATTCAGTTAAATTAATTATTGCAGGAAACCGTTTTTGTAGGAAACTCTATCCGAATATATTTTTCAGACGTTGTTATAGATGTTTGGTGAATGGTCTGATTTGCACTTATATCATTTAGTGATTCGTGTACATATATAACTCTATATATGTTCCAATTTCGAGTTGGTTGGGCATGGTAATGGGCAATACTTTTTATTTCCGAACAACATTGGTAGATTAGTGCAAAATGTGTGGTCATAAATTAGCTTCACAGTTATGCTGAATTCTGATTGCTGAACTCTGAAGTCTGAATGATGGCTGCTGAATTCTGAATAATCACTTACTTGTTTGTTTGCATTCAATATTCAGAACAAAAAACAACATTCAACATTTAGAACAAAGATTAAGCATTGAAAAAATTCTGAATTATTTTATCTAAATAGATGGCTTTATTCAAAACACTGCTAATGAAACAACATAGAAAGTTCTGATTATAATCATAACTTGGATTCAGAGCATCTTATTAAAAAAGGCAACCTAATGCTCATTTATTTATGTTGAAAGCAAAATGTGCAGGCTAGTAGGAAGCCGCAAAACAGTGGTGGTTAAATATTTTGCACCTTGTACTAAATAACACGTACATAATAATAAGACAATACTACCCAATCATTATTGCATGGAATCAAGGTAGTTGTTACAAGGCATTACAAATCTCTAATATGCATGAAATGTGTTAATGCAAATCATTTGGAAGACCATTAGGTACAAATGGATTTAAAAATAACAGGTCATTCCATTATTAACTATTTTCTTTAATTTTCCTTTTTGGTTTCTGATAAACGTGGTCCATCCTTTGCTTCAATTAATATATCTGTAGCAGTTGATCATCCTTGTCAAAATTTGGATCATCTCTAATTAATCCTTATTTAACCCCTTTAACCTTTTTTAGCTTCCCAAATTCATCCATTACTCTAATTCAGTTCTTCCACAAATGTCATATTGAGTTTCCCTAATAAGTTCTCATTTAATTCTTTTTCCTTTTTAATAATTACAAATTTAATTCCCGTTAAATTTGTAATTGATGTCCATAAATCCTAACCGTTAATTTCTAATCAATATGACATAGTCATAATTTATGCTATTTATAAATATTCTTATTTTTAGTCGTTAAGCATGGTTATATGTGTCAACTAATTTCTAAAATAGAATGCTTATTTTCACATTTTAATTTATTAAAGCTACCCTTAAAAAAACTACGATTATAATCTCTCATAAATTAATCACAAATGAAATTCTTACTTTGTTTGAATCCATAAAGAATTTTTTTCTTCAATTGAAAAGAGACAACGTAAATAATGAAAAGGATATCCACATCCTGCACATCTCTTTCCTTTTTTAGTGCATCCTTTATTAATTCAAACAATGCATTTTTATATCTTAGAATATGGTAAATTATGGAAATTGCATGGAAATAGTTCCAAATGAATTGAAACATAGAAATTTACATCCCAAATTATATAGGGCTGCCTAATTTACAACTTAATTATAGATATCTTTACACTTTACCAACTTCTTTAAATAAAGGTTTGAGACTGTTTCTAATTTTCCAAATCAAGCGGTACATTATATTCCTATTTTATTCATAAAATAGAAACTTTTTCTATCCTATTTAGATAGTGATCACTATTTACTCCATAAAAATTTAATTTTGACTTTTTTTGTAAAACCAAAACTTCAGCAACATATTAAATAATTTTAAATAAACCGTACTCATATAAATAAACTTATTATATTATATGCAAAATCAGCATTTATTACCACATTTCTCGTTAAATATAAAATTTCACAAACATGAAGTACCAAAATCAAAATCCCCCGTTTTGAAGATATAAACTTAAAACTGTGCCAAGAATTCAAAATTGCTTAGTTTCAGGAAAGAACAAATAATCTCTCTTTTTAAAACTTACTTCATCATAGATTTATTTCTTTAAAAGTTAGACTTTTAATTCATAGTATTCAAAAATTACTTGGTTTTCAAAAAGGAGCTATGGAAAGCTTCCCTTATCAAAGATTTACTATAATAAAGGCTTACTCCTTTTGAAAATAGGATCTTTAACATAAAACATTCAAAACTCAATTGTCAGTCTAGAATAATAGATTAGTCATTTATTATTTTAAAGATTTTTTTGGTTTCAAGACAGTTATATCATTTTAAAATATACATCAAAATCTTTTGCTTGATTACTCAAAATATACTGTCATTTAACCATACATATGTACATACATATATACGTACGTACGTACATACATACATATATAACTTTGTTTAAAACTTCCACCATCTTTCGCAATCCTTTTCTTTATCAATTCCAATTTATTTGTTTGCCATTTTAAATCCAATAATATTCTTATTCAAAAATGTTCTAATTTGAATAGGAAAACATACATATATAATTCTTATGTTTGCCTAAATGCTTTACAAAAACATCCAATTCATTTATTAGCATCATTTAATTTCATTCAATCGTGAAAAAGCCTTATATAACTTTAAACGATGGAAAAATGGAGTAGACAAAGATAACTTCTATCTTATTCCCATTACTCCTCTACTATATCATTTATCGCAGGATTAAAATTCCCAATTTATTACTACCTAAATTTCAACTATTATTCTCTGTATTTCCTTATACAAGAATGTTCCTCTTGCTTACTATATCATATATTCTTATCCTCCTATTTTCTATTTTTCTATTCTAGTTATGCATCATTTCCATTTATATACTCTTTTAAAAAAGAATTTATTAGAAAAGAACTTCCAAACTTATTAAATAGAAGAAATCATATAGCGAATAGTAGAATCCAAAAGTTGAAAATTTATTAATTCAATGAGTTTTAAATTGAGAAGTTAACAACTGAAATTCTTCTCTTCTTTTTTGTCAACTTTTAAAATCATGAGATTTTCAAAAATCATCCATCATTTTGTTTTTAAAACGTTTCACCATTTTAAAATTACATTCTTTTTCCAAACTTTTCACATAACAAATGGTAGTATATTTCCAAAGCCATCTAAAATCACTTTCTATCAAAAAAATTCAACTTATAATATATAAGATCTTCATTTAATAATCTTTTGAAAAAATGTTTCAAAACGTTCAAGGAGTTTTCAGAAAAAAACCTTTTGATCAAATTCTTTCTCATGGGGTTGGATATAGAAATGACTTTAATTGTTATTTCCATTGAACTTTCCTATTCAATCATCTTAAAAATCTGGTTACCTTCTTGTGATGATTAATATACACCTCCTTACAGAAGCTTATTCCATTCTTCCTTTATATATTACTTTCGGATGTTTGCAAATATTCTTCCTTATAATATTTAATTAATACCTAATGTTTTCATTTATTGTTTCTATAAATATCACTTGTTCCGTAGTAAATGGTTATTATCCTGACGGAAGTTTCCTAAAGACATTTATTTATTAATTCAAACTTTAGCCATTTACTGCTTTCTTATCTTCCTATAATTACCTTAAAAATCTCATTAATCTATTTAATTTCTTATAACTACTCACTTATTTCATATTCATTATCTAATAACTTTTAGAGCTACAACTTTTCCTTCTACGTTTACTCAATATGCTTATAGGGTCCACAATTATAAGGAAATCTTGGTCTAACAAAGGAGTCAAGATGTGATGCCACATCCCAAGACCCACATTAACAAAGAGTATTACTGGATAATACTTCCTGCTAATATGGATAATAGGGCTAGTTAGGAGCGGCCATCCATAGCCTTGCTAAAATATCTATTGAATACGTCGACAAATGCTATATTTTTTCTATTACAAGCGGATCAATATATCCAATAAATACTTTATACAAAAATATAGGTGGCTATATGACCTATCATAAAAAAATACAAAAACTCAAATGCAAAACACATCATAGAACAGTAGATCATCATATATATATATATACACACACACACACATATACAGATACATCACAGAGTATACAAAACGATACTTGTCAAATGGTATGGCAACCGCAAAATACAAGCGAGTCAAAATAATATACATATCGGAGTAGCAAACAAAAAGGACTACACAAAAAGCTATAACAGAAAGGCTAGCAGAATAATCCATGCGGAAGCAAAATAGGCTAAGTCCAAATGCATCTAACCTAGAACACCTCGGTCTGACTCGAATATAAATACACGGGTCGGCCTAGATAAACAAATCAGTTTACAAGGATAAGCGATAATATGAGCATAAGGATACAGTGATAATATTCCCAAGTGAGAAGGGACTATTTAAAGTGTATGGTTACATCAAGTGATAATATGATATCACTACACAAAAATTCAATTTCAAAGAGACAAAACAATTCGTAAAACGCTAAATATATCAAGCTTCATATCATCGGGATATCAAAATCATCAATAATGGTTTAGGGAAAATTATAACACCAAAAAAAGGAGAAGTCTAAAACACACCATAATGGCAATCTCAAAACAACTCAAAGAAATCACCATCTCCAAATGCGCAACAAGGAAAATATATCTCCAAATAGGAGATTAAAATCTCAAATATATGCCATAACGGAAATCTCAATAAAATGCTAGTGTAGGCAACTCATATCTCAAAGATAGAACTCACTAGAGTTCAAATTCCCGTAAGGTAATCGCCATGTATATATATATATATAATATTCCAAATGATTCAAATGGCCAATAATAAAAAGGTGATACGCTTGGAAAATCACAGACATCAATGAAATCATCTCAAAGATATAGCACATGCTTATGGTCGAAGTCCACTAAGTGTTGTTTTTTCAAATAAGGTGCCACATCTCTTAGATAAACATCCTGAAGGACAAATAAATACATCTCTTAGACATGCATCCCGAAGGACAAGTATGTCGCAATGAAAAACGTCTCTCAGATAAACATCCCGAAGGACAAATGACCCAAAGGTCCGGTACTGGCAAATACGTCTCTTAGAAAAACATGTCACAAACTCTCAGATAGGAACCCAAACAGTGTTAACATGTGTTCCATACCACACGTTCATACTAAACGGTTTACTAACAACTAGAAAATTTCACATTCAAATTAGTAAAAGTTTAACTCATCTCATCGGTAAACTTGACCTAAAGGTCAAAACGATCAAACGGACCAGTCGGGAATTAACCGATAAGATAAACGCACGTGTCTCATACCATATGTTTTAACAAACCGTTTAATTCTCCTTCACATTCGCTCTAAATGGGTAAAAACGTGTAATTTATATATAAAATACTTTACTTTGGAAAACAAGCTTTGAAAACTAATTTCTGAAATCAATTTGAAAACCCATGTTTGAAAATTCCCTTATTATAGAGAATAAATAGGTTTTACACATGAAAATACTTCAAAATATTATATAATAATTATTTTGAAATACCTATTAATTTTAAAAATCATTTCATAAAGATTTGGATAAAACCATGCTCGCAAAAGAATCAAAATGAAGAAAACCACTCAAACCGATATTCAAATTCAAATTAAATTCAAAATAATTCAAAATTTGAATTTCAAAATCTCCATAATTCGGCTAGTCTATTGATGGACATCATGGCCTATAATCATCTTAATATTTGCAGTAAAACAAGTGACAAAACCATCACAATTTTAAGGCAAATACTTCGAAACAAGCTACAAAAGCGTAGGGGCAAACTATTAAAATGCACACACCTAGGCCAAACAGGAGTCAACCCAGCCAAGAGGCTAGGTCGACCTAGTGCTTGCTGCGACGACCGCCTGGTCGACCCAGGCTACAGATTTGTTTTCCCTGGTTTTTTTGCTCTGTTCTCAAATTTGTTCTGCAGATTAGTATAGCAAATGATCAAGTTTTGCAGCGAAAATTGGCATGCACAGAGTTTGACAACTAAACTATAATGCAAAAAAGATCCGGCAGCAATTTAAGTTAAAACCAAGAAGTTATGGCCACTCAATGTGGCAACTAGAAAAAAGAAACTCAATATAACAAGAGATAGAGATATGTACGTAACTGAAGCTTTTACAGAGCAATTTCTTACAGAAGCTTAAGATTTAGCTATCATGTTGTGAGTATTTTACTCACCATGATGATGTAGAAAAGTTTGTTAGCATGCAACAATTTATGGAGGAGATAAGAAGCTCGAAGCACCCGTATTTGCTAAAAAACGAAGCATGCAGTACAAAACAAGTTGGTTGCAAACAATCCTATATTAAGATCTAAGATTTGTGATGAAATTATTTAGTATTGGATTTGATTACCTTTTTTATTCTTATTTTGATGAATTTCTTCTTGAATTAAAAGCACAATTGAGTGGGAAAAGAATTTAGTTGAAGATGGCCATTATTTTCTTTCTTTTCTTTTGTTGTTTATTTCTTTTAGGGATGGAAGAAGAAACTAACGTACAAACATTTTTCTTTTCACAAACGAGAAGCTTCTAGGTTAGGCTATTGGATCCCATTCTAAGCCAAAAAGCCCAAGAACCAAAAATACTTGGAGAAAAAATGTAAGTAATGTACATATATCTTCTTATTTAACACTATATTCATACTTTCTTCATTTAAACAGCATATAAAAAGTTTACACTTATTTGTAATGAAATTGAACTTGTTATTAGAATAAAATAAAATTTATTTTAATTATAAAAAGATAATTTTAACAATAAAACCATATTTTTGACAATATTTAACAATTTACACTGTTTTAGTGTAAAACACTGTTTTTAAATCACTTGTTCAAAAATTATATTCTTTGTCAAACAAATTACTTTAACTTTATTGAACCATCAGAATATTATTTTCAAAAAATATTTCATCTTTTATTTTAATAAAATACATCTTTTCTTCATATTTCTCCTTTTATTTTCAATAAAAGGTCAATATTGGCAATAATTACCAATATTATTACATTAGCTCAACTAAAATCCAATAAATGATTATTTCCACTCCAAACAAAATAAAGCTTGGAATTTCATTTTCTCATTTTAAATTCCAAGATTCATTTTGTATTCCAAATAAGCAATATAATTTCTCCAATTTTAATTTAATTTACAATATTAAATTATAACTATCGTTATAATTCAATATTGTCAGGTAATCTCCAAACCAGGGTTGTTACAGACCCCCCATTAACAAAATTGCATCCTCGCAATTCCTAAAGAAAAATTTGTATTAAACTATTTAATTTCATCGCTCAAAAAGAAAAGAAAATAAGCTTCAGATAAAGAGATATGGAATGCTCGATAAACTCTTTGGTTTCCCAAGTGCAGTCATTGGGATTAGCGGACCATTGAACTTTAATGAGCAGCACATCCTTGTTTCGAAGGCGTCTCACCTCCGAAGCAAGTACACGAATAGGCTACTGCACAACATATAGTATAGTGAGATCTCAAGCTCTTGCAAATCAGGAGAGTCGATAATAATCCGACTCTCGAAGACACTTCCAAAGTTGGGAGACGTGAAACACGTCATGAATGCCAGATAGATGAGCTGGAAGTGAAACTCTATAAGCCACAGGGCCTATATGTTTAGTAATAGGAAATGGCCCTATAAAGCAAGGATCCAATTTCCCAATCGTACTGAAGCGCATAACCCCTTTCAGAGTTGAAACACGAAAAAAAATAAGATCACCAATAGAGAACCTAAGGGGCTTCCACAGTTGTCCACATAGGATTTCTTGTTGCTTTGTGCCTCTTTCATTCTCTACAAAATAAGAACAATCTTCTCAGAAAAATCTAGAATAGAATCTGGGCCAAATAAGCTTTTCTCCAAATTCCAACCAACAAGAAGGTCATCGACATGGCCTTCCGTAAGGGGACTCGAAAGGGGCTATCCCGATACTAGTCTGGAAACTATTGTTGTAGGAAAATTCCACAATAGGTAGGTGATCCTCCCAACCACCGTCGAAATCAAGAATGCAAGCATGGACAATCCTCAAGAATACGATTCACCCGTTCAGTCTATCCATCAGATTGTAGATGATATGCTGTTCTGAAATTAAGCTTTTTTCCCAAAGCTTGCTGAAGACTCTACCAGAAATGACTTGTGAAAAGTTGATCACGGTCACAAACAATCGAGCTAGGAACACCGTGAAGTCACACAATTTCCTTGATATATAACTTACCTAAATGAGAAGCACTCCTGTTAGACTTAATAGGAATAAAATGAGAATACTTAGTGAGAAGCACTCCTGTTAGACTTAATAGGAATGAAATGAGAAGACTTAGTGAGGCGATCAATAATAACCCAAATGCTAGAATGGCTCGATCTCGAACGAGGTAGGTCATTAATGAAATATATGGAAATCTGATCCCATTTCCACAACCGGACCTCTAAAGGCTGAAGGATACTAGAAGGGTGTTGATGCTCGGATTTGATAAGTTGACAAGTCATGCAATTACTCACATAACTTGCCACATCGCGCTTCATGCCTTCCCAGTAATAAAGGCGATGCATATCAGCATACATTTTACTACGGTTGGGATGAATGGTACACTTAGAATGATGGCAGTCATTGAGAATGTCACGCCTTAGTACATAATCAGAAGGCACGACTAGACGGTTCTTCTTGCGAAGACACCTATGAAAATCAATACTGAAATTCCATAACTCCTCATCATGGGACTCAGATTCACAAATCTGGATAAGGTGCACAAGATCGAAATCATATCGCTGAGCATCGGCAATACGATCCAATAAACTATGTCAAGCTTCCAAACTAAATAATAAAATAGGAGAATCAGAAGATGGAGCTCGATCACGAATATCACAAAGGGATATGGTCTCTAAAATATCCCACTCGGCTAGCATCATAGAAACAATAGACAAATGTTTGCGACTAAATGCATCAGCAATACAATTACCCTTACCAGAGGTATAATGGATATCGAAGTCATAGAGGCAGGGAACTGGAGCCATTGTTATTGCCTCATATTGAGCTCCTTCTGAGTAACATATATTTCAAGGACATATGATCGGTACAGAGAATGACACGCTCGCCTGATAGATAATGTCGCCAAATCTTCAAGGCGAAGACAATGGCAGCTAACTCAAGGTCATGAGTGGCATAGCGAACTTCATTCGGTCGCAGTTTCCTAGAAGCATAAGAAACTACTGGATCCTTCTGCATAACCATGGCACCGCGGGCACAATTACTAGCCTTGGTGTAGACAACAAGATCATGATTCCCTTCGGAAACCACTAGAATAGGAGCATTATTGAGAAGCTCCTCCAACCATTAAAAAGAAGCTTTAGACTAGTCAGATCAAATAAATCGAATGCCTTTATAGGTAAGGCTGGGGAGAGAAAGCACACTGTAGGAATAATCCTTAATGAATCGAGGTAGTAACCCACAAATCCAAGGAAGCTGCGAATCTCATGAACATTCTTAGGCCTCTTTTAATTCTGGATGGCTTCGATCTTCGAGGGATCAACCAAAATGCCTTCGAAAGAAATAATGTGGCATAAGAACTTAACCTTATTCTTTCAAAATTGGCTCTTAGAGAATTTGGCTTTAAGCTGATGATGACAAAGAGTACTCAAGACAATTCTCAAGTGATTAGCATGCTCGGCTTCAGACTTTGAATAAACAAGGATGTCGTGGATGAATATAAGGACGAACTTATCGAGATATTCCTAGAATACTCGATTCATAAGATTTATAAAGAAAGTAGGAGCGTTCGTCAAACCTAACAACATAACGAGCCACTCATAAGATCCATATCAAGTGCAGAAAGCTTTGAGAGGGATGCTATCTTTTGTAGCTCCGAGCAGATGAAAACCAGTGGCAAGGTCGAGCGGAGAGAAGGCCTTAGCGCCACTCAATTGATCGAACATATCCTCGATCCTAGGCAACAGATACCTATTCCAGAAGGTCGACCGTTAAGCTTGCGATAGTCGATGCAAAGCCAAAGAGCTCTATCGGACTTATTCACGAAGACGACCATAGCACCCAATGGTGAAAAACTAGACTGAATCAATTACTTGGACTCAAGCTCTAAAAGCTGCTTCTTGAGTTCCTCATTTTTCTTTGTAGACATCCTTGTGGGAGGACGACTAACTGGCTGCGCGCTTGGAATGAGATCAATGCGGAACTCGATCGGCCCCTTAGGTGGTAAACGCGAAAAAGGCTCAAAAACATTAGAGAAATCACAAACAACAAGTATACGAGATCTATCATCCTCATCTCATGAGTCTAGAGAATATAAAGCCACTTTAGAATTTTACACATTCAGAAGAACAAGTGATATCAGAATAGATGAATCTGGATGTCGAAGATATAAAATTCCCTTAGAATAAATAATCCCGACATTGTATCGCACTAGCCAGTCCATACCCAAAATCATATCAAAACCCAAATAAGAAATAATGTGTAGATTCGCACGGAAAGAAAAGCTACATAAAACAATCTCAACATCATTACAAAGCATGCTAAGGGTTGCAGATCTCCCGTTAGGATTTGCAATCCTCTGAGAAGTCACAAGGCATGAAACATCCAAAGAAATAACATCAACGAGCTCTTTCGATACGAATGAATGCGACACACCCATATCGAAGAGAACTTGAATAAAACGATCATGAAATAAATAGAGCCTTCAAGGATAGAAGGAGATGCACCTATGCGCTGAGAAGACCCTCTAGAAGCATCCACTACATTCGGTTTGCCAGACTAGGTATTCGGAGCAATATGACAAGTGACAACTCGATGACCCTCCTTCTTCCAATAGCGGAAAATAATAGGCTTAGGGCAGTCATGGACCATATGGTCGGATGAGCCAAGTTGAAACACCCCTTCCGAGGAGGTGCTCCACTAGGTTGAGAACTAGGACCAACAAACTCTTCTTCTTCTAAGGAAAAGACTTTGGCTTATGAAATGGGAACTTCTTCTTATTGGGGTTCTTATGAACCTCCGCCTCATCACCACTATCACACTTCTGGATGGCTTCGACATGATGCGTTGAGTCAACCAACTCCTCGAAAGAAAGCTTAAGCTGGAGCATCAAAGACTTCTTGAGATACTCGTACCAGTCAAGGGCACGCTCTTGCAATAGGCAAGATGCTACAAGAACTCTGTCGTGGTTAGAAAGATCGATGTAAGAGAAGATGTGCTCGCATGCACGAATCCAAGCTTGGACCTCTAGAACGGACTCGGAGCTTTTGAACAGCTTTCCTCCGTGATGAGAGAAATCACTGCACATGCATGAAAAGATAGACTTGCGTGAAGGAGACGATGGAGTAGGATCTGGAGGTTGAGTGCTTCTAAATAACTCTATAAACTAATCGGCAGACATATACATGGCATCCGGATTAAGCCGCCGTATTGCCCAACATCTGAGCGACATCCTCTACTTCTTCCAGCTATTGGCTGAAAGTTAAGATAAGATAAAGAATATTCAAAGGGTAGATATCATTAATTCAATAAGGAATACTACAAAATTAAAATGCATTCCTAGACTTATACCCAAACTTCTATCTACCCTAAAAGACAAGAAAAGATCAAAGGCATGATGATTAAGTGATTCGTAGCACTTGTATTACTCTTAGATGTATAGTAATAGGTGCTTCTGTTTTGTATTTATCATATTTTGTTCTGAACTCATCTCTGATACCAAGCTGTGATGCCCCACCCCAAGACCCACATTAACAAAGAATTTTTCTAGGTAATACTATCTACTAATGCGGAGAATAGGGCTGGTTAGGAGTGACAATCTATAGCCTTGTCGTAAATATCTATTGACTACGTCGACAAATGCTATATTTTTTCTATCTCAAGTGGATCGACCATATCCAATAAATACTTAATACAAAGCCATATGTGGCTATAGGATCTATTAGAATAAAATACAACAACTCAAATGCAAAACACATCACAGAACAGTAGATCATCACACACACATATATACACATACATACATACATAAATATACAGATACATCACAACATAAACAAATTGATACACGTCAAGTGGCATGGCAACCACAGATACAAGTGAGTCAAAAGAATATGCATGTCAGAGTAGAAAACAAAAAGGACTACGCAAAAAGCTATAACAGAAAGAGAAGTCTCGAACCCTCCATAACGGCAACCTCAAAACAAATCAAAGAAATCACCATATCCAAATGCGCCATAAGGCAAATATATCTCCAAATAGAAGGTAAAATCTCAAATATACGCCATATCGGCAATCTCAATAAAGCGCTAGTGTAGGCAACTCATATCTCAAAGATATAACTCCCTAGAGTTCAAATTCCTGAAAGGTAGCCGCTGTATGTATATATATATATATATATATATATACACACACACACACAATATCCCAAACGACTCAAATGGCCAACAATAAAAAGGCGACACGCTACGGAAATCACAAGCATCAATGAAATCATCTCAAAGATACAGCACATGCTTACGACCGAAGCCCACCAAGTACTGTTTTCTCAAATAAGGCACCACATCACTTAGACAAACGTCCCGAAGGACAAATAAATACATCTCTTTGACAAGCATCCCGAAGGACAAGTACGTTCGTAATGACAAACGTCTTTTAGACAAGCATCCCGAAGGACAAATGACACAAAGGTCCAGTACTGGAAAATGCACCTCTTAGACAAATGTGTCACAAATTCTTGGATAGGAACCCGAACAGTGTTAACATGTGTCCTATACACACGTTCGCACTAAACGGTTTACTAACCGCTAGTAAATTTCACACTAAAATCAGTAAGAAGTTTACCTCATCTCATCGGTAAAGTTGACCCGAAGGTTAAAATGATCAAATACACATGTTGGTAATTAACCGACAAGACAAACGCACGTGTCCCACACCACATGTTTTACCGAACCATTTAATTCTCCTTCTCATTTGCTAGAAATGTGCTAAAACGTGCAATTTATATATAAAATAATTTACATTGGAAAACAAGCTTTGAAAAAAAAATTCCGAAATCAATTTGAAAACCCATATTTGAAAATTCCCTTAATATAGAGAATAAATAGGTTTTACACTTGAAAATACTTCAAAATATTATATAATAATTATTTTGAATGCCCATTAGTTTTAAAAATTATTTCAAGAAGATTTGGAGAAAACTGTGCTCGAAATCAAATCAAAACGAAGAAAATCACTCAAACTGATATTCAAATTCAACTTAAATTCAAAATAATTCAAAATTTAAATTTTAAAATATCCAAAATTCGGCTAGTCTACTGATAGACATCATAGCCTATAATCATCTCAATATTTGCATCAAAACAAGTGACAAAACCATCACAATTTCAAGGCAAATACTTCGAAACAAGCTAGAAAACCATGGGGACAAACGACCACAAATGCACGCACCAGGGCCAACTAAATGTTGATCCAGCCCAGAGGCCAGGTCGACCGCCAGGTCGACTTGATGCTTGCTGGGTCGACCGCCTAGTCGACCTAGGCTACAGATTTGTTTCCCTAGCTTTTTCTGCTCCGTTCTCAACTTTGTTTAGCATATTGGTACAGCAAATGATTAAGTTTTGTAGCGAAAATTGACATGCATAGAGTTTGAACACTAAACTATGATCCAGAAAAGATCTGGCCGCAATTCGAGTTAATATCAAGAAGCTATGGCCACTCAAAGTGGCAACCAGAAAGAAAATCAGTAAAACAAGAAATAGAGATATGTACATAACACTGAAGCTTTCACAGAGCAATTTCTTAAAGCATCTTAAGATTTAGCTAGAATTTTGTGAGTATTTTACACACCTTGATGATATAGTAAAGTTTTCTTAGCAAGTAACGATTTTTTGAGGAGATAAGAAGCTCTTGTATTTGCTGAAAAAGAAGCATGCATTACAAAGCATGTTGGTTATAAAAAATCCTATATTAAGATCTAATATTTGTGATCAAATTATTTAGTATTTGATTTGATTATCTTTCTCTATTCTTATTTTGGTGAATTTCTTCTTGAATTAGCAGCAAAATTGAGTGGGAATAGATTTTAGTTGAAGATGGCCATTATTTTCTTTCTTTTCTTTTGTTGTATATTTCTCTTAGGGATGGAAGATGAAAACTAACATAAAGACAGATTTATTTTCACAAACCAGAAGCTTCTAGGTTAGGCTATTGGATTCCATTCTAACCCAAAAAGCCCAAGAACCAAAAATACCTAGAGAAAAAATGTAAGTAATGTACATATGTCCTCTTATTTTAACACTATATTAATACTTTCTTCTTTTAAATCTCATATTAAAAGTTTATACTTATTGTAATAAACTTGTACTTGTTATTACAACAAAATAAAATTATTTTAATTATAAAAAGATATTTTTAACAATGAACCCTCCTTTTGACAATATTTAACAGTTTACACTGTTTTAGTGTAAAATACTATTTTTAAAGCACAACTTGTTCAAAAATTATTTTCTTTGTCAAACAAATTATTTTAACTTTATTGAGTCATAAAAATATTATTTTCAGACAATATTTCATCTTTTATTTTAATAAAATACATGTTTTATTCATATTTCTCCTTTTATTTTCAATAAAAGGTTAATATTAACAATAATTACCTATATTATTACACTAACTCAACTAAAATCCAATAAATGATTATTTTCACTCCAATTAAAATAAAATTAAGCTTGAAATTTAATTTTCTAATTTTTAATTCCAAAATTCATTATTTATTCCAAATAAACAATTTAATTTCTCCAATTTTAATTTACTTTACAACATTAAATTATAACTTTCATTATATGTAATGACCTGGCATTTTGAACCGTTCAAATCGACAATTATCCACACATATCAGACTTGAATTGCTCAAAATAATAGATTGTTAATTTATATTTGGAAAAACTCGGCATAGAAGGTAAATAAACCAATCATAGAATCACAGACATAGAGTATTATAACAATAAGGAGCGGAATAGATAAATAGTAGTTCATGAAGCTACTATAAAAACATCAGATTTTAAAACAAAATACAACAGAAATCTCAAATACAGATTAGTCTCAAATACAAAAATAACTACAAGACTGAATAGAAATAACTGGAAACAACTAAATGTTGACAAGATATAAGATATATCTTCAAGAAAAGCTCCAAACTCTAATGCTGAGTCTCAAATGCTGTGTCACTCAGTCAGACCCGAGCACAAAGCAAAACACAAAACACTCGAGTCAGGATTAACATTCTTATACCAGTAAATTCAACTCAAGTGGAATGTCAACTGGAATACAAGTAACTTAAAGGATGTTTGGGATTTCCATCCTCTAAAGATCCGTGGAATTACTTACTATGTTGTAATATAAGCTATTACACTATGTCTATATTAAACTAGACTATTAAAATAGCATTAAGGCGTTACCCGTATCTCCCTGAACACATTTTATATATTCCCATAGTCTATAAAACGTCGTTAGCTTCACCAAACTGTGGTTTATCCAAAGTTCACCGAGGCAATGCCAGGGTAGATATACCGTTTACGGATCCGGACAGATGGTAACACATAGCAGCTACTACCGCCCACCTTGAGACACACTACTAAATCAAAGATGCATCCAACCAAATCACAAAGTAATAGAATGGTATTGAAGAAATATGCACGATCGGAGGAATGACATCACTTGGCCCGACGTGGCTCTTGTTTTAGCCACATCAAGATGACTCAAGGAAGTCAGGGTTATGCTAAAACCTCATATAGAATTGTCACCAAACCATCCTACTTCGTTCTGTAATCTCCAACACATATACAGTATTAAAGTGGTTTTCGGTATTGGCAGAGAGTTTGACAATACCCGATCCCAGTCTCTTTAACAACCAAATGCTTATTTCACACCATGGTCATTTCATTTCAAATAGTTCATACTTCATATCAAAGTATCATATTCATTTAAAAACCATATCAATTCGATATCATAATTCACTCTAAATAATATTCATTTCCAGAATTATAACACTTTCAAAATCATAACACTTTCGGAATAATAACACTTTCCAGGTCATAACACTTTTGAAATCATATAACTTTTGAAATCATAACGTTTTTGAAAACATAACGTTTTTTAAATCATAACACTTCTATAATCTTAACAGTTCCAACTTAAACAGTCTAGATATTGAAAATAGTATATTTATTAAATTAGTTATAAGTTAAAATAGTTTATATATTAAAATAATTTATATATTAAAATAGTTTAAAATGAAAATAATTCACATTTATTAAAAGAGATTATACTGAAATTTTTTCCAAATTAGAATTGTTCCATCTAATTCCACAAATCGATTCAAATCAACTTTAATTCCGAAATTCAATTTAAACCAATCCCAGTTCAATACTTTCAATTCAAAAAGGTTAAAGGTTCAATTAAATTCTCAATAAATCATTTCAATTTTTATCGATTTCCAATCCAGGTTTGAACTATCACTTCAATTCTAATAAGATTCAAAGTTTAAATATTCAAACATTTTCAATATAAGTTTCATTTATATTTCAAAATTTAACTTTATTTTTATTCCAATTGGATATTATTCACTTAATCATTTTAATAACAATTAAATAAAATCTCAATTTATAAATCTAAATCAATATTAAATATTCAGTCTAAATTTTATTTAAAATTGAGAGTATTCATTTGATCACTTTTTATCAAATCAAGTTATAATCATACCTTTCAAAAATCTCAAAATTAATAAATTCAAATCAATTATTTTTTTCAATTATTTATCAATTTAAATTCCAAATCAACATTAATTTATCTTCCCAACCTCTATTATTAAAGTTATTAAAAAATCTATTTTTAAAATATTAACATAAATTAAAATAAAGGCTTGAACATATTATAAACCAATTAGATTGAATTTTTATTAAATTAAATCTTATTATTAAATGTATTTTGTATTATATCTTGTTTTATATATTTTGAAAATAATAGAATTATAAGTAAAATCATAAAATTTATATTTTTCAAAACTAACTTCTAAGTTAAAACTTATAAAACGTATTATTTTGAAATCTAAATTTTATATATTATAATTCAAAATTAATATTTATTAAAACCCATATATTTCCTTTTGAACTTCGGAAATCCTTTCCAAAATATAGACCAACGGTGTCCGTATATAATTTTCTATCATATGGTCAAGTGATACAGATATTTATCATTTCAATCCGTAAATAAAATATTTACGGATATATATCATTTCAACCTGCAATCTCAAAATTTAAAAATCGATGAAAATCACTTGGGTTTATCATTTCAACCCATAACGATCTTCCCTTAATCTATAAGATCGTTCGGGTATGTATAATTTCAACCTATAAGGATTTCTAAACTAAATAGGAACTTGCAGAGTGAGAACAAATAAAATACTAACATAGACATACATACCAATAGCATGCATATATCATCATTAACAATGTAAATATAATATACACAACAGGTTATGGTGTCATATTGCAAATAATGGCATATCATATTTTAAAATTAAATAATTTAACAATTTAAATTTAACAGCATATTTCAATCGTCATTTCAGGTTAATTAAATTTACTAAATATAAGAATGTTAATCGTGAGTGATTACTCGCCTTTCGAGGCTAGAGAACTTTGACAGTGACATGAGCTGCGAATCCACACACGGATTCCAAAGCAAAGCAAGGTGAACATGGATTCGACGAACAAGGCTGATAATAAGGAATCGATGAAACAAATCAGAATCAGCTTGATATAACTAAAAAGAATGTATATAATATTATACATTTTTCTCTTAAACCAATAGTCAATTTAAAGTACATATTTAAAATAACATATCTATATTTTGTATTTAAAAAAAAAAAATCAAAACATATACTTTCCTCAAAATTCCTCTATAAAATTTATAAACCCGTATATTTTTTCAAATATTTCCAAATGGATATTTAAGCGAAATTATTTTAAAGCCATTACAAAAATATTTCCAAGTATTAACAATAAATTTAAATATATATTTTAACACATTATATACATATATACCGTTCAAACAAATACCAAATGTCAACTATATAATAAATATATGGGTAATATGTATTGTTATCCCATTTTTGGTCAAAACTGGAATATCAATGTTGTGTGCATTTCCACCACGACCGAACCGAGAAGAAGCAGCCAGCAAGCGTATATAAGTCTGGGATTTCACTCACGATTCAAGTATAAAGTCCATTCGGTATCAAAGGTTTAAAGTTTCATTCGGCAATGTAGAGCGAAGTCTCATTCGGCATTCAAGATGCCTTGGTACATCCAACGTTCCCAATACAAGAGCTCATTCGGTACTCCATGTACTGCCGAACGAGCTCCACCGAATCACCTCCACCGATCCAGGAGGAAGGCACCACCGGTCCAAAAGCTTCTCCATCTTCCACTGAACCAGACCTTAGCCACTGCCGAACCAAAGTACACGAGCCCTTGCTGAACCACCATACTCCTACCACCGGACCAAAGCCCTACCGGTCCAACATCACTCCCTGCATAGCCGAACCAAGCTCCATCCACTCACCACCGGATACACCTTCACCGAACCAACGTCCCACCGGACCAACTCCACTTCCATGAACTACCGAACCAAGCCCTTGCCGAACCAAAGTTGCCAGTCCAGATTGCTTCAGCCCAGGCCCGCTAGCAGCTATATACATCCAGGACCCCTGCCCCCAGCCTCACTCTATAAATAGAGGGGCAGGGGTACAACAATGGAAGAAAGTTTGAGAGCTCAAGCACGGATAGAACTTTCAAACAACTTTCAATTACTTGTAATCAAAGCTTTGTACTTGTAATTCGAAGAGAAAAGGAGAATAACATATAAAGTGGACGTAGGCACGTTCTGGCCGAACCCCTATAAATCTGTGTGTCTTTTACAGTTTAGTCTCTGCTTTTTATATATTTGCATAAATCACCCAAATCACTAAAAACAACTTAAAATCAACGGAATCATACGACTTTGAGGTGTTTGCCCATTTTTTGCACAAACATTTTTGGTGCTTTCACTGAGAATTGAACTCAAGGACCTACCGCTTGGAAGTTGAATTTGAGAGTTTAGAGATTCAGATTGGAAGAGTCATGGCGAGACAATCAAGCAGAAGGCCAAGGCCAGAGTAGAGTCAACAGGAAGGGAGTCAAGAGGCTTCCTCAGGAGCAAACCAAGCTTCAGCCTTCATCATCAGGGATAAGATGGAGGCTATGATGAGAAGACAAGAAGAGATGATCCAGAACTTGCTTCAGCAAATTGGGCAACTTGGAGCACAAAACCAAGGAGCAACTGGAGTTCAGAACGGAGGAGGACCATCTGGCGTAGCACCAGAGCTAGGGGGCACTCACGCAGAGCATGTTGATCCGACCCCGGGAAGAGAGATGGGGGCATCCGAGCCACCTGATAGCAATAGAGGAATGAACGTTCAGCCAGGGAGGCATACACATGAAAACTCCCGCGGACTCGGGGGGCAGGTCGAAGGCAGTGAACGAGCACTACAGCTTGGAGACAATGACAGATTAGCAGAGATGGTTAGAAGAGTTATGAGAGGCGGTTTAGTAAACAGAGACTTGGAAGATGTAAACATGAGTCCTTTTTCTTCTGCGATTAGGATGGCTAGGAACCCACTAGAATTCAAGCTACCATCAGTAGAGATGTACGATGGGAGGACAGACCATGCGGTCCATCTTACTAAGTATATGAGGCACATGGAAGTGCTGGGGGCATCACAGGAGATCATGGCCCGGTGCTTTCCACTGTATTTGACGGACATTGCAGCGTTATGGTTTAGGCAACTGGAGAGCGGCTCCATAGGAACGTGGGAAGATTTAACTGAGAGATTCATGAGGCAATTCAGGGTTCATATTGCGAGACCCAAAAATGTGATGACTTTGGCAACCTTGAAGCAGAAAACTGGAGAGACTTTGAGGAGCTTTCTAACGCGATTTAATGCGGCGGCAGCATCAGTGGATCGACCAGATCCATCTATGGTTATGATGGCGGCTGTATCTAGAATAGCTGATAGTACAGAGTTCAAGAATTCATTAACCAAGGACCCGCCTATGAACCTGGGAGAGTTCTATCATGAGGCTGAAAAATTTCTGCGTTTGGAAGATGCTAGTGCCGAAAGAGAGGAAGAAGATGACGTTTACGCAATCAAGAGCGGAAACCCACCTGGAAAGGGTGCGAAGACTAGCAAAGGAAAGAGAAAGGCTAAGGATAATGATGACAGGTCAAAGCGGCAAAGGAGGGAGCCACGATTCATCACTCACACTGAGCTGAATGAGAGTCTGGAACGAATTTATCAGGATACCAAGGGGCAGGTTCCGTATCGTAGACCAATGCGAAGGGATCCAACCTCTGACGAAAGAAAATCAGATAAGTTTTGTGTATTCCATCAATTAAACGGTCATAACACTAATGATTGTAGGCATTTGAAGGACGAGGTGGAAGGGCATATCAGGAACGGTACGCTCCTTCAGTACGTGAGGAGGCGAACTCCAGCAGTGGAGCCAGAGCGACCACCGTCTACATCGGCTAGAGGTGACCCTGGATCGGGGCACCGTTTGATTATCCATTGATTGCTTGATTAAAATAACGATGAACAAGTTGTAAACCTCTCGCTAACACAGTTAAATGATTTACACATGTGAGCGATCGCGCACGATCCATAGGCATGCTCTGAATGACTACCAGCCGCGTTATAGTAAGAGTTTACGTTTTGACATCTTCATTCTGCTTTTTGCTTTGATTTTGATTTGAACATTTAAACTCTTCCTGTTTGGACATTTCTGCTGTAAGATTCATATGATTATTGCTTTAACATTTACAATTCTATGGAAAAATTTACTTGTATGCCCGTTGGATCGCGAACGGTCCACGAGCACCTCTTGCATGGCAGCGAACTGTCGAAGTCTTTGATTCGGAAACTCCCCCAAACAATAAATCCGGCACTGATAATATTAATTCCCTCCCCCGGGCACACATAATTCGCCTCGAACGGCACCCGACCTCGAACGGTCACAACCCGCCTCGAACGGCACCCGACTTCGAACAGTCACAACTCGCCTCGAACGGCACCCGACCACGAACGGTCACAACTCGCCTCGAATGGCACCCGACCGCGAACGGTCACAACTCGCCTCGAACGGCACCCGATCGCGAACGATCATAACTCGCCTCGAACGGCACCCGACTTCGAACAGTCACTACTCGCCTCGAACGACACACGATCGCGAACGGTCACAATTCACCTCGAACGACACCCGACTTCGAACAGTCACAAACTCGCCTCGAACGGCACAACTCATCTCGCCACAAATGGCTCGATCGCGAAAGGTCGCCATTTGAGGTCCACCCCCTGACCGCCAATAGTCGCACCTTACCATGAATGGCTCGATCTCGAACGATCGTCATCCGAAGTAAGGCGCTTGACCGCGAAAGGTCCCATTTCATCTTTTGCCGCGAACGGCACCGGTCGTGAACGGTCACATTTCATCCCGAGTGGCTTGATCGCGAACGATCGCCATTTGAGGTCCGCCCTCTGACCGGGCTCGGTCGCACTTTACCTCGAATGGCTCGATCCCGAACGGTCGTCATTTGAAGTAAAGCGCTTGACCGTGAACGATCACATTCCACCGCAAATGACTCGGTCTCGAACGATCGTCGCATGGATTTAGATGCTTGACCGCGAACGGTCGCACTTCACCTCAAATGACTCGATCGCGAACGGTCGTCATTTGAAGTTATGCGCTTGACCATGAACGGCCACGCTTCATCCCAAATAGCTCGATCCCGAACGGTCGTCTTTTGGGGCCATATAAAATATCAAGCTCTTTACAGGTTGTCAACAGGATATGAACATCCAGCTCATGGCATTACAAAACACGCCTTCCTACCGCAAGGACATCAACAGGATATGAACATCCAGCTCATGGCATTACAAAACACGCCTTCCTATCGCAAGGCATGTTTTGGGGGGCAAAGTGTTATTCCATTTTTGGTCAAAACTGGAATATCAATGTTGTGTGCATTTCCACCACGACCGAACCAAGAAGAAGCAGCCAGCAAGCGTATATAAGTCTGGGATTTCACTCACAATTCAAGTATAAAAGTCCATTCGGTATCAAAGGTTTAAAGTTTCATTCGGCAATGTAGAGCGAAGTCTCATTCGGCATTCAAGATGCCTTGGTACATCCGGCGTTCCCAATACAAGAGCTCATTCGGTACTCCATGTACTGCCGAACGAGCTCCACCGAATCACCTCCACCGATCCAGGAGGAAGGCACCACCGGTCCAAAAGCTTCTCCATCTTCCACCGAACTAGACCTTAGCCACTGCCGAACCAAAGTACACGAGCCCTTGCCGAACCACCATACTCCTACCACCGGACCAAAGCCCTACCGGTCCAACATCACTCCCTGCATAGCCGAACCAAGCTCCATCCACTCACCACCGGATACACCTTCACCGAACCAACATCCCACCGGACCAACTCCACTTCCATGAACTACCAAACCAAGCCCTTGCCGAACCAAAGTTTCCAGTCCAGATTGCTTCAGCCCAGGCCTGCCAGCAACTATATACATCCAGGACCCCTGCCCCCAGCCTCATTCTATAAATAGAGGGGCAGGGGTACAACAATGGAAGAAAGTTTGAGAGCTCAAGCACGGATAGAACTTTCAAACAACTTTCAATTACTTGTAATCAAAGCTTTGTACTTGTAATCTGAAGAGAAAAGGAGAATAACATATAAAGTGGACGTAGGCACGTTCTGGCCGAACCACTATAAATCTGTGTGTCTTTTACAGTTTAGTCCCTGCTTTTTATATATTTGCATAAATCACCCAAATCACTAAAAACAACTTAAAATCAACGGAATCATACGACTTTGAGGTGTTTGCCCATTTTTTGCGCAAACATGTATGTAGTCAATTATAATTAAAAATATCAAGTATACATTATAATATATATATAACATATATGCAATACATATAAAAAGATATTTTAAAAACAAACAAAATAGAAGGTTGCAAGGTTGAAGGTAAGGACCCGGAAGAAAAAGGTGCGGCTTCAGGTAAAAGCAGGATCTTTGATACAGAATGAAAACTCTATATCTCTTCTCTATTATTTTATATAGAGCGGCAGAACTAAGAATGGAGAGAAGGCTTGAGATGGTTCGACATTGTCAAACAGCAAGTAGTGGAAGGTTTTGGGCGAGGCTGCTGTCTCCGCTGAAGATGAAGGAAGCTTTGCAGGGACTCTGGTGGTCAATGGGTGAGGTTGTAGTGGCGGCCTGGCTATGGAAGCGAGGAGGTGCACAGGGCATGGGAAAGGTCCGGGTTCTGGCAAGGCTGGAGGTTGATGATGGGTGCAAGCGGGATTGACGGGCGTTTGATGGATTCGTGCTCAGGTTGGTAGCGTTCAGGTGGAGATTGCAACATGTGGAGAGGTTGGACATTGACGGAGAAGCAAGGTCACAGAGGTGCTGGGTTTCATATCTGTTGTGGTCTCTAGTTAGCGGATGTGAGGTTACGAAGGAGAAGTTGTGGACCTGGAGCTTTAGAGGCGGTGATAGGCTTCTAGGGTTGTGGTGGCTTCGGCAATGGTAGAGCAACGACAGTGGGTGTTTCAGGGTGGTTTGCTGGCACTACTGGATAGCGGAGGGAAGGTGCCGGAGTGGATCGTTGATGGGATTTCGACATTGTTTTGGTGTGGCTAAAGGAATAAGGTGCAACAGGGCGGAGACATGAGCAATATGGATGCGCTCAAGGGCTGAGGAGGGGCGGATCTTGGTGGAGGGTGGTTCGTGGCATTAGAGGCAGAGGAGCAAGTGTAGGGGAAAGACTCAAGGCAGAGAGGGTGTTTGGTGGTGCTAAAGATGGTCCGGAGGTGGATCTGTGTAAGAAGAACCATGGTTATAGCGGGCTGGCTATGTGGGTTTCAATGGGTTTACAAGAAGGAGGAGGCGGCAGAAGTCAGGCCAAATTGAAGGAAGAAGAAAGCAGCTTTTCCACAAACCCATATATGTACAACTATCATACATACGAACAGTCAAATTATACATATATATTTACGAATACACACACACACACACACGAAAATATATGGGAGGAGTAGATGATACGACAGGAAGGTTGGTAAGGATGAGCGATACTTGGAAAAATGAACAATTTCAAGCGAGCAAGATTCTTTAATATATAAACTTATATATATTCTCCTAGTTTCAAAGCACAGAAGGAAAAAGATTAGCAAGCACAACTCTCTGATAAAATTTAGTTATATATATTTTAATGGAACAAAAATGAAACAGAACGGGGAGAGCATGGCAAGGAGATGAGCAATAAAATAAAAATGTACGAACAATATTTTCTTTTATGAACTAAAAATTGAAAAGGAAGAGACCCAACGGTAAAAAATTGAACCAACGTATAATTTAATAAAGTTAGAATACCAAAAACTAACTATGTTGAATTTCAAAAAATTATAATAGCTAATGGCTATTGGTTTATCAAAGACAAATGAAAGGACACAAAAACCCAAAAAGACTCAAATAGGTACTGATATGGCTAGTCATTTTGCAGTTTCTGCTGCGTACCAGATGCTAAAACACACAAATGAATATAATGCGGAGATCAGCATGACGAGACCAACAAAATGGTACACAGATATCAACAATATGATCATCCTATTAAAAATCGGATTTTTGCTGCTAAAAATGATGCAAATTCGTCGAAAATAAGATAAATGGGGATAGAGAAGTCAAAATTTGATGAAACGAATTATGACATCTCACTCATAAAATAGTATACATTTTTATTGTATAAAAACATTCAGGTTTCGAAGATATCTTATTTTCATCAAATTTAATTGATTTAAGTTGAAATTGGAAATTACACAATAGAATAAACTTTCATATTTTCCAACGAAAATCTACCATTGGCTATATTTAAATAGATGAATTCCAAATATCAAATTTCATTGCTAAATTATAATAATTTATTTTCATGAAAATCTCAATTAATTACGTTATAAAAACTGTTAAAATTTATGGGTCGTTACAATATAATTCAATATTGTCAGGAAATCTTCAAAACATGGTTGTTACACAAGTAATATTCAGCATTTAGGGTGCTTCCATATTTATGGTCATGATTTCTTAGTCCATAACTTACAATATGATCTCCACTCCGTGGGTAATCAGAGTAGGAGTATAAATTTAAATCGGTTTATTTTTCCAACTCATAGTTGCTTTACACACCCTTTTGAAATATGGTCGCAACTACTTCTATAAAGTTAGACATATATTGAAAATAAGTATATATATTTATATATAGTATGGTTTTTGAAAAATATTTTTGAAAATAACAAATACGCCACTTATAGATTCACATTTCCCCGTTGATCAAGTAAACTAGGCTCTAATACTAAATGCAACAACCCGTCCCGAAACAAGCCTAAATCCCGACATTGAAAAAGCCCATTGAAACTTAGACCATTCCAATGCTAGTTGTTGGTTAGTAAAAATAACGATACAAAGCTATCTATCTATCCATTCAAAACTCACAGCGGACGGAACAAAATATAATAGCAATAATAGTACCTATTTATTTCAAAGCATTTCAAATGTCACAAAACATAACATATTGTCAAATGTTACAACATTTTATCAAAAATACATTTTATGGGTACAATGGAAAATAATATGAAAGATGGATAAAAACTACAAGCTTCACTCTTGCCATCTTCAAGCGTCATAAATTCCTTCTCTAATATGTGTTGTAATGAAGAGGGAGTTGGAACAACAAGTGTCTGGTGAATAAAAACCCCAAGCCTTACTATTTTAGTACTTTGGTAGTATATTTCAAAATAAGAATATGTCTTACATATTTTGAAATCATCTAATACTTCATATAAGGAAAGGAGGCGGACCCTCAAGCTACCACTTAATATCTTCCATTTCTGAAGCAGGTTTCCCAATCCCATAACCCATAACCAACGTCATAAATATCTGACAAGGCGAGAGATAGTACCCAAGTCACTTAATACCCTTTACTGAAGATGGGCGGACTCCGACTATATAAGATCTCTATTGAGATAGATCCCCATCATTTAAGATTTATGTCCAAGGTGGACTCCTCACTAGTGCTTATCTAGATGAAATTGCATGAAATCTCTTCGAGTTATTTATTACTTCTTTATGGGAAGGCGAGCCATCAAACAACCACCTAATACCTTATCCTTTAGTGGACACTTTCTGAGATACAAACTACCGTGCCTAAATAACTAACCATTGACTATTTAAGACTTTATTTAGTGAAAAGAGGCGAGCCCTCAAATAACCACTTAATATCTCCAAAACCCCAAAGCAGGTCCTTTGTCTTATGACACATACCCCACAGTGATGTTGTGACGGTCCGCCTTTCTCTCCACAGAAAGACGCATCATTAATAAGAAAGAAAGGGATAGAAAAGACAAAAGATAAAGAAGAAATAACGAAACAACATCAGAATCTCAACAGCGGAACGAATAAATTATATTAATCACATAGGTATTACATAATATACAACTTCTATTAGAGTCACACAGCTTATACATCACATACTAGACAGTTATAAACACCTATCTAGACATTACAACTTAAATACAACTCAGAGATACCAACATAGTGGAAACACTAAATATCTACAATCGCTGAAGCCACATGCTCCATTTCTCCTTCATAGTACGTCAAAGCTAACCTGAATCCCTTGGCTAATCGTAAAAATTTGAGTATCCAAGAGTTTAAGAAAATAGAAAATAAACTCCGGGTCAGGCATGGGTCTGGTGTGAGTAACAGGTTAAACTTGCTTAACTTTGAAAAGCCTTTGAAACAAAAGGTATCTCGTAAGACTTCCCACACATAACACGGAAAAGTTTTTGCCTTACAATAACCAAAACATTTGATAGGAAATCCAGTGATATTATAATAGGGTCTAGGGTTTTCAAGTAAAATACTGAAATAGCTGGAATGCTTACATTTCATGTTCTAACATAGTTAGGCACAACTAAAACGTTTGGCACTTATTGGAGATTGGATTCCATGCAATGGCACGGCTACTGGGGTAACACCGTCACAATACATGGCCTAGATCACCGTACCGAGGATCCACCCAAAATCCCCTGCAACACAAGGCCGGAACCATCCCTTACTGGACAGTCCTGAAAGAGACAATCTCGGCAGTTGTTGCAATCAACTACCCCACACAGCTGAATAAAAAGGGACTTCTAGACAGGGGAACATCTTGTCCTACTTGTGCGCGACTCACTTAGCCTTGCCGCACCTCCCATGTTTTAGCCATTCCCGATTGATGAGGTTTAAGGCTATGATTACCTTTATAGAACACATCTATCTTAGAATGCTCATCGTCCACCTGATGATGTTCTGAAAGCATTCAATCCATACAAGTTTGTTTCGGGTTCGAATGAAACCGAAGGCATTATCTCATTACACTCATTTTGGAATAACCCTCAGAGTCAACGACAATAGCCCTTGCACTCTGAATCTTCATCTTCACTTGAGATTCACGACCTATCATTTAATGTGGATCGATGTGATTTTCGGATATCCAAATTTGGAAACCCGATCCCGGTCTCATTGAAATCCAAAACCCGTCTTTTAAGTCCAAATTGTTTTATAGTTAAAACAATTTGATTCATTATCTATATTCACACAGATTGATAATTCACATTATCACAAATAGATAATCCATATCATCACAATTCAACCAGGGCATCTCATATCACAGATCAACACATATCTCATATCAGAGATATCAAAACAATCCAACGCATTCAATATCATTCAACCATGCATGAGCAATAATCTATTAATCGCACCATCTCTAATTTATTTAAAATAAATTAAATTAATTACTTCCATTACTATAAATCTTGCTTACTTAACCATTAATTAATTACAAACTAATTAATTAATCATCCTTTAATCATCCATCTTAATTAATCACCCTTGATTAATTATTCTCTAATTACATTAAGTAATTAACCTTTAATTAATTTCAATAATTAATTATCCTTAACCATTTGCAATAATTAAACTTTAATTACTCTCATTAATTAATTAACTATAATTAATTACATTAATCCTTAATTAATATTAATTAATTATCCTATAATCACTTCATTGATTCATTATCCTTAATTAATCAATCCTTAATTACTTCATTAATTATATTAATTAATGATCCCTTAATTACTTCCCCAATTAATTATTGTTCTAATTAATCACATTTAATAATTAATCTTTAATTAATTACATTTATTAATCAGCCTTGATTAATCACTTTCAGTAATTAACTACCCTTAATTAATTACCTTACTTAATTAACTTCTAAATGAATTTTGTTAATTAATTCTTAAATTAATTACACTAAGTACTTAATTCTTAATTGCTTCAACCAAGTAATTATCTTTCTGATTAATTACACAAAGTAATTAAACCCAAAACTACTTCCACTCTTCAATTAATTACATCCAATAATTACCTATTAATTACTTCACTAAGTAATTACACTTTATAAATCACATTCAGTAATTATACTTAACCAACTCCATAATGATTATCCTTAATTAATTAATCTAATTAATTATCTTAAATTAATCACATTAATTAATCATTTCATAATCCCTAGTTAATGATCTTTGTATTAACTATACTCATTAACCAATCCTTTAATTACTTCCCTAAGTAATTATGCTTTAATTAACAATTATTAATTACAAGGTAATTAATTCTTAATTTTCGGTTAATCCATCTCTAATCACTTAATTAATAGATGCTTAATTGTAATTTAATTAATCTTTAATTACTTGATTAATAAATTTCTAATCATTAATTAATAATCTCTTATTATCTAATTAATGATTCTTAATTACAAATTAATTAACCTTTAAATTAATTAACTTTCAACGCTTAATTACTTAATTTATTAATCTTTAATCATAAATTAATTAATTAAATTAATTAATTATTCTTTAATTACCTTATTAATTTAATTAATTTCAAATCATTAAATCTAAATTAACTTTCAATGTAAATTATTATCTTTATTTACTTCCTCATTGTGACAAACATATATATTACAACATTTTATCCTTTACTCAATTACATTTATAATCAATCTTTAAAAATAACTTAATCATTTAACATGCAAATTTAAGTTAAACAAATTTATATAACTTCCCATTCAAATGTTAAAGAAATTTTTTATAAAAGGATTTTATATAAATAAAGTTTTAAACATATTCTTGGAAAGCTAATTCATTTAAAAACATACTTTAAACCTTTAAACTTGTTCAAACATTTTGATTTTTATAAAACTTTATTTATCTCAAAACTAGGATACATAAATTTATTTTGAACTCATACTTAAAAACTTAATTCAAAACCCAATCAAGCTAAATAGTAAAATCTAGAAATCATTATACTTCACAAAACATATTCTTTTTAGTTTTGAAACCTGTATTCTGTTTTAATTTAAATTTAAAACCTGAACAAAATTTACTTCAAAAAAAATCTTAAAACTAGAACAACCCAAATGACCCAAGCCCAAACCCTCTAAACCCCAAGCCAAACTCACAAATCATCGAGCATCTCACGCAAACGACTCGAGAAAAACTCGAGTACCCTTCTTCTTCTTCGATCCTAAGCTTCACTTGATAAACAAAAATGCACCGTGCACATGCACGGTGGCTCCGACCATCCCTGGTCAACATCGCGACCTTCCCATAGTTGGCGACCACAACCTTAGACAAACCCCAAACTTCTTCGATTCTCACTCGAAATCGAATTCGAGCAAACTAGCACAAACCTGAAACATGAACTCAACCTGGGAAACCCCTCGACCTCACGCCTCTGATCAACGGAATGCCTGAGCCTCCAGCCATGACCTCGCCAACTTCCCCATTACCATTTCCCAGAGTCTGGTGGAACTCGATCCACTAGAGGCGCCGAGATGACCTAGTTCCAGACTTAGACAAAAACTAGGGTTTAAGAACAAATCTGATCACCGCGGCCACCACAGTAACTTGCTCACTCATCTGACATTTTTCCCGACCTCTCTGATCATCCCTCTACCTCTAAAGAAGACCATGGCCTCCACAAGCAACTAGATCGCCAGAGACAACAAAAAACACTAATTTCTGATCAACTCGAACTACTCCCTCATCCTAATACTAAAATTTGTGATTTTATTTTTAAAAATCATGTTTTTGATTAAGGATTCGGTTTATATTTATTGATTGATAAATTAAGATGTTTGAAACTTTAAAAAAACTCGGGCTTTCCTGTTCTTTTGGTTTTCCAGAGAAAATTCCAATTTATTTTCACTTAAATATAATTTTAAACTTTAATCTAAGACGAAACAAACAAATTATGTTTAAAGCCTATGTCTTAACAAAAATTTGGTAAAGAGATAATGATTTTTGTTTGAAATATTGGTCTTAAAAACAAAGAACAGAGATGTCACAGGTGAAACAGACATTCACACATCCATACATCCAAATATACACAGAAAATTCACCAATATACATATACACAAACATGCTTTATTCCAGAAATTAACATGCATCCAGATTTCGTGCTTAAGCTTTTAAAAAAATGTTACTCACCAGTTTAAAGAAGATGAACAGTGCCTTCTTTTTGAAATAGCTTTTTGAAACTTTAAACTTGAATGCTGGAAATGTTTCTGATTTAAAAACTTGAATGCTGATCCTAATTAAAACTGGAATGCTTGTACAGAAATTTTTAGAGATGAAACTGCTTGATTCCAGGTTTGCTTCATTTATCTTAGGTTGAAGAAAATGCTTACAGGCTTTGGTTTTATTTTTGAAAATGATTTGCTATTTATTGATTTGAAGATGATTAACAGGTTATTGGATTTTATTTCGTGTTTGTGGAAGTATTTGATCACTGATTTGTTTATGAGAATTTGGTTTAAGTTTTTTTCTTAGCTTTGAATAGAAAAAGATAGAAAAGAAATTGAAGATAAGAAGCATATGTATTTATAAAGGCAAAATGTGATTTATTTAAAATAAAAACAAAATCGAAATTAAAATGACACTTATTTGACATCTTAACATTTGTCATATGGTGTTGTTTATTATTTAACACTTTTTACTAATGTCTTGATTTAATCACACTTGTCATTACATAATTTTTATTTGTTTTAAATGTAAATAAAAAGCTTTTATACTTACTTTATAAATTCTTATGCAAATGTGTGTGTAAATATATAAATTACTTTAAAGAAAATATAATAAAACCAATTACATATATTTTAAATTCGAATATTTTAAAATATCTATGTTTTGAATTTCAAAATTAAATTCAAATTCAAATTAAATTTAAAAATCCAACTTAAAGTCAACTTATATGTACACATATATAACAACACATTTAATTTGAGGATAACAATTCTATTTTCTTTAAAATCTATTTATATATATATAAACAACACATTATAATTATTGTTTAAAAATAATAATTTTGCTAATTTTTAAATAATTTATAAAAGAGATTATCTCATTATTTATAAATTCTTATATTACTTAATGAATTAATGTATTAGATGTAAATTGTATTTTAAACTTTCATATATATATATATATTTATATTTTCAAATCATATTTATCAAGCAATATTTAAAAATAAAATAAAACAAATCTTTATGTTAATTTTATTTAAATTTAAACTTAAGCTAAGATATTTTAAACAATTTAAACATTTGCCTTAAATATTTAATACTATAGAGTTAACTATTTAAACAACTTTTGAAAAGTTTTATATTAAATTTAAACCATAATTTCCAAATTACCAAATATATTAGAATTTGAAAACATGATTTTATTTATTTATTAAATTTTAAACCAAAGCTTTTCTATTTACAATATATAAAAAATATATATACATTATAAATAAAAAATATTTATTCACTTTAAAAGATAAAATTTACCAATTAAATATTTATTTGCTTTTAAAAGAATATATTTTCCAATTTAAATTAGAATTATAAAATAAATTGTCAAATCAATTTAATTATTAATACAGATTATTAAATTGATATTGTCCAAAATTCCGGGTCATTATATTCCTCCCCCTTAAAAGAATTTCGTCCCCGAAATTTAAAAGCAAAGATAATTTAATAACCCATCAAAGATTTTAATTTTAAACCACAAGCATATATTATCAACCATATGCTAACAAGCATAGCAACCAATCCACTCAATCAAACAAATCTAATGATCCTGACACAAATCAGGGTAAACCTTCCTAACACTATCAAGAATTTCCCAGGTACGAACACTGGAATACTCGCTTTACTGAATCCAAACAATCTACACTACTAAGCTACAGAGCTCCTACTCATCTAGATCTACTAAACTGAACAGGATATCAGACCATAGACAAGTCTGACTCAACTAAAAAAATCCTCCTGAACTGTTGGTTCCACAACCAGTGATGGATCACACACGTATTCCCTCAGAGATACGTGAAACACATTGAATCCTAGTCTTCCAAACTGGCAATTCAACCCTGACGACCAAAACATTTATCCTTACAAGAACACAGAAAGATCCAATACCTCGAAGCTAGCTTTCTAGTCTTACCAAATCTTATAGCTCCTTTGATCGGAGAAAACTTATCCAAAATCAAATCTTCGACTTCAAACTCCAAATTCCTATGTCTCTTACCCAAAAAATTCTTCTGGCCTACCTGGGCTGCCTTCATCCTTCTTGATCAGCTCGACCCTCGCTGACGCCTCACGAAACAAACTGGACTAAAAACAACCCAAAAAAATGATCCTCTCAAGATCAACCAAAATCAGGAGCACAAACTCCACTCTACCATCATCAGTAGACTACAAACTTCTCTTATCCGAAAAAGACAAAACAGGAGCACGCGCCAACCTTGTGTAAAAGCTAAAAGCTGAATCGATAGTTGGATCTCCAACCGAAGCTCCAAACCCCAAAGGTGAGTCTTAAATGCTGAATTACTCAGTCTGACCCGAGCGTAAAGCAAAACACAAAACACTCGAGTCAGGATTAACATTCTTATATCAATAAATCCAACTCAAGTGAAATATCAACTGAAATAGCAGTAACTTAGGGGATATTTGGGATAACCATCCTCTAAGGATCCAAGGGACAATCTACAATGTAGAAATATACACTATAACACCGTGGTCATTTCAAATTAATTTATACATAAAAACCAAAATATCATCTTCATTATATATATATATCCTCAATTTCACAGATCGCTTCAAAAACCAACCCAACTTTCCCATTCAAATCAAGTTCAATCTCACTTTATCAATTTTCATTCAATTCAGTTTTCTAAATAACAAATTCAAATTATATTGATTCAAATACAGATCTGAATCACAAATAAACCATTTAAATTCCAGTATATTTCAAAGCTTTAATATTCAACATTTCAAAGTTCAATTTAACAGTTTCATATAGATCTCGATTTAACCTCATTATTATTTAGTCTTGAAATATTCACTTAATAAATTTAATATCATTAAATAATCTAAAATTACAGTTTACTAAATATTTCCTTAAATTCATTTAAACGTGAAATATTCATTAGCTTACTTAAATCAAAATCACGTTATATAATCATATCTTTTAGATCTCAATTTCAATAAGTTTCAAATCGATTTAATCAAATTAAATTCTTAATTGATTACAATTTCAAATATATTTCAGATTTACCTTCCCAACCTTAACTTATTCGAATTATTACCAAAATCTATTTGAAATATACATTAAAATCCTTAAACATATTATAGGTATTAAATCAATCTTAATTAAATTTAATATTATCATTAATCCTATATATATATATATATATATATATCATTACAATTTTATATACATAATATATTTAAGAATCAATATTTATTACAACTATATATTTCTTTACAAAACCATAGAGTTCATTTTCAAAATAGTTATACAGAACAACGGTGTCGGTGTATAATTTCTATTCTATGGTCAAGTGATACGGATATTTATCATTCAATCCGTAATTTAAATATATACAGGTGGATATCATTTCAACCCGTAATCCCAAATTCAATTCAAATGAAAATTTCTTGGGTTTATCATTTCAACCCATAACAATTTTCTCCTATTCTAAAGTCCGTTCGGGTATGTATCGTTTCAATCCATAGTGATTTCTATACTAACAGGGAACTTGCAAAGTGGTAATAGATAATAATAACAATAATAATAATAATAATAATAATAATAATAATAATAATAATAATAATAATAATAATAGACATATATCATCAAGTACAATATAATATAAACAACAGGATATGGTGTCATGTCCCACAGGTGAACAATTTACAGATAATAACATATATATCAATTTAAATAACCGCAGCAGTATATTTCAATTATCGTTTCAATTGAAATCAAATTTAATAAATATAAAAGCGTTAATCGTGAGTGATTGCTCACCTTTCGAGGCTAGAGATATTTGGCGTTCAAATTGAGCTATGAATCCAAATGTGAATTACAATGCAAGGCTAGATTGGCACGAATTCAACGAACAGAGCTGATAACAGGAATCGATGAGACAAATTGAATCAGGTTTGGCATAAACTGAAAATATATACATTTTAAAACACATATATTTTAAAATCGAAGAAATATATATATATATATATATATATATATATATATATATAAAACTGAATACGTAAAATCAGTATATATATACACACACACAAATCTATTACCGGTAAATTTTTTTCTTCAAAATATAATATATATAAAATTCCTTTTCTCAACACTATATACATATGTACGTATGCAGCAGCCAGCTATCATATAAAAACATACTGACTTATATATACATAAAATAGACTTATGAATATACATATATAACTACCAAATTATCTATATAGGGACCTAAGCAACTTGCATAGATAAAAATATGATACTGTAAACCCATAGGTATATCCAATATTTCAAATCAACGCCTGTACATCTACTTGTTTCTTTTTCATTTTGTTGTCTTTCTTTCTTTTTTCTTTTCTTTCTTTTCTAACAATAATATATTAACATCAACATATAATACTATATATTTACACTATCTTAAATATGACTAACATTTGACAAAACAAATATAAACTCATACCGCCGTAACAACTACATATACATTATATAGATATAAAAAAACCAATATATAACAAAACCGATAATATATATATATATATATATATATATATATAAAAGCACCCGCAACATGATATATACTAAATATATCTCTCTACAAATTTGAAAATAAAGTATACTAGCAGATAGAACACCAACTCACACAACTCAATAAAATTTATAGTTTATAAAGCTAGAATAATACAACTTCCTATATATATACTCTTTAAAGTCAACATCTAATATCCAACAGAAAATTCCTAGTAAACAAACTGGTTATAACATATAATATATATATATATAATATCCTTTGAGTTCCGTACGTAAAAATAAGTATACATGTTCGCATACCCTTCCACAGTTACCGACTGGGCTCGGCCGAAGTTATTGGGGTAGGCCAGGGCTTGCTAGTAGGTGAATGAGTGGAAGGCTAGAGGGTGGGTAGGCGCAGTGAAGGGTTCAATAAAGAGTGAGAAGGGGAGGAGGGGAAAAGTCTTGCGGATCTGAGCTGGCGGTGAAGTGTTTGGTGGCGGTTTGGTTCGTCCAAGGTGGAGCAGTGATTGGCCAATGATTGCTAGTGGCGAACGGTGCTGTGCCTTTGTCGAGGAAGGCGGAGTACGGTCAGTGGGTGGCAGCGGCAGTCGAGTAGAGGCACAAAGTGAAGAAAGAAAATAATAATGAGTCACAGAAGCTTCAAGAGGAAGAAAAGAAAAATATTGTTGAACTTTATATCGTATTCTATGTTAAACTGACAGAAAACAACACAAATAGGAAAGAGGGAACGACATGAATAGGTGGGTATAGTAATAGGCAGAATAAATTTCAAGGAATATAAAAAGGCTATGTAGTTCTTGGTAGAAAACAAATGGTCACTAGTAAATCAAAAGTCACTGAACCGATACCGATACGGTCCGACGTTTTACACATTATTGAATATACCGTGGAGGTCAGCCCAACGAGATGATCAAAACGGTATATAGATATTGGTGGTATGACCATCTATCAAAAGGTCGATACAGAAACTGATATATACGTTGCTATTCCGTATGGAAAAATCCAAACAGAGCTAGAAACGTTCGAAATTCGCGAAACGAATTGCGCGGTCTTATTCAGAGTGTTCTAAGTAAATTTTCTCATGTAGACATATTTAGATTTTGGAAAACTTTTAAATTCAACTGTTATTTCGCTGAAAATAAGATCGATGGAGTAATAACACTAAAAATTTGAGAAACGAAATGTGACGTCTTGCTCAGAAGATGATTTACAATTTTTCTATTAAAAAATATTCAGGTCTGGAAAACATTTAGTTATCATCAAATATTAACTGATATAGATTTAAATAAAATAGCACTAGAAAAATAACTTCCATATTTTCTCTTGAAAATTTACCAGTCGCTATGTTTAACTAGACGTACTCCAAATAATAAATTTTTATTTCAAAATATTATTATTTAAAATTTCTCAAAATTTAATTAAATACGTTATAAAAATTAATAAAATTTACGGGTCGTTATACTCTCCTCCACTCAAAACTTTTCACCCCCGAAAAGGAAGTAGGAGAATAGAAACAAGCAGAAGGAAAAATATATTGACAGTCAAGGTTAAACAATTAATTTGAAACTGTATAAATTTTAATTGAAATATTTATTTGAAAACTTCATTTGCAATTCAATTATCCTTTATACTTTAAAACTTTTCAAAAGCCATTTGTAAATTTTCTTGCTTCCTTTATAAATACCATTCATATGTTTAAATAGCATCTTTATAAATATATGAAAACAATTATTTACCATGAAGCTATTCAAACATTAAATCCTTATTTTATACGTTTTTCCCAAGATACTTTTCACATATTATTAATAAATTAACCATCATTTACTTTAAGTATGTTTTTATTTAATTAATACTTCTAAAATATTTATAGCACTAATTTTTTTCCATTAAACCATGTAGTAAATAAATACATAATAATTTAAAAGGATATATTCAAAAAGGAAAAGAAGGTAGATTTTGAAAAACAGAACATAGGTGAGTAAATAAAGCTGAGCAGATAAGGTAGATTCAAAAGAGTAGTATCGGGCACTAATAGTTAATTCAAACCATAAAAAGTTCAATTTTCAAATATTGGTACAAAATTCCTTTGTTGAAAAATACTTTTATAATAAATACTTTTGTATCGAAACAAATTTTCTTCCAAGATACTTTTATAACTCAATATTTCAACAAGTTTATCCTCGTTCTTACAGACTCTGGCCATGCGTTGATCAGGCGCAAAGCTAGAATTCTTCAAGTACTTAGTAGACATGTTTCAACACCTAGTGAAAATACTTGAAAAACCTTCAAAAACGATATGGAAAGTACAATCCCAAAAAATCACCTGGATCGCAGATACACAATGGTTACGCTTGGATCCTCGAAGAAACATCTGTACCTTTAGGCAATCACTGCCTTGCGAATTATGCCACGATAACCAAAACCCATGGACCGCAGAATACATAACAATGGTTACGCCTGGATCCCCCAGGAAACATCCATACCCTTTAAGCAATCTCTGTCTTGCGGATTACGCCATGACAAAAAACCGGTAGACCGCAGGATACATAACAGTGGTTACGCCTAGATCCCCCAGGAAACATCCATAGCCTTTAAGCAATCTCCACCTTGCGGATTACGCTACCCCAAAAACGACCATAGGTTACACTATGGTAGGACACTCGAGTATCACATCTGAAAAACCAAAATCAGAGAGAATAATATCGATAGAATGAATCCACAATGTGACCACAAAAAAGATATCAAGCAGAAGGCACTTTCCATATCATTACATCGAAAATATGTGTGACGAGACGGAATTTGCCCGCTCGAAAATCGACACCCATACTTCAAATCGTATTCGAATGTCGTAGATTCGATCGTTCAAATCCGATTCGCCGGAGCTTATAACAACATTAAGTAAACAACATAGCGGAATTAAAAGGATAATACATTGATATACAACATTGATACAATATCTGATACAACAGATGATCCAATAGATATCAATATACATCAGAGATATGATACAATAAAATAGCAGCGGAAAGAAAATAGATAACATCTAGCAGCGAAACAAATAACTCTAAGATAGTCTTCAAGGAAGAACTCCAGAAATAACTGCAACTCCATTTCCAAGAACTAATCCAGCAATAGCTCGAACTCCTCATAACAATGCACCAAGCTAGGCATGACTGGTGCGATCCAAAGACTGAACTAACTCCAGATAATACACTATATCTAACTATCTGAAAAACCCAACTCTAGACTGCTCGTGTAGAAAATAATGAGCACCCAGAGTTTAGGAAGGAAAACAATAAACTCCGAGTCAGTCATGTGACTGGTGTGAGAACTCAAAACAGTTTACTTAACTTTAAAATCAAAATAGAGGAATATTTTTAAATTCAATTCGCAATGCTTTTAAAAAATGAGACTACCATAAGGCCTCCCGCACACACACACAATGCAAACGCAGAATCGGAGGAGATTTCTCCTTATGATAGTCAAAGATGCTTGATACGCATTTAAAATAACATTTGATATTATTACTAGTGCATAGTGTAGGAAAAATTCATTTCGAAAGTAGAATATAAATCTTAGCCAACATACGACCATTATCGTATGCCTACTATAGCTACCATCCAAACAGTGGTGACCACCATAAGTGAATAGCAGGTTCTACAACTAATACCATACAAGTTTCGTATTGGGAATTGTATTTCCAACGAATGATCAGGCCAAGGAACTTCCCATTGCCACATGAGAATGCCTCTGGATGGACATCCCCGAGAACCAAACCGGATCTCTACCAACACAAGGCCGGGTTACCCCTAACTGAGTAACAACTGACCGAATATGCCATCCCCCGGTCCTTTGGGACCTTTATCCGAGAGCTCTCTAATCAATTCACACAATCATAACAAAGTGTTTTCAACATGAGTAAGTATCTGGGCTCTATACCATGATACCACCCTTTTCCAGAAGGAAATGCACACATCCTAAAGGGCGCTACCCCTCATAGCCTTGCTGCTTCTTTCCTGTTTTGACCATTCACGGGGTGTGAGGCTCGACGAAGTCACATCCACAAAAACATACTTTATACAAAAGCCATGCTTTGGGTCAACAAATGATCATAGAAATGATCACCAAGATAGACGATCAAATAAATGATCCTATCATAAATAATCAACACAATGATCATTTCACAGCAACACTCAGTATGTCACATTACCAAATTGGGAATATATTGCTGATAACTTCAACTATATAACCTCTGAGCTCGTACGTCTCAGAGAAGGGTGTTAAGCTAAAAGAATAAATTCTCCGCCACCAACAGAAATATATTTGAAAGAATCGGCTTTATATCTCAAATTGTAATGTCAGACATACAATCCATACAAGTCTGTTCCGGGCTCGAACAGAACCGAAGGCACTTACAAAGAAGTCCTTGCAATCCGGATATTCACAATCCCGATCGGATTTCCCATCACTTAGGGAGTTTCTATACCGGCGCGACTCGGTGCAGAAACAATCGATAGGTCATCCTATCGCTTTCGCAAATACCCGGTCTTCATCACCGGTCTTCAAATGCTATCCATAACGGCGTATCACATATTCGGAATGGGTTATACGACACAAAGGTCCTTTCTCGGCTAAACCGAATAGTGAGCGAAATAGTTCAAAAACATATGGATATTGGGATTTCAATTAAGTCACAACTTATTTCCCAAAACTTTTCTTCAAATGGTTTAATCAATTACCATTTCAATCTTTAAAACAAAAAGATTCATTTTCACAACCTTTAACGGTTTAAACAATTTTCACATTTTAATCTTTTAAACAAAAGATTCATTCACAGATTTTCCAAATCAATTTTCATTTCGATTTGATTAACTCGTTAAATCTTTAAATCAAAGATTTAACTTTATAGCCTTCAAAACAATTTCATTTCAATTTGATTTAAACAAATCATCAATTTAAATCTGTTAAGAATAAACAGATTTAATTCATAGCTTTCAAAAAGAATTCATTTATAACTTAGGAAAATCATTTCTCTATTCAATCTTGAAATTCCCCTAATTAACTGGAATCTCAGTTCTTATCTAAAAGTGTTTATCATTTGAAAACAACAGTTTTCATTTTGGAAATCTAATTCATTTATACGAGTTGAAATCCTTGGGTTAAATTCAAATTCCAAAAATAATACTTTAAAAATGGTTTAACTCATATATAACTAGTATAATATCGTTAATCCCTAGTTTCAAACTACAGAATTCAATTTCAATATTGAATTCAAATTTAAATCAAATTATTTAAATTCCAAAACTTAATCAAGTAATTTAAAAATAATAAATTTTATTTTGAAATTCCATTCCAAAAGCTTTTCACATTTATTCTGGTTCCATTTCCAAAACATTTGAATTTAAAAATTCAAATTTAAACTATTTCAAAATCTGTGACTTAACCGATTTCCTCGTGAAATCCATCATTGTGTGTGTATGGTGTGGTCCAGGGGTTTAACACAATAGTGCAACATCATTTCAATCATCACAGATTCAGATACAACAATATATTCGATAAGCGATATAAATATAACGCTTATCTTTCATACACAGATTCGCAGATATATATATCACAAACAATAAACTATATCACAGATCACAACACAAATCAGGATAATCATAAAGCATCATATATCAGGGACATCGACAATTCAACATCCAATAAAATCCAAACATCCCTAAGTAGGATCAATTTAATCTTCTGATAAATTTAAATCAGATTAAATTTCTATGAATAATTCTTTTCACATTTATTTATCAAATAAATTTCAAGTGAATGATTCTCATTAACTATTCATAATTATTTAATTACTATTCTTAAGTAATTAAACTCAATTTAATTATTGTTAATTAACATTTAATTAACCTTTAAAATCTTATATTTAATCACTGATTATTTAATTAATTAAGTTCTAAACTGTAACTTAATAAATCTTAATTACTTGATTAAATAACCTTAATCATTTGTTTAAAAGACAACTCTTTATTAAATTAATGAATCTTATTTACAAATTTATTTACCTTAATCTATTTAACTCAAATCTTAATTTCTTGATTAAATAAATTAATCAATTATTCACTTGAACTAATTTAATGAGTGCATATCATTTTATCTTTACTAATTCAAATTAAAACATTTTCTAACTAATGTTTTAATTATCATCACAAAGCAAATTTAAACAATTTTAAATATTAAAACTTCTTTGATTTCAGAATTAGGATTCAAATTATCTTTAATTCAGTTTTAAATTTAAATTTAAACTTTTAGTTTCAACTTGCTTAAATTTTTCATTTAAAATTTTAACTCCATTTCAAATTCCTTTAATATATTTTGAATTGCTTTTAAGTTATTAAAACAATTTAAATATAAAACTTATTTAGGTTCAAACTAAACTCTACATTCAACTTGAATTATATTAACTTTTCAATTTGAACTTAGCTTTAAAAATCTTGGTTTAAAATTAAATTTGGGTTTTAAAAATTTTCAAACCAAAACAGTTTCAGGTTTGAAGCCTGGAATATGAACTTGACCCGAGCCCAGAAGCAACTTGCTTCGAGCTAAAATTCGAAACGCACGTGTACTTCCCGAGTCTCTCCCCTGTCTTCACGCAACCCCTTTTCCCCCCTAATCCTATCTTCTTCCCTCTCTCAAAATTCACCCAGTTCCACAAACCTGCACGTACACGTGCACACACGCCACGGCCAACTCTGACCATCGCCGACGTCATCAGCAAGTCGACTACCATCCCTCGATCTGACAACGACCATCCAAATTTCCTCACGCGCGCAAAATCGAATTTGAGTTGTACAACTCAAACCTGGAAAATGCGTCTTCCTCCCCATCCATACCTGGCAACGCTAAGTTCTCCGACCACCGACCATCATTCGCCACTAAACTCCGGCCACGAACTCGTTTATCTCCCCTCTATCAACCACCCACGCCCGGTTGCACTCGGTCGACCACACGCGCCGTGGCGGTCACTCCATTCGACCCAGCAAAAACTAGGTCACCGAACTTCATCAACCTCCCCTCGCCACCATCGGGACCTGTCGTCGCTTCCACCATTTTTCCCTCTATCTCCGGTCATCCCTCTACCATCTCCAAGAGCCCCGACCTCCCTCAATCTCGAGATCACCGGAAATACTCAAAACTAAGATTTTCAAACAAACCCGAATTACTCTATGATCCCAATTCTAAAAAATATGATTGTAACTTTAAAATTCATGTTAAAGTATAGGGATTTCATTTTCATAACTGAATTCGTAAAGTAAAGTGTTTGAATTTTTACAGAAACTTGAGTTTCCTGTTTAACTTTTTATTCCCAGAGCAAATACTAAATTGCTTTAGCTTAAATACAATCTTAAACTAAAGCTTATAATAAAACAACCAAGTTTTATTTGATTCCTGTATCCAACTTATGCTTAGATCAAGAGAAAATGATTTTTTTTGAAGCAAACATGAACTTGAAAATTTAAGTACAGAGGTGTATTACAGGCTACAACATGCAGGCATCATTTCATAAACATCCAACAGTGTATAAACACATATTCATATTTATTTCAGGCATAACTTATCAATCATATGTAAATATACTTGAGCTTTTTTTTTTTAATTTGAGTTACTCACCGTATTTCCAGAGGAAGAAGAAGACAGAGCTTCTCCACTTGAAACAGACTGTTGAATCTTCAAGCTGAAACCTCCTTTTCTTTTGATCTCTGGCTTGTTCTTGAGTTTGTATTGTTTAAACTTGAAGTGTTGTTTTAGATTTTGTAGAAAGAAAGCTTACTCATTTTTTTTTCTTCTGGTTTTTCCTTTCTTCTCAGTTTTGAATTTCTTTTTACTGACTTGCTTAAGTTTTGTTTTTGAACAAATATCAGCTAATATGGATGTATATAAATATATGGAAACAGTTTTCTACAATAGGTATGGGCTGGTTTGAAAGCATTAAATGCTTCATGCTTCAATGTAACAGCCATCTTATTTTAATTCTTACAAGTACATTATGCATACACTTATATAGATATGCTGTTTGATTTCTTTTGCAAGTACCAAGTCTTACATTCAAAGTTTTCTTTTCTTTTGTGATCAAATCCAATTTTATTTTTCTTGTTTCACTTACAGCACATATGCTGTTAATTTTATTTTGTTTTGTTTCTTATTTATGCCTTTGTTTATTTAGCTAGCTTTGTTCTTTCTTTTCTAGGGTGGCTGATGCATATTTGTATTATGCAGTGATGTTGTACAAATATGTTGTATTTTTTTTTCTTTGTTTAGTGTTGTTGGGGCTGCACTATTTGGTTTGTACCATTTCATATATATTCATATTGTCTTGTATATTTATTCTTTTTAGTTTAGTTTTATACTTATTGTTTTTGTTTTATAATTTATCTTCTAATCATATTTCTAACATACGTATTAAATCTACAACGTATATTTTATTTTATATTTTTCACTTAATATTGATAAGTAGTTTTATTCTTATCTCTTTTTTACTTCTATTTTTTTTAGTTTAAATATTTATCATAAATTTTACTTAATAAATTATCTGATTAATTTAAATCAATCTATTTATTTATTTTTATACTTGTGTCCAAAGTATATTATTTACTTTTCAAAATCATTTATATAAGAATTTATTTAAAATCCAACATATACATACATATTCACATATATACAAAATTTCAAATCCATATGACTATATATATATTTTCTATTTGAATCGAGGAAACTCGCTTCCATTTATATTTAATTTTATAATCTTTATTCAAAATTTCTTTTAATTATCAATTTAAATTAATTTAAAATCTAGGGTCGTTACAGACTTCCCCCCTTAAAAGAATTTCGTCCTCGAAATTCGTAGGCACGAAAACAACACGGAGATAGACAGATTCGATCTCCTATAATTCTTCAAACTTAAGATATGGATTCCAAATTCAAGTCGGAATATCTCAGAATACATACCAATTTGTCCCTCTTCGGACCTTGGTATTCACAAGAAACTACAATAGAATTTCAAAATTTGGTTTCAAACGAAATCGATTTATCGATACAATTCGATTATCCTTCATATTCTATTAACCCATTTTAACTCAATTTAAATTTTCCAATTTAATTTAAATTTTCAATTCCAATTTCCAATTCATATTCATTAAGGTTTTAAATCAAAAACTGAAAAGAAACTGATGAAATACGAAGAAAGAATATCTACAACGATTCGTAGGGCATCCCCGCACCGAAACTTCTTTCTAGAGCCGTCTCGAAGCAATCAAAAGAATTTGGATACGAATCAAAGGAAAATTGATAGAGAAAGTTATTTCCACCGTTGTTACAGAGTTTTGACTAATTATAGTCGTATTTACCTGTCCCCTATCTCGTTCTCTTCTTGCACTCATACTTACTATTAGCAGATAGTAAGAGAATTTACTGAGGCATTCGAACAGATACCTTAGGGATTACTCATTCTAGGGATACTTCACCCTATCTCTAATGAGTTACTTAATGTGTTACACTCCTGAGCTAAAGTTAAACCCTTAGCTCTGATACCAAATGTGACGAGACGGAATTTGCCCGCTCGAAAATCGACACCCATACTTCAAATCGTATTCGAATGTCGTAGATTCGATCGTTCAAATCCGATTCGCCGGAGCTTATAACAACATTAAGTAAACAACATAGCGGAATTAAAAGGATAATACATTGATATACAGCATTGATACAATATCTGATACAACAGATGATCCAATAGATATCAATATACATCAGAGATATGATACAATAAAATAGCAGCGGAAAGAAAATAGATAACATCTAGCAGCGAAACAAATAACTCTAAGATAGTCTTCAAGGAAGAACTCCAGAAATAACTGCAACTCCATTTCCAAGAACTAATCCAGCAATAGCTCGAACTCCTCATAACAATGCACCAAGCTAGGCATGACTGGTGCGATCCAAAGACTGAACTAACTCCAGATAATCCACTATATCTAACTATCTGAAAAACCCAACTCTAGACTGCTCGTGTAGAAAATAATGAGCACCCAGAGTTTAGGAAGGAAAACAATAAACTCCGAGTCAGTCATGTGACTGGTGTGAGAACTCAAAACAGTTTACTTAACTTTAAAATCAAAATAGAGGAATATTTTTAAATTCAATTCGCAATGCTTTTAAAAAATGAGACTACCATAAGGCCTCCCGCACACACACACAATGCAAACGCAGAATCGGAGGAGATTTCTCCTTATGATAGTCAAAGATGCTTGATACGCATTTAAAATAACATTTGATATTATTACTAGTGCATAGTGTAGGAAAAATTCATTTCGAAAGTAGAATATAAATCTTAGCCAACATACGACCATTATCGTATGCCTACTATAGCTACCATCCAAACAGTGGTGACCACCATAAGTGAATAGCAGGTTCTACAACTAATACCATACAAGTTTCGTATTGGGAATTGGATTTCCAACGAATGATCAGGCCAAGGAACTTCCCATTGCCACATGAGAATGCCTCTGGATGGACATCCCCGAGAACCAAACCGGATCTCTACCAACACAAGGCCGGGTTACCCCTAACTGAGTAACAACTGACCGAATATGCCATCCCCCGGTCCTTTGGGACCTTTATCCGAGAGCTCTCTAATCAATTCACACAATCATAACAAAGTGTTTTCAACATGAGTAAGTATCTGGGCTCTATACCATGATACCACCCTTTTCCAGAAGGAAATGCACACATCCTAAAGGGCGCTACCCCTCATAACCTTGCTGCTTCTTTCCTGTTTTGACCATTCACGGGGTGTGAGGCTCGACGAAGTCACGTCCACAAAAACATACTTTATACAAAAGCCATGCTTTGGGTCAACAAATGATCATAGAAATGATCACCAAGATAGACGATCAAATAAATGATCCTATCATAAATAATCAACACAATGATCATTTCACAGCAACACTCAGTATGTCACATTACCAAATTGGGAATATATTGCTGATAACTTCAACTATATAACCTCTGAGCTCGTACGTCTCAGAGAAGGGTGTTAAGCTAAAAGAATAAATTCTCCGCCACCAACAGAAATATATTTGAAAGAATCGGCTTTATATCTCAAATTGTAATGTCAGACATACAATCCATACAAGTCTGTTCCGGGCTCGAACAGAACCGAAGGCACTTACAAAGAAGTCCTTGCAATCCGGATATTCACAATCCCGATCGGATTTCCCATCACTTAGGGAGTTTCTATACCGGCGCGACTCGGTGCAGAAACAATCGATAGGTCATCCTATCGCTTTCGCAAATACCCGGTCTTCATCACCGGTCTTCAAATGCTATCCATAACGGCGTATCACATATTCGGAATGGGTTATACGACACAAAGGTCCTTTCTCGGCTAAACCGAATAGTGAGCGAAATAGTTCAAAAACATATGGATATTGGGATTTCAATTAAGTCACAACTTATTTCCCAAAACTTTTCTTCAAATGGTTTAATCAATTACCATTTCAATCTTTAAAACAAAAAGATTCATTTTCACAACCTTTAACGGTTTAAACAATTTTCACATTTTAATCTTTTAAACAAAAGATTCATTCACAGATTTTCCAAATCAATTTTCATTTCGATTTGATTAACTCGTTAAATCTTTAAATCAAAGATTTAACTTTATAGCCTTCAAAACAATTTCATTTCAATTTGATTTAAACAAATCATCAATTTAAATCTGTTAAGAATAAACAGATTTAATTCATAGCTTTCAAAAAGAATTCATTTATAACTTAGGAAAATCATTTCTCTATTCAATCTTGAAATTCCCCTAATTAACTGGACTCTCAGTTCTTATCTAAAAGTGTTTATCATTTGAAAACAACAGTTTTCATTTTGGAAATCTGATTCATTTATACGAGTTGAAATCCTTGGGTTAAATTCAAATTCCAAAAATAATACTTTAAAAATGGTTTAACTCATATATAACTAGTATAATATCGTTAATCCCTAGTTTCAAACTACAGAATTCAATTTCAATATTGAATTCAAATTTAAATCAAATTATTTAAATTCCAAAACTTAATCAAGTAATTTAAAAATAATAAATTTTATTTTGAAATTCCATTCCAAAAGCTTTTCACATTTATTCTGGTTCCATTTCCAAAACATTTGAATTTAAAAATTCAAATTTAAACTATTTCAAAATCTGTGACTTAACCGATTTCCTCGTGAAATCCATCATTGTGTGTGTATGGTGTGGTCTAGGGGTTTAACACAATAGTGCAACATCATTTCAATCATCACAGATTCAGATACAACAATATATTCGATAAGCGATATAAATATAACGCTTATCTTTCATACACAGATTCGCAGATATATATATCACAAACAATAAACTATATCACAGATCATAACACAAATCAGGATAATCATAAAGCATCATATATCAGGGACATCGACAATTCAACATCCAATAAAATCCAAACATCCCTAAGTAGGATCAATTTAATCTTCTGATAAATTTAAATCAGATTAAATTTCTATGAATAATTCTTTTCACATTTATTTATCAAATAAATTTCAAGTGAATGATTCTCATTAACTATTCATAATTATTTAATTACTATTCTTAAGTAATTAAACTCAGTTTAATTATTGTTAATTAACATTTAATTAACCTTTAAAATCTTATATTTAATCACTGATTATTTAATTAATTAAGTTCTAAACTGTAACTTAATAAATCTTAATTACTTGATTAAATAACCTTAATCATTTGTTTAAAAGACAACTCTTTATTAAATTAATGAATCTTATTTACAAATTTATTTACCTTAATCTATTTAACTCAAATCTTAATTTCTTGATTAAATAAATTAATCAATTATTCACTTGAACTAATTTAATGAGTGCATATCATTTTATCTTTACTAATTCAAATTAAAACATTTTCTAACTAATGTTTTAATTATCATCACAAAGCAAATTTAAACAATTTTAAATATTAAAACTTCTTTGATTTCAGAATTAGGATTCAAATTATCTTTAATTCAGTTTTAAATTTAAATTTAAACTTTTAGTTTCAACTTGCTTAAATTTTTCATTTAAAATTTTAACTCCATTTCAAATTTCTTTAATATATTTTGAATTGCTTTTAAGTTATTAAAACAATTTAAATATAAAACTTATTTAGGTTCAAACTAAACTCTACATTCAACTTGAATTATATTAACTTTTCAATTTGAACTTAGCTTTAAAAATCTTGGTTTAAAATTAAATTTGGGTTTTAAAAATTTTCAAACCAAAACAGTTTCAGGTTTGAAGCCTGGAATATGAACTTGACCCGAGCCCAGAAGCAACTTGCTTCGAGCTAAAATTCGAAACGCACGTGTACTTCCCGAGTCTCTCCCCTGTCTTCACGCAACCCCTTTTCCCCCCTAATCCTATCTTCTTCCCTCTCTCAAAATTCACCCAGTTCCACAAACATGCACGTACACGTGCACACACGCCACGGCCAACTCTGACCATCGCCGACGTCATCAGCAAGTCGACTACCATCCCCCGATCTGACAACGACCATCCAAATTTCCTCACGCGCGCAAAATCGAATTTGAGTTGTACAACTCAAACCTGGAAAATGCGTCTTCCTCCCCATCCATACCTGGCAACGCTAAGTTCTCCGACCACCGACCATCATTCGCCACTAAACTCCGGCCACGAACTCGTTTATCTCCCCTCTATCAACCACCCACGCCCGGTTGCACTCGGTCGACCACACGCGCCGTGGCGGTCACTCCATTCGACCCAGCAAAAACTAGGTCACCGAACTTCATCAACCTCCCCTCGCCACCATCGGGACCTGTCGTCGCTTCCACCATTTTTCCCTCTATCTCCGGTCATCCCTCTACCATCTCCAAGAGCCCCGACCTCCCTCAATCTCGAGATCACCGGAAATACTCAAAACTAAGATTTTCAAACAAACCCGAATTACTCTATGATCCCAATTCTAAAAAATATGATTGTAACTTTAAAATTCATGTTAAAGTATAGGGATTTCATTTTCATAACTGAATTCGTAAAGTAAAGTGTTTGAATTTTTACAGAAACTTGAGTTTCCTGTTTAACTTTTTATTCCCAGAGCAAATACTAAATTGCTTTAGCTTAAATACAATCTTAAACTAAAGCTTATAATAAAACAACCAAGTTTTATTTGATTCCTGTATCCAACTTATGCTTAGATCAAGAGAAAATGATTTTTTTTGAAGCAAACATGAACTTGAAAATTTAAGTACAGAGGTGTATTACAGGCTACAACATGCAGGCATCATTTCATAAACATCCAACAGTATATAAACACATATTCATATTTATTTCAGGCATAACTTATCAATCATATGTAAATATACTTGAGCTTTTTTTTTTTAATTTGAGTTACTCACCGTATTTCCAGAGGAAGAAGAAGACAGAGCTTCTCCACTTGAAACAGACTGTTGAATCTTCAAGCTGAAACCTCCTTTTCTTTTGATCTCTGGCTTGTTCTTGAGTTTGTATTGTTTAAACTTGAAGTGTTGTTTTAGATTTTGTAGAAAGAAAGCTTACTCATTTTTTTTTCTTCTGGTTTTTCCTTTCTTCTCAGTTTTGAATTTCTTTTTACTGACTTGCTTAAGTTTTGTTTTTGAACAAATATCAGCTAATATGGATGTATATAAATATATGGAAACAGTTTTCTACAATAGGTATGGGCTGGTTTGAAAGCATTAAATGCTTCATGCTTCAATGTAACAGCCATCTTATTTTAATTCTTACAAGTACATTATGCATACACTTATATAGATATGCTGTTTGATTTCTTTTGCAAGTACCAAGTCTTACATTCAAAGTTTTCTTTTCTTTTGTGATCAAATCCAATTTTATTTTTCTTGTTTCACTTACAGCACATATGCTGTTAATTTTATTTTGTTTTGTTTCTTATTTATGCCTTTGTTTATTTAGCTAGCTTTGTTCTTTCTTTTCTAGGGTGGCTGATGCATATTTGTATTATGCAGTGATGTTGTACAAATATGTTGTATTTTTTTTTCTTTGTTTAGTGTTGTTGGGGCTGCACTATTTGGTTTGTACCATTTCATATATATTCATATTGTCTTGTATATTTATTCTTTTTAGTTTAGTTTTATACTTATTGTTTTTGTTTTATAATTTATCTTCTAATCATATTTCTAACATACGTATTAAATCTACAACGTATATTTTATTTTATATTTTTCACTTAATATTGATAAGTAGTTTTATTCTTATCTCTTTTTTACTTCTATTTTTTTTTAGTTTAAATATTTATCATAAATTTTACTTAATAAATTATCTGATTAATTTAAATCAATCTATTTATTTATTTTTATACTTGTGTCCAAAGTATATTATTTACTTTTCAAAATCATTTATATAAGAATTTATTTAAAATCCAACATATACATACATATTCACATATATACAAAATTTCAAATCCATATGACTATATATATATTTTCTATTTGAATCGAGGAAACTCGCTTCCATTTATATTTAATTTTATAATCTTTATTCAAAATTTCTTTTAATTATCAATTTAAATTAATTTAAAATCTAGGGTCGTTACAGACTTCCCCCCTTAAAAGAATTTCGTCCTCGAAATTCGTAGGCACGAAAACAACACAGAGATAGACAGATTCGATCTCCTATAATTCTTCAAACTTAAGATATGGATTCCAAATTCAAGTCGGAATATCTCAGAATACATACCAATTTGTCCCTCTTCGGACCTTGGTATTCACAAGAAACTACAATAGAATTTCAAATTTTGGTTTCAAACGAAATCGATTTATCGATACAATTCGATTATCCTTCATATTCTATTAACCCATTTTAACTCAATTTAAATTTTCCAATTTAATTTAAATTTTCAATTCCAATTTCCAATTCATATTCATTAAGGTTTTAAATCAAAAACTGAAAAGAAACTGACGAAATACGAAGAAAGAATATCTACAACGATTCGTAGGGCATCCCCGCACCGAAACTTCTTTCTAGAGCCGTCTCGAAGCAATCAAAAGAATTTGGATACGAATCAAAGGAAAATTGATAGAGAAAGTTATTTCCACCGTTGTTACAGAGTTTTGACTAATTATAGTCGTATTTACCTGTCCCCTATCTCGTTCTCTGCTTGCACTCATACTTACTATTAGCAGATAGTAAGAGAATTTACTGAGGCATTCGAACAGATACCTTAGGGATTACTCATTCTAGGGATACTTCACCCTATCTCTAACGAGTTACTTAATGTGTTACACTCCTGAGCTAAAGTTCAACCCTTAGCTCTGATACCAAATGTGACGAGACGGAATTTGCCCGCTCGAAAATCGACACCCATACTTCAAATCGTATTCGAATGTCGTAGATTCGATCGTTCAAATCCGATTCGCCGGAGCTTATAACAACATTAAGTAAACAACATAGCGGAATTAAAAGGATAATACATTGATATACAGCATTGATACAATATCTGATACAACAGATGATCCAATAGATATCAATATACATCAGAGATATGATACAATAAAATAGCAGCGGAAAGAAAATAGATAACATCTAGCAGCGAAACAAATAACTCTAAGATAGTCTTCAAGGAAGAACTCCAGAAATAACTGCAACTCCATTTCCAAGAACTAATCCAGCAATAGCTCGAACTCCTCATAACAATGCACCAAGCTAGGCATGACTGGTGCGATCCAAAGACTGAACTAACTCCAGATAATCCACTATATCTAACTATCTGAAAAACCCAACTCTAGACTGCTCGTGTAGAAAATAATGAGCACCCAGAGTTTAGGAAGGAAAACAATAAACTCCGAGTCAGTCATGTGACTGGTGTGAGAACTCAAAACAGTTTACTTAACTTTAAAATCAAAATAGAGGAATATTTTTAAATTCAATTCGCAATGCTTTTAAAAAATGAGACTACCATAAGGCCTCCCGCACACACACACAATGCAAACGCAGAATCGGAGGAGATTTCTCCTTATGATAGTCAAAGATGCTTGATACGCATTTAAAATAACATTTGATATTATTACTAGTGCATAGTGTAGGAAAAATTCATTTCGAAAGTAGAATATAAATCTTAGCCAACATACGACCATTATCGTATGCCTACTATAGCTACCATCCAAACAGTGGTGACCACCATAAGTGAATAGCAGGTTCTACAACTAATACCATACAAGTTTCGTATTGGGAATTGGATTTCCAACGAATGATCAGGCCAAGGAACTTCCCATTGCCACATGAGAATGCCTCTGGATGGACATCCCCGAGAACCAAACCGGATCTCTACCAACACAAGGCCGGGTTACCCCTAACTGAGTAACAACTGACCGAATATGCCATCCCCCGGTCCTTTGGGACCTTTATCCGAGAGCTCTCTAATCAATTCACACAATCATAACAAAGTGTTTTCAACATGAGTAAGTATTTGGGCTCTATACCATGATACCACCCTTTTCCAGAAGGAAATGCACACATCCTAAAGGGCGCTACCCCTCATAACCTTGCTGCTTCTTTCCTGTTTTGACTATTCACGGGGTGTGAGGCTCGACGAAGTCACGTCCACAAAAACATACTTTATACAAAAGCCATGCTTTGGGTCAACAAATGATCATAGAAATGATCACCAAGATAGACGATCAAATAAATGATCCTATCATAAATAATCAACACAATGATCATTTCACAGCAACACTCAGTATGTCACATTACCAAATTGGGAATATATTGCTGATAACTTCAACTATATAACCTCTGAGCTCGTACGTCTCAGAGAAGGGTGTTAAGCTAAAAGAATAAATTCTCCGCCACCAACAGAAATATATTTGAAAGAATCGGCTTTATATCTCAAATTGTAATGTCAGACATACAATCCATACAAGTCTGTTCCGGGCTCGAACAGAACCGAAGGCACTTACAAAGAAGTCCTTGCAATCCGGATATTCACAATCCCGATCGGATTTCCCATCACTTAGGGAGTTTCTATACCGGCGCGACTCGGTGCAGAAACAATCGATAGGTCATCCTATAGCTTTCGCAAATACCCGGTCTTCATCACCGGTCTTCAAATGCTATCCATAACGGCGTATCACATATTCGGAATGGGTTATACGACACAAAGGTCCTTTCTCGGCTAAACCGAATAGTGAGCGAAATAGTTCAAAAACATATGGATATTGGGATTTCAATTAAGTCACAACTTATTTCCCAAAACTTTTCTTCAAATGGTTTAATCAATTACCATTTCAATCTTTAAAACAAAAAGATTCATTTTCACAACCTTTAACGGTTTAAACAATTTTCACATTTTAATCTTTTAAACAAAAGATTCATTCACAGATTTTCCAAATCAATTTTCATTTCGATTTGATTAACTCGTTAAATCTTTAAATCAAAGATTTAACTTTATAGCCTTCAAAACAATTTCATTTCAATTTGATTTAAACAAATCATCAATTTAAATCTGTTAAGAATAAACAGATTTAATTCATAGCTTTCAAAAAGAATTCATTTATAACTTAGGAAAATCATTTCTCTATTCAATCTTGAAATTCCCCTAATTAACTGGAATCTCAGTTCTTATCTAAAAGTGTTTATCATTTGAAAACAACAGTTTTCATTTTGGAAATCTAATTCATTTATACGAGTTGAAATCCTTGGGTTAAATTCAAATTCCAAAAATAATACTTTAAAAATGGTTTAACTCATATATAACTAGTATAATATCGTTAATCCCTAGTTTCAAACTACAGAATTCAATTTCAATATTGAATTCAAATTTAAATCAAATTATTTAAATTCCAAAACTTAATCAAGTAATTTAAAAATAATAAATTTTATTTTGAAATTCCATTCCAAAAGCTTTTCACATTTATTCTGGTTCCATTTCCAAAACATTTGAATTTAAAAATTCAAATTTAAACTATTTCAAAATCTGTGACTTAACCGATTTCCTCGTGAAATCCATCATTGTGTGTGTATGGTGTGGTCCAGGGGTTTAACACAATAGTGCAACATCATTTCAATCATCACAGATTCAGATACAACAATATATTCGATAAGCGATATAAATATAACGCTTATCTTTCATACACAGATTCGCAGATATATATATCACAAACAATAAACTATATCACAGATCACAACACAAATCAGGATAATCATAAAGCATCATATATCAGGGACATCGACAATTCAACATCCAATAAAATCCAAACATCCCTAAGTAGGATCAATTTAATCTTCTGATAAATTTAAATCAGATTAAATTTCTATGAATAATTCTTTTCACATTTATTTATCAAATAAATTTCAAGTGAATGATTCTCATTAACTATTCATAATTATTTAATTACTATTCTTAAGTAATTAAACTCAATTTAATTATTGTTAATTAACATTTAATTAACCTTTAAAATCTTATATTTAATCACTGATTATTTAATTAATTAAGTTCTAAACTGTAACTTAATAAATCTTAATTACTTGATTAAATAACCTTAATCATTTGTTTAAAAGACAACTCTTTATTAAATTAATGAATCTTATTTACAAATTTATTTACCTTAATCTATTTAACTCAAATCTTAATTTCTTGATTAAATAAATTAATCAATTATTCACTTGAACTAATTTAATGAGTGCATATCATTTTATCTTTACTAATTCAAATTAAAACATTTTCTAACTAATGTTTTAATTATCATCACAAAGCAAATTTAAACAATTTTAAATATTAAAACTTCTTTGATTTCAGAATTAGGATTCAAATTATCTTTAATTCAGTTTTAAATTTAAATTTAAACTTTTAGTTTCAACTTGCTTAAATTTTTCATTTAAAATTTTAACTCCATTTCAAATTTCTTTAATATATTTTGAATTGCTTTTAAGTTATTAAAACAATTTAAATATAAAACTTATTTAGGTTCAAACTAAACTCTACATTCAACTTGAATTATATTAACTTTTCAATTTGAACTTAGCTTTAAAAATCTTGGTTTAAAATTAAATTTGGGTTTTAAAAATTTTCAAACCAAAACAGTTTCAGGTTTGAAGCCTGGAATATGAACTTGATCCGAACCCAGAAGCAACTTTCTTCGAGCTAAAATTCGAAACGCACGTGTACTTCCCGAGTCTCTCCCCTGTCTTCACGCAACCCCTTTTTCCCCCTAATCCTATCTTCTTCCCTCTCTCAAAATTCACCCAGTTCCACAAACCTGCACGTACACGTGCACACACGCCACGGCCAACTCTGACCATCGCCGACGTCATCAGCAAGTCGACTACCATCCCCCGATCTGACAACGACCATCCAAATTTCCTCACGCGCGCAAAATCGAATTTGAGTTGTACAACTCAAACCTGGAAAATGCGTCTTCCTCCCCATCCATACCTGGCAACGCTAAGTTCTCCGACCACCGACCATCATTCGCCACTAAACTCCGTCCACGAACTCGTTTATCTCCCCTCTATCAACCACCCACGCCCGGTTGCACTCGGTCGACCACACGCGCCATGGCGGTCACTCCATTCGACCCAGCAAAAACTAGGTCACCGAACTTCATCAACCTCCCCTCGCCACCATCGGGACCTGTCGTCGCTTCCACCATTTTTCCCTCTATCTCCGGTCATCCCTCTACCATCTCCAAGAGCCCCGACCTCCCTCAATCTCGAGATCACCGGAAATACTCAAAACTAAGATTTTCAAACAAACCCGAATTACTCTATGATCCCAATTCTAAAAAATATGATTGTAACTTTAAAATTCATGTTAAAGTATAGGGATTTCATTTTCATAACTGAATTCGTAAAGTAAAGTGTTTGAATTTTTACAGAAACTTGAGTTTCCTGTTTAACTTTTTATTCCCAGAGCAAATACTGAATTGCTTGAGCTTAAATACAATCTTAAACTAAAGCTTATAATAAAACAACCAAGTTTTATTTGATTCCTGTATCCAACTTATGCTTAGATCAAGAGAAAATGATTTTTTTTGAAGCAAACATGAACTTGAAAATTTAAGTACAGAGGTGTATTACAGGCTACAACATGCAGGCATCATTTCATAAACATCCAACAGTGTATAAACACATATTCATATTTATTTCAGGCATAACTTATCAATCATATGTAAATATACTTGAGCTTTTTTTTTTTAATTTGAGTTACTCACCGTATTTCCAGAGGAAGAAGAAGACAGAGCTTCTCCACTTGAAACAGACTGTTGAATCTTCAAGCTGAAACCTCCTTTTCTTTTGATCTTTGGCTTGTTCTTGAGTTTGTATTGTTTAAACTTGAAGTGTTGTTTTAGATTTTGTAGAAAGAAAGCTTACTCATTTTTTTTTCTTCTGGTTTTGCCTTTCTTCTCAGTTTTGAATTTCTTTTTACTGACTTGCTTAAGTTTTGTTTTTGAACAAATATCAGCTAATATGGATGTATATAAATATATGGAAACAGTTTTCTACAATAGGTATGGGCTGGTTTGAAAGCATTAAATGCTTCATGCTTCAATGTAACATCCATCTTATTTTAATTCTTACAAGTACATTATGCATACACTTATATAGATATGCTGTTTGATTTCTTTTGCAAGTACCAAGTCTTACATTCAAAGTTTTCTTTTCTTTTGTGATCAAATCCAATTTTATTTTTCTTGTTTCACTTACAGCACATATGCTGTTAATTTTATTTTGTTTTGTTTCTTATTTATGCCTTTGTTTATTTAGCTAGCTTTGTTCTTTCTTTTCTAGGGTGGCTGATGCATATTTGTATTATGCAGTGATGTTGTACAAATATGTTGTATTTTTTTTCTTTGTTTAGTGTTGTTGGGGCTGCACTATTTGGTTTGTACCATTTCATATATATTCATATTGTCTTGTATATTTATTCTTTTTAGTTTAGTTTTATACTTATTGTTTTTGTTTTATAATTTATCTTCTAATCATATTTCTAACATACGTATTAAATCTACAACGTATATTTTATTTTATATTTTTCACTTAATATTGATAAGTAGTTTTATTCTTATCTCTTTTTTACTTCTATTTTTTTTTAGTTTAAATATTTATCATAAATTTTACTTAATAAATTATCTGATTAATTTAAATCAATCTATTTATTTATTTTTATACTTGTGTTCAAAGTATATTATTTACTTTTCAAAATCATTTATATAAGAATTTATTTAAAATCCAACATATACATACATATTCACATATATACAAAATTTCAAATCCATATGACTATATATATATATTTTCTATTTGAATCGAGGAAACTCGCTTCGATTTATATTTAATTTTATAATCTTTATTCAAAATTTCTTTTAATTATCAATTTAAATTAAATTAAAATCTAGGGTCGTTACAATATGTTTCATATAGTACCTTTCAAATTACTTCTAAATATCATACTTATATTGCAACAACCCACATATTTTACGATTGAATATTTAAATATTTTATTTAAATATTTTATCGTTAGTCGGATTTTAGTTCGAAAAGTTACTTTTTTTTGTATACGGTCGAATTAGGGCTCGGGACCACTTCCATTGGGTCCAAAACGCCGTTTGCGATCTTTTTGAGTGTAAACTTTGATATGTTTGAAGTTAGTCGAATTTTGCCACTTTTTCACTTTGGGCTTTGGGTTTGGTTTAGCCCATTAGCCTAAACTATTAACTCTAGCTCAACCCCCCTTCCCTTCATAACTTCACTTTCATTTCTTAACACTCAAGCTTCATCAAAAATAGAGGGAGGAATGGGAAATTAAAACTCCACGCCCTAGTTCATTTGCAAATCCAACATCTAACTCCAAATTCAAAGAGAAGCCATTGATTTAAGCTTGTTGTGTTGAGATTGAAGTGTGGTTGATTCTTCCTTTTCTTATCAAGCTTCTTCTTCATTGATTTTGCGAAAAGTTAAGATTTTTATCTCACATCTTTGTCTATAACTATCTTTGAATTGTTGGGTATGAATTCCAAACACTTTTTCATATGCATTTGCTCTTGGTTTGGATTAAATTGGTGAAAATCCCAATTTTTAGTGTTTTGGGTTCAAGTCTTTAAAAATCCTAACTTTGATGATTGAACTTGTTTGTAGTGATGCATCGAGGAGCCAATAGGACTGGGTAGCCGATGGGCGTAATCCCCTAGCGTCCGTGCTCGATCGATTGCAAATTGAGAGAGTTTTTTGCACTTTTGTTGCTTAGGTCTTTCGGCCTACACACATATCTTTCGGCCTGCAGTTAGGTCGCGCCAAGCATAGGTCGCGCCATGCTTAGGTCGTTCCACCACTTGGTCACACCTCTTAAGTCGCTCGGCCTTCTCTTACGCCTTAGGTCGTGCCATTTGTCTTCTTAAGTCGCTCGGCCTTTTCTTACGCCTTAGGTCGCTCCACCACTTGGTCGCACCTCTTAAGTCGCTCGGCCTTCTCTTACGCCTTAGGTCGCGCCATTTGTCTCCTTAAGTCGCTCGGCATGCCCCTGTACCATAGGTCGCTCGGCCATGTTAAGTCACACTTGCCATAGGTCACAACCACTTAGGTCGCTTGGCCCATTTTAAGTCTCATCTGCTGCTAAGTTGTGCCATGTTAGGTTGCGCCATGTTAGGTCGCACCATTTCCTAAGTCGCTCGGCCTGCTTTTCAACTTAGGTCGTTTTCGGTCCTTAAGCCGCTTGCATCTTAGGTCGTTTTCGGCCCTTAAGTCGCTTCCAATTTAGGTCGCTCGGCCTGCTTTTATGGGTCGCGCCATGATTAAGTCGCAACTACTTAAGTCGTTCGGCCTGCTAGGTCGCGCCATGTTTAGCCGCAAGGGTATTTCCACTTTGATGGAATTGGAACCGAATTCTTTGGACATTATCCACGTCTTCGAATGTAAATTTTTATGATTTATTGTTTCTACAATCATTTTTGTGATTTGTCACTTTAAAATTATAAAGGTTTCAATACTAGTAGTAAATATCAAAACTCTTTCATCAAAACGATTTCAACACTATTTTATTACAAAGCTCGTTTCTTAAACCGTTTTCCAATCTACTAGTATATACAAACCTTTACCTCACTCGTATGAGAAATCTAATTAAACAGTTTAGTAAAACAAGTGGTACGAAACGCTTGCGTTTACTTCGTCGGTTAATTCTTGGACTTGTTCGATTGAATCTCTTGTGACAATTTTCGAGTGGAGATCTACAATTTGTTCGTAAATATTTAAGTTAAGCTAGTGGTTATGGGACATGAGGCTAAGCTTATATATTTACTAGCTTACCGTAATTGACACTTCTTGATGATCGTTGATGATCATTTTTGTGATTTAGACTAGCAAATGTGCGATGTCTTTTTGTCTACGAGGGAGACTAAACCCCGTTTCTATGGAGCTTCGGCTCAATTTGGTGGGGTAGCGACCCATGGTCTTCGGGCCGTTTTGTGGAGCTTCGGCTCAAAATTAATGGCTAGCAACCGTGGAATAGCGTTCCATTTTGTGATACACGTGTTGGTGAGATTTCATGCTCCCGTTTTGTGATAGGCCTCCACCTTTTTGTGATTTATGGATTTCCATTGATGATTTCTAGAATTTGTGTTTCACCGATTTTCGTGATTTACATTGATATGTTTTATCAATATTTGTGCATTGGTGAATTTGTGTGTCATTAACTTTTGTGATTGACATTGATATAATTGTCAATACTTATGGTTTTTGTGAATAAAAAAATAAAGAGTATGACATTCTTTTTTGATCTTTGAGAAGATTCTTGTGATATTGATTAATCTCTTGTTGATTTTCAATTACATACTTATCACAGTATGGCCTTATGGTTATCATATGTTTATGTCATATCTCTTATTCTATATCATTTTATCTGGTATTTACAGCTAGACTGATCCGTTTATTATTTTCATATTAAATAATACTCGCGTCAGACGGAGATGTTACAAGTGCTTCTGCTTGACTTCACATGTGGGATTATCACCCTGACTTTTGGCTAACTACTTAGATTAGTAGTTTTTGTTGTATACATTTGAGATATAGACTCATTGATGTATCCGTATTCTTTTGTCTAGCACCTGTAGCTATTCTTTTGTGATATTGTGGATCTTGTCTGACCACTACCCTGATGAACACTTTTATGTGTTATATATTCATATCTATTTCCGCCTTTGTGATATGGATGTCTGTGACTGATTTGTGTTATGCTTATTTCTATATTTGTTTCCGAATAATATATATAGTCACCGTGTAGTAGCTTTGAGTTTGTGTCGGTATGTCGGATTTCCTCCTATAACCAGATGCTTGTTGTACTATCTAACATATCGGTGCTCGCACAAAGCAATTACGCGGATGGTCACTCCTCAACATCCTTATTCTCCGCGCTAGTTGACGGCATTATCCCGTAGTGTCCTTGGCTAGAGTGGGTATAGAGGTGGGACATCACATATATAGATCTATTATATATAAGATTCCATTCTCAATTGAATACTTTCCAAAATCAATAGTATATCAAATCATACTTATATAAACTTCGATTATATAAGATTTTGCTTTTCAAATAAAGTACCTTTCCAATCAATAGTTCTCGAATCAACTTCATACTTATACAAATCAATTTTATATAAGTTTGATAACTCCCAAATTAAGTATTTAGTAAAATAAGGTTCTCAATTTCAATTTCTTTCAATATCAGTTCAGTTTCAAAATCATATACGATCTCACCAAATTATTTCTTACAAGTTAAATATCTCCTGTTCAAAGATTCCAAATAATAGGTTTAGAAAATAATCCTAGTTTCCAAATCGACAAAATTTAGGTCAACCAATTCATTTCCAAAATCACCATGTAAATATTGGGTTTTACATTCCAGCCTATTTTCACAACCAAATGTTTTTCTCTAAATCAATTACACCCAAAATTATTTCCATGTTTATACCTATCCATTCAAAACCTTTAAGCTATTTATTTCTATTCGAAAGGTCAAATTTACCCCTTTGAAAATCATTATTCTATATATATAGTTTTATAAGATGTTCCAAAGTCAAAACCTTTAGAACTAAGTTTTACTCGAAACATTTTGAAACAAATTTCAAATTGGTATAATTCAAGATAGTCTTATTCATTTACTTAACTAAACATTTCCAAACTCATTTACTTTATTGAATGATTTATACCTTTCGAAATTACTTAGCTCTGAAAATTAAACCTTGATTTGGAAGTGTTCGAACATTCAAAATAGTTGGAGAAATCATATTTTCAATCCAAGAGTTAGAAATCAGCAACCAATCAATGAATCAAGTTAATAGATAGGGTTATCTCAAACCTGAAACTAGAGGACTAAACACCGGCTGACTTCCAATCGTTTCAAATATATATATATATATATATATATATATATATATATATTCTTTCGAATTTCAATCATACTTCGGAATTGGAAATCAACATTTGTTTCACACAATCACTCGCATACCAAAGCTACTAGAGTTGCCTCTCCCCCACTCTGAACTCGAAAATCAATGTCGATGATCCATGCACTCATCGCCGAAATTATTTTCCAACGACACAAGTGAGTTTGGACTTCTATTTTCTGGAAAACTTCTTTGAAATTTCTTCGAAATCACTGGAATTCATCTAAAGTCATTTGAAACATTTCTTATTCGGAAAATACTTTAAATCGTATTATTATATATTTTCAAAATCTTAAAACCAATATTCAAGATTACAGGTCAATTCCTCAAATTTCAAATCCAAAACCCTTCAATTATAAATCATTTTTATATAATTTTCAACATTTCAAATCCTTTCGAAACTCCAAATTTTCGTTTAAAAAGGTTTATAATCCTTATCGAAACATTTCCACTTATATATGTAGAATATAGTCATACTTATCAAAATAATAATTTCGATATATAAACATTTATAAAATACAAATAAGACCAATTTTTAAAGGATGATTCAAGAATGGGTTCCAAAACAATGACAGAGATTCAAACTAGAGGAACTCGAATCCAATAGAATTCTGATTCGAAGATAGGTTCAAACGAAGATGAGATACTTAAATCTCAAAATAGGAGATGGATATACTTACATAAATCATGGGCGACCTAAACTTGTCAACCATGATTTAAAAATAAGATCAGTGCAGAATTCTGAGGCAAATCGACATTTGATTGCCAGAGATAGAATTCCGCATAACAAGAGATAGCAGCATCTAAACCGAGGGATATATAAATCTCCGGTGAATCAATGCCGATTGCAAGGGAGTTTTACCCCTTTATAAATCATTCAAAGATTGGCGGGATCGCCTATTCTTATAGAAATCATTCGAAGTGGAGTTATGGGTTACTCCAGAATCAAGAAACACGAATAAGGAGAGAAGGTAATGGATTTTGGAACCACAGGGAGTGTTCCAAAGTCCAACGGAAAACCAAATCAAAGAGGAAGAAATTCAAGCTCGAACGAAAGTGATTCTGCAAATAAATTTACTACATATGCTAGGCTTGCCTAGAGCCAAAGTTCTGATACCAACTGTAAAAGCTAAAAACTGAGTCGATAGTTGGATCTCCAAGTGAAGCTCCAAACTCCAAAGGTGAGTCTCAAATGCTGAATTACTTAGTCTGACCCAAGAGTAAAGAAAAACACAAAACAATCGAGCCAGGATTAACATTCTTATATCAATAAATCCAACTCAAGTGAAATATCAACTGAAATACAAGTAACTTAGGGGATGTTTGGGATATACATCCTCTAAGGATCCGAGGAACTATCTACAATGTAGAAATATACACTATAACACCATGGTCATTTCAAATTAATTTATACATCAAAACCAAAATATCATCTTCATTAAGTATATATATATCCTCAATTTCACAAATCGCTTCAAAAATCAACTCAACTTTCCCATTCAAATCAAATTCAATCTCACTTTATAAATTTTCTTTCAATTCGGTTTTCTAAATAACAAATCAAATTATATTGGTTTCAAATACAGATCCGAATCAAAAATAAACCATTTAAATTCCAGTATATTTCAAAGCTTTAATATTCAACATTTCAAAGTTCAATTTAACAGTTTTATATAGATCTTGATTTAACTCATTATTATTTAGTTTTGAAATATTCACTTAATATATTTGATATCATTAAATAATCTAAAATTACAGTTTACTAAATATTTCCTTAAATTCATTTAAACGTGAAATATTCATTAACTTACTTTAAAATCATGTTATACAATCATATCTTTTAGATCTCAATTTCAATAAGTTTCAAATCGATTTAAACAAATTAAATTCTTAATTGATTACAATTCCAAATATATTTCAGAATTACCTTCCCAACCTTAACTTGTTCAAGTTATTACCAAAATCTATTTGAAATATATATTAAAATTCTTATACATATTATAGGTATTAAATAAATCTTAATTAAATATAATATTACCATTAAACCTATATATATATATATATCACTACCATTTTATATACATTATATATATAAGAATCAATATTGATTACAACTATATATTTCTTTTCAAAACCATAGGGTTCATTTTCAAAATATTTATACAGACCAACGGCGTCGGTGTACAATTTCTATTCTATGGTCAAGTGATAAGGATATTTATCCTTTCAATCCGTAATTTAAATATATACGGGTGGATATCATTTCAACCCGTAATCCCAAATTCAATTCAAATGAAAATTGCTTGGGTTTACTATTTCAACCCATAACGATTTTCTCCTATTCTAAAGTCCGTTCGGGTATGTATCGTTTCAATCCATAGTGATTTCTATACTAACAGGGAACTTGCAGAGTGGTAATAGATAATATAATAATAATAATAGTAAAAGACATATATCATCAATTACAATATAATATAAACAATAGGATATGGTGTCATGTCCCACTGGTGAACAATTTACAGATAATAACATATATATCAATTTAAATAACTACAGCATCATATTTCAATTGTCGTTTCAATTGAAATCAAATTTAATAAATACAAGAGCGTAAATCGTGAGTGATTGCTGACCTTTCGAGGCTAGAGATATTTGACGATGAAATTGAACTACGAATCCAAACGCGAATTCCAAAGCAAAGCTAGATTGGCACGAATTCAACGAACAGAGCCGATAACAGGAATCGATGAAACAAATTGAATCAGTTTTAATATAAACTGAAAATATATACATTTTAAAACACATATATTTTAAAATCGAAGAAATATACATACATACATACATATACATATACAAATATATATATAAAACTGAATACGTAAAATCAACACACACACACAAATATATTACCAGTAACTTTTTTTTTTCAAAATATAATATGTATAAAATTCCTTTTCTCAACACTATATACATATGTATGTATGCAGCAGCCAACTATCATATAAAAACATACTGACTTATATATACATAAAATAGACTTATGAAAATACATATATAACTACCAAATTGTCTATATAGTGACCTAAGCAATTTGTAGAGATAAAAATACGATACTGTAAACCCATATGTATATTCTATATTTCAAATCAACACCTGTACATCTACTTGTTTCTTTTTTGTTTTTTTTTTCTTTCTTTCTTTTTTCTTTACTTTCCTTTCTAACAATAATATATTAACATCAACACATAATACTATATATACACTATCTTAAATTTGACTAATATTTTACCAAACAAATATAAACTCATACCGCTGTAACAACCACATATACATTATATAGATATAAAAAAACCCCATATATATATATATATATATATGCGCACCTGCAACATGATATATACTAAATATATCTCTCTACAAATTTGAAAATAAAGTATACTAGCAGACAGAACACCAACTCACACAACTCAATAAAATTTATAGTTTATAAAACTAGAATAATACAACTTACTATATATATATACTCTTTAAAGTCAACGTCTAATATCCAACAAGAAATTCCTGGCAAACAAACTGGTTATAACATATAACATATATATATATATATATATATATATATATATATATATCCTTTGAGTTCCGTACGTAAAAATAAGTATACATGTTCGCATACCCTTACACAGTTACCAGCTGGGCTCGGCCAAAGTTATTGGGTGTGGTACAGGGCTTGCTAGCGGGTGAATGGGTGGTAGGCTAGAGGGTGGGTAGGCTCGGTGAAGGGTTCAGCAAAGAGTGAGAAGAGGATGAGGGCAAAGCATCTCACGGAATTGAGCTGGCGGTGAAGTGTTTGGTGGCAGTTTGGTTCGTCCGAGGCGGGGCAGTGATTGGCCAATGGTTGCTAATGGCGAATGGTGCTGCGCCTTTTTCGAGGAAGGAGGAGTACGGTCAGTGGGTGGTAGCAGCAGTCGAGTAGACGCACAAAGTGAAGAAAGAAAAAAAAGAGCCACAAAAGCTTCAAGAGGAAGAAAAGAAAAATATTGTTGAACTTTATATCGTATGCTATGTTAAACTGACAGAAAACAACACAAATAGGAAAGAAGGAATGACATGAATAGGTTGGTATAGTAATAGCCAGAATAAATTTCAAGGAATATAAAAAGGCTATACAATTCATGGTAGAAAACAAATGGTCACTAGTAAATCAAAAGTCGTCGAACCAATATCGATAAGGTCCGACGTTTTACGGATTCCGCTACGTACTAGGCTTCAAAACACAGGATTGAATATATCATGGAGGTCAGCCCGATGAGACGATCATAACGGTATACATACATTGGTGGTATGATCATCATATCAAAAGGTCGATACAGACACTGATATATACATTGCTATTCCGTACGAAAAAATCAAAACGGAGCTAGAAACATTCAAAATTTGCGAAACCAATTACGCAGTCTTATTCAGAGTGTTCTAAATAAATTTTCTCATGTAGACATATTTAGGTTTCGAAAAACTTTTAAATTCAACTGTTATTTCGCCGAAAATAAGATCGACGGAGCAATAACACTAAAAAGTTGAGAAACGAAATGTGACATCTTGCTCAGAAGATGATTTACAATTTTTCTATTGAAAAATATTCAGGTTTGGAAAACATTTAATTATCATCAAATATTAACTGATATAGATTTAAATAAAATAGCACTAGAAAAATAACTTCCATATTTTCTGATGAAAATTTACCAGTTGCTATGTTTAAATAATAAATTTTTATTTCAAAATATTATTATTTAAAATTTCTAAAAATACAATTAAATACGTTATAAAAATTAATAAAATTTACGGGTCATTACACCTTGCCTCGGATCCTGAGAACTTCCTGTAGAAACCCTTTAATCCAAAAAAACTGCAAACTTCCAAGGAGTCTAGGGTTGCTTCCACCCTAGAACAGCTGCTACCTCACTTCCGTTGCACAACTCTGATCTGGAATAGATGAGAATGCCGTTGATGAACACGAGCGCAAGCTTGTCCACCACTTCCCGGAAGTCACGGTTCATCAGATCCATAAAGAGAAAACTCAGAAGTACCATGAAATGCTGAACTGCTACACCAAATCCTCTCTCTAAGAGCCATCCTTCTACTAAGCTGAACCACCGGTATCCCTTCTGGAATCCTCGTCGATGCGAAAAATCAATCTCTAGATGCTATGGTAGACCTTGACTTCTGTGAAGACATCCAGAAAAATTTCTGACAACTTCGATAACTCCTACATTCTCTAGAGATGCCTCGATCCCAAGCAAAAGATTATCCAAGAGAACACTCAACTATCGCAATTCACTTTTGCGATCAACCAGACCAATATCCAAAGAAATTGTTCTCTCTTAACCGATCAGAACAGCTTATGCTCAACCAATCAATCCATCGAAGAAATGGATCCACTCAGCTGCTTCTGAACTCCACCTCAAGAACATGTTTAGCCGGATGAACTTCTTGTCGGCACGCAGAACACTCCGAGCTGCAACTCTGCCACAAATGCCAATGACTTCCTATCCAAAGCACTTAGAGCCTTAAAACCATATCATCCAATCCCACACAGAGCCTTGAGATGGCAGACATCTCCTTAAGAAACTCGGCCTCAAACCAAACACAAACACCCTGCTAAACTAAGTCTCATCACCGATGCAGACACACTTCCTTAAACTTGCTCAAAAAGAAACATCTTCGGGAACATCCATAGTCACTGTGTCTCATCACACAGTTGCTTCTTCCCAAAGTTGCCAAGATAATATCACTTGCTTCTGCACATCCAACAAATCCAAATTCTACTCATCCAGACTTGCATTTCAAAGATGGACTCTGAACCTCAAAAAGGCTTCCTTCAGAGATTGGTGAAATCCTTACACCACAGCAAAACTTACTCAAGACGGTATTGGGTCTACAGCCTTGGTAGATACACTTCCAACCTTAACACTCAGACTTCTTCCATTGGTATTTGTGCTACACACACTACTACCCTTCCTACCTCTAGAACTCATATTGGAAAACTCAAACAGGTAACCCAATAAATCAGGTAGAAATACACACACACACACAGATATATATATGTATGTATACATATGTATATGTAATAAAATTACAAGTACGCTCTCTCAAGAAAAAAATCACTCCAAAGCCTAGGTATTCACTCAACCTAGTGCTCTGATACCAACTACCACGGTCCGATTTTCTCTCCATATAAAGATGCATCATCAATAAGAAAGAAAGGGATAGAAAAGAGAAAAGATAGAGAAGAAAGAACGAAACAACATCAGAGTATCAACAGCGGAACGAATAAATTATATTAATCACATAGGTATTACATAATATACAACATCTATCAGAGTTACATCACATACTAGACAGTTATAAACACCTGTCTAGACATTACAACTTAAATACAACTCAGAGATACCAACATAGCGGAAACTCTAAATATCTACAATCGCTGAAGCCTCCTGCTTCATTTCTCCTCCAGAGTACGTCAAAGCTAACATGAATCCGCTGGCTACTCGCAAAAATTTGAGTACCCAAGAGTTTAAGAAAACAGAAAATAAACTCCGGGTCAGACATGGGTCTGGTGTGAGTAACATGTTAAAGTTGCTTAACATTGAAAAGCCTTTGAAACCAAAAGGTATCTCGTAAGACTTCCCACACATAAACAGGGAAAAGTTTTTACCTTACGATAACCAAAACATTTGGTAGGAAATCCAGTGATATTATAATGGGTCTAGGGTTTTCAAGTAAGATATAGAAATAGCTTGAATGCTTACATCTCACGTTCCAACATAGTTGGGCACAACTAAAACGTATGTCACTTATTGGAGACTGGATTCCATACAATGAAAGGGCTACTGGGGTACCACCCATCACAGAACGTGGCTTAGATCACCGTACCGAGGATCCACCCTAAATCCCCTACAACACAAAGGTGGAACCATCCCTTACTGGACAGTTCCGAACAAGACAACCCCGGCATTTGTTGTAATCAACTGCCCCACACAGCCGAATAAAAAGGGACTTATAGACAAGGGAACATCTTGTCCTACTTGAGCACGAATCGCTTAGCCTTGCTGCACCTCCCCTGTTTTAGCCATTCCCGATTGATGAGGCTTGAGGTTACGATTACCTTTATAGAACACATCTATTTTAGAATTCTCATCGTCCACCTGACGATGTTATGAAATCATTCAATCCATACAAGTTCGTTCCGAGTTTGCACAAAACCGAAGGCACTACTCGTTACACTCATTTTGGAATCACCCTCAGAGTCAACGACAATAGCCCTTGCACTCTAAATCTTCATCTTCACTTGAGATTCATGATCTATCGTTTAATTTGGATCGATGCGGTTTTCGAATATCCAAATTTGGAAACCCGATCCCGGTCTCATCGAAATCCAAAACACCGTCTTTTAAGTCCAAGTAGTTTTAAAGTTAAAACAATTTGATTCATTATCTATATTCACACAGATAGATAATTCACATTATCATAAACAAATAATCTATATCATCATAATTCAACCAGAGCATCTCATGTCACAGATCAACACATATCTTATATCAGAGATATCAAAATAATCCAAGGCATTCAATATCATTTAGCCATCCATAAGCAATGATCTATTATTCACACCATCTCTAATTTATATAAAGTAAATTAAATTAATTACTTCCATTACTATAAATCTTGCTTACTTAACCATTAATTAATTACAAACCAATTAATTAATCATCCTTTAATCATCCATCTTAATTAATCACCCTTGATTAATTATTCTCTAATTACATTAAGTAATTAGCCTTTAATTAATTTCATAATTAATTATCCTTAATTTACAGTAATTAAACTTTAATTACTCTCATTAATTAATTAACTATAATTAATTACATGAATCCTTAATTATATTAATTAATTATCCTATAATCACTTCATTGATTAATTATCCTTAATTAATCAACCCTTAATTACTTCATTAATTATATTAATTAATGATCCCTTAATTACTTCCTTAATTAATTATTGTTCTAATTAATCACATTTAATAATTAATCTTTAATTAATTACATTCATTAATTAGCATTGATTGATCACATTCAGTAATTAACTATCTTTAATTAATTACCTTACTTAATTAACTTCTAAATAAATTTTATTAATCAATTCTTAAATTAATTACACTAGTAATTAATTCTTAATTACTTCCACCAAGTAATTATCTTTCTTATTAGTTACATAAAGTAATTAAACCCAAAACTACTTCCATTCTTCAATTAATTACATCCAGTAATTACCCATTAATTACTTCACTAAGTAATTACACTTTATAAATCATATTCAGTAATTATACTTAACCAACTCCGCTATGATTATCCCTAATTAATTAATCTAATTAATTATCTTAAATTAATCACATTAATTAATCATTTCATAATCCCTAGTTAATGATCTTTATATTAACTATACTCATTAACCAATCCTTTAATTACTTCCCTAAGTAATTATGCTTTAATTAACCATTACTAATTACAAGGTAATTAATTCTTAATTTCCAGTTAATCCATCTCTAATCACTTAATTAATAAATGCTTAATTGTAATTTAATTAATCTTTAATTACTTGATTAATAAATTTCTAATCATTAATTAATAATCTCTAATTATCTAATTAATGATTCTTAATTACAAATTAATTAACCTCTAAATTAATTAACTTTCAACCCTTAATTATTTAATTTATTAATATTTAATCATAAACTAATTAAATTAATTAATTAATTACTCTTTACTTACCTTATTAATTTAATTAATTTCAAATCATTAAATCTAAATTAACTTTCAAGGTAAATTATTATCTTTATTTATTTCCTCATTATGATAGACACATATATTACAACATTTTATCCTTTACTTAATTAAATTTATAATCAATCTTTAAAAATAACTTAATCTTTTAACTTGCAAAGTTAAGTTAAACAAATTTATATAACTTTCCATTCAAATTCAAATGTTAAAGAAAACTTTTATAAAAGGATTTTATATAAATAAAGTTTTAAACATTTTATTAGAAAGCTAATTCATTTAAAAATATACTTTAAACCTTTAAACTTGTTCAAACATTTTGATTTTTATAAAACTTTATTTATTTCAAAACAAGGATAGAAAAATTTATTTCGAACCCATACTTAAAAACTTGATTTAAAACTCCATCAAGCTAAATACTAAAATCCGGAAATCATTATACTTCACAAAACATATTCTTCTTAGTTTTGAAACTTGTATTCCGTTTTAATTTAAATTTAAAACTTGAACAAAGTATACTTCAAAAAAAATCTTAAAACTGGAACAACCCAAATGACCCGACTCGAAACCCTCAAAACCCGGAGCCATACTCACAAACCTTCGAGCATCTCAAGCAAATGACTCGAGAAAAAATCGAGTACCTGTCTTCTTTGATCCCAAGCTTCACTAGATAAACAAAAATGCACCGTGCACATGCACGGTAGCTCCGACCATCTCTGGTCAACGTTGCAACCTTCCCATAGTCGGCGACCACAACCTTAAATGGACCAAACCCCAAACTTCTTCGATTCTCACTCGAAATCGAATTTCGAGCATCCTAGCACAAACCTGGAATAAGAACTCAACCTGGAAAGCCCCTCGACCTCATGCCTCTAATCACCAGAACGCCTGAGCCTTCGGCCACGACCTCGCCAACTTCCTCACTACCATTCCCAGAGTCTGGTGGAACTCGATCCACCAGCGGCCTAGTTCCAGACTTAGACAAAAACTAGGGTTTAAGAACAAATCTGATCACCGCCGCCGCCATAGTAACTTGCTCACTCATTTGACATATTTGTCGACCTCTCCGATCATCCCTCTACCTCCAGAGAAGACCATGGCCTTCCCGAGCAACTTGATCACTAGAGACAACCCAAAACACTAATTTCTGATGAACTCGAACTGCTCCCCCGTCCTAATACTAAAATTTGTGATTTTATTTTTAAAAATCATGTTTTTGATTAAGGATTCATTTTATATTCCTAGATTGATAAATTAAGATGTTTGAAACTTTAACAAAACTCAAGCTTTCCTGTTCTTTTGGTTTTCCAGAGCAATTTCCAAATTATTTTCACTTAAATATAATTTTAAACTTTAGTCTATGATGAAACAAACAAATTTTATTTAAAGCCTAAGTCTTAACAAAAATCAAGAGATAACGATGTTTGTTTGAAATCTTGGTCTTAAAAACAAAGAACAGAGATGTCACTGGTGAAACAGACATTCACACATCCATACATACAAATATACATAGAAAATTCACCAATATACATATACACAAACATGATTTATTCCAGAAATTAACATGCATCCATATTTTATACTTAAGCTTTTTTAAAAAAAAATGTTACTCGCAATTTTAAAGAAAATGAACCGAGCCTTCTTTTTGAAATAGCTTTCTGAAACTTTAAACTTGAATTCTGGAAATGTTTTTGATTTAAAAACTTGATTGCTAATCCTAATTAAAACTGGCATGCTTGTTACTGAAATTTGTAGAGATGACTTTTGCTTTGAAAAGAATATGAAACTGTTTGATTCCAGGTTTGCTTCATTTATCTCAGGTTAAAGAAAATGCCTGCAGTCTTTCGTTTGCTTTTTGAAAATGATTTGCCGTTTATTGATTTGAAGACGATTAACAGGTTATTTTATTTGATTTCTGGTTTGTGGAAGTATTTGATCACTGATTTGTTTATCAGCATTTGGTTTAATTTTTTTTTCTTAGCTTTGAATAGAAAAGGATAGAAAAGAAATTGAAGGTAAGAAGCATATGTATTTATAAAGGCTAAATGTGATTTATTTAAAATAAAAGAAAAATCAAAATTAAAATGACACTTGTTTAACACCTTAACATTTGTCATATAGTGTTGTTTATTAATTAACACTTATTACTAATGTCTTGTTTTAATCACACTTGTCATTACATAATTTTTATTTATTTTAAATGTAAATAACAAGCTTTTATACTTACTTTATAAATTCTTATGTAAATGTATGTATATATAAATTACTTTAAAGAAAATATAATAAAACCAATTACATATATTTTAAATTCCAATATTTTAAAATACCTATCTTTTGAATTTCAAAATTAAATTTAAATTCAAATTCAAATTCAAATTAAATTTGAAAATCCAATTTAAAGTCAACTTATATATATATACATATATAACAACACATTTAATTTGGAAATAACAATTCTATTTTCTTTAAAATCTATTTGTATTTATATATAAAAACAAAAAATTATAATTATTGTTTAAAAATAATAATTTTGCCAATTTTTAAATAATTTATAAAAGAGATTATCTCATTATTTATAAATTGCTTATATTATTTAATGAATTAATGTATTATATGTAAATTGTATTTTAAACTTTCATATATATTCATATTTTCAAATCATATATATCAAGCAATATTTAAAAAGAAAAAAAACAAATCTTTATATTAATTTTATTTAAATTTAAACTTAAGCTAAGATATTTTAAACAATTTAAACCTTTGCCTTAAGTATTTTAAAACTATAGAGTTAACTATTTAAATAACCTTTGAAAAGTTTTATATTAAATTTAAATCATAATTTCCAAATTACCAAAATATATTAGAATTTGAAAACATGATTTTATTTATTTATTAAATTTCAAACCAAAGCTTTTCTATTTACAGTATATACAAATATATATACATTATAAATAGAAAACATTTTATTAACTTTAAAAGATAAAATTTACCAATTAAATGTTTATTTTCTTTTAAAAGAATAAATTTGCCAATTTAAATTAAAATTATAAAAGAAAATTTTCAAATCAATTTAATTAATAATACAGATTATTAAACTAATATTGCCCAAAATTCTGGGTCATCACACATGCCTCACATTAGTCCAACTATTCGTATGTACTGGTTTCAAGATTAGCTGTGCAGATTTGACCTATAGAATTGGGACTAACCTTGCATCATCGAAGCTACATATCATAGGTGATGTCCTATATCAGCCCCAAAGTCCTACTATTGGTAGCCAAATTAGCTGAGCAAACTTCCATGTGTCTCTTGACTGACCATGCATTATGACTTACTCATATTTATAACATTCTTAATATGTTATAACACACCTCACTATGTTCATTATTTAGGCTATATAAGAATTCCTTCTTATTTTGCCTTAACGATCAATTACTTTTATATGGAGGATTTAATGACAATTATTACCTAATTAATTATACAATTGATTAGTTATAATTGTATGTTATTTACAATAATTATTATATAAATAAATATGCACACTTATTATTTTCTTTGCATGCGGAGATTACGCCCTAACTAACGTTAAATATCAATTCCTTTTCAACAAAAATAATACAAGTTGTTTTCCATATTATCAATGATGCCAAATTTCCAATATCCAGCCCAAAGGATTTCAATATCCTTAATAAAGGATTCAACATTTATATCAAAAAATTGCAATAAATAGACTTGTACATAATAAAAGTATCAACTCAATCTATCACATCAAATCAATGGAATAATCGCAAAAATTGAAATTGCAATTCAAGCTTCATCTTTTATTCAACCCCTTTTTCTATAACGTATTAAACAATGGAAATTTTCTTTTATTTTCATACAAAATGAATGATGTGAACTACAAATAAATCCATATCTCACACCCTTTTTCTTAATGGAGATTTTTAAGGAGGAGTGGAATAGAATTTGAAATCGATAAAAACTAAAAGAACTATAAATTCCAAAATATTTCTTAACTAAAACCCTATCGGATTTTTTCAAATCTAAGAAGAGCTGAACTGACGGAGCTCTCTAATATTTCTAAAATATTTATGAATAAAAGTGAAGGATCTTGGGTCATATTTATATGGGTTGAAACACAATAGAACCGTAAGATGAAAATAGTTAAAATGGATAAATCTAAAACGTTTATTCCCTTAAAATCCCTAGCCACCACCAAAAGTGGTGGTCGATTGCCCTGTATACATCAGTCGACTGCTAGGGGTCGACCGAATGGGTCTATAGGTCAACCACTCTCCCATTGTTGGGGAATGTTTATTTATTTCCATTGCTTAATTAATTTTATTCCTTAATTATACTTTATGTTAGTGTTAGCTTTAATGTTTACCTAACCATCATGTCTAATCTCAGTTAACTTTTGAATTTCAAATTTTAAATGTATTTATTTATTTGAATTCGAATTAAATTATTTTAAATCTGAAAACTTGAAACTCTAATAACTTCTTCGTTCGAGCTCTGTTTTTAGCAAATTATATATGGAAATTGATCAAAATTTCACCACGAATGCAATGGTAAAACTTCCATGGTGAAATTCCAACTTTCACAAAATTTCCATCTTTACCCTTATCTTCTTTAGTTTAATTATTTACCTATGGTTGATTTTATAAGGTATTACATTCTTAGACAAGGAAGGATTATGCTCTATTAAAACTGAACCAACACCAAAAGTTAGCATCGCCCAAATCTCAATTTTGATGATAAATTCCAAAGAATTAAGAGGAGTATAATACCCTCACAGTGATCCATTGATGATCACCGCTCAAAATGGATTGTTGCTCGTATTTAAAATTCAAGTGGACACTGAAAGTGTGGTAAATGTTATTTGTATATATGATTTCGGTCAGATGGATATTCCTATCACAACATTCGAACCAAATCTCAAGCTGATTATTCGATTTAACAGAAAAGGTCCACTTCGATGGGATAATTAAAGATACAAGTAAAGGATATAATGCTTTTTGGCTACGAAGACTTTCAAAACACTCTTTGTCGTAATAGACCAACAATCATATTACAATACATTCTTTGAAGGCCGATATTCAATGAGATGGTATCTTCATTTCACTAAAATACTTAATCATGAAATTTCTTTCCAAGGCATGATGGTAAAATATCAAAGGAAAGAAATTTAGTGCTAAGGTGATGCATTTTGCTACTCTAGAATAATTAAATAAAGAGAACGAGTCAGTTTATGACTTTATGACAAATAAACTTATAAAAATCCAAAGCGTTAGCTATGAAACATCCAAAAATGATGGCTAAGCAAGCAAGTGAGGAATTCCAATCAATAAAGGGGATATTCATCTTAAAAAGGGCTCATAGGTTAGAAAGAAAAGTGTGAACAAGAGGATGAAGTGAAGCTTTGCTTAAATAACATAAACAAATCAAAAGGAAAGTCAGAAGGAAAAGAAACCAAAGAAGAGTTATTAAAATTGATTCTTGGGACGATCAAATTAATGTCAAAACCATTGAGGATTCAAAATAAATTTCTATGATTTCTCTAGATCTAACAAAGATACTAAAAATAGTGACGGCCTTGGCATATTGTATGAGAGAGACCACTGCAATTAGGTAAGGATGTCTTTTCTCGGACTCACACAGACATGTTTGGAATTGATCTATATAAATGTATCATATTTTGAACATAGAACTGAACTTTACTCTGATCAGACGAAATGAAGATAGACAAAATTCGTTCATTTTCTCTAGAAGAATAAGTAATGAGATTATTGAAAAAATGGGTTCATTCAATAAGTTTATTACCCAAAGTTAGCAAATCTAGTACTAGTTAAGAATTCCAAAGGAAATTGAATGACATGTAATGATTTTATAAATTTTAAAAAAGCATGTCAAAATGGTTATTATCCACTATTTAGATTTTACCCATTGGTTGACGTCATAAGTTGGCATAAACTCTTAACTTCAATGGATGCACACTCAAGAGACTACCAAATTTTGATATTTAGAGCTAAAGAAGAGAACACTATCTTTATAACCAATTGGAAAACATATTTTCATAAGTTCATGCCATTTGGATTCAAAAATATTGGACAACTTTACATAGCTGGTTAAAAAGATGTTCAGAAACCGAAAATTAAAAATATGGAAGTTTATATAGAAGATATGATGGTTAAATCAAAGGAGGAAATTTATAACATAAAATATTTTGATGAAATTTTGGTATGTTGAGTTAATATAGAATGAAGCTAAACCAAAAAAATTCTCCTCTACGGTACAATTGTGAAAATTCATACATTGCAAGGTAAGTGCACGTGGAATAAAAGCCAATCCTGTGTAAGTAAAGGAAATAAGGGATCTTGTTGAACTAAAGACTAGCAAAGATGTGTTGAGTTTAAATAGAAAAGTGATTGTGCCAACTTATTCATTTCAAATCCAACATCTTATGTATCCCTTTCTTCAGTGTAATTAAGAAGCGTAAGATATTTGAATGGATAAATGACCGTCAGAATGATTTCCAAGAGGTGAAAAACCATCTAGAGAAACCCCTATTCTCATCCAATCTTGGCAACTGAAGACTTGATCTTATTTATGTCAATATCAAAACATGCAATAAGCTTAGTATTTATAAGAGAATAAGGTGGTGTGTAGTTGCCTATGTATTATACCAGCAAAAGACTAAAGGGTGAAGAAGTCAAGTATCTCATCGTGAAGAAACTTGCATATTGTCTATTATTAATCATTTGAAAGCGGAGGTCGTATATCCTATAAAGGTTTTAATTAATAAGCCACTAAAACAAGTATCTAATAGGATGGAAACTTTAGCGCGTTGATAAAGTAGAGAATGTGGTTAAGTTACTACGATATAGTATACCTTCACAAGGTTGAGACAAAACCCCAAGCACTAGATTTTTTTATAACCAAATGCACGGGCTTCTTGATGAGTAAGAAGAAAAGGAAAAAATAGGGAAATAGTTTGTAGTTGGATCTCCACACAGGCAAGGAGATAGTGTAGGTATGCAATAATTACCCTAGATGTGCCATCAACACTAGACTATCCTTTGGTTTCCTTGTTTCGGCTACATTAACAATAAAAATTCTCAAAAATATTCTTTAAAGACTCTCCTATTTGTTGCTTCTTATTAGCCAATAAAATTGCATCCTTGGTTTTATATAAAATTTTGAAAAAAATAAAAGAAAGAGCAAGGATTTCTATGTAAAAGCCATAAAAGATGATTATGGAATAGGAGGACAATAATAGAGCTATTAAAGATTGCTATGTAATTTGAAAAGGATGGATTTAACCAGTAGAATTGTAGTGTTAATGAAAATAAGAACATTGAGAGCCGAAGGGGGTCTAGATATAGGTTGGTTGCAGAAGTATGTTTCTAAAAGTGCTAACGAAAGTATAGGAAACACTTAAATTAATGAAATTTTTTGTTCTCGCAACACCCACTAAGTAATCAAGTTAATGAAAGCATAGGTAACTATGAATTAGTAAGTTTAATTGATAGTAAATAGTCCTTCTAAGAAGTAATTATTTTTTTAAAGCTTACACAATTATGAAGAAATGTCTTAACTATATGTTAAAATTTCATGCCCAGTCTACTAAAACTCAATCAAATCCCAACTATATCCAACACATAAAACAAGAAAATAAATGTTGTAAAGTAAAAGGAGACAAGTATTTACATGGTTCAAGTATTAAGGAAGATTAGGTCCATAATTCAATTCTCTCTTATTTACTTTCTTTTCTAGTTCAAGCTTTGGATTTTAGTAACAAAGAGTACAATTTATGATGCAGCTCAGAACAGAGTTGGAGCAGTGCCAGGCCCAAACCTTCAAGACTTGAGTTGTCCACGACCTAAGGAAGAGGTCTTAAGTCGTCTGCGACTTAAGAAAGCTCGGGGGGGGGAGAGCTACGACTTAACAAGAATGATGAAAAGAAGTTACGACTTAACGGGAGCTTAAGTCTTTCAGGTTTGATAAGTCGTATACGACCTAACGACACAGCTATAAGTCGTCCACGATTTATCAAGAAGAAGAGAGAAGTTCCAGTAGTTGAAGGTTTTAAGTCGGAAGCGAGTTACGACTTAGTGAGTTATGGGAAGATACCGCTCATTCAAGATGCCACGAGTTACGACTCATGATAAGTCGTTGAAGTCTCAAGTCGACCATGATTTACGTCGTATGAAGGTGCTGTTTGAAGATGTTTCTTAAGCCGCTGCCGACCTAAGCTAGGTCGTAAGTCGTAAGCCGTGTCATGTTAAGTCGTTATGTCGTTGTATCTGTTAAGTCGTGTGTTTGTTTATACTTTGTTGTACGTAAGTCGCTGAGTTGTATATTGGTGTGTTTTCTTAAGTCGTTGTGAGTGTTGAGTCGTTGCTGACTAAGTCGTGTTATTTTAAGTCACGTATTCTTGTGTTGTAATATGTTTGTACTTTCTTTAAGTCGTATGTCGTTTTCTTCTTAAGTCGCGTGAGTAGTTAGGTCGTATACGACCTAAGTGTTGTAAATATGTGTTGGGTGTAGCTGTTTGAGTCGCTGATGTTAAGTCGCGCACGACTTAAGTTAGGTCGTGAGTCGGGGGTGTTAAGTCGAAAACGACTTAAGGGTCAGGTTGTGGAATGCTATAAATAGGGAGTGTGTTGTACATTTTGAGGTTGGTTGATTTTTGAATAAAATTCTTGTTTGATTGCTGTGTGCTTTCATCTTAAATTGGTAGTTGAGTGTAATCTCCTATCTCCACTTTCGGTTATTCGAGTGCGCTCGAATCAACGATTGTTGAAGCCGATTCGCGGAATCAAGTGCGCTTGATCAACACTTGAAGAATTGAAGATCTTCTTTCGTGGTATCGTGCGCGATCAACGTGACGAGGATAGCTAGAATTAGGTATCTTCGGATCAACGAATTTGGGCATTTCAGTATTCATCAATCCACCAATTGCTACTTTCATCGATCTATATCGTTTTGTTAATATCCGCTGCGTCAGTTTGGTATCAGAGCTAGACTTAGCCAATCATAGTTAAGCCGAGTCTTGGAGCCAAGGAGTTTGAAGTTGGTGTTCATCGTGTTCATCTTGAAGTTGCAACAAGTTAGAAGCTTTCGATCCATTTCATTTTGAATCAAAGTCCGGAAAGTGTTTGAATTTTGCCGAGTTGAGTTGAGGTGTTTAAGTGAAGGCCGAGCATAACTTTGTGTTAAGTTTGGATCGTGCATCACTTTGGTATCATTTTTTGAAGGTAGGTCGTGTATACTTGTGAGAAGTAGCCGAGCCTTGGTGAAGTTTGTTTGAAGTTTGAAGCCGTGCTTTGTTTGTTTGTGGGGTTTGGAAAGTTGTGAAGTTTGAAGATTGTATTGAATCAATCATGCCACCGAGAAGAGCTAATCGTCATCAAAATGTTGAAGCGTTGTATAGAAGAGAAGAAGCCGAGCAAATGGAACAGCGCATTAATGAGAAATTTGTTGAAGGTATTGGAAAGCTAGAGAAGTTGATGAATGATTTGAATCAAAATCAAAGGAGGAGATCACCAGTCTCGAACCATGGAGGAAACCGAGTTTCGCCATCGGTTACGGAAGCGAGGAGGGTATCACCGCAATCTTTTAGAGAGAGAAGAGAAACATCAATTTCATCAAGGAGAGATCAGCATGACTATGGACATGAAGAGAGAAGAACTCCACGTGAGTTTGAAGATGAGCCATATAGAGATGAAGAGAGACATAGTAGAAGAGACATGCGTGATCGAAGGGATGTTGATGGTCGAGATCGATATAGACGTACATTTGATTTTGATGAAGAAGGTGATAGAGCTAGCATTCATTATCGAGATCGAGACCAAGTTCGAAATTCTTATCGGGATGTTGAAGATGATCGTCGATGGGAATCAGGTATGAAGATGGAAATTCCAGAATTCAAGGGTGGAATGGTAGCAGAAGAATTTCTTGATTGGTTGTCTAATGTTGAAGAGATTTTTGACTTTAAAGAAGTTCCTGAGCATAGAAGAGTGAAGTTGGTTGCTACTAGGTTGAGGGGGAGAGCTTTAGCATGGTGGTAGCAAAATAAACTTACAAGGGAGAGAATGGGAAAGTCGAAGATTGAATCATGGGAGAAGATAAAGAAGATGATGAAAGCTACATTCTTACCTTACAATTATCAATCACTCATGTATCAGAGGTTGCAGAACTTGAGGCAAGGGACGAAGACTGTTAATGATTATGCCGATGAATTTTATCAACTCATTGCTCGAAATGACATTATGGAGACAGAGGAACAACTGACTGCTAGATTTGTTGGAGGGTTGAGGATGCAGATACAGGATATGGTGAACATGTTTGATCCTAAATCTGTAGCAGAAGCACATCAGAAATCGTTGGCTTGGGAGAAGCAGGGAAGGCGTGGAGGAGGTGTGTTTACTAATTCCAAAAATCAAGTGAAGGGTGTTAGTGGAAGCTCTAATGTTCCTAAATATATCAGTAAACCAGTTGTTAATGAAGTTGCGAAGACGAAGGTCAACAACAGTTTCAAGTGTTACAATTGCCAGGAAGTGGGTCACAAGAGTAATGAATGTCCGAAGCCGAAGAAACGAACTATGATTGCTGAAGTTGAAGGTGAGGATGTTGGGGAAGGTTATCCTAGTCCAGTTGAGGAGGATGAACAGGATGTTGCGTCAGGAGATGAAGGATGTAACCTAATGATGAGGAGGTCTTGTTTAATACCGAAGCAAGAAGAAGAAGCTAGTTGGTTGAGGAGTAACATCTTTCAGTCAACGTGCACTATTCTGGGGAAGGTTTGTAAGTTTGTGATTGATGCAGGAAGTTGTGACAATATTCTTTCTACTGAAGCCGTGAGAAAGTTGAAGCTGAAAACGGAGAAGCATCCAAATCCTTACAAGTTAGCGTGGTTGAGAAAAGGAGGAGAAGTGAAGGTGGATAGGAGAGTTCGAGTTCCATTTTCTATTGGGAAGAAATATAAAGACGAGATCTGGTGTGATGTTGTTGAGATGGATGTTTGTCACTTGCTTTTGGGAAGACCATGGCAGTATGATCGAGCAGTGCAGCATGACGGTCGGACCAATAGCTACAGTTTTATGTTTGAAGGTGCCAAAATCATTTTGGTTCCAAAGAAGAGACAGCAAGAAGAAAGCAAGTCAGAAGAGATTGAGAAGCTGAAGACTTTATTGACTTTGAAGGAATTTATTGAAGAAGTAGAAGAGAGTCCAGAGGTATTTTTGTTGATTGGACATGAAGCCACCGAATCTGTAGAAGTTCCAGAGGAAGTAAAGCCGGTATTGGAAGAATTCAGAGATGTGTTTCCTGAAGAGTTGCCAACAGAGTTACCACCGTTGCGGGATATTCAACATCAGATTGATCTTGTGCCAGGGGCAGTATTACCACACAGGCCACATTATAGGATGAGTCCTAAGGAGCATGAGGAACTGAGAAGGCAGGTGGAGGAGTTGTTAGAACAGGGGCGTGTTCAGGAGAGCTTGAGTGCTTGTGCAGTGCCAGCTTTATTGGTGCCAAAGAAGGATGGTTCGTGGAGAATGTGTACGGACAGTCGGGCTCTAAACAAGATCACTGTGAGATACAGATTTCCTATGCCGAGGTTTGATGATTTGATAGATCAGTTGAGTGGAGCTGTTGTGTTTTCAAAGATTGACTTGAAGAGTGGATACCATCAAATTCGTATTAGACCGGGAGATGAGTGGAAGACTGCTTTCAAAACCAGGGAAGGTTTATACGAGTGGTTGGTTATGCCGTTTGGTTTATCGAATGCACCAAGTACTTTTATGAGAGTGATGAACTAGATTTTCAGACCATACATTGGGAAATTTGTGGTAGTTTACTTTGATGATATTTTGATCTACAGTGGGAGTATGGAAAAGCATGTCCAGCATTTGCGTGAAGTACTGTTGATTCTACGGCAGGAGAAATTTTATGCTGCAACGAAGAAGTGTGTGTTCATGACGCATAGTGTTTTGTTTCTGGGATACGTTCTATCGAAAGAAGGAATTCAAGTGGATGAAAGTAAAGTAGAGGCTGTCAGGAGTTGGCCACAACCGAAGACAATTACTGAAGTATGAAGTTTTCATGGATTGGTATCTTTCTATCGAAGATTCATTCCGCATTTTAGTAGTGTGATGGCACCTGTAACCGATTGCATGAAGGGAAAGAAGTTTGAGTGGTCAGAGGAAGCAGGGGTTGCTTTTGAGAAGATCAAAGCACTATTGACGACAGCACCAATTCTAGTTTTACCGGATTTTCAGTTGTTGTTTGAATTACATACTGATGCATCGAAGGTTGGGGTTGGTGGAGTTTTGAATCAAAAAGGAAGACCGGTTGCTTATTTCAGTGAGAAGTTATCTGGAGCTAAGTTGAGATATAACACTTATGATGTTGAGTTTTACGCAATTGTTCAAGCTGTGAAGCACTGGAGACATTACCTGTTTCAGAAGGAGTTTTTTCTCTATACGGATCATGAAGCTTTGAAGCATTTGCAAGGGCAGGACAAAATTTCAGCTAGGAACGCTTCATGGGTCGTGTATCTACAACAGTTTACTTTTTTTGTAAAGCACAAATCAGGGGTGACGAATCGTGTAGCTGATGCATTGAGCAGGAGAAATCATTTGTTGACAATGATGAAAGTTGAAGTGACAGGATTTGAGCTATTGCCAGAATTGGTTGAAGAAGATCCTTACTTTATGAAATTTGTTGAGAAAGTCAAGGATAGGAGTACTGATGAATTTGTGTTGATAGATGGATTCTTATTCAAAGGGAATCAATTATGCGTACCAGATTGCAGTTTGAGAATGAAAATTGTGAAAGAGTTGCACGAAGAAGGACATGTGGGTAGAGATCGAACATTGCAGTTGATTTCTCAGTCTTATTATTGGCCGTCAATCAGAAGGGAAGTTGAAAGGTTTGTGCGTAGATGTCATGTTTGTCAGGTTTCGAAAAGGACAGCTACAAATGCGGGATTGTATATGCCATTACCTATTCCTACAAACCCATGGGTAGACATTAGCATGAATTTCGTGTTGGGTTTGCCGAGGACTCAAAGGGGAAATGACTCGATATACGTTGTGGTGGATCGTTTCTCGAAGATGGTACATTTTATTGCTTGTAAGAAGACGGCGGATGCTGTTCATGTCGCTCAGTTATTTTTCAAGGAGATCTATCGACTTCATGGATTGCCAGAATCTATTGTGTCGGATAGGGATACTCGTTTTCTGAGTCACTTTTGGTTAAGTTTGTGGAAGATGGTGGGAACGAAGTTAAACTTTAGTAGCGCTTACCATCCGCAAACCGATGGGCAAACGGAGGTGGTTAATAGATCATTGGGAAATTTGTTACGATGTTTGGTGAAAGATAATCTGAGAAGTTGGGACATGAAGTTATGCCAAGCAGAGTTTGCACATAATCATGCGGTTAATAGAAGCACGGGTTACAGTCCTTTTCAGATTGTATATTCAAGTTTGCCAAGGGGACCGTTGGATTTGGCGGTAGTACCACAACCTAAGGGGATGGCTAAACGAGCTGTAGATTTTGTTGATGGGTTGACCGAATGTCATAAGATCGTTCATGAACGATTGGAGAAGGAAAATGAGAAGTATAAAAGGTCCGCAGATCTGAAGCGAAGAAATGTTGAGTTTAATGAAGGAGATTTGGTATATGTTGTGTTAACAAAGGATCGTTTTCTAGTGGGCGCTTATAACAAGTTAAAAGCCAGAAAAATTGGTCCTGTAGAAGTAGTGAAACGGATTAATGAAAATGCTTATAAGTTGAAGCTGCCGGAGGATGTGTACACTTCTGACGTGTTCAATGTTAAGCATCTTGTACCATATTATGGGGATGAACCATCCGATGTGGAAGAATTTACAAATTCGAGGACGAATTTTTCTCAACCTGGGGAGGATGATGCAGCTCAGAACAAAGTTGGAGCAGTGCCAGGCCCAAACCTTCAAGACTTGAGTCGTCCATGACCTAAGGAAGCGGTCTTAAGTCGTCTGCGACTTAAGAAAGCTCGGGGGGAGAGCTACGACTTAACAAGAATGATGAAAAGAAGTTACGACTTAACGGGATCTTAAGTCGTTCAGGTTTGATAAGTCGTATACGACCTAACAACACAGCTATAAGTCGTCCATGATTTATCAAGAAGAAGAGAGAAGTTCCAGTAGTTGAGGCTTTAAGTCGGAAACGAGTTGCGACTTAGTGAGTTATGGGAAGATACCGCTCCTTCAAGATGCCACGAGTTACGACTCATGATAAGTCGTTGAAGTCTTAAGTCGACCATGATTTACGTCGTATGAAGGTGCTGTTTGAAGATGTTCCTTAAGCCGCTGCCGACCTAAGCTAGGTCGTAAGTCGTAAGCTGTGTCATGTTAAGTCGTTATGTCGTTGTATCTGTTAAGTCGTGTGTTTGTTTATACTTTGTTGTACGTAAGTCGCTGAGTTGTATATTGGTGTGTTTTCTTAAGTCGTTGTGAGTGTTGAGTCGCTGCTGACTAAGTCGTGTTATTTTAAGTCGCGTATTCTTATGTTGTAATATGTTTGTACTTTCTTTAAGTCGTATGTCGTTTGCTTCTTAAGTCGCGTGAGTAGTTAGGTCGTATACGACCTAAGTGTTGTAAATATGTGTTGGGTGTAGCTGTTTGAGTCGCTGATGTTAAGTCGCGCACGACTTAAGTTAAGTTGTGAGTCGGGGGTGTTAAGTCGGAAACGACTTAAGGGTCAGGTTTTGGAATGCTATAAATAGGGAGTGTGTTGTACATTTTGAGGTTGGTTGATTTTTGAATAAAATTCTTGTTTGATTGTTGTGTGCTTTCATCTTAAATTGGTAGTTGAGTGTAATCTCCTATCTCCACTTTTGGTTATTCGAGTGCGCTCGATTCAATGATTGTTGAAGCCGATTAGCGGAATCAAGTGCGCTTGATCAACGCTTGAAGAATTGAAGATCTTCTTTCACGGTATCGTGCGCGATCAACGTGACGAGGATAGCTAGAATTCGGTATCTTCGGATCAACGAATTTGGGCATTTCAGTATTCATCAATCCACCAATTGCTACTTTCATCGATCTATATCGTTTTGTTAATATCCGCTGCGTCAATTTATATAACATATAATTTGGAGAGAGAAAAATCATTTACCCCCCTTTCCTGCTATAGTAATTTTTCCTTTATAACAAAAATGACGTCATAGGATTATTGATGTCATTTCCTTGTACTTTCCCCCTACCGCTAGATTTTGCCATGTGTCCTTCCATTTGATTTGTTAAATTTGCATGGATTGTTTATGTGATTCTAAGTGGGAGAATTTGATTTAGGTGGAAGAACTTAATATTGGGCGGGAGAATTCGACTTTAAGTGGGAATATTGAATTTTGAATTGTTGCACTTAAGATTGAGATTGTAAGTTGTCATGTGCTTAGTTGATATTTACATGGCACGTAGCTATTTGAGCCACATTTCTTCATGAGTGTGCGCCTTCATTTCATCATTCTCGTTGTTTATAAAGGCATGATAATTAAATGTCGTGCCTTATTGTTGCTTTGGCTACGGGGGTATAATTTATCCTAACTGTAGCAGTTTAGATTATCCCTACTGTGGTGACGTAGCTTGACTCGACTGTGGTAACATTGTTTGAATTGGCTATGGCAGTGCTTGACTTAACTATGGCGGTGTATCTTGACTCAACAACGATGATGTAGTTTGACTTAGTTGCAGTGACATAGCTTAACTCAACTATGCTGATGAAGCTTGGCCCAGCTGCGACAGCACCGTCTATGTATATTTTGAACAGTGTTGTACAAATGATTGCAATGAAGTCGGTATATGATGAGTCGTGTCAACTGCTATCGTGATAATGCAGTTTGTTTTGTTGTGTTTTGTAGACTTTTATCAAGAGTTTGGTCGAACAAGTTACTGCATTGATTATTGAATGTGAAAACATGTAACCATTGCAGCTTTAATGGGGATTTGGTTGCGCTTCACATGCTATGTTTTAGGATGTCATGCAATCCCTTTTTAATGTTGACGCAACATGTTTTGTTTCCCTACCATTGTACATGACATACAAGCTTCATACACTTGAAGGTTCACTTAACATTTGTTTTGAAGAAAGACGGGTGCAACACTTGTCCCCTGTCTACGATAATGCATTTTAGGGTTGACTTTCCATTTCACATCCAATTTTTCAAACAGTCCATTCGGTTTTTTTTACATTTAACACTACTTACATGTAACAAGATGTGGTTAGTTAATTTTTTTTGATTGCTGTCAAATGAATCATTTTGTATTTGAAGAAAACTGCTCTGTTTTTCGTGAATTTCTTTTGTCACTATCTACCTCTAACGGTTTCTATTTTCAATGAAGTTTGAATCTTGTTGTCGAGATTTTTTCAACAAAGTCATACGTATCTTGAAAGTGCACAAGGATTTATAGTAATATGGCTAACTTATATATATAAATGTATATGCAATATTTTAAGCTATATAATGAAGCAAATAGTAAAGTAAGAAGCAATCACACCAAGATTTTGATACTGGTTCAGACCTCCCTTCGTTCAGTAACGAATCTTCCTCTATGATTTTCGACTAACCAAAACACCCTCATTTAGCCCAAAGGAATAGGTGGTACAAAATTTTTATGACATGACAATATGTGTTCTATTAACATGGATTTTGACGCGTAGTACAAAGCTTCCTCAAGTCTCTTCGAGTTGAATGAGCAAGAACTCATAACTGTATAGAAGTAAATCACCAAGGAATATCGAATAGTTGTTGGTGATGTTTTAAAACAAGTATAGACTTTGAAAGCACTAGAGTTTAGAGCAAGAAAGAATTATGTTAAGGTAAAAATTAGATTATCTAAAGTCAAGCCTTGGAAATCTATTTATAAGTATTAAAAAGTCTCCTTCAAGGGTATTAACTCATAAGAGAAAACCATTGAGGAAAGAGTCGCAACCCCTGGAAGAGAAGCGACACATCATTCAAAAATATAACTGTTGCAGAAGTTCAGACGTCTGACTTTTAAAAATATTTCTCTATAAAATAAATTATTCAACAATTCATGTTACTAGACGCCTGGCTTATGACCCTAAAGGTCTGAATTTTAAAGACAATAGATCATAAAAGTTTTAGTTCAAAATCATGTGACCTCGGACATCCAGATTTTATAATCAAACGTCTGATTTTAAAAATGTTTTTTTTTAGAAAATGGACATTTCAAAAATTCATGACCTTAGACGTCTAGATTTTATTGCCAGACTTCTGAATTTTGAAAATAACAGTCCTAAAAGATTTATTTTAAAAATGCATGTTGTTGAACATTTGAGTTTTGTTGAAAGATGTCTAGAAACCTAAGATAGTTAAAACTTGCTGAAAATTGTTTTTTGAGTGTTTCAAATCATATTGATACAAACGTGTCGTCCTATATCATTAACGGGAGATTGTACATGATTAAGACATAAACACAAGATATATGACTCTTATAAATATTAGTCTTCATATGAGCTTTTGGTTGATATATCATTGTAGCTTATTGAGTCTCCGATGTTTTGTGTCTTCAAATGTGTGCATTCAGATCTTCTTTTTTATCATCATATACCTGCATGTTAGATTAGACATCATTTAATACGATTGTATAGTTGTTGTCATTAAAATCCAACAAGAGAGGTTCTAACATATCTCTCCTTTTTTCTTTCTTCTCCTTTACTTCCTCTAAAAAATTAGTTGAGATACTATGCTATCCTTAAACTCACTTTTTGCTTTTGGATTTCAAGTCGCCACCAATTATAAGTTAAATTCCTCTCTTTTCTACTACTTTTTTTTAATTCTTTTAGAGTTTCTCAACTTGATTTTGCTTATTTATATTTTATGTATATGTTCCTTCAAGTTATTTGATAAATGCCTATATGAATTTATTTGATTGATTTGCTGATAGAATAATTGGAATTTTGATACATTATTGAATTATACTGATTTATTTATGGAATTAAAGTTCGACTTTTTTTTGGTAAATTGGATAGCATTGTGATTTTATATTTTCATTAAAAATTAAGAAATCACTTTCCCTTTTTATTTTCCCATTCTATTAGTTGCTCATGGCTTTTAACAACCTTCCCAATACATCTAGTCAGAGTTCCACCCTTTGATAAACTATCCTCAGCCATTTGCGAAGAAAGTCAAGCTAAAAGCATCTTGAATCATTTTGCAATTAGTAACTGTGAATTTGGATTCCCTTTACTTTTGGATCATTCATCTGCCTCGAAAAGGGTCTATTTTTTGAATTCGGAGCATGTTAGATGCGGTCTCTACCTTCCACTTTATCTCTCATCCTGTACTGGTTAGACATTATGCGCATTTCCCTCTTCTAATTGGCACTGTCTCCTATTTCCTCTTAACGTGCACTTACATCTTATATGTTGGATGTCCGCTCGTACCTACTAGTCAAGAGTTGCTTTTCCTATACTCTCTACATAAGAGTCTCACTTCGGGATATGATAGATTCCACTATGTTCAAACTACAAAATCTCTTTATCCACTTCTCATTATTAAACCCAGAACTGGGCAAATTTACTTTATTTCTAATTAAGATGGCCTTGTCTTTTCTTTTCAAGAAATTTTTATTGCCTTTTCCCCTTCTCGTTTCTTTCCCTTAATTCTAGGGATGTCACAGTCAGTTAACTAACCCGATCGGTTAACCGACCTGATCGGTTAATATTTTCAGCGAAACGTTTGGCTAAGTTGGTTTGGTTAACTGTTATTCTTTTAATTTGTGATGAACAGTGTTGACCGAACTAATAATTTTTACCCTCAGTTAACCATTTAAATTAAAAGGTTAACCATCCAATTTAATCGGTTAATTGTTGATTACATTGAGTGATTAACAATTTAAAAAAATGGTTAACTACTATAAACTGGAGATATGAATAACTAGCTGATAATTTCATGCAATAAAATGACAAATTACTAATAGTACTACTAATACAAATATAAATGAAGCAGCTAGCCAACTACAGCTACAATTACAAAGCCCAAACTTCAACAAATATAAATAACACTTAACAAGTTAACACTTAACAATTCAAACTCCAAAGAAAATACAATACAAAGTTATAAACAAATAACATGGCTACACCCAAAAAATACAAAGTCCATTATCCAATACTAAATACTAATAGTCAATAAACATACCTTAATATCAGAACTAATAGTGATACAAATGCATTGAAACTAAGATTAAGTTGTTGGCATTGCTAGAAAGTGGCAATAACCTGCATTCTCATACCAGTCACTCCACTTCCCAAGCATGTCCAAAGCTAAGTAGTGAAGTGAAGATCACAATACAAATTACAAAGTAACATATTAGTATTAACTGGTTACTGAACTGAAGTACTTAAACTATAAGTGAGAAAAACAACATAAATATGAGTCATTTAACCAACATCTAGTTAGGCAGTTAACACAAACCTGGCAGTGGCACTGTAAAATAATGATATGTAGTGTAATTTGCCTTGCCATAAAGTGTATATTATCAAGTTTGCTTTGTCTAAATAGTTCATTACTTCATTGTGAATTCATGTTAAGCTTGGCAAGTTTGAAAGATTGGTGAAAAACAATCAAGGTTAAGCCTGGCAGAATTTGGCCTGGTAGTGGCAATGGGATACATAGCGAATTTATGTTAAGCTAAATGATTATATACTACACAAAATTCATGTTAAGCTAAATAACTATTCATTAACCAACAGTAAAAGAAATTTGCAGTAAAAGAATCAACTTATATAAAACTGACCAACACAAAAATAGTCAACCGATATGCTCATATAACCACCTCAATGTAGGCCGATGGATGACGATTGATTCTCCGTTAACATATCCAATGATAAAGAAGCAGTCGAACCATGCCTATGTATGAACTCTATAGCCAAAATTTGTGTCACAATATTCAAAATAGAACAAATCAACAATTACTTTAGCTGAAGAACTCATAGTCACATGCTTTCTCTTTCTCATCGATATCAATGCCACAAAATTTTGACAATTGTCGACTTGAACTCGAAGTCTCGAACAACTGTTGAAGCCGATTTCAAGGCCGCGCTGATAGATTTAGGGCTTTGACTAATAGATGAATAGATTTAGGGTTTTTGATTCCTAAATTTCTTCGTTCTTTTTTATTTTATTTTATGTTTGTTGCTTTATAAAGGTCGGCTGTACTAGGGAAAAGTAGAAAGCAGGTATTGGAGGAAATTTTAATGGGTTTGGACATTATAACACTCTTGGGCTGTGTTAAGTCATAGGCAAAGCCGCGTATATTAAAGAATTGGTCGGTTAATGGGTAACCGACTAACCAAAATTTTGTTAACCGTTAACCGAACCAAAAATACTCAATTAAGATCGGTTGTTAACTAATAATGTCGGTTGACTAATTATATCGGTTAAGTTGTTTCATTATAGTTCGGTTAAGATGGTTAATTCGGTATGGTCGGTTAAATGACCACCCTACTTAGCTCTCTTTCCAACACTGACTTAGTGACTTGCATCTTATTTTCTCTTTAACTAATTACCTTGAGTTTATCAAGACTAAGCAAGATTATGCAAGGGCTTAAATATCGTTATAGAATCTCTACTGCGTAAGCAAAACTTTCTATGCAACAACATCACTTTTCACATTCTTTTTTCATTTAAGTTTTCTCTAATTAGATGCCAGATTTACTTTTAGTTATATATTTTTTTTAAAGATTTGTTAGCACATGTGTTCAAAATTGTTTAATAATGCTATTATTTGACTAAGCACTACGCCTTCAAAACTAACAACAACTTTTAAGCAAAAGCATCATGTTGATAAAGACAAGTTGAAGAGGAAAGGGGAAGAGCTTGCCGCTTCAAATGGTGCGAGCAAACTACAAAATTGATTCCCCTCTTCTTCTCCCTTTTACTAATTCTATAGGTATTTTTGTGTGGCCCGTTTCTATGGTCTGAGCTCCCCTACCTCTTACCTCTTCCGGAGGGGATACCATCTCCGACCTGATAGAAGAGATAGGGTGCCTTATATTTGATGTACTTACTGCTCCCATATCCTCACCTTTGGTTTCCCTTCTCCTTCCTTCTTTAGAAGTACCCACTATAGAGGTCTTCCAAAGCCTTCACAGAAGCTCATCTCCCATAAGCGACGAGTTTTTTGTTGGACTTGTTATTGTTGAATTTTTGTGATAACCCGGATTTGTGGAACATCTGTTATTTGATAATCAACTGGATTGAATTAGTAAAATGTAGATTTATAAGTGAACAAATAAAGTTCTGATAATTAATATATGGAAATAATAACTCTTACAATGAATTAATAAAAAAATATAAATAGGATTTAAGGTTTATACTTTCTTTAATATAAGTATTAAACATAAGAATATAAATATAATATAAAAACACGTATAAGAATTAAACATAAGGATTATGGGAGATGACGTCGAGGTTGTCGTCGATTTGTGCAGGGTCGGAGCACGGGCTGGAGGTGGCCGGATCTAGCGTACACGTGCACGTGTATAGATGCGTGTCCCTGTGTTGTTGTGAGGAGTGGGGAAACATTTTCTCGTGGAAGATGTAGGTTATCATGAGTTTGAACTCGAAGTAGTTGATAATTCGTGAGTATTCAAGGTCTGGCTCGGGGAATTTTGGGTTTTACTCGAGTAAGGACTCGGGTAGTTGTACGTAAGTGCAACATGTTTCTGTTTTTAAACTAAACCAAAGTTTTTTCTAAAAAAATTATATAAAGAGAAGGGGAAGTACTCGGGAAGGACTCGGGTGAGTTATAGGATGGAACCCCAGGCAATGTTTTAAAACAAGTTTTTAATTTAAAAATAAGCAAGTTTTCAAAGTTAAAAGTTTAAATAGATTTCTTAAATCAAAGTCTATACATAATAAATGTTTTAAATAATGGATTTAAGGAATGATATAATTTATTAGCCTGAAATGTTAAGTTAAATTTGTAAGTTATTTTAAAACTTAATTTAAATGTATTTAAGTGTTAATTAGAAAGGTAAAGATTTATCTTAAAGTTAAATAGAGTTTTGATAACTAATGATTAATTAAATTAATAAAGAAATAAAGAGTAATTAATTAGTTTAATTAATTAATGATTAAGGTCTAATTAATTAATATTTAAGAGTTATAGTTAATTTGAGATTAATTAATTGATAATTAAGAATTAATTGGTTTAGTAATCAAGATTAATTAATTTATAATTAGAGATTAATTAATTAAGTAATTGAGTTAATTAAATAGAGATTAATTAATTCGTAATTAAGGATAAACTGGTTAAGTGATTAGAGATTAATTATTTAAAATTAAAGGATAGTTTGTTAAGGATTAGTAAATTTAATTAGTAATTAAAGGTTAAATTAATTAATAATTAAAGGTTAATTAATTAAGGATAATTAACCAATGAGATAATTACTTGATGAAGTAATTAATTTAAGGGAAATTACTTAATGGAAGTAATTAAGGATTAATTACTTAGAGTAATTAATTAAGGATTGATTGATTTGATTAAGGGAACTAATCAAGGGTTAGTTAGTTAATGAGTGTGATTAATTAAAGGATAATTAATCAATGTAAGTGATTATAGAATAATTAATTTGAGTGATTAATTAAGGATAAATAAAATAAACCATTGTTAATTACTTTATAAGAGTAATTAAGGGATTATTTAATGTGATGGGTAAAGATTGATTAATTTGTGTAATTAATTAAGAGTTAATAACTTATTGTAATTAAGGATAATTAGTCAAGGTTGATTAATTAAGATGGATAATTAAAGGATGATTAATTAATTGGTTTGTAATTAATTAATGTTAAGTAAAGGTAATCTATGTGATTAAAGTTAGTAATTAATTTAACTAGAACTAAATTAAATTGATTTTGGAAGTGATCAATCTTGCTTAGGAACGATTGAATGATGTTAAATGCCTTAAATTGGTTGATATCTTTGATATGAAATATTTATGATATGATATGTTTGAATGGACAATGATAATGTGGTTATCTATCGATGATGAATTGCTATGTAAAAAGTGAAATCTTGTATTTAAAGTTGAATCATATTTCACTTGAATAACGTGGGTTAAGATGGTATTGAATACGAAGAGAGCGGGGTCGGATATCAGTAAATACCCGAACCCACTTCGATTTGTAACCTACAATGATTCTTTATAGATTGATGTGTGAAATCAATAGGCTGAAATGGAATAATTTAAATGACTGGACCATTTAAAACTAAGTAATGGTACTTAGGGATTGATTAAGTGTTGACTATAACAAGTTGTGAACTTGTAGTAATGAACAAGTTACCCCGGGTTTTAAATATGTTCTATGCATTAGAATTTCATGTTAGATGAGTTTACTCATGCTAGTTTCCAGCTTGACCCAGATGTTACTTTGATGTAATGCTCGGGTCGGACCGAGTATTACATATTTTTAGGTAAGGATGTTTTGGAGCTCAAGAGGCGAGCTAAATGGCAGGAACGTATAGAGTGTTTCTGCTGTGATATATTGTTTGTATTTCTGGGACAAGTAAATCTTAACTGTCTAATTGATATGTGAATGTTGTAACTCTGATGTATTGATGTAAATTCACTAATACTGTTTTCCTTTGTATAACTGCTATTTTATTTGATATTATATTTTGATCCACTGCGAATGTGAGAATCTGTGTTTTGGTGTTTTTTGTTTCTTCTTCTTCTTCTTCTATCTCTTTTCTTCTTTTCCCTAACTATCTGGAATTTTGGAGATTCAAAATTTCTGGGTCATTACATTTGGTGTCAGAGCTAAAGGTTAAGGGAGAACCTTGGCTATGGTTAGTGTACTCATTAAGGATAGGGTCAGTGGTACCCTAGAATAAGTTGAGTCATTTAAGGATAGCGTACTTGTTATTTTCTTATATAAAGGTTTTACAATGGTTTAATGAATGATTTTTATAAAAGCTTATATTTTATATCTAAAGCAATAATTGATTGTTGGATATTGAAATTAAATAAGAATTTAAGTATATCCAAAATGGAATTGAATAAAATGAACTATACTTATAAGATGAATTAGAATTGGTTTCATACCAGAATATAAATGGTTATTTATGGGATTATTGTTTTCCAATAAACAATGATAAAGCAAAATGAAATGTTTTAAGGAAGTAATAATTTAGATTAAATTGACTTGTAAATGGGAAATAATTTAAATTGTGAAGTTTTAAGTCCAGAAAAGAATTTGGAATTGTTTCAAAGTGATTAAGGAAATAATAAATGATATTACTCTACCTATTTTGAATGCAATCTTATTTTAAAATAAGAAGTTGTTTGAAAACTTTAAAAGAATTTGTTTTGAATTAAAACCAAAGGTGGTTTAAATTTTAAAATTTGGCTTGGCGGGCTAAGAAATAAATATGTACATATGTATGGATATACATGATATCAAAGATAATTTAAAAATAAAAATCTAAGTGATTGAGTTTTAATTTTCCCCTGAGATGTGATGTAAAAACTCATAGCGAAGATTCAAATTGGGTAAGGTTGATGAGATTAAATTGAATTTAATTTAGAAGAAGTTAAATAAGTTTAAATGAACAACCTGATTTGGAAATTTCAAGATGAAATTGAGATTTAACTTAGAAAAGTTAAATGGGTTGATTTAGAAGGGAGTTATATAAGATCTCAAACGGATTTGAGTTCTGGGAATGTGTGATGGATGCCGTTGATGGATGTTTTAGATAATTTAGATTTATTTATATCCTAATATCATCCTATTGTCATCAACAATCTATGAAACTATGAATTGGCTTGTTTAAAATGAATTAAGAAGTGGATTGTGATATTTTATATCCATATAGAAATTAAATGGAAATAAAACTTTAAATTGAAATTATTTAAGTAATTTTGATTTTTGAAGATAAAAATTTAACTTGAGGAAGTGATATCACTTTGAACTTAAGTTTTGGATGTTTAAAGGATCTTGGAAATTCAAATTATTGAGGATTGGTTTCAAAATTGAAATTTGGTGATAAATTGAATTTCAAAGGCTGAGTGATTAAAAAGGGGGTTTGAACTATGATTTGAACTTAGAAATAAGTTCATGAAGAAGTTAAGATTAATTTGATTTAAAGAAGTTAAATCAACATTTGAAAATTTAACTCGAATTTATATAATTCGAGATGATTTAAAGTGAAATTGAATTTGAAATTAGTTCAAATTGAAATTTGATTTGAATTTGGAAAGAAATTGAGGTTAATTCAACTTGAGTTGGGATTAAATAAATTTCAATGGAAATGGAGATTGGAATTGTGATTATTTCAAAACTGGGATTGAAATGAATTAAAGTTGAAAATTGGTTCAATTTGAAATTTATTTGAATTAATTAAGATTGAAAGCGAAGTTGAATAAAGACTAAATTCGGAATGGGAATTGAAGTTTTTTCAATTCAATTGAAATTGAGTCAACTCAAGAGAAAGTGGAAATTTAACTGGAATTGATGGGAATGAAGATTTGGAAGTTAAACAGTTTGGCTCTGGACTATTTTCAAAATAAATTGTTTTAATATAAACCTATTTTTCCAAGCTATCACTATACAACTTTCTTTTCAAAATCAAACTATCTTATACTTATTTTATAACTACTTTTGGAACTATTTAACTATTTTACAATTTTTTTTCAACTATTTTATAACTAATTACTATTTTGCAACTATTTTGCAGTTATTTAAAATTTCTATAACTATTTGACTATTTTCCAACTATTTTACAATTACTGAACTATTTCAATTATTTTATAACTATTTAACTATTTTACAGCTATTTTACAAACTAATAACTATTTTTCAACTACATATCTATTAATAACTTTTCAAGCTATTTTCTAAATATAAGCTGGTCAGAGTGCAAACTGTTTATGATTAATTACCAATTGAGATAAGAATTGAAGTGATAATCCAAATAAGGATTGAAACAACTATGAATAAGTGAATAGAAATCATAAAGAGAGGTAAATAGAAAAGAATATTGATTTAGCTAATAATTAATGAGGATAAATACGTATGGTGTACGTATATTATTCTATTTGCGTAGTGATTTATCCAGATTCGAGCATAGAATTTCGAGATAGTATATCGATACGAGTTGGGATTTTCCACTCGATTTTCGACGGCGAACCTAGATATGTATTTTTGATTGGTTCTGGAAATTCTCTATCATAGTTAAGACTATGCAAGGAGAATGATGGTTTTTGATCAAGAAACCAGATCTGAATCTGCACTAGGAAGTTGGGTGGACGATACCTGTTCGAAAGAGAAATTATGTGATCGAGTGAGCGATCAGATTGATATAGCGTACGGATGATATATGTACATTGTACGGGCTTGAATGAAATTGATATTGAGAATTTATGAATAAGAACTGTAAAATGATTTTGAAATGGCAGAGTATATTTGTGAAATATATGATGAAATAAAAAGGAAATTGGATATTTCATTGGTAGAAATGTACTTTATGGAAGTAAGTATTATGGTAAGTGACTTTATACAGTAATCAAGCTTGAATATTGATTTAGCATTAAACAAAGTTATATATCTTTGTTTTATAAGATAAATCTCCCCTTGTTGAATCTATTGTCGGAAGAAAGGGGTTTTTGAAAAGTATTTGAAGTATAAAATGGGAATTTATACAAGTATGAAGTGATCCAAAGATTTGCAAAAGTTATATATATATATATATATATATATATATATATATATATGAAGGATCTTATGAGAATGATTTTGGAAAAAGGTTTTGTAACCTTTGGACTTGAAAAGGCTTTTGATTTTTGGGGAAAAATCAATTTTGGAAACTCGAAAAGCCTAGTTTGAGATTATCGATTTTGGAATAATCGATTTTGGGAAAAGGAGATTTATATGGGATTCATACTAGGTGTATGATTTGGAAGATACTATATGAGTATAGTATAAAGTGTTTTGAAATGGTTCTGGAGAAAAATGCGCTCCCTTGAAATGAACGTCTCAGGAGTACCATAGGTTGGTACTGCCTTAAGCCTCAAAGGGGGAAGGCTCTAAAGTGGATCCTGTAAGGAAGTACGAATAAAGTGAAGTTCCTAAGGATTATTAGGTTGTGAAAGTCGAGGGCGTTGATGCCTATAGAGGCATTTGGGTTATGCTGTGACGATGGTGTAACTTGATGTCGCTACGATCTAATGTGGACCATAGCGGAAATCGTGTGGAGGTGAGTGTCAACGGTCTACGCTTAATTTTGCCGGAAAGGCAACGTAACATCGATAGACTACAATCTATGATCGAGTCGAGTGGAGAAGTTTCATTCTTTGACAGCGGAATTCGAGGGCACTGATGCCTACAATTATATGGGATTTTGCTGTGATAGCAACGTAACCACGTTTGTAGCTGCGATCTGTAGCGGGTTCCATGGTGTAATCGAGGGGCGCGGAGTGCCTACAGTTATCTATGGATTTTGCCAAGATGGCAACGGAACCATCGGGTTAACTGCGACCATGGATGGGAGTGATGATTTTCATATCATTCTCACTAAAGATGTTTCCTCGATTTCAAAAATGTTTTCTATATTTTCAATAAAATTATTTTACAAGTATTTTCACTTGGTGTTGAAAATGGGTCTGTTAAGTACTTATAGATTTTCAGTATTACGCCTGATCAACGTATGACCGAAACTCTGTGAGAACAAGAATGGACTGGTTGAGACATCGAGTTATAAAAAGTATTTTTTGTAAAAACTATTTTATAATATTATGTAGATTTTAAAAGTGTTTTAAAAGTGATCAAAGAATAATTTTTCTAATAATAAGCATTTTAATAATTTTGGCCTCGTTTCTTTTCGAGGACGAAAAGATTCTAAGCGTGGAGGAATGTGATAACCCAGATTTGTGGAACATCTGTTATTTGATAATCAACTGGATTGAATTAGTGAAATGTCAATTTATAAGTGAACAAATAAAGTTCTGATAATTAAATATATGGAAATAATAACTCTTACAGTAAATTAATAAAAAATATATAAATAGGATTTAAGGTTTATACTTTCTTTAATATAAGTATTAAACATGAGAATATAAATATAATATAAAATACACATATAAGTATAAAAATAATAAGCTAATATAATTTAAAAAAAATTATAAAGACATTTGTAAGCCTTATAATACATGAAATTAACAAGTGTAATTTGAGTTAGCATGCAAATTTACATGTGGCACTTTTGTTTTTTATTTTTTAAATTTAAATGTAAATAAATATCGAGAATTAAACTAGGCTTTATCAAATTCAAAGCATCTTCAACTTTTTTCATTCTCTCAAATTAAAACTGAAAAATTGAATCAAGAGAAATCAAAAATCAAATTTGGAAAGAAACTAAAAACTAGAGAAAAAAAGAATTGAAGAAAACCAGAAATATCAAGCAACAACTTTTCAACTAGATCAATCAAGCAAGGTCAGGGGCAAATGGAAGCAAAACAAAGATCAACTCAGTTTTTAAATTGAAAAGCAACAGTTTAAAATCTAGATCAAGAAGCAAATTCAAATTTCCAGAGCTTCTCTGATTCTTCCATAGGTTAGTAAACTTTAAACTATTAAGTTTAATTTTTCATTCTTTTCTTGTAAATGCGATAATTAAAGGAAGAAACATTGATTGCATGAATTTATCAATCAATAGATTTTGCTTGAAAATTTCAGTAGAATTACTGATGATCAAATGCATGTCTGTGTATTATATATATAGTCTCTATTCTTAGCTTGTAGGCCCAAGAAAAATAATAAATATAAATACAATTCAAAAATCAATATCCTTTGCTCCATTGTTTTTCAAATCATCTCCATTAGAAGAAAAGTGATGGTATGGAAGTGATTTTATTTTTAAAAATAGTTTGAAGAAATTTAATCAAGCAAAAAGTTTCAAAAAATAAAATTTACAGTGGAAACAAATTTCAAATCGAAAATTTGATTGATAAATTTTCACGTTTTGATTGCAAATTTGGTTTCGTGTTTGGAAAACACGATTTTTGATATAAATATCATGAATTTTAAGATTGTGGTTTTTGAGAATTATCGAGATGAACGGAAAATGGGAATTCGTCGATTCTAGGTGATCGCGAACTTTCTGGAATTAGGGTTTTGGTCGAAGGAGGCCATGGGGTTAGTAAGCAATGATAAAAATAGTTTGAGGGTTCGACGATCATCGGGGTAGTGACATGAAGGAATTGTAGGGTGTCATAGCCTGATGGGTTCGAAGATGCAATCGGATTCAACGCAACGACAATATTGGACCGGACTTGGTCGGAGTAGGTGAGATCAATGCGTGAGCTTATGGAGTAGGATTGGGCGGGGTGTCGAGGTCTCTGGCGACCTGAGTTGGTGGCACGGAGTGGATTTTGATGAGCAGGTTTGGGTTTTATGGAATCGACTTGATCGATTTCGAGTTGATGATTGTTTCATGTTGCTAGATTGTGGGAGACGACGGCGAGGTTATCGCCGACTTGTGGAGGGTCGGAGCACAAGCTGGAGGTGGTCGGATCTAGCGTACACGTGAACGTGTACAGGTGCTTGTCCCTGTGTTGTTGTGAGGAGCGGGGAAACATTTTCTCGTGGAAGATGTAGGGTTGCCCCGAGTTTGAACTCGAAGTAGGTGATAATTCGTGAGTACTCAAGGTCTGGCTCAGGGAATTTCGGGTTTTACTCGAGTAAGGACTCCTGAAGTTGTATGCAAGTGCAACGTCTTTCTATTTTTAAACGGAACCAAAGTTTTTTTGAATATATATATATATATATATATATATATATGTATATGTATATGTATATATATATAAAGAGAAGGGGAACTACTCGGGTAGGACTCGAGTGAGTTATAGGGTGGAACCAGAAGCAAGATTTAAACAAGTTTTAATTTAAAAATAAGCAAGTTTTTAAAGTTAAAATAAAACTAGTTTAAATCGATTTCTTAAATCAAATTCTTTACATTATAAATTTTTTAAATTATGGATTTAAGGAATGATATAATTTATTATCTTGAAATTGTTAAGTTAAATTTGTAAGTTAATTTTAAACTTAATTTAAATGTTTTCAAGTGTTAATTTAAAAGGTAAAGATTTATCTTAAAGTTAATTAGAGTTTGGATAATTGATGATTAATTAAATTAATAAAGAAATTAAGAGTAATTAATTAGTTTAATTTATTAACGGTTAAGGTCTAACTAATTAATATTTTAGAGTCGTAGTTAATTAATTAGAGATTAATTAATTGATAATCAAGAATTAATTAGTTTAGTAATCAAAATTAATTAATTTATAATTAGAGATTAATTAGTTAAGTAATTGAGTTAATTAATTAGAGATTAATTAATTCATAATTAAGGATAAATTGATTAAGTAATTAGCGATTAATTACTTAAAATTAAAGGATAGTTTGTTGAGGATTAGTTTATTTAATTAGTAATTAAAGGTTAAGTTAATTAATAATTAAAGGTTAATTAATTAAGGATAATTAACCAATGAGATAATTACTTGATGAAGTAATTAATTGAAGGGAAATTATTTAATGGAAGTAATTAAGGATTAATTACTTAGAGGAATTAATTAAGGATTGATTGATTAAGGGAACTAATCAAGGGTTAGTTAGTTAATGGGTGTGATTAATTAAAAGATAATTAATCAATGTAAGTGATTATAGAATAACTAATTTGAGTGATTAATTGAGAATAAATGAAATAAATCATTGTTAATTACTTTATAAGAGTAATTAAGGGATTATTTAATGTGATGGGTAAAGGTTAATTAATTTGTGTAATTAATTAAGAGTTAATTACTTATTGTAATTAAAGGATAATTAGTCAAGGGTGATTAATTAAGATGGATAATTAAAGTATGATTAATTAATTGATTTGTAATTAATTAATGTTAAGTAAAGGTAACCTAAATGATTAAAGATAGTAATTAATTTAATTAGAACTAAATTAAATTAATTTTGAAAGTGATCAACCTTGCTTAGGAATGATTGAATGATGTTAAATGCCTTGAATTGGTTGATATCTTTGGTATGAAATGTTTTATGATATGATATGCTTGAATGGACAGTGATAACGTGGTTATCTATCGATGATGAATTGCTATGTAAAAAGTGACATCCTCTATTTAAAGTTGAATTGTATTTCACTTGAATAACTTGGGTTAAGATGGTATTGGATTCAAAGAGACCAGGGTCAGATATCAGTAAATACCTGAACCCACTTCGATTTGTAACCAACAATGATTCTTTATAGATTGATGTGTGAAATCTATAGGCTGAAATGGAATAATTTAAATGACTGGACCATTTAAAACTAAGTAAAGGTACTTAGGGATTGATTAAGTATTGACTATAGCAAGTTGTGAACTTGTAGTAATGAACAAGTTACCCTGGGTTTTAAATATGTTCTATGAATTAGAATTCATGTTAGACGAGTTTACTCATGCTGGTTTCCAGCCTGACCCGGGTGTTACTATGATGTAATGCTCAGGCCAGACCGAGTATTACAGATTTTCAGGTAAGGACATTCTGGAGCTCCGGTGGCAAGCTGGATGGCAGGAACGTATAGAGTGTTTCCACTATGATATATTGTTTGCATTTCTGGGACAAGTAAATCTTAACTGTCTAATTGATATGTGAATGTTGTAACTCTAATGTACTGACGTAAATTCACTAATACAATTTTCCTTTGTATAACTGCTATTTTATTTGATATTAAATTTTGATCCGCTGCGAATGTGAGAATCTGTGTTTCGGTGTTTTCTTCTTCTTCTTCTATCTCTTTTCTCCTTTTTCCTAACTATTTGGAATTTTCGAGATTGAAAATTTCCATGATTTATAATTTTTTACATAATCTTATGCTCAGTATTAATTATGCATGCATACATTTTATTTTCAAGTGTATTCTCTGGCCTTGGAATTTCCCTGATAGGTTGAAACTTCTGAATCTACACTAGCAACGTCTAAGTGAAGGTATTTATGCTGAGGAAAAATTTAGAAGTCACTACTCATGGTATTGAAATAAGAGGTAAGAGAGGCAGATTACAATTACCGGCTGGAGGAAGCCGCCAAGTAGTTTGAAAAGGTGGAATTGAGGGCTACAAAGGTGGAGAAGATAAGGGGCAAGAATAGAGTGTGAAGCAGTTGGAATGGAAATTATACAAGGTAGAGAAAGAAATTTACTCCATGATTTACAATATTATCAACTAGATATGTTTTTTTTAAAGAGGAAGTTCTTCACAGATTGCCTTCACATTATAGAGACTAAAGTAAGTCTAGAGTTCTTAGGAGATTCTAAGATCACCAAATCAACCTTGGACAAGTATCCCTGCGCATAAGTCAAGAAAAATATGGGAATGTCGCTTCCTAGTCGGCATCAATTCAAGAGGTATTAGATGATTCTTACTCAGATGGCACTTCTCCTACTATGTATAACCCTGGATCTAAGCTTTATAAGACCACGCTCGAGTCCATTGCCCCTAAAGAAGTGAATCTCTGAACTCTAGCATCATTTTTAGTTGTTCCTTAGGATCTTGTGAAATTTATATCAAATATAAACTATGTTATTTTACTTATCTATCCTATTTTGTAAGAAAAAAATTGTAAATAATGATTTCCTTCTTTATATTAGTTTCGAATTTGAGCTATATTCCATTTCCTATGCCTTTATTGATTGCACTAGTAAAATTTCTTAGTATTCATACTTTCTTTGCAGGTAAAAGTTTAAGTTTTAACAAACATTCTTCTATACAGCCTTGTAAGGAGTACATTTTTACTGAACATTTTGAGAAAAGTGTCGACCATTTAGAGGTGTATACCACAGAAAGCCTTACAATTAATACTCCAACATGTACAAATAAGAAAGAAAACTAGATGAGATGTTTGCATAGTTGAAAGAGGAAACTCAAGAGATCCTGTCTAGGATTAAATAATTTGTTCATGAAAGGAAAGAATTTAGTTATCTTGTACTATGTAGGTGGGATCCTTCCTTGGGGGAAAAATCACTTTCCTTAAATTACCCTCATTTATAATGGTTCAAAGGTAGAACTTAGTTATAAGTGTAAATAATGTATTTTTATGTACTTTAACTTTTGATTGAATAAATTGCCTTTTTTGGTTAAGTAAGATTGCATTTTTTTCTTTCATTCTATTTTTATTTTACTCAATGTTGATATATTTTTATTCGGTCATTTGTATTTTATGCTACTTCGGCTTCTCTAATGGAAACTTCTTTAAGTGCATTGGCTATATATGAGTTTAGCGGTCCCAAACATGCCTCTAGGCTCCTTGCACTTCTACTATAAAACAATAGACTATTCTACTGTTTCTAAAACCTTCGGAAGTAGAAATAAGGATCTTGTGGCCCCCAACATAGATCTTATTAAAGAGAAAGAACAAATTGCCTCTATGGTACAAAACGAGATGCTTACTAAGTCTAAAGATCATGCATGAAAGTCGAAAGAATTTAACATGCTAAAATTCAACAATATAACTTCATTAATAAGCAAAGAGCTAATTTGGCATCTATGGAAAAATGAATACACGAAATGGAAGCTGAACTGAAATCTATATAAGATCCCATGGCTAAGTTGAAGAAGTTGTTGAAGGACATGGAGGTTGAATTCCACTGTTAGTTCCTGGGATGATGGTTTTGATGACAACAACCTTAGGATTTGTTATGAAATATGAATATAAATATTAATATTCTTGTCTAGATATATATGTATATGCAGGATGTGCGTACATATATATATATACATACACACGCACATACATACACACACACACACACATATATGCAAGTATAGAGAATAAAGACTGTACGTTATAGAGATTCAAGACTGAAGAATTCAAGATTAAAGAAATCAAGACTGAAGACTTATAAGTATCAAGAGCTTAAGAGTTCAAGATATCAAGATAAGTAATAGAGTCTAGATTTATGTTAAAACTTCATAGTGGCACAAAAATCTTTATTTAGATTTTAATTGGGGAATGGAATCCACCTTTTAGCTTTAATAATAGGATGGAACCCATGACCTTCTCTAGTGGAATGGAATCCACAAAATTTCCAAAATTTTTTCAAAATGACTTATTTTCAGATTTTTTTCAAGACTATCTTTTTAAAAGACATCCCTCTCTCGGTTTAAATATTTTATCCTTAATTCAAAAGCTAGTTTTAATCATATTAATTTAAAATCATTTCTTGTTTTTAAACTATCTCCTACTTTTAATGTTTTATCTTTAATCTCAAAATATCTATTATTTAGTTTTTATTAGTTTTATATTTCATAAGATTACTTTCCAAAGGTTTTTGTAATCATAAAGTATATTCAAAATAGTTTACAAAGTTCTAATATTGTTTCGACAAACTTTAGAAAGAAAATCACTTGTAAAAAAAAATCAATTTAAAAAAAAAATACTAGGGGATGTCGACCTACCTATACCCCCTATGTCGACATGGTAGCCGTAGATTTTAAAATTCAAATTTTCAAAAGAAGTGTCTATTCGTCATAATCTTTCACGAATGGACATGACCGTTATTCCCCTATATATATCAGTAGTTTTCAATGAATTTTTAGTTGAGATTCTTTGGTTTCTCTCCTCTTTCTCTTCTATTCTTATTTTCAAACATTCTTAACAAAACTCTTCCAAAAGCCTAAGTGAATCAAACTCAATCGTCTCTAGTTTGATTCTATGCCATTCTCTCTTAAAGATATCAGTGCTATTCAGAATTATAGGATCATTTGTAATGAAAGATCGAAAGATCGAATTGTATCGAGTCTCTCTATATCAAAGTGTGATTGGAAATGGTGTGATTGTGGCCTATAAATCAATTGGGTGTGATTGTAGCCCATAAATTAATTAGGTGATCTTGTAGCCTAGTTAAATCAAGAGAGTTTATCCTGGACTCGAAGACAGGAGGGTGTATCTCGTGGCCTTGAAACCGAGGTTGTAATATCGACATTATATTTGAAAAGAAATCTGGACTAGATATTGTGTGGGACAAGATGTTGGGTAACTCCGAACCAGTATAAAATCTCGGTGTGTTATTTCCTTTACTGCTTTTATTTACTACTTACATCTGCGTCTGGATCTGTGATTAACTCTGTGTTTGTGAATTATATATGTTTGGATTTAATTTGAAAAGATTTCAAGAAGATTCATAAAATTAATTGAACATTATTCATCCTTATCTAGTGTTAATTTTGCCTTAAGGTCCATAATCCGGATTTCCTACATTTGGTATCAGAGCATTGATTTTCTAAGTTATCATAATCTGAATTTTGAAAAAGTTTAAAATGGTAATTTGGGAGATTCTGTTAACACTAGTTCAACACTATCCAAATCATCATTGTCTCATAAGTTTGCATATTGTTTTTATAGAAAATCACTTTATCTACCAAATTGGTGTGCTGTGCGGGAACATATATGTTATATGGCTTTGAAGAATCAACACTCAATGGACAAATGGTGCAAATCAAGAAAAACAAATGGATACTTGATATTGGATGTTTAAGACACATGACTGGTAATCTAGAGATACCGAATGACATAATTTATGAAGATGGAGGACGGTTCAACTTTGGAGATATTTCAAAAGGATATGTGATTGGCATCGACAATGTCGGTAACTCTAAAACTCCTATTATTTTTTATGTTCTGTTGGTTAGGAATCTAAAACACAACTTAGCATAAGTCAACTACGCGACAAGGGCTGGAAAATTAAATTTGAAAAGGATGAGTTTCATATTGAAGATAATAAATCAAATATTATTTTTGGAGGAATTAGGAAGAAAAATATTTATATTCTCAGTATGAAAATCTCAAATGATAACCATGTCTTTTAGCTAATACAAGTGACTTATGGATTTGGCATAAAAGGTTTGGGCATTTGAATTTCAAACTCTTATTCAGACTTTCAAAACTTGATTTAGTAAGAGGTCTTCCTAAATGGATTTTAAAGTAGATAGTATATGTGATGCTTATCAATTCGGAAAACTTAGGAAGAGTTCATTCAAATTGAAAAATATAATTCAACTTTGAAACCTCTTGAGTTATTTCATTTAGATCTGTTTAGTCCATCTTAAATTCAGTCAATAAATCACAGTAAATATGTTTTTGTAATTGTAGATGATTATTCTAGATTTACACGGACAATTTTTCTAAAACATAAAAGTGATGCTTTTGATTTATTTAAAACTTCTGCGAAAAGATTTCCAAATCAACTTTCTTTAAAAATCAAAACTATTCATAATGATCACGGTGGAGAATGTGAAAATGAAAATTTTGAGAATTTTTGTAATGAAAAAGGAATAACTCATATTTTTTTCTTTTCCAAGAACTCCACAACAAAACTGAGTGGTATAGCGTAAACATAGGATGATTCAAGAGTGTGCTAGAACTATGCTTTCAGACAGTAAATTACTAATAAATTTTTGGGCTGAAGCAGTCACTACAGCTTGTTACATTTTGAGTAGGATTTTAATTTGACCTCTAACTAATAAAACACCATACGAACTTCTTTTCAATAAGAAATCAAAGGTATCTTATTTTAAAGTTTTTGGATGTATATGCTTTATTCTAAATACAAAGGACAATTTGGATAAATTTGATACTAAATCTGACAAAGGAATCTTTATCGGATATTCTAATAGAAATAAAGCATACGAAGTTTTCAATTTTGAAAACTAACACCATTAAAGAAGCAACGTATGTATCTTTTGATGAAAATTTCAAAGATTTTATTCAAATAAATGATGAAGATGATTTTGTTACTTTAAATAATGAATCAAATGAAACAAATTGTGAAACTATTTATCTTAATAAAAGAATCAGGCTTTTAAAAGATCAACCTATAAAAAATATGAAAATATTGAATCTGTTGTTAGAACTAGAAATCAACTAAACAAGATGAGTAATGTAGCTTTTATATCAACTATTGAACCCAAAAATCCAAGGGAAGCATAATCTGATGATTTATGGATCCTTGCGATGTAAGAAGAACTGAATTAATTCACCAGAAGTGATGTATGGGAAATTATTTCTAGACTGGAGGAAAAAACTATAATAGGAACTAAATGGGTTTATAAAAATAAAATGAATGAACATGGTGAGATCATTAGAAATAAAGCTCGTTTAGTTGTGCAAGGTTATTGTTAAGAATAAGATATAGAATTTGATGAAACCTTTGCACCAATAGCAAGATTAGAAGGCATTAAAATTCTACTTGCTTTCGCGAACCACAACATTTCAAATTATTTCAAATGGATGTCAAAAGTGCCTTTTTAAATGGTTTTGCTAAAGAGGATGTTTATATTGAACAACCTCCACTTTTTGAAGAAGAAAAGTTTCCAAATCATGTTTACAAATTAAAGAAACCTTTATATGGTCCGAAACAAGCTCCTAGAGCCTGGTATGACAGACTAAAATCCTACCTATTACAATCAAATTTTGAAACTGGTAGAGTAGATAATACTCTTTTTACTAAAAGTCACAAAAATGATATGCAACTAGTACAGATTTATGTAGATGATATCATTTTTGGACCAACAAACAAGGAAACGAAACAAAGAGCTTTCTGAAATAACGACAAAAGTGTTTGAGATGAGTCATATGGGTGAACATACTTTATTTTTAGGATTGCAAATAAAACAATTAGATAGTGTTATTTTCATTAGCCAAGAAAAGTATGCTAGGGCTCTAGTTAGTAAGTTTGGTACGACCATTACGAGGGGAAAATCCACTCCTATGGCAACTAATGAAGCCTTGCATAAAGAAGACATGTCAAAAGATGTTGATCAAAAACTACACATGGGAATGATTGGATTGCTACTTTATATAATAGCGAGTAAGCCTGATATCATGCATAGTGTTTGTCTCTGTGCAAGATACCAATCTCAACCCAAAGAAAACCATTTAAAAGTTGTTAAATGTATCCTAAGATATGTTAAACACACTTTAAATTATGGCCTATTTTTCCCTAAAAATGATTCATTTGATTTAATGTAAGGACTCGATATTTTTAAGCATTCGCATCCGCACATGTCGGAATTGAATTGCTCAAAATACCGCATAGTAAATAAAATTTGGCAAATCTCAAAACATACAGTAAACAAATAATCACAGATCACAGACACAGAGTATTTAATAATGCAGCGGAATTAAACGAGATAGTAGTTCATGAAGCTACTGTATAAAAATAAGATACATCAGAATTAAACAAGATACAACAGAAGAGTAACAAGATACATCAGGCACAAATCAGAATACATCACCGGAATCACTGGATACTGAAAGCAAAATAAATGGCTGGATCTTCAAGCAAAGCTCCAACTTCGAAAGTGAGTGTTGAATGCTGAATCACTCAGTCTGACTCAAGCATAAAGCAAAACATAAAACACTCAAGTCAGGACATAAATACTTATGAAATGTAAATCAAATCAAGTGAACAGTAACAAAATGCATCAGTAACTTAAAGGATGCTTGGGATCGCCCATCCTTTGAGGATCCGTTAAACTACTTACTATGTACTAATATTGCGCTATTATAATAATGTCTAAAGTAAAATAAACTTACTTTAAAATAGCGTTAAGGGGTTACCCATATAGCCCTTAACACGTAATAGTGCCAGTAGTCTATACGTACCTGCATATCTCCTAATCGGGAGACTAGGAGGAGATACTCCATAGGTATGACACAAATCAAACTCGTAGTAAGGCTCGCTATGGTAGGTGACACGACACATAAGACAATGACAGGGTAGATATACTAATTATACACACGGGCTAGCGGTAACGTAACAGCCACTACGCCCACCTTGAAACACACTTCCAATCAAAATCGGAGGATGTCCATCAAAACAACCACAAGTAAGAGTATGTATCGAAGAAGTGTGTGCGACCAGAGGAGCTACCCCTTTTGGCCTGAGATCGCTCCTGTTTTAGCCACCTTAAGCCAACTCACGGGAGTCGGGTCCACGTAATATACCTCAAGAACGCCGCCACAATCCTACTTCGTTCTGGAATCTCCACCACGTACACAGTTGTTAAAGTGGTTTTCGGAGTTGGCAGAGAGTATGAAAACTTCAGATCCCGGTCTCTTTAACAACCAAACGTTATTATAACGCCATGGTCATTTCAAAATAGTTCATACTTCAAAAATCAAATCATTTCATTTCAAAACTATATCCCTTTCAAACTAGTTTATACTTCGAAACCAAAACCAATTTTTTTTTCAAAACTATATTCAAATCAAAATAGTTTATCATTTCCATTTCAAATATAGATTCATCTTTCAAAATTAATAGTACTTTCAAACTTATAACTCTTTCAAAACAAAAATACTTGAAAATATTACACTTTGGAAATCATAACATTTCGGAATCATACACTTGAAATCATGGAAAATTCCTTTCATTCTTTACACTTTACAAATTTATTCAATTAAAGCCAAATTTTCGAATTTCCAATTTAATTCTATTCAGACCATCAGTTTCAATTCAATTCAGTTTTCCAATAGACCATTTCAAATCTTACCAATTTCAAATATAGATTTGGTCCACAGTATAAACTATTCAATTTTTAATATATTTCAAAGCTTTAATATCCCACATTTCAAAACTAAATTTTATAATTTCATATATCTCAAATTTAACTTCATTATTACTTAGTTTGAAATATTCATTTCACAAATCCAGTATCATTTAAATAAACCAGAATTATAAGTAAACTAGATGTGACGACCCGGAATTTCTAATCATTTAAAATTTGAGAAATTAATTGATTTTAAATATTTAAAAGTTAATTTTAACTTGAATTCAAGATTTCAATATTTATTTGATAATTAAATCATTGAATTATATAGTTTAAATATTGAATGTAATAATTAAAATTGGGTAAATTGTTGAATCTGAAACCTCTAAGCCTGTCTAAAATAATTTGAAGGCTTATAAAATTTATAATGATGATACTGAAGATAATAGGATGGTTGAAATTTAATTTAAAGGAGGTTTGTTCAATTTTAATAATATATCGTTTAAATTGACATTTAAAAATAGCTTTCCGAGGCACAGTCTCGGAAATCGACGAAACCGGTTCCATTAGATCCGTAATAGTTAGTTATTATCGGATTTAAATTTTCGTAGCAATCAGAGTTGTCGTTTGACTCTGACAGCCCAAAATTTTAAGAACTATTTTAATCGATTTAATTTAAATTTGATCGTTTACTTCCGTAACTCGCGCATACGATCGAATTAGCTTCCGAAACAAGTTCCGTTGTGTTCGGAACGCGGGTAAAACCTTATAATCGCCTAGCGGCATTGTTTAAGAGGAGTTCAATTTTTTTTTATATATAGCGATTAACGGGGAGTTTTGGAAGTTTTATAGTATAAGAAAGGTTAAAGCTAAATAGTTAAAGATATTTTATCAACATCGTACGCAGGAAGCTACCCAAAATTAATATTTATCACCCATTCCCCTCTAACCTCGAGCAGAACCGAAATCGACTTCATAAAAAAAATCGTAATCAAAACAAAAAAAAGAGGTTAATGGCCGAATATCTAAATTCTGTTTGAATCCTTCATATCGCAATCTCGTTTGTTTAAAAAAAAGATAGAACAATGGCGACGCAGCAGGGAAGAAAAGTGGAGGAGTCACGACCAGTTATGGCAGGGCGCGATCGATTTTGGAGGTGCGGGGTTGAGCTAGGGCAAGGGATCGTATTCGAGTTTATGGCAGAGTTTGTCATCTCGGTAGCGATTCTCGAGGAGTTTGGGCTTGGGCGTGACGCGGTGGGTCAGTGCAAGCTATAGGGTTTTGCTGTGACTTGGTAGGTAAGTGAAGAGGGGAAGAGCGCGACTCCAGTTCGTCATTTTTGGATCTGGACTGTCATTCTTGAGTTGGGATTGAGGTCGAACTCGACCTCTGGAATGCGTGAAGGCTAGGGGATTTTCTCGGTGATCGGTCAGAGCATGCAAATTGGGGTGAGCTATTTATATTTGTTTAACGTTTTGTTCTATTTTAAAAAGCTAATTAGAATGTTTATATATCTGCAGAATAAATTATATGTAAGGATTTAGAAAAAAGGGAGGGGGAGGGAATTAGTTTAGGAAAATTTAACTATTTGTTTAATAAAGATTTAGTTAAATTTAATTTATAAAATGGAAATCAGTTTATTTAGTTAATTTATATAATTATTTGATAACTAGAACATATTTTGTAAACAGAAAATTAGTTTGAAATTTACTTATTAGGTAAAATGAAATTTATTAAATAGAAATTGAACTTGTTCGAATATAATAAGATCGTGTAACTGTTTATACAAGGTCTAAATCTAAAGGAAACAAATCGAGATTGGATTTGGATTGCAAAAGCAAAGGTGAGTAAATCTCACTCTGTTGGATTTCTATTTAGATTTAAATGGTTAAATTTAAATAATTGGTTGATTGAATGTGTTGATTGACTGTGTTTTAATGATCTAGTGACTTTGGTTTTGGTTGACTCTAGAGTTGATTGTTGTTTGACTCAAAGCATTTGAGTTTAAAATGGTTTTAAAATTAAATCGTAAATAAGGAAACGGTTCAGTTTAAAATCAATAAAGGTTTAATGAATTAGTGACTCATTAAATAGGTAGGATAATTTGAATGAATAATTAGTTACTTAAATTAATTAATGATTTGGGTTAATTAAATTTAGTTCAAATTAATTAGAAGGATCATTGGGTGGTTTAATAAATAATTACTTAATGTAATTAATAGAATATAATTACTTTGTGTAATTAATCGAGAGATAAATCAAGATAATTAATTAAGGAGAATTAATTTATTTAATGAAGTAATGATTAATATCGTGGTTAAATTAATATAATTAATTTAGATTAAGGTAAATTGAAATATAATTGGAAATCAATAATTTATATAATTAATGATGTAATTAAAAATTTGATTAATTAAGGTTAATAAATCCATAATATGTGACTTATGAGGAATTAAGTAATATAAGAAATTAAGGATTAATGTAATTAATATAGTTAATTAAATTTATGGAATAATTAGAATTACGGATATTGATTTTGGGTTAAGAATAATTAATATCGTGAAATTAATTAAAAATAATTACTTGAACGTAATTGAAAGATAATTAATCTAGGGTGATTAATTAAGATGAATGGATAGGGTAGGGCTGATTAATTAATTGTTTTGGAATTAATTAATGAAGGAATCAAAGTGACTGAGGTTTGAAATTCAATTAGAATCAATTGATTTGATTTGTATGTGATTAAGCTTTGCTTCTGAAAGATTGAACGGTATTGGATGATTTGAAGGGGTTGATAACTCCGATATGAAATGTTGTGTATGTCATTTGGGTAACTTGGAATAGGATGATATGAGGTTCGAAGAGACCGGGGTCGGGTATTGGGTAAATACCCGAAACCACTTCGAATGTTTATAGATTGATATGTAAAATCTATATGCTGGAGTAAGTGAATTGGAGGGATTGGACTATTTTAAAATCTAAATCTTCGGTATTTAGAAACTTATATGTGTGGAATAAGTGTTGTCTATAATAAAATGTGGCTTTGTGAATTGATATAAGTTACCCGGGTTTTATTTGAGTTGTCAACCTGTATTCCATGTTATTTGGGTTCAATCATGCTGGTTTCCAGCCTGACCCGGGTGTTACTTTGGTGTAATGCTCGGGTCAGACCGGGTATTACAGATTTCCAGGTTAGGACGTTCTGGAGCTCAGGAGGCGAGCTGGATGGCAATAGCGTATAGAGTATTTCCGCTGTATTTATGTTATTGTTAATCTGAGACATGATAATTGTAAATATTCAGTGACTGTATATAATGTGAAACTCTGATGTATTAGAATGTAATCGACAGATATAATATTCTTATGTAGACAATTATTATTTATTGTTATATTTTATCCGCTGCGAATGTGAGATATTTGGTGTTTCTGTTCTTCTTCTTCTTCTTCTTCTTCTTCTATCTCTTTCTTCATTTCATAACTATCTGGAATTTTCGGTTTCGAAAATTTTGGGTCGTTACAGTTGGTATCAGAGCGAGGTTAAGCGAGAACCTTGGCTCTGGTGGAAGTTACTCATTAAATAGAGTCCAAAGTACTCTAGAATGAGTTGAGTGTATATATATGAGCACGTACTTGTTATTTTCTTATATGAAGGTTTTAAATGATTTTATATAAAAGTATATTTTGGTATATAAAGAAATATTTCATTCTAATAAACATCAAAGCGATTGGTTGTTAAATTATTGAAATTAAAATTAAGAAGTTATATAATGCGACCAAATTGAAGACTTGAGTTGGAATTAAATTAAGTAAAAACGGAAATACAACCAAATTAAAATTTAAATTACTTGAAAATGAAATTCTAAACCTGGACCCAAAATTTGAAAATTTTGTTTCAAAGTAATAAAAATAATAATAAATAAGTATTATTTGGATAACTGGGACTTGTTGCAAACAATAGGTTGTTTGAAAATTTGATTTGAATTAAAAACCAAAAGTGGTTTAAAATTTAAGGATGACCTCGTGTGTGAAGGAAATAATATGTATGAATAAGGAATATGCATAAATCAAAAATAGTTTGAATATACTCTAAGTGTTGAGTTTGAAATTTGGAATGGGATGTGATACCCAAAGTGATAAGTTTTTAAGTGGGAAGATTACTATTGTGAAGTTTAAGGATTGAATGAGGTTGATTGGATTAAGTAAACCGAATTTAACTTTAGGAAAGTTAAATAAGTGTAGAAAAGCAACCTGAATTGGAAATTTCAAGATGAAATTGGAATTTAACTTGGAAAGTTAAATGGTTAATTTGAATTGGTAGTTGCGTGATCTCAAAATGGGTTTGAGATCTGGAAATTGGAAATGGATGAACATTTTAAAATAAATTGGATAATATCATCCTATTGTTATTAAAAATCCTTAAATTGCGAATTGGATTTGTTTAAATGAATGAGAAATGAAGTGTGGTAATATATCAATTATTGAGATAAAAGGGAAATCTAACTTTAATTTGAAATTAAGGATATGGAATCACTTTAAACTGGAAATTTGAATAATTGAGTTTGTAAATTAAAATTGTTTAAGAATTGGTTTCAAACTGGAAGAAAAAATTTGGTAATAAATTAAAATTTTAAAATAAAATAGTATTGAACTCTTATTTGAACCTTAAAATACATAAGTTAAGATAATTTAAAATGGAATTTTGAGAATTGGACTCAAAAATTAAATAGATTAAAAACTTTAAATAAAAGTTAATTTGGTTTAAAGAGTTAACCAACCTTTGAGGATTTAACTCGAATTTATATAATTAGAGATGGGTTAAAGTTGAAATTTAAATTCCATTAGTACAAATTGAATTGGAATATATTGAAATGATTTGAATTTGAAATGGGTTCAATTGATAATAATTCAAATTGATTGGAATAATTTGAGATTATAATTAAAGTTGAACGGGATTAAAATCAAATGGAATTTGACTTAAATTGGGAATCAAGATTGATTCAACTTGGATTGGGTTTAAATAACTTTCAGTAGAAATTGAAGTTATTCAAGTTAGAATTGAGTCAATTAAATGTAAGTGAACAATTGACTCTTGACTATTTTCAATATAAATTGTTTTGATATAAACTTATTTTTCTAAGCTATTAAATATATACAACCTTTCTTTCTTAAAGCCAAATTATTTTATACTTGTTTTACAATTATTTTTGGAGCTATTTAACCATTTTTCAACTGTTTTCTGAACTAATTACTATTTTTCAACTATTTCACAAACTAATTTCTATTTTACAGCTATTTTGCAATTTTAAAATTCCTAAAACTATTCAACTATTTTTCGACTATTTTACAGTAGTTAACTATTTTATAGCTATTTGGAAACTAATAATTATTTTTCAACTACTTATCTATTTTTTAAATTTTCAAGCTATTTTCTAAATATAAATTGGTCGGAGTTCAAACTGTTATTAATTAAATACCCAACCGAGATAAGAATTGAAGTGATAATTCAATGGAATTGAAGCGATTGTAAATAAGTGAATGGAAATTAAAGGAAATGTGAAAAGGAAGAGAAATTGAATTGGCTAAAAATCAATAAAATTAAATACGTAGGATGTACGTATATTATTCTATTCGCATAGTGATTTGATCCAGATTCGAGCATAGAATTTCGAGATAGTTTATCGATACGAGTTGGAATTTTTCACTCGATTTTTGACGGCGAACCTGGATAAGGATTGTTGATTGGTTGTGGATATTCTCTATCATAGTTATGGCTATGCAAGGAGAATTACGGTTTCTAATTAAGAAACCAGATCTGTGTCCGCACTAGGAAGTCGGGTGGATGATGCTAGTTCGAAAGTGAAATTGTGTGATCGAGTGAGCGATCAGATTGGTATAGCATACAAATGATATGTGTACATCGTACGGATTTGAATGAACTTGATATTGAAAGAGAAGAATCAAATTTGAATATTTGATTTTGAATAAACAAGTCATATATCTTTGTTATATAAGATAAATCTCCCCTTGTTAAATCTATTGCCGGAAGAAAAGGATTTTTGACGGTGTTTGAAGTATAAAAGGAGTTTTATACAAGTTTGAAAAGATCCAAAGTTTTTAAATTTTATATATCTGAACACATATATAAAGGATCTTATGAGGAATTTGGAAAAAGGTGTTGGGAACCTTTGGATTTGGAAAGCTTTTTGATTTTTGGGTAAAATCAATATTGAAATTTGGAAAGCCTAGTTTGTGAATTTATCGATTTTGGGATAATCGATTTTGTGTAAAGGAGCCTTGTATGGGATCATACTAGGTTTATGATTTGGAGGATACTATATGTATAGTATAAAGTGTTTTGATGATGGCTCTAGAGAAAAAGGCGATCCCTTGAAATGAACTTGTCAGGAGTGCCACCGGGTGGTGTTGCCTTGAGCCCCAAGGGAGGGTTCTAAAGTTAATCCTGTGAGGAGTCCGGACAAAACTAGTTCCTGGGGATTTGAGTAGAGTATACCATAGCGAAAGTCGTGCGTGCCGCTGAGAGCCAATAGTCTGCGTTTGATTTTATATTGGTAGACTGCGACCTATGGTATAACATAGCGAAAGTCGTGTGTGCCGCTGAGAGCCAACAGTCTGCGTTTGATTTTATATCGGTAAACAATGACCTATGGTATAACATAATGAAAGTCGTGTGTGCCGCTGAGAGCCAACAGTCTGCGTTTGATTTTACATCGGTAGACTGCGACCTATGTAGGAGTGGAGAAGTTTCATTTCGACAGCGAAAATCAGAGGCCGCAGAGAGCCTGTAGTTACATGGACTTTTGCTGTGGTGGCAACGTAACCCTGGTATGTAACTGCGATCTGTTGTGGGTTCCATGGCGTAATCGAGAGGCCACGGAGAGCCTGTAGTTACATGGACTTTTGTTGCGATGGCAACGTAACCCTGGAATGTAACTGCGACCATGAATGGGAGTGATGATTTCCAGAGCATTCTCACCAAAGATATTTCCTCTATTTCAAAATGCTTTCAATATTTCCAATAAAATTATTTTCCAAGTATTTTCACTGGATGTTGAAAATGGGTCTGCTAAGTACTTATAGATTTTCAGTCCTACGCCTGATCGACGTATGACTGAATTTCTGTGAGAATAAGGATGGATTGAATGAGACATCGAGTTATAAGAAATATTTTTTTATATATAAAAAAATGTTTTATTAGTATGATGTGGATTTAAAAGCATTTCTAAATTTTTAAATAAAGGTGTTAGAATTTTGAAAGATGAAAGAAAATCCAAACTGGAATTATAAATGAGATTTAACTCGGGAAAATTTAATGAAGTAATTTTTGTAATAAAAGTTGGAGGTAAGCTAATTAGCTAAATAATTATTTGATAGAATCTATTAATAAAATTTAATTGGGTAAATAAATGGATTGTAAATTAATAATGGAGTTTGAAAATGAATTCGAATTGTAAATAGAATTCGACTTGGATTTGATAATGAATTAAATATGTGGATATGCTATAAAAATAGAAATAAAATGGAGTTGGATCGAAATAGTGATGGTTTAAATTACAAATAAAATTCAAGTGTGATATGAATAATATTTAACGAAAGTTGCAAGTAAATTAGATATAAGAGAAGTGTTGTCATATGAAATTTATTTATAATAGACATGGTTTGAATTGCAACAAACCCAAGTGAATAAAAATAAAATTGAGAATGGTTTGTTAATAAAATAAATTCGAAAATGAATTAAGTAAGTGGATTAAAAATTTAAAATGAGTTGGAATCAATCTGAAGCAGTTATAAACTAAAATAGGTACTCTGTTAAGCGAATATCGTCGAAATTGCATATAAATAGTTGTCGTTTGGCGTAAATAAAAGTAATTAAAATTATATGAGTTAATAGAGATTAAATAAATTTGATTCTGAATCATTTGAAGTGAATATGAGCTTGTTTGGATTAAAAATCAATGGAATGTAAGAAATTGAGTTGTGAACCATTAAAACTTAAATGAAACGACATATGAATTGGTTGAAAAGCAATTGAATTAGCTTTAAAGCATATAAATTGTTTATGGGAAGTGTTTGGTGCTTAATGTTTAGTATTGCATGTGTTTAGCTATTGGAAGTAAGCGAAATACTAATAAATTTCTATATATGGCACTTACATATTTAAATTGAGTAAGTACATGTACCTGAAGGTCGTTTGGCTGGGTTGGGTTGCGCTATTTGCTAAAATAAATAAGCTGCTTGCTTAAAATGCAAAATAAGGTACGCATACGCAATAAAAATAGAAAATATGAACTGTTTTTGCTTTTTCCAACCGCGTGGGTCGATGTATATATATTTATATCTCTTGTCAAATTGCAAAAGCTCTTCCGTACAAAGGAGACTCCGTCAAATTTTTTCGAAAATTTTGGGAGTTAGAAAATTTTTGAAAATTTTTGAGAAATTTTTTTGTTAAGCAATAAAACGATTTCAAATTTGAAATCAAAATAAATTAGCGGATGAAACTAATTTAAAATAATAATATGAATCAGTTATAAGTGAAAGATAAAATTTAATACTCAGAAGTGAAGATAAATGGAATTCATATGAAATGAGAGAGCTAATTTGAATCGAAGTAGGTATGAAACATATGTGAGGAAATGTATAAAATGATTGGAAATGTCACGATTGGATATTATTGTTAAGTAAGATATGCAGGGATTGTAAGGGAGAAGGAAATTGGATTTGATATCAGAAGATAAATATGAATTGCCCGACAAAAAGGTATGTATTTAAAATTTCTGAATGAAATTGGATTGGGTTTTTGATGTAGCCACTTGGCTTTTGTTTTCTTTTGGAATTTGGGTGCCCGCAGAGGCCTTTTGTAGTTGTACCGACTAGCCGCGCAAAGGAGACGCTGGCAAAATTTTTCGAAAATTTAGAAAGTTAGAAAAATTTTGAGAAAATTTTGTTAATTCAAAATTTGGTTTTAAACTGAAATTTGAACAAGTGGAGTATATAAATGTTGTTGAAACTGCAGGAAAATTCGGGAAGTTAGTAAAGAATGATAACGGGTCTTTAATAAAGGATAGTTGGTAGGATGTTGAGTTGTGGGGGAAAAAGTAAACAGGTATTGGACCATTCTTCCTAACTAGTAGTTTCGGGAACGAAATTCTTTTACGGGGGAGGAATGCGACGACCCGAAATTTCTAACCATTTAAAATTTGAGAAATTAATTGATTTTAAATATTTAAAAGTTAATTTTAACTTGAATTCAAGATTTCAATATTTATATGATAATTAAATCATTGAATTATATTGTTTAAATATTGAATTTAATAATTGAAATTGGGTAAATTGTTGAATCCAAAACCTCTAAGCCTGTTTAAAATAATCTGAAGGCTTACAAAATTTATAATGATGATACTGAAGATAATAGGATGGTTGAAATTTAATTTAAAGGTGGTTTGTTCAATTTTAATAATATATCGTTTAAATTGACATTTAAAAAGGGCTTTCCGAGGCACAGTCTCGAAACTCGACGAAACCGGTTCCATTGGATCCGTAATAGTTAGTTATTATCAGATTTCAATTTTCGTAGCAATCGGAGTTGTCGTTTGACCCTGACAGCTTAAAATTCTTAGAACTATTTTAATCGATTTAATTTAAATTTGATAGTTTACTTCCGTAACTCGCGCATACGATCGAATTAGCTTCTGAAACAAGTTCCGTTGTGTTCGAAACGCGGGTAAAACCTTATAATCACCTAGCGGCATTGTTTAAGAGGGGTTCGAATTTTTTTTATACATAGCGATTAATGGGGAGTTTTGGAAGTTTTATAGTATAAGAAAGGTTAAAGCTAAATAGTTAAAGATATTTTATCAACATCGTACGCAGGAAGCTACCCAAAATTAATATTTATCACCCATTCCTCTCTAACCTCGAGCAGAACCAAAATCTACTTCATAAAAAAAATCGAAATCAAATGAAAAAAAAAGGTTAATGGCCGAATAGCTAAATTCTGTTCGAATCCAATCCCCTCCTTCATATCGCAATCTCGTTCGTTTAAAAAAAAAGATAGATCAATGGCGACGCAGCAGGGAAGAAAAGGGGGGAGTCGCGACCAGTTATGGCAGGGCGCGATCGATTTTGGAGGTGCGGGGTTGAGTTAGGGCAAGGGATCGTATTCGAGTTTATAGCGGAGTTTGTCATCACGGCAGCGATTCTCGAGGAGTTTGGGTGTGGGCGTGATGCGATGGGTGAGTGCAAGCTATAGGGTTTTGCCGTGACTTGGTAGGTAAGTGAAGAGGGGCAGAGCGCGACTCTAGTTCGTTATTTCTGGATCTGGACTGTCATTCTTGAGTTGGGATTGAGGTCGAACTCGACCTCTGGAATGCGTGAAGGCTAGGGGATTTGCTCGGTGATCGGTCAGAGCATGCAAATTGGGGTGAGCTATTTATATTTGTTCAACGTTTTGTTTTATTTAAAATAGCTAATTAGAATGTTTATATATCTACAGAATAAATTATATGTAAGGATTTAGAAAAAAAGGGGAAATTAGTTTAGGAAAATTTAACTATTTGTTTAATAAAGATTTAGTTAAATTTAATTTATAAAATGGAAATCAATTTTTTTAGTTAATTTATATAATTACTTGATAACTAGAACATATTTTGTAAACAAAAAATTAGTTTGAAATTTACTTATTAGGTAAAACGAAATTTATTAAATAGAAATTGAACTTGTTCGGATATAAATAAGATTGTATAACTGTTTATACAAGGTCTAAATCTAAAGAAAACAAATCGAGATTGGATTTGGATTGCAAAAGCAAAGGTGAGTAAATCTCACTCTGTTGGATTTCTATTTAGATTTAAATGGTTAAATTTAAATAATTGGTTGATTGATTGTGTTGATTGACTGTGTGCTAATGATCTAGTGACTTTGGTTTTGGTTGGTTCTCGAGTTGGTTGTTGTTCGACTCGAAGCATTTGAGTTTAAAAAGGTTTTAAAATTAAATCGTAAATAAGGAAATGGTTCAGTTTAAAATCAATAAAGGTTTAATGAATTGGTGACTCATTAAATAGGTAGGATAATTTAAATGAATAATTAATTACTTAAATTAATTAATGATTTGGGTTAATTAATTTTAGTTTAAATTAATTATAAGGATCATTGGGTGGTTTAATAAATAATTACTTAATGCAATTAATAAAATATAAATTACTTTGTGTAATTAATCGAGAGATAAATCAAGATAATTAACCAAGGAGAATTAATTTATTTAATGAAGTAATGATTAATATCGTGGTTAAATTAATATAATTAACTTAGATAAAGGTAAATTGAAATATAATTGGAAATCAATAATTTATATAATTAATGATGTAATTAAAGATTTGAATAATTAAGGTTAATAAATCCATAATATGTGACTTATGAGGAATTAAGTAATATAAGAAATTAAGGATTAATGTAATTAATATAGTTAATTAAATTTATGGAATAATTAGAATTACGGATATTGATTTTAGGTTAAGGATAATTAATATCGTGAAATTAATTAAAAATAATTACTTGAATGTAATTGAAAGATAATTAATCCAGGGTGATTAATTAAGATGAATGGATAGGGTAGGGCTGATTAATTAATTGTGTTGGAATTAATTAATGAAGGAATCAAAGTGATTGAGGTTTGAAATTCAATTAGAATCAATTGATTTGATTTGTATGTGATTAAGCTTTGCTTCTGAAAGATTGAACTGTATTTGATGATTTGAAGGGGTTGATAACTTCGATATGAAATGTTGCGTATGTCATTTGGGTAACTTGGAATAGGATGATATGAGGTTCGAAGAGACCGGGGTCGGGTATTGGGTAAATACACGAAATCACTTCGAATGTTTATAGATTGATATGTAAAATCTATATGCTGGAGTAAGTGAATTGGAGGGATTGGACTATTTTAAAATCTAAATCTTCGGTATTTAGAAACTTATATGTGTGGAATAAGTGTTGTCTATAATAAAATGTGGCTTTGTGAATTGATATAAGTTGCCCGGGTTTTATTTGAGTTGTATACCTGTATTCCATGTTATTTGGGTTTACTCACGCTGGTTTCTAGCCTGACCCGGGTGTTACTTTGGTGTAGTGCTCGGGTCAGACCAAGTATTACAGCTTTCCAGGTTAGGACGTTCTAGAGCTTAAGAGGCGAGTTGGATGGCAATAGCATATAGAGTATTTCCGCTTTATTTATATTATTGTTAATCTGAGACATGATAATTGTAAATATTCAGTGACTGTATATAATGTGAAACTCTGATGTATTAGAATGTAATCGACAGATATAATATTCTTTTGTAGACAGTTGTTATTTATTATTATATTTTATCCGTTGGAATGTGAGATGTTTGGTGTTTCTCTTCTTCTTCTTCTTCTTCTATCTCTTTCTTTTTTTCATAACTATCTGGAATTTTCAGTTTCGAAAATTTCGGGTCGTTACACTAGATATCCTTCATACTAATATAAACTTCAAATATTCATTTATCAAAATCAAATATCATTCCAAATTCATATTATTTATCAAAATAAAGATTATGTCATTCAAAACCATTTCAATCATCAAAATATCATATACTTTCAAAACCTCATTATCAAATCATTATTTGAATTCAAATTTAAATATTCCAATTTAAATATCATTCTTAAATCAAACAAGTCATTCATTTATTATTCCAAATATCATTATAAAAAACATTTCAAAAATTCAGTTCAAACCTTTATTTATCTCATTACATTTCATTCCATTAAACACATAACCAAGTAAACCCTATTTAAATTCAAATTCAATTTAAATTCCTTAAAAATTCAAATTTAAATATTAAAATATATTCAAAAATCCTTAAATTTCACAAATAATCATTTCTAAAAGTTAAATCATTTAACACTTTAAATATAACTCAAACAGTGTTAAAATCTATAATGTTTCAAAACATTATTAAATTATAGCAACGATAGTATTTATAAAGTGCTATCGTAGCTTATAGTTTCCAAATAGTTTTGTTTAGGAACAACGACATTTATAAAATGACGTAATAGATATTTAGTTATTTCAAACATTGTAAAATTCAAAAACAACAGCACTTAAAAATGCTGTCATAAGACAACAACATTTTTGAAAATGCTATTAATAAAATTCCAGATTTTATTATAACTCCAAAAACATTAACACTCCAAATTTTTGTTATTTTAAACTTGTAAATCATATTTCTAGACTTCAAAATTTCACATTAAAAAATTTTAACATATGATTTATGACAACAAAATTTCAAAATCAAATATCAAATTTAAAACTCACTTTCATTTATTAAGTCAAAATTCACTATTTTCTTAACTTATAAATTAAATAAAACTTAACATTTTACTTCCAATATCATTTCAAAACTTAAAATTTGATTTCCATTATTTACTTACATTTTAAAAAATAAAATTTAAAATCAAAAATCACATTTACTTCAAATTTACATACTTAAATTCACAATTCAAATCTCAAAATTTAACTTTCTCAAAACCATAAAATATATATATTTTTAAATCAAAATTTCATACTTTAAAGATACATATCTTAAGAAAAAATATTTAAAAATATACCATAGGGTCTGTATATAATTTTCTAACCTAGGTCAAGTGATACAGATATGTATCATCGATACTTCTCTTCAACTCAGAAGTAGTTCAGTTCTTATTTGATAAGAATAGTTGAAGTGGATTCTCCGAAGAGAGGATTGATGGATTATGGGAGTGTGTGACTTGAACTATTGATTGGGCCATGCCGATAAATATTTTATCAGCTACGTTGAAATTCACAACCTCACGTGTCTCCGCATTTCAATCCGCAATTTAAAAAAGAAAACCCAGGTTCTATCATTTCAAACCCACAATCCCAAGTCAAATAAAATACAATAAAAATCACTTGAGCCTATCATTTCAGCTCATAATGATTTTTTTCCTATTCTAATGTCCGTTCGGGCATGTATCATCTCACCCATAGTGATTCTATTCTAACAGGGAACTTACAGTGTGGACATGTGCATAAACAATATAAACGATTATACAAACATGTCAATGTCACAATATACTGTCATATATCATATATCAGGTGATAATTAGCAAAGTTAACATTGTAATAACATGAAATAACATATCATATAATCATCATTAACTTGCATAAACATTTTAATTACTAATCACTTGTCATCCATTTACTATTTCATAAGTAACAATGTCAGAGTGAGAAGGTCTCACCTTTTCAAGCTGGAGTTAGCAAATCAAAACACACAGAATAGATTCCAGAAAGCACGACAAGCATGATACAACATGACTTTTGATTTGAATTAATAGAGAGCCAAGATGATGATCTTGTAAATAACAAATAAACAAAATCATATAAACATATATATTCAACACAAAAATACATTGAAACAATTTGAATTAAAAAGCAACAAAGAGCAAGATGACTTAACCTTGCCTTTAACCATTCAAATGCTTGGCTTAAGGGAACATATCCATACCTATGGCATCATATAGGTCGGGTTTAGCATCAAAACACACGGCTAGGCAAGTGTTTGAAGAGGTAGGAGTTACAACATAGGAAATGCAAAGGAACAAGGCGAAAAGGAAGGTTTGGTGCAACATTTTGGCTCGGCCATGGGTCAATTGGGCTCAACCATGTCAGGGTTCAGGTCAGGTCATATGTCAAGTGATGGCCAGAGGTAGTGTTGGCAAGTGGTGGTGGATCTAGGGGTGCGACCAAGGCAAGTTAAGAAGGGTATGGTGGAAACTATGGTCGGTTAGGCATGTTTGTGGAGTTCTCTGCAAATTTTTGTGGTGATGGCTTTAATATAATGGTATGGCCAGATCTGGACAAAGGGGTGAGGATTGGTTGCTACCGTGCATGGTGGTGGTGATGGTCGGAGGAGATGATGGTGTAATGGCCTAGCAAAGCACAAGAGAAATCAAGGTAAAAATCAATGTAAAATAAGAAGAAAAAGTGAAAAAGAAGAAGCCATAAACTTACAATTTTTCTCTCAAGATAAGTAGCCGTGAGAAATAAAGTGAGAAGGAATTATTTTCACGTGAATGAAAAGAGAATATATGGCTATGCGAGAGATGTGTACGGCCAAAAGAAAGGTAGTGAAAAGGCAAGCACATGAAAAGGCAAAGACAAATGAAAGGTCATAAGTAAATGAAAAGGTTTTTGTCTCTTTGAATTTCTATTTCTTTTATTTAAAATAAACCAATAAGACTTAAGTAAATAAAATAGAAAATGAAAAATAAATAAAGTAGAAATGAAAATAAATGAATAGTTTAAGGAAAATAGAAAATAAATAAGAAAATAGTTTATTATATTGAAACTAGAATTAAAAATTGTAAACAAAATTTAATAAACATTGGGAAATTATAACTACACATTAAAATGTTTTAAAAATATAATTATATACATAACATGTCATATTACACATATAAACACAAATTAGAACATGATATGACAAACAAAATATTATTTATATAAATTAAAATAAACAATTTAGTTAAATAAAACAATTTACATACAATAGTGTAAAAAGCGTAGCTTACACAATATTAATCGGATTTCAATGAAACAAAAAGCAGTATACTTGAAATTTAATTTACTTTCGTAATAAATGATAAAATTCAAAAATTTGAATTTTTAAATGTTTAAATTTAAAAGTCAAAATTTGACCATATTGACCAAAATTCACATTTCTGGAAAATATTCTATTTATTCATGTTTGGTATTCTAATTCACATACAAATCAAAAATCATATTTAAAATATTTTTTTTCTTCAGTTTATTAAATAAAATAAAGTTTTTAACTTAGGAATTTCAATTTAAAATAATTACAAAATACAGGGTTGTTACACTCTCCCCCACTCAAAACTTTCGTCCCCGAAAAGGAATGAGGTATGAAAAAATACAGAAAAAGATAGAATGAAATAGGATTAAGACAAGATGACAAGAAGATTAAAATTATACCTGATAACTGTTGTTATAGGTAAGTTTAGCAAGGTGGAGATGATCTCCCCAAGATCCTCCAGAATCAAGAACACAAGCATGGAAAACATCTTCTAGGATCTGATTCACCCTTTCCATTTGACCGACGGTCTGTGGATGACAAGAAGTGCTCAGATTCAAAAATGAGTACCAAAATTATTAAAGATTATAGAAAGATTTCTAAACAGACTGGTATAAGCAATAGCCTTCCCTATCTGTAGCAAGATAAGGGAAATAAGTACAACCAAAAGATAGTTTGAAAAACAAAATAAGATAATAAATTTGAAACCATGAAAATTTCAACTTAAATTGAAAATTAATTTTACACAAGTTAAATAAATCTTAACCATCTCTAATTTCATTATCTTATCATCAAATTATCTTAAATTAAAAATCTCTAAAATCATGGATTTAAAAAATCTTTTATTATACTCATAATGTACTCAATAAAATTAATTCTTCTTTATTCCTAGTTATATTTAATTTTATTCCTCTCAATATATTTTATCACCTATGTTAAATATATTTATACTTATTATAACTGCTTTAAAGTATTCTTAGTTCCTTTAACATCATTTTATATTGTAAATTATTCCGTTGCTCCTTTTTTTTCTCTATTTACCTTTGTTAATCTTTTTATAACTAAAATTTAAGTGTCTAACATTTATTATTACTACTCAAATTTTATTTATAAAATCCTTTTTATATTGTATATTATCCAATTACATATTCAACTTCTGTATAATTTAGGTAAGTTATATTGGAATGAAATGGTGTATTATAGAAATAAAACTTTCCAATTCAATCATTTCAAGCTTAAATATTTATCGTAATCTTGAAATTATACTTGAAATTATCTTTCAAGGTAAAATTTAAGAATTAAATTTCCGATAAAACCAAACTATTTAGAGATAAATAAATGCACATATACTATATATATCATTCAAATTTAAATCATATATCAGCATATGTTATAAATCAGTCATATTTTAGAAATTCAAATCAATTAAATTCCCCAAAACAAAACTGTAACAAGACTATAGAACGGCCTCTTCACTTTGAAACTCGAAAATGGATGTCAATGATGCTGCAGTCATCACCGAAGTTATTTTCCAGCGAAAAAGAGAAGAGCACTAGTTTTAAAATTTAAAATTCTTTGCAAACAAATTACTATTCGAAATACTTTAAATAATATATCCTTTAAAACTTTACATACAAGGTTTGAAATCATCGGAATTAAATTCTCAAATTCTTGATTTAAATTCATTTTAAATCTTCAAATAAATTTATAACCATGTTTAATAGTTCAATTATTTATATATGAAACAAGAGATAATGATATATAAAATCAAATATTATTTCTTAACAACCAATTCAATAAAATCCAGAAAATAATTTATAATATAGTTACAAAATTTATTTCATTACTAAATTTGAAAAAAAAAATGTATCAGTTTGCTCTGTTCAAGTGTTTTGGAAATCTTATCGATAGTGTTGATTATACAAATCGATCAGAAACCCAAATCAACATCAACAACTCAAACAACACAATATATAAAACATTTTAAATATTATTTTACAAATACATTTCAAGAATGATTTGAAGATAAGTTGGAAACAAAGATGAGATGATTAAATAATAGAATAGGAAGATGGATAAGCTTATATAAATCGCAGGCAACCTTAACCGGGTCAACCATGTCTTAAAGAATAAGATCGATGTGGACTTTCTGGGGTAAATTTACATTCAGTCTCAAGAGATAGATTTCGAAATTATAAGAGATATTAGCATCTAAACCGAGGATATAAAATCTTTGGTGAATCGATGCTGTTGTAAAGGAGTTTCATCCCTTTACAAATCAATTTGACATTGGCGAGACCGCCGACTCATTATAAAGATCATTCAAAGTGGAGTTATGGAACACTACAAAATCAAAAGAAGACGAATAGTGAGGGACACGAATGGATTTTGGAACCGCAGGGAATGTTCCAAAATTCAAAGGAATCGATTCAAAAAGGAAGAGATTCAAACTCGAATGAAAGTGATTCTGTAAATACATTTACCATACATGCTAAGTTTTGCCTAAAACAAAAGCTCTGATACCACATGTAACAACCCGATATTTTCAACCATTCGCATCCGCACATGTCAGACTTGAATTGCTCAAAATACCGCGTTGTAAATAAAATTTGTCAAATCTCAAAATATACAGTAAATACATAATCACGGATCACAGACATAGAGTATTAACAATGCAGCGGAATGAAAAGAGATAGTTGTCCATGAATCTACTATATAAAAATAAGATACATCAAAGTTTAACAAGATACAACAAAAGAGTAACAAGATACAACAAAAGAGTAACAAGATACATCAGGTACAAATCAGAATACATCAGTGGTGTGAAGGCCCGTTTTCCCGTACCCTTTGAATCGACAATAAACCACCCATATAGCATTTCGAGGCTATTCATTACGCCAATACAAACAAAACCGTAGGTTCTTATTGGAGAATGGATTTCCATACAAATGACCAGGCGCAGGATCTACCTTCCGAAATGGGTACACCTCTAGATGGATGTCCCGAGGCACAGAACATCTGCCCTCTACCAACACAAGACCGGCCCACCTCTGTAACTAGATGGTACCGAATATGTCATCCCCCGGTCGTTGCCGACCTTTAACCGAGCGCTCGTTTTCCATACACCACATTAATTAACATCCCGACGTCATAGCGGGAAGAAATATATCTAGAAGGGGATGATCATACCCTAATGGGAATGACCCACATAGCCCTGCTGCATCTAATCCTGTTTCGGTCATTTCCGGTTTGATGAGGCTTAAGGCTACGATTACCTTTTCACAAAGCACATATCAAATCTTTGAATGCCACATTGCCATTTCCGTTAACTACTAATTGCCTTCCACAAAAATACAACCCTTGAGCTCGTATGTCTCAAGGAGGGTGTTAAGCTAGAGAAGTTGCCTTCTCCGCCACCACTGATGTACGTTTGTAAAAACCGATGTACGTAATCTTTAGAAATGCAACGTCAGACAAACGTCCATACAAGTTGTCCAGGAACAGGACAAACCGAAGGTACTTTCCTCGGCCATTACTAGGCGAGAAGCCCTTGCAATCCGCAAAATCTCTATCACGAGGAGACCACTGCTATATATAACTCTATAATTGGGTGCGACCCGAGCAAATCAACAAGCAGTCCTCACGCTAGGAAGATCCACGGTCTTCAATCACCATCTTCAACATGTCTTCACGTTCGAACGTACACATTGGTTCGAAGTGGTTTTCGGATAGGAATTAACCAAATCCGACTCCGGTTCCTTCGAAATCCAATCATCGATAATAAGTGAACATGAGAATATAGGATTTATTAAGTCTCTTTTCACTTTAATTCTCTTCGGATGATTTCGAAATTCTCTTTCTTTCAACTTAGGATAATTCTAAGTAATTCATTCTTTTGTTTTGGAAAATATCTTAGATTTCTTTACTTAATTCTTGATCCAAATTTCTTAACTTTTAACTTAAGGAAAACATTCCCTTTATAATATCACCTTCCAAAACATCCATTTAATTTAAAGGATTATTCACTGTCCAAAATCGCGAATAAAATTCCTTTAATAACTTTCACATTTAACTTATCAATTTAAATTGATTTCAGATTTACAAAACGGTGTTTATAAATTCCATTTTTATATCTCACTTGTAAGTCAAAATCCAATACTCTTATTTACCAATTCATTCCTAAAATTCATTATAAATTCTTTTCTAAACTTCACAGGTTCGTAGAAATCATTCATTTTGGAGATTGCTTAACTTTTGGATAATACCAATCTTCTTTTATTTTGGAAAACTTAACAGAATCTTTTTATTTTGAAGCATCCGGGCTTTCCTTTCGATCTGTTCCACCCCTCGCCTAAGAAAAGAAAACATAGGCCAGGTAAGTTCAGGGCACTGGTTGCTCCATCCCTAACCTTAGTTAAACACCTTGTTTTATCTTCCCAGATCTCACAGGCGGGACAAATGTACTAGTCGTTTCCGCATACTCAGATTTTCAACTTCATTTTGGAATTGCTTATAAATATTCCAAATTATCTTTTTAAAACACTTAATTATCCTTTTTAAAGCATTCACAATTGATTCTGGGAAACATCATTACATTTAAACTCATATTCCAAAAGTTATAGAATTCACAGCATAAAAGTGCTGCGGAAAGTGCTATATAAGCTTATTTGATTAAAACAACTTTTAAACATTCGCTAATTCATATTTTCCAATCCAAATCTCTTTTAAATCATTTAAATAGATTTATCAAATTTATTCCATATTTTTCCATAATTAAAAACATCCATTCGAACAGATTTTCTGTTATGGTCACTAAACTGCACTAGCGCGATTTTTCTAGAAAATTGATTTGGACTTAATTCAAAATCTACTTATCGAAACTTTGATTTTCTTTCTTCATTTAGAAGATATGGATATAATAGTCCGGAATTTTCTTATCTCGAAGAATTCCGAGCAATATTCCACTCTATACATTCATTTGAACTTTTCGGCGCGAAATCGCGAACTACCGTTGCGCGACGCGTCTAGTTTTAACTTATTTTTCAACATTTGAAATAATTTATTCAAATTGGATTTCAATACTTATAAAATGATTAGAAACCATTTTAAATCAATATTTTCACTTTTTAAAGTATTTAATATATATTTTCACTCTTACCACATTAAAATATTATTATATTCCCATTATTTTAATATTAAACTTTAAATCCCAATTTTAACTCAATTTCAATTCTAATCTCAAATTAAACATATTTAAAACTTAGATTTCAAATCTAATTCCAATTTAAATTTCAATTTAATCTCAAACTAAACTTCACTTTTTCAAAATCGATTTTAATTTCAATTTCACTATTCATCTAACTTTCAATTTCTAATTAGCTATTCTTTTCAAATCCGTTTCACTTCAAATTTCAAATTCTCTTTCATTTTAACTTTAATTTCACTTCTAAATGAAAAGAGACTTATTTTTCCACAATTTCTCATATTACTAAAAAATGGTCTTACTAATCAAAGTGATTACTTAACTAATAGGAATTTGATATCCACATTATCATAACAACCATACAACAATCATATAACACTAGCATATTCAATACGGTAAATGTCATAATATTACTTCGGATTATCCAACATATCCAAACAATCAACCAAACATACATATCATCAAATAGTGATTATCTAACATAACAAATTAACATGATAATCAATAAAATTTAAAAGCGATGAGAATTTCTCACCTTTAACCAAACGTTTAACTTCCTACCAACATTCATTTAATTCAACGCTTCACTAAACCTTATCATAACCATGCTTCCAAGTGCTCGACCATCTCCATCTTTACTTGCTTTGCTCACGTCCTTCCTTTATCAACTTCCAAACTCATGGCCTAAGGCCTTTTTTAAGAAGAGAAGAAGAAGAAGTGAATTAAGAAGAGGTTAGAGAGTAACAAGTGGATTAGTGCTTAAGCACTCCACTATTTTTAACCCTCCTACCTCTCTTAAGAGAGAAGCCATTAAAATAGCTTAAAGGAAGAAGAAGAAAAGAAAGATTTGTGTGAAAATGAAAGAGGTATGCATGGCTATTTATAGGAAAAAGTTTGAAATAAAATATTATTATGTAAAATGACCAAAATGCCCTTTACTTACTTTTTAACTTAACATCACATTTCAAATCATGCTTTATGTCACTTTCACTTAAGAAGTAAGTAAAGTAAAGTAATAATTATGTTTGGTTTGATTTGATGTTGATTTGATGTTTACTTTTGACTTTTCTTACTTACTTTTCTTAATTATATTCTAGAATTTTCTAAGTATGTTTAGTAAAAGTAAACTTGATTAGTGAATTAATTAATACTTATACTATTTGAATATATGTTCCTATATAAGAAAATAAAGGTGCGACGACGTTGCGACAACTTTTAATTGACAAAACGTCGTTTTTCGACGAAATGTTTTACGGTCACATTTTGACGTTTTAGTTAAACTATGTATTGAAGTAAACCAAATTTAAAAATGAACTTTTTACTTCTTTAAATAAATTAAAACAAGTCTCTTTATATTCTAAAATCATATTTAATTAATATCAAAATCTCTAATTTTACCGTGTATGCAAAACTGACAAAATGCGACAAATTTTGGTTATTTTTATAAAACGATTATTAACAAATTTTTAAATCTTTTAACATACTTTTATTAGATGTTTTAAATAAGATTTACCTTTTTTAAATAGATATTTAAATCCATTTATTTAAGCCTTTAATTATTATTAACAAAACTTAACTTTTGTCGATTTGTTCTAAAATTCAAATTCATACTTTTTTTTATTTATTAACTATAAGAATATATAACTTATTCACTATTATTTATTATATATATCATATTATTTAAGATTTAAACTCCTTTTTAAATTTAAATCGATCGAAATCTCTCATTTTCGAAGTAGCGAAAATACGGGTCGTTACATTCTCCCCTACTTAAAAGCATTTCGTCCTCGAAATGAAAGTTAGATAAAGGAATCTATCTCATACTCATCTCCTCAAATAATTTGACTTATTTCTACTGATGATAGAAAAGAAGAAGGCCGATATCATAACAACACTAAAACAAATGATGCCAAACATATATACAAAGATTTTCCACATTAAGCTGAGTACTTATCACTTTCTTAAGATTATATATACATACATCAAGTCAAACTTCTATCCTTCCCATCCTAGTGCGTACTGCACACTTAAGATAATGTATCCAACTATCAAATAAGATTATACCTCCAAAAACAACCAAACTATATCAACATAAATGAATACATCCACATAACCCATCCTCTGACCTAAGCATGTACTACACCTGAGGTCTATATATATACATACCAAAACATAACTCTAACTACTATATCTTAGTGCCTATTATTTAAGATAACTATCCAACTACTAAGTAGACAGATCCAACACATCATACTATATGTGATATTTGATTCGATCTATTATTCAAATCCACAACTTTTCTTTCGAACTAGTATCGATCTCCCGATTTTCTACTGCGGACTTTGATCAGACTTCTTGATCACAAACCCTTGCTTTCCTTGCATAGCTCTCAACTATGATAGAAAACTCGTGTACATAATCACAAACTCTCATCAATATTCGCCATCAAGAATTGAGTGATAAATCCTTTTTCGGATTGGTGTAAACACCTCAAAGTTTTGTACTCAAATCTTAGATCAAAATTTATGTGCCAAAATGATCTACGTTTAACTTAAGTATTTATTCACATTCATCTTTACCTAATACATTTCTTCCAAACTTCTATTAATCCAAGTTTATTTCACAACCATTTACTTTCTTCTAAATCCATTATTACTTAAGCATACAACTGACTTAACTTGTATAATATACCTTTACTTCCTAAGAGTATATATACATATCCCAAACCTTCAAATCGTCATTACTTCAATTAGCGTCTTCAACAAATGTGGAATTCTATTATTCCAAATAAATAAGTTATAAAACTTAATCCTTTGTTTTTTTTACCTAAGGTCTCCATTTAGCTAATATTATTTATCTAATCCATATTTTAATCAAACAACTTTACTAAGTGTATACCTTTTTCTTACAATCTTAACTTATTTACCTATCCATTTTCTAAATCAAATTTCTTAACCTTAAATCCGTCAAATACCTTATAGTCAAATTTGTGAAACTTAATTCACATGGTATTTGTTATTTAAACATTTTCATCCAACATTCAACTACTAACCATATTATTCAAAACTACCTCCTTCTAATCTTACTTCATTTTGAATTAAAAATATTACCCTAAATGTATCATTATTTCAAATTTTATATTAGGATGATATTTCTTATACCTCTTGTTCCTAAATATCACTTTGATTTTTTTAAACCTAATCAAAGTGTCTAAATTTCAAATTACCTTAACTCATTTATAAGTTATAGAACTTATCCTTTCATAATATATTTACCCAAAATTTCAATTTTGGCTTATCTTTTCTGTCTTATTGATAAGAATTTTTCTAAGTGTAAATTTTCACTCTACTTCCTCTAATTACACTTCTAGCTTCAATATTATCATCAAATATCTTATAATCAAATTGCGAATTTTACTTCACAAGATATTTGTACTTAGCTTTTTAAATCCATTCATTATGATAATCACTTAATCATTATTATTTCTTAATACCAAAGGTCTAAGGGTATATGGTTACAGTTTTAAATTCTAGCTTTCAACTAACTGATCCTATATGAAATATCTTATAGTCAAATTTGTGCAATTCTAATCACAAGATATTCATATTTTAGTTTCACTAAGCTAAATTACAATCAATCCTTAATTTCTAACCCAAAAGATAATAATATCCTCTTTAGTATTTATAATATAAACCCAAGGTAAAATTATTTCATTTACCAATTTCTTTTAAAACAAAATCATTTTTATAAATTTAACAAATACGCGCTCATATATATAATACTCTCATAACTCATTCTAGGGTGTTACTAACCCTATCTCTAATGAGTTACTCATCCTAGGATATTACTAATCCTATCTCTGATGAGAATTTACCCATAATAGAGCCAAGGTTCTCGCTTAACCTTCAGCTCTGATACCAAATGTGAAGGCCCGTTTTCCCGTACCCTTTGAATCGACAATAAACCACCCATATAGCATTTCGAGGCTATTCATTACGCCAATACAAACAAAACCGTAGGTTCTTATTGGAGAATGGATTTCCATACAAATGACCAGGCGCAGGATCTACCTTCCGAAATGGGTACACCTCTAGATGGATGTCCCGAGGCACAGAACATCTGCCCTCTACCAACACAAGACCGGCCCACCTCTGTAACTAGATGGTACCGAATATGTCATCCCCCGGTCGTTGCCGACCTTTAACCGAGCGCTCGTTTTCCATACACCACATTAATTAACATCCCGACGTCATAGCGGGAAGAAATATATCTAGAAGGGGATGATCATACCCTAATGGGAATGACCCACATAGCCCTGCTGCATCTAATCCTGTTTCGGTCATTTCCGGTTTGATGAGGCTTAAGGCTACGATTACCTTTTCACAAAGCACATATCAAATCTTTGAATGCCACATTGCCATTTCCGTTAACTACTAATTGCCTTCCACAAAAATACAACCCTTGAGCTCGTATGTCTCAAGGAGGGTGTTAAGCTAGAGAAGTTGCCTTCTCCGCCACCACTGATGTACGTTTGTAAAAACCGATGTACGTAATCTTTAGAAATGCAACGTCAGACAAACGTCCATACAAGTTGTCCAGGAACAGGACAAACCGAAGGTACTTTCCTCGGCCATTACTAGGCGAGAAGCCCTTGCAATCCGCAAAATCTCTATCACGAGGAGACCACTGCTATATATAACTCTATAATTGGGTGCGACCCGAGCAAATCAACAAGCAGTCCTCACGCTAGGAAGATCCACGGTCTTCAATCACCATCTTCAACATGTCTTCACGTTCGAACGTACACATTGGTTCGAAGTGGTTTTCGGATAGGAATTAACCAAATCCGACTCCGGTTCCTTCGAAATCCAATCATCGATAATAAGTGAACATGAGAATATAGGATTTATTAAGTCTCTTTTCACTTTAATTCTCTTCGGATGATTTCGAAATTCTCTTTCTTTCAACTTAGGATAATTCTAAGTAATTCATTCTTTTGTTTTGGAAAATATCTTAGATTTCTTTACTTAATTCTTGATCCAAATTTCTTAACTTTTAACTTAAGGAAAACATTCCCTTTATAATATCACCTTCCAAAACATCCATTTAATTTAAAGGATTATTCACTGTCCAAAATCGCGAATAAAATTCCTTTAATAACTTTCACATTTAACTTATCAATTTAAATTGATTTCAGATTTACAAAACGGTGTTTATAAATTCCATTTTTATATCTCACTTGTAAGTCAAAATCCAATACTCTTATTTACCAATTCATTCCTAAAATTCATTATAAATTCTTTTCTAAACTTCACAGGTTCGTAGAAATCATTCATTTTGGAGATTGCTTAACTTTTGGATAATACCAATCTTCTTTTATTTTGGAAAACTTAACAGAATCTTTTTATTTTGAAGCATCCGGGCTTTCCTTTCGATCTGTTCCACCCCTCGCCTAAGAAAAGAAAACATAGGCCAGGTAAGTTCAGGGCACTGGTTGCTCCATCCCTAACCTTAGTTAAACACCTTGTTTTATCTTCCCAGATCTCACAGGCGGGACAAATGTACTAGTCGTTTCCGCATACTCAGATTTTCAACTTCATTTTGGAATTGCTTATAAATATTCCAAATTATCTTTTTAAAACACTTAATTATCCTTTTTAAAGCATTCACAATTGATTCTGGGAAACATCATTACATTTAAACTCATATTCCAAAAGTTATAGAATTCACAGCATAAAAGTGCTGCGGAAAGTGCTATATAAGCTTATTTGATTAAAACAACTTTTAAACATTCGCTAATTCATATTTTCCAATCCAAATCTCTTTTAAATCATTTAAATAGATTTATCAAATTTATTCCATATTTTTCCATAATTAAAAACATCCATTCGAACAGATTTTCTGTTATGGTCACTAAACTGCACTAGCGCGATTTTTCTAGAAAATTGATTTGGACTTAATTCAAAATCTACTTATCGAAACTTTGATTTTCTTTCTTCATTTAGAAGATATGGATATAATAGTCCGGAATTTTCTTATCTCGAAGAATTCCGAGCAATATTCCACTCTATACATTCATTTGAACTTTTCGGCGCGAAATCGCGAACTACCGTTGCGCGACGCGTCTAGTTTTAACTTATTTTTCAACATTTGAAATAATTTATTCAAATTGGATTTCAATACTTATAAAATGATTAGAAACCATTTTAAATCAATATTTTCACTTTTTAAAGTATTTAATATATATTTTCACTCTTACCACATTAAAATATTATTATATTCCCATTATTTTAATATTAAACTTTAAATCCCAATTTTAACTCAATTTCAATTCTAATCTCAAATTAAACATATTTAAAACTTAGATTTCAAATCTAATTCCAATTTAAATTTCAATTTAATCTCAAACTAAACTTCACTTTTTCAAAATCGATTTTAATTTCAATTTCACTATTCATCTAACTTTCAATTTCTAATTAGCTATTCTTTTCAAATCCGTTTCACTTCAAATTTCAAATTCTCTTTCATTTTAACTTTAATTTCACTTCTAAATGAAAAGAGACTTATTTTTCCACAATTTCTCATATTACTAAAAAATGGTCTTACTAATCAAAGTGATTACTTAACTAATAGGAATTTGATATCCACATTATCATAACAACCATACAACAATCATATAACACTAGCATATTCAATACGGTAAATGTCATAATATTACTTCGGATTATCCAACATATCCAAACAATCAACCAAACATACATATCATCAAATAGTGATTATCTAACATAACAAATTAACATGATAATCAATAAAATTTAAAAGCGATGAGAATTTCTCACCTTTAACCAAACGTTTAACTTCCTACCAACATTCATTTAATTCAACGCTTCACTAAACCTTATCATAACCATGCTTCCAAGTGCTCGACCATCTCCATCTTTACTTGCTTTGCTCACGTCCTTCCTTTATCAACTTCCAAACTCATGGCCTAAGGCCTTTTTTAAGAAGAGAAGAAGAAGAAGTGAATTAAGAAGAGGTTAGAGAGTAACAAGTGGATTAGTGCTTAAGCACTCCACTATTTTTAACCCTCCTACCTCTCTTAAGAGAGAAGCCATTAAAATAGCTTAAAGGAAGAAGAAGAAAAGAAAGATTTGTGTGAAAATGAAAGAGGTATGCATGGCTATTTATAGGAAAAAGTTTGAAATAAAATATTATTATGTAAAATGACCAAAATGCCCTTTACTTACTTTTTAACTTAACATCACATTTCAAATCATGCTTTATGTCACTTTCACTTAAGAAGTAAGTAAAGTAAAGTAATAATTATGTTTGGTTTGATTTGATGTTGATTTGATGTTTACTTTTGACTTTTCTTACTTACTTTTCTTAATTATATTCTAGAATTTTCTAAGTATGTTTAGTAAAAGTAAACTTGATTAGTGAATTAATTAATACTTATACTATTTGAATATATGTTCCTATATAAGAAAATAAAGGTGCGACGACGTTGCGACAACTTTTAATTGACAAAACGTCGTTTTTCGACGAAATGTTTTACGGTCACATTTTGACGTTTTAGTTAAACTATGTATTGAAGTAAACCAAATTTAAAAATGAACTTTTTACTTCTTTAAATAAATTAAAACAAGTCTCTTTATATTCTAAAATCATATTTAATTAATATCAAAATCTCTAATTTTACCGTGTATGCAAAACTGACAAAATGCGACAAATTTTGGTTATTTTTATAAAACGATTATTAACAAATTTTTAAATCTTTTAACATACTTTTATTAGATGTTTTAAATAAGATTTACCTTTTTTAAATAGATATTTAAATCCATTTATTTAAGCCTTTAATTATTATTAACAAAACTTAACTTTTGTCGATTTGTTCTAAAATTCAAATTCATACTTTTTTTTATTTATTAACTATAAGAATATATAACTTATTCACTATTATTTATTATATATATCATATTATTTAAGATTTAAACTCCTTTTTAAATTTAAATCGATCGAAATCTCTCATTTTCGAAGTAGCGAAAATACGGGTCGTTACAAGTGGAATCATTGGATACTGAAAGCAAAATAAATGGCTGGATCTTCAAGCAAAGCTCCAACTCCGAAGGTGAGCTTTGAATGCTGAATTACTCAGTCTGACTCGAGCGTAAAGCAAAATACAAAACACTCGAGTCAGGACATAAATACTTATGAACTGTAAATTAACTCAAGTGAACAGTAACAAAATGAATCGGTAACTTAAAGGATGCTTGGGATCGCCCATCCTTTAAGGATCCGTTAAACTATTTACTATATAGTAATATTGCGCTATTATAACAATGTCTAAAGTAAAATAAACTTACTTTAAAATAGCATTAAGGGATTACCCATATAGCCCTTAACATGTAATAGTGCCAGTAGTCTATATAGTACCTGCATATCTCCTGATTAGGAGACTATAAGAAGATACTCCTTAGGTACGACACAAATCAAACTCGTAGTAAGGCTCGCTATGGCAGGTGACACGACACACAAGGTAATGCCAGGGCAGATATACCAATTATGCACATGGGCTGGCGGTAACGTAGCAACCACTACGCCTACCTCAGAACACACTCCTAATCAAAATCGGAGGACGGCAATCAAATCGACCACAAGTAAGAGTATAGCATCGAAGAAGTGTGTCCGACCAGAGGAGTTACCTTTTCTGGCCCGAGATCGCTCCTGTTTTAGCCACTTTAAGCCAACTCACGGGAGTCGGGTCCACGTAATATACCGCAAGAACGTCACCATCATCCTACTTCGTTATGTAATTTCCACCACGTACATAGTTGTTAAACTAGTTTTCGTAGTTGGCAGTGAGTATGTCAGCTTTCGATCCCGGTCTCTTTAACAACCAAACGTTATTATAACGCCGTGGTCATTAAAAAATAGTTCACACTTCAAAAATCAAATCATTTCATTTCAAAACTATATCCCTTTCAAGATAGTTTATACTTCGAAACCAAAACCATTTTTATTTCAAAACTATATTCAAATCAAAATAGTTTATCATTTCCATTTCAAACATATATTCATCTTTCAAAAATCATAATACTTTCAAAGTTATAACTCTTTCAAAACCAAAATACATGAAAACATTACATTTGGGAAATCATAACATTTCGGAATCATACACTTGAAATCATGGAACATTCCTTTAATTCTTTACACTTTACAAATTTATTCAATTAAACCCAAATTTTCAAATTTCTAGTTTAATTCAATTCAGACCATCAGTTTCAATTCAATTCAATTTTCCAACAGACCATTTTAAATCTTATCAATTTCAAATATATATTTGGTCCATAGAATAAACTATTCAATTTTTAATATATTTCAAAGCTTTCATATCCCACATTTCAAAACTAAATTTTATAATTTCATATATCTCAAATTTAGCTTCATTATTACTTAGCTTGAAATATTCATTTCATAAATCCAAATCATTTAAATAAACCAGAATTATAAATAAACTAAATATCCTTCATACTAATATAAACTTTAAATATTCATTTATCAAAATCAAATATCATTCCAAATTCATATTCTTTATCAAAATAAAGATTATGTCATTCAAAACCATTTCAATCATCAAAATATCATATCCTTTCGAAACCTCATTATCAAATCATTATTTGAATTCAAATTCAAATATTCAAATTTAAATATCATTCTTAAATCAAATAAGTCATTCATTTATTAATCCAAATATCATTATAAAACACATTTCAAAAATTCCATTCAAACTTTTATCTCATTACATTTCATTCCATTTAACACATAACCAAGTAAACCCTATTCAAATTCAAATTCAAATTATTTTCCTTAAAAATTCAAATTCAAATATTAAAATATATTCAAAACTCCTTAAATTTCACGAATAATCAATTCCAAAAGTTAAATCATTTAACGATTTAAAATATAACTCAAACAGTGTTAAAATCTATAACGTTTCAAAACATTGTTAAATTATAGCAACGACGACATTTATAAAGTGCTATCTTAGCTTATAGTTTCCAAATAGTTTAGCTAAGGAACAATGGCATTTATAAAATGTCGTAATAGATATTTAGTTATTTCAAACACAGTTAAATTCGAAAATAACAGCACTTAAAAATTGTGTCATAAGACCGCTGCATTTTTGGAAATGCTATTAATAAAATTCCATATTTTATTATAACTTCAAAAACATTAACTCTCTAAAATTTTGTTATTTTAAAATTATAAATCATATTTCTAGACTTTGAAATGTCACATTAATTTTTTTTTAACATTTGATTTATCACAACAAAATTTAAAATCAAATATCAAATTTGAAACTCACTTTTATTTATTAAGTCAAAATCACTGTTTTATTAACTTATAAATTAAATAAAACTTAACATTTTACTTCAAATATCATTTCAAAACTTAAAATTTAATTTCCATTATTTGCTTACATTTCAAAAAATTAAATTTAAAGTCAAAAATCACATTTGCGTCAAATTTACATACGTAAATTCACAATTCAATCTTAATATTTAACTTTCTCAAAACCATAAAATATATATTTTAAATCAAAATTTCATACTTTAATAATACATATCTTAAAAAAATTATTTAAAAGTATACCATGGGGTCTTTATATAATTTTCTAACCTAGGTCAAGTGATACGGATATATATCATTTCAATCCGCAATTTTAAAAAAAACCCGGGTTCTATCATTTCAAAGCCGCAATCCCAAGTCAAATAGAATACAATAAAAAACACTTGAGGCTATCATTTCAGCTCATAATAATTTTTCCCTATTCTAATGTCCATCCGAGTATGTATCATATCGACCCATAGTGATTCTATTCTAACAAGGAACTTGCAATGTGAACATATGCATAAACAATATAAATGATTATACCAACATGTCAATGTCACAATATACTGTCATATATCATATGTCAGGTGATAATTAACAAAGTTAACATGGTAATAACATGAAATAACATATCATATAATCATCATTAACTTGCATAAACATTTTAATTACTAATCACTTGTCATCCATTTACCATTTCATAAGTAACAATGTCAGAGTGAGAAGGACTCACCTTTTCAAGTTAGAGTTAGCAAATCAAAACAGACAGAATAGATTCCAGAAAGCACGACAAGCACGATACAACACGACTTTTGATTTGAATGAATGGAGAGCCAAGATGATGATCTTGTAAACAACAAATAAACAAGACCATATAAACATATATATTCAACACAAAAATACATTGAAACAATTTGAATTAAAAACAATAAAGAGCAGGATGACTTAACCTTGCCTTTAACCATTCAAACACTTGGCCTAAGGGATCATATGCTCGGCCATGGCTGGAAATAGGCTCAGGTATGGCATCATATAGGTCGGGTTTAGCATCAAAACACATGGCTAGGCATGTGTTTGAAGAGGTAGGAGTTACAGCATAGGAAATGCAAAGGAATAAGGCAAAAAGGAGGGTTTGGTGCAACATTTTGGCTCGGCCATGGGTCAATTGGGCTCGACCATGTCAGGGTTCAGGTCAGGTCAGATGTCAAGTGATTGCCAGAGGTGGTGTTGGCAGGTAGTGGTGGAGCTAGGTGTGCGGCCAAGGAAAGCTATGAAGGGTATGGTGGAAACTATGGTCGGTTAGGCATGTTTGTGGAGTTCTTTGCAAATTTTTGTGGTGATGGCTTCAATATAACGGCACAGCCAGATCTGGACAGAGGGGAAAGGAGTGGTTGCTGCCGTGTATGGTGGTGGTGATGGTTGGAGGAGATGATGGCGTAGTGGCCTAGCAAAGCAAGAGAGAAATCAAGGTAAAAATCAATGTAAAATAAGAAGAAAAAGTGAAAAAGAAGAAGCCATAAACTTACAATTTTTTTCTCAAGATAGGTAGCCGTGAGAAATGAAGTGAGAAGGAATTTTTTTCACATGAATGAAAAGAGAATACATGGCTATGCAAGAGATGTGTACCGCCAAAAGAAAGGAAGTGAAAAGACAAGCACATGAAAAGGCAAAGACAAATGAAAGGTCACAAGTAAATGAAAAGTTTTTGTCTCTTTGAATTCCTATTTCTTTTATTTAAAATAAACTAACAAAACTTAAGTAAATAAAACATAAAATGAAAACAAATAAAGTAGAAAAGAAAATAAATAAATAATTTAAGGAAAAATAGAAAATAAATAAGAAAATAGTCTATTAAATTGAAACTAGAATTAAAAATTGTAAACAAAATATAATAAACATTGGGAAATTATATCCACACTTTAAAATGTTTTAAAAGTATAATTATATACATAACATTTCATGTTACACATATATACACAAAGTAGAACACTATATGACAGAAAAAATATTGTTTATATAAATTAAACTAAACAATTTAGTTAAATAAAACAATTTACATACAATGTGTAAAATGCATAACTTACACAATATTAATCGGATTTCAACGAAACGAAAAGCAGTATACTTGAAATTTAATTTATTTTCATAATAAAAGATAAAATTCAAGAATTTAAATTTTAAATAAACCATAAACTTACACATATAAACACAAATTAGAACATGATATGACAAACAAAATATTATTTATATAAATTAAAATAAACAATTTAGTTAAATAAAACAATTTACATACAATAGTGTAAAAAGCGTAGCTTACACAATATTAATCGGATTTCAATGAAACAAAAAGCAGTATACTTGAAATTTAATTTACTTTCGTAATAAATGATAAAATTCAAAAATTTGAATTTTTAAATGTTTAAATTTAAAAGTCAAAGTTTGACCATATTGACCAAAATTCACATTTCTGGAAAATATTCTATTTATTCATGTTTGAAATTCTAATTCACATACTAATCAAAATTTATATTTAAAATAACAAAATTTTTCATTTTAATATATAAAATAAATTTTTTAAATCAGGAATTTTAATTTAAAATAATTATAAAGTACGGGGTTGTTACATTTAATCTCATATTGTGATGTTGACTATGCTGGTTGTAAATCAGACCGAAAAATTACAAGTGGAATTTGTCACTTTTTAGGGCATTCTTTGGTTTTCTAGTTTAGTAAAAAGCAAAATACCGTCTCACTATCAACAACTGAAGAAGAATATATCTCTGCTGCTTTGGCTTGTTCTCAAGTTATCTATATGCAACAGACCCTAAAGGATTTTTGATTAACTATTTCAAAATCACCAATTTCTTGTGACAATACAAGTGCAATTAATTTACCTGAAAATCCTACTCATCATGCCAGAACCAAAATTATTGATATCAGACATCATTTTTTCAGAGATAATATAAGTAAAGAGATTATTTCTCTTGAATTTATTAACGTCAAGAATCATATAGTTGATATTCTTACCAAACCCTTGAATCAGTCAACCTTTACTAAACTAAGAAGAGAACTAGGTATTTTTTCTACAAATGAGATATATAATATAAATATAGTAAGATATATATTTAAATAAATAGAGAAAACCAAAATTGTCAAAATTTTCAAAGGATGTCGACAAGCCCATACCTCCCATGTCGACATACAACGGTCAGATTTGAAATTTTGATTTTCCCTCAAAAATCAGTTTGGTGGTTATATAACAACAATATTACGAATTCATCTGTCTTCTCACTTTTTTTCCTCTGTAATGAACTTCAAAAAATACAAAGTAATGGCCTCCTCTTCTAAATCAAACCAAAATGCAACCATTTCCTTTCATTCTTCTAATTCTGGTCCATTCCAATGTACTACATTGGCTTGAGTAATGAAGATCGAGAAAATTATAAAGGATTCTTCGCAAATGTTGACTGAATTACAAGTCATGCAAATAAGGATGGAAAAGGAACAAGAGTAACAAGGAAAAATAATTAGAACTTTGCAAAAATTTCTAATGTATAATCATGCAGACCCTATTATGATTAAAGATGATTCCTCTAATATACGTATTCATAATCCATTAGAGGACGACGAAGAAGAAGAAGAAGAGGAAGAAGCATAAATGAACAAGGATGATAATGTTGTTTGCGTTGGAGAAGTCTGTTTTCACAAAAATGGTAATTTGGTCGAAAAATATGGAAACTTTTGTCTCCATTACCCAAATTGTTCGATTCACAAGTCACCAATTATCAAGGACTCTCGTTAGATTGTTATTATATTAATATTTTTATATTTTGTGTACTTGTATGTATTTGTGTCTATGTTTCATATATATATATATAGATATATATATGCGCGCGTGTGTGTGTAATGTAACAGTATATATAATAAAATAAGATTTATGTTTCGCTTTTTATACTTCGTTATTAGCGTTTAGTTCCATAGTATTAGTTTAAGGTGGAGTTATGTAGTTTAGGCTTAGTTTTTGATGATGACAAAGGGGAAGAATTATAAAATAGGATTGTTAGGTTGTTAGTTAGGCTTAAATTAAGGGGGAATCAGAGATTGGTACAGTATATTTTATGAACGTAAGGTATCATCATTAAAAAGGGAAAGATTGTAAGTTCCTAAGATGATGTTTTTAATGACAACAACCTTAGGACTTGTTATAAAATATAAATAATAATATTATTGTCTAGATATATAGGTGTATATATATAATGCGTTGTAACGACCCGATGTTTTCAACCATTTGCATCCGCACATGTCGGACTTGAATTGCTCAAAATACCGAATTGTAAAATAAATTTGGCAAAACACAGCATAAACAGTAAATAAATAATCACAGATCACAGACACAGAGTAATAAATGCAGCGGAAGTAAAGAAATAGTAGTTAATGAAGCTACTATATAAATACATCAGAGTCAAACAAGATACAACAGAGATAACAAGATACAATGGAGGTCTCAATATGATAACCAAGTATGAATCATAATACATCACTGGAACCAACCGGAAGACTGGAATCAATTGGATAACTGAAAGTGAAATAGATAGCTGGATCTTCAAGAAAAGCTCCAACTTCGAAGGCGAGTCTCTAATGCTGTATCACTCAGTCTGACCCGAGCGTAAAATAAAAAAAAAACACTCGAGTCAGGACATACATACTTATACAGTGTAAGCTAACTCAAGTGAACTGTAATATAAGGTACAGTAACTTAAAGGATGCTTGGGACCGCCTATCCTCTAAGGATCCGTTAAACTATTTTCTATGTAGTAATATTTCGCTATTATAATAACGTCTATAGTAAAATAAACTTACTTTTAAATAGCGTTAAGGATTGACCCAATATTCCCTTTAACACGTAATAGTCCAAGTAGTCCATCCAATTTCATAGTCCCTCCTCATCGGGAAGCCACCAGAGGATACCACACGAGCTACGGGAGAAAACCAAACTCGTACAAGGCGCGATAGGGTAGGTGACATGGCACAACTAGGCAATGCCAGGGTAGATATACCAATTATGCTTCCGGGTCGGTGGTAACGCATAGCGCTCAGCTACCGCCCACCTCAAGCCATACCCCCAAATAAAAATCAAAAGTGGCCACCGAATCAATCCAAAAGTCAAAGTATAATATCGAAGGGAAGTGTCCGATCAAAGGTTCTACCTTATTAACCCGTCGATCACTCCTGTTTTAGCCACCTTATGCCAACTCACGGGAGTCGGGTCCACGTATTTACCTTAAAGGAAACGCCGCCACCATCCTACTTCATTCTGGAATCTCCACCGCGTACACGGTTGTTAAAGTGGTTTTCGGTGTCGGCAGGGAGTATGACAACTTCCGATCCCGGTCTCTTTAACAACCAAACGTTATTATAACCCATGGATATTTATTTCAAAATCATTTATACTTTCAAAACCAAACTAGCATCTCCATTTCAAAATCATATAATTTCTTTCAAAATAGTATATACTTTCAAAACCAAAATATCATACTCATTTCAGAACCATATCACAATAGTATCATTTCCATTTCAAAAATAATTCAATAATATATCATTTAAATAAAACCCAAATTTCCAAGTCATTGAATATTTCTTTCAATTTATTAAACTTGAAATATTCCTTTAATTTATCATAGCATTTTGGAAATGTTACCTTAAGGAATCATAGCATTTTTGGAATGTAATACTTTCCACTTTAACATTTTATATAATCAAAGTATTTATATGCTTACAAATTTAACATGGTCAATTTATCATAGCCTTATAGTTAAATAAACTTTGTTACTGTAATATCTAATTTAAAGCTGAAATTCTTATGTTAAGTTAAAAGTACCTATTAACTTACATTATTTTTACAATAAAGAAAGTTTATTATTTTAATCATTTAAGATATGCCACTTACATTAATTAAAACTTACATATCAAATGTACATTATCAACTTACATTTTATTATTACAGTAAGAAACATTTATCATTTTAATCAATTTAAAATACATCATTACATTAATTAAAACTTATGTGTCAAATGTATGTTTTAACTTACCTTTATTACAATAAAGAGCAATTATCATTTTAACCAATATTACATTAATTAAAACTTTACATGTCACATGTATGTTTTTAACTTACATTTTTATTTCAATAAAGAGCATTTATCATTTTAATCAATATTGCATTAATTAAAACTTTACATGTTTCTTTCAATAATTCGAACTTTACATGTTTCTTGCATTAATTAAAACTTCACATGTTTCTTGCATCAATTAAAAACTTCACGTGTTCTCTCATTAATTAGGACTTTACACATTTCTTTCATTAATTAAAGACTTACACGTTTCTTTCATTAGTTAAAACTTTACATGTTTTTGCATTAGTTAAAAACTTTACATGTTCCCTCATTAATTATGACCTTACACATTTCTTTCATTAATTAAAAACTTACACGTTTCTTTCATTAATTAAAACTTTACATGTTTCTTACATTAATTCAAAACTTTACATGTTCTCTCATTAATTATGACTTTACACGTTTGTTTCATTAATTAAAAACTTACACTTTTCTTTCATTAGTTAAAACTATACATGTTTCTTGCATTAATTAAAAACTTTACATGTTCTCTCATTAATTATGACTTTACACGTTTCTTTCATTAATTAAAAACTTACACTTTTATTTCATTAATTAAAACTTTACATGTTTCTTGCATTAATTAAATCTTTGTATGTTCTCTCATTAATTAGGACTTTACATGTTTCTTTCATTTATTTAAAAACTTACACGTTTCTTTCATTAATTAAAACTTTACATGTTTCTTGCATTAATTCAAAACTTTACATGTTCACTCATTAATTATGAGTTTACACGTTTCTTTCATTAATTAAAAACTTACACTTTTCTTTCATTAATTAAAACTTTACATGTTTCTTACATTAATTAAAAACTTACATGTTCTCTCATTAATTATGACTTTACATGTTTCTTCAATTTAAAATACCTTATTTTCTTAACTTAAAATCTCCATTCGGAAAACAATTTCCAATCATCAAATTAAGTCATAAATATAAAATTACATTTTATACATTAACTTATACAACTTAACTTAGAAAATCACTGTAAACCTATTTATACAAACATATCCGCTTAATAAAATTCATTCCAACTACTAGGCTAGATTTAGAATTCCACATTAAATCAAATTTCATTATTAAGTTGTTTATTATATTCCGAATCTTTAAATTACAAATGTAAAACCAAGTAAAGATTTTTTTTCATTATAATTAAAAACCAAAATCAACTTATAAAATCTTAACTTATAGAAAACCAATATCTCTTTATATTCTAAATCTTTTAAAAAAAAATTTAAAAATTTCCGTATATTTATAAATTCAAAATACTTAATAATTTTAGGAAACTATTATAAAATTTTTATCCATGGGCCTGTATAAATTTTTCTAACCTAGGTCAAGTGATACGGATATGTATCATTTCAATCCATAATTTAAAAAGAAAAATCCGGGTTCTATCATTTCAAACCCGCAATCCCAAGTAAATAAATGCAATAAAAATCATTTGAGCCTATCATTTCAGCCCATAGTGATAGGGAACTTGCAGTGAGAGATACAATATATAAAATGAATAGTATAACATATAAATACATATTAGATGATGCAACAAATATATAAACAACATTTAACATCATATAACATATCATAGGCATGTATGAATGACATATCAATTTATACAAATCCACTTGTCTTTATTCCGCAATAATATAAGTACATATGTCTAGAGTGATAAAAACTCAACTTTTAAAAGCTAGAATCAAATTCACAATACACAATCGAAACTCCGCAAAGCAGGACAAGGCACGACCAAACTTTTGAGTAGATGGTGAGTCAAGATCCATATCTTGTATATAACAAATACACAAATCATAAGAATAAGATTCAATACAACAGAAGATGGATTAAACTATGCAATTTCGAATCAAAGAACATAACCTTGCTTTCAACCACCAAGTGCGCTTAGCCATGGTCTAATAGTGAGGAGGAGGTGATGTTGCGGTGGTGGAGGCCGAGCTATGCAAGGAGAAAACAAAAAGAAAAAGAGAAAAAAAATGAAAGTGGAAAAAGAAGAGAGAAGGAAGCCATGGATCTAGACTTTTCCCTTCCTCACTCAAATGATACAATGAGAAACCTATTTTTATTTCCCGTGAATGATAAGAGGCGGCTAGGTTTAAAAAATTTGAATGGCTAAAGGTTAGGAATAGTTAGAAAATAAAAAGGCAAGGAAATTTAAAAAGGCACAATTTAAGTAGGGAAAAGATATTGTATATATTTATCTTAAACAAATGAAAAGAGGAGTTTGATAACTTTGTACGTGATTGAAAAGGAGAAAATCACGTCTATGCATTTATGAATCGATATGGTAGAAGATTAAAAGGTGGGAAATATATAAAGGCAATAAATAAATTAAGAAACATATGCCTACATTTAAAATGTATCACAATTGATCTGTTACTTATCCAATAAATATAGATATATACACACAAAAGAAACCTTCACTAAATAAATAAAGTTTATACACACCATACAAGTAAATAAGAAGATGGAAATAGAACTAAAAAAAATGAAACGCAGAAATTAATTATAAATTTAAAAAGGGACAATTTAAGTAGGAAAGATCTTGTATATATTTTTCTTAAACAAATGAAAAGGGAGTTTGATAACTTTGTACGTGATTGAAAAGGAGAAAATCACATTTATGCATTTATGAGTAGATATGGTAGAAGATTAAAAGGTGGGAAATATATAAAGGCAATAAATAAATTAAGAAACATATGCCTATGTTTGAAACGTATCTTAATTGATCTATTACTTATCTAATAAATATAGATGTATATACACAAAAGAAACCTTCACTAAATAAATAAATTTATACACACCATACAAGTAAATAAGAAGATGGAAATAGAAATAAAAAAACGAAACGCAAAAATTAATTATAAATTTAAAAAGGCACAATTTAAGTAGGAAAAGTTATTGTATATATTTTTCTTAAACAAATGAAAAGAGGAGTTTGATAACTTTGTACGTGATTGAAAAGGAGAAAATCACATCTATGCATTTATGAATAGATATGGTAGAAGATTAAAAGGTGGGAAATATATAAAGGCAATAAATAAATTAAGAAACGTATGCCTATATTTAAATCGTATCTTAATTGATCTGTTACTTATCCGATAAATATAGATGTACATACACAAAAGAAACCTTCACTAAATAAATATAGTTTATATACACCATAGAAGTAAATAAGAAGATGGAGGCTGAGCCTAGTTTGAAGGAAGACAAAGAAAATAAAAAAAAATAAAAGAGAAAAAAAATAGAAAAACAAAAGAAAACGAAGCCATTATTTACAAGAAATTTTCTCAGGTGGAGATGCAAATGAAAATGAGAGGTGGTAAAGAGTTTTCGTACGTGAATTAAAATTTTCTAGGGGAGTTATTCACGCCAAATCAAATGCAACGAATTGGCAAGTAATTAAGTGCTTCAATGGCTAGAGATTTGAAGAGATTTATTTTCTATTAAATAAAAAAAACAATGGAACAAAATGGAGTAAGTTACTTGCTTTTTCATGTGAATTGATAGGGTATGAATGGCTAAAGTTTTAGGTAGGCACGACTAGAAATTAATTAAGGAGGTAGAAAATAAAAGATAGGCAAATAAAGAGGCAGGAAATAAAACAAATGTAACGTATGCCAATTAAAATAGATAAATCAAATAAATATAATCTAAGTTTATACAACTAAAATAAAAATAAAATAAAAAATTAAAGAAACAAACATAGGGAAATAAAATATGAAATATAGGGGTATATATATGTAATGAAAAGACATAAATTTATTGCGCGTAAAACGCTGTAATTTATCCAAATCTAAAAGTATAAATGGGAATTTCATGAAACGAAAAGCAAAATAAATATTAAAATAAAATACATTTACAAAGAAAAAGATTAAAATTTAAAAATTCAATTTTTTTTATTTAAACTGAAAATTCAAATTTTAACCAAAATATAAAATTTTCAAAAATTGTTTATTTATTGCATTTGAAAAATAAATTACAAACAAATTCCAAACTTACATTGGAAAAATTCTAAAATTCACTTTTATTAAGTCCATTACTACTCTACAAACCTAATTAACCATTCATTCCTTAATATACTCCAATTTAACAACTTTTAAGCATTGTATTACATTTCACACAAATGTAACTTTTGTTTATATTTATTAAAAATTGACTTCTCATTTCAATTTAATAGAATAAATAAACACGTAACACATAATAATTATCACTGTTTACTTTTAACTACATCTATAAGTTTATTGCCTACAGACCAAAATTACAATTACTTACAGGACCATGGTCTTACTCACTCATTATATTATACCACATTCTTAAATCTCCTTCAATCTATCAAAAATTTAGCTTTAGTTACCTTTTTTTACCATTCAAATTAGTTATTACATCCACATTAAATAACCAATTTCTATTTCTTTTAATATTTTAATTACATAATCTTATTAAGTCAACTATTTTTAGTTACCCAAAATTTACGGATTGTTACACTCTCCCCTACTCAAAACTTTTCGTCCCCGAAAAGGAAAAAGAAGGGCAAAGAAGGATTTAAGTAAACAATACATCTTATTCAAAAACACTAACTTTATAAAGAAATAAATTTACAAAATTAATTAATTTAAATAAAATATACCGGTTTATTTTAAAATTCTTTTAACACCATTTATACTGTATATTATTCAATTAACCCTTCATTCTATTTACCTCTATTAATCTTTTTATAACTAAAATTTACGTGCATAATGTTTATTATGACCACTCAAATTTTTATTTAAAAAATCCTTTTTATATTGTATATTATCCAATTACATAGTTAACTTTTGAATGATTTAGGTAAGTTATATTGGAATAAAATTGAGTATTATACAAATAAATTTTTATAATTTAATTATTTCAACTTAAATATTTATACAAATTTTTTGGTTCATTTTATAATTGAAAACATTCTTTAAGGTAAATTTAAGAATTACATTTCCGATTAACTTCAAACCATTTAGAGATAAATAAATATATATACAATTTATATTAAATCAAATTTAAATCATATATCCATATATATATATTATAAATCAAGTCATATTTTGAAATTCAAATCAATTAAATTTCAAAGAAAAACAGTAGCAAAGCTACAGAATGGTCTCTTCACTTCGAACTCAAAAATGAATGTCGATGATGCTGCAGTCATCACTGAAGTTATTTTCAAGTGACAAGAGAAGAGCACTGATTTAAGCATTAAAATTCTTTGAAAACAATCTCTGTTTGGAAAACACTTTAAATAATATATCTTTTAAAACTTTAAAAACCCAAGTTTGAAACTATCGGAAATTAAATTCTAATTTTTGATTTAGATTCATTTTAATTTCTAAATTAATTTATAGCTATGTTTTATAGCTCGGTTATTTATATAGGAGATAAAAGACAATGGTTACAAGATATATATAAAGTCAAATATTATTTCTCAATAACCTATTCAATTAATTATCAGAATTCAGAAAATCAGACTCATACATAATATAATTATACAAAATTTATCATTTACTAAATTTTGAAATCAATATGGTGTCAGTTTGCTCTTTTTCAAGTGTTTTGGAAATCCTACCGATAGCGTTGATCAGACGAATCGATTGAAAACCCAAATCAACATCAACAACTCAAACAACACAATATATAAAACATTTTAAATATAGGTTTACAAAGCAAGAATAGGGATTCAAATTTAATTGACTCAAATCAAAGAGAGTTCCGATTTGAAGATAAGTTGGAAACAAAAGACAAAATGATAAATAACAGAGTAGGAAGATGGATAAGCTTACATAAATCGCGGGCAACCTTAACTAGGTCAACCATGACTTCAAGAATTAGATCAATGTGGAATTCTGAGGTAATTCTACATTCGATCTTAAGAAATAGAATTCGAAATAACAAGAGGTACTAGCATCTACACCGAGTATATATATAAATCTCCAGTGAATCAATGCTAATTGCAAAGGATTTTCACCCCTTTACAAATCATCTGATTGTTGACGAGACCGCCAATTCATTATAAAGATCATTCGAAGTGGTGTTATGAGATACTCCAGAATCAAAAGAAGAAGAATAGTGAGGGACAAGAATGAATTTTGAAACCGAAGGGAACGTTCCAAAACTCAAAAGAAACCCAAGTCAAAAAGGAAGAAATTCAACTCAAATGAAAGTGATTCTGTAAATAAATTTACCATATATGCTAAGTTTGCCTAGAACCAAAGCTCTGATACCAAATGTAATGACCCGATATTTTCAACCATTCGCATCCGCACAAGTCGGACTTGAATTGCTCAAAATACCAAATTGTAAAATAAATTTGGCAAAACACAGCATAAACAGTAAATAAATAAATCACAGATCACAGACACAGAGTAATAAATGCCGCGGAAGTAAAGAAATAGTAGTTCATGAAGCTACTATATAAATACATCAGAGTCAAACAAGATACAACCGAGATAACAAGATACAATGGAGGTCTCAATATGATAACCAGATATGAATCATAATACATCACTGGAACCAACCGAAAGACTGGAATCAACTTGATAACCGAAAGTGAAATAGATAGCTGGATCTTCAAGAAAAGCTCCAACTTCGAAGGTGAGTCTCTAATGCTGTATCACTCAGTCTGACCCAAGCGTAAAATAAAAACATAAACACTCGAGTCAGGACATATATACTTATACAGTGTAAGCTAACTCAAGTGAACTGTAATATAAGGTACAAGTAACTTAAAGGATGCTTGGGACCGCCCATCCTCTAAGGATCCGTTAAACTATTTACTATGTAGTAATATTTCGCTATTATAATAATGTCTATAGTAAAATAAACTTACTTTTAAATAGCTTTAAGGAGTGACCCAATATTCCCCTTAACATGTAATAGTCCCAGTAGTCCATCCAATATCATAGTCCCTCTCGATCAGAAAGCCACCAGAGGATACCACATGGGCTACGGGAGAAAACCAAACTCGTACAAGGCGCGATAGGGTAAGTGACACGGCACAACTAGGAAATTCCAAGGTAGATATACCAATTACGCTTTCGGGTCGGTGGTAACGCGTAGCGCACAGCTACCGCCCACCTCGAGCCACACCCCCAAATAAAAATCAAAAGTGGCCACCGAATCAATGCAAAAGTCAAAGTATAATATCAAAGGGATGTGTCCGATCAAAGGTGCTACCTTATTAACCCGTCGATCTCTTCTGTTTTAGCCACCTTATGCCAACTCATGAGAGTCGGGTCCACGTATTTACCTTAAAGGAAACGCCACCACCATCCTACTTCATTCTGGAATCTCCACCGCGTACACGGTTGTTAATGTGGTTTTCGGAGTTGGCAGAGAGTATGACAACTTCCGATCCCGGTCTCTTTAACAACCAAACGTTATTATAACCCATGAATATTTATTTCAAAATCATTTATACTTTCAAAACCAAACTAGCATATCCATTTCAAAATCATATAATTTCTTTCAAAATAGTATATACTTTCAAAACCAAAATATCATACTCATTTCAAAACCATATCACAATAGTATCATTTCCATTTCAAAAATAATTCAATAATATATCATTTAAATAAAACCCAAATTTCCAAATCATTGAATATTTCTTTCAATTTATTAAACTTGAAAAATTCCTTTGAATTATCATAGCATTTTGGAAATGTCACCTTAAGAAATCATAGCATTTTTGGAATGTAATACTTTCCACTTTAACATTTTATATAATCAAAGTATTTACATGCTTACAAATTTAACAGGTCAATTTATCATAGCCTTATAGTCAAATAAACTTTGTTACTGTAATATCTAATTTAAAACTGAAATTCTTATGTTAAGTTAAAAGTACCTTATTAAATTACATTATTTTTACAATAAAGAAACTTTATTATTTAAATCATTTAAGATATGCCATTTACATTAATTAAAACTTACATATCAAATGTACATTATCAACTTACATTTTATTATTACAGTAAGGAACATTATCATTTTAATCAATTTAAAATACACCATTACATTAATTAAAACTTATATGTCAAATGTACGTTTTAACTTACCTTTATTACAACAAAGAGCATTTATCATTTTAACAATATTACATTAATTAAAACTTTACATGTCACATGTATGTTTTTAACTTACATTTTTATTTCAATATAGAGCATTTATCATTTTAATCAATATTACATTAATTAAAACTTTACATGTTTCTTTCAATAATTTTAACTTTACAAGTTTCTTGCATTAATTAAAACTTCACATGTTTCTTGTATTAATTAAAAACTTTACATGTTCTCTCATTAATTAGGATTTTAGACATTTCTTTCATTAATTAAAAACTTACACGTTTCTTTCATTAATTAAAACTTTACATGTTTCTTGCATTAGTTAAAAACTTTACATGTCTCTCATTAATTATGACCTTACACATTTCTTTCATTAATTAAAAACTTACACGTTTCTTTCATTAATTAAAACTTTACATGTTTCTTGCATTAATTAAAAACTGTACATGTTCTCCCATTAATTATGACTTTTCACATTTCTTTCATTAATTAAAAACTTACACTTTTTTTTTTCATTAATTAGAAATTTACATGTTTCTTGCATTAATTAAAAACTTTACATGTTCTCTCATTAATTATGACTTTACACGTTTCTTTCATTAATTAAAAACTTACACTTTTCTTTCATTAATTAAAACTTTACATGTTTCTTGCATTAATTAAAAACATTGAATGTTGTCTCATTAATTAGGACTTTACACGTTTTTTTCATTTATTTAAAAACTTACACGTTTCTTTTATTAATTAAAACTTTACATGTTTCTTGCATTAATTAAAAACTTTACATGTTCTCTCATTAATTATGACTTTACACGTTTCTTTCATTAATTAAAAACTTACACTTTTCTTTCATTAATTAAAACTTTACATGTTTCTTGCATTAATTAAAAACTTTACGTGTTCTTTCATTAATTATGACTTCACACGTTTCTTCAATTTAAAGTACCTTATTTTCTTAACTTAAAATCTCCATTTGGAAACCAATTTCCAATCATCAAGTTAAGTCATATATATAAAATTACATTTTATACATTAACTTATACAACTTAACTTAGAAAATCACTGTAAACCTATTTATACAAACATATCCGCTTCATGGAATAAAATTCATTCCAACTACTAGGCTAGATTTAGAGTTCCACATTAAATCAAATTTCATTATTAAGTTGTTTATTATATTCCAAATCTTCAAATTGCAAATTTAGAACCAAATAAAGATTTTTTTCATTACAATTGAAAACCAAAATCAACTTATAAAATCTTAACTTATAGAAAACCAATATCTCTTTATATTCTAAATCTTTAATTTTTTTTTCAAATTTCCATATATTTATAAATTCAAAATACTTAATAATTTTAGGAAAGTACTATAAATTTTTTATCCATGGGCCTGTATAAAATTTTCTAAGCTAGGTCAAGTGATACGGATATGTATCATTTCAATCCATAATTTAAAAAGAAAAATCCGGGTTCTATCATTTCAAACCCGCAATCCCAAGTAAATAAATGCAATAAAAATCATTTGAGCCTATCATTTCAGCCCATAGTGATAGGGAACTTGCAGCGAGAGATACAGTATATAAAATGAATAGTATAACATATAAATACATATTAGATGATGCAACAAATAAATAAACAACGTTTAACATCATATAACATATCATAGGCATGTATGAATGACATATCAATTTATACAGATCCACTTGTCATTATTTCACAATAATATAAATAATATGTCTAGAGTGATAAAAACTCACCTTTTAAAAGCTAGAATAAAATTCACAATACACAATTGAAACTCCGCAAAGCACGACAAGGCATGACCAAACTTTTGAGTAGATGGAGAGTCAAGATCCATATCTTGTATATAACAAATACACAAATCATAAGAATAAGATTCAATACAACAAAAGATGCATTAAACTATGCAATTTCGAATCAAAGGACATAACCTTGCTTTCAACCACCAAGTGGGCTTTTCCATGGTCTAATAGTTAGGAGAAGGTGATGTTGTGGTGGTGGAGGCCGAGCTATGCAAGGAGAAAAAAAAGAAAAAGATAAAAAAAGTGGAAAAAGAAGAGATAAGGAAGCCATGGATCTAGACTTTTCCCTTCCTCACTCAAATGATACAATTAGAAACCTTTTTTTATTTCCCGTGAATGATAAGAGGCGGCTAGGTTTAAAAAGATTTGAATGGCTAAATATTAGGAATAGTTAGAAAATAAAAAGCAAGGAAATTTAAAAAGGCACAATTTAAGTAGGGAAAACATCTTGTATATATTTTCTTAAACAAATGAAAAGAGGAGTTTGATAACTTTGTACGTGATTGAAAAGGAGAAAATCACGTCTATGCATTTATGAATAGATATGGTAGAAGATTAAAAGGTGGGAAATATATAAAGGCAATAAATAAATTAAGAAACGTATGCCTATATTTAAAACGTATCTTAATTGATCTGTTACTTATCCAATAAATATAGATGTATATACACAAAAGAAACCTTCAATAAATAAATAAAGTTTATACACACCATACAAGTAAATAAGAAGATGGAAACAGAAATAAAAAACTGAAACACAGAAATTAATTATAAATTTAAAAAAGGACAATTTAAGTAGGAAAAGATCATGTATATATTTTTCTTAAACAAATGAAAAGGGAGTTTGATAACTTCGTACGTGATTGAAAAGAAGAAAATCACATCTATGCATTTATGAATAGATATGGTAGAAGATTAAAAGGTGGGAAATATATAAAGGTAATAAATAAATTAAGAAACGTATGCCTATATTTAAAACGTATCTTAATTGATCTGTTACTTATCCAATAAATATACATGTATATACATAAAAGAAACCTTCACTAAATAAATAAAGTTTATACACACCATACAAGTAAATAAGAAAATGGAAACAGAAATAAAAAATGAAACGCAGAAATTAATTATAAATTTAAAAGGCACAATTTAAGTAGGAAAAGATCTTGTATATATTTTTCTTAAACAAATGAAAAGAGGAATTTGATAACTTTGTAAGTGATTAAAAAGGAGAAAATCACATCTATGCATTTATGAATGATATGGTAGAAGATTAAAAGGTGGGAAATATATAAAGGCAATAAATAAATTAAGTAACGTATGCCTATATTTAAAACGTATCTTAATTGATCTGTTACTTATCCAATAAATATAGATGTACATACACAAAAGAAACCTTCACTAAATAAATAAAGTTTATATACACCATAGAAGTAAATAAGAAGATGGAGGCTGAGCCTAGTTTGAAGGAAGACAAAGAAAATAAAAAAAATAGAAGAGAAAAAAAATAGAAAAACAAAAGAAAAAGAAGCCATTACTTATAAGAAAATTTCTCACATAAAGATGCAAATGAAAATGAGAGGTGGTAAAGAGTTTTTTTATGTGAATTAAAATTTTCTAGGGGAGTTATTCACGCCAAATCAAGTGCAACGAATTGGCAAGTAATTAAGTGCTTAAATGGCTAGAGATTTGAAGGGATTTATTTCCTATTAAATAAAAAGAAACAATGGAACAAAATGGGGTAAGTTACTTGCTTTTTCATGTGAATTGATATAGTATGAATGGCTAAAGTTTTAGGTAGGAACGACTAGAAATTAATTAAGGAGGTAGGAAATAAAAGATAGGCAAATAAAGAGGCAGGAAATAAAACAAATGTAACGTATGCCAATTAAAATAGATAAATCAAATAAATAGAATCTAAGTTTATAAAATTTAAATAAAAATAAAATAAAAAATTAAAGAAATAAACATAGGGAAATACAATATGAAATATATATATATATATATATATATATATTAATAATGAAAACACATAAATTTATTGCGCATAAACGCTGTAATTTATCCAAATCTAAAAGTATAAATCGGAATTTCATGAAACAAAAAGAAAGATAAATATTAAAATAAAATACATTTACAAAGAAAAAGATTAAAATTTAAAAATTCAATTTTTTTATTTAAACCGAAAATTCAAATTTTGACCAAAATATAAAATTTTCAAAAATTGTTTATTTATTGCATTTGAAAAACAAATTCCAAACTTACACTGGAAAAATTCTAAAATTCACTTTTATTAAGTCCATTACTACTCTACAAACCTAATTAACCATTCATTCCTTAATATACTCCAATTTAACAACTTTTAAGCATTGTATTACATTTCACACAAACGTAACTTTTGTTTATATTTATTAAAAATTGACTTCTCATTTCAATTTAATAGAATAAATAAACATGTAACACATAATAATTGTCACTGTTTACTTTTAACTACATTTATAAGTTTATTGCCTACAGACCAAAATTACAATTCCTTACAGGACCATGGTCTTACTCAATTTACATTCATTATATTATACCACATTCTTAAATCTCCTTCAATCTATCAAAAATTTAGCTTTAGTTACCTTTTTTTACCATTCAAATTAGTTATTACATCCACATTAAATAACCAATTTCTATTTCTTTTAATATTTTAATTACATAATCTTATCAAGTCAACTATTTTTAATTACCCAAAATTTACGGATTTTTACATGTGTATTGAGAATGAAGACTGTACAGTACAAAGATTCAAGACTGATAAATTCAAGATTGAAGAAATCAAGACTGAAGACTCATAAGTATCAAGAGCTCAAGAGTTCAAGATATCAAGATAAGTAATAGAGTCTTAATTTAGGTTAAAACTTCATAATAGCGCTAAAATCTTTATTCGGATTTTAATTGTGGAATGGAATCCACCTTCTCGCTTTAATAATGGGATGGAACCTATGACCTTCTCTAGTGGAATGGAATCCACGAAATTTTCAAAATGACTTATTTTCAGATTTTTTTTCAAAATTATCTTTTTAAAAAGAAATCTCTCTCTTGGTTTAAATATTTTAGCCTTAATTCAAAACTATTTTTAATCATATTAATTTCAAAAACATTTCTTGTTTTTAAACTATCTCCTGGTTTTAATGTCTTAGCTTTAATTTCAAATATTTGTTATTTAGTTTTTATTACTTTTGTATTGCGTAAGATCACATTCCAAAGGTTTTTGTAATCATAAAGTATATTCAAAATATTTTACAAAGTTCTAAGATTGTTTCGACAAACTTTAGAAAGAAAATCTTTTTTAAAATAAAAATTTTTCAAAAAAATACTAAGGGATATCAACATGCCTATACACCCCATGTCGACATGGTGGCCGTAGATTTTAAAATTCAAATTTTCAAAAGAAGTGTCTATTCGTCATTACCTTTCACAAATGGACATGACCGTTATTATCCTATATATCAGTAGTTTTCAACGAATTTTTACTTATGATTTCTTTGCTTTCGCTCCTCTTTCTCTTCCATTCTTATTTTCGAACATTCTTAACAAAACTCTACCAAAAGCCTAAGTGAATCAAACTCGATCGTCTCATGTTTGATTCTCTGCCGCTCTCTCTCAAAGATCTAAGTGCTATTCAAAGTTATAAGATCATTTGTAATCAAAGAGCGAAAGATCGAAGTGTATCAATTCTCTCTCTATCAAAGTTATAGGATCATTTACAACCATTTTTATTCATGCACATGATTTTATATATTAGTTTAAGCTGTCTAATATCCCAATGTCCGATGCAGTTATGGATGTAAAGCCAAGATATGTATTTTATAACTATAGTTTTTGTTTGTGAAAGCAAATAATATTGACTCAATGGTTTTAATATTGATTAGGGCCATCTAGTATACCTACGTCTAGTTTATCATCTTATTTCCCCTTGATAATAAAACTTTATACATTACATCTTTTTATAAAACAACTATTATAGAAAGTACGGACCGAGAGGCTTTGAATTCCATGTTCTTGGAACAAGATTCCCATTTGGTTAAGATAAATAATATGTAGGAAATATGGATTACAGACCTTAAGGCATAATTAACACTAGAGGGGGGTGAATAGCGTTTAATTAATTTTGTGAATCTTTTCAAATTAAACCCAAACAGATGCAATTCACAAACATAGAAACAATCACAGAATCAGACACAGATGCAAATAGTAAATAAAAGTAGTAATAGAAAGAAAATATTGTAATTTTATACTGGTTCGAAGTTACCCTACATCCAGTCCCACATAATTTCTTATGCAGGTTTCTTTTCAAATATAATGTCCATATTACAATCTTGATTTTAAGGCCATGAGTTACACCCTTCGATCTTCGAGTCTAGGGAAAACTCTCTTGATTTAACCAGGCTACAAGATCACCTAATTGATTTACGAGCTACAATCACACCTAATTGATTTACGGGCCATAATCACACCATTTCCAATATCATTTTGATAGATAGAAATACTCGATACACTCCTTTGATTACAAATGATCCTATAACTCTGAATAGCACTAAGATCTTTGAGAGAGAGTAGCATAAAATCAAACTAGAGATGACCAGTGTGATTCACTTAGGATTTTGGCAGTGTTTTGTTAAAATATAAGAGAATAATTGAGTGGATAATAATGAGTGAAGAAATGAAGAAAAACTAACTTAATATTCGTTGAAAACAACTGGTAGTTATAGAAGAACAATAGTCATGCCCATTCATTAAAGGTTATGATGTATAGCTCTTCATTTGAAAATTTGAAATTCAAATTCTACGCCTACCATTTCGACATGGGGTGATGAGGGATGTCGACATGCATGTTAATTTTGAAAATAGATTTTGCTTTAAAGTGATTCCGATTCTAAAACTTATCAAGACAATTTCTAAACTTTGTAAACCATTTTGAACATAGTTTAAACTTATAAAAGAGTTTTAGAATGTAATCTTTAAAATATATAGTTTGTAATATAAAAATAATATTAAAACTATGAATAGTTTTCTTTAAAATATATTAAAGAAAAAATATTAAAACCAAGTGATAGTTTAAAAAAAAAGAGATGATTTTGAAATATATATGATTAGAAATAGTTTTCTTGAATTAAGGATAAATATTTAAATTGATAGAGATGACTTCAAAATGATAGTTTTTGACAAAATAAATCATTTTGAAAATTTCATGGATTCCATTCTACTAGAGAAGGTCACGGTTCCATTCCACTAAAGAAGTCATGGGTTCCACCCTACTATTAAAGCGAGAAGGTGGATTCCATTCCGCAATTAAAATCCGAATAAAGATTTTAGTGCTATTATGAAGTTTTAACATAAATCTAGACACTATTATTTCTCATAAACTCTTGAACTCTTGAAATCTTGAGCTCTTGATACTCATGAATCTTCAGTCTTGATTTCTTCAATCTTGAATTCGTCAGTCTTGAATCTCTGTACTATATAGTCTTCATTCTTCAATACCTACATATATATTATGTATATACATATATTTTTAGACAAGAATATTAGTATTTATATTCTATAACAAGTCCTAAGGTTGTTGTCATCAAAACCATCGTCTCAGGAACTAATAATCTCCCCTTTTGATGATGACAACCTTTGTTTATAAAATTTACTCCACCAAACTCTGATTCTACTCCGACTCCCCTTATTCCAACAACTCCCCTTTAATATACTAACTCCACCTTAATCTAAGCCTATCTAACCTATTTTATAATTCTCCCCCTTTGTAATCAACAAAAACTAATCCTAAACTACATTACTCCCCCTTAAACTAATACTATGCAACTAAATACTAATAATGAAGTATAAATAAGCGAAATGTAAATATAATTTTATTATATATATGTTATTATATGACACATATAAACACAAATATATACACATACACACAATATATAAATACATTAACATAAAAACAATCTAATGAGAGTCCTTGATAGTTGATGACTTGTGAATCGAACAATTTGGGTAATGGAGACAAAAGTATCCACGTTGTTCGACCAAATTACCATCTTTATCAAAACAGACTTCTCCAACGCAAATAACTTTATCGTCTTGGTCCATTTGTGCTTCTTCCTCCTTTTCTTCCTCTTCTTCGTCGTTGTCTTCCTCTAATGGATTACGAATTTGAATGTTAAAGGAGTCATCTTCAATCACGATCGGGTCTGCACGATTATCCGTTAGAAATTTTTGCAAATTTCTCAAGATTTTGCCATATTTCTCTTATTCCTTAGCCATCTTTATTTGCATGACTTGCAACTTAGTCATCATTTATAGAGAGTCCTTCGTAGTTTCCTCTATCTTCATGACTCGGGCCAGCGTAGTTCGTAGAAATGGAACAACATTAGGTGAAGGGAAAGAAAAGGTTGCATTTTGGTTGGATTTGGGAGAGGGGGCCATTATTTTATATTCTTAGAAGTTTATTACAGAGAGAAATGAAGTGGAAGATAGAAGAATTTGAAATATAAATAATATATAACCACCAAACTAATTTTAGAGGGAAAATAAAATTTTTAAATTTTCCACTGTATGTCGACATGGGGGGTAGGGGGATGTCGACATCCTTGTGGAAATTTTGACAATTTTATTTTTACTTATTTATTTAAATATATATGTTACTATGTCTATATTCTATATCTCAGTTATAGAGCAAATACCTAGTTCTCTTCTAAATTTAGTAAAGGTTGATTGACTCAAGGGGTGGGTCAGAATATCAGTTATTTAATTCTCAGTGTTGATAAATTCAAGAGAAATAATCTCTTTACTTATATTATCTCTGAGAAAATGATGTCTAATAACAATATGTTTGGTTCTAGCATAATGAGTAGGATTTTTGGATAAATTTATTGCACTTGTATTGTCATAATAAATTGGTGATTTTGAAATATTTAATCCAAAATCCTTTAACGTCTGTTGCATATAGATAACCTGAGAACAAACCAAAGAAGTAGAGACATATTCTGCTTCAGTTGTTGACAGTGAGACAGTACTTTGCTTTTTACTAAACTTGGAAATCAGAAAATGTCATAAAAAGTGACAAGTTCCACTTTTACTTTTTCAGTCTGATTTACAAATAGCATAGTCAGCATCATAATATGAGATTAAATCAAATGAATCATTTTTAGGGTAAAATAGGCCATAATCCAAAGTGTGTTTAACCTACCTTAGGATACGTTTAACAGCTTTTAAGTGGGTTTTTTTGGGTTGAGATTGGTACCTTGCACTGAGCCAGACACTAGGCCTGCTCGCATTTATATAGAGTAGTGATCCAATCATTCCCGTGTATAGTTTTTGATCAACATCTTTTATGTCTTCTTTATTTAAGGCTTCATTGATTGTCAAAGGAGTGGGTTTTCCACTCGCAGTGGTCATACCAAACTTACTAACTAAATCCCTTGCATTCTTTTCTTAACTAATGAAAATACACTATCTAATTTTTTTTATTTGCAATCCTAAAAAGAATGCAATTTCACCCATATGACTCATCTCAGACTCTTTTTTCACTAATTTAGAAAACTCTTTCTTCATTTCGTTGTTCGTTGGTCCAAAAATTATATCATCTACAATTACAAAAACGTATTTACTGTGAGTTATTAACTGAATTTGAGATCGACCAAACAGATCTAAATGAAGTACTCAAGAGGTTTTGAAGTTGAAATCATATCTTTCAATTTAAATGAACTCTTCCTGAGTTTTCCTAATTGACAAGCATCATATATACTATCTACTTTAAATCCATTTAGGAAGACCTCGTACTAGATCAAGTTTTGAAAGTCTATATAAGAGTTTGAAATTCAAATGCCCAAATCTTTTATGCCAAATCCATGGGTCACTTGTCTTAGCCAGAAGACATGGTTATCATTAAAGAATTTTCATACTCAGAATATATATATTTTTCTTCCTAATTCCTTCAAAGATAATATTTGACTTATTATCTTCGATGTGACACTCATCCTTTTCAAATTTAATTTTGAGCCCTTTTCACATAGTTGATTTATGCTAAGTAAGTTGTGTTTTAGATTCCTAACCAACAGAACAACAAAAATAGTAGGAGTTTTAGAGTTATCGACTGTTATCCCGCCTTTTGGTCAAGGCCGGATGTCAACAAATTAGCTGAAAAGGATGGATGTCAGGATCAGAGATCGATTGAAAACAAGGCTATGATCGATATCGTCAAAATTTGATCGGGCTCCAATCAAGACAGGATCAATTAGGAATGACAAATCAAGGCTGGAAGAAGCTACATTTCAAATTTTAGGTCAATCAGAGTTCGTATGCTCGAGATATGATCGATGCAAGTTTGTGTTCTTCGAAGGCTGTCTCCTTCGTATCGATCGTTGTTGCACTATCCGCACTCGATCGCTGCTGCACTGTTCATCGTCGATCGTTGTTGTAGTGTTCCTACTCGATCGATGATGCACTGTTCGTACTCGATCGATATTGCACTGTTCGTATCGATCGCTGTTGCACTGTTCGTACTCGATCGATGCGCACTGTTCGTACACGATCGATGTTGCACTGTTCTTATCGATCGCCATTCCACTGTTCGTACTCGACCGACGCGCACTGTTCGTATAGATCGCTGTTGCACTGTTTGTAGTTGATCGATATGCACTGTTCGTACTCGATCGATGTTGCACTGTTCGTATCGATTGCTATTGCACTGTTCGTACTCGACCGATGTTGCACTGTTTGTATCGATCGATGTTGCACTGTTCGTACTCGATCGATGTGCACTGTTCGTACTTGATCGATGTTGCACTGTTCATATGGATCGTTGTTGCACTATTCATACTTGATCGATGTTGCACTATTCGTACTCGGTCGATGTTGCACTGTTCGTATCGATCGTTGTTGCATTGTTCGTGCTCGACCGATGTTGCACTGTTCGTATCGATCATTGTTGCACCGTTCCTACTCGATCGATGTTGCACTGTTTGTATCGATCGCTGTTGCACTGTTCATATCGATCATTATTATGTTGATTTATAAAAACAGTGGAGGCTTGATGGGTACGAACAGTAGAGGATTGATGGATACGAACAGAGGAGGCTTGATGGATACGAACAGTAGAGGATTGATGGATACAAACAGTGGAGGCTTGATGGATACGAATAATGGAGGCTTGATGGATACAAACAGTAGGGGATCGATGGATATGAACAGTAGGGGATCGATGGATATGAACAGTAGGGGATTGATGGATATGAATAGTTGGTTGCTTGAATTGCATCGATCATATCTTGAGCATACGAACTCCGATTGACCTGAAATTTGAAATGTAGCCTCTCCCATCCTTGATCATCATTCCCAATTGATTCTGTCTTGATTAGGGCCCAATCAAAATTTGAAGACATCGATCATAGCCTTGTTTTCAATCGATCTCTAATCCTGACATCCATCCTTTCCAGCTAATTTGTTGATATCCCGGCCTTGACCAAAAGCCGGGATAACATTTTCACCCCAAAACATGCCTTGTGGTAATAAGGTGTGTTTTCAAAAGCTTCGAGTCCGACATCCCCAGTGAATATTCCATCCGTAGCAATATCATCCGACTCTTAGTCCAATCCATTACCAAGCTATCCTATCTAAGGGCCACAACTATATCTTGATCCAAATCCACGACTACTCCGAGTCGATGTCTGATTCCAAATACAGTAACCAAATCCCTAGCCAATTCCATAGCTATCCGAGTCCATCAACCGAGCTTTGATCTATCCATATCAAATAGCCAAATCCATAACATTTCTAGGTTGACATCCAAATTCGGGACCACTCCGAGTCCTTTGCCAAGTCCAGGACCTCTACGGGTCCATTCATACTAAGCTAAAATCTGAATCCATAACCTCTTTGGGTTTGACTTTAAATCCATAGACCTCGCCGGGTCGTGTTATCCTACTCTGACCCTGGCACTCCGGTCAAGGGATTATATGCTCTTCGGCCTTAGCTCTCCAGCCAAGGATTCTTTTGTTCACCGGCCTCGGCTATCCGGCCAAGGATTTTGTATTCTCCGGCCTCGGCTCTCCGGCGAAAGACTTTTATATTCTCCGTCCTCGACTCTCCGGCCAAGGACTTCGATATTCTTCGGCCTCGGCTCTCTGGCCAAGGACTTCGATATTCTCCGGCCAAGGACTTCGATATTCTCTGGCCTTGGCTCTCTGGCCAAGGACTTTGATATTGTTTTTAAGTCCATTCCATTACTCTCCAGCGAAGGGACTTATAATTTGTGATTACTACCCTTCTCTTCGTTCGGGATCGTAATCGCGAGACCTGTATAACATATTACATTGATCCAAATCCAATCATCCAAAATAAGAGTTTTTACAGCTAGGGAAAATCAAATAAATGTCTGTACATCCAAATAAGAAACCAAAGTTTCTGGAAAAAAGAAAAACTGGATTTCATAGGCTCGAGCAACACAGTTTATCATCGCCTCAGTGCATGCCTAAGGACCGTCCTCGATCCCACACATGTGTAAAAGACTTAGCTGTATTACTTCGAGCTTTATTACTTATTCAAAGCCATAAATTTATTTAGTTGATAACAATCCGTTGCTTCCTAGATCTAGTGTCATCTTCGTTCAAGGTGGGCGATGGCCGCTCCTGTTCCACTGCATAGCTCGGCTCCTTAGATATTATTGTACCTTACATGCTCCTCAATGATGTCCTTCAAATTCCTCCAATCGTTTGTGTTGTGCCCATCCAGCTCATGAAATAGGCAGTGTCTTTCCGAAGCCCATTCGTAATCAGAAGGTTCCCTTCTTGTTGGCCTTCGATACTGGAGGCGCTTTCGAGTATCCAAGTAAATCCTTTCCAGAGTCTCAGTTAAATCTGTGTAAGAAGAAAACTTTGACTCCCTCCACGGCTTCTTTGAAGTGCTACCGTCCTCATTCATTTTCCTTTTGCCTTTATCGTCTTTGTTTGGGTCTTCTCTGGGTGGACCTCCAGCCCTTACTACATAAGCTTCAACTTCTCTCCCTTCTCTTTCAACCTACGCATCTTCCTACCTAATATATCTTTCAGCCTTATAATAGAACTCCCCAAGATCTCTCGATGGGTTCCGTTCCAATGATATCTTGAAATCTAAATTGTCTGCAATTCCTGAAACCGCTGCCATCAAAACCATCGACGGATCAGGTCAATCCACCGAAGCCACTAACGCATTAAATCTGGTCAAGAAATCTCTAGGTGATTCTCCTTTCCATTGGTTCATTGATTTTAAAGTCATCACATTCTTGGGTTTGGATATGTGGACCAAAAACTGTCTCATAAGCCTTTCAATCAACTCCGTCCATGTACCAATAGAGCCATTTTCAGCTATCTGAACCAAAACATTGCTATATGTGTCAAATACAAAGGGAAACATCATGCCATGATCTCCTACGGTGCCCCAGTACTTCCATATGCCGCATGTACCTCGTCAAATGAATAGCAGGATTTGTCCTTCCATCATACATCTCTATTATTGGTAGCTTGAATTCTGGTGGATTCCTAACTTGTCTGATCGTAGGAGCAAAGGGACTCATATTAACATCTTCCAGATCTTTATTCACTAGTATCCTCTTATGGCTCGTTTGACCATTTCTGTCAATCTACCACTATCGTTAAGCTTAGCCCTTGTCTATTGCCTCCGATCTGTCCCCCGAGTTCACGAGGGAACCCTAGAATCTGCTCTCCTGGACGAGCGTCCATTGCTCTACCAATGCCATGTTGAACAGCTCCACCCGGTATTCTGCCTGAGGTTGGATCAAACTCTTCCGGGTGCGTGCCCTCAAGTTTTGGTGTAGCTCCTGATGCTCCTGCTCTATTACGAACTCTGGTTGTTCCATGCTCCTGATCTCTATCTCCAGCATCTCCTATAGTAGCGTTAACTTGATTTTGCACTCCAGCTTGTCCAGCCTGTTGGAGTAGGTTCTGCATCATCTCTTCTTGTCTTTTCAGCATTCCCTTTTGCATAGCTTCCATCATCATCTCCATCTCCTCCCAGGTGATGAAGACTGAGGTTTGATTTGCTCCAGAGGAAGCCTCCTGATTCCCTTCATGTTGACTCCTTTCAGCTCTATGTCTTCTTGTTGATTGCCTTCTATAGCTATCCAGATCCAAGTATTTAAACTTTCAGATCTGAAGTCCAAGTTGCAGTATTCCTGAATGCTAGCCCTCTCAGTGAAAGCACCAAAATATTTATGCCAAAATTGGTCACAAACACCCAATAGTCGATGAAAGCACCCATTTACAATCACAGATCACAGATAATAAGTATGTAGAGAATTAAAAATGAGGAACACTCGGAAAATTAAGAAGAAAGCATTAAAGAACACAGTGTTTATAGTAGTTCGGCAATCCAGCCTATGTCCACTTTGAATTTGATGATTTTATTGATGTATCCATGCTGATTACAATGAGTTACAACTGATTACAATAGCAAAATTCATACAATGATGAATCCGACAGAGTATGGATGTAGAAGAACCAAATTTCCCTTTTCTGTAGGCTCTAGGAAGCTATTTATAGGCATAGGCTGCAAATATCTTGCTCAGTTCTCGGGAGACCCCTTCTAGCACAGGTACGGGCCCACGCGATCGAACCCATGTGATTTTGCCTCGATTCGTGATTGATACGATCGAATTTCATATCGATCAAGATTTTGCCCAATCGAGTCGAAATCGAGCATGAATATTCTTTAGGTTTCACATAAGCTCCAATGAAAATTTCTTAGCATTTGGACATGTTGATTGCAAGATATGATTGATGCAATTCAAGCAACCAACTGTTCGTATCCATCAATCCCCTACTATTCGTATCCATTAATCCTCTATTGTTCGTATCCATCAAGCCACCACTGTTCGTATCCATCAAGCCACCACTGTTCGTACCCACCAAGCCTCCACTGTTCGTATCCATCAATCCTCTACTGTTCGTATTCATCAAGCCTCCACTGTTCGTATCCATTAATCCTCTACTGTCGTATCCATTAAGCCTCCATTGAACAGTGCAATGGAGATTGATACTGACAGTGCAACAACGATCGATACGCATAGTGCAACATCGATCGAGTACGAACAGTGCAACAGCGATCGATACGAACAGTGCAACATCGATCGAGTACGAACAGTGCAACAGCGATCGATACGAACAGTGCAACATCGATCGAGTATGAACAGTGCAACATCCATCGAGTACGAACAATGCAACAGCGATCGAGTACGAACAGTGCAACAGCGATCGATACGAACCGTGCAACATCGATCGAGTAGGAACAGTGCAACATGATCGAGTACGAACAGTGCAACGTCGATAGAGTACGAACAGTGCACATCGATCGAGTATGAACAATGCAACATCGATCGAGTACGAACAGTGCAACATCGATCGAGTACGAATAGTGTAACTGCGATCGAGTACGAATAGTGCAACAGCGATCGAGTGCAGACAGTGCAACAACAATCGATACGAAGGAGACAGCCTTTGAAAAACATGAACTTGCATCGATCATATCTCACAATCTACAAATCCAAATGCTATGAAATTTTCACTGAAGCTTACGTACAACCTAAATAATGTTCGATTTTCGCTCGATTGAGAAAAATCTTGATCGATACGAAATTTGTTCGTATCGATCAAGAATCGAGTCTAAATCTTATGGGAATGATCGCGTGGGCCCGCAAATGTGCTAGAAGGGTTCTCCCAAGATCTGTGCAAGATATTTGTAGCCTACGCCTATAAATAGCATCCTTGAGCCTACAAAAAAGGGACTTTTGGTTCTTCTACGTCTATACTCTGCCGGATGTATCATTTGACTCAAATTTTGCTATTGTAATCAGTTGTGACTTGCTGTAATCAGCAATGATACATCAATAAAATCATCAGATTCATAGTGGATGTAGGCCGGATTACCAAACCACTACAAACTCTGTGTTCTTTACTGCTTTCTTCTTAATTTTCCGAGCGTTCTTCATTTTTAGTTCTCTACATACTTATTATCGATGATTGTAAACAGGTGCTTTCATCGACAATTGGGTGTTTGTGACCAATTTTGGCCCAAACACAGACATTGTTGATGCAAATCACATATCCTTTTGAATTATCTCCAAAGTTGAACAGTCCTCCATCTTAATAAATTATGTCATTCAGCATCTTCGGATTGCTAGTCATGTTTCTTGAACATCCACTATCAAGTATCCATTTGTTTTTCTTGATTTACACTACTTGTTCATTGAGTGTTGATTCTTCAAAAGCCATATAACATATTTGTCCCTGCACAACATACCAATTCGGTAGATAACTTGATTTCTATGATAACAATATGCAGACTCATGAAACAATGATGATTTGGACAGTTTTGAACTAACGTTAACAGAATCTCTAAAAAATTTCATTTTAAAATTTTTCAAAATCAGATTATGATAACTTTGAAAACCAATTCTCCGATACAAATGTAAGAAATGCAGATTACGAAACTTAAGGCAGAATTCACACTAGAGGGCAGGGGTGAATAGTGTTTAATTAATTTTATAAATCCTTTTGAAATCTTTTCAAATTAAATCCAAACAGATGCAATTCAAAAGCACAGAAACAATCACAGAATCTGAAAAATGATGCAAATAGTAAATAAATGCAGTAAACAAAAGAACACACTAGAATTTTATACTGGTTCGGGGTTACCCTACATCCAATCCCACACAATTTCTTGTGCAGATTTCTTTTCAAATATAATGTCGATATTACAACCTTGATTTCAAGGCCATGAGATACACCCTCCTGTCTTCGAGTCCAATGAAAACTATCTTATTTAACTAGGCTAGAAGATAACCTAATCGATATATGGGCAAAAATCACACCCAATTGATTTACGGGCCATAATCACACCTTTTCCAGTATCACTTTGATAGGTAGAGAGACTCGATACACTTCTTTGATTGCAAATGATCCTATAACTTTGAATATCACTGAGATCTTTGAGAGAGATGGTAGAGATCAAACTAGAGTTGATCAAGATTGATTCACTTAGGATTTCGATGGAGTTTTTTTGAAAATATAAGAGAATACTTGAGTGGAGAAGGAGTTAAGAAATGAAGAAAAACTAACTTAACATTCGTTGAAAACAACTAGTATTTATAGAAAAGAATGGTCATGACCATTCGTGAAAGGTTACAACGAATAGACACTTCATTTGAAATTTTGAAATTCAAATTCTACGACTACCAAGTCGATATGGGGTGACGAGGGATATCGACATGCCTATGTTAATTTTGAAAATAGATTTTGCTTTAAAATGGTTTCTATTCTCAAACTTGTCAAAACAATTTCTAAACTTTGCAAACCATTTTGAGTATAGTTTAAACTTATAAAAGAGTTTTAGAAAGTAATCTTTGAAATATATAATGTATAATATAAAAGTAATATTAAAAACTAAGTATAGATTTCTTTAAAATATATTAAAGATAAAATATTAAAATCAAGAGATAGTTTAATAAACAAGAGATGATTTTGAAATTAATATGATTAAAAATAGTTTTTTGAATTAAAGCTAAAATATTTAAATTGATAGAGATGATTTTAAAAGGATATTTTTGAAAAAATAAATCATTTTGAAAATTTCGTGGATTCCATTCCACTAGAGAAGGTCGTGAGTTCCATCCCATTAAAGAGGTCATGGGTTCCATTCCACTACTAAAGCGAGAAGGTGGATTCCATTCCACAATTAAAATTCGAATATAGATTTTAGTGCTATTATAACATAAATCTAGACACTATTATTTATCTTTATATCTTGAACTCTTGATACTCATGAGTCTTCAGTCTTGATTTCTTCAATCCTGAATTCGTCGGTCTTGAAATTCTATACTATACAGTCTTCAATCTTCAGTACCTGCATACATATCCTACATATGCATATATATCTAGACAAGAATATTAGTATTTTTATTTGGATTAAGTCCGAAGGTTGTTGTCATCAAAACCATCATCTTAGGAACTAACACAATATTCCCTATTTGAGGGCGTTTCTACAACGATTAGAGGCTGTTTCCAGTTGGGTCCCAATGCTCCCTCGATCGGTCCTACATATTAGCTACTGCTTTTTTAGGACTAAGTTTCCTTTGTGAAATTTCTCTCTTTGAGTCTCAAATTATTGCTATTGGCCATCGTCTGTCAATATTTTCTAGTTCTAGTTGCTGCCTCATCTCTTCTTTCTTGTATGATGCAACACCCCGTAAATTTATGATTTGTTGTTTAAATAATTATTTAATTAGGCTCTAAAGAATGGAATTTGTGCAAACAATAGAATTTGACCATGAAACTTGCACTAATACATTTGTAGTGAACTTTTAAGCAACATTCGTGGTTGGAGTTTTGCAATCGAAGTAAAATTGAAGAAGCTGCGGATGAAAAACGAATTCGGAATGGGAATAATTAAATTAGAAAAGTTAATTTTTATATGATAAATATCGCGACCCATAGGTCGACCCCCTTTTTTGGATAGGTGATATGGAGCGGTCATGCCCTATAGAGGGAGTGGTTGATCGGTCCTTGTAGTGGTGGCTAAGATTTGCCTCAGTCAAATGAGCCAAATTTTATATATTTAAATCTAAAGGCTGTAGTTGATTCGAATGTTTATAAATTCAGCCTTATCTCTCGCTTCTCATATTTTTCTGAAAACGGTAGCGAAGCACTATCATCTTCTCTTCTCCACTATTTTCTAAATTATAAAATATAATATTTACATTTGTATATATACAAATTAGAGAAGAATAGAAATCAAATAAGAGAAGAAGAGAAACGAATCAATACAGTGTGATAACGAGGTTATACACACACGTATATCCCTTTAACTCCAAATCTCTTCTCAGTTATGTAATTCTAATATATATATATATATATATGTATATATATATATATATATATGCACATCCTTTTTATACATATTCTTGGAGTAAGAAGTAAATGGAGTTGAATCAAAGATTTTACTTCAGATCTAGAGATTTGGAGCGCTTTTAAAAGGTGAGTGAAAAATTTATATGTTGTTTATGATACTGAATCTATTCCATTGGCATACGATTGATTTATATGCCTAAATGAATAAATATATCTGAATTGTAGGCTAAATTTGAATGTATTAAACCTAGCCTACATATTCTTAAGGTTTCCAATTGGAATTATTATTGTACCCTGATCTAAAAATCTACCCCAAAAGTTATAGATATGAATATTTACTAGATATAAATTTATTCTAGATCTAAAATTGGTTTATAGATTGTTCGTATGATTTTGATTATTATCCTAATTATGTTGAATTGAGAATATTTCATATTTTAATTTATGGAAAAACGCCTATTTGATTTTTATGAATTTACTTGTGTTTCCAAGTTGCATAGAAAGTGCAGTGTTTGGTTTAAGAAGAAATATATTAGGTTAATTTGATTAACCTTAAAATAGTAGACATAACAATTAAATGGAAACCAATCGATATATTTATATTATAGACACTATATAGACTATCCAATCACTAGAATGGTGTTATGACTCCTTCCTCATTACAATCCACATGATAGATTTAGAGAAATAGGTCACTAGAGGTGGAAGTGATTGGTTGTTAGAGAAGTCTTCTTATCTTTCATGCTCGGTACTGATGTGGCGATTTGATATCCAACGAATACCATTAATTCTAAGGTAGTAGTCATAGCCAGTATTTATATTCTATTATTATTTCCGCTATGAATTTAGATTTAGTTAATCTCTGATATGCTTACGCTTATTTGTATGTACCAAATCCATGCTCTGATGGACATGGGTTTCAATTTTTGATGAAATTTTCATCTATTAAAGTGTGGGTCGTTACATCTAGTATCAGAGCCTAAGTTGGTCGATCAGAGGAATCACGATAAATTGAGAAAACGTATTCGTACTTACACTAGACTCTAAGAATCTCGACAGTAGAAGTAGTGTAGTTCCACCCCAAAGGATTGCGCAAAGCAACTATATGTTGGAAATATCTTACTGTTTGGATTTCGATGCCGACCCCGAATTACCCATGGAGCATTGGCAATGCATAAGGCACTGATGTTGAAGAGCATGAGTATGGCATATGGCAGAATCCCATAGACTAGACTATATTCAACTTGATGGTTAAGATTCTAGCTACCTTGTGATAATGGATTTTGATGACGACTTGCAGTCGAAGATATACAGTTATTCCAGATAAGCAGAAAATAGAATTATGTATTTCGTAAACATTCGAAAACTAGTTTTGGCAAGGGAGTGTCCATCAACCAACTTTTGATGGCATATCAGATTTTTATTTTAAGAATAAAGGTCAATTCCTTAGTCTAAACCCATGAGAGAATTTATAAAATATATTTAGAAAATGCCTTAGATTTTGGAAAATTGGTTTTCAGGGGATTTCTTTTCTCAAGGATTTATTTTAGAAATTTTTTTTTAGGAAGTTTTAAAATTTTAATTTTCAACAAACACGTATACCACTAAGTTTGATCGTGTTGAGAAATTTTGGTTTAAAAAGAAAATGGTTTTGAAATCCTTAAATGTCTATATATGAATATATATGTCAATAAAGGTTTGACTTTGATTTTTGCAAGAAAATAGTTCTTCGGTTTGGAAATGAGTTTCAACGGGTGAATATTTAGCCCAATGATTTTTTTGTCAATAAAAATGAAGTTTTAAAGTTTTTTCTCTTCAAGTGACAGACGAAATAGGAATGACATTTAATTTAATTAGGGTATGAAGTTAAAAGTTTTGTATCACCCACTGGCTATTGGAAGAAGTATTTTCGTATTAAGTATGTAGGGAATAATAGTTGGAATACTAACGGATTTTTGGAATTGTTGATGGTTGAAGTAATATAAGTCTGAAGTACTGCGGAATAGCAAAGAATGTTTCGAAAAGCTTGACGGTAAACTTAGGCACCTTTGAAGAGGACATGGATTTTTCGATTCATGTTTAGTCGAAGGTGATGGCACGAAACAATTATCGTTATTATTATTAATGTTATAAATTAACCCGACATGAAAGGGTCCAGGTTCAACTTACGCAAAATCCCCATATAGCGGTCGACCACTTAGCGGTCAACCGGTAGCTCTAGAGTGGTCGATCGGTTAATCCTTTTTTCCTAACCCAATCTTGGAACATGGCTATAAAGTCGTGTCAAATTTTCACCAGTCGCATTCGAGCTCCCTCTCTCCTCTACCAACCGAACCCAAAAATCATCTTCTCCTCCCCCAAATCAGCACCCACTTCCTCCATCACACCACCAAGTGACGCTGTTTCTCCCCATCTTCAACAAACAGCAGCCTCATATCCCCCTTATGCCAATTTTTTCACGTTAGATATCGCCCCACCTTCACTCTATTTCTCCACTTCTCAACCCATGAAACCTTTCCGTACTGTTGGTTCCTCTCACGCCATCCTGGTTTACTCTTAAGAGATTAGGTAGCTGGACCAGAATAACCAGAAGATCTCCACTTTCCATATCTCTGCCAATTTCAAGTTCCTCCAGGGCGACCAGTGAAGCTTGAAGACTTTGCTGCTTTTGGGAAGGAAGAGCTTTTCGAGGTGGAAGGACTTGCACCAATCTCGTGGTTCGAGACTTTTGAGCAGGAATGCTACCGTTGTTGCATTTTCCTTTTCAATGCTCATTTCGCACCAAATTTCACTGAAGACAATAGTTTCATTTAGCCGGAGGTTAAAGGAGGCAGGATCGAGATGTCTAACGATCACTTCAATGATTTTTCTAAGTCTTCCGTGGATGGCACATATTTGGATGATGTTGAGATGACCGACCCCGAGAAAAAGATCTCCACTTTTCGTATCTCCACCAATTTCAAGTTCCTCCAGGGGCGAACGATGAAGCTTAAAGACTTCGCTGCTTTTAGGTAGGAAGAGCTTTTCGAGGTGGAAGGACTTGCACCAATCCCATGGTTCGAGACTTTTGAGCAGGAATGCTACCGGTGTTGCATTTTCCTTTTCAACGCTCGTTTGGCACCAAATTTCACTGAAGACAATAGTTTCATTTAACCGGAGGTTAAAGGAGGCAGGATCGAGATGTCTAATGGTGACTTCAATGATTTTTCTGAGTCTTTCGTGGATGGCACATATTTGGATGATGCTGAGATGATCGACCCCGAGAAACTACAACAGATCTTTTCTCAAGATGTTGGTGTTTGAAGGACAGATAGTCTACATCCGACTGTCTATACTTTTATGTACATTATTCAGCACAACATCATCCCCAAGATGGGAAGCTATGATCAGATTTATCCTGGGTGTGGAACGCCACCTATGGAGTTATAGGTGGTATAACCGTTAATTGGGCATGCACTCTTATAATACATTTTTCTGATCAGGGATTTGGCACCCCATGGAGTTACTTTCTGTATTGTCACCTATTCAATTTCGTCTTAGACGATACATGAGGAATTTTAGTAGGGAGATTGCCCAGACAAAGGTCTCGCCTGCCATTGATAGAGCCTTCCATAGGAAGATGTGAATTACTTTTCCACCAGCCAAAACAGTCGAGCCAACAGTAGAGCAACGATCATAATAGGAGGCGGAGCAGGGGCATGGCATTGAGGGATATCAGAGTCCTGAGCTAGTCGTCATTCAGTAAGTCCAGACTGAGCTCCAGTGATCCGCATCGACCAACGGGAGATGAGGACCAAGCTACAGCGCTAGAGTAAGGAGATCGGGTGCTTATATGCTATGCTTTACCCTTTTCGAGGCCACGACAGTGGGTTTAGTTCCCGTCGACCATCGAGACCGTCCCATAGTACATAGGTTGTGTATTATTTTCTTCGAGCTTTTGTTCTTTTCATTTTAGGTTGTTGGGTTGTAACTGTTAGTTATCTCTTTTTAAGATTAGCATGATTTTATGAAACGTATTTCTATTTCACTGTATTATTATTTCCAAATATATGAACGACTCTAATATGTATGTTTGGATGAAACAATATAAATATGAAAATCTCATAAGTACACTTAACTAATAGTAAAATGCAATATGAGACTGGGAATTTTAAATAGATAGAAATTTTAGTAAGCGAAGGACATGTTAAATTGATTTGATGTCATTGATCATTATTCATGTTCCTTAAAGGCTAAATTTTTTGAATAACCGGGCATGATGACATTTTCAAATAAAATGTCAAGTTTTATGGATTGAGGTTAGCTGTAGAATATTAGAATGCAACTTATGTGTTTAGTGCATAAATGACCTCCGGCTAACGTGAAAAACGTGGCTTAAATTCTCAAAATTTTGGAAAAGGAAAATATTTTGGAAAGTCTCTCTTGATTCAAAAAGTTTTTTTGTACGAGAAAAAGTGTTGGTTTTTTTAACTATTCTTAGCATTCGGATTATTTCTAGAACTTTTACCCAAATTTTATTTCAAGGGAAAATTTGTGTCTAAATATTTTGAAAATTTATTTTTCAAGCGATGTAAAAATTTGAAAAGAGAAAAAGGCTTTTATGAAGTTTTTGATTTTGAAGGCCATATGCTAAGCGTAGTGAAAGAAAATCGATTAGAAATGCAAATTTAACAGTGCATTAGGATCGAGGATACGATAAAATGCAAGCGATTACAAGGAAAAAGATGTTTTAACCTTGGAATTTCTATTTCCATGCCTTGTTGACAACGCACGTGAGTCTATTTTTAGACTCAATTCTATTTTAGAGCTTGGAAACAAGCCTCCTTATGCATTTTGTGAATGAAAAATTTGGAGGAAATCCAGTTGAGTAGGGAAATTTTCACTGCACAACAGGAAATGGGTAACATATAGAGTTGTAAGAATGTAAAATCTCCGCCTAAATCCATTTTTCGGCATAGGAGTGATGTTTGAGAAGCGAGATTTCGACGCGTTTGATTTTTAGTTGGCAGAAATTGGATGCAAAGTGGTTGCGTCATAATTCTATTTCTAGGAGTATGGGTATTTTGGTGAAAAGATTTTTCAAAATCTGCATATATATAGAACTGATGGTGTATGTATAAGTTGTTTAGACCATATTTTCAAAAAAAATGTTTTCAAAAGCAAAGCATTCTTATAGGAGGGCTCGATTTAGAATCATTAAGCATACATGTTTTCTATGTTGTGATATACTATACACTTATGCACATTGGTTGCAAAATTGGTTGTGTAGTTAAGGATAATTGTGAGCTAGAACCATGACTTAATTATTGTTATAATTTCGGGGACCAAATTCTTTCAAAGGGGGAAGAATGTGACACCTCGAAAAAAAATGGAATTTGTGTAAATGATATAATTTTCCCACAAAACTTACACTATTATGTTCATGGCAAAATTTTGATCAATTTTTATAATTTTAGTTTTGCGATTGGAGTTCAAACGAAGAAGTTACAGACGAAAATTGGATTCAGAACGGAAATAATTAATTTAGAAAAGTTAACGTTTATATGAAAAACACCACAACCATAGGTCGAACCCCTTTATTGGGAAGGTCGACATGGAGAGGTTGACCCCTACAGAGGGAGCGGTCCACTGGTCCTAGCAATGTTGGCTAGGGTTGCTTTAGCCAATCTGCCCGAATTTTATATAAATAAATCTAATGGTTGCGGTTGATTCAAGTGCCTATAAATTCAGGCATAACCCTTTCTTCTATTCTCGTGTTTATGGGAAAATAGTAGCGAAACTCTGTTATCTTCTCTTCTCCACTATTTTCTAAATTATAAATTATAATTTTTATATTTGTATATATAAAAATTGGAGAAGAATAAAAATCGAGTAAGAGAAGAAGAGAAGTGAATCAATACTACACGATGACGAGGTAATATATATATATATATATATATATATATATATATGTATGTATGTATGTATGTATATATTTCCCTTCAACCCTAAAGATCTTTTTGAATCTACAATTTTAATATATGTATATACCCTTTTTATATATATTTCATGGAATAAAAAGGAAATGGAGTTGGATTAAAGGTTTTACTTTAGATCTAAAAATTTAGAAAGCTTTCAGAAGGTGAGTGGGAAATTTATAAATTGTTTATGACGTTGAATCTATTGCGTTGGCATACATTGGATTTTTATGCCTAAATGAATAAATATATGCGAATTGTAGGCGAAATTGAATGTATTAAACATTTCCTACATATTATTAGGAGATCTGACTGGAATTATTTTTGCACCCATATCTAGAAATAAGTTCCAAAAGTTGCAAATATAAATATTGAAAAGAAATGAAATATATTCTGGATTTGAAATTGGGTTATGGATTATTCGTATGATTTTGATTACTACCCTAGTTATGTTGAATTGGGAATTTTCCATAGTTTTGTTTGTGGAAAGAACGTCCGTTTGATTTTTATAAATTTGTTTGTGTTTCCAAATGCGTAGAAAGTGCAGCATTTGATTTAACAGGGAATATATGCAAATGAAAAGGAAGGGATATATAAAGTACAGATTTATTCTTCGTAGTTTATACTGTCTATTCCAATAAAAAGAAAATAATCATTCCATGTAATTTCAAATGAGGCAAATCTTTCCTTTTATTCTTGATCTTTTGTTTTAAACTAGTGTATGGAAATCACAACGGAGAATCTGCCTAAGAAATGTAATTTTAGCAAATTAAATAAGGTAAAGAATATTATATTTACAGATTTATGACTAGAATATATTTGGTAGAAATAGATATTTATATGTTTTTATACGTGCTAATAAATAATTAATTAATGTGGCGATTGCATAACACCCGCTTAGGATATTAGTCTTACACAGAAATAAGGTGAAATAACAAATAGGAAGTAGGAGGAAGTTCGGAAAGTTTGTAACTCCAATTATTGGATTTGAGAGTTACAAATAATTAATATGGTAAATGGATTAATGGACCGATAAATAAAGAAGTTAGGTTAATAAATATGGAATAGTTAGAAAGATTACTAATTGGAAATTAGTTGTCTTATGAAATGTCCGTTAGGATGGTATTCTTTATCATGGACAAATTGAAATTTATGGAAGAATCAAATTATAAGGATTTATGGTTAATTGAATATTTAAGGTAAACTATATAGCCTTAAATAATAAAAGAGGAGGTTAGTAAGCTGAGTCCAATATCCAACCTAGGATGATAAAGCTTAGCAATTTTAAAGCCTAGGATAATATGGCTTAAATTAGTAAAGCTTAGCACAATTAGTTAGACTCGGTAGGTTGGGAAGCGAGATCAATTGAGTTACACAACAGAAGTCCGCCCTTCACTTTGAGGCTACCAACAGTTGTACACTTCCTACTATTGTGAGATACCTTTAAACATAGGGCCTGTAAATTTTTAATTGGGCTTTGAAAATTGGGATGCAAGGTCAAGAAAGAGACGCAGTGGAAGTCTGCCCTTCACTCAGAGGCTACCAGAAGTTGTATATGCTTGTTACTGATGTGCGACATCACCAATCATAATTTCTGTGGGAAATTATTATGGGAATAATAGGATCGGAACAGTGGTATTAAGTGCTTGTTTGAGGGCCCACCTCTTCCCTAAATAAAAAGTATTAAATGGTCTGAATTACTGGTTAGGAGTAGTAGTGCATATCTTGGGAAGGGTTCGCTTTGGATTTATGGTTTAAATGACTGATATACGATTGCCACTCTACTATATAGAAGTATTAAGTGTCCCAATGAGATTCCAAGTGATGTTACCTTGATGGTACTTGTAAGGATTCCGCTTTTGGAGTTTGATATTAAATGACAAAGGCCTACCTAGAATGTTGGTATTAAATGGTTAGCTGGTATGCCTAGTCCTTATTAATAAAATATAAAGTGGCTTGGGTACCGTCTCTCACATGGCCAAGACTTTAATGATGATATATGCGTTAGTGGTATGGCTATTATATACTATAAAGCCATAAATAGTGGTTAAAAGGTCTTTGCAGCTATGACCAATAGACCAACGATGATGATTCTAGGAGTCCACTTCATATTTGGAAGTATTAAGTGGCCGATAGACTTATATTAGTATTTTATACCTTGGGCATGGTAGGTAGGAGAATCATGCTAGTTAGGAATATTGTATGTGCAATATTAGGTAAATTTGGTTAACCTTAAAATAGTAGACATAACAATTAAATTGAAACCAATCGGTATAAATTTATGTTATGGACACTGTATATATTTTCCAGTCACTAGAACGTTGTTCTGACCCCTTCCTCATTCCAACCCATAGGATATTAGAGGAACATGTCACTGGAGTTGGACGTGATTGGTTGTTGGAGAAGTATTCTTACCTGTTATGCTCGGTATTAATGTGGCGGTTTGAAATCCAAGGAATACCATTACTCCAAGGTAGTATCCGTACTCGGTATTTATATTCTATTATTATTTCCACAATGAGTTTAAATTTTATCAAACTCTATTATGCTCATGCTTATTTGTGGATACCAAATCTAACGATCCGTGCACTAATGGACTTGGGTCTCGATTTTCGATAAAATTTAGGCTCATTAAAGTATGGGTTGTTACATATGAAGTCAAACATACTTTCTTTAAGTCGTTCATTTTTCATTGTTGCGAATGATATGTTAGAGCCTCCTTTATAGTTTTAGGGTGAAACTAATATTTCTATATATATTGTAGAAATTTCCTTTTTAGGTACAAATTTTTTATAAGGAAATAATGTACTACTTAGCCAAACCGCTCTATGATTGAAGATCACGATAGATTAGTCAAATGCTGTAAGTCTTAGACATAAACGTACAACTACCTTTGATAATGACCCATACAAATTAAAATTTAAAAATATTTTCCTTTAGAAATGCTTTACATACATAGTCAAAATATAGTTTAGAAAATTTACTTTTGTTTCAATAGGGAAGTTAGACGTCTGAAAACCAAACCAAAATGTCTTAGATATATTAAATTACACCGAATTTTTCTTCTTTAAATCCCCGTATGAAACAGATTCAAACGTTTGAATATATATTCAGACGTCTAATTAATGTTTCTGATATCCAAAATTAATTCTTTATTTATGTGTTTAACTATTCTACCCAGACATCTGAATAAAAATTCAGACATTTGATCATAAATTCAAATGTCTGAATAAAGGCACTTTTTGAACTATTTTCTTTCTGTTTCAACTCTGCAAAAATCCAGACATCTAATCTAAATTCAAATGTTCGAATATCTATAACAGCCATATTTAATTTGAACCAACAATTTTGAAATGAATGGTCATTTTGTTCATTCAAAGGTTGTATCTGTTTTAATAGTTATTTCTCTTCAAGAAGAACCTTTCAAACACTATAAAAAAGATTGTTTTTTGAATCTTTGAACTTACCTTGTTGGCTTAGCTTTCTATATTCTACATTCTCCATTATTTCAAACTCTTTCAAAATACTACTTCTGATTTTTTGCAAATTCAATTCACAATTATCAAAGGAATTATAAGGAGGTTGTACTCAAAAGAGGCTTATCGTTGTTATAAAAGAACACATCAACTCAAAATCAAAATTATTCTATTTTAGTGAAGTCCTGCTAAAGATCTTTAGACAAAGTAGTCTTGTAGAAGCATGCTCCTCTTGGTGAAGAGAAGGTAGTTTGGTTAAATTACAAAAGGAAAATGGGATTGAACATAGGATGGAAAGTCCGAACGAGTATAAAATTGTTGGTGCAATCTTTTACTTTTTTTTATTTAGCTTATTTATATAATTTTGTTTATTCATATTATTAGATCATTAGCGCACTTTCAATTTGTATCAGAGCAAATTTTTTGTAACTTCACAACAAAATTTGTGAATATTTTTTTAAACATGCAAGGCACTATTATTGCATTTGTTGAAGGCCAATCCATAGCACGACTACCACTCCTCGGTTGGTTTAATTGTGCATATTGGTTGACTAGAATGAGCATTTATATGTAACCAAATGGTTTTGAAATTTGGAATACCATACAAGTATAATACAATAAACCCACAACTAAGTATTCAACATGGTCTAACATTAAAGATGATGCAACCAATAATGCTAAAGCTATGAATATCCTATTTCGTTCTTTAGATAAAAATGAGTTTAATAGAGTTAGTGTGTGTAACAAAGCATATTATATTTGGAGAACACTACAAGTCACTCTTGAAGGAATTAATAATGTAAAGCGAAATAAAAATTTTTATGTTAAAGAATCAGTTTCAGAAGTTTAGAATGAAGCAAAAAGAAAATTTTGCTAATATGTACTCTAAATTCCGAGGCATTATTCAGGCTCTTATGGTATTAAGTGAAAATTTTTCATAGTTTGATACAGTCTCATAAATCCTTAACTCTTTGATGATAAATGAGAATAAAATGTCTTGGATATTGAAGAGACCAGTGATCTTTCAATGCTCAAACCCAAAGGGTTAATTAGAAATCTAATGTACTATAAAGGTATTTTGCAGGCTAAGAAAGATCAAGCTTGGGAAAGAAAGACGATTACCTTTCAAGCCAAAAATGAATTAGACATGGATGAAGATGATTTCATTTTTCTTGCCAAAAACTTTAAAATATTTTCTTGAAACTTAAAAGAACAAAAGGTTTCGCAATAATAACAACTCATATTCGTCATTAAAATGTTATTAGTGCGATATGATGGTCCAAAAGAAAAGAATGGCTACAAATTCAAAAATGAGAAATTGTTCAAGAACAAGAACAAACCATTCGAGTAACATGGGATGACTCAGATTCCTTCTCATCCAAAAGTGAAAGAGATATGGAACAAGCAAAAGTGCGCTTTACGACTATAAATAATGATGTAAGTTTCAATATCTCTTTTGAAGAACTTGTTGAAATAAATTCTGAACTTCTTGAAACATTAAAGACACTTAAAAGAACTCATAAGGATAAATAGAAAAATTAAGTAAAGAAGAATTAGAAATTTATATAATGAAAGACGAAAATAATTTGTTAGAAGAAGAACTTCAAAATCACAAAAATCTTGTGATAATTTGGTTTCTCAAATCACGAAATCTATAAAGATGAGAATGTCAAATTAGCAAAAGAAAATTGTGATTTAGATTCTACTATTGGCACTCTTGGTAAGGAAATAAAAGAGCTAAGAGCTAAATTTAAACATCTTTCTATAGATATTTCAAACGCTAACAAAGGTAGAGAAAATTTATCTAAAATTATTAAAACCTCAAAATTCTTATGTAATAAAAGAAGATTAGGATTTAGTAGTTCTAATAAAAGAAATCTACTCTTAAGCACTATAATTCATTATGTACTAATTCTAAAAGGGATAAAACTATTAGTTAAGCTAAACCCAAAATAATAAATAATGAACCTATAACAATATGGATTCTAAAAACTAGTAATCACCATTTGGAGATAGCTATAAAAAAATTTATGTGAAATGTTTATAATAATAATGATTTTATTTTTAAAGGGAATACCAAACCCTCAAGGGTATGGTTTGCTAAAATAGGATCCCAACATAGGTGTGACACCAATTCAAGCTTTTATTTTTTGCAGGTACCTAGTGTAGTGGTTGCTCAAAAAACATGGCGAAAAAGTGAAAACAAAGAAATGCTCATATATATAACCTACCTGGATAAAGGCATCATCACTTTTGGGGACAACTCCAATGGATTTATGATTGGAAAAGGCGATGTGTGCAATGATGGTATATCTAACTCTCCTCTTATTACACATGTCCAACTAGTTAAAATTTTAAGACATAATTTATTATGTATGTGCTAACGTTGTGATAATGGTTTTACAGTTTCTTTAGAATAAGATAAATGCAATATTTTTTATCAATTTTTTTTTGAAGGTATTATAAAATGAAATATTTATGTTTTAAATATGAAAATTAACTACAATAGTGAAATGTGTTCGCACGCAAATGATTATGATCTATGGCTTTGGCATAATGATTTTGTCTCATTAATTTTAAATATATAAAAAAACTTTCTAAACATATTTTAGTAAAAGATTTGCTAAAATTGAATTTTAATGTTAACAATTTATGTAATGCATGCCAGTTAGGAAAACTCATTAAATCCACTTTTGAATCTAAAAGTTGATTTCTACTACAAAGCCAATAGACCAACCAAAATAAGGTCACTAAATCTTAACAATATGCATTTGTTATCGTGAATTATTTTTTTAGATATGGAATTTATTTTTAAAACATGAAGTGACTAGAACATGTTTACAACTCGAAAATCGAAAGGATAAGTCATTGGGGTGAGGTAAAACATATGCAACTGTTGGCAAATGTCATATATCAGATGTAGTTCTAACTAATGCTATCTAATAATTATCTGCTTTTAGAGTCTTACAGCGGAAGGAAGTAAAATATAACGCATTAATAATAATCATAGTTGCACCATCATGACATGTTCACAATGTTAAATACATGAGTCTGAACAAAAAAAACTACAACCCAACCTATACCAATAGTCAAATTAAAGTTACAGAGCTTGTTCACATCTTATAAAATATATACAAACGAGTATGTGCCTTTAATACTATATCGTCTCTATATCCCAACAACTGGGATATACATTTATAAAGGAAAAATAGGAGGGGATTAGACATAAGTCGGGTGAGTGAGCCATGCTTTTACTCTACATATACTACAAAAATTATAATATAACATGATATGAGTTTATTGCTCAATCACCTCATGTCCTATCATCATGTCATGCCTAACTATGGTACATCTCTTGTTGTATCACATCATCATTATATAGACTCACTTCTGTGGACCAAACTCATGCTCTATATTGACATCGGTCGCCTATCATCATGTAAATCGCATATCACTCACTTCCCCGGGCTGCCTGAACCCTACAGGAAAGCTTATTATGCTCATGCTAATTAGGCTCTTGCCTTGGTTCGTAGCCTATAGGATCTCTTATCATCCACCTCCTCCACTTGGCCTATTAAATACTACTAGGGAGCAATATAATACCTAGATTACCTAGCTGTGTCATTAGTCCGCATATGCATTCGCATCTATATATGTATCTGTACTTATATCTACATCCATATATATATATATATATATATATATATCCACATCCATATAACAACTACCTCCATATTCATATTCCATGACGTCTACCTGCATCATAGACTCGTTCACATGCACATTCATCATCGAATAGTTTCTTCGCATCACAATAACATGCACATTTATTTCAATAATGACCAATCACCACACACATTCACTCAATTTGTAATTTCATCATGTGCCTCGTGGATAGCCTCTAATCGTCTTTGAAAACATAAGAGAAACAAGATTCAAATCGATTATTTAATATTTATATAGGCCCTTATGGATCCAAGTTCGATCTGCCTAAATTTATAATGCACCAGTGGACCGAGTGGAGTGACCGATGCACCGGTGTAAATAATTTCCCAACAGTTGCCAGTTTTTGAAAGTCGGTTGCTTTCTCGTTGTTTTCCACCTCTGGCCACCTTTGCTCCACCGCTGGTTGCATAAGAACATCCCTGGTGCTTAATATTATGCTTCTAATTTCGGTTTCATAGTTTATATCGTCAAATTCGATGTAAATTCATCAAAATTCTAGGTTCTAGTATAAAAATATTTCAATTTTACTATTCATAGCAAAATCCTTTTCAAATCCAAATGAAATCCGATCTATATATTCATTTATTTTACACTACACTAATATAACCAGCATGTTATAGATATAGCAGCATAATTGCATTATACGAAGGAAAAAGGTTTAATCACTCAACAATTTCAACGTTTCCTACCTAAGTTCCCATTGTCTGGACTTCTGCCCCCACTATACTTTAGATTTTTGCCTCTAAAGTGCTGTTGGTATTTAGCACTCTTCGATAGTTTCAGATCACTTTTGGTCTCATGAATATTCGTTAAGTTTTTAGAGAGTTACGATGTGTTCGTCCTTTGTTGTTTTGGAGGTAGAAGGGATGGGAAGAAGTGATCAATTTTTTGAAACTGAACTATACGTGAATTGTTTAAGTGGTAGGAGGGAAACTGTCCGCTTTTTTTCAAATACGAGTTCAAACACAAGTTTCAATGCTCGTTCGACCCGATACCATTTCATCATATTTTCTTCATAGCTCTAAATGAGACAAATAAAATACTGCACAACTTTGGAAAAAAGATGCAGTTACAATAACGCTTATTTCGTCTTCAAACTCCAAAATTGAAAAATGACCATTTTGCCATCCTTATTTTGAATTAATTAATTAATTCGTTAAATTCAGCTATTTTCACATTTTTATTTTATTAATATTTGAATAAAATATTTACCAAATTTTTAAGGTATTACATTATTCCCTCTTAAAAGAATTTCGTCCTCAAAATTTCTAAGGATCTTAAAATTTAATATTACACTCGCTCGTCAAGCATATATCAACCAAATTACAAACATATCTTCCATTTTATGAAAAAAACCATATGGACATAACTGACAAAAATAGAGTATAGGTATGAATAATGCCATGTACTAATAGTTTCTACACTTGCAATGCAAAAATGCAGCTAATGCATCTTATATGAATACGATAAGATAACATACTAGGCATGATGCGTAACAACCTAGTAAAGCATACATATACATATACATATACATATACATATACATATACATATACATATACATATACATATATATATGGATGCAAATTCAGCCATACATATAATCTAATAATCAATTAATTCAAGGAATCCAAATCATAATCTAGAATAATTCAACAAAGAAAATCATACCAAACCAACTCAAATCAAATAAAGTACTAGAAAAGAGTTGTGGAAGAGTAATCATTATCTTCTCTTCAGGCTCCTATATACTCTCCTCCAGATTGTTTCCCAAATGTACTCTGACCAACTTTACTACCATGCTTCTAAGTCATTTCACCCCATGCTCCATAATATGAGTTAGACCATAGAATGAACTTGGCACAAAATCCAACTCTATCTCCCATAGTTAACTAGGCACAATCACATTTGTCAGTTTGTTGCACATTTAAGCTAATGTGACTTATGGAACACATTATGGACTCCCGTCATCTTCTCCGGAAGCTCCACTTCATAAGCAAAACTTCTTACTATTTCCATCATTGGAAATAGGCAAAAAACTAGGCATTGATTTCCCTTAACTTTCGAATTTTACAACCCTCTTTAACGAAGAAACTTTGAAAAAAACTAAATCTCCCATTTTGAATGCCAAATCTTTCTTCCTCCTGTCAACATATGACTTCTGTCGATCTTGTATGGCTTTTATCCTCTTTCTTGTAAGCTCTGCCTTTACTGTGATATCTCTTACCATCTCTTGATTCAAAATAATCTTATCCGCAGACTTCCACCAACACGAAGGTGACTTTTACGGCCTTCCATACAATGCTTCAAACGATGCCATGCCTATGCTCACTTGGTAGAAATTATTAAATGGAAATTCTACAAGTGGTAAATGATCTTTCCAAGATCCTCCTAAATCCAATATACAAACACCCAATAAGTCCTCCAATATCCTGTTCACCCTTTCTGTCAGGTCCATCGGTCTGAGGGTGATATACCATACTTAAATTCAACTCTGTTCCCAATGCCTTATATAGATTCCTTCAGAATTCAATTGTGAAAAATGGATCTCCATCACTTACTATACTAGTTGTAACTCCTTAAAGTCGGACTACCTCTCTAATATATTGTGTTGCTAGTATCGTTATCAATCTCATACTCCTAACAAGAATAAAATGCATGCTCTTCATGAGATGATCTACTATTACCCATATTCCTTCATCCTCTCTTCTACTTCAAGAAAATCCATGCACAAAATTCATAGATACACATTTTGTAAAGGACCACAAATCCATACCCTTTTTGAGCTGGCAAAATCCCACATCAATCCGGCACAAAGTGGAACAAATGTACGAGTCTTCGGGTTTAAAGAAGAAAGAGGTAGAAGAAGATAGAAGAAGAAACAGAAACAATAACAGAATCTCACATTTCGCAGCGGAGCAAATATAATAGATAAATGAATAATCTTTAAAACAAGGAATTATATCAGTTTTACATACATCACATTATCAGAGTTTACAACGACACCATTCAATACCAGGTATTTACAACAATTAATCCACATTAAAACTGAACTTACAACAATCCCAACACAGCGGATAATACATAGTATAATAATACGTCTCGCCATCCAGCTTGCCTCCAGATCTCCACTGCGACTTCTTCACTTCGCTCCCAAATAACTGATAACCTGACTCTAGGCTGCCCGTGTGGAAAATTATGGGCACCCAGAGTTTAGAAAGGGAACAATAAACTCCAGGTTGGTCATGAGACTGGTGTGAAATCTTAAAAGCAGTTATTTTCACAAAGAAAATAAAAAGAAATCCGCTATGCTTTTGGAAAATGAAGCTACCATAAGGCCTCCCGCTACACACACAATGCAAACGCAGAATTAGAGGAGATTTCTCCTTACTATAGTCAAACATGCTTGATACGCAAAATCTTTTTAGTATTATCATTAGTGCATAGTGCAGAAAACATTTCGAAAGTATAATATTAATCTTAGCCAGCATACAACCATTATTGTATGCCTACTATAGCTACCATGTTCAATAGCAGGTTACCGCCACATTCCATGGCAGGTTATATAACTAAAACCATACAGGGCGCGTATTGTTTCTTTGGATTTCCAACAAATGGTCAGGCTAAGGAACTTCCTACTGCCACACGGGTACGCCTCTAGAGGGACGCCCCGAGAACCTACCCGAATCTCTGTCAACACAAGGCCGGGTTACCTATGTAACTAGGTAACTACTACTCGAGTATGCCATCCCTCGGTCATTTGCGACCTTTATCCGAGGATCCTCAACCACAAAGCAACAACCACAAAGAGTAATAGATATGCAGCAACCACATAGGTAAATATCTGAGCTCCATACCATGATACCAACCTTTTCCAGAAAGAAATGACATACCCTAAAGGGCGCGACCCTCATAACCTTGCCGCATCTTTCCTGTTTCGACCATTTCCGAGGTGTGAGGTCCCACGAAGTCTCGTCCATAAAGCTACACTTTTCACAAAGTCATGCTTTGATCAACAAATGATCAGTAGCACTTCGTATGCCACACTACCAAATTGGGAGTATGTCACTGTTAACCATCAACTACATAACATCTGAGCTCGTACGTCTCAGAGAAGGGTGTTAAGCTAAGAGAATAAATTCTTCGCCACCAACAGAAATGTATTTGATGGAAATCAGCTCCATGTCTCAAAGTGTAATGTCAGACACACATCCATACAAGTCCGTTCTAGGATCGAATGGAACCAAAAGCACTTCAAAGAAGCCTTTGCAAATCCAGAAATTTACTAATCACGTCCGGAATCCTCATCACAAAGGGTGATAAAATCTCTATACCGGAGCAACCCGGTGTAGAGACATTCGACAGGTAATCCTTTCGTTTTCGAAAATACCCGGTCTTCAACACCATCTTCAAATGCAATTCCATTTCATCGTATCATTATTCGGAATGGGTTTTATGACACAAGGTACTCTCCCGACTAATCCGAATAACGAGCGCTTATTTTTAAAAATAAGTGTTACATTCAGATTCAAATAAAAATCACAACAAATTTCCACTTTGATCTTTTAAACAAAAGATCCATCACAGTCACAAAAGTTTGATGTGGGTTTCGAATATCCATTTGGAATCCGACCCCCGGTCGCATCGAAATTCAAATGACATTTAAAAGGCTAATATTGATAGTCGGTTATTTAACTATCAATCAACATTCAAATCACTAAGATTTAAATAATTTTCCCCCAATTATTATTTACTTTCAAAATATCTTCGCAAGATATATTTTAACACTTCAACCATTTGAAAACAAATTTCAAATTGCTTTCCACATTTCAATCCTTAGAAAACAAATTTCAAATAACTTTTCCTTACGCGGAATACATTTTCAAATATTTCTTTCCACTGTAAATCTGTCTAGTTCAAATAATTTAAAACAATTTAAATCACTTATCCAAACATATATATACTTGGAACATTCAGAATAAAAACTATTTTAAAACACTTTATTTTAAACATTAGTTATAACGATATTATATTAAAATCTCATATAAAAATTAAAGTCCAAACTAATTTTAAAATAACATGAGTAGATAGAGCATAAATATTTAAATATTTAGATAACTATTTTCTAAATAAAATATCAATTTAATCTTTAAAATAATCCCTTCTACAATTATTTAAATACATCTTTACTTCAAAGGTTTAAAATGATTCCCAAAAATAATTCCTCCAACAATATTATTCCAAATCAATTTATACTTCAAAAGCTATTTTTAAAAAATATACTCGGCTTTCCAGGGAAGAATTCTCTTTCCGTTACAAAATGGTTCATTTACGTCAATTAATAAACCTTCCTCGATTTAATTTAATTTGTATTCTGAATCCGTAAATTTCTTGCCACACTTAAAAATAAACTGATATTTATCTTTTAAACAAATTTCCCTTCCCTTTTTGAATTCCCATTGTGAATTCAAATTCCCAAATATTCACTGATATATGATTTTTAAAACGATTTTAAAAATCATTTACAAACACCAAATCAATTTCTAAATTTGTTTCTAAATTTATTTCAAACATCAAATTTATTATCTTTTGAAACAAATTCCTTCTTTTAAATTTATTCAATTTTCTAAAATTAATTTATTATAAATTTTCTACTAAAATTTAAAAATCCAATTTGATTTATTTCTGGTATCCTACGATACCAAAAAATATATTTGGTTAAATTATAGCTTTCAACAATTTCAATCACAGATATAATCACACACAGATTATAAACAAATCAACCCACAACATATGAAACAAATTAAAATATTTGAGGAATTCAGTTGGATCCCTCCAACATGTTTCCCTGCATCCATAGACGTTTGCACAACAATTAAATACCCATTCCACTTCGAGGTGGAATATCACGGTATATGGGATTAAATAATATCATCCGCTATTATGCGGTGCATCGGGTCTCATCCACTATATAATGCGGGAAATCAACAACTCCAAATACATATATAATACCAATTCCACTTCGAGGTGGAATATCGTGGTATATGGTTTTATATATATAATATTATCCGCTATTATGTGGTGCATAGGGTCTATTTCAATCTAACTTGTAATAATAATCATCCAAGCACACAATCAACAATTTTAGTTTAACTATCACAATTCAACAATCAATCAATAACTGAAATTTTCAATTATTTAAATTTGAGTGAGAAGATCTCACCTTTTCCTATGCATGCGAATTCATTTCCGTTCCAGCTTGTTGTCACGATTTCTAGACCTTGTATAAATAATTTATGATTTATCAATATTTGAATTAATCGAACAGTTAATCACTATTTATTCATTTAATTTGGCTAACAATTTGGGTTTAAACTAATAATTTATCCCTAATTTAATAATTTTATAATTTGAACTAATATTTTTCTTTAAAATCTTTTAACAACTAAAAATAATTAAATTGGTAAATAAACAAATTAATTGCCATTTTTAATTTACTTAGCTAATGAATTTGTTCAAAACTGATTTCCTATAATAAATCTTTTTAGTAACTAAGAATTTAACTAAATAAGTTTATCAAATAAATTGATCACTAAAATACATTATTTAAAATGAATCGAGTAAATAAAAGAAAATGCACATGCATATTTATTTTAGTTCCATTTTCAGGATGCTTATAAATAATTTATATAAGTAAAGAAAGTTATTTTACATATATGTATATATAAACACTCTTTTTAAAATTTAAAATATGTGTATATTCTGTTTATTCATATATAACCTCAGTGTAAAATAATTTTCTGCTATATTATTTATACATATATAAATTTATCTAATTTAAATTAAATTAAGTGAAATTAACTGCTATATCTTTACTTCTTAAAATCGTGAGCCTCCTGTCATGGCGGCGCTACCTGCACCACGAGATCGACATTGGCCTCTCTCCATCGCCAGACCCAAAACCCACAACTTCGCCTTAAATCGTGCTCATGACCTAACCTTAAAGCCAACAGCCGCCCCAAACTCGACATCGCGATGAAGTCGCTGCCATCAACACACTCAATCGAACCCCAAATCGTCGACTTCCCAATTATCGTGACTTTGCCCTATCAAAATCGAACTACTTCCCATGAAATGATTCCAGACCTTTTCCAGGGCCATACATGCGAAACCGGGCCACGACGACCTCGATAATTACACGTGAATCGATTTGCAATTTAATTCGATTTCGCTGGTTCGGTTTGAAAGAGGAGGTGAATAAGCGATTTGATTCGCTCGGCCATTATATTTTCGTTTTAACTCGTCTGAATATCTGCACTTCGGCTGTTAACATATAGAAGAGGGAGATACCTTGCGTAAAAATTTTCCCTTGCTATAGTGACTACGAGATGAAAGCGAAAAGCACTGACATGAAGTAAATGCGGCTGGGAAATGACCAATATATATATATATATATATATATATATATATATATATATATATATATATATTCAAATCATCATGATCAATGCAATTTAAATTCCCGAACTCCTATCGAGGCATGCCGCTAGGCGTTCATAATGTTATACCCCTATTCTGAACGTAATGGAAAAGGTTTCGAGTCCTAACTCGATCGTATGGAAAAGATAGCTTTTTGGACCCAGTTATTTTATTGAATTCGATATAAATTCCAACGCGTTTAAATATCGTATGCTTACACAACAAACCCAATCACCACATAATTTGAAACCCGATAATAATACCATATTACAGATCCAATGAAACTAGTTTCGTCGAATTCCGAGAATACGCCTCGGAAGGCTATTTTTAAATATTGATTTAAACAATATAATTTCAAAACTGAATAAAGTATTTTCAAATCAAATTCTGAAGCTTCCATTAACCTCAGTATTATCAATAAGGATTTTCTAAGCCTTTAAAATATTTTTAACAGGCTTAAAATTGAAGATTCAAATTTTTACCCATCATTAATAAATTAAATTCAACAATTTAATTTCCAAAATTCATATTTATATTTGAAATTCAAGTTAAACCAACCTCCAAATCATTAAAATCAATTAAATATTTCGATTTCAAATATTCATAATTCTGGGTCGTTACATTCTTCCCCCCTTAAAAGAATTTCGTCCCGAAATTACTAGTTAAGAAGAATGATCCTTAACCCATTTGCCATCTTTTCAAAACTAAACAGTTTTATCAACTTGCCCAAAACAAATCTTTTTATTAGAGACCCACTATCATTTCATCTAACTTTCCAAAATCAATCATAGATTCCTAACAACTTTGTTTTCTCAATAATTCAAATTTAAATTTCAAATTTTCAAAACTTTCTCAAAAAATTTCTAACTCCCTAAATTTCCGAAAAATTTCGCCACCGTCTCCTTTGCGTGGCTAGCTCGGTACGACTATAAAATGGCACCATAGGCTCCCAGATTTCAAAAAGAAAACAAAAAGCCAAGTGGCTGGACAAGAAAATCATCAAATTTCATACTGAAATTTAAATACGTACCTTTTTGTCGAGCAATTTAAATTATCTTCAGAATCAAAATCCAATTTATCCTTTGTCTTTAACACACCTGCATATCCTGATATCCATAATGTCCGATTTCAACATTCAAAAATCATTTTTGCACATTTCTTTGCAAAAGTTTGAATACTTCTTCACCATTTTTACTTCACTATTGAAGTTATATATCCACTTTGATTCTATCTTGCATTTTCAATTTCCTTTGAATTCAATTCACAATTTCAATTCTATTTAGATTCAATTTATCTTCTGAATATTGAATTTTATCAATTATCTTTCATTCACAACTGCACTATTTTAAATTAGTTTCATTTACTAATTCATTACAAATTCCAATTCATTTTATCTTAAACCATTTTTTTATTTCTACCTTTATTAACTTAAGTTCACTTCGAGCTAATTCTACAACTTCATTTTACTTCACACAATTCAAATTGGTTTTCAATATTCAGTTTCAATTCCCGTTTTATTCTTTTGTTCATCCCCAAATTATTTTCAATTTGTCGCTTCGGTTAATATCTACTTATATGTAAACTGGATTTCAAATTCCATATGAATTTAATTTACCTTTTACTTATAAATTTTGGAGTCAATTCATTTCAAACCATATTTAATTTTATCATTTCTTCAGTTAGTTTCACTTACTAATTTTATTTTAATACTTCGCTTTATTTATCACAAATCAAATTCAATTCCAATTCCAGTTCTACTTATTTACAAATTCAAAATGAATTTCAACATTCAATTTCACTTTCATTTACTTGTAATTGTAAATTTATTCATTCACAATTTTATTTTCCACCTTAATAGATTTTATTCCAATCATTTAGTCTATAAGACTTCTCAAATTCACATTTATTCAAATTAACTCAAGTTAATTTCAGTTTAAATCTGAATTTTCTAAGTTTTCAAATTTATTTATTATTCCATAACTATTTTTTTTTATAAAATTCCAGAGTTTTAAACAATTTCTCAACATTTCAAAATCACCTTTGAAATCAATTATTTCCAAAATCAAACTATTTTTAACAGATTCCAGAGCCTTTGCAACATTTCACCATCTTTGAAAATCAATTCAAATGATCTTTTGAATTCCAAAACCCAAACCCAGTTTGCAAACAACTTCCATTTAAAATAATTCGGCAGCATTTCCTCTCCTGGAAACCCGAAAATGAACATCGATGACGCTGCAGTCATCACCGAAGTTATTTTCCAATGACCGAAAAGAGTTTAGTGCTTTCATCCCTTCAAAACATTTTTCCAAAAGCTTTGAAAATCATCTTCAAAATCAAAAGGGATTTAAACTTTCCAAATCTCCAAAAATTTTAAATTCTTTTCAAAACATTTCTCTGGAATTCCATTTCAAATTACAAATGACATTTACAATTTATATTCTCAAATTCCATTTGTATGTGAATTTATTTCTTAACTTTGGAGTTACGATTTTAATTTCGTATTCAAATGATAATAATATTATCACTTCCTAACAATCAAGCAACCATATACTATAATAATTTACAAAGATTATTTCCTTTATCTACGAAAATAGTTTTGGGTAAAATTATTTCATTCACCCTATTTTAAAACAATATCGTGTCGAATTGTTCTGTACGAGTGTTTAGAGATCCCTATCGATAAAGTTGTACAGACTATATCGACCAGAATCCATATACCACTCAACAAACCAATCATCACAATATAAAACAATTTTTATATTCACTAACAAATATGCGCTCATATCTATTACTACACTCAAACTCATTCTAGATCAAACTCATTCTAGATTACTACTGACTCTATCTCTAATGCGTAATCCCCACCAGAGCCAAGGTTATCGCTTCACCAAATGCTTTGATACCACTGTAAAGGTCTAGGCTTTTCAACCATCGACAGCGGCCAATCTCAACTGGTAGACTTTTCAACCATCCCAGCACTGCCGTGGCATACAATGGTACCTTGCCCTTGCTTTAACGGCCAGCTTTTCGACTGCCACGCCATACGGCTAACCAACCCCTTAAAGAGGACGTGTAGGGGTAAGAGTCTCCTGCTCGCCACTAAATAAAAAGCGAGAACTCCCCATCATCACAAAGATAAGCAAGGTCAGTCGTGGGTCTGGCATGAGATCTTAAAAACAGTTATTTTGACGAAGAAAATAAAAAGTAGTCCGCTATGCTTTTGGAAAATGAAACTACCATAAGGCCTCCTTCCACACACACAACGCAAACGCAGAATTGGAGGAGATTTCTCCTTATGATATCAAATATGCTTGATACACAAAATCTTTTTAATATTATCATTAGCGCGTAGTGCAGAAAACATTTTGAAAGTATAATATTAATCTTGGCCAGCATACAACCATTATTGTATGCCTACTATTGCTACCATGTTCAATAGCAGGTTACCGCCACCTTCCATGGCAGGTTATACAACTAAAACCGTACAAGGCGTGTATTGTTTCTTTGGATTTCCAACAAATGGTCAGGCTAAGGAACTTCCTACTGCCACATGGGTACGCCTCTGGAGAGACGCCCCGAAACCTACCCGAATCTCTGCCAACACAAGGCCGGGTTACCTCTGTAACTAGGTAACTACTACTCGATTATGCCACCCCCCGGTCGTTTGCGACCTTTATCCGAGGATCCTCAACCACAAAGCAACAACCACAAAGAGTAATAGATTTGCAGCAACCACATAGGTTAAATATTTGGGCTCCATACTATGATTCCACCCTTTTCCAGAAGGAAATGACATACCCTAAAGGGCGCGACCCTCATAACCTTGCCGCATCTTTCCTGTTTCGACCATTTCCGAGGTGTGAGGTCCCACGAAGTCTCGTCCACAAAGCTACACTTTTCACAAAGTCATGCTTTGATCAACAAATGATCAGCAGCACTTCGTATGCCACACTACCAAATTGGGAATATATCACTAATAACCATCAACTACATAACCTCTGGGCTCGTACGTCTCAGAGAAGGGTGTTAAGCTAAGAGAATAAATTCTTCGCAACCAACATAAATGTATTTGATAGAAATCAGTTTTATATCTCAAAGTGTAATGTTAGACACACATCCATACAAGTCCGTTCCGGGATCGAACGGAACCGAAGGATCTTCAAAGAAGCCCTTGCAAATCCGGATATTTACTAATCACGTCCGGAATCCCCATCACAAAGGGTGATGAATTATCTATACCGAAGCAACCCGGTGCAGAGACATTCGACAGGTAATCCTTTCATTTTCGAAAATACCCGGTATTCAACACCATCTTCAAATGCAATCTCATTTCGTCGTATCATTATTCGAAATGGGTTTTATGACACAAGGTCCTCTCCCGGCTAATCCGAATAACGAGCGCTTATTTTTTAAAATAAGTGTTACATTCAGATTCAAACAAATCACAACAAATTTCAACTTTGATCTTTTAAACAAAAGAACCATCACAGTCATAAAAGTTCGATGTGGGTTTCGAATATCCATTTGGAATCCGACCCTCGGTCGCATCAAAATTCAAATGCCATTTAAAAGGGTAATATTGATAGTCGGTTATTTAACTATCAATCAACATTCACAATAAATACCAAGATTTAATTAATTTTCCCCCAATTATTATTTACTTTCAAAATATCTTCGCAAGATATATTTTAACACTTCAACCATTTGAAAACATATTTCAAATTACTTTCCACATTTCAATCCTTTGAAAACAAATTTCAAATCACTTTTCCTTACGCGGAATACATTTCCAAATATTTATTTCCACTGAAAATCTTCCAAGTTCAAATAATTTAAAACAATTTAAATTACTTATCCAAACATATATACTTGGAACATTCAGAATAAAAACTATTTTAAAACACTTTATTTTAAACATTAGTTATGAAGATATTATATTAAAATCTCATGTAAAAATTCAAGTACAAACTAATTTTAAAATAACATTAGTAGATAGAGTATAAATATTTAAATATTTAGATAAATATTTAAATATTTAGATAAATATTTTCTAAATCAAATATCAATTTAATCTTTAAAATAATCCCTTCTATAATTATTTAAATACATCTTTACTTCAAAGTTTTAAAATGATTCCCAAAAATAATTCCTCCAACAATATTTTTCCAAATCAATTTATACTTCAAAAGATATTTAAAAAAAAAATATACTCGGCTTTCCAAGGAATAATTCTCTTTCCATTACAAAATGGTTCATTTACGTCAATTAATAAACCTTCCTCGATTTAATTTAAATTTACATTCCAAATTCGTAAATTTCTTTCCACACTTAAAAATAAACCGATATTTATCTTTTAAACAAATTTCCCTTCCATTTTTGAATTCCCATTGTGAATTCAAATTCCCAAATATTCACTGATATATGATTTTTAAATCGATTTTAAAAATCATTTACAAACACCAAATCAATTTCTAAATTGATTTCTAAATTTATTTCAAACAACAAATTTATTATTTTTTGAAACAAATTCCTTCTTCTAAATTTATTCAATTTTCTAAAATTAATTTATCATAAATTTTCTACTAAATTTCAAAAATCCAATTTGATTTATTTCTGGTATCCTACGATACCAAAAATATATTCGGCTAAATTATAGCCTTCAACAGTTTCAATCATGAATTATACACAGATTATAAACAAATCAACCCACAGCATATTAAAAAAATTCAAATATTTGAGGAATCCAGTTGGATCCCTCCAACCTGTTTCCCTGCATCCATAGACGTTAGCACAACAATTAAATACCCATTCCACTTCGAGGTGGAATATCGCGGTATATGGGATTAAATAATATCATCCGCTATTACGCAGTGCATAGGGTCTCATCCACTATATAATGCGGGAAATCAACAACTCCAAATACATATATAATACCAATTCCACATCGAGGTGGAATATCGTGGTATATGGTTTTATATATATTATATTATCCGCTATTATGTGGCGCATAGGGTCTATTTCAATCTAACTGATAATAATAATCATCCAAGCACACAATCAACAATTTTAATTTAACTATCACAATTCAACAATCAATCAATAACTGAAATTTTCAATTATTTAAATTTGAGTGAGAAGATCTCACCTTTGCCTATGCATGCAAATTCATTTCCGTTCCAGCTTGTTGTCACAATTTCTAGACCTTGTATAAATAATTTATGATTTATTAATATTTGAATTAATCGAACAGTTAATCACTATTTATTCATTTAATTTGGCTAACAATTTGGGTTTAAACTAATAATTTATCCTTAATTTAATAATTTTAAAATGTGAACTAATATTTTTCTTTAAAATCTTTTAACAACTAAAAATAATTAAATTGGTAAATAAACAAATTAATTGCCATTTTTAAATTTAATTAGCTAATGACTTTGTTCAAAACTGATTTTCCTATAATAAATCTTTTTAGTAACTAAGAATTTAACTAAATAAGTTTATAAAATAAATTGATCACTAAAGTACATTATTTAAAATGAATCGAGTAAATAAAAGAAAATACACATGCATATTTATTTCAGTTCCATTTTCAGGCTGCTTATAAATAATTTATATAAGTAAAGAAAGTTACTTTACATATTTATATATATACACACACTATTTTTAAATATGTGTATATTCTATTTATTTATATATAACCTCAGTGTAAAATAATTTTCTACTATATAATTCAAACATATATAGATTTATCTAATTTAAATTAAATTAAGTGAAATTAATTGTTATACCTTTACTACTTGAAATCGTGAGCCTTCTGTCACGACGACAGTACCTGCACCACAACATCGACATCGGCCTCGCTCCATCGCCAGACCCAAAACCCACAACTTCCCTCTAAGTCGTGCTCACGACCTAACCTTAATACCCGCAGCTGCTCCAAACTCGACATAGTGATGAAGTCACTGCCATCAACACCCTCAATCGAACCCCAAATCGTCGACTTCCTAATTATCGTGACATTGCCCTATCAAAATCGAACTGCTTCCCACGAAATGATTCCAGACCTTTTCCAGGGCCATACATGCGAAACCGGGCCATGGCGACCTCGATAATTACATGCGAATCGATTTGCGATTTAATTCGATTTCGCTAGTCCGGTTTGAAAGAGGAGCGGAATGCGCGATTTGATTCTCTCGGCCATTATATTTTCGTTTTATCTCGTTTGAATATCTACACTTCGGCTGTTAACATAAAGAAGAGGGAGATACCTTGCGTAAATTTTTTACCTTGCTACAGTGACTACGAGATGAAAGCGAAAAGCACTGACGTGAAGTAAATGCGGCTGGGAAATGACCAATATAAATATATATATATATATATTTAAAATTCAAATTATCATGATCAATGCAACCTAAATTCCCAAACTCCTATCGAGGCGTGCGGCTAGGCGTTCATAACGTTATACCCCTATTCCAAACGTAATGGAAAAGGTTTCGAGTCCTAACTCGATCGTATGGAAAAGATAGCTTTTTGGACCCAGTTATTTTGTTGAATTCGATATAAATTCCAACGCGTTTATATATCGTATGCTTACACAATAACCCCAATCACCACGGAATTTGAAACCCGATAATAATACCATATTATGGATCTAATGAAACTGGTTTCGTTGAATTCTGAGACTACGCCACGGAAGGCTATTTTTAAATATCGATTTAAACAATATAATTTCAAAACTGAATAAAGTATTTCCAAATCAAATTCCGAAGCTTCCATTAACCTCAGTATTATCAATATGGATTTTCTAAGCCTTTAAAATATTTTTAACCAGCTTAAATTTGAAGATTCAAATTTTTACCCATCATTAATAAATTAAATTCAACTATTTAATTTCCAAAATTCATATTTATATTTGAAATTCAAGTTAAGCCAACCTCCAAATAATTAAAATCGATTAAATATTTCGGTTTCAAATGTTCAAAATTCTGGGTCGTCACACATTTCCATTTACATTATGGCACATCTAACAAGTGTAATAGCTCACCTGGCTTCTTTTGTTCTGCCTTCGCTCTTTGACATGTCATACACTTCACTACATACTATGCTACCTATCCCTGACCAATAGAGTATCCTCTTCACATCCCAAGGATGAATAGTCATCAATTAATGGTAACATTCACTTAATAATTCCCCTATGAACTACTTAACATATGATACACGTAGCCTTCCGCCTCTTCACAAATAATCCTTCTTATCCTTGTAGTAGTGATCCAAATGACTTGATCGTTCACCCCATCCCAACTGCTCCATAACGCTAATCAATTAGGCATCTTGCTCTTGACTTGGCCTAATATGGTCCATTAATATAGCTCCAATCTCTATTGCCGCTTGCAATTCAAGTGCATTCTCCAATCGGGGATGAAAATTAAATTCTAATATAAAATCCAAAATTTTCTACTCTAACAACAAGGAAATCACCTCAGCATGATTTCTACTCAAAGAAAAAGCAATTATGTTTTCTTTTCTAGGAGTACAAGAAATTCCATAATCGTATAATAATAGGAAATCCATCCATCATTGTCATCTTAAATTCAAATCATTTTAAGAAAACAATTACTTGAGTGATTTATGGTCCGTAAATAGTTGGAATCTCTCGTCCAATAGATAATGCCTTTATGAATTCAAATCAAATACAATAATAGCTAACTCTAAGTCGTGCATTGAATAATTCCTCTCGTGATTCTTTAACTATCAATTCGCATACACCATTGCTTTCCCTTCTTGCATAAGGACAATACCAAGGCTAGTACCACGTGCATTAGTATACATGGTGAAAGGTTTAATACTATCGAGAATCATTAAAACTGGAGTACTCATCAATAACTCCTTCAATCAGGACAACGAGCTTTACACTATGGACTCCAAGTATGGATCAGATTCTTTTTCATCAAATGGGTCAGAGGTGTTGATATATCCATAAAATTCTTAATAATCTTTCAATAGAATCTAGCCAATCCTTAAATGTCACGGATCTCAAAAGCATTCCTTGGCGTCTTCTAATCTCTAACTACAGCTACCTTCCTTGAGTTTACCGCCAGTCCATCTACTGACACTTCATGCTCGAGGAAACAATCTTCATTTCTCCAGAACCGATATTTAGAGAACTTAGCTTCAATTTATTCTTAATACATCCATCACTTCTCTTAAATGAATCACATGCTCTTCCTTGGTCTTGGAATAGATAATAATTCCATCCACAAAGACCACAAAAAAACTGTTCAACTACTCATGGAATACCCTTCTCATCAAATCCACAAATAAGTTGGAGCATTCTTTAACCCAAATGGTATGACTAACCAATCATATAATCCACCAGGTGTATAGAAAGCGATCTTTTGGACACTGTCTTCAACCACTCTCAACCGTCAAATTCCAGTTGCTAAATCAAGTTGAGAGAAAACTTTCACCCCAAATAAGTGATCGAAGAGTTCTCTTGCGAGACAATGGATAATGGTTTTTCTTTATTGGCTTATTTAATTCTTGATTGTTGATGTATAACCTTAGGGAACAATCTACCTTAAGGAATCATCTACCTTAATGTAAAAAATTACAAGCGCTTCCCATTGCAAAATAATCCTCCCAATAAAGCCTTTGTGCAATAATTACAAAATTTTCTTATCCAACTCTCCTCTCTCCTTTGGAGCCATATGCCCAAGAGGCATCACAATTGGCCTTGCGTCATTCTAGAGAAATCAATATGAGATTCGATTTCTCTTTAGAGAGGAAGATTCAAAACTTTTTCAAATACATATGGATAATCCTTCACTATAGGTGTACACGAACTTAGTGAATACAAATACATCTCCATAACGGAATTATTGTCACAGTCCAACACTACTCCATAAAAAGACATCCAATCCACTCCCAACATCAGCCCATACCCCTTAATGTTTAGCACATACACATTGCAAGGGAACTCCATATCGTCGATGAAAAACTTCAAATTATGACATTACATCGATAAATGGGTCGACCCCTAGAAAATATACAAGACCGAAATGGACTCATGCATAATGTCAGTTTTAAGGGCTAAACTATCGACTAATGAACTTGGTATGAATAAATGGGATGCACCAACGACAAAAAAAGTTCAAATAGGAGAATCGGATAAAATCAACACACCTTCCATCATAATTTTTTTCCTTCTCCTAAGCTGACGGTGATGCTTCACTAGGGGTAGAAAGGACATCAAGAGATATGCCTTCACAATTTGACCTTCATTTTTTAGAATTGTGTAGTCTCTTTTCATGTGTTTGAATTTATTACAATTATAACACTTCACTTCCTTTTGAGTTGGAGCTGCCTTACGATCTTTTTCTATCTGTCCCACTTGGTTGCGGTTATAACATTTACCCTTTGAAAAAATCATCCTATAATTCTTTGCAAGGTGTCCTACCTTCTGACGTCTTTGATAAGTAACCACCTACTTCTTGACTAGCCCTCCTTGTGGTCCATTTTCTTCACGCTTATCCTATAGTTGATCTTCTACTCACTTAGCCTGGTCCTTAATCGAAGTTCCATTCAAAGAATTTAGTTATGTTGCTTCTACCAATCCTTTAAACATCACTCTGTATGGTATTTGATTTAGTGCAAGCTTTTTCATAGGTGAATTCAAACCTTTTGCATATTTTCAATGCCTTCTTCTCTTGGATATTTAATAAAAAAAATCCAAATCTAGCTTACTCGTTAAACTGGCATACATACCTTTTAGGAGTCATTTCTCCTTGCTTTAGTTGGATAAACTTATCCACTAACATATCCTTCTCAGCATCGGAAAGGGATTTCGCCTCAAATCTTGACTTGAACGTCCTCTAAGAAACAATATACTCATCTTCTTAAATTGTCACCACATCCCACCAACATGCCACCTCAAATTTCAATTGCCAAGTAGCTAATAGTCTCTTAGTAGGATCACCAAGCACTAGCAGATTGAAAATCTTTTCACAATCATTCAGCTATGCCCGAGCCACTGAGTATGGTTTCGTCTCAACAAATGTCTTCTTAGCTAGGTTGGAGAAATCTTACAAAGCTTAGGAAATTTAATAATTGGTAGTGCTATGTTGGAATCATGCCTTCGATAATATTGGTAGTGATGGCTATAGGTTAAGTGAGGTTTGCCCTAGCTTGGCTCATTGCCTGATTATAGCATCTAAACCATACATTAATATTTACTCCAGGAATATCAAGCACACCTACTTGGTTGCTAGTCCTTGCCCTAGTTTCTACCCACCAGCAATGGTTGTGTTGGTCTCTATTCTCGTTTCTACTGAATTACTTATTTCAGCTATGTATAAAAATGAAATTCCTTAGCAACTTCCTAATAGATTGTAAACAAAACTAGAAAAGTAATTGGGTGTGTGCATACATACTTGATTTCTATATAATATATACATATAAATCTAATAGAAAATGCAAATACAATCTCTTAATACATTCCTGTTTTTTGTTCCAGTTCCTAACCTATACTTTGATACCAAATGTAACAATCCGCCCTTTCACCCCAAGTTTGATGTTCAAATCGACATAGAAATCCCAAGAATTGGAAGAATGAGTCATTGATCTCAAGAGGTGAAAGGACAAGCCATTAGGTTAAGGTAACATATTTACAACAATTGGCAGTTATTAGATACAGTTCTAACTAACGCTATCTAATAACTATCGACTTTTAGAGTCTTACAACGAAAGGAAGTAAAATATACTACATCAATAATAACCATAGTCACAACACCATAACATGTCTACAATGTCAAATACATATATCTGAATTATGCAACTACATCCCAACCTATACCAATAGCTAAAACCATCTTACAGTACTTATTTACATCACGTACAATATAAGGAAATGAGTATCTTTCATACCATCTCATCTCCAAACCCAACAATGTTGATATATATGTGTGTGTGTGTGTAAAGAAAAAATAGGAGAGGGCTAGACACGAGCATGGTGAGTGAACCATACTTTTACTCTACATATATTAAAAAAATAATACGGTAACATGATAAGAGTTTATCAGTTGGCTATCTAACATCCTGTCATCACGTCATACCTAACTGTTGTACACATCTAATCCTATTGCATCATCACTATATGGGATTACTTCTATAGACTAGACTCATGCTCGGTATGGTTGTTTGTTGACTATCATCATGTAAATCACACATAGGAATCACTTTCCTAGACTATCCAAAGCCTATAGGAAAGCCTATTATCCTTGTGCTAATTGGACTCATGTCCTAATCCTTCCATAGCCTATAAGGCCGCCCAACATCCACCTCACCCGCCTAGCCCATCGAAGCATTATAAGGGAGGAATGTAATATCTAGATCACCCTTGTGTCATATGTCTGCATTCACATCTGTATCCATAACCATTTCCATACCCATATCTATATCTGTTTCTGTATTCATATCCATATCCATATCTATATCCATATCCGCATCTATTCCCATATTCATTTCCATGATGTTTACCTGCATTACAGAATCATTCACATTTCATCATCGAATCTCTTTTGCACATCATAATAATATACACATACATTTCAAATAACAACCAATCATCACACACATTCACTCAATTCGTAACGTCGTCGCTTCCCTTATTAATTAGTTGCTTCCAGTTATCTACTAGAACATAAGAGAAACAAAAGTCGAATCGATTGTTTATTACTCAAATTGGCCTTATAGGTCCAGTTTCGATCTGCTTGAATTTATAGTGCACCAATGGAATGGTTGGGGTGACAAAGTGCACCGGTGTACACAATTTCCTAGCAGTTGCCAGATTTCATAAATTAATTTTTTGCTCATGGTTTTCCAACTCTAACCGCCTCTGCTCCCCCTATAGTCAAGTAAGAACATACTAGTGTTTAACATTTCATTTTTAGTCTGACTTCATATCATATTTCATTATAGTAAGGGTAAATTCATCAAAATTCCAATTTCTAGTATAAACCTATTTCAGTTCCATTATTCATAGCCCAAATCCTCCTAAATCCCAACTAAACAAAAATTTAGATGTTTATTTACGTGATATTTCACAAATGCAGCCACTATGTCATAGATGTAGCATTATAATTGCATTATACAAAGGAAAAATGGCAAATCACTCAACAATTTCAATATTTCCTACTAAACACTCGCTGTTTGGACTACTTATACTTCATGCTTTAGATTTTTGTCCCCAAATCACTACCGGTATGTAGTCCTCTTCGATAGCTTTGCAACGCTTTTGGTCTCATGAATTTTTTTAATTTTCGAGAGAGTTATGATGTTTTGATCCTTAGTAGTTAGGAGGAAGAAAGAGATAGGAAGAAGAGCGGTCGATTATTCTACAAATGAACTAAATGTGTGTTGTTTAAGTGGAAGGATGGAACTATCCATTTTTTTATAATTTGATTTCAAACTTGAGTTTTGGCCTACATTTGTCCCGATACCATATCATCCATATTTTCTTCATATAAACTCCCAATGAGGAAAATAATAATAATACATGACTTAGAAAAATGAGTCAATCGCAATATTAATGATTTCTTTACCAAATTTCAATGTTGAAAGTTGAAAACGACCATTTTGCCCGCCTTATTTTAAATTTAATCAATTCATTAGCTTCAACCATTTTCTTATTTTTATTTTATTAATATTTTATGAAACATTATTCAAAATTTGAAAATTAAAAACGTTAGAAATGATATGTTGGTGGATTTAATAATTAATTATCCAACGAATTTTTTAATAAAAGGGTATTCATAATTTTCATTTTCTAGAACTACGATAAAATGGACAAAAATTGGACCTTATGGGAATGCACAAGAACGTTATTGAGTGGTAGCCAATTACCTAAGAATTTTTGGACTGAAGCTATGACTACTACTTGCTATCTTCTTAATTGTGTTTCTATAAGACCCTTGACTAAACATACTTTATATGAATTTTTTTGATGGAAGAAAACGTAAAGTTATTTATTGGATATTCGAAAGGATTTAAAGCCTACAAAATTTTTAACAATAGAACCAATACTATTGATAAAACTTCAAATGTATCTTTCAATGAGAATTTCAGAATTTAATGACGATAATGGAGAAAATTTTTAATTAACAAACTATCTTCTTCGAAAAGTTTCTCATGAAGATACCCAATGATGCAAACATATTAAAATCACCACCATGTATTATACAAGATCATCCAATTGATAATATCATCGGTGAAGTAAATACTAGGATTAATATAAAACTTAATTAAATCAAATGGGACATGTAATATTAATTTCAAATATAGAACCAAAGAATTATAAAGAAGCTACGAAGATGATTTTTTTGATTATGACAACGCAAGAAGAATTAAATTATTTTGAATAGAATGACGTGTGGTAATTAGTTCTAAGAGAAAATGATTAAACCATTATAGTAAAAAAATGGGTTTTCAAAAACAAGATTGATGAAAATGGTGAAATAATTAGAAAGTAAGATTAGTAGCGTAAGGAAATAATCAATAGGAAGGAATAGACTATGAAAAAACTTTTTCCTCTATTGCTCATTTAGAAGAAATAATTTTTTTGCTAGCTTTTTCTTGCCACCATTATTTAAAACTTTTCAAATAAATGCTGAAGCTGCTTTCTTAAATGGTGTTATAAAATAAAATATTTTTACAGAACAACATCCTCTCTTTACACATGAAAATTTTCCGAGCTATGTGTATAAACTTAAGAAATCTCTTTGTGGACTCAAAAAAGCACCACATGCTTGGTACGAATGATTAAAGAGTTATCCCATAAACTTCGATTTTGAAATCGACCAAGTTGATTCTACACTTTTTATTAAAAAGGAAAATATGTCATTTTAATTGTCCAAATTTAGATGATACAATATTTGGTTATATTAAAAAAAATTATGTATTGATTTTCTAGCATTATGAAAAGAGAATTTGTAACGTCTATATATGAACTAACTTTCTTCCTAGGTTACGAATTAAACAACTTAAAGATGGTATTTTTATTCCCCAAGAAAAATATTGTAATGATTTTCTTAAAAGATTTGGAGTGTAGAATACTTCAAGTAAACATACTTTAATGTGTACTAGCTACATTTTGATAAAAATGGTAAAGATATGGATCAAAAATTATATAGAATTATGATATGATCATTGCTTCATTTTATACTAGGTCGAATAAAATGATGAACATTTGCTTGTGAGTTAGATTCCATGCAAATCCAAAGAACCACACTGCAGGACGTGAAATGAATTTTTCATTATTTGACCAACACAAGAGACTACGAACTTTTTATCCAAAAGGTTGTCCTTTCAAATTGGTGTCTTATACCGATGCTGATTTTGGAGCAACACAAATCAAAAAAGTAGGAGTGGTACTCATTCTATAGTTTTCCTATTTAGTAAGAAACCAACTTAAATATCACTTTCGACGTGTAAAAAAGAATACATCTCTGCTGCTTTGGCTTGTGCTCAAGTCATATACATGCAAAAAACACTTCAAGATTTTAGTGTGAAATTTCTAAATCACCTACATTTTGTGACAACACTATTGCTATAAATTTTTCTAAAAGTCCTATTAATCATTCTAGAACAATATATATAGATATTATGATAGAGTTAAGGGCATGTCTAGAGGCAATTATGTAATTTGTTACATATATCTAACTCGGTAATCAATCTTGTTCAACATATAGGTGTTTTCTTTCTATTATATGCTTGATATAATGAGTTATATGGGATATTTAATCGATTAAAGTATACTGAATAGAAAATACATACATGATATATTTTGTGATAGTAATTACGATGCGCTGTAATCATGACTAATTTATCATAATATAATAAATACTTCATTTTAGATGTTCCTAGTCAAGACATATCGAGACTAGATATCGATACATCCATTAAGACAAGATTATGCCATGTTGTCCAAATATTAGGCAATGTATTACTCATAGCCGTTGGAGGTCCAAATGGGTTACGTACTGATAGTTATTGGATAACCATGGAATGACTCATTCGATAGTTCTATGTTGGTTAATATAACTAAGGTCGAACAAAAAAAATCATTGTGATAAGATTACACAATTCCCTCTACTTGAGAATACCATCAAGCATTACTCTAGAAACTTTAGTTTAATTATAATTAAATTATGCAACAGCATCCATTGAGCGGCTGTAGTTAGGCCGAATGGAAGCATTAGATGATGCTATTCAATAGAGAATTCATCTTCTCAGTTATATGAGGTTAGTATCATGGTAAATTGAACTCAAAGTCTAAGTCACTGGCTAGAGCAGTTTGATTAATAATAATAACTATTATTGAACCAAGGACTTTGTGTTTGGACTATAAAGTTAAAGAAGGATGATATTGAAATTTTGGACGTTACAAAATTCATATGCCTAGTTGGATATATTTTTGATGACGAGAATTGATGTAATAGTTTTCACCACCGGTAATGCTTAAAATAATTAAAATTGATTTTATCGAAGTTATGATAAAATTGGCCATAATGTCACACCACTAGCCATGGTGATGTGTGAACGTTAATATTCAAACAATTCGATATTAATCGCCAATTGAGTTTACACCTAAGAATCATAAAAACCAAATGTTGAATACTCTGACTACCACTTGATTTAATTTAATTACAATTATCTTAAATTAATTAAATTAAGAAAAATTTATCATAAATTAATTATGGAATTTTATTAAATATGTGTTTATATTGAAAATAATGCGTATATAAAATTGTATAAACAAGTATAGATATACCATATCAATGTGCATTTAAATTAGATTTAAATATATATTATCTGATTAGCCTTGAAGAGGAATGAAGGTCCATAAAAAGGCAAGGTGTAGTCGGATATGTAAGGAGGGGAAGCAGATTTGATTTTTCTTGAGTGGAATTTGAACTGGTGGAGAAAGCAGTGGATTCGGATTCACAATTTGCTCCTACCATTCTCTCATATTTAATCATATCCAATCCCTTACTTATGCTCTCTAATTTTTCCCTCTCTACCTCCATTTACTAGATGAAAATATACCATACCGTTCTTCCATCAATTCAAGCCTCATATCACAAATTCAAATACAATCAATGTAAAGGTGTGTAGCTCTTTTAATCGAGTAGCTCTTTATGGAAGAACTTGAATTCAGACTCCGACGGAGTGAATTAGGCTTAGCATTCCAGGTGTAATCTCTAGGAAATAGTAAGGTAACTCTTATTTTATATCATATACACACACATACACACTTGTCCATTGTATGACTCATGTATAGTTATATCGAATATATTATCATGAATCCATATATATGTATGTTGTTCTTATGGAACATACAAAAATCTGCTATTATTGTAATAGTTTTTTATGTAAAAACCCACACCTTAAAAAGCCTGAATTTTGACTAAATCAAATCCCTTATCCATTATGGAAGGGGTCGTTAGTTTAGGTGAACTGTAATAAACATAAGCACATCAGAGAGAGAGAGATCGATATAAACTCATAGTGGAGAACATATATACCAATTAAGGCTACTCGTAACGACTGTATTTTATGCATCCAAGGATCATAAAATATTTTTAATTTATGCATATTAGTTCGCATGAGTCTATAGTTTTGGGATAGGACTCTTAGGGACGTTTTGTATACTTATGATTTTTGTTGAATGTTTATGTGACAATTTTGACCCTAAAAATATTGTTTGGACAATAACTTTTGATAGAAGTCGAATTATATTTTAAACCAGTTCCATTGCTTTAAGATGATGGTTTCTCATTCCGTAGAGTGGTCATAATGGAAAATGGACTTAAGGTTAGACAATTATGTCTGTTTTAAGTTTTTAACGCTGTTGGTCACGATTAGTGTGTAATTAATTAAACTCATTAGTGATCTCATTAGTCTAACTAGAGAATACTATAAATAGAAGGCCGAAGGGTCAAGTTAAAACTTTTCCCTCTCATTCTAAATCAGGCCTAAACCCTAATTAGATCTAATCCATTCTAATTTCATCCAAAATCACCCTAATTACTCTCTAAATCAAACTAAATTGTGGGTTACAGATTGGGTTCTCAATTAGAAGCTACGGTTCATGAAATTGCTAGATTTTGAGTGCTTTTCTTCGTTGTTCAGATTAGATCTATATACAAATTGGTTGGATTTGGTAATTGACGAGTAGTTTATACCTTCTCACTATTCTACACAAGTTTATATGGTAGAATTATAGGATTTAACATGTTTTAAATTCATTTTTGGATATAAAAAGATTTTCTAACTTTATTGACATTTTAATCCATGCATATGTATAAATAGATTAGAAATCGCTTTGATTTATGTTATATGTTCATGTTATAAGTTGATCTATGTTAGAAATTGCCTTACTTATCTTATTTTGATGGGTTGCAAGTTTGATTCGATGAAATTGCTTGTCATTTAATGTTTGGATGATATGATTTGATATTGTTTTATGGTGTTGTGTATGTATAGGAAGGCAGGTCGAAGAATTGAGCATATCTGAAGATAATTTGGTCATAATTAGATGAAGCTTGGTATATGTGCTCTGGAGTATGGTGGGAAGAGGCACGACGAGTCACAACTTAAATTGGCCTAAGTATATAACTCGACACCGAGTTATGCCTGTAACTTGATACTGAGCTATGAGGAATGAAGCTATGACTGGATGGTTGATATGGATGGACTGAGCTTGGCTAGAGGAGATTTTCCATAGCATGATGCTAGGTATTTGGCTAAGAATTGAATGTTATATCGAGTTATCTCTAGAACTTTGAAGTGAAGCCTTGGAATGGGGGTTGAGTTATCAAAGATAGATGTGTCGGGGTCCAAGGAACTAGATGGGGAGTACTGAGACATAGAAGAGAAATTAGCTAATTGTTGGCTAAGGGTATAACTCGGCATCAAATTATACCTAGAACTCGGTAATGAGTTAACACGGTAAATGATATGCAGGGTGGAACTTCTGAGGACTAGTGTAGAGGTTGTATAGATCGTGCTGGAGGTATTGGCTCGTTCATACTTAGTTGGATGATGATATTACATCATGATGAAAAGCTATGATCTTTGGATGTTGGCTCGTGTTGGGAAGGTTTCGAAGATGGCGGCTCGTAAAAGGGTGGGCCATATGATCGGGGAATGTGGAAGGGTTCCTCATGAATAATGAAAATTTGATTGAGGAAAAAGGGATCGGTATCCAAATGGAGCAAAGGTGGGCTCGATTATATGTGCTAAGGAATTATTTATGACTCGAAGAGTTTCTAGTTGTACTTGAAGACGGGTATTATAAGTGGGATGCCCATGGGTCAATGAAGGGACCTATAGACCTTGGACTTGTAGCTTTGGGTCTAATGTCCAGCTTTGGGCTGCGAGACACAAATCTAGCTTTGGGCTGCGAGATACAAGAGTACAATATAGAACCGGGATTTCAATTAGTCCTTGGCTTGGGGGTCATACGAATTCTCATATATTCAGAGGACATGGGGTTAGCTTTAGGATTGTTTGATGGATGCTATGGTTTCTTTTTTTGCTTTCTTTAATAGAGTATCACTCATAGGTATCAGGGAAAGTAGGTATTAGAGATAGGAATACCTAGAAGACCGATATCCTTTATTTGGTTTATGATATATCTTTATGATATTGTAGAGTAGCATATTACAGTGTTATATGCTAACTCTATGGTTGTAGGGAAAGGTCAAGTATGGTTTGTGCAATCTTTTTCCTTATCATATTTGCCTATATAGTATTTTGAGATTTATTTACCGCTCATACTAGACTGTTGTCTGACCTGGTTTTATGCTTTGTTTCTTATTATCTTGGGTACTCTTAAATGAGTAGACTAGATAATAGGTCTAAGTGACGCATTAACTGTTCGGAGAATGAGCTTGATGGAGCTATCTCATATTATAAACATACGTAAGGTCTACACTGATTCCGTTAAGCAACGCTGTGGAGCTTATGACAGTGATCGCTTATTCCTATTTGTTGGGACTGTTTATTTGAGTTTACTTCTATTGTATACAATCAATTGCATTTGATGTACAACTTTGTGGATTTATTGCTCTCATGATGATTTGTTCACATAGTTATTGCCATCCTTTCTTTTTGTTTGAAAATACTTTTTTTTGGAGGACTATATCTTCTGTTATATCAATGATATTATATTTAATCCGTGCGTTGTGAGATATGCAGATTATATGCTATATTGGTTTATTTCAACCTTGCTGATCATCCTATATCGGCTGGGTATGGGCAACACACAATTTATATACTATTTGTACCGATGGTATAACGATCCTGACTCGACCTTCGAAAATCGACACCGAATACTTCACCCGTATTCAAATGCCGCATTTTCAAACGTCGAATCTGGTTCGCCGGAGCCTATAACACATTAAGTACAACACATTAGAAGAAAATAGAATATAACGTTGACACACAATATTTGATACAATGGATTGACACAAAGGATATCAAATACTATCAAAGATACAAGACTACAGCGGAAGAAATAACATGAACATGAACTCCAAAGAAGGAACTCCAATACCAGCAATCTCCATCTCCAAAGCACCAATCCAGAAATAGCTCGAACTCCCAATCAAGTTGTACTAAGGAAGGCCAGCCCTGAATGCTGAAGCGTAGAAAATGCGATTCCCAAATCCAAAGGCCGGATGCCATCGAATTCTACACCTACTATTTGATTATTTGAAAAACCCAACTCTAGACTGCCCGTGTGGAAAATTGTGGACACCCAGAGTTTAAGAAGGAAACATTAAACTCCGGGTTAGTCAGGGGACTGGTATGAGAAAAAAAACAGTTTATCTTTATCAAAAGCAACACAAAAGATTTTAAAAGAATCCGCAATGCTTTTTGGAAAATGAAGCTATCATAAGGCCTTCCACCGCACACACAATGCAAACGCAGAATTGGAGGAGATTTCTCCTTATGATAGTCAAACATGCTTGATACGCAAAATTCTTTTGATATTATTATTATTGCATAATGCAGAAAATATTTCGAAAGTATAATATTAATCTTAGCCAACATACAACCATTATTGTATGCCTACTATAACTACCATCTAAACAGTCGTGACCACCATAAGTAAATGGCAGGTTATACCACTTAAATCGTACAAGGCGCGTATTGCATGATTGGATTCCAACAAATGGTCAGGCAAAGGAACTTCCCACACAAAATGGAATGCCTTTGGAGGGACGTCCCCGAAAACCTAACCGAATCTCTGCTACACAAGGTCGGGTTACCTCTGTTACTAGGTAACTACTGACACAAGTATGCCACCCCTCGGTCGTTACCAACCTTTATCCAAGGCACCTCTCAACCAACAACCACAAAGCAATAAGTTTGCAGCATCCACATAGGTAGATATCTACGCTCCATACCATGATACCACCTTTGATCCAGAAGGGAATGACAAACCCTCAGGGGGCGCTACCCCCAAATAACCTTGCTGTCACGATTCCTGTTTCGACCATAACCGGGTTTTGAGGCTCGACGAAGTCTCGTTGACAAAGCTACACTTTTCACAAAGTCATGCTTTGATCAACAAATAATCAGCAGCACTTCGTATGCCACATTACCAAATTGGGAATGTATCAATGGTAACCATCAACTACATAACCTCTAAGCTCGTACGTCTCAGAGAAGGGTGTTAAGCTAAGAGAATAAATTCTCCGCCACCAAAAGGAAATGTATTTGATAGAAATCAGCTTTACATTTCAAAGTGTAACGTCAGACACACATTTATAAAAGTCTATTCCGGGTTCGAACAGAACCGAAGGCACTTACAAAGAAGCCCTTGCACTTCGAGAATTCCCAATTCCGATCAGACTCCCCATCATATATGGAGATATCTATACCGACACGACTCAGTGCAGAGACAATCGACGGGTTATCCTTTCGTTCTCGAAAATACCCTGTCTTCACCATCGGTCTTCAAATGCTATCCATATCGTCGTATCATTATTCGAAGTGGGTTATTGACACAAGGTCCTCTCCCGGCTAAATCGAATAATGAGCGCAATATTTAAAAATATATGGATATTAGGATTTCAATTAAATCACAATTTTAAAACCCAAATTTTTTCTTTCAAATGGTTAAACAAAGTACCATTTCCAAATCTTTAAACAGAAAGATTTACTTCACAAAGTTCACCCATTTTTCACAAGATTCATTCACTGATTTCAAAACAATTTCCACTTCAAATCAGATTAACTCATCCAATCTTTAAATCAAAGATTTAATTCATAGCTTTCAAAATCGTTTCCAAAGATTCATTCATAACTTGGGAAACCATTACATTTCAAATTTGAAATCCCTTTAACACAAATTGGAAATTCTTTCCTTATACGAAAGCTTTTATTATTTGAAAACAAATAGTTTTCATTTCGAAAAAATTTGATTTCATTTATACAAGTTAAAGCCCTTCAAGTCTAAAGCTTGGTTTAAATTCAAATTCCCCAAAAAATGCCTTTAAAATGGTTTAAAAACCCATATAAACACATTTATAACTTGTATAATTTTTTAAATCATAGTTTCCAAACATAGAATTCAATTTCAAATCTTGAATTTAAATTCAAATCAAATTATTTAAACTTCAAACTTTATCAAGTTATTCAAATAACTTTTATTTTCAAAACTTCTTTCAAAAGCTTTTCATACTTAATCCAATTCCATTTCCAAAACTATTTTGGATTCAAAATTCAATCTTTAAAATCATTTCAAAAATCTGTGACTTAGCCGATTTGCTTGTGCAATCCATTTTTGTGTGTATATAATGTAGACCAGGGGTTTTTACATAATCGTGCAACATCGTCTATCTTCACAGATTCAAACACAACAATATTTGATAAGCAGTATAAACTATAACGCTTATCTTCATTCATAGATTACATATAAATAATATAATTCATTACAGATAAATAAGTTACATCACAGATGAATAAATTACGTCACAGATGAGTAAATTACATTACAGTTTACAACTCAAATTAGAATAATTCATATCACAAAGCATCACATATTAGGGATATCAAGTAATTCAACATTCCATAGAATCCAAACATCCATAAATAAGACCAATTAATTATCTGATTAATTTAATTCTGATTAATTACTAATCCTGGATAATTAATATTAATTTATTACAAAACATTTTAATTAATTAACCTTTAATATAAATAAATTAACCTTTAATTATAAATTAATCATCCTTAAATCATTTAAATTATTATTCTTTAATTAATTAATTATCCTTAATTAATTACATAAACTAAATACTCCTCAGTTAATTATCATTCATTAATCACCTTCATTAATTAATTAACCTTTGATTAAACCACATTAATAAATTAGCCTTTAATTAATTATCATTTAATTACAAGATTAAGTAATTCTAATTACTTAATTATAAATCTCTAATTGTAAAATTAATAAATCTTAATTACTAAATTAATTAATTCTTAATTACAATTAAATTATTTTTAAGTAATTAACTTATAACCCTTAATTAATTTATAAATCCTTAATCAATAATTAATTAAATCATTTACTTTAATTACTTATTAACTTAATTAATCCCAACTCATTAAAACTTTAATTAACCTTAAGGTAAAACATTATCTTTATAAATGACATAATTATCATTACATTTAAGACATTTTATAATCAACTTCCTTAATTATATCATTTAATTAAGTTTTAAAATGAAAATAATCCTTTACCTTAACAAATTAAAGTTAACAAATTTTATAATTTCCAAATCAAATGTTAAGAAAACGTTTATTATATATACATATAATCTATATCAACAAAGTTTTTAAACTAAATTATTTACATTTTCAAAATCTTGTTTTAAAACCTTTTTAAAACTATTTTGAATTCTACTTCGGGCTGAACCCGAGCCAAAACTCCTTTTCCCCGAGCAAAAATAAGGTTTTCCCGAGCCACCTTATATTATTAGATTTTTTTTAAAACTTGTTTTTATCTTAACATTTTAAAACTATTATATATTCACGAGCGACTCAGCAACAATCCCGAGCCAAGCACGATTTTTCTCAAGAATCACTTCGAGTTGTCCTTCTTCCTCCCCAAACTTGAACAAAGCCATACACACCCATAATCCCATGCATGTGCACGAACAACCTGACCACCTCCAGTTGATGCTCCGATCATCGACAGGTCACCCATCCTCCCCTGAGTCCCCTCAACCATCCAGATCCGTCGAATTGCCTGAGATTCGAAATTGAGCATGTTTGAACCAAGCTGGAACCAACACAGATTGACTAACCACCTCATTGACAATGAACCAAGCCACCAGAACTCCTGCCGCTTCGTCCACAAACTCACCGAAGACCTACGCACTTTCTTGACTTTGTCCGATTGCCTCCGACGCTCCCTGGCCATCGCACGACCTACTTTTTCAACATCGACTAAAACTTCCCCTAAACTCTAAATCCACATCGATCGACTTCACCGAGAATCTAAAAATTTATTTACCATTTTTCTAATGATCATCAGTCCTCAAGCTAACTCTGACATCAAGCTTGAGATCATACGATCTCGAGATCACCAGAATTGGCCGCGTTTCCAATTTCTGTTCAACTTTCAATTTCTCGAACGATACTATATTAAAAAATTCCTCCTTTAAAATTCATGATTCAGGAAGATTACAAGATTATGTAATCAAAACTCGGATTTAAATCAATTAAATTTTGAAAAAAAAATCTGATTCTACCGTGTTTTCAACTTGTCCAGTAAATCCATCCATTTTTAATACTTAAAAATATTTTTAAAATTTACATTACATTCATACAATCCTTTTCTCTTTTATGATCACAACGTAAATTTGATTATGTAGAAAGATATGAATTTTTTTCTTTTTTTCTGGAAGTATGTTAATCTGTTGTTAACAGAGATATATCTGTGTATACACACGGACATGCATTCCGCTATTATTATGTTTTCATATAAAAATATATGCAGAAATATTCACACAATCACAAGCACATACTTCAAACACAGATCCAACACAAAAAAACATAATAGGGTCAAGTTTTCTCACTTGGAACAGAGAAGCATAGAATATAGCAAAGCTTGGAAATTTGATTTGAGCTGACATTGTTGAAACTGAAACTAGAATTTGATTTGCTTTGTGTTGAGTTGCTTCTTTGCTTGTTATTTGATTTAAATCCATTTGAGTTTATCTTTTACTTGATGATTTCGAATTGATTCTGAAGTCTTGATCTTTGAATTGTATTTACTTGATCGGGTTGAAATTAAATCTTTTCTAGTTGAAGATTGATTCCAGATTTGTTTAACTGGTTTGATCTTCCTTTTGATTTTCTTTCTCAGATTCTTGTTTTACAGGCTTGATAAGTTTTGATCGAATTACTTTGGTTTTAATTTATTATACTTTTTCCTTTGTTTTTCAGAAAATGTTAAGGAGAAAAATAAGTAACCTCGTATTTTCTCTCTTATACATGTTAATTAAAATTTAGTTTGAGATAAAACATATATTTGCCACTTGTCCATATTAGTTAACACTTGTAATTATATGTTGTTACTTATTAAACATTTGTTACATGTTTCTTAAATTATATTTAAGTCCTCACTCTAATTAATTATACAAATTTGTGTTTTAAACCTTGTTTACAATTAATTTATAACTTTGCTTTAAACCTTTCTTTATTTTAAAGTTTGTGAATCATATCTTAATGTTTTTAACTCATATATATATTTATAAATTATATTTTAGACCTTACTTTATTTTTAATTCATGAAACATGTTTTATCTATTTTATACTTACTTAAATTATTATACTAAAATGGATATCTAAAAATAAACACTAGTGTTAAAAATGCTCAACTTAACTTTTGAGTAGCTATTGAAAATTTTTGAACTTAAAAATATAACTTCCAAATCAAAATAGATATGTACACACATGTTTGATTTATAAAAACAATTTTATTACTTTTAAGATATAGAGTTTTCAAATCTAATTTATTTAAATTACCAATTTAAATTTGTCTCAAAAATCAGGATCGTTACAGATGGTATAGGGCGGTCGTCACATTTATTATTACAGCTTTGGCTAGAGGATTAACTAAAGTTGATACTATGGTCCTGCAAAGATAGGGAAGGTGTTATCGCCTTACAATACACACACACACATGCATACACACACGAGAGAGTGCATACTTGTTATAAGTTTTGTTTTTCAAAGCTGTATAGTAATATTTTATATAGTATAAGTCTCATGCATATGAGCACTATAGACACGGTTTTCTTTGCGAGAGACTAATCATTCTTGTTACAGATAAGAATGAACTAGCATACAAAAATGCTATGAGGAATTCTTCTTTAGGATTAGATGAAGAAGAAGGATCAGGTGCTGCCACCCCTGATGTTCAAGCCGTGTTTAATACTATGATGGCTAACATGATGAGGAATGCTCTTGGAATGATGATAGTTGGAGGTGCTCTTGTGCAAGCGCCTAGGGCTGATTTTGCCAAGCTGAGAAAAGATATGTTCTACTCTTGGAGGGAATCCCTTTCATGGGATGGAGTCAGCCATAAAACTGTAATATTGGTTAGATGTTTTTGAGCCCATCTTTGATGATTTTAAGGTGGAAGATGCTATGAAGAGGAAGCTAGCTTTGAGACAACTTCAGGGACAAGCCATGAATTGGTGGAATGCTGTTACTATTACTACTCTGGAGGATAAGTTCAGTTGGGATCAGTTCAAGGCAACGTTCGAGGAGAAGTTAATTCCGACTGCTCAGAAGTCGTTACCATTCCGAAAAATTGCAGAACTCAGGTAAGGAGAGATGAAAGTTTTCGAATATGTGGTAGAATTTGATGCGTTGTCTAAATATGGGATGTCGTTCATTGACACTTGATTGAGGTAGACTGAGAAATTCATCATTGGTTTGGATGACTACTTAAGGGAAAAGCTCGTGGACCATATAGATGAGCCATTTGAGAATCTTGTAGAGAAGGCGCTTCGCCATGATAGCTTGTACCCTAAGGCTAAGACTGTTATTGTTGTTTCTACTGAGAAAGAAGAGCCAAAGCCAAATCAAAACGGTGAAGGCTAGAAGAAGTGAAACGGAAAGAGAAAGCAGTCCTAGGGAAAGGGCGGTAAGAAGAAGGGTAAATGATAACTTACTTGCTGTGGATGCAATGAAAATGGGCATTTGATTAAAGATTTCAAGGTGAGTGGGAAGAGGAAATGTTACAACCGTGAAAAGCCTAGGCATTTGAAGAAGGATTTCTCAAAACTGGTGAAGGATAATTAGGTACTGAAAGCATATGCTTTAAACACAATTCTGACTTTGTCGAGTGCTCTCTCGATGGAGGTGAAGAGGAAGGTAATCGTCATTCATGTTAGGCTTTCTATTGGTAATGTTCCCATTTGAGTTTTGTTTGATACTAGTGCTTTGCATTCATTTATTTATAGTGACCTATTAGATAGATTAGGATTGGAACTTGAGACGATAAACTAACCCCTAATCATGATGAACCCTATAGGAGGCTCTACTAGTCTTTGCATGGTTTTTCATAGCCAAGTTTTATCAACTCATGAATGTTCTTTGGTTTGTGATTACTTTGTTTTGAACTTTGTTAGGTTCGGGATTATCTTGGGTATGGATTAGCTTAGGAAGTATGCAGTCATAGTGGATTGCTAGAAGCTGTTGGTGATAATCGGAGATGTGGATGGGTGAATGGTAATGATGTTTTCCTACCAAAGGATGGGGTGATAGTTAGCTTTCTATATTCACATGAGGTTCCACAAGAGGGATTGTCATCTGTGCCTATTGCTAGAGAGTGTCTAGATATATTCAAGGAAGTGACTGAATTGCCAATGCAAAGAGGGATTGAGTTTCAGATAGACTTGATGAAGGAAGCCAGACCAACAATTATGCCTTTGAGGCATATGATACCCAGAGAGTAGAATGAATTGGAGGTGCAAGTGAATGGCCTATAGAGGAAAGGGTTCATTTGAAGAAGCATATCTGAGTAGGGCGTACCTGTAGTATTCGCAATGAAGGTAGATGACCCTTTAAGGTTGTGTGTGGATTATCGTGAGCTGAATGAAGTGACGAAGTAGAACAAATATCCACTCTGACGCATTGATGAAAGTTTGATCAGATGCACGATGTGAAGGTGTTCTCTCAAATGGATTTGGCAATGGGATTTCACCAGTTAAGAGTAGTGAAGTAGAGTGTGCCTATTACTGCATTCGTATATCGTCGGGTTTTTATGGGTGGTTGGTAATCCTATTTAGATTAACCAACGCACTAATATACTTTAGGAATCTCAAGAATCAAGTTTTCAAGGACCAGTTGGGTAACTTTGTGCATGTGTCCATGGATGATATTCTGATCTACTTCAGAACTAAAGAGGAGCATAAGACGCACTTGAGGATTGTGTTGGAGATATTGCGAAAGCACAAGGTTAGAGTGAAGTTCTCTTAGTATCGGTTTAGAGAGAAGAAGTGAGATCCTTAGGGTATGTCGTTTCAGGATAGCGTATTCCTATGGATCCTACGAAGGTACTATGGCCCAAGATTGGAATCAGCCTAAGAATGCTACGGATGTGAGAAGTTTCATAGGATTGGCTGGATACTATTAATGCGTCATAAAGGACTTTTCAAAGGTAGCGGCATCGTTGACCAATTTGATGAAGAAGAGTCAGACATTCGTTTGGGATGCAAAGTGTGAGCATGTATTTGTGACTCTGAAGGTGAGGTTGATGAGTGCACCAGCATTGACAATTCTAAGTGGAAATAAAGAGTTGACAATATACATCATGCATGAGGTAATAGATTGAATGCGGTGTCGATGTAGAAAGGGAAAGTTGTTGCCTATGCTAATCAACAGCTAAAAACGCACAAGAGGACTTACCTAACTCATAATTTGGAATTAGCGGCAATTGTTTCTGCTTTGAAGATGTGGAGACACTATTTGTTGGGAGAAAGGTTTGAGCTGTTTATGGATCATAATCCTTGAAGTACCTTTTCTCTCAGAAGGATCTCAACCTTCGTCAACAATGGTGGTTTGATTTCTTTACCTCTTATAATTTTAGTATTTCCAATGCTCTAGGAAAAGGAAATGCAGTTGTCGATGCATTGAGTAGAAGATGAGCTAGGTTGGGAGCAATGTTCTTGGAATGAAAGAAGATAGAATATATTGCTGGATTGGATTCACGCCTCATTGTGAGCTAGAACCTGAAATATTGGCAAGCTTCTCGATTAGACCTACTTTGATTGAAAGGATTAGTACTAGTCAGAAGCGAGAGGCTAGGCTAGCGAAGATTATATCAAAGATAGAAGGAGGAGTAGAATCTGAAGATATATAGCAATATAAACTCGACTGAGAGGGTTGGCTTCGCAGGGATGGAAGATTATTTGTTCCCAATGTTGATGGATTGCGAGATGAAGTGCTAAGAGAATGTCATCATTCTAGATTGACCATTCATCCCAGTGGTAATAAGATATACTAAGATATGAAGTGAACTTACTACTGGGAAGGTATGAAGGGGGATGTTGGGGAATTTATCTCAAAGTGTATAAACTATCAGTTGGTAAAGGCAGAGCGGAAGAAACCTAGTGGATTGTTGCTACCATTAGAGATTCCTGAATGGAAATGAGACTAAGTATCGATGGATTTTATTTATGGATTACTGAGGACTTGGGTAGGGCACGATGGCATTTGGCTCATAATTGATTGATTGGTCAATAGTGCAACGTTTATACTTGTCAAGTCAAGTAGGATGACATCTAAGCTGGAAAAGTTATATGTAAAATGGATAATACGATTTCACGATGTGCCAGTGAGCATTGTGAGCGACTGAGGCCTGTTGTTTACTAATGGGTTTTGAAGAGCTTACAAGAAGCATTAGCGACGAAGATGCATCTTAGTATAGCTTATCACCCACAAAAGAATGGGCATACCAAAATAGTAAATTGAATATTGGAAGATCTCTTTTGAGCATGTATTATAGACTTTGGTGGACCGTGGGATGTTCATTTGCATTTGCTGGAGTTTGCATACAAAAACAATTATTTATCGTGTATTGGTATAAATCCATATGAAGCATTGTATGGCCGACCACGTAATGTTACTTCATATTGGTGGGAAGCGGGCGAGAAACTAATACGTAGGACAAATATGATTGGAGAGACTTCACAAAAGATTAAGGTCATTCGACAATGAATGAAAGCTACTTCGGAGCGACAGAAAAGCTAGGCGGACAAGAGATGAAGAGGATTAGAGTTTTCTATTAGAGATATGGTGTTTACAAAGATTTATCCTCTAAATAATGTAGTTCTATCTAGTAGAAAGGGGAAGTTAGCACCTAGATTCGTAGGACCTTTCCGATTGTCGAGAGAATTGGGAAGCCAGCATATAAGGTCGACTTACCTCAGAAAATGATGGGCATGCACAACTTTTTTCATATCTCTTATCCACAAAAGTTTGTGCATGACTCAGGCAAGATGATCACACGGATTAGCTAGAGGATGTTGAGGTAGAACCAAAAGCTTCTATACCTCGTAGGCTGCTTCATGTTACTGGGTATGATATGAAACAATTTAGAAGAAAAACGGTGAACTAGTGAAGGTACCAAGGAATGATAGTAATGGCGATTGTATGTGGGAGGTGGAGGAGAGCATGAGGACTATGTGTATAGAGCTCTTTGAATGGTAAGGTTCAGCGTTTACTGTATCTACTTTCACCCGTGTATGTTATATTTGATAGGATAGTATTCTGCATGCTAGGATAGGTCACTTATAATATTACTTGCATGGCTGCTTGTTTGATATGTGTGATGGTTGCTTATGATTGGCAGGTATGCGGGATGACCATAATTGCTTATACTTTGGCTTGTTTGGGGACTTTAAGGCGAACTTCCTTAAGGTGGAGGGAAAGAATGTAACAACCTGTATTTTACATATCGAAGGATCATAAAATATTATTATTTCATTCGTATTAGGTCATAGATTCTATAAATTTGAAATAGGACTCTCAGGGTTATTTTACACATCTATGATTTTTTTCGAATTTTTATGTGACTGTTTTGACCCTAAAAATCTTGTTTGGGCTATAACTTTTGAATGGAGTCTAATTAGGGTCTCAAACTAGTTTCAATGCTTGAGGATGATGGTTTTCCATTTCGTAGAGTGGTCATGATAAAAAAGCAGACTTACGGTTAGAATCTTATGCTTATTTCAAGTTTTTAAGCCGTTGGCCAAGATTAGTGTGTAATTAATTAAGCTCATTAGTCTAATTAAAGAATACTATAAATAGATGGCAGAAGGGTCAATTAAAACTTTTCTCTTTCATTCTAAATTAGGTTTGAATCCTAATTAGCCTTAGATCCACCTTGATTTCATGTAATACCACTCAAATGCTCTCCAAATCAAACTATTGCGGATTAGAGACGGATCTTCAACTATAAGATAGTGATAATCAATTGCTTGATTTGGAGTGCTTTACTTCGCTATCCGGATTACATCTGCATATAAATTGGTTGGATTTGGTAATTGATAAACAGTTTATGCCTTTACACTATATTACACACGTTTATGTGGTAGAATTACAGGAGTCCGCATGTTTTAAATTGTTTTATGGCAATGAAAAGCTTTTCTAACTTTAATGACATGTTAATTCATGCATATGATATGGACTAATTAGAAATCACCTTGATTTTTATTCATATATTCATGCTATAAGTTGATTTATGTTAGAAATTGCCTTACTTATCTTATTTTGATGGATTGCTAATTTGATTGGATGAGATTGCTTATTGCTCTATGTTTGGATGATATGATTTGATGTTGTTTGTGTTGAGACTTGGTTTTGATTCATGACACAAAGTTATCACTACGACATACAGATTTGACAACTACTACGACAAAAGGAGAATATATACTACAAGAGAACAAGACTTCAAAATCGGTGCATCAATTATATTATTTTGTTTTGAGTCTTAGGTCAATTTTGTTAAAATCTGTCCTCGTTTACGTATATATTAGCTTATATATTTAATCGTCTCATTTCCAAATAATTTATACATATATAAGAATGCATAATTATTTAAAATTATATATATATTATATTATAAAAGTGTTTAAAGTTATATATGTTATCATACCTATGTAAATTGTGCAAATTGCACAGATTTTTCCCATTCAAACGACTAACCCAGAAGGGTCAGTCGACTAACCTAGAAAATAATGTACAATATGCACAGGTGCACATATACATAGATATACGAATTTTAAAATTTTAAAATTACTTTGAATATTCAATCGACTGACCCAGAGGCTCAGTCGACTGAATTTCTATAACAGCCACTTTTTTGAAAGGACACGACTTTTGTGAAGAGTTGCGAACCCTTAACGAAAAGATTCGGTCGCAACACTTCGATCGAAACTCTTCACAAACAGTCGCTGCTTTCTAACCTTTGCAAATACAAACTCCAACTTGATTTCAAATCAATGAATCACAATCGAATTCTCTTATCCTCCGATCTAACTTTCTGAAATCTATTTGCTATCATACTTTCAATTATTCTACATTAAAGCAATATTATACCTTTCCATTCTTCATATACTTTATACACACACACACACACACACACACACACACACTCGAGGAGAGGATTATAGGAAGGGTGTACTATAAGTGACAAATCCGTGTTATTAGAACACACAAAAGTCAAAAACTATTTTCTGTGTTTGTTGAAGTCCTATTCTGCTACTCAGCCGAGTGAAGTCCTCTTCGGCTGTTGAGGCAAAATCATGTTCTGCTGCTCAAGGGTGTATAAATTTGTTCCCCCGGGTTAAGTGAGGGCTGTTGTTTTAGTGAAATTCCAGAAGGAGTTTGGAATTAGAAGTAGGACGGTGTTTCGAACCAATATAAAAATCTCTGGTGTCATCTTACCATACTGCTTTTATTCCACACTATTTACAGTATTATTATCATCATTATACTTTGTATTATCATATATCCATATTACACAATCCATAGCATACTTTCATTTGGTATTAGAGCAAGATTTTCTAGTGAGTGTAACAACATCCTAGGATAAATGGATACAAAGAGATCTAGTCCAGGCAATAAAAAGAGGAAGAGCAAAAAAAGAAAAATCAAAGGAGAAAACAAACAAATGCTTCATGACAAAAGATACTAAAGTTAGTGATCTAACTTTTGATGATATGATAGAAATAAATCTAGAACTTCTAGACACTTTAAAAAGTGTCAAAAAAAAATATAAGAAAGCTCTGGAAAATCAAAAGAAAGTAGAATTCGAAAGAGATATGCTTAAAGACGAGAAGAGAATATTAGAAGAAGAACTTGAGAAAATTCAAGGTTCAGACAATTCTCAACTCGCTCTATTGAGTCAAGAAATAGAAGCTCAAAAAGAAAAGAATAACACTCTAGCTTTTGAGAATCATGAGTTAAAAACAAAAATTGTTAAGTTAGATAACACTAGTCTCAAAACTAAGCTTGATGACATTGCTAAAAATATTTCCAATTTTAATGTGGGGAGAGAAAATTTATCCAGGATTGTTTAAAATTGTCAACCTGCTTCAAATAAGAATGGATTATGTTATGTTAAGAATTCAAAAGCTCACAATGATAAAAATGGTTTAGGATATAATAAAACTGTTCGTAGAAATAGCACTAGATATGCTTTCAGGTATAGTAAAAATAATAGTGCTAGTACTATATTACGAGTAAAGTCTAAGTCCAATTTTTATTCAAATACTGCTATGAACAATAATGTTTGTAATTTCTTTAGAAGTACAAAATCATTGACGGGAAATATGAATAAAAACTACCTAAGTATTTGGGTTCTTGTTAATTGGAAAAACAGAGAAAAATAAATTGATGATTATTTTGATATGATAGTTAATAATGAAAATTATATTTATAAAGGTTCAACCACACCCAAATGGTTATGGTTTCTTTAAAATTAGGAAATTATAAGAACCTTGGGTATCGCATGCTTTAAATGTTCATTTTTTGTTACCTTAATTTTAAGTAGTTGTTATTTTGTCATCATATAAACTCTCCTTTTTGTCAATGACAAAGGGGAGAAAGATATTGCTCTAACATTATTTGCAGGAATAAACAATGCAAGCACAGATTAAGGGGTAAGCATACAATGGAGTAAGATGTTACTTTTCTTATATTATAAAAACATTAGTCTTTATATTTCAAGACTCTTGTTTGTTATATTTTTAATGTATGAATGATCGTTTCTTTCATAATATCTATCAATGCTTCGTACCATTACTTTACTTATTCCTTTTTTGTCGATGACAAAGGGGGAGAAATACTATTGCTAATAATAAAGAATGCAGGATATAGAGCGTCAAAGATTCAGGAAGAGTAAGTATTCATATTATATTATATACAGTCGAAACCTATATCTATTTATAGGTTGTCATCAATCAAAAATGGGGATAATGTTGTGACTTGGTTTTGATTCATGACGCAAAGCTATCAATACGACATACAGATTTGACTACTACTACGAAAAAAAGAAAATATATACAACAAGAGGACAAGACTTCAATACAGGTGCATCAATTATATTATTTTGTTTTTGAGTCTTAGGTCAGTTCTGTTAAAATCTCTCAAAGTTTACGTATATATTAGCTTATATATTTAATCGTCTCATTTCCAAATAATTTATACATATATAAGCATGCATAATTGTTTAAAGTTATATATATTATATTATAAAAGTGTTTAAAGTTATATATATTATTATACCGATGTAAACTATGCAAATTGCATAGATTTTTCCAGTTCAATCGACTCACCCAAAAGGATCAGTCGACTAACCCAGAAAATACTGTACAGTATGCATAGGTGCACATATACATAGATATACGAATTTTAAAATTACTTTGAATATTCAGTTGACCGAGCCAGAGGCTCGGTCGACTGAATTTCTATAACAGCACTTTTTTGAAAGGACACGACTCTTGTGAAGAGTTGCGAACCTTTAACAAAAAGATTCAGACGCAACACTTCGATCGAAACTATTCACCAACAGTCGCTGCTTTCTAACCTTTGTAAATACAAACTCCAACTTGATTTCAAATCACTGAATCACAATCGACTTCTCTTATTCTCTGATCTAACTTTTTGAAATCTATTTGCTATCATACTTTCAATTATTCTGCATTAAAGCAATATTATACCTTTCTATTTTTCATATACTTCAAATACACACACACACACACACACACACACACACACACTCGAGGAGGAGATTATAGGAATGGTGTACTACAAGTGAAGAATCCGTGTTATTAGAACATACAAAAGTCAAAACTATTTTCTATATTTGTTAAAGTCATATTCTGCTACTCAGGCGAGTGAAGTCCTGTTCTGCTGCTCAGGCGAGTGAAGTCCTCTTCGGCTGTTGAGACGAAATCCTATTCTGCTGCTCAGGTGCCCATTCGGCTGCCCAGGGGTGTATAAACCTGTTCCTCCGAGTTAAGTGAGGGTTGTTCTTTTAATGAAATTCTAGAAGGAATCTGGGACTAGACGTAGGACGGTGCTCCGAACCAGTATAAAAATCTCTGGTGTCATTTTATTGTACTGCTTTTTATTCCGAACTATTTACAGTATTATCATCATCATTATACTCTGTATTATCATATATCCATATTACACGATCCATAGCACACTTTCAGTTTGCCAGTGTTGTGCATGTATAAGAAGATAGGTAGGGAATTGAGAAAATCGAAACTAAGTTGATCGAAATTGGACGAAACTTGGTAGATGTGCTCTGAAGTGTGGTGAGGAGAGGCATGATGAGTCATAACTTAAATAAGGCTAAGTATATAACTCGACATCGAGTTATTCCTATAACTTGGTATCGTGTTATGGGGAAGGAAGCTATGACTCGGTGGTTGACATGGATGGATAGAACTTAGCTAGAGGAGATGTTCCATAGTATGGTGCTGGGTATTTGCTCAGGATTGGATGCTATACCGAGTTATGTCTAGAATTTTGAAGTGAAGTTTTGGATTGGGGCTGAGCTATCAAAGGTGGATGAGTCAGGATCCAAGTCATTGGAAGGGGAGTACTAGAGACATGGAAGAGAAATTAGCTAATTGTTGGCAAAGTGTATAACTCGACACCGAGTTATCAGGGTGAATGGTATGAAGGGTAGAGCTTCTAAGGGCTGATGTAGAGGTTTGATAGATCGTGCTAGAGGTGTTGGATCATTCATATGATGTTAGATGATGATATAACAACATGATGAATAGTCTGGTCTTCAAATGTTGGCTCGTGTTGGGAGTATGTTCTAAAGATGGCGGCTCATGAAGGAGTGGGTCTTATGATCAGGGAATGTGGGAGGGTTCCTCATGAATAATGGAAACTGGATTGAGCAAGAAAGACTCAATATCGAAATGGAGCAAAGGTGGGATTTTGTGTATATGTTAAGGAATCATTGATGACCTAGAGAGTTTTCATTTGTTCTCAAAGTAAGGGTATTGTATGTGGGGACACCCACAGATTAATGAAGGGACCTGTATGCCTTGGACCTATAGCTTTGGGTCTAGTGTCCAACTTTGGGCTTTGAGATACGAGAGTATAATAGAGAACCTAGATTTCCATTAGTCCTCGTTGGAAGTCATCTGAGTAACAATATATTCAAAGCACATGGGGTAATAGTTAGGATTGGTTGATGGATGCTATAGTTGCTTTGGTTGCTTTCTTTAGTAGGCTATCACTCATAGATTTTAGAGGAAGTGGGTATTAGAGATAGGAATACCTGGAAGACTAATATTCTTTATTTATTTTGTGATATATCTTTATGATATTGTAGAGTAGCATATTATAGTGTTACATGCAAAATTTTTGGTTGTAGGGAAAGGTCAGGTATGGTTCATGTACTCTTGTTCCTTACCATATTTACCTGTATAGTATTTAAGAATCGTTTACCACTCACACTAGAATGTTATCTGACCCAAGGTTTTATGTTTTGTTTCTTATTATCTCGGGTACTCTTAAATGAGTAGACTAGATAACAGGTCTAGGTGATACTGTAGTTGTTCGAAGGACGAGTTGGATGGAGTTATCTCTTATTATATACATATATGGAGTCTACGATTATTCCATCGAGCAACACTGTGGAGCCCATGATAGTGCTTTCTTATTACTATTTGTTGAGACAGTTTATTTGAGTTTACTTATATTGTATAAACTCTATTGCATTTGATGTATAACTTTTTGAATCCATTGCTGTGATAATGATTTGTTCACATACTCATTATTGTCTCTTCTGTTATATCTGTGATATTATATTTTATTATACCCTATGAGATGTGACAGGATTTGTGCTATATTGGTTTATTCCACCCTAATGATCATCCTATATCGGTCGAGCATGAATAGTGCACTATTTATACTATTGGTGTCAGTGGTATATGGAAGACGACACATTACTACCTTGGAATCAATATTATTTCTTGTATATCTATTCATCTTGTCAATGCCGAGCGTAAAAGAGAGGACTCCACCACCTGCAATTCCCGTCTTGCACCAATAACTTTCCCTCAAAACTATCATCTGGGATGTAATAAGGTGGAGTCAAAACAATGTTATGGTCACTGGAAAATTACATACTTTATCCATAAAACTAATTTATGTTGATTGATTCCTATTTAAGTGTTATGTCTATTTTAACTGCTAATTAGTTCAATTCCATGTGCATATATGATATGCCTAATCTCCTTCGGGTTATAACTACATATATATGTATGTCTATATACATATATATCAAAACACATACTACCCCAAAAAACTTGGCTACTTAATACTTCTTGGATAGGGAGGAGGGCAGACCCAACGACCATTTAATACCTCAACCCCAAAATTGGCCCTCTGCAATGCAAATGTCAGTAAATCGGTCATAGCTACAGAGACCAATGACCCCTATATAAGACTTTATAATTTATAATGTAACCGTTTTACTATTAACACATCTCAAAGACTCGTCTATGGGTAACAAGCCCACCTTTGATAAGCAAACAACTAATTAATTAAACTTTGAGAATTGTGCGCATCCCATATGGATTCTACACTGGTAAGAAATAAAATTCGTCATGGCATAACCTGAGTCTTTGCTACTAGCAACTTGGGTCCTCTGGTGGTCATTGCCTATATGGTAGCCTTACTACTATACTGGTTCAATAATAATACTGACATAGCCTGCCAACCGTCCACGGCCGAAATCCCATTCAGACTAACTAAAGCAAGTCAAAGAAAATGCTTCTTTCAGTTACTTAATATCTCCTATTAGAAATGAAGCAGAATCCATTTTCTTAAAAATAACACGTCATTAATACTTCAAATCCGAGGTGAACTCTTAGTATATTTTCCTCTACCTATACGCAACAGCATATTCCTTCTCTACGGTCCTTACGGTTGAAAATGTCTCACATCAATAGTAAATATACACAACCACTGGTAGTCTCTAGGTAAACAAAGGACTTCTATTGCGTAACTCTACTGACCTCGCATCCCAACCCACTAAACCATACTAATCACCCCAGCCTAAATGTTCAGCTAGGCCAACTAAATCACATTTGTCCTTAACGTATTATTAATGATATATAATTTCCAACTATGAAATTTACATTGCCTCCTGGCATTTTGTTCCTATCTATATGCTTATTTAATATACTCTATGGATGTCAATTGATTTTAGTAAATGGTCATTATTATTCTATTTGGACAATCTTTAATAACATTTATTTGTTCACTCTAATTCAACATATTATACCTATTTCATTTCCTTATAAATTCTATAATAAATTCTATAACTAATACCATTAGTACAATTATATCTTCATTTAGTTCCTGCAACTCCCTATTAACTACACATTATGGGCCTATCAATTTTGGAGTTACTATCTCTTTTCCATCTACCTCCTAATTCTATAATTTACTGTGCTATTTATAACTAGACGCCTTAACTATAACTAATGTGAGTATAGACGTACATTATGCTATATAAATATATATTTTTATTTTTAATCGGTAAGTGCGATAGTGTGTGTCTGTATATTCCTATCTCTGACTATTAATCCCTGAAGCAGAATATTCATTTGCACATTTTAATGTATCACAGCTATCCTTCCAAAAAGAATTACCATTATAACATGCATATGAATAAAACTAGGATTTTCTTTGTTTGAAATTGCAAAGAATTACCTCTTTCCTTTTATTGAAATAGACAGCACAAAATACGGGGAAGAACATCCGTACATTACTCTTTCATTTTTGACACATTGCTTATTATTTCAAACTACCCACTTTTTATACATTTGTAGAATTAGACACAGCTAAATTGTACCCCACTCTCAAAAAATGAAAACATAGAAATTCACATTCCAAGTAATATTAGGATAGACGAAACTAACATTTACATTTTACAACCCAACTATAAATCTAGAATAAACTTTACAACTCTATCAATATTCAACTTTAACAAATTTAAGGATTAATTTTCAAATTTCCATTTTATAGTGTAAATATCATTCCTATTCCAATTACCTATTCCACAAAATACGTAGGCGATATTCCTAAATATTCATTTAAAGCCTACAACTCATCAGATCTTATATATACATGATAATTAAATAAAGTTCATGAATATAAATTTTAACTTTATAAATAAATCGTATAATTTCCCACTTACCTTTAGGCTTTCCATATCTCCCAAACCTGAATCAATTCTGTTACACCTTTTCCTTTCCAATTCGAAAAAATATGTATAATAAGTTATACACATATTAGTTGAAATACGGAGCTAAGAAGAGATTTGAGATTAAGGGGAATACAGATTTATAATCATGAAATTTACCTTTTTCCGCAGTACCGATTCACTCCTTCTATTCGTCTCTTTATTTTCTCCTCTTCTCCGATCATGTATACATATAATATAATATTTTACAATAAATAGAACTTGGGGAGAAGGAAAATAGCAGAGCTTTGCTGCTTTGATCAGAAAATATGAGAAGAGAAGTGAGAATTGAGTCTGTATTTATAGGCGCTAGAATCAATCGTATCCTTTAGATTGAAATAAATAAACCTAAGCCGTTTGGCCAAGGTTCAACCATAGCTACTACCCCTCGACCAATCAGTCGTCCTTATAATCGTTCGACAGGCACAAAAGTCGATCGATGGGGTATCACACTATTATTATTTGTTTTCTTTTTCACATTTTTAACTATTTTTATTTCAAAAATTTCTAGCGCAAATAACTTCTTTGTTTGAGCTCCAATCGCGAAATTCCAAATAGGAAAGTTGCTTAGAAAATCATCACGAACACATTGGTGCAAGTTTCGTGTCCACATTCCGACATTTGCTTAAATTCCTTTTTTGGAGCCTTAACTATTTGTTCATTGTTGTTAGTTTTTATGGGGTGCTGCATTCTCCTATGAAATTCCTTAAGGGCTGAATCATGTAACATATCACACAACCATTCTAAATTGTCCAACCAATTAGTGTACAACCAATTTGTAGCCAAACGTGTATAGGTGCACGATGTATCATAAGATATATGATATGCATGTAGAATAACTCGAAGTCGGTGCCTCACATACGAATGCATTCTTTTAAAAATATATCTGAGAATATGATGCAAACAACTTGCATGTATTGGTAGTTTTTATATGTATGCAAGTTTTCAAAAATCATAATCCTTTTCCATAAAGTAATTTCCATAATCCTACGAGTAGAAGTATGATTCAACAAAGCATCCAATCCCTACCATCCAAAACCTAGCACACAATTTGAAAGTCCAGTTTTCCCAAAATCTATATTCCCATGCCAAAAATGTAATTTAGAGGTAAAATTTTACATTTCCATCCTTCTTATGGATATCCATTCTATTGTATCGTTAAACCTTCTCTTCTACTATCAATTTTTCTTTAACTATTTCAAGTACAATTTGCATAAAGATTTTTATTTTTGTATGTTAAAATGTAATCATCCTAAATGCAAGTTTCGTTTCACTATCAATAAGGTATGAAAATAGAAATTCCAAAGCTAAGTCAACATTTTCCCTTGTTATTCCCTGTGTTATGTATATTATCACCATTGTCCGATAGTAAAATTCATATTTGCTAACATGTCGACCTTCCTTATGCTAAGCATGTTGCACTAGAAAATTGAATTTTTTTCATTATCCATCAAAAATCGTTTTCCCCTTTCAATCAAACGTGCAAAATAGTTTGAAAATTTGAATTCCCAAAAAATTCAAACATCGTTTTTTTCAAAGTTTGAACAAAATTTTCCAAAAGCATTTGAACCCAATTTCTCAAAAGCATTTAAACAAAATTTTCCAAAAGCATTTCAACACAATTTTTCAAAACATTTGTCGCTCCATCCTTAAACAAAAATTAAGCCACATCTTAACGTAATCAGGACTTAGCCAATGTCTTAATTCATATTATTGACCCTAGCATTGTGAAGTTAATCCTAGATTTAGAGAACCTTTAATTTAATTCGAAAACAACAAAATACCTACAAACATATTTATAAATATTTACCTTTAAGGCATAGGGCTAATGACCGTGATTTCACAACCAGCCTTCCTTGTCCTTTGCTTGCTAAATTTTTTTTTCCAAAATTCTAAAGATTTTAGGGTTTGAACATTCTTTGTTTCTAGCTGTTAACCTAATTTCCTAATTAACTTCTAGCTTTAGTAATATTTATCGCTAGTTAAGTATCCTTATAAGATCTCTTTTTACACTATTTCCTAATATATATATATATATAGTAGTCAAAACTCATCCAAACCATTAATACAGTAATAAAATAGGAACATATCTCATATCATGTCATATGCTTTTCGATTATTCGAAGGGAAACAACTAGCAATTACAACCCAAATAGCCTAAAAGAAAACATTTATTGAAAGTTGCCTACAACATCAACTGGCGTTAATGATGTTTTGGCCCTATCACTCCATACACAATTAAGATGGACATTTCTGTTATGTCATTCTACATCAACGCGTATGTCTTAACTCACCTTCTTGGCATTCAATAAATAAACTCCATCCATTACTTTAATAATTATACCCGATCATGAGAAAAATTATGCATTCCTACACTACAGTAGATAAGAAATATAAACTATGCAAATTTAGAAAAGCTTATTGAAAAATTAGTTTGGTGAAATTACTTTCCTACCATATATCTTACCATTTATAGCCATGAGTCAATCACCATCCTTTATGTGTGTTTGCCCTCTTATTATCTCTCCTCCAACCATTCTACTATCTTATCTTGATTAAAATCTCTTGATAGTATCCTCAAACTTTGGCATTTACTTCCTCTATCCTTAATCTTTCAGGTGAGTATACCCTACGACTCGCAAAATTGTACTTTATACCATTCCTCATTCTTTTGAGGATTCTTCTTATTGCTTCCACACATCTCCAACAAAATATTCCTAGGTTTTGACCAATATTCCTTATATTCAATGGGAATTCCTTAGCTACCCTACTAGCATCCATAGCTATTTTGTTCATAGCCTAAACCTTTAGCCCTTCTTACCTATGTTGTCATCCCTATCTACTCCATATTAAAAATTTGTTTTCTTTTCACCATTCTTTAATTTAAAACTTCATATTCATGAAGTACTTCGTTCAAAACTTTGTCTTTAAAAATATAAACTTAGATAAATTTTTCAAAAATAACTTGGCCAAGAGGAGTCATGAAAAATTTCCCATTCTAACCAACTTTCACTTTTTAAGTACTTTGTACGATAGAAACTTACTTTTTTTTAAAAGTAGAATTTTTTAAACTCAAAATATTTATCTCGTTTAAACCCAATTTACATGCCAAACCATTTTATTTCGAAAACGTCTCCTATATTTTTAAACAGCGAAAAGTGTAGTATCATCCTTTTACTCATATTATTTCTACTTCTATATTTGAAGGAGAAATTAATATCATATGAGGGAGGATTCTAAATGATACATGCAATTGCAACATCTATTTAAGTGCTTATATGAAATATATGTGCAATTATTGCATATCTATTTAATTTATCCGTTCTTCCTATTCTATTACCAATTTACTATTACCTTTCTCTTATATTATTTCCAACTAGATTACCAATCCTATTCCTAATGATATTTCTCTATAAATTTCCCAATATTAACTCATACAATGCATTCGCTTAGTACTGGTAATGACACGTGAATTTTTAATAATTAAGTTGGTTATTTTAATTAAAATTTAGTTGAAATGAAAGCCGAAATGAAATATAGCAAGGGTAATTAAAAACTAAGTATTAGTATATGGAATAAAATCCTAATAAAGGTAGTAGTGAAAGTGTTATACTTGGGAAATTTTTTATATATATATTTAAGGTAAGCATTTAATTATCCAATGCAATAATTTATTTATTAAAGGTAACTGCATGTAAATTTAGGAAATAAAGTTAGTCAAAGCTGAATTTGTATAAATTGAATGAAATGGGTTAACGTAAATGTTAATTAGGCTATAAATCAAACGGAAGAAAACAAGCGTAAAATTTGAATTAATTTATGAAATAAAATATATTGAATAGTAGTTGAATGAAAATTTATTGGATAAGGTTAATGCAAGTTGATAAGTAACGATATTTGTGCAGTACCTATTCATTGGAAAAATTTGTAAAAGTTATAATTGAGTGAAATTGTAAATTTGAAGTTAAGTAATAATAGTTCATAGTATGTTAATTGATGAATTAATACGCAATGTATGTAGAGTAATAAGTCGGCTTAAGGATGAAATTAAGGAAATTTCATTTATTGGTTTTAAAACCTTAATTAATGCATTTAATTGATAGAAGTACATTTAGGAATATAATATTTATTCAAATTAAGTGGTACATAGGCGTAAACTAATGTCATGAAATAAAAATTTAGCGTATATGAAATTATAAATCCGGATTGATAAGTAACGAACTTATGAATGCAATTAAAAGAAAATAGGTGGCAATAAATATTGGTTACTTGTTTATTTAATATGTCAAATAAATTTTGGCAATCGATTTCAATAAATCTTAAGAGCCAAAGTAAATTAATTTTTGGTTTTGAAATCTAAATTTATGGGTGAAATTGACAAATTTCAATAGGATTGACTTTTGTAGTATTACACAATTAGTGGAAATAAAATAGTTAATACGAATAAAGGTGAAACGAAAAGTATCAGGGTAATGAAACGTAACCAAATGTTAAATATGTTTATAGGATAATGATTTGTTTGAATAATAAGAACGGTAATCAAGATTTGTTTATTTATTTGAATAAATTAGGGTAATTGGGTTTATTGCAATTAATTGAAATTAAATGTTTAAATATTTTGTTAAAGGAGTTTAAGATGAAAATTGAGAATAACAATATAATAAACCATGAACCAATGTTAATTTATCTACTTGGAGATAACGGAGTGATTAACAGGATTTAAAAATCAAATAAATGAATTTCTTGGGAATTTAAGTTAATTTCTGGATAAATTGAAATTTAAACTAAATATTGTAAATTGGTAATTTTCAATGATAAATTGATGTAGATTTTTTTTAAAGGATTCTAAATTTATCAAGTAATCCAAACTAATTAAAATTGTAATTAATTAAAGTAAATTTGTAAAATTTGATTTAATTAACTTATTTTTTTATTTAATTAACTAGAAAATAGCCATTTTGGCCACTGACTAGGATTTCAACGAAACCAGTTTCATCGGATCTATAATGGTGAACTATTGTAGGATTTCAAGTTTCGTAGCGATCGGACTTATCGTTTGATCGTACGGAGTCGAAACGCCTTGAAATCAACGAAATTGAAATAAATTTGAAAAATATTGATTTTAGCATAACTTCTTTGCACTTGAAACTTGTTCCATTGCGTTTAAAATATTTTAAAACACCTATTTTGATATATGGTTTACCCAATTTCGTTCCGGAGTCAGAAAGGGCTTTTTGGGCCACTTTGTCGTTAGCACGTATTCAACCCGATCCATTTATTCTATTTCAACATTCTCTATAAATATCCTGCTATAAACCCTAGACTCCCTAATTCTCATTTGTATGTATGTAAATTCATTCTATTCCTTCTCTTCCTCAATGGCAGACAAAATTCTATATTTCCAGATCCAATTGCAAATCAAATCCAAAGCATAAATTTTAAAGTCCTCAGAAAAATCTAAAAAAAATATATATCAAAGTTTTCAATATACGCATCTCAAAACTGAAATTCGTTTTCCGATTCGATACATCGTTTGTCCAGAATTTCTGAATCAATTCTCGGCCGTTCATCGCGTGTCGATGAACGTTGTCGGATCGAAGAACCATTTCTGGGTTTTGTAGAATGGACGATGGGGAGTGCATCGGTGAAATTCGTTTGTCGAATCAACGGCTGGATCGAGAAAATTTATTCGATCTAGGGAAAAAAACTCTAAGCAGCGGCTGCAGCTCCAGGGCATCGATCAGCGATTGCACTGGATGACGTGGAGGTTGGGGAGCCTTAGGATGGTGTGCGACATCAAGGGAGGGGGCGCGTGGCCTAGCGGTAGCGACGTTCATCAGTGCGTGGCGCTGTTGTTTCGTGCGTGCTTTAGTAGGGTTTCAATCTGGGAAGAACGCGCATGCACGCGATGACGTGGCAGTGGGTGAGAAGTGTTCTTTTTTTTTTTGTTTATTTTAATATTGAAATTCAAGCACAATTATCGCTATATCTTTCATGTACGAACACCAATTCACGCGTGATTTTTTTGTTAGGATCATAATAAAATTCCGGACACTTTGACACTGGTTTGGATGGATTTGGAGATTGTCAAATTTTTGGGTTTAAATTGAATTTAAATTCAATTTAAATTCAAAAGGTGAGTGTTTTAACCCACTCAAAATTTCTAAAATTTCTTATGTTTGTTAAATTGATATATGATGTGATTTAAAATTTATTTATGCTTGTTTGGCATATTTTTAATCATCATCTCAGTGAATTTCATTTATTTAAATTAAATTGCTATTTAATTTATTCATTGCATTTGAACTGCCAGTTAAATTGTTAATTAATTATTCATTGCATATTAACTGCCAGTTAAACAGTTATTTAATTTATTATTGAATATAAACAGCTATTTAATACCTGTTGTTTATTATCCGTTCTATATTGATGCTATTGTTTGAATTTGACGATGATTGTGATAAACGGTTGACGGTGATATTGGATGAATGGATGCTGTATTTTATATTGCATAAACTGCAAATTATTATGCATTTTCATCTCATTCGGGATTGCAGTTTGAAATGATATACAACCGCGTTTTATTTTTAAATTGCGGATTGAAATGATAAATATCTGTATCACTTGACCATAGGATATAAAATCATATACAGGCACCGCGGTATATATATATATATAATTATTTTTGAAATAATTTTCTATGGTTTTGTAAAGAAATATACATATGGTTTTATGAGATATTGATTTCAGATATTTGATAAAGGTTATTTTATATGTAGTTAAATGATTGGTTTTTATGCTATGTATAAAATTAATTTGAAGTATAAAAGAGGGTAATAATCAAGTTTGATTTATTTTTTGAGATCAATATGATTAAGTATTTATTTGAATTTAATCTCTGGAGTTTAAATGACTTAAATGAGAATAAGGTTGGAAGATGAATATTAAATTAATTTGGAATCTAATAAAAATTAGAATTTTAAAGGATATGATTTTTATAACTTGATTTTGTGTCGAGTGATTTAAATGAATATCAGGTTGGTTTAAATGAATATATCAAGTTAAATAAATTGAAAGAATATCTAGTTATGTGAAGTTAAAGGTTTTACTTTAATTATATTGAATTCATTAAGTAAACATTTCAAATCTAAATAACAGTAATTGAATTTGATATATACGGAATTATCAAAGAATTTGTTTTGAAATGGTGGAATATTTAAAGCTTTGAAACATAAGAATTGAAATGATTTATTTGGTAGTTTAAATCGGTATTTGGAATTGATTTGTGAAATTAAAGGAAGCTATTCTATTTTATAAGGTAATTTAATATTTAACCATTTTGAGAGGTGGAAGTTTGTTTCAAAGTTATGATTTTCAAGGTATTATAATTTGGAAGTATTATATTCAAGAGTTTTGATTTCTAAATGTTATACTTTGAAAGCACTATGATTTTTGGAAAGGGTATATTTGAAATTAAAATGATAATATATTGATTTGGGTCTAAATGATATCAAATTTGATTTGGGTTTTAAACGAAAATGATATCATATTTATATATTTTTGAAATGGATATTATATTCTTGTTTTAAAGTATAAACTATTTTGAAAGGACCGCGGTATTATAATAACGATTGGTTGTTGAAGAGACCGGGATCGGAAGTTGTCATTCTCTCTGCCAACTCCGAAAACCAATTTAACAATTGTGTACGCGGTGGAGATTCCAGAATGAAGTAGGATGGTGGCGGCGTTCCTTTGAGGTAAATACATGGACCCGACTCCCGTGAGTTGGCATAAAGTGGCTAAAACAGGAGCGATTATCGGGCCAATGAGGTCATTCCTCTAATCGGACGCACTCCTTCGATATTATACTCTGACTTTTGGTTTGATTCGGTGGCCACTTTTGATTTTTTGATTTTGGGGGTGTTGTTCGAGGTGGGCGGTAGTAGCTGCTATGCGTTACCACCAGTCCGGATAGCAATTGGTATATCTACCTTGGCATTGCCTAGTTGTGCCGTGTCACCTACCCTAGCGTGCCTTATACGATTTTGGTTTTGTACCATACCTATGGTGTGCCCTATGACGACGCCCTGTACGGGGAGATTACGGTAGTGTATAGACTATGGGAATATATGAATGTGTTAAGGTGGAAAATGTAAAGCCTTAACGCTGTTTAAAAGTAAGTTTATTTTACAATTAGACGCTGTTATAATAGCGAAATTATACTACATGGTAAATAGTTTAACGGATCCTTAAGAGATGTAAATCCCAAGCATCTCTTAAGTTAATGCACTCATATTTATTTCTGTTGATTTAACTTACATAAGATCTTTTAGTTCTGACTCAAGTGTTTTGTCATTTCAATTCGCTCGGGTCAGTCCGAGCATTTCAGGATTTGAAGATTTGGTTCTAGAGGATGAAGATGAAGATTTTTAATACTATTATCTACTATATTATTCCACTACACTATTGTATTCTGCTGCATCGATTACTATTCGTTGGTATGTGCAACGCTGGTATGTATTGTATAAATATAATTAAATATTTTGTAAACATTTTCATGAACTGTATATTTGATTACTATATTTTCTCCTTCCGCTGTGAGATTCTGTTTTGTTTTTCTTTCTCTACTTTTCTTATTTACCCCATAACAATCCGCCCTTTCGTATGGTTTGAATTGGCACGTGTATCGATTTAAAGCATGCGAAAAGGCGGGATGTTACATCTGGTTTCAGAGCTTTGGTTTAGTGGAAACCTTAGCTTTGTATGGTCTGACTCTTTATTAATAGGGTACTAATACCCTATGGGAGTCGCTGAGTGAACATATATGAGAGAGCGTATTTGTTAGTGTTATAAAAAGGTTTTAATATTGTGTTAATTTGTTCTGTTTTGTATTTAAAAATTCTGGTTGATGCATGGGACGCTACGACATCAATAGGGATTTCTAAACACTTAATAGGACAGACCGACATAATATTTGTTTTACTATAGGTGAATGAAATAATTTTTCCTATTATATTTTTCTATATATATAAAGTAAATTTTATAAAGGTTATATTTGGTTGTGTTATATTGGTTGTTAGGTAATAAAATTTATATATAATAGTTGAAATGAAATGGAAAATGAAATAAATGAAAAATGGAAATTTGGAACTTAAGTTCCAGGGTTTTGAAAAATTCCTTTCAAATGATTTTGGAATATAATAATAATAATATTATTAGAAGTATTTTCTGATATAAGTATTTCAATATAATTTGAAAGAAATGTTTAAAAAGAAATTTGGAAAGAAATAAGCTTTGTACTCCCATCTCTGTCGCTGGAAAATATTTTCGGTAATGAATGCACGCATCATCGACATTCATTTTCGAGTTTCGACGTGGGAAGGCCACTGTAGTAGTTTTACTACGGATTTATTCTGATAACCAAATATAAATTTCTAAATTGTTTTAAGTATAATTGGATAGATAAATTTTAAGTATAAACCTCTATCTATTATCTTTAAAATGATTTAAAATTAACCCGGTATTCAAATTCTTAAGTTTCCATTAATTAATAGTTTCAGTTATTGTAGTGAATTTAAACGTAAGTAATTAATGATTGAAACCTTTAATTAAAATAAGTGATTTAATGCTAAGTTATAAATGGGGTTAAAAGAAAGTAGAAATTGTAATCTTATAAAACGAAAGATATAATTATTGAACCATTAATTAATTAAAAGAATTGAGAAAACTTGTATAACTTTCAATTACATTCTTAAAGGCATATATATAACTTACCAAAAGATATAACAGTTGAAATGTTAATAAGAAAATGCAGTAGATATTATACAAGTAATTAAGTTGAGGTAACGAAAGTAATTAATGGAATTCTTTAATAAATAAGAATTGATATTGTAGTGTTATAAACTTAAGTATAATTGAAAGGCTACTAATTTAATATAATAGGAAGGAAAGCGATATAAATAAATGGTCGTAAACTTTAGTAAATGAATTAATGTGCAAAGGAATTAACTTAAACATGAATAGCATGAATATTAATAAATGAAATTATGTAATAATTGATAAATGAAGGCAATAATGAATGAAATAAGATTAGTAAGTAATAAAGGAAAAATTTAAATAAACATTGAACCAATGAATAAAAGTAAAAGGTTGTAAGAAATAAAATGTAAATTGAAAGGATAAATTATTTAATAATGAAAAAGAGAGATCAAACAATAAATGTATGAATGAAATTAATAAGGATAAACTAAATCTATTGTTTGAAATTTGTTGTTGTTTGTTTTGGCCTATTGTTGTTGGGTAAGGATATTTTAAATTGTTGGGATGTATGAATAATCTATTTAGTTTCACCTAAGACTGTTGAGCGAAGGGTACACTTAGTAGTTATTTTTCATTCCGTACAATTTGAAGTTTGAACCCCAACAACTATTTGTTTTGTTGACATGAATGAATGATTGATTTGTATGGATTCTATGTGATGGTTGTATGCCTTGTTGCAAGGGATTGTTGATTGTATTGAATTGTTTGTTTATAGTTGAAATAACCTTAAATGTTCCATTTTGTATGATTGTTAAATTTTTTGGATTATATAAGTGAAATACAGGTTATGGAAGCAATTGCTACTGCATTTGGTTTCATAATATAAGCGTAATTTGCCCGACAAATAGGTACGTTCTCGGATTACGGTTTATAGCGTTATTATATTATTTTTCCATGTTGGGATATTATATTTTGGATATTATATGTGATATTTTTTTATATTTGATATTATATTTTCTCCCGAGCCTCCCCGTACAAAGGAGACTCTGCCGAAATTTTTCGTAAAATTTTGGACTCAGAAATTTTTTGAAAATGATTTCCAAACTTTATTAATTTAAGTATAAAAAGATTTAATGGTTATAAAATGGTATATTGTAATTAAATTAATTAATTTTGTAAATCTATTTGTTTATAAATTTAATATTTTAAGTAAGATATATTGATTTCTTAATTCCTTTTTTTCCTTTCTTTTTCCTTTTCGGAGATGAAAAGTTTTGAGTGGGGGAGAGTGTAACGACCCGTGAAATTTTAATAATTAAGTTGGTTATTTTAATTAAAATTTAGTTGAAACGAAAGCTGAAATGAAATATAGCAAGGGTAATTAAAAATTAAGTATTAGTATATGGAATAAAATCCTAATAAAGGTAGTCGTGAAAGTGTTATACTTGGGAATATATATATATATATATATATATATATTTAAGATAAAGATTTAATTATCCAATGCAATAATTTATTTATTAATGGTAACTGCATGTAAATTAAGGCAATAAAGTTAGTCAAAGCTGAATTTGTATAAATTGAATGAAATGGGTTAATGTAAATGTTATATTAGGCTATAAATCAAATGGAAGAAAACGAGCGTAAAATTTGAATTAATTTATGAAATAAAGTATATTGAATAGCAGTTGAATGAAAATTTATGTGATAAGGTTAATGCAAGTTGATAAGTAATGATATTTGTGCAATACCTATTAATTGGAAAAATTTGTAAAAGTTATAATTGAGTGAAATTGTAAATTTGAAGTTAAGTAATAATAGTTCATAGTATGTTAATTGAAGAATTAATACGCAATGTATGTAGAGTAATAAGTCGGTTTAAGGATGAAATTAAGGAAATTTCATTTATTGGTTTTAAAACCTTAATTAATGCATTTATTTTGTTTTTCATAGATTAAATAAATATTTATTGAATAAAATAAATTACACAGAATTTGAATTCAAACAGAAATTTTATTCAAACAAATATTTATTACAATCTTGAATAGTACAATTTCAAGCTCTCACTATACATATACAATCTTTGAATACATCACAATTCAATTTACATTAATAACCTAACTACATATCACTCACACTCGTATTTTGTCTTCAATTGCATTCTAGTTTGAATCCAGCATCTGAGCAATCTGCAAAAATATTCACTAACGCAGTAAAATTGAAAAAGAAATATTTTTACAATATAAAATAAAATATGAGTTTCGAAATTATTGATTTGCCTCAGTTATTTGGGTTGTTCGTCATCATTCATATTCGAATTCATCACACACGGACAGTGTGACATGCACAGTGTATCACTGTACATGCCACAAGGCCGTGCACATCGATATACACTTGATAATTTACAGGGACAGGTGAGCACAGGTCAAACCCAAATGAAAAACCGGGTTCAACACACATGCAATATATTCAAAATCACGACACGAGCACAAGGTCAAACCCGAGATTTTTGAAAAACTGGATTCAACACAGGGCTGTTCACAAGTCAAAAACAGAGCATCAAAATAATGTCGAAGTCATTCCAGCAAAACAAGTGCACACTGGAAATACAAGCACATGCACATGCACATGAAGCCATACAGTCAAGTCAAATGGAACTCAACAAAGCAGCTCAAGTAACAAAACTTGAGTGCAGCAATGAAACCACAAGTTACCAAATCAAGTGATCAACACAGCAACATGGACTGCAACAATCAAGTAAATACAAAGAACAGTGGAGTAATGGGTGAACAGAACACCATGATATTCATCTCAATGAATACTGTAACAAATGCAAGCTCGACCAACATAAACTACAACCCAACAGCAACATGCTTGAAGACTACAACATGACCAAGTTAATATGCACAGTGAAAACTATAAAATGTCACAAGCATGAACATACAACAAGCAGTTGCAACATGGATGTCAAAGGCAATACACAAGAGACAGTGGCAGCAATTCAGATGACAATGAACTAAAGTGAAGATCATAAAGACTTCAAGACAGTGATTCAATCAGACCTGACATAAGTTAAAGAAGCCAGAGTGAATGCAGACAAGCATACTTGAATACCACCCATATAGCATCAAAGCTTATATATGCAGACCAGAAAAATCAGACTCAACTACAGGGATGAATACAATGTCAATACCAACAGAGAAAATGGCCAGAGACGAAGCTCACAGGGGCCGGAAAACCAAAGCAATAAATCACAGTGAAGTCAACAAGGAACCACACAATGACCGAGATTAAAAGAGGAAAGTTCGTTGCCGTGGGACTCAAGACGAAATCAATTTCAAAAATCAAATGCGTATCTGTATTCTTTGAAATAGTCAAAGTAATCAAAAAATTGGAAAGTTTTAATGCTGTATGAAACAAGAAAATCGTATCGTGAAAATCAAAGCCATGAGCATCAAGACAGAAAGTAAATCAGGAAAGTCATGCGCATAAAGAAATAGAAAAGTTTTGGAAAGTATCGAATTGAAACGAAGAAAGGAAGTGCATTCGAATTCATATAAATATCAAACCCAAAGCACTCATCATAGGCATCGAGTTAAAAAGCAAACAATCAAACCAGCAACGAAAAAGAAGACATACCAATCTATCGAACTCGATTAAAGGAGCAGCAGCAATCTCGAAGAATCAATTATCATATAACAAGCAACGCAAGCCATTGGTCATCAAAGAACGAGCGTGAGAAAGAGCAACACAAGTCAGAGAATCGATCATCAGAACAAAGCCCCAAATTTCATAGAAAAGGGAACGAAGCCCTAATTTGACAAAGAGGAACGGCTAGAACAAATGGTTCGGGTTAAAAATAAAGAGGCCGACATTTTTCACAAGCAAAAGAAAAAGGAACGGGGAAATTCAATTGGGCCGACATTATAAAAGGGCTTTTGGTTTTATTTAGGGTTTAATTTTTTAAGAGGGTTTTTCTTAATTTTTATTTGAGCAAAAATTACGGATTCACGTTTGTATTTTAATTTTTGCTCCTGCTTGTATTTTTGAAGTTGTTTTTTCTTTTCAAGTCAAAGAATTGGTAAATCACCACCTAGGTTGTAGGTAGTGTCAGATTGTCTAGTTAGAATTAGTTTAGTGAGCAGGGTGTGCAAGTTTGCAAAGCTCTATAGGCGGAGCAGAGTTTGCGAGTAAGCGAAACTCTATAGGCGGAGCAGGGTGTGCGAGTCTATGAGAGTGTTCGTGAGCGGAGCAAAAGGGTTTGCGAGTCTAGTAGAGTGTTTGTAAGCGGGATACTGTTTAATTCTAATAGAAATCTAGGAATGCAGCAGTAGGCAGGGGTTGCCGAAGCTGGGTAAATTTTTGTGTGATTTACTTTTCAGCATATTTATTTCTGCAGTTTATTTCTGTGTTTAAATCGAGAAAATTTGTTATAACCCTATTCACCCCCCCCTCTAGGGTTAATCTAGATCCTACAAGTGGTATCAGAGCACGGTATTTTTTAACTCTAGAGTCATGAATCCACCAAATAATACTTTTGCTGAGGGTCATTCCAATATTATTCCTTCTATTTTCGATGGAACAGATTTTTTGAACTGGAAATTAAAAATGGAATTTTATTTAAAATCTGTTAATATAAAATGTTGGGATATTATTGAAAATGGGTGTGATATAACAAATAAGGAAATTATCTCGATTAATGCTCTTGTTATGCATATATTATATTCTCATATTAATCGTGATAATTTTTATTTCATCTCTCGTTGTGAAAATGCACAGAAAATCTGGAATACTCTCGATGCAATATATGGAGCAAAAGTCAACAGCAATGAGATGTCCTCCACAACCGACTCAGTTAAAGAGATGTGCTTAACAGGATTGGTAAATAGCAGTTGTGATGAGGATGATGATGATGGAGCAGCCGAGCTGGCATTACTAATGAAGAAATTCAAAAGGAGGAACCGCAAATACGGAAATCCAGCTCTAAATCAAAAATTAAAAAACAGAGAGCAAAATATGAAGCCAAGCGAGGTATCAAAACTCACTCACTCTGAATTACTTATTTATTTCCACAAAGTGAATGGCAGTTTTGAACGACTTAGGGAGAAGTATGCCAAGCTTGAATCACAAAAAGAAACTTTGATAGAATTAAATGAACAACTCGAAAAATTAGTTAAAACCTATCAAAGTAAGATCCCTAAGTGTGGTAAGTGTCCAACATTCGAAAAGGAAATTAAAAAATCAGAAATCAATATAAAATCACTTGAAAATGAAATTCTGATTTTGAAAGAGAATGAAAATACTAGGAGAGAGAATTCTATTAAAAAGTGCACACAATTGATAAATGAAAATGAATCTCTCAACGCACAAGTCCAACAATTGTCAATGACTTTAGATAAATTCTCAAAAAGTGAAAAATCATTGAATATGCTATTAGGAAAGCAAACTGTTAATACGGTTAGACAAGGACTTGGATATAGTAAATCTGAAAATGTTGAAAGCGATATTAATCAAGAAAATTCCATGTGCATAATTTGTAGAAAATATGGACACGATCACAATAATTGTTGGTATAGACCCAAACATGTGAAAACCATACCAATTTGGGTTCCAAAAGGCACAAATATAAAATCTCTCAAAGTTAAACAAATTTGGGTGCCAAAAGGAACATATATAAACAGTTTTGGGTCTCCACAAAATTATTTGTCTAAATCTTCTGCCACTAACAACCATGGACCTATAAAAACAAATAGGTCACATAAATCTTTTCCCGTGTAGGTGTGGTGGCGGGCTAAGGAAGAACAACAGTGTTTTCTGGTTTTTGGCTGTTCCAGAAACACAACGAGCAACATAGCAAAGTTCCTTAGCCTAGTACAAAGGTGACAGAATCACAATGAGCAACCATGAAAAATTATCGTAAAGGTAAAACAGGTGAAGGTATATTAAATGTGATAATCTGCACCATATTCTGAATTAAAAAAAAGCCAAAATTGTGATAATGATGTGATGATGATTTTTTTATTCTGACTTGCTCAATATAGTTGGCCAATTACATTTATGTCAGAAACACTATTCTTTGATTTACTTCATATATATTAGTTTGGATTAAAAATAGTGTTTTGTTGGATGATAATGCTTTTGGTTATGATACGGCTAACTCTATTCACGGTTTTCTGATTATCTACACGGCTTCAATTCAAATTCAAGAGAATGTCATTTAAAATGCTGTGAAAAATTGAGTTAGAATTTTTTGTGCACACTTCATGGTCTGATCTTTAGTTAGTGATATTTTGAAGTGAAAGAGAAATTCAGATGTAGATTACATTGGTAATATAGTTGATAGAAAAATTACTAGTGGAACGTGATTAATTCTTGAAACATTCATTTGCTGTATCGTTTTTCATAGAAAATATCTGCATATTGTTCATTTTAAATAAATTTCAAATAGCAGAATTTTTTTAATCATATAACCCCTTCGAGAAAATAATTGTTTGACCATATTTTCAGATTAGTCATTTTTATTTGATTTTAAATGACAAATTTTGACTAATCTGACTCCCTGCTAATTATCAAAAAAAGATAAATAGTGATTGAAAAGGTGATAAGTGTTGATATTTAGCATACATTACTCAAGAGAGTATATTTGGAAAATTTCTTTAGAAATTCAAACAAGAATTATAAAACTTTTTGTTGGGTAAAGATTCCATGACCATTTCTATATCTATCATATTTCTATCGACCATTTTTTATCAAATATTAAATAAAGTTTGTCGATATGTGGTACTATAATCAGGGATCATTTGTTTTCATTTCACATTTTTGTAAAAATAAATAAATATCCAAAGTATTCACTCTCATTTAAAAGTCCTCACGGTTATGCATGGGTGAATTACTTGGATTTTTGATTATGTGCTTCCATGCTCATTTAAAAGTCCTTACGGTTATGCATGTATGGAACACATATCAAAATTAATTGATTAAATAGACAAGTTGATTCTAATCCCATTTAAAAGTCCTCACGGTCATGCGTGGTTAGAAGATACTTGATTTCATTTTTTAAATTAAATTGGAATACTACTAATCTCATTTAAAAGTCCTAACGGTTATGCATGATTAGTAGATATTCAAATTCCTGATATAAATGTACCACAGGTTGATACAATTGTATAATTTTATATGAGAACATTATCACCATCATTTCTAAAAGTGGAATATACGCCTAACAAGGGTAGTTATGATTTTTGTTTGATTTTTATTGAAGTTTAAATATTTATATTCAATTTGAGTTTAATGTTTGATTAATATTGATCACTTAATCTCTATTTTTCTCTAACACTATTATTCTTTTGCTGATAACAAAAGGAGGAGAGAAAAGTTAAGATTTTGTCAAATAGAATCAAGCAAAGGTTAAATAATTTTCCATTTGCATCTAGGCTTATTTGAATATTTCTATTTGCATGCATATATGTAGAGGGAGCATCATGTAGAGAGAAAGCATTCAAATAGGGGGAGCAATTAGAGTATATCATTGATCAAATACATTTAACATAGTCAAAATCTTAAATATATGTTTGTTATCATCAAAAGGGGGAGAATGTGGAATATGCGCTTAGCGCTTATATGATTTTCGTTTGATGATAATAAACATATATATATAAATATTTGTTGAATAAAATAAATTACACAGAATTTGAATTCAAACAGAAATTTTATTCAAACAAATATTTATTACAATCTTGAATAGTACAATTTCAAGCTCTCACTATACATATACAATCTTTGAATACATCACAATTCAATTTACATTTATAACCTCACTACATATCACTCACACTCGTATTTTGTCTTCAATTGCATTCCAGTTTGAATCCAGCATCTGAGCAATCCGCAAAAATATTCACTAACGCAGTAAAATTGAAAAAGAAATATTTTTACAATATAAAATAAAATATGAGTTTTGAAATTATTGATTTGCCTCAGTTATTTGGGTTGTTCGTCATCATTCATATTTGAATTCATCACACACGAACAGTGTGACATGCACAGTGTATCACTGTACATGCCACAAGGCCGTGCACGTCGATATACACTTGATAATTTACAGGGATAGGTGAGCACAGGTCAAACCCAAATGAAAAACCGGGTTCAACACACATGCAATATATTCAAAATCACGACACGAGCACAAGGTCAAACCCGAGTTTTTTGAAAAACTGGATTCAACACAGGGCTGTTCACAAGTCGAAAACAGAGCATCAAAATAATGTCGAAGTCATTCCAGCAAAACAAGTGCACACTGGAAATACAAGCACATGCACATGAAGCCATACAGTCAAGTCAAATGGAACTCAACAAAGCAGCTCAAGTAACAAAACTCGAGTGCAGCAATGAAACCACAAGTTACCAAATCAAGTGATCAACACAGCAACATGGACTGCAACAATCAAGTAAATACAAAGAACAGTGGAGTAATGGGTGAACAGAACACCATGATATTCAGCTCAATGAATACTGTAACAAATGCAAGCTCGACCAACATAAACTACAACCCAACAGCAACATGCTTGAAGACTACAACATGACCAAGTTAATATGCACAGTGCAAACCATAAAATGTCACAAGCATGAACATACAACAAGCAGTTGCAACATGGATGTCAAAGGCAATACACAAGAGACAGTGGTAGCAATTCAGATGACAATGAACTAAAGTGAAGATCATAAAGACTTCAAGACAGTGATTCAATCAGACCTGACATAAGTTAAAGAAGCTAGAGTAAATGCAGACAAGCAAACTTGAAGACCATCCATATAGCATCAAAGCTTATGTATGCAGACCAGAAAAATCAGACTCAACTACAGGGATGAATAGAATGTCAATACCAACAGAGAAAATGGCCAGAGACGAAGCTCACAGGGGCCGGAAAACCAAAGCAATAAATCACAGTGAAGTCAACAAGGAACCACACATTGACCGAGATTAAAAGAGGAAAGTTCGTTGCCGTGGGACTTAAGACGAAATCAATTTCAAAAATCAAATGCGTATCTGTATTCTTTGAAATAGTCAAAATAATCAAAAAATTGGAAAGTTTTAATGTCGTATGAAACAAGAAAATCGTACGCGTGAAAATCAAAGCCGTGAGCATCAAGACAGAAAGTAAATCAGGAAAACCGTGCGCATCAAGCAATAGAAAAGTTTTGGAAAGTATCGAATTGAAACGAAGAAAGCAAGTGCATTCGAATTCATATAAATATCAAACCCAAAGCACTCATCATAGGCATCGAGTTAAAAAGAAAACAATCAAACCAGCAACGAAAAAGAAGACATACCAATCTATCGAACTCGATCAAAGGAGCAGCTGCAATCTCGAAGAATCAATTATCAGAGAACAAGCAACGCAAGCCATCGGTCATCAGAGAACGAGCGTGAGAAAGAGCAACACAAGTCAGAGAATCGATCATCAGAACAAAGCCCCAAATTTCATAGAAAAGGGAACGAAGCCCTAATTTGACAAAGAGGAACGGCTAGAACAAGTGGATCGGGTTAAAAATAAAGAGGCCGACATTTTTCACAAGCGAAAGAAAAAGGAACGGGGAAATTCAATTGGGCCGACATTATAAAAGGGTTTTTGGTTTTATTTAGGGTTTAATTTTTTAAGAGGGTTTTTCTTAATTTTTATTTGAGCAAAAATTATGGATTCACGTTTGTATTTTAATTTTTGCTCCTGCTTGTATTTTTGAAGTTGTTTTTCTTTTCAAGTCAAAGAATTGGTAAATCACCACCTAGGTTGTAGGTAGTGTTAGATTGTCTAGTTAGAATTAGTTCAGTGAGCAGGGTGTGCGAGTTTGCAAAACTCTATAGGCGGAGCAGAGTTTGCGAGTAAACGAAACTCTATAGGCGGAGCAGGGTGTGCGAGTCTATGAGAGTGTTTGTGAGCGGATCAAAAGGGTTTGCGAGTCTAGTAGAGTGTTTGTAAGCGGGATACTGTTTAATTCTAATAGAAATCTGGGAATGCAGCAGTAGGCAGGGGTTGCCAAAGTTGGGTAAATTTTGTGTGTGATTTACTTTTCAGCATATTTATTTCTGCAGTTTATTTCTGTGTTTAAATCGAGAAAATTTGCTATAACCCTATTCACCCCCTCTAGGGTTAATCTAGATCCTACAATATGTATGTATGTATATAATTATTTTTGAAATAATTTTCTATGGTTTTGTAAAGAAATATATATATGATTTTATGAGATATTGATTTCGGATATACTTTTTTGGCAAAGCCAGCGAGGTTGAATGGTCCCCTACCATTATTATTAAGAACAAGAAAAAGAAAAAACATAAGACCACAATAGGCTTACCTCCACATGATAGAGGTGAGCACAAAAAAAACTGAAAATAAACTACATAGAGCTAGTAATAGAAAGGACCAGTACATGTTTAGAGGAAGCTTGCCCTTTAAACACCCTACTGTTCCTCTCCATCCAAATGAAATACAAAACCATCTTCAAAATTCTTAGCAACAATCTACCTCTCTCATTCTTCCACCTAGTAGCCTTAAAGATATTGTACCATTCCATAAGAGAGACACACGAAGGCCTATGATAATCATAGCGATGCAAAATCATACTCCAAATTTGGAATGTAAAATTACATTCAAAGCATAAATGCGCCACTGTTTCGTCATCAGTACCACAGAAATAACAGGTATCACATTAAATTACGCCACATCTTTTGAGTTTACTAAGCGTAAGGATACCATTTTTCAAAACCTTCCAAATGAATAAATTTTCCTTAGGGATAGACATAGAATCCCAGATTCTAGTGGACCAAAGAAATGTAGGCTGATCATTAGAGGGAACAAGAGCACTGTGAATAGTTTTTATCGAGTGTACTTTGTCGTTCCAAGTTATATGAGTATTGCTGAGATTATATGACTTATTATGAATTGCAGACCACTCAGCTCTAACCACTGCAGAGCTGCAGTAAGGGAGGGAGACATTTCCTTCAGCCCAATATCTTTCAAGTGTTGCATTACAACCAATACCAGTGATGCTTCTCAGGTCATAGTCAATAATATTAGCTAAAATGACACCTTTAGCTGGCCATGGATCAAACCAAAGGGAAATTTTGGCAACGTCTTTCATTCTCTGCTGAACCATAGGTAGGAAAAAATTTCTTCCTCTCAAGATATTCCTCCACGACCAACTACAGTCAGATGGAGGAGTAATACACCAGAAGTTGCTATGTCGATATAGATATTGTCTACACCACGAAGCCCACAGATTATTGTCATGCCTTAATAACTTGTCAATTCTAGCAGATAGCATAGAAAAATTCCATCTCTTAATATTTATAATTCCAAGACCACCTTTTTCTTGAGGGCAACAAATATTGCTAAAAGCTATAGGAATCAGCTTCTTAGAGAAGGGGTTTGCATGCCACAGAAAATGATTCAAAGCAGAGTTGATCATGCTAATGAGTTTGGTTGGTAGGATGAAGATTCTGGCATAATAAACACACATGGATATAGCAATGGATTTAACAATTGTAAGCCTACCCGCCATAGAAAATTTTGAACATTTCCAGCTAGATAGCTTAGCAGTAATATTTTCAATAAGTTGTAAGCATTGTAAGGTCCTAATTCTAGGCGAACTAAGAGGAACTCCAAGATAAGATTCATTATCACTGAATGGGGAAAGGCCTGATAGAGTATAAATCATCTCTTTTTCAACATCAGGGAGGCCAGCAATTAACATTCTAGACTTACTTCTGTTAATGGATAGTCCTGTCAAATCACGAAAGGTAGCAAGAACATTTAAGACCCCACTAATAGATTTAAAGTTAGGCTTAGTAAACAATAGAAGGTCATCAGCAAATAGGAGAGTGGAAATACTGTTCTTCCTGCATAAGGGATGATAATCAAATAACTTATTAAACATAGCAGCAGAACATAGAGATGTGAGCACTTCCATAACACAAATGAAGAGGTATGGAGAAACTGGGTCACCCTGTCTAATACCCTGAGTAGCACCAAAATAACCAAAATTATAACCATTAATACTAAGGGAGTAATTGACAGTAGATATACAAGTATATAACCAACATAAGAAGAGGATAGGGAAGTTCATCTTATGAAGAATGTAAATGATAGTTCATCGGATATTTGATAAAGGTTATTTTATATATAGTTAAATTCTTGGTTTTCAAGCTATGTATAAAATTAATTTGAAGTATAAAAGAGGGTAATAATCAAGTTTGATTTATTTTTTGAGATCAATATGATTAAGCATTTACTTAAATTTAATTTCTGGAGTTTAAATGACTTAAATGAGAATAAGGTTAGAAGATGAATATTAAATTAATTTGGAATCTAATAAAAATTAGAATTTTAAAGGATATGATTTTTATAACTTGATTTTGTGTTGAGTGATTTAAATGAATATCAGGTTGATTTAAATGAATATATCAAGTTAAATAAATTGAAAGAATATCCAGTTATGTGAAGTTAAAGGTTTTACTTAAATTATATTGAATTCATTAAGTAAACATTTCAAATCTAAATAATAGTAATTGAAATTTATATATATGGAATTATCAAAGAATTTGTTTTGAAATGGTGGAATATTTAAAGCTTTGAAACATAAGAATTGAAATGATTTATTTGGAAGTTTAAATCGGTATTTGGAATTGATTTGTGAAATTAAAGGAAGCTATTTTATTTTATAAGGTAATTTAATATTTAACCATTTGAGAGGTGGAAGTTTGTTTCAAAGTTATGATTTTCAAGGTGTTATAATTTGAAAGTATTATATTCAAGATTTTTGATTTCTAAATGTTATACTTTGAAAGCATTATGATTTTTGGAAAGGGTATATATGAAATTAAAATGATATTATATTGATTTGGGTCTAAATGATATCAAATTTGATTTGGGCTTTAAACGAAAATGATATCATATTTATATAGTTTTGAAATGGATATTATATTCTTGTTTTAAAGTATAAACTATTTTGAAAGGACCGCGGTGTTATAATAACGATTGGTTGTTGAAGAGACCGGGATCGGAAGTTGTCATACTCTCTGCCAACTCTGAAAACCACTTTAACAACCGTGTACGAGGTGGAGATTCCAGAATGAAGTAGGATGGTGGCGGCGTTCCTTTGAGGTAAATACGTGACCCGACTCCTGTGAGTTGGCATAAGGTGGCTAAAACAGGAGCGATTCTCGGGACAGTGAGGTCATTCCTCTGATCGGACGCACTACTTCGATATTATACTCTAACTTTTGGTTTGATTCGGTGGCCACTTTTGATTTTTTGATTTTGGGGGTGTTGTTCGAGGTGGGCGGTAGTAGCTGCTATGCGTTACCACCAGTCCGGATAGCAATTGGTATATCTACCTTGGCATTGCCTAGTTGTGCCGTGTCACCTACCCTAGCGCGCCTTATACGATTTTGGTTTTGTACCATACCTATAGATTGCCCTCTGACGACGCCCAAAATGGGGGAGATTACAGTACTGTATAGACTATGGGAATATATAAATGTGTTAAGGTGGAAAATTTAAAGCCTTAACGCTATTTAAAAGTAAGTTTATTTTACAATTAGACACTATTATAATAGTGAAATATACTATATAGTAAATAGTTTAACGGATCCTTAAGAGATGTAAATCCCGAGCATCTCTTGAGTTACTGCACTCATATTTATTTCTATTGATTTAACTTACATAAGATTATTTAGTTCTAACTCGAGTGTTTTTCCTTTTCAATTCGCTCGGGTCAGTCCGAGCGTTTCAGGATTTGAAGATTTTATTTTGGAGGACGAAGACGAAGATTTGTAAGACTATTATCTACTATATTATTCCACTACACTATTGTATTCCGCTGCATCGATTACTATTCGTTGGTATGTGCAACTCTGATATGTAACAACCTGCATATTTATCGGTTGTATATTTAAATATTTTATTTAAATATAGCGTCGTTAGTCGGATTTTGAGTCTGAAATGTTACTTTTTGCAAATGGCCGAATTGGAACTCGAAACTACCTCCATTGGTTCCAAAATGGCGTTTGCGATCTTTTTGAGTATAATCTTTGATATGTTTGGAGTAAGTCGAATTTCGCTACTTTTTCTATTGGGTTTAGGGTTTGGGTTCAGCCCACTAGCTTAACTAATACCCTAACTCAGCCCTCTCCTCTCCATTCACTCATTCCCACTCCTCAAACTCAAGCTCCAACTGAAAATGGTGGAAAGGAAAGGGAATTAGAAACTCCAAGCTCTAGTTTCTTCTTTGCAAACTTGATTCTTGCTCCAATATCAAAGAGAAGACATAGGTAAGCTCTTCTTCATCTTCTCTATCTCTTTCTCTCTTCAATCTCAGAAATTCCTAAACCTAAACTCAGGAAATATTTGTTTGATCTTAGATTGAAGCTAGTAGAGTTGAAGTAGAGAGTGGTTGGCCTTGTTCCTTTGCATTTGAGCTTCTTCTTCTTGTTCTTGAGTTAAAAAGGTGAGTTTTTAACTCACATCTACCTCTCTTGCTATCATTGATGTTGGGTATGATTTCCTAATAAATATTCATGTGCTATTGCTTTGATTTGAAAAAGATTTGGAATTCATTTGATAAGGGCAAGAAGTGCTGGAAAACAGCCTTCGGCCGACCGAGCGTAGGCTCCGGTCGACCGACCTGCTTCCAGACCACTTCTTTGCTTCTGTTTTGGGTGCAGGAAATTGGCTTCGGCTGACCGACCCAGGAAGTCCGGTCGACCGACCTGCTTCCTGAGAGTTTTTATGAACAGTGTCCGGTCGACCGAGCCCTGTAGGCGGCCAACCGACCTGCTGCTGTTTTGCCTGTTTTGCCTGTTTTTGATCGTTTTGATAGATTTCAAAACCTTATCGATTCAAGTTGGTTTTTAATGGTTGTTATTGCATCTTTGACTTTGATAACTTATTTTTGACTTCATCCACGGGTTTCTATAAAATAATCTTTCTAATCATATTAAAAGCTCGTTTCTCCAATTTATAAATTCTATTTAAACACACGCACAATTTCGCACTTCGAGCGAAGTGGAAGGGTGATTAAATGGTTGGGCAAAACACGGACCATGAATCTGTGCGTTTATCTTTCCGATTAATCCCCGACCTATTCAATTGATCGTTTTGACCTTCGGGTTTGGTTTACTGAGGATATGAGGTGAACTTTGTACTACTTCGAGTGTGAAATTAACTAATGGATAGTAAACCATTTAGTGCGAACGGGTGGTTATGGGACTCACGTTACCACTTTTCGGATTCCTCTCTGGGAGTTTGTGGCACATGCTGCCTTTGGGATAGTGTCTTCGGACTGTCTCCTCAGGCTTGTTGCCTTTAATGTCGCTTTTGGAGTTGGTCCTTTGCCCTGACTCGAAGGATATTTGGGGTTGTCGGTTACCTTTAGTATTGCTTTCGGAGTGGTTTCTTCACCACCGCTCAAGAGATATTGGAGTGGTTTCTTCACCACCGCTCAAGAGATATCGGAGTGGTTTCTTCACCACCGCTCATGATGTTTCATTTATATGTATATTCCCTAGGTATTGCTTTTCTGTATTGGTTCTTTGGAGCCACACGAAATATAGCGTTTACCTTGTGGAACTCGTATTTATCGGTATTTGTTGTTTGCCTTTATGGCTTGCTTTGGGATATTCTTATCCTTTGTCTCTATATGTTGCCAATGATATGAGGCTTGTTTTATATGATTCATCTTTTGTTAGATGATTGTGTTATCTCTTTTAGAGATATCTATTATGTTTTGTAACCTTGTAGGTTTATTGTTGTTCAGTTTATCTAACTGATTTGTTTAGCTAGACTGATCCGTGTATTTTATACTCGGGTCAGACCGAGATGTTTCAGGTTAGGTGCTTTGGACTTAGCCTCTTTTGCTTCCGCATGGACTATTCCGCTAGTTTCTTTTTGTCTTAGCTTTCTTGTAGTCCTTATATGTTGTAACTCTGATATGTGTTCTTGTGAACTCGTCTGTATATTGTGGTTTGCTATACCACTTGATATGTATCATTTTGTATACTCTTTTATGTATCTATATATATGTATGTGATGATTTACTGTTCTCTGATGTATATTACATTTGAGTTGTTATATTCTTTTCTGATAGATCCTATAGCCATTGTAGTCTTGCTTTAAATATTTATTGAATACGTCGAACTGTTTGTGATTCTACTTTTCAACGTGTTTAGTGAATAGTTAAGGTAAGATTACACATGGTCGCTCCTATCCAGCCTTATTCTCCGTGTTAGCAGACGGTATTATCTATACAATACTCTTTGCTAACGTGGGTATAGAGGTGGGGCGTCACAGCATATGTATTGTATAAATATAATTAAATATTTTGTAAACAGCTTCATGAACTGCATATTTGATTATTATATTTTATCCTTCCACTGTGAGATTCTGTTTTGTTTTTCTTTCTCTACTTTTCTTATTTACCCCATAACAATCCGCCCTTCCGTATGGTTTGAATTGGCATGTGTGTCGATTTAAAGCATGCGAAAAGGCGGGATATTACCGTACTTTAGTCATTGGCTTTTCTTCAATAACATGAAATGAGATATAGTTGTTTTTCTCTATATTTTCCTTATGCAGGAATATTCCTCCTATCTTCGTTATTAGGCATTCTTACACTTCTTCTCACTTTAGCATATTTCAATAAATACTATTTCCATTTATCCACCCTTTAAAAAGAATTTTAGAAGAAACTTCTAAATTAACAAAAATAGAAAAAATCATTGAACCAAACCTCACTTATTTCAAGAATGAAGAATCCCATCATTAAAAATCTTTAATTCCAAACTTTTTGATTCAACCACTTTTAAACTAAGAAATTTAGAATTTCCAAGCTTTTTTTAAACAGCAACTTCCCTAGGAATCCTTTGAAATATACATTTAAAAAATTTCGCAGAAGTTACAAAAAATCTTTTTATCAAATTCTTTCACATAGGGTTGAACTTAGAAATGCACTTTAATTTCCCTTCTTTAGACCCTCATTCATTTCCACTCATCTTTAACTCATCTTTCTCAAAATCTGGCCTAACTTCTTTTGGTGATTAATGCATACCTTCTTAAGAAAACATGATCAATCCTTATTTACATCTTGCTTTGGGATGCTTGCAACATATACGTTCTTACTTCCTATCTGTTTGGATGAAACACACATCTCCAATTGTAAATCTATCGAAATCCATAGTCATAAGGCATCCCTACTCAACAAAGCAGTCAAAAACCGTCTAGCTTTCTAGATTCTTCTATATGCCATGCTAATGCTCTTCTTGGTTAATGCCTATGGTACATTAACAATCCATGGGGAAATCAGATACTTTATTTGTTGACCCAACTCATAGTCGTGTCGTCCATCCTTTCAAAATATTGTCACAGGTACTTCTGTAGTCGTAATTTATAGAGTTTGGAATATATATATATATATATATATATATATATATATATATATATAAACACATAGTTATAGGTAAGAATATAATTACGTTCTCTCAATATATCCTAATTCCTATGATTGACCAACCTAAGCTCCGGCACTAAATGTAACAACCCACGCCTTAATAGCCATGAATTTTGACTTGATCAAAACCCAAGTCCATTAGGATATGGATTGTTTGTTTTGGTAACCTATAATAACGTAAGCATATCAGAGTGCGATCAAAATAAACTCACAAGGGAATAGAAAAATATAATAGAACATATATAAGGCTACTACCTTGGAATCAATATTATTCCTTGAATATCCAGTCGCCTTGTTAGTGCGGAGCATGGAAGAAAAGACTCCATCATCTGCAGTTCTCATCTTACCCCAGTAGCTTGTCCCTTAAAATCTATCCTGTGGGTTTTAATGAGAAGGTGGTCAAAACTATGTTTCTAGTGACTGGAAAATAACATACTTTATCCATAACACTAATTTACATCGATTGATTCCTAATTAAGTGTTATATCTGATTTTACGACTATTTTGTTCAATTCTATAAGCGTATACGATCCTAACCTCCATTATATATATGTATGTATATACATATATATATATGTATGTATGTATGTATGTACATACATACATACATATATATATGTATGTATGTATGTATACACACACACACACACACACACACACACACACACATATATATATATATAAACGCGTACTACCCAAAAACCCCAGCTACTTAATACTTCATGGATAGGAAGGAGGCTGACCCAATGAACATTTAATACCTCAACCTTGAAATAGGCCCTTCGCACCACAAACGATAGTTAATCGGTCCTAGCTACAAAGACCGATGACCCTATATACGTCTTTATAATTTATAATGTAATTATGGTACTACTAATGCTTCTCAAAGACTCATTTAAGGGTTAGCCCATATCTGACAAAAAAACAACTAATTTACTAAACTTTGTGGCCCGTGAGTATCTCGTATGAATTCTACACTAGTAGGAAGTGAAACCTGTCAGGGCATAACATGAGTTTTTGCTGCCGAATAATCGAGACCGCTGGTAGTCATAGCCTATATGCTTGACCTACTACTAAATACTGGTCCAACAATAATAATGATATAGCCCACACATCTTCCACGGTTGAAATCCCATTTAGACTAACCTAAGTAAGTTGAGGAAAATAACCCTTTTAGTTACTTGATACTTCGTGTCCGAAATGAAGCAGACCAAATATCCTTAAAAGTATTGGGACACTTAATACTTCAAATACAAGGTGAACCATTCGTATATTATCCTCTAGCTATAAGAAACCACATACCCTTTCCCCACGGGTGCTACGGTTAGAGATGTCTCACATCAGTAGTAAGTATACACAACTACTGGTAGCCTTTTGGTGAATGGCAGATTTTTGTTGTGTAACCTGTAACGACCCGGATTTTCTATCGTTTGATTTTGAATTTTTAAATAGTTTTAAATATTGGATTTGGAATCTAAATTGATTATTGATTATGAAGATTTTGGTTGATATTATAGAATGAATTTAAATTTCAAATATAGCGATTTATTGAAATACGGAAATGGTGAATAATTGGAACTTGAGTTGAATACGATTCAAAATGATTTCTAATATTGATATGAATTCTACTTAAATTACAATTGAGTAAATAAGTTTTTAAAAATTAAAATTTCAAGTGATTTCGTCAATTTTAGAAATCGTCGATTTGATCGACGCGTTAAAATAGCAATCCGGGCCACAGTCTCTGAATTCGACGGTGCTAGTTCCATTAGACCCGTAATAGTGTATTTTATCGGATTTCAATTTCTGTATTATTTGGATTTACCATTTGGTCATGCGAGTTGAAAACACACATAATTAATTTAATTAAGAATAACTAATGTAAAAAAACCATCTTCCACATAAGATCGAATCGGGTCTCGAAACCGGTTCCATTGGGTTCAGAGTAGGGGTATAACATTAAAAACGCTATGCGGCACACATCGATAGGAGTTTGGGATTTCGAGATATGCTAAGCGACATATTTTGAATAAAATAAAATTTCAAATAAAGCCGACCTAATGCAACCAGCCTACCCTAACCCTGCTCACATGCCACCCTAATGTACATTTAGCCGCCTCATTCCATTTAAAATTGTGACCTTTCCTTTTCTCTTCCTCGTTGTCGATAGAAAAAATCACGAAAAAAAGAGATTCACGCGATGGTAGGGGCTGCGACATGAGTATCGAAAGGGTGGTGGCTTAGGGAGGCTCGACGTTCGATTTGCATTTAGCATTTTGGGTGATGGATCGTGCACGAGCGAACTGGGAGGAAGCGGAGGGCGAGCTTGGTGATGGCGTAGGTGCTTGGGGGTAGTGGTGGAGCTATGCATCTGGGTGTGCCTCGGTGGTGCTCCCGCAATCTCCGGGTGGTGCAGTGACGAGATGGAAGTGGGTTGGGGATCTCGTGTCAGTACCAGGTGAAGACAACAGATCAAGATTAGAGAAAAGGTTAATGTAATTCATTAATAAGTAATTAGTTTAAATTATGTAATTTGTTGATTAATTATAATTAAAATTGAAATCGTTAATTTATATAATTCAAAATTTTCTTATACGAGGTTCAATCGGACGAAATCAGTCGTGAGGGATTCTTAGCTGCGGAATCTATGCGATAAATTAGTTTGGAATGATTGGCAATTTCGAAAAAAATAATAGTCAAGGTGAGTAAATCTCACTCATTTGGATTACTGATTTCAAACTAAAATGTTAAAAATTATTTATTTGTTTATTGGATGGATATAAATTATTATCAGTTGGATGTTATATTATATATAGTAGTATATATTAGTAGTTGGGTATATTACCTACCATTGGAGCGGATGAGACACTACGCTCCCTGCATAATAGCGGATGACCCTATATTACCGTGATATCTCGTCTCGAAGCGGGATTGGTATGTTATATAACATCTGTGGATGCAGGGAAACAGGTTGGAGGGATCCACCTAGATGCCTCAAATGTATTAATTGTTTTTCACATATAATGATATACGATGTGATTGAATAATCTGTTATGGATTTTTGTGAGATTTTTGTGTGATTTGATATATTGAATGTTATAGTAGTACTGGCCCTAATTTTAGTATTTTATCAATAGTATTTTTTGAATTTAAAAGGAAAATTCAAAGGCGATTTTGGAATTGATAATTTTTATATTGAATTTTGGATTATTTAAAAAGATTTGATTTGGATAAAATAAATGATTTAGTTTTAGGATTTGTACTTATCTATTTCAGAAGATATTTTAAATAGAGCAATTTTATGAGGAAATTTGAACAATGGATTTAAAGTAGTATTTTTGAAATGTGGAAAAGTAGTCGAAATCGATATTTAAAATAGGTTTTGAAAATAAAAAGGATTTATGAAGGGATGTGTTTATGAATGAAATCTTATAAATGAGATTATTTTATAAACAAGTAAAACTAGAAATGAGTTTATAAAATTTATAAACGATGGTATACATAAAGTGAAGTGATTATCTCTCGATGAATTGAGAATATAAATTCACAATATGAATTTATATCAAGTTATGAAAATCGATTTAGAAAGAGATAGCGAATCTTGTTTTGGAAATTGGAAATAGTTGCGAAATTGGTAATGAAAATCAATTTGTGATAAATCGAGAGAGATTTGTAAATGTAAAATGATTATAATTGAATTTTAAAAAAAAAAATACTTTTATCAAGAAGTTAAGTATTTTTTAAAAAGTGATTTTATTTGTTTATTAAACTGTGTAATTTAAAAACTGTTTTTAGTATTGAAATATTTCGAAAAGTTGATTATTCAAATATTTAATCTTAATTGAAATGAATTATAAGCTTGTAAATCGATTAGTTTTATTTATAAATTGGAAATTTGTTATCGTTGTCTATTTAAAAATGTTTGATATTTTATAATCACTTAAATCATTTGCAATTTTACTACTATTCTTTAAAATACTTATTTTATAATATGTAGTTTCGGAAATTATTTGAAGTTATTTATAAATACTCTTGAGATTTGTAAATCGGGTTTGTATTTAATAGATGTGATTTTATAAGAGAATATCTTATTAAAAAATTTGGGAAACTTGAGAAAATATCCAAAATGTTTAGATACGAGAACTTCAAAAATGACACTAAATTAATAAAAGAAATTATAAATTGTTAGTTGGGATTATATATAAGAATAATTGATTTTGGAAACTGTAAAATGGAATTTATTAATGATTCTGGAGATTTATAAGATAAGTTATGAAATATTTCCTGAGTTTGATGTTAAAATGATTTTTGAGAATATAATTATATATTTTTTCCCAGGTATTGAAAGGAGGATTTTAGAAATATTTTAAGTGTGAAATGATCAATATAGAGATATTTTGTCTAAGTGTTATAAATTGAATTCAGAAGCATTTTGAAATGTTGATATGGTTTAAATATCCTATTATAGATAAAAGTATTTTTAAACTCTCAAGTGTAAAATGCATTGTGTGTTTTGCATTTGTATTGAAAGGTTAAGTATTTAATTTAGGAATTCAAATGAATTCAAATTTAAGTTTTTAAATCTGAATTTAAATTTTAAACTTCAGTTTAAAATAAAGATTTAAATTTAAAATTTCTTTCAAATGATTTACATTTGAATTGAAGATGAAATTGTAGGAAGAATTTTAAAGAGTTTAAACTAAAATGAAAATGGAAGTTATATTTCAATTTTGAAAATTTTAAAGTAATTTTTAAATTGATTTGAATTTGATTTGAATTGAAATTTAAATCCTTTTCAACTTATTAATAAAGTATATGTTCTTGTAAACATATAAGATTAAGTTGTATTGTTTAAAATCTTATTTTAAACAAATTTGAGTCTTAAGTTTAAGAAATGTTAATTAGAATTTAAAGTAAATTTAAAACATTTTGTTTTTAATACTTAATTTAATAAGAAATGTTTATCTAAAGGATAAATAAAGTAAATGATTGAAATCATTTAATAATTAAGGAAATTAATATGAATATTAATTATTTAATTAATTATGTGGATGTTTAATTAAGTAATTAATGATTCTTAAGATAATTAATTTAATTTGAGATTAATTAATTAAGGTTAATTAATCAATAATTAAGGATGATTAATTAAATTTTAATTTATGATTAAGATTTATTTAATCAAGTGGTTAATGGTAATTAAGTTTTTATTAACACTTAGTTAATTAATAATTAGAGATTAATTAAATAGTAATTAAATATTAATTACTTAATAACTAATGATGATTAATTTAAGTAATCCTTAATTAAGTAATTAAGAAATGATTAATGAAGATATTAACAATTAATTAATGTGATTAATTTTTGATAATTAATTAGATTAATTAATTAATAATAATCAATTGTTTAAGTTCTAATTACTTAATGAAAGTAATTAGTGAATTAATTACTTAGTGTAATTAATTAAGGTTAATGTGATTTGTTTAGATTAATTAATTAAGTTTAATTAATTTAAACATTTGTTGAATTGTTGATAATTACTTATGTAATTTAAGAATTTGTAATTACTTAAGGAAGTAATTAATTAATAATTACAGAATGTAATTAAGGATATTTGATATAGAAGTAATTTGGATTTAAATTACCTTGAAATTAATCAAGGGGATTAATTTAGATAATTAATTAAGATTAATTAATTATTGGATTGAGTAATTAATGTAGTTAATTACTGAATGATTATTAATCAAGGGTGATTAATATGTTGTAGGGTTTAATATAATTAACTTGTGTGATTAATATTAAATGCTAACTATTTATTGTAATTAGAGATAGTTAATCAATAATGATTAATTGGAAAGAATAATGAGATGATTATTTATAAATTGATTTGAAATCAATTGATGGTTAAGTTAAGCAGGATTTTATTGATGAAGTAATTAATTTAATTCATTTTAAATTAACTAGAGATTGAGTAATTGATTTAATTCATTTTAAATTAATTATAGAAAGTGTGATCATTAGATCATTGCTTATGTTAGATGAATGGTATTAGTTGCCTGGTATGGTTTGTAATCTCAGTTATGAGACGAATGGTGTATGTGATATGGATGCATTGGTTGCTTTTGGATGATAGTATGAATTATCTGATTATGGTATGAATTATCTGTTGATAATGATAATGTTGATTATCTGTGGTGTTGTGAATTATCTATCTGTATATATTTAGATAATGAATTGAATTGTTTTAAACTTAAAACAACTTGGACCTAAAAGACACGCTTTGGATTTCGATGAGACCGGGATCGGGTTTCCATATTTGGACATCCGAAAACCACATCGATTCCAAATAACGTTAGGTCGTTAATCCAAGTGGAGCGAGTGAAGACTCGAGGTGTAAGGGCTATACGTCAGTATAACTCTGTGGGTGATTCCGTAATGAGTTTGACGGAATAGGACTTATAGATTCGAGATGGTGAATCAGAGTGCAAGGGTTATTGTCGTTAACTCTGAGGGTGATTCCAAAATGAGTGTAACGAGATAATGCCTTCGGTTTCGTTCGAACCCGGAACGAACTTGTATGGATTGAATGCTTTCAGAACATCGTCAGGTGGACGATGAGCATTCTAAGTGTTGTGTCCTATAAAGGTAATCGTAACCTCAAGCCTCATCAACCGGGAATGGCTAAAACAGGGGAGGTGCAGCAAAGCTTCGTGGGTAGCCCCCACTGGAGAGTAAGATTTACCCCTGTCTAGAGGTCCCTTTATATTTCGGCTGTGTGGGACGGTTGATCATGACAACCGTCGGGGTTGTCTTATTTGGAACTGTTCAGTAAGGAACGGGTCCGGCTTTGTGTTGCAGGGGATGAAGGGAGTAATCCTCAGTACGGTGATCTAGGCCACGTACTGTGACGGGCGGTACCCCAGTAGCCCTGCCATTGATGGAATCCAAAATCCAATAAGTGCCGTACGTATTAGTTGTGCCCAACTATGTTGGAATGTGAGATGTAAGCATTTCAGCTATTTCTGTACTTTATTTGAAAACCCTAGACACTATTATAATATCATCTGATTTCCTATCAAATGTTTTGGTTAGCGTAAGGTAAAAACTTTTCCATGTTTATGTGTGGGAAGTCTTACGTGATACCTTTTCTTTCAAAGGTTTTTTAAAGTTAAGCAACTTTAACCTGTTACTCACACCAGACCCATGTCTGACCCGGAGTTATTTCTGTTTTTCTTTAACTCTTGGGTACTCAAATTTTTATGAGTAGTCAAGAGAATTCAGGTTAGGATTCAGGATTAGCTTTGACGAATTGTGGAGGAGCATATGGAGCAGGAGGCTTCTGCGTATAGTTATATAGTTCCGCTGTGTTTGGTCTCTGAGTGTTCTGTTTGTATTGAGTTGTAATAACTAGACAGGTGTTTATAACTGTCTAGTATGTGTTGTATATGTCTGTGTACTCTGATAATTGATGTATACTATGTAATACTTTGTTATTAATATAATTTATTCGTTTCCGCTGTTGAGATTCTTGTGTTGTTTCTTTCTTCTCTTCTTTCTTTTCTTCTTCTATCCCTTTCTTTCTTAATTCATGACGCGATTTTCTGGGAGTGAAAGTCGGGTCGTGACATTTTGGTATCAGAGCCGTAGGTTGAGTGAATACCTAGGCTCTGAAGTGTGTCTTTCTTTAGGGAGCATTAGGTTGAGTGAATACCTAGGCCCTGGAATGGTGTCTATCTTGAGAGAGCGTATTTGTAATTTTATATGTATATATATATTTATTGGTTCTACCTATTTGTTGGATTACCCATTCAGGTTTTTTCCGATGTAAGTTATAAAGGTAGATGAGGTAGAAGTGTGTGTAACACGACTACCACTGGTTGGAGTTTGAATGTTTGAGGTTGGTGGTGTATTTGTCGAGACCGTAGACCTAATATCGTCTCGAGTGAGTTCTGTAGTGATGAAAGACTTCATCGATCTCTGAAGGTAACCTGTTAAGGTTCGGAGTTCATCTTTGAAGTGTTGAATTGAGTTTTGATCTGTCGGTTGAGCAGAAGCAAGCAAGTGATGGTATCTTGATATCTTAGGAAATAGTAGCTGCGTGATGAGATGCAGTGATTATGAATATTTCCGAAGATGTTTCTTTGGAACAAGAATAAGAAGTGAGTCTGCTCGGTGATGTGGCAGAGTTTGGCAGAGTATTCTGAGTTGGTAGGGAGTCTTCTGGCTGGGTAGTTTTTTTGAAGTGGAGTTCAGAAGCAGCAGAGTGGATCTTTTTCTCTGGTAAGTTGGCTAAGTCAGCATAAGCTGTTCTGTTTGGTTGAGAGAGAGCAGTTTTCTTTGGATTCAGGCTGAGTTGATCGCAAAAGTGACTTGCAATAGTATGTTCTCTTGTGTTTGTTGGAGATTGTCTGGATGTCTTCTGGAAGTCAGAGTTTGTCTGCATCTGGAGATCGAGTTTTCTTTCCAGGATTGGAACTGGTGGTTCAGTTAGTAGATAGATGGTTCCTTGAGATAGAAGTTGGTGAAGCAACTCAGGTTTGGAAGGAACATCTGAGTTTTTCTTTATGATCTGTGGAACCATATTTCTGTGCTGGGTTATCTAGTCTGTGCTTGTGCTCTTTGTCAGCATTTTCTTCTGTTTCGGATCAGAGTTGTGCAGCGGAAGCAGTTTGGGCATTTCTGTTTTCTTTTCCGGATAAGGAGAAGTTTGTTCTGTCTTCTGTTGATGAGAAGCAGAGTGTTTGTTCTTGGTTTTTGAGTGATCATGAGGAGATCATTGGATTGTTTTGCTTCGGTCTGTTTCTTTTGGAATCAGCAAGAGTTGAGCTGATCAGGATGGATGTTGGTAGCCCAGGATCGTCCGAAGAATTTTTATGGATAAGAGACAGATAAATTTGGATTCTGGAATTGGAGATTTGATTTTGGATAAGTTTTTCTCTGATCCAAGGAGCTATAAGTTTGGGAAGCTAGCTCCGAAGTGTTTGGGTTTCTTCTGTTTTGGGTTAGATCAGTGTTTGGTTTTCAAGAGTTGAATTGCCAGCTTGGATAACTGGGATTCAGGGTGTTTCACGTATCTCTGAGGGAGTTCGTGTTTGATATTTCTGGTTTTAGAACTAGCAGTTTAGGATGGTTTGTTTATTGTGTCAGACTCGTTTGTAGTCTGATATTCTGTATAGAATTGTTGCTAGGAGCTCTATAGCATAGTAGTATTGATTGATTGTATTCTATAGAACGAGTATCCCGATATATATATATACCGGGGAAACTCGTGAGATTTTATCCAAAATTCTTTTGGATAATTAGATTTATTCTGATTGTGTGAATTGGTTGCTTTGGTTGTTGGCATATGTTTAACATATGCTGTGTTTTAAAATAAAATCTGTAAATAGATTATTAAATTGCCTTTGTTTTAAATTTCGAGGACGAAATTCTTTTAAGGGGGAAGGATTGTAACGACCCGGAATTTTGGACAATATAAATTTAATAATCTGGATTTAAATTTATATTGAATTGATAATTTTTGTTAATAAATTTGATATTGATTCAATAATCTTCTTTATTTAATTATTTAATTTGTGAAATTATTTTTAATGAGTTAATAAATTGTTTTCTATTTAATAATGTATATGTATTTATGTATATATTTTAAATAGACAAGTTGTTTAGTTAAATTAGTATAGTATAATTTTAATATGTTTTGAAAATAGAAATTGTGATTTATTTTGGATTTAAGCTTTTCAAATATATTTAATTAAATAACTATGTGTTTTTAAATAAGAGATAAATGTTTTAATTAGTTTCAAATTCATTTTTTTTAATTCAAGTTGTATATAAAATTATTTTACAAACCCTTTTATAATTTGTTTTAAAAAGTTTCTTTTCAAAATGATTTAATTGTGTATTGTTTTTCTTTGTTCTTTAGAATTATTTAATTCATAATTATGTATAAGATTTAATTAACAAAGCTTAATGCTTTATTAACTTTAATTAAACATGTTTATTAATCATAAGACAAGTGTACATATATTAAAGCCTAGGATTAACATGTGTAGACTTATCACAATTTAAAATGACAAATGTCAATATTTCTTTTTCATTTTCTTTTAATTCATTTTCTGAAAATCTACATTCATACCATCTTGCTCTTCATTCATATTCTTTTCTCATTCCTAAATTAAAAGAAAACCAAACTTCATCCTCAACCATAATCAGAAGTCTGCACACATTTGCATTCAAACAAAGATTGTAAGCTTCTGAAACAAAGAAACCTGCATTTCTTTGAATCTGCAACCATATTCAAACCTGCAAACTCCTCTTTCCAAAATTCAAGCCTGCATTTCTTTGCATATGAAAACAAATCTGCATTTATGAAATCTTCATCAATTTGAAGCTCTGCAATTTCAAGCAGAGAGGCCTGCATGCAACCATTTGGATCTGCATTCATGAAATCTGGTGAATCAAGTTGAGCACTGCATTTCATCATGAAAGCAAAGACCTGCATGTTCTTGCATTTGAAAACTCTGGCACCTGCATAACAAATTTGAGGCCTGCATACATCAAGTAGAAGCCCTGCAATTTAAAGATTGAGGCTCTGCATCTCATAATCTTGGATCAGAGGTCTGCATACCTTAATTTCAAACAAGGATCTGCATTCTTCAAAATACATTCAAGCTTCTGCATGTTCAATCTGGAATCTGCATGTTGACATATGCTCTGCACTTTGAATAGAGGTGAGTAACTCACTTATAAACTTATTTAATACGTAAAGTTGTTTATGTTTTCTTTTAAAAATTTGATATGAACTTATATGAAATGGCTGTGAATTTTATACTTGTGATATATGCCTGTGTACATGTTGAAGAAAGTTTCATGCCTGTGCTTCAAAATTTCAAAACTCATGTTTGATCTCTGAGTTCTTTCCTTTGACTTGTTTTTTAGCTTTGTATAAATCATGATGTTTTAGATTAGCATAAGTTACTAATAGGATTTATTGAGTAAACTCAGGAATTCTAAAACAGAAATTAAAATTTATTTTTGTTGTAAATGGGTGCAGTTCCAAATCATCTGCATTTTTATTTTGGTCAAGTTTTGTTGAATCCAGCAATGAATTTGATTGAGATTTATTCTAGAGTGAGTGTAGCTATCGACAATCATAGGAAAATCATTGATATGGTCTGCAATTCAAAGTTGGAATTTAGATTTGGGATTTAATGGTGTTGAACCCTAGTTGATACTGGGTTACAGTTTGGGTCGATTTTGATCACCTAAGTGCATCGAGTTCAAAGCTGTTGTGAGTGATGGTAGATGGTGTAATGTTGGAGTTGTTGCCGGAGTTTGGTCGATGATGGTGGTCGGAGTTGAGAGGAACTGGAGTTGACAGGTTTGACGGGTGGAGTTTGGTCTGTTGTGCAGGTTTTGATGTTGTTGGTTGCAGGGAATTTTGACTCGGGTAGGTCTCGGGTTAATTGGAATAAAACTCGAAGCAAGTAAGCTTCTGACCCGAAGTAAAATGGGGTTGCTTGAGTGTATTGGTGTTTCAGGTTTTATCAAACAGAACTGTTCTGTTTCTTTAGAATTTTTAAAAATAAAGTTTAAATTAAAATGGAAATTTGAACTTAGGATTTAAACTTGAATTTATGGATGAATTCAAATTCTTTGAATCATTATTTTGAAATAATTTAAATGCAGAATTCAAATTTGGTTTAAAATAAAGAAAAAATATAAGGAGAAGGACAGGGAATTGTTTCCAGTTTTTCTTTAAATTTGATAAATTACAAACTACAATGTTAGCATTGGATTTTAAACTGAATATAATAATGAATTTAAATAAGTTTAAATTCTGTTCTTTTAAAATTATTTAAAATTCTGGAAAAAAATTCAAAGTTTAAGTTTTTTTAAATAAACAGAAAACTGTTTTCTGTTTTAAATAAAAAGGTAAGTTTAAATTTGAAAGTGGAGATGTAAACTGAGTGTAAGTTTGGAATTTGAATATGAATCCAAATTTAATTTGTCAGATATTTGAAAACATTTATGTTTTTTTTTTTTAATTCAAATTTGATTTTTAAACTCTCAAGTGTAAAATGCATTGTGTGTTTTGCATTTGTATTGAAAGGTTAAGTATTTAATTTAGGAATTCAAATGAATTCAAATTTAAGTTTTTAAATCTGAATTTAAATTTTAAACTTCAGTTTAAAATAAAGATTTAAATTTAAAATTTCTTTCAAATGATTTACATTTGAATTGAAGATGAAATTGTAGGAAGAATTTTAAAGAGTTTAAACTAAAATGAAAATGGAAGTTATATTTCAATTTTGAAAATTTTAAAGTAATTTTTAAATTGATTTGAATTTGATTTGAATTGAAATTTAAATCCTTTTCAACTTATTAATAAAGTATATGTTCTTGTAAACATATAAGATTAAGTTGTATTGTTTAAAATCTTATTTTAAACAAATTTGAGTCTTAAGTTTAAGAAATGTTAATTAGAATTTAAAGTAAATTTAAAACATTTTGTTTTTAATACTTAATTTAATAAGAAATGTTTATCTAAAGGATAAATAAAGTAAATGATTGAAATCATTTAATAATTAAGGAAATTAATATGAATATTAATTATTTAATTAATTATGTGGATGTTTAATTAAGTAATTAATGATTCTTAAGATAATTAATTTAATTTGAGATTAATTAATTAAGGTTAATTAATCAATAATTAAGGATGATTAATTAAATTTTAATTTATGATTAAGATTTATTTAATCAAGTGGTTAATGGTAATTAAGTTTTTAATTAACACTTAGTTAATTAATAATTAGAGATTAATTAAATAGTAATTAAATATTAATTACTTAATAACTAATGATGATTAATTTAAGTAATCCTTAATTAAGTAATTAAGAAATGATTAATGAAGATATTAACAATTAATTAATGTGATTAATTTTTGATAATTAATTAGATTAATTAATTAATAATAATCAATTGTTTAAGTTCTAATTACTTAATGAAAGTAATTAGTGAATTAATTACTTAGTGTAATTAATTAAGGTTAATGTGATTTGTTTAGATTAATTAATTAAGTTTAATTAATTTAAACATTTGTTGAATTGTTGATAATTACTTATGTAATTTAAGAATTTGTAATTACTTAAGGAAGTAATTAATTAATAATTACAGAATGTAATTAAAGATATTTGATATAGAAGTAATTTGGATTTAAATTACCTTGAAATTAATCAAGGGGATTAATTTAGATAATTAATTAAGATTAATTAATTATTGGATTGAGTAATTAATGTAGTTAATTACTGAATGATTATTAATCAAGGGTGATTAATATGTTGTAGGGTTTAATATAATTAACTTGTGTGATTAATATTAAATGCTAACTATTTATTGTAATTAGAGATAGTTAATCAGTAATGATTAATTGGAAAGAATAATGAGATGATTATTTATAAATTGATTTGAAATCAATTGATGGTTAAGTTAAGCAGGATTTTATTGATGAAGTAATTAATTTAATTCATTTTAAATTAACTAGAGATTGAGTAATTGATTTAATTCATTTTAAATTAATTATAGAAAGTGTGATCATTAGATCATTGCTTATGTTAGATGAATGGTATTAGTTGCCTGGTATGGTTTGTAATCTCAGTTATGAGACGAATGGTGTATGTGATATGGATGCATTGGTTGCTTTTGGATGATAGTATGAATTATCTGATTATGGTATGAATTATCTGTTGATAATGATAATGTTGATTATCTGTGGTGTTGTGAATTATCTATCTGTATATATTTAGATAATGAATTGAATTGTTTTAAACTTAAAACAACTTGGACCTAAAAGACACGCTTTGGATTTCGATGAGACCGGGATCGGGTTTCCATATTTGGACATCCGAAAACCACATCGATTCCAAATAACGTTAGGTCGTTAATCCAAGTGGAGCGAGTGAAGACTCGAGGTGTAAGGGCTATACGTCAGTATAACTCTGTGGGTGATTCCGTAATGAGTTTGACGGAATAGGACTTATAGATTCGAGATGGTGAATCAGAGTGCAAGGGTTATTGTCGTTAACTCTGAGGGTGATTCCAAAATGAGTGTAACGAGATAATGCCTTCGGTTTCGTTCGAACCCGGAACGAACTTGTATGGATTGAATGCTTTCAGAACATCGTCAGGTGGACGATGAGCATTCTAAGTGTTGTGTCCTATAAAGGTAATCGTAACCTCAAGCCTCATCAACCGGGAATGGCTAAAACAGGGGAGGTGCAGCAAAGCTTCGTGGGTAGCCCCCACTGGAGAGTAAGATTTACCCCTGTCTAGAGGTCCCTTTATATTTCGGCTGTGTGGGACGGTTGATCATGACAACCGTCGGGGTTGTCTTATTTGGAACTGTTCAGTAAGGAACGGGTCCGGCTTTGTGTTGCAGGGGATGAAGGGAGTAATCCTCGGTACGGTGATCTAGGCCACGTACTGTGACGGGCGGTACCCCAGTAGCCCTGCCATTGATGGAATCCAAAATCCAATAAGTGCCGTACGTATTAGTTGTGCCCAACTATGTTGGAATGTGAGATGTAAGCATTTCAGCTATTTCTGTACTTTATTTGAAAACCCTAGACACTATTATAATATCATCTGATTTCCTATCAAATGTTTTGGTTAGCGTAAGGTAAAAACTTTTCCATGTTTATGTGTGGGAAGTCTTACGTGATACCTTTTCTTTCAAAGGTTTTTTAAAGTTAAGCAACTTTAACCTGTTACTCACACCAGACCCATGTCTGACCCGGAGTTATTTCTGTTTTTCTTTAACTCTTGGGTACTCAAATTTTTATGAGTAGTCAAGAGAATTCAGGTTAGGATTCAGGATTAGCTTTGACGAATTGTGGAGGAGCATATGGAGCAGGAGGCTTCTGCGTATAGTTATATAGTTCCGCTGTGTTTGGTCTCTGAGTGTTCTGTTTGTATTGAGTTGTAATAACTAGACAGGTGTTTATAACTGTCTAGTATGTGTTGTATATGTCTGTGTACTCTGATAATTGATGTATACTATGTAATACTTTGTTATTAATATAATTTATTCGTTTCCGCTGTTGAGATTCTTGTGTTGTTTCTTTCTTCTCTTCTTTCTTTTCTTCTTCTATCCCTTTCTTTCTTAATTCATGACGCGATTTTCTGGGAGTGAAAGTCGGGTCGTGACAAGCTGTGTGATGAATTATCTCCTCGACCCTCAGAAATCGACACTAATACATCCATGATAATCACGTGCTATAAATCCAAGTGCCGGGGAGGCAGATTATCAAGGGTGTAAAAGAAAATGAAGATAGGAGATAACATAATAATAGAAACTCAAATCGCATTCAACATTTTAATTATGCATAAATGATCATACTACAACAAAATATGATATTAATAACGCTATTTAATAACGCGTTATACTGAAGCATTATTACTGACCCTTAATTATCTAGTTACGGTTGATTTTTGTTCTCCCTATAGGTGTAGCGCGAGCATCTCCCTTCCCCTTCAACGCTGCCCAAAAACATCTCCCTCCAACTTCCCAAATTATTTTCCCTCTCCCTCCAAAACCATTCTGCCTCCCTTCAAAACGCGCGCATCTCCCTCCTCCAAATTACGTTAGCGATTCGAAGACTCCAAAACGCGCGCAGCTCCCTCCTCCAAATTACATTAGCGATTCGAAGAAAGCAGAAACCCTCTCAAGTTTTATCGAAGAAAGCAAAATCCTTCGATTTCGAAGCTAGGGCTTTGCGTGTAGCTCCGATCTGTCAAAGCTAGGGCTTCGCGTTTTGGATATAATCTTCGATTTTGATTCTGGTTAGCGATATAATCTTCGATTTTGATTCTGGTTTGCAGCAGCGTTTTTGCCAACAATGCAGCAGGTCTCTTTAATTTTTCTCTTCGCATTCTTTCTTGATTTCTTCATTTTATGAGCTTTTAATCTTTAGATTGCTTCATTTTTTATGGTTATGATATTGTGTTCAAATACTGAATTAGAGAAGTTTTATAGATACAATCTTTGGAGCTTATCATATTCGATATTAGTAGTTAAATTGGTTTTTTACACGAACAAATTGATTTTCCGTGCTTATTACATGTAAGTAAGATAGATCCAGTTCTTTATTTAGGTTTATCCTCAAGATAAAAGTTCTATGATTAGAACAGTGGACAATTTTCAACTTTGTTGATACAATTAATCTTCAGATTATTTTTATATTAGCAAATTATAGATAATAAATGTGCAACTTTGTCATCATAATCCATACTGGCAACTAAATTAATTTTTTTACATAAACAAATTGATTGTTCTTGCTTATTACATGTAATTAAGACCGATCCAGTGCTTTATTTTTAATTTATCCTCAAGAAAAAGTTTCATAATTAGAACAGCACACAACTTTCAGCTTTATTTATACAATTTAGTTACGAAATTTGTGCACATGATTTTTAGCATAAGACAATGAGTTTGGAATAAAAAATTTCTTATTATGTCTTAGGTTTACTTTGGAGATTTAGTACATTGTAGTATCTGAGTAAGGTTACAAATCCAAATATTTGAAGTATTTCTGTACCAACACTACTTTAGTTCTATTTCTTAGGTCAAATGAACAGAACTGATTTCAAATCATTTTTGTAACTGTTCTTGAACATAAAAAACATTTTGCAGAAGCATAATGTTAAATAAGAAATCAACAGTACATAATAAGATTTACCAACTAATGAATTTTGCAACATCTGGTATAATACTATTGATTGTTTTTGTAAACATTACAATGATTATTTGCAGGTCCTCTATATAGCAGTAGCATTACATTGGTTAGCTATCTAAATTTTCATAGTTAACTAGAATAGAGATGGTCACATAGTAGGAAAATTTAACTTATAGATTATCATTATCACCTTTGTCTTTTTTCCAAATGAATAGGTTGGTCACTTGAATTATTGTGTTACCTCGTCCTGTAATTATACCTCCTATCAGCTATGACATGGTCTGTTCCCCTTCAAAAGCCTCCTCCTCATGTTTGGTGTGTTAAGGACAATATAGTGACTCTTATCGAATTTTCCCCCTCAAGTGAAATCCTTTTTGAGAACACCAAAAACTGGAAGTCCTTTGTAATTGTAGCCGCTGCTTCAGGTAGTTTCTCCCATGGTGGTTATATGCTAAAAAAAGATCATAAGTCATTTATTATACTCCTGAACCAATAATGAAAATGACATAAATGAATATCTTACATCTATGTCAAACCCTCGGATAGAATAATACTTTCAATTATTCGTATATATAGGATGAAATGTTTGTCATGTTAATGCAACTTTTGTGTCTACTCTGTTTGTTTAATGAACAAGATGATAGTCTGGTTTTTCAGGAGAATAAGTGTATCCTTAATTATATGCTAATGGAAAAAGATTGGGTTCATTTACACAAGTAAGTAGATAATTCAACATTCTCAACCATGTTTAATTTCATAAAATAAAAATATTTGATGTTAAACTCAACTATTATGTTGAATTTTTTCATTATAAAACTTCCAAGGAGTACTCGCAAGGGGCAAGATGTTTCGTAGAAGCTGTAAAGAGAAATATAAGTAATGTAGAGAACTTTTATGTCCTTGTTTAGATTGCCTATATCTTAATCGACAACATGATGATATTATCGTTGAACATTTAATTATAAGGGGGATGGATCCTAAGTACAAGAGTAGTACTAAGTGATATCATCATGGCGAACAATTAAATATGGGCGTAGACATGAAGTTGGACAATACATTTGATCTACTTAAAGCTATTCATTTTGAAGATGAAGATTTTTTGAATCATACTTTTTTTACTGATGTTAAAGAAGACAATGATGTTAGAAAACGTGAAGATGATTTACTTAAGAATTTAAAAGATGCAAAAACCCCCTTATATCCTGATTGTGTAGGTCAAACTAAACTATCCGCCATCACTGCTTTGTATAATCTTAAATGTGAGATTGGATTATCTGATACTGGTTTCGATAAGCTTTTGAACGTACTACAGTTGTTGCTGCCGGTGAATAATGTACTTCCAAAGAATTTTTATGATGTAAAAAAATTTCTCAAAGTATTTGACATGGGGTTTGAAAAGATTCATGCTTGTAAGAATGATTGTTGTCTTCTTAGAAATGAGTTTCAAGATTTAGAAAGTTGTCCGAAATGTATCTCTTCGAGATGGAAGATAAATGAGGGCACTAAGGAGATTATACGTGGTGTTCCAGCTAAAGTGTTGAGGTATTTTCCAATCATTCCTAAATTTAGGAGAATGTATAGATCTCAAAAGATGGCAGAAGATCTAAGGTGGCATTTTAACAATTAAAGCAGTGATGGAAAAATGCGACATCCTGTAGATTTTGTAACATGGAATGCAGTGGACAAGAGGTGGAAAGCATTTTCATCTGATCCACGCAATCTCAGACATGGTCTTGCTACAGATGGTGTCAATCCATTTGCCTCGATGAGCTCCAAACATAGTTGTTCGCCAGTAATGCTTGTGACATATAATCTCTCGCCTATGTTATGTATGAAAAAAGAAAATATTATGCTAGCATTAATAATTCCTGGTCCAAAGCATCCTGGAAATGATATTGATGTATACTTGGCGCCTTTGGTAGAAGACTTAAATTATTTATGGAATAATGGAATTGATATATATGATGCATTCAGTAAATCAGTTTTTAATTTAAGAGCAATTTTACTATGGACAATAAATGACTTTCCAGCCTATGGAAATCTTGCAGGATGTTGTGTAAAAGGCGAAAAAGTTTGTCCATTATGCGGTGTTAACACTCATCATCGGTGGTTGAATCATTGTCAGAAAAGTGTTTACATGGGACATAGAAGGTTTCTAGATCCTTCACATCCATGGAGGAAACAAAAAACTTGGTTTGATAACACTGTAGAGGGCAGTAATAGACCTAGAATTCTAACGGGAAGAAATATTTCTGCAATTTTGAATGGTTTTCCAAATGTTTTTGGAAAAGATAAGAATGAAGAAAAAATAAGGAAGATGGGTAAGAAGAAGCCAAAGACGGAGTTGACTAAGAAGATAAAAGTAAAAAGAGGAAGAGTACTCACACTAAAGAAGATGATAGAAAGAAAGAGCTAATAAGGTGGAAAAAAAGATCAATCTTCTTTGATTTTCCATATTGGGAGGTTAGTATTAAAATTATATTTTCTTTCATTTACCTAATAATATAAAAGTTAATAAATTGTTGTATTATTGATCTTTGTAGGAACTTTCCTTGCAACATAATTTAGATGTGATGCATGTTGAGAAAAACGTCGCTGAAAGCCTACTAAGCACGATGTTGCATGACAATAAATCGAAAGATGGAATTAATTCTAGGAAGGATTTGGAGGATTGGGGGATTCGACAAAGTCTTTATGCACAACCTAGTGGGAATAGAACATATCTACCACCGGCTCCATATACGTTGTCATTGTCCGGAAAAAAAAAATTTGTAAGAGGTTACATGATTTTAAAGGTCCTGATGGTTATTGCTCAAATTTCAAAAGATTTGTATCAATAGAAGATTGCAAAGTCAGTGGGTAGAAGTCGCATGATTATCATGTCCTAATGCAACAATTGTTATCTGTGGCGGTTAGAGGTTTATTACCAAAGAAAGTTAGAACACTAATAATTCGTTTATGTTCGTTTTTCAATAAAATATGTCAACTGTTGTTGAAAGAGAGATGTTGCAAGAACTTAATGGTGAGATTATTGAAATTTTGTGTGGATTCGAAAGATATTTTCCACCTTCCTTTTTTGATATAATGATACATTTGACAATTCATCTTGAAAGAGAAGCGCAATTGTGTGGTCCGGTTCATTTTCGTTGGATGTACCCTTTTGAAAGGCATATGTAAACACTTAAAGATTATATAAGGAATTATACACGACCTAAAGAGTGTATTACATAATCTTATCTTGCGGAAGAATCAATGAGATTTTTTAGTGAATTTCTACAAAGGAAAGTACAAATGGAGGAGAAAGAAGTCCGAAATGAAGATTATGAAAACAATGTGATACTCGAAGGACGTCCAATTTTAAAACCGAAGACAATTACATTGTCATCGAATGAAAAAGATATTGCTCATTTGGCCGTGCTAATGAATATGGCTGTGGTGGAACCATATTTAGAGTAAGTACATATTATATTTTGTTTATACCTTTATAATAAAATTTTGATGTTCAATATAACTTGGGTAAAATTATTTAAACACCAGTATGCATTTGGAGGACTTACAAAATTTTGATAAGCGTATGGAAAAAAAAATGCGACATTGCTGTGGAAAAAACATACAGATAATTTCTCAGATTGGATTAAAAAGAAGGTTAGTTTAATTTTAATTTATCCTTCCATTGTCAAAAAAGATTTCTTTTTACTTCAAAATTTATGTAAAATGATTTGTTTGCAGATACCTATTCATTCCACAAGTGATGAAATACTAAAATGGATTACCTTTGGCCCATGTAGTAATGCATTGTCCTACAAAGGATATGTAATTAACGGACATCGTTTTCATACAAAAGACGTTGAAAGAGAAACCCAAAACTACGGAGTTACTTATGATGCAACTACCATGTGTAGGGCAAGTGCAAAAGATATTTCTCAAAGAGTTGATGTGGTCACTTATTATGGGGTAGTGGTGGACATAATCTTGCTAGACTATCATGTTTTTTATATTCCCGTATTTAAGTGTCACTGGGAAAATATAGGAAATGGAGTGAAGGTCGAAGACGGATTCACTCTTGTCAATTTACAACAAAATCAATCTTCATTTGTAAAAGATCCATACATCCTTGCATCTCAAGCAAAACAAGTTTTTTATTCAAGAGAGAATGATCACTCTAATTGGTATGTTGCAATGAAAGCACCACCAAGAGGTTATCATGAATTAGGGACAGATGATCCTGTTATGAAAGTTAGCTTTGTTAGGGAAGATTGTGAAGAAACCGACATGGATATTGATTCCGTGGAGAATGTTAGCTATGCTAGAGAAGATTGTGAAGGCATATTTGAGTAGATTTCCAGTTTTATTTGCTTATGAGGTTTGTAATTCCTACTTATTTGCTAGTTATAGATATATGATATGAATTATCCCCTTAATGGTTGTATTTTGTTTCGAGTCCCTCTAAAATTCTTTTCCATATCAAAAAAGCAGTCCCTTCAACAACTTGTCTCTGCCTATTCTTATTTCAGCCTAATTTTATTGGTGATGGTTCTTGCTCTGTGCATATACTTGTGTCTTGTGTGCCAACTTATTTTTCTTTACTCATATGTCAGGTCTTAAACAATTTCTCAACTTCAAAGAATCATATTTTGGTTACAACTTAAACAATTTGTGTTCTTTTAAAAAAATAACACTAACTAGCCCAAGGTATATACATACATGTAGCAACATCCACACACGCACGCACATTTTAATCTGACAAAGCCTTAAACAAGATATGTACACACTTGTAACAGTGATCATGTATGCAAGTACATGTTTTCTTTTTGATAATTAAATCAATTATTTTGATAGATCTGATTCCTTTACGACATTTGAAACATCCAACAATCCAAGTTAAACCAAGTTAAACCAAATTCATGTTTTCATTTTTATTTTACATAATCTCGTTAAACTTCAAATGCAAACCTACCTCTACTGACCACACTTGTAGTTGTAATAAATTTTTTGCTTCATATAAATTTTTTGCTTCATATTTTATTGTACCGTGCATAAATGAAAGTACTTCGATCATTTTATCTGTTTGCTACTGATAAGATATTCATCATAAATAAGTTGTTCATTGTGATTACATAAGGTTGATATATTTTATTTTTGTTCATGTCAGCATCATTTGCATTAAAATATGTCATTTGCATTTAAATTTTGTTTTATAACAAAAAAATTCATGCACTGTTCATTTTTGCTCAGGATCTGCTCACTGGAATTCAAAATGAGCAAGGTTAGGAATGTGATAACGAGAGCTCACATGCAAAAAAATATCGACGAACAAAAAAAGAAAGGTGCAAGAAATAAGCAGCATGAAGACAATCAAGTAGACGATGAGATTCATAACGAAGACAATCCACAAGCATTAGAAAAAAATCAAGTACAAACTTTTCTCATAATAAATCTTGATTCATTACTAAATAATGGATTTATTTCAATTTACTTGGCGATTTTCCCGTTCGGCTACTAAATAATAAATCAAGTACAATCTGAACCTGGTTGCTGAAATCATTTTGAGATATTTCAGTCTAGGGTTTATCTGTAGTTATGCTTATTCTTTTGTTTCCTACCCCTAGGGTGGATGCTTTTCAATATCTCTTGTTCTGTCTTCAAAATCCTTTCAAACTTTGATATTCATTTGAAATCCTGTCATATGAGTAATCTGAAACTTCTCACTTTCGAAAATATACAGTTTAAGTACTCGGAACAGGTACATACTTCTGTGAAATGGTTTTTGGAAGCATAAAATCTTCTGTCTAAGGTCAAGGATTTGTAGTTATACAGGTTCCATTTTCTACTTAAGTTCTGAAACTTGAGGAAAATTTAAAACCAAGTTTAATGGGAGCATATATGAAACTCGAGCAAAATTTAAACTGTATATTTTTGGAAGTGAGAATTTTATGGGCTTTTATGATCTAATTTGTAAATTATATTTTTTATATATAGAAAATAGGGAAGAAGAGTAAGGCTGTGAAAAAGAGAGGTCGCATGCAAAAAGAAATCGACGAACATAGGAAGAAACGTACAAGAGAGGAGCTGTTTGAAGACAATCGAGTAGAAGACGAGGTTTCTATTGAAGACAACCCACATGCATTAGAAAAGAATCAAGTACAAATCGATCCAGAAAATAATGCTGAAATACAAGACAACCCACAAACACTTGAAGACAACAAAGTTCAGTTAGAAGGAAATCCAAGAAGAAAACCTAGAGGGCCAACCAAAGTTAGAAGACTTCCATTCAATTCTTTGAAGCAAATAGAAGTTTAATTTAATACCGCAGGCGAACCAATAGGACCAGGGTCGGTCAAATTATCTTCTTACTTAGGACCACTTATACGAGAAATTGTTCTGGTTACACTAAGTAATTGGAAGCAACTTAGCACTGAATTGAAAGATGTTTTATGGAAAAGCATTCAGGTGACACTCTCTTTTGCTTTAATATTAAATCTTATATTGATTGCTTACCTCAAACACTTTACGCCGAATTTTGATTGTCGCAGGAAAGGTTTAAATTGGCACAAAACAGTAGTTTTTCAACAAATGAGTGGTATTTGGCGGGCATCAAAATGTAGATTACAAGCAAAGTCTATGGAAGAAAGACTTCAGTTGAAACCATCTAACATTAAATGTATGATTGAGGGGAAGAAGTTTATCAAGTTGAAAACAAGTTCGGAATTCAAGGTATGAGAAATTTCAGTCTTCAAATACATATTAAAGAATGATGCAAATAAAAAATATTAAAACTAGTGTACATATCAAATGAAAATACAATATTCTGTATGCATTTGAAGTCATGGCATATTTATAGTTTTCAAAATCAAAAGTAGATGACTGGCATTTGTACATATCAAATTACATATATTAGACATTGTTAAAACTAGTGTATCGTAAATCTGAAATCAGGCGATATGACGTTTAGACATATAGTAAATCTTTCATACCCATATATTCGAAAACTTCAAAACCAAAATTAAGGAACTCTGACACAAAATTAATATGCATACTAAATTTTGTATTGAAAATTTGATATATTTATAACCACTATGTACAAAATACTCTTTTATATTCAAAGCTGTAAAAATATGAACTTTGTTATGAGTTCAATGATTACTCCAAAATGTCCTTCATATGATACTTATACCTGAAAAAAAAAGCAGAAATTTGTATAAAAAACTGTCTCTAAGGCCTTAAACATATAAAATTTATATTTTAGGAATTCACGCATATAGTTACATACTTTAGGGGTAGATATATTTTGGAGACTAATAATACCCTATTTGAAACTCAACGTATGTGAAACTTGATAATATTAAAACCTGGCAGACCTATATGCTTTCAAAACCTTTTGTCCTTCGAAATCTTTTGCCCTATGAAATCATTACATACGAAACTTCATTTACAAAATCCGATTTCACTAACAAATTTCTTTCTTCCTTACATTTATTGAAATGATTCTTATTTTAGGCTTTGAGTGAGAAGAACAAAGCTATTAGACAGAGGCAGTTGCCACACACATGCAGTCGTAGAGGAATGGCTCGACTGGCTGAAGATTTGGTAAGAAAATAGTACTTTTATTTACTGCAGTATTTATGAAAACTTTTAAGTTAATGAAATTTATTGTTTGGTGTTCTTTTGAATGTAGAAAAGCGAAAGTGGTGATCGCTCTTCTGTCCCTAGAAGTGAAGTTTGGATCAAATCTCGCACTAAGAAAAATGGCGAACCGATGAATTTGATTGCTGCAGATGCTATAGTAAGTTCATACTTTTCAAATACTTATGGTACATATATAAATACTTGTGTGATACATGTCTACTTGTTTAGCATTCACCAACTTAATATATATGCATCGCCTGACTTAGGCATCACCTAATTGCTTGAATTAATTTGATCTTAGCTTGTTCCAAATAGAAAAAACCTCATCAGTTTCCTAATGTTTTGACTGTATTTCAGTATTTAAGTTTATTAGTAATCATGCACTTGAATTTGTAAAATATTGGAACTCTGTGTATGGTTTAGCTTTATGATAATTTCTAGTATTTCTGTAAATGATTTGCAGTTGGCTGTCATAGAGGTTATTTACAAAAGTGACGAAGAATGTTTTTAGTATGTACGAAAATGCATTAGTAGCTATTACGCTAGAGGAACCTCTAAAATGCTATATAATGTTCCAATAAGTTGTTACGGTGGCGCTAAATATATTTTTGTATACAAATATTGTCAACATATTGTAAGATCCAGCTTTTGGTGTGGAGAAGAATCTGTGCAACTGGTGTATATTTCTAATTATCTATGACATAAAAGTAACACACTGCACTGTGTTTTATTGAATTATGCGATGAAATTTATTCTATAGTGCATGGTCTTGAGTCTCATATTGTGGCAAATCCTTGTATTGCCTAATAATTTTCATAGCAAGAGGCTAATAATATTAATTAGTTTCTTATAGAAAATGGAGCAAAGAGATACCGTGTTGTAGGATTATTGTATTTTAGTTTGAATTCCCCTTAAGTCTGCAAATTTAGTATGATGTATTCATATATTGCTCCTTCGATCTGCAAAATTTTAGCTCCTGAATATGTGAGAGATTCGAGAGATCTATAAACTTCGAGAATATTATTTTTTAGGTATTAACTTCCCTCCCAAATATCTGATTTAAGCAAAACAGTATGTGTGTAGCCTGAAAATAATCTACTTCGTAGTATAACCTGTACAAATAATATAAAATATTGTTAATTTGTGATATACACAGAATTGGCTCCCTTGTTTGCAAAAATGTTTTGAGCATGTCATATTTTGACTAAATTCTCATGCTAATTTAGCTTAAACTCAGTCGACTAATCATCTGAATGCATCTCATATATTTCTGTTGGTTTTGGCATGTTGCATCTCATATATTTCTGTTGGTTTTGGCATGTTGCCAAATCAAGTGTAAAATTATGCATCTGCTAGAACATTCTGCATCTAAGCCAAAAAATAATTCAATCACCAAATTTAATCCAAGCTAAAATAAATTTGCAAGCTTCTTAGTGTGTTTCCTATTTTAATTTAAATACTATGTTTTAATTTAAACTGCAATAATATGAAATTAATCATGTTTTGTAGGAAAAGATTAAACAAATTGAAAGTGTTTCACAATCGAGCACGCCAATTAATTATAGAGCAGATGCACTTGCACAAGTGCTAGGGCAAGAAAGACCGGGTCGACTTAGAGCGATGGGAAGAGGAATGAGTCTTAGTAGAGCAGTTTTATCGGAAGTTAAGGATAAGCATACACTGCAACTTGAAAATAAATTGTTGAACTTAGAGAATAGATTTCTACAACTAGAGAAAAATCAGGTAAGAATTATCATTACATTTTGGTCACTAATTGCTTGCACACTTGAACACTTGCATACACACTTGAACACTTGCATACAGTCACTTGAACAGTTGCACACTTCAACCATTATACACTTGAATACTTGCATACTTGAACACGCTAACAGTTTGCATTACCAGACTTACAAAATGACATGTTTTTTTATTTTTACAGAAGTGGGACAGAAGTAGATACAGTGGGACAGAAGTAAACAAACCTCAAGTATTTTTTTTTATTGGTTTCACATCTTTGTATTTTAACTTTTTATTCAATTAGTAACATAATTTTCCTATGTTTAAATGTAGTGCAACTTTGATAAAAATATGAAGAAGTGTGATTTATTGGATTGGCGAGGGAATGAAGAGATCGTTGCTGAAGGAAGATTCTTGTCAGACGATCCAAACGAGATTGTCAATGATGTTCCTTTAGGGTCGGATGCGATGATAGTTTTAGTTGACTGTCCAATCAAGCTTGATGCTTTTCTATGGAGGCCTACACCTTCTTTCACACTTATTAGGGAAGCAAAGGATAATATTATGGCGTGGCCGAAGAATAGAGTTGTTTTAAATTCAACCGATCACATTAAAGAAGAAGAGGATAAGGTAAAAAAATTCTTCACAATGAACATGCAATTTTATTATATACATTATTTACTAAATAAATATTTTTACCTCTAATAGAGTAGAAATAGCAGCTTAGAATGCAAATGCAAGATTTTTGATTGGGGAGGGAGCAAGCAATTAGTAGCTTTAGGACGATTACATTAGAGCATCTCAGAGGAAATTGTTAATGATGTTCCTTTTGGGCCATCAGCTATGATTGTTTGGATAGACGATCCACTAAATCCAGAAGCTTTTTTGTGGAGGCCAGCCCCTGGTTTGATCCGAATTGCGGATGCTGTTGGTAAGAAGGTTGCATGGCCTGAATCGCAAGTAGTTGTTGAGATGGTTGACACTACAGCTCCTATTACGCCTATGGATGTAGTGAAAACATTTAGGGTACTTGATTTTTATTGTGTGTTTCTATTTTTTGATGATTAGCAACTTCATTATTTTTTTCTTTTTTCAACTTACAGACTGCAAATTCAAGAACAAACAATAAGTGCAAGTTAATGTATTTATCGAGAAATGGGAAAGTAGTTGCTTTAGGATGGGTGGAGTCAACCGATCCAAATGCAAGAGTGCATTTCAAATCACTAGGACACAATGCAGTTAAAGTTTGGATAATGACCGTAAAAGAGCCAGCGGTAGAGCTATGGAGGTAAAGATACGAATTACAGTACATGGAAGATGCCCTATCTTCTATTATAGCTTGGCCTGCTACGTACGTTGTAATGGAATGAATTTTGAGTAAGTCTTTACCGTTCATTTTTTTGTTTATTGTTACATTTAGTTATTAGCTTTAAATTATGGTTGGTGGAGTACCAGTTGTAGTGGTTTGTTTGTAGTTGACTTTTTGGAGTTCAGGGATGAGGTAGAGATGATTTTGTTGAATGTATGTAGTGATACAGCATGATGAAGCAAAACCATATTCATCTCTTGTTGGTGTAATAGTTACCTTAATTAAAAGATCTTTTACATGAAACAAATTTGAGTAAAATATATATTGAATCGTTATGATTAGTAATATATCCATTTATAGGTGAAAAAAATGATAAATTGATAAAATTTCAAAATAAATACTGAATATAAGTTACACAAACACTGCCTGTAGCAGAAAATAGATAACAGAAAATGTTGGTATGTATGGAGCTCGCGGTGGAAGGATATGTTGTATTTTCATGGGTGCATTGAAGAAATAGTAGTTAGAAATGTATGGCAAAATGTTGGAGTGTTAGAAATGCTTCAACAGATGGTTGCTGCAACTGAGAAAAGTGAGGTTAACATTGCTTTAATCTATTTTCCATATTGGGAAAATAGATCAGTAGAAATAATCAATTGTAGTTTCTAGTTCATGCAGTTCATGCACTTGCTTTAATGTTTGTACACTGTAATGAAAAATATATATCACATTTCTATCTGAGCATGCACTTGTTTTAACATTTTCTGTTTTCTTTGTGTTAACTTCGCAGGCTTATTTGGAAGGAAGCAAGGTCCTTAGTACGCAACTAGATCAGATCTTGCATGTTGGAACTCTGTACTGTTTGTACTCTGTAATATTTGGAAGGATTGCTTTAATGTTTGTACTCTGTAATGTTTGTACACTTATTAAGTTGACGTTATTTTCTGTTTCTTTGTGTTAACTTGGCTACAGGCTTATGTTTTATTCAATGGTTATGCACTTGCTTTAATGTTTGTACACTGTAATGAAAATATATCACATTTCTTTCTGAGCATGCTCTTGTGTTATATTTGTTGATTATAATCTTTATTCGTTTATGAAGATTTAGTTTGATTGCTACTATTAAAATGTAATATATAGGCATAGCTCTTGAAAAGTGTATCTACGATTTTTATAGCGGCATATATGAGCTGTAAAAGAATTTATCAAAACTATAACATGTTGATTTAATAGCGTGAAATGACCGCTATTGAATAAATATTTTATAGCGGCAAAATGGTGTTATAAAGATTTCCAATTCCGTTGAGATTTAGCTGTATTATAGCGGCTACAATGAGCTTTTGAATAAATATTTTACAGCGGCAAAATGGTGTTATAAAGATTTCCAGTTCCGTTGAGATTTAGCTGTATTATAGCGGCTATAATGAGCTATTGAATTAACGTAACATAGCGGCGAATTTACGTTATAAAATTAAGCTCAACCATAGCGGCATATTTTGTGTTATAAATATTCAACAGTTTTTTATAACATGTCGATATACAGCGCTTATCAAACCGCCATGGTTGTGATTAATAGCGGCTATATGCCACTATAAAAGACACGTTTTGTTGTAGTGTCAGAGTCAAATACAATTCCAACGGGATACTTATACTATCTATCCATATATTTGCTAGAAAATACATACTACATAACACAGTGAAAAATGGGTATATATTTACATAAGGTACTTCAGCTTCATAGCTCCAAAAGACTTCTCCAAAATGCTCCCCAACATGCTCCAAAATGCTCCTAAGGTAACCTGACTACACGGCTGCTCGAAAAATATGGCACCTAGAGTTTAAACGGAAAAACAAACTTTGGGTCAGTCATGGGACTGGTGTGAGAAAAGTATGATGTTTTGAAAACAAAAAGGTATCTCATAAGACCACGCCGCACATAAACACGGAACGGGTTTTTACCTTATGATAACCAAAACTCTTTATTACGTTAAATTTAGGGATATTATTTTTAATGACTTCCTTTGAAAAATTTTGTGAATAAACTTATTAATCTTAGCTGAAATTGTTACATTGATTGAATTCCAGCATAATAAGTTACAATCAAGTCTGTAGGTTCTTATTGGAAAATGGATTTCCATACAAATGACTAGGTGAAAGGACTACCTTTCGATAGGTACACCGCTAGATGGATGTCCCAAGGCACAGAACATCTTCCCTCTACCAACACAAGACAGACCTGCCTCTGTGACTAGATAGTGCTGAATATGTCATACCCCGATCGTTACCGACCTTTATCCGAGAGCTCTCTTCGAATATATCCACATTAATTTATATCCCGAACGTCATAGCGGAAAGAAATATACCTAGAAGGGAATGACCATACCCTAATTAGGAATGACCCACTAAGCCTTGCTGCATCTAACCCTGTTCCGGTCATTTTCGGTTGATGAGGCTCGAGGCAACGATTACCTTTTTACATAGCACATCTTCTTTAAGTTTGAATGCCATATTGCCATTCCACATTCATACGATTGATTTCTACAAAAGTATAAAATCCATGTTAAGCATCCTGGATTTCCTTTCGATATGCTTCACGGTTCGCCTAAAAGGGAAAATTGAGGCCAGTTAAGTTCAGAGTATTATTTGCTCCATCCCTAAGCTTAGTTACACACCTTGTTTTCACTTTTAGAACTGACAGGCGGGACAAATATACTAGTCGTTTCCGCATACTCATTTTCCATTTTTAAATCAATTAATTATTTGTTTAACCATCTTTGAAATAATTTTAAATTGTTTAATTTTATTTTAAAATACTTTATTATTTAAAAATATTTACTAAGGATTTGGAAAAGAATGGTTAAGTTTCAACTTTATTTCAAAAGTTATAGAAAAGCGTTGCGAAAAAGTGTTGCAAAAAGTGTTACAAAAAGTGCTTTAAAGGCTATATTCTTCAGAACGACTTTTATATCATTTAGAAAACCATATTTTCAACTTAAATAACTTTTAAAACATTATAAAAGATTTTTATAATTTATTTCATATTTTAAAACGATTATTTTATCAATTTTCAACTTTGGTCATTTAGTGCAAAAATTGGATTTTTTTGAAAATTGACTTTGCCATATTTCAAAATATACTCGATGAAATCTTGATTTTCATATTTCATTTGAAAGAAATGGATATAAGGATTCAAAAAATTCTTACTTTTAATAATTCCAAACTATATTCCACTTTGTATGTTTATTTGAACTTTGAAAACACGAACTGCCTTTACGTTACGCGTTAAATTTTAGGTGTATTTTGAGTTTCATATCCAAACTTTGTCGAAATAAGTTTAAACACTTAGTAATCATTTCTAAAGCATATTCAAACATTTTTTCAAAGGTATAAAAGACTCCATATCATATTTCATTTTATTTTGGAAAGTGTTTTTTGTGTAAATCAATGTCGTGTATATCGTGACTTGTTTCAATATTTTCATGCAATAAACAACATGTGAAAATCAATATCATAACCAAACAACGAAACAAACATATCACAACATCACAACAAAATAAATACATATAAATTAGGAGTTCTCACATTGTTTGTAATTAAACTAATCTTTAAACTGAAATAGCTTTTCTAACTCAACTCAAATGCTCACGAACACTTGTTTTAAGAATTCTATTTGGCTTGACTTTTCTTGTGGAATCCTTTGGAGCTTTGGGCCGTAATTTTTGAGGGAAGGTTATGCTCGGCCTTGGGTAGGGGGTGGTGGTTGGTGATGGCCGTGGGTTTGAGGAGGAGAAAGAGGGGGATTTGAAGTGGTTTTGAGGTGGCTTGTTGCATATTTCTTTTTATATTATTTTTGAATTTTTTTAGCATTATTTTATTAAGATAGGAAGCCGTGGAAAAGAGTGAGAAGAAGCTTGAAATTTAGAGAAGAAGAAGAAGTGTGGAAGGAAGCGAGAAAGCGGGTGTGTATTTATAGAAAAAACTTTGGATTAAAATATTATGTTTGCAGAAGATCAAAACACTCTTTACTTACTTTTGAAGTAATCTTACTTTTCAAAACTTAACATCACATTTCAAATATTTACTTTATGTCCTTATCACTTAAAAAGTAAGAAAACTTAAAGTAATAATGATGTTTCTTTTGATTTAACATGTTTTGTTTTTATTAGTTTACTTTTTATTATTATATTCTAGATTTTCCTAATTGTTTTTTAATAAAAGTAAACCAAATTAGCAACTTAATTAATACTTACTACATTTATATAAATGTACATGAATATTAAAATAAAGATGCAATAATGCTGTGACAACTTTAAATCGACAAAACATTGATTTTTGATAAAATGTTCTACAGTCATATTTTGACGTTTTAGTTAAATTATTTATTTATGTAAATCAAATTTAAAAATAAATTTGTATAATGTTATTTAAAATATAAACACTCATAAATAAATTAAAATAATTTAATAAACCATTTAAATTACTTTTCTAAAATCTGGATTTTGTTGCTTTTGCCGATATATGCAAATGTTACTATTTTTATGTATATTTCTATTTCAAAATCCTATCTAATATTATTTGAATCATAAAACCTTTTATATTTTATATCTAAAATAACTTTAAATATTATATTTTGAAGTGGTTACATTTTGGGTCGTTACATTCTCTCCTACTTAAAAGAATTTCTCCTTGAAATTAGATAAGAAGAAAACAACTCAAAAAGAAATATGTATTCAATAAGATAGAATATATACAATAAAGGACTACACCAAGGCGGTGAGTACACTATATCGATAACTAAAGTCTATACACCAATCCTAAATTCGAGATAAGCTTTCTTCATCCTTTCCTCTGTTTCCCATTTGCAATCCTTTGCATCCCCGCTCCATTAAGCTTTGACCAACCTTATAACCTTTCTTCTTAATCATTTTTCATCTTGGTCAACGATTCGAACGAGCCTTCTAATAACCGCTAAGTTTGGTCCTATCTCCAAGTCATCCTAGGCAGCTGTTTCTATGATTTGTTCTGGGTCACATACATGTTTCCATAATGTGATACGTGAAAAACATTGTGCACACCAGGCAATCTTTCAGGCAATTGTACTCGATAAGCTAGTGGGTTGATTTATTCAAGAATGGGAAAAGGTCCAATATATCGAGGTGCTAACTTTCCAGCTCTTCCAAATCTTACTACTCCTCTCATTGGAGAGACTTTCAAAAGGATTAACTCTCCAATTGAGAATTCCAAATTTCTACGTCTTCGGTCTGCATAACTCTTTTGTCTACTTTAGGCTTCTTTTAGCTTCTTTCTAATCATATCAAATTTCTTTGAAGCTTCTCGTATCATATCTGGGCCAGACACTAACCGATTTTCAGTTTCTATCCAACATGTTGGCAATTTACATGGACGACTACACAGAGCTTCATACGGTGCTGTGTCGACACTAGCTTGATAGGTGTTATTGTAGGGGAACTCTACTAAATGTAGATGATTCTCCCACGAGCCTCTAAAGTCTAGAATACATGCTCTCAAAAGATGTTCCAAAACATGGTTGATTCTGTCTGTCTATCCATCAGTTTGGGGGTGATATGCAGTGCTTATACTTAGTTTCATTCCTAAAGCTGTCTGTAGTGCTTCGCAAAACTGAATAGTGAAGATTGGATCACGGTCGCTTACCATACTGCTCGAAAATCCACGCAATCGGATAATCTCCTTCATATATATCTCCGCAAGGCATGATGCCTTTTTGTTGGCTTAACTGGAATAAAATGTGCACTTTTGGTTAATCGATCTATGATAACCCAAATGCCTTCATTTCCTTCCATTGTTCGGGGTAAGCCATTAATGAAATCCATGGATATTTGATCCCACTTCCAAGCTGGAATCTCCAAAGGTTGAAGTAATGCTGCTATCTTTTGTTGGTCACTTTTGATTCTTTGGCAATTTTCACAATGGCTGACATAGATAGATATGTTCCTCTTCATGCTTCTCCACCAAAATGTACGCTTCATGTCCTTGTACATCTTATGAATCCCCAGATGAATGCTAAGTTTGGCTGTGTGGCATTCAGCTAATACTTCTTGCTTAAGGTTTCCAACATCCAAAACACAAATTCTTCCATTTAACCATAATACTCCATGGTCATCCATTTTAAAGCTTAAACTCCTTCCTCCATGTATATCTTCAATAATCTCCATTGGGAATCGGTCTTCTTTTTTCTTGCTAGATATTTTCTTCTGAAGAGTTGGAGTTGCTACCAAATAAGAAATAGTAGCTAACTTCCAACTCAAAGCATCAGTTAGTACGTTGGCTTTCCCAAGTGTATATAGAATATCTAGATCATATGACGCGAGAAATTCTAGTCAGCGTTGTTGTCTCATGTTTAAATCCTTCTAGGTGAAAAAGTACTTCAAAGATTTGTTGTCCATGAAGTGTTCGAATTTTTTACCTAAAAGATGGAATATTATTTACTAAGGTCAATTCAAAGTTTTATCGAAATAAACTGTGAAAGATTCTTACCTAGCAAATAATTTCTCCATGTCTTTAGAGCGAACACAACGGCTAATAATTCTAAGTCGTGTGTTGCATAATTCTTCTCATGTGTCTTCAGCTGTCTACTTGCGTAAGCAATCACCTTCCCATCTTGCATTAAAACCGCACCAACTCCTTCTCCAAAAGCATCCGTATGAACGACCAATCCACTATTTCCATTTATAATTGCTAAAACTGGAGCAGTTGTCAACCTCTTCTTTGATTCTTGGAATGCTTCTTCACATTTAGGAGTCCAAACAAATTTAACATCCTTCATTGTCAATTTCGTTAGGCGATAGGCAATCTTACTGAAGTCTTGAACGAATCTTTTGTAATATCCTGCCAAACCTAAGAAGCTACGAATCTCTTTATGAGTTTATGGTTGCTTCCAACCTTGAATAGCTGTAACTTTCCCTAGATCTATTGAAATTTCATTCCTTGTATTATATGTCCAAGGAATCTTACCTCCTTCTCACAAAAATGGCACTTTGAGAATTTGGCTTTAAGCACATTATTCCTCAATATCTCTAACACAGCTTCTAGATGCGTTGCGTGTTCTTCTTTTTTCTTTGAGTAGATAAGGATATCATCGATAAAAACTAAAATGAATTTGTTTAACACATCTCTAAACACTCTATTCATAAGGTCAATAAAATAAACGGGTGCATTAGTCAGCCCAATTGGCATAACCAACCACTCATAGAAAGTATTCGGACCCTTGAATGCAGCTAGATGGATGCAATATTCTACAATCCTTAACTGATGGAATCCTGTAGTGTGGTCCATTTTAGATAAAACTCGAGCTCCGTGTAGCTGGTCAAACAAGTCATCTATTCGAGGTAGAGGGCACTTGTTCTTGATTGTTTGCTTGTTCAGATCCCGATGGTCTATGCACAATCTTGAAGATCCATCGGACTTAGCTACAAAAATTACTCCCCAAACTGAACGACTAGGTCTTATTAATCCCTTCTTTAATAGCTCTTTGGTTTGGTTATTCAACTCTTCCCTTTCTTTCGAAGCCATCCTTCTATCTCCTTGATCAATTGGCATCGCATTAGGAACTAAATTAATACAGAATTCGATTTCTCTATGTGGTGGCAAACTTTTTACTTCTTCAAAGACATCTACAAATTCTTTAATTACGAGCATTGTTTCTAATCCTGTCTGGATGTATCTAAAGCATAAAGAAAACTATCCCTTCTTGGACTAAGATCTTCACAAGGTATTTCTATGAGTTTCCCTAACTTTGTTTTCACTGCATTCGTTCTTTTCAAACAATCTAGAATAGCTTCATTTTTTGTTAACCAATCAATACCATGTAAAATTTTGAATCCAATAAAATCTAAGATGAAAAGATAAAAAGGAAAGTGATGGAGTGGATAGGAAGCTTGGCCCAGCTTATGGGTAGATTGGATACAAGAGCTTGGGACTTGTTTACAGTGCATAAAAAGATTAGTGGAACCTCATATAGGATTCGTCACACAGATAGGGTCGTCGACAATTTTAGGTTTAAGTTTCAATTCTTCTACATTTTTTTAGTGATAAAACTATAAGAAGCTACTATATGAAATAATAGTCTAACTAAAACATCTTTGATAAAAATATTACCTTCTAATATTCCTTTTCCCTTCACACCTAGGGCGGTTGAAGGCTCATCCTTGATAGCATAAACTTTAGCTTGTTCTCCTTTCTTCACTAGGCGACAATTCTTAATCAGCCCTAGTTTATGACAATTATAGTAGAGACAATTCTAAACCATAGAAAAGGAAATACTCGGAGCTTTGGGACCCCAACAATTCTTCGCAATATGGCATTTCTTCTTAAAATTGTTACAAGTGATGTCTTTAAAGCGGTTCTCTTGAGATCTTCCTTTGGGTTTTCCCTGCCACGGCTTCTCGCCATTGAACTTCCCTTTTTAGGTATTGTTGTTGCTTTCTTATACTATGGGTGGATCTATCTTATCCCAAGCTTCGTACCTATAGCCTATGTCTACTAAGTCTACAAATGGTTCTCTCACATGCCAAGTCATTCTAACATAGTATTGCTTCTTTATTCCAAAAATAAAATTTTCATTCTTTCTGAGGGGCGCATCTATCATTCTAGGCCTAAAACAAGATAATTCGCTAAACTTATTAGCATACTCCTCAAACGACATCTCCTCCTCCTGTTTAAAATCCATAAAAGTTCGGTAAATAGGGATTTTCCTATTTTCGGCATATACTACTTCTTCAGAACTTCTTTGAATCGTTCCAATGAGAAATTATCTTCCGACTCATTCTAAGTAATAGATTCCTACCAAACTAGAGCTCTGTCTTGTAGTTGCCAAGAAGCTAAGAATCTCTTCTGCTCATCTCCAATATTCAGTCCTTTAAAAATTCTTTCACAAGAGCGGATCCAAGCTTTTACTTCAATGATGGTTTCTGTTCCTTTGAAAGGTTTACCACTAAGGCTGGTATAGTTCTTGCATAAAGTTGCAAAGTTAATTTGGGCTGCACCAGAACTATTACTTCCTCAACCATTTTCCGTTATCTGTATATAGTAAGAAAAAGATCTTTAGGATATATAGATGAGATATCTTAGGGAATGCTATACAGTATGATAATTAAGTTAAAAGTTTTAATTATGCACTCTATTAGAATAAACTCATTTTAGGGCATTACTACCCCTATCTCTAATGAGTCATACCGCAACAAAGCCAAAGTTCTTGCTTAACCTTCAGCTCTGATACCAAATGTGATGAACCGTGTAATAACCCTGTATTTTCTGATTATTTTAGTTGTATGTTTTAATTATTTTAATTGTATTTTTGATTTACTATTTTATTTATTAAACTAAATAATTTTGTTATTTTGAATAAAATTTTGATTTTTTGATATGAATTAGAATTCCAAACATGACTAAATAGAATATTTTCCAGAAGTGTGAATTTTGGTCAATATGGTCAAACCTTGACTTTTAAATTTAAAAATTTAAAATTTTGAATTTTATCAATTATTATGGAAGTAAATAAAATTTTAAGAATACTGCTTTTCATTTCATTGAAATCCGATTTATACTGTGAAAGTTATGCCTTTTACACTATTGTGTGAAATTTGCTGTATTTAACAAAATTGTTGTTTCAATTTTATATAAATAATATTTTGTTTGTTATGTCATGTTCTAATTCATATTTACATGTGTAACATGATATTATGTATATATTTTAGTTTTAAAACATTTTTAAAAGTGTAATTGAAATTTTCCAATGTCAGTTGTCTTTTGTTTACAATTTCTAATTTCTGGTTTCAAATAATTAAAGTAATTCTTTATTTATTTTTCTATTTTCTTAAGACCTTATTTTATTTTCATTTACACTTTATTTGGTTCAGTATTTATTGTATTTTACTTGACTTTCTATTGGTTTAGAAATATAATAATAATTTTCCAAAGCTGGTGCTATTTTGTTTGTAATTTTAAGCCTTGTTTTAAATTAATAAACTATTTATTTAATTCCTTTTTTGTTTTCATAAAATTATTTATTTTGTTTTCTTTCTCTAATGCAATTACTAAAATTTTATTTGTTTTATTTGATTTAATAGAAGTGGAAATACGAAAAGACTAATGTTTTAAACTGTGTGACCTTTCATTAGCCAAAACCTCTTCAATTTCCAAAGTCTTTTCATTTGCCTTGAGTTGGCCGTGCACTTTCAATTGATAAGTTTTAACTCATTTTCGCGTGAGAAAAAGTGTCATTCCTCATTTCATTCACGGCTACAAAAATTGGTAATGGCCTCCTCTCTTTTTTTTCACTTTTTCTCTTTATTTTTTCCTTTTGATTTTCAATGTTTTGCCTTGGCTTCTTCTCCTTGTCACTCGGCCATAGCCTCACCACCTACACCTTCCCCCTCCTCCCATGATCCACGGTAACAACCCCTTCTACCCCTCTGACCAATCATGGCCATGACCCCCCAGGACCAAAGCTCGACACAAAATTTGTCAAAAATCCTTAAACTATGCATGTAGCCTAGCCTAGCTTCTACACCAACAACATGCATCACCTTGGCCGCCACCTATTGCTTCACCACCACCTAGATACCACCTCTACCTATCACTTTAGCTCTGTCCAGATCTGACCTGACCTGTACATGCCAAGGCCGAGCATATGAGTGTTGAAAGCATGGAAAATCATTGTGTTCATTATGGTCTTTAATTTCAAAGTTGTTTCAATATAATTTGTGATGAATTCATATTTATATTTTGCTTTGTTTTGTTGTTGAATACAAGATTTACATCTTGGCTTTGTCTCCACTTGAGTCTATTGTTGTGTTATCGTGCTTTTTGGGATTCGTTTGTGTCATTGATTTGCTAACTCCAGCATAAAAAGGTGAGTATTCACACATGACATTTGTACTTATACAACTGTGAAGTGATACCATGTGAAAGTGTAGGAATAATTATATCATGTTATACCTGCTTATGTTATAAATTATATGATGTTAACCCTGTTATTAACCTTTCACATCATCTGATACTGCTATACGTTGTTATACTGCTTATTATATCTGTTTCTCACACTGCAAGTTCCCCGTAGAATAGAATCGCTATGGGTTGAAATGATACATACCCGAATGGACATTAGTTATGGGCTGAAATGATAGGCCTGATCATTTTTTATTTATTTTATTTTTACTTGGGACTGTGGGTTTGAAATGATAGAACCCGGATTTTTCTTTGTAAACTGCGGATTGAAATGACATATATCTGTATCACTTGACGTAGGTTAGAAAACAATATACAGGCCCGTGGTTAATTTTATAAAGTATTTTTGAATATTTTAAATATTATTTAACAAAAAGTGTAAAATTATGAAAATTTGATTTAAATTGGGTTTTAAATGTTTTAATAAAGAAAATTTGATTTTTCTGTAAGTGGAAATGTTAAATAAGTAAATGGTTAAATTGAATTTTGGAAATATAACTTAAGTTTGGAATTTGGAAAATTTTGGTTTTAAAATGGTATTTAAGTGTCATAGATAATATGGAAATTTAATTATATTTGGAAAATGGTAAATATGATAATTTTATTTGAATTTGAATGTAAATGATTTAATAAAGTGTTATTGATTTTTCTATGAATCAAAATGGTTAAATAAACGAATGCCTAAAAATGTAATTTTAAAATATAACTTGAATTGGAAATGTGAGTTTGGTTTTAATTAAAGGTTTAAGTTAATTAAATAAATTGGAAATTTAGTTTAATGTGTGAAGTGGTAATTTAAAAAAAATGTAAGTGTAAAAATTGTCAAATGCAAAATGGGAAAATTGTACACTTGAATTTGTAAGTGCAATTGTTGAAAAAATTGGATTTTTCGGTAAAAGGTTACTTTATAAAAATCATAAGTTAAAAGAGTATTTTTAATGAACATTTTTGAATGTTAAAAACGTGATTTTTATAATGTTTAAAGGGTTTAAATTGAAGTTTATTATTTGCTGGAAATACGTTAAAATCTGAAAAATACTTTTTATAGCATTCAGAAATGCTATGGTTTCTGTAAATGAACTAAAAACCTAATAAAAAGGCTATCACAGCAGTTCTGAAATGTTGTAGTTGCTAAAGTAAACTAAAAAGCTAAAAAAACTTAATAAAGGGCTATTACAGCAGTTCTGTAAATGCTGTAGTGGTCTGCTGTCGTTGCTGAAAAAACCTTTAATTTGAAACCTGAGCTATTACAGCATTTCTAAAAATGCTGTCTTTGCTGAATTAAAATGTTTTCAAGTATAACTTTTAACAGCTTTTTTCTAAATGTTGCGTAAGGCTAGAATTTTCAATGTTTATAGTTTTTACTAAGTAAATGAGCTCACAATGGTTTGAAACTTTGGAAATTGAATACTTGATTTCAAAGTATAATAACTTCACTTTTGAATGGTTTAAATGAATTAGCTTTATGGAATATATACTTTTTAAAAGGTGATTTGAAATGATAATAAATGAATGATATCTTGGAATTTAAAAAGGCATTTTAAATTTGTTATTTGGATTTGAATTCAAGTAATGATTTGATAATGATGTTTTGAAAGGATATGATATTTTGATATATTGAAATGGTTTAAAAAGGAAACTTTGAAAGGATATGATATTGATATTGAAATGTTGATCATTATTTTGATAAAAATTTGGATTTGAAATGATATTTTATTTTGAAGTATAAAATATTATTTTTAAAAATTATAACCACGGGTTATAATAACGATTGGTTGGCAAAGAGACGGGGATTGGATATAGGCTTACTCTTTGTCGATACCGAAAACCACTTTGATAGCCGTTTACACGGTGGAGATTCCAGAATGAAGTAGGATGGTGGAGATGTTCTTGAGGTATGTTACTTGGACCCAACTCCCGTGAGTTGGCATGAGATGGCTAAAACAGGAGCGATCTAGGGCCAAGTGAGGTTATACCATCGATCGGACGCATTTCTTCGATATCATTCTATTACTTTTGTGATTGATTGGGTGCACCCCTCCGGATTTGGGAATGTGTTCCGAGGCGGGCGTAGTGGATGCTACGTTACCACCCACCCGTGTGCGTAATTGGTATATCTACCGTGGCATTGCCTCGTTGTGCCCTGTCACCTACCACATCGAGCCTTTACTACAAGTTTGGTTTTCTCCCATAGCCCTTGCATATCTTCTCATAGTCTGCCGATCAGGATAAATGCAGATATTGGATGGACTACTGGGACTATTACGTGTCTGGGGCTATATGGGTAACCCTTTGATGTTATTTTAATGTTAGAAACTATTATAATAGCGCAATATTACTACATAGTAAATAGTTTAACGGATTCTTAGAGGATGGGCGGTCCCAAGAATCCTTTAAGTTACTTGTGCCTTTACTACAGTTCACTTGAGTTGGTTTACATGGTATAAGTATGTATGTCCTGGCTCGAGTGTTTGTATTTTTATTTACGCTTGGGTCAGCCTGAGTATTCGCAGATTTGGATTCCACTTTCTGGAGATTGGAATCACTGGAGATTATCTGCTTGTCTATTTTTATCTATTTCACTTCCAGTTATCCTGTTGATCCCAGTGTTGTATTCAGCTTGTACTTGGTTATCATATTAAGACTTCTGTTGTATCTTATTTAACTCTGATATATTTATATAGTAGCTTCATGAACTACTATTTCTTTTACTTCCGCTGCATTATTATTACTCTGTTTCTGTGATCTGTGATTATTTATTTGCTGTATATTCTGATATTAGCCAAATTTTATTTACAACGCGGTATTTTGAGCAATTCAAGTCCGAAATGTGCGCATGCGAATGGCTGAAAATATTGGGATGTTACATTTGGTATCAAAGCTTTGGCTTTGAGGCAAAACTTAGAATATAAGGTAAATTTATTGACAGAATCACTTTCGTTCAAGTCTGAATCTTTCCTCTTTGATTCAAATTTCCTTCGAATTTTAGAACGTTCTCTGCGGTTCCAAAATCCATTCGTGTCCCTCACTATTCAACTTCTTTTGATTCTGGAGTATCTCATAACTCCACTTCGAATGATCTTTATAGTGAGTCGGCAGTCTCGCCTATCTCTAATTTGCTTGTATAGGGGTGAAACTCCTTTACAATTAGCATCGATTCACCAGAGATTTATATCTATCCTTGGTTTAGATGCTAATATCTTTTGTTATTCCAAACTCTGTCTCTTGAGATCGAATGTATATTTACCCCAGAAAATCCACATCGATCTTATTCTTTAAGCCCCGGTTGACGCGGTTAAGGTTGCCCATGATTTATTTAAGTTTACCCATCTCCCTATTTTGTTAATTAATCATCTTGTCTTTTGTTTCCAACCTATCTTCAAACATTTTGAATTGTAATTGTAAATCTATAATTAATGTTTTTTTTATATTGTGTTGTTTAAGTTGCTGATGTTGATTTAGGTTTCTGATCGATTCGTCTGACCACGTTATCGATAAGATTTCCAAAACACTTGAACATAGCAAACTGACACAATTGGTTTTTTCAGATTTAGTACTGAAACAAATTTTGTAACCATACTATAAATTTTTCTTGATCTTTATTGAATTGGTTGTTAAGAAATAATATTTGATTTTGATTTATATATCATTTCTCTTGTTTCATATATAAATAATTGAAATATAAAACATGTTTATAAGTTAATTTGGAAATTTAAAATGAATTTAAAACAAGAATTTGAGAATTTAATTTTCGATGGTTTCAAACTTTGTGTTTAAAGTTTTAAAAGGATATATTATTTGAAGTATTTTCAAATGAAATTTGTTTCCAAAGAATTTTAAAGTTTAAAAATTTATGCTCTTCTCTTTATCGCTAGAAAATAACTTCGGTGATGATCGCAGCATCATCGACATGTATTTTTGAGTTTTGAAGTGAAGAGACCATTCTATAGTCTTGCTACAGCTTTGTTTGGGGAATTTAATAGATTTGAATTATATAATAAGACTGGATTTATAACTTATGCTGATATATGATTTAAATTTAAATGGACACACACACACACACACACACACACACAGAGAGTATATGTGCATTTATTTATCTCTAAATAGTTTGGAATTTATCAAAAATTTAAATTCCTAAATTTTATTTTGAAAGATAATTTCAATTATAATTTCAAGATTTGGATAAATATTCAAGCTTGAAATGATTAAATTTGGAAGTCTTATTTTTATAATACACCATTTCATTTCAAGATAACTTGCCTTAATTTTTAGAAGTTGAATATGTAATTGGATAATATACAATATAAAAGATTTTTAAAATAAAATTTGAGTGGTTATAGTAAATGTTATACACTTAAGTTTTAGTTATAAAAAGATTAACAGAGGTAAATAGAATAAAAGGTAAATTGAATAATTTACAATATAAAAGGATGTTAAAGGAATTAAGAATAAATTAAAGCAGCTATAATAAGTGTAAGTATATTTAACATTGAGAGGAATAAAATTTAATTTGAAGAACTAAATTTATTGAATACATTATGAGTATAATAATTGATTTTTTTTTCAAATACATGATTTTAGAGATTGATAGATTAAGAAAATTGGATTATAAGATAATGAAATTAGAGATAGTTAAGATTTATTTAACTTGTGTAAAATTAATTATCAATTTAAGTTGAAATTTCCATGGTTTCAAACTTGTTATCTTATTTTATTTTTCAAACTATCTTATGGTTCTTCTTATTTTCCTTATCTTGCTACAGACTGGTGTAAGCATTTTTCTATAATCTTTCTGTTTAGAAATCTTTCTATAATCTTTGATAATCTTTAGTACTCATTTTAAATCTGAGCACTACTTGCCATCCACAGACCGTCGGTCAAGCGGAAAGGGTGAATCAGATCCTAGAGGATCTTTTCGTGCTTGTATTCTTGATTCTGGAGGATCTTGGGAAGATCACCTCCACCTTGTTAATTTACCTATAACAACCGTTATTAGGTATAATTTCAATCTTTTGTCATCTTATCTTAATCTTATTTTATTTTATCTTTTCCGTGCTTTCCCCGTACCTCATTCCTTTTCGGGGACGAAAAGTTTTGAGTGGGAGAGAGTGTAACAACCCTGTATTTTATGATTATTTTAATTGTATATTTTAATTATTTTAATTGGATTTTTGATTTATTATAATTATTTATTAAATTAAATAATTTTTTATTTTAAATATAAATTCTGACTTTTTGATACGAATTAGAATTCCAAACATGACTAAATAGAATATTTTCCAGAAGTGTGAATTTTGGTCAAACTTTGACTTTTAAGTTTTAAAATTTTAAATTTTGAAATTTTGGATTTTATCTTTTATTGTGAAAGTAAATAAAATTTTAAGAATACTGCTTTTCGTTTCATTGAAATCCGATTTATATTGTGAAAGTTATGCCTTTTACACTATTGTGTGAAATTTACTGTATTTAACAAAGTTGAATATTTTGTTTGTTATGTCATGTTCTAATTTATATTCACATGTGTAACATGATATTATGTATATATTTTAGTTTTAAAACATTTTTAAATGTGTAACTGAAATTTTCCAATGTCAGTTGTCTTTTGTTCACAATTTCTAATTTCTAGTTCCAATTAATTAAAGTAATTCTTTATTTATTTTTCTATTTTATGAAGATCTTATTTTATTTTCATTTACACTTTATTTGGTTCAGAATTTATTTTATTTTACTTGACTTTTTATGGGTTTAGAAATATAGTAATAGTTTTCCAAAGCTAGTGCTATTTTGTTTGTAATTTTAAGCCTTATTTTAAATTAATAAACTATTTCTTTAACTCTTTTTCTATTTTTATTAAAATTATTTATTTACTTCAGTTTATTTTATTTTGTTTTCTTTTTCCAATGCAATTACTAAAATTTTATTTTTTTATTTGATTTAATAGAAGTGGAAATTTGAAAAGACTAATGTTTTAAATTGTGTGACCTTTCATTAGCCAAAACCTCTTCACTTTCCTAAGTCTTTTCATTTGCCTTGAGTTGGCCGTGCACTTTCATTTGATAGCCATGAGTTTTAACTCATTTTCACATGAGAAAAGTTGTCATTCCACATTTCATTCATGGCTACAAAGATTGGTAATGGCCTCCTCTTTTTTTTAATTTTTCTCTTCATTTTTTCCTTTTGATTTTCAATGTTTTGCCTTGGCTTCTTCTCCTTGTTGCTCGGCCATAGCCTCACAACCTTCACCTTCCTCCTCCTCCCCATGATCCATGGAAATAACCCCTTCTACCCTCTGACCAATCATGGCCATGACCTTCTTGGACCAAAGCTCCACACAAAATTTGTCAAAATCCTTAAACTATGCATGTAGCCTAGCCTAGCTTCTTCACCACCAACACACATCACCTTGGCCGCCTCCTATTGCTTCACCACCACCTAGATACCACCTCTACCTATCAATTTAGCCTCTGACCTGACCTGTACATGCCAAGACCGAGCATATGAGTGTTGAAAGCGTGGCAAATCATTGTGTTCATTATGGTTTTTAATTTCACAGTTGTTCCAGTATAATTTGTGATGAATTCATATTTATATTTTGCTTTGTTTTGTTGTTGAATACAAGATTTACATCTTGGCTTTATCTCCACTTGAGTCTATTTTCGTGTTATCATGCTTTCTGGGATTCGTTTGTGTCAATGATTTGCTAACTCCAACATAAAAAGGTGAGTATTCACACATGACATTTGTACTTATAAAACTGTGAAGTGATACCAAGTGAAAGTGTAGAAATAATTATATCATGTTATACCAGCTTATGTTATAAATTATATGATGTTAACCCTGTTATTAACCTGTAAAATCATTTGATACTGCTATATGTTGTTATACTGCTTATTATATCTGTTTCTCACACTGCAAGTTCCCTGTAGAATAGAATCACTATGGGTTGAAATGATACATACCTGAACGGACATTAGAATAGAGAAAAACCGTTATGGGTTGAAATGATATGCCTGAACAGTTTTTATTTATTTTATTTTTACTTGGGACTGCAGGTTTGAAATGATAGAACCCGGATTTTTCTTTGTAAACTGCGGATTCAAATGATATATATCTGTATCACTTGACCTAGGTTAGAAAACTATATACAGGCCCGTGGTTAATTATATAAAGTATTTTTGAATATTTTAAATATTTTTTTAAAAAAAGTGTAAAATTATGAAAATTTGATGTTAATTGGGTTTTCAATGTTTTAGTAAAGAAATTTTGATTTTTCTGTAAGTGGAAATGTTAAATAAATAAATGGTTAAATTTAATTTCGGAAATATAACTTAAGTTTGAAAATTTGGAAAATTTTGGTTTTAAAATGGTATTTAAGTTATATAGATAATACGGAAATTTAATTATATTTGGAAAATGGTAAATATGATAATTTGATTTGAATTTGAATGTAATTGATTTAATAAAGTGTTATTGATTTTTCTATGAATCAAAATGGTTAAATTAATGAATGCTTAACTCGACTTGGAAATGTGAGTTTGGTTTTAATTAAAGGTTTAAGTTAATAAATTTGAAATTTAGTTTAATGTGTGAAATGGTAATTCGAAAAAAAATGTAAGTGTAAATAAATTGTCAAATGCAAAATGGGAAAATTGTACACTTGAATTTGTAAAGTGAAATTATTGAAAAATTTGGATTTTTCGGTAAAAGGTTACTTTATAAAAATCATAAGTTAAAAGAGTATTTTTATTGAACATTTTTTAATGTTAAAAATGAGATTTTTATAATGTTTAAAGGGTTTAAATTGAAGTTTATTATTTGCTGGAGATACACTAAAATCTGAAAAATACTTTTAATAGCATTCAGAAATGCTATGGTTTCTGTAAATGAACTAAAAACCTAATAAAAAGGCTATTACAGCAGTTCTGAAATGCTATAGTTGTTGAAGTAAACTAAAAGGCTAAAAAAACTTAATAAAGGCCTCTTACAGCAGTTCTGTAAATGCTATAGTGGTCTGCTGTCTTTGTTGAAAAAAAACCCTTTAATTTGAAACCTGAGCTATTACAGCTTTTCTGGAAATGCTGTCTTTGCTGAATTAAAATGCTTTCAAGTATAACTTATAACAGCTTTTTTCTAAAAGTTGCGTAAGGCTGGAATTTTCAATGTTTATGGTTTTTTAACTAAGTAAATGAGCTCAGAATGGTTTGAAACTTTAGAAATTGAATACTTGATTTGAAAGTATAATAACTTCACTTTTGAATGGTTTAAATGAATTAATTTGATGGGATATAAACTATTTAAAAGGCGATTTGAAATGATAATAAATGAATGATATCTTGGAATTTAAAATGGCAGTTTAAAATTTGATATTTGGATTTGAATTCAAGTAATGATTTGATAATGAAGTTTTGAAAGGATATGATATTTTGATATATTGAAATGATCTAAAAAGGAAATTTTGAAAGGATATGATATTTTGATATCGAAAGGTTGATCTTTATTTTGATAAAGATTTGGATTTGAAATGATACTTTATTTTGAAGTATAAAATATTATTTTTAAAAATTATAACCACGGGTTATAATAACGATTGGCTGGCGAAGAGACCAGGATCGGATATGGGCATACTCTCTATCGATACCGAAAACCACTTTGACAACCATGTACGCGGTGGAGATTCCTGAATGAAGTAGGATGGTGGCGACGTTCTTGAGGCATCTTACGTGGACCCAATCCATGAGTTGGTATAAGGTGGCTAAAAAGGGAGTGGTCTCGGGCAAAGTGAGGTCATACCTCCGATCGGACGCATTTCTTTGATATCATTCTATTACTTGTTGATTGATTGGGTGCACCCCTCTGGGTTTGGGAATGTGTTCCGAGGTGGGCGCAGTGGCTGCTACGTTACCACCAGCCCGTGTGCGTAATTGGTATATCTACCCTGACATTGCCTCGTTGTGCCGTGTCACCTACAATATCGAGCCTTTACTACGAGTTCGGTTTTCTCCCAATCAAGAGATGTGCAGATATTGGATGGATTACCGAGACTATTACGTGTCTGGGGCTATATGGGTAACCCTTTGATGATATTTTAAACTTTAAAGTAAGTTTATTTTACTGTTAGACACTATTATAATAGCGCAATATTACTACATAGTAAATAGTTTAACGGATTCTTTGAGAATGAGCGGTCCTAAGCATCCTTTAAGTTACTTGTGTCTTTATTACAGTTCACTTGCGTTGGTTTACATGGTATAAGTATGTATGTCCTGACTCGAGTGTTTGTATTTTTATTTACGCTTGGGTCAGCCTGAGTATTCACAGATTTGGATTCCACTTTCTGGAGATTGGAATCGCTGGAGATTATCTGCTTGTCTAGTTTTATCTATTTCACTTCCAGTTATCCTGTTGATCCCAGTGTTGTATTCAACTTGTACTTGGTTATCATATTGAGACTTCTGTTGTATCTTATTTAACTCTGATATATTTATATAGTAGCTTCATGAACTACTATTTCTTTTACTTCCGCTGCATTATTATTACTCTGTGTTTGTGATCTGTGATTATTTATTTGCTGTATATTCTGAGATTAGCCAAATTTTATTTACAACGCGGTATTTTGAGCAATTCAAGTCCGAAATGTGCGCATGCGAATGGCTGAAAATATTGGGATGTTACATTTGGTATCAAAGCTTTGGCTTTGAGGCAAAACTTAGAATATAAGGTAAATTTATTGACAGAATCACTTTCGTTCGAGTTTGAATCTTTCCTCTTTGATTCAAATTTCCTTTGAATTTTAGAACGTTCCCTGCGGCTCCAAAATCCTTTCGTGTCCCTCACTATTCATCTTCTTTTGATTCTGGAGTATCCCATAACTCCACTTCGAATGATCTTTATAGTGAGTTGGCTGTCTCGCCTATCTCTAATTTGCTTGTATAGGGGTGAAACTCCTTTACAATTAGCATCGATTCACCAGAGATTTATATCTATCCTTGGTTTAGATGCTAATATCTTTTGTTATTCCAAACTCTGTCTCTTGAGATCGAATGTATATTTACCCTAGAAAATCCACATCGATCTTATTCTTTAAGCCCCGGTCGACGCGGTTAAGGTTGCCCACGATTTATTTAAGTTTACCCATCTCCCTATTTTGTTAATTAATCATCTTGTCTTTTGTTTCCAACCTATCTTCAAACATTTTGAATTGTAATTGTAAATCTATAATTAATGTTTTGTTTTATATTGTGTTGTTTAAGTTGTTGATGTTGATTTGGGTTTCTGATCAATTCGTCCGACCACGCTATCGATAAGATTTCCAAAACACTTGAACATAGCAAACTGACACAATTGGTTTTTTCAGATTTAGTACTGAAACAAATTTTGTAACTATATTATAAATTTTTCTTGATCTTTATTGAATTGGTTGTTAAGAAATAATATTTGATTTTGATTTATATATCATTTCTCTTGTTCATATATAAATAATTGAACTATAAAACATGTTTATAATTTATTTTGGAAATTTAAAATGAATTTAAAACAAGAATTTGAGAATTTAATTTTCGATGGTTTCAAATTTTTTTTTTAAATTTTTAAAAGGATATATTATTTAAAAGTATTTTCAAATGGAAATTTGTTTCCTAAAAATTTTAAAGTTTAAAAATTTATGCTCTTCTCTTTATCGCTGGAAAATAACTTCGGTGATGACCGCAGCATCATCGACATGAATTTTTGAGTTTTGAAGTGAAGAGATCATTCTGTAGTCTTGCTATAGCTTTGTTTGGGGAATTTAATAGATTTGAATTCTATAATCGTATTCCAATGTCGCAGATCCAAATGTCGAACCTGGCTCCCCGGAGCTTATAACACATCAAGTAACAACACACCGGAAGAAAAGAAATGAATATCATTGATATACAACATTCGATACAACAATGATACAATGTGAATCAATATCAGAGAGAAGATAAAAATGCTACAGCGGAAAACTAAATGAACTAGCAGCTGAACCAAAACTCCAAACAACAACTGCAACTCAAATCCAGTGCACCAAAGCCGAACTCCAAACCACAAGCTCGAACCACCATCTCGTTTCACCAAGACAAGCAAGTCTCGTACACCAAAGACTTCAATATCCAAAGTCTCCGAAGAATTACAAGGAGAAAGCTAAGAGCTACCGAATCGATATCTACTATCTACTATCTGAAAAACCCAACTCTAGACTGCCCGTGTGGAAAATAGTGGGCACCCAAAGTTTAGGAAAGGAACAATAAAGTCCGGGTCAGTCATGGGACTGGTATGAGCAACAAAAAAACATTTTATCTTTTAAAATAGACAAAATAATTAAAAATTTGAAATCCGCAATGCTTTTTGAAAAATGAAATTACCATAAGGTCTCCCGCCACACATACAATGCAAACGCAGACTTGAGGAAGATTTCTCCTTATGATAGTCATATATGCTTGATACGCGAAAACCATTTGATATTATTATTAGTGCATAGTGGAAAACATTTCGAAAGTATAATATTAATCTTAGCCAGCATACGTACCATTATAGTATGCCTACTATAGCTACTATGTTAAATGGCAGGTTCTACAACTAAAACCGTACAAGGCGCGTATTGGAGAATGGATTTCCAATAATGGTCAGGCTAAGGAACTTCCTGGGCCACATGGGTACGCCTATGGAGGGACGCCTCGAGAATCTAACCGGATCTTTGCTAACACAAGGCCGAGTTACCTCTGTAACTAGGTAACTACTACACGAGTACGCCATCCCCCGGTCGTAATCAACCTTTATCCGAGCGCTCGATACCAACAACCACAAAGTAATATATTTGCAGTAACCACATAGGTTAAATTCTGAGCTCCATACCATGATATCACCTTTATCCAGAAGGAAATGAACATACCCTCAGGAGGCGCTACCCCCAAATAACCTTGCCGCATCTTTCCTGTTTCGACCATTTCGGGTTATGAAGTTCGACGAAGTCTCGTCCACAAAGCTACGCTTTTCACAAAGCCTTGCTTTGATCAACAAATGATCAACAGCACTTCATATGCCACATTACCAAATTGGGAATGTATTACTGGTGACCATCAATTACATAACATCTGAGCTCGTACGTCTCAGAGAAGGGTGTTAAGCTAAGAGAATAAATCTTCGCCACCAAACAGAAATGTATTTGATAGAAACCGGTTTTACATCTCAAAGTGTAGTGTTAGACACACATCCATACAAGTCTGTTCCGGGTTCGGATAGAACCAAAGGCACTTCCGAAGAAGCCCTCGCAAATTTGGGAATCCACAATCCCGATCGGACTTCCCATCACTTAGGGAATCTCTATACCGTAGCTACTCGGTGCAGAGACAATCGATAAGTCATCCTATCGTTCTCGCAAATACCCGGTCTTCACCACCGGTCTTCAATTGCTATCCATTTACGACATATCACATATTCGGAATGGGTTATATGACACAAACGTCCTCTCCCGGCTAAACCGAATAGTGAGCGCAATATTTAAAAGCATATGGATATGGGATTTCAGTTAAGTCACAACTTTAAAACCCAAAACTTTTCATTCAAATGGTTAAGCGAATTACCATTTATAAATCTTTTCAACCAAAAAGATTCACTTCCAGAAACCTTTCAATGGTTTAAAAAATTTCCACCTTTTAATCTTTTAAACAAAAGATTTATTTTTAAGACCCCTTTCAATTTAAAACAAGGTTCACCAATCTTTTAAACAAAGATTCATTCATAACTTTCAAAACAATTCCGGGTTTCAAATCTTTTATATAAAAGGTACATCATTTACAATCCTCTTCAATTTTAAAATAGAGTTCAACTACCTTTGACAAAGATTCAGTTTCAGCTTTCAAAACCATTCAATTTAAAATTTGAAATCTTTTTATCATAAATATTATTTGAAACTACTTGTTTCCGTTTCAGAAAACCCAATTCCATTTCTAAAGTTATCTGAGTTCAAAATTCAAACTTTTAAAACCATTTCAAAATATTAAATTCAAATATATGTGACTTAACCGTTTTCCTCGTGAATGTGTGTATGGTGTAGTCCAGGGGTTTAACATAATAGTGCAACAATATTCAATCATCACATATCAAAACACAGAAATATCGATAAGCGGTATAATCTATAACGCTTATCTTCATTTACAGATTCGTAGATAAATGTATCACAGATGAATAAATAAATAAATTACACACAACCCAGTTCACAGAACAGAATATCACAGATCAATCAATTCAAGGCAATTCATACAAGGCAAACATTCATAAGCAAGGTCAAGCATTCAATAATCATTTATAGGTAGGGTTAATTAATTGTTTAATCCTAATTAATTCAATTAATTTCCAATAAATTAATTACTTATGAATTAATTAACCAATCCTAATTAATTAATTACAAAACATTTGATATAAATTAATTAATCAATCACCTTATTTAATTACATCAATAAATCACTTCATTATTAATTGTTCCTCAATTAGTCCATTTTAAATTACATCATTAATTATATTAATTAATGATCTCTAATTGTATTTAAATTAAATTACTTTTTTTAATTTAATTTAATTAAACACAATTATTTATCATCCTTGATTAATAACAAAAGTAATTACCCAAATTACTTCATTTATAAATCATATTCACTAATTACCTCCCAGTAATTATCATTATTACTTCCCTGAGTGATTATCTCCATTAATTACACTAAGTAATTACACTTATCTAATTATCAAATGATTTTTCTTAAGTTAATTTAACTAAATTAATTAATTAACTTAAATTAACGACATTACCAAAATTAATTACAATAGGTAATAAATCCCTTAATTACTTTCAGTAAGTAATTTCATTCAAAAATGTATAATTGATTATCTAAATTAATTAATCTAATTAATTATCAAAATAAATTAATTTAATAATTCCTAGTTAATTATCTTCATTAATGAATAATATTTCTTTAATTATTTTCTTAAGAAATTATCTTAGATTAATTCATTATTAATCATTTCTAATTATAAATTAATCTAAATTATTTATTTATAAATTTAAATCATTCTTTAACTATCTTATTAATTAAAACTTAATTATCTCTAAGATAATTAATTTCTTTATTAATGATTTCATTAACATTTAAGTGTATTTTAAACATTACACTTTTAAATTTAATTTCAAATTCCATTTTGAATTTAAGATTCCAAATTTATTTAAACATTAACCAAATTTAAATTCAATTTATAAACCTTTAAATAAATGTAGATAATATTTATTACTTACATTTGAAACTTATATAAGATAAGCCTTTAAACTAGTTTACTTAATTTTATTTAAAATTAAGTTTTTGAGTACATTACTATTAACTTGCAAATTCAAGTTAACAAATCATTTAACTTCCATTTATAAACCTTTATAAAGAATTTCATTAAAAAAAGTCAAGTTTAAATATTTGTTTGAAAAACAAATTTACTTTTAACAAACTATTTTAATTTATACTTGTTTTGAAAACCTTCAGAATTTTAAAAAAAACTTATTTAAATACCCAGATTTGAATTCAAGAAACTTGAATCTACTATTTATTTAAAACATTAGATTTTTAAACTTGATTTAAACTTGTTTTAAACCATGATTTAAAACTCTTTATTTAAAATCATAATTTCATTTTAAACTTAAAAATTCAAAAGCCTTTTGAAGACTGAACTTAGCCTTTTGAATTTAAAGTACTCTTTAAATTATGTTTCAGATTTTAACTTAAAATTCAAAATTTAGAAACTGTCAGGTTTTTAAAACTGAAAACCCACTTTAAATATTTCAAAATTTTTAAGATTCAAATCCATTTGAATTTCTACTTCATACTAGATTTAAACTTCATTTAAACCCAAACTAAGTTTGATTTGAACTTAGTTAAATTATCTGTTTCACATTTTAAAGACCCAGGCTTAAAAATTCTAAAACTTACAGATTTTAAATCCTGTAACTTATATACCCGAGCCACACAAAAATTTCTCGAGTCAAAAGCAAATAATTCTCGAGTCAAACCTTAAATAACTCGAGTAGCTTTTCTCAGCCTAAACAAAAATATCAAAACTTACAAATGTTCGCCATGCACATGCACGGAGGTTGTGGATGATTCTGATCATCGACGATGATCTTCCCATGTCAACTGGAACTCCCAAACCCAAACTCAATCACCAGATTACCTTCAACTTGTCTCGAAATTGAATTCGAGTTAAATCCAAAACCTTGAAGCACAAACTTCAGCTAAATCCCTAACCTGTCGTCGCCATTTTCTCACATCTCTAGCCACCAGAAAACACCAGCCTTTGGTCGCGAACGCGTCAACTCGCCAACTTCCATCTCCCACAATCTCATTGCACTCGATCAAGCAGAGAGTCAATGCCGATCGAAAATATCCAATCAAACAAAACTAGGGTTCTGAACTAGAATCCACCACCACACTTTCTACCATGAATTGATCATCCATCTAGCAATTTTCCACCATTCGCCAGTCATTCCTCCACCTCTAGGAGGAGTTTCGACCCCCAGATCCAAATAGATCACCAAAAACACCCAGATGTTCATTTTCTGATGAATATAGAACTGACTCTAACCTCTTTTCTAAAAATCATAATTTTTGTTTTAAAAATCATAAGTTTGGATGTAGTTTCAGATTGTATGCCTGAAACATTGAATCATGATGTTTGGATTTTTACTTTTTTTAAAGTGTTATCATCTGTGATAGCTTCCAGAGGCATTTATCTATTATTTTAACTTAAGTAAAATTTTAAAACTAAAATTTATGATTAAGCAACAAGTTTCATTTGAAACTTAATTTAAACAGAGACAAGATCACTAAATTTGATTTTTTTTCTTTTTTTCTTCTTTTTGAATCTGTAAAACAACAGAGGGTATATCCCTGTTTCAATCATACACATATGATTTACATAATTTCAAATCTAAACAACATGCAAGCATTATATCACATCACAGATATCAAGAAAATTGGTTCAAAAGTAAGTTTGCTCACCAGGAATTTAATGTTTGGAGGCAGAGACAATTGCTTGCCTGAACACATTCTTTTCCTTTAATCTTTGAGTTTTTTTGTTTCCTGCAACTGTTCTTTTCATTATACTTTGATGTTTTTTTTTTCAGGTTGAATTGAATCTTGCATTGGCAACACTGAAGCTCCTCACTCTTTTTATAAAACAAACCTGCAGTTTATTACAACTTGATTTTTTCCTTCCTTTTTTTTATTACAAATTTAAAGTTACAAATTCATTAACTATAAAGTTAACACTTACCTGGGAAAACTGAAGACAGAGAATCCAGGCTTAAACTCTTGGAAATTTGTTTTACTTTGATTAATTTCATAATGTTGTTTTGATATTTTACAGACTTGATTTCCAAATCATCATTTCTAGTCTGCTTGTACTGATTTGAATTCTGCACTTGTTCTTAATCTTTTTCTTCATTAAATCTGAAAGTTGATCTTTGGTTCATTGAATCTGCAGTTAATCATTGAGTAGAACTTGGATCTGATGCTTTTAAATGTTGATTTTTGGGTTTACTTACTTTGAACTTTCTTTGCAGTCTTTGATTTTAGTTTTTTTTTTGAATTTTGAAACTATTTGAAGCTTTGTTTTCCAGATCTTTGAAAGGCCTCTGGAAAATGAATTAGGTTTCTGGTTTCAGATTTTTGATTGTTGTTTTGATCATTGAACCTGAATACTTTGATCTAGGTTGAAGGCATTGAGTTTCTTTGCATTGTTTCAGGTTTTTCTTTTTGTTTTAAGTTCTCAGTTTTGATTAAATAAAGATGTTGAAGTTTTGAAAAGAAAAACAAACATCTTTCCACTTGTAAATTATATTTACACTTTTATTAATCCTTGAGAACAATGTTACAAATGTAGATTGTTATTGTAAAAATGCTCACACATGTAAATTTTTTGTATATTTATGTTTATGTCCTTTGTTCAATAAATTTTAAAATTTAGTTTTAAATCCTTGCTTCATTTTATTTTTACAAATCATGTTCATGTTTTATTATTTATTATTTTAGAATATTTTAAACTTTGTATTAATTCTTTTACATACATATACACCTTCTAATTTTGGATCTAAATTTCAAGTTTTTATTTTCAATCTTTTATAAAACACATATTTTATTTATAATTTAATAACACATGATTTGAAATCAAACTATCAAATCCTATTCAAGATAAACTATTATGTTTTAATGTTTTAAATACTTTCACAAACCTTTATTCAAATGTGTATATTCTTATTATTATTTTATTTTATTTTAAAAGAAAAAAAATTAAACCTTTATTTAAATTATTGTATAGTTTAAACCCTTATTAATTTTCATTTATGTAAGTAGATCATCCATTTTATATTATCATTAACTCAAAATTTAACTTTTAGAAATTTAAATCAATCAATGATTCGAAAACACTTCTTTTGATTAATTCTTTAATCTCTTTATTGATTTAAAATAATTTTTAAGAATAAATTAACAAATAGTGATCATGTAATTAAATAAAGCTTAATTACTTCTTTATTAACTTTAAGTTTGAATCAAGACAATTTTATCTTTTAAATATATTTAAAAAATTTATTCTTAAATTCCCAATTCAAATCTATTTTCAATCTACTTATAAAACACATTTATTTCCAAATCCAATATTATATCGAACTACTATTGTTATTAATAAGTATTATTTGAATTTCAACCCATAATTCAATTTACAATCTTTAGAATCTGACTTATCTCTCAAAATATTTATTCTAGAAATTTCCAATTAATTCACAAATGGATTCACAATTTAATTTCCAAAAATTAAATTAAATTGTCAAATTTATTCTGGCTAAAGGGAATGTTACAATTTACATAAGGTACTTCAGCTTCATAGCTCCAAAAGACTTCTCCAAAATGCTCCCCAACGGGCTCCAAAATGCTCCTTAGGTATCATGTAACGACGCGTAAATTTTAACTGTTTTAATAACATAATCAACTAGAATTTTGTGAAGTTTTAAATAATTGAATTTGGAAATAAAAATTTGATATTTGGATTACGTCCATTAATCTGTTAATATGAAAGTTTATTTTCCTACATAATTTTATTTAAATTTAAATCAGTTAATATTTGATGATAATAAAATGTTTCCAAATTTGAATATTCTTAGATAATAAATTTGTAAATCATCTTCTGAGTGAGACATCATATTTCGTTTCTCCAATTTTGGACTTCTATTGCTTAGTTCTTCTTATTTTCGAATTTTTAGCAGCATTTTCGGTATAGATTATCGACTTTTAGTACGATTGATCGTACCGCTGATATCTGTATAACATTCCACTTGTCTCATCACGTTGATCTTCATAGTATATTCGTCAGTGTGTTTCGGTGTCTGGTACGAGGCAAAACCCGCCAAATGGTTAGCCGTTTGGGTACCCATTTCGAATGTTTTGAGCCTTTTGAATTCCTTGTGTCCATTTATTATCTACCGTAGAAATCAATAAGCCGTTACTTTTAATTATTCCATAATTCACGTGCCTGACCATCACTAGTCCCATTGTTGTCACTGTCACATTGAATGATATATTGTTGCTGGATTCGGTTGCTCTTTTCCTCTTACCCACGTTACCGACTCTCTCCCTTCTTTATTCATTTGAATATATATGCATACATACATACATATATATATATATACATATATATATTGATTTGCATAATCTCTGGATATATTTTCATGAAGGCCTCTCTCTCGCCTAGCCCGTTTCTCCAAGGTAACATTACACCCAACACTTGCACGTTCCCCTACCGAGCCATGCCAGACCACACCCATCACCAAGACTTCAGCCTTCGCCTCCTCCGTGAGCACCGAGACCCATCCCCGCCACTAAAACCCAAATGCCTCTGCTTCTCCTAAAACCCACCCCATCTCCAACTCATCATCGCTGCTCACCAGACCCGAGCACGCGACCACCGAACACACCTCCCTTTCATCCACATGCCTACCCTACCTCGTCCGCCTTCAACAGCCAAAGCCGACTCCCACTCCGGCCATTCTCTCTCCAGCTTCTTTTTCTTGCCGAGATCTCGCTGCTCCTCTCCTCATTGTTTGCCATGCAGTAGTAGTTGAGGCAACTAGGTAAATGTATTTTATGTCATAGTATATAATGTTGTATAATATCTGTTAGTGTTGAGTTATACTCCTCAGTTAAGTATATGTATTTGTAATATATATAGTTATGTGTTGCTGATATGTTAGATTATATATATATATATTATGTTAGTAATATTATATATATATATATATATATATTTGTTTTATAAGTTGCAGTTATATATTTTATGGACGTTACAAGTTTTGTATAAGTATATTTAAGCTCTACTGTAACGACCCACTATTTTAGACCATTCAAATCGAAAATAATCCATACAAGTCAGACTTGAATAATTCAAAATAACAGATTGCAATAAAATTTGAAGCAAATAAAAGCATTCACAGAATCACAGACACAGAAATATCAGAATACTCGCAGCGGAAATAAAATACCATAGTAGTTCATGAAGCTACTATATACAAACCCTCAAAACATATACAAAATATCATAGTTTAAAAATGGATACAATAGAAGTCCAGATACATAAATCAATAATACAGAGCAGATACCGAATAGGAACTAACTAGAAGAAGTAGACGAATAGATAGACAGATAAGCTCGAGCTAAAGTCTAGCTCTAGAAAGTGAATCCAAAACTGTCATTCTCAAACTGACCCGAGCGTAAAGTAAAACACAAACACTTGAGTCAGGACATACATACTTATACATTGTAAACCAACTCAAGTGAACTATAATAGCAATGCACAATAACTTAAAGGATGCTTGGGATCGCCCATCCTTTAAGGATCGGTCAAACCATCAATTAAGTAGTAATAACCACTATCCTAGACATATCCATATTAAAGTAAACAAGGCAAATAACAGTGTTATTATGACTAGGGTAACGTAGAGCTGTAGTAACCGCTCACCTCTAGCCACACTATTAAAATCAAAGGTTTGCATCAAATAATCACAAGGAAATCACATGACACACAAAACATCGTACCTGTGGTTATAAATTTCAAAATGATTTATAATTCCGTATTAAAATAATTCATTTAAACCACTGAAAAGTGAAGACATTATTCCTTCAATTCAAATATCAATTCCCAAAAATTTAGCCTTTTATGAGTTCATTTATTCAGTTAAACACTTCAAATATTGAAATTTCAGCCACAAATAAACTTTGATTTTAACCCTTTGAACATTATAAAAACCATATTTTAACACTCAAATATTCATTAAAATAACTTTAACTTATGATTTTTATAAAGTAAATTTCCTATAAATAAAATCAAATTCAATAATTCACTTAATAAATTCAAGCGTACAATTTCCTATTCTTCACATTTTAACAATTTTCTTAACACTTAAATTTTTATTGCCATTTTCCAATTATAACTTAATTTCCATTTTATTTATATAACTTAAATCCCATTTTTAATTTCTTAACTTAACCTTTAATTTCAAACCAAATTTCACATTTCCAAGTTAAGTTAAATTCCAAAATTTCCATTTAACTATCCATTGGTGTAACATTTTAAACTAATTACCTAAATTCAAAATACACTATAAGTTGCTTAACTTTATTTTGCAAATAACTTGATATTTTCTTTTACTTTATATTTATCCAATTCATACATCAATTATATTAATTACCAAGTTCATCTTATAATTCCATTTTTACTTAAATTTCCATTATTAAGTTAAATCAAACTTTCATACTATAACACAAACCATCTATTAACTTATACCATTTATCCTGTTAGAAAATCACTGCTTAACCATTTTAAATCCAATATAAGTCAAATTTCATATTTTTATTTTTTTTCTTTCATTTAAAATACATGAACTTTATAAGAAATCATATTTTGAAATCAACCACGGGTCCGGATAATATTTTACACCTAAATCAAGTGATATGGAAATTATCATTTATATCCGAAATCGGTAAAATTTCATGGTTTCGATTATTTCAAAGCCGCAATCCTAAGACAACTACAAATAAATAAAAATCACTCAGGCCTATCATTTCAGCCCATAATGCTTTTCTCTATTCTAAAGTCCGTTCGGGTATGTATCATTTCAACTCACTGTGATTTCTATAACAGGGAACTTGCAGTGATGATCAAAATAAACTAAAAAGTAACAACATATTGCAGTATTAGATGGTATGATAGATAAATAAACAGGATTAACATTATATAATTTATAACACAGGTAGGTATAACATGATAATAAAATCTACAGATTCACATGGTGTCAATTTACTAATTATATAAGTATAGATGTCATGTGTGATTTACTCACCTTTTATGCTGGAGTTAGCAAAAGAAACAACACGAATGAATTCCAGAAGGCATGATGATATGACAAAAGATTCAAGTGGAAGAGAACCAAGCTAATGATCTTGTCACAACCCATAAACAAAACCAAGTATAAATATAAATTCAATAGACATTGAATTCGAAACAACTTTGAAATTAAAGCAAATTGAACACAATAGTTTTTACCATGCTTTCAACATCTACTTGCTCGGCCTAGGGGTGAATATGGTCCGGTTTGGTGTGGTTTTGGATCAGGTTTGAGTCTATGGAGGCATGGCTACATGTGCTATAAGTGGCAAAGGAGTCACAACACATGAATGTGAGGCGACAAGGCAACATAGTGGAGTTTTTTGTCAACTTTTGGGCTCGTCTACATGGTCCTAGGGCTCGGCCATGACATGTTTCAGATCTGGATAGAGGTAAGGCTGAGGGTAAATGGTCATATCATGGTGGTAGTGGAGCGTGGGGAGGTGGCCAAAGCACTCCAAGGTGATGGTGATGAAGACTAGGCTCGGTTAGGCATGTTTTAAGGAGTTTGGAACATTTTTGTGGATTTTTTTTCACGGGGATAGTATTGCCAGATCTAGTCAGAGGAAGAGGATGTGGTAGGTGGTTGATGATGATGAGGAGGAGGTGGTGGAGGTGATGGCCAAGGCACTAGAGTGGAGAGCATGCAAATATGTGAAGAAATCATGGCCAAAACGAGGCAAATGGAAGAAGAAAAAATGAAAATGAATATATATATATATATATATATATATACAGCCATTACTTACATAGGAGCAAGCTTCACACGAGAAGATGATCAAATTAGATGCGGCAAAGAAATTTGTACGTGAGTTTGTATTTAACAGAGAAGTTTCACATTGATTTAGAGGGAAGAACGACAGGAAATAAATAATTGAAACGTTAGAGAAATTTAAGGATTTTATTCCTATTAAATGATGAGAAGCAAATGGAAAAGTGGAATTAGATGAAATGTTATACGTGAATTGCAAGGCAAATAGGCGGCTGTTGATTTGAATGGCTAAAGTTTGGAATCAATAGGGTGTGCATTATAAAGGCAATAAATAAATTAAAACGTATGCCCAAAATAGATAACAAAGTAACGTATCTTATATTTATTTGTTTCCTATTTAATCAATAAAATATATGCTAAAGAATAATTCAGTAAAAAACATACCGTATAAATAAACATCAGAGAAATAAACAAGAAACGGATATAAAACGTATCAAATAAAACGTATAATTTAATTGCTATTTACAACTTTGTTTATTACTCAACTTAAAAAAAATTGATTTGTTACATATCCATTTGATTTGTTTATTACTTAACTAAGAAAATGGACGTAGAACACATACAATAAAACGTATAGATTAGTTGCTTTTTACAACATTGTTTATTACTTAATTCACAAAGTATATATCCAAATTAAACGGAAAAATGGAACAAATGTTGTAGTTATATACAATTTACATAAAGATTGGAAGTTAGAATTTGAATTTTAAAGTTTCAATTAGAGTCAACATTTAACCCAAAATCTAAAATTCCAGAAATTGTTTATATTAAATAAATTGGGCAAATGATTTATAACCAATTCAGGAAAATTCCAAAATTCAAACTTTTAAATAATTAAACACCAAATTTTTTTTAGAATAAAATGAATAAAAATATCTGTTAAAATTTTGGGCTGTTACATAAAATATATGCATAACATATCATGTTACACAAATTAGAACATGATTTTACAAACAAAGATATTATTTATATAAATTTAAAATAAACAAATTTGTTAAATAAAACAATTTACACACAATATTGTAAAAAGCAGTATTCTTGAAATTGAATCTATTTTCATAATAAAAGATAAAATTCAAAAATTCAAACATTTAAATTTTAAATTTAAAAGTCAAAGTTTGACCATTTTGACCAAAATCCACTTTTTTGGAAAATATTATATTTATTCTTGTTTGGAATTATAATTCACATAGAAAACAAAATTTATATTTAAAATAACAAAATTTATCCATTTTAATAAATAAAATAAAGTTTTTAAATCTGGAATTTCAGTTAAAATAATCATAAAAAACAGGGTTGTTACACTCTTCCCCACTCAATTCTTTTCGTCCTCGAAAAGGAAAGAGATACGGGAAAACAAAGAGAAAGATGGAATGAAATAGGATTAAGACAAGCTGACAAGAAGATTAAAATTATACCTGATAACTGTTGTTATAGGTAAGTTTAACAAGGTGGAGAATAGGAATAGCTAGAAGGGAAAATAGGTGGATAGGAATATCTATGAAGGAAAATAGGTTGAAAGACAAGGATGAACCATTATTTTAAAGCTATATAAATTTCAATTATTTAGAAAGGTAAAATAAATGATCAAAATATCCTTTATATAATACTTTATCAAAATACTTTTATAACTCGATGTCTTAACAAGTTTATCCTTGTTCCTGCAGGCTCTGGCTATGCGTTGATCAGGCGCAAAACTAGAATTCTCCAGGTACTTAGTAGACTTGTTTCAACACCTAATGAAAATAATTGAATAACTTTTAAAAACAAGTATGGAGAGTACAATCCAAACAAAACAACCAAAGCAAAAACTTTGTCTAACCATGGTTCGCAAATACACAATGGTTACGCCTGGATCCCCCAGGAAACAATCCACATCCGTAAGCTTTCTCGGCCCTACGAGTTACGCCATGATGACTATTAGACTGCAGGATACACAATGATTACGCCTGGATCCCCCAAGAAATAATCCGTACCCCTAGGCCTTCTCAGCCAGGTGGATTTCGCTACTAATGCGACCTACATAGTTCAAATGATACACAATGATTACGCCTGGATCCCCTAGGAAACAATCCTTACCCCTAGGCCATCTTAGCCAGGCGAATTACACTATGCAGTCGCGCTAAAAAAACCATGGGTTACGCCACGGAGGGACACTCAAGTATCACATCCGGAAAACCAAAAATCAGAGAGAATAGCATTGATAGAATGAATCCACAATGTGGCCACAGAGCAGATATTAAGAAGATGGCACTTTCCATATCTTTACTTCGAAAATATGTATCATATAGTACCTTTTCAAGTCACTTTCAAATTTCGTACTTATATAAAGTCCATTATATATAAGATTCCATTTTCCAATCGAATACTTTCCAAAATCAATAGTATATCAATTGATACTTATATAGACTTCGATTATATAAGATTTCTCTTTCCAAATTGAGTATCTTTCGAATCAATAGTTTTCAAATCAACATCATACTTATACAAATCCATTCTATATAAGTTCGATAACTTCCAAATCAAGTATTTAGTAACATATGGTTCTCAAATTTCAATCTATTTCAATATCAATTCAGTTTCAAAATCATATATGATTTCACCAAATCATTTCTTCCAAATTAAACATCTTCAATTTCAAAGTTTTCAAAAATAATAGGTTTAGAAAATAACTCAAGTTTCCATATAAACATAATCTAAGTCAAATAAATTCATTTCCAAAATCATCATATAAATACTAGGTATTACATTCCAATCTATTTTCAAAACCAAATATTTCTCAAAATCAATTATACCCAAAAATGGTTTCCAAATTTATAACTATCCCTTTAAAATCTTTAAACTATTTATTTCAATTTAAAAGATCCAATTTTCCGTTTGCACATTATTTACTTAACAAAAGTTTCATATTTATTTAAGTTACTCTTCACACTTTAAACATACAAAACTCAACTTATATACTTTATTAAATATTTTATACTCTTCTAGATTTCTTAGCTTTAAAAATTAAACCTTGATTTGGAAGTGTTCGAACCTTCAAAATAGTCGGTGAAATCAATTTCAAATCCAAGAGTTGGAAATCAGTAACAAATCAGTAAATCAATTTTTATAAATAGATTTATACTAAATCAAATCGAAAACTTGAGGATTGAACACCGGGCTCACTTCAAATCATTTCAAATTTAGATACATACATCTATCGAAAATCAAATCATACTTCGAGATCTGAAATCAAAATTGGTTTCACAAAATCACTCACATAGAAAAGCTACCAGAGTGGCCTCTCCCCTACTCTGAAACTCGAAAATCAATGTCGATGATGCATGCACTCATCACCGAAATTATTTTCCAGTGACAAAAGTGAGTTTTGGACTTCTATTTTCTTGAAAACTTCATTGAAATTTCTTCTAAATCATTGGAATTCATTTGAACTCTTTTGAAACATTTCTTATTCAAAAAATACTTTCAAATCGTATTATTATATATTTTCGAAATCTCACCAAATTTCAAAATACCGGAGTTCAATTTCTCAAATTTCAAATTCAAAACCCTTCAGTTATAAATCATTTTTGTACAAAACAAATTTCTTATACAATCTTCAAAGTTTCAAATTCTACTTTTTGAAGGGTATATAATCCTTATCGAAAACGTTTCCACTTTTATATATTGGATAAAATCATACCTATCAAAATAATAACTTAGATATATAAAATGTGGTTATCCTTATCAAAATAATAGTTTCGATGTACGCATAATTTCAAAAACACAATCAAACACAAATTTCCAAGGGATTTTTCAAGGATGGATTTCAAAGAAAACAGAGATTCAAATTTAAAGAAAACTCCAATCAAATAAAATTTTGGTTTGAAGATAAGCTCGAACGAAGATGAGACAATTTAAATTATCAAATAGAAGACGGATAGGCCCATATAAATCGCGGGCGACCTCAACAGGGTCAACTGCGACTTCAGGAATATAATCGATGTGGAAATCTAAGGCAAATTGACATTCAATCGCCAGAGATAGAATTTAGGTAGAGCAGGAGATAGATAGCATCGTAAACCGAGAATACAGAAATCTCCAGTGAATCAATGCCAATTGTAAAGGAGTTTCTCTCCTTTACAAATCATTCAAAGATTGGCGAAATCGCCTTTTCTTATAGAGGTCATTCGAAGTGGACTTATGGAATGCCCCAAAATAAAAAGGATAAATAGGAAAGACAAGACTGGATTTCAAAACAAGTGGGAGTGTTCCAAAGTTCAAGGAATCCTAATCGATAAGAATCCTAACCAAGAGATTACTAACAAGGTGGATACCGAAGTGATGAAGTCTAGAAAAATCTTGATTTCAAAATAAGAAAAATTTATACCAATATATTCTTTGAAAATCCTTTAAAATCATTTTGAAATCATTTTATACTTCGAAAATACGTTCTCTCACAAAGAAATGATTCTGAGATTGATTTCACTCATTCTAGGGCATTTCTACCCTATCTCTAATGAGTTTTTACTCCACAAGCTAAGGTTTGCCAAAAACCAAAGCTTTGACACCAAATGTAATGACCCACTATTTTGGACCATTCAAATCGACAACAATCCACACACGTCAGACATAAATAATTCAAAATAACAGATTGTAATAAAATTTGGAGTAAATAAATGCATTCACAGAATCGCAGACACAAAAATATCAGAATACTCGCAGCGGAAATAAAATACCATAGTAGTTCATGAAGCTACTATATACAAACTCTCAAAACATAAACAAAATATCATAGTTTAAAAATGGATACAATATAAGTCTGGATACATAGATCAATAATACAGAGACAGATACAAAATAGGAACTAACTGGAAGAAGTAGACGAATAGATAGACAGATAAGCTCCATCTAAACTCTAGCTCCAGAAAGTGAATCCAAAGCTGTCATTCTTAGGCTGACCCGAGCGTAAAGTAAAACACAAACACTCGAGTCAGGACATACATACTTATACAATGTAAACCAACTCAAGTGAACTGTAATAGCAATGCACAATAACTTAAAGGATGCTTGGGATCGTCCATCCTTTAAGGATGAGTCAAACCATCAATTAAGTAGTAATAATCGCTATCCTAGAAATATCCATATTAAAGTAACCAATGCAATAACAGTGTTATTGTGACTAAGGCAACGTAGAGCTGCAATAACCGCTCACCTCTAGCCACACTCTTAAAATCAAAGGTGTGCATCAAATAAGCACAAGGAAATCACATGACAAACAAAACATCGTACCCGTGGTTATGAATGTCAAAATTATTTATAATTCCATATTAAAATATTTCATTTAAACCATTAAAAAGTGAAGTCATTATTCCTTCAAATCAAATATTCAATTCCCCAAAATTTAGCCTTTTCTAAGTTTATTTATTCAGTTAAACACTTCAAATATTAAAATTTTAGCCACAAATAAATTTTGATTTTAACCCTTTAAAAATTATAAAAATCATATTTTAACACTCAAAATGTTCATTAAAATACCTTTAACTTATGATTTTTATAAAGTAAATTTTCTATAAATAAAATCAAATTTTCAATAATTCACTTAATAAATTCAAGCGTACAATTTCCTATTCTTCACATTTTAACAAATTTCTTAACACTTAAATTTTTATTACCACTTTCCAGTTATAACTTAATTTCCATTTTATTTATATAACTTAAACCCCATTTTTAATTTCTTAACTTAACCTTTAATTTCAAACCAAATTTCACATTTCCAAGTTAAGTTAAATTCCAAAATTTCCATTTAACTATCCATTGATTTAACATTTTAAACTAATTACCTAAATTCAAAATACACTGTAAGTTGCTTAACTTTATTTTACAAATAACTTGATATTTTCTTTTACTTTGTATTTATCCAATTCATATATCAATTATATTAATTACCAAGTTCATCTTATAATTCCATTTTTACTTAAATTCCCATTATTAAGTTAAATCAAACTTTCACACTACAACTCAAACCATCTATTAACTTATACCATTTATCCTGTTTGAAAATCACTGCTTAACCATTTTAAATCTAGTATAAGTCAAATTTCATATTTTTATTTTTTTTATTTCATTTACAATACATGAAATTTATAAGAAATCATATTTTGAAATTAACCACGGGTCTGGATAATATTTTACACCTAAATCAAGTGATATGGAAATTATCATTTATATCCGAAATCAGTAAAATTTCCTGGTTTTGATTATTTCAAACCCGCAATCCCAAGACAAATAAAATAAATAAAAATCACTCAGGCCTATAATTTCAGCCCATAATTATTTTTCCCTATTCTAAAGTCCGTTAGGGTATGTATCATTTCAACCCACAGTGAATTCTATACTAACAGGGAACTTGTAACGATGATAAAAATAAACTAAATAGTAACAACATATAGCAGATTAGATGATATGATAGATAAATAAACAGGATTAACATTATATAATTTATAACACAGGTAGGTAAAACATGATAATAAAATCTATAGATTCACATGGTGTCAATTTACTAATTATATTACTACAGATGTCATGTGTGATTTACTCACCTTTTATGCTGGAGTTAGCAAAACAAACAACATGAATGAATTCCAGAAGCCATGATGACATGACAAAAGATTCAAGTGGAAGAGAACCAAGCTAATGTTCTTGTCGCAACCCATAAACAAAACCAGATATAAATATAAATTCAATACACATTGAATTTGAAACAACTTTGAAATTAAAGCAAATTGAACACAATATTTTTTGCCATGCTTTCAACATCTACTTGCTCGGCCTAAGGGTGAATATGGTCGGGTTTGGTGTGGTTTTGGATCAGGTTTGAGTCTATGGAGGCACGGCTACATGTGCTATAAGTGGCAAAGGAGTCACAACACATGAATGTGAGGAGACAAGGCAACATAGTGGAGTTTTTTTGTCAACTTTTAGGCTCGGCTACATGGTCCTAGGGCTCGGCCATGACATGTTTCAGATCTAGAAAGAGGCAAGGCTGAGGGTAAATGTTCATATCATAGTGGTGGTGGAGCATGGGGAGGTGTCCAAAGCAATCCAAGGTGATGGTGATGAAGACTAGGCTCGGTTTGGCATGTTTTAAGGAGTTTGCAACATTTTTGTGGAGTTTTTGGTCATAGGGAAGGTATGGCCAGATCTGGTTAGAGGAAGAGGATGTGATAGGTGGTTGATGATGATGAGGAGGAGGTGATGGCCAAGACACTAGAGTGGAGAGCATGAAAATATGTGAAGATATCATGGCCAAAACGAGGTAAAAGGAAGAAGAAAAAATGAAAATGAAACAAAAATATACATATACAGTCATTACTTACATAGGAGCAAGCTTCACACGAGAAGATGATCAAATTAGATGCAGAAAAGAAATTTGTACGTGAGCTTGTATTTAATGGAGAAGTTTCACGTTGATTTAGAGGGAAGAACGGCAGGAAATAAATAATTGAAACGTTAGAGAAATTTGAGGATTTTATTCCTATTAAATCAAGAGAAACAAATGGAAAAGTGGAATTAGATGAAATGTTATACGTGAATTGCAAGGCAAATAGGCGGCTGTTCATGAATGGCTAAAGTATGGAATCAATGGGGTGTGCATTATAAAGGCAATAAATAAATAAAAACGTATGCTCAAAATAAATAACAAAGTAACGTATCTTATCTTTATTTATTTCCTATTTATTCAATAAAATATATGCTAAAAAATAATTCAGTAAATAATGTACCGTATAAATAAACATCAGAGAAATAAACAAGAAACAGATACAAAACGTATCAAATAAAACGTATAATTTAATTGCTATTTACAATTTTTTTTTACTCAACTTTAAAAAAATTGATTTGTTACATATTCATTTGATTTGTTTACTACTTAACTAAGAAAACGAATGTAGAACATATACAATAAAATGTATAGATTAGTTGCTTTTTACAACATTGTTTATTACTTAATTCACAAAGTATATATCCAAATTAAATGAAAAAACGGAACAAATGTTGTAATTATATACAATTTCAATAAAGATTGGAAGTTAGAATTTAAATTTTAAAGTTTCAATTAGAGTCAACATTTAACCAAAAATCTAAAATTCTAGAAATTGTTTATATTAAATAAAATTGGGCAAATGATTTATAAACAATTCAGGAAAATTCCAAAATTCAAACTTTTAAATAATTAAACACCAAAGTTTTTTTTAAAATAAAATGAATAAAAATACTTATTAAAATTTTGGGCTGTTACATAAAATATATGCATAACATATCAGGTTACCCAAATTAGAACATGATTTTACAAAAAAAGATATTATTTATATATATTTAAAATAAACAAATTTGTTAAATAAAATAATTTACACACAATATTGTAAAAAACATAACTTTCACAATATTAGTCTGATTTCAACGAAACGAAAAGTAGTATTCTTGAAATTAAATCTATTTTCATAATAAAAGATAAAATTAAAAAATTTAAATATTCAAATTTTAAATTTAAAAGTCAAAGTTTGACCCTTTTTACCAAAATCCACTTTTTGGAAAATATTATATTTATTCATGTTTGGAATTATAATTCACATAAAAAACAAAATTTATATTTAAAATCAAAAAATTTTCCATTTTAATAAATGAAATAAAGTTTTTAAATCTGGAATTTCAGTTAAAATAATTAAAATAAAAATTTAAAATAATCACAAAATACAGGGTTGTTACATCTACTACGTGTTTATATATATATATATATATATATATATATATATATATATATATATACATATATTATATTTTCTTACAAGTTTTACAATGTAAGTTTATATTTAAATAATCTGTTGTATGTACGGGTATTTATATAAGTAAGCTTTTTGTTTATATATAATATGTTCTACTGTATAAGTTTATTAAATTCCACTAAATTCTTCTATTGTTTAATTGGTATATATATATATATATATATATATAACAATGAAGTTTATGCAAGTATAATATATGTAAGTTTATATAATAGTTATATTGATGGGATAGTTTATAAATTAAGTTATATAAACTGACCTAATTATAGGCTATGTTTGTTTAAGATAGTCTATATATATATACTTTTAAATAGTATGGGCATATTTAAATCTAAGCAACAACCCTCTGATTTTATGGTAGTGGTTACAGATGTCAGTGAATATATATGTATATAGGTTTATAATAATATTGATTTTATTATTATAAGTATGTAAGTTTGTAGACATGTTTATATACATTAGTTACATATAAGATATGTGAATTTGTTTTCGAATATATACGGATATTTTATATGTTGGCATTTAGTGTTGACTTGAAAATAAATATATATTTTATTTAAAATATGTTTAAATTGATTTTAGAAAATTTATATATATGTAATATATCATGTTTCGCTGATTTCGTGCCATTTTGACTGACATTCTAAATATCAAATCTATCACAACAAAATCCTAACTTGTCGCTGTTCTGCTCGCTTGATTTGTATGTTTGTCTTTATCTATTCGCTTCCATTCTCGTGCATCTCTCTAGCCTCAAAGTGTGAGTAATCACTCACGATTACCGTTCTTATATTTATTAAATTTGATTTCAATAGAAACGACAATTGAAATATGCTGCTATTAGTTATTTAATTGTTATATATCTGTCATTATCTGTATCTGTTCACCTATGACATCTGATACCGTTATTTGTTATTTATATTTTTTGTTGTTAAGGATATATGCTTGTTATTGATATGTTATATTATATTTATAACTGTTCTCACACTGCAAGTTCCCTATTAGTATAGAATTCCATATGGGTTGAAATGATACATACCCGAACGATCTTGAAGAATAAGAGAATATTGTTATGGGTTGAAATGATAAACCCAAGCGATTTTAATTGAATTGAATTTGGGATTGTAGGTTGAAAAGATATATACCCGTACATATTTAAATTGCAGATTGAAATGATATCCGTATCACTAAAATATAGTATAGAAAATTATATACAGACACCGTTGGTTTATATATAAATATTTTGAAAATGATTTCCATGGTTTTGAAGGGAAATATATGGTTTCAATAAATATTGAATTTAACATATTATATATATAAATGTTGTTTATAAAGTTTTAATTTTAGATTTTTTTTTTAAAATCAAATGTTTCGAAGTTTTATAATAAATTAGTTTTGAAAATATAAATTTTAAGATTTTACTTATAATTTTACTATTTAAATATATTTATATATATATATATATATTAAGTTTTGATATGAAATAAGTTTAATAAAAAGATTTAATTTAATATTGTTTGATTTAATTATGATATAATATGCTTAAGTATTTATTTAAGGTTATATTTTCAAATATGAGTTATATTAATCTTTAATAAATTAAGGTTGGAAAGAGAAAGAGAAATAGAAATTGGTTTGAGATTGTATTTATAAGAATTATACCTAGATAAACTTGATTTAGAATTTATTAAATTTGAGATTTTAAAGATATGATTTTATAACTTGATTGTTTGATTAAAAGTGATTTAAATGGATATTTAAAATTTATATAAATTGAAATGGGATATTTAATTTTTTTTAAATTGCAGTTGAAGTTTTATTTAAATGTTATTGGAATGATTAAGTGAATATTTCGGAACTAAATAATAATGAAGTTAAATTGAGATATAAATGAAATTATCAAATTTAGTTTTGAAAATATTGAGTAATTAAAGCTTGGAAATATATTGAAATTGGAATGGTATATTTGGTGCTTCAAATCTACATTTGAAATCGTTATAATTTGAAATTATTTATTTAGAAACTGAATTGAATTGAAATTGATGAATTGAGAATGAATTAAATTGAAATTTGGAATTTGAATTGATTTGAACCAATTTTTGAAATTTGAGGGAACTATTATATAAAGTATTTTAAATGTGTATATATATATAAATATTTTAATTTATAAATTATTTTAATTTATAAATTATTTTAATATAAAGCTATTATTAATATACTAATTATTTCTAATATATATAACTATTTTAATATAAAACTATTTTATTTATATATACTATTTTACTTTATTAGCTATTTTGATTTGTATATACTATTTTATTTCACTAACTGTTTTATTTATAAATATTATTTTCTATATCAAACTATTTAAGTGGAAAGTGTTATTATTTCAAAGTGTTATGATTTCCAAAGTGCTATGATTTCAAAGTGCTATGATTTCCAAAGTGTTATGATTTCAAAGGGTTATGATTTCCAAACTGCTATGGTTTCAAAGTGTTATGATTTCCAAAATGTTATGATTCCCGAAGGGTTATAATTTCAAAGCGTTATAATTTCCAAGATAATTTTGGAAAGTGTTATGATTTTGGAAATGAATATTATTTAAGTAAGAAATGATATCGTATTGATATGGTATTGAAATGGGTATGATATTTTCGTTTTGAAGTATGATATTTTGAAATTACCACGGTGTTATTATAACGTTTGATTGTTAAAGAGACTGGGATTGGATATTGTCATACTCTCTGCCAATACCGAAAACCACTTTAACAATTATGTACTCGGTGGAGCTTCCAGAATGAAGTATGATGGTGGCGACGATCCTATTTGAGGTATATACGTTGACCTGACTCCCGTGAGTTGGCACAAAGTGGCTAAAACAGGAGCAATTGACGTACTAAGTAAGGTAGCTCCTCCTATTGGACACACTTCTTCGACTGCCATTCTATTACATTGTGATTGATTTGGTGCGCACCTTTGGTTTGGGAGTGTGGCTTGAGGTGGGCGGTAGTTGCGGCTATGCATTACCACCAGCCGAGAAGTGTAATTGGTATATCTACCCTAGCATTGCCTAGTTGTGCCATGTCACCTACCCTATCGAGACAACTACGAATTTGTTTTGTGTCGTACCTATGGAGTATCCTCTGACAGCCTTCCGATCAGGAGGTATTATGGTGCCGTATAGACTATTGGCACTATAAAATGTGTTAAGGGGGAAATGGGTAACGCCTTAACGCTATTTTAATAGTTTAGTTTACTTTATACATTATTATAATAGCGTATATTACTACATAGTAGACAGTTCCACGGATCCTTAGAGGATGGTTATCCCAAACATCCTTTAAGTTACATGTATTTCAGTAGAAATTTAACTTTAGTTGGATTTATTGATATATGAATGTTAATCTTTTCTCGAATGTTTTGTGTTTTGCTTTACGCTTGGGTCAAACTAAGTATCACAGCATTTGAGGCTCACCTTTAGAGTTAGAGCTTCGCTTGGAGATTCATCTATCTATTTAGCTTGCAGTTATTTAGTTAACTCCTGTGATATATTCTTATCTTGTATTTGACTATTGGATTGAGACTTCTATGTATTTGAGACTTCTGTTGTATCTTGTTTCCTTCTGTTATATATATATATATATATATATATAGTAGCTTCATGAACAACTATTCTTTTGTTTCCACTGCTTATTGTTATATTAACCCGTGTCTATGATTCTGTGATTATTTTATTTACTATATATGATGAGTTTTGCTAAATATAAATTAACAATCTGATATTTTGAGCAATTCAAGTCTGACATGTGCAGATGCGAATGGTTGAAAATATTGGGATGTTACAGTTGGTATCAGAGCTTTGATTTTAGGCAAAACTTAGCAGATATAATAAATTTAATTACAGAATCACTTTCGTTCCTTGAATCTCTTCCTCTTTGACTCAGATTTCTTTGAATTTTGGAACTTTCCTCCTTCATTCTGAAATACATTCTATCTCTCCCTATTCATGTTTTCTTGATTCTAGAGCATCCCATAGCTCCAATGAATGATTTGTAAAAGGGGTGAAACTCCTTTACAACAAACATTGATTTCACTAGAGATTTCTTTATCCTTGGTTTAGATACACCCATCTCTTGCTATGCCTTAATTCTACCTCTTGTGATTGGATGTCGATTTGCCTCAGAATTCTGCATCGATCGTACTCTTGAAGTCATGGTTGACCTTGTTAAGGTCTCCCGCGATTAATATCAGTATATCCATCTTCCTATTTTGAAATTTATTTATTTTATCTTTCATTCGAGCCTATCTTCCTAATAAGAATTCTATTTGATTAGGGTCCCCTTGAATTTGGATATTTATGTTTGTTTTAAAATCCATCCTTGAATCATCGAGTGATGGAGTGTATTTGTAATTTATACTAATTGTTTATAGAGTGTTGTTTGTGCTGTTTATGTGGATTTGGGGTTTCGATCGATTCGTCTGATCTATGTTATCAATAGGAATTTCAAAACACTTGTACAGAGCAAACCGACGTAATATTATTTTCAAATTTAGTAAATGAAATAAATTTTGTATAATTATACTATATATAAAAGTAAAATTTCCTGAAATTAAAAGGTTAAATGAATTGGTTAACAGAAATGATAATATTTGATTTCCATTTATTATTCTGCATACCATTGACTAGTGCCACATTATAAATAAATGAAAATATAGTCATGGTTATAAACTGATTTGGAATTTAAATTGAATATAAATTAAGAATTTGAGAACTGAATTTCTGGTATTTTTAAAGATTTGGTTTAAAAAATTTAGGGTATATTATTTAAAGTATTTTCAAATAGAAATCGTTTCCAAAAGAATTCAAAAGTGCTCTCAGCTTTTGTTGCTGGAAATTAGTTTCGGTGATGACTGCAACATCATTGACATTCATTTTTGAGTTTCAGAGTAGAGAGACTATTCAGTAGCTTTGCTACACTTTTGTTTTGGAAAATGAATATGATTTGAATTTATTAAGAATGACTTGTATTATATATGGATATATGATTATAGATTTGATTTGATATATATTGTATGTGTGTGTGTGTATATATGTATATATGTATGTATTTATCTCTAAATGGTTTGAATTGAAATCAGAATTTAACTCTTAAATTTTGAAAAAATATTTAAGATTGAAATAATTGATTTGGGAAAGTTTTATTTGTATAATACTTTATTGCATTCCAATATAACTTACCTAAATTATTCAGAAGTTAACTATGTAATTGGATAATATACAACATAAAATGATATTAAAGGAATTTAGAAATAAATTGAGTGGGTATAATAAGTGACAGTCTATTTAATCTATGTGATAAGATATATTAAGTGAAATAAATTTAATAATAATGTAGGAAAAAGAAGAATTTATTTGAATAAAATATGATTATAATAAATGTTTATACACTAAATCTATGATTATAGAAATGCTGATTTAGATAAATTGGATAATAAGACAATGAATAAATGAATATGAACTTAGAAAGATTGAATTATAAGAGAAGTTAACTGAAGTGAAATCAAATGGATTAAATAAATGAGATAAATAAAATAAACTTTGTTTGAAAGAAACCATTTGTACAAACATTTATAAATTTAATTTAAATCAACTGAATGAAAATACCTTGAATTTAATTTACAGATAAATGAAATTTATATAGTATGAATTGATTGTTTATTTTGTATTTCAATCTATTTTTCTTCTAGTTGTTTTTATTCTCCTACCACGTTTCTTTTCGAGGACGACGAAAAGTTTTGAGTAGGGGAGAGTTTAATGACCCGTAAATTTTAACTGTTTTAATAACGTAATTAATTGGAATTTTATAAAGTTTTAAACAACTGAATTTGGAAATAAAAATTTGATATTTGGATTACGTCCATCAAAACATAGCAAATGGTAAATTTTCATCGGTAAATATGAAAGTTTATTTTCCTACGTAATTTTGTTTAAATTTAAATCAGTTAATATTTGATGATATAAATATTTTCCAAATCTGAATATTTTTATATAATAAATTTGTAAATCATCTTCTGAGTGAGACATCATATTTCGTTTCTCCAAATTTGGATTACTATTGCTCCGTTCTTTTTATTTTTGACGTTTTAGAAGCATTTTCGGTACCGATTATCAACTTTTGGTATGATGATCGTACCACTGATATCCATTGATCATTCTATTTGTTTCGTCGTGCTGGTCTTCGTAGTATATTCACCGGTGTGTTTCGGTGTCCAGTACGCGGCGAAACCCGCAAAACGGTTAGCCGTATCGATACCTGCTTGAAACGTTTTGAGCTATTTGAATTCCTTGTGTCCATTTATTATCTACCGTATAAATCAATTGGCCGTTAATTTTAATTATTCCTGAATTAACGTGCCTGACCATCACTATTCCCATTGTTGTTACTGTTCACATTGATTGATATATTGTTGCTTTGGGTTGCTCTTTTCCTCTACCCCACATTACTGAATCTCTCCCTTCTTCATTCATTTGAATCTATATATATATATATATATATATATATTGATATGTATAATGTATGGATACATTTTCATAAAGTCCTCTCTCTCACGCCTAGCCCATTTCTTGACGGCAACACAACACCCAGCTCACGCATGTTCGCCTGCCGAGCCTTGCTTGACCATACCCATCACCAATACTTCAGCCTTCGCCTCTTCCCTTAAGCACTTAGACCTGCCTCCACTACTTAAACCCAAACGCCTCTATTTCCACCGAAACCCACCCCACCTCCCTCTCATCGCCGCTGCTCACCAGACCCGAGCACGCGACCACCGAATGCACATCCCCATCATCCACGTGCCTACCATGCCTCATCAGCCATCAACAGCCAAAGTCGACTCCCACTTCAGCCATTCTCTCTGCAGCTTCATTTTCTTGCCGAGATCTCACTGCTCCTCTCCTCTTTGTTTGTCGTGCAATAGTAGATGAGGCAAATAGATAAATGTATTTTATAGTATATAATGTTGTATAATATCTATTAGTGTTGATTTTATAACCAGTAGTGATTTTTTTTAAGATATAACGTGCATGTTGAATTATATTACTCAGTTAAATATATGTAGTAGTACTATATATAGTTATATGTTGCTGATATATTAGATTGCTTTATAATTTGCAGTTATATATTTTATGGATGTTACAAGTTTTGTATAAGTATATGTAACCTCTGCTATGCTTTATATATATATATATATATATATATATATATATATTATATTTTCTTCCAAGTTTTACAGTGTAATTATATGTTTATATAATCTGTTGTATGCATGGGTATTTATATAAGTAAGCTTTTTGTTTACATATAATATGTTGTGCCGTATAAGTTTATTAAGTTCCGCTAAATTCTTCTTTCGGTTAACTGGTATATATATAACAATGAAGTCTATGAAAGTGTAATATATATGTAAGTTTATATAATAGTTATATTGATGGGATAGTTTATAAATTACGTTATATAAACTGACACTTTAATGAGCTATGTTTGTTTAAGATAGTCTATATATATAATTTTAAATAGTATGGGCATATTTAAATCTAAGCAACAACCCTCTAATTTTATGGCAGTGTTTGCAGATGTCAATGAATATATACGTATATAGGTTTATAATAATATTGATTTTATTATTATGAGTGTGTAAGTTTGTAGATACGTTTATATATATTAGTTACATATAAGTATATGCGAACTTGTTTTCGAATATATATGGATATTTCATATGTTGGTATTTAATGTTGACTTGAAATAAATATATATTTTATTTTAAAATATGTTTAAATTGATTTTAGAAAATTTATATATATGTAATATATCCCGTTTCACTAATCTCGTGCCATTTTGACTGACATTCTCAATATCAAATCTACCACAGCAAAATCCTAACTTATCGCTGTTCTGCTCGCTTGATTTGTATATTTGTCTTTATCTATTCGCTTCCATTCTCGTGCATGTCTCTAGCCTCGAAATGTGAGAAATCACTCGCGATTAATGTTCTTATATTTATTAAATTTGATTTCAATTGAAACGACAGTTAAAATATGATGCTGCTAGTTATTTAATTGTTATATATCTATCATTATCCGTTTCTATTCACCTATGACATCTGACACCATTATCTGTTATTTATATTATTTTTATATCATTGATGATATATGCCAGTTATTGATATGTTATATTATATTCATAACTGTTCTTACACTGCAAGTTCCCTGTTGGTATAGAATTCTCTATGGGCTGAAATGATACATACTTGAACGATCTTGTAGAATAGGAGAAAATCATTATGGGTTGAAATGATAAACCCAAGCAATTTTCATTGAATTGAATTTGGGATTGCGATTTGAAAAGATATATACTCGTATATATTTAAATTGTGGATTGAAATGATAAATATCTGTATCACTTGACCATATAATAGAAAATTACATAAATACACCGTTGGTTTATATATAAATATTTTGAAAATGATTTCCATGGTTTTTAAGGGAAATATATGGTTTTAATAAATATTGCTTTTAAGATATTATATATATATATAAATGTTGTTTATAAATTTTTAATTTTAGATTTTTTTTCCTAAAATCAAATGTTTTAAAATTTTATAATTATAAGTTAGTTTTGAAATAATAAATTTTAAGATTTTACTTATAATTTTCCTATTTTAAATTATATATATAAATTAAGTTGATATGAAATAATTTTAATAATAATATTTAATTTAATAAAGTTTGATTTAATTAGGATATAATATGATTGAGTATTTATTTAAGGTTATATTTTCAAATATAGAGTTACATTAATCTTCAATAAATTAAGGTTGGAAAGAGAAAGAGAAATAGAAATTAATTTGAAATTGTATTCATTTAAGAATTATACTCAGACAAAATGCATTTAAAATTTATTAAATTTGAGATTTTAAAGATAAGATTTTATAACTTGATTCTTTGATTAAAAGTGATTTAAATGAATATTTAAAATTTACATAAATTGAAATGGGATATTTATTTTTTTAAATTTGCAATTGAAGTTTTACATAAATGTTATTAGAATGATTAAGTGAATATTTCAAATATAAATAATAATGAAGTTAAATTGAGATATAAATGAAACTGTCAAATTTATTTTTGCAAATGTTGAATAATTAAAGCTTGGAAATATATTGAAATTTGAATGGTATATTTGGTGGTTCAAATCTGCATTTAAAACCATTATAATTCAAAATGGTTTATTTAAAAACTGAATTGAATTGAAATTGATGAATTGAGAATGAATTAAATTGAATTTTTGAATTTGAATTGATTAGAGTCAATTTGTGAACTTTGAGGGAACTATTTATTATATAAAGTATTTTAAATGTATATATATAAATATTTTACTTTATAAATTATTTTAATGTAAAGCTATTATGAATATACTAATTATTTCTCATATATATAAACTATTTTTAAAACTATTTTATTTATATATACTATTTTACTTTATTAACTATTTTGATTTGTATATACTATTTATATCATTAACTGTTTTGTTTATAAATATTATTTTCTATATCAAACTATTTCAGTGGGAAGTGTTATGGTTTCAAAGTGTTATGATTTCCAAAGTGCTAAGATTTCAAAGTGTTATGATTTCCAAAGTGCTACGATTTCAATGTGTTATGATTTCCAAAATGTGATGATTCCCAAAGGGTTATAATTTCAAAGTGTTATAATTTTGAAGAGTTATAATTTTGGAAAGTACAATGAGTTTGGAAATTAATATAATTTAAGTAAGAAATGATATTGTATTGATATGGTTTTGGAATGGATATGATATTTTGGTTTTGAATTATGATATTTTGAAATGACCACGGTGTTATAATAACATTTGGTTGTTAAGGAGACCAGGATCGGATATTGTCATACTCACTGCCAATATTGAAAACTACTTTAACAGCTATATACAGGGTGGAGATTCCAAAATGAAGTAGGATGGTGGCAACGATCCTATTTGAGGTATATACGTGGACCTGACTCCCATAAGTTGGCATAAGGTGGCTAAACCAAGAGAAATTGACAGGCCAAGTGAGGTTGCTCCTCCGATCGGACACACTTCTTCGATTGCTATTTTATTACTTTGTGATTGATTTGGTGCGCACTTTTGATTTGGGAGTGTGGATCGAGGTGGGCGGTAGTTGCGGCTATGCGTTACCACCAGCCTGGAAGTGTAATTGGTATATCTACCCTGACATTGCCTTGTTATGCCATGTCACCTACCCTATTGAGACTACTATGAGTTTGTTTTGTGTTGTACCTATGGAGTATCCGCTAGTAGCCTTCCGATAAAGAAGTATTATGGTACTATATAGAATATTTGCACTATAAAATGTGTTAAGGGGGAAATGGGTAACGCCTTAGTGCTATTTTAATAGTTTACTTTACTTTAGACATTATTATAATAGCGTATATTACTACATAGTAAATAGTTCCACGGTTCCTTAGAGGATGGTTATCCCAAACATCCTTTAAGTTACTTGTATTTCAGTTGATATTTCACTTGAGTTGGATTTATTGATATAAGAATGTTAATCCTGACTCATGAGTTTTGTGTTTTGCTTTACGCTCGGGTCAAACTAAGTGTCATGGCATTTGAGACTTATCTTTGGAGTTGGATCTTCGCTTGGAGCTTCATCTATCTACTCAGCTTGCAATTATTCAGTTGACTCCTATGATGTATTCTTATCTTGTATTTGACTATTGGATTGTGACTTCTATGTATTTGAGACTTCTATTGTATCTTCACTCAGTTATATAAATAGTGACTTCACGAACTATTGTTCTTCTATTTCCATTGCTTATTGTCATATTACTCTGTGTGTGTGATTACTTTATTTACTGTATATGCTTAGTTTTGCAAAATATAAATTTATAATCTAATAATTTAAGCAATTCAAGTTCGACATGCGCGAATGTGAATGGTTGAAAATATAAGGATGTTACATATCCTAACTACACGACTACGTGAAAAATAGGGCACCCAGAGTTTAAAGGGAAAAACAAACTCCGGGTCAGTCATGGGACTGGTGTGAGAACACAAAGTACGATGTTTTGAAAATAAAACGGTATCTCATAAGACCACGCTGCACATAAACACGGAAAGGGTTTTTACCTTATGATAGCCAAAACTCTTTATTACATAAAAATTGGGGATATTATTTTAATGACTTCCTCTGAAGACATTTTCAAATAAACTTATTAATCTTAGCCTAATTTGTTACATTGATTAAATTCCGGCCTAATAGGTTTACAATCAAGTCCGTAGGTTCTTATTGGAGAATAGATTTCCATACAAATGACCAGGTGAAGGAACTACCTTCCAATGGGTACACCTCTAGATGGATGTCCCGAGGCATAGAACAATTGCCCTCTACCAAACAAGACCGGCCTACCTCTGTAACTAGATAGTGCCAAATATGTCATCCCTCGGTCGTTAACGACCTTTATCGAGCCTTGCTACATTTATCCGAGAGCTCTATTCGCATACATCCACATTAATCTACATCCTGAACATCATAGCGGGAAAAAATATATTTAGAAGGGAATGACCCACTTAGACTTGCTACATCTAACCCTGTTCCGGTCATTTCCGATTGATGAGGCTTGAGGCAACGATTACCTTTCACATACCACATCCTCTTTCACTTTGAATGCCACATTGTCATTCCACATTCACATGACTCATTTCTACAAACGTATAACTTCCTGAGCTCGTATGTCTTAGGAAAGGGTGTTAAGCTAAGGGAAGGTGTTTTCTCGGCTGCCGACTGATATGCTTTTATAGAGATCACTCATTGTGATTTGGAATGCACGATTAGACATTCAACTGTAGAAGTTCGTTCTAGGACTGAACGAACCGAATGTACTTTTCTCGGCCATTACTAGGAGAGAAGTCCTTGTGGTTCTGAGATTTTTCATAACAAAGAGACCACTGCTACAATAAGTAAATCGGGAGCTTATCCCCAGTTAAAGTAGTCCCTCGTTGTTATTAGTCTCAATATCTTCGTCTTCAAACATCTTTATTCTTCGAACACGTAAATTGGTTTGAAGTGGTTTTCGGATAGGAATCACCCAAATCCGACCTCGGTTCCTTCGAATCCAATCATCGATAAAAAAGATGTAATTAGATGATTGCTTTATTTTTCTTACCAAATTATCTTCGAGCAATATATATTCAAAATATTCATTTAGTGAGTAAGGAATCATTTAAACCACTCTTTTTGAATATTTATCAAATCAGTTTTAAAGAGTATCTTTTGAGAAAATAGGATTATAGTAATACTCTTCTTTTTTTCAAAATCAACTTCTGTATTCAACAAGTGATATGGGCGGAATAACCACGAATATGACAAGTTGCTCTTCGGATTTTAATAATGGGTATAAGAAGAATATTTATATAAAATCCAAGTTGAGCATCCGGGCTTTTCTTTCAGTATGTTCCACCCCTTGCCTAAAAGGGAAAACTGAGGCTAGGTAAGTTTAGGGCACTGGTTGCTCTATCCTAACCTTAGTTACACACCTTATTTTCACTTTTAGATCTCACAGGCGGGACAAATGTACTAGTCGTTTTCGCATAATCATTTTCTCTTTTTAAATCAACTAACTATTTGTTTAACAATATTTGAAATAATTTTAAATTGTTTAAATTTCTTTTAAAATACTTTATAATTTCCCTAAAAAAATTTACTAAGGATTTGGGAAAGAACTGTTAAGTTTCAACCTTTATTTCAAAAGTTATAAAAAAGCGTTGCGAAAAGGTGTTGTAAAAAGAGTTACAAAAAGTGTTTTAAAAGCTATATTCTTCAAAAGGACTTTATATCATGTAACGTCCCGCCTTTTCGCATGCTTTAAATCGACACACGTGCCAATTCAAACCATACGGAAGGGCGGATTGTTATGGGGTAAATAAGGAAAAAACAGGGAAAGAAAAAAAATAGAATCTCACAGCGAAAGGATAAAATATAATAATCAATACATAGTTCATAAAACTGTTTACACACATTTGCTTCTTCTTTATACAATAAATATCAGAGTTCACATACCAACAAATATCAATGCAGCGGAATTAAATGGTGTAGTGGAATAATATACTAGATAATAGTAATACAAATCTTCGTCTTCGTCCTCCAGAGCTAAATCTTAAAATCCTGAAACGCTCGGACTAACCCGAGCGAACTTGAAAAGACAAAAACACTCGAGTCGGAACTAAAAGATCTTATGTGAGTTAAATGAACAGAAATAAATATGAGTGCAGTAGCTCAAGAGATGCTCGGGATTTACATCTCCTAAGGATCCGTTAAACTATTTACTATGTAGTATATTGCGCTATTATAATAGTGTCTATTTATAAAATAAACTTACTTTTAAATAACGTTAAGGAGTTACCCAATCTCCCCCTTAACACAATAATAGTCCCAGTAGTCCATCCAATATCATAGTCCCTCCTGATCGGGAAGCCACCAGAGGATACCACACGGGCTACGGGAGAAATCCAAGCTCGTACAAGGTGCGATAGGGTAGGTGACACGGCAAAACTAGGCAATGCCATGGTAAATATACCAATTACGCTTCCGGGTCGGTGGTAACGCGTAGCGCGCAACTACCGCCCACCTCGAGCCACACCCCCAAATAAAATCAAAAGTGGCCACCGAATCAATCCAAAAGTCAAAGTATAATATCGAAGGGATGTGTCCGATCAAAGGTGCTACCTTATTAACCCGTCAATCGCTCATGTTTTAGTCACCTTATGGCAACTCACGGGAGTTGGGTCCACGTATTTACCTTATAGGAAACGCCGTCACCAACCTACTTCATTCTGGAATCTCCACCATGTACACGGTTGTTAAAGTGGTTTTCGGAGTTGGCAGAGAGTATGACAACTTCCGATCCCGGTCTCTTCAACAACCAAACGTTATTATAACACCGCGGTCATTTAAAAATAATTATAATTTCAAAACCAGAATAAAATATCTATTTCAAAACCATATAAATATGATATCCTTTCCATTTCAAAACAAACTCGTTTGATATTATTTTTATAAAAACGCAAATAAATATAATATCATTCTATTTCAAATTATTTCTTTTCCAAAATCATATTGCTTTAATATTTATAATAATTGGAAACCAAACATTGAATTATAACTTTCAAACTATAATACTTCGAAAATTCATAGCTCTAAACCATAACTTCGAAAACTTGGATGGTTTGGTTATTCAAACGGTATGTAGAATAAAATAGTTTGCATTTAAAATTACTTTATAAAATAAAATAATTTCCGCAACTTACAATTTATTGTATTAAAAATTAAGTTAAAATCCATAGATTTCAAAATCGCTTTCAGTTTCAATAACCACTTCAGTTTCAATATATTTCAAACTTTGAATATTAAACAATTGGAACTAAGGTTGGAAATTTCTATTCAACAATTTAAAGTCCTATTATTTAGTTTGAAATAATTGCATAATAAACCCGTAATCATTTAAGTAAAACTCAAATTACTTATAAAAGAAAATTTCCTTTAATTTATTTATACTAGAAATATTCATTTAATCCTTCTTGAATAAAATTTCAGTTATAAATATCATACCTTTTAAAATTTCAAGTTAATAAATTCTACATCAACTTATGAAGTTAAATTCTTAATTAAGCTCGATTCCAAATGAATTTCAACTTAACTCCCAATATAAATTGATTTACAACATTAAAAACTCTATATATTCTCAATATCTTGACATGTACTTAACCATATAATATAAATAATCGAACTCCATTATTCATCTTTTTTATTTTATTTAACAAATTTATACACAGATTAAATTCAATAATTTTACCATATATGTAGACAAATAAGATTTTATATAAGGTCAAAAATTAATATTTATTAAACTGTATCCTATCCAAAACCAAAAAAATCCTTTCAAAAAATAATAATTTTACATATATACCGCGGTGCCTGTACATAATTTTTTACCCTATGGTCAAGTGATACGGATATTTATCATTTCAATTCGCAATTTAATAATAAAAATGCGGTTGTATATCATTTCAAACCGCAATCCCGAATGAAATGAAATGCATGACAACTTGCAGTTAATATAAATAAACATTCATTCATCCAAATATCAATCGTCAACCATTTATTACAAATCATCATCCAATTTAAACAAACAATAAGAGCATATAAAATATAACAGGTAATAAATACAGGTATTAACTAACAGTTTATATTCAATAATAAATTTAATAACTATTTAACTAGCAGTTTATATGCAAATAAATAAATTTTAACTGTCAAATTTTATGCAATAATAAAATTAATTCACAGTTAATTTAAATAAATGCGATTTAACTGAGAGAATGAATAAAACAAGCCAAACAGTTATAAATAAATTTCTACTCATATCTAAAATCAATTTAACAGACATAAGAAAACTTAGAAGTTGTGAGTGGGTTAAAACACCCACCTTTTGAATTTAAATCGAATTTAAATCCAATTTAAATCCAAAATTTTGACAGTCTCTAAATCCATCCAAACTAGAGTCATAGTGTCTGGAATTTCGATACGAATGCAACGGAGAAGACCGCGCGTCAATCCGAGCTCGTATGCAAAAGTTATTCGACTTAAAATATTTAAATTTTAATATAACATAATTAATTAATACATAAAAAAGGGGTTTTTAGACTAAAGGAAAAAACTAGAAAAAAAAAATAGTTTCAGGGACAAGAAGTTTGTTTTTTAGGCTGAAGGATACTTTTTAGTGTAAATCACAGAATGATAGTTGTAACTATCATTTTCAGTTTGCACTGAAAAGTGTCCTTCAGCCTAAAAAGCAAACTTGTTGTCCCTTAGCCTAATTTTTTTTACAACTTCTTCCTTGTGCCTATTTACCTGTAAAAAAAATATAACGTACCATCCACTTCTTTCTTATCCACGAACCTACTAACCCATCACGCACGCGCCACTTTCTTTCGTGCGCACGTAACTCGAGACATATAGAGTTCGATCAGCAACTACCAGTGTGTGCGCCACCTTGAGAGCCACCTACGGACCAAGTTTCACATCAGCACTCGCTACCGTTTGCACGTAATCCAAGAAAATATGTCCATATTTACAATCCATATTCTGGCAAATCCATGGTCCAATAGCATAGATCAACCGTATGAATTTGAAGAGCTCGCCGAGATCTACAACTTTGCTTTTGGAATTTTTCGATTTCGTTGAACGGATTGAAAGATATTGAGGAAAGAAGATAAGCAATTTCTGGTCATTGAATAAGTGGCGGCCATGGTATAGAATTAGGGTTTCTGAAATAAAATAATAATAAAACTGTCTCGGTTTGCGTGCGTATTTATAGAGTTTAATGTCAAAAACGAGCCAGAGTCCAATTTAAGCGTGCTGACAGGCGATCCTAACATAAAAAGACCTTCTGAACGCAATGGTACTGGTTTCGAAGCCCAGTTCCATCATTTTCGTAGGTTAATGTTCAAGTCAATTTGTTTGAATGACAAAAATGCCCCTGAAAAATCCGTTTCAGCTCCGGAACGAAAATGAATCATCCTATATATCAAAATAGATGTTTTTAAATATTTTAAATGCGATGGAACAAGTTTCAAGCCCAAATTCCATCGTATGAAGAAGTTATGTTAAAAACAATATTTTCAAATTGATTTCAATTGCATAAATTTCAAGGCGTTTTGAGTCCGTACGATCAAACGACAAGTCCGATCGCTACGAAACTTCAAACACTATTATAATTCACCGTTATGGATCCGATGAAATTTTTTCGTCGAAATCCGAGTCAGTGGCCAAAATGGCCATTTTTCCATTAATTAAATAAATTTAAAATTAATTAATTAAATCAAATTTCGCGCTAAAATTCTGAAATTTGAAATCTTTATCACTTTATAATTCTCAAACATTTACAATGATTTAACAATTTTTAAATGTAAATTTATTAAAGAGTAATCAATATAAATCTTCAATTTCATAAAATTCAAAATTATAGATAAATTTCCAAAATTTCCACTAAATTGAATTTACCCATAATTATTCCATTCATAATTTCAAATAGAAGGGTTTACCATTGCATTTAAAAATTATCACATAAATATTTTCCGTTTCAACTTAATTTTTAAATTAACGTAATAATTAAATATTTGATTTCATTTATTGGCAATAAATCCAACTATTATAAATTTAATAAATTAACTCACTATTAAAGATTCAAATTCATAAATTCATAAATTCAATCATCTTGATTTACTTATTAATTTATAATTCTTTAAACCAATTCCCATCTCTATTTAAAGTAACTTAATTCACCAATTATAGAATTTATTTCAATTTCTTAAAATAACCTATTTATTATACATTGAATCCAATTTATTTTGATAAGTTTCCAGTTGAATGGATTAGATTCAATTTCAACCTTTAACTTACACTTAAGTTTAAGTCACAATCAATTTATAACGTATTACCTTTCTTAGTTATTACTTTACATACTTCTCGTATTAATTTCACCATTAATCATAATTATTAAAGTAACGCTTATAATAAATACGACCCTATAATTTCTCAACATTTAAACGAACGTTATTTCATTTTCCATTAGTGTGACATTCATTCATTTTATTATCACTTATTAAAACTTCAAATTCAAATAAGAAGGTAATTTATAATATATGTTACAAATTTTGAATTAATCACTATTCATTATTATTGACTTTACTTTAGCATTACTTACCTTGCATTAACATTGTTACTTAAAATCCCTATCCAATTGCAATTAATATTCTAATGAATATATTTATTCTTTTCCGTTATGTTATTAATTATCATCAAGGCACATCTAATTATCTTTATTGGTAAATGAGTGAATTTACTAGTAACCCACTATTATAACCTTTAATATACTTGTATATTTATTCATCAATCAATATTTACGTTCTTTTTTTTCATTCAAATTGATTTATAACCTAATATACATTTATATTAGTCCCATTTCATTCCATTCATTAACGGGTATTGCACTAACCTTATTACTTTACATTACATTCAGTTTCCAAATTTTATAGGATTAAATTCTAATTACTTACCATTTAATCCATCAATTATTGATTCTATCCAAACATGTAACTTATAATAACTGCTTACAAAAATGGAATTATCATTTATTCTAATATTTTCTAACTTTACATTAACATATTAAATAAATTCCCTTTAAATGAATTTATATCCAGGTATATTACTTACCCCATTTCGTTTATTGAAATTTATTCAAATTGCTAGTAAATAGGTTTTAAGTCACCATTTATATATTTTAATTTAGCGTTCATTTCAATATTCTTTTGTAATTTTTTTTTTCTTTCTACTAAATTTAATTACAAAGCTCATTAATTCAACCAAATTAAATGCACGAAATTTACGGGTCGTTACACTCTCCCCCACTCAAAACATTTCGTCCCCGAAAAGGAAAAAGAAGGGAGAAGGAAGAATTAAATAAACAATACATCTTATTCAAAATATTAACTTATAAATAATAATTTACAAAATTTATTACTTTAAATAAAATATACCCATTTTATAATCATTATATCCTTTTATGCTTAAATAAATAAAGTTTGGAAAAACATTTTCAAAAAAATTTCTAAGTCCAAAAATTTACGGAAAATTTTGGCAGAGTCTCCTTTGTACGGAGAGGCTCGGGAGAAAATATAATATCAAATATAACAATTATATTACATATACTATCCAAAATAGTATATCCCAACCCAGGAAAATATATAAAATAGCGCTATAAACCGTAAATCGAAATGTACCTATTTATCGGGCAATTTACGCTTAATTTATGGAACCAAAAGCAGTAAAAATTGCTTCCATAACTTGCATTTCACTTATAAAATCCAAAGGGTTAATAATTTATATAAAGTGAAATATTTAAGTGGTTTCAATCACTAACAATAAATCAATACAACAACCATCAATTTCAACAAACAGCATACACAACCAATACACAGCAACCATTCAATCAAATAAACAAATAGTTGTTCGGGTTCAAAACTTTTAAATTGTACGGAATGAAGAATAAACTACAAGCGCATCATTTACTCAACAGTCTTAGATAAAACTAAATACATTATTCATTTATCCTAATCCAATTTTAAAGTATCCTTGCCCAAACAACCATCAACTAAACAACAACAAATCCAAACAACAATCAACTTACTTATTATTAATTTCCTTTCATACCTTTATTGTTTGATTTTCTTTTTATTTATACAGTGATTTATCTTTTAAATTTACATTTACTCATTAAATGTTTGCTTCATTTATTTTTTACTTATTACTTACAATTATTCAATTAAATTAACTCAGGTCATGCCAGTTCCTTTTATTTCGTTATAATTATTCATTCATTTATTATTGCATGTCCTCATTTATTTATTACAGTATTCATTTTCCTACTAATTTTATTTATCATTTTTTTATTACTAAATTCCATTTACAATACTCACTTTTCTGTTTTAATTTGTAGTCTTTTCAATTTAAGCTTAAGTTTATAACTCTATACCACCAATTCTAATAAATAAAAGCAATTTATTGAACACTTTCATTACATACTTTTACTGTACAATTTCCATTACATTTCTTATTAAACATTTCAACTTTTAATATTTGGTAAGTTATATATATGCTTTTAAAGAATGTAATTGAAGGTTATACAAGTTTTCTCATTTCTTTTAATTGATTCATTGTTCAATAAATTTTTACCTTTTATTAAATGTTCAATAATTATATCATTTATTTCATAGGTTCTAATTTCAAATTTCATTTAATACTATTTATAACTTAGCATTAAATCTCTTACTTCCTTTAGAGGCTTCAATTTATTAATTACCTTCGTTCCAATTCACTACAGTAATTGAAACTATTTATTAATGGAAACTTAAGAATTAAATACCGGGTTTTATTTCAAATCATTTTAAAGATAATAGGTAACATATACTTACCATTTATGTATTCAATTATATTTAAAACAATTAAAATTTATATTTATTTATCAAATTAAATCTGTAGTAAAACTACTCCAGTGGCCTTTCCACTTCGAAACTCGAAAATGAATGTCGATGATGTGGCCGCCATCACCGAAATTATTTTCCAGCGACAGAGAGGGGAGTACAAAAATTTTATTTTCGAAATTTCCTTTTTAAAACAATTCTTTCAATTTATATGAAAATATTTATGTCAGAAAATACTTATAAACAATATCATTGTATTCAAAATTATTCAAAAGAAATTTTCAAAATCCCGGAACTAAAGCTTTAAGTTTCCAATTTCATTTATCTTATTTTCAATCTTATTTCGACTATTAATTATAAATTTACTACCTAACAACCAAAATACTACAACCAAATATAAAATTAATAATTTTATATATAGAAAATACAATAGGCAAAATTATTTCATTCACCTATATTAAAACAAATATTATGTCGATCTGTCCTATTAAGTGTTTAGAAATCCCTATTGATGTCATAGCGTCCCACGCATCAACCAGAATTTATAAATACAAAACGGAACAAATTAACACAATATTAAAACCTTTTTATAACACTAACAAATACGCTCTCTCATATTTACTCTCAGCGACTCCCATAGGGTATTATTACCCTATTAATAAAGAGTCAGACTCCACAAAGCTAAGGTTTATCGCTAAACCAAAGCTCTGATACCAGATGTAACGTCCCACCTTTTCGCACGCTTTAAATCGACACACGTGCCAACCATACGGAAGGGCGGATTGTTATGGGGTAAATAAGGAAAAAACAGGGAAAGGAAACAAAATAGAATCTCACAGCGGAAGGATAAAATATAATAATCAATATATAGTTCATAAAACTGTTTACACACATTTGCTTCTTCTTTATACAATAAATATCAGAGTTCACATACCAATAAATATCAATGCAGCAGAATTAAATGGTGTAGTGGAATAATATACTAGATAATAGTAATACAAATCTTCATCTTCGTCCTCCAGAGCTAAATCTTCAAATCCTGAAACGCTCTGACTGACCCGAGCGAATTTGAAAAGACAAAAACACTCGAGTCAGAACTAAAAGATCTTATGTGAGTTAAATTAACAGAAATAAATATGAGTGCAGTAACTCAAAAGCTGCTCGGGATTTACATCTCCTAAGGATCCGTTAAACTATTTACTATGTAGTATATTGCGCTTTTATAATAATGTCTATTTATAAAATAAACTTACTTTTAAATAGCGTTAAAGAGTTACCCAATCTCCCCCTTAACACAATAATAGTCCCAGTAGTCCATCCAATATCATAGTCCCTCCTGATCGGGAAGCCACCAGAGGATACCACACGGGCTACGGGAGAAATCCGAACTCGTACAAGGCGCGATAGGGTAGGTGACATGGCACAACTAGGCAATGCCAGGGTAGTATACCAATTATGCTTCCGGGTCGGTGGTAACGCGTAGCGCGCAGCTACCACCCACCTCGAGCCACACCCCCAAATAAAATCAAAAGTGGCCACCGAATCAATCCAAAGGTCAAAGTATAATATCGAAGGGATGTGTCTGATCAAAGGTGCTACCTTATTAACCCGTCAATCGCTCCTATTTTAGCCACCTTATGCCAACTCACGGGAGTTGGGTCCACGTATTTACCTTATAGGAAACGCCGCCACCAACCTACTTCATTCTGGAATCTCCACCGCGTACACGGTTGTTAAAGTGGTTTTCGGAGTTGGCAGAGAGTATGACAACTTCCGATCCCGGTCTCTTCAACAACCAAACGTTACTATAACACCGCGGTCATTTAAAAATAATTATACTTTCAGAACCAGAATAAAATATCTATTTCAAAACCATATAAATACGATATCCTTTCCATTTCAATACAAACTCGTTTGATATTATTTTTATAAAAACCCAAATAAATATATAATCATTCTATTTCAAATATATTTCTTTTCCAAAATCATATTGCTTTAATATTTATAATAATTGGAAACCAAACATTGAATTATAACTTTCAAACTATAATACTTCGAAAATTCATAGCTTTAAACCATAACTTCGAAAACTTGGATGGTTTGGATATTCAAACGGTATATAAAATAAAATAGTTTGCATTTAAAATTACTTTGTAAAATAAAATAATTTCCGCGACTTACAATTTATTTTATTAAAAATTAAGTCAAAATCCATAGATTTCAAAATCGCTTTCAGTTTCAATAACCACTTCAGTTTCAATATATTTCAAACTTTGAATATTAAACAATTGGAACTACGGTTGGAAATTTCTATTCAACAATTTAAAGTCCTATTATTTAGTTTGAAATAATTGCATAATAAACCCGTAATCATTTAAGTAAAACTCAAATTACTTATAAAAGAAAATTTCCTTTAATTTATTTATACTAGAAATATTCATTTAATCCATCTTGAATAAAATTTCAGTTATAAATATCATACCTTTAAAATTTCAAGTTAATAAATTCTACATCAACTTATGAAGTTAAATTCTTAATTAAGCTCGATTCCAAATGAATTTTCAACTTAACTCCCAATATAAATTGATTTAAAACATTAAAAACTCTATATATTCTCAATATCTTGACATGTACTTAACCATATAATATAAATAATCAAACTCCATTATTCATCTTATTTATTTTATTTAACAAATTTATACACAGCTTAAATTCAATAATTTTACCATATATGTACACAAAATAAGATTTTATATAAGGTCAAAAATTAATATTTATTAAACCGTATCCTATCCAAAACCAAAAAATCCTTTCAAAATTTTTTTTTTTATATATATACCGCGGTGCCTGTATATAATTTTCTACCCTATGGTCAAGTGATACGGATATTTATCATTTCAATCCGCAATTTAATAATAAAAATGCGGTTGTATATCATTTCAAACCTCAATCCCGAATGAAATAAAATGCATAACAACTTGCAGTTAATATAAATAAACATTCATTCATCCAAATATGAATCGTCAACCATTTATTACAAATCATCATCCAATTTAAACAAACATCAATATAGAGCATATAAAATATAACAGGTAATAAATACAGGTATTAACTAACAGTTTATATTCAATAATAAATTTAATAACTGTTTAACTAGCAGTATATATGCAAATAAATAAATTTTAACTGTCAAATTTTATGCATAATAAAATTAATTCACAGTTAATTTAAATAAATGCGATTTAACTGAGAAAATGAATAAAACATGCCAAACAGTCATAAATAAATTTCTACTCATATCTAAAATCTATTTAACAAACATAAGAAAACTTAAAAGTTGTGAGTGGGTTAAAACACCCACCTTTTGAATTTAAATCGAATTTAAATCCGATTTAAATCCAAAAATTTGACAGTCTTCAAATCCATCCAAACCAACGTCGAAGTGTCCGGAATTTCGATACGAACGCAACGGAGAAGACCGCGCGTTAATCCGAGCTCGTATGCAAAAATTATTCGAGTTAAAAGATTTAAATTTTAATATAACATAACTAATTAATACATAAAAAAATATAACGTACCATCCTCTTCTTCTTATCCATGAACCTACTAACCCATCACGCACGCGCCACTTTCTTCCGTGCGCACGCAACTCGAGACATATAGAGTTCGATCAGCAACTACCAGTGTGTGCGCCACCTTGAGAGCCACCTACGGACCATGTTTCACATCACCACTCGCTACCGTTTTGCACGAAATCCAAGAAAATACGTCCATGCCTCCAAGCCAGATTCTGGCGAATCCGTGGTCCAATAGCATAGATCAACCGTATGGATTTGAAGAGCTCCCCGAGATCTACAAATTTGCTTTTGGAATTTTTCGATTTCGTTAAACGGATTAAAAGGTATTGAGGAAAGAAGATAAGCAATTTCTGGCCATTGAATAAGTGGCGGCCATGGTATAGAATTAGAGTTTCTGAAATAAAATAATAATAAAACTGTCTCGGTTTGCGTGCGTATTTATAGAGTTTAATGTCAAAAACGGGCCAGAGTCCAATTTAAGCTTGCTGACAGGCGATCCTAACATGAAAAGGCCTTCTGAACGCAATGGTACTGTTTTCGAAGCCCAGTTCCATCATTTTCGTAGGTTACCGTTCAAGTCAATTTGTTTGAATGACAAAAATGCCGCTGAAAAGTCCGTTTCGGCTCCGAAACGAAAATGAATCATCCAATATATCAAAATAGATGTTTTTAAATATTTTAAACGCGATGGAATAAGTTTGAAGCCCAAATTCCATCGTATGAAGAAGTTATGTTAAAAACGATATTTTTAAATTGATTTCAATTGCATAAATTTCAAGGCGTTTCGGGTCCGTACAATTAAACGAAAAGTCCGATCGCTACGAAACTTGAAACACTATTATAATTCACCGTTACGGATCCGATGAAACTTGTTTCGTCGAAATCCGAGTCTTGGCCAAAATGGCTATTTTTTCATTAATTAAATAAATTCAAAACTATAGATAAATTTCTAAAATTTCCATTAAATTGAATTTACCCATAATTATTCCATTCATAATTTCAAATAGAAGGGTTTACCATTGGATTTAAAAATTATCACATAAATATTTTCCGTTTTCAACTTAATTTTTAAATTAACGTAATAATTAAATATTTGATTTCATTTATTGGAAACAAATCCAACTATTATAAATTTAATAAATTAACTCACTACTAAAGATTCAAATTCTATAATTTTTAAATTCCATCACCTTGATTTACTTATTAATTTATAATTCTTTAAACCAATTCCCATCTCTATTTAAAGTAACTTAATTCACCAATTATAGAATTTATTTCAATTTCTTAAAATAACCTATTTATTATACGTTGAATCCAATTTATTTTGCTAAGTTTCCAATTGAATGGATTAGATTTAATTTCAACCTTTAACTTACACTTAAGTTTAGGTCATAATCAATTTTATAACGTATTACCTTTCTTAGTTATTACTTTACATACTTCTCGTATTAATTTCACCATTAATCATAATTATTAAAGAAACAGTTATAATAAATACGACGCTATAATTTCTCAACATTTAAACGAACGTTATTTCATTTTCCATTAGTGTGACATTCATTCATTTTATTATCGCTTATTATAACTTCTAATTTAAATAAGCAGGTAATTTATAATATATGTTACAAATTTTGAATTAATCACTATTCATTATTATCGACTTTACTTTAGCATTACTTACCTTGCATTAACATTGTTACTTAAAATCCCTATCCAATTGCAATTAATATTCTAATGAATACATTTACTCTTTTCCGTTATGTTATTAATTATCATCAAGACACATCTAATTATCTTTATTGATAAATGAGTGAATTTACTAGTAACCCACTATTATAACCTTTAATATACTTGTATATTTATTCATCAATCAATATTTATGTTCTTTTTTTTTTCATTCTAATTGATTTATAACCTAATTTACATTTATATTAGTCCCATTTCATTCCATTCATTAATGGGTATTGCACTAACCTTATTACTTTACATTACGTTCAGTTTCCAAATTTTATAGGATTAAATTCTAAATACTTACCATTTAATCCATCAATTATTGATTCTATCCAAACATGTAACTTATAGTAACTGCTTACAAAAATGGAATTATCATTTATTCCAATATTTTCTAACTTTACATTAACATATTAAATAAATTCCCTTTAAATGAATTTATATCCAGGTATATTACTTACCCCATTTCGTTTATTGAAATTTATTCAAATTGCTAGTAAATAGGCTTTAGGTCACCATTTATATATTTTAATTTAGCGTTCATTTCAATATTCGTTTGTAAAGTTTTTTTTTCTTTTTTCTTTGTACTAAATTTAATTACAAAGCTCATTAATTCAACCAAATTAAATGCACGAAATTTACGGGTCGTTACATATCATTTTGAAAACCATCTTTTCAACTTAAATAACTTTTAAAATATTTTAAAATATTTTTAAAACTTATTTCATATTTTTAAAATGATTGCTTTATCAATTTCCAACTTTGGTCATTAAGTGCAAAAACTGAAAAATGACTTTGGCATATTTCAAAAGATACAAGATGCAATCTTGATTTTCTTGTTTCATTTGAAATATATGGATATAAGGATTTGTGAAATTCTTACTTTGAAGAATTCCGAACTATATTCCACTTCGTATGTTCATCTGAGATTTTGATGCGAAAACACGAACTACCGTTACGTGACGCGTTAAATTTTAGGCGTATTTTGAGATTCATATCCAAACTTTGTCGAGTCAAGTTTAAACACTTAGTAATCATTTCAAAGAATATTCAAACTTTTTTGAAAGGTATTAATGATTCCATATCACATTTCAATTTATTTTGGAAAGTGTTTTCCGTGTAAATCAACGTCGTCTATATCGTGACTTGTTTCAATATTTTCATGCCATAAACAACATATGGAAATCAATATCATAAACAAACATCCAAACAGACATATCACAACATCACAACCAAATATATACATATAAATTAGGAGTTCCCACCTTGTTTGGAATTGAACTAATCTTTAAATTGAAATAGCTTTTCTAACTCAGCTCAAAAGTTCACGAACACCTGTTTTTAGACTTCTAGGTGGCTTGACTTTACTTGTGGAGGCCTTGGGATCTTTGGGCCATGAGTTTCAAGGGGATATTAGGCTCAGCCTTGGATATGGGGTGATGGTTGGTGATGGCCGTGGGTTAGAGGAGGAGAAAGATGGGGATTTGAAGTGGTTTTGTGGTGGTTTATCGCATATTTCTTTTTATATTATTTTTGAGAAAAATTTAGCATTATTTTATTAAGATAGGTAGCCATGGAAAAGAGTGGGAAGAAGCTTTAAATTTTGAGAAGAAGAAGAAGTGTGAAAGGAAGAAAGTAGGTGTGTATTTATAGAAAAAATTCTAGATTAAAATATTATATTTGCAAACGACCAAAATACCCTTTACTTACTTTTAAAGTAATCTTACTTTTCAACATTTAACATCACATTTCAAATCTTTAATTTATGTCCTTATCACATAAGGTGTAAGAAAACTTAAAGTAATAATGATGTTTCTTTTGATTTGACATGTTTTGTTTTTATTAGTTTACTTTTCCTAATTATATTCTAGAATTTCCTAATTGTTTTTTTAATAAAATTAAACCTAATTATCAACTTAATTAATACTTACTACATTTATATAAGTGTACACGAAATTAAAATAAAGGTGGAACAACGTTGCGACAACTTTAAATCGACAAAACGTTGATATTTGAAAAAATGTTCTACGGTCATATTTTGACATTTTAGTTAAACTATTTATTGATGTAAACCAAATTTAAAAATAAATTTGTATAATGTTATTTAAAAATATAAACACTCATAAACAAAGTAAAATAATTTATTAAAACATTTAGAATTAAATTTCTGAAATCAAGATTTAGCCACTTTTGTGATATGAGCAAATGTTAATATTTTTATGTATGTTTCTATTTCCAAATCCTATCTAATTTAATTTGAATCATAAAAGCTTTTATATTTTGTATTTAAAATAACTTTAAATATTATTGTAACAACCCTGTATTTTCTGTCATTCTAATTATATATTTTAATTATTTTAATTTAAATTCCTAATTTAATTACTTTATTTTATTTATTAAAATGAACATATTTTGTTATTTTAAATATATATGTTGATTTTGATGTGGATTAGAATTTCAAACATGCATAAATTGAATATTTCCAGAAAATGTGAATTTGGTAAAACTTTGACTTTTAAATTTAAATTTTAAAAGTTTGAAAATTTGAATTTTATCCTTTGTTATGAAAGTAAATAAAATTTCAAGAATACTGCTTTTCGTTTCGTCGAAATCCGAATAATATTATGGAAGTTATGCTTTTTACAAAATTGGGTGTAAATTGTTTTATTTAACAATATTATTTATTTTAAATTATATAAATAATCTTTTTAATTGTCAGATATTATTCTAAATTGTATTATATGTTATGTTACATATATTTTTACTTTTTAAATATTTTTAAAGTGATGTTTGAATTTTTCCAAAGCTCATTGAATTTATTTTCTATTTTTAAAGGCTAGTTTCAATTTTTCTGCTATTTTCTTCATTTAAATTGTATTTAATTAAAATATATTTATTCACTTTTATGTATGCATTTTATTTTTATGTTTTTATATTTATTTATAAATATTTTTCATGTACATACAATTTTCCCAAAGTTCATTTCATTTATTTTTAAATTTTCAAGCCTAATTTACATTTTCTTTGTTATTTTCTTAATTTAATTATATTTAATTAATATTTATTTATTTATTTTTGTTTATTTACTATATTTTCATGTTTTATCTGTATTTATATATATTTTACATGTATTTAAAATTTAAAAAGAAAATAGAAAACAAAGAGGCAAAGTCCTTTCATTTTTCATTGACTTTTCATCTACTTGTCTCTTCATTTGCTTGCCCTTTCACCTCCTAGCTTTTGGCCGTTCACTCCTTATCTCATTGCCATGTATTCCTCTTTACTTTTAACGTGAGAAATCTTTCTCAACTCATAAACTCACGGCCACTCCTTCTTGAGAGGAAATTTTGTAAGTTTTTTTATGGCTTCTTTCTTATTTTTCTTCTTAGTTCCATTGATTTTGCCTCGCCTCTTCTCCTAGCTTTGCTTGTCCTAGCCTCTCCACCATCAGCTCCAACATCACCTCCTCCATCTACAGCAGCCATCAGCCCCTTCTCTGTCAAAATAAGTCAAGCCATGAGCACTTGATGATGATAGCTCCACAAAATTTGCACAAACTCCTCCAATAATGCCTTGCCAAGCCACAAACTTCACCATAGCCTTTCATATTCATTTCGGCCACACCCCTAGCTCCACCACCACCTACTGACCTGACCTTTAGCTGTAGCTCTACCTCTGTCCAGATCTGAAACGCCCTATAGCCGAACCCCACTTACCCATAGCCGAGCCACATGTTGACCAAACTTGCCTATATTGCTTTATTCCTATGTGTTCTTCATGTTGTTGCACTCCACTACTCCTCCATCTTCATCCACTTGTTGCCATGTGTTTTTGATGCTAAACCCAAGTCATGTTGACACCTAGGCCGAGCCTAGTGTGATGAGAGCCCAATTGATCATGTGACAAGCCATGTTGTCGTGGTCAGGCACTTTCGTGTTAAAGCTGGGTAATGTTCTTTGTTGATTTAAAGTTTCCATTTCGTTTAAATTCATATTTGTATTGCATGCATATGTTTATATGGTCTTGTTTATTTGTTGTATACAAGATCATTATCAAGGCTTTCCATTTCATTCAATTCAAATCGGGTTTGTCGTGCTTTTGGAATCGCTCTTGTGTTTGTTGGTTTGGTCTCTAGCTTCGAAAAGGTGAGTCTTTCTCACTCTGACATTTATACTTATGAAATAGTGAATTGATGACAAGTGTTTAGTAATATAAAATGTTTGTGCAAGTTAATGATGATCATATGATATGCTATGCCATGTTGTTACCATGTTAAAACTGTTAATTATAACCTGACATCTGATATATGACATTATATTGTGACATTGACATTGTTTATATTGTTTATGCATATATTCACACTGCAAGTTCCCTGTTAGAATAGAATCATTATGGGTTGAAATGATACATGCCCGAACGGACTTTAGAATAGGAAAAAAATCGTTATGGGCTGAAATGATAGGCCTGAGCGATTTTTATTGTATTTTATTTGGCTTGGGATTGCGGGTTTGAAATGATAAAACTCGGTTTTCTTTGTAAATTACGGATTGAAATGATATATATCTGTATCACTTGACCTAGGTTAGAAAATTATATACAGACCCCATGGTTTATTTTTAAATGATTTTTTTTATGTATTTTCAAAAGTATGAAATTTTGATTTAAAATATATATATTATGGTTTTAAGAAAGTTAAATATTAAATCTTGAAATTGTGAATTTAAGTGAATTCAAGTATGTAAATTTGGAGTAAATGTGACGTTTGACTTTAAATTTTATTTTAAGATGTAAATAAATAATGGAAATTAAATTTAAAGTTTTGAAATGATATTTGAAGTAAAATTTTAAGTTTATTAAATTTATAAATTAATAAACAGTGAATTTTGACTTAATAAATGAATGGAGTTTGCAAAATTGAATATTTGATCTTAAAATTTTATTGTGTTAAATCATATGTTAAAATGATTTTAAATGTGAAATTTTGAAGTCTAGAAATATGATTTTTAAGTTGTAATAATAAAAATTTGGAGTTTTATTATTATTTTTGAAAAGCTAAAATGAAACCTGGAATTTTATAGCATTTTCAAAATGTTTTAGTCTTTTGACAGCATTTTAATGCTATTGTTTTGAATCTAACAATGTTTGAAATAACTAAATATCTATTACGACATTTTATAAATGTCGCTATTCTTGAAATAAACCATTTTGGAAAATATAAGCTACAATAGCACTTTATAAATGCTGTCGTTGTTATATTTCGACAATATTATTAAATGTTATAGATTTTAACACTGTTTGGGCTATATTTTAAAGTGTTAAATAATTTAACTTTTGAAATGGATTATCTGTGAAATTTTAGAAGTTTTGAATATTTAAATGTGAATTTTTAAGGAATTTAAATTGAATTTGAATTTAAATAAAGTTTACTTGGTTATGTGTTAAACGGAATGAAATGTAATATAATAAATGAATTTTTGAATGGAATTTTGGAATGTATTTTTGGTAATGATGTTAAAAATAATAAATGAATGACATATTTGATTTTTAAATGATATTTAACTTTGAATATTTGGATTTGAATTCAAATAATGATTTGATGATGAAGTGTTGAAAGGATGTAATATTTTAATGATTTTGAAATGGCGTGGAAATGATTTGATCTTTATTTTAATAAAGAATGTGAATGTTGAATGATATTTGATTTTGCTTTATTTGATAAAGGAATATTTGAAGTTTATATTTTTATGAAAAGATATTTGGTTTAATTGTAATTTAAGTTTATTTTAATAATATTGGATTTATGAAATGAATATTTCAAAACTACATAATAATGAAATTAGATTTGAGATATGAATATATGGAATTATAAAGTTTAGTTTTGAAATGTGGGATATTAAAGTTTGGAACATATTAAAATTGGATAGCTTATTTTGAAGATCAAATCTATATTTGAAATTTATAAGTGAAATGTTTTGTTACAAAACTGAATTGAATTGAAATTGATGGTTTGATTTGAATTAAATTGGAAATTTGAAATTTTGAATCAAATTGGAAATAAATTTGTAAAATGTAAAGAATTAAATGAATGTTTCATGATTTCAAATGTATGATTTCAGAATGTTATGATTTTCAAAGTGTAATGATTTCAAGTATTTTGGTTTCGAAAGAGTTATAACTTTGAAAGTATTATGATTTTTGGAAGTGAATATAGGTTTGAGATGGAAATGATAAAGTATAAACTATTTTGATTTGAATATAGTTTTGAAATAAAAATGATTTTGGTTTCGAAGTATAAACTATTTTGATTGAATAAATAGTTTTGAAATAAAAATGGTTTTGGTTTCGAGGCGTAAACTACTTTGAAAGGAATATAGTTTTGAAATGAAATGATTTGATCCTTTTTGAAATATAAACTATTTTGAAATGACCACGGCGTTATAATAACGTTTGGTTGTTAAATAGACCGGGATCGGAAGTTGTCATACTCTCTGCCAACTCCGAAAACCACTTTAACAACCGTGTACGCGGTGGAGATTCCAGAATGAAATAGGATGGTGGTGACGTTCTTGAGGTATATTACGTGGACCTAACTCCCGTGAGTTGGCATAAGGTGGCTAAAACAGGAGCGATCTCGGGCCAAAGGAGGTAGCACCTCTGGTCGGACACATTCCTTCGATACTATACTCTTGCTGGTGATTGATTAGATGGCCATCCTCCGATTTTGATTGGGAGTGTGTTCCGAGGTGGGCGTATGTGGCTGCTGCGTTACCACTAGCCCGTGTGCGTAATTGGTATATCTACCCTGGCATTTCCTTGTGTGCCGTGTCACCTACCATACCGAGCCTTTACTACGAGTTTGTTTTTCTTCCATAGCCCGTGTGGTATCCTCTGGCAGTCACACGGTGTGGAGATGTCATGATATTGAATGGACTGCTGGGACTATTATGTGTGAAGGGTGATATGGGTAGCCCAGAGCGCTATTTAAAAGTATGTTTATTTTACTGTGGACATTATTATAATAGCGAAATATTACTACATAGTAAATAGTTTAACGGATCCTTAAAAGATGGGCGATCCCAAGCATCCTTTAAGTTACTGATGCATTTTGTTACTGTTCACTTGAGTTGATTTACAATTCATAAGTATTTATGTCCTGACTCGAGTGTTTTGTGTTTTGCTTTACGCTCGAGTCAGATTGAGTGATTCAGCATTCAAGACTTAGCTTCGGAGTTGGAGCTTTTCTTGAAGATCCAGCCATCCATTTTGCTTTCAGTATTCAGTGATTCCAGTGATGTATTCTTATTAGTACCTCATGTATCTTGTTACTTTTTGTTATATCTTGTTTAACTCTGATGTATCTTATTTTTATATAGTAGCTTCATGAACTACTATCTCTTTTAAATTCCGCTACATTATTAAATACTCTGTGTCTGTGATCTGTGATTATTATTTACTGTATATTCTGAGATTTGCCAAATTTTATTTACAACGCGGTATTTTGAGCAATTCAAGTCCGACATGTGCGGATGCGAATGGTTGAAAATATCGGGCTGTTACAGTTGGTATCAGAGCTTTGGTAGCTCTAGGCAAAACTTAGTATATAGGGTAAATGTATTTACAGAATCACTTTCATTCGAATTTAAATCTCTTCCTTTTTGACTCGATTCCTTTAAATTTTGAAACGTTCCATGTGTTTCCAAAATCCATTCATGTCCCTCACTATTTATCTTCTTTTGTTTCTGTAGTATCCCATAACTCCACTTCAAAAGATCTTCATAATGAGTCGGCGGTCTCGCCAACTTCAAATTTATTTGTCAAGGGGGAAACTCCTTTACAACAGCATCGATTCACCAGAGATTCTATGTCCTCGGTTTAGATGCTAGTATCTCTTATAATTCGAACTCTATATCTTGAGATCGAATGTTGATTTACCCAAGAAATCCACATCGATCTAATTCTTTAAGTCACGATTGACCCGGTTAAGGTTGCCCACGATTTATATAAGCTTATCCATGTCCCTATTCTGTTATTTAATCATCTCATCTTTGTTTCTAACTTATCTTCAAAACATTTTGAATTGTACTTGTAAATCTGTATTTAATGTTTGTTTTATATTGTGTTGTTTAAGTTGTTGATGTTGATTTGGGATTCTGATTGATTCGTCTGATCAACGCTATCGATAAGATTTCCAAAACACTTGAACAAAACAAACTGACACAATATGTTGTTTTTTCAAATTTAGTAATGAAATAAATTTTGTAACTATATTATAAATCTTTATCTGGATTTTATTTGAATTGGTTGTTAAGAAATAATATTTGATTTTATATATCATTTTCTATTGTTTCATATATCTAATTGAACTATAAAACATGGTTATAAATTTATTGGGAAATTTAAATTGAATGTAAAACAAGAATTTGAGAATTTAATTTTCGATGGATTTCAAACTTTGTGTTTAAAGTTTTAAAGGATATATTATTTAAGGTATTTTCGAATAGAAATTTGTTTCCAAAGAATTTTAAATTTAAATTTAGTGCTCTTCTCTTTGTCGCTGGAAAATAATTTCGGTGATGACTGCGGCATCATCGACATTCATTTTCGAGTTTCGAAGTGAAGAGACCATTCTGTAGTCTTGCTACAGTTTTGTTTTGGGAAAATTTAATTGATTTTAATTTCTAAAATAAGAATGGATTTATAACATATGCTGATATATGATTTAAATTTGAATGGATATATATATATATATACATATATGTATAGTATATGAGCATTTATTTATCTCTAAATAGTTTGTAATTTATCGAAAATTTAATTCCTAAATTTTATCTTCAAAGATAATTTCTAAGTATAATCTCAAGATTTGGATAAATATTCAAGCTTGAAATAATTTAATTAGAAAGTTTTATTTGTATAATACACAATTTCATTCCAATATAATTTACCTTAATTTTTAGAAGTTGAATATGTAATTGGATAATATACAATATAAAAAAAAAGATTTTATAAATAAAATTTAAGCAGTTATAATAAATGTTATACACTTAAATTTTAATTATAAAATGATTAACAGTGGTAAATAACGAAAAGGTAATGGAAAGATTTACAATATAAAATGATGATAAAGGAACTAAGAATAAGATAAAGAAGTTATAATAAGTATAAATATATTTAACATGGGTGACAAGATATATTGAGAGAAATAAACTTAATTTTAATTAGTAGTGAAGAAGAATTAAATTTTATTTGGTACATTTTGAGTATAATAAAAGACTTTTCAAATACATGATTTTAGGGATTTGTTAATTTAAGATAATTGGATGATAAGATAATGAAATTAGAGATGCTTAAGATTTATTTGACTTATGTAAAATTAATTTTCAGTTTACGTTGAAATTTTATGGTTTCAAATTTATTATCTTATTTTGTTTTTCAAACTATCTTTTGGTTGTCCTAATTTCCCTTATCTTGCTACAGAATGGGAGGCTATTGCTTATACCAGTCTGTTTAGAAATCTTTCTATAATCTTTAATAATCTTTGGTACTCATCTTTGAATCTAAGCACTGCTTGCCATCCACAGACCGTCGATCAAACAGGAAGGGTGAATCAGATTCTAAAAGATTTTTTCATGCTTGTGTTTTTGATTCTGGAAGATCTTGGAAAGATCATCTCCACCTTGTTAAAACTTACCTATTGCAACAGTTATCAGGTATAATTTTAATCTTCTTGTCATCATGTCTTAATACTATTTCATTCTATCTTTTCCTGTGCTTTCCCGTACCTCATTCCTTTTCGGGGACGAAAAGTTTTGAGTGGGGGAGAGTGTAACAACCCTGTATTTTCTGTCATTGTAATTATATATTTTAATTATTTTTATTTAAATTCCTAATTTAAATACTTTATTTTATTTATTAAAATGAACATATTTTGTTATTTTAAATATAAATGTTGATTTTGATGTGGATTGGAATTTCAAACATGCATAAATTGAATATTTCCAGAAAATGTGAATTTGGTAAAACTTTGACTTTTAAATTTAAATTTTAAAAGTTTGAAAATTTGAATTTTATCTTTTGTTATGAAAGTAAATAAAATTTCAAGAACACTGCTTTTGGTTTCGTCGAAATCCGAATAATATTGTGGAAGTTATGCTTTTCACAAAATTGGGTATAAATTGTTTTATTTAACAATATTATTTATTTTAAATTATATAAATAATCTTTTTAATTGTCATATATTATTCTAAATTGTATTATATGTTATGTTACATATATTTTTACCTTTCAAATATTTTTAAAGTGATGGTTGAATTTTTCCAAAGTTCATTGAATTTATTTTCTATTTTTAAAGGTTAGTTTCAATTTTTCTGCTATTTTCTTCATTTAAATTGTATTTAATTAAAATTTATTTATTCATTTTTATGTATGCATTTTATTTTTATGTTTTTATCTTTATTTATAAATATTTTTCATGTACATACAATTTTCCCAAAGTTCATTTCATTTATTTTCAAATTTTCAAGCCTAATTTACATTTTCTTTGTTATTTTCTTAATTTAATTATATTTAATTAATATTTATTTATTTATTTTTGTTTATTTGCTATATTTTCATGTTTTATCTGTATTTATATATATTTTACATGTATTTAAAATTTAAAAAGAAAATAGAAAACAAAGAGGCAAAGTCCTTTCATTTTTCATTGACTTTTCATCTACTTGTCTCTTCATTTGCTTGCCCTTTCACCTCCTAGCTTTTGGCCGTTCACTCCTTATCTCATTTCCGTGTATTCCTCTTTACTTTTCACGTGAGAAATCTTTCTCATCTCATAAACTCACGGCCACTCCTTCTTGAGAGGAAATTTTGTAAGTTTTTTTATGGCTTCTTTCTTATTTTTCTTCTTGTTTCCATTGATTTTGCCTCGCCTCTTCTCCTAGCTTTGCTTGTCCTAGCCTCTCCACCATCAGCTCCACCATCACCTCCTCCATCTACAGCAGCCATCAGCCCCTTCTCTGACAAAAAAAGTCAAGCCATGAGCACTTGATGATGATAGCTCCATAAAATTTGCACAAACTCCTCCAATAATGCCTTGCCAAGCCACAAACTTCACCATAGCCTTTCATATTCATTTCGGCCACACCCCTAGCTCCACCACCACCTACTGACCTGACCTTTAGCTGCAGCTCTACCTCTGTCCAGATCTGAAAAGCCCTATAGCCGAACCCAACTTACCCATAGCCGAGCCACATGTTGACCAAACTTGCCTATATTGCTTTATTCCTATGTGTTCTTCATGTTGTTGCACTCTACTACTCCTCCATCTTCATCCACTTGTTGCCATGTGTTTTGATGCTAAACCCAAGTCATGTTGACACCTAGGCCAAGCCTAGTGTGATGAGAACAAGCCCAATTGATCATGTGACAAGCCATGTTGTCGTGGTCAGGCACTTTCGTGTTAAAGCTGTGTAATGTTCTTTGTTGATTTAAAGTTTCCATTTCGTTTAAATTCATATTTGTATTGCATGCATATGTTTATATGGTCTTGTTTATTTGTTGTATACAAGATCATTATCAAGGCTTTCCATTTCATTCAATTCAAATCGGGTTTGTCGTGCTTTTGGAATCGCTCTTGTGTTTGTTGTTTTGGTCTCTAGCTTCGAAAAGGTGAGTCTTTCTCACTCTGACATTTATACTTATGAAATAGTGAATTGATGACAAGTGTTTAGTAATATAAAATGTTTATGCAAGTTAATGATGATCATATGATATGCTATGCCATGTTGTTACCATGTTAAAACTGTTAATTATAACCTGACATCTGATATATGACATTATATTGTGACATTGACATTGTTTATATTGTTTATGCATATATTCACACTGCAAGTTCCCTGTTAGAATAGAATCATTATGGGTTGAAATGATACATACCCGAACGGACTTTAGAATAGGAAAAAAATCGTTATGGGCTGAAATGATAGGCCTGAGCGATTTTTATTGTATTTTATTTGGCTTGGGATTGCGGGTTTGAAATGATATATATCTGTATCACTTGACCTAGGTTAGAAAATTATATACAGACCCCATGGTATATTTTTAAATGATTTTTTTTTATGTATTTTCAAAAGTATGAAATTTTGATTTAAAATATATATATTATGGTTTTAAGAAAGTTAAATATTAAATCTTGAAATTGTGAATTTAAGTGAATTCAAGTATGTAAATTTGGAGTAAATGTGACGTTTGAATTTAAATTTTATTTTAAGATGTAAATAAATAATAGAAATTACATTTAAAGTTTTGATATGATATTTGAAGTAAAAATTTAAGTTTATTAAATTTATAAATTAACAAACAGTGAATTTTGACTTAATAAATGAATGGAGTTTGCAAAATTGAATATTTGATCTTAAAATTTTATTGTGTTAAATCATATGTTAAAATGATTTTAAATGTGAAATTTTGAAGTCTAGAAATATGATTTTTAAGTTGTAATAATAAAAATTTGGAGTTTTATTATTATTTTTGAAAAGCTAAAATGAAACCTGGAATTTTATAGCATTTTCAAAACGCTTTATTCTTTTGACAGCATTTTAATGTTATTGTTTTGAATCTAACAATGTTTGAAATAACTAAATATCTATTACGACATTTTATAAATGTCGCTATTCTTGAAATAAACCATTTTGGAAAATATAAGCTACGATAGCACTTTATAAATGTTGTCGTTGCTATATTTCGACAATGTTTTGAAATGTTATAGATTTTAACACTGTTTGGGCTATATTTTAAAGTGTTAAATAATTTAACTTTTGAAATGGATTATCTGTGAAATTTTAGAAGTTTTGAATATTTAAATTTGAATTTTCAAGGAATTTAAATTGAATTTGAATTTAAATAAAGTTTACTTGGTTATGTGTTAAACGGAATGAAATGTAATATAATAAATGAATTTTTGAATGGAATTTTGGAATGTATTTTTGGTAATGATGTTTGAAATAATAAATGAATGACATATTTGATTTTTAAATGATATTTAACTTTGAATATTTGGATTTGAATTCAAATAATGATTTGATTATGAAGTTTTAAAAGGATGTAATATTTTAATGATTTTGAAATGGTGTGGAAATGATTTGATCTTTATTTTAATAAAGAATGTGAATGCTGAATGATATTTGATTTTGCTTTATTTGATAAAGGAATATTTGAAGTTTATATTTTTATGAAAAGATATTTGGTTTAATTGTAATTTAAGTTTATTTTAATAATATTGGATTTATGAAATGAATATTTCAAAACTACATAATAATGAAATTAGATTTGAGATATGAATATATGGAATTATAAAGTTTAGTTTTGAAATGTGGGATATTAAAGTTTGGAACATATTAAAATTGGATAGCTTATTTTGTAGATCAAATCTATATTTGAAATTTATAAGTGAAATGTTTTGTTACAAAACTGAATTGAATTGAAATTGATGGTTTGATTTGAATTAAATTGGAAATTTGAAATTTTGAATTAAATTGGAAATAAATTTGTAAAATGTAAAGAATTAAATGAATGTTTGATGATTTCAAATGTACGATTTCAGAATGTTATGATTTTCAAAGTGTAATGATTTCAAGTATTTTGGTTTCGAAAGAGTTATAACTTTGAAAGTATTATGATTTTTGGAAGTGAATATAGGTTTGAGATGGAAATGATAAAGTATAAACTATTTTGATTTGAATATAGTTTTGAAATAAAAATGATTTTGGTTTCGAAGTATAAACTATTTTGATTGAATAAATAGTTTTGAAATAAAAATGGTTTTGGTTTCGAGGCGTAAACTATTTTGAAAGGAATATAGTTTTGAAATGAAATGATTTGATCCTTTTGAAATATAAACTATTTTGAAATGACCACGGCGTTATAATAACGTTTGGTTGTTAAAGAGACCGGGATCGGAAGTTGTCATACTCTCTGCCAACTCCGAAAACCACTTTAACAACCGTGTACGCGATGGAGATTCCAGAATGAAGTAGGATGGTGGCGACGTTCTTAAGGTATATTACGTGGACCCAACTCCCGTGAGTTGGCATAAGGTGGCTAAAACAGGAGCGATCTCGGGCCAAAGGAGGTAGCACCTCTGGTCGGACACATTCCTTCGATACTATACTCTTGCTGGTGATTGATTAGATGGCCATCCTTCGATTTTGATTGGGAGTGTGTTCCGAGGTGGGCGTATGTGGCTGCTGCGTTACCACCAGCCCGTGTGCGTAATTGGTATATCTACCCTGGCATTGACTTGTGTGCCGTGTCACCTACCATACCGAGCCTTTACTACGAGTTTGTTTTTCTCCCGTAGCCCGTGTGGTATCCTCTGACAGTCACCCGGTGTGGAGATGTCATGATATTGGATGGACTGCTGGGACTATTATGTGTGAAGGGTGATATGGGTAGCCCGGAACGCTATTTAAAAGTATGCTTATTTTACTATGGACATTATTATAATAGCGAAATATTACTACATAGTAAATAGTTTAACGGATCCTTAAAGGATGGGCGATCCCAAGCATCCTTTAAGTTACTGATGCATTTTGTTACTGTTCACTTGATTTGATTTACAATTCATAAGTATTTATGTCCTGACTCGAGTGTTTTGTGTTTTGCTTTGCACTCGAGTCAGATTGAGTGATTCAACATTCAAGACTTAGCTTCGGAGTTGGAGCTTTTCTTGAAGATCCAGCCATCCATTTTGCTTTCAGTATCCAGTGATTCCAGTGATGTATTCTGATTAGTACCTCATGTATCTTGTTACTTTTTGTTGTATCTTGTTTAACTCTGATGTATCTTATTTTTATATAGTAGCTTCATGAACTACTATCTCTTTTAAATTCCGCTGCATTATTAAATACTTTGTGTCTGTGATCTGTGATTATTATTTACTGTATATTCTGAGATTTGCCAAATTTTATTTACAACGCGGTATTTTGAGCAATTCAAGTCCGACATGTGCGGATGCGAATGGTTGAAAATATCGGGCTGTTACAATTATATTTTGAAGTGGTTAAATTTTGGGTCGTTACAAGCTAGAGGAATCTCAGGCGTATCCCACATACTTGGTTATCTTCCACTATGTCTATTAAATTGTATGTTCAGTACTTGTGAGGACTGGTTATTACAACTATCATGATTTATTTGTTGATTACTGTGCTCTAATGATGGTATGTATATTAACAGTTACAGTTTCTTTTATATAAAGACCCGTTATTATATATTGTTCTGCTGTGATTGTGAGATTCTATGTTATTGTTTCTGTTTTCTTCTATCCCTTTTTCTTCATCACCCCTAGCAATCGGTATTTTCGACACTTGAATATTTGACATGCTGTATAGTGAACGTATTGATGTAGATATTTGAGGGTTGAAAATCCCAAGTCGCTACACGTGGTATCAGAGCTTAGGTTGAGCTAACACCTAGGCTTTGGTGGGAATTACTAATTGGTGATAGGGTCAGTAGTACCCTAGAATGAGTCTGAGTGTATTATAGATATGAGCACATATTTTTTAGTGAATATAAATTATTTTATATTCTGTTGACTTATCGGTTGAGTGTTTATGAATTTTGGTTGGTACGGTCTAGACAACTGTATCGATAGGGGTTTCTAAACTCTAAACAAGTTAAATCGACATAGTATTGTTTTAAAGTAGGTAAATGAAATAATTTTACCCAAATTATATTTTTATATAAAAGAAATAATTATCTGAAATGATTATAGTATATTGATGTGCTTGGATGTTATTATTATAATCAAAACAAGATTATAAATTGGAATGGTCGTATATAACAAAATTAAAGGTATAAGTATGAATTATATAAAAGAGTTAAAACTAAAATTTGATTCAAACTAGAGTTTGGAGATTTAAATCACAAAAAGTTTGGAAAATATTTTATGAAGCGTTGTGGTAATAAAAATGGTATTATTTTGAAAATATTTTTGGAATAAAAATTGTTTAAAATGGATTTTGGAAGTGATAAAGCATTGAACCCACTTCAGTCGCTGGAAAATAATTCTGGTGATGATCGCGACACCATTGGTGTTTATTTTCGAGTTTCTAAGGTGACGGATTGCTGCCGTAATAATTTGATATGGCTATTTTTTTGTGAAAAAAGTGTTGTTTTGAAAATTCCAAAGGGAATTTATTTTAGATAAAACCGGTTGATTTTGGAAAATTCCAAAGGAATGGTTTGTTAAACCAAAATAGCGATGTGTGTGTGTGATTTCAAAATAATTTGAAATAAATACCGGGTTGTTTGAATTCTGGAATCCTAATTTAAATAATTTAGAAAAAATATCAGTAAATAATATTATGAACTTATAAGTTGAGAATGATATTAATAAGGAGAGAGCGTGAACATTGAATTTTGGAATTCAAAATTTAACTCAAGTAAGTTTAAATGGATCAAACGAATTGAGATATAACTTAAGATAAGTTAAATAAAGTTGAATTAGAATTGAAAATATGAATTATGGAGTAATTCTGTAACTATAAGTTATAATTTATGAATGAAGTAAGACCTAAGTACAGAAATTATGAGATGGCAAAATAATAAATTATACAATTGAAATAGTGGAACATAAAAGCCAAAATGAAATGGTTTAATATTTTAGTAAAGAAATGAAAATCAAAATTTGAATTATAGAAAAAGGTTAAACTCAAGTCAAACCAAATGAAGTGATTTTTGAACTAAAAATCAAATTTTGAATTATAAATGGAAGTGAACTAATTAAATAATTATATTAGTTAATTGAGTATTAAAATGGAATCAGATTTGATTTGTGATAGGGTGAATGCGAATTCAAGTATAAAAAGAATTCGACTTAAGCATAATGGAAAGAAATGTGTTCGAAATATTGGCTAATAAAAATCAAAATATGGGATTAAGTTGTAAATAATAAAAATCAGAAGTGCTTGCATGAAATGCTTATGCTAAAACTCAAGTAAAGATGAGATGAAACAGTTAAATCAAATTGGATTTGAGTTTTAATGAAATGAAGGTGACTTGAATCATAAAATAGAACTCAACTTAAGTTAAGCTAAATAAAGGATTTTTGGAAATGAAAACCTAACTTAGTTAAGTAAATTGGAAGCAAACTAATTAGAGAATTAATTAGTGAATTGAATCTTGAAACTAGGAATTGGGTTATAAATGGAGGTTGACAAGAAAATTAAATATATTTTGAAATGTTGTCGAATAAATAGAAATGGATCGAAATGGTGATAATTCAAGTTATAAATGAATTGAATATGGTTTTGAGATGTGTTAATCTGACTTTTGGCAAGGCAACAGACAGGAGGATTTAACCCAACCGAATGCTCGGTTATCAAGGCTGGAATATGATGGTATTGTTTCAGATAATGGATAGACGATCAATCATGGAAGATAAACATGATTATGATGTCGGGATTCGACATAGTCGATGGCCAAAAAGCGTAGGATACTTGATATATGGGTTTCGACAAAAAATGAGTTGCTTCGAGATGTTTGGAGTTACTTCGAGTCTGGGTTGAGTTTGCTTCTGTGCAGTATGGCATTTTCTTCTAGTCAGCACTGGGAATACTTCGGTCGGCCATGCTTTGATATTGGGTCGGCATATTTGGATTCTCAGGTCTACATTTTTCCACTTCTAGTCATATTGAAGTTTGCTTCGGTTCATATAGGGATCTGCTTTGGGTCATCTTTGAGGTAACTTCGGGTCAGCATATTAGCAACTTGGGATCAGTTGTGAGGAAGGACATAGGCTCGACTATGGTTTTTATGGCTCCATATTGCCAAGGAAGCCCAGTAAACAGAATTTTGCCTATAAATACAATAGGCGGGGATTCAGAAAAGGGGATTCTCATTCTGTTCTTCCATAGCTCCTTCAACTAAGGCTGTTAAGGTTACTCTATCATTTTTTGTTTTAAAAACTTGGGATTGTAACCGTGGTCGATTCTCTGATCAATAAAAAGGAAATTTCTGGAGGGGAGGTAGGCCAATGTCAATCGAACCACTATAAATCTTTTCTTATTACTGCTTTCTTTTTAATGTTTGTTATTCTTTATATTTATATCCTCTTCATTTATTCTATCTGTGACCTGTGATTGTGAGTTGGTGCTTTCATCTACGATTGGGTGTTTGTGACTAATTTTTGGCACAAACATTTTGGTGCTTTCACTGGGAAAGCTAGCACTTAGGGATTCTGAAGCTTAGATTTTGGATTTGAAAGCTTAGGAATCCGGATTCTGGAAACTATGGAAAAGAAATCAACAAGGAGACAAAGGACGAAAATGAGTCAGCATGAAGAAAGTCGAGAGGCTTCCTCTGGAGCTAGTCAGACTTCCGTTTTCATCACCAGAGATGAGATGGAGATGATGATGGCTTCTATGCAGGAAGGGATGTTGAAAAGGCAGGAGGAAATGATGTAGAGCCTACTCCGAAAGGTTGGACAAGCTAGAAGGAAAAATCAAGAGAATGGAGCTGCAGGAAATGTTGGAAATGAGGATCATGAAGCTGGAGCAGCAAGAACAGAGGAAGTCCAGAATCAGAACCAAGAAAATGGACAAAACAAGATTCAGGATATAGAGAACCACCGGAAGCTATCCCTGATCGTTCTACACTTGGGGGCATGCACCTGGATCATATTGGCTCGATTCCAGGAAGGATACCAGGCAGTGCGGTGTAGTTTGGTGTTGATCGGGATATGGGTGCTCGTCCAAAGGGCAGGCATTAGGACTTCCTCATGGACTCGGAGGTGGGATAGGAATGATGGTCATAAATAATTTATGCATGCTGGCATAGCTGGAAATAGGGACCCAGCACTTGGAGTGGAAATTAGCGGGCTTGGATATTGATTGGATCAGCCGAGGGCAAATCCCGACCATGGAGAATGGATCAGCACAGCTCCCCATGGGACTAGCAGCATGGATTTGGTGGCTTTGTTTGGAAATGGATAGTGGTGATGGAACTAGAGCAGCTATCATGCACCATAAATCGGAGCTAGCCCAGCTTAAGGGCACAGGTCGTCATCTCTTGATGGTATGGAATAAGTAATAAACCTCGAGTAAGGCGGCTAAGTCACTTACACATGTACAGGATTGAGGACGGTCCCTAGGCATGCTCTGAGATGATGATAAACTGTGGTGCTTAGGTTTATGAAATATTGTTTTTTCTATTTTCTGCAAACTCTGGTTTCTTTCTTGGTACTATGGCTATTTGATTTTCTTTGTTGTACGAACTTTTATTTTATCAATAGAACTCTGTGATGATTAGTTTTGGATTAATGTAATAAATAATACAGGTCATGTGATTACAATCCAGCCCGAAAAGATGGGCAATAACTGCGAGTAATGTGTCCATTCGTCAGATAGCGGCGGAATGAACTCGAACATGAAATAAGTCCTCGACCAGAGAGTCAAGGTCGGAGTACAAAAAGTCCTTGGCCGAAGAGTTGAGGCCGGAGTAGGATATGGATTCAGCGAGGTCTTGACTTTGGACACAGGATCTGGTGAGGTCCCGGCTTCGGACTTTGGACATAGGACGTACTTTGTGGGGAAAATGTTATCCTACCTTTTGGTAAGGTCGTGACGCCAGGGACTTGACTAGAAACCAAGGGTAATCCATCCTGAAGATTGGTTATGCACAGATTCACCATGGATATTGGCAAATTTGGTCTAAGTTCGGATTGAACTACAATTAACTTTGTGTGAGAAACAAAGCAATGAAAGCCAACATTCCAAGTTTCAGGATAAATGGAGTTCGTATGCTCATGTTATGGATCGATCAAGAATCATGTAATAGACCTCATTTCGTATCTATCAGACTCCATCCTTCTTCGTATCCATCAACAACTATCCATATGCTTACTACATATCCATTGTATTCGTGTCCACAAGCTCCACTCCATCTAGTTCGTATCGATCATACTCTATATTTTAATTCATATCGATCAACACTTCCACCTATTTCGTATTGATAAGCCAACAAATCGATATGAAACCGACACTTTCCATCGATATGAATTAGCCCATGAGCATCGATACGAAGCGGTATACACACGATCGATACAAAGGAAGCATGGTCAACCAAAGGAAGCGGTCTTCTAGCACGAAACTTGGATCTCTCCTAAATTATCGCTCCACGTCACCAATAAACGCCTGATCATTACACAAAGAGCATCGATAAGAAGGTAGATCGATACGAAAGTATCGATATGTACGCTTCAGCCCACTTACAAAATCAAACTTGGATCGATCATAACTCCAAATCTACAAGTCCAAATACTATGAAATTTTCACAGGATCATGCTTAGCACCTCAAGAACGCTAATGATCGATCTCAGCCCAAATTGACACCATTTTGATCGATAAGAAGGAAATGGGGATTGATCCCAATCGATCCTGAATGACCCCTGATCGATCGGGTGGGCCACCCACGTGTGAAGAGTATTCTGAGTTCATAGGCAAGTATTTCAGACCACACCTATAAATAGCACCCCAGACATCAATGTGTTGCGAATCTCAGACAAGCCGTGGTTGGTCCTTCTATAAGGCACCAAGCTGGACCCTCCTTCCAAGGAGGGATGCTTCCTTATCACACAATCCATGACCATGCAGCTACTGTCTCTATAGATCTAGAAGCTGAGATCCAGAACCAGCCAGATCCGTCCCTTCGTCAACATATCCATGCTCATGAACCCTATGTTCACGAAGACCGGGAACCAAGGAGGCGAGGAATGGAACATTGACAATGCCCGGACTATCCCCGAAACATTAAACCCGACCATGCCTTGGCCTCGAACATCTAGATGCCTGACATTCCAACAATGATCCGCCAAATGATCGAAGAAATTCAAGGTCTTACTAATGACAATTGGGGAATCTCCCAAAGTCATACTCCGTTCACCAATGACATCCTTTATGCTGAGCCACCTCGTCGATTTAGGATGCCCAACTTGCCAGTGTACAAAGGGAGTTCGGATACTAACCAACATATATTAAAGTATGAATGGCTCATGAACACCGCTCAAGCTGACAATGTAGTCTAGTGTAGGAGTTTCCCTATCTCTTTAGGAGGGATTGCAACTATGTGGTTCACTCGTCTCCCACCCAGATCCATTTTGAGTTTCAATCAGTTGGCTACAAAGTTTGTTGAACAATTCTGTATGCATGTTACAAGGCCAAAGGATGTCAACACCTTGTCCAGTGTAACCTAAGCTCTAGGAGAGACTCTGTACGTTATCTGGAAAGGTTTCATCCTACTTGTGCTGATATTAGCAACCCCAATGATAATTCTATTTTTATGGAACTGACTAAAGGAATTGATCCTAATTCGAGTTTAGCAATTAATTAGCTGGGAAACCCCCCGCATCGTTGGATCATTTTTATGTTAAGTTGGCCCAGTTTTCAAGGAGAGAAGACGCTAAACGATTTAGGAAGCAAGACGATGCGGGGCCCAGTGTTCAAGGCATTCAGACTAATGTTGCTGTGAAACAGACCATTGAGAATTCTGACAAATTACAATTTAACATACAAAATAAGCAAGCACAACAGAAGGGCAATGGAGGTCAAGGGAAGAAAAGGGACCCAAATCGTGGACCGAGACCTAAAGCTCCCATGTTCGACCGATATACCCCTTTAAACACATCGCTGGACGTTTTTTATTTGCAGACTTGTAATACTGGACTGTATAAGGAGCCAGCTCTAAAATAGTCATATGAGAAAAAAATTCAAACCGGGAAATTCTGTAGATTCCATGATTGTTACGGCCATAATAGGAAAGAGTGCCGTCATTTATGAGACATCATTGAGAAGTTGATTAGAGAGAGGAAGTTGGAACAGTTTGTGCGGGCTCCGTAGGACGAAAGTGTAGGCCCATCTAATCCAAATCAAGGTCAAGGCCAAGCTGGGCCCAAAAACATGCGAGTACTGGCTGGTGGTTGGTAATAAACACTTTGAGTGGTGGTCCTCATCCAGCTGATCTGAGTAGGAAGAAAATGGAGTCATATTCCAACTCATTTAGGCATGTGGACTTCGAGTGTTGTAGTAACAATGACGATGGGGCCTCGGCGAAACAACATAGAACAATGTCAGAGGACATCGTTCTCAAGAATCGTGATGCCGATAGAGTCGAGGCCCCCACTACCGATCCATTGGTAATTTCAGGTCAAATTTATTCTGCTTGGATGAAGTGGTTCTTGGTTGACAGCGGAAGCTCCGTGAACTTTTTTTTAAGTGAGCTTACGAACAAATGAGAATGGAGTCAAGAGACCTAAAACCGTGTTAATAAAAAATTCATGGTTTTAATGGAAGTACAACTGTACTAGCTGGGATGGTGGAGTTTCCAGTTGAGTTAGGTAATGGAGATCGCTGGAGAGTCTGGATGCTTTAGTTCGTTGTGTCAGACATTAATTCCCCCTATAATGCTTTCTTGGGCCAACCGACCCTCATTGAATTCAAGGTAGCGATTGCCCCATGGTGTTTGACTCTAAAGTTCCCCATAGGGTTGGAGTAGTACATAGTGATCAGGCGGCTGGATGCGCCTGTTATGTTACTGAACTACGGGATGAGCAGCGTAAGGAGAAAGGCAAGGGTGTAGAGGAATCTCTCAGCGTCCATTTTTCAAAGAATTGAAAGCTAACGTCTGGGCCAAGGCCTTGGCGCCATAACCAGTTCCTTGAAGATCTTGATCCTCGAGATAATGGTGATGAAGAGGAAGTCAAAGACAATCAGGTTTCCCCAGCAGAGTTGACGATCGATGTTCTGATCCACGACAATGATGATCCTAGAATGATAAAGGTCGGATCTCAACTCAGCTCCTAGATGAGACAGGAGTTTGTTGATTTTCTCCAGGCAAACCTTGACGTGTTTGCCTAGACTCATACAGACATGTGTGGGATCTTACAAACATCGCAAGCCATGCATTAAATATTGACCCACGACATGTCCTGGTTAAACAAAAGAGGCGCAGTATGGATCTAGAGAGATCTGCCGCCCTGAAGGAAGAAGTAAATAAACTCAAATCGAATGGTTTTATTCATGATGCATTATACCTAGAGTAGGTATCAAATCCAGTCCTTGTCACGAAATCAAACGGGAAGTGGAAAACATGTGAGGACTACTTAGATTTTAATAAAGTCTGCTCAAAAGACAGTTTCCCTCTTCCCAGAATTGATCAATTGGTCGATTCATCAGCCGGACACAAGCACTTATCTTTCATGGACGCGTATTCCGTCTATAATAAAATGCCGATGCATCTACCTGACCAGGAACATACTAGCTTCGTCACTAATTTGGGATTCTATTGCTACAAGGTGATGTCGTTTGGACTTAAAAACGTCGGAGCAACTTATCAGAGGCTTGTAAACCGAATGTCCGCTAACCAGATCGGAAAGACCATGGAGGTGTATGTGGATGACATGCTCATGAAGTCACGACTATCCATCAACCATGTCAGTGATTTGGAAATAATGTTTAACATACTCTAAAAATACATAATGAACCTCAATCCGTTGAAATGTCACTTTGGAGTTTCATCGGTAAAGTTTCTTGGATTCACTGTCAATGCTCGAGGAATTGAAGCCAATCCTGAGAAAATCTGGGCGATTCGAAATCTCGAAACTCCCAAAACCATAAAGCAAGTGCAAAGCCTCAACGGGAAGGTAGCAGCCTTAAGCTGGTTATCTCCAGATCTATGGACAAGTGAATCCCTTTCTTCGATCTGATAAGAAAAGAAAAGTGGAGTTTTGAATTAACGGAGGAGTGTGAAAACGCATTCCAATTACTAGTTCAACATCTAAAACTCCTCCCATTTTGCGAAGCCGATTAATCATGAGAGATTATACATCTATCTAGCGATTTCAGCAAATGCGATCAGTGCTACGCTAATTCGAGAAGAGGATCGGATCCAAGATCGGTCTATTATATTAGCAAGGAATTGACAGGGGCATAAAGAAACTATCCAAAGTTAGAAAAGCTGGCTTATTGTCTCGTCATAGCCTCAAGAAAGCTCCATCCATATTTCTAGGCTCACCCGATCATAATCTACACCGACCAACCGTTATGATAGATCCTAATATGATTTGAGACGTCTGGTAGATTCCTCAAGTGGATCATCGAGTTGAGTAAATTTGATATTGATTATACACCAAGGCGAGCCATCCAAGGACAAGTTCTAGCGGACTTCATAGCCGAATTCACCATACCAGAAGACTTGCCCAAAGCCAATGAATCTCCTAAGCATGTGTGGAAGTTGTACACGATGGTACATCAAACGACCGTTGCTCAGGTGCTGGAGTGGTACTTGAAAACCAAGAAGGTTGATCCATATGCTATGCTCTAAAGTTTGACTTACGCACAACTAACAATGAAGCCGAGTACAAAGCTCTACTCGTTGGACTTAGACTTGCCAAAGATTTGGGAATTATTCATATGGAGATTTATTGTGACTCGCAATTGGTCATATGCTAGGTTCGAACAGAGTGTCAAGCAAGAGACCGGACATTAGCTACATACCTTGCTCGAATTTGGGAAATGTTGAATCAACTCGACTATTATGCTATCCACTATATACCTCGAGAGCAAAATCAAAAAGCCGATTCTTTGGAGAAACTGACTTGCACTAGCGAAGCATAACAAATATGACTCGTACCCGTGGAGACACTTACTACTCCGAGCATCGATCAAATGGGGACAGACTGGGTGCATGAGGCGACACCCGAGAAGGAGTAATGGATGACTCCATTAAAAAGCTATCTTGAGCATGGAGCTTTACCCGAGCACAGAAGCGAGAAAAGGAAGATTCTTCGAAAAGCTTCACGTTTTTTATCCAGAATGCAGTCCTGTACATGAGAGGGTATTCTGTTCCTTTACTCTGGTGTATCGCCTACGATGAAATCAAACGAGTGTTACACGACGTGCACAAGAGAGAGTATGGTGACCACACGAAAGGGCAAGCCCTTGCAGAAAAGTTACTTGCATATGGATATTACTGGTCAACCGTAAATTGAGACGCATTTTCTTATGCCAAGAGATCTAATAGATGGCAGAAGCATGCCAGGATTCCAAGAGCCCGCCTATCGAAATCACGTAGAAGGTCTGTCCATGGCCGTTTGCCACATGAGGCATTGATATAATAGGGTCTTTACCTTTAGCCAAGGGTGGTGCGAAGTACGCCATCTTTGTAGCCGATTACTTTACCAAATGGGCGAAAGTCGAGCCCCTTGCCACTATCATGACGAATAAAGTAATCAGCTTTGTTGTGCGCAACATCATTGGTTGTTTTGGCGTCCCACACATAATTGTAACTGATAACGGGACTCAATTCGATAGTATTGAGTTCAAAGATTTATGTCATCGGTACCGCATCTAGAAGAAATTCTCAACAGTACCTCACCCTCAAGCGAATGGAAAAATCGAAGCTGTCAACAAGATTATCAAATCCATTCTGAAGAAACGACTGGAGAAAGTTGGGGGCAAGTGGGTTGATGAACTTCCCATGGCCCTATGGGCATATCGAACTACCATAATTCTGCAACCGGTCGCACTCCATTTGCACTTTCCTACGGCACTGAAGCTGTTATTCTAGTTTAATTAGAACCTCTCACCGAGTGACCTATTATGATCCAAAAATGGATGCCATCTTGCTTGCAGAATCTTTGGATTTATTGGATGAGAAGCATGATAAGGCTGATTTGAGGTTAGGTGCACACTACAGTCGATTCGCCCGGTTATACAATGCTAACGTCTGACCCAGAACCTTCAAAGTTGGAAATCTCATACTCAAGAGAATTTATCTGGTCCCTTCACATATGAAACCAACATGGGAAGGATCATATGTCATTGAGCAAAGACTTGGAGATGACACATTCAAACTATCAACCGTTGATGGTCTTACTTTACCAAGATCATGGAAAACCGAGAGTCTTCGTCGCTATTACATATAACTGGCATTTATTCCTTCAGTCCGCTTTTCGTTTGAAATTTGTTTATGCATTTTTGAATTCGAACTTGTAATAAGGCAACTGACTTTGCCATACTTTCTTATTTCAGCAATGCAATGCATACTCATCAAGCAAGATAAACAGTTTGGGAAATCATCATGCAACTGTCACAATGTACGAAGAGCTAAGTTCCATCTCAAGGTGGGACTTACTCAAATAGGGAGTGACTCTGAGCTTGAGGGTAAGCAACAATAATGTTAAAAAGATTGAAACACGACAATCCTCCAACAAACTCCAGCTCTCGGAGTGCGAGTTGGAGTATAAACTCCAAAACACGGGCTTGAAAAGAGTGGAACCATCCTCCCATGACATCATCATCATTCAATCCAAGCTAAAAGAGGATGGATCTATCCATCTATGATTTCGCTTGCCAACTCAGGGTGGATGTGATCCAACCGTCCACAACCCCGATCAAACTTCCCATTCTCAGAGTGTGAAAGAGATCCTAATACTTAAACTGATGTGATTGACAGCCTTTCGACTGACTTTAGATTCCCAAAATGTGAACTGGAGTATAAACATTAACGAGTGTGATTGACCACCCATCAACTAACTCTAATCTCGAGAGCACAAACTAGAGTATAAACACCAAATGGGTGTGACTGACCACCCATCGACTAACTCTAGACCTAAAAGCATGGATTGGAGTATAAAAGCTAAACAGATGTGATTGGCCGTCTATAGACCGACTCCAGGTTCCCAGAGTGAGAACTGGAGTATAAACATTAACGGGTGTGATCGACGACCCGCCAATTGACTCTGGTCCCGAGAGCACGAGCCGGAGTATAAGCACCAAATGGGTGTGACTGGCCACCAATAGACTAACTATAGTCCCAAGAGTGCGAACTGGAGAATAAACGCCAAAAGGATGTGACTGGCCACCCGCAAAATTAACTTATGCCCTCGGAGCATGGATATACGTCAAAGTCTTAAACAGGTGTGATAGACTACCCGTAAAATTAGCTTATGTCCCCGGAGCATGGATATAGTTCTAAGTCTTGGACGGGTGTGACCGACCGCCAGTAAAATAACTCAATTCCCCAGAGTGTGGATATGACTTCAAACATTAAGCAGGCGTGACCAACCGCCAGCATACAAGTTTAATCCCTAGAGCATGGATGTGAGTAGCAACCAATGAGCAAGAGTGATCCGACCACTCAAACTCATTTTAGTTTAACTTTGTTTCGACTAAGTTAAATTAAAGTTAGCGAAGGCAGAAAGCAACTGCCGACCGACCACTATAATTCTCCCTAGAACTGGGGGCATAACTCAAGTACTAGCTGCTAGCCGAAACGGCGTAGCATTAGGACTCGAACTGACGTTTGATTATGACCCAAAGGCATGACTTCAGGACTTAGCAACTTGACTATGTTCGAATCAGAAACTAAAGCCTCACAAGTACATTGAATGGAAACGCGAGTGCCGAAATACTTAAACAAATAAACACAGAGATATGCTAAAAAAGAAGTTTTATTCCACTATTGTTTGAAAAAATATAAGAACAAAACGTATTCGAAGAATTCCTGAAAGCAGGGGCCGATCCCGCGTCTATACACGGCCTACAAAAAGGAAAAGTGAATCCTATTCTAATTATCTTTAGAAAGGAAAAGAAAAAGCGCAAGTCTACGCCTTTGGTTTTTTATCGTTCTTGCACTTCTTCGGCATAGACCTGCTCGAACTGCCGCTCAGCTGCCTCTTCGATCCTTTACCTCCCCGGCCTGCTTTAGCTGGTTTGTCTTCGATCGGGGGAATTACAACTGTCTCCTCCTTGGAACTTAGAAGGATTGGAATACCCTCCATGTGTGGAACTGTAGGAATCGTGGCACCCTCAACGCTAGAAGAATGAGGCACGCTGGTATCTATGATGGTGCCACCTTGAGAAACAATAAGCATAGAGACCGCGCAGGACCCGCCATGCCACCACCAACACTACTACCCTTCTTGGCTTGCTCTATCTCGGCTTTAATTTCTACCATTATCTCCTCAGATCGGTCTGTGGGAATCCCCATTGGCATGCTACTAGTCGGGTCCGAGGAGCTCGTAGAAACCACATCTTCATCGATGATGAAAGGCATTTTAGTGATCAGGTTGCTTTGATGGCCGAGAAGTGCTTCCGTCACTTGTTCATCAAAGACACAACTGCTTTCATGCACCTCCCCAGCCTATGCAGCGACCTTTGTAGTTATAGCTTCCGTCATTAGTGCCTCCTGCTCGTGATGCATTCCTTGAGTTGCAGGAGGATCAAGTGATGCAGAATCTATGTTTGAATGAAGATAGGAGAAAATATTTTTAATGTCTTCTGATAGTGTTCCTACGTTCGAGTGAATAAGCGATGTTTTCAAAATGACTTCCTCAGTTTGGCTCCCCAGTCGAGCCGACACGCCTTCCGAACCACGCTTAGTTACGGGAGATAGGTGCAGCTGGTCAGGGTCGTATCTCGGAATAGCTGGAAGATCAATAAAATAAGTATGCTCAGACTGAGAGATTTAGAGCGCTTCGGAGACTGCTTCATGATGTTCAACTGCGGATGCTTCTCCAGCGTCCGCATACTTAATAGCAAGTTTTTTCTTTTCGAGAGCAACGATAATGTCATGGAGGACTTTCAGCTCATCTTCTCCAAGTATTTGATTTTCCAGTTTGAATTCGTTGATGGTTGTAGTGTTGCGAGTCACCTTCTCGTCCTCCACCAAACGGCTTTAAGCTTTGTACAAATGGATAATCTTCAACGAGCCAGGTTAGATTGCGGTTTCCTAAAATGTTGACATTGTATGTGACCTGGCGATCTTCAAATTCATTCTCCATCCTAGCCTCCACTACTTTAATTTCATTCTCAATTCTGGCCTTGGCTTCCTGAGCCTTTAAATTTGCCGCATCCCTTTCATCCTTAAGTGCCACCGACTGTTCGCATGTCTCTTGGGTAGCTTTATTGGCATCGTCTTTCTCCCATATGGCCTCGGAAAGTTTTGGTTTAGCTCGTTGAGCTCTTTCACCCCAGCATCTCTTTTCTCCATGACAAGGGTATTCCGGTGGCCCATATCCTGAACCATGTCCATATGAGACTGTTACATTTTTTCCGTGGACTGTTTTGCCTCTTCGGCTCTCATATCATCCTCCATTTCTAATTTCCATGAAGACTCAACTTCACTATTGAGCACTTATATTATCAGATTTTTCTAAGCGAGATCGGTCTCTATTTTCTCAATTATCTTGGCTTGCTCGAAAGCTGCCGCTGAAGCCTTTTCGGCAGTTTTGACCCACTTTCGGTACTGCTTATAAACATCATGCATGTAGTCCTGTACTAGTTTTACATCATTGTTGGGAATTCTCTTCATGTTTGGGGGAAAATGGAAGCCATCGAGGCAAATGTTTAGGAAGTCCTTCTTTAGTTTGGCAATTCGAATGGCTCCCTCTCCCATGGGTTCTATAGTATTCGGTTCTGTGATGATAGGAGCTTCTGCCAAGGTCCCACGACGTTGCTTGCTAGACTTTAAAGTATGTGGAGGCAATATTTGGTGGGCAGCCTCAGTGGGTTGTCCCTCGAAGCCGGAGGGTTTTGATGAACCTTTAGATGGAGACGATCGCGACCGAGAGCTACACCTACATTGATGTGGCCTCTCCGTTTCTCTTTTATAACGCTTACGCTTCTGGCTATCTGTTTCAGATTCATGCCTATAGGTCGGAGTGAGAGATGGAAGAATTGCGTTTGGAGCAAAGATTTTATAGAATAGACCCCTGCCTCATCATTGTTTCTGTAAAATGAAAAGAGAAGCAGACTTAGTTATCTCTTGAAACAAGAAAACATGTAACTTAAAGTTGTGTGATGCCATGAAATGTGTGTATGTATGTGTAATCCCCCAAACCAACTGATTGTGGTAACCTTGCCCGCAGGAGTTAGCTCCCCTATATCTAAAGCACTTAAGCCTGCATTAGTTTTAGATGGGGAATGAAGTCCTTCTACTCTCAAATCTTGGAGTGAAGTCAATTCATCAAAATAGGAATATTCGTCAATCCTTTCAATGAACTCTCCACTGTAGAGGAGAAGTTTCTTGACTTATAACACTTGTGGCACGTAAAGATACCACAACAGTTTTACACCTCTGAGATTTATGGATAAGAGCCTTGCCTTTTCTTTTCGTTAATCGAAGACTATGGCAAGGTGCAACTACAGGCTCATCCCTTGCTGGGAAACTCTCATCATCATTGTGTTCGATGATTATAAATCCAGGAGCTCTTCACCTTCCTTGCCTTACCGGAGCCACCCTAGAACTCACTAGTCCGATTGGGACAACCCGTAAATCCATACCCTTTGAATCGTCAATAAACCATACATAACCGACCCAAAAAGCACCGACTAATGGAAAGTCAAGAGAACGAAAAGAAGAGAAGAGAAGAAAGAGAGAAGATAGAACTAAACAGAACAATACATAATCTCACATCGCAGCGGAAAAATATATAATATCATATCAATGATCTTCACAAAACAGAAACTATATATATATACATCAATCAGAGTTCAACAATCAATCAATAGTTATCAGCCTAAACAGTTATAATAATATGTCCTTACAAGTGTCGATAATTTAAAACAACTAAGCAATGCAGCGGATAATCAAGCAAGTACAGTTGTATGAAAATGAAGATCTCCAGCTCTCCTACTGAAGCTCCAAAAGCATCAAATCTAGACCTGTAAATATACTCGGTCTGACCCAAGCATTGGAAGGGAAGAACGCTCGGATAAGTCTGGTAAACTAACGTGAGAAACACACTCAACTGAATTTATTAAGTTACCAAATCTTTTCCTCTATCAAAACAAAAGTATCTCGTAAGACATGCCCACACATAAACACGGACTTGTTTTTACCTTACGATAACTAAAACATTTCTTTCATATCAAATCCTCTTATATTATACTAGTGCCTAGTATACAAATAATATTAATCATAGTCGAAATGGTTACCCATATAGCATTTCGAGGCTATTCATTACGCCTTTACAAACAAAGCACAGCTCGTAGTGGGTTTTGGATTTCCATACAAATGACCAGGTGAAGGGACTACTTCCGAAGGGGTACACCTCTAGATGGATGTCCCGAGGAACACAACATCTGCCTCTACCAACACAAGACCGGTCCACCTCTGTAACTAGATGGTACCGAATTTGTCATCCTCCGGTCGTTACCGACCTTTACCGAGGGCCCTCTAAGCATACAAACCACATAATCAGATGCACGACGTCATAGCATGTAAAGATATATCTAGAAGAGGATGATCATATCCTACTTGGGAATGACCCACTTAGCCATGCTGCATCTAACCCTATTTTGGTCATTTCCGGTTGATGAGGCTAGAGGTAACGATGACCTTTCATAATCACATATCACATCACTTTGAGTGCCACACAGCCATTTCCGTTGACTATTAATTGCTTTCCACAAAAACACAACCCTTAAGCTCATACGTCTCAAGAAGGGTGTTAAGCTAAGAGAAGTTGCCTTCTCCACCACCACCGACGTACGTTTGTAAAAACCAATGTACATAATCTGTAGAAATGCAATGTCAGACAAACATCCATACAAGTTGTCCAGGAACAGGACAAACCGAAAGTACATTCCAACCACATCCTGTCGGGAAATCCCTAGGATTAGTAGCGTATAGTCCTTGCATTGGATATTTCATAATGAAGAGACCACTTGTACTGGATGTATATTGGGATTTTAACCCCAAACAATCAACAAGCAGTCCCCCACTATGAAAATCCGGAATAATAATATCATCACAAGCAACCTGCACAATCATCGCATATACGTTGGTTCAAACTGGTTTTTAGATAAATTTGATCCCGATCTCTTCGCACTAACAACGCCAAAGCGTTTCAAAACCTCACACAGCAACTAAGTCTCATAGACTTATCATGTTTCCAATTTTCAATTTGCTATCCTTTAAGCCAAGAAGGAAGCTCAATAGATTGGAGTAATACTCCGCACTATACAAATCAACATCCTCAACATAAACGATAATCAAGCCTACACACAAGGCTACATACTGGAGTACGACTAAATAGTTCCCACATCAAGTCAAGAAACTAAAATTTGGCTAATGTTTGATTGTCGGTTATTTAACTATCAAAACAAATAAAAAAATATTTAGCACTATAACAATCATAAGGCCCTTCCAATTAATCTTTTATTAATTAAACCACTTGCCAAATATCCACGTCAATTTATCTTTAAAAGATATAATCTCAAAACATTTCAACTTTCTATATTGGAAAACATTTACATATACTTATTTAATAGTAAGTAATTCACAAATCAATTATTTTCAACACTTAGAAAATACTGGGTCTACTTAAATCACGATTGAGTATATATTTTATTCTTTAAGGAAAAGATTCTTTTAACATCTTTATTTTAGGTCAAAACGAATGTTGCGTAAAACATCGTTACGACAATCCAAAATCAAGAGTATAGTGATTCGAAAATAAGATAGATATATAAATCCCAATACTATATAAAAGCATTTCCTTTTGAAAATCATTTACTATAACAACAGTGTTATAGTCCATCATTTCCTTACTTCTCGAAAACGTCTATTTCAATAATGAATGTTGAAATCTATGGTTTCGATGCTTAACACATTTTAAAACATCTTCAAACCATTTAACTCCATTTAAAAAAATTCACTTTCCAAAACATTTATCAAAAGATTATTCACTATCCAAAATCGTGAATATAGTTCTCTAACCAAATTCAATATTTCTACACATTTATCGAAGGATAATCCACTATCCAAAATCATGGATATATCTCTTTTAATAAACTTCTATATTTAACTTAACAAACTCAATTGATTTCGGATTTATAAAACAATGTTTATAAATTCCATTCATATTTTATTAAACTTCAATTTATAAATTCTCTTTATTAACAAATTCTACATATATCTCATTATAGCCAAAATCCAATTTATAAGTTAATTCCTTATAAATTATTTATTTACAAATTCATTCATTTATAACTTCAGCAATTTATAAATCTATAAATCTTATTTACTTATAAAATCCATTTATAAGCCCATTTTAACATTTACAAAAGTCCTTTATAATTTCCTCATTTTGATTTATAAAAATATCACTTTTTATAAATCTTATATATAAACCTTTTATAATAAATTAAAAAATCACCATTTAAACTATTTTATAAAATAATCAACTTATTTTTTCCAAAAATCACATTTCACTCATATTTCACAAAAATCATAATTTTTATAACAATAGAAATTATAACTTTCATTTATTTAAAATAAATCAATTTCCTTAACAATTAAAAATTCAATAAAACGTATATTTTCAAAATCACTTGAAAATCCTTTTAAATTTGGAAATCATCATATTAACATTTTTAAATTTCCAAAATATGGCCCAATGCGGCAGCAGCACTATATCATATATCATATGATAACAGCATATATCACAATATCTATAAATAAATCAATATGGGTGAGGAATCCAGTTGGATCCCTCCAACCTATCACCTGCAACATATATACATATTAGAATATGTGTACAATGTCCGCTTCGAGGCAGACACGCGTACAAAGGGTCATCCTCTCACGGGAACTTATGTGGTCATCAGCTCCACTAGGTAGGAATATATCCAAATACCAATCAATATATCATATATCATCCAAACCATCATCAATCATCATATAATAAATTATTTCTCACTTATATAAAAATATCAGTAAGGCAGAAGAGTGAGTTATACTCACATTGCTTGTACTCGTCGCGATAGCGATTTATTCCGATTAAAATTAAACAAGCATTTAATTCCAACCAAAATTTTCAGTAGCTTAAATAAATCTCAATCTAGCTCCAAAATGTAGTGCTCGTCAAAACGAACCAAATGCAATTTGTTTCGTGCGAAACGGACCCCGTATGAAAAAGTTATGACATTTTAAAGTTTATACGAATTTAATATCATATAATTTTCGATTACTATTTAACATTTTTTAACCTCAGCTCAATCTGGGCCGTTGATTTTTTTGATCCAAGCGATCCAAGCCGACTGGCCTTCCTTCTTCCCCATCAGGTTCTCGCGTGAAAATAGAACCCATGCCACCACCTTGTTTGAATTTTTCGCTCCACCACCATCGACTTTGAAGACAATCGGGCTTCACCAGATGAATGAACATCACGAGGCACACCTCCAACCGAAGACCGGTCCATCTCGGCTGCACATGGATCTCGAAATACGCTCCCAATGTTCGGCCGTTCAAACCCCTTTTGCCGACGATCTGTGACACCAAAAACGATCACACCCGTATGGAATCGAAGCTCTCATCACCCTAATTCGTCAGTTGAAAACTATTCAAAATTGTTAACAGATTGAGAGAATTTAACGAGATAAGAATTGAAAATTCTGGCCATTAAATATCACATGGCAGCTAGCCCTAGAGTTTGTTAGGGTTTGTGCAAAATGAAGAAAACAACTTCTTTTATAGAATATTCCAAAACATTAGTCATCCGAAATTTTCCCCAACTCTAAACGAAGCACGCCGCCTGGCATTTATAATGTTTAACCCCAATTATGAATGCAATGGAATATATATCGAGAGCCAATTTGATCGTATTTGGAAGATAGGTTTTCGAATCGGCTAAATTGAATTGAAAATTCACTTAAATAGATTTCTATGTGTTTTAGCTTTCCCCGGACAACCCGTAAATCCGATTGACACAAAATTTGAAATCTTACAATAATATAACATTATGGATCCGATGAAACTAGTTTCATCAAAATCTGAGACTGTTTGAAAAAAATAACCATTTTCACTCGTCAATTAAATATTAAAATATTCAATATTTTACAAATTAACTTTTAGTTAAATTTTAAAAGTTCTGTAGCATCATTCTAATTCAACTAGGATTTAATTCAACTTTACAAATCATTTTCATTCACATTAAATCCAATTTCCACTTATTTACGCAATTTCAAATATTACATTAACAATTTGATTATCCAATTAAATCACTATATTTGAAATATTATTTACTCACCTTATAAACTTAACTTTTAAATATTTAAAATTAATTAAATATATGAATTTCAAATGACCGAAATTCTGGGTTGTTACATTCTCCCCTACTTAAAAGAATTTCGTCCTCGAAATTACTAAGTAAGAAAAAGCTACAAAATCAATTAACTTTTCAGAATAATTCGTTCAATTTAGATTTACCAAATTCACTTAAATGTTTAACTTTCCCAATATCCAATAGTTAACTTTCAAAAACTTTTTCAAGTTTTCAAATCCATTTATAGTTATCTTTTCAAAACAAACCAATATCGTTTAATTTTAACTCCTTATCAAAATTTAGTTATCAAAAGTTCCAATTTTCTCAAAAAAATTCCAACGCCTTAAATTTTAAAAAAAATTCACCAGCGTCTCCTTTGCGCAGTTCAATCGTAGTTGGATCACAATATATATATATCAAACATACAACTCACCTACAAGGATGAGGCATCCGGAAGGGAAAAAGGTATAAAAGTACGATATGTAATTCGAGATATGTATCTTATATATTATTAGCGAGCATATACGGCTAATATAGCGCGAAAGCGAGCTCCAAAAGCGAAGCAAGCCTCATACGCACCTACTAAACACTCAACAAACAATGGAAAACAAGTATATATGAAAGTAGTATCAATATACAACATATACCAATACAACAACTATATATGGCAATATAGAAAATGCCATCAATAAGCAACAAATCCAACCATCAAACAAATATCATCCAACAAAGCAATATCCATCCATCCAATCAATAATCAAATCAATATAAACTCATTTTCTCATTAACATTCATTGAATCGGTTTTAAATTTAAATCACATTTGATTTATTAACATTGGATTTTATTAACATTCATTTATTCATATTCAATTAGTTTACATTCACTAATTCATATTCAAGTTAGTTCACTTTCAAATTCAAATCAAATAAAATTTCAATTCTATTTAGATTCACTTAACTTCCAATTTGAATTCAATTACTTAGCTTTCCATTTCATTAGTTCAATTTCATATGGATTTTCTATACAATCAATTAACACTCATCTAACAATCATTGCATATCCAACATTACCAAATTAATTTACTTTACATTCATTCAATTTGGTTCAACACTTTTAATTTCAATTTGGTTTAATATTCCATTATTCAATTCTCAACTTCATTAGCTTTTTAATGAATTAACACTTACATCTACTATTTCTTATCAATTATTTACATTCGATTGAATTACATTCAATCCATATTTCATTATTTCAATTGCTAATTCAATCTACAAATAAAGTTGAATTTCTTTATATAACTCAAATTCACATTTGTTTGCACAAAAAATGGACAAACACTTCCAATCCATATTATTTAGTTGATTATATGTTATTTTTCAAGGTTTTAGGTTACTTATGCAAATATGTAAAAAGCAAGGACTAAAATGTAAAAGACACGCAGATTTATAGTGGTTCGGCCAGAACGTGCCTACGTCCACTTTATATGTTATTCTCTCTTTTCTTTCGGATTACAAGTACAAAGCTTTAAGTACAAGTATAAGAAAGTTGTTTGAAAGTTCCTTCCTTTCTTGAGCTCTCAAACTTGTCTGCCATTGTTGTACCCCTGCCCCTCTATTTATAGAATGAGGTTAGGGGCAGGGGTCTTGGATGTATATAGCTGCTGGTGGGCCTGGGCGGAAGCAACCTGGTCTGGCATAGGGGGTTGGTTCGGTAATTGTTAGGTGGAGTTTGGACCGGTGATGGTTGGTTCGGTATTGTATAGAGGAGGATGGTTCGGCCGAAGCTTGGTACGGTGGGACGTTGGTCCGGTGGTGAGTGGACGTGGGTTGGTTCGGCAGGGATTGGTCCGGTGATGGAGGCGAGGTTGGTCCGGTGGTAGGTTGGTTCGGTCATGGGACCGGATCCGTGTTGTGTGGATAGGCTTTGGACCGGCAGTGGATGGAAGGTGGCTGGTTCGGTAGTGGGTTCATTCGGTAATGGGGGGAGTGGTACCAGGTTCGGTGGTGTAGGGAAGTGGAGTTGGACCGGTGAGGAGGTCCGGTGGAGCATGGTTCGGTGATGGAGTGAAGAGGCTTTGGTTCGGCTAGGCATAGGTACCGGATGGACATGGATACCGTATGTAAATGGTGATTCTGGACGAAATTGATGCTCCTTGGCCTCGTGATCTCATGGGTGAGAATTCGCCCAACATTTGTCCCCCAAAGTGGGGCACGTGCTTGCAGGTGTCGCGCTTTGTTTTTCTTCCAGTTAGTGTAGCTATATTCGGTTTTCAGTGCCGAACCATCTGGTTCGGTTGTCCTGTGTACGTCTATAAATAGGGGGTACACCCCTTCGTTATTCCTTACCGAATCAGAGACAACCGAATCAAACCCTAGCCGAATCAAACCCTAGCCGAATCAAACCCTTGCCGAATCAATCTCGTGCCGAGCCAGGTATATATCCCTTTGCCGAATGAACGTGAAAGGTTTTTAATGCCGAATGATACATGATATACTACCGAATGAGCTTGCGCCGAATGGACCTGATCCCGAATGAAACATGGAAGCCTTTGGCACCGAATAGACTTGACAACTATTCGTTTATATTCCCATATTCCTCGTTTTAATATCCTATTTTTCTTGTGCCGCAGATAAATGTCTCGCAAAGCGGAAACTCGATCGGACAGTAGGAAGTCCAAGGATAAGGGGGAGTCTTCTTCCGTGCCCCCAGCCCAACCAGGACCGGCGCGACATGGACCTGCCCCAAGGTCGCTAGTGGATGGTTATGGCCCCCAGGAACTTCTGGTCTCCCCTCCCGATTGCTTTCCTAGCTCCTTAAAGGAGGAGCAACTTGACGCTATAGCTCGTTCCTTCGGGATAGATAGAGCGCTTATGCGGTTGCCGGGGAACGGAGTGATGCCGTACGACCCCCCCCGAAGGCTACTTTGCTTACAGCAGATATCATTGCATGTGTGGTGCTATCCCGCCTCTCAATGCCTGGATAGTTAGCTTTGTCACATATCTGAAGGTGGCTCCATTCCAGCTCCAGCCTAACTCCTACGCCATTCTGGTGAGTCTTTTCGTCATCTTTCAGAGGAGATATGGGAGTCCCCCTTCCAACCGGGAGATCCGGTATCTGTACAACTTGAGGGGCTACAAGAAGGGGTCTCCATATATCAGTTTGGAAGCGGCCGTGCCCTTTAAGCCTGTTTTGGATCTGTACTCGAAGCTCAGTATGTTCAAGAAGGAATGGTTTTTTATTAGGGACGACTCTGTTTCTTTCCGCCTTTTCACTTCCGGCTGTAAGTTGAACTCTATCTATATTTTCCTTGTCCCGATCACAATGCTTCTTCTTATATGCTTTCATTTCTTGCTAGCGACAGGTGGTTTTGCGGTTGTGGAGAATGATTCCTTGGTTCAGACGGCTGCGGAAACAAGAGTCATTCTGGCACGGGATCGGTCGGCTTCTTACTTGATCAGGAATGCCACTCTCCTGGAGTATAACTTGATTCTGCCACGCCAATCTGTGGTTAAACAGAGAGATACAGCCGAGGAGAGGGCTGCTAAAGCCAAGGATGGGGCCACTGCGAAGAGTAGCAAGAAGAGACCTTTCTCGGTGCCTCCAGCCGTTGGGGGAAAGAAGCTTAAGAAGTCTGATGGACCCTCTCCTAGACATGCCCAGACATTCCGGAGGAGGAAGGTGGAGAGGAGGAAAGAGACGAAGAGGAGAGCGGAGGAGATGGAGAAGGTGAAGAACAGGGTGGTAGTGGTGCCGGCTCTTTGTCTTCTGAGCAGGCAGGGGAGATCTAGGAGTGGACGGATGATGCCTTCCGCCAAGCTTTTGAAGGGTTGGAGGAAGGATCAGCCTCGGTGAAGAAGGCAAAGGAGGGTGACAAGGTTGGGGTTGGTGTCGATCCATTCCCTAAGAGTTCTTCAGCTGAGGCGGCTCCAGCGATTCAAGGTGAACTTTTGACTTCTGCAGACTCCAATTATGACAGGGAATTAGGAATATTTTATGGCTCGCTCCCGTCCTGGGATGAAATCCAAGATTTATTGCAGGATCCTACTCCTCCGCAGGGTTTGTATAATAGATGTGTTTTCTCATTCTTTTTTAACTTAACATATTTCTCGAATTATGGACCATTGTATGCTTGTAACACTTGTTCTTTATTACAGGGGTAGGCGAGGTGGCCAAAACTTCAGACGTTCGACACCGCCTTGAACAATTCAAATTGATGAGAGCTGCTACTAAGCCGCCAACTGGCCGTTCCGGGGATGTAGTTAAATATCGCCCTCTTCTTGGAGTCATTGAAGAAGATATCCAGCAGAGGAAGAGGAGGCGTTCCTTATTTGATTCACCACCTGGTCCTCAGTCTCCTATTCAGCCTCCCCGAGATACTACGGAGAAGACCACGGAGTTTGTCCCCCCTCCGCCTCCTTTCGAGAACCCTACTGTGATCCGCATAAAACATCCCGACGTGCCTCGCAATCCCTTTTCCAGCCACCCGGATTTGGACCCAAGCCTTCAGGATATTTTATTTGACGAGGCCACGGGCGAGCATCTTCTTCCCCGTAATCCCATGGTTCGGATTCTTGATGAGGCTAAGTCCCTAGATTTGGACCTGCTCACTACTCGGATAGCTACTATGGGGGACGAAGTCAAGGCCAACATTGACCGGGTCGCGGAGGAGGTCAAGAAGTTGATGGAGCATCATGCTCGACTGGCTAGGGCTGGGGAGGAAATCGGGAGTGCTAACATCCGGCTGCGGCTACAGGTTGCTGATCAGGACAAGCAGCTTGCCGATCAGGCTATCTAGATTTCTCAGCACGAGGTAGCCTCCAGGAAGTTGAAGGAGAGTCTGGAAAAGGCCAGCAGGGCAGAATTGCGAAAAATGGAGGTTGCTTGCAAGGAGCGGATTGATATGGCCATTGCGACGGTGGACGAGGTTCGTAATGCGGATCTTGAGCGGATTGAAGAGTTGTCTGGGAGGCTTGAGGCCGCAGAGCTTGCTCAGGCCAAGCTAAAGGAAGAGATGGAGGAAATGAGGAGGTCTCTCCAGGCTGACCGCTTGAGATATCGATCGGAGAGGGATGTTGTCGTTGCTAAGTTGTTGTCCTCCGAGGCCCGGGTGAGGGAGTTTGAGGAGAATGAGGGGATGATGGATGAGATGTTGCAGGATATGTACTTCCGTACCTGGAAGCAGGGTAATCTATCCTGGATGGATGACTATCCCCGGATCATGGCTAGGATATATCTCCGGGCTTTGGAGGAGGCCAAGGCCGATGGGGATAAGGAAGGTGGAGCGGCATTCAGGATGGACGTGGTAACCGTCCAGTTCTCAAAGGAGGAGAAGGTAGCCGTGAAGGAGGGGATGCGGCTGCTTGCTGCGGAGGAAGCCGGTGTGTAGTTGGGGGATGAGGACCAAGAAGCGGGCGTCGGTGAGTTTTCCCTTTTTAGCTTTTCATAACTTGATCGTTCGCTGTTTATCTGATGGATTCTTCTTCTGAATTGGACAGGTGGGACCTCTGGTCAACACGCTGGGAGTTCCGACCCAGCGACCAAGTAGATTCGGAGAGCTGGTTCTGAGGTGTAGTGGTTAGCACTAATACAGCTGGTTACCTTTTGATTTCTTTTTATTGCTGTTCATGTTAGTCCAAAACATTGATGTAACTGTAATAATATTGTTTGTGATGAATGACTCTATGTAATTTCAAAACATAAGCTGATTCCTTTATATTGGAATTTTATCGCTATTTTGTTGTGCTGTGTAAGTGATGTAACTATGCATGTTACTAGTGACTTGACTGTGCCTGATGCTAAGTTTTTTGCTTAAAGTACGATTTTCTCATTTTGCAACGTGAATGTGATGTGTGAATATGAACTGCAACTATGCATTAATGTATAAAAGTAGAAGGTACCGCCCTTCATGTTTCGGCTGTGGATGGCAACTTCGTGCGCCCTATAAGACTAAGCACGGAATGCTGTTGAGTGTCTCGTTATCCGATTGTGAGTTTCTGTTCCCATTAGCGAACGTTCCCTATTTCATGTCCTGTACTTTCAAGCATCGTTACGGAGAATAGGAGAGAAGTTTTAAATGAAATTGAAATATAGGAAAAGTAAAACTTCCAGTCACGGAAGGCCGTCGATGTGCTTAAGTTCGTGGCAAACGGGTTTTGTAGTCACTTTCCCTAGCTGTGGGTCTTGGAGACATTTGTCACCCATCTTACGCCTACTGCGAGGAGTTTTCTTTTTTACCACAGCCGCACTTAAGACACATCGGAGCCGATCGCGCACAGTAACTACCCGGGTCATTATGGCCCGTAATCGTGGGTATTATTCGATTTACTATGGCCGGCTAGCGTGGGGGCCGATCGTCAACTGTGAACTCCTCCTGGCTGGCCACACCTTATGTTGGGGCTTATGATCGGTTCACAGTCGCCGGCGAGCCGAATCGCTGTAATGAGCTGCCATCGGCTATAGTCGACCTTTTTTATGATGACTTATACTCGGCTCATTACAGTCGGCTTTAAGGGCCGAGGCAAACAATGAGTTAACTCGTGGTAGAGGGATACCGGAGCAAAGTGTCTCATTGGCGAGGGCATAGGAGCGCAGCGTACCTGTTAGATTTTGTCCAGGTGGAGTTGTGTTGTGAAGTTCTGGATTGAAATGTCATCTGCAAAGGATTTTGTTCAACAGCAAAGGATAAAGCTTAACAAGTAGCCAAGATATAAAGGAACAAGTTAACAAGAGCCAAGTTTTTTAAAGTGGTTCGGCATGGAAATGCCTACGTCCACTGATTCTCTTTGTTAATTCACTTCATATGGGCAGTACAAGTTAAGAAAAGTATCGACGGAGGTGTCGGATGTTCCATGCCCTCTGGAACACCTCTCCGTCCATTGTTGACAAAATATAAGCTCCGTTGTGGAGATCTTTATGAATTACATAAGGTCCGTCCCAGATGGGGTCCAGTGCCCCGGGGCGCGGAAAGATTCTCTTGAGGACAAGGTCTCTTTCTTGTAAGCTGCGATGTTTGACTTTGGAGTTGTATAGTGCTGCCACTTTTTGTCTGTGACCTGCTGCTTTGAGTGCTGCATCATTTCTTCTCTCCTCAATTAGATCCAAAGACATGTGGAGGAGTTCTTCATTTTCTTCCGGGTTGTAGTGGATCCTACGGTGAGAGGGCACTATGGTTTCAACTGGGAGCATAGCCTCCGATCCGTATGCCAAAGAGAAGGGAGTATGCCCTGTTGAAGTTCTGTAAGATGTGCGATAGGCCCAAAGTGCCGTAGGAAGTTCGTCCACCCAAGCGCCTTTCGACTTTTCAAGTTTCTTCTTGATTAAGGTTTTGAGAATTTTGTTGACAGCTTCTATTTGGCCGTTTGCCTGGGGATAAGCCACGGATGAGAAGCTTTTGTGAATCCCGTGCTCTCGGCACCAGTCGGTGAATTCCTCGCTACCAAACTGAAGTCCATTGTCTGATACTATTTTGAGTGGTGTTCCGTACCTGCACAGAATATTTTTGATTAAGAAGTTGATAACTTTTGCCGAAGATATTTTATTTAGAGGTTCCGCCTCCACCCATTTGGTAAAGTAGTCGACTACCACTATAGCATATTTGGCTCCGCCTCGGCCCGTTGGCAGTTCGCCAATTAAGTCAATCCCCCATATTGCGAAGGGCCAAGGGCTGGTCATCTGAGTAATTTCATTGGTTGGTATTCGAGGGATTTTGGCAAATTTCTGACATCTATCACATTTTTTGACGAAGTCTAAGGCGTCTTTGTTCAAGGTGGGCCAGAAATATCCATATCGGAGTATCTTTTTTGCCAGAGTCTGTCCTCCGGTGTGGTCTCCACAACTTCCCTGATGGATGTTGGATAGAATTTCCCTGGCTTCTCTCCCAGCAACGCACCTCAATAAGGGGTTAGAGAAGCCGCGCCGATAGAGGATGCCTTCTTGCATCGTGTAGCGGGAAGCTTTCCTTAGAATTTTCTTAACTTCCTTTCGCCCGTCTGGTAGGGTGCCATTTTGTAAGTATTCTCGGATAGGGGTCATCCATGTTTCTTTTTCGGTTGCATCTATCAGGTGTACTTGCTCGAAACTCGAGGTTAGCAGCCTTGAGACAGTTATTGCTCCAGAAGCGGTGTCATTTCCCATGCTAGCTTGCTTTGCCAGCTCGTCGGCCTCTCGATTTTCCTCTCGAGGAATGTGTCTGATCAAATAGTGATCCAGTTGGTTAAGTAGCAGCTTGGTCCTCTTTAGGTATGCTGTGAGTCGTTCTCCTCGAGTCTGGAACTCTCCTAGTATTTGATTCACAATAAGTTGAGAATCACTATGGAGACATAAAGAACTGACTCCGATTTCCAGTGCAAGTTCTAATCCGGCTATCACTGCTTCGTATTCTGCGTCGTTGTTGGTGGTAGCGAATTCCAATCTTAGGGCGTAGCGCAGCTTCTTTCCCTTGGGGGTGATTATCACAACACCTGCCCCTGACCCTTGTTCATTCGACGCTCCATCTACAAAGAGATTCCATTTGATATCTTATGCTATTTCAGATTGGTCCTTACCTTCGCCGGTAGTGAATTCGGCAATGAAATCAGCTATGGCTTGTCCCTTAATAGCGGTGCGAGGATGGTAAGTGATATCATATTGGCTTAGCTCGATGCAGCACTTGAGCAGTCGCCCAGAGGTGTCGGGACGATGGAGCACTTGCCTCAATGGCTGGTCGGTTAGGACTCTGAAAGGATGAGATTGGAAATAGTGTCGCAGCTTCCTTGATGTGATTAGTAAACAGTACGCCAGTTTCTCGAGTTTGGGATACCGGGTTTCTGCTCCCGTGAACCTTTTGCTTATGAAGTACACTGGCCGTTGTGTGCGGTTTTCTTCCCTTACCAAAGCGGCGCTTAGGGCATGGGATGACACAACAAGATATTGGTATAGTTCTTCGCCTTCATTTGGCGTTGAGAGTACTGGTGGCCGTTGGAGGTGCTCGATTAGGTTAAGGAAAGCTGCTGAACATTCGTCGGTCCACTCGAATTTTCCTTTGTCTCTCTTCAGTGCTTCAAAGAAAGGGATGCATTTGTCGGTTGCTTTAGAGATGAATCGGCTTAGGGCGGCCACCTTTCCGTTTAGGCTTTGCATTTCTTTCCGAGTGGATGGTATTTTGATATCTTGCAAGGATCGGACTTGTTCGGGGTTCGCTTCAATCCCTCTGGGATGGACGATGAATCCCAAGAACTTTCCTGATGACACCCCGAAGGAGCACTTTAGAGGGTTCAGCTTCATTCCATATTGGCGGAGTACTTGGAACATCTCGTCCAGGTGGCTTACATGATCATTGGCTTTTCTTGATTTTACCAGCATGTCATCCACATAAACTTCCATAGTTCGTCCTATCAGTTCTGCAAACATCTTGTTGACGAGGCGCTGATAAGTAGCTCCGGCGTTTTTAAGTCCAAATGGCATTACCTTGTAGCAGTACAATCCTCGGTCAGTGATGAAGCTAGTGTGGTCTTGATCGGGGGCGTGCATAGGGATCTGGTTATATCCTGAGTATGCGTCCATAAAGGATAAGAGTTCGTGTCCAGCAGTGCTGTCCACGAGTTGGTCGATTCGGGGGAGTGGGAAGCAGTCTTTCGGGCAAGCGTCATTTAAGTTAGAGAAATCGATGCATGTTCGCCACTCCCATTAGCTTTCTTTACCAGTACTGGGTTGGCGATCCACTCCGGGTAGATGGCTTCACGTATGAAGTCATTGGCAAGTAAGTTCTTTACTTCTTCCTCGAGGGCTGCTGATCGTTCTGCCCCCATACTTCTCTTCTTTTGCTTTACCGGTATCTTGGTAGGATCGATGTTTAGTGCGTGGCATGCTATGTCCGGGAAGATTCCGGTCATATCAGCGTGCGTCCATGCAAATACATCCATGTTGTGGCGAAGAAAATCAATGAGTTGATTCTTTAATTCTCTTTTTAGCTGAGATCTGACTCTCAGCAGTTTACTTGGGTCGTGTTTGTCTACAGATACGAATTCCATAGCCTCTACAGGCTCGGCGATAGCCTCCTCCTCTCCGTCCCTGGGATCTAGTTCGTTAAAGGGATCACTTGTATATCGAAGAGGAGGGGCTTTCTTTAGTTGCTATGCTTCCAAGCTTTTCATGCAGAGAGTAGTCTCTGCATTCTTCCCTTTATCTTTCTTGCGGTTATTGCGAAGTTCGGTTACATAGCATTCCCGAGCGGCGTCTTGACCTCCTTCTACTTCTCCCACTCCATTATCCGTTGGGAACTTCATCTTCAGGCACCATGGGGCAAGGAGAATTTGGAAGTCGGACAAGGCTGGTCTTCCTAAAAAGGCATTGTATGCCGAGTGGTTGTCTATCAGCACGAATGTTTGTTTCCGAACGGCGGAGCGGGGATGACTTCCCAATTCAACAAAGAGATCCAATTGTCCGAGGGGCATCTTTGCTTCTCCAGTGAAACCGTGTAGTGGTTTGTTACAGGGGGATACATCCTTCATTGACAGCTTCATTTTGTCGAAAGCATGCTTGAATAGGATATTTACTGAACTTCCAGTGTCTATTAAGATTCGAAAAACTTTGGTTGGACCGAACCAGGCAGAGATGACCATAGGATCCATATGAGGGTATTGCCTTCCTTCTAGGTCGCGCCCGCTGAATGTGATATCATGACTTTCCTTCCGCTTAGGGTGGCGTTCTTCCATAATAGAATTGACGCAGTCTCCCTCGCTTCTGAGTGAGTTTCCATATCTTTCCATTTCTGCCCAGCTCTTGTCAGCGATGTGTGGCCCTCCTGATATTGTATGGACCACTATCTTCTCTTGGCTGGAACCGCTGGTGTTGCGATTTCCTCCGCCTGTCTCTGGGTGGAGCTGCCCTGGGTTTTCCTTGGTAGGAGCTGGGGTCCTGTCCTGTCCCTTTACATAGCGTTCTAATTTCTTTCTCCTGATGTGTTCTTCAATTAGGTCTCGGAGATGGCGGCATTCATTGGTATCGTGCCCATGAGACTCGTGGAAACGGCAGAATTTTCCGGACTGGATTGCGCGATCTGACTCTTTCTTGTACGGGGGGCGCTTATATGTGAGTTCGTCCTGGGTGGCCAGGAAGATGTTCTTGACTGTTTCATTCAAGGGAGTGTAAGCGTCAAATCTCGGTCCTGGTCGGTACAAGCGCTTTTCTCCCTTCTTGCCCCCTGCATTGTCTCTGGAGTCGTTTCTCCGAATGTCTTTTGCTGCGGCAGGGGCGTTTCCATGGGCCGTTCTAGCCTGTGGTCCTGTCTGCCTTTCAGTGGCAGCCTCTTCGAGTCTCATGTACTTCCCAGCTTCATGAAAGAAATCGGGCAAGGTAGCTGGTTTTTCTTTAGTTAGTCTTCTAGCAAACTTGGTATCTGGGTGCACACCACTACAGAGGGCCATTAGGGTGAGTTTCTCATCGGCATCTTGGACTGCGGCCGCTGCGGCGTTGAACCGGGTTAGATATTGTTGCAGCGTCTCTCCGGATTTCTGTTTGACATTGGATAGAGAATAAGCATCCTTGGGTTGTTCCACATGAATGCGGAACTGGCTAATGAACTTTTCCTTCAACATTTCCCATGAACTGATGGATCCTTGGGGTAGATGGCAGAACCAGGAGGTAGCTAGATCTGCTAAAAATAGTGGAAAGCATTTCATAATACTCCTTCTGTTGCCCCGCTCATGAGCATATGCTGCGTGTATCTCTGCAAGTGTACAACAGGGTCGGAAGTTCCCTTGTACGGTTCCATCGTCGGCATTTTCCACTCTCGAGGGGTGATGGCGGTTTCGATGTCGCGAGTGAAAAGGCTGGTTACCCTAGCGCCTATCCCTCGCTCCCTTTGCTCCCGTCGGATGCATTCCCTGAATAATCGTGCCATTCTTTCATCATAATTTGGAGCGGACAAGAATGAGCTTGGTTCTTCCCTGCGGGATCGATCTCGTCCGGATGACCTGTAGGGATGGTATAGCCTATCACTTCTGACATTATCCGGTGGCTGTCTTTGGCTACTCGGATGCATGCTAGGACCAGCTACAGTTGCCCCCTGCCTTGATCTTCCCCTGCGGGGTTCTGTTTCGAGCATTTCCATGGGGTCAACTTCGGGCTGGGTTCTAGCTCGGCTCCGTTCAGCGGGGTTTCTATGATTAGGTGGCATGACTGGCTCAGCTACATCCGACCCTCGCCTGGTGCCTCCCCCATTGGGTTCGGTTCCAAGCGTTTCCTCGAGTCGGAGTTCGGGCTGAGTCCGGGCGCGGCCCCTATCACTGTTGTTCCTGTTGATAGCTTCTTCGAAGAGGGAAGACCTTTGCTGTCTCTGAGATCCTCCAGATTGAGACTCACCCCATGATTCAGTGTTGCAGTTGGATTCTTCGGCATCCCTCAAGCGTGACATGAGTTGGTTCACCAAAGCTTCTTGTTGGGATGCGAAGCGGTTAGTTACTTCAGTCACAACTCTATCTAGATCTGCCCTAGTGATTGCTGCCGGTTGTTCCGCGGCAGGGGCTGTTGGATTTGCCTAATCTGCTGTCGTAGTGGGATGGTTCTCTTGATCTGGATCCACTGGATCTAGAGCGCTGCTGGTTGCAACGTTCTTTCCCTTGTTGGTGTCTTTTCTCGGCCTGGAAGTCATGTTTCCTAGGCAATGAAGGGTGCTATTGGGAAAGAAGGTTGAATGAGGGAAGCTGAAGCTTCGAGTTCCAAACTCTCAGTGAAAGCACCAAAAATGTTTGCACAAAAAATGGACAAACACCTCCAATCCGTATTATTTAGTTGATTATATGTTATTTTTCAAGGTTTTAGGTTACTTATGCAAATATGTAAAAAGCAAGGACTAAAATGTAAAAGACACGCAGATTTATAGTGGTTCGGCCAGAACGTGCCTACGTCCACCTTATATGTTATTCTCTCTTTTCTTTCGGATTACAAGTACAAAGCTTTAAGTACAAGTATAAGAAAGTTGTTTGAAAGTTCCTTCCTTGCTTGAGCTCTCAAACTTGTCTGCCATTGTTGTACCCCTGCCCCTCTATTTATAGAGTGAGGTTAGGGGCAGGGGTCTTGGATGTATATAGCTGCTGGTGGGCCTGGGCGGAAGCAACCTGGTCTGGCATAGGGGGTTGGTTCGGTAATTGTTAGGTGGAGTTTGGACCGGTGATGGTTGGTTCGGTATTGTATAGAGGAGGATGGTTCGGCCGAAGCTTGGTTCGGTGGGACGTTGGTCCGGTGGTGAGTGGACGTGGGTTGGTTCGGCAGGGGATTGGTCCGATGATGGAGGCGAGGTTGGTCCGGTGGTAGGTTGGTTCGGTCATGGGACCGGATCCGTGTTGTGTGGATAGGCTTTGGACCGGCAGTGGATGGAAGGTGGCTGGTTCGGTAGTGGGTTCATTCGGTAATGGGGGGAGTGGTACCAGGTTCGGTGGTGTAGGGAAGTGGAGTTGGACCGGTGAGGAGGTCCGGTGGAGCATGGTTCGGTGATGGAGTGGAGAGGCTTTGGTTCGGCTAGGCATAGGTGCCGGATGGACATGGATATCATATGTAAATGGTGATTCTGGACGAAATTGATGCTCCTTGGCCTCGTGATCTCATGGGTGAGAATTCGCCCAACAACATTCATCACTTCATTTTATTAATTCACTTTATTAATTTACTACGATACCCAAAATCAACTTGATTCAATATCACTTAAGTTATGTTTCATTTCAACTTCATTTACATTTACTATATAACTTAAGTTCACTACTAGTTTACTTCAAATTCTATTTTATTTAACATTTACTAAGTCAAATTCACATCACTATTCAATTTGAGATTCTTTTTTTGTTTTTTCTTAACAATATTGTTTAACCATTATAACATTTGGTTTTATTTACCTTATCTCATTTTATAAGTTATACAACTTATTTATTCATAATTACGTGAACATCTACCTAAGTTCACTTCCATTCACTAAACTCATTCTTTATAATTTCAAATCCAATTCATTTTATTAACTTTCCTTTAGTTAAATTTCAAATCATATATTTATTACGCTAACTCACATTTATTTCAACTTTACCAAAGCTAAAAATTTATTATCTCATATATTATAAGTCCAAAACTTAAATTACTTATATTTATCAATTACAATTTGAATTTTGAATCAAATTTGTTTATCATAACAAAACTTCAATTTTCAGTTTACTATTGGTAGCAAATCCATCACACAGAAACTCGAAAATATACTGATGATGCTGTAGTCATCACCCTTATTATTTTCCAGTAACAGTAGTGAATTCAGTGCTTTATATTCTTTTTAAAAATTCTTTTATTTATAAATCTTTCACTTATATAATTATATTCTTTTACAATTTTTGTTTCTATTAAGATTATTCAAACATCTTTTATTAACTTATATATATTTACATTTTCAAACAACCACACAATCAATTTATATACAGTTTAATAATTCTGAAAAATCATTTCTTTATATATAAAATATTATCGAGGTAAAATTATTTCATTTACCCAATTTAAAACCATACTATGTCGACTTGTCTCGTTTAAGTGTTTAGAAATCCCTATCGATAACATGGCGTCCCATATACCGACCAGAATTCACAAGCAGCTTAACGGATAAGCATGCACAATATAAAATCTTTTATATTCACTAACAAATACACGCTCATATATATAATACACTCAACTCAATCTAGGGTGCTACTGTCCCTATCTAACTGAGTACACATCAAAGCTTAGGAATATACAAAATCTAAGCTCTGATACCATGTGTGATGACCCGCAAATCCGTACCCTTTGAATCGACAATAAACCACACGTGTCTGACCCAAAAAGCACCGACTGATGGAAAGTCAAGGGAAAGAAAAGAATAGAGATGAAGAGAAGAGAAGAAAGAGAGAAGATAGGACCAAAAGGAACAATATAGAATCTCACATTGCAGTGGAAAAATATATAATATCATATCAATGATCTTTACAAAACAGAAACTTTATATATATACACACATCAACCAAAGTTCAACAATCAATCAATAGTTATTAGCCTGTACAGTTATAATATACAAATGATGGTAACTTAAAACAACTAAGCAATGCAGCGAATAATCAAGCAAATACGGATGTACAAAAATGAAGATCTTCAGCTCTCCTGCTAAAGTTCCAAAAGCATCAAATCTTGACCTGTAAATATACTCGGTCTGACCTGAGCATTGAAAAAGAAGAATGCCCGGATCAGTCTGGTAAACCAGCATGAGAAACACACTCAACTGAATTTACTAAGTTACCAAAACTTTTCCTTTATCAAAACAAAAGTATCTCGTACGACACGCCCACACATAAATACAGATATGTTTTTACCTTACAATAAATAAAACATTTATTTCATATCAAATCCTCTAATATTATACTAGTGTCTAGTATACAAATAATATTAATCATAGCCAAAATAGTTACCCATATAGCAATTCGAGGCTATTCATTATACCTTTACAAACAAAATCGCAGCTCGTAGTGGGTTTTGGATTTCCATACAAATGACTAGGTGAAGGGACTACCTTCCGAAGGGGTACACCTCTAGATGGATGTATCGAGGCACAGAACATCTACCCTCTACCAACACAAGACCGGTCCACCTCTGTAACTAGATGGTACCGAATTTGTCATCCTTTGGTCGTTACCGACCTTTACCGAGGGCCCTCTAAACATATAAACCACATAATCAGATACACGACGTCATAGCGTGCAAAGATATATCTAAAAAAGGATGATCATAACCTAATTGGGAATGACCTACTTAGCCCTGCTGCATCTAACCCTATTTTGGTCATTTCTGGTTGATGAGGCTAGAGGTAACGATTACCTTTCATAGTCACATATCACATCACTTTGAATGCCACACAACCATTTCCGTTGACTACTAATTACCTTCCACAAAAATACAACCCTTAAGCTCATACATCTCAAGAAGAGTGTTAAGCTAAGAGAAATTGCCTTCTCCACCACTACTGATGTACGTTTGTAAAAACCAATGTACGTAATCTCTAGAAATACAATGTCAGACAAAATCCATACAAGTTGTCCAGAAGCAGGACAAATCGAAAGTACTTTCCTACCACACCCTGTTGGAAAATCCTTAGGATTAGTAGCAAATAGTCCTTGCATTGGATATTTCATAATGAAGAGACCACTGCTACTGGATGTATATTGGAATTTTAACCCCAAACGATCAGCAAGCAGTCCCCCACTATGAAAATTCGGAATAAGAATATCATCACAAGCAACCGGCACAATCGTCGCATATACGTTGGTCCGAAGTGGTTTTCAGATAAATTTGATCCCCATCTCTTCGCACCAACAACGCAAAAGCATTTCCCAACCTCACACGGCAACTAAGTCTCATAGACTTATCAGTTTCCAATTTTCAACTTGCTATCCTTTGGGCCAAGAAGGAAGCTCGATAGGTTGGAGTAATACTCCACACTATACGAATCAACATCCTCAACACAAACGATAATCAAGCATACACAGAAGGCTACGTACTAAGTGTATGATTAAATAGTTCCCACATCAAGTCGAGGAACAAAAACTTGGCTAATGTTTGATAGTCAGTTATTAAACTATCAAAACAAGCAAACAAATATTTAGCACTATAACTATAACTAGGCCCTTTTAATTAATATTTTATTAATTAAATCACTTGCCAAATATCCACTTCAATTTATCTTTAAAAGATATAATGTCAAAACATTTCAACTTTCTATATTGGAAAACATTTCCATATACTTATTTAATAATAATTAATTCGTAAATCAATTATTCTCAACACTGAGAAAATATTGCATATACTTAAATCATGATTGAGTATATATATTATTCTTTAAGGAAAAGATTCTTTTAACATCTTTATTTTGGGTCAAAACGAATGTTACGTAAAACATCGTTACGACAATCCAAAATCAAAAGTATAGTGATTCGAAAATAAGATAGATATATAAATCCCAATACCATACAAAAACATTTCCTTTTGAAAATCATTTACTATAACAACAGTGTTATAATCCATCATTTCCTTACTTCTCGAAAACGTCCATTTCAACAATGAATGTTGAAATCTATGGTTTCGATGTTTAATACATATTAAAACATCTTCAAACCATTTAACTCGATTTAAAAATATTCACTTTCCAAAACATTTACTAAAAGATTATTCACTGTCCAAAATCGTGAATATAGTTCTCTAACCAAATTCAATATTTCTACACATTTATCAAATGAAAATCCACTATCCAAAATCGTGGATATATCTCCTTTAATAAACTTCTATATTTAACTTAACAAATTCAATTGATTTTGGATTTATAAAATAATATTTATAAATTCCATTTATATTTTATCAAAACTTTAATTTATAAATTCTCTTTATTATCCAATTCTACATATATCTCATTTATAGACAAAATCCAATTTATAACTTAATTCCTTATAAAATATTTATTTACAAATTCATTCATTTATAACTTCAGCATTTTATAAATCTATAAATCTTATTTACTTATAAAATCCATTTACAAGTCCATTTTAACATTTACAAAATTCCTTTATAATTTCCTCATTTTGATTTATAAAAATATCACTTTTATAAATCTTGTATTTAAACCTTTTATAATAAATTCAAAAATCATCATTTAAACTATTCTATAAAATAATTAACTTCATATTTCCAAAAATCACATTTCACTCATATTGCACAAAAATCCTAATTTTTATAACATTAAAAATTATAACTTTCATTTATTTAAAATAAATCAATTTCCTTAATAATTAAAAATTCAATAAAACGTATATTTTCAAAATCACTTGAAAATCCATTTAAATTTGGAAATCATCACTTTAACATTTTTAAATTTTCAAAATATGGCCCAATGCTGCAACAACACTAAATACATCAATCACGACATCTAAAATATCATATATAATATGATAATATCATATATCACAATATTTGTAAATAAATCAATATGGGTGAGGAATCCAGTTGGATCCCTCCAACCAGTCGCCTGCAACAAATATACATATTTGAATATAAGTACAATGTACGCTTCGAGGCAGACGCACGCACAAAGGGTCATCCGCTCATACACAGGAACGTATAGGGTCATCTGCTCCACTAGGTGAATATATCCAAATATTAATCAATATGTCATATATCAACCAAACAATCAGCAATCATCATATAATAAATTATTTCTCACTTATATAAAAATACCGGTGAGGCAGAAAGAGTGAGTTGTACTAACATTGCTTGTAGTCGTCGGGGTAGCGATTTATTCCGATTAAAATTAAACAAGCGTTTAATTTCAACCAAAATTTTCACTAGCTCAAATAAATACCAATCTGGCTCCATAATGTAGTGCTCATCAAAATGAACCCAACATAATTCGTTTCGTGCGAAACGGACCCCGTATGAAAATTTTATGACATTTTAAAGTTTATATGAATTTAATATTATATAATTTTCAATTTCCATTTTATATTTTTTAACCTCAGCTTGATTTGGGCCGTTGATTTTTTTTATCCAAGCAATCCAGGCCGATCGGCCTTCCTTCTTCCCCATCGGGTTCTCGCATGAAAATAGAACCCATGTCGCCACCTTGTTTGAATTTTTTGCTCCACTACCGTCGACTTTTAAGACGATCAGGCTTCACCAGACGGATGGCCACACGAGGCACACCTCCGATCGAAGACCGGTCCATCTCGGCTGCACGTGGATCTTGAAATACATGCACGAAGTTCGGCCGTTCAAACCCTTTTTGCCGAGATCCATGACACTAAAAATGATCACACCCATATGGAATCGAAGCTCTCATCACCCTCTATAATTCGTTAGTTGAAAACTTTTCGAAATTATTAACGGATTGAGAGATTTTAACGAGTTAAGAATCAAAAATTCTGGCCATTAAATATCACATGGCGGCTAGCCCTAGAGTTAATTAGGATTTGTGCAAAATGAAGAAAACAAGTCCTTTTATAGAATATTCCAAAACACTATTCATCCGAAATTTTCCCAAACTCCAAACAAAGCGTGCCGCTTGGCATTTATATTGTTTAACACCTATTCTGAACGCAATGGAATATATATCAAGAGCCAATTTGATCGTATTTGGAAACCTATGTTTTTGAATCGACTAAATTAAATTTAAAATTCACTTAAACAGATTTCTACGCATTTTAGCTTTCCTTGGACAAACCGTAAATCCGATTGACATGAAATTTGAAATCTTACAATAATATAACATTACAGATCCGATGAAACTGTTTTTGTTGAAATCCAAGACTTTTTGAAAAAATGACCATTTTCACTCGTTAATTAAATATTAGAATATTAATTTTTTTTACAAATTAACTTTTATTTCAATTTTAAAAGTTCTGTAACATCATTCCAATTCAACTAGGATTTAATTCAACTTTACAAATCATTTTCATTCACATTAAATTCAATTTCCACTTATTTAGGCAATTCCAAATATTAAATTAATAATTTAATTATCCAATTAAAACACTATATTCGAAATATTGTTTATTCAGCTTATAAACTTAACTTTTAAATATTTAAAATTAATTAAATATATGAATTTCGAATGACTGAAATTCTGGGTCCTTACACCGATGCTTTAATCTCCCTATATTAGCCCTATATCAATTAAGTTTTCATTGATAAGGACTTCATTGATTTCTTTAAGCTCGGCCGGCACTGGTTGGATAATCCTTACTATCTCATTAAATTGCGCAACTTTGAGCCACGGAATCGAAGCTACAAAAGAAGCAAAGTATTAGATTCAACATTAACTCATATTCCGTTAATCGACAAAGAAGTTGGAGCACTTACGTCTAACTAACCACCACCTGGCAAATCCACATGGAAAACGAACGAAGAACCATTCGGTTTTGATGTAGCTTAATTTACTCCAAACCCCTGCCACTACTTGGCAGTTTCAGACTGCTTCTAAGAAGGTGAATGAAGGGTTGTCCCTACGACTTTTGACGGTAATAAATATCTGATTTCCTCGACCGTCGGGGGCTAGAAAAGATGCTCCATGAAGATAATATACAAGCTGTTGAGCAGAGCATATCCATTCGGATGAAATTGAGAAGGTGCAATCTTCAAAAAGAGCAGCACATACTAGATAAATTGGTTGAATGGGGGCAACGTGATGTAGCTCAGGCCAAAGGGGTAAGGCATATACGACTTAAGGAAGGGATTATAGGTCGTCCACGACTTAAAGAGAAGGAGCTACGACCTAACAAAGAGGATGAAAGGAAGTTACGACTTAACAGGGGCTTATGTCGTTTGGGATGGATGAGTCGTTCACGACCCAACGACTTATCTATAATTCGTCCACGACTTATTATGAAGCAGGGGAAAGTTCCAGTTATTAAAAGCTTTGAGTCGGAGGCAGGTCACGACTCAGTTAAGTCGTTTGAGGAGATATGCCGCAGGGAGCGTGAGGACTTGAGTCGCAGAAGCTATGAGTTTGGGAGCTTGAGTCGTTGAGAGGATGTAAGTCGTAAGTCGTCCTGTATCGAGTCGTTTGTGTTGAACGTGTTGTACATAGGTTGTCTAATTCGTGAGTCGTGTGTGATGAGTCGTTCACGACCTATGTCGAGACGTCATGTTGTACAGGGTGTCATTATTTGTTGAGTCGTTGCTGTTGAGTCGTGAGTCGTTAGGTCGTATACGACCTAACTGCTGTAAACATGTGAGTGTGTGGTGATGTAATATGCTGAGCCGTGTGAGTTAAGTCGCTGCCGACTTAAGTTGAGTCGTGTAAGGTCACATATGTGCTGTAAATAAGTGTTGAGTCGTATGTCGCGTGCTTCCTTGAGTCGTATGTCGTGGTGTACTGGTGTTATACTGTTTTAGGCAAACGCATGTTGTATTGTAAAGGAATGAGTCGTGTGTTGTTGAGTCGCTGCCGACCTAAGGCGAGTCGTGAACGACTTATAGGCCAGTTGTGAAAAACGCTATAAATAGGCGTGGTCGTGTCACTTTGTAAATTTGGTTGATTTTTGAATAAAATTTCTTGTTGATTGCTGTGTGCTTTCATCTTAAATTGGTAGTTGAGTGTAATCTCCTATCTCCACTTTCGGTTATTCGAGTGCGCTCGAATCAACGATTGTTGAAGCCGATTCGCGGAATCAAGTGCGCTTGATCAACGCTTGAAGAATTGAAGATCTTCTTTCACGGTATCGTGCGCGATCAACGTGTTAGAGATAGCTAGAATTCGGTATCTTCAGATCAACGAATTTGGGCATTTTGGTATTCATCAATCCACCGATTGCTACTTTCATCGTTATATCGATTTTCTGTTAATCCACTGCGTTAGTTTTTTGGTATCAGTGCTAGACTTAGCCAATCATAGCTAAGCCGAGACTTGGAGCCAATTTTTGAAGTTGAAGTTTGAAGTTGGAGTTTATTGTGTTCATCTTGAAGTTGCAAAGAGTTTGAAGATTTTGATCCATTTCATTTTGGATCTAGAGTTGAAAAGGTGTTTGAAATATTGAGGCCGAGCTAGTGATTGGAGCCGTGCCTTGTTGTTGTTTGAGTTGAAGGGTTGCAAGTGAGGCCGAGTCAAGTTGCAAGTAAGCTGAGCTTGTTTGTCTTGTGTTGAAGCTTTGTTGGAGAATTTTGAAGTATTTGTTGAAGTGTTGTGAAATTTAATCATGCCATCAAGGAGAGCTAATCGTCATCAAAATGTTGAAGCGTTGTATAGAAGAGAAGAAGCCGAGCTTATGGAACAACGTATTAATGAGAAATTTGATGAAGGCATTGGAAAGTTAGAGAAATTGATGAATGATTTGAATCAAACTCAAAGGAGGAGATCACCAAACTCGAACCATGGAGGAAACCGAGTTTCGCCATTAGTTAAGGAAGCGAGGAGGGTATCACCGCATCCTTTTAGAGATAGAAGAGAAACATCAATTTCATCACGGAGAGATCATCATGACTATGGACATGAAGAGAGAAGAAGTCAACGTGAATTTGACAATGAGGCGTATAGAGATGAAGAGAGACATAGTCGAAGAAGCATGCATGAACGAAGGGATGATAATGGTCGAGATCGATGTAGGCGTACTTTTGATTTTGATGAAGAGGGTGATAGAGCTAGCATTCATTATCGAGATCGAGACCTAGTTCGAAATTCATATCGGGATGTAGATGATGATCGTAGATGGGAATCGGGTATGAAGATGGAAATTCCAGAATTCAAGGGTTGAATGGTAGCTGAAGAATTTCTTGATTGGGTGTCAAATGTTGAAGAGATCTTTGATTTCAAGGAGGTTCGTGAGCATAGAAGAGTGAAGTTGGTTGCTACTAGGTTGAAGGGGAGAGCTTTGGCATGGTGGAAGCAAACTAAACTTACAAGGGAGAGAATGGGAAAGTCAAAGATTGAATCATGGGAGAAGCTAAAGAAGTTGATGAGAGCTACATTTTTACCTTACAACTATCAATCACTTATGTACCAGAGGTTGCAGAATCTGAGGCAAGGGACGAAGTCTGTTAGTGATTATGCTGATGAATTTTAGCAACTCATTGCCAGGAATGATATTATGGAAACGGAAGAACAGCTAACTGCTAGATTCGTTGGAGGATTGAGAATGCAGATCCAGGATATGTTTAATATGTTTGATCCTAGGTCAGTAGCAGAGGCACATTAGAAAGCATTGGCTTGGGAGAAGCAAGGAAGGCGTGGAGGTGGTGTGTTTACTAATTCCAATAATCAAGCGAAGGGTGTTAGCGGAAGTTCTAATGTTCCTAAACCTGTTACAAAACCAGTGGTGAAGGAGGCTGAGAAGGCGAAGGTCAGCAGTGGTTTCAAATGTTATAATTGTCAAGAGTCGGGTCGCAAAAGCAATGAATGTCCGAAGCCGAAGAAGAGAGCAATGGTTGCTGAGATTGAGGATGATGGTGAGGAGGCAGAATGTTCAAATGCACCTTATGTTGAGAAGGAAGAAGAATTGTCTGGAGATGAAGGTTGTAATCTTATGATGAGGAGGTCATGTCTTACACCAAAGCAAGAAGAGGATTCTAGTTGGTTGAGAAGCAATATTTTTCAGTCGACATGCACTATTCTAGGGAAAGTTTGCAAGTTCGTTATCGATGCTGGAAGCTGTGACAATATTATTTCTACAGAAGCCGTAAGGAAGTTGAACTTGAAAACTGAGAAGCATCCTAAACCGTACAAGCTAGCATGGTTAAGGAAGGGTGGTGAAGTGAAGGTGTGTCGAAGGGCTTGTGTGAATTTTTCTATTGGGAAGAAGTACAAAGATGAAATTTGGTGTGATGTTGTAGACATGGATGTGTGCCATCTGTTGTTGGGCAGACCATGGCAGTTTGATAGAGCAGTACAACATGATGGTCGTGCTAATAGCTATAGTTTCATGTTCGAAGGTACTAAAATCACTTTAGTTCCCAAGAAGCAGCAACAGAAGGAAAGCAAGCTAGAGGAGATCGAAGAACTGAAAACTTTGCAATCTTTGAAAGAGTTTGTTAAAGAAGTTGAAGAGGAGCCTGAAGTCTTTTTATTGATTGGGCGAGAGTGTAGTGAAGAGGTTGAAATTCCAGAAGAAGCAAAACCAGTTTTGAAAGAATTTGAAGATGTATTTCCAGAAGAGTTGCCGAAGGAGTTACCGCCACTGAGGGACATTCAACATCAAATTGATCTTGTTCCGGGAGCAGTTTTACCACATCGACCACATTACCGAATGAGTCCGAAGGAACATGAGGAGTTACGAAGGCAAGTGGAAGAGTTGTTAGAACAGTTACGTGTTCAGGAAAGCTTGAGTCCTTGTGCAGTTCAGCATTGTTGGTGCCGAAGAAGGATGGAACATGGAGAATGTGTACCGATAGTAGAGCTTTGAACAAGATTACTGTTCGCTACAGATTTCCTATGCCGAGGTTGGATGACTTGCTAGATCAGTTGAGTGGGGCTACTATCTTTTCGAAGATTGATTTGAAGAGTGGTTATCATCAGATTCGAATTAGACCGGGAGACGAATGGAAGACCGCATTCAAGACGAGGGAAGGTTTATATGAATGGCTGGTTATGCCGTTTGGTATATCAAATGCACCAAGTACATTTATGAGGGTGATGAATCAAATTTTCAGACCGTACATTGGGAAGTTTGTTGTAGTTTACTTTGATGATATTCTGATTTATAGTGCGAGCACAGAGGAGCATGTAGAGCATTTGAGAATTCTTCGTGAGGAACAATTTTATGCAGCTACGAAGAAATGTGTGTTCATGACTCGAAGTGTTTTATTCTTGGGATATGTTGTATCTGAGAATGGAATCCAAGTGGACCAAATTAAAGTTGAAGCTATTAGAAATTGGCCACAGCCGAGAACTATCACTGAAGTTAGAAGTTTTCATGGATTGGCATCATTCTACCGAAGATTCATTCCACACTTCAGTAGCATGATGGCACCAGTTACTGATTGCATGAAAGGGAAACAATTTTCTTGGACAGAGGAAGCTGGGATTGCTTTTGAGAAGATCAAGGAACTGTTGACGACAGCACCAATTCTTGTTTTGCCAGATTTTCAATTATTGTTTGAACTACATACTGATGCATCAAAGGTTGGGATTGGAGGAGTGTTGAGTCAGAGTGGAAGACCTATTGCATATTTCAGTGAGAAGTTATCAGGGGCAAAGATGAGATATAGTACATATGATGTTGAGTTTTATGCCATTGTTCAAGCCGTTAAACATTGGAGGCATTATCTATTCCAGAAAGAGTTTGTTCTTTACACTGATCATGAGGCGTTGAAGCATTTGCAAGGACAGGATAAGATTTCTGCAAGACATGCATCGTGGATTGCCTATTTACAACAGTTTACTTTTGTCGTGAAACATAAATCTGGGGTAACGAATCGTGTGGCTGATGCTTTGAGTAGGAGAAGTCATCTGTTGACAACATTGAAGGTTGAAGTGACAGGATTTGAATTATTGCCAGAGTTGATTGAAGAAGATCCTTACTTTGCAAAGTTTGTTGATAAAGTTAAGGACGGGAGTACTAATGAATTTATGATAGTTGATGGTTTCTTATTCAAGGGGAATCGATTATGTATACCAGATAGCAGTTTGAGAATGAAGATTATCAAGGAGTTGCATGAGGAAGGACATGTGGGCCGTGATCGTACGTTGCATTTGATTTCTCAATCTTACTTTTGGCCGTCGATGAGGAAAGAGGTTGAAAGGTTTGTGGAGGGATGTCATATATGTCAGGTTTCGAAGGTAACTGCGACCAATGCAGGATTGTATATGCCGTTACCTGTACCGTCTAAACCATGGGTTGATATCAGCATGGATTTCGTTTTGGGTTTGCCTAGAACTCAAAGGGGGAATGATTCTATATTTGTTGTGGTGGACAGGTTTTCGAAAATGGCGCATTTTATTGCTTCTAAAAAGACGGCGGATGCTGTTCGTGTTGCTCAGTTATTTTTCAAGGAAATCTATCGTTTACATGGGTTGCCGGAGTCTATTGTTTCAGACAGAGATACCAGATTTTTAAGTCATTTTTGGCTTAGTTTGTGAAAGATGGTTGGAACGAAGTTGAAATTTAGTAGCGCTTATCATCCGCAAACAGATGGACAGACAGAAGTTGTTAACAGATCATTGGGAAATTTATTGCGATGTCTTGTGAAGGACAATCTGAAGAGTTGGGACATGAAGTTATGCCAGGCAGAGTTTGCTCATAATCATGCAGTGAATCGTAGTACGGGATTCAGTCCATTTCAGATTGTATATTCAAATTTACCCAGGGGACCGTTGGACTTAACAGTAGTACCACAACCAAAGGGGACAGTTAAACGAGCTGTTGATTTTGTTGATGAATTAACTGAATGTCATAAGATCGTTCAGAAACGATTGGAGAAAGCAAATGAGAAGTATAAACAGACTGCAGACTTGAAGCGACGAAATGTTGAATTTAACGAAGGAGATTTGGTGTATGCTGTGTTAACGAAGGATCGTTTTCTAGTGGGCGCTTATAACAAGTAGAAAGCCAGAAAAATTGGTCCTATAGAAGTTGAGAAACGAATCATTGACAATGCTTATAAGTTGAAACTACCGGAGGATGCATACACTTCTGACGTGTTCAATGTTAAGCATCTGGTACCATATTATGGGAATGAACAATCTGATGTGGAAAATTTACAAATTCGAGGACGAATTTTTCTCAACCAGGGGAGGATGATGTAGCTCAGGCCAAAGGGGTAAGGCATATACGACTTAAGGAAGGGATTATAGGTCGTCCACGACTTAAAGAGAAGGAGCTACGACCTAACAAAGAGGATGAAAGGAAGTTACGACTTAACAGGGGCTTATGTCGTTTAGGATGGATGAGTCGTTCACGACCCAACGACTTATCTATAAGTCGTCCATGACTTATTATGAAGCAGGGGAAAGTTCCAGTTATTAAAAGCTTTGAGTCGGAGGCAGGTCACGACTCAGTTAAGTCGTTTGAGGAGATATGCCGCAGGGAGCGTGAGGACTTGAGTCGCAGAAGCTATGAGTTTGGGAGCTTGAGTCGTTGAGAGGATGTAAGTCGTAAGTCGTCCTGTATCGAGTCGTTTGTATTGAACGTGTTGTACATAGGTTGTCTAATTCGTGAGTCATGTGTGATGAGTCATTCACGACCTATGTCGAGACGTCATGTTGCACAAGGTGTCGTTATTTGTTGAGTCGTTGCTGCTGAGTCGTGAGTCGTTAGGTCGTATACGACCTAACTGTTGTAAACATGTGAGTGTGTGGTGATGTAATATGCTGAGCCGTGTGAGTTAAGTCGCTGCCGACTTAAGTTGAGTCGTGTAAGGTCACATATGTGTTGTAAATAAGTGTTGAGTCATATGTCGCATGCTTCCTTGAGTCGTATGTCGTGGTGTACTAGTGTTATACTGTTTTAGGCAAACGCATGTTGTATTGTAAAGGAATGAGTCGTGTGTTGTTGAGTCGCTGCCGACCTAAGGCGAGTCGTGAACGACCTATAGGCCAGTTGTGAAAAACGCTATAAATAGGTGTGGTCGTGTCACTTTGTAAATTTGGTTGATTTTTGAATAAAATTTCTTGTTGATTGCTGTGTGCTTTCATCTTAAATTGGTAGTTGAGTGTAATCTCCTATCTCCACTTTCGGTTATTCGAGTGCGCTCGAATCAACGATTGTTGAAGCCGATTCGCGGAATCAAGTGCGCTTGATCAACGGTTGAAGAATTGAAGATCTTCTTTCACGGTATCGTGCGCGATCAACGTGTTAGAGATAGCTAGAATTCGATATCTTCGGATCAACGAATTTGGGCACTTTGGTATTCATCAATCCACCGATTGCTACTTTCATCGTTATATCGATTTTTTGTTAATCCGCTGCGTCACAACGTCCCGGCTGTGTATATGAACCTATTGCAAGCAGCATACCCTTCTGGGGATTGTGGGCTCTGTCTTTCGGCCCTGGTAACAAAACAACTTCTAGAGATAAACCACGTCTAAGGCAGATTCTGCCTGGTATGTCTTTGGAAATTTTGGAGCGAAATAAATCCTCTGGGTTTAGAACTAAAACTGCACCCGGCTGTTCATCCGGAGCAGGACTTGCTACACCAACCACAATTTCTAGTATTTCTATAATGGGAATTGGAGAACTTTGAACTTCTTCCTGCCCTGAGCTTCCGGGATCCATAGCTATTGAACTCGGTAAAAATCATCATTAGATGGCAATAAACCCATGATCCTCCCGGTGTAAAGCGAGTGATTGTGTTTTGTAGTACAATGCAACATGATACATCGAAATTCTACAAGTTCAGAAGATGTTACAACATCAACACTTCGGGATTCGACCGGAGTGACTGTCATCCCTGACCTCCCAACCGTGCCATCCCGACTTCGAAGAACAATCCATATTAAAGTTCTTTAAGTTTGTTAAATCACAGTTCCGTCAACGAGCTTCGAAGGGTCGTCAAATATGCGATCTAGTGGTCAAGTCCAGATATGCAAAGTTGAAGCTCATCGAAGTCAAGTGTTCAAATTAGCCAAAGGCTATGTTTTGCATCCATCAAAGTCAAAACTTGGATCGTTCCCCAAAAGCCAGCTTCATATTGATCCCAAAGTCTAGATTTTGTATCGATCTAGGGCTGTGCCTTCGTACCGATCGTTCCAAATCGATGCGCTTTGTATCGATCCTGAAGCCTTACCTTCGTATCAATCACTTCAAATCGTTGCTCTTCATGACGGTCCAAGGCGAGCTTAAGGCAAGCAGCTTCATATCCATCTACCTCCATTGATATGAAGCCCGACCGTTGCAGACTAATATGAACTACTTCCTAACATTCCAGTGACTACTTCATATCCATCAATATCTCTTCTTCTCCAAGCTACAACAACGTCATTACCACTTCCACGACCTCACTCCAATCAACTACTGGTACCAACAGCGCTGGAATCAGCAACGACTTTGGATAAAATGGCGTTGAGGCTCGAGTCTCATCATTTAAAGTGGTTTCGGTCAATTAATTACCTAGTTCAAGTGAGTTGGATCAAGGGTTAGAAACTAAGTGATTTGGAAACGAAGGCAGTTCTTTCTACCAGTGTTCTCAATCGATACTAAGGCAAATAAGAAAACAATGGAAAGTGAAAAAAATTTTAAGTACAAAATCCTTTTATATGGATTTGTATCCCAGCAAAGAACGTTTCGTATCTCAATAGCAAGAATCGGTTGAAATCGGTCAGGGGTCTATTAATACGAAAAATGTAGAACAAACATGCCTGGAATGATTCCCTCCATTGATACGAAGACGTAGCTTGGTATCCATCAGCCCAAAGCAATCCAGAGGTTAACACTTCGTATCCATCATCAAGTTACCATCTGCTTCCTATCCATCAATTCGAATCTCATCGATACGAAACATACAACAAAGTCTTATTTGAATCACTGAACTTCATTGATATGAAACACCTATTTCATATTCAAATGCTCGAAGACCCAAGCTTCATATCCATCAATACAAAGCACCTCCGAGAACTATCTATTTCGTATCGATGGCCATCGATATGCAGCATGCATTCCAACATCTCGAATCGATCTAGGAGAGGATCGATATGAAAGGAGTTACTTAAAGCGATTATCGATTCTTACTACAACTTTAATTTCATATCGATCCAAGAGAGGACCAATACGAAACTCAATCCAAACAGGAACAATAAATTTGACAACAACCCATGAGCATGCAAATGCGAAAATGAGTCAGGTTAACATACGTGCATATATGACAAACTAACATTCGATTTTCAAAATTAACTGGAACTGAATGCTTACCTGGTAACAATTAGGACAGTGAACAACAAATCACTAGCAATTGTTATCCCGCTTTTTGGCAAAGCCGTGATACCAAAAGATTGGTCGAAAACGAAAGACGGTTCGTCTCAGAGATTGGTTATACTTCACTTTACTATGGATATCGATGAATTTTGTCCGAGTCCGGAACGGGCCAAAATTGGTAGAGCACGACAATAAAGATCGTATGAGTCGTCATTTCAAATTTCAAGTCAATCCGAGTTCGTATGCTCAAGATATGATGGATTCAAATTGAGGAAGGTGGTCACTGTCTGTTTCGAACCCATCGCACTGGAGTACTTCGAACCCATCACCTTCGAAACCATCTCCTTCGAACCCACATAGTTCGAACCCATCCACGCGCTTGCCTTCAAAACCGTGAAGTTCGAACCCAAGCCACGTTCGAACCCATCAGCTAGTACCTGCTTCGACTCCATCGCCTTCGACTCCATCGCCTTCGACTCCATCGCCTTCGACTCCACCACAATGGCCTACCTTCGAATCCATGGCGCCGCTCAGCTTCGCATCCTTATTTCGAACCCATGCAAGCCCTTAATTCGAACCCATCGAGCGACCCAGTTCGAATCGATCGAGTTCGAACCCATAGGGATTCCTTGATTCGAATCGGTCACGTTCGAAGCCTGGAATACTCCTTAGTTCGAATCCACCGAGTCAGTTGGTTTGGATGACGTGTTCGCCGTAGTTCACGGAGTAGAAGCGGTCCATTCGGAGATAAGTTAGGATCGATTCGAGAGATACGCGCCACGTCACTGCAAACCCACGTGCACTCATGGGTTCGAAATCATGGGTTCGAAATCATGGGTTCGAACGACACAGCCAACCAAGAAAACCCCATTTCGAATCGAGCATATCTCCTCAACCACAAATCCAAATGCAACCAAATTTTCACAGTAGCTTCCATATGAGGTAGAGATTGTCCCTGCCAAGTTTCAGCTCGATTGGACCAATTCTTGATGGGTTCGAAATCACTTCGAACCGATGTCAGATCGAGACGAAACTTGGTGGGATCGGTCGCGTGAGCCCACTCACGTGCCAGAAGAAGTCTCACGAAGTTTCAGCCAGATCTGGGCCTCCAACGCCTATAAATAGCACCCTGAAGCCTTCAGAAAGGGGGATCTTCCGAGAACTTCTGCCATTGAACGCTGAGACTCTGCCGGATTAACGTCTATTGATCAGAATCACTGTTGTATTCAGATTTCAAAGCTATCATCTACTGTAATCCATTGTAATCGATTGAATCGAGCAAAGCAATAAAGAGAAATCCTTCAAAGTGGACGTAGGCACGAACGCCGAACCACTATAAATCCTGTGTTTGTGATTGTTGTTTGTGAATAACTGTGATTTGCTACGTAGAGCTGAATTTTATATTGATTGTTGCTGAGTTCTGTGTTGATTATTATCAAGTTGAATACGTAAACGGGTGCTTTCGTGATATTGGGTGTTTGTGACCAATTTTGGCGCAAACATTTTGGTGCTTTCACTGAGAATTGATTCAGGAAGAAGTTGAATTTGAAAATCCAGGAGTTCAGATCTAGGAATTATGGCAAGACAATCGAGTAGAAAGCCAAGGCCTGAGAGAAGCGAACCACAAGGAAGTCAAGAGGCTTCCTCAGGAGCGAATCAACCATCGATATACATCACTAGGGACGAGATGGAGACGATGATGAAGAGGCAAGAGGAATTGATCCAGAGTTTATTCCAACAGATAGGACAGCTTGGAGCACAGAATAGGGAAGCCAACGGAGTCCAGAACGGAGCAGGACCATCCGGCGTAGCGCCAGAGCTAGGGGGCACGCGTATGGAAAATGTTGACCCAATCTTGGAAAGAGAGAGAGAAGGATCTACGCAACCCGGTAGTAGTAGAGGAGCGAACGCTCAGTCAAGGGGGCAGATCCCGGAGTTACCTCGTGAACTCGGGAGGCAGGCTGAAAGTAGTGAACAAGGGTTACATCTCGGAGACAATGACCGATTAGCAGAGATAGTTAGAAGAGCTTTGAGAGGCGGTATGGTGAACAAGGACCTAGAGGATGTTAATAGAAGTCCTTTTACTTCAGCAATCAGGCAAGCTAGGAACCCACCGGATTTCAAACTACCATCGTTGGATATGTATGACGGGAGAACGGACCCCACGGTCCATCTGACAAAATATATGAGGCATATGGAAGTGCTGGGGGCATCGGAGGAGGTTATGGCCCGCTGCTTTCCGTTATACTTGACAGATATCGCAGCACTATGGTTTAGACAATTGGAGAATGGATCCATCGGAACATGGAATGGTTTGGTGGAAAGATTTATGAGGCAATTCAGGGTTCATATTACAAGACCCAAGAATGTGATGACTTTGGCAACCCTAAAGCAAAAGGCCGGAGAGACCTTGAGAAGTTATCTAGCACGATTCAATGCAGCAGCAGCTTCAGTGGATCGAGCGGATCCGTCCATGGTAGTAATGGCAGCTGTGTCCGGAATAGCTGACGGCACAGAGTTCAAGAATTCATTGACTAAAGATCCACCCATAGATCTAGAGGAATTCTATCATGAAGCAGAAAAGTTTTTGCGATTAGAGGATGCAAATGCAGAAAGAGAAGAAGGAGATGGGGTAGATGTTTATGCACTCAAAGACGAAAAGCTCCCTAGAAGGGACTCGGACAAGGATAAAGGTAAAAGAAGGATTGAGAATAATGGAGACAGATCAAAGCGGCAACGGAGGGAGCCGTGATTTACCACCTACACTGAGCTGAACGAGAGCCTGGAGCGAATTTACCAGGATACCAAAGAACAGATTCCGTATCGTAGGCCAATGCGAAGGGATCCTACCTCCGACGAAAGGAAATCAGATAAGTTCTGTGTATTCCATGAATTAAATGGTCATAACACTAATGATTGTAGGCACCTGAAGGACGAGGTGGAAGGGCATATCAGGAACGGTATGCTCCTTCAATATGTAAGGAGGCGAGCTCCTGCGGCGGAACCGGAGCGACCACCGTCCACATCAGCTAGAGGCGACCCCGAATCCAGGCACCGTTTGGTTATCAATTGAGTGAGATAACGATGAACAAGTTGTAAGCTTCCACTAACGCAATCAAATCATTTACAAATGTGCGAGATCGCGAACGATCTCCAGGCATGCTCTGGAAGATCATTGACCGTTTCGTAGTGGGAACTTACACTTTGACATCCATGCTTTGCTTTCATATCATTTCAATTTGAACATTTAGACCCTGTTTGTTTGCTGTTTGTTTGGACATTGTTTGTGAAACTCATTCGTTTAATAGTTATTTGATTCTGATAACTCTGGAATGATTAAGCTACTTATACATGTATGGGGTCGCGAACGATCCTTAGGTATGCTCTGAGACGGTGATGAACCGCCCCTATAAACGATCCAGGAACTCACCCGAACGTGACCCTGGCATCGATAACACCAAGCCCTCCCGGGCACACACAACTCGCCTCGAACGGCACCCGATCGCAAACGATCACAACCCGACTTCGAACAGTCACAACTCGCCTCACCTCAAATGGCTTGATCGCGAACGATCGTCACTTGAGGTCCGACACACGACCGCGAACGGTCACAAATTCGCCTCGAACGGCACACGATCGCGAACGATCACTTTCTGCCTCGAACGCCATCGGCCGCGAACGGTCATGGCTCATTAATTATGAAACCCGACCTCGAATGGTCGCCATTCGCCTTGAACGGCACTTGGTCGCGAACGATCATCAATTGCCGCGAACGGCATCGACCGCGAACGGTCCCATTCAATCCTTTGCCATAAATAGCATCGACTGCGAACGGTCCTATTCCACCATATGCCGCGAACGGCACGGACCGCGAACGGTCCCAATTCACCTCAAACAGCATATGATCCCGAACGATCGATGCATGGATTTATACGCTCGACCGCGCACGGTCGCACTTCACCTCGAATGACTCGATCACGAACGATCGTCATTTCACGTTAAGCGCTCGACCATGAACGGCCGCGCTTCATCCCAAATGGCTTGATCTCGAACGATCGCCATTTGAGGCCATATGAAAACTATCAAGTTCTTTGCAGGTTGATGATCGGATACGAACATCCAACTCGAGGCATTACAAAACACACCTTCCTACCGCAAGGCATGTTTTGGGGGGCAAAATGTTATCCCGCTTTTTGGCAAAGCCGTGATACCAAAAGATTGGTCGAAAACGAAAGACGGTTCGTCTCAGAGATTGGTTATACTTCACTTTACTATGGATATCGATGAATTTTGTCCGAGTCCGGAACGGGCCAAAATTGGTAGAGCACGACAATAAAGATCGTATGAGTCGTCATTTCAAATTTCAAGTCAATCCGAGTTCGTATGCTCAAGATATGATGGATTCAAATTGAGGAAGGTGGTCACTGTCTGTTTCGAACCCATCGCACTGGAGTACTTCGAACCCATCACCTTCGAAACCATCTCCTTCGAACCCACATAGTTCGAACCCATCCACGCGCTTGCCTTCAAAACCGTGAAGTTCGAACCCAAGCCACGTTCGAACCCATCAGCTAGTACCTGCTTCGACTCCATCGCCTTCGACTCCATCGCCTTCGACTCCATCGCCTTCGACTCCACCACAATGGCCTACCTTCGAATCCATGGCGCCGCTCAGCTTCGCATCCTTATTTCGAACCCATGCAAGCCCTTAATTCGAACCCATCGAGCGACCCAGTTCGAACCGATCGAGTTCGAACCCATAGGGATTCCTTGATTCGAATCGGTCACGTTCGAAGCCTGGAATACTCCTTAGTTCGAATCCACCGAGTCAGTTGGTTTGGATGACGTGTTCGCCGTAGTTCACGGAGTAGAAGCGGTCCATTCGGAGATAAGTTAGGATCGATTCGAGAGATACGCGCCACGTCACTGCAAACCCACGTGCACTCATGGGTTCGAAATCATGGGTTCGAACGACACAGCCAACCAAGAAAACCCCATTTCGAACCGAGCATATCTCCTCAACCACAAATCCAAATGCAACCAAATTTTCACAGTAGCTTCCATATGAGGTAGAGATTGTCCCTGCCAAGTTTCAGCTCGATTGGACCAATTCTTGATGGGTTTGAAATCACTTCGAACCGATGTCAGATCGAGACGAAACTTGGTGGGATCGGTCGCGTGGGCCCACTCACGTGCCAGAAGAAGTCTCACGAAGTTTCAGCCAGATCTGGGCCTCCAACGCCTATAAATAGCACCCTGAAGCCTTCAGAAAGGGGGATCTTTCGAGAACTTCTGCCATTGAATGCTGAGACTCTGCCGGATTAACGTCTATTGATCAGAATCACTGTTGTATTCAGATTTCAAAGCTATCATCTACTGTAATCCATTGTAATCGATTGAATCGAGCAAAGCAATAAAGAGAAATCCTTCAAAGTGGACGTAGGCACGAACGCCGAACCACTATAAATCCTGTGTTTGTGATTGTTGTTTGTGAATAACTGTGATTTGCTATGTAGAGCTGAATTTTATATTGATTGTTGCTGAGTTCTGTGTTGATTATTATCAAGTTGAATACGTAAACGGGTGCTTTCGTGATATTGGGTGTTTGTGACCAATTTTGGCGCAAACAGCAATCAACACTCAGTAACAATATAACACTGCATGATCATTGGCAGTCCACAATTCAACATTTAAATTACTGGAAATTAATCAAAGGTTGCATCTCTTGATGAAAAGATAACAACTATTCAATAAATCAGATAGAACTTTTGCATAATGAATATTGTAGCTTTTCAAAGCATGTCATGTTCACAGAAGTTGTACTTTAAGGGGAAAATGTTATCACTCCTTTTGGCAAGGCCGTAACACCAAGGACTTGACTAGAAAGCAAGGGCAATCTATTCCGAAGATCAGTTATACACAAGCTCACTATGGATACTGAAAAATTTAGTCCAAGTCCAGATCGAGCTACAATTGACATGGTACGACAAGCAAAGCTTTAAAAGCCAACTTTCCAAGTTTTAGTGTGAATGGAGTTCGTATGCTCATGTTATGGATCGATCAAGAATCATGTAGAAGACCTCATTTCGTATCATTCAAAGTCCACCTTTCTTCATATCCATCAATAGCTATCCATATGCTTACTTCATATCCATCGTATTTGTATCCATCAGCTCCACTTCATCCCGTTGGTATCGATCATACCACATATGTTGATTCGTATCAATCAACACTTCCACCCATTTCATATCGATCAGCAAACAGATCGATATGAAACCAACACTGTCCATCGATACGAAGCGGCCCACGAACATCGATATGAAGCGGCATACACACGATCGATATGAAGGGAGCATGGTCAACCAATGGAAGCAGTTTTCTAGCATAAAACTTGGATCTCTCTTGAAATATGGCTCCACATCATCAATGAATGCCTAATCGATACGCAAAGAGCATCGATACGAAGGTCGATCTATACGAAAATATCGATACATACGCTTCAGTCCACATACAAATGAATCTTAGATCAATCATAACCTGAAGTATACAAGTCTAAATGCTATTATACTTTCACAGGAGCTTTCTTACCACCTCAAGAACGCTCATGATCGGTCTCAGCCCAAATGGACACCATTTTGATCGATATGAAGGAAATGGGGATTGATCCCAATTGATCCCGAATGACCCCAGATCAATCCGGTGGGCCCACCCATGAGTGGGAAGTGGTACTCCGATTTCGAGGGCAGATATTTTAGACCAACACTTACAAATATCACCTCTACTCTACAAAAAAATTGACTTTTGACTCTGCTACGCCTTTACTTTGCTGCAACTCCATTGTAACTCAAGTCTTAAAATGTTGTACTGTTGTAATCAGTTGTCAATCATCAATAAACAGAAAAACTTTCAAAGTGGATGTAGGCTAGAACACCGGACCACTGTAATTTCTTGGCTTTTTCTATTTCTGGATGCTTTTATTAGTGTGATTGTTAGATTAGCCTCTTTTTCCATTTATTTTCTTCATTTTAATCTCTTCAATCACATCCGAAGAGTGTTATGCCCAATATTGGTCCAAATAATATGAATTCTATTTGAATTTGAATTGAGTTAATAAGTTTTTAAAAACTAAAATTTCAAGTGATTTCGTCAATTTAATCGACGCGTTAAAATAGCATTTCGGTGCATAGTCTTGGAAATTGACGAAACATGTTCCATTGGTTTCATAATAGTGTATTATTGTCGAATTTCAATTTCCATGGCGTTTCGATTTACCATTTAGTCATGCGAGTTAAAAATGCACAGAATTGATTTAATTATAAATAGCCAATTTAGAAAGCTATCTTCCACATACTATTGAATCAGGTCTCGAAACTAGTTCCATTGGGTTCGAAATAGAGGTATAACATTAAAAATGCCCGGCAGCATGCCTTGATAGGTGTTCGGGATTTTAAGATATACTAAGTGAGATATTTTGAATAAGATAAAATTTCAAATCAAGCCATACTAGTACAAGTCCCCTAACCTAACCTTGCTCGCGTGCCACCAAACCTATCATCCAGCCGCTTCATTCCATATAAAATTGCGATCTTTCCTTTTTTCTTCCTCATCGTCGAAAGAACGATTCACGGAAAAAAAAAGACATTCAAGCAATGAAATCGCGATGCAGGGGACGCGACACGAGTATCGAAGGGACAGTGGCTTAGGTAGGCTCGGTGTTCGATTTGCGTTTAGCGTTTTGGGTGCAAGATCGCGTGCAAGCGAACTGGGAGGAGGCAGAGGGCGAGCTAGGTGATGGAGTAGGTGCTTGAGGGTAGAGGTGGAGCTGCGCGTCTGGGTGTGCCTCGGTGGTGCTCTAACAATCTCAGGGTGGTGTGGTGATGAGATGGAAGCCGGTTAGGGGTCTCATGTTAGTGCCAGGTGAAGACGACAGATCAGGATTAGAGAAAAGGTTAATTTAATTCATTAATAGGCAAATAGTTTAAATTAAATAATTAGTTGATTGATTATAGTTAAAATTGAAATCATGAGGGATTTGTAATTCAAAATTTTCTTACGCAAATCAAACAGAATCAGTCATGAGGGATTTGTAGCTGCAGAATCTACGTAATAGAATAATTTGAAATGATTGGTAATTTCGAAAAAAATAAAATCAAGGTGAGTAAATCTCACTCAATTGTATTAATGGTTTTAAAATAAAATGTTAAAAATTATTTATTTTCTTATTGGACCGATTGATAAATTTTTATCAGTTGGATGTTATATTATATATACAGTAGTATATATTAGTAGTTGGGTATATTTCCCGCATTTGGAGCAGATGAGACACTATGCACCTCACATAATAGTGGATGACCCTATATTTCAACGAAATCCCGCCTCGAAGCAGGATTGGTATTTTATGTTATATAACATCTGTGAATACAGGGAAACAGGTTGGAGGGATCCAACTGGATTCCTAAAATATATTGATTTCTTTTCATATATAGTGATATATGATGTGATTGAATACTCTATTATGGATTTTTATGTGATTTGATATATTGAATGCTATAGTAGTACTGGCCCTAACTTCGGCATTTTAAATACCATCCATAATATTTTTTGAATTTAAAAGGAAAATTCAAAGGTGATTTTGGAATTGATAATTTTTAAATTAAATTTTGGATTACTTAATAAGGATTTTATTTGGATAAAATAAATGATTTGATTTTGGGATTTGTACTTATCTATTTCAAAAGATATTCTAAATAGAGATTTTAAAAAATTTATATATGGAAATTTGAACTATGGATTTAAAACGACATTTTTGAAATATGGAAAAGGAGTCAAAATTGATATTTAAATAGGTTTGAATAATAAAAATAATTTATGAAGGGATGGGTTTATAAATGAAATCTTATAAATGAGATTATTTTATAAACAAGTAAAACTGAAGATGAGTTTATAAAATTTATAAACGATGGTATAAATAAAGTGAAGTGATTATCACTCGATGAATTGAGAATATAAATTCACAATATGAATTTATATCGAGTTACGAAAATTGGTTTAGAAAGAGAAAGTGAATCTTGTTTTGGAAATTGGAAATAGTTGTGAAATTGGTAATGAAAATCGATTTGTGATAAATTGAGAGAGATTTTTAAATGTAAAATGGTTATGGTTGAATTTTAAAAATAAATTTTTATTGAGAAGTTAAGTTTTGTTTTAAAAAGAGATTTTATTTATTTGTTAAACTGTGTAGTTTAAAAACCGTTTTTAGTATTGAAAAATTTCAAATATTTGATTATTCAAATGTTTGATCTTGATTGAAGTGAACTCTAATTTTAAAATAAGCTTGCAAATCGATTAGTTTTATTTTTAAATTGGAAATTTATTATCATTGTCTGTTTAAAATTGCTTGAAATTTTAATAATGACTTAAATGGTTTGAAATTTTGTTACTATTCTTTAAAAATACTTATTTTACAATATAGAGTTTTAGAAATTGTTTGAAGTTATTTATAAATGCTCTCGAGATTTGTAAATCAGGTTTTACTTAATGGATGCGATTTTGTAAGAGAAAATCTTATAATGGAATTTTGAAAACTTGAGAAAATATCCAAAATGTTTAGATAGGAGAACTTCGAAAATGAATCTGAATTAATATAAGAAGTTATAAAATGTTAGTAGGGATATAAATAAGAACAATCGGTTTTGGAAACTATGAAAGGGAATTTATTAATGATTTTGGAGATTCATGGGATAAGTTATTAAATATTTCTTGAGTTTGATATTAAAATGATTTTTGAGAATATGCTTATAAATAATTTCCTAGGTATTGAAAGGAGGGTTTTGGAAATATTTTATTGTGAAATGATTAATATGGAAATATATTTTTCTAAGTGTTTTAAATTGAATTTGGAAGTATTTCTAAGTGTTAACATGGTTTAAAATATCCGGTTATGGATATAAGTATTTGAAATTGTTTTCGAATATTGAAATATTGGAAGAGATTTGGATATATATCTTCGTAAAGGTATTTTGAAATAAAAATTTTGGAAAATTTATAATATGGGCCTAGTGACTGCTTATGTGTTTTATTTGATAGTTAAATAGCCGACCATCAAATCTGGCTAATTTCGTAAATCATTTCGAAGAGACCAGGATCGGATTTATTTATCCGAAAACCACTTCAATCCGGTTTGTGCGTTACGAATTTGATATTTCAAAGGTAATGAAGATGGTGATCTTGGAGGAGATTCATTTTTTTAGACCCATAAAAACTTATATGGATGAATGCTATCATTGCGTTCTTGCATGAAAGGCGGTGATTAGAAATCCAAGTGGGGTTGCTAACCAAAAGGTAAAACGCAGTCGCAAACCTCATCAACCAGGAAATGACAAAAATCGGGCATGCAGCAGGGCCAAGTAGGTAGCATCCAAGTAGAGTATGGTCATCCCAAATCTAGATCGGTTGCTATCTATTTTTGTATGCTCCGTTGCCCAAGTGGGGTGATCATATTTGGTACTACTAGTCAAGTGGTAGGGTGTGGCAGGGGTACAAGATGTTCTTGTCAGACCTCGGTGCATTTATCTAGAGATGTACCTTCAGAAGATAGTTCCTTACCTTTTCATAGTATGGATCCAATCTCCAATACGTGCCTTTACAGTTTTAGTTACATACCAAATATGCTGAAACATGAGATGCATGCATTTCAGCTATTTTATAGTTTATTTTCTATAGAAACTATTATAAAATCAGATGATTTTGATAAAAAATGTTTTGGTTATCGTAAGGTAAAAACTTGTCGTATTTATGTGTTGCGTAGCCTTATGAGATACCTTTGTTTTTCAATGGATTTGACAACAGTAACAATTCAAATTGAGTTTGTTTTCTCACGCTGGTTTTCCAGATTGACTCGAGTGTTATTTTATCATAATACTCTAATCAGACCGAATATTACAAATTCTGGTTAGGATGCTATGGAGCTCAGGAGATGAGCTAGAGGAGCCTTAGGCATATTCCACGTACTTGATTATATTTCACTGTGTGTGTTAAACTGTATGTTTAGTACTTGTGAGGACTAGTTATTATAACTGTCCAGATTTATTTGTTGATTATTGTAGTATGATGATGGTATGTATATTAACAGTTCCAGTTTCTTTTGTACAAAGATATATTATTATATATTATATATTATTCCATTGTGATTGTGAGATTCTGTGTTATGTTTCTTTTTTCTTCTATCCCGTTTTCTTCTTCATCCCTAGCAATCGGTATTTTCGGCATTTGAATATTCAACATGGTATATGGTGAACGTATTGATGTCGATTTTTAAGGGTCGAAAAACCTGGGACGCTACATAACTCTACCAACCTCATATCTCAACCCACTAAACCAAACTAATCATCCTAAGCCTAAATGTCGGGCTTGGCCCACTTATTCACACTTGTCCTAAACGTAATACTAGAGCTATATACTTTTCTACTATGAAAATTTTATTGCCTCCCAGCAAATTAAAACATAGAAATTCACATTTTAAGTCAAATAAGGACACTCTAAAGTAACATTAACATTTTACAACCCAACTATAATTCTGGAATAAACTTTTACAACTTTATCAACAATCAACTTTAACAAATTTGGGGACCGATTTCCGAATTAGGGTGTAAATAATATTCCTATCCCAATTACCTATCTATAGAATATGTAGTTGATATTCCTATATGTTCGTTTAAGCCTATAACTCATTAGATCTTATATGGGCATAATAATGAAACAAAATTCAACGATATAAATTTCAATATTATAGATAAATCATATAATTTTCCACTAACCTTTCAAGTTTTTCAAATCTCCCAAATATGAATCGGTTCCCTTACTTGACTCCTTTTCCTTTCCAATTTAAAAGAATATGTATAACAAGGTATATACATACTATTAGAATTACAGAACTGTGAAGAGATTTGGTGTTAAAGGGAATATAGATTTATATCAAATTTATCTTTTTCCACAGTATTGATTTGCTCCTTCTCTTATTCTCATTTATTTTCGGTCCTTCTCCTATTATATATACATATAATATAATATCTTATAGTTAATAGAAATCGTGGGAAGGTAAAATGACAGAGCTTTGCTGCTTTAATTAGAAAATATGAGAAGAGAAGTGAAGGATTAAGTCCTTATGTATAAGTGTTAGAGTCAACCGTATCCGTTAGATTAAAATAACTAAATCTGGGCTATTTTACCGAGGTCAACCCTAGCCGCCAACCCCAATCGTCGTCTGCCCCTATAAGTGGTTGAACGCTAGCGGTCGATAGGCTTAAGAAAGGGGGTTGACCGGTTAGGTCTTGCATTTGTTATTATTTATTTTCCTTTTCTCGTTTTTAATTATTTTCATTCTAGAATCTTCAAATGCTAATTACTTTTTTGATTGAGTTACAACCATAAAACTCTGAAAATGAAAACTGCTTAGAAAATCACAACGAAAACAATGTGCAAGTTTCGTAGCCTAATTTCGATGTTTGCTCAAGTTCCATTTTTAGAGCCTTATTAATTATTTTTTATCATTGTTAAATTTTACATGGTATGCGCTTGACCATGTATTAAAAATATTAAAAAGTTCGAAAATAAAAATAATTTAAAAGAATTTTTAAATAAATTCATTGTATATTAAATGAAACATTATGAATTACACGTAAATCTGTAGTCAAAATTATAAACATAATTTTCATTTTGAAATCTGATCCATTTTTTATGTATGTATTTTGCTCGAAATAAATATATATTAATTAATTTTAAAATATAGTACAATAAATCAATCTTTATGTATACCAAATGTAAATGTGCCTTTATATATTTTAAAATGCATAAAATCTTATATATTACAAAGTTTGTGTAAAAAAATTTCAACAATTTCCATCCGAAAAATGTTTACTTGAAAAATGAATAAATCTAAAAAGTTTTAATTTAAAAAAAAAGATATTTTCCAAATCAAAATATAGCTAAATAATATGTATGTACGTATAGTTTTATTTATTATATATTTGATTGTAAAACATTTCCTTATCAAATAAATTTGAAAAATTAATATTTATATATATGTACATATATATATATATATATAAACAGATACATATATATGCATATATGCATATAAACATACATATATGTATACATATTCACTTTTTATAAAACAACATGCTTTTATTGTATATATTTAAATATAATTAAATGTAATTCTTCACAAAATCAAATTTTGAATTCTTGAAGTAAAAGATATTTTAATATTTATATATAGGTTTGAAATTTGAATTTAGAATTTAATTCAAAATTATCTATATTTATATTTATAAACATTATTTTATATTATATATGCATGTACGTCAAAAATACTACTTTCAATATGTTTTACACTAACATAATTATAAGTTATATCATATTGAATTGTATGTATGTATGTATGTATGTATGTAGTGTATATGAAATCTTATATGCATATGGAGGGGGAAAACATGTCCATTGCGGAGTATACCCTAAAACTTAGTACAGACACGTTAAACCATGCATATTGTATATATGCACGTACATGCATATACTATACACATGTATATGTTATATAATATTTATATTGGATAAAAATTAAATTTTTATTTACAAATTAATTAAGATAATTCTTTTATTTAAAATTAATTTAGATCGTACCTAAATAAATTTAGACTTCATAGGCCTAATATGATCCAAAATGGAAAAAAATTTGAAATTTACAAAAAATTTCCCACTAGGAGCTGGCATAGATCCAACAATGGTACCAGATTCCTATATCATATGTGGTCTAAATTAGTCATATTAAGGATAGCTAATTAATTTTACTCATTAAGCACAGTATCTAAAAAAGTAGTGTCTAGACTGGGTTTGAGTAATCAAGTACTCTACCTAAATTGGCTACCGATATGGCCTAAAAAGGTCAACTGAGCCCAAAAAGTTTTCCCTAATAGAAAATGCCTGATTTGAATTTTGCTTTAAGGCTAATTTTAAAAAAAATTGAAATAAAAGAAAAATTTTAAATTTAAAATTTAAATTTGAATAAGAAATATATTATAAATGTCATAATATAAAATTTCCAAAGTATTTTGAAAATATAATAAATATATTATGAAAATTTTCAAATATTCATTAGATTAATAAATTAAATAAATTAGCTAAATAGTTAGTTAGTTAGTTAAAAATATATAATATATATAATGATATCTACTACATTATCTTGAGTTTTTAAAAAATATATAAGTGTACATGTATATATACGAAATTTTGAATTAATAAGCAGTTAAATATATTAATTAAAAAGTATTAATAAATAACAATATATATATATCGTGCGTGTATGACTATAAATGTTACAGTATATAAATTAAATAAATGTTTAATCAAATAAAAGAATATTAACAAAAATGTTAATTAATTAATTAAATAAGATTTAGTTAATATAATGTTATACATAAGATTATTATATATGTAAGTTAAAAATTATAGCAGTTATATAATGATTTAAAATTCTATAATATGAATTTATGATTAAAATGAATAATAAGAAACCCTAAATAGACTTAGGGGATAAATACATACATATAGTACGTATATCGTGATTTCTGATGTGTCTGATGCTTGAATCAGAAGGGCATTTCTGTAACGTCCCGCCTTTTCGCACGATTTAGATCGACGATAAACCACATACGTCAGACTTAAACCATACAGAAGGGCGGATTGTTATGGGGTAAACAAGAAAAAGTAGAGAAAGAAAAACAAAATAGAATCTTGCAAAGGAACGATAAAATATAATAATCAAATATACAGTTCATGAAGCTGTTTTACAAAACATTTGATTATACTTATACAATACATATCAGAGTTACACATACCAGAGAATAATAATTAATATAGCAGAATTAAATGGTGTAGTGGAGTACTATAATATATAATAATAAATCTTCATCTTTGTCCTCCAGAGATAAAGGCTTCAAATCCTGAAATGCTCAGGCTGACCCGAGCGAATTGAAAAGACAAAACACTCGAGTCAGAACTAAAAGATCTTATATAAGTTAAATCAACAGTAAGTAACATGAGTGGAACAGCGTCAGAGATGTTTATGGGATTTGACATCTCCTATCCAGTGTCAACGTGAGTGCAGTAACTCAAGAGATGCTCGGGATTCACATCTCCTAAGGATCCGTTAAACTATTTACTGTGTAGTAATATTTCTCTATTATAATGTCTATTTGTAAAATAAACTTACTTTTAAATAGAGTTAAGGCTTTACATTTTCCACCTTAACACGTAATAGTGCCAATAGTCTATACAGTACTGTAATACCTCCTGATCGGGAGGCTACCAGAGGATGCTACATAGGTACGACACAAATCAAACTCGTCCAAGGCGCGCTAGGGTAGGTGACACGGCACAACTAGGCAATGCTAGGGTAGATATACCAATTACGCTTCCGGGTCGGTGGTAACGCGTAGCGTGCAGCTACCGCCCAGCTCGAGCCACACCCTCAAATAAAAAATTAAAAGTGGCCACCGAATCAATCCAAAGGTCAAAGTATAATATCGAAGGGATGTGTCCGATCAAAGGTGATACCTCATTAACCCATCGATCGCTCCTGTTTTAGGCACCTTATGCCAATTCACGGGAGTTGGGTCCACGTATTTACCTCAAAGGGAACGCCGCCACCATCCTACTTCATTCTGAAATCTCCACCACATACACAGTTGTTAAAGTGGTTTTCGGAGTTGGCAGAGAGTATGACAACTTCCGATCCCGGTCTCTTCAACAACCAAATGTTATTATAACACCGCGGTCATTTCAAAATAGTTTATACTTTAAAATCAGAATATAATATCCATTTCAAAACCATATAAATACGATATCATTTCTATTTTTAAAACCCCAAATCAATATGATATCATTTTTATTTTAAATATATCCCTTTTTTCCAAAATCATAATACTTTCAAATATATACATCTTAAACCCCATAACTTTGAAACAAAATTTCAAATACTTAATGGTTTAAATATTAAACCACTTTATATAGTAAAATAGCCTTTTAAATTTCACAAATAAATTTGAAATACCGATTTGAACCTCCAAATAAATCATTTCAATTTCCATATAATTCCAAGCTTTAAATTTTCCATCATTTTAAAACTAATTCTTTGATAATTCCGTATATATCAAATTTAGTTACGATTATTTAGATTTGAAATATCTACTTAATAAATCGAATATAATTTTAGTAAAACCAATATTTACTTAATAAATCCAGTATAATTTAAGTAAAACCAATATTTACTTAATAAATCCAATATAATTTAAGTAAAACCTTTAACTTCACATAACTGGGTATTCTTTCAATTTATTTAACTTGATATATTCATTTAAATCAACTTATATCCATTTAAATCACTCTAAACCAAATCAAGTTATAAGAATCATACCCTTTAAAATCTTAATTTATTTTAAATTTCAAATCAAATTTTTCGAGTATAATTCTTAAATAATTCAATTCAAACAAATTTCATATTTATTTTCCAACTAAATTTTTATTTAAGTCATTAAAACTCTATATATACCATATCTTAAACAGGTACTAAACCATATAATATAAAACAATCAAACTCCATGAATAAACTTATTTTTATTACACTAATTTATACATAGCTCAAATTCAAGAATTTAACTATATATATAAAAATAATATTTATATAATATCAAAATTTATTATTTATTAAACCGTATATTTCTCTCCAAAACCATAGAAATTATTTTAAAATATTTATATATATAGACCGACGGTGTCTATATATAATTTTCTATCCTATGGTCAAGTGATATGGATATTTATCATTTCATTCTGCAATTTAAAATAAAAATGCGGTTATATATCTTTTCAAACCGTAATCCCGAATTAAAAATGACAAATCAATAAAGAACTTGCAGATTATGGTGATATAAATAAAACATCCATTCATCCATCATAAAAATAATACATCCATCACAATCATCATCCAAAACAATCATTCCATATCAATATATAACTGATAATATATAACAGGTAACTAACTGGCAGTTATATTCAATAATAAATTAAATAACGATTTAATTTAAATAAATGCAATAACTGAGATGATGATTAAAAATACACGAAAAGTCATAAATAAACGCATAATCACAACAAAATTAAATTTAACAGACATAAGAAATTTTAGAAGTTGTGAGTGGGTTAAAACACTCACCTTTTGAATTTAAATTGAATTTAAATTCATTTTAAACCCAAAAATTTGACAGTCTCAGAATTCGTCCAAACCAGCGCCAAAATGTTCGGAATTTCAATACGATCCTAAAAAAACCGCGCATGAATTGGTGTTCATATGTGAAAGATATAGCGATAATTGCGTTTGAATTTCAATTTTTTTTTTAAAAAAAAAGAACACACTTTACCTATAGTCAATGTCATCACTCAGGACGAGCGCATGCTACCCTCTTCCCAAGCAAAAGCACGAACCAAAAAAACCCTAACAGCAAATGAACGCGCCGCCACCTGCTTCGAGCACGACGCTGCTAGTTGCCCCCCGTCGCGCCGCCTTAGCTTCCAGCCGTCGCTAATCCCAAGGCCATACAGGCCACCTAACGTCGACCCATGCCCGAGAACGATACGTAGCCGCCATCAAGCTAAAACCCTAGTCCAATTTTACATGACGATCTGACCGTTAATTCGCGAAACCAATCATAACGATGAACTTCTCATCGTCCACTCTACAAAACCCAGAAATGATTCATCGATCAGTCGATGTTCATCAACGCGCAATGAACGGCCGAAAATGGTTCTTCGATTTCTGGAAAATAATGTGTCAAATCGAAAACCGAGTTGCAGATCTGAGTTACGCTCTTCGAGATCTTCGATATATAATTTTTCTGACATTTTTTAAGGAGTTTGAAAATTTTGCTTTGGATTGAAATTTGATTTGTGTTTGGATCTAGCATTTGTTTGTCTGCCATTGAGGAGGAGAGATAGTTGAAATAGACATACAGTTAAATGGAAATAGGAGTAGGCTAGGGTTTATAACCAGGTATTTATAGGTAGGGTTGAAATAGAATAGATGGATCGGGTTAAATATACGCGCTAACGATAAAGTGGCCCAAAAAGCCCGTTTCGACTTCAGAATGAAATTGGGTCAACCCATATATCAAAATAGATGTTTTAAAATATTTTAAACAAAAGGTTTCAAGTCCAAATTCCATCGTATGAAGAAGTTATGCTAAAATCAATATTTTTCAAATTGATTTCAATTTCATTTATTTCAAGGCGTTTCGAGTCCGTACGATCAAACGACAAGTCCGATCGCTACGAAACTTGAAATCCTGTAATAATTCACCGTTACGGATCCGATGAAACTGGTTTCGTCGAAATCCGATTTAGTGGCCAAAATGGCTATTTTTATATTAAATAAATAAATAAACAAATTAGCTAATTAAATCTAATTTCAATTCTTTAATTGACAAATTTCGTCCTTTTTGATTTCTCAATTATTTCAATGGTTTTAACAAATTTAAATATCAACTTTAGAGACGACTAATTTATAAATTCCAATATTAACCTCAATTTCATTAAATTCAGAAATTATAAATTTAATTTCCAAAAATTCTATTAATTTTTTTTCATTCTACTATTCAATTCATTATTGCCAACAGATGAAATAAATATTGGATTTCAAAATCTTTTACGTTAATATTTTCACATTCCATCTTTATTTCAATTAGCGTAATAAATTAAATTTCATTTAGATTAAATTCATTTATTAAAATTTGAGTTCCAATTAATTATAATAAATTCCAAATAACTTTGATGTGATTAGTTTCAATCTTTATACTAAGTCCATTATCACTCTATACCTAGTACCTATTGTTACCCTTCATTTGCTTGACATTTCAATGAACTTGATTCCAATAAATTCATTGACCAATTAATTAGGTAATTAATAATAATTGTTATCGTAACCTTAAATTTACACTTAAGTTTATGTTATATTCAACTAATCATCGTAACACTAAATAAAATTTATGTTATTCCTAATTGTTACCCTAATTTACATTAACGTAACATTAAATTCAAATTTATTTCAATTGGTTACCCGTTTTAATTTAATAGACTAGATAAATGGTTGACTTAAAACAACCATTATCATAACTTTTAGTTACACATATGAATCTACTATTCACAAAAAATGTTACAATTCTTATATAATATTGATTTTATTCAATTTATGACGTATTACTTCCTTAGTTAATAACCTTTGAATTCACTCCCCAATTTATTAAGTACACCAATATACCCTATTACATCTTACATTTGCATAAATGCTACATTAATATATTCAAATTTCTAACTCCTTTGTTATTAACCATCCAATTTCCATTTATTATATCTTTGCCAATTATATACATTAATTACGATTAAATATTCTAAATAAATTAATTCACTTGGTTTCATGCTTTTTTTCCGTTTCTATTCAAATTCACATTCGCACTTCCATTATTATATTAATTATCATTAAAGTAACCTTTATTTTAAATTGGTAAACCACTGGTAACGACCACCATTTGTCATCATTTTCCCTTTATAATACACGTATGTTTATTCTTCACAAATGATTTCCATCTATTACACTATTTCATACATTAATCCTATAATTTCATTTGTTTTCTCATACTCCATTAATAACCAAGTCATAGCATTTAAATTATTTTATTTAATTGGAATTTCATTCAAGTCATTAATTATTAACTTTAATTAACCTTGTTACGTTTCCTCTAAGTTAATTTTCATTACATTATCACAACTTTTATTAATAATTCACCAATTTTTATTAAATAACCAAATTTAATTATTGAAAATTTACGGGTCGTTACAATTTCATTACAAATACATTGTTCCATAAGTCGATATCACTTAATTAGATATATTTAAGATTGTTGATATTCCTCAAGCTAGAGATTTGTAGTATACTTATAAAATGACTAAGCAAGGTAAGATAAATGCACATATTTTTTGATATTCCTTAAAATTCATTCATTATTCTTAGGCCATCATAAAATGGTAGGTACGAGTGAATAATCTCTTTTAATTTGCTGATATTCCTTAAGGTGAAAATGAGATTAGGATAGAAGCTACGGATTAGGAGTTGTACATGATACAACTAATAATTAGTTATCCACTATTTATGGGAGTATGGTTTGTTGATATTCCTTATGGTTAGAATCCCAAGACTAATGAGCCTAACACCCACTGAAGAAGTCAAAAATTTGTATGTTTCATAATAGAGTTTTAAGAAACGTTAAAGACTAGTGGGAGATTATTAGTAAAATGAAATGTAATGCTTACTCTTACTAATATTCTAAGAACATCTGCTATGCATAATTTAAATGATCTACTTCAACTAATTAATGCATTTAATATAATTGATAAAATGTTTGTCTATTAAAATATACAATTGAACTAAGTTAACATTGAAAAACAGAAATATAAAATATACTTGCTAATAAATTTTTGCATGTTAATCCATGCAAATGCCTAATTGTACAACTACTAATTATGTTCATAACTTGGTCACTTATTATTTACTTGCCCATAACCATGCATTATTTTCAACGAGTTTTGAGTTGTAATGTAATATAAGGATATGAATATTTGGTCCATTTTCAATCACATATAAACCTTATATGGTGAATGGATGCAATCCGTAATGTACGAAATCTCGACGAAAGTAATTCATTCAAAATAAGCAGCAAAACCATTGTGTGAGATCGTGTATATAAATAAGGATCTTGTTGTGACAAATGTAACACTAGACCAACAGTTACAAGAGGATCTGAGATTTCAATCACTAAAATGTCTGTTTGATCTATTTATGTAAAGTGCAACTTATTTAATATCCTTAAACATTAAGGATGATTAAATGAACTTCTATAAACAATTCATAATGATCATGTAATAAGGGTTTCCTTTTAAATGTGAAATCAAAAGTAGATGCAACTTAAGTCATAGTTGGGATGAAGAGAGTGAATGATCAGTTTTGCTTCGTGAAGAGAAATAGGAAATGATAACTGCAAAATAATAATAGACAGTTAACATTGGAATGAAAAATATAATTGCTCCAAAATGTATTTCATATAGAAAATGTTTTTCATATAGAAAATGTTTTTCGTGTGTTTTATTTCTTTAAGTTCGAAGATATTTCACTTGAAAACTTTTGATGGTAAACTAGTTACAAGTAGAAGGAATAAATAGCCTATACTAAGTGATTAAATGGAGCTTCATATTTCGTACAATTTTATAGTAATGGAAGAAATTATGGGACCATGCCATATTACACTTATTACTCGCATCAAATTATGAAAATTGTTTTCGTAAAACATACCAAACATTATCTATGAAATAATAACTATTTTCAGTGTTAACTGAAAAATAAGCAAACTTTTTATCTGAATATTAGGAATATTGGTTATAAAATGAAAACTTTAATAATCGTATTTGTTTTCATGACAAAAGTGATGCATTGGAAAATATACAAGTATCTAAAGTTATGTTCAATAATTTTAGAATTCAAGATTAAGTCACAGCTTTGAGAAATAATTCTTAGATTATATGATTATGAATCACATGGTACTAGTAAATTATATCTTAAACAACTAAGGGCAATACACCCATTCAGTAGGAGCAATATAAGAGTCGATCTCGTAAGTCTAATGATACTAACATGGTTCCACCATTGAATTCACTAATGAATTATCAAAAACATAAACATATGTAATAGACACACATGTACTGTGTCTATGATAATTTCATAAATATAAAACATAAGTAAATAACATTATAACAACGCAAAGTTTCAAACACTCATACTTTAATATCAGGACTATTTAAATATTTAATTTCTAGATTTGACGTTATTAAAATGATTAAATAAATTTCTTAACCCCTTTTTAAATCATAAGTAATAATGGAAAACTTATTTTGGAAAAATGTTTACAAAAATAATCACTTTGAAGAAATATAGATAATGTGACCGAAAATCCTTTTATCAATAAACAACTTTTTAGCCATCAAAAGTTGTTCAAACTTCTTTCTACATATACTTATTAGCTTAGGAAGTCTATAAAATGGAATAAAAATTGTTCACCATTTATGGAAATAAAATATTTGGATGATGTCATCAAAGATATTTTGAAAATGAGGTTTAAAGGAAAGACTTAACTTTTAAGTAAAGACGTAAAGGTGCATATTAGAGGAGGACTCTTGTGTAACCTTTCATGGAAGGTGGTAATGACCTATTACAAAAAAAATATAAATACACCCTTAAGGTAAGAAGTAAATCACAAAATCATAAAAGCTTGAAATGAAGTAAGTGAATAAAAATGGTGGAAGTGCTTAAGCACTAATCAACTAATTCTTCTCTAACCTTTTCAAGTCTAAACCAAATCAACTCTAATATTTTTAAACTTTCATCAATACCTTAAAACACATGAGGAAGCTTAGATCTAAATTCAAAATGAAAGGGAAGTAAAGGAGGAAGGGGGATCTTGGATAGATCATGAACAATGTAAGAGAAGGGGGTGTTGCCTTGGTTTGGAAGTACCAAAGGTTGCATCTTCAAGAGTTTAGTGATGGTTGGAAGTGTTCTTGAGTTGGTTATGCTTGAGTAAATAACAACTTTATTTTTTATAATATCACTTCTATTACCCTCTTAAATGCATGGCTTGGCATTGACTTGATGTTTAAATGGTTATTTGGATTTTCTATTGAATTGAAGTAAGTTTGAAAGTGTTTGAAGCGAGAATAGTCGTTATAAGTGAAATTTGATATCCATTGATTTTAACTTATGTAAATTGGATAAATTTTATCTTAACATGGGATGATTTGATTTAGTTGCACTCTACAGATATTTTTGTGCATTATATAGTAAAGAAATGGTTTGGAAATTCGTAGAAATTATGAGCCAAAGTTGTGAAAGTTGAAGCAAAAATATGGTCATAAATACACTTAGTAAATATAGCCTGCTTTTAGAATTTTTAAAAATAAATTGGAAGATATTCCTAGGGATTTCCTTTAATGGTTTTAAAGTACCCTTAGGTTAGTACTTACAATAAAAATTTCAAGTCTTAAATCATTTGTTAAAGTGAATAAAACTAGTTGCAAAGGTTGTGCTTTTCAATGCTTTTTTAACAAGAACTTTTAACAACTATAGTAAATCGCTTATGTTTTTAAGTGTTTAAAAATGATATTTAAATTTTGTATTTTCTATAATCTTTTTTTAGATGTTTTCTAACCTATAATAAAGAATTTTGAAGTTGTTTGAATTTTAATTTATTTTTAGTAGTTATATATGTATTTTGAAAGTAAAGAGGTTTCATAATATAAAACATGTTTTTCACCAACTTATAGATTAGTTATTTTCAAGTAATTTTTACATAGGTATTTAAAAACTATTTACAAGTATTTTTAAAATTTTGAAAAAGGTAATTAAGTAGGCTTAATATTAAAAGCCAATGAGGTAGACTTCTCTATTTGGGACAGTTAAGGTTGATGTCGAGTATGGACGGAGCAATAGAGCTCTAACCTACTGGCTTCCCTCTTGAACAAGAATTAGTTAAGTTGAAATGTCAGGAACATGTTAATCTACTTACTTTTTTAAAATGTAACTAACTTTGCTTAACATTAAAAGCAAATGAAGTTGGTTTATCTATTTGTGAGGGTTGAGAATGATGTTGAGTAGGGATGGAGAAATAAAGCTCTAACCTACTTATTTCCATTAAGAGCCGATGAGTAGATTTATCTATTTGTAAGATTCAAGAATGAAGTGCCAAGGCAAGGCTTTGATGCATCCAGTGCTCTAACTTACCTGGGTTTACTCTTGGATGGGGAATAGTTAAGCTGAAATGTTAGAAACGAGATAAGCATGCGAATATTGATTTGTTCAAGCAATTTTTTAACTGGATTGTCGATTAGTCGACCATTGAACTTAACCAAATATTATTATCTTAGATCTTTAAATGATTCTTTTAAAGATAATAAAAGAATGGAATGGCTTTAGGTTTGTTGTGACAATGTGTTAATTACATTCGTATTTGACCCTTTTTTATTATACTTATGGCCGTACATAGATCTTTAAAAAAATGTTTTAAAGATAAGTATAAGTGAAATGGTTTGGGGCTGCAGTTATAATATTTAAGTAACATTAGTCTTAAACCTTTTGAAAGGACTTGTGAAAGTACTTAGATATTTAAAATGGATGTTAGGAAATTACAAGTAAGGAATCTTTTTTTGAAAAAAGATAGAAAAAGAAAAGGTTTAAGGTGTAATGATTTGTGAATATATTTATACCATTTGAGATAAGTATATAAATATGTTTTGAAATATTGAAAAGAGTACAGATAAATAGTAGAAATTTACAAATAATATTTTATTAGATAGAAAAAATTTAACAATAAAAGAGGTTTTAATTGATAAAAGATAAATTAAACAAAAAGGGGATTAGAAGTCGCTTATGTGACTTGATCATGCTTTGTATGTTTACTTGTTTATGGGAAGCATTTAGTCATATACTTAGCACCAAAAGCAAATGAAGTAGGCTTGTCTATCTATGGGAATTAAGACTTCTGTTTGTGTAGGGATATGAACAATAGAGCTCTAACCTACTGGCTTCACTCTTGATCGAGGTATACTATGGGATGAAAAGATCGAAAATATGATAAGTATACAAGACTTGGTTTCCAAATGTGATCATCCTCATTATTGTTGAATATGACCGAATTCATCAACTCAGTCTTGACGAGACCGGGATCAATTAGTGTTTTACTTATCGTAAACCACTACAAGACTGAGATACGTGTTATATCTCTTGGAAGTAGATTTGTTTGAGATATTGGAATCCATGTGTGGTTTCAAGATCTGTTTGAGATGTGGAAATTCAGTTGGGGTTTTGTGTTCTGTTTGAGTGATGAAAACTCAGATGAAAGATGTCGAACATAACCTTGATATCGGAAATGATAGAAAACAGAGGAGGAAGTGCAACATGGGTTTATTGATGGATGTCAAGGTATTATCAACTCCATGTCTGGAGAAACTTATCGATTGTTGGCCGAGTGAAGTTGATGATATCTGGTTTACGTTATTTATGTTAATGTTTGGACATTGGGCCGCTTGTGTTTACCTTAATAGTATACTTTATCTAGAGATATACGATGCTCGGAAGGTACTTTCTAACCCTTGATCACGAAGTTTGGATTCGATTTCTCCAAAGAGATAGTAGGGGAAATATCCAGTATGCGAATGCTCCTAATCAGTTTTGATTGTACCCTCTAATATGCCGTTGAATGTAACAAATGTAATCAATCCAGCTGTTTCCTTATTTATATTCTTTACCCTAGACATTATCTATCATATCACCTAATGTACTTTTTGGATGGTGGTTCTTTTGAGGGATACCATTATGGCATTCCATGTGGTCTCAAAAGTACCATTGTATGCTGATCGTCTATTTCTTGTATTTCTTATGCTGGTTTTTCAAACTGATCTGGGTGTTATTTTCTTATAATCCTCGGGTCTGCTCCATGTATATTTTCAGATTTAGATATAGGAGCTTGGAGCTTATGGAGACGAGCTGGATGTTTCAACTATCGTAGTAGTCTTATTTTTATTGCATTGCTATGTATATATCAGCATTTGTGAGGACATATTGTTATAACTGTCCAGGCCGATGATAGTATTTAGAGTTGTAACTATAAAATGATTTTTATCTTAGAGTGAGTTTTGTAATGTCTTTTTATATTATATTTTATCGTTCCACTGAGAAATTCTAGTATTGTGTTATCTTCTTTCTTTTTATTTTTTTATTTTAACCTAATAATCTGCCTTTTAGGTACTTGGATGTTCGGTACATGAAGACTGTGGATGTATTATTTTGAAATTTGGTGGTCAAAAAAGCAGGTCATTACAAAAATAATGTGCCAATAAATTAAATAATTTGATTTAATCGAATAATTGAGTATATTAGAAAGAGTTTTGAGCGTAACTAAAAATAAAAATATTCAATCTCAAATGTCATTCCTCCCTACGACATAAAATTTCTATTGATAAGGAATAATCGAACTTTGTTGTACAAAGTATAACTAATGATGAATGAAGTTGAGTCAACTTCTTTCATTAAGGTCGTGTACTTGATAGTAGCACATAATGCTATAGTTAATTTCATTTCAAAATAGGTTACAAAACCATATAAGATAAGGGTTTATAAGAAACCTACCACATCCTAGGTCAATGAATGAGTAGGTTATGCAAGTTGAAAGACTACATGTAATAATTTTACGTAAGTGATCTTGTATGGATCACCCCAAAAGAAGTTTGGGAATGATCACCATTGGATGACTAATTTATATTTTGAACGGAAGTATCGTAAACTATAGCCAAATCATGTTTATTTATAATGCAATTCATAAAGTGTTCGTAAATATATATTCTACTACATTGAAAAGCATTTATTATTTCAAGAAATACAATATTCGTAGAGAAGGAATTTCTTTTAAAAACTATTGATAGCAAAATGAATATAGATACAATCCGAAGATGAAACTGGTTATGTAGATGAATGAAATTAACCCAACCTAAACGAACACAATGCATTAAAGTGTCTAATAAGTATTCTCACACGTTAAAGAGAAACTATGAATTTGTTATCAACGTTGAAAATAGACATTCATCAATTGTCAATAAAACCATTAAGAGTATTGAGTCTATAATATGGTATGCTGCACAAATTTGAAATGGATTGTAATTACACTATCAAAATATGATTTTGATAGTTGCACCCGCAAGGATATGATCTATCGGCTGCAAATGTTTTTTTTAAGAGAATGATTAAGGCATTTGGAATACTGTGAGCCACGCTGATAAGAATAACATCGAAAATTTCAATTATTAAACTTAGAGAAATAGATTCATCATTCAATGTGCTTAAGTTAGCTTGGAATTTACTCACAAAATTATCACCTAGTACGACTTCATATTTTGCATAAATACATTAAAACAAAAATTCTAAATAATGATTTAGAATTGACTATTTGCACATAACTACTAAAGTATCTCGAAGTATGTGGAAGCAATATTGAGTATGTGAATTTTTTGGATATGATCCAAGAATAAATATGAAAGTGTCATTTGTCAAGAATAAAAGTTGGACAAATATTTGATAGGAATATCAAATAGTTCGATTTTCAGTCAAAATGTAGAGGAAGTGTGTGTTTATAAGAAAGAACATTAAAAGGTACATGGATATTTCTTAACTAAACAACATACTGCTGATTGTTAACGATGTTCTTTGTATAGAGGATATTGGGAATGTCCCAAATGATATGGAAAGAAACCTTATTAAAATGTTTAATATGGAATATGTAAGATGGATTCCTTATGCACTGGCAACACGAGTTATCATACATGTTGCATTATCTACCATTTTGTATTTTTCTTCTGTATTTGATGCATGAAGTAAAAATAAAAATAAAATTAAGATCACTAAATGGTAGTTTAGAGTATTATTGAGTATTTACGAAATACTAGAGAATTGTTTATAGAAACAATGAAGTTCTATTAAAGGAGTTTGTGACGATCTGCCTTTCTTACACCTAAAGATGACACTTAATACATCCTCAGTATCCTTGTGTCGATCATTCAAGTGTCTGAAAGACAGTTCGTGGGGAAAAGAAATAATAGTCAAGAGAAATAAAACACAAATTTCATTATGACATAAGAGTCATACACAACACCACCAAACAGTACATGAAGTTACCCTAAAATATTACATTAAGTTACAACAAGTACTACTCCAAATCCAAGTCTCACGACAGCTAGATAAAACTACCCATTAATATTACATAATATACACAACTTAGTGGAAATACAAATATAACTACAAAATGCTGGGAGGAATCATGCTCCATCCTGCTCCAAAATGCTTCTTTAAAGCTGACTACTCGGCTACTCAACAAAAATTTGAGTACCCGAGAGTTTAGGGAAAAGAAAAATAAACTCTACGTCAGCAAGGATCTGGTGTGAGTAAAGCATAAAGTTTAACTTTATAAAAACTTTAAACAAACGTATCTCGTAAGACTACACCATACGTTAACATGAACGAGTTTTTACCTTATGATAACCAAAATATTTTATATTAAAATCATCTGATATTATCATAATGTCTAGATTTAAAATAAAATATAGAATCTTAGCCAAAATTGTTACATTAATTAAATTCCAGCATACTAGGCTCTACAACGAAAAATCGAAGCCTCGTAGCAGATAATGGATTCCAATTATGAAAGGGTAGGGTCTACCAGCCGAATTCATACACTTCTAAAAAAAATATATGGAAGGCTACAACACATTGCACCTCTGCTACTCAGAACTAGAACTACCCCCTTCTCTAGTAGCATCAAATATGATCACCTTTTAGTTGCGATCAACAATCACAAAATGGGTTCCCGACGCATACATGGACATCGCTCCAGATTTGGGATCATCATACTTTACTTAGGAATGTCCCTCTTAGCCCTACCGCATGTCCCTGCTTTATTCATTTCCCAGGTACGAGGCTCGAAGAGGCCACACTCCTACCATTTCCTCATAGCAAACCATCTTGGAATGCTAATATTGCCCTCTAGGCAACTAATGCAATACTAGCATTCATCCATACGAGTTGTTCCAGGATCGAAAAAAGAATAAAAAATTACTATCTTCCATATTGGAATCACCCTCTGGAAGAATAGTACAGCTTCATAGCATACTTCATAACGGTCCAACATGAACATTATTAGTTTGGAGTGGTTAGTAATAATCATATTATCCAAAACCGATGTCTTTAAACTAAGCAGAAATTCCAGCTAACTCAATTCCCATTCTCTTATAAGTATTCAAATGTATTCGAGTCTTTACTGGGAATTCGAACTTTCAACCATACCTCTAAGTCAAAACAGGTCAAGTGATCAATAGTGAACAATTCGTTGTTTAAAGGTGATTATACAAGGTTAATATATGGATAATCATGTGACAACCCTGAATTATTGGATATTTGAAATCGGAATATTTAATTGATTTTAAATATTCAAAAGTTAATTTTCGACTTGAATTTCAAATATAATATTTGTTTGACAAGTAAACTATTGAATTAAAAAAAATGTAAATCAAGTAAAATATGAATTCTGGGATTTCAAGTCTGTTAAAAATAATTTAAAGGTTTATAAAATTTATATTGATAATACTGGAGTTAATAGAACTTTTAAAATTGAATTTAAAACTGTTTTGTTCAGTTTGAAAATATATTATTTAAATCGATATTTAAAAATAGCTTTCCGAGGCATAGTCTCGGATTTTAATGAAATCAGTTCCATTGGATCCGTAATATTGTATTATTATCGGATTTCAATTTTTGTAGCGTTTGAAGTTATCATGTGGTCGTACAATATATAAACGCGCTGAAACCTATATCGAAAATTCAATATAAATACTGGGTCCAGAAAGCTATCTTCTCCATACGATCGAATTAGGACTCGAAACCTTTTCCATAGCGTTTGGAATAAGAGTATAACCTTATAAACGCCTAGCAGCACGCTTCGATAGGGTCAAGATTTTGAGTGCAATTTCAAAACAATTTGGATTTGAATTTGAATTCAATTTAATATATTATATATCAACATTCAAATCTGTATTCACATCAATACTTTTTCAATTCTACTTCAAAACACTATAGACCATCCAACACATGTCCCCCTTGAAAGTGAGCTATGGATCGTGTAATATGGATATATGATAATACATAGTATAGGGATTATAGTAACAAATGAAAGTGTACAGTGGATCGTGTAGTATGGGTATACGATAATACAGAGTATAGTGATGATAGTAATACTGTAAATAGTGCGGAATATAAAAAGCGGTATAGTAAAATGACACCAGAGATTTTTATACTGGTTCGGAGCACCGTCCTACGTCTAGTCCCATAATCCTTCTAGAATTTCACTAAAACAACAACCCTCACTTAACCCGAAGGAACAGTTCTATAACCCCTGAGCTGCAGAACAGGATTTCGCCTCAACAGCCAAAGAGGACTTCACTTGCCTGAGCAGCAGAACAGGACTTCAACAAATACAGAAAATAGTTTTGACTTTTTTATGTTCTGATAACACGGATTTTCACTTGTAGTGCACCCTTCCTATAATCTTCTTCTCGAGTATAAATATATATTTGAAGTATATGAAGAATAGAAAGGTATAGTATTGCTTTAATGTAGAATAATTGAAAGTATGATGCAAATAGATTCCAGAGAATTAGATCAGAGAGATAAGAAAATTCGATTGTGATTTTGTGTTTTGGAATCAAGTTGGAGTTCATATTTATAAATGTTAGAAAGCAGCGACTTTTGATGAAGGGTTTCGATTGAAGTGTTGCGTCCAATCTTTTCATAGAGATTCGTATCTCTTCACAAAAAGTCTTGTCTTTTCGAAAAGTGGCTATTGTAGAATTCAGTCAACTGAGCCTCTGGGTCAGTCGACTGAATATTCAAAATAATTTTTAAATATAAATTCGTATATCTATGCACCTGTGCATGTTGTACAAATTCCAGTGTCAGTTGACTGAGCCTCTGGGTTAGTCGACTTACCTGGTGAAATTTGTGCAATATGCACAATTTATATAGGTATATTAATTTCTTTAACTTTAAACACTTTTATAATTTAATTATATGCTTATATGTATAAAATATTTGGGAAATAGAATGATTAAATATATAAGCTAATATATGCGTAAACAAGGAGAGATTTTAACAAAGTTGACCTAAGACTCAAAACTGAAATAATATAATACAATTGATGCACCAGTTTTGAAGTCCTGTCTCCTTGTTTTAAATATTCCCTTTTTGTCATAGCAGTCATCAAATCTGTATGTCATAGTGATAGCTTCGTGTCATGAATCAAGACCAAGTCTCAACATTCTTCCCCTTTTTGATTGATGACAACCTGTAAATAGATATAGATTTCGACTGTATATATAATATAAATACTTACTCCCCTTGAATCTTTGACATTCTATATCCTGCATTCTTAACGTTAGTAAAAATATTTCTCCCCCTTTTCCATCGACAACAATGAATAAGGAATATACAAGTATGAAGTTATAATGTCATAGATATTACGAAGAAAATAATCATTCATACATTAAACTTCCATAAACAAGAGTCTTTGAAACAATATGAAATAGAATGGCAATTTAGTACAAGCCATATGAAACAAAGATTAATGTTTTCATAATATAAAATAACAACTTACACCATCCTATGCTTACCCGTTAATCTGTGCTTGCATTGTTTATTCCCGCAAATAGTGTTAGAGCAATATCTCTCTTCCCTTTGTCATCGACGAAAAGGAGAGTTTATATGATAACAAATATTATATTCCATATAAGTTTTAACAATATAGAAAAAAATAACTACTACTTATAATGTAAGGCATCAGAAAACAATGAACATTTAAAGCATGCGATACCCAAGGTTCTTATAATTTCAAACCATACCCATTTGGGTGTTGTTGAACCTTTGTAAATATAATTTTCATTATTAACTACCATATCAAAATAGACATTAATGCATTTTTCTCTATTTTTCCAATTAACAGCAACCCAAATACTTAGATAATTTGTACTCATGTTTTCTGTCAATGATTTTTTGCTTTTAGAAAAATTATAAACATTATTGGTCATAACAGTGTTTGAATTTCTATGAAAATTTGATTTCGACTTTACTCGAAATTTAGTAGTAGCACTAACATTTTTAATATATATAAAAGCGTATCTAGCGCTATTTCTACGATTAGTTTTATTATACCCTAAACCACTTTTATCATGTAAAGGTTTAGAACTAGATAAAATCATGTTTAAATCATTTTGACCTTTATTAAATTTTATGACTTTAGTGTTAAGTTTATCAAATTTAGCTTTAAATTCACAATTACTATTTTCAAAAGAAATATTGTTGTTTTTCAAAATATCAATTTGCTTGTTTAATTCAGAATTCTCCTTTTTAACGTACAGTTCTCATTTTCAAGATTTTTTTTCGAGATTCTGGATTATCTAAAGATGACTGTAATAAATCATTTTATCTTTTCAAATCCGTAATTTCTTTTGAAAAGTTTTCTTTTTCTTTTTCAAACATAGTATTTTGTTCGTCTAGAAAATCTTTAAGAGCCTCAAAATTATTTTTCAAAACACCCTATTGATTTTCTAAATCTAATTTCTCATTTTTTTAATTTCTTATTTTCAAGTTCAACAGATTTCATCTTTTCTAAAATAATAAAATTAAGCTTTGAAATCTTATTGCTTATACTAACTAATTCATTATTATCTTTTACTGAAATTTGTAAATCAGAAAGTACCTTTTTGTAGTCCTCACTGGTGGCTTTAACAGGGATTTTGCCTGTTGTATTTTAACTGGATCATTTTCTGGCCATTATTTTATGATGTTGTGATGATCTATAGAATTCCAGACTCTGATACCAAATGAAAGTGAGCTATTGATCGTGTAATATGGATATATGATAATACAGAGTACAGTGATGATAGTAACAAATGAAAGTGTACTATGGGTCGTATAGTATGGGTATATGATAATACGAAGTATAGTGATGATAGTAATACTGTAAATAGTGTGGAAGATAAAAGGCAGTATAGTAAAATGACACCAATGATTTTTATACTGGTTCGGAGCACCGTCTTACGTCCAGTCCCAGACTCCTTCTGGAATTTCACTAAAACAACAACGCTCATTTAACCCGGAGGAACAGGTCTATAAAGCCCTCAACAGCCGAATAGGGACCTGAGCAGTCGAATGAGATTTCACCTCAATAGCCGAAGAGGACTTCACTCGCCTGAGCAGCAGAACAGGACTTCAACAAATATAGAAAATAGTTTTGACTTTTGTTTGTTCTGATAACACGGGTTTGTCACTTGTAGTACACCCTTTCTATAATCTTCTCCTCGAGTGTGTGTATACATATATATATATATATATATATATATATATATATTTGAAGTATACGAAGAATAGAAAGGTATAGTATAGCTTTAATGCAGAATAATTGAAAGTATGATAGCAAATAGATTCCAGAGAATTGATCGGAGAGATAAGAAAATTCGATTGTGATTTTTTGATTTGGAATCAAGTTGGAGTTTGTATTTATAAAGGTTAGAAACCAGCGACTATTGGAGAAGAGTTTCGATTGAAGTGTTGCATCCAATCTTTTCGTAGAGATTCGTATCTCTTCACAAAAAGTGGTGTCTTTTCGAAAAGTGGTTGTTGTAGATATTCAGTCAACTGAGCCTCTGTGTCAGTCGACTAAATATTCAAAATAATTTTTTAAATATAAATTCGTATATCTATGCACCTGTGCATGTTGCAAAAAATATCCAGTTTCAATCGATTGAGCCTTTGGGTCAGTCGACTGACTTGGTGAAATTTGTGTACTATGCACAGTTTAAATAGGTATATTAATTTCTATAACTTCAAAACACTTTTATAATTTAATTATGCGCTTATATATGTATAAAATATTTAGGAAATAGAATGATTAAATATATAAGCTAATATATACGTAATCAAGGAGAGATTTTAACAAAATTAACCTAAGACTCAAAACTAAAATAATATAATATAATTGATGCACCTATTTTGAAGTCTTGTCTTCTTGTAGTATATATTCTCTTTTTATCATAGAAGTCATCAAATCTGTATGTCATAGCGATAGCTTCGTGTCATGAATCAAAATTAAGTCTTAAAGTGACCCACTTTCATTCACCTATATTTTTATGATTTTTAGTTGAGTTTTTTTAGGGTCACTTCTTTTAATTAATTTCCCAAGATCCATAATTTACTAATATAAAAATATCAGTATTTAAATCAAGTCATATCATTTATATATATGAAGATATATAAATGTTTCTTTGCCTATCAGAGTGTTAGTGTAGAAAAGAAATTTTTATCACACAATATTTTACATAATTGGAAGGTTTTGTGTCATAGCTATTTCTAAATTATTTTATTGTTTTATTCCCCAAATTAATTATTTAATTCATGGATTTATACGCCATGTATTTGATCTTTGGGATTTAAGAATTCATACATAATCATGCACAAACAATTTATGTCAAGCAAAATGCACATATCCTGGTTCATAGAGAATGTAATTCCCAGGTGAGTAATAAGGTTGTAAACTGATTATAAAGGTCATGCAGATGAAAACAATACAAATGAACAAAGTGCAAACCCAAACCAACATACCAAATGAAGACAGGGCATGTATATGAAGGCAGCAATCACACTGATTTAAGTGATAGGCAACTATACACGTAAATGGTTAATAAGGATACCAACTCAATATGCTATGAACAAGAACCAAGACCAGAGGTGACATCAATGTATGCTTATAATCAGGTAATGTCAAAAGTCAGAACAATGCAAAACTTCCAGATGAACACATAATGAAGACAAACTACTGAAGTCCAAGCAAGAGCAATTGACAGTGATCAATATGCAGTGGAGTAATGGATATGCTCAATACACAATCAAGACCACATGGTACTACGACTACAAAAGACTCTACTAAAACCAAATGCAACCAGTCTTTGAATCAAGAAAGTAGACATTAGGGTTTTGTTCAATATGGTTATAGTGAAGACTTCAAATACAATCATGCACATCAACTCACTACACAATGCATTTCAGGCTTCAACTGGTAAATCAGATGTTCAGATAGGATTGCAGGCTATGACTTCAAGCTTTTGCATGTACTTATATCAATTATAAGACAAGTTTAAGCCTTACTGGTTAGCCAAGACCAGGTTCAACCCATACGCTTAACACTTTGGCACTTAATTATTCAAAAACAACTTTAACTTTATAACTGAAATTAAACAAACATGCCAAGGAGAATATGTCCACATATCTGATTACATGCCATAATCTATTTCATCATAATCCACTGGAAAACTCCAGAATCTGTTGCCTAAATCAACATCTCACAAGCACATATAATAATTAAGTATTTTTTCTTTTACATATTCTTTTCAAGAAAACAAAGCAAGTATTAATCCTGGAAGTACACAAGACATACGAAAGTTTTCCTAGATTACTTATTACAAATTAAACTGTTACTTCTCTAAAGCATTTTAAACCAATAAGATCTTCAAACATCCATTCAAGCAAGCTACTCATGCATCTTTCCCTACAGCAACACTTTGAACTGCCTCAATGAAAATGAGACACCCCAAAGATTGCAAAGGCAACAAATAGGGTCAGAAAATATATTCTGGTGTGAGTGAAATCATAGATTAAATTAACTTGTAAATACCTAAGACTGTGCAGAGAATTTATATGTTTGATGCTTATTCAACTTCATACTAAAATCTGAGTATATGTATATATGTAAGCTCTTTATAACATACATGCACACAAGCATTCATCCATCCACACCATTCAGTTATACATACATTTACTCCTATGGATTAACTCCCTAAATTCCATAGTTTAATTTCTCAATCCCATTTATCTTTTAATTGGTCTTTACTCTTGCCAATGAACACCAAGTGTGCATTGCAAAGGGGCTCAATTCTGTTAACCCTTTACACAGAGGCCTACAGGACTTAAACAAGTCATGCACATACCCATCATCCACCTGATGATGAATAGATAAAGGAACTACTCCTAAATTAGCTTTGTAATCTAGAGACCATTTTCAATTTTCTTTCAGGAGAATTTTATTAATTCTGGAAATGCTTATGTTCTTTTCTTCCTTTCATAAATAAAAGAATATTAAACTCACTCGGGGATTTCAGCCAGACATACAGAGCATCCATATAAGATACCACATCCCATTTTAAGGTCATTTTTATTTAATCATATTTTCTAAAATTTGCATATATATTTATTTCCAAAAATGTTCCCATTTCTTCTATAAATCTGGTGAAGTCATATAAAATATTTACTTATTTTACTGTGAACATAGGGTATGGTTTTTGAGAGAAACCCATAAAAACATTTTGACTGGTGATTTGAAAAAATCAGCACATATATAATATATTGCATTGTTCATATCATTTTTAAAATGAGCTAGACATAAGCATGAATCTCCTTATTCACACTGCCTACTTCATTCTTCATTAATACACTATTTCTCAGTAAAAACATTTAGCTCATCTCCATATAAAAATTGGATTATAGAATCCATTTCTAACATCAGGGTGTTTGTTTGTTTATTTATTTTCAGAGCAAAAATCAAAACAATCATAACAAATCAAAACATCAACCAAATACTCAGCCAAAGTGCCAACCATAATCAACATTCATTTGTTCAGAGAATAAAAATTAAACAAAAGCATGACATGGTTTTATAAAAATAATATGGCTGCCCTTAACTTGGGACTTAATGCCTTAAATCTCATAAGATGAATAGTCACTCACCCTCCTTCTTCTTTCCCCCGAGAATGCTTTATCTTGAAAACAGTGTGAGTTTGCTCTTTTTTTTCTAAAATATCTTTCGGTTTTCCAAAATAAACTGTTGCTTATCCTCTGGTTTTTGAAACAGTTAGCTAGGGATTTAATGGAGAGAAAACATATTTTTATCCCCACACAAATAAGAGAATTATGTATATGTGTTTATGGCTAAATATGCCATTTTCTCTTTGATTCCATTTCGGGTATTTTCGTTACTTTTCTTCCTTTCTATGTACATTCCATTTGCATGTTTCACCTACACACTATTTTCATGTGACTTATCTACATTTTATTTAAACCTGTAGTGTTCGCACATATCTCTTTTTATCAATTAATTTCTTGCTAATATTTCAAACCATTTGTTTTCTCTTGATTTTTTTTTCAAATGTATTTATGCATATATATAATGCTAAACTGGTTTCATATATTTTAATTACCATAAGAGTTTATTTTATCACTCTATACTTCTCTGGCTACTCATATATAATATTTATGTGAGATATGTGGATGTAAAACTCATTCATACTTAGTTATTTTTCTTCACAATATTATTTATTGAAAACTACTATCCTCTTCCGTATTTATCTCTCTCATTCTTGATATTTATTTTTAAACTATTTTATCCTTGGAATACTTTCTATTAACTGATTTTTCATTTTGTTTCTAAAATTATTTTCATCTCAATAATTTGGGTATTCACATACTCTCCTCCTAAAAGGAATTGTGTACCACAATTATTATATTTTTTTTATACATTTCCATCCAATTGTATACAAAACATAATTTTATTTCAGAAATCTTAGGATCTCATGCATTCAAAACCAATCAAACACACATAAGTAATGTTTAAATTTATCATAATTTTTAGGCATACCTTTAAGAAGAAAATAGATTAGGATATTTATCCTTCATCCTATCTTCAGTTTCCCATGTACGATCATTTTCATCTAAGCTCTACTGGATTTTAACCAATTTAATTATTTTATTCTCAATTTCTTTTCTTCTCTAGACACAATACCCACTGGTTTCTTCTTATAAACCAGATTTTCTTGAACTTCAACTTGTGTAGGAGATTCTCGAATGGTCTTCTTATCATGCACCCATTTTCTTAATTGAGATACATGAAATACATCATGTATATTACTCAATTCCTCTGGAAATTTCAACTTATAAGCCAAAGTTCCTACTTTTTGAATAATTTCATATGGCCCTATATATCTTGTTGATAATTTTCCTGCCTTGCCAAACCTCAGTATTTTTCTCATTTGTAACTTTGAGAAATACATAATTTCCCACTTCAAATTCCACTGGCCTTCTCCCTTTATCTGCATAGGCTTTTTGTCTCTCTTGTGCTGTTCTCATTCTCTGCCTTACAAGTTCAATACTTGCAGAGGTCTCTTTCACATGTTCAGGTCCAAGCAACACTCTTTCACCTGCTTCCATCCAGCATGCAGGAGATAGATAAGGCTTCCCATACAAAGACTCAAATGGGGTCATACCTATAGTGGACTAATAGCTATTATTATAAGCAAATTCAGCTAAATAGAGATGATCTTCCCAGTTGCCTCCAAAATCAAGTATACATGCTCTAAACAAATCCTCCAAAATCTTGTTAACAATCTCAGTTTGCCCATCTGTTTGTGGGTGGTAAGCTGTGCTCAAGCTTAATTCTGTCCCATGGCCTCTTGAAAGCTACTCCAGAACCTTGAGGTAAACAAGGTATCTCTATCACTAATGATAGTCTTGAGGATTCCATGTAATCTCACTATCTCCTTTACAAATAATTGAGCTAATTTGTGAGCATTTCTATTTGAATTCACTGGAATAAAGTGAGCTATTTTTGTGAGCCTATCAACCACAACCCAAATACTATAATTACCACTTCTTGTTCTTGGCAAACCATCCACAAAATCCATTGAAATGCTTTCCCATTTCCAGGTAGGCACTTCCAGAGGTTGTAGTAGGCCTGAAGGTCTTTGAAAATCTGCCTTGATTTGTTGACATGTTAAACACTTTGCCACATATCTTGCCACTGCTCCTTTCATTCCTGGCCACCAATAGTTTCTTTTAAGATCATGGTACATTTTTGTACCACCTGGATGTATAGTGTACTTTGTCTTGTGATGCTCATCCATAACCTCTTGCTTTAGTTCTTCTACATTGGGTATGCAGAGTTTCCTCTTCTTTCTTAAATAGCCTCTATCATCAACTTCATAATTTTCCACTGATATGCCTTGTGATATCATGTCCTTCTTTTCTTTTAAATTAGTGTCTTGATTCTACATCTTTCCTATTTTATCAACTAGGGTTGATCTTAAGGAGATGAGACTTGATTTTCCATATTCAATCATGTCACTGTGTACATTGTCAATGCACCAATTTCTTCCTTTATTTCTACTTCACAAAGGATTGTTAAATCCTTGAATTCAGTTATCATTAAGCTTGCCAATATTGCTTGATGCCTATTCAAAGCATCTTCTACCTTGTTAGCTTTTCCAGGAATATATAATATATCAAGATCATAGAGAGCTAAAAATTCTACCCACCTATGTTGTCTCATATTCAAGTCTTTTTGAGAAAACAAATACTTAAGTGATTTATGGTCTGTAAACAATTCAAATTTAGTACCTAACAAGTAGTGTCTCCATAGCTTCAATGCATAAACAGTGGCAACAAGCTCTAAATCATGAGTGGCATATCTAGTTTCCTTTGGCTTGAATTGCCTCGATGCATATGCTATGACTCTTCCATGTTGCATGAGTGTTGCCCCTAACCTAGACCCACTTGCATTAGTGTAAACCACTAGTCCTTCATTTCCCTCTGGAACTTGCAAGACTGGAGCTTCCATCAATGCCTTCTTCAATGATTCAAAAGCTTGTTCATATTTTTCTGTCCACACATATGGTTGCTCTTTTCTGGTTAGCTTGGTTAGTGGAATGCCTATCCTTGCAAAGTCTTTTATAAATCTTCTATAGTAGTCTGCCATCCCTAAAAATGACCTCATCTCAGTCATTGATTTGGGTCTACTCCATGATCGCACTGCCATGACTTTGTTTGGGTCTACACAAATCCCTTGTTGAGATATAACGTGTCCAAAAAATTTAACTTCATTCTGCCAAAATGTACACTTAGTAAATTTGGCCTTTAAATTATGTGCTCTTAATCTTGACAAAACCAGATGCAAGTGCTTTGCATGTTCCTCTTCTGATTTTGAATACACCAATATATCATCAATAAAAACAACTACAAATTTATCTAGAAAATCTTTGAATGTCCTATTCATTAAATCTACAAAATAGGATGGTACATTTGTCAATCCAAAAGGCATTACTAAAAATTCATATAGCCCATATCTTGTGTTGAATGCAGTGTATTTAATACTCTCCTCCTCAACCTTCATTTTATAGAATCCAGAAGCTAAGTCTAGCCTTGAAAAGATTCTTGCTCCATTTAATTGATCAAATAAATCATCAATTCTGGGTAGTGGATATTTATTCTTGATGGTAACTTTGTTTAACTCCCTATAATCAATACACATCCTCATTGTACCATCCTGTTTCTTTACAAATACCACTGGAGAACCCCAGTTTGAGCTACTAGGCCTTATGAAGCCTTTCTGCACCAATTCTTCCAATTGTTGTTTTAATTCCACTAATTCTTTAGGACCCATTCTGGTAGGCTTCTTATTGACATGACTTACCCTTGGGATTAATCTTATCTGAAATTCAACTTGCCTATTTTCTGGAACTCCTATAACCTCTCCAAAGACATCTGGGTATTCATTTACTACTTTTATGTCTTCCAGAATTAATCCTTTTTCAGTCATGCTCCACATTTGATTAAGGCAATTTGTTTTGGCTATTTCACTCATGACTATAATATTTTTACCATTTTCTGTTTCAAAGAAATAGTAAAATTTTCCAAGTTCAAAATTGCTTTGAATTTACTCAACCAATCTACTCCTAGAATACTTCCTATTCCAGGATATTTTAACACAAACAAATCAGGTTTAGACACATTTCCACCTATGTTTAATTCTACTCCCAAACATCTAATTCTTAGCATGCAAGAGCTACCTAGGGGACTCTGAATAAACAAAGGTTTATCAACTAAATTGCATGTGTGAGCCAATTTTTTCACTATACCTTGTGATATTAAAGAATGTGTAGTCCCGGTGTCATATATAACTAAGATAGGACAATCTTTAATTAAGAGTATACCTTCCAATTGTCCAGAATTTCCCACTGCATTTACATTTGCTTTGCCTTCCAATGCTCCTACCTTTGTTCCTTTCTTGAACTCTGGGCAATTCCTTTTGATGTGACCTTCTTTCCCACAATTATAGCAACTGAATAGGGTCTTCTTAGCTGCTTGACACCTATTACTCATGTGTCCTTCCTTGCCACGGTTGTAACAAATAATTTTCTTCATAATTTCCCCACTGGTTGCTCCTTCAACCTTCTTGTCTGAATTCTTCTTGTCATAGTGATGTGCTCTATTTTTCCCTTTCTTGTTGTTATTAGATCTCATGTTCCTAAATTTCTCCCTTGCATTATCATATTGTTCAAAAGAAAGAGTGAGATCTATGACTTGATCAAATGTTTTGTCTTTGTATGGTAGCATTTCTCTACTTAAACCAGCATTAAGTCCTTGAATAAATCTTGAATTCCTTGATTCCTCATTCCCTATGAGCATGGTTCCATACTTAGACAAGCTCTCAAACTTTTGAGTGTATTCAGTCACACTCATTGATCCTTGCCTCAATCTTATGAACTCCTCAAGAAAAGTTGCCTTAGCTGTTGCTGGGACAAATCTAGCCTCAAGCATATCCTTGAACTGATCCCATGTTATCTCATTTTCTGGTCTTCCTGTGATGATTACCTCCACCAATCCAGTGCTGCTCCTTTGAGCCTTCTAGAAACTATATGTCTCTTCCTTAGGTTATTGATTTGCATGTCTGCAAATACCCTTTCCAAAGTTCTTAGCCATGTTTGCACACCCATGACCCCTTCAGTGCCTTCAAAATCCTTGCCTCCTAAATTTGAGAATGTTTTCAGTAGCTTAGATTAACTCCTCATGAGGATTTTCTTCCATCTGCACTGCTCCTTCCCTAAATGCCCTCACCAAATCTTGCAAATTGACCAATGGTGTTGCATTAGAGGGTCCTGCTCCGGGGTTTGATGGTCTTCCTACCATGATTCACTATACAATTTAAATAACTAGTTAGTCTTGTTTTTGATTTATTTGTTTCAGTAATTTATTTTATTTTAAAAAAAAACCCTACTCCGGAGAGTAGATCTAGGGAATACAGCTGTTTAAACAATTTATTTCTACTGAATATATATATATATATATATATATATATATTGCTATGTTTTTTTGGTAACATAGCTCTGATACCAACTAAAGTGACCCACTTTCCTTCACCTACATTTTTATGATTTTCAGTTGATTTTTTTTAAGGTTCACTTCTTTTATTTAATTTCCCAAGATCCATAATTTACGAGTATAAAAATATCAGTATTTAAATCAAGTCATATCATTTATATATATGAAGATATATAAATGTTTCTTTGCCTATCAGAGTGTTAGTGTAGCAAAGAAATTTTTATCACACAATATTTTCCATAATTGGAAGGTTTTGTGTCACATAGCTATTTCTACATTATTTTCTTGTTTTATTCCCCAAACTAATTATTTAATTCATAGATTTATACCCCATGTATTTGTTCTTTGGGATTTAAGAATTCATACATAATTATGCACAAACAATTTATGTCAAGCAAAATGCACATATCCTGGTTCATAGAGAATGTAGTGCTCAGGTGAGTAATAAGGTTGTAAACTGATTTTAAAGGTCATGCAGATGAAAACAATACAAATGAACAAAGTGCAAACACAAACCAACATACCAAATGAAGACAGGGCATGTATATGAAGGCAGCAATCACACTGATTTAAGTGATAGGCAACTATACACATAAATGGTTAATAAGGATACCAACTCAATATGCTATGAACAAGAACCAAGACCAGAGGTGACATCAATGTATGCATATAATCAGGTAATGTCAAAATTCAGAACAATGCAAAACTTCCAAATGAACACATAATGAAGACAAACTACTGAACTCCAAGCAAGAGCAATTGACAGTGATCAATATGCAGTGGAGTAATGGATATGCTCAATACACAATCAAGACCACATGGTACTACAACTACAACAGACTCTACTAAAACCAAATGAAACCAGTCTTTGAATCAAGCATTTAGACATAAGGGTTTTGTTCACTATGGTTACAGTGAAGACTTCAAGTACAATGCACGCACATCAACTCACTATACAATGCATTTCAGGCTTTAGCTGGTAAATTAGATGTTCAGATACGATTGCAGACTATGACTTCAAGCTTTTGCATATACTTATATCAATTATAAGACAAGTTTAAGCCTTACTGGTTAGCCAAGACCAGGTGCAACCCATCTACTTAACACTTTGGCACTTATTTATTCAAAAACAACTTTAACTTTATAACTGAAATTAAACAAACATGCCAAGGAGAATATGTCCACATATCAGATTACATGGCATAATCTCCTTCATCATAATCCACTGGAAAACTCAAGAATCTATTGCCTAAATCAACATCTCACAAGCACGTATAATACTTAAGTTTTTTCTTCTTTTAAATGTTCTTTTCAAGAAAACAAAGCAAGTATTAATCCTGGAAATACACAAGACATAAGAAAGTTTTCCTAGATTGTTTATTACAAATTAAACTATTACTTCTCTAAAGCATTTTAAACCAACAAGATATTCAAACATTCATTCAAGCAAGCTACTCTTGCATCTTTCCCTACAGCAACACTTTGAACTGCCTCAATGAAAATGAGACACCCCAAAGATTGCAAAGGCAACAAATACGGTCAGAAAATATACTCTGGTGTGAGTGAAATCATAGATTAAAAAACTTGTAAATACCTAAGACAGTGCAGCGAATTTATATGTTTGATGCTTATTCAAGTTCATACTAAAATCTGAGTATATATATATATGTAAGCTCTTTCTAACATACATGCACACAAGCATTCATCCATCCACACCATTCAGTTATACATACATATACTCCTATGGATTAACTCCCTAAATTCCATAGTTTAATTTCTCAATCCCATTTATCTTTTAATTGGTCTTAACTCTTGCCATTGAACACGAAGTGTACATTGCAAAGGGGCTCAATTCTATTAACCCTTTACACAGAGGCCTACAGGACTTAAACAAGTCATCAAAATACCCATCGTCCACCTGATGATGAATAGATCAAGGCACTACTCTTAAATTAGCTTTGTAATCTAGAGACCATTTTCATTTTTCTTTGAGGAGAATTTTATTATTTCCGGAAATGCTTATGTTCTTTTCTTCCTCTCATAAATCAAAGAATATTAAACTCACTCGGGGATTTCAGCCAGACATACAGAGCATTCATACAAGATACCATATCCCATTTTAAGGTCATTTCTATTTAATCATATTTTCTAAAATTTGCATATATATTTATTTCCAAAAATGTTCCCAATTCTTATATAAATCTGCTGAAGTCATATAAAATATTTACTTATTTTACTGTGAACATAGGGTATGGTTTTTGAGAAAAACCCATAAAAACATTTTGACTGGTGATTTGAACAAATCAGCACATATATAATATATTGCATTATTCATATCATTTTTAAAATGAGCTAGACACAAGCATGAATCTCCTTATTCACACTGCCTAATTCATTCTTCATTCATACCTTATTTCTCAGTAAAAACATTTAGCTCATCTCCATATAAAAACTGGATTATAGAATCCATTTCTGAAATCAAGGTGCTTGTTTGTTAATTTTTTTTCACAGCAAAAATCAAAACAATCATAACAAATCAAAACATCAACCAAATACTCAGCCAAAGTACCAACCATAATCAACATTCATTTATTCAGAGAATAAAAATTAAACAAAATCATGATATGGTTTTATAAAAATAATATGGCTGCCCTTAACTTGGGACTTAATGCCTTAAATATCATAAGATGATTAGTCACTCACCCTCCTTCTTATCTCCCCTAAGAATGCTCTATCCTGAAAACAGTGTGAGTTTGCTCTTTTTTTTCTAAAATATCTTTCTGTTTTCCAAAATAAACTGCTGCTTATCCTCTAGTTTTTAAAACAGTTAGCTAGGGTTGTAGTGGAGAGAAAACCCATTTTTAACCCCATACAAATAAGAGAATTATGTATATGTGTTTATGGCTAAATATGCCATTTTCTCTTTGATTTCATTTCGAGTATTTCTGTTACTTTTCTTCTTTACTGTGTACATGCCATTTGCATGTTTCACCACACACTATTTTCATGAGACTTATCTACATTATGTAGTTTTTTTTTAAACCTGTAGTGTTCACACATATCTCTTTTTATCAATTAATTCCTTGCTATTATTTCAAACTATTTGTTTCCTCTTGATTTTTTTTTAAAATGTATTTATGCATATATGCAATGCTAAACTGGTTTCATATATTTTAATTATCATAAGAGTTTATTTTATCACTCTATATTTCTCTGGCTACTCATATGTAATATTTATGTGAGATATGTGGATGTAAAACTCATTCATACTTAGTTATTTTTCTTCTCAATATTATTTACTGAAAACTACTATCCTCTTCCTTATTTATCTCTCTCGTTCTTGATATTTATTTCAAACTATTTTATCCTTGGAATATTTTCTATTAATTGATTTTTCATTTTTTTTCTAAAATTATTTTCATCTCAATAATTTGGGTCTTCACAAGTCTCAACATCCCTTCCTTTTCAAATCGCGTACAAGTGTTTTCCTACGTTTCTTTATAAGAAAAAAAAGAGAGATGCTTATATAATCGCGACCCATTCCCTTCAAAATCTACAGAATAAAATGGCCGAGCATTTCTATAAATCTAAAAAAAAGAGAAAGAAACAATCTCGTTCAAAATAAAATTTTAAATCTCATTCCAGTTTAAAATCGCGGCTACCCTTAGTTCAATCGAGTTTCCTTCCTCAATTAAATTGATTCGCGAAGTCTCGAGTATATATACATATATACATACATACATACATACATACATACATATATATATATATATATATAATAAAAAAACTATCGCGATCGAATCGATCGCGATTTCATGCATAGAGATCGAAAGGGGATTCGTGAAGCCTGGGTTGTGCGAGGTGGGAGGCAACGACATTGATGGGTGCTCGCGGTGGAGAGTGAATGAAGGTGCAGGGGGAGTGTTTGATGATTTTGGGTGTGGGCATCTTCGCCGTGGCAGTGGCGGGTGCGATTCATGGAGCGCAGTGGTTCTGAATGAAGAGCCTGGAGGGGGTCTCGAGAGTAGAGCAATTTGAAGGCTGTAAGGTAATGCTGGATCTCTAGTTTAATTTAATAACATATATATATTTTGCAGAGAAAGAAAATTACTGATTTTTATATACATATTGAAAAGAAATATATATATATATATATATATATATATATATATATATATATATATATAGTAGCTGCCTTACTACATATTTTTTTATATCAAAATTTATTTCCAGATTTTATTCTTACAATTATATATTAAAATTTAATTTTTACAGTAAAGAAATTTTCTATTTTTTTATTTACAGAAAAATATATAAAGATAAACGTATCCATATAAAAGATATACTTACCTATTTTAATTAAGTTTACATAGATAAACAGAAAATATATATATATATATATATATATATAACATTTGGGTAAATATAGGAATTTTGAAAATGTTATATAGAGTTTATAAAAAGCAGATTTTAAAGGTGTATACATATTTTTTTAATAATATAATAAAATAAAATGAATACACGTATATACCTATATTTATTTACTAGCTTAATTTTTACATAATGGAGATTAATTTGTTCAACAAAACTTATTTAATTATTTAGTTACTAACGATATCAAGGGAAAATTAGTTTGAATCAAATTATAAGTTAAAATTAAATAAGTAAATGGCCATTAATTGTTTGTTTAATTCAAATATTTATAAACCATATAATGTTTATACAAGGTCTGATATCGTGGAGAATCAAGCAGGTGTGGATTGGATTGCAAATTAAAAATTAATGGTGAGTTAATCTCACTCATTTGGATTACCTTTTAAATTTAAATTGTTAAATTTAAATTATTATTTGTTTGCTTGAATTGATAATTTATTATCATCTTGGATGTGATATGTTATATATAGTATATATATATTGGAGTGATCGATTTCCCGCATTATATAGCGGATGGGATCGTACGTGCCCCGCATAATAGTGGATGACCATATATACCGCGATATCCCCCTCGAAGTGGGATTGGTATTTTATATTGTGCTAACATCTGTGGGTGCAGGGAAACGGGTTGGAGCGATCCAACTAGATTCCTTAAGACGTTGAATTTATTTTATATTCAGCGATGAGATTTATTTGATGATCTGTGATAGAGTATATTGATTATATTGGAGATTGAAATTATTGAATGTTATGCTCGGCTGAATATAAATGGGTATTTTGAGAAATGGGAAATATATATAAAGTTTGGATTTTTAAAGGAAATGAAAATAAAATTCTTAAGTAAATAATTATTAGGAATTGGATAAATCGAGTAATAAATTTTAAAAGGGAATTTAATCCAGGAAATCGGTTTGAAATCGATTTAGTGTTTTGGAAACTGTGATTTAAAGGAAAATAAGAAATGGAAATTTATAAACTGGTTTATAAATGAAGTGGAATATTTATCAGTGGATAAATTTTTAAAGTATAGATTCTGATGGAATTTACAAGAAAGGTGCAATTCATTTTAAAAATAAAAAGGTGATTTTATTTTTAAAAGTTAGAAAGTATATTTTCCTAGAAACTATGTATATTTTCAAAGAATGGATTTCAACGTATAAACTAGAAGTTTAAAAAAAGTGTTTTTGAATGTTTTTGAAATTTATTATTTTAATTATTTTTAAGTGAAAGGTAAATATTTATTTGAGTTAATTATGGCAGATAATTATTTCTAAAGGTAAATTAGTATTATGATTTTTAAAAAGGAATTTTAAAATAAATATTTGATATAATAAGTTTATTTTAAAAGGAAATTTTGGTTTAAGTTTTACTCCGTAACTCTTATCGAATTTCTTGAGCATTATTTTTATTTAAGCAATTATAGTAGCCTTAATATGAATAATTTAAGTATATATTTTCGAAAGTGATTATAAGGAAATGGAAATGTGTTTTAAAAATAAAAGTGGTTTTATTTTTGAAGTGTTGAAAAAAAAATTATGGGTTGAGACGTAAATTAAATTGGGATAAATCAAGAAGGATTCATAAATGATTAGATGGTTATGTTGGAATGGAAAGTGAATTTCGTAAAAAGCCAAGTATGTTTCAAAGCAGATTTTTAAAGTATAAGTTAAAAGTTTTAAAGTTGTTTAAAGGAATGTTTTAGAGGAATTTATTATTCAAATTGTTCTAAGATTTTAAAGTGAATATTAATTAATTTAGTTATAGTAGTAATTATTTTTTAAGGTTAAATTAGCATTATGATTTAAAAGATTGTTACTAAATATTTATACTTTATAAAAATGACTTTTATTTTAAAGGTAGTTTTGGCTAAGTTTTACTTGAAAAATTATTATGGAATTTCATAACTATTATTTTGAATAAAGTCTTTTAAGTAGTTTGTTTTAAAGAGTGTGTATATATATATATATCTTTGGATAAAGTGATTTAAATTATTTAAAATCTAAGTTATTAGGACTTGGTGCTTTTTAATAGAAATGAAACAATTGTTTGGATGATTGTGTGATTTGATAGTTAAATAAAAGACTATCAATATTGACCAATGTGCTGATCATTTCGAAGAGACTGGGATCGATTTTGCTTCTTTACAACATGATAGGTGGCTCTCGCTTTGTGTTTGGTGGTGAGCAGGAGACTCTTACCCTTACATGTCCTTATGAGGGTTGGTTACGAGTCGAGAAGCTGGACGTAAAAGCAAATTCAAGGTACCACTGTAGGCCACGGTGGGGCTGGGATGGTTGAAAAACCTACCGGACGCCCCTGGCGCTGCCCATTGCAGTTGGTATCAGAGCGGGGTTAAGCGAGTACCTTAGCTCTGGTGGGGATTACTCATTAGAAATAGGGTCTGTAAGTACTTTAGGATGAGTTTGAGTGTATTAAAATATATGAGCGCATATTTATTAGTGAATATAAATTTTTTTAATATCGTGTTGACATATTGGTTGAGTGTTTATGGATTTTGGTCGATATGTGGGACGCAATGTCATCGATAGGAGTTTCTAAACTCTTAAACAAGATAAACCGACATAGTATTGTTTTAAAATAGGGTAAATGAAATAATTTTACCCAAATTATTTTTGTATATAAAAGAAATAATTTTTCGTAAATTATTGTAGTTATATATGGTTGCTTGGTTGTTAGAAAGTGATAATATTAAATTATTATCATTGTTGTGTGGAAATTGAACTAGGGATTAAAATTATAACCAAAGGTTAAGGAATAAATTTATATAACAAAATGGGATTTGTAAATGTGAATTATAAATGTGATTTATAATTGAAAAATGAAATAAAAATTCCAGAGTAATATTTGAATATGAATTGAAAGGATTTGGAATTCGAAATTTTGGAAATTAAATTCCTTTGAGTTTGAAAATGATTTTCAAAGGTTTTTGGGAAATGATGGTGATATTATTTCAGAAATATTTTTCAATTGGATTTGAATTCTGGTGAGATTTGGAATTTAAAAATATTTGAAGGGGTTTTACTGTGGTAAAAGCGTTGAACTCTTTTCGGTCGTTGGAAAATAACTTCGGTGATGACTGCAGCATCATGATGTTCATTTTCGAGTTTCCATGGGAGAAATTGTTGCCAGAATATTTTGAATTTGGTATTGTTTGCAAAAATTGGATTTGATTTTGGAATGCAAGGAATAATTTGGTTTGGGTATATACGATTTCAAAAATGTTTTGAATGTTTAAGCAATTATTTAAAACTCTGAAAGTTTAATTAAAAATGTTTATGGAATATAAACGGGTTTGATAACCTATAAAATTTGAAATCTGTTGGAATAAAATTTAACTTAAAGAAGAGTTGAATTAAACTAGGTTGAAAACGAGACAGTCAGAAATGTGGGACAATTAAATGTCGTAAATTAAAGGGATTAGTGAAGGGAATGTAAATAAGTTGGAAACTTATAGAAGTTTAAAATTTGAATGGAAATAGAAGGTAACTGAATATAGTTAAATAAAAGTGAATTTGAGGAAAATTCTAAGTAGACTTAATGGAATGTTTATTGAAAATAAAATTAGTAAGTAGACTAATTGATTTAATTGGGTAAGCGAATGAATTGAAAAATTAGTATTGGAATCAATTTGAATTATGTTAAGTAAAGTGGAATTAAGAAATATAGTTTAAGTGGACTAAAAGAACAAAGTTCTAAGAATTAGAATTTATTGGAAATTGAAATGAATTAGTAAATGGAACCAATTCAAAGTAATGACATGGATCAGATATGAATGGAGGATAGTCGATAGGATTCAATATTTAAAAATGGAAGGTAAATTGAATTCGAATGGAAATTGAATAAAATGGGTATAAAGCTTAATTGGTGAAGTGAAAATAAATATAGGAAGTGTATAAAATATTTATGTTGAATTTAAGAAACGGATGGTTAATTTCTTAAGTAAATTTGGAATCGAGAATTATTCTAAGTTAATGAATGAAGGTTTAATAAGGGTGTGTGAAATGATAATTGAGAATATGAGTATGCAAATCAAATGTGAATAAAAAGAGAATTGATGTAGCTAATAATCGATTGAAATAAATACGTAGGATGTACGTATATTTTTTGTTTCGCATAACAATTTGATCCAGATTGGAGCATAGAATTTCAAGGTAGTTATACCGATCTGAGTTGGGATTTTTCACTCGATTTTCGACGGCGAACCCTGGATATGGATTTTGATTGATTTTGGAAATTATCTTTCATAACGTGGCTATGCAAGGAAAATGAAGGTTTCTGATCAAGAAACCAGATCTATGTCCGCACTAGGAAGTTAGGTGGATGATACTAGTTCGGAAGTGGAATTGTGTGATCGAGTGAGCGATCAGATTTGATATTGGTGCAGGTATATATGTACATCGTACAGGCTTAAGTAAAGAAAATAGAGAAAAACTTTGCAAGATTTTGTAATTGGATGTTATTTCTAAGTAGGATGTAAAGGTGTTTTGAAAGGAAATTGGGATTTTTGATTTCAGAAGATAAATTGAATTGCTCAACAAAAGGTATGTATTTAATTTTTTGTATGAAATTTGATGATTTCGTATTTAGCCACTTGGCATATTGTTTTCTTTTGAAATTTGGGGGCCCGTAGAGGCATTTTGTAGTTGTACCGATCTAGCCGAGCAAAAGAAACGCTGCGAAATTTTTCAAAAATTTAGAAAGTTTGAATTTTTTTGAGAAATTTGGATAATTTAAATTTTGAATTTGAATTATAATTTGAATGGTTGAATAAGTAATGTTGTTTGGAAATTATGGAAGAGTTTGGAAAGTTAGTATGGGTGATAATGTGACTTTAATAAAAAGATTGTTTTAGTGTTGTTGAAAACTATTTTGTTTTGGGGAAAATCGTAAGCGGTATTGGATCATTCTTCTTAAACTAGTAATTTCGGGGATGAAATTCTTTTAAGGGGGGAGGAATGTGACAACCCGGAATTTTCGGACATTTGAAATTGGAGTATTTAATTGATTTTAGATATTCAAAAGTTAATTTTCCACTTGAATTTCAAATATCACTATTTGTTTGACAAATAAACTATTGAATTAAACAATTGAAAATCTGGTAAAATATGAATTTTGGGATTTCGAGTCTGTTAAAAATAATTTGAAGGTTTATAAATTTATATTGATAATACTGGAGATAACATAACTTTTAAAATTGAATTTAAAACTATTTTGTTCAGTTTGAAAATATATTGTTTAAATCGATATTTAAAAATAGCCTTCCGAGGCATAGTCTCATATTTCGACAAAACCGGTTCCATTGGATCCGTAATATTGTACTATTATCAGATTTCAATTTTTGTAGCGTTTTAAGTTGTCATGTGGTCATACGATATATAAACGCGCTGAAATCTATATCGAAAATTCAATATAAATACTGGGTCCAAAAATCTATCTTCTCCATACGATCGAATTAGGACTCGAAACTTTTTCCATTATGTACGGAATGAGGGTATAACCTAATAAACGCCTGGTGGCACGCCTCGATAGGAGGTCAAGATTTTGAGTGCAATTTCAAGACAATTTGGATTTGAATTCAATTTAATATATTATATATCAACATTCAAATCTATATTCCCATCAATACATTTTCAATTCTACTTCAAAACACTGTAGACCATCCAACACGTGTTCACTTGCCGTTTGAAATTGCGTACAAATCTTTCCCTTCGTTTCTTTAGAAAAAAGAGAGAGACTCTTATATAATCGCGACCTATTCCCTTCAAAATCTACAGAATAAAATGGCCGAGCATTTCTACAAATCGAAAAAAAGACAAAAAAACAATCTCGTTCAAAGTAAAATTTTAAATCTCATTACAGTTTAAATTGTAGATACTTTTGTTCAATCGAGTTTCCTTCCTCCATTAAATTGATTCGTGAAGTCTCGAGCTCGTATATATATAATAAAAAAACCTATCACGATCGAATCGATCGTGATTTCATGCATAGCGATTGAAAGGGGGATTCGCGAAGCCTGGGTTATGTGAGGTGGGAGGCCACGACATTGATGGGTGCTCGCGGTGGAGAGGGAACGAAGGCATAAGGGGAGTGTTCGACGATTTTAGGTGTGGGCGTTTTCGCCGTGACAGTGGCAGGTGCAATTTGTGGAGGGCGGTAGTTTTAGAGTAAGAGCCTGGAGGGGGTCTCGAGAGTAGAGCAATTTGAAGGCTCTAAGGTAATGCTGGATCTTTAATTTAATTCAATAACGTATACATATTTCATAGAGAAAGAAAATTAGTGATTGTTATATACAGATTTATATATATATATATATATATATATATGTAGTAGTTGCCCCACTTCATATTTGTTTATATCTATATTTATTTCTAGATTTTATTCGTACAATTATATATTAAAATTTTATTTTTATATTAAAGAAATTTTCTATTTCATTATTTACTGAAAAATGTATAAAGATAAGTGTATCCATATAAAATATATACTTACCTATTTCAATTTAGATATACATAAGTAAACAGAAAATATATATAACATAAGATTTGGGTAAATATAGGAATTTTAAAAATGTTATATAGAGTTTAAAAAAAGCAGATTTTTAAAGGTGTATATAGGTTGTTTTAATAATAGTAATAAAATAAAATGAATACACATATATACCTATATTTATTTACTAGCTTAATTTTAGCATAACGTAGATTAATTTGCTTAATAAACTCATTTAATTATTTAGTTACTAAAGATTTCAAAGGAAAATTAGTTTAAATCAAATTATAAGTTAAAACTAAATAAGTAAATGGTTATTAATTGTTTGTTTAATTCAAATATTTATAAACCATATAATGTTTATACAAGGTCTAAAATCGTGGAGAATCAAGCCGGTGTGGATCGATTGCAAATTAAAAATCAAAGGTGAGTTAATCTCGCTCATTTGGATTACCTTTTAAATCTAAATAGTTAAACTTAAATTATTGGTTGTTTTCTTGAATTGATAATTTATTATCAGCTTGGATATGATATGTTATATATATAGACATATATTGGAGTGATTGGTTTCCCGCATTATATAGCGGATGAGACCCTATGCGCCCAACATAATAGCGGATGACCCTATATACCGCGATATCACCCTCGAAGTGGGATTGGTATTTTATATTAGCTAACATCTATGGATGCAAGGAAACAGGTTAGAGGGAGATTCTTCAAAACGTTGAATTTATTTTATATTCAGCGATGTGATTTATTTGATGATCTGCGATAGAGTATATTGATTATATTGGGGATTGAAATTATTGAATGCTATGCTTGGCCGAATATAAATGGGTATTTTGAGAAATGGAAAATATATATAAAGTTTAAATTTTTAAAGGAAATGAAAAGAAAATTCTTAAGTAACTAATTATGGGAATTGGATAAATCGAGTAATAAATTTTAAAAGGGAATTTAATCCAGGAAATCGGTTTGAAATAGATTTAATGTTTTGGAAACTTTGATTTAAAGGAAAATGAGAAATGGAAATTTGTAAACTGGTTTATAAATGAAGTGGAATATTTATCAGTGGATAAATTTTGAAAGTATAGATTCCGATGGAATTTACAAGAAAGGTGCAATTCATTTTAAAAATAAAAAGGCAATTTTATTTTTAAAAGTTGGAAAGTATATTTTCCTAGAAAACTATGTATATTTTCAAAGAATGGATTTCAAAGTATAAACTAGAAGTTTTAAAAAAATGTTTTTGAATGTTTTAGAAATTTATTATTTTGATTATTTTTAAGTGAAAGGTAAATATTTATTTGCGTTAATTATGGTAGATAATTATTTCTAAAGGTAAATTAGTATTATGATTTTTAAAAAGGAATTTAATATAAATATTTGATATAACAACTTTATTTTAAAAGGAAATTTTGGTTTAAGTTTTACTCGGTAACTCTTATCGAATTTCTTAAGCATTATTTTTATTTAAGCAATTTTAGTAGCCTTAATGTAAATAATTTAATTATATATTTTCGAAAGTGATTATAAGGAAATGGAAATGTGTTTTAAAAATAAAAGTGGTTTTATTTTTAAGGTGTTGAAAGAAATTTAAGGGTTGAGACGTAAATTAAATTAGGATAAATCAAGAAGGATTCATAAATGATTAGATGGTTATGTTGGAATGGAAAGTGAATTTCGTAAAAAGCCAAGTATGTTTCAAAGCAGATTTTTAAAGTATAAGTTAAAAGTTTTAAAGTTGTTTAAAGGAATGTTTTAGAGGAATTTATTATTCAAATTGTTCTAAGATTTTAAAGTGAATATTAATTAATTTAGTTATAGTAGTAATTATTTTTAAGGTTAAACTAGCATTATGATTTAAAAGATTGTTACTTAATATTTATACTTTATAAAAATGACTTTTATTTTAAAGGTAGTTTTGGCTAAGTTTTACTTGAAAAATTATTATGGAATTTCATAACTATTATTTTGAATAAATTCTTTTAAGTAGTTTATTTAAATGTTTTATAGTATATATATCTTTTGATAAAGTGATTTAAATTATTTAAAATCTAAGTTATTAGGACTTGGTGCTTTTCAGCAGAAATGAAACAATTGTTTGGATGACTGTGTGATTTGATAGTTAAATAAACGACTATCAATATTGACCAATGTGCTGATCATTTCGAAGATACCGGTATTGGATTTGCTTCATTACAGCATGGTAAGGGGTTCTCGCTTCGTGTTTGGTGGCTAGTAGGAGACTCTTACCCCTACATGTCCTTGTGAGGGTTGGTTGCGAGTCGAGAGGCAGGCCGTAAAAGCAAATTCGAGGTACCACTATATGCCACGGTGGGGATGGGATGGTTGAAAATCCTACCAGTCATCACTTGTGCTGCCCGTTACGGTTGGTATTAGAGCTGGTTTAAGCGAGAACCTTGGCTCTGGTGGGGATTACTCATTTGAAATAGAGTGTAAGTGTAACGAACGCGACTTTTCGATGCTCGAAAACCGACATCAATACGTCCATTGTATCAACTGCCGAGCAATCGAATACCGGAAAACCGTACCGTTATGTTTAAAGGAGAAGAAAACGGTAGAAGAAGAAGAAGGAAGAAGAAACAGAAAACAATATCAGAACCTCACAATCGCAGCGGAACAACATATAATAGATAAATGAATAATCTTTAAATAAAGAACTATATCAGTTATTACATTACATCATCAGAGTGTACAACAACAAACAGCGAAAAAGAAATACTATATACTAGTTGCTACGCCAAGCCATCCAGCTTGCTTCCAGATCTCTACAACAACTCCCGAATTCCAGAATATCCTGATAACCTAACTCTAGACTGCCCGTGTGGAAATTGGTGGGCATCCAGAGTTTAGGAGGGAAAACAATAAACTCCAGGTCAGCCATGGGACTGGTGTGAGAACTTAAAACAGTCATTTATCTTTAAAACAAACCAAGGGATATTTTAAAATAGATTCGCAATGCTTTTTGGAAAATGAGACTACCATAAGGCCTCCCGCACACACGCACACAACGCAAACGCAGAATCGGAGGAGATTTCTCCTTATGATTGTCAAAGATGCTTGATACGCATTAAAAAGAAACATTTGATATTATTACTAGTGCATAGTGTAGAAAACATTTCGAAAGTAAAGATATAAATCTTAGCCAGCATAGGCATTCCGCACTTATGCCTATTATAGCTACCATCTAAACAGTGGTGACCACCATAAGTAAATGGTAGGTTCTACAACTAAAACCGTACAAGATCGTATTGTTTCTTTGGATTTCCAACAAATGGTCAGGCCAAGGAACTTCCCATTGCCACATGGGTACGCCTCTGGAAAGACGACCCAAGAACCTAACCGAATCTCTGCCAACACAAGGCCGGGTTACCCCTAACTGGGTAACTACTGACACGAATATGTCATTCCCTGATCGTAACCGATCTATATCCGAGGATCCTCGATTCCAAAATACACAAAGTAATAAATTTGTAGCAACAACATAGGTTAAATATCTGGGCTCCATACCATGATACCACCTCTATCCAGAAGGAATGACATACACTAAAGGGGCGCTACCCCCTAATAACCTTGCTGCATCCTTCCTGTTTTGACCATTTCCGGGGTGTGAGGTCCGACGAAGTCTCGTCCACAAAGCCACGCTTTATACAAAAGCTGTGCTTTGTTTAACCAATGCTCAACAGCACTTCGTATGCCACATTACCAATTTGAGAATGTATCACTAGTAACCATCAACTACATAACCTCTGAGCTCGTACGTCTCAGAGAAGGGTGTTAAGCTATGAGAATAAATTCTCTGCCACCAACAGAAATATATTTGATAGAAACTAGCTTTACATCTCAAATTGTAACGTCAGACACACATCCATACAAGTCCGTTCCGGGATCGAACGGAACCAAAGGCACTTCCAAAGAAGTCCTTGCAATCCAGATATTCACTAATCACGTTCGAACTTCCCGTCACTAAGGGTGATAAAACCTCTATATCGGAGATCAGCCGATGCAGAATCATTCGACGGTAATCCTTCTGTTTTCAAAAATATCCGGTCTTCAACACCGGTCTTCAAATGCAATCCATAACGACGTATCACATATTCGGAATAGGTTATACGATCCAAAGGTCCTTTCCCGGCTATCACGAATAGTGAGCGCTTATTTTAAAAATAAGTGTAGCATTCAAATTCAAGGAAATCACAACAAATAACTATTTAAAGGTAAATATTGATAGTCGGTTATTTAACTATCAATAGGTGTGCACAACATCACCAGATTCCAAATAATTTTCCAAATTATTTATTTTTCAAAATATCTTTACTAGATATATAATATCCACACTTCAACCATTTGAAAACAAATTTTCAAACCACTTTTCACCATTACCACTTTTGAAAACAAATTTCAATCATTTTCCTTACGCGAAAATACTTTCATTTCAAAATGGTTCATTTAAACCAATTAAATAAATCCTTACCGATTTACTTTATATTTACATTCCAAATCCGAAAATTTATTTCCACACTACAAAAAAAAATCAACGTTTATTTTTAAACAAATTTCCCTTTCTTTTATAAATTCCATAGTGAATTTACAATTCCAAAATATCTATGAATATATGATTTCCAAATCGATTTCTAATATTCATTTTCAATTTATTTCAAAAAGATAAAATCTCAAAATATTCACTTCATATTGGAAAACATTTCCATACTTATTTAATAATAAGTAATTCACAAATCCATTTATTTTCAACACTTGAAAAATATTCAATATACTTAATTGAATTAAGTATATATTTCATTCTTTAAAGAAAACGTGCGCTTAAACATCTTTATTTGATTCAAAACGAATGTTGCGTAAAACATCGTTACGACGACCCAAAATCACTAGTATAGGGATTCGAAGTTAATAAATCCCAATACTATACAAAACATTTCCTTTTAGAAATCAATTACTACAACAATAGTGTTATAGTCCATTATTTCCTTCTATTTCACGAAAACGTCTATTTCAGCAATGAATGTTGAAATCTACGTATTCGATACTTAACGCATTTTAAAACAACTTCAAATTGTTTTAATTCTATTTAAAATATCACTTCCCCAAAACACTTTAATATATTATTCACTGTCCCAAAATCGTGAATATTCTTTGTTAACCAAATTCAACATTTTTCTACACATTTTGTTTAAAGGATTATCCACCGTCCAAAATCGTGAATATATCTCCTTTAAAAATCTAAAATAATTGACTTATCAAAATAAGTCGGTTTTGGATTTATAAAACAATGTTTATAAATTCCCATTTATATTTTATAAAGACTTCAATTTACAAAATTTAAAAATCTTACTACTTATAAAATTCCATTTATATCCTCATTTTCAGCATTAACAAAACTCCTTTTATGATTCCATTATTTCGATTTATAAAATATATATTTTATAAATCTCATCTATAAACCATTTATACTTATTCGAAAATCTCAATTAAAATGCCAAAATCCGATTTATAAGTTAATTACTTATAAATCTTTTATTTTACAAAAATCTATTCATTTTATAACTTCACAATTTATAAATCTATAATTTTCATTCACTTATGAAATCCATTTATACTTCATTTTAATACCTAATAAAACTCGTTTCATAATTCCTATATTTTAATTTATAAATATTAATTTTTAATTCTTTTATATAAACCGTGTATAACAATTCAAAAAATCCCAATATAAACTATTTTATAAATTTATTAACTACTTATTCCAAAAATCACATTTTTGGTTATATTTTACCAAAATCATAATTTTATAACATTAAATTTTATAACGTTTATTTATTTAAAATGAATCAATTCCAAAATTTAATAAAACGTATACTTTCAAAAATCACTTTAAAATCCTTTTAAATTTGAAAATCATTCCTTTAACAATTTTAAAACTCCAAAATAGGCCTAATGATGCAACAACACCCAATAATCAATCACGGCATCCAAACATCATATATCAATATGATAACAGAATATATATCAATATCTGTAAATAAATCAATACAGTAGAGGAATCCAGTTGGACACCTCCAACCTGTTTCCCTGCATCCATAGATGTTAGCACAAAACCAATTCCGTGTCAATACGGAATATCGCGGTATATAGGACTATAAAATATTATCCGCTATTATGCGGCGCAATAGGGTCTCATCCGCTATATAATGCGGGAAAATCAACTCCAAGTACATATATAATACCAATTTCACTTTGTAGTTAAATATTCGCGGTATATGTTTTTAATAAATAACATCCACTTAACATACAGCATATAATGTCTATTTCAATCAATAACAGATAATAATTTATCATCCAGGCATACAAACAACAATTTTAAAACTAACTATTTAAAATTTAAATCGAAACTATTCGATTGAGTGAGAAGTTCTCACCTTGCTTCCAATTCAGTTTCAGCGTTTTATTTCGAATAAAATTAAACGTGCATTTAATTTTACATGAAATTCAACCTAGATCCAAACGACTCCAATCCAGTTCCATAGCGTAGTACTCGACAAATTGCAACGCAAGTCGTTTCGTAATTTTCCGACCTCGTATGAAAGAGTTATGCTTATTTAAAGATCACACAATTTATAATATACATTAATTTCAATTTTTATTAAATTTTAAACCCTACACTTGATCTGGGCCGCACGTTTTCAAACTCCAACATCAGGCCGTCCCCCCTTTTCTTCTTCCCCCCAGATAAACACGCGACCAAACTACCCATTGCCGCCGAAATTCACATGAATTATGCTCCCAATTCTTTGATCGAGACGACGATCAACCACCCTCACGTTGAAGCTCGCAACACCCCGCATCTCCACCTAGAACCATACAAAGCTCGACCCCCTTATCATCTCGAAAAATGCGCCTAGAACGAGCACGAACGCGGCCTTGCAGCTCCCTCCACATTGCTCCATTGACGATCATCTCCGTATGGATTTGAAGCTGTCATCGTCCTCTAGAAGTTTGTAGTTGAAGACTTTTGCTAATTGTTTGTAGATTTGGAGATTTTAGGGGGAAGAACGAGATTAAATTCTGGCCATAGACAGAAAAATGGCGGCTAGGGCTGATAGGGTTAGGGTTTATTGCAAAATTGAAGAATGGGGGGTCCTTTTATTGAAAAATTCTCAAATTATTATTCATCTGAAATTTTCCGATCTCCAAACGAAGCGTGCTGGCTGGCGTTTCTAGGGTTTACCCTATGTTCCAGACACAATGGAATAGGTTTTAGAGGCTAATTCATTTGTATGTGCGAGTTACAGAAATAAACACTCAAATTTAAATCAAACTGATTAAACTAATTTCTATGCGTTTTGGCTTGTCCCGGACAAACCGTAAATCCGATTTACATGAAATTTGAAACCATACAATAATATAACATTACGGATCCGATGAAACTAGTTTCGTCGAAATCCGAGACTGTTTGAAAAATGGCTATTTTAACTCGTCAATTAAATATTAAAATATTCACTTTTCACAAATTAACTTTTAATTCGATTTTAAAAGTTCTATAACATCATTCTAACTCCAATTTGATTAAATAAAATTTTACAAATCAATTTTAATCATTTTAAACCTAAATTCCAATTATTTCTGTAATTTTTATATTAAATTATCGATTTAATTATCCAATTTAAATCCAGATATTTGAAATAAAATTTATTCGACTTACAAATTTTACTTATTAATATTTAAAATCAATTAAATATACGAATTTTAATTGACAGAAATTCTGGGTCGTTACAAACTTTCCCCTTAAAAGAATTTCGTCCTCGAAATTACCAAGTAAGAAAAAGTTACAGAATCCATTAACTTTCTAAAACAAACCATTCAAATTGGATTTTTCAAATCTCTTAAGGGTTTAACTTTCCAAAATTCATAGTTAAACTTCTTACAAAATCTTCACTAAGTTTCCAAATCCAAACTTAGTTTTCAAATTTTTCCCAATTTTCTCAAAAATATTCTAGCGCCTTAAATTTGCGGAAAAAATCGCCATAGTCTCCTTTGCGCGGATCGATCCGAAAAAAATGATAGTATATATATCACAAATATTCATCTCATCAAGTGATGAGGCATCCCGCAGGGGAAAAAGTGTAAAAGTACTGTATGTAATCCAAGATATGTACCTTATATATTATTAGCGAGCATATACGGCTAATATAGCGCGAAAGCGAGCTCCAAATGCAAAGCAAGCGCAATCCGCACCTACTAAATACTCAACAACAACATGAGAAACATTTATATATGCAAGTTATATCAATATACAACATATATCAACAACTATATATGCCAATATAGCAAATACAACAAAACAACAAATCCAACCATCATCCAACTAGCATTTAACTAACATCCATAACCAAATCAATTACATTCACTTCTCATTAATATTCAATGAATTGGTTTTCCAATTTAAATCACATTTGATTCATTAACATTGGATGTTTTTTTTACTAACATTCATTTATTCATATTCAAGTTGGTTCATTTCCAAATCAAATTCAATTACATAGCATTCCATTTATCAATTCAATTTCAGTAATACTTAATGAATTATATGCAATCAACTATCATTCATATAACTACCAAATCATAACCATCATAATAAAATTATTAAATTTACATTTCTTTACATTCAATTTGGTTAAACACTTTAAATTCCAATTGGTTGATATTAAATTGACTTCCATTCAATTATTCAATTAGCTTTTGAATGAATTAACATTTTTATCCATTATTGCATATCAATTATTTACATTCTATTAATTAACATTCAATCCATTAATTAATTCAATGTCTAATTCCTTTAACAATAAGGTTAAATTTCTTTTATATAACTCAAGTCCATATTCCTAATGACTTCATTTCATTAATTCACTTATTAATTTACTTCGACACAAAAATCAACTTCATTCAACATCACTTAAGTTATATTCCCTTTCAAACATCTTATCTAATCCAAATCAATTTATTTAACTTTCCTTTAGTTAAATTTCAAATCACATGTCTTTGATGACAACTCAAATCTATATCAACTTGGATTTTTATTGCAAATTTGTTTATCATAACAAAACTTCAATTCCCAATTTACTATGGTAGCAAATCCATCACATAGAGACTCGAAAATGATACTGATGATGCTGCAGTCATCACCCTTATAATTTCCTAGTAACAATAGTGAATTCAGTGCTTAATATTCTTTCAAAAATTTTCTTTTATTTATAACTCACATTTATAAATACATTCATATAGTTTCATTTCTTATATATAAGATTATTTTACAATTGTAAATCATATTAATTATAATTCCATACTTATAATTCTTCGCTTATAAAATTTATTCTTTTACACTATGTTTCATTTAACTTATTCAAACAATTTTTATTAACTTGCGTATATCTTACATTTTCAACAACCAAACAATCAATTGATATACACTTAATAATTTGAAAAAGTATTCCTTTGTATATAAAATATAATCAAGGTAAAAAAATTTCATTTACCCAATTTTAAAACAATATCGTGTCAAATTGTTCTGTACAAGTGTTTAGAGATCCCTGTCAATAACGTTAATTACTCGTATTAACCAGAATCCATATACCACCCAACAAACCAATCATCACAATACAAAACATTTTATATCCACTAACAAATACGCGCTCGTATCTATTATTGCACTCAAACTCATTCTAGAGTACTACTGACTCCATCTCTAATGAGTAATTCCCAACAGAGCCATGGTTGTCGCTTAACCATATGCTCTGATACCAGATGTAACGATCGCGACTTTTCGAAGCTCGAAATCCGACATCAATACGTCCACTGTATCAACTGTCGAGCAATCGAATGCCGGAAAACCATACCGTTATGGTTAAAGAAGAAGAAAAGGGTAGAAGGAGAAGAAAGAAGAAGAAACAGATAACAATATCAGAATCTCACAATCGCAGCGGAATAACATATAATAGATAAATGAATAATCTTTAAACAAAGAACTATATCAGTTATTACATAACATCATATTACATTACATTACATCATCGGAGTGTAAAACAACAAACAGCGGAAAAGAAATACTATATACTAGTTGATACGCCAAGCCATCCAGCTTGCTTCCAGATCTCTACAGCAACTCCCGAATTCCAGAATATCCTGGTAACCTAACTCTAGACTGCCCGTATGGAAATTGGTGGGCACCCAGAGTTTAGAAAGGAAAACAATAAACTCCAGGTCAGTCATGGGACTGGTGTGAGAACTTAAAACAGTTATTTACCTTTAAAACAAACCAAGGGATATTTTAAAATAGATTCGCAATGCTTTTTGGAAAATGAGACTACCATAAGGCCTCCCGCACACGCACACACACACAATGCAAACGCAGAATCGGAGGAGATTTCTCCTTATGATAGTCAAAGATGCTTGATATGCATTAAAAAGGAACATTTGATATTATTACTAGTGCATAGTGTAGAAAACATTTCGAAAGTAAAGATATAAATCTTAGCCAGCATAGGCGTCCTGCACTTATGCCTACTATAGCTACCATCTAAACAGTGGTGACCACCATAAGTAAATGGTAGGTTCTACAACTAAAACCATACAAGATCGTATTGTTTCTTTGGATTTCCAACAAATGGTCAGGCCAAGGAACTTCCCATTGCCACATGGGTACGCCTCTGGAAAGACGACCCGAGAACCAAACTGGATCTCTGCCAACACAAGGCCGGGTTACCCCTAACTGGGTAACTACTGACACAAATATGCCATTACCCGATCGTAACCGATCTATATCCGAGGATCCTCGATTCCAACAACCACAAAGTAATAAATTTGCAGCAACAACATAGGTTAATATCTAGGATCCATACCATGATGCCACCTCTATCCAGAAGGAATGACATACACTAAAGGGGCGCTACCCCCTAATAACCTTGTTGCATCCTTCCTGTTTTGACCATTTTCGGGGTGTGAGGTCCGACGAAGTCTCGTCCACAAAGCCACGCTTTATACAAAAGCTGTGCTTTGTTTAACCAATGCTCAAGAGCACTTCGTATGCCACATTACCAATTTGGGAATGTATCACTCGTAACCATCAACTACATAACCTCTGAGCTCGTACGTCTCAGAGAAGGGTGTTAAGCTAAAAGAATAAATTCTCCGCCACCAACAGAAATATATTTGATAGAAACCAGCTTTACATCTCAAATTGTAACGTCGGACACACATCCATACAAGTCCGTTCCTGTAACGCCCCACCTCTATACCCACGCTAGCCAAGAACACTACGGTGTAATGCTGTCAACTAGCACGGAGAATAAGGCTGTTGAGGAGCGGCCATCAATAGTTGGCCTTACACTAGTATTGGTTATCTCGATGGAAGTGATATAAATATATATATTCTTTCATTTTTCATCTCTGATTTATTTTCTCCCATCGACATACCCCAATTCCAGTATAAAACGAACTACGATGGTTCGTAATAGTTTAGAACAGTAAATATAAAATAACAACACAGATAATATAAATGCGGAACACAGATGAAACAGAAAGTCTCATATATATATAATAACTGATGTCAGTTACAATACATTCACACGGTACATATGATACAACTACAACAGTCGACTCAGGAAGTTACATATACAAGTACATTAACGTATTTAATATACATGAACACATATCTTCCAATACAATTTTACAGACTACTACAAATAACGACGACTACTCCAAAAGATATGAAAGAACTTCATAGCTCTAGCAGCAACCCAAAGCAGAATATCTACAACCTGAAATACTCGGTCTGACCCGAGTATTAAATTCAAAAGAAAATAATACTCGGGTCAGTCTAATTCAAACTCAGTTATTAGTGCACAGAAGCAATAATAATTAAATACTGAATAGACGACAGTAATTAAGACAAATCAGAATGCAATTCTGAATATTGAATTGAAATAAACAAAACAGTTCAAAACATTTAAATATCAATTAAAATATTAAATCGAGTAGGGCTGCAGTACACGCACGCGTGCACTGCCTCGCCACTACAGCATATGGAATATGCAAAAGATCAATTAATCAAAACAAGTTAGATATCATAAAACCACACCGTGTGGCTGCAGTTCACGCTTGCGTGCACTGCCGTGCCACTACAGTGACGATGTACCCAATGATCAACGAACCGAAATCAATGAAGATTCAAATATCAAATACCACGGCCTCAGTGGTCAAGAAGGCAGACATGGAGAATGTGCATGGAAACTAGCACACAAAGATATACAGTATGCACTAAAAGGAATAAGGACCCAATGCACTAATATGAAGAGCAATGTACAACAGACTGTACATGATGGCAACAGTTAAAACTTCCACCAAATGAAAGAAAAATATGTACACATTTGAATGTACATAACGAACAGCGCCTTAACAAAATGGATATAGAAATGGCAACATGGAATGTGCACAGTAAGTGTACAACTAAATCAAGTGCACATAGTAGTAAGAAGCAAGAAGATGGATTTGAAAAGAAACTCAAATGCAATTCAAGTGTGATGAATTGCTACAGCAAACCACAAGAACACTAGTTCAACAACTTCAACAAGATTACATGTAACCTGGAAATGGGGTTGATACAAGCAACTGAGCAGTGTCAGTCACCAATGAAATCAACAGAGGTGAACCAGGCAAACAGAGATTTAATATAGCCTGACAACAGCACAAATATGTGCTCGGCATTAGGTGCAGTGATACCTATAGATAACAGCAGGTATATTTATGTTCATAAATGGAATTTCAACCAAAAATCCAAATTGTGTTCGCAAAGCAAAAGGGCAGAGACCAAAAAGTTAACACAAAATCACATACATATATATTAAATCAAGTATCCGAAGTCACTACGAAGCAAACCGTGGTGACCACAAGATACAACAGTGCAGTGATACCCAGAAAACACGAAATCATCAACCTCAAAACACAAAATCAACCAAAAATCCAAATTCCCCATAAACTCCATTTTCTTCCAAAATATACATTTTATATCAAAGAAGAACATTTCTATCAAAACACAGATACCCAGATTCAAGATAAAAACTCAGATATTCAAATTAACTTGATTTCAGAAAAACCATAACATAGAAATATACGAAAAACCCATTTTTGCTTTTCATACTCAAGACATTCAACTTGCCAGAAAACAGGTAAACACATGTATGTACTCAGATATGAGAATTTCATACAAAAATCAGAACTCCAGTTCTATATATGCTTGTGCATATATATAGATAATTCATCAAAATAAGTTTATAAAAACTTTCCCAAAAACTTCTGAAAAGAATACTCGAACAAATCAGTATAAAAACCCTTCAACTCATCAAATTCTGCAGATCCATGTGTCTGCACATATACACAAGTGTAAACACTTGTGTATACTGCCTCGACACAAGATAATTTTCCAAACACAGAATCCCAGAAAATGTATAAATCTAAACAATTCAAATGTTACAGTTACAAACTTGCAACAACTTACAAGGCAGTACAGTGTTTTCCAGTTTTATATACATAGCAAGCTACACATGATAGTTCACTGATTATAACAAAATATGAATGAACACCGCAACACAAGAGTGTGCACAGCAAAATCGAATAATCTCATGTGGATAATGCAGCCAAGTTCAAGCATGCTACAGCAAGTATAAGTGGCTATGCAAATAGTGTAAGCCGATATCAAAGTAATAAAGTTCGAATCAAACCAAAAACGATGTGCAACATCAAATAAGTCAAATGTAGCCCAAGCAGAAATAAGAACAGGTCATTGCAAAGTATCATTTTATATGATTTTAATTAAATCAAAGAAAACAACACATCTAAGCAACAGCGAAGAACTCGAGTAGGAATTAGAAACGTGAGTGAACAGAATCACTCACATATACGAATTTACACAGTCAATAACCCAATATCGAAACAAAGATGACCACGAAAACAAAAACGAACGAAATCTCATATTTTGAGTGAATTAGATGTGAGAAAGTCTCACCTTGTCGACGAATTGAGGCATCACAGAGACGCGCTACGCCAGAGCAATCGAGGGAAGACGAGCGAACAAGAAGATGAAGCCGCCATTAATCTTCTTTCGTTCGATTTATTTTTTTTTGTTTTTTTTTTAACCTAGGGCTTGAAAAATGAAAAAGGGGATCGGGTCGAATATGATTGTTGCGACCCAAAAGGAACGGGCCAAAATGAATTTTTAAAGCCCGTTAAAATTCTTAAACAAATTATAATTTGAATTTTAATTCAAATTAAATAACTTCAAATAGGAATTTGCAACAATAGTAATCGCCTAAATGTCGATTATTAATCGATGCAAATACCGGGTTGTTACAGACTCCCCTCCTTAAAGAAATTACGTCCTCGCAATCTTAAGGAATATATGGACAAAAGGTAACAACCAAAAGAGCATATCATCACAAGATGAAGAAATTCGAAATATGAAGTTCACCATAAAGAGCATGAAGGAGCAAGCCAGAACGTGTTTGCTCAAAGTCAAATCTAGTGAAACTTCAATTTCTTCAATAATACCGGGCTCAAGAATAAAGATCGGAAATCCCAAAGGCATTTCCGTAATTGGAAGACGTGGAAAACGTCATGAATAGCAGAAAATTGAGCCGGTACACTGGCGTAGTACAATATAAACGCCAAAGAAATCTTTTAATTTCATAAAGGAAATTCACAAATTATCAACAAAATCTAATTATCAATAGATAATTCAGAGATCTCAAATCACAAATATTCGATTATCAAAAACGATAATCAAATCAACAAGTATTCGATTATCAAAATCGAAAATCAATCTTAAATCACAAATATTTAATTATCACAAACGACAATTAAATCTCAAATATCTAATTATCAATAGATAATTAGAAACAATAAATATCTGATTATCAAAAACGATAAATCAGAAATCACGAATCAACGATTATTTAATTATCACAATTGATAATCAAATCACAAATATCTAATTATCACAAACGATAATTAGATCTCAAATATCTGATTATCACAAGCGATAATCAGAAACAATAAATATCTGATTATCAAAAACGATAAATCAGAAATCATAAACATCCAATTATCAAAACGATAATCAGAAATTACCACAACGGTAATCAAATTTCAAATTACAAATTTTTCAATTAACGAGTCCGAAATTAACCGAAATAGCAAACGCACATGACTCATAACCACGAGTTTTACTAAATCGTTTAATTCACTTCATCGTTTCCTTGAAAGTGTTAAATTGTGTATTTTAAATAAATAACATTTTACGTTCTCAAACGGACAAGTCCGGAATTAAGCGAATCAGTAAAAGAAAGGGGTCATAGTCCTCGATTTTACTGAAACGTTTAATTCGCTTCCTCATTCTTTTGAAAGCGCAAATCGTAAAAATTTTGAAAACAATTTTGATTTATATTTTGAAACAATTTTTAAAATATGTGATTAAAACAGCGACATCAGTAGCAACTTCGATAAGTGGATTTTCATTCATCCAAAGTGTCATAAGAATCTTCTCAAAGATAGAAAGGGGTATCATACCCTAAACTTGTATTCATAACAAGTCAATAACACACGAATTCACCAATGCACAAGAATTGATAAAACTTATCAATAGAAATCACGAAAATTGGTGAAGCACAAATTCTAGGAATCTACGCAAGAAATCCAGAAATCACAAGATGAGAGTATGAAAACTCAAACCCGAGTATGAAAACTCGAACCGGAGTATGAAAACTCGAACGCGAGTATGAAAACTCGAACGCGAGTATGAAAACTCGAACCGGAGTATGAAAACTCGAACGGAGTATGAAAACTCGAAGGAGAGTATGGAAACTCGAACGGAGTATGAAAACTCGAAGGAGAGTATGGAAACTCAAACGGAGTATGGAAACTCAAACGGAGTATGAAAACTCGAACAGAGTATGAAAACTCAAACGGAGTATGAAAACTCGAATAGAGTATGAAAACTCGAACAGAGTATGAAAACTCAAACGGAGTATGAAAACTCAAACGGAGTATGAAAACTCAAACGGAGTATGAAAAATCGAACAGAGTATGAAAACTCAAACGGAGTATGAAAACTCAAACGGAGTATGAAAACTCGAACAGAGTATGAAAACTCAAACGGAGTATGAAAACTCGAACGGAGTATGAAAACTCGAACAGAGTATGAAAACTCAAAGGAGAGTATGGAAACTCACCAACACGCGAGCATGAAAATTCATCAACACATGTAACGCATAACGAGAACGGGAGCACGAAAACTCACCTACATGCGAGCATGAAAACTCACCAACACGTGCAATGCAAAGCGAGAACGGGAGCACAGAATCTCACCTACACGTGAGCATGAAAATCACCAACACGGGCAACGCAAAGCGAGAACGGGAGCACGGAATCTCACCTACACGCGAGCATGAAAAATCATCAACACGTGCAACGCAAAGCGAGAACGGGAGCACGGAATCTCACCTACCCGCGAGCATGAAAAATCATCAACACGTGCAACGCAAAGCGAGAACGGGAGCACGGAATCTCACCTACACGTGAGCATGAAAATCACCAACACGGGCAACGCAAAGCGAGAACGGGAGCACGGAATCTCACCTACACGCGAGCATGAAAAATCATCAACACGTGCAACGCAAAGCGAGAACAGGAGCACGGAATCTCACCTACCCGCGAGCATGAAAAATCATCAACACGTGCAACGCATAACGAGACGCTATCTCATGGTTGCAAGCCATTAATTTTGACACACGAATGGCCCGAAGACCGTGGGGCGCTACCCCACATGTGTGAGTCGAAATCACACAGATTGAGGTCCAGACTAACCAAAAAAATCAAAAGAGGTATGTGTGAGTGGAATCACACAAGTGGTGTCTAGTCTAACCTCACAATCAAAAGAAAAGTATGTGTGAATGAAATCACACAAGTGGTGTCTAGACAATCCTCAAAGCCCAAGAGATATGTGTGAGACGAAATCACACCGATGAGGCCTAGTCTAACCGTAAAAATGATCGTCATGATCAACGAGAAGTGTCAATTACACTAAGTCAGTAAATGTAAAAGTTTAGCATCATGTCCCATAACCACTTACTTAACTTAAATATTTACGGACAAACTGTAAATCTTCACTAATAAAATTTGTCACTAGAGGTTCAATCGAACAAGTCCAACAATTAACCGACGAAGTAAACGCAAGCGTTTCATACCACTTGTTTTACTAAGCCGTTTAATTAGATTTCTCATACGAGTGAAATAAAGATTTGTATATACTAATAGATTGGAAAACGGTTTCAAAAATGAGTTTGGTATTGAAAATAGAGTTGAAAACATTTTGATAAAAGAGTTTTTGATATTTACTACTAGTATTGGAACCTTTATATTTTTAAAGTGACAAATCACAAAAATGATTGTAGAAACAATCAATCACAAGAATTCACATACGAAGACGTGAATAGAATCCAAAGAAATCGATACCGAATTCATTGAAAGGTATGTTCACAAAAATCCCGAAGAAAAGGTCATCAAAGTTGCTAATAAATGATAGCAACAAATCGGGAAATAATCAAGAATCGATTAAATTCGAAAACCAAATCAATTCACTAAGATTCACATTCGAAGACGTGAATAAAATATAAAGAATTCGATTCCAAATCCATCAAAGTAGGAATACCCAAAATTCCTGAAATAGAAGTTATCAAAGTCGACAAAGGTGATAACAACTAACCAGAAAAGAAGAACCGATCAACAATTGGAAAAACAAAGCAGAACGAGTATAAATGCTTGAATGACTTTAGCAAAAGTATAAGTCAAGTCAACGTCGATATCGACAAGGCAAAGACCAAGACAATTTCTTTTATACCAAAGAAATTTTAAAACTATCAGAGAGAGGCACATGAAAACCAACAAACCATGGATAAACAAACAGAGTCGACAATTGGAATGCAATTTGTCTCAAAGATTGATACCCAAAACCCAATTGTATGGAAACTGCATTAAGTACACGAATCAGAGATAAGAATGCATATATATAGCAGTTCGAATAAACAATGCGAGTTCAAATCGAAGTGGGTACTAGTTGCAGCAATATGCAACTTGGTAGAGCATATATACACTGATACTTAGAAGTGTAAACTCAAGTGAGAAAGTGCGACAGAGAATAGCAGCAATGCTCACGAATAAGCGTTAGGAATTCATTCCTAACAAATCAAAGATGATCTTAAGATAAAGATGTGAAATAAAACATCGACAAATAGTTGTAACACATGTACTATCTAAGTTATGTTTTATATTTGTTCTAAACCCCAGGCTCTGATACCAAGCTGTAACGCCCCACCTCTATACCCACGCTAGCCAAGAACACTACGGTGTAATGCTGTCAACTAGCACAGAGAATAAGGCTGTTGAGGAGCGGCCATCAATAGTTGGCCTTACACTAGTATTGGTTATCTCGATGGAAGTGATATAAATATATATATTCTTTCATTTTTCATCTCTGATTTATTTTCTCCCATCGACATACCCCAATTCCAGTATAAAACGAACTACGATGGTTCGTAATAGTTTAGAACAGTAAATATAAAATAACAACACAGATAATATAAATGCGGAACACAGATGAAACAGAAAGTCTCATATATATATAATAACTGATGTCAGTTACAATACATTCACACGGTACATATGATACAACTACAACAGTCGACTCAGGAAGTTACATATACAAGTACATTAACGTATTTAATATACATGAACACATATCTTCCAATACAATTTTACAGACTACTACAAATAACGACGACTACTCCAAAAGATATGAAAGAACTTCATAGCTCTAGCAGCAACCCAAAGCAGAATATCTACAACCTGAAATACTCGGTCTGACCCGAGTATTAAATTCAAAAGAAAATAATACTCGGGTCAGTCTAATTCAAACTCAGTTATTAGTGCACAGAAGCAATAATAATTAAATACTGAATAGACGACAGTAATTAAGACAAATCAGAATGCAATTCTGAATATTGAATTGAAATAAACAAAACAGTTCAAAACATTTAAATATCAATTAAAATATTAAATCGAGTAGGGCTGCAGTACACGCACGCGTGCACTGCCTCGCCACTACAGCATATGGAATATGCAAAAGATCAATTAATCAAAACAAGTTAGATATCATAAAACCACACCGTGTGGCTGCAGTTCACGCTTGCGTGCACTGCCGTGCCACTACAGTGACGATGTACCCAATGATCAACGAACCGAAATCAATGAAGATTCAAATATCAAATACCACGGCCTCAGTGGTCAAGAAGGCAGACATGGAGAATGTGCATGGAAACTAGCACACAAAGATATACAGTATGCACTAAAAGGAATAAGGACCCAATGCACTAATATGAAGAGCAATGTACAACAGACTGTACATGATGGCAACAGTTAAAACTTCCACCAAATGAAAGAAAAATATGTACACATTTGAATGTACATAACGAACAGCGCCTTAACAAAATGGATATAGAAATGGCAACATGGAATGTGCACAGTAAGTGTACAACTAAATCAAGTGCACATAGTAGTAAGAAGCAAGAAGATGGATTTGAAAAGAAACTCAAATGCAATTCAAGTGTGATGAATTGCTACAGCAAACCACAAGAACACTAGTTCAACAACTTCAACAAGATTACATGTAACCTGTAAATGGGGTTGATACAAGCAACTGAGCAGTGTCAGTCACCAATGAAATCAACAGAGGTGAACCAGGCAAACAGAGATTTAATATAGCCTGACAACAGCACAAATATGTGCTCGGCATTAGGTGCAGTGATACCTATAGATAACAGCAGGTATATATATGTTCATAAATGGAATTTCAACCAAAAATCCAAATTGTGTTCGCAAAGCAAAAGGGCAGAGACCAAAAAGTTAACACAAAATCACACACATATATATTAAATCAAGTATCCGAAGTCACTACGAAGCAAACCGTGGTGACCACAAGATACAACAGTGCAGTGATACCCAGAAAACACGAAATCATCAACCTCAAAACACAAAATCAACCAAAAATCCAAATTCCCCATAAACTACATTTTCTTCCAAAATATACATTTTATATCAAAGAAGAACATTTCTATCAAAACACAGATACCCAGATTCAAGATAAAAACTCAGATATTCAAATTAACTTGATTTCAGAAAAACCATAACATAGAAATATACGAAAAACCCATTTTTGCTTTTCATACTCAAGACATTCAACTTGCCAGAAAACAGGTAAACACATGTATGTACTCAGATATGAGAATTTCATACAAAAATCAGAACTCCAGTTCTATATATGCTTGTGCATATATATAGATAATTCATCAAAATAAGTTTATAAAAACTTTCCCAAAAACTTCTGAAAAGAATACTCGAACAAATCAGTATAAAAACCCTTCAACTCATCAAATTCTGCAGATCCATGTGTCTGCACATATACACAAGTGTAAACACTTGTGTATACTGCCTCGACACAAGATAATTTTCCAAACACAGAATCCCAGAAAATGTATAAATCTAAACAATTCAAATGTTACAGTTACAAACTTGCAACAACTTACAAGGCAGTACAGTGTTTTCCAGTTTTATATACATAGCAAGCTACACATGATAGTTCACTGATTATAACAAAATATGAATGAACACCGCAACACAAGAGTGTGCACAGCAAAATCGAATAATCTCATGTGGATAATGCAGCCAAGTTCAAGCATGCTACAGCAAGTATAAGTGGCTATGCAAATAGTGTAAGCCGATATCAAAGTAATAAAGTTCGAATCAAACCAAAAACGATGTGCAACATCAAATAAGTCAAATGTAGCCCAAGCAGAAATAAGAACAGGTCATTGCAAAGTATCATTTTATATGATTTTAATTAAATCAAAGAAAACAACACATCTAAGCAACAGCGAAGAACTCGAGTAGGAATTAGAAACGTGAGTGAACAGAATCACTCACATATACGAATTTACACAGTCAATAACCCAATATCGAAACAAAGATGACCACGAAAACAAAAACGAACGAAATCTCATATTTTGAGTGAATTAGATGTGAGAAAGTCTCACCTTGTCGACGAATTGAGGCATCACAGAGACGCGCTACGCCAGAGCAATCGAGGGAAGACGAGCGAACAACGAGATGAAGCCGCCATTAATCTTCTTTCGTTCGATTTATTTTTTTTTTGTTTTTTTTTTAACCTAGGGCTTGAAAAATGAAAAAGGGGATCGGGTCGAATATGATTGTTGCGACCCAAAAGGAACGGGCCAAAATGAATTTTTAAAGCCCGTTAAAATTCTTAAACAAATTATAATTTGAATTTTAATTCAAATTAAATAACTTCAAATAGGAATTTGAAACAATAGTAATCGCCTAAATGTCGATTATTAATCGATGCAAATACCGGGTTGTTACAGTTCCGGGATCGAACGGAACCGAATTCACTTCCAAAGAAGTCCTTGCAATCCGGATATTCACTAATCACGTCCGGACTTCCCATCACTAAGGGTGATAAAACCTCTATATCGGAGATCAGCCGATGTAGAGTCATTCGACGGTAATCCTTCCGTTTTCAAAAATATCCGGTCTTCAACACCGGTCTGCAAATGCAATCCATAACGACGTATCACATATTCGGAATGGGTTATACGACCCAAAGGTCCTTTCCCGGCTAACCCGAATAGTGAGCGCTTATTTTAAAAATAAGTGTAGCATTCGAATTCAAGCAAATCACAACAAATACCAATTTAAAGGTAAATATTGATAGTCGGTTATTTAACTATCAATAGGCGTGCGCAACATCACCAGATTCCAAATAATTTATTTTCCAAATTATCTTTACTAGATATATAATTTCCACATTTCAACCATTCGAAAACAAATTTTCAAATCACTTTTCACCTTTACCACTTTTGAAAACAAATTTCAATCATTTTCCCTACACGGAAATACTTTCATTTCAAAATGGTTCATTTAAACCAATTAAATAAATCCTTACTGATTTACTTTATATTTACGTTCCAAATCCGTAAATTTATTTCCATACTTCAAAAAGAAATCAACGTTTATTTTTAAACAAATTTCCCTTTCTTTTATAAAATCCATAGTGAATTTACAATTCCAAAATATCTATGAATATACGATTTCCAAATCGATTTCTAATATTCATTTTCAATTTATCTTTAAAAGATAAAATCTCAAAATATTCACTTCATATTGGAAAACATTTCCATACTTATTTAATAATAAGTAATTCAAAAATCCATTTATTTTCAACACATGGAAAATATGCAATCGAAATTAAGTATATATTTCACTCTTTAAAGAAAACATGCGCTTAAACACCTTTATTTGAGTCAAAAGGAATGTTGCGTAAAACATCGTTACGACGACCCAAAATCACTAGTATAGGGATTCGAAATTAATAAATCCCAATACTATATAAAACATTTCCTTTCCGAAATCATTTACTATAACAACAGTGTTATAGTCCACTATTTCCTTCTATTTCTCGAAAATGTCTATTTCAACAATGAATGTTGAAATCTATGTATTCGATACTTAACGCATTTTAAAACCACTTCAAATCGTTTTAATTCTATTTAAAATATCACTTCCCTAAAACACTTTAATATATTATCCACTGTCCCAAAATCATGAATATTCTTCGTTAACCAAATTCAACATTTTTCTACACATTTTGTTTAAAGGATTATCCACCGTCCAAAATCATGAATATATCTCCTTTAAAAATCTAAAATAATTGACTTATCAAAATAAGTCGTTTTCGGATTTATAAAACAATGTTTATAAATTCCCCTTTATATTTTATAAAGACTTCAATTTACAAAATATAAAAATCTTACTACTTATAAAATTCCATTTATATCCTCATTTTCAGCATTAACAGAACTCCTTTTATGATTCCACTATTTAGATTTATAAAATATATATTTTATAAATCTCATCTATAAACCATTTATACTTATTCGAAAATTTCAATTAAAATGCCAAAATCCGATTTATAAGTTAATTACTTATAAATCTTTTATTTTACAAAAATCTATTCATTTTATAACTTCACAATTTATAAATCTATAATTTTCATTCACTTATGAAATCCATTTATACTTCATTTTAATACTTCATAAAACTCGTTTCATAATTCCTATATTTTTAATTTATAAATATCAATTTTTATAAATCCTTTTATATAAACCGTGTATAACAATTCGAAAATCCCAATTTAAACTATTTTATAAATTTATTAACTACTTATTCCAAAAAACGCATTTTCGGTTATATTTTACCAAAAATCATAATTTTATAACATTAAATTTTATAACGTTTATTTATTTAAAATGAATCAATTCCAAAATTTAATAAAACGTATACTTTCAAAAATCACTTTAGAATCCTTTTAAATTTTGAAAATCATTCCTTTAACATTTTTAAAACTCCAAAATATGCCCAATGATGCAACAACACCCAATAATCAATCACGGCATCCAAACATCATATATCAATATGATAACAGAATATATATCAATATCTGTAAATAAATCAATACAGTTGAGGAATCCAGTTGGATACCTCCAACCTGTTTCCCTGCATCCACAGATGTTAGCACAATACCAATTCCGTGTCAACTCGGAATATCGCGGTATATAGGATTTATAAAATATTATCCGCTATTATGCGGCGCAATAGGGTCTCATCCGCTATATAATGCGGGAAAATCAACTCTAAGTGTACATATATAATACCAATCATATAATCAACAATACGGCGTATAATGTCTATTTCAATCAATAACAGATAATAATTTATCATCCAGGCATACAATCAACAATTTTAAATCTAACTATTTTAAATTTAAAACGAAACAATTCGATTGAGTGAGAAGTTCTCACCTTGCTTCCAATTCAGTTTCAACGTTTTATTTCGAATGCTTTTAATTTTACCTGAAATTCAACCTAGATCCAAACGACTCCAATCCAGTTCCATAGCATAGTGCTCGACAAAACGATTGCAACGCAAGTCGTTTCGTAATTTTCCGACCTCGTATGAAAGAGTTATGCTTATTTAAAGATCACACAATTTATAATATACATTAATTTCAATTTTTATTATATTTTAAACCCTACACTTGATATGGGCCGCACGTTTTCAAACTCCAACATCAGGCCGTCCCCCCTTTTCTTCTTTCCCCCAGATAAACACGCGACTAAACTACCCATTACCGTCGAAATTCACATGAATTATGCTCCCAATTCTTCGATCGAGACGACGATCAACCACCCTCACGTTGAAGCTCGCAACACCCTGCATCTCCACCTAGCACCATACGAAGCTCGGCCACCTTATCATCTCGAAAAACGCGCCTAGAATGAGCACGAACGCGACCTTGCAGCTCCCTCCACATTGCTCCATTGACGATCATCTTCTTATGGATCTGAAGCTCTCAACGTCCTCTAGAAGTTTGTAGTTGAAGAATTTTGTAATTGTTTGTAGATTTGGAGATTTTAGGGCAAGAACGAGATTAAATTCTGGCCATAGACAGAAAAATGGTAGCTAGGGCTGATAGGGTTAGGATTTATTGCAAAATTGAAGAATTGGGGTCCTTTTATAGAAAAATTCTAAAATTATTATTCATCCGAAATTTTTCGAACTCCAAACAAAGCGTGTCGGCTGGCGTTTCTTGGGTTTACCCTGCGTTCTGGACACAATGGAATAGGTTTTGAAGGCAATTCGATCGTATGTGCGAGTTACAGAAATAAACGATCAAATTTAAATCAAACCGATTAAACTAATTTCTATGCGTTTTGGCTTGTCCCGGACAAACCGTAAATCCGATTGACATGAAATTTGAAACCATACAATAATATAACATTACGGATCCGATGAAACTAGTTTCATAGAAATCCGAGACTGTTTGAAAAATGGCTATTTTAACTCGTCAATTAAATATTAAAATATTCAATTTTCTCAAATTAACTTTTAATTCGATTTTAAAAGTTGTATAACATCATTCTAACTTCAATATGATTAAATAAAATTTTACAAATCAATTTTAGTCATTTTAAACCCAAATTCCAATTATTTCTGTAATTTCTTATATTAAATTATCGATTTAATTATCCAATTTAAATCCAGATATTCGAAATAAAATTTATTCGACTTACAAATTTTACTTATTAATATTTAAAATCAATTAAATATACGAATTTTAATTGACAGAAATTCTGGGTCGTTACAGTAAGTACTTTTGAATCAATTTGAGTGTATTAATAGATATGAGCGCGTATTTGTTAGTGAATATAAAATTGTTTTTATATTGTGTTGACTTATCGGTTGAGTGTTCATGGATTCTGGTCGATATGTGGGACGCCATGTCATCGAGTTTCTAAACTCTTAAAAAAGATAAACCGACACAGTATCGTTTTAAAATAGGGTAAATGAAATAATTTTACCTAAATTATTTTTGTATATAAAATAAATAATTTTTCGTAAATTGTTATAGTTATATATGGTTGCTCGGTTGTTAGAAAGTGATAATATTAAATTATTATCATTGTTGTATGGATATTGAACTAGGGATTAGAATTATAACCAAAGGTTAAGGAATAAATTTATATAACAAAATGGGATTCGTAAATGTGAACTATAGATGTGACCTATAATTGAAAAATAAAATAAAAATTCCAAAGTAATATTTAATATGAATTGAAAGGATTTGGAATTCAAAATTTTGTAAATTCCTTTGAGTTTGAAAATGATTTTCAAAGGTTTTTGAGAAATAATGGTGATATTATTTCATAAATATTTTTGAATTAGATTTGAAATCTGGTGAGATTTGGAATTTTAAAATAGTTGAAGGGGTTTTAAGAGATAAAAGCATTGAACTCTTTTCGGTCGCTGGAAAATAACTTCGGTGATGACTATAGCATCATCGATGTTCATTTTCGAATTTCCAAGGGAGAAATTGCTGCCAGAATATTTTGAATTTGGTGTTTGTTTGCAAAAATTGGATTTGATTTTGGAATGCAAGGAATAATTTGGTTTGGTTATATATGATTTCAAAAATGTTTTGAATGCTTAAGCAATTATTTAAAACTCTGGAAGTTTAATTAGAAAAATTTATGGAATACAAACGGGTTTGATAACCTATAAAATTTGAAATCCGTTGGAATAAAATTTAACTTAAAGAAGATTTGAATTAAAGTAATGTGAAAACGAGATAGTCAGGAATATGGGACAATTAAATGTAGTAAATTAAAGGGATTAGTGAAGGGAATGTAAATAAGTTGGAAACTTGTAGAAGTTTAAATTTTGAATGGAAATAGAAGGTAATTGAATCTAGTTATATAAAAGTGAATTTGAGGAAAATTCTAAGTAGACTTAATGGAATGGTTATTGAAAATAAAATTAGTAAGTCGACTAATTGATTTAATCGGGTAAGCAAATGAACTGAAAATTTAATATTGGAAGCAATTTTAATTATGTTAAGTAAAGTGGAATTGAGAAATATAGTTTAAGTGGACTAAAAATACAAAGTTATAAGAATTGAAATTTACTGGAAATTGAAATAAATTAGTAAGTGGAACTAATTCAGAGTAATGATATGGATTGGATATGAATGTAGGATAGTCGATAGAATTCAATATTTAAAAATGGAAGGTAAATTGAATTCAAAAGGAAATTGAATAAAATGGGTATAAATCTTAAGTGTTGAAGTGAAAATAAATATAGGAAGTGTATAAAATATTTATACTGAAATTGAGAAACAGATGGCTAAATTCTTAAGTAAATTTGGAATCGAGAAATATTGTAAGTTAATGAATGAAGGTTTAATAAGGGTGTGTGAAATGATAATTAAGAATAGGAGTATGGAAATCAAATGTGAATAAAAGGAGAATTGATGTAGCTAATAATCAATTGAATAGTTACGTAGGATGTACGTATATTATTTATTTCGCATAACAATTTGATCCAGATTCGAGCGCAGAATCTCGCGGTAGTTATACCAATCCGAGTTGGGATTTTTTACTCGATTTTCGACGGCGAACCCTGGATATGGATTTTGATTGATTCTAGAAATTCTCTTTGATAGTGTGGCTATGCAAGGAGAATGACCGTTTCTGATCAAGAAATCATATCTGAGTCCACACTAGGAAGTTGGGTGGACGATACTAGTTTGGATGTGGAATTGTGTGATCGACTGAGCAATCGGATTTGATATTGCTTACGGGTGATATACGCACATCGTACGGTCTTAAGTAAAGCAAATAGTGAAAACTCTGTAAAGAAATGGATAAAATGATTTTGGATTTTGTAATTGGATGTTATTTCTAAGTAGGATGCACAAGTGTTTTGAAAGGAAATTGGGATTTTTGATTTCATAAGATAAACTGAATTGTTCAACAAAAGGTATGTATTTAAATTTCTGTACAAAATTTGATGATTTTCTGTTTTAGCCATTCGGCATTTTGTTTTCTTTTGAAATCTGGGGACCCATAGAGGCATTTTGTAGTTGTACCGATCTATCTGCGCAAAGGAGACGCTGGCGAAATTTTTCGAAAAATTAGAGAGTAAGAATTTTTTTGAGAAATTTAGATAATTTAAAATTTGAATTATAATTTGAATGGTTGAACAAGTAATGTTGTTTGGAAACTATGGAAGAGTGTGGAAAATTAGTAAGGGTAATAATGTGACTTTAATAAAAAGATTATTTTAATGTTGTTGAAAACTGTTTGGTTTTAGGGAAAATAGTACACTGGTATTGGACCATTCTTCTTAAACTAGTAATTTCGAGGATGAAATTCTTTTAATTGAGGAGGAATGTGACAACCCGGATTTTTGGATATTTGAAATTGGAATATTTTATTGATTTTAAATATTCAAAATTTAATTTTCAACTTGAATTTCAAATATCACTATTTTTTTGACAAATAAACTATTGAATTAAACAATTGGAAATCGGGTAAAATATGAATTCTGGGATTTCGAGTCTGCTAAAAATAAATTGATGGTTTATAAAATTTATATTGATAATACTGGAGATAACGAACTTTTAAAATTGAATTTAAAACTATTTTTTTCAATTTGAAAATATATTGTTTAAATCGATATTTAAAAATAGCCTTTCGAGGCATAGTCTCGGATTTCGACGAAACCAGTTCCATTGGATTCGTAATATTGTATTATTATTGGATTTCAATTTTCGTAGCGTTTGAAGTTATCATGTGGCCTATGATATATAAACGCGCTGAAATCTATATCGAAAATTCAATACAAAAACTGGGTCCAAAAAGCTATCTTCTCCGTAAGATCGAATTAGAACTCGAAACCTTTTCCATTGCGTTCGGAATAAGGGTATAACCTTATAAACACCTGGCGGCATGCGTCGATAGGAGGTCAAGATTTTGAGTGAATTTCAAGACAATTTGGATTTGAATTTGAATTCAATTTAATATATTATATATCAACATTCAAATCAGTATTCCCATCAATACTTTTTCAATTCTACTTCAAAACACTATAAACCATCCATTACGTGTCCGCCTGCCTTTTCAAATCACGTACAAGTGTTTCCCTTCGTTTCTTTAGAAAAAAAGAGAGACGCTTTATAATCACAACTTATTCCCTTCAAAATCTACAGAATAAAATGGCCGAGCATTTCTACAAATCAAAAAAAAGAAAGAAACAATCTCATTCAAAATAAAATATTAAACCTCGTTCTAGTTTAAAATCGCGACTATCCTTTCTTCAATCGAGTTTCTTTCCTCCATTAAATTGATTCGCGAAGTCTCGAGCTCGTATATATGTAATAAAAAAACTATCACGATCGAATCGATCGCGATTTCGTGCATAGCGATCAAAGGGGGATTCGCGAAGCCCGGGTTATGCGACGTAGGAGGCCACGACATTGATGGGTACTCTCGCTGGAGAGGGAACGAAGGCGCAGGGGGAGTGTTCGATGATTTTGGGTGTGTGCATCTTAGCTGTGACAGTAGCGGGTGCAATTCGTGGAGCACGGTGGTTCTGGAGGAAGAGCCTGGAGGGGGTCTAGAGAGTAGAGCAATTTGAAGGCTGTAAAGTAATACTAGATCTTTAATTTAATTTAATAAAGTATATATATTTGCAGGGAAAGAAAATTACTGATTGTTCTATACAGATTGAAAAGAAATTATATCTATATATATGTAGTAGATGCCTCACTTCATATTTCTTTATATCTAAATTTATTTCCAGAATTTATTCTTACAATTTTATATTAAAATTTTATTTTTACAGTAAAGAAATTTTCTATTTAGTTATTTACAGAAAAATTTATAAAGATAAATGTATCCATATAAAAGATGTTCTTACCTATTTCAATTTAAATATACATAGATAAAGAGAATATGTATATAATATTTCGGTAAATATAGGAATTTTAAAAATGTTATATAGAGTTTATAAAAAGCAGATTTTTAAAGGTGTATAAAGGTTGTTTTTATAATAATAAAAAAATAAAATGAATACACATATATACCTATATTTATTTACTAGCTTAATTTTAACACAATGGAGATTAATTTGTTTAATAAACTTATTTATTATTTAGTTGCTAAAGATTTCAAGGGAAAATTAGTTTAAATCAAATTATAAGTTAAAATTAAATGAGTAAATGGTTATTAATTTTTTGATTAATTCAAATATTTATAAACCATTTAACGTTTATATAAGGTCTGTAATCGTGGAGAATTAAGCCGGTGTGGATCAGATTGCAAATTAAAAATCAAAGGTGAGTTAATCTCACTCATTTGGATTACTTTTTAAATTTAAATAGTTAAATTTAAATTATTGGTTGTTTGCTTGAATTGATAATTTATTATCAGCTTGGATGTGTTATGTTATATATATATATATATATATATATATATATATATATATATATATTAGAGTGACAGATTTCCTGCATTATATAGCGGATGAGACCCTATGCGCCCTGCATAGTAGCGAATGACCCTATATACCGCGATATCCCCCTCGAAGTGGGATTGGTAATTTATATTGTGCTAACATCTGTGGATGTAGGGAAACTGGTTGGATTGATCCAAGTGGATTCCTAAAAAACATTGAATTTATTTTATATTCAGCGATGTGATTTATTTGATGAGCTGTGATAGAGTATATTGATTATATTGGGGATTGAAATTATTGAATGCTATGCTTGTTGAATATAAATGCGCATTTTGAGAAATGGAAAATATATATAAAGTTTCAATTTTTAAAGGAAATGAAAAGAAAATTCTTAAGTAAATAATTATTGGGAAATGGATAAATAAAATAATAAATTTTAAAAGGGAATTTAATCCAGGAAATCGGTTTGAAATCGATTTAGTGTTTTGGAAACCGTGATTTAAAGGAAAACGAGAAATGGAAATTTGTAAACTGGTTTATAAATGAAGTGGAATATTTATCAGTGGATTAGTTTTAAAAGTATAGATTCCGGTCGAATTTATAAGGAAAGGTGCAATTATTTTAAAAGGAAAAAGGTGATTTTATTTTTAAAAGCTGGAAAGTATATTTTTCTGGAAAATTAAGTATATTTTCAAAGAAAGGATTTCAAAGTATAAACTAGAAGTTTAAATAAAAATGTTTTTGAATGTTTTATAAATTTATTATTTTAATTATTTTTAAGTGAAAGGTAAATATTTATTTAAGTTAATTATGGTAGATAACTATTTTTAAAGGTAAATTAGTATTATGATTTTTAAAAAGGAATTTTAAAATAAATATTTGATATAATAACTTTATTTAAAAGGAAATTTTGGTTTAAGTTTTACTCAGTAACTCTTATAGTATTTCTTAGGTATTATTTTTATTTAAGTAATTTTGGTAGCCTTAATATAAATAATTTAAGTATATATTTTCGAAAGTGACTATAAGGAAATGGAAATGTGTTTTAAAAATAAAAGTGATTTTATTTTTAAAGTTGTTGAAAGAAATTTATGGGTTGAGACGTAAATTAAATCGAGATAAATCAAGAAGGGTTTATAAATGATTAGACTGTTACATTAGAATGGAAAGTGAATTTCGTAAAAAGCCAAGTATTTTTCAAAGAAGATTTTTAAAGTATAAGTTAAAAGTTTTAAAATTGTTTAAAGGAATGTTTTAGAGGAATTTATTATTCAAATTTTTTTAAGATTTTAAAGTAAATATTCATTAATTTAGTTATAGTTGTAATTATTTTTAAGGTTAAATTAGCATTTTGATTTAAAAGATTGTTACTAAATATTTATACTTTATAAAAATGACTTCTATTTTATAGGTAGTTTTGGCTAAGTTTTACTTGAAAAATTATTATGGAATTTCATAATTATTATTTTGAATAAAGTCATTGAAGTAGTTTATTTTAAATGTTTTAAAGTTTATATATCTTTGGACAAAGTGATTTAAATTATTTAAAATATAAGCTACTAGGACTTGGTGCTTTTCTGTAGAAATGAAACAATTGTTTGGATGAATGTATGGTTCGATAGTTAAATAACCAACTATCAATATTGACCAATGTGCTGATCGTTTCGAAGTGATCGGGATTGGGATTAATTTCCTGAAAACCACTTCGATCCGGTTTGAACGTTCTTGTGAGTAAGACAAGAGCTAGGAGTCGAAGATGAGTAGTGAAGTGCAAGGGCTGATCGCTACTAATCTTGAGGGTGATCTCAAAATGGATGTAGTAGTAGTACTGCCTTCGGTTCCGTTCGGACTAGGAACAGACTTGTATGGATGAATGCTATCAGACCATCGTCAGGGGCACTATAAGAATTCTAAGTGTATGTCTGATAAAAAGGTAACTCATAGCCTCGAGCTTCATCAACCAGGAATGGCTAAAACAGTGGAGGTGCAACAAGGCTAAGTGGCTAGCAACCAATTATGGTAAGGTCATTCTTATCTAGATGTCCCTTTTTATTCGGCTGTGTGGATGGTTGCAGATCCCAACCGCTGGGTGATCTTATTTGGACTATCCAGTAAGGAGTAGCTCAGGTCTTGTGTAGTAGGGGATCAGGGTGGATCCTCTATATGTTGATCTAGACCACGTACTGTGGCGGGCGGTACCACAGTAACCTTGCCATTGATGGAAAACCAATCTCCAATAAGTCCCTTCGGATTTGTTTGTATACCTATTATGCTAGAATTTAATGAATATAACAATTTCGGCTATTTGAGTAAGTAATTGTATTTAGATACTACTATAATATCAAAGGATTTGATAAGAAATGTTTTGGTTATTGTAAGGTAAAAGCCCAACATGTTTATTTGGGGCTTGGTCTTACGTGAAACCTTTGATTTTAAAAGGATTTTGGAAACTTTAATAATCCAATTGAGTGTGTTTTCTCATGCTGGTTTTCCAAACTGACTCGGGAGTTGATTTAGTATAATGCTCGGGTCAGACCGAGTATTATAGAGTACAGATTCTGGATAGACTGCTAGGGAGCTCAAGGGATGTGCTGGATGGCGAGACGTATCACACGTATCTTTCTTATTTCTATGGTGTTTGGTATGATGTATATTCAGCTTTGTGTGGACAAGTTACCATAACTGTCCAATGTTGTGCATTTGTTGATATTATACTCTGATGATGTATATATAAGACAATTACAGTTTCTTTTGTACAAAGATCAGTCATTTATCAATTATATATTGTTCCGCTGCGATTGTGAGGTTCTGATGTTGTTTTGTTTTTCTTCTTCTACCTCCTTCTTCTTTAACCCTTACGGTCTGGTTTTTTTGCATTCGATTGTTCGGCATTTGATACGGTGGACGTATTGATGTCGATTTTAGAGCGTCAAAAAATCAGGTCGTTGCAAATCATATACTTGATTAAATGTGAAACATTCATGGAAATTAAATCTTCCATATCTACCACATTTCTGACATTTCAACCCTATCATATCCCTCGTCTAGAGATAAATTGTTATTCTCACAGTTAAATGGTCAGCCTACTTATCGGCATTTAGTACTAGCCATGGGATGACTTAATTTCCCTACATGTGTCACTACATTATTTGGGTTTGATATTTGTTCTAGGTTACTTAACGGTAAACGACATAGAGATCACTTGATTAAACATTTTAAAATTGAAAGCACTTTTGAGAAGAGAATAGATCGATATTTGAAATCAATTGATAATTAAAACTCCTAATATTTATTAAATAGTTGAGTAATCAAATTTAAACCTTCCTTAAATAGTACTTAAACTTAATTAAACCCTAATCAAAACTTGATTATCCTTAATCAGAAATTAATTAGTATTAAACCCTTTTTAAATAAAAATTAAATAATTAATTAATAAAATAATAATATTATATAAATAAATCCTTAATTAGATACTTGAATAGTAATCAACTTTAATTACACTACTAAACATGATTAACTTAATTGATTAACAGTTAAGTATAAACAACTCTTATTAACTTGTGATTTGTGCTAATCTTAATTAATCGTTCGTTAATTAATTTATTAATTGAAAACTTATAAATTACCTTCAATTAACTTAATTAAAGTTAAAAAACATTTATTATAATGGTTCTAAGGGTAAACACCTAATAGTTCGTTTTAATGAACTGCGCGTATAGCGACTATCGCTGTATTGACCCGTAATTCTAACTTTTTGAAATTTATATCCAATTTATAAAAACTTCAACTTTGAACCCTTGTTTCCTTTAAAACATAAAATTGAACTTTGGAAGCAAAACAAAAGTTTAAACCTTAAAAACGTTTCACTTTTGAAAACAAATTCAAACCTTCGACAGAAATGGATTTCTACGCCACTTTTGGTTAGCTAATCACTAATTTCATGGCATGTACCCGTATGCAACAAATAACTCATTTCAAATACCATGCCATAACATACATCATAGTACTAACATATGCAATAATATTTTTCCACGATCGCTAACTAACTTCTTCCCAAAATACAAGATAGAGACTTTCTTGCCTAATCAAACTTCGGCGTACAAAATTATCAACAAATCATCAAATAATCAAGCACACATCATATATAACATTTGTACATAAATTGTCGGCATCAAAATTGGCCACCAACACCTAATCATAAGTGAAATCACCAATATCCAGTCACAGATCACAGATAGAGTATATGTAGAGAATATAATATGAAGAATAGCCAAAATTAAAATGAAAGCAAGTAAAAGAGAGACAAGATTTATAGTGGTTCAGCTAACTCCGGCCTACGTCCACTCCTGAACAATCCATTTTATTATCAGAAATTTGAATACAATTACAATCCATAATTCCAGAATAAAAAAGGTAGAGTAACCACTGGGTAGAAGATGAAGAGAAAAAGAATGAAATCCTCCTTTTTCGAAGCCAAGCCTACAGCATTTATAGGTGAAATCTCAGCTATATGGCCTTCTCACCTACATGAGCCCACCATAACGATCGTCGAGCTCAACTCGTTAATCCTATGCCGAATGGGAGCAACTTTATGCCAACCCAAAGCAACACCACGCCAACCCTAAGTAGATACCGAAGCGAACTCTATACCAAACCGAAGTAGAACCCGAAGCAACCCTATGCTGACCGAGAGCAACACCATGCCGATCCGGAGCAATACCATGCCGACTCGAAGTAGAACCTGAAGCGAACCTTATGCCGACCCGAAGTAGAACCCAAAGCAACTATTTGCCGACCGAGAGCAACACCATCCCGACCCGGAGCAACACCATGTCGACCTGATGTAGAACCCGAAGCGAATCTTATGCTGACCCGAAGTAGAACCCCAAGCAACTCTATGCCGACCCGAAGCAACTCTATGCCGACCCGAAGCAACACCATGCCAATCCAAAGTAGAACCAAAAGTGAACCATATGTCGACTCAAAGTAGAACCCAAAGCAACTCCATGCCGACCTGGATAAACTCTATGCCGACCCGGAGTAACATAATGCCGACCCAAAGTAGAACCCGAAGCGAACCTTATGCCGACTCGAAGTAGAACCCGAAGCAACTCTATGCCGACCCGGAGCAACTCTATGCGGACCCGAGCTACGCCTTTGTCCAAGTCCTGCGTCATTTATCCATTGACTATGCTTAACTCTGGCTTCATATCGGTAATTGATTATCCATCCATCTGAACCAAGTCCATGACATTCCAGCCTCGATAATCGTGAAGTCTATGGGGTTTAATCCGCCTGTATACTGCCTTCCCAAAATGCGGGTTAACACTTTGCCTCCTAAAACATGCCTTGCGTTAGGAAGGCGTGTTTTGTATTGCCGTAAGCCCGATGTTCGAAACCTGTGGATGACCTGTGAAGAGATCAATGATCTTGCCTGATTGCTAGTAATGATCGTTTGGGACCGTTAATAAAATTCGTAGCCATCATAAGCTGATGATGATCTATAGAGATCGAATGCCGTCAAAGACAGAATGGGATTGTTCGAGATCGGATGTTGTTCGAGGCAAAATATGATCGTTCAAAATCGGATGTCGTTCAAGGCGAAATGTGATCGTTCAAGATTGGATGTCGTTCGAGGCGAGATGTGATCGTTTGAGATCGTGCGCCGTTCGAGGCGAGATATGAGCATTTGAAATCATGCGCCGTTCGAGGCGAGATATGATCATTTGAAATCATGCGCCGTTCGAGGCAAAAGGTGAGTTCCCGGACTAAGTATTACTAATGTTAGATTTCACCTTCGAGTAAGTTTCGGTATCATTTGTTATGGTAGTTCATCGCCATCTCAAAGCATGCCTAAGGACCATTTGCGATCCGGTACATGTGTTAGTGACTTGGCCGTTTTGGTGTAGGATTTATTATTAGTTATTTAGTTCATGCCATCAAAAGATGACGATCTGTGCCCTCAAGTCGGGCTAGCTCCAACTTGTTGCAGATGATGACTGCTCATGTCCCATCATCGTTATCAATTTCCAAGCAAAGCCATCCAAATCCATGCCTACAATTCCATAGGGAGTTGTGCTAATCCATTCTCCTTGGTCGGGGATTGCCCCCGGTTGATCCAATCCGTATCTAAGCTTGCAAATTTCTGGTACAAGTCTAGATTCCATTTTCCAGCTGTTCCAACATCCATTAGCGGTCTCCGATTGTCATTTCTATCGTGCCCCAATGTCCATGAGGGAATCCGAGATTATCCTCTTCCAAATGCGCATCCATGCTCTGATCCGTGCCAAAATTCCATCCATCATCTTGCTTTCTTCTTTTTTCTGGTTTTGATCCTGGATTTCCTCCTGTCTCTTTAGCCCTCTTTCCTGCATAGCATCCATCATAGTTTCTATCTTGTCCCACTCTTTGTCTTCTAGTTGATTGCCTAGCCATTGCTGGTGAAATCCAACCTCCCAAGCTTTCAAATCTAAGATCCTAATGTCAAAATCCCTAAATGCAAGCTTTCTCGGTGAAAGCACCAAAATGTTGGCATCAAAATTGGTCACCAACACCCAATTATAAGTGAAAGCACTAATATCCAGTCATAGATCATAGATAAAATATATATAGAGAATATATTATGAAGAATGGCCAAAATTTAAATGAAAGCAAGTAAAAGAGAGACAAGATTTATAGTGGTTCAACTAACTCCAGCGTACATCCACTCCAGAACAATTCTTTTTATTATCAGAAATTTGATTATAGTTACAACCCAGAATTCCAGAATAAAAATGGCAGAGTAGCCATTGGGTAGAAGATGAAGAGAAACGGAATGAAATCCTCCTCTTTCGAAGCTAAGCCTACTACATTTATAGGTGAAATCTTGGCTATAGGGCCTTCTCACCTGCATGGCCCCACAATAACGATCATCGAGCCTAACTCGTCCATCCTATGGCGACCCATAGCAACTCGATGCTAACCCAAAGCAACACCATGCCGACCCGACTTAGAACCTGAAGAAAACCTTATGCTGACCCGAAGTAACTCAATGCCGATCTAGAGCAACATCATGTTGACCCGAAGCAACAGCATGCCGACCCGAAGCAACAGCATGCCGACCGAAGGTAGAACCCGAAGCGAACCTTATGTCGACCCGAAGTAGAACCCGAAGCAACTCTATGCCAACCGGAGCAACTCTATGCCGACCCGAAGCAACACCATGCTGACCCGAAGCAGAACCCAAAGCGAACCTTTTGCCGACCTAAAGTAGAACCCGAATTAACTCTATCCCGATCCAAAGCAACTCTATACCGACCCAAAGCAACTCTATGCCGACCCAAGCTACGCCTTTCTCCAAATCCTACATCATTTATCCATTGACTATGCTTAACCTTGGCTTCATATCCGTAATTGATTATCCATCCATTCGTCTGAACCAAATCTATGATATTCGAGCCTCGATAATCGTGAAGTCTGTTAGATTAAATCAGCCTATATACTACCTTGCCAGAAGGCGGGTTAACACTAACACCAATATACATCATAAATTTGCTAATTTTAATAAAGTTAACTAATTGTTTAAAAAGTGTTAACTTTACTCATATTGCTAAAATTAGGTCGAACTTCACCGAAATTCAAGCACGACATAAACAAACCTCCTAGCTTTGGAATTTTTGGACTTTGGGTGCTAAAGTGGGTTAATATGGCTCGGCCTAGGGGGTTTGGTGGGATCGGTCAGTAGAGAAATGAGGTGATTGTGTTTTTTGGGTGTATATGAAGCTTAGAAGTGGATAAAGTGATTTAGAGTTTTTTTGAAGTGGTTTATTTATATTTTGAACTAGTTTCCTCTTGAAATATTTTTCCTAAGAAGCCATTAGTATGGGTAATAGCAAGAAGAAAAGAAATGAAGAATATGGAGAATGGAATGCAAATGAATTTTGGTGAAGATGGTGGGGAATTTATAGGCTAGGAAAATGGGTAAAAGACTAAACTACCTTTTATATTAAATAATATATATTCATGCATGCTACACCTTGCCCCTTCACCTTCCTAGCACACATTGCCCTCCACCTATACCTCCCTAAATCATGCAACTAAAGCCGTTTGTGTACTTTAGGTAAGGAGGTATGTATGTATATATGAAAGTGTGTGTGTGTATATATATTAACCATAACTTGTCATTTCATGATTAAATATATATATTTATATATGTGTGTGTATATAAGTTAGTAATTTTTAAGTGAGATTTATGATCACTAATTATATAATCTAAATTTGTGTACACGGTGCACAAACATGCATAATATTTCCGACAAATTTCCAGTATCGAAATGTCGAAATTTCGAAAATGTTCTTCGATCACATTTTCTATTTTTCTATGAACTATCTATGTTGGTAAACAAATTTTTGACCACTATTTATCATCATTAATGATTAATTAAAATAGGTTAATTCTTTAATAAAAATCCATTTATTTATTACTAAAAATATATTTAAAACCCTTATAGTAAAGTGGTAAAATTCTGGTTTGTTGCACTCTCCTCCCTTAAAAGAAATTTCATCCCTAAATTAGCAAACAATGAGGCAATTAAAACTACGCCAAAAGCTATATATTCATATCATAGAACACATAAAAAGATATGCACTAAGCATCCATAGCAAATAGACATACACCATACAAACAAAATACCAAAGACTATCCTAACATTAATTCTGGATAGGCTCCCGCATATGATCCACTATCTCCCAAGTACAATCTCAAGGATCCTTGGTCCGTTGAACCTTTACCAGCTTCACCACTTTATTCCATACCTTTTTTCATCTTGGTCAACAATATGAACTAGATGCCTAATCATAGTTAGATTCGACTCTATCTCCAAATCATGTTAAACTGATGATTCAACAATCAAAGACGAGTCATGAACACTTTTCCTTAAATGGGATACATGAAAAACATTACGGACCCCTGATAATTTTTTCAGTAACTCAACTCTGCAAGCCAATGATCTTTTTATCCTCTCTATCACTTTAAATGGTCCAATGCACCTTAGTGCCAGTTTTCCAGCTCCATCGAATCAAATGACCCTCTAATTGGAGCTATCTTTACAAATACAGAATCACTAACTCCAAACTTTAAATCCCTTCTTCATTTATCAACATAACTCTTTCTACGATCCTAGGTATATTTCATTCTTTCTTAATCAATGCAACTTTTTTATTAGCCTCTTGAATCATGTCTGGTCTATCCCCGTCTCTACCTAACATGCCGGTGATTTGTATGGACATTCGTAGAGCGCTTCATAAGGTGTTATGCCGATGCTTGCTTGGTAACTATTATTATAGGAGAACTCAACCAAATGTAGGTGATCTTCCCAAGATCCACCAAAATCAAGAATACAAGCCCTTAGAAGATCTTTCAGAATCTGATTTACCCGCTCTGTCTTTCTGCCTATTTTAGGGGTGATAGGTGGTACTTAATCTCAATTTTGTTCCTAGAGTTGTCTGTAGTGCCTCCCAAAACTGACTAGTAAATATTGGGTCTCAATCGCTTACCATACCCATGAGGAATCCATGTGACCTTACTACTTATCTCATATATATTTCGACTAACGAAGTTGTGGTCCTTGTTGGTTTCAGTGGAATAAAATGTGCGCTCTTTGTTAGTTGATCCATGATAACCCATACTCCTTCATTTCCTTTTCTAGCTCTAGGGAAACCATCGATAAAATCCATTTATATCATTTCCCATTTCCAATTATGTATTTCCAAGGGTTTTATCCATTGATATCATTTCCCATTTCCAATTATGTATTTCCAAGGGTTGTAATAGTCTAGCTGTCTTCTGATGATCTCCTTTTATTAATTGACAGTTCGAACATCTGCTAACATAAATCGAGATATCGCTCTTTGTCCCTTTCCACCAAAACACCCTCTTCATATCACAATGCATTTTAGAAACACTTAGATGAATACTCATTTTTGATCGTTGACATACTGCCAAAACATTGTGTGTCTGGCCATCGACATTTGGAACACATAAACGTCGGTTCATCCTTAAGTACTTCGACTATCCATCTCAAAATCCGAACATATATCCTCTTCATTTCCATGAATGAGTTCTAATAGAATTCCTTTCCAAAAGAGTTGGTTTAACTTCCAAGAGTGCTAAGATTGCATTCCTGCTCAAAGTGTCTGCTACATCATTCGCTTTCCCTGGCATATAAAGGATATCCAAATCGTAAGCTGCCAAAACTATAACCATCTCTGCTACCTCAATTTAAGATCCTTCAAAGTGAAAAGGTACTTCAAGGACTTGTAATCCGTGAAGAGTTCATACCTTTCGACTATTTAAAGAAGGAAGTTACTACAAGAATTTTGAAAAGAAAGAAATAGGCTAAAGAAGAATAGAAGGATCCTTACCCAACAAGTAGTGTCTCCACATCTTCAATGCAAAAACCATTGCTAAAAATTACAGGTCATGAGTTGCATAATTCACCTCATGTGGCTTTAAATGTCTACTTTCGTAGGCTATAAACTTCCTTGCTGCATAAGCACTGCACCTAAACCTACTTTACTATCATCGGTATCAATCGCCAGTCCTTCATCTCCATCAATAATTTCCAAAACGGGCACACTAGTCAAACTTTTCTTTAACTCAAGAAATGCTCTCTCACACTTTGGCATCCATTCAAACTGTACATGTTTTTTTGTTAACTTGGTTAAATGTGACATGATCTTAGAATAATTTTTGATAAGTCTTCTATAATATCATGCATCCCTATAAAGCTTCTCACTTCCAAGGGAGTTTAGGGTCTCGTAAAGTCCCTAACTGCTGCTACCTTGGCTGAATTCACTAAAATACCACATCCAAATATAACATGACCAAGATATCTTACTTCTGACTGCCAAAAGTGGCATTTGGAAAACTTTGCCTTTAAAACGTTCTTCCTTAACGTTTCCAATACACTTCCTAATGGTATTTATGCTCTTCTTTAGTTTTGGAATAGACAAGGATATCATCAATAAAAACTAATACAAACTTAGTCAGAACATTCCTAAATACTCGGTTCATCGGATCAACAAAGAATGCAGGTGCACTGGTTAGACCGAAAGGCATAACCAACCAATCATGGAAAAGTTCTGAATTCCTAAAAGTAGTTAAGGGTATACTAGTCTTGGCTACTTGTAAATGATGGAAACTTGTAGCAAGGCCTAACTGAGAGAATATCCTGACCCTATATAGTCGGTCGAACTTATCATCTATGTGAGGTAATAAGTATTTATATCGAATGGCCAAATTTCTTTATAATCTGCACATAGCCTTAACGAACCATCTGACTTGGCTACAAAAACTGCTGGTTATACCTGGTTCGATTTACTTTTTCTAATCAATCCTTTGCTTAGCAAATCATTGGTTTGATCCCTCAACTTTTGCCTCTCCCTTGGTGCCATCCTACGCATGGTTTGAAATCTTGTCTCGTAACGGGAACTAAATCAATACAAAATTCTATTTCTCGATGTGGGAGTAGATTATTAACCGTTTCAAACATATTTGGAAAATTTCTAACAATTTTTATCAATTCAATTTATTTTGAGATGATTCCAAGGAGTAGAGGAAACTATTTATACATCTATTTGGCTTCCTACCCTTTATACTTTCCAGCACATTCTTAAACTGGCTTTTAATACTATCCTCCTTTAACGAAATCTATAATTTCTCCATTTTCCGACAACCAATCCATACCCAGAATCACATCAAATCCCCCAAAATCCAAGACAAACAAATTATAAAAGAAATGGTGTTTTCGAAAATCAATTTGTATGTTTTAACAAATTAAACATAAGTTAGTTGTACCTCCTATAAGATTTGACACACTTATGGGGTTTTAACCATTTTCGGTTTAAGCTCTAACTTATCTACTAACTCTTTAGAGATGAAACTACGAGGGGCTCTAGTATCGAATAAAACATGAACCAAAATACCATAAATAGGTAAGGTACCTTCTAAAACTTGCTTCCCTTTCATGTCCTCAAAGGTGGAGGGCTCATCCTTGCTTGTATACAGCTTAGCCTGCTCTTCCTTCTTCATCAAAGGACAATCCTTAATCATGTGGCTAGGTTGATGACAATTGTAGCAACGAGTCCCTGGACTATTGGGGCGATAGCCTTTGCTTGTTGACAATAAGTTGAAATATGTCCCTTCTTCTTACAATTATAACAAACGACATCTTTTTACCTGTTTCCCTGATCACCACCTGTGGTTTTTCCTTTCCCTTGCTTATTTTCCATTTTGGGTCAAATTTTCTCTTATTCGAATTAAACTTACCTACACTAATTGCTGTTGCTGGCGGCTTTGCTTTATAAAGTGCTCATAGGCCATATCAATTAAGTCCACAAATGGTTCCCTCATATGCCCGGTCATCTTCTCATGGAACTCCTCTCTCATTCCTGGCACGAACAAGTCATTTTTCTTCATTGGATTATCTATGAAGCCGAGCCCAAAATGGGATAACTCGTTCAATTTTTCCTCTTACTTAACTACTGATAATTCTCCTTATTTGAGATCAATAAAACTTCTGTATAACCTTGTCTTGCCTACTGCTGGCATAAACTATTCTTCGAATACCTCCTTGACTTGGCCCTATGAGAATTCATCTTTTGGGGTGCAGCGACTGAATCCCACCAAGCCGCAGCACTTTCCTATAACTGCCATAAAGTTAGGAACCTTTTCTGTTCATCTGATATGTCTAATCCTTTGAAAATTTCTCGTATGATCTCAACCAAGCTTGAACTTCAACAATCGACTCCATGCCCTTGAATGGTTTCCCTCCTAAGTTGGTAAATTGCTTGCACAATGCAGTGAAGTTATCCCTGGATGAACTGGAGCTACAGCCTCAACTGCTATTCCACCCCTTCTAGCATTAACAGTTCTCCCATTAGTGGTTGTGGTACTACCAATTCCCCTTCCTTGTCTTGCTCTAGTGCTTTATTCTTACTATCTTGATAAAGTAAGGTAACTCTTCGAATACTTAGACGAAGTTAACTTAGGGAAAAGATCGTAAATCTAGACATATAAATGTTGAGTAGAACAAAACAAAAATGCATTCTCATAAACTGAACTCATTCTAGGGTAATGCCAACCCTATCTCTAATGAGTTAACCTCAACCAAGGCCTAGGTGTTCGATCAACCTAAGCTCTAATACCACATGTGACGGTCTTCCTTTCTTACACCTAAAGACGACACTAAATACATCCTTAGTATCCTTGTGTTGATAATTCAAGTGTCCAAAAGACACGTGGGGTAAATAGTCGAGAAATAAAACATAGATTTCATTATAACATGAGAATAATATATAACACCACCAAATAGTACACAAAGTTATCCTAAAATATTACATCAAGTTACAACAAGTACTACTCTAAATCCAAGACTTAAGACAGCAAGACCAGACTGCCCATTAATATTACATAATATGCACAACATAGCGGAAATACAAATGTAACTACTAGATGCTGGGAGGACTCTCGCTCCATCCTACTCCAAAATACTTCTCTAAACCTGGCTACTCAGCTACTCAACAAAAATTTTAGTATTCGAGAGTTTAGGATAAAAAAATAAACTACCGGTCAGACAAAGTTTTGGTGTGAGTAAAGCGTAAAGTTTGACTTTATAAAAACTTTAAAAAAAATCAATTTGTAAGATCGCACCGCATATAAACATGAACGGATTTTTACATTACGATGACCAAAACATTTTATACCAAAATCATCTGATTTTATCATAATGTCTAGATTTAAAATAAAATATAGATCTTAGCCGAAATTGTTGCATTAATTAAACAGCACACCAGGACGTACACCAAAAACTGAAGGCTCGTAGCGGATAATGGATTCGAAGTATGAAAGAGTAAGGTTCTACCTGTCGAATTTGTACACTTCTAGATAAAACGTACATGAGGCTACAACACGTTGCACCCCTTCTACTTAGGACCGGCTATGACGACCTAGAATTTTGAACATTTGAAATTGAAATATTTAATTGATTTTAAATATTTGGAAGTTATTTTAACTTGGATTTCATATTTAACTATGGGTTTGGAAATTTAATTATTGAAATTCGTCATTGAAATTTAAGTAAAATATTTTATCTTCAATTTTAAGCTTGTTAAAAATATTTTTAAAGACTTAGAAAATTTATATTGATAGTTGAAGATAATGGAAGCATCGAAATTGAATTTGGAAACGCTTTGTTCATTTTTGGAAATTTATCGTTTAAATTGATATTTAAAAATAGCCTTCCCAGTCACATTTTCGTAATTCGACGAAACCAGTTTCATTGGATCCATAATATTGTATTATTATCGAATTTCAATTTTCGTAGTATTTGAAATGATCGTATAGCCATACGATAAACAAACGCGTTGAAAATTTTATCAAAATTTAATTTAACAAATGGTCCAAAAAGCTATCTTCTCCTTACGATTGAATTTGGATTCGAAACTTTTTCCAGCGTGTTCGGAGTAGGGTTGAACATTATAAACGCCTAGTGGCATGCCTCGATAGGAAGTCAGAATTTTGAGTTACGATTTCAAGACGATTCAAGATTTAAATTTAAATTTAAATTTAAATAATATTGTGCACATTGTTGACAGGTCAGTATGAATCAATATCAGCATATTTTCTTTCCCATCTAAACTTATTGCTTTCTTTTTCCATCGCTGTAGCAAGAGGATTTCTTCATGCGGCAGTTTTAGCACGTGTTTCCTCAAAATCCAACAACTCAACACGTGTAACATTATTTTTTTCTCCCTTTATGAATTCGAATCGAGAAAACCCAATCAGAAAAAAATAGAATGGCGGAACACAGTAAATTGCAATTGATTTCGTTCATTTATTAAAAAAATCAATCGCCTGCGCGCGCTGGAAGACGCATCGATTGAGGGAGAGGCATCGCGATGGTGTGTGTGAGTGTGAGAGAGCGGCGTGTTGATCGACGAACGGCAGGACCCTATGGCGAGGCTCGTAGGTTGGGGCTAAAGATCGGAGGTTGCTAAAGCTCCCAGTGAAGTGATGAAGTTGAAGTTCTTTGATTCCATTTCAAGCTTCTTGATGGGATTGGATATCGAAATCGTTGAGGAGGCCAGAGCTCGAACGTGTTCTGGTGATTGTCGCAATGGACTATGGAAGGGGTACGGAGGCGAATGAGGGCATGGCCGATGCCTATTAGGAGGTAATCAAATCTGTAATTAGTTTTATTCAAGTTTTATCAGTTATTAAATAAATTTATTTTTATTTATCTACTGAAATGAATTTTTTTTAAAAATAGATAGGATTGTAACTTGCCGTTTAACTTTAAATATATATACGGTAGGAAAACAGAAAAGAAGAGGAAAATTTATTTACAAAGGTAATTTTTTTAATTATGTACTGGAATTGGGAAGGAAAATCAGCATATGTGTAGAAAAAAACATATATATATATATACATATACATATTTTGATTTACTAGGTTACTTTAAAATAATGAATTAAGGGAGTTAATCTGTTAAATAAACTTGCTTAATTTATTTTAGTTACTAAAAGATATTTTTAAGGGAAAATTGGTTTAAACTAAATTATTAGTTAAATTAAATTTATCAACTGGAAATTTATTTATAAGATTGGTTTAAATATTAATAGATCATATAATTGTTACGCAAGGTCTAAAAATGTGAGGAAACAAGCCAGGAAGGAAACGGAATTGCAAAATAATAGCAGATGTGAGGTCTTCTCACTCAATCGGATTTTCCTGATTTAATTTTAAATAATTAAATTTAAAATTGTCGATTGTGTGCATGGGTGTTAAATTATTGTCAATTATATTGAATTAGACCTAATGCGCCGCATAATAGCGGATGATATTATATTAAACCCATATACCGCGATATTCCACCTCGAAGTGGAATTGGTATTATATATGCATTTGGAGTGATTGATTTCCAGCATTATATAGCGGATGAGACCCTATGCGCCGCATAATAGTGGATGATATTATATAAATCCCATATACCGCGATATTCCACCTCGAAGTGGAATTGGTATTTAATTGTTGTGCTAATATCTATGGATGTAGGAAAACAGGTTGGAAGGATCCAACTGGATTCCTCAAATATTTGAATTAGTTTCAATATTGTGTGTTGATTATTCATAATCTGTGAGTGATTATGTTTGTGATTGAAATCGTTGAAGGCTATAATTTAGCCGAATATATTTTTGGTATCGTAGGATACCGAAAATAAATAAAATTGGATTTTTTTCTTAAATTTAAGTTGAAAGTTATAGTAAAATTTATTTTTGAGAATTGGATAAATATAAAATAAGGAATTTTAAAAGGATAACGTTTTTTTTTGAATCCTATTGAATAAATTCCAAATTGCAGGAAAGATTTTAATAAATGGATTTTCAGTAATATTGTTTAATAGTTGAAGAGTTTATTTAATATTCGAATTTTAAATTGTTTGGAAGAGATAAAGGAATTTATTTTAAAAAGGAAATAAATTCAGAAATAAAATTTGAAATTGATTTGGTGTTTAAAATAAAACTTGAATAAATTTGGAAATTGTTTTGGTGTTTGAAAATGATTTGAAAATCGTATATTAATGGATATTTGAAAGTTTAAAATTCACAATGGGACTTTTATAAAGGAAAGGGAATTTTGTTTTAAAATAAATGTTGGTTTATTTATAAAAAAGTGGAAAGAAATTTACAGATTTGAAATGTAAATTAAAATAAATCGAGAAGATTTATTAATTGATTTAAATGGACCATTTTGAAATGGAAAGAGAATTATTCCCTGGAAAGCCGATTATATTTTTAAAATAGCTTTTGAAGTATAAATCAAAAGTTAAAGAAATTGATTTGAAAAAATATTGTTGGAGAAATTATTTTTGAAAATTGTTTTAAATCTTTAAAGTAAAGATTTATTTAATTAATTATAGAAGGGGTTATTTTAAAGATTAAATTGATATTTGATTTAGAAAATAGTTATTTAAATATTTATACTCTATTTACTAATTTTATTTTAAAATTAGTTTGGACTTGAAGTATTATATGAGTTGTTGGTATAATATTTTCATATCTAATATTTAATTAAGTATTTAGAAATAGTTTTATTCTAAATAATTCCAAGTATATTTTGGATAAGCGATTTAAATTATTTTAAAGTACTTGAACTTGGTAGATTTCTAGTGGAAATGGATAAATATTTGGAAATATATTCCACATAAGGAAAATGATATGAAATTTGTTTTCAAAGGATTGAAGTGTGAAAAGTGATTTGAAATTTGTTTTTAAAAGAATGAGAGGTGAAAAGTGACTTGAAATTTGTTTTCAAATGGTTGAAGTATTAAAATTATATCTTGCGAAGATATTTTTCAAAATAAATAATTGGGGGAAAATTATTTAAATCTTGGTAAATTATTGATTGATAGTTAAATAACCGACTATCGGTATTAGCTTTTTAATGGCATTTGAATTTCGATGCGACCGGGGGTCGGGTTCCAAACGGTTATCCGAAAACCACATCAAATCTTTGGGATGGATCTTTTGTTTAAAAGATCAAAGTGGAAATTTGTTGTGATTTGTTTGAATCTAAATGTAACACTTATTTTTAAAATAAGCGCTCGTTATTCGGATTAGCCGAGAGAGGACATTGTGTCATAAAACCTATTCCGAATAATGATACAATGAAATGGGATTGCAATTGAAGATGGTTTTGAAGACCGGGTATTTTCGAAAATGAAAGGATTACATGTCGAATGTCTCTGCACCGGTTTTCTCTGATATGGAGATTTTATCACCCTTTGTGATGGTGATTCTGGACGTGATTTGGGAAAATTCGGATTTGCAAGGGCTTCTTTGAAGTGCCTTCGGTTCAGTTCGATCCCGGAACGGACTCGTATGGATGTATGTCTGACATTACACTTTGAGATGTAAAGCTGGTTTCTATCAAATACATTTCTGTTGGTGGTGGAGAATTTAATCTCTTAGCTTAACACCCTTCTATGAGACGTACGAGCTCTGAGGTTATGTAGTTGATGGTTACTAGTGATATGTTCCCAATTTGGTAATGTGGAATACGAAGTACTTCTGATCATTTGTTGATCAAAGAATGACTTTGTGAAAAATGTAGCTTTGTGGATGAGATTTCGTCGGACCTCACACCCCGGAAATGGTCAAAACAGGAAGAATGCGGCAAGGTTATGAGGGTCGTGCCCTTTAGGGTATATCATTTCCTTCTGGAAAAGGGTGGTATCATGGTATGGAGCCCAGATATTTAACCTATGTCGTTGCTGCAAATTTATTATACTTTGTGATTGTTGCTTTGTGGTTGAGGATCCTCGAATAAAGGTCGCAAACGATCGGGGGATGGCATACTCGAGTAGTAGTTACCTAGTTACAGAGGTAACCCAGCTTTGTGTTGGCAGATATCTGGTTAGGTTCTCGAGGCATCCCTCCGAAGGCATACTCATGTGGCAGTAGGAAGTTCCTTAGCCCGACCATTTGTTGGAAATCCAAAGAAACAATACGCGCCCTGTACGGTTTTAGTTGTATAACCTGCCATGGAATGTGGTGGTAACCTGCTATAGAACATGGTAGCTATAGTAGGCGTAAGTGCGAAATGTCTATGCTGGCTAAGATTAATAATATTATACTTTCGAAATGTTTTCCACACTATGCACTAATAATAATAATATCAAAGGATTTTTCATATCAAGCATGTTTGACTATCATAAGGAGAAATCTCCTCCAATTCTATGTTTGCATTATGTGTGTACGAGGAAGCCTTATGGTAGTTTCATTTTCCAAAAAGCATAGCAGATTTATTTTTATTTTCTTTGTGAAAGTAACTGTTTTTAAGATTTCGCACCAGTCCCACGACTGACCTGGAGTTTATTTTTCCACTCTAAACTCTGAGTGAAGCTAGAAAAGTTGTCGTGGAGATTAGCAGACAAGCTTGACGTCGAGACGTATCATTATACTATGTATTATCCGCTGCGTTGGGATTGCTACAAGTTCAGTTTTAATATTGATTAGTTGTTGCAAATGCCTAGTTTTGAATGATGTCATTGTAAACTCTCACGTTGTATTGTAATAACTGATATGGTTCTTTGTTTCAAAAATTATTCATTTATCTGTTATATATTGTTCCGCTGTGAAATGTGAGATTCTGTTTGTTGTTTTTGTTTCTTCTTCTATCTTCTTCTTCTTTAACCCTAACGGTTAGATTTTCCAGCATTCGATTGTGCAGAATTTGATACAGTGGATGTACTGATGTCGACCTTTGAAAGTCGAAAAAATTGGGTCGTTACAATTTTCGTATCAGAGCATTTGGTTAAGCGACAACCCTAGCTCTGGTGGGGATTACGCATTAGAGATAGAGTCAGTAGTACTCTAGAATGAGTTTGAGTGTAATAATAGATATGAGCGCGTATTCGTTAGTATAAAATTGTTTTATATTGTGCTGACTTATCGGTTGATTGTTCATAGATTTTGGTCGGTGCAGTTTGGCCAACTGTATCGATAGGGGTTTCTATACTCTTAAACAAGATAACCCGGCACAGTATTGTTTTAAAATCGGGTAAATGAAATAATTTTACCCAAACTAATTTTGTATAAAAAAGAAATCATTTTTAGTAAAATATTATAGTATATGGCTGCTTGTTGTTAGGAAGTGATAATATTAAATTATTATCATTAAAATTGAATAAAACATTGAAATCATAATCAGCAGCTGAGAAATAAATTTATATACAAATAGGATTTGTAAATATAAATTGTAAATGTGATTTATAATTTGAAATAGAATTCCAGAGAAATATTTAGAAATCGATTGAAAAGATTTGAAATTTAAAAATTTTGAAAATTAAATTCCTTTTTAGTTTGAAGATGGTTTTCAAAGGTTTTGGAAAAGTGTTTTAAAAAGGGATAAAAGCACTAAACTCTTTTCGGTCGCTGGAAAATAACGTCGGTGATGACTGCAGCATCATCGATGTTCATTTTCGAGTTTCCAAGAGAGGAATTTCTACCAAATTGTTTTGAATGGATGTTGTTTAGAAAAACTGGGTTTGGTTTTGGAAATTCAAAAGATGATTTGAATTGATTTCAAAAATGACTTTTGAAAATATTAGAGAGACTATGGAATCCTATTTAAATACTTATGGAATCATAAGAGATTTGATAATTTATTTAATTTGGAAATTTGCTTGAAATGTAAATAAGTTGGAATACTCATCAAAGCTTAAAAGTTCAAATGAAAAATTGAATATTGGAAATTGAATCTGATTTGGAATAAACAAAGCGAAGTATTAAAAATTATTAGTAAGTGAAACAAATTAAAGGAATGACAAAATTAAATATGGTTTGAAATGAATTGAATTCGATAATTATAAATGAAAGGTAAATTGAATTGATATGGAATTTGAAATCCAGTTTAAATATAAGTAGATATTAACAAAAGTGGTGAATTGAAAATAAATATAATGTGTATATAAAATATTTGCATTGAACTTATGAAACAAATAGTGAAATTCTTAACTAAAATTTGGAATTGAAAAATATATTCTAAGCTAATAAGTGAATGAAGATTAAACGGGGAATTATGAAATGGTAATTGTGAATAAATGAAAATCAATGTGAATAACAGAAAAGTAATTGACATAGCTAATGACCAATTAGAGATTTATACGTAGGATGCATGTATATTATTTTATTCGCATAGCAATTTGATCTAGAATTCGAGCATAGAATTTCGAGTTATTTATATCGATCCGAGTTAGGATTTTTCACTCGATTTTCGACGGCGAACCTGGATATGGATTTTTGGTTGATTTTGGAAATTCTATATCATAGTTTAGAACTATGCAAGGAGAATGACAATTTTTGATTAAGAAACCAGATTTGAGTCCGCACTAGGAAGTCGGATGAACGATTCAGTTCGGAAGTGAAATTGTGTGACCGAGTGAGTGATCGAATATGATTATTGCGTACGAATGATATGAGTATATCGTACGGATTTGAATGAATTAAATGTTGAAACCTTGTAAAGTAATATAAAAATGATTTTCGAATGTTGAAATTGGACACTATGGATAGTAGGATATACAGGTGTGTTAAAGGCAAAAGATAAATTGGGATTTTGATTCGAAGATAAATTTAAATTGCTCGAAAATGGTATGTATTTAAATTTCTATATGAAATTTGTTGATTTTCTTGTCTAGCCACTTGGATTTTTGTTTTCTTTTTGAAATCTAGAGGCAGTTGTGGCATTTTGTAGTCGTACCGAGCTAGCCGCGCAAAGGGGACGCTGGCGAATTTTTTCAAAAATTTAGGGAGTTAGAAAAAATTTTGAGAAAATTTTAAAATTTGAATTTAGATTGTTAAGAAAACAATGTTGTTTGGAATCTAAGGAAGATTTTGGAAAGTTGGTTGAAGTGATAATGGGTCTTTAATAAAAGATTTATTTGGCAAGTTGATAAAACTATTTGGTTTTGGGAAAATAATAAACCGGTTGAGGATCATTCTTCTTAACTAGAAATTTTGGGACGAAATTCTTTTAATGGGAAAGAATGTGACGACCCAGAATTTTGAACATTTGAAATTGAAATATTCAATTGATTTTAAATATTTGGAATTTATTTTAACTTGGATTTTAGATTTAACTATGGGTTTGGCAATTTAATTGTTGAAATTTGTCATTGAAATTTGAGTAAAATATTTTATGTTCAATTTTAAGCTTGTTAAAAATATTTTTAAAGGCTTAGAAAATTTATACTGATAATGCTGAAGACAATGGAAGCATCGGAATTGAATTTGGAAATGCTTTGTTCAGTTTTGGAGATTTATCATTTAAATTGATATTTAAAAATAGCCTTCCAAGTCACTGTCTCGAAATTCGATGAAACTAGTTTCATTGGATTCGTAATATTGTATTATTATCGGATTTCAATTTTCGTGGTATTTGGAGTGATCGTTTGGCCGTACGATAAGCAAACAGGTTGAAATTTTTATCGAAATTTAATTTAATAACTGGTCCAAAAATCTTTCTTCTCCATACGTTCGAATTTGGATTCAAAACCTTTTCCAATGGCTCGGGATAGGGGTTAAACATTATAAATGCCTGGCGGCATGCCTCGATAGTGTGAGGAACGAAATTTTCGACTCCCGAATATCGACATTAATACGTCCACTGTATCAACTGCCGAATAATCGAATGTCGAAAAACCGAACCCTTAGGGTTTAAGAAAAAGAAAAAAAGATAGAAGAAGTAAGAAAGAAGAAGCAAGAGAACAATATCAGAATCTCACAATCGCAGCCGAACAATATATAATAGATAAATGAATAATCTTCAAATCAAAAAACTGTACATTTTATACATTACATCATCAGTGTCAATATACAACACAACACAATAATGGACAGTTATATAAACCTGTCCTCACAACTGAATACACAGCGGAAAAGATAATATCATATACAAGTGATACATCTCGCCATCCAGCTCGCCTCTTGAGCTCCACAGCAACTCCTGAATTCCAGAATATCCTGATAACCTGACTCTAGGCTGTCCGTGTAGAAAATGATGGGCACCCAGAGTTTAGGAAGGGAACGATAAGCTCCAGGTCAGTCATGGGACTGGTGTGAGAACATAAAACAATTATATCTTTAAAGCAAACAAAGAAATAAATTTGAAATAGATCCACAATGCTTTTAGAAAATGTAACTACCATAAGGCCTCCCGCCACACACACAATGCAAACGCAGAATTGGAGGAGATTTCTCCTTATGATAGTCAAAGATGCTTGATAGCAAAATATTTCATTGATATTATTATTATAAGTGCAAAGTGTAGGAAAAACATTTTGAAAGTATAATATAAATCTTTGCCAGCATAGACATTTCGTACTATGCCTACTATAGATACCATCTAAACAGTGGTGACCACCATAAGTAAATGGCATGTTCTACACCTAAAATCATACAAGGTGCGTATTGGAGTTTGGATTTTCAACAAATGGTCAGGCCAAGGAACTTCCCATTGCCACATGGGTACGCCTCTGGAAGGATGCCTTGAGAACCTAACCGGATCTCTGCCAACACAAGGCCGGGTTACCTCGAGCTAGGTAACTACTGACACGAGTATGCCATCCCCCGGCCGTAACCGACCTTTATCCCGGGATTTACCAACAACCACAAAGAAATAAATTTGCAGCAACCACATAGGTTAAGTATCTGGGCTCCATACCATAATACCACCTCTACCCAAAAGGAAATGAACATACCCTCAAGGGGCGCTATCCCCAAATAACCTTGCCGCATTCTTCCTGTTTTGACCATTACCGCGTTGTGATGTTTGACGAAGTCTCATCCACAAAGATATGCTTTTCACAAAAGCCACGCTTTGATCAACAAATGATCAGCAGGACTCCGTATGCCACATTACCAAGTTGGGAATATATTACTGATAACCCTCATCTACATAACCTCTGAGCTCGTACGTCTCAGAGAAGGGTGTTAAGCTAAGAGGATAAATTCTCCGCCACCAACAGAAACGTATTTGAAAGAAATCTGCTTTATATCTCAAAATGTAATATCAGACATACAATCCATACATGTCTATTCCGGGTTCGAACAGAACCAAAGGCACTTTCGAAGAAGCCCTTGCAAATCTGGATAATCCCTAATCACGTCCGGACTTCCCATCACATATGAGTCTCTATATCGGGGAGCAGTCGATGCAAAGACATTCGACGAGTTATCCTTTCGCTTTCGAAAATATCCGATCTTCAAATGCTATGCATAACGTCGTATCACATATTCGGAATGGTCTATATGACACAAAGATCCTCTCCCGGCTAAACCGAATAGTGAGCGCAATATTTACAAGAAACATATGGATATTGGGGTCTCAGTTAAGTCATAGCTTAAAGTCCAAAACCTTTCATTCGAATGGTTAAAATAAACTACCATTTCCAATCTTTTAAACAAAAAGATTTATTTCAACAACTTTAAATGGTTTAAACAAATTTCCACACTTTAATCTTTTAAACAAAAAGATTCCATTCACAAAGTTCACCCCATTCACAAAGATCCATTCATGGATTTCAAAACAGTTTCCATTTCAATTGGATTAACTCGTTAAATCATTAAATCAAGGTTTAACTTATAGCTTTCAAAATTCATTTCCAAAGATTCATTCATAGCCTTTCAAAACATTTCATTTCAAACTTGGAACCTTTCAACACTAATTGGAAGTTCATTACTTACATGACAGCTTTTATTATCAGAAAAATAGTTTTCGTTTCAGAAAAATCCAATTATATTTGCACGAGTTAAAGCCCTTGAATTAAATTTAAATTCCCAAATCAATACACTGAAAATGGTTTGACCGATATATAATTAGTATAACATCTTTAATCCCAAGTTCCCAAACATAGAATTCAATTTCAAATCTTGAATTCAAATTTAAGTCAAATTATTTCATTTCAAAACTTTATCAAGTTATTCAAAAATAAATTTTATCTTGAAATTCCATTCCGAAAGCTTTTCGTTTTAAACGCAATCCATTTTCAAAACCTTTTGGATTTAATATTCAATTTTTTTAAAACTATTTCAAAATCTGTGACTTAATCGATTTCCTCATGAAATCCATATTTGTGTGTGTATAACTGTGGTCCAGGGGTTTAACACAATAGTGCAACATCATTCATTCATTACAGATCAAAACACAGAAATATAGTTGATAAGCGATATAAACTATAACGCTTATTGTCCATCCACAGATTCATAGATAATTAATAAATAAATGAATAAATTTTACACAGCTCAATCCACAGAACAAAATATCATAGATTAGATAGGACAATCAATTCAAGGCATCTCATATAATACAATCATTCATAAGTAAGGTCAAGCATTCAATAGTCATTTATAAGTAGGATTAATTTAATTGCTTAATCCTAATTAATTCAATTTATTTCCAATTTAAATTAATTACTTATGAATTAATTATCCAATCTCAATTAATTAATTACAAATCATTTGATATAAATTAATTAATCAATCACCTATATTAATTAAATTATTCTTAATTAATCATATTAATTAATTTAACCTTTAAACCAACTACATAATTAATTAACACCTTAATTAATTTTTTTAAGAAATTAAACCTTTAATTACTTACCATTAAGTAATCATCTCATACCAATAAATCATTAATTACCAATTAATCTTTATCAATAAATTAATCAAAATGTCCAATTTTAATTACAATTAGTAATTAACCCCTTAATTACTTTCATTAAGTAATTAACAATTTACAATTGATTATCTTAGTTAATAATTCTAATTAATTATCAAAATTAATCACATTTATTTAATTACTTAATAATCCTTAGTTAATTATCTTCATTAACTAATAACATTTCCTTAATTACTTTCTTAAGAAATTATCTTAGATTAATTCATTATTAATCATTTCTAATTATAAATTAATCTAAATTATTTATTTATAAATTAAATAAATCATTCTTCAATTACCTTATTAATTAATCCTTAATTATTTAATAAATTAAGTGTTAACTATAACTTAATAAATCCTTATTTTGAATAAATTCTTCAACCTTTAAATAATATTACCCAAAATCTATTTATTTAAGCTTTTCCCATATTTTGAAATTTTATTCAATAAAATTAAAAATAAAACTTTATTACTTTAGAATTCCTTCTTTTAAATTTATCCAATTCTCAAAAATATATTTTAATATAAACTTTCAACCTAAATTTTCAAAAACCAAATTTTTATTTATTTCCGGTATCCAACGATACCAAAATTATATTCGGCTAAATTTTAGCCTTCAACGATTTCAATCGCAAAGATAATCACACAGAGATTATAAATCAACACACAACATTGAAATAAATTCAATTATTTGAGGAATCCAGCTGGATCTCTCCAACCTGTTTCCCTACATCCACAGTTGTTAGCACAATACCAATCCCGTTTCAAGACAGAATATCGCGGTATATGGGTTTATTAAAATATTATCCGCTATTATGCGGTGCAATAGGGTCTCATCCGCTATATAATGCGGGAAATCAACTTCAAGTACATATAATACCAATTCCACTTCAAGGTGAAATATCACGGTATATGTGTTTAATATAATAACCTCAACTTAATATGCGGCGTATAGGGTCTATTTCAATACAACTGATAGCAATTTATCATCCAAGCATACAATCAACACAATCAAGCGATTTTAAATTTAACTATTTAAAATTTAAAATCGAAACACAATTCGGTTGAGTGAGAAGTTCTCACCTTGCTTCCAATAGCGGTTGTAGTGTTTTATTTCGAATAAAATTAAACACGCGTTTAATTTTACCCAAAATTCACACTAGCTCCGATCAAGTCTAATCCAACTTCGTCGCGTAGTATTCGTCAATACGAACCCGACGCAATTCGTTTCGTCCAAAACGGACCTCGTATGAAAAAGTTATGCTATTTTAAAGATTGAACGAATCATAATATATCAATTTACAATTCTTTTTATTTATTTTGTAACCTAGATTCAATGACTACCATTGTTTTCCTTTCCCCCAGATCTGGTCGCGCCTTCCTTTTCTTCTCCCCTTCGTTCAAAGCCGTGCAACCCTAACCCATAGCCGCAATATCTAATCGAATTTTCACCACTTCCTCGAGCCACTTGAAGACGATCGGCCAACTCCACGACGAAGAGCATCGTCGACTCCACCTTCGGCCAAGAGCACATCGAGCTCGGCCACCCCTTTGTGTTGAAAACTGTGCACGAACTACGGCCGTTCGAACTCGATTTGCCACTGGTTCGCTTCATCGTTCTTGATCTCAACCGTATGGATTTCAAGCACTTGCAATCCTCTACAAGTTTCTAGTTGGAAGATTTTCAAAATAATTGAGGGATTGAGAGAGATTGAGGAGAAAAGGAACGAAATTTCTGACCATTGTTTTTTAGCCCGCCGGCTAGGGTCTGAAACCCTAATTGCTCTGCAAAAGTGAAAAATGAATGTCCTTATATAGAAAATTACCAAAACACTATTCACTCGAAATTATTTCCGAACTCCAAACGAAGCGTGCCGCCTGGCGTTTATAATATTTTACCCCCATTCCAAACGTAATGGAGTATATATCGGGAGCCAATTCGATCGTATTTGGAAGATAGGTTTTCGAATCGACTATTTAAATTTAAAAATTAACTTAAACGATTTCAGTGCGTTTTACCTTGCCCCGGACAAACCGTACATCCGATTGGCACAAAATTTGAAATCTTACAATAATATAACATTACGGATCCGATGAAACTGGTTTCGTTGAAATCCGAGACTGTTTGAAAACTGACTATTTTTACTCGTCAATTAAATATTAAAATATTCAATTTCCACGAATTAACTTACTTTTAATTCAATTTTAAAAGTTCAATAACATCGTTCTAACTCCAATATGATTTAATACAACTTTACAAATCAAATTTTAATCACATTAAACCCAATTTCCAATTATTTCTGAAATTTCAAATATTAATCTGTCGATTTAATTATCCAATTAAATCTAGATATTTGAAATAAAAATTTATTCGGCTTACAAATTTTACTTGTTAATATTTAAAATCAATTAAATATACGAGTTTCAAATGATAGAAATTCTGGGTTGTTACAGATAGGATGTCAGAATTTTGAGTTGCGATTTCGAGACGATTCAAGATTTAAATTTAAATTTAAATAATATCGTGCACCTTGTTGACTGGTCAATATAAATCAACATCAGCATATTTTCTTTCTCATCTAAACTTTTTGCTTTCTTTTTCCATCGCTGTAGCAAGAGGATTTCTTCACGCAACAGTTTTAACACGTGTTTCCTCCAAATCAAACAACTCAACAATGTAACATTCTTTTTTCTCCCTTTATGAATACAAATCAAGAAAACCCAATCAGAAAAAAATAGAATGGTGAACACAGCAAATTACAAATTGATTTTGTTCGTTTATTAAAAAAAATTAATCGCGTGCACACGTTGGGAGTCACGTCGATTGGGGGAGAGGCATCGCGATGGCATGCGTGAGTGTGAGAGGGCAGCGTGTTGATCGACGAACGGCAGGACCCTATGGCGAGGCTCATAGGTTGCGACTAAAGATCGGAGGTTGCTAAAGCTCCTAGTGCAGTGATGAAGTTGGAGTTCTTTGATTCGATTTCAAGCTTCTTGATGGGATTGCATATCGAAATCGTTGAGGAGGCCAGAGCTCAAACGTGTTCTGGGGATTGTCGTAATAGACTATGGAAGGGGTACGGAGGGGAATGAGGGCATGGCCGATGCCTATTGGGAGGTAATTAAATCTGTAATTAGTTTTATTCAAGTTTTATCAGTTACTAAATAAATTTATTTTTATTTATCTACCGAAATGAATTTTTTTTCAAAATAAATAGGATTGTAACTTACTGTTTAACTTTAAATATATATATGGTAGGAAAACAGAAAAGAAGATAAAATTTTATTTACAAAGGTAACATTTTTTATTATGTACTGGAATTGGGAAGGAATATCTGTATATGTGCAGAAAAAATAAATATATATACATATACATATTTCAATTTACTAGGTTATTTTAAAATAATGAATTAAGGGAGTTAATCTGTTAAATAAACTTGCTTAATTTATTTTAGTAACTAAAAGACATTTTAAAGGGAAAATTGGTTTAGATTAAATTATTAGTTAAATTAAATTTAACAACTGGAAATTTATTTATTCGATTATTTTAAATATTAATAAATCATTTAATTGTTATGCAATGTCTAAAACTGTGAGGAACAAGCCAGGAAGGAAATGGAATTGCAAAACAATAGCAAAGGTGAGATCTTCTCACTCAATCGGATTTTCCGATTTAATTTTAAATAATTAAATTTAAAATTGTTGATTGTGTGCTTGGGTGATAAATTATTATCAGTTGTATTGAATTAGACCCTATGCGTCGCATAATAGTGGATGATATTATATTAAACACATATACCGCGATATTCCACCTCGAAGTAGAATTGGTATTATATATGTATTTGGAGTGATTGATTTCCCGCATTATATAGCGGATGAGACCGTATACACCGCATAATAGTGGATGATATTATATAAATCCCATATACCATGATATTCCACCTCGAAGTGGAATTGGTATTTAATTGTTGTGCTAATATCCGTGGATACAGGGAAATAGGTTAGAGGGATCCAACTGGATTCCTCAAATATTTGAATTAGTTTCATTATTATGTGTTGATTATTTGTGTGTGATTATATTTGTGATTGAAATTGTTGAAGGCTACAGTTTAGCTGAATATATTTTTGGTATCGTAGGATACTGAAAATAAATAAAATTGGATTTTATTTAATTCAAGTTGTAAGTTATAGTAAAATTTATTTTTGAGAATTGGATAAATATAAAAGATGGAAATTTAAAAGGATAAAGTTTTATTTCTGAATCCTATTGCATAAATTCCAAATTGATGGAAAGATTTTAATAAATGGATTTTGAGTAATATTGTTTAATAGTTGAAGAATTTATTTATCGGATTTTAAATAATTTGGAAGAGATAAAGGAATTTATTTTAAAAAGGAAATAAAATTTGAAATTGATTTGGTGTTTAAAATAATATTTGAAATCAATTTTGAAATTGCTTTGGTGTTTGGAAATGATTTTTAAAACGATTTGAAAATCGTATATCAGTGGATATTTGAAAGTTTAAAATTCACAATGGGAATTTTATAAAGGAAAGGGAATTTTGTTTTAAAAATAAATGTTGGCTTATTTTTAAAAGAGTAGAAAGAAATTTACAGATTTGAAATGTAAATTAAAATAAACCGAGAAGATTTATTAATTGATTTAAATGGACCATTTTGAAATGGAAAGAGAATTCTTCCCTGGAAAGCCGAGTATATTTTTAAAATAGCTTTTGAAGTATAAATCAAAAGTTCTAGAAATTGATCTGAACAAATATCGTTGGAGAAATTATTTTTGGAAATTGTTTTATATCTTTAAAGTAAATATTTATTTAATTAATTATAGAATGGACTACTTTAAAGATTAAATTGATATTTGATTTAGAAAATAGTTTTTTAAATATTTATACTCTATCTACTGATTTTATTTTAAAATTAGATTCGACTCTAAGTATTATATGAGGTATTGGTATAATATTTTCATATCTAATATTTAAATAAGTATTTAGAAATAGTTTTATTCTAAATGTTTCAAGTATATTTTGGATAAGTAATTTAAATTATTTTGAAATATTTGAACTCAACAGATTTCCAATGGAAAGGGATAAATATTTGTAAATATATTCGAAGGAAATGGTTTGAAATTTGTTTTCAAAGGATTGAAGTGTGAAAAGTGATTTGAAATTTGTTTTCAAAAGATTGAAAGGTAAAAAGTGATTTGAAATTTGTTTTCAAACGGTTGAAGTATTAAAATAATATCTTGCGAAAATATTTTTGAAAACAAATAATGGGGAGAAAATTATTTAAATCTTCTGATTGCTGTGAATGTTGATTGATAGTTAAAAAAACCGATTATCAATATTGGCCTTTTAATGGCATTTGAATTTCGATGCGACCGGGGGTCGGGTTCCAAACGGTTTTTCGAAAACCACATCGAATCTTTGTGATGGATCTTTTGTTTAAAAGATCAAAGTGGAAATTTGTTGTGATCTGTTTGAATCTGAATGTAACACTTATTTTTAAAATAAGCACTCGTTATTCGGATTAGCCGGGACTGGACATTGTGTCATAAAATCCATTTCGAATAATGATATGATGAAATGGGATTGCACTTGAAGATGGTGTTGAAGACCGGGTATTTTCGAAAACGAAAGGATTACCCGGCGAATGTCTCTGCACCGGGTTGCTCCGACATAGAGATTTTATCACCCTTTGTGATGGGGATTCCGGACGTGTTGTGAATATCCGGATTTGCAAGGTCTTCTTTGAAGTGCTTTCGGTTCTGTTCGATCCCAGAACGGACTTGTATGGATGTGTGTATAATGTTACACTTTGAGATGTAAAGCTGGTTTCTATCAAATACATTACTGTTGGTGGCAGAGAATTCATTCTCTTAGCTTACCACCCTTCTCTGAGACGTACGAGCTCAGAGGTTATGTAGTTGATGGTTACTAGTGATACGTTCCCAATTTGGTAATATGGCATACGAAGTGCTGCTGATCATTTGTTGATCGAAGCATAACTTTGTGAAAAGTGCAGCTTTGTGGACGAGACTTCGTCGGGCCGCACACCTCGAAAATGGTCAAAACAGGAAGAATGTGGCAAGGTTATAAGGGTCACGCCCTTTAGGGTATGTCATTTCCTTCTGGAAAATGGTGGTATCATGGTATGAAGCCCAGATATTTAACCTATGTGGTGGATGCAAATTTATTATACTTTGTGGTTGTTGCTTTGTGGTTGATGATCCTCGGATAAAGGTTGCAAACGACTGAAGGATGGCATACTTGAGTACTAGTTACCAAGTTATAGAGGTAACTCGGCCTTGTGTTGGCAGTGATCCGGTTAGGTTCTCGGGGCGTCCCTCCAGAGGCGTACCCATGTGGTAGTAGGAAGTTCCTTAGCCTGACCATTTGTTGGAAATCCAAAGAAACAATACTCGCCCTGTACGGTTTTAGTTGTATAACCTGCCATGGAATGTGGCGGTAACCTGCTATTAAACATGGTAGCTATAGTAGGCATAAGTGCGAAATGTCTATGCTGGCTAAGATTAATATTATACTTTCGAAATATTTTCCTTACTATGCACTAATAATAATCATATCAAAGGATTTTGCGTATCAAGCATGTTTGATCCTCATAAGGAGAAATCTCCTCCAATTCTACGTTTGCATTGTGTGTGCACAGGGAGTCCTTATGGTTGTTTCATATTCCAAAAAGCATAGCGGATTTCTTTTTATTTACTTTGTGAAAATAACTGTTTTTAAGATCTCACACCAGTCCCATGACTGACCTGGAGTTTATTGTTCCCTTCTAAACTCTGGGTGCCCATAATTTTCCACACGGGCAGCCTAGAATCAGTTTATCATTATTCTGGAGCGAAGTCAGAAAAGTTTCTATGGAGATCAGAAGACAAGCTGGATGGCGAGACATGTCATTATATTATGTATTATCCGCTGCGTTGGGATTGCTACAAGTTCAGTTTTAATATGGATTAGTTGTTGTAAATGCCTAGTGTTGAATGGTGTCATTGTAAACTCTGGTGTTGTATTGTAATAACAGATATGGTTCTTTGTTTTAAAGATTATTCATTTACCTATTATATTGTTCCACTGCGAAATGTGAGATTTTGTTTATAGTTTCTGTTTCTTCTTCTATCTTCTTCTTCTTTAACCCTAACAGTTCGATTATCCGGCATTCGATTGTGCGACATTTGATACAGTGGATGTATTGATGTCAACCTTCAAAAGTCGAAAAAATTAGTTCGTTACACCGGCACTACCCCCTTCTCGTGTAGCACCGTATGTAATCACCTTTTGGTTGCGATCAACCATACAATGGGATCCCCAAGCATATATGGATATCGCTCTAGATTTGGGATGATCATACCCTACTTGGGTGCGACCCAGTTAGCCCTACCACATGTCCCTACTTTATTCATTTCTCAGGTGTGAGGCTCAAAGAGGTCACGCTCTTACCATTTCCTCCTAACAAACCATCTTGGAATGCTATTATTTCCCTCTAGGCAAACAATGCAATACTAGCATTCATTTATAGGAGTTGTTCCAGGATGGAACAAACAATCACAAATTACTATCTTCCATATTGGAATCACCCTTTGAAAAATAGTATAGCTCCATAACATACTTTATACCTATCCAACATGAATGTTATTAGTTTGGAGTGGTTTGGAATAATCATATTATCCAAAACCAACGTCTCCGAACTAAGCGACAATTCCGGCTAACTCAATTCTAGTTCTTTTAGAAGTACGGAAACGTATTCGAGTAACTTTCAACCATTCCCCTTGAGTCAAACAGGTCAAGTGATCAATAGTGGAAAAATTGCTATTTAAAGGTGATTATTCAAGGTTAATATATGGATAATCATATAGTTGATTAAATGTGAAACATTCATGGAAATTAAGTCTTCCCTATCCATTACATTTTCGACATTTCAACCTTATCATATCCCTCGCCTAGAGATAAACTCTAGATCTAACATGTAAATGGTCAGCATACTCATCGGCTTTTAGTGCTAGCTATGGGATGACTTACTTCCCCTACATGTGTCACCATATTACTTGGATTCGATATTTGTTCAAGGTTACTTAAGGGTAAACGACATAGAAATCCCTTGATTAAAACATTTTAAAAAAGAAAGCTCTTTCGAAAAGAGAATAACTAGAATTTGAAATCAATTGATAATTAAAACTCCTAATCTTTATTAATTAGTTAAGTAATCAAATTTAAACCTTCCTTAAATAGTAATTAAACTTAATTAAACCCTAATCAAAACTTGGTTATCCTTAATCAGAAATTAATTAGTATTAAACTCTTTTTAAATAATAATTAAATAAATAAATAGTAAAATAATAATAAATAAATAAATCCTTAATTAAATACTTAATTAATAATTAACTTTAATTACTTTACTAAACATGATTAACTTAATTGATTAACAGTTAAGTATAAACAACTTTTATTAACTTGTGATTTGTGTTAATTACCTTAACTAATTAATTAATTATGAAATAATTAATTAATTAAAAAATTACTAATTACCTTCAAATAATATAATTAAAGTTAGAAAAACATTTACTATAAAATTTCTAAGGGTAAACACTTAAATTTTGTAAATGGGTTCGTTTTAACGAACTGTGCTTATAGCGACTATCGCTATACGGACCGTAAGTCTAACATTTTGAAACTTGATTTTCAAGTTATAAAAACTTCAACTTTGAACTCTTATTTTCGTTAAAATATAAAAATGAACTTTTGGAAGTAAAACTAAAGTTCAAAACTTGAAAACGTTTCACTTTTGAAAACAAATTCAAACCTTCGACAAAAATGGATATCTACGTCGCTTTTGGTTAGCTAATCGCTAAATTCATGTCGTGAACCCATATGCAACAAATAACTCATTTCAAACACCATACCACAACATACATCATAGTGCTAACATAAGCAATAATATTTTTCCATAATCGCTAACAAACTTTTTCCCAAAAAACAAGATAAAAATTTTCTTGCCTACTCAAACTTCGGCGTACATAATTATCACTAAATCATCACATGAACAAGTACACATCATATGTAACATTCACACACCAATATATATCATTTGCTAACTTTAATAAAGTTAATTAGTTGTTTAAAAGTGTTAACTTTGCTCGCAAAAACGTGCTAAAACAAGGTCGAATTTTATCGAAATTCGAACACAACCTAAACGAACCAACTAGCCTAGGGGTTAATATGGCTGGGCCGAGGGGGTTTGGTGGGCTCAATCAGCAAAGAAATGAGGTGGTGGGATGTTGTTTTGAAGTATATGAAGCGTAGAAGTTGGTAGAAGTGATTTAGAGTTGTTTTGAAGTGGTTTAATTATATTTTGAACTAGTTTCTTCTTGAAATATTTTTCCTAAGGAGCCATTAGAATGGGTAATAGCAAGAAGAAAAGAAATGAAGAATTTGGAGAATGGAATGTACATGAATTTTGGTGAAGATGGTGGGGTATTTATAGGCTAGGAGAATGGGTAAAAGGTTAAATTACGCTTTATATTAAATAATATGCATGCATGCTACATCATACCCCTCCGCCTTCCTAGCACATGTTGCCCACCCTCTATCTCCCTAAATCATGCAACTAAAGCCATGTGTGTGTACTTTAGGTAAGGAGGTATGTATGTATATGTATGAAAGTGTGTGTGTATATGTATGTATGTATGTATGTATGTTTATATTTTAATCAAAACTTGTCATTTCATTATCACACACACACACACACACACACACACACACACACATATATATATATATTGTAAAGGCCTGCAAATCCGCACCCTTTTGAGTCGACCATAATTCTCACTAGTTCAACTCAAATTGGATGGACTTGCAGGCCATTACAGTTGGTATCAGAGCTGAAGGTTAAGCGAGAACGGTGGCTCTGGTGGGGATTACTCATTAGTGATAGAGCCAGTAGTACTCTAGAATGAGTTTGAGTGTATTAACAGATACGAGCGCGTATTTGTTAGTGAATATAAAAATAGTTTATATTATGTTGATTTATTGGTCGAGTGGTATATAAATTCTGATCGAATAGTGGAGCGCCACTAAATCGATAGGAGTTTCTAAACATTTGAACACGATAAACTGAAACAGTATGGTTTGAAACAAGTAAATGAAATAATTTTACCCGAATTATATTTTTATATAGAGGAAAAAAAATCAGAAATAATTATGGTATATTTGGGGTGTTTGGATGATAATATTATAATCAAAACAAGATTATGAAAATTCGAAATTGGTTTATAAAAAACCAAAAATTAAATTTTTTTATAATTATGGATTATAAAAGTGAATTAAAACTAAAAAAAGGATTCAAACCAGAATTTGAAGGTTTAAAACCCCGGAAGCTTTGAGAAATGATTTAAAAGGGATTTGAACTAAGTATTTGGAAATTTTGGAATTTCATAGGTTGGGGTAACATTTTCGAAAGTGTTGTGAAAATGAAATAGCCTTATTTCTTTGAAGGGATTCTTAGAAAAATTGTTTTAAATGGATTTTGAAAGTGATATAGCACTGAACTCAATTCAATCCTTAGAAAATAATTCTGATGATGACAACCGCATCATCAATACTTATTTTTTAGTTTCTAAGTGACGGATTGCTGCCGAAATTGATTTGATTCAGATTTGTTGCGCAAACAGGTTTGTTAATATTTTGAAAGGAATTGTTTTGGATAATTAGGTTGATTTTCAAATTTAAAGGAAGTGGTTTGTTAAACCAAAAAGATTGTATATGTATTTGATTTCAAGTGATTTGAAATTAATACAGTGTAAGTACCCGATATTTTCAACCATTCGCATCCGCACATGTCGGACTTGAATTGTTCAAAATACCACGTTGTAAATAAAATTTGGCAAATCTCAAAATATACAGTAAATAAATAATCACAGGATCACAGACACAGATATCAGAAAACTCGCAGCGGAATTTAAAAATACTTAGTGGTTCATGAAGCCACTATAAATAGTCTCAATCAAATAAAAACTACATAGTCTTTAATCCAAATATAGTTTAAATCATCAGTAGAACAATCCAAATGTCCACTAGTCTTGATTTCAAAAATTTAGACAAAGAACTGGAAGGGAAGTTTGCCAGCAGCTTGAAAGTGATCTACAGAAATCCTAGCTCCGGGATGAAACTGAACTGCAACTCAGGCTGACCCGAGCGTAAAATAAAACATAAACACTCGAGTCAGGACATACATACTTATATAGTGTAAGTTAATTCAAGTGAACTGTATTAAAGAACAAGTAACTTAAAGGATGCTTGGGACCGCACATCCTCTAAGGATCCGTTAAACTATTTACTATGTAGTAATACTTCGCTATTATAATAGTGTCTATTAGTAAAATAAACTTACTTTTAAATAGCGTTAAGGCTTTACATTTTCCACCTTAACAAATAATAGTCCTAGTAGTCCATCCAATATCATAGTCCCTCCTGATCGGGAAGCCACCAGAGGATACCACACGGGCTACGGGAGAAAACCAAACTCGTACAAGGCTCGCTATGGTAGGTGACACGGCACAACTAGGCAATGCCAGGGTAGATATACCAATTACGCTTCCGGACCGATGGTAACACGTAGCGCGCAGCTACCGCCCACCTCGAACAACACTCCCAAATCAAAGGTGTGCACCAATACAATCACAAAAGTAATAGAATGGCATACGAAGAAGTGCGTCCGAACAGAGGTGCTACCTCATTAATCCGTCGATCGCTCCTGTTTTAGCCACCTTATGCCAACTCACGGGAGTCGGGTCCATGTATTTACCTCAAAGGAAACGTCTCCACCATCCTACTTCATTCTGGAATCTCCACCACGTACACGGTTGTCAAAGTGGTTTTCGGTATCGACAGAGAGTATGCCAGATATCCGATCCCGGTCTCTTTAACAACCAAACGTTATTATAACCCGTGGTTACAACTTTTAAAAATGGTATTTATACTTTAAAAATCAAAATAAATTTCAAATACATTTCAATATCATTTCAAACATCATTTATTTAAACATCGGTCATTTTATTTAATAAAAAAATACCATTTAAATCTATTCAATTTATTTAGGAATTAATTGCCTTTCAACTCACATTTAAAAGTTAAATTCTTCCATTTAAAACCATTTAAAGTCAATTCCTTATTTTTATTAATTACATATTAAATTCCAAAATTTAACCCATTTTCCCAAAGATTATTAAATTTTATTAAAACAATCAAAAATTCAGTTTCCGTAGCACTTATAAAATGCTACCTAAACTTATAGGTTAAACAGTTCATTTCCAAAAGACAACATTTAAATGCTGTAATAGATTTCTTTATTTCCAACTAAACTTTAGTTATCTTTGTCAACTATAGCACTTACAAAGTGCTATAATAGCTTTTAGTTCAAATTAGCCTTTAAGTTCATTTAAATTTAACAACAACATTCATAAATGTTGTAATATCCTTTATATTTAAAGTTTCAAGGTTTAACTATAATTTCATAACTAAGTAAATTTTTATTTAAATCATATTTAACTTACAAATCATATATTTTCACATGATGATGTCATAATTTCAATACTCATATTTTTATGAATTTATAAGTAAATTTCATGCAAAAAATCCAATTTTATTATGAATCTCTTATTTAAATCCAAGTATTAAATTCCCATTTCTTTAATTAAATTATTAACTCAACGATTAAGTTTTAAATTCCCAAAATTTAACTTATTATCAATTATTTTACTTTATAAAATCTCACTTTTAACAAAAATTCAGAATTTCCCAAAATAAGTTATATTTCAAAATTTTGCTTAAACATTCTGTAACGACCCGATATTTTCAACCATTCGCATCCGCACATGTCGGACTTGAATTGCTCAAAATACCGCGTTGTAAATAAAATTTGGCAAATCTCAGAATATACAGTAAATACATAATCACAGATCACAGACACAGAGTATTTAATAATGCAGCGGAATTTAAAAGAAATAGTAGTTCATGAAGCTACTATATATATAAGATACATCAGAGTTAAATAATATACAGTAGAAGAGTAACAAGATACATCAAGTACAAATCAAAATACATCACTGGAAACACTGGATACTGAAAACAAATAGATGGCTGGATTATTCAAGCAAAGCTCCAACTCCAAAGGTGAATCTTGAATGCTAACTCACTCAATCTGACTCGAGCGTAAAGCAAAATACAAAACACTCGAGTCAGGACATAAATACTTATGAACTTTAAATAAACTCAAGTGAACAGTAACAAAATGCATCAGTAACTTAAAGGATGCTTGGGATCGCCCATCCTTTAAGGATCCGTTAAACTATTTACTATGTAGTAATATTGCGCTACTATAATAATGTCTACAGTAAAATAAACATACTTTTAAATAGCGTTCCGGGCAATCCATATCACCCTTCACACATAATAGTCCCAGTAGTCCATCCAATATCATGCCATCTCCACTCCGGGTGACTGTCAGAGGATACCACACGGGCTACGGGAGAAAAACAAACTCGTAGTAAAGGCTCGGTATGGTAGGTGACACGGCACACAAGGCAATGCCAGGGTAGATATACCAATTACGCACACGGGCTGGTGGTAACGCAGAAGCCACATACGCCCACCTCGGAACACACTCCCAATCAAAATCGGAGGATGGCCATCAATCAATCACCAGTAAGAGTATAGTATCGAAGGAATGTGTCCGACCAGAGGTGCTACCTCCTTTGGCCCGAGATCACTCCTGTTTTAGCCACCTTATGCCAACTCACGGGAGTTGGGTCCACGTAATATACCTTAAGAACGTCACCACCATCCTACTTCATTCTGGAATCTCCACCGCGTACACGGTTGTTAAAGTGGTTTTCGGGGTTGGCAAAGAGTATGACAACTTCCGATCCCGGTCTCTTTAACAACCAAACGTTATTATAACGCCGTGGTCATTTCAAAATAGTTTATACTTCAAGAATCAAATCATTTCATTTCAAAACTATATCCTTTTCAAAATAGTTATACTTCGAAACCAAAACCATTTTATTTCAAAACTATATTCAAATCAAAATAGTTTATACTTCGAAACCAAAATCATTTTTATTTCAAACTATATTTAAATCAAAATAGTTTATACTTTATCATTTCCATCTCAAACCTATATCCACTTCCAAAAATCATAATACTTTCAAAGTTATAACTCTTTCGAAACCAAAATACTTGAAATCATTACACTTTGAAAATCATAACATTCTGAAATCATACAATTGAAATCATGAAACATTCATTTAATTCTTTACATTTTACAAATTTATTTCCAATTTAATTCAAAATTTCAAATTTCCAATTTAATTCAAATCAAACCATCAATTTCAATTCAATTCAGTTTTCTAACAAAACATTTCAAATCTTATAAATTTCAAATATAGATTTGATCTACAAAATAAGCTATCCAATTTTAATATGTTTCCAAACCTTAATATCCCACATTTCAAAACTAAACTTTATAATTCCATATATTCATATCTCAAATCTAATTTCATTATTATGTAGTTTTGATATTCATTTCATAAATCCAATATTATTAAAATAAACTTAAATTACGATTAAACCAAATATCTTTTCATGCAAATATAAACTTCAAATATTCCTTTATCAAATAAAGAGAAATCAAATATCATTCAACATTCACATTCTTTATTAAAATAAAGATCAAATCATTTCCACACCATTTCAAAATCATTAAAATATTACATCCGTTCAAAACTTCATAATCAAATCATTATTTGAATTCAAATCCAAATATTCAAAGTTCAATATCATTTAAAAATCAAATATGTCATTCATTTATTATTTCAAACATCATTACCAAAAATACATTCCAAAATTCCATTCAAAATTCATTTATTATATTACATTTCATTCCGTTTAACACATAACCAAGTAAACTTTATTTAAATTCAAATTCAATTTAAATTCCTTAAAAATTCAAATTTAAATATTCAAAACTTGTAAAATTTCACAGATAATCCATTTCAAAAGTTAAATTATTTAACACTTTAAAATATAGCCCAAACAGTGTTAAAATCTATAACATTTCAAAACATTGTCAAATTATAGCAACGACAGCATTTATAAAGTGCTATCGTAGATTATAGCTTCCAAAAATGGTTTAGTTCAAGAATAACGACATTTGTAAAATGTCGTAATAGATATTTAGTTATTTCAAACATTGTTAGATTCAAAACAATAGCATTTAAAAATGCTGTCAAAAGACTACAACATTTTGAAAATGCTATAAAATTCCAGATTTCATTTTAGCTTTTCGAAAATAATAATAAAACTCCAAATTTTTATTATAACTTAAAATTCATATTTCTAGACTTTAAAATTTCACATTTAAAATCATTTTAACATATGATTTAACACAACAAAAAGTCTAGATCAAATATTCAATTTAAAAACTCCATTCATTTATTAAGTCAAAATTCACTGTTTATTAACATATAAATTAAATAAAACTTAAAATTTTACTTCAAATATAATTTTAAAACTTTAAATTTAATTTCCATTATTTATTTACATCTTAAAATAAAATTTAAAGTCTAAAATCTCAATTATTTCACCTTTACGTACTCAAATTCACAATTTCAAGACTTAATATTTAATTTTCTTAAAACCATAAAATATATATTTTTAAATCAAAATTTCATACTTTTAAAAATACATATTTTAATAAAAATCATTTAAAAATATACCACGGGGTCTGTATATAATTTTCTAACCTAGGTCAAGTGATACGGATATATATCATTTCAATCCGCAGTTTACAAAGAAAACCCGGGTTCTGTCATTTCAAACCCGCAATCCCAAGTCAAATAAAATACAATAAAAACCGCTCAGGCCTATCATTTCAGCCCATAACAATTTTTCCCTAATCTAAAGTCCGTTTGGGTATGTATCATTTCAATCCATAGTGATTCTATTCTAACAGGGAACTTGTAGTGTGAATATATGCATAAACAATGTCAGTGTCACAATATAATGTCATATATCACATGTCAGGTGATAATTAACAGTTTTAACATGGTAATAACATGGCATAGCATATCATATGATCATCATTAACTTGCATAAACATTTTATATTACTAAACACTTGTCATCAATTCACTATTTCATAAGTATAAATGTCAGAGTGAGAAAGACTCACCTTTTCGAAGCTAGAGACCAAAACAACAAACACAAGAGCGATTCCAAAAGCACGATAAACATGATTTGAATTGAATGAATGGAAAGCCTTGATAATGATCTTGTATACAACAAATAAACAAGTCCATATAAACATATGCATACAATACAAATATGAATTTAAACGAAATGGAAATTTTAAATCAACAAAGAACATTACCCAGCTTTAACACGAAAGTGCCTGACCACGACAACATGGCTTGTCACATGATCAAATGGGCTTGTTCTCATGACGCTAGGCTCGGCATAGGTGTCAACATGACTTGGGTTTAGCATCAAAACACATAGCAAAAAGTGGATGAAGATGGAGGAGTTACAACATCAAGCATACTAAGGGTCAAGGCAACAATAGGTAGGGTTTTGGTGCATTTTTGGCTCGACCAAAAGCAAGTGAGGCTCGGCCAAAGGAAAGTACAGGTCCGGACAGTGGGGAGTGATGGTATAGAAGCACCAAAAAGTCATGTAGTTGCTGGTGGTGGTGGTTCTAGGGGTGGCCAAAGTGTATAGGAAGAGGTAGGTGATGTTTTGTGGCTAGGCTAGCATAGTTTCAAGGAGTTTTTGTGCAAATTTAAGGTGCTTGCATCATCTAATGATCACGACCTGACATGGACAGAGGAGAGGCTGATGTTGCAGCTGGAGATGGAGGAGGTGATGGTCGGTGATGATGGTGGAGAGCGGGGCCAAGCAAAGTTAGGTAGAGATCTAGGCAAAACAATGAAAAGAAGAAGGAAAAGTAGAAGAAGAAGACCATGAACATGCCCTTTTTTTCTCAAATTGAAATGTCGTGAGTTTTTGATGGTGGGTAGAATATTTTCATGTGAATTTTTTCAGAAAATAAATGTCTATAGGTAAGTAGTGTACGGCCAAAAGAAAGGAGAGTAAAAGCCAAAAGAAAATGAAGAGACAAAGAGATGAAAAGACTAGAAAATGAAAGGTCTAGTCTCTTTGAATTTCTAATTTCTTTTAAAACTTTAAATACATGTAAAATATGTATAAATATAGATAAAACACGAAAATATAGTAAATAAACAAAAATAAATAAATAAATATTAATTAAATATAATTAAATTAAGAAAATTGCAAAGAAAATGTAAACTAGGCTTGAAAATTTGAAAATAAGTGAAATGAACTTTGGAAAAATTGTATGTACATGAAACATATTTATAAATAAAGACAAAAACATAAAAATAAAAATTCATACATAAAAATGGATAAATAAATTTTAATTAAATATAATTTAAATAAAGAAAATAACAGAAAAATGGAAACTAACCTTTAAAAATAGAAAATAAATTCAATGAGCTTTGGAAAAATTCAAACATCACTTTAAAAATATTTAAAAGGTAAAATATGTGTAACATAAAATATAATAAAATTTAGAATAAGATATGACAAATAAAAATTATTTATATAATTTAAAATAATCAATTTTGTTAAATACAGCAAATTTCACACAATAGTTAAAAAGGCATAACTTTCACATTATAAATCAGATTTCAACGAAACGAAAAGCAGTGTTCTTAAATTTATTTACTTTCATAATAAAATATAAAATTCAAATTTTCAAACTTTTAAATTTTAAATTTAAAAGTCAAAGTTTGACCATTTTGACCAAAATTCACTTTTCTGGAAATATTCAATTTATGCATGATTGAAATTCTAATCCACATCAAAATCAACATTTATATTTCAATTAAAAAAATATATTCATTTTAATAAATAAAATAAAGTTTTTAAATTAGGAATTTAAATTAAAATAATTAAAATATACAATTACAATAATCAGAAAATACAGGGTTGTTACACTCTCCCCCACTCAAAACTTTTCGTCCCCGAAAAGGAATGAGGTACGGGAAAGCACAGAAAAAGATAGAACGAAATAGTATTAAGACAAGATGACAAGAAGATTAAAATCATACCTGATAACTGTTGCTATAAGTAAGTTTAACAATGTGGAGATGATCTTTCCAAGATCTTCCAGAATTCAAGAACACAAGCGTGGAAAAAAATCTTTTAGAATCTGATTCACCCTTCCCGTTTGACCGACGGTCTGTGGATGGCAAGAAGTGCTTAGATTCAAAGATGAGTACCAAAGATTATTAAAGATTATAGAAAGATTTCTAAACAGACTGGTATATGCAATAGCCTCCTATTCTTTAGCAAGATAAGGGAAATTAGGACAACCAAAAGATAGTTTGAAAAACAAAATAAAATAATAAATTTGAAACCATAAAATTTCAACTTAAACTGAAAATTAATTTTACATAAGTCAAATAAATCTTAAGCATCTCTAATTTCATTATCTTATCATCCAATTATCTTAAGTTAACAAATCCCTAAAATCATGTATTTGAAAAATCTTTTATTATACTCAAAATGTACCAAATAAAATTTAATTCTTCTTCACTACTAATTAAAATTAAATTTATTCCTCTCAATATATTTTATTACCTATGTTAAATATACTCACACTCATTGCAACTGCCTTAAATTTATTCTTAGTTCCTTTATCATCATTTTATATTGTAAATTATTCCATTACCCTTTTCTTTATTTACCTCTGTCAAACTCTTTTATAACTAAAATTTAAGTATATAACATTTATAATAACCACTCAAATTTTATTTATAAAATCTTTTTTTTATATATTGTACATTATCCAATTACATATTCAACTTCTGAAAATCAAGTTAAGTTATATTGGAATGAAATTGTGTATTATACAAATAAAACTTTCTAATTAAATTATTTCAAGCTTGAATATTTATCCAAATCTTGAAATTATACTTAGAAATTATCTTTGAAGATAAAACTTAGGAATTAAATTTCCGATAAATTCCAAACTATTTAGAGATAAATAAATGCTCATATACTATATATATATATATCCATTCAAATTTAAATCATATATCAGCATATGTTATAAATCCATTCTTATTTTAGAAATTAAAATCAATTAAATTTTCCTAAAACAAAACTGTAGCAAGACAACAGAATGGTCTCTTCACTTCGAAACTCGAAAATGAACGTCGATGATGCTGCAGTCATCACTGAAATTATTTTCCAGCGACAAAGAGAAGAGCACTAAATTTAAATTTAAAATTCTTTGGAAACAAATTTCTATTCAAAAATACTTTAAATAATATATCCTTTAAAACTTTAAACACAAAGTTTGAAATCCATCGAAAATTAAATTCTCAAATTCTTGTTTTACATTCATTTTAAATTTCCAAATAAATTTATAACCATGTTTTATAGTTCAATTAGATATATGAAACAATAGAAAATGATATATAAAATCAAATATTATTTCTTAACAACCAATTCAAATAAAATCCAGATAAAGATATATAATAAAGGTACAAAATTTATTTCACAAAAATTTATTTCATTATTAAATTTTAAAAACATATTGTGTCAGTTTGCTCTGTTCAAGTGTTTTGGAAATCTTATCGATGGCGTTGATCAGACGAATCGATTAGAAACCCAAATCAACATCAACAACTCAAACAACACAATATATAAAACATTTTAAATATTAGTTTACAAATACACTTCAAGAATAATTTGAAGATAAGTTGGAAACAAAGATGAGATGATTAAATAAGAGAATAGGGAGATGGATGAGTTTATATAAATCGCGGGCAACCTTAACCGGGTCAACCGTGACTTAAAGAATAAGACCAATGTGGATTTCTTGGGTAAATCGACATTCGATCTCAAGATGTAGAGTTCGAAATTATAAGAGATACTAGCATCTAAACCGAGGATATAGAATCTCTGGTGAATCGATGTTGTTGTAAAGGAGTTTTCCCTCTTTAAAAATAAATTTGAGGTTGGCGAGACCGCCGACTCATTATGAAGATCTTTTGAAGTGGAGTTATGGGATACTCCAGAAACGAAAGAAGATAAATAGTGAGGGAAACGAATGGATTTTGGAACCACAGGGAATGTTCCAAAATTCAAAGGAACCGAGTCAAAAAGGAAGAGGTTTAAACTCGAATGAAAGTGATTCTGTAAATACATTTACCCTATATACTGAGTTTTGCCTAGAGCTACCAAAGCTCCGATACCAACTGTAACGACCCGATATTTTCAACCATTCGCATCCGCACATGTCGGACTTGAATTGCTCAAAATACCGCGCTGCAAATAAAATTTGGCAAATCTCAGAATATACAGTAAATACATAATCACAGATCACAAACACAGAGTATTTAATAATGCAGCGGAATTTAAAAGAAATAGTAGTTCATGAAGCTACTATATATATAAGATACATCAGAGTTAAATAATATACAGTAGAAGAGTAACAAGATACATCAAGTACAAATCAAAATACATCACTGGAAACACTGGATACTGAAAACAAATAGATGGCTGGATTATTCAAGCAAAGCTCCAACTCCAAAGGTGAATCTTGAATGTTAACTCAATCAATCTGACTCGAGCGTAAAGCAAAATACAAAACACTCGAGTCAGGACATAAATACTTATGAACTGTAAATAAACTCAAGTGAACAGTAACAAAATGCATCAGTAACTTAAAGGATGCTTGGGATCGTCCATCCTTTAAGGATCCGTTAAACTATTTACTATGTAGTAATATTGCGCTACTATAATAATGTCTACAGTAAAATAAACATACTTTTAAATAGCGTTCCGGGCTACCCATATCACCCTTCACACATAATAGTCCCAGTAGTCCATCCAATGTCATGCCATCTCCACTCCGGGTGACTGTCAGAGGATACCACACGGGCTACGGGAGAAAAACAAACTCGTAGTAAAGGCTCGGTATGGTAGGTGACACGGCACACAAGGCAATGCCAGGGTAGATATACCAATTACGCACACGGGCTGGTGGTAACGCAGCAGCCACGTACGCCCACCTCGGAACACACTCCCAATCAAAATCGGAGGATGGCCATCTAATCAATCACCAGTAAGAGTATAGTATCGAAGGAATGTGTCCGACCAGAGGTGCTACCTCCTTTGGCCCGAGATCGCTCCTGTTTTAGCCACCTTATGCCAACTCACGGGAGTTGGGTCCACGTAATATACCTTAAGAACGTCGCCACCTTCCTACTTCATTCTGGAATCTCCACCGCGTACACGGTTGTTAAAGTGGTTTTCGGGGTTGGCAGAGAGTATGACAACTTCCGATCCCGGTCTCTTTAACAAACAAACGTTATTATAACGCCGTGGTCATTTCAAAATAGTTTATACTTCAAGAATCAAATCATTTCATTTCAAAACTATATCCTTTTCAAAATAGTTATACTTCGAAACCAAAACCATTTTATTTCAAAACTATATTCAAATCAAAATAGTTTATACTTCGAAACCAAAATCATTTTTATTTCAAACTATATTCAAATCAAAATAGTTTATACTTTATCATTTCCAAATCAAACCAATATCCACTTCCAAAAATCATAATACTTTCAAAGTTATAACTCTTTCGAAACCAAAATACTTGAAATCATTACACTTTGAAAATCATAACATTCTGAAATCATACATTTGAAATCATGAAACATTCATTTAATTCTTTACATTTTACAAATTTATTTCCAATTTAATTCAAAATTTCAAATTTCCAATTTAATTCAAATCAAACCATCAATTTCAATTCAATTCAGTTTTCTAACAAAACATTTCAAATCTTATAAATTTCAAATATAGATTTGATCTACAAAATAAGCTATCCAATTTTAATATGTTTCCAAACCTTAATATCCCACATTTCAAAACTAAACTTTATAATTCCATATATTCATATCTCAAATCTAATTTCATTATTATGTAGTTTTGATATTCATTTCATAAATCCAATATTATTAAAATAAACTTAAATTACGATTAAACCAAATATCTTTTCATGCAAATATAAACTTCAAATATTCCTTTATCAAATAAAGAAAAATCAAATATCATTCAACATTCACATTCTCTATTAAAATAAAGATCAAATCATTTCCACACCATTTCAAAATCATTAAAATATTACATCCGTTCAAAACTTCATAATCAAATCATTATTTGAATTCAAATCCAAATATTCAAAGTTAAATATCATTTAAAAATCAAATATGTCATTCATTTATTATTTCAAACATCATTACCAAAAATACATTCCAAAATTCCATTCAAAATTCATTTATTATATTACATTTCATTCCGTTTAACACATAACCAAGTAAACTTTATTTAAATTAAAATTCAATTTAAATTCCTTAAAAATTCAAATTTAAATATTCAAAACTTCTAAAATTTCACAGATAATCCATTTCAAAATTTAAATTATTTAACACTTTAAAATATAGCCCAAACAGTGTTAAAATCTATAACATTTCAAAACATTGTCAGATTATAGCAACGACAGCATTTATAAAGTGCTATCGTAGATTATAGCTTCCAAAAATGGTTTAGTTCAAGAATAATGACATTTGTAAAATGTCGTAATAGATATTTAGTTATTTCAAACATTGTTAGATTCAAAACAATAGCATTTAAAAATGCTGTCAAAAGACTACAACATTTTGAAAATGCTATAAAATTCCAGATTTCATTTTAGCTTTTCGAAAATAATAATAAAACTCCAAATTTTTATTATAACTTAAAAGTCATATTTCTAGACTTTAAAATTTCACATTTAAAATCATTTTAACATATGATTTAACACAACAAAAATTTTAGATCAAATATTCAATTTAAAAACTCCATTCATTTATTAAGTCAAAATTCACTGTTTATTAACATATAAATTAAATAAAACTTAAAATTTTACTTCAAATATAATTTTAAAACTTCAAATTTAATTTCCATTATTTTTTTACATCTTAAAATAAAATTTAAAGTCTAAAATCTCAATTATTTCACATTTACGTACTCAAATTCACAATTTCAAGACTTAATATTTAATTTTCTTAAAACCATAAAATATATATTTTTAAATCAAAATTTCATACTTTTAAAAATACATATTTTAATAAAAATCATTTAAAAATATACCACGGGGTCTGTATATAATTTTCTAACCTAGGTCAAGTGATACAGATATATATCATTTCAATCCGCAGTTTACAAAGAAAACCCGGGTTCTATCATTTCAAACCCGCAATCCCAAGTCAAATAAAATACAATAAAAACCGCTCAGGCCTATCATTTCAGCCCATAACGATTTTTCCCTAATCTAAAGTCCGTTTGGGTATGTATCATTTCAATCCATAGTGATTCTACTCTAACAGGGAACTTGCAGTGTGAATATATGCATAAACAATGTCAGTGTCACAATATAATGTCATATATCACATGTCAGGTGATAATTAACAGTTTTAACATGGTAATAACATGGCATAGCATATCATATGATCATCATTAACTTGCATAAACATTTTATATTACTAAACACTTGTCATCAATTCACTATTTCATAAGTATAAATGTCAGAGTGAGAAAGACTCACCTTTTCGAAGCTAGAGACCAAAACAACAAACACAAGAGCGATTCCAAAAGCACGATAAACACGATTTGAATTGAATGAATGGAAAGCCTTGATAATGATCTTGTATACAACAAATAAACAAGACCATATAAACATATGCATACAATACAAATATGAATTTAAACGAAATGGAAATTTTAAATCAACAAAGAACATTACCCAGCTTTAACACGAAAGTGCCTGACCACGACAACATGGCTTGTCACATGATCAAATGGGCTTGTTCTCATGACGCTAGGCTCGGCATAGGTGTCAACATGACTTGGGTTTAGCATCAAAACACATAGCAAAAAGTGGATGAAGATGGAGGAATTACAACATCAAGCATACTAAGGGTCAAGGCAACAATAGGTAGGGTTTTGGTGCATTTTTGGCTCGACCAAAAGCAAGTGAGGCTCGGCCAAAGGAAAGTACAAGTCCGGACAGTGGGGAGTGATGGTATAGAAGCACCAAAAAGTCATGTAGTTGCTGGTGGTGGTGGTTCTAGGGGTGGCCAAAGTGTATAGGAAGAGGTAGGTGATGTTTTATGGCTAGGCTAGCATAGTTTCAAGGAGTTTTTATGCAAATTTAAGGTGCTTGCATCATCTAATGATCACGACCTGACATGGACAGAGGAGAGGCTGATGTTGCAGCTGGAGATGGAGGAGGTGATGGTCGGTGATGATGGTGGAGAGCGGGGCCAAGTAAAGTTAGGTAGAGATCTAGGCAAAACAATGAAAAGAAGAAGGAAAAGTAGAAGAAGAAGACCATGAACATGCCCTTTTTTTCTCAAATTGAAATGTCGTGAGTTTTTGATGGTGGGTAGAATATTTTCATGTGAATTTTTTCAGAAAATAAATGTCTATAGGTAAGTAGTGTACGGCCAAAAGAAAGGAGAGTAAAAGCCAAAAGAAAATGAAGAGACAAAGAGATGAAAAGACTAGAAAATGAAAGGTCTAGTCTCTTTGAATTTCTAATTTCTTTTAAAACTTTAAATACATGTAAAATATGTATAAATATAGATAAAACACGAAAATATAGTAAATAAACAAAAATAAATAAATAAATATTAATTAAATATAATTAAATTAAGAAAATTGCAAAGAAAATGTAAACTAGGCTTGAAAATTTGAAAATAAGTGAAATGAACTTTGGAAAAATTGTATGTACATGAAACATATTTATAAATAAAGACAAAAACATAAAAATAAAAATTCATACATAAAAATGGATAAATAAATTTTAATTAAATATAATTTAAATAAAGAAAATAACAGAAAAATGGAAACTAACCTTTAAAAATAGAAAATAAATTCAATGAGCTTTGGAAAAATTCAAACATCACTTTAAAAATATTTAAAAGGTAAAATATGTGTAACATAAAATATAATAAAATTTAGAATAAGATATGACAAATAAAAATTATTTATATAATTTAAAATAATCAATTTTGTTAAATACAGCAAATTTCACACAATAGTTAAAAAGGCATAAATTTCACATTATAAATCAGATTTCAACGAAACGAAAAGCAGTGTTCTTAAAATTTTATTTACTTTCATAATAAAATATAAAATTCAAATTTGCAAACTTTTAAATTTTAAATTTAAAAGTCAAAGTTTGACCATTTTGACCAAAATTCACTTTTCTGGAAATATTCAATTTATGCATGATTGAAATTCTAATCCACATCAAAATCAACATTTATATTTCAATTAAAAAAATATATTCATTTTAATAAATAAAATAAAGTTTTTAAATTAGGAATTTAAATTAAAATAATTAAAATATACAATTACAATAATCAGAAAATACAGGGTTGTTACACTCTCCCCCACTCAAAACTTTTCGTCTCCGAAAAGGAATGAGGTACGGGAAAGCACAGAAAAAGATAGAATGAAATAGTATTAAGACAAGATGACAAGAAGATTAAAATCATACCTGATAACTGTTGCTATAAGTAAGTTTAACAATGTGGAGATGATCTTTCCAAGATCTTCCAGAATTCAAGAACACAAGCATGGAAAAAAATCTTTTAGAATCTGATTCACCCTTCCCGTTTGACCGACGGTCTGTGGATGGCAAGAAGTGCTTAGATTCAAAGATGAGTACCAAAGATTATTAAAGATTATAGAAAGATTTCTAAACAGACTGGTATATGCAATAGCCTCCCATTCTTTAGCAAGATAAGGGAAATTAGGACAACCAAAAGATAGTTTGAAAAACAAAATAAAATAATAAATTTGAAACCATAAAATTTCAACTTAAACTGAAAATTAATTTTACATAAGTCAAATAAATCTTAAGCATCTCTAATTTCATTATCTTATCATCCAATTATCTTAAGTTAACAAATCCCTAAAATCATGTATTTGAAAAATCTTTTATTATACTCAAAATGTACCAAATAAAATTTAATTCTTCTTCACTACTAATTAAAATTAAATTTATTCCTCTCAATATATTTTATTACCTATGTTAAATATACTCACACTCATTGCAACTGCCTTAAATTTATTCTTAGTTCCTTTATCATCATTTTATATTGTAAATTATTCCATTACCCTTTTCTTTATTTACCTCTGTCAAACTTTTTTATAACTAAAATTTAAGTATATAACATTTATAATAACCACTCAAATTTTATTTATAAAATCTTTTTTTTATATTGTACATTATCCAATTACATATTCAACTTCTGAAAATCAAGTTAAGTTATATTGGAATGAAATTGTGTATTATACAAATAAAACTTTCTAATTAAATTATTTCAAGCTTGAATATTTATCCAAATCTTGAAATTATACTTAGAAATTATCTTTGAAGATAAAACTTAGGAATTAAATTTCCGATAAATTCCAAACTATTTAGAGATAAATAAATGCTCATATACTATATATATATCCATTCAAATTTAAATCATATATCAACATATGTTATAAATCCATTCTTATTTTAGAAATTAAAATCAATTAAATTTTCCTAAAACAAAACTGTAGCAAGACAACAGAATGGTCTCTTCACTTCGAAACTCGAAAATGAACGTCGATGATGCTGCAGTCATCACCGAAATTATTTTCCAGCGACAAAGAGAAGAGCACTAAATTTAAATTTAAAATTCTTTGGAAACAAATTTCTATTCAAAAATACTTTAAATAATATATCCTTTAAAACTTTAAACACAAAGTTTGAAATCCATCGAAAATTAAATTCTCAAATTCTTGTTTTACATTCATTTTAAATTTCCAAATAAATTTATAACCATGTTTTATAGTTCAATTAGATATATGAAACAATAGAAAATGATATATAAAATCAAATATTATTTCTTAACAACCAATTCAAATAAAATCCAGATAAAGATATATAATAAAGGTACAAAATTTATTTCACAAAAATTTATTTCATTATTAAATTTTAAAAACATATTGTGTCAGTTTGCTCTGTTCAAGTGTTTTGGAAATCTTATCGATGGCGTTGATCAGACGAATCGATTAGAAACCCAAATCAACATCAACAACTCAAACAACACAATATATAAAACATTTTAAATATTAGTTTACAAATACACTTCAAGAATAATTTGAAGATAAGTTGGAAACAAAGATGAGATGATTAAATAAGAGAATATGGAGATGGATGAGTTTATATAAATCGCGGGCAACCTTAACTGGGTCAACCGTGACTTAAAGAATAAGACCAATGTGGATTTCTTGGGTAAATCGACATTCGATCTCAAGATGTAGAGTTCGAAATTATAAGAGATACTAGCATCTAAACCGAGGATATAGAATCTCTGGTGAATCGATGTTGTTGTAAAGGAGTTTTCCCTCTTTAAAAATAAATTTGAGGTTGGCGAGACCGCCGACTCATTATGAAGATCTTTTGAAGTGGAGTTATGGGATACTCCAGAAACGAAAGAAGATAAATAGTGAGGGAAACGAATGGATTTTGGAACCACAGGGAATGTTCCAAAATTCAAAGGAACCGAGTCAAAAAGGAAGAGGTTTAAACTCGAATGAAAGTGATTCTGTAAATACATTTACCCTATATACTGAGTTTTGCCTAGAGCTACCAAAGCTCTGATACCAACTGTAACGACCCGATATTTTCAACCATTCGCATCCGCACATGTCGGACTTGAATTGCTCAAAATACCGCGTTGTAAATAAAATTTGGCAAATCTCAGAATATACAGTAAATACATAATCACAGATCACAGACACAGAGTATTTAATAATGCAGCGGAATTTAAAAGAAATAGTAGTTCATGAAGCTACTATATATATAAGATACATCAGAGTTAAATAATATACAGTAGAAGAGTAACAAGATACATCAAGTACAAATCAAAATACATCACTGGAAACACTGGATACTGAAAACAAATAGATGGCTGGATTATTCAAGCAAAGCTCCAACTCCAAAGGTGAATCTTGAATGCTAACTCACTCAATCTGACTCGAGCGTAAAGCAAAATACAAAACACTCGAGTCAGGACATAAATACTTATGAACTGTAAATAAACTCAAGTGAACAGTAACAAAATGCATCAGTAACTTAAAGGATGCTTGGGATCGTCCATCCTTTAAGGATCCGTTAAACTATTTACTATGTGGTAATATTGCGCTACTATAATAATGTCTACAGTAAAATAAACATACTTTTAAATAGCGTTCCGGGTTACCCATATCACCCTTCACACATAATAGTCCCAGTAGTCCATCCAATATCATGCCATCTCCACTCCGGGTGACTGTCAGAGGATACCACACGGGCTACGGGAGAAAAACAAACTCGTAGTAAAGGCTCGGTATGGTAGGTGACACGGCACACAAGGCAATGGCAGGGTAGATATACCAATTACGCACACGGGCTGGTGGTAACGCAGCAGCCACATACGCCCACCTCGGAACACACTCACAATCAAAATCGGAGGATGGCCATCTAATCAATCACTAGTAAGAGTATAGTATCGAAGGAATGTGTCCGACCAGAGGTGCTACCTCCTTTGGCCCGAGATCGCTCCTGTTTTAGCCACCTTATGCCAACTCATGGGAGTTGGGTCCACGTAATATACCTTAAGAACGTCGCCACCATCCTACTTCATTCTGGAATCTCCACCGCGTACACGGTTGTTAAAGTGGTTTTCGGGGTTGGCAGAGAGTATGACAACTTCCGATCCCGGTCTCTTTAACAACCAAACGTTATTATAACGCCGTGGTCATTTCAAAATAGTTTATACTTCAAGAATCAAATCATTTCATTTCAAAACTATATCCTTTTCAAAATAGTTATACTTCGAAACCAAAACCATTTTATTTCAAAACTATATTCAAATCAAAATAGTTTATATTTCTAAACCAAAATCATTTTTATTTCAAACTATATTCAAATCAAAATAGTTTATACTTTATCATTTCCATCTCAAACCTATACCCACTTCCAAAAATCATAATACTTTCAAAGTTATAACTCTTTCGAAACCAAAATACTTGAAATCATTACACTTTGAAAATCATAACATTCTGAAATCATACATTTGAAATCATGAAACATTCATTCAATTCTTTACATTTTACAAATTTATTTCCAATTTAATTCAAAATTTCAAATTTCCAATTTAATTCAAATCAAACCATCAATTTCAATTCAATTCAGTTTTCTAACAAAACATTTCAAATCTTATAAATTTCAAATATAGATTTGATCTACAAAATAAGCTATCCAATTTTAATATGTTTCCAAACCTTAATATCCCACATTTCAAAACTAAACTTTATAATTCCATATATTCATATCTCAAATCTAATTTCATTATTATGTAGTTTTGATATTCATTTCATAAATCCAATATTATTAAAATAAACTTAAATTACGATTAAACCAAATTTATTTTCATGCAAATATAAACTTCAAATATTCCTTTATCAAATAAAGAAAAATCAAATATCATTCAACATTCACATTCTTTATTAAAATAAAGATCAAATCATTTCCACACCATTTCAAAATCATTAAAATATTACATCCGTTCAAAACTTCATAATCAAATCATTATTTGAATTCAAATCCAAATATTCAAAGTTAAATATCATTTAAAAATCAAATATGTCATTCATTTATTATTTCAAACATCATTACCAAAAATACATTCCAAAATTCCATTCAAAATTCATTTATTATATTACATTTCATTCCGTTTAACACATAACCAAGTAAACTTTATTTAAATTCAAATTCAATTTAAATTCCTTAAAAATTTAAATTTAAATATTCAAAACTTCTAAAATTTCACAGATAATCCATTTCAAAATTTAAATTATTTAACACTTTAAAATATAGCCCAAACAGTGTTAAAATCTATAACATTTCAAAACATTGTCAAATTATAGCAACGACAGCATTTATAAAGTGCTATCGTAGATTATAGCTTCCAAAAATGGTTTAGTTCAAGAATAACGACATTTGTAAAATGTCGTAATAGATATTTAGTTATTTCAAACATTGTTAGATTCAAAACAATAGCATTTAAAAATGCTGTCAAAAGACTACAACATTTTGAAAATGCTATAAAATTCCAGATTTCATTTTAGCTTTTCGAAAATAATAATAAAACTCCAAATTTTTATTATAACTTAAAAGTCATATTTCTAGACTTTAAAATTTCACATTTAAAATCATTTTAACATATGATTTAACACAACAAAAATTTTAGATCAAATATTCAATTTAAAAACTCCATTCATTTATTAAGTCAAAATTCACTGTTTATTAACATATAAATTAAATAAAACTTAAAATTTTACTTCAAATATAATTTTAAAACTTTAAATTTAATTTCCATTATTTATTTACATCTTAAAATAAAATTTAAAGTCTAAAATCTCAATTATATCACATTTACGTACTCAAATTCACAATTTCAAGACTTAATATTTAATTTTCTTAAAACCATAAAATATATATTTTTAAATCAAAATTTCAAACTTTTAAAAATACATATTTTAATAAAAATCATTTAAAATATACCACGGGGTCTGTATATAATTTTCTAACCTAGGTCAAGTGATACGGATATATATCATTTCAATCCGCAGTTTACAAAGAAAACCCGGGTTCTATCATTTCAAACCCGCAATCCCAAGTCAAATAAAATACAATAAAAACCGCTCAGGCCTATCATTTTAGCCCATAACGATTTTTCCCTAATCTAAAGTCCGTTTGGGTATGTATCATTTCAATCCATAGTGATTCTATTCTAACAGGGAACTTGTAGTGTGAATATATGCATAAACAATGTCAGTGTCACAATATAATGTCATATATCACATGTCAGGTGATAATTAACAGTTTTAACATGGTAATAACATGGCATAGCATATCATATGATCATCATTAACTTGCATAAACATTTTATATTACTAAACACTTGTCATCAATTCACTATTTCATAAGTATAAATGTCAGAGTGAGAAAGACTCACCTTTTCGAAGCTAGAGACCAAAACAACAAACACAAGAGTGATTCCAAAAGCACGATAAACACGATTTGAATTGAATGAATGGAAAGCCTTGATAATGATCTTGTATACAACAAATAAATAAGACCATATAAACATATGCATACAATACAAATATGAATTTAAACGAAATGGAAATTCTAAATCAACAAAGAACATTACCCAGCTTTAACATGAAAGTGCCTGACCACGACAACATGGCTTGTCACATGATCAAATGGGCTTGTTCTCATGACGCTAGGCTCGGTATAGGTGTCAACATGACTTGGGTTTAGCATCAAAACATATAGCAACAAGTGGATGAAGATGGAGGAGTTACAACATCAAGCATACTAAGGGTCAAGGCAACAATAGGTAGGGTTTTGGTGCATTTTTGGCTCGACCAAAAGCAAGTGAGGCTCGGCCAAAGGAAAGTACAGGTCTGGACAGTGGGGAGTGATGGTATAGAAGCACCAAAAAGTCATGTAGTTGCTGGTGGTGGTGGTTCTAGGGGTGGCCAAAGTGTATAGGAAGAGGTAGGTGATTTTTTATGGCTAGGCTAGCATAGTTTCAAGGAGTTTTTGTGCAAATTTAAGGTGCTTGCATCATCTAATGATCACGACCTGACATGGACATAGGAGAGGCTGATGTTGCAGCTGGAGATGGAGGAGGTGATGGTCGGTGATGATGGTGGAGAGTGGGGTCAAGCAAAGTTAGGTAGAGATCTAGGCAAAACAATGAAAAGAAGAAGGAAAAGTAGAAGAAGAAGAAGACCATGAACTTGCCATTTTTTTCTCAAATTGAAATGCCGTGAGTTTTTGATGGTGGGTAGAATATTTTCATGTGAATTTTTGCAGAAAATACATGTCTATAGGTAAGTAGTTTACGGCCAAAAGAAAGGAGAGTAAAAGCCAAAAGAAAATGAAGAGACAAGGAGATGAAAAGACTAGAAAATGAAAGGTCTAGTCTCTTTGAATTTCTAATTTCTTTTAAAATTTTAAATACATGTAAAATATGTATAAATACAGATAAAACACGAAAATATAGCAAATAAACAAAAATAAATAAATAAATATTAATTAAATATAATCAAATTAAGAAAATTGCAAAGAAAATGTAAACTAGGCTTGAAAATTTGAAAATAAGTGAAATGAACTTTGGAAAAATTGTATGTACATGGAACATATTTTAAATAAAGATAAAAACATAAAAATAAAAATTCATACATAAAAATGGATAAATAAATTTTAATTAAATATAATTTAAATAAAGAAAATAACAGAAAAATGGAAACTAACCTTTAAAAATAGAAAATAAATTCAATGAGCTTTGGAAAAATTCAAACATCACTTTAAAAATATTTAAAAGGTAAAATATGTGTAACATAAAATATAATAAAATTTAGAATAAGATATGACAAATAAAAAATATTTATATAATTTAAAATAATCAATTTTGTTAAATACAGCAAATTTCACACAATAGTTAAAAAGGCATAACTTTCACATTATAAATCAGATTTCAACGAAACGAAAAGCAGTGTTCTTAAAATTTTATTTACTTTCATAATAAAATATAAAATTCAAATTTTAAAACTTTTAAATTTTAAATTTAAAAGTCAAAGTTTGACCATTTTGACCAAAATTCACTTTTCTGGAAATATTCAATTTATGCATGATTGAAATTCTAATCCACATCAAAATCAACATTTATATTTCAATTAACAAAATATATTCATTTTAATAAATAAAATAAAGTTTTTAAATTAGGAATTTAAATTAAAATAATTAAAATATACAATTACAATAATCAGAAAATATAGGGTTGTTACACATTCATTTATTTAACATTTGACTCATTCAAAAATCATTATAAATTTTATAAAAATCATTTAAATACATTTTAAACCAGAATATTATAAATTTTCCATTTAAAATATTTTGAAAACATTTTAGAAAAAATATTATATAAACCATGGGTCTGTATATAGTTTTCTAGCCTAGGTCAAGTGATACGGATATATATCACTTCAATCCGCAATTTACAAAGAAAACCCGGGTTCTATCATTTCAAACCCGTAATCCCAAGTTAAATAATAAATAAAGAAATAAATAATTAAATAAATAAATGAATAAATAATTATTGTTCAGGCCTATCATTTCAGCCTGTAACGATTTCTATTCTACAGGGAACTTGCAGTGTGATAAACAGGAAATAAATGCTAGTATAACAAATAATATTATAATAGATGATATAATAGGCATATAAACAGCATTTAACATCATATAAATATATCCCAGGCATGTATGAAAATGACGTATTATTTTATACAATCAACTTGTCATCATTTCACCATTATAAAAGTACGTATGTCTAGAGTGAATAACTCACCTTTAACAGCTAGAATTGAAATTCAAACCCAAATCTAACTCCGTAAAGCACGAAAAGTCACAATAAAGAACAACTATATTCTTTTGAGTGGATGAAGAGTCAGATCCAAATCTTGTATACAAACAATTATACAAACATAAGTGTATAATTCAACATACAAGATTATGAATCAAACTATGAACAATATGAATCAAGGGACATAACCTTTTGATAAAACAAGGCAAGATGCAAACTTGAGTGAAAAGAGAGCCCAGATCCACATCTTGTACATAAAAAAATAAAGAAAACAAATATCACGACATAAGAACATGATTCAATGCAAATGAATATAGATAAAAACAATGAAAGAAAGGGATTAAAATGATATAACCTTGATAAATCAACGCAAGTTGATCAATACATGGCTTGGTTAGGGTTTGTATTAACTTTTGGAAATGTATGGCCACTAGGTGGTCATGGCCATACGGTGGAGGAAGTGAGTAGGTTATGGAGGTGGTCATGGTGGTGGAGGCCGAGCAATAGCCTGAAGAACAAAAGCAAAAACAAGATGGAAGAAGGGGAAGAAAGTGGAAGAAGCCATGGGATTAGAGCTTCCTATTTTTTTTTCATGCCAATGAAATATGTGAGGTGAGAACTTTTCACATGAAATAATAATAAAAGTGGCGGCTAGGGTTATGGAAAATGAATGGCTACAAGAATGGGAAGAAATAAAATGGCTAGAATTGAAAAGGTCATGAGTTATGGTAAAAGAAACATATATATTTAATCTTATATGTAAATGAAAAAGGAATGAGATAAGGAGAAGATTTTGGAGTGATTAGGAAGAGTAATACATAACTAAAGTATGGTAATTAAATAGATAGGTAGATAAAAAGGTAAGAAATAAACAATTTAGCATATGCGTAATTTAAAACAAAGTAGCGTATGTATAATTGAATTTTTTTCAAGCTATTAAATAAAAGATACACATAAGAAATATTTAATAGATAAAATAAGGTCTAGACAAATAAATAAAGAAATAAATGTCAAGAGATAGACATAGGAAATTAATACAGAGGCTAGGCAAATAAAAATGAGAAGTGGGAAATAAATCATTTTATTTGAATGGCAAAAAGAAATACACAGTTATGAATGAGGTGGAGGGCTAAGGTAAGAAAGAAAGAGGGTATAAACGAATAACTTGGTGTATCAAATTTTCTTTCTTTCTAGAATTGCATGAGAGATGAGAATGATTAGCTTTGTACGTGAATAGCAAGTGCAATACACGGCCAAAAGAAAATGAACAGCTAAAAGAAATAAAGAGTAGGCAATTAAAAGGCAAGCAATTAAGACAATATAACGCATACCCTTTTAGTTTCTTTCAAGCCATAAACAAAAGATATAAACAAGCAACAATCCAATAAATAAACATGACTGTCTAGCCAAAATAAAAATAGAAAGATAAAATAGAGGTAGATATAAGTAAATAATAATAATAAGAACATATATATATATATATATATAATATGTAATAAAAGTAGAAAAATTTATTGCATGTAAAACGCTGTATTTTATCAAAAAAAAGTATAAGTTTTAAATTCCCAATAAATCTATATATTTGATTTCTCAATCAGGTTATTGAATCAACTATTAACTTATCCTCTTATGGGTAATATTAAAATTGGTTTATATACTAATAAAAAAAATCCCAATTCATCCAAATTTCAATTAATTGCTTTCCAATAACTACCATGCTTCCATTCTACTCTTTTATTAAATCTGTTATCACTCTATAAACCTAGTTATTATTTGTTTATCTTTCCTTACAAAAATATATATTCCAATTTTCATCTTTCTTTTGTAACAACTTGTTATTTTCAATTATATTGAATTTCCCAAATATATACATTTATCATAAATAAAACCTAAATCAATTTATTCAACTTGGTTTCATTCCTTTATTTCATCTTATGAATAAAATATAAATTTCCATTTATGTCATTTCATTTACATTCACACATTACAATTACAGTCCTATCTCACATTAATGAACATTTACCTACATTTAAATGTAATTGACTTCCTACTCTAAATTTAGCAGCCCTAAATAAAAAGGTGACTTGCATAAATGTTGTCACTAACTTTATATTACACTCAAGTTTATTATTTCCACTAATTATCAGAATTGCTTATATAATGTTGAATTCACTCCATTACCATACGTTTATTTGCATATATTCAATTTAATACCCAAATGTAACAGTTATAACTACATTAATAGACCAATTAAATAGTAACTTACAACCGTTACTATATCCTTTTTATTTTCATTTCATTTTAAACACTCACTTCATTATAAATTATAAAGGTTTTCTTTTTCTTTTTTTTTCTTCCTAAATTTAATTACAAAAATCTTATTATATCTTAGGTCAAATTAACACACACACATATGTATATACAAATCATTGTAAATAATGTCTTAAACTTAATACAACATCTTTATGTTAAAATTTATAACTTAGTAAATTCTTTAATATTAAGCAATAAATTAAGGTCTAACATTAATTTAAAAGGAAATAAAAGGAATCGTGGTATTTTGTAATAAATTCAGGTTATTTTTATAAAGAAGCCCCCCTTTTTTTAACTTTAAACAAAAGTATGCAAAAACCAAAAGATTGGATTTAAATAATGAACACATGCAAACATTAATAAACTACATATTTTTCTATTTGAATCAATAACAGAAATATTACATTAATTAAGGATTAAATTTAAATTACAATAAGTTCTTTTTTTCCCTCTTTTACCAAAACTTATTAACTTAAAAGTTTAATTAATGAAAATTTTACTTTAAAAAAAAACAACGTTTTCAAGAAAAACTTAATTAAAATATTTACAAAATTATGGGTTGTTATACTCTCCCCCACTCAAAACTTTTCGTCCCCGAAAAGGAAGGAGGTAGGAGAATAGAAACACCCTGAAAGAAAACTAAATTGAAACTCAAAATGGAATCATTTATTTTAACCATATAAATTCAGTTTAAATTAATTAATATTCAATAATTGATTTAATTCATTTGATTTTTACTGAAGTTAAATCAATCTTAACTATTTCCAAATTAATTATCTTATTATCCAATTATTTTGAAATTAACAATTTCTACAATCATAAATTTGTATATTCATTTATAATAATCATCTTTTATTCAACAAATTTAATTCTTCTTTATTCCAGATTATTATTAAATATATTCTACTTAATATATCTTATCGCACATATTAAGTAGATTACATTTATTATAACTATTCCAATTTATTTCTAAATTTCCTTTAACACCATTTGATATTGTATATTATTCAATTATTTTTTTATTCTATTTACCTCTATTTGTCTTTTTGTAACTGAAACTTTAAGTTTATAACATTTATTATAACCACTCAAATTTTATTTATAAAATCCTCTTATATTGTACATTATCTAATTACATAGTTAATTTCTGAATGATTTAGGTAAGTTATATTGGCATGCAATTATACAAGTAAATTTTTTTCCAATTCTATTATTCAAGTTTAAATATTCATTCAAAATTTGACTTTATTTTATCATTAGAATCACCTTTTAACATAAATTTATGAATAAATTTCCAATTAACTTCAAACCCTTTAGAGATAAATAAATACATACATATAGTATATGTCAAATCAAATTTAAATCATATATCTATATATATTATAAATTAAGTCATATTTTAGAAATTCAAATCAATTAAATTTTTGAAGCAAAACTACAACGTGGTCTCTTTACTTCGATACTCGAAAATGAATGTCGATGATGTTGTAGTCATCACCGAAATTATTTTCCAGCGACAAAGAGAAGAGCACTAATTTTTAAAACTTTAAAATTCTTTGGAAACAAATTTATATTCGAAAATAATTTAAATAATAATATATCCTTTTAAGACTTTAAACACAAGGTTTGAAACTATCAGAAATTAAATTCTTAAATTCTTGTTTTAAATTCAATTCTGTTTCCAAATAAATTTATAACCATGTTTTATAGTTCAATTATTTATATAAGACAAAACCAATGGTTTACAAAACCATAAATAAAATCAAACACTATTATCTCTAAACAACTAGTTAAATTCTAAAAATTATACTTATATATATAATATTAGATTTTTCTCAAATATAGGAATAAATTTTTCAAAACAAGCATAGAAATTCAAATTTGAAGGACTCAAATCAAAGAGAATTTTGATTTAAAGATAAGTTGGAATCAGAAGATCCGATGATTAAATAACAGAATAAGGAACCAGATAAGTTTATATAAATCGCGGGCAACCTTAACCGGGTCAACCATGACTTAAAGAATAAGATCGATGTGGATTTTCTAGGGTAAATCTACATTCGATCTGAAGAGATAGAGTTCAGAATAACCAAAGATACTAGCATCTAAACCAAGGATAAATATAAATCTCTGGTGAATCAATGCTAATTGTAAAGGAGTTTCACCCCTTTATTAGAATATTGGCGAGACCGCCAATTCACTATAAAGATCATCCGAAGTGGAGTTATGGGATACTCCAGAATCGAAAGAAAATGAATAGTGAGGGACACGAATGAACTTCGGAACCGCAGGGAACGTTCCAAAATTCGAAAAGGAAGAGATTCAAGCTCAAATGAAAGTGATTCTGCAAATCAAATTTACCATACATTCTAAGTTTTGCCTAGAGCCAAAGCTCTGATACGAAATGTAACGACCCGATATTTTCAACCATTCGCATCTGCACATGTCGGACTTGAATTGTTCAAAATACTGCGTTGTAAATAAAATTTAGCAAATCTCAAAATATACAGTAAATAAATAATCACAGGATCACAGATACAGATATCAGAAAACTCGCAGCGGAATTTAAAAATACTTAGTGGTTCATGAAGCCACTATAAATAGTCTCAATCAAATAAAAAGTACATAGTCTTTAATCCGAATATAGTTTAAATCATCAGTAGAACAATCCAAATGTCCACTAGTCTTGATTTCAAAAATTTAGATAAAGAACTGGAAGGGAAGTTTGCCAGCAGCTTGAAAGTGATCTACAGAAATCCTAGCTCCGGGATGAAACTGAACTGCAACTCAGGCTGACCCAAGCGTAAAATAAAACATAAACACTCGAGTCAGGACATACATACTTATATAGTGTAAGTTAATTCAAGTGAACTGTATTAAAGAACAAGTAACTTAAAGGATGCTTGGGACCGCCCATCCTCTAAGGATCCGTTAAACTATTTACAATGTAGTAATACTTCGCAATTATAATAGTGTCTATTAGTAAAATAAACTTACTTTTAAATAGCGTTAAGGCTTTACATTTTCCACCTTAACACATAATAGTCCCAGTAGTCCATCCAATATCATAGTATCTCCTGATCGGGAAGCCACCAGAGGATACCACACAGGCTATGGGAGAAAACCAAACTCGTACAAGGCTCGCTATGGTAGGTGACACGGCACAACTAGGCAATGCCAGGGTAGATATACCAATTACGCTTCCGGACTGATGGTAACGGGTAGCGCGCAGCTACCGCCCACCTCGAACAACACTCCCAAATCAAAGGTGGGCACCAATACAATCACAAAAGTAATAGAATGGCATACGAAGAAGTGAGTCCGATCAGAGGTGCTACCTCATTAATCCGTCGATCGCTCCTGTTTTAGCCACCTTATGCGAACTCACGGGAGTCGGGTCCACGTATTTACCTCAAAGGAAACGTCTCTACCATCCTACTTCATTCTGGAATCTCCACCACGTACACGGTTGTCAAAGTGGTATTCGGTATCGACAGAGAGTATGCCAAATATCCGATCCCGGTCTCTTTAACAACCAAACGTTATTATAACCCGTGGTTACAACTTTTAAAAATGGTATTTATACTTTAAAAATCAAAATAAATTTCAAATACATTTCAATATCATAATATCATTTCAAACATCATTTATTTAAACATCAGTCATTTTATTTAATATAAAATACCATTTAAATCTATTCAATTTATTTAGGAATTAATTGCCTTTCAACTCACATTTAAAAGTTAAATTCTTCATTTAAACCATTTAAAGTCAATTCCTTATTTTTATTAATTACATATTAAATTCCAAAATTTAAGCCTTTTTCCCAAAGATTATTTAATTTTATTAAAACAATCAAAAATTCAGTTTCCATAGCACTTATAAAATGCTACCTAAAGTTATAGGTTAAATAGTTCATTTCCAAAAGACAACATTTAAATGTTGTAATAGATTTCTTTATTTCCAACTAAACGTTAGTTATCTTTATCAACTATAGCACTTACAAAGTGCTATAATAGCTTTTAGTTCAAATTAGCCTTTAAGTTCATTTAAATTTAACTACAACATTCACAAATGTTGTAATATCCTTTATATTTAAAATTTCAAGGTTTAACTATAATTTCATAACTAAGTAAATTTTTATTTAAATCATATTTAACTTACAAATCCTATATTTTCACATGATGAAGTCATAATTTCAATACTCATACTTTTATGACTTTATAAGTAAATTTCATACAAAAAATCAAATTTTACTATGAATCTCTTATTTAAATCCAAGTATTAAATTCCCATTTCTTTAATTGAATTATTAACTTAACAATTAAGTTTTAAATTCCCAGAATATAACTTATTATCAATTATTTTACTTTGTAAAATCTCACTTTTAACAAAAATTTAGAATTTCCCAAAATAAGTTATATTTCAAAATTTTGCTTAAACATTCATTTGTTTAACATTTGACTCATTCAAAAATCATTATAAATTTTATAAAAATCATTTAAATACATTTTAAACCATAATATTATAAATTTTCCATTTAAAATATTTTTCAAACATTTCAGAAAAAATATTATATAAACCACGGGTCTGTATATAGTTTTCTAGCCTAGGTGAAGTGATACGGATATATATCATTTCAATCCGCAATTTACAAAGAAAACCCGGGTTCTATCATTTCAAACCCGTAATCCCAAGTTAAATAATAAATAATTAAATAAATGAATAAATAATTATTGTTCAGGCCTATCATTTCAGCCTGTAATGATTTCTATTCTACAGGGAACTTGCAGTGTGATAAACAGGAAATAAATGCCAGTTTAACAAATAATATTACAACAGATGATATAATAGGCATATAAACAGCATTTAACATCATATAAATATATCCCAGGCATGTATGAAAATGACGTATTATTTTATACAATCAACTTGTCATCAATTCACCATTATAAAAGTACGTATGTCTAGAGTGAATAACTCACCTTTAACAGCTAGAATTGAAATTCAAACGCAAATCTAAACTCCGCAAAGCACGAAAAGTCACGACAAAGCACAACTATATTCTTTTGAGTGGATGAATAGTCAGATCCAAATCTTGTATACAAACAATTATACAAACATAAGTGTATAATTCAACATACAAGATTATGAATCAAACTATGAACAGTATGAATCAAGGGACATAACCTTTTGATAAAACAAGGCAAGATGCAAACTTGAGTGAAAAGAGAGCCAAGATCCACATCTTGTACATAACAAAATAAATAAAACAAATATCATGACATAAGAACATGATTCAATACAAAAGAATATAAATAAAAACAATGAAAGATAGGGATTAAAATGACATAACCTTGATAAATCAACGCAAGGTGATCAATACATGGCTTGGTTAGGGTTTGTATTAACTTTTGGCAATGTATGGCCACTAGGTGGTCATGGCCATACGGTGGAGGAAGTGAGGAGGTTATGGAGGTGGTCATGGTGGTGGAGGCCGAGCAATAGCATGAAGAACAAAAGCAAAAACAAGATGGAAGAAGGGGAAGAAAGTGGAAGAAGCCATGGGATTAGAGCTTCCTTTTTTTTTCATGCCAATGAAATATGTAAGGTGAGAACTTTTCACATGAAATAATAATAAAAGTGGCGGCTAGGGTTATGGAAAATGAATGGCTACAAGAATGGGAAGAAATAAAGAGGCTAGAATTGAAAAGGTCATGAGTTAAGGTAAAAGAAACATATATATTTAATCTTATATGCAAATGAAAACGGAATGAGATAAGGAGAAGATTTTGGAGTGATTAGGAAGAGTAATACATAACTAAAGTATGGTAATTAAATAGATAGGTAGATAAAAAGGTAAGAAATAAACAATTTAGCGTATGCATAATTTAAAACAAAGTAACGTATGTATAATTGAAATTTTTTTCAAGCTATTAAATAAAAGATACACATAAGAAATATTTAATAGATAAAATAAGGTCTAGACAAATAAATAAAGAAATAAATGTCTAGAGATAGACATAGGAAAATAATACAGAGACTAGGAAAAAAATGAGAAGTGGGAAATAAATCTTTTTATTTGAATGGCAAAATGAAATACACAGTTATGAATGAGGTGGAGGGCTATGGTAAGAAAGAAAGAGGGTATAAACGAATAACTTGGTGTATTAAATTTTCTTTCTTTCTAGAATTGCATGAGAGATGAGAATGATTAGCTTTGTACGTGAATAGCAAGTACAATACATGGCCAAAAGAAAATGAACAGCTAAAAGAAATAAAGAGTAGACAATTAAAAATGCAAGCAGTTAAGACAATATAACGCATACCCTTTTAGTTTCTTCCAAGCCATAAACAAAAGATATAAACAAGCAACAACCCAATAAATAAACATGACTGTCTAGACAAAATAAAAATAGAAAGATAAAATAGAGGTGGATATAAGAAAATAATAATAATAAGAACATATAAATATATATATATATAAATAATATGTAATAAAAGTAGAAAAATTTATTGCGTGTAAAACACTGTATTTTATCAACAAAAAAAAGTACAAGTTTTAAATTCCCAATAAATCCATATATTTGATTTCTCAATCATGTTATTGAATCAACTATTAACTGATCCTCTTGTAGGTAATATTAAAATTGGTTTATATACTAATACAAAAAAAATTCCAATTCATCCAAATTTCAATTAATTACTTTCCAATTACTACCATGCTTCCATTCTACTCTTTTATTAAATCTGTTATCACTCTATAAACCTAGTTATTATTTGTTTATTTTTCCTTACAAAAATATATATTCCAATTTTCATCTTTCTTTTGTAACAACTTGTTATTTTCAATTATATTGAATTTCGCAAATATATACATTTATCATAAATAAAACCTAAATCAATTTACTCAACTTGGTTTCATTCCTTTATTTCATCTTATGAATAAAATATAAATTTCCATTTATGTCATTTCATTTACATTCACACATTAAAGTTACAGTCTTATCTCACATTAATGAACATTTACCTACATTTAAATGTAATTGACTTCCTACTCTGAATTTAGCAGCCCTAAATAAAAAGGTGACTTGCATAAATGTTTTCACTAACTTTATATTACACTCAAGTTTATTATTTCCACTAATTATCACAATTGCTTATATAATGTTGAATTGCTTATATAATGTTGAATTCACTCCACTACCATACGTTTATTTGCATATATTCAGTTTAATACCCAAATGTAACAGTTATAACTACATTAATAGACCAATTAAATAGTAACTTACAACCGTTACTATGTCCTTTTTATTTTCATTTCATTTTAAACACTCACTTCATTATAAATTATCAAGGTTTTTTTTCTTTTTTCTTCTTCTTAAATTTAATTACAAAAATCTTATTAAATCTTAGGTCAAATTAACACACACACATATGTATATACAAATCATTGTAAATAATGTGTTAAACTTAATACAACATCTTTATGTTAAAATTTATAACTTAGTAAATTCTTTAATATTAAGTAATAAATTAAGGTCTAACGTTAATTTAAAAGGAAAAAAAGGAATCGTGATATTTTGTAATAGATTCAAGTTATTTTTATAAAGAAGCCCCTTTTTTTAACTTTAAACAAAAGTATGCAAAAATCAAAAGATTGGATTTAAATAATGAACACATGCAAACATTAATAAACTATATATGTTTTCTATTTGAATCAATAACAGAAATATTACATTAATTAAGGATTAAATTTAAATTACAATAAGTTCTTTTTTTCCCTCTTTTACCAAAACTTATTAACTTAAAAATTTAATTGATGAAAATTTTACTTTAAAAAAAACAATGTTTTCAAGAAAAACTTAATTAAAATATTTACAAAATTATGGGTTGTTACATACAGGGTTATTAAATCTGGAATCCTGTGGAAGATGATATTTATAAAGAGGGAGGTGTGAAAATTTTAAGTTGGAATAAAATTTAAAGTGGAAAGTTAAAATGAAATTCAACTTAAGTTAAGTTGGAAAAATTAAATTTTAGAAATTTAATTGATTGGATTTAAATTAAATTAGTATAGTGTACTAATGGAACGGGAGTTAAGTTAAGCAACGTGATTGAAATATATAAAATTAAATGGATAAAAAAATAAAATGGTTTGGATTAAAATTTAATTTAAGTATGAATAACTCGAATGTAGGTTGAAAAGTTGGTTAAAAAGGAATTGAAATTTAAATAAAAAGGTGAATTGGATTTGAATCATATGGAATTGAGTTAAATATGTAAATGTGAGTCATAAAGTGACTATATAACCATAAGTTATAAATTTTGAATTGGATTAGTAAGAATATCGATTGACGTAAATATCAATTTTGAGTTGCGAAATATTATATAACCATAAGATAAAAATCTTGAATGAGATAAAATGTGAGTGAAAAATTGAAATTGTGAATAATTTTTTTTTGAATATCTTATAAAAATTGATATTTTTGAAGTAAAAATATACCTAATCCATAAATAAATGTATAGTCTCGAAATAAAAATAAAACGTGAATACATTCGAGTATAGAATTGATGGAAATGTGGAAGAATAAGTTTTGTAACTTATAAAATTAAAAAGTAAAATAGAAAATCCATAATAAAAATGATTTGATATTTTTGGTAAGGAAATAAAAATACAAACTTTAGTGTTAAAAATGAAATTGGGCTTCATAAAATTAAATGAAATGATTTTTGAAATAAAAACCAGATATTGAATTATGAATTGGAAGTGAACTAATTAGATAATTAATTAGTTAATTGAATATAGAATGGATATTAACCTGGATAAATAAATTGGATTATGGATTAAAAAGTGAATACTGGAATTGGAACTTGAGTTATAAATAGAATTCGAATTAATTATAAGCAAATTAAATATGTTTAAATTGTCGTGGGATAAAATAGAAATGGATGGAAAAAGTGATGACTTAAGTTATAAACAAATTCAGTTTAAAGTGTAAATAAATTGAATGTGGCCTTGGATACGAATTAGATAAATTCAAGAATGAATTTGAGTTTGGCATTAGGATTTGAAGTGGAATAAATGAATGAACTAGTTAAATAAATTAGTAATTGGGATGAAATTTGGTTGAATAAAATCAAATCAAAAATTTGAAATGGAGTTCGATTGCAAAGGAAATAAACTTAAGTTATATAGTGAATTAATTGGAAATAGATGGATTAACTTAAGTTAATATTTGAATGGAAGCTTGACTCAAAGAAATTTGTGAAATGGTATTTAATGATTGGAAAATTTTTGTTAACGAAAATTAGTTGTCGAACTATAATTGGAATAAAGGATTTTGAAAATAGAATTTAAAACTAATTGATTTGGGTAAAGACTAAAATATAAGAAAATTGAATATCGAATTTTCACTAAGTGGGTTTGATATGTTAATGGGTTTGGAGCATTTTTCATGCATTAGCAATTTCGGGGACGAAATTATTTTAAGGTGGAGGAATGTAACGAACCGGATTTTTTGACGGTTAATTATGAATATTTAAATGGTTTTAAATATTTGATTTGGAATTTTAATTGTGTTAATAAGTTTTAAAACTAAAAATTTCAAGTGATTTTGTTAATTTTTGAAAATTGTCGATTTAATCGACGAGTTAAAATAGCGATCCGGGGCACAATCTCGGATTTCGGCGAAACCAGTTCTATCAGATTCGTATTATTATCAGATTTCAAATTTCGTAGTGTTGGAGTTATTGTTTGGTCGTACGAGATAGAAACGAGTTGAAATTAATAACGAAATTCAATATAATAATTGAGTCCAAAAAGCTATCTTCTCCATGGATCGAACCAGGACTCGAAACCATTTCCATTGCGTTCGGAATAGGAAAATAACATTATAAATGCCAGGCAGTATGCCTCGATAGGTGTTCGAATAAATATCTAGGTATTTTAAAATTTAATAGTATAATATTTACATCGATTATCACTTCAGCCATCAAAACTTAACCTTAGCTGATCTAGTTTATGGTGGAACAAGCCGAACTTACCATGTACGAAGTCGCCCTCATTTCTTTCAAATCATGCCGACATTTCTTTCTTTAAAAATTCACGAACTTCCTTCTTTCCTTCCTCAATTCAGTTGAAAAAACGAAAAATCTTCCTCTCGAATTAAAAAAAGGGGCAAACGAAATCGAAATTCATTCTTTTTCTTAGTTATCAATTCAAGCTGTATCTTGCTCGAAGCCTTTTCCATCGTTCGCCCCTTTTGATAACTCTCGAAAATTCGATCATGAAAGAAGACGAATGGAGGGAGGAATCAAGCTCGGGTCGCATTTTGATGAAGGGGAGTTGAGCTTCGATTCCTACGTGCGTGGTCGAGGCTTGGAGGATGGATGCATGTGCATGTCGTCCTCGATTAGTGCTCGAAGTCGGGAGCTCTGGTGAGGGACCTGGTGGTGGTTTGGGGTCTGGCTCTCATAGTGGCGCCGGCGATGGTGTACAGGGAGGCTCGAAAAGAGGATGGAGTTGATGGGTGGCCACAGGGGATTGAGCGAAGGAAAGGAGCTGTTGTGGGCACGTGAGAGCGAGTAGTTGAGGGTTTTGAGTTGGTTGTTTTGGAGCAGCCACCATTGCATTATTTGTTCAATTGTCAGGTAGTGTCCACGACAACCTTAGGTGATGGTTCAGTGGAATAGGATCGTGCATGGAGGTGCTAGTAGGCACTCGAATTCGTGCTGGTGTTCTTGGTATAACCTAGGTAACTAATTTAACAATTTCCGTAATTAGGAGATTTAATTTTAGGACGAAAAATATGTGTGTATATATATGTATATATACAAGTCACATAAATTTTTATCCTTTCATTTTGAGATCGAAAAATCGTGAAGAACAAGTGGAGTTTGGATCGGATTGCAAAATAAAAGTCAAGGTGAGAAAAATTCTAACTCGTTTGGATTACCAAAATTTAAATTTTAAGTAATTGAGATTGAATTTTGGGTCTTTGTTGAATTTATAAATTTTTGTCTGTTGAATGATATAATATATATAGTAGTGTGTCTATATATATATATATATATATATATATATATATATATATATATTAGTATTTGGAGTGATATTCCCGCATAGTATAGTGGATGAGACCCTATGCGCCCGTATAATAGCGGATGACCCTATATACCGTGATATCCCCCTCGAAGTAGGATTGGTATTTTTATGTTGTGTTAACATCTGTGGATGCAGGGAAACAGGTTGGAGGGATCCAACTAGATTCCGCAAATATATTGTTTATTTTTCATATATAGTGATATATGGATTGTGTAGAATAATTTAGTATAGATTATTGTAGTGATTGAAATTTATTGGATGCTATTGTAGCACTAGCCTGAATTTCAATATTTTAAAATACCGTAAATATATTTTTTAAATTTAAGGAATTAAAGGGAATTTTTGAGATAGAAATATTTATATTGGAAACTGAATTATTTTTATGAAAATTGAATTGGGAATAATATATATTAATTTTGGATTTGTACGTAACTATTCGTGAATGGGTTTAAATACGTACTTTAAAAATTAATTATATAAAGGAGTTAAAATCAATATTTAAAAATAGATTGGAGGTGTAAATGGAATTTATAAGAAATGAATTTATATAATGAGACTTTATAAATAAGATTTGTTTTATAAAAAAATAAAACCAAAGGGGTTATAAAATTTATAGACGATGTTTATATATAAAGGAATTTAATATCAGATGGTAGATTGGAAATATAAATTTACATGAGGAATTGACATTAGAACGTGGGAATAGAGTGGGAAAATAGTGGATACTATTTTTGGAAAGTGAAAATTGTTAAGAAAATCGGAATGGAAGTGGTATGGTGGAAATCAAGAGGAATTTATAAGTTGAATTGGTTATTGAGATTTTGAAAATATAATTTTATTTTAAGAAGTACATTTTGTTTTTGAAAGGAAAATTTTATTACATAAAATTGTGGAATTCTAAGCTAGTTGAGATTGAAATACTTAGGTAAGTAGATTTTCAAATGTCAAGTATTTATTTAGAAATTTTAACTCTTAAAATCAGCTTCGAAAATTTATACGTTTATCTAAAATGAGTTATTAATGTTATAAAAGTGTTTTTGATATTTTAAGTAATTATTTGAACATGTTTTAAAAATAAATTATAAATCTTTTAAATACTTATATTATACATAATATTATACATATATACATATATACATATATATATATATATATATAGTTTCAAAGTGATTGAAAATTTTATTTTATAAATTCTCTTGAGATTCGAAAAAGGGACTTATAAAAGGATATGATTTTAAGGAGAGGAAATTTATTTGTAGTTCCGGAGATTTTGGAATAAGTTATGGAATAATTCTCTGAAAAGTTAATATTGGAAGGATTCTGGAAAATAAGACTTATAGTATTTTGCTAAGGATAAAAATGGAAATCTGGAAATATTTCTAACTGTTGAGATGGTTGAAAATATCCTGTTATGGATTCTATTATTCGATTTTTTTTTTCAAACATTGGAATATGGAGGGAAATTTGGATATATATCTAGTAAATATATTTTGGATAAAGGTTTTGAGGAATTATAAAATAAGGCCTAATATCTGCTTATTTATGTTTTATTGGTAGTTAAATAACCAACTATTAATATTGGCCAATTTCGTTAATCGTTTCGAAGAAACCAAGACCGGATCTTAATTTTCCAAAAACCACTTTGATCCGGTTTGAATGTTACGAATGAATATCGTGAAGACAATGAAGACGGTGATTCGGTTTGTCCAAACCCATGACAACTTTTATGGACAAATGCTATCAGAACATCGTCATTGAAGGACGACGAGCATTCTAAGTAGAAATGTTTCTTGAAAGATAACGCTTAGCCTCAAGCCTCATCAACTGGGAATCACTAAAACATGGGAGATGCAGTAAGGCTAAGTAGGACGCACCCAATTAGGGTATGATATCACTTTTCTAGATGTCCTCGGAATCATTTTCGTTATGGATATGGTTGTGCATGAAAGAAGGAGAGCTTGATGGTAAGGGTGGGAACACCCGGGGTGATAACATATTCAGTTTATCCATATTAGGGGTTGGCCTGTCTTGTGTAGCAGGGGATTCGGCGATGGTCCTCGATACATTGTTCTAGAGGTGTGCTGTGATAGGCGATACCCCAATGACGCACTTATTCGTATGGAATCAATTCTCCAATAAGCGATGTACGGTTTTGATTGTACCCAACTATGATGAAACGTGGGATGCAAGCATTTCAGCTATTTTCTATTAATTTTCTATAGACACTTATAATATCAGACGATTTTGATAAAAAAATTGTTTTGGTTATCGTAAGGTAAAAAACCTGTCATGTTTATGTGTGACGTGGTCTTACGAGATACCTTTGTTTTCAAAGGATTTTGAGAAACGTTAATAATTCAAATTGAGTGTGTCTTCTCACGCTAGTTTTCCAGACCGACCCGGGTGTTATTTTATTATAATCCTTGGGTCAGACCGAGTATTACTGATCCAGGATAAAATGCTATGGAGTTCAGGAGGCGAGCTGGATGATAGAGATGTATCTCCATACCTGGCTTATATTTCATTGTGTAAGGAAATGTTATATAACTATCTAGTTGATGTATTGATTGTTGTACTCTAATGATTGTATGTATATTAACAGATACAGTTTTCCTTATATAAAAATATGTTATTATTGTAAGATTCTGTATTGATGTTTCTGTTTTATTTTCTTCTACCTTTTTCTTCTCCACCCTGAAGATTCGTATTTCCATCCAATTTGAGTTGAACTGGTGAGAATTATGGTCAACTCAAAGGGTACAGATTTGCGGGCCTTTACATATATGTTAATATATTTTTAAGTGGGATGTATTATCACTAATTATATCATCTAAATGTGTGTACATGATGCACAAATGTGCACAACATTTCTGACAACTTTTCACTGTCGAAAGGTCAAAATTTCAAAAAATGTTCTTCGGTCACATTTTCTATTTTTATATCTATATTGGGAAACAAATTTTTGAAAACTATTTATCATTATTAATGACTAATTAAAATGGGTCTATTCATTATATAAATCCATTTATTCACTATTTAAAATATATTTAAATAACCTACATTAAAGTGGTAAAATTCTGGTGTGTTACAAAGTATTTAGACTCGAACTTCATAAGTGCTATCGAGTGCAAAATATCAATACTAAACTCATGTTCAAACCTTAGTAAAAGGGGATTTAAAATGGAATATTATAAAAATGAAAAGTTGTGGCTGATTCGATGGAAAGGCTAACTACATCACCTTTATAGCGCTATAGTAAAAGTAATGCATAAATATGAATGCATAAATATATAACCGATCTGAGGGTGATTCCAAGTATTAAGAATCCCATTAATTGTATATGATATTAATATTGCAATGCATTTTGTAAAGGAACCTAGAGCTCATTAGAAGTCAAGAGACATACTCTAAATGGTTCCATATGATAAATGCAGTTTACCAGTGTTAGGAGAGTTGATTGACAGAGTAGATAATCAAAACAAAGTAGCATACTTATTCAAAAAAGGCCTGGCCAAATTAGTTTTTTTGAGAAAAATCAGTTGACGAAGTCGGAACGGGATTCTATAATTTACTACAAGTGCAAGTAAGAGAATTATAGAGTTAGGGATATGCCATAGTGGCAATTATGTAATTTATTACATATATCTGACTCGATAACCAATCTTGTACACAAAAAATAACTTCTTGTATACAGTTGATACAATGAGTTATAATAAATATTTATTTAATCAAAAGTATATTTAATAGAAAATCCATAAGATGTGTTTTGTGATTGTAATTACAATATTGTAATCATGATTAATTTATCATAATATGATAAACACATCAATTTAAGTATTCCTAGTCAAAATGTATCAAGACTGGATATTGATACATCCATTAAGACTAGAATACATAACATTCTCATATGTTAGGCAGTGCATTACTTATGGCTGTTGGTGGCACTAGGGGTTATGTACTAGTTGTTACTGGATAACCATGGAATAACTCAATCGGTAGTTTTTTTTCGGTTAATATAACTAAAGTCAAATAGAACATACCGATGTTACATGATTACACAATTCTCTCGACTTGAGAATACCATCAAGCTTCAACGTTGAAACTCCCAATTAATGGTTGAATTGTGACACAACGTCTATCGAACGACTAGAGTTGGGTCGAGTGGAAGCATTGGAAGTGAAAACCTATTCATAAGAGAATTCATCTTCTTAGTTATATGAGACCAGCATGATGGTGAAGGGAAGTCAATTCAAACTCAAAGTCTCTGGGCCACGGTATTTCGGTTAATCAAATTAGTTATTATTAAATCATGGAATTTATATTTGGACTTTAATGTTGAATGTGGATGTTATTGGAATTTTGGCAGTTACCAAATTCCGTACATGTTAATGTAATATAATTTTGACATAAAGAATAGATGTAAATAGTTGTCACTACCAGGTAACGCTTAAAAGAAGTAAAATTGGATTTTTGCCAAAGTTTTGTAAGTGAAAAGTTAGAAACAATGTCATACTATTAGCTAAGGTGACGTGTGAACAATAATATTCGAATTGTTCATTTTTAATCGCTCACCGAATAACACCTAAGAGTCATAGAGCCGAAATGTTGAATACGACTACCACCTAATTTAATTAAATTATAATTGTTATAAATTATTTAATATTTACGAAAAAGTAATTACAAAATTTTATTTGATATGTGTTGATCATGATTGAAAATAGTACATATATAAAAGTTGTATACGCATGTATCGATATATTGATGTACATTTAAATTAGTTTTAACTGTATACTGTCTGATTAGGCTTAAAGCAGTAGGAGCCCCATAAAGAGGCAAGGTGTGTCGTGCTATTAAAGAAAGGGAAGAGGGTTTGATTTGGTTTGAGTGGGTTTTAAATTAGTGGAGAAAATATTGTATCTGGATCTATAATTTGCTCCAACAATTCTCTCATATTTAAACAATTCTAGTCCCTTACTTTTGCTCTTAAGTTTTTTCCTCTTCTCCTTTGCTAACCAAAAACAACCCATACCCTTCCTCCTTCGATTCATGACAAAGTCAAAAATTCAATTTTGTAGCTCTTTTAGTTGGGTAGCTTATTTTGGAAGAATTTAGATTCGGATTCAAACAAGTCAACCAGATTCAGCATTCCACATGTAATCTCTAGGCAATAGTAAGGTAACACTTTTATTTATACACACACAAACACTCTTGTTCATTATATGATTCATGCATAGTTAGATCAAATACATTATCTTGAATATATATATATATATATATATATATATGAATGTTTGTTGTCTTTTTGATACACGCACATATGTGTATGTGTGTGTATATGCATATATGTGTGTGTGTGTACATAAAAATCTATTTTTATTGTAATAACATTTTTTTAAAACACTACACACACATATATGCTCTTAGAAAAGTATTAAAAAATTCGAAAATTAAAATGATCTAAAAGAATATTAAAACAAATTTCACTTTGTGTTAAATGAAACAATTATACATTACATGTAAATTTGTAGTTAAAATCAAAAACATATATTTTCATTTTCAAAAAAATATATTATTTTAATGTATATATTTCGTTCGAATTATATATATATATGATTTAATTTTAAAATATAGTACAATAAATCAATATTTTTGTATATGCTAAATATAAATGTACGTACATAGATTTAAATGTACATATGTATTTCTGCTACATTCCTTTTGGAATCACTCTTAGGATTAGAAGCAAGTAGTGCTTGCATTTCAAACAACTCCATCATCGATCATCTTCAAGATTTCTCTAATTCGAACATTTACCTTGTCTTTGAAGTGGTTTTCGAATAATTCATATTTATCTGATCTCGGTCTCTCCAAATCAACAATCGACAGTTTCAAAACTGGCCAAGATTTGATAGTTTTTTTTAACTACCAAATAAACAAATAATCCAATCAGGGATTTATTTCCATATAGAATCTAACCATGGTTAAGCACATAAGCAGCCAGTAAACCTCTTTAATTGGTACTTTCATTAATTAAAATCTACTTTCAAATATTTGTATTAAAATGCCTTTTACAAAAGATACATTCACAAATCCTCTATACTTTTTCCAATATTTAGAAAAATATTTATATACTTATCACAACAGTTTAAGTATATTCACAGAACACTACACTTTCAATACTTAAAGAATGTAACCATATACTTATTTCAGTGGTATAAGCATATTCACAAAATTTTAAGAAAGATTTCACTTCCAGAATTTTACTTATTTTGGGTTAAAACAAAAGTCGTTTAAAATATAGATAAGAATAAACCCAAAACACTTTTGGTGTTAGTAAATAGATCGACGGAGAATTAGATCAAGTATACTTACCACCATTTTTTGATTTCAAACTTGTATTATCTCTCGATTAACAATGTGGTCGGCCAACTTAGTGTACTATCCTTGCCTCAATTTACATTCTTAATTCTTAGAATAGGGATGAATTTCCCTACCTCGAAATTTGGTGTTAAGTATGAAAGGAATATATTCTATACAATCATAATTTATAAAGATCATTAATGGAAATCAAATCTCATTCCTCTAATAAAACTCCATTTTTAAATCTCTTTAATATTTATAAGACTTCTTTTATAAATCTCCTATTTATTTATAAAACCCCATTTACAAATCTTTAAATATATTTATAAAACTCCTTTTAAAAATCTTTAAATTTATTTATAAAACTCCTTTATAAATCACCTTTTATATTTAAATCTCATATACTTATCACAAATCGTTGGTTTCAAGATAAGACTAAATACTTTCCATAAAAATGATCATTCCATATATAATTATAAATTCACAAATGTAATTGATTATTCATTTTATCAAAATGACATCATTCCCTTTTATAAAATATCATTTATAAATCTATTCTTTTATTTATAAAATACCTTATAAATCTATCTTCCTATACAACATTTTAAATAAAGCATTCCACTAATATTTATTTTAAAATATTTCTATCTTTTTGTAAAACAAGCATAACTTTGTTATAAAAGATAAACCCATTTTTCCTTTAAAATAAACGTCCATTATTATATTAACCTTTCTATAAAATAATTACTTCCCAAAATACTTGTAAAACTTATCCATATAAATTAGTAGAGACCAACAAAATGGTTGGAGAAAAATAGAAAAGTTCCAAACCCATTTCTAAATAAAGTGCCACGGACAATCTCAAAAATCACATTGAAAATCATTCTCCGAAACAAAACCATTTCAAATCAAAAAATAAATAATAGTTTTTCCAAAATACAATAATGGGACATAAGTGTACCATAGCACTTAACAAGTGCTTCCATAGATCTATAACTAAAGATTTTAACTTTTCAACATATCAAAGTTATATCCAATATGGTCACCATCACTTGAAGCTCGGTCAAGGCTATCAAATCATGACCTAGTCACCTTCCTTTCGCTACTTCCATGTCACAAATCCAAAATCACCATAGGAGTTCACCAAATCACCTTCTCGAGTCTCTCTCGTCTCAACTTAGCCAATGCTAGCTGCCATTTCCTCCTCTTCCGACCATGGCACCTGAAATTCGAAACCCCTAGCTCGGCTTCACCACATCGAACACCCTCTAGCATAACTGCATCCTACTATGTTCACATAGATTTGAAGCTCTCCTTCCCTTGAGTTCAACAGATTCGATCTCGTGATTTATCATTGAGTGTAGCTCTTAATTTTATTTTTTTGAAGGTGGTGGCTAGGATAAATTGTTTAGAAGAAATGGAGAAAGAAAGAAAAGAGGGAAAAGTGAAAAGATAAGGGTTAGAGTGGGGATTATTTATAATAAAAAAAATATTATTATTTAATTCTCTCTTTTTAATCGTTACGCATTTCGAGCTTGTACGACCACACAGCACATCTGATCGTTATGAAACTTGTCGACGTACATCGCCTTAATGTTCCAGTTCTGATGGAACTATTTTCGTTAAACTCCAAGGTAGTGCCTTAAGATGATAATTTCATGTGTTTCAAGACCATTTATCAATAAAACTATTTTCCCTCACACTATCGATATTAATTCGAACTATTTACTTTTGTATATAAATTTTGACAACAAGCCACCATTATTATTTATAAATCAAAAGCGGTTATTAATCCTTTAAAGTCAATTATTTAGATATTTAATTTTTTTAAATATTTACAATAAAAACGATAAAATTCCGGGTCGTTACATTCTTTCCCCCTTAAAAGGGATTCTTCCTTGAAATTCCTAAAGGAAGAAAAGTGTCTCTAACCCTTAGGCCTTTAAAATAAATTAATTAAAATAAGTTATCAAGCATTTAAAGTTTCATATGTTACAGAAAATTTTGGCAACACTTCCTTTACGTGGCTAGGTCCGAAAAAATCACAACATCCATATAAACCTATATATGGGACCTTCCATGTGACAACCCTGAATTTTAGGACATTTGAAATTAGAATATTTAATTAATTTTAAATATTTAAAAGTTAATTTCTAACTTGAATTTCAAATGCCACTATTTATTGAGTGATTTAATTATTTAATTAAATAATTGGAAATTGGGTAAATGGTTGAATCTGCAATTTTAAGCTTGTTAAAAATAATTTAAAAGCTTGTAAAATTTATATTGATAATACTAAAGATGATAGAACTTTTAAAATTAAATTTAAAAGTGTTTTGTTCAGTTTTGAAATATATCGTTTAAATCGATATTTAAAAATAGCCTTTCGAGGAATTGTCTTGGATTTCGTTGAAACCAGTGCCATTGGATCCATAATAGTGTTTATTATCGGGTTTCAATTTTCGTAGCATTTGGAGTTGTCATATGATAGTGCGATAGGTAAACACGATGAAATTTAAATTGAAAATTCGGTATAATAATAAGATCCAAAAAGTTATCTTATTCATATTATCGAATTAAGACACAAAACCTTATCCTTTGCATTCAAAATAGGGGTATAACCTTGTAAACGCCTGGCGAGACACCTCGATAGGATGTCAAAATTTTAAGCTACGAATTCAAGACGATTTACGTTTAAATTTAAATTTAAATATAATAAATATTTTATTGACTGGTCTAATTAATTTCACATCAGACCCTTTTGATTTCACTTCAAGGATCACTATAGCATTTTGACTAGAGCACGTAACATTCCATCGTGTCCCCTTCTTTTTTCTTTTATAACCGCACGCAACTTTCCTTTAAAGAAAACAACAGGTTCTCTCCTCCCTTTATATTAAACCACCCAAATGAGATTTCAACTTTAGAAAGAAAAAAATATAAAAATAAAAATAGATCGAATAATGGCAAAATAGAAGGAAATCCAGTCACGTCTCTCTCTCATTTTTTTATCCTTAGTCAAGAATGGGATGAGACATGTCGAGGTTCAATCGAAACAATCTACGCCTCAAGTAAGGGAATCGCGACGTCGTCTCAAGGCTCGGCTCAAACTCGAGAAGGATGACGACGATGGGGAGGAGCGAGCGAGTGATGGTAAGGGCGGTAGGTAGTCAAGCAGAGAGGCGATTTCGATGGGGGCATGCATTTTCATGCGCGTGGACGTAGGGCATGGCCATAAGTTCGAGGGAAGGCTGGCTAGGGTTCGAAGGAGCGAATAACGATGTAGTATGGCGTTTGCATGCATGCGAGTCGTTGTTAGAGGTTTCCATTGAGGTATTCTTTTTAATTTTACAAATTAATTTTGATTTAATAAAATATATATAGGGAAAAAATATATATGTACGGTAGGATATATAAAATCCATTCTATTTTAATTTAATATATATAGAAGATTTTGGAAAATAAAAAGGGATTTTAAATGGTGAAAGAATTCATATAAGTTAGATTTTTATGAAATATATATTGGAATATATATGTAGTTTCAAAAGGAAATAAATATACATATATACGTTTTGAAGTTACTTGTTGTTTTAGAATAAAAGTATTATGATGATTAGCTTGTTTAATTGACCTATTTAAAATTCAGTCACCAAAAATATTTAAAGAGATTAGTTTAGATAAAATTATTGGTTAATTAAATTTATCAAATGGGAAAATTAATTGTTTGATTAGTTCAAATATTAATAAATCCTATAATGTTATACAAGGTCTTAAATCACGAAGAAAACAAGTCGAGATCAAAGTGGATTGCAAACATAATCAAACATGAGTTAATCTCACTCATTTGGATTACCTTTTTAAATTTAAATAGTTAAATTTAAATTACTGGTTGTTTGCTTGAATTGATAATTTATTACCAGGTTGGATATGATATGTTACATATAGTGTGTTTATATATATCTATTGGAGTGATTGACATTCCCGCGTTATATAACGGATGAGACCCTATGCGTCCTGCATAATAGCGGATGACCCTATATACCGCGATATCCCCCTCGAAGTGGGATTGGTATTTTATATTGTGCTAACATCTGTAGATGTAGGGAAACGGGTTGTAGCTATCCAACTGGATTTCTCAAAACGTTGAATCTATTTTATATTCACCGATGTGATTTATTTGATGATTTGTGATAAATTATATTGATTATATTGGGGATTGAAATTATTAAATGTTATGGCTTGGTTGAATATTGTTACCTGGAGAATCGACCAGGAAACTAGAACGTTCGGCATGCAGGGTTGTACTCGGCACAAATGAGCACTCGACACGTTTGAATGTTCGGCAGTCAAGGGTTGTACTCGGCATTGAAGAACGTACGTCCATCCAGGTTTGCACTCGGCACGAGACCTTCAGCATTTCACTCGGCACTCCCTCTACTCGGCGTATCCTTTCACTCGGCATCCATGCCTCACTCGGCATCCCACCATCGTTCGGCCCGCTTCCTCCATTCAACAGAGAGATCCATCGACTTGGAAAGGAGGGCTCGGCATGCCGACCGTTCGGCATGTTCCACTCAGCATGCAGGGCGCGTCCTATCTAGACCGAGCTGTCTAGCCATCTGGCCCACCAGGGAAGTCTAACCCACATTCGTCTATAAATAAAGGGGCAGGGGCACAGAAAAGAAGGAGGAGATTTCAGAGAACACAGGGGAGACTTTGCCGCATCCAAACCTCATCCAAAACTTCTACTTTTATTTCACAATGGTATTCGAATACTTAAAAGCGGATTGTATCTGTAATCAAGTTTAAAGTGAAGAAATAAAGGATCAACTTCAAAGTGGACGTAGGCTACAACGCCGAACCACTATAAATTCTGTGTTCTCGTCTCCCGCATTTTAATTTATATTATCTTCTCTACTTTAATTTATCTTCTTCATTAATCTCTCTACACAAACTCTCTAAGGGTGTTAGTGACCAATTTTGGCGCTAACATTTTGGTGCTTTCACTGAGAACCGAATTCTCAGGTTGTGAGGATCTACTTTGTAGCTACTGGATTGCATAAATCCCCCGAAGAAGATCCGTAATTATCCATAAGGCATCTGTTGATTCTACTCAGAGTTACAACCAACGACTCTACCATGGGAAGACCACGAACAAGATCGACCTCCCAAAATGTAGATGCCTGCCAAACCGCTAGTGTTCAACAACTTGGACCTAACGATCAACAAGCAATTCGAGGCAAGGGGCCCTCCAGCCAAAACCAAGCGGAAGCTGTTTCACGAGTAGAATTGAATGACTTGATAAAAGTGCTTACGGAAAGCAGAAGGCAACTCGCTGAGCAAATGCAAGTTAATGCTGACCTCATGACCCAACTTGCTCAACAGCAGCATCAGAATGCTGGAGGCAGCCCTGTCCCCTACTCTGAAGATGATAGCTCAACTTCAGCTGATGAACCTCCCAGGCGTAGACGCCGCAAGGATGAAGATGACCAAGCAGGTGCCACTGATCGCTCTACTAGAAATCAAGCCCGTGGAGCGGAACCCAACCTTCCTCCTACCATACAAACCCCGGATTTGACAGCTATGGTCAGGCAGTTGATGAGAGAGAATCAAGGTTTGACTAATGAAGATTGGGGAATGTCTAAGAGTCATACTCCCTTCACAGATACCATTCTACAGGCTGAATATCCAAGGAAGTTTAACATGCCCACCATACCCGCCTATGAAGGAAAAACTGACCCTAGACAACATGTAATGAGGTATGGATGGATGATGGATTCAGCAAGGGCCAACGATGCAACTAAGTGCAGGTGCTTTCCAATAAGTCTATCCGGAATTGTCACCATGTGGTTCACTCAACTTCCTCCACGGTCAATCTCAAACTTCGACGAATTAGCAAGGAAATTCATAGAACAATTCAGGATACACGCCACTCGACCCAAGGATGTGATGTCCTTATCAAGCGTGACCCAAGCTCCTGGAGAATCACAGAAAGCATACGTGCAGAGATTTCATGTTGCCGCTACTGAAGTGAGCAATCCAAACGACCATGCGATTTTGATGGCAGTAATGCGTGGAGTGGATCCAGACTCTGAATTTGGGGATTGGTTGGCGGGAAAGCCACCAGCTACGTTGGAACGTTTCTATTCGAAAGCCCACCAGTTCATAAGGAGGGAAGAAGCTCGGTGGATAAGGAAAGAAAAGGCACCAGGGTCCGTTCAGGAGTCTGTAAAGGGCAACATCGCCATGAAAGCAACCGACGATAACCCTGGAAAGACTCAGGCCAGCGTCCAAAATAAGCCCGGGCAGTCTAAGGGAACTGGAAGTGGAAATCCTGGAAAGAAGAAGGAAACGGGAGATGGAAGTCAAGGATCCCAACCTACAACGAATACACTCCACTGAATGCGTCTCTTGAAAACATCTACTTATCGACCTGCAACACTTTTCAATACAGAAAACCACGCCCTAAGGAATAAACAGAGGAGCAAAAGCGGACTGGAAAGTATTGCCGCTTTCACGAGTCTTATGGGAACAACACAGACAAAGGCAGGCATCTCCATGACGCTATTGAGAAATTGATTAGGCAGAAGAAGCTGCAGGAATTCGTCAAAGATACGCCAGAAGGAAGACAAGAGACTTCAGACCCCGGACGTGGCCCAGCTCTACACCAACCAGAGCAACCTACTCGAACTGTGGGAAGATTGATTATTAACACAATTGCTGGTGGACCTCATCCTACGGATAAAAATTGGCAGGAAATGGAGCGATATGCTAATTCCTTGAGACATACAGAGCATGAGTGCTGTTCAAATGTGGAGGATGGAACTCCCGCAAAGCAGCAGCGCACGATGCACGACGATATTGTATTCAGGAATAGAGACGCAGATAAGGTGGAAGCTCCCACCATCGATCCATTGGTCATATCCGCAACCATCGGACCGGCATTCGTAAGGAGAATCCTAATTGATTGCGGAAGTTCGGTTAACATCATCTTCAAGAAAGCGTATGACCAAATCTAGCTGGAGACTAAGGATTTGAAGCCATCTAAAGCCCGAATCCATGGCTTTAACGGCGCAGCCACAGACGCAGTAGGATATGTGGAGTTACCAGTTGAACTGGGACAAGGTGAACGCAGGAGAGTGTGAATCCTACCATTCATAGTGCTGGATGTTGATTCACCATACAACGTGTTTTTGGGACGACCAGCCCTCGTAGATTTCAGGGCAGCCTTGGCCCCGTGGTGTCTCACATTGAAATTCCCGACAGACAAAGGAGTTGGCGTAGTGCATGGCGACCAAGCAACCGGACGTGCATGTTACGTGGCTGAGCTGAGAGAGGCCCAGCGTAGAGAAAAGGGAAGACTGCGGACAGCATCGTCCGCATCCCGAATTCTAATGATTGACAATTAGCGCCCGAGCCCTGGCTCGGGCGACATTCTCGGATCGTTGGAGACATAGATCCGAGAGATGACAAAGGGGAACCCAGGGAACCAGATGCAGCACCGGCCGAACTAACAATTGATATTCCAGTTAGCCACAGCGACCCGACACGAGTTCTTAAAATTGGGTCACAGCTCGATCCCCTAATGGTAGAGAATTTATCTGATTTCCTCCGAGCGAATCTTGATGTCTTCGCCTGGACACACTCTGATATGCGTGGGATTTCCCCTGCAATTGCGAGCCATATGTTGAATATAGACCCGAAACACGTACCTGTGAAGCAAAAAAGGAGAGGCATGGACCCGGAGAGGTCTGCAGCTCTCAAAGAGGAGGTGGATAAACTCAAAGCCAATGGGTTTGTCCGCGACGCCCTTTACCTGGAATGGGTGTCCAACCCTGTGTTGGTAAAGAAAGCAAACAGGAAATGGAGAATCTACGTTGACTATTCTGATTTAAACAAAGCATGCCCGAAGGATAGCTTCCCGCTACCACGAATTGATCAACTGGTCGATTCAACTGCAGGGCATGAGTTATTGTCATTTATGGATGCATACTCTGGATACAACCAAATTCCGATGCACATCCTAGACCAAGAACACACCAGCTTTGTCACAAATGTTGGGTTATACTGCTATGTAGTGATGCCCTTCGGATTGAAGAACGCCAGAGCAACTTACCAGCGTCTGGTAAATCGAATGTTCAAAGATCAGATTGGGAAAACAATGGAAGTCTATGTGGATGACATGCTTGTGAAGTCACGGCAGTCAAACGACCACATTCGAGACTTGGCGGAAATGTTCGATATACTGAGGCTCTTCGAAATGAAAATCAACCCCCTGAAGTGTTCTTTCGGCGTAGCGTCGGGAAAATTCTTGGGTTTCATTGTGAATGCACGAGGAAATGAAGCTAACCGGAAAAGATCCAGGCCATCCGAGATATACAGGCACCTAGAACCATAAAAAAGGTACAGAGCTTGAACGGAAAAGTAGCTGCGCTCAGTCGATTCATATCCAGAGCCACAGATAAGTGTGTTCCTTTCTTCGATGTCATAAAGAAAGGAAAGAGAACCTTTGAATGGACGACTGACTGCGAGAAAGCATTCCGAGCCCTGGTAAGACACTTGGAAAGTCCTCCGGTGTTGTCAAAACCAGTAGACCACGAGACGTTGTACATATATTTGGCTGTGTCTCAACACACTATCAGTACAGCCCTAGTTCGCGAAGAAGACAAGGTTCAAAGGCTGGTGTACTATGTTAGTAAACGACTGACAGGGGCAGAAAAGAATTATCCAAAGATCGAGAAACTTGCCTATTGCCTGGTGATTGCATCACGCAAGCTTCGTCCCTACTTTCAGGCGCACTCAATCAGTGTTTACACTGACCAATCCTTGCGACAAGTACTCCAACGACCGGAAACTTCCGGTAGGATGCTAAAGTGGAACGTCGAGTTAAGCCAGTTTGATATCACCTACCTGCCGCGAAGGACCATCCAAGGCCAAGCATTAGCTGACTTCGTTGCTGAGTTCACCATTCCGGATGAACCGAGTGAAAATCACAAAGTAATCCCTCCTGTCCGATGGAAGATGTTCGCTGACGGGGCATCTAACGACCGTTGGTCGGGAGCTGGGATAGTTCTGGTAACTCCCGATAACCGATCGATTTGCTATGCTTTGAAGCTCGAATTTACAGCGACAAATAACAAAGCCGAATACGAAGCACTGGTTGCTGGCTTAAGACTTGCCAATGAACTGAGGGTAAAGTCCATCGAAATCTTCTACGACTCACAGCTGGTGGTATATCAGGTACGGTGAGACTACCAAGCGAAAGGACAGAGACTGGCTCCTTACCTTGCTCGGGTCCGGGAGCTACTAGTAAACCTAGAATATTATGACATTTCGCATGTCCCGCGCGAACAGAACAGGGAGGCCGACTCGTTGGCTAAATTCGCGAGTACTGGCGATGCACAGCAGATGGGATTGTTCCCTGTCGAGACTCTGCTTGCTCCAAGTATAGACATGATGGAGATAGATCTCGTCTTGGAGACCGAACTCGAAAGGAGATCATGGCTGACCCCGATCAAACAATACTTGCTATACGGGGACTTACCTGAGAAAAGAAGTGAAAGACGCCTAGTCCTTCGTAAGGCTTCGCGTTATGTAATGCAAGACGGGATAATGTATCGGAGGGGATTCTCGACCCCCTTACTCCGGTGCGTGGCCCATGACGAGGTAAAACGGGTGTTGGAAGAAGTCCATGAGGGAGAATGTGGTGATCATACCGGGGGGCAAACTTTGGCGAGGAAAATCCTCCGCTATGGATATTATTGGCCGACTGTAAATCGGGATGCTGCAGACTATGCGAGAAGATGCGACAAATGCCAGATATATGCAAAGATTCCGAGAGCTCCGCCAACGGAACTCACACAAATGTTTAGTCCCTGGCCATTTGCAATGTGGGGAATCGACCTAATTGGATCTCTGCCCATAGCCAAAGGAGGCGCGAAATATGCAATAGTGGCAGTCGATTATTTCACCAAGTGGGCGGAAGCAGAGCCAATGACCACAATCACCACCAAGAAAGTCATTAATTTCGTTGTACGAAATATCATATGTCGTTTTGGCCTCCCACGGACCATCATAACGGACAACGGAACTCAATTCGAAAGCAAGGAATTCAAAGAGTTCTGTCAGAGGTATGGCATTGAGAAAAGGTTCGCAGTAGTTGCTCACCCGAAGGCGAATGGGCAGGTAGAAGCCGTCAATAAAATCATCAAGTCCATATTGAAGAAGCGTTTGGAAAAGGCTGGAGGCAAGTGGGTGGATGAACTCCCAACAGCGCTTTGGGCCTATAGAACTACCCACAAGACCGCGATTGGCCACACACCATTCGCACTGGCGTACGGCACGGAAGCCGTCATACCCGTAGAACTTGAAGTTCCGTCACACCGGGTAACCTATTACGATCCTGCGTCAAACCAGGATCTCCTATTGGAATCATTAGACTTCATTGATGAGAAACGCGAAGAATCTGATTTGAGAGCAGCCTCATACAGACACCGAGTCGCTAAATATTATAATGGAAAAGTCCAGCCAAGAACCTTTAGTGTGGGAGATCTCGTTTTGAAACGAGTCTTTCCAACCCCTTCGCACATGAATCCCGCATGGGAAGGTCCATACGTCATCGAACGGAGGCTTAGAGAAGGAACTTTCAAGCTAACGACCGTCGATGGTGCGACACTTCCCCGAGCATGGAACGGCGAGCATTTACGGCGTTATTACACTTAGTCTATTTCCTTTATGCGGTAGTTGCATTTATTTCCAGTATGCTTTCTTCTTGGCATGTAATAAGATAATCTAGCTTGTTTTCATCAATAAAGGCTTGAAGCCATCTTTTCCATGAATGACCAATGTCTCTTCGTATGATATTCCTATGACACGCAATTAAAAATTATGATATCCTGGCTAGCGTACGAACGCTTATAATAAATGACAAAAAATCTCCAAGTCCCCGGAGTGCGGATTGGAGTACTCTAAGTCCCCGGAGTGCGGACTCGAGTATAAACGACAAAAAATCTCCAAGTCCCCGGAGTGCGGACTGGAGTACTCTAAGTCCCCGGAGTGCGGACTCGAGTATAAACGATTCAAAATCTCCAAGTCCCCGGAGTGCGGAATGGAGTACTCTAAGTCCCCAGAGTGCGGACTCTAGTATAAACGACAAAAAATCTCCAAGTCCCCGGAGTGCGGACTGGAGTACTCTAAGTCCCCGGAGTGCGGACTCGAGTATAAACGACAAAAAATCTCCAAGTCCCCGGAGTGCGGACTCGAGTATAAACAATTCAAAATCTCCAAGTCCCCGGAGTGCGGACTGGAGTACTCTAAATCCCGGAGTGCGGACTCGAGTATAAACGATTCTAAATCTCCAAGTCCCCGGAGCGCGGATTGGAGTACTCTAAGTCCCCAGAGTGCGGACTCTAGTATAAACGATTCAAAATCTCCAAGTCCCCGGAGCGCGGACTGGAGTACTCTAAGTCCCCAGAGTGCGGACTCAGGTATAAACGATTTGAAATCTCCAAATCCCCAGAGCGCGGACTGGAGTACTCTGAGTCCCCAGAATGCGGACTCGAGTATAAACGATCCGAAATCTCCAAGTCCCCAGAGTGTGGACTCGAATACAAATGACTCGAAATCTCCAAGTCCCCGGAGCACGGACTGGAGTACTCGAAGTCCGGTGTATAGACTTAATTACAAGCAGTTCAGACCTCCGAGTTCCTTGAATAGGAACTACGACGCAAATGACTTGGATATGTCAAGTCCCCAACATACGGGCTATGAAATATTCTAAGTGCTTGAAGCACCAAGTGGAGATTGATCAAATCCAGGGAAGCTCCCAAGCCATGTAAAGACGAACTAAGAAGTCTAAGTTACCCATAACAATTCAGATTTCAATCACAACCATAAAAGAAACTGAATAATAAAAGTCTTTTGAGAAGACAAAAGTGAAGATCAAATTTTATTCACAAAAAGCTTCCCGTTACAAAAACGCTCCGAAGTCCGGAGCCAACAGCCTATTTACACAGTCTACAAAAATTAGTACATGACTTAAACTAGTTCTCGTTGAACGGGAATGACGGTCATTTCTTGTGTTTCTTTGACTTCTTCCCGGATGGTTCCTTCCCAGAGCGCTTACTCTTGGAATCCTTCCCTGACGGAGGGGTGACGACCGAAGACGTAGGGGGAACATCCATGGGCTGGGACTTGCCAGGAAAAATGATCTTCAATGGTTTGTTCAGAGGATCGTCCAGGTCCACTTCACGCGGCCCGACCTTGACTGAGGTCGTATCTCTTTTCTCTTTCTCGAGCCGTTCCTTCATGCTCAAGTCGGATGTGTGCTCAGAGGCGCCTGTGATTTCTACTTCGAAACTCTCCGAGGAAGAGTCAGATTTGCCTTCATCCAGCGCCCCGATTACTTGAGCATCTGGACCAGGATCTCCGCTGACTTGAGTAGCCTCACTCGCCTTTATCTCTACCTCCTTGGCGGCATTGCTCCTCGGAGTGGGCTCGGGGTCAGAACAGCCTGCACAGAAGACACGAAAATAAACAAGTGTTAGAACACAACAACTTCTGAGGGAACGAGAAAGACCTTTGTGAAGCCCAGAGGTTACTCACCAGATGCCAGTGGGTTCTCAGTCGCCAGGGGTGTCCCGCCCTCCGGGATGGGAGATAAAACATGAATGCCAAGCCCGGGGGCTTCCGGGTCATAACCAACATGCTGCTTGAAGGGGCCAAGTGTTGACCGACTGGCCGATTGGGTAGGCACGTGAACTGGGGGCACAACGCCGGAAGGGTCCGTAGCCACCTCTTTCCCTTTCCTGGAGGGAGAACCTTTGCTGTAGAGGGCTTTAGCCGCCGATAAATCTGAAGGGTCCTTCCCCCTCAGGAATTCTTTTATCAATGCTTCTTCGTCGACCTCATCGGCGCCGCTCTCAACCTTCCTGATCTGAATCAGGGTCTCCTATGCCTCGGCCAATGACTCAAGGTAGCCGTCGCCCAGGAAAGTTACATCTCGATGCATGAGAACTCGGGCATTGAACTCAGCGATGAGCGGGTCGAATTCGGTCTTTATCTCCTCTCTGCCTTCTTCCCTGGCCGCCTCGAGGCGAGAGTCGATGTCGACAGTTGCTGCCCTTTTACCTTCCTCACGGGCCTCATTCCTCAGTGCCTCGACTTTGGAGAGATCGTCTTCAAGTTTCCCCTTTAGGAGTCGGGTGGCGACAATCTCATGACAATAATGTTGTGCCTCAACCTGGGCAGCCACTTTCTCTTTCCTCTCCTCGAAAAGTTGCTCTTCGAGTTCCTTAACCCGATAACTAAGTGTGTCCCGCTCCTTCTGAACGAAGTCTTTCTCCAAAGCTAATGCCCCACACCGTTGAACCGCTTCATCGAGCTCTTTCTTATGAGTCAATTCAAGGCGGGAAACAGCCTCGGCGGTGTCCTTAGCGCTCTGACGAGTAGCTTCAAGCTCGGACTTATAGGCGGCAATTTCTTCATCCTGGGCCTTAATGATATCCCTGTCATGAATAGCTTCAAGCTTTAGGCGGTCAATTTCGTGCTGGCGCTCCATAGAGACTTCAGAAAGTTTCTCAGCCAGATGGACGAACGCGTCATGTTGCATGTAGACGTCATTGGTACAGGCGATAGCATTTTGTTTGACATCTCCGGGAATAGGATGAATCGCCGGGAGGAACTTTAACCCATCAAAACAAATCTTCGAAAACTTAGCCTTAAGTTCGTTCAATCTCTCCGACACTGTCGGGTCTATTACGGGAGCGGGAGGAGACGGCTTTGAAAGTTCGCCCTTCCTATGAGAATCTCGGGAGTGCCGGGTAGAAGAAGAGTCAGAGTGTTGGTCCCGGGGAGCATCAGAATGCGACCTCTTATGGCCATGTTTGTCTTTGCTTCGATCCTGATAAGAAGAGGTCTCCTGGCGGTGTTCGGGCTGATAATAAGTTTTCTTCCGGGATGATGAGTCCCGGGCATGATAATCTCGGTCGCTGTCGCTGTCTTTGTCTCGGCGCTTCCCGAGGCCCGAGTCCCGACCAGACTGGCGTAAAGTCGACGAACCACGAAGGCGGTCGTATCCGTGAGAGCGCCCCATGTCACCTGCAATCAAACAATAGCAAACTAGAGAGAGAGCAGAATGGTGAAAGAAAAGTAGGTGCAAAGTGAAATGCATGTGTCTGTGTGTGTCCTAGTGCTACCCCCCGACGGACCATTGGCTTTGCTAACGGGAGTTTTTTCCCCTTGGATCGGGGCCGGGACGCCCGCATCACCCCTGATGGGTGAGCGAAACTTAAACAGCTCCGGGTCATCGAAATCATAGTCGAGCAAGTTGTCGGGAATGGAGAGGTTCGATAAGCCTTTCAGAGAACTTCCAACGCGCTGTGAAGAAGCCTCTCTCTCTGGCTGAACAGGCGTAGCTTTGGAAGTCCCACCAACCTTCTCTTTCCTCAACTCGCGCGCCAGCTCCTTTCTCCCCTTTGAAAGGGAAGATGACGTTTCGATGTCATGAACTTCAGCTGCGGGACCTAAATCCTCACCTCGCTTTTTAGGTGGCTCGCCTGGAATTTCCCCTTCTTCCGGTGCTTCAAGAGAAGGGCGAACGGATGATTCAGGCAATTTTTTCCCTCTGACGGGCACGGACTTGGGAAGCGATACGCCCTCTGGAAGGCTAAACCGGCGGCCAGGGGCTAGCAAGCCGAACTTCGATAGTGACTCATTGGAAATGAGGGATCGGATATCTCGCTCTTCAGCAGGAAGAGCTCTAATGGTGTCGACAGCATCGGAGTACCCCCGGCCCTCGGGACGGGGGACGAGATCTGAAAAAATAGAACAATGAGTTAGGAGAAGTTCAACCTCAATCCGGAACGGACATCAACTCAGAGAAAGGACTTACTTCCTTCAACCCACCGCCTCGCAAAGCCTTGGGGGCAGCGCACGTAGAACCACTCCTGTTTATACAGGGCGAATTTGCTACTCCACGCGCTAGTGAAAAGTTGGCACTTCCGATGTGGCTCAAGAAACATGTAAGATGGGCTTTCTCCCCGTTTCTTGGTCATATAGATGTACCTTATATCGCCGGGAGTTGGAGGCCTGGAGAAGACGGCCATGAAAAGCATGTACGTGCCATAAATGAAAGCATGACCATTTGGATGGAGTTGAGACGGGGCGACGTCCAGATACTGCAGCACGTCGTGAAGGAATAGATTGAAAGGTGGCACGCTACCAACCCAGCACATGAACTTGCTACACGCCGTATATCCCACTGGGGGCAGATGTGGGCGGTCATGCCCCGACGCAACGAGCACGTCAGCAAACGGAATGCCATGAGTAGAACATATCCACTTAAGAGCGGCCTCAGTGACTCTCGAAGCCTGTGAGTCAATTGGGTCATCCAGTAAAATCGACGATTCCAAAGTATCGGGAGCCCAGTCATGAGCGGGAGAAACTGACGGGTCAGTTGTGTCGGGGGCCGTTCGCTTAGAAGACGGCCCAGGTTTGTCGGAAAGTGTAGCAGAACTGGATCTTTTGGACATCTTGAATAAATAGCAGACCCAACCAAGCACCTGTGTGAACTATACTCGAAAAATGATCGACGTTAGAATTAACAACGCAGATAACCCCCCCGTGTGGTGTGTGAACTAGTGCAATCAATCGTGCATAAGCATTTAATATAACGTCAAGCCTAAAAACATCGCTTTCGAAAACCGTCATCGCTGACCGTCTCCGAAAGCCTTCTGAATAACGACTGCAGTAAGACACTAGAGGTAATTATCCGATTATGCCAAGTAAAGACCAGTTATGAAATTGGGCAAGGAGAGTATGTTCGGCATTTGTATATGTCCGGCATTTATGTGTGCTCGGCACCTAATTATGCTCGACATGCTAACTATGTTCGGCATGAAGATAGGTCCAGTATTTATGTATGATCGGCATGTTAAGTATATTCGACATTTGCTTGTGTTCGGCATTTACGTCTGTTCGGCACCTAGTTATGTTCGGCATGATAGTTTGTTCGGCATTCACTTGGGTTCGGCATTAAGGTCTGCTCGGCACCTAGTTATGTTCGGCATGATAGTTTGTTTGGCATTCACTTAGGTTCGGCATTAAGGTCTGCTCGGCACTTAGTTTGTTCGGCATGATAGTTTGTTCGGCACTCAAGTACGTTCGGTATGTTGGTTTGCTCGGCATGGAGGTAGGCTCGGCATTTATGTACGCTCGGCATAATAGTTTGTTCGGCTAAAGTAGTGGCTCGGCAGGGCTACAATTCGGCATACGGCCATCGTCCGGCCCAGCTTCAGTTCGCACTGAGCTAGTGTCGTTCGGCCAAAACTATGCCGTGCCAAACTAAGATTATGCCGAGTCCAAACACTCGGCATATCCTCCATACCTTCTCCTCCTCCGCCGAACACTCACTAATGATCCTACAAGGCATTCGAATTTGGTTCTCTCTCTCTACAACTAGACGCTCGACCTTGGAAACATTCCAAATCGAACTTAAGTCCCCACCAACAGCGAATCGATGGGGAATTGCCAGAAGAGGAACTCGGGTAAGAAGATACCTAGTACGTGGATCGAACGTGGGAAAGTTATGAGAAACCCTTGAATTCTGATTGCACGAATGGTTTGTGAGCTCGGAATTGTAAAAGCAAGAAGTGAGAAAAGAGAAGGAAAGAAGGCGGCTTTTATAGAGAAGAAGAGGAAGATGAAGGGACTCTGACCGGCTCTACCGGTCAAAACGGTTTCACTGGCTTCCAGTCATTCGGCACTCGCATCGTTCGGCAAGATCGTTCGGCATCCTTGGCATTCGGCGGCAATGCACTAATCCAGTAGTTCAAAGCACACCCTGTTCGAACATACGGTGTACTTTGGGGGGCAAATTGTTACTTGGAGAATCGACCAGGCAACTAGAACGTTCGGCATGGAGGGTTGTACTCGGCACAAATGAGCACTCGACACGTTTGAACGTTCGGCAGTCAAGGGTTGTACTCGGCATTGAAGAACGTACGTCCATCCAGGTTTGCACTCGACACGAGACCTTCAGCATTTCACTCGGCACTCCCTCTACTCGGTGTATCCTTTCACTCGGCATCCACGCCTCACTCGGCATCCCAGCATCGTTCGGCCCGCTTCCTCTATTCAACAGAGAGATCCATCGACTTGGAAAGGAGGGCTCGGCAAGCCGACCGTTCGGCATGTTTCACTCAGCATGTAGGGCGCGTCCTATCTAGACCGAGCTGTCTAGCCATCTAGCCCACCAGGGAAGTCCAACCCACATTCGTCTATAAATAGAGGGGCATGGGCACAGAAAAGAAGGAGGAGATTTCAGAGAACACAGGAGAGACTCTGCCGCATCCAAACCTCATCCAAGACTTCTACTTTTATTTCACAATGGTATTCGAATACTTAAAAGCGGATTGTATCTGTAATCAAGTTTAAAGTGAAGAAATAAAGGATCAACTTCAAAGTGGACGTAGGCTACAACGCCGAACCACTATAGATTATATGTTCTCATCTCCCGCATTTTAATTTATATTATCTTCTCTACTTTAATTTATCTTCTTCATTAATCTCTCTACACAAACTCTCTAAGGGTGTTAGTGACCAATTTTGGCGCTAACAAATATATATTGGTATTTTGAGAAATGGATATATATATATATATAAAGTTTGGATGTTTAAAGGGAAATGAAAAAAATTCTTAAGTAAATAATTATTGGGAATTGGATAAATCGAGTAATAAATTTTAAAGGAAGTTTAAACTAGGAAATCGGTTTGAAATCGATTTAGTGTTTTGGAAACTATGATTTAAAGGAAAATGAGAAATGGAAATTAGTAAACTGGGTTTATAAAGAAGTGGAATATTTATCAGTGGATAAATTTGGAAGTATAGATTCCGGTGGAATTTTGAAAAAAAGGTGTAATTCATTTAAATTATTTTTAAAGTTGGAAAGTATATTTTCCTAGAAAACTAAGTATATTTTCAAAGAAAAGATTTCAAAGTATGAACTAGAAGTTTAAAAAAATGTTTTTTCAGAACGTTTTAGAAAATTTAGTATTTTAATTATTTTTAAGTGAAAAGTAAATATTTAATTAAGTTAATTATGGTTGTTAATTGTTTTTAAAGATAAATCTGTAATATAATTTTTAAAAGGGAATTTTAACATAAATATTTGATATAATAACTTTATTTTAAAAGGAAATTTTGGTTTAAGTTTTACTCTGAACTCTTATAGAATTTATTAAGTATTATTTTTATTTAAGTAATTTTAGTTGCCTTATTGTAAATAATTTAAGTGTATATTTTTGGAAGTGATTTTAAGGAGATGGGAAATGTGTTTTAAAAATAAAAAATTGTTTTATTTTTAATGTGTTGAAAGAATTTATGGGTTTGAGACATAAATTAAATTGGGAAAAATCGAGTAGGATTTATAGAGGATTAGATGGACTATAATGAAATGGAAAATGTATTTCCTCAAAAGCCAAACATGTTTTCAAAGCAGATTTTTAAATATAAGTTAAAAGTTTTAAAGTTGTTTTAAAAGAATATTTTTGAGAAATTATTATTTAAGTGCTTTAAAATTCTAAAGGTAAATATTTATTAAGTTAGTTACATAGTAATTATTTTACATTTAAATTGGCTTTATGATTTAAAAGATAATTATTAAATTATTTTATAAAGTAGCTTTATTTTAAAAGTAGTTTGGCTTAAGTATTTTTCTTGAAAAATTATTATAAAATTTCATAACTAGTATTTTAAATAAAGTGTTTAAGTAATTTTTATTTTAAGTGTTTTAAAGTATATATTTTTGGATAAAGTGATTTAAATTATTTAAAAATCTAAATTATTAAGACTTGATGATTCTCAGTGGAAATAAAACAATTGGGTTGGAATTTATTCCGCGAGAGAAAAAATGATTTGAAAACTATTTTCAAAGGGTTGAAGTGTAGAAAATATCTTGCGAAGATATTTTGAGATAAATAATTTGTGAAATTATGGATGTTATACGATAGTTAAATAACCGACTATTAATATTGGCCAATGTGCTGATCATTTCGAAGAGACCGGGATCGGGATTAATTTCCTGAAAACCACTTCGATCCGATTTGAGAGTTTTTGTGAGAAATACAAGACCTTGGAGTCGAAGATGGATCAGTAAAGTGCAAGGGCTAATCACTAAAAAATGTATGTAAGAGGAGTAGTGCCTTCGGTTCCGTTCTGACCGGGAACGGGCTTGTATGGACGAATGCTATTAGAACATCATCACGAGGACGATGAGCATTCTAAGTGAGATGTGTTCTAAAAAGGTAACGCATAGCCTAGAGCCTCATCAACCGAGAATGGCTAAAACAGGGGAGGTACAGCAAGACTAAGTGGCTAGAAACCAATTAGGGTAAGGTCATCCCTATCTAGATGTCCATTTTTTTGACTGTGTGGGCGGTTGCTGATCCCAACCGTGGGGTGATATTATTCGGACTATCCAGTAAGGGGTAGCTCCTATCTTGTGTTGCAGGGGATCAGGTTAGATCCTCGGTATGCTGATCTAGACCAGGTACTGTGACGGGTGGTACCCCAGTAGCCCTGCCATTGTATGGAATCCAATCTCCAATAAGCATCTGTACGGTTTTGATTGTGCCCAACTATTGCTGAAATGTGGGATGCAAGCATTTTAGCTAGATTCTATTTTACTTTCTATAAACACTATTATAATATCAAACGGATTTGATAAAAAAAGTTGGTTATCGTAAGGTAAAAACCCAGCATGTTTATTTGTGGCATGGTCTTACGAGATACCTTTGATTTCAAAGGATTTTGAAACTTTAATAATCCAATGGAGTGTGATTTCTCACGCTGGTTTTCCAAAGTGACTCGACTATTGTTTTACTATAATGCTTGGGCCAGACGGAGTATTATAGAATATAGATTCTGGATGGACTGCTATGGAGCTTAGGGCATGTGTTGGATGGCGAGACGTAGCACACGTATTTGATGTATATTCCACTGTGTATGGTTAACTGCATAGTCAGTTTTTGTGAGGACAGGTAATGATAACTGTCCATTTGTGTGCTACGAATTTTTTTGTGCTCTGATGATGTAATGTAAATAACAGATATAGCTCTTTTGTATAAAGATTTAGTCATTTATCTATTATATATTGTTCCGCTGCGAATGTGAGATTCTGATATTGTTTTCTATTTCTTCTTCAACCTCCTTCTTCTTTCCCTTACGGTTTAGTTTTCCGGCATTCGATTGTTCGGCATTCAATACAGCGGACGTATTGATGTCGATTTTCGAGCGTCGAAAAATCGGTTCATTAAGCTTGGTATCAGAGCTGAAGGTTAAGCGAGAACCTTAGCTCTGGTAGGGATTACTCATTAGAAATAGAGTTTGTAGTACTCTAGAATGAGTTTGGGCGTGTTAATAGATATGAGAGCGTATTTGTTAGTGAATATAAAATTTGTTTTATAATGTGTTGATTGGTTTGTTAAGTGTCTAATGGATTCTGGTCAATACGAGTAATTAACATTATTCATAGGGATAAACATTTGTGTAGAACAATTCGACACGATATTAATTTAAAATAGGGTGAATGAAATAATTTTGCCCAAAATTATTCTTTATATAAAAGGAATAATTTTCAGAAAATTATTATAGTATATATGGTTGCTTGGTTGCTAAGAAACGATAATATTAAATTATTATCATTGTTATGTGAAATTTGAATAAGAATTTAAGATAATAACCAAAGGTTAAGGAAATAAATTTATATAACAGAATGAGATAAAATTCCAGAATAATGTTTGAATAAAGATTGGCAGGATTTGAGATTTGAAAGTTGGAAATTTTAGTTTTCTTTGGGTTTGAAAATGATGTTTCAAAGGCTTTGGAGGAATAATAGTAATATTATTTCGAAAATATTTTTGAATTGGATTTGAAATCTGGTGAGATTTGGAATTAAAAATATTTGAAAATATTTTAAAGAGTAAAAGCACTAAACGCACTTTGGTCGCTGGAAAATAACTTCGGTGATGACTGCAGCATCATTGACGTTCATTTTCGAGTTTCCTAGAGAGGAATTGCTGCAAAATTGTTTTAAATTGGAGTTGTTTGCAAAAACTGCTTGGGTTTTGAAATACAAAGGGATAATTGGATGTACTTAAGGATTTTGGGATGCAATTGGTTTCAAAAATGTATTTAGAATGTTTAAGTGATTGTTTAAACTCTGGAATCTTATTTGAAATGTTTATGGACTATAAATAAGTTTGATAACTTGTAAAATTTGAAATCCGAAGGATACAATTCTAACTTGAAGAAGAGTTAAATAAAGGTAAGTTTGTAAACAAATGAGTAAGAACGTAAGCCAATTTAATGAACCAAATTAAAGGAGATTAGCAAATGGAATGGTTATTAAAATAAAAATTTATTAAGTCTGAAATAAATTTTTGTATGAACAAATGAATTTATATTTGTAAGTAAATGGAAAATTAGTCAAGCTGGACTAAATAAAACAAAGAATTGAAAATAAAATTAGTAAGTAAACTAATTGATTAAGTGGATAAGCAAATGAATTGAAATTGGATATTGGGATGATATTTAACTTAAATTATGCAAAGTAAAGTGAAGTGGAGAATTAGTTCAAAGTGGACTAGGATAATAAAAGTTTGGAAATAAAATCCATTGAGATTTTAAAATATATTAGTAAGTGGAACTAATTAAAGAAATGATTAATTAAATTTGGTTTGAGATAAGATGAATAAAATTCAATATTTAAAAATGAAAGGTAAATCGAATTCAGAATGGAATTGGAACATAAGTTAATGGAAAGATATAAAGGCTTAAGAGGTGAAGCGAAAATTAATATAAGGAAGTTGCGTAAAATATTCACATTGAACTTAAGAAATGGATGGTGGAATTCTTAAGTAAATTTGGAATTGAGAAATATCTTCTAAGTTAGTATTTGAATGAAGGTTGAGTAAAGCTGTGAAAAAGGGAAAGTGTGGATAAATGAATAGAAATCAGAATAAATGTGAATAGAAAAAGAATTGATATAAATAATGATCCAATGGAAATTTATACGTAGGATGTACGTATATTATTTTATTCGCATAGCGGTCTGATCCGTAGTTGGGCACAGAATTTCGAGATAGTTATATCGATCCGAGTTGGAAATTTTCACTCGATTTTCGACGGCGAACCCTAGATATGGACTTTTGATTGATTTTGAAATTCTCTATCATAGTTTAGGACTATGCAAGGAGAATAACGGTTTCTGACCAAGAAACCAGATCTGAGTCCGCATTAGGAAGTCGGTTGGACGATACTAGTTCGGAAGTGAAATTGGGTGATCGAGTGAGCGATCGGATATGATATTTCGTACGGATGGCATATGTGCATCATACAAACTTGAATGAAATAGATATTGGAAATTTTATAAAGGAATGTGTAAAATGGTTTTGAATGCTGTAATTGGATATTATTGTTAAGCAGTATACAGATATTTAAAAGCAAAAAGAAAATTGATGATTTTGATTTCAGAAGATAAATTTGAATTGCCCAACAAAAAGGTATGTATTTAAATTGTCATATGAAATTTGATGGTTTTCTGGTCTAGCTACTTGGAATTTTGTTTTCTTCTGAAATTTGAGGGCCCGTAGAGGCATTTTGCAGTTGAATCAATCTAGCCGCGCAAAGGAGACGTTGGCGAAATTTTTCGAAAATTTAGGGAGTTAGAAAAATTTTGAGAAATTTTGATAGTCTAAAATTTGGTTCTAAACTATAATTTGAATTATTGAGTAAATAAGATTAACTGTAACCATGGATGGGTTGGAAAGTTAGTTAAGGTGATAGTGTGACTTTAATAAAAAGATTGTTTTTTGGGTCGTTGAAAAACTTTTTGGATTGGGGAATAGTTAACGGTTGGGGATCATTCTTCTTAATTAGTAATTTCGAGGACGAAATTCTTTTAAGGGGGGAGGAATGTGACAACTTGGAATTTTGGGACATTTGAAATTGGAATATTTAATTGATTTTAAATATTTAAAAGTTAATTTCTAACTTGAATTTCAAATGCTATAATTTATTGAGTGATTTAATTATTTAATTAAGTAATTGGAAATTGGGTAAATGGTTGAATCTGCAATTTCAACCTTGTTAAAAATAATTTAAAAGCTTGTAAAATTTATATTGATAATACTAAAGATGATAGAACTTTTAAAATTAAATCTAAAAGTGTTTTGTTCAGTTTTGAAATATATCTTTTAAATCGATATTTAGAAATAGCCTTCCGAGGCACAGTCTCGGATTTCGACAAAACGAATGCCATTGGATCCGTAATAGTAATTTATTATCAGGTTTCAATTTTCGTAGCATTTGGAGTTGTCGTGTGATCGTGCGATAGGTAAACGCGCTGAAATTTAAATCGAAATTCAGTATAATAATAAGATCCAAAGAGTTGTCATCTTCATACGATGAAATTAGGACACGAAACCTTTTCCTTTGCATTCGGAATAGGGGTATAACCTTATAAACGCCTGGCAGAGTGCCTCGATAGGATGTCAAGATTTTAAGCTATGAATTCAAGACGATTTAAGGTTAAATTTAAATTTAAATATAATAAATATTTTGTTGACTGGTCAAATTAATTTCACATCAGACCTTTTTTATTTCACTTCAAGGATCACTGTAGCATTTTGACTGAAGCACGTAACATTCCATCATGTCCCCTTCTTTTTTCTTTTATAACCGCACACAACTTTCCTTTAAAGAAAATACCACGTTTTCTCCTCCCTTTATTTTAAACCACCCAGCCGAGATTTCAACTTCAGAAAATAAAATATAAAAATAAAAATAGATCAAATAATGGCAGAGTAGAAGGAAATCCAATCGCATCTCTCTCTCATTTTTTATCCTTAGTCGAGAACGGGTTGAGGCATGCCAAGGTTCAATTGAATCGATCTACGCCTCAAGTAGGGGAATCACGATGTCGCCTCAAGGCTTAGCTCGAACTCGAGCAGGATGATGTCGAAGGGGAGGAGCGAGCGAGTGATGGTAAGGGAGGTAGGTTGTCAAGCAGAGCGGCGAGTTCGATAGGGGCACGTGTTTTCGTGCGCGTGGAGGTAGGGCATGACTGCGAGTTCGAGGGAAGGCTGGCTAGGGTTCGAAGGAGCGAACAACAATGTCGTATGGCGTTTGCATGTGTGCAAGTCACTGATAGAGGTTGCCAATGAGGTATTCTTTTTAATTTTTACAAATTAATTTTGATTTAATAAAATATATACAGAGAAAAAAAATATGTGTAAAGTAGGATATATAAAAGCCATTCTATTTTAATTTAATATATATAGAAGATTTTGAAAAATAAAAAGGATTTTAAATGTCGAAAAAATTCATATAAGTTAGATTTTTTATGAAATATATATAGGAATATATATATATAGTTTCAAAAGGAAATAAATATACGTATATACGTTTTAAAGTTACTTGTTGTTTTAGAATAAAAGTATTGTGATGATTAGCTAGTTTAATTGACCTGTTTAAAATTTAGTCACTAAAAATATTAAAAGAGATTAGTTTAAATAAAATTATTTGTTAATTAAATTTGTCAAATGGGAAAATTAATTTTTTGATTAGTTCAAATATTAATAAATCCTATAATTTTATACAAGGTCTTAAATCACGAAGAAACCAAGTCATGATCAAAGTGGATTGCAAACAAAATCAAAGGTGAGTTAACCTCACTCATTTGGATTACCTTTTACATTTAAATAGTTAAATTTAAATTATTGGTTGTTTGCTTGATATGACAATTTATTACCGGCTTGGATATGATATGTTATATATATATATATATATATATATATATATATATATATATATATATATATAGTGTGTGTGTGTGTATCTATTGGAGTGATTGATATTCCCGCATTATATAGCAGATAAGACCCTATGCTCCCCGCATAATAGCAGATGACCCTATATACTGCGATAACCCCCTCAAAGTGGGATTGGTATTTTATATTGTGTTAATATCTGTAGATGCAAGGAAGTAGGTTGGAGGGATCCAACTAGATTCCTTAAAACGTTGAATCTATTTTATATTCAGCAATGTGATTTATTTGATGATCTATGATAGATTATATTGATTATATTGGGGATCTAAATTATTGAATGTTATGGCTTGGTTGAATATATATTGGTATTTTGAGAAATGGAATACATACATACATATATATATGTATGTATATATATAAAGTTTGGGTTTTTAATCGGAAATGAAAAGAAAATTCTTAAGTAAATAATTATTGAGAATTGGATAAATCGAGTAACAAATTTTAAAGGGAATTTAAACCAGGAAATCGGTTTGAAATCGATTTAGTGTTTTGGAAACAGTATTTAAAGGAAAATGAGAAATGGACATTTGTAAACTTGGTTTATAAATAAAGTGGAATATTTATCAGTGGATAAATTTGGAAGTATATATTCCGCTGGAATTTAAAAGAAAAGGTGCAATTCATTTTAAAATAAAATAAAAAGGTGATTTTAATTTTAAAGTTGGAAAGTATATTTTCCTGGAAAACTAAGTATATTTTCAAAGAAAAGATTTCAAAGTATAAACTGGAAGTTTAAAAAAAAAATTGAATGTTTCAGAAAATTTATTATTTTAATTATTTCTAAGTGAAAAGTAAATATTTAATTAAGTTAATTATGGTAGTTAATTACTTTTAAAGATAAATCAATATTATGATTTTAAAAGGGAATTTTAAGATAAATAATTGATATAATAACTTTATTTTAAAAGGAAATTTTGGTTTAAGTTTTACTCATAATTCTTATAGAATTTCTTAAGTATTATTTTTATTTAAGTAATTTTAGTAGCTTTAATGTAAACAATTTAAGTATATATTTTTGGAAGTGATATTAAGGAGATGGGAAATGTGTTTTAAAAATAAAAAGTGATTTTATTTTTAAAGTGTTGAAAGAATTTACGGGTTTGAGACGTAAATTAAATTGGGATAAATCGAGTAAGATTTATAAAAGAATTAGATGGACTATATTGAAATGGAAAATGTATTTCCTGAAAAGCCAAGCATGTTTTCAAAGCAGATTTTTAAGTATAAGTTAAAAGTTTTAAAGTTGTTTTAAAAGAATGTTTTTGAGAAATTATTATTTAAGTTGTTTAAAATTTTAAAGGTAAATATTTATTAAGTTAGTTATAGTGGTACTTATTTTAAAGATTATTAAGATTTAAAAGATAATTATTGAATATTTATATTTAATAAAGTAGCTTCATTTTAAAAGTAGTTTGGCTTAAGGTTTTTTTTGAAAAATTATTATAAATTTTGATAACTGGTATTTTAAATAAAGTGTTTTAGTAGTTTTTATTTTAAGTGTTTTAAAGTATATATTTTTGAATAAAATGATTTAAATTATTTAAAAATCTAAAGTATTAAGACTTGGCGATTCTCAGCGGAAATCAAACAATTGGGTGGAAAATTATTCCATGAGAGAAAAAATGGTTTGAAAACTATTTTCAAAGGGTTGAAATGTAGAAAATATCTTGCAAAGATATTTTCGAAATAAATAATTTGGGAAATTATTAAAGCTTGATGGTTGTTTATGGATGTTATATGATTGTTAAATAACCGACTATCGATATTGGCCAATGCGCTGATTTTTTCAAAGAGACCGGGATCGGGATTAATTTCCCAAAAACCACTTCGATCCGGTTTGAACGTTTTCGTGAGGAAGACAAGAGCTTGGAATCGAAGATAGAGTGGTGAAGTGCAAGGGCTAATCGCTACTAATCCTAATGGTGATTCCAAAATGGATGTAGTAGGAGTAGTGCTTTCGATTCCATTCGGACCGGGAACGGACTTGTATGGATGAATGCTATCAGAATATCGTTAGGAGGACGATGGGCATTCTAAGTGAGATGTGTTCTAAAAAGGTAACGCATAGTCTCGAGCCTCATCAACCGGGAATGGATAAAGTAGGGGAGGTGCACCAAGGCTAAGTGGCTAGCAACCAATTAGGGTAAGGTCATCCTTATCTAGATGTCCTTTTTTCGGCTGCATGGGCAGTTGCTGATCCCAACCATGGGGTGATTTTATTCAGACTATCCAATAAGAGGTAGCTCTGGTCTTGTGTTGCAGGGGATCAAGGTGGATCCTTGGTACGCTGATCTAGACCAGGTACTGTGATGGACGGTAGCCCAGTAGCCCTGCCATTGTATGGAACCCAATCTCCAATAAGTGCCTGCACGGTTTTGATTGTGCCCAACTATTGCTAAAACGTGAGATGCAAGCATTTCAGCTAGATTCTATTTTACTTTCTATAGACACTATTATAATATCAGACGGAATTGATAAAAATGATTTGGTTATCGCAAGGTAAAAACCCGACATGTTTATTTGTGGCGTGGTCTTATGAGATACCTTTGAATTCAAAGGATTCTGAAACTTTAATAATCCAATAGAGTGTGATTTCTCATGCTAGTTTTCCATACTGACTCTGGTATTGTTTTAATATAATGCTTAGATCAGACCGAGTATTATAGGATACAGATTCTTGTTAGATTGAAATGGAGCTCAGGGGATGTGATGGATGGCGAGACATATCACACATATTTGATGTATATTCCGCTGTGTATGGTTAACTGCATAGTCAGTTTTTGTGAGGACAGGTTATGATAACTGTCCAGTTGTGTGCTATGACTTTTGTTGTACTTTGATGATGTAATGTAAATAACAGATACAACTCTTTTGTATAAAGATTTAGTCACTTATCTATTATATATTGTTCCGCTGCGATTATGAGATTTGATATTGTTTTCTATTTCTTCTTCTACCTCCTTCTTCTTTCCCTTACGGTCTAGTATTCCGGCATTCGATTGTTCGGCATTCAATACAGTGGACGTATAGTTGTCGATTTTCAGGCGTCGAAAAGTTGGATCGTTACAGTCCATATGTAAGGATAACACAACTACAATGTATACGTATTATATGCCTTGTAGAGTGTGTATGTCACATAGCAAAGACACTCACCCGTTAAGCATAAACACGTACCATTTGTTGAATAATCAAACTCTACTCATGAAACCAAAGCAGCAAGCTATCCTTTGCTTTCACATACCTGAATTTCTCTTAAATACCCCTAAAAAGAGATTTGAGCATGACATTGAAACAATACAACAACTCATCCCTCATATCATGAATCTAAACATGCTAAATCATATATAACAATCTCCTCACATAAGCAGGTCATATCAGATAATTTAACTTGCATTTCTAATGTAAGAAGAATACGATTATATTAAAGCCTGTATGATATACATACGTCATCCGTACGGACTATTAAATCGAACCACTTGCTTGATCACATACATTTTATTGTCGAATTAGCATAGCTTACTCGACTTTCCTAGTGCAGACTTCGATCAAGTTCCTTGATTAGAAATCTATTTTCTCCTTAAATAGTCATATACCATGATAGAGCATTTCAGAATCTATCGAGAATCCATATCAAGTATTCACTGTCAAGAATTGAGTGAAAAATCCTTGCTTGGATCAGTGTAAGTCACTATGAAATCATATACTTGAATCTAGATCAAAAACAGTTATGCGAATAAATTGATCAATATAAAACTTATGTATTTATTGCATTGATTTCTTAACTACACTAATTCATATTTATTTTAACCAATAGTATTTCATTTAATACTAAAATCATTTATGAAATTTTTTTCTTCATAAAACTGTACTTAAGTTTTTTTTACAAACATTTCATAAAGACATAGCTTTATTTTAAAAACATTCCATACTTAACTTCACATTCTTATAACACTCTCCTACATCCTAAGGGTATTTAAACAATATCAGTTTGCTTTACTCAACATGAATGCTCAACAAATTTAAACGTGATTTTAACTTGCCATCTTTCTATTCTAGAGTTACAAAACTCTACTTTTATATTTTTACAAACACTTAGCTTTAAGTTCCCAACTAATTTGGAAGTTTCCAACTGTCCGAAATTGCCAAAAGTTCCATTTTATTTCAATAAATAAAATCTTATGAACAACATATCATAATGAGATGCACAAACCAAGCTTATAAACAACATATCATAATTAGATGCACAAACCAAACTAGCCTAATGCATATGATACATGGGTCCATAAAATAACTTAACATAAAACTTCAAAACTAAACACCGGGTTTGATTTTAAATCATTTGAAATAATTATAATATACACATTACTTTTTGTACATCAAATCATACTTTTGGGATTAAATCAATTTTTTCTACAAAACACTATGTAGAAAACTACTATAGTAGCATCCCCCACTTAGAAACTTGAAAATTAACGCCGATGATACTGTAGTCATCACCGGAATTATTTTTCCATGACAGAAGTGATTTCAATACTTTCTATATTCTTTAAAATCCATTTAAAATATTTCTTTTACAAATACTTTCAAATTATACCATTATTTTTTTTTCTGAAACTTTGAAAAACAATTTTAAAAAACATTGGGATTTAAGTTTTCAAACTCTCATCTTAAATCCTTTTTGTTTATAAAACATGCTTTTATAATTATGCTTTCTTATATAAAATAATTTCACAAATGTAAATCCTCGTTTAGATTATAATAAACATTTTTACTAGAACTTAATTTTAACCCGACATTTTCACCGAACGCCTTAAGTCAAATAGTGAAAATTAATTCACAAGGTGTTACTATTTACTCTAAATCAAACTAATAAATACACTTTAATCAGCTGAGCATACCAATCAACAAACAATAGCCAATGCTCTTAGTTGGATAAACATGATTAAACAAACAACAAATGATGATAATTGAGTATTATTGTTTCCTAACAAACGAATACGTCATAAATAACTGTATCAATTTTTGAAATTATTCTTTTATGTAAAAAATATAATCCTAGGTAAAATTATCTCATTTACCAATTTCAAAAATAAGTTTTCTTTATCCAAGTGCTTAGAAACCCTTATCGATATAGTTGTACCTTTTGTATCAACTAGAATCCATAAACCACTCAACAGAATATAAATATTTTTTTATAACATAACAAATATGTGAAAGGAACAGTGGATTAAGGATTTAAAGGCTAATTTAACACTAAAATGGTGGTGAATAGTGTTTAATGAATTCTAAGAATTATATGAACTAAATTGAAATTATGACACAAACAAATGCAGAACTTAATCACAGAACAATCACAGATTCAAACACAGATGCAGAAAGTAAATAAAAAGCAGCAAAGGGAAAGAACACAGTTTATTTTATACTGGTTCATAGTTACTCTACATCCAGTCATGTACCAAGGCAAACCACCTCATACGGATTTTTATTAAACCAGTGTCGAGATTACACTCCTCAATTTATAAAGGCCTTGAGGTACCCTCCTGTCTCACGAGTCCGGGGGAGTCTCTCTTGATTTACGGGCCACAAGATTACCCAATTGATTTCCAGGCACAACCTCACCTTAGAGAGAGACTCAATAAACTTTTGATTACAAATTGATCCTATAGCTCTGAATAGCACTTTGATCTTCGAGAGAGAAAAGAGAATCAAACAAGAATGAAATTCTAATTTGATTCACTTGAGAATTTGGAAGAATTTTGGCACGATCTAAAAATATGATAATTATAGAACATGGATTTGTAGAGAAGAAGTGAAGAAAATATGAGAATTGTATATTAAAAATTTCGTTTGAGAAGGCTATTTATAGAGTACCAATAGTCATAACCATTCGGGAAGAGATTTAAATGAATAGACACTTCTTTTGAAAATTGAAACTTTTGAATTCAACGGCCACCATGTCGACATGAGGTATCCTATGATGCCGACATCCCCTTGTTAATAATAATGTAAAATTTGTTTTGAAAATGGTACTGAAATGAAAACAAGATAAAATGATTTTGGAGTAAAATAAACTAATTTTACTATGTTTTAAAACACAAATACAAAGGATATTTTAAGGCTACAACATCTTTTTGAAAACCATTTGAAAAGATAATTTTAAGGCTAAAATATTTTAGAAAGCAGTTTTGAAAATCGTTTTGAAAAACCATTTTGAAGTAGTTTTGCAAGCTTCTTCCTGCAGAATATCTCATCACATTAGGACTCAAGAACTTGTACAAAACCAGGATGTTTGTGGGTTTGTAAGCCACTCGTCGTAGGTTTGTAAGCTACTTGTCGTGGATTTATAAGCCACTAAGAAGGTAGAAATGGAGTCCATCCCAAATGAAATTCGGAATGAAGATTTCCATGCTATTATGAAGTTTTAACAAAAACTAGATACATGTCTTGAAATCTTGATCTTGATACTCTAGAGCCTTCAATCTTGAGTTTTGAGTCTTTATACCGATCAGCCTTCAGTAATCAATACCTGCATATCTATATATCCTGCATATACATATCTATCTAGATTATAGTGTTAGTATCTATTTTACAATAAGATAGTTAAAAAGGTTGTTTTCATCAAAACCAACATCTCAGTTCCTAACAATATGTGCTTTCTTACATATATATATATATATATATATATATATATCTCTGTGTGTGTGTGTGTGTATACACATACACACACTCTCTCTCTCAAACTCATTGCGGGGTGTTAAGGGTGTTACTAGCTCTATATCTAACGAGTCTACCCATCAAGGCCTAGGTGTTCGCTCAACCTAAGCTTCAATACCATGTTTAGCAACCCGCCTTATCGACCCTCCAAAAGTCAACACTAATACATCCTTGGTATTCACATACCGATCATCCGAGTGCTGGAAAGAAAGATTCTTGGGGTGAAAGAAAAGAAAAGATAGAACATAATATCACATCGTGACGAGTGATAAATAATGTACACTAGACCTTTACAAAAGAAAAATATAATACACATACATCAATCAGAGCAAACTAACCTATCATTAGCCTAGACAGTTATAACAGCCAGTCCACACAAATGCTGATAAATACAAAACAACTAATGCAATGTAAATAAAAGATAATTAATATATTTTGGAGGCATATATCTCATCTCTAGAAGATCCAAAGCATCCATAACTAATTTAGGAAACATGCTCGGACTTACCCGAGCATTATAAAAAAATGATGTTCGGATCGGTCTGGTAAGGCAGCGTGAGAAACACAAATTATATGGATTTTACCTTTCAAAATTCAATGTATCTCATAGGACCATGTCTCATATAAACACCGCCAGATTTTTACCTTACAATAACCAAACTATTTTATAAGAAGTCTTATGATATTACAATAATGTTTTTAAATCGTAGCCGGAATGGTTACATTAATTACATTCAACAACATAATTAGTATACAACTAAATCCGTAAAGGCACATTGTGGAAAAGGTATTCCATTAGCGACGAGGCTACTAGGGGTACCACCTGTCACAATACATCTTTAGATAAAATGTAACGAGAGCCTTAGTCGACTGCCTATAAATTAGGACCGACCTACCTCTTCTTAGATAGTATCGAATATGTCATCACCCCGGTTGTGGCCAACAACCGTGCCGAGTCCCATGCATACATCCATAAACATAAATCATAATTGGGTGAAACTGTATTCCAATGGTAGAAAACCACATACCCTAAAGCGTATCTCCTATTTTAGTCATCAATAGGTGCAAGACTTGAGGATACATTTTACCTTTTATATAGCGATCCCACTTGGAATGCTAACACCTCCAAGAAATAATACAATGCCGGCGTTCATCTATACAAGTTGTTCAGGATATGAACATACCGAAGGCATTACTTCAAATACATCCATTTTGGAATCACCATCAAGATTTGTAGCAAGTAGCCCTTGCACTTCAAAGAACTCCGTCTTCAATCATTTTCAAGATGTATCCAATTCGAATGCTTATTTTGGTTTGAAGTGGTTTTTGGATAACTCGTATTTATCTGATCCCTGTCTCTTCGAATCAACAACCGATAGTTTCAAAACTAGCCAAAATTTGATAGTAGGTTATTTAACTATCAAATAAACAAACAATCCAATTAAAGATTTATTTCCATTTGGAGACCAACCATGGTAAAGCACATAAGCAAATCATTAAGATCTTTAATTAATCCTTTCATTAATTAGTATCTCCTTTCAAATATTCGTATTAAAATGCCTTTTACAAAAGATATATTCATATATCTTCTCTACTTTTTTCAATACTTAAAAAGGTATTTATATACCTACTTTAATGGTACAAGTACATTCACAAAACACTACACTTTCTATACTTAAAAATGTAACCATATATTTATCTCAACGGTATAAGTACATCCACAAAATCTTAAAAAGATTTCAATTTCAAAACCATACTTATTTAGGTTAAAACAAATGCCGTTTAAAATATAGATAAGAATAAACCAAAAAAAACTTTTGGTGTAAGTACATGGATCATATGTAAATTGGACCAAGTATACATACCATGTCCAATTTCAAACTTATACCATCCCTTGATTACCAATGTGGTCGAACAAGTTAGCATAATATCCTAGCCTCGACATACATTCTTAATTCTCAGGATAGGGACAAGTTTCCCTACCTTAGAATTTGGTGTTAAGTATAAAGAGAATTCTTTCCGTACTACCATAATTTATAAAGATCATTGATGGAATCAAATCTCATTCCTTTAATAAAACTCCTTTTTATATACCTCTATTATACTTATATAACTCATTTTATAAATCTCCTATTTATTTGTAAAACTTCTTTCAAAAATCTCTAAATCTATTTATAAATCTCCTTTTATAATTCTCCTTTTATATTTAAATCTCATAAACTTATCACAAATCTTCAATTTCAAGGTAGGACTTAATACTTACCATAAAAATGATCATTCCATATATCATTATAAATCCATAAATGTGATTTATTATTCCAATTTATCAAAATGAAATCATATCCCTTTTATAAAATATCATTTATAAATCTATTCTATTATTTATAAAAATACCATTTGTAAATCTATCTTTCCATACAACATTTTAAATAAAGCGTTTCATCTGTATTTATTCCAAAATATTTCTATCTACTTTTAAAATAAAATCACATTGTTATAAAAGATAAACCCCTTTTTCCTTTAAAATAAACATCCTTTATTATGTTAACCTTTCTGTAAAATAAATACTTCTGGAAATACTTTTAAAACATTTCCATATAAATTAGAAGAGACCAACGAAAAGGTTGGAGTAAAATAGAGAAGTTCAAACCCATTTCTAAATCAAATGCCACATAAAATTTCAAAAATAACGTTTAAAATCATTCTAACCATTTCAAATCCAAAACAACAAATAATAGTGTTTCCAAAATACTATAATAAGGCCAAAAGGCACCATAGCAAATGCTTCCATACATTTATAACTACTGGGTTCAACTTTTCAACATATCAAAGTCATATCAAATATGGCTAAGCTACCGAGGTTTAACATTCAACAATATATACAACATATATATAACTGAAATTTGAATCAACAATGGCGAGGAATCTGGGTCACTTTATAAAATTTCATGAGTTCCTTGTATTTCATTTCATATTCCATCTACTTTCCAAAATGGAAATTCGATCAAACTAACAAATAAATCATTCGAGCATATAAACAATAATTTATCAACACATATATATCATATAGTGTTTATTTAAGGTTAGTTAACTCACTAAAAATTTAGTTGATGCTTATGCATTCCTACTTGGTCTAAAATCGAACAACATTCATTTTTAACTCAAAATCCTACTTACTCCAAACTAGAAAAAATCAGCTCCAGTCTATAGATAACACTCGTACGAGCATAACGCAAAAGACTGCCTCTCCATTAGACCTCGTATGTAAAAGATGTGAATTTTATAAGTTTTGAGATTAAATTAAATTAATTAATTACTCAATTTACTACTAACCACCTCGCTAATCCTTCTCTCCCAAGCTCAAAATCATGCGTAGTTAACTGATATGCGCTACCCACCATAACCGCTCCTTCCATCGCTAAATTCTCCCTCATTTCTTGATGAGATCGTGTACCGTTGATCCCTACGCGTCGCACGATGCATAGTCTCCGTCTTGTTCACCATCACTGAAAGCTCGATCGAGGCTATCAAATTGGGACCTGGTTGCCTTCAACCTACCACTTCCGTGTCGTAAATACTAAACCACCACCCGAGTTCACCAAATATTCTCCCCAAGTGTCTCTTACCTCCACTAACCCAATGCTAGCTACCATTTCTTCCACCTCTAAACCATGGCGTCTGAAATTCAAAAGCCTAGCTTAGACTTACCATGTCGAACACCCTGTAGCACAGCCGCACTTTACGATGTTCACGTAGATTTAAGCTTCTCCTATGAGTTTAACGGATCTGATCTCGTGACATCATTTAGTGTAGCTCTTGATTTTATTTTTTCGAAGGTGTTGCCTAGTTTAAAATCCTTATAGGAAAATGGTGAAAGAAAGAAAAGATGGAAAAGTGAAAAGAGATGGGTTAGAAGGAGGGTTATTTATAATAAAATAATAATATTATTTAATTCTCTGCTTTTAATTGTTACACGTTTCAAGCTCGCACGGTCACATAACACATCTGATCGTCACAAAACTCGTCAGTGCACATCCCGTATTATTTTGGTTCTAATGGCACTAGTTTCATTTTTATCTAAGACAGTGCGTTAGAATGATAATTTCACACGTTTCGAAGCCATTTATCAATAAAATGATTTTCGATCGCGCTATCGATATTAATCCGAACTATTTATATTTGTAGATGAATTTCAGTAATAAGTTCATCATTATTATTTATTAATTAAAAGGATTTATTAAGCCTTTAAAGTCAATTATTTAAATGTTTAAAATTAATTAAATGTTCATAATCAAAACTATAAACTTCCGAGTTGTTACATGTTTTTAAGAGATTTATTTAAAAAAATTCCTTCATAGGTATCATCCTGAAAAGCTAATAATTTCCTATTAATATAAGTACATTTATATTATTATGTGTGTATGTGTTTATAAGTCAATTTATACTTTTTTAGGAATCCATATTTTTATGATGTCTAAAGGCAATCAAACGTCTAAAAGTAAAATCACATGTTTGAATACAAAAACCATATTTTTAGTGGCTATTAACTTGTTTTACTTAAGTTCAAACATTTAAATAAATTTTCAAACATTCAATAATACCTTATTTTGAACTGAATTTTTTTCACGAAAGTATTTAATAAAACCAAACGTTTAAAAAATCTTCCAAACGTCGATCGCCTGACAACTTAGCCTTTTGAGCAGTTAAACACATTTCTCAAAACTTCCTTACCCCTTTTGTATAGTTGACTACTCATCTCTCTTCCACTTCTTTATTTTTCTAAAATTGTTTTCAACCATAAACCTCTCTAATTGAAATTAAGGGAAATAATGTGAAGATTGATACTTTGACGGTTTGAATTTTCTTGGCCGACCTAACTGGAAAATGCACTAGGCTTTTCAACGATGAAGTTTGGTTACGGTATAGTGTTTAAGGAAAAATCATCAAATATCATATAACCGACATAGAGAAATTTTTTAAGTATGGCTAAAAAGGAATAAAACTAGTTGATGTTGAGATTCACAACAAGGAAAGAGATGAAATTAGCCATCGCATTTGGAATGGTATAAAAGGAAAATGGAATTCAAATTACCTTAGGCCAAGAGCTCATTTATTAGAATGGACGATTATTCACACTATTATTCCAAAAATGGGTAGTCATGAACTTATTTATGATATTGATTATAAAGCCTTGTATGCTATTTTTGGGAATATCAAAGTAAATTGGGAAAATATTATTTATAATGAAATAAGAACCATCTTCTTTCAAAAGAGGAAGACCATTACTTAAGCCCTTTGCATTATGCGTCTTCTCAATGACTCGAGATTACAAGGATATAGGGATGTACCACTTGAAATAAGTTATTGAAGAAAGAGACTCTTTAGTTTGATGGACTCCAAAAATTAGTTTCTAAATGCGATTCCTATAAGGTGTATATGCTAAAAGAAAATATTCCTCTTCCACTTGAACAACCATATTCTTCCATTTTAAATGAGAAAGGGAAGAAAAGGGCTCATGAAATAGAATAAGAAGAATCAAGTGATGAAGATGAAAGTGGCGAGGAAGAAGAAAGCGAACCTAGTGAGGCCCCATCCATTAAAGTTATCTTCTTTAAAATAACACAATTTGGACAGAACTAGATTTATCAATCTACCATTGTAACCTCTGAAATCAAAAGAAATTAGAAAGGAGGATATCCAATGTTTTATATCCCCTGAACCGAGAGTTGACAAATATGAAAAAGATGTGAGTGGAATAAAATCATTTTTAGGAAAAACATGGAAAAACTAAGTGGAAAATCCAGGTCACTAACTCCTCAACCTCCTAATGATTTGAATTTTGATTTTATGCCCAGAAAAATCAAGATATAAAGCTAATTTTGAAGCCTTGGTTATAAGATAAGAAATTTCTATAATATATCTCTTTTTAAAAATTCATAATTTTAATTTTGAGCTACACACTTAGGCACTCCAAATCCAGGAGCTTTGCACGTTTGGGGAAGCACTTTGTGGCATGCATTCCATGTTTTTCTTATCTATCGTGAAGATGTCTTTGGTGTTTAAAATTGTAAAATTCTAAGTAAATGTAGTTCTCTTATCTGTGCAGCCTTTGTGAAATGTTTTGTGACATTGTAAATATTTTATTGGCATTTGGTATGCTATAAAATATATGGCTTATTATCATCTTCTACACCTATTTGTTTGTGTTGTTGTTTACACCTATTTTTCAATTTTTTCTTCTACTCTTTTTTTATGATAAATGGGGAGAAAACTGGGCTTATCGATAGAGGTAGTGAAAAATAAATATTTACTTATATTTATATATTTCTATAATATATAGTGTCATCATAAAGAAACGGAAGAATGTTAAAGCCTCCTTTTCTTGTTTTGAAATGACAACTCTACATTTCAATATATATTATACAAGTTTCATTTTCAGGTATAAACAACTTTGAAAATTATGACAAACTTTATAGAAAAATACCCGACGATTGAAGATCAAGATAGAGTAGTCCAATTTTGTAAATCTTAAATATAACTTGCAAAATTTTCTTTGATAATGACACACACACAAAGTTACATTTGAAATATTTTCTTCTAAAATGTCTTATATTATTACTTCAAAAAATTTCTAGAAAATTCACTTCTATTTCAATATGGAAGTCAAACATCTATAATAAAACTATACATTCAAAATATATTAAAATTATAGTGAATTCTTTTCTATTCCAAATCCCTACATGAGTCAAAGGTCTAAAAATTTATTCGGACATAAATATATATATATGTGTGTGTGTGTGTGTGTGTGTGTGTATGTATATGTATATATATGTGTGTGTGTGTGTGTGTATACATATTCAGTCTGATTACTACTTTAGATGTCTAAAAACCTAATTTTTTTTCCGTATGAGGTCGTATGACTCTAATATCTTGGGAATTGACTCTTAGGGACACTTCCCACATCTATGATTTTTGTTGAATTTCTCTATGACCACTTTGACCCTAAAAGTCATGTATGACCTATAACTTTTGATAGGAGATGAGTTAGGGTTTGAGCCCACTTCCATTGCTTTAGGATGATGGTTTCTATTTTGTAGAGTGGCCGTAATAGGAAAATGTACTTACCATTTGAGATATTGATGTTTTAAGTTATAAGGGCTTTCGAGCAGATATATGGGTAATTAGGCACGCCCAAACACAAGCTCATTAGAACTATTCGAATTTTGGAGTTAGGGAGGAGTGTTGGGTCTGAGATGATTCACTTTTCATCTTCCCAAAACATCTCCAAACCACCATTTCTCATACTTCCTTCAAATGATTCACCTTTTCTTGTCGAAATGTAACTTAAATCTTCATTAGAGTGGTAATTATTGAAGAGGGATCTTTGATTCATTATTTTTTCCTTGAGAATTCTGGTTGCTTACTGCCTAATTCAAATTTAAGGAGAAGAGTAGTAAATTTGGATATTTGGTGAGTGATTAGCTCCCTCACTTTCAAATTAGGTCATTATACACCCCAAACGTTGTTTCAAAAATTATATAAAAATATCTAAAAATGTTTTAGACAATAATTAACCATATATGTGAAATTTAGATAATTTGGACATGACTTATAAAAATATATTCTTATGGATCCTTAACGTTAGATGTAGATTTCTTTGAAATAGATATGTTTGGATGTTTGGCTAATGTTTTGGTTCCTATACGATGAATGAATGCTTGTTCAATGTTTAAATGGTTAAAAAGGTGGTTCGGATAGCGATTTAGACTTAGGATCGGTTCTTGAATCATTGATGATCCAGAACATCAAAGTGGTTAGGTCGATGTTTGAACGATATGGCGCAACAAGAAAGGCCTTATAAGGTTGTACACCAAATTTCTAGTCAATTGAAGTTAGCATGGTCAAGATATAAGCACTTAAAGTAAGGATCGATGATGATCCAAAGTCGTGGATCAGAACTGATTCATAAACTCAAATTGCTCAAATCAGGGTGCGATCAATCGAATGAGACAATGATGGTCTCTAGAGATTGCCCATCAATTTTCAAGTCATTTGTAGTTGGTATGCTCGAATTGTTGGTGCTTGAAGTATGGATTGGTGGGGATCCATAGTACGAATCGGTGGGGTTCAAAGCATGGATCGGTAAAGTAGCTTAGCGTATGGAATCAAGATGCGTGCTATAGATCAGGGAATGGGAACATGGAGGCAAGGAAGCGCAGCCAAAATCACACGACTTTGGCTCAGTGTGGGTTCGTCTCCATGGGTACCGATCCATGGGGGTTAGCCCATTAGACTTGCAAATTATTTTGGAGCATGGAGAAGTGTGTTGGAACTTGTAGGTGAAGTGTGGGATTGATGGTGAAGGATTGTGGTGGATCGATGGTGATGGATCGTGTGACGCCCCACCTCTATACCCACGCTAGCCAAGAACACTCCGGAGAAGTGCTGTCAACTAGCACGGAGAATAAGGCTGTTGAGGAGCGACCATCCATGTAATAGCTTATCACACGGTGGCTATAAATAATCTTCGGAAACAAACATAGAAATAATCATATCACAAATCAGTCACAGATATCCATATCACAAAGGCGGAAGAAGATATGAATATATAACTAACACATGAAAGTGTACATCAGAGTAGTGGTCAATAAGATCCACGATAATACAAAAGAATAGCAACACGTGCTATACAAAAGAATACAACTATGAGTCTATATCTCAAGTGTATACAGCAAAAACTGCTAATCTAAACAGTTAGCCAAAAGTCAGAGTGATGAATCCCTGGGAAGAAGTCAAGCAGAAGCACCTGTAACATCTCGGTCTGATCCGAGTATTATTTAAGAAAATAATAAACGGATCAGTCTAGCTATAAATATCAGATGACATGATATAACATAAAAGATATGGCATAAACATAAACATCCATAACGACATACCGCTATAAGTATGTAAATAATGATCAACAGAAGATCAATCAATAAGAGATAATCAATATCACAAGAATCTTCTCAAAGATTCGAAGGGGGCATCATACCCTAAACTTGTACTCATAACAAGTCAATGACACAAATTCCAGAAATCAACACGAGAAATCCAGAAATCATAAAAAGGGAAAGAGGCCTATCACATGACGGTCCGAAGACCATGGGGAGCTACCCCACATGTGTGAGTGGAATCACACAGAATGAGGTCAAGACTAACCAAAAAGCAGAAAGGTATGTGTGAATGGAATCACACAAGTGGTGTCTAGTCTAACCTTGCAATGAAAGAGACATCGCGCAATTGCTAGTCTAATTCATAAAGCGATCATCAAGATCAACGAGAAGTGTCAATTACACTAAGCTAGTAAATATAGAAGTTTAGCTTCATGTCCCATAACCACTTGCTTAACTTAAATATTTACGAACAAACTGTAAATCTTCACTAATAAAATTGTCACAAGGGGTTCAATCGAACAAGTCCAAGAATTAACCGACGAAGTGAACGCAAGCGTTTCATACCACTTGTTTTACTAAGTCGTTTAATTAGATTTCTCATCCGAGTGAGGTAAAGGCTTGTATATACTAATAGATTGGAAAACGGTTTAAGAAAATATTTACTACTAGTATTGAAACCTTCATATTTTAAAGTGACAAATCACAGAAGCGATTGTAGAAACAATCAATCACAAAGATCACATTCGAAGATGTGATAAAAATCCAAGGAAATCAGCTCAGGAAGTTCGGTTGAATGTTCTTCAGATAAGATCGCCTACGCAGAGTTATACGGGGTTCGACCTGCCCGGTCAGGTCGCGGGGGTCCAGGGGGCAGCGCCCCCGGCGGGGTGCGGGGCAGCGCCCCGTCACGGTACGACCTAAGTGAAGACAAGCGGCTTACGACCTAAAGCAAAATGAGGTCTAACGACCTAAAGAGTTCGCGGCCTAAGGGATACGACCTAAGTGGCGCGACCTAGTGGATGACAGGTCATACGACCTAAGGGTAAGGTCGGAGGCGACCTACGACTTAGTGGGGTCGAACGACTTAAGGACAGCCGACTTAACAATTCGCGACTTAGAGAGGCTTAGGTCGGATACGACCTACGACCTAGTGGAGCATAGGTCGGAGACGACTTACGAGATAACACGCGAACGACTTACTGGAGCTTAGGTCGGAGACGACTTACGAGATAACACACGAACGACTTACTGGAGCTTAGGTCGGAGACGACTTACGAGATAACACACGAACGACTTAACTCTTAACTCGCAGCCGACTTAGCACTCTAACTCGTGAACGACTCAACACAGGCGAACAGAAATACAAAGGCGGTGACTTTTCAACGCGCGCGACTTACGACTTAGGCTTAACTCGTGGACGACTTAGCGATGGCCAGAAACGACTTAAGGCCAGAACGACCTAACTCCGAGGCAGTGCGACCTAACTGCAGTTTTTTTTGTCAAAAACGCTAAAAATTGGAGTTTTTCGCCAATCCAATCCAAACCAAATGCAAATGCACATGCTAAAGTGATGGGGAATCATTCCCAACAGTCCAATATAGTTATAGGCTAGAATTGTGAGATAAAAATCTCACCTTTGCACTAAAATTTATGAAGATGAAGCTTGAAAGCAAGGAGAAGCAATCCAAAGCTTGAATCCAATATCTTCTACTTGAATTTGGAGTTGAATGATGGAGTTGCAATTGAATTTGAGCTTGGAGTTTTAATTTCCCATTCTCTTCACCATTAATGCTAAAGCTTGAGTTAGCTAGGAAATTTATGAAGAGTGAGGAGAAGAGGGTTGGAACTTGGGCTTAATAGGCTAAACTAACCCAAAGTCCAAAGCGGGAAAAGTTAGTGAAATTTCACTAACTCCAAACCTATCGATGTTTATACTTAAAAAGTTGTAAACGACATTTCGAACTCAATGGAAGTGGTCTCGAGTCCTAATTTGACCGTTTGCAAAAAGTAGTTTTTCGGACCAAAATCCGATTAACGATTTAATATTTAAATAAAAATATTTAAATGTAAACTCGATAAATATGCGGGTTGTTACAGATCGTGATGGATCGGTATTGTTGGATTATGATGGATCCATGGTCATGAATCAGTGATGATCCATTAGTTTTGTCTCAGACTTGATGAGATCGATAAGTGGTGATATGGAAGGCCTTATATGTCTACATTACAAGTTTCAAGTCGATTGGAGTTCATACACCCATGTTGTTGTTGTTTGAAGATGTAAAGTGATGGATACATGGTGATGGATCGGTGATGATTCAGGAGTTTCATCCCAAACTTTGTGATACTTATATAAGGTGATAAGGAAGGTCCCATAAGGCTACATGCTAAGTTTCAGATTGCTTTAAGCTCATCTTCTTGAGTTATGGCCGATTGAAGCATGTACCGGTGGTGATGGATCGGTAGCCATGGATCGATAGTGGATCGTTTGTTTATTTACTTCAAGTGAGAAGTGTATGGGGACTTAGTTATGTCCGAGGCAACACATTAGATGAGTGGAGTGATATGATGTGACATGAATGTTCTGATATCGAGTCATGTGCAAAGAGGATACTATTAATTCTAAATAAGGAAGGTGTTTCATAGGCAAGGGCATATGAGGATGCTCATTTATGTACCTTGGACCTTGTTGATGGTCTAGCCTACCTTGGTGATGGCAGTGCCTTTGTGATGGTACGTGATCGAACATTTGGATCCATTAGTGATGTGGTGTGTCTCCTACCTTGCTGATGGTAGTATGATTTGCTAGGTATCTGAAGGCATCTTGGTGATGATGCAAGACCTAGCTGATGGTCGAGATGAAGTGACATCTTGGTAATGATGCATGACTTTAGTGAGGGTAAAGAGCGAAGTGTGGCCAGGGTGGTGGTCGTTATTGCATGTGTGTGTTCTATGCTTGTGATGGTTATGTTATTGGCTTGGTTATTGTATGATTGATATGGATGTCTCGTGATGTAGGTATATACTGTTAGATACCCCGACACCATGTTATACTAGTGTGGTATAGTTTCATGATGAAGTAGCATAGCATATATAGTGTTATGTGCTAACTTGTTAGATGTAGGAGCTGATCAGGTATGACTCACCATACCTTATTTCCTAGTATATTGACTTTTTAGTGTTGGAAACTTTCTACCACTTACGCCAGACCGTCGTCTGAATTGAGGTTTTATGCTTTGCTTCAAATTTTCACATGTACTCTTTAATGAGTTTAGTATATAGCAGGTCTAGGTGACACGTGATGGGTGTGTAGAGGACGAGCGTGTGGAGCTATCTCATACCATATATGGACTTTCTTATGCTTATTCCGTTGTGCAACACTGGCGCCTCAGATAGTGTGTGCTTATTTATGAGACAATATATTTGAGTGTATTTTCATTTTGACTGCCTAGTATGTGTTGTATATGTCTGTGTAACTCTGAAATTTGATGTATACTATGTAATACTTATGTTATTAATATAATTTATTCGTTTCCGCTGTTGAGATTCTTGTGTTGTTCTTCTTTCTCTTCTTTCTTTTCTCTTTTCTATCCCTTTCTTTCATAAGGATGTACGACTTTTTGTGGAGAAAAAGTCGGGTCGTCTCATTTGGTATATAAACTCTATCGCCATGTTGTATAACTTTATAGATCTATGCCCTTATTCTAGATCACAAATTTATTATTGTATCTACTATTATAAACTTATAATTATTATTATAATTTACTGATGTACTGTAAGATATATGACAGGTTCTGTGATTGGGTTTCTTTTCTCTTAACTCTTGATGGTCGTTCTACATCGACCGGGCGTAGCAGCAGCGCATTATCTTATGTATTGGGTGCCGGTGGTGTAGGGTAGTCATCTCATTTGGTATCGAAGCATAGATTGCGTAGTTGGCGTAAGTTGATACCATGATCCATTAGAGATATGGATGGAGTTAGCACCCACCGAGAGTATATACGAGATAGCATACTTGTTAGATATTTTTGATTTTCGAACTATATATAGTAGTATATATATAATATAAGTCACACGCAAACGAAAACCATTGGTATAGTTTTCTTTATGAGGTACTAATCATTCTTGTTGCAGATTAAGAATGACCCTGCATACAAAAAATACCATAAGGAACTCTACCTCTAGAGTGGAAGGAGGAACGAGTTTAGGGGCAGCTAACCCTGATATGCAAACCATGTTCACCAAGATGATGAGGAACTGCAAAATGCCCATGGTGTTACTCCTATGGAGGATGTTGGTTGTGATTGTGCTCCGGTGCAAGCACCCAGAGTCGACTTTTCTATGTTAAATAAGAACTACTCTAGCCTAAGAGGCAAATTGTTCCATGGGACAGAATCAACTACGGAAGTGTAGGACTGGGTGGATACCTGCGAGTGCATCTTTGAGAACATAGAGTTAGAAGATGTGATAAACAGGAAGTTAGCCTCTAGGAAACTTCAGGGCCAAGCTATGGGATGGTGGAATGCTATGAAGATTGCTACTCCTGAGGGCCAGTTTACCTAGGAGCAGTTTGAAGCCCGATTCGAGGAGAAATTCATACCGGTTGCCAAAAAGTCGATATTGTTTAAAAAGTTTGTTGAGTTTAAATAGGGAAAGGGGATTGTTTCTGAGTATATGGCGAAGTTCAATATGTTGTCGAGTATGGTTTGTCCTTCGTAGACACTCTATTAAAGAAGAATGAGAAGTTCATGGTTGGCCTGAATGAGTGCCTTTGTGAGAGGATGATTGGCCATATTGATGAGACCTTTGAGAGGGTTGTGGTGATAGCTTCGAAGCATGAGAGCCTATATCCGAAACCAAAAGCTAAGGTTGTTTCTAAGGAAGAGCCAAAACCAAAGGTGAGCGGGGGTGGTAAGAGAATGTAGAACTGTAACAACCCATAATTTTGATTATTGAATCTTAAAAAAATTAGATTTTGGAACATAATAACTTGAATTCAAATATAGTCATCGCTTAAATATTTGACTATTAAATTAAACATTTATTAAATGGATTTAATACCCTTATTTAACTCCTTTTAATTAATAAATGATGGTGGTGAATCATTTTGCAAATTTATTTACTATAGTAAACAGTTTGAATAAGTAATAAGAAAAATTATTTTTATTTTTACGGTTTGATTTGTATTGACGTATTTTTAACTTAATTTATTTGATTTTTCCATAATTTTTTAATTTGTAAATGATTTAAATTTATCATTTCACTATTTTACGGCAAAGGACGGTGTTTTGTGATTTTATAGAATACGATAATCAATGAATATTATTATTATTTGCAGGTCACGTTGTTATTTTAAGCATGGCCGTATTTTTGTTTTATCGTTTATGTTTCGTACGCAAAGAAATCCTATTCGTCGGAATGCCGAAAAATTGTGAATAAGTCAAGCTAACATGTAGATAAAATTCCATCATCTACTTCACTCTTTCTCGAGTACTGTTCCATCGCTATTTTCTAAAAAGAGAAAAAAAACATAGATCCATCCTCTTTGAAAATCAATAAATAAGTCGAATAAAAATCAAAAAATAGAAACGATGATTTTTGGGTCTATTAAGGGTAGATCTACCTTCCTATAGGCGTTTAGTGAGGCTTGATGGAGCTTTACAGTGCTCGATAGTTTTATTGGCGACGAGGGTTTGGAATTTAGGGGAATTGGAGGCAGTGTTCGGCTAAATGGAGGATGGAAATAGTCTTAGGGGATGGAGGTGCATCTTGGGGTAGTTTCTAGTATGGTGTGACGATCCTAGTCGATTTGCGTCATCGTGCTACAGTGAAGGAGCATCTAATGTCGCATTTTAGTAGGGGCATGTGATCGTGGATTTTTGGGCATATATGGGTCCTTCTCACCTTGACGTGAGCATTGGCAGCAATGGCGTGAGGTATGGTGGTCCGTTGTGGCTTGGGAAGAAGATGGCGGAAGCCTTGTGATGGGTTTAGGCGGAACGTTTATCTGAAGAAGAAGGGTATAGCTTAATAATGTGGTAACTAGTTTATAAGAATGGTAGTTAGCATTTTTTAAAGTGATTAATAAAATTTTATAATCCTAAAATCTTATAAAAATTGAAACTCTCTCATACGAGGTTGGATTCGAACGCTACCAGTTGCGTTGTACTCGTGAAAGCATTATCTACATTTTGGAATTGGATTGGTTGAGATTGGAGCACATAGAATTTCAAGCTAAAATTGAACGCCGTTTGATTTTAGACAGAATCAAAATGCGAAAGCGATAACTGGAATTTCTATGAGTTAAACTCGCCTTTTTATTTGAGACATTGTATAGTAGATAAAAATTATTTATTGGCTGCGTGGATATTAGTTTATATTACTATTTAATTGATTATTTGGATCGGGTTCCCGTTTTGAAAATTAATGTAACTATATATACCATTGTTTGTTCCCGCCTAGTAGCGTATGGAATAAATAACCATTTTGTTGTAGGTGAAAAAAAAGTTGGAGTGTTATCATAGCAGACAGGTTGCTATGGAACACTTTGAAAAATACACATACTTTTGTATGATTTAAAACGGAAATTGTAGAAAGACCCAAAAGGGTTTCTCGCCATTATTTATTTACCGTTATCTGCATCTCATTTGTATTCTTTTACTTCTTATATTGATGTTAAGTTAAAATAATTTATGATTGTCTATTTGAATTGCTTAAGTGTCGTTATAGCGATTTTTTGCTATATCATCACGTGTTGAATCTCATCTCCCTAAACCTTTATGGGTTGAACTTGAGCTTGCATTTTTAAAAAATAAATGTCTAAAATAATTGATCATTTTGATTAACGATATTTGAATTTGATCAATCATTTTAGTTTATGATGTTTGAATTTAGTAAACCATTTTAGTTAATGGTATTTAAATTTAGTTAATCTTTTTAATCACTAAGATTTGAATTTAATTAATCATTTTAATTAATGATGTTTTAAATTTAGTAAATTTTTTTAATTAATGATGAATGAATCTAATTAATCCATTCATTTAGTGATATTTAGACTCAATTAATGGTTTCCATTGATGGTATTTTTAAAATTTAATTCGCAAAATTTAATAAAAGAGTTTAAAGCAATCCAATTAATTTAATAAAAGTGTTTTAAAGTTACTTAATTTATTCAATAAAAATGTTTTAAAGTTAATTAATTTAACAAAAGTATTTGAAAAAATAATTTATTAAAAGATTATAAAGTTTTATATAAATTATCATTTGGGACAAATTAACATTGTTTTAAATTTATAAAGGTATTTAAATTGATCTATTATCCATTGGGATAATATGTATTGTTTTAAATTTGTAAGTGCTGGTTTATAAATAAGAAAATCTTTTAATAGAACTTTCTTAAAAATAAAGCTAAGTGTAAACTGTTTTGGGTTTAGAGTAAACAATGTTTTAATAACATTTATTTTTAACCCTTGTTTCAATACATATAGTATTTTAATTTGCCTTTTTAAAAAGAATATTTCAAAGAGTGTTTTTAATGTATTTTACAAATATCTTAAAAGTGAAAATCAAACACAAGTGTGAATCAAATGTTTTATAAAGTTTGATTCATTTATCAGTGGTAATTATATGTGATTTTATTTCCATACTCAACCTACTTTGTTATTTTCGACAGTGGATTTATCGATTCCGGTTCTGCAATCTTCTTTGTATTTTGCCACTCTAAGATGAGGTATAGGTCTTTTAAGCTTTTATAACCTTTGTCGAAAATGACTAAGACCAAAGTGTGGGTAAGCGATGGTGCACCCTCTTAGTCATTGGTGTACTAAGATGATTTGTCGCTCATTTTGATCAATGGTATCCAATACCAGAAAAACTAAAACCAAAGCACGAGTGGGAGCCAAGCAATGTGGGTCACACCCATTAGGGTATATTTACATTCATCTAGAGAAGTCGATAGCATGCATGTGTTGATGTGAGTATATTTGGAAGCCTGTTAGTTTAACAGAGTCCAGCTTGGAAGTTCCTAAGAGTGACGCATGTGCTTTCAAGTATATTTTATCTAGAGGCATACTTTTGTTGAAGGGGGAGCACCATCCTTATTATGTTGCATAAACTCATTTTCCTTGTTCCTATCTTGAACCTTGGAATTAATCTTTTTTTCTGTGTGTTTCTTCAATTCAATACAATTTGTTGCTTATTTGATTATTGCTATCCTTTGTCAAAAATTACTAAAACCAAAGCGCAAGTAGAAGCCAAGCTATGTGGGATTTTTTCCATTAGGGTATCTGCACATCCGCTTTAGATTGGATTTAGTGGTATAGGTTCAGAGATGTCCAAGAGCCATCATAGCTCTCAAGTATATTTCTAGAGGTATACTTTTGGTAAGGGGTAACATCCTCCTAGTCGTTTGAAAATTTTCCCTTTCCTTATTTAATTTTAATCTTCAAATTATGTTTCGTAATTTACATAGAGAAGTGTCCGAAGCTCTTCTAGATGTCTATATATATTCGTCTATTCTATAAGTTTGGATTTTGTTGTTATCTATGTGTATCCTTTCTTGTTTGGATTGTTGCTTCGATTCTCTCCCATTTCTTAATATATGGACTTTAGTTCCAATTGTTTGCCGTTGGTGGGACATGAAGCTCATGGAGTAAAGCTGGATATTCACCTATCGTAGTATTGTATTTTCCACTGTATTATGTATATACCGATCAGCATATTGTAAGGTCAGAAATTTATAATTGTCCAGCTGATGGGATTTGTTTTAACTCTGATGTACTCTATATTTTGGAGTGGCAATATGTATTGTTATTGTTATATTATGTGTTGTCGATTCCACCGCGATATTTTGTTTCCCCAATTCCTTGTTATTTCCTTTTTATTTTACCCTAACAATATGTTTTTCTGACTATTTGATGTTCGACATCTGAATAGCATGGATATATTCGGTGCCGACTTTCGATGGTTGAAAAGGCGGTTCATTACGAGAATAATAATGATAAGGAAAAGAAGCATCCCCAGGAAGGAGAGGATCAGCAGAAGGCTAAGTGGGAGCCGGTATGACTTAATTGCAATGAGAGGGGCCACTTTAGTAACCACCACAGGGCCTCGAAGAGTAGGGAGAGGAAGTGTTTCAACTGTGAGAGGTCTGGGCATATGAAGAGAGATTGTTTGAAACCGTTGAGGAATAATCAAGTTATCTATGCTTATACTTTAAATGTTGTTCTCACTTTGTCGAGTGCTCCATCAGCGAAGGGGAAGGGGAAGGGGAACGACATCATTATCCCAGGTATGCTTTACGTTTTTGCTATGCTTATGTGCATTTAATTTGATACCGATATGTTAGATCCTTTCATCCAGTGACTAAGTGAGTAGGTAAAGGATGTGTCTTGACCCAGTAGGCAAACCTATAGTTGTTTCAAACTTGGTGATAGTTCTATTGGCTTAGGTTTGGTTCACTGAGACTTCGAGTATTGATTCTAGATGTTTGTTTGTTTGTGATCGCCTTGTTTGGGTTTGTTGATTTTGATATCATTTGGGATGGAGTGACCTGTAACGATCGCGATTTTTCGTTGCCGAAAAACCGAACCGTTAGGGTTTTAGAAGAAGAAAGAGGTAGAAGAAGAAAGAAAAGAAAGAGAAGAGAAAACAGAAAAACAAGTAACAGAACGAGAAACAATAACAGAATCTCACAGTCGCAGCGGAACAACATATAATAGATAAATGAATATTCATTAAAACAAAAGAACTATACATTTTATACATTACATCACATTACATTACATCAATCAGAGTGTACGACGACAACAGCGGAAAAAGAAAAGATATATATACAATAGATAATCGACTACGCTATCCAAGCTCGCCTCCAACATCTGCACAGCAACTCCCGAATCCAGAATAACCTGACAACCTAACTCTAGACTGCCCGTGTGGAAAATAGTGGGCACCCAGAGTTTAGGAAAGGAACAATAAACTCCAGGTCAGTCATGGGACTGGTGTGAGAACTCAAAACAGTTTATCTTTAAACAAGCAACAAGAAAATTTAAATTTTTAAATCCGCAATGCTTTTTGGAAAATGAAACTACCATAAGGCCTCCCGCCACACACACAATGCAAACGCAGAATTGGAGGAGATTTCTCCTTATGATAGTCAAAGATGCTTACTACGCGAAAATCAAATCATTTTTGATATTATTACTAGTGCATAGTGTAGAAATCAATTTCGAAAGTAGAATATAAATCCTAGCCAGCATAGACATTCCGAACTATGCCTACTATAGCTACCATCTAAACAGTGGTGACCACCATAAGTAAATGGCAGGTAATACAACTAAAACCGTACAAGGCACGTATTGGATGAAAGGATTTCCAACAAATGGTCAGGCTAAGGAACTTCCTACTGCCACATGGGATCGCCTCTGGCGGGACGTCCCGAGAAACTAACGTTACGGTTAGATCTCTGCCAACACAAGGCCGGGTTACCTCTGTAACTAGGTAACTACTACACGAATATGCCATCCCCCGGTCCTTTGGGACCTTTATCCGAGCGCTCGATACCAACAACACCACACAGAAATAGATATAGTGTTTCCACATGAGTAAATATCTGGGCTCCATACCATGATACCACCCTTTTCCAGAAGGAAATGACATACCCTAAAGGGCGCGACCCTCATAACCTTGCCGCATATTCCTGTTTCGACCATTTCCGGGGAGTGAGGTCCTGACGAAGTCTCGTCCACAAAGCTACGCTTTGTGTAACAAAGCCATGCTTCGGGTCCACAGATGACCAAAGCAATAATCACAAAGATAAATGATCAAACGAATGATCCAATCCAAACGATCAACCAATGATCATCACACAGCAGCACTCAGCATGCCACATTACCAGATTGGGAAATATCGCTGATAACCTCCAACTACATAACCTCTGAGCTCGTACGTCTCAGAGAAGGGTGTTAAGCTAAGAGAATAAATTCTCCGCCACCAACAGAAATGTACTTGAAAGAAATCTGCTCTATCTCTCAAAATGTAATGTCAGACACGTAACCATACAAGTCTGTTCCGGGTTCGAACAGAACCGAAGGCACTTCCAAAGAAGCCCTTGCAATCCGGGTATTCACAATCTCGATAAAATTTCCCATCACAAAGGAAATCTCCATATCGTAGCTAACGATGCGGAGACAATCGATAGGTCATCCTATCGTTTTCACAAATACCCGGTCTTCACACCGGTCTTCAAATGCGATCCAAACGACGTATCGCATATTCGGAATGGGATATATGACACAAAGGTCCTCTCCCGGCTAAACCAAATAGCGAGCGCTTATTTTTAAAAATAAGTGTGCATTCAATTCCAAACAAACACAATCAATACCATCCAAGGGTAAATATTGATAGTCGGTTATTTAACTATCAATAAAGATGCGCCACATCATCAGATTCCAAATAATTTTTCCAAAATTATTAAGTCCCAAAATATCTTTACAAGATATATATATATATACACACCATTTACAAATAATTGCCCCAGTTATTTGTTTTACCAAAACCACTTCACGATAAAATTTTCCACACTTAACCAATTGAAAAACCAATTTTCAATTTACCTTTACCATTTGAAAACCAATTTTCAAATTACATTAACCATTTGCAAACCAATTTCAAATCACCTTAACCATTTGAAAACTAATTTCAAATCACCTTAACCATTTGAAAACTAATTTCAAATCACCTTAACCATTTGAAAACAAATTTCAAATCATCAAATAAATCTTTACCGATTTAATTTAAATTTACGTCCCAAATCCGTAAATTCATTTTCATACTTCAAAATAAATCAATATTTATTTTTAAACAAATTTCCCTTCATATAAATTCCAACGTGAATTAAATCCCAAATACCCATTCATATTTGATTTCAAATCGATTCCAAAATATTCGCTTACACTTTTACCTTTAAAAGGTGAATTCACAAAAACGTTCCATTCCATATTGGAAAATCATTTCTAAACTTATTTAAAAAATAAGTAATTCACAATTCAATTTATTTTCAACAATTCGAAAATATTCCATATGCTTAAACCATAGTTAAGTATTAATTTCATTCCTTTAAAGAAATATTCTTTTATTCACATTTATTTGGGTTAAAAACAAATGTTGCGTAAAACATCGTTACGACAACCCAAAAACACTAGTATATGGATTTGAAATTAAAAATAGATATATAAATCCAATACTATACCAATTATCCCCTTCTGTTTCTCGAAAACGTCTATTTCAACAATTAATGTTGAAATCTATGTTTTCAATACTCAATACATTTTAAAACACCTTTAATTCGTTTTAAATTCCATTTAAAACATTCCTTTCCCAAAAACAAACCCATTTTATTTAATAATCTATTCAATATTCAAAATAGTGAATATAGCCCACTTAACAAATTCCCATATTTCAATTTATCAAATTCGATGGATTTCAAATTTATAAACATAGTTTATAAATTCCATTTCTATTATAAACCCCAATTTTATAAATTCCTTTATTAATCCGATGCAATTTACATAACCCAATTTCATACCCAAAAGCCATATTGTAAGTTAAATACTTATAATATTATTTATTTACCAAATCGTTCCTTTGAACTTCACCAATTTAAAATCTTATCACTTACAAGGTTTCTTTATGGTTTATAATAATTTCAACTAATGAAATCTTCATTTATTAACAATTTCTATAAAATTCCCCTTTTTAATGCCCAAATCCATTTCTATAAGTTAATAACTTATAAACTTAAAATTTCCAATAACCATTCGTTTATAAATTTCACATTTATTAATCTATAAATCCTAGTGAAATTCATGTTATACATCAACTTAACACTTTATAAATTTATTCTATAACTTCAATAATTTTTATTTAAAAACATCCATTTATAAAATCCTTTATATAAACCATTAATAATAATAACTTCCCAAAAACCAAATTTAACTATTTTATAAAAACCTATTATTGTTAAAAATTTCTTTTAAGTTATATTTTATAAAAAAAAAAAAAAAAAAAAAAAAAAAAAAAAAAAATTTAAAACATAAAATTTTATCCATCTATTTATTTTAAAATTTAAATCAATTCAAAATTTTAAATAAACCATATTCTTTGAAAAATCGATTTAAAACCCCTTTTAAATTCAAAACCGTTATTTTTAATTTAAAAATTAGAATCCGATGATGCAACGACATCGAATGGTCAATCACGGGAATAACATCATATATCAATGTGATTATCAACAATCAACATAATATTCATAAACAAATAAATATGTGAGGAATCCAGTTGGATCCCTCCAACCTGTTACCCTGCATCCACAGACGTTAGCACAATACCAATTCCACTTCAAGGTGGAATATCGCAGTATATGGGATTTTATAAATATCCGCTTAATAACGGCGCAATAGGGTCTCATCCGCTATACGAGGCGGGAAATCAAATCCGATATATACATATGCCAATATATATATATCGCTAAATATAGTATATATCCTATTATATCTACTACCACAATCAATCAACAATCATCAATCAATATTAACTATTTAAAATTTTAAACAAAACCTTTCGATTGAGTGAGGAGTTCTCACCTTGATTTTATTTTCGTTTTCGGCGTTCGTTTCGAATAAAATTAAACGAACGTTTAATTTTACCCGAAATTCAAACGACCTCCAATCGACTCCAAACCAGCTGCATTGCGAAGAGCTCGGCGATACGAAGCCAACGCAAAAAATCTCGTTCAATTTGGACCTCGCAGCAAAAAGTTATCACGTTTTTAAAGATTGAACGAATTTGAATTTTGAATTTAAACTAAAAATTAAAAGAAAACACCTCACCCCCTCTTCACGCGTGCGGGCCCCATGCTCTCCCTTCTTCCCGTGCGTGCGCGTTCCAAACTCCAGGCCATATGCGTGCAAAATGAACCCAACAAGCTAGATTAGGGTTTGAAATCGCCTCCAAACCGCTTGATGAAACTTCATCATATCGGCACCATATCGAAGCTCATCACATATGCTACACACGGCCAGAAGAGCAGTCAACTCGGTCAACCCCAGCGCATGGAATTGCGTGCGCAACTTTCGTGCTTCCAGCTCGATTTGCCGCCAATCCGCTTCGAGTTAAACGATCATAACCGTTGGATTCCGAGATCTCAGAGTGCTCTACAATTTACTAGTTGAAGGTTTCGCGAATCGTTGCACGGATTAGAAGATAAATGAGGAAGAAGATCGTTGCTTTTCGGCCATTAACCATAAACTGGCGGCTAGCTTGAGCATATAGGGTTTAGTGAAGATATAAATGAATGTATATGTTATAAATATTATTTTAATAATAAAATTCTCTTTTTCAATAACTTATGCAAACGAACTCCAAACGACGCGTGCCGCCAGGCGATCCTAATGTTTTTCCGCATTCCGGACACAATGGAACAAGTTTCGGAAGCTAATTCCATCATATGTGTGAGATACGGTAATAAACGCTCAATTTAAATTTAAACCGATTTAAGCGATTTCTAGGCGTTTTGGCTTGTACTGGACAAACGACAAATCCAATCGACTTGAAATTTGAAATCTTGCAATAATATCACATTACGGATCCGATGAAACTGGTTTCGTCGAAATCCGAGACCGTTTGAAAAATGGCTATTTTAACTCGCCGAATTAAAATTAAAACGATATCGATGCGTTTGGAGCTGCCACGGTCAAACGACAACTCCGATTGCTACGAAATTTGAAATCCGATAATAACTAACTATTACGGATCCAATGGAACTCGTTTCGTTCAATTTCGAGACTGTTCAAAAATTGGCTATTTTTCAGTCGATAATTAAATATTAAAATATTCAATTTTTACAAATTAACTCCAAATTCAGTTTTACAAGTTCTAAAATATTTCTATAACTTTAATATGATATAACAAAATTTTCCAAATCATTTTCAATCATATTTAACCCAATATCTAATTATCTACGAAATTTCACTATTAATTAATCGATTTAAATGACCAATTAAATCCAATATTCAAGAAATAACTTATTTAACTTAAAATTTTCACTTATAAACATTTAAAATTAATTAAATACTCAAATTTAAATTACTAAAAATTCTGGGTCGTTACAATCTTCCCCCCTTAAAAGAATTTCGTCCTCGAAATTGCAAGTTAAGGAGAATAATTCATAATCCGTTTATTATTTTTCCAAAACTAATAGTTTTATCAACCTTCTAACACCAATCTTTTATTAAAGATTTACTATCATTTCAATTAGCTTTCCAACTTCAATTATAGGTTTCAAATAACATTGTTTACTCAACAATTCAAATTTAAATTTAAATTCAAATTCCAAACTTTCAAAATTTTCTCAAAAATTTTCTAACACCCGAAATTTTCGAAAAATTTCGCCAGAGTCTCCTTTGCGCGGCTAGATCGGTACGACTACAAAACGGCTCTACGGCCCCTCAGAATCAAAAAGAAAAGAGAAAGCCAACTGGCTGGAGAAGGAAATCATCAAATCTCATATTAAAATTGAAATACGTACCTTTTTGTCGAGCAATTCAATTTTTTTTTAACTTTGAAATCAAAATCCCAATTCCTTTATAACCTGTATATCCTGCTAGCATAATATCCAATTATAATATTCAAACCAATTTGCCAATTCAATTATAAAATTTCCAATACATGCTTCTTATACCACTTTTAGTTTACTATTAAAGTTGCATATTCATTTTCATTCAACTTTGCATTCCAATTTTCATTTGAATTCAATTACATAGCTTTCAAATTTTACTAATTCAATTTCATTAACACTTAATGAATTTACATACAACCAACCAACAAGCAATAACGACCAATGCACATCCAATACAACCAAATTTTATCCATTTTACTTACATTCAATTTGGTTCAACTGTTTTAATTTCAATTGGTTTAACATCCAATTGATTTTCATTCTATTATTAAACTATTTTCAAATGAATTTACACTTGCATGCATCATTTCATATCAACTTATTCATATTCTATTGATTAACATTCAATTCATGCTTTAACTCAATTGCTAGTTCTTTTTTTTACAAATAAGATTGAATTTCATTTATATAACTTAAGTTCACATCTTTAACAATTTCATTTACTCACTTTATTCACTTACTTTGATATTAACATCAATTCTTTCAACATTACTTAACTTGCATTCCATTTCAACTTTATTTACCTCATTTAATTCACTTGATTATTTAACTTTGATGCAAAGATCGATTTTTTTATTCAACTTCACTTAAGTTATTCCATTTAAACATCATTTGTTAATTTAAACTTAAGTTTTACTTATCAATTCAATTCGGATTTTAAATTCCAAAGTAAATCCTATTTAACTTTTACTTAAGTCAAATTCATATCAATATTCAAATTCATATTCCATTTTACTTAACTTAATTGTTTAACCACTTCAACAACTGGTTTCACTTACATTTTCCCATTCTATAAGTCATGCAACTTATTATTCAACTTCTAACTTATATTATAAGTTCAAAACCTTTTTCACTTATATTTATCAATTTCAAATTGAATTTTAATTTCAAATTGGTTTATTACAACAAAACTTCAATTTTTAATTCATTTTTGTAGCAAATCCATCACATAGAAACTCGAAAATGATACTGATGATGCTGCAGTCATCACCCTTATTATTTCCCAGTGACAATAGTGAAATCAATGCTAATTATTCTTTCAAAAAGTTTCCTTTCTATTCATAAATCACTTTTATAACCCTTTTACTTATATAATTTTTTCTTCTTATATACATACATGATTATCTTACAATTGTAAATCATTATCAATTATTATTTCATCTTATGATTCATTGGTTTATACCATTATTCTTTTACAATAGTTGCTTTTATTAGCTTATTCAAACAACTTTTAATTACTTTATATATATATCATTTACAACAACCAAGCAATCAATTATATACACACTTCAATAATTCCTGAAAAATTATTTTCTTTTTATATATAAAATATAATCGAGGTAAAATTATTTCATTTACCCAATTTAAAACAATATTGTGTCGGATTGTTCTATTCAAGTGTTTAGGAACCCCTTCGATTCAGTTTTCGAGGCTGCGCCGACGAAGGTTCATATACCACTCAACAAACCAATCATCACAATATAAAACAATTTTATATTCACTAACAAATACGCACTCATATCTATTATTACACTCACACTCATTCTAGAGTACTACTGACTCTATCTCTAATGAGTAACACCCAACAGAGCAGGTTGTCGCTTAACCATATGCTCTGATACCAAATGTAACGATCGCGATTTTTCGTTGCCGAAAAACCGAACCGTTAGGGTTTTAGAAGAAGAAAGAGGTAGAAGAAGAAAGAAAAGAAAGAGAAGAGAAAACAGAAAAACAAGTAACAGAACGAGAAACAATAACAGAATCTCACAGTCGCAGCGGAACAACATATAATAGATAAATGAATATTCATTAAAACAAAAGAACTATACATTTTATACATTACATCACATTACATTACATCAATCAGAGTGTACGACGACAACAGCGGAAAAAGAAAAGATATATATACAATAGATAATCGACTACGCTATCCAAGCTCGCCTCCAACATCTGCACAGCAACTCCCGAATCCAGAATAACCTGACAACCTAACTCTAGACTGCCCGTGTGGAAAATAGTGGGCACCCAGAGTTTAGGAAAGGAACAATAAACTCCAGGTCAGTCATGGGACTGGTGTGAGAACTCAAAACAGTTTATCTTTAAACAAGCAACAAGAAAATTTAAATTTTTAAATCCGCAATGCTTTTTGGAAAATGAAACTACCATAAGGCCTCCCGCCACACACACAATGCAAACGCAGAATTGGAGGAGATTTCTCCTTATGATAGTCAAAGATGCTTACTACGCGAAAATCAAATCATTTTTGATATTATTACTAGTGCATAGTGTAGAAATCAATTTCGAAAGTAGAATATAAATCCTAGCCAGCATAGACATTCCGAACTATGCCTACTATAGCTACCATCTAAACAGTGGTGACCACCATAAGTAAATGGCAGGTAATACAACTAAAACCGTACAAGGCACGTATTGGATGAAAGGATTTCCAACAAATGGTCAGGCTAAGGAACTTCCTACTGCCACATGGGATCGCCTCTGGCGGGACGTCCCGAGAAACTAACGTTACGGTTAGATCTCTGCCAACACAAGGCCGGGTTACCTCTGTAACTAGGTAACTACTACACGAATATGCCATCCCCCGGTCCTTTGGGACCTTTATCCGAGCGCTCGATACCAACAACACCACACAGAAATAGATATAGTGTTTCCACATGAGTAAATATCTGGGCTCCATACCATGATACCACCCTTTTCCAGAAGGAAATGACATACCCTAAAGGGCGCGACCCTCATAACCTTGCCGCATATTCCTGTTTCGACCATTTCCGGGGAGTGAGGTCCTGACGAAGTCTCGTCCACAAAGCTACGCTTTGTGTAACAAAGCCATGCTTCGGGTCCACAGATGACCAAAGCAATAATCACAAAGATAAATGATCAAACGAATGATCCAATCCAAACGATCAACCAATGATCATCACACAGCAGCACTCAGCATGCCACATTACCAGATTGGGAAATATCGCTGATAACCTCCAACTACATAACCTCTGAGCTCGTACGTCTCAGAGAAGGGTGTTAAGCTAAGAGAATAAATTCTCCGCCACCAACAGAAATGTACTTGAAAGAAATCTGCTCTATCTCTCAAAATGTAATGTCAGACACGTAACCATACAAGTCTGTTCCGGGTTCGAACAGAACCGAAGGCACTTCCAAAGAAGCCCTTGCAATCCGGGTATTCACAATCTCGATAAAATTTCCCATCACAAAGGAAATCTCCATATCGTAGCTAACGATGCGGAGACAATCGATAGGTCATCCTATCGTTTTCACAAATACCCGGTCTTCACACCGGTCTTCAAATGCGATCCAAACGACGTATCGCATATTCGGAATGGGATATATGACACAAAGGTCCTCTCCCGGCTAAACCAAATAGCGAGCGCTTATTTTTAAAAATAAGTGTGCATTCAATTCCAAACAAACACAATCAATACCATCCAAGGGTAAATATTGATAGTCGGTTATTTAACTATCAATAAAGATGCGCCACATCATCAGATTCCAAATAATTTTTCCAAAATTATTAAGTCCCAAAATATCTTTACAAGATATATATATATATACACACCATTTACAAATAATTGCCCCAGTTATTTGTTTTACCAAAACCACTTCACGATAAAATTTTCCACACTTAACCAATTGAAAAACCAATTTTCAATTTACCTTTACCATTTGAAAACCAATTTTCAAATTACATTAACCATTTGCAAACCAATTTCAAATCACCTTAACCATTTGAAAACTAATTTCAAATCACCTTAACCATTTGAAAACTAATTTCAAATCACCTTAACCATTTGAAAACAAATTTCAAATCATCAAATAAATCTTTACCGATTTAATTTAAATTTACGTCCCAAATCCGTAAATTCATTTTCATACTTCAAAATAAATCAATATTTATTTTTAAACAAATTTCCCTTCATATAAATTCCAACGTGAATTAAATCCCAAATACCCATTCATATTTGATTTCAAATCGATTCCAAAATATTCGCTTACACTTTTACCTTTAAAAGGTGAATTCACAAAAACGTTCCATTCCATATTGGAAAATCATTTCTAAACTTATTTAAAAAATAAGTAATTCACAATTCAATTTATTTTCAACAATTCGAAAATATTCCATATGCTTAAACCATAGTTAAGTATTAATTTCATTCCTTTAAAGAAATATTCTTTTATTCACATTTATTTGGGTTAAAAACAAATGTTGCGTAAAACATCGTTACGACAACCCAAAAACACTAGTATATGGATTTGAAATTAAAAATAGATATATAAATCCAATACTATACCAATTATCCCCTTCTGTTTCTCGAAAACGTCTATTTCAACAATTAATGTTGAAATCTATGTTTTCAATACTCAATACATTTTAAAACACCTTTAATTCGTTTTAAATTCCATTTAAAACATTCCTTTCCCAAAAACAAACCCATTTTATTTAATAATCTATTCAATATTCAAAATAGTGAATATAGCCCACTTAACAAATTCCCATATTTCAATTTATCAAATTCGATGGATTTCAAATTTATAAACATAGTTTATAAATTCCATTTCTATTATAAACCCCAATTTTATAAATTCCTTTATTAATCCGATGCAATTTACATAACCCAATTTCATACCCAAAAGCCATATTGTAAGTTAAATACTTATAATATTATTTATTTACCAAATCGTTCCTTTGAACTTCACCAATTTAAAATCTTATCACTTACAAGGTTTCTTTATGGTTTATAATAATTTCAACTAATGAAATCTTCATTTATTAACAATTTCTATAAAATTCCCCTTTTTAATGCCCAAATCCATTTCTATAAGTTAATAACTTATAAACTTAAAATTTCCAATAACCATTCGTTTATAAATTTCACATTTATTAATCTATAAATCCTAGTGAAATTCATGTTATACATCAACTTAACACTTTATAAATTTATTCTATAACTTCAATAATTTTTATTTAAAAACATCCATTTATAAAATCCTTTATATAAACCATTAATAATAATAACTTCCCAAAAACCAAATTTAACTATTTTATAAAAACCTATTATTGTTAAAAATTTCTTTTAAGTTATATTTTATAAAAAAAAAAAAAAAAAAAAAAAAAAAATTTTAAAACATAAAATTTTATCCATCTATTTATTTTAAAATTTAAATCAATTCAAAATTTTAAATAAACCATATTCTTTGAAAAATCGATTTAAAACCCCTTTTAAATTCAAAACCGTTATTTTTAATTTAAAAATTAGAATCCGATGATGCAACGACATCGAATGGTCAATCACGGGAATAACATCATATATCAATGTGATTATCAACAATCAACATAATATTCATAAACAAATAAATATGTGAGGAATCCAGTTGGATCCCTCCAACCTGTTACCCTGCATCCACAGACGTTAGCACAATACCAATTCCACTTCAAGGTGGAATATCGCAGTATATGGGATTTTATAAATATCCGCTTAATAACGGCGCAATAGGGTCTCATCCGCTATACGAGGCGGGAAATCAAATCCGATATATACATATGCCAATATATATATATCGCTAAATATAGTATATATCCTATTATATCTACTACCACAATCAATCAACAATCATCAATCAATATTAACTATTTAAAATTTTAAACAAAACCTTTCGATTGAGTGAGGAGTTCTCACCTTGATTTTATTTTCGTTTTCGGCGTTCGTTTCGAATAAAATTAAACGAACGTTTAATTTTACCCGAAATTCAAACGACCTCCAATCGACTCCAAACCAGCTGCATTGCGAAGAGCTCGGCGATACGAAGCCAACGCAAAAAATCTCGTTCAATTTGGACCTCGCAGCAAAAAGTTATCACGTTTTTAAAGATTGAACGAATTTGAATTTTGAATTTAAACTAAAAATTAAAAGAAAACACCTCACCCCCTCTTCACGCGTGCGGGCCCCATGCTCTCCCTTCTTCCCGTGCGTGCGCGTTCCAAACTCCAGGCCATATGCGTGCAAAATGAACCCAACAAGCTAGATTAGGGTTTGAAATCGCCTCCAAACCGCTTGATGAAACTTCATCATATCGGCACCATATCGAAGCTCATCACATATGCTACACACGGCCAGAAGAGCAGTCAACTCGGTCAACCCCAGCGCATGGAATTGCGTGCGCAACTTTCGTGCTTCCAGCTCGATTTGCCGCCAATCCGCTTCGAGTTAAACGATCATAACCGTTGGATTCCGAGATCTCAGAGTGCTCTACAATTTACTAGTTGAAGGTTTCGCGAATCGTTGCACGGATTAGAAGATAAATGAGGAAGAAGATCGTTGCTTTTCGGCCATTAACCATAAACTGGCGGCTAGCTTGAGCATATAGGGTTTAGTGAAGATATAAATGAATGTATATGTTATAAATATTATTTTAATAATAAAATTCTCTTTTTCAATAACTTATGCAAACGAACTCCAAACGACGCGTGCCGCCAGGCGATCCTAATGTTTTTCCGCATTCCGGACACAATGGAACAAGTTTCGGAAGCTAATTCCATCATATGTGTGAGATACGGTAATAAACGCTCAATTTAAATTTAAACCGATTTAAGCGATTTCTAGGCGTTTTGGCTTGTACTGGACAAACGACAAATCCAATCGACTTGAAATTTGAAATCTTGCAATAATATCACATTACGGATCCGATGAAACTGGTTTCGTCGAAATCCGAGACCGTTTGAAAAATGGCTATTTTAACTCGCCGAATTAAAATTAAAACGATATCGATGCGTTTGGAGCTGCCACGGTCAAACGACAACTCCGATTGCTACGAAATTTGAAATCCGATAATAACTAACTATTACGGATCCAATGGAACTCGTTTCGTTCAATTTCGAGACTGTTCAAAAATTGGCTATTTTTCAGTCGATAATTAAATATTAAAATATTCAATTTTTACAAATTAACTCCAAATTCAGTTTTACAAGTTCTAAAATATTTCTATAACTTTAATATGATATAACAAAATTTTCCAAATCATTTTCAATCATATTTAACCCAATATCTAATTATCTACGAAATTTCACTATTAATTAATCGATTTAAATGACCAATTAAATCCAATATTCAAGAAATAACTTATTTAACTTAAAATTTTCACTTATAAACATTTAAAATTAATTAAATACTCAAATTTAAATTACTAAAAATTCTGGGTCGTTACATGACCAGAGGGTTACAGGGATATGGTGAATGAAGAGGAGCTGAAGGTGACGATTTGGACATGAGGCAAGTGGATGCTAAATTTAGACTGTGCACCTAAGAAGGTACAATTATGGTTAGTCTGGTGTGTTCGCTGAGAACTGCACGATTACTCGTCATTATCTTCATTGTAGTGGAAACAGCCGAAGGTGGTCAGATTACTGATATATAAAGTGACTGAGTTCCGTATCGACCTACAACTAGAGTTATATCTTTGAACAGGGTGGTATTCTAAGAGCGAGAAGGACTGAAAAAGAAGTGAAAGAACCATGGAGAAAGAGCGTCCTTTGTAGGAGTATATCTGGGTTAGGAGAACCTACAATATCTGCATAGTGAGCGGATGACTTTTGGAGACAGAGTAGAGTACCAAGAGCTTGGTGGGCTTGTAATGGTGTACATGGGTGATATCCTTATCTTCTAACAGGAAGGAAGTACATGATGCACTTTGGAGTTAGTGAATGTTTGGTGGGGGTGCAAGTGATAGTGATTGCGCATGGAAAACTAAGGAAAGCATGCGGGCCTCATATTTGAAGCTCTTACTTAGGATGCAGGGAAATCTTGGTTAACTGTTCCTAGATTGCTTGGAATTTTAGGAGTGAAATCTCTAAAGGGAGAATATAATGACTCGTATTTTATGTGTCGTAGGATCGTAAAATATTAATATTTATTTCGTATAAGGTCGTATGACTCTGATACCTTTGGAAATGACTCTTAGAGACACTTCCCAAATCTATGGTTTTTATTGAATTTCTTTATGACCATTTTGACCTTATAATCTTGTATGACCCATAACTTTTAATAGGAGATGAGTTAGGGTCTGAAACCCTTTATATTGCTTTAAGATGATGGTTTTTATTTTTGTAGAGTGGTGATAATAGGAAAACGAACTTACTATCTGAGGGATATTGTTGTTCTAAGTTTTAAGGGCTTTTGGGAAGATATATGGGTAATTTGGCGGGCCCAAACCCAAGTTCATTAGCTCGTTTTGGATTTTGAGGCTAGGGAGGAGTGTTGGGGCTGAGATGATTAACTTTTCATCTTCTAATACATCTCCAAACCTCCCTTTATTATCTTTCCTTTAAAAGACTCACCTTTTCTTGACTAAAGCTTGCTTAAACCTTCATTACAGTGGTAATTAGTGAAGGGGGGATCATTGATTCATAATTTATGTACTTGGGAATTTGGGTTGCTTGCTATCCAATTTGGATTGAAGGGAAGAGTAGTAAATTTGGGTATTTGATGAGTGATTAGATCTCTCACTTTCTAATTAGGTCACTATACACCCTAAAAAATGTTTTAAAGAATATAGAAAAATCTCTCAAAATGTTTTCGGCTATAATTAACCATATTTTTAAATTTAGACAACTTAGACTTGATTTATTAAAATGCGTTCTTATGGATCCTTAACCTTAGATTTAGATTTCTTTGAAATATATGTTTGGATGTTTAGTTGATGTTTTGGTTCCCATAAAATGTATGAATGCTTGTCTAATGTTTGAATGGTTGAAAATGCCGATTAGGTGGTGATTTAGACTAAGGATCGATTCTTGGATCATCGATGATCCAAAAATTCAAAGTGATCGGTTGATTTGTAATCAATATGAGGCAATAACGAAGGCCTCATAAGGTTGCACATCAAATTTTAGGTCAATTGGAGTTAGTATGGTCAAGACATAAGCATTCAAAATATGAATTAGTGATGATCCATAAACTCAAATTGTTCAAACCGATGTGCAATTGATAGAGGCGATAAGGATTCTCTCTAGAGCTTCCCCATTAAGTTTCAACTCATTTGGAGTTGGTATGCTCGAGTTGTGGGAGCTTGAAGTATGGATCGGCAGGGAACCAAAGCATGGATCGGTGGAATAGCTTGGAGTATGGAATCAGGATGCAAGCCATGGATTGGGGCATGGAAAGATGGAGGTAAGGAAGTGGATCCTAAATCATACGATGTTGGCTATGTTTTGGTTCGTCCCCATGGATCAGTATCGATCCATAGGGGTTAGCTCATTTAACTCACTAATCATTTTGGGACATAGAGAAGTGTACTTAAGTTTGTAGGTGAAGCGTCGGATAAGTGGTCATGGATCGACAGTGTTGGATCGTGATGGATCCATGGTCATGGATCGGTGATGATCCATGACTTTTGTCCTAAACATGATGAGATCGATACAGGGTGACAAGGAAGGCCTCATAAGCTTGCATTCCAATTTTCAAGTCGGTTGGAGTTATTATACTCAAGTTGTGGTTATTTGAAGATGTAAATTGATGAATCGTGATGGATCCATGTGATGGATCAGTGATGATCCATGAGTTTTGTCCTAAACTTGGTGATATTTGTATGGGATCACAAGGAAGGCCCCATAAGGTTACGTGCTAAGTTTCATATCGTTTAGATCTGATGTGCTTGAGTTATGGTCGATTGAATCATGTATCATCGGTGATGGATCGGTAGCCATGGATCGGTGGTGATGGGTTGATCGGTGGATCATTTGTTTAGTTACTTCAAGTGAGAAGTGTATGAGGACTGGGTGATGTCTAAGCAGCACGTTAAATGGGTGGAGTGATATGGCGGGACGTGGAGTGTTCTGATATCAAGTCATCTGCAAGGAAGATACTGATAACTCTGGATAAGGAAGATATTTTGTAGGGCATGGGCATGTGAGTATGCTCATCTGTGTGCCCTGGACCTTGATAATGGTTTTTCCAACCTTATTGATTGCAGTACCTTGGCGATGGTATGTGATCGAACACTTGGATCCAGTAGCGATGTGGTGTGTCGTCGACCTTGGTGGTGGTTATAACTAGGTATCCGAAGGCATCTTAGTGATGATGCGAGACCTTGGTGGGGGTAAAGAGCAAAGCGAGGTCGGAATGGTGGTCATTATTGCATGTGTTTGTTTTGTACTTTTCATGATTGCTGCTCTTATTGGCTTAGTTTTTGTATGATTTTATGGTTGTCTTATGATGTAGGTATAATGTGTTAGATACCTCGACACCTATGTTATACTTAGTGGGGTATACTCTCATGATAATAGTATTGTAGCATATACAGCTGTATGTGCTAACTTGTTGAATGTAGGAGCAGATCATGTACGACTCACCATACCCTATGTCCTAATATATTGACATTTTACTATTGGAGAATTTCTACCATTCACACCAAATTATTGTCTGACTCAAGGTTTATGCTTTGGTTCTTATTAATTCGAGTACTCTTTATTGAGTAGACTAGATAGCAGGACTAGGTAGGTGTGTGGCAGACGAGCGGGTGGAGCTATCTTGTACTATATCTAGACTTACTTATGCTTATTCTGTTGTGCAATACTGGAGCATTTGACAGAGTATACATATTTATGAGATTGTTTATTTGAGTTTATTTCCATTTTTTATAAATTCTGTCACTATGTTGTATAACTATGTGGATCTATGCTCTGATTCTGGATCACTTAGTCGTTACATTGTCTACTGCTATATATCTAATATTGTTATACTTTACCAATGCGTTGTAACATATATGGCAGGTTCTGTGATTGGGTTTCTTTTATTTAACTCTCGGTGGTCGTTCTACCTTGGTCTAGCACGGCAGCGACACATTATCGTATGTATCGGATGTCGGTGGTGTATGGCAGCCGTCACATATATCCACTTTAATTTTTTCCTTCATATGTCTAATTATTCTAACTAGTCAACTAAATAAGAATTCAGATGTTTGATCATAGATTCAAATGCATGAAGAAGGCAAATTTTGAATTATTTCCTTTTAGTTTCAACTCTATAAAACTCTAGACGTTTAAATCTAAAGTCAGGCGTTTGGATGCCTATAACGACCATATTTACTTTAGAAGGACAAGTTTATTCTGAAAGGTCATCTTGTTTAGTCAAAGGTTGTACCTGTTTTAATGATTACTTCTCTTTCAAAAGGATCTTTCAAACACTATGAAAATATTGTTTTCTTAATCTTTGAACTTACTTTTCTTTCTTTTCTTTATATACTTTATATTCTCTTAGTTTACAAATGCTTTCAAAATAGTCTTCTACTTCCTGTTTTTGTACATTCAAATCACAATTATCAAAGTAAATCATAGGGATGGTGTAATTAAAAGAAGGTTATCAATGTTATAAAAGAACACATTAAGTCAAAGTTATAATTATTCTATTTGAGTAAAGTCTTGCTCAAGATCTTCAGGCAAAGTGTTGAAGTCCCATTCAATTGTTCAGGAAGCCTTGCATAAACTTGTTCCTTATGTAAAGAAAAGGCGATTTAGTGAATTTTCAAAAGGTATTTGGAACTAGATGTAGGACAGGATGTCTAAAACAGTATAAAAATCACTGGTGAAATCTTTTACTTTCTATTTTTACTTATATATATAGAAATATTTGATTCAAATTATGAGATCCATAGCGCACTTTCACGATAGGTGCATGTATAAGGGGCCCTCCACTTCATATGGGAGCATAACTTCATATTCATATGTCAAGGAGAGAGGTGTATATTTTGTAGGGGATTGAATTGAGGTTCTATAGGCGCATAAAGCTAAGTACAGTCCTTCCCCCACTTTCCTTTAGTTTGATATGGCTTTTCTTAAGTAGTTTCTTGACCATTTTATTTGCTACTTGGACCTGACCATTAATTTGGGGATGAACTATTAAGGAAAATCTCTTGACTACGTCATTCCTTTTACAAGTTTGGAAAATTCTTTACCTTCAAACTACACATCATTATTAGACAGACCTTATAAGGATTATAATCCCGATGATGATATTTCTAACCATGAAGGTAACTATTTTCTTTCAAATTATGTTTCCTACTAGCTCAACTTCAACCCACTTTGTGAAATAGTCTATAGCAAATATTGTGTATCTTGCCCCTGGACATTGTAAGCGGTCTTATTAGGTTAATGCCCAGTATGTCTAACGTCTAAGGTATGGTCATCAGGGTGAGTTCATGCAATGGAAATCTTAGGATATTGATGAATCTTTAGCACCGATCACACGTACAAACGAATTCATGTGCATAATGTAGTGTAGTTGGCTAATAATAACCTTATCATTGTACTTTCTTAGCCAGTTTACTCTTACAAAGTGATCTCCGCAATACTGCTCCATGACTCATGTCCTTCTTCCTTAGTGACACATCTACGGTAAAGGGTTGTATATCCTCTTTTATTCAGTATTCAATCGAAGAAGGTAAATTATATGGTCTGATATCTAAGCCTCCTTCTAGTATTCTCGTCTATAGGCAAAAATGCTTTTAATAACAACCATTTAGTAGGGGTCATCAAGGATTCCCTAATGTCTTTTTGAATGCTGGTACAATTTGGTCATCTTGGGGTACATTCAGTTGCTTGGGTCTATGGCATTTTAGTCTTTTCCGCATTGGGCTCGAGTTAGGACTACGACATAGTTTTCTTTCTGAGTACCGGGTTCGATTAGATGTCCAATTGAAACTACTTTCATTTCTTGTGTAGCTTTAGCACTTGCAAGCTTGGCTAAGTAACCTACGAAATAATTTTCTTCCTTAGGATTTATTCTGTATTAATGTGCCCAAATTATGCTAATAGTCTATAAGATAACCTGACATATTTGGCTAAGCTACGTTCCTTGATTTGATTGTCTTTCTGCACTTGATTTACAATTAATAGGGAATCACTATGAATTTAAAGTGTTTTACCTACATTATATACACCATTTTGATTCCATGAATGAGCGCTTCATATTATGTTATGTTATTTGTTGCTTTAAATTCAAATGGACTGCACCATGTGATTTGTGCAGTACTTGCATTAACATGCCACCCATAAGGAACTCGATGGGATGCTCTTGACAGATAGGACGTAGCTTTCTTGCGTGGAGTGGTAAGTTAATTTTAGGCTAGCTTCTTGATCAAAAAGTAATTTAATTCTGCTCCTATAACAATCCACTCCATAACGGACCTAATTCTGACCAAATAAAATCCCATGGAAGCTTTGGTCCATTCCAGCGTTGGTTGTTGGTTTGGTAAAATTGAAATAAACAATATATAGAGCTATCTATCTATGCTTTCAGAACCTTACAGTTGAAGATAAAAGTATAATATGAAAATAAGTACCCATTCAAATAAATTAAATCCCAAAAATACACTATTTCAAATATCCACAAATACATTACTTGAAAAAATACATCGAAGTCTCGAAATCTGTGTACATAAAAATCAGCATAAATAAATGTCTACACTATCATTGGGTCTTCACCACCTCCTTCAAACTCATCATACCATCATCTGTAACTTTCTGCCTAACCTGAAGGTAACACTGAGAAGGGAGTCAGAACAACAAGTGTTTGGTGAATAGAAACCTCAAATTTTACGATAATAATATTTTGGGCAGTAAGCATTTAGGTATCCATTATGTCTTACATATTTAACATTTTACAATATTTTTCCAAGTATGTCTCCGATTGTGGGAAAATGGCCTTTCTATTTCGGCCTAATATATAGTAACTATACATCTTTGAATATACTTCCAACCGTAGGCCAATTGCCGTTCTAGTAGAACTCTAAAACTGTAAAAGTGGTTGCAACGCTACTATGGAAATATCAGGCTCAGTAGCCCATCCCCCATAAAAACATATCATATCCTAATGGTGCAAAAGGCAAGTACCCACTAGGTTGCTCAATACCTTTTTAAATAGGGTAAAGGAAAGTCCCACTATTTAATACCCAAACCCAAGTTGAACCACTCTCCGATACTTCTAACCGACATTGTATAGAATATCTTTGGCCAACTAATACTTCTTCAAATAAGAAAAAGGTAGGTCCCCACCATTTAATACGACAACCCCGAAGTGGACCCCTCTAGAAGAGATTTTCACTACTGTGCCTAAAAGATAATTCCAACCATTTAACACTTCTAAATAGGGAAGAGCTGTCCCTATAATAGCCACTTAATAACTCAACCCCAAAGTAGGCCCTTCTAGAATTATCCAACTACATTTTCAAGAAATTCCCAAGTCATTTAAAACTTCTTAACAAGGAGGAGGCGGACCCCACAAGATCCACTTAATACCTTAACCCTAAAGTGGACTTCTCCAAGAATTTCCTCGAGCAAAAGGACCATAACCTAACTGCAACGTCTCAAATTAGTTCGATTATTTATTGGTGATGGTAGCCATATTGGCTAGGAAAGCTTCAATGTGATTTCAATTAATATTGCATCCCTATAACTTACCCATATTCATTACTCTCAACTTTCAAATGTTATACCATGCCAACACCTACATACATACATACATACATACATACATATATATATATATATATATATAAACTTACCCGCGTTTAAGCATAAAAGGCCATATAAGATAAACTCCTTATTCTGGCTCTACTTATGGATTTATTTCCATAATTATTTTTAACCATTTCATTAAGTTCATTATTAAATTATTCATACAATTTAAGCGTCATATTTGTTGCATAGGTTCTAGGTCCATATTGCTAATTTGGCCATTTTCTTAATTAAAAGAATATATTATTACTTTGTGACTAATTAACCTCCTACATATTCAAACAATTTTCCACTTCTACTATTCAATGCATTATATTATTTTATTTTCAAAATTCCAATATGCATACAGGTCATGGTTCAATATAGTGGTTTACAAAATGACTGATACCATAATTAAATAAGCTAAACAAACAGACTCGCACATATTATGAAATTTTATTTAATATAATAGTACCATGCCTCCTTTCCAGGAAAGAAAAATTAATGATCCAAATCATTTAGATCCATTCAACAATAAAGCATATATCATTGAAATAACAAAAATCACATATACATAATGTCGAATTTAATATAACCATGGAAAAAGAAAAATCCATCCTTTGCACAACCATTCATAATTCTCTCGAATTATTTTGTCGTGAGAAACACAAAAATTGAGGTGGAAATTGAATAGAATCTAAATCATTCACATTAGAAATAAACATGGACTAAATTCTACTACACCAACACAAAACAACAAAGATTACAATTACTTCCAAAGTTTACATTTCATGGAAGAATTAAGGGGTTTAAATTAAAAATTATCATAAAAAAATTCCCTAAGGCATAAACAAATCCATATATCACAACACAATATATCATTAAGGGAAAAGATGAGATTTCCATTCACATATGATTGCCCTTGAATTCTCTTGGATTTGATTCCATTCCTTTGCCTTGTTCCTTTGTAATAACCTTGGTTTCTACGTTGGTGTAAAATAAATAAACTTAATTAAAATCAAAATATTCAAATTCAAATTTTGATAATTATTATTTTTAAAATAAATTCTTATTTATAGGAATTTTATTTAATAAACGATTTTGTTTTAATAAATTGAACTAAATCAATAAATTCTTTTTAAACAATATACAAAAACTGAATAAATTGTTTTAATTGAATACAAAATATTTTCATTGTAATAGATATCAAATCAAAATTGAGCATAGTTTAAATGGCATCATTTCTTTTACTATTATCCCCATTTTACGTCATCTAACCTCCATTATTGTCCTCCTCCATATCCTTTGTCCATCGCCTAGTCTCACTCTGCCTTTCGCCTTGCCTCTCCTTATGCAGAAGAAGAAAAAAAATAAGCATAAATACATTGATAGTGTTAACCCGCTTTTTGGAAAAGTTGATTTCAATCAGATTCAGAAGCTTCAAACAAGGACGAAATGACTTGAAATCTTAAAGGCACACTCAAGTGAACTAAGGGAATAGCTTGGGAAAATTCTAGCCAAAATATGCTAAGTCCACAACTCAGTATCGAGTCATTACCATAGGTTGGTACCGAGTTATCACCATAGCGGCTTTTACTCGGCTTAAAAGGTTGAAATGGAATCGGAATGACATGAAACTTGACAAGTGCACATAGGAAAGGTAAAGCAAGATCTTGGAAAAGGTTTGAAATGGATTAGACCAACAAATGTAACTTGGGTCTGAGTTATAAAGTTAGGTCAGGTCTGACCTATAGCGGCCCATCAATGCACCTCTTGGACTTCATACTTTGATCACTTTAGTTTAGTAGATCGTACTCAAGTGATGGTGTAAAGAATTGATAACTCATTCTAAGGATTAGCTAAGTACGAAGAGCTAAGAAGACGAAAATTATACAGAACATAAGATTCTACTCGAAGATGAATGGAAAGAGGATCAAATGACTTAACTATAAGGATGGAACATCATGCAAGTGGAGTTGGATAAATTCCACTGAGGAATTAAACTCGGCCCCAACCTATCATCCTAGGCATAGTTTTGACCCGAGTTTTCCTCTTAACTCGGAGTGGCTTGGGACTTCTTGTATGCCTTCGACTTGGCTTCTGAAGTTCATTGCTTTTGGGCCTCTGACCTGATACCTACCTAATTCCTCTATAAATAGTCATTTACTAACAACTAGAGAAGGATCTTTTTTCGAAGGACTGATGCCATTACTTTATTTGATTCTCTTTCTTCTTCACATGTTATGTAACATTCCTGAATTTTAGCTAAAAATAATTTGATAATCGATTTAATATTTAGGATTAAGTCTTTTGGAAAAAATTGGTAATCAAATTTAATTTTGAATTTAATTGTGAATTTATTTAGAATTTATTGGCATTTGAAATATAAATATAAAATTGAATTCTTCAAATTTAGTAAGATATATGTTATTTAGTTATACAAATGAATTATAATTGCGAAATTAGATTTTGGAATTTAATAAATATATTGACAATGAATATTGTTGATTTGAAAATACTGAAATGAATATCTTGGAAACAAATTGGATTTATTTTAGAATAAATATGAAGATTCCAGAATAAATTAAATGTATGTGCTATAAAATAGTATTTTGGGATTGGAATTCAATTATAAACATTTTGAAAATAAATATAGTTGTATATGAATATATAAAAGAAATAAGTACAAGATTTAAATTTTATACATGTACAAAACATTAATAAACATAGTTAATATATATAAGAAAATAAAATTTGTGAATATAAAACTATCTAAGGATGTAAACATAAATTAGATTGAATATATTTAAATATCAATATATAAATAAAAACATGTTAGATAGATAAGAATTATTTTCTTAAGAATGTATAAATAGTTATAAAAAGAAATATAAATAGAAAGTAATATAAAGATGTTTGAATTTAATTTTATGGAATGGATTTTAAAAGTTGTTTGAAGTTAAACCTTTATTCTAATGACATAAATACATATATAATCTATATATGTGTTAATTATTAAAATACAACTAAACTTTGAAATTAATTTCTTTAAAAAGTTATGCTTTGTACAACGACTTGAATTTGAAATTTAAAACAAGAATGAATATAAAATATCTACCTTTTGAAATTTAATAAACGTATTGTAAATAGAATTGATTTAATAAATAAGTTTACAAAAGCTTTGTGAACTAATGAATATATATATATATATATATATATATGTATGATTTATTTGTTGAGAGTACAAATTGTTTTAATCCATTTCTCTTTAAAAGTTGTAAAAGTAAAATAAATAAAAGTGTATGTAAATGACTTGCAAATAAATTAATAAAAAAGTTTAAAAGCATAAAGCATGTTTTCACAAATCAAAATAAAGTAAGAATTAAAACAAAGTTACAAATAAATTTTAAACAAGGGTTTAAAACTAAGTTTTGAAACTAATTTAAACTAAGGGGTTTCAACATAAAAATACAAATTTGGACAAGTGTAAACCAAGAAATTAAAAAGTAAACAAGTGGCAAAAGATGTTTTTATTTATTTTAAAATGTAAGTGAATATCAAAAGACATAACCAGGTTGTTTCCTTACCAAAAGCAATTCAAAACCAAAAAAACCAAGTCTTCTTCCTTCATTTCTAAAACCAGTTCAAAATCAAAGCACGTCTTCAAAACATTGTCAAACCTGAAAATACAAATTACAAACTAGAAAAGAGATAAAGCAATCAACCTGATTCCAAAAGCCTTCCTGGAGATCAAAAGTATGGATTCAAGCTTTAAATCAGAATCACTAACAAAGGAAACAAAAAACTAGAAAATGAATTCAACAACTTCAAAGCTTGAGAGAAAAATCAACCTGATTCAAACCTGCAGAGTAAGACCAACCTGAATCAAAAGCATGCAAAGTTCAAGCAACTCAATATAATCAAAAACATCAAGTAAATGAGAAATCAAGCAAGTAAGGTCAAAGTTCCAAATCATTTTCCAGATTTCAAACTCAAGCTGCTCCTCTGTTCAACCATTCCAGGTGAGCAAAAATTTTAACCTCAAATCTGTTTGCATTTGAAGATAAGATTGTGATAATGTTTTGGTGTGGATTTGAACGTGCCTGCATGTTGTATGTATGCATAGATTGAGTGTGTGCATGTCTGTGAATTAGGCAGATTGCCTCTGCATTGTTTGCAGTCTTGTCTACAGGTTTTCAAAATCTGTTTCTTTCTGTTGAACCACATAAGTGAGCAAACTACCCCCTCTACTATTTTGATTGTGTGTGATAAATATCTGATGTTTGTGATTGAGATCTGTTGTTTGAATATAATTGCACATCTATATATAGATGCAAATGTCTATGTTTTTGAAGATATACATATATATGTCTTCTCTGTTAAACAACGGCCCCAAACTCATAAGGAAATCCAGATCTTTTGAATGAATCAATTTTTGACCTTGATTCTTAAAGAGAAAATAATTGAAAGAATATAAGTCTAATTCTAAAAATAATTTCAAGAAAATTTATTAAGTAGTTAACTGGAAAATGAAATATACAGTGAAATCTCAACATATCAAAGAATTCAACTTTCATGATTTAATGTTTCCTGTATATAATTTGATTTATCTCCGAAAACTATGAATTTTAAAACTGGAATCAAGATTTTTTATTGGGTAAACCGAGAGAAATTGATGGATGAACAGGAAACACAATTTGATCGATTTCTGATGATCGCGTGATTGTAAAATCTTAGAATTATTTCTGGAGGTAGATGGAGGATTGTAGATTATTGGAAAAATAACCAGCGAATTTATAATAAACCAGGATGATCATACGAGATTAATTTAGGGTTCTAGCTCATGTTTTAGTTAGAATCGAATTTTGAATCACTATTGTCTCGTCATCGCACCGTAGTCGATCGCACCAGCGACGATTGGACCGGGGAAGGTAGGCGAAGCTTTGACCAAAGTGGCGGCGTCGTTGGTGGCTTGTGGCGGTCAAGTGAAGCAGCTTTCTTATGATTGAATATTATTCCAGTATGGGTTAAATGGCAAATTTTTGAGTTCCTCGTTGTTACCAATTCCTGGGTCGTTTAAGGCTTGAACGGATAATCGGCGATATATTGAAGGTGGCTGGGTCGATCAGAGTTCATCAGAACTCTGGTGCACCTGCACGTTGAAGTCTGGTCATTGATTGGTTGCTATTGGTTTGAGAGGATGGAGCTGTCTCGAGAACGAGCTCGAGAGGATGGTTATTTGGCTCGAGTTGTTGTTGATTCGTTCGCGCATTAACAGGTTTAAAGATTTTAATTAAAAAAAAACGAAACCAGGTTTAAAGATAAAAGGGAAAGAAGAAGAACGGGAGTAACATGAAGTAAAACTCGAAGCAAGTGAGTGATTGACTCGGTTTTTATTAAATAGATAGCAGGTTTTTAAATTTTCTATAAATCAAGTTATAAGATTTCAAAACAACCAAGTTTTTAAACTATTTTCTCAAAATAAATTATTTTTAAATGATTAATGATAATTTTAAAAGGTTTGGATAAATACAAGTTTAATATTTTATTTTTAACTTGAATTAATTAAGTTAATTTCCAAGTTTATTTAGAACAGATTAAATTGGTTAATTAAGAAATGTTTGTAAGTTTTAATTAACTTAAAGGTTTAAGTTAATCTATGGGCTAATAATGAATTTTATTTTAAAGGTTAAACTTTAAAGGTTAATTGTTTTTAAAATTTACTGATTAATTAAAAGTTAATTAATTCAGGATAATTAATTACTTAAAAATAATTAAGTTTTTCATTAATGATTAAAGTGGATTAATCAAGTGATTAAAGCATAATTACTCAATGTAATCAAATTGTGGTTCGTTAACATAAGTGATTAAGGATCATCACATATTGTAATTTAATTAATTAAATGGTAATTAATTAAGGGTTAATTAATTTAGGATAATTAATTTAGGATAATTAATTAAAAGTTAATTACTTAATAATTAAAGGAAATTAATTAAAGAACTTAATAAGAGGATAATTAATTTAATGTGATTAATTAAGGAATAATTAATTTAATAAAGGTAATTAATTGAGATAAACAATTAAGGTTGATTAATTACATTAATTAATATCAAATGATTAGGAATTAATTAATTAAGAGTTGATAATTAATTCATAAGCAAATAATTTAATTGGAAATTAAATTGAATTAATTAGGATTTGAATAATTAATTAATCCTACTTATAAATGGTTATTGAATGCTTGGATTGTTTGTATTGTATGAAATGCCTTGAAGAAATTGTTATCTCTGGATTGTAATATTCTGTTCTGTGAATTGAGCTGTGTGTAATTTATTTATTTATTCGTTTTATCCGTGATACATTTATCCAGGAATCTATGAATGAAGGTAAGCGTTATATGATTATACCGCTTATCTATATTGCTGTGATTAAATCTGTAATGATTGATGATGTTGCACTATTGTGTAAAACCCCTAGACTACACCATACACACACAAATATGGATTGCACGAGAAAATTGGTTAAGTCACAGATTTTTAAAGATTGAATTTTTGGACCCAAAATAGTTTTGGGATCGGAATTGAAAGCTTTTGAAAATGAGTTTCAAAAATAAATGTTATTTTGAATGACTTGATTGAGTTTTGAAATTTTAATAATTTGATTTAAATTTGAATTCAATATTTGAAATTGAATTCAATAATTTGGAAATTATGGTTTAAAAAAAAAGATTATACAAGTTATAAAGGTGTTTATATAGGGTTTTAACCATTTTAAAAATATTGTTTTGGAATTTAAATTTAAACCCAAGTTTTATACTTGAATGGCTTTAACTTATGTAAATGTAATCAGCTTTAACTTATGTGAAAGATTATTAAGCCTTATTTTGAAATCGAAGAGAGTTTTAAATATATCTTTCATATAAAAGATTTGAATTGGAAATAGTTTGAAAGTTATGAATTAAATCTTTAATTTAAAGATTGGATAAGTTAATCCAATTTGGAATGAAATTGTTTTGAAAAGCCGTAAATGAACCTTTGTGGAAAATTGGTGAACTTTGTGAAATGAACCTTTTTATTTAAAAAGATTTGAAATGGTAATTTGATTTAAACCATTTAAAGAAAGGTTTTGGATAATAAGTTGTGGCTTAACTGAAATCCAATATCCATATGTTTTTAAATATTGCGCTCATTATTCAGTTTAGTCGGGAGAGGACCTTGTGTCATATCACCCATTCCGAATAATGATACGTCGTTATGGATAGCATTTGAAGACCGGTGGTGAAGACCGGGTATTTTCAAGAACGAAAGGAGAGCCCGTTGATTGTCTCTGCACTGAGTCGCGTCGGTATAGAGATTCCCTAAGTGATGGGAAGTCCGATCGAGATTGTGAATACCCGAATTTGCAAGGGCTTCTTCGGAAGTGCCTTCGGTTCTATTCGAACCCGGAACAGACTTATACGGATGTGTGTCTAACATTACAATTTGAGATGTAAAACTGGTTTCTATCAAATACATTTCTGTTTGGTGACGGAGATTTATTCTCTTAGCTTAACACCCTTCTCTGAGACGTACGAGCTCAGAGGTTATGTAGTTGATGGTTACTAGTGATACATTCCCAATTTGGTAATGTGGCATACGAAGTGCTGCTAATCATTTGTTTATCAAAGCATGGCTTTGTGAAAAAGCGTAGCTTTGTGGACGGGACTTCATCGAGCCTCACAAACCGGTAATGGTCGAAGCAGGAAAGATACGGCAAGGTTACAGGGGTAGCTCCCCTAGAGTATGACCATTCCTTCTGAAAAAGGGTGGTATCATGGTATAGAGCCCAGATACTTACTAATATGGACACTGTAGTACATTTATTGCTATGTGATGTTTTTGGTGTAGAGGATCCTCGGATAAAGGTCGCAAACGATCGGGGGTGGCATATCTTAGGTTTTACTTCCTAGGAAGGGGGTAACCGGCCTTGTGTTGGCAGAGAGCCGGGTAGGTTCTCGGGGCGTCCCTCCAGAGGCATTCCCATGTGGTAATAGAAAGTTCATTAGCCTGACCATTTGTTGGAAATCCAATCAACCAATACGAGCCTTGTACGGTTTTTGTTGTAGAACCTGCCATTTAAAATGGCAGCTATAGTAGGCATATTATAATGGTACATATGCTGGCTAGGATTAATATTATACTTTCTAAATGTTATCCACTATGCACTAATAATAATATCAAAAAGGATTTTACATATTAAGCATATTTGACTATCATAAGGAGAAATCTCACCCATGTGTGCGATTGCATTGTGTGTGTGCCGGGAGGTCTTACGGTAGTTTCATTTTCCAAAAAGCATTGCGGATTTCAATTTAAATTCCTTTGTTGTTTGTTTTAAAAGATAAAAATCATTTTTGTTTGCTCATACCAGTCCCATGACCGACCTGGAGTTTATTGTTCCTTTCTTAAACTCTAGGTGCCACAATTTTTCCACACGGGCAGACTAGAGTTGGGTTTTTCAGATAGTCGAATAGTAGGAATTGATTCGATAGCCTTCGAAGCCTTTTGGATTTGTGGATCGCATGCTACACTTCGGCATTCGTGACTAACCTTGTTTAGCTTTGTGGGACTTGATGGGAGTTCTCGCTAGCTTTGGATTGGAGATGAAGTTTTTTGGAGTTTGGCATTGAAGACATTATATTTTCGTTGCTATTTCTTGTATCTTTGATAGTATTGATATCTATTGTATCATCATTGTATCTGAATATTGCATCAAATGTATTATTTCTTTTCTTCCACTGTGTTGGACTTAATGTGTCATAAGCTCCGACGAACCAGATTCGACGTTTGGATCTACGGCATTTGAATACGAGTGTCGTATTCGATGTCGATTTTCGAAGGTCGAGTCAGGATCGTTACATATTACCTCTTCCAAACTTATTCAAACTCATTGTAACTTAGATCCGGGGGAAAAATAGTTGACATCTAGAGAGATAACAACTAGCAACTAATAATAAAGCTGATTGAAGTGGACGAATGCTAGAGTACCCTAAACCACTATAAAACTACTTTGTGTTCTTATCTATTTTCTACATTTGCTTTTTCTTTTATCAAAACCAATGCTTTATCTTGATTCTAGATGTTGATCCATTTTCTGAGTTAACATTTTGTTTCTTTCATTGAGAATAAATTTAGATCTGAAAACTTGAAGCTTGAATCCGATGTGGATAAGATAAAGAGACCTATAGATCTGAAACCAAAGCAAATCAACCAGAGCCTGGAGGCGGCTAGGAGGTGTCCTCAAATTCTCACCATTCCATCTGCATCACCAAGGTATTGGTAGGGAGAATGATGAAGGAGATGTAAGATGGGATGATAAGTAGACAACATGAGATGTCGAAAGGTTACAAAAGGATTGGACAACAAGGATAGCTAGAGTTGTATGAATTCAAAATCAAGAACAAGGAGCAAATGCAATAGCATCTAGAGTTGGAGTGTTACAAACAGGAACAATGTCCTTACAAATATAACAAATTGGTATCGAAAATATTATGCTGGGGAAACGTTGGTGTGACAACTGGAATGTCGGGGATGGATAATAATGTAGATAGAAATGAAAATCAAAATGTAAATGCACAACAACTAGGGGGATATGTGCTCGAGCTTCCCCACAGGAATGGAGGACAGAATGAAAATAAAGATGTGGATCAAAACGCTAATGTGCAACCAGAGGAATATGTGCCTGATTATGTGCCATAATTCCCTACAGGAACAAAGGGCAAAGTATTGCTTTCAGATGGAGATCTTCATTGGGCGATGAAAATTGGCTTCCTGAGTTGGCAAGGAGAATGATCAGAGGTGGACTGTTAGATAAAAGCTTAGAAGATATGAATAGGAATCCATTCACTTCAAATATCTGAAATGCTGGAAACCCTACCTATTTCAAGCTTTTGATGTTGGAAATGTATGATGGAAAGTTGGATTCAACGATTCATATAATGAGATACATCCAATATATAGAGATGTTGGTGCTTTTGAAGAGGTAATGGGGTCGTACTTCCCATTTTACTTGACGGACTTGGTGCGATGTGGTTTAGCTGCCTGGAGAATGGGTCCATTGGCACGTGGAACGATTTGGTGAGTAAGTTCTTTAGAAAATTCAGAGTTCACGTCTCATGACCAAAAAATGTAATGATGTTATCAAGCATAAAATAAAGGTCCAGAGAGACCTTGAGAAGTTATTTGACAAGATTCGATGCAGCAGCAGCAGCTATAGTCGATAAGTCGGATCCATCTATAATCTTAATGGCGGCAGTGTCTGAAGTCATAAGCAAGACCGACTTTAAAGTTGCATTAGAAAGGTAACCACCGATAAATCATGCAGAATTCTACCACGAAGCTGAAAGACATTTGTGTTAGGAAGATGCCAAAGCCGAGGATGCTAAAGTTAATGCTATGGATGATAGAGATTGTCCGGAGCAGGAAACAGAAAAGAAAAAGGAAAAGGGAGAGCTGATGACAACTTTGGGGAACCAAAATGACAAAGAAGGGGGCTGAAATTTTCTTCCTACACTGACTTGACTTAAACGCCAAAGAGGATATGCCCGGATGCTATAGGGAAATCCTCTATCGAAAACCAGCTAGGTGAGAACTTACTGATCGAGAGAAAAGGTCTGGAAAGTTCTACATTTTCCACGAGCTGGATGAACATGGAATGAATGAGTTCCAACACCTTCGTGATATGATAGAAGAACTGGTTTGGAGCAACCAACAACAATAGCATGTGAGGAACCGAACTACGATGGTGTGGCTGGAGCAACCACAATCTACAGCGAATGCATCACGGAACAACCAAGGACCTGATTTGAGACTCGAAATCTCATGAACGAGATGAATGGGAGTCGAAATTCTTTGCCTTTTCATTTCTTTTCATGTACTTTCCTTTTTGCATTATTTAATTAAGATAAATATATCCGTAGGCCACTTACACATGTATGGGATTTCAAACGGTCCCTAGGCATGTTCTGAGTTAGATGCTTAAGATGACTGTTTAGGATGATAATAACCTCAGACTGCTTACATGTGTACGAGACCTAGATTAGTCTCTAGGCACACACTACGTTGGATGTCCAAGATGAACAATTAGGATTTATGCATGTTTGCTTTGCTTTGAGATGATTATTTTACTTTTGAAAAATCCACATTAAATGTGATTACTGCTCGCATTAAGTCTCGTATGGAGAGATGGGGCCGAAGTACAAGGTCCAATCCCTTTGTCGGAGAGAAAACGAATGGGCTTGTACAATATTGATCACTTTAAGTTTCATCCGGAGAGATAGGATCAGAGTGAAAGAAGTAAGTCACCTTACCGAAGAGTAAGCGGATGGGCATGCTTGTCATTGATTCCCCTTACCGAAGAGTGAGTGGATTTGGCACAGCAAGGACATGGAGAGGTTAAAGGCAGGTCCCTTTACCAGAGACTGAGTGGATGGGCCTAATCTGTCGCTCGGTCCTTTGCCGGAGAGCAAGCGGATTGGACTCATCAAATGACGATCAAAGAGGCTGAACCCCATAGTGGATGAAGAATAGTCTGGAGAGATCGAGTCCTGGAATGGGAGATGAATGATTCGATGAGACTATGCCCTATAGAGGATGCAAATTGGATAAAACGACTTGAACGCCTTGCAATCGAAGTAAGACAAGACTGGGTGAACACGGGATGACTTGGATTTGAGGCGATATTTCCAAATGATTAGATCATGACTCAGATAGCTAGAGATCTTGATTGGAATAGTCGAAGAGCTCTACTATCAGAATTTGATTATGGATTATTGAAAAAATTCTCAAGCAAACTGAATCTTACCTTCAAAGGGCGTATTTTAGGGGGCAAGTGTTAACCCGCTTTTTGATAAAGTACATTTTCGATTAGACTTAGAAGATTCAAACGAGGATGAAAAAACTTGAAATACGGAAGACACGCTCAAATGAACTAAGGGAATAGCTCGAGAAAGTATAGCAAAAATATGCTAAGTCCATAACTCGGTACCGAGTTATCACCATAGGTTGGTATCGTGTGTCACCAAAGCAGCTTTAACCAGGCTTAGAAGATTGAAATGGGATCGGAATGACTTGAAACTCGACAAATGCACTTAGAAAAGGTAAAGGAAGATCTTGGAAAATGTTTGACGTAGATCGAACCCATACGCATAACTATTATCCGAGTTATAAAGTTAGGTCAGGCCCAACTTATAACGGCTCATCAAACCACCTCTCGGACTTAACGCTTTGATCAGTCTAGTCCAGTAGGTCATACTCAAGTGATGGTGTAAGGAATTGATGATTCATTCTAAGGATAGCCCAAGTATGGACAATTAAGAAAACAGATATTCAACAGAACACAAGATTCAACTTAAAGCGAATGAAAAAAGGATCAAACGAATCAACAAAGAATAGCTTGCAAATGGATTTGGACAAATTCCACAAAGGAGTTAGACTAGGCCCGGACGAATAATGATAGGCATAGGTTAGATCCAAGTTATCCCGTTAACTCGAGGTAGCTTGGGACTTCTTGTGTACCTTCGACTTGGCTTATAGACATCATTGCAAGTGGGCCTCCGACTCAGTACCTACCCGATTCCTTTAGAAATACTCATCTACTAGAAACTAGAGAAGGATCTTTTTTCGGAGGAATGCTGCTATTATTCTGCTAGATTCTCTTCACTTCTTCACTTCTTATCTCTTCCAAACTTATTCAAACTAATTGAAACTTAGATCAAGGGAAAAACTAGTTGAAAGCCGGAGAGATAATAACTAGCAACTAATAATAAAACATATTGAAGTTGATGTAAGCTGAAGTGCACCGAACTGATATACTTAAAGGTATGCCCTAGGGGAAATAATGTAATCTGTTACATATATCTAACTCGTTGAACAACCTTGTTCATAATAAAGGTTTTTTAATTATATACTTGATATAATGTTGTAACAACCCGGATTTTCGATTTCGAAAATCCCAGATAGTTAGTGAAAAGAAGAAAGAGAAAGAAGAAAGAAACAGAACACAACACGGAATCTCACATTCGCAGCGGATCAAAATATAATATCAAATAAATAATAGTTATACAAAGGAAAACTGTACTTGTCAAATTACACTTTAATATATATCAGAGTTACAACATATTTACAAACATAGGATAGATAAATCAATCTGTTTCAGATACTATAATATATCACTGCAGAAACTCTCCATACGTTCCTGCTTTCCAGCAAACCTTCTGAGCTCCAGAACGTCCTTACCTGAAAATCTGTAATACTCGGTCATACCCAAGCATTACATCAAAGTAACACCCGGGTCAGGCTGGAAACCAGCGTGAGTAAACCCATCTAACATAAATTTCAAAAGCATTCAACTTATATAAACCCGGGTAACTTGTATAAATTTACAACTTCACAAGTTATTATAGACATCATTCATATCAATTCTAAGTGCCAAAACCTAGATTAAATGATCTGATTCACATAAAACATTACATTGCACCCTATTTATTCCACATATCAAGTTTATATGGAATCGAAGTGGTTCGGGTATTAACTAATACCCGACTCCGGTCTCTTCGAATTCAATGACATCTTATTCCAAATTATCCCATTCAAATATAATTCAACTAAAATTGTTGGATAATACTTTTACAAAGCAATTCATAATTGATTGATAATCACATTATCATCGTCCATCCAACATATCATATCTCAAAGCAATTCATATCATAAATATCAACCACTTTAAAAACACTCATCATCATTCAATCATTAATAAGCAAGATTTATCACTTCCATTAATTACATTAACTTAATGATCCCATAATTACTTTCATTAGTTAATTATTCTTAAATTTCATTTATTAATTAACCTTTGTCTTAATTATATTCATTAATCAATCTTGATTAATCACAATCAGAAATTAACTTTCCTTAATTACTTCATTAATTAAATCCACTCCTTGATTAATTATATAAATTAATCCCTCAATTATACTAAGAAATCATTACTTAATTTCTTTCATCAAGTAATTATCCTTTAATTACTTCCCGTCAAGTAATTTCCTTTAAATTAATTACATCCAGTAATTAATTACCAATTATTTTACTAAGTAATTATGCCTCATTAATTACCTTAAGTAATTATACGGAACTTAACATCAAATGATTACCTTTATTTAATTAAACTTAATTAATTAACTAAAATTAACCACATCAACTTAATTAATTACACAAAGTAATTAATTCCTCAATTAATTATCCTGATTAATTATTCTATAGTTAATAATTAGCATTCATTAATTAACTCACCCTTAGTTAGTTTTTCTTAACCAATTAATCCTCAATTACATCATTAATTATATTAATTAAAGATCCTTAATTACATTATATTTAATCATCTGGTTTAAATTAATTATATCAAATATTTAATCTTTAATTAAACCACATTTATTAATCACACTTGTTTAATCTCATCCATTAATTATCTATCTTTTGTTTACTTCAATAAGTAAAATTTATTACTCCTTAATTGGTTACACAAATAACTTAACCTTCTCCCATTACACTAATTACCTTTATCTTTGATTAATTTCTCAATTTATTTTCCTATAATCATTTATCTTGATTAATCATCCTATAATTAACTCCACTTATTAATTGACTATCCCCTAATTAATTTCCTTAATAACTCAACCCTTTGATTAATTACACTACGTAATTTAATTTGCAATTGCTTTCCTTCATGTATTTACCATTTAGGTGATTAGTCTTCAATTACTCAACAATAAAACTCAATACTTTAGATCATCATTCTGTTATAAATTTTGTAAGAATCAATTCGTTTGGGTTTTGTTTTACTTTACCAATTTCTTTTATTAACAATCTTGTTTTAAATGAAACAAAGACCCATTGGCCCAAGCCCACAGCCAAAAAAATTTAACAAACATGCTCCGGTTAAACATCTCTCAACATAGCTAAATTGGGACGAAGCCCAATTTCAAATCACCAGAATGAATGTGCCAACCAAAACACAACCCAGGAACCCTCCTATCTTCCTCATCCTCTCTCTGCTTCTAATTCCAATCTTCGGGAACATGGCCCACACGATCAACGCAAAGAGAAAATAACCCAAACTCGATCGGTTTGAGCTTCTCCTCGAGAATATCCCAAGACCATCGCTGATCACACACTACTCAAACACGAAGCATCTACGACTGGACCTCTCGTGCACGGCGACATTCGTGCATGTGCACATCTACCTCAATGACCATCTCGCCGCTGTGCCACCACCATCGAGTCTCTCATACCTCCTGGTCCAAAACGTCACTTCACTAAGGGCCCCACTCTCCTCTGGTCGAATTTCGATCAAATTCCTAAACTTCTAGAACCGGAAAAAAACTCACATGCCTTCCCTAATCGACGAACTACGATCATCATTTACATCTGATTCCCCTGCCGCCTTCACCTATCGGAAGCCCACACACTTCTCTTCCTTCCTTCCAAAAATCACCCCCTATGGTTGCGCCTTTATATCCTGGTTCACTCGCGACGCCACCCAAATCAAAGCCGACCTTAAACCCTAACTCATCGCCACCAGAACACTACAGCCAACTACAAATCTCGCCACTAATTTTCTGATGACCACCAACTCACAAACTAACTCCGACCACAATTTTAGCCCTCAACTTTTCGCCGTTCATCTGAATTCGCCCACAATCCCAAATCTGGACAAATAAAGATACCTCAACTTACACAAGTCTAAAAATCTCGAAATGCTGATTAAAAATCCTTGTTTTCGAAATTGAAATATATACTTGGATCAAACATTATTATGGTTGGGATTTTGACATGTATTTGAGTTCTACTGTTCTTCTTCCATTTATTAAAATTAACTTCATACTTAAATCCTGGAAATATTTTAAACTTGATATCTTGATGTAGCAAACATATTTGTTTACATATTAAGGTCTAGACATTATTAAATGAAGAGCATTTTAAATTTTGAATCCTTTTTGAATTCTGGAAGATGAAGAACAGAACAGAATGGTGAAGTACACACATAAACACAGATATCTATATACTTATATTCATGTATTTATCATAAAATCATCATGCAATCATCTCTGTAAGCATGTACTAAAGTCCTACATCAAGAATTTCCACATGCATCAAATTTAAACTGTTTAAAACATAAGTTTACTCACCATTTTTTTTTAACAGAGGACAGATGCTCTTGGTCGCTACTTGCATATGAACTGAATCTTGATTCAGATTTGGAACCTTGCTTTCATTTTCCTAAACTTGAAGCTTTGATTTCTTGATACACTTCAGATTTGAGATTTGCTTTGAAACAGTTTTGTACTTGGTTTATATTGGTCTTCAGGTTTTTTTTGAGAAAAATGTGTGATCCTCTAATAAAAGAGGAGAGCACACATGGAGCGCTATATATATAACAAATTAAATGGAGCTGCCAACATGCCTGGCAGGTGGCAAGTTTATAAAACTAGAAAAAATAAAGAAATAGATAACCCTCAAATGAGCTCCGGCAAAGCCACCGCCCATTACACCCTAATACCGAGCTCCGGCAAAGCCACCGCCCAATAAAAGGGTGTCAGAGGTATCTAAAATTAGAAATACTAAAATACAAAACTCAAAGAAAACACCTCAGAAGAGAAAAAACTAATCTCTAATGAGAGAAGATCCACAAAGAAGAACTCCAACAGGTGGACCAAAATGAAGAACTCCACACTGAAGACCTGGAGTAACCAAAAAGAAATGCCAGACGCAATCAGAATCCCTGAGAAAAGCTATCCTACCAACCTGTAAAAAGCTGCAAGCTATCCTGCAAACCAGTCAAGAGAAAAACCAGCAACCTACCTAAACCAAACCTAAAACAAAAGTAGGTAATCAAGTTAGAATGAATCACATATATGTATATAAATAGAATTTATATACATATATGTGAGAATAAAAACCAAAGAGAAAATTAAAGCAAGGATAAACTAGAACCAAAAACAAACAATTTTTAAAAAGTAAAGGAAAAATGTGTTAATATAAGAATAAAAGAAAAAACAATGCAAGAAACTATATTATGGGCCTATTATAGTAAGAGAATTATGATGCATCATGTGAACATTATTTAAATTAGAATAGAGATTGATATAAGTATTATTAGAAACCAAATTATTGATGTTAAATTTGAATATGTTAATATTATTTCTAAACTTGTTAAGGTAATCCTTAAAGCAATTATTTTTGGCTAATTTATATTTGGGATTTGAAATCCAATTTAAGCAGAAAGTTGAAATTAAAATTATCAAATTATTATAGTGCTGATTTTTATTATTAAAAATCCTTTGATTTCTTTCAAACCATATGTACGAACAAGAAATAGTGAATAAAGTATCAAGCAAGTATCTAAAATCCTTATTGAACTTAAATCTAAAGGAGTTCCAATAGAAAAAACAATCAGAAATTCTAGAACTAATATTAAACTCAAAAATATTAGGGGTCTTTAAAAGAATAAAATAAGTATCCATGCATTCGTAATAAATATGATTAATATCTTCAAAGTAAATGTTGCAAAAATAACATTTATTATCAATGTTAATATTTTTCTTTTGTAAAAATTCAATAGTGTTTAATTTACCATGAATGGCGAGCCACATATGGATCTTAGATTTTGGAGAAGCATTTGACTTCCAAATAAATTTAAAACAATTAACAGAAACACCCGAAAAGTTAATAAATTTTTAAAAGGAATTAGAAGAATATTTCTTACTCTTATCCCACTCCCAACTAATATAATCATTATCGTTGTCAATATTATAAAGATTTAGTTTAGCATAAAGCAAATAAAGCTGTCTAAGGGTAGAGCCTACTAAAATACTATTAAAATTGAAAATCCAAGGAGGGTCATTTTCAGAATTAAAAACATCAGAAATAAACGCAAATTTAAAGTTACAAATATCATATAAATCTTTGAACTCATTCTTTAGAGGAGTAGCGGAAATCCAACTATCATGCCAAAAAGATGTATTATTACCAAAATGAACAATAATATTAACACCTAAGTTGAAAATATCTCTACATTTTAAGATGGATTTCCAAAAATAAGATAGTTTATTATAAATCGAAGGACTAATATGATAGAGAGTATAACTACCATTGTAGTAATATTTAGATATAGTCTCCTTCCAAATGGCATTATCACTAATATCTCTGAATTTCCATAACCATTTACCAAGAAGAGACAGGTTCATATTAGGTAAATTAATGACTCCTAAACCACCCTCTTTTTTGGACTTACAGACAGTATCCAGTTAACTAAACATTTAATACTACTGTTTGGATTATCACCACTCCAAAGGAAATCCCTTCTAATTTTATCTATTTTATCTATCACCCAATCAGGAAAAAGGTGCATAGACATCCAATAGATAGGGAGAGCTGATAAAACAGAATTAATTAAAACCAGTCTACCAGCTCTAGATAAGAATCTCACATTCCAATTATTAATCCTATTTTTAATTTTGTCAATGATTATTATCAAATCATCGTGCTTAAGTTTTGAAGGTCAGATTACAAAACCAAGATAGTCGAATGGAAAACTCATAGTTTTACAGTTTAAAGTATTAGCAACCAAATTATCTACTTTATCAAAATCATTTAAAACTAATACAGAACTTTTATCAAAGTTTATTTTTAAACCCGATAGAAGTTCAAAACTATATAGAATAAACTTGAGAGCAATAATGTTCCTAGGAAGATGAGAGGAAAAAAGTAAAGTATCATCAGCAAATTGAAGGACAGACAAATCAAAACTTGAAATATCATTACCAATAAAACCCAAAAGATTATTGTTAACAACATTTTTGATAATCTTAGAAAAGACATCAACCGCTAGATAAAACAGAAAGGGCGATAAAGGAACCCCTTGCCTTAAACCTCTTTGGATTGAATTTTATTACCTAATATACCATTAACCATAATACTAGAGTTACCCGTTTAAGCAAGTTAATGATCCAGTTAATCCATTTATTACTAAAGCCTCTGGCAAAGGAAATATCTATAAGGAAATCCCAATCAACCGAGTCGAAAGCTTTAGCAAAATCTAATTTTAAAATAGCACAAGTTATATTATTTTTACAACAAAAATTAATATATTCTTGAACAACTACTACACCATCAGTAATATTTCATCCTTTAATGAAAGCTGATTGAGAACAGTCAATTAGATCATTCATTTTTAAACTAAGTCTATTAGCTAAAACTTTAGAAAAAATTTTAACCGAGCAATTAATCAAAGAGATGGGTCTAAAATCTTTTGAAGTATTAGCACCAACTTTTTTATGTAATAAAATAACATTAGAAAAATTAAAACGACCTAATTTGAGATTACCATTATAAAATTCATTAAACATATAAATTAAGTCCAATTTTAAAACCTCCCAAAAAGTTTTATAAAAGAAAATAGGAAATCCATCCGGGCCCGGCGATTTATCTCTTGGTAAATCAAAAATGGCTTTTCGGATTTCCTCTTCAGTAAAAGGAACATCTAAGTCCGAAAGATTAATATTAGAGTCGGATGGATAAAGATCATTCCATCTAACACTAACTCTATGCTTATTTTTATTACCAAAGATTTTTTTATAATATTCAGTGAACGCATTATTGAGATCACGTTTTTCGACTAATTCCACATTATTAACTAAAATGGAATTAATTGCATTACTACATTTTCCACTATTAGCAATATTATGAAAAAATTTGGTACTATTATCACCTTCATTGATCCAATGAATATTTGATCTTTGTTTCTACATAACTTCCTCTTTTTCTAGAATAGAATTAAGTTCATCTTTTAAGTTATTAAGGACATCTCTCTCACCTAAGCTTAAATGTCTAAATTCTTCAATCTTATTTAGATTGAGCAACTCATTAAGAATATTATCTTTTTTAATTTTTATATTACCAAAAACGTTTTTATTCCAGTTTTTAAGAAAAATCCTGAGTTTTCTATGTTTAAGCACAAAAGCCTTAGCTGAATTATCACAATACTTAAAACTATAATAACTCATAGAAGACCAATTATTGATGATTAAATTTGAAAAACCGGGTTCTAAAAGCCATATTTTTTCAAATTTAAAGGCTCTACTAATAATTCTATGACTATCGCAAGAAAGAATAATGGGACAATGATCTGAAAGGTTGTAAGGTAAACTCGACACTCTACAAACAGGAAATCTATCCTCAATTTCATCACTAATGAAAAATCTATCTAAGAGAGTAAAGGAGGGAGATTCTCTATTATTACTCCAAGTAAAATCTCTATTGGATAGAGGAATTTCAATCAAATTAGAATGAATAATAAATTGATCGAATTCCTCCTTTGCCGAATAATCTCCTTCCCGGGGAGAGCGCTCTCCAATAAAACGAGTCACATTAAAATCACCCTCCAATATCCAAGATCCGAGGGCAAAATATCTAAACTCGAGGCATTCATTCCAAAGAATCCGCCTATCTATTTTAGAGTTGGGCCCATAAACATTAGAAATATTTAAAAAAGAATTATCGGATAGATTAATTAAAATAATGTGTATAGAGTGTTGTTTTTGAATACATTGAAGTAATATAAAGAGATTATCTCTCCAACCAATCATTAAACCCCAGAAGAGCCCACAGAAGGAAGCAAAACCCAATTTCTAAAACAAAAACCTCCTAATCTTCTAAACAATGAAAATTAGGACACATTATTTTAGTCTCTTGAAGAAGAGCAATGTCAATAGAAAATCCTTTAAAAAATATCCTAACTTTATCACATTTATTTAGGTCATTCAAACCTCTAATGTTCCAACTAATGAATCTCATAAGCCCATAGATCTAGCCCTATCAAGTTCCTTACTTCTAATAAACTCACGATCTAACTCAATGTCAGAGAAAATAAAAGCAGAGCTATTAGCTAACTGACTGAATTCAGTAGATGATAAATCACCAAGAGCATAAGACGAATAAATGCTACCCAAATCAATATGCGTACCTGACCGTGATTCCGAAACACCGCTCACGGTGTTCGAACCAGGAAACTCACCCAACGATTGAGAGCGACCGCTTCCAATCCTGAAACTACGACGAACCGTCCCGCTAGAAGCTGAAAACTTTCTTCTTCTACCTCCCTTCAAAGAAGAAATAGAAGGTACTGAATCACCACCAGCCTCCCTAATCTGATCTGACAAAAGAAAGCCAGATCTCCTCTCCAATGCACCAGAAACAAAAGAGTCAACAATACCCATAGGAGCCACAACCAGATTATCACTCCCATCCAAATGCTCAATAGTGGAAACTACATTGTCATCACTGTAACAACCCGCGTATTTAAGGATTTTATATTTAAATGTTTTATTTAAATATAGTGTCGTTAGTCGGATTTTTAGGTCCGAAGGGTTACTTTTTGCAAATGGCCGAATTAAGACTCGAAACCACCTCCATTGAGTCCAAAATGGCGTTTGCGATCTTTTTGAGTATAAGCTTTGATATGTTTGGAGTAAGTTGATTTTTTCTACTTTTTTTAGTTGGGTTTTGTGTTTGGGTTCAGCCCACTTGCTAACTAAATACCCTAGCTCAGCCCATCTCTTTCCATTCACTCATTTTCACCTCCAAACTTAAGCTAAAACTGAAAATGGGGGAAAGGAAGAGGAATTAGAAATTCCAGGCCCTAGTTTCTTCTTGCAACTTGAATTCTTGCTCCAAAAACAAAGTGAAGATATTGGTAAGCCTCTTCTTCATCTTCTCTAACTCTTCTCCTCATCAATTTCTGAAAGTTTCCTAAACCTAATTTGGGAAAAATGTGTTTTATTCTTAGCTGGTAGAGTGAAGTGAAGAGTAGTTAGTCTCCTTCTTGTGTTTGTGCTTCTCATCTTTGTTTGTGTGTAAAAAGGTGAGTTTTGAACTCACATCTACTTCTCTTGATTTCATTGATGTTGGGTATGAATTCCTAACAAGTATTCATGAGCTGTTGCTTTTGATTTGGCAAGGATTGGCATTCATTAGATAGGGCAGGAAGTGTAGGAATTTAGGCTCCGGCCGACCGAACTCAGGGTCCGGTCGACCGACCTGCTACCTGAGCACTTCCCTGCCTCTGTTTTGGAAGTGCAGGAATTTAGGCTCCGGCCGACCGACCCAGGAAGTCCGGTCGACCGACCTGCTACCCCGAACACTTCTCTGCCTCTGGTCTGGTCAACCGACCCAGGAAGTCCGGTCGACCGACCTGCTCCTATTTTTCCTGTTTTGCCTATTTTTGATCATTTTGATTGGTTTTCCAAATTTTATCGATTTAAGTTGGTACTTAGAGGTTGTTATTGCATCTTTGGCTTTGATAACTTATTTTAACTTCATTCACGGGTTTTATAAATAACCCCTTCAAATCGTATTAAAAGTTTCCTTCTCCAATTTATAAATTCTATTTATAATACACACACACAATTTCGCACTACAAGCGAAGTGGAAGGAAGATTAAATGGTTAGGTAAAACACGAACCATGAATCCATGCATTCATCTTTCCGATTAGTCCCTGACCTATTCGATTGATCGTTTTGACCTTCGGGTCTGGTTTACCGATGAAATGAGGTGAACTTTGTATTGCTTTGAGTGTGAAATTAACTAATGGATAGTAAACCATTTAGTGCGAACGAGTGGTTATGGGACTCACGTTAACACTTTTCGGATTCCTTTTCGAGAGTTATGACACATTCCGATAGTTAGTGGTGTCCAGTACTGGGCCTCCGGACCTTCACCACTACGGTTTGTTGCCTTTGGGATAGTGTCTTCGGACTGTCTCCTTCAGGTTTGTTGCCCTCGGGTGTGTTGCCTTCAGGTATGTTGCCTTCGGGTTTGTACCTTCGGGTTTGTGCCTTCGGGTTTGTTGCCCTAATAGTGTCGCTTTCGGAGTTGGTCTTTATGAGCCGCTCGGATGATATTTGGGTTTGGAGCCTTCGGGCTTATGGATCCTTGCTTATACAGTACTGAGCTAGAGCAATATTTTATTTTCATTGATATGTATATTCCCTAGGTATCGCTCTTCGATGTTGGTCTTTTTGAGCCGCACGATATATAGCGGTTACGTTGTGGAACTTGTGTTACCTTCATTGGTATTTGTTATTTGCCTTTGTGGCTTGTTTTGAGATATTCCTAACCTTTGTTTCTATGAGTTGCCGATGATACGAGGCTTATTAAGATATGATTCATCTTTTTGTTAGATGATTGTGCTATCTCTTTTAGAGATATTTGTTATACATTGTGACCTTGCAGGTTATTCTTGTTCAGTTTATCTAAGTGATTTGTTTAGCTAGACTGACCCGTGTGTTTTATACTCGGGTCAGACCGAGATGTTTCAGGTTAGGTGCATTTGGACTTAGCCTATTTTGCTTCCGCATGGACTATTTAGCTTGCTCCTTTTTGTTATAGCTTTCTGTGTAGTCCTTTTTGTTGTAACTCTGATATGTATTCATCTGGAATCGTCTGTATATTGTGGTTTGCTATACCACTTGGCATGTATTAGTTTGTATACTCTGTTATGTATCTGTATATGTGTATATGATGATCTACTGTTCTGTGATGTATATTACATTTGAATTGTTATACTCTGTTCTGATAGATCCTCCAACCAAATATGGTTTTGTTTTAAGTATTCATTGGATATGTCGACCTGCTTGGTATGACTATTGTCGATGTATTCAATAGATAGTTAGAGCAAGGCTATAGATGGTCGCTCCCAACCAGCCTTATTCTCCGTGTTAGTTGACGGCATTACCCTGTAGTGTCCTTGGCTAGCATGGGTATAGAGGTGGGGCGTCATAGCTTGATATCAGAGCTGAGTTCATAACAAAGTATGATAAACACAGAATAAAAGCACATATTACGATACATCAGAGTGTAATAAGTGATACAAATCTTTGAATCATCGTGTCTCTCTATTCCTTCTACCATCAAAGGTTAGATAGAATGTGGTAATACGTCTAGGAATGCATTTTGTTCCGTAGTATTCCACATTTGAAATAATGATATCTACCTTGTGAATAATCTTGTTCTTATCTTACTTTCAGCGTATGGCTGGAAGAGGCAGGGGACGACGTTCGGATGCTGGGTAATCCAGTGGCTCACATCCGGATGGCGTTTATATGTCTGCTGATAAGTTTTTGGAGTTGTTTAGGAGCACTCAGCCTCCAGTTCCTCCTCGAGTATCTCCACCTCGCAAGTCTGCCTTTGCACATCAATGTAGTGATTTTTCTCATCTTGAAGAAAAGCCGTTTAAGGGCTCCGAGTCTGTTCTTGAAGTCCAAGCTTGGTTTCGCACGTGCGAGCGTATTTGCTCTCGCGTGGATCTTTCTGATCATGATAGAGTTCTTGTAACTTCTAACTTATTACAAGAGCGTGCCCTTGATTAGTATGAGCTTCTTATAGGCGAAATTGATGAGTCTACTCTTTCTTGGACTCAGTTTTGGGAGCGATTTGAACACAAGTTCGTTCCTGAATCTGAAAAAGTTTTATTGACCCGTCGCTTCCTTGATTTGAAGCAAGGGAAATCTTCTATTTCTGAGTATGTTGCATCATTCAAGGCTTTATCTAAGTATGGTCTTGAATTCATTAGCACTTCTTATAAGAAGAATTTGAAGTTTGTCTCTGGTCTTAGAAGTCTTCGTTGCTCCAGCTTAAGCTTTCTTTTGAGGAGTTGGTGGATTCTGCGCTTCATCTTGAAACCTTCGAGAAGGAGTGTGATAGTAGTGAGGATATTGAGGTTTCCAAGAACCCCAACAAGAAGCCGTTTCCATTTCAGAAGAAGTCTTTTCCTTCTAAGAAGAAGAAGACTGGTGGTGTTAATCCTCAGCCTCAGTCTTCTGGAACACCTTTCATTCGAAAGTGTTTCAATTGTGGTTCTCCTGATCATATGATTCGAGCTTGTTCCAAGCCTCTCTTCTGTCTCTACTGCAAGAAGGAAGGTCGTCATGTTTCCACTTGCCCTATTGTTCCTGCTGGTGCTAAGTCTAGCAAGCTTTATGCTACTAAGGCTTCTGAAGGTCCTTCTCAGCCCAAAGGTATATCTCCATCTATTTTGGAAGGTTCTATTTTATTTCATAACCATAGTATGCGAGTTCTTTTCGATACGGGTGCATCACATTCTTTCGTATCGAAAAAGCTCGTTGGTGATTTATCCTTGGATGTTTCTTGTTTGGTTACTTCTTTAAGGATTGCGAATCCTATTGGGCGATCTGCGACCCTTAGTATGCTTTGTGATGATGTTGAGATTGTTTTATGCGGTTTTTCCTTTCGTACGAATCTGCACGTTATATCTTGTTTGGGATTTGATATGATTTTGGGAATAGACTGGCTAGTGAGATATGATGCCAGGATTATTTGTTCGGAGAGAATTTTGTATCTTCGATATCCAGATTCGCCTACTCAGTTATCTCTTGTTCTTCGGGATGTGGATAATTCCGAAATGGCTTTATATTCTCTTGATTCGCAAGATAATGATGACATATCTCGTATTCCTATTGCTTATGACTTTTCTGGTGTTTTTGAGGCTGTTTCGGGTTTGCCACCCAAGCGGACAATTGAGTTCCGCATTGATCTCATTCCAGGCACGTAGCCAGTTAGTCGTCCTCCCACGAGGATGTCTACAAAGGAAAATGAGGAACTCAAGAAGCAGCTTTTAGAGCTTGAGTCCAAGCAGTTGATTCTGTCCAGTTTTTCTCTGTGGGGATCCGCGGTCGTCTTCGTGAAGAAGTCCGATGGAACTCTTAGGCTTTGCATTGACTATCGCAAGCTTAACGATTTAACCATTAGGAATAGGTATCCATTACCTAGGATGGATGATATGTTCGATCTATTGAGTGGTGCTAATGTCTTTTCTCTGCTTGACCTTGCCACGGGTTTTCATCAGTTACGAGTCGCGGAGGATAGCATACCTCTTATCGCTTTCCGCACACGTTATGGTTCTTTTGAGTAGCTCGTTATGCTGTTCGGGTTGACGAACGCTCCTGCTTCCTTTGTTGATCTCATGAATCGAGTATTCCGGGAATATTTCGATAAGTTCATCCTTGTCTTCATTAATGACATCCTTATTTATTCTAAGTCTGAAGCTGAGCATTCTAATCATTTGAGAATTGTCTTGAGTACTCTCCGTCATCATCAGCTTAGAGCCAAATTCTCCAAATGCCACTTTTGGGAGAATAATGTTAAGTTCTTAGGCCATGTTGTATCTTCCGATGGCATTTCTGTCGATCCCTCAAAGATCGAAGCCATTCAGAATTGGAAGAGGCCTGAGAATGTTCATGAGATTCGTAGTTTTCTTGGATTGGCGGGTTATTATTGTCGGTTCATTAAGGATTTTTCCCGTGTTGTGCTTCCTCTCACCAGCCTTACTCGGAAAGGCATTCGTTTTATTTGATCGGACAAGTGTGAAGCTTCCTTTCAGACACTGAAGAAACTTCTCACTAATGCTCCTATTTTGGTGGTTCCCGAAGGGAATCATGATCTTGTTGTCTACACCAATGCTTGTGGTAGTGGTCTCGGTGCTGTTCTTATGCAGAAGGATCGGGTAGTTGCTTATGCTTTTAGGCAACTGCATCCGAATGAAGTTCGCTATGCCACTCATGATCTTGAGTTAGCCGCCATCGTCTTCGCCTTGAAGATTTGACGATACTATTTATTGGGCGAGCGCTTCATTCTCTATACCGATCATAAATCCTTGAAGTATTTGTTTACTCAGAAGGAACTGAATATGAGATAACAACGTTGGCTCGAGTTTCTTGCCTCCTATGACTTTGATATCCAATATACCCCTGGTAAGGGTAATCGTGTTGCTGATGCGCTTAGTCGCAAACATTCGGCTGTTATTTCTATGATGCTTGCCGAATGAGATATTCTTGAGACTATCTTTTTGTGAAATTCGTGATCGAGGTTCATCTTCTGATTCTCCTATTCTATTATTTAGTTTGGGAGCTCGACCCATTTTATTAGATCGTATTGCCGATGCCCAACGGCGTTATCCTGATTTGTTGCATCTTATTCAGCTTTGCGAGTCTGGATCATGTGATGAGGCGTTGCGGGATTTCAGCATTGATTCTCATGGGTGTCTTCGCAAGAAGAACCGTCTTTTTGTGCCTTCTGATTTTGCACTTAGGCATGACATTCTTGATGACTGTCACCGTTCTAAGTATACCATTCATCCTGGTAGTAGTAAGATGTATGCCGATATTCGTCGTCTTTATTATTGGGAAGGCATGAAGCGCGATGTGGCGAGTTATGTGAGTAATTGCATAACCTGTCAGCGTATTAAGGCCGAACATTAGCGTCCTTCGGGTCTTCTTCAGCCTCTAGAGATTCCATTGTGGAAATGAGATCAGATTTCTATGGATTTCATTGACGGCCTACCTCGTTCGAGATCAGGCCATTCTAGTATCTGGGTTATTGTTGATCGCCTCTCTAAGTCTGCTCATTTTATCCCTATTAAGTCTAATAGGACTCCTTCGCATTTGGCTAAGTTGTATGTCAAGGAAATCGTGAGACTTCACGGTGTTCCTTGTTCTATTGTGAGTGACCATGATCCTTTATTCACGAGTCATTTTTGGCAGAATCTTCAGCAAGCTTTGGGAACAAAGCTTAATTTTTAGTACAGCTTATCATCCGCAGTCTGACGGACAGACTGAACGGGTAAATTGTATCTTGGAAGATCTTCTTCGTATTTGTATTTTTTATTTCGGTGGTAGTTGGGAGGATCACCTACCTCTTGTAGAGTTCTCCTACAATAATAGTTTTCAGTCTAGTATCGGTATGGCTCCTTTCGAAGCTTTATACGGAAGACCATGTCGATCACCTTCTTGTTGGTTGGAATCTGGGGAGAAGCTTATTCTTGGTCCAGATTTTGTTCGTGATTCTTTCGAGAAGATTGATATTATTCGGTTGAGAATGAAAGAGGCACATAGCCGCCAGAAGTCCTACGCGGACAACCGTAGGAAGCCTCTCGAGTTCTCGATTGGTGATCTTATCTTTATTCGTGTTTCTCCTTTGAAAGAGGTGATGCGTTTTAGTACGACTGGGAAATCGGCTCCTCGCTTCATAGGACCATTTTCTATTACTGAACGTATTGCCCTGTGGCTTATAGAGTTTCACTTCCTGCTCATTTATCTGGCATTCATTATGTGTTTCACGTCTCTCAGCTTCGGAAGCGTCTTCGGGAGTCGGATTCTGTTATTGATTCTCCTGATTTGCAAGAGCTTGTGGTCTCACCGGACTTATCTTTTGTACAGCAGCCAATTCGCGTACTTGACACGGAGGTGCGACACCTTCGAAACAAGGACGTGCCGCTCGTTAAAGTTCAATGGTCCGCTAATCCCAATGACTGTACTTGGGAAACCAGAGAGTGTATCGAGCGATTTTATCCGAGTTTTCTATCTTTGCTTGGGAACGGTGAGAATATCTTTTCATCCCAAGCTTATTTCCCTTACTTTTGAATGATGCATATATGTAATTGTTACAAATATCGTCTCTAGGAATCGCGGGGACGCAATTTTGTAAGGAGGGGAGATCTGTAACAACCCGCACATTTAACGATTTTATATTTAAATGTTTTATTTAAATATAGTGTCGTTAGTCGGATTTTTAGGTCCGAAGTGTTAGTTTTTGCAAATGGCCGAATTAGGAATCGAAACCACCTCCATTGATTCCAAAATGGCGTTTGCGATCTTTTTGAGTATAAGCTTTGATATGTTTAGATTAAGTTGAATTTTGCTACTTTTTTTAGTTGGGTTTTGTGTTTAGGTTCAGCCCACTAGCTAACTAAATACCCTAGCTCAGCCCATCTCTTTCCATTCACTCATTTTCACCTCCAAACTTAAGCTAAAACTGAAAATGGGGGAAAGGAAGAGGAATTAGAAATTCCAGGCCCTAGCTTCTTCTTGCAACTTGAATTCTTGCTCCAAAAACAAAGTGAAGATATTGGTAAGCCTCTTCTTCATCTTCTCTAACTCTTCTCCTCTTCAATTTCTGAAAGTTTCCTAAACCTAATTTGGGAAATATGTGTTTTATTCTTAGATTGAAGCTGGTAGAGTGAAGTGAAGAGTAGTTAGTCTCCTTCTTGTGTTTGTGCTTCTCATCTTTGTTTGTGTGTAAAAAGGTGAGTTTTGAACTCACATCTACTTCTCTTGATTTCATTGATGTTGGGTATGAATTCCTAACAAGTATTCATGAGCTGTTGATTTTGATTTGGCAAGGATTGACATTCATTAGATAGGGCAGGAAGTGTAGAAATTTAGGCTCCGGCCGACCGAACTCAGGGTCCGGTCGACCGACCTGCTACCTGAGCACTTCCCTGCCTCTGTTTTGGAAGTGCAGGAATTTAGGCTCCGGCCGACCGACCCAGGAAGTCCGGTCGACCGACCTGCTACCCCGAGCACTTCTCTGCCTCTGGTCCGGTCAACCGACCCAGGAAGTCCGGTCGACCGACCTGCTCCTATTTTCCTGTTTTGCCTATTTTTGCTCATTTTGATTGGTTTTCCAAATTTTATCGATTCAAGTTGGTACTTAGTGGTTGTTATTGCATCTTTGGCTTTGATAACTTATTTTAACTTCATTCACGGGTTTTATAAATAACCCCTTCAAATCGTATTAAAAGTTTCCTTCTCCAATTTATAAATTCTATTTATAATGCACACACATAATTTTGCACTTCAAGCAAAGTGGAAGGAAGATTAAATGGTTAGGTAAAACACGGACCATGAATCCATGCGTTCATCTTTCTGATTAGTCCCCGACTATTCGATTGATCGTTTTGACCTTCGGGTCTGGTTTACCGATGAAATGAGGTGAACTTTGTATTGCTTTGAGTGTGAAATTAACTAACGGATAGTAAACTGTTTAGTGCGAACGAGTGGTTATGGGACTCACGTTAACACTTTTCGGATTCCTTTTCGAGAGTTATGACACATTCCACCAGTTAGTGGTGTCCAGTACTGGGCCTCCAGACCTTCACCACTACGGTTTGTTGCCTTTGGGATAGTGTCTTCGGACTGTCTCCTTCAGGTTTGTTGCCCCCGGGTATGTTGCCTTCGGGTATGTTGCCTTCGGGTTTGTACCTTTGGGTTTGTGCCTTCGGGTTTGTTGCCCTAATAGTGTCGCTTTCGGAGTTGGTCTTAATGAGCCGCTCAGGTGATATTTGGGTTTGGAGCCTTCGGGCTTATGGATCCTTGTTTATACAGTACCGAGCTCGAGCAATCTTTTGTTTTCATTGATATGTATATTCCCTAGATATAGCTCTTTAGTGTTGTTCTTTTTGAGCGGCAACGATATATAGCGATTACGTTGTGGAACTTGTGTTACCTTCATTGGTATTTGTTATTTGCCTTTATGGCTTGTTTTGGGATATTCCTATCCTTTGTTTCTATGAGTTGCCGATGATACGAGGCTTGTTAAGACATGATTCATCTTTTTGTTAGATGATTGTGTTATCTCTTTTAGAGATATTTGTTATACATTGTGACCTTGAAGGTTATTGTTGTTCAGTTTATCTAACTGATTTGTTTAGCTAGACTGACCCGTGTATTTTATACTCGGGTCAGACCGAGATGTTTCAGGTTAGGTGCATTTGGACTTAGCCTATTTTGCTTCCGCATGGACTATTCAGCTTGCTCCTTTTTGTTATAGCTTTTTGTGTAGTCCTTTTTGTTGTAACTCTAATATGTATTCATCTGAAATCGTATGTATATTGTGGTTTGCTATACCACTTGACATGTATTAGTTTGTATACTCTGTTATGTATCTGTATATGTGTATATGATGATCTACTGTTCTGTGATGTATATTACATTTGAATTGCTATATTCTGTTCTGATAGATCCTCCAACCACCTATGGTTCTGTTTTAAGTATTCATTGGATATGTCGACCTGCTTGGTATGACTATTGTCGATGTATTCAATAGATAGTTAGAGCAAGGCCATAGATGGTCGTTCCCAACCAGCCTTATTCTCCGTGTTAGTTGACGGCATTACCCTGTAGTGTCCTTGGCTAGCGTGAGTATAGAGGTGGGGCGTCACAATCACCATTAACACAGACGTCACCAGTATCAAAAGAGTCAACAGTACCCAAAGGAGCTAATAACAGATTATCACTCCCACCCAAATGCTCAACAGTGGAATCTACTATGACGTCACCATTATCACAAACTTCAATACCAAAAGAGGGGTCAGGATCTACAATATCACTTTGAAAAAATTCCACAGATTGGTTAATCAAACTCAGCGAAGAACTAGAAGAAGATTTGAACAAACTCAGCGACGAACTATAAGAAGATTTGTCATCAATAAAAACCCGATCCTGTGCATCATGTATGACTTTGACAGTGTGCATATCATCAAAAGCAGGATTGAGCAAATTTAAGAACTCATCGTCCACAACACTCTCAGGTTCAACAAAATTCACACCCACGTTATGATGCTCAATTGAAAGGAACCAATCTCGAAAGACATCAAAGTCATAGCAAACTGAAGAAGCAGAGCCAACTGATTCTATTGAAAACACCCAATCATCCATCCTATTGTTTTTAAGGGATTCGAGTTATGTGGTCTGATCTGAAAGATCGAAGTCAAAAGGAAAATTAACTGTTGACATTGATGACCATAAGCCATTCTCTAGAGAAGAAGACTGTTCCACCTCCAAAAGAATATCATTTTTAACATCAACCAAATTATTCTGATGATCCAGATCAAGATCGAATAAGAACTCACTAAAAAAGTAACAATTCTTAAGCCTGTGAACTTGATCAACACAACCATTAGCAACAGCGATTTTATTTCCAATCGACTCTGTCAATTGATTATCCAACAAGCAATCAGATAAGGGTTGAATAAACTTGTCACTATCCACAACACCATCAACAAATTCACTGGAAGATGTCGAATCTAAAAACTCAAAACTGTTTGCTGTAGGAATCACGAATTTATCCATTTTTCTATTTCGATTCTTACCTTTCTTGGACTTAACATGAATAAAATTATCCAGTTCCTCGACACTAAGACATCCTTTCAAAGAAGGCATAATACCAGGAGAACCATTGCAATACGAAACATCAGGGTTAAGAAGAATGGGGTCAAAGCCCTGATAATCAACATTAACATCAAGACATAAATAGTTGAAAGGACTTACAGAAACAATCTCCGGTGAATCATAATTATGATTCAAATTATCAGAGACAGCTACAATTTCCTTTACATTACCTCCTTTACTAATATTCGGTTCGTTTATAATTTCGAAATGATAGAACAATTCGTCCAAAAGATTGAGACCTTAAATTTTCTTATACCAGAGATGATCATCAATAAACCCCTCAGTAACAAATATTTCAAAGAAAATTGAAACCCGTGATTAACCAGTTTTGGAGCTGAATTGCTGGTAAATATCTCATCTTCTGCCTTGCCGAAATAACTTCAGGGTTACCAAATCTTTCCTTATAACCTTTGCCTATGTTTGGTTCATTGATGATATTAAAATGAAACAATAATTCCTCCAGGTAATTAATTCCTAAATCTCTGTAAAACCAAAGAACTTCAACCAATATTCCTTTCAGCTTCAAGAATTTTAAGGCGAATAGAAATCCATGATTGATCGAGTTCGAAATAGGTTCAGAAATCAAATTCGATGAAATTTCAGAAGCCCTATACTTATCGCAATCAATCCTCTTATGCCCAAAACAATCGCAATCAAAACATCTTAAAGGATCGCGACAATCTTTTGCTAGGTGATTGAGATCCCCACATCTGAAACAGAAGACCTTTCCCTTTTTGGAATCGTTCCACCTCGATTTAGATACGTGAGACACCTCTTGATTCCGGGGAAGATAATTCTTAACCACTTGAGCGTAAGAAGCAGGAGAAGGATTATGGAAAGGTAGGTTGGAAAATCCAAGGGATAGAGAAGAATTGCATTGAGGATGTTGAGGAAACGACGAAGAAATCAAAAACAAATTTTGAGAGTCCGCCATTTTCTTCCAATGAATAACAGGTTAAAGAATTTGATTTTTGGTTTGAGGTGGTATGTTGGTCTTCAGGTTTGAATTTGTTAAAGGTTTTGATTATTCATATATTTTTTTCCCTTGTTTCCAGATCTGAAAGTGAGATGAAATAAACCCCCCCCCCTTTTTTTTTCTTATTATATTTTTTTTATTTGAAATTTATTTACATAAAAATTTAAGTGAGAATTGTTTGCCAATTGTAACATTAGATGCTACTAAACTTACATTTGTCAATTACATAAGTTTATCATGTTACACTTGTTATTAAAATGTTTTTAAGACAAACACTTGTAATTATGCAAAATTACAAAATTCTTAAATGTTAATAAAAAGCCATTTTTTTTTAATATTTATGTACTAATTATTTAGTTCTTTTCTAAATCTATATTTAAAATGTTCCTTTAAAGAAAATAAATAAAAACCAATTAAAATCAATTAAAATCATATATATATATATATATAATATATTTATGATATACTTCTTTTAGATGTCAAATTTTAAATTCAAATTCAATTTATAAATTTTAAGTATTTATATAAATATCTATCAGATTTATTTGCTTAATCGATAAATCAATATTTTTTTCAATAGCTAAATTAGAAAATTACCCAATTATCTGATGCCCGAAAATTCGGGTTATCACATTCTTCCCCCCTTAGAATCTTTGCGTCCTCGAAAAGGAACGAAGCCATAATTTATTTAAATACTAAAAATCAAATAGATTATTCTTTGATCATTTTTAAAATACTTTTAAAAATCCATATGATATTATAAGATAGTTTTATAAAAACACTTTTTGTAACTCGATCACTCAACTAGTCCATCCTTTTTCTCACAGATATTCCGTCATACGTTGATCAGACGTACGGCTAAAAATCTATAAGTACTTAGTAGACCCATTTTCAACACCCAGTGAAAAATAATTGGAAAATAATTTTATTGAAAATATCGAAAACATTTTTGAAAATAGAGGAAATATCTTTGGTGAGAATGCTCTGGAAATCATCACCCCCATCCATGGTCGTAGTTACATTCCAGGGTTACGTTGCCATCACAGGAAAAGTTCATGTAACTGCAGGCTCTCCGCGGCCTCTCGATTATGCCATGGATCCCACAACAGATCGCAGTTACATTCCAGGGTTACGTTGCCATCACAGCAAAAGTCCATGTAACTGCAGGCTCTCTGCGGCCTCTGATTTTCGCTGTTGAAATGAAACTTCTCCACACCTACATAGATCGTAGTCTACCGATATAAAATCAAACGCAGGCTGTTGGCTCTCAGCAGCACACACAACTTCCACTATGTTACCATAGGTCGCAGTCTACCGATATAAAATCAAACGCAGGGCTGTTGGCTCTCAGCAGTACACACGACTTCCGCTATGGTACACTACTCATAATCCCCAGGAACTAGTTTTGTTCGGACTCCTCACAGGATCAACTTTAGAACCCCCCCTTGGGGCTCAAGGCAGCATCACCCGGTGGCACTCTTGAGAAGTTCATTTCAAGGGAGCGCCTTTTTCCCTAGAGCCCTCATCAAAACACTTTATACTATACACATATAATATCTTTCAAATAATACACCTAATATGATCTCATACAAAGCTTCTTTACATAAAATCGATTATCCAAAAATCGATAATTCTCAAACTAGGCTTTCCAAATTTCAATATTGATTTTACCCAAAAATCAAAAGCCTTTCCAAATCCAAAGGTTCCCAAAACCTTTTTCCAAATTCCTCATAAAATCCTTTATATATAAATAAATATATATAATTTTTTTTTAAAACTTTGGATCATTTTAATCTTGTATAAAACTCCTTTTATACTTCAAACACCTTCAAAAACCCTTTTCTTCAGGCAAAAGATTCAACAAGGGGAGTTTCATTTCATAAATTAAAGATATTCAACTTTGTTTACTCAAAATCAAATATCCAAATTTGATTACTTCTTTCAATATCATTTTTATTCAAATCCGTACGATGTACACATATCATTCGTACGCCATACCAATCTGATCGCTCACTCGACCTCATAATTTCACTTCCGAACTAGTATCGTCCACCCGACTTCCTAGCGCGGACACAGATCTGGTTTCTTGATCAGAAACCTTCATTCTTCTTGCATAGTCATAACTATGATAGAGAATATCTAGAACCAATCAACAATCCATATCCAGGTTCACCGTCAAGAATCGAGTGAAAAATCCCAACTCGGATCGATATAACTATCTCGAAATTCTGTGCTCGAATCTGGATCAAATCACTATGCGAATAGAATAACATACGTACATCCTACGTATTTATCTTTATTGATTGTTAACCAAATCAATCCCCTTTTCTATTCACATTTACTTTGATTTTCATTCACTTACTCACAATTGCTTTAATCCATTTGGATTATCACCTCTATTCTTATTTCGATTGGGTATTTAACCAATAACAGTTTGAACTCCGACCAGTTTATTTAGAAAATAGCTTGAAAAATCTAAAAATAGATAAGTAGTTGGAAAATAATTACTAGTTTGTAAAATAGGTGTAAAATAGTTAGAAAATAGTTAAAATAATTATAAAATTTTTAGATAATTGCAAAATAATAGTAAGATAATAATTAATTTTATAAAATAGTTGGAATATAGTAATTAGTTTATAAAACAGTTGGAAAAATTGTTAAATAGTTCCAAACATAATTGTAAAACAAGTATAAGATAGTTTGGTTAAAAAAGGTTGTATATAAAATAAACAGCTTAGAAAAAATATAGGTTTATATTAAAACAATTTATATTAAAAATAGTCCAGAGTCAAAACTTGTTCAATTCCCAATTAATTCAATTTAATTTCCACTTCCATTTAAATTGACTTAACTCCAATTTAAATAACTTCAATTTCCATTGAAATTGATTCAATCCCAATTCAAGTTGAATCAACCTCAGTTTCTTTCCAAATTTAACTTTATGCAACTTTGATCTCAAATTCTACTAATTCAAATAAATTTCAATTTAACTAGTTCCAATTTCAATTCATTTCAACTCCAGTTTGAATTAGTCCCAATTTCAAACTCCATTTCCAAATCAAGTTGAATTATTCTTGATTTCCTCCCAAATTCAATTCAAATTTCATTTGAATTTAAAACTATTCAACTTTAATTACAATTCCAGATTATTCAAATCAGTTCAGACTAATTTCAAATTGAACTCACTTCAATTTCAAATCGTTTCAAGTTAATCCAATTCAAATTTTCCATTTGAATTTTATACTTGTACATCTTCAATCACAATTTCAATTAATTCAAATCAAATTCAATTTGAACTAATTTCAAATTTTAAGTCCACATTCTAGAATTTCATTTTAAATCAATTCATTCTTTCAAAAACCAAATTATTAACCAAATTCAACCTTAAAACCAATTTTCAACAATTTCACTTGAAATTCTATTTCAAACAACCAGATCTCAAGTCCAAAGTGATTCCATTTCTCTATTTCCAAACTAAAGTTAAATTTTCTTTTTATCTCAATAATAGATATATTACTACAGTCCATTGCTTCATTTATCAAATCCAATTTCAGCTTAAAGATTATTAACAACAAGGGAATGGTATCATTAAAATTATTTTTAAACATCCATCCATTTCCAATTTTCGGATCTCAAACCCATTTTGTGATCACTCAAATTTCCAAGTTAAATCTTAATTTCATCTTGAAATTTTCAAATCAAGTTGATAATTCCAACTTATTTAATCTTACCAAAGTTAAACTCAATTCACTTAATCCTGTCAACCTTACCCAGTTTGAACTTCCATCTTAAATTTTAAACTTTTCATAAATAATCTTCCCACTTATTAAGTTCAAAAACTTACCATTTTGGGTATCATATCTCATTCCAAATTTAAAAATCAATATTTAGAGTTTATTTCAAATTATCCTTGATACCATGTATATCCATACATATATACATATTTATTTCTTGGCCCTTCCAGCCATGCTTTAAAATTTTAAACCACCTTAGGTTTTAATTCAAGCAAATTCTTTTAAAGTCTACAAACAACTTCTTATTCAAAAATAAGATTACATTCAAAATAGTTTGAATAACATTATTTCCTTTAACATTTTGAAACCAATTCAAATGTTTAAATTTAGAATTCAGAACTTCACAGTTTAAAACCAACTTCAACTTACATGTCATACTTATTTGAAGGTTACCCCCTTTTAAAAAAACATTTCATTTTTGCTTACTCATTAATACACATTTTATTATTAAACACAACAATTATCTATGATAATAACCCAGATTATCATACCTGAAAACCAATTTATTATTACCTTTTTCTGAAACTCTTCTCCAAATTCAAGATTTTAATTTCAGTTTAAATTCATTTCAAACTTATCTTTATTCAATTTGAATTTCAGTTTGGTTGTATTATATTACTTCTTAATTTGATTCCAAAAAATTTAACAACCAATTCCCTTGATATTTATTAGAAAGAAATATTGCCTTATATATCAAAATATATTCTTATATAAAATCATTTAAAATCTTTATACAAGAAAATAACAAGTACGCTCTCATATATATATATATATATATATATATATATATATGTATGTACGTATGTATGTATGTATGTATGTATGTATGTATGCACTCAACTCTTTCTAGGGTACCACTTACCCTATCCTTAATGAGTAATCCCACCAGAGCCAAGGTTCTCGCTCAACCTTCAGCTCTGATACCAAATGTAACAACCCGGATTTTTTATTTCGAAAATCTCAGATAGTTAGTGAAAAGAAGAAACAGAAAGAAGAAAGAAACAGAACACAACACAGAATCTCGCATTCGCAGCAGACCAAATATAATATCAAATAAATAATAGTTATACAAAGGAAAACTGTACTTGTCAAATTACACTTTAATATATATCAGAGTTACAACATATTTACAAACACAGGACAAATAAATCAATCTGTTTCAGATACTATAATATATCACTGCAGAAACTCTCCATACGTTCCTGCTTTCCAACACACCATCTGGGCTCCAAAACATCCTTACCTGAAAATCTGTAATACTCGGTATGACCCGAGCATTACATCAAAGTAACACCCGGGTCAGGCTGGAAACCAGCGTGAGTAAACCCATCTAACATAAATTTCAAAAGCATTCAACTTATATAAACCCGGGTAACTTGTATAAATTTACAACTTCACAAGTTATTGTAGACATCATTCATATCAATTCTAAGTGCCAAACCCTAGATTAAATAATCTGATTCACATAAAACATTACATTGCACCCTATTTATTCCACATATCAAGTTTATATGGAATCTAAGTGGTTTGGGTATTAACTTATATCCGACTCCGGTCTCTTCGAATTCAATGGCATCTTATTCCAAATTATCCCATTCAAATATAATTCAACTTAAATTGTCGGATAATACTTTTACACAGCAATTCATAATTGATTTATAATCACATTATCATCGTCCATCCAACATATCATATCTCAAAGCAATTCATATCAGAGATATCAACCAGTTTAAAAACACTCATCATCATTCAATCATTAATAAGCAAGATTTATCACTTCCATTAATTACATTAACTTAATGATCCCTCAATTACTTTCATTAGTTAATTATTCTTAAATTTTATTTAATAACTAACCTTTATCTTAATTATATTCATTAATCAATCTTGATTAATCACAATCAGAAATTAACTTTCCTTAATTACTTCATTAATTAAATCCACTCCTTGATTAATTATATAAATTAATCCCTCAATTATACTTAGAAATCATTATTTAATTTCTTTCATTAAGTAATTATCCTTGAATTACCGCCCATAAAGTAATTTCCTTTAAATTAATTACATCCAATAATTAATTACCAATTACTTTACTAAGTAATTATACCTTATTAATTACCTTAAGTAATTATACGGAACTTAACATCAAATGATTACCTTTATTTAATAAAACTTAATTAATTAACTAAAATTAACCACATCAACTTAATTAATTATACAAAGTAATTAATTCCTCAACTAATTGTCCTGATGAATTATTCTATAGTTAATAATTAACATTCATTAAACAACTCACCCTTAGTTAGTTTTTCTTAACCAATTAATCCTCAATTACATCATTAATTATATTAATTAAGGATCCTTAATTACATTATAATTAATCATCCCGTTTAAATTAATTATATCAAATATTTAATCTTCAACTAAACCACATTTATTAATCACACTTGTTTAATCTCATCCAGTAATTATCTATCTTTTATTTACTTCATTAAATAAAATTTATTACTCCTTAATTGGTTACACAAATAACTTAACCTTCTCCTGTTACACTAATTACCTTTATCTTTGATTAATTTCTCAATTTATTTTCCTATAATCATTTATCTTAATTAATCATCCTATAATTAACTCCACTTATTAATTGACTATCCCCTAATTAATTTCCTTAATAACTCAACCCTTTAATTAATTACACTACGTAATTTAATTCGCAATTGCTTTCCTTCATGTATTTACCATTTAGGTGATTAGTCTTCAATTACTCAAAAATAAAACTCAATACTTTAGATCATCGTTCTTTTATAAAATTTTTAAGAATCAATTCGTTTGGGTTTTATTTTACTTTACCAATTTCTTTTATTAACAATCTTGTTTTAAATGAAACAAAGACACACTGGCCCAAGCCCACAACTACAAAAAAAGTAAACAAACACGCTCTGGTTAAACATCCCACAACACAACTAAATTGGTCCGAAGCCCAATTTCAAATCACCAGAATGAACGTGCCAACCAAAACACAACCCAGGAACCCTCCTACCTTACTCATCCTCTCTCTGCTTCTAGTTCCAATCTTCAGGAACATGGCCCACACGATCAACGCAAAGAGAAAATAACCCAAACTCGATCGGTTCGAGCTTCTCCTCGAGAATATCCCAAGACCATCACCGATCATGCACTACTCAAACACGAAGCATCTACGACTGGACCTCGCGTGCACGGCGACATTCATGCACGTGTACATCTACCTCACTGACCATCTCGCCGTTGTGCCACCACCATCGAGTCTCTCAATACCTCCTGGTCCAAAACGTCACATCACTAAGGGCCCCACTCTCCTCTGTTCGAATTTCGATCAAATTCCCAAACTTCCAGAACCGGAAAAAAACTCACATGCCTCCCCCAATCGACGAACTGCGATCATCATTTACATCTGATTCCCCTACCGCCTTCACAAATCGGAAGCCCACACACTTCTCTTCCTTCCTGCCAAAAATCACCCCCTATGGTTACGCCTCCATATCCTGGTTCACCCGCGACGCCACCCAAATCAAAGCCGACCTTAAACCCTAACTCATCGCCGCCAGAACACTACAGCCAACTACAAATCTCGCCACTAATTTTCTGATGACCACCAACTCACAAACTAACTCCGACCACAATTTTAGCCCTCAACTTTTCGCCGTTCATCTGAATTCGTCCACAATCCCAAATCTGGACAACTAAAGATACCTCAACTTACACAAGTCTAAAAATCTCTAAATGCTGATTAAAAATCCTTGTTTTCGAAATTGAAATAGATTATATACCTGGATCAAACATTATTATGGTTGGGATTTTGACACATATTTGAGTTCTACTGTTCTTCTTCCATTTATTAAAATTAACTTCATACTTAAATCCTGGAAATATTTTAAACTTGATATCTTGATGTAGCAAACATATTTGTTTACATATTAAGGTCTAGACATTATTAAATGAAGAGCATTTTAAATTTTGAATCCTTTTTGAATTCTGGAAGATGAAGAATAGAACAGAATGGTGAAGTACACACATAAACACATATATCTATGTACTTATATTCATGTATTTATCATAAAACCATCATGCAATCATCTCTGTAAGCATGTACCAAAGTCCTACTTCAAGAATTTCCACATGCATCAAATTTAAACTGTTTAAAACTTAAGTTTACTCACCATTTTTTTAAACAGAGGACGGATGCTCTTGGTCGCTACTTGCATATGAACTGAATCTTGATTCAGATCTGGAACCTTGCTTTGATTTTCCTAAACTTGAAGCTTTGATTTCTTGATACACTTCAGATTTCAGATTTGCTTTGAAACAGTTTTGTACTTGGTTTATGTTGGTCTTCAGGTTTGAATTTGTTAAAGATTTTGATTATTCATATATTTTTTCCCTTGTTTCCAGATCTGAAAGTGAGAAGAAATAAAACCCCTTTTTTTCTTGTTATAGTTTTTTTATTTGGAATTTATTTACATAAAAATTTAAGTGAGAATTGTTTTCCATTTGTAACATTAGATGCTACTAAACTTACATTTGTCAATTACATAAGTTTATCATGTTACACTTGTTATTAAAATGTTTTTAAGACAAACACTTGTAATTATGCAAAATTGCTAAATTCTTAAATGTTAATAAAAAGCCCATTTTTCTATATTTATGTACTAATTGTTTAGTTCTTTTCTAAATCTATATATAAAATGTTCCTTTAAAGAAAATAAATAAAAACCAATTAAAATCAAATAAAATCATATATATAATATATTTATGATATACTTCTTTTAAATGTCAAATTTTATATTCAAATTCAAATTTTAAGTAATCATATAAATATCTACCAGATTTATTTGCTTAACCGATAAATCAATATATTTTTTCAATAGCTAAATTAGAAAATTACCCAATTATCTGATGCCCAAAAATTTGGGTTATCACAAATATGGTTATATTAATTAATTAGTTTACTTAAAATAATATTTAATAGTAAATCCATCAATGGCATATTTTGTCATAGTAGTTACAGAGTGTCGTAACCGTGGGTAATTTATCATAATAAAACAACTATACCATTTTAAATGTTCCTTGTCAAGATGCGTTGAGAGTGGATATCGACGTATCCATTGAGATTAGAGTATGTAACGCTCTCCAAATGTTGGACGGTGTATTACTTATGACTATCGGGGGCACCTATGGGTTATGTACTGATAGTTACTGGATAATTATGGAATGACTCACTCGATAGTTTTCTGTTGGTTAGGTCAAACAGAAAATATCGATGTGACTGATTTACACATTTCTCTTGACTTTAGAAACTGTTGATCTTCACTATGAAAGCTCCGCTTTGATTATAATATAAATCATGGCATGACTTTCCACCGAGTGACTATAGTTGGATCGAGTGGAAGTATTGAAAGTGAAGCACTATTCAAGAGAGGATTCGTCTCCTCGGTTATATGGTGTTAGTATCATGGTTAACTGAAGTCAACTCAAAGTCAAAGTCTCTGGATAGAGGATTTCGGTTAATAATAATTGTTATTATTGAAGTAAGGAATTTGTGTTTGGACTATAAAGTTTAGTGTGGATGATATTGGAATTCCATAAATCCAAAATGATATAACTTTGATGAAGTGAATTGGTGTAAATAATTGTTACTATTAGGTATCACTTATAATAAGTAAAACTGGATTTTACCAAAAGATGCGTAAGCAATGAATTCAGCCGAAATGTCAAACCACCTACTATGGGACATGAGAACGTTAATATTTAAATTGTTCAATATTAATCGATGACGGAATTTATACCTTTGAGGCGCACAACTGTAGTAGTGTATTCTCCAAAAAACCACATGATTTAATTAATTTATAAAAAGTTGTAAATCGATTAAATTAATTAGTATTTGAGAAATATTAATTATTATTTATTTATTTAATGTTTGGGAGTTATTTGTACTTATTTGAATACGTTTATAAAAGTATATTTGCACGCATTGGTATATGATATCACTATAATTAAATAAAATATAATTATATGCGTTAATTTATGGAATCTTATGTCATTTGATGGCACGTAATTTTCAGCCATACCATTTAAAGAAATATGAGTGAAAAGGAAAGTTAATCAAGAGAATTAATTGGAGAAGTTTTAATTAAAGAGTGAGAAAGGTTTCCTTCTTTCAAATAAAACATATTCTCCAATTCATTCTGCACGTACAATTGAGTTTTTCATTTTTTTTCATTCTTCTTTCTATAACTTTCCAGTTCTCCCCTTCTCTAATGGCTGAAAATTTGAGATCTTCCATGGATTCAACAATTTCTAAAATAAAGTACAAATAAAATCAATTATGATAAGTGGTTTATTCCTCTTGAACCTTACAACATCTGGAGGGTGATTTCTGAATCTAGGAGATTTGATTCATCATTCAAGGTGCAAATCATTAGCATCTTTTTTATAATTATAATTTCATTTATTTGTATACACATCACGTTTAAATGGTTCGGATTTATTCATATTATATCTTATATCTCATCATGTTTAAAAGATTTAGGTTTATTCATATTATGTCTCTTCTATCTTATGTATTCATCTTGTAATATAACTTAGATCCCCTTTTGTTTATCCCATTTAATTATATAATCATTATGTAGATTTAATTTGAATCTCTCCTTATTTACATATCCATTGACTATATGTTTATTATGGTTGATTTCAAATCCTTTATCTATTTTATTGTGTGCCCTTTTGTATAGTCAGATCTGATTTATCGTACAACTAATTTGTATATGCCTAAGTTGTTTGATATTTTTTTCTGTTATTGTTTTGGAATTGTAAGAAAAAGGAACGTGAAAATAGTTAATTATGTTGTAATGTCGTATATAAAATTTTGTAACATCCGTAGACATAAGCATTAAGAAACCATATTTGTTGGTGGTTTAGTACGGTAAAATTGATTTCCAATTTTGCATAGTTAATTTCCATAATGATTTGATTTTACTTATTTTAGTCATAAAAGTAAAATTTTCCTTTTGTTTTAGAATACACAAGTGGTAATTTATGTAAAGTTATAGAATTTTATTTCATACCTAAGATTAAAAGATTGAATCATTTTTCTAGCATTAAATTTAGACATATATGTTATTTAAATTGCACTCTTCATACATATATAAAAATATATGTTTTATTTTAAAATTAATACATAACTTACAATTATTTGTACATATAGATATACATGTGTTTATGTTATTTTGATCTAAGTCAAAATGGACCTTTTTTGTGAAACTGTAGAACATAATTTCATGCTCTTCCTTAATTGAACCTTTGTTACATTTGTTAAATCTTGTTTTGACAAAATCATATACATAAGAAAACTTATTTTAACATGTTTACGTGTAAACTTATCAATTATTATACATGTATATTTTATTACTTAAAAAAAACTTGGACAGCAAAGGCATATGCAAATTCATTCATACATGCCATTTAATATGTCATTTAATGTAATTGAAAGAGAGAGAAACGTAAGGGTTTCTCTCTCTTTATTTATAGCCTTCCTCAATTTATTATACATGTCAAGAGAAAGAAAAGTAAAGGTTTTCCTTCTCTAAAATTTCTCATACTTAGTTATACAAATATACACTTCTTATATGTTACACTTATATTTCACAACGTAAATGTATTTGATACATTCATTTCATTACCCATAAATATGTACATAAGAGTACATTTGATATACTCTAATTTACATAAACATTAAATTAAATTTAAACTTTATTTATAAAATTAAATAAAATATTTATTTTATTTAAAATAAACTTATAAAATTTATAAGTATATGTAGACTTCATAGGCCCATTAAAGATCCAAAATGAAAAAAAAAATTGAAAGTCACCACTTATTCCACTGCAGGCTGGCCCAGTTCCTTTAGTGGTATTAGAGCCCAATAGCCTATGCGGTCTAAATTAGTCATGTTAGGGCTAACTAATTGAGCTTATATACTTAGTACGTTGTCTAGAAAGATGGCGTCTAGGATTGGATTGGGTAATCAAGTACCCTGTCCACCAGGTTGCTGCTTGGCTTAAAAGGTGACGTGAGCCCAAAGGTTGCCTGTAATAGAAAAGGTCTAATTTAAATTGGGCCTTGGGCTTATTTTCAAAATAGTTTTGAAAATTAAGATAGGATTTTAAATTTAAAAGCTAAATTTAAAATAAAAACATGTTTATTATAAAAGTTTATAATATACCATAAATTTTCAAAATGTTTGAAAATAAAATGAAAAGTTAAAAATATTTGAAACAATGTAAATATTAATTTCGAAATTTAAAATTATTAAGATTAATAATATATATTTATTAAATGAGTTAATTAATTAATACTTATATGCATGTATTATATATGTTAATATATGTTATGTTATTTTAAAGTGTTTAAGATAACATAAGCATATATGTATGCATATAAGATAAATTTGCAAAATTAGTATAATTTAATTAAAAAATTTTAATTAATAAATTACTTAAAGGCTAACAAATTAAATAAAAACACACATATATAAGATATATGTGTTATAGTATAAAGGTTATAGTATACACATAAAGGTTATAGTAGATATGTCCAATATAAAAGTTGTATTTGTAACAACCCTGGTTTTGGAGATTACCTGTAAATATTAAATTATAACGGTAGTTATAATTTAATATTGTGAATTAAAATAAAATTGGCGAAATTAAATTGTTATTAGGAATAAACAATGAATTTTGAAAATAAAATGAGAAAATAAAGTTTGAAACTTTATTTTATTTGTTTGGGTTAATAATAAATGGAAAATAGTTTTTATTTAGAGAAAATGCAATAATTTTATTCATTATTGTCAATACTTCTTTTAATAATTTTATAAAAGGAAGTTTTTGATTTTTTTAAGGTTGTTTATTTAAATAAAAATGTGGAAATTTGTTTCAAAATATGTTTTGGTTATAAATAAGGTTTGGAAATGGTTTGAAATATTATTCTAAGTGTAACAACCCGCATATTTATCGATTTTATATTTAAATATTTTATTTAAATATTTTATCGTTGGTCGAATTTTAGTCCGAAAATCTACTTTTTGCATACGGTCGAATTAGGACTCGTGACCACTCCCATTGAGTTCAAAATGCCGTTTGCGACCTTTTTGAGTATAAGCTTCGATATGTTTGGAGAAAGTTGATTTTTGCTACTTTTCACTTTGGGTTTGGTTTGGGCTCAGCCCTAGGTTAACTTATGCTCAAATCTGAGCCACTCTTCCCCACTCACCCTCTTTCTCTTCTCATTTCAGTTCTTAGAGTATTAATGGTGGGAGAGGTTGGAAATTAAAACTCCAAAACCCTAGTTTCTCTTGCAAATCAAATTCCTTGCTCCAAACTCAAGAAGAACCCATTGGTAAGCTTCTCTTCTTCTTCTCCAACTTATTCTCATACCAATTTCAGAAATTCCTAAACCTAATTTTGGGAATGTTCTTGTTTTTGAGCTTAGATTCAAGCTCAATTGGGTTGTGTTGAAGAGAGGGTTATTCTCCATTTGCTTTCAAGCTTCTTCTTGCTCGATTTTATGAAAAGGTGAGATTTTTATCTCACATCTATGACTATTATTATCTTTGGTTGTTGGGTATAAATTCCTAACACTTCTTCATATGCATTTGCTCTTGATTTGGATTGGTTTTGTGAATATTCCAATTTTTGAGCTTTTAAGTCAAATTTGTGTGAAATCCTTTTATGGATGTTTGATCATGCTTTTGGTGATGCATCGAGGAGCATATAGGGCCGGGTTGCCGATTGGCATAAACCCTTAGAGCCAATGTTCGTCCGGTTGCATTTTGGAAGAGTTTGCTCTTCATTTGTATAAGGCTGAAAAACAGCCCAGGCATGATTCAGTCGACTGAAATCTCTGTTCAGTCGACTGAACCTGAAACCCGAGAGTTTCTAGGCATGATTCAGTCAACTGAAAAATTCTGCACAGTCGCCTGAAACTGGAAACGGAAAGTTTCCTGAACCTGGAAAATTTCCAGGCACAGGGTCAGTCGACTGAAATCTCTCTTCAGTCGACTGAACCTGCTGTTTGAGTCCAATTTGCCTTATTGGATTGAAATTCCAATTTAAATCGATTCGTGATAATCCTATTTGTTGTTATCATCTATTATGACTTTGATGACTCTTTTTTTGGGATTTTTGAATATCCATTTCTATGGATCCTTTATCGATTTCTTTGGATTTTATTCAAGTCTTCGTACGTGAATTTTTTTGTGATTGATTGTTCTTACAATCTTCTTCGTGATTTGTCACTTTAAAAATATAAAGGTTTTCTATACTAGTAGTAAATATCAAAACTCTTTCCTCAAAAGATTTCAATACTATTTTAATACCGAATTCGTTTATAAAACAGTTTTCCAATCTATTAGTATATACAAACCTTTACCTCACTCGTATGAGAAATCTAATTAAACGGCTTAGTAAAACAAGTGGTATGAAACGCTTGCGTTTACTTTGTCGGTTAATTCTTGGACATGTTCGATTGAACCTCTTGTGACAATTTTCTAGTGGAGATTTACAGTTTGTTCGTAAATATTTAAGTTAAGCAAGTGGTTATGGGACATGAAGCTAAACTCATATATTTACTAGCTTAGTGTAATTGACACTTCTCGCTGATCATGACGATCATCTTTGTGATTTAGACTAGCAATGTGCGATGTCTCTTTGTCTGCGAGGGAGACTAAACCCCGTTTTGTGGAGTTTCGACTCAATCTGTGACAACCCATGGTCTTCGGGCCGTTTGTGGAGCTTCGGCTCAATTTGTGATGGTTAGCGACCATGGAATTAACGTTTCGTTTGTGATACACGTGTTGGTGAGCTTTATGCTCCCGTTTGTGATAGGCCTCCCCCCCCCTTTTTGTGATTTCTGGATTTCTTGTGTAGATTTCTAGAATTTGTGTTTCACCAATTTGTCGTGATTTCCATTGATAATTCTTATCGATATTTGTGCATTGGTGAATTTGTGTGTCATTGACTTTAGTGATTTCTGGATTTCTTGTGTAGTCTTCTGGAATTTGTGCGTCATTGACTTTTGAGATTGACATTGGTATTATCGTCAATATTTGTGGTTTGATGAACGAAATAAAGAGTATGACACTTCTCGGATTCTTGTGTAGATTTTTGTGATATTGATTAATCTCTTGTTGATTATCAACTACTTATATATCACAGCTTGGCCTTGTGATTATTATGTGTTTAGTCATAACTCTGACTCTATGTCGTTTCATCTGATATCTATAGTTAGACTGATCCGTTTATTATTTTCTTATTAAATAATACTCGGGTCAGACCGAGATGTTGCAGGTGCTTCTTCTTGACTTCTCTCTTGGGATTGATTTCTCTTGCTTTTGGTTAACTACTTAGATTAGTAGTTTTTGTTGTATACATTTGAGATATAGACTCCATAATGTATACTTATTCTTTTGTGTAGTTCATGTAACTATTCTTTTGTGATATTGTGGATCTTTTTAGACCACAACTCTGATATACACTGTCATGTGTTAATTATATATTCATATCTTCTTCCGCCTTTGTGATATGAATTATCTGTGACTGATTTATGTTATGTTTATTTCTATATTTGTTTCCGAAGATTTTATATGGCCACTGTGTGATAGCTTTGAGTTTGTATCTGTATGTCGGATTTTCTCCAGAGATGAAAAGTTATATTTTTATTTGGCATACCGGTACTCGCACAAAGCAATTATACAAATGGTCGCTCCTCAACAGCCTTATTCTCAGTGCTAGTCGACAGCATTACTCCGTAGTGTTCTTGGCTAGCGTGGGTATAGAGGTGGGGCATAACAGCTTGGTATCGGAGCCAAACTTCGGAACAATATGGAATATTATAACAAGGATCATCGTCCTAAGTTCATCTTAGGAGTCGTGCTTTAGGATTTTTATTCGGGTCTACGTACCGTTCTATCCTATTTTCTTTTATGATTCCTTGTTTTATCTATAAGATTGCTTGATATTCAATTTGGTGAATGACCTTTTTATTCCTCTTCTTTCTTTCTAAAGGAAGATAAATGTCTAGACCTGGCCGCCCCAGAGCCGTGCCATCTAGCACTCCGCCCCAGGATGGAGTTTTTATGACTGCTCAACAGCTTCTTGATTTAGTGACAAATGCTTAAGCAGCTGGAGCTAACCCGGAACCTACTCACCCAAAGTCGGGATTTGCACGCTTGTGTAGAGATTACACTAAATTGGGTGGGGAGCCATTCAGAGGTTCCGAAACTGTTATTGAAGTACAGGCCTGGCTAAGGTCATGCGATCGAATCTTTTCTCGCATGAACCTTATTGACCTTCGCCGAGTTCAGGTGGCCTCTAGTATGCTCCGAGAAAGAGCATTGGACTGGTACGAACTTCTTATTTCTGAGATTAATGAAGCGGATCTCACCTGGGAGAAATTTCGAGAGCGCTTCGAGTTAAAATTCGTACCAGAAGCAAAAAAAGTGACATTGGCTCGACGATTTATAGACCTTGTTCAAGGTGAGTCATCCGTGACTGATTACGTCGCCTCCTTCGAGTCGCTTTCCAAATATGGGGTTGAATACATCAACACCCCTCTTAAGAAGAATCAGAGATTCGTTTATGGCTTAAACAAAAGTCTCAAGAAGCCATTACTTCTAAAGTTAGAAGTTTCTTTCGACCAACTAGTTGATATCGCTCTTCGTCTTGAAGAGGCGGATAAGGAGAATGATGTTGAAGTAGTGGGTTCCAAACCAACCTTCAACAACAAGAAAAAGGCCAAACAAATTTAAAGGCCCTTATCCCAATAAGAAAGGGAAGCAAGCAACCTCCGTGGCAAAGACTTCTTCCTTTGGTCGTGGGGAATGCTATAATTGTGGTTCGAAATACCATTATGCGAACAAGTGCCCAAAGTCTCTTTCTTGTCGCTACTGCAAAGTTCCCGGTCATGTTATATCTTCATGCCCCAGGCTTCAGGGCAAGAAGGAGGGAAAGTTAAATGTTGCTCAAGCCCCTGGCAACACATCTCGTGGCCAAGGTATTTCTCATTCTATTCTAGATGGAATTATTTTGTTTCGTGATCATCCTATTCGAGTTCTTTTTGATACTGGTGCGTCCCATTCTTTTATATCAAAAGAACTTGTTGATACTTTTTCCTTGGATGTTTTGTGTTTAATGACTTCTTTGAGAATTGCGAATCCGGTTGGTGGATCCGCAACAATCAGTTTATTGTGTAAAGATGTCGAGATTATTTTGTGTGATTTTTCTTTCCGAGCCGATTTGCATGTTATGCGTTATTTAGGCTTTGGAATGATTTTGGGAATGGATTGGCTTAACCGTTATGAAGCTCATATCCTATGTCCTGAGCGGACTATTCATCTTCGACATCCTCAATCTGTTAATCAGGTTTCTGTTATTCTTAAAGATTCGGATTCTGCTTTGGTTGCATCTTTATATTCTTTAAATCCTCGTGATGACGATGATGATGATGAGGGTGATATTATTTCTCTTATTCACGTCGTTTGTGAATTTTCCGACATATTCGAGCCCGTTTTAGGATTACCACCTAAGCGAGCAATTGAGTTCAGAATTAATCTTATTCCGGGAGCTCAACCTATCACTCGTCCTCCTTATCGTATGTCCAATAAAGAGAACGAGGAGATGCGTAAACAATTATCTGAATTAGAAACGAAGCAATTTATTCGCTCTAGTTCCTCGCCTTGGGGAGCTTCAGCTATTTTTGTGAAGAAATCCGATGGTACACTTAGGCTTTGCGTTGACTACCGCAAGCTTAATGATCTTACTATCAAAAATAAATATCCTTTACCTCGGATTGATGATCTATTCGATCAACTTAGTGGTGCTAGAGTCTTTTCACAATTGGACTTGGCTACCGGTTTTCATCAGCTTCGTATTGCAGAGGATAGCATTCCTTTGACATCGTTCCGTACTCGGTATGGATCTTATGAATGGCTTGTTATGCCATTTGGGTTAACTAATGCACCGGCTTATTTCGTTGACTTAATGAATCGAGTTTTTAAAGACTTTCTCGACCGGTTTGTTCTCATCTTTATTGATGATATTCTTGTGTATTCTAAAACCGAGGAGGAGCATGAAAAACATTTTCGGATTATGTTGGAAACTCTTAGGAGTAACCAATTAAAGGCAAAATTTTCTAAATGCCATTTTTGGCAATCTCGTGTGAAGTTTCTCGGTCACATTATTTCTGAATCTAGAATTTCCGTGGATCCTTCAAAGATTGAAGCGATTCAAGATTGGAAGAGACCGGAGAGCGTGACAGAGATTCGTAGTTTTCTTGGATTGGCGGGCTATTACCGTCGCTTTATTAAAGACTTTTCTAAAATTGCCGTGCCTCTCACTAGCTTGACGAAGAAAGGTGTTAAATACATTTGATCGGACAAATGTGAAGCTTCTTTTCAGAAATTAAAAGAACTTCTTTCTGATGCTCCTATTCTTGTTATTCCCGATGGGAATCAAGATTTCGTTGTTTATACCGATGCTAGTCGCATTGGTTTGGGTGCCGTTCTTATGCAAAAGGAACGTGTTATTGCTTATGCTTCTAGGAAATTAAAGCTTGCTGAGACTAGATATGCCACTCATGATTTAGAGCTCGCGGCTATTGTCTTTGCTCTTCGGATTTGGCGTCATTATCTTTGAGGAGAGAAATTTGTTCTTTACACAGATCATAAGTCTTTGAAATATTTATTCTCTCAAAAGGAACTTAATTTGCGTCAACAGCGTTGGCTCGAATTTCTTGCATCATATGACCTTGATATTCTTTATACTCCCGGTAAGGGTAATCGTGTCGCCGATGCTCTTAGCCGTAAACAACAAGCTGTTGTTTCTATGATGATATCCGAATGAAACGATCTCAAGATCTTATCCACTTGCGAAATTCGAGACCGTGTTTCCGATTTATGCTCATCATTTGTTTTATGTAGCCTTGAGGCTCGTCCTTCTCTTTTGGACCGCATTTTTGAAGCTCAAAGGCTAGATCCCGAATTGGCTCTTTTTGGCCAAAATATTAAGGATAAAATTGATATTGAAGGTTTGAAAGACTTTGATATCGATTCTCGTGGCGGCATTCGGAAATTTGGTAGACTTGTCGTGCCAAATATTGGTGATCTTCGTAAAGATATTTTAGAGGATTCTCATCACTCTAAATTTACCATTCATCCCGGTAGTAGTAAAATGTACGCAGATATGAAGCGACTTTATTATCGGGAGGGAATGAAACTTGACATCGCTAACTTCGTTAAACGTTGCATGACTTGCCAACTCGTTAAGGCCGAACATCAAAGGCCAGGTGGGTTATTGCAACCTTTAGAAATTCCGGTTTGGAAGTGGGACCAAATTTCCATGGATTTTATAGATGGCCTTCCCCGTTCTCGTTCGGGTCATGATAGCTTATGGGTGATTGTTGATAGGCTTACTAAATCTGCCCATTTTATTCCCGTTCGGTCTAATCGAACCGTTCCTCTTTTGGCCAAAATATTTATCAAAGAAATTGTTAAATTGCATGGTGTTCCTACTTCTATTGTTAGTGATCGTGATCCATTGTTTACTAGTGGATTTTGGAAGAGTCTTCAAAAAGCTTTAGGAACGAGGCTTAATTTTAGCACCGCTTATCACCCCCAGTCCGATGGACAAACCGAGCGTGTGAATCAAACTCTTGAAGATCTTCTTCGTGCTTGTGTTCTTGATTTTGGTGGAAGTTGGGAAGATCATATTTCACTTGTTGAATTTTCCTATAACAATAGCTCCCAATCTAGTATTGGTATGGCACCTTTCGAGGCACTCTACGGAAGGCCATGCCGATCCCCTTCTTGTTGGCTTGAGACCGGTGAGAAGCTGGTTTTAGGTCCATATTTTATTCGTGATTCCACAGAGAAAATTGAACTTATTCGTCATAGGATGAAAGAAGCCCAGAGTAGACAAAAATCCTATGCCGATAACCAGAGAAGGAAGTTAGAATTTTCTGTGGGAGATCTTGTGTTCATTCGTGTTTCACCTATGAAGGGTGTTGTACGTTTCAGTCGATTGGGAAAACTTGCGCCTCGATATATTGGGCCATTTCCTATCACCGAACGTATTGGTTTCATGGCTTATCGCCTTTTATTACCGGCTCAGTTTTCTGCTATGCATGACGTGTTTCACGTTTCTCAACTTCGGAAATGCCTTCGAGATTCCGATTCTATTCTTGAGCCCGGTGTTGTGGAAGAGATTGAAGTTTCGCCTAATTTAACTTATGAGCAACATCCTATTCGTATCATTGCTTCGGAAGTCAAGCGACTTCGAAATAAAGATGTTCCGCTTGTTAAAGTTCAATGGTCTTCAAATCCTAAGGATTATTCTTGGGAATCTAGAGAGTACATCGAGCGTACACATCCGGACTTACTTTCTCGTGCTCTTTGAGGTGAACTTCTTATTTCAAACTTATTTTGTGTTGAATATGCTTTTATGGTTGTTACTATATATCTTCTTCTTGTAATATTGCGAGGACGCAATTTCTTTAAGGAGGGGAGTCTGTAACAACCCGCATATTTATCGATTTTATATTTAAATATTTTATTTAAATATTTTATCGTTGGTCGGATTTTAGTCCGAAAAGCTACTTTTTGCATACGGTCGAATTAGGACTCGTGACCACTCCCATTGAGTTCAAAATGCCGTTTGCGACCTTTTTGAGTATAAGCTTCGATATGTTTGGAGAAAGTTGATTTTTGCTACTTTTCACTTTGGGTTTGGTTTGGGCTCAGCCCTAGGTTAACTTATGCTCAAATCTGAGCCACTCTTCCCCACTCACCCTCTTTCTCTTCTCATTTCAGTTCTTAGAGTATTAATGGTGGGAGAGGTTGGAAATTAAAACTCCAAAACCATAGTTTCTCTTGCAAATCAAATTCCTTGCTCCAAACTCAAGAAGAACCCATTGGTAAGCTTCTCTTCTTCTTCTCCAACTTATTCTCATACCAATTTCAGAAATTCCTAAACCTAATTTTGGGAATGTTCTTGTTTTTGAGCTTAGATTCAAGCTCAATTGGGTTGTGTTGAAGAGAGGGTTATTCTCCATTTGCTTTCAAGCTTCTTCTTGCTCGATTTTATGAAAAGGTGAGATTTTTATCTCACATCTATGACTATTATTATCTTTGGTTGTTGGGTATAAATTCCTAACACTTCTTCATGTGCATTTGCTCTTGATTTGGATTGGTTTTGTGAATATTCCAATTTTTGAGCTTTTAAGTCAAATTTGTGTGAAATCCTTTTATGGATGTTTGATCATGCTTTTGGTGATGCATCGAGGAGCATATAGGGCCGGGTTGCCGATTGGCATAAACTCTTAGAGCCAATGTTCGTCCGGTTGCATTTTGGAAGAGTTTGCTCTTCATTTGTATAAGGCTGAAAAACAGCCCAGGCATGATTCAATCGACTGAAATCTCTGTTCAGTCGACTGAACCTGAAACCCGAGAGTTTCCAGGCATGATTCAGTCAACTGAAAAATTCTGCACAGTCGACTGAAACTGGAAACAGAAAGTTTCCTGAACCTGGAAAATTTCCAGGCACAGGTTCAGTCGACTGAAATCTTTGTTCAGTCGACTGAACCTGCTGTTTGAGTCCAATTTGCCTTATTGGATTGAAATTCCAATCTAAATCGATTCGTGATAATCCTATTTGTTGTTATCATCTATTATGACTTTGATGACTCTTTTTTTTGGGATTTTTGAATATCCATTTCGATGGATCCTTTATCGATTTCTTTGGATTTTATTCACGTCTTCGTACGTGAATTTTTTTGTGATTGATTGTTCTTACAATCTTCTTCGTGATTTGTCACTTTAAAAATATAAAGGTTTTCTATACTAGTAGTAAATATCAAAACTCTTTCCTCAAATGATTTCAATACTATTTTAATACCAAATTCGTTTATAAAACAGTTTTCCAATCTATTAGTATATACAAACCTTTACCTCACTCGTATGAGAAATCTAATTAAACGGCTTAGTAAAACAAGTGGTATGAAACGCTTGCGTTTACTTTGTCGGTTAATTCTTGGACTTGTTCGATTGAACCTCTTGTGACAATTTTCTAGTGGAGATTTACAGTTTGTTCGTAAATATTTAAGTTAAGCAAGTGGTTATGGGACATGAAGCTAAACTCATATATTTACTAGCCTAGTGTAATTGACACTTCTCGCTGATCATGACGATCATCTTTGTGATTTAGACTAGCAATGTGCGATGTCTCTTTGTCTGCGAGGGAGACTAAACCCCGTTTTGTGGAGTTTCGACTCAATCTGTGATGGGGTAGCAACCCATGGTCTTCGGGCCGTTTGTGGAGCTTCGGCTCAATTTGTGATGGTTAGCGACCATGGAATTAGAGTTCCGTTTGTGATACACGTGTTGGTGAGCTTTATGCTCCCGTTTGTGATAGGCCTCCCCCCCTCTTTTTGTGATTTTTGGATTTCTTGTGTAGATTTCTAGAATTTGTGTTTCACCAATTTTTCGTGATTTCCATTGATAAGTCTTATCGATATTTGTCCATTGGTGAATTTGTGTGTCATTGACTTTAGTGATTTCTGGATTTCTTGTGTAGTCTTCTGGAATTTGTGCGTCATTGACTTTTGAGATTGACATTGGTATTATCGTCAATATTTGTGGTTTGATGAACGAAATAAAGAGTATGACACTTCTCGGATTCTTGTGTAGATTTTTGTGATATTGATTAATCTCTTGTTGATTATCAACTACTTATATATCACAGCTTAGCCTTGTGATTATTATGTGTTTAGTCATAACTCTGAATCTATATCGTTTCGTCTGATATCTATAGTTAGACTGATCCGTTTATTATTTTCTTATTAAATAATACTCGGGTCAGACCGAGATGTTGCAGGTGCTTCTGCTTGACTTCTCTCTTGGGATTGATTTCTCTTGCTTTTGGTTAACTACTTAGATTAATAGTTTTTGTTGTATACATTTGAGATATAGACTCCATAATGTATACTTATTCTTTTGTGTAGTTCATGTAACTATTCTTTTGTGATATTGTGGATCTTTTTAGACCACAACTCTGATATACACTGTCATGTGTTAATTATATATTCATATCTTCTTCCGTCTTTGTGATATGAATTATCTGTGACTGATTTATGTTATGTTTATTTCTATATTTGTTTCCGAAGATTTTATATAGCCACTGTGTGATAGCTTTGAGTTTGTATCTGTATGTCGGATTTCCTCTAGAGATGAAAAGTTATATTTTTATCTAGCATACCGGTACTCGCACAAAGCAATTATACAGATGGTCGCTCCTCAACAGCCTTATTCTCCGTGCTAGTCGACGGCATTACTCCGTAGTGTTCTTGGCTAGCGTGGGTATAGAGGTGGGGCGTAACACTAAGTGAGAAAGGTATTTTTGGTTGAATTTTAGAAGTTAAAATTGTGAATTTTTGCATTTGTTTGTCAAAAAGTGTATTTTTGCAAATTAAGGTTTTTATTAATAATAATAATGTTTTAAAATTAAAAATTGATCTTTTCATAGTGTAAAATAATTTATTTCATGTGTATGTAAATTGACATATTTTGTTTGGTCGAAAATTAGAAAGAAAATGACTTTGTTTTAATATATAGTGTAATATATGTTCATTTGATTTATGTGTTTATTTTATAACTTAGGCCATTTAGTTTTCTTCTTATTGGGTCCTAAAAGCCCATTAGCCTAATCTAAGAGATAAGAAAATGAGAAAAATATCTCTTGTACGTACATAAATCATTCTCATCTCCTTCCTCAAGTCAAAAAAAGAACCCATTTCCTTTTTACAAACCCTAGACAAAAATCATCAAATTAGACTCAAATTTGGTGTTTTAAAAATTAGTTTGAAGCTAAATCTACAGGTAATCAAAATCTAAAACCTAATATTTCACCAGAAGTCTAAATTTGTGAATGATTGTTTGCTAATTGCTTTCTTCTTTCTTGCATGCACTTGTTTTATAGTTTTACAGGTTATAGAAGCTCAAATTTAACCCAAGCTTCAATCTTTCTCCATTAATTCGGGTATTTGCTATGATAAATCAAAGGTGAGTTACTGCTCACAATTGCTAGCTGAAGAAAAAGCTTCGAAATGCCAAAATATACTCAAAAATAGCTTCAATACAATGATTTTATGCTCATGTTTTGTTTTGTGAGATCTGAGTTTGTATGTCACTTTGCATATTATTTTCACCCAAATCCGACGACGAAATGCTGTCAGGTTTTCTTCAGTTGATATCCTGTATGCTGTAGCATATGCATACCAATTGCAAAACATATTCTCTTGATGCTTGAAAACTGCACTACAAAATCAATGCGCAGCCTGAAAATTTTCTGTGCACATTTTGTTTTCTGTGATGCCACAAACATGGCCTGAGTCCATGTTTGAGACTTCATTTCACAATCGAATTGCATCATTCTTTTTTTTCTGAAAGATGAAATTCTCTACTATAGGTTTTCCAAATTTTAGGTCATTTTGACATTTATAGATTATATAAATATGTTGCCAAACTTGAACCTGGAACATGTTTTTGCCCAGTTTTACAGTGAAAACACTGTCTGGGTTCAATTTTGAAACATCCTAACTTTCTCATGTTTTATCCAAATTGCATCATTCTTTTTTTGTTAGAAATATAGAGTTTTCTACTACAAGCATAACAATTTTGATCTCAATTCGATGCCATTTGATTCTCTATTTCATGCCTGGAAGTTGAACCCAAGATGGTTTCAGGCCTATAAATTTTTAGTTTTTGGACTGTTGCAAAAATGGCCTGAGTCCATGTTTGAGACAAAATAACTCATTCGGTTCTAATCGGATTTGAGTGAATCTTTTTTCAGATTAAAGTGGGAGTGTTGATTTACATTCGTAAAAAATTTCATGAAAATCTGGGTTGGTTAGCTATGCCAACCTCGTTGCCGAAATCGGACTAGTGTGCTGTTTTGAATAAACAGAAAATCCTAGTTTCGATCCAACTTTTAGACGACGCCACTTCTTCTTTTAAAGTCGGAATCAGATGGTTCTTTTTGAAAATCATGGTAGATGTATTAGTCTATGATTTACCAAATTCCTCGAAGATCTGGGTTGATTTGCCCCTTCGAACTCATCGTCGAAGTTGAACATTTAAGCTGTTTTTACACAACTGTTTATAGTGGTTGTAGTACGACTTCGAAGCGACGCAGAATCTTCATTTCAAGTTCGAATTGGATGAATCTTTTTGCTGATTGGAGTAGGGATGCTAGTCTACATTCCTGCAAAATTTCATGTCATTTGGACTCTTCTTTCAGGTCCATACCTGCGGTCGAACTAGTGATCACAGCTTGATTTCAGCAGTTTTTATACTTTGAATAATTTCCGCCATTTTTGAATTTTCCCGAATTCTTGAGTTTTCTCACTAGATTTTGTGCATGGGTTTTATAAAGAATTTTAAAGTGTTTTTCAAATAAATTGGCTTGTGAAATTATTATTTATAATTATTTTTAAGTATTAAATTATTTACTCCATAATAGGAGAATTTCAAAGGCAATTTAAAAAGTGTTTTCAAACGATTTCTAACTCGTTCCAAATTATTTTCTGAGTAAAATTACACTCTTTTTCACTTCGAACGAAGTGGGAAGGTAATTAAATGGTTGGGTAAAACAGTTACTATTGAATATGTGCGTTTATCTTTCCAATTAATTCCTAATCTATTCGTTTGATCGTTTTGACATTCGGGTCTAGTTTACCGATAAGATGAGATAACTTTTTACTGCTTTGAGTGTGGAATTGACTAATGGTTAGTAAACCATTTGTGCGAACGTGTGGTATGGGACACACGTTAACACTTTTCGGGTTCCTTTCCGAGAGTTTGTGACACATATTGCCAGTTAGTGGTGTCCAGTACTGGGCCTCCGGACCTTCGCCGCTACGGTTTGTTGCCTCGGGGTTTGTGGCTTCGGGTTTGTGCCTTCGGGTTTGTTCCCTTCGGGTTTGTTACCCTATAGTATCGCTTTTGGAGTTGGTCATTCGTCACTGCTCGAGAGATACTTGGGTTTGTCGCCTTCGGGCCTGTGGATCCTTTTTTATACAGTACTGAGCATGTGCATATTTTGTTTCATTGATATTTATATTTCCCTAGGGTATCACCTTTCGGAGTAGGTCTTTTGAACCACTCGATACATAGCGATTACCTTGTGGAAACTTGTGTTACCTTCATTGGTATTTGTTATTTGCCTTTTTGGCTTGATTTGGGATATTCATATACTTTGTTTATTTGAGTTGCCGATGATATGAGGCTTGTTATGATTCATCTTTTGTTAGATGAACGAGTTATCTTTTTAGAGATATTTGTAGTACTTTATGACCTTGCATGTTCATTATCATTTAGCTTATCTAACTGATTTGTTTAGCTAGACTGACCCGTGTATTTTATACTCGGGTCAGACCGAGGTGTTTCAGGTTAGGTACATTTGGACTTAGCTTATTCTGCTTCCGCATGGACTATTCTGCTAGCTCCTTTTGTTATAGCTTTTTGTGTAGTCCTTTTTGGTGGTAACTCTGATATGTATATTCTTTTGACTCGCCTGTATATTGTGGTTGCTACACCACTTGACATGTATCATTTTGTATACTCTGTGATGTATATGTATATATGTTTATATATATGTAATGATCTACTGTTCTGTGATGTGTTTTACATTTGAGTTGTTATATTTTGTTCTGTTTGATCTTATAGCCATTATAGTTTTGTATTAAATATCTATTGGATATGTCGATTCACTTGAGAAGGAAAAAATATGTTATATTTATCGACGTATTCAATAGATAGTTAAGACAAGGCTATAGATGGTCGCTCCTATCCAGTTCTATTCTTCGTATTAGCAGATGGTATTACATTGTAATACTCTTTGCTAATGTGGGTCTCGGGGTGGGGTGTTATAGCATGGTATCTGAGCTGAGTTCAGGACAAAATATGATAAACACAGAACAGAAACACATATTACGGTACATCAAAGTGTAATACAAGTGTTACGAATTCCTCAATCGTGTCGTTAGTCTTTTCATTTCCTTAGATTGAGTGATAAGTTTGAAAACATTATAAGGATTTTAAATATCACTATTTTTAAAATAGTAGAAATTAGACCTCAGATGGCTTAGATTTAAATTATGTGTTTTGATCCTCAGTGATTAGAGTTGCGCAGCGGAAATAGTGTTACTGTTTTTGCTGGGCAAATTTAATGCTTTATTTTTTAATAAATGCTTGTTTGGTTGATAATAGCATGAATGTGTGTTAGCATTGTTATTGTTGAAATAATATTGAGTAGGTGATATAATTGAGAGTTAGAAACCTACTCAATGCAAATGATAAGAACTTGCACTGTCTTTAAGTTGTGGCTACCACAAGAATTATTTGAAAGATTAAATTTTGAAAATGAAATTTAATTCATAAGTGGTATTTAACCAAAGGTTAAAGTGAAATAAAAATTTAATGCTTAAGAATTTCATGGATGCATTTTAAAGAAGTAAAATTACTAAAAGAATTTTTGAGAAGCATCCATGTGAATGGAAAATCTTTCTAACAAAAGATATACTTATGTATATAACTTGATTGTTTTATGAATTGATTGTATGGTTGTATAATTAGAAAACATTTTATATTTTGAAAATAAACGTTGTTACAACCAAGTTTAAGATTCCTTAAGAAATCAAAACAGGTTTTATAATTTCTTGTGTCAATTGGCTAATAAGTATTTTAAGAATTCTGGTCGACGCGTCTGATCAACGTTATCGATAGGGATTCCTAAACACTTACGGGGCGATGTGATACATGCTTTTGAAATGGCAATAAACAATATTTACTAGTATAGATGTGGAATGTATATAGATATTGCAAAGATTTTGAAAATTCTAAATTGCCAATTGAGATAAGTATTTTATATACATACTTAAGGACTTATGGAAGTAGTGTGACATAGAAGGCAATGGAGAGGCAATGTTGATCTTGGTCAACTTTGTAGTCCTTGATAATGTCATTCACTATAAACGTATTAGTTAGATGTTATTATTTTATAAATTGATAATTGAAAATTTTGAATATGGTTTCATTTAAATAAATTGTATTCATTATTAGTTATATTACATGTTTGTAAAAGTTTGCATACATGGAAAAATTAAAATTCTTAAGTAAGCTTTTGGGTAAAGTATTTTGCAAAATATTACCTTATGCTAATTCATTTATATGGAAAATAATTTTAATTAAGGAAATACCTTATTTGGATGAAACTATCATGTGATAGTGATTAATAAAACAAAGTATTCAAATTAAGAAAATGAATTATTTAGAAATCTAAAATAATGATTGCAATGAGGTTTAATAAAAGATAAAAGGATAGTTGTGAAGATTAGTTTAAACATTTAATCATTTGATTAATAACTAGTGAAAAAAAGTATGCCTTTGGGAAAATTTAAGAAAATGCTAATTGGGTGCTTTTGAATTAGCATGAAATTTAATAAGGAGCAAAACCATTAGAGTAAGTTTGGTTATGAATTTAAATAGTGTTAAAAACTTGTTAATTATGTATTTGTGAAGTTCAATTGAAAACTAGTTTGAATTAAGTATCAACCTTAGCTAGTTCTAAGTGATAATAAAATAAATTTTTAACTTTGTGGATTAAGAGAAAATTCAATTTAAAAGATTCATTTATTATAAAATGCAAATTTTTGTGAAAAGCTAGAAATAATAATAAATAGAGCAACAAGATAAGATTTTTAATTGTGAAAGCAATTTAAAAAAAACAATATGTAATTCCAAAGTCTAGTTTGGATAGATAATTATTTCTTACTAATATAAGAAAGTAATTATCTTAACTAAAATACGAGTCTTCTTTTAAAAGACTTTTTGTTAATTAGGAAAACGTTTTCCTTGTAAAACATTTTGAAAGTTTGTTGTTTGTATTATAGTGTAATTCTAGATGTCTTTGTTTTTCAGAGAAAAGGATCATGTAATAAATGTTTTAGAGAAAAGATTTTTGATCTAAAAATTATGTATTTTGAATTTAATAATGGTTTGAAAATTTAACAATAAAAGGTCTTGTGTCGGAAAATTTTGATTGAAAAGTGCTGTTTAAAACAGCAATAACTTATGATTTACAAATCCAAGTGGGTCCATTCTTTTTGCAAAAGAGAGTTCTTTCAGTAAGCTATAAATAATATTCGTATCATTTTCGAAAATTTTGCAGTTTGTTTATTCAAAAATGAGTTTGAAAACTGATGGACATCTTCGTCCTCTTTTATAATATCTGAGTTTAAAGATGAAAGTAAATTGAGCATAACTTTCAAAGAATAAATCCGATTTTGATGATCTTTCTATCGCTGGAAAGCTTGGACTGAGTAAAATAACTTTTATTTTATGAGTATTCTCAGATTATGAGTTTTACTGTGTCAAAATCCTGAGTCTTTGTAGCAGGCCTGAATTTGAAAATTTTGAAGTTTTGAGTTGTTGTCTTATTTAAACTATGATTTTAATACTTCATATGTTTATAAGTGGGTGCTAATATATTTCAATAAGTCAAATGCAGGTGAAAGAGGATATTTGAATGATTAATTAGCAAAATAGTAAGTATAAAAGTAAACATGCTCGCATTTTAAACGTTAAAAATGAAAGGTATGAATTGCTAAGTGTTTATGTGTTAAATATATATATTATGTTCTGACCTTTTGGTCGATGTATATCTATAATTCATATTTATGAATTTGTAAAAGGCTCTCCATGCAAAGGAGACTGTCAAATTTTTCGAAAAATTAAACACTTAGATAAATTTTCATAGTGAATATGAAAATTTAATTAGTGAATATTTAGAGCCATCAATGAAGGGTCTAATAAGTTTCCTTTTAAATGATAAAGTAAAATGGTTTAAAATTTGATAAATTTAGTGGAGAAAAAAATATTGCTTATTGTAGTATATTTATTTTTGGAATTAGAGTATGGAACAACTCCAATTTAATTTACTTTAAATTTAAAGTAGAGATGATTGAATTGAAAATTTAAGAGACTTTAAACATTTTCAAGTATTGAAATTTGAGTTTCGGGTATTTGCTATGATAAATCAAAGGTGAGTTACTGCTCACAATTGCTAGCTAAAGCAAAAACTTCAAAATGCCAAAATCTATCCAAAAATAGCTTCAATACAATGATTTTATGCTCATGTTTTGTTTTGTGAAATCCGAGTTTGTATGTCATTTTGCACATTATTTTCACCCAAATCCGGCAACGAAATGCTGCCGGGTTTTCTTCAGTTGATAGCTTGTGTGTTGTAGTATACGCATACCAAATTTCATAGCAAAACATATTCGTATGATGCCTGAAAACTCCACTACAAAATCAATGCACAGCCTGAAAATTTTCTGTGCACATTTTGTTTTCTGCGATGCCACAAACATGGCCCGAGTACATGTTTGAGACAGCATATCTCTTCCATTTCTCAATCGAATTGAATCATTATTATTTTTCCTGAAAGATAAAGTTCTCTACTATAGGTTTGCCAAATTTCAGGTCATTATATAAATATGTTGCCAAACTTGGACCTGGACCATGTTTTTGCCCAGTTTTACAGTGAAAATACTGTCTGGGTTCAATTTTAAAACATCTTAACTTTCTTATGTTTTATCCAATTTTCATCATTCTTTTTTGTTAGAAAGATAGAGTTTTCTACTACAAGCATAACAATTTTGAACTCAATCCGATGTCATTTGATTCTCTGTTTCATGCCTGGAAGTTGAACCCAAGATGGTTTCAGGCTTGTAAATTTTTAGTTTTTGGACTGTTGCAAACATGGCCTGAGTCCATGTTTGAGACAAAATAACTCATTCGGTTCTATTCGTATTTGAGTGAATCTTTTTTCAGATTGGAGTAGTAGTGTTGATTTACAATCCTGTAAAATTTCATGACAATTTAGGTTGGTTAGCTACGCCAACCTCGTTGTCGAAATCGGACCAGTGTGTTGTTTTGAATAAACAGAAAATCCTAGTTTCGGTCCAACTTTGAGACGACGCCACTTCTTCGTTTCAAGTCAGAATCGAACGGTTCTTTTTGCAAATCGTGGTAGAAGTATTAGTCTATGCTCTACCGAATTTCTTGAAGAACTGGGTTCATTTGCCCCTTCGAACTCATCGTCGAAGTTGAACATTTGCGCTGTTTTTATGCAGCTGTTTATAGTGCTTTTAGTCCGACTTCGAAGCGACGCAGAATCTTCATTTCAATTTGGAATTGGATGAATCTTTTTGCTGGTTGGAGTAGGAATGTTAGTCTATATTCCTGCAAAATTTCATATCATTTGGACTCTTCTTTCAGGTCCATACCTGCGGTCGAACTAGCAATCACCGCTTGATTTCAGCGGTTTTTATACTTAGAATAATTTGCGCCATTTTTGATATTTTCCCGAACTTGAGTTTTATCTCTAGATCTCGCGCACGGGTTTTATAAAGCATTTTAAAGTGTTTTCAAATAAATTGGTTTGTGAAATTATTATTTATTATTATTTTTGAGTATTAAATTATTTACCCCATAATAGGAGAATTTCAAAGGCAATTTACAAAGTGTTTTCAAGCGATTTCTAAACTCGTTCCAAATTATTTTCTGAGTAAAATTATACTATTTTGCACTTCGAACGAAGTGGGAAGGTAATTAAATGGTTGGGTAAAACATTTACTATGGAATACGTGCGTTTATCTTTCCAATTAATTCCTAATCTATTCGTTTCATCGTTTTGACCTTCGGGTCTGGTTTACCGATGAGATGAGATAAACTTTGTACTGCTTTGAGTGTGGAATTGACTAATGGTTAGTAAAACATTTAGTGCGAACGTGTGGTATAGGACACAAGCTAAAACTTTTCGGGTTCCTTTCCGAGAGTTTGTGACACATATTGCCAGTTAGTGGTGTCCAGTACTGGGCCTCCGGACCTTCGCCGCTACGATTTATTGCCTTGGGGTTTGTGCCTTGGGGTTTGTGCCTTCGGGTTTGTTGCCTTCGGGTTTGTTGCCCTATAGTATCGCTTTTGGAGTTGCTTCTTCGTCACCACTCGAGAGATACTTGGGTTTGTCGCCTTTGGGCTTGTGGATCCTTGTTTATATAGTACTGAGCACGTGCATATTTTGTTTCATTGATATTTATATTTTCCTAGAGTATCACCTTTCGGAGTGGGTATTTTGAACCACTCGATACATAGCGATTACCTTGTGGAAACTTATGTTATCTTCATTGGTATTTGTTATTTACCTTTTTGGCTTGATTTGGGATAGTCATATCCATTGTTTATTTGAGTTGCCGATGATATGAGGCTTGTTATGATTCATCTTTTGTTAGATGAACAAGTTATCTTTTTAGAGATATTTGTAGTACTTTATGACCTTGCATGTTCATTACCATTTAGCTTATCTAACTGATTTGATTAGCTAAACTGATCCATGTATTTTATACTCGGGTCAGACCGAGGTGTTTCAGGTTAGGTACATTTGGACTTAGCCTATTCTGCTTCCGCATGGACTATTCTGCTAGCTCCTTTTGTTATAGCTTTTTGTGTAGTCCTTTTTGGTGGTAACTCTGATATGTATATTCTTTTGACTCGTCTGTATATTGTGGTTGCTACACCACTTGACATGTATTATTTTGTATACTCTGTGATGTATATGTGTATATATATGTGATGATCTATTGTTCTGTGATGTGTTTTACATTTGAGTTGTTATATTTTATTCTGTTTGATCTTATAGCCATTATAGTTTTGTATTAAATATCTATTGGATATGTCGATTCACTTGAGAAGGAAAAAATATGCTATATTTATCGATGTATTCAGTAGATAGTTAAGACAAGGCTATAGATGGTCGCTCCTATCCAGCTCTATTCTACGTATAGTAGACGGTATTACCTTGTAATACTCTTTGCTAGTGTGGGTCTCGGAGTGGGGCGTTACAGTATTGGAATACTAATATAAAATTAATTAAATAAGATTTAATTAATGAAATATTGTACATAAGACTATCATATAAGTAATATGAAATATAAAAATTATTTTAACAACAAAACTTATATGATATGAATGTATAAACTAAAAGTGGAACATTAAAGAAACCTAAATTGACTTAAAGAATAAATAGGTACGTAAATGTACGTATATTGTGATGTTTGATGTGTTTGACACTTGAATCATGAGAGTATTTCATAGGAAATACATTATTCCATAAGTCAATATCACTTAATATAATATATGAAGATTATGAATCTTCGATATAATGTCATCCTCTACCATGTATATATATATTAATAAATTACTTGCATACTCCTTAGTGGTTGAGCAGACTAAAGCTGAGGATTTTATGTGTAGTATTATTAATATATTGAACAGATGAGTAAGATAACTATATGTATTTGTTGAGAAAACTCAAGGGACATATACTATACTTAGGCCATCACTGTATGGTAGGTATGAGTGAATAATCTCCTTCGATTTGTTGAGCAAACTCAAGGTCGAAATGAGATTAGAACAAGGAAAATGGGTCAGGAGTTGTATATGATACAACCAGTAAGGAGTTATCTATCGTTTGTGGGGCTATGATTTGTTAAGCAAACTCAAAGTCAAAATACCAAGATAGACGATTCCTAACACCTACTAGTGAAGTTAAAAGACTTTTATGTTTCATCTTTGGGTTTGGAGAAACATAAAAGACTAGTGGAATCGATATTAGAAAAATGAACTGGTAACATTTAATTGTAAGAACATATGATAAATAATGTTATAGTTATCTACAATGATAAATTTATCCATATGATATGATTGATAATTTTTTATCAATTAATATATACAAACGAACTGAATTGAAAGTTGAAAATGGAATAAAATGCCCACTATTAAATTCCTATTGCATGTTAACGTTTCAACACCCATGCAAGTGCCTGATTTTACAACTACCGAATACTTTCATGGTTTGGTCACTTATGCATTTATTTGGTCAGGACCATGCATTGCATTCTATAAGTTTCAAACTCTAAAAGCAATACAAGACTATGGATATTTCATCCATAAACAATTGCATATAAATGTTATAAGGTGAATGGTCAAAATTTGTAATGTACAATATTTCGATGAAATTAGTTCATCCAAAAAACAAAATAAACCTTAGTGCAATATGGAGTATTCAATTCGATTGATTACAAAAGGGATCATATTGTGCTAATGTAACACAAGACCAAAAACTACAAGATAGATATAGAACTCGATCGCTGAATTGTCATTTTGATCGGTTTACGTAAAGTGCAACATATTTGATGTCCTTAAATATTAAGCATAATCGAATGTGCTTTTGTAAAGAGTTTTTTATGATATTATAGTATGTTTTTTTTGAATAGTTTAACCATTTGAAAGGAAAACGGATGTATAAGAACAGAAGTAATTTAAGATACAATAGAGATGAAGAGAATGAATAGTCACTTCTGCTTCATAGAAAAACATTAGAAACGAGAATTGTAATAATAATTGATACTTCATATAGGAATAAGAAATATGATTTCTATTCCTAAATGTGTTTTCATATAGAAAATTGTTTTCCATGAGATCTATTTCTTTGAGCTCAAGATTTTTGACAAACGAACTCTCCACTATAAATAGTTGTAGCGCATGAAAACACAAATTGTATTAAGTGAATGATGAACCTTTGAATTTAGTACGCTAGTATAGTAATGGTAGAAATAGTGGGAGCATGCCATATAGCACTTATTAATTGCACCATAATACGAAAACTATTTCCGCAAAATTTACCACACATTATTTATGAAATAATGATTATTTTTCAGTATCGACTGAAAAAATAGACATAGCTATATTTCTATATGAATATTATGAATATTTTTTATGAAATAAAACTATAATGTGGTAATTTTATTTTAACAAAAGTGACGCATTGGAAAATATAAAAGTATCTAATATAATTTACGGTTGTTTTGGAATTATAGAACAAGACGTAGTTTTGAGAAATAATTTTATTGTATGATTTTGAATCATATGGTACTTGTTAATTATATCTCAAACAATAGTTATGCATCCATTTAGTGGGAGTATCATAAGATTTAATGAACTCTTCAGATTGATACATATAGATGTATGCAATTGTAATTCTATAAGTACAAAAATAGTTCCATCTGCTTTGTCATATTCACCGACGAGTTATTGTCGTCATGGACATGTGTATTTGATGCACATGTAGTATGTCTATGATAAACTAATAGAATATAAAATAGAAGTAAATAAAATAACAAGCGATAGAAACAATTTGATTTGATCGAATGAGTGAGTATATTGGAAAATGTTCCGAATGTACCTAAAATGAATAAAGATTCAATCTCAAAATTACTCCTCCATGTGATACATAATGATGCATCGATATGGAGTAATCAAACTTTGTTGGACAATGTACAATTAATTGTGCAATGACCCGTAAATTTTACTAGTTTTCTTAATGTAATTAACTAAATTTTTAGGCAATTTTAAATAATTAAGTTTGGAAATAAAATTTTAACATTTGGAACACGTCTAATTAAAAATAGAAAATGGTAAATTTTCATCCGATAATATGGAAGTTTGTTTTCTTTTGTAATTTTATTTAAATTCAAATCAGTTAGTATTAGATGATGATAAAATGTTTTCCAAACCTGAATATTTTTATACAATAAATTTGTAAATCATCGTCTGAGTAAGATGTCATAGTACGTTTCTTCAAATTTGGACTACTATTGCTCCGTTTATCTTATTTCTGACGTTTTAATAGCATTTTCGTTACCGATTATTGATATTTGATTGGATGATCATACCACTAATATCTATAAACCGTTTTGATCATCTCGCCATGCTGATCTCCATAGTATATTTTTTGTGTGTTTCGAAGTTCGATACTCGACGAAATCGATAAAATGATTTATCGTACCATTACCCAATTTCCACTTTTGGTTTATCAAGTCCATTCGTATGTCCACCTGATGAATTCAAAACACTCGTGGAAATCAAATAGATGTTAGTCTTTTTATATTCTCAAATTTATTATCTAACTTTTCGTATACCTACCGGTTCAAATGTTGTTGATCAATTCACTTTCATATTTTTCTCACACTTCTTTATTTTTTTATTCGATCTATTCATACTCTCCTCTTCCCTTCTCTGTTTTTTTTCTTGTGCTACAACTCTAAAAGAAAAATGGAAAGCTACATTATTTGCTGAAGCCTGCTCGTTCCCTCTCCCTGCTTATTTAATCTGTTCTTGTTTTTGAAATAAATATAATATGAAATTTTATTTTGATTTGAGATTAGACTGTGCCTCTTCATTTCAATGAACTAGACTCAGCACATCGACCTCCCTTTTTCCATCACCAGCCTCTGCCCCACGTCCCTCCAAAGTAGCCACCACCTTTCTTCCATCGCCAGCGTTCAGTCGAAGCCGCCCGACCTCACCTAGCGTGCTTGGCCTTCCAATTGTCTCTTGTTGTGTTGTGTAATACCTTCTCTTTTCTCTTATTATATATATATTCATATATTTAGTTGTTTATGTTGTATAGATTTATATAAGCTATATAAGTATATTTTGTAAGTAGCCTGTTGTAAGCATTTTATGCATTTGGTTTAAATATATAATAGATGAAGATGTTTACAGTATATATAAGTCCATATATATATATATATATATATATATGAAATTTTGTCAGAAGCTATTTTTTGTTGTTGTTGCGGTCATAGTTTATACTCATAGATATTTCGATCTATATTATATTACCTTATAAATATATAATCTACATATGTTGCCTATAAGTCAAGGCTTCCTTTCAAGCCGCATCATATATAGTTATTTTAATTTTGTAATGCATAGGGTCAGTTTGTATATATGTCCATATACATTAATTTATATAGTAGTGTATATATATACATTGTTGGTTCCAAGTGTTATACGTAAGTAAGTTATATATATATAGTTTTATATATAAGTTATATTATGGCAGATTATATACAGGTTTACATGACTTGTTTGAGTGTATAGATATATCATAATGAAGCAAGTTGTTTGATTTTTATAAGAGTTATTGTTTTAAATTATATATTAGATATGTATTCTAAACATATGGGTTCAAATATAATAATGTACCTATAAACATTTTGATTCTAATGTATATATGTTTTAAATTTAATATTAGGTTTTATATAGAGGAATTTATTTTAATATGAGTAAATATTAGACCTTAAATTTTATATATATACATATATATTTGTTTATATCTATACATGAGTTTAGTATAAGTTCTATTGTCAATAAATGTCTTGATTTCTCTGATTTTTTTTAGCAAAGCTAAGCGGGGTTGACTGGGCACCTACCAGTTTATTGCAAGCACAATAAAAGAAATTTGCACCATAACAAACCTATGGCACAAAGGAAGAGGAAAATAAAAAAAAGGAAAAGGCCAAAAATTAACAAAGGAATCAAAACAAAAAGCAACAATGCCACATTCAGTTCCACATCCCAGTATTAAGACTCCCAAAACTATACGAGCTGTTTCTCACACCATCTCTGATTGTGTTAATCAGATGATTCCATATCTCAATCTCACTTTTATTCTTTCCATTAAAGACTCTTTCATTTCTTTCTCTCCATATGACCCGAATGAACTTTTTGAGAACAAGTTACAACAACATACTCGTGTCATTTTTCCATCTGGTGGCTCTATATATGCTGTACCATTCAATATTGTTGATTCTTGTCCTATTGCCATGGCCAAGAATAACCATAATTTTTTGCCACAAGTTATGCACTATCTTGCAATTGAAAAACAGGTGTAGATTAGTTTCAAGATCATCATGACAGCAACAACATGTCGCATCAATATCCATACCAATGTTGAACAGTCCGTCTTTGAGATTCATAGCATTTCTTAGCACTTTCCATAATAATAAGTTATCATTTTCCTTACAGTGTCGATTCCATACTCTCTTTTCCCAAGCAAAACAGGGCATCTCCGAACCATGATTTAAGCAATCATAAATTTTGGAAATGGAATGATCATCAAGATTAGCAGACCATAAACCCTATTGTCAGAACTGTAGGATACCATTGCCTACTGATCTCCTGCCATAACTGACGATTGATCTGATTGCTGGAGAAAGGCATGGTGATAGTACCATCACAAATGTAATCCTTGGCTTTGGCATCAGGAGGAATTCCAAATTGGATTCTTTGATTGTATGTCCTTATTTTGTTTAGAACAAGCCCGGTCTTGGCCCATGGATCATTCCATAAATTGACTGTTCCATTAGGGGAAGCTATATGTTTTAGGTGAGGAAGCATCATGGGTCTTAGATTAAGAATGGATCTCCAAGTCCATCTGCATCCATGCGGGATGTCCATGCACTAGAATGATTTATTGCGAAGGTTGTACTTCTTTGTCCAAGTCACCCAAATGTTGTTTTTAGAGTTCAGTAAATTGTCCAAATAAGCATTGAAGGCAGCCATATTCCAATTTCGGATATTAATGATGCCAAGACCCCCCGTGTTTTTCTTTGTTTCAACTTTGCTGAATCTAATAGGCTTGAGACTGGTTGAATGAATGCATCCATTCCAAAAGAAATTACACATAGCCTTCCTGATCATTTGGATAAGCTTCTTGGGGAGGATGAAGGTTCTACTCCAATAAGTAGTATAAGAGAATATGACTGATTTAATTAGGGTCAGTCTTCCTACTTGAGAGAGGTATCTATTAGCCCAACCGTTCATGGTGCTAGTAATCTTATCATAAAGTTGCATACAATGGGTTGTGGAAATTTTGGAGGAGGTCATGGGAATCCCGAGGAGGTCATAAGTAATTTTATGGCTGGGTATATATATATATATATAAGATATTATTTCAACACATACTATGTTTATATATTAGACTGTAATATATGAGTTTTACTTTAAACCTATGATTTTGAAATTCACATATATTTAATTTAATATATGTTTGAATTTAAAATATGATTTCATATATAGTTATATGTCGTTATATATAAGTTCACTGATACTATTTATCTTCATCAATCCAGTTCTGATTTGACTTCATCGATTTCTATTTATTAGCCTTGATCGTTGAATTCGTGCCAATCTAGCTTTGCTTTGGAATTCGTGCTTGGATTTGTAACTCATCTCATTCTTATTCATCTCTAGCCTCGAAAGGAGAGCAATCACTCACGATTAACATTCTTATATTTATTAATTTAATTTCAATTGAAACGACAATTGACATATGTGCTGCTGTTAGTTATTTACATTGCTATTTATATGTTATTATCTGTATTTATTCACCTGTCGCATCTGATACCATTATCCATTATTTATATTGATGATATATGCCTCTTATATTATTACCATATTTGTTATCATTCTGCAAGTTCCCTATTAATTTAGAATTCCATATGGGTTGAAATGATACATACCCGAACGATCTCAAGAATAGGAGAAAATCATTATGGGTTGAAATGATAAACCCAAGCAATTTTCATTGAATTGAATTTGGTATTGCAGGTTGAAATGGTATATACCCGTGTATATATATATATATATATATCTAAATTGCGGATTGAATCTGTATCACTTGACCATAGGATAGAAAATCATATACGGACATGTTGGTCTATATATAAATATTTTGAAAATGATTTCTATGGTTTTGGAAAGAAATATATGGTTTTAAAAAATATTGATTTTAAGATACTATATATAAATTTATTTTTATAAAAGTTTCCAAATTTAGATTTTTAAAATTACATGTTCTGTAAATTGTATAGTTATAAGTTAATTTTGAAATTATAAATTTTAAGAATATATTTACAATTTTACTATTTTTAAAATATATAAATAGATTTAATATATAAATAAATTTAATAATATGTTTAAGTATTTATTTAAAAATTATATTTTAAAATAGATTTTATAATGATTTTTATAAGTTAAGGTTTAGAAGATAAATTTGAAATTATTTGAAACTGTATTTAATTAAGAATTTTATTAAATTTAATCTATTTGAAACTAATTGAAATTGAGATTTTAAAGGATATGATTTTATGACTTGATTTTGGTTTAAGGTAATTAATTGAGCATTTAAAATTTACATAAATTGAAATGGGATATTTAGTTTATTTAAATTTGAAATTTGAAGTTTATTTAAATGCTATTGGAATGATTAAGTAAATATTTAAAAACTAAATAATAGTAAAGTGAATATGATATATATATATGTGTATATGTATATGATATTATTAAATTTAGTTTTGAAAATGTGGAATATTCGAAGATTTAAAATATATTAAAATTGAAATGGTTTATTTTGTGGTTCAAATCTATATTTGAAATTGATATAATTTGAAATGGTTCGTTGAGAAAAACTGAATTAAATTGAAATTTGATGAATTAAGACTGAATTATATTTGAATTTTGGAATTCAAGTTGATTTGAATCGAATTGTGAAATTTGAGGAAGCATTTTTATTATATAAAGCATTTTAAAGATTTTATTTAAAACTGCTTATATTTTCTTTACTATATAAACTATTTTAAAATAAACTATTTTTAATATAAACTGCTTTAATATAAACTGCTTTAAAATACTAATTATTTTAAATATAAACTATTTTAACTTATAACTATTTTATATAAACTATTTATTTTATAAACTATTTTATTATATATACTATTACTAATACCTAAACTGTTTAAAGGAAAGTGTTATGATTTTCAAAGTGTTATGATTTCAAAGTGTTATGATTTTCGAAGTGTTATGATTTTAAAGTGTTATGATTTCAAAAGTGTTATAATTTCAAATGTTTTGATTTCAAAAGTGTTATAACTTTGAAAATGTTAGGATTTTGGAAATAGATATATTTGAAGTGAGAAATGATATCATATTGATATGGTTTTGAAATGGCAATGATATTTTGGTTTTGAAGTACAAACTATTTTGAAATGACCACGGTGTTATAGTAAAGATTGGTTGTCAAAGAGACAGGGATCAGATATTGTCATACTCTCGGCCAATACCGAAACCACTTTAACAACTATGTACGTGGTAGAGATTGCAGAATGAAGTAGGATGGTGGTGATGATCCTATATGAGGTATATACGTGGAATCGACTCCCGTCAGTTGGCATAAGATAGCTAAAACAGGAGCAATCGACAGGCTAAGTAAGGTCATTCCTCCGATCGGGTATATTCCTTCGATACTATATTCTGACTTTGTGATTGATTTGGTGGCCACATTTGATTTTGATTTGGAGTGTGTTTGAAGTGGGCGACAGTAGCTGCTATGCATTACCACGAGCCTGGAAGCGTAATTTGTATATCTACCCTGGCATTGCCTAGTTGTGCCGTGTCACCTACCCTAGCGAGACCACTACGAGTTTGTTTTGTGTCGTACCTAAGGAGTGCCCTCTGGTAGCCTCCCGATCAGGAGGTATTAAGATGTGGTATAGACTATGGCATTATCAAATGTGTTAAGGGGGTTATGGGTAACGTCTTGACGTTATTTAATAGTTTACTTTACTATACACATTATTATAACAGCGTATATTACTACATACTAGATAGTTTAACGGATCCTTAGAGGATGGGTATCCCAAACATTCTTTAAGTTACTTGTATTTCAGTTGATATTTCACTTGAGTTGGATTTATTGATATAAGAATGTTAATCTTGACTTGAGTGTTTTGTGCTTTGCTTTATGCTCGGGTCAGACTGAGTGATAGTGCATTTGAGACTCACCATTGGAGTTGGAGCTTCGGTTGGAGATCCATCTATCTATTCAGCTTGTAGTTATTCAGTTGACTCATGTGATATATTGTGATCTTGTATTTGACTATTGTATAAGACTTCGTATGTATTTAAAACTTCTGTTGTATCTTGTTTTAACTCTATTATATATATAGTAGCTTCATGAATTACTATTCATTTGTTTCCTCTGCTCTTTATTGTAATACTCTGTGTCTGTGATTCTGTGATTTATTTATTTACTATATATATTGATTTTTTCCAAATATAAATTAACAAACTAACATTTTAAGCGATTCAAGTCCGACGTGTGCGGATGCGAACAGTTGAAAATAACATGATGTTACAAATTGTGAGTGAAGTTGAGTTAGTTTCTTTCTATAAGGTAATGCGCTTAAAGATAGTACACAAGATTGACGTTATTTCATATGAATAACAGTTTACAAAATTTTATAAGAAAGGGTTTATAAGAAACTCTAACATATCTTATGCCAAGGATTTGGCAGGTTGTGCAAGTCGAAAGATTGCACATAATAATTGTTCATAAGGGATCTTGTACGAATCTCCCCACAAGGATTTTGAAAAGAGTGTCATTGGATGACATATTTCTGTTTCACACATAATTTTCGCAAAATAAAACCAAATCAGTTTTATAAATAAATAAATTCATAAAAGCGTTTATGAATATCATTCTATTGCACTAAGAAACAATTGTTGTTTCAAAATATACCAACTTCATTGTGAAATTTTTTGTCACGACCACAAATCCAATGTTTGAAAATTAACATCAAATACCTCACTTGTATTCGACTACCGAAGATTCAAACATCGAACTCCAGTTGATGGAGCTTATAACAACATTAGATGAATGTAAAACAGCAAAACAAAATGAATATCATGCATTACATCACAGATACAACATCATCATAATATCCATTACTACATCAGAGTAACATAATACTTATAACACAACTTCAAATAGAACATCACAATAGAGCAATAAGTGATCATATGCCAAAAAGTCTCCAAGGAAATAAAGTGATAGCGAACATCTAAAACTAAGCACCATGAGATCCAAAAACTTCCAAAATATCTCCAAGGTAAAAGTCTCCAAAAACCGATAGCCTCCAAACCAAAAAGTCTTCAAAATACAGCTAACACTAAAACACGGAAACCTGCTACTAGGTTGCCCGTGTGGAAATTATGGGCACCCAGAGTTTAGAAAGGAAACAATAAACTTCGGGTCAGTCATGGACTGGTTTGAGTAAAAAAAGATAATTGCTTTTAAATAAAACAGAATTATAAAAGAAAACCGTTTATGCTTTTGGAAAATGAAACTACCATAAGGCCTCCAGGCACACCCATAATGCAATCGCACACTTGGGAGACATTTCCCCTTATATAGTCAAATATGCTTAATACGATAAAAGTTCTTTGATATTATTACTAGTGCGTAGTGTGAAAACATTTTGAAAATATAATATTAATCTTAGCCAGCATAGGTACCATTATACTATGCCCACTATAGCTGCCATGTTAAATGGCAGGTTCTACAACTAAAACCGTACTGGGTTCGTATTGGGAAATGGATTTCCAAAAAATGGTCAGGCTAAGCAACTTCCTATGCCAAATGGGTACGCCTCTGGAGGGACGTCCCGAGAACCTACCCGGCTCTTTGCCAACACAAAGCCAGGTTACCTCTGTAACTAGGTAACTACTACTCGAGTATGCCACCCCCGATCGTTTGCGACCTTTATCCGAGGGCCCTCTATCACAAAGCAACAACCACACAGTAAATGAGATTGCAGCAACCACATAGGTGAAGTATCTAGGCTCTATACCATGATACCACCTTTTTCCAGAAGGAAATGACATACCCTAAAGGGTGCGACCCTCATAACCTTGCCGCATATTTCCTGTTTCGACCATTTCCGGGTTGTGAGGTCCGATGAGGTCTCGTCCACAAAGCTACGCTTTACACGAAAGCCATGCTTTGATCACAAATGATCAACAAATGATCATCCATACGGAGCAGCACTTAGCATGCCACACTACCAAATTGGGAGTATATCACTGATAACCTTCAAATACATAACCTCTGAGCTCGTACATCTCAGAGAAGGGTGTTAAGATAAAAGAATAAATTTTCTGCCACCAACAGATATGTATTTGAAAGAAATCTGCTTTATATCTCAAAGTGTAGTGTAAGACACACAACCATACAAGTCTGTTCCGAGTTCGAACAGAACCGAAGGCACTTCGTCCAATAAAGGAAGAAGACCTTGCAAATCCGGGTATCCACAATTCCGATTGGACTCCCCATCACATGTGGAGATCTCTATACCGAAGCAACTCAGCGCAGATATGTTCGATAGGTTTTCCTATTGTTTTCGAAGACACCTGGTCTTCAACACCGTCTTCAAATGCTATTAATTTCGTCGTATCACTATTCGGAATGGGTTATATGACACAAAGGTCCTCTCCCGGCTAATCCGAATAGCGAGCACTCAATTTTAAAACACGTGGGTGTATCAATTTCAAGGGTTCACATTCAGGGTTCGATGTGGGTTTCGGATAACTAACTAAAATCTGACTCCCTGTCGCATCGAAATTCAATTGCCGTTTTACGGGCCAAAGGGTGTTCACATTCACACATAAGAATATTCATCACAGATATCACGGCTCAGCATAAAGCATTTAATATTACATAGCATCACATCACATAACACAAATATCAATCCAACACAAAGCATTCAAGAACAAAACATCTTTGATTAAGATGAATAAATCGTTGTGGTTTTAATTTATTAACCACATAATTACTTTCATTAGTAATCTTTAAATCAATAATTAATTATCATTAATTACAATTGATTACGCCTTTATCATCTTCATTAATCAATCATTTCTTAATTAATTATCTTAATTAATTTCAAATTAATTAACCTTAATCATTAATTAATTAAACCTTAATTACTTTTATCAATTAATGTCTCCTTAATTAATAAATAATTAATTACAAATTAATTAACCTTAATTATTTGTTAGATTAATCTTTAATATTAGATAATTAATCAAGTAATTACCTTTTTAAAATAATTAAATTAATGAAATCGTTAATTATTTAATAAATCAAAAGATAAATTAATTACTTCGATTATCCTTTTAAACCTTGTTTAATAAATCACCTTTATAACATTAGCTACTCTAAAAAGGTTAAGATTTGGTTCAAACAACATTTTATCTTAATTACATGTTTTACTAAATATAAGTAACTTTATAAAAATATGGTATCACAACTAAATAAACTAATATTTCATTTCTTTGAAACATCTTACATAAGTCCTAAATTTATTTAAAACTTTAATCAAATCACCGTTTGGGAACATAGTTTTAAGATTTTTTAAGAGTTTGAATTTTTTTAAAGTAAAAACTATTTCATTTATCAGGCACGAGACCTGCTTTGAGTCAACCCCGAGAATTTTTCTCGTTTGCTTCAAGTCTTGCCGAAATTTTACCCGAGTGCCACAATTTCAACCTTAAAAATTTTCTAAGTGTTTTCGACCCGATACTCCAAAATTTCACTCGAGTTAACACTCGAGCTTCCACTGGTTTCACCCAGAGGCCTCTTTCTAGACATCCTCTTCCTTTACTCTTCTGCCTCATCCTGATACACAATAAAACTCGTGCATATGCACGTTCGAAATCATCACCGTTGGTCGAAGCTATAGCCACCATCGAGTCGACGATAACTCACCTGAACCCCTCAAGCACCCAGAAACCCATCATATGGACGAATTCGCGATCGGCCATGTTAACCCAAACTAGCACCAGAACAAGACCACTGGAAACGCCTCGTATCGACACCAAACGTCACCAGTGGCCACGTACTTTCGCCATGAGCTTCCCCTTGCGACCATGCACCACCACCCATCTCCCTGTCCAGTCCGATGCAAGCTAGACACCACATTGCCTCGAGGAACACAGTCGACAAAACACAAGGTTAAACCCTAGTTTGTTAGTCTACAAACACCACGGAGATTTAAAAATTCGTTCAACAATTTTGTGATGACCCCAGACCATCATGCAAGCAACTACCATGATTACGAGATGTACATCGTCGCCGATTGTCAGAATTCCATAAAAAACCATGCCACATTCATCTTCAAATGTCTCATTGAATACATTATTAAAAATCCTGATTTTAATCTTAAAAATCAATATTTTCAAAGGCGATTTAGATTATATAATCAAATTGAAAAATCAAGGAAATCAGATTTTGATTATAGATTGAGCTTATAGTGCTTTTTCTTGTTCCAGACATGTATTCTTGATTTTAGTTTATAAAATTATTTTTAAAATTTTGTTTTAGTGAATCTGAACACTTTTTATTTTTATACTTCAATCTAAACAAAACTAGAAATAAAGAATTTGGGGTTTTGACAGGATTTTAAAACCTGAAACTAAAACAGGGATCTGCAACCCTTTACAACAACATGCACAGGTAGGATACACATATATATTCACAGATTGATGCATTCAAACCAATGTTCAAACTTTCCTACATCATGCATTCAAATAACAGATCAAAAATCAAGGCTTTGAAAGATTTACTCACCTTGCAAAGTGTAAACAGAAGCCCCTGAAAGTTTCTAAAATAAGGATGAACCTGTAAAAAAATTTCTTCCTTTTCCCACTTTATTCTTGAAGTTTAGATCTGCAACTTGTAAGTACAAATCTTTGGTTATTCTTTGTTGATTTATTTACTTAATTCATCAATAACAAACAATGCTTAATTTACTTACAGTTTTGAAATCTTTTTTATGTAACAAAGAACGGATCTGCAGTTTAAAAACCAGAAATTTATTTGGCCTTGAACTTGATTTTCTTCCTGCAACTGATTAATACCATAGCTTAAATTCTTTGCTTTAATACTGATTAACAACTTCAAATTCATAAAAAAAAGAATTTCACTTGCCTTAAATTATTCCAGAGAATCACTGCACTGTCTCTGGCAAAACTGAAGCTCTGGTTTAACTAATCTGCAGTTGAATTTGTTTGTGTTAAAAACCTGATTTTGAAACTACAAATTCATTAAACTATACAGTTTAAAATTTACCTGAGAGATGGAATGTAAAACTACAGCTTGATATTAAAGAAGATTTTCAGATTTTTTTTCAACTTTGAATTGAAGGAAAACTTGGTAGTTTTCTTTCTGATTTTCTCTTCTTTTTTCTTTGGGTGTTGGAGTTTGAAATGCTCAATCTTTTTAATGTTCTTTCAGATTTGCTGAGAGGCTAAATAATTGAATATGGGAAGCTGAAAAGTTTTTGTGATTTTTAAATTTTATTATTTTATTCAATCAATTATATTGAATGCCCTTTGTTAAAAATAATCATGAGATCTCAATACATGTTAATTTCTTTACTCCATCTTATTTGTGCATGCCTAATATTTGTCATTTTACAAGACAAAAGAATTTTTAAATAGATTTCATATCATATTCACTTTATAAATAAATGTACCCCTTATCCATTTGTATATATATACACATAATGTTAAAAGAAGAATTGTTTTTAACCAATCTTTACATTATATAAAATATAAATTACACCTTAATGATTTCAAAAGCCAATTATTCTCCTAAAACATTTATTTTAAATTTCAATTCAAATTTCAGTTCAAACTTGAAATAAAAAATCCATTTATGTCTATTTATATACTCATATCCATACTTATGCAATTTAAATTCAAATTCAATGTTTACATTCAAATCTACTCATATATGCATTATATATATATATATAATTTTAAATTCAAATGACTTTTTAAAACATTCATTATTTCAAATTTTTAAACTCAAAATAACTTGGAATTTTGTTCATATATAATTATAACTTATTTTATTTGTTTGAGATTTTTTTTCCAATTTATTTTCAAATTAAATTCCAAAGGTTTAAATATATTACCAATTTAAATTGATAAATTTTTGGGATGTTACAGATATCCAACCTTAAGAAAATTTCGTCCTCGAAATTTGAAAGATAGAGAAAAACAAACAAAAAATATACGAATTCAAAAAGAATAAGGAAATGGCTTACCAGCTTAAGCCGAGATATCCACTCTGCAATTGGGATATGATTTTTGCATATTATCTTCAGTTTCCCAAGTGCAGTCCCTTGGATCGCCACTCCACTGAACTTTAACTAGTTTCACCACTTTGTTTCTTAATTGCTTTTCTTCTTGATCTACAATCTTTATCGGTTCTCTTTTAATTTATAAATTGGGAGTGATGTCGAGATCCTATTTAGCAGCTTCTTCAATAATACTATCCCTATCGTGCACATACTTTCGAAGATTAGAAATGTGGAATACATCATGCACGCCAGATAACCAGCTAGGCAATTGCACTCGATAGGCTAAAGAACCGATCCTCTCCAGAATAGGAAAAGGACCAATATACCGTGGTGCCAGCTTACTGGTCTTCCAAACCTTAATACACCTTGCATTGGAGATACCTTAAGAAAGACAGAATCTCCAATCTGGAATTCCAAATCCCTTCTTCTGCGATCATAATAACTCTTTTGACGACTCAGAACTGTCCTCAATTTCTTTCATATAGAATCAACTTTCTATGTGGCTTCTTTAATCATATCCGGTCCAAGGATGAGTCTATCATCTGTCTCAATCCAGCATGCCAGTGATCGACACGGACGACCATATAAAACCTCAAAAGGAGCCATCACTATACTGGCCTGAGAGCTATTGTTATAACAGAACTCGGCCAGACGCAAATGGTCCTCCCAAGTACCACCAAAATCAAGTATACAAGCTCGCAATAGATCTTCTAAGATTCGGTTAATCCTCTCGGTCTGCCCATCAGACTGTGGGTGATAAGCAGTGCTGAAATTCAGTTTTGTTCCCAATGCGTCTTGAAACGCCTCTCAAAATCTACTGGTGAAGATCCGATCACGATCACTCACTATGCTGCTAGAAATGCCGTAGAGACGGACAATTTCTTTCACATATAACTCTGCTAAACTTGCTGCTGTTCGGGTAGATTTCACTGGCAAGAAGTGGGTTGTCTTAGTCAAACGGTCCACAATGACCCAAATTGCTTCATTGCCTTTCCGAATACGAGGCAAACCGTCGATGAAATCTATCGATACTTGGTCCCATTTACACTTGGGTACCTCTAAAGGCTGCTGTAAACCCGTCATTTTCTTTTGATCGCTTTTAATTTGTTGGAAAGTAGCATAACGACTCACATATATAGATATGTCCCTTTTCATCATCTTCCACTAGAAAGTTCTTCTGGTATCACGATACATTTTGTTAACCCCTGGATGGATGCAAAGTTTAGACTCGTGGCATTCGTCCAAAACTTCACGTTTCAGATCAGGGATGTCCGGGACACAAATCCTGCTTTTCAATCTTATAATCCCATTATCATCAATTGCAAAACTAGAATCCTCACCTCGACGAATTCTCCCATATATTTCCTGAAGAAACTTGTCCTCTTTTTGCATGTTGGCAATTTTCTCAAGAAGAGTAGGAGCAATGACAAGGTGAGCAAGAATAGCATGCTTTCTACTCAAGGCGTCGGCAACTACATTTACCTTTCCGGGCGTATATAGAATGTCTAGGTCATAAGATGTCAGAAATTCCAACCGACGTTGTTGTCGCAGATTTAAATCTTTCTGGGTGAATAGATATTTCAAAGATTTGTGGTCGGTGAATAATTTGAATTTTTCACCTAAAAATAAAGAGAGTTCAATAAGTATATTGTTAAGTTAAGTTAAATTCGTAAATTGTTAAGAAAGCTGAAAAGATTCTTACCCAGAAGATAATGTCGCCATATTTTCAAAGCGAAGATAACAGCCAAAAGCTCCAAATCATGGGTTGGGTAGTTTCATTCATGAGGACGTAATTGTTTATTCACGTAGGCAATTACCTTCCCATTCTGCATTAATACTACACCCAAACATTCACCACAGGCATCAGTATAAACGGATAAACCCTGGTTCCTGTTGATAATAGCGAGAACATGAGCGGTGGTTAATCTCTTCTTCAACTCTGAAAAGCTTCGTCACATTTTGGAGTCCAATTGAATTTTGCATTCTTCATTGTTAGCTTAGTCAACGGACTAGCTATCTTCGAAAAGTCTTAAACAAACTTCCGATAATAACCTATTAAATCCAAAAGGCTTCGAACTTGTTTTGGTGTAGTAGGTTTTCTCCAATCAAGAATAGCAGAAATTTTGCTAGGATCAACAGAAATCCCTTCTTCATTAATAATATGGCCGAGAAATTTATCTCCTTTGACCCAGAAATGGCATTTGGAAAATTTTGCAAATATAATATTTCTCCTCAGTATCTCCAAAACGATTCGAAGGTGCTCGGCATGCTCCTCTTCGGTCTTGAAATAGACCAAAATATCGTCAATGAATACGAGCACAAATTTATTCAATAATTCCTGAAACACACGAGTCATAAGATCCGAAGCTAGAGCATTGGTTAGCCCGAAAGGCATGACTAACCATTCAAAGAACATATTAGGACCCCTGAAAGCAGTCAAATGAACACAATCTTCGGCGATTCGTAGTTGATGGAATCCCTGGGCTAGATCCATCTTCGAAAAGAAATAAGCGTCGTGCAATTGATCAAATAGATCATCAATTCTAGGTAGTGGAAATTTATTCTTGAGAGTCAGCTTATTGAGATCGTGGTAATCCACACACAAGCTCAAAGATCCGTCCGATTTAGCAACAAACACAACGGCTGAACCCCATTCAGAAACACTGGGACGAATCAACCCTTTTTCTAGTAAATCATTGGTTTGTTGGACTAAAACAACCCTTTCCTTGGAAGCCATCCTGCGACTTGCATGAACGACAGGACGAGCATTGGGTACTAGGTAGATTCAGAATTCTATTCCTCGATGTGGAGGTAAAGATTTCACTTCTTCAAACACATCTGGAAAATCTCTAACGATGGGTATGGACTCCAGACTGGGCTCGGGATAACCTAAATTATACATCAACCCTTCTCTTTTAGGACTAGGGTCCTCACAAGAAATCTTAATGATATCTCCAAATTTGGTTTCAATCGAAATCAATCGATTATTGCAATCCAATTTGGCTTCATATTTTGCTAGCCAATCAATTCCGGGTAAGACTTCAAACTCGTTAAAATCAAGGACAAAGAGACCAATAAGGAATTGATAACAAGAATATGAGATAGGAACATCTCTGCATCGAAGACAGATTGCGGGACCTCCAACTGGATTCTTTACGCATATAGGCTCATCAACAAATCAGGTTCAAGATTCAATTCATTTATAGCTCACTGAGATATAAAACTGTGTGTAGCGCCCGTGTCAAGCAGAACTCTAACAATGCTATCATAAATAGTGAGATTACCTTCCAGAACTCCTTTCCCCTTTTCTGCTTTGGAAGATGCAGGTTTGTCTTTGATTGTGTACACCTTGGCTGTCTGAGCTTGCTTCATGACTGGGAAGTTTTTAACTTCGTGTCCCAATTTCTGACAATAATAACATTTCCTGGTCTTTGCTTATGCGGATTGATCTCTCTTTGGGTTCTTGCAGCTGTTTGAGTAGTGGCCTTTTTCTAGACAATTGAAGAAAGTGACATTCTCTGCCGTGCTTCCCTGCTTGCTCTTCTTTTTCTCCTTACCCTGCCATGGTTTCTTGCCTCCAAATTTCCTCTTCTACCAATTTTGATTGCTCGAATTTCCTTTCTCCACCAGGGCTTCTTGCATGTCAATTGTAGCATATCTATAACCCATATCAACCAAATCTGAAAAGGATTCTTTGACGTGGTCAGTCATCCTTTCGTGGAACTTCTTATTCATCCCACGAATGAACCTATCATTCTTCTTTAAAGGTGTGTTCACAAATTCGGGACTGAAACGAGATAATTCATTGAATTTGTTTAGACACTCTTCGAATGACAAACTCCCCTGCTTTAAGTACATGAATTCCTGGTACATTCGAGAAATCCCTATTGATGGCATATAGCGCTTCTCAAATACTTCTTTGAATCTCTCCCAAGTAAACTCGTCTTCTGGCTCATCAACAGTGACTGTCTCCCACCATGCTAAGGATTCTTCTTGAAGTTGCCAAGAAGCTATGAGACGCATCTGGTCATCTTGCAGCTTTAGCCCTTTAAAGATTCTTTCACATGATCTGATCCATGCCTGGGCCTCAACAATCGACTCCTTGCCGGTGAACGACCTACCACAAAGCCTTGAGAAACTCTTATATAAATCAGCCAGATTCGGCTGATGCTGAGTAGATAAAGCTGCTTCTACTGTTGGGGGAACTTGGCTAGGTGTTGTGGCATTTCCTCGCCCCCAGCTCTTCCTCTTCATCCGCTCATCCTTACTATCTGTGATTAGTAAGAAAATTGATTTAGATATTCGGACGAGATATCTTAAGGAATATCTGCAGTTAAAGGAAATAGACTAAGAAAATTTAGGGTTTCGGTCTTGGTTATACTCATTCTAGGGTATACTTCACCCTATCTCTAATGAGCCATCTAATGTGTTATACTCCATAGCTAAAGTTCTTACTCAACCTTTAGCTCTGATACCACTTGTCCTGGCCTGAAAACCAATGTTCGAAAATTGGCATCAAATACCTCACTTGTATTCGGCTGCCGAAGATTCAAACATCGAACTCCAGTCGGATGGAGCTTATAACAACATTAGATGAATGTAAAACAGCGAAACAAAATGAATATCATGCATTACATCACAGATATAACATCATCCTAATATCCATTACTACATCGGAGTATCATAATACATATATCACAACTTCAATAGAACATCACAATTGTAATATCCCGAAAATTCCAGGAGTTTAAAATGTGATAATCTCTTAAATTTAATTATTTGAAATTGATAAAATTGTTATTTTCAAAGATAATTAACCAAGTAATATTTTAATTATGGTTATAAATTGGTATATTGTTTTCAAAATTTATAAGTGTGTTTAAAATGCATTTATATCTGTGTATTTAAATCTGTGTATTTTAAATTGATTTTAAAATAGGATATATTATTTGTAAATAATAATAAGCTTATTTAAAAATAGATGTTTATATTTATTTAAATTTATTTTAGATTTGATTTTTAAATTTGACTTTGAAAATGAATATAAATTTGAGTTCAAAGAAATACATACATATTAAAATAAAATAATATATATAGTTTGGTTTTAAATTATATAGATAATGTTTTTAATTAAAATAAGATTTGTTTTATAGAAATTTTGAATTTTATTTATTTAATAAGAATAAATGCAAGGCTTTTGAAATAGCTTTTTTTTTTAGTTTGCAATGTTTTATAATTTTATTTAAAATCATATTTGGTTTCATTTCTTTTTAAAGATTGTATTTTATATAAATTAGCATACATTTATAAATGTATAAGTGTATTTGTTTATTTGATATTTAATTAGAAAGTATTTTTAAAATTAAGAAAAACATGATTGTTAATTTGGAAATTAATTTAAAATGCTTTTAAATTTCTTTAGAATTAGAATAAACTCAATTTTGACAAATGTTTAATTCTAAAACACTTTGATAACAAGTGTTACAACATTAATGTATTTAGGGACAAGTGTCCATGTTCTTTTTAATTTTCTTTTTAAGTTGATAAAATCTGAAATTATCCTATATAAACACTCTTTCTCATTTTCTTTAATTCTTTGTTCATTTCTAAAAAGAAAACTAAAATCATCAGGCAACTTTCACTCATCTAAAACCAGAAAACCTTCAAAGCAATTCCTCAAAATGGAAATCTGAATAATACTCAAAAAAATTTGCATCAATTCTTCAAATCCTCCTCAACATCCAAAAACCTGAAGCCTCCTCTAAAGTGAAATTTTGCAAATTATGTTTTCCTGAAAAACATTTTCCCAAACCTGCATTTACTCCTCAATTCAAACCACGCTCATATTAAAAACCTGAAGTATTTTGTATGCAAATCAAACTGCAAGCCTGCAGTTGTCTTCAAAACAAAATCACAGTTGTTTGCAAAAAAAAATTTAAGAATTTGCAAAATGATTTCAAAAGCTTGATGCAAATTTCAACCCAGTTCTGTATTTGAATGTCTGCATTATCCCATGTCTGCCTCAAACTTCAAATGCATGCAAGCTATCATTTTAGATCTGCAATTCCAAGTAATCTACATCATCTCCTAGTGCACGCAAATGAATTTGTGTCAATAGCAACCTGAAGTACTCCAGATTTTACATAGCATCAAGTTCAGTTCAAAGCATCTTGAAAATTTCCAGTTCATCTTCAAAATCTCCGCATTGTCTTCTTTTAGATTGAGGTGAGTAAACATTTAAGTTTAAACTTAAGTATATGATAGTAGTTGCATGCAAATTGCTGTGTTGAAGTGCTTTACATATGCTTATATATACAAAAGTAAATGTTGTGTGTTTCTGATTTTAAACAGTGCAGGTTGATTTGCATTTTTTTTCTTCTCTGCATTTTACTATAGAATCTGTGACAAAGATTAAATCTTCAAAACAATCCTATTCAAAAATTGTTAAGTCTTAGATTCAAACTAAAACAAGTTAGTTCAAGTATAAACTGAGAACAAAAATAGGTCAAAGTCTCTGGATTTTGAAATTTACCTGGAAACCAATAATGCAGTAATAACTTAACATCAATGTTTGAAACCCAGGATTAAATTTGGTTAAAATGATTATGTAAACTTAAGTGTCATTGAAAATTTTGAATTTTGAAAGGAAATTCACAATTTTTAATTTTGTATTAAGCTAGAAAATGGGTTCAACTTGAAATTGGGCTTTTCGTCAAATTCAGTGGATTCATGGATCTGGGTTGCTCGGGTTTTTGATTTAAGCTAGAATCATGTTGGTGGATTGCGGAAAAAATAGTTGAAGTATTTTTAAATCATTGTGGAGTTTGATTTTTGCCAGAGATTGATTTAAAACCTATTTTGGGTTCTTACTGTAAATTGATTACTGCATCTTCAAAATTGCATCGAGTTGTATGATTTTTTGGGAGGATGATGCGCGATAAGTCAGCAACAGATGGCCGGAGTTGTGGCGACTTTAGTTGATCGGAGGCGATTGTTCAAGGGGGATTTCCCGATGATGTTTGGGTTCTGTTCATCCTGGATGCTCGATTTTGGATTAAGGCAAAAATCAGTGTTTGGTTGATCATGGATGCTAGTAGGGAGGATGGGTGATGTGTCGGTGAAGTCGACGTTGGTCGGAAGGGTTCCGGCACTGCTGCAGGTTGCACGGAGGTGGGTTGATGTCTGTGGGTGTGTTTTGTTTGGGATTGTTTGTTTCCTCGAAGGGGAACTCGGGTAGTAGGGGAGATAGATCGGGGAGGAACTCGTGTTGATCTGGGTATTTGTGTGCAATGTTAAACTATTGAGTTTAACAGTTTTCAAAATTTTAATTAAAACAGTTTTTAAATTTTAAAATCAAATTTGTTTTAAAAAAATAAATAAAGAAGAAAAAGAAAGATGTACTTGTTTTCTTGGATTCATGTATATGGGTTGAATCCAAATAGAAATGCTTAAACACATTTTCAGTTTAAAATAAGGTAAGTTTAAACTTTAAATAATTTAAGCTAAGTAAATTTCTTGTTTTTAAATTGATTTATTTTATAATTGAATTTGTGTGAATAATTTAAATGTTTTAAGTTATTGTTATTTTCAAACTTATTTTGGAAATATAAAGGAAATTTATAAATGTTTTTAATTATTTAACAATTAAAGTTAAGATAATTTATTAACTTGAAATTAAAATTGTTAATTAATAATTAAAGGAAAGTAATTAATATTTTCTTTATATTTTAATTTAATTAATGAATTTTATTAAGTAAAGTTATTTCAAAGTTAAATAAAGATAATGTTTTATCTTAAATATTAATTAAGTATTAATGATTTTTAATTAATTAAATTAATTAAGAAATTTTAAGTTAATTAATTTATTTAATTATTATTTTAAACGAGTTAATTAAGTAATCAATTAATTATAATTGTTAATTTAATTAACTAATAATTATGATAATTTAATTATGAACAATGATTAATTAAATTGTAATTACTTATTAATTAAGTAACTAAGGGTTAATTAAAATGGTAATTAATTAATAATTAATAAAGGTTTTATTAAGTAATAATTAGAATTTTTTTCTTAATTAATAATTAAAGGGTTATTTATCTAAAATGAAAATTAATTAGAAATTAATTAAATATTATTAAAGATTAATTAATTGTAATTAAGAATTAATTAATTATAATTATGAATTAATTAATTTATAATTAAGGTTATTATTAATAATTAAGTTTTATTAATTAATGATTAAGTGATGACTAATTAGTTAATTAAGATTAATTGATTAATTAAAAAAGTAATTAGTGATTAATTACTTTGTATTAAGGATTGATTAATAATTAAGGTTTATTAATTAATAGTTGATGATAGTTAATCTGTTATTTGAAGATTAATTTGGTTAACGAGTAATTAAGGGATGAATTACTCGATTATGTTTTATGAGATGAGTGAAATCAAGTAAGTTAATTAATTTGTAAATTAATTAAATATAGTCACTTGATAAATGATTAAGTATGTTTACTTAATAAGTTTTGATAAGAGTAATTACTTAAGATAAGTAATTGATAAATTACAGAGGTAATTGAGTTAAGGTAAATTACTGATTAGGAAGTAATTTTAAATGAATAATTACTTATTAAAGTAATTAAAGGTTTATTACTCGGTGTAATAAATCAAAGAATTTATAAAGTAATTAAAAAGTAATTAAGAAGTAATTAAGAATAATTAATTACTGTATTTAAGTTGATTAATTAAAAGCAATTAATCTAAGCATGATTAATTAACTAAGGTTCATTAATTGATATGGTTAATGAGAATAATTAAGATTTAATTACTTGATTAAGAGTTAATTAATCAAGGTTGATTAATGATTAATTAATTGATTTAATTAATGTTTATTTAGGCAAGATTTATTAGGATGAAGGTAATTAATTTAATTAATTTTAAATTAATTAAGAGATGAAGTAATTATTTTAATTTACTTTAAATTAATTAGAGATAGAGATAGTTAATTTAATTCATTTTAAATTAATTATGTTGTGATTGAGTAAACCGTTGCTCATGTATGAATGGATGATATTGATTGTTTTGAATGGATGTAATCTTAGAAATGAGATAAGTAATGATGTATGGTATGAATGCTTGGTTGCATTGTGATGGTAATATAGATTATCTATTATGATAATGATGTGGATTACCTATTTTGTTATGAATCATCTGTTTATTTGATAATGTGATTATCAATTGTGATTTGTGAATTATCCATTCTGTGTGTATATAGATAGTTGAATTTAATTTTTTAATTTTAAACAACTTGGCGCTAAAAGACACGCTTTGGATTTCGATGAAACAGGGATCGGGTTTCCATATTTGGATATCCGAAAACCACATCGATCCAAATTAACGTTAGGTCATGAATCAAAATGGAGCTTTGTGAAGACTCAAGGTGTAAGGACTATATGTCAGTATAACTCTATGGGTGATTCCGTAATGAGTTTGACGGAACTAGTTCTTATAGGTTCGAGATGGTGATTCAGAGTGCAAGCGTTATTGTCGTTAACTCTGAGGGTGATTCCAAAATGAGTGTAACGAGATAATGACTTCGGTTTCGTTCGAACCCGGAACGAACTTGTATGGATTGAATGCTTTCAAAACATCGTCAGGTGGACGATGAGCATTCTAAGTGATGTGTTCACTAAAGGTAATCGTAGCCTCAAGCCTCATCAACCGGGAATGGCTAAAACAGGGGTGGTGCAGCAAGACTTCGTGGGTAGCCCCTACTTGAGAGTATGATTTACCCCTGTCTAGAGGTCCCTTTTATTTCGGCTGTGTGGGCGATTGATAGCTAGAATCGCTAGGGTTGTCTTATTTGGAACTGTTCAGTAAGTAATGGGTCCGGCTTTGTGTTGCAAGGGAGCGGGAGTACTCCTCGGTACGGTGATCTAGGCCACGTACTGTGACGGGCGGTACCCCAGTAGCCTTGCCATTGTATGGAATCCAAAAATACAATAAGCGCCAACGGTTTTGATTGTATTACCCAATTTTGTGGCTAGTAAATGGAATTTAATCATGTAACAATTTCGGCTATTTCATATTTATTTGAAAACCCTAGACCCTATTATAATATCATTAGATTTCCTATCAAATGTTTTGGTTAGCAAAAGGTAAAAACTTTTCCATGTCTATGTGTGGGAAGTCTTATGTGATACCTTTTTCTTTCAAAAGGTTTTTAAAAGTTAAGAAACTTTAACTGTTTACTCATACAAGACGCATGTCTGACACGGAGTTTATTCTGTTTTCTTAAACTCTTGGGTACTCAAATTTTTACGAGTAGCCAGGGGATTTTAGGTTGGCTTGACAATTTTGGAGGAGCAATGGAGTAGGAGGCTTCTGCGTATAGCTATATAGCATTCCGGTGTGTGTTCTTTGAGTTGTTGTCTTTGAATTGTAATGAGTTGTATAACTAGACATGTGTCTATAACTGTCTATTATGTGTTGTTTTAGCTGTGTAACTATGATGTATATGATACTATTTAATGTATTATGTGATTAACATAATTTATTCGTTTTGCTGTTTAGATTCTGTTGTTGTTTCTTCCTTCTTCTTTGTCTTTTCTCTTTTCTATCCCTTTCTTTCTTAAAAATGATGCGATTTTCTGTGGTAAGAAAGTCCGGTCGTCACATTACAATAGAGCAACAAGTGATCATATGCCAAAAAGTCTCCAAGGAAATAGAGTGATAGCGAACATCCAAAACTAAGCACCTTAAGATCCAAAAGCTTCCAAAATATCTCCAAGGTAAACGCCTCCAAAAAATGATAGCCTCCAAACCAAAAAGTCTTCAAAATACAGCTAACACCAAAACACGGAAACCTTCTACTAGGCTGCCCGTGTGGAAATTATGGGCACCCAGAGTTTAAAAAGGAAACGATAAACTCCGGGTCAGTCATGGGACAGGTATGAGTAAATAAAGATAGTTGCTTTTAAATAAAACAGATTTATAAAAGAAAACCGTTTATGCTTTCGGAAAATGAAATTACCATAAGGCCTTCCAGCACACACAATATGCAATCGCACACTTGGGGAAGATTTCCCCTTATGATAGTCAAATATGCTAAATACGAGAAAAGTTCTTTGACATTCTTACTAGTGCATAGTGTGAAAAAATTTCGAAAATATAATATTAATCTTAGCCAGCATAGGTACCATTATACTATGCCTACTATAGCTGCCATATTAAATGGCAGGTTCTACAACTAAAACCGTACTGGGTTCATATTGGGAAATGGATTTCCAACAAATGGTCAGGCTAAGGACTTCCTATGCCACATGGATATGCCTTTGGAGGGACGTCCTGAGAACCTACCCAGCTCTCTGCCAACAAAGGCCGGGTTACCTCTGTAACTAGGTAACTACTACTCGAGTATGCCACCTGCGGTCGTTTGTGGCCTTTATCCTTGGGCTCTCTATCACAAAGCAACAACCACACAGTAAATGAGATTACAGCAACCACATAGGTAAAGTATCTGGGCTCCATACCATGATACCACCTTTTTCCAGAAGTAAATGACATACCCTAAAGGGTGCGACCCTCATAACCTTGTCGCATCTTTCCTGTTTCGATCATTTCCGGGGTGTGAGGTCGATGCGGTCTCGTCCACAAAAATACGATTTACACGAAAGCCATGCTTTGATCACAAATGATCAACAAATGATCATCCATACATAGCAGCACTTAGCATGCCACACTATCAAATTGGGAGTATATCGCTGATAACCTTCAACTACGTACCCTCTTAGCTCGTACGCCTCAGAGAAGGGTGTTAAGCTAAGAGAATAAATTCTCCGCCACCAACAGATATGTATATGAAAAAATCTGCTTTATATCTCAAAGTGTAGTGTCAGATACACAACTGTACAAGTCTGTTCCGGGTTCGAACAGAACCGAAGGCACTTCGTCCAATAAAGGAAGAAGCCCTTGCATATCCGGGTATCCACAATTCCGATCGAACTCCCCATCACATGTGGAGATCTCTATACCGGAGCAACTCAGTGCAGAGACGTTCATAGGTTATCCTATCGTTTTCGAAGACACCCGGTCTTCAACACCGTCTTCAAATGCTATTAATTTCGTCGCATCACTATTCGGAATGGGTTATATGACACAAAAGTCCTCTCTCGGCTAATCCGAATAGTGAGCGCTCAATTTTAAAACAAGTGGGTGTATCAATTTTAAGGGTTCACATTCAGGGTTCGATGTGGGTTTCAGATAACTAACTGAAATCCGACTCTCTGTCGCATCGAAATTCAATTGCCGTTTTACGGGCCAAAGGTTGTTCACATTCACACAGAAGAATATTCACCACAGATATCACATCTCAGCACAAAGTTTTAATATTACATAGAATCACATCACATAACAGAAATATCAATCCAACACACAACATTCAAGAACAAAACATCTTTAATTAAGATGAATAAATCGTTGTGGTTTTAATTTATTAACCACAGAATTAATTTCATTAGTAATCTTTAAATCAATAATTAATTATCATTAATTACAATTGATTAATCCTTTATCATCTTCATTAATTAATCATTTCTTAATTAATTATCTTAATTAATTTCAAATTAATTAACCTTAATAATTAATTAATTAAACTTAATTACTTTTATCAATTAATTTCTCCTTAATTAATTAATAATTAATTATAAATTAATTAATCTTAATTATTTATTACATTAATCTTTAATATTAGATAATACATTAAGTAATTACCTTTATAAAATAATTAAATTAACAAAATCATTAATTATTTAATAAATCAAAAGATAAATTAATTACTTCGATTATCCTTTTAAACCTTGTTTAGTAAATCACCTTTATAACATTAGTTACTTTAAAAAGGTAAAGATTTTGTTTAAACAACATTTTATCTTAATTATATTATTTACTAAATATAAGTAACTTTATAAAAATATGGTATCAAAACTAAATAAACTAATATTTAATTTCTTTGAAACATCTTACTTAAGTCCTAAATTTATTTAAAATTTTAATCAAATCATCGTTTGGAAACATAATTTTAAAAGTGTTTAAGAGTTTGAAATTTTTTAAAGTAAAAAATGTTTCATTTATCAAGCACGAGACCTGCTTCGAGTCAACCCCGAGAATTTTTCTCGTTTGCTTCGAGTCTTGCCGAAATTTTACCCGAGTGCCACAATTTCAACCTTAAAAATTTTCTAATGTTTTCGACCCGATACTTCAAAATTTTCGCTCGAGTTAACACTCGAGCTTCCACTGGTTTCACCTCGAGGCCTCCTTCGAGACATCCCCTTCCTTCACTCTTCTACCTCATTTTGATACACAATAGAACACGTGCATATGCACCGTCGGAATCATCACCGCTGGTCGAAGCTACAGCCACCATTGAGTCGACGACAACTCACATGAACCCCTCACGGACCCAGAAACCCATCATATGGACGAACTCGCGATCGAGCATGTTAACCCAAACTAGCACCAGAACAAGACCACTGGAAACACCTCGTATCGACGCCAAACATCACCAGAGGCCACGTGCTTTCGCTATGAGCTTCCTCTTGCGACCACGCACCGCCAACCATCTCCATGTCCAGTCCGATGCAGGCTTGGCACCACATTTCCTCGAGGAACACAGTCGACAAAAACACAGGGTTAAACCCTAGTTTGTCAATCTACAAACACCATGGAGATTTAAAAATTTGTTCAACAATTTTGTGATGACCCCAGACCATCATGCAAGCAACTGCCATGATTAAGAGATGTACTTCGTCGTCGATTGTTAGAATTCCATAAAAAACCACGCCACGTTCATCTTCAAATGTCTCATTGAATACATTGTTAAAAATCCTGATTTTAATCTTAAAAATTAATATTTTCAAAGGTGATTTAGATTATATAATCAAATTGAAAAATCAAGGAAATCAGATTTTGATTATAGATTGAGCTTACAGTGCTTTTTCTTGTTGCAGGCATGTATTCTTGATTTTATTTTATAAAATTATTTTTAAAATTTAATTTTAGTGAATCTGAACACTTTTCATTTTTATACTTCAATCTAAACAAAGCTAGAAATAAATAATTTGGGGTTTTGATAGGTTTTTAAAACCTGAAACTAAAACAGGGATCTGCAACCCTGTACAACAACATGCACAGGCAGGATACACATATATTCAGATTAAAGCATGCAAACCAATGTTCAAACTTGCCTGCATCATGCATTCAAATAATAGATCAAAAATCAAGCCTTTGAAAGATTTACTCACCTTGCAAAGTGTACACAGAAGCCCCTGACAGTTTCTAAAATAAGAATGAAGCCTGTAAAAAATTTCTTCCTTTTCCCACTTTAATCTTGAAGTTTAGATCTGCAACTTGTAAGTACAGATCTTTGGTTATTCTTTGTTGTCTTTATTTGCTTAATTCATCAATAACAAACAATGCTTAATTTACTTATAGTTTTGAAATCTTTTTTATGTAACAAAGAACAGATCCGCAGTTTAAAAACCAGAAATTTATTTGGCCTTGAACTTGATTTTCTTCCTACAACTGATTAATACCATAGCTTAAAATCTTTACTTTATTACCGATTAACAACTTCAAATTCAAATCTTTAAAAAAAGAATTTCACTTGCTTAAATTATTCTAGAGAATTACTGCACTGTCTCTGTCAAAACTGAAGCTCTGGTTTAACTAATCTGCAGTTGAATCTATTTGTGTTAAAAACCTGATTTTGAAAATACAAATTCATTAATCTATACAGTTTAAAATTTACCTGAGAGATGGAATGTAAAACTACAGCTTGATGTTAAAGAAGATTTTCAGATTTTTTTCAACTTTGAATTGAAGGAAAAGTTGGCAGTTTTCTTTCTGATTTTCTCTTTTTTTTTTCTTTGGGTGTTGGAGTTTGAAATGCTCAATCTTTTTACTGTTCTTTCAGATTTGCTGAAAGGCTAAATAATTGAATATGGGAAGTTGAAAAGTTTTTTTGATTTTTAAATTTTATTATTTTATTCAATCAATTATATTGAATGCCATTTTAAAAAAAAATCATGACATCTCAATACATGTTAATTTCTTTACTCCATCTCCTTTGTGCATGTCTAATATTTGTAATTTTACAAGACAAAAGAATTTTTAAATAGATTTCATATCATATTCACTTTATAAATAAATATACCCCTTATCCATTTGTATATGTATATATACAATGTTAAAAGAAGAATTGTTTTTAACCAATCTTTACATTATATAAAATATAAATCACACCTTAATGATTTCAAAAGCCAATTATTCTCCTAAAACATTTATTTTAAATTTCAATTCAAATTTCAATTCAAACTTGAAATAAAAAATCCATTTATGTCTATTTATATACACATATCCATACTTATGCAATTTAAATTCAAATTCAATGTTTACATTCAAAACTACTCGTATATGCATTATATATATATAATTTTAAATTCAAATGGCTTTTTAGAACATTCATTATTTCAAATTTTTAAACTCAAAATAACTTGGAATTTTATTTATATATAATTATCACTTATTTTATTTGTTTGAGATTTTTTTTTCCAATTTATTTTCAAATTAAATTCCAAAGGTTTAAATATATTACCAATTTAAATTGATAAATTTTTGGGATGTTACAATTTTTCTTTAAGGAATTTTTGGTAGTAAAATGGATTGGATACGATCCATTGATAGAACTGATTATATGAGATGAAACGAAATTAACTAACCTAAACGAACACATAGCATTAGAATGTCTAACAAGTATTCTCGCACATCAAAGAGAAACTATGAGTTTCTTATTAATGTCGAAAATATATAATCCTAGATTGTTTAATTGAACCATTGAGAGTGTCGACTCTATATGGTATGATGCGCAAATCCGAAAGAATTTCAAATACGCTATCAAAATATAGGTTTTGATGGTCGTAACTAAAGGGATATGATCCATCAACCACGGCTGTGTCTTTATGAGTAAGACTAATGCAGTTGGAATTAAATGAGCAATGTTGATAAGAGTAATTTCACAAATTTCAATTATTGAAATTTGTGTTATAGATTCGACATTCAACACGTTCAAATCAATTCGGATTTACTCATAAAATTATTGCTTGCTAAGTCCTAGTGTTTTAGGACATATGTATTAAAATAGAAAATTCTAAATAACGATTTAGAGTAAGCTATTTACACATATTAACCAAAAATATCTTAAAGTCTGTGGGAGCGATATTGAGTTTGTGAGTATTTGGATAAGATCCAAGAAATGGTACAAAAGTATCATTTTATAAGCATCAAGATTGAATAAGTATCTGATAGATGTTAAATAGTTTGATTTTCAATCAAAGTGTAGAGGAAGCATGAATTCGTAAGAAAGAATGTTTAAAGGTGTATTGATATTTCTATACTATAAGTAAACAACACATTGTTGATTTATCGATGTACTTGTGTTAAAATCATCCTTAGTTGTTTTAATACTCAACATTGGGTTAATATATGATGTCTTTTATAGTAAGTATAAAAGATGTCGAGAATGTCCCAAATGTAATGCAAGTACACCTTATTAAAATATTTAATATGGAACATGTAAGATTGATTGCTTTGCATTGGCAAAAGGAATTATCATACATGTTGTATTGTCTATGATATCATAATTAGTTTACGTATTTGATATATAAAGCAAATATCAAATCATAATTATATCACTAGATGGTTTTTTGAAGTGTTCTTGTGTATTGATAAAATACTAGAGAATTGTTTGCAGAAACAAAAACTCGTTATGAAGGAGTGTTTGAATTCAAACTTCATAAGTCATATTGATTGTACTATGTCAATAATAAATTCAAGTTAAGAATCTTTACGTTGGAAATGTTTCAAATAAAAGGATGCGGCTTATACAATGAAAAAAGGCTACGTACATCCCCTTTAACATTATTGCAATAATATATATATATATATAATGTATATAAAATTATAAGTGCACAAATTTACAACTAAGCCGATTCCAAATGTTGAGAATCTCATAACATTTTTATATGATAATAATGTCATGGTATGTTTTGTAATAGAACTTAGAGCTCATTAGAGGTCGAGAGACATACTTTGAATTGTTCCAACGATAAAGCAGTTTCTCACCGTCGGAGAGAATTGATTGACATGGTAGATAATTGAAATATTATAGCATACCCATTCATAAGGGACTGACCCAACTGGTTTTGAGAAACCGATTGAAGAAGTTGGAATAAGATTCCATAATTGACCCCAAGTGCAAGTGGGAGATTGATAGAGTTAGGGGTGTGCCCTAGTGGCAATTATGTAATTTTTTACATATATCTAACTCGTTGAACAATCTTGTTCATAATAAAAGTGTTTCTTTATATTATATACTTGATATAAAGTGTTTATATTAATTAATTTAATTAAAAGTATATTTAATAGAAAATCCATAAATGATATATTTTTTGATAGTAGTTACAAAGTGTTGTAACCGTGAGTTATTTATCACAATAAAACAAATATATATAGCATTTCAAATGTTCCTAGTTAAGATGCATCGAGACTGGAGATCGATGTATCCATTGAGACTAGAGCATGTAATGCTCTCCAAATTTTGGGCGGTCTATTATTCATGGATAATGGGGGTACCTAGGGGTTACTACATATCATTATTGGATAACTATGGAAAGACTCACTCGATGGTTTTCTGTTGGTTAAGATAACTAAGGTCAGACAGAAAATATCGATGTGACTGATTTACACAGTTCTCTCGACTTGAGAATATTGTGGATCTTCAATATGAAAGCTCCGCTTTGATTATAGTCAAAGCATGGCATGGCGTTCTATCAAGTTACTATAGTGGGATCGGTGGAAATATTGGTGGTAAGGCACTATTTAAGAGAGGATTTGTCTCCTCACTTATATAGGGTTAGTATCATGGTCAACTGAAGTCAACTCAAAGTCAAAGTCTCTGCCCAGAGCATTCGATTAACAATAATTGTTATTACTGAACCAAGGACTTTGTGTGTGGACTATAAAGTTGAATGTGGATGACATTAGAATTTGACCATTACCAAATTTCATAAATTCAAAGTGATATAATTTTGACAAAGAGAATTGGCGTAAATAATTGTCATTATTAGGTACCGCTTATAGTAAGTAAAATTGGATTTTACCAAAATATGTGTAAGCGACGAATTTAGCCAAAATGTCACACCACCTGCTACGTGATGTGTGAACGTTAATATTTGAACTGTTCAATATTAATCGATGATTGAATTTACACCTTTGATTCGCACAACCATAATGATGAATTCTCTAACTAACCACATGATTTAATTAATTTATAAAAAGTTGTAAATTAATTGATATAATTAGTATTTCATAAATATTAATTATCATATATTTTATTTGATGTTTGGGAGTGATTTGTAATTATTTGAATGCATTTATAATAGTTATATTTGCACGTACAGGTACATGATATCATTGTAATTAAGTAAAAGATAATTACATGCGTTAATTTATGGAATCTTGTGTCATTTATGGCTCGTAATTTTCAGCCATACCATGTAAGGAAATAGGAGTGAAAAGAGAAAGTTAATCAAGAGAATTAACTAAAGAAGTTTTAATTAAAGAATGGGAAAGGTATCCTTCTTTCAAATAAAACATATTGTCTAATTCATCTTGCACGTACAATTGAGTTTCTCATTTTTTTTCATTCTTCTTTCAGAAACTTATCAGTTTCTCTCCTTCTCTAATGGTTGAAAATATGAGATCTTCCATGGCTTCACTTATTCCTAAAATCAAATATAAATAAGATCAATTATGAAAAGTGGTTTATTCCTTTTGATCCTTGCAACATTTGGAGGTTAATTTATGAATCTAGGAGATTTAATTCATCATTCAAGGTGCAAAACATTGGCTTCTTTTTGGTAATTCTAATTTCATTTATTTTTATACTCATTATGTTAAACTGGTCTAGATTTATTCATATTATATATTTTCTATCTCATTATGTTTAAAAGGTTTAGATTAATTCATATTATATCTCTTATATCTTGTGTATTCATCTTGTAATATAACTTAGATCTCCTTTTGTTCATCTCACTTAATTATATGATCATTATATAGATTTGATTTGAATCTCTCCTTATTTACATATCCATTATCTTCACGTTTATTATAATTGACTTCGAATCCTTTATCTGTTTTTATTATGTGTCCCTTTGTATAGTAAAATCTGATTTATCATACGACTAATTTGTATATACCCAAGTTGTCCGATATTTTTTTCTGTCATTCTTTTGGTATTGTAAAAAAAAGAAATGTGAAAATATTTTATTAGTTGTAAAGTTGTATACAAAATTTTGTAACATCCATATACATAAAAATTAATAAACTATATTTTTTGGTGGTTTAATACGGTAAAATTAATTTTCAATGTTGCATAGTTAATTTCCAAAATAATTTAATTTTAATTGTTTTAGTCATAAAAGTACAATTTTCTTTTTGTTTTAGAATTAACCAGTGGTCATTTATGTAAAGTTATAGACTTTTATTTCATACCTAAGATTAAAAGATTGAATCATTTTGTTAGCATTAAATTTAAACATATATGTTACTTAAATTGCAATCTTCATACATATACATATAAATATATGTGTTATTTTAAAATGAATACATAACTTACAATCATTTATACATATAGACATACGTGTGTTTATATAATTTTAATCTAAATCAAAGCGGACATTTTTTATGAAACTGTAAAATTTAATTTCAAGCTCTTCCTTATTTGAAATCTTTGTTACAATTGTTAATTCTTGCTTTGACAAACTCATATATAGGAAAACTTATTTTAACATGTGTATGTATAAAATTATCAATTATTATACATGTATATTTTATTACTTAAAAAAAAATTGGACAACAAATGCATATGTAAATTCTATCGTAAAAGTCATTTAATATGTCATTCAAAGAGAGAGAAGCGTATGGGTTTCTCTCTCTGCATTTATAGGTTTATCTTTCCTCAATTTATTATACATGTCAAGAGAAAGAAAACAAAGGTTTTCCTTCTCTAAAATTTCTCATGTTTAGTTACACAAATATACACTTCTTATATGTTACACTTATATTTCACAACATGAATGTATTTGATACATTCATTCCATTACAGATAAATATGTACATAAGAGTATATTTGATATAATCTAATTTACATAAACATTAAACCTAAGTAAAACTTTATTTTTAAAATTAACTAAAATATTGATTTTATTTAAAATAAACTTAGATGAATTCTAAGTATCTTTAGACTTTATAGGCCCATTAAAGTTCCAAAATGAAAAGAAAAAAATCAAATTCACTCATTTCTCCACTGCGGGCTGGCCCGATTTGTTCAGGAACCACTATAAAACCTTATGTTTGTTCTTAACTATTTTCTACCTTTTCTTTTTCTTTTATCTAAACTAGTGCTTTCATATTAATTCTAGCTATTGATTCATTTTTTGGGTTTACAGATAGCCTAGATCCAGATCTGGAAATGTGGTTGTATCTCTGACATGCCCTGACCACCGCTTCAAAGCTTCTTGCTCTCCTCTTCTTGTCAACATTTTAGAATGTCCGCTTGATATCTCTTCAACTCCTATGGAGCCGCTCTCATCTCCTTATCTTCCTTTGGAAATACAAGTACCCTTATCTGAAACCGGATTGATAATTCCATCCCAGCAGCCAACACATCTAAATCTATTGTTATATCTATTGGTAATACTCTATCTCGAGTTGCGGCATCGGTATGTCCCTCTATCAAGCCTGCAATGCCTATTGTTGATGATTCAAGCAATCCTTTGGCAAAAACCTCACTGCTTTGATATCAGAAACCGATTCCCCTTATGTTTCTACTCCTCGCTTTGGTTGTAGTCCCGTTGTTGGTAAGCACCCTTTGTCTTCCCTTTTAGCTGCTGCGAATAATTCCTCTTGTTGGGTTGATACATCTGTTAGTTTGAGAAATGAATGTGATGTATGCGATATGGATGTTTTAGCAAAGGCGTTGTTATTTCCCCCGAGTCGGAACCCATGTAAAATATTTGTGAAAATGCCCAATTGAATCCTATCAAACCTGCCAATGTGATCCATGGTTTTTCTACTGCTCATTCCATCCCGTCAGATATCCAGTCCTTGCCTGGTCTTCTAGTTGTTGCTATTAATAGAACCACTACTAATGCATCTCCAGTCGCTACTAATAAGTGGTCGTCCTTATTCAAGACATTACTGTGTAATGCGGGTGATTATGTTCCCTATTCATTCGATAAGGTTGAGTCGTGTCATGCATCTTCCATTTAAAGACATTTAGGAAAGTGTGGATTATTGGTCTAACTATCTGGTTGGATTTTTCTTGATGCTAACCACGCATATCATGTTGTTTGTGAGCACTATAAGAATCAATGGAACCTTAAGGGGGGTTTGCAAGTTCATTAACTCTATGTTTTACTTCAGATTTTCTAGGCCTAAGGAAAGATGGCGCGTGCTTGAGGCGGAGCCTTCTTTCATAGAAGGAAAGCCATTTATTATTAGTTCTTGGAGTACGTCCATTGACAACGCATGGGATCAAATTTTACCTACTCCAGTCTAGGCTCATTTCACGCGTATTAATTTTGTTGATATTCATTATAGTTGGAAGCCTGATATTTATAAGGCTTGTCACTCCTTTGGTCATTTGGCAATTTATTGTAGGCATAGTCCTCTTCTTGCCTCTTCTCCAATTGTTGATACTCCTCTACCATTTACTCCTAAGATCCCACTTCAACAACCAACGACTAGGAAATGGATTTCGAAGCATCGTCCTATTGTGGTGGGTGTTACTGATGCTTCCCTGGTCACTTAACTTTTGGTTTTTCCCTCTAATATCACCATCCCCTTTTCTAAATTACTACTTGTATTACCCCTCTTGGAACACCAGTTTCCTCTGTCGATATTGGTTCTTGTTCCGAAACCTATATTAGATGACATGTCCTAGAGTTCAGTTGAGCAAGTCTAGATTCATGAAAACCCAAATATGAGATATGATTCGATGTATGCCACTTCTATAAGTATTTTTGCATTGATGGGGAGAGTAGACATCTTTATTATCAAATAGTGGATGATAGTTTATCACTTTACCCTAGGTTAACTTGGCCAAAGGAATTTATCCCTCTAGGCAGATACATCTGGGGATGGGAAACATCTATAGTGCTTTGATTCGGTTGATTATATTCCTTAATTAATTTCTTTGATTTCAAGGTATTTCCATGTTATTGAGCCTGATTCTTCAGATTATATAAGCGGATCCTCTTCCACGAAAGGGGAATAGTCTCATTTTATAAGTAGTTTTGGATAGTCTCATTTTATAAGTAGTTTTGGCCTTTTGCTGAACTCTTGTGTTTATTGTCCTATAATAGTTCTAGGCATGTGCAGAACACCTGTTAAAATTCCTTTTTTATGTAAATGTGGATGGCCCACTATAAGAAAACGTTTTGTTGTGTAAATGATTTTAGTACGGTTTAAATAGATGAAAAGAGATTTTCTTTGATATTAATAAAATCAATGAAGATAAAATAATTGCCGAAGTCAAATATCTTGTGCAATCTATTGAAATATGTTTTTGTAGAAATATCAATTTTAACTGAATTAAAAATATATTCTTAGTTATTTACTAAAATTATTTATATGTGAATATAGAAATAAAAATTGGAATTAGGAGGGCAATTTGAAATTTATTTAAATTAAAGGACTTGGTTGAAAAAAATTAATTATAACAACAAATCTCTCCTTTATTCTAGATTCTTCTTTAGCCTATCATCCAAATCTCGTACCCATCTCTTTGTGAGCCCTAGCTCCCGCTTTCCCCAAAATTCCATTTGTTCCTTAATAAAATAAAAAGATGACAAAGGAAAACACGATGTCAGGGCAAGGGCGAACTCGGAATGAGGAGCTGCGTGTGGAGGGTCGTGACATAAGGTATTGCGATGTGACATCGAGACTAATGTGTGCGGCCATGGATGATGAGATTGGTGGAGGAGTTGTGCGACTTGTAGAGGGGGTTGCCGGCAATGGCAGGAGGTTGCAACTACTTAGATGTAAGTGCAGATGTTGGGGAGACCGGAGGATTGGAAGAGTTGAAGGCTGTAGTATAAAGGCGGGAGAGTAGCAATTGGAGATAATATAGTTAGCAATTTGAGCTTGCATCCGTCATTTTGGTGAGTACATTCTTTTAGTAACAACTATTGTCTATCGCTTTATATTTTGTTGGTTGATTGCAATTACTTGATCTTGCTATGAGATTGGATAGTTGATTGGATTTATCGATATTAGTTGGGTGAGTTATATTTTAATAACTCACCACCATTATCTAGATACTATTTTTATATTAATTTAATGATTGTTCGATGATGAATTGTTGTTGGTATGATTGAAACGGTTGAAACTGAATTGCATATTTTTAATCGATTGTTATTGTGATGAGATCGCATATTTTTTATAGCTTGTTGTTATGATGAGATCACATTTGAAATAGATCTGAAGCAGGTAAAAGAATTGAAAACGCAATGCTTTGAAAGAAACAAAAAATTATTTCAAGTATAATAGTGATTTTGGAATGGACAATTTTATTTAATATCAGAAATCCTATTATTAATAGAAAATGTAAAAGTGAAATTAGCTTGAGAATTTAACGAGTATAAATCATTTAGAAAATAATGATTTTCGAGATTTGATTGATTAAGCGAATCTTCGAGTAAGTATTTTCATTTATCTAATATTATAAAATGTTTGAAGGATTTTTATAAATTTATAAAATGAGAATTTAAAATTTATACTTGAAATGATAACTTAATTTGATTCAGACTTAATAAATTGGAAATATATAAAATGATTATTTGGAAAGTACAACAAGATGAATGTAATTTATTTATGAAAAAATTATATATATATATATATTTGGTAAGAATAATTTTTGAAGAAATATGTTTGATATTTGATTATTTTTAGTACAAGGAAATTATTTTTAGAAGCTTTGGAATTATATTTAGAAATCTCTGAATTGAATTATGGCGAAATGAAATTTTGGAATGTTTGTTTTGAAAAATGGATATTATGGTTTTTAGAAGTATTCTAATTAAAAACCCTTTTGAGAGAAATAGTATCATCACGATTTGTTGAGTAAGGGAATTTAGTGGATTATAAAACTCCTTTATTAGTATTTTAAAATATCAAGGAAGAAATTTGAGTGGTATAAGTTACTTTTCAAAATAAATTTATCCGTTTAACTTTGGAAGAATATTTGTAATGTTAATTTTTTTTGATACTAGTTAGAGGTTTTAAATAAAATTTTGGAAAGAAAGAAAATATTTATAATATAAATCTCTTCGGAACCGATATTGATTTCCAAATTAAATTGAAGATTTTAGAGGAAACATGGATATTATTATTCTAACCACTTTTATAATGAAAACACTTGAAAAAAAATTGAAGATTTTGGAAATGAAAATTTTATACTAAATCCCTTCTGAACCAATAAATAATAGAATTGTATGATTTGATTGATTTATAATTCTGTGTAATGAGGAAATAGAATAATCAAAATTATAATACATATGGTATGGGACTTTTGGTGATATTTCTCTGCTTAATCTTTGGACTTATATAGAATAATTGTGCGATGTTGAGTGCAATGGGAACTGTGTAAACGAGCGAGTAACAACAGGAGGCATGGGATGCCTGAGATTATATTTGTCCGATTATTTTCTGTAAGTAAATGTCACTCTAACAGGGTCGAGTATACGGGGTATTATTTTATGGTAGTGCGCGCTAAGAGTGTGCAGGCTAAAAGCCAAAAGTATGTCTATTTATTGTGTGTACTACTATTATTCATTGGGGAGTAAACTAGATTAGCTAGCATCCATCCTGGCGTCCTGATTGCGGGGTCGCTGCTCGAATCTGTGGCATACCTATTGAGATATATGGCTTGGGGCCATAGCTAAGAGTCACTGCTTCTGTGTCACTTAGGCTAGCAGTCTATTACCAATAGGGGCACTTGCAAGATTATGACCAACGCATAGTATAGTCCTACACTTGATAGATATTTAGTTACGATGGTCGTTGAGGTAACTAAGACTGTAGGAGTAACACTGAGATTGTGTAAGGAAGGTTCCTAGAGCACGCTATGAGCAGTCAGTCTCCTGTTTGGTTATTATTAATGTGATAGCATGAGATGCTATGGACACATGCCTGAATAACGACACATAAGCCCAAAACATTATGATCATCCACGTACTGGTTAAATATCGTAAGAACTTCCTATAATATATCCGTTCTTTGCAACGGTATCATAATTTCTTTCATTGATTTAACTAATTTAAGTAGCATCCTTGCAATCATGTTATTGTTTTAAGATAATTATCTATAATATTCTTGAAATGTTTACTGGCATTCTCTTCATTATATGACCTTTCAAGAATCCTCTGGCTAGGAGCATTATGTTTAGCAATACTTCTAAACCATCTAAATAGTTATTGATTATCTCTTTCCAAAAATTAATATTTTTCGCAAAAAGGAAAAATATTTGTTATAATTTTATCACATAAGTTTTTTTTAAACCAGACAACCAAACTTTATTTTAAGGGTTTTTACATTCTAAATCGAATATCGTGACAACCCACACCTCTCGAGACACTGATCCAAAGCCTAGTGTAACTTCGAAACTCACGTCAGTGCCAACAAGTATGAGCTGGTAAACTTTTTAGAGATTAAAGATATAAGGATAAAATCTAAGGCATTCTACACTTTTAGATCTCACAGCGGAAGGTGGAAAAATATAAATACTGAAAATAAGCATTTCAGAAGAAAAAAACAACCTCCAAAATACTTAATTCATATACACTATTTTCAAAGTAAAATATAAGTTTGATAAACATTTAATACAAAAAATAACTATATGAGGAACGATAGAAAATAGTGGAACTCTAATGCTTAGCTCCTTTCTCCACATATTATGCCAAATCAACTATTGTCATGTCTTTCTATGATGGGGAAAATGAAAGGAAAAGGGATAGGTCGGACAAAAGTCAAGTGACTGAGTTACATCATCAATATACCGTGATCGCAAGTAATTGACTTTAGTAATACCATATCTGACCTAGGATGTCCTACACATGTCTGTGATTTACTTGTTTTCCTTACTTACAAATGACTTGTGCAGGCCAACACTTATGGTCTAACAGCCAATTGAACTTCAAGATAACTAATGATCGATTTATAGCTACTGGAACTATTCCACATAGGATTACCCTACCATTTCCCACATTACGACTGCACGTTACTATTCCAATATAGGTTTTCCTACAATTTCTACCATAGGACTAAGTTTCCCACAATTATGACTACACGTACCTTAGTTACACATTGAGGGGGAGCTTGCAATGTCGACTCGCAAAAGTGTCTCATCGTCTGCATCTCTATCCACCTCTCAATAGTAACGTAACGCCTCTTATTGTGTATGTCGGGATCCAACAACAACAAAGCATCATGCAGCGTCATCTACGAGTACCAAGGAACGCCCGTTGTGTCGGTACACACACTTCATCCAATATCCATTTGTGTTGCGCTTTACTATAGAACCTCCTATGAGTGTAACTTGCGATAGAATTTCCCTCCAGTCGAATATCAACCCCCACTAGGTAAATAACATTTACTCAATCCTCCAACATCCTAAAGTCGCCACATAGTGAACAGGCTTTCCTACCCACATTAATATATATATAACTATTTTGTTTATATCCTAGGCCTTAGGTCGAGGTTCATACCGTGCTCCTGGAATGTTAACCAGCAGACCATTATATGCTAGAGCGGTCGATCGCTTGTTTTCGACCGCTCTGGTAAGAGCAGTGGATCGATCATCGCTATTAAGTTTTGGATTATCGATGTTTTATCCGTTAATTATCGTTTGCTTGTTTATTCACCATCGTCTTCCTTCACTAGGTTACAGTATACTGTTTGTTACTATTTGGCATGCACAAACCCTAAAACGGTAAACCTAAGTTTGTGAATCTTTAATTTATAATTGCCCAAACTCATGTCCAATTGCATTTCCACCATATTCCAATTTTAATAATCAATTAAACCTAGGTTAAGCATCAATAGGGTTACTAATTCATATTAACTAGATCAAAAAGATATATTCAAATTTATCAATTTGCTAATTTATAGGTTTATATTAGTCAGATCCAGATTAGAACAATGAATTACATTTATATAATCACTGTTAAATTCTCAATTGAATTAAATAATGTTTTAATTAGATTTATAATAGTCCTAGATCAAGACCGGGTATAATAAAATTAATTACATGTAAATCAACTTATTAGTCGTAAATGCACTCACATGAAAAAGTTATCCTCTCCCTAACATGTTTAGAATCTCCTCGTTTGTTGTAGATCTCTTCTTGGTTTCATTAAATTTCTTCTTTAATCTCTTTAATTCAACTTTAGTTTGATTTGTGTATTTCTAAGGAAATTTGTTTTGAGGAGAAAAGTTGTTCATATTCAAGAAAGATACAATTTTTTTACAGTCTAAGTAAATTAGGGTTCTGACGTAAGTTAGGGTTCTACTTATAGGTGTAGAAACTCTCCCTGACTGTTGATTTTTAGTTTAATTAAAGACAACCAATTTATCTTAGGGGTTTCCTAGCCAATAATGCCCAAACGATTAACCTCTTGGCTTGGAAGTAGCGACCTCCTGGCTTTGAGCGATCGACCACTTGGCATGGAGCGGCCGACCATTAGATTTCGACCGGTAAACTTACCTAATTTTAGACAATTCCTTTTATAAATTTTGATTATTTCCTTTTCAAGTCATTAAACCTTAATAACTTTTTCATATGAGCTCGGGTTACAAGAACTCTATATATGAAAATTGTCCAAAAAATTGCGAACGCAATGGTACAAATTTCATATCTAAATTTAGATGTTTGTGAAATTCCATTTTTGTCTTTACTATATTTAATTTAATTCATTTATTAGATTTTCGCTTAAATTTTCGAGGAGTTGCATCCTCCCTCCTTGAACGTTCCTGAAATTTCCAAGGATGGAAAAATGTAACTTGTGCATACAAAAGTCAATATTATAACCAAATACTCATCCATCAACCACTAGCAATAATTGTCCTTAGTTTAAATTCTAAAGCAATGTATATATAAGTATGGAATGCATATGAACCTATACTAATGCAAAAATTAGGCGGTCTCATGATCTAGTCAACCTCTTGAGATGTAAGTGCTTATGGGATGTATCGAAAATGTATGCAACATCCTAAGTAAAATACTTATAATTCTACATGTATGTAAGACCATTCAATCCATATGCATATAACTAAGAAAAATGAAATAAGTGCTAATGTGTGTATGCTATCTTGAGAATATATTTTTCTACGTGTGCAAAGATCAATTTAATAGATACAATCATTAGCCCATTATCCAAAGCATAACCTAGTGAGACGTCTACAACTATTCCTAACATCTAATTGTCCCTACCTAAGGGGTATACTAAGCTATAACCCAATACATAAGTATCTTATAATCTTATAATTGAAATGGAAATGTATAAGAAAAGAGTTCTGGATGAATAGCCAGATCATCTCCTTAGGCTCCCGTGTACTCTCAACTAGGTCGTCTCCCTATTGGGCTCTAACCGGTTTAATTATTTTATTACGGGGTGATGCTGCCCAGCCTGAAGTAATCTTAGGTCGCGAACGACCTAACGGGAAGGATGATGGAGTGCCACAGAGATTTAGTGCGTTATTCCTTAAGTCGCAATATTTTAGGTCGCGAACGACCTATATGGAACGACCTAGCGAGGTATCGAGCAAGGCAGTAAAGCTAAGGAGTGTAGTGAAGCGAGTTATGCAGAAGGAGGGAACCAACGACCTATGATAGGTCACGTACGACCTAACCAGGGTATGATAGGTCGCCCTAACCGACATAGTGAAAGCCTTAGGTCGCTCACGACCTAAGTTAAGTCGCTCATCCTTTTAAGTCGCGTGAAGTTGTACCAAAGTTTGTCTCTTGGGTTGCTGCTGCTTTAGGTCGCTTGTATCTTGTTTTGTGTTGTATTTCTTATGTCACGTTGTTTAGGTCGTAGGTCGTTTTACTGTTGTAAATATGTGCTGTGTTGTTTCTATTGATAGCTCGTGAGCCGTAGGGCGTGTTTGTAAGGTCGCATGTTGTGTATGATATGTCGCACTTATGTTGTGTTGCCTTTAGGTCGGTAGCGACCTTGTTAAGGTCATAGGTCACGCACGACTTATGTAGGTCGTGTACTTGTGTTGTAAATATGGAGCCATGTGAGTTGTAGCCTATAAATAGGCATGTGGGGTCATTTGTAAAAAGAAGTTGATTTTGAAATAAAAACTTTTGTTTTGTAAGCTTTGTGCTTCCATTAAATTGGTAGTTGAGTGTGATCTCCTATCTCCACCTTCGGTATTCGAGTGTGCTCGAATCAACGATCGTTGAAGCCAATTTACGGTATCAAGTGCGCTTGATCAACGTTTGAAGAATTGTATATCTTCTTTCACGGTATCGTGTGCGATCAACGTGTCTAAGATAGCTAGAATTCGGTATCTTTGTGATCAACGAATTTGGGCATTCGGTATTCTTCATTCCATCGATTCATATTGCTTCATCTAATCATTTCATCGATTAGTTTGACACGAAATCTTCATTTCGTCGTCAATCGTATATTTCCGCTGCATCAGTTTGGTATCAGAGCTAGACTTAGCCAATCATAGCTAAGCCGAGTCTTGGAGCCCAGAAGTTTGAAGTTGGGTGTTCATCGTGTTCACCGCGAAGTTGCAACAAATTGGGAGTTTTCGATCCATATCATTTTGGATCAAAGTTCGGAAAGTTTTTGAATTTTTGAAGAAGAGTTAGTGTGGCCGAGAATTGTGTTTGAAGATTTTTGAAGTTTTGTGTTTGAATTTGTCAAAGTATTTGTGAAGTTTTGAATCATGCCGCCGAGAAGAGCTAACCGCCATCGGAATGTTGAAGCGTTGTATAGAAGAGAAGAAGCCGATCAAATGGAACAATGCATCCATGAAAAGTTTGATGAAGGAATTGGACGATTAGAGAGAATGATGCTTGAAATGAATCAAAGTAGAAGAAGGGATTCACCTGAATCGAGCCATGGGGGAAGTAGAGTTTCACCACATTCAGATCGGGAGAGAAGAGAAGATCATGATCGTAGAAGTGTTGACAATCGAGATAGGAATGTTGATGATCGAAACCGGAGAAATGTGGATGATCGTGGTTGGAGGAATGTAGATCGAAAGGATGTTGGTGGTAGAAGCGGTGGTAGTAGAGATGTTGGTGGTCATGATCGACATTGATATAAATCAGATTTTGATGAGGAGTTTGATGGTGATAGAGGAAGTGTTCATTACCGAGATCGAGATCAAGTACGACGTCAGTATTGGGATATAGATGATGATCGACGTTGGGAATCGAGGATGAAGATGGAAATTCCTGAATTCAAGGGTGGAATGGTGGCAGAAGAATTCCTTGATTGGTTGTCTAATGTTGAAGAGATCTTTGATTTCAAAGAGGTTCCGGAAAATCGTCGAGTGAAGTTGGTTGCTACTAGGTTGAGGGGGAGAGCTATGGCGTGGTGGCAGCAAACCAAACTTACACGAGAACAGATGAGGAAGTCGAAGATTGAATCATGGGAGAAGATGAAGAAACTGATGAAAGCTACATTTTTACCTTACAATTATCAATCACTTATGTATCAGAGGTTGCAGAATCTGAGGCAAGGGACAAAGACTGTTAACGATTATGCTGATGAATTTTATCAACTGATTGCTCGAAATGACATTATGGAGACAGAGGAACAATTAACTGCTAGATTAATTGGGGGGTTGAGGATCCAGATCCAGGATATGGTAAATATGTTTGATCCAAGATCTGTGGCTGAAGCGCACTAGAAAGCGTTGGCTTGGGAGAAGCAGGGAAGACGAGGAGGTGGTGTGTTTCCAAGTTCCAATACTCAGAAGAAAAGTCCTAGTGGTAGTTCCAATGTTTCAAAAGCTGTCAGTAAACCGGTTGTGAAGGTGGTTGAGAAGGCAAAGGTCTACAACAGTTTCAAATGTTATAATTGCCAGGAAGTGGGTCACAAGAGTAACGAATGTCCAAAGCCAAAGAAACGAGCTATGATTGCCGAAGTTGAAGGTGAGGATGTTGGTGAAGGTAATTCTAGTCCAGTTGAGGAAGATGAACAGGATATCACGTCAGGAGATGAAGGATGTAATCTAATGATGAGGAGGTCTTGTTTAACACCCAAGCAAGAGGATGAGGCTAGTTAGTTGAGGAGTCATATCTTTCAGTCGACATGCACTATTCTGGGAAAAGTTTGTAAATTTGTAATTGACGCAGGGAGTTGTGACAATATCATTTCTACCGAAGTTGTGAGAAAGTTGAAATTGAAAACGGAGAAGCATCTAAATCCTTACAAGTTAGCGTGGTTAAGAAAAGGAGGAGAGGTAAAGGTGGACAGGCGAGTTCGAGTTGCATTTTCTATTGGGAAGAAGTATAAAGACGAGATTTGGTGTGATGTTGTGGAGATGGATGTTTGTCACTTGCTTTTGGGAAGACCATGGCAGTATGATTGAGCAGTGCAACATGACGGTCGGACCAATAGCTACAGCTTTATGTTTGAAGGAGTTAAAATCATTTTGGTTCCAAAGAAGAGACATCAAGGAGAAAGCAAGTTAGAAGAGATTGAGGAGCTGAAGACTTTGTTGACTTTGAAGGAATTTGTTGAAGAGGTAGAGGAGAGTCCAGAGGTGTTTTTGTTGATTGGACATGAGCCACTGAAACTGATGAAGTTCCAGAGGAAGTAAAGCTGGTATTGGAAGAATTTAAAGATGTGTTTCCTGAAGAGTTGCCAACTGAGTTACCACCGTTGAGGGATATTCAGCATCAGATTGATCTTGTGCCTGGGGCAATATTACCACACAGACCACATACAGGATGAGTCCTAAGGAGCATGAGGAACTGAGAAGGCAGGTGGAAGAGTTGTTAGAACAAGGGCGTGTTCAGGAGAGCTTGAGTCCTTGTTCAGTGCCAGCTTTATCGGTACCAAAGAAGGATGGTTCGTGGAGGATGTGTACGGACAGTCGGGCTCTAAACAAGATCACTGTAAGATACAGGTTTCCTATGCCGAGGTTCGATGATTTGATTGATCAGTTGAGTGGGGCTGTTGTGTTCTCAAAGATTTACTTGAAGAGCAGATACCATCAGATTCGTATTATACCGGGTGATGAGTGGAAGACTGCTTTTAAAACCAGGGAAGGTCTATACGAATGGTTAGTCATGCCGTTTGGCTTGTCAAATGATCCGAGTACTTTTATGAGAGTGATGAACTTGATTTTCAGACCATTCATTGGGAAGTTTGTGGTAGTTTACTTTGATGATATTTTGATTTATAGTGCTAGTACAAAGGAGCATATTCAGCATTTGCGGAAGGTGTTAATTATTCTTCATGAAGAACAATTCTATGCAGCAACAAAGAAGTGTGTGTTCATGATGCCCAGTGTTTTGTTTCTGGGATATGTTCTGTCGAAGGAAGGCATTTAAGTGGATGAAAGTAAAATGGAAGCTGTCAAGAGTTGGTCACAGCCCAAGACAATTACTGAAGTGAGAAGCTTTCATGGATTGGTTTTATTTTACCGAAGATTCATTCCATATTTTAGCAGTGTGATGGCACCTGTAACCGATTGCATGAAAGGAAAGAAGTTTGCATGGTCAAAGGAAGCACGGGTTGCTTTTGAGAAGATCAAGGCACTATTGACGTCAGCGCCAATTCTAGTCTTACCGGATTTTCAGTGGTTGTTTGAGTTACATACTGATGCCTCGAAGGTTGGGATTGGTAGAGTTTTGAGTCAGAAGGGAAGACCGGTTGCTTATTTCAGTGAGAAGTTGTCTGAAGCTAAGTTGAGATATAGTGCTTATGACGTGGAATTTTATGCAATTGTTCAAGCTGTGAAGCACTGGAGACATTATCTGTTTCAGAAGGAGTTTGTTCTTTATACAGATCATGAAGCTTTGAAGCATTTGCAAGGGCAGGACAAAATTTCATCTAAGCACGCTTCATGGGTCGCGTATCTACAGCAGTTTACTTTTGTTGTAAAGCACAAATCAGGGGTGACGAATCGTGTAGCTGATGCTTTGAGCAGGAGGAATCACTTGTTGACGACAATGAAGGTTGAAGTGACAGGGTTTGAACTATTGCCAGAGTTTATTGAAGAAGATCCTTACTTTACGAAGTTTGTTGAGAAAGTCAAGGATGGGAGTACTGATGAATTTGTATTGGTGGATGGATTCTTATTCAAGGGAAATCGATTATGCGTACCAGATTGTAGCTTGAGAATGAAAATTGTTAAAGAGTTGCATGAAGAAGGACATGTTGGACGGGATCGCACATCGCACTTGATTTCTCAGTCTTACTATTGGCCCTCGATGAAGCGGGAGGTTGGAAGATTTGTGGAAAGATGTCATGTTTGTCAAATTTCGAAAAGGACAGCGACAAATGCGGGTTTGTATATGCCTTTACCTGTTCCTACAAAACCGTGGGTAGATGTAAGCATGGATTTTGTGTTGGGCTTACCGAGAACACAATGGGAAAATGACTCTATCTACGTCGTGGTGGACCGTTTCTCGAAGATGGTACATTTTGTTGCTTGTAATAAGACGGCGGATGCAGTCCATGTGGCACAGTTGTTCCTTAGAGAAATCTATCGCTTGCATGGTTTACCAGAATATATAGTTTCCGATAGGGATACTAGATTTCTGAGTCATTTTTGGCTGAGTTTGAGGAAGATGGTGGGAACGAAGCTGAATTTCAGTAGTGCTTATCATCTGCAATCGGATGGACAAACGAGGTTGTGAACAGATCGCTGGGAAATTTATTACGGTGTCTTGTGAAAGATAATATGAAGGGTTGGGATGTGAAGTTATGTCAAGCAGAGTTTTCTCATAATCATGCAGTGAATCATAGTACAGGATTCAGTCCATTTCAAATTGTATATTCGAGCTTACCAAAGGGGCCGTTGGATTTAGTGATAGTGCCACAACCGAAGGGGACAGTTAAGCAGGCTATTGATTTTGTTGATGGGTTAACAGAATACCATAGAATCGTTCAGGAACGATTGGAAAAAACGAATGAGAAGTATAAACGATCTGCGGATCTGAAGCGAAGAAGTGTTGAATTTATTGAAAGAGATTTAGTATATGCTGTATTAACGAAGGATCGTTTTCCAGTAGGAGCATATAATAAACTTAAAGCTCGAAAGATTGGTCCCGTGAAGATTGTGAAACGGATCAATGAGAACGCATATAGGTTGAAGCTGCCAGAGGATGTGTACACTTCTGACGTGTTTAATGTTAAACATCTTATACCGTATTATGGAGAAGAACTGTTAAATTCGAGGACGAATTTTTCCCGACCAGGCAACGATGATGCAGCCCAGCCTGAAGTAATCTTAGGTCGCGAACGACCTAACGGGAAGGATGATGGAGTGCCCACAGAGATTTAGTGCGTTATTCCTTAAGTCACAATATTTTAGGTCGCGTACGACCTATATGGAACGACCTAGCGAGGTACCGGAGCAAGGCAGTAAAGCTAAGGAGTGTAGTGAAGCGAGTTATGCAGAAGGCGGGAACCAACGACCTGTGATAGGTCGCGTACAACCTAACCAGGTTATGATAGGTCGCCCTAAACGACATAGTGAAAGCCTTAGGTCGCTCACGACCTAAGTTAAGTCGCTCATCCTTTTAAGTCACGTGAAGTTGTACCGAAGTTTGTCTCTTGGGTCGCTGCTGCTTTAGGTCGCTTGTATCTTGTTTTGTGTTGTATTTCTTATGTCACTTTGTTTAGGTCGTAGGTCGTTTTACTATTGTAAATATGTGCTGTGTTGTTTCTATTGATAGCTCGTGAGCCGTAGGACGTGTTTGTAAGGTCGCATGTTGTGTATGATATGTCGCACTTATGTTGTGTTGCCTTTAGGTCGGCAGCGACATAGTTAAGGTCATAGGTCGTGCACGACATATGTAGGTCGTGTACTTGTGTTGTAAATATGGAGCCGTGTGAATTGTAGCCCATAAATAGGCATGTGGGGTCATTTGTAAAAAGAAGTTGATTTTGGAATAAAAACTTTTGTTTTGTAAGCTTTGTGCTTCCATTAAATTGGTAGTTGAGCGTGATCTCCTATCTCCACCTTCGGTATTCGAGTGCGCTCGAATCAACGATCGTTGAAGCCAATTCACGGCATCAAGTGCGCTTGATCAATGTTTGAAGAATTGTAGATCTTCTTTCATGGTATCGTGCGTGATCAACGTGTCGAAGATAGCTATAATTCGGTATCTTTGTGATCAACGAATTTGGGCATTCGGTATTCTTCATTCCATCGATTCATATTGCTTCATCTAATCGTTTCATCGCTTAGTTTGACATGAAATCTTCATTTCGTCGTCAATCATATATTTCCGCTGCATCACGGGGTCACTTTGTCCCATACCCAATAATGTGGGCAGGTGCATAGCGAACAAGCGACTCGCTTATCCACATCGACTTCTCTTAACTGACACGATTCGACATAGTGCTGCATCATATAATTCTTCCTTAGATGTGACACATGAGAACATTGTGAACCCCCACCAGCCCTTCAGAAAGCTCCACACAATAGGCTAACTTCCCTACTCTATCTAAATTGTGGTAAAGGCCCTATAACTCTCGGTGCTACCTTTTTTCAAACTACCAATACAATAACGTATCTAAGCGATAAGATGCTCATGTAGACCATGTCTCCCACCGTGGACTTCAACCCCATGTTTCTCTTATCAGCATAAGCTTTGTGCCTATCATGTGTAATCCTTTTTCTTCTATGGATAAAATCCACTTTCTAAGTACTTCTAATTTAATCGTTCTTTCGAATGCACTTATCATCTTTAAAACTAGCATGAATCTTCAACCAAACGTGCATAGGCAACCCTCTTCAATCCTTGCTACTAACTCAAATAAAATGTTGTCGACTTGCACCATACTAGATAACTTGAACATAAATATACCTGATCGCTTTATCTTCTAGATACCAGGTGAGACAATCTTGAAAATGGATGGTGTCTCCTCCACTAGTATTTTCTACTTTGCTCTTTTGCTAATTCTTCCTTTCACCTAAAGGTATCCAAACCTGATGATATCTTAAATAGTTAAAAGTAAAATAAATTCTTTTCCATTGAGATTCAACTTAAGCTACTTTATTTCACTTATGGTTGGTTCCCCCAATCCTTCAACAATAATGGTACCTAAGTATCATATTTATCCTAAGTTCATTAAGTAAGTAAATACTCAAATATTCTATTAGGGTAAAATTGGTCTATTTTCCTATTCATGGCCATAACTCCTATTTTCCCTTGGTAATGGAATGTTAGCCCTTAAATGATCGGGGCAATGGTTCTAATGAGAGGAATAACTCTCAACCAATAACTCAACAAGATGACATTATAGATCTGGGGAGTAACCTCGCAATTAGGACCACTAGGATGGATAATTAGCCTATTTTGTAGGTCTAATTCACGCGCACTCCATAGTTGCGTGAACCCTATGACGTCGATTTCTAACAACTACTTTCGACTATATAAGTCCTTGTAAGAGTAATAACTAGTACTATTGACTTTAGAAATCCTAATGGTAGTGCTCTCAACTTGAAAAGTCCTACCGATAGTGATAATTGATACTCACACTCGATGAGTCAGGATGAGAACCACGTCAAACACTCTCAAATCTAGAAGTCTAGATGAGAGTAATCGCTTTTGACTATATGAGGTCTGATGAGAGCACCTCAATGTAACAAATCATCGACTGCTACCTTAGGAGTGGGTATTAATACTTAACTTGTTAGTACTTGAAGGAGGCAGTGAAATATACCCTCGACTAGATGAGTCCTAATAAGAATAATATTAAGTACATTCAACTCCATACTTCTAAATGAGAGCATCAAAATATAATAAATCCTTGACTACTAACCCTAAGAGTAAATAATAATATTACTCGGCAAGTTAGTCCTAAGAAGATAAATCTACAAATTCCAACATATCTCCAACTTATAGCTCTTGGAGAGAAATAGAACTCTCAGATACTAAGCTCTAAGGAGTCACCTTTAGACAGTATTATAAATTCCTAACCCATCTTCAAAACATAAGTGACATCTACTCTCCAATAGTAATCGAACAAGTATTACTTGCGCGTCCTATACCACTCGGTTACCTAAACATTTACTAGAAGCTGGTAGACTACACTCATCAAATCAACAACTAATCTATCACATGAGTCAATAGAATAATTGGAAAAATATTACCGACCGTCCCATACCACCCAATCCACTAATCTGTTTACTTAACATCCTCATTATATATAATTTCACAAAATTATCAAATATTCTATATAAACCATTTCATATTAAAGCATATATGAAAATGGATTATAACTCAAAAGTCCAAATCCATTTAAATATTTCATAATTTAATTTATCTTCAAAAGAAAATGTATGTTTTAAAAAACCTTTTGAAAATAGTTCTTGAATCTTTTTTATAAATATACACTATATAAGAGAATTTAATTTTAAAAATATTATTAAGACCCTTTATTTAATTTATAAAATTCCATACACTCCAAACAATTTTATATAAATCACTTTATTTATTCGGAAATATACTCTAATCCAATTTTCTAACACCATAAAGTATTTTCCATATTTTTCAAAATCTTTTGAAATAAGAAAATCAAAAATATCCGAAAATATAACCCATGGAGCCAAATTCTACAAAATCATCAATATAAATTTAATCGTTTAGCCCAAGTCAAATTACATCGAATTTCAATCTTCCAACAATGTATGCACGCAAATAAATTAGACTACACATCAAAATGCAATCATACAACATCTCCTTTGCATTATGGACAATCCAACTTACATAAAATCCACAATCTAATCCGCAAATCATATGCAATACCACACAATCAATCCAATATCCTGAACAAACATTTCATTCAAACTACTCAATCAGTATTCAAAATAAAATCAACTGAGCGATGCAATCTAATCGGGATAAATATATATAACGTGCAAAGGAAAAAGGTATAGGTGTGAGTATAAAACTCACCTTAAATTAGTGCTACCCAAAACATCTTAATTAGCTTTTGGCTACGCCCAAAGTTTCCAAAACAGTTGTTTCCCAGTCCCTAGCTTAGTGTCATTTAAAATGCCATGCTCGCACCATTGATGCAAATCCCCCTTTCGTCAATGCCTAGCCGCACAAACATATGAACCAGGTCGCAGCATCAATCTTGTATCCCCAAAATCGAAAGCCTCCATCGCGCCATCAGTTCCTAGAGTCACAATGTCCAATTTGATCGCTTCTTCATTCGTGCGCAATAGCTCAGGTTGTGGCGTCCATGCACGACCTCCCTTGCCTATATCATCGGCCACCTATTGCAACTTCCCTTGACGTTGCTACCAGGCCGCTCATGCATCTTCCCTTCTCTAGGTCGATCGCCTTCGAGTCGCATGCCTAAAATTGTTCATGATTTCATTTTAATTTTTTTCCTCTAATGCGCTTTCTGGATTTGATAGCAATCTATGTTTGGAGTCGGGTTTTGGGATTTTTGAGATTGAAAGTGGGAAGAGAGGGTAAGTTATTATTTATAAATGGGCTCGGTTTGGGCTTTTAGTTTTCTACTTGGCCCATTTGTTTAATCCTCTTTTTATTTAAATTACTCTCTCATTAATTTTTAATTAATTTCCAATTTAAGTTAATTTAATTTACAATTTAAAATATTTTATATTAAATTAACATAATATACTCAATTTCAATAAATTATCCAAAAATAATTTATTAACTTAATTCAATTATTAAAACAAAAATCTTTTATTAATAGCCTTTATTTAAATAAATATTACTTTCAAAAATAATAATCGTTAAATATCAAATTCAAATAATTTTTATTTTAATTTAACTTATTTATTTTACAGCGTAGAAAGTAGTATTGTTACACCATGGGTCCTATGGTTGGATATCTTTCACATAAGCATAATGTATACAAAACTGCTGGTATCCCCTTACTATGGGCAAACTTATGTTGTATAACACTACCGATCCTTCAATCCAACCTATATTAATAACTAAGTCAATTTTAATTATTTTAAGTTATCAACTAGATTCAATGATTCACACCCGTCATAAAAGCACAGTTGAGGCTATACAAATTTATTAAATTACTACGCCTCCGGTTCAACTGGTGATATTCGGTTATTTTACACAACTTGTTCCTTGTTTCATTAGTGCCAATTTAATGTCATTTACTGCTTCCTCCTAATTTAATAGATTTAATGTTTTCTACTGCATACTTCCCCTTATATTACTAAATATATTTTACTATTCCTTTTCAACTATTATTATCTTCCTTTGATTACTAAACTATCTCAATTACTCATTTTATTGCTTTTCCTACATTTCATCACTTCTTATTTAATTTCTAGCTTGTCTTTTCGCATTTATTAGTTTTACCGTTAAATTGTTGTTATTATCCCTACTTTCTATTCTTTGATTTATACTTAGGGATTTCTGCTTTTAAAGCGTTGGAATTACAAGAAAATGTGAACATTGTAATTTTCCATAAATAATGTAAAAGAGGACTTAAGCTATAATTGAAATTACAAGAAATTATCTCTTCTTATTATTATTGAAATAGACAGTATGAAATACGGTAAACATCTATATTTTACACATCTCTTCTTTTAGATATTCCTTATTATTTCAAACAATACACTTTTATTCATATTTATAATACTGGATAGATTATATAAATTTACATTGCAACATATTTCATACCAATGCGTTAAAACACTATTAAAATCCTAAGCTAAATTATAATAACTTCAAATTATATTTTCTCACATATATCATTCAGCCAATAAACGTGGAATTTTAATGCGATATTATAAATTTAGGGAGTACTTTCACCCTTACTTTCCAAATACAAGTATAATCAAGGTTAACAATTCATAGAATACGTAGGCATATGTCTCAAATTCATTATCTGTACATATTAAAGCATATAACTTCAAAATTACTTTCATCATATAAGGAACAGATTTACAAGGATATAAATCCAATATTATATAAAAATATATATAATTTTCCTCCCACCTTTAAACTTCAAAATCTCCGGACCAAAATCCATTCTACTTATTTGACTCCCTTTTCTTCTACCAAAATATGTATTAAATCATATACATATTCATTAGAATTATAGATTTGAGAAGATTTTTGAATTAAACTTGGTTGTAAAGTTCTAGATTTAGAATTTACCTCTTCTTCGCAAAATTGATTCACCCTTTATTCTTCATCTATTTTATTTTCCACTGTTCTTCACGCTATAATATACTATTTTATCATTTCTATATTTCCTAGAGTTTATGAAGAAAAGAAACTGGCAGAGTTTCTCTCTTTGATTCAGAAAATATGGAAAAATAAAAGGGTTAGGCCTGTACTAATAAGCACGCAAATCAAATCCATCCATTAGATTTTAATTTATTAAATCCAGGCTATTTAGCCTAGGTTCACTCTCGTCACAGTAACAACTACTGATCAACCCCTATACCCTTATCGGTCGATCGTTAGTAGTCGACTGGTCTGAATTAGGGGTTGAGTGGTTGCTTGTTTATTTGTTAAATTTTTGTTTGCTTTTTATTCTCTTATATTGTTCATTTTAACCCCTTTATTTCCTCTCGACTTATTTTATTCCATCTTAGATTAACGTTAGATTTAATTTAACGTCAATTAGAGATTAAGAATTTGTTTGCCATAAATAAATTATCATTTATTTCCTTATGAATTATATTTAATTCAATTCAATTCCATATAATCCTTTTGTTAACATCCAATGTTTAATTTAGCATCAAAATAATAAATTAATGGCATTAATTTTCTTCTACACTCAATTTATTTACATACACGCTTTATTAATAAATTTAAATTGATTGAGTGTCCTTAATTAATATTTATGTTTAATGTCCATTTCAATGCTAAGTTAACAACATTTACTTCCTTAATTGGTTTTTGAATTGTTTCTGATCCGAAAACTTTAAATATTAATATTTTTTCCGTTTGAACTCCGATCATGGAACTTTATTTACGAATGTTGATCATAAAATCCTAGAAAAATAACCAGTTTCATAGCCAAATTCTGATGTCTGTGAAAATACTATTTTTGGCTTATAATTTTTTTAATTAACCATGTTCGATTTATGGGGTGTTACACAAGCTATTGGAACTTGGACGTGAAATATCTCGTACCGGACAGAGTATTATAATATAATATATGGATTAATAAAATACAAATGTCAATATGTGATGGTTATATTGTAACAAATACGTCATAGACAAGTATCAACCTCAAGCAGAATACCATGTCGAAAACAAAGCGCTACATCATCCTTATGTATACTAACAACATGTAATAAATGCCCCCTCTAAGTAAATTAACCATACCTCCATAAAGCAACATCACACAATCAACAATCAACAGAGATATAATGAGAGTGGGTTGTATGTTTATATACATATCAATATCATACTCCAAATATGAAGCTATTGGCACACAACAGTACTTTAGGGTGTAGCGCACAACAGTACTTTAGGGGGTAGCACACAACATATCCCATAGACTTAAGTTACTCCTAGTCGTCATGGCCAAAGATCTGCCTGCGTAATGGTCATAAGCCTATAGCCCAAGGTAACGGACTTTTTAGCTAGTATGGCATTGGAGAATATTATCGCACATATAAATATCAGCACATAGCATGTATAATAGTGATGCCACGGATCCGAGGCATGACCTTGTAATAAATCGACTAGGATGGACTCTAATCTATCTGGATTCAACTTATAGTCAATAGACATACAAACCATCTCATACTCCAAAATGGTAACCCGCAACTACCACGCCTCACAAAAAGTGTCATTTGCATTCAAAAGGTAATCAAATAAATAGTCACTCGAGCATCTCATACCACTCAATATTATTTACCCATTTACCAATTGTCTATAGATTGCACTCAACCACATGTAATATTCAATATAACAAGTCTAGAGAATGAATGAGGAAATAATACTGAAAGTATCATACCAGACTATTTTATAACTCATTTATTCTAGTTCCTCGTTACATAGAATCGACGATCAACCATCCAGCTATTATAAAGATAGTTTAAATGTAGAAAAATTATCATTTTATTGCTAAAATGATCATATATTTTGATTTGGCAAAATACTACTCTTTTGGTTTACTTATAATTAGACAAGTACCATCTTTATTAATTGAAAAATAGCTATATTTATAAAACCATATGCTTTCACATTTATTTATTTTCTATAATTCCAAATCATAACATTACATTTAGAATAATTTTCAAAACATCCAACATTAATTTTTTATCCGCTTATATAATTATTATTTACTATAAACAACGTTTCCTACATCCAACTTCCATTATTGAATCAACATAAATATTTACTGTAAAAGTTTTTTAAATACATCCTTTATAGTTTATTATTTTGAAGACCTATACCAATGTAGTACAAACTCGTAACAACGTTTCAGGCTATACACTGATGCACTGGTATTCATGACCGTTGGACTGGTCATGACTGTAACGGAGGTTCTAGGTCATGTGCTATCAAACTTTCAGCTACTCCAACAGCCATCAGCTCCACTTAGTGCACTCCATTTCGAGTCTACGCCCAACTCTACATTTTATCAATTAAAGCACATCCATATCACACCAATTCAATCAAGAAACAAAGAAAAAATTCGGTTTAAGAGAAATGTGTATCACGTAATTCAATCCCATCAACATTCAACATGAAATTCAAGCACTTAGACATAGTTGTGAGTAGAGAACATTCACCTTGAAGTTGCTAAGCCTCTACTATAGAGTTTCTCTTTTTACCTCCTCTTTTCCTTCTCCATACAAAAACCAATGAAGATCAAACTCTATCAAAATTTAAACTTCTACTTGTCTAGTGGTGTAGTAGAATGTTGAGAAGGTTATTATTTAATTTCAAAATTTTTGGTAATACGTTTTAGTTATTTAGAATTTTTGAAGAAAATGATAAGAGATTCATAATTGGGTTTAGTGGAATAGAGCTTGGAAATAGGTATAAAGGAAGGAAATATGAAGCAAGGAAGGAGGATACTATACTTCTTTTGATAAGGTAATGAAGTGCAGATTTTTCTAAGTGTGGAGTTTGGCCAAACGGGCTTGCATTTTAGTTGTTTTAGTTCCTTTCTTTCTTTTTCCTCTTTACCGATCAATTTTCCTAACATGACAAGCTAACCTATGGCTTCAAATAAAATTCACGTTTATTCTCCACAAGGGTTTTACTACCACTGCAAAATTTTCTAATAATTATTTTCTCTAATTTTGACTAATTAAATAATTGTTTCTATATTCGCTTGTAAAACCCAATTTCAAAAATAAATTAACAAACCCCTTTATAAGTGAAATAAAAATTATTTTTTAAGAAACATTTTCTTTATCTTGTTTATTCTAATATTTTACTTTATATAGTTAATTAACCCTTTTTATATATTTTCAAAAAAAAAATAGCCCTTAAAATTCTTCAAACTCATTTTAAAAATCAAGATTTGCTCAAAAAAGTTATACTATTACTTTATAAAATATTCCCCTTATAACTTCCCAAAGTATTGTTATTTATTCCACATTTTAATATTAAATCCTTTTATAATCAATAAAACCTTTATTTTAATTCTTCCTCAACTATGGGTTGTTCCAGATATGGTCAGTCTTGTCTTGGCTTGGTAGTAAGCTAACGAATAGGAATTCTTGTTTGGTAGGAGTTTACCAAACAAGACCTTATACCGAATAAGACAATTTATTTTCGCAAAACCTTTTATTTCCTTTAGGTTTTTCACATATTCTCTATGAATCTTCTTGCATCTTCATTTTAGCTCATCGACCAGGAGAGGATGCTCTACTTTTTTAGTGCATATCCTAACCATAAGCAAAATTTCCAAGTGTGTCGAGTCTCTATCCAAAGATAGGCCACATTTATCCCTAACACTTCGCCCCCGAATTATGCTTTGTGGATACGAAGTATGCTTTGCTTGAGATCAAACTATAAGGGGGAACGGTGTAGTTAAGGTAGAATTCCATAGTATTCAATTGTAACCATCCATTTAGTCTATAAAGTAATAGGTATATCTAATAAATAAAGGCCAAAAACATCCATTCTTACCTAAGTTTTTTCTCCTACTTATGTACATTTCACATATACAAGTGGAAAGCTGTTATTAATTATTCGCTCGGATGTCTTTATAAAATATAAATTGAAATCTATTCATAAAAGTAAGTCATACCTTTGTGTAGTGGTCTTCGTACCTTTTGAGGGTACTTAGTTTCTGTAGTATCATGCTTCATATTCAAATGAAGTTGACCTTATTTCTGGGATGTTTTAAAAATATTACTGTAACATGCCCTATTATGAAATCGAAAAATGAACATCGATGATCCTACAGTCATGAACACATACCAATATCGTATCATAAAATCATACTCTATTGGTTTATATAACAATACATACATGTTTAATCGTATATGTTAAAACATATCGAGAAAAATTGTAACAACCCGCTGTAATGACCTGTCAATCCATGATTAAAGCTAATAATAAACCACACATATTCAATACAAATCAAATAAAAAGACAGATAGTTACGGAAAAGAAAGATGAAAGAAGAAGAGAAGAGAATAAGAAGAGACTAAGAAACTAAAACAACACAGAATCTCATAATCGCAGTGGAACAACATGTAATATAATATCAATGATCTTTACAAAAGAGAAACTGCATATATATACACATCAATCAGAGTAAAAGAACACACCACAATCATCAACCTGGACAGCTATAACAACTTTTCCTCATAAATGACGATGATTTCAACAACAAAGCACCAAAAAATAAACATATATGTGAATATGACTTGAAGACCTCCAACTCGTCTCCTGAGCTCTAGTGCATCCAAAAAATCTATAAATATGCTCGGTCTGACCCGCGCATTATAATAAAATAACACATCGGAGCCAGTCTGGTAAATCAGCATGAGAAAACACACACAGTTGGAATTTTAAAGTTATCAACTCTTTTCAAAATAAAACTATCTTGTAAGACCACGCTGCAAAAAAACAAGGATGGCTTTTTACCTTACGATCACCAAAACATTTTTATAGAAACTCCCATGGCATTATAATAACGTCTAGAACACAAACGCATATTAATCATAGCCAAAATTATTACATTCCAGCATACTAGGTTGTACAATCAAAACCGTAAAGGCACGTATTGGAGATTGGATCCGATACTATGACAAGGTAAGGAACCTCCTTCTGATGGTACATCTCTAGAGAAAATGCACCATGGTCTGACAAAAACATCTTATGCCTTTACCATACAGGACTGGGCTGCCACCTGACTAGTAGAATCGAATTTGATCTCCCCTTTCATTAATGGGCCTCGAAGCATAATTGAGTAGATAGTAATCTATCTAGATTTGGAATAACCATACCCCGATGGGAGCGACCCACTTGGCCCGGTTTTTTTCATTTCCCGGTTGATGAAGCTCGAGGCTACGTTTTACCTTTATATAACACTTCCCGCTTAGAATGCTAACACTGCCCTCCAGGCAACAACGCAATACCAACATTCATCTATACAAGTTCATTTTGCAACTGAATGAAATCGAAACCACTTCTAGCTAATCCATTTTGGAGTCATCCTTGGGATTAGTAGCAAGTAGCACTTGCACTTTAAAGAGAACTGTCTTCAATTCCATCATCTTCAAGGTGTCTTTACTTCGAAACGCTTAAGTTGGATCGAATTGGTTTTCGGATAACATATTCGATCTCAGTCTCTCCGAAACAACATTTAATAATTCTCGATAAACTCAACCCCAGTTCTATTGGAAATAAAAAGTCAAAGATAAGAGCGGAGATCGCCTCCTAACAGTTTGTTGACGGATTTCCTTATCATTTGTCCTAGGAGAACGAGACGAGATTTATACGCAGAGTAAAGCATCATCGGAGATGATTGTGCCATATAACTCACATGTTTCTCATAGATATTTCCAATGTAACATTTTGGGTTCTTATTCGATAGTCGGTTATTTAACTATCCAAAAACACACATCCAAATCAGTGTTTATTCAATAGGTAAAACCAACATTGGTTAAGCACATAAACAACCACTAGCCTCTTTTAAATAAATCTTTCCATTTACTTAAATCACTTTGTAAATATTTCTACCAAAATACTCTTTTCTTTACAAAGATTCATCCACAAGTCCTTATCTTTTAATGCTCGAAAAATACCCATACACTTATCTCAACGGTATAAATATATTCACAAAACAGACAAAGACTTACTTTTTACACAATTATAGAACAAATTTATAAATTCCTTTATAAATCTCTAAAGCCTATTTATAACCTGTAACTACCCGATTTTTCGATGCTCGAAAATCGACATTAATACGTCCACTGTATCAAATGCCGAACAACTGAATATCGGAAAACCGAACCATTAGGGTTAAAGAAGAAGGAGGTAGATGAAGAAACAGAAAACAACATCAGAATCTCACAAAGCAGCGGAATAAAATATGACATATAACTTCGATTTTAAAATACAAAAATCTGTTTCATCATATATATATATACATTTCCCAGAGTACAACTCAATTCAATAGCACAATCAATATCCAAAGGCTGGACAATTATGTAAACTTGTCCTCAAAACTGAATACACAGCGGAATAATAATCAAGTATGGAAGTACGTCTCGACCTCCAGCTCGTCTCCTGAGCTCCACAGCACCATATCCTTTATTCTATAATACCGGTTGGACTCGAGCATTATAGTTAAATAACACCCGAGTCAGTCTGGAAAACCAGCGTGAGAAAACACACTCAATTGGATTATTAAAGTTTCAAAATCATTTTGAAGAACAAAGGTATCTCGTAAGACCGCACCACAAATAAACATACCGGGTTTTTACCTTACTATAACCAAAATAGTTCTTATAAAATCCTCTGATATTATAATAGTGTCTATATACAAATACTTATTCAAATAGCTGAAATTGTTACATTATTAAATTTCAGCCATCCACAAAGTGGGTTCAACAAACAAAAACCATAAAGACATGTAGGGAAAATGGATTTCCATCAATGGCAGGGCTACTGGGGTACCACCCGTCACGGTACGTGGTCTAGATCATCGTACCGAGGATCCACCCTAAATCCACTGCAACACAAGACCAGAGCTACCCCTTACTAGATAGTCCGAATAAGTTCACCCCGCGGCTGGGATCAGCAACCGCCACACAGCCGAATATATAAGGGACATCTAGACAAGGGTGACCTTACCCTAATTGGTTGCTAGCCACTTAGTCTTGTGTGCACCTACTTGTTTTATTGATTCCTGGTTGATGAGGCTTGAGGTTATGCGTTAGCTTTTTAGCACACAATCACTTAGAACGCTCATCGTCCTCCTGATGATGTTCTGAAAGCATTCGTCCATACAAGTCCGTTCCGGGTTCGAACGGAACCGAAGGCACTACTCCTACTACATCCATTTCGAAATCAACCTCAGGATTAGTAGCGATTAGCCCTTGCACTTCACTGCTCCATCTTCAACTCCCAGCTCTTGTCTTCCTCACGAAAACGTACAAACCGGATCGAAGTGGCTTTCAAAAAATTAATCCTGATCCCAGTCTCTTCGAAACGATCAGTGCACTAGCCAATATTAATAGTCGGTTATTTAACTATCAAATAACATTCACAAACAATCATCAAGCGATAATAATTTCTCCCAAATTATTTAATTTTAAATATCAATGCAAGATATTTTCTTACATTTCAATCCTTTGAAAATAGTTTTCAATTCACTTTTCTCTCTTTCGTGGAAATATATTTCCACCCAATTGTATTATTTCCACTGAAAACCACCAAGTCCTAAATACTTAAGATTTTAAAAATAATTTAAATCATTTTATTCTAAAATATACTTTAAAACATTTAAATTAAAATTACATAAACACTTTATTCAAAAATATATTCTTTTAAAAATATTTAAAATAAAACTACTTCATAAAATATAGAAACTAATTTTTAATATAAATGTTAAGCCAAACTAAATTTTAAAATAGGAGCTACGAAATTCTATAATTTTAACCAAACTATTTTTTTAAAATAAAACTATTTCATAAAATATAAATATTAATAATTATCTTTTTTTAAAACATAATACCAATTAACCTTTAAATAATTGCTACTAAAATAAATTTGAATAACATTTGCTTTAAAATTTTAAAACATTTAAAAAATAATAAATATTCTAAACATTCCTTTAAAACAAATTTTTAAGGCCTTTAACTTATAAAAAGTCTCCTTTAAAATATACTTGGCTTTCCACAAAAATACACTTCCCATCTCCATACCTTTAAAAATAAACCACTATTTATTTTTAAAACAACTTACCTATTCCTTTTTAAATTCCTACCGTGAATTTATACTCCCGAATATCCACCGATATCCATTTCACTTTATAAACCTAGTTTATAAATTTCATAGTCTCATCTTCCTTTAAAATTTCAATTTCAAACACTTAAATTAATTTTCAAATTGATTTTCAAAATTTACTCCACTTAAAATAAATTTCTTTTCCTACCCAATTTCATTTCAAAAATCATTAATTTTAGATTTTAGTCCTTTATTATAATTCAAAATAATATCCAAGCTGAAATTCAAATTTCATACTTTTCCCAAATTTCTTCTTTATCTTTTCCAAATTTAAACCTTAATTTGAAAATAGTTTCTTTATTCCTTTAAAAAAATATCATTAAGTCTAAAAATTTATTTATTCTTCTTTATTTAAAATATACTTCCCTAACACGGAATTTATAATTTTTAAAATTTAAAAATCAAATTTTAACCTTCCAAATCATTTAATTATCCAAATTCCTTACAATTATTTTATTCAAAATTACCTTTTTATTTACTTTAAAAATCCAAACTTCATATATATATATATATATATCAATTCTCAATATTTCAATATATATTTAACCAAGCCAGAGTATTCAATAAAATCCAATATCCAATATGATCAGTATAATTCATCACAGACCATCACATAATCATATCATTGAACATATAAAATAAATTTAAACGTTTTGAGGAATCCAATAGGATCCCTCCAACCTATTTTTCCCTACGTCCACAGATGTTGGCACAATATAATAATACCAATTCCACTTCGAGGTGGAATATCGCGGTATATGGGATCATATTATCTCATCCGCTATTATGCGGCGCATAGGGTCTCATTCGCTATAAAATGGAGGAAATCAATCACTCCAGTATATATATATATACTACTATATATAATATACCATATCCAATCAATTTAACCATTCAACCAAATATTTAAATATAACTATTTAAATTTAAATAAAACCCAGATGAGTGAGATTAACTCACCTTTGACTTCTTAATTTGCAATCTGATCCATCTCAACTTGTTTCTTCATGATTCTGGACCTTGTATAACATTTCATAGTTTATTAATCATTTGAATTAATCGGACAATTAATTACAATTTATTTACTTAATTTAAACTAATAATTTTTTTTTAAACTAATTTCCTTTTTATAAATTTTTTTAATAACTAAATAGCTAGATAAGCTTATTAAATAATCAATAGCCCTAAATACATATTTTTAAATAAATAGTATGTTAAAAATGTGCACACGCAAATTTATTTTTATTCTTTTATTTTAAAAAACCCGTATAGTTGTAAAAACTACCTGTATAGATTTAAAATCTAATCTTTATATAAACTTTACAATCTTTTTTATTTTTAAAAATTCCTATATTCTCTCCTTTCTTGTCCATATATATGTATATATCTTTTCTGTTAAAACCTTATATATATTTTAACTCTCCTATTATTATTTTGAAATCAACATTTTTAAAAATCCACTACTTTCAAAAATGTAAAGAATCGGTAGTTAAAATAAATGTTAATAACTTTGCTGCCATTTTTATATATTAACGACTCAAATTCATACATTAAATTAAAATAAATTAAATAAATCACAAAAATACCTTTAATGTAATTATTTTCTATACAAATTCAAAAAGAAGTCGTACACAAAATCGAGAACTGCAGTCGCCACCTCAATGCCCTAGCCGCCACGCCAGACCTCCCAAAAACCACACCTCGGCCGATCCTAACTTCACCGTCGCGAGAAAGCCTTCTCCTTTTTCCGCGACCACTGCGATTTTCTCCCTCGACCATGCATCTTTTAGAAACGATCGCCTAAACCTAAAAGAACGCCTCGAACCACTGCCATCATTGAGCACTCACGTCACTCGACTTGCTCATGACCGACTCAATGACCCTCTACGTCCCATGCGCTAAATCCAGATTCAAATCGGTTGATTGACGATAAATTCACGATTCGAATGAATGAAGAAGGCTAGAAGAGGAATATAGGGATTCGATTTGAGGATAAATTGAAAGAGAGCGGCCAATATAACTGCGTTCGAGTGAATAAAAAAGAAGATAGGCTCGAGATTTTTGTCTAACAGTCAATCTCTTTTTCTTTTTTTTAAAACTGTTACGTGCCTTAGAATTCAGAAAAGGAGAAACACGTGTTATCAAGGAGGACAGGTGCTTCTGAGGTGAAAGAAAACAACGATGTGAATTATTTTAGCTGAGGTTGACTATTATATATATATATATATATATATATATATATATATATTTAAATTTAAATTCAAATCGTCCTGAATTCGCAACTCAAAATCTCGATCTCGAATCGAGGCGTGCCACTAGACGTTTATAAGTTTAAACTATGTATTTTTAAAACTAAACAAAACATTCCCAAATTCATATTTAACACTTTTACTACCTTCAATATTATCAGTATAAATTTTACAAGCTTTTGAACCATTTTTAACAAGCTTAAAATTTCAGATTCAACCATTTATCCAATTTCCAATAATTAAATTCAATAATTCAATTGCCAAATAAGTAGTGATATTTGAAATTCAAATTAAACTAGCTTTCAAATATTTAAAATCAATTAAATGTTTCAGTTTCAAATATCCAGAAATTCCGAGTCATCACATTCCTCCCCCTTAAAAGAACTTCGACCCTGAAATTACTATTTAAGAGGAATGATCCCAAACCCGTTAACTATTAATCCCACAACCAAACAATTTTTAACACCACCCAAACAATCTTTTCATTAAAGACACGACCACCTTAACGAACATTCTAAACTTCTTTCATAGGTCCCCGCCAATATCACTTACCCAACCATTCAAATTTAAATTTAGAATCAATTTTAAATTATAAAAATTTCTTCGAAAATTTTCTAACTCCCTAAATTTTTGAAATTTTTTGTCAGCGTCTCCTTTGTGCGGCTAGCTCGATACAACTATAAAATGCCTCTACGGGCCTCAAATTTCCAAAAAAACAAAAAGCCAAGTGGCTAGACCAGAAAATTATCAAATTTCATATAGAAATTTAAACACATACCTTTTGTTGAGCAATTCAATTTATCTTCTAAATTCAAAAATCCCAATTTAGTCCTTGCCTTAAAACACCTGTATCCTATTTAGCAACTATACCAATTCATAGCTTTTAAAATCATTTTATATATATTTTTACAAAAAATTTCCTATTTATTTCATTCATATCCGTACGATGCACTTATATCGTCCGTACGCAATACCCAATTCGATCGCTCACTCAATCACATAATTTCACTTCCGAACTAGTATCGTCCACCTGAATTCCTAGTGCGGACTCAATCTAGTTTCTTGATGAGAAACCGTCATTCTCCTTGCATAGCTACAAAATATGATAGAGATTTTCTAGAATCAATCAAAAATCCATATCCAAAGTTCGCCGTCGAAAATCGAGTGAAAAATCCCAACTCGGATCGGTACAACTACCTCGAAATTCTGTGCTCGAATCTGGATCAAATCACTATGCGAATAAAATAATATACGTACATCTTACTTATTTATATCCATTGATTATTAATTATATCAATTCTCTTTTATTCACATTATTTTGATTTCTATTCACTTATCCACAATTATCCCATTTCACAACTTCACTTAATCTCCATTCCAAAATTACTTAGTATATTTTCAGTACCAAATTTACTTTAGAACTTTCACCCTTAACGTTTCTTAAGTTTATTATAAGCATTTATATACTCTTATATTATTAATTTCACTTTACCACTTGGTTTTTATCTACATTTAATCAAATTGGATACCAATTCCACATAGATTCAATTTGCTTCAATTTACTAACTAATTTCAAATCTCAATTCTTATTCCCAATTTCCATCCAGAATTTATTTTCAATCCTACTTGAATCCAATTCATCTTCAAACTCTTAATATTGAATTTTATCAACTATCTTCCATTCACAACTGGTTCATATCACTATTTTAAATTAGTTCCACTTGCTAATTTATTTCAAATCTCAAATAATTTCTTATTTCCAAACTTTTATAATTTTGGTTCATTTCGAATTAATTCTATAACTTCACTTTATTTTACACATTTTAAATTAAGAATTATCCAATATATAATTCTAATACATTCGCTTATTCACTTGAATCAATTAGTTTGCTCACAAATTTTATTTCAGTCCTTTATTTTATTTAGTCAAATCTTGACTATCTTCCATTAGACACAATTTTATTCCCAATTTAACTTTTATTTAAGTAACTCTTCCACTTAGTCCACCTAGACTTTTCTTTACATTCATCTTTACTTATCTAGATTTAATTACACTTTGATTATATTCAAATTTTAAACTTCTATATTTTTTTCCAAATTTAATTACATTTATTAACTAATATTTCTAATTTATTTCATCTAATTGGTTTTCTTCACCAGCTTAATTCATTTTCAATCAAATTTAACTTACTAATTTTATTTATCACTTCATTCTCAAATTTAATTTCAAATCTTAATAAAAGGTATATTTCTAATATTTTTCTCCTTTAGTTCCATGGAACAAAATCTAAAATTTTCATTTTAATTTTTAAACTTCCTTAAGTTTCCAACTTATTTAAATTCCATAAACATTTTAAATTGTCTTCCAGAGTTTATGCAACATTTCAAAATCACCTTTGAAATCAATTATTTCTTTAAATTTCAAAACCAAACCCAGTTTTGCAAGAAATTTCAATTTAAAAATCCCCAAACAGTAATTCCTCCCTTGGAAACTCAAAATTGATCATCGATGATGCTTCCATCATCACCGAAGTTATTTCCCAACGGCAAAGAGTTCAATGCTTTTATCTCTTTAAACCCATCAAATATTTTTAAATTCCAAATCTTACCAGATTTCTAATCCAATTCAGAATTATTTCTCAAATAATATCACTACTATTTCTCCAAAACCTTTGAAAACCATTTTCAAACCCAAAGGAATTTAAACAATTCCCAAAATTCCAGATTTCAATCCTGCCAATTCATATTGAAATATTTCTCTGGAATTTTATTTCAAATTATAAATTAAATTTATAATTCACATTTACAATTAATTATGTAATATGAATTTACTTTCTTAACTTTTTGGTTATAACATTAATTTCTTATTTTAATTTCTACATAATAATGATAATAGTTTAATATTATCATTCTACAATAACCAAACAACCATATACTATAATAATTTACAAAAAAAATTATATCTTTTATATACAAAAATAATTTGGGTAAAATTATTTCATTTACCCTATTTGTGACGCCCCACCTCTATACCCACGCTAGCCAAGAACACTACGGAGTAATGCTGTCAACTAGCATGGAGAATAAGGCTGTTGAGGAGCGACCATCCGTGTAATTGCTTTGTGCGAGCACTGATATGCCAGATAAAATATATCATGCATTTCATCTCAAGAGGAAGTCCGACATACCAACGCAAACTCAAAGCTACTACACGGTGGCTATATATAATCTTCGGAAATAAATATAGAAATAAACATAACATAAATCAGTCACAGGCAATTCATATCACAAAGGCGGAAATAGATATGAATATTACACATAAAAGTGTGTCAGAGTAGTGGTCAAAAAGATCCATAATAATACAAAAGGATAGCAACACGTGCTATACAAAAGAATACAACTATGAGTCTATATCTCAAGTGTATACAACAAAAACTGCTAATCTAAGTAGTTAACCAAAAGTCAGGATGATAACCCCAGAAGAGAAGTCAAGCAGAAGCACCTGTAACATCTCGGTCCGACCCGAGTATTATTTAAGAAGAAAATAATAAACGGATCAGTCTAGCTATAAATATCAGATGAAATGATATAGAATAAGAGATATAACTAAACGTATAATAGTCACAATGCCAAGCTGTGATAAATAAATAATTGAAAAAATCAATAAGAGATTAATCAATATCGCAAGGATCTTCTCAAAGATAAAAAGGAATGTCATACTCCTAATTTCATTCAACAAGCCACAATAAATGACATATATATCAATGCCAATCGTAAAAGTTGGTGAAACATAAATTCCAGAATTCAACACACGAAATCCAGAAATCACAAGAAAAGGATGGCCAAGACATTGATGTAGTGCAAACGGTACATCCAATGAATCAAAAAGCAAAGACATTGATGTAGTGCAAACGATACATCCAATGTATCAAAAGCAAAGACATTGATGTAGTGCAAACAGTACATCCAATGTATCAAAAGCAAAGACATTGATGTAGTGCAAACGGTACATCCAATGTATCAAAAGCAAAGACATTGATGTAGTGCAAACGGTACATCCATTGTATCAAAAGCAAAGACATTGATGTAGTGCAATCGGTACATCCAATATATCAAAAGCAAAGACATTGATGTAGTGCAAACGGTACATCCAATGTGTCAAAAGCAAAGACATTGATGTAGCGCAAACGGTACATCCAATGTGTCAAATAATTCGGAGCATCGACGTCGTACAGCGTGACATCCGATGAACCAAAACAAAAAGACATCGCACAATGCTAGTCTAAAACATAAAAATGATCGTCATGATCATCAAAATGTGTCAATTACAGTAAGCTAGTAAATATATGAGCTTAGCTTCATGTCGCACAGCCACTAGCTTAACTTAAATATTTACGAACAAACTGTAGATCTCCACTAAAAAATTGTCACAAGAGATTCAATCGAACAAGTCCAAGAATTAACCGACGAAGTAAACACAAGCGTTTCATACCACTCATTTTACTAAGTCGTTTAATTAGATTTCTCATACGAGTGAGGTAAAGGCTTGTACATACTAATAGATTGAAAAACGGTTTAAGAAACGAGCTTTGTAATAAAATAGTGTTGAAATCGTTTTGATGAAAGAATTTTGATATTTACTACTAGTATATAGAACCTTTATATTTTTAAAGTGACAAATCACAAAGAAGATTGTAGGAACAATCAATCACTAAAATTCACACTCGAAGACGTGAATAAAATCCAAAGAAACCGATAAAGAATCCATCGAAATGGATATTCAAAAATCCCTACAAAGGAGTCATCAAAGTCTTAATAAATGATAACAATAAATAAGATCATCACGAATCGATTTAAATTGGAATTCTCAAGCAAATAGGCAAAAAGAGTGCATATTCAGACGTCTAAAATCAAGGATTCAGACGTCTGAATCTGGAAAATAAAATATTTTCCAGAAACAGAATTCAGACGTCTGAATCCTTGAATTCAGACGTCTGAAATAGGCACTTTTTAGCCTATTTCCTCTCTGGTTCCAAATGAACCAATTCAGACGTCTGAAATCATATATTCAGACGTTTGAATCTGGGAATAGAAATCTTCCCAGAACAATATTCAGACGTCTGAATATTACGTTTCAGACGTCTGAATGAAGGGTTCAGGGCATTCCCTGAACCTAGGCCAAAAATGGCCAAAAGGATACCGGAAGCGATCGATCGAGCGACGACGACTAAGGAATTACGTCGAGCGACAACCCAGCCTAAATGGCTCTTCGATGCGCCTCAAATATCAATGTCCAAATATCCATAATAGGATTTTCATAAATTAGAACAAAACACCAAAAATTGGAATATACACAAAATCAATCCAAACCAAAATCAATTGCACAAGAATAAGTGTTAGGAATTTATACCTAACAATCGAAGATAATTATAGACAAAGATGTGAGATAAAAATCTCACCTTTGAACCCAAATCAATGAAGAAGAAGCTCGAAAGCAATGGCAAGAACAATCACCTTCAATCCCAACTCAAGAAGCTTGATTCTAAGCTTAAAAGAGAAATATTTCCCAAATTAGGTTTAGAAAATTTCTGAAATTGGAAGGAGAATGAGTTGGAGAAGAAGAAGGAGATGCTTACCAATGGGTTCTCTTGAATTTGGAGCTAGAAGTTGGATTTGCAAAGAAAGTTAGGGCTTAGGAATTTTCATTTCCAATCTCTTCCACCATTTTTACTTTATCTTGAAGTGTTAGGAATATGAAATGAAGTAATGAAGAGTTGGAGTGGAGCTAGAGTCTTAAGGTGGAACATGGGGCTGAAACCCAAACTCAAACCCAAAGTGAAATAGTAGCAAAACTCGACTAACTCCAAACATATCGAAGCTTATACTCAAAAAGGTTGCAAATGGCATTTTGAACTCAATGGGAGGGGTCTCGAGTCCTAATTCGACTGTTTGCAAAAAGTAGCTTTTCGGACCAAAATCCGACGAATGATAAAATATTTAAATAAAATATTTAAATATACAAATGAAAAATATGCGGGTTGTTGCACTATTTTAAAACAATACTGTATCGGCTTACCTTGTTTATGAGTTTAGGAACCCCTATCGATAACAGGCGTCCCACATATCGACCAGAATTCATAAACACTCAACCGATAAATCAACACAATATAAAAACAATTTTTATATTCAATAACAAATACACTCTCATACTATTAATACACTCAAACTCATTCTAGAGTACTACGGACTCTATTTTAAATGAGTAGTTCCCACCAGAGCCAAGGTTCTCGCTTAACCTTCAGCTCTGATACCAAAGTGTAACGACCCGATTTTTCGATGCCCAAAAATCAACATTAATACATCCACTGTATCAAATGCTGAACAATCGAATGTCGGAAAACCGAACCATTAGGTTTAAAGAAGAAGGAGGTAGAAGAATAAATAGAAAACAACATCATAATCTCACAAACGCAACAGAATAAAATATGATATATAACATCGATTTTAAAATACAAAAATCTATTTCATTATATATATATATACATTTTCCAGAGTACAACTCAATTCAACAACACAATCAATATCCAAAGGCTGGACAATTATGTAAACTTGTCCTCAAAACTGAATACACAGCGGACTAATAATCAAGTACGGAAGTACGTCTCGCCATCCAACTCGTCTCCTAAGCTCTACAGCATCATATCCTGTATTCCATAATACTCGGTCTGACTCGAGCATTATAGTTAAATAACACCCGAGTCAGTCTGGAAAACCAGCATGAGAAAACACACTCAATTGGATTATTAAAGTTTCAATATCATTTTGAAAATCAAAGGTATCTTGTAAGACCACGCCATAAATAAACATGCTAGGTTTTTACCTTAAGATAACCAAAACATTTCTTATAAAGTCCTTTGATATTTTAATAGTGTATATATACAAATACTTATTCAAATAGCCGAAATTGTTACATTATTGAATTCCAGCTACTGGCCACAAAGTGGGTTCTACAAACAAAAACCATAAAGGCACGTAGGGAAAATGGATTTCCATCAATGGCAGTGCTACTGGGGTACTGCCCGTCACAGTACGTGGTCTAGATCACCGTACCGAGAATCCACCCTAAATCTCCTATAACACAAGACTGGAGCTACCCCTTACTAGATAGTCCGAATAAGTTCACCCCAAGGTTGGGATCAGCAACCGCCACACAGCCGAATATATAAGGGACATCTTGACATGGGTGACCTTATCCTAATTGGTTGCTAGCCACTTAGCCTTGTGTGCACCTCCCATGTTTTAGCCAGTTCCGGTTGATGAGGCTTGAGGCTATGCGTTACCTTTTTAGCACACAATCACTTAGAATGCTCATTGTCCTCCTGACGATGTTCTGAAAGCATTCGTCCATACAAGTCCATTCCGGGTTCGAACGGAACCGAAGGCACTACTCCTACTACATCTATTTTGGAATCACCCTCGGGATAAGTAGTGATTAGCCCTTGCACTTCACTGCTCCATCTTCGACTCCCAGCTCTTGTCTTCCTCACAAAAACTTTCAAACCGGATCGAAGTGGTTTTCGAAAAATTAATTCAACCCCGGTCTCTTCGAAACGATTAGCGCATTGGCCAATATTAATAGTCGGTTATTTAATTATCAAATAACATTCATAAACAATCATCAAGCCATAATATTTTCTCCCAAATTATTTATTTTTAAATTTCTATGCAAGATCTTTTCTTAAATTTGAATCCTTTGAAAATTATTTTCAATTCACTTTTCTCTCTTTCATGGAAATAAATTTCCACCCAATTGTTTTATTTCCATTGAAAACCGCCAAGTCCTAAATACATAAAATTTTAAAAATAATTTAAATCATTTTATTCTAAAATATACTTTAAAACATTTAAATTAGAATTACTTAAACACTTTATTCAAAAATATATTCTTTTGAAAATATTTAAAATAAAATTACTTCATAAAATATAAAAACTAATTTTTAATATAAAACTTAAGCCAAACTATTTTTTTAAAATAACATTATTTTATAAAACATAAACTTTAATAATTATCTTTTTTAAAACATAATACTAATTAACCTTCAAATAATTATTACTAAAGTAAATTGGAATAACATTTGCTTTAAAATTTTAAAACATTTAAAAATAATAAATATTCCAAAAATTTCATTAAAACAAATTTTTAATGCCTTTAACCTATAAAAAGTCTCCTTTAAAATATACTTGGTTTCCATAGAAATACACTTCCCATCTGAATATATAAAATAAATTCGAACGTTTTGAGGAATCCAATTGGATCCCTTCAACCTCTTTCTCCCTGCATCCACTGATGTTAGCACAATATAATAATACCTATTCCGCTTCGAGGTGGAATATCGCGGTATGTAGCATCATATTATCTCATCCGCTATTATACGGCGCATAGGGTCTCATCCGCTATATAATGCGGGAAATCAACCACTCGAATATATATATATATATACTACTATATATAATATACCATATCCAATCAATTCAATCATTCAACCAAATATTTTAATTTAACTACTTAAATTTAAATAAAACCCAGATGAGTGAGATTAACTCACTTTTTACTTCTTAATTTGCAATCCAATCCATCTCGACTTGTTTCTTCACGATTCTAGACCTTGTATAACATTTCACAGTTTATTAATCATTTGAATTGATGGAACAATTAATTACTGTTTATTTATTTAATTTAAACTAATAATTTGGTTTTAAACTAATTTCCTTTTTATAAATTAATTTTTTAGCAATTAAATAGCTAAATTAGCTTATTAAATAATAAATAGCCCTAAATATATATTTTTAAAATAACTAGTAAGTTAAAAATGTGCACATGCAAATTTATTTTTATTCTTTTATTTTTTAAAACCTATACACTTGTAAAAATAACCTGTATAGATTTAAAATCTAATCTTTATATAAACTTTACAATCTTTTTTATTTTTAAAAATTCCTATATTCTCTCCTTTCTTATATATATATATATATATATTCTGTTAAAACCTTATATATATTTTAACTCTCCTATTATTATTTTGAAATCTACATTTTTAAAAATCCACTACTATCAAAATATAAAGAATCGGTACTTAAAGTAAATGTTAATTTACTTTGCTACCATTTTTATATATTAACGACTCAAATTCATACATTAAATTAAATTAAATAAATCACAAAAATACCTTTACTGTAATTATTTTCTATACAAATTCAAAAAGAAGTTGCACCCAAAATCAAGAGCCGCAGTCGCCACCTCAATGCCCTAGCCGCCGCGCCTGACCTCCTAGAAACCACACCGTGGCCAATCCTATCTTCGTCGTCGCCTGAAAGCCTCCCTCTTTTTTCGCGACCACCGCGTTTTTCTCCCTCGACCATGCATCTCCTCGAAACGATCGCCTGAACCAAAAAGAATGCCTCGAACCACTACCATCATCGAGCACTCACGTCACTCGACCTGCTCGCGACCCACTCCGAGACCCTCTACGTCCCACGCGCCAAATCCAGATTCAAATCGGTTGATTGAAGATAAATTCGCGATTTGAATGAAAGAAGAAGGCTAAATTGAAAGAGAGCGGCCAATATAACTGCGTTCGAGTGAATAAAAAAGAAGATAGGCTCGAGATTTTTGTTTATCAATCAATCTCTTTTTCTTTTTGTAAAACTGTTACGTGCCTTAGAATTAAGAAAAGGAGAAACACATGTTATCAAGGAGGACATGTGCTTCTGAGGCGAAAGAAAACAACGATGTGAATTATTTCAGCTAAGGTTGAACATTAATATATATATATATATATATATATATATATATATATATATATATATATATATATATATATATATGTATGTATGTGTGTGTGTGTGTATATATATATAAATTTAAATTCAAATCGTCCTGAATTCGCAACTCAAAATCTCGATCTCCAATCGAGGCGTGTCGCTAGACATCTACAATGTTAAACCCCTATTTCGAACACAATGAAAAAGGTTCCGGGTCCAAATTCGATCGTATGTGGAAGATAGCTTTCTGAACTCAGTTATTATATTGAATTTTCGATAAAGATTTCAGTGCGTTTATCTACCGTACGATCACACGCAAACTCCGAATGCTACGAAAATTAAAATCCGATAATAATACACTATCACAAATCCAATGGAACTGGTTACGTCGAAATCCGAGACTGCGCCTCGGAAGGCCATTTTTAAATTCGATTTGAACTATTTATTTTTAAAACTGAACAAAACATTCCCAAATTCAAATTTAACACTTTTACTATCTTCAATATTATCAATATAAATTTTACAAGCTTTAAAACCATTTTTAACAAGCTTAAAATTTCAGATTCAACCATTTAACCAATTTCCAATAATTAATTCAATAATTCAATTGCCAAATAAATAGTGATATTTGAAATTTAAATTAAACTAGGTTTCAAATATTTGAAATCAATTAAATATTTCAATTTCAAATATCCAAAAATTCTGGGCCGTCACATAACCCCATTCATTAATCTCTGAAATTAGTTATAACTTCTTTTTTTTAGATTCCTAAATTAATTTATAAACCCTTTGTAAATACATAAGACCATTTATAAAGCTCCTTTCATAAATCTAACCAATTTCTAAAATTCTTTTATAAATATTTAAGGCCATTTATAAAACACTTTTTACCTTTTTTCAAGTCTTCCTTCATGTTTACCAGACCATGTTATAAGGTTCCTCTTATAAAACCTACATCTGATTATATAAACCTATTTTTAAATCTTGAAAATATTTATAAATAAATTCTAATCAATTACTTAAAACACTATATAATAGTAAACAATATAAATAAATAGTAATTAACTTTAAAACATCTTAAAATAATAACTAATAATTTCGAAATAATCTTAATAAAACAATAATAATTTATCTTCGACATTATTATAAATAATATTAATTAATTTAAAAAAATTTATTGATAAATAGTTAAAATTAATTTCAAACCATATTAATATTTTAAATAATTAACTTTTAAAAATATTAATATTGATAAACAACTTTAAACAATATTAATATAAATAAACAACCTTTAAAAAAACATAAATATACTTCCTTGATAAAAAACCATACCTAAATTTCAACATAATCATTTCCATATTTATAAAATTGTATTATAAATATTTTTCTATTTTATAATATATCGTTTAACATATCCAAATCTATCCTTGGTTTCAATTTCCAAAATAGAATCAACTATTTTTCCTAAGAAACATCCCCATCTTATTATAATCCACAATTGTGATTTTTTTCTCCAAATTTATCCAATAATAAAAGTTTTCCCTTTATTTATAAACACCATTTATAAATCTTTTCTTTTATAAATAAAATATAATTTTACAAATCTTTATTTTATTTGTAAAATATCACTTTTATACATTATCACGTTTAAAATCTTGCAAATTTATAAATAAATCATAATATGTATGTGTGTATGTATCACCTTATATAAATGGTTAATAAATATTTATACCAAAATTTTTATATTTATTTTTTAAATCATATTAATTTATTATAAAAGACGGACTTATTTCTAAGATTTTAAAAGTCTTTACTTTACAGTTCAAAAATCTCTTTTTAAAATATTTAATAAAACTATTAATTTACAATGTCCAAAAATTATATCTTTTATTTTAAAATAAATTCCTTTTTTAAATAGTTCAAAAATAATTATTAAAACGTATATAATTTTCAAAACTATCTTGAAATCCCTTTTAAATCAAAATCATTATTTCATAGCATTTTAAAATATCAAATATAAGGTCCAGTGCTACTAGAACACCAAACAAGCAAAATCATATCCTATCACCAAATATGGCATCCAACAAATCATATATCAAAATATATATGAAAAGTAAAATCAACAATTTGAGGAATCCTATTGGATCCCTCCAACATGTCCCCTTGCATCTCATACAGTATATAATCATAAAATATAAATCAACTGCTTCAAGGCAAGATCGTATGCAATGGGTCATCCGCTCTTACATAGGAACATAATAGGGTTTCATCCACTCCAACGGTGGGAATATAACCAAACCAACTAATAAAATAGTAAATCATCCATACAACCAAGTAATAATTTAAATCAACTATATAACATAACTGGTTAACCATAAAGGTATGTTTAACTCACCAGAGTTCCGGTTGTTGCCGAAGTATTTCAGTTTCGTCTAAAATCGAACAGCTTTCGATTTTAGTGCAAACTTCCAACCTCTTAAATCTCAACCAAAACCATTCCAAAATGAAGATATTGCCGATACGATTCGAATGCAACTTACTTCTTTCGATTTGGACCTTATATGAGTAAGATATACCTTTTATAAGAATTGGATTTAATTAAATTAACCAATTACTTTACTAAACTAATTATCCTATATAATGATAATCTTCTTCCTTCTTAAAATCTTCCCACTAGTAGAAACTACTCCTCCTCCTTTTCCATACTTTGTTCACTAACTCCTTCCCCCTTGGTCCACTGGCCCACCCGCTTGCCGAACTTTTGCCCTCCGCAAGCTCCACCATTCCACACCTTCACTTTCGACCCGACTCTCTCACGCACATGAATCAACCTGGCATGTGAATAAGAACCCAACTCAATGTCGACTTATTCACGTCGCCGCCATGCTAGAGCATCACTGGGAACCACTACGACTATCCCCTGGTTCGCCTACGTCGTCCTCTTCTAATTGCCTAAGGTCAAAACCCTACATCATCGCCGAGCATCGGAGTTCTGCCAAGAACTGCCACAACGTCCATCGAGAATTGCCGCCGCCTCAAGTCGAATTAGCGAAATCCTACCGTCAACATCGTTTATCTCATCATTGCCATCAACTTTGCAGTTGAGACCTCGAGTTAATATGGCCTCTAGTGATGACGGTGGCTCATGGCCGTTGGATTATGGAAGGGGTTATAAGTTTAAATTTAAAAAAACAAATCAACTTCTGGTAAAATGCGATTTTATATAGGGGACAATGGTATGGCTAGGTATGGGCACGTATACTGTGGGTATGGGCTAATATTTGGAGAGTATGGGTGAATATATGTTATATTTTAAATTAGAAAATATCTAGCTTTAAACGTCCAAAAATCTCGAACTCCAAACAAGGCATGCCTCATGGTGTTCTAATATGTAATAACTTATTCCAAACACACAGGAACTAGTCTCAAGAACTAATTTGATTATATACAAAAGATAGCTTTCCGAACCCAATTATATTATATAAGCTCCTGAAATTAATTTCTACGCATTTCGAGCTCGCACGACCAAATGATACGTCCGATTGTCATAAAATTCAATGTCATCCTATATTTCATATAACGGATCAAATGGAACTGGTTTCATTAAAATCTAAGACTGTACCCTGGATCGAAAATTTAACACGTTAATTAAAACGAGTTATTTCCAAAAATCAGTTTAATAACTTCTAATTCTAGTTTATAAGTTTACTATCTTCATTCTTTTTTAACCGAATTTTAAATCGGTTTTCGAAATCATTTTCATTCATAAACTCAAGATTTGCTTATTTAAATAATTCCAAATATTCAAAAAAAACCCGTTATATCTAAAATTTAAATTATTTAACTTATAAAATTAACTTTTCAATATTTAAAATCAATTAAATATTCCAAATTCAAATGAATGAAACTTTGTATCGTTACATTCTTCCCCCTTAAAAGAATCTCATCCCCGAAATCGCCAAGGTCAGAAAAATACCACAATCCCATTAACTTTTCAAAACCAATTAGTTAAAACATGCTATCACAATTTTCCAAATATTTAATTTCATTCATAGTTACTAACTAATACCATTCCAAGTTATAACATAAACATCAGACTTTAATTATCAAAAAATTTCCCAAATTCTTAAAATTTCCAACTCCTTTAATTTATGAAAAATTTCGCCAACGTCTCATTTTCGTGGCTCGGTCGAATTTTTTTATAATATATATATATATATATATATATATATATATATATATATATATATATATATAATCACAAATATACATCTCATCTTCAAGGATAAGGCATCCCATAGGGAAAATATAAAAATAACCTGAGATGTGCACTTTTTATTAATATTAGCAACCATCTACACCCAATAAATTGCAAAAGTGAGCTCCAAATGCGATGCATATACCATCTACACCTACTAATCACTTAACAACCAATGAGAACAAGCATAGGGGAATTAATATCAATACGTAACATGTGCTATTACAATAACTATATGCAAATGTAAATGGAATAAGAGAAACCATCAAACAAATAATATCCATCCCATCAATTCTTGTCCATATCGATTTGCATTTTCCAATGTCAACCTTATTTTCATACACTATCATTTCTTATTAACATTCAATTGATTCGTTTTCAATTTATTTGCATTCAATTTATTCCCGTTCAATTGATTTACATTCAATTTCATCTACATTCAATTATTAACTTTCACTTTATTTTCATTCACTTTGCTTGCATTCACTTTAAATTCAAGTTATGGTCTATAACATTTCATTTCATACAAAATTCATTTATCGACCATTTCATAAAATCGTTACATTTTAACTTTTCCTAAGTCTAATCTAATTTCATCATCACTAACTATATTTCTTCAACACAAATATTTTTCACAAACAACTCCATACAGCAATTACTTAAGTTTATTCCAAACATTCTATACTACACCATTAATGTTTATTATCAACTCAATACTTAAGCTCATATTCGATTCTATCAAACCACATCCCAAAACATAATCAATTCATTTTACAATATAAGTAGAATTTCATTCTACAACTCAAGTTCATATCCATTTCACTAATTTATTCCATTAGTTTATTACATTAATTCATTACAAATCAAATTCAATTTCATTTAACTCATCTCATTAATCCACTTCATTCACCTTTTATTGAGTCAATTTTCTTTTACAAATTCATTTTATTCACTTACTTTATTTAACTTTACTTAAGTTAAAAAATTTAATTTCATATCTCAATTCCAAATTTTCTTTTCTTATATATACCATTTTCAAATTATAAGTTTGAAAAACTTATTTTCATATATCTATCAAATTATACTTTCAATTTTAAATCCAAAACTTGTCTCACCAAAATACAATATCAAAGGTAGCAATACATCACTTAGAAACTCGAAAATGAATGCCGATGATGATGCAGCCATCACCAGAATTATTTTCCAGCGGCTAAATTGATTCCAATGCTTCCTATTCCCTTTAAATCCCATTTTAAAATATTTCTAACCAAAATATATGCAAAACAACACTATTACTATTTTCCCAAAAACTTTAATTTTTTTTCAAAACAATGGAATTTTAAATTCTCAAATTTCCCTTTTTAAATCCATTTTTATTTACAAATCATAATTATAAATATACTTATATAATTTCATTTCCTTTCCAGTTATAAATCACATATATAATCATATGCATATAATCGCACTTTTTATGTAATATCATTTAATAAATGTTGGTTATTTTAATAATAATCAATACTCTATAATTCATATTTATAAATTCACTTTCTTAGATAACTCATTTTACAAATATTTAACTTTGTTTAGATCATAATGGTAACAACTCATATTAGAACAACAAACAACAATTGATAGTAATCAAACATTATCATTCATTAATAACCAAGCTTACTACATATACAATATAATTTCTGAAAATTGTTCATTTATATATAAACTATAATTTAAGTAAAATTATATCATTTACCAATTCTGAAAACAATACTATGTCGGTTTTCCTTGTTTAAGTATTTCAAACCCCTATGATATCGTGGCGTCCTATGTACGGACAAAATTCATAAGTCACTTAACAAATAAATTAGCACAATGTAAAACATTTTTATATTATCTAAAATACATGCTCATATATACACTCAAAACTCATAATAAGGCATTCCACTACCTTATCTCTTAATGAGTTATCCTACCAAAGCCAAGGTTCTCGCTTAAACTTGTGCTCTGATACCAAGTGTAACGACATGCCAATCCAAAACTAAAACTGAGAATAAATCACACAAGTCCAATCCAAATTGAACGGTAAAACAGATAGTTATGAAAAAGAAAGAAGAAAGAAGAAAGAAGAAGAGAACAAAATAAGAAACAAAAACAACATAGAATTTCACAACCGCAGGGGAACAACATATAATATAATATCAGTGACCTTTACAAAAGAGAAAATGTATATACATATACCAATTAGAGTACAACTATAAATAACAATCATTGGCCTAGACAGTCGTAACAACATGTCCTCACAAATGCTGTTGATTTCAATAACAAAGTAGTGGAAAATAAACATATATGTGAATACAACTTGAAAACCTCCAACTCATCTCCTGAGATCCAACGTATCCAACGCAATTTATAAATATGCTCGGTCTGACCTGGGCATTGTAATAAAATAACATCCAAGTCAGTCTGGTAAACAAGCGTAGGAAAACACACTTGGTTGGAATTTTAAAGTTATCAAACTCTCTTCAAAATAAAAGTATCTCGCAAGACAATGTCACACATAAACACGGACGGGTTTTTACCTTACGATAACCAAAACATTTTTACATAAAATACTCTGATATTATAATAATGTCTAGAATACAAATACTTATTAATCATAGCTGAAATTATTACATTATCAAATTCTAGAATGCTAGGTTCTACAATTAAAACCGTAAAGGAATGTATTAGAGATTGTATTGCTATGACAAGGTAGGGAACCACCTTCTGATGGTGCATCTCTAGATAAAATGCACCGGGGTATGAAAAGCACATCTTGTACCCCTATCACACAGTACCGGCCTACCGCTTGACTAGTTGTATGGAATATTATCACCCCTTTCGTTATGGGGTCCGAAGCATACATTAGTCGACAGTAATCGATTTAGATTTGGAATGACCATACCCTGATGAGAGCGACCCACTTAGCCCTTCTACATGCCCGATTTTTGTCATTTCCCGATTGATGAGGCTCGAGGTTGCGTTTTACCTTTATATAGAATTTCCTTTTTGGAATGCTAACATTGCTCTCTAGGCAATAATGCAATGCCAGCATTCATCCATACAAGTTCGTTCTAGGACTGAATGAAATGGAAGATGCCACTTCTACTCCATCCATTTTGGAGTCATCCTCAAGATTAGTAGCAAGCTGCACTTGCACTTCAAAGAGCTACGTCTTCAATTCCATCATCTACATGGTGTCTTTATTTCAAAATGCTTTAGTTGGATTAAAGTGGTTTTCGGATAACGTATCCGATCTCAGTCTCTCTGAAGCAGCATTCAATAATTCTCGGTAAACTCAACCCCGGTTTTTTTAGGAAATAAACAGTAAAAGATAAGAGCAGAGACCACCTTCTAACCTTTAGTGAACGGCTGTCTGATTTCCTTATTGTTTGGCCTAGGAGAATGAATCGAGATTTAAACGCACAGTATATCATCATCGGAGAGCCATATAACTCACATGTTTCTCCAAGATATTTCCTAAGTTACATTTTGGGTCCTTATTTGATCATTGGTTATTTAACTATCCACAAACACGCATCCAAGTTAGGGGTTTATGCAATAGGGAAAGCCAAGATTGGTTAAGCATATAAACAACCACTAGCCTCTTTTAAATAAATCTTTCCATTAACTAAAATCACTTTGTAGATATTTGTAGTAATATACTTTTTTTTACAAACATTCATCCACAAGCCCTTATATTTCAATATTTGGAAAATATCCATATACTTATCTCAACGGTATAAGTATATTCACAAAACAAAGAAAGATTTCATTTATACATAATTCTAGAATAGATTTCTAAATTCCTTTATAAATCTCTTAAACCCGTTTATAATCCCATTCATTAATCTCTAAAATCATTTATAAACTTCTATTTTTACATCCCTAAAATGATTCATCAAACCTTTATAAACCCACAAGACCATTTATAAAACTGCTTTTATAAATCTATAACCATTTCTAAAATTCTTTTATAAATATATAAGGCTATTTATAGAACTCTTTTTACCCTTTATCAAATCTTTCTTTAAGTTTTCCAAACCACGTCATAAGATTACTCTTATAAAACCAACATTTGTTTATAAAACCCAATTTATTAATCTTGAAAACATATACAAATAAATTATAATCATTTTCTTAAAACACTATTATATAATAATAAATATTATAAATAAATAGTAATTAACTTCAAAATGTCATAAAAATAATAACTAATAATTTCAAAACATTCTTAATAAAACAATAATGATTTATTTTCAACATTATTATAAATAATAATAATTACTTTTCAAAACTTTATTAAATTAAAATTAATTTCAAACCATATTAATATTTTAAATAATTAGTTATCCAAAATATTAAAATATCGATAAACAACTTTAAACAATATTAATATAAATAAACAACCTGTAATGACCTAGAATTTGAGTTATTTGAATTTGGAGTATTAAATTGATTTTAACTATTGAAAAAATTAATTTTATAGACTAAATAACTCAAATTTCAAATATAGTGGTTTATTGGACATCTAATTTGTTGAATTAATAATTGGAAATTGTTTAAAAATTGAATCTTGGATTTTAAGTTGGATAAAAATAATTTAAAATCTTATTTAATTTCTATTGATAAGAATGAAGGTAATAAAAACTTTTAAATTGGATTTAAAAGTGATTTAATTGACTTTGAAAATAACTCGTTTTGAATAACATATAAAAATTGCCTTCCAGGTAACTGTCTCGGATTTTGACGAAACCGATGTCACGGAGTCCATAATAATGAATTATATTACACCGTCAAATTTCGTAGCGATCGGACATATTGTCTGGTCGTACGAGATTGAAACACGCTGAAATTAATATCGGAAGTTTAATATCATAATTGGGTTCAAAAAGCTATCTTCTACATATGATCAAACTAGGTCTCGAAAATAGTTCCATTGTGTTTGGAATAGAGGAATTGCATATAGAACGCCAGCCGACATGCCATGATTGGAGTCTAGAATTATATTGTTAGATATTTTGAATTTTAAATAATATATTTTCTTCGATTTAACCATACACTACCTGACCAATCACATCAGCCCACCCCCACATGCTCCATCACCATCAACAACCCTCCCATGTTCTCAGCCATCATTGCTTACCTTAGCCCCTTCTATACATGCATCGTTACCTAGCAACAAACAATTGTTCTTCTTTCCACTTATTTTATAAGGCCAAAAAAAAATCCATTTCACCTTTGCAAAAATCAACACTCCAAACCGTTCACAACTAGCCAAAATAATCTAAAAAAAATTTGTTCGTCTACTCATCTTTTATTTACAGAAACTGATGGATCGGTATTTTATTGAGAAACGTTTGCATTATTGTCGATAATCAGCAAAGTGGAAATTATTGTTGAAAATTTCGAAAAGTGATTTCTCGCGATTAGCTTAGAAGTACTCGACGATGTAAGCATTGTTGAGTTTGTATAGATGAGTAGTATTTTTCTGTGAATTCGGCATGATTTTGTTACGATGATTGATGATAGTGGATGGGTAGGGTTAGCTTTTCGGGATCGTTTGGTCATCGATTCGCAAAACGGATTTGGATTTGGATTCCGATACAAGTTTTTCATTGGGGCTCGAAGCTTTGAGGGATTCGGCGATGATTTTTGTCGCATATACAGTGATTCACCGATGAGAAGGTAGTTGGTCGCAATTTTTAGGGTGGCTTCGGAGTTGTCATCTTAGGTATAGGCAGGTAGAGATCGCGATAGGAAGTTCAACGGAATCGTCGGAATGGAATTTTACGGAGTGTAGCTCCGTATCCGTGCTCCAGCATGCACGACAATGGCGTGCAATATTAACCTATATGTTCGTTTGGGGAAGAAGAGTTGTGGCATAGCTGTAATTAAGGTGAAGACTGTAATTAGTTTATTTTAATTACTTTAAAAATGTTTCGATAACTTCTAAAATTCAGTAGCTTCTTCATATGAGGTCCGATCACGATGAAACCTTTTGCATTGTGCATGTATCGATGAAAGCTTCGCAATGGAATAGGTTTGGATGAATTTGAAGACTACTGAATTTTGGGCTAAAATCGGACGTCGTTCGGTTTTAGTTCCAAACTGGAACGCTTCGACGACAACAGGAAATTTCAGTGAGTTAATCTCTCCTTTTTGGATAGCTAGTATGATTTGTAGTTGATTAGAATTATTGGATGATTATTTGGATAAATTATTATATTTATTAGTTGATTTGGATATATTCCCGCCTATTGGAGTGAATGAGACCCTATTACGTTTCCGTGTAAGAATGAATGACCCTTTGTATACAAATCCCACCTCAAAGCGTTTGGTTTATATTTTATGTTTATATAATATTTATGATGCAGGGCTAAACAGATTGGAGGAATCCAACAGGATTCCTTGCTATTATTGTATTGTTGCATTATATTTCCTTTATATGGATTATTGAAAAGAAGCCTATTGTAGACATTATAGTTATAACATTGTAATATGTTGAAAAGTCAAATCTGGTAGCGATAGAAAACTAGTATTGATATTGGTTAGGTGTTGGGTGGCTATTGGCCTCAAATTAGTATTTTAAAAATGCTATAAATTGCTGTTTAAGTCGGAATTGGGTTTTGAGACAAGGAACAATTTTTAAATCCAAAATTGGGATTTGAAACATGTTGTTTAAGGATTATTTAACTTGATTAAATATATTAATATTTTTTTAAGTTGATTAATATATTGTTTTAAGTTATTAAATTATAAATATTAATTTAAGTTTATCTAATTATAATAATATTCTTTTAAAGTTATTTAATTATATTAATTTTTTTTAAATTTATATAATCATATTAATATTTTTAAATTTATTTAATTATTTTAATATTGTTTAAAAGCTATTTTTTTATAGTTAATATGTTTTAAGAATTTATAAAAAGTATATAAATTGACAGATTTATTATATAAGTAATTATCGTTTGAAATTAATAATAAGGATTATTAATAAGGTTTTAAATAAAATTATTATTATGATAAGTATTAATTATTTTTATTTTTATTTCTTAAATAATATTTTGGAATGATTAATTATTATTTTAAGATATTTAAAGTTAATGATTCCCATTTATTTATAATGTTCATTGTTAATAATTATTATCATATAGTGATGTTTTGAGGTAAATGATTAAAAATTATTTTTACATGTTTTCAAGACCCAGAAGTGGAGTCGAAAGACTTAGATTTTACAAAGGAGTTATAAAATGGTTCGAAGAATTAAGGAAGGGTTATTTGCAAGAAGAAAGAGTTTACAAACGGTTAGATATTTATAAACGAATTTTAGATACAAGTTTATAGATTCATAAAAGAAGTTTATAAATGGTATATGGGTTCACAAGAGTTACAAATGATTTTGAAATGTACAAAAAGTTTATAAGGGACTAGATTCTTGGTTAAGGAATTATTAATGTTTTTTTTGGAGATTTATTAAATGTTTATAAACAATCTTGGAGAACTATAAGGGGAATTATAAATGATTTGAGAATCGAATAAAAAGAGAACTTTTCTAAATTTTGTGGATATACTTATACCTTTGGAATAAGTACATAGCTATTTCTAAATATGGAAATAAGGGATTTGGGAGTATATCTTTTAAAGGTATTTATATACAAGTAATTTACAAAGTAATTGTATGTATAAAGACTTATTAAAGGAGTCTAGTGATTGCTTATATACTTAACCAATGTTGGTTTTCCTATAAAATAAATCCCTGATTGAATGTTTTTCAGTCGATAGTTAAATAACAAAATATCAAAATTTGACCCAAAACGTAACTTTGGAAATATCTTAGAGAAACACACGAGTTGTATGATATAGTCATCTCCGATGATGTTGCATTGTGCGTATAAATCTCATTATGTTCTCCTAGGGCAATGATAAGGAAATCCGTCCACCAACAGTTAGGAGGTGATCTCCGATCTTATCTTTGGCTGTTTATTTCCTAAAGAACCGGGGTTGAGTTTACATGAAATTATCGAAAAGTTGTTTTGAAGAGACCGGGATCTGGCATGTTATCCGAAAACCACTTCGATCCAACTCAATGTTTCATGATGAAGACATTTAAAGAGCATGGAATCAAATAAGGGTGGTACGTTGTTCTAGAGGTGTACGGTGGCGGGCGGTACCCTAATAGCCCAGTCTTTAGTTGGAATCCACTCTCCAATACGAGCTTTACGGTTTTAGTTGTACACGAAATATGCTGAAATTTAAGATGCAAGCATTTCAACTATATTCATATTTTACTTTGACCCTAGAATTACTATAATACAAATGGATTTTCTATATAAAAGGTTTTGGTTAACGTAAGGTAAAAACCCGTCCGTGTTTATGTACGGCGTGGTCTTACGAGATACTTTTGATTTTGAAAGTTTTATATAATTTTAAAATCTAGTTGGGTGTGTTTTCTCACGCTGGTTTCCCATACTGACTCGGGTGTTATTTTATTAAAATGCTCGAGTCAGGCCGAGCATATTGCAGATGGGTTGGATGTTGGGAGCGTCAAGAGGAGAGTCGAAGGCCCAGATATGTTTCGCATAGATGGTCTTTTTTCACTGCATTCATTGTTGTGTTATTAGCAATTGTGAGGATAGGGTGTTATAACTGTCCAGGCTAAAAAAGGTTAGTATACTCTGATTGATTTTTGTATATATACATATTACGGTTTTGCTTTTGTGTAAAGAGTTGTGATATTTATAGATTATATGGTCCGTTGTGAAATTCTGTGTTGTTTAGTTTCCTTCTTATCTTCTTCTTACTTTCTTTTCCCCTAACAATCAGATTTTCTGACATTCGATTTCTTGGCATGTGATACAGTGGATGATTAGTGTCTATTTTCGAGTGTCGAAAATCCGGTTTGTTGCATAACCTTTAAAAAACATAAATATACTTCCTTTATAAAAACACATACTTCAATTTCAACATAATCATTTCCATATTTATAAAACTATATTTAAAAATCTCTTTCTATTATATAACATATTGTTCAACATCTTCAAATTTATCCCCACATTCAATTTCTAAAATAGAATCAACAATTTTTCCTAAAACAACATCCCACATCTTATTATAATGCACAATTGTGAATTATTTTCCCAATTTATCAAATGATAAAAGTTTTCCCTTTATTTATAAACATCGTTTATAAATCTATTCTTTTAGATATAGAATACGATTTTACAAACCTTCACTTTATTTGTAAAATATCACTTTTATATGTTATCAAATTTGAAATCTTCCAATTTATAAATAAATCTCAATATATATGTATGTGTGTGTATCACACCATATAAATGGTTAATAAACATTTATACCAAAATATTTCTATCTTCTTTTTTTAAACCGTATTTATTTGTTACAAAAGACGGACTTATTTTTAAGATTTTAAAAGTCTTCACTTTATAGTTCTAAAACTGTATTTAAAATATTTCATAAAAATATTAAATTATAATGTCGAAAAATCATTTTTTGTTTGAAAATAATTTCTTCTTTAAATAATTGAAGAATAATTATTAAAACATGTATAATTTCCAAAACCAACTTGAAATCCATTTTAAATCAAATTATTATTTCATGGTATTTTATAATACCAAAAATAAGGCCCAGTGCTACTAAAGCACTAAATAAGAAAAAACATATTCATGTTACCAAATATGGTACCCAAGAAATCATATATCACAATATACAAGAAAATTAAAATAAATAGTTTGAGGAATCCTTTTGGATCCCTCCAATTTATCCCCATGCATCACATACAATGTATAATCATAAAATATAAATCAACCACTTCGAGGCGAGATCGTATACAAAGGGTCATCCGCTCTTACACCGGAACATAATTGGGTCTCATCCGCTCCAAGGGCGGGAATATATATAAACCGACTAATAAAATAGTAAATCATCCAAACATCCAATCAATAATGTAAATTAACTATATAACATAATTGGTTAACCAAAAAGGTGAGTTTAACTCACCAGAGTTCTAGTTGTCGCCGAAGCGTTTCAATTTCATCTAATGCAAAATTCCAACAGCTTAAATCTCAACCAAAACCATTCAAGAATGAAGATATCGCTGATATATGTCGAACACAACTTACTATATTCGATTTGGATGTTATATGAGTACGTTATACATTTTATAAGAATTCGATTTAATTGAATTATTAAGTCAACTGATTACTTTGCCAAACTAATTACGCAATATTAAGATAATCTTCTTTCTCCCCAAAAACATTCCCGCTAACAGACACCGCACCTCCCCTTTTTCCATATTTCGATCGCCAATCCCTTCCCTCATGGTCCACAAGCCCGCCCACTGACTTCACCAAACTTTCCCCGTCCACGAGCTCCACCATCTGGCACCTTCTCTTTTGACACGACTCCCTCATGCACGTGAATTACCTAAACATGCGAATAAGAACCCAACTCGACGTCAACTTCTTCAGATTGCCGCCATGCCGGAGCATTAAAGGAACCAATGCGACCGTCGTTTAGCTCTTCTACGTCATCCTCTTTCGATTGCCTAAGGTCCAAACACCTATATCGTCGCTGAGAATCGAAATTCCTCCAAGAACTGCCGCGACGTCCATCGAGAATTTCCATAACCTCGAGTCAAACTAGCTAAAATCCACCATCCAAATCGTTCATCTCATCATCGCCATCAACTTTGCAGTTGGGAACGCGGGCTAATATGGCTTCTAATGGTGACAGTGGCTCATGGCCATTGGATTGTGAGAGATGTTTTAAATTTAAATTAAAACAAATGAACCAACTTCTAGTAAAATGCGATTTTGTATAGGGTAGAACTGTATGGCTAGGTATAGGCACATATACTATGGGTATGGGCTAATGTTTGGAGAGTATGGGTGAATATATTTATTATTTTAAACTAGAAAATATCTAGCTATAAACGACCAAAAATCTCGAACTCCAAATAAGACATGCCGCCTGGCATTCTATATGTAATAACCCTATCCCAAATACATTGGAACTAGTCTAGAGACCTAATTCGATCATATATAGAAGATAGCTTTTCAACCCCAATTATATTATATAAATTCCTGAAATTAATTTCTATGCGTTTCAAGCTTGCACGACCAAATGATACGTCTGATCATCACGAAATTCAATAGCATATTATAATTCACTATTATGGATCTAATCGAAGTGGTTTCATCAAAATCCAAGACTATGCCTAGAACCGATAATTAAATAAGTTAACTAAACGACTTATTTCCAAAAATTAGTTTAGTTACTTTTAATTACAATTTAAAAGTTTACTACTTCCGTTCTTATTTAAATAAAATTTTAAATTAGCTTTCGAAATCATTTTCATTAATATTAAATTCAAGAATCACTTATTTATATTATACCAAATATTCAAATAACCCTTATATTTAAAATGTAAATTTTTTAACTTATAAAATTAACATTTCAATATTTAAAATCAATTACATATTCAAAATTCAAATGATTGAAACTCTAGGTTATTGCACCCGCCTTTTCGACCCTTGAATGTCGACACTGATAGATTCACGGTATTCACTTGTCGGGCAAAAAAGTACCATAAAGACGAATGGTTACGATTATGTTAACCCAAAAAATGGTTCAACATCCTAAATTGAGTGTGAAAGCATCAGCCTTATTTATCTAGGCAAATAAAATAGAAAAGCAATAATAAATCGTTGAAAATTAGATGAATAAGAGATTTTTATAGTAGTTTGGCTGTTAATGAAGCATACGTCCATTTTATTACTTCTTTTTATTGAATTGACTGTTGATCACAAGTACAAATTGATTATAATTCTAATAGTTTAATAAAGAGAAATCAGACTACCATGATGAAGACAAAAGGTAGGATCTCAACTGTCCCTTGGCAGCCATTGTAAGGGAAAAGAAAGTTGAAGAATCTTCATAATAGAGTTGCTTTAGTGATCAAAACAGCCAGCCCCTTTCCCATTGGAGATAGATCGATATTTATTTAATTTAGAGAGCATTTAGGTCGAAACTATTACACTAAAGGCATGTAGTCATTGGTAGAAGGAAGCATGTAAAGTTTGGGAGCTATCCAAGCTAACTATTTGGATCGGTACCAATCCAATTGGATCAAATCGCATCGATCCAAATAAAAGCTTGATTTTTGTGCAACTTCCATTATACGGGCTTCCTTATCTTCTTGTAAGGCTTCTCCTGTAATTTCATGACTTGTAAGGTTGTTTTGACAATGATTCACCAGTTGGTTAAATTGAACTATAACCTGAATCGGATGAGTCTTCATTTCTTCAACTCACATGCAGGAATGTTATCAAACTTGTTTGATGGCTTAGGAGAGATGTAGGAACACAATGCATATGGATTGGAACATCCACAAGCCAATAATTTGGATAGGTACCGACCCAATTAGATCAAATCGATGCCGATCCAAAAACTTGGCATTTTCTAACTTCAAACTCCTTAGGTTCCTTCCTCGTGTGCTTCTGGGTCTTCCAGTCAAGTTTCGAGTAATTTTGACTTAGCTTGAAAGTTCTAACTCTTTCTAACTTCTATTGGGTTAAAAAATCGATTAACATTTATCCTCTAGAGCATGCTTTAGATAAAACAAGGCGTGCTCTGGAATTATTCATCTTACGGGTTCCATTTCATGGAGCTTTATTGGTCATATCTAACTTCCTTGAGTAGCTGCCTATGACATTCTGGCTTGCTATATAGTCCTTAGTAGGAACCTTGATTAGTCGATACTACAGGCGATCTTAACTTAATAAATTCTAGAATGAATGTCATCATCAAGTTGAGCAAAGTTGGAAATTTGCGATCATATAGAGGAATTAAGTGCCGATCCAATTGGATTGGATCAGTTCCCATCCAAATAGTTAGCAAATTTTCTCATCTTTCCTTCTCCTTATATATATGGGTTCAAATCGTAACTCCACCACCTATCCATTTTCGAGCCGAGCCATGCCGATCAAAATAGCACCAAACCCTAGCCGATCACCGTTTTTGCCACCAGCATGCTGCCGTTAACCTCCACCATCGAATGTCACTAACCATCATCTTGAGGAGCTTCGGCTGTGACATAGTCTACCCTAAGCCATCACTGATCCAATCGTTGCCGATCCAAAGCATCATGGTTCAAGCTATCTTAGATTAAGGACCTTATCATCACTCTTTCCAGTCTCAAAGGTTGATGAATTTGGTTCTGTGGTATCGTGATTGATTTATAATGGAAACGCATTGGTGAAGGACCTAGTGGAAGATTCGGGTTGATTAAAATTTTGTGGAAGGGGATAGTAAATCAAGTTTTGGATTCTTATAGAACGAAACTAAGGTTTTGCTCCGGTGGCTGAGTGGTTGACTGTCTTACTATTCCCATCCGCAAAATTAGAATTGACTTGCATCGAGTCACGCAGTAGATCTCGACATTGGTTCTTGTGGTATTTGGATTTTCTGGGAGATGATAGAAACCCAAGATAGCGTCTTATATACATCTTAGGTTGTTATCATCTTCCAAGAAACTAAAGTCAACTTATGCTGATAATTTCATTCCTGGTTCGAACCCATTAACTTATAGTCGCTTTACTTGGACTGATTTTGTCATTGCACAGTCAATTTTCCTGAAATAGGAAGAGCTTTTTGTGCCATCTCAGACAATGGATCCGTTATCGATCTTTGATAGGTAACAAGTAAGTATAGAAGAAATGATATTACTAGCTAATACATATTGTTTTTCCCGGTGTGAGTGAGCCATCTATACGGAATGGTCCACTCGTAGTGTTTAAGATTTCATGCCCGTTCTTGAATAAATTAAACATCGCACATACTCACGGTTGATGCTTGGAGTCTGACCTATAATTGATACACGTCGATTATCTTCCAAATTCCTAGTTTCATCCATGTTAAGGGTTTATAGTTTAGAAATTATGTGCACATGACTGTTTTGAACACAAGCTTTCTAATAAAGAATGATGCATAAATCTTCCTGTGGTAAGTCAATCGAGGAGAGTTCGCCTGCTTCTGAAGCGGAGTCCTCGTTGATCCTTGCTGGAGCTGCTACCTCTAAAACTTCAAAATAGTATGGCCGCCTAATTCCAGTTAGCCCTGTTGTCGACCATACTACCCCCAAATTTAGGTTTCTGCTGGATTCCCTCGGAGAAAGCATCCTTGATTCTTGCACATATGGCATTGCAAAGCATTTGCTCGCAATACGACATTCCAGAGGATGATGTACTTCTGCCATCAAGAGGTCAATTCGCTCATCGGCCGCCTTCTGGATATTTAGTATGCCATCACTACATGTGCATGTATGGTGTAGTGCCCCCATTTAATCATTTTCTGATGGAAAACCTTTAGAATATGGGGCTAGTCCCATTTCAAATTCTCTCGAATGGCTATGCCATGCAGACCTGCCTATATGTTCAGTTCGTGCGAACGCTCAATCGTATTCTAAACTTTTCCAAGCTGCAGTATCCTCTGCTTTTTGAAAAGAGGGAGGCTAACCCATCTCTTGTTTACATTAAGGCATAAAATGGTCGAAAACTCGTACTTGATCTTCCTAGCAAGGGGTTCACTCGTCCATGGAGCACGGGGGGTAAGTTTCTCTTACTAGGCATAGTATTTCCTTTAGCTGCTAAAAATTCTTCTGAATGATCGTCTATTCTTTTGCTGTCCTCCCGAGGATTAACAAACATCCAGCACTCGAGCCTATTCTCAGTGCCCTTAAAGCGGTTGATACTTGTCAGGTTTCTGCTCACTAATGAGAATCTTCGCCTATGCAGGTTTTTACATCTCAGGTGATCATCTCGATTCGTTAGTGCCTCCCTCTCATTCCTGAACCTAGACTCGCTCAGTCTCCTCTTCCCATGATTCCAATGAAGGTGGCGACAACGATGATTTAGAAGGAAGTGAATTGGCTGGCGAGTCGGAGGAAACTCCTAAAGTGGCATCAGTTCGCCCATGATGCCTTCAATTCCGGTGGAAAATGAAGAATAGTTAGTTCATTAGGCGAGCAAAGCTCCTTTGATTGAAGAAAAGGAAGAGGATAAATTGGTGAGGGACTCCCCCTAATCGAAGAGGAAATTGATTGGGATGCAGACATGGACGAAGGCGATGCCGACTTAGATGACAAGGCTCCGAAATCGAGTCCCGAGCATACTCCTTCAAGAGAGCATTTTTGGGAAGCTTCTCCCAAAAACGATTCTGCTACCAGCCCTTCACCCGAAGGTGCCGATTTTGACGTAAGAGACATGTGTGATATTTTTGTATATGTAGGTGACCTGATGCGTGGCTTTGCTTTGAAAATGTTTCCTTCCCAGCCTACCTAGATCATTCCTGCGAAGATGAACGTCCCAATGTTAATTGAAGATCGATCAGATCTGTGTACTTTGCAAGCATCGATAAACTGTAGTGCTTGCTTCACTTGGACTACGCATTTTACCGCTATCCCCTTAAGATATTTTAATCCATCTAAGGCCTTTTCTCTAAAAAATTTCTATCATTTTCTGCAGGGATAATGTCTCGTGGCTTCTACACTGTTCTTAGCCAAGCGCTTGAGTCTCAAGGATCACAAAGGCACTTATCCAGATATTACTCCTCCTACGAAACTATCAAAGAGGGAAGGAAGAGAAAGATAGAGAGGCAGAAGAGCGCCGTCGGTAGGTAGAAGAGCGTCATCGGACTAAAAAGGGTCAACACCGCAATAGAGGAAGCAGCGAAGAGAAAAGAAAAAGCCAGATTGAGCGGAGAGGCTCATCAAAGAGGCTAAAGAAAGATCGCGAACGTCTTCCCGCCTGCAAGCCACATTTCCTACTTGTTCTTAAGGGGGTTGCTATGAAAAACCCAACTTGTAGTCGGTCGAGCAGAATCTTACTCACCCCATCTCCAGGCGAGTCAAAGTGGCTTAGAGCAGGCCGAGGGGTGGGAGAAATTATGCATGCAACTCTCTACTACTAACCGAAATAATTGATAGGAGATTCTCTCATTTGAATCTAAAAAAGATGAATTTTAGAAGCAGCTTGCGGACCACAACTCTGAGATTAAGAGATTGAAGAAGGAGAGGGACGATGCCTTGAAATGAGAAAGTAAGATTGCTTCTTTGTTTAGAGAGCTGAAAGAATCAACTGATCGAGTCGCTCTCACATTCAGAGATGAAATAAAAAAGTGCCAAGATACTTTTGCAAGATGATTGAGGCAAAAAAGAAAGTGTCGCTGAACAGAGCCAAGAAATCGCTTCCCTATGCGTGTAAATTTTGACTTTTGAAGCCGAGAAAAATCAATTAGCCATAGAGAAGGCTCACACAAAGACCAGCTTTTCAGAGTTCCAAGATACTTTTGCAAGACAAATGGAAGGCGTGGATGCCACTATCTTAGGTTTCTATGTTAATTACGTGCTTCATCAAGGTAGACTCATTTATTTTGGTCCATCGTTCTCTCAAATGCTCACGATGGTATGGGAGGAAGTTCTAGCCCGGCTCGAATACATAGGCGGTGGGTATACTTAGGAGAATCTAGTTTAGCAATACTTAAATAAAGAATCCTGCCTTGCTTTAGCAGAAGGCCAGAAAATCTTAAAACTGGAGAGAGAGCATGAATCCATCATTGTCACGACCACCATTGAGGCTACTGACGAATACTTTCCTTTCGGGCCGGGCGAGCTATCATTACATATTCATACCGAAGAGGGAATCGTTGCCACTTCTCCCATGATCATGCAGCTACTAAAGGAAGGCAATGACGAAGGCTTTGAATTCATTGCACTTAAACAAACCCCTACTGCAAGTAGCTTTCTCATCTTTCCCATGCTTGAATATTTTCAATTCATACCTAAGGAAATTGCTGAGATAACTTCCCTTCATTCTGATATCGTAGATCAAAGTTCTCTACCTACTGAGTTGCCTTCTCATCATGACGTCAGGTCGGCTGCTATTTTGACTGCATCAAGTGTTGTTTCTGCTTCTGCCGCGTAGCTCAGTCCACATTCTAAGCAAATTGAGGCTCTTCATGGTTTGAATGACACATTTGTTTCTTAAGAGGAGTGGTTGCCAGCTACTAGTGTGCAAGAGCAGGAAGACCAAGGCAACCAACCAGAGAAAGAAGAAATAGAGTAGCCGAAGACTGAGTAATAGATGATTGAGGTGAAAAAGGAGAAGGTTGAAGCACAGAGGAAGTTATCTAAGAGCTCTCATGGACCCTACAAGCAAAAGAGTGAAGGAGGTTCCAGCAGTGGTTACGCTTCGGAGGGTGAGGGAGCCCCGAGTAAGGATAGGCCCAAGATATTGTAGATTAGAAGCAGGAAAGAAGACTAGGGCAGTGGTGAATAGACATCTAGATTTGACATGTCCTCCTCTTGTTGTTTTCTTTTTGATTACCTTATGTATAAGTGCAAAGTTGGGGCTTATTATCCTTTTTGTTATTGTCATAGCGAAACTTTGTATTTTGTTAAATTTTGGCCGATATAATGCGGGTACGACCCCTACATTGTAGTTTTACTCGTCTACTTCTCTACGTTTCATGCACTTATGTTGATTTTATTCATCACTTATTATGTTTATTTCTATAATTATTGCCAAAATTCATTGTTTGGAGTAACAGAACTATGAAATTTATTATTATTCATTTATTTGGGTATTGGTGTGTGCATCCCCCAATTTGTGGGGACGTTTACTTCAAACACAAGATAAACGTCCATTTTCAATACCAGTGCTATTGTCGGTCAACGCTAAAAAAATTCGCCAGATTATTATTGTGTGGCATTACTGAATTCATTCAAATTACTTTTGATAATAAGAGTAGATTCTGGTTAATCTTGTAATAGATGAGTTTCATGACATTGCCGGCACAATTTCGGTAATTGTGAATGTGCGCAGCTTACGAAATGTGTGGCTTTTAAGATCGATATGAGCCATCGATCTAGAATGGTTTAAAATTTCTCGACGCTACCAATCTTGGGTAACGTGTGGAGTTCATGCTTCGAGGGCGTAGTTACATGACTCAAGAAATGATGTGCGACTTATGGGGATGTGCAGCTTAGAGAGTTCTGCTTGCTTGGATGTGATTCCACAATCCAAGAAGCAATGCGTGGCTTCCGAGATGCACAGCTTTGATTTGGGCCTTTCCAGTGTTGCCGGAGCAACATTGGTTCTTAGAAGGCAGGGATCGGGTTCTGCCAATCTAACAATTTAAGTTGATTTGCTTCCGTCGACTTGGCAGGTAGGTAAGGCTTGCTTGAGTGTGGTTTTACAATCCCAAGCAGCATTTGGATGGTTTTTAGCCGATTTGACTCGTTGACTCAGCAGGTTACTTTTATGAACACAGTTTTATTGGTCCAGAAAGCAAAACTATTTTATTAAGAAAAGTTAGGCAAATTCTGCCGATTTACAATGCCCCGGTATTCTGACATGGCTTATTTGCTAAAAATAAGAAGTACATAAGAAAGTTTCAAATAAAGTAACTGTGCAGCGATTCGCTGTTCCATGCTCGAGGAATTTTGATACCATAAACAGTTGCTAGTTTAAATGTTCCATCCTCTAGCTTTTGATCGATCACAAACGGTCCTTTCCAGTTTGGTCCAAATGTTCCCAGTATTGGATAGACACGTTTGAGGACGAGGCCTCTTACTTCAAAGGTTCGGTTGTGGAGTTTGGAGTTGAAGTACCGTGTAACCTTTTCTGGTGGGCGGCGGTTCCCAGTTCGGTTTCTTCTCTCATTTCATAGACCAAGTCGAGCGACTCGAGAAGGAGTTGCTCATTTTGCCTTTGGTTAAATTTCTTCTTCGATGAGAGGGGATTTCTAGTTTGACTAAGATCATTGCTTCTGAACCATATGCTAGGGCGAAAGGAGAGTGCCCAGTTGTAGATTTGTGTGTTTTCCTATAAGCCCATAGTACAAGTGGAAGTTCATCAACCCAAATTTCCTTTTTCTTTAGTTATATTCTTTTTGAAAGTTGATTGGATGTTTTTTTTCCACTGCTTCCACTTGCCCATTTGCCTATGGATGCATGACAGCGGAAAAGATTTTCTCGATTCGAAAGTGTTTGCAAAATTCTTTGAACTCGACGCCTTCGAATTGAGTCCGTTATGCGTGATGATTTTCTATGGCACCCCAAACTTGCAAATAATGTTTTTAGTGACAAAATTAATAACTTTCTTTGTGTTAATGGTGGCCAATGGTTCTTCTTCGGCCAATTTGGTGAAATAGTCAATGACAGCTATAGCATATTTAGCCCCTCCATTAGCTATTGGCAATACGCCAATCAGATCGATTCCCCATATTATGAATGGCCATGGGTTGACCATTTGCGTTAGCTCTGTTTAGGGAGTTCTTTTGATCTTGCTGAATCTTTGGCATCACTCACACCATCTGGCGTAAGCTGCTGCATCGTGTTTTACTATTGGCCAGAAATACCCGTATTGGAAAATTTTCTTTGCAAGGGTTTGCTCCCTAGTGTAGTCTCCGCAGTCGCCTTCGTGAATTTCCCTTAGGATCCTTCGAGCTTTGTCGTTAGCCACACATCTGAGCAAGGCAGTGGAGAATCCCCTTCGATAGAGTATCCCATCCTGCACTATAAACTGTGGTGCATTTCAGAGAAGCTTCTTTCAGTTCTTATCTGTTGGAAGGGCTCCTGTGAGCAGGTAGTCTTTAATGGGCATCATCCATATTTCTAGTCCTTAAGTCGCTTCAAAAATCCAATCTACTTCCATCTCGTTTGTTCTTGGAGTAGTTAGAGATTCAAGCAGAATGAGCCCCAACGACCGAACTTCCTTGGGACTGGCATGTTTGGCTAGATAATCCTCCTTCATGTTCTATTCTCTCTGGATGTGAGTTATGGTGTAATTCTTGATGTCGTTCAGCAACTCTTGCACTATATATATATATGTGTGTGGGGGGGGGGGGGGAGGGGGCAAGGTTCTCCCCTCGAGCATAGTATTCACCTTTCACCTGACATACGACTAATTGAGAGTCACAATAGATGTGTAAGGATTTTATCTCAGCTCTTACATGATTTTTATCCTAGTTATCAGTGCCTCATATTCTGCTTCACAACTTCTCGCTAGGAATTCTAATCGTAAGGCATAACAAATGGCTCATTATTCGGGAGTCTCAAGCACTAACCCTACCCCCCCCCCCCCCCCAAGCAGAAGTTATTTGATGCACCATCGACGAAGAGCTTCCATCATGTTTCCACTTTTGAAGTAATTTCTTCTTCATCATCCCGTACGGTAAATTCGGTGATGAAATCTGCCAACGCTTGCTCATTGATCGCCCTTCGAGGGTGATAGGTGATTGTATATTGACTCAATTTGATATTCTATTTGATGAGCCACCTGGAAGTCTTAGGGTGGCATAATACGTACTTTAAGGGTTGATCGGTCGATACTTTGATCGGGTGTGCCTGGAAATATGGTCGTAACTGCCTAGATGCAATCAAGAGACAGTACGCTAGCTTTTCCAATTTTGGATAATTTTTCTCGGCTCTAGTGTACCGTTTACTAATGTAGTATACGGGTTGTTGAATCCTTGCTTCTTTACGTACAAGCGCGACACTTAATGCGTGAGATGAGACTACCAAGTAGATGAACAAGTCTTCTCCGTCTACCTTCTTGGATAAGATCAGTGGGGTTTCCATATGTCATAGTAATTCTTCGAACGCTATTTGACATGCCTCATTCCACTCGAAGTTCTTCTTTCCTTTCTTTAGCACATCAAAGAACGATTTACAGTTGTCGGTTGCTTTTGAAATATCGGCTTAGCGCTACCACCTTTCCATTCAAACTTTGCAACTCCTTCTCGTCCTCTAGGGCTTCGATTTCTCACACGGCAGTAATTTTCTCAGGATTTTTTTGATGACTCTGGCGCTCATTATGAATCTCAAGAACTTTCGGGAGGCTACCCCGAAGTGATATTTAAGTGGATTAAGCTTCATCCCATATTTTTGGAGCATTTCAAACATTTTGGCGAGATTATCCAAGTGATTAGCAGCTATTCGTGATTAAACCAACATGTCTTCTACATGACCTCCATGGTTTTCCCGATTCAACGCTTGAACATGGTGTTTACTAATCACTGATAAGTTGCCCCTGCATTCTTCAAGCTGAGTGTTAACTCCTCAAATTCGTAGCTCACCGACCTAATGAAGCAGCGACCTAATTACTTAAAGGTCCTGGCGACCTAACAGCCCAAGCGACCTAACGAGTTAGCCTATTAACGACCTAAAGCATGACCGAGTTAAGAAACACAGCGACCTAACGACTTAAGCACTCTACGACCTAAGAAGACCAACGACCTAACTGCTGAAGTGAAGTACCAACCTAAGAGTTACCGCGACCTAACGGCTTAACCTGTTAAAGGATCAGATGGTCCAGCGACCTACGACTCAATGAGTTAGCGGCTTAAGCCGTGAAGCGACCTAATGAGCTAATAGACCAACAGCGGGTTAACGACCTATGGGGTGATGTGACCTAACGACCTAATCCCTTCCACTAAGCCGCTCGCGACCTAAGTAGGTCGGAGCAACTTCTTTAGGCCGTATTTGGTAGATCACATCTCTCTCCCCTGCCATTCCTTGGGTCGCCCACAACCTAAATATAGCCGACCTATCCCTAGGTCGCCCAACCCGTTAGCTCGCTCAGAGAGGATCAGGAGCTACCCTATTAAGCTGTAACCTTAGGTCGTTCCCGACCTATCCCTAGGTTGCCCTTCGACCTACGACCTACGACCTAACTCCGAGTTCACCCTATAAATACAGCACTAGCTCCAACATTCAGGGGACTTTTGGATCATTCTCTGAAGCATCAACACTCTGCCATTTTCTCAACTCAAACAATACTTCAAGCACCCCAAGCACCAAGGACACTACGACAAACTTCAAGAGAGAATCTACATCATTCAACATGAACTCAAAAGATTATTCTACATCGAAGTTTGAGTTACTAGTCTAAAGTGTGTTGTAATTGAAGAAAGTTGTATAAGTTGTACTTAAGTCAGTAATAAAGAGAACTAAAGTGGACGTAGGCTTGACTATAAGCCGAACCACTATAAAAATTGTGTCTTTTACTGCTTTTATGTAATTTTCTGCTTATCTCTAATTCCCGTATTGACAGGTGGTGCTTTCACATTTACTCTACATACACCGGGGTGTTAGCGTCTGATTTTTACGTTAACATTTTTGCTGCTTTCACTGAGAAATGAATTCAGGATACTGTCCTCATAGCTTTACAGAAGTTTGTGAAAAGAATCTCTCTAAAAACCAGAAGTCTATCAAAAATAATGGCTCCTGGAAGAAAGCGCAAGTCTGTTAGATCCGGCGATGTTCGCGAGACTATTGCTACTTCTCCTCCTTTAAGTCAAACAACTCCAACCGTCGGAGTTACGAGAGCAGAGTTGGATGCTGCGGTTTCGGGCTATATCAGCAAATGGAAGCCCAAAACAATCTGATGTTGGAAAGGTTGAACGCTTTGCTCGGGCTAACCGTCAACCGGCGAATAACGAACCAAACTTTGCTGATAATGTTCATGGTGTTGAAGAGAGAGATGTTCCTCAAAGGGCAGCTGGCCCAGTCAAAGAGACACCTCCCCAAGTGGGAGGATCGGGACAACAGCCGACTTTCCGCGAGCGCCTGTCGAGGCAAACTTTCGAGAAAATGGCCGATCCTGTCCTGTTGAGCCCCTTATTGATGAGGAATATTTCTCAGGAATGGTTCGACAAACCATGAAGGAAAGTACGCAAAGGGAAGAAGACAAAAAAGGATGGGGGTTCGCTCCGAGCAAGACTCCATTCACCGAAAGGATTTTGAAAGCAGAATTTCTAAGGAAGTTCGTTCCTCTTACCATTCCGGCTTATAAGGGGACAAGTGACCCTAACGAATTCTTGTACAAGTATGATTGGCACATAACTGGTGCCAGAGCATCTGATGAGATCAAATGCCGGTATTTTCCGGTATACTTGGAAGGTGTAGCTCTACTTTGGTTTACAAAGCTGCCGGTCCGATCTATAGAACAGTTTTCTGACTTGACTCGAAAGTTCAAGGAACAATTCAGATTGTACGCTTCAAAGGCGAAAGATATAATGTCATTATCCAGCTTGGAGTAGAATCCTAGAGAATCTATTAGATCTTTCTTGAATCCCTTCAATATAGATTTGGCAGAAGTAGATAATGCAGAGCCGAGAATGATCTTGACATACTTGATGAAGGCTATTGACAAGACAAGTGAGTTCGGGAAGTGGTTGAAAATGAAGGAACCGAATTCGCTTGATAAGTTTTATAAGAAAGCCGATGAATTCATGTGCTTGGAAAACCTTCAAGCACCGGCTAAGGTGGTATCGACAGGGGCTGGAAACAATAATGCTGCTCCGAATAAGAAGGAATCTTGCAATCAGAAGAGGGGAAACGATGGTCAGAAGAAGTAGGGAGATGCAAAGAAAAGTCGTTCCTTCAACTTCACTCTTTTGACCCATACCCCGGAGAACATCTATTTTGCAACCAAAGACACAGTCGAATTCCCCGCACCAGCTAAGCAGAGGATTGGAGCCAGAGCTGAGAAAAGTGGAAAATTTTGCCGGATCCATAACCAACCCGGCCATGATACTAATGAGTGTCGTCACTTGAAGGGTTGATTGAGGAACTGTTAAAAGAAAACAAACTCCAGCAGTATGTGAAGAGGAACAGGAGTGCTCCAACTTCGTCAACTCAAGGACAACAGGCTCCTCTTCATCATCATCCTAGCTCAAGTGAAAAGGCAGTAGCTCATGAATCGAAGAGGCCCATTATTAATGTGATTACGGGAGGACCTCACCCAGCAGGAAGAAGTTGGGGTGAGATGGAAGGATACGCTCGTGCCTTGAAGTATGCACCAGCAGAAGAAAGTGTTTTTGTGTTGGAGGATGCTGCACCTTTGAAGCAGCAGAAAACTTTTAATAATGACATTGTCTTCAGAGTCAGGGATTCTATAGGTATTAAAGCCCCTACCATAGATCCCTTGGTTATTTCTGCAGGCATTGGACCTGCTATTGTGAGAAGAGTACTTGTTGATTGTGGTGCTTCTTGCAATATTCTTTTCAAAAAGACCTTCGATCAGATGAAGATTCCAATGGCTGATGTTCAAGCTTCGTCACAAAAGATTGTTGGGTTTAGTGGGGAACCCAGGCAGCCGATTGGAACTGTTGACCTATTCGTTGAACTTGGAGAGGGGCAGAAAAAGGTGGTCCGAAGGCAGACTTTTGTAATTGTTGATGAATTTTCTGCTTACAACGCCTTCCTAGGCCGGCCAACTCTTGCAGCTTTTAAAGCAATTCTCGCCCCGTGGTGCCTTACCATGAAATTCCCTACAGACAATGGAGTTGGTGTTGTGAAAGTGTATCAGAATGCGGGACGAGAATGTTATTTGATAGAACTGCGTGAAGCAAGGAAGAGAGAAATGGGAAAAGATGCGGTGGCCCCAGTCCGCATCAAAGATCCAACCTTGTAGCAATTACAGGGTGGACCCTGTACTGGAGAATGTAGTAGTGCACAAAGAGAAATGGATCCCAGAAAGGCCAATGCAGAGGAAAATAGAGTGGTACCAGTGGAAATAACGGTGCCAGTACCTGTTGATCCGAAAAATCCGAATAAAGTGCTGAATGTAGGTTCGCAACTTAGTGTAATGGTTCAAAATTCTTTGATATCATTCTTGAAAGCAAATCTGGACGTATTTGCTTAGACTCATGCTGATATGTGTGGAATATCCCCAGAAGTTGCAGTACATACTCTGAATATTCATCCGAAGTTTACACCTGTAAAGCAGAAGAGAAGAACCCAGGGTCCCGAGAGGTCAGCAGCATTGAAAGAAGAGGTAGATCGGCTCATGGAGAATGGCTTTATTAGAGAATCTACTTATACGAATTGGGTTTCAAATCCAGTACTGGTTAAGAAAGCTAACGGGAAGTGGAGAGTATGCATTGACTTTTCAGATTTAAACAAGGCCTGCCCCAAAGACTGCTTTCCGTTACCCAGGATTGATCAGTTAGTTGATGGAACAACGGGGCATGAATTGTTATCTTTCATGGATGCTTACTCTCGATATAACCAGATCATGATGCATGAGCCTGATCAAGAGGACACGAGCTTCATCACCGATGTTGGTCTTTACTGCTACAGAGTCATGCCCTTCGGACTGAAGAATGCAGGGGCTACTTACCAAAGACTTGTTAATGCGATGTTCAAACCACAAATTGGAAAGACTATGGAAGTTTATGTGGACGATATGTTGGTGAAATCAAGGAAAGCAGTAGACCATATCGATCATTTGGCAGAAATGTTTGCAATACTCCGGAAGTACGGGATGAAGCTTAATCCTTTGAAATGTTCATTTGGGGTAGAGTCCGGAAAGTTCTTGGGTTTCATTGTGAGTGCTAGGGGCATTGAAGCTAATCCTGCTCAGATCATTGCCTTAAGGGAAGTCAAAGCTCCTAGAACAAAGAAGGAATTGTAAAGTCTAAATGGAAAAGTTGCTTCCTTGAGTCGATTCATTTCCAAAGCTACTGATAAATGCATTCCATTCTTTGATGCTCTGAAGAAAGGAAGGAAAAACTTTGACTGGACTCCAGAATGCCAGAAAGCTTTTAATGAGTTGATTCGTCATATGGAAATGCCTCCAATACTTTCTAAGCCCGACAATAGTGAAGATCTTTTTGTATATCTGGCAATCTCATCTCATGCCCTCAGTGCAGCTTTGGTACGGGAAGACGCGAAAGTTCAACGTCCAGTCTACTACATTAGCAAGAGATTCACTGGGGCAGAGATGAACTATTCAAAATTGAAAAAGATCGCCTATTGTCTACTGATTGCATCAAGAAAACTGAGGCCTTATTTCCAAGCTCATCCCATCAAAGTCCTCACCGATCAACCTCTGAAACAAGTCTTGTTTCGCCTTGAGACTTCGGGTCGTCTTCTAAAGTGGAATATTGAACTCAGCCAATACGACATCACTTATCATCCCCGAAGGGCAATTAATGGACAAGCATTGGCAGATTTCATCGCAAAATGTACAAACAAAGGTGATGGTGAGGAAGTGGTGGTTGATAACACCCCAATTCAATGGAAGTTGTATTTGGATGGCACGAGGAATGATAATTGTTCTGGAGCTGGTGTTGTTCTTGAGACCCCTGAAGGATGGTCATTGCATTATGCATTGAGATTAGAATTTCCTTCGACCAATAATGAAGCAGAATATGAAGCTCTTATTGTCGGCCTGAAGATTGCTAAAGAACTGAACATCAAGTCATTGCAGATCTTCAGTGATTCTCAACTTATCGTGTGCCAAGTTAAGAAAGAGTTTCAAGCTAAAGGGGGAAATTTGCCTACTTACTTGTCAAAGACCTGGGAGCTTCTTGGTGATTTTGACCACTATACAATAAGCCATATAACTCGGGAAGAGAACAGGAAGGCAAACTCTCTTGCGAAGTATTCCAGTACTAGTGAAGCTCAATTATTGGGATTAGCTCCTGTGGAAGTCTTGTCAACTCCTAGCATTGATGAAATGGATATTGACTGGATCATGACCGTATCTCAAGAGCAAGAATCATGGATGACCCCGATAAAGGAATATCTTCTCAACAGTTCACTGCCAGAAAATCCGAAAGAACGCCAGAAACTGTTAAGAAAAGCTTCGAGGTACATAATTCAAGATGGCCGATTGTACAGACAGGGGTTTTCAATGCCATTACTCCGATGTGTAACCAAGGAAGAAGCTAAGACAATTCTAGCCGAAGTACACGGAGGAGAGTGTGGAGATCATGCAGGTGGCCAAACTTTAGCAAAGAAAATTCTCCGTTATGGATATTTTTGGCCGGATATCAATCGAGACGCTGCCGACTATTCCCAAAAGTGTGACAAATGCCAAATATTTGCCAAAATCCCTAGAGCACCTTCCACCGAGCTAACGCAGATGGTCAGTCCATGGCCATTTGTTATTTGGGGGATAGATCTTATCGGGCCTTTACCGACTGCCAAATCCGGAATCAAATATGCTATTGTTGATGTTGATTATTTTACTAAATGGGCTGAAGCTGAACCACTAGCTACTATTACCTCTAAAAAGATGATAAATTTTGTGACTAAAAATATCATTTGCAGGTATGGTGTGCCTTAGAAGATAATCACAGACAATGGTACCCAATTCGAAAGTGAAGAGTTCCAGGATTTTTGCAAACGATTCAAGATCCTAAAAAGCATCTCAGCAGTGGCTCATCCGCAGGCAAACGGGCAAGTGGAAGCAGTGAACAAAATTATCAAGTCAACCATCAAAAAACAGCTTGAGAAAGCAAAAGGTGGTTGGGTCGATAAGCTGCCACTAGCACTATGGGCATACATAACTACCCACAAAACTGCGACTGGGCACACCCCATTTTCACTGGCATATGGATCACAGGCAACGATTCCGGTAGAAACAGAGGTCCCTTCACATAGAAGAATCCATTTCGATCAAGCTGAAAATGAAAAGCTGCAACTTGAAGCCCTTGACTTCCTTGATGAAAGAAGGAAAGAGGCTGAGCTCAGAATTGCGGCTCATCAGCAAAGAATAGCCAGGCACTTCAATTCTAAAGATCGCCAACGCAGCTTTGAAGTTGGGGACCTAATTTTGAAAAGAATTATGACAGCTACAGGCGTGTTTGGGACGAACTGGGAAGGGCCGTAAGTCATAGGCCAAAAACTTCTTGATGGCACATTCAAACTCACAACTGTCGAAGGAGACCGGATTCCAAGGGATTGGAACAACAATCACTTGCGTCCATATTATACTTAAAAGCTTTGCTGAAATGTTGTAAAAGAGTTGAATGTTTGATTCTTGTAATTAAAGCCATTGTAAAAGCTAGTGCAAGTGAATAATAAGAACCATAAAGTGGACGTAGGCCCAGTTTTTGGTCGAACCACTATAAATCTTGTGTTCTCTACTATTATAGAATGCCTGTTTTATTTCGATATATAAAGTACTTTAAATGTATTGCTAAAATGTCGATTTAACGTTGCAGGCAATGAGAAACAAAGCTTACCCATCTCGAGAATAAACGATCCCTGACATCACTCAACAAGCAAATGCTAAGCCATTCAAAATCTCCATACTCAAATCCTACATAAGAAGTGCTTCAAGCAAAAAGTTAGTGATTCTGCGGGAGGTGGGCCCTTGCTAACTAATTGTGGTTGTTTGTACATACAAGCATCCGATTAAATAGCCTGTGTCTGCCCCTGCGAACTCACTTAACTATGAAGTACACTTCTTTGGATAAAGTAAATTACTGGCAATAGAAATGGAGGTGAACTTGGAAAAGATAACAGGGATCGCTGATTTGAATAAATGGCGAAAAGACATGGGCGAGCAGGCATCAAACAGCCAAAGACCTCTTCGAAGGCACAAGCCCTCTTCGGAGGCACAACTCTTCGGAGGATAAAGACTTCAAACGGGGCATGCCAGAAAATGAAAGTTCTCTTTCTCAGCAAAAAAAGATTGGTATGGAATGACCGGAAGCACCTTCCCAACTGGAAGGCAAGGCGCTTGTTCACTAGCTGAGACAGTTTGCGCAAACAAACGTCCAAGTAACTTGCGTCCGCCCCGTGAGTCCATGTGCTGACCGGAGGCACCTTTCCAAGTGGAAGGCACAGGCGCCTGTTCACTAGTTGAGACAGTTTGCGCAAATAAACGTCCAGGTAACTTGCGTCCGCCCCGTGAATCCCGCCAACCACGAGAAAGTAACTTCCAGGCATACTCGGAGGCACACATCTCACCGAGATCTGAAATAAAACTTCAGAAGAGTTGAAATGTGAAAAGCCCTCTTCGGAGGCCCATTTCACCAGGAGTTGAAGTAATTCACCGAAGCTGAAATGATAACAAGACCTCTTCGGAGGCACACATCTCACCGAGATCTGAAATAAAACTTCACAAGAGTTGAGATGTGAAAAGACCTCTTCGGAGGCACATTTCACCAGGAGTTGAAATGATAAAAGGCCTCTTCGGGGGTCCATTTCACCAGAGCTGAAATGCAACAAAGCCCTTTCCCAAGGCACCATAAGACCTCTTCGGAGGCACCAGCCTTCTCCAAAGGCACACCTGCCCCCTCCGGAAACAGGAAGCCCTCCATGAGGCACAACAAATATATATATATATATATATATATATATATATATATATATGTAAAAAAAAGAAGCCCTCTTCGGAGGCGTACTTATACTCTTGAGACAAGATCAGTCTCTCTACAATGAAAATATCCTTCTCTTGGAGTTGAAGTACCAAATCAAAGCCTTCTTTTGAAGCCCACTTCATCAAACTGAAAAATTCACTACTTTTCTTAAAAAAAAAAGAGAAGAGTGATCATCTCCAAAAGTTGAAGTGTAAAAAAAAGGGAGGAAATAACTTCTCCAACACAGGGCACATTCTGCTAAATAAGAGGAATATTTCCAGAAAAAGGAAAAAATTATTCTTTAAAAAAAAATGAATGTAAGCCTCTCCATGATGGAAAAGTCATTCTCCAAAGAAAGAATACGAGTCTTCTCGAAGCAGAAGAGTTGTTCTCCAAAATTTTGACAAAGTGAAAGAAGTTGCAATAATCCATGGAATGGGGGCAATATAACATAGTTACATTCATAAAAGCAATGCTCAAATAACATACCACAGGCTTATTGCAACTTCACATAAAGAAAATAAAGAAACTTGCATAAAGGCGGAAAATAAATGCATTCTCAAATACAGACTGAAGTTTGTGAAAGTAAAAGAGTCGTTTTATTCTATACTATGAGAATTTTATACATGTGCAGGTTTCAAAATGAAAGAAGGCGGGGACCGGTACCCGCACAATCTCCGGTCAACGCAAGTTTATATATACAAGCAAAAAGCAGGAAGCGAGATAAAAAGCATAAGGTGAAAGCCATCATTTCTTCTTCCTTCCACCTTTCGAGCCTGCGCCTGGCCGGATGATCAACTTCTTAGGCCAGCTTGTAAGAGTAGGGGAAGAAGGAGAAAGGGGCACAATTGGACATTCCTCTGCTTTTTCTTCGCCGGCGGAAGCTTCCTTCTTCTTCTTCGAGACTCCACTTTTCCCCCTCTTCTTCGAAGAAGACCCACTGCCTGGAGTAAAAAGAGCGGATAACGCTATATCATCAAAAGCAGTTCATTCCGGAGTCTTCTCACCTTCTTCAGGTTCTTCTCCCCTCGGTTCTTGAGAAGCAATGGGATCATCCAAACCACGAAGAGATTCTATCTGCTCCTCTTGTGATCCCGGCTGAGAGGCAGAAGGAGGAGTGACCTGAAGAGACGGAGGAGGAATAACTGGACGAGGGGAAGTCTGAACAATGCCCGGTGCTTTCTCTACAGAAGAAAAGAAGTTAAAGTCGGTATCTATCGTAAAGAGAGGAGTTAGTGGCGCGTCGAGATTTAAAAAATAATCAAGAAGTTCATCAAACTCATGTGAAGCGAACGAGCAGTCCACTTGAGCAAGATCAGTAGTAAGGTTACCTGGCGAAGCAGGCTTTACTATGTCAACTTCAAAGCCCCGCGCATCACCGCTCTCTTGACTCTCATCTCCATTGTGAGCGGATGCACCCTCAGTGATGGCTTTAGTAGGAGGCGGAGAATGGGAACCGGAACCAACAATGTCAATCTCAGCCGAAACCGAAGGTTGAACTGGGTCGGTTAAAGATGCCTTCCCTACATGTTCTCCTTCTGCCATTCCGGCTCTCTCTTTGGCAAGTTGCTCCTTTCCCCTGGCAAGAGCAGCGCGTGCATTGTCATCAAGATAGTTTGCCTCTAAATCTGCCTCAGCATAGCCAGCACCGCCGAGCATGTCAAGTATGGCCTCCCACACTTCGGCCAGAGTTATTTCATATTTGGGGCCTAGAAAGGAGAGACTACCGTGCCCCAAGACGCTATGCACGTATAAGTCAAATAATGTTGAGCTGATATTGGCCTTCGTTGCCTTATGAGACTCTTCAGCTACAATTTTGCCAGCAACAGCCTCATCACGCTCTCTTTCAGCTTTAGAAAGTCGAATTTTTAGCATTTCGAACTCCGCGTCCTGAGAGCTAGTCTTCTTGCGCAGCTCTACAATATCCGTGCGATAGCCTTCCATAATTTTCTCCTGACTCTCGAGCCTAGCTTCGGCCTCTCTTTGAGTAGCGTGAGCATCTCGGACTTGTTGTTGAAGTACTTTCTCCTTTTGAGAATAGGAAGTGGAAGAAGTGGCAAGCTCTTCTTTAAGTTTTTCAACTTCCGCTTCGAGCTTCTCATTATAAGTAGCGATGCTCCTCATTTTTGTGTCATGCAGCTCAAGAGTTTTCTGCCATTACGACTTGTCGTTTTCCATTGTTAGCATGGCCTCAAGGTTTGCATGGTTTACCCTCTGAAGCTCGTCGACAAGCTTTTGCCAACCCGACATTCTCTCAATATCAAGTTTGACAGCATCGAGATTGCGCAGCATTGCCTGCTTGTCGATCGGGACCATGTCAAGATCAAAGCGCACTCCCTTTAAGCACCAGTTCGGAAATCGACTCTGAAGAGTAGCCGGGCCTGGTCTAACCTGATATGGGGGCCTGCCAATGATTGTTTGAATATCAGTACGTGCCAGGGCAGGAGATTGGGATTGCATAGGAGCAGCGGGCTTTTCGGAAATTTTGGATGCCAGCCCTTCGCCATGTTTGGCCCTTTTACTCATCTCTTCAGCAACATGACTTTTCCCTTTATCGTCACGGGATTTTTGCTTGTGAGAATCGTCTTTCCTTTGGGAAGAATCATGTCGCTCATCCCGTCTCTCATGATGTTCTTCGTAGGCACGCCTTTCACGAGCTTTCCGCGCAGCTCTTTCTTTGTCAGTCTCCTTATAGGAAGGAAGATATCTCTTGGGATCAAAGGAGCCGCGCCTTCCGTTGCTCTGGAAGTCGTCATAGTAAGAGCTGCGTCGCCCCATTGAAGAACCTGAAAATGAGAAACATGCAAAACTTGAGAATCTCTGAAGTAAAGAGGCTAAGTGCGTATGAGTGCTGAAAAATCCTAAGTGTGTGTAACGTGCAAACTACATGCATCAAACTACGAACCACTCCTCGGTTGCGGGGAAATGATGGGTTTTACAGATAGCGTCAACTCTTGGGCTGACGGAGTTTGTTGTAAAATAGATGTTGCTTCAACTGCTGAAGAAGTAACTCTGGCGGTAACAGGGCCGTCTTTAAAGAGCTCCTGTGAAGTGATCATCAGGTCGCTCAAGCCCTCAAAAATGTCATCCCCACTCTGCTTGGCAGGGCTCGCTGTCTCGGTTCCTTCATCACCGGATTTCCCTGAATGATGAAAAGGCTCTTCCTCTTCGATGATTGGGGCAAGTGTAAGTTTGTCAAATGGCCTCGTAATATCAGTGGAAGTAGAGCACTTCACTAGTAAAGCCTCAGAAGTAGGTTCCTTCAGTATAGGTTCATCAGTAGAAACTGGGGCATTTGGCGACTTGGCCGGAGAATCGGGAACTTCATGAGGTTGAGTAGAGCGAGAAGAGTGAAGAAGTCCGAATTGATGCAGAAATTAATCTCTCAACAAAAACTTAATACTTCTTTCTTCAGCCGGCACGACACTTAATCTATCAAAAGTCGTCTTGTGACTAGGATTTCTAGAGGGAGGAGGAAGTGCTGTGAAAGAAAATAATGAAGTTAGCACTTAGCAATTCGGATCTTGAAAAGCTGAAACGGGAAGAATAGGAATGAGCAATTTTACTTCCTTTTCTCCAGATGGCATAAAACCCTTGGGGGCAGCGGACGAAGAAGAATTGATTCAGAAAACCGTGAGCACTTTCGAGAAGATCGGTGATAAGTTTACGATTTCTGGCACTTCTCATGAATATAAAGGATGGGTGGTCTTTATTCTTTGCAAATGTGCATAAGTAGCAAATTTCTTCGAAACTCGGAAGACGGTTAAGTGTCCTCCTGAATAAAACACACAATCCCATCAGGATGGCGTATCCATTGGGATGTAGTTGAAAGGGAGAGATGGTTAGCCGGAAAAGGAGTTGATGAAGAAATTCATTGAAAGGAGGAATGGCACCACAAAGGCACATATAACGGTTGACGACGACAAAACCAAGAGGTGGCCTGTCGGCGGTATCATTTGGGCCAGGAAGTATAGCATCCACTTTGGCAATCCCAAATTGAATTCGTGATTGATTGAACGCCCGCTGACTCAAGGTAGTTGGAGTTCTCTCCGGAGGATCGACCTATGGGTCGGCTATCGGGAAGACTCCTTTAGATTGCTCGATTATCTCTTCTTGAGAAGACATTCTACACAAGGAACTGGATATTCAAATGTGAAGGTGCACATTTTCTAAATGTGTGAAGTGTTGTGTAAAACTAACAAAGTGACAAGCAAGTATAACAAAGTGACAAGCAAGAAGGGAAGGTCGCAGGCACGCCAGGCCGTGAGCCAGTGGTTCGTTCGTTTTCCCCTAAAATCTCGAGAATCTTTAACTCGCTTGATCCACTAGATCGTCCCAGAGGTAGTTTGGCAGTCTCAGGCCGTTTCCCCTTGGAAAATCCTAAGTCTCCTCCCCCATTACTCGCTAGCCCGTTGACAATCTTCTCACCTCCTCCAGAATCACTAATTAGTTAGCCTAAAAACACTGTAACCCATTATCTTCTCCTTGCCAATCGTCTAAAGCCAAATCGAACTACCTCAAATCCATCAACAATCGGTGTAATAAGATTCATAGTAAAACGTAGCGTAAGGAAGTAGGTCAGAGATGGAAAGTGGGATTCATGATTCAATGATAATCGAGGATTGAATAGGAAGCAGATTCACTTACGCAATGAAGTATTAAGGATAATCGGTGATTAGCCGGTTCGAAATTATCTTTGGGAAGCTCGAGGACTCGTTAATGGCGGATTCGAATAAAGGAGTAAGTGATGAGAAGAAAGAAGAAGGTGGATGACTTATACTTTGAGATGGAAGAACATGAAACGGCACGAACGACCTAACCAAGCCTTTAGGTCGCTTGCGACCTAGCGACTCAGAAGGGGACAGGTTAAAAGATATCGAAGCACACGACCTACAATCTAAGGCGTGTACTTCGAGGGGCAAGTGTTAACTCCTCAAATTCGTAGCTCACCGACCTAATGAAGCAGCGACCTAATTACTTAAAGGGCCTGGCGACGTAACAGCCCAAGCGACCTAACGAGTTAGCCTATTAACGACCTAAAGCATGACCGAGTTAAGAAACACAACGACCTAACGACTTAAGTACTATACGACCTAAGAAGACCAGCGACCTAACTACTGAAGTGAAGTACCGACCTAAGAGGTATCGCGACCTAACGGCTTAACCTGTTAAAGGATCAGATGGTCCAGCGACCTACGACTCAACGAGTTAGCGGCTTAAGCCGTGAAGCGACCTAATGAGCTAATAGACCAACAGCGGGTTAACGACCTATGGGGTGATGTGACCTAACGACCTAATCCCTTCCACTAAGCCGCTCGCGACCTAAGTAGGTCGGAGCAACTTCTTTAGGCCGTATTTCGACCTAAATTATAGCCGACCTATCCCTAGGTCGCCCAACTTATTAGCTCGCTCAGAGAGGATCAGGAGCTACCCTGCTAAGCTGTAACCTTAGGTCGTTCCGACCTATCCCTAGGTCGCCCTTCGACCTACGACCTACGACCTAACTCCGAGTTCACCCTATAAATACAACACTAGCTCCAACATTCAGGGGACTTTTGGATCATTCTCCGAAGCATCAACACTCTGCCATTTTCTCAACTCAAACAATATTTCAAGCACCCCAAGCACCAAGGACACTACGACAAACTTCAAGAGAGAATCTACATCATTCAACATGAACTCAAAAGATTATTCTACATCGAAGTTTGAGTTACTAGTCTAAAGTGTGTTGTAATTGAAGAAAGTTGTATAAGTTGTACTTAAGTCAGTGATAAAGAGAACTAAAGTGGACGTAGGCTTGACTATAAGCCGAACCACTATAAAAACTGTGTTTTTTACTGCTTTTCTGTAATTTTCTGCTTATCTCTAATTCCCGTATTGACGGGTGGTGCTTTCACATTTACTCTACATACACCGGGGTGTTAGCATCTGATTTTTACGTTAACATTGAACGACATCATTTCCTAAAGTATAATCCCAGATCGATAATGAAGTTGGTGTTTTCTTGATCAGATTCGTGCATCATAGCGTGCTTATAACCCAAGTATCCATCCATAAATGATAGAAGTTTATGCCCAGCCATCCCGTCCACGAGCTGATCGATTTTGAGCCGAGGAAAGCTGTCTTTTGGGCAGGCTTTGTTTAGATTCGAGTAGTAAATACAGGTTTGCCATTTTCCATTGGACTTCTTGACCAAGACCGGGTTCGATAACCACTCGGAGTAGGTTGCATCACAGATGAAGTTGTTCACCATCAACTTATCCACTTCTTCTCTCAGCGCTTTGGATTGGGCCCTAGGCTATGTCTCTTATTCTATACTGGTGGGTACTTAGGATCAATATTAAGTGCATGGAATGTGATCTCTGGAGATACCCTACATATATCGGAATGCGTCCAAGCGAATACATCCAGGTTGGTGCGGAGAAATTTAACGAGTTCAATTCGCATCTTGTTTCCAAGATGTGATCCGATTTTCAAGACTCATGTTTGGTCAACCATATCAACTGAGACAAACACCATCACCTCATTCGGTGCTGCCCATTCCTCATCTGAACTCTTGTTTCTAGGGTCCAAAGCCTTATCAAATCAGCTGTGATCCCCAAGCCAGGGGTGGCTCTTTAGTTGCTATTCGAAAGGTTCGGGAATATGGAGATTTCTACCCACATCCTTCCCGTTTTCCTTTCTTTTAGATTCGTGCAGTTCTATAATATAACATACCCTAGCAGCACTTTGGTCTCCTTTGATCACTCCAACACCATTCTCCATTGCAAATTTCATGGTAAGGCACAACTGGGCAAGAGCAATTCTGAAATCTGCCAGTGTAGGCCATCCCAAGATGGCATTCTATTGGGAAGTTTCATCTACGATCACAAAAGTTTGAATGAGGGTGACTCTTTGGTTGCCTTCCCCAAGTTCTACAGGCATGTTAATCATGCCGATGGATTGTTCTGGTTTTTTCGTGAATCCTTGGATCTTTATCTTGCAAGCGGATACATCTTTCATACTGATCATCATCTGATTGAAGGTTCGTTTAAAGAGGATGTTTCAAACCACCGCTGTCCACCAATACACGTCGGACCACAGTGGGTTCGATTTATATTGTTACGACCATGGAATCGAAAGTTGGAGCTTCTTTCCCTTCGGTGTCTCGATTTTGAAATACTATATCATCATTCGCGGTTTTCTCTGCTTGTAAGGGATTCCATCTTCGATCACAAGGCATAAATCCTTTGGAGCATGTTTTAATGAGATTGCGTACCACTCCATTTCTCCTCAACTCGTCTGTGTAGGATGGGGTCCTCCGAATAATTTTCCAATGATGAGTCTATGGTCAATCCTTCTACAGCCCTCCTTGCTGCCTCCCGCTTGTTTTCACGATCCCGAGGAGCTTGGGGAGCCGTAGGATGATCAGGATTTTATGGCTTCCTCACATAGTGCTGAAGCTTAATTTCCCAAAATTATTCTTCAATTAGGTTCTTCAAGTGACGGAGCTCATTTTTTTTCATAACCATGTGTTTCATGGAAATGACAATACATCCTGGAGCGCTTTGGCTATTCAGTCGCCTCTTTATTAGGAGGCTTCTTGTACTCCTCCGTTCTTTCTGTTGTGAGATAAATGTTCACTGGAGTATCGTAGAGAGGGGTGTAATCTTTGGGCCTGAAGCTTTTAAGCCACTTATAATTACCATTTCATACATTTCGTTGAGCGGTCCCTGAGTTATTTATGTCCTGGTTTATTGCCATAACACACGGCCCAATGTTCATCAGTTGCAAGCTAGCAGATTTCCTTTCTAATTTTTGCACTTGTTCTACTCTCAACTATTTACTCACCTTTCGATTGAAGTCTTTCCTTGCAGTAGGTTGTTTAATTTTGACCCATTTTCCAAATTCAGTTTTGAGGTAGATGGCGTAGACAAGGCCATAAAAACCATATCCTCGTTCAGATTGCCAATTTTTGTCACTGTGATATTGAACCGATTCATGAAAGACTTTAAAGATTCATTTCGTCCCTAGAATGTTCCATATAAGGACATCACATCTTTTGGTTGTGCCATCTGAAGCCTACATTAATCAAGAAATCTTATTGCTAGTTGATTGAAGGTGGAAATTGATCTTGGCGGAAGTCTGGCGAACCTCGTAGAAGCAATTCCTTCCAAGAAAATCAAGAAACATTTCCACCAAACAGCATCCAAAGCATTCGCTTTGTCCATGTACCGACTGTACTTATACAAATAGGGTTTCAGATCTCTCATTCCATCGCAAGATGGAATAGTTAGCATAGTGAACTTCATAGGGTACCGCTCATTCAGAATGTAACAGTGAAGGGAGTCCGACATGGAGCAGATCCACATTCATCGTCCCTTCTATTCTTATTTTCATCTATTAGTTACGTGACCATGTCCGTGATATATTCCTCAGATGTTCTGTAATCTATGGGTTGGATATTAGTGACTAAGATAAGTTTTTGGTTTTGCAAATGATCTTCGTGACTAGAAAGCCTAGGTTATCCTGTCTTTGGAAAAGTCACTTCCTCGGGTTTGGTTGGCTTGCGATTGGTCAAATAGGAGCAGTCTGTATCTCCCTGGCATTGTTGAATGCATTGGCATTTCTTCTCAACTTGTCATTGTCAAATTGCTCACCATCCTCCGAGTCGAAGAAATCCATCGCTATATCTTCCCATGGGGTTTTTTTCCAAGTTTTGGGTTGCAACTGGTTGCCTGGCAGTTAGCGGAGAACTTGTATTTCCTTCTAAATCAATTCCTACAGTTCCACCTATCACTCCTTTCTCATGTTGTTTTTCATTTCTCCTATTTAGGCTCGAGACAGAGGAATTCTCTTATTCTACGATAGCCACGGGTTCTACATGGTGAAAGGGAGTGCGGATTAAGGATCTTAAGGCTAATTTAACACTAGAGGGGACTGAATAGTGTTTAATGGATTTTAAGACTTATATGGACTAAATTGAAATTATGACACAAACAAATGCAAAACTTGATTACAGAACAATCACATAATCAAACATAGATGCAGAAAGTAAATAAAAAGCAGTAAATAAAAAGTAGTAAAAGGAAAGAGCACACCGGATTTTATACTGGTTCAGAGTTACCCTACATCCAGTCTTGTACCAAGGCAAACCACCTTATACGGATTTTTATTATACCAATGTCGAGATTACAATCCTCAATTTCTAAAGGCCTTAAGGTACCCTCCTGTCTCACGAGTCCGGAGCAAACCCTCTTGATTTACGGGACTCAAGACTACCCAATTGATTTCCAGGCACAACCACACCTTATAGAGAGACTCGATATACTTTTGATTACAAATTAATCCTATAACTCTGAATAGAACTTTAATCTTCGTGAGAGGGCAAGGAATCAAAGTAGAATGATTTTTTAATTTAATTCACTTAATAGTTCGGCAGAATTTCGACATGATCTTAAAAAATATGAAAATTATAGAATATGGATTTATGGAGAAGAAGAAATGAAGAAAATATGAAATTAGATAGTTAAAAAATTGTTTGTGAAGGCTATTTATAAAGGAATAACGGTCATAACCATTCGTGAAGAAATTTAAACGAATAGACACTTCTTTTGAAAATTGAAACTTTTGAATTCAATGGCCACCATGTCGACATAAGTTATCCCATGAGGTCGACATCCCTAGTTTAAAAACTATGTAAAATTTGTTTTTGAAAATGGAGTTTAAAACAAGAGTTTATTAAAAACAAATAATATTTTAAGGCTAAAATCTCCTTTTGAAAATCATTTGAAAAGATAATTTTTAAGGCTAAAACATTTTGAAAAGCAGATTTGAAAGTCATTTTGAAAAACCATTTTGAAGTAGTTTTGCAAGCTTCTTCCTACAAAATATCTCATCACATCAGGACTCGAGAACTTGTACAAAACCAGGATGTTCATGGGTTTTTAAGCCACTTGTCGTAGGTTGGTAAGCCATTAAGAAGGTAGAAATGGATTCCATCCCAAATGAAATTCGGAATGAAGATTTCCATGTTATTATGAAGTTTTAAAAAAAAAGTAGACACATATCTTTGAAATCTTGATCTTGATACTTATGAGTCTACAACCTTGATTTCTTCATTCTTGATATTTATACTGTACAGTTTTCAATAATCAGTACCTACCTTATATATATCTTGCATAACAACATTCATATATGTCTAGACAATAGTGTTAGTATATAAGTTATAATAAATAAGTTACAAAGGTTGCTGTCATCAAAACCACTATCTTCAGTTCCTAACAATCTCTTCCTTTTTTATGATGACAACCTTATAAAATATACTTACCACTTTGATCGATCATATAATAACTCATACCATAACTCCCAACTTCCGCTTACTCCAACAACTCCCCCTTACTCCAAGCCTATTATTTTATATAACTTCTCTCCCTTTGTCATCAACAAAAATAACCTAAAAACCTTGAACTTAATAGAAAATGAGATAAACAATCATATGGCATAAGAATAATAATATAGCATCCTAACTGGAATTCATGTTTCTATACATCGAAGATTGTTTTTGGAAGAACATTAATTAAGATAACACTTCTATACAAATTAACAAACTAATATACAATCATGAAAACGAAAAAAACGCTTAATGAGGACCCTTAACTATTGGTGATTTATGGACCGAACAATTTGGATAGTGGAGAAAAAAGTTTCCACGTTGTTCAACCTAGTTTCCATTAGCATCTAAAAGAACCTCTCCAACGCAGATCTCGCCATCATCTTCATCCATATGAACATCCAGATTCGGCAGAGGATGTTCTTCTTCTTGATCCTCTTATGGTTCTTTTGTAGGCTCTTCTTCTTTAGAATCCATGGTTTTTGATGATTCTTCGATGACAATGGGATTGGCATGGTTATCCATAAGGAATTTTTGTAAACTCCTAAGGATTCTGCCTTGCCTATCTTGTTCTCTTTCCATTTGCAGTTAACTCGCTTGAATCTCCGTCATTATTTGAAGCAAATCTTTCATCTTCTCTCGAAATGCGATGACTCGTACATGTGTGGTTCGTTGAAAAGGACCAGAATGAGGAGATGTGGGTGAAGAAGGTTCATTTTTAGAAGAGGAAGCCATTAATTAACTATTTTAGAAGTTCGTTACAGAGAATAGAACAGAGAAAAGGAGTAAAAGTCGATATATATAAATATATAACTTAATACTAATTTTAAATTTGAAAATCACCGCAAGTATGTCGACATAGGGAGATGGATCATGTCGACATGCCCGGTTCAATTTTTGAAATTTTTTATTTGTATTACTTATTAACTATAAGTGTATTATAGTTTATATTTCAGTTAATGAACATATACCTAATTCTCTTCTAAATTTAGTAAAGTTCTGTTCATTTAATGGTTTGGTTAATATATCAGCAATTTGTTTTTCAGTATTAACATGTTCAAGAGTTATGACTTCTTTACTTATATTATCTCTAAGATAATGATGCTAATATCAATATGTTTTGTTCTAGCATGATGAGTTGGATTCTTAGATAGGTTTATTGCACTAGTATTATCAAAATAATTGGTGATTTAGTTATAGTTAATCCAAAATATTTTAAAGTTTGTTGCATATATATAACTTGAGAACAAGCCAAAGCAGCAGATATATATTCTGCTTCAGTTGTTGACAAGGATACAGTGTTTTTGTAATGACCCTAACTCGACCTTCGAAAATTGACACCAAATACATCATCCGTATTCGAATGCTGCAGATTCAAACGTCGAATCTGGTTCGACGGAGCTTATAACCCATTAAGTACAACAACACAGCGGAAGAAAAAGAATTTATATCATTGATATACAACATTCGATACGACAATGATAAATGAATATAACATAATCAGAGAAACACAACAGCAGAAAGATTTGCACCAACAATAAAAGCTTCAGAGAAATCCAATCCAATATTGCAACTCCATCTCTAATGCTCCAAAACCAAATAGCTCAACTCAAAAGCTTCAAAGACTCCAATCCAATATGCTCTAACCACCCCCCAAATGTTGAACTGAAGCAACTTGGTTCATAATGTAATTGCCAAAATCCAAAGACTCGATAGAATTACAAACAGAAAGCTGAAAGCTACCGAATCTAGATCTACTATATGAAAATCTAACTCTAGGCTGCCCGTGTGAAAAATTGTGGGCACCCAGAGTTTAGAAAGGGAAAAATAAACTCCAGGTCGGTCATGTGACTGGTGTGAGCAAACAAAAACAGTTTATCTTTAACAAAAGCAAAAGAAATAAAAAAAGAAATCCGCAATGCTTTTTTGCAAAATGAAACTGGCATAAGGCCTCTCGCCACACACATAATTCAAGCGCACACTTGGAGGAGATTTCTCCTTATGACAGTCAAAAATTCTTGATACGCAAAATCCTTTTGATATTATTATTAGTGCATAGTGCAGAAAACATTTTGAAAGTATAATATTAATCTTAGCTAGCATAGACATTTCGCACTATGCCTACTATAGCTACTGTCTAAATAGTGGTGACGATCATAAGTAAATGTCAAGTTATACAACTAAAACCGTACGAGGCGCGTATTGGGTGATTGGATTTCCAACAATTGTCAGGCAAAGGAACTTCCCACACCGATGGAACGCCTCTAGAAGGACGCCCCTGAAAGCCTAACTGAATCTCTATCAACACAAGGTCGGGTTACCTCTGTAACTAGGTAACTACTGACACGAGCATGCCATCCACTGGTCGTTGCCAACCTTTATACGAGGTACCTCTACACTAACAACCAAAAAGCAATAAGTTTGTAGCAACCACATAGGTTAAATATCTGGGCTCCATACCATGATACCACCTTTTATCCAGAAGGAAATGGACATACCCTAAGGGTCGCGACCCCCCGATAACCTTACTGCAACGATTCCTATTTCGACCATTTCCGGGTTGTGAGGTTCGACGAAGTCTTGTCAACAAAGCTACGCTTTACACAAAAGCCATGCTTTGATCAACAAATGATCAACAACACTTCGTATGCCACATTACCAAATTAGGAGTGTATCCCAAGTAACCATCAACTACATAACCTCTGAGCTCGTACGTCTTAGAAAAGGGTGTTTAGCTAAGAGAATAAATTCTCCGCCATCAAACAAAAATGTATGTGATAGAAACTAGCTTTACATCTCAAAGTGTAATATCAGACATACATCCATACAAGTCTGTTCCGGGTTCGAACAGAACCAAAGGCACTTCAAAGAAGCCCTTGCAATCTGGGTATTCACAATCCCGATCGGACTCCCCATCACACATGGAGATCTCTACGCCGACGCGACTCAGTGCAGAGACATTCGACAGGTAATCATTTCTTTCTCGAAAAAACCCAGTCTTCACCACCGGTCTTCAAATGCTATCCATTATGTCATATCACTATTTGGAATGGGTTATATGACATATAGTCCTCTCCCGGCTAAACCAAATAATGAGCGCTTAATTTTAAAACCATATGGATATCGGGATCTTAGTTAAGTCACAACTTATTACCCAAAACCTTTCTTTCAAATGGTTTAAACAAATTACCATTTTAATCTTTTAAATAAAAGATTCACCTTTGAAGATACTTCCTCAATTTCAAAACAAGATTCATCAAATCTTTCATAAAGATTCATTCATAGCTTTCAAAACAAATCCATTTCAAATCTTTTATACAAAAGATACACCTTTAAGATCCTCTTCAATTTCAAAATAAAGTTCAACAATCTTTCACAAAGATTCATTCATAGCTTTCAAAACAATTTCAATTCCAAATATTTTATACAAAAGATACACCTTTTATATCCTCTTCACTTTGGAAACAAAGTTCAACAATCTTTCACAAAGATTCATTCATAGCTTCCAAAATGATTTTCATTTCAAACTTGAAATCCTTTCAACACAAATTGGAAATCCTTTCTTTGTACGAAAGCTATTATTATTTGGAAAACAAGGGTTTTCGTTTCGGAAAAATCCGATCAAATATACACAAGTTATATTCTTTGAAGTATAAACTTGGGTTAATTCAAATTCAAAGTAATACTTTTAAAATGGTTTTAAATAAATATATCATATTGTATAAACCTTTCAAACCATAATTTAAAAAACAATTTAAAAACCTAAACAAGATATATAATATTCAAACTAAACTTCAATTTCAAACTTCCTTTCAAAAGCTTTTCATATTTAATCCAATTCCATTTCCAAAACCATTCGGATTCAAAATTCAACTTTAAAACTATTACATAATATTAAATTCAAATATCTATGACTTAACTGATTTCCTCGTGAAATCCATATTTGTGTGTACGGCGTAATCTAAGGGGTTTTACACAATAGTGCAACATCATTCAATCATCACAATCCAAACACAGTAATATCGATAAGCAGTATAATCCTATAATGCTTATCTTCATTCACGGATTCACGAATTCACAGATAAATAATATAGGCTCATCACAGATAAATAAATTACATTCATCACAGACAAATAAATCACACCTCAAATCAAAATAGAGCACCACACATCAGAGGTTTCAAATAATTCAACATCCTATAGAATCCAAACATCCATAAGTAAGATCAATTAATTATCTAATTAATTTAAATTAGATTAATTACTTATGAATAAACTACTAATCTTGGTTAATTAATACTAATTAATTACAGACCATCTTAATTAATTAACCTTTAATCATTTATCAATTAACCTTTGATAATAAATTAATTAACCTTTAATTATTAATTAATCAACCCTTAATCATTAAATAATTAACCTTTAATTATTTAATTATCCTTTAATTAATTTTCCTTAATTACATTAATTAACTAACCCTTAATTAGTTACTTTTTAATTAATTATCCTCAATTAATTACAATAATTGATTGTCCGTAATCAATTTCATTAATTAATTAATAACCTTTAATTAATTAATTATCCTCAAATTAATTGCTTTAATTAATTAACCATATTAATTAACTATCCTTTAATTAATCACTTGATTAATCAATTTTAATCATCTATCTTAATTAATTACCTTTGATTAATTAATTATTCCTTAATTTATCACATTAATTAAATTAACTTTCAAGTTGATTACATAATTAGTTATCCCTTAATTACATTAAGTAATTAAAAATTAATTAAATTTTAATCATAAATTAATTCACCTTTAATCATAAATTAATTCTCCTTTAATCAGAAATTAATTAACCTTTAATTATTAAGTAGTTAACCTTTAATCACTTGATTAATCTTTAAATTAATTACATCAATTAATGAATCGCGTAAATTAAATCCTTTTAAGTAATTAATCGTTTAATCACTTTAAATCTTTAAATTAAATCAAGGATTAAAATACTTCATTCTTTAATTATTTACATAATCACAATATTGAGTTTATTTAAAATAAACTTTCGAAACAAAGGTTATATATATATATATATATGTATGTATGTATATATACACACACACATATCTCTGTGTGTGTATTAAACTCTTTCAAAATTAGTAAAAAAATATTTTTAAAACCTTTACTAAGTTTGTAACTTAAATAAAAAAAGTTTTACTGAAAAACATTAATCAGGAAAACATTTAAACTTGATTAAATTTAAATTTTTAAAACTGGACGTTTCCTTTCTTTTTGAAACTTGCGCCTATTTCAAAAACCCGAGCCATATCAACAAAATCCCGAACATAACTTCGAGTTTCACCCTCCCTCTTTTACTTCGAGATAAACCCATAACAACTTCAAGTCGAACCCGATAATTTCCTTTCTTCCCCAAAATTTAACATACCTGACATCTATGATATCTCTTCGCCGGCATTCTGGCCATCGTCGTCGTCGCCTGCATATCGACTTTGACCATGCCGAGCAACCCAAACACTCAGATCTATGAATATGCCTGAGAATTAAAATCGAGCTTCTGGATTTCAACCTGGAACATAACCTGATCAAAAAACCTCCTTTCTCCGACCATCCCGACCTCGATCATCCTCGCCGACCACACCGCAGCTTCATCTCAACCTGATATTACGATCCCACCACCAGCGAATAACCACGATACTTCCACGTTGACCCAAATGCTATGACAAAATCATCAACAACGAACCCTAAAACAACTCAAATCCGCAGTTCTGGCCATCAAAAAAATCTGCCACCATTTTTCCTTGAATCCCCTAGCCTCCAGTTTACTACAGCTTCAAGCCCGACGACCCCCATTGCATTGATCATTCGAAAACCGATAAAAGACTCAAATCTGGTCATCTCATGAATTTTCTTCAAATTCAAACTTAAAAATTATAATATTTACATCAAAATTCAAGATTTCCTAATACGAATCAGGTTATATATTTAAAATGTGAATTTTAATCCACCGATTTTTCTGACTTTAAACAATTTCACTGTAAATTCCAAATTTCCAGGGAATTTTCTTAAAAATCCTACTTGTTTTTATTTTTTTTAAATAATATTACACCATTACAATCCTTTTTCCCTTAGAAATCATAACCTAAAAATGTTTATCTGGGGAGATATAGATTTATTTGTGTTGTTCTTAGCCTGTGCACTTTTAAACAGAGATATAGATGTCTGTAAACAGACGTGCATGCAATCTTACACATATACACACACACAGAGATATGCCTGTATATTAACATTCATACAGCCAACTCCAATATCATCAAGGTACCGTAGCAGATTTAGATTCAAAAAAAGGTAGTTTGCTCACCTGTCACCAAAACAGTAGATAGGTTTGAATGCTTTATGAAATGATCTATAACTAGGCTTTGATATTTTTGACCTGATCTTGAATTTGTTTTGATTGTTCTTGAATCATTGTTGAGTTTAATTTGCTAGCTCCTCATGTGTGAAATAATTTGATCTGAAATTTGTTTGTTGAAGCTGCTTTAATTTTGCTTCAAGTTTGTAGCTTATTTCCATGTTTTTAAATTGAATGCAGTTTGAATTTGTAATTGCATTCAAGTTTTGTTTTTAATCTAGATTTATTTTATAGGCTTTTTGTTTTGAAGATGAAAGATGAAGAGAAAGTTCTTTATCTAAAATAAGTAACCAGGCTTCTTCTTTTAAAACATGTTTATATAAATTCAATTTAAAAGAAAATAAAATGCCGCTTGTAATAAGTTATATTAATTTAAAACTTGTATATGCAAAGTATACTTTGCTTCCACTTGTTAAAACAATTGAATTTATGTTTATATCCCTCCTTTAAATTTTTTTATAAATTTTTGTTCAAACCCTTATGTTATTATAAATTATGTAATATATTTTTATAAATATTGTTAAACGTTATATATATACAATTTATACTTATCCCTTGTTTTAAAAATGTATATTAAATCCTTTTATAAATCTTATTTGATTTTAAAAGAAATATGTATATATTAAAACTTTTTATTCATTCTTGCCTTTACATTTTATTCATACATTTTACATTATTTATAACTTTATAAGAAAATGATTTGAAATCTATTTATGCTAAATAAATACTCACATATATACATATATATTATAAAAATAATTCTTATTAATTTTAAAGCATAGTTTTAAATCCAGTTTATATTTTTAGTACATTTATATTTGAAATTTCAAATCCAAACTTCAATCTAAAATAAATTTATATATACACAAACAAATAAATACCTTATTTAATTTGGGAAAATTCAAATTAATACACAATTTAAATCCAAAAATTTATTTTAATTATCGAATTAAATTTGACTCAAAAACAAGAATGTTATAGATTCCCCCCTTAAGAAAATTTCGTACCCGAAATTTGCCAGGGAGACAACAAAGAAAGATGAAAGATAGGGAAATGGATTATCAGATCAATTCGAAATATCTATTCCACATTTGGCTTACCAAATTAGAATATCAATATGAGAATAAACTCATTTAACACTTTACAAAATACTCTGGTCATCTGGTCTATGAAATATGCAGGGGCATTGGTTAGTTTAAGGATAACTTAACCATTCGTAGAATATATCTGGATCCCAAAGAATAGACAAATGAATACAATTCAATTTAATTCGCCTTCATATTTTATTAACCAATTTATTCCAATAAAATTGTAAATTCATTAAAGTTATAAACGAAAAGCTGATAGAAAGCTGATGAAAAGAATACGAAATAGGAATTCTCAACAACGATTCGCAGGGCCACCATCACGCCAAATCTTCTCCTTGCAGTTGCCACGAAATCATCAAAGAATCGGAAGTGAACGGCGATCAAAGAGATTGATAGAAAGTTGTTTCCATTGTTTTTAGGTATCGACCATTTGTAGTGGTATTTCCTTGTCCTCTACCTCGTCCTCTTCTTACACGCATACTCACTGTAAGTGAATAGTAAGAGAATTTACCGAGGCATACGGACGGATATCTTAGTGATGTACTCATTCTAGGGCATTTGTAACCCTATCTCTAATGAGTTACCTAATGTGTTATACTCTTGAGCTAAAGTTCAACCTTCAGCTCTGATACCACTGTAACGGTCCTCTCGACCTAACACAATGATGGTCGACGACTGCGACCATATAACGACCCGCAGTGGCTTATAATGGTACCCCTCAGTTTACTTTTATGGCCATTCTTTCGACTCAATTCAACCAACCCATACCCGGCACGTGTAGGGGTAAGAGTCTCCTTTTCACCACCAAACGCGAAGCGAGAACCCCCTATCACGCTGTAATAAATTAAACTAGGTAACTACTGACACGAGCATGTCATCCCGTGGTCGATACCGACCTTTATCCAAGGTACCTCTACATGAACAACCACAAAGCAGTATGTTTGCAGCAACCACATAGGTTAAATATCTGGCACCCATACCATGATACCAACTTTTATCCATAAGGAAATAGACATACCCTAAGGGGCGTGACCCCCGATAACCTTGCTGCAACGATTCCTGTTTCGACCATTTTCGGGTTGTGAGGTTCGACGAAGTCTCATCCACAAAGCTACGCTTTACACAAAAGCCATGCTTTGATCAACAAATGATCAGCAACACTTCGTATGCCACATCATCAAATTGGGAATGTATCGCTAATAACCTCTGAGCTAATACGTCTCAGAGGAGGGTGTTAAGCTAAGAGAATAAACTCTCCGCCACCAAACAGAAATGTATTTGATAGAAACTAGCTTAACATCTTAAAGTGTAATGTCAGACATGCATCCATACAAGTCTGTTCCGGGTTCGAACAGAGCCGAAGACACTTCAAAGAAGCCCTTGCAATCCGGGTATTCACAATCCCGATCGAACTCCCCATCACATAGGAGATCTCTATACCGGTGCGACTCAGTGCAGAGACATTAGACATGTAATCCTTTCTTTCTCGAAAATACCCGACTCACCACTAGTCTTCAAATTCTATCCATTACGTCGTATCACTATTCAGAATGGGTAATATGACATAAAGTCCTCTCTCGGCTACACCGAATAATGAGCGCTTAATTTTAAAACCATATGGATATTGGGATCTTAGTTAAGTCACAATGTATTACCTTAAACCTTTCTTTCAAATGGTTTAAACAAATTACGATTTTAATCTTTTAAATAAAAGATTCACCTTTGAAGGTACTTCTTCAATTTCAAAACAAGATTCATTAAATCTTTCACAAAGATTCATTCGTAGATTTCAAAACAAATCAATTTCAAATCTTTTATACAGAAGATACACCTTTAAGATCCTCTTAGATTTCAAAACAAAGTTCAACAATCTTTCAAAAAGATTCTTTCATAGCTTTCAAAACAATTTCAATTCCAAATCTTTTATACAAAAGATACACCTTTTAGATCCTCTTTACTTTGAAAACAAAGTTCAACAATCTTTCCCAAAGATTCATTCATAGCTTCTAAAACGATTTTCATTTCAAACTTGAAATCATTTCAACACAAATTGAAAATCCTTTCTTTATACGAAAGCTATTATTATTTGAAAAACAAGCATTTTCATTTCAGAAAAATCCGATCAAATATACACAAGTTATATTCTTTAAAGTACGAACTTGGGTTAATTTAAATTCAAAATAATATTTTTAAAATGGTTTTAAGTCCATATATCGTATTGTATAAACCTTTCAAACCATAATTTAAAACAATTTAAAAACTTAAACAAGATATTATATTCAAACTAAACATCAATTTCAATCTTCCTTTCAAAAGCTTTTCATATTTAATCCAATTCCATTTCCAAAACCATTTGGATTCAAAATTCAACTTTAAAACCATTTCATAATATTGAATTCAAATATCTGTGACTTATCCGATTTCCTCGTGAAATCCATATTTGTGTGTGTATGGTGTAGTCCAAGGGGTTTTACACAATAGTGCAACATCATTCAATCATCACAATCCAAACACAGCAATATCGATAAGCGGTATAATCCTATAATGCTTATCTTCATTCATGATTTCACAAATAAATAATATAAATTCATCACAGATAAATAAATCACAGCTCAAATCAAAACAGAGCATCAAACATAAGGGTTTCAAATAATTGAACATCCAATAGAATCCAAACATCCATAGTAAGATCAATTAATCATTTGATTAATTTAAATCAGATTAATTACTTATGAATAAACTACTAATCTTGGTCAATAAAAATTAATTAATTACAAACCATCTTAATTAATTAATCTTAGTCATTTATCAATTAACCTTTGATAATAAATTAATTAACCTTTAATTATTAATTTATCAACCCTTAATCATTAAATAATTAACCTTTAATTATTTAGTTATCCTTTAATTAATTTTCCTTAATTACAATAACTAATTAACCCTTAATTAATTACCTTTTAATTAATTATCCTTAATTAATTACAATAAGTGATTGTCCCTAATCAATTTCATTAATTAATTATCCTTTAATTAATTAATTATCATTAAATTGATTATTTTAATTAATTAACCATATCAGTTAATTATCCTTTAATTAACCACTTGATTAATCAACTTTAATCATCCATCTTAATTAATTACCTTTAATTAATTAATTATTCCTTAATTTATCACATTAATTAAATTAACCTTCAAGTTGATTAAATAATTAGTAATCCTTTAATTACATTAAGTAATTAAAAATTAATTAACTTTTAATCATAAATTAATTCACCTTTAATCATAAATTAATTAACCTTTAATTATTAAGTAATTAACCTTTAATCACTTGATTAATCGTTAAATTAATCAGATTCATGAATCGCATAAATTAAATCCTTTTAAATAATTAATTAATCAATCATTTAATCACTTTGAACCTTTAAATTAAATTAAGGATTAAAATAATTCATTCTTTAATTATTTACTTGATCATAACATTGAGTTTATTTAAAATAAACTTTCAAAGCAAAGGTTATATATATATGTATATGTATGTATGTATTAAACTCTTTCAAACTTAGTAAAAAAATATTTTTAAAACCTTTACCTAAGTTTCTAACTTAAATAAAACAAGTTTTACTGAAAAACATTGATCAGGAAAGCATTTAAACATGATTAAATTTAAATTTTTATTCTTTCTTTTTGAAACTTACCCTTGTTTCAAAAACCCGAGCCACATCAACGAAATCTCGAACATAACTTCAAGTTTCACCCTCCCTCTTTTACTTCAAGATAAACTCATAACAACTTCGAGTCGAACACGATAATTTCCTTTCTTCCCCAAAATTTAACAAATCTGACAACTATGATATCTCGTGCACCTACATAAGCATTCGCCGGCATTCTGCCATCATCGTCGTTGCCTGCATATCGACTTCGAGCACGCCGAGCAACCCAAACACTCAGATCTATGAATATGCCTGAGAATTAAAATCGAGCTTCTTGATTTCAACCTAAAACATAACTTGATCAGAAAACCTCCTTTCTCTGAACATCCCGACCTCGACCATCCTCATCGACCACACTGCAGCTTCATCTCAACCTGATACTTCGATCCCACCACCGGCGAATAACCCCGATGCTTCCACATTGACACAAATGCCATGACAAAATCATCAACGATGAACCCTAAAACAACTCAAAGCCGCTGTTCCGGTCATCAAAAAAAAACTGCTACCATTTTTCCTCAAATCCTCGATCCTCCAGCTAACTACAGCTTCAAGCCCGACGATCCCCATTGCATTGATCATCGAAAATCAATAGAAGTCCCAAATCTGGTCATCTCATGAATTTTCTTCAAATTAAAACTTAAAAATTATAATATTTAAATCAATATTCAAGATTTCCTAATACGAATCAGGTTATATATTTAAAACATGAAATTTAATCCAACGATTTTTCTGACTTTAAACAATTTCACTGTATATTCCAAATTTCCAGGGAATTTTCTTAACAATCCTACTTGTTTTTATTTTTTTTAAATAATATGAAAATATTACAATCCTTTTTCCTTCAGAAATCATAACCTAAAAATGTTTATCTAGGGAGATATAGATTTATTTATGTTGTTCTTAGCCTGTGCACTTTTAAACAAAAATATAGATGTCTGTAAACAGACATGCATACAATCTTACACATATACACACACACAAACATACTTGTATATTAACATTCATACATCCAACTCCAATATCATCAAGGTATCATAGCAGATTTAGATTCAAAAAAAAAGTTTGTTTGCTCACCTCTCACCAAAACAGAAGGCAAGTTTGAATGCTTTATGAAATGATCTGGAACCAGGCTTTGATATTTTTGACCTGAGCTTGAATTTGTTTTGATTGTTCTTGAATCATTGTTGAGTTTGGTTTGCTAGCTTTTCATGTGTGGAATCGTTTTATCTGAAATTTGTTTGTTGATGCTGCTTTAATTTTGCTTCAGGTTTGTAGCGTATTTCCAGGTTTTTAAATTGAATGCAGTCTGAATTTGTAATTGCATCCAGATTTAGTTTTTAATCTTGATTTACTTTACAAGCCTTTTGTTTTTGAAGATGAAAGATGAAGAGAAAGTTCTTTATCCTAAATAAGTAACCAGGCTTCTTCTTTTAAAACATGTTTATATAAATTCAATTTAAAAGAAAATAAAATGCCACTTGTAATACAAAGTTATATTAATTAACACTTGTAAATGCAAAGTATACTTTGCTTCCACTTGCGAAAAACAATTGAATTTATGTTTAAATCCCTCCTTTAAAAATTTCTATAAATTTTGGTTTAAACCCTTATGTTATATATTTTAATAAATATTGTTAAATGATATATATATACACACAATTTATACTTATCTCAGGTTTTAAAAATGTATATTAAATCCTTTTATAAATCTTATTTGATTTCAAAAGACATATGTATATATTAAAACTTTATTCATTTTTGCCTTTACATTTGTATTCATACATTTTACATTATTTACAACTTTATAAGAAAATGATTTGAAATCTAATTATAATAAATAAATACTCACATATATACATATATATTAGAAAAAAATTCTTATTGATTTTAAAATATAGTATTAAATCCAATTTATATTTTTAATACATTTATATTTGAAATTTCAAATCCAAACATCAATCTAAAATAAATTTATATATAAACAAACAAATAAATACCTTATTTAATTTGGAAAAATTCAAATTAATTCACAATTTAAATCCAAAAATTTATTTTAATTATAAATTTAGATTTGACTCAAAAACGGGAATTTTACAGTTTTGCTTCTTACTAAAGTGGGAATCCAGAGAATGTCCTAGAAAGTGACAAGTTCCACTTGTACTTTTTCGGTCTGATTTACAACCATCGTAATCAGCATCACAATATGAAATTAAATGAAATATATCACTTTTAGGGTAAAATAAACCACAATCTAAAGTATGTTTTACATATCTTAAAATTCTTTTAACAACTTTTAAGTGAGTTTCTTTAGGTTGAGATTGGTATCTTGCACAGAGACAGACACTTTGCATGATGTCAGGAAGACTTGCTGTTATATAAAGCAGCGAACCAATCATTCCCCTATATAATTTTTTGTCAACATCTTTTGATTTATCTTCTTTACTTAAAGCTACATTAGTTGTCTTTGGAGTTGATTTCCCACCATAAGTGGTCAATCCAAATTTATTAATTAAATCCTTGGCATATTATTCTTGATTTGTGAAAATTCCTCTATCTAAATATTTGATTTAAAGTCCTAAGAAGAAACTTATTTCTCCCATATGACTCATTTCAAATTCTTTAGTCATTATATCTAAAAATTCTTTATTCATTATATTATTAGTTGATCCAAATATTATATCATCTACATATATTTGTACTAATTGAATATCATTTTTGTTTCTTTTAATAAAAAGTGCCGTATCTATTTTACCAATTTTCAAAACCAGATTGTAGTAAATAAGAACTTAATCTTTCATACCAGGCTCTAGGAGCTTGTTTCAGATCATATAAAGCTTTCTTTAATTTATATACATGATTTGGAAATTTATTATCTTCAAAAAGTGGAGGTTGTTCAACATAAACATCTTCTTTTACAAAACCATTTAGAAAAGTACTTTTAACATCCATTTGATATAACTTAAAAGTACTGTAGTTTGAGAAAGCAAGTAGAATCTTGATAGCTTCTAGTCTTGCTATGGGCGTAATGGTTTCGTCAAAATTAATTCCTTCTTATTGACAATAATCTTGCACGACTAAACGAGCTTTATTTCTCATGACCTCACCAAGTTCATTCGTTTTATTTTTATAAACCCATTTTGTTCCAATTATACTTTTATCCTCAGGTCTAGGAACAAGTTTCCAAACATCATTTCTGATGATCTGATTCAATTCTCTTGCATAGCAAGAATCCATGAATCATCATATGATGCTTCCTTTGGATTTTTAGGTTCAATATTTGATATAAAAGCTACATTACTCATACTATTTAGTCCAATTCTTGTTTTAACTATAGATTCAATATCTCCTTGTATATTTTCTACAGGATGATCTTTTAATAGCCTAATTATTTTATTAGGTTGAATGATTTCACAATTAATTTCATTAGGTTCATTATTTAAAATTATAAAATCTTCTTCATCTTCTATATGTACAGTATCTTTAAATTTTCATCAAAAGATACATGCATTGTTTCTTCAATAGTGCTAGTTCTTAAATTATAAACTCTAAATTTTCTTCTTCCATTAGAATATCCGATGAAGATACCTTTTTCAGATTTAGGTTCAAATTTATCTAAATTATCTTTTTTATTAAGAATAAAACACTTACTACCAAAAACTTTAAAATAAGATACCATGGGTTTCTTATTGTAAAGTAATTCATATGGTGTTTTATTAGTTAATGGTCTAATTAAAATCCTATTTAATATATAACAAGCTGTAGCGACTGCTTAAGCCCAAAAGTTGTTAGGTAAGTTACTATCCGAAAGCATTGTTCTAGCACACCATTGATTCGTTCAATTCTTACGTTCTACCACTCCGTTTTGTTATGGAGTTCTTGGAAAAGAGAAATTATGAGTAATTCCTTTTTTGTCATAGAATTCTCCAAATTTTCATTTTCAAATTCTCCACCGTGATCAATACGAATGGTTTTTATTTTTAAAGAAAGTTGATTTTGATTTCTATTGTAAATTTTTTTAAATAATTCAAAAGCATCACTTTTAAATTTAAGAAAAATTGTCCAAGTATATCTAAAATAATCATCTACAATTACAAAAACATATTTATTGTGGTTAATTGATTGAACTTGAGATGGACCAAATAAATCTAAATGATGTAATTCTAGAGGTTTAGAAGTAGAAATCATATCTTTTAATTTAAATGAACTTCTCCTAAGTTTTCCTAATTGGCAAGCATCACATATACTATCTATTTTAAAGTTTAACTTGGGAAGAACTCTAATTAAGTCAAGTTTTGATAACCTAGATAACAATTTGAAATTTAAATGACCAAATCTTTTATGCCAAATACAAGGGTCACCTATATCAGCCAAAAGATATAAGTTATCATTTGAAATTTTCATACTAAGGATGTAAATGTTTTCCTTCCTAATTCATTTAAAGATAATATTTGACTTATTATCTTCGATGTGACACTCATCTTTTCCAAATTTAATTTTAAATCCTTTATAACATAATTAACTTATACTAAGTAGATTATGTTTTAAATTCCTAACTAGCAAAATATCAAAAATAAGAAGGGTTTTAGAATTACCGACATTGTCGATGCCAATCACATATCCTTTTGAGTTGCCTCCAAAGTTGACCAATCCACCATCTTGATATATTCTGTCATTGAGTATATCGGGATTTCCAGTCATATGACTTGAACAACCACTGTCAAGTATCCATTTATCTTTCTCAATTTGCACAGTTTGTCCATTGGTTGTTGATTCTTCAAAAGCGATGTAACATGTCTGTTCCTACATAACAAACCAATTCGGTAGATAACTTGATTTTTCACAAAAACTATATGCAGACTTATGATACTTCGATGAAATGCATAAATTCAAACTAGTATTAACAAAATTTCTTAAAAATGCATTTTTAACTTTTCAAGTTTAAGATTATGAAAACTATGAAAACCTATGCTCTGATACCAATTGAAAGGGAGTGCGGTTAAGGATCTTAAGGCTAATTTAACACTAGAGGGGGGTGAATAGTGTTTAATGGATTTCAAGACTTATATGAACTAAATTGAAATTATGAAACAAACAAATGCAGAACTTAATCACAGAACAATCAAAGAATCAAATACAGATGCAGAAAGTAAAAAAAGACAGTAAAAAGACAGAACACACCAGATTTTATACTGGTTCGGAGTTACCCTACATCCAGTCCTGTACTAAGGCAAACCACCTCATATAGATTTTTATTATACCAACGTCGAGATTACAATCCTCAATTTCTAAAGGCCTTGAGGTACCCTCATATCTCATGAGTCAGGAGCAAACTCTCCTGATTTACAGGACTCAAGACTACCCAATTGATTTCCAAACACAACCACACCTTGTAGAGAGACATGATAAACTTTTGATTACAAATTGATCCTATAACTCTGAATAGCACTTTGATCTTCGATAGAAGGCAGAGAATCAAACAAAAATGAGGTTCTAATTTGATTCACTTAAGAATTCGGTAGAATTTCAGCACGATCTTAAAAAATATGAAAATTATAGAATATGGATTTGTGGAGGCTATTTATAAAGCAACAACGGTCGTGAAAAGATTTAAACGAATAGACACTTCTTTCGAAAATTGAAACTTTTAAATTTAATGGCCGCCATGTCGACATGGGGTATCCCATGATGTCGACATCCCTAGTTTAAAAACCATGTAAAATTTGTTTTTGAAAATGGAGTTTAAAACAAGAGTTTATTAAAAAAACTAACAATATTTTAAGGCTAAAATATCTTTTTGAAAATCATTTGAAAAGATGACTTTCAAGGCTAAAACATTTTGAAAAGCAGATTTGAAAATCATTTTGTAAAACCATTTTTGAAGTAGTTTTGCAAGCTTCTTCCTACAGAATATCTCATCACATCAGGACCCGAGAACTTGTATAAAACTCGGATGTTCGTGGGTTTGTAAGCCACTGGTCGTAGGTTTGTAAGCTACTTGTCGTAGGTTTGTAAGCCATTAAGAAGGTAAAAATGGGTTCCATACCAAATGAAATTCGGAATGAAGATATCCATGCTATTATGAAGTTTTAACAAAAACTAGATACATATCTTTGAAATCTTGATACTCATGAGTCTTCAACCTTGTTTTCTTCATTCTTGATCTTTATACTGTACACTCTTCAATAATCAGTACCTGCCTTACATATCTCCTGCATAACAACATTATATATATATATATAGACAATATTGTTAGTATATAAGTTATAATAAAATAAGTTACAAAGGTTGTTGTCATCAAAACTACTATCTCCAGTTCCTAACACATGGTTCTTGGATAGGATGTGATTTTATGGCCAAGAAGGCATCAAGTTTGTCCGTAAGAGCTCTCTAATTGCTTCCCATCTTCTGATTAATCTCGTCGACCATTTTATTCAATTCATCTCTCGTAACCACTTCATGCTGGTTAGATGATCCTAGTACCTAGTCTCCTGTGTTGGCACCATTGACTTTGATTTTCTGATGATTCATCTCTTCTCCAGCATTACCGCCCCTATGGATCTTCGGGAAACAGTTCTCTTTCTTTGGGGAGCTATTGATTCTTAGTAGCAGATCTTTCGAATAGAGATTAAGGATCTAACTTCTGATCCTATCTGATCTAAAGTAGATAGCTAGATCTATACCTGAGTTTGGTTCTCGGTGAAAGAAAAAGAATGTTAAAACAAAAAATGGATTAACACCCTGGATTGAGTGTGAAAGAACCATCACTGTTTATCAACGCAAATAAGATAGAAAAAGCAATAGCAAATTGCTGAAAAATTAAAGGAACAATAGGTTTTCATAGTGGTTCTGTTTTTAACGAAGCCTACGTCCACTTTATAACTTTTGTTATTGGATTGACTGTTGATCACAATTACAAATTGATTACAATTCTAATAGTTGAATAAAGAGAGATCAAACCACCATTGATGGAGACAAGAGGAAGGATCTCAATTGTCTCATGGTAGCCATTATGAGGGAGAAGATAGTTGAAGAATCTTCATAACAGAGTTGGTTTAGTGATTAGAACAGCCAGCCCCCTTCATGCTGGAGATAGATCGGTATTTATTGAATTAAAGAGCACTTGGGTCGAATATATTACATCAAAGGCCTGTAGTCAATGGTAAGAGGAAGCATGTAAAGTTTAAGAGCTATCCAAGCTAATTGTTTGGATCGGTACCGATCTAGTTGGATCGGATTGGTACAGATCCAAATAGTTGCTTGATTTTTGCATAGTTCACATCCTGTGTGCTTCCTTATCTACTTGCAAGCTTCTCTTGCAATTTCCTGACTTGTTAGATTGTTTTGACGATGATTCACCAGCTGGTTAAATTGAACTATAACCCGAAACAGACAATTCTACATTTCTTCAACTCGGATGCTAGGAATGTTATCAAACTTGGTCGATAGGCTTAGAAGAGATGTTGGAATACAACGCATGTGGATTAGAACATCAATGAGCCAATCATTTGGATAGGTACCAATCCAATTGAATCGAGTAGATGCCAATCCAAATACTTGTCATTTTTAACTTCAAACTCCCTAGTTCTTTTTTCATGTGCTGCTGGGTCTTCCAGTCAAGTTCCGAGTCATTCCGTCTTAGCTTGAATGTTCTGACTCCTTTTGAATTCTACTGGGTTAAAAACCCTATTAATAAATTAAATATAAAAAACGAAATAGAGCTAGGAAGGAAGAACATAATATCAAAATCTCATAATGGAGCGATCTTATATAATACCAAAAGATGGTATAAACTATCATTCTAAGATACAAAGTTTTTCGGAGTTACAGTAATCAGATAGGACAATTATAACAACCTATCCTAACAAATGCTGGTGATACAATAGTAATGCAACAAAAATAAATACTATGGTAGGAAATCATCCAGCTCATCTCAAGAATTCCATAGGGTCTATGGCTAAATCTAAAAATATACAAAGGGACGACCTGAGAATTATAAGAAAATAACATCTGGATTAGTCTGTTAAACCAGCATGAGAAACTCAAGAAATGTGAGTGACATGTAATAGTAACCATTGATATGTATGGATTCCTATAACGGTTTTCTCCTCAAAGAAACCATCCATTCATTAAGTTTAACATATAGTGATATGATAGATTGTGTCTAGAATGTAGCACATAAATCATATCAAATAGCTACTTTATGAATGCCATAACAATAACAGGTATACAATTAATACCACTAAGGTGCGATTGCATATATAGATTTTCCATAGAGGCGTCCAGTAAACAGAAGTGGATCTCCAGGACAAGTATCAGAAACTACCTTCCGAACATCGTATATCTCTGGATAGGATGTAATCTGATGTAAACATAACTGGATCACCCTCAATGTGTGGTCCGGACCATATCAACTCCTGCTAGTAATAATTAATAAGTATACTCTAGATGTGGAGTTGATATACCCTTGAGGTCAACTAAACCCCTTGGCCATGCCCCTTCTCTGTTGTTAAAGAGATTGAAAATACACAGCACATCTAAGTTTGACTATGTGCTCTTGTCATCTTCCCGATGTTGAGGCTACATTATGCATCTGTCTCACGAGTCTTCATTACTCAAACTATACATGAATCACTAAATGGATTCCATCATCTTGAACAGATCAAGGATCACTACATGGATTCAAGCATCTTAAAAAGACCTCAAACCTCCACATAGGTTCCCCACATAAGTCCTTCGAAAATGCTAACATTTTCCTCTCTTTTGGAATACTCCTTAAGAAACACGGTCCCGTATGATAGCATTATTTGAAATGTTAACATTGGCTTTCTCCTTGGACTTAACCGTAGGATAGATAGTTCAACTCTATAACATTCCACTTCATAACCGCTTCCGGAACATAGATCGCATATATGATTTTGAAGTAGTTATGAGTTCGAGTCATCTCATATAAGTACATTCTTTCCACTTATCGGATGCTCTAAAACCAATCAATGATTTTTTGGTAAACTCACCCCCAGTTCTTTCGAAAAAAACAAACAATACGTAAGACCAAAATCACCTCCAACCGTTTAAGCGAACCATTTACTTAACATTTGTCCTAGAAGAACACATGATTTTATACATATAGTATAGCACCAATGAAGATAATTAAGCCATATAATTCTTATTTTTCTTCTAGATATTCCCAAAGTTATATTTAGTTAATTTCGTTAGTTGACTAATCGACTATTTGGTACAAGTTGTTTGTTTGTAAATGGATGCCAAGTCTAGTATACTTACCATAAACAAATGAATATATAAAACACTATCAAGTCATAAAAAGTACGATCAAGCCATAACAAGTTTGGTGGAGCTACTTAAGAAACTAATGATCCCTTTTATTTGATTAATCCTTTTATTAATTTAAAACTCCTTTATTAGTAAATTCTTTTACCTAATAAACTTCTATCTTTTACTAACAGATTCCACATTTATAATTTACTTCAAAATATCCATTTTAAGGATCTAAGGACTTCTGCAAATCCATTCAAATGGTTTAAGACTAATGCTTCATAAACATTGTCACTACAAAATCAAGACCAATTTTCTTATTCTCATCTCCAAATCATGCTTTTAAAGATCTATTTACATCCCTAAGTATAATCAAATAGGGTTGAAGATGAATGTTATTAACACATTATCATATATATTCGATCAAGTTCAGCATTTGATGAGTTATGTGACGACACCGATTTTTCGCGTTCGAAAATCGACATCCATACTTTACATCGTACTCGAATGCCGCAGATTCGACCGTTCAAATCCGAGTCGCCGGAGCTTATAACACAATTAAGTAAAACAACACAGTGAAAGAAAAGAAATGAATATCATTGATATACCACATTCGATACAACAATGAAACAATGCGAATCAAATATTAGAGATACAAGATAACAATGCTACAGCGGAAAAATCAATTGAACTAGCAGCGGAAAAACAGCTTCAACTTGAATTCTAAAGAAGGAATTCCAACATCAGCAACTGCAACTCAAATCCATTGCTCCAAAGCCAAGCTCCAAACACAAGCTCGAACCACCATCTAGTTTCACCCAGATAAGCAAGTCTCATCCATGAATCCAAAGACTCCAATATCCAAGATCTCCAAAGAATATCAAAGAGAAGGCTAAATGCTACCAAATCGATATCTATATCTACTATCTGAAAAAACCCAACTCAAGACTGCCCGTGTGGAAAATTGTGGGCACCCAGAGTTTAGGAAGGGAACAATAAACTCCGGGTCGGTCATGGGACTGGTATGAGCAAATAAAAACATTTTTATCTTTAACAACAAACAAAAGAATTTTAAAACATTGAAATCCGCAATGCTTTTTGAAAATGAAACTTCCATAAGGCCCCCCACCACACACACAATGCAAACGCAGACTTGGAGGAGATTTCTCCTTATGACAGTCAAAAATGCTTGATACGCGAAATCATTTGATATTATTACTATAAGTGCATAGTGGAAAACATTTCGAAAGTATAATATTAATCTTAGTCAGCATAGACATTTCATACTATGCCTACTGTAGCTACCATTCAAACAGTGGGGCGCCACCATAAGTAGATAGCAGGTTATACAACTAAAACCGTAAAGGGTGCGTATTGTTTCTTTGGATTTTCCAACAAATGTTCAGGCCAAGGATCTTCCCATTGCCACATGGGTACGCCTCTGAAGGGACGCCCCGAGAACTATCCTTCGTTCTCTGCCAACACAAGGCCGGCACCCCCTTCCCGGGGAATAAAACCTAAGATATGCCATCCCCGGTCCTCTGGGACCTTTAATCCGAGGGCCCTCCAACAACAACATCACACGGTAATAAATATACAGTGTCCACACGAGTAAGTATCTGGGCTCCATACCAAGATACTACCCTTTTCTAGAAGGAATGGTCATACCCTAGGGGCGCTACCCCTGAAACCTTGCTGCATCTTTCCTGTTTCGACCATTTCCAAGGTGTGAGGTCTTGATGCAGTCTCGTCCACAAAGCTACGCTTTTCACAAAGCCTTGCTTTGATCAACAAATGATCAGTAGCACTTCGTATGCCACATTACCAAATTGGGAATGTATCACTAGTAACCATCAACTACATAACCTCTGAGCTCGTACGTCTCAGAGAAGAGTGTTAAGCTAAGAGAATAAATCTCCGCCACCAAATAGAAATGTATTTGATAGAAACTGGTTTTACATCTCAAAGTGTAACGTCAGACACACATCCATACAAGTCTGTTCCGGGTTCTAACAGAACCGAAGGCACTTCCGAAGAAGCCCTTGCAATTAGGGTATTCACAATCCCGATCGGACTTACCATCACTTACGGAATCTTTATACGGTAGCTACTCAGTGCAGAGACAATCGATAGATCATCCTATCGTTCTCGCAAACACCCGGTCTTCACCACCGGTCTTCAAATGCTATCCATAACGTCGTATCACATATTCGGAATGGGTTATAGAACACAAAGGTCCTCTCCCGGCTAAACCGAATAGTGAGCGCAATATTTATAAACATATGGATATGGGGTCTCAGTTAAGTCACAACTTAAAACCCAAAACCTTTCATTCAAATGGTTAAAACAAATCACACCATTTCCAAGCTTTTAAACAAAAAGATTCATTTCCACAACCTTCAATGGTTTAAACAATTTCCACAATTAAATCTTTTAAACAAAAGATTCACTTTTAAGACCCCTTTCAATTTTAAAACAAGGTTTATCAATCTGTCACAAAGATTCATTCATAGCTTTTCAAAAAAATTCAATTCCAAATTGGATGAACTCATCGGGTCTTTAAATCAAAGACTCATTTCATAGCTTTCAAAGTTATTTCCAAAGATTCATTTATATCTTGGAAAACTCAAACTTGAAATTTCTTATGAATTAGAAATTTATTACTTATGTGAAAGCTTTTACCATTTGAAATCAAATAGTTTTATTTTGGAAAACCCGATTTCATTTATACAGATTAAATCCTTGGGTTAATTCAAATTCCCAAAACAACGTTTTTAAAGTGGTTTAAATCGATATAAGCTTGTATACCCCTTTTAAATCATAAATACCGAATACAGAATTCAATTCCAGATGTTGAATTCCAATTTAAATCGAATTATTCAAATTCCGAATTTCTATTAGTTATTCAAAATAACTTTCATTCTTAAAACACCTTTTCAAAGCTTTCCATATTAAAATTAATTTATTTCCAAAAATTATTTGAATTTAAAATTCAAATTCAAAGCTTATTTAAAAAAACTGTGACTTAACCGATTTCCACGTGAAATCCATACTTGTGTGTGTATAAGTGTGGTCCAAGGGTTTTACAAAATAATGCACAACATCAATCAGCACAGATTTAAATACAGCAATCTATTTAATAAGCGGTATAAATTATAACGCTTATATTTGACAAGCGGTACAAACCAATTGTAACGCTTATCTTACATTCACAGATCACAGGTACATATCACAGATAATATATCACAGTAAACATTGCCCAAATCAAAACTGGACATCTCAATCAGGAATATCAATCAGTTCAATCATTCAATAGAATCCAAACAGTCGTAAGCAATAACAATTAATCATCTGATTAATTCAAATCAGATTAGTCACTAATCTTAGTTAATTAATGTTAATTAACTACAAACCATCTTAATTAATTATTCTAAATTGATTACAATAATTAATTAACCCTTAATTAATAATTAATCCATAATTAATTATTCTTAATTAATTTCAATAACTAATTAATTATTCCTTAATTAATAATTACTCTTAATTACTTCCATAATTACATCCAGTACTTATCAATTAATTACTTTACTAATTATCTAATTAATTAAATGCTAACTGTAACTTAATTAATCCTTAATTGCTTGATTAATTAATCCTTAATCATTAATTAAAATCTAATTAATAATTTTTAGTTATAGATTAATTAATCTTAATTAATAAATCTCAATCATTAATTAATTAATTTAAAAATTCTTAATTACTTAATTTATCATCCATATCATTAATTGATTAAATAAATAATTACCCATTCAAATTAACTTAATAATTTAATGAATCAAAATCATTAAATTATATTTATTTTTTTAAGATAAACATTTCTTACTTAATCAAAGTATTTACAAACAATTTGTTTAAATTTATATTAAATTCCATTTTAAATTTCATTTTAAATTCAAGATTTTAAAATGAATACAAACTTATCTAAACAAAGTAAAAAAATAATTCAAAATCTTTTTATCACATATGTTAAAGAAATAACCATTTTATAAAATAAGTTTAAAAGAATTATAAAACAAATTCATTTTAAAATTCAAATCAATTTAAACATACACTTTTCAAACAAGATTGTTTAAATCATTTCAAATTTAAAAAAAAACAATCATTTATTTCAAACTGGAATACAAATTAAATTTGATTCCAAACTACTTAGATTCAAGACTTACTTACATTTTAAAATTTCATTTTAAACTCAAACCCTTATCTATTATTTTTAAAGTAGTTAATAATTTAAATTTAAAACTTTATTTTATTTTAAAAACTGAAGTTTAACCCAATTACAGATTTAAAAACTAAGTTTTAAACTTATTTTAAATTCCTACTTAACAATTTAAACTTTTAGTTTAAATTCAAAATCAAAATACCTTTACACTTAAAAGTTGTTCTAAACCAAATTTAAATTTCAAAATTTAAAAATTATTTCAAATCTAAGATTCAAACTCTTGAATTTAGATTCAAATGCAGGTTTTAAACTTAGTTCAAATTTTATTTTACATTTAAACTTTACTTTTAAACATTAAAAACAGAACAGGCTTCTGTTCTTATAAAACCTATAACAACAAATTATACCCTAGCCCTCCCTAACATGACTCCGAGTTCAAGCCTACACTGCTTCGAGTCATACACTCGAATCACCCGAGACAAATGCGTGATAACAAAATTCTGCAACTCCCTAACTAACAAATACTGATCATCAGAAACCAGTGCACATGCACGAAGGTTGCGGATGATTTTGATCATTGACAATGATCTTTCCATGTCGACTAGCATTCCCCAAACCCAAACTCAACCACCAGATACCTCCAACTCGTCTTGAAATCGAATTCGAGACAAATCCAAAACCTAGAAGCATAACAGGTCCACCCCCTCAAACCTGTCAACACGCCGCCCACGACCTTCGGACCACCAGAAAGAGTGAAACTCCGGCCATCTCCTCGTCTTCGACCAGGCTGCCATCTCCCACAATCTCATTACACTCGATCAACTGTGAGCGTCGAACAAATCAACACATTCGTACTTGACCAAATTAGGTTTACCAACTTTAGAAGCTCACCGCCGCCACCACGACTAACTATACGCCATCACAGTATTTTTCCCTGACCCCCCGTTCATTCCTCTATCACCATCCAAAGCCCTAACCACCACGGCACAGTAGATCGCCAGAAATCGATGGAAATTCAAGTTTTGATTAACTTGCAATATCTCATTATATACGATCTTAAAAAACGTAATATGGTTATCAAAAATCATAAAATTGGATTACGAATCAGATTATAAAATAAAATCTTGATTTCCAAATAACTGATTTAATGCCTTGAGTTGATTTCCTACTGTATATTTTTATTTTTATTATAAGTTCTTAATATAAACCCTTGAAAACATTTTTATGCTTGATGTTACAGTTAACAATACATTTTTGTTTGGGGATCAAGGCCTATCATTGATCATATGAAGAGAAAGGGAATTATTTTTAATGAATTTATATGGTGCCTGTAACATACAGAGTTTGTGTTACAGGCATGTCTACTTATATACAAGATCATTCAACTTAATTCCTGTAACAAAGTCATTCATGCAAACATTTTCACACCACTTCTCAATGACCATCACAACCATCAAGTAAATAAACAAATTTAGATTTCAAATTTGAGGTTTGCTCACCTTTTTGTAGATGAATACAGAGGCCTGGAATTTGAAATTTTATTACCGATGCTTCTTAAACTTGCATGTTTGCATTGCCTTCTGATTTCCTTTGATTTGTTGCAATGACCTTGAAACTTGCTTGATTGCAGTTGACTTCAGGTTTTAACTTGTTTATCTTTGTTTCCAGATTTGAAATTTTGTAAGACTTTATTGCTTTGATTTTCAGGGCTTTCAAATTTTCCAGTTTTCTTTGATGCTTGCTTTTGCTTCAGAATTATGAACATCTAGATTTGCTTAATTATTGTTTGATTTGTTTTTGTTCCCAGATTTTACTTGCATGCACTTGAAAGTGTTACTGATGTTTTAAATTTGTTTTAAATTCTTAGGTTTCTTTGCATGCAGTGGCCACTATCCTGATTTTGAAGAGGGGAATGCAGGTTTCATTTCTGGTTTTGGGTTTGAAACTGTGATAAAAAAAATTCTTTGATCTATGCTTCAGGTTCTTTTCTTTTCTGAAGATGTTAAAGCCTTATTTTAATCTTTGCATGTTTCTTTTCTTTTAATAAATTTTCTTCTTTTTCTACAAATTCTAAACCAAGAGAAAATTACATTTAATTGCCACTTGTAAATAAAACTAACACCTGTCTACTCCTTATATTTGTATTCTAACACTTGTTAAAATATAATTTTTTTATGTTTAATCCTTTTCCATTAATTTATTTACAAATTTATATTTAAGTCCCTAATGTAAATTATTTTGCTAATGTTTGTTTTAAACCTTCATTTATGTTTTTACTTACAAATCATGTTTTCTTATTTATTTTCAAAGGAAAATTTCAATTACTCATGAATAAAAAAATTAATTCTTAATTAACTCTTTTAAAAAATTTAAAATTATATTCAAAAATCATTTTTTAAACTATAATGCATAGTTTAAATAAAATTAGAAACAATTTCTTTAAAATCTCATTTTATAAATTTACCAACCAATTTTACATATACATTATATTCTAAAATTTAGTTTTATAATTACTTTATTCAAATCTTATTAATTTTTCAAAAGATATGTATACATTTGATTTTTAACCTTTTAACTAATTTCTGTGAATTTATTTATATCGATTTCAAAACATATTCATGTTATAGATACAAAATAATTTCTTAAATTCTGAGTCAAATTCTATTTATATTTCAAACTATTGTACTTTTAAATAAGTATTTATTCATTATGTAAATAAATATTTATACATATTTATTAGGGTTAATTTTTAGAAATTTACCATATTGAATTCAAATATAATTTCAGAATACATATTACATATGTATGTTATGTATTTGGAAACAAATCTCTATAAATTTTAAAAGATAGAGTTTTTCTTTCAAACCCAATTTTAAAAAAATATATTTATTTTCAAATCCAATATTATCTCGAACTACTATTGTTATTAATAAATGTTATTTGAATTTCAACCATAATTCAAATTAACTCATCATCAATTCACAATTAAATTCAAAAATTAAATTAATTACCAATTTAAATTTAGCATAAAAATCAGGATCGTTACAAGTTAACTATCAATTTCTAAAAATTAATGCTTATAGAAATCACGATTCGTATGCTTAACTCATTTGTAACGTTCCAACTTAACCATTCCTCATTCAAGAGTGAAGCTAGGTAAGTTAGAGAATATGTTGCATCAAATGGATAAGTCTACCTCGTCGGCTTTTAGTGTTAAATATAGTATTAATGACTTCAATGAACAATAAGAAATCAACACGATTAAACATTTCCTACATTTTCCAACTTACTATTCCTTGGTCAAGAGGGAAGTCTGGAAGGGTAGAGCTCTATTGCTCCGTCCTTGCTTGGCATCAATCTTAACTCTCATAAATAAATAAGCCTTACTTCATCGGCTTTTGGTGTTAAGCATAGTTTATTACTTTCAAATAAGTAATCAAACAATTAACCATTTAGCCATTATGTAATTATTAACTAATTTCAAAACCTTTCGTTTATACTTTCGAAGCACTTTTTAAAATGATATATATGTATAGTACTTTGTTTACCAAAACTCAATATTAAACGAACCATTTCAAATGATATTTTATTCCATAAGATATAAAATAGTCGATATATTTTATAAAAACTATATATACTCAAAAATGCACTTAAAATCATTTACAGCACTTATAGTAGGTTTTAAAAAATTTACTTAAAATTTACTAGAAAATAACAAGTTTATAAAATCCTTAAAAACTAGAAAACGAAATGCTTTCTATATATTTTAACAAAATATCTCTTCTTTAAAAAAATTCCTCTAATTCTTAAAAATTAATTAATATCTTAAACTAATTTACAAATACTAAAATATGAGTTAGTAAACCACTGTAAAAAGAATGGAACAAAATAGTTGTATGTCCAAAAATCAAGTCTAAATAGGGCAGTTTTGCACTAGTGATGTTTTGGCCACTTTTTAAGATGTTACTTAATTTTTTACTATTCAAGATTTTGATAGAAAAGAACATATATATAATAAATTATAAATATGATGAGAAACCCCTAAGGATCTCTCTTCAATGTTTCATAGCAATCGCCAGAAACAAGGCAATTCACAACCGCTTCTGTAACAACTGTCGCTATAAATGCACTTCCAAATCCGAGTCCGATCTAAACCAAATTACATATATAATCTATATGCTTTGTTCAAGGTCTACTCATAAGTCATATAAGTCCATTTAACTCCATTCCAAGTTCATTCAAGTCTATATACATGGATCGCATATATCACTTACTTTCAAAGCAAGAAGTCAAACAATTTTTTAACATAAGTTAACAATAATTCAACAACATAAACCCAATCAAACACAAATATATATGTGTTATATTTTCCATTTAAAGTGAGGTATTAACTCACCTTTATCCACACAATTAACCAAGATCCAAGAACACTAGTCCAAACCCAAGCTAGCAACCTCCTTTCTTTCTTTTCTCTTGCATTTTCCCCTCCTCCTTCTCAGTAATGCTTATGGCCATCTCATGTGGGGGTGAGTGTGGCATACTTATTTGTGCTTTGGCATAGTGTAAGGTGCACACATATTACACTTCGCCCCCGAATTATGCTTTGTGGATACGAAGTATGCTTTGCTTGAGATCAAACTATAAGGGGGAACGGTGTAGTTAAGGTAGAATTCCATAGTATTCAATTGTAACCATCCATTTAGTCTATAAAGTAATAGGTATATCTAATAAATAAAGGCCAAAAACATCCATTCTTACCTAAGTTTTTTCTCCTACTTATGTACATTTCACATATACAAGTGGAAAGCTGTTATTAATTATTCGCTCGGATGTCTTTATAAAATATAAATTGAAATCTATTCATAAAAGTAAGTCATACCTTTGTGTAGTGGTCTTCGTACCTTTTGAGGGTACTTAGTTTCTGTAGTATCATGCTTCATATTCAAATGAAGTTTACCTTATTTCTGGGATGTTTTAAAAATATTACTGTAACATGCCCTATTATGAAATCGAAAAATGAACATCGATGATCCTACAGTCATGAACACATACCAATATCGTATCATAAAATCATACTCTATTGGTTTATATAACAATACATACATGTTTAATCGTATATGTTAAAACATATCGAGAAAAATTGTAACAACCCGCTGTAATGACCTGTCAATCCATGATTAAAGCTAATAATAAACCACACATATTCAATCCAAATCAAATAAAAAGACAGATAGTTACGGAAAAGAAAGATGAAAGAAGAAGAGAAGAGAATAAGAAGAGACTAAGAAACTAAAACAACACAGAATCTCATAATCGCAGTGGAACAACATATAATATAATATCAATGATCTTTACAAAAGAGAAACTACATATATATATATACATCAATCAGAGTAAAAGAACACACCACAATCATCAACCTGGACAGCTATAACAACTTTTCCTCATAAATGACGATGATTTCAACAACAAAGCACCAAAAAATAAACATATATGTGAATATGACTTGAAGACCTCCAACTCGTCTCCTGAGCTCTAGTGCATCCAAAAAATCTATAAATATGCTCGGTCTGACCCGCGCATTATAATAAAATAACACATCGGAGCCAGTCTGGTAAATCAGCATGAGAAAACACACACAGTTGGAATTTTAAAGTTATCAACTCTTTTCAAAATAAAACTATCTTGTAAGACCACGCTGCAAAAAACACGGATGGCTTTTTACCTTACGATCACCAAAACATTTTTATAGAAACTCCCATGGCATTATAATAACGTCTAGAACACAAACGCATATTAATCATAGCCAAAATTATTACATTATTACATTCCAGCATACTAGGTTGTACAATCAAAACCGTAAAGGCACGTATTGGAGATTGGATCCGATACTATGACAAGGTAAGGAACCACCTTCTGATGGTACATCTCCAGAGAAAATGCACCATGGTCTGACAAAAACATCTTATACCCTTACCATACAGGACTGGGCTGCCACCTGACTAGTAGAATCGAATTTGATCTCCCCTTTCATTAATGGGCCTCGAAGCATAATTGAGTAGATAGTAATCTATCTAGATTTGGAATAACCATACCCCGATGGGAGCGACCCACTTGGCCCGGTTTTTTTCATTTCCCGGTTGATGAAGCTCGAGGCTACGTTTTACCTTTATATAACACTTCCCGCTTAGAATGCTAACACTGCCCTCCAGGCAACAACGCAATACCAACATTCATCTATACAAGTTCATTCTGCAACTGAATGAAATCGAAACCACTTCTACCTAATCCATTTTGGAGTCATCCTTGGGATTAGTAGCAAGTAGCACTTGCACTTTAAAGAGAACTGCCTTCAATTCCATCATCTTCAAGGTGTCTTTACTTCAAAACGCTTAAGTTGGATCGAATTGGTTTTCGGATAACATATTCGATCTCAGTCTCTCCGAAACAACATTTGATAATTCTCGATAAACTCAACCCCAGTTCTATTGGAAATAAAAAGTCAAAGATAAGAGCGGAGATCGCCTCCTAACAGTTTGTTGACGGATTTCCTTATCATTTGTCCTAGGAGAACGAGACGAGATTTATACGCAGAGTAAAGCATCATCGGAGATGACTGTGCCATATAACTCACATGTTTCTCATAGATATTTCCAAAGTAACATTTTGGGTTCTTATTCGATAGTCGGTTATTTAACTATCCAAAAACACACATCCAAATCAGTGTTTATTCAATAGGTAAAACCAACATTGGTTAAGCACATAAACAACCACTAGCCTCTTTTAAATAAATCTTTCCATTTACTTAAATCACTTTGTAAATATTTCTACCAAAATACTCTTTTCTTTACAAAGATTCATCCACAAGTCCTTATCTTTTAATGCTCGAAAAATACCCATACACTTATCTCAACGGTATAAATATATTCACAAAACAGACAAAGACTTACTTTTTACACAATTATAGAACAAATTTATAAATTCCTTTATAAATTTCTAAAGCCTATTTATAACCTGTAACGACCCGATTTTTCGATGCTCGAAAATCGACATTAATACGTCCACTGTATCAAATACCGAACAACCGAATATCGAAAAACCGAACCATTAGGGTTAAAGAAGAAGGAGGTAGATGAAGAAATAGAAAACAACATCAGAATCTCATAAAGCAGCGGAATAAAATATGACATATAACTTCGATTTTAAAATACAAAAATCTGTTTCATCATATATATATATACATTTCCCAGAGTACAACTCAATTCAATAGCACAATCAATATCCAAAGGCTGGACAATTATGTAAACTTGTCCTCAAAACTGAATACACAGCGGAATAATAATCAAGTATGGAAGTACGTCTCGACTTCCAGCTCGTCTCCTGAGCTCCACAGCACCATATCCTTTATTCTATAATACCCGGTTGGACCCGAGCATTATAGTTAAATAACACCCAAGTCAGTCTGGAAAACCAGCATGAGAAAACACACTCAATTGGATTATTAAAGTTTCAAAATCATTTTGAAGAACAAAGGTATCTCGTAAGACCGCACCACAAATAAACATACCGGGTTTTTACCTTACTATAACCAAAACAGTTCTTATAAAATCCTCTGATATTATAATAGTGTCTATATACAAATACTTATTCAAATAGCTGAAATTGTTACATTATTAAATTTCAGCCATCCACAAAGTGGGTTCAACAAACAAAAACCATAAAGACATGTAGGGAAAATGGATTTCCATCAATGGCAGGGCTACTGGGGTACCACCCGTCATGGTACGTGGTCTAGATCATCGTACCGAGGATCCACCCTAAATCCGCTGCAACACAAGACCAGAGCTACCCCTTACTAGATAGTCCGAATAAGTTCACCCCGCGGCTGGGATCAGCAACCGCCACACAGCCGAATATATAAGGGACATCTAGACAAGGGTGACCTTACCCTAATTGGTTGCTAGCCACTTAGTCTTGTGTGCACCTTCTTGTTTTAGTGATTCCTGGTTGATGAGGCTTGAGGTTATGTGTTAGCTTTTTAGCACACAATCACTTAGAAAGCTCATCGTCCTCCTGATGATGTTCTGAAAGCATTCGTCCATACAAGTCCGTTCCGGGTTCGAACGGAACCGAAGGCACTACTCCTACTACATCCATTTCGAAATCAACCTCAGGATTAGTAGCGATTAGCCCTTGCACTTCACTGCTCCATCTTCAACTCCCAGCTCTTGTCTTCCTCACGAAAACGTACAAACCGGATCGAAGTGGCTTTCAAAAAATTAATCCTGATCCCAATCTCTTCAAAACGATCAGTGCACTAGCCAATATTAATAGTCGGTTATTTAACTATCAAATAACATTCACAAACAATCATCAAGCGATAATAATTTCTCCCAAATTATTTAATTTTAAATATCAATGCAAGATATTTTCTTACATTTCAGTCCTTTGAAAATAGTTTTCAATTCACTTTTCTCTCTTTCGTGGAAATATATTTCCACCCAATTGTATTATTTCCACTGAAAACCACCAAGTCCTAAATACTTAAGATTTTAAAAATAATTTAAATCATTTTATTCTAAAATATACTTTAAAACATTTAAATTAAAATTACATAAACACTTTATTCAAAAATATATTCTTTTAAAAATATTTAAAATAAAACTACTTCATAAAATATAGAAACTAATTTTTAATATAAAAGTTAAGCCAAATTAAATTTTAAAATAGGAGCTACGAAATTCTATAATTTTAACCAAACTATTTTTTTAAAATAAAACTATTTCATAAAATATAAATATTAATAATTATCTTTTTTTAAAACATAATACCAATTAACCTTTAAATAATTGCTACTAAAATAAATTTGAATAACATTTGCTTTAAAATTTTAAAACATTTAAAAAATAATAAATATTCTAAACATTCCTTTAAAATAAATTTTTAAGGCCTTTAACTTATAAAAAGTCTCCTTTAAAATATACTTGGCTTTCCACAGAAATACACTTCCCATCTCCATACCTTTAAAAATAAACCACTATTTATTTTTAAAACAACTTACCTATTCCTTTTTAAATTCCTACCGTGAATTTATACTCCCGAATATCCACCGATATCCATTTCACTTTATAAACCTAGTTTATAAATTTCATAGTCTCATCTTCCTTTAAAATTTCAATTTCAAACACTTAAATTACTTTTCAAATTGATTTTCAAATTTTACTCCACTTAAAATAAATTTCTTTACCTACCCAATTTCATTTCAAAAATCATTAATTTTAGATTTTAGTCCTTCATTATAATTCAAAATAATATCCAAGCTGAAATTCAAATTTCATACTTTTCCCAAATTTCTTCTTTATCTTTTCCAAATTTAAACCTTAATTTGAAAATAGTTTCTTTATTCCTTTAAAAAAATATCATTAAGTCTAAAAATTTATTTATTCTTCTTTATTCAAAATATACTTCCCTAACACGGAATTTATAATTTTTAAAATTTAAAATTCAAATTTTAACCTTCCAAATCATTTAATTATCGAAATTCCTTACAGTTATTTTATTCAAAATTACCTTTTTATTTACTTTAAAAATCCAAACTTCATATATATATATATATATATATTAATTCTCAATATTTCAAATATATATTTAACCAAGCCAGAGTATTCAATAAAATCCAATATCCAATATGATCAGTATAATTCATCACAGACCATCACATAATCATATCGTTGAATATATAAAATAAATTTAAACGTTTTGAGGAATCCAGTAGGAACCCTCCAACCTGTTTTTCCCTACATCCACAGATGTTGGCACAATATAATAATACCAATTCCACTTCGAGGTGGAATATCGCGGTATATGGGATCATATTATCTCATCCGCTATTATGCGGCGCATAGGGTCTCATTCGCTATAAAATGGAGGAAATCAATGACTCCAGTATATATATACTACTATATATAATGTACCATATCCAATCAATTTAACCATTCAACCAAATATTTAAATATAACTATTTAAATTTAAATAAAACCCAGATGAGTGAGATTAACTCACCTTTGACTTCTTAATTTGCAATCTGATCCATCTCAACTTGTTTCTTCATGATTCTGGACCTTGTATAACATTTCATAGTTTATTAATCATTTGAATTAATCGGACAATTAATTACAATTTATTTACTTAATTTAAACTAATAATTTTGTTTTAGACTAATTTCCTTTTTATAAATTTTTTTTAATAACTAAATAGCTAGATAAGCTTATTAAATAATCAATAGCCCTAAATACATATTTTTAAATAAATAGTATGTTAAAAATGTGCACACGCAAATTTATTTTTATTCTTTTATTTTAAAAAACCCGTATAGTTGTAAAAACAACCTGTATAGATTTAAAATCTAATCTTTATATAAACTTTACAATCTTTTTTATTTTTAAAAATTCCTATATTCTCTCCTTTCTTGTCCATATATATGTTTATATCTTTTCTGTTAAAACCTTATATATATTTTAACTCTCCTATTATTATTTTGAAATCAACATTTTTAAAAATCCACTACTTTCAAAAATATAAAGAATCGGTACTTAAAATAAATTTAATAACTTTGCTGCCATTTTTATATATTAACGACTCAAATTCATACATTAAATTAAAATAAATTAAATAAATCACAAAAATACCTTTAATGTAATTATTTTCTATACAAATTCAAAAAGAAGTCGTACACAAAATCGAGAACTGCAGTCGCCACCTCAATGCCCTAGCCGCCACGCCAGACCTCCCAAAAACCACACCTCGGCCAATCCTAACTTCACCGTCGCTAGAAAGCCTTCTCCTTTTTCCGCGACCACTGCGATTTTCTCCCTCAACCATGCATCTTTTCGAAACGATCGCCTGAACCTAAAAGAACGCCTCGAACCACTGCCATCATTGAGCACTCACGTCACTCGACCTGCTCACGACCGACTCAATGACCCTCTACGTCCCATGCGCTAAATCCAGATTCAAATCGGTTGATTGACGATAAATTCACGATTCGAATGAATGAAGAAGGCTAGAAGAGGAATACAGGGATTCGATTTGAGGATAAATTGAAACAGAGCGGCCAATATAACTGCGTTCGAGTGAATAAAAAAGAAGATAGGCTCGAGATTTTTGTCTAACAGTCAATCTCTTTTTCTTTTTTTTTAAAACTGTTACGTGCCTTAGAATTCAGAAAAGGAGAAACACGTGTTATCAAGGAGGACAGGTGCTTCTGAGGTGAAAGAAAACAACGATGTGAATTATTTTAGCTGAGGTTGACCATTATATATATATTTATTTATTTAAATTTAAATTTAAATCGTCCTGAATTCGCAACTCAAAATCTCGATCTCGAATCGAGGCGTGCCACTAGACGTTTATAAGTTTAAACTATGTATTTTTAAAACTAAACAAAACATTCCCAACTTCATATTTAACACTTTTACTATCTTCAATATTATCAATATAAATTTTACAAGCTTTTAAACCATTTTTAACAAGCTTAAAATTTCAGATTCAACCATTTATCCAATTTCCAATAATTAAATTCAATAATTCAATTGCCAAATAAATAGTGATATTTGAAATTCAAATTAAACTAGCTTTCAAATATTTAAAATCAATTAAATGTTTCAGTTCAAATATCCAGAAATTCCGAGTCATCACATTCCTCCCCCTTAAAAGAACTTCGACCCTGAAATTACTATTTAAGAGGAATGATCCCAAACCCGTTAACTATTAATCCCACAACCAAACAATTTTTAACACCACCCAAACAATCTTTTCATTAAAGACGCGACCACTTTAACTAACATTCCAAACTTCTTTCATAGGTCCCCGCCAATATCACTTACCCAACCATTCAAATTTAAATTTAGAATCAACTTTAAATTATAAAAATTTCTTCGAAAATTTTCTAACTCCCTAAATTTTTGAAATTTTTTGTCAGCGTCTCCTTTGTGCGGCTAGCTCGATACAACTACAAAATGCCTCTACGGGCCTTAAATTTCCAAAAAAAACCAAAAGCCAAGGGGCTAGACCAGAAAATTATCAAATTTCATATAGAAATTTAAACACATACCTTTTGTTGAGCAATTTAATTTATCTTCTAAATTCAAAAATCCCAATTTAGCCCTTGCCTTAAAACACGTGTATCCTATTTAGCAACTATACCAATTCATAGCTTTTAAAATCATTTTATATATATCTTTACAAAAAATTTCCTATTTATTTCATTCATATCTGTACGATGCACTTATATCGTCCGTACGCAATACCCAATTCGATCGCTCACTCGATCACACAATTTCACTTCCGAACTAGTATCGTCCACCTGAATTCCTAGCGCGGACTCAATCTAGTTTCTTGATGAGAAACCGTCATTCTCCTTGCATAGCTACAAAATATGATAGAGATTTTCCAGAATCAATCAAAAATCCATATCCAAAGTTCGCCATCGAAAATCGAGTGAAAAATCCTAACTCGGATCGGTACAACTACCTCGAAATTCTGTGCTCGAATCTGGATCAAATCACTATGCGAATAAAATAATATACGTACATCTTACTTATTTATATCCATTGATTATTAATTATATCAATTCTCTTTTATTCACATTATTTTGATTTCGATTCACTTATCCACAATTATCCCATTTCACAACTTCACTTAATCTCCATTCCAAAATTACTTAGTATATTTTCAGTACCAAATTTAATTTAGAACTTTCACCCTTAACGTTTCTTAAGTTTATTATAAGCATTTATATACTCTTATATTATTAATTTCACTTTACCACTTGGTTTTTATCTACATTTGATCAAATTGGATACCAATTCCATATAGATTCAATTTGCTTCAATTTACTAACTAATTTCAAATCTCAATTCTTATTCCCAATTTCCATCCAGAATTTACTTTCAATCCTACTTGAATCCAATTCATCTTCAAACTCTAAATATTGAATTTTATCAACTATCTTCCATTCACAACTGGTTCATATCACTATTTTAAATTAGTTCCACTTGCTAATTTATTTCAAATCTCAAATAATTTCTTATTTCCAAACTTTTATAATTTTGGTTCATTTCGAATTAATTCTATAACTTCACTTTATTTTACACATTTTAAATTAAGAATTATCCAATATATAATTCTAATACATTCGCTTATTCACTTGAATCAATTAGTTTGCTCACAAATTTTATTTCAGTCCTTTATTTTATTTAGTCAAATCTTGACTATCTTCCATTAGACACAATTTTATTTCCTATTTAACTTTTATTTAAGTAACTCTTCCACTTAGTCCACCTAGACTTTTCTTTACATTCATCTTTACTTATCTAGATTTAATTACACTTTGATTATATTCAAATTTTAAACTTCTATAATTTTTTTCCAAATTTAATTACATTTATTAACTAATATTTCTAATTTATTTCATCTAATTGGTTTTCTTCACCAGCTTAATTCATTTTCAATCAAATTTAACTTACTAATTTTATTTATCACTTCATTCTCAAATTTAATTTCAAATATTAATAAAAGGTATATTTCTAATATTTTTCTCCTTTAGTTCCATGGAACAAAATCTAAAATTTCCATTTTAATTTTTAAACTTCCTTAAGTTTCCAACTTATTTAAATTCCATAAACATTTTAAATTGTCTTCCAGAGTTTACGCAACATTTCAAAATCACCTTTGAAATCAATTATTTCTTTAAATTTCAAAACCAAACCCAGTTTTGCAAGCAATTTCAATTTAAAAATCCCCAAACAGTAATTCCTCCCTTGGAAACTCAAAATTGATCATCGATGATGCTTCCATCATCACCGAAGTTATTTCCCAACGGCAAAGAGTTCAATGCTTTTATCTCTTTAAACCCATCAAATATTTTTAAATTCCAAATCTTACCAGATTTCTAATCCTATTCAGAATTATTTCTCAAATAATATCACTACTATTTCTCCAAAACCTTTGAAAACCATTTTCAAACCCAAAGGAATTTAAATAGTTCCCAAAATTCCAGATTTCAATCCTTCCAATTCATATTGAAATATTTCTCTGGAATGTTATTTCAAATTATAAATTAAATTTATAATTCACATTTACAATTAATTATGTAATATGAATTTACTTTCTTAACTTTTTGGTTATAACATTAATTTCTTATTTTAATTTTTACATAATAATGATAATAGTTTAATATTATCATTCTACAATAACCAAACAACCATATACTATAATAATTTACAAAAAAAATTATATCTTTTATATACAAAAATAATTTGGGTAAAATTATTTCATTTACCCTATTTGTGACGCCCCACCTCTATACCCACGCTAGCCAAGAACACTACGGAGTAATGCTGTCAACTAGCACGGAGAATAAGGCTGTTGAGGAGCGACCATTTGTGTAATTGCTTTGTGCGAGCACCGATATGCCAGATAAAATATATCATGCATTTCATCTCAAGAGGAAGTCCGACATACCGACGCAAACTCAAAGCTACTACACAGTGGCTATATATAATCTTCGGAAATAAATATAGAAATAAACATAACATAAATCAGTCACAGACAATTCATATCACAAAGGCAGAAATAGATATGAATATTACACATAAAAGTGTATCAGAGTAGTGGTCAAAAAGATCCATAATAATACAAAAGGATAGCAACACGTGTTATACAAAAGAATACAACTATGAGTCTATATCTCAAGTGTATACAACAAAAACTGCTAATCTAAGTAGTTAACCAAAAGTCAGGATGATAACCACAGAAGAGAAGTCAAGCAGAAGCACCTGTAACATCTCGGTCCGACCTGAGTATTATTTAAGAAGAAAATAATAAACGGATCAGTCTAGCTATAAATATCAGATGAAATGATATAGAATAAGAGATATGACAAAACGTATAATAATCACAATGCCAAGCTGTGATAAATAAATAATTGAAAAAATCAATAAGAGATTAATTAATATTGCAAGGATCTTCTCAAAGATAAAAAGGAATGTCATACTCCTAATTTCATTCACCAAGCCACAATAAATGACATATATACCAATGCCAATCGTAAAAGTTGGTGAAACATAAATTCCAGAATTCAACACATGAAATCCAGAAATCACAAGAAAAGGATGGCCAAGACATTGATGTAGTGCAAACGGTACATCCAATGAATCAAAAAGCAAAGACATTGATGTAGTGCAAACGGTACATCCAATGTATGAAAAGCAAAGACATTGATGTAGTGCAAACGGTACATCCAATGTATCAAAAGCAAAGACATTGATGTAGTGCAAACGGTACATCCAATGTATCAAAAGCAAAGACATTGATGTAGTGCAAACGGTACATCCAATGTATCAAAAGAAAAGACATTGATGTAGTGCAAACGATACATCCAATGTATCAAAAGCAAAGACATTGATGTAGTGCAATCGGTACATCCAATATATCAAAAGCAAAGACATTGATGTAATGCAAACGGTACATCCAATGTGTCAAAAGCAAAGACATTGATGTAGCGCAAACGGTACATCCAATGTGTCAAATAATTTGGAGCATCGACGTCGTACAGCGTGACATCCGATGAACCAAAACAAAAGGACATCGCACAATGCTAGTCTAAAACATAAAAATGATCGTCATGATCATCAAAAAGTGTCAATTACAGTAAGCTAGTAAATATATGAGCTTACCTTCATGTCGCATAACCACTAGCTTAACTTAAATATTTACGAACAAACTGTAGATCTACACTAGAAAATTGTCACAAGAGATTCAATCGAACAAGTCCAAGAATTAACCGACGAAGTAAACGCAAGCGTTGCATACCATTCATTTTACTAAGTCGTTTAATTAGATTTCTCATACGAGTGAGGTAAAGGCTTGTACATACTAATAGATTGAAAAACGGTTTAAGAAACGAGCTTTGTAATAAAATAGTGTTGAAATCGTTTTGATGAAAGAATTTTGATATTTACTACTAGTATAGAAAACCTTTATTTTTTAAAGTGACAAATCACAAAGAAGATTGTAGGAACAATCAGTCACTAAAATTCACACTCGAAGACGTGAATAAAATCCAAAGAAACCGATAAAGAATCCATCGAAATGGATATTCAAAAATCCCTAAAAAGGAGTCATCAAAGTCTTAGTAAATGATAACAACAAATAAGATCATCACGAATCGATTTAAATTGGAATTCTCAAGCAAATAGGAAAAAAGAGTGCATATTCAGACGTCTGAAATCAAGGATTCAGACGTCTGAATCTGGAAAATAAAATATTTTCCAGGAACAGAATTCAGACGTCTGAATCCTTGAATTCAGACGTCTGAATCTTTGAATTCAGACGTCTGAAATAGGCACTTTTTAGCCTATTTCCTCTCTGGTTCCAAATGAACCAATTCAGACGTCTGAAATCATATATTCAGACGTCTGAATCTGGGAATAGAAATCTTCCCAGAACAATATTCAGACGTCTGAATATTACGTTTCAGACGTCTGAATGAAGGGTTCAGGGCATTCCCTGAACCTAGGCCAAAAATGGCCAAAAGGATACCGGAAGCGATCGATCGAGCGACGACGACTAAGGAATTACGTCGAGCGACAACCGAGCCTAAATGGCTCTTCGATACGCCTCAAATATCAATGTCCAAATATCCATAATAGGATTTTCATAAATTAGAACAAAACACCAAAAATTGGAATATACACAAAATCAATCCAAACCAAAATCAATTGCACAAGAATAAGTGTTAGGAATTCATACCTAACAATCGAAGATAATTATAGACAAAGATGTGAGATAAAAATCTCACCTTTGAACCCAAATCAATGAAGAAGAATCTCGAAAGCAATGGAAAGAACAATCACCTTCAATCCCAACTCAAGAAGCTTGATTCTAAGCTTAAAAGAGAAATATTTCCCAAATTAGGTTTAGGAAATTTCTAAAATTGGAAGGAGAATGAGTTGGAGAAGAAGAAGGAGATGCTTACCAATGGGTTCTCTTGAATTTGGAGCTAGAAGTTGGATTTGCAAAGAAAGCTGGGGCTTAGGAATTTTCATTTCCAATCTCTTCCACCATTTTTACTTTATCTTGAAGTGTTAGGAATATGAAATGAAGTAATGAAGAGTTGGAGTGGAGCTAGAGTTTTAAGGTGGAACATGGGGCTGAAACCCAAACTCAAACCCAAAGTGAAAAAGTAGCAAAACTCGACTAACTCCAAACATATCGAAGCTTATACTCAAAAAGGTTGCAAACGACATTTTGAACTCAATGGGAGGGGTCTCGAGTCCTAATTCGACTGTTTGCAAAAAGTAGCTTTTCGGACCAAAATCCGACGAACGATAAAATATTTAAATAAAATATTTAAATATACAATTGACAAATATGCGGGTTGTTGCACTATTTTAAAACAATACCGTATCGGCTTACCTTGTTTATGAGTTTAGGAACCCCTATCGATAACAGGCATCCCACATATCGACCAGAATTCATAAACACTCAACCGATAAATCAACACAATATAAAAACAATTTTTATATTCAATAACAAATACACTCTCATACTATTAATACACTCAAACTCATTCTAGAGTACTACGGACTCTATTTTAAATGAGTAGTTCCCACCAGAGCCAAGGTTCTCGCTTAACCTTCAGTTCTGATACCAAAGTGTAACGACCCGATTTTTCGATGCCCAAAAATCAACATTAATACATCCACTGTATCAAATGCTGAACAATCGAATGTCGGAAAACCGAACCATTAGGTTTAAAGAAGAAGGAGGTAGAAGAATAAATAGAAAACAACATCATAATCTCACAAACGCAACAGAATAAAATATGATATATAACATCGATTTTAAAAGACAAAAATCTATTTCATTATATATATATATATACATTTTCCAGAGTACAACTCAATTCAACAACACAACCAATATCCAAAGGCTGGACAATTATGTAAACTTGTCCTCAAAACTGAATACACAGCAGACTAATAATCAAGTACGGAAGTACGTCTCGCCATCCAACTCGTCTCCAAAGCTCTACAGCATCATATCCTGTATTCCATAATACTCGGTCTGACTCGAGCATTATAGTTAAATAACACCCGAGTCAGTCTGGAAAACCAGCATGAGAAAACACACTCAATTGGATTATTAAAGTTTCAATATCATTTTGAAAATAAAAGGTATCTTGTAAGACCACGCCATAAATAAACATGCTAGGTTTTTACCTTAAGATAACCAAAACATTTCTTATAAAGTCCTCTGATATTTTAATAGTGTATATATACAAATACTTATTCAAATAGCCGAAATTGTTACATTATTGAATTCCAGCTACTGGCCACAAAGTGGGTTCTACAAACAAAAACCATAAAGGCACGTAGGGAAAATGGATTTCCATCAATGGCAGTGCTACTGGGGTACTGCCCGTCACAGTACGTGGTCTAGATCACCGTACCGAGAATCCACCCTAAATCTCTTATAACACAAGACTGGAGCTACCCCTTACTAGATAGTCCGAATAAGTTCACCCCAAGGTTGGGATCAGCAACCGCCACACAGCCGAATATATAAGGGACATCTTGACATGGGTGACCTTATCCTAATTGGTTGCTAGCCACTTAGCCTTGTGTGCACCTCCCATGTTTTAGCGAGTTCCGGTTGATGAGGCTTGAGGCTATGCGTTACCTTTTTAGCACACAATCACTTAGAATGCTCATTGTCCTCCTGACGATGTTCTGAAAGCATTCGTCCATACAAGTCCATTCCGGGTTCGAACGAAACCGAAGGCACTACTCCTACTACATCCATTTTGGAATCACCCTCGGGATAAGTAGCGAATAGCCCTTGCACTTTACTGCTCCATCTTCGACTCCCAGCTCTTGTCTTCCTCACAAAAACTTTCAAATCGGATCGAAGTGGTTTTCGGAAAATTAATTCGACCCCGGTCTCTTCGAAACGATTAGCGCATTGGCCAATATTAATAGTCGGTTATTTAATTATCAAATAACATTCATAAACAATCATCAAGCCATAATATTTTCTCCCAAATTATTTATTTTTAAATTTCTATGCAAGATCTTTTCTTAAATTTGAATCCTTTGAAAATTATTTTCAATTCACTTTTCTCTCTTTCATGGAAATAAATTTCCACCCAATTGTTTTATTTCCATTGAAAACCGCCAAGTCCTAAATACTTAAAATTTTAAAAATAATTTAAATCATTTTATGCTAAAATATACTTTAAAACATTTAAATTAGAATTACTTAAACACTTTATTCAAAATATATTCTTTTGAAAATATTTAAAATAAAATTACTTCATAAAATATAAAAACTAATTTTTAATATAAAACTTAAGCCAAACTATTTTTTTAAAATAACATTATTTTATAAAACATAAACTTTAATAATTATCTTTTTTAAAACATAATACTAATTAACCTTTAAATAATTATTACTAAAATAAATTGGAATAACATTTGCTTTAAAATTTTAAAACATTTAAAAATAATAAATATTCCAAACATTTCATTAAAACAAATTTTTAATGCCTTTAACTTATACAAAGTCTCCTTTAAAATATACTTGGTTTCCATAGAAATACACTTCCCATCTTAATATATAAAATAAATTCGAACGTTTTGAGGAATCCAATTGGATCCCTTCAACCTCTTTCTCCCTGCATCCACTGATGTTAGCACAATATAATAATACCTATTCCGCTTCGAGGTGGAATATCGCGGTATGTAGCATCATATTATCTCATCCGCTATTATACGGCGCATAGGGTCTCATCCACTATACGATGCGGGAAATCAACCACTCGAATATATATGTATACTACTATATATAATATACCACATCCAATCAATTCAATCATTCAACCAAATATTTTAATTTAACTGCTTAAATTTAAATAAAACCCAGATGAGTGAGATTAACTCACTTTTGACTTCTTAATTTGCAATCCAATCCATCTCGACTTGTTTCTTCACGATTCTAGACCTTGTATAACATTTCACAGTTTATTAATCATTTGAATTGATGGAACAATTAATTACTGTTTATTTATTTAATTTAAACTAATAATTTGGTTTTAAACTAATTTCCTTTTTATAAATCAATTTTTTAGCAATTAAATAGCTAAATTAGCTTATTAAATAATAAATAGCCCTAAATATATATTTTTAAAATAACTAGTAAGTTAAAAATGTGCACATGCAAATTTATTTTTATTCTTTTATTTTTAAAAACCTATACACTTGTAAAAATAACCTGTATAGATTTAAAATCTAATCTTTATATAAACTTTACAATCTTTTTTTATTTTTAAAAATTCCTATATTCTCTCCTTTCTTATATATATATATATATATATATATATATATATATTCTGTTAAAACCTTATATATATTTTAACTCTCCTATTATTATTTTGAAATCCACATTTTTAAAAATCCACTACTATCAAAAATATAAAGAATCGGTACTTAAAGTAAATGTTAATTTACTTTGCTACCATTTTTATATATTAACGACTCAAATTCATACATTAAATTAAATTAAATAAATCACAAAAATACCTTTACTGTAATTATTTTCTATACAAATTCAAAAAGAAGTTGCACCCAAAATCAAGAGCCGCAGTCGCCACCTCAATGCCCAAGCCGCCGCGCCTGACCTCCTAGAAACCACACCGTGGCCAATCCTAACTTCGTCGTTGCCTGAAAGCCTCCCTCTTTCTTCGCGACCACCGCGTTTTTCTCCCTCGACCATGCATCTCTTCGAAACAATCGCCTGAACCAAAAAGAATGCCTCGAACTACTGCCATCATCGAGCACTCACATCACTCGACCTGCTCGCGACCCACTCCGAGACCCTCTACGTCCCACGCGCCAAATCCAGATTCAAATCGGTTGATTGAAGATAAATTCGCAATTTGAATGAAAGAAGAAGGCTAAATTGAAAGAGAGCGGCCAATATAACTGCGTTCGAGTGAATAAAAAAGAAGATAGGCTCGAGATTTTTGTTTATCAATCAATCTCTTTTTCTTTTTTTAAAACTGTTACGTGCCTTAGAATTCAGAAAAGGAGAAACACATGTTATCAAGGAGGACATGTGCTTCTGAGGCAAAAGAAAACAACGATGTGAATTATTTCAGCTAAGGTTGAACATTAAATATATATATATATATATAAGTATGTGTGTGTGTGTGTATATATAAATTTAAATTCAAATCGTCCTGAATTCGCAACTCAAAATCTCGATCTCCAATCGAGGCGTGTCGCTAGACATCTACAATGTTAAACCCCTATTTCGAACACAATGAAAAAGGTTCCGGGTCCAAATTCAATCGTATGTGGAAGATAGCTTTCTGAACTCAGTTATTATATTGAATTTTCGATAAAGATTTCAGTGCGTTTGTCTACCGTACGATCACACGCAAACTCCGAATGCTACGAAAATTAAAATCCGATAATAATACACTATTACAGATCCAATGGAACTGGTTACGTCAAAATCCGAGACTGCGCCTCGGAAGGGCATTTTTAAATTCGATTTGAACTATTTATTTTTAAAACTGAAGAAAACATTCCCAAATTCAAATTTAACACTTTTACTATCTTCAATATTATCAATATAATTTTTACAAGCTTTAAAACCATTTTTAACAAGCTTAAAATTTCAGATTCAACCATTTAACCAATTTCCAATAATTAATTCAATAATTCAATTGCCAAATAAATAGTGATATTTGAAATTTAAATTAAACTAGGTTTCAAATATTTGAAATCAATTAAATATTTCAATTTCAAATATCCAAAAATTCTGGACCGTCACATAACCCTATTCATTAATCTCTGAAATTAGTTATAACTTCTTTTTTTTTAGATTCCTAAATTAATTTATAAACCCTTTGTAAATACATAAGACCGTTTATAAAGCTCCTTTCATAAATCTAACCACTTTCTAAAATTCTTTTATAAATATTTAAGGCCATTTATAAAACACTTTTTACCTTTTTTCAAGTCTTCCTTCATGTTTTCCAGACCATGTTATAAGGTTCCTCTTATAAAACCTACATCTGATTATATAACCCTATTTTTAAATCTTGAAAATATTTATAAATAAATTCTAATCAATTACTTAAAACACTATATAATAGTAAACAATATAAATAAATAGTAATTAACTTTAAAACGTCTTAAAATAATAACTAATAATTTCGAAATAATCTTAATAAAACAATAATAATTTATCTTCGACATTATTATAAATAATATTAATTAATTTAAAAAACTTTATTGATAAATAGTTAAAATTAATTTCAAACCATATTAATATTTTAAATAATTAACTTTTAAAAATATTAATATTGATAAACAACTTTAAACAATATTAATATAAATAAACAACCTTTAAAAAAACATAACTATACTTCCTTGATAAAAAACCATACCTAAATTTCAACATAATCATTTCCATATTTATAAAATTGTATTATAAATATCTTTCTATTTTATAATATATCGTTTAACATCTCCAAATATATCCTTGGTTTCAATTTCCAAAATGGAATCAACTATTTTTTCTAAGAAACATCCCCATCTTATTATAATCCACAATTGTGATTTTTTCTCTCCAAATTTATCCAATAATAAAAGTTTTCCCTTTATTTATAAACACCATTTATAAATCTTTTCTTTAATAAATGAAATATAATTTTACAAATCTTTATTTTATTTGTAAAATATCACTTTTATACATTATCACGTTTAAAATCTTGCATATTTATAAATAAATCATAATATGTATGTGTGTATGTATCACCTTATATAAATGGTTAATAAATATTTATACCAAAATTTTTATATTTATTTTTTAAATCATATTAATTTATTATAAAAGACGGACTTATTTCTAAGATTTTAAAAGTCTTTACTTTACAGTTCAAAAATCTCTTTTTAAAATATTTAATAAAACTATTAATTTACAATGTCCAAAAATTATATCTTTTATTTTAAAATAAATTCCTTTTTTAAATAGTTCAAAAATAATTATTAAAACATATATAATTTTCAAAACAATCTTGAAATCCCTTTTAAATCAAAATCATTATTTCATAGCATTTTAAAATATCAAATATAAGGTCCAGTGCTACTAGAACACCAAACAAGCAAAATCATATCCTATCACCAAATATGGCATCCAACAAATCATATATCAAAATATATATATGAAAAGTAAAATCAACAAATTGAGGAATCCTATTGGATCCCTCCAACATGTCCCCTTGCATCTCATACAGTATATAATCATAAAATATAAATCAGCTGCTTTAAGGCAAGATCGTATGCAATGGGTCATCCGCTCTTACATAGGAACGTAATAGGGTTTCATCCACTCCAACGGTGGGAATATAACCAAACCAACTAATAAAATAGTAAATCATCCATACAACCAAGTAATAATTTAAATCAACTATATAACATTACTGGTTAACCATAAAATTTTTAACTCACCAGAGTTCCGGTTGTTGCCGAAGTATTTCAGTTTCGTCTAAAATCGAACAGCTTTCGATTTTAGTGCAAACTTCCAACCTCTTAAATCTCAACCAAAACCATTCCAAAATGAAGATATTGCCGATACGATTCGAATGCAACTTACTTCTTTCGATTTGGACCTTATATGAGTAAGATATACCTTTTATAAGAATTGGATTTAATTAAATTAACCAATTACTTTACTAAACTAATTATCCTATATAATGATAATCTTCTTCCTTCTTAAAATCTTCCCACTAGTAGAAACTACTCCTCCTCCTTTTCCATACTTTGTTCACTAACTCCTTCCCCCTTGGTCCACTGGCCCACCCGCTTGCCGAACTTTCGCCCTCCGCAAGCTCCACCATTCCACACCTTCACTTTCGACCCGACTCCCTCACGCACATGAATCAACCTGGCACGTGAATAAGAACCCAACTCAATGTCGACTTATTCACGTCGCCGCCATGCTAGAGCATCACTGGGAACCACTACGACTATCCCCTGGTTCGCCTACGTCGTCCTCTTCTAATTGCCTAAGGTCAAAACCCTACATCATCGCCGAGCATCGGAGTTCTGCCAAGAACTGCCACAACGTCCATCGAGAATTGCCGCCGCCTTAAGTCGAATTAGCAAAATCCTACCGTCCACATCGTTTATCTCATCATTGCCATCAACTTTGCAATTGAGACCTCGAGTTAATATGGCCTCTAGTGATGACGGTGGCTCATGGCCGTTGGATTATGGAAGGGGTTATAAGTTTAAATTTAAAAAAACAAATCAACTTCTGGTAAAATGTGATTTTATATAGGGGACAATGGTATGGCTAGGGATGGGCACGTATACTGTGGGTATGGGCTAATATTTGGAGAGTATGGGTGAATATATGTTATATTTTAAATTAGAAAATATCTAGCTTTAAACGTCCAAAAATCTCGAACTCCAAACAAGGCATGCCTCATGGTGTTCTAATATGTAATAACCTATTCCAAACACACAGGAACTAGTCTCAATAACTAATTTGATTATATACAAAAGATAGCTTTCCGAACCCAATTATATTATATAAGTTCCTGAAATTAATTTCTACGCGTTTCGAGCTCGCACGACCAAATGATACGTCCGATCGTCATAAAATTCAATGGCATCCTATATTTCATATAACGGATCAAATGGAACTGGTTTCATCAAAATCTAAGACTGTACCCTGGATCGAAAATTTAACACGTTAATTAAAACGAGTTATTTTCAAAAATCAGTTTAATAACTTCTAATTCTAATTTATAAGTTTACTATCTTCATTCTTTTTTAACAGAATTTTAAATCGGTTTTCGAAATCATTTTCATTCATAAACTCAAGATTCGCTTATTTAAATAATTCCAAATATTCAAAAAAAACCGTTATATCTAAAATTTAAATTATTTAACTTATAAAATTAACTTTTCAATATTTAAAATCAATTAAATATTCCAAATTCAAATGAAATTCAAATGAATGAAACTTTGTGTCGTTACATTCTTCCCCCTTAAAAGAATCTCATCCCCGAAATCGCCAAGGTCAGAAAAATACCACAATCCCATTAACTTTTCAAAACCAATTAGTTAAAACATGCTATCATAATTTTCCAAATATTTAATTTCATTCATAGTTACTAACTAATACCATTCCAAGTTATAACATAAACATCAGACTTTAATTATCAAAAAAATTCCCAAATTCTTAAAATTTCCAACTCCTTTAATTTATAAAAAATTTCGCCAGCGTCTCATTTTCGTGGCTCGGTCGAATTTTTTTATAATATATATATATATATATATATATATATATATATATATATATATATATAATCACAAATATACATCTCATCTTCAAGGATAAAGCATCCCATAGGAAAATATAAAAATGACCTGAGATGTGCACTTTTTATTAATATTAGCAACCATCTACACCCAATAAATTGCAAAAGTGAGCTCCAAATGCGATGCATATACCATCTACACCTACTAATCACTTAACAACCAATGAGAACAAGCATAGGGGAATTAATATCAATACGTAACATGTGCTAATACAATAACTATATGCAAATGTAACAAATGGAATAAGAGAAACCATCAAACAAATAATATCCATCCCATAAATTCATGTCCATATCGATTTGCATTTCCCAATGTCAACCTTATTTTCATACACTATCATTTCTTATTAACATTCAATTGATTCGTTTTCAATTTATTTGCATTCAATTTATTCCCATTCAATTGATTTACATTCAATTTCATCTACGTTCAATTATTAACTTTCACTTTATTTTCATTCACTTTACTTGCATTCACTTTAAATTCAAGTTATGGTCTATAACATTTCATTTCATACAAAATTCATTTATCGACCATTTCATAAAATCGTTACATTTTAACTTTTCCTAAGTCTTATCTAATTTCATCATCACTAACTATATTTCTTCAACACAAATATTTTTCACAAACAACTCCATACAGCAATTACTTAAGTTTATTCCAAACATTCTATACTACACCATTAATGTTTATTATCAACTCAATACTTAAGCTCATATTCAATTCTATCAAACCACATCCCAAAACATAATCAATTCATTTTACAATATAAGTAGAATTTCATTCTACAACTCAAGTTCATATCCATTTCACTAATTTATTCAATTAGTTTATTACATTAATTCATTACAAATCAAATTCAATTTCATTTAACTCATCTCATTAATCCACTTCATTTACCTTTTATTGAGTCAATTTTCTTTTACAAATTCATTTTATTCACTTACTTTATTTAACTTTACTTAAGTTAAAAATTTTAATTTCATATCTCAATTCCAAATTTTCTTTTCTTATATATACCATTTTCAAATTATAAGTTTGAAAAACTTATTTTCATATATCTATCAAATTATACTTTCAATTTTAAATCCAAAACTTGTCTCACCAAAATACAATATCAAAGGTAGCAATACATCACTTAGAAACTCAAAAATGAATGCCGATGATGATGCAGCCATCACCAGAATTATTTTCCAGCGGCTAAATTGATTCCAATGCTTCCTATTTCCTTTAAATCCCATTTTAAAATATTTCTAACCAAAATATATGCAAAACAACACTATTACTATTTTCCCAAAAACTTTAAAAAATTTCCAAAACAATGGAATTTTAAATTCTCAAATTTCCCTTTTTAGATCCATTTTTATTTACAAATCATAATTATAAATATACTTATATAATTTCATTTCCTTTCCAGTTATAAATCACATTTATAATCATATGCATATAATCGCACTTTTTATGTAATACCATTTAATAAATGTTGGTTATTTTAATAATAATCAATACTCTATAATTCATATTTATAAATTCACTTTCTTAGATAACTCATTTTACAAATATTTAACTTTGTTTAGATCATAATGGTAACAACTCTTATTAGAACAACAAACAACAATTGATAGTAATCAAACATTATCATTCATTAATAACCAAGCTTACTACATATACAATATAATTTCTGAAAATTGTTCATTTATATATAAACTATAATTTAAGTAAAATTATATCATTTACCAATTCTCAAAACAATACTATGTCGGTTTTCCTTGTTTAAGTATTTCAAACCCCTATGATATCGTGGCGTCCTATGTACGGACAAAATTCATAAGTCAATTAACAAATAAATTAGCACAATATAAAACATTTTTATATTATCTAAAATACATGCTCATATATACACTCAAAACTCATAATAAGGCATTCCACTACCTTATCTCTTAACGAGTTATCCTACCAAAGCCAAGGTTCTCGCTTAAACTTGTGCTCTGATACCAAGTGTAACGACATGCCAATCCAAAACTGAAACTGAGAATAAATCACACAAGTCCAATCCAAATTGAACGGTAAAACAGATAGTTATGAAAAAGAAAGAAGAAAGAAGAAAGAAGAAGAGAACGAAATAAGAAACAAAAACAACATAGAATTTCACAACCGCAGGGGAACAACATATAATATAATATCAATGACCTTTACAAAAGAGAAAATGTATATACATATACCAATTTGAGTACAACTATAAATAACAATCATTGGCCTAGACAGTCGTAACAACATGTCCTCACAAATGCTGTTGATTTCAATAACAAAGTAGTGGAAAATAAACATATATGTGAATACAACTTGAAAACCTCCAACTCATCTCCTGAGATCCAACGTATCCAACGCAATTTATAAATATGCTCGGTCTGACCTGAGCATTGTAATAAAATAACATCCAAGTCAGTCTGGTAAACAAGCGTAGGAAAACACACTCGGTTGGAATTTTAAAGTTATCAAACTCTTTTCAAAATAAAAGTATCTCGCAAGACGATGTCACACATAAACACGGACGGGTTTTTACCTTACGATAACCAAAACATTTTTACATAAAATCCTCTGATATTATAATAATGTCTAGAATACAAATACTTATTAATCATAGCCGAAATTATTACATTATCAAATTCTAGAATGCTAGGTTCTACAATTAAAACCGTAAAGGAATGTATTAGAGATTGTATTGCTATGACAAGGTAGGGAACCACCTTCTGATGGTGCATCTCTAGATAAAATGCACCGGGGTATGAAAAGCACATCTTGTACCCCTATCACACAGTACCGGCCTACCGCTTGACTAGTTGTGTGGAATATTATCACCCCTTTCGTTAATGGGGTCCGAAGCATACATTAGTCGAAAGTAATCGATTTAGATTTGGAATGACCATACCCTGATGAGAGCGACCCACTTAGCCCTTCTACATGCCCGATTTTTGTCATTTCCCGGTTGATGAGGCTCGAGGTTGCGTTTTACCTTTATATAGAATTTCCTTTTTGGAATGCTAACATTGCTCTCTAGGAAATAATGCAATGTCAGCATTCATCCATACAAGTTCGTTCTGGGACTGAATGAAATGGAAGATGCCACTTCTACTCCATCCATTTTGGAGTCATCCTCAAGATTAGTAGCAAGCTGCACTTGCACTTCAAAGAGCTACGTCTTCAATTCCATCATCTACATGGTGTCTTTATTTCAAAATGCTTTAGTTGGATCAAAGTGGTTTTCGGATAACGTATCTGATCTCAGTCTCTCTGAAACAGCATTCAATAATTCTCGGTAAACTCAACCCCGGTTTTTTTAGGAAATAAACAGTAAAAGATAAGAGCAGAGACCATCTTCTAACCTTTAGTGAAAGGCTGTCTGATTTCCTTATTGTTTGGCCTAGGAGAATGAATCGAGATTTAAACGCACAGTATATCATCATCGGAGAGCCATATAACTCACATGTTTCTCCAAGATATTTCCTAAGTTACATTTTGGGTCCTTATTTGATCATTGGTTATTTAACTATCCACAAACACACATCCAAGTTAGGGGTTTATGCAATAGGGAAAACCAAGATTGGCTAAGCATATAAACAACCACTAGCCTCTTTTAAATAAATCTTTCCATTAACTAAAATCACTTTGTAGATATTTGTAGTAATTTACTTTTTTTTACAAACATTCATCCACAAGCCCTTATATTTCAATATTTGGAAAATATCCATATACTTATCTCAACGGTATAAGTATATTCACAAAACCAAAAAAGATTTCATTTATACATAATTCTAGAATAGATTTCTAAATTCCTTTATAAATCTCTTAAACCCGTTTATAATCCCATTCATTAATCTCTAAAATCATTTATAAACTTCTATTTTTATATCCCTAAAATGATTCATCAAACCTTTATAAACCCACAAGACCATTTATAAAACTCCTTTTATAAATCTATAACCATTTCTAAAATTCTTTTATAAATATCTAAGGCTATTTATAGAACCCTTTTTACCCTTTATCAAATCTTTCTTTAAGTTTTCCAAACCACGTCATAAGATTACTCTTATAAAACCAACATTGTTTATAAAACCCAATTTATTAATCTTGAAAACATATACAAATAAATTATAATCATTTGCTTAAAACACTATTATATAATAATAAATATTATAAATAAATAGTAATTAACTTCAAAATGTCATAAAAATAATAACTAGTAATTTCAAAACATTCTTAATAAAACAATAATGATTTATTTTCAACATTATCATAAATAATAATAATTACTTTTCAAAACTTTATTAAATTAAAATTAATTTCAAACCATATTAATATTTTAAATAATTAGTTATCCAAAATATTAAAATATCGATAAACAACTTTAAACAATATTAATATAAATAAACAACCTGTAATGACCTAGAATTTGAGTTATTTGAATTTGGAGTATTAAATTGATTTTAACTATTGAAAAAATTAATTTTATAGACTAAATAACTCAAATTTCAAATATAGTGGTTTATTGGACATCTAATTTGTTGAATTAATAATTGGAAATTGTTTAAAAATTGAATTTTGGATTTTAAGTTGGATAAAAATAATTTAAAATCTTATTTAATTTCTATTGATAAGAATGAAGGTAATAAAAACTTTTAAATTGGATTTAAAAGTGATTTAATTGACTTTGAAAATAACTCGTTTTGAATAACATATAAAAATTGCCTTCCAGGTAACTGTCTCGGATTTTGACGAAACCGATGTCACGGGGTCCATAATAATGAATTATATTACACCGTCAAATTTCGTAGTGATCGGACATATTGTCTGGTCGTACGAGATTGAAACACGCTAAAATTAATATCGGAAGTTTAATATCATAATTGGGTTCAAAAAGCTATCTTCTACATATGATCGAACTAGGTCTCGAAAATAGTTCCATTGTGTTTGGAATAGAGGAATTGCATATAGAACGCCAGCAGACATGCCGGGATTGGAGTCTAGAATTATATTGTTAGATATTTTGAATTTTAAATAATATATTTTCTTCGATTTAACCATACACTACCTGACCAATCACATCAGCCCACCCCCACATGCTCCATCACCATCAACAACCCTCCCATGTTCTCAGCCATCATTGCTTACCTTAGCCCCTTCTATACATACATCGTTACCTAGCAACAAACAATTGTTCTTCTTTCCACTTATTTTATAAGGCCAAAAAAAAATCCATTTCACCTTTGCAAAAATCAACACACTCCAAACCGTTCACAATTAGCCAAAATAATCTTAAAAAAATTTGTTCGTCTACTCATCTTTTATTTACAGAAATTGATGGATCGGTATTTTATTGAGAAACGTTTGCATTATTGTCGATAATCAGCAAAGTGGAAATTATTGTTGAAAATTTCCAAAAGTGATTTATCGCAATTAACTTAGAAGTACTCGACGATGTAAGCATTGTTGAGTTTGTATAGATGAGTAGTATTTTTCTGTGAATTCGGCATGATTTTGTTACGATGATTGATGATAGTGGCTAGGTAGGGTTAGCTTTTCGGGATCGTTTGGTCATCGATTCGCAAAACGGACTTTGGATTTGGATTCCGATACAAGTTTTTCATTGGGGCTCGAAGCTTTGAGGGATTCGGCGATGATTTTTGTCGCATATACAGTGATTCACCGATGGGACGGTAGCTGGTCGCAATTTTTAGGGTGGCTTTGGAGTTGTCATCTTAGGTATAGGCAGGAAGAGATCGCGATAGGAAGTTCAACGGAATCGTCGGAATGGAATTTTACGGAGCGTAGCTCCGTATCCGTGCTCGAGCATGCACGACTATGGCGTGCAATATTAACCTATATGTTCGTTTGGGGAAGAAGAGTTGTGGCATAGTTGTAATTAAGGTGAAGACTATAATTAGTTTATTTTAATTACTTTAAAAATGTTTCGATAACTTCTAAAATTCAGTAGCTTCTTCATATGTGGTCCGATCATGATGAAACCTTTTGCATTGTGCATGTATCGATGAAAGCTTCGTAATGGAACATGTTTGGATGAATTTGAAGACTACTGAATTTTGGGCTAAAATCGGACGTCGTTCGGTTTTAGTTCCAAACTGGAACGCTTCGACGACAGCAGGAAATTTCAGTGAGTTAATCTCTCCTTTTTGGACAGCTAGTATGATTTGTAGTTGATTAGAATTATTGGATGATTATTTGGATAAATTATTATATTTATTAGTTGATTTGGATATATTCCCGCCTATTGGAGTGAATGAGACCCTATTACGTTCCCGTGTAAGAATGAATGACCCTTTGTATACAAATCCCACCTCAAAGCGTTTGGTTTATATTTTATGTTTATATAATATTTATGATGCAGGGCTAAACAGATTGGAGGAATCCAACAGGATTCCTTGCTATTATTGTATTGTTGCATTATATTTCCTTTATATGGATTATTGAAAAGAAGCCTATTGTAGACATTATAGTTATAACATTGTAATATGTTGAAAAGTCAAATCTGGTAGCGATAGAAAACTAGTATTGATATTGGTTAGGTGTTGGGTGGCTATTGGCCTCAAATTAGTATTTTAAAAATGCTATAAATTGCTGTTTAAGTCGGAATTGGGTTTTGAGACAAGGAACAATTTTTAAATCCAAAATTGGGATTTGAAACATGTTGTTTAAGGATTATTTAACTTAATTAAATATATTAATATTTTTTTTAAGTTGACTAATATATTGTTTTAAGTTATTAAATTATAAATATTAATTTAAGTCTATCTAATTATAATAATATTCTTTTAAAGTTATTTAATTATATTAATTTTTTTAAAATTTATATAATCATATTAATATTTTTTAAATTTATTTAATTATTTTAATATTGTTTAAAAGCTATTTTTTTATAGTTAATATGTTTTAAGAATTTATAAAAAGTTTATAAATTGACAGATTTATTATATAAGTAATTATCGTTTGAAATTAATAATAAGGATTATTAATAAGGTTTTAAATTAAATTATTATTATGATAAGTATTAATTATTTTTATTTTTATTTCTTAAATAATATTTTGGAATGATTAATTATTATTTTAAGATATTTAAAGTTAATGATTCCCATTTATTTGTAATGTTCATTGTTAATAATTATTATCATATAGTGATGTTTTGAGGTAAATGATTAAAAATTATTTTTACATGTTTTCAAGACCCAGAAGTGGAGTCAAAAGACTTAGATTTTACAAAGGAGTTATAAAATGGTTCGAAGAATTAAGGAATGGTTATTTGCAAGAAGAAAGAGTTTACAAACGGTTAGACATTTATAAACGAATTTTAGATACAAGTTTATAGATTCATAAAAGAAGTTTATAAATGGTATATGGGTTCATAAGAGTTACAAATGATTTTGAAATGTACAAAAAGTTTATAAGGGACTAGATTCTTGGTTAAGGAATTATTAATGTTTTTTCTGGAGATTTATAAAATGTTTATAAACAATCTTGGAGAACTATAAGGGGAATTATAAATGATTTGAGAATCGAATAAAAAGAGAACTTTTCTAAATTTTGTGGATATACTTATACCTTTGGAATAAGTACATATCTATTTCTAGATATGGAAATAAGGGTTTTGGGAGTATATCTTTTAAAGGTATTTATATACAAGTAATTTACAAAGTAATTGTATGTATAAAGACTTATTAAAGGAGGCTAGTGATTGCTTATATACTTAACCAATGTTGGTTTTCCTATAAAATAAATCCCTGATTGAATGTTTTTCAGTCGATAGTTAAATAACAAAATATCAAAATTTGACCCAAAACGTAACTTTGGAAATATCTTAGAGAAACACACGAGTTGTATGATATAGTCATCTCCGATGATGTTGCATTGTGCGTATAAATCTCATTATGTTCTCCTACGGCAATGATAAGGAAATCCGTCCACCAACAGTTATGAGGTGATCTCCGATCTTATCTTTGGCTGTTTATTTCCTAAAGAACCAGGGTTGAGTTTACATGAAATTATCGAAAAGTTGTTTTCAAGAGACCGGGATCTGGCATGTTATCCGAAAACCACTTCGACCCAACTCAATGTTTCATGATGAAGACATTTAAAGAGCATGGAATCGAATAAGGGTGGTACATCGTTCTAGAGGTGTACGGTGGCGGGCGGTACCCTAATAGCCCAGTCTTTAGTTGGAATCCACTCTCCAATACGAGCTTTACGGTTTTAGTTGTACACGAAATATGCTGAAATTTGAGATGCAAGCATTTCAACTATATTCATATTTTACTTTGACCCTAGACATTACTACAATACAAATGGATTTTCTATATAAAAGGTTTTGGTTAACGTAAGGTAAAAACTCGTCCGTGTTTATGTACGGCGTGGTCTTACGAGATACTTTTGATTTTGAAAGTTTTATATAATTTTAAAATCTAGTTGGGTGTGTTTTCTCACGCTGGTTTCCCATACTGACTCGGGTGTTATTTTATTAAAATGCTCGGGTCAGGCCGAGCATATTGCAGATGGGTTGGATGTTGGGAGCGTCAAGAGGAGAGTCGAAGGCCCAGATATGTTTCGCATAGATGGTCTTTTTTCACTATATTCATTGTTGTGTTATTAGCAATTGTGAGGATAGGTTGTTATAACTGTCCAGGCTAAAAAAGGTTAGTATACTCTGATTGATTTTTGTATATATACATATTACGGTTTTGCTTTTGTGTAAAGAGTTGTGATATTTATAGATTATATGGTCCGTTGTGAAATTCTGTGTTGTTTAGTTTCCTTCTTATCTTCTTCTTACTTTCTTTTCCCCTAACAATCAGATTTTCCCACATCCGATTTCTTGGCATGTGATACAGTGGATGTATTAGTGTCTATTTTCGAGTGTCGAAAATACGGTTTGTTGCATAACCTTTAAAAAACATAAATATACTTCCTTTATAAAAACACATACTTCAATTTCAACATAATCATTTCCATATTTATAAAACTATATTTAAAAATCTCTTTCTATTATATGACATATTGTTTAACATCTTCAAATTTATCCCCACATTCAATTTCTATAATAGAATCAACAATTTTTCCTAAAACAACATCCCACATCTTATTATAATGCACAATTGTGAATTATTTTCCCAATTTATCAAATGATAAAAGTTTTCCCTTTATTTATAAACATCGTTTATAAATCTATTCTTTTAGATATAGAATACGATTTTACAAACCTTCACTTTATTTGTAAAATATCACTTTTATATGTTATCAAATTTGAAATCTTCCAATTTATAAATAAATCTCAATATATATGTATGTGTGTGTATCACGCCATATAAATGGTTAATAAACATTTATACCAAAATATTTCTATCTTCTTTTTTTAAACTGTATTTATTTGTTACAAAAGACGGACTTATTTTTATGATTTTAAAAGTCTTCACTTTATAGTTCTAAAACTGTATTTAAAATATTTCATAAAAATATTAAATTATAATGTCGAAAAATCATTTTTTGTTTGAAAATAATTTCTTCTTTAAATAATTGAAGAATAATCATTAAAACATGTATAATATTTCCAAAACCAACTTGAAATCCATTTTAAATCAAATTATTATTTCATGGTATTTTATAATACCAAAAATAAGGCCCAGTGCTACTAAAGCACTAAATAAGAAAAAACATATTCATGTTACCAAATATGGTACCCAAGAAATCATATATCACAATATATAAGAAAATTAAAATAAATAGTTTGAGGAATCCTTTTGGATCCCTCCAATTTATCCCCATGCATCACATACAATGTATAATCATAAAATATAAATCAACCACTTCGAGGCGGGATCGTATACGAAGGGTCATCCGCTCTTACACCGGAACATAATTGGGTCTCATCCGCTCCAAGGGCGGGAATATATATAAACCGACTAATAAAATAGTAAATCATCCAAACATCCAATCAATAATGTAAATTAACTATATAACATAATTGGTTAACCAAAAAGGTGAGTTTAACTCACCAGAGTTCTAGTTGTCGCCGAAGCGTTTCAATTTCATCTAATGCAAAATTCCAACAGCTTAAATCTCAACCAAAACCATTCCAGAATGAAGATATCGCTGATATATGTCGAACGCAACTTACTATATTCGATTTGGATGTTATATGAGTACGTTATACATTTTATAAGAATTCGATTTAATTGAATTATTAAGTCAACTGATTACTTTGCCAAACTAATTACGCAATATTAAGATAATCTTATTTCTCCCCAAAAACATTCCCGCTAACAGACACCGCACCTCCCCTTTTTCCATACTTCGATCGCCAATCCCTTCCCTCATGGTCCACAAGCCCGCCCACTGACTTCACCAAACTTTCCCCATCCACGAGCTCCACCATCTGGCACCTTCTCTTTTGACACGACTCCCTCATGCACGTGAATTACCTAAACATGCGAATAAGAACCCAACTCGACGTCAACTTCTTCAGATTGCCGCCATGCCGGAGCATTAAAGGAACCAATGCGACCGTCGTTTAGCTCGTCTACGTCGTCCTCTTTCGATTGCCTAAGGTCCAAACACCTATATCGTCGCTGAGAATCGAAATTCCTCCAAGAACTACCGCGACGTCCATCGAGAATTTCCATAACCTCGAGTCAAACTAGCTAAATTCCACCATCCAAATCGTTCATCTCATCATCGCCATCAACTTTGCAGTTGGGAACTCGGGCTAATATGGCTTCTAATGGTGACAGTGGCTCATGGCCATTGGATTGTGAGAGATGTTTTAAATTTAAATTAAAACAAATGAACCAACTTCTAGTAAAATGCGATTTTGTATAGGGTAGAACTGTATGGCTAGGTATAGGCACATATACTATGGGTATGGGCTAATGTTTGGAGAGTATGGGTGAATATATTTATTATTTTAAACTAGAAAATATCTAGCTATAAACGACCAAAAATCTCGAACTCCAAATAAGACATGCCGCCTGGCGTTCTATATGTAATAACCCTATCCCAAATACATTGGAACTAGTCTAGAGACCTAATTCGATCTTATATAGAAGATAGCTTTTCAACCCCAATTATATTATATAAATTCCTGAAATTAATTTCTATGCGTTTCAAGCTTGCACAACCTAATGATACGTCTGATCATCACGAAATTCAATAGCATATTATAATTCACTATTATGGATCTAATCGAAGTGGTTTCATCAAAATCCAAGACTATGCCTAGAACCGATAATTAAACAAGTTAACTAAACGACTTATTTCCAAAAATTAGTTTAGTTACTTTTAATTACAATTTAAAAGTTTACTACTTCCGTTCTTATTTAAATAAAATTTTAAATTAGCTTTCGAAATCATTTTCATTAATATTAAATTCAAGATTCACTTATTTAAATTATTCCAAATATTCAAATAACCCTTATATTTAAAATGTAAATTTTTTAACTTATAAAATTAACATTTCAATATTTAAAATCAATTACATATTCGAAATTCAAATGATTGAAACTCTAGGTTATTGCACCCGCCTTTTCGACCCTTGAATGTCGACACTGATAGATTCACGGTATTCACTTGTCGAGCAAAAAAGTACCATAAAGACGAATGGTTACGATTATGTTAACCCAAAAAATGGTTCAACATCCTAAATTGAGTGTGAAAGCATCAGCCTTGTTTATCTAGGCAAATAAAATAGAAAAGCAATAATAAATCGTTGAAAATTAGATGAACAAGAGATTTTTATAGTAGTTTGGCTGTTAATGAAGCATACGTCCATTTTATTACTTCTTTTTATTGAATTGACTGTTGATCACAAGTACAAATTGATTATAATTCTAACAGTTTAATAAAGAGAAATCAAACTACCATGATGAAGACAAAAGGAAGGATCTCAACTGTCCCTTGGCAGCCATTGTAAGGGAAAAGAAAGTTGAAGAATCTTCATAATAGAGTTGCTTTAGTGATCAAAACAGCCAGCCCCTTTCCCGTTGGAGATAGATCGATATTTATTGAATTTAGAGAGTATTTAGGTCGAAACTATTACACTAGAGGCATGTAGTCATTGGTAGAAGGAAGCATGTAAAGTTTGGGAGCCATCCAAGCAAACTATTTGGATCGGTACCAATCCAATTGGATCAAATCGCATCGATCCAAATAAATGCTTGATTTTTGTGCAACTTCGATTATACGGGCTTCCTTATCTTCTTGCAAGGCTTCTCCTGTAATTTCATGACTTGTAAGGTTGTTTTTACAATGATTCACCAGTTGGTTAAATTGAACTATAACCTGAATCGGATGAGTCTTCATTTCTTCAACTCAGATGCAGGAATGTTATCAAACTTGTTTGATGGCTTAGGAGAGATGTAGGAACACAATGCATATGGATTGGAACATCCACAAGCCAATAATTTGGATAGATACCTGCCCAATTAGATCAAATCGATGCCGATCCAAAAACTTGGCATTTTCTAACTTCAAACTCCTTAGGTTCCTTCCTCGTGTGCTTCTGGGTCTTCCAGTAAAGTTTCGAGTCATTTCGACTTAGCTTGAAAGTTCTAACTCTTTTTAACTTCTATTGGGTTAAAAAATCGATTAACATTTATCCTCTAGAGCATGCTTTAGACAAAACAAGGCGTGCTCTGGAATTATTCATCTTACGGGTTCCATTTCATGGAGCTTTATTGGTCATATCTAACTTCCTTGAGTAGCTGCCTATGACATTTTGGCTTGCTATATAGTCCTTAGTAGGAACCTTGATTAGTCGATACTACAGGCGATCTTAACTTAATAACTTCTAGTATGAATGTCATCATCAAGTTGAGCAAAGTTGGAAATTTGCGATTATATAGAGGAATTAAGTGCCGATCCAATTGGATTGGATCGGTTCCCATCCAAATAGTTAGCAAATTTTCTCATCTTTCCTTCTCCTTATATATGGGTTCAAATCGTAACTCCACCATCTATCCATTTTCGAGCCGAGCCATGCCGATCAAAATAGCACCAAACCCTAGCCTATCACCGTTGTTGCCACCAGCATGCTGTCGTTAACCTCCACCATCGAATGTCACTAACCATCATCTTGAGGAGCTTCGGCTGTGACTTAGTCTACCCTAAGCCATCACTGATCCAATCGTTGTCGATCCAAAGCATCATGGTTCAAGCTATCTTAGATTAAGGACCTTATCATCACTCTTCCCAGTCTCGAAGGTCGATGAATTTGGTTCTGTGGTATCGTGATTGATTTGTAATGGAAACGCATTGGTGAAGGACCTAGTGGAAGATTCGGGTTGATTAAAATTTTGTGGAAGGGGATAGTAAATCAAGTTTTGGATTCTTATAGAACGAAACTAAGGTTTTGCTCCGGTGGCTGAGTGGTTGACTGTCTTACTATTCCCATCCGCAAAATTAGAATTGACTTGCATCGAGTCACGTAGTAGATCTCGACATTGGTTCTTGTGGTATTTGGATTTTCTGGGAGATGATAGAAACCCAAGATAGCGTCTTATATACATCTTAGGTTGTTATCATCTTCCAAGAAACTAAAGTCAACTTATGCTGATAATTTCCTTCCTGGTTCGAACCCATTAACTTATAGTCGCTTTACTTGGACTGGTTTTGTCATTGCACAGTCAATTTTCCTGAAATAGGAAGAGCTTTTTGTGCCATCTTAGACAATGGATCCGTTATCGATCTTTGATAGGTAACAAGTAAGTGTAGAAGAAATGATATTACTAGCTAATACATATTGTTTTTCCCGGTGTGAGTGAGCCATCTATACGGAATGGTCCACTCGTAGTGTTTAAGATTTCACGCCCGTTCTTGCATAAATTAAACATCGCACATACTCACGGTTGATGCTTGGAGTCTAACCTATAATTGATACACGTCGATTAACTTCCAAATTCCTAGTTTCATCCATGTTAAGGGTTTATAGTTTAGAAATTATGTGCACATGATTGTTTTGAACACAAGCTTTCTTATAAAGAATGATGCATAAATCTTCCTGTGGTAAGTCAATCGAGGAGAGTTCACCTGCTTCTGAAGCAGAGTCCTCGTTGATCCTAGCTGGAGCTGCTACCTCTAAAACTTCAAAATAGTATGGCCGCCTAATTCCAATTAGCCCTGTTGTCGACCGTACTACCCCCAAATTTAGGTTTCTGCTGGATTCCCTCGGAGAAAGGATCCTTGATTCTTGCACATATGGCATTGCAAAGCATTTGCTCGCAATACGACATTCCAGAGGACGATGTACTTCTGCCATCAAGAGGTCAATTTGCTCATCGACCGCCTTCTGGATATTTGGCATGCCATCGCTACATGTGCATGTATGGTGTAGTGCCCCCATTTAATCATTTTCTGATGGAAAACCTTTAGAATATGGGGCTAGTCCCATTTCAAATTCTCTCGAATGGCTATGCCATGCAGACCTGCCTATATGTTCAGTTCGTGCGAACGCTCAATCATATTCTAAACTTTTCCAAGCTGCAGTATCTTCTGCTTTTTGAAAAGAGGGAGGCTAACCCATCTCTTGTTTACATTGAGGCATAAAATGGTCGAAAACTCGTACTTGATCTTCCTAGCAAGGGGTTCACTCGTCCATGGAGCACGGGGGGTAAGTTTCTCTTACTAGGCATAGTATTTCCTTTAGCTGCTAAAAATTCTTCTGAATGATCGTCTATTCTTTTGCTGTCCTCCCGAGGATTAACAAACATCCAGCACTCGATCCTATTCTCAGTGCCCTTAAAGCGGTTGATACTTGTCAGGTTTCTGCTCACTAACGAGAATCTTCGCCTATGCGGGTTTTTACATCACAGGAGATCAGCTAGATTCGTTAGTGCCTCCCTCTCATTCCTGAACCTAGACTCGCTCAGTCTCCTCTTCCCATGATTCTAATGAAGGTGGCGACAACGATGATTTAGAAGGAAGTGAATTGGCTGGCGAGTCGGAGGAAACTCCTAAAGTGGCATCAGTTCGCCCATGATGCCTTCAATTCCGGTGGAAAATGAAGAATAGTTAGTTCATTAGGCGAGCAAAGCTCCTTTGATTGAAGAAAAGGAAGAGGATAAATTGGTGAGGGACTCCCCCTAATCGAAGAGGAAATTGATTGGGATGCAGACATGGACGAAGGCGATGCCGACTTAGATGACAAGGCTCCGAAATCGAGTCCCGAGCATACTCCTTCAAGAGAGCATTTTTGGGAAGCTTCTCCCAAAAATGATTCTGCTACCAGCCCTTCACCCGAAGGTGCCGATTTTGACGTAAGAGACATGTGTGATATTTTTGTATATGTAGGTGACCTGATGCGTGGCTTTGCTTTGAAAATGTTACCTTCCCAGCCTACCTAGATCATTCCTACGAAGATGAACGTCCCAATGTTAATTGAAGATCGATCAGATCTGTGTACTTTGCAAGCATCGATAAACTGTAGTGCTTGCTTCACTTGGACTACGCATTTTACCGCTATCCCCTTAAGATATTTTAATCCATCTAAGGCCTTTTCTCTAAAGTTGTTCTATCATTTTCTGCAGGGATAATGTCTCGTGGCTTCTACAGTGTTCTTAGCCAAGCGCTTGAGTCTCAAGGTTCACAAAGGCACTTATCCAGATATTACTCCTCCTACGAAACTATCAAAGAGGGAAGGAAGAGAAAGATAGAGAGGCGGAAGAGCGCCGTCGGTAGGTAGAAGAGCGCCATCGGACTAAAAAGGGTCAACACCGCAATAGAGGAAGCAGTGAAGAGAAAAGAAAAAGCCCAATTGATCGGAGAGGCTCATCAAAGAGGCTAAAGAAAGATCGCGAACGTCTTCCCTCCTGCAAGCCACATTTCCTACTTGTTCTTAAGGGGGTTGCTATGAAAAACCCAACTTGAAGTCGGTTCGAGCAGAATCTTACTCACCCCATCTCCAGGCGAGTCAAAGTGGCTTAGAGCAGGCCGAGGGATGGGAGAAATTATGCATGCAACTCTCTACTACTAACCGAAATAATTGCCAGGAGATTCTCTCATTTGAGTCTAAAAAAGATGAATTTTAGAAGCAGCTTGCGGACCACAACTCTGAGATTAAGAGATTGAAGAAGGAGAGGGACGATGCCTTGAAATGAGAAAGTAAGATTGCTTCTTTGTTTAGAGAGCTGAAAGAATCAACTGATCGAGTCGCTCTCACATTCAGAGATGAAATAAAAAAGTGCCAAGATACTTTTGCAAGATGATTGAGGCACAAAAGAAAGTATCGCTGAACAGAGCCAAGAAATCGCTTCCCTATACGCGTAAATTTTGACTTTTGAAGCCGAGAAAAATCAATTAGCCATAGAGAAGGCTCGCACAAAGACCAGCTTTTCAGAGTTCCAAGATACTTTTGCAAGACAAATCGAAGGCGTGGATCCCACTATCTTAGGTTTCTATGATAATTACGTGCTTCATCAAGGTAGACTCATTTATTTTGGTCCATCGTTCTCTCAAATGCTCACGATGGTATGGGAGGAAGTTCTGGCCCGGCTCGAATACATGGGCGGTGGGTATACTTAGGAGAATCTAGTTTAGCAATACTTAAATAAAGAATCCTGCCTTGCTTTAGCAGAAGGCCAGAAAATCTTAAAACTGGAGAGAGAGCATGAATCCATAATTGTCACGACCACCATTGAGGCTACTGACGAATACTTTCCTTTTGGGCCGGGCGAGCTATCATTACATATTCATACCGAAGAGGGAATCATTGCCACTTCTCCCATGATCATGCAGCTACTAAAGGAAGGCAATGATGAAGGCTTTGAATTCATTGCACTTAAACAAACCCCTACTGCAAGTAACTTTCTCATCTTTCCCATGCTTGAATATTTTCAATTCATACCTAAGGAAATTGCTGAGATAACTTCCCTTCATTCTGATATCGTAGATCAAAGTTCTCTACCTACTGAGTTGCCTTCTCATCATGACGTCAGGTCGGCTGCTATTTTGACTGCATCAAGTGTTGTTTCTGCTTCTGCCGCGTAGCTCAGTCCACATTCTAAGCAAATTGAGGCTCTTCATGGTTTGAATGACACATTTGTTTCTTAAGAGGAGTGGTTGCCAGCTACTAGTGTGCAAGAGCAGGAAGACTAAGGCAACCAACCAGAGAAAGAAGAAATAGAGTAGCCCAAGACTGAGTAATAGATGATTGAGGTGAAAAAGGAGAAGGTTGAAGCACAGAGGAAGTTATTTAAGAGCTCTCACCGACCCCAAAAGCAAAAGAGTAAAGGAGGTTCCAGCAGTGGTTACGCTTCAGAGGGTGAGGGTGCCCCGAGTAAGGATAGGCCCAAGATATTGTAGATTAGAAGCAGGAAAGAAGACTAGGGAAGTGGTGAATAGACATCTAGATTTGACATGTCCTCCTCTTGTTGTTTTCTTTTTGATTACCTTATGTATAAGTGCAAAGTTGGGGCTTATTATCGTTTTTGTTATTGTCATAGCGAAACTTTGTATTTTGTTAAATTTTGGCCGATATCATGCGGGTACGACCCCTACATTGTAATTTTACTCGTCTACTTCTCTACGTTTCATGCACTTATGTTGATTTTATTCATCACTTATTATGTTTATTTCTATAATTATTGCCAAAATTCATTGTTTGGAGTAACAGAACTATGAAATTTATTATTATTCATTTATTTGGGTATTGGTGTGTGCATCCCCCAATTTGTGGGGACGTTTACTTCAAACACAAGATAAACGTCCATTTTCAATACCAGTGCTATTGTCGGTCAACGCTAAAAAAATTCGCCAGATTATTATTGTGTGGCATTACTGGATTCATTCAAATTACTTTTGATAATAAGAGTAGATTCTGGTTAATCTTGTAATAGATGAGTTTCTTGACATTGCCGGCACAATTTCGGTAATTATGAACGTGCGCAGCTTACGAAATGTGTGGCTTTTAAGATCGATATGAGCCATCGATCTAGAATGGTTTAAAATTTCTCGACGCTACCAATCTTGGGTAACGTGTGGAGTTCATGCTTCGAGGGTGTAGTTACATGACTCAAGAAATGATGTGCGACTTATGGGGATGTGCAGCTTAGAGAGTTCTGCTTGCTTGGATGTGATTCCACAATCCAAGAAGCAATGCGTGGCTTCCGAGATGCATAGCTTTGATTTGGGCCTTTCCAGTGTTGCCGGAGCAACATTGGTTCTTAGAAGGCAGGGATCGGGTGCTGCCAATCTAACAATTTGAGTTGATTTGCTTCCGTCGACTTGGCGGGCAGGTAAGGCTTGCTTGAGTGTGGTTTTACAATCCCAAGCAGCATTTGGATGGTTTTTAGCCGATTTGACCCGTTGACTCAGCAGGTTACTTTTATGAACACAGTTTTATTGGTCCAGAAAGCAAAACTATTTTATTAAGAAAAGTTAGGCAAATTCTGCCTATTTACAATGCCCCGGTATTCCGAGATGGCTTATTTGCTAAAAATAAGAAGTACATAAGAAAGTTTCAAATAAAGTAACTGTGCAGCGATTCGCTGTTCCATGCTCGAGGAATTTTGATACCATAAACAGTTGCTAGTTTAAATGTTCCATCCTCTAGCTTTTGATCGATCACAGACGGTCCTTTCCAGTTTGGTCCAAATGTTCCCAGTATTGGATAGACACGTTTGAGGACGAGGCCTCTTACTTCAAAGGTTCGGTTGTGGAGTTTGGAGTTGAAGTACCGTGTAACCTTTTCTGGTGGGCGGCGGTTCCCAGTTCGGTTTCTTCTCTCATTTCATAGACCAAGTCGAGCGACTCGAGCAGGAGTTGCTCATTTTTCCTTTGGTGAAATTTCTTCTTCGATGAGAGGGGATTTCTAGTTTGACTAAGATCATTGCTTCTGAACCATATGCTAGGGAGAATGGAGAGTGCCCAGTTGTAGATTTGTGTGTTTTCCTATAAGCCCATAGTACAAGTGGAAGTTCATCAACCCAAATTTCCTTTTTCTTTAGTTAGATGCTTTTTGAAAGTGGATTGGATTTTTTTTTTCCACTGCTTCCACTTTCCCATTTGCCTATGGATGCATGGCAGCGGAAAAGATTTTCTCGGTTCGAAAGTGTTTGCAAAATTCTTTGAACTCGACGCCTTCCAATTGAGTCCGTTATGCGTGATGATTTTCTATGGCACCCCAAACCCGCAAATAATGTTTTTAGTGACAAAATTAATAACTTTCTTTGTGTTAATGGTGGCCAATGGTTCTTCTTCGGCCAATTTGGTGAAATAGTCAATGACAACTATAGCATATTTGCCCCTCCATTAGCTTTTAGCAATACGCCAATCAGATCGATTCCCCATATTATGAATGGCCATGGGTTGACCATTTGCGTTAGCTCTGTTTAGGGAGTTCTTTTGATCTTGCTGAATCTTTGGCATCACTCACACCATCTGGCGTAAGCTGCTGCATCGTGTTTTACTATTGGCCAGAATTACCCGTATTGGAAAATTTTCTTTGCAAGGGTTTGCTCCCTAGTGTAGTCTCCGCAGTCGCCTTCGTGAATTTCCCTTAGGATCCTTCGAGCTTTGTCGTTAGCCACACATCTGAGCAAGGCAGTGGAGAATCGCCTTCGGTAGAGTATCCCATCCTGCACTATAAACCGTGGTGCATTTCAGAGAAGCTTCTTTCATCGGTTCTTATCTGTTGGAAGGGATCCTGTGAGCAGGTAGTCTTTAACGGGCATCATCCATATTTCTAGTCCTTAAGTCGCTTCAAAAATCCAATCTACTTCCATCTCGTTTGTTCTTGGAGTAGTTAGAGATTCAAGCAGAATGAGCCCCAATGACCGAACTTCCTTGGGACTGGCATGTTTGGCTAGATAATCCTCCTTCATGTTCTATTCTCTCTGGATGTGAGTTATGGTGTAATTCTTGATGTCGTTCAGCAACTCTTGCACTATATATATATATGTGTGTGTGTGGGGGGGGGGGGAGGGGGCAAGGTTCTCCCCTCGAGCATAGTATTCACCTTTCACCTGGCATACGACTAATTGAGAGTCACAATAGATGTGTAAGGATTTTATCTCAGCTCTTACATGATTTTTATCCTAGTTATCAGTGCCTCATATTCTGCTTCACAACTTCTCGCTAGGAATTCTAATCGTAAGGCATAACAAATGGCTCATTATTCGGGAGTCTCAAGCACTAACCCTACCCCCCCTCCCCCAAGCAGAAGTTATTTGATGCACCATCGACGAAGAGCTTCCATCATGTTTCCACTTTTGAAGTAATTTCTTCTTCATCATCCCGTACGGTAAATTCGGTGATGAAATCTGCCAACGCTTGCTCATTGATCGCCCTTCGAGGGTGATAGGTGATTGTATATTGACTCAATTTGATATTCTATTTGATGAGCCACCTGGAAGTCTTAGGGTGGCACAATACGTACTTTAAGGGTTGATCGGTCAATACTTTGATCGGGTGTGCCTGGAAATATGGTCGTAACTTCCTAGATGCAATCAAGAGACAGTACGCTAGCTTTTCCAATTTTGGATAATTTTTCTCGGTTCCAGTGTACCGTTTACTAATGTAGTATACGGGTTGTTGAATCCTTGCTTCTTTACGTACAAGCGCGACACTTAATGCGTGAGATGAGACTACCAAGTAGATGAACAAGTCTTCTCCGTCTACCTTCTTGGATAAGATCGGTGGGGTTTCCATATGTCATAGTAATTCTTCGAACGCTATTTGACATGCCTCATTCCAGTCGAAGTGCTTCTTTCCTTTCTTTAGCACATCAAAGAACGATTTACAGTTGTCGGTTGCTTTTGAAATATCGGCTTAGCGCTACCACCTTTCCATTCAAACTTTGCAACTCCTTCTCGTCCTCTAGGGCTTCGATTTCTCACACAGCAGTAATTTTCTCAGGATTTTCTTTGATGACTCTAGCGCTCATTATGAATCTCAAGAACTTTCCGGAGGCTACCCGGAAGTGATATTTAAGTGGATTGAGCTTCATCCCATATTTTTGGAGCATTTCAAACATTTTGGCGAGATTATCCAAGTGATTAGCAGCTATTCGTGATTAAACCAACATGTCTTCTACATGACCTCCATGGTTTTCCCGATTCAACGCTTGAACATGGTGTTTACTAATCACTGATAAGTTGCCCCTGCATTCTTCAAGATGAGTGTTAACTCCTCAAATTCGTAGCTCACCGACCTAATGAAGCAGCGACCTAATTACTTAAAGGGCCTGGCGACCTAACAGCCTAAGCGACCTAACGAGTTAGCCTATTAACGACCTAAAGCATGACCGAGTTAAGAAACATAGCGACCTAACGACTTAAGTACTCTACGACCGAAGAAGACCAGCGACCTAACTGCTGAAGTGAAGTACCAACCTAAGAGGTACCGCGACCTAACGGCTTAACCTGTTAAAGGATCAGATGGTCCAGCGACCTACGACTCAACGAGTTAGCGGCTTGAGCCGTGAAGCGACCTAATGAGCTAATAGACCAACAACGGGTTAACGACCTATGGGGTGATGTGACCTAACGACCTAATCCCTTCCACTAAGCCGCTCGCGACCTAAGTAGGTCGGAGTAACTTCTTTAGGCCGTATTTGGTAGATCACATCTCTTTCCCCTGCCATTCCTTGGGTCGCCCACAACCTAAATTATAGCCGACCTATCCCTAGGTCGCCCAACCCGTTAGCTCGCTCAGAGAGGATCAGGAGCTACCCTATTAAGCTGTAACCTTAGGTCATTCCCGACCTATCCCTAGGTCGCCCTTCGACCTACGACCTATGATCTAACTCCGAGTTCACCCTATAAATACAGCACTAGCTCCAACATTCAGGGGACTTTTGGATCATTCTCTGAAGCATCAACACTCTGCCATTTTCTCAACTCAAACAATACTTCAAGCACCCCAAGCACCAAGGACACTACGACAAACTTCAAGAGAGAATCTACATCATTCAACATGAACTCAAAAGATTATTCTACATCGAAGTTTGAGTTACTAGTCTAAAGTGTGTTGTAATTGAAGAAAGTTGTATAAGTTGTACTTAAGTCAGTAATAAAGAGAACTAAAGTGGACGTAGGCTTGACTATAAGCCGAACCACTATAAAAACTGTGTCTTTTACTGCTTTTATGTAATTTTCTACTTATCTCTAATTCCCGTATTGACAGGTGGTGCTTTCACATTTACTCTACATACACCGGGGTGTTAGCGTCTGATTTTTACGTTAACATTTTTGCTGCTTTCACTGAGAAATGAATTCAGGATACTGTCATCATAGCTTTACAGAAGTTTGTGGAAAGAATCTCTCTAAAAACCAGAAGTCTATTAAAAATAATGGCTCCTGGAAGAAAGCGCAAGTCTGTTAGATCCGGCGATGTTCGCGAGACTATTGCTACTTCTCCTCCTTTAAGTCAAACAACTCCAACCGTCGGAGTTACGAGAGCAGAGTTGGATGCTGCGGTTTCTGGGCTATATCAGCAAATGGAAGCCCAAAACAATCTGATGTTGGAAAGGTTGAACGCTTTGCTCGGGGCTAACCGTCAACCGGCGAATAACGAACCAAACTTTGCTGATAATGTTCATGGTGTTGAAGAGAGAGATGTTCCTCAAAGGGCAGCTGGCCCAGTCAAAGAGACACCTCCCCAAATGGGAGGATCGGGACCACAGCCGACTTTCCGCGAGCGCCTGTCGAGGCAAACTTTCCAGCAAATGGCCGATGCATGTCCTGTTGAGCCCCTTAATGATGAGGAATATTTCTCAGGAATGGTTCGACAAACCATGAAGGAAAGTATGCAAAGGGAAGAAGACAAAAAAGAATGGGGGTTCGCTCCGAGCAAGACTCCATTCACCGAAAGGATTTTGAAAGCAGAATTTCTAAGGAAGTTCGTTCCTCTTACCATTCCGGCTTATAAGGGGACAAGTGACCCTAACAAATTCTTGTACAAGTATGATTGGCACATAACTGGTGCCAGAGCATCTGATGAGATCAAATGCCGGTATTTTCTGGTATACTAGGAAGGTGTAGCTCTACTTTGGTTTACAAAGCTGCCGGTCCGATCTATAGAACAGTTTTCTGACTTGACTCGAAAGTTCAAGGAACAATTCAGATTGTACGCTTCAAAGGCGAAAGATATAATGTCATTATCCAGCTTGGAGTAGAATCCTGGAGAATCTATTAGATCTTTCTTGAATCCCTTCAATATAGCTTTGGCAGAAGTAGATAATGCAGAGCCGAGAATGATCTTGGCATACTTGATGAAGGCTATTGACAAGACAAGTGAGTTCGGGAAGTGGTTGAAAATAAAGGAACCGAATTCGCTTGATAAGTTTTATAAGAAAGCCGATGAATTCATGTGCTTGGAAAACCTTCAAGCACCGGCTAAGGTGGTATCGACAGGGGCTGGAAACAGTAATGCTGCTCCGAATAAGAAGGAATCTAGCAATCAGAAGAGGGGAAACGATGGTCAGAAGAAGTAGGGAGATGCAAAGAAAAGTCGTTCCTTCAACTTCACTCTTTTGACCCATACCCCGGAGAACATCTATTTTGCAACCAAAGACACAGTCGAGTTCCCCGCACCAGCTAAGCAGAGGATTGGAGCCAGAGCTAAGAAAAGTGGAAAATTTTGCCGGTTCCATAACCAACCCGGCCATGATACTAATGGGTGCCGTCACTTGAAGGGTTGATTGAGGAACTGTTAGAAGAAAACAAACTCCAGCAGTATGTGAAGAGGAACAGGAGTGCTCCAACTTCGTCAACTCAAGGACAACAGGCTCCTCTTCATCATCATCCTAGCTCAAGTGAAAAGGCAGTAGCTCATGAATCGGAGAGGCCCATTATTAATGTGATTACGGGAGGACCTCACCCAACAGGCAGAAGTTGGGATGAGATGGAAGGATACGCTCGTGCCTTGAAGTATGCACCAGCAGAAGAAAGTGTTTTTGTGTTGGAGGATGCTGCACCTTTGAAGCAGCAGAAAACTTTTAATAATGACATTGTCTTCAGAGTCAGGGATTCTATGGGTATTGAAGCCCCTACCATAGATCCCTTGGTTATTTCTGCAGGCATTGGACCTGCTATTGTGAGAAGAGTACTTGTTGATTGTGGTGCTTCTTGCAATATTCTTTTCAAAAAGACCTTCAATTAGATGAAGATTCCAATGGCTGATGTTCAATCTTCGTCACAAAAGATTGTTGGGTTTAGTGGGGAACCCAGGCAGCCGATTGGAACTGTTGACCTATTCGTTGAACTTGGAGAAGGGCAGAAAAAGGTGGTCCGAAGGCAGACTTTTGTAATTGTTGATGAATTTTCTGCTTACAACGCCTTCCTAGGCCAGCCAACTCTTGCAGCTTTTAAAGCAATTCTCACCCCGTGGTGCCTTACCATGAAATTCCCTACAGACAATGGAGTTGGTGTTGTGAAAGTGTATCAGAATGCGGGACGAGAATGTTATTTGATAGAACTGCGTGAAGCAAGGAAGAGAGAAATGGGAAAAGATGCGGTGGCCCCAGTCCGCATCAAAGATCCTACCTTGTAGCAATTACAGGGTGGACCCTGTACTGGCGAATGTAGTAGTGCACGAAGAGAAATGGATCCCAGAAAGGCCAGTGCAGAGGAAAAATAGAGTGGTACCAGTGGAAATAACGGTGCCAGTACCTGTTGATCCGAAAAATCCGAATAAAGTGCTGAATGTGGGTTCGCAACTTAGTGTAATGGTTCAAAATTCTTTGATATCATTCTTGAAAGCAAATCTGGACGTATTTGCTTGGAATCATGCTGATATGTGTGGAATATCCCCAGAAGTTGCAGTACATACTCTGAATATTCATCTGAAGTTTACACCTGTAAAGCAGAAGAGAAGAACCCAGGGTCCCGAGAGGTCAGCAGCATTGAAAGAAGAGGTAGATCGGCTCATGGAGAATGGCTTTATTGGAGAATCTACTTATCCGAATTGGGTTTCAAATCCAGTACTGGTTAAGAAAGCTAACGGGAAGTGGAGAGTATGCATTGACTTTTCAGATTTAAACAAGGCCTGCCCAAAGACTGCTTTTCGTTACCCAGGATTGATCAGTTAGTTGATGGAACAGCGGGGCATGAATTGTTATCTTTCATGGATGCTTACTCTGGATATAACCAGATCATGATGCATGAGCCCGATCAAGAGGACACGAGCTTCATCACCGATGTTGGTCTTTACTGCTACAGAGTCATGCCCTTCGGACTGAAGAATGCAGGGGCTACTTACCAAAGACTTGTTAATGCGATGTTCAAACCACAAATTGGAAAGACTATGGAAGTTTATGTGGACGATATGTTGGTGAAATCAAGGAAAGCAGTAGACCATATCGATCATTTGGCAGAAATGTTTGCAATACTCCGGAAGTACGGGATGAAGCTTAATCCTTTGAAATGTTCGTTTGGGGTGGAGTCCGGAAAGTTCTTGGATTTCATTGTGAGTGCTAGGGGCATTGAAGCTAATCATGCTCAGATCATTGCCTTAAGGGAAGTCAAAGCTCCTAGAACAAAGAAGGAATTGCAAAGTCTAAATGGAAAAGTTGCTTCCTTGAGTCGATTCATTTCCAAAGCTACTGATAAATGCATTCCATTCTTTGATGCTCTGAAGAAAGGAAGGAAAAACTTTGACTGGACTCCAGAATGCCAGAAAGCTTTTAATGAGTTGATTCGTCATATGGAAATGCCTCCAATACTTTCTAAGCCCGACAATGGTGAAGATCTTTTTGTATATCTGGCAATCTCATCTCATGCCCTCAGTGCAGCTTTGGTACGGGAAGACGCGAAAGTTCAACGTCCAGTCTACTACATTAGCAAGAGATTCACTGGGGCAGAGATGAACTATTCAAAATTGGAAAAGCTCGCCTATTGTCTACTGATTGCATCAAGAAAACTGAGGCCTTATTTCCAAGCTCATCCCATCAAAGTCCTCACCGATCAACCTCTGAAACAAGTCTTGTTTCGCCTTGAGACTTCGGGTCGTCTTCTAAAGTGGAATATTGAACTCAGCCAATACGACATCACTTATCATCCCCGAAGGGCAATTAATGGACAAGCATTGGCAGATTTCATCGCAGAATGTACAAACAAAGGTGATGGTGAGGAAGTGGTGGTTGATAACACCCCAATTCAATGGAAGCTGTATGTGGATGGCGCGAGGAATGATTACTGTTCTGGAGCTGGTGTTGTTCTTGAGACCCCTAAAGGACGGTCATTGCATTATGCATTGAGATTAGAATTTCCTTCGACCAATAATGAAGCAGAATATGAAGCTCTTATTGTCGGCCTGAAGATTGCTAAAGAACTGAACATCAAGTCATTGCAGATCTTCAGTGATTCTCAGCTTATCGTGTGCCAAGTTAAGAAAGAGTTTCAAGCTAAAGGGGGAAATTTGCCTGCTTACTTGTCAAAGACCTGGGAGCTTCTTGGTGATTTTGACCACTATACAATAAGCCATATAACTCGGGAAGAGAACAGGAAGGCAGACTCTCTTGCGAAGTATTCCAGTACTGGTGAAGCTCAATTATTGGGATTAGCTCCTGTGGAAGTCTTGTCAACTCCTAGCATTGATGAAATGGATATTGACTGGATCATGACCGTATCTCAAGAGCAAGAATCATGGATGACCCCGATAAAGGAATATCTTCTCAATAGTTCACTGCCAGAAAATCCGAGAGAACGCCAGAAACTGTTAAGAAAAGCTTCGTGGTACATAATTCAAGATGGCCGATTGTACAGACAGGGGTTTTCAATGCCATTACTCCGATGTGTAACCAAGGAAGAAGCTAAGACAATTCTAGCCGAAGTACACGGAGGAGAGTGTGGAGATCATGCAGGTGGCCAAACTTTAGCAAAGAAAATTCTCCGTTATGGATATTTTTGGCCGGATATCAATCGAGACGCTGCCGACTATTCCCAAAAGTGTGACAAATGCCAGATATTTGCCAAAATCCCTAGAGCACCTTCCACCGAGCTAACGCAGATGGTCAGTCCATGGCCATTTGCTATTTGGGGGATAGATCTTATCGGGCCTTTACCGACTGCCAAATCCGGAATCAAATATGCTATTGTTGATGTTGATTATTTTACTAAATGGACAGAAGCTGAACCACTAGCTACTATTACCTCTAAAAAGATGGTAAATTTTGTGACTAAAAATATCATTTGCAGGTATGGTGTGCCTTAGAAGATAATCACAGACAATGGTACCCAATTCGAAAATGAAGAGTTCCAGGATTTTTGCAAACGATTCAAGATCCGAAAAAGCTTCTCAGCAGTGGCTCATCCACAGGCAAACAGGCAAGTGGAAGCAGTGAACAAAATTATCAAGTCAACCATCAAAAAACAGCTTGAGAAAGCAAAAGGTGGTTGGGTCGATAAGCTGCCACTAGCACTATGGGCATACAGAACTACCCACAAAACTACGACTGGGCACACCCCATTTTCACTGGCATATGGATCACAGGCAACGATTCCGGTAGAAACAGAGGTCCCTTCACATAGAAGAATCCATTTCAATCAAGCTGAAAATGAAAAGCTGCAACTTGAAGCCCTTGACTTCCTTGATGAAAGAAGGAAAGAGGCTGAGCTCAGAATTGCGGCTCATCAGCAAAGAATAGTCAGGCACTTCAATTCTAAAGTTCGCCAACGCAGCTTTGAAGTTGGGGACCTAATCTTGAAAAGAATTATGACAGTTACAGGCGTGTTTGGGACGAATTGGGAAGGGCCGTATGTCATAGGCCAAAAACTTCTTGATGGCACATTCAAACTCACAACTGTCGAAGGAGACCCAATTCCAAGGGATTGGAACAACAATCACTTGCGTCCATATTATACTTAAAAGCTTTGCTGAAATGTTTTAAAAGAGTTGAATGTTTGATTCTTGTAATTAAAGCCATTGTAAAAGCTAGTGCAAGTGAATAATAAGAACCATAAAGTGGACGTAGGCCCAGTTTTTCGCCGAACCACTATAAATCTTGTGTTCTCTACTATTATAGAATGCCTGTTTTATTTCGATATATAAAGTACTTTAAATGTATTGCTAATATGTCGATTTAACGTTGCAGGCAATGAGAAACAAAGCTTACCCATCTCGAGAATAAACGATCCCTGACATCACTCAACAAGCAAATGCTAAGCCATTCAAAATCTCCATACTCAAATCCTACATAAGAAGTGCTTCAAGCAAAAAGTTAGTGATTCTGCGGGAGGTAGGCCCTTGCTAACTAATTGTGGTTGTTTGTACATACAAGCATCCGATTAAATAGCCTGTGTCTGCCCCTGCGAACTCACTTAACTATGAAGTACACTTCTTTGGATAAAGTAAATTACTGGCAATGGAAATGGAGGTGAACTTGGAAAAGATAACGGGGATCGCTGATATGAATAAATGGCGAAAAGACATGGGCGAGCAGGCATCAAACAGCCAAAGACCTCTTCGAAGGCACAAGCCCTCTTCGGAGGCACAACTCTTCGGAGGATAAAGACTTCAAACGTGGCATGCCAGAAAATGAAAGTTCTCTTTCTCAGCAAAAAAAGATTGGTATGGAATGACTGGAAGCACCTTCCCAACTGGAAGGCAAGGCGCTTATTCACTAGCTGAGACAGTTTGCGCAAACAAACATCCAAGTAACTTGCGTCCGCCCCGTGAGTCCATGTGCTGACCGGAGGCACCTTTCCAAGTGGAAGGCACAGGCGCCTGTTCAATAGTTGAGACAGTTTGCGCAAATAAACGTCCAGGTAACTTGCGTCCACCCCGTGAATCCAGCCAACCACGAGAAAGTAACTTCCGGGCATACTCGGAGGCACACATCTCACCGAGATCTGAAATAAAACTTCACAAGAGTTGAGATGTGAAAAGCCCTCTTCGGAGGCCCATTTCACCAGGAGTTGAAGTAATTCACCGAAGCTGAAATGATAACAAGACCTCTTCGGAGGCACACATCTCACCGAGATCTGAAATAAAACTTCACAAGAGTTGAGATGTGAAAAGACCTCTTCGGAGGCACATTTCACCAGGAGTTGAAATGATAAAAGGCCTCTTCGGGGGTCCATTTCACCAGAGCTGAAATGCAACAAAGCCCTTTCCCAAGGCACCACAAGACCTCTTCGGAGGCACCAGCCTTCTCCAAAGGCACACCTGCCCCCTCCGGAAACAGGAAGCCCTCCAACGAGGCACAACAAATATATATATATATATATATATATATATATATGTAAAAAAAAAGAAGCCCTCTTCGGAGGCGTACTTTTACTCTTGAGAGAAGATCAATCTCTCTACAATGAAATTATCCTTCTCTTGGAGTTGAAGTACCAAATCAAAGCCTTCTTTTGAAGCCCACTTCATCGAACTGGAAAATTCACTACTTTTCTTAAAAAAAAGAGAAGAGTGATCATCTCCAAAAGTTGAAGTGTAAAAAAAAAGGGAGGAAATAACTTCTCCAACACAGGGCACATTCTGCTAAATAAGAGGAATATTTCCTGAAAAAGGAAAAAATTATTCTTTAAAAAAAAGTACGAATGTAAGCCTCTCCATGATGGAAAAGTCGTTCTCCAAAGAAAGAATACGAGTCTTCTCGAAGCAGAAGAGTTGTTCTCCAAAATTTTGACAAAATGAAAGAAGTTGCAATAATCCATGGAATGGGGGCAATATAACATAGTTACATTCATAAAAGCAATGCTCAAATAACATACCACAGGCTTATTGCAACTTCACATAAAGAAAATAAAGAAACTTGCATAAAGGCGGAAAATAAATGCATTCTCAAATACAGACTGAAGTTTGTGAAAGTAAAAGAGTCGTTTTATTCCATACTATGAGAATTTTATACATGTGCAGGTTTCAAAATGAAAGAAGGCGGGGACCGGTACCCGCACAATCTCCGGTCAACGCAAGTTTATATATACAAGCAAAAAGCAGGAAGCGAGATAAAAAGCATAAGGTGAAAGCCATCATTTCTTCTTCCTTCCACCTTTCGAGCCTGCGCCTGGCCGGATGATCAACTTCTTAGGCCAGCTTGTAAGAGTAGGGGAAGAAGGAGAAAGGGGCACAATTGGACTTTCCTCTGCTTTTTCTTCGCCGGCGGAAGCTTCCTCCTTCTTCTTCGAGACTCCACTTTTCCCCCTCTTCTTAGAAGAAGACCCACTGCCTGGAGTAAAAAGAGCGGATAACGCTATATCATCAAAAGCAGTTCATTCCGGAGTCTTCTCACCTTCTTCAGGTTCTTCTCCCTCGGTTCTTGAGAAGCAATGGGATCATCCAAACCACGGAGAGATTCTATCTGCTCCTCTTGTGATCCCGGCTGAGAGGCAGAAGGAGGAGTGACCAGAAGAGACGGAGGAGATATAACTGGAGGAGGGGAAGTCTGAACAATGCTCGGTGCTTTCTCTACAGAAGAAAAGAAGTTAAAGTCGGTATCTATCGTAAAGAGAGGAGTTAGTGGCGCGTCGAGATTTAAAAAATAATCAAGAAGTTCATCAAACTCATGTGAAGCGAACGAGCTGTCCACTTGAGCAAGATCAACAGTAAGGTTACCCGGCGAACCAGGCTTTACTATGTCAACTTCAAAGCCCCGCGCATCACCTCTCTCTTGACTCTCATCGCCATTGTGAGCGGATGCACCCTCAGTGATGGCTTTAGTAGGAGGCGGAGAATGGGAACCGGAACCAACAATGTCGATCTCAGCCGAAACCGAAGGTTGAACTAGGTCGGTTAAAGATGCCTTCCCTACATGTTCTCCTTCTGCCATTCCGGCTCTCTCTTTGGCAAGTTGCTCCTTTCCCCTGGCAAGAGCAGCGCGTGCATTGTCATCAAGATAGTTTGCCTCTAAATCTGCCTTAGCATAGCCAGCACCACCGAGCATGTCAAGTATGGCCTCCCACACTTCGGCCAGAGTTATTTCATATTTGGGGCCTAGAAAGGAGAGACTACCGTGCCCCAGGACGCTATGCAAGTAGAAGTCAAATAATGTTGAGCTGATATTGGCCTTCGTTGCCTTATGAGACTCTTCAGCTACAATTTTGCCAGCAACAGCCTCATCACGCTCTCTTTCAGCTTTAGAAAGTCGAATTTTTAGCATTTCGAACTCCGCGTCTTGAGAGCTAGTCTTCTTGCGCAGCTCTACAATATCCGTGCGATAGTCTTCCATAATTTTCTCCTGACTCTCGAGCCTAGCTTCGGCATCTCTTTGAGTAGCGTGAGCATCTCGCACTTGTTGTTGAAGCACTTTCTCCTTTTGAGAATAGGAAGTGGAGGAAGTGGCAAGCTCTTCTTTAAGTTTTTCAACTTCCGCTTCGAGCTTCTCATTATAAGTAGCGATGCTCCTCATTTCCGCGTCATGCAGCTCAAGATTTTTCTGCCATTCAGACTTGTCGTTTTCCATTGTTAGCATGGCCTCAAGGTTTGCACGGTTTACCCTCTGAAGCTCGTCGACAAGCTTTTGCCAACCCGACATTCTCTCAATATCGAGTTTGACAGCATCGAGATTGCGCAGCATTGCCTGCTTGTCGATCGGGACCAGGTCAAGATCAAAGCGCACTCCCTTTAAGCAACAGTTCGGAAATCGACTCTGAAGAGTAGCCGGGCCTGGTCTAACCTGATATGGGGGCCTGCCAATGATTGTTTGAATATCAGTACGTGCCAGGGCAGGAGATTGGGATTGCATAGGAGCAGCGGGCTTTTCGGAAATTTCGGATGCCAGCCCTTTGCCATGTTTGGCCCTTTTACTCATCTCTTCAGCAACATGACTTTTCCCTTTATCGTCACGGGATTTTCGCTTGTGAGAATCGTCTTTCCTCTAGGAAGAATCATGTCGCTCATCCCGTCTCTCATGATGTTCTACGTAGGCACGCCTTTCACGAGCTTTCCGCGCAGCTCTTTCTTTGTCAGTCTCCTTATAGGAAGGAAGATATCTCTTGGGATCAAAGGAGCCACGCCTTCCGTAGCTCTGGAAGTCGTCATAGTAAGAGCTGCGTCGCCCCATTGAAGAACCTGAAAATGAGAAACATGCAAAACTTAAGAATCTATGAGGTAAAGAGGCAAAGTGCGTATGAGTGCTGAAAAATCCTAAGTGTGTGTAACGTGCAAACTACATGCATCAAACTACGAACCACTCCTCGGTTGCGGGGAAATGATGGGTTTTACAGATAGCGTCAACTCTTGGGCTGACGGAGTTTGTTGTAAAATAGATGTTGCTTCAACTGCTGAAGAAGTAACCCTGGCGGTAACAGGGCCGTCTTTAAAGAGCTCCTGTGAAGTGATCATCAGGTCGCTCAAGCCCTCAAAAATGTCATCCCCACTCTACTTGGCAGGGCTCGCTGTCTCGGTTCCCTCATCACCGGATTTCCCTGAATGATGAAAAGGCTCTTCCTCTTCGATGATCGGGGCAAGTGTAAGCTTGTCAAATGGCCTTGCAATATCAGTGGAAGTAGAGCACTTCACCAGTAAAGCCTCAGAAGTAGGTTCCTTCAGTATAGGTTCATCAGTAGAAACTGGGGCATCTGGCGACTTGGCCGGAGAATCGGGAACTTCATGAGGTTGAGTAGAGCGAGAAGAGTGAAGAAGTCCGAATTGATGCAGAAATTAATCTCTCAACAAAAACTTAATACTTCTTTCTTCGGCCGGCACGACACTTAATCTATCAAAAGTCGTCTTGTGACTGGGATTTCTAGAGGGAGGAGGAAGTGCTGTAAAAGAAAAGAATGAAGTTAGCACTCAGCAATTCGGATCTTGAAAAGCTGAAACGGGAAGAATGGGAATGAGCAATTTTACTTCCTTTTCTCCAGATGGCATAAAACCCTTGGGGGCAGCGGACGAAGAAGAATTGATTCAGAAAACCGTGAGCACTTTCGGGAAGATCGGTGATAAGTTTACGATTTCTGGCACTTCTCACGAATATAAAGGAGGGGCGGTCTTTATTCTTTGCAAATGTGCATAAGTAGCAAATTTCTTCGAAACTCGGAAGACGGTTAAGTGTCCTCCTGAATAAAACACACAATCCCATCAGGATGGCGTATCCATTGGGATGTAGTTGAAAGGGAGAGATGGTTAGCCGGAAAAGGAGTTGATGAAGAAATTCATTGAAAGGAGGAATGACACGCACATATGACGGTTGACGACGACAAAACCAAGAGGTGGCCTATCGGCGGTATCATTTGGGCCAGGAAGTATAGCATCCACTTTGGCAATCCCAAATTGAATTCGCGATTGATTGAACGCCCGCTGACTCAAGGTAGTTGGAGTTCTCTCCGGAGGATCGACCAATGGGTCGGCTATCGGGAAGACTCCTTTAGATTGCTCGATTATCTCTTCTTGAGAGGACATTCTACACAAGGAACTGGATATTCAAATGTGAAGGTGCACATTTTCTAAATGTGTGAAGTGTTGTGTAAAACTAACAAAGTGACAAGCAAGTATAACTGGAATTAAATTAATAAACATATGACAATTGTAAAATTTCAGGACTTGTCGCCTTAAGTCCAAATATAAGTGTAGTATTGATGCAAACAAATCAGCTTTAGTTGGTTAGCATTGCTTTACTACTTCACTTGAATTTGTTGGTTCACAGCATTTCATATAATTTCTTTAGGTTGATCATATTATATCGACTAAACTGTCATTCGATGTGGGCGATCAGTGGCAGTATATTCGTCCCATTTTTCTACAAGTGTTGTGTTTAACAGGTTGTTAGCATTAAAGTTAGTGTAATCTGTAAAGAAGTGCAACAAAGTCCGAGTAGCTTATTCTAGCAGTTCAAGGTTGAAATACAATCAAGTTCTATTGGATGGTGCAAATATTCAAATTTTGTTCAAGACATTAAGCTACAGTCCAAGTCAAAGGGTTTAAGGCATGGAATCTCAGGGCAAGGCAAAGCAGATTTGGTTAAGTGTTGGGTCGTTCAAAACCCTCGCATGACCTAAAAGCTTAAGCCGCAGGAAAGATAAGTCGCAATAAGTGCCTGAGAGTTAGCTCGCCCACGACCTAAGACATATGCCCCAGCAGGTTGAGCCGCAAATAATTTAGGTTGCGAGAAGGATGTGCCGCGAGTTAGGTTAAGCCATTGGTTCTTTAAGTCGTGATGCATATTAAGGGAAAAAGTCTCGGGTCGGAGTGATGTAAAATCATCCAAGTCCTAGCTCGGCTACGATCTAACTCTTATGTCGTTAATACTTAGGTCGTTATAAAGTAAGGTCATTCTTCTTTAGGCCCTATGTTACTCGAGCATGATAAGTCGCAAGAAGGGAAGGTCGCAGGCACGCCAGGCCGTGAGCCAGTGGTTCGTTCGTTTTCCCCTAAAATCTCGAGAATCTTTAACTCGCTTGATCCACTAGATCGTCCCAGAGGTAGTTCGGCAGTCTCAGGCCGTTTCCCCTTGGAAAATCCTAAGTCTCCTCCCCCATTACTCGCTAGCCCGTTGACAATCTTCTCACCTCCTCTAGAATCACTAATCAGTTAGCCTAAAAACACTGTAACCCATTATCTTCTCCTTGCCAATCGTCCAAAGCCAAATCGAACTACCTCAAATCCATCAACAATCGGTGTAATAAGATTCGTAGTAAAACGTGGCGTAAGGAAGTAGGTCAGAGATGGAAAGTGGGATTCATGATTCAATGATAATCGAGGATTGAATAGGAAGCAGATTCACTTACGCAATGAAGTATTAAGGATAATCGGTGATTAGCCGGTTCGAAATTGTCTTTGGGAAGCTCGAGGACTCGTTAATGGCGGATTCGAATAAAGGAGTAAGTGATGAGAAGAAAGAAGAAGGTGGACGACTTATACTTTGAGATGGAAGAACATGAAACGGCACGAACGACCTAACCAAGCCTTTAGGTCGCTTGCGACCTAGCGACTCAGAAGGGGACAGGTTAAAAGATATCGAAGCACACGACCTACAATCTAAGGCGTGTATTTTGAGGGGCAAGTGTTAACTCCTCAAATTCGTAGCTCACCGACCTAATGAAGCAGCGACCTAATTATTTAAAGGGCCTGGCGACCTAACAGCCCACGCGACCTAACGAGTTAGCCTATTAACGACCTAAAGCATGACCGAGTTAAGAAACACAGCGACCTAACGACTTAAGTACTATACGACCTAAAAAGACCAGCGACCTAACTGCTGAAGTGAAGTACCGACCTAAGAGGTATCGCGACCTAACGGCTTAACCTGTTAAAGGATCAGATGGTCCAACGACCTACGACTCAACGAGTTAGCGGCTTAAGCCATGAAGCGACCTAATGAGCTAATAGACCAACAGCGGGTTAACGACCTATGGGGTGATGTGACCTAACGACCTAATCCCTTCCACTAAGCCGCTCGCGACCTAAGTAGGTCGGAGCAACTTCTTTAGGCCGTATTTCGACCTAAATTATAGCCGACCTATCCCTAGGTCGCCCAACCTGTTAGCTCGCTCAGAGAGGATCAGGAGCTACCCTGTTAAGCTGTAACCTTAGGTCGTTCCGACCTATCCCTAGGTCGCCCTTGGACCTACGACCTACGACCTAACTCCGAGTTCACCGTATAAATACAACACTAGCTCCAACATTCAGGGGACTTTTGGATCATTCTCCGAAGCATCAACACTCTGCCATTTTCTCAACTCAAACAATATTTCAAGCACCCCAAGCACCAAAGACACTACGACAAACTTCAAGAGAGAATCTACATCATTCAACATGAACTCAAAAGATTATTCTACATCGAAGTTTGAGTTACTAGTCTAAAGTGTGTTGTAATTGAAGAAAGTTGTATAAGTTGTACTTAAGTCAGTGATAAAGAAAACTAAAGTGGACGTAGGCTTGACTATAAGCCGAACCACTATAAAAACTGTGTCTTTTACTGCTTTTCTGTAATTTTCTGCTTATCTCTAATTCCCGTATTGACGGGTGGTGCTTTCACATTTACTCTACATACACCGGGGTGTTAGCATTTGATTTTTACGTTAACATTGAACGACATCATTTCCTAAAGTATAATCCCAGATCGATAATGAAGTTGGTGTTTTCTTGATCAGATTCGTGCATCATAACGTGCTTATAACCCAAGTATCCATCCATAAATGATAGAAGTTTATGCCCAGCCATCCCGTCCACGAGCTGATCGATTTTGAGCTGAGGAAAGCTGTCTTTTGGGCAGGCTTTGTTTAGATTCGAGTAGTAAATACAGGTTTGCCATTTTCCATTGGACTTCTTGACCAAGACCGGGTTCGATAACCACTCGGAGTAGGTTGCATCACAGATGAAGTTGTTCACCATCAACTTATCCACTTCTTCTCTCAGCGCTTTGGATTGGGCCCTAGGCTATGTCTCTTATTCTATACTGGTGTGTACTTAGGATCAATATTAAGTGCATGGAATGTGATCTCTGGAGATACCCTACATATATCGGAATGCGTCCAAGCGAATACATCCAGGTTGGTGCGGAGAAATTTAACGAGTTCAATTCGCATCTTGTTTCCAAGATGTGATCCGATTTTCAAGACTCATGTTTGGTCAACCATATCAACTGAGACAAACACCATCACTTCATTCGGTGCTGCCCATCCCTCATCTGAACTCTTGTTTCTAGGGTCCAAAGCCTTATCAAATCAGCTGTGATCCCCAAGCTAGGGGTGGCTCTTTAGTTGTTATTCGAAAGGTTCGGGAATATGGAGATTTCTACCCACATCCTTCCCGTTTTCCTTTCTTTTAGATTCGTGCAGTTCTATAATATAACATACCCTAGCAGCACTTTGGTCTCCTTTGATCACTCCAACACCATTCTCCATTGCAAATTTCATGGTAAGGCACAACTGGGCAAGAGCAATTCTGAAATCTGCCAGTGTAGGCCATCCCAAGATGGCATTCTATTGGGAAGTTTCATCTACGATCACAAAAGTTTGAATGAGGGTGACTCTTTGGTTGCCTTCCCCAAGTTCTACAGGCATGTTAATCATGCCGATGGATTGTTCTGGTTTTTTCGTGAATCCTTGGATCTTTATCTTGCAAGCGGATACATCTTTCATACTGATCATCATCTGATTGAAGGTTCGTTTAAAGAGGATGTTTCAAACCACCGCTGTCCACCAATACACATCGGACCACAGTGGGTTCGATTCATATTGTTACGACCATGGAATCGAAAGTTGGAGCTTCTTTCCCTTCGGTGTCTCGATTTTGAAATACTATATCATCATTCGCGGTTTTCTCTGCTTGTAAGGGATTCCATCTTCGATCACAAGGCATAAATCCTTTGGAGCATGTTTTAATGAGATTGCGTACCACTCCATTTCTCCTCAACTCGTCTGTGTAGGATGGGGTCCTCCGAATAATTTTCCAATGATGAGTCTATGGTCAATCCTTCTACAGCCCTCCTTGCTGCCTCCCGCTTGTTTTCACGATCCCGAGGAGCTTGGGGAGCCGTAGGATGATCAGGATTTTATGGCTTCCTCACATAGTGCTGAAGCTTAATTTCCCAAAATTATTCTTCAATTAGGTTCTTCAAGTGACGGAGCTCATTTTTTTCATAACCATGTGTTTCATGGAAATGACAATACTTCCTGGAGCACTTTGACTATTCAGTCGCCTCTTTATTAGGAGGCTTCTTGTACTCCTCCATTCTTTGTGTTGTGAGATAAATGTTCACTGGAGTATCGTAGAGAGGGGTGTAATCTTTGGGCCTGAAGCCTTTAAGCCACTTATAATTACCATTTCATACATTTCGTTGAGCGGTCCCTGAGGTATTTATGTCCTGGTTTATTGCCATAACACACGGCCCAATGTTCATCAGTTGCAAGCTAGCAGATTTCCTTTCTAATTTTTGCACTTGTTCTACTCTCAACTATTTACTCACCTTTCGATTGAAGTCTTTCCTTGCAGTAGGTTGTTTAATTTTGACCCATTTTCCAAATTCAGTTTTGAGGTAGATGGCGTAGACAAGGCCATAAAAACCATATCCTCGTTCAGATTGCCAACTTTTGTCACTGTGATATTGAACCGATTCATGAAAGACTTTAAAGATTCATTTCGTCCCTAGAATGTTCCATATAAGGACATCACATCTTTTGGTTGTGCCATCTGAAGCCTACATTAATCAAGAAATCTTATTGCTAGTTGATTGAAGGTGGAAATTGATCTTGGCGGAAGTCTGGCGAACCTCGTAGAAGCAATTCCTTCCAAGAAAATCAAGAAACATTTCCACCAAACAGCATCCAAAGCATTCGCTTTGTCCATGTACCAACTGTACTTATACAAATAGGGTTTCAGATCTCTCATTCCATCGCAAGATGGAATAGTTAGCATAGTGAACTTCATAGGGTACCGCTCATTCAGAATGTAACAGTGAAGGGAGTCCGACACGAAGCAGATCCACATTCATCGTCCCTTCTATTCTTATTTTCATCTATTAGTTACTTGACCATGTCCGTGATATATTCCTCAGATGTTCTGTAATCTATGGGTTGGATATTAGTGACTAAGATAAGTTTTTGGTTTTGCAAATGACCTTCGTGACTAGAAAGCCTAGGTTATCCTGTCTTTGGAAAAGTCACTTCCTCAGGTTTGGTTGGCTTGCGATTGGTCAAATAGGAGCAGTCTGTATCTCCCTGGCATTGTTGAATGCATTGGCATTTCTTCTCAACTTGTCATTGTCAAATTGCTCACCATCCTCCGAGTCGAAGAAATCCATCGCTATATCTTCCCATGGGGTTTTTTTTCTCCAAGTTTTGGGTTGCAACTGGTTGCCTTGCAGTTAACGGAGAACTTGCATTTCCTTCTAAATCAATTCCTACAGTTCCACCTATCACTCCTTTCTCATGCTGTTTTTCATTTCTCCTATTTAGGCTCGAGACAGAGGAATTCTCTTATTCTACGATAGCCGCGGGTTCTACATGGTGAAAGGGAATGCGGATTAAGGATCTTAAGGCTAATTTAACACTAGAGGGGGGTGAATAGTGTTTAATGGATTTTAAGACTTATATGGACTAAATTGAAATTATGACACAAACAAATGCAAAACTTGATTACAGACCAATCACATAATCAAACATAGATGCAAAAAGTAAATAAAAAGCAGTAAATAAAAAGTAGTAAAAGGAAAGAGCACACCGGATTTTATACTGGTTCAGAGTTACCCTACATCCAGTCTTGTACCAAGGCAAACCACCTTATACGGATTTTTATTATACCAATGTCGAGATTACAATCCTCAATTTATAAAGGCCTTAAGGTACCCTCCTGTCTCACGAGTCCGGAGCAAACCCTCTTGATTTACGGGACTCAAGACTACCCAATTAATTTCCAGGCACAACCACACCTTATAGAGAGACTCGATATACTTTTGATTACAAATTAATCCTATAACTCTGAATAGAACTTTAATCTTCGAGTGAGGGCAAGGAATCAAAGTAGAATGATTTTTTAATTTAATTCACTTAATAGTTCGGCAGAATTTCGATATGATCTTAAAAAATATGAAAATTATAGAATATGGATTTATGGAGAAGAAGAAATGAAGAAAATATGAAATTAGATAGTTAAAAAAATTGTTTGTGAAGGCTATTTATAAAGGAATAACGGTCACAACCATTCGTGAAGAAATTTAAACGAATAGACACTTCTTTTGAAAATTGAAACTTTTGAATTCAATGGCCACCATATCGACATAAGTTATCCCATGAGGTCGACATCCCTAGTTTAAAAACTATGTAAAATTTGTTTTTGAAAATGGAGTTTAAAACAAGAGTTTATTAAAAACAAATAATATTTTAAGGCTAAAATCTCTTTTTGAAAATCATTTGAAAAGATAATTTTTAAGGCTAAAACATTTTGAAAAGCAGATTTGAAAGTCATTTTGAAAAACCATTTTGAAGTAGTTTTGCAAGCTTCTTCCTACAAAATATCTCATCACATCAGGACTCGAGAACTTGTACAAAACCAGGATGTTCATGGGTTTTTAAGCCACTTGTCGTAAGTTGGTAAGCCATTAAGAAGGTAGAAATGGATTCCATCCCAAATGAAATTCGGAATGAAGATTTCCATGTTATTATGAAGTTTTAAAAAAAAGTAGACACGTATCTTTGAAATCTTGATCTTGATACTTATGAGTCTTCAACCTTGATTTCTTTATTCTTGATATTTATACTGTACAGTTTTCAATAATCAGTATCTACCTTATATATATCTTGCATAACAACATTCATATATGTCTAGACAATAGTGTTAGTATATAAGTTATAATAAAATAAGTTACAAAGGTTGTTGTCATCAAAACCACTATCTTCAATTCCTAACAATCTCTTCCTTTTTTATGATGACAACCTTATAAAATATACTTACCACTTTGATCGATCATATAATAACACATACCATAACTCCCAACTTCCGCTTACTCCAACAACTCCCCCTTACTCCAAGCCTTTTATTTTATATAACTTCTCTCCCTTTGTCATCAACAAAAATAACCTAAAAACCTTGAACTTAATAGAAAATGAGATAAACAATCATATGGCATAAGAATAATAATATGGCATCCTAACTGGAATTCATGTTTCTATACGTCGAAGATTGTTTCTGGAAGAACATTAATTAAGATAACACTTCTATACAAATTAACAAACTAATATACAATCATGAAAACGAAAAAAAACGCTTAATGAGGACCCTTAACTATTGGTGATTTATGGACCGAACAATTTGGATAGTGGAGAAAAAAGTTTCCACGTTGTTCAACCTAGTTTCCATTAGCATCTAAAAGAACCTCTCCAACGCAGATCTCGCCATCATCTTCATCCATATGAACATCCAGATTCGACAGAGGATGTTCTTCTTCTTGATCCTCTTATGGTTCTTTTATAGGCTCTTCTTCTTTAGAATCCATGGTTTTTGATGATTCTTCGATGACAATGGGATTGACATGGTTATCCATAAGGAATTTTTGTAAACTCCTAAGGATTCTGCCTTGCCTATCTTGTTCTCTTTCCATTTGCAGTTGACTCGCTTGAATCTCCATCATTATTTGAAGCAAATCTTTCATCTTCTCTCGAAATGCGATGACTCGTACATGTGTGGTTCGTTGAAAAGGACCAGAATGAGGAGATGTGGGTGAAGAAGGTTCATTTTTAGAAGAGGAAGCCATTAATTAACTGTTTTAGAAGTTCGTTACAGAGAATAGAACAGAGAAAAGGAGTAAAAGTCGAAATATATAAATATATAACTTAATACTAATTTTAAATTTGAAAATCACCGCTAGTATGTCGACATAGGGAGATGGATCATGTCAACATGCCCGGTTCAATTTTTGAAATTTTTTATTTGTATTACTTATTAACTATAAGTGTATTATAGTTTATATTTCAGTTAATGAACATGTACCTAATTCTCTTCTAAATTTAGTAAAGTTCTGTTCATTTAATGGTTTGGTTAATATATCAGCAATTTGTTTTTCAGTATTAACATGTTCAAGAGTTATGACTTCTTTACTTATATTATCTCTTAGATAATGATGCTAATATCAATATGTTTTGTTCTAGCATGATGAGTTGGATTCTTAGATAGGTTTATTGCACTAGTATTATCAAAATAATTGGTGATTTAGTTATAGTTAATCCAAAATATTTTAAAGTTTGTTGCATATATATAACTTGAGAACAAGCCAAAGCAGCAGATATATATTCTGCTTCAGTTGTTGACAAGGATACAGTGTTTTTTTAATGACCCTAACTCGACCTTCGAAAACTGACACCAAATACATCATCCGTATTCGAATGCTGCAGATTCAAACGTCGAATCTGGTTCGACGGAGCTTATAACCCATTAAGTACAACAACACAGCGGAAGAAAAAGAATATATATCATTGATATACAACATTCGATACGACAATGATAAATGAATATAACATAATCAGAGAAACACAACAGCAGAAAGATTTGCACCAACAATAAAAGCTTCAGAGAAATCCAATCCAATATTGCAACTCCATCTCTAATGCTCCAAAACCAAATAGCTCAACTCAAAAGCTTCAAAGACTCCAATCCAATATGCTCTAACCACCCCCAAATGTTGAACTGAAGCAACTTGGTTCACAATGTAATTGCCAAAATCCAAAGACTCGATAGAATTACAAACAGAAAGCTGAAAGCTATCGAATCTAGATCTACTATCTGAAAATCTAACTCTAGGCTGCCCGTGTGAAAAATTGTGGGCACCCAGAGTTTAGAAAGGGAAAAATAAACTCCAGGTCAGTCATGTGACTGGTGTGAGCAAACAAAAACAGTTTATCTTTAACAAAAGCAAAAGAAATAAAAAAAGAAATCCGCAATGCTTTTTTGCAAAATGAAACTGGCATAAGGCCTCTCGCCACACACACAATGCAAGCGCACACTTGGAGGAGATTTCTCCTTATGACAGTCAAAAATGCTTGATACCCAAAATCCTTTTGATATTATTATTAGTGCATAGTGCAGAAAACATTTCGAAAGTATAATATTAATCTTAGGTAACATAGACTTCGCACTATGCCTACTATAGCTACTGTCTAAATAGTGGTGACGATCATAAGTAAATGTCAAGTTATACGAGGCGCGTATTGGGTGATTGGATTTCCAACAATGGTCAGGCAAAGGAACTTCCCACACCGAATGGAACGCCTCCAGAGGGACGCCCCTGAAAGCCTAACTGAATCTCTATCAACACAAGGTCGAGTTACCTCTGTAACTAGGTAACTACTGACACGAGCATGCCATCCACTGGTCGTTGCCGACCTTTATACGAGGTACCTCTACACTAACAACCAAAAAGCAATAAGTTTGTAGCAACCACATAGGTTATATATCTGGGCTCCATACCATGATACCACCTTTTATCCAGAAGGAAATGGACATACCCTAAGGGGCGCGACCCCTGATAACCTTACTGCAACGATTCCTGTTTCGACCATTTCCAGGTTGTGAGGTTCGACGAAGTCTCGTCAACAAAGCTACGCTTTACACAAAAGCCATGCTTTGATCAACAAATGATCAACAACACTTCGTATGCCACATTACCAAATTAGGAGTGTATCCCAAGTAACCATCAACTACATAACCTCTGAGCTCATACGTCTTAGAAAAGGGTGTTCAGCTAAGAGAATAAATTCTCCGCCATCAAACAGAAATGTATGTGATAGAAACTAGCTTTACATCTCAAAGTGTAATATCAGACATACATCCATACAAGTCTGTTCCGGGTTCGAACAGAACCAAAGGCACTTCAAAGAAACCCTTGCAATCTGGGTATTCACAATCCCGATCGGACTCCCCACACACATGGAGATCTCTATGCCCACGCGACTCAGTGCAGAGACATTCGACGGGTAGTCATTTCTTTCTCGAAAAAACCCAGTCTTCACCACCGGTCTTCAAATGCTATCCATTATGTCATATCACTATTTGGAATGGGTTATATGACATATAGTCCTCTCCTGGCTAAACCAAATAATGAGCGCTTAATTTTAAAACCATATAGATATCGGGATCTTAGTTAAGTCGCAACTTATTACCCAAAACTTTTCTTTCAAATGGTTTAAACAAATTACCATTTTAATCTTTTAAATAAAAGATTCACCTTTGAAGATACTTCCTCAATTTCAAAACAAGATTCATCAAATCTTTCACAAAGATTCATTCATAGCTTTCAAAACAAATCCATTTCAAATCTTTTATACAAAAGATACACCTTTAAGATCCTCTTCAATTTCAAAACAAAGTTCAACAATCTTTCACAAAGATTCATTCATAGCTTTCAAAACAATTTCAATTCCAAATATTTTATACAAAAGATACACCTTTTATATCCTCTTCACTTTGAAAACAAAGTTCAACAATCTTTCACAAAGATTCATTCATAGCTTCCAAAATGATTTTCATTTCAAACTTGAAATCCTTTCAACACAAATTGGAAATCCTTTCTTTGTATGAAAGCTATTATTATTTGGAAAACAAGGGTTTTCGTTTCGGAAAAATCCGATCAAATATACACAAGTTATATTCTTTGAAGTATAAACTTGGGTTAATTCAAATTCAAAATAATACTTTTAAAATGGTTTTAAATAAATATATCATATTGTATAAACCTTTCAAACCATAATTTACAAAACAATTTAAAAACCTAAACAAGATATATAATATTCAAACTAAACTTCAATTTCAAACTTCCTTTCAAAAGCTTTTCATATTTAATCCAATTCCATTTCCAAAACCATTCGGATTCAAAATTCAACTTTAAAACTATTACATAATATTAAATTCAAATATCCATGACTTAACTTATTTCCTCGTGAAATCCATATTTGTGTGTGTACGGTGTAATCTAAGGGCAATAGTGCAACATCATTCAATCATCACAATCCAAACACAGTAATATCGATAAGCAGTATAATCCTATAACGCTTATCTTCATTCACGGATTCACGAATTCACAGATAAATAATATAAGCTCATCACAGATAAATAAATCACATTCATCACAGACAAATAAATCACAGCTCAAATCAAAATAGAGCACCACACATCAGAGGTTTCAAATAATTCAACATCCTATAGAATCCAAACATCCATAAGTAAAATCAATTAATTATCTGATTAATTTAAATTAGATTAATTACTTATGAATAAACTACTAATCACGGTTAATTAATACTAATTAATTACAAACCATCTTAATTAATTAACCTTTAATCATTTATCGATTAACCTTTGATAATAAATTAATCAACCTTTAATTATTAATTAATCAACCCTTAATCATTAAATAATTAACCTTTAATTATTTAATTATCCTTTAATTAATTTTCCTTAATTACATTAATTAATTAACCCTTAATTAGTTACTTTTTAATTAATTATCCTCAATTAATTACAATAAGTGATTGTCCGTAATCAATTTCATTAATTATTTAACCTTTAATTAATTAATTATCCTCAAATTAATTGCTTTAATTAATTAACCATATTAATTAACTATCCTTTAATTAATCACTTGATTAATCAATTTTCATCATCTATCTTAATTAATTACCTTTGATTAATTAATTATTCCTTAATTTATCACATTAATTAAATTAACCTTCAAGTTGATTACATAATTAGTTATCCCTTAATTACATTAAGTAATTAAAAATTTATTAACTTTTAATCATAAATTAATTCACCTTTAATCAGAAATTAATTCTCCTTTAATCAGAAATTAATTAACCTTTAATTATTAAGTAGTTAACCTTTAATCACTTGATTAATCTTAAAATTAATTACATCAATTAATGAATCGCGTAAATTAAATCCTTTTAAGTAATTAATCGTTTAATCACTTTAAATCTTTAAATTAAATCAAGGATTAAAATACTTCATTCTTTAATTATTTACATAATCACAATATTGAGTTTATTTAAAATAAACTTTCAAAACAAAGGTTATATATATATATATATATATACATACACACACATATACATATCTGTGTGTGTGTATTAAACTCTTTCAAAATTAGTAAAAAAAATATTTTTAAAACCTTTACTAAGTTTGTAACTTAAATAAAAAAAGTTTTACTGAAAAACATTAATCAGGAAAACATTTAAATTTGATTAAATTTAAATTTTTAAAACTGGACGTTTCCTTTCTTTTTGAAACTTGCGCCTATTTCAAAAACCCGAGCCATATCAACAAAATCCCGAACATAACTTCGAGTTTCACCCTCCCTCTTTTACTTCGAGATAAACCCATAACAACTTCAAGTCGAACCCGATAATTTCCTTTCTTCCCCAAAATTTAACATACCTGACATCTACGATATCTCTTCGCCGGCATTCTGGCCATCGTCGTCGTCGCCTGCATATCGACTTTGACCATGCCGAGCAACCCAAACACTCAGATCTATGAATATGCCTGAGAATTAAAATCGAGCTTCTTGATTTCAATCTGGAACATAACCTGATCAAAAAACCTCCTTTCTCCGACCATTCCGACCTCGATCATCCTCGCCGACCACACCGCAGCTTCATCTCAACCTGATATTTCGATCCACCACCAGCGAATAACCACGATACTTCCACGTTGACCCAAATGCTATCACAAAATCATCAACAACGAACCCTAAAACAACTCAAATCCGCAGTTCTGGCCATCAAAAAAATCTGCCACCATTTTTCCTTGAATCCCCTAGCCTCCAGCTTACTACAGCTTCAAGCCCGACGACCCCCATTGCATTGATCATTCGGAAACCGATAAAAGACCCAAATCTGGTCATCTCATGAATTTTCTTCAAATTCAAACTTAAAAATTATAATATTTACATCAAAATTCAAGATATCCTAATACGAATCAGGTTATATATTTAAAATGTGAATTTTAATCCACCGATTTTTCTGACTTTAAACAATTTCACTGTAAATTCCAAATTTCCAGGGAATTTTCTTAAAAATCCTACTTGTTTTTATTTTTTTTAAATAATATTACACCATTACATCCCTTAGAAATCATAACCTAAAAATGTTTATCTGGGGAGATATAGATTTATTTGTGCTGCTCTTAGCCTGTGCACTTTTAAACAGAGATATAGATGTCTGTAAACAGACGTGCATGCAATCTTGCACATATATACACACACAGAGACATGCCTGTATATTAACATTCATACAGCCAACTCCAATATCATCAAGGTACCGTAGCAGATTTAGATTCAAAAAAAGGTAGTTTGCTCACCTGTCACCAAAACAGTAGATAGGTTTGAATGCTTTATGAAATGATCTATAACTAGGCTTTGATATTTTTGACCTGAGCTTGAATTTGTTTTGATTGTTCTTGAATCATTGTTGAGTTTAATTTGCTAGCTCATCATGTGTGAAATAATTTGATCTGAAATTTGTTTGTTGAAGCTGCTTTAATTTTGCTTCATGTTTGTAGCTTATTTCCATGTTTTTAAATTGAATGCAGTTTGAATTTGTAATTGCATTCAGGTTTTGTTTTTAATCTAGATTTATTTTATAGGCTTTTTGTTTTGAAGATGAAAGATGAAGAGAAAGTTCTTTATCTAAAATAAGTAACCAGGCTTCTTCTTCTAAAACATCTTTATATAAATTCAATTTAAAAGAAAATAAAATGCCGCTTGTAATAAGTTATATTAATTTAAAACTTGTATATGCAAAGTATACTTTGCTTCCACTTGTTAAAACAATTGAATTTATTTTTATATCCCTCCTTTAAATTTTTTTATAAATTTTTGTTTAAACCCTTATGTTATTATAAATTATGTAATATATTTTTATAAATATTGTTAAACGTTATATATATACAATTTATACTTATCCCTTGTTTTAAAAATGTATATTAAAACCTTTTATAAATCTTATTTGATTTTAAAAGAAATATGTATATACTAAAACTTTTTATTCATTCTTACCTTTACATTTGTATTCATACATTTTACATTATTTATAACTTTATAAGAAAATGATTTGAAATCTAATTATGCTAAATAAATACTCACATATATACATATATATTATAAAAAAAAATCTTACTAATTTTAAAGCATAGTTTTAAATCCAGTTTATATTTTTAGTACATTTATATTTGAAAATTCAAATCCAAACTTCAATCTAAAATAAATTTATATATACACAAACAAATAAATACCTTATTTAATTTGGGAAAATACAAATTAATACACAATTTAAATCCAAAAATTTATTTTAATTATCGAATTAAATTTGACTCAAAAACAAGAATGTTACAGATTCCCCCTTTAAGAAAATTTCGTACCCGAAATTTTCTAGGGAGACAACAAAGAAAGATGAAAGATAGGGAAATGGATTATCAGATCAATTCGAAATATCTATTCCACATTTGGCTTACCAAATTAGAATATCAATATGAGAATAAACTCATTTAACACTTTACAAAATACTCTGGTCATCTGGTCTATGAAATATGCAGGGGCATTGGTTAGTTTAAGGATAACTTAACCATTCGTAGAATATATCTGGATCCCAAATAATAGACAAATGAATACAATTCAATTTAATTCGCCTTCATATTTTATTAACCAATTTATTCCAATAAAATTGTAAATTCATTAAAGTTATAAACGAAAAGCCGATAGAAAGCTGATGAAAAGAATACGAAATAGGAATTCTCAACAACGATTCGCAGCGCCACCATCACGCCAAATCTTCTCCTTGCAGTTGTCACGAAATCATCAAAGAATCGAGAGTGAACGGCGATCAAAGAGATGGATAGAAAGTTGTTTCCGTTGTTTTTGGGTATCGACCATTTGTAGTGGTATTTCCTTGTCCTCTACCTCGTCCTCTTCTTACACGCATACTCACTATAAGTGAATAGTAAGAGAATTTACCGAGGCATACGGACGGATATCTTAGTGATGTACTCATTCTAGGGCATTTGTAACCCTATCTCTAGTGAGTTACCTAATGTGTTATACTCTTGAGCTAAAGTTCAACCTTCAGCTCTGATACCACTGTAACGGTCCTCTCGACCTAACACAATGACGGTCGACGACTGCGACCATATAACGACCCGCGGTGGCTTATAATGGTACCCCTCAGTTTACTTTTATGGCCATTCTTTCGACTCAATTCAACCAACCCATACCCGGCACGTGTAGGGGTAAGAGTCTCCTTTTTGCCACCAAACGCGAAGCGAGAACCCCCTATCACGCTGTAATGAAGTAAACTAGGTAACTACTGACACGAGCATGTCATCCCCTGGTCGATACCGACTTTTATCCAAGGTACCTCTACATGAACAACCACAAAGCAGTATGTTTGCAGCAACCACATAGGTTAAATATCTGGCACCCATACCATGATACCAACTTTTATCCAGAAGGAAATGGACATACCCTAAGGGGCGTGACCCCCGATAACCTTGCTGCAACGATTCCTGTTTCGACCATTTTCGGGTTGTGAGGTTCGACGAAGTCTCGTCCACAAAGCTACGCTTTACACAAAAGCCATGCTTTGATCAACAAATGATCAGCAGCACTTCGTATGCCACATCATCAAATTGGGAATGTATCGCTAATAACCTCTGAGCTCATACGTCTCAGAGAAGGGTGTTAAGCTAAGAGAATAAACCCTCCGCCACCAAACAGAAATGTATTTGATAGAAACTAGCTTGACATCTTAAAGTGTAATGTCAGACATGCATCCATACAAGTCTGTTCCGGGTTCGAACAGAGCCGAAGACACTTCAAAGAAGCCCTTGCAATCCGGATATTCACAATCCCGATCGAACTCCCCATCACATAGGAGATCTCTATACCGGTGCGACTCAGTGCAGAGACATTAGACATGTAATCCTTTCTTTCTCGAAAATACCCGATTCACCACTAGTCTTCAAATTCTATCCATTACGTCGTATCACTATTCAGAATGGGTAATATGACATATAGTCCTCTCTCGGCTACACCGAATAATGAGCGCTTAATTTTAAAACCATATGGATATTGGGATCTTAGTTAAGTCACAACGTATTACCTTAAACCTTTCTTTCAAACGGTTTAAACAAATTACGATTTTAATCTTTTAAATAAAAGATTCACCTTTGAAGGTACTTCTTCAATTTCAAAACAAGATTCATCAAATCTTTCACAAAGATTCATTCGTAGATTTCAAAACAAATCAATTTCAAATCTTTTATACAGAAGATACACCTTTAAGATCCTCTTAGATTTCAAAACAAAGTTTAACAATCTTTCACAAAGATTCTTTCATAGCTTTCAAAACAATTTCAATTCCAAATCTTTTATACAAAAGATACACCTTTTAGATCCTCTTTACTTTGAAAACAAAGTTCAACAATCTTTCCCAAAGATTCATTCATAGCTTCTAAAACGATTTTCATTTCAAACTTGAAATCATTTCAACACAAATTGAAAATCCTTTCTTTATACGAAAGCTATTATTATTTGAAAAACAAGCGTTTTCATTTCAGAAAAATCCGATCAAATATACACAAGTTATATTCATTAAAATACGAACTTGGGTTAATTTAAATTCAAAATAATATTTTTAAAATGGTTTTAAGTCCATATATCGTATTGTATAAACCTTTCAAACCATAATTTAAAACAATTTAAAAACTTAAACAAGATATTATATTCAAACTAAACATCAATTTCAATCTTCCTTTCAAAAGCTTTTCATATTTAATCCAATTCCATTTCCAAAACCATTTGGATTCAAAATTCAACTTTAAAACCATTTCATAATATTGAATTCAAATATCTGTGACTTATCCGATTTCCTCGTGAAATCCATATTTGTGTGTGTATGGTGTAGTCCAAGGGGTTTTACACAATAGTGCAACATCATTCAATCATCACAATCCAAACACAGCAATATCGATAAGTGGTATAATCCTATAATGCTTATCTTCATTCACGATTTCACAAATAAATAATATAGATTCATCACAGATAAATAAATCACAGCTCAAATCAAAACAGAGCATCAAACATAGGGGTTTCAAATAATTGAACATCCAATAGAATCCAAACATCCATAGTAAGATCAATTAATCATTTGATTAATTTAAATCAGATTAATTACTTATGAATAAACTACTAATCTTGGTCAATAAAAATTAATTAATTACAAACCATCTTAATTAATTAATCTTAGTCATTTATCAATTAACCTTTGATAATAAATTAATTAACCTTTAATTATTAATTTATCAACCCTTAATCATTAAATAATTAACCTTTAATTATTTAATTATCCTTTAATTAATTTTCCTTAATTACAATAACTAATTAACCCTTAATTAATTACCTTTTAATTAATTATCCTTAATTAATTACAATAAGTGATTGTCCCTAATCAATTTCATTAATTAATTAACCTTTAATTAATTAATTATCATTAAATTAATTATTTTAATTAATTAACCATATCAGTCAATTATCCTTTAATTAATCACTTGATTAATCAACTTTAATCATCCATCTTAATTAATTACCTTTAATTAATTAATTATTCCTTAATTTATCACATTAATTAAATTAACCTTCAAGTTGATTAAGTAATTAGTAATCCTTTAATTACATTAAGTAATTAAAAATTAATTAACTTTTAATCATAAATTAATTCACCTTTAATCATAAATTAATTAACCTTTAATTATTAAGTAATTAACCTTTAATCACTTAATTAATCGTTAAATTAATCAGATTCATGAATCGCATAAATTAAATCCTTTTAAATAATTAATTAATCAATCATTTAATCACTTTGAACCTTTGAATCAAATCAAGGATTAAAATAATTCATTCTTTAATTATTTACTTGACCATAACATTGAGTTTATTTAAAATAAACTTTCAAAGCAAAGGTTATATATATATGTATATGTATGTATGTATTAAACTCTTTCAAACTTAGTAAAAAAATATTTTTAAAACCTTTAACTAAGTTTCTAACTTAAATAAAACAAGTTTTACTGAAAAACATTGATCAGGAAAGCATTTAAACATGATTAAATTTAAATTTTTATTCTTTCTTTTTGAAACTTACCCTTGTTTCAAAAACCCGAGCCATATCAACGAAATCTCGAACATAACTTCGAGTTTCACCCTCCCTCTTTTACTTCAAGATAAACTCATAACAACTTCGAGTCGAACACGATAATTTCCTTTCTTCCCCAAAATTTAACAAATCCGACATCTATGATATCTCGTGCACCTACATAAGCATTCGCCGGCATTCTGCCATCATCGTCGTTGCCTGCATATCGACTTCGAGCACGCCGAGCAACCCAAACACTCAGATCTATGAATATGCCTGAGAATTAAAATCGAGCTTCTTGATTTCAACCTAAAACATAACTTGATCAGAAAACCTCCTTTCTCTGAACATCCCGACCTCGACCATCCTCATCGACCACACTGCAGCTTCATCTCAACCTGATACTTCGATCCCACCACCGGCGAATAACCCCGATGCTTCCACATTGACACAAATGCCATGACAAAATCATCAACGATGAACCCTAAAACAACTCAAAGCCGCTGTTCCGGTCATCAAAAAAAAACTGCTACCATTTTTCCTCAAATCCTCGATCCTCCAGCTAACTACAGCTTCAAGCCCGACGATCCCCATTGCATTGATCATCGAAAATCAATAGAAGTCCCAAATCTGGTCACCTCATGAATTTTCTTCAAATTAAAACTTAAAAATTATAATATTTAAATCAATATTCAAGATTTCCTAATACGAATCAGGTTATATATTTAAAACATGAAATTTAATCCAACGATTTTTCTGACTTTAAACAATTTCACTGTATATTCCAAATTTCCAGGGAATTTTCTTAACAATCCTACTTGTTTTTATTTTTTTTAAATAATATGAAAATATTACAATCCTTTTTCCTTCAGAAATCATAACCTAAAAATGTTTATCTGGGGAGATATAGATTTATTTATGTTGTTCTTAGCCTGTGCACTTTTAAACAAAAATATAGATGTCTGTAAACAGACATGCATACAATCTTACACATATACACACACACAAACATACTTGTATATTAACATTCATACATCCAACTCTAATATCATCAAGGTATCATAGCAGATTTAGATTCAAAAAAAAAGTTTGTTTGCTCACCTCTCACCAAAACAGAAGGCAAGTTTGAATGCTTTATGAAATGATCTGGAACCAGGCTTTGATATTTTTGACCTGAGCTTGAATTTGTTTTGATTGTTCTTGAATCATTGTTGAGTTTGGTTTGCTAGCTTTTCATGTGTGGAATCGTTTTATCTGAAATTTGTTTGTTGATGCTGCTTTAATTTTGCTTCAGGTTTGTAGCGTATTTCCAGGTTTTTAAATTGAATGCAGTCTGAATTTGTAATTGCATCCAGATTTAGTTTTTAATCTTGATTTACTTTACAAGCCTTTTGTTTTTGAAGATGAAAGATGAAGAGAAAGTTCTTTATCCTAAATAAGTAACCGGGCTTCTTCTTTTAAAACATGTTTATATAAATTCAATTTAAAAGAAAATAAAATGCCACTTGTAATACAAAGTTATATTAATTAACACTTGTAAATGCAAAGTATACTTTGCTTCCACTTGCGAAAAACAATTGAATTTATGTTTAAATCCCTCCTTTAAAAATTTCTATAAATTTTGGTTTAAACCCTTATGTTATATATTTTAATAAATATTGTTAAATGATATATATATACACACAATTTATACTTATCTCAGGTTTTAAAAATGTATATTAAATCCTTTTATAAATCTTATTTGATTTCAAAAGACATATGTATATATTAAAACTTTATTCATTTTTGCCTTTACATTTGTATTCATACATTTTACATTATTTACAACTTTATAAGAAAATGATTTGAAATCTAATTATAATAAATAAATACTCACATATATAAATATATATTAGAAAAAAATTCTTATTAATTTCAAAATATAGTTTTAAATCCAATTTATATTTTTAATACATTTATATTTGAAATTTCAAATCCAAACATCAATCTAAAATAAATTTATATATAAACAAACAAATAAATACCTTATTTAATTTGGAAAAATTCAAATTAATTCACAATTTAAATCCAAAAATTTATTTAAATTATCAATTTAAATTTGACTCAAAAACAGGAATTTTACAGTTTTGCTTCTTACTAAAGTGGGAATCCGGAGAATGTCCTAGAAAGTGACAAGTTCCACTTGTACTTTTTCGGTCTGATTTACAACTAGCGTAATCAGCATCACAATATGAAATTAAATGAAATATATCACTTTTAGGGTAAAATAAACCACAATCTAAAGTATGTTTTACATATCTTAAAATTCTTTTAACAACTTTTAAGTGAGTTTCTTTAGGTTGAGATTGGTATCTTGCACAGAGACAGACACTATGCATGATGTCAGGAAGACTTGCTGTTATATAAAGCAGCGAACCAATCATTCCCCTATATAATTTTTTGTCAACATCTTTTGATTTATCTTCTTTACTTAAAGCTACATTAGTTGTCTTTGGAGTTGATTTCCCACCAGAAGTGGTCAACCAAATTTATTAATTAAATCCTTGGCATATTATTCTTGATTTGTGAAAATTCCTCTATCTAAATATTTGATTTAAAGTCCTAAGACGAAACTTATTTCTCCTATATGACTCATTTCAAATTCTTTAGTCATTATATTTAAAAATTCTTTATTCATTATGTTATTAGTTGATCCAAATATTATATCATCTACATATATTTGTACTAATTGAATATCATTTTTGTTTCTTTTAATAAAAAGTGTTGTATCTATTTTACCAATTTTCAAAACCAGATTGTAGTAAATAAGATCTTAATCTTTCATACCAGGCTCTAGGAGCTTGTTTCAGACCATATAAAGCTTTCTTTAATTTATATACATGATTTGGAAATTTATTACCTTCAAAAAGTGGAGGTTGTTCAACATAAACATCTTCTTTTACAAAACCATTTAGAAAAGTACTTTTAACATCCATTTGATATAACTTAAAAGTACTGTAGTTTGAGAAAGCAAGTAGAATCTTGATAGCTTTTTGTCTTGCTATGGGTGTAATGGTTTCGTCAAAATTAATTCCTTCTTATTGACAATAATCTTGCACGACTAAACGAGCTTTATTTCTCATGACCTCACCAAGTTCATTCGTTTTATTTTTATAAACCCATTTTGTTCCAATTATACTTTTATCCTCAGGTCTAGGAACAAGTTTACAAACATCATTTCTGATGATCTGATTCAATTCTCTTGCATAGCAAGAATCCATGAATCATCATATGATGCTTCCTTTGGATTTTTAGGTTCAATATTTGATATAAAAGCTACATTACTCATACTATTTAGTCCATTTCTTGTTTTAACTATAGATTCAATATCTCCTTGTATATTTTCTACAGGATGATCTTTTAATAGCCTAATTATTTTATTAGGTTGAATGATTTCACAATTAATTTCATTAGGTTCATTATTTAAAATTATAAAATCTTCTTCATCTTCTATATGTACAGTATCTTTAAATTTTCATCAAAAGATACATGCATTGTTTCTTCAATAGTGCAAGTTCTTAAATTATAAACTCTAAATTTTCTTCTTCCATTAGAATATCCGATGAAGATACCTTTTTCAGATTTAGGTTCAAATTTATCTAAATTATCTTTTTTATTAAGAATAAAACACTTACTACCAAAAACTTTAAAATAAGCTACCATGGGTTTCTTATTGTAAAGTAATTCATATGGTGTTTTATTAGTTAATGGTCTAATTAAAATCCTATTTAATATATAACAAGCTGTAGCGACTGCTTAAGCCCAAAAGTTGTTAGGTAAGTTACTATCCGAAAGCATTGTTCTAGCACACCATTGATTCGTTCAATTCTTACGTTCTACCACTCCGTTTTGTTGTGGAGTTCTTGGAAAAGAGAAATTATGAGTAATTCCTTTTTTATTATAGAATTCTCCAAATTTTCATTTTCAAATTCTCCACCGTGATCAATACGAATGGTTTTTATTTTTAAAGAAAGTTGATTTTGATTTCTATTGTAAATTTTTTTAAATAATTCAAAAGCATCACTTTTAAATTTAAGAAAAATTGTCCAAGTATATCTAGAATAATCATCTACAATTACAAAAACATATTTATTGTGGTTAATTGATTGAACTTGAGATGGACCAAATAAATCTAAATGATGTAATTCTAGAGGTTTAGAAGTAGAAATCATATCTTTTAATTTAAATGAACTTCTCCTAAGTTTTCCTAATTGGCAAGCATCACATATACTATCTATTTTAAAGTTTAACTTAGGAAGAACTCTAACTAAGTCAAGTTTTGATAACCTAGATAACAATTTGAAATTTAAATGACCAAATATTTTATGCCAAATACAAGGGTCACCTATATCAGCCAAAAGATATAAGTTATCATTTGAAATTTTCATACTAAGGATGTAAATGTTTTCCTTCCTAATTCATTTAAAGATAATATTTGACTTATTATCTTCGATGTGACACTCATATTTTCCAAATTTAATTTTAAATCCTTTATCACATAATTAACTTATACTAAGTAGATTATGTTTTAAATTCCTAACTAGCAAAATATCAAAAATAAGAAGGGTTTTAGAATTACCAACATTGTCGATGCCAATCACATATCCTTTGAGTTGCCTCCAAAGTTGACCAATCCACCATCTTGATATATTATGTCATTGAGTATATCGGGATTTCCAGTCATATGACTTGAACAACCAATATCAAGTATCCATTTATCTTTCTCAATTTGCACAGTTTGTCCATTGGTTGTTGATTCTTCAAAAGCGATGTAACATGTCTGTTCCTACATAACAAACCAATTCGGTAGATAACTTGATTTTTCACAAAAACTATATGCAGACTTATGATACTTCGATGAAATGCATAAATTCAAACTAGTATTAACAAAATTTCTTAAAAATGCATTTTTAACTTTTCAAGTTTAAGATTATGAAAACTATGAAAACCTATGCTCTGATACCAATTGAAAGGGAGTGCCATTAAGGATCTTAAGGCTAATTTAACACTAGAGGGGGGTGAATAGTGTTTAATGGATTTCAAGACTTATATGAACTAAATTGAAATTATGAAACAAACAAATGCAGAACTTAATCACAGAACAATCAAAGAATCAAATAAAGATGCAGAAAGTAAAAAAAAGACAGTAAAAAGACAGAACACACCAGATTTTATACTGGTTCGGAGTTACCCTACATCCAGTCCTGTACTAAGGCAAACCACCTCATATAGATTTTTATTATACCAATGTCGAGATTACAATCCTCAATTTCTAAAGGCCTTGAGGTACCCTCATATCTCATGAGTCAGGAGCAAACTCTCCTGATTTACAGGACTCAAGACTACCCAATTGATTTCCATACACAACCACACCTTGTACAGAGACATGATAAACTTTTGATTACAAATTGATCCTATAACTCTGAATAGCACTTTGATCTTCGATAGAAGGCAGAGAATCAAACAAAAATGAGGTTCTAATTTGATTCATTTAAGAATTCGGTAGAATTTCGGCATGATCTTAAAAAATATGAAAATTATAGAATATGGATTTGTGGAGGCTATTTATAAAGCAACAACGGTCGTGAAGAGATTTAAATGAATAGACACTTCTTTCGAAAATTGAAACTTTTAAATTTAATGACCGCCATGTCGACATGGGGTATCCCATGATGTCGACATCCCTAGTTTAAAAACCATGTAAAATTTGTTTTTGAAAATGGAGTTTAAAACAAGAGTTTATTAAAAAAACTAACAATATTTTAAGGCTAAAATATCTTTTTGAAAATCATTTGAAAAGATAACTTTCAAGGCTAAAAATTTTTGAAAAGCAGATTTGAAAATCATTTTGTAAAACCGTTTTTGAAGTAGTTTTGCAAGCTTCTTCCTACAGAATATCTCATCACATCAGGACCCGAGAACTTGTATAAAACTCGGATGTTCGTGGGTTTGTAAGCCACTTGTCGTAGGTTTGTAAGCTACTTGTCGTAGGTTTGTAAGCCACTAAGAAGGTAAAAATGGGTTCCATACCAAATGAAATTCGGAATGAAGATATCCATGCTATTATGAAGTTTTAACAAAAACTAGATACATGTCTTTGAAATCTTGATCTTGATACTCATGAGTCTTCAACCTTTTTTTCTTCATTTTGATCTTTATACTGTACACTCTTCAATAATCAGTACCTGCCTTACATATCTCCTGCATAACAACATTATATATATATATATATAGACAATATTGTTAGTATATAAGTTATAATAAAATAAGTTACAAAGGTTGTTGTCATCAAAACTACTATCTCCAGTTCCTAACACATGGTTCTTGGATAGGATGTGATTTTATGGCCAAGAAGGCATCAAGTTTGTCCGTAAGAGCTCTCTAATTGCTTCCTATCTTCTGATTAATCTCGTCGACCATTTTATTCAATTTATCTCTCGTAACTACTTCATGCTGGTTAGATGATCCTAGTACCTAATCTCCTGTGTTGGCACCATTGACTTTGATTTTCTGATGATTCATCTCTTCTCCAGCATTACCGCCCCTATGGATCTTCGGGAAACAGTTCTCTTTCTTTGGGGAGCTATTGATTCTTAGTAGCAGATCTTTCGAATAGAGATTAAGGATCTAACTTCTGATCCTATCTGATCTAAAGTAGATAGCTAGATCTATACCTGAGTTTGGTTCTCGGTGAAAGAAAAAGAATGTTAAAACAAAAAATGGATTAACACCCTGGATTGAGTGTGAAAGAACCATCACTGTTTATCAACGCAAATAAGATAGAAAAAGCAATAGCAAATTGCTGAAAAATTAAAGGAACAATAGGTTTTCATAGTGGTTCTGTTTTTAACGAAGCCTACGTCCACTTTATAACTTTTGTTATTGGATTGACTGTTGATCACAATTACAAATTGATTACAATTCTAATAGTTGAATAAAGAGAGATCAAACCACCATTGATGGAGACAAAAGGAAGGATCTCAATTGTCTCATGGTAGCCATTATGAGGGAGAAGATGGTTGAAGAATCTTCATAACAGAGTTGGTTTAGTGATTAGAACAGCCAGCCCCCTTCATGCTGGAGATAGATCGGTATTTATTGAATTAAAGAGCACTTGGGTCGAATATATTACATCAAAGGCCTGTAGTCAATGGTAAGAGGAAGCATGTAAAGTTTAAGAGCTATCCAAGCTAATTGTTTGGATCGGTACCGATCTAGTTGCATCGGATTGGTACAGATCCAAATAGTTGCTTGATTTTTGCATAGTTCACATCCTGTGTGCTTCCTTATCTACTTGCGAGCTTCTCTTTCAATTTCCTGACTTGTTAGATTGTTTTGACGATGATTCACCAGTTGGTTAAATCGAACTATAACCCGAAACAGATAATTCTTCATTTCTTCAACTCGGATGCTAGGAATGTTATCAAACTTGGTCGATAGGCTTAGAAGAGATGTTGGAACACAACGCATGTGGATTGAAACATCAATGAGCCAATCATTTGGATAGGTACCGATCCAATTGGATCGGATAGATGCCAATCCAAATACTTGTCATTTTTAACTTCAAACTCCCTAGTTCTTTTTTCATGTGCTGCTGGGTCTTCCAGTCAAGTTCCGAGTCATTCCGTCTTAGCTTGAATGTTCTGACTCCTTTTGAATTCTACTGGGTTAAAAACCCTATTAATAAATTAAATATAAAAAACGAAATATAGCTAGGAAGGAAGAACATAATATCAAAATCTCATAATGGAACGATCTTATATAATACCAAAAGATGGTATAAACTATCATTCTAAGATACAAAGTTTTTCGGAGTTACAGTAATCAGATATGACACTTATAACAACCTATCCTAACAAATGCTGGTGATACAATAGTAATGCAACAAAAATAAATACTATGGTAGGAAATCATCCAGCTCATCCCAAGAATTCCATAGGGCCTATGGCTAAATCTAAAAATATACAAAGGGACGACCTGAGAATTATAAGAAAATAACATCTGGATTAGTCTGTTAAACCAGCATGAGAAACTCAAGAAATGTGAGTGACATGTAATAGTAACCATTGATATGTATGGATTCCTATAACGGTTTTCTCCTCAAAGAAACCATCCATTCATTAAGTTTAACATATAGTGATATGGTAGATTGTGTCTAGAATGTAGCACATAAATCATATCAAATAGCTACTTTATGAATGTCATAACAATAATAGGTATACAATTAATACCACTAAGGTGCGATTGCGTATATAGATTTTCCATAAAGGCGTCCAGTAAACAGAAGTGGATCTCCAGGACAAGTATCAAAAACTACCTTCCGAACATCGTATATCTCTGGATAGGATGTAATCTGATGTAAACATAACTGGATCACCCTCAATGTGTGGTCCGGACCATATCAACTCCTGCTAGTAATAATTAATAAGTATACTCTAGATGTGGAGTTGATATACCCTTGAGGTCAACTAAACCCCTTGGCCATGCCCCTTCTCTGTTGTTAAAGAGATTGAAAATACACAGCACATCTAAGTTTGACTATGTGCTCTTGTCATCTTCCCGATGTTGAGGATACATTATGCATCTATCTCACGAGTCTTCATTACTCAAACTATACATGAATCACTAAATGGATTCCATCATCTCGAACAGATCAAGAACCACTACATGGATTCAAGCATCTTAAAAAGACCTCAAACCTCCACATAGGTTCCCCACATAAGTCCTTCGAAAATGCTAACATTTTCCTCTCTTTTGGAATACTCCTTAAGAAAAACGGTCCCATATGATAGCATTATTTGAAATGTTAGCATTGGCTTTCTCCTTGGACTTAACCGTAGGATAGATAGTTCAACTCTATAACATTCCACTTCATAACCGCTTCCGGAACATAGATCGCATATATGATTTTGAAGTAGTTATGAGTTCGAGTCATCTCATATAAGTACATTCTTCCCACTTATCGGATGCTCTAAAACCAATCAATGATTTTTTTGTAAACTCACCCCCAGTTCTTTCGAAAAAAACAAACAATACGTAAGACCAAAATCACCTCCAACCGTTTAAGCGAACCATTTACTTAACATTTGTCCTAGAAGAACACATGATTTTATACATATAGTATAGCACCAATGAAGATAATTAAGCCATATAATTCTTATTTTTCTTCTAGATATTCCCAAAGTTATATTTAGTTAATTTCGTTAGTTGACTAATCGACTATTTGGTACAAGTTGTTTGTTTGTAAATGGATGCCAAGTCTAGTATACTTACCATAAACAAATGAATATATAAAACACTATCAAGTCATAAGAAGTACGATCAAGCCATAACAAGTTTGGTTAAGCTACTTAAGAAACTAATGATCCCTTTTATTTGATTAATCCTTTTATTAATTTAAAACTCCTTTATTAGTAAATTCTTTTACCTAATAAACTTCTATCTTTTACTAACAGATTCCACATTTATAATTTACTTCAAAATATCCATTTTAAGGATCTAAGTACTTCTGCAAATCCATTCAAATGGTTTAAGACTAATGCTTCTTAAACATTGTCACTACAAAATCAAGACCAATTTTCTTATGCTCATCTCCAAATCATGCTTTTAAAGATCTATTTACATCCCTAAGTATAATCAAATAGGGTTGAAGATGAATGTTATTAACACATTATCATATATATTCGATCAAGTTCAGCATTTGATGAGTTATGTGATGACACCGATTTTTCGCGTTCGAAAATCGACATCCATACTTTACATCGTACTCGAATGCCGCAGATTCGACCGTTCAAATCTGAGTCGCCGGAGCTTATAACACAATTAAGTAAAACAACACAGTGAAAGAAAAGAAATGAATATCATTGATATACCACATTCGATACAACAATGAAACAATGCGAATCAAATATTAGAGATATAAGATAACAATGCTACAGCGGAAAACTCAATTGAACTAGCAGCGGAAAAATAGCTTCAACTTGAACTCTAAAGAAGGAATTCCAACATCAGCAACTGCAACTCAAATCCATTGCTCCAAAGCCAAGCTCCAAACACAAGCTCGAACCACCATCTAGTTTCACCCAGATAAGCAAGTCTCATCCATGAATCCAAAGACTCCAATATCCAAGATCTCCAAAGAATATCAAAGAGAAGGCTAAATGCTACCAAATCGATATCTATATCTACTATCTGAAAAAACCCAACTCTAGACTGCCCGTGTGGAAAATTGTGGGCACCTAGAGTTTAGAAAGGGAACAATAAACTCCGGGTCGGTCATGGGACTGGTATGAGCAAACAAAAACATTTTTATCTTTAACAACAAACAAAAGAATTTTAAAACATTGAAATCCACAATGCTTTTTGAAAATGAAACTTCCATAAGGCCTCCCACCACACATACAATGCAAACGCAGACTTGGAGGAGATTTCTCCTTATGACAGTCAAAAATGCTTGATACGCGAAATCATTTGATATTATTACTATAAGTGCATAGTGGAAAACATTTCGAAAGTATAATATTAATCTTAGTCAGCATAGACATTTCATACTATGCCTACTATAGCTACCACTCAAACAGTGGGGCGCCACCATAAGTAGATGGCAGGTTATACGACTAAAACCGTAAAGGGTGCGTATTGTTTCTTTGGATTTTCCAACAAATGTTCAGGCCAAGGATCTTCCCATTGCCACATGGGTACGCCTCTGAAGGGACGCCCCGAGAACTATCCTTCGTTCTCTGCCAACACAAGGCCGGCACCCCCTTCCCGGGGAATAAAACCTAAGATATGCCACCCCCGGTCCTCTGGGACCTTTAATCCGAGGGCCCTCCAACAACAACATCACACGGTAATAAATATACAGTGTCCACACGAGTAAGTATCTGGGCTCCATACCAAGATACTACCCTTTTCTAGAAGGAATGGTCATACCCTAGGGGCGCTACCCCTCAAACCTTGCTGCATCTTTCCTGTTTCGACCATTTCCAAGGTGTGAGGTCTTGATGCAGTCTCGTCCACAAAGCTACGCTTTTCACAAAGCCTTGCTTTGATTGACAAATGATCAGCAGCACTTCGTATGCCACATTACCAAATTGGGAATGTATCACTAGTAACCATCAACTACATAACCTCTGAGCTCGAACGTCTCAGAGAAGAGTGTTAAGCTAAGAGAATAAATCTCTGCCACCAAATAGAAATGTATTTGATAGAAACTGGTTTTACATCTCAAAGTGTAACGTCAGACACACATCCATACAAGTCTGTTCCGGGTTCTAACAGAACCGAAGGCACTTCCGAAGAAGCCCTTGCAATTAGGGTATTCACAATCCCGATCGGACTTCCCATCACTTACGGAATCTTTATACGGTAGCTACTCAGTGCAGAGACAATCGATAGATCATCATATCGTTCTCGCAAACACCCGGTCTTCAAATGCTATCCATAACGTCGTATCACATATTCGGAATGGGCTATAGAACACAAAGGTCCTCTCCCGGCTAAACCGAATAGTGAGCGCAATATTTAAAAACATATGGATATGGGGTCTCAGTTAAGTCACAACTTAAAACCCAAAACCTTTCATTCAAATGGTTAAAACAAATCACACCATTTCCAAGCTTTTAAACAAAAAGATTCATTTCAACAACCTTCAATGGTTTAAACAATTTCCACAATTAAATCTTTTAAACAAAAGATTCACTTTTAAGGCCCCTTTCAATTTTAAAACAAGGTTTATCAATCTGTCACAAAGATTCATTCATAGCTTTTCAAAAAAATTCAATTCCAAATTGGATGAACTCATCGGGTCTTTAAATCAAAGACTCATTTCATAGCTTTCAAAGTTATTTCCAAAGATTCATTTATATCTTGGAAAACTCAAACTTGAAATTTCTTATGAATTAGAAATTCATTACTTATGTGAAAGCTTTTACCATTTGAAATCAAATAGTTTTATTTTGGAAAACCCGATTTCATGTATACAGATTTAATCCTTGGGTTAATTCAAATTCCCAAAACAACGTTTTTAAAGTGGTTTAAATCGATATAAGCTTGTATACCCCTTTTAAATCATAAATACCGAATACAGAATTCAATTCCAGATATTGAATTCCAATTTAAATCGAATTATTCAAATTCCAAATTTCTATTAGTTATTCAAAATAACTTTCATTCTTAAAACACCTTTTCAAAGCTTTCCATATTAAAATTAATTTATTTCCAAAAACTATTCAAATTTAAAATTCAAATTCAAAGCTTATTTAAAAAAACTGTGACTTAACCGATTTCCACGTGAAATCCATACTTGTGTGTGTATAAGTGTGGTCCAGGTGTTTTACACAATAATGCACAACATCAATCAGCACAGATTTAAATACAGCAATCTATTTAATAAGCGGTATAAATTATAACGCTTATATTTGACAAGCGGTATAAACCAATTGTAACGCTTATCTTACATTCACAGATCACAGGTACATATCACAGATGATATATCACAGTAAACATTGCCCAAATCAAAACTGGACATCTCAATCAGGAATATCAATCACTTCAATCATTCAATAGAATCCAAACAGTCGTAAGTAATAACAATTAACCATCTGATTAATTCAATTCAGATTAGTCACTAATCTTAGTTAATTAATGTTAATTAACTACAAACCATCTTAATTAATTATTCTAAATTGATTACAATAATTAATTAACCATTAATTAATAATTAATCCATAATTAATTATTCTTAATTAATTTCAATAACTAATTAATTATTCCTTAACTAATAATTACTCTTAATTACTTCCATAATTACATCCAGTACTTATCAATTAATTACTTTACTAATTATCTAATTAATTAAATGCTAACTGTAACTTAATTAATCCTTAATTGCTTGATTAATTAATCCTTAATCATTAATTAAATCTAATTAATAATTTTTAGTTATAGATTAATTAATCTTAATTAATAAATCTCAATCATTAATTAATTAATTTAAAAATTCTTAATTACTTAATTTATCATCCATATCATTAATTGATTAAATAAGTAATTATCCATTCAAATTAACTTAATAATTTAATGAATCAAAATCATTAAATTATATTTATTTTTTTAAGATAAACATTTCTTACTTAATCAAAGTATTTACAAACAATTTGTTTAAATTTATATTAAATTCCATTTTAAATTCAAGATTTTAAAATGAATACAAACTTATCTAAACAAAGTAAAAAAATAATTCAAAATCTTTTTATCACATATGTTAAAGAAATAACCATTTTATAAAATAAGTTTAAAAGAATTATAAAACAAATTCATTTTAAAATTCAAATCAATTTAAACATACACTTTTCAAACAAGATTGTTTAAATCATTTCAAATTTAAAAAAAAACAATCATTTATTTCAAACTGGAATACAAATTAATTTGATTCCAAACTACTTAGATTCAAGACTTACTTACATTTTAAAATTTCATTTTAAACTCAAATCCTTATCTATTATTTTTAAAGTAGTTAATAATTTAAATTTAAAACTTTATTTTATTTTAAAAACTGAAGTTTAATCCATTTCCAGATTTAAAAATTAAGTTTTAAACTTATTTTAAATTCCTACTTAACAATTTAAACTTTTAGTTTAAATTCAAAACCAAAATACCTTTACACTTAAAAGTTGTTCTAAACCAAATTTAAATTTCAAAATTTAAAAATTATTTCAAATCTAAGATTCAAACTCTTGAATTTAGATTCAAATGCAGGTTTTAAACTTAGTTTAAATTTTATTTTACATTTAAACTTTACTTTTAAACATTAAAAACAGAACAGGCTTCTGTTCTTATAAAACCTATAACAACAAATTATACCCTAGCCCTCCCCTAACATGACTCCGAGTTCAAGCCTACACTGCTTCGAGTCATACACTCGACTCACCCAAGACAAATGCGTGATAACAAAATTCTGCAACTCCGTAACTAACAAATACTGATCATCAGAAACCAGTGCACATGCACGAAGGTTGTGGATGATTCTGATCATTGACGATGATCTTTCCATGTCGACTAGCATTCCCCAAACCCAAACTCAATCACCAGATACCTCCAACTCATCTTGAAATCGAATTCGAGACAAATCCAAAACCTAGAAGCATAACAGGTCCACCCCCTCAAACCTGTCAACACGCCGCCCACGACCTTCGGACCACCAGAAAGAGTGAAACTCCGGCCATCTCCTCGTCTTCGACCAGGCTGCCATCTCCCACAATCTCATTACACTCGATCAACTGTGGGCGTCGAACAAATCAACACATTCGTACTTGACCAAATTAGGTTTACCAACTTTAGAAGCTCACCGCCGCCACCACGACTAACTATACGCCATCACAGTATTTTTTTCTGACCCCCCGTTCATTCCTCTATCACCATCCAAAGCCCTAACCACCACGACACAGTAGATCGCCAGAAATCGATGGAAATTCAAGTTTTGATTAACTTGCAATATCTCATTATATACGATCTTAAAAAACGTAATATGGTTATCAAAAATCATAAAATTGGATTACGAATCAGATTATAAAATAAAAACTTGATTTCCAAATAACTGATTTAATGCCTTGAGTTGATTTCCTACTGTATATTTTTATTTTTATTATAAGTTCTTAATATAAACCCTTGAAAACATTTTTATGCTTGATGCTACAGTTAACAATACATTTTTGTTTGGGGATCAAGGCCTATCATTGATCATATGAAGAGAAAGGGAATTATTTTTAATGAATTTATATGATGCCTGCAACATACAGAGTTTGTGTTACAGGCATGTCTACTTATATACAAGATCATTCAACTTAATTCCTGTAACAAAGTCATTCATGCAAACATTTTCACACCACTTCTCAATGACCATCACAACTATCAAGTAAATAAACAAATTTAGATTTCAAATTTGAGGTTTGCTCACCTTTTTGTAGATGAATACAGAGGCCTGGAATTTGAAATTTTATTACTGATGCTTCTTAAACTTGCATGTTTGCATTGCCTTCTGATTTCCTTTGATTTGTTGCAATGACCTTGAAACTTGCTTGATTGTAGTTGACTTCAGGTGTTAACTTGTTTATCTTTGTTTCCAGATTTGAAAATTTGTAAGACTTTATTGCTTTGATTTTCAGGGCTTTCAAATTTTCCAGTTTTCTTTGATGCTTGCTTTTGCTTCAGAATTATGAACATCTAGATTTGCTTAATTGTTGTTTGATTTGTTTTTGTTCCCAGATTTTATTTGCATGCACTTGAAAGTGTTACTGATGTTTTAAATTTGTTTTAAATTCTTAGGTTTCTTTGCATGCAGTGGCCACTATCCTGATTTTGAAGAGGGGAATGCAGGTTTCATTTCTAGTTTTGGGTTTGAAACTGTGATAAAAAAAATTCTTTGATCTTTGCTTCAGGTTCTTTTCTTTTCTGAAGATGTTAAAGCCTTATTTTAATCTTTGCATGTTTCTTTTCTTTTAATAAATTTTCTTCTTTTTCTACAAATTCTAAACCAAGAGAAAATTACATTTAATTTCCACTTGTAAATAAAACTAACACTTGTCTACTCCTTATATTTGTATTCTAACACTTGTTAAAATATAATTTTTTTATGTTTAATCCTTTTCCATTAATTTATTTACAAATTTATATTTAAGTCCCTAATGTAAATTATTTTGCTAATGTTTGTTTTAAACCTTCATTTATGTTTTTACTTACAAATCATGTTTTCTTATTTATTTTCAACGGAAAATTTCAATTGCTCATGAATAAAAAAAATTAATTCTTAATTAACTCTTTTTAAAAATTTAAAATTATATTCAAAAATCATTTTTTAAATTATAATGCATAGTTTAAATAAAATTAGAAACAATTTCTTTAAAATTTCATTTTATAAATTTACCAACCAATTTTACATATACATTATATTCTAAATTTAGTTTTATAATTACTTTATTCAAATCTTATTATTTTTCAAAAGATATGTATACATTTGATTTTTAACCTTTTAACTAATTTCTGTGAATTTATTTATATCGATTTCAAAACATAATTTCCAAATCTTCATGTTATAGATACAAAATAATTTTTTAAATTCTGAGTCAAATTCTATTTATATTTCAAACTATTGTACTTTTAAATAAGTATTTATTCATATATGTAAATAAATATTTATACATATTTATTAGGGTTAATTTTTAGAAATTTACCATATTGAATCCAAATATAATTTCAAAATACATATTACATATGTATGTTATGTATTTGGAAACAAATCTCTATAAATTTTAAAAGATAGAGTATTTCTTTCAAACCCAATTTAAAAAAAAAATTTATTTTCAAATCCAATATTATCTCGAACTACTATTGTTATTAATAAATGTTATTTGAATTTCAACCATAATTCAAATTAACTCATCATCAATTCACAATTAAATTCAAAAATTAAATTAATTACCAATTTAAATTTAGCATAAAAATCAGGATCGTTACAAGTTAACTATCAATTTCTAAAAATTAATGCTTATAAAAATCACGATTCGTATGCTTTACTCATTTGTAACATTCCAACTTAACCCTTCCTCATTCAAGAGTGAAGCTAGGTAAGTTAGAGAATATGTTGCATCAAAGGGATAAGTCTACCTCGTCGGCTTTTAGTGTTAAATATAGTATTAATGACTTCAATGAACAATAAGAAATCAACACGATTAAACATTTCCTACATTTTCCAACTTACTATTCCTTGGTCAAGAGGGAAGTCTGGAAGGGTAGAGCTCTATTGCTCCGTCCTTGCTTGGCATCAATCTTAACTCTCATAAATAAATAAGCCTTACTTCATCGGCTTTTGGTGTTAAGCATAGTTTATTACTTTCAAATAAGTAATCAAACAATTAACCATTTAGCCATTATGTAATTATTAACTAATTTCAAAACCTTTCGTTTATACTTTCAAAGCACTTTTTAAAATGATATATATGTATAGTACTTTGTTTACCAAAACTCAATATTAAACGAACCATTTCAAATGATATTTTATTCCATAAGATATAAAATAGTCGATATATTTTATTAAAACTATATAAACTCAAAAATGCACTTAAAATCATTTACATCACTTATAGTAGGTTTTAAAAAATTTACTTAAAATTTACTAGAAAATAACAAGTTTATAAAATCCTTAAAAACTAGAAAACGAAATGCTTTCTATATATTTTAACAAAATATCTCTTCTTTAAAAAAATTCCTCTAATTCTTAAAAATTAATTAATATCTTAAACTAATTTTCAAATACTATAATATGAGTTAGTAAACCACTGTAAAAAGAATGGAACAAAATAGTTGTATGTCCAAAAATCAAGTCTAAATAGGGCAGTTTTGCACTAGTGATGTTTTGGCCACTTTTTAAGATGTTACTTAATTTTTTACTATTCAAGATTTTGATAGAAAAAAACATATATACAATAAATTATAAATATGATGAGAAACCCCTAAGGATCTCTCTTCAATGTTTCATAGCAATCGCCAAAAACAAGGCAATTCACAACCGCTTCTGTAACAACTGTCGCATAAATGCACTTCCAAATCCGAGTCCGATCTAAACCAAATTACATATATAATCTATATGCTTTGTTCAAGGTCTACTCATAAGTCATATAAGTCCATTTAACTCCATTCCAAGTTCATTCAAGTCTATATACATGGATCGCATATATCACTTACTTTCAAAGCAAGAAGTCAAACAATTTTTTAACATAAGTTAACAATAATTCAACAACATAAACCCAATCAAACACAAATATATATGTGTTATATTTTTCATTTAAAGTGAGGTATTAACTCACCTTTATCCACACAATTAACCAAGATCCAAGAACACTAGTCCAAACCCAAGCTAGCAACCTCCTTTCTTTCTTTTCTCTTGCATTTTCCCCTCCTCCTTCTCAGTAATGCTTATGGCCATCTCATGTGGGGGTGAGTGTGGCATACTTATTTGTGCTTTGGCATAGTGTAAGGTGTATACATATTACACTACGCCTTATGGAAATTTTTAAAGTGATTTGAAGTTGATTTGCAAGTATTTCATTCAGAACATTTAGTGAAGAAGGAGATGAAGAAGCCATTAGAACGCTTGGATTTGTTTAGTGATTTTGTGACTATAGTCTAAGGGTGTGCCCCTCCACTTATAGGCTCAATATGGTGCTCTTTAGACTTGTACTCCACCCCCCTCCACCCCAATCATGCCATGTAAGCTTCACCTCTTATCACTTTTCATTTATGTCATTTCTCCTTTACGCATATTACTATTATACCCTTCACATAATATCTCTTATCCATATGGAAGCTTCTAGAACCTTCCAAGCTTAACGAAGAGGTGTGTGTATTAATTAGTTGCTAATATGTCCAGTTGATCACTAGACAAGTGCACAAGTGTTCGAACAACTTATATCGATCGAAATGATGTTTACCGATAAACCAATTTTCGGTCACATTTTCGACTTTTCTCTTCGATGAATATGTTTATGTAAAAAAATTTCCAAAACAAGTTTATCGTAAGTAGTTATGATTTAAAAGTGGTTTAACAAATTTTAATGACATTTAACCCAAGATTCAAATATTAAATAATTCAATTATTTAAATAGAAGTGTTTAAAATTTCGGGTCATTACATATATATATTGCTAATCTTATCCTTCACCTCTCAAGTACAATCATCGATATCATCACTCCATTACATGCAAACAAGTTTGATAACTTTATTCTTTACTCTGTTACATCGTGACCCACTATTCGCTTCGGTCGTCCAAAAAAACTCAAATCTAGCTCTATAAATAAGTCCTCAACTACCCTTGGCTCCACTATCGAACTTAGTTCATGCACGCATTTCCTCAAATGCGATATGTGAAAATTTTATGCACTCTTGCTAAATTACTTGGTAGCTTGACTCGATAAATGAGTTTATCAATCAATTATATCACTGGAAATGATCTTACATACCCATATGTCCATTTTCCTGCCTTCTCAAAGTGTGTAACACGATTCATCAATGAAAATTTCACAAACATATAGTCCCTTACTGCAAACTAAAGCCTTTTCCTCCTTTTTTTCAGCATAATTCTTCTGCCTTGGTTTCACTGCCTTTATTCTAGCATAAATCAGTTCTACCCTCTTAGTAGCATCAGTTACCAAATAGTGTCTCAATACTATCTTCACTTTCCAACCAATAAATAGATGACCTATATAGTCTACCATAAAATATCTCAAATGGGGACATTCAGATACTTGACCGATAAATATTATTGTAGGCAACTTCTACCAAATGCAAATAATCTTCCTAACATTCTCTGAAATTTAAAACACATGCCCTTAACAAATCTTCGAGCATACGGTTCCCTCTCTCTATTTGAAAATCTATCTACAGATGGTAAGAAGTGCTTAGACTCATACCTATTGCACTCTACAAACTTATCTAGAACTCACTGGTGAATATTGGGTCCCTATCACAAATAATACTTCTTAAAATCTCATACAATCTCATAACATTCTTCATTTATAGTTTTGCTAAACTGTCTGCCATCCTTGTTGAATTATCTGGCAGTCTTAGTCAATATAACGATTATCATCCAAATACTTTCATTTTCCATTCTCGACCTAGGCAAACCATCTATCAAATCTGTGGATACTGAATCGAACTTCCAAATATGTACTTCCAAAGGTTAAAGTAAACTGTTGGCATGTGAAACACCTCTACACACATTCACCAACATCACTCTTCATTCCTTCGTAAGAGAATACTTTCTTCATATCATGATACATCTTCTACCCCCAAATGAATCGTAAATTTAGATTGATGACTTTCTTCCAAGATCTCTTTTCGAAGGTTTTCTACATTTAGAACACACGGTCTTCCTTTTTTCCTAAACATCCCTTGCAGCCTATCTTGAATCTTTTTAGGTCATTAACATCTAATTCCATCCTCAATTGTCCTATTCGCTTGGCTAATGACGAGCTTTCTTTTTTGCTTACAACACTCCTAACTATAAGGGTTGGACGTACTTCTAAACTTGCTACCATTCTCGGATTTTGACTTGATCCTATATTATAAAATGCACCAACCAGGATGCTAATATTTCTAATTTCTTCCATTATCCCATCATAGGTTACACTCCATTTTGATGCTTTCTACTCAAAGCATCAACCGTGTTTCTCTTTCCTGGCATATATTTTACATCAAAGTCATATGTCGCTAAGAATTATAACCACCCATGTTGCCTTATTTTCAACTCTTCTTAAGAGAATAAGTGCTTGATAGACTTATAGTCCATATACAACTTCAACCTTTCTTCCAAAAAATAATATCTTCGAACATTCAACGTAAAAACTACCACTACCAACTCCAAATCAAGAGTCGGAAGTCTAACTTAATGAGATCTCAACTCCTTGATGACTAACCTACCATTCACTATTTTATCATAAGCATCATTCCCAAACATGTTCTATAAGAAAAGATATATACCACCAAAACCTTATTCCCTTAAAGTACAACCAAAATAGGAGCATTTGTCAAGAACATTTTCAACTTATGGAATGACCCTTCAAATCTACCGTTCCACACAAATTTCTCATCTTTTCTTGTCAAATTAATCAAGGGTGCTGCCAAATATTAGAAATCCTCAATGAATCTATGGTACTAGCCACCCAGTCTCAAGAATCTTCTTATCTTTGTGACCGCCTTCGATTTTTACCAAACGTTTATTGTTTTAATCTTCCATGAATCCTTTGTTTATCATTTTTTGATACAACATGCATGAGAAACTTAATTTTATATTTCTAAAAATGGCATATGGAAAAGTTTGCCTTTAATTTATGAGGCCTCCACTTCTTCAAAACTAATCGAAAATGGACCTCCTGGTCTCTATCATTCTTAGAATATACCAAAATATCATCAATGAATACCAACAAAAATTTATCCAACTGATCATGAAAGATTCAATTCATAAGATCTACAAAGAGCGTGGGGGCATTTGTCAGTCCAAACGACATCACTAACCACTCATATGAATCACATCTTGTTTTGAACATAGTCAAAGCAACGTTATCTTTTGTTATCCTCGGTTGATGGAATCATGTTTCAAGTCTAGCTATGAGAATACGCCAGCTCCACTTCAACTAATCAAACAAGTCATCTATCCTAGGTAATGTATAATGGTCTTTATTCTTAAATCATTCAACAATCGATACTCAACACACATCCATAAAGACCATTCGACTTCTTTTCAAATACCATGGGTGCCCCCACGATGAACTTCTCGGCCTAATGAAACTTTTATGCGTAATTTCCACTAACCATTTCTTTATTCATCCATTAGATGGTTTACTAATAAATTGTTCCCCGACTTCAAGTCACTTTGAAAGTTGATCGCTCTTTTTGGTGGTAATTCCATTATTGGTTTGAATACATTTGTAAATTCCCAAACTACCCATGCCCTGCTGATCTCGTCCTTCGGACACACAACAACAATTCTGACTTCACATTCATAACATCCAATGTCATCATGATCCTTTTCCCATCACTTGGATTTTTTTAAAGCGATGACCCTATCCACACAGAAGATCCATGTGTCATTATGTACTAACCAGTCCATATTGTGACAACCTACCTTTCTGACCCCTAGGAATGAAACTTAATACATCCACGGTATCCATATGACGTTGCGCAAGCATCCAAAAGATGAGTTGTCATGAGGTAAAAGAAAACAGAAATCTTACAATGGAACGGTTAAATATAATATAACACTAAGATCTCTACTACTAATAATGTAAATTCAATCCATTAATTTCAATCATGTCTTTTGGAATTACCCAAAATAACCACTGTCTCCATTTATCCTTACGCTTCATAAAACCTAATCTGTCATTTCTCCTTGAAATTGCCCACAATTTCAAATTCTCTTTCTCAAACCTTTGAGTAAACATAGCCAACATTCCAAATTATAATCCAAAAAACTTAATCAATTGTCAGTAGAACTTATATTGCGCAAGATGTTTTGACGTCGAACTCGGGTGAGTCGTGATTTCCATGAACTAGATCTGGGTTGAAGTGAGTTTACAATGACTGACGAAATTTGGTAGGGGTTTCGGGATGATATCTCTACGGCCAGAGGTGCTTCATCAATTGGTGAATTGCGCTTGGGTGGACGATTGTGGTGTATGGTAAGGATGGAAAATAATAAATCTTTATTGCTGAACTTTGGTTGGTGTATTGAATGGATTGGTTCGTCAGAGGTAAGCAGCAGATTGGGAGATTTTTACATAAGAATTTTATATTATTTCTATATGATAGACCATCTTACATGATGTTCTTTCATTCTGGGTGAGTAAGATGTTAAACACAAATTACTTTAAGATTTTATCGTTAACCCAATTATGCACTTAACTGTGTATAATTGCGAAAAAATAGAGTTTGTCCTTCTTTTGAACTTGAAACTACCCAGAATTTTTGGTTATTTAAAATTGTATATTTATTTGATTTTAAATATTTAAATGTTAATTTTAAACTTGAATTTAAAATATAATGATTTATTAGATAATTGAATAACTGGAATTTACTTAAATAATTGAATCTTGGGTTTTAAGCTTGAAAAAAATAATTTCAAGGCTTATTTAATTTTTATTTATAAGAATGAAGATAATAAAAAAAATTAATTGGATTTATAAGTGGTTTGCTCAATTTAAAAAATAGCTTGTTTAAATTAACATATAAAAATAGCCTTCCGGGGCACAGTCTCGGAATTCGATGAAAATAGTTCCACTGGATCCGTAATAGCGTATTTTTATCGGATTTCAAATTCCATAATGTTTAGAGTTATCTTTTGGTCGTACGGGATGGAAACGCGTAAAAATTAAGATCGAAAATTTAATATAATAATTGGACTCAAAAAGCTATCTTCTCCATGCGATCAAATTAAACTTCGAAACCTTTTCCATTACGTTCGGAATAGGGGTATAACATTATGAATGCGTATCTTGTCTTTTGCAACCTAGGATCATGACTATTACTTGTCAAACATGCATCTTTCTCCTTTAAAATATAACGCAGTTGAGCATTCAATGAAAGGATAAAAAGGTAAAAAGGAAACTTCAAAAAACTTCTCTTTAATTCTATTCGTCCTAAAATCACGAAACTCGTTTGATTCTTCTAGGACAATGATAAGGAAAACCTTCCACTAATACTAAGGAGATGATCTTCGATCTTATTTTCGTCTTTTTATTTTCTAAAGAACCAGATTGAGTTTATCGGAAATATCGAACATTGTTTTGAAGAGACCAGGATCAGATAAGTTATCCGAAAACCACTTTGATCCAACGAATACGTTTTTCGAAGTGAAGACAAGAGCAAGAAATCAAAGTTGGAGCATTGAAGTGCAAGGGGTAATCGCTACTAATGTCGAAGATAATTTCAAAATTGATGTAATCGGAATAGTGCCTTCGGATTCGTTCAGACCTAGGAATGGACTTGTATGGATGAATGCTTTCAGCACATTGCCATTGGAGGATAATGAGCGTTCCAAGTATAAATTCCTTAAAAAGGTAATCGTAGCCTCAAGCCTCATCAACCGGAATGACTAAAAATCTGGTGAGAAGCAGCAAGGCTAAGTGGGTTGCACCTAATTCGGGTATGTTATCACCTTTCTGGATACCTTTTTGGATATATTATAAATTATAGATATAGTGTTGCATGGAAAAAAGAGCTCTTGTCAAGGGTGGGAACACCTAGGGTGGTAACATATTCGGTAATATCGAAATTAGGGGTAGAACCGCTCTTGTGTTATAGGGATCCTTACAAGGTCCTTGGTACATTTTTCTAGATGTGTAGTGTGATAGGTGGTACCCCAGTGCCTAGTCATTATATGGAATCCATTCTCTAATACGTTCCTTTATGGTTTTGGTTGTAAAGCCTAGTATGCTGGAATTTAATTAACGTAACAATTTAGGCTATTTGAATAAGTATTTGTAAATAGACACTATTATAGTATCAGATGATTTTTATATAAAATGTTTTGGTTATCGTGAGGTAAAAATCCATCATGTTTATTTATGGCGTGTTCTTACGAGATACCTTTGTTTTTTAAAGATATCTATAACAGTAATAATTCAAATTGAGTGTGTTTTCTCACGCTGATTTTCCAGACTGATTTGGATGTTATTTTATTATAATACTCGAGTCAGAGCGAGTATCACAGATTCAAGTTTGGATGCTATGGAGCTCAGGGGACGACCTGAATTACAGAAACGTATCCCATGTACTTGGTTATATTCCGCTGTGTGTGTTAGACTGTATATTCAGCACCAGTGAGGACGAGTTATTATAACTGTCTAGTATTGAGTTGCTGTACTCTGAAGATGGTATGTATAAATAACAGTTGTAGCTCTTTTTGTATAAAGACATGTTATCTATCATATATTCTTCCGCTGCGTTTGTGAGATTCTGTTTTGTTATTCTATTTTCTTCTACCTCTTCTTTTTCTTTCCTCTAACTATCGGGTTTTCAGGCATTCGATTTCTCGACATGTAAAACAGTAGACGTATTAGTGTCGATTTTTAAGGGTCGAAAATCCCAGCCGATATAGAAGTACACATTCAAGTGGTTATAATGGATGGAAACTTGATTAGAATACATCCTTATTGAAGACCAGTGGTATCAATGCTCTCCTAACTAAAAAATACCTCACCTTTGTATGTGTCAAATTTAGGTGGTTTGAAACAATTATTATTCATGAAGGTTTCAGCATTTATTAATAACTTCTTAGGATTCATGCACAGGTTTTAGCTTTAGTTGTTGAACAAAGAAAAGGTGTGTTATAACACAATTACCCTGTCAACCAACAAGACACTTACATACCTTTGTTTATGCTACAGGCACCTACATGATGACTATAAAATTCAAAACATGATATTCCATTCTACCTTACTTATGTGTTGTATACCTCCACTGACAATTGATACACTTGATATTGCATTAATATTACCTTTTCAAATGGTCATACTAACACATCTACATTTTTCATTCACTTATAAATTTGAAGCAAAGTGCATATTCATTGAGAACAAAAGGGAACACAATAGAAAAGTGAGGAAGATAGTGGAGTGGAGCAGACAAGAGACTAATATGCGAGCTGTGTAACGACCCGTTAAATTAATAATATTAAATGAATTGAATTAATATAATTTCTAATCTAATTGAGAATAAATGTAGAAATTTGGTATAGTAGTTGTAATTTAGTGTAACAATAAAATTTTATGACAATAGATTTGGATAATGTAGATTGTCACAATTTGATTTAAAGTTAAATATAAGAAACTGATATAAGGGTTGAATTAGTGAATATCAATAAAAAGATTAAGTAGAATGGAATTCATTTAATATAAAATAAATAGTGGAAGACTTACATTGGATTGTAAAATGGATAGTAACTAAATAAAAGGTGACCGCTGAATAAATCAATGCAATAAGTGTTGATAAGGAAATTTAATGAATGTTGTCAATAATAAATGGACTTAAGATAGTAATAAAATTTGTTTTGCCTATGTAAATTTTATGTATTGATAAGCCATAATTAAATTTGAAATTTGGTAGTAAATAGGGGATAAGTTGACTAAGGCAATTAGTAATTTAATAAATGAATGCATAGTAAGTAAGTGGAAATGTATGCATAAAAATAATTTCATATATGGGATAATTACAAAAGTTTACCCATTTATCTAATGTATATAATTGAATCTAAATTTAGGGCAACATTTTGTTATTGATGGTATAAGTGAATTTGAATAAAAGGGTAAAAAATTATGTAGATTTAACATGTACTGAGTATATAGCTAAGAAGGGCATTCGATGTAAATGAATCTAAATTAATGTGTCTAGTTAATAAAGGAGAACTTTAAGGGAATAAATATAAATGAATGTATTTGGGGAATGGAGTCCTTTTATATGTTGAATAGTATAACGTTGTTATTAAGAATGAACGTTACTTTAGTAATTATTAATATGGTAACGGAAGAGTGTATAAATTTTATAGTAACGTAAAAAAACGTATTGTAAGATAATAATTAAGTGTAGACTTATAAAATATATTTATGACAACAAATTTTGTAAGTTATTTATTCTATTAGTTGTTAAGTTTTATTTATGTGTAAGTTAACAATATCACAATTCAATTGAATACAGTAATTTATGCAAACAAAGGATGAACATTTGGAAGTATTACTGTAGTGATATATATATAAGAAACGGTAACTTTGTAGTTGGCGAATAATTGATTTATTTGTGAGTTGTAATCAAATAGAGTCAAATTTATTAGAATTTATTGCAATTTATGGGATTAATTGCAGTAACCTTTGAAGATTTATTCACTAAAATAATTGACGATGGAAATTATATGTAAATTTGCTTTTAGTTAATTTAAAATATCCAAAGGGCTAGAAATGACACAAATCTACTAGTTTAGAAATTTACAATAAAAAGTGGTAAGTAATTTTTCTAAATATTTAGATAGTAGGAAGTTGTAGATTTAGATGGAATTTATTATTTAACTATTTCATAAGTTGAGATCTAAGTTTAGAATTGAGATTTTTAATGTATAGATATTGAGCCAATGTTAGTTTCATTAAATTGACATCAATAACCTTGAATAATAGAAAGAAAGTGAATTTAATAAATTTAATCAAACTTATAATGTTGAATTTATTAAAAATTGGAATTTAACCTTCAAGTAAGGATTAACATCTAAATTGATGAATAGAACAACTATGTATTGACACTTGAATTGTTTAGAATTGGAGTAAATAACTAAGAAAATTTAAAGGGAGAAAATTTGGTCAATTTTTGAATTTAGATGTAAAAATTGGATTTTTATAATTTATTTAATTTATTTAATGAATATTGAAAATAGCCATTTTGGTCACGGACTCGGATTTCGATGAAACCAGTTTCATCGGATCCGTATCGGTGAATTATTATAGGGTTTCAAGTTTCGTATCGATCGGACCTGTCGTTTGATCGTACGGACGCGAAACGCCTTGAAAATCAATTTGAAATCAATTTGGAAATCTTGTTTTCAGCATAACTTCTTCATACGATCAAATTTGGACGTGAAACTTTTTCCATCGCGTTCAGAATATTTTAAAATACCCATCTGGATATATGGGTTTGACAAATATCGTTCCGGGGTCAGAACGTGCTTTTTGGGCCTTAGTTTGTTTCGTACGTTCATCTATCTAGTCTATCTACTCTAACCCAACCCTACCTATAAATATACAGTTATAAACCCTAGCTCCATTCTATTGTCTATTTGCTGTACGTTCATCTTCTTTAAGCTTCTCTTCTTCTTCAATGGGGGCTAACCCTAGATCCAGTCAGTTCAAAAAAAAAGTGAAAATTTAAAGTCCTCCTAAAAATCTCGAAAAAATATATATTATAGTTCTCGATGTCCGTAATCTGCTGATGTGGTTTGTTTTTCGATTGGAGCTATCATTCATCCAGAACAATTCAAATCATTTTCGGCCTCACATCATCGCCGCAACAAATTTCGTCAGATCGGGAAACGGTTTCTGGGTTTTGGAGAGGGAACCGAGGGGATCGCATTTATGTGGTTAGTTTGGCGTTTCGACGGTCAGATTTGAGGAAAAAATTCAATAGGGTATCATGTTTTAGGCGGCTGCTGCTTGACTGCGTGCGTGATGAAGGTTGAACGAAAGGCTACTGTTGCATGCGTTACTTCTGATGACGTGGCAAATGTAGTGAGTAAGTGTGTTCTTTCTTTTATTTATTTTTAATTGAAATTCAATCGCACTTTTCGCTATAACTTTTGCATACGATATCCGATTTACGCGCGATTTCTTTTGTTAGGATCGTAATTAAATTCCGGACTTGATGACGCTGGTTTGGAAAAATTTGGAGACCGTCAAATTTTTGGGTTTAAATCGAATTTAAATTCGATTTAAATTCCAAAGGTGAGTGTTTAAACCCACTCACAACTACTAGAAGCTTTTATGTCTGTTAAATTAATTTTAGAAATGAATAGAAATTTATTTATGAGTATTTGGCATGTTTATTTCACTCATATTTGTTGAATTGCATTTATTAAATTTAACTGTTAATTTAATTTATTTATTGCGTATTAATTGATAGTTAGAATTTATTTGTTTGCCTATAAACTGTTAGTTAACAGTTATATAGATTATTACTGAATATAAACTGTTAGATTAATAGTTGTTAAATTTAATCTGAATAAAATTGCCGGTTATTACCTGTTATATATTATCAAATATAAATTGTTATTGATTGATATTGCTTGATGATTGTGATTGGATGATGGGTGATGTTGATGGATGTTTTATTGTATACCATTAAATTGCAAATTATCATGCATATTTCCTTTCATTCGGGATTGTGGTTTGAAATGATATACAACCGCAAAATTTTATATCTTTTAAATTGCGGATTGAAATGATAAATATCCGTATCACTTGACCATAGGATAGAAAATTATATACAGGCACCGCGGTCTATATATAACTATTTTAATGTGATTTCTATGGTTTGGATGGAATACGGTTTATAATAATCTTAAATTTTATATTGTATAAATATTATTCTTCCATATATATACATATGAAGTCGAAAATTTTGAAATTAAAAGGTGTATAAATCTCTTTATTAAAAATGGAAAAAAAATTAAGAAAATGGAGTTTGATAATTTATATCATATGTTTAAATGTTAAGTTTGGAAATTTTAAGATATGATATTTATAATTGGATTTTTCCCAAGATAAATTGAAATGAATATTCTAGTATAATTTGAATTGAAAAAATATATATATTTTATTACTAGAAATTGGAGTTTTTATTTATTTATGGATTTTATGTGAATATTCAAGACTAATAATAGAACATTCGATTTGTTGAAAGAAGAAAATCCAACTTTAGTTTGAAATATTAATACTCCAAATGGATATACGTATATATATATATATATATATATATATATATATATATATAAATTGAAGTGGTTTTGGAACTTAAGAGAGATAATACAAATTTTGGTTTGGACTTTAATAAAGAAATGTATTTGTAAAGCCATGAGAACTATTTTCTTTACAAAGTAACATTTAAGTTAAACCTTTTAATTCATATACCGTTGAATATCCAAACCATTCAAGTTTTAAAAGTTATGGTTTTGAATTATGAATTTCGAAATATTATGCTTTGAAAGGATATTTGGCTTTCAGACGTTCTAAATTTTAAAGCATTTGGATTTTTGAAAAGGTTTAAATTTGGGATAAAGGATATCATATTGTTTTGGGTTTTAAAATGATATCGTATTCAAAATTTTAAAATGGAAATGTTTATTCTGGTTTTAAAGTATGAGCTATTTTTAAATGACCGCGGTGTTATAATAACGATGGGGTTGGCAAAGAGACCGGGATCGGATATGGACATACTCTCTGTCGATACCGAAAACCACTTTGACTAACCGTGTACGCGGTGGAGATTCCAGAATGAAGTAGGTGGTGGCGACGTTTCCTGTAAGGTAAATACGTGGAGCCGACTCCCGTGAGTTGGCATAAGGTGGCTAAAATAGGAGCGATTCTCAGGCCAATGAGGTCATTCCTCTGATCGGACCCTCCTCTTCGATATTATACTTTGACTTGGATTGATTCAGTGGCCACTTCTATATTTTCATTTTGGGGAGTTAGTCCGAGGTGGGCGGTAACTGCGGCTACGCGTTTCCACCAGCCTGGATAGCAATTGGTATATCTACCCTGGCATTGCCTAGTTGTGCCGTGTCACCTACCATACCGAGCCTTTACTATGAGTTTCTATTTGTGTCGTACCTATGGAGTATCCTCTGGTAGCTTCCCGATCAGGAGGTATTAAGGTACTGTATAGACTATTGGCATTTTACGTGTTAAGGTGGAAAATGTAAAGCCTTAACGCTATTTAAAAGTAAGTTTATTTTATAAATAGACACTATTATAATAGCGCAATATACTACATAGTAAATAGTTTAACGGATCCTTAGGAGATGTAAATCCCGAACATCTCTTGAGTTACTGTACTCATATTTATTTCTGTTAATTTAACTCACATAAGATCTTTTAGTCTGACTCGAGTGTTTTTGTCTTTTCAAATTCGCTCGGGTCAGTCTGAGCGTTTCAGGATCGAAGACTTTAGCTTTGAAGGACGAAGACGAAGGAGTCGTATTATTATTATCTATAGTATTGCACCACACTCATACTGTTCCGCTGCATTGATTGTATTGGTATGTGTAACTCTGATATTTATTGTATAAAGCAAATCAAGTGTTTGTAAACTGTTTTGAACTGTATATTTATTATTATATTTTATCCTTCCGCTATGAGATTCTGTTTTGTTTTTATTTCTTCTCTGTTTTTCTTATTTACCCCATAACAATCCGCCCTTGCGTATGCTTTGAATTGGCACGTGTGTCGGTTTAAAGTGTGCGAAAAGGCGGGATGTTACAGTTGGTATCAGAGCTTTGGTTTAGCGATAAACCTTGGTTTTGTGGGGTTTGACTCTTTGTTAATAGGGTAGTAATACCCTATAGGAGTCGCTGAGTGTATATATATGAGAGAGCGTATTTGTTAGTGTTAATAAAGATTTTGATATTGTGTTAATCTGTTCCGCTTTGTATTTATAAATTCTGGTTGATGCATGGGACGCTATGACATCAATAGGGATTTCTAAACACTTAATAGGACAGACCGACATAATATTCGTTTTTAACATGGGTGAATGAAATAATTTTGCCTATTATATTTTCTATATATAAAAATATTTTTATAAAGATATATATATATATATATATATATATATCTGGTTGCTATAGATTGGGTGTTAGGTAATATAAAAATATTTGTAATAAATTGAAGCTAAGTTGAAATTATAATAAATCAAATTGGAGATTTTAGAACTTAAGTCCGGGATTTTTGAAAATCTTCTTTCAAAGGATTTGTGAAATATAATGATTTGGTTTATAGGTAATTTCTTATATAAATATTTAGTATAATCCGGAAGAATTGTTTTAAAAGAGGATTTTAGAGAAAATAAATTTTGTACTTTCCCCTCTGTCGCTGGAAAATAATTTCGGTGATGACGGCCGCATCATCGACTTTCATTTTCGAGTTTCGAAGGGAAAGGCCACTGTAGTAAATTCTACTGCAGATTTGTTTTGAAATTATTTAAAATTTTAATTGTTTAAAAGTAATTAGAGATATAAAAGTGGTAAGAAATTAATTATCTATTATTTTAAAGAAATTTTGGAATTTGACCCGGTATTAATTCTTGAATTTCCATTAATTAGTTGTAAAAATTTAGGTTAGTGAAATAAAAGAAGTAATCAATGAATTAAAAGAGTTGAGATTAAACTTGCATAAGTTCTTTTGCTTTTTCTTTAACATAAATAACTTACCAAGTATAAAAAGTTGAAATGTAAATTAAGAGTGGAATAGAATATTATGCAAGTAGAATTTTGGAAAAAAATGAAGTATTCAATAAATTACTGTTATAAATAAGAATGTAATGGTATTAACTTAAGTGATGATTGGAATTTTACTAAAATTAAAGGTTGTATTATTAATAGGTGATTTTAACCTTAAGAAAGTAAAAATGAAATTCCTTAATTTATAAAGTTTGATTGTAGGGTTATTAACTTAAGTACGCCTTAATTTCCCCTATTCTAATATAATGGAAAGTAGGAAAAATATAAATGACTGCAATCCATAGTTAATAAATGAGTAAAATCTTTCACTTATAGGAATGCAAGTTATAAGGTTAATAAATTAAGTGTAAGTAGAGGGTTACTGTAATTAAATATAATGGAAACTTCAACATTAAATAAATGAATGAGATTAAAGGTAAGTCGAAATTGTAATTTATAAAACAAATATATATTAATTAAAGGAATGGAGAAGAAACTTGTAAATTTTCACTTACATTCTTAAAACATACATAACTTACCATATAATAAAAAGTTGCAATGTTAGTAGGAAAATGTAAGGGGAAATCTTACAAGTGAAGAGTAAGGTAATAAAGGTATTCTATTAATTTGCTATTATTAATGAGAATTAATTGTATAGACTTAAGTTAAATTGGAAATTTTACTATAAGTAAAGGTAAGTAGTATAAATAGTTGATATAAACTTTAGTAAATAAATTGGAATACAAATATAATGAATTTTGTGATAAATGGAAAATGAAAATTTGTAAGAAATAAAGAAATCACTCCATAAATGAAAGAAAGAAAATCAAACCACTGAAGCATGAAAAAAATGTATGATAAGTAATTTGGTTGTTGGGTTGAATTGTTATTGTTTGATTTATGTTATTGGGTAAGGAATTTGAATTTGTCGGATGAATAAATAATCTATCTATGTTCCATCTAAGACTGTTGAGAAAATGATGCACTTGATAGTTAATTTCATTTTATACAAATTTCAAGTTTTGAACCCAAACAACTATTTGTTTGATGGATTAATGGTTGCTTTGTTTTATGTATGTAAGCTGTTTGTAAAATTGATGGTTGTTGTATTGTTTGGTTGATTAATGATTGAATCCACTTGAATAATTCACTTTAATATAAATATTTAACCTTTTAGATTATATAAGTGAATACAGGTGATGGAAGCAATCTTTTGGTTCCATAATAATAAGTGTATATTGCCCGACAAATAGGTACGTTTTCGGATTACGTTTAAAGCGCTATTTTTCCCGTGTTGGGATATAATATTTTGATAATATATGTAATATATTTATATATTTTGATATTATATTTTCTCCCGAGCCTCACCGTACAAAGGAGACTCTGCCAAAAAATTTCGTAAATTTTGGACTTAGAATTTTGTTGAATATTTTCCAAACTTTAATGATTTAAGTATAAAAGGTTGTAATGATTATAAACGGGTATATTTCATTAAAGGAAATTAATCCAGTAAATTATTGTTTATAAGTTAATATTTGAAATAAGATGTACTGTTTATTCTTCCTTCTCCTTTCTTTTTCCTTTTCGGGGACGAAAAGTTTTGAGTGGGGGAGATTGTAACGACCCGTTAAATTAATAATATTAAATGAATTGAATTAATATAATTTCTAATCTAATTGAGAATAAATGTAGAAATTTGGTATAGTAGTTGTAATTTAGTGTAACAATAAAATTTTATGGCAATAGATTTGGATAATGTAGATTGTCACAATTTGATTTAAAGTTAAATATAAGAAACTGATATAAGGGTTGAATTAGTGAATATCAATAAAAAGATTAAGTAGAATGGAATTCATTTAATATAAAATAAATAGTGGAAGACTTACATTGGATTGTAAAATGGATAGTAACTAAATAAAAGGTGACCGCTGAATAAATCAATGCAATAAGTGTTGATAAGGAAATTTAATGAATGTTGTCAATAATAAATGGACTTAAGATAGTAATAAAATTTGTTTTGCCTATGTAAATTTTATGTATTGATAAGCCATAATTAAATTTGAAATTTGGTAGTAAATAGAGGATAAGTTGACTAAGGCAATTAGTAATTTAATAAATGAATGCATAGTAAGTAAGTGGAAATGTATGCATAAAAATAATTTCATATATGGGATAATTACAAAAGTTTACCCATTTATCTAATGTATATAATTGAATCTAAATTTAGGGCAACATTTTGTTATTGATGGTATAAGTGAATTTGAATAAAAGGGTAAAAAATTATGTAGATTTAACATGTATTGAGTATATAGCTAAGAAGGGCATTCGATGTAAATGAATCTAAATTAATGTGTCTAGTTAATAAAGGAGAACTTTAAGGGAATAAATATAAATGAATGTATTTGGGGAATGGAGTCCTTTTATATGTTGAATAATATAACGTTGTTATTAAGAATGAACGTTACTTTAGTAATTATTAATATGGTAACGGAAGAGTGTATAAATTTTATAGTAACATAAAAAAAACGTATTGTAAGATAATAATTAAGTGTAGACTTATAAAATATATTTATGACAACAAATTTTGTAAGTTATTTATTCTATTAGTTGTTAAGTTTTATTTATGTGTAAGTTAACAATATCACAATTCAATTGAATACAGTAATTTATGCAAACAAAGGATGAACATTTGGAAGTATTACTGTAGTGATATATATATAAGAAACGGTAACTTTGTAGTTGGGGAATAATTGATTTATTTGTGAGTTGTAATCAAATAGAGTCAAATTTATTAGAATTTATTGCAATTTATGGGATTAATTGCAGTGACCTTTAAAGATTTATTCACTAAAATAATTGACGATGGAAATTATATGTAAATTTGCTTTTAGTTAATTTAAGATATCCAGAGGGCTAGAAATGACACAAATCTACTAATTTAGAAATTTACAATAAAAAGTGGTAAGTAATTTTTCTAAATATTTGGATAGTAGGAAGTTGTAGATTTAGATGGAATTTATTATTTAACTATTTCATAAGTTGAGATCTAAGTTTAGAATTGAGATTTTTAATGTATAGATATTGAGCCAATGTTAGTTTCATTAAATTGACATCAATAACCTTGAATAATAGAAAGAAAGTGAATTTAATAAATTTAATCAAACTTATAATGTTGAATTTATTAAAAATTGGAATTTAACCTTTAAGTAAGGATTAACATCTAAATTGATGAATAGAACAACTATGTATTGACACTTGAATTGTTTAGAATTGGAGTAAATAATTAAGAAAATTTAAAGGGAGAAAATTTGGTCAATTTTTGAATTTAGATGTAAAAATTGGATTTTTATAATTTATTTAATTTATTTAATGAATATTGAAAATAGCCATTTTGGTCACGGACTCAGATTTCGATGAAACCAGTTTCATCGGATCCGTATCGGTGAATTATTATAGGGTTTTAAGTTTCGTATCGATCGGACCTGTCATTTGATCGTACGGACGCGAAACACCTTGAAAATCAATTTTATTAAAATCAATTTGAAATCAATTTGGAAATCTTGTTTTCAGCATAACTTCTTCATACGATCAAATTTGGACGTGAAATTTTTTCCATCGCATTCAGAATATTTTAAAATACCTATCTGGATATATGGGTTTGACAAATTTCGTTCCGGGGTCAGAACGGGCTTTTTGGGCCTTAGTTTGTTTCGTACGTTCATCTATCTAGTCTATCTACTCTAACCCAACCCTACCTATAAATATACAGTTATAAACCCTAGCTCCATTCTATTGTCTATTTGCTGTACGTTCATCTTCTTCAAGCTTCTCTTCTTCTTCAATGGGGGCTAACCCTAGATCCAGTCAGTTCAAAAAAAAAAATGAAAATTTAAAGTCCTCCTAAAAATATCGAAAAAATATATATTATAGTTCTCGATGTCCGTAATCTGCTGATGTGGTTCGTTTTTTGATTGGAGCTATCGTTCATCCAGAACAATTCAAATCATTTTCGGCCTCACATCATCGCCGCAACAAATTTCGTCGGATCGGGAAACGGTTTCTGGGTTTTGGAGAGGGAATCGAGGGGATCGCATTTATGTGGTTAGTTTGGCGTTTCGACGGTCAGATTTGCGGAAAAAATTCAATAGGGTTTCATATTTTAGGCGGCTGCTGCTTGACTGCGTGCGTGATGAAGGTTGAACGAAAGGCTACTGTTGCGTGCGTTACTTCTGATGACGTGGCAAATGTAGTGAGTAAGTGTGTTCTTTCTTTTATTTATTTTTAATTGAAATTCAATCGCACTTTTCGCTATAACTTTTGCATACGATATCCGATTTACGCGCGATTTCTTTTGTTAGAATCGTAATTAAATTCCGGACTTGATGATGCTGGTTTGGACAAATTTGGAGACCGTCAAATTTTTGGGTTTAAATCGAATTTAAATTCGATTTAAATTCCAAAGGTGAGTGTTTAAACCCACTCACAACTACTAGAAGCTTTTATGTTTGTTAAATTAATTTTAGAAATGAATAGAAATTTATTTATGAGTATTTGGTATGTTTATTTCACTCATATTTGTTGAATTGCATTTATTAAATTTAACTGTTAATTTAATTTATTTATTGCGTATTAATTGATAGTTAGAATTTATTTGTTTGCCTATAAACTGCTAGTTAATAGTTATATAGATTATTACTGAATATGAACTGTTAGATTAATAGTTGTTAAATTTAATCTGAATAAAATTGCCAGTTATTACCTGTTACATATTATCAAATATAAATTGTTATTGATTGATATTGCTTGATGATTGTGATTGGATGATGGGTGATGTTGATGGATGTTTTATTGTATATCATTAAATTGAAAATTATCATGCATATTTCCTTTCATTCGGGATTGTGGTTTGAAATGATATACAACCGCAAAATTTTATATCTTTTAAATTGCGGATTGAAATGATAAATATCCGTATCACTTGACCATAGGATAGAAAATTATATACAGGCACCGCGGTCTATATATAACTATTTTAATGTGATTTCTATGGTTTGGATGGAATACGGTTTATAATAATCTTAAATTTTATATTGTATAAATATTATTCTTCCATATATATACATATGAAGTTGAAAATTTTGAAATTAAAAGGTGTATAAATCTCTTTATTAAAAATGAAAAAAAAATTAAGAAAATGGAGTTTGATAATTTATATCATATGTTTAAATCTTAAGTTTGGAAATTTTAAGATATGATATTTATAATTGGATTTTTCCCAAGATAAATTGAAATGAATATTCTAGTATAATTTGAATTGAAAAAAATATATATTTTATTACTAGAAATTGGAGTTTTTATTTATTTATGGATTTTATGTGAATATTCAAGACTAATTAATAGATCATTCGATTTGTTGAAAGAATAAAATCCAACTTTAGTTTGAAATATTAATACTCCAAATGGATATACGTATATATATATAAATTGAAGTGGTTTTGGAACTTGAGAGAGATAATACAAATTTTGGTTTAGACTTTAATAAAGAAATGTATTTGTAAAGCCATGAGAACTATTTTCTTTACAAAGTAACATTTAAGTTAAACCTTTTAATTCATATACCGTTGAATCCAAACCATTCAAGTTTTAAAAGTTATGGTTTTAAATTATGAATTTCGAAATATTATGCTTTGAAAGGATATTTGGCTTTCAGACGTTATAAATTTTAAAGCATTTGGATTTTTGAAAAGGTTTATATTTGGGATAAAGGATATCATATTGTTTTGGGTTTTAAAATGATATCGTATTCAAAATTTTAAAATGGAAATGTTTATTCTGGTTTTAAAGTATGAGCTATTTTTAAATGACCGCGGTGTTATAATAACGATGAGGTTGGCAAAGAGACCGGGATCGGATATGGACATACTCTCTGTCGATACCGAAAACCACTTTAACTAACCGTGTACGCGGTGGAGATTCCAGAATAAAGTAGGTGGTGGCGACGTTTCCTGTAAGGTAAATACGTGGACCCGACTCCCGTGAGTTGGCATAAGGTGGCTAAAACAGGAGCGATTCTCAGGCCAATGAGGTCATTCCTCTGATCGGACCCTCCTCTTCAATATTATACTTTGACTTGTATTGATTCAGTGGCCACTTCTATATTTTGATTTTGGGGAGTTAGTCCGAGGTGGGCGGTAACTGCGGCTACGCGTTTCCACCAGCCTGGATAGCAATTGGTATATCTACCCTGGCATTGCCTAGTTGTGCCGTGTCACCTACCATACTGAGCCTTTACTACGAGTTTCTATTTGTGTCGTACCTATGGAGTATCCTCTGGTAGCTTCCCGATCAGGAGGTATTACGGTACTGTATAGACTACTGGCATTTTACGTGTTAAGGTGGAAAATGTAAAGCCTTAACGCTATTTAAAAGTAAGTTTATTTTATAAATAGACACTATTATAATGGCGCAATATACTACATAGTAAATAATTTAACGGATCCTTAGGAGATGTAAATCCCGAACATCTCTTGAGTTACTGTACTCATATTTATTTCTGTTAATTTAACTCACATAAGATCTTTTAGTCTGACTCGAGTGTTTTTGTCTTTTCAATTTCGCTTGGGTCAGTCCAAGCGTTTCAGGATCGAAGACTTTAGCTTTGAAGGACGAAGACGAAGGAGTCGTATTATTATTATCTATAGTATTGCACCACACTCATACTGTTCTGCTGCATTGATTGTATTGGTATGTGTAACTCTGATATTTATTGTATAAAGCAAATGAAGTGTTTGTAAACTGTTTTGAACTGTATATTTATTATTATATTTTATCCTTCCGCTGTGAGATTCTGTTTTGTTTTTATTTCTTCTCTGTTTTTCTTATTTACCCCATAACAATCCGCCCTTGCGTATGCTTTGAATTGACACGTGTGTCGGTTTAAAGTGTGCGAAAAGGCGGGATGTTACAAGCTGGACAATGGACTAATATGTCGAAACATTTATATGCACTTGCTTGATTCCCTTCAATAATATGCACGAGCTCAAGTGATTGGTATCGGTACCTAACTAAAATTCAAACATATGATTGCTTCACTTTCTGCGCATGTTTGTATTCCACATATACAGGTTTTTATTATTCTCTAATTTAGCAACTTTTCATTTGTAGGTACATAAATGATGCCTCCATAATATTTTTCTAAAGCTATGCATCATAGTTTGTATTGATGTGATATTCATGATTACAATTGAATAGTTCTGCAGATAATGGTAAAATCTGTTCATTACAGTGATTTTTGAATGTATATTATTTAACTCACTATTCTAAAGCTATTTTTAATATTTTATTAAACTAGTTTGAGTGAGAAACTGTTTTCAATATATTAGGTCAATACATCAGATGACTCAAGGAATAACTAAAATAATATGGCAGCAGCATAATCAATTGAACCTGAGCATATAGTAAAGATAAAAGTGAATATACTTCTCTCAGGAAAAAATACGATAGCTTACAAAATTGTAATCTCTTGAAACCATAAATTTTGGATAATGCAAAATAAAATACGAACTAAACGTAATTTTTGGAACTATAGTTTGTGAGTTAAGCAGATTAGTAGGTAAATGCAAGCATACAAAATTATAGTTGATTGTGCTACGAAATAGAAGCTTACACTCAAATTTATTTTATTTTATTTTTGCATCATTAAGGCATTGTTAAAACATGTTTTATTTTGTGTTTGTAACCATATTGTCATACAATCTACATCAACCTAACAGAAAATATCACTACGCAAAGACTGTAAGGAGGACGGCGTTGCATGCTGCTGAGCAGCGTGCTAAGGCTAAGAAGTAGAAGCCCAATAAGAAGAGGATCAAGTTCACCAAGAAGGAAGCTAAAGCTATTAAGACCACATAAAAGGCATTTTACAGGACCATGATCGCCAATAGTGACTACACTGAATTTGAAAGCTTTGCCAAGTGGCTTGGGAGCAAGGGGGAGACGGTAGTCGAAGCTCGGTAATTCAGTATTGTTGGTTATTTTCATGTTTTTTAGTATCGTTTTGTTCCATTATGTTTTGAATTTCTACCCAGACAACCTTACCATTGGCTTTTGAATTTTGCTTCTTTGCTTAATGCACTTTTATGTAATTCAGTCGTTGTTACTGCTCAAAAAAAGTGTAACGATCTCGATCCTTCAGTCGAATTTAATTAGTAATTAAATTACATTATGGATTCAATTGTGAATTAATTGAGGATTTATTTGGATTTGAAAATAATAAATTGAATTAAATTTTAAGCTGGAAGTTCTAAGAAGGAAATATATTGTGAATAGAATTTTTTGGTATATTTGAATTTTCCAAAATAAATAAGGTGTATGTTTATTTATATAAATAAGTAATCACTTGAAATTTGATTTTGAGATTGAAAATTCAATAATTAATATTTTTTATAAAAATAATTGGATTTAAACTTTGCATTTTGGAAAACAATGTATATGTATCTAATTAGAATTGTAGGTATATAATCTAATTTGATTTCAAAAAGTCATTTGTTATAAATTTGTATAAGTACAAATTAAAATGTATGAATATAAAGTCTTAATGCGTATTTACTTTTTTTAAATTAATAAAGCCTAATACCATTTGAAAATAATAAAAACATAAATTGTATGTAACATTAAAACATATGGTAATGTTAAAAAGGAAAGTATTCATTTGCAATTGAAATTTTAAATAAAGTAAGGTTTAAAAACAAAGTTATGAATTTATTTATAAAACAAAGTTTAGTAAAAAGTTTAGAATATTTTTCTTTTATACTTGAAATAAATTAGTTTTGTATATATTAAAACTAAATAGGAAATATATTACATAAACATATGTAAATATTAAGATTAAGTAAGAAAGGGGTTTAAAATAAAATGAAGAAGGTTTGAAACATAATTTTTAATAAAACTATACATAGGGTTTAAAATATAAAATGGTTGTATTTGTACACTTGTAAACCATGCAATAAGAAATTTAAGAAGTGTTGGCTTAAGGTGAACAAGTGGCGCATTTGTTTCAAATTTACTTAACATGTGTTAAAAGAAGATTAAAAAAACTAGTTTTCAAAACTTCTCATCTTCATTTGCTTAAAAAAATCGAAACCTCAAAGTGAAAACAAAAGATTAGAGAAAATCAATTCAAACAACAACCTGATTAAATTCTCAAGCCTGGAAATCAAAACAAAAGCTTTTCAAAAGAAAAATCAAGAACCTGTTTTAAGTAAATCAACCTGAATGAAGCTTCAGGCAAGTCAAAGATCATCTCAACATCAAAGGACAAGTATCCAGTGTTCCTACTTCAACTTGAGTTTAATCTTCAGGCAGTTTAAAACTTAGATTATAAATCATAGCAACTTAAATTCGAATTCAGAAATCATCTCAACAAAATAAGTTCCAGTTGTAAATCAATTCAAAGATTTCAGCTTTCAAAAGTCAAAACTAGATTTCAGATCAGAGATCAAGTTCGAAATAAACTTTCCAGGAAAATTTCTCTGTTCCTCTCTGTCAACAAAACTTCAGGTGAGCAAAACTTCACCTTCCTTGTTTTGAAATGTCTGTGAATAAACTCACTTTCTAAACTCAAGATTTGTTGAATATCTATTTGCATGTGATTATCGGGGTAGTTATAAATCAAACTTAAGGATCGTAGCATTAAAATTAAAGTAGGATCAGATTAAGACAGCAAGAAAAATCTAAAAGCATCAAAAGACAACAGCAAGTAAAAAAAATTCGAAGCTTAAGTTCAAAAATTATCAATCTGTTCTCTGCTTCCAAACTTCAGGTGAGCAAACTCACTTATATTGGCCTATATTCTTTGATATTGTGATTGAAGCTTAAAACATGCTCTGGAAATATTGTTTAATAGGTCTGTGTGTTTGAATATGTCAGTGCATGTCTGTTATACAGGCATATGTATACCTGTTCTTGAGTTACAGGATAGAAACAGAATCCCAAAATCAAAAATCTCTTTAATCATTCACCTTTAGGCTTGAATGTTTGAATGAAATTGTTGAATAAACCAAGATCTTAATTATGAAAATAATTTTGAGTGAAAAACCGGAAGAAATCCTGACTGGGAATAAAAATCACAGTCAATTCTAAAAGCATGACAAAATTCAACTTAAATGATTAATTGATTCATCGATATAATCTGTTTTGTAATCAAAAACCATGATTTTTAAATATAGTTTGAAGATTTTTAATTTTGGATTAAGGGAAAATTTGCAAAATGAACAAAAAAGATATTATTACCGATTCTCGTCAAACGAAGAGGAAATGATCGTCGTGATTAAGGATGAAGGAGGCCAGGGTGTTGATGGTTATCAGAAAAATGGTTGATGATTTTATAGATCGTCGTGGAGGTTAAGCAAGCTCGATTTAAGGTTTAAACCCAGGTTATAGTCGATGTTGGAAATCGTTCTACTATAGCGAGGTCAAGGATTTTGGGTCGATCGCACCCAGAGGAAATTGACTACGGGTCAACGGGGTAGCTTTGGTCGTGGTGGCTAGGTCGTTGGTGGATGAGGTTGACGGCATGGGGTGGATTTAGGTTGCTGGGTTGGGTTTCCATGTCGAGCCGATAGCTCATTTCGATTTCGTGACGAATTCGTCGATGTTGAATGGTTGAAGCATTCTTGTTGTTGATCGTCGACATGCTGATGGTCGTGGAAGGGGTCGAAAGTGGTCCAATCGCTCGTGCATGTGCACGCGTGTGCACTTGAGTCTGGGTTGTTGAAGTGTTGGGGAAGAAGAAGGTTGTGTCTCGAGCTTGATCTCAGGGAACTAATGTATTGGCTCGGGGTTGCTGTTGAATGTTCGCGAATTGTTTAAATGGGTAACAAGTTTTAAATATAAACCAAATTATAACAGACTTTGAAAAAAAAATGACTCGGGTTGTTTCTCGGGAAAAAGAAGTTTGGTATCAGGGAAGAAGTGAAGCAGGCTCGGGATTTTTGTTCAATTGCTCGGGTTTTTATATTTAACTATCAGGCTTTTAAAATTTAAAAAGAAACTTTGTCCAAGTTTTAAAATATCAAGTATAAATTAGTTTTAAATATATGAATGAATTTTCAAACGATATGTTAAACTAGGTTTTAATATACTAAAGCAATTCAAGTTTTAGAACAAAGTTTTCAAAGATTTAATTTTACAATGAATGCTTTTAAAAATTTATTTGATTATGTGATAGGTTAATTACCTTATTGTTTTAAAAATATATACAATAATGTAATTAAGTAAAGAATTAAGATAAGAAGGTTTATCTTTAATTAATTTAGGTAGATAATTAAAGGTATAATTATTTGATTAATTTATTAAATTAATTAATTGAAGGTTTACTTACTTAATTACTTAAAGAATAATTTGTTAATGTGGTTAATCTATGGTTAATTAATTAATGTAATGGATAATTAAAGGTTAATTAAGTAATAATTTAAAACTTAATTAAATTGTAATTGAACGGTAATTAATTTGTAATTAATTATTAATTAATTAAGGAATAATTAATTAATAAAAGTAATTAAGATTTAATTAATTAACAATTAAGGGTAGTTAATTAAAAAATAAATTTATTTATGAAAGTAAATTAAAGATAATTACTTTGTGTGATTAAATAAAAACTAATTACTTTGTGTAATTAAATAAAAGCTAATTCCTTAGTGAAATTAATAAAGGATAATTAATTAAGGGTTAATTAATTAATTAACAGGTGAGTTGTATAATTAAAGGTTAATTATTTAATAATTAAAATTTGATGAATTATAATTAAAGGTTAATTAATTTAGTATTAATGGTTAGTTAATAAATGATTGAAGAATAATTAATCAAAATGATTTGTAATTTATTAATGTTAATTAACCAGGATTAGTAATTCATAAGTAATTAATCTGATTTGAATTAATCAGATAATTAACTGATCTTACTTATGGATATTCGGATTCTATTGGATGATTGAATTGTTTGATATCCCTGATATGTGATGCTCTGTTTTGATTTGAGCTTTGTTAATGTAATTTATTATCTGTGATATATATCTGTGATTTGGGAATCAAAGATAAGCGTTATAGTTTATACCGCTTATCAAATATATTGTATTTGAATATGTACTGATTGATGATGTTGCACTTCTATTGTGTAAAACCCCTGGACCAACTTATACACACACAAATATGGATTGCACGTGGAAATTGGTTAAGTCACAGATTTTTGAAATCGTTTTAAAATTGAATTTTTGAATCCAAATGGTTTTGGAAATGGATTGGGTTGAACATAAAAAGTTTTTGAAAAGGAATTTCAAAGATAAAAGTTATTTTTTGAATAACTTGATTTAGTTTTGAAATTTGATTTAAATTTGAATTCAAAATTTGAAATTGAATTCTATGTTGAGAATTTATGATTTAAAAAGGTTATACAAGTTTATATGGGTTTTAAAACATTTTTAAGTGTTGTTTTGTGAATTTGAATTTAACCCAAGTTTGAAAAAATTTAACTTGTATAAATGAAATCAGATTTTTCCTAAATGAAAACTATTTGTTTTTAATAATAAAAGCTTTCATATAAGAAATGAATTTCCAATTTGTGTTAAAGGGATTTCAAGTTGAAATTAAAATGGTTTTCCAAGTTATGAATAAATCTATGAAAACGGGTTTGAAAGCTATAAGTTAAATCCTTGTTTCAAAGATTGGATGAGTTAATCCTAATTAAAATGGAAATCGTTTTGAAAATCTGTGAATGAATCTTTGTGAAACTGGGTGAACTTTGTGACATGAATCTTTTTGTTTAAAGATTTGAAATGGTAATTTGTTTAAACCATTTGAAGAAAGATTTTGGGTCTTTAAAAGTTGTGACTTAACTGAAATCCCATATCCATATGTTTTAAATATTGCGCTCACTATTCGGTTTAGCAGCGAGAGGACCTTGTGTCATATAACCCATTCCGAATAGTGATACGACGATAGCATTTGAAGACCGGTGGAGAAGACCGGGTGTCTTCGAGAACGATAGGATAACCTGTTCATTGATTGTGCATTGAGTTGCTCCGGTATAGAGTTCTCCATATGTGATGGGGAGTCTGATCGAAATTGTGGATACCCGAATTGCAAGGGCTTCTTCGGAAGTGCCTTCGGTTCAGTTCGAACCCGGTATAGACTTATATGGTTGTATGTCTGACACTACACTTTGAGATATTAAACTGATCCTATCAAATACATTTCTGTTTGGTGGCGGAGAATTTATTCTCTTAGCTTAACATCCTTCTCTGAGACGTACGAGCTCAGAGGTTATGTTGTTGATAGCTATTAGTGATATACTCCCAATTTGGTAGTGTGGCATGCTAAGTGCTGTTGTGTATCATTTGTTGATCAAAGCATGGCTTTTGTATAAAGCGTAGCTTTGTGGACGAGACTGCATCAGGACCTCACACCCTAGAAATGGTCGAAACAGGAAAGATGCGGCAAGGTTATGAGGGTCGCTCCCTTTAGGGTGTCTCATTCCCTTCTGGAAAAGGGTAGTATCATGGTGTGGAGCCTAGATACTTAACTCATGTGGTCACTGCAAATCTATTACTTTGTGATTGCTTTGTGGTTAAGAGGCGCCTCGGATAAAGGTCGCAAACGACCGGGGGATGGCATGCTCGTGTAGAGGTTACCTAGTTACAGAGGTAACCCGGCCTTGTGTTGGTAGAGAGCTGGTTAAGCTTTCGAGACGTCCCTCCAGAGGCATACCCATGTGGCAGTAGGAAGTTCCTTAGCCTGACCATTTGTTGGAAATCCTATCTTCAATACGCGCCTTGTACGATTTTAGTTGTAGAACCTGCCATTTACTTATGGTGGTCTCCACTATTTAGATGGTAGCTATAGTAGGCATAGTACGAAATGTCTATGCTGGCTAAGATTAATATTATACTTTCGAAATGTTTTTTTTCTACACTATGCACTAGTAATAATATCAAAGAAATTTTCTCGTATCAAGCATATTTGACTATCATAAGGAGAAATCTCCTCCAATTCTGCGTTTGCATTGTGTGCGCGGCGGGAAGCCTTATGGTAGTTTTATTTTCTAAAAAGCATTACAAATTTAAATTTTAAAATCCTTGGTTGTTCATTTAAAAAAAACTGTTTTGTTTGCTCATACCAGTCCCACGATTGACCTAGAGTTTATTGTTCCCTTCCTAAACTCTGGGTGCCCACAATTTTCCCACACGGGCAGTCTAGAGTTGGGTTTTTCATATAGTCGGGTTTAGTAGATTATCTGGAGCTAGTTCAGTCTTTGGATTCAGACTGACCTGGATTGCTTAGTGCATCGTTATTGGGAGTTCGAGCTACTTCTGGATTGGTGCTTTGGAGATGGGGATTACCGATACTGGAGTTCTCTCTTGAAGACCATATTGGAGATATTGTTCCGCTTGTGGTGTTATCTTTTCTTTCCGCTGCTATTGTCTTGTATCATATCTCTGATGTATATTGATATTCATTGTATCGTTCAGTTGTATCAGATATTGTATCAATGTTGTATATTGATATATTCTTTTTCTTCCGCTGTATTGTTATACTTAATGTGGTATAAGCTTCGGCGAACCAGATTAGACGTTTGGATCTGCGGCATTTGAATACGTGTCGTATTCGGTGCCGATTTTCGAAGGTCGAGTCAGAGTCGTTTCAAAAAGAATTTGATTACTATGAGTAGACTACTTTTCATGCTTTGACTACTTCCGCCTTATGATGCGTGAGGATACTTGACTACTCTATATTGTTGTTGTTTCTGTAGAACTGCTTCTTTACATTATTATATATGCTTATATAAACTTAATGTAATAATTAGCATGTTTTTCTCTCGAATATTTGACATGATACATGGAATTTGTGGTGACGTTTTGAACTTTGATTGTGTAGTGAACAACAAAAAGCAGAGGATGCATAAGGGTTCTATGTTCATATATGACGTCTTTTGTGTTTTATTGGGACATAAATAAATTATTGATATATTATTACTATGCAAATTGAAAATCTTAGTTGTTAGAGTAGGTGGTGCTGCAAACTTTATTAAGATGAGTTTAATATTTTAAGGTCAGATTGCACGTTCCTTATTTGGTATATTATAAATGAATCTGTGGACTTTATATTTTGGATGATGTTGTTTGTTGAAGGAAAAAAAGAACCCTAGGGTCCAGGCCATGCACTATTCTACCGAATAGAAACTATGCAGAAGCCCTATCATAAAGTTGTTATAAACTTATATATACGGCGATAAGGTGAATTTTGGCATGAATTTATCATGAACACTGTATAAATAATTCTATAATTACAATAGCAAATAACTTATGAAAAAGCTTACGCTGTGTTTGGTTTGTTATTTTTAGTTTTGGCTTTTCATCCATACTAAAATGCATAAGACGCATGTACATTGTTGAAAACGACCAATTTAGAGAACGAAATTACGTACAAAATAGGAAAAAAAATTATTTTCCGTATTTTGGAAAATAACAGAAGCACAAGAAACAATTCAACCTTCCATCATCCCTCTCTCTCCTTCATCATCCCTCCATCTTCCTCTCATTCCCTCCGTCTTCATTCCACTCTTATCTTATTTAACATACATGTTTGAAAATAAAAAACCGAAAATTCATTTTTAAACCAAACACTACTTTAATTTTGGGTTTAAATTCACCAAAAACAATTAAATCATAAAACCATAATCACAAATATGCATAAAGCTTAATTTTACGTTAAAAATTTATCATGTTACAAACAAAAAGGAAAGAATGATCCAATATTCGAATACAAATCCATCTGGACATGCCTATACACTCGTAGTACATAGGGTTGCTCCTTAACATGGGTTATCATAGTTACAACAAAAGTTCTACTACCACTAGCCTATGCAATTATAACAACCTTCCTTTACACTTACTGGTACAAAATACATATACGTAAATGAACATCTCATAGCAGGAAAAAAAGTAACCAGATAGATAAGGAGCCTTCTGCTCATCCATCTTCTTCAAAAGAGCCCGAAGAAATCTATCTCTCTTGAACTACTCAAATAGGAATGCTTAGGGAAAACAAAAAAATTAGGTTAGGCAATAAGTCTGGTATGAGTAAACTCCACATAAAAGTGGAACACATAAACAACATGTGAGACAATGGTGCAAAACAGGGAACGTGTTTCCTCTCATAAAAACAACATCTAAGCATAAAAGAATGGATAAAAATAATTAAACATCAGGAAGTGCACAAGACACTTCCCAAGCAATCAAGAAGGAATTCCTTTAACGGTTTGAATCAAAAACAAGTAAAGGGAAATTTTCCAATAATGCCTAAGAGGGTGCGGCCCCCTTACCGAAAGTATACATCTAGACAATATACTTGAGAAAGTCATTTACTCTACGACTCTCTTAGTAAATGTACAAGCCAGAACCCACCAACCTTACCGAGTATCCGAGTATTCACATCTCTACCCGCATTCAGCCGAATCCAATATAACGTAGATATGAAGATATCCTAATGGGAGCAAACCCACATAACTTGACGTCCACTTGCTCTTTGGTTTTAGTCATTTCTAAAAAAGGATATCAACGCTCAAACGAGTAACAAATCATCTTGGATTGACGAAACACCAAAAGGTAGCAGAATCAATAGTCAATAAATCAACTATTGAGAATAATCAAAATGATCGTATATAGAAATTAAATCTCATACTTTACCCGCACTCGTCGATTTCAAACTTGTACTATCTCTAGGTTGAACTTGATGTTGGGTAAGCTATGGTAGTGTTACCTCTAAGTCTTGCCTTGATCGCATTTTTAACCTTTGAGATAGAGACGAGTTTCCATACCTCGACGTTAAGTGTTAAGAATATGACTAAATCTTTTCCATATAAGCGATAAATTACTTTCTATAACCAAATCGAACTTTAAACTTTTAAAATGAAATTTATGCTTTGTTTTCATATCACAAACATTAACTTTAAATAGCTTGATTAAAGTCATTAATTAACCTTAAACATCATTATTAATACGATTAATTAACATTAAACCTCATTATTTTAATGATAAATTATCCTTAAACATCATTGTTAATATTTGTCCTTAAACATTGTTAAAATGGTTAAATCAACCTTGAAAATCATTATTAAAATGATCAACTAACCGTAAACATCATCATTAAAATGATTAATTAACCTTAAACATCATTATTAAAATGACTAATTAAAGTAATTTATAATTAATATCATAAAATAACCTTTTACTTTAAGATAAAGTAATAATTTAAAATATATTTAGAACCCCAAATTCCTTACAAATACTCATAAAATCTAAGTGAACCCATTTAATATGAATGTACAAAATATTTAAAGTAAATAACCTTTTATACTTTATGAAAACCAAATATCTTCGAACTACATCCATGGCGACTATCATTGTATGGATCATAACTTCAAAACTTGTTTTGTAAATAAAAATTGCTTCAAATCCTGGTTCAAACAACATTTTAAAAATGCCAAAACATAACCAAATATTTATTTTGTAAAACCCAGGCATGAAATCATACACAGAAGATTTATAAGAAATGATATTTCAAAGCATCGGCATAGCGAAAGTCGCTATAACGATATTTTCATGGAAAAAGGCTACATGTCATACGTTCGGTGATGGAAAATGGACCAATATATCGAGGTGCTAACTTTCCCGATCGACTGAAACGCACAACACCTTTCATAGGTGAAACAGGAACAAACACCAAATCTCCAACAGAAAATTCTAACCTCCTTCTTCGGTTATCGGCATAGGATTTTTGTCTACTCTGGGCTACTTTCATCCTATGATGAATAAGATCAATCTTTTCTGTGGAATCACGAATAAATCTGGACCTAAAACTAGCTTCTCACCGTCCTCAAGCCAACAAGAAGGAGATCGACATGGCCTTCCATAGAGTGCCTCAAAAGGAGCCATACCAATACTAGATTGGAAGCTATTATTATAGGAAAACTCAACAAGAGAAATGTGATCTTTCCAACTTCCACAAAAGTCAAAAACACATGCACGAAGAAGGTCTTCAAGAGTTTGATTCACACGCTCGGTTTGTCCATCGGACTGAGGATGATAAGCGGTGCTAAAATTAAGCTTCGTTCCCAAAGCTTTTTGAAGACACTTCCAAAATCCACTAGTAAACAATGGATCACGGTCACTAACAATAGAAGTAGGAACTCCATGCAATTTAACAATTTCTGTAACGACCCGCCGCCCTGACTGCCTCTAGTCGGTAATTAAACCAACTAGAAACGTTCAAAATGACGGATTGTTGTTCAGTTTATAGAGTTTAAACAGAATCAGCCACAGAATCACAGAACAATCATATATTTCTCATAAATAATTTTTCTTACATATATCAGAGTTTGTACAATGCATTATATTTTATACAGCGGAACAATTTATTTACTATTAAGTACAAGAAAAAATTTCTAGAAAAACTTTAGTGGAGTGCTTTCCCCTCTCTCTCTAACTTCGCGGCCTGAAAATCTTCAAGCTGTAAAAATACTCGGTCTGACCCGAGTATTATATTCAAAAGAAAATAATACACAGGTCAGTCTAATTCAAACTCAGTTATTAGTGCATAGAGGCAATAATAATCAAACAATAATTAGACGACAGTCAAATATAAATTTACCTATCCGATCCTTTAACAAGAAATCGGATAACGGTAAATATAACACTTAACAGTGTTAAACAACCATTCAGTAGATTCAGATTATCAATGAGATAGATGAAGGGATTATTGATGAAGATAATTTAGAAAACAATCAAAATTTGCCTAAACGGCAATTAACAACAAAATCATCAAAATCGATTCAAAAGATATTGAATTGGCAACATAAAATAATTTTCATCAAAAAGAAAACATAAATTTAAACATTAAATTTGGTAGGGCTGCAGTACACACACGCGTATACGGCCTCGCCAGATTTAAAATGTCAACTCCGTGGCTGCAGTTCACGCTTGCGTGCACTGCCTCGCCACTACCGTAATGAAATATGCAAAAGATCATAAATCAAAACAAAATAGGATATCAATAAAAATCAATATCGTGTGGCTGCAGTTCACGCTTGCGTGCACTGCCTTGCCACTATCGTGATGACGTACTCAAAAAGTCAACGAACCAAAATCAATGAAGGTTCAAATATCGATTCAAAATGTCGATACTACGTGGCTGCAGTGCACGCACGCGTGCGCTGCCTCGCCACAACAACTTGTGAAATAAAACAAGTTTCCAGTATGAAGTACACAGGAAATGTACAAATATGCGACAAGACTTGCAGCTATGCCACAATGCAGACAAGCTACAACGGATAATCAAACTCAACAAAGTCAGCCTACACAGTTCCAGTGAAGTGAAATAGTGCAACTCAACATGGCCACGTGTAGTGACTCGCAAGTGCACAAGTAAAAGCACCACGGTTACCAACATCAAAGAAAGAAAGACAAGTCTGGTCAGAAACTCAGTCAAATCAAGCTACGGGGGAAAATACAACAGGTCAGCGTCGAGCACAAATGTGCACATGACAAAGACAGAGCTCGAGGCCAAGCCTAAAGCAAACCAAACCAGGTAATACAAGGATGGCCAGTACAAGTATCAAGATCAGTGACAAGATACTACAGGAACCAAACTACAAGAAACAGGTATGTAACTGTCTCAAATGGACGAGACAACTACAATAATTGATCAACTCACGAAATACTTCAACTACTATATCAAGTCCATAATGACCAAAATTTTATCAAAACTTCAAGCTAGAGGCAACAGAGGATTCAAAGAAGCAGTTTCACATTAGAATCAAAGTGGCCGAAGTCACAAATGGATTAAAACAGCCTTAACAAATGGATGGAACCAACACAACAGTATACACGTGCAAGTATACCATTGTCTGGACCAATTGTCATCGAGAAAGTAAAACCCCAATAAGTTAAATGTCCCCCAAAAATATAGTCTCAGAAATGAGGAACAAATGAATCAATATCTATGCAACATTTTAGGCCGAGACAGTAACCAGAAATGCACAAACCAAAACTCGACCAAAAACTTATTCAAAGCATCAATGTCAAATGAGACAAATTCGCAAACCAAACATCATACAAGTGCAAGGAAAAACTGCGTATACACATGCATCACAATTCAAAGCATCAGGGACGAGCAAGCACAACCGAGATGAACCATTGCACAATGAAACTGCGGTTGAAACAATCAAATAGCCAGGAAACTAAACAGTCAAGCAAGTGCAACAGGCACAAAGGCTACAAGTATGAAGTGCGCAACAGGCTAAAACTAGTGCACGACAACAACATACATATATTTACTTATATGTAGATGAACAAATGTGACAACAATGTCACAATATCAAAGAAATAAAGTAACAGACCAATGCAACATATTCAAGTTAAATGAACATGTACAAGTGAAAGCAGTGGCAATACACATATATACATACAAGAATGTATGTATACAAATGATCAGCCATCAAAGAACAAGACTCAACTATCTCAAAATACAGTGACCACCACCAATATCAATGCAACGGTGATGGCCGAAAACCTGAAATTGCCTAAAAAAAAAATCAAGTGACCGAAGTCAAAAAAAAAAATATAGAGCTGTGGTGGTCTCAAATCAAACAGAACAAAATTCACTTTACTTTCGATGCCAACCAAAAATGCTCAAAGTCATTTGCAGTTCAAATCAAACGAGTTAAGTATACTACAGCATGAATTTCAATCAAAATTGAGGTCAACAACGAACCAAGTCAAAGTCGTGATCCAATAAGGAGATGAACAGGCCACAGACACTGGTTATCAAAAATCGAATAGTTCAAAACCCCGCGTATCAAACTAAAAGCAACAAAGTACTCAAGGCAACAATCAAATTGAACAAGGCCGAAAGTCAAACAACATCAATATCGTAAAATCAAGCAACCAGAGTAAATCACAAAAGCACAAGATTTAACTAGCTAGAGTTTAAATTAGATGTGAGTGAATAATTACATCACTCACCTTTGTCGATGCGAAGAGCACGCGAATCGAAGCATGCCGAGGCAATCCCTAATTGTTGAAGCACGGAATCGAAGAGGAGGACGAGCGAAGATTCGTGGCCGCCATTATTATTTCTTTCGTTTGATTACTGAAGGGTTTCGAATGAATTGGGGTAAAGGAGTAAGGTATAAAAGAGAATAGAGAACGTGATTTTAGCGTGGGTTAAGGCATAAACAATGGCGTGAATTTTGGCGTGGATTATGGTGATAAGGTAAGGCAACATACTCTTTATATTTTATGTTTATTTTTTTTTATTTTTTTTTATTATATATATTATTATATATTTTTTATTTTAAATTCAATTGTTTTGTATAAATTTTCTCTAGTAAATATATAAACGTTTTGCGGTTCAAATATCAATATCAATTTATAAATTTACATAAAAATAATTCGTAAATCCAAACTATTTTTTCTAAGTCATTAGTTACAAATTTAAAATACAAATTCAATATTCAATTCAACTTCAAAGTCAAATTCAAATTCTATTCAACTTTTCACTAGATTAAATTCTAAAATTTAATCGCCAATTTATGCTGATAATTTGAAATTCACGTCAAATCATCATTTAAATATTTAAAATAAATTAAATATTCACAAATTAAATTGTTCAAAATTGAGGATCGTTACAATCTCCCCTACTTAAAAGAATTTCGTCCCGAAATTATAAGTTAGGAAAAACGATTGCTAAAATCTCACCGATATTTATACCCTACAAAATTTTGCCAAGTTCGAAGCTTATAAATAAATATAGGATTCATTCCATTCATTTTATCTCAGCAGTTTTGTTCATCGATTTCAATAATCAAGACACAAAAGTCTTTTACCAAATTTTCGACTTACAAAACTCAGATTTTTAAACTTGAAATCTTTCATGCTAAATATTTGCATATTACATCATTTCCAAAGCTGTGTGCTTTCAAGATATTGTAAAGATCTTCTTCCTTAATTCATTAAGTTAGAATTATGTAATTCTAATTCCAGATTATTGATTTTCTATTCAAAGTTTGAAAATACTTGATAACTCGAAGTTTAACAAGTCCATCGTCGTTCTCACGGACATTAGGCATACGCTGGCCAGGCGCAAGTCTAAAAATCTCCAAGTACTAAATATACTTGCTTCAACTCCCAGTGAAAATACTTTTTTAAAAATTCTTTTAAAAATGGATATGGAAAGCACGTTCCCCCATGGATCACAGTTTACCCGGCGGTTACACTACTATCCCAGTAGAATCGCTTGTAACCTTAGATTTCTCATCTCTCTTGAATTTCGCCATGGTTGTCGCCTTAGATCGCGGTCCACACGGCGGTTACGCTACTATCCCAGTAGAATCGCTCGTGGCCGTAGGCATCACGCCCCTCGAATTTCGCTTCGGTTTCTTGATCGCAGTTTACACGGCGGTTGCGCCACTATCCCAGTGGAATCGCTTGTAACTGTAGGCATCACTCCCCACGAATTACGCCAGCATCAATTCACCTAATCCCAAACACGATGATCCATCGTGGGGGATCCCAGTCAGTCCCAATGGACATTCCACTAATGGAAATTCTACGTAGTTACGATTTCCAATGGACACTCCACCGAGTTCCAATCACCTTCACAAATAATAAATGGAAGGTACATTTCCATATCCTCAGTTTTTAGAAAACATATGTCATATACATATAGTACTTCACATTTCGTACATATCATACCTATGTAAACCTACACAGGACTTTTCATAATAATGACTTTCCAAACTGATGGTTTTCGAATTATTATATTCACATATATAAGTTACGAAAACTCAATTCACATTCATAACAAATAGAGGATTCCAAATTTTCCATCACGTTTAAAATTTTCCTCTAAATCGATTTGAAAATTTAAGGTTATCTCAAACCTAATTCACATTCATAATCCAATTCATTATCGACTTCACATTCGATTTGGATTTCACGTTACATTGTCAATTCTCAACACATAATTGATGTCTATCGATATATAACCTCTAAGCTCGTACGTCTCAGAGAAGGGTGTTAAGCTAAAAGAATAAATTCTCCGCCACCACAAATATATATTTAATAGAGATCAATTGCTATGTCATCAATTCACAACGTTAGACATACAATCCCAATCGACTATCCAAAATTCAAAGCTCAACTTATATTGTTTTTGATGTCGAAGTTAAACTCAATTTAACTCAAGATTCTATCTTTTTGGAAAATATTCAAGTTGAACTGATCGTTCACATTTCTCAAAATAATATCTTTACAAGATATATATAATTTTCCAACTTAACCATTTGAAACCAATTTCAAATATTCATTTTTCAATTTATCTTTAAAAGATAAAATTTCAAACCTTTCATTTCATATTGGAAAACATTTCCATACTTATTTAATAATAAGTAATTCACAAGTTCATTTATTTTCAACTCTTGGAAAATATTCAATATACTTGAATCAAAATTAAGTATATATTCCATTCTTTAAGGAAATCATTCTTTTAAACACATTTATTTGAGTCAAAACGAATGTTACGTAAAACATCGTTACGACAACTCAAAAATCACTAGTATAGGGATTCGAATTTAAGATAGATATATAAATCCCAATACTATAAACAACATTTCCTTCCGGAAACCATTTACTATAACAACAATGTTATAGTCCACCATTTCCTTATTTCTCGGAAACGCCTATTTCAACAATGAATGTTGAAATCTATGTATTCGATACTTAATGCATTTTAAAACATCTTTAAAACCATTAACTTTTCAATTTCAACTTAATTCATAGTTTGAATTCCTCATACTTTTCATAATATTAGTTTTAAACCAATTTCAATCTTTTCAATATTAAGTTTTTCACTTAATTTAATTTTCCACACGTTTAAATTCTAATTCATCACTGAATTTATTAAACCTATAATGGATTATCATGTTGACAACTTCAAATTTGAAATCTAAATTTCATTTGAACTTTACATTTGCTTTCTATTCCCAAAAATAATCAACTAGTTCTTTAGTAAGCCATTCATCAACTTGGTTCCATTAAATTTATATTTCCACATTAACCTCATTTCATAATATCACTTCTCTAAAACATACCAGTTTTAGTTAATAATATATTCACTGTCCAAAATCGTGAATATACTTATCTATTCAATTCAGTGTTTCTACACTTTTTATTTAAAAGATTATCCACTGTCCAAAATCGTGGATAAAATTTCCAACCAACATTTACTATCACAATATTTAACATAAAGGATAATTCGTTGTCCAAAATCACGAATATATCTCCTTTAATAACTTCTATGTTTCATTTATCAAATTCAATTGGTTTCGAATTTATAAACAATCTTTACAAATTCCATTTCTATTTATAAACTTCGATTTATAAATCTTCTTTATTAATTCAATTCAATTCAATTTGTATAACTCAGTTATATACCAAAAGTACATATTATAAGTTAAATACTTATAATCCATTTATTTATTAACTCGTTCTTCAAAACATTTGAAATCAAATTTTCAAAAGAATTCAGAATCAAATTCTCAAGTTATAGTTTAATTGTCCTCTTGGCTATAACTAAATTGAAATATCATTTTATTTCACAATTATTATTTTGTAAATATTCACAATATTCGATTTAAACCAATTCATTAATTCACTTCACTTATATTTTATTTTTCATAAATCTCAATAATTCGATAATGGATTCTCGAATGAGAAACTATCGCAATCCTAAATTTAGAGAGGGGAATTTTTGAAATAATTTGAATTTTCAAAATACCTTTTATTTTTCAAAGAAAACAATTCCATACTTCTTCTAATTTGAAAAACGTTTTCTTTAAAGTGATCCTAGTAACTATTCATATTAAACATCATAAACTGAGCTTTGAGTAAACCAAAGCTCTGATACCACTTTTGTAACGACCCGTCGCCCTGACCGCCTCTAGTCGGTAATTAAACCAACTAGAAACGTTCAAAATGACGGATTGTTGTTCAATTTATAGAGTTTAAACAGAATCAGCCACAGAATCACAGAACAATCATATATTTCTCATAAATAATTTTTCTTACATATATCAGAGTTTGTACAATGCATTATATTTTATACAGCGGAACAATTTATTTACTATTAAGTACAAGAAAAATTTTCTAGAAAAACTTTAGTGTAGTGCTTTCCCCTCTCTCTCTAACTTCGCGGCCTGAAAATCTTCAAGCTGTAAAAATACTCGGTCTGACCCGAGTATTATATTCAAAAGAAAATAATACACAGGTCAGTCTAATTCAAACTCAGTTATTAGTGCATAGAGGCAATAATAATCAAACAATAATTAGACGACATTCAAAGATAAATTTACCTATTTGATCCTTTAACAAGAAATCGGATAACGGTAAATATAACACTTAACAGTGTTAAAAAACCATTCAGTAGATTCAGATTATCAATGAGATAGATGAAGGGATTATTGATGAAGATAATTTAGAAAACAATCAAAATTTGCCTAAACGGCAATTAACAACAAAATCATCAAAATCGATTCAAAAGATATTGAATTGGCAACATAAAATAATTTTCATCAAAAAGAAAACATAAATTTAAACATTAAATTTGGTAGGGCTGCAGTACACACACGCGTATACGGCCTCGCCAGATTTAAAATGTCAACTCCGTGGCTGCAGTTCACGCTTGCGTGCACTGCCTCGCCACTACCGTAATGAAATATGCAAAAGATCATAAATCAAAACAAAATAGGATATCAATAAAAATCAATATCGTGTGGCTGCAGTTCACGCTTGCGTGCACTGCCTTGCCACTATCGTGATGACGTACTCAAAAAGTCAACGAACCAAAATCAATGAAGGTTCAAATATCGATTCAAAATGTCGATACTACGTGGCTGCAGTGCACGCACGCGTGCGCTGCCTCGCCACAACAACTTGTGAAATAAAACAAGTTTCCAGTATGAAGTACACAGGAAATGTACAAATATGCGACAAGACTTGCAGCTATGCCACAATGCAGACAAGCTACAACGGATAATCAAACTCAACAAAGTCAGCCTACACAGTTCCAGTGAAGTGAAATAGTGCAACTCAACATGGCCACGTGTAGTGACTCGCAAGTGCACAAGTAAAAGCACCACGGTTACCAACATCAAAGAAAGAAAGACAAGTCTGGTCAGAAACTCAGTCAAATCAAGCTACGGGGGAAAATACAACAGGTCAGCGTCGAGCACAAATGTGCACATGACAAAGACAGAGCTCGAGGCCAAGCCTAAAGCAAACCAAACCAGGTAATACAAGGATGGCCAGTACAAGTATCAAGATCAGTGACAAGATACTACAGGAACCAAACTACAAGAAACAGGTATGTAACTGTCTCAAATGGACGAGACAACTACAATAATTGATCAACTCACGAAATACTTCAACTACTATATCAAGTCCATAATGACCAAAATTTTATCAAAACTTCAAGCTAGAGGCAACAGAGGATTCAAAGAAGCAGTTTCACATTAGAATCAAAGTGGCCGAAGTCACAAATGGATTAAAACAGCCTTAACAAATGGATGGAACCAACACAACAGTATACACGTGCAAGTATACCATTGTCTGGACCAATTGTCATCGAGAAAGTAAAACCCCAATAAGTTAAATGTCCCCCAAAAATATAGTCTCAGAAATGAGGAACAAATGAATCAATATCTATGCAACATTTTAGGCCGAGACAGTAACCAGAAATGCACAAACCAAAACTCGACCAAAAACTTATTTAAAGCATCAACGTCAAATGAGACAAATTCGCAAACCAAACATCATACAAGTGCAAGGAAAAACTGCGTATACACATGCATCACAATTCAAAGCAGCAGGGACGAGCAAGCACAACCGAGATGAACCATTGCACAATGAAACTGCGGTTGAAACAATCAAATAGCCAGGAAACTAAACAGTCAAGCAAGTGCAACAGGCACAAAGGCTACAAGTATGAAGTGCGCAACAGGCTAAAACTAGTGCATGACAACAACATACATATATTTACTTATATGTAGATGAACAAATGTGACAACAATGTCACAATATCAAAGAAATAAAGTAACAGATCAATGCAACATATTCAAGTTAAATGAACATGAAGTGAAAGCAGTGGCAATACACATATATACATACAAGAATGTATGTATACAAATGATCAGCCATCAAAGAACAAGACTCAACTATCTCAAAATACAGTGACCACCACCAATATCAATGCAACGGTGATGGCCGAAAACCTGAAATTGCCTAAAAAAAAAATCAAGTGACCGAAGTCAAAAAAAAAAAATATAGAGCCGTGGTGGTCTCAAATCAAACAGAACAAAATTCACTTTACTGTCGATGCCAACCAAAAATGCTCAAAGTCATTTGCAGTTCAAATCAAACGAGTTAAGTATACTACAGCATGAATTTCAATCAAAATTGAGGTCAACAACGAACAAAGTCAAAGCCGTGATCCAATAAGGAGATGAACAGGCCACAGACACTGGTTATCAAAAATCGAATAGTTCAAAACCCCGCGTGTCAAACTAAAAGCAACAAAATACTCAAGGCAACAATCAAATTGAACAAGGCCGAAAGTCAAACAACATCAATATCGTAAAATCAAGCAACCTGAGTAAATCACAAAAGCACAAGATTTAACTAGCTAGAGTTTAAATTAGATGTGAGTGAATAATTACATCACTCACCTTTGTCGATGCGAAGAGCACGCGAATCGAAGCAAGCCGAGGCAATCCCTAATTGTTGAAGCACGGAATCGAAGAGGAGGACGAGCGAAGATTCGCGGCCGCCATTATTATTTCTTTCGTTTGATTACTGAAGGGTTTCGAATGAATTGGGGTAAAGGAGTAAGGTATAAAAGAGAATAGAGAACGTGATTTTAGCGTGGGTTAAGGCATAAACAATGGCGTGAATTTTGGTGTGGATTATGGTGATAAGGTAAGGCAACATACTCTTTATATTTTATGTATATTTTTATTATTATTTTTTTATTATTATATATATTATTATATTTTTTTATTTTAAATTCAATTGTTTTGTATAAATTTTCTTTAGTAAATATATAAACGTTTTGCGGTTCAAATATCAATATCAATTTATAAATTTACATAAAAATAATTCGTAAATCCAAACTATTTTTTCTAAGTCATTAGTTACAAATTTAAAATACAAATTCAATATTCAATTCAACTTCAAAGTCAAATTCAAATTCTATTCAACTTTTCACTAGATTAAATTCTAAAATTTAATCGCCAATTTATGCTGATAATTTGAAATTCACGTCAAATCATCATTTAAATATTTAAAATAAATTAAATATTCACAAATTAAATTGTTCAAAATTGAGGATCGTTACAATTTCTTTGATAAAAAGTTTGGCCAAGAGAGGAACGGTTCGATTGGACCGAACGGGAATAAAATGGGCAGATTTAGTGAGTCTATCAACTATCACCCATAAGCTATCATGACCAGAACGACAACGGGGAAGGCCGTCTATAAAATCCATGGAAATTTGGTCCCACTTCCAAATTGGAATTTTTAAAGGTTGCAATAACCCACCGGGCCTTTGATGTTCAGCATTGACAAGTTGGCAAGTCATGTAACACTTAATAAAGTTAGCAATATCAGATTTCATTCCCACCCAATAATAAAGTTGCTTCATATCCGTGTACATTTTACTACTGCCGGGATGAATGGTAAATTTCGAACGATGAGAATCTTCTAAAATATCTCTATGAAGATCACTAATATTTGGTACGATAAGTCTACCAAATTTCCGAATGCCGCCACGAGAATCGATATCAAAGTCTTTCAAACCTTCAATATCAATTTTATCCTTAATATTTTGGCCAGGAAGAGCCAATTCGGGATCTTGCCTTTGAGCTTCAAGAATGCGGTCTAAAAGAGAAGGATGAGCCTCAAGGCCACATAAAACAAGAGATGAACATAAATCGGAAACACGGTCTTGAATTTCACAAGTGGATATAATTCCGTGATCATTCCATTCGGATATCATCATAGAAAAAACCGCTTGTTGCTTGCGACTAAGTGCACCGGCAACACGATTTCCCTTTCCGGGAGTATAAAGAATATCAAGATCATAAGATGCAAGAAATTCGAGCCAACGTAGTTGACGCAAATTTAATTCCTTTTGAGAAAATAGATACTTCAAAGATTTATGGTCGGTATAAAGAATAAATTTTTCTCCCAATAAATAATGACGCCAAATTCAAAGGGCGAAAACGATAGCCGTAAGTTCTAACTCATGAGTGGCATATCTAGTCTCAGCTGGCTTCAATTGCCTAGAAGCATAAGCAATAACACGTTCTTTTTGCATATGAACGGCACCCAAACCAATGCGACTAGCATCGGTATAAACAATAAAATCTTGATTCCCCTCGGGAATAACAAGAATAGGAGCATCGGAAAGGAGTTCTTTTAATTTCTGAAAAGAAGTTTCACATTTTTCCGACCAAATGTATTTAACACCTTTCTTAGTTAAGCTAGTGAAAGTCATGACAATTTTTGAAAAGTTTTGGATAAAACGACGGTAATAACCCGCCAATCCGAGAAAACTACGGATCTCCGTCACACTCTCCGGTCTCTTCCAATCTTGAATCGCTTCAACCTTTGAAGGATACACGGAAATTCCGGATTCGGAAATAATATGACCGAGAAACTTCACACTAGATTTCCAAAAATGGCATCTAGAAAATTTTGCTTTTAATTGATTACTCCTAAGAGTTTCCAACACAATCCAATGATGTTTTTCATGCTCCTCCTCGGTTTTTGAATACACAAGAATATCATTAATAAAGATGAGAACAAATCGATCGAGAAAATCTTTGAAAACTCGATTCATAAGGTCAACGAAATAAGCCGGAGCGTTCGTTAAGCCAAATGGCATAACAAGCCATTCATAAGATCCATATCGAGTACGGAATGATGTCAAAGGAATGCTATCCTCTGCAATACGAAGCTGATGAAAACAGGTTGCCAAGTCCAATTGCGAAAAGACTCTAGCACCACTAAGTTGATCGAATAGGTCATCAATCCAAGGTAAAGGATATTTATTTTTGACAGTAAGATCATTAAGTTTGCAGTAGTCAACGCAAAGCCTAAGTGTGCCATCGGATATCTTCATAAAAATAGCCGAAGCTCCCCAAGGCGAGGAACTAGAGCGAATAAATTGCTTCGTTTCCAAATCAGATAATTGTATGCGCATCTCCTCATTTTCTTTATTGGACAAACGATAAGGAGGACGAGTAATAGGTTGAGCCCCAGGGGTAAGATTAATTATGAACTCAATTGCTCGCTTAGGTAGTAATCCTAAAACGGGCTCAAATATGTCGAAAAATTCACGAACAATGTGAATAACAGAAATGACGTCTTCCTCATCATCATTATCATCATCACGAGGATTTAAAGAATAAAAAGATGCAGATAAAGTGGAATCCGAATCTTTGAGAATAATTGAAATCTGCTTAACAGATTGAGGATGTCGAAGATGAATAGTCCGCTGAGGGCATAGGATATGAGCTTCATAGCGGTTAAGCCAATCCATTCCCAAATCATTCCAAAGCCTAAGTAACGCATGACATGCAAATCGGCTTGGAAAGAAAAATCGCACAAAATAATCTCCACGTCTTTACAAAGCAAACTAATCGTTGCGGATCCACCAACCGGATTCGCAATTCTCAAAGAAGTCAATAAAGCAACAACACTTAAAGAAAAAGTATCAACGAGTTCTTTTGAAATAAAAGAATGGGAAGCACCCATGTCAAAAAGAACTCGAATAGGTTGATCATGAAATATAATAATGCCATCAAGGATAGAATGAGACATACCTTGATTACGAGATGTGTTGCCAGGGGCCTGAGCCACATTAATCTTTCCCTCCCTCTTGCCCTGAAGCTTGGGGCATGAATATATAACATGGCCGAGACCTTTGCAGTAGCGACAAGAGAGGGACTTTGGACAGTTGTTCGCGTAATGGTCCTTCGAACCACAATTATAGCATTCCCCACAACCAAAGGAAGAAGTCTTTGCCACAGGGGTTGCTTACTTCCCTTTCTTATTGGGATAAGGACCCTTGAATTTGTTAGGCCTTTTCTTGTTGTTGTTGAAGTTTGGTTTGACACCCACAATTTCAACATCGCTTTCCTTATCCGCCTCTTCAAGACGAAGAGCGATATCGATCAGTTGATCAAAAGAAACTTCTAATTTCAGAAGTAATGGCTTCTTGAGACTCTTGTTCAAGCCATAAACAAATCTCTGATTTTTCTTCAATGGGGTGTTAATGTATTCAACCCCTTATTTGGAAAGAGATTCGAAAGATGCGACATAGTCTGTCACAGAAGATTCACCTTGAACAAGGTCAATAAAGCGGCGAGCCAATGTCACCTTCTCTGCTTCTGGTACGAATTTTAACTCGAAGCGCTATCGGAATTTCTCCCAAGTAAGATCCGCTTCAATAATTTCAGAAATCAGAAGCTCGTACCTGTCTTATGCCCTTTCTTGGAGCATACTAGAAGCCACCTGAACACGGTGAAGATCAATAAGATTCATGCGAGAAAAGATTCGATCGCATGATCTTAACCAAGCCTGGACTTTAATAATAGTTTAGAACCTTTGAATGGCTTCCCACCCAAGTTGGTATAATCGTTGCACAAGCATGCAAATCCAGACTTAGGATGAGTTGGATCCGGATTAGAACCAGCTGCTTGAGCATTCTTTACTAGATCAAGAAGCTGTTGGGCAGACATAAAAGCTCCATCTTGGGGAGTAGCACTAGATTGACCGGCGCTGGGACGACTAGGTATAACCATTTCTCTTCCGTTAGAAAGAAAGAAAGAAGAAGAAAAAGGTTATTCACCAAATGGATATTAAGCAATCTTGGTAGATAAAACAAGGAATCATAAAGAAAATAGGATGGATCGGTACGAAGACTCGAATTAAGTCCTAAAGCACGACTCCTAAGAAGGGCTTAGGACGATGATCCTTGTTAAATTACTCTACATTGTTCCGAAGTTTGGCTCTGATACCAAGCTGTGACGCCCCACCTCTACACCCACGCTAGCCAAGGACACTACGGTGTAATGTCGTCAACTAGCACGGAGAATAAGGCTGTTGAGGAGCGACCATCTGTATAATTGCTTTGTGCAAGTACCGATATGCCAGATAAAATATAACTTGCATTCTTTTCAAGAGGAAATCTGACATACCGACACAAACTCAAAGCTACTACACAGTGGCTATAATGTCTTCGAAAACAAATATAGAAATAAACATAACACAAATTAGTCATAGATAATTCATATCACAAAGGCGGAAATAGACATGAATATATGTAACACATGAAAGTGTTCATCAGAGTAGTGGTCTAAAAGATCCACAATGACACAAAAGAATAGCAACATGTGCTATACAAAAGAATAAGTACACAACTATGAGTCTATATCTCAAATTTATACAACCAAAAACTACTAATCTAAGTAGTTAGCCAAAAGTCAGAGTAATGAATCCCTGGGGAGAAGTCAAGCAGAAGCACCTGTAACATCTCGGTCTGACCCGAGTATTATTTCATAAGAAAATAATAAACAGATCAGTCTAGCTATAAATATCAGATGACATGATATAGGATAAGAGACATGGCATAAACATAACCACAATGGTATACTACTATAAGTATGTAATTGAAAATCAACATGAGATTAATCAATATCACAAGTATCTTCTCAAAGATCCAAAAAGGGTTTCATACCCAAAACTTGTATTCATAACAAGTCAATGACACACGAATTCACCAATGCACAAAAATTGATAAATCATATCAATGAAAATCGATAAAATTGGTGAAGCACAAATTCCTGAAATCAACACACGAAATCCAGAAATCACAAAAAGGGGAAAAGGCCTATCACAAACGGGAGCATAAAGCTCACCAACACGTGTATCACAAACGGAACGCTAATTCCATGGTTGCTAACCATCACAAATTGAGCCGAAGCTCCACAAACGGCCGGAAGACCATGGGTTGCTACCCCACCAATTTGAGTCGAAATTCCACAAAACGGGGTTTAGTCTCCCTCGCAGACAAAGAGACATCGCACATTGCTAGTCTAAATCACAAAAATGATCGTCGTTGATCATCAAGAAAGTGTCAATTACACTAAGCTAGTAAATATATGAATTTAGCTTCATGTCCCATAACCACTAGCTTAACTTAAATATTTACGAATAAACTGTAGATCTTCACTAGGGAATTGTCACAAAAAGGCTCAAACGAATAAGTCCAGGAATTAACTGACGAAGCAAACGCAAGCGTTTCATACCACTTGTTTTTCTAAGCCGTTTAATTCGATTTCTCATCCGAGTGAAGTAAAGGCTTGTATATACTAATAGATTAGAAAACGGTTTAAGAAAAGAGCTTAGTAATAAAATAGTTTTGAAATCGCTTTGATGAAAGAATTTTGATATTTACTACTAGTATTGAAACCTTTATATTTTTAAAGTGACAAATCACAAAAATGATTGTAAAACAATCAATCACCGAAATTCACATTCGAAGACGTGAATAAAATCCAAAGAAATCGCTATCAAATCCATCAAAATGGATATTTCTAAAATTCCCAAAGAAAATGTCATCAAAGTCGATAATAAATGATAACAACAAAAGGGAAACTAAACGAATCGATTAAAGTTGGAAATTCAAAAAAAAAGGCAATATAGGCATAATTGGCAAATAGGAGCAGGTCGGTCAACAGGACTCCCTGAGTCGGTTGACCGAACCAAAGATGGAAGTGATCGGGTAGCAGGTCGGTCGACCGGACCCTGAGCTCGGTCAAAGATGGAAGTGCTCGGGTAGCAGGTCGGTCGACTGGACCCTAAGCTCGGTCGACCGGAGCCTGTTGCCAGCACTCCCATGACTATCTAAAAAATGCCATTCCCGTCCCAATTTCTATCGGTCGAGCAACGGCACTAAGGGTTTATGCCAATCCACTACCCGGCCATAGAAGCTCTTCGGTTCATCACCAAAAACATGATCAAGACATCAAAGCTATGATTTTTAAAGAATTGAACCCAAAACACCAAAAATTGGAATATTCACCAAATCAATCCAAACCAAAAGCAATTGTACAAGAATAAGCGTTAGGAATTCATACCTAACAATCGAAGATAGTTATAGACTAAGATGTGAGATAAAAATCTCACTTTTTCACAAAAACAATGAAGAAGAAGCTTGAAAGCAAAGGGAGAATCAACCACTCTTCAACACAACCCAAACGAGCTTGAATCTATGCTAAAAAGGAATAACATTCCCAAAGTTAGGTTTAGGAATTTCTGAAATTGATAAGAAAATGAGTTGGAGAAGAAGAAGAAGAGGCTTACCAAAGTTTCTTCTATTAGTTTGGAGCTAGAGCTTGATTTGCAAAAGAAAACTAGGGCTTGAGTTTCAATTTCCCATTCCACTCTCCATTGTTATAAAAGCTTGAGTATTAGGAAAATAGAAAGGAAGTAAATGAAGAGGAGAGGGTTGGGACTAAGTTAATAAGTGGGGTTATAGGGCTCACCCAAACCAAAGCCCTAAGTGAAAAGTGGCAAAATTCCACTAACTTCAAACATATCAAAGTTTATAGTCAAAAAGATCGCAAACGGCGTTTTGAACTCAATGGAAGTGGTCTCGAGTCCTAATTCGACCATGTGCAAAAAGTAGCTTTTTGGACTAAATTTCGAGTATCGATAAAATATTTAAATAAAATATTTAAATATAAAATCGATAAATATGCGGGTTGTTACAGTAAAATTTAGCATTAACATTATAAGTATATTTTTTTAAATCAAATTAAAATCAAAATCATATTGTTAATAAAAGCATAATCATTTATTTAAATATGTACACAACACATTTCGACTGCTTTTAGTCAATGAAAAATCGAAAATTCAAAAAACGATTTTCGGTCACATTTTCGATTTTTCTTCGAACTACTTATCTTTTTGTAAGCCAAATTTTAAGAAAAACTTTACCATCATCAGTTATTACTAAAAAGACGTCTATTTGAGTTACAAAATCCAACATTTAAATATGTAAAAATATATTAAATATCCAAATTCAAAGAGATTAAAATATAGGTCGTTACATCCTCCGCTCCTTATAGGAAATTTCGTTCTCGAAATTAATCACACACAACAAAAGATATTAAAAAAACCCAAATGATATCATTCAATAAACAGTTACAAAGAAAGTGACTCCACTACAAATGGTGAGTACATTAAAAATATACAACAAAATTCAAACCACTACAACAACGGATAAGAATCACTGATACAGTCCTCAGTTCCCCAAGTAAAATCTCTAACGTTTTCACTCTACCAAACCATAAAAAGTTTCATAACCTTTGTCCTCAATCACTTTATATCTCAAGTAACGATATTTACGTAAATGAGATACGTGAAATACATTTTGCATATCTAAAAGCCTATCTAGTAACTCTACTTTATATGCAAGTCTAACAATCTGGTCTAGTATGGGGAAAGGGCCAATATGAAGTGGGGCTAGCTTTCCTGATATCCTAAACCTCACAACACTTCTCAACGGAGAAACTTTCACAAACACTGAATCTCCAACTAAGAACTCTAGACCTCTGCGCCTTCGATCCACATAAACTTTTGCTGACCCATGCTTCCTTAAATTGTATTCTAATTTCAGCTACCTTCTCATAGGCTTCTAAGATCATGTTGGGTCTAAGAATAATTTTATCACCAGACTCAGCCCAACATGAAGGAGAATGGCACGGACGACCATAAAGAGCTTCAAAAGGGCTGTATCAATGCTTACTTAATAGCTGTCGTTGTGTAAAGACCCCACCGCTATATTCATATTATTAGAGAACATTATAATAATGTCGTCCAATAATACAGAGAATACAACCAGTGAAAGGCAACCGGATGTGAATATATCTTTGAACTAACACTGACACGTCATACTTACCATTCTACTAAATATTTGGAAAAAAAATTGATACATGCATTCTCAGAAATGTATATCATATAAAACAATAGTCGCATATCATAGCAGAATAATATACATCAAATACAAATATGTACTATGAGTTTACAAAATATAAAACTAGACCCACATAATATACATCCAATACAAGTCATTATCTCCAAAATTTTCATCCCATATGCATACATATAATCCTACATGAAATAAACTAAAAGTCAAAAGGGTTTATCTCCCTGCTAGAACATCCATCCAATAGTCTGCATGTCTTGTAATCTGAAAAGTCTCCACCAGATCCAAGTATTATAAAACAAATGGGTCAAACCAACTTTAAATATCCAAAGGTGAGAACAAGATATAGTACAAATGTATATGACATTGTAAAAAATACAGAGTTCATATATTTAATTTAGTCACTGGAATAATTTAACTCGAAATCCATCTCCAAACATAGGAATATTTTAAATCACGAAACATGGGCAAATCACAAAATCTCGAAATCCATCTCAAAACACTGAATCACGAAAAACGGAATAGTCACAAAGTCCAAAATTCCTAAAAAATAATATCTCAAAATCCAAGAGAACTTAGTCCATATCAATCCCAATGATCGTACTCATATCATGGATAAAAATCTATCCATACAGATCTGATACCAAGGATCATCCATACCATGAAAAACAAAATAGAAACCGATCTCAACGATTATCTATACCAATAACAATGATTGTCTATACTGATCAAAATGATCGTAGAAACATAAATCGAAGGTCGAAGAAGATATAACTCATATCGATCATAATGTGATCGCATGAAAATCCAAGAGTATATCTCTTAAGGATCTATCGACCTGAAATCTAAACACCAAAAGAGAACACACTCTAAAGTGCCAAATATTATCACTTTTAGTAATCACGAGAAACTAACAAAAATGTCACATATTGTTTGGTGAAATTCAAGTATTCACTAGAAGCTAGTAAATTCCACTCATTATGGATATCACTAGAAAACATGAATTAAATATCTCTTAAGGATCTATAAATCTACATAAATACCTAACACCAACATAGAATACAACCCTAGAGTGTTAAATACTTTCTCAAGGGAAATCACAAGAATTTAACAAAAGCGTCTAATAACACCCGGAGAATTCCAAGTATTCGCTAATTGGTTAGTAAATTCCACTCAAACATTCTATTCTATGAGTTACACCATATTCGATGAAACATTATTTGGGAGTATTAAACTAATCAATAACATTATGTCGATTACTAGCATTTCTCATATTATAGACCTAAGGCACTCGAAATTTTATTCCAAATCCTTAATTTAAATCCCAGAACTATATTTTTAAGACAACAAAAAAAGTATTTTTAAATCATATTTATACAAATTTCTCTTTTCCATAGTTAATCAAAAACTATTATTAATTAAATATATATTTTATTAAGAAATTTCTCTTTTATAAGATTGTTTAAAAAATCTCTCTTTCAGTTCAAAAATTTGTACATCTTTATATAAATTAAAACTCATTTATTTTTATTAGAAAATAATACACATCACTTTCTTTTGAAAAATATTGCTACCATAAATATAAAGAGAATATATACACCTTGCGATTAGAATGTTGCATCCCAAAATTTTGAAAAACTCAATAAATGAAAGTTGTAGATAAATGTCTAAGCATTTCAATAGGAAATATGCCATCAAATTTGGACATATGGTTCAAAAGTTATGATTAAATTAAGTTTTAGGTTTAAATATATTAACTCTGTCGTTTATTCTCAGGCTAGCGACAAAAAATGCTATTTAGACCATTTAAATCTCAAACTTTTGCAAAACTCAAAACACGAAAGTTGTAGATAAAAGTCTAAGCATTCAAATAAGAAAAATATCATTAAATTTGGACGTTTGATTCAAAAGTTATGGATAAAATAATTCTCATGTTCAAATTACTTAATTTATGTTCCATTCTTAGGGTAGTGAAACAAAACACAATTTTCAACCATTATAGTCCTAAAAATTTACAAAACACGAATGAAAAACTTGTAGATAAAGGTCTAATCTTTCCAAAAAATCGAAAATTATTAAATTCCAACAAGAAATGAAAATGATATGGCCAAATCACTGACAGTGATTAACATCCGATATATTCACAATCAACAAACATCAAACAACCAAAGATCATTCAATAACTTGTCATCCATTCACTCATATACAATCAAAATAGAAATCAGTTCAAAAATTAAAGCATATGCAGCCCTATTAGAGATGGTTAGTAAGGATCACTTACCTTTATACTCTCCTAAAGCTTGCTAGATCTTCACCTAAGCCTTGTTAGACCTAACAACCTCTTTGCTAACCCAAATTACAACTAAAAGCTCAAAACCAAAATCCATCCAGCAATATACATATCATAAATGAGATCAAAATGATACTTTTATGGGTTTAGAAGGTAGAGAGAGGGCTTAGAAACTTGCTTTATTTATCTTGAATTTTCTAAGGATTTTTCTAAATTTATTTTGAGGATTTTAGAGCAAGATTTTTAAGTATTTTGGGTTTTCACTTTGAAGAAGTTTGAGAACAAAATTTTGTATAGTGTTTTTTAATTTAGGGATAATGAGATGAGACGTAGGCCTAAGGAGGTCAAGACAAAGATGATTAAAGCAAAAGCACCAATTTAGCGAAGTGTTTACACATTTTCTCTTCATTAATTCCACTAAATGGACTTAAGCACCAAACTAAAGCCCTAACCAATTTTTTTCATTAATCTCATACGGTTGGCGGCAAAAATGGCCACCAACACCTATTTATGTGAAAGCATCGATATTCATTCACAGATCTCAGATAGTATCTAATGTGGAGAACATAATATGAAGAAAAAACAAACTAAAAATGAAAGCAGATAAAAAGAGACAAGATTTATAGTGGTTTGGCTAACTCCGGCCTACGTCCACTCTAGAATAATTCTTTTATTATACTATAGTTTGTTTATAGTTACAATCCGAAATCCAAGAATAAATTGATATAGTGTAGCCTAAGTTGAGGATAAAAAGTAGTAGAAAGATTAACATTTTTCTAATGTCATGCCTGGTGTATTATTAAGGGAAGACTTGCACGGATCAGGCTGAAATTTCGGTAGAAGAACCTCCAGGCCATGAAGAGACCAAACAAGAATCTTCAAGCCTATCTGTCCCTACAATAGGGATCAGTACCGATCCATATTTTGGTGTCCAAATAAGCTGTTATCCCCTTGGGAGGTTTCCCATGATGTTAGCTACTTTTCCTCCAAATTTCGTGTCGTTCCAACTTACGGTTTGTGAGATATTATGTTTTCTGTAAAGTGGTTTTGCATGATTCTAATTTCATCCTATCCCACTAAACTCCTCCAAATGACATGCAATCCCCAAGGTCGCTTCTCCAGTTGTATTGTGCATAGCCTCCAAGTTTCATGCTAATTGGATTAGAAGAACTCAAGCTATTGATAGATCTTTCTTGCAATATATTGCAAAGGCTGATTATAGCCGATCCCTATAGAGGCATAGGTACTGATCCCTCCAATTTGCTCCAAATGATGCATGATCCCTAGGGTAGACTCCTTACGGTCCCCTCTTCATGTTTCCAAATTTTTGCTTCAATCCACCATGTGGTCGTTGAATTACGAAGAGATCATCGTTGAGTTGTGTTGTGTGCATCCTTTTTAATCCGATCCCTTTAATCCAATCCCTCTAATCTGATCCCTCTTCTAGGGAAGCATTAGTTCTATACTTAGCCATTTTTTGGGTGTCGTCCATCCTAATCCATTTAACTATAGCCCATAGTTTCAAATATAATCGATCTCCAATTCTAATAACCATCTCCTTGAGCTTTCTGCCTTGATGATCTTGAAGTCTATTAGGTTAAATCCGCATGTGTTCTGCCTTGGCAAAAGGTGGGTTAACGCTTTGCTTTCCAAAACATGCTTTACGATAGGTAAGCGCGTTTTGATTTGCCATAAATTCAGAATTTGAAGTTTATAATCCATCGATAGCCATATTATCCAATCCTAATCCAATCCATTACCATTCCAAATCCATGATCTCTCTGGATCGTTTTATCCAAACCCTCGACCTCACAGAGTCATTAGCCAAATCTGGGACCACTATGGTTCCATATCCAAACCTACTGCTACTCGAAGATAATATCCAAATCTATGACCTTTTTGAGTCCTTGCTGAGCACAACACATACGCGTCGTCTGAGTAAGCCGATTATGTCGCTCTCCGACGAAGCGATTTATTTCCTATACTCTAATTCAGTGTCCTTGAACATTAAGTGGTGCCTAGCCTAAGTCTTAGGCTGATGGTGGTCTCTCCGGACCCTTACCAAGCATAAACCACACTCGATGACCTGAGTAGACCGATCATCTCGCTCTCCGGTGAAGCGACCTACTCCTTGCTAGGAAAAATCCTTACTTGACATCCTATTGGGTTTTATTCTCCAGCCTCAACTCTCTGGTCAAGACTTAATCCATATGCGTGTTCATTCTGTCACTCTTCGACGAAGGGACTTGCACCTTGCGGTTATTACCCCGTCACTTCGGTCGGGACAATAATCACATCATATTTTATCCATCGCTGGAATGCAAACCATAAATAACCAAATAAATGAAAGTTTGTACATATAGAAATCCAAAAAAAAACTTAAAAAGAAAAAGGGTGCCACTCCATGCATGACAGTTCATCATCATGTCAGAGCATGACTAGGGACCGTCCTCGATCCCGTACATGTGTATGTGACTTAGCTGCCTAAGTATAAAGTTTACTATTATTATTATGGCCAGAGTCCAAGTCTTGAACTCGGCACTTATCATCAAGATCAGTTGACGATAATCAATGAACCCAATCCTGGGCAGTTCCTATTTCCATTCAATGTGGATGGTGGTTGTTCCTATTCCATCGCTGTTGTTCGATTCCTCATATATTGCGATAGTCAACCGTTCCTGATGTGCTCCTCAATCATATCATTTAAATGCCTACATTCATCCATGATATGCCCATTCAACTCATGGAATAGGCAGTGTCACGACCTGAAGTTCAGCGTTAAAAAGTCGACATCAAATACCTCACTTATATTCGACCGCCGGAGATTCGAACGTCGAATTCCAGTTCGGATGGAGCTCATAACAACAATTAGATGAATATAAACAACAGAAAACTAAAACTTCCAACATCAATATTCCAGATACAACATCACAATACCATTACAATAACAAGACCAACAACAGAGTATTTTTATACATATATCACACTACACCACAATAGACCATCACAAAAGAACAACATGTGGTTACACTCCAAGAAAATCTTCAAATGAAATGAAATGATAGCGAACATCCAACTAAGAACCTTGAGATCCAAAAGTTTCAAAATATCTTCAAGTTAAAATGCCTTGAAAAACCAGTAACCTCCGAACCATACGACTCCAAAATCCAGCTAGCACCAAAACACGGAAGACCAGCTACTACTAGGCTGCCAGTGTGGAAATTATGGGCACCCAGAGTTTAGGAAAGAACAATAAACTCCGGGTCAGTCATGGGACTGGTATGAGTAAACCAACTGGCATTTACAAAGATTCACAGGTTCGATGTGGGTTTCGGATAAACAACTGGCATCTGACTCCCTCTCGCATAGAATTTCAAGTGCCGTTTTACGGGCCAAAGGGGTTTTATATTCACACAGAGGTATATTCATCATAGATAACATAGCTTGGCATAAAGAAATTAAATCACAAGGCATCACAAATAAAATCAGAAGTATCGATCAAAACACATCATACAATAGTTATTAATCATGTCCAACTAAGATCAATCAATTGCGTGATTTAAACTAATTAATCACATAATTAATTTCATTAATTATCTTTAATTAATGATTAGTTATCCTCAATTAAAATTTATTAAATCTTTAATTATCTTCATAATTTAATCATCCTTTAATTAATTACCCTAATTAATTCATTGCTAATTGTTCATTACTTAGGTCTTACTTACTCTTATTAATTTACTATTTCCTTAATTAATTATCTTAATAAATTAATTCTTAATTAATCATTAAATATTAAGTAATTAATTTAAATAGTTTATTTTAAGTAAATCATTTATTACATAAGTAAATCATTTATTACATACAAAATTCAAAAGATAACCTTCTTATTTTTGTTAACCATTTTGATTTTTCTTGTAAACTAATTTAAATTCATCATATGAATTGTCTTGAGAGATCAAAAATTAACTTGTAAAACATTTCATCTTTAACATCATTTTTAATTACATTTTGTAACTGATTTTTATATAAGTAATGTGACAAGAATTAAATTAAATTAAATTTCTTAAAAAAATGTCTTACTTAATTTTAATTTGTTTTAAATCTAAATCAAAACCATCTTTTAAAACATGAGTTTTAAAATTTTAAAAGTTTTGAAAATTGTTGTTTTTCATTTGGGCAAACCTCCATGTATGCTGATTTCCCCTGAAGCCCCTTCGAGTCTTCTCCGAGAATTTGTCCCGCTTGCTTCGAGTTTTGGCCCGTTTTGGCCCGAGCGTCATTTTTCTCAAAATTTTGTTAAGTATTAAAATCCAAACCCGGTACAATGCAAATTTAACCCGGGCATGCCTTCGAATTTCCACCCATTTCCCCCATGGTACTACTTCGAGCTACCCTCTATCTTTCCCCACCTAAACAACCTGACACATAAACCCAACGCATGCACCTGTACCGATCAACGTCACCCTTCCCGCCCCCAAAACCACCACCAGCAGACGTCCTTTGACCCACACTTGATACCCAACCACTAAAAAACACAGTTGAAACTCGAAAACAAAATCGAGTTATCTCGATCAACATGGATACAACAGCATCATTAGATAATCACTTCGTACGCCCCACGCCGACCACCGGACTGCCTAAAATTTCGGCCACAGCTAGGTATCTCTTCCCCCTACGATTTCCCAAAACCCCAAACGACTCGATCAATCGTAGGCACGGCAGTGGTCACAAATTTGGTCGCAACCCATTTTAGGGCTTAAACCATTCATTGATCAACCCTCAACGCCACGTAGACTGGAAAAATCACCCTATATTTTTCCTGGCCTCGACAACTCCCCTACCACCTTCAAGCAAAGTATCGACCCTCCAAATCGCTTCAGTCGCCAAAAAAACCCAATTGTGCATCTCTAGTTCAATGTCAAAATGCTCCCTCCATATGTAACTTAAAATCATGATTTTAATCTTAAAATTCAACAATTTCAAAGATGATTTAGTTTATATAATCAAATTTAATAATCAAAGAATTTAAATTTTAAGTTATAAATTGAGTTGGACTGTGATTTGCTTGTTCCAGACCCTATATCTTGAGTATTATTCTTTTATGTGTTTTTAAATCTCAATCTCAAATGAATTTAAACACTCATTGTCCTGATACTTAAATCTAACACATTGGAATCAAGGGACTTGAGTTTTCTAACAGGTTTTCATAAAAAAATGAAACCTGTAGCTTAGAACAGAATTATCAACATGCATAGGAAAAAAAACATAATCCATTCAAATTTTGTTGCATGCAAACACATATTCAACTTGTTTGAATTCTACACTCAAACAATATGTCAAACATCAGATTTTAGGGAAAATTTACTCACTTGTAAAAAATTTCCTTTTCCTTCTGTTTTTTTTTTACAATTTCTAGAAGAAACTCAACTTTTTGCTTTAAGTTAATTACAGACCTGATTAACTTTAAAACTTATTAAGTTTTGTTATTAACACATGGTGCAAACTTAAGGCATAACTCCAACTTTTTAACTACAGCAGGAAAGAGAGATAAAGAAAAGAATTGTTGACTGGTTTCCATTTTTTTTCTTTTCTAAAACTAAACCAGAGATTGCAATGTACAAAATCAACATGCAAAAACAACATTCATTCATATATCTAGGATGCAAAACAAACTTTAACTCCCTACATCACAACAACCAAAGATTGAGAGAACAAAGGTTTACTCACTTGTAAATTTTTAGCAGAGACAACCTCCTGTTTAAAATTAAAAATCTGGAACTCTTTTCCCTTTTTTTTTCTTTCTTAGCTTGATTTCTTTTGGATTATTATCTACGGCAAATTTTGTATAAACTTGTTTAAACTTTTATTTAATTTTACTTACTTAATCTTTAATCAACAAATAACAAAAATGAAACTACTTACACTTCAATCTTAGTTGAACCAGAAGTGAAAGTTCTGGCCTGCACCTTCAAACTTTTGTATTTGCCAGTTGTTTTTTTTTCTTTTTTTAAGTTGACCCCTGAATCTCTTTAAATCTTTGAAGTTCTTGCTTGATTTTTTTGTAGTGTTTGTTGAAGGTTGGAATTATCCTTGAATCCTTCTTCTTACAGCTTGAGAAACTGAAAGGAATTTGTTACAGATTTTATTCTTTTCTAGAATGAGTTTTCTTGATTTCAAATGTGTTTGTTTTTTATGATTTTTCTTTTCTAATGTAAAAATTGCATACAATTTTTCTTTTGAAATAAAAAAAAGTAAGAGGAGAAGATGTTGTATAAGTTTATTTCTTTTTTTCTAAAAATTACTAAAGAAAAGAAATTGATAAAATGGCACTTGTTTAACTCTTCTTCCCTTGAATTACACTTGTCATTCTAGTTATCGTTAATTTAACACTTGTAAAATTTTGCTTCTTCTTTTATTAACAAAGTATTTTACATTATTTTAAATTGTATTTATACTTACATTTTTTCATTAAAGACATTAGCTTTATGTTAATTCATATTATTAAAAAGAGAGTGTTTTGAATTTGAATACTTATTAAATAAATCACATATATATGTAGATATATAAATGCAAATTATTTTACTAAAACATATATTTTAAAATTTAAATTCAAATTAAAAATCAAATTCAATATATAAATTCAAATCTACCCATGTATGCACACATACATATATATATATTTACATATATGAATAAAAGTTAAATTCAAATGATTTTAAAAACTTTTAATATTTTAAATTTTAAACTCAAAAGAAATTTGAAATTTAAATTATCACTTATTATTTATTTATTTTGCAACTTTTCAAATTATATTATAAAATTTCAATAATAACTAAATTTAAATTGATAAAATTTTGGTATGTTACAGATTTCCTCTCCTTAAGAAATTTTTGTCCTCGAAATTTGAAAGACAGAGGAAAGAAATCAAAGAATATACGAATTCAGAAAAGGATTAGAGAAATGGCTTACCAATTTAAGCCGAGATATCCACCCTGCATTTGGGATAAAACCTTTGCATATTGTCTTCTGTCTCCCAAGTACAGTCCTTTGGATCACTGCTCCACTACACTTTAACCAGTTTCACAATTTTGTTCCGTAATTTATTTTCGTCCCGATCCACAATCTTAATTGGTTCTCTTTTAACTGATAAATTTGGTGTGATCTCCAGATCCTACCGTGTTGCCTCTTCGATAATACTGTCTGGATCGGGCACGTACTTTCGAAGATGTGAAACATGAAATACATCGTGTACGCCAGATAACCAGTTAGGTAGCTGCACTCGATATGCTAGAGGACCAATCCTTTCCAAAATAGGAAAATGACCAATGTATCGCGGTGCCAACTTACCAGTTTTCCCAAATCTTAACACACCCCGCATTGGAGATACTTTCAAGAAAACAGAATCTACAACTTGAAATTCCAAAGCTCTTCTTCTACGGTCGTAATAACTCTTCTGGTGACTCTAAGCAGTTATTAACTTCTTTCGAATAAAATCAACCTTTTCAGTGGCCTCCTTAATCATGTCTGGTCCAAGGACTAGTCTATCACCGGATTCAATCCAGCATGTCAGTGATCGACACGGTCGACCATATAAAGCCTCAAAAGAAGCCATCTCGATACTGGCTTGATAGCTGTTATTATATGAAAATTCGACCAAATGTAAATCGTCTTCCCAAGAACCACCAAAGTCGAGAATACAAGCTCGTAAAAGCTCCTCTAATATTCGATTTATCCTTTCAGTCCGCCCATCAGGTTGTGGATGATAAGCAGTACTGAAATTTAGCTTTGCCCCCAACGTGTCCTGAAACGCTTCCCAAAATCTACTAGTGAAGATCGGGTCACGATCACTCACTATACTACTCGCTATACCATAGAGACGAACAATCTCTTTTATATATAGCTCAGCTAAACTTGCTGCTGTCCGAGTGGATTTTATTGGAATGAAGTGAGCAGTTTTGGTTAGACGGTCCACTTTAACCCAAATTGCTTCGTTTCCCTTCTTGGTTCGTGGCAATCCGTCGATAAAATCCATTGATACCTGATCCCATTTCCATTTTGATACCTCCAAAGGCTGGAGTAAACCCGCTATCTTCTTTTGATCGCTTTTAATTTGCTGACAGGTAGCATAGCGACTCACATATATGGATATATCTCTTTTCATTGTCTTCCACCAGAAGGTTCTTTTGATATCTCTATACATTTTATTTACTCCTGGATGGATACTGAGTTTTGACTTATGACATTCATCTAAAACTTCACGCTTTAGCTCCGGAATGTTTGGGACACAAATTCTTCCCTTCAACCTTATAATTTTATTGCCGTCGACTTCAGAACTGGTATTTTCACCACGATGTATTTTCTCATAAATTTGATGAAGAAACTCATCTTCTTTTTGCTGGATGGCGACTTTCTCAAGAAGAGTAGGAGTAACGATCAGATGAGCATGAATAGCGTGCTTCCTACTTAAAGCATCAGCAACTACATTGGCTTTACCGGGTGTATACAGAATATCTAGGTCATATGACGCTAGAAATTCTAACCATCGTTGTTGCCGTAGTTTTAAATCTTTCTGGGTGAAGAGATACTTTAAAGATTTGTGATCGGTGAATAATTCAAATTTTTCACCTAAAACAGAGAGAGTTCATTAAGTATATTTATTAAGTTAAGTTAAATTTCTTATATCGTTAAGAAAGATGAAAAAGTTCTTTACCCCGAAGATAGTGTCGCCATATTTTCAGAGCGAAAATAATAGCTAAAAGCTCCAAATCGTGTGTTGGATAATTTCTTTCATGCGGCTGTAATTGTCTACTCGCGTAGGCAATTACTTTCCCATTTTGCATTAGCACCGCACCCAAACCATCTCCACAAGCATCAGTATAGACGGATAACCCTTGGTTCCCATTAATGATAGCGAGAACGGGAGCGGTAGTTAATCTCCTTTTCAATTCCTGAAAAGCTTCATCACACTTTGGAGTCCAATCGAATTTAGCATTCTTCATTGTCAGCTTAGTCAGTGGACTGGCCAACTTATAAAAATCCTGGACAAACTTTCTATAATATCCCGCTAAACCCAGAAAACTTCGAACTTCTCTAGGAGTAGTGGGTCACTTCCAGTCCAGAATCACAGAATCTTACTTGGATCAACAGAAATCCCTTCTTCATTAACAATATGACCGAGAAATCTGACTTCTTTGACCCAAAATGACATTTAGAGAATTTAGCGAATAGGACATTCCTCCTCAATATTTCCAAAACAATTCTGAGATGTTCAGCATGCTCTTCTTCAGTTTTGTAATAAATCAAGATATCATAATAAATACAAGGACAAATTTGTTCATTACTTCTCGAAACACTCGGGTCATTAAATCTACGAAATACGCAGGAGCATTGTTTAGTCCGTAGGGCATGACTAACCATTCGTAGAACATGTTAGGACCCCTAAAAGCAGTTAAATGAACACAATCCTCAGCTATTCGCAGCTGATGGAATCCTTGAGCTAAATCCATCTTAGAAACGAATCGAGCGCCATGAAGTTGATCGAATAGATCGTCGATTCTAGGTAAAGGGAATTTGTTTTTGAGAGTTTGTTTATTGAGATCGCGGTAATCTACACACAATCTCAAAGATCCGTTTGATTTAGCCACAAATACGACATCTGAACACCATTCAGAAACACTAGGGCGAATCAATCCGTTTTCTAGCAAATCACGAGTTTGATTGACTAATTCAATTCTTTCCCTATGTGCCATCCTGCGACTTGCATGGACGACAGGACGGGCATTGGGTACTAAGTCAATTCGGAACTCTGTTTCTCTGTGTGGAGGTAAGGATTTTACTTCTTCAAATACGTCGAAAAATTCCCGAACAACAGGTATAGACTCCAAACTGGGTTTAGGATATCCAAAAGTATACATCAATTTATCTCTCTTGGGACTCGGATCCTCACAAGAGATTTCAATAAAATTTCCAAAGTTTGTTTTGACTAAATTGTTCGATTATTACAATCCAATTTAGTTTCCTATCTCGATAACCAATTCATTCCAAGTAAGATTTCAAATTCATTAAATTCGAGGATATAAAGATTGATAGGAAAGTGATAGCAAGCATATGAAATAGGGACTTTCTTACAATACAAACAAAGATTTGCGGACCTCCAACCGGATTTTTCACGCAAATAGGGTCGTCAACAAATTCAGTTTTAAGTTCTAACTCATTTACTGTTTGTTGGGAAATAAAGCTGTGTGAAGCTCCCGTGTCAAATAAAACTCTAACAACTTTATCATAAATAGTAAGGTTACCTTCCAAAACACCTTTTCCTTTATCTGCTTTCGAAGTTGAAGGGTCTTCCTTGATCGCATAAACATTTGCCACCTTTGCTTGCTTCATCGGCGGGCTATTCTTAACAACGTGTCCAGGCTTGTGACAATTATAGCATTCTCGAGCTCCTTGATCATTCTTCACAGGTTGTTCCTTCTTGACTTGCTTCTTCGGGTTTTTATAGTTGTTTGAATAATGCCCAATTTCTTTGCAATTATAACAAGTTACATTTCTAGCTGAATTTCCTTGACTACTCCTCTTATCCTTTCCCTGATGTGGCTTCTTACCCCCAAACTTTCTTTTCTTCCAATTCTGATTACCAGAATTTCCGCTTTCTCTTGGAATCTCTTGCATATCCAGGGTGGCATACCGATATCCCATATCAATAAGATCAGAAAAAGATTCTTTGATATGTGCTGTCATCTTTTCGAGATACTTTTTGTTCATTCCACGAATGAATTTTTCATTTTTCTTTAGAGGCGTATTCGCCAACTTTGGACCGAAACGGGATAATTCGTTGAACTTGTTTAAGTATTCCTCAAAAGACAAGCTTCCTTGCTTTAAATCCAAAAACTCATGATACATTCGTGAAATTCCTGCCGACGGCAAATAACGCTTTTCAAACACCTCCTTAAATCGACTCCAAGAAAACTCTTCTTCAGGTTCATCTATTATGACTGTTTCCCACTAGGCTGAGGCTTCATCTTGTAGCTGCCAAGAAGCAATTAGACGCATTTGATCGTCTTGGAGCTTAAGCCCTTTAAAGATCTTTTCACTTGATCTTATCCAAGCCTGGGCCTCAATAATTGACTCTTTGCTAGTAAAAGGCCTACCACCTAGCCTTGTGAAACTCTTATGCAAATCAGCCAGATTCGGCTGATATTGAGTAGGCATAACTACTTCCGCTGAAAGGGAAACTTGATTACCTATTGTAGCATTTCCCTGACCCCTAGATCTACCCCTTTGCCCACTCATTCCTACCATCTGTAATTAGTAAGAAACTTGATTTAGAGATTCGGACGAAATATCATGAGGAATATCAACAGTTAAAGAAAATAGACTAAGAAAATTTGAGTTTTAATCTCGGTTTATACTCATTCTAGGGTATACTTCACCCTATCTCTAATGAGCCATCTAATATGTTATACTCTGTTGCCAAAGTTCTTAATCAACCTTTAGCTCTGATACCACTTGTCACGACCTGAAGTTTAGCGTTCAAAAATCGACATCAAATACGTCACTTGTATTCCTCTGCTGGAGATTTGAACGTCGAATTCCAATTCGGATGGAGCTTATAACAACAATTAGATGAATATAAATAACCGAAAAATAAAACTGCCAACATCAATATTCCAGATACAACATCACAATACCATTACAACAACAGCACCAACATCAGAGTATTTTTATACATATACCACACTACACCAAAATAGACCATCACAAAAGAACAAAATGTGGTTACACTCCAAGAAAATCTTCAAATGAAATGAAATGATAGTGAACATCCAACTAAGAACCTTGAGATCCAAAAGTTTCAAAATATCTTCAAGTCAAAAAGTCTTGAAAAACCAGTAACCTCTGAACCATATGACTCCAAAATCCAGCTAGCACCAAAACACGGAAGACCTGCTACTACTAGGCTGCCCGTGTGGAAATTATGGGCACCTAGAGTTTAGGAAATAATAATAAACTTCGGGTCAGTCATGGGACTGTTATGAGTAAACCAAAACAGTAGTTTGAAATAAAAACATTTTATTTTAAATCAAAAGCAAACAAAAGAATTTGAAAGGAATTCGCAATGCTTTTTTTTTTGAAAATGAAGCTGCCATAAGGCCTTCCGCCACACACACAATGCAAACGTAGACTTGGGGAAGATTTCTCCTTATGACAGTCAAAAATGCTTAATACGAGAAAAACACTTTAAATATTATTATTAATGCATAGTGTGAAAACAATTTTCGAAAGTATAATATTAATCTTAGCCAGCATAGGTACCATTATACTATGCCTACTATAGCTACCACTCGAGGTGGCAGGTTATACAATTTAAAACCGTATTGGGCGCGTATTGTTTTATTTGGATTCCGAACAGATGGTCAGGCTAAGGAACTTCTTGGGCCACATGGGTACGCCTCTGGAGGGATGTCCCGAGAACCTAACCGGATCTCTGCCAACACAAGGCCGAGTTACCTTCATAACTAGGTAACTACTGACTTGAGTATGCCATCTCTCGATTGTAACCAACCTTTACCCGGGGTCCCAACATCAATCAAAAAGGAATATATATATTTGTGATATCCACATAAGTTAAGTATCGGGGATCCATACCATGATACCACTTCTATCCAGAAGGAAATGCACATACCCTAAGGGGCGCTACCCACAATAACCTTGCCGCATCTTTCCTGTTTCGACTATCACCGGGTTGTGAGGTTCGATGAAGTCTCGTCCACAAAACTACGCTTTTCACAAAAGTCATGCTTTGATCATCTGATGATCAACAAATGATCATCAATACACAACAGCACGTAGCATGCCACACTACCAAATTGGGAGTATATCGCTGATAACTTCCACTACATAACCTCTGAGCTCGTACGTCTCAGAGAAGGGTGTTAAGCTAAGAGAATAAATTCTCCGCCACCAACCGATATGTATTTGAAAGAAATCGTCTTTATATCTCAAAGTGTAGTGTCAGACACACGACCATACAAGTCTGTTCCGGGTTCGAACAGAACAGAAGGCACTTCGTCCAATAAAGGAAGAAGCCCTTGCAAATCCGGGCGTCCACAATTCCGATCGGACTTCCCATCACTTGGGGAATCCTTATACCGGAGCAACTTGGTGTAGAGACAATTGATAGGTTATCCTATCGTTCTCGAAGACGTCCGGTCTTCACCACCGTCTTCAATTGCTATCCATTTCATCGTATCACATATTCAGAATGGGTTATATGACACAAAGGTCCTCTCCCGGCTAATCCGAATAGTGAGCGTTAATTTTAAAATATGTGGATATGTCATTTACAAAGATTCACAGGTTCGATGTGGGTTTCGGATAACCAACTGGCATCCGACTCCATGTCGCATCGAATTTCAAGTGCCCTTTTACGGGCCAAAGGGGTTTTATATTCACACAGAGGTATATTCATCACAGATAACATAGCTTGGCAAAAAGAAATTAAATCACAAAGCATCACAAATAAAATTAGAGGTATCGATCAAAACACATCATACAATAGTTATTAATCATGTCCAACTAAGATGAATCAATTGCGTGATTTAAACTAATTAATCACATAATTAATTTCATTAATTACCTTTAATTAATGATTAGTTATCCTTAATTAAAATTTATTAAATCTTTAATTATCTTCATAATTTAATCATCCTTTAATTAATTACCCTAATTAATTCATTCCTAATTGTTCACTAATTAAGTCTTAATTACTCTTATTAATTTATTATTTCCTTAATTAATTATCTTAATAAATTAATTCTTAATTAATCATTAAATATTAAGTAATTAATTTAAATAGTTTATTTTAAGTAAATCTTTTATTGCATAAGTAAATCATTTATTACATACAAAATTCAAAAGATAACCTTCTTATTTTTGTTAACCATTTTGATATTTCTTGTAAACTAATTTAAATTCATCATATGAATTGTCTTAAGAGATCAAAAATTATCTTGTAAAACATTTCATCTTTAACATCATTTTTAATTACATTTTATAATTGTTTTTTATATAAGTAATGTGACAAGAATTAAATTAAATTAAATTTCTTAAAAAGATGTCTTACTTAACTTTAATTTGTTTTAAATCTAAATCAAAACCATCTTTTAAAACATGAGTTTTAAAATTTTAAAATTTTTGAAATTTGTTGTTTTTCATTTGGGCAAACCTCCCTGTATGCTGATTTGCCCCGAAGACCCTTCGAGTCTTCCTCGAGAATTTGTCCCGTTGCTCCAAGTTTTGGCCTATTTTGACCCGAGCATCATTTTTCTCAAAATTTTGTTAAGTATTAAAATCCAAACACGGTACAATGCAAATTTAACCCGAGCATGCCTTCAAGTTTCCACCCATTTCCCCCGTGGTACTACTTCGAGCTACCCTCTATCTTTCCCCACCTAAACAACCTGACACGTATACCCAACGCGTGCACCTGCACCGATCAACGTCACCCTTCCCGCACCCAAGACCACCACCAGCAGACGTCCTTCGACCCACACTTACTACCCAACCACTAAAAAACACAGTTGAAACTCGAAAACAAAATCGAGTTATCTCGATCAACATGGGTACAGCAGCATCATTAGAGAATCACTTCGTATGCCCCACGCCGACCACCGGACTGCCTAAAATTCCGGCCACAGCTAGCTATCTCTTCCCCCTACGATTTACCAAAAGCCCAAACGACTCGATCAATCGTTGGCACGGCAGTGGTCACAAATTTGGACGCAACCCATTTTAGGGCTTAAACCATTCATCGATCAACCCTCAACGCCACGGTGACTGGAAAAATCACCCTATATTTTTCCTAGCCTCGACAACTCCCCTACCACCTTCAAGCAAAGTGTCGACCCCCCAAATCGCTTCAGTCGCTAGAAAAACCCAATTGTGCATCTCCAGTTCAATGTCAAAATTCTCCCTCCATATGTAACTTAAAATCATGATTTTAATCTTAAAATTCAACAATTTCAAGGATGATTTAGTTTATATGATCAAATATAATAATTAAAGAATTTAAATTTTAAGTTATAAATTGAGTTTCACTGTGATTTGCTTGTTCCAGACCCTATATCTTGAGTATTATTCTTTTAAATGTTTTTAAATCTCAATCTCAAATGAATTTAAACACTCATTGTCCTGATACTTAAATCTAACACATTGGAATCAAGGGACTTGAGTTTTATGACAGGTTTTCATAAAAAAATGAAACATGTAGCTTAGAACAGAATTATCAACATGCACAGGAAAAAAACATAATCCATTCTAATTTTTGTTGCATGCAAACTCATATTCAACTTGTTTGAATTCTATGCTCAAACAATATGTCAAACATCAGATTTTAGGGAAAATTTACTCACTTGTAAATTTTTTTTCTTTTCCTTCTGTTTTTTTTACAGTTTCTAAAAGAAACTCAAATTTTTGCTTTAAGTTAATTACTGACCTGATTAACTTCAAAACTTATTGAGTTTTTGTTATTAACACATGGTGCAAGCTTAAGGCACAACTCCAACTTGTTAACTACAGCAGGAAAGAGAGATAAAGAAAAGAATTGTTGACTGGTTTCCATTTTTTTCTTTTCTGAAACTAAACCTGAGATTGCAATGTACAAAATCAACATGCAAAAACAATATTCATTCATATATCTAGGATGCAAAACAAACTTTAACTCCCTACATCACACCAACCAAAGATTAAGAGAACAAAGGTTTACTCACTTGTAAATTTTTAGTAGAGACAACCCCCTGTTTAAAAGTAAAAATCTGGAACTCTTTTCCCTTTTTTTCTTTCTTAGCTTGATTTCTTTTGAATTGTTATCTGCAGCAAATTTTGTATAAACTTGTTTAAACTTTGATTTAATTTTACTTTCTCTTTAATCAACAAATAACAAAAATGAAATTACTTACACTTTAATCTAAGTTGAAACAGAAGTGAAAGTTCTGGCCTGCACCTTCAAACTTTTGTATTTGCCAGTTTTTTTTTCTTTTTTTAAGTTGACCCCTGAATCTCTTTAAATCTTTGAAGTTCTAGCTTGATGTTTTTGTAGTGTTTGTTGAAGGTTGGAATTATCCTTGAATGCTTCTTCTTATAGCTTGAGAAACTGAAAGGAATTTGTTTCAGATTTTATTCTTTTCTAGAATGAGTTTTCTTGATTTCAAATATGTTTGTTTTTGATGATTTTTCCTTTTTGATGTAAAAATTGCATACAATTTTTCTTTTGAAATGAATAAAAAGTAAGAGGAGAATATGTTGTATAAGTTTATTTCTTTTTTTCTAAAAATTACTAAAGAAAAGAAATTGATAAAATGACACTTGTTTAACTCTTCTTCCCTTGAATTACACTTGTCATTCTAGTTATCATTAATTTAACACTTGTAAAAAAAATTCTTCTTTTATTAACAAAGTATTTCACATTATTTTAAATTGTATTTATACTTACATTTTTCCATTAAAGACATTAGCTTTATGTTAATTCATATTATTAAAAAGAGAGTGTTTTGAATTTGAATACATATTAAATAAATCACACACACACACACACACACACACACACACACATATATATAAATGAAAATTATTTTACTAAAACATTTATTTTAAAATTTAGATTCAAATTAAAAATCAAATTCAATATATAAATTCAAATCTACCCATGTATGCACACATACATATATATATTTACATATATGAATAAAAGTTAAATTCAAATGATTTTAAAAACTTTTAATATTTTAAATTTTAAACTCAAAAGAAATTTGAAATTTAAATTATCACTTATTATTTATTTATTTTGTAACTTTTCAAATTATATTATAAAAGTTCAATAATAACTAAATTTAAATTGACACAATTTTGGTATGTTACAAGCAGTCCTTTTCAGATATACGCTCTCGCGTCATGGGATCCCTCCTTCACGGTTTCTTATAAGAGAGTTGGCCCTTAGTGTCCAGACAAATCTTTTTTAAGCTTTCGGTAATATCCGAATAGGAGGAGTACTTTACTCCAGCTCTTTCTATCGCCTTTTGTTCCCATCATACCCATCATTCAGTTTCTGTTTGCCTTTACCATTCTTGTTTGCATCTTCTGATGATCCTTCATTTTCACAGCGTTCAGCTCCAGTTTATTGGCTCGTGCATGTTCTTGCCGTAGGAACATTTCTACTTTATGATAAACTCCCCGAGATCCATAGGTCGATTCCACGCTAATGGATCCTTGAAATTCGTACCATCTGCAATTCCTGATAGCTACCATCAAAACCATGGATGGATCTGGCCAATCCACCGATGCCACGGGGAAACTGAATCATGTTAGAAAACTCCTTAGTGGCTCCCTGGTTTTCTATTTAAGTGCTATCAATGTCATAACATTCTTGGCTCTCGCGATGTGAAGCCAAAACTACCTCATGAACCGACCACCAACTCACTCCATGTCCTTATTGAACCATTCACCAGCTGCATAAACCAAAGTGCAGCTAACACCGCCAAATAAAGTGGAAACGCCTTTCCATGACCTACTCCTACGCCCCTAGTACTTCCATGTGCCATATTATCTCATTATATGCATAGTTGGATCTGACTTTCCATCATATACTTCCAGCGTTGGTAGTTTAATCTCAAATAGATTTCTAGCATTCCTAATATTAGGAGTGAACGGACTTCTATTTACATCCTCCAGATCCCAGTTCACCAATCTTCCACGCATAGCTTGCCTGATCATCTCTCTGAACCTTTGTCATCCAACAGTAGTCTCCTATCGTCATTTCCAAACTGCCTCCAAGTCCACGAGGGAATTCTGGAACGTACTTCTCCAAACGAGCATCCAAATTCCAATTTGCACCAAGATCAATGGATTGACCGTAGGTCCTCTACCATCGCGAACAACCAGACTCGGGGGAATGCCCCTAGCCTTTGGGGATCAGTGTCGATCCCTCTAAGATGTCCCGTGACTGCCCGCGGCTGCTCTGTTCCAATCCTCAATCCATTGGCTCCATCTCCACATTCCCAAATCTGATTTCTAGTCATTCTTGCTACTTCAACTCCTTGATATAAGTTGCATTAGCTCCTACTGCTATAATCCTTTGATTCAGTGCTCTAGCCTGTCCAATCTATCGAAGTAAATTCTACATCATCTCTTCCTGTCCTTTCAGCATCCTTTCCTGCATAGCATATATCATCATTTCCATTTCACCCCTGGTGATGTAGATAGATGTTTGATTAGCTCCAGCACCCGAGGAAGCCTTTTGAGACCCTCCATGATGGCTCCTTTCCGGTAGGACTCTCCTTGTTGATTGCTTCACCATTACTCCAAATCTAAGCTGTAGATCCTTTCCAAACACTGAATCCGGATTCCAAATCCGCGGAGGCTAGCTTTCTCAATGAAAGTTCCCAAATGTTGGCGGCAAAAATGGTCACCAACATCCAGTTATGTGAAAGCACCAATATAAAGTCATAAATATCAATTAATATCTAAACTATACAATATAATATGAAGAACAAACAAATTAAAAATGAAAGCAGATAAAAAGAGGTAAAATTTACAGGGGTTTAGCTAACTTTGGTCTATGTTCACTCCAGAATAATCCTTTTCATTATACCGTAGTTTGTTTATAGTTACAATTTGAAATCCAAGAATAAAATTAGCAGAGTGCAGCCTAAGTTAAGGATAAAGAGAAGCAGAAACAAGAACGTTTTCTTACGCCTTGTCTGCTGTATTTATAGAGGGAGACGTGAATGGATCAGTCTGAAATTTCGGTAGAAGAATCTCCAAGCCATGAGGAGGCCACACGAGAATTTTCAGGCACATTGGAGCTCAAAATAGGGACCGGTACCAATCCCTATTTTAATGGACAAATGGGAAGCAATCCCTCTATGGGGCTCCCCATTATGTCAGTTACTTGCCCTATACATTTTGTGCCATTCTGACTTACGGTTTGTTAGACATTGCATTTTCCGCGAAGTGATGTTGCATGTTTTCTAATTTCAGCCGATTCCTCTGGAGAGATCGGGGATGATCCCTACGAACTCCTCGAAATGACATGTGATCCCTAGGGGAGCTTCTCCATGTTTTATTATATATAGTCTCCAAGTTTCATGCTAATTAGATTAGTAGAACTCGAGTTATTGACCGATCTTTGTTGTAATGTATTGCAAAGGCTGATTATAGCCAATCCCTAAGGAGGGATAGGTGTCCCTCCAACTTTCTCAAAATGATGTCCGATCCCTAGGATAGACTCCCTAGGTTCCCATTTTCATGTTTCCAAAGTTTCACTTCAATCCACCTTATAATTTTTGAGTTATTTAACGATCATCATTAAGTTGTGTTGTGTGCATCCTGTTTAATCCGATCCCTCTTCTAGATGAAGCATTAGTTCCATAATTAGCCATTTTTTAGGTGTCTTCCATCAGAATCCATTCAACTATAGCCCATATTTTCAAATATAATTGATCTCCAATTCTAATAACCTTCTCTCTAAGCTTTTTGCCTTGATGATCATGAAGTCTGTTGGGTTAAATCCACCTATGTACTGCTTTGGCAAAAGGTGGGTTAACATAAACTAAAATTATTTTAATAAAAGTAAGAAAAATAAAATTTAAACTATATCCAAAAATCCCAAATTTAACAAATTTGATCTCTAAATTATTTTCTAACATTTAATAGATGTTAAAAATCAAATTTTTAAGGAAAAAAAATACTACTTTCCTAATTTAAAATAAAAATTCATCGTTTAAATCAATAATCACCCTTTCTTTGCAAAATTTAAAATATTTAACCAAACCTAAATTTAATTCACAATTAAATCCATTTATATTATATTTTCTCCAACTCTCAATAAAGAGAAAAATACATACTTTATTTAATTTACTTCAACACTCTTCATAATAAACCTTGGAAAATAATTTTTAACTTTCCAAAATTATTATTAAATCTTTCAAAATATTATAATCCATTATTTTACATAATAATAAAATTTTCGCTATCTTTCAACTCCACAAAAAACCAAAATTCCTTTATTAATAATTTTGGATCCTTATTTCTAAGAAAACTCTTAAATGTTTAATTAAATAAACATTAATTAATTTGGGTAATTCATTCGGGTTGTTACAGAACTCTTCCCCTAAAGAAATTGCTTCCTTGCGATTTCCTTAATGAAAAGGAAGCCATAAAAAAATTCTTCTAGGCAATTTTTTGTACTTTCATTTTCAATTGCATACCAAATTTAAAATTCTATATACTGTAAATCAAAGTATTCCTCATTTCTAATAAATTTTCAAATATTTTATTTTCTTTGGAAATCTTAATAATTCACATGTATTTTCAAATTTACAATTTTAAAACTTACTATCAACGATTTCAAATTTTCCATATAAAAGTTGTCTTATTTATTTACAAAGTTTCTTCCAAAAAGTTTATAAATTCCCAAATTATAAACTTAAAGCTCATTAAAAAAAATTACAACATAAAAGTTGTTTTATTTATTAATAGTTTCTTTTTAGTAGAATTTTATCAATATTCAATCTTAAGAAATTTTTAAATCTTAACTTTGCTAAACCAAGGTTTAAAATAAAAGAAAACCATTTTGAATCCTATTATTTTTTTTCAATATTTATCTCTTTCTTAAACCTTCACTACTATGTGCAATATCCAAAAAGTTTATCAATGGAATATTCAAGAATTTCAAACTTAATTCAAAATATTACTTAGTCTTACTCATTTATCTACACTTTTTATATAGTATTTCTAATGTTTATCAAACATTCGAGGATAAATAAAATACGTTATCCCCTTTATTTTTTAGGAACTCTTAAAAAATTTCAAAAATTATGAATTAAAATTATCTCTCTTTGTATAAGTAATACTAAACCACTAATTATTTTAACTCACTTTGTTGCTTACAAAGTTGATCGCATATGCTATAAATAGTGCCTTGCCAGGTATCTCCACTTCACACAAGTATTTTATGGCTAAAATATTATTTCAAATCATTTTAAACTCAAATTCTTTTTCCAATTCCCAAAATTGTTATATTTACATTTACTAAAACAATAATTTCTTATGTCAAAATTCCCCCTTCGATGCTTAGAAACTCCTATTGATGTCATAGCATCCTATAAATCTGTCAAATCCTTAAATATTTTTCGGACAAGTCAACACAATAATTAGTTATAGGTTTTCCTTAATTATATTTATTTTATCACCACTAGTATCCATGCATCCAATATAATTAAATACAACCAAAGCAATTAATTCCTAACAATTAATCAAACAAAACTAAATATTCGCCTTCAGTGGAACAATTCGATTTCTAAAATTCTGCTGCGCAATTCTGATCGTTGTTGGGTCATTTAAATTTTAAACTTATTTACTCAAATTTTCAAAATTCTCTATTAAAAGAAAATTGTTTACTTTAAATCAATTCACTCCAATTTATCTCTTTAAAATTTTTAGAATTAAGTTCCAATAATCTAAAAATAAATTTCCAAACTTTAAAGGAACTTATCACATCACTCTTCAAAATTTTAATGGCACAAATTGCAACTTATCAAATTAAAATTCTAAATCAAAATACGTCCGAAATGATTATCCCGATAATGAATTTATATTCATATCTCTAAATAGATTATTATTATAACTGTCTACCACACACCCCAGGGAATAGGACTCTAAGTCTCACTAGGTCTAAATCTATGATATTGTATTCTATAATGTTCTAATTTAGCTCTGATACCAACTGTAACGACCCCACCACTATACTAATATTATTGAAGAACATTATAAATAATGTCATCCAATAATACGAAGAATATAGTTTGTTAAGAGCGACCAAATGTGAATATATTTTTAAACTAACACTAACACGTCATACTTAACATTTTACCAAATATCTGGGATAAAATTTTACTTGTACGGTCTTTGTCTAAAGTGATAAACACATGGGCTTCTCAGGATCAGTATCATATAAAACAACAGTCATAGATCATAGTGGAATAACAAATATCATATACAAATACATACTGTGAGTTTATAAAACATAATACCAGACGCATATAACATACATCCAGTACAAGTCACTATCCCTAAAATTTACATCCCATATACATATACATAATCCTACATGAGATAAACTAGAAAGTCAAAATGGTTTATTTCCTTGCTAGCAATACCCATCCAATAGTCTACATGACCTATAACCTGAAGAGTCTCGGTCTGACCTAAATATTATAAAATAAACGGGTCAGACTATCTCTAAATATCCAATGGGTGAGAACAGTATATAACACAAGGGTATATTCCATTATAATAGATATATAGGTTATATATATATAAACAAGTCGTTGAAATAATTTAACTCGGAATCCATCTCTAAACATAGGAATATTTTAAATCATAAAACAAAGGTAAATCACAAAATCTTGACAAAATACATAATCATGAAACACAGAATAGTCACAAAGTTCAGAATTCCTAAAAATGATAATATCTCAAAATCCTAGAAAAAAAATCCATACCCATCATAGTGACCATCCATACCAATTACAACGATCGTACTCACATGTGGAAAACAAAATCTGGTATCATCCACACCAATCTGTTACCAAGGATCGTCTAACGTGAAAAAACAAATTATCAACCGATCGAAAGGATCGTCCACATCAATTAAAATAATTATCCATACAAATCAAAATGATTGTAGAAACATAACTCAATGATCGGAGAAGACATATCACATACCGTTCACAAGGATCGCATAAAAATCCAAGAGTATATCTCTTAAGGAACTATTGGCCCGAAATCCGATTACCAAAAGAGAATACACTCTAATGTGCCAAATCCTATATTTCTAATAATTACGAGAACTTAAACAGAACGTCTCATACCGCTTGGTGAAATTCAAGTATTTAGTAGAAGCTAGTAAATTTCACTCATTACGGAATATAACCCTAAAATGCTAAATACTTTTCCAAACGCAATCACAAGAAATTAACCAAAGCATTCAATAATACCCGGCGAAATCCAACTATACGCTAATGGCTTAGTAAATTCCACTCAAGCATTGTAATCAATGGTTTATACCATATTCGATGAAGCATTATTTGAGAGCATTTAAATCAATCATTAACATTAGGTCGATTATTAGTATTTCTCATATTACAGAATTAAGGCTCTCAAAATTTTAGCTCAAAATTCATTCTAAATCCTTATTTATATCACAAAAATATATTTTTAATAAAATACGAAAAAGTGTTTAGAAATCATATTTATATAAATTTCTCTTTTCCAATGTTAATCAAAATTAATTATTAATTAAATACATAACTTAACAAGAAATTTCTCTTTCATATTATTTTTATAAAATCTATCTTCGAGTTCACAAATACATGCATCTTTATATAAATTAAGACCCATTGCATTTTGTGTCAAAAAAATTATGCAAATCGCTTTCTTTTGTAAAATACTACTACTATATATATATATATATATATATATATATATACACCTTAAGATAAAAAATTTGTATCCCAAGATTTTGCAAAATCCAAAATATGAAAGTTATAGACAAAAGGCTAAGCTTTCCAATAAGAAAAAGATCATTAAATTTGGACTAATGTTTCAAAAGTTATGATCAAATTAAGTTTTAGGCTTTAAGTTATTGATTCTATCGTTTATTCTCATGCCAGCAACAAAGAAGTGCTATTTAGACTATTTAAACCGTAAATTTTTGCAAAACTCAAAACATGATAGTTATAGATAAATGTTTGACCTTTCAAACAAGGAAAGATCATTAAATTTGGACTTATAGTTCAAAAGTTATGGCAAAATTAATTCTCAAGTTCAAATTACTTAATTCCTGTTTCATTCTCAAGGCAGCGAAACAGTACACAATTTTCAACCATTATAATCTCTGAATTTTACAAAACTGAAACATAAAACTTGTAGATAAAAGCGTAAGATTTCCAAAATATCAAAAATTATTATATTTCTATGAGAAACTAAAAGGACATGGCCAAATTACTAACAGTAATTAACATCTAATATATTCACAATCAACAAACATCAAAAAATCAAGGATTATTCAATAACTTATCATCCATTCAATCATATACAATTAAAACAGAAATCAGTTCAACAATAAAGCATATGCAGCCCCATAAGAGGTAGTTGGTGAAGACCACTCACTTTTATAATCTCCTATAGCTTCCTAGATCTTCACCTAAGCTTTGCTAAACCGTGCAACCTATTTGCTAACACCAAACACACCTAAAAGCTCAAACTAAAATCCAACCAGCAATATACATATCAAAAATGAGCCCACAATCATACTTTTATGGGTCTAGAAGTTTGGTATAGGGTTTAGAATACTTGCTTTATTTATCTTAAATTTTTTAAGGATTTTTCTAAATTGATTTTGAGGATTTAGAGCTAGGTTTTTAAGTTTTTTGGATTTTCCCATTAAAGAAGTTTGAGAACAAAATTATGTACAGCATTTTCTAATTTGGAGATAATAAGATGAGGTGTAGGCCTAAGGAGATCAAGGCAAAGATGACAAAGGGAAAAGCACCAATTTGGCTAAGTGTTTACTCATTTTCTCTTTATTAATTCCACTAAATGGACTTAAACACCAAACTAAAGCCCAAACTAAAATTTAACATTAATCAAAAACTAAAATTATTTTAATAAAAAATCAGAAAATGATATTTAATTCTAATAAATTCCAAAAATCCTAAATTTAACAAATTAAATTACTTAATTATTTTCTTATATTTAATACATGTAAAAAATCAAACTTTTGAGAAAACAAACTAATTCCTCAAGAACTGCATACAAGGCAATGCTAGGGTAGATATACCAATTACGCACACGGGCTGGTGGTAACGAAGCAGCCACATAGGTCCAGCTCAGAACGCACTCCCAAATAAAAATCGAAGGATGGCCATCAAATCAACCACAAGTAAGAGTATAGTATCGAAGAAATGTGTCCGATAGGAGGAATGACCTCACTTGGCCCGAGATCGATCCTGTTTTAGCCACCTTATGCCAACTCACGGGAGTTGGGTCCACGTAATATACCTCAAGAACGTCGCCACCATCCTACTTCATTCTGGAATCTCTACCGCATACACGATTGTTAAAGTGGTTTTCGGAGCTGGCAGAGAGTATGACAACTTCCGATACCAGTCTCTTTAACAACCAAACGTTATTATAACGCCGTGGTCATTTCAAAATATTTTATACTTCAAAATCAAATTATTCCATTTCAAAACTATATTCCTTCCAAATAGTTTATACTTCGAAACCAAAACCATTTTTGTTTGAAAACTATAATCAAATCAATACGATATCATTTCCATTTCAAACATATATTCGTCTTTCAAAAATCATAATAATTTCAAAGTTATAACACTTTCGAAACCAAAATACATGAAATCATGGAACATCCATTTAATTCTTTACAATCTACAAATTCATTCAATTATACCTAAATTTTCAAATTTCCAATTTAATTCAATTCAAACCATCAGTTTCAGTTCAATTCAGTTTCCCAACACACATTTCAAATCTTATAAATTTCAAATAAAGATTTAATCCATAAAATAAACTATTCAATTTTTAATATATTTCAGAACTTTAATATACCACATTTCAAAACTAAATTTTATAACTTCATATATCTCAAATTTAACTTCATTATTACCTAGTTTTGAAATATTCATTTCTTAAATCCAATATCATTTAAATAAACTTAAATTACAAGTAAACCAAATATCCTTCAAATATTCATTTATCTAGTGTCATTTCAAATTCATATCGTTTATCAAAACAAAGATCATGTCATTTATTTATTATTTCAAATATCAGTACAAATACATTTCAAAATTACATTCAAAAATTTATTTATCTCATTACATTTCATTCCATTTAACACATAACCAAGTAAACCTTATTTAAATTCAAATTCAATTTAAATTCCTTAAAATTCAAATTTAAATATTAAATTATATTCAAAACTCCTTATATTTCACAAATAATCAATTTCCAAAAGTTAAATCATTTAACACTTTAAAATATAACTCAAACAGTGTTAAAATCTATAACATTTCAAAACATTGACAAATTTAGCAACGACGACATTTATAAAGTGCTATCGTAGCTTATAGTTTCCAACATAGTTTTGTTTAGGAAAAACGGCATTTATAAATTGCCGAAATAGATATTTAGTTATTTTAACATAGTTAAATTCAAAAACAACAGCATTTAAAAAATGATGTCATAAGACTACAGCATTTTTGGAAAACGCTATTAATTAAATTCAAGATTTTATTATAATTTCAAAACATTAACACCTCAAATTTTTTAGCAAATTAAATTCATAAATCATATTTCTAAACTTCAAAATTTCACCTTTAAATCATTTTAACATATGATTTATCACAACAAAATTTTAAAATCAAATATCCAATTTAAAATTCAATTTATTTGTTAAGTCAAAATTTAACTATTTATTTACTTACAAATTTAATAAAACTTAATATTTTGTTTCAAATATTATTTTAAAACTTTAAATTAAATTTCCATTATTTACTTACATTTTAAAAATAAAATTTAAAGTCAAAATCACAATCACTTTAAATTTACATACTTAAATTCACAGTTTCAAGGCTTAATATTTAATTTTCTTAAAAACCATAAAATATATATTTTAAATCAAAATTTATACTTTTAAAAAATACGTATCTTAAAAAAAGTCATTTAAAAATATACCACGGGTCTGTATATAATTTTCTAACCTAGTTCAAGTGATACGGATATATATCATTTCAATCCGCAATTTAAAAAGAAAATCGGGTTCTACCATTTCAAACCCGCAATCCCAAGTAAATAAAATTAAAACCGCTCAGGCCTATCATTTCAGCCCATAAAGATTTTTCCCTATTCTAAAGTCCGTTTGGGTATGTATCATTTCAACCCATAGTGATTTTATTCTACAGGGAACTTGCAGTGTGAACATATGCATAAACAATATAAACAATTATATTAACATGTCAATGTCACAATATGTTGTCATATATCATATATCAGGTGATAATTAACAGAGTTAACATGGTAATAACATGGCATAGTATATCATATAATCATCATTTACTTGCATAAACATTTTAAATTACTAAACACTTGTCATCAATTCACTATTTCATAAGTAAACATGTCAGAGTGAGAAAGACTCACCTTTTACGCAGCTAGAGACCAAAACAACACACAAGCACGATTCCAAGGGCACGACAAGCACGATTTGGCATGACTTTGATTCAAATGAGAGAGAGCTAAGATATGATCTTGCACACAACCAATAAAACAAAGCAACATATACATGAATATATTTAACACAAACACATCGTTGAATCAAATGGAAACAAGAAGCAACAAAAGCAAAGTGACTTGACCTTGCTCAACACACTAGCGCACGGCCTAGAGACCCTTATGCTCGGCTATGATGATGCTTTGGCTTAGGTATGGCATCATATAGGTCAGGTTTAACATCATATAGGCGAGGCAACAAGTGGAGATGAAGGTAGTGGAGTGCAACAACATGAAGAATACATAGGAATAAAGCAATATTGGCAAGTTTGGTCAACATGTGGCTTGGCCATAGGGGTTTTCAGATCTGGGCAAAGGTGGAGCTGCGGCTAAAGGTGGTGTAGCAGCTGAAGGTGGTGGCTATGGGGCTGGCCAAAGTGATAGATGTAGGGTAGGTGAAGCCTATATGGTCTAGGCAATGTTTCAAGGAGTTTTGTGCAAATTTTGTGGTGTTTGGTCCACTTGAAGGTCACGGGTTGAGGTGGTGGTCAGAGGAGGAGGTGATGGTTGCTATAGATGTGGTGGTGGTGATGGTGGAGCTGAAGGGGTGTAGAGGCTAGTGGCCGAGCAAGCAAGGTAGGAGAGGCAAAACATTGAAAAAGAATAAATAAAATGAGAAATAATAGCCATTAGCAAAAAAATTCACAAAAATAACATGGCCGTGAGTTTTAAAAATGGTGAGGAAGATTTTCCCATGTGAAAAACTAAAAGGAATATGCAGCAATAGGTAAGGAGTGAATGGCCAAGCAATGAAGTGAAGAGGCAACTGAAAAATGAAGAGGCAAGCATATGAAAAGTCACAGAAAATGTGAAAGGGCTTTGACTCTTTGATTTCCAATTTCTTTTAAGTTGAAATAAACTAAATACAATTCAAAAAATATAATAAAATAATGAATAGAATAAAATGAAAAATAAAATAAATAAATAATTTAAAGAAAAATATAAAATAAATAAGAAATTAGCTTAATAATTGAAACTAGACTTTAAAAATATAAACAATATACAATAAGCATTTGAAAATTATAACTATAATTTTAAAATGCTTTAGATGTAAAATAAATACATAAAATATCATATTACACATAATACACAAATTAGAACAAGATTTATCAAACAAAAATAATATTTATATAATTTAAAATAACATATTTGTTAAATCAAACAATGTGCATACAATATTGTAAAAAGCATAACTTTTACAATATAAATCGGATTTCAACGAAACGAAAAGCAGTATTCTTGAAATTTAATTTATTTTCAAAAAAAATGATAAAATTCAAATTTTAAAATATTTAAATTTAAATTTAAAAGTCAAAGTATGACCATTTTGACCAAAATTAACTTTTTGGTAAAATATTCAATTTATTCATGTTTGAAATTCTAGTTCACATAAAAATCAAAATTGATATTTAAAATAACAAAATTTATTAATTTTAATAAATAAAATAAAGTTTTTAAATTATCAATTCAATTTAAAATAATTAAAATATACAATTAAAATAATCAGAAAATACAGGGTTGTTACACTCTCCCCCACTCAAAACTTTTCGTCCCCAAAAAGGAATGAGGTACGGGAAAGCACAAAAAAAGATAGAATGAAATATGATTAAGACAAGATGACAAGAAGATTTAAATTATACTAGATAAGTATTGTTATAGGTAAGTTTAACAAGGTGGAGATGATCTTCCCAAGATCCTCCAGAATCAAGAATACAAGCACGAGAAAGATCTTCTAGAATCTGATTCACCCATTCCGCTTGACCGACGGTCTGTGGATGGAAAGCAGTGCTCAGATTCAAAAATGAGTACAAAAGATTATCAAATATTATAGAAAGATTTCTAAATAGACCGGTATAAGCAATAGCCTCCCCATTCTGTAGCAAGATAAGGGAAGTAAGGGCAACCCAAAAGATAGTTTGAAAAACAAAATATTATAATAAATTTGAAACTATGAAAATTTCAACTTATATTGAAAATTAATTTTACATAAGTTAAATAAACCATAATCATCTCAAATTTCATTATCTTATCATCCAATTATCTTAAATAAACAATCTCAAAATCATGGATTTGAAAAAAAATCATTTATTATACTCAAATGTACTCAATAAAATTAATTCTTCTTTATTCCCAATTATGATTAAAATTATTCCTCTCAATATATTTTATCACCTATATTGAGTATATTTACACTTATTATAACTGCTTTAAATTTATTCTTAGTTCCTTTAACATCATTTTACATTGTAAATTATTCCATTACCCCTTTTTTTCTTTATTTACTTATGTTATTCTTTTATAACTAAAATTTAAGTACATAACATTTATTATAATCACTCAAATTTTATTTATAGAATCTTTTATATTGTATACTATCCAATTACATATTCAACTTCTGAAAATTAAGGTAAGTTATGTTGGAATGGAATTGTGTATTATACAAATAAACTTTCCAATTCAATCATTTCAAACTTGAATATTTATCCAAATCTTGAAATTATACTTAAAAATTATCTTTCAAGATAAAAGTTAGGAATTAAATTTCCAAAAATTTCCAAACTATTTAGAGATAAATAAATGCATATATACTATATATATATATATATATATATATATATATATATCCATTCAAATTTAAATCACATATCAGCATATGTTATAAATCCAGTCTTATTTTAGAAATTCAAATAAATTAAATTTTCTAAAACAAAACTGTAGCAAGACTACAGAACGGTCTCTTCACTTCGAAACTCAAAAATGAATGTCGATGATGCTGCAGTCATCACGAAGTTATTTTCCAGCGACAAAGAGAAGAGTACTAATTTTAAACTTTAAAATTCTTTAGAAATAAATTTCTATTTGAAAATACTTTAAATAATATATCCTTTAAAACTTTAAATACAAGGTTTAAAATCCATCGGAAATTAAATTCTCAAATTCTTGTTTTAAATCCATTTTAAATTTCCAAATAAATTTATAACCATGTTTATAGTTCAATCATTTATATATGAAACAAGAGATAATGACATATAAAATCAAATACCATTTCTTAACAACGAATTCAAATAAAAATCCAGAAAAAGATTTTTATAATATAGTTATTACAAAATTAATTTCCTTACTAAATTTGAAAAACATATTGTGTCAGTTTGCTCTGTTCAAGTGTTTTGGAAATCTTATCGATAGCGTTGATTAGACGAGCCGATCTGAAACCCAAATCAACATCAACAACTTAAACAACACTATATATAAAACATTTTAAATATTAGTTCACAAATACACTTCAAGAATGATTTGAAGATAAGTTGGAAATAACGATGAGATGATTAAATAATAGAATAGGAAGATGGATAAGTTTATATAAATTACGGCAACCTTAACTGGATCAACCGTGACTAAAGGAATAAGATTGATGCGGATTTTTGGGGTAAATCTACATTCGGTCTCAAGAGATAGAGTTTGGGATAATAAGAGGTACTAGCATCTAACCGAGGATATAAAATCTTTGGTGAATCGATGTTGTTGTAAAGGAGTTTCACCCCTTTACAATCAATTTGAGATTGGCGAGACCACTGACTCATTATAAAGATCAATCGATATGGAGTTATGGGATACTCCGGATTCAAAAGAAGGTGAATAGTGAGGGACACGACTAGATTTTTGAACCGCATGGAACGTTTCAGAATTCAAAGGAATCGAGTCAAAAAGAAGAGATTTAAACTCGAATGAAAGTGATTCTGTAAATACATTTACCATATATGCTGAGTTTTGCCTAGAGCTACCAAAGCTCTGATACCAATTGTAACGAACCGATATTTTCACCCATTCGCATCTGCACATGTCGAACTTGAATTTCCCAACATATCGCGTTGTAAATAAAATTTGAAAAACCTCAAAATATACAGTAAATAAATAGTCACGGATCACAGAAACAGAGTAAATAATAATGTAGCGGAAGTAAAAGAGATAGTAGTTCATGAAGCTACTATATGTAACAAGATACATCAGGTACAAATCAGAATACAACACTGAAATCACTAGATACTGAAAGAAAAATAGATGGCTGGATCTTCAAGCAAAGCTCCAACTCCGAAGGTGAGTCTTGAATGCTAAATCACTCAGTCTGACTCAAGCGTAAAGCAAAACACAAAACACTCGAGTCAGGACATAAATACTTATAAACTGTAAATCAACTCAAGTGAACAGCAACAAAAGTGCATCAGTAACTTAAAGGATGCTTGGGACCGCCCACCCTTTGAGGATCTGTTAAACTATTTATTATAAAGTAATATTGCGCTATTAAAATAATGTCTACGGTAAAATAAACTTACTTTAAAATAGCGTTAAGGAGTGACTCAATATTCCCCTTAACACGTAATAGTCCCAGTAGTCCATCCATCCAGTATCAGCATATCTCCAGATCGGGAGACTACCTTAAATACTCCATGGGCTATGGGAGAAGAACAAACTCCTAGTGAGGCTTGCTATGGTAGGTGACACGGCACACAAGGCAATGCCAGGGTAGATGTACCAATTATGCACACGGGCTGGCGGTAACGTAGGAGCCACATACGCCCACCTTGGAACACACTTCCATATCAAAATCGGAGGATGGCCATCAAATCAACCATAAGGAAGAGTATAGTATCGAAGAAATGTGTCTGATGGCAAGAATGACCACACTTGGCCTGAGATCGCTCCTGTTTTAGCCACCTTATGCAAACTCACGGGAGTTGGGTCCACGTAATATACCTCAAGAATGTCGCCACCATCCTACTTCATTCTGGAATCTCCACCGCATACACAGTTGTTAAAGTGGTTTTCGAAGTTGGCAGAGAGTATGACAACTTACGATCCCGGTCTCTTTAGCAACCAAGCATTATTATAATGCCGTGGTCATTTCAAAATAGTTTATACTTAAAAATCAAATCATTTCATTTCAAAGCTATATTCCTTCCAAAATAGTTTATACGTCGAAACCAAAATCATTTTTATTTCAAAACCATATTCAAATAAATACTATATCATTTCCATTTCAAATATATGTTCATCTTTAAAAAATCATAATACTTTCAAACTTATAACTCTTTCGAAACCAAAATACTTGAAACCATGGAACATCCATTTAATTCTTTACAATTTAGAAATTCATTCAATTATACCCAAATTTTCAAATTTCCAATTTAATTCAATTCAAACCATCAGTTTCAATTCAATTCAGTTTCCAACAAAAATTTCAAATCCTATAAATTTCAAATACACTTTTAATCCATAAAATAAACTATTCAATTTTTAATATATTTCAAAACTTTAATGTAACGACCCTAGATTTTAATTTAATTTAAATAGATAATTTATCGAATTTTTGAATTAAAATTGTGAAATGTATAGATGGATTGATGCGAGTTTCCCCGATTCAAATAGAAATAAATTATTAAGTCGTATGAAATTGAAAATTTGTATATATTGGATTTGAAATAAAATAAGAAATAAATCTTTGAGTAAATTTGAATTTAATATATAGAAAATATGAACTACAAACAAAGTATATTTATAATATAAATCTATGTATAACAAGACATACAAGTCAATGAAATATTTAAGTTAGAAGTGTAAATAAATCCATACAAGATGAATTATAAAATATAAATTAAACACATTGAACAAAATATAATAACATTTAATGTCATTCATATTACAAAACAAGTAAAATAATATTTTAAGTTAACAATAGAAATTTATTCATATTCCAAAGTATAAGTTAAATATAAAATGAATTAAACTATAAAATAAATACTTAAGTTAAAAAGTATATACTGTACATAAGTTAAGATTTATAACATAGACTAAAACAAAAATATATGTATAAATCCATCCATTTCAGTTCAACCATTCCAAAGCTAAGGAAATCTAAAGTAAATCTCATTAAATCTTAAATATACTTACTTAAACAAAATGTCATCTTATAACAATAATTAACAACACATTAAAATAGAAGTATTTATAGTATACAGTAATATACCTAAAACCTGGAAACAAGTATGCAGGCAAATATAAAGTAAGTATGGGCTGTAAGTAAGGCAGGAGCATGTGCATATTTAATGCAAGAAATCTTTGATACATCCAAACATTATCTTCAGCCATGCCTATTATACTAAATGATATAATTAACCTGTACACTTTTCCTATATATCACCTTACATAGAAATAATAACAACCCTGCACAATTCTTTGTATATACTACTTCATCTCAGTTCGAGTAGAATCTGAAGTAAAAATCCATTTCAAACTAATCCAAAGCCTGGGAATTCATTCCTGTAAGCAAAGCAAAACAGATTAAAGGGCTGCCTCTGTTCTTCTCTGCCATTTTTTCTATGTGAGTAACTTATGTTTCTAAAATTTAAAAGTTGAATTGATTTCATATAGGTGTCTGTTGCTATATATAAATATATATATCCTCTGAATATATTTGGAAAAATGGAAAAATCTTGTGTACAGGTTATTGTTATACATGTTCTGTTCTAATATTTTTAAATATCAGACTTTGATTCAAAAATCATTTTCACCTGATTTACTTGATGATTGGGTTTAATGGTAAAACAAGAATTGTTTGTTATTGTATATATTCAAGATTTTTATTTAAATCAAATAAACTTGTTTATAACCCTGGGAAGAAAGAAACTGAGCAAAGCTTAAATTAGTCAGAAATTGAACTTCTTAATTCTCGAATTCAGGTTTATAAACTGAATTCTTATGGTAAAATATGATTTTTAAAGCAAAAATTATAATTTTTAGATCAAAGAATTAAGAGCAGACCCTTGTTGAAATAAAAATGCCTTTTAACCAATTTCTTGCGATCGAAGAATCTGTGAGGATTGAGATGTTGATGGAAGCTTGCTTGATTATCAATGGGTTTAGGAAAAATGAAAACAAATTTTTTTGTTGCAAGAATTGATAGTACGAGGTCACATTAGGGTTGCAGTTCCGGTTGTTTTTCTGGTTCTGTAAATTTTTGATGGCGTAACCGTGGGATGATCGAGTTTGACCGGATCTGGAGGGAAGGTGCCTGAGACGTAGACGTAGGGGTCGGCGAAGTCCTGAGGGTTTCGGTGGTCGAGTTTGCCTGAGCGGGGTGGTTTCTGGCGAGTGGGTAGACTTCCTGTTTTGATTGGAAGGGGTGTTTTAGATTTAGGCTATGAAATCTCAGGTTGAGGATCGGGATCGTATGGATGGTCGTTAGTCGACTGCTGGGTGATCGACTCTGGTAACGGAAGTTCGCCAGTGGCGAGTGCACGTGCACAGTTGATCGTGTGCACGTCTGAGTTTTTGGGTTCGGTGACGTTTTCGAGCATGTGGGGTTGGAACTCGGGGTCGAGTGCGTGAGAACGACGAATAGACTCAAAGCAGTTTTATAACTTAAAGAAAAAGAGAGGAGAAGATAAGTACTGAAGAAGAAGAAGAAGGTGGGAAGGGTGAGTGACACGGGGAAAATGGGAAGAACTCGAGTTTTGCTCGAGTAAAGTAGTTTTGGGACTCGAAGCAAGTTGCTTCTGGCTCGGGTCGAAGACTGGAACAGGTTTAAACCTGTTTTCTATTATATACTTTAAAACCTAACCTCAAATTATAAATAAAATAAAAGATTTAAATCAAAGTTTCAAAGCCAAGTTTAAATCAAGTGTTTAGATATGAACTAAAATAAATATTTGAATTAGATTTTGATTTAAGTTCTTTTATAAAAAGAATTTCCAATGAAAAGTTAAATAATTGGTTTTCACTTGAATTGGCAAGTTAAAAAGAAATGTATGTTAAGACTTAAATTTCAAATAAAAATTCAAGTAAATTAGTTAGGACTTTTCTTATATAGGTTTATAAATTGATACTTAGATTTGGTTAAAATTAAATATCAAAATCTTAAATTTAAAATGGAAATTGAATCTAAATTTGAAAATGTAATGTTTAAATCCACTTTAATGAAGTCATTAATAAAGTAAATGGATTATCTTAGAAAAATTAAGATATTTAAGTGATTTAATTAGTAAGATAATTAAGAATGACTTATTTATTTAATTTATAAATAAATGATTAGATTAATTTAAAATTAGAAATGATTAATAATGAATTAATCTAAGATAATTTCTTGAGAAAGAAATTAAAGAAATGTTATTAGTTAATAGAGATAATTAACTAGAGATTATTAAGTAATTAAATTAATGTGATTAATTTTGATAATTAATAGGATTTATAGATTAAGATAATCAATTGTAAATTGTTAATTACTTAATGAAAGCAATTAAGGGGTTAATTACTAATCGTAATTAAATTGAATATTTTGATTAAATCAATGATAAAGATAAATTGGTGATTAATGATTTGTTATTATGAGATGATTGCTTAGGGGTAAGTAATTAAATCGTAAATTTCTTGAAATAATTAATTAAGAAGTTAATTAATTATATAATTGGTTTAAAGGTCAATTTAATTAATATGATTAATTATAAATAATATAATTAATTAAAGTGTTTGATTAACTAATTATATCAAATGATTTGAAATTAATAAATCAGGAATTGGATGATTAGTTCATAAGTAATTGAATTAAATTGGAAATAAATTGAATAAATCAGGATTTAATAATGAATTAATCCTGCTTATAAATGTTTATTGAATGCTTATGAATGATTGTACTGTATGAAATGCCTTGAATTGATTATCCTATCTGATTTGTGATATTTTGTTCTGTAGATTGAGCTGTGTATATTTATTTGCATGTGCATATTATCTGTGAATCTGTGAATGAGCGATAAACGTTATAGTTTATATCGCTTATCAACTATATTTCTGCATTTTGATCTGTGATGATTGAATGATGTTACACTATTGTGTTGAACCCCTGGACCACACCATACACACACAAATATGGATTTCACGAGGAAATCGGTTAAGTCATAGATTTTTGAAATAGTTTCAAGTTTGAATTTTTAAATTCAAATGTTTTGGAAATGGAATTGGAATAGAAGTGAAAAAACTTTTGAAATGGAATTTCAAAGACGGAAATTTATTTTGAATAACTGGATTAAGTGTTGGAATTTAAATACTTTAATTTAAATTTGAATTCAATATTTAAATTGAATTCTGTAATTTGAAACTAGGGTTTAATGATATTATACTAGTCATTATGAGTTAAATCATTTTTAAAGTATTATTTTTGGGAATTTGAATTTAACCCAAGGATTTCAACTCGTATAAATGAATCAGATTTCCAAAATGAAAACTGTTGTTTTCAAATGATAAACACTTTTAGATAAGAACTGAGATTCCAGTTAATTAGGGGAATTTCAAGATTGAATAGAGAAATGATTTTCCTAAGTTATGAATGAATTCTTTTTGAAAGCTATGAATTAAATCTGTTTATTTTTAACAGATTTAAATTGATGATTTGTTTAAATCAAATTGAAATGAAATTGTCTTGAAGGCTATAAGTTAAATCTTTGATTTAAAGATTTAACGAGTTAATCAAATTGAAATGAAAATTGATTTGGAAAACTGTGAATGAATCTTTTATTTAAAAGATTAAAATGTGAAAATTGTTTAAACCGTTAAAGGTTGTGAAAATGAATCTTTTTGTTTAAAGATTGAAAATGGTAATTTATTTAAACCATTTGAAGAAAAGTTTTGAATTATTAAGTTGTGACTTAATTGAAATCCCATATCCATATGTTTTAAATGTTTTCGCTCACTATTCGGTTTAGCCGGGAAAGGACCTTTGTGTCGTATAACCCATTCCGAATATGTGATACGTCGTTATGGATAGTATTTGAAGACCGGTGATGAAGACCGGGTATTTGCGAAAGCGATAGGATGACCTATCGATTGTTTCTGCACCGAGTCGCGCCGGTATAGAAACTCCCTAAGTGATGGGAAATCCGATCGGGATTGTGAATATCCGGATTGCAAGGACTTCTTTGTAAGTGCCTTCGGTTCTGTTCGAACCCAGAACAGACTTGTATGGATTGTATGCCTGACATTACAAGTTGAGATGTAAAGCCGATTTCTTTCAAATATATTTCTGTTGGTGGCGGAGAATTTATTCTCTTAGCTTGACACCCTTCTCTGAGACGTACGAGCTCAAAGGTTATATAGTTGAAGGTTATCAGCGATGTATTCCCAATTTTGGTAATGTGACATGCTGAGTGTTGCTGTGAAATGATCATTGTGTTGATTATTTGTGATAGGATCATTTATTTGATCGTCTATCTTTGTGATCATTTCTATGTTCATTTGTTGACCCAAAGCATGGCTTTTGTATAAAGTATGTTTTTGGGGACGTGACTTCGTCGAGCCTCACGCCCCGTGAATGGTCAAAACAGGAAAGAAGCAGCAAGGTTATGAGGGGTAGCGCCCTTTAGGATATGTGCATTTCCTTCTGGAAAAGGGTGGTATCATGGTATGGAGCCCAGATACTTACTCATGTTGAAACACTTTATTATTATGATTGTGTGAATTGATTAGAGAGCTCTCGGATAAAGGTCCAAAAGGACCGGGGGATGGCATATTCGGTCAGTTGTTACTCAGTTAGGGGTAACCCGGCCTTGTGTTGGTAGAGATCCGGTTTGGTTCTCGGGGATGTCCATCCAGAGGCATTCTCATGTGGCAATGGGAAGTTCCTTGGCCTGATCATTCGTTGGAAATCCAAAGAAACAATACGAGACTTGTACGGTATTAGTTGTAGAACCTGCCATCTAATATGGTAGCTATAGTAGGCATAATATAATGGTACCTATGCTGGCTAAGATTTATATTCTACTTTCGAAACGACTTGTTCTACACTATGCACTAGTAATAATATCAAATGTTGCTTTTTAATGCGTATCAAGCATCTTTGACTAACATAAGAAGAAATCTTCTCCAAGTCTGCGTTTGCATTGTGTGTGTGGCGGGAGGTCTTATGGTAGTCTCATCTTTTAAAAGCATTGCGAATTGAATTTAAAAATATTTCTTTGAATGTTTTAAAAGATAAACTTTTTTTGTTGCTCACACCAGTCCCACGACTGATCCGGAGTTTATCGTTTCTTTCCTAAACTCTGGGTGCTCATTATTTTCTACACGAGCAGTCTAGAGTTGGGTTTTTCAGATAGTCAGATTAGTAGATTATCTGGAGTTAGTTCAGTCTTTGGATCACACTAGTCTTGTTAAGCTTGGTGCATCGTTATTGGGGGTTCTCGCTTCTGCTGGATTGATTCTTGGAAATGGAGTTGCAGTTTTTGGAGTTTTTCCTTGAAGACTATCTTAGAGTTATTTGTTTCGCTGCTAGATGTTATCTATCGTTTTCTTTTCCGCTGCTATTTTATTGTATCATATCTCCGATGTATATTGATATCTATTGGATCATCTGTTGTATCAGATATTGTATCAAAGCTGTATATCAATGTATTATTCTTTTATTCCGCTGTGTTATTTACTTAATGTTGTTATAAGCTCCGGCGAATCGGATTTGAACGGTCGAATCTATGACATTCGAGTACAATTTGAAGTATGGATGTCGATTTTCGAGTGGACAAAATCCGTATCGTTACATTTAATATACCACATTTCAAAACTAAATTTTATAATTTCATATATCTCAAATTTAACTTCATTATTACCTAGTTTTGAAATATTCATTTCATAAATCCAATATCATTTATATAAACTAATATTACAAGTAAACCTAATATCCTTCAAATATTCATTTATCAAATATCATTTCAAATTCATATTCTTTATCAAAACAAAGATCATGTCATTTATTTATTATTTCAAATATCATTACAAAATACATCTCAAAATTCCATTCAAAAGTTCATTTATCTCATTACATTTCATTCCATTTAGCACATAACCAAGTCAACCTTATTTAAATTCAAATTCAATTTAAATTCCTTAAAATTCAAATTTAAATAAATTAAATTCAAATCTCCTTGTATTTCACAAATAACCAATTTCCAAAAGTTAAATCATTTAACACATTAAAATATAACTCAAACAGTGTTAAAAGCTATAACATTTCAAAACATTGACAAATTTAGCAACGAAAGCATTTATAAAGTGCTATCATAGCTTATAGTTTCCAAATAGTTTAGTTTAGGAACAACGGCATTTATAAAATGCCACAATAGATATTTAGTTATTTTAATATAGTTAAATCAAAAACAACAGCATTTCAAAAAATGTCGTCATAAGACTACAGCATTTTTGGGAAATGTTGTTAATAAAATTCAAGATTTTACTATAATTTCAAAACATTAACACTTCAAATTTTTTAGCAAATTTAAATTTATAAATCATATTTCTATACTTCAAAATTTCACATTTAAATCATTTTAACATATGATTTATGACAACAAATTTTAAAATCAAATATCTAATTTAAAATTCAATTTATTTGTTAAGTCAAAATTTCACTGTTTATTTAGTTATAAATTTAATAAAACCTAATATTTTGCTTCAAGTATCATTTCAAAACTTTAAATTAAATTTTCATTATTTACTTACATTTTAAAAATAAAATTTAAAGTCAAAATCACAATCACTTCAAATTTACATACTTAAATTCACAATTTCAAGACCTAATATTTAATTTTCTTAAAAACCATAAAATATATATTTTTAAATCAAAATTTATACTTTTAAAAAACACATATCTTAAGAAAAATCATTTAAAAATATACCACGGGGTCTGTATATAATTTTCTAACCTAGGTCAAGTGATACGGATATATATCATTTCAATCCGCAATTTAAAAAGAAAATCGGGTTCTGTCATTTCAAATCCGCAATCCCAAGTAAATAAAAATAAGTAAAAATCGCTCAGGCCAATCATTTCAGCCCATAACGATTTTTCCCTAATCTAAAGTCCGTTCTGGTATGTATCGTTTCAACCCATAATGATTCTATTCTACAGGGAACTTGCAGTGTGAACATATGCATAAACAATATATACAATTATATTAAAATGTCAATGTCACAATATGTTGTCATATATCATATGTCAGGTGATAATTAACAGAGTTAACATATTAATAACATGGCATAGCATATAATCATCATTTACTTGCATAAACATTTTAAATTACTAAACACTTGTCATCAATTCACTATTTCATAAGTAAACATGTCAGGGTGAGAAAGACTCGCCTTTTACGGAGCTAGAGACCAAAACAACATACAAACAAGATTCCAAGGGCACGACAAGCACAATTTGGCATGACTTTGATTCAAATGAGAGAGAGCTAAGATATGAGCTTGCACACAACCAATAAAACGAAGCAATATATACATGAATATATTTAACACAAACACATCATTGAATTAAATGGAAATAAGAAGCAACAAAAGCAAAGTGACTTGACCCTGCTCAACCACACTAGTGCACGGCCTAGGACCCATATGCTCGGCTATAATGATGCTTTGGCTCAGGTATGGCATCATATAGGTCAGGTTTAACATCATATAGGCAAGGCAACAAGTGGAGATGAAGGTGAAGTGGAGTGCAACAACATGAAGAATACATAGGAATAAAGCAATATAGGCAAGTTTGGTCCACATGTGGCTCGGCTATGGGTAAGTGGGGCTCGGCCATAGGGGTTTTCAGATCTGGGCAGAGATGGAGCTATGGCTAAAGGTGGTGTAGCAGCTGAAGGTGGTGGCTAAGGGGTTGGCCAAAGTGATAGATGAAGGGTAGGTGAAGCATATATGGTCTAGGCAATGTTTCAAGGAGTTTTGTGCAAATTTTGTGGTGTTTGGTCCACTTGAAGGTCACGGCTTGAGGTGGTGGTCGGAGGAGGAGGTCGTGGTTGCTGTAGATGTTGTGGTGATGGTGGAGCTGAAGGGGTGGAGAGGCTAGTGGCCGAGCAAGCAAGGTAGGAGAGGCAAAACATTGAAAAAGAAGAGATAAAATGAGAAATAGAAGCCATTAGCAAAAAAATTCTCAAAAATAACATGGCCTTGAGTTTTAGAAATGGTGAGGAAGATTTTCTCATGTGAAAAACTGAAAGGAATACACGACAATAGGTAAGGAGTGGAGGCCAAGCAATGAAGTGAAGAGGCAACTAGAAAATGAAAAAGCAAGCATATGAAAAGTCATAGAAAATGAAAGGGCTTTGACTCTTTGATTTCCAATTTCTTTTAGATTGAAATAAACTAAATACAATTCAGAAAATAAAATAAAATACTAAAAAGGTAAAATTAAAACGAAAATAAATAATTAATTTAAAGAAAAATATAAAATAAAAAAGAAAATAGCTTAATAATTGAAACTAGACTTTAAAAATATAAACAATACACAATAAGCATTTGAAAATTATAACTATACTTTTAAAATGTTTTAAAAATAAAATAAATACATAACATATCATATTACACATAATACTCAGATTAGAACAAGATTTATCAAACAAAAATATTATTTATGTAATTTAAAATAAACAATTTTGTTAAATAAAGCAATGTACATACAATATTGTAAAAAGCATAACTTTTATAACATAAATCGGATTTCAACGAAACGAAAAGCAGTATTCCTAAAATTTAATTTATTTTCATAATAAAAGAAAAAATTTAAATTTTCAAATATTTAAAATTTAAATTTAAAAGTCAAATTTGACCATTTTGACCAAAATTCACTTTTTTGGTATAATATTCAATTTATTCATGTTTGAAATTCTAATTCACATAAAAATCAAAATTTATATTTAAAATAACATAATTTACTCATTTTAATAAATAAAATAAAGTTTTTAAATTAGGAATTCAATTTAAAATAATTAAAATATACAATTAAAATAATCAGAAAATACAGGGTTGTTACAGTGCTAGTCAACTTCTCCTTCAGTTCATTGAATGCTTGATCATACTTAGGCATCTACGCAAACTTGACCTCTTTTTTTGTTAACTTCATCAGATGAGAAGCAATCTTCGAATTCTATAAACCGATGGTAAAAACCAATCAATCCTAAGAAAATTCTAACACCCATCACACTTTTGGGCTTCTCCCAGTCTTTAATTACAACAACTTTAGCTGGGTTAACCGATATGCCTTCTCCTGAAACAACATAACCCAATAACCTAATTTCGAATATCCAGAAATGGCACTTACAAAACTTGGCTTTCAACATCTGGCTCCTTAAGGTATTGAGTATGACATTAAGATGATATTTGTGCTCCTCCTCTATCTTCGAATAGATAAGAATGTCATCAATAAAGACGAGATTTTTTTTATTGAGTATATCTCGAAATACCCAATTCATTAAGTCCATAAAATAAACGGGTGCATTAGTCAGCCTATATGGCATAACTAACCACTCATAAAAATTATCTAGAGTCCGAAAAGCTATTAAGGGTACACTATTCTCTGCTATCCTTAATTAGTAGAAACTGGTGGCAAGATCTAATTGAGAAAATATCTAAGCACCGTGTAGTTGGTCAAACGTATCGTCGATCCTTGATAAAGGATATTCATTCTTGATAGTCATCTTGCTCAATTCGCAGTAGTCTACACATAACCTTAGAAAATTGTCCACCTTTGTAACAAAGATGACTTGCAATCCCCAACTTGACGTACCACATCAGATCAAACCATTCTACAATAAGTCGAATGTATGCCCTTCTAACTTCCTCTTCTCTTTCGGAGTTAACCTTCATGGGTGTCAGGACCCGATTCTTCGACTTTCGAAAATCGACATTAATACGTCCACTGTATCAAATGCCGCCTAATCGAAGGCTGGAAAATCGAACTATGAGGGTTTAAGAAAGAAGAAAGAGGTAGAAGAAGAGAGAAAATAAGAACAACAAAACAATATCAGAATCTCACAATTCACAGCGGAACAACATGTAATAGATAAATGAATATTCATTATAACAAAAGAACTGAATATTTTATATATTACATCATTATCAGAGTTTACAACAACAATAGACAACAGAGTCAATAGATCAATGGACAGCTATATAACTTGTCCTCATACAGAATACACAGCGGAATAATACATAGTATAATATCATATACAAGTGGTACGTCTCGATATGCAGCTCACCTCCTGAGCTCCATAGCACTCCTAAATCCAGAATAACCTGATAACCAAACTCTAGACTGCCCGTGTGGAAATTGGTGGGCACACAGAGTTTAGGAAGGGAACAATAAACTCCAGGTCAGTCATGTGACCGGTGTGAGAACTAAAAACAGTTATTTATCTTTTAAACAAGGAACAGGAGAAATTTTAAAAGAAAATTCGCAATGCTTTTTGAAAAATGAGACTACCATAAGGTCTCCCGCCACACACACAATGCAAACGCAGACTTGGAGGAGGTTTCTCCTTATGATAGTCAAAGATGCTTACTACGCAAAATCAAATCATTTTTGATATTATTATTAGTGCATAGTGTAGAAAACATTTTCGAAAGTAGAATATAAATCTTAGCCAGCATAGGCATTCCGCACTTATGCCTACTATAGCTACTATGTTCAATAGCAGGTTATACAACTAAAACCGTACAAGGATCGTATTGTTTCTTTGGATTTCCAACAAATGGTCAGGCTAAGGAACTTCCCATTGCCACATGGAAACGCCTCTGGAATGACGTCCCGAGAACCTAACCCGATCTCTGCCAACACAAGGCCGGGTTACCCCTAACTGGGTAACTACTGGCACGAATATGTCATTCCCCAATCGTAACCGATCTATATCCGAGGATCCTCGATTTCCAACAACCACAAAGTAATAAATTTGCAGTAACCACATAGGTTAAGTATCTGGGCTCCATACCATGATACCACCTCTATCCAGAAGGAATGACATACACTAAAGGGGTGCTACCCCCTAATAACCTTGCCGCATCTTTCCTGTTTTGACCATTTCCGGAGTGTGAGGCTCGATGAAGTCTCGTCCACAAAGCCACGCTTTATACAAAAGCTGCTTTGGGTCAACAAATGATCAAAGCAATGATCATCAAGATAGACGATCAAACAAATGATCCTGTCACAAACGATCACTCAACGATCATTTCACAGCAACACTCAGCATATCACACTACCAAATTGGGAGTATAACACTAATGACCTTCAACTATATAACCTCTGAGCTCGTACGTCTCAGAGAAGGGTGTTAAGCTAAGAGAATAAATTCTCTGCCACCAACAGAAATATATTTGAAAGAAATCAGCTTTATATCTCAACTTGTAATGTCAGACATACAATCCATACAAGTCTGTTCCGGGATCGAACAGAACCGAAGGCACTTCCAAAGAAGTCCTTGCAATCCGGATATTCACTAATCACGTCCGGACATCCCGTCACTAAGGGTGATGAACCTCTGTATCGGAGATCAGCCGATGTAGAGTAACTCGACGGTAATCCATCCGTTTTCACAAATATCCGGTCTTCAACACCGGACTTCAAATGCAATTCATAACGACGTATCACATATTCGGAGTGGGTTATACGACCCCATGGTCCTTTCTCGGTTAACCCGAATAGTGAGCGCTTATTTTAAAATAAGTGTGGCATTCAATTCAAGCAATCACAACAAATACCTATTTAAAGGTAAATATTGATAGTCGGTTATTTAACTATCAATAAAGATGCGCCACATCATCAGATTCCAAATAATTTCTCAAATTATTTAATTTCCCAAAAATATTTTACACGATATATAATTTTCCACATTTCAAAATAAAACAACGTTTATTTTGAAACCAATTTCCCTTTCTATTTCTAAATTCCATAGTGAATTTATATTTCAAATTTATCTATTGATCTACAGTTTTCAATAGATTTCAATTATTCAATTCCAATTTATCTTCAAAAGGATAAATTCTTTAAAACGTTCCATTTCATATTGGAAAAACAATTCCATACTTATATTTAATAATAAGTATTTCACAAATCCATTTATTTTCAAAATTTTGAAAATATTCAATATACTTAACCCATAGTTAAGTATATATTTCATTCGTTAAGAAAATCATTCTTTAATTCACATTTAATTGGGTCAAAACGAATGTTGCGTAAAACATCGTTACGACAACCCAAAAACACTAGTATAGGGATTCGAAATTAAATTAGATATATAAATCCCAATATTATACAAAACATTTTCTTTCGGAAATCATTTATTATAACAACGGTGTTATAGTCCATCATTTCCTTATTTTCTCGAAAACGTCTATTTCAACAATGAATGTTGAAATCTACGACTTCCTTTCCTTCTATTTCTCGAAAACGTCTATTTCAACAATGAATGTTGAAATCTATGTTTTCGATACTTGATGCATTTTAAAACATCTTTAAATCGTTTTAAATTCTATTTAAAACATCCTTTTCCCAAAAGATATCCCTTTTATTTAACGATATATTCACTGTTCAAAAACGTGAATATAACTCCTTTAATAAACTTTTATATTCAATTGATCAAATTCAATTTATTTCCGAATTTATAACAGTGTTTATAAATTCCATCTCTATTTATAAACTTCAATTTACTAATCTCTTTTATTAAATCCAATTCAATTTATATGACCCAATTATAAACCAAAATCTATATTATAAGTTGAATACTTATAATATTATTTATTTACCAAATCGTTCCTTTGAACTTCACAAAACTTTAAATCTTATTACTCATAAGATTTCTTTATATATTTTCTTTCAATTTCAACTTATAAAAAAAATTCTTTTATTAACTGTTTCTATCAGTATCCCATTTAAATGCCCAAAAGCCAGTTTATAAGTTAATTTCCTATAAAACTTTTATTTTCACATCTATTCATTTGATAACTTTCACAACTTATAAATCTATAAATCTTAATGAAATTCATTTTATACATCAACTCAACACTTTATAAACCCGTTTCAGGATTCCAATAGATTTAATTCACAAATATCCATTTATAAAATCCTTTATATAAACCGATAATAAAATTTATCCAAAATCCCAATTTAACCATTTTATAAAAATCTATGTATTTTAAAAATTACCTTTCTGTCATATTTCATAAAAATGTTAATTTTTATAACATAAAAATTTATAAGTTCATTTATTTTAAAATGAATCAATACAAAAATTTAATAAAACATATTCTTTGAAAAATCACTTTAAAATCGTTATTTTTAACTTTAAAAATGAATCCGATGATGCCACAGCATCCAATAGTCAATCATGGCACAAATATCATATATCGATATGATAATCAATAATCACACAATATCTATAATCATATAAATATTTGTGAGGAATCCAGTTGGATCCCTCCAACCTGTTTTCCCTGCATCCAAAGATGTTAGCACAATACCCATTCCACTTCGAGGTGGAATATCGTGGTATATGGGATTTTATAAAATATTATCCGCTTACTAACGGCGCAATAGGGTCTCATCCGCTATACAATGCGGGAAATCAATCATTTGCAATATATACATATGACAATATATATATATATATATATATATATATATATATATATATATTGCTATATATATAGATATATCCTACAATATCTAATATCACAATCAAGTAAACAATCAATCAATCAGCAAATTTTAAATATAACTATTTAAAATTTAAAATAACCCTTTTTGAGTGAGAAGTTCTCACCTTGCTTTTATTTTGCAGTCCATTTCTTTTTCGGCTCGATTTCACCATTTTGAGACCTTGTAACAAACATTTATATGATTTTGTTAATATTCGAAATGAATTGAATAATAAAATTTCCGTTTTTAATTGTTTAATTCTGATAGTTTCGTTTTAAACCAATTTCTCATTTAATAATTTTATTTAACTACATTATAAGGTTTTATTAATATTAGAATAGTAGAGCAAATCAATTGCCATTTAATAAATTTTAATTTGCCAATGATTTAATTTTTTAAACTATAAATTTTCCATTTGAAACTATATATATGAATTTTTCCTGTTTTATTTATATACATATATATCTTCGGATTTAAATTAATTTTTGAAATTATTAAAAATTTAAAGATTATTGAACCTTACTCTAAATTATCAGCTTGAACATCACATTTACTGTCTTCTTAAAAATTCTTCAATATATATATATACTTTTTTTTTCAATTATTTCCTATACATATAGACCTCCAGATATCTGTGCAAATACAACTTTAACTGGAAAAAAATTAGTGTTTACCTTACTGCTACACCGCTGCCTCGTCCTTGTCGACGAAGCCTCGAGCCATCGATCAATCGCTGCAGGCACACGACCCAAACTCGACTTCGATGCTGCCCACTCGCGAGTCCCATGTTGCCGCCGCTGTCGCAGCGCCACCTCCTTGCTCGCGAGCTCCAAGTCGTCGCCCACTCTCCGCAATCGCGACGAACCCTAGCTCGTCGCCTGCCGCCACACCTATCGACATCGGTCTCGCTTGCCTAAACACGATGCCGCGACTTCCTCCTGCGATCGAGAATCCTAATCGATCGAGCTTAACTGAAGAGGCCGGCCATTGTTTTTGTTCGAGTTTTAATTTTTATTTTGAATACCTCTGTGTGATTCTGATTTTTTTGAACTAGGAGGCTCGGCTTTGATTTTTTATTTATTTTGGAAAGGGGGAACGAGACGTTTTCTCAGTTTTAAGGTGCGGCCATTAAAGTTTATTGATAGGGAGAACGAGATTTTCTTCTGAATTGCTCGCGAGACAAAAAGAAACAAAGGGGACAAGGGTGCGTGATTAACAGAGGGTAGGTCGACGCAAATCAGAAGCTAGGGTGGCTTTTGAAGTGAAGGGAAGCAGCTGATGTGATATAATTTCAGCTGATGTTGACCAATTATAGATTTGAATTTAAATTGAATTCGATTAAATTCCAATATGTTTACTCAACGTGTGCTCACATAACATCTCTGATCGATACGAAATTTGAAATCCAGTAATAATTCAATATTACGGACCCAATGGAACTGGTTTCGTCGAATTCTGAGACTGTGCCTCGGACGGCTATTTTTAAATTCAATTCAAATGATATTAATTTAAAACTGAACAATTCACTTTCAAATTAAATTCTAAAGCTTTGATTATCTTCAATATTATCAATATGAATCTCACAAACCTTTGAAATATTTTAAATCGGCTTAAAACTGAAGATTCAAATTTTTATTCAACTTTCAATAGATTAAATTTTATAATATTAATCGCCAATTTATTATGAAAATTTGGAATTCAGTTCAAACCATCATTCAAATATTTAAAATTAATTAAATATTTTAATTTTAAATTATTCAAAATTCTAGGTCGTTACAATCTTCCCCCCTTAAAAGAATTTCGTCCCGAAATTACAAGTTAAGGAGAATGATCCTAAACCGTTTATTATTTACCCAAAACCAAATAGTTTTATCAACTATTAACCTAATTTTTTTTTATTAAAGATCCATTATCATTTCAACTAGCTTTCCTACTTCACTTATAAGTTTCAAACAACCTTGTTTCCCTTAACAATTTAAATTTAAATTCAATTTCAAATCTTTAGCTTTCAAATTTTCTCAAAAATTTTCTAACACCCAAAATTTTCGAAAAATTTCGCCAGCGTCTCCTTTGCGCGGATAGCTCGGTACGACTACAAAATGGCACTACGGCCCCTCAGAATCAAAAAGAAAAGAGAAAGCCAAGTGGCTGGAGAAGAAAATCACCAAATTTCATACTGAAATTGAAATACGTACCTTTTTGTCGAGCAATTAAATTTTATCTTTGAAATCAAAATCCCAATTCCTTTATAACACCTGTATAACCTGCTAGTAGTAGTATACATAATATCCAACTACAATATTCAAACCATTTTGCCAATTCTATTGCAAAATTTTAAATATATACTTCTTATATCATCTTTACTTCACTATTGAAGTTACATATCCAATTTCATTCAATTTTGCATTTCAATTTCATTTGCAATTCCTAAGGTTTCAATTCATCTTTAGTTGCTTACGACCCATTTATATGCCATTTTCCATTTAATTCAATAGTTTACAATTCATTTTCTTCATTCTATTCATTTCTAAGCAAAACGAATTCATATCCATTCTAGTTTATAATAATTCAAATTGATACTGATTCAATTTATTCTAATTCTACTTCAGTTCAATTTGCATTTCGTATTTTCCATTCAATTTTTTTTTACATTCCATATTCATATTCATCTTGAATTTACTTAAGCTATTCACTTCAAACTCAAGTTCATTTCCTTGTAAACAATCTTCAATTTCATTTCCATTTTCATTTAATCCAATTCACTTACAAATCATATTTACTTTCATTCCTTCAATTAGTTTAGCTTACTAATTTTCATTTCAATACTTCGCTTTGCTTAAATCAAATTCAATTCCAATTCATTTTAATTACTCCAAATTTATTTTCAACTTAATAATATTCCATAAATATTTTTATATAGCATTCCAGAGTCTTTTCAGCTTTTCCAAAACCAAATCCAAATTTTCCAAACAACTTTTATTTAAAACAATTTGGCAGCAATTCCTCTTTTGGAAACCCGAAAATGAACACCAATGATGCCATGGTCATCATCGGAATTATTTTCCAGCGACCAAAAAGAGTTTAGAGCTTTCATTCCTTCAAAATACTTTTCAAAAACCTTTGAAAATCATTTTCAAATCAAAAAGGAATTTAAACTTTCCAAACTTTTTCAAAACATTTCCAAAAACTTCCCTGGAATTCTATTTCTAATTATAAGTCACATTTGTAATTTACTTCTATTTCAATTTTCATGTAACAAGGATTTCAATTCTTATTCAATTTAAATGGTAATAATTTAATACTATCAATTCCTAGCATCCATGCAACCATATACCATAATAATCTACAGAAAATCATTTCTTTTTTACACAAAATAGCCTTGGGTAAAATTATTTCATTTACCCGATTTAAAACGATACTATGTCGACTTGCCTCGTTTAAGTGTTTAGAAATCCCTATCGATAATATGGCGTCCCATCTATCGACCAGAATTCACAAACAGCTCAACGGATAAGAAAACACAATATAAAACAATTTATATTCACTAAAAATACGCACTCGTATCTATTATTACACTCACACTCATTCTAGAGTACTGCTGACTCTATCTCTAATGAGTAACACCCAACAGAGCCATAGTTGTCGCTTAACCATATGCTCTGATACCACGTTGTCAGGACCCGATTCTTCGACTTCCGAAAATCGACATTAATACGTCCACTGTATCAAATACCGCCTAATCGAAGGCCGAAAAATCGAACCATGAGGGTTTAAGAAAGAAGAAAGAGGTAGAAGAAGAGAGAAAATAAGAACAACAAAACAATATCAGAATCTCACAATTCACAGCGGAACAACATATAATAGATAAATGAATATTCATTATAACAAAAGAACTGAATATTTTATATATTACATCATTATCAGAGTTTACAACAACAATAGACAACAGAGTCAATACATCAATGGACAGCTATATAACTTGTCCTCATACAGAATACACAACGGAATAATACATAGTATAATATCATATACAAGTGGTACGTCTCGATATGCAGCTCGCCTCCTGAGCTCCATAGCACTCCTAAATCCAGAATAACCTGATAACCAAACTCTAGACTACCCGTGTGGAAATTGGTGGGCACCCAGAGTTTAGGAAGGGAACAATAAACTCCAGGTCAGTCATGTGACTAGTGTGAGAACTAAAAACAGTTATTTATCTTTTAAACAAGGAACAGGAGAAATTTTAAAAGAAAATTCGCAATGCTTTTTGAAAAATGAGACTACCATAAGGTCTCCCGCCACACACACAATGCAAACGCAGACATGGAGGAGGATTCTCCTTATGATAGTCAAAGATGCTTACTACGCAAAATCAAATCATTTTTGATATTATTATTAGTGCATAGTGTAGAAAACATTTCCGAAAGTAGAATATAAATCTTAGCCAGCATAGGCATTCCGCACTTATGCCTACTATGGCTACTATGTTCAATAGCAGGTTACCACCACATTCCATAGCAGGTTATACAACTAAAACCGTACAAGGATCGTATTGTTTCTTTGGATTTCCAACAAATGGTCAGGCTAAGGAACTTCCCATTGCCACATGGAAACGCCTCTGGAATGACGTCCCGAGAACCTAACCCGATCTCTGCCAACACAAGGCCGGGTTACCCCTAACTGGGTAACTACTGACACGAATATGTCATTCCCCGATCATAACCGATCTATATCCGAGGATCCCCGATTTCCAACAACCATAAAGTAATAAATTTGCAGTAACCACATAGGTTAAGTATCTGGGCTCCATACCATGATACCACCTCTATCCAGAAGGAATGACATACACTAAAGGGGTGCTACCCCCTAATAACCTTGCCGCATCTTTCCTGTTTTGACCATTTCCGGGGTGTGAGGCTCGATGAAGTCTCGTCCACAAAGCCACGCTTTATACAAAAGCTGATTTGGGTCAACAAATGATCAAAGCAATGATCATCAAGATAGACAATCAAACAAATGATCCTATCACAAACGATCACTCAACGGTCATTTCACAGCAACACTCAGCATATCACACTACCAAATTGGGAGTATATCACTAATGACCTTCAACTATATAACCTCTGAGCTCGTACGTCTCAGAGAAGGGTGTTAAGCTAAGAGAATAAATTCTCCGCCACCAACAGAAATATATTTGAAAGAAATCAGCTTTATATCTCAACTTGTAATGTCAGACATACAATCCATACAAGTCTGTTCCGGGATCGAACAGAACCGAAGGCACTTCCAAAGAAGTCCTTGCAATCCGGATATTCACTAATCACGTCCGGACATCCCGTCACTAAGGGTGATGAACCTCTGTATCGGAGATCAGCCAATGCAGAGTAACTCGACGGTAATCCATCCGTTTTCACAAATATCCGGTCTTCAACACCGGTCTTCAAATGCAATTCATAACGACGTATCACATATTCGGAGTGGGTTATACGACCCCATGGTCCTTTCCCGGTTAACCCGAATAGTGAGCGCTTATTTTAAAATAAGTGTGGCATTCAATTCAAGCAATCACAACAAATACCTATTTAAAGGTAAATATTGATAGTCGGTTATTTAACTATCAATAAAGATGCGCCACATCATCAGATTCCAAATAATTTCTCAAATTATTTAATTTCCCAAAAATATCTTTAAACGATATATAATTTTCCACATTTCAAAATAAAACAACGTTTATTTTGAAACCAATTTCCCTTTCCATTTCTAAATTCCATAGTGAATTTATATTTCAAATTTATCTATTGATCTACAGTTTTCAATAGATTTCAATTATTCAATTCCAATTTATCTTCAAAAGGATAAATTCTTTAAAACGTTCCATTTCATATTGGAAAAACAATTCCATACTTATATTTAATAATAAGTATTTCACAAATCCATTTATTTTCAAAAATTTGAAAATATTCAATATACTTAACCATAGTTAAGTATATATTTCATTCGTTAAGAAAATCATTCTTTAATTCACATTTAATTGGGTCAAAACGAATGTTGCGTAAAACATCGTTACGACAACCCAAAAACACTAGTATAGGGATTCGAAATTAAATTAGATATATAAATCCCAATATTATACAAAACATTTTCTTTCGGAAATCATTTACTATAACAACAGTGTTATAGCCCATCATTTCCTTATTTTCTCGAAAGCGTTATTTCAACAATGAATGTTGAAATCTACGACTTCCTTTCCTTCTATTTCTCGAAAACGTCTATTTCAACAATGAATGTTGAAATCTATGTTTTCGATACTTGATGCATTTTAAAACATCTTTAAATCGTTTTAAATTCTATTTAAAACATCATTTTCCCAAAAGATATCCCTTTTATTTAACCATATATTCACTATTCAAAAACGTGAATATAACTCCTTTAATAAACTTTTATATTCAATTGATCAAATTCAATTTATTTTCGAATTTATAACAGTGTTTATAAATTCCATCTCTATTTATAAACTTCAATTTACTAATCTCTTTTATTAAATCCAATTCAATTTATATGACCCAATTATAAACCAAAATCTATATTATAAGTTGAATACTTATAATATTATTTATTTACCAAATCGTTCCTTTGAACTTCGCAAAACTTTAAATCTTATTACTCATAAGATTTCTTTATATATTTTCTTTCAATGTCAACTTATAAAAAAAATTCTTTTATTAACCGTTTCTATCAGTATCCCATTTAAATGCCCAAAAGCCAGTTTATAAGTTAATTTCCTATAAAACTTTTATTTTCACATCTATTCATTTGATAACTTTCACAACTTATAAATCTATAAATCTTAATGAAATTCATTTTATACATCAACTCAACACTTTATAAACCCGTTTCAGGATTCCAATAAATTTAATTCACAAATATCCATTTATAAAATCTTTTATATAAACCGATAATAAAATTTATCCAAAATCCCAATTTAACTATTTTATAAAAATCTATGTATTTTAAAAATTACCTTTCTGTCATATTTCATAAAAATGTTAATTTTTATAACATAAAATTTTATAAGTTTATTTATTTTAAAATGAATCGGTGAAAAAATTTGATAAAACATATTCTTCGAAAAATCACTTTAAAAATCGTTATTTTTAACTTTAAAAATGAATCCGATGATGCCACAGCATCCAATAGTCAATCATGGCACAAATATCATATATCGATATGATAATCAATAATCACACAATATCTATAATCATAAAAATATTTGTGAGGAATCCAGTTGGATCCCTCCAACCTGTTTTCCCTGCATCCAAAGATGTTAGCACAATACCCATTCCACTTCGAGGTGGAATATCGCGGTATATGGGATTTTATAAAATATTATCTGCTTACTAACGGCGCAATAGGGTCTCATCCGCTATACAATGCGGGAAATCAATCAATTGCAATATATACATATGCCAATATATATATATATATATTGCTATATATATAGATATATCCTACAATATCTAATATCACAATCAAGTAAACAATCAATCAATAAGCAAATTTTAAATATAACAATTTAAAATTTAAAATAACCCTTTTTGAGTGAGAAGTTCTCACCTTGCTTTTATTTTGCAGTCCATTTCTTTTTCGGCTCGATTTCACCATTTTGAGACCTTGTAACAAACATTTATATGATTTTGTTAATATTCGAAATGAATTGAATACTAAAATTTCCGTTTTTAATTGTTTACTTCTGATAGTTTCGTTTTAAACCAATTTCTCATTTAATAATTTTATTTAACTACATTATAAGGTTTTATTAATATTAGAATAGTAGAGCAAATCAATTGCCATTTAATAAATTTTAATTTGCCAATGATTTAATTTTTTAAACTATAAATTTTCCATTTGAAACTATATATATGAATTTTTCCTGTTTTATTTATATACATATATATCTCCGGATTTAAATTAATTTTTGAAATTATTAAAAATTTAAAGATTATTGAACCTTACTGTAAATTATCAGCTTGAACATCACATTTACTGTCTTCTTAAAAATTCTTCAATATATATATACTTTTTTTTTTCAATTATTTCCTATACATATAGACCTCCAGATATCTGTGCAAATACAACTTTAACTGGAAAAAATTTAGTGTTTACCTTACTGCTACACCGCTGCCTCGTCCTTGTCGACGAAGCCTCGAGCCATCGATCAATCGCTGCAGGCACACGACCCAAACTCGACTTCGATGCTGCCCACTCGCGAGTCCCATGTTGCCGCCGCTGTCGCAGCGCCACCTCCTTGCTCGCGAGCTCCAAGTCGTCGCCCACTCTCCGCAATCGCGACGAACCCTAGCTCGTCGCCTGCCGCCACACCTATCGCCATCGGTCTCGCTTGCCTAAACACGATGCCGCGACTTCCTCCTGCGATCGAGAATCCTAATCGATCGAGCTTAACTGAAGAGGCCGGCCATTGTTTTTGTTCGAGTTTTAATTTTTATTTTGAATCCCTCTGTGTGATTCTGATTTTTTTGAACTAGGAGGCTCGGCTTTGATTTTTTATTTATTTTGGAAAGGGGGAACGAGACGTTTTCTCAGTTTTAAGGTGCGGCCATTAAAGTTTATTGAGAGGGAGAACGAGATTTTCTTCTGAATTGCTCGCGAGACAAAAAGAAACAAAGGGGACAAGGGTGTGTGATTAACAGAGGGTAGGTCGATGCAAATCAGAAGCTAGGGTGGCTTTTGAAGTGAAGGGAAGCAGCTGATGTGATATAATTTCAGCTGATGTTGACCAATTATAGATTTGAATTTAAATTGAATTCGATTAAATTCCAATATGTTTACTCAACGTGTGCTCACATAACATCTCCGATCGATACGAAATTTGAAATCCAGTAATAATTCAATATTACGGACCCAATGGAACTGGTTTCGTCGAATTCTGAGGCTGTGCCTCGGACGGCTATTTTTAAATTCAATTCAAATGATATTAATTTAAAACTGAACAATTCACTTTCAAATTAAATTCTAAAGCTTTGATTATCTTCAATATTATCAATATGAATCTCACAAACCTTTGAAATATTTTAAATCGGCTTAAAACTGAAGATTCAAATTTTTATTCAACTTTCAATAGATTAAATTTTATAATTTAATCGCCAATTTATTATGAAAATTTGGAATTTAATTCAAACCATCATTCAAATATTTAAAATTAATTAAATATTTTAATTTTAAATTGTTCAAAATTCTAGGTCGTTGCAGTGGGCGTTGTACAGTAGGTTAATTTGCTGGAATTAAATCGATATGGAACTCGACTTCATGATGAGTAGGTAAAACTTGCACCTCATCAAAGATACCGGTGAAATCCCAAACAACCAGTACGTATCCTCACTCTTCTTTAGCCACTTTGAGTGTAGAGAGAAATTTGCTCATTAATTTGTTAGGCTCTTCACTAAACACATTAGTGCTTCTTCCTACTACATCCTCTATCATGACCCTTCTTCTACGACAATCTAAGACTGCTTTAGACTTAGATAATCAATCCATTCCCAGTAACACTCCAAAATCCATGAACCCAAGAACAAACAAACCAGAAAAAAAAGAGATGATTTGGACAAGAAATGGCCACATCTAGACACAAAGTGTCAAGATTTGTCGAAACCCCAATCAGGTTAGACACATAAAGTGGATTACTTATTATAGCATATTTAAGGTTTAGTTTATTCATCAAATCATAAGAAATAAAACTACTAAAAGCCTCTATATCAAATAACACCCCTACAGGAACAATTCATATATGGATAATGTACCTTTCAATACCTACTTCCCCTTCTAACCTGAAAAAGTGGATGGTATCTCTTCAATGGAAAAAGAGTGTCCTTAAGACCCCTTCTTTGGAAAATGACACTCATTCTTCATGTGTTCTTAATTGTGACAATTGTAGCAAATTGATTCACTAGGGGTGCCAGTCCACTTATTTGCAAATTGACCCATTTTGTTGCACCTATAATAAAGAACGTGGGCTAAGTTGAGCGGCTTTTTCTATGTTGGAATCCCACCTCCGGATTTCTTACCTGCCTACTGCTTATTTCCCTTGTGCTTGAAATTCGGCTTGCCTCCAACTGGTATAATTGATAAAGGCTTGGCACTAACTACAGGCACTACTCCCTTCTAGACTCCCTCCTTAGCTTCAAACCTCAAAGTCATGTTGATAATGTTGGTGAATGTACCCATAAGATGAATGGTCATTTCATATTGGAATTCTAGTCGCATCCCATTTACAAACATTCTATTTTTCTTGAGTAGTGTGTCTATTAATCCAAGTCTGAAATAGGACAAAGCATTGAATTTATGCTCATACTACGATACCATCATACCACCTTTCTTTAATCTAGGAAATTCTCAAACAATTGAGTCCTTTCGGCTTCTAGAATAAACTACACTTCAAAAACTTCCTCGAACTAAGCCTAAGAAAACTCCTCATTCGGAATATTAGTTGTTACATAATCCCACCAATCCATCGCCAAATTTTGAAGTTATTGCGATGACAACAGCCTTTTCTTCATATCTCCAAACTAAAGATCTTCATATATTCCTTCACAAGATTGGAGCCACATCTGCACTCCAAGAATATCTTCAGTTCCATAGAACGATTTCTCGTCCAAAGTGGTATGATTCTTACACAAAGCTGCGACGTTCATAGGGGTTGAACTTGCACTACCACTTCCTCTATTGGATCGACATTTTGCATATAACATTTCTAGAAATCCTGACATTATAGCTATGCTAGTTCCCGGTCCTCTCCTTCCTTCATTTCTTTTATTCATCTTCTATTGCTTGAATAAATAATATGTATCTTTACAATACAAGAACAGCATTAATACAGTTTAAGGAATCAACATCAAAGGATCTAAAACGAGACTTTAGAAGATAAATATTATTATTAAATTACAAATACACTTTCTCAGGATGAACTCATTCTAGGGCATCACTTACCCTTTCTTTAATGAGTTATAACCCAATCAGACTAAGGTGTTCGCTTAACCAAAGCTCTGATACCAACTGTGATGACCAATCTTTTTGACCCTTGGGAACGACACTTAATACATCCATGATATTCGTGTGTCGTTTCTCAAGCATCCAAAAGAGGAGTTATCACTAGGTAAAATAAAAGAAAAAACAGGTATCTCATAATAGAACAGTTAAATATACTGTAACAATAAGATAATACATAAGGTTACTCCTTAACAGGGAGTTATCAAAGTTAGAACAGAAGTACTACTACTATTAGCCTAGGCAGTTATAACAACCTGCCTTTACACTTGTTGATACAACACACACATACATAAACGTACATCTAATAACGGTGGAAATAGATAGCTATATAGATAAGGAGCCTCCTGCTCGTCCATCATCTTCAAAAGATCTCAAAGAAATTAGTCACACCTGGACTACCCAAATAGAAATGATTATCCGAGAGTTTAAGAAAAACAAACACGTCGAGTCAGACAATAAGTATGGTATGAGTAAACTATAATTAAAAGTGGAACACGAAAACAACATTTGAGAACATGCCTCAAAACACAGAACAAGCTTCCTCACCCAAGGACAACATCCAAGCATAAAAGAATGAAAATAAATAATTAAACATTGGGATATGCACTAGACACTTCCCTATGCAATCAAGAAGGATTTAGTTCGAAGGATCAATTTTAAAAGTTCTTTTTCTTATATTTTTTAAAGACTCATTCCTAATTATGCTTCTAAGTTCTTTTATAGATTCACTCTGAGAGATCATCAAAAAAAAAAAAGAGAATTATCTGCTTTTCAAGCTGCGCTACTCAAGGTGTGAACAAATCTATTGTCCATGAATCAGGTACATCCGCTGCTTCTTCTTCTTTGTAATATATTTGAGTTTATTTTCAGATTTTTATTAGGATATCTTTTAGGAATTTACCTAGAAGATTTTGTAACATACATAGCCCATTTGCTTTATGATTTTTGAAATTTGTTGAATTTTTCTACCCCCTACCTAAACTGGTATCGGAGCATGGTTGTTCTCAATTAGAATTTTTGTTTTATCATAAACAATTAAATTGTTATTTTACTACAGAACCCTCTGAGTTAGTTCTAGGGTAGCAGAGAGGCGTAAATCCCATTTTTTCAACTAAACATGGTAAACTGTAAGATAACAACGAAGTTGAATATGTATAAAATAAAAGGAATAATTGGTAACCAGGGAATTAATCGTACTCTATTTTCTTGTATTTCCAATTTTTGTTTCTTTAAATTGATCTCTCAAAGTAAATCTATAAAAGAACTTACAAGCATAAGTAGGAATGAGTCTTTAAAAAATATAAGAAAAAGAACTTTTAAAATTGATCCTTCATCCTCTAGACGATTAAGTTATCTCAATCTTGAGTATAATTTCAAAAATCACAGTATAATCAGTCTTGATAAATACAGCTTTGTTTGTCACTTTGAAAAAGGTTTTCAACATATATTACACAGTGATAATAAACAGTTAAACTCAATAACAGATTTAATCATAAATTTAGGAATTTCTTTAGAACAGTACGACAATTCTACAGCAAGGACTTTGGAAACAATTGCCAAAAACCTTGAAAATAAGAATAAAATTTTAAAACAGTTAGTAGAAAATTTTGATTTTGTTAAAAGTCAAAACGAAAATATTCTACACAGCTTAATTAATTTAAAGAATAATTTTCCAGATAAGTCATCAGTAAACGAGCTTAAATTTCTACCAGAAACAAATAAACCTAAAGCTTTAGAACTTGAATCTAAACGAATATTAGAAAACCTTAAGTCGAAAACATTTGAACTAGACACTAAAATAAAACAGGTTGAAACAGTATTAAAGGAAGTAAAGCAGATCGTTAGTGGTTAAGTTTATGAATAGATTCTTACAGAAAGCAATTGAGGAAGCAAGTAAATTTGCAACTCAACCAGTTCCAAAACAAGGGTTTACTATATATTCGGGTAACAGTCTTTCAGATAAAGAATATCCAAACTTATTCAATATAATTATAAGTCTTAATCTTCAAATTTTAGAAAAACTTGAACAGCTTGAGAATAAACAGACTTTTAATCAGGAGTTAGATAAAATTTCTGAACAGTTATCAAAACTAAGCTTAGGAGAACCGGTAGTCATTAAAACCAGACAACCAGAAGTTTATAAATTTTGGATTCCAAAATGATTAATAGCAGAAAATCATCCTCAGGACCGAGTAGAACCCTAACAGAAATTACCTCCAGTAGTAAACCAAAAGATGAAATTTCCAACGTCTTATCAAAATTTAAATCTAAGAAAGAAAAACAGACAGTACAGTTAGACGAAGAAATAGACTTAGACCAAAATCTAGATATTTATAATAATAATCATCTAGATCTTTTAAATCCAAGAATTCTCTACCAGACAGGAATTACAAACATTAATACCACGTTAATTAGAAGCATAAGGGAAGAAGAGATACGCGTAATCGACAACAGTGTAACTTTAGACATTTTATCTCCAGAAACCATTCAGAAGTTAAAAAACACTGGAAAAAGATTTTTTCACCTAGGACTAATAGTCATAGGAATCAAAACTTTAACCAGAAAGGGATTAGGAACGAAACTTTTAACGCTTGTCCTAGATAAATCTTGGACAACAAATATAGAAAAAGCATTACTTTCAGGAATGGAGATAGACCTAAACGATAAATCAGCCTTAGTTTATTGTGTTCCAGATATTTTAAAAAGCATAAAAGATTTAAAACATTTAAAACTTGGATTTAAAGCAAACGGATTTGAAAACTACATAGGTAATAATCTTATTATTAGTATTGAAATAATAGGAAAAGCTAGTAACAGATCAGGGATGAAATTTAAAATCAACCTTGATGGAATTGTCCAAAACATTGCTAGTAAAGGCATTAAAATGATAGAACCACGAAGAATAAATCCAGAAGATTTAGCAGGCCTTGAATGGCAACTTAAAGACTTTATAGATAACGATAAAAGTTTATTAATTCCAGAAACGCACGTTCTCTACACAAACCAATTTGGAGAACCCAACTTAAGATTTAGTAATTATAAGTTTAAACAGAATGAAGAAGAAACAGATACTGAATCAGAAGTTAACGAACACTACAATTTAAATGAAATAGTTTCTGAACAATTAAACGCTATGAATTGGGACGAAGGCCCAAAATTTGATGAATATGATTCAGATCTAGAAGTAGATGATGAACTAGATATTCTTGGATATCTAGTAGATGAAGAATACACTCAACAAAATAATGATATTGAAGATATATAAATAGACGAAACCTTTAAAACGGAAAGCAAACGAACATTACATGAAATTATAAACAGAAAAATTACAGTTGAAAACATAAGACAAGAAACAGATGATATGCTTATAGCATGTATAACAGAACTTGATATGACCTATGAAGAAGCCTTTACAACATTATCTAAACATTTTAATATGCCCTTAGTCGAAGATATCTTAAATAAACAGATTCCACTAAGTGATTTCTTCATTGAAACCAACTTTATGGATCAAGCTATGATTCCAGTAAATAAACGAAGTAGATTTGACAATGAACCCAGTTCTCAATATAAAGAAGGTCCCCTAGAAAGAGAACAATGGGCTAAACCAGATTTAGGTTACACACACGAAAGCCCTTATATAGGAAAAGGCTTACGTAAACCATATGGTAAACTATATAGCCATAACATGTTACTACTTGAAAACCAATCTCCTCAACTATGGCCCGAAGAAATTCTTATTTGGGAACAAAATGTTGTAAGATATTGGGAAGTAAATAAAAAACCAGAAATGGATATGTGGGCAGTTCTTGAAACCACGTTAGGTCCATTAGCACTAGGAATTTATCAGAGTCGCAAAACAGATAATCCAGCCGTAATTACAGAACAAAAAGCCTTGGGAAATAACCTATACAACTTTACCAGTTTTATTAGACTATTACTCATTGGTAATGATCCAGGAAAAGGAGGAACATTAATTCAAAATACAGCTATAAGAAATCTTGAACAATTAAGTATACGAGATTTCAAATACATAAAAGAATTCAGCCAAGACTTTGCTATAACCCTAGCTCAAACTGGCAAAGCCATGGATGAAGAACTATGTAATAAATATTTTTCAAAACTTCCAGGCGACTTAGGACGTAAATTACAAGAAGATTGGAATACGACATACGGATCAATGCCAAAATTAGGAATAGGTCCAAGAATTATGTTTGTTTTCCAAGAATTAGAGAAACGTTGTAAAGAAGCTACATTACAAGAACAGATTAAAAGACAGGCTTGGGCATTTTGTAGAACAGCAATCTACACTACACAAGCATACGGTTTTTATAAACCTAGAAAATATCTTCGAAAAACAAAATTTTATGATAAACGTAAAAAAGAAAAGTATGTTAAAAGAACTAAACCAAACCGAAAATGTAATTGTTACATTTGTGGTGACCCTAATCATATAGCGAACCGATGTCCAAACCGCCAAAATAATCAACAAAGAGCAAATCTAGTTGATGAAATAGGTGAATTTGATATCGAAAGTTTAAGTGAAAACGATGAAACAGAATCTATTTACAGCATAGTCTCAGAAAATGAAGAAGGAACTTCACAAAACAGTATCACTTACACACTAATGAACAACGAAGATGAATGTAATCATCAATGGATCCAAAACAGAGGAAATGATCATATACCATGTTTCATTTGCTATCGATATCCAGAAATAAATAAACGATTTCAATGTGACAAATGTTTTATAGAAATTTGCTTTCTATGTGCAAAACATCAATTCAATTTAGATCTTATATATAAACAAAATATGCCAGATAATAAAAACATTTTTCAAGAAATATTAGAAAAACATGACGCGCAGATCAAGCTGTTACAAATACAGGTAACTATGTTACAAAATGATATTACACAGTTAAAAACTAAAGAAAAGGACTTTAGTCAAATAGAACCAGGAAATAATCCAACACAGAATGAACAGATAGAAAATCTAGAAAACAGATTAACAGAAAATACAGAATTTTCCGTTAATATTAATAAATATAATACATCTTTATTAACGCTTAATTGCCGAATATGGCTTGACAATAACAAAGTCATAGATACAGTCGCAATAATCGATACAGGAAGTACTAAAAGTTTAATAGCTTACTCATTAGTACCATCCCAATATAGAATACCATTAAATTATACAATCACCTCCAAAACAGCAAATCAAAGTTTTATGACATTAACACACAAATTACCTGAAGAATCTATGATTCAATTCAAAGATTTTGCAGGCAATTACAGCTCGAAATATGAATTAGGACAATGCACAATTACACCAGCCGAAATTAAGAGTAACGAATTTTTGCTTGGATTAAATTTCATTCTAAATTATAGAGGTAGTATTTCGATCTCTAGAAACAGCATCACTTTCAGTAAACAAAATTACACTTTACCCACAAATTACCACATTTTTCAATCAGAGTGCGCTCAAAAGCGTGGTGGACAGGGAGAATTAGATTTTTTAACAGGCAACGAAACTAAAACTAATAAAACCTCTCCAACACATAAAGAACATAAAAATGCTTTAGTAATTTTAGCAAATGAAATATTTAGAGAATTAGAAAAGGGAAAAGAGGTAAAATATATCCCTTATCAAATTATATCCAAATTAGAAAAGATAGGATTGATTGGTGATGATGTCACCAAAAATAAAGTTAATTACATATGTAAGATAAAATTAATAAATCCAGAAATTACGATTAAAACAGCCAATATAGATTACAGTCCAGCAGATGTAAAAGAATTTAAAATACAGATTAATGAAATGCTTAATCAAAAGTTAATTCGCAGATCAGATAGTAGACACAGATCAGCAGCATTTATTGTAAGAAATCATTCTGAACAGAAACGAGGAAAACCCAGGATCGTTTATGACTATAAACGACTAAACGATAATACAGAGGACGACGGATATAATATACCTAATAAAGACACGTTAATAAAATTAATTCAAAACAAACGAATATTTAGCAAATTTGACTTAAAATCTGGATACAATCAATTAAAATTAGAGGAAGATTTTAAGCCTTGGACAGCATTCATGTGTTCAGAAGGGCATTTTGAATGGAATGTCCTCAGTTTTGGCCTAAAAACGGCCCCAGCAATTTTTCAACGTTTTATGGACAGTATTTTTAAAAAATATGAATTTTGTTTAGTTTACATAGATGACATTCTTGTTGCAAGCAATAATATTAAAGAACACGAAAGTCGTCTTAAAACGATTTTTCAAGAAATAGAAACAAACGGGTTAGTAGTATCAAAACGCAAAATGGAACTTTTTAAACAAAAGATTTCATTTTTAGGACTAGAAATCAGAAACGGTAAGGTTGAACTTCAACCTCACATTTCACAGAAAATTATTGAATTTCCAGATAAATTAGACAATAAAAAGAAAATTCAAGCATTCTTAGGCCTAGTAAATTATGCTAGAAAATTTATACCTAATCTAGCAAAAATGGTTGGACCACTTTACGGAAAAATTTCAAAAAACGGAGAATCTAGATTTAATTCAGAGGATATAAAACTTGTTCAAAAAATTAAAAACGAAGTAAAAAAGATTAAACCGCTAGAATTACCTCTAGAATCAGATTATATTATAATAGAGTGTGACGTTTCCAAAGAAGGATGGGGAGCCATCTTAAAATGTAAACCATCCAAGTACAGTGATCGATCGACAGAAAAAATTGCAGCCTATGCAAGCGGCAATTTTCAGACAACATCAAAATGGACATCCTTAGACTTTGAAATCCAGGCATTAATCAATGCATTAGATAAATACAAAATTTATCTTAATAAAGAATTTACAGTACGCACTGATTGTGAAGCAATTGTCAAATTCATATCCAACGAAAACTCTAAAAAAGTAAACAGAACACGATGGTTAAACCTACAGAATCTTATTCAAGGAAATGGATATAAGATCAATTTTGAGCACATCAAGGGAAAAAACAATCAGCTACAGATATTTTATCCAGGAAATTATCTTATATTTTTAACCAAGCTTGTGATTTTCAGGAAAGGAATAATATGAATGTACAGATAGACAAAGGAAAGGAGAAAGGTGAACACAGTAACACAGCAAATAAGTCACAGAAAGTGGAAGTGCAAACTCCATTAGAAACAGAAGTAAAAACAGAAACGTCATCTCCCAACAGAATGGACAGTCAAATTCCATGCATGACATTTGGTCAGAATTCTCTGACTATCTACATAAACGATGATCCTAGGAGGTTTAAACCCCTAGTTCGAATAAACGATCAATCTCAACAGTGCCTTCTTGATGATCTATGGAACTTACGAACCATAGACCAAGAAAGGAAGAATAAACAGAAATTAGGCAATTGTTTAGCCTTTTACTTCTCCAGAATACAGCAAAAACCTCTTTCCAAAAACTTCTTTTGTTATATTGTTTTCAAAGGAAACTTTACAGGAATTTTCAAACAGTATAGCCAAGTTCAAATGGCTATAAACAATTTTTACAATCCTATTTTCAAAGGCTTTTACAATTTAAACGATGCTTTGAAAGAAGCCCGAAACTTTTTTGGGCCAAATTATTAGGTTGATCCAGAATGTCACCAGTCCTATGCCCAGACTACTTCTTCTCCTCCTCACGGTTGCAAAGAAGGATGGGGAGCCATTTTAAAATGTAAACCATCCAAGTACAGTGATCGATCGACAGAAAAAATTGCAACCTATGCAAGCGGCAATTTTCAGACAACATCAAAATGGACATCCTTAGACTTTGAAATCCAGGCATTAATCAATGCATTAAATAAATACAAAATTTATCTTAATAAGGAATTTACAGTACGCACTGATTGTGAAGCAATTGTCAAATTCATATCCAACGAAAACTCTAAAAAAGTAAACAGAACACGATGGTTAAACCTACAGAATCTTATTCAAGGAAATGGATATAAGATCAATTTTGAGCACATCAAGGGCAAAAACAATCAGTTAGCAGATATTTTATCCAGAAAATTATCTTATATTTTTAACCAAGCTTGTGATTTTCAGGAAAGGAATAATATGAATGTACAGATAGACAAAGGAAATGAGAAAGCTGAACACAGTAACACAGCAAATAAGTCACAGAAAGTGGAAGTGCAAACTCCATTAGAAACAGAAGTAAAAACAGAAACGTCATCTCCCAACAGAATGGACAGTCAAATTCCATGCATGACATTTGGTCAGAATTCTCTGACTATCTACAGAAACGATGATCCTAGGAGGTTTAAACCCCTAGTTCGAATAAACGATCAATCTCAACAGTGCCTTCTTGATGATCTATGGAACTTACGAACCATAGACCACGAAAGGAAGAATAAACAGAAATTAGGCAATTGTTTAGCCTTTTACTTCTCCATAATACAGAAAAACCTCTTTCCAAAAACTTCTTTTGTTATATTGTTTTCAAAGGAAACTTTACAGGAATTTTCAAACAGTATAGCCAAGTTCAAATGGCTATAAACAATTTTTACAATCCTATTTTCAAAGGCTTTTACAATTTAAACGATGCTTTGAAAGAAGCCCGAAACTTTTTTGGGCCAAATTATTATGTTGATCCAGAATGTCACCAGTCCTATGCCCAGACTACTTCTTCTCCTCCTCCTACTCCAAATGATCTTCTCCAAACCCAGGCAATTCAATTAAATGACCTTCAAAACCTCTACCAGAAATCTCAAACCCAACTTAGCCAGCTATTACAAGAAAACCAGCTCCTCAAAAATCAACAGCAACAGACTTCATACATCCAAAATACAAACAAACTCCTAGAAAAACGAATTCAACAACTAGTTGTAGAAAGAGATGATCTACAACAAAACCAAGCTAAACGACCCAAAACACTTTCTCATCAACAGCTGTCAAACCACCTAAAACTAAGACCATATCCTATCCTTCAAGATCTTTACAAACTTACAGGAACAAATGTTCAGTTGAAAATTGAAAAGATGGTAGAAGAACGATGGAACCAACATTTGACAGAACTTCAGAAAAACCTAGCACAGATGTATAAGGACACTGCTGAAGGACACCAGTTTAAAGTTGTACAAGACAGACGATCAAATATGCTAAAAGCAAGAGTTGATGAATCGCTCTTACCCTGCAGTATTGATCAAATTGTTGATTTTTTCGATCATGGGATGTTATCCCGTATTGCATTTTCCAGGTCAACAGATCCAGAAATCCTTGAGAAGTTTGGAAAACGCTTTGCAATGGTGGTGTTACAGTATCTAAAACTAGTACCAGGCATCATGGTATGCATTAATTCCACAACCCCAAGCTACCATTATGGACAGAATCACCAGATCATACCAGTTTTTCATCGCATGGCAATATTTAAACATAATGGTTATACTCGGGAGCATGCGTCAAAAAGTTTAAGGTGTTATTATCAACAGTTCGAAGGATCTCCAATATGGTTCGAAGCACACAAACCATAGGAGTTTCATCACAACAAACGCAACCTAGTGGCACCACTAGGATGGAAAGAACTCATATTACAGTCAGAAAGTTCACGCTACCAGATATGGGGAGAGCTTGAACTAAAGATAATGTTTCCTCCACTCTTCCATGAATATTATTTTGATCCAAATAACGACGTGTTATTATATGATCAAAACCTTTCAGAGGAAGAAATGGAAGATAGTTTTCCCAGCATTAGTGACTTAGCCAGGAATGTAGAATTCGATCAAATGGCCGACACTGATTAAAAAATTCATTATCCTTAGAGGCAACGTGTCCCTTAACTTTTGCAAAAGAAGGACAGATGTAAAAGCAGATTCCAGTTAATCCCTCCAGCTCACACGAAGACTCCAGAAAATGTAACGTTGGCAGTATCTTATTCATAGCTTTATTAGTGCTTACTTTATGTAATAATTAATGTACAGTATTTTTAAGCCAGGTGTATTTTAGTTTGTACCGGCAAAACCGGCTAAAGTATGTATATATAGGTAGGCTCTGCTTCAAACAAGATATAGAAGCAATCCTAGAAATATTGTAAGCTCTTCAATTTTGTAATGGCGAACTAAATTTCTATTTCATTCCTCTTATGCTATTTAAAGTTCTTCAGTTACTTTGTCACTCTGAGAGATCATCAAAAAAATAAAAAAAATAAAAAAAATAAAAAGAAGAGAAGTATCTGCTTTTCAAGCTGCGCTACTCAAGGTGTGAAAAAATCTATTGTCCATGAATCAGGTACATCCGCTGCTTCTTCTTCTTTGTAATATATTTGATTTTATTTTCAGATTTTTATTAGGATATCTTTTAGGAATTTACCTAGAAGATTTTGTATCATACATAGCCCATTTGCTTTATGATTTTTGAAATTTGTTGAATTTTTCTACCCCCTACCTAAACTGGTATCAGAGCATGGTTGTTCCTAGTGTTATCAATTAGAATTTTTGTTTTATCATAAACAATTAAATTGTTATTTTACTGCAGAACCCTCTGAGTTAGTTCTAGGGTAGCAGAGAGGCGTAAATCCCATTTTTTCAACTAAACATGGTAAACTGTAAGATAACAACGAAGTTGAATATGTATAAAATAAAAGGAATAATTGGTAACCAGGGAATTAATCGTACTCTATTTTCTTGTATTTCCAATTTTTGTTTCTTTAAATTGATCTCTCAAAGTAAATCTATAAAAGAACTTACAAGCATAAGTAGGAATGAGTCTTTAAAAAATATAAGAAAATGAACTTTTAAAATTGATCCTTCATCCTCTAGACGATTAAGTTATCTCAATCTTGAGTATAATTTCAAAAATCACAGTATAATCAGTCTTGATAAATACAGCTTTGTTTGTCACTTTGAAAAAGGTTTTCAACATATATTACACAGTGATAATAAACAGTTAAACTCAATAACAGATTTAATCATAAATTTAGGAATTTCTTTAGAACAGTACGACAATTCTACAGCAAGGACTTGGAAACAATTGCCAAAAACCTGGAAAATAAGAATAAAATTTTAAAACAGTTAGTAGAAAATTTTGATTTTGTTAAAAATCAAAACGAAAATATTCTACACAGCTTAATTAATTTAAAGAATAATTTTCCAGATAAGTCATCAGTAAACGAGCTTAAATTTCTACGAGAAACAAATAAACCTAAAGCTTTAGAACTTGAATCTAAACGAATATTAGAAAACCTTAAGTCGAAAACATTTGAACTAGACACTAAAATAAAACAGGTTGAAACAGTATTAAAGGAAGTAAAGCAGATCGTTAGTGGTTAAGTTTATGAATAGATTCTTACAGAAAGCAATTGAGGAAGCAAGTAAATTTACAACTCAACCAGTTCCAAAACAAGGGTTTACTATATATTCGGGTAACAGTCTTTCAGATAAAGAATATCCAAACTTATTCAATATAATTATAAGTCTTAATCTTCAAATTTTAGAAAAACTTGAACAGCTTGAGAATAAACAGACTTTTAATCAGGAGTTAGATAAAATTTTTGAACAGTTATCAAAACTAAGCTTAGGAGAACCGGTAGTCATTAAAACCAGACAACCAGAAGTTTATAAATTTTGGATTCCAAAATGATTAATAGCAGAAAATCATCCTCAGGACCGAGTAGAACCCTAACAGAAATTACCTCCAGTAGTAAACCAAAAGATGAAATTTCCAACGTCTTATCAAAATTTAAATCTAAGAAAGAAAAACAGACAGTACAGTTAGACGAAGAAATAGACTTAGACCAAAATCTAGATATTTATAATAATAATCATCTAGATCTTTTAAATCCAAGAATTCTCTACCAGACAGGAATTACAAACATTAATACCACGTTAATTAGAAGCATAAGGGAAGAAGAGATACGCGTAATCGACAACAGTGTAACTTTAGACATTTTATCTCCAGAAACCATTCAGAAGTTAAAAAACACTGGAAAAAGATTTTTTCACCTAGGACTAATAGTCATAGGAATCAAAACTTTAACCAGAAAGGGATTAGGAACGAAACTTTTAACGCTTGTCCTAGATAAATCCTGGACAACAAATATAGAAAAAGCATTACTTTCAGGAATGGAGATAGACCTAAACGATAAATCGGCCTTAGTTTATTGTGTTCCAGATATTTTAAAAAGCATAAAAGATTTAAAACATTTAAAACTGGGATTTAAAGCAAACGGATTTGAAAACTACATAGGTAATAATCTTATTATTAGTATTGGAATAATAGGAAAAGCTAGTAACAGATCAGGGATGAAATTTAAAATCAACCTTGATGGAATTGTCCAAAACATTGCTAGTAAAGGCATTAAAATGATAGAACCACGAAGAATAAATCCAGAAGATTTAGCAGGCCTTGAATGGCAACTTAAAGACTTTATAGATAACGATAAAAGTTTATTAAATCCAGAAACGCACGTTCTCTACACAAACCAATTTGGAGAACCCAACTTAAGATTTAGTAATTATAAGTTTAAACAGAATGAAGAAGAAACAGATACTAAATCAGAAGTTAACGAACACTACAGTTTAAATGAAATAGTTTCTGAACAATTAAACGCTATGAATTGGGACGAAGGCCCAAAATTTGATGAATATGATTCAGATCTAGAAGTAGATGATGAACTAGATATTCTTGGATATCTAGTTGATGAAGAATACACTCAACAAAATAATGATATTGAAGATATAGAAATAGACGAAACCTTTAAAACGGAAAGCAAACGAAAGCCCTTATATAGGAAAAGGCTTACGTAAACCATATGGTAAACTATATAGCCATAACATGTTACTACTTGAAAACCAATCTCCTCAACTATGGCCCGAAGAAATTCTTATTTGGGAACAAAATGTTGTAAGATATTGGGAAGTAAATAAAAAACCAGAAATGGATATGTGGGCAGTTCTTGAAACCATGTTAGGTCCATTAGCATTAGGAATTTATCAGAGTCGCAAAACAGATAATCCAGCCGTAATTACAGAACAAAAAGCCTTGGGAAATAACCCATACAACTTTACCAGTTTTATTAGACTATTACTCATTGGTAATGATCCAGGAAAAGGAGGAACATTAATTCAAAATACAGCTATAAGAAATCTTGAACAATTAAGTATACGAGATTTCAAATACATAAAAGAATTCAGCCAAGACTTTGCTATAACCCTAGCTCAAACTGGCAAAGCCATGGATGAAGAACTATGTAATAAATATTTTTCAAAACTTCCAGGCGATTTAGGACGTAAATTACAAGAAGATTGGAATACGACATACGGATCAATGCCAAAATTAGGAATAGGTCCAAGAATTATGTTTGTTTTCCAAGAATTAGAGAAACGTTGTAAAGAAGCTACATTACAAGAACAGATTAAAAGACAGGCTTGGGCATTTTGTAGAACAGCAATCTACACTTCACAAGCATACGGTTTTTATAAACCTAGAAAATATCTTCGGAAAACAAAATTTTATGATAAACGTAAAAAAGAAAAGTACGTTAGAAGAACTAAACCAAACCGAAAATGTAATTGTTACATTTGTGGTGACCCTAATCATTTAGCGAACCGATGTCCAAACCGCCAAAATAATCAACAAAGAGCAAATCTAGTTGATGAAATAGGTGAATTTGATATCGAAAGTTTAAGTGAAAACGATGAAACAGAATCTATTTACAGCATAGTCTCAGAAAATGAAGAAGGAACTTCACAAAACAGTATGACTTACACACTAATGAACAACGAAGATGAATGTAATCATCAATGGATCCAAAACAGAGGAAATGATCATATACCATGTTTCATTTGCTATCGATATCCAGAAATAAATAAACGATTTCAATGTGACAAATGTTTTATAGAAATTTGCTTTCTATGTGCAAAACATCAATTCAATTTAGATCTTATATATAAACAAAATATGCCAGATAATAAAAACATTTTTCAAGAAATATTAGAAAAACATGACGCGCAGATCAAGCTGTTACAAATACAGGTAACTATGTTACAAAATGATATTACACAGTTAAAAACTAAAGAAAAGGACTTTAGTCAAATAGAACCAGGAAATAATCCAACACAGAATGAACAGACAGAAAATCTTGAAAACAGATTAACAGAAAATACAGAATTTTCCGTTAATATTAATAAATATAATACATCTTTATTAACGCTTAATTGCCGAATATGGCTTGACAATAACAAAGTCATAGATACAGTCGCAATAATCGATACAGGAAGTACTAAAAGTTTAATAGCTTACTCATTAGTACCATCCCAATATAGAATACCATTAAATTATACAATCACCTCCAAAACAGCAAATCAAAGTTTTATGACATTAACACACAAATTACCTAAAGAATCTATGATTCAATTCAAAGATTTTGCAGGCAATTACAGTTCGAAATATGAATTAGGACAATGCACAATTACACCAGCCGAAATTAAGAGCAACGAATTTTTGCTTGGATTAAATTTCATTCTAAATTATAGAGGTAGTATTTCGGTCTCTAGAAACAGCATCACTTTCAGTAAACAAAATTACACTTTACCCACAAATTACCACATTTTTCAATCAGAGTGCGCTCAAAAGCGTGGTGGACAGGGAGAATTGGATTTTTTAACAGGCAACGAAACTAAAACTAATAAAACCTCTCCAACACATAAAGAACATAAAAATGCTTTAGTAATTTTAGCAAATGAAATATTTAGAGAATTAGAAAAGGGAAAAGAGGTAAAATATATCCCTTATCAAATTATATCCAAATTAGAAAAGATAGGATTGATTGGTGATGATGTCACCAAAAATAAAGTTAATTACATATGTAAGATAAAATTAATAAATCCAGAAATTACGATTAAAACAGCCAATATAGATTACAGTCCAGCAGATGTAAAAGAATTTAAAATACAGATTAATGAAATGCTTAATCAAAAGTTAATTCGCAGATCAGATAGTAGACACAGATCAGCAGCATTTATTGTAAGAAATCATTCTGAACAGAAACGAGGAAAACCCAGGATCGTTTATAACTATAAACGACTAAACGATAATACAGAGGACGACGGATACAATATTCCTAATAAAGACATGTTAATAAATTTAATTCAAAACAAACGAATATTTAGAAAATTTGACTTAAAATCTGGATACAATCAATTAAAATTAGAGGAAGATTTTAAGCCTTGGACAGCATTCATGTGTTCAGAAGGGCATTTTGAATGGAATGTCCTCAGCTTTGGCCTAAAAACGGCCCCAGCAATTTTTCAATGTTTTATGGACAGTATTTTTAAAAAATATGAATTTTGTTTAGTTTACATAGATGACATTCTTGTTGCAAGCAATAATATTAAAGAACACGAAAGTCATCTTAAAACGATTTTTCAAGAAATAGAAACAAACGGGTTAGTAGTATCAAAACGCAAAATGGAACTTTTTAAACAAAAGATTTCATTTTTAGGACTAGAAATCGGAAACGGTAAGGTTGAACTTCAACCTCACATTTCACAGAAAATTATTGAATTTCCAGATAAATTAGACAATAAAAAGAAAATTCAAGCATTCTTAGGCCTAGTAAATTATGCTAGAAAATTTATACCTAATCTAGCAAAAATGGTTGGACCACTTTACGGAAAAATTTCAAAAAACGGAGAATCTAGATTTAATTCAGAGGATATAAAACTTGTTCAAAAAATTAAAAACGAAGTAAAAAAGATTAAACCGCTAGAATTACCTCTAGAATCAGATTATATTATAATAGAGTGTGACGGTTGCAAAGAAGGATGGGGAGCCATCTTAAAATGTAAACCATCCAAGTACAGTGATCGATCAACAGAAAAAATTACAGCCTATGCAAGCGGCAATTTTCAGACAACATCAAAATGGACATCCTTAGACTTTGAAATCCAGGCATTAATCAGTGCATTAGATAAATACAAAATTTATCTTAATAAAGAATTTACAGTACGCACTGATTGTGAAGCAATTGTCAAATTCATATCCAACGAAAACTCTAAAAAAGTAAACAGAACACGATGGTTAAACCTACAGAATCTTATTCAAGGAAATGGATATAAGATCAATTTTGAGCACATCAAGGGAAAAAACAATCAGCTAGCAGATATTTTATCCAGAAAATTATCTTATATTTTTAACCAAGCTTGTGATTTTCAGGAAAGGAATAATATGAATGTACAGATAGACAAAGGAAAGGAGAAAGCTGAACACAGTAACACAGCAAATAAGTCACAGAAAGTGGAAGTGCAAACTCCATTAGAAACAGAAGTAAAAACAGAAACGTCATCTCCCAACAGAATGGACAGTCAAATTCCATGCATGACATTTGGTCAGAATTCTCTGACTATCTACAGAAACGATGATCCTAGGAGGTTTAAACCCCTAGTTCGAATAAACGATCAATCTCAACAGTGCCTTCTTGATCATCTATGGAACTTACAAACCATAGACCAAGAAAGGAAGAATAAACAGAAATTAGGCAATTGTTTAGCCTTTTACTTCTCCAGAATACAGCAAAAACCTCTTTCCAAAAACTTCTTTTGTTATATTGTTTTCAAAGGAAACTTTACAGGAATTTTCAAACAGTATAGCCAAGTTCAAATGGCTATAAACAATTTTTACAATCCTATTTTCAAAGGCTTTTACAATTTAAACGATGCTTTGAAAGAAGCCCGAAACTTTTTTGGGCCAAATTATTATGTTGATCCAGAATGTCACCAGTCCTATGCCCAGACTACTTCTTCTCCTCCTCCTACTCCAAATGATATTTTAAATGAAAAACAAGTTTTCAAAAATTGCATGGAGCGGGGCTCAAACCCGGGTCACTAGTTTAGAAGGAAAGTGCTCTAACCAAATAAGCTATGGTAACTTTTGTTTATCAATAGAATTCAGCCTTCTTAATAATACCATTGAGATGGCTAAATGCTGAAATATTCATAAATTGATATGAAGTTTCAGCCGGCTGAATGATTTCATTCAGCTGGCTGAATTAGCCCACAAATAGCCTACTTTTTGCTACTTTCAATTTTTAAAATTCAGAAGGCTGAATAAATCCATTCAGCTTGCTGAATATTTTTCAACAGCTATTTTATGAAAAGTCACTTCTCTTCATCGAAGAGAAACATTTCAAACCAACAGTTGCACCTGTTTCTTTTCATCGTTGCCTTTCAACAATAGTTGCAACTCTTTAATCTCTATAAATAGATTTCAGAATTCAACAAACATTTTGCCTAATTGATTTTGATATTCTTGAATTCTTATTTCTCAATCTATCTTCAATTTGCACTCTAACTACATACAAACTTTGATCATTGATCACTCTATCTTTCACATTTCTCAAGCACCATGGACTATATATCATAAAGGAGAAGATTATAGGAAGATTGTGCATGATTGATTATCAGTGCTGTTTAAAGAGCATATCACAGTCATATACTTTTGTTGTTTGTAAAGAAGTTATGTTCGGTTTCTCAGGCAGTAGAAGTCCTATTCGGTTGCTTTGGCGGTAGAATTCATGTTCGGTTGTTCAGGCGGTGTAAACCTATTCCTCTAGGTTAAGTGAGGGTTGCTAGTTTAATTCTAGAAGGAGTCTGGGACTGGACATCGAATGGGAGTTCGAACCAGTATAAAAATCTCTGATGTCATTTACTTTACTACTTTATTTATTTACATAGTTATTATTCCACACAAGTAGTTTATTCATATTACACGATCCTATAGCACAGACACTTTCATTTGGTATCAGAGCATAGTGAATTACATTTGGTATCGGAAAATAGTAACTTTCAAATGAGAGGAAGTCCACATAGCTTGACGTCCACTCGTGCTTTGATTTTATTCATTTCTTAAAAAGGATATCAACGCTCAAATGAGCAATATATTGTCTTAGATTGACGAAACACAAAATGATAGCAGAATCGATAGTCAATAAATCAACTATCAGGAATAATCAAAATGACTGTATGTGGAAATTAAATCTCATACTTTTACCACCACTTATCAATTTCAAACTTGTACAATCTTTCGGTCAAAAATGAAGTTGGCCAATTTAAGGTAGTGTTACCTCTAAGCCTTGCCTTGACGATATTTTTAACCTTCGAGATAAGGATGAGTTTCCATGCTTCGACGTTTAGATGTAAGATATGACTAAATCTTTTCCATATAAGTGATATTGTTTATGGAAATTGCTTTACATAACCGAATCAAAATTTTAAAACCAAATTTGTGCTTGGTTTTCACATCACAAATATTATCTTTAAACATCTTTTTTCAAATTGTTAATTAACTTTAAACATCATTATTAAAATGATTAATTAACCTTAAACATCGTTATAAAATGATAACTAACTTTAAACATCATTATTGAAATAATTAACAAACCTTAAACGCCATTATTAAATGATTAATTAAAATAATCTATTATTAATATCTCAAAATAACATTTTACTTTAAGATAAAATAATAATTTAAAATATATTGAAACCCCCAAATTCATTCCAAATACTTATAAAATCTTTATGAACCCATTTGAAAAGAATTTACAAAATATTTAAAAAAAAATAACATTTTATACTTTACGAAAATAAAATATCTCTTAACTGCATCCATTGCAGCAATCGCTATGTGGACCGTACCTTTAAAAATTATTTTATAAATAAAAATTGCTTCAAACCTTGGCTCAAACAACATTTTAAAAGTGCTAAAACACAATCAAATATTTATTTTGTAAAACCCAAGCATGAAATCACACATAAAAGATGTAACCCGAAATTTTCGACCTCGAGAATTCGTAACTAATACATTCACTGTAGAAGTGTCGAGAAAATCGAACCTCGGAAATTTCGGATTGTTAAAGGTAAGAAGAAAGAAGAAAGAAGAACATAAAATAACAGCACCTCACATTCCTAGCGAATTAAATATAATAACAAATAATAACATCCATATAAAGAAAGTTGTAATTGTCAATTTTATAACAATACATCAGAGTACAATCAATTACACATAAATTGGACAGTTATAAATAATGTCCCATGGTACAATGATACAAGTCCAATACACAGCTGTAAACTTCATACGTTCTTACCATTCAGCTCGCCTCCTAAGCTCTAGAACTCCCAACATGAAAATATGTAATATTCGATCTGACCCGAGCATTACATCAAAGTAACACCCGGGTCGAGCTGGAAACCAGCGTGAGAAAACTCATCTAACATGAAATACTAATGCATAAAACTTATATAAAACCTGGGGTAACTCGTACCTTACAATCAGTTCTTAACTTGCTATAGTCAAATACACATCTTTCAATCATATCTAAGCATTATTACTCAGATTAAATGACCAAGTTTACATCATTTATTGCATTCGAGCCAATTTATTCCAAAGTCAAATCCATAAAGAATTATTGTAGATTACAAATCGAAGTGGTTTCAGGTATTTACTGATACCCGACCCCGGTCTCTTCGAATCCAATGTCATTCTTTAAGTCAAATTATTTCACTGTAAACGATACAATTTATATTCAGTATTTCATATTTACAATCATCCATCTCAGATGGGTAACCCACAATATCACAGTTCAACCAAAGTATCTCATATCACAAAGCATCACAAATCACATATCGGCGATATCAAATAATCTAAGTCATTCAATATATCTTAATCATCTATAAACAAGATAAATTAATTGTACCAATTTTAATTAATTTATTTGCTTTCAAATCCTACTTACTTAACATTAATTAATTACAATCATTAATTAATCATTCTTTAATTACCCATTAATTATCCATAATTACTTTCATTAAGTAATTATCCCATCGGTTAATTATCCCCAATTAATTAACCTTTAATTAATTTAATACCAATTAAATTAATTAACCCATAACAAATTAATCCTTTAATTAAGTAATTATCATTTAAGCAGTTAATCTCTAATTACCAATCAATTAATCCTTAATTACCAATTTATTAATCTCTAATTAATTTATTTATAATCCTTAATTTTTAATTAATTAATCCTTAATTATTAATTAATTAAATTTCTCTTTAATTACTTTCTTAATTTAATTAATCTTTAATCACCAAAAACCTTAATTAACTTTAAGATAACCCATTTATCTTTATTACTTACTTAATTATTATTAACATATAAATTCACAGCATTTTACCCTTTAATTAATTTCTTCATCACATATTTAAATTAAGTTTTAAAAATAAACTTAAGAATCTACTTAATTAATTTAAGTAAAATGTATCCTACAACTTCTTAAACCAATATTTAAAAGCATTATTATACAAAGAAATAAATTTTAAAATCAGTTTAAACTTGATTTACTCAAAGCTTTTATAACTTGCTTTTATTTAGATCCTAAAAACTGATATAACACTTACTTCGGGTTCAACCCGGTTCTCACCTGAGTCCAGCCCAAGAATTTCTTTTAAAACTTGGTTTTAGTTAAAAGTTTAAAACTAGTTACACGCAAACCACTCCCAAGCTATTACCCGAAGTTATATTCGAGACAAAACGATTCTACTTGAGACATTTCTCGAGACAAACATCAAACCCCAAACCACTGATACAATAAACCCATCGTGCACGGGCACAGCAACTCAGCGTCGCTTCGATCACCATCGTGACCCTCTGCAAGTCGACAACGACCATCTCGTCTCGAACGACCACCTTGTAACAACCTGTTTTTCATACCCTTTGAATCAACAATAAACCACACATGTCCAACTCAAATATATGAATAAGCGGATCATTAAGGGTAGAAAGAAAAATAAAGACAGAACAGAATCTCACACGAATGGAATAACATATATTATTTCAATAATAATCTTTACAGCAGAAAATTTCAAAATACAACATCAGAGTCCAACCTAGATTTAGCCTGGACAGTTATAACACCTGCCCTTACAAATGCTGACAAACAACAAACTAAACTAACAAACCACAGCGGATAATAGAATACGTCTGTACGATGATGTAGATCTCCAGCTCTCCTTTAGAAACTCCAACTTTCTTCAACTCAACCTGAAACTACTCGGATATGACTCGAGTATTAAAATTACCCAGATCAGGCTTGATAAACCAGTGTGAGATACTCGAACTTTAAAATGACTATGTTATCAAAACCTTTGAAAATAAGGGCATCTCATAAGACCACGCCCACACATAACACAGACAGGTTTTTACCTTATGATAACCAAAACACTTCATACCAAAATACACTTGATATTATTTTTAATGACATTCTTTTGAAAACACTTTTCAAATAAACTTGTTCAAATAAGGTATTAATACCTGGACTAAGTCTAAGGTAATATCCCGGACTAGGTCAACGAAATATCCCAACAGAATATATGATACCAAAAGGGGTAGCTGAAATGTTTGCAAGTCATTACAGCTATTTTGGGAATACAATCAAAATCGTAAATCTCGTATTGAGATTGGATTTCCAACATGATAGGAAACTAGTGGAAAGATCAATCTGTATCCACGGCTTACGTCCAAGACTCAGACGCCGTTATACAACAACATAAATGGCTAAACGTGGATGCAAACTGCGAATAACATCCAAGGACTCGAACTTCGCGCATCCCTGCCATGAGGCCCAGACGTATCTGGTACCTAGGGCTCAAAATATCTGATAACCCAAATCACTACTATCGAAAATTCGAGCATACATCTGACCACATAGAATCCGATCATAACCAAGCTGTGAGAATCTTGAGGCTACGTTCAATTTCTTCAAAGCCACCCTTTTCATACAAAACCACGCTTTGATCATAACAGGTTCCACTTTGAATGCCACATTGTCATTCAATGTCACTCGACTGATTTCTAGAAAAGTATAACTTCCTGAGCTCGTATGTCTCGGGAAAGAGTGTGAAGCTATGAGAAGTTGCCTTCTCCGCCACCAACTGATATACGTTTATAGAAACCATTCAAATGTGATTTAGAATACAATGTCAGACAAACATCCATACAAGTTCGTTCTAGGACTGAACGAAACCGTAGGCACTTTCCTCGGCCATTACTAGGCGAGAAGCCCTTGCAATCCGAAAAAAATCTCCGCAATGAGGAGACCACTACTATAAATAACTCCATCATGGGGGCTAACCAGAGCATGTTCAACAAGCAGTCTTCACGCAATGAATATCCACGGTCTTCAATAATCATCATCTTCAACATGTCTTCACTTGCGAACGTATACATTGGTTTGAAGTGGTTTTTGGATAGAAATCATCCAAATCCGACTCTGGTTCCTTCAAAGTCAATCATCGCTTAAAAAGATGTTAAATTTGTATGTGGATATCAATCATCAATCAATTACTTCATCTATAATCTAATCAAATATCTTTCTTAGATATACTGTTTTTAATTTATTCCATTTTCTTTCAAGAGTATATGGAATCATTAAGCCTCATTATCAAATCATATGATTTATTTAAACCTTTCTTAAATCCTAATCATTTTCTCTTTTACTTAGGAAAACTTTTCCAAATCATTCTTTTAATCTAGATCAATGATTCCTTACATTCAGTTTATAACTTTCACTTAGGGAAAATATTCCCAAATCATTCATTCAATCTAAATCAAAGATATCTTATATTCAAGTTATAACTTTTAACTTATGGAAAATATTTCCAAATCATTTATTAAATCTTAATAAAAGATTTCTTATATTCAAATTATAACTTTTAACATAGGTAAAATATCCCGAATCATTCATTAAATCTAAATCTAAGATTGCTTTCTTAACTTCAAATCATATCCTTGTAAATCGAAGATTTTCATAACAGAGCACTACTGCCATCTTAAATATGGTAAATTTCACCTCCATGGACTAATGGCAAGTTTCATCTCCAGGGACTAATGGCAAGTTTCACCTCCAGGGACTAATGGCAAGTAATCCTACATCATGAATATCTTTGACTTAAACGATCATTGTCTACAATATATTTTATTTCAAAAATTAGTTTGAAGGGGTTTTCAGATAGGAATCACTCAAATCCGATCTCGATTCCTTTGTACAATCCACCGAAGAAAATATGTTATGTGGTTAAATAACATTCAAGGAATTTGTTTCTCTTATTTTGGAAAAACTTAAAAGAGCATCCGGGCTTTTCTTTCGATCTATTACAACCCTCGCCTAAAAAGAGAAAATGTAGGCCAGGTAAGTTTCAAGGCACTAGTTGCTCCATCCCTAACCATGGTTAAACACCTTGTTTTATCTTCCCGCATCTCACAGGCGGGACAAATGTACTGTCGTTTTCGCATACTCAGATTTTAAACTTTATTTTGGAATTGCTTATAAATATTCCAAACTATCTTTCAAAACGCTTAATTATCCTTTTAAAACATTCACAATTGATTCTGGGAAATGTAACAACCCTGTATTTTGTAATTATTTTATTGTATATTTTAATTACTTTTAATGTAAGATTTTGATTTAAAAACTTATTTTACTTATTTGAAATGATTAAATTTATTATTTAAATATAATCTTGATCTTTATATGAGTTATAATTCCAAACTTGTGTAAGTTGAATATTTGCCTGAAATGCTGATTTTGGTCAAAATAGTCAAACTGTGACTTTCAACTTAAAATTTTAAAAGTTTAAAATTTTAATTTTTTATTTTATTATGAGAGTACATGAAATTCTAAGAACACCACTTTTCGTTTCGTTGAAATCGGATGTAAATTGTGAAAGTTATACCCTTTACAATATTGTGCGTATATAGGGTTATTTAACAAGGACTATTTTAAATTGTATAAGTTACTTCTTCTTTGTTATATTTTACTTTAATATGTGATAATATGTTATATTATGTATATTTTGACTTTTAAGTATTTTTAAAATGATAATATAATTTTTCTAAAGTTCATTTGAATTTATTTCTAATTCTAAAGCCCAGTCTACAATTTTAAGCCATTTTCTTAATTTAATTATATATAATTAAAATTTATTTATTTATTTTATGCACCCACTTTTATTTGCTGTGTTTTACTTTATGTTATTCATTTTACATGTATTTAAATTAAAGTAAATTTTTCCAAAGTATATTGAAGTTATTTCTAATTCTTAAGTCAAGTTTTCATTTTCTGTGCTATTTTTCTTATTTTAATCATATCTAATTTATATTTAATTATTAATATTTTTTTATCTGTTATACTTTCGAATTTTAACTGATATTTTAATTATTTTCAGTTATTTAGATGTATATAAATATATATGAGAAATTTGAAAGGGTTAAAGGCTAAGAAACGTAAAAAACGTTTCACTGTTTCTTTTGCAGTTTCTTTTGTCATCAATACATCTATTTTTTGGCATTTCCCTACACCATCTCCGACCAACTTCCCTTGCTCATTTGTCACGAAATTTTTCTCTTTCTCAACCCTAAAAAAAATTATGGCCTCCTTGTTCAAAAACTTTGGTAAATCTTCTTTTCTATTTCACTTTTTCATTGTTTTATATTGATTTGCACTTGTCTCTTCCTCTTCTAGGTTCGGCCCTGCCTCCTCTCCAGCCCCTGCTGCCTCCACAACCACTGGAACCCATCACCACCACCTCCTCCTCACGGTCCATCCCAAGCCGAGCCACCCTTGGTGGTAGATCTATCACCAAATACAATATAATTCACCTACATGACCTGACCGAGAAAATCTATGCATCCACCACCTTCCACCACCCATGGCCGCCACTAACACCACCTGCACCACCTCCAGTACCACCTGTACTCTCGGCCACACCATCCCCTTTGACCCCAAAGTATAGGCCATGACCATACTAGCCTTTACCGTGCCTTGTAGTGCCTTGAACATCATGTGTATGTTGATTGTTGTGTTGTTTTCCCTTCTCCACACTTTTGCACCATGTTAACCTATGTTAGGCTGACCATACCCAACCAAAACCTGATCCAAATCTTACCTTAGACCTTTAGTATACCTTATGGCTGAACCTAGAGTGTGTTGGAAGCAAGTGCATAGCAACTCTGCCTTGATTTATGCAGTTATTTCTAGCCTAGTTTAGTCGTTTTTGAATTGAAAACTTATGTATTATTGTATTGTTTTGGGTATATGTTTACAAGACAAATATCAAGGCTCTACATTCATTCAAATCAAAAGTCATGTTATATCGTGCTTGTCGTGCTTTTGGAATCGCACTTGTGTTTGTTGTTTTGGTCTTCAGCTTGAAAAAGTGAGTCTTTCTCACTCTGACATTTATACTTATGAAAAGTGAATTGATGACAAGTGTTTAGTAATAAAAAATGTTTATGCAAGTTAATGATGATCATATGATATGCTATGCCATGTTATTGCCATATTATTACCATGTTAAAACTGTTAATTTTCACCTGACATCTGATATATGACTGTATATTGTGATATTGACCTTGTTTATATTATTTCTGTATATGATCACACTGCAAGTTCCCTGTTAGAAAAAAAATGTTATGGGCTGAAATGATAGGCCTGAATGGTTTTAAATTTTTCATTTTGACTTAGGATTGCGGGTTTGAAATGATAAAACCCGAATTTTCTTTGTAAATTACGGGTTGAAATGATATATTACCTGTATCGCTTTACCTAGCGTAGAAAATTATATACAGGCCCGTAGTTAAAATATGTTTTTCTAAAATTTTAAATATTTTAGAAATTTAATTATTATAATACTTTGATTTTAAATTTAAAAAAAAGGATTTTTGTAAATTATTATTGATTTTCTGAATAATTGTAAGTGCAATGAATTAATGAAAAAGTTAGAAATTTTGAACGTGAGTTATTTTGGAAATTTTGATTTAATTATAATTGGAAATTTAATTGAATATGAAATTATGATAAATTTATGATAATTTGAATTTAAATGAATTTAAAGTGATTTTTATATCATATTAATGATTTTAATAAAGTTGAAATGTGAAATGAATGAATATTGTAAGTTGAAATTTTGAAATATAAGTAAAACTGGATATTTATGAAATTGACGTAAAAGTGAACTTTTAGTTAAGTAAATGAAAATAAAACAAAGTTATATCTGAGAATTTGAACTTAAGTGTTAAGTTGAAATTTATTGTAATGGATTTTAAAAATTCAACATTGCATTTTAATAAGTGAATTATTGTTAAATCTTGATTTTTGAATGGAAATTTAACTTTATAAAATCATGAACTTGAGGAAAATTAAATGATGTTTATAAATGTGAAAATGTATGATTTTATAAGTTAAAAATGTTTTAATAAAAATATAACTGGTTGAGAAATTTTGTTGAATATTTGAAGTTAATTGACTGCATTTTTGAAATGAAATTAATTACAATATAAATGATATTACAGCAATTGTAAATACTGTAGTTGATGATAATGAACTAAAAAAAAGCTATTGAAAAAAAAACTATTATAGAAATTGTTGTAAGTACTATGATTTTTGAATTTAACTAAGTTTATTTGAAATTTAAGAAAACTCTATTACAACATTTTTAAACGTTGTCTTTTGTTAAATTGAACTGTTTTGAATGAACTTTCCGTAGAGTTTTCAAAATGATGCGAAAAGTGAATTTTCACTGTTTGGATGAACTTAAGTGAATAAATGAACTTTGGAAGTTGAAATTTTTGGAAATTTAATAATTTAATTATTAAGCATAATAACTTCATTGAAATGAAAAAAAAGAATTTTTGGAATATAAACTGTTTTAAAATATGAATTGAAATGGTATTTTAGATTGAATAAAATGAATAATGATTTGAAATGAATGAAGTTTTGAAAAGATACGATATTTTGATATATTAAAATGATTTGAAAATGAAATTTTGAAAGGATATGATATTTTGATATATTAAAATGATTTGAAACGAAGTTTTGAAAGATATGATATTTTTGATATTAAATGATTTGAAAAACGGAGTTTGAAAGATAGGACATTTTGATATTAATATGATTTAGAAAGAAGTTCTGAAAGATATGATATTTTGAAACTGAAAGGTAGTGTTGAAAGGGTATGAAAATTTAATATATTGAAATGGTTAGAAATGACTTGATATTTATTTTGATAAATATTTGAATTGAAAGATATTTTACGATGATATATTGAAATGGTTCTGGAAATGATTTAATCTTTATTTTGATAAAAATTTGGATTGAAAAGGATATTTTATTTTGAAGTATAAAATATTGTTTAAAAGTTATAACTACGGGTTATAATAACGATTGGTTGTTTAAGAGACCGGGATCGGATATTGTCTTATAGCCGGCCAATACCGAAAACCACTTTAACAACTGTGTACGCGGTGGAGATTCCAGAATGAAGTAGGATGGTGGTGACGTTCTCGAGGTATATATTACGTGGACCCAACTCCCGTGAGTTGGCATATATGACTAAAACAGGAGCTATACCGGGCTACAAAAAGGGTCGCACCCTTTCATCGAGCATGCTCCATCGGAAACCATTCTATTACTTTTGTGATTCGATATGTGGCGCCACTTTGATTCGGGGGTATTGTTCGAGGTGGGCGGAAGCTGCTGGCTTGCCGTCACCACCGGTCCGGGAGTGCAAACGATGTATCCACCTTGGCATTGCCTCGCGTGCCGTGTCATATCCTTATATCGAGCCCACTACGATTTTAGTTTTAAAGATCCGACCGCGTTAAGGTTCACCATCCCCTTAATGCTATTTTCTATATGATTATACTTTACTGATTAGACACTACCATATATAGCGTATATTACTACATAGTAAATAGTTTAACGGATCCTTAGAGGATGGGCGGTCCCAAGCATCCTTTGAGTTACTGATGCATTTTGTTACTGTTCACTTGAGTTGATTTACAGTTTATAAGTATTTATGTCCTGACTCGAGCGTTTTGTGTTTTGCTTTACGCTCGAGTCAGATTGATTGAGTTAGCATTCAAGATTCACCTTCGGCGTTGGAGCTTTCCTTGAAGATCCAGCCATCTATTTTGTTTCAGTATCCAGTGGTTCAGTGATGTATCTGATTTGTACCTGATGTATCCTGTTACTCTTCTGTTGTATCTTATTTAACTCTGATGTATCTTATATTTTATATAGTAGCTTCATGAACTACTATCTCCTCTTTTACTTCCGCTGCATTATTATTACTCTGTGTCTGTGATCTGTGATTTTTATTTACTGTATATTCTGAGATTTGCCATATTTTTATTTACAACGCGGTATTTTGAGCAATTCAATTCCGGCATGAGTGTCTACCTATACACTTATAATGGATGCGAATGGTTGAAAATACCGGGTCGTTACAGTTGGTATCAGTGCTTTGGTAGCTCTAGGCAAAACTCAGCATATGGAGTGAATGTATTTCCAGAATCACTTTCATTCGAGTTTGAATCTCTCCCTTTTGACTCGATTCCTTTGAATTTTGGAACATTCCCTACGGTTCCAAAATCCATTCGTATTCCTCACTATTCATCTTCTTTTGATTCTGGAGTAACCCATAACTCCGCTTTGAATGATCTTTCTAGTGAGTCGGCAGTCACGCCAATTTCAAATTTAATTGAAAAAAGGGGAAAACTCCTTTGCAGTTAGCATCGATTCACCAGAGATTCTTGTCTATCCTTGGTTTAGATGCTAATATCTTTTGTTATTTCAAACTCTAACTCTTGAGATCGAATGTAGATTCACCCTAGAAAAATCAACATTGATCTTATTCTTTAAGTCACGGTTGACCCGGTTAAGGTTGCCCGTGATTTATATAATCTTATCCATCTTCCTATTCTGTTATTTAATCATGTCATCCTTGTTTCCAACTTATTTTTAAATCATAATCCCTTTGATTTGTGTTAATCAAAAAAATTTGAATCTCTATCCTTCTTTGAAAATCTATTCATGTATAGTGTATTTGTAAACTAGTATTTAAAATTAAAATGTTTTATATATTGTGCTGTTTGAGTTGTTGATGTTGAGTTGGGTTTCTGATCGATACGTCTGATCAGCGCTATCGATAAGATTTCCAAAACACTTTGACAGAACAAACGGACACGATATATTTTAAAAAAAAAATTGCTTAATGAAATAAATTTTGATATATAAGTAAATTTATGGAACTTAATGAATTGATTTAAATTGATAATTTGAAATGATAATACTTGATTTATCATTTATTGTTCTACAAATAGATCTATAAATATTTGTTTTTAAATTTATTTAGGAACTGAAATGAATTTAAAACAAGAATTTGAGGGTTTAAATTCCGATTATTTCGAACTTTGGTTTAAAGTTTTAAAGGGTTATATTATTTAAAGTATTTTGAATAGAATTTGTTTTCAAAGAATTTTAAAGGTTTAAAATTTGTGCTCTTCTCTTTGTCGCTGGAAAATAACTTCGGTGATGATCGCGACATCATCGACGTTCATTTTCGAGTTTCGAAGTTAAGAGACTGTTATGTAGTCTTGCTACAGCTTTGTTTTGGGAAATTAAATTGATTTGAATTTCTAAAATATGACTTGATTTATAATATATATATATATAGATATGATTGAAATTTGATTTGACATATTATATATGTATATATATTATTTCTTATCTCTAAATGGTCTGAAGAAATCGGAAATTTAATTCTTAAATTCTATTTTTAAAGAATAATTTCAATTATAAAAAGAAAATAAAAAAAAATTTGAATAAATTATTTAAGCTTGAAATGATTGAATTGGAAATTTTATTTGTATAATACAATTGCATTCAAATATAACTTACCAAAATTTCAGAAGTTAAAAATGTAATTGGATAATATACGATAAAAAAGAGATTTTATAAATGAAATTTGAGTGGTTATAATAAATGTTATACACTTAAATTTTAATTATAAAATGATTAACAGAGGTAAATATAATAAAGGGTAATTGAATGACTTACAATAAAATGATGTTAAAAGAACTAAGAATAAAAGAAAGTAGTTATAAAAAAAAGTGTAAATATATTTAACATGAGTGATAAATATATTGAGAGGAATAAATTTAATTTTGATTAGGAATAAAGAAGAATAAAATTTATTAAGTACATTGTGAGTGTAATAAATGATTATTTTTCAAACCCATGGTTTTTAAAATGGTTAATTTTAGATGATTGGATAATAAGATAATGAAATTTGAGATAGTTAAGATTTATTTAACTTGTGTAAAGATTTATTCTCTGTTTAAGTTGAAATTTCCATGCTTTCAAATTCATTTCCTTATTTTGTTTTCAAACTATCTTTTGGTTGTCCTTATTATCCTTATCTTGCTATAGACCGGTATAGGCATCTTTCTATAATCTTTCTGTTTAGAAATCTTTCTATAATCTTTGATAGACCTTTGGTAATCATTTTGAATCCACCTTTTTCGTGCTTGTGTTCTTGATTCTGGAAGAACTTGGAAAGATCACCTCCACCTTGTAAAACTTACCTATAACAACAGTTATCAGGTATATCTTCAATCTTCTTATCATCTTTTCTTAATCCTATTTCACTCTATCTTTTCTGTGCCCTTCCATACCACATTCCTTTTCGGGGACGAAAAGTTTTGAGTGGGGGAGGGTGTAACAACCCTGTATTTTGTAATTATTTTATTGTATATTTTAATTACTTTTAATGTAAGATTTTGATTTAAAAACTTATTTTACTTATTTGAAATGATTAAATTTATTATTTAAATATAATCTTGATCTTTATATGAGTTATAATTCCAAACTTGTGTAAGTTGAATATTTGCCTGAAATGCTGATTTTGGTCAAAGTAGTCAAACTGTGACTTTCAACTTAAAATTTTAAAAGTTTAAAATTTTAATTTTTTCTTTTATTATGAGACTACATGAAATTCTAAGAACACCACTTTTCCTTTCGTTGAAATCGGATGTAAATTGTGAAAGTTATACCCTTTACAATATTGTGCGTATATAGGGTTATTTAACAATGACTATTTTAAATTGTATAAGTTACTTCTTCTTTGTTATATTTTACTTTAATATGTGATAATATGTTATATTATGTATATTTTGACTTTTAAGTATTTTTAAAATGATAATATAATTTTTCTAAAGTTCATTTGAATTTATTTCTAATTCTAAAGCCTAGTCTACAATTTTAAGCCATTTTCTTAATTTAATTATATATAATTAAAATTTATTTATTTATTTTATGCACCCACTTTTATTTGCTGTGTTTTACTTTATGTTATTCATTTTACATGTATTTAAATTAAAGTAAATTTTTCCAAAGTATATTGAAGTTATTTCTAATTCTTAAGTCAAGTTTTCATTTTCTGTGCTATTTTTCTTATAATCATATCTAATTTATATTTAATTATTAATATTTTTTATCTGTTATACTTTCGAATTTTAACTGATATTTTAATTATTTTCAGTTATTTAGATGTATATAAATATATATGAGAAATTTGAAATGGTTAAAGGCTAAGAAACGTAAAAACGTTTCACTATTTCTTTTGCAGTTTCTTTTGTCATCAATACATCTGTTTTTTGGCATTTCCCTATACCATCTCCAGCCGACTTCCCTTGCTCATTTGTCACGAAATTTTTCTCTTTCTCAACCCTAAAAAAAATTATGGCCTCCTTGTTCAAAAACTTTGGTAAATCTTCTTTTCTATTTCACTTTTTCATTGTTTTATATTGATTTGCACTTGTCTCTTCCTCTTCTAGGTTCGGCCCTGCCTCCTCTCCATCCCCTGCTGCCTCCACCACCACCGAAACCCAGAACGACCACCTCCTCCTCACTGGCCATCCCAAGCCGAGCCACCCTTGGTGGTAGATCTATCACCAAATACAATATAATTCACCTACATGACCTGACCGAGAAAATCTATGCATCCACCACCCATGGCCGCCACTAACACCACCTCCACCACCTCCAGTACCACCTGTACTCTCGGCCACACCATCCCCTTTGACCCCAAAGTACAGGCCATGACCATACTAGCCTTGACCGTGCCTTGTAGTGCCTTGAAAATCATGTGTATGTTGATTGTTGTGTTGTTTTCCCTTCTCCACACTTTTGCACCATGTTAACCTATGTTAGGCTGACCATACCCAACCAAAACCTGATCCAAATCTTACCTTAGACCTGTAGTATACCTTATGGCTGAACCTAGAGTGTGTTGGAAGCAAGTGCATAGCAACTCTGCCTTGATTTATGCAGTTATTTCTAGCCTAGTTTAGTCGTTTTTGAATTGAAAACTTATGTATTATTGTATTGTTTCGGGTATATGTTTACAAGACAAATATCAAGGCTCTCCATTCATTCAAATCAAAAGTCATGTTATATCGTGCTTGTCGTGCTTTTGGAATCGCACTTGTGTTTGTTGTTTTGGTCTTCAGCTTGAAAAAGTGAGTCTTTCTCACTCTGACATTTATACTTATGAAAAGTGAATTGATGACAAGTGTTTAGTAATAAAAAATGTTTATGCAAGTTAATGATGATCATATGATATGCTATGCCATGTTATTGCCATATTATTACCATGTTAAAACTGTTAATTTTCACCTGACATCTGATATATGACTGTATATTGTGATATTGACCTTGTTTATATTATTTCTGTATATGATCACACAGCAAGTTCCCTATTAGAAAAAAAATGTTATGGGCTGAAATGATAGGCCTGAATGGTTTTAAATTTTTCATTTTGACTTGGGATTGCGAGTTTGAAATGATAAAACCCGGATTTTCTTTGTAAATTACGGGTTGAAATGATATATTACCTGTATCGCTTTACCTAGCGTAGAAAATTATATACAGGCCCGTAGTTAAAATGTGTTTTACTAAAATTTTAAATATTTTAGAAATTTAATTATTATAATATTTTGATTTTATATTTTAAAAAAAAGGTTTTTGTAAATTATTATTGATTTCTGAATAATTGTAAGTGCAATGAATTAATGAAAAAGTTAGAAATTTTGAACGTGAGTTATTGTGGAAATTTTGATTTAATTATAATTGGAAATTTAATTGAATATGAAATTATGATAAATTTATGATAATTTGAATTTAAATGAATTTAAAGTGAATTTTATATCATATTAATGATTTTAATAAAGTTGAAATGTGAAATGAATGAATATTGTAAGTTGAAATTTTGAAATATAACTAAAACTGGAAATTTATGAAATTGACGTAAAAGTGGACTTTTAGTTAAGTAAATGAAAATAAAACAAAGTTATATTTGAGAATTTGAACTTAAGTGTTAAGTTGAAATTTATTGTGATGGATTTTAAAAATTCAACATTGCATTTTAATAAGTGAATTATTATTAAATCTTGATTTTTGAATGGAAATTTAACTTTATAAAATCATGAACTTGAGGAAAATTAAATGATGTTTACAAATGTGAAAATGTATGATTTTATAAGTTAAAAATGTTTTAATAAAAATATAACTGGTTGAGAAATTTTGTTGAATATTTGAAGTTAATTGACTGCATTTTTGAAATGATATTAATTACAATGTAAATGATATTACAGCAATTGTAAATACTGTAGTTGATGATAATGAACTAAAAAAAAGCTATTGAAAAAAAAACTATTATAGAAATTGTTGTAAGTACTATGATTTTTGAATTTAACTAAGTTTATTTGAAATTTAAGAAAACTCTATTACAACATTTTTAAACGTTGTCTTTTGTTAAATTGAACTGTTTTGAATGAACTTTCCGTAGAGTTTTCAAAATGATGCGAAAAGTGAATTTTCACTGTTTTGATAAACTTAAGTGAATAAATGAACTTTGGAAGTTGAAATTTTTGGAAATTTAATAATTTAATTATTAAGCATAATAACTTCATTGAAATGAAAAAAAAGAATTTTTGGAATATAAACTGTTTTAAAATATGAATTGAAATGGTATTTTAGATTGAATAAAATGAATAATGATTTGAAATGAATGAAGTTTTGAAAAGATACGATATTTTGATATATTAAAATGATTTGAAAATGAAGTTTTGAAAGGATATGATATTTTGATATATTAAAATGATTTGAAACGAAGTTTTGAAAGATATGATATTTTTGATATTAAATGATTTGAAAAACGGAGTTTGAAAGATAGGACATTTTGATATTAACATGATTTAGAAAGAAGTTCTGAAAGATATGATATTTTGAAACTGAAAGGTAGTGTTGAAAGGGTATGAAAATTTAATATATTGAAATGGTTAGAAATGACTTGATATTTATTTTGATAAATATTTGAATTGAAAGATATTTTACGATGATATATTGAAATGGTTTTGGAAATGATATAATCTTTATTTTGATAAAGATTTGGATTGAAAAGGATATTTTATTTTGAAGTATAAAATATTGTTTTAAAGTTATAACTACGGGTTATAATAACGATTGGTTGTTAAAGAGACCGGGATCGGATATTGTCTTATAGCCGGCCTATACCGAAAACCACTTTAACAACTGTGTACGCGGTGGAGATTCCAGAATGAAGTAGGATGGTGGCGACGTTCTCGAGGTATATATTACGTGGACCCAACTCCCGTGAGTTGGCATATATGACTAAAACAGGAGCTATACCGGGCTACACAAAGGGTCGCACCCTTTCATCAAGCATGCTCCATCGGAAACCATTCTATTACTTTGTGATACGATATGTGGCGCCACTTTGATTCGGGGGTATTGTTCGAGGTGGGCGGAAGCTGCTGGCTTGCCGTCACCACCGGTCCGAGAGTGCAAACGGTGTATCCACCCTGGCATTGCCTCGCGTGCCGTGTCATATCCTTATATCGAGCCCACTACGATTTTGGTTTTAAAGATCCGACCGCGTTAAGGTTCAGCATCCCCTTAACGCTATTTTCTATATGATTATACTTTACTGATTAGACACTACCGTATATAGCGTATATTACTACATAGTAAATAGTTTAACGGATCCTTAGAGGATGGGCGGTCCCAAGCATCCTTTAAGTTACTGATGCATTTTGTTACTGTTCACTTGAGTTGATTTACAGTTTATAAGTATTTATGTCCTGACTCGAGTGTTTTGTGTTTTTCTTTACGCTCGCGTCAGATTGATTGAGTTAGCATTCAAGATTCACCTTCGGCGTTGGAGCTTTCCTTGAAGATCCAGCCATCTATTTTGTTTCAGTATCCAGTGGTTCAGTGATGTATCTGATTTGTACCTAGTGTATCATGTTACTCTTCTGTTGTATCTTATTTAACTCTGATGTATCTTATATTTTATATAGTAGCTTCATGAACTACTATCTCCTCTTTTACTTCCGCTGCATTATTATTACTCTGTGTCTGTGATCTGTGATTTTTATTTACTGTATATTCTGAGATTTGCCAAATTTTTATTTACAACGTGGTATTTTGAGCAATTCAATTCCGGTATGAGTGTCTACCTATACACTTATAATGGATGCGAATGGTTGAAAATACCGGGTCGTTACAGGAAACGTCGTTACATTTAAACTCATATTCCAAAAGATTATAGAATTGGCAGCATAAAAGTGCTGTAGAAGCTTATTTGATTTAAACAACTTTTTAATATTTGAAAATTCATGTTTTCCATTTCAAATCACTTTTAAACCATTTTAATAGATTTATCAAATTTATTTCATATTTTTAGTCATTTAAAAATATCATTTATGAAGAAATCTTGTTTTGGATTCTAAACTGCAAAACCGCGATGTTTTTCGAAAATTGTTTTGGACATATTTTAAAATCTACTTGACGAAATCTTGATTTTCTTTCTTCGTTTGGAAACTATGGATATAATAGACCGGAAAATTCTTATCTCGAAGAATTCTGAGCTATATTTCACTTTGTACACATCTTTAACTTCTATGGCGCGAAATCGCGAACTACCGTTACGCGATGCGCATAGTTTTGACTTGTTTTTCAATTTCTTTTCAAACTTCTTGGAAACACGTTTAAATATTTATAAAATGTTTCTAAATAATTTTAAACTCGTTTTAAACAACATTTCCATCATTTCAAATTCATTTTTCATTTCATTTCACATTATAATATTATATTATTATAATATCATTTTCAATCTTTTTAGATATTTTGAAATCATTAAGAGGCTAAATAATTTCCATACACGCAATAGTATGGATTTAATTCTCATTTAATTAACTATGGTTAAATACTAATCATTTCTCTTATCATTTGTCAAACCAAGTTATCATCCATTTCACAAACATAAAATCGACCATAATATCAACCAAGTTATCAAACATTTAATCATTCAACATATTTAAACTTTAAAATCATTATACTTGAAATAATTTGCGGATTTATTAGTAAATAAGACTACTCACCTTTAACTAATTCTTCCTACCAATATTCATTTGCAACAACACTTCACTCAAGTCCTCTTATCTTCATCAAATCTTTTCTGTAGACTTTCCTTTTGATTCCAGCATCACTTTCTTCTCTTTTTCTTACTCCGGAGCTTTCCAACTTGCTTCCTTTTCTCCAAATAGTTTGGCATCCTTTTGATCCTTGCCTTCCCCCATCATTTCTTCACTTCTTAGATGCTAAACCATATTCTAATGGTATTCTAAGATCTTTGGAAAAGTTTGGTGGTGTTTGGAGTTCATTTGATATAGTTTTGAAAAAGTTAGTAAGCATTTGGAAGAGAAGAAGAAGCCATTAAAGAGAGCTTCAAGGAGGAAGAAGAAGAAGGTAGAAATGTGTAAAGAAAATGGAAGAATGGTGATCTTATTTATAGAAAAAGAAATAAAGTGTTAAATTACCAAAATATCTCTTTACCAAACTACCAAAATAAACTTACTTACTTATAAAGTAATCTTATTTTTTTGCAATACTTAACATCACATTTCAAATCATTACTTTATATCATTTTCACTTAGATATAAAGTAAAGTAAGTAATAATTGTGTTTCTTTGATTTGATGTTTTACTTTTTAACTTTTGTACTTGTTTTGTCATTTTGTGCTTACTTTTCTTTAATTGTTTTCTAGAAGTTTCTAACCTTACTTAGTAAAAGTAAACTTGATTAGTGAATTATTAATACTTATATTATTTGAACATATGTTCCTATATAAGAAAATAAAGGTGCGACGACGTTGCGATAACTTTTAATCGACAAAACGTCGTTTTTCGACAAAATGTTTTACGGTCATATTTTGACGTTTCAGTTAAACTATTTATTTATGTAAACCAAATTTAAAAATGAACTCTTTACTTCTTTAAATAAATTAAAACATGTCTCTTTATATTTTAAAATCATATTTAAATAATATCAATATCTTTAATTTTACGGTGTATATAAAACTGACAAAATGCGACAAAATTTTGTTATTTTTGTAAAATGATTATTAACTTACTTTTAAATCCTTTAATATTCTTTTATTATCTTTATTATATGTTTTCAATAAGACTTATCTTTTTAAATAAATATTTAAACCTATTTATTTAAGCATTTATTTATTTTTAACAAAACTTAACTTTTGTTGATTTGTTCTAAAATCCAAATTTATACTTTTTAAATTATCAACTATAAGAATAAATAATTTCTCTATTATTATCTATTATATATAACTTTTTATTTAAGTTTTAAACCTTTTTAAATGAAATCTCTTATTTTTGAAATAGCGAAATTACGGGTCGTTGCATTCTCCCCTTCTTAAAAGCATTTCATCCTCGGAATTACCCAAACAAAAGTTTGTCTAAAACATTTATCTTTAAACTTAATTCCATATATTATACATAAATCATCCATATGAAATATCTTATTCGATCTCCTATTCGAATACACAACTTTATTTTCGAACTAGTATCGATCCCCCGATTCTCTAATGCAGACTTTAATCAGGCTCTTTGCTCAGAAACCTTTGCTTTCCTTGCATAGCTCTTAACTATGATAGAAAACTCAAGTACCTAACCACAAACCCTCATCAATGTTTGTCGTCAAGAATCGAGTGATAAATCCTTTTTCGGACAAGTGCAAACACCTCAAAGTTCTGTACTCGAATCTTAGATCTAAATTGTGTGATAGATGATCTACATGTAATATATGTATTTATTAACTTTCAAAAAAAACTTCCATAAAATCTTTATCTTAAGCTCAAACACTTTATAAACTTTCTTCTTTATATAATCCCTTTAATTATTTATTTTCAAATATTTTCATTAAAGAGAAATATTCTAAAGAGACCTTTTTTCACTCAAAAGATAATTTATCTTTAAAAGAGTCTTCCCACATCTTTTGACTCAGTATATTTCCTTTAACACTAATATTATTTATGAACTATTTTTTAAATCTATTACTTAAGTTTATTATATCTTATAACTTATGTAAATCAATCATTTTTAAAGACTTAAGTACAATTCTTAATTAATGCTAGAATTCATTAATAAAACATTTTCTAGGTTATAATTTCCTTTTTTTGTTTATAATCACATTTTCAAATTTAACTTATCCAATTTCATTTACTCAGAGTATTTCACAATCTTTTAGTTTTCATAAATTCCTTAGCTCCGAGTTAGGTATGACTCGGAAATTTTCGATTGTCCAAAATCGTCGAGAATCCCGCTTTATCTTATCAATTAGTGACCCCAATTAATCTTTGGTTTAAACGCTTTTATAAGGATTACTAATCACTTTATCCACTGATTATTCACACATTATCTCTTCTAACTTAATAAAATTATATAAATCGAGTAACTCTGAAACAATCCAAGGAATATGGTACTACCAATAGTATTATATATCCTCTTGACAAGAAGAGCATACTTAAGAGAAGTGCTTACCATCCGAACACATCTCCCATCCATTTTTAGTTTATCTTCGAGCCAAACGAAATAGTTATCATAAAATATCTCTTTTTTTTATTTGAAATAATAACATTTTCAAAATCCTTTAGAGATTACTTTGTAAAACCTATCTTATAAATTCATTTTATCTTATATTAATTAACTTCATTTAAATTACCCCGATTCTTTTTTCTCGAATTTAAATTCTCATTCCTTTTATATTATTTTTCCTTTTACATAATCATTTAAATACATTTTCATCTTATATATTCATTCCTTAAACAAATCTTATTATCAAACACCTTATAGTCAAATCGTGAAACTTAATTCACAAGATATTTATACTTAAATTTTTAAATCAAACATATGATCAATTTATGATAGTAACTTAACATTATCATTTCTTAATTTATTATTTTGGAATAGGTATTAAATATCTTAATTTCCTTATCAGATTTCTTACTTATCAATAATCTTTATGAAGCATCCTATAGTAAACTGTAAAATTCTAATCACAAGATGTTCAAACTTAAATTTCACTAATCCTGATTTCAAATTATACATCTTTTCAAAATATATATTTTATATTCAAAATATAATCCTAGGTAAAATTATTTCATTTACCAACTTTTTCAAAATCAGTGTGTCCGTTCGCCTTATTCAAGCGTTTAGGAACCCTCATCGATAACGGTGATCAAGCGCGACGATCAGAATCCATAAATCACTCAATAGATAAATCAACACAAAACATTTTTATTAGTCACTAACAAATACGTGCTTATATATAATACACTCAAACTCATTTTAGGGTGTTACTAACCCTATCTCTAATGAGTTGCTCATCCTAGGGTATTACTAATCCTATCTCTGATGAGTCCTTACCCAACCAAAGCCAAGGTTCTCGCATAACCTTCAGCTCTGATACCAAATGTAACGACCCGTTTTTCCGTACCTTTTAAATCAACAATAAACCACACATGTCCAACTCAAATATACAAATAAGCGGATCATTAAGGGTAGAAAGAAAAATAAAGACAGAACAGATCTCACACGAATGGAATAACATACATTATTTCAATAATAATCTTTACAACGGAAAATTTTAAAATACAATATCAGAGTCTAACCTAGATTCAGCCTGGACAGTTATAACACATGCCCCTACAAATGCTGACAAACAACAAACTAAACTAAAAAACCACATCGGATAATAGAATACGTCCGTACGATAATGAAGATCTCCAGCTCTCCTCTGGAAACTCCAACTGTCTTCAACTCAACCTGAAACTACTCGGATCTGACCCGAGTATTAAAAATACCCGGATCAGGCTTGATAAACCAGCATGAGATACTGGAACTTTAAAATGATTATGTTATCAAAACCTTGAAAAGAAGGGTATCTCATAAGACCACGGCTACACATAAACACATACGGGTTTTTACCTTATGATAACCAAAACACTTCATACCAAAATACACTTGATATTATTTTTAATGGCATTCTTTTGAAAACACTTTTCAAATAAACTTATTCAAATAAGGTATCAATACCTAGACTAAGTCTAAGGTAATATCCCGGACTAGGTCAACGGAATATCCCAACGGAATATATTATACCAAAAGGGGTAGCTGAAATGTTTGCAAGTCGTTATAGCTATTTTGGGAATGTAATCAAAACCGTAAATCTCATATTGAGATTGGATTTAAAACATGACAGGTAACTAGTGGAAAGATCAATCTGTATCCACGACTTACGTCCAAGACTCAGACGTCGTTACAAAACAACACAAATGGCTAAAATTGGATGCAATCTGCGAATAACATCCAAGAACTCGGACTTCACGCATCCCTGCCATGACTCCCAGACGTATCTGGTACCTAGGGCTCAGAACATCTGATAACCCAAATCACTACTACCCGAAATTCGAGCATACATCTAACCACATAGAATCCCATCATAACGGGGTGTGAGGCTCTTGAGGCTATGCTCAATTTCTTCAAAGCCACGCTTTTCATACAAAACCACGCTTTGATCATAATAGGTTCCACTTTGAATGCCACATTGTCATTCCATGTCACACGACTGATTTCTAGAAAAGTATAACTTCCTAATCTCGTATGTTTCGGGAAAGGGTGTTAAGCTAAGAGAAGTTGCCTTCTCTGCCACCAACTGATATACGTTTATAGAAACCACTCAAATGTGATTTAGAATGCAATGTCAGACAAATATCCATACAAGTTCGTTCTAGGACTGAACGAAACCGAAGCACTTTCCTCGTCCATTACTAGGCGAGAAGCCCTTGCAATCCGAAAAAATCTACACAACGAGGAGACCACTGCTATAATTTACTCCATAATGGGGGCCAACCAGAGCATGTTCAACAAGCAGTCTTCACGCAATGAAGATCCACAGGCTTCAATAATCATCATCTTCAACATGTCTTCACTTTCGAACGTATACATTGGTTTGAAGTGGTTTTGGATAGGAATCATCCAAATCCGACTCTTCTTCCTTCGAAGTCAATCTCGCCTAAAAAAGATGTTAAGTTCATATATGGATATCAATCATCAATCAATTACTTCATCTTTTATCTTATCAAATATCTTTCTTGGATATACTCTTTTCAATTTATTTCATTTTCTTTCAAGAGTATATGGAATCATTAAGCCACATTTATCAAATCATGTGATTTATTTAAACCTTTCTTAAATCCTAATCATTTTCTCTTTTACTTAGGAAAACTTTTCCAAATCATTCTTTTAATCTTAATCAATGATTCCTTATATTGAATTTATAACTTTCACTTAGGGAAAATATTCCCAAATCATTCATTAAATCTAAATCAAAGATATCTTATGTTCAAGTTATAACTTTTAACTTAGGGAAAATATTCCCAAATCATTCATTAAATCTTAATTAAAATTTCTTATATTGAAGTTATAACTTTCAACTTAGGGAAAATATTTCCAACTCATTCATTAAATCTAAATCAAATATTTCTTTCTTAACTTCAAATCATATCCTTGCAAATTGAAGATTTTCATAACAGAGTACTACTGCCATCTTAAATATGGTAAATTTCACCTCCAAAGACTAATGGCAAGTTTCACCTTCAGGAACTATTGGCAGGTAATTCTACATCATGAATATCTTTGACATAAACGATCATTGTCTTCAATATATTTTATTCAAAAATTAGTCTGAAGGGCTTTTTGGATAGGAATCACTGAAATCCGATCTCGATTCCTTTGTACAAACCATTGAATAAAATATGTTAAGTGGTTAAATAACATTCAAAGAATTGTTTCTTTTATTTTGGAAAAACTTAAATATGATCAACCATAATATCGACTAAGTTATCAAATATTTTAATCATTCAACATATTTAAACTTTTAAATCATTATACTTGAAATAATTTATGGATTTATTAGTAAATAAGAGTACTCACCTTTAACTTAACCAATTCTTCCTGCCAACATTCATTTGCAACAACACTTCACTTAAGTCCTCTTATCTTCACCAAATCTTTTCCGTAGACTTTCCTTTTGATTCCGACAGCACTTCCTTCTCTTTTTCTTACTCCGGAGCTTTCCAACTTGCTTCCTTTTCTCCAAATAGTTCGGCCTCCTCTTGATCCTCGCCTTCCTCCATCATTTCTTTACTTCTTAGATGCTAAGCCATGTTCTAATGCTCTTCTAAGATCTGTGGCAAAGTTTGGTGGTGTTTGGAGTTGATTTGATATGGTTTTGAAAAGGTTAGTAAGCATTCAGAGGAGAAGAAGAAGCCAATAAAGAGAGCTTCAAGGAGGACGAAGAAGAATGTAGAAATGTGTAAAGAAAGTGGAAGAATGGTGGTCTTATTTATGTAACGACCCAGAATTTCTGTTAATTAAAAATTATATATTTAATTGATTTTAAATATAAATAAGTGAAATTTATAAGTCGAATAAATTTTATTTTGAATAATTGGATAATTAAATCGATAATTTAATATGTGGAAATACAGAAATAATTGAAAATTGGGTTAAATATGATAAAAATTGATTTATAAAATTTTATTTAATCATGTTGGAGTTAGAAAGATGTTTGTGAACTTTCAAAATCGAATTTAAAGTTAATTTGTGAAAATTGAATATTTTAATATTTAATTGACGAGTTAAAATAGCCATTTTTCAAACAGTCTCGGATTTCGACAAAGCCAGTTTCATCGGATCCGTAATGTGATATTATTGTAAGGTTTCAAATTTCATATCAATCGGATTTACCGTTTGTCCGGGGCGAGCTAAAACGCACAGAAATTTGATTAACCGAATTAATTTAAAATTGATCGTTTATTACCGTAACTCGCACAGATGATCGAATTAGCCTCCGAAACCTATTCCATTATGTCCAAAACGCGGGATAAACCTTAGAAACGCCAGTCACCGTGCGAGATTTGGAGTTCAGAAAATTGGAAATGAATATTGTTTTTGGTAAAATTTCTATAAAAGGAGCCTTAGCCTTGCATTAGCTCAAACCCTAAACCCTAATTGGTAGCCGCCACTTTTGTTTTTGAACGGCCAGAAAACTCTCTCCTTCCTCCTCTATTTCCTCCTAATCCACGCATCGAATCGAGAAATTATCAACTACAAAGTTGTAGAGGATGTTGAGATCTATAATCTCAACCGTTATGATCGAGTTTCGTTGCACGGATTTACAACAAACTGCATTCAAATGCTCGCCGTTCATACACGTTTTTCGAGAGAGATGGGGGTCCGAGCTCCACCTTGCTCTGGCCGAGTGTAGTATGGGTGAAGGACTTCAAAGTGGCATCGCTTGATCAACTCCTCGACATTCAAATTGGCCGAAGCAATGGAGGACGTGGTCTTTGAGTTGGGTTGTTGCTCGCGTGAAATGCTGGAGCGGGAAGAAGAATGATACGCACGGGCCTGATGATAGTAGGATGGGATCAATAGCCTGGATTGCATCTAGGGTTAGAAAAGAATTAAAATGTAAATTAATTTATATTAAAATCGTTCAAACTTTGTAATGCTATATCTTATTCATACGAGGTCGAAAAATTACGAAACAAGTTGCGTCGAGTTCGTATGGACGAACACTACGCTATGGAACTGATTTGGAGTCGTTTGGAGCTAGTGAAAATTTCGGGAAAAATTAAACGCACGTTTAATTTTATTCGAAATAAAACGCGGAAACTGCATTGAAATCAAGGTGAGAACTTCTCACTCAATCGAATTGTTTCGATTTAAATTTTAAATAGTTATATTTAAAATTGCTTGATTATATGTTTGAATGATGATTGTTATCTACTGATTGTCAAAATAGACATTATGCGCCGTTAGTAAGCGGAGGTTATTTATTAAAAACATACACCACGAATATTTCATTACAAAGTGAAATTGGTATTATATATGTACTTGGAGTTGATTTTCCCACATTATATAGCGGATGAGACCCTATTGCGCCGTCTATTAAGCGGATAATATTTTTATAAATCCCATATAACATGACAATTCCGTACTGGAACGGAATTGGTATTGTGCTAACATCTTTGGATGTAGGGAAACTAGTTGGAGGGATCCAACTGGATTCCTCAACAATATTGATTTATTTACAGATATTGTGATGTTTGTTGATTATCATATCGATATATGATATTTGGATGTCGTAATTGACTATTTGGTGATGTTGCATCATCGGATCCATTTTTGAAGTTTTAAAATAATGATTTTGATTTTAACAAGAATTTTTAAAAGCGGTTTTTGAAAGTATACGTTTTATTAAATTTTAAATTGTTAAAATAAATAAACATTATAATTTTATTGTTATAAAATTATATTTTTGGAAAATAGGACTTAAGTATGATTTTGGAGTTATATAAGTTTTAAATAACGTTTTGTAAATTATTTAACAGGATTGGTTTATTTAAATTGAGATTTTTGAACTATTATAAACGGTTTATAATAAAGATTTCTGTGATTAATATTTATAAATTAAAAATATAGGAATTGTGAAATGAGTTTTATTAAGTGTTAAAATGAAGCGTAAATGGATTTCACAAGTGAATAAAACTTATAGATTTATAAATTGTGAAGTTATGAAATGAATAGATTTTGTAAAATAAAAGATTTATAAATAATTAACTTATAAATCGGATTTTAGTATTTAAATGAGGTATAAATAGAATTTGCTAATAAATTGATTTTATAAGTTGAAGTTATAAGATATAAATGGGATTTGTAAATGTTGTTTTTATAAATCTGAAATTGACTTATTTTAATAAGTAAATTATTATAGCTTACTAAAGGGAGTATATTCACGATTTTAGACAGTGGATAATCCCTTGTATAAAATGTGTAAAAACGTTAAATTTGGTTAACGTAGTATATTCACGATTTTGGACAGTGAATATATTATTAAATAAAATGGATATGTTTTGGAAAGTGATATTTTAAATAGAATTAAAACGATTTAAAGATGTTTTAAAATGTATTATGAATCGAAACCATAGATTTCAACATTTATTGTTGAAATAGACGTTTTCGAGAAATAAGGAAATGGTGGACTATAACACTGTTGTTATAGTAAACGATTTACGAAAGGAAATGTTTTTGTATAGTATTGGGATTTATATACCTATCTAAATTTGGAATCCCTATACTAGTGATTTTGGGTTGTCGTAACGATGTTTTACGCAACATTCGTTTTGACTCAAATAAATGTGTTTAAGCGCACGTTTTCCTTAAAGAATGAAATATATACTTAATTTCGATTTAAGTCTATTGAATATTTTCCAAGTGTTGAAAAAAAATGGATTTGCGAATTACTTATTATTAAATAAGTATGGAAATGTTTTCCAATATGAAGTGCATATTTTAAGATTTTATCTTTTAAAGATAAATTGAAAATGAATATTAGAAATCGATTTGGAAATCATATACTCATACATATTTTGGAAGTGTAAATTAACTATGGTATTTATAAACGAAAGGGGAATTTGTTTAAAAATAAACGTTGATTTATTTTTAAAGTGTGGGATAAATTTACGGATTTGGAACGTAAATATAACGTAAATCGGTAAGGATTTATTTAATTGGTTTAAATGAACCATGTTGAAATGAAAGTATTTCCGCGTAAGGAAAATGATTTGAAATTTGTTTTCAAAAGTGGTAAATGGTGAAAAGTGATTTGAAAATTTGTTTTCAAATGATTGAAGTGTGGAAATTATATATCTAGTAAAGATATTTTGGAAAATAAATAATTTGAACATTATTTGGAATCTGGTGATGTTGAGCATACCTATTGATAGTTATATAACCGACTATCAATATTTACCTTTAAATAGGTATTTGTTGTGATTTGCTTGAATTTTGAATGCCACACTTATTTTCAAAATAAGCGCTCACTATTTGGGTTAGCCGGGAAAGGACCTTGGGGTCGTATAACCCATTCCGAATATGTGATACGTCGTTATGGATTGCATTTGATGACCGGTGTTGAAGACCGGATATTTGTGAAAATGGAAGGATAACCGTCGAATGTTTCTGCATCGGCTGATCTCTGATATAGAAATTTATTACCCTTTGTGATGGGAAGTATGGTCGTGAATAGTGAATATCTGGATTGCAAGGACTTCTGCGTAAGTGCCTTCGGTTCCGTTCGATCCTGGAACGGACTTGTATGGATGTGTGTCTGACATTACAATTTCAGTTATAGAGCTGGTTTCTATCAAATATATTTCCATTGGTGGTGGAGAATTTATTCTCTTAGCTTAACACCCTTAGAGGTTATGTAGTTGATGGTTACTAGTGATACATTCCCAGATTGGTAATGTGGCATACGAAGTGTTGTTGAGCATTTGTTGAACAAAGCACAGCTTTTGTATAAAGCGTGGCTTTGTGGACGAGACTTCGTCGGACCTCACACCCCGAAAATGGTCAAAACAGGAAGGATGCAGCAAGGTTATTAGGGGGTAGCGCCCCTTTAGTGTATGTCATTCCTTCTGGATAGAGGTGGTATCATGGTATGGAGCCCAGATACTTAACCTATGTTGTTGCTGCAAATTTATTGCTTTGTGGTTGTTGGAAATCGAGGATCCTCGGATATAGATCCGTTACGATCGGGGAATGACATATTTATGTCAGTAGTTACCTAGTTAGGGGTAACCCGGCCTTGTGTTGGCAGAGATCCGGTTAGGTTCTCGGGTCATCTTTCCAGAGGCGTGGAAGTTCCTTGGCCTGACCATTTGTTGGAAATCCAAAGAAACAATACGATCTTGTACGGTTTTAGTTGTAGAACCTATCATTCACTTATGGTGGCGCCCCACTGTTTGGATGGTAGCTATAGTAGGCATAAGTGCGGAATGCCTATGCTGGCTAAGATTTATATCTTTACTTTCGAAATATTTTCTACACTATGCACTAGTAATAATATCAAATGTTTCTTTTTAATGCGTATCAAGCATCTTTGACTATCATAAGGAGAAATCTCCTCCGATTCTGCGTTTGCATTGTGTGTGTGTGCGGGAGGCCTTATGGTAGTCTCATTTTCCAAAAAGCATTGCGAATCTATTTTAAAATTATCCTATACTTTGTTTTAAAGATAAACTGTTTTAGTTCTCACACCAGTCACATGACTGACTCGGAGTTTATTGTTTTCCTTCCTAAACTCTGGGTGCCCCCCAATTTCCACACGGGCAGTCTAGAGTTAGTTATCAGGATATTATGGAATTCAGGAGTTGCTGGAGGCAAGCTGGATGGCATGGCGTATTCACTAGTATATAGTATTTCTTTTCCGCTGCTTGTTGTTGTTTGTTATTGTACACTCTGATGATGTAATGTAATGTAATATGATGTAATGTAATAACTGATATAGTTGTTTGTTTAAAGATTATTCATTTATCTATTATATGTTGTTCCGCTGCGATTGTGAGATTCTGATATTATTCTGTTGTTTCTTTTTGTTCTTCTCTACCCTTTTCTCTCTTCTTTTATCTTTTTCTTCTTCTTTAACCATAACGGTACGGTTTTCCGGCATTCGATTGCTCGGCAGTTGATACAGTGGACGTATTGATGTCGGTTTTCGAGTGTCGAAAAGTCGCATTCGTCACATTTGGTATCAGAGCATATGGTTAAGCGACAACCATGGCTCTGTTGGGTATTACTCATTAGAGATAGAGTCAGTAGTACTCTAGAATGAGTTTGAGTGTAATAATAGATACGAGTGCATATTTGTTAGTGAATATGAAATTGTTTTATATTGTGATGATTGGTTTGTTGAGTGGTATATGGATTCTAGTCAATACGAGTAATTAACGTTGTTGATAGGGATCTCTAAACACTTGTACAGAACAATTTGACATGATATTGTTTTAAAGCGGGTAAATGAAATAATTTTACCCGAAGATTATATTTATATATAAAGGAATAATTTTCAGAATTATTAAAGTGTATATACATTGATTGTGTGGTTGTTGAAAATATAAGATATATGCAAGTTAATAAAAGTTGTTTGAATAAGTTAAATAAAACATATTGTAAAAGAAAAATTGTATAAGAAAAAGAATTATAAAGTATGGAATTATAATTAAAATGATTTACACTTGTGAAATAATCTTATATATAAGAAATAAAATTATATAAGTAAAAGGTTTGTAAGTGTGATTTATAATCTGAAAATAAAATTCTAGAGAAGTGTTTTGAAAGGATTTGATATTTTGGAAAATTATTTTGGAGAATTAAAGCTCTAAACTCTTTTCGGTCACTGGAAAATAACTCTGATGATGATCGCGACATCATTGGTGTTCATTTTCGGGTTTCCAAAAGAGGGATTGCTGCCAAATTGTTTTAAATGTAGGTTGTTTGGAAAATTTGAGTTTGGGTTTTGAAATTCAAAGGATAATTGAATTGATTTCAAAAAAATGGTTTTGAAAGGTTGAAAAGACTCTGGAATCCTATTTAAAATATTTATGGGAATGATAAATGAGTTGATAACTTATACAAATTGGAATTTTGATAGAATAAATTTAACTTAATGGATGGAGTTAAATTAAAGGAAGTATAAATGAATCAATAAAAAAAATCCAAGTGGTAATTGTTGAATATAAGTTGTATAACTTATGAAATGAGAAGATGAAAGTGAAACCAATTATTAAAATGGTTAAACAATTTGTTAAGCAAAACAAAATCTGAATTTGATGGTGATATGAGATAATAAATTTGACTTTGGTAAAAGTAAAAGGAATTTACTTTAGAAATGAAATCTGAATTGAATTTATAAGTGAAAATTTAAGTTAAATTAAACAAATGATGTTTGAAATGGAATATAACTTAAGTGAAGTCGAATAAAGTTGATTTTGGTATCGAAGTAAATTAATAAGTGAATTAATGAGATGAAGTCATTGTGAATATGAACTTAAGTTATATAAATGAAATTCAACCTTATATTATTAAAGAAATTAGAAATTGAATTAACTAATGAATGGAATGTTAATCAATGGAATGAAAAAAAATTGATATGGGATAATGAATGTAAAGAAATGTAAAATTGAATGAATTTGGTTGTGTTGAATATACATTGGTTGTTATTTGGTTGTTAATTAATTGTATATAAATTCATTAAGTGTTAATGAAGTTGAATTGATAAATTGGAAGCTATGTAATTAAATTCAAATTGAAAGTGAACTAATGTAAATGTAAATTAGTGAATGTTAACTAATTGAATTGAGAACGAATGTTAGTAAAATCCAACGTTAATGAATCAAATGTGATTAAATTGAAAACCAATTCATTGAATATTAATGAGAAGTGAATTTATATTGATTTGGATAGACATTGATTTGTTGAATGTTAACCGGATGATAGTTGTTTGGTAGTTGCATTTGTTGCTTTTGTTGCATTTGCTATGTTGGCACATGTAGTTGTTATGTTGCTATATATTGTATATTATATTGATGTTATTTTCATATATGCATGTTTCTCATTGTTTGTTGAGTGTTTAGTAGGTGCAGATTGCGCTTGCTTCGCATTTAGAGCTCGCTTTCGCGCTATATTAGCCGTATATGTTCGCTAATAATATATAAGGTACGTATCTCGGATTACATACCGTACTTTTACACTTTTTTCCTTGTGGGATGCCTCATCACTTGATGAGATGTATATTTGTGATATATATATACTGTCATTTTTTTTTCAGATCGAGCCGCGCAAAGGAGACTCTGGCGAATTTTTCCGAAAATTTAAGGCGTTAGAATATTTTTTAGAAAATTGGAAAATTTTTGAAAACTAAGTTTGGATTTGGAAACTTAGTAAAGATTTTGTAAGAAGTTTAACTATGAATTTTGGAAAAGTTAAACACTTAAGAGATTTGAAAAATCCAATTTGAAAGTTAATGGATTCTGTAACTTTTTCTTACTTGGTAATTTCGAGGACGAAATTCTTTTAAGGGGGGAAGTTTGTAACGACCCAGAATTTCTGTTAATTAAAAATTATATATTTAATTGATTTTAAATATAAATAAGTGAAATTTATAAGTCGAATAAATTTTATTTCGAATAATTGGATTTAATTGGATAATTAAATCGATAATTTAATATGTGAAAATACAGAAATAATTTTAAATTGGGTTAAATATGATTAAAATTGATTCATAAAATTTTATTTAATCATGTTGAAGTTAGAAAGATGTTTGCGAACTTTTAAAATCGAATTTAAAGTTAATTTATGAAAATTGAATATTTTAGTATTTAATTGACGAGTTAAAATAGCCATTTTTCATACAGCCTCGGATTTCGACGAAACCAGTTTCATCGGATCCGTAATGTGATATTATTGTAAGGTTTCAAATTTTATGTCAATCGGATTTACCGTTTGTCCGGGGCGAGCTAAAACGCACAGAAATTTGATTAACCGAATTAATTTAAAATCGATCGTTTATTGCCATAACTCGCACAGATGATCGAATTAGCCTCCGAAACCTATTCCATTGTGTCCGAAACGCGGGATAAACCTTAGAAACGTCAGTCACCGCGCGAGATTTGGAGTTCGGAAAATTGGAAATGAATAGTGTTTTTGGTAAAATTTCTATAAAAGGAGCCTTAGCCTTTCATTAGCTCAAACCCTAAACCCTAATTGGTAGCCGCCACTTTTGTTTTGAACGACCAGAAAACTCTCTCCTTCCTCCTCTAGTTCCTTCTAATCCACGCATCGAATCGAGAAATTATCAACTACAAAGTTGTAGAGGATGTTGAGATCTATAATCTCAACGATTATGATCGAGTTTCGTTGCACGGATTGACAACAAACTGCATTCGAACGCTCGCCGTTCATACACGTTTTTCGAGAGAGATGGGGGGCCGAGCTCCACCTTGCTCTGGCCGAGTGTAGTATGGGTGAAGGACTTCAAAATGGCATCGCTTGATCAACTCCTCGACGTTCTAATTGGCCGAAGCAATGGAGGACGTGGTCTTTGAGTTGGGTTGTTGCTCGCGTGAAATCCTGGAGCGGGAAGAAGAATGATACGCACAGGCCTGATGATAGTAGGATGGGATCAACGGCCTGGATTGCATCTAGGGTTAGAAAAGAATTAAAATCTGTTTGCGCAAAAAATGGGCAAACACCTCCAATCCGTATAATTTAGTTGATTTTATGTGTTTTTTAATGATTTGGGTTACTTGTGCAAATATGAAAAAAGTAGGGACTAAACTGTAAATGACACATAAATTTATAGTGGTTCGGCCAGAACGTGCCTACGTCCACTTTATATGTTATTCCCCTTTTTCTTTCAGATTACAAGTACAAAGCTTTAAGTACAAGTATAAGAAAGTTGTTTGAAAGTTCCTTCCTTGCTTGAGCTCTCAAACTTGTCTGCCATTGTTGTACCCCTGCCCCTCTATTTATAGAGTCAGGCTGGGGGCAGGGGTCTTGAACGTATATAGCTGCTGGTGGGCCTGGGCTGAAGCAATCTGGACTGACGCATCTGGTTCGGTGGCAGGAGATGAATGGATCGGTGGGGCTTTGGTTCGGTGGTAGATGATTCGGCGTTGTGTGGAGATGTAGGCTTGGTCCGGTGTTGGATGGTTCGGTGGTGAAGGAGTGTGCTTGGTTCGGTATGGAGCTTGGACCGGTGATGGGCTAGTAGAGGTTGGTTCGGCATGGTTGGTTCGGTATTGGGTAGGAGAGGTGTTGGTTCGGTGGCCACCTGGTTCGGTGGAGCATGGGGAGGTTGGTCCGGCAGATAGATGGTCCGGGTGTAGTTGGTTCGGTATGGAGACGTGGTAATTGGTTCGGTAGTGAGGCCGGACCGATACTTGAATGGTGGCGTCCTGGTTCGGTGGCAATGGCTTTGCCTTGGTTCGGCAGGTACAAGGGAGGTGCTTGGTTCCTTCTTTTCTTTTGGTTCGATGGGGTTGGAAACACACCCAACATTTGCCCCCCAAAGTGTGGCATTTGCTGGCATATGTCGCGCTTTGTTTTCTCGTGGTTTGGATAGCTTCATTCGGTTTTTGAGCGCCGAACCGGTTGGTCTGGTGCTTCTGCGCTTGTCTATATATAGGGGTTACACCCCTTAGTTATTCCTTACCGAATCAGATAGAGAGCCGAATCAGTCCGAGTGCCGAATCAAATAAGCGCCGAATACACGTGCCGAATCAAGCAGGTGCCGAACCAAACTAGTACCGAACCAGGTATGTTTTCCTTCGCCGAATGAACACGGGCGAGACCGAATGTGATATGCCGAATGAGATATGTGATGTACTACCGAATGAACCTTTAAACCCTTAATGCCGGATGGATTTTATGCCGAATGGGTTATGCCGAATGAGATTTCATATTTGAATCTTGCGTGGAACACTAATCCTATATTCACCTGCTTGCTTAGATTTTCATATTCTTGTTCTAATACCATGTTTTTCTTGTGCCGTAGATAAATGTCTCGCAAAGCGGAAACTCGATCGGATAGTAAGAAGTCCAAGGATAGGGGGAGTCTTCTTCCGTGCCCCCAGCCCAACCAGGACCGGCGCGACATGGACCTGCCCCGAGGTCGTTAGTGGATGGGTATGGTCCCCAAGAGCTTCTGAACTCTCCCCCCGATTGCTTTCCGAGCTCCCCCAAAGAGGAGCAGCTTGATGTCATTTCTCATTCCTTCGGGATTGACAGGGCTCTTATGTTGTTGCCGGGAGAGGGGGTTATGCCATATGACCCTCCTGAAGGGTACTTTGCGTACAGCAGATATCATTGCATGTGTGGTGCTATCCCACCTCTCAACGCTTGGATAGTTAGCTTTATCACATATCTAAAGGTGGCTCCATTCCAGCTTCAGCCTAACTCCTACGCCATTCTGGTGAGTCTTTTCGTCATCTTTCAGAGGAAATATGGGCGTCCTCCTTCCAACCGGGAGATCCGATATCTGTACAACTTGAGAGGCTACAAGAAGGGGTCTCCATATATCAGTTTGGAAGCGGCCGTGCCCTTTAAGCCTGTTCTGGATTTGTACTCGAAGTTTAGTATGTTCAAGAAGGAATGGTTTTTCATTAGGGATGACCCTGTTTCTTTCCGCCTTTTCACTTCCGGCTGTAAGTTGAACTTCATTTATATTTTCCTTGTCCCGATCACAATGCTTCTTCTTATATGCTTTTATTTTTTGCTAGCAACAGGTGGTTTTGCGGTTGTGGAGAATGATTCCTTGGCGCGGATGGCTGCTGAAATAAAGGTCATTTCGGGAAGGGATAGGTCGGCCTCTTACCTGATCAGGAACGCCACTCTCCTGGAATATAACTTGATTCTGCCACATCAATCTGTGGTTAAACAGAGAGATACAGCCGAGGAGAGGGCTGCTAAAGCTAAGGATGGGGCTACTGCGAAGAGTAGCAAGAAGAGACCTTTCTCGGTGCCTCCAGCCGTTGGGGGAAAGAAGCTTAAGAAGTCTGATGGACCCTCTCCCAGTACATGTCCAGATATTCCGGAGGAGGAAGGTGGAGAGGAGGAAAGAGACGAAGAGGAGAGCGGAGGAGATGGAGAAGGTGAAGGACAGGGTGGTAGTGGTGCCGGGCCTTTGTCTTCTGAGCAGGCAGGGGAGATCCAGGAGTGGACGGATGATGCCTTCCATCAGGCTTTTGAAGGGTTGGAGGAAGGATCAGCCTCGGTGAAGAAGGCAAAGGAGGTTGACAAGGCTGGGGCTGGCGCTGATCCATTCCCTAAGAGTTCTTCAGTTGAGGTGGCTTCAGCGATTCAAGGTGAACTCTTGACTTCTGCAGATTCCATTTATGATAGGGACTTAGGAATATTTTATGGTTCGCTTCCGTCCTGGACTGAGATTCATGACTTATTGCAGTATTCTCCTTCTCCGCAGGGTTTGTATAATAAATGTGTCTTCTCATTCTTTTTAACTTAACATATTTCTCAGATTATTGACCATTGTATGTTCGTAACACTTGTTCTTTATTACAGGGGCAGGCGAGGTGGCCAAAACTTCAGACGTTCGACACCGCCTTGAACAATTTAAGTTGATGAGAGCTTCTACTAAGCCGCCAACTGGCCGTTCTGGGGATGTAGTTAAATATCGCCCTCTTCTTGGAGTCATTGAGGAAGATATCCAGCAGAGGAAGAGGAGGCGTTCCTTGTTTGATTCACCACCTTGTCCTCAGTCTCCTATTCAGCCTCCCCGAGATACCACGGAGAAGGCCACGGAGTTTGTCCCCTCTCCGCCTCCTTCCGAGAATCCTACTGTGATCCACATAAAACGTCCCGACGTGCCTCGCAATCCCTTTGCCGGCCACCCGGATTTGGACCCAAGCTCTCAGGGTATATTATTTGACGAGGCCACGGGCGAGCATCTTCTCCCTCGCAATCCCATGGTTCGGATTCTTGATGAGGCTAAGTCCCTAGATTTGGATCTGCTCACTACTCGGATAGCTGCTATGGGGTACGAAGCCAAGGCCAACATTGACCGGGTCGCGGAGGAGGTCAAGAAGTTGATGGAGCATCATGCTCGACTGGCTAGGGCGGGAGTGCTAACATCCGGCTGCGGCTACAGGTTTCTGATCAGGCCAAGCAGCATGACGATCAGGCTATTCGGATTTCTCAGCACGAGGCAGCCTCCAGGCAGTTGAAGGAGAATCTGGAAAAGGCCAGCAGGGCAGAATTGCGAAAAATGGAGGCTGCTTGCAAGGGGCGGATTGATATGGCCATTGCGACGGTGGACGAGGTTCGGAATGCGGATCTTGAGCGGATTGAAGAGTTGTCTGGGAGTCTTGAGGCCGTAGAGCTTGCTCAGGCCAAGCTAAAGGAAGAGATGGAGGAAATGAGGAGGTCTCTCCAGGCTGACCGCTCGAGATATCGATCGGAGAGGGATGCTGCCGTCGCTAAGTTGTTGTCCTCCGAGGCCCGGATGAGGGAGTTTGAGGAGAATGAGGGTATGATGGATGAGATGTTGCAGGATATGTACTTCCGTACCTGGAAGCAGGGTAATCTATCCTGGATGGATGACTATCCACGGATCATGGCTAGGATATATCTCCGGGCTTTGGAGGAGGCCAAGGCCGATGCAGATAAGGAAGGTGGAGCGGCATTCAGGATGGACGTGGTAACCGCCCAATTCTCAAAGGAGGAGAAGGTAGCGGTGAAGGAAGGGATGCGGCTGCTTGCTGCAGAGGAAGCAGGTGTGCAATTGGCTGATGAGGATCAAGCGGCGGATACTGGTTAGTCTCTTTTCTCTTTCTCTTTTCTTTTTGGATTTTCATAACTTGATCGCTTACTGTTCGCTTAATGAATTCCTCTTCTGAATTGGACAGGTGGGACTTTTGGTCACCATGCTGGGAGCTCTGACCCTACGGCTAAGTAGGCTTGGAGAGTTAGTAGGATGAGGGCGAAGCGTGAACGCATCTGGTCACCTTTTGATTTCTTTTTATTGCTGTTCATGTTAGTCCAAAACATTGATGTAACTGTAATAATATTGTTTGTGATGAATGACGTTTTGTAATTTCATAATATAAGCTGATTCCTTTATGTTGGAATGTTATTGCTATTTTGCTGTGCTGTGTAAGTGATGTAACTATGCATGTTACTAGTGACTTGACTGTGCCCGATGCCAAGTTTTTTGCTTAAAGTATAATTTTCTCATTTTGCAACGTAAATGTGATGCGTGAATATGAACTGCAGCTATGCATTAATGTATAAAAGTAGAAGGTACCGCCCTTCATGTTTCGGCTGTGGACAGCAACTCTGTGCGCCCTGTAAGACTAAGCACGGCATGCTGTTGAGTGTCTCGTTATCCGATTGTAAGTTTCTGTTCCCATTAGCGAACGTTCCCTATTTCATGTCCTGTACTTTCAAGCACCGTTACGGAGAACAGGAGAAAAGTTTTAAATGAAATTAAAATATAGGAAAAGTAAAACTTCCAGTCACGGAAGGTCGTCGATGTGCTTAAGTTCGTGGCAAACGGGTTTTGTAGTCACTTTCCCTAGCTGTGGGTCTTGGAGACATTTGTCACCCATCTTACGCCTCTGCGGGGAGTTTTCTTTTTTACCCCAGCCGCACTTAAGACACATCGGAGCCGATCGCGCACAGTAACTACCCGGGCCATTATGGCCCGTAATCGTGGGTATTATTCGATTTACTGTGGCCGGCTAGCATGGGGGCCGATCGTCAACTGTGAACTGCCCCTGGCTGGCCACACCTTATGTTGGGGCTTATGATCGGTTCACAGTTGCCGGCGAGCCGAATCGCTGTAATAAGCTGCCATCGACTATAGTCGGCCTTTTTTTTGATGACTTATACTCGGCTTATTACAGTCGGCTTTAAGGGCCGAGGCAAACAATGAGTTAACTCGCGGTAGAGGGATACCGGAGCAAAGTGTCTCATTGGCGAGGGCATAGGAGCGTAGTGTACCTGTTAGATTTTGTCCAGGTGAAGTTGTGTTATGAAGCTCTGGATTGAAATGTCATCTGCAGAGGATTTTGTTCAACAGCAAAGGATAAAGCTTAACAAGTAGCCAAGATATAAAGAAACAAGTTAACAAGAGCCAAGTTTTTTAAAGTGGTTCGGCACGAAAATGCCTACGTCCACTGATTCTCTTTGTTAATTCACTTCATATGGGAAGTACAAGTTAAGAAAAGTATCGACGGAGGTGTCGGATGTTCCATGCCCTCTGGAACACCTCTGCGTCCACTGTTGACAAAATATAAGCTCCGTTGTAGAGATCTTTATGAATTACATATGGTCCGTCCCAGATGGGGTCCAGTGCCCCTGGGCGCAGAAAGATTGTCTTGAGGGCAAGATCTCCTTCTTGTAAGCTACGATGTTTGACTTTGGAGTTGTATAGTGCTGCCACTTTTTGTCTGTGAGCTGCTGCTTTGAGTGCTGCATCATTTCTTCTCTCCTCAATCAAATCCAAAGACATGAGGAGGAGTTCTTCGTTCTCTTCCGGACTGTAGTGGATCCTATGGTGAGAGGGCACTATAGTTTCAACTGGGAGCATGGCCTCTGATCCGTACGCCAAAGAGAAAGGAGTATGCCCGGTTGAAGTTCTGTAAGATGTACGATAGGCCCAAAGTGCCGTAGGAAGTTCGTCCACCCAAGCGCCTTTCGACTTTTCAAGTTTCTTCTTGATTAAGGTTTTGAGGATCTTGTTGACAGCTTCGACTTGTCCGTTTGCTTGAGGATAAGCTACAGATGAGAAGCTTTTGTGACTTCCGTGCTCTTGGCACCAATCGGCGAATTCTTCGCTGTCAAATTGGAGTCCGTTATCTGATATGATCTTGAGTGGGACTCCGTACCTGCACAGAATATTTTTGATCAAGAAGTTGATAACTTTTGCCGAGGATATTTTATTTAAAGGTTCCGCCTCCACCCATTTGGTGAAATAGTCAACTGCCACTATAGCATATTTGGCTCCGCCTCGGCCCATTGGCAGTTCACCAACCAAGTCAATTCCCTATACTGCAAAGGGCCAAGGGCTAGTCATTTGAGTGATCTCATTTGTCGGTAATCGAAGAATTTTGGCAAATTTCTGACATCTTTCACATCTCTTGACGAAGTCTAAGGCGTATTTGTTTAAGGTGGGCCAGTAATATCCATATCGGAGTATCTTTTTTGCTAGGGTCTGCCCTCCGGTATGGTCTCCACAACTTCCCTGGTGGATATTGGATAGAATTTCCTTGGCTTCTCTTCCAGCAACGCACCTCAATAAGGGGTTAGCGAAGCCGCGCCGATAGAGGATGTCTTCTTGCATTGTGTAGCGGGAAGCTTTCCTTAGAATTTTCTTAATTTCACTTCGTCCGTCGGGTAGGGTGCTGTTTTGTAAGTATTCTCGGATAGGGGTCATCCATGTTTCTTCTTCGGTTGTAGCTATCAGGTTTACTTGCTCGAAACTCGGGGTTAGTAGCCTTGAGACAGTTATCGTTCCAGAAGTGGTATCATCTCCCATGCTAGCTTGCTTTGCCAGCTCGTCGGCTTCTTGATTTTCTTCTCGAGGAATGTGTTTGATCGAGTAGTGATCCAATTGATTGAGCAGCTGCTTGGTCTTTTTCAGATATGCTGTGAGCCGCTCTCCTCGAGTCTGGAACTCCCCTAGTATTTGATTTACGATGAGTTGCGAATCACTGTGAAGACATAAGGAACTGACTCTGATCTCCAGGGCGAGTTCCAATCCGGCTATTACTGCTTCATATTCGGCATCATTGTTGGTGGCAGCGAATTCCAGCCTTAGTGCATAACGCAGCTTTCTTCCCCTAGGGGTGATGATCACAACGCCTGCCCCCGAGCCTTGTTCGTTCGATGCTCCATCCACAAAGAGACTCCACTTGATGTCCTCTGTTACTTCAGACTGCTCCCTGCCTTCGTTGATAGTGAATTCGGCGATGAAATCGGCTATGGCTTGTCCCTTGATGGCAGTGCGAGGATGGTAGGTGATATCATATTGGCTTAACTCGATGCACCACTTGAGCAGTCGCCCAGAGGTGTCGGGACGATGAAGTACTTGCCTTAGTGGTTGATCGGTTAGAACTCGGATGGGATGAGATTGGAAATAGTGTCGTAGCTTCCTTGATGTGATTAGTAAGCAGTACGCTAGCTTCTCAAGTTTAGGATATCTGGTTTCTGCCCCCGTAAACCTCTTGCTTATGAAGTACACTGGCCGTTGTGTGCGATTTTCTTCTCTTACCAAAGCGGCGCTTAGAGCATGGGATGACACAGTAAGATATAGGTATAGTTCTTCGCCTTCATTCAGAGTTGAGAGTACCGGTGGCCGCTGGAGGTGCTCGATTAGGTTAAGGAAAGCTGTTGAACACTCATCGGTCCATTCGAATTTTCCTTTGTCTTTCTTCAGGGCTTCGAAGAAAGGAATGCATTTGTCAGTTGCCTTGGAGATGAATCTGCTTAGGGCGGCTACTTTCCCATTTAGGCTTTGCATTTCCCTTCGAGTTGAAGGTATCTTGATGTTTTTCAAAGCTTGGACCTGTTCGGGGTTTGCTTCAATTCCTCTGGCATGGACGATGAATCCTAGGAATTTTCCAGACGATACTCCGAAGGAGCACTTGAGAGGATTCAGCTTCATTCCGTATTTGCGAAGTACTTGAAACATCACGTCCAGGTGGTTTATATGGTCGCTGGCTTTTCTTGACTTCACTAGCATGTCATCCACATAAACTTCCATAGTTTGTCCTATCAGTTCTGCAAACATCTTGTTGATGAGGCGCTGATAAGTAGCTCCGACGTTTTTAAGTCCAAACGGCATTACCTTGTAGGAGTACAATCCTCGGTTAGTGATGAAGCTAGTGTGGTCTTGATCGGGGGCGTGCATAGGGATCTGGTTATATCCTGAGTATGCGTCCATAAAGGATAAAAGTTCGTGTCCGGCAGTGCTGTCCACGAGTTGGTCGATTCGGGGGAGTGGGAAGCAGTCTTTCGAGCAAGCGTCATTTAAGTTGGAGAAATCGATGCATGTTCGCCACTTCCCATTAGCTTTCTTTACCAGTACCGGGTTGGCAATCCATTCCGGGTAGATGGCTTCACGTATGAAGTCATTGGCCAGTAAGTTCTTTACTTCTTCCTCGAGGGCCGCTGATCGTTCTGCCCCCATACTTCTCTTCTTTTGCTTTACCGGTACCTTGGTAGGATCGATGTTTAGTGCGTGGCATGCTATGTCCGGGGAGATTCCAGTCATATCAGCGTGCGGCCATGCAAATACATCCATGTTGTGGCGAAGAAAATCAATGAGTTGATTCTTTAATTCTCTTTTTAGCTGAGATCCGACTCTCAGCAGTTTACTTGGGTCGTGTTTGTCTACAGATACGAATTCCATAGCCTCTGCAGGCTCGGCGGTGGCCTCCTCCTCTCCGTCCCTGGGATCTAGTTCGTTGAAGGGATCACTTGTATATCGAAGAGGAGGGGCTTTCTTTAGTTGCTATGCTTCCAAGCTTTTCATGCAGAGAATAGTCTCTGCATTTTTCCCTTTATCTCTCCTGCGATTATTGCGAAGTTCGGTTACATAGCAGTCCCGAGCGGCGTCTTGATCCCCTTCTACTTCTCCCACTCCATTATCCGTTGGGAACTTCATCTTCAGGCACCATGGGGCAAGGACAATTTGGAAGTCGGACAAGGCTGGTCTTCCTAAAAAGGCATTGTAGGCCGAGTGGTTGTCTATTAGCACGAATGTTTGTTTCCGAATGGTGGAGCGGGGATGACTTCCCAATTCAACAAAGAGATCCAATTGTCCGAGGGGCATCTTTGCTTCTCCAGTGAAACCGTGTAGTGGTTTGTTACAGGGGGAGACATCCTTCATTAACAGCTTCATTTTGTCGAAAGCATGCTTGAATAGGATATATACTGAACTTCCAGTGTCTATTAAAATTCGAAAAACTTTGGCTGGACCGAACCAGGAAGAGATGACCATAGGATCCATATGAGGGTATTGCCTTCCTTCTAGGCCGCGCCCGCTGAATGTGATATCATTACTTTCCTTCCGCTTAGGGTGGCGTTCTTCCATAACAGAATTGATGCAGTCTCCCTTGCTTCAGAGTGAGTTTCCTTATCTTTCCATTTCTGCCCAGCTCTTGTCGGCGATATGTGGCCCTCCTGATATTGTATGGACCACTATCTTCTCTTGGCTGGAGCCGCTGGTGTTGCGGTTTCCTCCGCCTGTCTCTGGGTGGAGCTGCCCTGGGTTTTCCTTGGCAGGAGCTGGGGTCCTGTCCTGTCCCTTCACATAGCGTTCTAATTTCTTTCTCCTGATGTGTTCTTCAATTAGGTCTCGGAGATGGCGGCATTCATTGGTATCGTGCCCATGAGACTCATGGAAACGGCAGAATTTTCCGGACTGGATTGCGCGATCTGACTCTTTCTTGTACGGGGGGCGCTTGTATGTGAGTTCGTCCTGGGTGGCCAGGAAGATGTTCTCGACTGTTTCATTCAAGGGAGTGTAAGCGTCAAATCTCGGTCCTGGTCGGTACAAGCGCTTTTCTCCCTTCTTGCCCCATGCATTGTCTCTGGAGTCGTTTCTTCGAACGTCTTTCGCTGCGGCGGGGGCGTTTCCATGAGCCGTCTTAGCCTGTGGTCCTGCCTGCCTTTCAGTGGCAGCCTCTTCGAGTCTCATGTGCTTCCCAGCTTCATGGAAGAAATCGGGCAAGGTAGCTGGTTTTTCTTTAGTTAGTCTTTTAGCAAACTTGGTATCTGGGTGCACACCACTACAGAGGGCCATTAGGGTGAGTTTCTCATCGGCATCTTGGACTGCGGCCGCTGCGGCGTTGAACCGGGTTAGATATTGTTGCAGTGTCTCTCCGGATTTCTGTTTGACATTGGATAGAGAATAAGCATCCTTGGGTTGTTCCACATGAATGCGGAACTGGCTAATGAACTTTTCCTTCAACATTTCCCATGAACTGATGGAACCTTGGGGTAGATGGCAGAACCAGGAGGTAGCTAGATCTGCTAAAAATAGTGGAAAGCATTTGCATAATACTCCTTCCGTTGCCCCGCTCATGAGCATATGTTGTGTGTATCTTTGCAGGTGTACAACAGGGTCGGAAGTTCCCTTGTACGGTTCCATCGTCGGCATTTTCCATTCTCGAGGGGTGATGGCGGTTTCGATGTCGCGGGCGAAAGGGCTTCTTACCCTAGCGCCTATCCCTCAATCTCTTTGCTCCCGTCGGATGCATTCCCTGAATAATCGTTCCATTCTTTCATCAGAATTTGGAGCGGAAAAAAATGAGCTTGGTTCTTCCCTGCGGGATCGATCTCGTCCAGATGACTTGTAGGGATGGTATAGCCTATCACTTCTGACGTTATCCAGCGGCTGTCTTTGGCTGCTCGGATGCATGCTAGGACCGGCTACAGTTGCCCCCTGCCTTGATCTTCCCCTGTGGGGTTCTGCTTCGAGCATTTTCATGGGGTCAACTTCGGGCTGGGTTCTAGCTCGGCTCCGGTCAGCGGGGTTTCTATGATTAGGCGGCATGACCAGGTTAGCTACATCCGACCCTCGCCTGGTGCCTCCCCCATTGGGTTCGGTTCCAAGCGCTTCCTCGAGTCGGAGTTCGGGCTGAGTCCGGGCGCGGCCCCTATCATTGTTGTTCCTGTTGATAGCTTCTTCGAAAAGGGAAGACCTTTGTTGTCTCTGAGATCCTCCAGATTGAGACTCATCCCATGATTCGGTGTTGCGGTTGGATTCTTCGGCATCCCTCAAGCGTGACACGAGTTGGTTCACCAAAGCTTCTGGTTGGGATGCGAAGCGGTTAGTTACTTCAGTCACAACTCTGTCTAGATCTGCCCTAGTGATTGCTGCCGGTTGTTCCGCGGCAGGGGCTGTCGGATTTGCCTGATCTGCTGTCGTAGTGGGATGGTTCTCTTGATCTGGATCCACCGGATCTGGAGCGCTGCTGGTTGCAACGTTCTTTCCCTTGTTGGCGTCTTTTCTCAGCCTGGAAGTCATGTTTCCTAGGCAATGAATGGTGCTATTGGGAAAGAAGGTTGAATGAGGGAAGCTGAAGCTTCGAGTTCCAAGTTCTCAGTGAAAGCACCAAAAATGTTTGCGCAAAAAATGGGCAAACACCTCCAATCCGTATAATTTAGTTGATTTTATGTGTTTTTTAATGATTTGGGTTACTTGTGCAAATATGAAAAAAGTAGGGACTAAACTGTAAATGACACACAAATTTATAGTGGTTCGGCCAGAACGTGCCTGCATCCACTTTATATGTTATTCCCCTTTTTCTTTCAGATTACAAGTACAAAGCTTTAAGTACAAGTATAAGAAAGTTGTTTGAAAGTTCCTTCCTTGCTTGAGCTCTCAAACTTGTCTGCCATTGTTGTACCCCTGCCCCTCTATTTATAGAGTCAGGCTGGGGGCAGGGGTCTTGGACGTATATAGCTGCTGGTGGGCCTGGGCTGAAGCAATCTGGACTGACGCATCTGGTTCGGTGGCAGGAGATGAATGGATCGGTGGGGCTTTGGTTCGGTGGTAGATGATTCGGTGTTGCGTGGAGATGTAGGCTTGGTCCAGTGTTGGATGGCTCGGTGGTGAAGGAGTGTGCTTGGTTCGGTATGGAGCTTGGACCGGTGATGGGCTAGTAGAGGTTGGTTCGGCATGGTTGGTTCGGTATTGGGTAGGAGAGGTGTTGGTTCGGTGGCCACCTGGTTCGGTGGAGCATGGGGAGGTTGGTCCGGCAGATAGATGGTCCGGGTGTAGTTGGTTCGGTATGGAGACGTGGTGATTGGTTCGGTAGTGAGGCCGGACCGATACTTGAATGGTGGCGTCCTGGTTCGACGGCAATGGCATTGCCTTGGTTCGGCAGGTACAAGGGAGGTACTTGGTTCCTTCTTTTCTTTTGGTTCGATGGGGTTGGAAACACACCCAACAAAATCTAAATTAATTTATATTAAAATCGTTCAAACTTTGTAATGCTATATCTTATTCATACGAGGTCGAAAAATTACGAAACAAGTTGCGTCGGGTTCGTATGGACGAATACTACACTATGGAACTGGATTGGAGTCGTTTGGAGCTAGTGAAAATTTCGGGTAAAATTAAACGCACGTTTAATTTTATTCGAAATAAAACGCGGAAACTGAATTGAAATCAAGGTGAGAACTTCTCACTCAATCGAATTGTTCAATTTAAATTTTAAATATTTATTTTTAAAATTGCTTGATTATATGTGTGAATGATGATTGTTATCTATTGATTGTTAAAATAGACATTATGCGCCGTTAGTAAGCGGAGGTTATTTATTAAAAACATATACCGCGAATATTTCACTGCAAAGTGAAATTGGTATTATATATGTACTTGGAGTTGATTTTCCCGCATTATATAGCGGATGAGACCCTATTGCGCCGTCTATTAAGCGGATAATGTTTTTATAAATCTCATATACCGCGATAATTCCGTACTGAACGGAATTGGTATTGTGCTAACATCTTTGGATGCAGGGAAACAGGTTGGAGGGATCCAACTGGATTCCTCAACAATATTGATTTATTTACAGATATTGTGATGTTTTTTGATTATCATATTGATATATGATATTTGAATGCCGTGAATGACTATTTGGTGATGTTGCATCATCGGATCCATTTTTGAAGTTTTAAAATAATGGTTTTGATTTTAAAAAGAATTTTTAAAAGTGATTTTTGAAAGTATATGTTTTATTAAATTTTGAATTGTTAAAATAAATAAACATTGTAATTTTATTGTTATAAAAGTTATATTTTTGGAAAATAGTACTTAAGTATGATTTTGGAGTTATATAAGTTTTAAATAACGTTTTGTAAATTATTTAAAAGGATTGGTTTATTCAAATTGAGATTTTTGAATTATTATAAACGGTTTATAATAAAGATTTCTAAGATTAATATTTATAAATTAAAAATATGGGAATTGTGAAACGAGTTTTATTAAGTGTTAAAATGAAGCATAAATGGATTTCGCAAGTGAATAAAATTTATAGATTTATAAATTGTGAAGTTATGAAATGAATAGATTTTGTAAAATAAAAGATTTATAAATAATTAATGTATAAATCGGATTTTAGTATTTAAATGAGGTATAAATAGAATTTGTTAATAAATTGATTATATAAGTTGAAGTTATAAAATATAAAAGGGATTTGTAAACGTTGTTTTTATAAATCTGAAATTGACTTATTTTAATAAGTAAATTATTATAGCTTACTAAAGGGAGTATATTCACGATTTTAGACAGTGGATAATCCCTTGTATAAAATGTGTAGAAACGTTAAATTTGGTTAACGTAGTACATTCACGATTTTGGACAGTGAATTTATTATTAAATAAAATGGACATGTTTTGGGAAGTGATGTTTTAAATAGAATTAAACGATTTAAATATGTTTTAAAATGTACTATGAATCGAAACCATAGATTTCAACATTTATTGTGACGCCCCACCTCTATACCCACGCTAGCCAAGAACACTACGGTGTAATGCGGTCAACTAGCGCGGAGAATAAGGCTGTTGAGGAGCGGCCATCCGTAGTTAGGCCTTACACTAGTACTGGTTATCTCGATAGGAGTGGTATATATATTCTTTCATTTTTCATCTCTGATTTATTTACTCCCATCGACATACCCCAATTCAGTATAAAACGAACTACGATGGTTCATAATAGTTTAGGACAGTAAATATAATAATAACACAGATGATAAAAATGCGGAACACAGTTAAAACAAAAGGTCTCATATATATATAACTGATTTCAGTCACAATACATTTGACACAATACATATGATACAACTACAACAGTCGACTCTGGAAGTTATATATACAAGTACAATATCGACTAATATACATGAATACATATCAACCTATATTATGACACGACAACTCCAAAAGATATGAAAAGTCTTCATAGCTCAAAACAGCTACCCAAAGCAAGATATCTACAACCTGAAATAACTCGGGTCTGACCCCAGTATTAAATTCAAAAGAAAATAATACACGGGTCAGTCTAATTCAAACTCAGTTATTAGTGTACAGAAGCAATAATAAGTAAATAACAATTAGACGATAGTCAAAAATAAATTTCGTCTATCCGATCCCTAAATAAAGAAATCGGATAACGATAAATATAACACGCAGCAGTGTGAACAACAAATCAGCAAATTCAACCAAATCTGAATGCAATTCAGAATATTGAATTGAATAAACAAAACAGTTCAAACCATTGAAATATCAATTAAAATATTAATTTGAGTAGGGTTGCAGTACACGCACGCGTGCACTGCCTCGCCACTACAGCATATGGAATATGCAAAAGTTCAATAAATCAAAAAAAAATAGAATATCAATAAAATCAATATCGTGTGGCTGCAGTTTACACTTGCGTGCACTGCCTTGCCACTACCGTGATGATGTACCCAAAAACTCAACTCTGTGTGGCTGCAGTTCACGCTTACGTGCACTGCCTTGCCACTACAGTAATGATGTACACAACCGGGCACAAGGTTGAACCCGAACTATTAGCTGGATTCAACTCAAGTAAATTCGAAAAACAAACCCAATGGCAATCAAGTGGTACAAGGCCACATATATACTTACAGAAAATAGCTGTAACATACACAAAAATGCTGTACAGTGCACCACAAAGCAATCCCATATGAATATGCATACAGGGATGTCAAGTCTGGACCAAATGCCAACAAATGAATGTAGAATAAAGACCAGGTTTAATACAATTGGAGGTGGCAACATGGAACTACAAACTACAGGGATCACAAACTAAGCATCATATGAAAATGAGATCAGGTTGCCAACCAAGCATCATACAAATGCAAGAATTAACTGTGGATATAAATATCTCACTGTGACAATAGTACAAGAAACATGAATGACATTTCGACTCTATATATAATGTGCACAGCCACTAAAAACTGCATATACAACCAAATGAAGACAGCAACTTATGTACATGAACATGAAGGTAAGGCACTATTACAACTACATGAAATGAAGCAGTAACTTATGTTCAATGAACATGAAGGTATGGCACTATTACAACTACACATAAGGTTCATGGTGAAGTCAAAAATGAATCTCAAGGAAATGAATGAATACACAACGGCCAGAGTACAAAAATAATGAAAACAGGCTAGAGGAATTACAGTGTACTAGGGATGATCTACTACATAGTGCAGTAGATTCTCATGAATACAGCAATTTCAATGTGCACAAAGAAATGTACACAGGGGTGTACAATATCAACTACCATGTTCGACACTCAATACAGGAAGCTATGTGTCGAATGTGTAGGCAAGTGAGTGCATCTTAAACCAAAGGAGGCACCAGTATCAAATACATGAACCTGGATAATGCAAGTATCACTATCAAGAACAAAGCACATTGCCGAAGCAACAAAAAAGGGCAGTAACATTGAAATGGATCGAGGCAGTGCTACAATTAAAATATATTGCTTTTTCAAACCAAAATATTTGAATTCCAACAACTGCAGTTCACAGTAATACCGAAGTCGCCTGCGGTTCGAATTAAGGTGACCAGGAAACAAAATCAATGCCAAAGCCGATGACAGTAGGAACACAATCAACATCGTCCAAATCATTAGGAATCAAAACCCAGTCAAAAATCATCATTCATCGAAACAAAATAGACTGCTGAAGCGAAGTCAAACAACAATCAGACGAACACAAAAATAGGAATTCGAATCGAGTAAAACAGTGGTTTAAAATTGCCAAAAATCTCATAATGGCCGAAGTCAATGATTGACAAAGATTCAACTAAGTCAGATTTCAAAAAAAAACAAGTGTCAACACAAAATCGGACGAGAGCATAGCACTGAGTTAGAATTAAGATGTGAGTATAAATTACTCACCTTGTCGACGAATTTAGAAGGAGCCGAGCACACCAGAAATCGAGCGAAGCCAGAGCAACCGAGGGAAGACGAGCGAGCAACGATCGAACAATTGAAAGTGGCATCTTTGATTTTTATACAAAGCCCTAATTTTCGACCAAACGAAGAAAAGGGACGGGGCAGCCACCGTTTTATTTTCTTTTGTTAGGGTTTTAACCAATGAATGAAAACGAGAAAGAGAGGGGAACGGTATAACAGTGGATAAAGTATCACGGCCCCAAGAAAAACATGGGCCAACACTATTTTAAAGCCCGCATTCACTTTTAACCATTTATTATAAGAATTTCAAACTGGTTTAAAGATTTCAAACAGCAATTAGCTCCCGCCATTAATCATTTAATGATGATTATAAATTGGTGAAAAATCTCGGGTTGTTACAGACTCCCCTCCTTAAAGAAATTGCGTCCTCGCAATCATAAGGAATAAATGAACAAATGGTAACAACCATAAAGAACATCATCACAAGATGAAGAAATTTGGAATATGAAGTTCACCATAAAGAGCTTGAACGTGTTTGATCGATGAATTCTCTGGATTCCTAAGTGCAATCCTTAGGATTTGAGAACCATTGAACTTCCGCAAGAGAAACATCTTTATTTCGAAGGTGCTACACCCCCGAAGCAATGATATGAATAGAAGGTTGCTCAAGAATAAAAATCGGAAATCCCTAAGGCATTTCCGTAATTGGAAGACTTGGAAAACGTCATGAATAGCAAAAAAAATTGAGCCGGTACACCGGCGCAGTACAATATAAACACCAAAGAAATCTTTTAATTTCATAAAAGAAATTCACAAATTCTCTACAAAATTTAATTATCAATTAGATAATCAGAATACAGAAATCACAAAACAGCAATATCTAATTATCGATACGATAATTAGAAGACAGCAAAATCAGCAAATCTAATTATCAACAAAGATAATTAGAAAACACAAGTCACAAATATCTAACTATCAAAAACGATAACCACAAATTACCACAACGGTAATCAAATTTCAAATCAACAAATATTCAATTATCAAAACGATAATCAAGTCTTAATTCACAAATATTTAATTATCACAAACGATAATTAAATCTCAAATATCTAAATATCACGAGCGATAATCAGAAACAACAAATATCTGATTATCAAAAAAGATAATCAGAAATCACTAATCAACGAATATTTAATTATCACAATTGATAATCAAATCTTAAATCGCAAATATTTAATTATCACAAACGTTAATCAAATCACAATTATCTAATTATCACAAACGATAATTAGAAACAACAAATATTCGATTATCAAAAACGATAATCAAATCTCAAATATCTAATTATCAAAAACGATAATTAGAGACAACAAATATTCGATTATCAAAAACGATAATCAAATCTCAAATATCTAATTATCAAAAACGATAATTAGAAACAACAAATATTCGATTATCAAAAACGATAATCAAATCTCAAATATCTAATTATCAAAAACGATAATTAGAAACAACAAATATTCGATTATCAAAAACGATAATCAAATCTCAAATATCTAATTATCGAAAACGATAATTAGAAACAAAAAATACCTAATTATCAAAAACGATAATCAGAAATCACAAATATTTCAATTAACGAATCCGGAATTAACCAAAATAGCAAACGCACATGTCCCATAACCACAAGTTTTACTAAATTGTCTAATTACTTCATCGTTTCCTTGAAAGTGCAAAATTGTGTATTTTAAATAAATAACATTTTACGTCAAGTCCGGAATTAAATGAATCAGTAAAAGAAAGGGGTCATAGTCCTCGATTTTGCTGAAACGTTTAAATCGCTTTCTCATTCTTTTGAAAGCGTAAACTGTAAAAAAATTGAAAGCAATTTTTATTTTTGTTTTGAAGCAATTTTAAAGATAGCAAATTTTTAAAACACGTGATTAAAACAGCAACATCAGTAGGAACTACGATAAGAAAATTGCACCTCTCAAAATACCGTAAGAATGGTTAACAAAATCAGCATTGCGGGATAACCGCTTGAAAATCCATTTTAAAATTGACGGTTATTGTAGTTGATACGTCAAAATCTCATCAAAATAACTGGCATCAAAAGATAATACCAATGAATTTTCATTCATCAAAAATGTCACAAGAATCTTCTCAAAGATAGACAAGGGATATCATACCCTAAACTTGTATTCATAACAAGTCAATGACACAAGAAATCACCAATGCACAAAAATTGATAAAACTTATCAATAGAAATCACGAAAATTGGTGAAGCACCAATTCCAGAAGACTACACAAGAAATCCAGATATCACAAAATGAGAGTATGAAAACTCGAATGGAAGTACGGAAACTCAAATGGGAGTACGGAAACTCAAATGGGAGTACGGAAATTCAAATGGGAGTATGAAAACTCACCTACACGTGAGCATGAAAAATCACCAACACGTGTAACGCAAAGCGAGACGCTATCTCATGGTTGCATGCCATTAATTTTGACACACGAATGGCCAGAAGACCGTGGGGCGCTGCCCCACATATGTGATGGCGAAACATCACAAGAGCGGGGTCTAGTCTCCCTCGCAGACAAAGAGACATCGCACAGTTGCTAGTCTAAAACACAAAAATGATCGTCATGATCATCAAGTAGTGTCAATTACACTAAGCTAGTAAATATAAAAGTTTAGCTTCATGTCCCATAACCACTTGCTTAACATAAATATTTACGAAATACTGTAAATCTTCACTAGAAAATTGTCACAAAAGGTTCAATCAAACAAGTCCAAGGGTTAACCAACGAAGTAAACGCAAGCGTTTCATACCACTTGTTTTACTAAGCCGTTTAATTCGATTTCTCATTCGAGTGAAGTAAAGGCTTATATATACTAATAGATTGGAAAACGGTTTAGGAGAAAGAGCTTTGTAATAAAATAGTTTTGAAATCGTTTGGAGAAAAGGGTTTTGATATTTACTACTAGTATAGAAGACCTTTATATTTTTAAAGTGACAAATCACAAAAATGATTGTGGAAATAATCAATCACAAGAATTCACATACGAAGACGTGAATAGAATCCAAAGAAATCGATACCGAGTTCATCAAAAGGTATGTTCACAAAAATCCCGAAGAAAATGTCATCAAAGTTGCTAATAAATGATAGCAACAAATCGGGGAAATAATCAAGAATCGATTAAATTTGGAAACCAAATCAATTCACTAAAATTCACATTCGAAGACGTGAGTAAAATCCAAAGAATTCGATTCCAAATCCATCAAAGTAGAAATACCCAAAAATTCCAGAAATAGAAGTTATCAAAGTCGACAAAGATGACAACAACTAATCCGAAAAGAAGAATCGATTAACAATTGGAATAACGAAGCAAAACGAGTATAAATGCATAAATGACTTCAACAAAAATAAAAATCAAGTCAATGCCGAAGTCAACAAGTAATGGCCACAACAGCATATAAAGAAATAACAACAAGGCACAAAGGCCAATGCTTAAGAATTCACAGTGCAAACAAATGCAATAAGCAAGTGACAGTAGTGAAAAGCTTCCACCAAGTGAATGTGAAATATGTACACTGCAAATTCGAGAAGGTAGCGGACTACCACAAAATGCAAGGAGATCAAAATAGCTTTAATTGGCCAAATTCAAACAAAATCAACGTCGGCTAAATCAATTCAAAGCCGAAAACACAAGAACAAAATCCTTATCATCAAAAATCCAACTTGAGTTCGTAAAGCAAACGGAGGCCGAAGCAAAAATACATTCACGAAATCAAAATCAAAGTCACATGAATAAGCGTTAGGAATTCATAACTAACAATCAAAGAGAATCGTATGCAAAGATGAGAGATAAAATATCGACAAATAGTTGTAACACAAGTTCCATCTAAGTTATGTTTTATATTTTGTTCTAAACCCCAGGCTCTGATACCAAGCTGTGACGCCCCACCTCTATACCCAGCTAGCCAAGAACACTATGGTGTAATGCGGTCAACTAGCGCGGAGAATAAGGCTGTTGAGGAGCGGCAATCCGTAGTTAGGCCTTACATTAGTACTGGTTATCTCGATAGGAGTGGTATATATATTCTTTCATTTTTCATCTCTGATTTATTTACTCTCATCGACATACCCCAATTCAGTATAAAACGAACTACGATGGTTCATAATAGTTTAGGACAGTAAATATAATAATAACGAAGATGATATAAATGCGGAACACGGTTAAAACAAAAGGTCTCATATATATATAACTGATTTCAGTCACAATACATTTGACACAATACATATGATACAACTACAACAGTCGACTCTGGAAGTTATATATAAAGGTACATTATCGACTAATATACATGAATACATATCAACCTATACTATGACACGACAACTCCAAAAGATATGAAAAGTCTTCATAGCTCAAAACAGCTACCCAAAGCAAGATATCTACAACCTGAAATAACTCGGGTCTGAGCCGAGTATTAAATTCAAAAGAAAATAATACACGGGTCAGTCTAATTCAAACTCAGTTATTAGTGCACAGAAGCAATAATAAGTAAATAACAATTAGACGATAGTCAAAATTAAATTTCGTCTATCCCATCCTTAAATAAAGAAATCGGATAAGGATAAATATAACACGTAGCAGTGTTAAACAACAAATCAGCAAATTCAACCAAATCAGAATGCAATTCAGAATATTGAATTGAATAAACAAAACAGTTCAAACCATTGAAATATCAATTAAAATATTAATTTGAGTAGGGCTGCAGCACACGCACGCGTGCACTGCCTCGCCACTACAGCATATGGAATATGCAAAAGATCAATAAATCAAAACAAAATAGAATATCAATAAAATCAATACCGTGTGGCTGTAGTTCACGCTTGCGTGCACTGCCTTGCCACTACCGTGATGATGTACCCAAAAACTCAACTCCGGTGGCTGCAGTTCACGCTTGCATGCACTGCCTTGCCACTACAGTAATGATGTACACAACCAGGCACAAGGTCAAACCCGAACTATTAGCTGGATTCAACTCAAGTAAATTCGAAAAACAAACCCAATGGCAATCAAGTGGTACAAGGCCACATATATACTTACAGAAAATAGCTGTAACATACACAAAAATGCAGTACAGTGCACCACAAAGCAATCCCATATGAATATGCATACAGGGATGTCAAGTCTGGACCAAATGCCAACAAATGAATGTAGAATAAAGACCAGGCTTAATACAATTGGAGGTGGCAACATGGAACTACAAACTACAGGGATCACAAACTAAGCATCATATACAAATGAGATCAGGTTGCCAACCAAGCATCATACAAATGCAAGAATTAACTGTGGATATAAATATCTCACTGTGACAATGGTACAAGAAACATGAACGACATTTCGACTCAATATATTATGTGCACAGCCACTAAAAACTGCATATACAACCAAATGAAGACAGCAACTTACGTACATGAACATGAAGGTAAGGCGCTATTACAACTACATGAAATGAAGCAGTAACTTATGTTCAATGAACATGAAGGTATGGAACTATTACAACTAGACATATGGTTCATGGTGAAGTCAAAAATGAATCTCAAGGAAATGAACGAATACACAAGGGCCAGAGTACAAAAAAAATAAAAACAGGCTAGAGGAATTACAGTGTACTAGGGATGATCTACTACATAGTGCAGTAGATACTCATGAATACAGCAATTTCAATGTGCATAGAGAAATGTACATAGGGGTGTAAAATATCAACTACCATGTTCGACACTCAATACAGGAAGCTATGTGTTGAATGGGTAGGCAAGTGAGTGCATCTTAAACTAAAGGAGGCACCAGTATCAAATACATGAACCTGGATAATGCAAGTATCACTATCAAGAACAAAGCACATTACCGAAGCAACAACAAAGGGCAGTAACATTGAAATGGATCGAGGCAGTGCTACAATTAAAATATATTGCTTTTTCAAACCAAAATATTTGAATTCCAACAACTGCAGTTCACAGTAATACCGAAGTCGCCTGCAGTTCGAATTAAGGTGACCGGGAAACAAAATCAATGCCAAAGCCGATGCCAGCAGGAACACAATCAACATTGTCCAAATCATTAGGAATCAAAACCCAATCAAAAATCATCATTCATCGAAACAAAATAGACTGCCGAAGCGAAGTCAAACAACAATGAGACGAACACAAAAATAGGAATTCGAATCGAGTAAAACGGTGGTTTAAAATTGCCAAAAATCTCATAATGGCCAAAGTCAATGATTGACAAAGATTCAACTAAGTCAGATTTCAAAAAAAACAAGTGTCAACACAAAATCGAATGAGAGCATAGCACTGAGTTCGAATTAAGATGTGAGTATAAATTACTCACCTTGTCGACGAATTTAGAAGGAGCCGAGCACACCAAAAATCGAGCGAAGCCAGAGCAACCGAGGGAAGACGAGCGAGCAACGATCGAACAATTGAAAGTGGCATCTTTGATTTTTATACAAAGCCCTAATTTTCGATCGAACGAAGAAAAGGGACGGGGCCGCCACCATTTTATTTTCTTTTGTTAGGGTTTTAACTAATGAATGAAAACGAGAAAGAGAGGGGAACGGTATAACAGTGGATAAAGTATCACGGCCCCAAGAAAAACATGGGCCAACATTATTTTAAAGCCCGCATTCACTTTTAACCATTTATTATAAGAATTTCAAACTAGTTTAAAGATTTCAAACAGCAATTAGCTATCGCCATTAATCATTTAATGATGATTATAAATTGGTGAAAAATCTCGGGTTGTTACATTTATTGTTGAAATAGACGTTTTCGAGAATAAGGAAATGGTGGACTATAACGCTGTTGTTATAGTAAATGATTTCCGAAAGGAAATGTTTTTTTGTATAGTATTGGGATTTATATATCTATCTAAATTTTGAATCCCTATACTAGTTATTTTGGGTTGTCGTAACGATGCTTTACGCAACATTCGTTTTGACTCAAATAAATGTGTTTAAGCGCACGTTTTCCTTAAAGAATGAAATATATACTTAATTTAGATTTAAGTATATTGAATATTTTCCAAGTGTTGAAAATAAATGGATTTGCGAATTACTTATTATTAAATAAGTATGGAAATGTTTTCCAATATGAAGTGGATATTTTAAGATTTTATCTTTTAAAGATAAATTGAAAATGAATATTAGAAATCGATTTGGAAATCATATATTCATAGATATTTTGGAAGTGTAAATTCACTATGGAATTTATAAAAGAAAGGGGAATTTATTTAAAAATAAACGTTGATTTATTTTTGAAGTGTGGGAATAAATTTACGGATTTGGAACGTCAATATAACGTAAATCGGTAAGGATTTATTTAATTAGTTTAAATGAACCATGTTGAAATGAAAGTATTTTTGCGTAAGGAAAATGATTTGAAATTTGTTTTCAAAAGTGGTAAATGGTGAAAAGTGATTTGAAAATTTGTTTTCAAATGGTTAAAGTATGGAAATTGTATATCTAGTAAAGATATTTTGGAAAATAAATAATTTGAAAAATTATTTGGAATCTGGTGATGTTGGGCATACCTATTGATAGTTAAATAACCGACTATCAATATTTACCTTTAAATAGGTATTTGTTGTGATTTTCTTGAATTTTGAATGCCGCACTTATTTTCAAAATAAGCGCTCACTATTCGGGTTAGCCGGGAAAGAACCTTGGGGTCGTATATCCCATTCCGAATATGTGATACGTCGTTATGGATTGCATTTGATGACCGGTGTTGAAGAACGGATATTTGTGAAAATGGAAGGATAACCGTCGAATGTTTCTGCATCGACTGATCTCCGATATAGAAATTTATTACCCTTTGTGATGGGAAGTTCGGTCGTGATTAGTGAATATCCGGATTGCAAGGACTTCTTTGTAAGTACCTTCGGTTCCGTTCGATCCTGGAACGGACTTGTATGGATGTGTGTCTGACATTACAATTTGAGATGTAAAGCTGGTTTCTACCAAATAAATTTCCGTTGGTGGCGGTGAATTTATTCTCTTAGCTTAACACCCTTAGAGGTTATGTAGTTGATGGTTACTAGTGATACATTCCCAAATTGGTAATATGGCATACGAAGTGCTGTTGAGCATTTGTTGAACAAAGCACAGCTTTTGTATAAAGCGTGGCTTTGTGGACGAGACTTCGTCGGACCTCACACCCCGGAAATGGTCAAAACAGGAAGGATGCAGCAAGGTTATTAGGGGGTAGCGCCCCTTTAGTGTATGACATTCCTTCTGGATAGAGGTGGTATTATGGTATGGAGCCAAGATACTTAACCTATGTTGCTGCTGCAAATTTATTGCTTTGTGGTTGTTGGAAATCGAGGATCCTCGGATATAGATCGGTTACGATCGGGGAATGACATATTCGTGTCAGTAGTTACCCAGTTAGGGGTAACCCGGCCTTGTGTTGGCAGAGATCTGGTTAGGTTCTCGGGTCGGCTTTCCAGAGGCGTACCATGTGGCAATGGGAAGTTCCTTGGCCTGACCATTTGTTGGAAATCCAAAGAAACAATATGATCTTGTACGGTTTTAGTTGTAGAACCTATCATTCACTTATGGTAGCGCCCCACTGTTTGGATGGTAGCTATAGTAGGCATAAGTGCGGAATGCCTATGCTGGCTAAGATTTATATCTTTACTTTCGAAATGTTTTCTACACTATGCACTAGTAATAATATCAAATGTTTCTTTTTAATGCGTATCAAGCATCTTTGACTATCATAAGGAGAAATCTCCTCCGATTCTGCGTTTGCATTATGTGTGTGTGCGGAAGGCCTTATGGTTGTCTCATTTTCCAAAAAGCATTGCGAATCTATTTTAAAATTATCCTATACTTTGTTTTAAAGATAAACTGTTTTAGTTCTCACACCAGTCACATGACTGACTCGGAGTTTATTGTTTTCCTTCCTAAACTCTGGGTGCCCCCCAATTTCCACACGGGCAGTCTAGAGTTAGTTATCAGGATATTATGGAATTCAGGAGTTGCTGGAGGCAAGCTGGATGGCATGGCGTATTCACTAGTATATAGTATTTCTTTTCCGTTGTTTGTTGTTGTTTGTTGTTGTACACTCTGATGATGTAATGTAATGTAATATGATGTAATGTAATAACTGATATAGTTCTTTGTTTAAAGATTATTCATTTATCTATTATATGTTGTTCCGCTGCGATTGTGAGATTCTGATATTGTTCTTGTTGTTTCTTTCTATTCTGCTCTACCCTTTTCTCTCTTCTTTTATCTTTTTCTTCTTCTTTAACCTTAACGGTACGGTTTTTCGGCATTCGATTGCTCGGCAGTTGATACAGTGGACGTATTGATGTCGGTTTTGAGCGTCGAAAAGTCGCATTCGTCACAATTTATAGAAAAAGAAATGAAGTGGTAAATTACCAAAATATCCCTTTACCAAATTACCAAAATAACCTTACTTACTTCTAAAGTAATCTTATTTTTTTTCAACACTTTACAATATATTTCAAATCATTACTTTATATCATTTTCACTTAGATATTAAGTAAAGTAAATAATAATTATGTTTCTTTGATTTCATGGTTTACTTTTTGACTTTTGTACTTGTTTTGTCTTTTTATGCTTACTTTTTCTTAATTGTTTTCTAGAAGTTTCTAACCATTCTTAGTAAAAGTAAACTTGATTAGTGAATTAATTAATAATTATACTATTTGAATATATATTCCTATATAATAAAATAGAGGTGCGACAACGTTGCGATAACTTTTAATCGACTAAACGTCGTTTTTCGACAAAATGTTTTACGGCCATATTTTGACGTTTTAGTTAAACTATTTATTTATGTAAACCAAATTTAAAAATGAACTTTTTACTTCTTTAAATAAATTAAAACATGTCTCTTTATATTTTAAAATCGTACTTAATTAATATTAAAATCTCTAATTTTACGGTATATGTAAAACTGACAAAATGCGTCAAAATTTTGTTATTTTTGTAAAATGATTATTAACATACTTTTAAATCTTTTAATATTCTTTTATTATCTTTATTAGATGTTTTAAATAAGTCTTATCTTTTTAGATAAATATTTAAATCTATTTATTTAAGCATTTATTTATTTTTAACAAAACTTAACTTTTGTTGATTTGTTCTAAAATCCAAATTTATACTTTTTAAATTATCAACTATAAGAATACATAATTTCTCTAATATTACATATTATATATAACTTGTTTATTTAAGTTTTAAACCTTTTTAAACGAAATGTCTCATTTTCGAAGTAGCGAAATTACGGGACGTTACAACCCAGAACCACGAGCCTCGTCGTAAACCAAAATCGGACATACTCGAACCCATCAGGCAGAAAACCCTACTACCTATTCCACGTAACGCCACCTAATACCGATCACCGGAGTTCACGTCACCACGCCTGGGGCTACACCCAAGTCCCCTCTCTCTTTTCCCCCACGACCGATCTCCTCCAATGCCATGTCATTGTAGCAATAGCCTATTTCCCAACCTCGATCAAAACCGAGCTAAAACCCTACTACGACCCAACACCGCCGCCAGGGTGAACTAAAAATTCACCTACCATTTTTGCCGAACTCGCCTACTGTAACATCCCAAAATTTTGAATTCTAAATTTGATAAATCGTACTTTTTAATTTAAATTGAAAAGTTTCAAATGAAATAAAATATTATTAAAATTAAATAAAATAAAGATATATGGAATTGAATAAATATTTGATAGTTTAAGCTTTAAATAATAATAAGTAAGGAAAAGAAAATATAGCAAACAAGAAATTTTTTTAAACAATAAAATAAAATATATGTGATGAATTAAATATTAATAGTTAACTTTAAAATAGAAATAAAATTCAAGGTTTATATTGTAATAAGATTTTATAGTTATAAAATGACATAGGAAATTCATACAAGTTTCATAAGAACTATATAAACTAGGAAACAACAACAAAAAGTTGTATGTAAAACAAAAACAAAATTTGATTACAAAAGAAGGAAAAATCTGCCAAATAAAACAGAACTTTGTACTTATAGAAATCAAATTAAGATTGTATGTAAACTAAGATGGAAACATGAACATTTAATGCCATCCTCTCAGCATATACAAAAATCATAATCAACCGAAATAAACATGTCTTAGTCAACGAGAAAAAAAATAAATATAAAATATCTGATCAAAGAAACAATTGCACCAGTTAAACCTTCCCCTGTATAAACCATCTCCCTTATATATACACATGCATATTTGCTTTATTCCATTCAAACAAAAACACAGCAAAGCCTGAAAGAAAATAAAATAAAACATCATATTTTACAAATTCAAGATCATTCAACTGAGTAAAACGGAAAAAAAAATTAAAAGGAGATCAAACTGCAGTTCTTCAAAAACACATAAACGACTCTGTTCATCAACATACTATGTGAGTAAACCTATATTCTTTATTCGAAACCTAAGTTTTTAGTTTATAAAATCCTGAGCTTTGCTGCATACTGAAGGAAAACTTGTTCTGTATGTCTTTTTATCTGTGATTACTGGAAATGTTTACACAGTTATTCTTTAATATTTTGTTTCCGAACAAATTGACTTGGAAAGATTTTCAAATAAACTTTATATAATCCTTTTCAGATTAAGATTTTTAAACAAAATAAGCTTATTTAATTCTGAATCACAGCTCAAAATTTGTTTCAAGCTTGAACATGAAGTATTTGTCTCTTTAACTTAAAATTTACAGTAAAAACAAAATCATGTGATAAATTCAAGTATGTAAATCATTATTTTGATTGTATAATTTAAATAATCACACAAAGGGATGATTTTTAAAATTAATATGATGATTTTTATTTAAGTGGTTCAAGAGCAGTTCACGTTTGAACCAATTTTGTTCTTTTTCCAATCGATCAAATGATAATTGATAAAAATTGGTGTGAAGCTAGCATGTTGATCCAGGACTTTAGGAAAATTGTCGAAAAAAAAATTTATTGTGTAAATTGATGAGTTAAGTTCAAATTAGGGTTGTAGACGAGGTTGTTTGCGTGTCTGTAAATGAGGTGATTTCATCACCTCGAAGGCACCGAGCTTTGCGAGGTTCTGGGGGATGATGGCTTGGTGTGTTGACGAGATGTGGCCGAGGGTGTGGCGTCGCTAGTGGTTTGAGGAGCGGCGGCGAGGTAGTTTAGTTGGCTGTGTTCGAGTGCAGTGACGAGAAAAATGCAAGTTTTCGATTTTGAATTTTTCGTGTCGAACCGAAGTTCGATTTTGAGTTTAGGCGAGTTTTTCGACCTGTCGAAACTCGCGATGGCCACCAGAACGGCAGCTCGACGTCGTGCACGTGCACGACATCAATTTTGTGTCAACGAGTTGGGCCTCTGGAGAGACTCGAGGAAGCATTCGAGAAAAAGGGGTTTTGGCTCGAAGTCCTCTCGCATTTAAATAGGGTTGTTTCCAGCAGTATATAACTTAAGAAAAAAAAAAGGAAGAAGAAGAATATGTGAACAATCAGGGGATGTCTCGGGGAAAAGAAGAAGGAACCCGAGTTTGACTAGAGTGCAAATCTGGGTTTACTCGGGTTTTGTTTAAAAATTGGGTTAGGCCCAATAAAATTTTGAATTTACAATGTTAAGTAAATTTTTGTATTTACAAGGTAACCAATATTGATCTATGTTAAATTAAGAACTTACTATAAGTTTTAAATTACTTAACAATGTTTTAGAATTTAATAAATTCTTTAACTACATAATTTAATTTAAGTTAAGTATTAAAGTTAATTAACATTAAAACTTTTTATAACTGTGATAAATTGACTTCCAAAGCATAAAGAGGATTTTCTAAATGATAATTAAGGCAAATAATTACTATTAACTAATGGTTTTGAAAAACAATCAAGAATGATTTATAATAGTAAATTCTAATTTGTTAATTAATGATTAAGTATCTAATTAATTTGTAAATTAGGAATTTTCAATTAGATAAATTAAGTTGATTAACTGTTAATTAAATCAATCAATTAAGGAATAATTAGTTAATAAGATTGATTAAGATTTAAATTTATTTATCCAAAATTAATCACTGATTTTAGGATAATCAAAAAAAAATTATGTGGTTAATTTATTTAAATCACACTCACATTAGAAAATAATTAACTATTGCTGTGCACTAGATTGATATTTCTATTCTGGTTGTGATACTGTGTGATGTAGATTGCTATGTACTACACTGTAATTGTGATTTGTTCTTGTATTGATGTGGAAACCCCTTTGCCCGTAAAACGGCATTTAAACTTCGATGCGACAGGGAGTCGGATTTCAGTAAGTTATCTGAAACCCACATCGAACACTGAATATGGATCTTTGTGATTGATATATATCCACGTGTTTTAAAATTAAGCGTTCACTATTCGGTTTAGCCGAGAGAGGACCTTTGTGTCATATAACCCATTCCGAATAGTGATACGTCGAAGTGGATAGCATTTGAAGACCGGTGGTGAAGACTGGGTGCCTTCGAAAACGATAGGATAACCTATCGATTTTCTCTGCACTGAGTTGCTCCGGTATAGAGATTCCCTAAGTGGTGGGAAGTCCGATCGGGATTGTGGATACCCGGATTTGTAAGGGCTTCTTCCTTTATTGGACGAAGTGCCTTCGGTTCTGTTCGAACCCGGAACAGACTTGTATGATTGTATGTCTGACACTACATTTTGAGGTATAAAGCAGATTTCTTTCAAATACGTATCTGTTGGTGGCAGAGAATTTATTCTCTTAGCTTAACACCCTTCTCTGAGACGTACGAGCTCAGAGGTTATGTAATTGAAGGTTATCAGCGATATACACCCAATTTGGTAGTGTGGCATGCTAAGTGCTGCTATGTGTTGATGATCATTTGTTGATCATTTGTGATCAAGCATGGCTTTCGTGTAAAGAGTAGCTTTATGGACGAGACCTCATCGGACCTCACAACCCGAAAATGGTCGAAACAAGAAAGATGCGGCAAGGTTATGAGGGTCGCGCCCTTTAGGGTATGTCATTTCCTTCTGGAAAAAGGTGGTGTCATGGTATGGATCCCAGACATTTACCTGTGTGGTCGCTCCAATCTCATTTACTGTGTGGTTGTTGCTTTGTGATAGAAGGCCCTCGGATAAAAGTCCCAAAGGACCGGGAGTGGCATATTCGTGTAGTAGTTACCTAGTTACGGAGGTAACCCGGCCTTGTGTTGGCAGAGAGCTGGTTAATTTCTCAGGACGTCCCGCCAGAGGCTTACCCATGTGGCAGTAGGAAGTTCCTTAGCCTGACCATTTGTTGGAAATCTAATTCCCAATACGAACCCAGTACGGTTTTAGTTGTATAACTTGCCATTTACTTATGGTGGTCACTACTATTTAGATGGTAGCTATAGTAGGCATAGTTCGGAATGTCTATGCTGGCTAAGATTAATATTATATTTTTGAAATGATTTTTCTACACTATGCACTAGTAATAATATCAAAGAATTTTTCTAGTATCAAGCATGTTTGACTATCATGAGAAGAAATCTCCTCCAATTCTGCGATTGCATTGTGTGTGTGGCGGGAGGTCTTATGGTAGTTTCATTTTCCGAAAGCACCCCGGATTTTCTTTTATAAATTTAGTTTATTTAAAAGCAACTGTTCTGTTTACTCATACCAGTCTCATGGCTGACCCGAAGTTTATTGTTTCTTTCCTAAACTCTGAGTGCCCATAATTTCTACACGGAAAGACTAGTAGCAGGTTTCCGTGTTCAGGTGTAGCCATATTTTGGAGCTTTTGCTTTGGAGATATTTTAGAAGCTTTTGGGATCTTAGGTGTTTAGTTTTTGGGAGTTTGTTATCACTTCATTCCTTGAAGACTTTTTGGATATATGATCACTGTTGTATTATTATGATGGTTATTTGGAGTTGTGATATGTGTAAAAATACTCTGATGTCGTAATGGATATTATGTTGATGTTGTATCTGTGATGTATGCATGATATTCATTTTGTTCCGCTGTTTTATATTTATCTGATGTTGTTATAAGCTCCGGCGAACCAGATTCGATGTTTGGATATGCGGCATTTGAATACGAGTGTCGTATTCGGTGCCGATTTTCGAAAGTCGAGTCAGGGCTGTCACACCTACCCCCAGGCTAGCTACAATAGAGACCTTGACCTTCCCGATACACCCGATCACCAGGAAAACCCAAAATTCGTTCATCTAAAAAATTCTTCTCAAATATAAACTTAAAATTTATGTCATGATCATCAAAAATCATCATTTCCTAACAAAAATCTGATTAAGAAATCCAAACTCAAAATTATGAACATTGATTTTTGACTTATCTTTGATTTCTCACTGCATATTTCCATTTTCAAAATATTTACCCAATATTTTCCCTTAAATCTATTTTTAAAAATAAAGTTATATACATACAAATACTTTTCATTCAGAGATCAAAGTCTAACTTTGTTTAGGTGGGATGTTATAGATTTTTGATCAGGTTTTGAAACCTGTAAATTATGAACAGAAGTATCCCTTCCCTGTTCCCAGACATGCACATCTATTTCCATATATATATATATATATATATATATATATATATATATATGCACAATAATATATACATCCATGCAAGCACTTATCACCACTAAACTTCAAGTGTTTATCACAAATATCCAGATATCTCAACAGATTCTAGTTTAAATAGGTTAGTTTTGCTCACAGTTTAAAACAGGGAGAGACAGGCTTTTGAAAATTTGAAAACTGGACTTAATTCTTGATTTCAGATCTTTGAGTAGAACTTGAAAACTGAAAGTTTTTGAATCTGATTAGATCTTTGATTTAGTTTTGAAGTTGAAATCTTGCTTGATGATTTTTAAGGAGTTGTTTTGTTTCCTTCTTTTTTATCCTGATTTGATTTTCTTTTTTATAGGCTTGTTGTTTAGTTTTTAATTTCTATTTTATTACTCAGATTTGAAAATTAAGAAACGTATAAAAGGAAATGGGAATAGGAGTAGAAAGATATATATAAATTTTTTCTTCATTTTTTATTAATTTAAAAAGAAAATGACAATTGTCATAATTATCTTGCCATTTGTAATTTGCACGCTATATTGACTTACATTTGTTAAATTGTATTTTAAAATTTTTACACTTGTATAAATTGTTTTAATATGGTTTTTGTATAATTTTTTTATCTTATTTTATATATATACTTATGTTCTTTTTTATAAACTTTTTAATAAATTTCTATTTGATTAATACATTTTCTAAATTTATTTATAAAATCCTTTAAAGAAAATAATATATAATGTCACGGTCCAAATTCCATCTTTTGAAAATCGACATCCGTACTTCACTGTACTTAAATGCCGCAGATTCAAACGTTGAAACTCAAGTCGTGCCGGAGCTTATAACACATCAAGTATAACAATACAGCGGAAGAAAAAGAAATGAATATCATTGATATACAACATTCGATACAACAAATGATACAATATGAATCAATATCAGAGATACAATGAATATCGGAAAACAATAAAAAACAGCGGAAAAACAGATAGCCAAGAGATAACTCCAATCCAAATGCTCCTAATGCTAAAACTCCAAACCACAAGCTCGAACCACCATTAAGTTGCACCAAGCTCAGCAAGTCCAGTCCATGAATCTGAAGACTCCAAAGAATACCAAAGAAGAAGCTGAAAGCTACCGAATCTATATCTGTATCTACTATCTGAAAAACCCAACTGTAGACTGCCCGCGTGGAAAATAATGGGCACCCAGAGTTTAGGAAAGGAACAATAAACTCCGGGTCAGTTGTGGGACTGGTATGAGCAAACAAGAATAGTTTTATCTTTAAAAACAAACAAAAGAATTTAAAATTTATATTCCGCAATGCTTTTAAGAAGAAGAAACTACCATAAGGCCTCCCGCCACACACACACTGCAAACGCAGACTTGGAGGAGATTTCTCCTTATGATAGTCAAATATGCTTGATGCGAGAAAATTTCTTTGATATTATTACTACAAGTGCATAGTGGAAAACATTTCGAAAGTATAATATTAATCTTACCAAGCATACACACCATTATAGTATGCCTACTATAGCTACCATGTTAGATGACAGGTTCTACAACTAAAACCGTAAAGGGCTCGTATTTGGAAGATTGGATTTCCAACAAATGGTAGGGCAAAGGAACTTCCCGAATAAAATGAAATGGAACGCCTCTGGAGGGACGTCTCCGGAACCTAACCAGATCTCTGCTACACAAGGCCAGGTCACCTCTGTAACTAGGTAACAACTGACACGAGTATGCCATCCCCCGGTCGTTACCAACCTTTATCTGAGGGCCCTCAATCCAACAACCACATAGTAAAGTAACTGGGCTCCATACCATGATACCAACTTTTAAGAAAACAACATAAGTAAATATCTGGGCTCCATACCATGATATCACTTTTTATCCAGAAGGAAATGGTCATACCCTCAGGAGGCGCTACCTCCAAATAACCTTGCCGCCACAATTCCTGTTTCGACCATTATCGGGTTGTGAGGCTCGACAAGGTCTCGTACACAAAGCTACGATTTACACGAAAGCCATGCTTTGATCACAAATGATCAGCAGCACTTCGTATGCCACATTACCAAATTGGAAATGTATCACTAGTAAACATCAACTACATAAACTCTGAGCTCGTATGTCTCAGAGAAGGGTGTTAAGCTAAGAGAATAAATCCCCGCCACCAAACAGAAATGTATTTGATAGAAACTGGTTTTACATCTCAAAGTGTAACGTCAGACACACATCCATACAAGTTTGTTCCGGGTTCGAACGGAACCGAAGGCACTTCCAAAGAAGTCCTTGCAAATCCGGGTATTCACAATCCCGATCGGACTTCCCATCACTTAGGGAATCTCTATATCGTAGCTACTCAATGCAGAGACAATCGATAGGTCATCCTATCGTTCTCGAAAACACCTAGTCTTCACCACCGGTCTTCAAATACCATCCATAACGACGTATCATTGTTCGGAATGGGTTATATGACACAAGGTCCTCTCCCGGCTAAACCGAATAATCAGCGCAATATTTAAAAGAACATATGGATATTGGGATCTCAGTTAAATCATAGCTTAAAGCCCAAAACCATTCATTCAAATGGTTAAACAAATTACCATACAAACAAAAAGATTCATTTCAAAAACCTTCAATGCATTAAACAATTTCCACACTTAAATCTTTTAAACAAAAGATCTACTTTTTAAAATCACCTTTCAATTTAAAACAAGGTTCACCAATCTTTTAAAACAAAGATTCATTCGTAGACTTTCAAAACAATTCATTTCAAATTGGTTTAACTCATCCGGTCTTTAAATCAAAGGCTCTTTTCGTAGCTTTCAAAACAATTTTCGAAGATTCATTCATAACTTTCAAAACAATTCCCATTTCAAATCTTTTATATATATAAAAGATACCCCATAAAAAAATCCACTTCAATTTCAAAATAGGGTTCCACTATCTTTCACAAGATTCAATTATAGCTTTCAAAGCCATTCTATTTCAAGCTTGAAATATTTTCATCATAATTTGGAAATTCTTTCCTTATATAAAAGCTATTATTATTTGAAACCGCTTGTTACCATTTCAGAAAACCCGATTATAATTGCACGAGTTAAGGTCTTTCAAATATAAACTTGGGTTAAATTCAAATTCTCAAAACCATACTTTTAAAATGGTTTAAAAACCCATATAAACTTGTGTGACCTTTTTACATCATAAATTCTCAACATAGAATTCAATTTCAAATTTTGAATTCCAATTTTAAATCAAAATTTCAAAACTAAATCAAGTTATTCAAAAATAACTTTTATCTTTGAAATTCCTTTCCAAAAGCTTTCACTTTAAACCCAATCCATATCCAAAACCATTTGGATTTAAAAGTTCAATTAAAAAACTGTGACCTAACCGATTTCCATGTGAAATCCATATTTGTGTGTGTACAGTGTAGTCCAGGGGTTTTTACACAATAGTGCAACAACAATCATCACATCACAGATTAAAGCGCATAAATATCAATAAGCGATATAAACTATAACGCTTATCTTCATTCACAGATTCATAGATAAAGTAAATTTATCAATAACAAATATTCACTAATATGATTCGATGTGGGTTTCGGATAACCAACTGGAATCCGACTCCCTGTCGCATCGAAATTCAAATGTCGTTTTACGGGCAAAAGGGGTTTCACACACGTATAGAAACAAATCACATATTACAGTTCATCATAAAGCAATCACAGTATCACAACAGAAATATCAATCCAATACAAAATATTTGATGATGGATATAATTCTCTTAATTAATTATTTTAATTTACAAATTCTTAATTGTTAACCTGATTAAGTTTAATTATCTTTGTTAATTGACTATTCTTCAATTGATTAACTATTAATTATAAAATCATTACCAAAAACATTAATTGTTAATCATTATTCTTGTCATATAAATGAATTTGGTTTACAGTTAGCATTTGATATTGTGATTTACTTCTAGAATTTTTATTTTTATTAAGTTAAACTTTTAAAACAACCTTTATTTAAAAGAAAATAAAATTTCAAATATTCTTGGACTCCATAAATCTCAAATAATTATTTAAATACCATTTATCTAAATTCCATTTGTAACTATCATAAATTTATGAAGAGTGGATTTGAAAAAAAAAAATTAACTTGTATTTCAAAATTATATCAAAACTGGATTTCCTGCTATTTTATGACTAACCCGAGACTTCCTCGAGTTGTACCCGAGGAAAACACTCACTTGCTTCGAGTTTTAGCCAACATTGACCCGAGTGACATTTTATTTCAAAAATATGTTTAAGGTTAAAAACCAACCCGATACAAACCCAAAACAACGTGAGCTCATCTTCGAGTTTTTCTTTTCAATTCCCCCGCGTAACACTTCGAGTTACCTCCCTTTCTTCCCCAACTCATCACAACTGACACCACCCATCATCGTGCACATGCACAACCGGCCGACGCTGCTTTGACCATCGTCGTGGCCTCCGTTGCATCGCCGACAACCTCCTCGATCATCACATAAACCCAGATTGATTATCTCATGCTAGAATCGAGATCGAGCCTATCAACATTTCCTGTAACCCAACACCTCCGATGAAATTGCCTTGCCGGCTTCAATTCCAACCCCAAACACCTTAAAATTCCAACCAGAGCTACACCATGATTCGACTCATCGATTCCTCTTGGTCCGATACTCTCCATTGCCACGACGTCGACAATCTAGCTCTTGAAAACCTCGCCGGTCCATGAGCTTATAAAACCGTAAAACCCTTTTGATGAACCACTTCGACGTGTACAAAAAATTCCGGACCATTTTTCTGATGATCCCCAAACACCTAGCCTTCTTCACCAACGAACACGACTCTCAATTCGTCGCCGATCGACGAGGATTGACTAAAACGAATTTTTCGATTAACCCAAGAATTTTGCCTTGAACCATCACTAGAAATCTTGATCTTTACTTTAAAAATCATAATTTTCACAAATGAATCTGTTGATGTAAACAAACCTTGAAATAAAAAAAATCGAATTCTCAAATTTGAAAAGTTTTTTCCCTTTTTCTGTAATTACTTATTTCCCTGAGTTTTCCTAAATATTAGAAACTGTTTTTACAATTTGTGTTACCACTTTAAATTAGAAATTGTAACTTGAAATCAATTATATAGAGAGAGATTGAATTTTTTATTTTATTAAGGTTTTCAAATCTGTACAACTAGAACAGAGCTAACCTCTTATCCAAACCTGTATATGCATTCACACACTGATACAAACATACAGGTACATTTCAAACATCATCACAACATACTTTCACACATTTTTTAGCTGCAAAGAGGTTTAAGTTTTTAAAATGAGAGTTTGCTCGCCAGGAATGAAGACAGCCTTTTTCAAAACTGGAACTTGTATTTTCATTTTAAATCTGCACCTTTGATTTAATTACTGAAAAACATAGTACAAGTTTAAACCATATTTTTGAACCTGTTTACAATCTTTTTCTGAAGCAAGAGGGAGAGAGAGAGATTTAAAGTTTTGATGTGGGTTACTTTGTAAACCTGTAACTCAAAGGTAACTTTGTTTTTGTTTTACAGTTTCTAGAAAGAAGGAAACTTCCAAAACTTTTCTTTGATTTAGTACAAAAATAATAGTGCAAGTTTAAACCAAAAATACATGACCAACCATAGTTTGTTATTCAGATTAACAGAGGCAGAGAGAAAGAAGAGGTTTGATAGGCTTCTGTTTTCCTGAAGCTAAACAAGAAGTTACATTCTTGTGAAATCAACATTCACAGGCCAACATTCATTCACATACTCAAAATTCTTGCATGCAAACCAACAATTAACTTTACTATACCATCCAAGAATTCACACAGGAACAAAGATTGGGAAAATAAACAAAAGTTTACTCACATTATTTTGTAGAAGATAGAAGTGTCTTCCTGACAGTTTTTCAAAGGAAAATGAATGCCTGCAATTTTTCTTCTTCTCCTACTCTAAAATTTGGAGTTTTAGATCTGTAAGTTAGAGTTGCAGATCTTTGATTATTCCTTATTGGATTTACTTACTAAACCTTTAATAACAACTAATCTTCAATTGACTTACAGTTAAGAAAAATTTTATAACAGAGAAAGCCTCTTTTTTTTCTGCAACTTTAAAACCAGAAGTAGATTACTTCTTTGATCTTGATTTCATTGCAAATAAAATTGGATATTGTGGTATTAAATTCCTTGTTGTATTATAGATTATAACTTCAAATTCAAAGTTAAAAAGGTTACTTGCCTTATAAAATTATTTCCAGAAATTAAAGAAAAACTGCACTGCCCTGCCTTTACAAACTAACCTGCAGGTTTAATTTAAATTTGTTGTTAAAATATGACTTCAAAATCATAATTTTATTAACTATAAAACTTTAAAAACTTACCTGAGAGATGAATGCTTTAAGATGATTCAGATATTTTTCCTTTTTCTTTTGATTTGAATTGAAGAAACCTTGATAGTTTTTCTTTTCTTTTTCTTTCTTTTTTTCAGTTTTTAAGTTTGAGGATGAAAGAAATTTTTCTTTTCGTAGGCCTGAGAAGAAAATGAAGATAGCTTGGTTTCAGAAAATTTCTTATGCATGCTTCATTTTTTTTTTCTTTTGTATGTTATTTTACATTTTAATTTAAAAGAAAATTAATTTAAATGCCACTTGTCAAATTCATGTTAACACTTGTAAGTTTCTTGTATTATCATTTTACAAATGTTAAAATGTAAACATTTTATGTTGAAAGAAACATATTTTTTTGCCACTTGTAATGCTAGGTTATGTTTATCTTACATTTGTTTGTAAATATGAACACTTGTGAAAAATTTTCAAATTTATGTCTAAGTCCTTAATGTAAATTATTTTGTTAATGTTTGTTTTTAAACCTTCTTTTATTTTTTTTTATTTTTTTTATTACAAATCATGTTTTATAACTTAACATATGTATTACATTTTTAAATTTATAAATATACAACTATATTTATATGTTCCAATGTTTTTAAATCTTTTTATCAAATCTAATTTTATACCTTAAATTAAAATTTAAAATTTAATAAAAAATCAATTTGTACTTACAATTGAATAGATGATCAAATACCTTTTTATAAATATATCTTTATATTCCATTTATCATTTATTTCTCTTAAATTCCAAATCAAATTCTATTTATAATCCATTTGATTTTAAATCAGTTAATTTTATTTATAATATTTTGATATATTTATTCATTCAAATTTTCAAATTAATTAAATTCCAATATATTAATATTTGAATTTCAAATTCACATTTTCAAATAATATTTAAAACTAATACATCTATAAACAACTAATATTTATTTTGAAAAACTCTATTAAATTCACAAATTAATTTCAAAAATTAATTCAATTATCAAATTAGACTGGGCTAAAATCCGGGGATGTTACGGATTTCCCCTTAGAAAATTTCGTCCTCGAAATTTGAAAGGGAGACAACAAAGAATGGATTCACAAAGATAGAGAGACGGTTTCCAAATCAAACTGGGTATCTATTCCGCATTTGGCTTACCAAATCAGAATATCACTAATAATTATGAGAACGAACTCATTCAATACAAGACATTCGGTCACCAGATCTACGAGTATACAAGGATATTGGTTAGTTCAAAGGATAACTAACCCCTCGTAGAATATGTCGAGACCCAAAAGAATAAACAGATATATGGATGCAGTCCAAAATTTTAGTTTAACAACCAAAATATACCTATCAACCATAGCAACCAAAGCAAACAATTCATCCAAACAAACAATTCTGACCCATCTGGAATTCATGTTCCATGCAAATATATCAAACTTCTTCCTGGAGCTGCCAGGAATAATCAAAAAAATTGAAAAGACGAATCAAAGGAGATTGATAAAGAAAGTTGTTTCTGCTATTGTAGGGTATTGACCATTTGTAGTCGTACTCCCCTGTCCCCAATCTCGTCCTCTTCTTGCACTCATACTTACTATCAATGGATAGTAAGAGAATTTACTGAGGCATTCAGACGGATATCTAAGGGATATACACATTCTAGGGTATACTTCACCCTATCTCTAATGAGTCACTTAATGTGCTATACTCCTGAGCTAAAGTTTTAACCTTCAGCTTTGATACCAAAATGTCACGGTCCAAATTCCAGCGTTTGAAAATCGACATCCGTACTTCACTGTACTTAAATGCCGCATATTCAAACGTTGAAATTCAAGTCATGCCGAAGCTTATAACACATCAAGTATAACAACACAGAGGAAGAAAAAGAAATGAATATCATTGATATACAACATTTGATACAACAAATGATACAATATGAATCAATATCAGAGATACAATGAATATCGGAAAATAATAAACAACAGCGGAAAAACAGATAGCCAAGAGATAACTCCAATCCAAATGCTCCCAAAGCTAAAACTCCAAACCACAAGCTCGAACCACCATTAAGTTGCACCAAGCTCAGCAAGTCCAGTCCATGAATCCGAAGACTCCAAAGAATACCAAAGAGGAAGCTTAAAGCTACCGAATCGATATCTACATCTACTATCTGAAAAACCCAACTCTAGACTGCCCGTGTGGAAAATAATGGACACCCAGAGTTTAGGAAAGGAACAATAAACTCCAGGTCAGTCGTGGGACTGGTATGAGAAAACAAAAATAGTTTTATATTTAAAAACAAACAAAAGAATTTGAAATTTGAAATCTGCAATGCTTTTAAGAAAATGAAACTACCATAAGGCCTCCCGCCACACACACAATGCAAACACAGACTTGGAGGAGATTTCTCCTTATGATAGTCAAATATGCTTTTGATACGAGAAAATTTCTTTGATATTATTACTATAAGTGCATAGTGGAAAACATTTTGAAAGTATAATATTAATCTTAGCCAGCATACGTACCATTATAGTATGCCTACTATACCTATCATGTTAGATGGCAGGTTCTACAACTAAAACCGTAAAGGGCTCGTATTTGGAAGATTGGATTTCCAACAAATGGTCGGGCAATGGAACTTCCCGAATAAAATGAAATGGAATGCCTCTGGAGGGACGTCCCCGGAACCTAACCGGATCTCTGCTACACAAGGCCGGTTACCTCTGTAACTAGGTAACAACTGACATGAGTATGTCATCCCTCGGTCGTTACCGACCTTTATCCGAGGGCCCTCAATCCAACAACCACATAGTAAAGTATCTGGGCTCCATACCATGATACCAACTTTTAAGAAAACAACATAAGTAAATACTGAGCTCCATACCATGATTTCACTTTTTATCCAGAAGGAAATGGTCATACCCTCAGGACGCGCTACCTCCAAATAACCCTACTGCCACGATTTCGGTTTCGACCATTATCGGGTTGTAAGGCTCGACGAGGTCTCGTCCACAAAGCTACGCTTTACACGAAAGCCATGCTTTGATCACAAATGATCAGCAGCACTTCGTATGCCACGTTACCAAATTGGAAATGTATCACCAGTAACCATCAACTACATAAACTCTGAGCTCGTACGTCTGAGAGAAGGGTGTTAAGCTAAGAGAATAAATCTCCGCCACCAAATAGAAATGTATTTGATAGAAATCGGTTTTACATCTCAAAGTGTAACGTCAGACACACATCCATACAAGTCTATTCTGGGTTAGAACAGAACCGAAGGCACTTCCAAAGAATTCCTTGCAAATCCGGGTATTCACAATCCCGATCGGACTTCCCATCACTTAGGGAATCTCTATACTGTAGCTACTCAGTGCAGAGACAATCGATAGGCCATCCTATCGTTCTCGCAAACACCCGGTCTTCACCATCGGTCTTCAAATGCCATCCATAACGACGTATCATTGTTCGGAATGGGTTATATGACACAAAATCCTCTCTCGGCTAAACCGAATGATGAGCGTAATATTTAAAAGAACATATGGATATTGGGATCTCAGTTAAATCACAGATTAAAGCCCAAAACTTTCATTCAAATGGTTAAACAAATTACCATTTACAAATCTTTTAAACAAAAAGATTCATTTCAAAAACCTTCAATGCATTAAACAATTTCCACACTTAAATCTTTTAAACAAAAGATTTACTTTTTAAGATCCCTTTCAATTTAAAAAAAGGTTCACCAATCTTTTAAAACAAAGATTCATTCGTAGCCTTTAAAAACAATTCATTTCAAATTGGATTAACTCGTCCGGTCTTTAAATCAAAGACTCCTTTCATAGCTTTCAAAACAATTTTCGAAGATTCATTCATAACTTTCAAAACAATTCCCGTTTCAAATCTTTTATATATATAAAAATACCCCGTAAAAAAATCCACTTCAATTTCAAAATAGGGTTCAACTATCTTTCACAAGATTCAATTATAGCTTTCAAAGCCATTCTATTTCAAGCTTGAAATCTTTTCATCATAATTTGGAAATTCTTTCCTTATATAAAAGCTATTATTATTTGAAACCACTTGTTACCGTTTCGGAAAACCCGATTATAATTGCATGAGTTAAGGTCTTTCAAATATAAACTTGGGTTAAATTCAAATTCTCAAAACCATACTTTTAAAACGGTTTTAAAACCCATATAAACTTGTGTGACCTTTTTACATCATAAATTCTCAAAATAGAATTCAATTTCAAATTTTGAATTCAATTTTTAAATTAAATTTTCAAAACTAAATCAAGTTATTCAAAAATAACTTTTATCTTTGAAATTCCTTTCCAAAAGCTTTCACTTTAAACCCAATCCATATCCAAAACCATTTGGATTTAAAAATTCAATTAAAAATCTGTGACATAACCGATTTCCACGTGAAATCCATATTTGTGTGTGTATAGTGTAGTCCAGGGGTTTTTACACAATAGTGCAACAACAATCATCACATCACAGATTAAAGCGCATAAATATCAATAAGCGGTATAAACTATAACGCTTATCTTCATTCACAGATTCATAGATAAAGTAAATTTATCAATAACAAAGATTCACTAATATGATTCGATGTGGGTTTCGGATAACCAACTGGAATTCGACTCCCTATTGCATCGAAATTCAAATGTCGTTTTACGGGCAAAAGGAGTTTCACACACGTATAGAAACAAATCACAAATTACAGTTCATCATAAAGCAATCACAGTATCACAACAGAAATATCAATCCAGTACAAAATATTTGATGATGGTCAATCATCTTTGATTTGGGTGATTGTGATTAAAGTGAATTAACCATATAATTATCTTAATTAATTATTTTAATTTACAAATTCTTAATTGTTAACCTAATTAAGTTTAATTAACTTTGTTAATTGACTATTCTTCAATTGATTAACTATTAATTATAAAATCATTTCCAAAAAATTAATTGTTAATCATTATTCTTGTCAAATAAATGAATTTGGTTTACAGTTAACATTTGATATTGTGATTTACTTCTAGAATTTTTATTTTTATTAAGTTAAATTTTCAAAACAACCTTTATTTAAAAGAAAATAAAATTTAAAATATTCTTGGACTCCATAAATCTCAAATAATTGTTTCAATACCATTCATCTAAATTCCATTTGTAACTATCATAAATTTATAAAGAGTGGATTTGAAAAAAAAATTAACTCTTATTTCAAAATTTAATAAAAACTGGATTTCCTGCTGTTTTATGACTAACCCGAGACTTCCACGAGTTGCACCCGAGGAAAACACTCACTTGCTTCGAGTTTTAGCCAACATTGACCTGAGTGACATTTTATTTCAAAAATTTGTTTAAGTTTAAAAATCAACCTGATACAAACCCTTAACAACACGAGCTCATCTTCGAGTTTTTTTTCAATTCCCACGTGTAACACTTCGAGTTACCTCCCTTTCTTCCCCAACTCATCACAACTGACACAACCCATCATCGTGCACATGCACAACCGGCCGACGCCGCTTTGACCATCGCCGTGGCCTTCGTTGCATCGTCGACAACCTCCTCGATCATCATATAAATCAAGATTGATTATCTCGTGCTACAATCGATATCGAGCCTATCAACATTTTTTGTAACCCAACACCTCCGATGAAATTGCCTCGCTTGCTACAATTCCGACCCTCATACACCTTAAAATTCCAACCAGAGCTACACCATGATTCGACACATCGATTCACCCTGGTCCGATACTCTCCATTGCCACGACGTCGAAACCCTAGCCCTTGAAAACCTCGCCGATCCATAAGCTTATAAAACCCTAAAACCCTTTCGATCAACTACTTCGGCGTGTACAAAAAATTCCGGACCATTTTTCCGATGATCCTCAGACACCTGGCCTTCTTCACCAACGAACACTACTCTCAATTCGTCGCCGATCGACGAGGATTGACTAAAACGAGTTTTTCAATTAACCCAAGAATTCTGCCTTGAATCATCACTAAAAATCTTGATCTTTATTTTAAAAATCATAATTTTTACATATGAATCTGCTGATGTAAACAGAACTTGAAATAAAAAAAATTGAATTCTCAGATTTGAAATGGTTTTTCCCTTTTTCTGTAATTACTTATTTCCCTGAGTTTTCCTAAATATTAGAAACTGTTTTTACAATTTGTGTTACCACTTTACAATTAGAAATTGTAGCTTGAAATCAATTATATAGAGAGATATTGAATTTTTTTATTTTATTAAGGTTTTCAAATCGGTACAATTAGAACAGAGCTAACCTCTTATCCAAACCTATATATGCACATTCACACACCGATACAAACATACAGATACATTTCAAACATCATCACAACATACTTTCACACATTTGTCATCTGCAAAGAGGTTTAAGTTTTTAAAATGAGAGTTTGCTCGCCAGAAATGAAGACGGGCTTTTTCAAAACTGGAACTTGTATTTTCATTTTAAATCTGCACCTTTGATTTAATTACTGAAAAACATGGTACAAGTTTAAACCATATTTTTGAACTTGTTTACAATCTTTTTCTGAAGCAAGAGGGAGAGAGAGATTTAAAGTTTTGATGTGGGTTACTTTGTAAACCTGTAACTCAAAGGTAACTTTGATTTTGTTTTACAGTTTATAGAAAGAATGAAACTTCCAAAACTTTGCTTTGATTTAGTATTAAAAAAAATAGTGCAAGTTTAAACAAAAAATACATGACCAACCATAGTTTGTTATTCAGATTAATAGAGGCAGAGAGAAAGAAGAGGTTTGACAGGCTTTTGTTTTCCTGAAGCTAAACAAGAAGTTACATTCTTGTGAAATCAATATTCACAGGCCAAAATTCATTCACATACTCAAAATTCTTGCATGCAAACCAACAATTAACTTTACTATACCATCCAAGAATTCACACAGCAACAAAGATTGGGAGAAAAACAAAAGTTTACTTACATTATTTTCCAGAAGATAGAAGTATCTTCCTGACAGTTTTTCAAAGGAAAATGAATGCCTGCAATTTTTCTTCTTCTCCTACTCTAAAATTTGGAGTTTTAGATCTGTAAGTTAGATTTGCAGATCTTTGATTATTCCTTATTGGATTTACTTACTAAATCTTTAATAACAACTAATCTTCAATTGACTTACAGTTAAGAAAAATATTATAACATAGAAAGCCTCTCTTTTTTCTGCAACTTTAAAACCAGAAGTAGATTACTTCTTTGATCTTGATTTCCCTGAAATAAATTTGGATATTGTGGTATTAAATTCCTTGTTGTATTATAGATTATAACTTCAAATTCAATGCTGAAAAGGTTACTTGCCATTTAAAATTATTTCCAGAAATTAAAGAAAAACTGCACTGCCCTGCCTTTACAAACTAACCTGCAGTTTTAATTTGAATTTGTTGTTAAAATATGACTTCAAAATCATAATTTTATTAACTATAAAACTTTAAAAACTTACCTGAGAGATGAATGCTATAAGATGATTCATATATTTTCCTTTTTCGTTTGAATTGAATTGAAGAAAGCTTGACAGTTTTTTTTTCTTTTTTCAGTTTTTAAGTTTGAGGATGAAAGAAATTTTTCTTTTCTTAGGGCTGAGAAGAAAATGAAGATAGCTTGGTTTCAAAAAAATTCTTATGCATGCTTCCTATTTTTTTTCTTTTGTATGTTACTTTACATTTTAATTTAAAAGAAAATTAATTTAAATGCCACTTGTCAAATTCATGTTAACACTTGTAAGTTTCTTATATTATCATTTTACAAATGTTAAAATGTAAACGTTTTATGTTGAAAGAAACATATTTTTTTGCCACTTGTAATGCTAGGTTATGTTTATCTTACATTTGTTTGTAAATATGAACACTTGTGAAAAAAATTCAAATTTATGTCTAAGTCCTTAATGTAAATTATTTTGTTAATGTTCGTTTTTAAACCTTCTTTTATTTTTTTATTTTTTTATTTTTTAATTACAAATCATGTTTTATAACTTAACATATGTATTACATTTTTAAATTTATAAATGTACAACTATATTTATATGTTCCAATGTTTTTAAATCTTTTTATCAAATCTAATTTTATATCTTAAATTCAAATTCAAAATTTAATAAAAAAATCAATTTGTACTTATAAATGAATAAATAATCAAATACCTTTTTATAAATATATCTTTATATTCCATTTATCATTTATTTCTCTTAAATTCCAAATCAAATTATATTTATAATCCATTTGATTAGAAATCAATTAATTTTATTTATAATCTTTTGATATATTTATTCATTCAAATTTTCAAATTAATTAAATTCCAATATATTAACATTTGAATTTCAAATTCACATTTGCAAATTATATTTAAAACTAATACATCTATAAACAACTAATATTTATTTTGAAAACTCTATTAAATTCGCAAATTAATTTCAAAAATTAATTCAATTATCAAATTAGACTGGGCTAAAATTCGGGGATGTTACATATAACTAATTATATGCTAATAAAAATCAAATATACATTATTTTTAAATCCCATTTATTTTAAGATACTAGTCTTTTGAATTTCAATCTCAAATTCAAATTCAATCTAAAATCAACTCATATATATATATATATATATATATATATATATATATAAACACATATTTAATTTGTTTGAAAATAATAATTTTGCCAATTTTAAATAATTATATTAGGAGATTATCAAATAAATATTTATCCAGATATAAATATTCATTATCGGATTTTTTTTTTGTTCAACTTATGAATCAGTGTTTCAATAGTTAAAATCAGATGATTATCCAATTACCTGATAGTCCAAAATCCGAGTTATCACATTCCTTCCCCTTTGAATCTTTTCGTCCCCGAAAAGGAACGAAGCAAGAATTTTTATTAAAATGCTAATTATCAGTTAAATTATTCTTTGATCATTTCAACTATAAATCCTTTATTTAAGAATTTTAAAAACACTTTAAAATCTTTATAATATTACCAAAACAGTTTTATAAAAAATATTTTTATAACTCAATGTTTCCACAAGTCCATTCTCGTGCTCACGAAAATTCGGTCATACATTGATCATTCGTAAGACTGAAAATCTATAAGAACTTGGTAAACCCGTTTTCAACACCCAGTGAAAATACTTGGAAAAACATTTTGTTGAAAATATAGAAAACATTTTTGAAAATAGAGGAAACATCTTTGGTGAGAATGCTCTGGAAATCATCAGCCCTCCATGGTCGCAGTTAACCCGATGGTTACGTTGCCATCCTGGCAAAATCCATAGATAACTGTAGGCACTCCGTGCCCCTCGATTACGCCATAGAACCCGCCACAGATCGCAGCTACATCCCGGGTTACGTCGCCATCATGGAAAAAATCCATGTAACTGTAGGCATCAGCTCCCTCGATTTTCGCTGCCAAATGAAACTTCACCACTCCTATATAGGTCGCAGACTACATCAATCAAGTCCCAATATAGCCTCAGGCTCTCACGGCCTCTCGAATTTCGTTGTGTCTCCATAGATCGCATTCTATCGATGTTATGTTGCCATCATGGCAAAATCAAACTTAGACCGTTCGCTCTCACAACACACATGACTTCCGCTATGGTCCGTAGTAAATCGCAGTGACATCGAGTTACACTATCGTCACGGCATAACCCAAATATCTCTGTAGGCATCAGCGCCCTCGACTTTCGCTACCCACAACACAAAATCCTCAGCAACTTCAGTTTGCCCGGACTTCCTCCCGGGATTAAATTTAGAGCCTCACCTTAAGGGCTCAAGGCAAAACCACTCTGTGGATCTCCTATGAAGTTCATTTTAATGGGAGCGCCTTTTTCTCCAGAGCCAATCTCATAGTATCTTTCAAATCATACTCTATATGGTTCACATAAATCTCCTTTACACAAAATCGATATCTCAAATCGATGGTTCCAAACCTGGCTTTCCAAACTCCCAAAATTTGACCCAAAAACCAAAAGCCTTTTCCAAATCCATAGGTTCCAAAATCTTTTTTCCCAAAATCATTCCCATAAAACCATTTATATATATAGATACACACACACACACAACTTCTACTTTCCAACTTGAAAATAATCTTTGAATCACTTATATAGATCCCCCTTTTATACTTCAAATATTTTCAAAAACGCTTTCTTCTAGTTCTAGCTTCAACATAGAGGGAGCTTATCATGTATAACAAATATATATATATATATATATATATATATATATATATATATATAACTTTACTATGCCAATCAACATTAAATATTGATTTTCTTTTATAAAGTTACTTACCATATCACTTACTTTTCATAAAGTGAATTTCAAAAGATATCCAACTTCTACCTTTATTCATATATATTTCTCAAAATATACTTTTCTTTCAAAAATCATTTCACATTTCTTTCAAAATTTCAATATCAATATCATTCAAGCACGTACGATGTACATATACAATCCGTACGCAATATCAAATCTGATCGCTCACTCGATCACACAATCTCACTTCCGAACTAGTATCGTCCATCCGACTTCCCAGTGCGGACTTAGACCTGGTTTCTTGATCAGAAATCGTCATTCTCTTACATAGACGAACCATGATAGAGAATTTCTAGAACTAATCAAAAATCCATATTCAGAGTTCGCCGTCGAGAATCAAGTGAAAAAAAAATCCTAACTTGGATTGATATACTATCTCAAAATTCTATGCTCGAATCTGAATCAAATCATTATACGAATAGAATAATATACGTACATCCTCCGTATTTATCTTCATTGATCATTAGCTAAATCGCTTCTCTTTTCTATTCACCTTCATTTTGATTCCATTCGCATATCCACAATTGCTCCCAATTTCCATTTCGGTTAACACTTCAATTCATATCTCAATTGGTATTCAATTATAGATACTTTGCACTCTGAACAACTTGTATTATGAAAATAGCTTGAATTTTTTTGAAATAGACAAGTAGTTGTAAAATAGTTATTAGTTGCAAATAGTAGTAAAATAGTTAAGTAATTTTGAAATAGTTGTAAAGTAGTTAAATAATTATAAAATAGTTGATAATAATTAGTTTTCAAAATAATTGTAAAATGAGTATAAGATAGTTTGGGTTTTAAAAGGAAGGTATGTATAGTAAATAACTAGGAAAAATAGATTTAAAACAGTTTATATTAAAACAATATATTTGAAAATAGATTCAGAGTCAAACTGTTCAATTTACCAATCTCCATTTCCAATTAACTTTCAATTTCCAATCTCATTAAATTGATTCAATTTTGATTCACTTTAACTTAACTTCAATTCCTTTCCCAAATTCAAATCAATTCACATTTGTGTTTTAAACTTATTCAACTTTAATCTCTCATCCAATTAATTCAAATCAAATTCAATTTGAAATAATTTCAATTCAAATCTCAACTTTAAATCATCTCAAATTATATAAATTCGAGTTAAATCTTTAAATGTTGGTTTAAACCTTAAAATCAAACCAACCTTTATTTTTAAATTGACAACCTAAAATTTTTAAACCATTTAATTTTGAGTCCAAAATTCAAAATTCCATTTTAAATTAACTTTACTTAACTATTACAAGGTTCAAGTAAGAGTTTAAGAACTCTTTAAACAATTTAATTTTCAGAATCCAATTTAGTACCCAATTTTTAACTTTGAAAGCAATTCTCAACAATTTCAGTTTACAAGTTCCTTTCTAAACTTTTAAACCTTAAGTTCAAAGTGATTCCCTTTTCATAAGTTCAATCTTATTTCTATTTTATTTCCGTAATGGATGTATATTACCTCAATCCATTTCATAATTCATTTAAAATAATCCAATTCTCAGTTTCATAGATTATTACTAACAAAGGATGATATCAGAATAAGTCAAAATAAATAAACATCAAAATTATTTAAAACATCCATCCATAGCATCCATTTCCAATTTTCAAATCTCAAACCCTTTTTGAGATTACTCATATCTCCCATTTCAAATCAACCCATTTAACTTCCTAAGTTAAATCTCAATTTCATCTTGAAATTTCCAATTCAGGTTGTTTGTTAACTTATTTAATTTCTCCTGAGTTAAATTCAATTTACTTAATCTAGTCAATCTTACTCAATTTTGAATTCTCCATTCCAAATTTTAAACATCTTATCAGTATCCTATCCCACTTATAAGTACAAAAACTTATCACTTTGGGTATTCACATCACATTCAAGTAAAAATTTAAAACTCAACACTTAGAGTTTATTTCAAATCATCTTTGATGTTATGTATATCCTTCATATATACATATTTATTTTCTTTGCACACCAAGTTATACTTTAAATTTTAAACCACCTTTGGTTTTAATTTAAAACAAATTTCCTTTTAAATTTAAAACAACTCTTGTTTTAAAATTAAAATTCTTACATTTTAAAATATTATTTATAATATCCTTTTTTAATACTTTGAAATAAATCCAATTTTTATGGACTTAGATTTCAAACTTCACAATTTAAATTATCTTCAATTTCCAATTTATAAGTCATACTCACCTAAATGTTTACTTCCCTAAAACATTTCATTATTAAACACAACAACCCTTTATGATAATAACCAAGGTTATCATATCTGAAAACTAATTCACTATATATTATCTTACTCTGAAAACACTTCTATAAATTCAGGATTTTATTTTCTAGTTTTGAATCCATTTCTAGCTTATCTTATTTATATAGTTCATATTATCCAATTCCCATTTGATTGTGTTTTTTATTCCTTAATTCTTGTTATTATTTTTAGTTCAAATATTACAACAACCAATTACCTTAATATATTGGAAAACTATTGCTTTATATATCAACATATAAACTTATATAAAAATCTTTTATTTTTAAAACCATTTTAAAAAAATAACAAGTATGCTCTCATATAATACGCTCGACTCATCTTAGGTGCTACTGTCCCTGTCCTTAATGAGTAAACCACCAGAGCCAAGATTCTCACTTAACCTTCTGCTCAGATACCAAATGTAACAACCTAAAACTTTCGACCGCGAGAATTCGACACTAATACATTCACGGTAGAAATGTCGAGAAAATCGAACGTCGAAAATTTCAGATTGTTAAAGAAAAGAAGAAAGAAGGAAGAAGAAGAACAGAAAACAACAGCATCTCACATTCGCAGCAGATTAAATATAATAACAAATAATAGCATATATACAAAGAAAGCTGTAATTGTCAATTTTATAACAATACATCAGAGTACAATCAATTATACATAAACTGGACAGTTATAAAATAACTTGTCCCATAATATAATGATACAACTCCAATACACAGCGTAAACTCCATACGTTCTTACCATCCAGCTCGCCTCCTGAGCTCTAGAACGTCCTAACCTGAAAATCTATAATACTCGATCTGACCCGAGCATTACATCAAAGTAACAGCCGAGTCAGGCTGGAAACCAGCGTGAGAAAACCCATCTAACATGAAATAATAATGCATAAAACTTATTTAAATCCCAGGGTAACTTATACCTTACTACGAGTTCTTAACTTGCCATAGTCAAATACACATCTTTCAATCATATCTAAGCATTATTACTCAGATTAAATGACCAAGTTTACATCATTTATTCCATTTCAGCCTATTTATTCCAAAGTCAAATCCATAAAAAATTATTATAGATTACAAATCGAAGTGGTTTTGGGTATTTACTGATACCCGAACCCGGTCTCTTCAATATACCTTAATCATCTATAAACGAGATAAATTAATGGTACCAATTTTAATTAATTTATCTGCTTTCAAATCCTACTTACTTAACATTAATTAGTTACAATCATTAATTAATCATTCTTTAATTACACATTAATTATTCATAATTACTTTCATTAAGTAATTATCCCATCGGTTAATTATCCTGAATTAATTATCCTTTAATTATTAATTAATTTAACCTTTAATTACCAATTAAATTAATTAACCTTTAACAAATTTATCCTTTAATTAAGTAATTATCATTTAAGTAATTAATCTCTAATTACCAATCAATTAATCCTTAATTACCAATTTATTAATCCCTATAATTAATTTATAATCCTTAATTTTTAATTAATTAATCCTTAATTAGTAATTAATTAAATTTCTCTTTAATCACTTTCTTAATTTAATTAACCTTTAATCACAAAAACCTTAATTAAATTTAAGATAACCCATTTATCTTTATTGCGTACTTAATTATCATTAACATATAAATTCACAACATTTTATCCTTTAATTAATTTCTTAGTCGCATATTTAAAGTAAGTTTTAAAAATAAACTTAAGAATCTACTTAAATAGTAAAATATATCGTACTTCTTAAACCAATAATTAAAAGCATTATTATACAAAGAAATAAATTTTAAAATCAGTTTAAACTTGATTTACTCAAAGCTTTTAAAACTTTCTTTTATTTAGATCCTAAAAACTGATATAACACTTACTTCGGGTTCAACCCGGTTCTCACCTGTGTCTAGCCCGAGAATTTCTTTTAAAACTTGTTATACGCGAATCACTCCCAAGCTATTACCCGAAGTTATACTCGAGACAAAACGATTCTACACGAGACATTTCTCGAGACAAACATCAAACCCCAAACCACTGACACAACAAACCCATCGTGCACGTGCACAGCAACTAAGCGTCGCTTCGATCACCATCGTGACCCTCGCAGGTCAACGATGACCATCTCGTCTCGAACGACCACCCAGAACCACGAGCCTCCTCGTAAACCAAAATTGGGCACACTCGACCCATCAGGCAGAAAACCCCACCACCTGTTCCACCTGACGCCACCCAATTCCGATCACCGAAGTTCACGTCGCCACGCCTTGAGCTACACACGAGTCCCCAATCCCTTTTCCCCCACGATCGGTCTCCTCCAATGCCCTATCGTTGTCGCAATAGCCTGTTTTCCAACCTTGATCAAAACCGAGCTAAAACCCTACTTTGACCCCACGTCGCCACCACGGTGATCTAAAAATTCACCTACCATTTTTGCCGAACTCGCCTGCCCCTAGGCTAGCTACAACAGAGACCCCGACCTTCCCGATACACCCAATCATTAGAAAAACCCCAAAACCCAAAATCGATTCATCTCGAAAATTCTTGCCAAATATAAACTTAAAATATATGGCTTGATCATCAAAAATCATTATTTCCTAACACAAATCTTATTAAGAAATCCAAACTCAAAATTATGAACATTGATTTTTGACTTATCTTTGATTTCTCACTGTATATTTCCATTTTCAAAATACTTATCCAATATTTTCCCTTAAATCTATTTTTAAAAATGAAGTTATACACAGGCAAATACTTTTCATTCAGAGATCAAAGTCTAATTTTGTTTAGGTGGGATGTCATAGATTTTTGATCAAGTTTTAAAACCTGTAAATTATGAACAGAAGCATCCCTTGCCTGTTCCCAGACATGCACATCTATTTCCATACACACACACACACACACACACACACACACACACACACATATATATATATATATATATACACAATAATATTTACATCCATGCAAGCACTTATCACCACTAAACTTCAAGTATTTATCGCAAATATCCAGATATATCAACATATTCTAGTTTAAATTGGTTAGTTTTACTCACAGTTTAAAACAGAGAGACAAGCTTTTGAAAATCTAAAAACTGGACTTGATTCTTGATTTTAGGTCTTTGAGTTGAACTTGAAAACTGGAAATTTTTGAATCTGATCTGATCTTTGATTTAGTTTCGAAGTTGAAATCTTGCTTAATGATTTGTAAGGAGTTGTTTTGCTTCCTTCTTTTTTTATTTCCTAATTTGATTTTCATTTTTGCAGGCTTGTTGTTTTGTTTTTAATTTCTATTTTATTACTCAGATCTGAAAATTTTGAAACATGTAAAAGGAAATGGGAATAGGAGTAGAAAGATATATATATATATATATATATATATAAAAAAAAACTTTGTTCTTCATTTTATTCATTAATTTAAAAAGAAAATGACACTTGTTATAATTATCTTGCCATTTGTAATTTGCATTCTATATTGACTTACATTTGTTAAACTGTATTTTAAAATTTTTACACTTGTATAAATTGTTTTTAATATGGTTTTTATTTAATTTTTTTATCTTAGTTTATATATATATTTATGTTCTTTTTTTATTAACTTTTTAACAAATTTCTATTTGATTAATACATTTTCATAATTTATTTTCATAAAATCCTTTGAAGAAAATAATATAGAACTAATTATATACCAATAAAAATCAAATATACATTGTTTTTAAATCTCATCTATTATAAGATATTAGTCTTTTGAATTTCAATCTCAAATTCAAATTCAATCTAAAATCAACTCATATGAATACATATTTAAACAACACATATTTGATTTGTTTGAAAATAATAATTTTGCCATTTTTAAATAATTATATTAGGTGATTATCAAATAAATATTTATCCAGATATGAATATTTATTATCAGATTTTTCTGTTCAACTTATGAATCAATGTTTCAATATTTAAAATTAGATAATTATCCAATTACCCAATGCTCAAAAATCCAAGTTATTACAAAAGATTTCAAAGAAATGATATTCAAAGTGTTGGTATAGCGATTGTCTCTATAACGACACTTTCATCGAAACAAGCTACATGTCATATACAATTTTTTATAAACAACATAAACATGAAATTGAATCATTATAAGTAAGATACACCTTAGGATAGCTCTACCAAAGGCCCTTGTAAAATCTCTCATATGCTCTTCAAAGTGTGTTGTAGCAACCTATTAGCTAAGAACACTTTGACTTCATTTCAAGACCCCTGCAAACAATCTACGTGTCATCCGCTTCCATGTGGGAACTATCAAACAATAATCATTACAAATGCTTAAAAACACAAAAAATTAGCTAAGATTATTACAAAAAATAATAAAGTTTAAATTTTGGTTTTTTAAAGTGAACTTTACTTACCTTAATCAACACAAACTTTAACCAAACTACCACAACTTCTCAAACCACGCACGAAAGTAGCTTTTCTTGGAAAAACTTGAATTTAAAGCCTAGAGAAGGTCAATATGGTTTGGCTATAGTGCTAAGGGCCTCGGCCTTGGCTAAAAATAGGAGCTTTGGGTCTTATTTTTGTGAAGAAGTGATGTAAAAAAAAATGAAAGCGGTTTTAGCAGTGTTGTTTAAGGAAAAGTGAAAAAAAACAAGCAACTTAAACTAAACTCCATGGATGGAGAGAAGAAAAGGAAAAGAAGGTAAATAAGAAAATGAAGTAAAGAATGAAGTTGAGAAAGTGATGCTTCTTTTATAGAAAATGGAGATGGTAATTTACCAAAATACCCCATTTATTATAATATTTCATACCCTCCACCCAAAAGTTACCACATCGGCATTTCCTCCTTCTTGCTCCACAAGCAAGTCCATGATCACACTCCACAATCCACACTTCACAAATACAAATGTACTTTGTGATGATACGTTGTACTTTGTTATGTTTTTATATTAAAAAGAAAAGTCAAGCTTCCTTTTTTAGCAAAGCTAGCCGGAATTATAGTGGGTTGTGCTACTGTATGAATAATGGGGAAAACAGGTGTTCTTCACATGCACAGAACAGTAAACAGGCTCAAGGAGCCCAAAACAAAGAGAAAATAAAGTATAGGAGCTGGGAAAAAGGAGCCTAGACTACTAAACAACTAAAACTATGCGCCCTTTGGAGAAGAACAGCCACTACCAATAATTGACGATGGGCCAATAACATGAACATACCTAGAGAAAAGAGAAGCAAGATGCGGATCATAACCTTCAGAATAACGAGAGTAAATAAATTTCCTATCCCAACTGATGTCATAAAACTTACTTGTATTCTCCTCACCAATCTCACCAACCTTAGTAAGGGACAGACCCTCACCGATGTGATATATGAGAAATCGACTCTCACCTTCAATATCACTAATAAAAGCATAAAAGGTGTCAGTCTACTGCAAGTATCGCATCTCAAATGGAACGTGTAGTCAGGACCGCTCCTTAGAGTTCTAAATAATAGATTCGAACAAAACAGAAGATGCACTCTCAATATGGGCCCTACCAATAGAAGCAACTTCAATCGAGGCAACACCAGGAGAAGTGATAGTAGAAGGGACAGGGTTAGCAGAAGGAGAAACGACAGCAGTGGGGACAGGGACAGCACAATGAGAAACAACAGCAGTGGGATAGGGATAGCAGAAGGAGTAGCAACAGTAGAAGGGACAGGGACATCTGAAGGAGGGAAGGAGCTACCTAGGGGACCACTTCTTAGCAGGAGGATGAGGAAGTGGTATCAAGTCAAATAAAGGAACAGGGTCAGTAGAGGCCAAACGAGAACACGCATCCAAAAGATGCCTAAAGGACTGATAGGACGTACATATGTCTGGTTTCTAACTATAGGGAACCCTGACCTCAACAAAGTGGCCCTCATCGAGTTTGACTTTCGATTCCGAAGGCAAAGGCTTGGCAGGAGTTATTTCAATGAGAGCTTTAGCATAAACTAATTTCTTTCTAGCTACAGTGTGAGAATCATAACAAAACACCTTACCAACTACGCCAGCTAGCCAATCAATCCCGTTCAATCACTGAAGAAAAAAATGGGATATGAGAAAAGACGGATCAAAAAGGGATATATAATACCTGATCCTTGGGCCTATCAATAGACGGACTCCAGGTTGTAATAATAAAAGGTTTCCCATCAATGAGGATACGATCAGCCTCAAGAATACGTTGTCTTTCCTCACTACGAGAGAATTTAAAGCAGAATATTACGTTATCGTAGTGAACACTTATTCCTCCTTTAGGCTTCCATACCTGCTTGCAACGTGCCATAACAAGGTGATAGGCAGGATTGGTATCAAGGAAAAAACCCACCAAGTAGTCCTTCCAGTAATCAACACCAGCCACTATAACTTCCATGGAAGGAATCATAACTCCCTCAATCTCTACTTTGTCAAAACAACGTAGGGAATGCGCACCTGCATTTTTCGGCATGTTGGTGAATAACGACGACCACCTAGTAACTGATTGAGGTGGAGAAGGCAGCTCAGGAAGTGAACCATATAAACTGGAAGAGGGGATAGCGAGCTCGGCATTAACACGAGCAGTTGGTAGGCAGCTTCAAACCAGGTCATTGTCAGCATAAACTAAACCAACAGACGCAACTGCACTCGGAATTACATCTCCGACATCAACATTAGCACCACAAGATAATAAATCAACTTGCATAGTATCATCAACACCCAAAATAGACTTGACTGACAACCCCACAATAGTCTGCGACCGAGGTAAATTACTAGATGGAGCTAAAAATGGTGTCAGAAGGTGCTCACTAGAGGATAACAGAGAGGGAAGCAAAGGGGATAACGAAGCAATCTCCTTCAGCAAACCAGAGAAGGGGCTATCATTAATGTCCACATTGACCTAAGCTTCATTACCAGAGGGGACGACTACTGGCACCACAAGCGTTGACAACGTAGCAGGCGGAGGAGACACAGAAGCATAGATCTATGAAGACGGAGCAGCTCACGTGACAGTGCCTACTAGATCTGGCAAAGGAGGAATAGTTTTCTGCTTTGGAGCAGTGAAGACAAATGAAGCAGACAAGGGGTGACGTGGAGAAGGCAGAATGAATGAAGAAGCTAAATTGAAGAAGAAGGACGAAAAATTGCTGTCGCATGAAAAAGCATCGTCGCCATTAATGTGTGATATTTACTTGTGTTGTATTATCTTAAAATGTGTGATATTTACTTGTGTTGCACGAAAGTCAAGTTTCTTATTAATATCTTAAGTATATATTTTTTAAATCAAATTAAAATTAAAATCATATTGTTAACAAAAGCATATGCCATTTATATAAATGTGTGCACATGTATACTAGTGCACACAAAACGTTTCAACTACTTTTGGTCAATGAAAAATCGAAAATCCAGAAAATGATTTTCGGTCACGTTTTCAATTTTCTTCGAACTACTTATTTTTTTCATAAAAAATTTTTAAAAAACTTTACCATCACTAGTTATTACTAAAAAGAGGTATATTCTAGTTACAAAATCCATTTTTAAATATTTAAAAATATATTCAATATCAAAATTCAAAGTGATTAAATTATGGGTCGTTACACATACCAAAGATTACTTTATACCCCCGTAAAGTCAAACATATGTGAGTTGTAAACAAATAAATTACCACATAAGTCAAACACAATCTCAATTCACTTTAATCCATGAGTAGCATACCAACCGATTGGATTAACCATACGTAAAAATGTTACCGAATAGGAAATGTCTATCTCTAACCTATCTATCACATCTTCTAATAATAAAGAAAAGGTAGCAATTTATCAAAAAAACTCTAACTGAAGTATTAGAGATCAAGGTTACGTCCTAGCATTTGTTCGATCTAAGCCTGCACGAAGCAGGGTAAATTGGTAAATTTCAAAAAAATTATTCCATTTGGATATTTATTGGACATGTGAAGTCTAAATTTATTTAGATCTTATAAAAATTGTGTTTTAAATAAATTAACATTTCATTTATTTTATATCTTGTTTAATTTATTGTATAATGTGTATTATAATATGAATGTGCATCATATACACATATGTGTGTTAATGCCTTAGTTATTAATTTTGATGATAACAACCTTGATAATAGTATTACATTCGTATAAAATATGGATACTAATGTTTTGCCAAACTATATAGTATATAGTTTAGGATATTATATAGGTGTTGAATCGAAGAATTTACAGTATAGAGACTCAAGGAATGGACGTGATGACTCATGAGTATAAAGATCAAGATATGAAGATCTCAAGACTAATTGAAGTTTATAGAGTCATAGAATATTGTTAAAATCCCTATAGTAATATTTGATATCTAATTTCTCATTTTCTAATCCTTTATATTTAAAATAATATATATTTTTGAAATATATTTTTAAAAAATTATAAAAAAAATTTAAAGCCTAAAATGTTTATAAACTATGTTTAAATTATTCTACAAAGTATCAAAATATTTTACGATGCATAAGATTTTCAAAACATTTTGAAGTAAACAAGTTCTCAAAATACAGTGGCTTATGTTGATATATAGGATGATGATATGTCGACATACATGCCTTTACTTTGAAATTAAAATTTTAAAATGAAGTGTCTATTCATCGTAACTCTTCGCAAATGGACATGTTAGTATATTCAAAAATATATAGGGGTTTGAAGTGAATTTTTCAACAACTAATTTCTTATTATCTTCTCTCCTTTTACTTTGCTAAAATATAAGTGAAAATTTATTCAAAACTTCTCAATTTCAAACCAAAATTAATTCAATCTTCATTGTATTGATTCTTTACTATATATTCTCTGATTTTCAATCATTTCTCTCTCAATCAAAGATCAAAGTGATGTCCAAGAGGATTAACTGTAACCAAAGGTCAAGAAATTATCTTCGGAAAAACCATCAAACTCTAGTAGTATTTCTGTGGATGTGATTGTAGCCCGTTCAAATCAATTAGGTATACTTGGTGTCCTGAAAACCCAAGTGGGTGTGCTTGCGTCCCATCCAAATCAAGTGAGTATACCCAAAGCTCAAAAAATATGAAAGGTGTGTACCCTAGCCTTGAAATCGAGATTATTTGTGGTTTGCCTTCTGCCTGTTTAAAGGTTGGAATTTGAAAATAAATTTGTACAAGCAATTGGACGGGTCTGGATATAAGGTAACTCTGAACAGGCATAAAAATCCCGATTGTGATCTCTCTAATTCTCTACTTTTTACTTTACTGCATTTATACTTATCTATGTTTACATATGTGATTTCTCATTCTACATTGATTAATAATAATATTGAAAGAATTTTAAAAAGATTCAAAAAAATTAGAAACACTATTCACCCTTAAAATGTTTAATTATCCATAAGATCCATGGTTGGAAATGCCCATATATAGATGTTGAGATTTACACTGTAATGGACATATTTGCCCTTTTATATACATGTGTATGTCCATATACGTACATACATATATATACATACATATATACATATACGTATGCATACGTAGATATATATATATATATATATATGTTTATTTAAATAATATATACATATACATATACATAATTATTTAAATTGTAAAGTACTCACTAATATATATGCATAACATAATTAGATTGCGAAATGTTTTGAATAAAATGTACAAAGTAGTTTTGAATAAATATATATATATACACATACAATGTTATGTATATAATTCGATTTATACATATATAACTAATTTAAAATATTACATATATAATATATTTTAAAATATATACTTAAAATATAGTATAATGTAATAATAATAATAAAGTATATGCATATATATATATAATAAAAGCTTTTAGCCTAAATTTTTTTATTTAAACTTATTTAATTATAAAAAAAAATAATTAATTTCATAAGGAATAAGTAATTTTTTCAATTTTCGAAAACAAAATGATAGCAAATTTTGTACTAAAATAATGTACTTATATGTTACATCGTTATAAATAAATATATGTATTTATTATCTGTATACCTTAATTTTAAAATGAATAATATATATTTAATAAACGCAAATTAAATATATAAAAAAATATTTTTTCAAAATGTTATATGAAAAGATAAATTTTATGAAACATGGATTACAATTAACATATGAATTTGGTTTTAATTCAAATATTTAATAATGTATATAATTTATTATTGAAAGATAAATTTTTATTAATCAAGGCCTTGAGCATTTATGTACGATTACAAAAATTATATATAATCACACATGCATGTATGTATATTACCATCCAATTTGTGACAACACAATATATACATATTCGTAATAAAGGATTCTATGTAAACTAATAAATGATATGATAAATTTTTTAAGCATTTATATAATTATAATCAAGTAAAATTACCTTTTCCTTATTCCTAGAATTCTAACCTTGAAATGAAGAACCTAGCTCCTTGAATCCAATTCCAAATCTAGAAGTTGCTATCTCTCAAATACAACTACCACCGACAATCAAATTGCTGTGTAAAGGCTCGGAAGTTGGAGGCGAAGGGGGGTTTTATTTTGAACAAAAATAGTGAGAGATGGAGGCTCAAAAAATTCACTACAAAAGTTAGGGTCAAGAAGATTAAATAAAGGAGATATAAGAGAGTAAAAAGTGGATCTAAATCTCTTTATTCTTCTTACCATATCACCTTTATTATTAATTCCAAATCTCTTACACCATGTCATACATGGTCAAACTCATTATGGCCTTCTATAGCTGCCTAAACCAAGCTCCTTCTAGGACTCAAAATCAGTTTAAGCCTGAACAATATTTATCACATTTAAATCCAATTTAAATGCATACTGATATTGTATATCGATAAGTGTATTTATAACTATTATGCACACAGTATTTAATATTGATCAATGCGTATCAAATAAAAAAATTATAATTAATACTCTATAAATATTAATTAATTTATAATGACTATAATTTAATTAAATCGAGTGGTAACACGAGTATTCAACGTTTCGGTTATGTAGCCCTTAGGTGTAGATTTGTTCAGCGATTAATATCGAACAATTCGAGTATTAACGTTCACACATCACTTGTAGGTGGTGTGATATTATGGCCAAATTTATTGCTTACTTGGCATCCTTAAAATCCAATTTTACTTTATTAAACATTACCGGGTAATGAAGTTATTTACACCAATGCTCTTCATCAAAACTATATCACTTAGGCGTTATGGAATTTAATAATTATCCAACCATCAATGTCGACCGTATTCAACTTTATAGTCCAAACACAAAGTCCTTGCGTTTAATAACAATTATTATCATTAATCGAACTGCTCTGGCAAAAGACCTTGACTTTGAGTTAACCATGATACTGATCTAATATAATTAAGAAGATGAATCCTCGCTTGAATAGTGTTTCATTCCAATACTTTTACTCAACCCAAATATTATCGTTCGATGGATGTCGTGCCACGGTTTAACTAACCAAAGCTTCCACATTGAAGATCAATAGCATTCTCAATTCAAGAGAACCGTATAATATTGTCATGTCCATATTTTCATTTGACCTTAGTTATATTAACCAACAGAAAACTATCGAGTGAGTCATTCCATAGTTATTCAATAACTATCACTAGATAGCCCTATGGTGCTTCCAATAGCTACGAGTAATACACTGCCTAACATTTGGAGAGCGTCACGTACTCTAGTCTTAATCGATGCATCGACATCCAATCTTGATACATCTTGACAATGAATATTTAAAATGACATATCTATTTTATTGTGGTAAAGCACTCATGGTTACAACACATTGTGACTACTATCATAAAACATACCATTTATGATTTTTTTTATTAAATACACTTTTAATTAAATTGATTAATAAATATAACGCATTATATCAAGTACATAATAAAAAGAAAACACTTTTTATTTCGAGCAAGATTGGTTATCAAGATAGATATATATGGCAGATTACATAATTGTCCTTAGTGCATACCCCTAACTCTATCAATCTCTCACTTGCACTTGGGTCCAATTACAAAATCTTTATGCCATCCCTTAGACCAGTTTGTAGGAACTGATCGAGTTAGACCCTTCGTGAAGGGATTTTCTATGTTATTTAATTATCTACTCTATTAATCAACTTTCTCCAATGCTGATGAACTATCTTTAGTCAAAGTATGTTTCTCGACTTCTAGTGAGCTCTTATCATTACGTTGTCATTGTATAACAATGGGTATTCTTGATACTTGGAATCATCCTCGGCTCCATTATAAATTTGTGTATTTATATATATACATTGCTTTTATCGTGGCGCGATTCAAGGCGACGTACTTAGCCCTTTCATCGAATCACCCATAATGTTTCGTTTGGAACATTTCCAACTCAAAGCTTCTTAACAAAAGTTTAAACATGAATCTAATACTTACATATTATACTCAATAGCACTTATGAAGTTCAAGTCCGAACACTCCTACATAAGGAGTTCATCATTTCTATAAACAATTCTCTAGCATTTTGTAAGTACTTGAGTATTTTTGATTTTATATTTGCTTCATGCATTAAATATATAAGAAAATAATGATATTGTAGACAATACAGCATGTATGATAATCCCTATTACTAATGCATAAGGAACGCATCATATATGTTCCATGTTAAACATTTTAACAAGGTAACTCTGCATATCGTTTGGGACATTCCCAATATCCTTTATACATATTATAAAAGATATAATTTACAAATTCCATATTGATTATTAAACAACCAAATATTACCGATCTTAAGATAAGTACGTTATTAATAATCAACAGTATGTTGTTTACTTATAGTTAAAAAATATCTATACCTCTTAATGTTTTTTCTCATGGACACACACTTGCTCTATATTTTGACTGAAAATAAAACCTTTGGATATTTCCATCGTAATATTTGTTCAACTTTGATGTTTATTGAATGATACTTCCATATCCATTCTTGGATCACATCTGAAATTCCACAAACTCAATATTACCCCCACTGACTTCGAGCTACTTTCGTTGTTATGTGAAAACGGCCTATTCTAAATCATTATTTAGAATTTTACATTTCAAATATATGTTGCAAAATACAAATTTATCCAAGTGATAATTTTATGAGTAAATTTGAATTAACTTGAGCATGTTAAATAATGAATTTATAATGCTAATTTCAACAATTTAATTTACAATGTTATTCTTATCAACATTGCTCATTATATTCTAGCTGCAACAGTCTTTGTCTTGAAGACATATTTGCAACTGATGGACCATACCCTTGTACATTTACCAAAATCATATTTTGATAACGTACTTGAAATCCTTTTGGATTTAAGCATCATATCATATGGTAGAATCGAAACTCCAAATGGTTTAGTTAACCACCGAGTATTATCTATTCTGGACATTGATAAAAAAACTCTTAGTTTCTCTTTAATGTGCACGAATACTAATTAGACATTCTAATGAATTGTGTTCATTTAGATTTCGTTAACTCATTTCATCCATCGTAATCGGTTTTAACCTTGGATCGTACCCAAATTCATTTTACTACCAATAAGTTGTAAAAGAAATTCCATCACTAAGAAGCTAGAATTTCTTGAAATAACAAATATTTGTTAGTGGAATGGAATAGATATTCATAAACACTTTATGAATTGCATTTCATATATAGCTGATTTGATTTTAGCTTACGAAAATTATGTTCAAAACATAAATTGGACATCCAACAATGATTTTTCCCAAACTCCTTTTTATGGCAATTCATACAAGATGCCTCACAAACAATTAATCCTTGTATCCTTTCAACTAGCACAACTTGCCATCTCCTTGGCCTAAGATATGTTGCGGTTTCTTGAAACTCCTATCTTGTATGATTTGGTAAAACATTCTTCAGATGAAATTAGTTTTCACCCTATGTGCTACTCTTAATTATGTGAACTTACAAAAAAAAGTTAACTCACTTTCACTCACAATTAATCATACTTTGTTTAATGAAGTTTTGATTACTCCTTATCGATACATCATTATGTATCATAGAGAGGAGTGACTTTTGAGATTGAATCTTTATTCATTTTTAGTTACATTCGGAACTCTTTCCAGTATACTCACCTATTCGATCAAATTAAATCATTTTATTTCTTATCACGCGTTATTTTATTTACTTCTATTTTATATTCTATAAACTTATCATTAACATACCACATGTGAATAATACATATGTTAATGTTTATGATAATTCATTGGTGGCTACAACAAAGTATGTGGAACTATTTTAAAATGAATAGACATTTGACTGCACATATATATATAACTTTGTATGTATGAATTACTAGAGTTCATTAACTCTTATGATGCTTCCACTGAATAAGTGCTTTGTCCTTATTTGTTTGAGATCTAATTCACTAGTAACATATGATTTATAATTTACAATCAAAGAATTATTTCTTAAAACTTGGCTTAGTCTATAATTCCAAAATAATCGCAAATAAATTTATATACTTCTTTATTTTCCAATGCATCATAAATACCACAATTATAGGTTATTTTACAACGAATGTTAATAATATTCATACTAAAATAAGACTATGACCATTTTTCAATCAAAATTGAAAGACGGTTATTATTTCACAAATAATGTTTAGTATGTTTTACGAAAACAATTTTCGTAACATGATGCGTCTAATAAGTGTTATATGGCATGCTCTCACTATTTTCGCCATTATTATAATTGAAATACGAAGCTTCGTTCAACCACTTAATATATGTTATTTGTTTCATTTATCGAGAAATTTTGGTTCAAATATCTTAAATTCAAAGAATTAAACATCATGGAAAAAAAATTCTATGAAGATAATTTTGGATTAGATATCATATTTCTTATTCTTTGTTAAGTATCTATTATTATATTACAATTCTCATTTCCAATGCTATTTATGAAGTAAAGTGACTATTCACTCTCCCCATCCCAACCATGCCTTAAGTTACATCTATGCTTGTACATTCACTTTCCTTTCTAAATGGTTGATCATTTAAAGGAAGCCCTTACTACAATATCGTAAAGAACTTTTTGCAAAAGTGCATTTGGTAATCCTTAATATTTTTGGAAACCAAATATGTTGCACTTTATTTAAACTGATCAAACTGACATTTCAGTGAACAAATTCTTATACCTATCTTATAGCTATTGGCTTCATGTTGCATTTAACATAAGAAGATCATAATTGTAATCAATCATATTGAATGCATGATCTAACATTATGGTTTATTTGCTTATTTTGACCGAACAAATTTCATCGAGGTTTCGTACATTACAAATTACGACCGTTCACCATATACATTTATATACGATTATATATGGATCAAATATCCATATTCTTGCATGCTTTCAGAATTTGGAACTCATAAAAGACAATGCATAGTCTCGAGAAAACAAATATGTAAGTGACCACGTTATAAAGGTATTTAGTAATTGTATAATTAGGCACTTGCATGGGTCAACACATAAAAAATATTTATTGGTAAGTATATTTTATATTTCTATTTGTCAATACTAATTCAAGTCATTTGTGCATTTTCATTGATAAACGTTTTATCAATTTTATTAGTTGCACAAATTTATCGATGTAGATTATTTTAACTTTACATATTACCGATGTTCTTACAATATTAGAAAGGTTAAATGTTACAATTTTATTTTTTTAATAAGGCTCGTACTACTCTTTTATGTTCCTTCAACACTAAGATGAAACACAGAAGTTTTTCGACTTTACCGGTGGGTGTTAGGACTTGTCTGTCTTGGAATTCTGACCTTTAGTTTGCTTAAAAATTCATACCCCACAAATGATAAGATATACAACTTCTAACCCCTAGTTTATTGTCCTAATCTCATTTTGGCCTTATGTTTGCTCAATCAATCGAAAGAAATTATTTACTCATACTACCATTTGGCAGCGACCTAAGTATAATATATGTATCTTGACTTTGATCAACAAATACATATAGTTGTCTTACCTAGTCTAGTCAATATATTAATAATCCTACACATAATATCTCTAGCTTAAGTTTACTTAACCAAAGAGTATGCTAATAATTTATTAATATATAAATTATAGAGGACAACATTTATATTAGAGAGTTATCATCTTCAATATTTTTAATTGAGCTATATTAACTTATGAAATAACGTATTTCTTATGAAATACCATCGTGATTCAAGTGTTGGACACATCAAAAATCATGGTATATATACTATATGTATGTATTCATTTCTTAAGTCTGTTCTGGATTTCTTCAATGTGCCATCTTTAGTTAATACATTCATATTATATAAGTTTCATTATTATATAAATTTTATATTTTAATTAGCTTATATAATAATCATATGTATGACATTATATTAGCTAAATCATTTTTAATTAACTAACTTTTTAATTAACTGTATATTATTCAATTTTAACATATTATATTGAATATTTATATATACTATAACATATATAGTAATTCACATATCTCATATATGTATGTATGTATGTATGTATTTTAATTTATTAATTAACTTTCAATTAATTTGTTTAATTAAACAATTTTAATTAAGTTTTGTTAAATTTGAAAATTATTTCACATACATATATTCATATTTATACCGTCTTAAACATTTCAAGACAACATAACATATATCACTATATATTATACATGCACGTACATAAACACACACACACACACATATAATTTAATTTATTAATTTACTTTATTAATCTTACTAGTAAATAATATTTTGAAACTAACTTTATAACATTTTGAAAACTTATATTATAACTTTTATAATATATGACTTATTCTAAATTTTATTTTTAATTTTGAATTTTAGTTTTAATTTTTAATTTCAACATAGTTTTGAAACTAGCCCAAGACCTAAATAAAATTGGGCCTTTTCTATTAGGGCAACCTTTGGGCTCACATTATTGTTTAGGCTAGGCCGATAGCTAGGTAAAACAGGGAACTTGATTGCCTAACAACTCAGCATAGAACACTACCTTTATAGACACCATACTAACTGGTTTGTAAGCTTAATTAGTTAGCCCTAATATGACTAATTTAGATCGCATAGGCTATTACACTCGATACTATTGTTGGATCTGGGCTAGCATGTGACGGGATAAATGGGTAAATTTCAAAAAAAATTCATTTGGATCTTTAGTGGGCCTATGAAGTCGAAATTTATTTAGATCTTGTTTGTATTTTGTTTTAAATAAAATTAGTATTTTATATATTTTATAAATAAGGTTTTATTCATTATACAATATGTACTATATAATATGAATATGTATCATATACACGTATATGTGTATGTCCATGTGCAACATAGTATAGTGTACATTGTTTGTATATAGCTGGTGGGATTTAAACCGCAATGGACATATTAGACCCTTTGTATACATGTGTGTTGCACTAAATAAATATATCCATATATTCATTTCAATAATATAACAAATATATATATATATATATATATATATTTGTATAAATAATTGTTATATTATAAAGTACTACTTATAAATAAAATTTATAAAATGCACTTATATATATAACATAATTAGTTACAACTTATTTTGAATATAAATATACAAATAGCTTTGAATATATTTATATATTATATAAAATGAAATTTAAAATATTATATATATACACATATATATGATAAATTATATGTTTTAAATATAATAAAATGTAAATAATAAAAATAAATATATGTATACAGACAAAACATGATTTCAGCTTCTTTTTTTAATCGGTTAAAACTTATTTACTATAAAAATGTTTTTTTTAAACTACTTCCATAGGGAATAAGTAAAAATTAATATATATTTTAAATTTTTAGAAATAAAATAACAGCATATTTTATAATAAAATAATGTACTTAGATGTTACATTATTCAAATAAATATATGTATTTATTATATGTATAAATTAAGTTTAAAATAAATAATATATATATCTACTTATAAATTCCAATTAGATAATAAAAAATGATTTTTATTTTCGAAATTATATATGAAAAAAAGAAATTTATGAAATATAAACTGTACTCAACATAATATTATTTCCTATGAATTTGGTTTTAATTTAAAATTTAAAAATGTATATAATTTATTTTCAAAAAAAAATTGTTAATCAAAGTCATAAGCATTTCTTCTTGATTACAAATTTATACACGCGCACATTTACATATACATACACACACATATAAATACACATATACATACTTAAATATAGTTATATAACATGTGATAACACAAAATGTACAGATTCATGATAAAGGACTATATCTAAGCTAATACATGATTTGATAAGTTTATCAAGCATTCATATAGTTATAATCAAGAAAAATTACCTTTGCTTATGCCTAGAATTCGCACCTTGAAAAGAAGTTGCAACCTCCTTGAATCCAATTCCAAATCCAGAAGTTGCTAGCTCCCGAATACAGATGTTCCCAACAATTAAATTGTATTTAATTTGATGTGATTAGGGTTGGAAATTTGAGGAGAAATGGGATTTTATTTTATCCAGAAATAGAAAGAGATGGAGATTCATAAAAGTCGCTCCAAAAGTGAGGGTTAAGGAGATTAAATAAAAGAGATATAAGAGAGTAAAAAGTGGATCTAGATCCCTATATTTCTCTTACCATTTCTACCTTTATATTGATTCATAATATCATATACTATGTCATACACGGATGGCCTCATTATAGCCTCCTTTAGCTAACTAAACCAAGCCCCTTGTGAGACTCAAAATCAATTCAAGCCTGGACATTATTTGTCATGTTTAATCAAATTTAAGTGCCTATCTATACCATATATCGATAGGTGTATTTATAACTATTATATATATATACACTATTTAATATTGATCGACCTGTAACAACAATAACAACAACTAAGTCATTATTCCCAAACAAGTTGGGGTCGGCTAGAGATGAAACCCAAAACCAAAAGGCAAAGTCAATTTAAAAGTCATAACAACAACAATACTAAAATAAAGTCAAATAAGTAAGCAAATAATAATAACAACAACAACTAAGTAAAATAAAAATAAAAATAAATATTAAAAGTAAAAAAACCATGATGATAATGATAATAATACTAATAATAATGATACTAATATTAATATTGACCGAAGAACAAACACTACGTCTTAAGCTCCTATTCACTAATCTTATAATCTAAAACTTATAACACTAACCCTAAGCCAACCTTAACCAAAAAAACTCCTAGCTCATGGTTCTGATATGTGGATCGCTAACTTACACGCGCTCCTATCCGACACCATCTCTTCGGGTATATTCCAATACTTCAAGTCCTTTTTTACTACTTCCTTCCATGTTAACCTTGGTCGACATCTATCTCTCTTTGAGCATTCGACATGGCCTATAATGCCAACGTGCACAGGTGCCTCTGGAAATCTCCATTGGAGATGTCTAAACCATCTTAAGTGGTGTTAGATTAGCTTCTCCTCAATTGGTGCTACTCTAAGTTTATCACGTATATTGTCATTTCTAATTTGATCTCTTCTTGTATGATCGCAGCTCCATCGCAGCATATGCATCTCTGCAAGACTTATCTTCTATATGTGGTGGCTTTTAGTAGGCTAACATTCTGCATCCATACGACATCGCAGGCCTGATTGCTGTTCTATAGAACTTTTCTTTAAACTTCTATGAGACTTTCCTATCATGGAGAATGCCAGACGCTTATCACCATTTCACACATCCCGTCGAATTCTAAAACTAACATCTTCATAAATCTCACCATCATACTGCAATATTGATCCTACATATCAAAAGGATTCCTTCTTGGACACTACTTGTCCGGCCAGGGTGACATCTCCATCCTCTGATCAAACACCGCTGAACTCGCACTTCATATACTATGTTTTAGTTCTGCTAAGCCTAAAACCCCTTGATTCTAAAGTCCGTCTCCACGGCTCCGGTTGTCCATCAACCTCAATCCTACTTTCATCAATTAGAACAACATCATCAGCAAAGAGCATAAACCAAGGAATCTCACTTTGTATATCCTTCGTAACATAATCCATCACTAAGGCAAAAATATAGAAGCTCAAAGCTGACCCTTGATGTAATCCTATATTAATGGAAAAGTCAATGGTTTCACCCTTGCATGCTCTGACACTAGTCACAACATCATCATACATTTCCTTAATAAGGGTAATGTACTTTGTTGGGACTCTTTTCTTTTCCAGAGCCCACCATACAACCTTTCTCGACACTTTGTCATACGCTTTCTCCAAATCAATAAATACCATGTGTAGGTCCTTCTTTTGCTTCCTAGACCTATCCATAAGTTTTCTTATCAAGAAAATCGCCTCTGTGGTCGATATTCCAGGCATGAAACCAAATTGGCTTCTTGAGACACTTTTCATCCTTCTTAATCAATGTTTAATGACTTCCCCCAAAGCTTTATTATATGACTCATAAGCTTAATTCCTTTGTAGTTTGTGCATCTTTGAATATCTCTTTTATTCTTAAAAATTGGAACTAATATGCTTTTCTTCCACTCATCTGACATCTTGTTTGATTTGAAAATATTATTGAACAACTTATTTAATCAGGCTATCCCTACATCTTCAAGGCATCTCCTCACCTCAATGGGGATATCATCAGGCCCCAATGCCTTTTCCACTTTCGTCCAATTTAGCGCCTCATTTACCTTGGACTCTTGAATTCTCCAAACAAAATGTCTACCGGTTCCATCAAAAGAGTCGTCGAGCTCGATCGTAGTGCTATCACCTTCATTGAATAGCCTGTCGAAGTAATCTCTCCATCAATTTTTTATCTCATCGTCCTTCACCAAAAGTCTATCACTGTCATCCTTGATGCATTTAACTTGGTTGACGTCTCTCGTCTTCCTCTCGCGAAGCTTAGCTATCCTATAGACATTTTTTCACTTTCCTTCGTACTTAGGTTTTGATATAGATCTTCATACACCTGATCCCTTGCTTCACTCACCATTCTCTTAGCATTTTTCTTTGCCACTTTATGCTTTTTCATGTTGTCCTCGCTCCTATGACGGTGCAAAAACTTATAGAATTCCTTCTTCTCTTTAGGTAGCCTTTTGCACATCACTGTTCCACCACCATGAATCTTTAGATTCGCATTTATTTCCTTCCGTTATCCCAAACACATCAGAGCCACTTTCTGAATGCCCATTGTCATCTCATCCCACGTGTCATTTACTTCTCCTTCCATATTACATGCCCCTTCCCTCATTACACTGTCCATAAACACCCGTTAGCCGTCTCCTTTGAGCTTCAACAATTTCGTCCGACTAATCTTGACTCCTTTATCTTGTCGAACACGTATTCGAAGATGAAACTCAGATATCAAAAGCTATGAGACAACACATTAGCCAAGTATGACTTTTCAATTTACACAATCTCATTTGTCGTCTCTTCTAGTAAGGACAAAGTCAATCTGGCTAGAATGTTGGCCACTACTGAAAGTAACTAAGTGTGATTGTCTCTTTCTAAAGAAGGTATTGGCTATCAACCCATATCAAATAAAAAATTTATAATTAATATTTTATAAATATTAGTTAATTTAATAAATTTATGGTAATTATAATTTAATTAATTGGGTGGTAACAAGAGTATTCAATGTTTCGGGCATGTGACTTTTAGGTGTAAATTTGGTCAGTGATTAATATTGAATAATTCGAATATTAACGTTCACATGTCGCTTAATGGATGGTGTGATGTTATGGCCAAATTTATCACTTTTTTGGCACCTGAAAAATTGAAATTTAATTTATTAAGCATTATTATATAGTTACAATTATTTGCACCAATTCTCTCTATCAAAACTATATCACATAGGACTTCTGGAATTTGGTAACGGTCAAAATTCCCTCATCTGTATTAAACTTTATAGTCCAAACACAAAGGCCTTGGTTCATTAATAACAGTTATTATTAATTAAACTGCTCTGGCCAGAGAATTCGACTTTGAGTTGACTTTAGTTGACCATGATACTAACCTTATATAAATTTGGAGACAAATCCTCTCTTGAATAGTGTTTTTCTTTCAATGCTTCCTCTCAACCCAACCGTGGTCGTTCGATGGACATTATTCCACAATTTAACTATAATAAAAGCTGAGCTTCCAAATTGAAGATCAATCGTTATATTAACCAACAGAAAACTATCGATTGACTGGTTGCATAGTTATCCAGTAACTACTAGTATGTAATCCCTTGGTGTCCCTAATGGCCATGAGTAATACACTTTCCAACATTTGTAAAGCATTACGTACTCTAGGCTCAACGGATGTATCGATATCTAGTCTCGTTACATCTTGACTATGAATATTTAAACAATATTTTTATTTTATTATAATTTATCACTCATGGTTGCAACACATTATAATTACTATCACCAAACATAAAATTTATGGAGATTCTATTAAATATACTTTTAGTTAAATTAACTAGTTAATACAACACATTACATCAAGCATATAATAGAAAGTGAACACCTTTATTTCAAAAAAGATTAGTTATCGAGTTAGATATGTGGGAAAAATTACATGTTTTTAGGGCATACTCCTAACTCTATCGACACAACTTTCTTCCCCTTTTCTGTCGTTGTTAGTCCAGTTGAATGTCCTTCCAATGCTAGGACTTTGGTTGTTTAAACTTGAGACAATATTTCTTCTTATGCCTTGGTTTATCACAAATAAAGCATTTGATCTTTACCATTCCAGCAAATTTCGGACACATATTTGCATAGTGTCCTTTTGGCTTACAATTATAGCTATTCACATGAGCAACATCTTTCTGTTCCTCCACATAGAGACTTTCTTTTCTGTTGTTGGCCATTCTAGCCTTCCGGATAAGGAGTAAACCTTTTCTTCCTATCAACCTGAGCCTTTTGCCCGACACCACGCCTCTTGTTGTACATCAGCTCATACCTACTCGCCATGTCTACCGCTTTATTGAATGAAAGTGCTAGATAAGCTATTTATCGATCACTTAACCCTGGCTTTGTCCTAGAATAAACTTCTGTACCTTCTTTCTAAGGGTCCTAATCAAATCAGCTTATACTGAGACAAAAGATTGAAGTTCTGCAATACTTTAACACTATCAAACTCCTTTGTTAAAACTCAACAAACTCCTGGAAGCATTGCCAACAACTTCGATTTATGAATATATTGTTCTTCAAACCTCTCTGAACCTATCCTGAATAATCTCTTACTCGGGAATCTCCACTTTCACTGTTCTCCACTGGACATTTACTAGTCCCTTGAGCTGCCTATATACAAGCTTCACCATCTGAACATCATTAGCTCTAAGTCTTCATAAATCTCCTAACACATTACTAGCCAATCGCTAGCCTCCAAGGCCTGTTTTTTCCTATCTATACTACGGACATACTTGTTCATTTGTGAATTTTTTTTGCTAATTAGCTACACCGGGCCTTATAGTACATCCAAAGTCTGTAGTGGTACTATTTACTGCACTAAGTTTCCCAAAAAAACTATAAGAGCATATTTATACCATGTTTCCTACAACCGAGGCAGGCATTCCATTTCTAGCTTCAGCATGATCTTCTAGACTGCTTCCCTTTCTTGGCTATTAGTTTGAGTACTGGTGGTTCCTCTACTAATGTTCATTCTTCCTCCTCCAAATGTTAAATGTCCGCTTCGCATACCCATTCCAGCTTTCTACTTAATGAAGCGTTTATAAGAAATGAAATTAAAAGAGAGTGAAAACAATAGTAAAGGGATAGAAATATCCGCATACACACACACACACATCAAAATTAGCACTTTTGATATATAACGTATACCTTTCCCAAGTTTTTCGTTTTCTGTTACTTAGTTTCCAGTTAGCTCAGTTTTACCTATGTGTCAATTAACCTAAGCTTTGATACTTGGTTTAAACATCCCTCATTTTAAGAGCAGAAATAAGCAACGATGATGCTGCAGTTATCACTAGAATTATTTTAAAGCGATAAAATAGGATCAATATTTTTTACAATATTAAGTAAACAGAGTAGCTTAATAATTTTGTTGCATCAAATTGTCTTTAAATAAATGTCACATATTCATTAACCCAACTTGTCCCCACACAACGGTAAATATAATAAAGCATAAAAATAGTGCCATGGCCGACATATGAAGATGTCGATACAAACACATAACTAGTTATAAACACTGGCTTTATGCAAGGAAAATTTTAAAATACCTTTTATTTGCAAAATAAGCTTCCTTCTCCATTTTCGGTGTCTTCATTTATCTTTTCTAAAAGCATCCTATCTGTACCATAAACTCAGTCTACTCGAATGGGTACCCTATATGTTTATGGAAATAATAAAAACGTGGATCAGAAGTAAAGCTTGGTATAAGTAATGCTTTACCTTAACAACAAATCATATAGTGAGACGATTCCGCCAAAGCGAGGAATGGATTTTCTCCTCACTAATCCAATCAATATTAATTACATCATACTATGTAATATACAACATAACATGATCTAACATAATTCATCAACTACATCATAAATGCGTCTTACTTTCATAATATATTTCGACTATTTTCTATGGTTGGTTCATTTTAAGTTGTCTCACGGGCCTTATTCTTAGTTTTCCACTTATTATGAATGGATAATTAAGATTGCCATTAAAGTCCTCATAATTGCTACCGAACATAATGTTGTGTTTAGATGTGGTTGCCACTAAAGTATTCTACCAATGTTACCAAATATAATGTCATGTTTAAACACATGGTTGCCAATAAGACCTTAGATCCAAGTTAACGATATAATGTTAAGTTTTGACATATGGTTGCCACTAAGGCCTTATATCAAGTTACTGAATATAATGTCATGTTTAGACATATGGTTGCCGCTAAGGCCTTAAACCCACATTTTTATCATCCATTGACACTACTTATCATTTCATAGCTCACATTTTTATCATCAGTTGATACTACTATCATTTCATATCTTTCTTAAGCTTAGTCTCAAATTTCCCTATTTAAATAAGTTATTTTAACTTATTATTCTTCATGGTCATTTCATCTTTATGAAATTTTCAACCATCGCTTTGGAAGATGACATCCAAAGTGCTAAAAAAGTTCACTCGTTTATTAGAAATTCTTAGCATCTTTACCTATTGTGTGTTGACATTACAAGCTGTGCATGTTAGCTAAGTGCAATCGCATAATGCTTCTACGTAGCTATCGCATATTGGCACTAGGCTATTGCATGTTAAATATTTTGTTACTATAGCATGCCTACATCTATTGAATGTCATAAGCTATCGATTGTTAACATTTTAAGGTGATTGTATATGTAAAATTTAAAGCTATCATATGTTAACATTTTAAAGCTAGCGCCGGTCAACAATTTAAAGCTATCGCATGTCAACATTTAAAAGCTATCACATATTTTCTATTTAAATCTATCGCATGTTAACAATTTGAAGCTATCACATGTTAACATTTCAAAGCTATCATATATTTACAATTTAAAGCTATCGCAGGTTAACTTTTTAGAGCTATCAAGTGTCGAGGTTTGTATAACCTATTGCATGTTAAGTCCAAAAGTTATTACAAGTTAATATCACTTAGCTATCGCATATTGATATGGCAGTCGTAACTAAATGGAATACTGTTTTATTGGCTTCAAATAAACTATTTTAGACCAAACCATGTCATATGTCGAATAATCATTGGCCAACCGGAGCATTTATAGTTCTCTTTACATGAATTATTAGTTGCTTTAGTAATTAGTTATTTGATTTCCCACTAGTGATTAACCCTTCTTTTTGCTGAATAATTCATATAAATTCAATAATGCATACAAAAAATCTAAAAATTTCAGCAAAACCCTATAAAATCACATTATACCTCATATAAATATTTCAATCCAAAATGATTATGGTACATATTTTAAATAATTAAACCTCAAAACTAAGTAATTTCCCAACTTAGAAAATACATATTATATTCAAATAAATTCCAAAAATTACAAAATTACAAAATTAAAAAATCATCTCAAACTAATATTGTAAACATCATATAAAAATTTCAAGCGAATTGAAGAAGGTTTAATTTTCATTTTTCCCTAAACATGTCAATATTCATTAACGTTAAATCCCTAAGAATAAAAAAATGATTTCTATCATTCTTAAACCTTTTCATTATCATTCACAACATCATAAACATATTCAATCCCAGCCCTAATGGGTTTGGAAGGTTTAGAGAAAGTGATACTTGTGTTAGTAAAACTTGATTAAAAAGTCTTCTTTTCTTTTTAGTGATGAAAGCTCTTTCTTTTTTACTTGATTTCTTCTTCTTCTTCTTCTTGAAAAATTTAGTCAGCTTGATCTTTGGTTTTTCTTTTTCTTTTTCTTTTTCTTTTTGATTAAAGGAGACAATGAATGAGAGATGGGAGTGTTAGAGGATTAGTAATTTAGGTTTGGGCTAAAACCAATTCTATCATATCCTTATTGATTCCACCAATTCTTCATTCTAAATTCACTCCTCATTTTTATAAATAGAAATGTCTTGCTTAGTTATTATTCCATAATGCATTTCAGTTAGTTAATTAATTAATTCCTCATATTTTGGCACTTCAAAATATAAGGTGTTACAATTACACTTCACCGACTCTAACAAATTGTGGTCATCTCTCTAGGAATGGTCATAATTACACACCACTGTCTTTGGAGCTGTTGTGCCTAGTCTTTGAAGGTAAAAAAAATTTGTTCTTCACCGACTCTGATGAAGTTATACCTTGTCTCAAAGGTTAAGAAACAATATGATCCACTGTCTCTGATGGAGTTGGACCTTATCTTCAGAGCCAGGAAGTTTATACTCTGTTGTCTTTGGTAGAGTAGTTTTCATTTATACTCTACTGACTCTGGTAGAGTTTTATGGGTTTATACTCTACCACCTTTGGTAGAATTCAAAGAGCTTGTTGGCTCCAACGAAGTTGAATGTGTTTATACTCTGTTATCTCTGGTATAGTTAGGGAATGATCGATATATCATTTCAAAAATTTAATAGTGAAAGAGGTTCACGACTCCTTAGTCAAAAAGCATTCAAAAAGTTCATTCATTTGCTCATCATCATAAGGGACTTGATTCTTCAATACCAGTAAGCATTCGATTGGCCTATCTAGTCATTCATTAAAATGCAAATTATTTATGGATATTCCATTCTTTATAGTTTGTATGTGCTTCTGTCTTTGGACTCATAGTAAAAGAAGGACATGCTCTGACATCCGTAGGGAACCAACCACTGAGCCCCCAAGTATGGTTTCTCTTCTTATGCAAGGACTCGGCTCCATTGAAGACTCGTTAATTAGAATTCATATCACTCTTGCTAGAGTTACTAGCAAAGGGAGAAATCAAGTCCAACAATTCATACATTAATTCTGTAATGTTGTATAACTAAACAGAATATATACTATCAGTTCAAGTTGTATAGACATAGTTCAATCGGTTCATAAATAAATCATAGGACATGATTTTATAGGTCTATGGAAATCAAGCTTATAACTGAGCACCTCAAACAAGAAAGTGTACAAATCAAATCAAATATAGAGGGTTTGGTCAAAACTTGCCTTGAATTTCAGCCTAGAACATGCTGTAAGATCTGTCTCTTGATTTCATAGAAGTGAAGGAATACCAAGGCACACTCCCAAACTTTATTTTAGCAATAAAGTAACAAAGAAAAGTCTAAAAAAAAATCCCTAAGTAACTTCAAGCGACAACCATGTATCTAGACATGCCTCCTAAGCTACCTTTAATAATCACTGATTGGTTCGTTGCCTGTTGAGAATATTTTCGCCGATTGAAGCTTGACATTGTCCGATAGGCACTTACAATACTGAAATAATATTTCTTTCGGATGTGCTTCTTAATAATATCTCTGCGATGTCGGAATTTGTTGGTCTCATGATAATAAATCTTATAAAAAATAAAGTATTTTCCAATTCCCGCCTCTACTGTAGTCAGTGATTTGTTCCTAAATTCAGCATAATCCACAGTTTCCCTAGTAACAAGATAGATTCTTTCCTAAGTCTCATTAAGATTTGAATATGAAAACTTCCTCTATCCTCCTCTAAAGCGTTTCCTCTTTCCACCTTGTCATTCGTTTTTTGCTTGCCCCAATCCTAAGGCTTGTTGTCTCTAACCTAGTTCACATCGATCAGTCCTGCCTCGATATTAGAATCCTGCAAGCGCATAAACTTTTCAGTTTCATAGTAGAAGTCCTCTAACTTGGCTTTGATTTTTTTAAAGTTTCCTCTAAAACTTTTATTTTAATTTGATTCCTGAAACAATAGCTAGATGGACAATTCCCTCACCCGGTTGATATATAGTGGTTGTAATGGCATTGAACCGTGCAAGATAGCCCTGAAAGGTTTATCTATTCTTTTATTTGATATTTTCCAAGCACGTCTCATTCTTAGGTTGAACAACTAAACTCTAAACCAACTCTTCAATTTCTCCTTCAACAACAGCCCAAGTGCCAAGGATCCATGCTTCAAATGAGCAACTGCATAGCAATTAAGTCTGACGAGAATAGAGAAAAGCAACAACATATTACTTCCTCCATAGCTCCAACTGCCTCCATATAACAACATTTTACTTCCTTCGTTGCTCTAACCGCCTCCATATACTAAATGTAGTACCTCAAATGTGTTGTAGTGTTGGCTTTTCGAATGTATGGTTCCATGATTGGTATCTTAAAATCTTGGGGGTTGATTGCATATCAAATGTTCGAAGTGAATAGACAATGGCTCATCTCATCAATATCTGATCTCCTATCTCGTTCATCCAATACTCAACGTATTAGATCAGGGACTTGTTCCTTCACCATTGGAATGCTTCCTTAGGTTGCTTGGTAGGTCATGTCGTGCCCCTTTGTAATGGATCAAACACCAATGGACCAGATGGTATGAAAGGTAGTCCTATTTCAGCAGCCAAGCATGTGATTCGATCATCAACATTAACTTTTGATGGGAAATCTTCCCCTAGTCCAGTATAGACTTCACCATTCGGTTCGGCATTTAGCTGATTCAATTCAAGGCCTCGCCAGTTTGATTATGTCAAGGTCTACATCTTTATAGTTCTTTTCTTCCTTACATGCTCCCTTGCATCCGTTCCTGATGGATTGCCTACAAAATTCTCAATCTGGCCTATTTGGAGTTACACTAGTGTTGCTTGCTCCATGCATATAAGGAATATGTCCACTATTTTCTACTACTTAACCAAGAAAGAAGCTTATATATTCACCATCATTGTTTGTACCTGCTCCATAGTAAGGTAGTCGACCGCTTGACTTTGGTCGAATGTTACTTCTTGAGTGCTTCCATGAGAAGACTACTCTTCATGGAACAATGTCATCTTCGATCCTTGTTTTCTAACTGGTGGGCTTCCTAATCTGAATTGAGATCTCAGTGTAAGAACCAAAATATTTGCATCAAATTTGACCCAAACACTAAAGAATAAATATTGGGTAGAGCTTAGAATCCTGAGTGTGATCCTAGCGCTAATTTTTAGGAGGCTGGATCTATGGTCATCAAATATCTTAAGTTCTTACTCTAATTCAGATCATAAATCATGGACAAATATGCTAGAACTTAAGTGCAGAAAAAGAAAAGACATATAATTTTTATAGTGATTCGACGGTCTTTAGCCTTCGTCAACTTTATCTCTTTTATAATGATTCTCTAATTTACAATTGTTACAATACTTGCTAGACCTCTTTGGATTGATTAAAGCAATTATGGGTTGCTAGATCAAAATTTTTGGAAAATCTCTGATGTTGTAAACCTTAGGATTAATCTTCCACAATTCGATATTGGATGATGGATTAGATTATTGAAGGTGATTGCAGAAGATTAGATGATTCGTTGTTGTTCATGAGTGCTCCAACAATTATGTTTGCTTGTGTTTGTTCGAAGGTTCTAGAGCTCCCGGTGTGTCCACCATTTCTATTCCCACCTTCAGTTATAGGAGTAAAGATATAAAAGGGACCGGGCTATTGGTCCCGCCAAATAGAGAGTTTCCAGCTTATTTATCATGCTTGGTTCTATAGAGGGTGCTCAACACACTTTGGGTCGATGGTCATGATATGGTTCGGTGGCAATTATATGGCTGGTCGTATCTTAGCTCGGTAGCAGGCTATCAAAGATAAATTCCTTTTTGGACAGTACCTTCTACCAAATAAAATACCTGGTTTCTACAAAACATCTTTCCTTCGGGTTTTTTTCTTATATTCTCATTGGATCATCATTCCTCTTCATCCTTGCCCTTCGAACAAATGACAATGCTCCCATTTTTAGGTGCATGACGTGACCTTAAGCGTATTTTCCAACTGTGTTGAATCCGTTATAAAATTATGCTAATTTTCCGCTACCATCAATCATAATACACAACATACCAAGGGGTTTCATTAAATCAAATAGGGGATTAAGAAAAGTAGACCAATTGTCCTCTTATTTATTCTGTGTTGCTATGGAATTTCTCTCACACAAACTTCAAAGAGTAGTAAGAGGAAAAGATATTACTTTATCACTAATATTGTTCGTATCTACTTTACGCATATGATATTATGGTTTCAGCTTCAACCAATATTAAGAGTGCAAAAGGTATAAGTAGCATAATATATGAATTGCAACAATATGCTTGGCTGACATTAAATCAAAAGTATATTTTAGTTTAGATGTAAATACGAAAACTGTTACTACCATATTAAACATGGGTATTAGACAATTACCTTTGAGATATTGGGGGTGCTACTCTCTCGAACTACCTTCGCTGTTATGCTTGTACTACTTTGCTGCAAAAAATTATCTAAAAATTTAAGATGAAATTATATATGAATCTACAAAGCTACCTTCAGCCTAAAAGATCGTATTTAAGAGATCGTGATAGCGGCTTTGGTTACCTCCATCTACAAGATTTGGAAAGAGGGAAATAGAAGAATATTTCAACAAAAAAATAATATAAAGATAAAAGTTGCAAAAAATTAGTGATCAAATCACATATTAATGTCGAAGATCAAAAGCCAAATTTGAAGATTCTAAGAGAGAAGGCGAACTTTAGAGAGATAGGGAATATATTTGTTAGATGAAGGGTAAGCTGCCATTTATATTAGGGTTTGAGAATTCAGTCGAATTGTTGTTGTGTTGGATTTCAATGATAAAACATATGCATATTTGGGCCGGTGGAGTGACACGATGCATGTGGTCTCCCAAGTTTTGTACATTATATATGTTATTGTGAATGTTGTGGTTGTAATATAGTTAATCATTGTTGTACTTTTTTATTTCTACAGAAGAAATGTTATTTAAGGAGACGAATCAATTAATAGTTCTTCATGTCATTAATAAAGAACAAAAAAAAAATAGAAATACAAATAACTTAAATTTTAATCTTGAAAGGTTTTGACTAATAAGATTTTGGTTAATTCAAAATTTGAATAAATCCTTATCTTGATTTTGAGCTAGTAGGTTTATTAGAAAAAGAAAACGGTAATGTCAAAACCATATTTACATAATTAACATATTTTTTAAATTTGAACTTCAAGCATCTATGATATACACACTAGTGATAATAATGCATAAGCAAATATGCTGCAATGATGAATATATGGATGTGTGTGTGTTTATATATGCATATATATATATATATATATATATATATATATGTATAATATATTAATAACATGCATATGTATCCAGTACTATATATATGTGTATATATGCATATACTGTGTGTGTATGCATACACTGCATGTTACTAATATATGCGTATATGTGGTTATAAATCGTAGTATATGTGCGTATTTATGTTAAACACACACACACATACATATGCCAGTATGTGGTATTGAACATTCATAATTATTCCCAAAATTAATTAATAGTAAAATATATAATTAAAACATTAATTGAAATTCCAAAACAAATCTAATTATATCAAATATGATTCAATATGCAGTTCAAAATTTACTGAAGATTATTCATTGTGACACAAATGATTTTGCGCAACATTAATAAAATAATCTTTTTCCTTCTCAAAATCACACATTTCATCATTGCTTTCAACACATGATTCAAGATCCGTTGGGTACTTCAAATTCAGTACTCAAGTCTACCTCGTTAGGGTTTTAAGACCTTGGGTAAAAATCTTATTCTTAATTAGATAGTATAACCATCACTTTATCTCACAACTTCCTAAAAATAGAATATTAACAAAGTTTACAAGGAAATTAGATAATAATGACATCAAGCTTTCAAAGAATTGTACGCAAAACAAATAAAATATTCTACATACAAACATATAAATGGAACACAAATGATATAAACATTCATATTTTTGGTACAATAGATAAATAATAACCGAGTAAATAGACCGGACGATGATGAAACTGTACATATCCTAAGAGCATTTCCAACCGTGTATCGGTTGAAAAACAGCTGACCCCCAACATGAGGTTGGTTGGCCACTTTAGGGCTGCTTCTTAGCCGCTTATAATATAGTCGGTTTTATTATAGTCGACAAAAACCAAATTTTTTTTAATGTTTTCTTAGTCGGTTTTATAAAAGTCTTGTAAGGAGACGTTTTAGATTAATTTGCTGTGAGCACGCGAATTGCAATCTAACGGCTATGGATTGCAATACACAGTACATGTCATAACCGGCTTTGTGTTTTTCTCCCATTAAGAGTGACTTTTAGTTGGTTTTGTGAACATTGACGTTTGACAACCCGTTTCGGTGGGAATGCTCCGATGGTAACCGAATCAAATCCAAATCCATTTAGACAAAGTTGAATCCTATCTGTATTGACTAGATGGGTTTGAATTAAAAGCCGTACCAGATCTATTCACAATGCGATGAAAAAAAAAACAGAAAAAAAGCATCGCAATACATGTGCCATATCATGTCATGAGAGCAAAATGAAAAATTAAGTGCCTACATACATACACCATCATAGCATATGCGGAAATAAACATAGAGATATGACCGGGCTTATGCCATTATGTGAATTTAGAGCGCTTTATCTCTCTTGTCATTTTCTGAAATAAATAAATAAATAATAGAAAAAGAGGGTACGTAGCGGTACAGGTGTTATCAACGTAGCCCCTTTGACATAATTTAATAGTAAGGATTTATTTTTCGATTTGGCATCGTTTTAAAAGTAATTATCGCAAATAGCCTCGTTTTAAAACTAATATCAAATATAGCCCTGTTTTGGACACCTCAGCGGTAACTGGTCAAAATACACTGGCGACTTTGCAAAAGTCACCAGTGTAATATATTTTTCTGGCGACTTTTGAAAAATCGTCAGTGTTTTTTTAAAAAAAAAAAAAAATTTACGCTGGCTCCTTTTCAAAAGTCGCCAATGTATTTTTTGAAAAAAATAATTTACACTGGCGACTTTTGAAAAGTCGCCAGTGCATTTTGGCCAGCCCAAAACAAAACTATATTTGATATTAGTTTTAAAACTGGGCTATTTGCGATAATTACTTTTAAAACGAGGCCAAATCGAAAATAAATCTAATAGTAATAATATCTAGGTGTTAAATTAGTTAGGGACATCATACAAACTCAGTTTTCAATAAACCTAATTTATGAAAATACAATAGAACCGGTAGAATAGATTGTGAGGATAGCCACGCATGCTTTATATTGTATAGGTAGGGCAAACATTTTACATATAATTTTGCTCAGGCAATGCGTGTGATCGTCTACATCAATCTATTCACATACATCCACGCTAAATGGTTCATCAATATGAGTTAAACACGATAGATATAAAGCAGGCACTAGCGTCGTATATAATCATAAACAGTTAGAATTCTTTTTCATTTTAATAGCTAAAATATATGGAACACCAACATAATACTAATCATACTCAACTCTCTTCCCTTGTATAATCATGGATGCACTACCACCCATCTATACCTTAACAATTGAACGGCAGTGTCTTTAGAAAGAAAAAAAAAAAGCCCAAAATTTATATGTGAATAACCATGACCAAACTTGCTCTGAACTACTTCAGGTTTGAGAATTGGATTTTTTTTTTTCTTCTTCAATTTAGACCACTTTTATAAACAATATACACCGACCTTTTTGTAAACTAATTATAAATCTAGACTACCAGCTCAATGTTGAACTGACCAAATTGTACTGACGACATTTAACGTCAGGGTGTGTGTATTTGTAAACGTAGCCGACGACAATTAAAAAGCCGCCAACTATGTTTTAATATTAAAACAAATGGACAACTGTTCAAAAATTGAAATGCAATTAGCACACTTTTGGCGAGCTCAATGCTGACTTGGCCAAAAATTGGTCCATGTTTGTAATTAGTTTACAAACCGTCTTATAAATGTAAATTGTTTATAAATGTGACCTAAATTAAAAAAAAAAAAAAAAAAAAAAATCCTTGAGTATTCTGATCTGTCATTCATAAGCTAGAAGAAAGGTAATGGAACTGATGTACTTTAGTGAACAGATACTTGTAATCGGTTTTAAAACTGTTTGCGTACCCATAACAGAGGTAGAAGTAGTCCAGAATGCACAGATGGGAGCATAACAAAATCAATGATAATTAAACTACAGTGAATGAGATAAATCTAACATAGTCAAAAATAATTCCATTTTTTTTGTATAGTGTACTCTCAATCCCCTATTCCGTTCAGGTAATTTTGTGCGAGGAGGAGGACCTATATGGCCACGGACTAACGCGCACGTGCCGCCGTCTGCCCGTTCGACCGATCGAATCCGGTCGGGTTGGGTCGGGTGAGATTGGGCTGTGTAATATATTTTGCTACCTAAAAAATGAACTGATTTTAAAACAGAAGTGTGTTTAAAAAGATAAGCATTTTCCAACGGTTGTGGAAGTTGCAAACTGATGAAGAGAGTCGATTTTTTTTCGAATGACCGTTACAACGAAAAGCAACAGTTCTGAACCGTTGCAAACGAACGGACGCGACTGTTGCGAACAGTAACGGTAACGCTTTTCAGCGTTGCAAACAAAGGGATGCTGTTTTTCTCAACGGGTGTAGCCATTGGAAATTCGACTATAAATAAGGAGGAAACATGATCACTTTCTACACTTAATTTTTAGACCGAATTATCACTTCTTTATCTTCATTTGTTAAAATCATAACCAGTCCTGTCATACAAAAGATCATACACATCACGATTTCGAGAAGCTTACGTCTGTTGTATCTTGGGAGGTTTTGAATAAAGTCTTAATGAAATTGTTACGACAAGCCTCAGATGAAATTTTCTTCTTCAACCGGTTAATTTTCTAGTTGATTTATATGTTTATATATATATATATATATATATATATATATATATATATATATATCGTTTTCGTTTCTACGTTGTATATTTCTTTAAATAGTATAACGTTTGATTTATCTTTATAGTTATTATTACTATAATTATTAGTTTGTTGTTGTAATTAATTACAACATACTTATTGTTAAAAATAGCTAATACAAAATTTCAAAGTAGTGGAAATCTGATTTATAAACTTGTGAAACGAGTTTATTATTGATTAATCTCTATTTTGATATACTAGACGATTAACATAAACCACAATGGAACACTGTTGAGCTGAATACATTGCGAGGCAAACAGCCTAATCCACGAACTTGTAGCTAAGCATATCCTCTCAATGCAAGAGGAATGCACAATGAGCGAGTAATTACAAATATAGTGATGGACAAACAGCCTAATCCATAAACGATTTGGAATATATTTCCCTAACCAAAACTTACGCATCAAACAATTGCCTGAGCTGAACAGTTAGCTGTATGTCCCATTGTCACTTGATTAATTGATCCCCTTACATAACTTACTCTTGATTTTCAAAAACCGATTATTACAAAATTAGGCGATGATGTTAACTGGCCGAAGAGAGAAAAGAGTAGTTTGTTGAAACGAAGGTTCTCATTTCCCTTTTTCGTTTCATTTCCGATCATAAAACAACTTAGAATTTTAGATTCACTTTCAGAAAGCCCAAAGATTCCACTTTAACTTCAGTTTGTGGATTCCGTAAATTTCTTTATAATTTTATTAATAAATGTTTACTAATAAATATAAAAACATAGTTTATACCAATTTTATACTATTATGATCTAAATTTATCTAAATAAACTACCACTATTAACCTAGATTTGATTAAATATATGAATTTTACAGTATAAACTTAATTCAAATTAATTTAATTGAACAAACACACCCAGTCCAGCCCAATTATTTAGAACCTAAAATTTAGCTTAGTATAATTAAATAAACATCGACACTTTTTACTACCCAGTCCAACTATTCAATTACTATTTATTCCCAACCAAAAAGGCCTCCATTTCCATTTCCAAACTCATGCTTTAGTGTAACATCCTCCATTTTGAGATCTGAAACCAAGCGCTACGGATGCTGCAGTCATCCATAGTACTAATTTTCGGTGACAAACCATGGCTATGATAATCACATCAATAATCAGAAGCACATTAATTTGAAAAATATTAAACACCATTTTTCTTAACAAATTTTCACATTTCATTTCATAAATGATATTTCATATCCACTGTACAATCTAATTCACAAACCCACGTTCAGAGAAATTATAATTATTACAAAATACTCCAAAAGCGACATATGAAGATGTCCACTTGGTTGATTAGAGTCTAACACTTGGCAACTATATAACTTGCCATTACATCCATACAGACAAAACTAAACAGCACAACATATCAAACATGTACTCCTAAATAGCTAGATTATCTCCTACACATCTCCAAAAGTTTGCTCGTTTAACTAAAAACTTGAAATCCTTATTCTCGACCTACTCAGATGAGTATCCGAGAGTTTACGGGGAAAAATTAACAACATAGGTTAGATAAAAAGCCTGTTGTGAATAATAATCTACCATCTTGAACCAAATAGATATCTAATGAGACGACGTCGCTGAGCGGAATGGGTTTTCCCCACACTGGTACTTTAACCAACACATATTAACCATGTACCGTGCTCCTACATCCACAATGGTTAGAACATTCAAATGTTATTTGCAGTTATGCAATATATACTGGATTACTCATCCTAATTTATTTGGCTATCCATCTAATTTTTTATTGACTATCCATCTTATACTTATGTAGACTATCCATCTCACATGTGATTACTTGGATTATCCATCCCCCTACCATATGGACTACCCATCACACAAGGTTTCATTATCAATGTTTTATGAGTTGTCCATCTCATTTAAACATTTTTATAGATTATCTATCTCGTCCCATATGGACTACCCATCACATATGGTTTCATCTATTTAAAATAATGTAGACTATCCATCACATCTCATAGTTTTCCTAAAATGACTATGAACCATTCATTAACCATTTAAAGATTATCCATCTCTGGCATGAAGTGTGTTATCCATAACACGTCCCTTTAATTTTCCTTGGATAACAATGAGCTCATTACTTATCAATTTTAATTCATAATTAGCTTTCATGCTATGTCTATTAGTGTCTCCAATTAGGTTGTTTACCTTTTTAACTTATAACATATCAAAATAAAATACATTGGTATCCTCAATGATTAAAGTCGAAGTCGTTAAACATATAGCATGTCAAAATTAATATACACTGGTATCCTTAACGAACAATCTCGACGTAGTAAAAGAAACATATCGGTAGCCCAATGATCTATGTCGTAATTAATAGAAGAAACACATTGGTACCCCCAATGATTAAAGTGGAAATCAATAACCATGTGGCTCATCGCCGTTTATTAGTACAACATAGTCTATATTCGGAATTAAAAGAATGTTGTCCTCTATCCAAGGTCGAAAACAAAAACTCAAATTCTTTTAAGTAGAAAACTCTATGCCAAAACAAGGTTGTTAACTTATATACGATATAGGTTATCCACCTTTTAAAACCCAACCTTTATTAACTTGAAAACGAGGCGTCATGGCCGAGAAAACCTTAAATCGACACCAACAATTGCGGAGTCGATAATGTGCGGCGCTATTGCAAAAGCTAAGAAGTATAAAGTCACCGACCTTGATAAATAATAGCAACAAGACTTATGACATCATTATAAAAACTTTTTACCTATCATACTTCGTCTACTATGCCGCCAATTTTATAAGATCGAAGTCAAAAAAGGCGACAACACTGCCTTGGTATTGAAATCAGTCGAAAAGAAGATACATGGTGTTTTTTAAACCAATGGTGAAAACCTGTGGCATCAATGATGTCAACATTAAAGCTTTAAACATAGTGAATCATGAGAATGCAATGTCGCTGTTGATGAGTTGCCACTAATGTCCACTTCGACTTGGTTGGAATAATTTTATAACCACCTAAGTAGTTACCATAGGCTTCCATCCTTATCGACGTCAGCACTCATAGATGTGCGTTGTCTTTGTTAGTACCTTAGGTTCTAGTTTTGATGATAACAACTATAGGATATTATATAAAATATAGGTACTAATGTTTTATCAAGATATATATAGTGTATAGTGCTGGATATTATGCAGGTATTGATTAAAATGAATGTACGGTATCAAGATACTGATATCAAGAGTAGATTCAAGATGTTGATATAAAGTTTCAAGAATTCAAGAATGAAGACTAATGAGTATCGAAGAGTTCAAGATTTCAAGATATTTCAGATAAATCATATAGTAGTAGAATTTATGTTAAAACCTTGATAGCACTTTCCTAATCTCTTTCACCTTCTCTAATTTTGTTTTAAATTGTTTTTTCAAATATTTTAGTTTTAAATAATCTTTTCAAAATATTTTCCAAAATGAATTTCAATAAAGATATTAATTTAATGTTTTTAAGTTTATAAATATTGAATTTTTGTTTATATAAGTTATAATTATGTTGATTTATATATATGTATATATATTATTGTAATATATATATTCTTATTAAATCTTTCACTATTATTTTATAAAGTTTTATTAAGTTATATTTTGGTTAAAATGTGTATACACTATATTTAGACGATTCTACAAATTATCAAATTATCTTACAAAGCAACGGATTTTCAAAATAATATTTTTAAAGTGTTTTTTCAAAATACAAAAGGATATATCGACATATCCTATCAATGTATGTCGACATAGTGGCCACAAAATCAAAAATTCAAATTTGAATGGAAGTGCATTTTCGTCGTATCTCTTTGTAAATGGACATGACTGTTGTTTCCTTATATATACTACACTTCCAAATGAATTTTCAGTAAATACTTTCTTATTTTTCTCTCCTCTTTTCACTCTCTTGATTTCTATATAAATTTTTGTCAAAACTATGATGAAATTCAACCAGAATCAAATTCAATCATTACTAGTTTGATTCTCTTTCATATACTCTCTGATTTCTCTCATCTCTCTCAAGATCAGAGTGTTAGTCAAGAGCTATAAGATCAATTGTAATCAAGATCGATGATCTGAGTCTGTAAACTCTATTTAATCATACTCTTATACTCTGTGGTGTGCATAGTATCCCTGAAATATAAGTAGGTGTGATTGTAGCATGTAAAATCAATTGGGTGTGCTTATTAGCCCGTAAATCTAGTGGGTATGCTTGTAGCTCGGAAATCAAGTGACTCTACCTAGAGGTCTAGATTTTGGAGGGTGCATCTCATAACCTTGAAATCGAGATTGTATTTGCATTTACTGGCTGAAAAGAAATTGGTACAAGGAATTACGTGGGACTAAATGTAGGGTAACTCCAAACCAGTATAAAATCATGGTGTTTTCTTTCCTTTTACTTTTACTCCATTCACTTTTATCTGTACTTTGATTCTGCAATTGTTTTTGTGATTGTTAATTACATCGTTCCAAGTAGAATCTTAAAGAGTTTGAAAATATTCATATAATCCATTAAACATTATTCATCCCCCTTCCAGTGTTAATTTAGCATTAAGATTCCTATTCCGCTGACTTCCATTTGGTATCAGAGCATTGGTTTTCAAAGTATTTATAATCTAATTTTTGAAAAAGTTTTAATGACAATTTTTGATAATATTTTCAATACTAGTTTCAAAAAGATAATTTACAATATCATCATAATGTTATTTCATAAATTTTCATCTATTCATTATAGAAAATAACGCGATCTTTAGAAAAGGTATAAATTGCAGGAACAGATGTGTTACACGGCTTTTGATGAACAAACACCTGATGATCAAATTCTACATATCAAAAAGGACAAACGAATATTGGATAGTGGATGCTCAAGGCACATGACTGAAAATCCGGAGATTTTGAAAGATATAATTTACAAAGATGGTGGATCGGTAAATTTTGAACAAAACTCTAAAGGATATGTGATTTGCATCGGCAATGTCGGTAACTCTAAAACTCCTACCATTCCTACTATTATATTAATTAGTAATTTAAAGAAAATCTGTTGAGTGTTAGTTAATTGTGTGATAAGAGTTTCAAAATTAAACTAGTAAAAGATAAATGTCATATTAAAGATAATGATCCAAACATTATCTTTGAATGCATTAGGAAACGAAACATCTATATATTAAGTATGAAAATCTCAAATAACAGGCTGAATCAAGTGGCCCTTGGATTTGTCATAAAAGATTTGGTCATTTGAATTTCAAACTAGTATCTAAAATTGCTAAAAATGAGATAGAGGTCTACCCAAAATAAATTTTAAAGTTAATAATTTATGCGATACATGTCAATTAAGAAAACTTAGAAAAATTTCTTTTAAATCAAAAGATACGATTTCTACCTCAACCCCTTGAACTTTTTCACTTGGATCTTATTGGTCCCTCACATATACAATCTGTAAATCATAGTAGATATGTATTTGTAATCATAGATGATTATTTTAGGTTTGGCTAGATGATTTTCTTGAAACTTAAAAGTGATGCTTTTGAAATGTTTAAAATCTTTGTTAAACAAATTCAAAATTAAACGACTTGTAAAATTAAAACTATTCAGAGTGATCACGATAGAGAATTCTAAAATGAAAATTTTGAAAATTTCTGTATTAAGAAAGGTATAATTCATAGCTTTTCGTTTTCAAGAATTCCACAGCAAAATGGTGTGGTAGAACATAAAAATAGGATGATTAAAGAGTGTTCTAGAACTATGCTAAATGATGGTGAATTACCTAAAAAAATTAGACTGCAGTAGTTGGTACCCCATGTTATATATTAAATAGAATTTTAATAAGACCATTAACTAAGAAAACACCATATGAATTATTCTACAATAAAAAGCCTAAAGTATCATACTTTAGATTTTTGGTAGTAAATGTTTTATTTTAAATACTAAAGATAATTTGGATAAATTTGATGCTAAATCAAATAAAGGAATCTTTATTGGATATTCAAACAGAAGTAAAGCTTATAGAGTTTTCAATACTAAAACTAATACTGTTGAAGAGACGTTATATTTTTCATCTGATGAAAATTTTAAAGCTTATAATTTAAATATTGATGAAGAAGAAAACATTGGTGACCCAAACGAAATTAGTAACAATGAGATTACTGAAAATAAAAATAAAAATAATTTAGAAAATTCGCATCCAAATAAAAGAACAAAATACTTGAAAAATCATCCTATAGAAAATATACTTGAAAATATTGAATTTATTGTTAAAACTAGAAATCAGCTAAATAAAATGAGTAACATTGCTTTCATTTTACCTATTGAACCTAAAAATCCAAAGGAAGCATCAATTGATGATTCATGGATTCTTGTTATGCAAGAGGAATTGAATCAATTCACAAGAAATGATGTATGGAAATTAGTACAAGACCTGAGGATAAATCCATAATAGGAACTAAATAGGTATATAGAAACAAAATTAATAAACAAGGAGAGGTTGTGAGAAATAAAGCTCGATTAGTTGCACAATGTTATTGTTAAGAAAAAGGAATAGATTTTGATGAAACCTTTGCATCCGTAGCAAGATTAGAAGCTATATGAATTTTACTTGCTTTCGTAAATCATAGTAATTTTAAATTATATCAAATGGATGTTAAAAATACGTTTTCTAATAGTTTTATTAAAGAAGATGTATATGTAGAACAACCCTCACTTTTTGAAGACGCAAAACTACATAATCATGTTTACAAATTAGAGAAGGCTTTGTATGGTCTAAAACATGCTCCTAGAGCTTGGTTTGGCAGACTTAAATCTTATCTGTTACAATTAAAATTTGAAACAAGCAAAATAGATAGTACACTTTTTATTAAAAGAGATAATAATGATATTCAGATAATGTAAATACATGCAGATGATATCATTTTTGAATCTACCAACGATAAACTAAATAAAGAGTTTTCAGAAATAATGACTAAGGAATTTGAAATGAGTCATTAACTTTAATTCTAGAGGTGCCTAATATGTTAGTTTATTTTATAAGTCTACAAAACAATTATTCGGTAACAAGTTCTTATCTGAAATTAAGGTTCATTATCTTTAGTCTGTATAAATTTTGCAATTTATTCTAAAATATCAATTTTCTAAGAGCATCTAGCAGGGGTTTATTTTTAGGGCTGTGGGTGGAAGGAAATACTTTTTTGGAAAATATTATATATATATATATATAAGTATATATACATATATATGATTTTCTAAAAACCGTTTATAGAAAAACTTTTATAGCACTAAAGCGTTTATAACCTACAAACATTTTCCCAAGAATTTACTTCCTCTAGGCCATTTTAAGTTATCATGTTGACAATATAAATTCCCATTTCCAAGTTTTTCAATTTCTATAAAAATACATTAACCTCAAAATTAAAGCATACTTTGATCCCTGTACACAAACTCCTCTTCCTTTCATTCAATTTTACCAATATCAGCTTTTAAATCCGTTGTCTCCAATTTCTAGTGTTAAGAATGAAAGAAATATTCTACCAATTTTGATGATGAAGAATGTAAATCAAGATGGTTTTAGCTCCTCCATCCTTGTATGTAGAAGGAAAACATCGAGGAGTGAAAAAGCTTTCGATGGCTATAACAATAGATATGGAGTGGATGTATCGAATGTCATTTCACCAATGTTCCCATTTAGATCGGTCACAATGCTACAAGAAGGAGTTCATCACATTTTCAAAAAACGAGAAAGAGCTCTTGGTGTATCAATTATTATCGTTAAAAATTATTAATGCATAAATTTCTTTTATTACATTGCTAATTTATGTTAATACCGTGTTATAAATAGAATCGTGATAGAATGGGATGTCATGGAGCTTTCACAACAATATTGAAATTGTGGAAAAAAAATTAAATGCACATCCTTAGATTAGAGATATGGTAGTTAAGATATTTGGTAGATTCATGTATATTGAGCTGAAAATTTTAGGCAATATGTGTATCCATGCTATAGTTGAGCGATGATGGCCAATAACACATATATTTTTATTTCCGAATGCTGAGATGGGTTTTACACCGTTAGATTTTTACCATGTTAACATCAATGACTTTGGGGTTTAACATGCTTAGTATTTGATATAATGAGAGTTGGAGTTGGTTTAGCAATGTAAGTCGATTTTTACCCCGCTTGTCCAGTCTAGCATCAAGGTCGGAAATATTGTTTTATCCCATATAGTTAAATATTTTGATGAGAATTATATAATGCAAAATCTATATAATCTAGACCATATTGATAGAATATTTGTGTTATACATGATGTGGACTCTTTTTTCATAACAATAAATGACACGGTCAATCTTGGGTATTTGGAGTCTGTTATGTATTTGGAACTGGATCAAAAATTTGATTAGGGTTCATCTATTCTTGGATATCTACACTAAAGCCTAGATTTCGCTATGACCAAGGAAGATCATATCACTTGTTTTATTGAGGTTTTACAGGAACATTAACTTATCATACAATTGAATTCTTCTATCTTACTTGAAAATTTACTATAACAACCTGGAATTTTATCGCTTTGATTTTTGGAATATTTAATTAGTTTTAAATATTCGATTTGTGGTTTATTTAAAATATAATAAAATCCATGTTTAAAATAATTGTTTGATTTTTGATGATGTATTTTAAATTTAATTTATAAAAAAAATTCCATGATTTTTAATTTGAAAAATAACTAAATTATCATTTGACGAATTTTACGTCAAACGACGGAATTTTTGAAACTTTACATAATTAAATAACCAGCGTGTTTTATTTCTATTTTGTGATCGCATCACATTTCTATACGCAATCTTATTGTATTTTCTGTCAATCACGGCTCATATGCGGATGCGATAATCGATGGGGATTTATTAAAATCTTTCAAAATCAAAATCAATTCACACACAATTCTCCAACACAGCAGCATGCACATGCAGCACCCCCTTTCCTTCAAATCCACACTGCACATCAACCAATCTGTCTCCCCTACTGCCTCTGTCTCCACCTTGTCCACTCTAACCCTTGTCCCCTTGGTTCCAGCCTCGATTTGGGGTCTTGATTCCCAATCTATACTTGCTGCTGGTATAAACATGTGTGGTCTTTGGGCGACGAGAGCTCACTCCTCCATTTGTTTACAGTGAACATCCCAAAACAATGAAACAAACTTCATCTCATCTTTCAAAAATCAGTACCTCTCAAACCCTTCACACTTAGCCAAATCGTTCAACATGAAAGTTATTCGTATCGATCCATAGTATTTTTAGAAATTAACCACACTCAATTTCGTTAAGTATCGAGATTGAATTCACAAATAAACAGCAAGTGGGATAGTTTGTTTTCGAATTTCAAAAATTATATTTGATCGATCCGGGAAGAATTATTCGACATCGTATGCCTTATTAGAATCGTAGAGGGATGTAATATTTTTAGTAGCATTTTGGCGATGATTGGTGATGGTGGTCGATGATGGTTGTGCATTAGGGTTAGTATTAACTCCGGATTCAAGCGATGATCGATGAATTGGAGTTTGGATTCAGGTTTGGAACGTCGATTGACACTAACGACAAAATTTTGGTGGAGTTTGGCTACAAAATTTGTCGCGCTTTGCACGGACCTGGATGCGTGTTGTGGTGGGGTGTACACGGTCGGTTTTCTTTGGGAATGGCCAGAGGTCGTTATGGAGGTGGGTTGAGTCGGGCTCGACGAATGGAATTTGCGGGTGAGGTTGGATCCAGGTTTGGTGGCGCGGGTGCTTGTGCAAGTGCACAACCATCCACGTTCATTTGGGTTCAGTTGCTTGTTTTGGGAAGAGAGGATTTGGAAGGAGAAGAAGAAGTAGGGTACGCATGGGTTGGGTTTGCTTTGGTGTATGGACTTTAGGCCGATATGGTTCGGGTGAGAAACTGTTTTTTTTTAATTTTATAAATTAAATAGGAGTGATATTCAAATTGCCATATATCATTCATTTTAAATTCGTTTAACCTGGGAATTTTTGCATTGGGTTCGTATTGACGAACATAATGCTTTGACATAAATTGTTCGTAATTTTAAAGTAGTATAATTTGGTGATAAAATAATACTACCTGATTATAATTACGGCAATTTGGATAATTACGTAGTTTAATCAATTATACTTAATGGGTGTTATCTATTTGGCTAAATAAATACTAAACTATGAAAGTAAATTGGATAGGGAAATTTGGACACCTGTGTAGCGGAATAGAACACTGTTCCACTAATTAAATTAATTGGTCATCGAATTAGCATAATAAATCTCCATTCTACTATTTTTTAGATTTGGACATCTAATTATATGTTGTTAATTGATATATCAATTGAATAAGTTATGTGTTAACCAGCGGTGGTTAATTGTTGAATTTGTTTAAATAGTTGTTGATTGTAGTAGTGTCAGCTATTAACTTGGAAAGTTAAATTGAATTATACGGTAGCATGTTAAATACCATTGTGATTGCTAAGCCTTTTTTCGAATTTAGAAAGCTATGGTTTTAAAACAACTTCAATTTCGAACAATTATAAATGTTTTATATAGTTGTAATTTTAGTTAAATAATTTATATAATTACTTATTTTATTAACAATATTTTAAAACTAAGTATTATTTTGAAAATTAATCATTATATTTTAAAGTTAATTATAATACTATTTTAAAGTTATTTATACTATTAATTTAAAGTAAATTCTTATAATAAAGGTTGATTATTTTATAATTTAAAGTTAGCTATTTTATTATAAAAGTTATTTGTTATATTATTCATATTTTTAAGTTTAATGTATTATTATAATTATATATTTTAAAGTTTATTTATTTATTTTGTAATAATACTGTTTTAATGATAATATACTATTATAACAATATTGTTTTAAAGTCAAGTTATTATTATAATAATAATGGTTCAAAGTTAATTAATCAATAAATTAATATTATTTTAAAGTTAATTAATTAATATATTAATATTGTTTTAAAGATAATATATTATTATATTATATTATATTCTTTTGAAATTAATTAATGGTTATATGGTTAAAAATGTTTAAAGACATACCCTATAATGTTAAAGTTTTTATTCATTATATAATGAATTCGTCTATAAATGGAACTATTTTTAAATGAAAGGTTTTAAAAGTGTTTTATCTAATAGAAAGGTTTTATTAAAGGGGTTTAGAATTTGGAAAGAGATTTTGGATTTGGATAAGAAGTTTGGGTTTAATTATTTTTGAAAGGAGATTTAAAGTGGGTTTTAGAAATCTAAAAAAATATGGAAGTTTTATAAATGAGGTTTTGAGATTTATAAAGAGTATTCTATAAATAGATTGGAGATTTATAAAGAAATTTTATGAATAGATTTAAAAATTTATAAAGGAGATATTATTTTATAAAATAAAGGATATTTATGGAAAGGAATGGTACTTTGGGTAATTTATATCTCCGTTTTAATGGCATTTGAGTTTGATCATTTTAATATGATTTTGGTGTAGAAACCTTTCTGGGTTTTGTGATTATACTTATACTATCGTATAAGTATATGGAAAAGTTTTCTAAGTTTTGAAAAGAATGTTCCTGAATATACTTATTCCGGTGAGATAAATATACGAATATTTCAATAAATATTTGAAAGATAATTTTAAATTAATGAAAGATTAATTTAAGAGGCTTGGTAGTTTCCATGAGAAATGTCATATCTATTTTTAATGTTTGTTTATTTGATAGTTAACCGACTATTAAATCTTGGCCTAAATACGTAATCCTTCTTAATTTTAATGGTAGGGAAACAATTCCCTACTTAACACTGAAAGATTTTAATTCTAGATATATCTAGGAGAAACATGGAGATTATATGGTACAATTACAATCGATGATGCTATACTATACATATAAACTCGTTTTGTTCTTCTAGTACAAAAGATAAGGAGATCAATCCACTTAAATGATTTGGGGGTGATCTTCACTCTTATGTATTGTCTAATTGTTTCCAAAAGAACCGGTATTAAGCATTCCGAAAATCGATCGATTGGTTTTGGAGTGACCGGTAAGCGGGAAGAGTGTACTTGTAAGGGATGACTACAAATTGAAACCACTCCAAACCCATATACGGGTTCTATGCTTAAAGTAGATTCGAGATCTGTTTTGGATGTTGGGACCCATGTGTGATTCCGAGACCCGTTGGGGTGTGGGAGTCCATGTGTGATTCTAAGATCTGTTTTGGATGTTGGGATCCAAGTGTGATTCAAAGTCCTTTTATGGTGTGGGAGTCCATGTGTGATTCTAAGATTTGTTTGGATGTTGGGATCAATGTATGATTCCGAGATCCGTTGGGGTGTGAGAATCCATGTGTGATTTCGAGATCTGCTTTGAAAGTTGGAATCCATGTATGATTTAGACACCTGTTGAGGTGTGAGAATTCATTTGTGGTTCTGAGATCTGTTCAGTTGTCGGTGCATGACCTGGAATGCTGGACGTAGCCTCACCAGCTGTAATGAGTAAAACCAGAGATAAGAGGCATAACCAGTAGGGATGTCAAACCCATAGGATGTAGTCATCTCCTTCTAGAGTTACCTACAACTGTTACGCATGCATGAAGTGATGCACTCAGTCTTAGTGAGACCTGCTATGTTTTTCCTACTGTACATCACTTGGGATGTATTTTTGCTTCAGAAGGATAACTCTTATCCTTGTGTGGGAGGACAGATCACAAAATATCGACAGCACCTCCGTGGAATCCTACACAATTAGCAAACGCACCTTGTCGATTTTGATTATATACTTGTTATTGTTGAGATGTCCACACGTAGGCATCATAGCCACTTGATTACCCTTAGACATTATCACAATATTACTGGATTTTCTGATATAAATGATTTGGTTATCGTAAGGAAAAATCCCATCCCTTTTTTTATATGCGGCGTGGTCTTATGAGATACCTTTATTTTGATAGGCTTATTTAAACATTAAGAATCCATTCGATTGTGTTTCTCACACTGGTTTTACCAGATTGGCCCGGGCATTGTTTTTATATGATGCTCGGGTCAGCCCGAGCATATTTTCCAACTTTAGCTTAATACTTTGGAGCTTTCAAGATAAGAGCAGGATTCTCTAGGACATATTCATGTATCTTATATTCTTCTGCTGTTTTTTTGTTCTTCATTTCTGTCTGTATTTATCAGAAAATTGCAAGGACATGTTGTTATAACTGTCCAGGTGGTATGTTAGTGTACTATGATGTTGTGTATATTAAAGATGATTTCTTTTTGTAAAGATGACGTTGTGCATATTATATATCTTCTCGTCGCGATGTGAGATTCTATTCCGCTTTCTTTTTTTTTCACCCCAATAATTTGTCTTTCCGAAACTTGGATATTCGGCAAGTAAATACCATGGATGTATTAGCGTCGATTTATATGGGTCAAAAAGGCAGGTCGTTACAGTTGGTATTAAAGCCAGGTTGAGCGAACCCCTAGGCTTTGGTGGGTAAACTCATTAGATATGGGATCAGTAATATCCTAGAATAAGTTTGAGAGAATATATATAAGAGCGTATATTTGTTATTTTCATGAAAATATTTTATATTGTGTTGTTTGATCGTTTGAGTGGTTTATGAACTCCGGTCGATGCGTTTGGCCACATTACCAATAGGAATTTTTAAACACTTGAATTAGTCCAACCGACACGGTATTGTTTTAAAATGGATAAATGAAATAATTTTACCTAGGAATATATTTTATATATAAAGAATATTTTTTTTAAAAAATAGTATGGTTATATTTTTGATGTGTTTGCTTATAAGGAATGATAATAATCCATCATTATCATCTAAGATTTATTTAATCATGCTCATCCAACTCTGAGCATTGACTATTGTTTGTTGATCTATCTGGAATCTTCCTTTTTGAAAACTGGGTTGGGTAGATAGGAATTTTAGGAACATTAAAACGAACACCCTGTGAATTAAGATTCACAATTTGGCTATAAGGCATTCGTTAATAATGTTGGATTAAAATTTGATTTTGATAAAAGATATTTATTAAAAGAAATTTAGCATATTTTGAAATAAATATTTTAGAAATGATTTTATATAAAAGTTGATTTTATAAAATTGAGTTTTAATAAAAGAGGTTTATTAAAAGAAAACTAGACTATTTCTGAAAGGAATATAAGAAGATGATTTTATAAGAATTGATTTATAAAAAGTCTTATAAATAAAAGGAATTTAAGAATTTAAATCCTTGTGATTTTGGAAAATGGTTTTAAAGGATAAGAAGATAATAATTGTATTCGAAAATATTTTTAGGATAATTTTTTTTAAAGATTTTCTTGGAGATATAAAGCACTGAACTCATTTTGGTCGCTATAAAATAATTTCGATGATGACTCCACTCTCATTAGTGTTCATATTTGAGTTTCTAAGTGGGGGATAGCTACTACTAGGATTTTGCTATAAAATTATTTTAATAAAATAGAGTTTGATTTATTTACAAAAGAATAAAATGTAGATTATTATTTCAAATGATTTTAGAAATAGTAGTGGTACTTCACTTAAAAGTATTTTCAAGTATAAATATTTTTGGAAATTTTATTTTAAAGAGAGGTGTGTTTTCTTTCATTTGGTTCGAGAGATGATTCCTGATTTGTTTTATTTTGTGATGATCATAATAATCTTCTAAACTGGTTTTATTAAATAGTGTCTTCAGCAAACACCTAGGAGGTCATAAATTATTTGATGCTATTGGGCCGGCTAATAAACATTTTTACCTCAAAGTGTCTAAAGAAAAAGGTAGACTCCGAGATGGAGTTTGGATACCAACATCGTACTCTTCTCAATTACTTACTAGATCGAACGGATAAAGAAGTTTTATTGGTCGACTCAGTTTTAAAAACCCAAAATTATTTTGGATCAACATCTGAATAGATAAAAGTGAACAAAATTAAAAATCTAATGTTTTGTATATACTCTTAGGATGTAGGACAGTATTCATTTTATGAAAAGGGTTTCATAAATAAAGTTGTTTCATTTTAAAATATTGAACCTAAATTGAAATTCTATGAAATATTTTCGTAAATATTTTTGGAGAATTAAAAGTAATCGGGTAAGTAAGACCTTTTGATGAATACGTAAGTTGTACGTAGATTATTTTCCATTCTCATATAATTCTCGATCCAAGATTCAAGTACGTGACTTGAGGTGTTTCACACCGCGCCGAATAAGGATCCATCACTCGATTTTTGACGACGAACACTTGGTGAGGGTTCTTAATGTGGAACCAAAAAATTTCTATCATAGTTTATGGCTATGTAAGGAGAATGGAGGTTGCTAATCAAGAATCCTTTTCGAAGTCGGCACTAGTAAATCGGGTGAACAATACTAGTTTGGAAGTGAAGTTATGTATTTAAGTAGTGGTCAAATCATATTTTGTATATGAATGATTTATGAACATTATGCAGACTTATGATTAGTATTGGGTGCTCATATGGTGACATTTCAGGGATGACTTTCTTTTTAAGGAGGGGAGAATGTAACAACTTAGAATTTTATCACTTTGATTTTTGAAATATTTGATTTGGGATTTTATTTAAAATATAATAAAATCTGTGCTTAATATAATTGTTCGATTTGTGATGACGTATTTTTAATTTGATATATAGAATTTTTTCCATAATTTTTAATTTAGAAAATATTTAAATTGTCATTTGATGTATTTTATGTCAAACATTGGTATTTTTGAAAATTTACAGAATTAAATAACCTGTGTGTTTTATTTTTGTTTTGTAATCACGTCATATTTCTGTGTGCAATTATATACAATTTTCTGTCATTCGCGGCATGTACGCGGACGCGATAATAGATAGCGGTGTATTAGAATCTTTCCAAATCAAAACCAATTCACATACCATTCTCCAACACAATAGCATGTACACGCGGCACACTTTTTTTTATCAAACCCACACTGCACAGTAACCATTTTGTCTCCTCTGCCGCCTCTGTCTCCTCTTATTCGCTCTGACCCTTATCCCCTTGGTTCCTACTTCCATCTACAATATTATTTCTCTGTCTATACTTGCTGCTAGTATATATATGTGTGATTATCAGGCAGCAGGGAGCTTTGTCCTCTATTTTTTTACATTGAACATCCTAAAATAATGAAACAAACTCCTTCTCATCTTTCAATAATCATTACCTCTCAAACCCATCACATTTAGCCAAATCGTTCAACATAAAAGTTGTTCGTATCGGTCCATAGTATTTTTAGAATTTGAGTGCACTAAATTTCTTTGAGTATAGAGAGAGAAATCACAAATAAAAAAAGTGGGAAAGTTTGTTCTTAAATTCAAAAATTAAATTCAATCGATCCAGGAAGAATAAATGGATGTTGTATGCATCTTAGTATTTTTGATAGCGTTTCAGCAGTGATTGGTGATGGTGGTTGATGAAGGTTGTGCATTAGGGTTTGGGTAAACTCCAGATTCAAGTGACGACTGTTGAACTGGAGTTTGGATTCGAGTATGGAAAGTCGATTGGCATTGGCGGCGAAATTTTAGTGTTGTTTGGCGACAAAATTTGTCATGCTTTGCATGGACCTGGACGCATGTTATGGTGGGTTGTGCACGGTCAGTTTTCTTTGGGTATAGCGAGAGGTCACGATGGAGGTGAGTCTGGCTTGACGAATGGAATTTGCAAGTGAGGTTGGATTCGAGGTTTGGTGGCCCGGGTGCTTGTGATGTGCACAACCATTCACGTTCATTTGAGATCGACCGCTTGTTTTGGAAGGAGAGGATTTGGAAGGAGAAGAAGAAGTGGGTGCACACTGGTTGGGTTTGCTTGGGCGTATGGGCTTTGGAACGAAATGGTTTGGGTGAGAAATTGTTTTGTTTAAAATTTTATAAATTAAATAGGTGTGATATTCAAATTGCCATATATCGTTCATTTTAAATCTGTTTAACACGGAATATTTGCGTTGGTTCATATTGACGAACATAATGCTTTGACATAAATTGTTGGTAATTTTGAAGTAGTATAATTTAATGATAAAATAATACTAACTAATTTTAATTACGTTAATTTGGCTAATTATGTTATTTAATTAATTATACTGAACGGGTGTTATCTATTTGGCTAAATAAACACAAAACTGTTAAAGTAAACTGGATAGGGAAATTTGGGCATCTTAGTAGCGAAATAAATATTGTCCCGCTAATTAAATTAATTGGTCATCTAATTAGCAGAATAAATCCCGTTCTACTATTTTGTAGATTTGAACATCTAATTATATGTTGTTAATTGATATATATATATATATATATATATATATTTGAATAAGTGATGTGTTTACTAGTGGTGGTTAATCGTTGAATATTTTACATAGATGTTGTGTCAGCTATTAACTTGGAAAGTTAAATTGAATTATATGGGAGCTTGTTAAGTACCATTATGATTTCTAAGCCTCTTTCCGAATTTAGAAAGCTATGGATTTAATACAACTTCAATTTTGAACAATTATAAATGTTTTATATGATTGTTATTTTAGTAAAGTGTTTTATATTGTTGCTTAAGAATGTTTTAAAATTAAGTATTATTTTGAAAATTAATTATTATATTTTAAAGTTAATTTTTATTTTAAAGTTAATTATAATATTATTTTGAAGTTATTTATACTGTTAATTTAAAGTTAATTCTTACTATTTGAAGGTTAATTATTTTATAATTTAAAGTTAGCTATTTTACTATAAAAGTTATTTGTTATATTATTAATATTATAAAGTTAAATTTATTATAATAATAATATATTTTAAAGTTTATTTATTTATTTTTAATTAATATTACTTTAAAAATAATATATTATTGTAATAATATATTTTAAAGTTAATTTACTATCTTGATAATAATGCTTTAAAGTTAATTTATTAATGTATTAATATTTTTTTAAAGTTAATTAATTAATGTATTAATATTGTTTTAAAGATAATGTATTATTATACTAATATTCTTTTTAAATTAATAATGATTCTTTGATTAAAATTGTTTAAAGATATACGTTATGATGTTAAAGTTTTTATTCATTATAATTAAATAATGTATTTGTTTATAGAAGGAATATTTTTAAATGAAAGGTTTTAAAAGTGTTTTATCTAATAAAAAGGATTTATTAAAGGGGTATAGAATATTGAAAGAGGTTTTGGAATTGGAAAATGAAATATGGGTTTAATTATTTCTAAAAAGAGATTTATAAATGGGTTTTAGAAATCTAAAAAAAGGAAGTTTTATAAATGTGATTTTGAAATTTATAAAGTGTATTTTATTAATAGATTGGACATTTATATATAAATTTTGTAAATAGATTTGGAAATTTATAAAGGAGATATTTATTTATAAAATAAAGGATATTTATGGAAAGGAATGGTGTATTAGGTTATTTATATCTCCGTTTTAATAGCATTTGGTTTTATCATTTTAATATGATTTTGGAATTGAGAACCTTCCTGGATGTTGTGATTATACTTATTCGTATAAGTATATGAAATGGTTTTCCAAGTTTCGAAAGGAATGTTTGTGAATATACTTATCCGTGTAAGCTAAGTGTAGGAACGTTTTAATAAATATTTGAAAATGATTTTAAATTAATGAAAGATTAATTTAAGAGGCTTGGTAGTTTCTGTGGAAATGTAATCTTTTCTTGAATGTTTGTTTGTTTGATTGTAAAATAACCAACTATCAAATCTTAGCCTAAATATTAATCTTTCTTGATTTTAGTGGTAGTGAAACAATTCCCCACTTAATACGGAAGGATGTTAACTTTGAAATATCTAGGAGAAATATGGGGACTATATCGTACAATTACCATCGGTGGTGCTATAACGTATGTATAAACTCATTTTTTTTCTTCTAGGAAAAATGATAAGGAGATCCGTCCACTTAAACTATTAGGGGGTGATCCCCGCTCTTATATATTGTCTGGTTATTTCTAAAAGAACCGACATTGAGCATTCCAGAAATCGATCGATTGGTTTTGGAACGACCGTAAGCGGGAAGAGTGTACTCATAAGAGACGACTCAAAACCGAAACCGCTCCAAAACCATATACAGGCTCTATGCTTGGAGGAGTTCAAGATCTTTTTTGGATTTTGGGATCCATATGTGATTCCGAGACCCATTGGGAAGTGTGAATCCACGTGTTATTCCAGGTTCTGTTTCGAATGTTGGGATCCATATGTGATTTCGATGCCCATGGGGATGTTGGAATCCATGTGTGATTCTAATATCTGTTTTGGATGTTAGGATCCATGTTTAATTCCGAGACCCTTTGGGGTGTGGGAATCAATGTGTGATTCCGAGATCTATTTTGGACGTCAGAATCAACGTGTGATTCCGAGACCTGTTGAGGTATGGGAATCCATGTATAGTTCCAAGATCTGTTCAGATTGCGGTGTGTAAGCTGGAATGTCGGACGCAGCCTCATCTACGGTAATGACTAAGACCAAAGATATGAGGCATAACTAGTAAGGCTGGCAAACCTATAGGATGCAGTCATATCCTACTAGAGTTACCTATAGTTGGTATGCGTACATAGAGCGATTCACTCGGTCTTAGTGAGACCGACTATGTTTTCTCTATTGTACATCACTAGGGATGCATTATTGCTTCAGAAGGATGACTCTGATCCTTGTGCAGGGGGACCGTTCTCAAAGTACCGAGGGTACCTCCGTGGAATCTGTAAGAACCCATAATTATAATAAATATTTTTAACTCAAACTTTTCTTTATAAATCATTTAAAATTGAAATTTTGTAATTTTCCAATGTAATTTTGGACTTTGTTTATGATTTATTTTCCAAATATAATAAAATAAAGATTTTCTGAAAATTTTATATTTTGGTCAATTTTGGTCAAACTTTGACTTTCAGTTGAAAATTTTAAATTTGAATTTGAATTTTTAATTTTTTTTAAAACTGTATTTGATTTTGATATTCGTTCTGCTTTTCGTTTTATAAAATTCTATTTTATATTTTTCAAATCTGATAAAATGCGTTTTACGCGCGATTATTTTCAGTATCTTATTTGTTATTTTATATTTCTATTTTCTATTTTATGTTTCCTGTTTCACTTCTATTTTCTATTTTCTATTTTTATTTTATTTTCCATTCCCTACTTTCTATTTTCTTTTATTTGATTTTGAGCTTTGGAAATTCCAAGAGTCTTAAGTTACTTGTTTTAGTGGATGCCTTTTCATCTTTCTAGCCGTTCATTCTTCTTAGACACACCAAAAACTGCTCATTTCCTTATCATTCACGTACATGCCATCTTGGGGTTGTTCACAATGTTCCAAATGCAATCATACCAATGAACCTTGGTGACTTTATTTCTAATAGCATTCCATGTATTTTTAAAAGAAAACTTCTCTTAAATTGTTTGCTTTCCATATCCAGTAGTCACTATCTGCATTGCAAACAAGGTGAATTTTACATATATCATCTTTTTGTGGGTTAGTAATTGGGTGAATTTGAGGTTGCCATTGATTGTTTATAATAATAGAAGACACTGTTGCATTAGAATCACCAAATATAACTAAATTACTCCATCCAATTTTATTAACAAAGGAGTCATTATTGAACCAAGGGTCAAACCATAAGCTGGTTTCAACACCTGATTTAAAATTTCTTTCTAAAAACGACTTACCTATACTTCTGCAGTTTAAAATTTGCTTCCCAATAATAGACTGATTGCTGTTTGGAACTATATTCCAAAAATTACCCTTCCTGAGAACTTAGCCTTCATCCATCTAGCCCATAGAGAGTCTGCACTAAGAAATCTCCATAATAATTTTAAATGACATGTTAGAATAAGGTCCTTCATATTTCTAATGCCAAACCCACCTTCATTCTTTGGTTTACAATCAGCATCCCAATTAATTTTATGATATTTACCTCTCCATAAAAAATCTGCACATCTGCTTTCTAATTTTTTAGTAGAAGCTGCAGGAATGTGAAAAGTTTGTAACCAGTATAAAATGATTGCATAAACCTCATTTTTTATTAATTCTACTCTTCCTGCAATAGAAAGAAGTTTACTAGACCAGGTTCCATTCTTTCTTGAATTTTATCCAATAATATAGAACAGTCTGAACCTTTTATTTGATTAACTGATAGAGGCAGTCCCAAATATTTTATAGGAAGATTGTCTTCAGTGATTTTTAAAACATTTAAAACATCATATTTATAATTGCTATATTTATCGAAATAAGCTTTAATTTTGTCTATTTAATTTGCGACCCTGCATGATTGTTCAAAGTGTCAAAAACATTTTTAATGCATACTGCATTTTTATTAGTCTTAACAAAAACCATAAGATCATCAGCATAAATAAGATGATTAATACAAGGTTGGACTCTATTTATGGGATTAATATTCCCTTTAATAGCTTATATTTCCATTAATACAGAAAAACATTCCATAATCATTGTAAATAAATAAGGTGACAGAGGGTCACCTTATCTAATACCTCTATTACTTTTAATGAAACCTTCTGATTTACCTTGAATAAGTACAGAGAAGGTAAGGGTGTTAATACATTCCATGGTCAAGTCATAAAATTTACTAGGAAATCCCATACACTTCATTATATGGTAAATAAAATGCCTATTCACTTTGTATAAGCTTTCTATAAATCTATTTTTGAGCACACGTTATCACCTTTTTTAGTATTGAATTTTCTCACCATCTCATGTGCTAGCATAGAATATTCTGATATTAATCTACCAGGCACAAAAGCACTCTGGTTTTCAGAGATGATGAAAGGCAGAAATATTTTAATTCTATTGCTTAAAACAGTGGAAATGATTTTATAAATGAAATTACAACAAGATATAGGTCTATAGTCTCCAATATTAGACTGATTTTTCTTTTTGGGTATTAGAGTAATAAAGGTGTGATCAATACTTTTAAGAATTTTATCTCTATCCAGAAATTAATTTATGACTTCATAAATTTGATTTTTAATATTTTCCCACTGATTTTTGTAAAACTTTGCATTAAACCCATCAGGTCTTGGGCTTTTATTATCACCAGCATTAAAAATAATATGTTTTATTTCCTCTAATGAAATAGGAGCAAGTAAAATATCTAAAGCATTATCTTTTAAAACATTCTTACAAATAATATGAGGAATTTTTTTTCAACATTCTCATTAAAGCATAATTTCTCATAGTACTCAACAACTTCATTGACAATTTTGTCATAAGCATTGGAAAGGTTACCTGTATTATCTATGATGTTACCAATATTATTAATATGCTTTCTATTACTCATTTTAGCATAAAAGAATTTTGTGCAATCATCACCAAGAGTTAGCCAATCTAACTTAGCTTTTTGTTTAGCATTAACTGCATTTTTGTAAATTTCAGTAGATAAATTTTTTGATTATTAAAAAAATTGCTGGCTATACCCATATCTCCTAGATTATCATCTGCAAGATTTTGTAAGATTTTTTCTTCCTTTCTTAAATAATCCAGGTTATTATTATTTAAATAATTATTCTTATTCCAATTTTTAATATTGAATTTAATATTTTTCAAAAGCATACTAAATTGAAATTGTTTAGTACCATTACAAGAAAAATTTAAACTATTATCCATCAAAGTTTTAAAATTCTCTTCTAAAACCAAACTATTTTTAAATCTAAAAGGAGATACTTTTTTATTTAAATTCACAGTGTTAAACATATTTATAATTAAAGGAGTATGATCACTAGAATTTTGTTCTAGAGTTGAACATATAAAATCTGAGAAAATATTTGAGAATCCTTTGTTGATTAAAATTCTATCTAACTTGTAATGAATATTCTTAGCCAATCCAGACTTCCATGTATATTTATTCCCACTAATAATTGGTTCCATAAGACCAGTGTTTAAAAGAAAGTTATTTACCTTATCAAACTTACTTTGAGGAATTTTACTTCCTCCAAATTTCTCTGAACATGAAAAACAGTATTAAAGTCACCCAGAATAATCTAAGGAAAATTATATTTTGAATTCAAATCTGTCAGTTTATACCATTATTCATTTCTTTCACTTTCAAAATTATTACCATAAACACTAGTAACTTGAATCAGAAAGCCACCAACATTTTTGAACTGACAATCTATAAACTGTTTGTCTTTATTAATATTTAAGTTTGTCCAGATATTAGAGTCTTATATAACAATGATTCTTCCTTTATAGTCACAATCATTATTATTTGTAGATTTCCAGTTACTAGGCAACTTAAGACAAAATTTATCATAATTTTCATCATTCAGTTTGTTTCCTAAAAGAGCAATAATGGTAGGTTTATAAATGTTAATCATATATAAGATATCAGACTGTTTAGTAGGAGAATTCATACCCTTGACATTCCAAACAAATATAGACATATATATATAATAAAAGGAAATTTAAATGATACCTGACACTGTAGTACCCTTACCTCTTATCTTATTATCCACGCTCTTTGTTTTTAGTTTTGTAGACATCTCATCCCATTCTGGATTGACTGAAATGTATTTTTGTTTGAAAGCTTTCTTCTCTTTACTTCCCTTTAGCTTACCAGTAGCTTTTGGTTTTGAAATGTGTAGATTAGATATATCAAACTGGTCAGCAGCTTTAACCATTACTGATTCATTTTCTTCCTTTTGTTCTGATTTAGGAACCTTAATCAGAAAAATATCAAAATTAGTTGTGCGAGGCATGGCTGAGTCACTAGGCTCTGCTATTGCAACCTGCTTAGGGGGGAGACATTCTTGCGAGGCAATGTTGAGTTGATGCCTACCCGATCATCAACTTCTGCAGCAAAATACGAAGGAGACTCCTCCTGCATTCGACTATTCCCAGTCTGGCTATTATCTTGATGTAAGATATTGTATATTTTTGTACCAACATTCTCTGTAACTAAACATGGCTCTGAGATAAGAGGGGTTTCAAAGCTAAAGACCTTTTTAATAATACTACCCTCCTCTGTACTATGCTGATTCGAAACAGTTGGACTTTTCTCCAAATCTTTAAATTGATGAACTTCCATAGCTGTGATCCGATCATCTTGATCGGTGAGCGCCTCAGGATTATTTTCTTGATCAGAAATGATACAATCCTGGTTGATTCGATCATTGTCTTTTTGCCTTCTTGACTTGTTTGTTACTTATTTATTGAGATTTGGTTCTTGAGTTTCAACTAAACTATTTTCTTGAAAATTTTCTCTATTTTGATTACTAGTTTTGGGTATCCATATCTGCTTTGGTTTGCAGTGCTCTCGAGTGTGACCGAAACATTTACAGATATTATATTTCGGTGGAACCCATTCATATTCCACTTTTTGTATAATGTTTTCACCGTTATAGAGAGTGATATTGATCTCCTTTGGGAGTTCATCAGTCGCAGATACTTCCACAAGAAGGCGAGCGTAATTCAATCTCGACTTTAAGGTAGTAGTTGCGTCTATTTTAATGGGTTTTCCTATAATACTTGCCATGACACTGAAGGTTTCCCTGTCCCATAACTTCATATTAACCTGTGCAGTTATAGCGCTCGGCAGATTCAAAGTGGTGGAGGTGCAAAAAGTCATAGCGGAGATACATCGAGGATAGCACTAAAATAGCATATAAAACTCGCACTTAATGTTTTTACAAATATATAAATGGTAATTAAATGAAAAATCATCATTCAATTGAATTATAATTAATACATAAATGATTTTAAACAAAAAACATGTGCGAATATACTTTAAATAAATGTAAAACTGTTATATAGCATAATTGAATTTAGTAGAATATTAGAGTATTTTCATTTCTGAAAATATATTAAAAAATTTAATCAAATAAATTAGTTTCATAATTTTTACAATGTACAAATGCAATTTTTTAATACATTTTATTAAAGAAGATATAGCGGAAATAACAAAATATAGCGGGAATAACGGGATATAGCGGAAATAGCGGGGATTAAAGCGGAAAGGCTATATTTTGGGGCTATATGGAAAAATCGTAGCGGTAGAAATCCTCTATGAGATATTGCGGGGTTATAGCGGGGTTATAGCAGGGCATTAACTACACAGAGATCAACACAGGATAATCTTACCCAAATCGGCATAGACGTTAACAAGTCTTTGTCCATTTTCAGAGAACCAGACCACTTTCTCACTATGATGAGTTTGCCATTGTAGAAATAAGGTCCATTTTTTAAAAATGAAGAGCAATCTTGGGATTCTTTGAATTTTACTAGAAAGAATCCGTTCTCTTTAGTAAAAATTTCAAATTCACCAATCGGATTCCAAACTCTTTGAATATACGATTTAAAAAACATGTAGTGTGTTTTGGTATCCACTACATACACAAGAACCAAATTATTCCATGATTCAGTTGCCCTTTTACATACCTTTTCTTTACCAAACCATATTTCTTGTTGTTAATCTTCATTGGTGCAATATGCTCTAGATTGCAATCTTCATCATTGGGTTCTTGAGGCTGATCAACAATAATATCAGTCCAAGATTTCGGCCTGATTCTCTATTCAGTGAAAAGACTATCGGTTTTCTATGTGTCGGAAACATTTGATCTTTCTTTGCAGTATGGGTGGTTATATTCTGACCATCTCTGCTTTTTTTGTTGTCTCTGTTGAGAGCCGATAGCAACTCCTGTGATTTCTTGGCCTCTCTCTTCCTTTGTTGTTTGGATTAGACTAATTTAAAACCGTCATCATCTATTTGATAAACCCTGATGGCTTACTGATGTGAGAAGCCTTCGATGGTCTAATTTGAGAAGAATAATAAGAGAAATTTGAAAAAAAATTGGTGAGGGAATTGATTTTCCCCCATGGCTTGAGAGGAAACCCTAGATTTCAAAATAATTTGCTTAGTTTTTATAACTAGCAGTTTTACAAACTTCTTTATTTCTTTATGTCCACAATGTATTCTTCCAGAAGATAATAAGATAAATTAAAAGAAGTGGAAATTAGGAAAAATGACAAACTTTAATAAAAAATTTGTCTCAAGGACATCAAGATTCATTTTTCGGCTGAAGGACAAATTTTGGAAAAAATTAGGCTGAAGGACAATGCTAGTTCAAACTAGCATTATATTCAGTTTTTACACTATACAAAATGCAAGTTCTAATTATCATTTTATTCAGTTTTTCCACTATACAAAATGCTTGTTCTAACTAGCATTGTCCTTCGGCTTAATTACTTTCAAAGTTTGTCCTTCAGCCTAAAAATGAAACTTGTTGTCCTTCAGCCTAATTTTTTTTCAAAGTTTGTCCTTATGCCTATTTTGCACTATATTAAATTATAAAAGTTTGAAAGAATAATATGATTTGTTTATTATTTGAGCAGAAAGGATAATTCTTGATATCACAGAGGTGATGAATGTTATTTTTACAAACATATTGCCTCTGTACACAGTCGGTATTTATAAAGCAAATAAGCATATTGGGTTGAGGCCCGTTTACTCCTTTTATAACTTTGATGGCTGAGATGTATTCTTGAATGCTGAACGGTCGAGATGATACCCCTCAAACTTGACTAGAGTTAGGGTAAAGAAGGAAAAAAACCCAAATTGCTGAATCCTTGACTTGAGTTGATTGCATTCAAGTTTGAAGGAAGAAATCAATAGTCTTTAAGATGTGATAGTTGATTCTCTCTTCAGCGCCACTTGATTTCTTTGCTCCAGTCACGATTTGCTAAGGTTGAGATCTGATTCAAATCGAATCAGATCTCATCACTTTTGAGCAGATGTCCTCTTTACTCTTTGGTTTTCTCTCGAAGTCAAGTGAGGTTCAACCTTTGAAATTGAAGAATTTGCTTGCGAGTTGTGTCAGATCTCACCATGCATTGAGCTGTTGTCTTCTGTAACTCTTGACTTTTCTCGGAATTGAACAAAGTTTGATTTTGATAAAGATTTGGTCAGAATATTAGTGATCTGACAAGTGGAAGGTCGTGATTTATATTTAATTTTCCCGCTGTAACTTGTTCGCGTACAAAGTAGAGATCTAATTCCGTATGCTTTGTCCTTTAGTGTAAAACAGGATTTGCCGTGAGTTGAACCGTACTTAGATTGTCACACCATATTTTGATTTGTTTTTTGGTTTGATCTGTAGTTCACTGAGTAATGACTCTATCCATATTACTTCTGCTGTTGCATTCGCTACACTCCTCTATTCAGCCTCAGAGTTGGATCTGGAGATATTGAGTTGTTTCTTATCACCATGAGATGAGATTTTTGCCTAGAAATATACGGTAACATGTTATGAACCTTTTATCATCTGGATCACTTGCTCAGTTAGCGTCTGCATATCCAGTAATACTTATAGAATTGCATGCTTCCATTGTTAGACCCAAATGCATAGTGCTTTTGAGATATCTTAAAAATCTTCTTACTACTTTCCAGTGTTCATCAGTTGGGTTTTGCATAAATTGACTTGTTTTGTTCACACTGAATGTAATTTCTGGTCTGGTAATGGTGGCAACCAATTACACTTCTGTATTGATTTTGGTTATGTATTGCTTCCCCTTTATACTTGGATAAATGTGCATTGTTGACCATAGGTGTAGAGATTGAATTTGCTTGATGCATTTTTCCTTTTCTCGGTATTTCTTCCATATTTTTTCTTTGATTTAATTGAATTGCTAAATTTTGGTAGTCTCTTGACTTCAATTCCTAGAAAATAGTTTAAACTACTACGATCCTTGATTGAGAATTCTTTATTTAAATGCTTTATAAGATTGCTAATCCATGGAGGTTGTTTCAATCCATGGATTGCCTTTTTAAAATTGAACACAAGCTTTTCATTCCTTTTTTGTATGAATCCATGTGGCTGCTCCATATATACTTCTTCCCGCAAGACACCATTAAGAAAGGTATTCTTTACATCTAATTATTTGATGATCTAATTTATATGCAAAGAAATTGTGAGTATTATTCTAATAGCAGTAGGCTTCACAACTGGTGAGAAAGTTTCATTAAAATCAAAGGCATTTTGTTGTGAATAGCCCTTTGCTACTAATCTTGCATTGTATTTAGAAATTGAACCATCTGTATTTTTTTAATCTGAATGTCCATTGGTAGCCAACAATATTTTTGTTATTTGGCATACGAACAAGATCCTAGGTCTTATTTCTTATCAGTGCATTATATTCGTCAATAATTGCCGATTTCCACTTTTCATCTTGCATAGCTTGATAGAAATTGCATGGTTCTTCTGTTTTCAAGTTTGCATTGCAAATTTTTAACTTAAATATGCCACTCTTTGCTCTTTTCATCATGGGATGTCCTATTTTGACAATAATGGATGATTGCCCAGTATTACCTATATTAGTTTCCTGTTGTTCCTCACTGAATGTCTGTGTGTTTTCCATAGCTTGATTTTATACAGACTATATACTTATCCCTTGTTGAAGTGTTTGATTAGGTGCATGTAATGACTCGTCTTTCTCATGACCTGGTCCAGAGCTGGACCTAGTGTGTTGTGAGCTGGAGTTGATAGCATGAGGATTCAGGATGATCTCAATTGGTTCTTCCTGAACTTGAGTTACTCTTTCAGACATTGCAAGTATTGATGGTAAAGAGTATTTTGGGTTGTACACCCATTTTGATGTTTTGATTACCGATTCTCTAAAAGGAAAAACTCTTTCATTAAACACTACATGTCTTGAAATAAATATCTTTCCACTAGCATCTAAACACTTCTAACCCTTTTTATTGGTTGCATATCCTATAAATGTGCATGGAGATGATCTGAAACTTAATTTGTGTATATTATATGGTCTAAGATAGGGAAAACACAGAGATCCAAAAACTTTTAAGTTATGATAGTCAGGTTTAACATTATATAAAAAACTCCATTGGACTCCTAAATTTTATCACCTTTGTAGGGAGTTTATTAATTAGGTAGATTGTTGTTGCAAAAGCATCTGGCCAAAATTTTAGTGGCATTGATACTTGAGCTAATAGGGTGAGACCAGTCCCAACAATTTGTCTATGTCTTCTCTCAACAAAACTATTTTGTTCAGAGATATATGATCATGTTGTCCTCTGAATAATTCCCCTTTTTTGGAAATATTCCTTCAGTGAAAGAAATTCTGGCCCACCATCAGTTTGTAAGATTTTAACTTGACTATCTAATTGTTTTTCTGCCTGCATTATGAATTGTATTGCTGCATTGTAAGTTTCGGATTTAGTCTTCAAAAAGTAGATCCAAACACATCTAGAATATACATCAACAAAGGATATATAATATTTATATCCATAGTCACTATGCATTAGCGTAGGCCCCCACAGATCAGTAGCAACTAATTCTATTGATTTATTATACTGTGTTTCAGAATCTAAGAATGGAAATTTATCATTTGACAATATGTAGAAACATAGGGCACTACGGTATCATAAAAAAAAATGTTGTTTCTATTCAATACATGCTTTATAACAATGGCATTTGGATGCCCAAGTTTACAGTGCCAAATATCAAAGATCTTACTGTTTTCAACTTGTTTGATTTTAGAATTATTACACCACATTCTTTTAATTCCAGATTTTCTTGAATACAACCCCTTAAATTCTCCACCCTGCAAGAAAATTTTCTTAATTAGAATGACGTTAACTAAGTAGTAACTTGAATAAATTCAAAGTAAACATTGTTATCTTTTGCAAATTGTGAGACATTTAATAGACTCTTTCTAATTAATGGTACACTCAATAAATTATTCAAATACAACTGTCTTTTTCCCATTATGTATGAATAACCAGTGTGTGTGATTGCAATAGATTTTCCATTTTCCATATGTATAAACTGCATACCTTTGTATTCTTTGTTTTCAAGATTTAAGTTGCTTAGACTGCTTGTGACGTGCTTGGTTGCCCCTGAATCTGGATACCAGTTGTCATCCAGAATACTTTCTGTCTTTGCTATGTCAATATTTGTACTATCACACTGCCTTTTAAGTTCTTGTTATACACTGGTCAAGTTAACATTTGGACTGTAGTTTCTTGAGTTGTTGCTTCCTTGTTGTGCTGGTATATAGTTTGTATTGAATCCGAAATAACACACTTGTTTGCAGTGTGCCCAAGTTATTCACAGAATCGATATCTTGGCCTATTGTTGTTCCATCTTCCACCTCTTCCTCTAGATTTGAATGACTGACCACCTCTCTGATTGACATTTTGCTGATTTCTGCTATTATATCCTCTTTCTTGATTCTTGCTTTTATTACTTGAAACAAAGTTGACAGATAAGTCTGTTAATTGTGGCTTCTTTTGTTCAATCTTGCATTTATGTGCAAGTAGAGTAGAGTACACATATTGTATTGTTGGTATGGTTTCTTAGATGAGATAACCGCTACTACTACTTCACATTCATCATATAATCCTCCCAATATTGATAGAACTTGCTTAGTGCCAGAAACTTATGCCCTGTTGAAGCCAATTGGTCGCATATAGTTTTAATCTTGAGTAGATAGTCTCTTATTGATTGATTTTTCTTTTTTACATTTTGTAACTGCCTCTTGTAACACATTATTTTTTCCGCAGACTGAGTGCTAAAAATTTGTTCTATAGTTGATCATATTTCATATGATGATCTGCAGCCAATTAACTGAGGGAGAAAATTTGCACCGATAGATGATAATAACCAAGAACTGATAAGGCTATATTGTCTCTGAAATGATATGAATTCTTGATTGCTAATTAACTTTCCGTCCTTGTCTACAGTGTATTTTGGTGGTGTAATCAATGTTTCGAGAATGTACTCCTCTAAACCATAGGCTCTTACTGCAGTTTCGACTTGAAACTTCCAAAGCAAGAAGTTTGCCTCTTCCAACCGTATTATAATCAACTGACTTTGCGGTTTTAGCATGGATGTTACCGGTTCTTGAGTACCATTTGTAATCAGGTGGTGTATTTTCAGTATTGGAGGTGGAAGAGTTATCTAAATCTTCTTCAGCCATTAACATGGATAGAAATCAAGAAACAAAAGAACAAGTGGGATTTAAGAATTACTACTATTATAGCCAGAGGGCTTCTTGGATGATGATTTTCTCTGGCATAACCTTTCTTGGCGAGGAACAACAATGATGAAGGATTGAACTGATGATAGTGGGTATTTGTCTTGATCTGAAAGGGTAAGTTGCTGTTACAACAAAAAAATGATGATGATGAGAATTTCAATTCTCAAATGAATCAAGATGCGATCTGATTTCAGATGATGAAAAATTCTTTGATGAAATCAGTCGCATGACACTTTGCTGTTAAGCATATATGTTCTCTGATACCACATAAAATTTGAAAGAATAATATGATTTCTTTATTATTTGAGCAAAAAGGATAATTCTTGATGTTACAAAGATGATGAATGTTATTTTTACATACATATTGCCTTTGTATACAATCTGTATTTATAAACAAATAAGCATATTGGGCTGAGGTCCATTTACTCTCTTTTATAACTTTGATGGCTGAGATGTATTCTTGAATGTTGAACGGTTGAGATGATATTGACCCATTCTTTTGTCAAATAGAATATAATCGCTTGCATTGCTTAGAATACTTCGTTATAAATTTAGTTCACATTATAATTAATGAGTTTTAATTACATAGGTAAGTGCTTGTAGAAGTGCAACTAAAGATTATGTGTCCTACTGCACAAATTTGTGTTATAGATAGTATTTTGTGAGATTTTTTTTAATATTTTAGGTAGAATTGTTATAATTTACGACTTATATATAATATTCGACAAAGAAAATTTTCCTTTTACTTTGCATATTTCTACGCTGCTATCAACAAAGAAAATTCTCGAAATTATCGATTGTTCCCAATACTAATTGTATGACTTCAACAATGAAAACGATTTGTTTCCAGTGGGTACCATCAACTTGATATGCATGCACTAATCTCTAAGCACGTCTTTCAAAGCAACAGCTCGTATGCACGAACTATTTCATTGTAATCTTTTTGTCACATCGCTACTTTACTTAAGGAAAAATGGTAGAAACTATACCGAAAACAATTACATGATAGATGAAGTTATGTATAGGTATGTAAACTATTTAAATAAACTATAAATATATGCACAACCTCTAATAAACAATTCTATCTAATAGTGGAAGCTTTTTGTAAACTGAACACATAACAAAATAAAGTAATGAGGTGAGCATGCATGTGATAAAACCTACTAAAGTAAGAATGTATGAGATATTTATCATAATAACTAGTATAAATGCACGCTTATTTGTGCCTTTGCTTACTATGTCATTTTACAATGAATTTTTATTTTCTATCCCGCAATGATATACCAATTTATTCCAGCAATGTTTTATATGCATACAGATTAGCTATGAATGCTTTAACGATATTTATGATTTATGTTTCCAATGTTGTTTCTAACTATTCAATTTCATTTTATATTTTGAGGGGAAAAACTTAAAAAAACATTTGTAAGGACTTTTTCAATCACATAGACATATATTTATGATTACATCCAAACCTGAATAAAGATAAAGACCGCAATTAATGAAACAAATACGAATATAGTGTAGCATGGTGTGACCATAAAAAAAGGTTTTGCTAGAAACACGTATAGTGTGACGCCCCACCTCTATGCTCACAATAACAAAGGGTATTAAAAGAAATACTGTCTGTTATTACGAAGAATAAGGCTGGATAGGAGCGGCCATCCGTAGTTAGGCCTTACATTAGTATTGGTTATTTCGATGGAAGTGGTATATATTTTTAATTTTTCATCTCTTAATTATTTACTCCCATCGACATACCCAATTCCAATATAAAATGAACTACGATGGTTCATAATAGTTTAGGACAATAAATATAATAATAACACAGATAATATAAATGCGAAACACAGATAAAACAAAAAGTCTCATATATATAATAACTGATGTCAGTTACAATACATGTGATACAATACATATGATACAACTATAGCTGTCGACCCTGGAAGTTACATATACAAGTACATTATCGTAAATAATATACATGAATATACAGCATCCTATACTAAGACAACGACTACTCCAAAAAGTATGAAAAGACTTCATAGCTCTAGCAGTAACCCAAAGTAAGATATCAACAACCTGTAATAACTCGGTCTAACCCGAGTATTACATTCAAAAGAAAATAATACACGGGTCAGTCTAATTCAAACTCAGTTATCAATGCACAGAAGCGACAATAATTAAATAATAAATAAACGACAGTCACAAAAAAAAAATCCCGTCTATCCAACCCTTCAAGAAGAGAATCAGATAACGGTAGATATAACACGTAATAGTGTTAAACAACAAATCAACAAATTCAAATTATCGTCTGAGATAAATGAAAAGATTATCAATGAAGGTAATTTAGAAAAACAACAGAATTGCCTAAAGGGCAATTAACGACAAAACCTAGTTATTAAATAAATAATTAGAAACTCATAATCTAATTATCAAATAGATAATTAGACAACAACAAAATGTTTAAATTAAACCAAATCAAAACACCATTCAAACCATTGAAATATCCATTTAAAATGCCAACTCGGGTAGGGCTGCAGTACACGCACGCGTGTACTGCCTCGCCACTACAACATGCATTACACAAAAGATCAACGCATCAAAAGCAAAAGAAATTCCAATAAAATCAATACCGTGTGGCTGCAGTTCACGCTTGCGTGCACTGCCTTACCACTACAGTGATGATGTACACAATGAAAATTCACAAACGAACACAAGGTCAAACCCAAGCGTTTAAGCTGGATTCAACTCAAGTGTAGTCAGAAAACAATCCATTTGCATCAATGCAATGCAAAACAAGAAGGGCAACTGCAACCAAAAACTGCAGTCACCATAAGGTCACAAGTGTAAAACCATTCCAGTTAGGTAGCACAAAGAATGGTTAGAAACAAATATGAAGACTACAAGTGTACAAGACAACATGTCTCGAAGAACAGGCAATAAAAGAGGCAACCAAGTGATGTGCAAATGAATGCATCAGTGAAACAACGCGATATGCAGACAAAGGTTGCAGTGAAAACTGCATACGCAAATGCTCAACACCCAAGAACAAGCTATGCAACATAAAGGAGACTAAGTGCACTGTGCAGTGACACAACAATAAGTGTTGACCAACCAACAACAGAATGAAATGCAACATAAGTGCCAAAAGGTCAAAGACAGTGCAAGTGCGGACTCAAGTGGTACAAGACTGAATCCAACATCAAAATGAACCAGACACATGACTATGCAGTGAAACCAAAGACAGTGTAAATCAGTCAGAGGTAAAACACAACAATTGGTCACTAGTATCACCAAGTCAAAGTCGAACTGAAGCCCAATTAAAGACTCAAGTATCAAGTGGATAACCAATGCAACAACTCAGGTCAGTGAATACTTCAGATGTGCAGACACATGAACAATTGCCATGATGAACATACGATGTAATGAAAACTACAATGTACACAAGTAAATGCACTGGGACATATAACATGATACAATGCAACACTTCATTGATCGGCTCAGGTCGAGACCGAACCAGACTCAACTAAAACATGAAGTGTGAATACAAAAACTAATACAAAGCCTGACCATCCACATGATCTAAATGCACATACTCAAGTAAAACAGATGTAAACGTATTCGAAATGGATAGAGCAATGCGAACCAGTAAAAATGCAAACAACTCATACATACTAGGTACAGATCGAAAGTGCAATCAGGGATAAAATTCACAAATCACCAACATATAAAACAGTGAACACTACAGGCATGTTGAAGACGAAGCAATGCAAAGAAACAATAAATCCTTATCCCAAAAATGTTTTCACAAATCATGCCTATAGACTTCAAACCTGTAATAACTCAAGACAGTGGTCATGCCGAAGCCAACAGAAAAATGACGAAGTCAAGCTACAGTTCAAAACTAGTATCACAAAATAATTCATAGCCGAGAGACCAACATCACAACCAAGTCAAAGACGAGGTAAACAAATCAATCACAAGTATGCAACCCAAAGGTCAATACAACAAAACTGCAGTGCAACAGCAGATCAACACTGCTCATGGATGAACACGAAGATGGCTAGAGCTGACATGCACAGCGGCCACAAAATCAAAGTCATAATGAGCATTGAAGCCAGAAAATTCAATGAACAAAATCAAGCCAGAATTGAACAAGTCGAAAGTCATACATATACTACATCGTAAAATCAGGTGAAAGCCGAAGCCAATAGACTTCATGAAATCAGAGAACGAAGTCAGAAATCATCAAATATAGCAAAATCGAATGGCCGAGAGATCCAGACGACAATTTCAATTAATCAAACACAAAAGTCACGAATTTTAACAAGCCATAAATCATCAAAAATGACTAGAATTAGATGTGAGTGAAAAGAAGATCACTCACCTTCCACTACGCGATTTGAAGGAGCCGTAAACGAGCACGAAGTGAAGAAAGCATCGATCGACAAAGCTAAGGGATCGTTCGATCGAGATAATCAAAGTCGGCGCCCTTGATTTCACTAAGCCCTAATTTTTGCAGAGGAACGAAGAAGAGGACGAAGCCGCCATTCTTTTTTTTTCGTTCGATTTAGTCTAGGGTTTTTGAATGAACAAAAGAGGAACGGTTATTTACTTTTTAACGATTATCACGGCCCAAAAATAAAAAGGAGACATGACTAAAATTTTATTTATAAAGCCCACATAATTCCTTAACGAATTTTAAAAGAATTTTCAATTAGCGATTAGCTAGCTCAATGATCGTTTAATGATGATTATAAATTGGGCAAAACCCCGGGTTGTTACAGACTCCCCTCCTTATAAAAATTGCGTCCCCGCAATTTTCATAAATAGAGTCGTCAATAACAATTATTTTTCTAACATAAACTGGTTAAGCTAGAAAAATAAAAGTCGAGAATATAAACATCAAAGAAATCTTTTAACTTCATACAATAAATTCACAAATTTTCAACAAAATCTAACTATCAAATAGATAATCGAAATACAGAAATCACAAAACAGCAATATCTAATTATCGATTCGATAATTAGAAGACAACAAAATCTAATTATCAACAAAGATAATTATAAAACACTCAAATCACAAATCGCAAATCCGCAATTATCTAGTTACCAAAACGGAAATCAGAAACAACAAGGGTCTAATTACCAAAAACGATAATCAGAAATCTCAAATTAACAAATATTTAATTATCACAACGATAATCATATCTTAAATCAACAAATATTTAATTATCACAATTGATAATCAAATCTCAAATCAACAAATATTTAATTATCTCAAGGGATAATCAAATCTCAAATCAACAAATATTTAATTATCTCAAGCGATAATCAAATCAGCAAATATCCGATTATCAAAAACGATAATCAGAAATAACAAACATTCGATTATCAAAAACGATAATCAGAAACAACAAATATCCGATTATCAAAAACGATAATCAAAATCAACAAATATCCGATTATCAAAACGATAATCAGAAACAACAAACATTCAATTATTAAAAACGTTAATCAAAATCAACAAATATCCGATTATCAAAAACGATAATCAGAAACAACAAATATTCAATTATCAAAAATGATAATCAAAATCAACAAATATCCGATTATCACAAGCGATAATCAGAATCAACAAATATCTGATTATCAAAACGATAATCAGAAAAAACAAACATTCGATTATCAAAAACAATAATCAAAATCAACAAATATCCGATTATCAAAAACGATAATCAGAAACAATAAATATTCGATTATTAAAAACGATAATCAAAATCAACAAATATCTGATTATCACAAGCGATAATCAGAATCAACAAATATCTATCAAAACGATAATCAGAAACAACAAACATTCGATTATCAAAAACGATAATCAAAATCAACAAATATCCAATTATCAAAAACAATAATCAGAAACAACAAATATTCGATTATCAAAAACGATAATCAAAATCAACAAATATCCGATTATCACAAGCGATAATCAGAAACAACAAATATTCGATTATCAAAAACGATAATCAAAATCAACAAATATCCGATTATCAAAAACGATAATCAGAAACAACAAATATTCGATTATCAAAAACGATAATCAAAATCAACAAATATCCGATTATCAAAAACGATAATCAGAATCAACAAATATCTAATTATCACAAGCGATAATCAAAACTCATATCAACAAATATCCAATTACCTGCAGATAATTGGAAACAATAAATATCTAGAAATCAATTAAGATGATCTAGAAAATCAACATAAAAGGTGGATCGATCCCAACAAATGGCGAGTTTTAGCTCGCCGCACGTGCATCAACAAATGGCCGAAGCCTACCAAGTACCCAACATAATTTTGGCGCCCAACAAATAACCCGGAGGTCCAACAAATGACCCGAAGGTCTGGTACTGGTATTGACGCGAAGGTCCAACAAATGACCCGAAGGTCCAACATAGTGGCTCGAAAGCACACGAAAATCATCAAATATTTCAATTAACGAGTCCGGAATTAACCAAAATAGCAAACGCCCATGTCCCATACCATGTGTTTTACTAAATCGTTTAAATCTCTTCATCGTTTCCTTGAAAGTGCAAAATTGTGTATTCCAAAAATAACATTTCACATTCTCAAACGAGCAAGTCCGGAATTAAGCGAATCAGTAAAAGAAAGGGGTCATAGTCCTCGATTTTGCTGAAACGTTTTAGTCACTTTCTCATTCTTCTGAAAGCGCAAACTGTAAAAATTCTAAAAACAATTTCATTTATTTTATAAAAGTAGTAATTTACATTCTCAAACGGACAAGTCCGGAATTAAGCGAATCAGTAAAAGAAAGTGGTCATAGTCCTCGATTTTGCTGAAACGTTTAAGTCACTTCCTCATTCTTTTGAAAATGCAAACTATAAAAAATTTTGGAAAACAATTTTATTTTTAAAACAATTTGCAAATCCATGATAAAAACAGCAACATTAGTGACAATTTCGACAAGGAAATTGCACTTCACAAAATACCGTAAAAACAGACAACAAAATCAGCATTGCGGGATAACCGCTTGAAAATCCACTTTAAAATTTGACGGTTACTGAAGCCAAAGCGACGGTAATATTCATACGTCAAAATCTCATCAAAATAATTCGCATCAAAATATAACACCAGTGAATTTTCATTCATCAAAAATGTCAACAAAACACCATGTTTCAAGATTTAGCATTGGTGTAAAAATCCCGTTATAAAAATAACGACAACAAAATACGTTAAAACCAAACATCGGTTCAATGTAAAATTAATGCAGTAACGTGCAGTTCAAATTTGCACGTATACTACAAAATGAACAAAGAAATCACTTGAATATATCTTCAATGAAGATAATTCTAAAACAGCAAAAATCTCAACAAATTCACATAACTGCAATCGCTTCGAATCCTTCAATCGGATTCGAAATTTTCAAAGAAAACAAAATAAACACAGTTATGTAAACAACAAATGAAATTTATTTAAATTTCATATTTTGATTTTTAAATCAAAAAGGATATCAGCTGTACTCAGCGAAGACAGTCTCACTGTTTCCGCTGCGCACTCTGATAAACAGTACACTAATCAATCAATCATCAAAACACAAATTCACTTTTATTTTTAAATAAGGAAATTTAAAAATTTCATCATAATTTCAAAACTTTAGTTTTGACTCAAAACACAACTAAAACATCGACTAATAGTTGTAACACATGTTCCATCTAAGTTATGTTTTATATTATATCCATAAACCCCAAGCCCTGATACCAACTGTGACGCCCCACCTCTATGCTCACAATAACAAAGGGTATTAAAAGAAATATTGTCTGTTATTACGAAGAATAAGGCTGGATAGGAGCGGCCATCCGTAGTTAGGCCTTACATTAGTATTGGTTATTTCGATAGGAGTGGTATATATTTTTAATTTTTCATCTCTTAATTATTTACTCCCATCGACATACCCAATTCCAATATAAAACGAACTATGATGGTTCATAATAGTTTAGGACAATAAATATAATAATAACACAGATAATATAAATGCGGAACACAGATAAAACAAAAAGTCTCGTATATATAATAACTGATGTCAGTTACAATACATGTGATACAATACATATGATACAACTACAGCTGTCGACTCTGGAAGTTACATATATAAGTACATTATCGTAAATAATATACATCAATATACAACATCCTATACTAAGACAACGACTACTCTAAAAAGTATGAAAAGACTTCATAGCTATAGCAGCAACCCAAAGTAAGATATCAACAACCTGTAATAACTCGGTCTGACCCGAGTATTACATTCAAAAGAAAATAATACATGGGTCAGTCTAATTCAAACTCAGTTATTAATGCACAGAAGCGACAATAATTAAATAATGAATAGACGACAGTCACAAAAAAAAATCCCGTCTATCCAACCCTTCAAGAAGAGAATCGGATAACGGTAGATATAACACGTAATAGTGTTAAACAACAAATCAACAAATTCAAATTATCGACTGAGATAAATGAAAAGATTATCAATGAAGGTAATTTAGAAAAACAACAGAATTGCCTAAAGGGAAATTAACGACAAAATCTAGTTATTAAATAAATAATTAGAAACTCATAATCTAATTATCAAATAGATAATTAGACAACAACAAAATGTTTAAATTAAACAAAATCAAAACACCATTCAAACCATTGAAATATCCATTTAAAATGCCAACTCGGGTAGGGCTGCAGTACACGCACGCGTGTTCTGCCTCGCCACTACAACATGCATTACACAAAAGATCAACGCATCAAAAATAAAAGAAATTCCAATAAAATCAATACCGTGTGGCTGCAGCTCACGCTTGCGTGCACTGCCTTGCCACTACAGTGATGATGTACACAATGAAAATTCACAAACGAACACAAGGTCAAACCCAAGCGTTTAAGCTGGATTCAACTCAAGTGTAGTCAGAAAACAAACCATTTGCATCAATGCAATGCAAAACAACAAGGGCAACTGCAACCAAAAACTGCAGTCACCATAAGGTCACAAGTGTAAAACCATTCCAGTTAGGTAGCACAAAGAATGGTTAGAAACAAATATGAAGACTACAAGTGTATAAGACTACATGTCTCGAAGAACAGGCAATAAAAGAGGCAACCAAGTGATGTGCAAATGAATGCATCAGTGAAACAACGCGATATGCAGACAAAGGTTGCAGTGAAAACTGCAGACGCAAATGCTCAACACCCAAGAACAAGCTATGCAACATAAAGGAGACTAAGTGCACTGTGCAGTGACACAACAATAAGTGTTGACCAACCAACAACAGAATGAAATGCAACATAAGTACCAAAAGGTCAGAGACAGTGCAAGTGCGGACTCAAGTGGTACAAGACTGAATCCAACATCAAAATGAACCAGACACATGACTATGCAGCGAAACCAACGACGGTGTAAATCATTCAAAGGTAAAACACAACAATTGGTCACTAGTATCACCAAGTCAAAGTCGAACTGAAGCCCAACTAAAGACTCAAGTATCAAGTGGATAACCAATGCAACAACTCAGGTCAGTGAATATTTCAGATGTGCAGACACATGAACAATTGCCATGATGAATATACGATGTAATGAAAACTACAATGTACACAAGTAAATGCACTGGGACATATAACATGATACAATGCAACACTTCATTGATCGGCTCAGGTCGAGACCGAACCAGACTCAACTAAAACATTAAGTGTGAATACAAAAACCAATACAAAGCCTGACCATCCACATGATCTAAATGCACATACTCAAGTAAAACAGATGTAAACTTATTCGAAATGGATAGAGCATTGCGAACCAGTAAAAATGCAAACAACTCATACATACTAGGTACAGATCGAAAGTGCAATCAGGGATAAAATTAACAAATCACCAACATATAAAACAGTGAACACTACAGGCATGTTGAAGACGAAGCAATGCAAAGAAACAATAAATCCTTATCCCAAAAATGTTTTCACAAATCATGCCTGTAGACTTCAAACCTGTAATAACTCAAGACAGTGGTCATGCCGAAGCCAACAGAAAAATGACGAAGTCAAGCTACAGTTCAAAACTAGTATCACAAAATAATTCATAGCCGAGAGACCAACATCACAACCAAGTCAAAGACGAGGTAAACAAATCAATCACAAGTATGCAACCCAAAGGTCAATACAACAAAACTGCAGTGCAACAGCAGATCAACACTGCTCATGGATGAACACGAAGATGGCTAGAGCTGACATGCACAGCGGCCACAAAATCAAAGTCATAATGATCATTGAAGCCAGAAAATTCAATGAACAAAATCAAGCCAGAATTGAACAAGTCGAAAGTCATACAAATACTACATCGTAAAATCAGGTGAAAGCCGAAGCCAATAGACTTCATGAAATCAGAGAACGAAGTCAGAAATCATCAAATATAGCAAAATCGAATGGCCGAGAGATCCAGACGACAATTTCAATTAATCAAACACAAAAGTCACGAATTTTAACAAGCCATAAATCATCAAAAATGACTAGAATTAGATGTGAGTGAAAAGAAGATCAATCACCTTCCACTACGCGATTTGAAGGAGCCGTGAACGAGCACGAAGTGAAGAAAGCATCGATCGACAAAGCTAAGGGATCGTTCGATCGAGATAATCAAAGTCGGCGCCCTTGATTTCACTAAGCCCTAATTTTTGCAGAGGAACGAAGAAGAGGACGAAGCCGCCATTCTTTTTTTTTCGTTCGATTTAGTCTAGGGTTTTTGAATGAACAAAAGAGGAACGATTATTTACTTTTTAACGATTATCACAGCCCAAAAATAAAAAGGAGACATGACTAAAATTTTATTTATAAAGCCCACATAATTGCTTAACAAATTTTAAAAGAATTTTCAATTAGCGATTAGCTAGCTCAATGATCGTTTAATGATGATTATAAATTGGGCAAAACCCCGGGTTGTTACAGACTCCCCTCCTTATAAAAATTGCGTCCCCGCAATTTTCATAAATAGAGTCGTCAATAACAATTATTTTTCTAACATAAACTGGTTAAGCTAGAAAAATAAAAGTCGAGAATATAAACATCAAAGAAATCTTTTAACTTCATACAATAAATTCACAAATTTTCAACAAAATCTAACTGTCAAATAGATAATCGGAATACAGAAATCACAAAACAGCAATATCTAATTATCGATTCGATAATTAGAAGACAGCAAAATCTAATTATCAACAAAGATAATTATAAAACACTCAAATCACAAATCGTAAATCCGGAATTATCTAGTTACCAAAACGGAAATCAGAAACAACAAGGGTCTAATTACCAAAAACGATAATCAGAAATCTCAAATTAACAAATATTTAATTATCACAACGATAATCATATCTCAAATCAAAAAATATTTAATTATCACAATTGATAATCAAATCTCAAATCAACAAATATTTAATTATCTCAAGGGATAATCAAATCTCAAATCAACAAATATTTAATTATCTCAAGCGATAATCAAATCAACAAATATCCGATTATCAAAAACGATAATCAGAAATAACAAACATTCGATTATCAAAAACGATAATCAGAAACAACAAATATCCGATTATCAAAAACGATAATCAAAATCAACAAATATCCGATTATCAAAACGATAATCAGAAACAACAAACATTCAATTATCAAAAACGTTAATCAAAATCAACAAATATCCGATTATCAAAAACGATAATCAGAAACAACAAATATTCAATTATCAAAAATGATAATCAAAATCAACAAATATCCGATTATCACAAGCGATAATCAGAATCAACAAATATCTGATTATCAAAACGATAATCAGAAAAAACAAACATTCGATTATCAAAAACGATAATCAAAATCAACAAATATCCGATTATCAAAAACGACAATCAGAAACAATAAATATTCGATTATCAAAAACGATAATCAAAATCAACAAATATCTGATTATCACAAGCGATAATCAGAATCAAAAAATATCTATCAAAACGATAATCAGAAACAACAAACATTCGATTATCAAAAACGATAATCAAAATCAATAAATATCCGATTATCAAAAACAATAATCAGAAACAACACATATTCGATTATCAAAAACAATAATCAAAATCAACAAATATCCGATTATCACAAGCGATAATCAGAAACAACAAATATTCGATTATCAAAAACGATAATCAAAATCAACAAATATCTGATTATCAAAAACGATAATCAGAAACAACAAATATTCGATTATCAAAAACGATAATCAAAATCAACAAATATCCGATTATCAAAAACGATAATCAGAATCAACAAATATCTAATTATCACAAGCGATAATCAAAACTCATATCAACAAATATCCAATTACCTGCAGATAATTGGAAACAACAAATATCTAGAAATCAATTAAGATGATCTAGAAAATCAACATAAAAGGTGGATCGATCCCAACAAATGGCGAGTTTTAGCTCGCCGCACGTGCATCAACAAATGGCCGAAGCCTACCAAGTACCCAACATAATTTTGGCGCCCAACAAATAACCCGGAGGTCCAACAAATGACCCGAAGGTCTGGTACTGGTATTGACGTGAAGGTCCAACAAATGACCCGAAGGTCCAACATAGTGGCTCGAAAGCACACGAAAATCATCAAATATTTCAATTAACGAGTCCGGAATTAACCAAAATAGCAAACGCCCATGTCCCATACCACGTATTTTACTAAATCGTTTAAATCTCTTCATCGTTTCCTTGAAAGTGCAAAATTGTGTATTCCAAAAATAACATTTCACATTCTCAAACGAGCAAGTCCGGAATTAAGCGAATCAGTAGAAGAAAGGGGTCATAGTCCTCGATTTTGCTGAAACGTTTTAGTCACTTTCTCATTCTTCTGAAAGCGCAAACTGTAAAAATTCTAAAAACAATTTCATTTATTTTATAAAAGTAGTAATTTACATTCTCAAACGGACAAGTCCGGAATTAAGCGAATCAGTAAAAGAAAGTGGTCATAGTCCTCGATTTTGCTGAAACGTTTAAGTCACTTCCTCATTCTTTTGAAAATGCAAACTATAAAAAATTTTGGAAAACAATTTTATTTTTAAAACAATTTGCAAATCCATGATAAAAACAGCAACATTAGTGACAATTTCGACAAGGAAATTGCACTTCACAAAATACCATAAAAACAGACAACAAAATCAGCATTGCGGGATAACCGCTTGAAAATCCACTTTAAAATTTGATGGTTACTGAAGCCAAAGCGACGGTAATATTCATACGTCAAAATCTCATCAAAATAATTCGCATCAAAATATAACACAAGTGAATTTTCATTCATCAAAAATGTCAACAAAACACCATGTTTCAAGATTTAGCATTGGTGTAAAAATCCCGTTATAAAAATAACGACAACAAAATACGTTAAAACCAAACATCGGTTCAATGTAAAATTAATGCAGTATCGTACAGTTCAAATTTGCACGTATACTACAAAATGAACAAAGAAATCACTTGAATATATCTTCAATGAAGATAATTCTAAAACAGCAAAAATCTCAACAAATTCACATAACTGCAATCGCTTCGAATCCTTCAATCGGATTCGAAATTTTCAAAGAAAACAAAATAAACACAGTTATGTAAACAACAAATGAAATTTATTTAAATTTCATATTTTGATTTTTAAATCAAAAAGGATATCAGCTGTACTCAGCGAAGACAATCTCACTGTTTCCGCTGCGCACTCTGATAAACAGTACACTAATCAATCAATCATCAAAACACAAATTCACTTTTATTTTTAAATAAGGAAATTTAAAAATTTCATCATAATTTCAAAACTTTAGTTTTGACTCAAAACACAACTAAAACATCGACTAATAGTTGTAACACATGTTCCATCTAAGTTATGTTTTATATTATATCCATAAACCCCAAGCCCTGATACCAACTGTGACGCCCCACCTCTATGCTCACAATAACAAAGGGTATTAAAAGAAATATTGTCTGTTATTACGAAGAATAAGGCTGGATAGGAGCGGCCATCCATAGTTAGGCCTTACATTAGTATTGGTTATTTCGCTAGGAGTGGTATATATTTTTAATTTTTCATCTCTTAATTATTTACTCCCATCGACATTCCCAATTCCAATATAAAACGAACTATGATGGTTCATAATAGTTTAGGACAATAAATATAATAATAACACAGATAATATAAATGCGGAACACGGATAAAACAAAAAGTCTCGTATATATAATAACTGATGTCAGTTACAATACATGTGATACAATACATATGATACAACTACAACTGTCGACTCTGGAAGTTACATATATAAGTACATTATCGTAAATAATATACATCAATATACAACATCCTATACTAAGACAACGACTACTCTAAAAAGTATGAAAAGACTTCATAGCTCTAGCAGCAACCCAAAGTAAGATATCAACAACCTGTAATAACTCGGTCTGACCCGAGTATTACATTCAAAAGAAAATAATACATGGGTCAGTCTAATTCAAACTCAGTTATTAATGCACAGAAGCGACAATAATTAAATAATGAATAGACGACAGTCACAAAAAAAAATCCCGTCTATCCAACCCTTCAAGAAGAGAATCGGATAACGGTAGATATAACACGTAATAGTGTTAAACAACAAATCAACAAATTCAAATTATCGACTGAGATAAATGAAAAGATTATCAATGAAGGTAATTTAGAAAAACAACAGAATTGCCTAAAGGGAAATTAACGACAAAATCTAGTTATTAAATAAATAATTAGAAACTCATAATCTAATTATCAAATAGATAATTAGACAACAACAAAATGTTTAAATTAAACCAAATCAAAACACCATTCAAACCATTGAAATATCCATTTAAAATGCCAACTCGGGTAGGGCTGCAGTACACGCACGCGTGTTCTGCCTCGCCACTACAACATGCATTACACAAAAGATCAACGCATCAAAAACAAAAGAAATTCCAATAAAATCAATACCGTGTGGCTGCAGCTCACGCTTGCGTGCACTGCCTTGCCACTACAGTGATGATGTACACAATGAAAATTCACAAACGAACACAAGGTCAAACCCAAGCGTTTAAGCTGGATTCAACTCAAGTGTAGTCAGAAAACAAACCATTTGCATCAATGCAATGCAAAACAACAAGGGCAACTGCAACCAAAAACTGCAGTCACCATAAGGTCACAAGTGTAAAACCATTCCAGTTAGGTAGCACAAAGAATGGTTAGAAACAAATATGAAGACTACAAGTGTATAAGACTACATGTCTCGAAGAACATGCAATAAAAGAGGCAACCAAGTGATGTGCAAATGAATGCATCAGTGAAACAACGCGATATGCAGACAAAGGTTGCAGTGAAAACTGCAGACGCAAATGCTCAACACCCAAGAACAAGCTATGCAACATAAAGGAGACTAAGTGCACTGTGCAGTGACACAACAATAAGTGTTGACCAACCAACAACAGAATGAAATGCAACATAAGTACCAAAAGGTCAGAGACAGTGCAAGTGCGGACTCAAGTGGTACAAGACTGAATCCAACATCAAAATGAACCAGACACATGACTATGCAGCGAAACCAACGACGGTGTAAATCATTCAAAGGTAAAACACAACAATTGGTCACTAGTATCACCAAGTCAAAGTCGAACTGAAGCCCAACTAAAGACTCAAGTATCAAGTGGATAACCAATGCAACAACTCAGGTCAGTGAATATTTCAGATGTGCAGACACATGAACAATTGCCATGATGAATATACGATGTAATGAAAACTACAATGTACACAAGTAAATGCACTGGGACATATAACATGATACAATGCAACACTTCATTGATCGGCTCAGGTCGAGACCGAACCAGACTCAACTAAAACATTAAGTGTGAATACAAAAACCAATACAAAGCCTGACCATCCACATGATCTAAATGCACATACTCAAGTAAAACAGATGTAAACTTATTCGAAATGGATAGAGCATTGCGAACCAGTAAAAATGCAAACAACTCATACATACTAGGTACAGATCGAAAGTGCAATCAGGGATAAAATTAACAAATCACCAACATATAAAACAGTGAACACTACAGGCATGTTGAAGACGAAGCAATGCAAAGAAACAATAAATCCTTATCCCAAAAATGTTTTCACAAATCATGCCTGTAGACTTCAAACCTGTAATAACTCAAGACAGTGGTCATGCCGAAGCCAACAGAAAAATGACGAAGTCAAGCTACAGTTCAAAACTAGTATCACAAAATAATTCATAGCCGAGAGACCAACATCACAACCAAGTCAAAGACGAGGTAAACAAATCAATCACAAGTATGCAACCCAAAGGTCAATACAACAAAACTGCAGTGCAACAGCAGATCAACACTGCTCATGGATGAACACGAAGATGGCCAGAGCCGACATGCACAGCGGCCACAAAATCAAAGTCATAATGATCATTGAAGCCAGAAAATTCAATGAACAAAATCAAGCCAGAATTGAACAAGTCGAAAGTCATACAAATACTACATCGTAAAATCAGGTGAAAGCCGAAGCCAATAGACTTCATGAAATCAGAGAACGAAGTCAGAAATCATCAAATATAGCAAAATCGAATGGCCGAGAGATCCAGACGACAATTTCAATTAATCAAACACAAAAGTCACGAATTTTAACAAGCCATAAATCATCAAAAATGACTAGAATTAGATGTGAGTGAAAAGAAGATCAATCATCTTCCACTACGCAATTTGAAGGAGCCGTGAACGAGCACGAAGTGAAGAAAGCATCGATCGACAAAGCTAAGGGATCGTTCGATCGAGATAATCAAAGTCGGCGCCCTTGATTTCACTAAGCCCTAATTTTTGCAGAGGAACGAAGAAGAGCACGAAGCCGCCATTCTTTTTTTTCGTTCGATTTAGTCTAGGGTTTTTGAATGAACAAAAGAGGAACGGTTATTTACTTTTTAATGATTATCACGGCCCAAAAATAAAAAGGAGACATGACTAAAATTTTAGTTATAAAGCCCACATAATTCCTTAACGAATTTTAAAAGAATTTTCAATTAGCGATTAGCTAGCTCAATGATCGTTTAATGATGATTATAAATTGGGAAAAACCCCGGGTTGTTACATATAGGCAAAGTGTTTATGGTGAAAGAATGAAGAAATGCAAACATGCACAATATTTTGAATGGAAAAACTGGTGCTAGTTCATGTCTCTAACAGATTTTTTTACATAAAACTAAATTTACTTGTTTCGTATAGTTTATGACTTGTTGTCTCTAGGTGAATATTATACTTATTTGAAAGATCATTCAGCGAGGTATAAACTATGCATAAGCTAATTGAGACACTAATCATAGTTTGTTTCTCTTACAACTTGTATCCTTGAAAAATGGAGTGCATTTGAAAGGGATACATTGTTTATGTTTTTAAACAAAAAGCTTACTGAAGTCCAAACCTGAACAAAATAAGGCTATCCGTAGTTTGGTTGCTAATTTATCGAAGAAATATTACAAACTTAGTATTCAAACATATCCTAATGTTTATGCAACAACGCATAGTATGTATGTACATTTTTCAGTCTCCCTCTAATGTACAACTTGTAGATCTCACAATCGAATAAACTAACTTTGAGTAACAACAGTAATAGTGAAATACATGACAATCGATAACGTAATACACAATATTTGAAACTTCATGAAATAAATTAATAAAGGCATGTTAGACAAGTAGGAAGATTGATCATCTAAAAATTGATCTTATCTTGTGGTATTATTTGCATTAATCATATATCACATCCTTGTATTTTAGCATTTGGAATGCATTTTCTTTTATTTACAGAACTTTAGAGAAGAAGAAATAGATATAGGAGAAAGTTTTAGGAAAATAACAAAATGATAGATTTGAAGCTAGAAAAATTAAATAAATAGAATAAATAAACACTTTAATCAAGAACATTTTCTAGTATGCCATTAAGAAAAGAGATAATGAGCAAAATGTTTTTCTTTAATGTTTGTCAATTTTATAAGTAAACAAAATGACATTAACTTTAATATGTACGTACATTTTTGATGAGGAGAAACCTAAATGTTACATGACTATTGTACTATATTTAATTACCAATTCCTTATCTTATTTATTATTCCAGAATAATACCAAAGAATACAAATAAATGGAAAATAGTAATAAAATATGAAAGATACAAATTTTGGAAACCACATAATATAAAGGGAAATCATCAATGCAATGTTCACGTTAACTATGTTTGAAACATTGAGACACCATAAGAAAACCATAATTGTAAACTATGCAATTAAGGCAAGTCACTAAAATGAACAGATGATGCAAACAACTATAGTAGTGTAAATTTAATAACAATTTTTTTTTGGACCCATCAAGTATTAAATGGTGGCAATAATTATGTCAAAAATTTCATTAGACTAACTTCTAACATGCAAACTGCATAATCATCATTCTAACCTTTGCATATATAATAACATTTTGGAAATAGAGTGTAGATTTGACATTTTTAAATAAACAAATATGAGTTTGGTTTTTCCACCTTAAACATAAATCTTCCATGTACAATTGACGCAAGTTAGAATTATTATAAATTCGTGCCAGACTATTTGTAGCGATCCTGACTCGACCTTCGAAAATCGACGCCGAATACGACACTCATACTCAAATGCCGCAGAACCAAACGTAGAATCTGGTGCGTCGGAGCTTATAACACCATTAAGTATAACAACACAGCGGAAGAAAATGAATAATACATTGATACAATATCTGATACAATGATCAATACACAATGAACATCAATATACATCAGAGATATGATACAAGAAAATAGCAGTGGGAAAGAAAATAGATAACACCAGCAGTGGATAAACTCTATCTCCAAGGCACCAATCTAGAAATAGCTCGAACCACCAATAACGATGCACAAAGATAAGCAAGTGCAGTCCATAACCAAAGACTGAACTAGCTTCAGATAACCTACTAATCTGACTATCTAAAAAACCCAACTCTAGACTGCCCGTGTGGAAAATAGTGGGCACCCAGAGTTTAGGAAAGGAACAATAAACTCCAGGTCAGTCGTGGGACTGGGGAGAGCAACAAAAACAGTTTATTCTTCAAATAAAACAAGATTTATAAAAGATAATCCGATATGCTTTTGGAAAATGCAACTACCATAAGACCTCCCGCCATATACACCATGCAATCGAAGAATTGGAGGAGATTTCTTCTTATGATAATCAAACATGCTTGATACGCGAATTTCTTTGATATTATTACTATAAGTGCAAAGTGCAGATGTCACGACCCTAACTCGATGTCCAACAAACAACATCAAATTCGTTTCGCGGGAGCTTGCAACACCATTAAATGATAAATAACACAGCGGAAATAAAAGATGATATCACTGATATAACATGAATACAATATCCGATACATCAATTTGATATAATGATAATCATCAACATCAGAGAATATACAACACAAAATACAGCGAAACACGATACAATATGAAATAAGTCTTCTCAGATTATAATACTGCAACTCTGATCCAAAAAAAGCTCTAAAGACAAAGCTCCAAAACTCCTAGCTCGATCCACCATCAAGACAGCACTAAGCAAGTCTCGTCCATATCCAAAAACTGAACTAGCTCCAGATAATCCACTGAACCTAACTATCTGAAAAACCAAACTCTAGACTGCCCGTGTAGAAAATATTTTGAGCACCCAGAGTTTAGGAAAGAAACAAAAAACTCTGGATCAGTCGTGGGACTAGTGTGAGCAAACAAAAACAGTTTATCTTTAAAAACAAACAACAAAATATTTTAAAATAGATTCGCAATGCTTTTTAGAAATGAGACTACCATAAGGCCTCTCGCACGCACACACAATGCAAACGCAGAATCGAAGGAGATTTCTCCTTATGATAGTCAAAGATGCTTGATACGCATTAAAAAGAAACATTTGATATTATTACTAGTGTATAGTGTAGGAAAACATTTCGAAAGTAAAGATATAAATCTTAGCCATCATAGACATTTCGAACTATGCCTACTATAGCTACCATCCAAACAGTGGGGCGCCACCATAAGTAGATGGCAGGTAATACAACTAATACCGTACAAGGCTCGTATTGGATGGATGGATTTTCCAACAAATGGTCAGGCCAAGGAACTTCCCATCGCCACATGGAAACGCCTCTAGAAGGACGCCCCGAGAACCCAACTGGATCTCTGCCAAACAAGGCCGGCTACCCCCCTTCCCGGGGGAATATACAAAACCTCAGATATGCCACTCCCGGTCCTTTGGGACCTTTAAACGAGAGCTCTCTAACCAACAACATCACACAATAAATAATATAGTGTGTTCACATGAGTAAGTATCTGGGCTCCATTCCATGATACTACCCTTTTCCAGAAGGAATGGTCATACCCTAGGGAAGCTATCCCTGAAAACCTTGCCGCACAATTCCTGTTTCGACCATTACCGGTTTGTGAGGCTCGACGAAGTCTCATCCACAAAGCTATGCTTTGGTACAAAGCCATGCTTTGGGTCAACAAATGATCAAAGTAATGATCAAAAAGATAAATGATCAAACAAATGATCATATCACAAATGATCAAACAATGATCATTTCACAGCAACACTCAGCATGCCACATTACCAAGATGAGAATATATCGCTGATAACCTTCAACTACATAACCTCTGAGCTCGTACGTCCCAGAGAAGGGTGTTAAGCTAAGAGAATAAATTCTCCGCCACTAACAGAAATATATTTGAAAGAAATCTGCTTTATATCTCAAATTGTAATGTCAGACATAACAATCCATACAAGTCTGTTCTGGGTTCGAACAGAACCGAAGGCACTTCCAAAGAAGCCCTTGCAAATCCGGGTATTCACAATCCCGATTGGACTTCCCATCACTTAGGGAATCTCTATACCGGAGCAACTCAGTGCAGAGACAATCGATAGGTCATCCTATCGTTCTCGCAAATACCTGGTCTTCACCACCGGTCTTCAAATGCTATCCATAATGACATATCACATATTCCGAATGGGTTATACGACCCAAAGGTCCTTTCCCGGCTAACCGAATAGTGAGCGCAACATTTAAAGCATATGGATACAGGATTTCAATTAAGTCACAACTTAATAATTCCAAACTTTCTTTCAAATGGTTTAAACCAATTACCATTTCAAATCTTTTGAACAAAAAGATATATTTCACAAAGTTCACTCAGTTTCACAAAGATTCATTTACGGATTTCAAAACAAATTTCCGTTTCAATTGAATTAATTTATTTAAATCTTTAAATCAAAGATTTATCTCATAGCTTTCAAAACTTGTTTCCAAAGATTCATTCATAACTTGGAAAATCATTTTTGATTCAAACTTGAAATCTTTTTAATATAAATTGGAAGTTCATTACTCATATGAAAGCTTTTTATCACTTAGAAACAATAGTATTATTTTGGAAAAACCCCGATTCCATTTATACAAGTTACAATCTTTAATTCAAATTTCCAAATCAATGCTTAAAAATGGTTTAAACCCGTATAACTTGTAAAGTCCCTTTTTAAATCATAAATACTGAATATAGAATTCAATTTCAGATTTTTGAATTTCAATTTAAATCCGATTATTCAAATTCCAAATCTTTATTAGTTATTCAAAAATAACTTTTATTCTTAAAACAGCTTTTCAAAAGCTTTTTATATTAAACTTGATTTATTTCCAAAAATATTTGAATTAATAATTCAAATTCAAACTTATTTAAAAATCTGTGACTTAACCGATTTCCACGTGAAATCCATATTTGTGTGTGTATAAGTGTGGTCCAAGGGTTTAACACAATAGTGCAACATCATTCAATCATCACAGATCAAATACGACAATATATCCGATAAGCGATACAAACTATAATGCTTGTCTTCATTCACAGATCACAGATATACATATCACAGGTAATGAATTACATCACAGATAATTAATTACATTACAGATCACAATACGAATCAGGATATAACACAAAGCACCACATGTCAGGGATATCAAACAATTTATCATCGAATCTAATCCAAACATCCCTAAATAGGGTCAATTAAATTATCTGATTAATTTAAATCAGATTAATTTCTATGAGTAAATTCGCTAGTCATAGTAAATTAATAATCAAGTAATTTCAAAACATTTAATAAATTATCTTTTAATGAAATCATTAATTAACTCTTCATTAATAATTAATCCTTAATTTATTATCTTTAAATAAATTTGCAATAACTAAGTAATTACTCCTTAATTAATAAATCTTTAAACCTTAATTAAGTAATTAAATCTTTAATTATTTATTTAATTAACCCAAATCATTATTAATTTAAATAATAAATTATCCATTTTAATTAACTTAATTTACAAATTAATTCCTATTCCTTTTCAAATTATTAAATTAATAAATTATTTTGAAATCAATTATTAGGTCTTAATTACTAAATTTATTACTTTAAATCATTAAGTAAAAATCTAAATTATAAATCAATGATCACTTAAATTGGTTTTAAAATAGTTTACTTGGTCTACTATTATGATTTTACAGCCATGGGAAGAAAGACCCGAGCCATCTCCCCAATTTTCTCGAGTAACACTCGAATTCCTTCCCTATCTCCCCCGAGACCTCTCCCTTTCCCCACGTTTCTTCTTCTTTTCTTTTTTTCCAGTAAATCAAGATTTAAAATTAAGTTAAATTTGAACAACAGAAAATCCCCAGGCACGACGTCAATGCCGTGCACGTGCACGAGACCCTCCGCCACCTCCGGTCGAGTCGCCACCTACCACCAAGTCGTCGTTGGCCTACTCGATCACTCCCACTCTCTAGAAACCCATTATCACATAAAAATCAAAATCAAAATCAAATCTTTCTGTTCAACCTTGAACCCAACCCACCTCGACAAATGGCGTTTGCCACGGCGCTCACGGCGATTAGAAACCGCGCCCCTCTGACCACCGCACCTCCTTCCATCCATGCAGCGTTCACCCTAGTCGCGATGGCCTCCGATCCCCCCCAGATTTCCCAATCGCCTCGCGAAGATGGTCGACCAATTCGAACACTTAAACCCTAAAGTGATCTCACCCCATTGATTCTTACAATAGAAAATTCTTGTTTCATTTTTCCTGTGTTCGACGTATATCAAGCAAGCTCCAAAATAGATTACAACATCTAAGATTTGTTAAAACGACAGAAATTGATGAAAATGCATTTATAGTTCATATAGGAACCGCACCCTGTACACTGATCTAAAAATCATTATTTATATCTTAAAAATCCTATCTTCGAATAAAAATTCAAGTTATATAATCGAAGTAGCAATTTAAAACATTCGAAAATATTCATATGATTCTTCTTACTGTAAATTTTAGTTTATAGGTTCTAGTCTTTCCATTTGCAAGCTAAAAAAAAAAATTTGAACAATGGTTTAAGCTTAAACAAACTTGTTTTGTATAAAATCCTAAATTAAAGATGTTTGTATAAAGATTTATAAAAAAAAATTCAAAACAGAGAGATGTCCCTGTAAACAAGCATGCATACATCACATATATATGTTCAAACATACGCACTCATAAATATGTATATATCCAACATGCAGGTATTTCAAAACGATCATACTTCAAGCATCAACCATTATATCAAAGCATATAAGCAGATTCCAGTGAGTTTGCTCACTTTGTTTTGCAGAAGAAGAACAGAGGGCTTTTGTTGTTTGATTTCCAGATTTGAACTTGCTTTTGCTTTCTTTTTAATTTCTGTTTTTTTTTCTTTGCTATTTTTTCTTTTTTCAGTAAAAGGTTTTGAACAAATTGGAGGCAACTCATATGTATAAAGAGATGTGCAGTTTTTTTTAGACAGCACCGAGCATCTTTCTTTTGTATAATTATTTTATAATAGCTTTGTACTTTGTGTATAGGCATGTTTGAAATCATTTAATGAAAGTATGTAAGTAACACTTTCATTTATTTGCAGCATGCCGTGGTCATGCTTTGATTACGGCTAGTAGGATCTTTATCCATGCTAGACAGTATATGCATTTAATGATCATCCATACTTGTTTGATACTTACTGCATATTTAGATTTGATTTATATATATATATATATATGTGTGTGTGTGTGTGTGAGTGCTGTTTTGATTCATTTAAATACTTACTTTCTTTTTTACTTTGGTTACTTTGTATTCACTTTATATTTTATATGTGCTTAGATGTTCATTTGTATGTAAATTTTCTTTTATTTGTTTACTTGATATTTTGTAGTTTATCTTATAATTATATTTCAAACTTAAGTATTAAATTTATAACACATATTTTATTCTATACACTTATATTCTATATTGATAAGTAGTCTCTTTAAACATTTTATAATAAGTCTCAAATCCAATTTATAAAATAAATAAGTATACATATCTTATAAAAATTGAAAAATTCAAACAAATCTATAATTTAACCCAAAAATTTAATAAAATTAGAAATTTAAATTCGTCTTTAAAACTGGGATCGTTACAAACTTCCCCCCTTAAAAGGAATTTCGTCCTCGAAATTCTCCAGAGAGAGATAACAAAGATAGATGGAAGATAGAGAAATATCTTTCCAGATCAAACTGGATATTTATTCTGCATTTGGCTTACCAAATCAGAATATCAACAATAGATGTGAGAACAAACTCAACCAATCACGAAACAATTGGGTTATCTGATCTACGAAGTATACAGTGGTATTGGTTGGTTCGAAGAGATAACTAACCATTCATAGATTTTTATCGAAACCCAATGAAACAGATAGAAATAGATTCGATTACGATTTTAGATTCAAGATTTAATTCATTTACGATTTGCTGAGAAATACAACTAATGATAGTTCCAGTGTCGAGCAAAATTCGAACAATTTAATCGTAAACGAGAAGATTACCTTATAAAATTTCTTTTCCTAAATCAGCTTGTTGAGGTTGAAGAATCGTCTCTGATTGCATACACTTTCTTTACTAAAGTTTGCTTCTTGGCTGGACAATTGTTGATCCTATGTCCCGGCTTGCGGCATTTATAGCATCCCGTAGATTCCTGATCTGGCCTCATAAATGGCTCTCTCATTCCTGGCATCCAAGAATTCTTACATTTATCCGAGTAGTGACCTTTCTCGAAGCAATTGAGACAAGTAACATCCTTCTTTTTCTTCTGTATACTCTTCTTTCCTTTATTTTTCCTCGATTTCTTTCCGCCAAACTTCCTTTTTCTCCAATTCAGATTACTTGTATCTCCATTCTCCTCCGGATCTTTTTGCTTTTCCAGAGTATCGTATCGATAGCCCATATCAATTAATTCAGAAAAAGATTCCTTGACGTGGGTAGTCATCCTTTCCTGAAACTCCTTGTTCATTCCCCGAATAAACTTTTCATTCTTCTTTAACGGTGTATTCACCAATTCTGGACCAAATCGAGATAATTCAATAAATTTGTTCAAGTATTCTTCAAACGATAAACTCCCTTGCTCTAAATCCATAAACTCCTGGTATACTCTAGAGATACCAGCAGACGACATATATCGCTGCTCAAACACTTCCTTGAAATGACTCCAAGTAAATTCATCTGTCGACTCATCCACGGCAATAGTTTCCCACCAAACTAAAGCCTCTTCCTGGAGTTGCCAAGAAGCTATCTATCGCATCTGATCATCTTCTAACTTTAGTCCTTTGAAAATCTTTTCACACGATCGAATCTAGGCTTGTGCTTCGATAACGGTTTCTTTGCCAGTGAACGGCTTTCCACCAAGTCTAGAAAACTTTCGATATAAATCAGCCAAATTCAATTGAGATTGAATAGGAATATCTGTCGTTGCAGGGTTTTGACCAGCTAAAGTAGTACTTTCCTGTCTCCTATTTCGTCCTCTTCTTCCACTCATTCTTACTATCTGTAAACAGTAAGAAATCTGATTTAGGCATTCGGACGAAATATCTTAGAGAATAACAACAGATAAAGAAAATAGATTAAGAAATTTGGGTTTTGGTTCCACTGGTTGTACTCATTCTAGGGTATACTTCACCCTATCTCTAATGAGCCATCTAAGGTGTTACGATCTGTAGCTAAAGTTCTTACTCAACCTTCAGCTCTGATACCAACTTGTCACGACCCGAACACGATGTCCAACAAACAACATCAAATTCGTTTCGCGGGATCTTGCAACACCATTAAATGATAAATAACACAGCGGAAATAAAAGATGATATCACTGATATAACATGAATACAATATCCGATACATCAATTTGATACAATGATAATCATCAACATCAGAGAATATACAACACAAAATACAGCGGAACACGATACAATATGAAATAAGTCTTCTCAGAATATAATACTGCAACTCTGATCCAAAAAAAGCTCCAAAGACAAAGCTCCAAAACTCCTAGCTCGATCCACCATCAAGATAGCACTAAGCAAGTCTCGTCCATATCCAAAAACTGAACTAGCTCCAGATAATCCACTGAACCTAACTATCTGAAAAACCAAACTCTAGACTGCCCGTGTAAAAAATATTTTGAGCACCCAGAGTTTAGGAAAGAAACAATAAACTCTGGATCAGTCGTGGGACTGGTGTGAGCAAACAAAAACAGTTTATCTTTAAAAACAAACAATGAAATATTTTAAAACAGATTCGCAATGCTTTTTAGAAATGAGACTACCATAAGGCCTCTCGCACACACACACAATGCAAACACAGAATCGAAGGAGATTTCTCCTTATGATAGTCAAAGATGCTTGATACGCATTAAAAAGAAACATTTGATATTATTACTAGTGCATAGTGTAGGAAAACATTTCGAAAGTAAAGATATAAATCTGAGCCAACATAGACATTTCGAACTATGCCTACTATAGCTACCATCCAAACAGTGGGGCGCCACCATAAGTAGATGGCAGGTAATACAACTAATACCGTACAAGGCTCGTATTGGATGAATGGATTTTCCAACAAAAGGTCAGGCCAAGGAACTTCCCATCGCCACATGGAAATGCCTCTGGAAGGACGCCCCGAGAACCCAACTGGATCTCTGCCAAACAAGGCCGGCTACCCCCCTTCCCGGGGGAATATACAAAACCTCAGATATGCCACTCGCGATCCTTTGGGACCTTTAAACGAGAGCTCTCTAACCAACAACATCACACAGTAAATAATATAGTGTGTCCACATGAGTAAGTATCTGGGCTCCATTCCATGATACTACCCTTTTCCAGAAGGAATGGTCATACCCTAGGGAAGCTATCCCTGAAAACCTTGCCGCACAATTCCTGTTTCGACCATTACCGGTTTGTGAGGCTCGACGAAGTCTCGTCCACAAAGCTATGCTTTGGTACAAAGCCATGCTTTGGGTCAACAAATGATCAAAGTAATGATCACAAAGATAAATGATCAAACAAATGATCATATCACAAATGATCAAACAATGATCATTTCACAGCAACACTCAGCATGCCACATTACCAAGATGAGAATATATCGCTGATAACCTTCAACTACATAACCTCTGAGCTCGTACGTCTCAGAGAAGGGTGTTAAGCTAAGAGAATAAATTCTCCACCACCAACAGAAATATATTTGAAAGAAATCTGCTTTATATCTCAAATTGTAATGTTAGACATAACAATCCATACAAGTCTGTTCTGGGTTCGGACAGAACCGAAGGCACTTCCAAAGAAGCCCTTGCAAATCCGGGTATTCACAATCCTGATTGGACTTCCCATCACTTAGGGAATCTCTATACCGGAGCAACTCAGTGCAGAGACAATCGATAGGTCATCCTATCGTTCTCGCAAATACCTGGTCTTCACCACCGGTCTTCAAATGCTATCCATAACGACGTCTCACATATTCGGAATGGGTTATATGACCCAAAGGTCCTTTCCCGGCTAACCCGAATAGTGAGCGCAACATTTAAAACATATGGATACAGGATTTCAATTAAGTCACAACTTAATAATTCCAAACTTTCTTTCAAATGGTTTAAACCAATTACCATTTCAAATCTTTTGAACAAAAAGATTTATTTCACAAAGTTCACTCAGTTTCACAAAGATTCATTTACGGATTTCAAAACAAATTTCCATTTCAATTGAATTAATTTATTTAAATCTTTAAATCAAAGATTTATCTCATAGCTTTCAAAACTTGTTTCCAAAGATTCGTTCATAACTTGGAAAATCATTTTCGATTCAAACTTGAAATCTTTTTAATATAAATTGGAAGTTCATTACTCATATGAAAGCTTTTTATAACTTAGAAACAATAGTTTTATTTTGGAAAAACCCCGATTCCATTTATACAAGTTACAATCTTTAATTCAAATTTCCAAATCAACCCTTAAAAATGGTTTAAACCCGTATAACTTGTAAAGTCCCTTTTTAAATCATAAATCATAAATACTGAATATAGAATTCAATTTCAGATTTTTGAATTTCAATTTAAATCCGATTATTCAAATTCCAAATCTTTATTAGTTATTCAAAAATAACTTTTATTCTTAAAACAGCTTTTCAAAAGCTTTTCATATTAAACTTAATTTATTTCCAAAAATATTTGAATTAAAAATTCAAATTCAAACTTATTTAAAAATCTGTGACTTAACCGATTTCCACGTGAAATCCATATTTGTGTGTGTATAAGTGTGGTCCAAGGGTTTAACACAATAGTGCAACATCATTCAATCATCACAGATCAAATACGACAATATATCCGATAAGCGATACAAACTATAATGCTTGTCTTCATTCACAGATCACAGATATACATATCACAGGTAATGAATTACATCACAGATAATTAATTACATTACAGATCACAATACGAATCAGGATATAACACAAAGCACCACATGTCAGGGATATCAAACAATTTATCATCGAATCTAATCCAAACATCCCTAAATAGGGTCAATTAAATTATCTGATTAATTTAAATCAGATTAATTTCTATGAGTAAATTCGCTAGTCATAGTAAATTAATAATCAAGTAATTTCAAAACATTTAATAAATTATCTTTTAATGAAATCATTAATTAACTCTTCATTAATAATTAATCCTTAATTTATTATCTTTAAATAAATTTGCAATAACTAAGTAATTACTCCTTAATTAATAAATCTTTAAACCTTAATTAAGTAATTAAATCTTTAATTATTTATTTAATTAACCCAAATCATTATTAATTTAAATAATAAATTATCCATTTTAATTAACTTAATTTACAAATTAATTCCTATTCCTTTTCAAATTATTAAATTAATAAATTATTTTGAAATCAATTATTAGGTCTTAATTACTAAATTTATTACTTTAAATCATTAAGTAAAAATCTAAATTATAAATCAATGATCACTTAAATTGGTTTTAAAATAGTTTACTTGGTCTACTATTATGATTTTACAGCCATGGGAAGAAAGACCTGAGCCATCTCCCCAATTTTCTCGAGTAACACTCGAATTCCTTCCCTATCTCCCCCGAGACCTCTCCATGTCCCCACGTTTCTTCTTCTTTTTTTTTCCAGTAAATCAAGATTTAAACTTAAGTTAAATTTGAACAACAGAAAATCCCCAGGCACGACGTCAATGCCCTGCACGTGCACGAGACCCTCCGCCACCTCCGGTCGAGTCGCCACCTACCACCAAGTCGTCGTTGGCCTACTCGATCACTCCCACTCTCTAGAAACCCATTATCACATAAAAATCAAAATCGAATCTTTCTGTTCAACCCTGAACCCAACCCACCTCGACAAATGGCGTTTGCCACGGCGCTCACGGCGATTAGAAACCGCGCCCCTCTGACCACCGCACCTCCTTCCATCCATGCAGCGTTCACCCTAGTCGCGATGGCCTCCGATCCCCCCCAGATTTCCCAATCGCCTCGCGAAGATGGTCGACCAATTCGAACACTTAAACCCTAAAGTGATCTCACCCCATTGATTCTTACAATAGAAAATTCTTGTCATTTTTCCTGTGTTCGACGTATATCAAGCAAGCTCCAAAATAGATTACAACATCTAAGATTTGTTAAAACAGCAGAAATTGATGAAAATGCATTTATAGTTCATATAGGAACCGCACCCTGTACACTGATCTAAAAATCATTATTTATATCTTAAAAATCCTATCTTCGAATAAAAATTCAAGTTATATAATCGAAGTAGCAATTTAAAACATTCGAAAATATTCATATGATTCTTCTTACTGTAAATTTTAGTTTATAGGTTCTAGTCTTTCCATTTGCAAGCTAAAAAAAAAATTTTGAACAATGGTTTAAGCTTAAACAAACTTGTTTTGTATAAAATCCTAAATTAAAGATGTTTGTGTAAAGATTTATAAAAAAAATTCAAAACAGAGAGATGTCCCTGTAAACAAGCATGCATACATCACATATATATGTTCAAACATACGCACTCATAAATATGTATATATCCAACATGCAGTTATTTCAAAACGATCATACTTCAAGCATCAACCATTATATCAAAGCATATAAGCAGATTCCAGTGAGTTTGCTCACTTTGTTTTGCAGAAGAAGAACAGAGGGCTTTTGTTGTTTGATTTCCAGATATGAACTTGCTTTTGCTTTATTTTTAATTTCTGTTTTTTTTTCTTTGCTATTTTTTCTTTTTTCGGTAAAAGGTTTTGAACAAATTGGAGGCAACTCATATGTATAAAGAGATGCGCAGTTTTTTTTAGACAGCACTGAGCATCTTTCTTTTGTATAATTATTTTATACTAGCTTTGTACTTTGTGTATAGGCATGTTTGAAATCATTTAATGAAAGTATGTAAGTAACACTTTCATTTATTTGCAGCATGCCGTGCTCATGCTTTGATTACGGCTAGTAGGATCTTTATCCATGCTAGACAGTATATGCATTTAATGATCATCCATACTTGTTTGATACTTACTGCATATTTAGATTTGATTTATATATATATATATATTTGTGTGTGTGTGTGTGTGAGTGCTGTTTTGATTCATTTAAATACTTACTTTCTTGTTTTACTTTGGTTACTTTGTATTCACTTTATATTTTATATGTGCTTAGATGTTCATTTGTATGTAAATTTTCTTTTATTTGTTTACTTTATATTTTGTAGTTTAGCTTATAATTATATTTCAAACTTAAGTATTAAATTTATAACACATATTTTATTCTATACACTTATATTCTATATTGATAAGTAGTCTCTTTAAACATTTTATTTCTAATCCAATTCAATTACATTTTATAATAAGTCTCAAATCCAATTTATAAAATAAATAAGTATACATATCTTATAAAAATTGAAAAATTCAAAAAAATCTATAATTTAACCCAAAAATTTAATAAAATTTGAAATTTAAATTCGTCTTTAAAACTGGGATCGTTACAGCAGAAAACATTTCGAAGTATAATATTAATCTTAGCCAACATACGACCATTATCGTATGCCTACTATAGCTACCATGTTCAATAGCAGGTTACCGCCACATTCCATGGCAGGTTATACAACTAAAACCGTACAAGGCTCGTTTTGTTTCTTTGGATTTCCAACAAATGGTCAGGCCAAGGAACTTCCCATTGCCACATGGGTACGCCTCTGGAGGGATGCCCCGAGAACCTAACCGGATCTCTGCCAACACAAGGCCGGGTTACCTCTGAACTAGGTAACTACTGACACAAGTATGCCATCCCCCGGTCGTAACCGACCTTTATTCCGGAATCTCGACAACCAACAACCACAAAGTAATAAATTTGCAGTAACCACATAGTTTAATTATCTGGGTTCCATACCATGATACCACCTCTATCCAGAAGGAAATAATCATACCCTCAGGGGGCGCTATCCCCAAATAACCTTGCTGCATTCTTCCTGTTTTGACCATTACAGGGTTGTGAGGTTCGACAAAGTCTCGTCCACAAAGCTACGCTTTTCACAAAAGCCATGCTTTGATTAGCAAATGATCAGCAACACTCAACAAATGACCATAACATCTATAATTCCTAGTTTCAAATCATAGATTTCAATTTCAAATCTTGAACTTAAGTTTAAATCAAATTATTTAAACTTCAAACTTTATCAAGTTATTCACAATAAATTTCATCTTTGAAATTCCATTTTAAAAGCTTTTCACTTTAAACCCAATCCATTTCCAAAATTTGGATTTAAATATTCGACCTTTAAAACTATTTCAAAATCTGTGACTTAATCGATTTCCTCGTGAAATCCATATTTGTGTGTGTATAACTGTGGTCCAGGGATTTAACACAATAGTGCAACATCATTCAATCATCATAGATCGAAATACAAAAATATAGTTGATAAGCGGTATAACTATAACGCTTATCGTCCATTCACAGATTCATAGATAATATACAAATGTAAATAAATGAATAAATTTTACACATCTCAATCCACAGAACAAAATATCATAGATTTGATAGGACAATCAATTCAAGGCATCTCATACAATACAATCATTCATAAGTAAGGTCAAGCATTCAATAATCATTTATAAGCAGGATTAATTAATTGTTTAATCCTAATTAATTAAATTTATTTCCAATTAAATTAATTACTTATGAATTAATTCCCCAATTCTGATTTATTAATTACAAATCATTTGATATAAATTAATTTGTCAAACACTTTAATTAATTATTCTTAATTAATCATATTGATTAAGTTAACCTTTAATTTCATAATTAATTAATCCCTTAATTAATTATTTTATGAAATTAAACCTTTAATTTACTTACCATAAAGTAATTACACTTACACAATTTCATAAATGATTATGATTAATTAATTAATCTAAAGTAATTATGAAAAATTAATCACATTGATTAATTATTCAAATAATCTTAGTTAATGACCTTCATTAACTAATAACAATTCTTTAATTACTTCGCTAAAGAAATTTACTTATATTCATCATTATTGATTATAAATTGAATAACCATTAAGAACTCATTAATTAATTCTAATTATTTCATTAATTAAATGTTAACTATAACTTGATTAATTCTTAACTACGATTAATTAATTAAAATCAAATCCACGATAATTAATGACAAGTTAATTATTCCTTAATTAATTAAACTTAAACCTTAATTAATAAATTTAAATCTTTAATTACTAATTTAATTAATACAAAACATTAATTATTCCATTCCCATTTACTTAATAATTAATGTATACAAATCATTATTACTTAAGGTAGACTCATTTTTATTAATAATTTAATTATCACTTATAAATATGTTTGGAAACAGTCATTTCCAAATTTACATTTAAATTTCATTTGTATTTCAAGATTTAAACAAAATTCTTATTTATTGAGAATAAAGTCTTAAATTGAATGCCAAGGTTTAAAACCAATTTTAAAGCCTTTAAATTCTCATGTTAAAATTATACTTTGGTTATAAAAGAAATTTAAAAGAACTTAAATCAAATTTTCTTTGTATTCACATATTTAAATTATAACTTTATATTTAAATTAATTTAAACATTTGAATTTATAAAACTTTATTTTTCCCAAAACTTCAGATTCAAACTAGATTTGAATCAGAATCAAACTTGGTTTTAAACTTAATTAAATCCTTACTTTTCAATTGAAAACCCAGATTTAAATTTTTAAAATGCTATAGGTCTAAAACTGTAACACCCACATATGACTCGAGTAAAACCTATCGATTCTTCGTGCCAACAACCTTTTTCGCTCGGATAAAACTCGAGACACAAACCCTGGTTCTTCCCAAACTAACAAAATTCCAGACCATCATAGCAACCGTGCTCGTGCACGTGTATAGCTCCGGTACCCATCTCCGGCCAACTGTGCATCGACGAGCAAGTCGATGATGAACCACGAATCCATCACCGATCACCATTTTGCCGCCATTTCCTCGAATTCGAGATCGAGTATAAAAAACGAAACCTCGAACTTAATGGAACAACTCCGACCAAACCTTGCAACGCACCATTCTTGACGCCTCGACCACCGAAGGTGCTGAAATTCCGGCCACTCACTCAACCATGCCCCATCTACCTTCCCCTTAAACCACGTCGCACTCGGTTGTCCATCGACGGCGAACGAATCGAAATATCAGTCTCACCTAAAACTAGGTTTCCAAACTTCCAAAACTAGCCGCCGACTCCACGACGAACATGAGCGTCTCCGACTATTTTTCGCCGCCCCGCCGTAGGCTCCTCCACAACCACGCGAAGACCCGAACTCGATTGAGCCTCCAATCACCTGAACTTGATCGAAACCCATTTTTCGATCAACCCAAAACTGCTCTCGAACCACACACTTAAAAATTTTGATTTAAACTTTAAAAATCATGTTTTCGTACGATAATTCTTGTCATATGCTTGAATCGTCGATTTATTACATTCGATTTTATCATTGATATGCATGATCATCTGGATTTTGAAGTTTCCAGGCATATTTTGATCTTGGTTGCTAGAGATAAATTGTTTCTTTGATTTTATGACCATACAACGTTTTATATTTGAAACTTCCAGCCTAACAGGGATCGAGAGATTTGATCTTTGGGATTTTGATTGAGCCTTATGCTCTGAAGCAAGAAAACATGAATGTTTTCAACATATACTAGCATACAACCCTACCTATATTTATACACATAGGAAATTTCATGTATATAGATACATACAAACCAACTTCAACCTCAGACTTTATAAGCAACAAGATAGATATATACTCGGTTGAATTTAAATTGTTTACTCACGGTGTTTTAAGAAATGAACAGAGCTTCTTTCTTTTGACACGGATTGGAATTTGCAGGCTGAAACTTCTCTTTGAGTCTCTGGTTTGATTTGAATTGATATGTATGGTAGTTGAAGTTTTAAGTATGAAATGGTGTTTACTCAGATTCACTCAGCTTTGGATGAACGAACTAAAATGAAGAAGTTTGATACAAATAAAAGAGGTGTGCAGGTGATATTATTATTTGTACAGGTGATAATATTTTATACAAAGCAGGACAAAGATATTTTGTTTGGAGTCTGATATAATCTTGCTTGGTGGCTGATAGATATGTTATGGTGGCTAAAGATATGTTGCATTAATTTCTTTGTCTTGTTTTGCAAGTTATTTCATATGTGTGTGTGTGTGTGTGTGTGTTTGTATTTCTTCTTTTGTCTTATTTTTGTAAACTCTACATACTTACCTTGTTTGTTAACTTACTATTTTACAAAACTATATAATTTATCTTATATATATATATATATTAATTTCTATTCTCTAACTTAAATATTTTATTTTCAACTTTAATACTTGAGTGTATTTTTTTTTTATTTGAATCTTAACTAGGTGTATTTATTTATATATATACTTTTTTTGTAGTACATTTTTGTTTGTATTAATACACATTATCTATAACAGAGTGTATTGAAATTAAACACATAATTTTATTTGTTTTCACTAGAATATATATATTTTCTAGAATTATTTATATGTTTATTTCTTACTATAAATTTATTTGAATATTTGTTTAACATCAACCCAAATTTTTCTTTCTTTTAAAGTTTAACTATCTACCGTTTTATAATTTATTTTCAAATATCCAAATTTAACTAAAATTTTATATAAATTACCAATTATTACACAATTTTTATTCAAAAAATGAAATTAATTGTCAAACTAAACTTATTCAAAATCCGGGATCGTTATAGATTTCCCCCCTTAAGAAATTTCATCCCCGAAATTTGCCAGGGGAGAAAACAACGAAGATAGATACATAAAGACTGAGAAACAGTTTTCCAGGTCAAACTGGATATCCATTCTGCATTTGGCTTACCAAATCAGAATATCAACAATATGAGAACAAACTCGTACAATACTGCACAGGATACTCGAGTCATCCGGATCTACGAAATATGCAGGAGCATTGGTTAGTCCGAAGGGATGACTAACCATTCCTAGAATATATCGAGACCCAAAACAATAGATAAATGGATTCGATCTTTACCATTTCTCAAGCACAAGATATGGATTCCAAATTCAAGTCGGAATACCCAAAGTATATACCAACTTGCCCCTCTTCGGACTTCGACATACCCAAGAAATTACAATAGAATTCCAATTTTGGTTTTAACCGATATCATTTTATTAATTCAATTCAAATTTAGCTATATTTCATCAATCAATGTAACTCAATTTAAAATTTCCAATTTATAATTTTCAATTTCAAATTTCAAATTCATTAAAATTAAATCAAAAACTGATAAGAAACCGATGAAGATACGGAGTAAGGATTTCCTACAATGATTCGTAGGGCCACCATCACACCGAAACTTCTTTCTGGAGCTGGCACGAAGCAATCAAAGAATTGAAATCGAATCAAAGGAGATTGAGAAGAGAAAGATTGTCTCCACTGTCGCAGGGTATGGACCATTTATAATCGTACTCCCATGTCCCCTATCTCGTCCTCTTCTTGCACTCATACTTACTATTAGTGGATAGTAAGAGAATTTACTGAGGCATTCGAACGGATATCGCAGAGATACTCATCCAAGGGTATACTTCACCCTATCTCTAATGAGCTACTTAATGTGTTATACTCCTGAGCTAAAGTTTTAACCCTCAGATCTGATACCAAATGTATCGATCCTGACTCGACCTTCGAAAATCGGCACCAAATACGACACTCATATTCAAATGTCGCAGATCTAAACGTCGAATCTGGTGCGCCGGAGCTTATAACACCATTAAGTATAACAACACAGCGGAAGAAAATGAATAATACATTGATACAATATCTGATACAATGATCAATATACAATGAATATCAATATACATCAGAGATATGATACAAGAAAATAGCAGGGGGAAAGAAAATAGATAACACCAGTAGCGGATAAACTCTATCTCCAAGGCACCAATTCAGAAATAGCTCGAACCACCAATAACGATGCAAGATAAGCAAGTGCAGTCCATAACCCAAGACTGAACTAGCTCCAGATAACCTACTAATCTGACTATCTGAAAAACCCAACTCTAGACTGCCCGTGTGGAAAATAGTAGGCACCCAGAGTTTAGGAAAGGAACAATAAACTCCAGGTCAGTCGTGGGACTGGTGTAAGCAACAAAAATAGTTTATTCTTTAAATAAAACAAGATTTATATTAGAAAATCTGATATGCTTTTGGAAAATGCAACTACCATAAGACCTCTCGCCACACACACCATGCAATCGCAGAATTGGAGGAGATTTCTTCTTATGATAGTAAAACATGCTTGATACGCGAATTTCTTCGATATTATTACTATAAGTGCAAAGTGCAGAAAACATTTCGAAAGTATAATGTTAATCTTAGCCAACATACGACCATTATCGTATGCCTACTATAGCTACCATGTTCAATAGCAGGTTATCGCCACATTCCATGGCAGGTTATACAACTAAAACCGTACAAGACTCATATTGTTTCTTTGGATTTCCAACAAATGGTCGGGCCAAGGAACTTCCCATTGCCACATGGGTACGCCTCTGGAGGAACGCCCCGAGAACCTAACCGGATCTCTGCCAACACAAGGCCAGGTTACCTTTGAACTAGGTAACTACTGACACGAGTATGCCATCCCCCGGTCGTAACCGACCTTTATTCCGGGATCCAGACAACCAACAACCATAAAGTAATAAATTTGTAGTAACCACATAGGTTAAATATCTGGGCTCCATACCATGATACCACCTCTATCCAGAAGGAAATGATCATACCCTCAGGGGGCGCTATCCCCAAATAACCTTGCTGCATTCTTCCTGTTTTGACCATTACCGGGTTGTGAGGTTCGACGAAGTCTCGTCCACAAAGCTACGCTTTTCACAAAAGCCATGCTTTGATCAGCAAATGATCAGCAGCACTCAGCATGCCACATCACCAAGTTGGGAATATATTTCTGATAACCTTCAACTACATAACCTCTAAGCTCGTACGTCTCAGAGAAGGGTGTTAAGCTAAGAGAATAAATTCTCCACCACCAACAGAAATGTATTTGAAAGAAATCTGTTTTATATATCAAAATGTAATGTCAGACATACAATCCATACAAGTATGTTCTGGGTTTGAACAGAACCGAAGGCACTTCCGAAGAAGCCCTTGCAAATCCGGGTATTCACAATCCCGATCGAACTTCCCATCACTTAGGGAATCTCTATACCGGAGTAACTCGGTGCAGAGACAATCGATAGGTTATCCTATCGTTCTCGCAAATACCCGGTCTTCACCACCGGTCTTCAAATGCTATTCATTACGTCGAATCACATATTCGAAATGGGCTATATGACACAAAGGTCCTCCCCCGTCTAAACCGAATAGTGAGCGCAATATTTACAAGAAACATATGGATATTGGGGTCTCAGTTAAGTCACAGCTTATTACCCAAAACTTTTCTTTCAAATGGTTTAAACAAATTACCATTTCCAATCTTTTTAAACGAAAAGATTCATTTCACAAAGTTCACCCCATTCACAAAGATTCATTCATGGATTTCAAAACAATTTCCATTCCAACTAGGATTAACTCATCCAATCTTCAAGTTAAGGATTTAACTTATAGCCGTCAAACCAGTTTTCATAACTTGGAAAAATCATTTTTTTCATTTTAGCTTGAAATCCCTTCAACACAAATCGAAAGTTCATTACTTATGTGAAAGCTTTTATTATTTGAAAACAAATAGTTTTCATTTCAGAAAGATCCAATTATATTTGCACGAGTTAAAGCTCTTAAATTATACTCACATTCCCAAATCAATACTTTTAAAATAGTTTAACCCATATATAACTGGTATAACATCTTTAATTCCTAGTTTCAAATCATAGAATTCAATTTCAAATCTTGAATTTAAGTTTAAATCAAATTATTTAAACTTCAAACTTTATCAAGTTATTCACAATAAATTTCATCTTTGAAATTCCATTTCAAAAGCTTTTCACTTTAAACCCAATCCATTTCCAAAACATTTGGATTTAAATATTCGACCTTTAAAACTATTTCAAAATCCGTGACTTAATCGATTTCCTCGTGAAATCCATATTTGTGTGTGTATAAGTGTGGTCCAGGAGTTTAACACAATAGTGCAACATCATTCAATCATTATAGATAAAAAAACAGAAATATAGTTGATAAGCGGTATAACTATAACGCTTATCATCCATTCACAGATTTACAGATAGTATACAAATATAAATAAATGAATAAAATTTTACACAGCTCAATCCAAAGAACAAAATATCATAGATTTGATAGGACAATCAATTCAAGGCATCTCATACAATACAATAATTCATAAGTAAGGTCAAGCATTCAATAATCATTTATAAGCAAGATTAATTAATTGTTTAATCCTAATTAATTCAATTTATTCCAATTAAATTAATTACTTATGAATTAATTCCCCAATTCTAATTTATTAATTACAAATCATTTGATATAAATTAATTTATCAAACACTTTAATTAATTATTCTTAATTAATCATATTGATTTAGTTAACCTTTAATTTCATAATTAATTAATCCCTTAATTAATTAATTTATGAAATTAAACCTTTAATTTACTTACCATAAAGTAATTACACTTACACAATTTCATAAATGATTATGATTAATTAATTAATCTAAAGTAATTATGAAAAATTAATCACATTGATTAATTATTCAAATAATCTTAGTTAATGACCTTCATTAACTAATAACAATTCTTTAATTACTTCGCTAAAGAAATTTACTTATACTCATCGTTATTGATTATAAATTGAGTAACCATTAAGAAATCATTAACTAATTCTAATTATTTCATTAATTAAATGTTAACTATAACTTGATTAATTCTTAACTACGATTAATTAATTAAAATCAAATCCACGATTCTTAATGACAAGTTAATTATTCCTTAATTAATTAAACTTAAACCTTAATCAATAAATTTAAATCTTTAATTACTAATTTAATTAATACAAAACATTAATTATTCCATTCCCATTTACTTAATAATTAATGTATACAAATCATTATTACTTAAGGTAGACTCGTTTTTATTAATAATTTAATTATCGCTTATAAATATGTTTGGAAACAGTCATTTCCAAATTTACATTTAAATTTCATTTGTACTTCAAGATTTAAACTAAATTCTTATTTATTGAGAATAAAGTCTTAAATTGAATGCCAAGGTTTAAAACCAATTTTAAAGCCTTTAAATTCTCATGTTAAAATGATACTTTGGTTATAAAAGAAATTTAAAAGAACTTAAATCAAATTTTCTTTGTATTCACATATTTAAAGTATAACTTTGTATTTAAATTAATTTAAACATTTGAATTTATAAAATTTTATTTTTCCCAAAACTTCAGATTCAAACTAGATTTGAATCAGAATCAAACTTGGTTTTAAACTTAATTAAATCCCTACTTTTCAATTCAAAACCCAGATTTAAAATTTTAAAATGCTACAGGTCTAAAACTGTAACACCCACACATGACTCGAGTAAACCTATCGATTCTTCGAGCCAACAACCTTTTTCTCTCGGATAAAACTCGAGACACAAACCCTGGTTCTTCCCAAACTAACAAAATTCCAGACCATCAAAGCAACCGTGCTCGTGCACGTGTACAGCTCCGGTACCCATCTCCGGCCGACTGTGCATCGACGAGCAAGTCGATGATCAACTACGAATCCATCACCGATCACCATTTCGCCACCATTTCCTCGAATTTGAGATCGAGTATCAAAAACAAAACCTTGAACTTAATGGAACAACTCCGACCAAACCTGGCAACGCACCATTCTCGACGCCTCGACCACCGAAGGTGCTGAAATTCTGGCCACTCACTCAACCATGCCCCCTCTACCTTCCCCTTAAACCACGTCGTACTCGGTTGTCCATCGACGGCGAACGAATCGAAATATCAATCTCACCTAAAACTAGGTTTCCAAACTTCCAAAGCTAGCCACCGACTCCACGACGAACATGAGCGTCTACGACTATTTTTCGCCGCCCCACCGTAGGCTCCTCCACCACCATGTGAAGTCCCGAACTCGATTGAGCCTCCAAGCGCCTGAACTTGATCGAAACCCATTTTTCGATCAACCCAAAACTGCTCTCGAACCACACACTTAAAAATTTTGATTTAAGCTTTAAAAATCATGTTTTCGTATGATAATTCTTCTCATGTGCTTGAATCATCGATTTATTACATTCGATTTTATCATTGATATGCATAATCATCTGGATTTTGAAGTTTCCAGGCATATTTTGATCTTGGTTGCTGGAGATAAATTGTTTCTTTGATTTTATGACCATACAACGTTTTATATTTGAAACTTCCAGCCTAACAGGGATCGAGAGATTTGATCTTTGGGATTTTGATTGAGCCTTATGCTCTGAAGCAAGAAAACAGGAATGTTTTCAACATATACTAGCATACACCGCTACCTATATTTATACACGTAGAAAATTTCATGTATATAGATACATACAAACCAACTTCAACCTCAGACTTTATAAGCAACAAGATAGATATATACTCGGTTGAATTTAAATTGTTTACTCACGGTGTTTTAAGAAATGAACAGAGCTTCTTTCTTTTGACACAGATTGGAATTTGCAGGCTGAAACTTCTCTTTGAGTCTGGTTTGATTTGAATTGATATGTATGGTAGTTGAAGTTTTAAGTATGAAATGGTGTTTACTCAGATTCACTCAGCTTTGGATGAACGAACAAAAATGAAGAAGTTTGATACAAATAAAAGAGGTGTGCAGGTGATATTATTATTATTTGTACATGTGATAATATTTTATACAAAGCAGGACAAAGATATTTTCTTTGGAGGCTGATATAATCTTGCTTGGTGGCTGATAGATATGTTATGGTGGCTAAAGATATGTTGCATTAATTGCTTTGTCTTGTTTTGCAAGTTATTTCATATATGTGTGTGTGTGTGTGTGTTTGTATTTCTTCTTTGTCTTATTTTTGTAAACTCTACATACTTAACTTATTTGTTTACTTACTATTTTACAGAACTATATAATTTATCTTTTATATATATATATATATATATATATATATATATATATATATATATATATTATAATTTCTATTCTCTAACTTAAATATTTTATTTTCAACTTTAATACTTGAGTGTATTTTTTTATTTGTTTGAATCTTAACTAGGTGTATTTATCTTTATATTTTTTTTTGTAGTATATTTTTGTTTGTATTAATACAGATTATCCATAAGAGAGTGTTTTGAAATTAAACACATATTTTTATTTGTTTGCACTTGAATATATATTTTTTTCTAGAATTATTTATATGTTTATTTCATACTATAAATTTATTTGAATATTTGTTTAACATCAACCCAAATTTTACTTTCTTTTAAAGTTTAACTATCTACCGTTTTATAATTTATTTTCAAATATCCAAATTTAACTAAAATTTTATATAAATTACCAATTATTACACAACTTTTATTCAAAAAATGAAATTAATTGTCAAATTAAACTTATTCAAAATCTGGGATCGTTACACTATTGTCAACAGTGCCATGGTAAAAGCGTCGAAAGGACAATGAAAATTGTAATAAAATTAACCTTAGGTCAAGTCAGAAGACGGACGTGAGTTAAAATTTAAAGCAAGAAGCAGAAATTGAAGATAAATGACTAAAATTCAATATATCATAAAATGAATTCAAAAGGGGAAACGAATGGGGATTCAAAATTACCTATCACACAAAAAAATTCATACTAAATCTTTAAAAAGCGAAAAGGTAGAGGAGGGCTCCATGTATAAAGAATGAAGTTGATTTTATAGTGGCCGGTAAAAAGGAGCGTTGGAGAAGAGTGAGATCAAAATAATTCGCCGTTATTATCAGACACTAGGAATTCTGCAAAGGCGTACGCATAAGGTTCATCAAGAGAAAAAACGAAGGCAGCGTTGTCGAAAGTGAAGGCTGCGTTGTTTAAGAAGCGTGGATGAAAATAGATTAGAGCTTTATTTTAGAGAAAAAGACAGAAAGGAACATGTGCCATACAAAAGAAATAAAAGTAGAAGGACACTTTTGATATTTCAAAAAAGACAGTTAATTTAATGCTCATTATTAACACACAAAGTAGAAAAGTAGAGATATGCTACGCCAACGATTACTTTAATTATTGCTGGAGATAAAATCTAAACCACCAAAAAGCCAGCAACTTTTAAACTAGAGAAACGAAAGGACAGTCAATACCAGTGCGGCTACTTGAATATTCGGACCATGTTTATCCATGGCATCTTCTAAGCGTCGAGCAACATCTTTCCCCAACCTGTTCGAAAAGAAAATTATGAGTTAATTAAACAAATAGGTTTTGTATCACTTGACATATATAGAAGCTGAAAAATAGGTTGAACAACTACAACTTCAGACTCCAGAGTAATGGTACATGTCTTCGTTTCCTCTCTGGTTTCCAGTTACAACTTGTCATAGGTTGCGTTTCAATTATCTATCCAATCCAGGGTAACACAGTCTAGCGTGTGGGTTAAGTGTTTATTGATTTTAATTTTTGCGATTTGAGAATGTTGCCTGCGGATTCTTTACTTCGAGGTTCAAAATATTTTGCAACTGAAATTTTCTTATGTGCCATTCGGATAGTGATTCATGAAGGCAATTACTCTGTCTTGGTTTGAGATTTTTTTTTTCCCACAAATTGAACTCGCAATTTGAATATAATTTCAGCATTAAAGGAAAGGTAGCATGCTTCTAAGAAAGTGTGTCTGATACATTTTACGTTAAGATGGGAAGGCAGCTTGGAGAAGAAAATGATAAATATTCAAGGAGAGAAGAAGCAAAAAGAACGACACCTGAGAGATTCGAACTCTCGCGGAGAAACCCCATGTACTTAGCAGGCACACGCCTTAACCACTCGGCCAAAGTGTCGATTTGGTCGATGTTGAAGTAAAAGTATATGTAATCTGGAAACTCCTTTAGCCTCATTGTTTACTTTTCTTAAAAGGTTGGTCACTCGTGTATAGAGAGAAAAATGAGCGGATATTCAACTCTAATTCGAAATAATTCAGCAAGTTAAGCACTTTGCGTTATAAGCACTGTGATTTTGCGATACAAATATGATTTTAATTGTTGAAAGTAGACAATATTAAATAAACTGAGAGTATCCTAGCAATTAAAACGACTCATAAATTGAAGCTATAACAAAAAAGATGGTTGTTTGAAGTTGGAATTGCAGGTCGAGATGCACCCAGAAACTGACGATCGCTCACCAGGCAAAATGATGTCCCAACCAGTCGTGTAACCTACACATGGCCTAGAATTAAGACCAGTAGTCACCATGCCATCTCATCTGGTGACTAGTGGCAAATATTTTTGCCCAGTTTTGAATGTTTTGGATGCTTTGGATATAACTTTGACTTATCTAATAGTTTTCAGAAAATACAATCATGCCATTGTTGAGTTTGAGGGATCGATCCGCACATATCTCCGTATGGTAACATAGAGTTTGATCAACATTTTTTTTTTAAAAAAATTGTTGTTACATGCGATCAAACAGATATAGATATATTATATATACCCAGGGACGTAATCAGGATTTTATTTTGCGGTGAGCGAATAATAGAAGAAAATTAAATAATAAAAAAACTAAACTGTTTTAATATAATTAATTTCATCGCATTTATGATAATCAAAATAATTAAGTTCGATTGATTCCATTAACATAGAGAACTTTAATAAAAATCCTTAAACAAAAAAAACATAAATTATTAAATATCCTACTTAAGTCATTCTCTACGAACTTCACGAAAATCAAATTCATCTACAATTGTCTCAACATCAATTTAATGCATCAACAAATAGTAAAATCCATTCACCAAAATTTACTGTCAGTATCTTTATTATTTGATTCACTAAAATTTACTGTCAGTAGATGGTCGCACAATTTACTGCCGTTATCAACAAAATAGGCTACTGTGCTACAAATACTTGCTGCTAGTACCAACAAAGCAGCCTACCGTGCTACAATTTACTGCATAATTTGCACAATTTACTTCCAATTTATCGGTCAAGTGCTTCATTGCTACAAATACAATGTTACTACCACTGCTAGTACCTATTCACTGGTACTTGTTTGCAAGTTGCAACTTCATTGCTACCACCCTACTGCAGTACTGGCTAACTAGGGTTTATGTTTAAATCTAAAATTCAAATTTTGAATCTAAAATTGGAAACATCATTTACAATTCACAATGCAAACTAAGATTTATGGAATTCAAATTTAAAATTGGGAACTTACTAGGTTTTCCTAGTGACTGACTGAAGGCTCAAACTGAAGCCGGAGTCTGCTGGCTGCCGCTGAAGAAGGCTAGAAGGAGAAGCGACTGCGAGCGATTGTCGAATCTAGAAAAGTCTGAGTTATGAGAGGAGAACAGAAGATGCGTCCCTTTTTATTTCTTTTCTTTTCTTACGCGTTTGTTTCATCTTTTGAGCTATGAAAGTTTGACAATATGAAGATTTGACATTTTTTTTTACGCATCTTCTTTGAGCTATGAAAAATAAGTAATGTAAACATCTTCTTTTTACTTATAATGGCAGATAATAAGCAACGTAAACATGAATGGAAACAGGCCTTTTGAAATGAGTAAACATCTTCTTTTTACTTATAAGCAATGTAAACATGAATAAGCAATGTCAAATGTCATCTTCTTTTTACTTATAAGCAATGTAAATAGATTTGAAATGAGTAAACATCTTCTTTTTATAAGCAATGTAAATAGATCCGCCATAAGCAATGTCAAATAGGCCTTTACTTATAAGCAATGTAAAATAGAACAGAAGATGTTTACATCAAATGATCAAATCAACGCAGGCCTTTAAGCTATGAAAAATGTCAAAGTTTGGCCATTATGAGAGTAGAACAGAAGATGTTTTCAAATAAGTTTTTTTTTTTTTTTAATAGATCCGTCCCTGTATATACCCCCGTACGCCACCTCTATTATTTTTCAAAATTGGAGACTATTCAATTTCTAATTCGAGCCGATTATCCAGGTACAATTTACAATTTGATACACTAGTAGTATTTTCTGATCATTGGATGGAGAAAAAACACAAAACTTCAAGGGTGGAATCAAACTAGGAGGTCTTTTCTGTTGATAGTCATATTCTTCTTCGGACTATCGTCTAAACACTAGGAGGTCTTTTCTTGCATATGAATCAAAATTTCATTTTCAGTTTAAATTATCGATTCAGTTTGTATTTTGTTTACTTTTATTTGATTACATTAATTGTCTGGATAGAATCTTGTTTGTATGTTTGGAAATTGTTTTGGTCGTTATATTGTGTGTCCAATAGCCATTTTGCATTTAATATTATTTCCCTGTCAGTTGGATGATATAAGTTGATGGAAATAACTTCCACAATGTATTTATCATTTGTTAAGTTTTGAGCTACTATACGTTAGCAAATGTCATTAGAGCCAATCGTCGCAAGACTAAGGTAATTATGGATTTGGAAGAAAAAATTTGAGATGCTAAATGCATTCGTTCTCGAAGATTGTTGTTTTGGAAGTAGAAAATGGATATTTGAAAGCTTAAGATGTATATTATTTTATACCCGGATAATCTTCACTAGTAGATTGAAGGTGATGGGAAGAAGCCTTTTTTCAGTATAGAGAATGGAAATTGAAAGATGGAAGATGGTGATTGCACAGGTTCGCTGTTAACCTTAACCATTCGTTTTTATTATGCAGCTAGTTGTGAATCGGGAAAATTTTGTAGGATAAGCCTACTTAGGATGGGTACCGTCAAGTTGATATGCATGTACTAGTCTCAAACATGTCTTTCAAAGCAATAACTTGTATGCAAGTGCTGGTTCATTGTAATCTTTTTGTCACGTTGCTATTTTACTCTAGGAAAATGGTAGAAACTAGACCCAAAACAATTACATGATACATGTTATGTATGTGTATGTAAACAGAAAAAAAAATACCTGTATAAAAAGCTTGAAGCAAGCATAAGAGCGGTTAGTATAGGCATAAGGCATGCATTATATTTTGAAAACGCTGACATATATGAAGTCAGGACAATAAACTACAAATATATGCATGAACTCTAATAAACAATTTTTAGTAATAGTGGAAGCTTTTTGTAATGTGAAAACATCACAAAATGAAATTATGAGATGAGCATGCATGTGACAAAACCGGCTAAAAGTAAGAATGTACGAGACATTCATCATAATAATATACAACGGTCTACGCCAACGTTAACTGCTTTTGGGAACGAGGAACAATTACTTTAATTATTGTTGGAGATAAAATTATAAACCGTCAAAAAACTAGTAACTTTTAAGCTAGAAAAACCAAAGGACAGTCAATACCAATGCAGCTGCTAGTATATTCGGACCATGTCTAGCCATGGCATCTTCTTAGTGTCGAGCAACATCTTTCCCCAACCTGTTAGAAAAGAAAATTATAAGCTGATAAAACAAATAGGTTTTGCATCGTTTGATATGTCAAAATTAAAGCTGAAAAATAGCTTAAAAATCCACAACTTCAAATGTAACGTCCTACCTCTTCGATTCTCAAATGTCGACACCATTACATCCATGGTATTCACGTGCCGAGCATCCAAGTATTGAAATAACGGATTGTTATTGTAAAATAATAAGAAAAGGAAACAGAACAAGAAAGAATGAGCACCATATCAGAATTTCACAGCGGACAGAAATGATAACATATAATATCAAAAGACGGTGGACAGTTATAACAGTCTGTCCTCACAAATAATGATATATATATAATAGTAATGCAACGGAAATAATAATACTACGGTAAATGAAATATTCAGCTCATCTCCTTGAGCTTCCATTAAAATCAACGAAAACATGTTTTTCTCATACTACTCAAGGAGCATACGAGAAATTTAGGAAAAACAAAATTCACGCATCAGATATAAATCTGGTATGAGAAAATCAAGAAATATACGACCAACATGTAACAGTGCTTGAGGAAACGGTTATCCTCTCAAAAGAACCACTCACCTGATAAGTACATAAGGTGATATATTAGATAATATCTATGGTGTAGAATACAAACCATATCAAATAATTGTGATGCTTTCATTGGTCACACAACATATTTAAGGTACAATCAAAACCGATAAGAAACATTCGCATATTGAATTTTTCTATGGAGATCTATTCGGTCGATACCGAATCCAATCTTCTGCACATGGGTCACAAAGTACCTTTCGAGCGTCTATGTATCTAAATAAAATTTTGATTTGGATAGAAAAAATTCTATACGAAGAGATGAGAAATTTTATATCATTACGGTAAACACAACCGGGCCACGTCTGAACATGTAGAAACCAAATATCATCAACTCTTGTTAGCAACATCAATAAGCATATTGTAGATATGAAGTTGATATACGTTATCGTGAGTTAGTAGAACCCCAGATTATGCATCCTACTTTGTTTTCTGTCATTTTCGATTTCGAAGCTACGTTCGGCATCTCTCATACGCGTCTTCATCATTCGAACAGAATATAAATCTCTAATTGGACCCCTAAATCTTGAACAGATCTCGAAATCACACATGAATTCCAACGTCTTGAACATATCCACTTCCAAGAGATAGAACATATATCTCAGCCTTGAGTGGTTTTCGATAAGTAAAACACCTACCAATCTCGGTCTCTTTAAGACTGAATCGACGAATCTGATCACATTATTAAACAATAATGAAAACGACCGCATATGGAAACTTAGTCTTGTGTACTTATCACATTTCTAAACTTCTCAACTTCTCAACTTCTACCCTTACTGCTAAGTACACGACTAAATAATTTCCACAAACGAGTAAACAAACAAAGCACAATCAAGTCATACAAAGCACGATTAAGTCACATAAGTGACTTCTAATCTTCTAAGTTTAATTAATACTTTTATCAATTAAAATTTCTTTCGTTAGTAAAACTTCATTTATCTAATAAAACTTCATTTATTAATCCCTACTATTCATTTATACTCTTTCAATACTTTAAAAAATATTCCTATACTTATCTCAAATGATATAAGTATATTCTCAAATCATTAACAAGATTTCTTAATTTAAACCTTTATTTTTTTTAATCTTTTTTCAAAAGATTCCATATAAATTCCTTCAAAATATCCAATTTTAGGATCTAAGTACTTTCACAAATCCATTAAAAAAGGTTTAAGACTAATGTTTCTTAGAAATGTCACCACGAACCCTAAATCATTCCACTTATACATATCTTTAAAATATTCTTTTAAATATCTAGTTTCATTCATAAGTATAATAAAAAAGGGTTAAAGATGAATGTTATTATCACATTGTCACAACAAACTCAAAATCATTCCACACTTATATTGTTCTTAAAAACATTCTTTTAAAGATCCAAGTTAATATTTGGTTATAGTTCGATAATCGACTATCCAATTAAAAATAGTCGCTTATAGAAACCACGATTCGTGTGTGTATACATACATACATACATATATATATATGTATATATATATTTGAAATGGTACTTTATATACAACATGTCACTGGGATAATCTATCACATGTTAATAAATGTTCGAATCACGCTACACAAGTTTCGAATTTGTGATCTTTCACACCAAAGCCGAATCATTTAACCACTTGGACAATGGTGTTTGTCACGATTCGTATATACTACTCATATATTTAACTTGTTTTCGACATTCCAACCTATATTATCCCTCGTTCAAGAGAGAAACCAGGTATGTTTGAGCATTGATTGCATATTGAAGCCTTGCCTAGACACTTAATTCTTAAATCTCATTGATAGATAAGTCTGCCTTGTCAAATTTTAATGTTAAGTATAGTATTAATGACTACGAATAAGAAATCAATATGATTAACACGTTTCTAACATTTCCAAATTAATTATTCATCGGTCAAGAGGGTAGCTAATAGGTTAAAGCACTATACATACATAAATACACACACACACTCTTTAAAATACTTGTAAGCATGTTTTAAATATTTATGTAAAATATTACTTGAAAATAACTAATGTATAATTTGATGAAAACCATGTTTTATATTATAAAACCTCTTTACTTTGAAAATACATGTATAATTATTAAAAATATATTTAAACTTCAAACTAACTTTAAAATACTAAAAAATATGTTGGAAAACATCCCTAAAAAGATTAGGTAAAAATACCAAATTTAAATATCATTTTTTAACACTTAAAACCATAAGCAACTTACTACGGCATTTATAAATGCTGTTGAAAGTTCTTATTAAAGGACAACATTGAAAAGCATGAACTTTGCAGCTGTTTTAACCACTTAAATAATAGGGTACTTAATAATCATGGGAAAAATCCTCTAAAATTACCTTTCAAATTATTTAGAAAAATTCTCGAAAATAAATTATATTTACAAAGTGTATTTATAACCACCATTTTGCTCTAACTTTAAGCCATTTTGTTCCGTTATAAAACCTTTTAAACTAAAAAAAATTTCCACCAATAAGTACACTTATACTACTTGTTAAAAATAAAAAAGGTCCCTAGGATGTCTTTCAAAGTTAACTTCGAAAATCATCGAACATAAAATATTTTCAAAGTGCATCTATAGCGGCCTTTTCGTTCTAACTTTCACGACTTTGGTTCGTAATTTCTATAACTTTCCAGATCATTTATTTACTATCCAGTAGACTAAAATATTTGTAGAGAATAACCAAATCAAACCATCCTAAGTTAAGTTCATAAATCCTCACTTTACACAAGTTAAAATTAATAGATATCGAAGTGCACTTATATCGACTATTCTCGCTTCAAACTCTTTCAAACACACTTCAATTCAACATGCAAACCAAATTACCATTTAAACATCAAGTCATGGCCACACCATGTATTTAAGAGGATAATAGAAGCGGTTGTAACACCACGTAATTCAGCATTAGTTGTTTAATTAGTTAATTAATTAATTAGACTGTATAAATGAAATTTGTGCAAACAATGAAATTTTATTACGAACCTTGCACCATTACATTCGTAACGAAATTTTGAACAACTTTCATATCTGAAGTTTTGTGATCGGAGTTTAAACGTAAAAGTTACGGACAAAAAAAGAATACAGAACGGAAATAAATAAATAAAATTAACATTTATTAGTTAATGCCCGAGCCCATGGGCCGACTTGTCATTGGGATCGGTCGACCCCTAGCGGTCGACCGGTAACCTTCAGGCAGCTAGGGTTGGCTTAGGCCTAACGACCTGGATTTATTATGTTTCGATATAATGGTTCTTGTTGATTCTAGCGCCTATAAATTCTGGCCCAACCCTCCATTCACTTCTCTTCTCATATTTTTTAAAGACAGTAGCGTAGCTTTGCCTTTTCTTATTATCCACTTTCTTTCTAAATTATAAAAAGAAGATATCTGTATTTACATTCATACAAATTGGAGAATAGAAATCTAATAAAAAGAGAAGAGAAGAGAATCAACTATACACGTATTTAAGGTAATTTATATGTATTTGTATATTTATATCTATTTTGTCTCCCAATCCCAAATCTCTTTTCAGATCTGTAATTCTAATATATGCATATACCATTTTTATACAAATTTCCTAGATTGTAAAAGATTTGGAGATGAATCAAAGGTTCTACTTCGGGTCTGGAGATTTGGATCGCTTTTTAAAAGAGATGAGTGGAAAATTTCATAGATTGTTATAATATGAAAATTATCCCTTTGGTGTTAATTTGATTATTATACCTAACTGGATAACTGTATATGAGTTGTAGGCAAAAAATTTAATATAATCTGAATATAATAAATATCGACTACATATTCTTATTTACTAATTGATTTAGAATTGTTACAACCTGATCTACAAATCAGTCCCAAATATGTATTAGAATATTGATTTGAATGAAATTTATTCTAGATTTGAAAATAGGTTGTATGATAATGTCATGAATTTGGATTATTATCCTAATATTGTTCGAATGTAAACTTTTCTATGTTTAGAATTGTTGGAATTTAGATCGTCTAATATTTGTAGTTTGATTTCTTTCTATTTTTACAAAAATACAGCGTTTGATCCACCGAGGAATAAATGCAAATAAAAAGAGAAAGAGTTGTGTAAAGTATGAATTCATTGTACTTTACACTGTCTATTTCAGTAATAAAAATAAATGATTATTCCTTTCAAACGATGTGATCTTTTATATTTTAAATTTAAATATTTTATTTTGGAATAATTTATGAAAATTACTAACATGGATAAAAATATTCTAGTGAAGATATATAACTAGAATATATTTGATAAAAGTAAATAATTGTACGTAATTAACTGTGCTTATAATTGTCAAAATAAAACTTTGCTAATAAATGACGCTTGCATGCAATATTCGCGTTTAGGATAATTAATTAATAGAAAAGGAATTTAAATGGTTGTAACTCCAATAAATGACAATAAATATAGGAGTTGCAATAATTTGATAGGATACATGGGTTAATGAGACTGATAAATAAAGAAGTTGAATTAATAACTACGGAATGGAGATAAAAGGTTGCTAATTTGAAATTAGTAATCATATATAAATTTCTTAGGAAATGTCTGTTAGGATTTTATGGAAAAATTGACATTTATGAGCATAAATAGGAGATTTATAGATAGATAAGTATTTAAAGTGAATCTTATTATCTTTAATAAAAAGAGAATCAGTAAGTTAAGTCCAATATCTACCTAAAATATGTAGGATCGATTTCACCCTAGAGGAGAGGGGGGGTGAATAGGGTGATACTATTAAGTATAAAAGTTATTGCAGAAGTTTATATAAAATAATTTCAAAACAGATCACAGCAAAATAATAGCAGCACAGATATAGGAGAATATAAAAAGCAGAAAATAGAACACACAGATTTACCCAGCTTCCGCAAAACCCTGCCTACGTGCTGCCCCCAAGGTTTCTACTAGAAATTAAGTAGTAAGACGTTTACACACGTAAACTCGTGGCACAGCTTTCGTTTCTGACTTGACGATGTTGATTTGACTACTCTGTGAATTTCTTTTCTTTGTCATCATGGCTTTGATTTTCTTAAACTTTTGTCATTTGGAAATTTCTCTGAAATATTGTTTTGTTTGCATTATTGATGTGCACTTGTTGTTGGACTTCATGTAGCTTGTCTGATCTTTGTGAAAGCTCTGTCTTTGTTCGAAATTGCTACATAGAAATGTTCGACTTGAACAACTTGCATATGAACTGATACGTACTTGTGCACATATTATATTTGTTACTGCTGCATTTCTTTGCTGCCTTTGAATTCTGGTAGTACTTGAGTATTGCCTCTGTTTTGCTTGAACTTGATTCCATGGTGTGTTGTTTCTTACGTGTATGTCGAGATTTTCATTTGTCTTTGATAGTGCCTTTTCATGGTGGTCTGGTCGGAGTCTTCATATTACTACACTTCTGTTGTAGTTTGCATTATTCACTCATGTACTATGATATGCCAGCTCGAGTTTGCACTGGATTGAGTCTCCATTGGATAGTCGCTGCTGCACCATGTAGTCTTTGCTTGCATATATGTGTCAGTGTTGCATTATGTTGTGTCTGTTCTTCGTTTCACCGGTGCATTGCTTCGAGTCAGGTTCTATTGGTGGCTTCACTTTGGTATTGTTGCATTGTACTTAAAGTCTGTTGCTTGGTTCTCTGTATATTGATGTCTTCTTGCTTCACTTTGGTGTTTGCAGTTTTGTACTGCATCAAGTACATGTCTAGAGTCTGGTTGGACTTAAGACTGTAGCATTCACGTGTACATTACTTGTTTGCCTTCTTTATTGATTTTCACCACCTTTTGTACTTGTTCATTTTTGATTTTGGATTGGCCGAGTTGTTTTAGTCGACTTGACCATTTTATCAATCTTGTACATTTAGATTGCACCTGCGTTGAATCCAGATTATAGCTCGGGTTTGACCTTATGCTCGTGTTTATTTCACTTGAGTTGAACCCGGCTTTTGATTTGGGTTTGAACTTGTGCTCACTTGTCCCTGTAGATTTATCAAGTGTATATCGGTGTACATGGCCTTGTGGCATGTACAGTGATACACTGTGCATGTCACAAGCTGTTCGTGTATGATGAATTCAAATTTAAACGATGACGAACAACCCAAATAACTGAGGCTAATAATATTTTCAAAAATCACATTTTATTTTATACTGCAAAATGTTTTCTTTTTAATTTTACCGCGTTAGTGTTTATTTTGCAGATTGCTTAGATGCTGGATTCAATCTGGAATGTAGTTGAAGATAAAGTACGAGTGCAAGAGCGATATGTAGTGAGGTGCTTATGGTAATTGTATAGTGAAAAATTGTGATGTATTCAAAATTGTATTGTAATTGAAATTTGTGTATATATAGTGAGAGCACAAATTTGTACTATTAAAAATTGTAATAAATATTTGTTTGAATAAAATATCTGTTTGAATTTACATTATGAGTTATTTATTTTATTCAGCAAATATTTATTTAAATATGTGAAAAATAAAATAGTACATTGAAAAATATATTTAAATGAATATATATATATATGTGTGTGTGTGTGTGTGTGTGTGTGTGTGTGTGTTTATTATCATCAAACAAAAATCATATACTCGCATATTCAACAATCTCCCCCTTTTGATGATAACAAACATATATTTAAGATTTTGAATATATTAAATGTATTTGATCATTCAATTTGCTCCCCTTATTTGAATGCTCCCTCTCTACACAAAGCTCCCCCTTTATATATGCATGAAAATAAATAAAAATATGCAAATGAGCTTAGATGCAAATAAAAATAATATTTGACCTTTATTTGTCAAAATCTTGACTTTTCTCTCCCCCTTTTGTTATCAGCAAAAGAGTAATAGTGTTAGAAAAATAGAGATAAAGTGATAGGCATTAATACAACACTAATACCCAATCGAGTATTAAATTTCAATAAAAAATCAAACAAAAATCATAAATACTCCTTTATGCACATATTCCACTTTAGAATGATAGGGATGATGTCATCATATAAAACCATATAGTTGTGTCTATTTGTGGTATATTTATATCAGGAATTAGAATATCTACTAACCATGCATAACCGTTAGGACTTTTAAATGAGATTAGTAGTACTCCCAATTTTTTAAAAATTGAATTCAAGTATCTTCTAACCATGCATAACCATGAGCACTTTTAAATGGGATTAGAATCAACTTGTTTTTTTAATCAATTAATTTTGATATGCGTTCCATACATACATAACCGTGAGGACTTTTAAATGAGCACGGAAGCACATAATCAAAAATCCCAAGTAATTCACCAATGCATAACCGTGAGGACTTTTAAATGAGAGTGAATACTTTGGATGTTTTTTATTGCTAAAAATATAATAAAATGAAAGTGCATAATTTTACGTTTAAAATACCATATATTGACATACCATATTGGATTATGATGGGTGGTGGTTGATAGAACTATGACCAACAAAAAGTTTTTATAACTCTTGTTTAAATTTCTAAAGAAATTTACTAATATTATCTCAAGTTATAATATATTATTAATATCCACACTCGCCACTTTTTCAATCACTATTTGTCTTTTCGATAATCAGTAGGGAGTCAAATTAGTCAATGTAGTCATTTAAAATCGAATCCAACAATAATTATCAAATCAAATTTTCTAAAATGACTAATCTGAAATAAGGTCGAAAAAATGATTTTCATGAAGGGGTTTTAAAAGAAAAATGTCTGCTATTTGAAAATTATTTCAAGTGAAAAATATGCAAGTATTTTCTTTGAAAAAACGATGTAGCTACTGAATGTTTCTACATAAATCACGTTCCACTATTAATTTTTCTATCAACTAGATTACCAGTGCAATCTGCATCTGAACTTTTCTTTACTCGAGTTTATCATTAATTTGATGTCATAGACCAAACCGTGAAGTTGCAACAATTTCTTGAAATCCTTTTCACAACTTTTTAATGAAATTCTTTTGGATTTTAAATGAAGTCGTGCCAAAATTCGTGTATATAGAGTCAGCCGTAAAATAACCAAATGTATTATCATCAACCAATAAAACACCATCTTTAATCCAAACTAATCTATATGAAGTAGCTCAATGACTCTAGAGGTTTTAAAAGTGTTCTAGGTATAAGAATATAACGGGCCAATAATTTTGAATAAGTCAAAATCAAAATCAACATTCATTTCTTCATCAATAACTGGCTGAACTGAATTCAAATTATGGTGCAGATTATCACATTTAATAAGTCGTTCAAGATAATATACTGTTACCTATCTTAGATTTATGATAATTTTTCATTCGTCATCCATTTTGATCCTGTCATCTTTGTACCAGGCTAAAGAACTTTGCTTTTTCACCCATTGTGTCCCTGGAGCAGTCAGAATCCAAGTAACACTATTATAGTATCTTAGCCTGCCACCACACCTACATGATAAAAGATTTTTGTGACCTATTTTTTTTTATAGGTCCATGGTTGTTAGTGGCAAATGATTTTGAAAATATGTCTGTGTATAACCAAAACTATTTATATATATTCCTTTTGGCATCCAGATTTGTGTGACTTTCAGAGATTTTATATTTGTGTCTTTTGAAACCCAAATTGGAATTGTTTTGATATTTTAGGTCTATACTAGCAAATATTGTGATCGTGTCCAATTTTTCTACAGATTGTGCACTAAAATTTGAATTGATTAATTACATTTCTAGCCCGTTCAGATTGATTATACCCAAGTCCTTGTCTAACAATATTAGTTTGTTTCCCTGATAACATATTTAACGATCTTTCTCCTTTGAAAAAATTTCCTAATGTTGTAGACAATTGTTGGACTTGTGTTAAAGTGATTCATTGTCATTTAATAATTGAGTGCACTTTTTAATAGAATTCTCTCTTCTAGTATTTTCACTCTTTTTCAAAATCAGAATTTCATTTTCAAGCGATTTAATTTTAATTTCTTATTTTTTTAATCTCTTCTTAGAGTGATGGACACTTATCACACTTAGGGGTCTTACTTTGATAATTTTTAACTAATTGATTTAGCTGTTTATTTAAATCTATCAAAGTATCTCTTTGTGATTTAAGTTTAGCGTATTTCTCCCTAAGTCTTTTGAAACAACCATTTACTTCATGGAAATATATAAGTGATTCTGAGTGAGCAAGTTTTGATACCTCGCTTGGCTTGTCATCATCGCTATCAATTATATCACCTCGAAGGAACAGATCTGCTTTCTCACTCTTACTGCTAGTACTTTTATAATCATCATGGTTTTTATTCCATGTGGCTGCAAAACTTCTCCTTTTTGAATTATTTTCTTTGTCGCGTCGATTTCAAGGACAATTGGGCTTCATATGACTAGGTTTATTGCAATTTTGACAGATGATCTCCCGCTCTTCTGGGTTGTCCAGTGCTTTGATTATTCTGCTTTTCAAATTTAGAGCTGGATTTCCTTATCTGTGATTCCACTTTTTGAATCTCTTTATTGTCAACGCCAGCTCAGCTGCTCCATCATCATTATCATCACTACTGCCTTTTACCAATCCTGCTAAGCACGTTTCTTTAACTGAGTTGATTATGAGAAATTTCTCATCACTGTTGACTTTTGCATCATATATTGCATCAAGAGTATTCCAAAATTCGTGTGCGTTTTCACAATGGGAGATAAGTCAAAATTATCTTGATTAATATGAGAATATTGTACATGCATAGCAAGAGCATTAATTAAAGTAATTTTCTTATCTATTATATCACATCCATTTTCAGTAATATCCTAACATTTAACATTAACAGATTTTAAATAAAATTCCATTTTTAATTTCCAAATCAAAATATATGTTCCATCAAAAATAGGACGAATAATATTGAACTGACCCTCAGTAAAAGCATTATTAAAAGAAGCCATTTTAAAACTCAAATTTGCAAAGCAAAAATTGGTCATTGAAAAATCAAAATTTTAAAACAAAAATGGCTTTTGTTCCTAGCTCTGATACCACCTGTAGGATCGATTTCACCCTAAAGGGGGGGTGAATAGATTAATTATAAAAATTATTGCGGAAGTTTATATAAAATAATTTCAACACAGATCACAGTAGAATAATAGCAGCACAGATATAGCAGAATATAAAAAGCAGAAAGTAGAACACACAGATTCACCCAGCTTCGGCAAAACCTTGCGTATATGCTGCCTCCAAGCTTTCTACTAGAAATTAAATAGTTAGACGCTTACACACATAAACACGTGACACCCACTATCGACTAATATAACTCTACGCTCAAAACTCTACCACAACTCAGCCGCTGAGTTGCGAATTCTCGAACTACACCACCGTAGTTCGTCCCCTAGTCACGCGACTAGACTTTACAAAAGTTTAAAAGGAAAAATAAAAATTTAAAACAAATTAAAAATAAAAACCCTAATTGGAATATACTAGAGCCCAAAAACAATATAGCCGACCCAACAACACAGTGTAAATTGATTTGTCCCTTTTTCTCTTTTATGTTGTTCGACCGTTCTTTGTATTTGTGTTAAAAAAATGGCTTCGTCCTTTTTAGTTCGTTCCTCGATAGTTAGGGCTTTCTAAAGTTGAAGGCGCCGACTTTGCTGATCGATCAGGTGGGTTGTTCTCGTGATTTCTTTGACGATCGATTGTATCTTCTCTTTGCACATGGCTGCTTCAATTTGAGTCAAGTTTATCTGTTGCGAAAACTGGCACGTTTGTTCCTTCTTCGATTTATACTATTCTCGACTTTGATTCAAGTTGAATGATTGTTCCTTATTGCTTGAACTCGAATAGTATTCACTGTCAATGATGATTAGATTTATATAGGGTTTATTTCCCTAAATTTCGTTCGTGTATTCATACGAATTCGTCTGATAATTTTAAGCTCGGCCATTCGATTTAAGTTGAATGATGGTGCTTAATCTTGACCGGTTCAATTCATATATTTTGATTGCTTGGTTATCACGGCTTTGACTTTGGCTTTCCTGGTCATCACGGTATTAAAAATTGTAACTTTATTTGAAACACAGCTTTCGTTTCTGACTCGTCGATGTTGATTTGGCTGCTCCGTGAATTTCTTTCCTTTGTCATCACGGCTTTGATTTTCTAAAAATTCTGTCATTTGGAAATTTCTCTGAGATATTGTTCTGTTTGCATTATTGATGTGCACTTGTTATTGGACTTCATGTACCTTGCCTGATCTTTGTAAAAGCTATATCTTTGTTCGAAACTACTACGTAAAAATGTTCACCTCGAACAGTTTGCATATGAACTGATTGTGCTTGTGCACATATTCTGTTTGTCACTGTTGCATTTCTTTGCTGCCTTTGAATTCTGGTAGTACTTGAGTATTGCCTCTGTTTTGCTTGAACTCGATTCCATGATGGTTGATGTTGTTTCTCAGATGTATGTCGAGACTTTCATTTGTCCTTGATATTGCCTTTTCATGGTGGTTTGATCGGAGTCTTCATGTGACTACACTTCTGTTGTAGTTTGCACTGTGCATTCATGTGCTATGATATGCCAACTCGAGTTTGCACTGAATTGAGTCTCCATTGGATAGTCGCTGTTGCACCATGTAGTCTTTGCTTGCATATATGTGTCAGTATTGCATTATGTTGTGACTGTTCTTCATTTCATTAGTGCATTGCTTCGAGTCAGGTTCTATTGGTGGCTTCACTTTGGTACTGTTGCATTGTACTTGAAGTCTGTAGCTTGGTTCTTTGTGCTGATGTCTTCTTGCTTCACTTTGGTATTTGCGGTTTTTTTGCATCAATTACATGTCTAAAGTCTAGTTGGACTTGAGACTGTAGCATTCATGTATACATTACTTATTTGCCTTCTTTATTGTTGTTCACCACCTTTTTTACTTGTTCATTTTAGATTTTGGACTGGTCGAGTTGTTTTAGTTGACTTGACTATTTTACTGAACTTGTACATTTAGGTTGCACCTGCATTGAATCCAGCTTATAGCTCGGGTTTGATATTGTGCTCGTATTTATTTCACTTGAGTTGAACCTGGCTTTTGATTTGGGTTTGACCTTGTGCTTACCTGTCCCTGTAGATTTATCAAGTGTATATCGGTGTGCACGGCCTTGTGGCATGTACAGTGATACACTGTGCATGTCACAAGCTGTTCTTGTATGATGAATTCAAATTTAAATGATGACAAGCAACCCAAATAACTAAGGCAAATAATATTTTCAAAATTCACATTTTATTTTATACTGAAAAATATTTTCTTTTCAATTTTACTGCGTTGGTGTTTATTTTGCAGATTACTCAGATGTTGGATTCAATCTGGAATAGAGTTGAAGATAAAGTACGAGTGCATGAGCCATATGTAGTGAGGTGCTTATGATAACGGTATAGTGAAAAATTGTGATGCATTCAAAATTGTAATTGAAATTTATGTATATATAGTGAGAGTACAAATTCGTACTATTTAAAATTGTAATAAATGTTTGTTTGAATAAAATATCCGTTTGAATTTAAATTCTAAATTATTTATTTTATTCAGCAAATATTTATTTAAATATGTGAAAAATAAAATAGTACATTAAAAAATACATTTAAATGAATATATATATATATATATATACATATATATGTTTATTATCATTAAAAAAACCATATACTCTCATATTCAGCAAAATAATATAAGTAAATGCTTAGGATGGTTAATTGGACTTAGTATGTTATTGATGCGAGGTCGGTAGAGTCATTCAACGGAAAACTGCCCTTCACTTTGAGGCTAACGGTAGTCGGGAGCACTTACTACTGATGTGAGATATCATTAATCGTAAAATCTGTGACGACGTAAGAGATTGGCTCTGCTTTCTTAATTTAAAATTAGTGAATAGTCCAAGTCAAGCTGTGATGTCCTACTTCGAGACCCATACTAACAAAGAGAATTACTTAGTAATTCTGTCTACCAATGCAGAGAATGGTTGTAACGACCCGGTATTTTCAACCATTCGCATCCATTATAAGTGTATAGGTAGACACTCATGCCGGAATTGAATTGCTCAAAATACCGCGTTGTAAATATAAATTTGGCAAATCTCAGGATATACAGTAAATAAAAATCACAGATCACAGATACAGAGTATATAAAAAATGCAACGAAAGAAAAAAGATAGTAGTTCATGAAGCTACTATATAAATATGAGATACATCAGAGTTAAATAAGATACAACAGAAGAGTAACAGGATACATCAGGTACAAATCAGATACATCACTGAACCACTGGATACTGAAAAAAAATAGATGGCTGGATCTTCAAGGAAAGCTCCAACGCCGAAGGTGAATCTGGAATGCTAACTCACTCAATCTGACCCGAGCGTAAAGAAAAACACAAAACCCTCGAGTCAGGACATAAATAATTATAAACTGTAAATCAACTCAAGTGAACAGTAACAAAATGCATGAGTAACTTAAAGGATGCTTGGGACCGCCCATCCTCTAAGGATCCGTTAAACTATTTACTATGTAGTAATATACGCTATATACGGTAGTGTCTAATCAGTAAAGTATAATCATATAGAAAATAGCGTTAAGGGGATGGTGAACGTTAACGCGGTCGGATCTTTAAAACCAAAATCGCAGTGGGCTCGACATAAGGATATGACACGGCACACAAGGAAATGCCAGGGTGGATACACCGTTTGCACTCCCGGACCGGTGGTGACGGCAAGCCAGCAACTTCCGCCCACCTCGAACAATACCCCCGAATCAAAGTGTCGCCACCGAATCGAATCACAACAGTAATAGAATAGTTTCCGATGGCATGCTCGATGAAAGGGTGCGACCCTTTGTGTAGCCCGGTATAGCTCCTGTTTTAGTCATATATGCCAACTCACGGGAGTTGGGCCCACGTAACATACCTTGAGAACGTCGCCACCATCCTACTTCATTCTGGAATCTCCACCGCGTACACAGTTGTTAAAGTGGTTTTCGGTATTGTCCGGCTATAAGACAATATTCGATCCCGGTCTCTTTAACAACCAATCGTTATTATAACCCATGGATATTTATTTCAAATAATTTATACCTTCAAGACCAAAATATCATACTCATTTCAAAACAATGTCACAATTGTATCATTTCCATTTCAAAAATAATTCAATATTATATCATTCAAACAAAACCCAAATTTTCAAATCATTGAATATTCCTTTAAATTTATTAAACTTGAAATATTCCTTTAAATTATCATAGCATTTTGGAAATGTTACCTTAAGGAATCATAGCATTTTTGGAATGTACTACTTTCCACTTTACATTGTATATAATTCAAAGTATTGATAAGCTTAAAATTTTAACATGTCAATTTATCATAGCCTTATAGTTAAATAAACTTTCTTACCGTAATATACAATTTAAACCGAAATTCTTATGTTAAGTTAAAAGCACCTTATTAACTTACATTATTATTACGATAAAGAAACTTTATTATTTTAATCATTTAAAGTATGCCATTCACATAAATTAAAACTTGCTTATCAAATGTACGTTATCAACTTACATTTTATTATTATAGCAAGTAACATTTATCATTTTAATCAATTTAAAATACACCATTACATTGATTAAAATCTACGTGTCAAATGTACGTTTTAAATTTTATATTCCTATTACAATAATGAACATTTATTAATTAAATCAATACCACACTACTTAAAACTTTACAAGTTTCTTTCTTAATTAAAACTTTACATGTTCTTGCATTAATTAAAACTTTCATGTTCTCTCATTAATTAGGACTTTACACGTTTCTTTCATTAATTAAAAACTTATACGTTTCTTTTATTAATTAAAACTTGTACCTTTCTTTCATTAATTAGGAATTTACATGTTCCTATCATTAATTAGAACACCATACGTTCTTTCATTAATAAAAACCTATACGTTTCTTTCATAAATTAAAACCTATACATTTCTTTCATAAATTAAAACCTATACCTTTCTTTCATAAATTAAAACCTATACGTTTCTTTCATAAATAAAAACCTATACGTTTCTTTCATTAATTAAAACCTATACGTTTCTTTCATTAATTAAAACCTGTACGTTTCTTTCATAAATAAAAACCTGTACGTTGCTTTCATAAATTAAAACCTATACGTTTCTTTCATTAATTAAAACCTATACGTTTCTTTCATTAATTAAAACCTATACGTTTCTTTCATAAATTCAAACCTATACGTTTCTTCCATTAATTAAAACCTATACGTTTCTTTCATAAATTAAAACCTATACGTTTCTTCCATTAATTAAAACATATACGTTTCTTTCATAAATTAAAACCTATACGTTTCTTTCATAAATTAAAACTTAACATTTCAGATTTATATTACCATTTCACAAATTTAACTAAACTTCCAGTTTATTTAATTAATTTAACATCTTTAGTTAAAACTCAAATTTCACACTTTCAAGTCAAGTTATATTTTAAAATTTCATTTTCAACAGTCATTTATTCAACCACTTAAATTTATAGAAAATCAATAATTCTTTAATAAATCACTTAAATTCAAATATAAATCAATTTATCATATTTACCATTTTCCAAATAAAATTAAAGTCCATTTTATTCATGTAACTTAAATATCATTTTTAGTAAAAATTCCAAATTTCAAACATAAGTTATATTTCAAAATCCAGTCAATCCATTCATAAATTACATTTTTAACACATAGAAAAATCATAATTTATTTATTTTAAAACCTTTCAAAATCTATTTAAATCAAATTTCATAATTTTATATTTTTAAAATACTTAAAATATTCAAAGCACTTTATAGAATAACCACGGGTCTGTATATAGTTTTCTAACCTAGGTCAAGTGATAGGATATGTATCATTTCAATCCGCAGTTTAAAAGGTAAAAATCCGGGTTCTATCATTTCAAACCCGCAATCCCAAGTTTAAAAATAACTCAGGCCTATCATTTCAGCCCATAACATTTTTTCTAACAGGGAACTTGCAGTGTGATCATATACAGAAATAATATAAACAAAGTCAATATCATAATATACAGTCATATATCAGATGTCAGGTGAAAATTAACAGTTTTAACATGGTAATAACATGGAAATAATATGGCATAGCATATCATATGATCATCATTAACTTGCATAAACATTTTACATTACTAAACACTTGTCATCAATCCACTTTTCATAAGTATATATGTCAGAGTGAGAAAGACTCACCTTTTTCAAAGCTAGAGACCAAAACAACATACAAGCACGACTCCAAAGGCACGACAAGCACAATTTCACGACTTTTGATTTGAGTTGAAAGATAGCCAAGATATGATTTTGTATCATCAACCCAAAACAAAACAAACCAGACAATATATAAACATTCAACATAAAAAACATTGAAACAATTTTGAAATACAAAGCGAAATGAACAAGATAGATTGGACCTTGCTTCAACCACTTCAATGCTTGGCCTAAGGGACACTTATGCTTGGCTATGATGATGCTTTGGATCAGGTATGACATCATATAGGTCAGGTTTAACATCATATAGGCAAGGCAACAAGTGGAGATGAAGGGAATGAGGCAACAATGGTCAAAAACATTGTTTTTAGGCATGTAGGTTGCAATTTGAAGGGTTTGGCCACCATAGATGGCTCGGCCATGGTCATGGTTGGTGGAGTAGATGGTGTTGGAGGCATGGAAGAGATTTAGGAGTTTGTGGCTGCGGCTATGGAGAAGAGGCCGATCCAAACTTAGAAGAGAAACAAGGCAAAATTGCATAGAAAAGTAAGAAAAGTAGAAAGATGAGAGGGATTTACCTTTTTTTTTTCCTTTAAGGTGGAGGCCATGATTTTTAGGGTTTTGGGGCTTCAAAAATTCGTGAATGACAAGAGGAAGTCGGCTGCAAAGGATGGGGAAAGGAATGGCTAAGATGAATTGATGTATTAATGACAGAAGAAACTGCAAAAGAAACGGATAAAACGTTTTTTCCGTTTCTTAGCTTTTAACCCTTTCAAATTTCTCATATATATTTATATACATCCAAATAACTGAAAATAATTAAAATCTAAGTTAAAATTCGAAAATATAACAGATAAACAAAATATTAAAATTTAAATATTAATTAGATACGATTAAATAAGAAAAATAGCACAGAAAAATGAAAACTAGACTTAAGAATTAGAAATAACTTCAATACACTTTGGAAAAATTTACTTAAATTTAAATACATGTAAAATGAATAAAATAAAGTAAAACACAGCAAATAAAAGTGAGTGCATAAAATAAATAAATAAATTCTAATTATATATAATTAAAATAAGAAAATGGCTTAAAATTGTAGACCGGGCTTTAAAATTAGAAATAAATCCAAATGAACTTTAGAAAATCTTCATGGACTTGTAAAATATTTATAAAAAATAAAATAACAAAAAAAAAGTGCATTCACAAAAAAAAATATTAAATATAATTTTTATGAAGAAAATGGTAGAAAATTAGAAAACAGCCTTTACAAATAGGAAATAAATACAGTAAATTTTGGAAAAATTCTATTATCATTTAAAAATATTTAAAAGTCAAAATGTAAATAATAAAACATATTATCACATATTAAAATAAAATATAACCAAGAAGAAGTAATTTATACAATTTAAAATAGTCATTGTTAAATAACCCTATATACGCACAATACTGTAAAGGGTATAACTTTCACAATTTACATCCAATTTCAACGAAATGAAAAGTGGTGTTCTTATAATTTTATGTACTTTCATAATAAAAGAAAAAATTTAAATTTTTAAACTTTTAAAATTTTAAGTTGAAAGTCACAGTTTGACTATTTTGACCAAAATCAGCATTTCAGGCAAATATTCAACTTACAAAATTTTGGAATTATAACTCATATAAAAATCAAGATTATATTTAAATAATAAATTTAATCATTTCAAATAAGTAAAATAAGTTTTTAAATCAAAATCTTACATTAAAAATAATTAAAATATACAATAAAATAATTACAAATACATGGTTGTTACACTCTCCCTCACTCAAAACTTTTCGTCCCCAAAAAGGAATGAGGTATGGAAGGGCACAGAAAAGATAGAGTGAAATAGGATTAAGATAAGATGACAAGAAGATTGAAGTTATACCTGATAATTGTTGTTATAGGTAAGTTTTACAAGGTGCAGATTATCAAAGATTATAGAAAGATTTCTAAACAGAAAGATCATAGAAAGATGCATATACGAGTCTATAGCAAGATAAGAATGATAAGAACAACCAAAAGATAGTTTGAAAAACAAAATAAGGAAATGAATTTGAAAGCATGGAGATTTCAGCTTAAATAGAAAATAAACTTTTACACAAGTTATATAAATCTTAACTATCTCAAATTTCATTATCTTATTATCCAATCATCTTAAATTAACAATTTTTTTTTAAAACCATGGATTAGAAAAATAATCATTTATTACACTCACAATGTATTTAATAAATTTTATTCTTCTTTATTCCTAATAAAATTAAATTTATTCCTCTCAATATATTTATCACTCATGTTCAATATACTTACACTTATTATAACTGCTTTCTTTTATTCTTAGTTCTTTTAACATCATTTTATTGTAAGCTATTCAGTTACCCTTTATTATATTTACCTCTGTTAATCATTTTATAATTAAAATTTAAGTGTATAACATTTATTATAACCACTCAAATTTTATTTATAAAATCTTTTTATATTGTATATTACCCAATTACATTGTTAACTTCTGAAATTAAGGTAAGTTATATTGGAATGAAATTGTGTCATACAAATTAAACTTTCCAATTCAATTATCTCAAGTTTAATCATTTATCCAAATTTTTTGATTTTCTTTTTATAATTGAAATTATTGTTAAAAATAATATTTAAGAATTAAATTTTCGATTTCTTCAAACCATTTAGAGATAAGTAATAATATATATATAATATGTCAAATCAAATTTCAATCATATATCTATATATATTATAAATTAAGTCATATTTTAGAAATTCAAATCAATTTAATTTCCCAAAACAAAGCTGTAGCAAGACTACAGAACAGTCTCTTCACTTCGAAACTCGAAAATGAACGTCGATGATGCTGCAGTCATCACCGAAGTTATTTTTCAGCGACAAAGAGAAGAGTACTAATTTTAAACTTAAAATTCTTTGGAAACAAATTTCTATTTGAAAATATTTTAAATATTATATCCCTTTAAACTTTTAAACAAAAGGTTTGGAACCATCGGAAATTAAATTCTCAAATTTCTTTTTCTAAATTCATTTAAGTTCCCATATAAATTTATAAACAATTATTTATAAATTCATTTATAGAACAATAAATAATAAATCAAGTATTATCATTTCAAATTATCAATTTGAATCATTTTATTAAGTTCCATAAATATATATATCAAAATTTTATTTCATTAACCATAACAAAATTTAAAATAATATCGTGTCAGTTTGTTCTGTCAAAGTGTTTTAGAAATCCTATCGATAGCGTTGACCAGACGAATCGATCGGAAAACCAAATCAACATCAACAACTCCAACAACACAATAAAAAAATATATAGATTGACAAATACAATTAAAAATGTTTGAAAATATGTTGGAAACAAAAGACAAGATGATTAAATACAGAGTAGGGAGGTGGATAAGCTAAAATAAATCACGGGCAACCTTAATCGGGTCAACCGTGACTTAAAGTATAAGATCGAAGTGGATTTTCTGGGGTAAATCTACGTTTGATCTCAAGAGTTAGGGTTTGAAATAACAAAAGATATTAGCATCTAAACCAAGGATAGATAAGAATCTCTGGTGAATCGATGCTAACTGCAAAGGAGTTTTCCCCCTTTTTAATTAAATTTGAAATTGGCGTGATCGCCGACTCACTAGAAAGATCATTCGAAGCGGAGTTATGGAATGCTCCAGAGTCAAAAAGAAGATGAATAGTGAGGGATACGAATGGATTTTGGAACTGTAGGGAACGTTCCAAAATTCAAAGGAATCGAGTCAAAAGAAAAAGATTCAACTCGAATGAAAGTGATTCTGTAATTACATCTACTCCATATGCTGAGTTTTGCCTAGAGCTACCAAAGCTCTGATACCAACTGTAAGGACCTGGTATTTTCAACCATTCGCATCCATTATAAGTGTATAGGTAGACACTCATGCCGGAATTGAATTGCTCAAAATACCGCGTTGTAAATATAAATTTGACAAATCTCAGGATATACAGTAAATAAAAATCACAGATCACCGACACAGAGTATATAAAAAATGCAGCGGAAGAAAAAGAGATAGTAGTTCATGAAGCTACTATATAAATATGAGATACATCAGAGTTAAATAAGATACAACAGAAGAGTAACAGGATACATCAGGTACAAATCAGATACATCACTGAACCACTGGATACTGAAACAAAATAGATGGCTGGATCTTCAAGGAAAGCTCCAACGCCGAAGGTGAATCTGGAATGCTAACTCACTCGATCTGACCCGGGCGTAAAGCAAAACACAAAACCCTCGAGTCAGGACATAAATACTTATAAACTGTAAATCAACTCAAGTGAGCAGTAACAAAATGCATCAGTAACTTAAAGGATGCTTGGGACCGTCCATCCTCTAAGGATCCGTTAAACTATTTACTATGTAGTAATATACGCGATATACGGTAGTGTCTAATCAGTAAAGCATAATCATATAGAAAATAGCGTTAAGGGGATGGTGAACGTTAACGCGGTTGGATCTTTAAAACCAAAATCGCAGTGGGCTCGATATAAGGATATGACACGGCACACAAGGAAATGCCAGGGTGGATACACCATTTGCACTCCCGGACCGGTGGTGACGGCAAGCCAGCAGCTTCCGCCCACCTCGAACAATACCCCCGAATCAAAGTGTCGCCACCGAATCGAATCACAACAGTAATAGAATAGTTTCCGATGGAGCATGCTCGATGAAAGGGTCCGACCCTTTGTGTATCCCGGTATAGCTCCTGTTTTAGTCATATATGCCAACTCACGGGAGTTGGGTCCACGTAACATACCTCGAGAACGTCGCCACCATCCTACTTCATTCTGGAATCTCCACCGCGTACACAATTGTTAAAGTGGTTTTCGGTATTGTCCGGCTATAAGACAATATTCGATCCCGGTCTCTTTAACAACCAATCGTTATTGTAACCCATGGATATTTATTTCAAATAATTTATACTTTCAAGACCAAAATATCATACTCATTTCAAAACAATGTCACAATTGTATCATTTCCATTTCAAAAATAATTCAATATTATATCATTCAAATAAAACCCAAATTTTCAAATCATTGAATATTTCTTTAAATTTATTAAACTTGAAATATTCCTTTAAATTATCATAGCATTTTGGAAATGTTACCTTAAGGAATCATAGCATTTTTGGAATGACTACTTTCCACTTTACATTGTATATAATTCAAAGTATTGATAAACTTAAAATTTTAACATGTCAATTTATCATAGCCTTATAGTTAAATAAACTTTCTTACTGTAATATACAATTTAAACCGAAATTCTTATGTTAAGTTAAAAGCACCTTATTAACTTACATTATTATTACAATAAAGAAACTTTATTATTTTAATCATTTAAAGTATGCCATTCACATAAATTAAAACTTGCTTATCAAATGTACGTTATCAACTTACATTTTATTATTACAGCAAGTAACATTTATCATTTTAATCAATTTAAAATACACCATTACATTGATTAAAATCTACGTGTCAAATGTACGTTTTAAATTTTATATTCCTATTAGAATAATGAACATTTATTAATTAAATCAATACCACACTACTTAAAACTTTACAAGTTTCTTTCTTAATTAAAACTTTACATGTTCTTGCATTAATTAAAACTTTCATGTTCACTCATTAATTAGGACTTACACGTTTCTTTCATTAATTAAAAACTTATACGTTTCTTTTATTAATTAAAACTTATACCTTTCTTTCATTAATTAGGAATTTACATGTTCCTATCATTAATTAGAACACCATACGTTCTTTCATAAATTAAAACCTATACGTTTCTTTCATAAATTAAAACATATACGTTTCTTTCATAAATTAAAACCTATACATTTCTTTCATAAATAAAAACCTATACGTTTCTTTCATTAATTAAAACCTATACGTTTCTTTCATTAATTAAAACCTATACGTTTCTTTCATTAATTAAAACCTATACGTTTCTTTCATAAATTCAAACCTATACGTTTCTTCCATTAATTAAAACCTATACGTTTCTTTCATAAATTAAAACCTATACGTTTCTTCCATTAATTAAAACCTATACGTTTCTTTCATAAATTAAAACCTATACGTTTCTTTCATAAATTAAAACTTAACATTTCAGATTTATATTACCATTTCACAAATTTAACTAAACTTCCAGTTTATTTAATTAATTTAACATCTTTAGTTAAAACTCAAATTTCACACTTTCAAGTCAAGTTATATTTTAAAATTTCATTTTCAACAGTCATTTATTCAACCACTTAAATTTATAGAAAATCAATAATTCTTTAATAAATCACTTAAATTCAAATATAAATCAATTTATCATATTTACCATTTTCCAAATAAAATTAAAGTCCATTTTATTCATGTAACTTAAATATCATTTTTAGTAAAAATTCCAAATTTCAAACATAAGTTATATTTCAAAATCCAGTCAATCCATTCATAAATTACATTTTTAACACATAGAAAAATCATAATTTATTTATTTTAAAACCTTTCAAAATCTATTTAAATCAAATTTCATAATTTTATATTTTTAAAATACTTAAAATATTCAAAGCACTTTATAGAATAACCACGGGTCTGTATATAGTTTTCTAACCTAGGTCAAGTGATACGGATATGTATCATTTCAATCCGCAGTTTAAAAGGTAAAAATCCGGGTTCTATCATTTCAAACCCGCAATCCCAAGTTTAAAAATAACTCAGGCCTATCATTTCAGCCCATAACATTTTTTCTAACAGGGAACTTGCAGTGTGATCATATACAGAAATAATATAAACAAAGTCAATATCATAATATACAGTCATATATCAGATGTCAGGTGAAAATTAACAGTTTTAACATGGTAATAACATGGAAATAATATGGCATAGCATATCATATGATCATCATTAACTTGCATAAACATTTTACATTACTAAACACTTGTCATCAATCCACTTTTCATAAGTATATATGTCAGAGTGAGAAAGACTCACCTTTTTCAAAGCTAGAGACCAAAACAACATACAAGCACGACTCCAAAGGCACGACAAGCACAATTTCACGACTTTTGATTTGAGTTGAAAGATAGCCAAGATATGATTTTGTATCATCAACCCAAAACAAAACAAACCAGACAATATATAAACATTCAACATAAAAAACATTGAAACAATTTTGAAATACAAAGCGAAATGAACAAGATAGATTGGACCTTGCTTCAACCACTTCAATGCTTGGCCTAAGGGACACTTATGCTTGGCTATGATGATGCTTTGGATCAGGTATGACATCATATAGGTCAGGTTTAACATCATATAGGCAAGGCAACAAGTGGAGATGAAGGGAATGAGGCAACAATGGTCAAAAACATTGTTTTTAGGCATGTAGGTTGCAATTTGAAGGGTTTGGCCACCATAGATGGCTCGGCCATGGTCATGGTTGGTGGAGTAGATGGTGTTGGAGGCATGGAAGAGATTTAGGAGTTTGTGGCTGCGGCTATGGAGAAGAGGCCGATCCAAACTTAGAAGAGAAACAAGGCAAAATTGCATAGAAAAGTAAGAAAAGTAGAAAGATGAGAGGGATTTACCTTATTTTTTTTCCTTCAAGGTGGAGGCCATGATTTTTAGGGTTTTGGGGCTTCAAAAATTCGTGAATGACAAGAGGAAGTCGGCTGCAAAGGATGGGGAAAGGAATGGCTAAGATGAATTGATGTATTAATGACAGAAGAAACTGCAAAAGAAACGGATAAAACGTTTTTTCCGTTTCTTAGCTTTTAACCCTTTCAAATTTCTCATATATATTTATATACATCCAAATAACTGAAAATAATTAAAATCTAAGTTAAAATTCGAAAATATAACAGATAAACAAAATATTAAAATTTAAATATTAATTAGATACGATTAAATAAGAAAAATAGCACAGAAAAATGAAAACTAGACTTAAGAATTAGAAATAACTTCAATACACTTTGAAAAAATTTACTTAAATTTAAATACATGTAAAATGAATAAAATAAAGTAAAACACAGCAAATAAAAGTGAGTGCATAAAATAAATAAATAAATTTTAATTATATATAATTAAAATAAGAAAATGGCTTAAAATTGTAGACTAGGCTTTAAAATTAGAAATAAATCCAAATGAACTTTAGAAAATCTTCATGGACTTGTAAAATATTTATAAAAAATAAAATAACAAAAAAAAGTGCATTCACAAAAAAAAAATATTAAATATAATTTTTATGAAGAAAATGGTAGAAAATTAGAAAACAGCCTTTAAAAATAGGAAATAAATACAGTAAATTTTGGAAAAATTCTATTATCATTTAAAAATATTTAAAAGTCAAAATATACATAATAAAACATATTATCACATATTAAAATAAAATATAATCAAGAAGAAGTAATTTATACAATTTAAAATAGTCATTGTTAAATAACCCTATATACGTACAATATTGTAAAGGGTATAACTTTCACAATTTACATCCAATTTCAACGAAACGAAAAGTGGTGTTCTTATAATTTTATGTACTTTCATAATAAAAGAAAAAATTTAAATTTTTAAACTTTTAAAATTTTAAGTTGAAAGTCACAGTTTGACTATTTTGACCAAAATCAGCATTTCAGGCAAATATTCAACTTACAAAATTTTGGAATTATAACCCATATAAAAATCAAGATTATATTTAAATAATAAATTTAATCATTTCAAATAAGTAAAATAAGTTTTTAAATCAAAATCTTACATTAAAAATAATTAAAATATACAATAAAATAATTACAAAATACAGGGTTGTTACAATGGTTAAGGTGACCATCATAGTTTTGCATTAGATAAGAGCTAAGTATGTCAATATTTATTCTTATTTTTTCCATCACAAGTATTCGACATACTTAATTCCTATCTAATACACTACTATGGTGGCTACATGGTCGATTTAGAAACAGAACATAATAACTAGGTCAATTACAAGTCACAGAACAACAAAACAGAAATGATACATATAAATACATACATCAAATGTAATACAACATGCCACTAGTGGTATACAACCACAATATATACATACATTCCCCACAAAAGAATATATAAATCACAAGTCCCAACAGAAAGTTTACTACACGAAAACTACGCCATATCCCAAGTCGATGGTGAATTCTAAATGGTAAAGCAAGCTAAGAGTCCAACTACCTAACTTATAACTCGGTCCGACCCGAGAAATAAATACATGGGTCAGGCTAGCTAAAACTTGATATTAGCATAAGATAAGAGGAATATAAGTGCATAAGGAAATTCTTCCTTTAGCTATAAAGGAATGGTACAAGTATAGCGTAATCTCAATGCATGGTATATGTTCACCAAGAGTTGTCGCACGTATAGGTTTAATTAAGCATAAGAAATCCATACTTAATGGCATCCAACTCAAATGCATGGAATCATACAAATGTCATAAGAGAAACTCATCAAAATTCCAATATGAATCTCATGAAACTCAAGATAAAGTTCAAACCTCATAAAAATGAAATCACCTAATATAACATCTAAGGTAGCCCTAGGCTATCAATGTAACAAAAATATCTCAAAATGGTGAAATCCTATAAAACTTGGAAAACTTAGAAATCTCATAAACCCCGGATTGGCCAGATCTCCGATTGCAATGTCGAAGCAACGATGCACGTGCTAAACTCTTGTCCAGTGCTTTTTATAATTTAGGTACCCAACTCGTGGACCCGAAGATCATGCTCGTGGTGACCCCTGTCACATAAGTCATGGTGAGCTAAGCCACATAACCCATGGTGAGCGAAGTCACATAATCCAAATGACTTAAAGGTCCATAGCACTGGCATACTCATGGATGTGTCACAAACTCTCGGAAAAGAACACAAAAAGTGTTAACGTGCGTCCCATACCACACGTTCGCACCAAACGGTTTACTAACCGCTAGTTGACTCCACATCATAAAAATAAAATCTCAAACCTCAGAAATCTCAGCATACTCATATATCTTTCCTCGTATCATCGACAAGTGCCAATAAATCTCATAGTGGTTTCTTACAACCCATATTTCCCAAAAAGGAAAATCCCATCTCAAGGCTCGCCTCGTCTCATCGACGAGTAAAACAACATATATGAGTGGTTCCCGCCGATTGTTACCCCTATAATAGGATATCTCGAACCTCTCAATTCGCCAAGTATTGGCTAACTCAAATAATTCCTATAATAGGAATTATAATCTCAATTATCGACTTAAAAAAATATACTCAAGAGGTTTCGATCATACAAGTTCAAAATTAACTGAAAAATTAAACTCACGTGTCTCATACCATGCGTTTTACTTGATCATTTAATCCTCTTTCTCATATATCTGAAAAGTGAAAAAACATGTATTATTATATAGAAAATAATTTATTATAGAAAGTAAGCTTTTAGAACTATTTTCGAAATCGTTGGGAAAATAGATTTTGTAATTCTCTTAATATAGATAATGTAAAATTTTAATAACTTTAAATTAATTATTAATTATAAATATTGTAAAATATTTATTTCAAAAGAAAAAAATCTTTCAAAAACGGTTTAGAAAGCACGTGCAAAGAAACAACAAAAATCAATGAAATTATTCATAAAATCGCAATACAAAAATCTCCTAAAAACTCATCAATTCAAAATACGGATAAGTGTTAATATTGGCTCTTCCGTCTTAGGATTAAGCGATCAAAAAATCATCGAAAAAAATTCATGTAAAACAATTCAAATGTTCAGCTGGAGCAAAACTGCTCTGATTCAAACCAAGCAAATTTTCAACTAGTTACAAAGGTTTAAATCTTTGAAATTTTGCAGGCATAAAGCTCGACAATCTACTTTGAATAAAAAAGAACCGATACAATCGGACAAGAAATGAGAGAGATATGATCTCTTAAAGTTAGACTTGCAGCTAGATTTCATTATCAACAACTGGAGCAAAACATGCTTCAATTCAAATTTTGACAGCACGTTTTTATAGGCTACAGAGGTCGGAATGACCTGAAATTTAACATGCATAAAGCTTAAGCAATACTTTAAACTACAAAAAGCATCAAGCAATTACGAAAAGGTATGATGTCTCAAAGTTGAGCCCAGCCAGTGTTTTCACTGTAAAATTCTGGACAAAAACATGCTTCGAATCAAAGTTCGGCAACATATTTCTATAAGCAACATAGGTCGAAATGACCTGAAAATTAATAAGCATAAGGCTCAACAACTATAATTTAAACTGCAAAAGGAATCATGCAACTTGAACAAGCTATGAGAAAGTTATTATGTCTCAAAGTTGAACTCAGGCAGTGTTTTCACTGTAAAAATCTTTGCAAAAACATGCTCGAATTAAAGTTCGGTAACATATTTCTATAAGCTATATAGGTCGAAATGACCTGAAATTTAACAAGTATAAAGCTCAACAACAATAATTTAAACTGCAAAAAGAATCATGCAATTTGAGCAAGATATAAGAAAGTTATGATGTCTCAAAGTTGAACTCAGACAGGGTTTTCACTGTAAAAATCTGGGCAAAAACATGCTCCGGATCAAAGTTCAACAACATATTTCTATAAGCTATATAGGTCAAAATGACCTAAAATTTGGTATGCATAAAGTTTAACACTCATACTTGAGAATGGAAAAATAAACACATAATTTGGACAAGGAACGAGAAAGTTATAATCTTACAAAGGAGCAATTCAAACAAGAATTTACTGTAAATTTCAAACAAATGTATTTATAGTAAACAAATTTTTGGCAACTTTTTGGCTATGAAACTTTTTTTTTCAGCTAGAGATTTGTGAGTTTTGTACCCACCTTAGTAATTTTGAAGAGAAAATCCTTGGAAATTCGAAGAAAGATGGAAGCTTGCCTTTGATTTTAGCTTCTAGAACCTGAAAAGAAGTTTGCTAGAGAAAACAAGCTTTTATAACTTTTTGCCGAAAAGTTTAATAAAAGCAATATTTGAAATTCCTTTATTATAGGAAATAAATAGATTTTATATTAAAAAATAATTTCAAAATACTATATAGTAATAATTTGAAATGTCCATTTATTTCAAAAATCACTTCAAAATGGTTTAGTGAAATCCGTGCTCGAAAACAATGAAAAATAAAAAAGAAAACTCAAGACCGATAACTTGAATTTAATATGAATCAATTCAAATTTAACCCAAAATCAATTCAAATTCGATTTAAATTTGAATTTCAAATTCTCCAAATATAGCTATCCTATTGATAGGCATCATAGCTCTCAAAACATCTCGAAACAACATCAAAATCGAATAAGATTTCAGGTCATTGCAACTTATGTAGCTTATAGAAATATGTTGCCGAACTTTGATTCGGAGCATGTTTTTATCCAGATTTTTGTAGTGAAAACACTACATGGGTTCAAATTTGAGACATCATAAGTTTCTCATAGCATATTCAAATTTCATGATTCTTTTTCTTATTTTAATTATGAGTGTTAATCTTATGACTTGATACTTAGCTCTGACACCAAGCTGTGATGATCCACCTTAAGACCCACATTAAAAAAAAGCATTACTGAGTAATACTGTTAGCTAATGCGGAGAATAGGGTTGGTTAGGAGTGTAACGACCCAGAATTGTTATTAATTAAAAATTGAATATTTAATTAATTTTAAATATTAATAAGTGAAATTTATTAGTCGAATAAATTTTATTTCGAATAATTGGATTTAATTGGATAATTAAATCGATGATTTAATATGTTAAATACAGAAATAATTGAAAATTGGGTTAAATATGATTGAAAATGATTTGTAAAATTTTATTTAATCATACTGGAGTTATAGTGATGTTATAGAACTTTTAAAATTGAATTAAAAGTTAATCTGTGAAAATTGAATATTTTAATATTTAATTATCGACTATAACATAGCCAATTTTCAAACAGTCTCAGAATTGGACGAAACTAGTTCCATTGGATCCGTAATAGTTTGTTAATATCGAATTTCAATTTTCGTAGCAATCGGAGTTATCGTTTGATCGTGGTAGCTCGAAACGCATCGAAATTGTTTTTAATATTAATTTGGCGAGTTAAAATAGCCATTTTTCAAACAGTCTCGGATTTCGACGAAACTAGTTTCATCGGATCCGTAATATGATATTATTGTATGGTTTTAAATTTCATATCAATCGGATTTACCGTTTGTCCGGTGCAAGCTAAAATGCCTAGAAAATCGTTTAATCGGTTTAATTTTAAATCGAACGTTTATTGCCATAACTCGCACAGATGACCGAATTAGCTCCCGAAACACATTCCATTGTGTTCGAAACGCGGGGTAAACTTTAGAAACGCCAACCGGCACGCTTCGTTTGGAGTTCGGAAAATCCGGGATGAATAGTGTCGCGCGAATTTTCTATAAAAGCCCCCCCTCTTCATAATTTGCAAAAATATCAAACCCTAGGGTTTTGAACTGCAGCCGCCACCCCTGATATGAATGGCCGGAAATTATTATCTTTCTCTCCTCAATTACTTCCAATCCATAAACATTTAGAGAAAGTGTTCAACATGAAACTTGTAGAGCATGAAGAGAGCTTCGAATCTATACGGAGTTGATCGAAAACGGAGCGTCAGAGAGGAAGCTACACGGGGCCGACGGCCTAGGGTTGCGCATGCAAAACGAGGAGCTACAGGTGGCCGAGCTCTGAGTGGTGGTGGCCGTGCATAGCTCTTGGCAAGAGCTTCGAAATGCCACTGCCCGATCGTCTTCAAACCCTTCGTGGATGGAGCATAATTTAACCCTAGATTTGCATTGATGGGTTTCATTTACGGCTTGTAACCTGTAGATGGAACGTGAGAGGGAAAAGCCAGGGGACGGCCTGATGTTGCTGGGTGATGGATCTACGGCTGTGATTTGGCTTGGGTATTAAAAACAAAATTTAAGTTGTAAATTATTAAGTTAAAAATCGTGTAAACTTGTACAAATCATATCTTTTTCATACGAGGTCGAAAATGCGCGAAACCAGTTGCGTTGGAATCGTATGGACGAGCACTACGTTATGGAATTAGATTGGAGTCGTTTGGAGTTAGTGAGAATTTCGGGTAAAATTAAACGCACGTTTAATTTTATTCGAAATAAATCGCTATAACGAAATTGAAATAAAGGTGAAAACTTCTCACTCAATCGAATCGGTCTCGATTTATATTTTAAATAGTTATATTTAAAATTCTTGATTGCATGTTTGAATGATGATTGTTATCTATTTATTGTTAAAATAGACATTATGCGTCGTTAGTAAGCGGATGTTATTTATTAAAAACATATACCACGAATATTTCATAAACAGTGAAATTGGTATTATATATAATAGCAATATATATATATATATATATATATATATATTGGCATATGTATATATTGCAGTTGTTGATTTCCCGCATTGTATAGCGGATGAGACCCTATTGCGCCGTCTATTAAGCGGATAATATTTATAAATCCCATATATCGCGATAATTCCGTACTGGAGCGGAATTGGTATTGTGCTAATGTTTTTGGATGCAGGGAAGCAGGTTGGAGGGATCCAACTGGATTCCTCAACTGTATTGATTTATTTACAGATATTTTGATATTTGTTGATTATCATATCGATATATGATATTGGGATGTCGTAATTGACTATTTGGAATTGTTGCATCATCGGATCCATTTCTGAAGTTTTAAAATAATGATTTTGGTTTTTTAAAAGGAATTTTAAAGTGATTTTCGAAAGTATACGTTTTATTAAATTTTGAATTGTTAACAATAAATAAACGTTAAAATTTTAATGTTATAAAAGTAGGGTTTTTATGAAATGTAAATGAAAAGTGATTTTTGAAATAAATAGTTAATAAATTTATGAAATGGTTTAAATTGGAATTTTTGGACTATTACAAACTATTTTTATAAAAGATTTATAAAATGGATATTTATAAATTAAAAATATTGGAATTATAAAACGAAGTTTTTTATAAGTGTTAAAATGAAGTATAATGGATTCATAAGTGAATGAGAATTTATAGATTTATAAATTGTGAAGTTATAAAATGAATAGATTTTGTAAAATAGAAGATTTATAAGTAATTATCTTATAAATCGGATTTTGGCATTTAAATGAGATATAAATGGAATTTGTTAATAATGAGATTTATAAATCGAAGCATATAAATAGAAATGGAATTTATAAACATTGTTTATAAATTCGAAATCAATTGAATTTGATAAATTGAATATTGAAGTTTATTAAAGGAAATATATTCACGATTTTGGACAGTGAATACATTATTGAATAAAATGATCATATTTGGCAAAATAAATATTATAAAATGAAGTTAATTATTTTAAAGATGTTTTAAAATGTATTATGAATCGAAACCCTAGATTTCAACATTTATTGTTGAAATAGACGTTTTCGAGAAATAAAAGGAAATGGTGGACTATAACACTGTTGTTATAGTAAATGGTTTTCGAAAGGAAATGTTTGTATAGTATTGGGATTTATATATCTATTTAAACTTTGAATCCCTATACTAGTAATTTTAGGTCATCGTAACGATGTTTTACGCAACATTCGTTTTTGACCCAAATAAATGTGTTAAGAGAATGATTTCCTTAAGGAATGAAATATATACTAAATTTTGATTTAAGTATATCGAATATTTTCAAATGTTGAAAATAAATAGATTTGTGATGGACTTATTATTAAATAAGTATGGAAATATTTTTCCAATGTGAAATGAACGTTTTAGAATTTATCCTTGTAAGATAAATTGAAAGTGAATATTGAAAATCGATTGAAAATCGTACATCATAGATATTTTGGGATTATAAATTCACTATGGAATTTATAAAAGAAAGGGGAATTAGTTTAAAAATAAACGTTGTTTTATTTTTAAAGTGTGGGAATAAATTTACGGATTTGGAACGTAAATATAAAGTAAATCGGTAAGGATTTATTTAAATTGGTTTAAATGAACCATGTTGAAATGAAAGTATTTCCGAGTAAGGGAAATGATTGAAATTTGTTTTCAAAAGTGATAAAGGATTGAGAAGTGATTTGGAAATTAGTTTTCAAATGTTTGAAGTGTGGGAAATTTTATATCTAGTAAAGATATTTTGGAAAGTAAATAATTTGGGAAATTATTTGGAATTTGATGATGTTGAGCACGCCTATTGATGGTTAAATAATCCGACTATCAATATTTACCTTTAAATAGGTATTTGTTGTGATTTGCTTAAATTTGAATGCCACACTTATTTTTAAAATAAGCGCTCGCTATTCGGGTTATCCAGGAAAGGACCTTGGGGTCGTATAACCCATTCCGAGTATGTGATACGTCATTATGGATTGCATTTGATGACCGGTGTTGAAGACCGGATATTTGTGAAAACGGAAGGATTACCGTCGAGTTACTCTACATCGGCTGATCTCCGATATAGAGGTTTTATCACCCTTAGTGACGGGAAGTCCGATCGTGATTAGTGAATATCCGGATTGCAAGGACTTCTTTGGAAGTGCCTTCGGTTCTGTTCGAGCCCGGAACAGACTTGTATGGATTGTATGTCTGACATTACAAATTGAGATATAAAGCTGATTTCTTTCAAATATATTTCTATTGGTGGCGGCGAATTTATTCTCTTAGCTTAACACCCTTCTCTGAGACGTACGAGCTTAGAGGTTATATAGTTGAAAGTTATTAGTGATATACTCCCAATTTGGTAGTGTGGCATGTTGAGTGTTGCTGTGAAATGATCATTGTTTGATCATTTGTGATAGGATCATTTATTTGATCATTTATCTTGGTGATCATTTCTATGATCATTTGTTGACCCAAAGCACAGCTTTTGTATAAAGCGTGGCTTTGTAGACGAGACTTCGTCGGACCTCACACCCCGGAAATGGTCAAAACAGGAAGGATGTGGCAAGGTTATTAAGGGGTAGCACCCCTTTAGTGTATGTCATTCCTTCTGGATAGAGGTGGTATCATGGTATGGAGCCCAGATACTTAACCTATGTTGTTGCTGCAAATTTTGTGGTTGTTGGAAATCGAGGATCCTCGGATAGATTGGTTACGATCGGGGGATGACATATTCGTGTCAGTAGTTACCCAGTTAGGGGTAACCCGGCCTTGTGTTGGCAGAGATCCGGTTTGGTTCTCGGGACGTCATTCCAGAGGCGTTTCCATGTGGCAATGGGAAGTTCCTTGGCCTGACCATTTGTTGGAAATCCAAAGAAACAATACGATCTTGTACGGTTTTAGTTGTAAAACCTATCATTCAATTATGGTGGCTCCCCACTGTTTGGATGGTAGCTATAGTAGGCATAAGTGCGGAATGCCTATGCTGGCTAAGATTTATATTCTACTTTCGAAATTGTTTTCTACACTATGCACTAGTAATAATATCAAATGTTTCTTTTTAATGCGTATCAAGCATCTTTGACTATCATAAGGAGAAATCTCCTCCGATTCTGCGTTTGCATTGTGTGTGTGTGCGGGAGGCCTTATGGTAGTCTCATTTTTAAAAAGCATTGCGAATTGACTTTAAAAATATTCCTCTATTTTGTTTTAAAGATAAACTATTTTGAGTTCTCACACCAGTCACATGACTGACTCAGAGTTTATTGTTTTCCTTCCTAAACTCTGGGTGCCCACCAATTTCCACACGGGCAGTCAAGAGTAAGGTTTATCAGGATATTCTGGAATTCAGGAGTTGCTGGAGGCAAACTGGATGGCATGGCGTATTACTAGTATATAATATTTCTTTTCCGCTGTTGATGTTGTTTGTTGTTGTACACTCTGATGATGTAATGAAATGTAATGTAATGTAATAACTGATATAGTTCTTTGTTTAAAGATTATTCATTTATGTATTATATATTGTTCCGCTGCGAATTGTGAGATTCTGATATTGATCTGTTGTTTCTGTTCTGTTCTATCTTTTTCTCTCTTCTTCTATCTTTTTCTTCTTCTTAAACCCTAACATTTCAATTTTTCGGCAACGAAAAAATCGCAAACGTTACAAGGAGCGACCATCCATAGCTCTGTCTTAAACATCTATTAAATATGTTGAATTGGTACTCTAATTTTTTTACATTCTCAATTGGATCGACATATTCAATAAATGCTTAATACAAAACTATGGTGGCTACAGGATCTATTCAGAACAAAAAACAATATAGATAACACATATCACTTATACTACCTTTAGAATTAGGAGCGATGAGGGATATCTTCATAGGGGTTCGCTTCTGGTTTGAGATATTAAGTAGCTGTAGGGTCCACATCTCTCCTAAAAAGAAGTATTAAGTAACCTAGTGAGATTTCAAGTCAATAAGGATGTCTCTAAAAGGGTTCACTTTAGCGTTGAGGTATTAAGTGGCTATTTTAGGGCCCATGTCCCTACCAAAAGAAGTAAACTAATGTGGTTCCATATTTTTAATTAAGAGCGACAGTGGATATCTTGAGAAGGGTTCACTTCAGGTTTGAGGTATTAATTGATTGATTTAGGGTCGCCTCTCTTCTATAAAGAAGTACTAAGTAACCTAGTGAGATTCCAAGCGATGTCAGTCAGATAGTACCAATGAGAAGTCCGCCTTGGGATTAGGTATTAAATGACAAAGGCTTACCTATAAATAAGTGTTAAATGGTCAGGGGTCTGCTTAGTTCTTATTAATTAGGTACTAAGTTGCTTGGGTACAGTCTCTCACATTGATAAGGCTGTAATAAAGATAGGACCAGTGAAGAGTCCGCCTGAGGACGGGTATTAAGTGATGTAGGATCTGCCTAAAATATAGGCGTTCAATGGTTAGAAGTCCAACTAGTTCTTTTAAAGGTATTAAGTGGCTTGGGTACTGTCTCTTACATGGCTACGATTTTATTGACAATAGATGCGTTAATGTTGGACATTAAATGTCGAAAGCCTTAAACATCGGTTAGAGATTAGCTAGGACCCACCGACATTGACCACATTGTTAAAAACCACCTTGGGAATAAGTATTAAATGACGGGGTCTAACTTGATTGAGGTCTTAAATGGAAGAGTCTGCAAATTTCTCTTTTAAGCATTTGTGGTGATTATAGAAGTCCGCTTTATATTATGAAGTATTAAGTGGCAAATCGGTTTAGAAGTATTGGGTGGTTGATAAAGCTTCGTCGGTATTTTGTACCTTGGAAAAAGGTAGATAGGTAATCGTATGTGCAATGAAAGATAAGTTGGAGTTGCTAACCTTAATGGATATAACAACTAAATGGAAACCAATCGGTAAAAATTTATATTATAAACAGTTTATAGAATTTTCAGTTACCAAAACGTTGTTCCGACCCCTTTCTCATTATAACCCACATGATAGATTTAGAGGAACATGTCACTTGAGCTGGATTTGCTTTGTTATTGGAGAATTCTTCTTTTCTCTCATGCTTAATGCTGATGTGACACTCTGCTATCTAAGGAATACCATAAATTCCAAGATAGTAGTCATAATCAGTATTCTTATCCTATTATTGTTTCCACTGTGAGTATAGATTTCTATCAATCTCTGATAATGTTCATGCTTATTTGCAAGTACCAAATCCAACGATCCGTTCTTTGATGGACTTGGGTTTCGATTTTTGTCGAAATTTAAGTCTAATATGGTATGGGTTGTTACATTTGGTATTAGAACTTAGGTTAGTAGATCAGTGAAAATATGATAAATTAAGAGAACGTATTTGTATATTCCTATCTAGTAATATTATATTTTTACGTTAGATTCTAAGAGTTTCGACTACATAAGTAGTTGTAGTTCCACTCCGAGAGAATGGATAAACCAAATATAGGTTGCAAATATCTTAGAGTCAAGATTTTCAGCCGACCTCAAAGTACCCCAGGGAGTGCCGATGATGCATAAAGCGCCGTTGATGAAGAATATGAGTACGATATATGGCAGAATCCCAAATACTGGAGGTGTTCGACTTGATGGCCGAGATTCTAGCTACCTTTTGATTTTGGATTTTAATGATGAGTTCCAATCGGAGACACACTTTTATTCTAGATGTGCAAAAAATTAGAGTCTGTATGTCGTAATTTTTCGAAAGCAAGTTTTTGTTAGGATGCATTCATTGATCACCTCTTTAATGGCAAACTGAATTTATATTTGGATATTTAATATCAATTCCTTAGTTCTAAACCTATGAGAGAAGCTTTATAAAGTATATTTTGGAAATGCCTTTAATTTTGAAAAAATGGGTTTTCAAAGGATTTCTTTCCCCAAGGACTTACTTGGAAATTTGTTATGGGAAAGTTCTGAAATTTTAATTTTCAAAGAAATACGTATACCACTAAGTTGGCCGTGTCAAGAAATTATTAGTTTATGAAACATTAATTTTTGAAATCCTTAAATATATATATATATATATATATATATATATATATATCAGTAAAGACTTGATTTTGATTTTTAGCAAATATAAATTTGATTTTGTAAGGGAAGATTTGAAATGAAATGTTTTTTACTATTTAGAAACAAGTACAAAGGAGAATATACTTTGCTCGGTGATTTTTGGGTTTATAAAATCAAGGTTTTTATATTTTCTCCCTTTAAGGTATGGACAAAATGGGAATGACATTCAATTTTATTAGAGTATGTAGTTTGAAGTGTTGTTGTACCCACTAGCTATTGGATAGTTCCATGCGAAGTAGGCAGGAAATAGCAGTTGGAATATTTTTAGGTTTTTGGAATTATTTTGATTGCAACAGTTTTGTTAGGGCTGCTACAATTTGCTAGAGCATGGTTTGAACTAGCGGTAGGCTTTGACACTGTCATAACGAGGATAGGAATTTTCCATGAATTGAAAGAGATGGTGTGGAACAACTACTATTATTTAATCCAACCCTAATTGGAATTAGGTTCAATTAACACCCAAAGCCCGTCTAGAGGTTGAACACCTAGCGGTAAACCTAGAGTGATCTATTAGTTAATGAGTTTTGGCACAACTTAAAACTGGAACGGGACTATAAAAGTCACGTCCGAATCTCCAATTGTATTCTTTCATTCTTCCTTCCTCAACAAGCCGAACCCAATCTCCATCTTCCTCCTTATCCAAGTGTCAACCTCTCTTCTATTCCTCCCCTAGGGGACACCGTTTTTCGCCAGGAGCAGTAACCTCGCCTCCTCCGTGCCGGTTTTTCACGTTAAATCTCGACCAACCACCACTCTAGATCTAAATCTTATTTTCTCCCTTTGACCATTTCTTAGTCTAAGGCACCCTTTCGCACTGTCGGTTTTTCCCTGCACCATTATGGTCTCAACCCTCAAGAAGCAACTTGGCTGGACCGGAATGAGAAGAAGGTTTCCCTTTTGAGCTGGAAGAGTTATTCGTCATGGTAGGATTTGCACTGATCCTCTGCTTCGAGACTTTTGAGCGGGAATGTTTCCCATGTTGTATCTGCCTATTCGATGGAGGCAATAATTTGATTATTCCAGAGGTGAAGGATGTCTTGATTGAGCTGACTAATGATGATCTCGTTGAGAATTTGGAGGCCTCCACAAAGAATGCAGACTTGGATGATTTAAAAGTAACCGACTCAAAGTTTTTGCATGAAATCTTTTCCTCAAGAGGTCAGTGTTTAGATAATGGATAAGCTACATCCGAATGTCCATCTAATTATGTGCATCATTCGACATGACGTCTTTCCTAAAACGAAAAGTTACGACCGGATCTACCCATTGGTGTGGAAGACTACATATGCTAGTATTGACGACATCGCCGTTAATTGGACTCACACTCTTATGGGGAAATTTGTTGATCAAGGATTAACACTCTACAGAGTCACTTTTCATATTTTCACCTATCCACTCTTGACTTTAGATAATACGGGCGAGCCTCCATGGAGAGACAGTTTAGTAGAAGGTTCCTTCTGTCATTATTAGATCCTTTCTTAGGAAGATGGCAATTCCGAAGCCGTCGGCAACACCAGTAGTGCCAGTAGCACAAGATTGGATGTATAGCTGTTATGCTACGACATTTAAGGGTCGCAGCAATGGATCGAGCTCTAGCAGTGGAGCAAGGCATCTCACAGTCTATAGGCATTATTTTAGGATTTATGGTGTTGTATTTTCCCTTCCAATATTTTTTCTTTTCTTTTAGGTTATTTGGATTGTAACTATTAGTTTTCTATTGCAAAAGGCACGCATGAAATTATGAATTTCTATCTATTTACTGTGTTATTGTTTCTGGACATGCGAACCGCTCTTATATATGCATTGTAAAGAAGCAATATAAATATGTGAATCTCATAAAGTCACTTGACTAACAATAAATAAAATATAAGATTGGAAGTTTAGAATAGTTGGAAAATTTTAGCAAATAACATGATAAAGTTGTTTTTGTATCATGGGTCATTGCTCATGTTCCTTAAAAGCTAAATTTTTTGAATAATAGATGTGTTGAATTTTTATTTTATATAAAATGTCAAGTTTCGTGTAAAGATTACTTATAGATTTTGGAATTTGGTTCATGCGTTTAGCGCATAACCGACACTGGATCGGTCACCTATAAATAGAAGCTTCTTTCGGTCTCTCTTTGGCAATCCTAACTATTCTTATCTTAGAAGTAGGTGTGAAGCGAGCTTTGAGTAGCCATGGCTATCGCTAACAGACTTGCGAGAATTGAGCAAGAAATAATCTTTTTCCAGAAATATTTTTTCAATTTAACCCGTCGAAAATTTGAACCTGCGTCCAAATTGTTCTTTATTCCACCGTTCCATCTCCATTCATATGTTTGAAATAGATACGGAGCTAAAAGATCCACCACTTTAATCCCTGTTTCAAAGATTGATAATTTCGTATCTAATTCCGACTATGTTGAGATTGTGGCTTGATTTATCAAAATTTTGAGAAGGAAATTTTTTCAAAATTTTTCTCCTTGATTTGAAAAGTTCTTTTTTGAAAAAGGATTTTTTTGTGTTTTTATTATTTGTGACACTAAAATTATTTTTAGATTTTTTTTCCAAAAATTTGGTTTAAAGGAAAAATGCGTATCTAAATGTTTTGGAATTTTATTTTTCCAATGATGTACAAATTAGAAAAGTGAGAAAGCGTTTTGTGAAATCTTTGACTTTGAAGGCCACATGTTAGGTATAGTGAAGGAAAATGGAGTTAGAATTTAAGAATTTAGCAGTGCATTAGGATTGACGATGCGATAAATGCAAGCGATAACAAGGGAAAAACTCTTTTAGCCCTGAATTCTATTTCCATAGTTTAACGATGACGCATGCGAGTCTATTTTTAGACTTAATTCTGTTTTAGGGCTTGAATATTCTAATGTATTTTGTGTGTGGAAAATTTGGAGTAAATCCGGGACAACGAGGAAATTTCCACTGTACTACGAGAATAGGAAGACTATAGAGTGGTAAGAATATTGAATTCTCCATCTAAATTTCTTTTTTCAGCATAGGAGTAAAGTTTAGGAAGCGATTTTCGATGCGTTAGATTACTGGATGGTAGAAAGTAGATGTTGGTTGCTTTATACTTCTATTCGTAGGAGTATGGAGGTTTTGGTTGAAAAGATTTTTCAAAAAGTTGCATACATATAATACTGCTAGTATGTATGTAGGTTTTTTGCATCATATTTCCCAAAATGTTTTCAAAAGAAATGCACGGCGGATCCGATTTAGAATCATTTTGCATATATATTTTCTATATGGTGATACAGTAATATATGCACTTGTGCACATTTGGTTGCAAAAATTGGTTGTACACTCATCGGTTGTGTAGTTTAGAATAATTAGAAGCCAAAACCATGACTTAGTTGTTGGTGAAATTTCAAGCACAAAATTCTTTTTAAGGGAGGAAGAATGTAACATCCCGTAATTTGGAATTAGTCATGAAACTACACCATTGCGTTTGTGAAAAAATTCTGAGCAACTTTCAAATTTGGAGTTTTGCGATTGGAGTCCGAACGAAGAAGTTATAGATGAAAAACAAATTCGAAATGAAAATAAATAGATGAATAATAAAAATTAATGTTTTTTATTTTATCGCCCGAGCCCACAGACCAACCTGTCATTGGGACTGGTCGACCCATAGCCTTCAGGCAACTAGGGTTAGCCTAGGCCTAACCAGCTGGATTTAATATACTTTGATCTAATGGTTCTAGTTGTTTTAGCACCTACAAATTCAGGCCTAACCCTCAATTCTCTTCTCATATTTTCCTAGAGGTGGTAACGAAGATATGCCATTTCTTATTCTTTACTTTCTTTCTAAATTATAAAAATAAGATATTTGTATTTATATTCATACAAATTGGAGGAGAATAGAATCTAATAAAAAAGAGAAGAGAATCAACTATACGCGTATTTGAGCTAATTTGTATATATATATATATATGTATATTTGTGTCTATTTCTCTCCTAATGCTAAATCTCCTCTTAGATCTGTAATTCTAATATATTTATTTATCTTTTTATAATATTTCTTGGATTATAAAGGATCTAGAGATGAATTAAAGGTTCTACTTTAGATTAGGGTCGTCAATTGGTCCGGTCGGGTTCAAGTCGAGTCGAGTCAAGTTCGGATAGATTTTAAATGGGTTGGGTCAACCCGTTTATAAAATAGGTCTGAAATAGTCAACCCGAACGCGACCTGATTATAAATGAGTTGACCCGATCCGTGTAACCCGATTATAAACGGGTCGAGTTGGGTCGTAAACAGGTCGGGTCAACCAGTATAGGTATAAATGGGTTATAAATGGGTCGTAAACGGGTTATAAACGGGTCAAATTCGGGTTAACGGGTCGGGTCAACCCATATAAGGCGGTTTATAAACGGGTTGTAAACAGTTATAAACAGGTTAAATTTGGGTTCACTAGTCGATTTGGGCTATAATCGGGTCGGGTCAACCCATATAAGTATACATGGGTTATAAACGGGTCAAATTCGGGTTCATGGGTCAACCTAAAACACACCCTATTATAAACGGGTCAAATTCGGGTTGACCCGAAAATGACCCGCCCACTTAACCAAGTCGGGTTAACCTGCTAATTTTCGTGTAATCTTTGGGTCATGTTTCAGGACATGTTGGAAATTGACATTCCTACTTCAGATTTAGAGATTTGGATCGCTTTTTAAAAGAGGTGAGTGGAAAATTTTATAGATTCTTATAATTAAAAGTTATCCCGTTGGTGTTTATTTGATTATTATGCCTGATCGGATAATTGTATATGAGTTGTAAGCAACAAATTTAATATAATCTGAGTATAATAAATATTGCCTACATATTCTTGCTTATGAATTGATTTAGAATGTTTTACAACCTGATCTGGAAATCAGTCCCAAAAGTATGAAATCAGAATATTGATTTGAATGAAATTTATTCTATATATGAAAATAGGTTGTATGATAATGTTATGAATTTGGATTATTATCCTAATCTTGTTCGAATGTAAACTTTTCTATGTTTAGAGTTGTTGGAATTTAGATCCATTTAATATTTGTAAATTAGTTTGATTTCTTTCCCTTTTTGAAAAAATACAGCATTTGATCCAATAAGGAATGAATGCAAATAAAAATAGAAAAAGATGTGTAAAGTATGAATTCATTGTAGTTTACACTGTCTATTTCAGTAACAAAAATAAATTATTATTCCTTATAATTTCAAACGATGTAATCTTTTATATTTTAAAGTTAAATATATTTTTTGAACTAATTTATGGAAATTATAATGGATAATCTTTTTAGATATTATTCCTTAAAGGAGTGTTAAGTAACCTAGTGAGATTTCAAACAAATAAGATGTCTCTGAAAGGATTTACTTCAGTGTTGAGTTATTAAGTGGCTATTTTAAGACCGGCCTTCCTACCGAAAGAAGTAACCTAATGAGGATTCATATTTATAATTTAGAGTGATAGTGGATATCTCATAAAGGGTTTCGCTTCGGGTTTGAGGTATTAAGTGACTGATCCAGGATTCGCCTCTCTCCTAAAAAGAAGTATTAAGTAATCTAGTGAGATTCCAAGCGACGTCTTCTAGATAGTACCAGTGAGGAGTCCGCTTTGGGGTTAAGTATTAAGTGACAAGGCCTATCTATAAATAGATGTTAAATGGTCAGGGTCGGTCTAGTCCTTGCTAATGAGGTTTTAAGTTGCTTGAGTATAGTCCCTCACATTGCTAAGGCCGTAATAAGTGATGTAGGACCTGCCTAGAATATGGGTATTAAATAGTTAAAAGTCCGTCTAGTCCCTTTAAAAGTATTAAGTGGCTTGGGTACCGTCTCTTACATGGCAATTTTATTGATGATAGATGCGCTAATAGTTGGGCATTAAATGCCGAAAGCCTTAAATAGTGGTTAGAAGTCTTTGTTTGTAACGACCCATAAATTTTGATTTATAGATTTGTTAGTTTAATTTAAAGTTTGCAATTTAATTTAGGAAGAAATAAAAATTCTAGAAGTTATAATGAAGCAGATGTTAGAAATCTAAATGTAGCAATTGAAATTAAGATTTACAAATACAAATTTGTAATTGCAATCAATTGAAATTGTGAAAATTTGTCATACTTGGTTATAAGTTTAATATAAGAAACAAACATGAATATTAAATTAAATAATGAATTAATATGCAAAGGAATTGAATTAAACATGAATAGCACGAATATTAATAAATGAAATTATGCAATAATTGTTAAATGATGGCATTAATGAATGAAATAAGATTTGAAAGTAATAAAGGAATAATTAAAATGAACATTTAACCAATGAAAAAAGGAAAAGGTCGTAAGAAGTAAAATGCAATTCAAATGTGATTGAAATAACTGTTTAGGTTATAATGGAGTGTAAATAGAAATAGTGGAAAACTTTATAATTTGTTAATTAAATATGATTGTATAATTAATACTGAAAGAAATAAAGTTGGAAATAGTATTAATAAAATAATAAAGGAAATAAATTGCAACTGTATAAATGGAAGTGAATGTAAATATTAATTAATTTATGGTATGATAACAAATTTATATAAATTACCTAATTAATTGGTCAATTAATTTATTAGAAATCAAACTCATTTAAATGGTAAGTAATTATAATATGTTATTGATATAAATGTTACTTTAATGATTATTAATAAAGTAATAGAAGTGTAAATAAAAACTAAATAAAAACATAAATTTATTTTAAGGAAACAAGAGATATATTGTACAAATTGATGAATTAGTATAAATTTAACAGTAATTATAATAAATTAAGGAAATATGTTAATATGAGTTAATTATTAATAACTTGGAAGGTATTCCAACCAATTTAAGTTAAATGTTACGCTTGGTTATAAATTGAATATAAGAGAACTAATATATATATATATATATATATATATATTGAATAAAATTTTGAAATAGTTTGAAATAAATGGTAATTGAGAAAACCAGTGTTATGTGAGTAATTATAATATTGGTTTGTAAATAATGAACCTATAAAAGTGTGATTAAGAGTTAATGACAATAATTATTGTACGTTATTTATTTTATTAGAATGAAACCAAGATGAAATAATTAATTGAGATTTTTAAATTTTAATTAACGAGTAAAATTGACAAAATTTCCAATATAATTCAAATACAGTAATTAATGCAAATTTAGATGGAATAATTATTGGAATGGATTTTGATTTCAATAATTATTTCATCCATTTTGTTAATAATGGATTCAATAGTAGAATGAAAAGAAAATTTAATAGAAATTTTGGAAATTAAATTTTAATTTCTAAATGAAAGAAAATGGAGTTTTACGCTGAAATTAATAATTAAATCAGCATTTAAGAAACATCTAAATTTGTTTAAATTTGGATAAATGACTAAGAATTATTAAGTGATAAAAATTTCCAATTCAAAAAATGCAATATAAAAATTGGATTTATTTACTAATTCTTAATTTATTTAATTAATATAAAAATAGCCATTTTGGCCACTGACTCAGATTTCGAGGAATCCAGTTTCATCGGATCCATATCGGTGAATTATTGTAGGGTTTCAAGTTTCGTAGCGATCGGACTTGTCGTTTGATCGTACGAACGTGAAACGCCTTGAAATCGATTTAATTAAAACCAATTGCAAACAATTTGAAATTATTGATTTTAGCATAACTTCTTCATACGATGGAATTTGGACTTGAAACTTGTTCCATCGCGTTTAAAATATTTAAAAACATCTATTTTGATATATGGGATGATCCATTTTTGTTTCGGAGCCGAAACGGGCTTTTCGGGGCATTATTGTCATTTAAACCAATTTGACTTTAACAGTAACCTGCAAAAGTGATGGAATTGGGCTGCGAAACCAGTACCATTGCATTCAGAAGGCCTTTTTATGTTAGGATCGCCTGTCAGCATGCTTAAATCGGAGTTCGAGCTGTTTTGCGACCTAGCTATATAATTACGACACACATCTCAAGAAAAATAATAAAATATTCCCAAAACCCTAGTATTCTTTACTGGCCGCCTTCTCCAATTTGCGATCAATCCATCAAGTAATCGCGAATTCTTCCAACTGCAAAGTTGAAGAGCTCGCTACGAACTTCAAATCCAACGGTAGAGATCGTGTTTCGAGCGTTGTGGAAGGGGAAATCGAAGGTGAAACCGTGGCCGTTCATCCTCGTTTTTCATGCTATGGTGATGGCCGAGCTTAGTGATGTTTGGTGCGAAGGATGAGGCAACGTAGAGCTTCGAGATGGAGGTATTGGATCGTGGTCTCGGCGAGCAACGAAGAAAGGCTATTAGGGTTTTGAGAGGATGATGGGTTCGGCTTTGACCTGGGAAACGCGTGAAGAAGAAGATGGGGGAGGGGCGCGTGTAAGGTGCTGACGTGGTTTTTTTTCCATATTCGAATTTATCAATGTTCTAAATCGAATAACTTCCTCATACGATCTCGAATTTACGCGCGATTTTTTTTAGGATCGTAATAAAATTCCGGACATTTTGGTGCTGGTTTGCACGGATTCTAAGACTGTGAAATTTTTGGGTTTAAATTGGATTTAAATTCAATTTAAACTCAAAAGGTGGGTGTTTTAACCCACTCACAACTTCTAAGATTTCTTATGTTAGTTAAATTGATTTAAAATATGAGTAGAAATTTATTTATGACTGTTTTGCATATTTTATTCATCATCCCAGTTAATTCGCATTTATTTAATTTAACTGTTAATTAATTTTATTATTGCATATAAATTGACAATTCAGGTTTATTTATTTTGCATATAAACTGGTAGTTAAACAGTTATTTATTTATTTTTTTTATTTTTTTTATTTTTTTTGAATATAAACTGTTCGTTGATACCTGTTATATTTTATATGCTCTATATTGATGTTTGTTTAAATACGATGATGATTGTAATAAATGGTTGATGATTGATATTTGGATGAATGGATGATATATTTTATATTGTATAAACTGCAAGTTATTATGCATTTTATTGCATTTGGGATTGCGGTTTGAAATGATATATAACCGCAATTTTATTTTTAAATTGCGGATTGAAATGATAAATATCCATATCACTTGACCATAGGATAGAAAATTTTATACAGACAACGCAGCCTATATATAGAAATATTTAAAAAACAAATGATTTCTATGTTTTGGATAAGATACGGTTAAATAAATATTAAATTTTGATATTATATGAATGTTATTTTATATATACATATATAGTTAAATTATTGAATTTAAGCTAGGTATAAATTTGTTAAATAAAATAAATAAGTGGAATAATGGAGTTTGATTATTTTATATTATATGGTTAAGTACATGTTAAGATATTGAATATATATAGAGTTTTAAATAATTAAATCAATTAAGTTTGGGAGTTAAATTGAAAATTTATTTGGAATTGAGCTTAATTAAGAATTTAACTTCATAGGTTGATGTAGAATTTATTAACTTGAAATTTTAAAAGGTATGATATTTATAACTGAATTTTTATTCAATATGAATTAAACGAATATTCCTAGTATAAATAAAATTGAAGGAAATATTTAGTTATAAGTAATTTGAGTTTTATTTAAAGGATTATGGATTTATTTTAAAAAAAATTCAAACTAAATAATAGGACATTAAATTGTTGAAAATAAATTTTCAACCTTAGTTCCAATTGTGTAATATTCAAAGTTTTAAATATATTGAAACTGAAGTGGTTTATTGAAACTGGAAGTGAATTTAAAATTTATGGATTTAGACTTATTTAAAGAAAATAATATTCTAAAGTCGTGGAAATTATTTACTTTATAAAGTAATTTTAAAAATTCAAACCATTTTATTTATATACTATTGAATATCCAAACCATTTAAGTTAGAAGTTATGGTTTTAAAGCTATGGATTCGAATTTTTATGTTTTGAAGAGTTATAATTTAAATGTATGGTTTCGAGATATTATAAATTTTAAAGTAGTATGGTTTTAGAAAAAGATATAATAAAAATGATATCATATTGATTTGTGTAACGCGCCACCTTTTTGGATAGTTCAAATCGATAATAAACACACATGTCAGAATCAAGCCATTCAAAAGGGAGGATTGTTAACGGGGTAAATAAGAAAAAAAAAGGAAAGAAAAACAAAATACAGAATCTCGCAGCGTAACGACGAAATATAATAATCAAATAAACAGTTCATGAAGCTGTTTTACAAATAACATGTCGTTACACTTTTACAAATTCAAATCAGAGTTACACATATATCATAAATAACCAAATAATGCAGCGGAACACAGAATGTAGTGGAATAATAAATAGCAATAATATACTGAATCTTCGACTTCGTCCCCCAGAAATAGTCTTCAATGCTGAAAAACTCAGGCTGACCCGAGCATAAAGGAAAATAATACACTCGAGTCAGAACTAAAATTCTTACGCAAATTAAATCAAAAGTATATGAAATAAGGAATGCAGATAACTACATTTTTGAAGGTTCAAATTTATGGAAATGTTATTGCTTCCACATTCAAAATAAAATGGATTTCACAATAGATCCATTCTAGTAAATTACAAATTTACAGAATAATTTCCAGTTAAATTTCATAGTTTTAGAGATTTGATTTATAAAAATGTTCCAAAGTTTCAATATTCACTTTTTTTTTGGAAACTTCCTAATGTTTCAAAATTTAATTTTGAAAACTTTCAAGTAAGATAACGACGGTTTACTTTCCAAAAATATTTTTATGGTTCAAATAGTAAATCTAAACATAATATTTTTTCTCTGATGTAAATACTTGAAATTCATGGGTTTTACATCCTTATTCAGTGTGCAAATAATCAATATGAATTTAAATAATTACAATAAACTATAGGGTGATAACAAAGATATATCAAATAAATGAACAAATATACATTCAATCACAATAGCATCCATAACAACATACAATCAACATTCAATCAATCAATTCAACAAATCAACCAATTCAATAATATGTCACAGTAATCATTAGTCATCACATATTGGAATTTAGCTATTCAAATTAAATATTAATAAATATTCCAAACCAACAATCAAAAATTTATCACTATATGACCTGGTTTAACTTGCAATAAAATTTTAGTATTTCGTGAGGGAGTTTAAACACTCACCTTCTGAATTTCCCTTTTCTAGTCGGATTTGGATCCACTACTACTTCCTCCTTTTGAGTTGTTTCCTTCTATCCTAATCTTTTTTTTAGAATGTTTTGGAAGAGATAAAGAAGTTGCTATAGATCTGGATTTAAAGAAAAAGATTTGGAAAAAAGAAGAATGTTTGAAAAAGAAGAAGAAAAATTAAAGAAGATGAAGAATTGAAAAAGAAAATGAAGCTTTCAAAAAGAAGAAGATTTTAAGAAGAAGAAACAGAAGACAAAGAATGAAGTTAAAAAGAAGAAGAAGGAGATTTAAAGAAGAAAAAATGAAAATGGAAGGAGGAAGGTGAAGAGAGAAAAAAATGAGATGGAAGTTTTATTTGAAAAATGAAGCTATAGAAGATGAGAGTAGAAAATGAAATATGACTAAACGAATGAAGATGAAAGCAAATGAAAAGCTAATATGGTATATATAAACAAACTAGGAATTGAAAGAAAGTAAAATATGAACAACCCTAAAACGTAGTATTGAAAGATGTGAACTAAATGAGTATGCGGTGATAGAAGAAATAAAATGCAAATGAAGAAATAAAATTATAGATTATTTAACAATAAGGAAATAAAGGTGGAGGGACAAAACGCACGTATAGTTTTAAATGCTTTAGGCATTGATAATGCATAAGAAAATGTATGTAGGAATGAGAAAATTTGCAAATCAAAAGAAAATAAAAAAATTTATAACCAAAAATGAGATGGAAAGAATTAAATATAGCCTAAAATCTTAGGCTTAGGTATTAAACCGAAGGAGAAACGAACGAACCAAGTTTTAATAATGAGGTAACTATTTTAAAACGTACATGCAATAAATAAAAAGAAATGAAGGGACCACATACACATTTTGAAATTCAATTTCTTTCGAAACGTAACTAAATTAATTTCATTCACTCAAATAATACTCAATTTGTACACATACAAATTTTTATCTACGCACAATTAATAAAATTATACCTACCTTAAAAATGAGAACGTTCAATTCTTTTATTTCCATTAAAGCACCATTTCTGTTTAACACAAAATGTACGTTTCTTTTATTAAATCTATTAATTGCAATCAAAGTTTTCTATCCTTTTAATCGAAATCTTCCCAGTACATTAATTGCAATTAATAACAAAGTTAAATTTCAAAATAGATAAACCAAAATGGACGAGAAATAGGATAATTGTTTCCTTAAGTCATTTAAACCTGTTTATAAATTTGTTGTTTTACACCACCGTAATAAATAACTTACTTAAATTATATTCCTATTCTTGAAATCAATATGTATGCTAAAACAACATTCAAATAAATGTATATTTCCTTTTTTTAACAAATCATTCTATTCTTTACTCTAATTAAATTAAATCTACATTCACAAATGAAATATTTCAAGGCAAGACACGCGTGTAAGTAAATAAACCTTACTGGAAGACCAAAAGAGGCGTGTATTTAATGAAATAAAGTAGTAATAAAATAAAATAAATGAAAGCGACAGATTTAAATTTGAGAATGTAGTCCGTACATAGAAATCACAAATCAAATATACTAAAAAAACAATTCATTTTAACATATTTTATTAACCCTAACACGCTCAAATTTACACACATATATGTATTTTTATTTAGTAAACAGTAAATAAAATTAAACACTACAATTAACATAATGAGGTCCGCCACCCCACACATTAAAAGATGAACTGGGACCCCAAAGTCAAATTTGAAACGGAATAAATCTCCTATGTTAATATGCTAACTATTCCAAATCAAAAACTTAACCAAACCTTCAAGTTGTTTTCTTACCATATTATTATTGTATATTTTTTTTAATTAAATTCAAATTAAGGAATATTTAGATAAATCAAATATTCCAACTAGAAATATATAACAAAATTCAATTCTTTGTTTTAATGAAATTAAATTAACATTCATAGATGAAATATTTACTTTATTTGATAAGAATATTCTTATCAAGAAACCATTCTTTTCTTTTATTTTTATCAAAACATATTTCTTTTTATTACACATTCATTTACAATTAACACCTCCCCCTTTAAAACCAACTTATATTTAAAGATTATCCCATTTAAGAATCACAGAAATAATACTTCGTACAACCACATCATTTCTTTATCAATTAATTTCATATAATCGTTAGATTTATATCAAATTTAAGTGCTTACAATTTGAACGTAATATTTCTCTATGAAATTCTCAATATATTTTTAACACAAAACATATGTTGCACATATCATTAATTAATTACCATTTACTTCTATCTCTTATTAATGACAAGATATAATTACTATTACTTACAATGATTAAATCTCAAAACATATCCTAATACAGGGAAGATAATTAATCCAATTGTTTCCTTTGAAATCCAATTTTCTATTTTAAACCCAATATCTATATACTAATTTAATTCCAACATGTAACTACAAATGTAATAAAACCTGTTCATTATATATTTAAATTTCAAACAAATCCTTTTATTTTGATTTACATTCTTATTATCAAATCAACTATTCCCTTATGCAATTGATTAACATAAGTTTTACACTCACCACTCAACAGTTAACGTTTCTTCTTATATAGCAGTTGTAATATTTCAATTACATTAATTCTCCATTAATTACCAAATAAATTTCTAACGGATTTAATAATAAGAAAATAAATAAAACAATGGTTATACGTTAATAATCCATATCTATTAACTTATTGTTTACAAACAAAGGTTAATAAATTTACGTACAAAATAATTGATTTCATACTCCATATTAAAACCAATTGCAATTAATAACATAAGATTACATCAATTTATATATCGTTTATTATATTCCTTATTAACCTTTATTATTTAAGTTGATTGAAATTATGTTAACATAGTATAGAAGTCAATTACATTCAATCAATATTAGCCAATTATATGTTTTATCTCATTAAATTATTTGTTTTAAGATCTGTCTTAAAGTCAAAATTTCAAATCTAATATGATTCAATTTAATAAATCATAAAGTTTAATTTCTGACAATATTAAAGCCCAAAACCCTATTAAATTTAATATTTTTAATTATCAAAATATGGGTTGTTATAATTTGGGTCTTAAAATAAAAATGATATCGTATTTATATGGTTTGAAATAGTATATTCTGGTTTGAAAGTGTAATTTTTTTTATGACCGCGGTGTTATAATAACGTTTGGTTGTTAAAAGAGACCGGGATCGGAAGTTGTCATACTCTCTGCCAACACGAAAACCACTTTAACAACCGTGTACGCGGTGGAGATTTCAGAATGAAGTAGGATGGTGGCGGCGTTTCCTTATAGGTAAATACGTGGACCCGACTCCCGTGAGTTGGCATAAGGTGGCTAAAACAGGTGCGATTCTTGGGCCAATGAGGTCATTCCTCTGATCGGATACTCCTCTTCGATATTATACTCTGACATTGGATTATTTCAGTGGCCACTTTTGATTTCTTTGATTTTAGGAGGAGTTTGTCCGAGGTGGGCGGTAGCAGCAGCTACGCGTGACCACCAGCCCGGATGCGTAATTGGTATATCTACCCTGGCATTGCCTAGTTGTGCCATGTCACCTACCCTATGGTGCTTTGTACGAGTTTGGATTTCTCCCGTAGCCCGTGTGGCATCCTCTGGTGGCTTCCCGATCAGGAGGGATTATGATATTGGATGGACTGCTGGGACTATTACGTGTTAATGTGGAAAATGTAAAGCCTTAACGCTATTTAAAAGTATGTTTTTTTACTATAGACACTATTATAATAGCGCAATATACTACATAGTAAATAGTTTAACGGATCCTTAGGAGATGTAAATCCCAAGCATCTATTGAGTTACTGCACTCATATTTATTTCTTTTAATTTAACTCACATAAGATCTTTTAGTTCTGACCCGGGTGTTTTTGTCTTTTCAAATTCGCTCGGGTCAGTCCGAGCGTTTCAGAACCTAAGACTTTAGCTCTGGAGGACAAAGACGGAGATTTTTATTATTATTATTTATTATATTCCACTACACACCATATTCCGCTGCATTGTTATTATTGGTATGTGTACTCTGATATATATTGTATAAGTATAATTAAATATTTTGTAAACAGCTTCATGAACTGTATATTTGATTATTATATTTTATTCTTCCGTTGTGAGACTCTGTTTTCTTTTATTTCTTCTCGTTTTTCTTATTTACCCCATAACAATCCACCCTTTTGTATGGTTTGAATTGGCACGTGTGTCGATTTAAAGCGTGCGAAAAGGCGGGCCATTACATCTGGTATCAGAGCTTTGGTTTAGCGATAAACCTTAGCTTTATGGGGTCAGACTCTTTATTATTAGGGTAGTAATACCCTATGGGAGTCGCTGAGAGTATATAGAGCGTATTTGTTAGTGTTATAAAAAGGTTTTGATATTGTGTTAATCTGTTCCGTTTCGTATTTATAAACTCTGGTTGATGCATGGGACGCTATGACATCAATAGGAATTTCTAAACACTTAATACGACAAACCGACACAATATTTGTTTTAATATAGGTGAATGAAATAATTTTGCCTATTATATTTTCTATATATATAAAATAATTTTTTATAAAGATTTTATTGGTTGTTAGGAATAAAATTTATAAATAATAGGTAAAATAAGATTGAAAATAAAATCAATGAAATTTGGAAATTTTAGAACTTAAGTTCCGGAGTTTTGAAAATTTCTTTCAATTGATTTTAGAATATTATAATAATATAATTTAGTAGTATTTTCTGATAAATATTTCAATATAATTTCAAAGAAATGTTTTAAAGGAAATTTTGGAAGGATAAAGTTGTACTTTTCCCCCTTTGTTGCTGAAAAATAATTTCGGTGATGAGTGCACGCATCATCGACATTCATATTTCGAAGTGGGAAGGCCACTGTAGTAGTTTTACTGCAGATTTATTTGGATAAACAAATATGAATTTTTAAACTATTTTAAATATAATTCGATATATATAAATTTGAAGAAGTATATTTATCTATTATCTTTATAATGATTTGAAATTAAACCCGGTATTTAAATTCTTAAGTTTCCATTATTTTACAATTTCAATTAGTGTGGTAAAATGGAAGTTAATTAAAAAAGTGGAGCCTTTAATTAAAATAAGTAATTTAATGCTAAGTTATGAATGAAATTAAAGGTAATCTGAAATTGTAAATTATAAAAGAAGATGAAATTATTGAACCATATAAAAAAAACATAATTTTTTTTGAGAAAACTTGTATAACATTCATTTACATCCTTATAAAAATATATATAACTTACCGAATATTAAAAGTTTAGAAATTGTAATAGATATTATACAAATAATAAACTTGAGATAATGAAAGTATTCAATGAATTTGCAATTTTCAATGAGAATTTAATGTTATAAACTTAAGTTATAATTGAAATTTTACTATAAGTAAATATAATTAAAGGTAAGTATTACAAATAGATGATTATAAACTTAAGTAAATAAAATGGAAATGCTAAGAAATTGAATGGGACATGAATACTATTGATAAATGAATGTAAATAAATAAGGGAATGCAATAAATGAATGAAGTTGAGAAATGCATAAATGTAATGCAATAAAAAGAAACTTACATGACCTTCAACAATTGAAAGTAATAAGTGAAAATAAATGAAACAAACACTGAATGAGTAAATGAAATTAAAAGTTTGTTAGAAATAAACGTAAATTAAAAAGATAAATCATTGTATAAATAAAAAGAAAATAAAACAACAAATGTATGAAATGGAATTTAATAATAAGTAAAGTTGATTTGTTGTTGTTTAGTTTATGGTTGTTTGGGCAAGGATACTTTAAAATTGGATTGGATGAATGAATAATCTATTTGGTTTTATATAAGGCTGTTGAGTTAATGATGCGCTAATAGTTTATTCTTCATTCCGTACAATTTAAAGTTTTGAACCCGAACAACTATTTGTGTTTAATATGTATGATTGATTGATTTGTGTTGATTTTATGTGATGATTTTATGTGATGATTATATGCTGTGGTTGCAATGATTGATGTTTGTATGAATTTGTTGTTATCGTTTAAAACAAACGCTTAAATATTTCATTTTATATAATTATTAACTCTTTTGGATTATATAAGTGAAATACAGGTTATGAAAGCAATTGCTACTGCATTTGGTTTCATAATTAAGCGTATATTGCCCGACAAATAGGTACGTTCTCGGATTTCGGTTTTATAGCGCTATTTTATATTGCTTTCCCGTGTTGGGATATATATTATTTTGGGAAATATATGCTATATATTGTTATTTTGATATTATATTTTCTCTGGAGCCTCTCCGTACAAAGAAGACTCTACCAAAATTTTCCGTAAATTTTGGACTTAGAAAATTTTGAAATTATTTTCAAACTTATTAATTTGAGTATAAAAAGATTTAATGGTTATAATTGGTATATTTTATCTAAATTAACTAATTTTGTAAATTTATTTGTTTATAAATTTAGTATTTAAATATGATATACTAATTTCGTAATTCTTCTTTTCCCTTCTTTTCCTTTTCGGGGACGAAAAGTTTTGAGTGGGGGAGCGTGTAACGACCCGTAAATTTTGATTTATAGATTTGTTAGTTTTGTTGAATATGCGCTTATATGATTTTTGTTTGATGATAATAAACATATATACATTCGTTTAAATGTATTTGTTAATATACTATTTTATTTTTCATAGATTAAATAAATATTTGCTGAATAAAATTAAATAACACAGAATTTGAATTCAAACAGAAATTTTATTCAAACAAATATTTGTTACAATTTTTGAGTAGTACAAATTCAAGCTCTCACTATTCACTATACAATTTTGATTCTAATTTCATCACAATTCAATTTACATAAATTCCTCACTACATATAACTCACACTCGTAGTTTATCTTCAACTTCATTCCAGTTAGAATCCAGCATCTGAGCAATCTGCAAAAATATTCACTAACGCAGTAAAATTGAAAAAGAAATATTTTTGCAATATAAATAAAATATGGATTTTGAAAATATTATTTGCCTCGGTTATTTGGGTTGTTTGTCATCATTTACATTTGAATTCATCATACACGAACAATGTGACATGTACAGTGTATCACTGTACATGCCATAAGGCCGTGCACACCGATATACACTTGATAATGTTACAGGGACAGGTGAGCACAAGGTCAAACCCAAAATAAAAGGACGGGTTCAACTCAGGTGCAATATAAATAAAATCACAACACGAGCAAAAGGTCAAACTCGAGTTTTGAAACTGGATTCAACTCAAGTGAAATTTCAAAAATCAACATGAAATGATCAAGGGTACAAGTCCAAATACAACAATGTGTAGCATCAGTTACAAGTAACCAGAGACAAATGGAGAGAGGCAATAACAATGAACCAGTGGAAATAAAACAGAGTGCATGCTACAACAATCGACAGTACAAAGCTCAAATTTAATCCCAAAGCAACCCAACAGCAATGCATGCAACAGAGACCAAGGCTCAATATGCACAAATATGCAAACAAACCAATGAATGACCAAGTGCATCAGGAATATGCAATCATCTCAAGATCACAATACTACAGAGAGCATATGCAAGGGTCAAACAAATGGATGCAACAGAAGTATGGTGAAATCCAAGAACTCAACAAAATGGCCAAGCAAGTGAACCACTAAACCAACAAACAAGACGAACCATCAAAGGCCAAGGTTCTAACAAAGACAAATGCACCAGAGGATCATATGTGCAAAGGTAGGACCAGTGATACAAGTAACATGTGCAGACTATACAAAAGTGAAGACCACAAAGGCAATGCATCAGTGAAACAACTGAACAATGAACTCTAACAGTAACAAATTGATCATGCAGTATCATTAAGCAGACCATACAACAACAACAGAGTAAAATGCAACAGAGTATAGACCAAGCTTGTAAGAATCTCAAAGAAAATACAACTGAAGTCAATATGATCGAGTGCAACAGGCGAACACATTCAAGCATCAGGTTATACTACAGGGATGAAAACACATGAATGGATTGCACATGTCAGGGAAGCAACAAATGTACAGAGACATTAATCACTTCACCAAAGTTCAAATAAAATCAAGACAAGCACTGAGACACAAATGGCCAAAGAAATGCACAAAGCTGCTACAGGGATGAACAGAAAGGCCTTAAACAACATCGCATTAACAAAATCAAAGAAATTCGAATGTACTAGTCAAAGCCAGAAATTCATGTTTAAAAAGTCAAGTGCCAAAGTCCAGGTGTAATTAAGTTGATGCTAGAGAAATCGAATTCGTGAACGTATACTGTATAAAAATTCAAGTGTGTATCTTTGAAATAGTCAAAGCAAATCAAAAGAGGAAAGATTGTTGTCGTAAGACTCAAGAAAAATCAAACGCTGCATAATCAAAGCCGTGCACATCAAGTCGTAAAGATATCAGGAAAGCAAGAATTAGGAAAGTGTCGAATTGATATATATACACCCACAATCATCATCGGCACAAAACAATCGAATCGAATTCAAGCAATCTATACAGATAACAAAAGGATCAAATAACATACTAGAGAGAATTCGAATTCAATCATCTCAAACCAACCAAGCCGACTTCATCAAAACCCTAATTTCACAGAGCGATCAAGAGAAGCAGTCGAGCGCAACTCAAAGAGACATCGATCGACAGAGCAAGGCGCAAAATAAAACGATCAACATAAGTCGGCAGAAGCCCTAATTTCAGTTGCAAAGAGGAACGAAAGCCACCATTTTCAGAATCCTAAATTGCATCAGATAACAAAAGAGGGAAGTGGCCGTGTTTTATTTTATTTTGGGTTGGGTTGTTTTGTTTAACGGCAAAAAAACTTGTACTCAAGATTTATTTATTTTTTCTCTTATTTTTATTTTTAAAGTCTGTACTTTTCGAATCAAATCTTGGTAAATCACCACCTAGGATTTAGGTTGTGTCAGATTGTCTAGTTAGGATTAGTTCAGTAAGAAGGGTTTGCGAGTTTGCAAAATTCTATAGGCGGTAGCAGGGTTTGCGAGTCTATTAGAGTGTTTGTAAGCGGGAGACTATTTAATTCTAATAGAAATCTGGGAATGCAGCAGTAGGCAGGGGTTGCCGAAGCTGGGTAAATTTTGTGTGTGATTTACTTTTCAGCATATTTACTTCTCTACAGTTTTTTTTTAATTCGAGAAAATTTGCTATAACCCTATTCACCCCCCCCCCCCCTCTATGGTTAATCAAGATCCTACAAGTGGTATCAGAGCACGATATTTTTCTTTTACTCTAGAGTCATAAATCCACCAAATAATGCTTTTTCTGAGGAGCAATCTATTGCTAGGCCACCATGTTTAATGGGAATGATTATGCTTATTGGAAAGTTAGGATGGGTATTTATCTTAGTTCTGTTGATTATGATGTTTGGGACATTATTGAAACTGGCTATAAATCTCCCACTATAACTGTTGTGATACTGAGATTCCTAAACCTAAGGATAGGTGTGATGCTAATGATAAGAAATTAAAAACTACAAATGCTAAATCCATGAATGCTTTGATCTGTGCTCTTGATAAGACTGAATTTAATAGAATTTCTCATTGTAAAACTGCACAGGAAATTTGGCATACCTTGGAGGTGACACATGAAGGAACTTCTCAAGTCAAGGAATCTCGTCTAGCCCAATTCAGCAATGAATACGAGAACTTTGTGATGGACAAAGGCGAGAGCATAAAGGACATGTTTGGACGCTTTTCAACTTTGGTGTACAATGCTAGAGCGCTTGGGAAGGTATTCACTGAGGCAGAGCTTGTGAGGAAGGTGCTACGAGTCTTACCGATGAGCTTTGAGGCAAAAGTCACGGCAATACAAGAATCGAAAGATTTGAGTAAACTAAGCATGGAGGAGTTGATCGGCAACTTGATGACATATGAGCTTGAGCTAAAAGCAAAGGAGGAACGCAACAACTTCGAATCAAAGAAGAAGACGATTGCCTTAAAGAGCAAAGAAAAAGCGATGAAGAAGAAGAAGATCCAATTGAAGAGCTTACAATGGCTGTCAATAATCTTAGAAAACGGTCAAAATTCAGGCCACGTAAGAAGAAAACAAGTGGTCATAGGTCAAAAGATTCTGACAATTCCGATAATGAATTGACGTGCTTTAACTGCAAGAAGCCTGGTCGCTTCAAACAAAAATGCCCACTTCTAAAAAACAACAAAGGAAAGAAAAAGAAGAAGAAGGCTGCAGCGACTTGGGATGATGAAGAAGGAGAGGAAGTTTCGAATAATAGCTCAGAGGAGGCTAACTTGTGTCTTATGGCAAAATCAGATCCAGAAGCAAGCTCAGAGGAATCTAGTGAGGTAGGTGACTATTCTTATAAAGAACTTGTTTTGATGTGTAGTGATCTTACTAAAACAATTGATACTCTTGAATCTAAAATTGAAAAACTGAAATCTGATAGGTGAGAACTTGTCCATGAAAATTCTAGGTTGGAAACTGAACTTGAAAATATTCAAAATCTAGACTGTAAAAAATGTAAAATTTTAGATTCAGAATTATCAAGACTTAAGAATAGCTTGGAGAATCTTGGAAAAGAAAACTTGAGTCTTAAGGAAACCATTGACACTAGGAAAAAGGATTTTATAAATAGATGCACCTCGCTTGTAACTGAAAACACAACACTAAAAACCAAAGTCCAAAATCTTGAGAAATCTCTGAATAACTTTTCAAGAGGAGAAAAATCATTCAACATGTTATTGGGAAATCAAATTTTTGCTAACAACAGAAAAGGACCAGGCTTTGGGAAAACACAAGCTGATGATAATGCAAAAGGTAAGAGTGTCGTTGCTAGATGTGAAATAATTGGACATTGTGTTGAAAATTGTAGTCATAGGAACAAGAACACAGAATTTATACAAGTTGGGGCTCCTAAGAATTCTACAAACAAATTTCATGTCTATTGGAACAAGAATGAAAGGACAAAACAAATCTGGGTGCCGAAAGGAACATATATAAATAGTTTTGGATCTTCTCAAAATTATCTTTCAAATTATTCTGCCACTAACAATCATGGACCTATAAAAACAAATAGGTCACAAAAATCTTTCATCGTGTAGGTATGGTGGCAGGCTAAGGAACAACAACAGTGTTCTCTGGATTTTGGCTGTTCCAGAAACACAACGGGCAACAAAGAAAAGTTCCTTAGCCTAGTACAAAGGTGACAGAATCCCAATGGATAACAACGAAAAATATCGTAAAGGTAAAACAGGTAATGGTATATCTATTTGAACGATATATTAAATGTGATGATCTGCACCATAGCCTGAATTAATATCAGCCAATATTGAGATGGTGAAGAGATGATGATTTTGATTCTGACTTGTTCAACATAGTTGGCTAATTATATTTATGCCAAAAACACTATAAAATTCTCTAAATTTTTTGATTATATTAGGTTGGATCAAAAATAGTGTTTTGTCAGATATTAATACATTTGGTTATAATTTGGCTAACTCTATTTTCACGTTTTTTTTATTATTTACACGGCTTCAATTCAAATTCAAAGAATGTCATTTAAATTGTTGTTAAAATTGAGTTTGAAATTTTTTCATGGTTTGGTCGATCAAATTCAATTAATGATAATTTTTGAGTGAAAAAGAAACTCAGATGCATATTACACTGGTAATCTAGTTGATAGAAAAATTACTAGTTGAACGTGATTTTTGAGACATTTAGTAACTGCATCGTTTTTCAAAGAAAATATCTGCGTATATTTCATTTCAAATAATTTTCAAATAGCAGAAAATTTTCTCATATAACCCCCTCGAGAAAATCATTTTTAATCATATTTTCAGATTAGTCGTTGTGAAAAATTGATTTCATAGTTATCTTTGAATTTGATTTAAATGACAATTTTAACTAGTCTAACTCCCTAATAATTATCGAAGAGATAAATAGTGATTGAAAAAAAGTGATGAGTGTTGATATTTTTCATACATTACTCAAGACAGTATATTTTAGAAAAAATTCTTTAGAAATTCAAACAAGAGTTATAAAACTTTTTGTTGCGTAAAGATTCCATAACCATTTCTATGTCTATCATATTTCTATCAACCATCGCTCATCAAAAATTCAATATAGTTTGTCGATATGTGGTACTTTAAACAGGAATCATTCGTTTTTCATTTTATAAAACAAAATAAAATCCAAAGTATTCACTCTCATTTAAAAGTCCTCACGGTTATGCATGAGTGAATTACTTGGAATTTGTTATGTGCTTCCATGCTCATTTAAAAGTCCTTACTGTTATGCATGTATGGAACGCATATCAAAATTGATTTATTAAATAAACAAGTTGATTCTAATCCCATTTAAAAGTCCTCACGGTTATGCGTGATTAGAAGATACTTGAATTCATTTTTAAAATTAAATTGGAATACTACTAATCTCATTTAAAAGTCCTAACGGTTATGCATGATTAGTAGATATTCAAATTCCTGATATAAGTGTACCACAAACAGATACAACTGTATGATTTTATATGATGACATCATTTCCATTACTTCTAAAAGTGGAATATACGCCTAACGAGGGTAGTTATGATTTTTGTTTGATTTTTTTATTGAAATTTAATATTTATATTCAATTGAGTTTTAATGTTGAATTATTATCGATCACTTTATCTCTATTTTCTCTAACACTATGATTCTTTTGCTGATAACAAAAGGGGGAGAGAAAAGTTAAGATTTTGTCAAATAAAATCTTAACTTTTCTCTCCCCCTTTTGTTATCAGCAAAAGAATAATTTTTCTATTTGCATTTAGGCTTATTTGCATATTTTTATCTGTATGCATATATGTAGGGGGAGCTTTGTGTAGACAGGAAGCATTTAAATAGGGGAAGCAATTAGAGCATATGAATGATCAAATACATTTAACATATTCAAAATCTTAAATATATGTTTGTTATCATCAAAAGGGGGAGATTGTTGAATATGCGCTTATATGATTTTTGTTTGATGATAATAAACATATATACATTCGTTTAAATGTATTTGTTAATGTACTATTTTATTTTTCATAGATTAAATAAATATTTGCTGAATAAAATTAAATAACACAAAATTTGAATTCAAACAGAAATTTTATTCAAACAAATATTTATTACAATTTTTGAATAGTACAAATTCAAGCTCTCACTATTTACTATACAATTTTGATTCTAATTTCATCACAATTCAATTTACATAAATTCCTCACTACATATAACTCACACTCGTAGTTTATCTTCAACTTCATTCCAGTTAGAATCCAGCATCTGAGCAATCTGTAAAAATATTCACTAACGCAGTAAAATTGAAAAAGAAATATTTTTGCAATATAAAATAAAATATGGATTTTGAAAATATTATTTGCCTCAGTTATTTGGGTTGTTCGTCATCATTTACATTTGAATTCATCATACACGAACAATGTGACATGCACAGTGTATCACTGTACATGCCACAAGGCCGTGCATACCGATATACACTTGATAATGTTACAGGGACAGGTGAGCACAAGGTCAAACCCAAAATAAAAGGACGGGTTCAACTCAGGTGCAATATAAATAAAATCAAGACACGAGCACAAGGTCAAACCCGAGTTTTGAAACTGGATTCAACTCAAGTGAAATTTCAAAAATCAACATGAAATGATCAAGGGTACAAGTCCAAATACAACAATGTGTATCATCAGTTACAAGTAACCAGAGGAAAATGGAGAGAGGCAATAACAATGAACCAGTGGAAATAAAACAGAGTGCATGCTACAACAATCGATAGTACAAAGCTCAAGTTCAATCCCAAAGCAACCCAACAGCAATGCATGCAAAAGAGACCAAGGCTCAATATGCACAAATATGCAAACAAACCAATGAATGACCAAGTGCATCAGGAATACGCAATCATCTCAAGATCACAATACTACAGAGAGCATATGCAAGGGTCAAACAAATGGATGCAACAGAAGTATGGTGAAATCCAAGAACTCAACAAAATGGCTAAGCAAGTGGACCACTAAACCAACAAACAAGACGAACCATCAAAGGCCAAGGTTCTAACAAAGACAAATGCACCAGAGGATCATATGTGCAAAGGTAGGACCAGTGATACAAGTAACATGTGCAGACTATACAAAAGTGAAGACCACAAAGGCAATGCATCAGTGAAACAACTGAACAATGAACTCGAACAGTAACAAATCGATCATGCAGTATCATTAAGCAGACCATACAACAACAACAACAACAAAGTAAAATGCAACAGAGTATAGACCAAGCTTGTAAGCATCTCAAAGCAAATACAACTGAAGTCAATATGATCGAGTGCAACAGGCGAACACATTCAAGCATCAGGTTATACTACAGGGATGAATACACATGAATGGATTGCACAGGTCAGGGAAGCAACAAATGTGCAGAGACATTAGCCACTTCACCAAAGTTCAAATAAAATCAAGACAAGCACTGAAACACAAATGGCCAGAGAAATGCACAAAGCTGCTACAGGGATGAACAGAAGGGCCTTAAACAACATCGCATTAACAAAATCAAAGAAATTCGAATGTACAAGTCAAAGCCAGAAATTCATGTTTAAAAAGTCAAGTGCGAAAGTCCAGGTGTAATGAAGTTGATGCCAGAGAAATCGAATTCGTGAACGTATACTGTATAAAAATTCAAGTGCGTATCTTTGAAATAGTCAAAGCAAATCAAAAGAGGAAAGATTGTTGCCGTAGGACTCAAGAAAAATCAAACGCTTCATAATCAAAGCCGTGCACATCAAGTCGTAAAGATATCAGGAAAGCAAGAATTAGGAAAGTGTCGAATTGATATATACACACCCACAATCGTCATCGGCACAAAACAATCGAATCGAATTCAAGCAATCTATACAGATAACAAAAGGATCAAATAACATACCAGAGAGAATTCGAATTCAATCATCTCAAAGCAACCAAGCCGACTTCATCAAAACCCTAATTTCACAGAGCGATCAAGAGAAGCAGCCGAGCGCAACTCAAAGAGACATCGATCGACAGAGCAAGGCGCAAAATCAAACGATCAACATAAGTCAGCAGAAGCCCTAATTTCAGTTGCAAAGAGGAACGAAAGCCACCATTTTCAGAATCCTAAATTGCATCAGATAACAAAAGAGGGAAGTGGCCGTGTTTTATTTTATTTTGGATCGGGTTGTTTTGTTTAAGGGCAAAAAAACTTGTACTCAAGATTTATTTATTTTTGCTCTTATTTTTATTTTTGAAGTCTGTACTTTTCGAATCAAATCTTGGTAAATCACCACCTAGGATTTAGGTTGTGTCAGATTGTCTAGTTAGGATTAGTTCAGTAAGCAGGGTTTGTGAGTTTGCAAAATTCTATAGGCGGTAGCAGGATTTGCGAGTCTATTAGAGTGTTTGTAAGCGGGAGACTGTTTAATTCTAATAGAAATCTGGGAATGCAGCAGTAGGTAGGGGTTGCCGAAGCTGGATAAATTTTGTGTGTGATTTACTTTTCAGCATATTTACTTCTCTGTAGTTTGTTTTTAATTCGAGAAAATTTGCTATAACCCTATTCACCCCCCTCCCCCTCTAGGGTTAATCTAGATCCTACAAGTTTAATTTATAGTTTGCAATTTAATTTAGGAAGAAATAAAAATTCTAGAAGTTATAATGAAGCAGATGTTAGAAATCTAAATGTAGCAATTGAAATTAAGATTTACAAATACAAATTTGTAATTGCAATCAATTGAAATTGTGAACGTTTTTCATACTTGGTTATAAGTTTAATATAAGAAACAAACGGGAATATTAAATTAAATAATGAATTAATATGCAAAGGAATTGAATTAAACATGAATAGGACGAATATTAATAAATGAAATTATGCAATAATTGTTAAATGATGGCATTAATGAATGAAATAAGATTTGTAAGTAATAAAGGAATAATTAAAATAAACACTTAACCAATGAAAAGAGGAAAAGGTCGTAAGAAGTAAAATGCAATTCAAATGTGATTGAAATGACTGTTTAGGTTATAATGGAGTGTAAATAGAAATAGTGGAAAACTTTATAATTTGTTAATTAAATATGATTGTGTAATTAATACTGAAAGAAATAAAGTTGGAAATAGTATTAATAAAATAATAACGGAAATAAATTGCAACTGTATAAATGGAAGTGGATGTAAATATTAATTAATTTATGGGTATGATAACAAATTTGTATAAATTACCTAATTAATTGGTCAATTAATTTATTAGAAATCAGACTCATTAAATGGTAAGTAATTATAATATGTTATTGATATAAACGATACTTTAATGATTATTAATAAAGTAATGGAAGTGTAAATAAAAACTAAATAAAAACATAAATTTATTTTAAGGAAACAAGAGATATATTGTACAAATTGATGAATTAGTATAAATTTAACTGTAATTGTAATAAATTAAGGAAATATGTTAATATGAGTTAATTATTAATAACTTGGAAGGTATTCCAACCAATTTAAGTTAAATGTTACGCTTGGTTATAAATTGAATATAAGAGAACTAATATATATATATATATATATATATTGAATAAATTTTTGAAATAGTTTGAATTAAATGGTAATTAAGAATACCAGTGTTATGTAAGTAATTATAATATTTGTTTGTAAATAATGAACCTATAAAAGTGCGATTAAGAGTTAATGACAATAATTATTGTACGTTATTTATTTTATTAGAATGAAACCAAGATGAAATAATTAATTGAGATTTTTAAATTTTAATTAATGAGTAAAATTGACAAAATTTTCAATATAATCCAAATACAGTAATTAATGCAAATTTAGATGGAATAATTATTGGAATGGATTTTGATTTCAATAATTATTTCATCCATTTTGTTAATAATGGATTCAATAGTAGAATGAAAAGAAAATTTAATAGAAATTTTGGAAATTAATTTTTTAATTTTTGAATGAAAGAAAATGAAGTTTTACGCTGAAATTAATAATTAAATCAGCATTTAAGAAACATCTAAATTTGTTTAAATTTGGATAAATGACTAAGAATTAAGTGACAAAAATTTCCAATTCAAAAACTAAAATATAAAAATTGGATTTATTTACTAATTCTTAATTTATTTAATTAACATAAAAATAGCCATTTTGGCCACTGACTCGGATTTCGACGAATCCTATTTCATCGGATCCGTATCGGTGAATTATTGTAGGGCTTCAAGTTTCGTAGCGATCGGACTTTTCGTTTGATCGTACAAACGCGAAACGCCTTGAAATCGATTTATTTAAAATAAATTGCAAATAATTTAAAATTATAGATTTTAGCATCACTTCTTCATACGATGGAATTTGGACTTAAAACTTGTTCCATCGCGTTTAAAATATTTAAAAACATCTATTTTGATATATGGGATGATCCATTTTCGTTTTGGAGCCGAAACGGGCTTTTCGGGGCATTATTGTCATTTCAAACCAATTTGACTTCAACAGTAACCTGCGAAAATGATGGAATTGGGCTGCAAAACCAGTAACATTGCGTTCAGAAGGCCTTTTTATGTTAGGATAGCCTATCAGCATGCTTAAATCGGAGTTCGAACTGTTTTGGGACCTAGCTATATAATTAGGACACACATCTCGAGAAAAATAATAAAATATTCCCAAAACCCTAGTATTCTTTACCGGCCGCCACCTCTATACTCCAATGGCCGAAAATCATCCAACTTCACCTCCAGTTTGCGATCAATCCATCAAGTAATCGCGAATTTTTCCAACTGCAAATTTGAAGAGCTCGCTACGAACTTCAAATCCAACGGTAGAGATCGTGTTTTGAGCGTCGTGGAAGGGGAAATCGAAGGTGAAACCGTGGCCATTCATCCTCGTTTTTCACGCTATGGTGATGGCCGAGCTTAGTGATGTTTGGTGCGAAGGATGAGGCGACGTAGAGCTTCGAGATGGAGGTATTGGATCGTGGTCTCGGCGAGCAACGAAGAAACGGCTATTAGGGTTTTGAGAGGATGATGGGTTCGGCTTTGACCTGGGAAACGCGTGAAGAAGAAGATGGGGGAGGGAGGCGCGTGTAAGGTGCTGATGTGGGTTTTTTTTTCCGTATTCGAATTTATCAATGTTCTAAATCGAATAACTTTCTCATACGATCTCGAATTTACGCGTGATTTTTTTGTTAGGATCGTAATAAAATTCCGGACATTTTGGCGCTGGTTTGGACGGATTCTGAGACTGTGAAATTTTTGGGTTTAAATTGGATTTAAATTCAATTTAAACTTAATGGTGAGTGTTTTAACCCACTCACAACTTCTAAAATTTCTTATGTTAGTTAAATTGATTTAAAATATGAGTAGAAATTTATTTATGACTGTTTTGCATATTTTATTCATCATCTCAGTTAATTTGCATTTATTTAATTTGACTGCTAATTAATTTTATTATTGCATATAAATTGACAGTTGAGGATTATTTATTTTGCATATAAACTGCTAGTTAAACAGTTATTTATTTATTTTTATTTTTTTGAATATAAATTGTTCGTTGATACCTGTTATATTTTATATGCTCTATATTGATGTTTGTTTAAATTCGATGATGATTGTAATAAATGGTTGATGATTGATATTTGGATGAATGGATGATATATTTTATATTGTATAAACTGCAAGTTATTATGCATTTTATTGCATTTGGGATTGCGGTTTGAAATGGTATATAACCGCAATTTTATTTTTAAATTGCGGATTGAAATGATAAATATCCGTATCACTTGACCATAGGATAGAAGATTTTATACAGGCACCGCGGTCTATATATAGAAATATTTAAAAAAAATTCTATTTTTTGGATAGGATACGGTAAAATAAATATTAAATTTTGATATTATATGAATGCTATTTTATATATACATATATAGTTAAATTATTGAATTTAAGCTATGTATAAATTTGTTAAATAAAATATATAAGTGGAATAATGGAGTTTGATTATTTTATATTATATGGTTAAGTACATGTTAAGATATTGAATATATATAGAGTTTTAAATAATTTAAATCAATTAAGATTGGGAGTTAATTTGAAAATTTATTTGGAATTGAGCTTAATTAAGAATTTAACTTCATAGGTTGATGTAGAATTTATTAACTTAATTTTTTAAAAGGTATGATATTTAGAACTGAATTTTTATTCATGATGAATTAAATGAATATTTCTAGTATAAATAAAATTGAAGGAAATATTTAGTTATACGTAATTTGGGTTTTATTTAAAGGATTATGGATTTATTTTGCAAATAATTCAAACTAAATAATAGGACATTAAATTGTTAAATAGAAATTTCCAACCTTAGTTCCAATTGTTTAATATTCAAAGTTTGAAATATATTGAAACTGAAGTGGTTTATTGAAACAGGAAGTGAATTTAAAATTTATGGATTTAGACTTAATTTAAAGAACATAAAATTCTAAAGTCGTGGAAATTATTTACTTTATAAAGTAATTTTAAAAATTCAAACCATTTTATTTATATACTGATGAATATCCAAACCATTTAAGTTGGAAGTTATGGTTTTGAAGCTATGGATTCGAAGTATTATGTTTTGAAGAGTTATAATTTAAATGTATGGTTTCGAGATATTATAAATTTTAAAGTGGTATGGTTTTAGAAAAAGGTATAATAAAAATGATATCATATTGATTTGGGTTTTAAAATATAAATGATATCGTATGTATGTGGTTTGAAATAGTATATTCTGGTTTGAAAGTATATTTTTTTTATGACCGCGGTGTTATAATAACGTTTGGTTGTTAAAAGAGACCGGGATCGGAAATTGTCATACTCTCTGCCAACACGAAAACCACTTTAACAACCGTGTACGCGGTGGAGATTCCAGAATGAAGTAGGATGGTGGCGGCGTTTCCTTAAAGGTAAATACGTGGACCCAACTCCCGTGAGTTGGCATAAGGTGGCTAAAACAGGAGCGATTCTCGGGCCAATGAGGTCATTCCTCTGATCGGATACTCCTCTTCGATATTATACTCTGACTTTGGATTGTTTTGGTGGCCACTGTTGATTTCTTTGATTTTAGGGGGAGTTTGTCCGAGGTAGGCGGTAGTAGCGGCTACGCGTTACCACCAGCACGGATGCGTAATTGGTATATGCACCCTGGCATTGCCTATTTGTGCCGTGTCACATACCCTATCGCGCCTTGTACGAGTTTGGATTTCTCCCGTAGCCCGTGTGGTATCCTCTGGTGGCTTCCCGATCAAGAGGGACTATGATATTGGATGGACTATTGGGACTATTACGTGTTAAGGTGGAAAATGTAAAGCCTTAACGCTATTTAAAAGTATGTTTATTTTATTATAGACACTATTATAATAGCGCAATATACTACATAGTAAATAGTTTAACGGATCCTTAGGAGTTGTAAATTCCGAGCATCTCTTGAGTTACTGCACTCATATTTATTTTAATTTAACTCACATAAGATCTTTTAGTTCTGACTCGAGTGTTTTTGTCTTTTCAAATTCGCTCGGGTCAGTACGAGCGTTTCAGGACCGAAGACTTTAGCTCTGGAGGACGAAGACGGAGATTTCTATTATTATTATTTATTATATTCCACTACACACTGTATTCCGCTGCATTGTTATTATTGGTATGTGTACTTTGATATATATTGTATAAGTATAATTAAATATTTTGTAAACAGCTTCATGAACTGTATATTTGATTATTATATTTTATCCTTCCATTGTGAGACTCTGTTTTCTTCTATTTCTTGTTTTTCTTATTTACCCCATAACAATCTGCCTTTTTGTATGGTTTGAATTGGCACGTGTGTCGATTTAAAGCGTGCGAAAAGGCGGACCGTTACATTGTTGCATGGACCCACTGACCATTGACAATGGTATTAGAAACCACCTTGGTAATAGGTCTTAAATGATGGGTTCTATCTTGATTAAGGTCTTAAATGGCAAAGTCTGCCTATTTCTCATTTAAAAGCATTCTGTGATGATTATAGAAGCCCACTTCATATTTAGAAGTATTAAGTGGCAAATGGATTTAGAAATGTTGGGTGGTTGATAAGGCTTCATCGGTATTTTGTACCTTAGGGGTATGTAAGTAGTCGTGTGTACAATGCAAGATTAGATTTGTAACGACCCGTATTTTCGCTACTTCGAAAATGAGAGATTTCGAACGATTTAAAATCTAAAAGGATAAATCTTATAAAGATAATAAAAGTATGTTAAAAGATTTAAAAGTTTGTTAATAATCGTTTTACAAAAATAACCAAAATTTGTCGCATTTTGTTAGTTTTACATACGCGGTAAAATTAGAGATTTTGATATTAATTAAATATGATTTTTTAATATAAAGAGACATGTTTTAATTTATTTAAAGAAGTAAAAAGTTCATTTTAAAGTTTGGTTTACATCAATATATAGCTTAATAAAAACGTCAAATTTTGACTGTAAACTTTGTCGGCGGAAAACACCGTTTTCAACCAAAACAAGTTGTCGACAAGTTGTTGCAACTTAATACATTTTATAACTTAAAATTACAAGTTTACAAACTATTTAAACACTTTACATTTAGCACTAAAAGACAAAAGGAGTTTACTTTTGAAAATAGTTTACATAAATAAAAAAATAAAAGGACATGATTTGACATAAAAACAATATCATTACTAAACCATCTTTCCACCATTAATGCAAATCAAATCAAGCAAAAGTCTTATTTCCTTTTTACACAAAGTTTAAGAAAAAAAAAAGAGTAATCATTTTATAAATTCAAATCACATTAATGAGATGTTACTACTTTACATGGAAAAGGAGCAAAATATTATTTTAACATTTTAAAAGTTTAAGAAAAAGAGGCAAACATCATTTCATTAAGTACAAACTTACATCCTACCATCATTTCACCATTAATGCATGTCCTTAAAGAGTTAAATCAAGGGTAGAAAAGTAAATTAAAAAGTCAAAAAGTAAAGAAGGGTATTTTAGTCATTTGCCATCCAAAGCTCAAATATAAATATGCATCCATACCTTTCATTTTTCACACTTCATTCTCTACCTTCTTCTTCACTTTCTTCTTCTTCTTCTTCCTCTTTGAAGCTCTCTTTAATGGCTTCTTCTTCTCTTCCAAAATGCTTACTAACTTTTTCAAAACCATATTAAATCAACTCCAAACACCACCAAACTTTGTCAAAGACCTTAGAATACCATGAGAACATGGTTTAACATCTAATAAGTGAAGAAATGATGGAGAAAGAGGAAGAATAGGAGGAGGCCGAACTTATGGAAGAAGTGGTCGATGAAATGGAGTAAAAGTTGATTAGTTGAAGTTTTAGTGAAGTGTTGTTGATATGAATGTTGGTAGGAAGTTAAACATTTGGGTAAAGGTGAGAAATTCTCATCGCTTTTAAATTATATTGATTATCATGCTAAATTGTTATGTTAGATAATCACTATTTGATGATATGTATGTTTGGTTGATTGTTTGGATATGTTGGATAATCCGTAGTAATATTATGACATTTACCATATTGAAAATGTTGATGTTATATGATTGTTATATGGATGTGATGATAATTTGGATATCAAATTCCTATTGATTTAGTAATCACTTTTGTTTAAAAGACCATATTTTAGTAATATGAGAAATTGTGGAAAAACAAGTCTCTTTTCATTTAGAAGTGAAATTTAAGTTATAATGAAAGAGAATTTGAAATTTGAAGTGAAACGGATTTGAAAAGAATAGCTAATTAGAAATTGAAAGTTAGATGAATAGTGAAATTGAAATTAAAATCGATTTTGAAAAAGTGAAGTTTAGTTTGAGATTAAATTGAAATTTAAATTGGAATTAGATTTGAAATCTAAGTTTTAAATGTGTTTAATTTGAGATTAGAATTGAAATTGAGTTGAAATTGGGATTTAAAGTTTAATATTAAAATAATGGGAATATAATAATATTTTAATGTGGTAAGAGTGAAAATATATATTAAATACTTTAAAAAGTGAAAATATTGATTTAAAATGGTTTCTAATCATTTTATAAGTATTGAAATCCAATTTGAATAAATTATTTCAAATGTTGAAAAATAAGTTAAAACTAGACGCGTCGCGCAACGGTAGTTCGCGATTTCGCGCCGAAAAGTTCAAATAAATGTATAGAGTGGAATATTGCTCGGAATTCTTCGAGATAAGAAAATTCCGGACTATTATATCCATATCTTCTAAACGAAGAAAGAAACTCAAAGTTTCGATAAGTAGATTTTGAATTAAGTCCAAATCAATTTTCTAGAAAAATCGCGCTAGTGCAGTTTAGTGACCATAACAGAAAATCTGTTCGAATGGATGTTTTTAATTATGGAAAAATATGGAATAAATTTGATAAATCTATTTAAATGATTTAAAAGAGATTTGGATTGGAAAATATGAATTAGCGAATGTTTAAAAGTTGTTTTAATCAAATAGGCTTATATAGCACTTTCCGCAGCACTTTTATGCTGTGAATTCTATAACTTTTGGAATATGAGTTTAAATGTAACGACGTTTCCAAGAATAATCGTGAATGTTTTAAAAAGGATAATTAAGCGTTTTGAAAGATAATTTGGAATATTTATAAGCAATTCCAAAATAAGTTGAAAATCTGAGTATGCGGAAACGACTAGTACATTTGTCCCGCCTGTGAGATCTGGGAAGATAAAACAAGGTGTTTAACTAAGGTTAGGGATGGAGCAACCAGTGCCCTGAACTTACCTGGCCTATGTTTTCTTTTCTTAGGCGAGGGGTGGAACAGATCGAAAGGAAAGCCCGGATGCTCTCAAAATAAAAATATTCTGTTAAGTTTTCCAAAATAAAAGAAGATTGGTATTATCCAAAAGTTAAGCAATCTCCAAAATGAATGATTTCTACGAACCTGTGAAGTTTAGAAAAGAATTTATAATGAATTTTAGGAATGCTAAGATTTGAAAGGAATGAATTGGTAAATAAGAGTATTGGATTTTGACTTACAAGTGAGATATAAAAATGGAATTTATAAACATCGTTTTGTAAATCTGAAATCAATTTAAATTGATAAGTTAAATGTTAAAGGAATTATATTCGCGATTTTGGACAGTGAATAATCCTTTAAATTAAATGGATGTTTTGGAAGGTGATATTATAAAGGGAATGTTTTCCTTAAGTTAAAAGTTAAGAAATTTGGATCAAGAATTAAGTAAAGAAATCTGAGATATTTTCCAAAACAAAAGAATGAATTACTTAGAATTATCCTAAGTTGAAAGAAAGAGAATTTCGAAATCATCCGAAGAGAATTAAAGTGAAAAGAGACTTAATAAATCCTATATTCTCATATTCACTTTTTATCGATGATTGGATTTCGAAGGAACCGGAGTCGGATTTGGTTAATTCCTATCCGAAAACCACTTCGAACCAATGTGTACGTTCGAACGTGAAGACATGTTGAAGATGGTGATTGAAGACCGTGGATCTTCATAGCGTGAGGACTGCTTGTTGATTTGCTCAGGGTGCGCACCCATTGTAGAGTTATATATAGCAGTGGTCTCCTCGTGATGGAGATTTTGCGGATTGCAAGGGCTTCTCGCCTAGTAATGGCCGAGGAAAGTACCTTCGGTTTGTCCTGTTCCTGGACAACTTGTATGGACGTTTGTCTGACGTTGCATTTCTAAAGATTACGTACATTGGTTTTTACAAACGTACATCAGTGGTGGCGGAGAAGGCAACTTCTCTAGCTTAACACCCTCCTTGAGACATACGAGCTCAAGGGTTGTATTTTTGTGGAAGGCAATTAGTAGTTAACGGAAATGGCAATGTGGCATTCAAAGATTTGATATGTGCTTTGTGAAAAGGTAATCGTAGCCTTAAGCCTCATCAAACCGGAAATGACCGAAACAGGATTAGATGCAGCAGGGCTATGTGGGTCATTCCCATTAGGGTATGATCATCCCCTTCTAGATATATTTCTTCCCGCTATGACGTCGGGATGTTAATTAATGTGGTGTATGGAAAACGAGCGCTCGGTTAAAGGTCGGCAACGACCGGGGGATGACATATTCGGTACTATCTAGTTACAGAGGTAGGCCGGTCTTGTGTTGGTAGAGGGCAGATGTTCTGTGCCTCGGGACATCCATCTAGAGGTGTACCCATTTCGGAAGGTAGATCCTGCGCCTGGTCATTTGTATGGAAATCCATTCTCCAATAAGAACCTACGGTTTTGTTTGTATTGGCGTAATGAATAGCCTCGAAATGCTATATGGGTAACCATTTCGGATAAGATTGATAAGTTTATTTGCAAATGTTTTCAAAGAGATGTCATTAGAAATAATATCAAAGGTTTTGATATAAAAGTGTTTTAGTTATCATAAGGTAAAAACCCGTTCGTGTTTATGTGTGGACGTGGTCTTATGAGATACTATTTATTTCAAAGAATTTTATCCAAAGGCTGATATATGACACTGTCATTTATTATTGAGTTTTTCTCACGCTGGTTTATCAAGCCTGATCCGGGTATTTTCAATACTTGGGTCAGATCCGAGTAGTTTCAGGATAGTCGAAGACGGTTGGAGTTTCCAGGGGAGAGCTGGAGATATTCATGGACGCATGAAGATATTCTTTCATCGCCTTTGCTTAGTGCATTTTGTTTGATGTTGTCAGCAATTGTAAGGGCAGGTTTTATAACTGTCCAAGCTGAATCTAGGTTAGACTCTGATATTGTATTTTAAAATTTTCCGCTGTAAATATTATTATTGAAATAATATATGTTATTCCATTCGTGTGAGATTCTGTTCTGTCTATTTTTCTTTATCACCCTTCATGTTCCGTATTTTCGTACAATTTGAGTTGGACATGTGTGGTTTATTGTCGATTCAAAGGGTACGGGAAAACGGGTCGTGACATTTGGTATCAGAGCTGAAGGTTAAGCGAGAACCTTGGCTCTGTTATGGGTAAAGTCTCATCAGAGATAGGATTAGTAATATCCTAGGATGAGTAACTCATTAGAGATAGGGTTAGTAACGCCCTAGAATGAGTTATGAGAGTATTATATATATGAGCGCGTATTTGTTAAATTTATAAAAATGATTTTGTTTTAAAAGAAATTGGTAAATGAAATAATTTTACCTTGGGTTTATATTATAAATACTAAAGGGGATATTATTATCTTTTGGGTTAAGGATTGATTGTGATTTAGCTTAGTGAAATTAAAATATGAATATCTTGTGATTAGAATTGCACAAATTTGACTATAAGATATTTCATATAAAATTAATTAGTTGAAAGCTAGAATTTAAAAATTTTGACCATATACCCCTAGACCTTTGGTATTAAGAAATAATAATGATTAAGTGATTATCATAATGAATGGATTTAAAAGCTAAGTACAAATATCTTGTGAAGTAAAATTCGCAATTTGATTATAAGATATTTGATGATAATATTGAAGCTAGAAGTGTAATTAGAGGAAGTAAAGTGAAAATTTACACTTAGAAAAATTCTTATCAATAAGACAGAAAAGATAAGCCAAAATTGAAATTTTGGTAAATATATTATGAAAGGATAAGTTCTATAACTTATAAATGAGTTAAGGTAATTTGAAATTTAGACACTTTGATTAAGTTTAAAAATCAAAGTGAAATTTAGGAACAAGAAATATAAGAAATATCATCCTAATATAAAAATTTGAATTAATGATACATTAGGGTAACATTTGTAATTCAAAATGAAGTAAGATGAAAAGTGGATGGTTTTGAATAATATGGTTAGTAGTTGAATGTTGGATGAAAATGTTTAAATAACAAATACCATGTGAATTAAGTTTCACAAATTTGACTATAAGGTATTTGATGGATTTAAGATTAAGAAATTTTGATTTGGCAAATGGATAGGTAAATAAGTTAACTTTGTAAGAAAAAGGATGTACACTTAGTAAAGTTGTCTTATTAATATAGGGATAAGATAAATAATATTAGTTAAATTGAAACCTTAGGTAAAGAAAACTAGGGATTGAGTTTTATAACTTATTTATTTGGAATAATAGAATTCCACATTTGTTGAAGACGCTAATTAAAGTAATGACGATTTGAAGATTTGGGATATGTATATATACTCTTAGGAAGTAAAGGTATATTATACAAGTTAAGTCATATTTGTAAGCTTAAGTAATAATGGATTTAGAAGAAAGTAAATGGTTGTGAAATAAACTTGGATTAATAGAAGTTTTGGAAGAAATGTATTAAGTAAAGATAAATGTGAATAAGTACATAAGTTAAACGTAGATCATTTTGGCATATAAATTTTGATCTAAGATTTGAGTATAGAACTTTGAGGTGTTTACACCAATCCGAAAAAAGGGATTTATCACTCAATTTTTGATGGCGAACATTGATGAGAGTTTGTGATTATGTACACGAGTTTTCTATCATAGTTGAGAGCTATGCAAGGAAAGCAAGAGTTTGTGATTAAGAAGTCTGATCAAAGTCCGCAATAGAAAATCGGGGGATCGATACTAGTTCGAAAGAAAAGTTGTGGATTGAATAATAGATCGAATCAAATATAACATATATTATGATGTTTTGGGTATGTCAACATAGTAGTTGGATAGTTATCTTAAATAGTAGACGCTAAGATATAAGGGTTGGACTTATGTTTTAATATATAGACCTCAGGTGTAGTACATGCTTAGGTCAGAGGATGGGTTATGTGGATGTATTCATTTATCTTGATATAGTATTAGTTTGGTTGTTTTTGGATGTATAATCTTATTTGATAGTTGGATACATTATCTTAAGTGTGCAGTACGCACTAGGATGGGAAGGATAGAAGTTTGACTTGATGTATGTACATATAACTGTAAGTACGTAATAGATACTTAGGTTAGTGTGGGGAATCTTTATATGCATGTTTGGCATCATTTGTTTTAGTATTGTTATGATATCGGCCTTCTTCTTTTCTATCATCAGTAGAAATAAGTCAAATTATTTGAGGAGATGAGTATGAGATAGATTCCTTTATCTAACTTTCATTTCGAGGACGAAATGCTTCTAAGTAGGGGAGAATGTAACGACCCGTATTTTCGCTACTTCGAAAATGAGAGATTTCGAACGATTTAAAATCTAAAAGGATAAATCTTATAAAGATAATAAAAGTATGTTAAAAGATTTAAAAGTTTGTTAATAATCGTTTTACAAAAATAACCAAAATTTGTCGCATTTTGTTAGTTTTACATACGCGGTAAAATTAGAGATTTTGATATTAATTAAATATGATTTTTTAATATAAAGAGACATGTTTTAATTTATTTAAAGAAGTAAAAAGTTCATTTTAAAGTTTGGTTTACATCAATATATAGCTTAATAAAAACGTCAAATTTTGACTGTAAACTTTGTCGGCGGAAAACACCGTTTTCAACCAAAACAAGTTGTCGACAAGTTGTTGCAACTTAATACATTTTATAACTTAAAATTACAAGTTTACAAACTATTTAAACACTTTACATTTAGCACTAAAAGACAAAAGGAGTTTACTTTTGAAAATAGTTTACATAAATAAAAAAATAAAAGGACATGATTTGACATAAAAACAATATCATTACTAAACCATCTTTCCACCATTAATGCAAATCAAATCAAGCAAAAGTCTTATTTCCTTTTTACACAAAGTTTAAGAAAAAAAAAAGAGTAATCATTTTATAAATTCAAATCACATTAATGAGATGTTACTACTTTACATGGAAAAGGAGCAAAATATTATTTTAACATTTTAAAAGTTTAAGAAAAAGAGGCAAACATCATTTCATTAAGTACAAACTTACATCCTACCATCATTTCACCATTAATGCATGTCCTTAAAGAGTTAAATCAAGGGTAGAAAAGTAAATTAAAAAGTCAAAAAGTAAAGAAGGGTATTTTAGTCATTTGCCATCCAAAGCTCAAATATAAATATGCATCCATACCTTTCATTTTTCACACTTCATTCTCTACCTTCTTCTTCACTTTCTTCTTCTTCTTCTTCCTCTTTGAAGCTCTCTTTAATGGCTTCTTCTTCTCTTCCAAAATGCTTACTAACTTTTTCAAAACCATATTAAATCAACTCCAAACACCACCAAACTTTGTCAAAGACCTTAGAATACCATGAGAACATGGTTTAACATCTAATAAGTGAAGAAATGATGGAGAAAGAGGAAGAATAGGAGGAGGCCGAACTTATGGAAGAAGTGGTCGATGAAATGGAGTAAAAGTTGATTAGTTGAAGTTTTAGTGAAGTGTTGTTGATATGAATGTTGGTAGGAAGTTAAACATTTGGGTAAAGGTGAGAAATTCTCATCGCTTTTAAATTATATTGATTATCATGCTAAATTGTTATGTTAGATAATCACTATTTGATGATATGTATGTTTGGTTGATTGTTTGGATATGTTGGATAATCCGTAGTAATATTATGACATTTACCATATTGAAAATGTTGATGTTATATGATTGTTATATGGATGTGATGATAATTTGGATATCAAATTCCTATTGATTTAGTAATCACTTTTGTTTAAAAGACCATATTTTAGTAATATGAGAAATTGTGGAAAAACAAGTCTCTTTTCATTTAGAAGTGAAATTTAAGTTATAATGAAAGAGAATTTGAAATTTGAAGTGAAACGGATTTGAAAAGAATAGCTAATTAGAAATTGAAAGTTAGATGAATAGTGAAATTGAAATTAAAATCGATTTTGAAAAAGTGAAGTTTAGTTTGAGATTAAATTGAAATTTAAATTGGAATTAGATTTGAAATCTAAGTTTTAAATGTGTTTAATTTGAGATTAGAATTGAAATTGAGTTGAAATTGGGATTTAAAGTTTAATATTAAAATAATGGGAATATAATAATATTTTAATGTGGTAAGAGTGAAAATATATATTAAATACTTTAAAAAGTGAAAATATTGATTTAAAATGGTTTCTAATCATTTTATAAGTATTGAAATCCAATTTGAATAAATTATTTCAAATGTTGAAAAATAAGTTAAAACTAGACGCGTCGCGCAACGGTAGTTCGCGATTTCGCGCCGAAAAGTTCAAATAAATGTATAGAGTGGAATATTGCTCGGAATTCTTCGAGATAAGAAAATTCCGGACTATTATATCCATATCTTCTAAACGAAGAAAGAAACTCAAAGTTTCGATAAGTAGATTTTGAATTAAGTCCAAATCAATTTTCTAGAAAAATCGCGCTAGTGCAGTTTAGTGACCATAACAGAAAATCTGTTCGAATGGATGTTTTTAATTATGGAAAAATATGGAATAAATTTGATAAATCTATTTAAATGATTTAAAAGAGATTTGGATTGGAAAATATGAATTAGCGAATGTTTAAAAGTTGTTTTAATCAAATAGGCTTATATAGCACTTTCCGCAGCACTTTTATGCTGTGAATTCTATAACTTTTGGAATATGAGTTTAAATGTAACGACGTTTCCAAGAATAATCGTGAATGTTTTAAAAAGGATAATTAAGCGTTTTGAAAGATAATTTGGAATATTTATAAGCAATTCCAAAATAAGTTGAAAATCTGAGTATGCGGAAACGACTAGTACATTTGTCCCGCCTGTGAGATCTGGGAAGATAAAACAAGGTGTTTAACTAAGGTTAGGGATGGAGCAACCAGTGCCCTGAACTTACCTGGCCTATGTTTTCTTTTCTTAGGCGAGGGGTGGAACAGATCGAAAGGAAAGCCCGGATGCTCTCAAAATAAAAATATTCTGTTAAGTTTTCCAAAATAAAAGAAGATTGGTATTATCCAAAAGTTAAGCAATCTCCAAAATGAATGATTTCTACGAACCTGTGAAGTTTAGAAAAGAATTTATAATGAATTTTAGGAATGCTAAGATTTGAAAGGAATGAATTGGTAAATAAGAGTATTGGATTTTGACTTACAAGTGAGATATAAAAATGGAATTTATAAACATCGTTTTGTAAATCTGAAATCAATTTAAATTGATAAGTTAAATGTTAAAGGAATTATATTCGCGATTTTGGACAGTGAATAATCCTTTAAATTAAATGGATGTTTTGGAAGGTGATATTATAAAGGGAATGTTTTCCTTAAGTTAAAAGTTAAGAAATTTGGATCAAGAATTAAGTAAAGAAATCTGAGATATTTTCCAAAACAAAAGAATGAATTACTTAGAATTATCCTAAGTTGAAAGAAAGAGAATTTCGAAATCATCCGAAGAGAATTAAAGTGAAAAGAGACTTAATAAATCCTATATTCTCATATTCACTTTTTATCGATGATTGGATTTCGAAGGAACCGGAGTCGGATTTGGTTAATTCCTATCCGAAAACCACTTCGAACCAATGTGTACGTTCGAACGTGAAGACATGTTGAAGATGGTGATTGAAGACCGTGGATCTTCATAGCGTGAGGACTGCTTGTTGATTTGCTCAGGGTGCGCACCCATTGTAGAGTTATATATAGCAGTGGTCTCCTCGTGATGGAGATTTTGCGGATTGCAAGGGCTTCTCGCCTAGTAATGGCCGAGGAAAGTACCTTCGGTTTGTCCTGTTCCTGGACAACTTGTATGGACGTTTGTCTGACGTTGCATTTCTAAAGATTACGTACATTGGTTTTTACAAACGTACATCAGTGGTGGCGGAGAAGGCAACTTCTCTAGCTTAACACCCTCCTTGAGACATACGAGCTCAAGGGTTGTATTTTTGTGGAAGGCAATTAGTAGTTAACGGAAATGGCAATGTGGCATTCAAAGATTTGATATGTGCTTTGTGAAAAGGTAATCGTAGCCTTAAGCCTCATCAAACCGGAAATGACCGAAACAGGATTAGATGCAGCAGGGCTATGTGGGTCATTCCCATTAGGGTATGATCATCCCCTTCTAGATATATTTCTTCCCGCTATGACGTCGGGATGTTAATTAATGTGGTGTATGGAAAACGAGCGCTCGGTTAAAGGTCGGCAACGACCGGGGGATGACATATTCGGTACTATCTAGTTACAGAGGTAGGCCGGTCTTGTGTTGGTAGAGGGCAGATGTTCTGTGCCTCGGGACATCCATCTAGAGGTGTACCCATTTCGGAAGGTAGATCCTGCGCCTGGTCATTTGTATGGAAATCCATTCTCCAATAAGAACCTACGGTTTTGTTTGTATTGGCGTAATGAATAGCCTCGAAATGCTATATGGGTAACCATTTCGGATAAGATTGATAAGTTTATTTGCAAATGTTTTCAAAGAGATGTCATTAGAAATAATATCAAAGGTTTTGATATAAAAGTGTTTTAGTTATCATAAGGTAAAAACCCGTTCGTGTTTATGTGTGGACGTGGTCTTATGAGATACTATTTATTTCAAAGAATTTTATCCAAAGGCTGATATATGACACTGTCATTTATTATTGAGTTTTTCTCACGCTGGTTTATCAAGCCTGATCCGGGTATTTTCAATACTTGGGTCAGATCCGAGTAGTTTCAGGATAGTCGAAGACGGTTGGAGTTTCCAGGGGAGAGCTGGAGATATTCATGGACGCATGAAGATATTCTTTCATCGCCTTTGCTTAGTGCATTTTGTTTGATGTTGTCAGCAATTGTAAGGGCAGGTTTTATAACTGTCCAAGCTGAATCTAGGTTAGACTCTGATATTGTATTTTAAAATTTTCCGCTGTAAATATTATTATTGAAATAATATATGTTATTCCATTCGTGTGAGATTCTGTTCTGTCTATTTTTCTTTATCACCCTTCATGTTCCGTATTTTCGTACAATTTGAGTTGGACATGTGTGGTTTATTGTCGATTCAAAGGGTACGGGAAAACGGGTCGTGACATTTGGTATCAGAGCTGAAGGTTAAGCGAGAACCTTGGCTCTGTTATGGGTAAAGTCTCATCAGAGATAGGATTAGTAATATCCTAGGATGAGTAACTCATTAGAGATAGGGTTAGTAACGCCCTAGAATGAGTTATGAGAGTATTATATATATGAGCGCGTATTTGTTAAATTTATAAAAATGATTTTGTTTTAAAAGAAATTGGTAAATGAAATAATTTTACCTTGGGTTTATATTATAAATACTAAAGGGGATATTATTATCTTTTGGGTTAAGGATTGATTGTGATTTAGCTTAGTGAAATTAAAATATGAATATCTTGTGATTAGAATTGCACAAATTTGACTATAAGATATTTCATATAAAATTAATTAGTTGAAAGCTAGAATTTAAAAATTTTGACCATATACCCCTAGACCTTTGGTATTAAGAAATAATAATGATTAAGTGATTATCATAATGAATGGATTTAAAAGCTAAGTACAAATATCTTGTGAAGTAAAATTCGCAATTTGATTATAAGATATTTGATGATAATATTGAAGCTAGAAGTGTAATTAGAGGAAGTAAAGTGAAAATTTACACTTAGAAAAATTCTTATCAATAAGACAGAAAAGATAAGCCAAAATTGAAATTTTGGTAAATATATTATGAAAGGATAAGTTCTATAACTTATAAATGAGTTAAGGTAATTTGAAATTTAGACACTTTGATTAAGTTTAAAAATCAAAGTGAAATTTAGGAACAAGAAATATAAGAAATATCATCCTAATATAAAAATTTGAATTAATGATACATTAGGGTAACATTTGTAATTCAAAATGAAGTAAGATGAAAAGTGGATGGTTTTGAATAATATGGTTAGTAGTTGAATGTTGGATGAAAATGTTTAAATAACAAATACCATGTGAATTAAGTTTCACAAATTTGACTATAAGGTATTTGATGGATTTAAGATTAAGAAATTTTGATTTGGCAAATGGATAGGTAAATAAGTTAACTTTGTAAGAAAAAGGATGTACACTTAGTAAAGTTGTCTTATTAATATAGGGATAAGATAAATAATATTAGTTAAATTGAAACCTTAGGTAAAGAAAACTAGGGATTGAGTTTTATAACTTATTTATTTGGAATAATAGAATTCCACATTTGTTGAAGACGCTAATTAAAGTAATGACGATTTGAAGATTTGGGATATGTATATATACTCTTAGGAAGTAAAGGTATATTATACAAGTTAAGTCATATTTGTAAGCTTAAGTAATAATGGATTTAGAAGAAAGTAAATGGTTGTGAAATAAACTTGGATTAATAGAAGTTTTGGAAGAAATGTATTAAGTAAAGATAAATGTGAATAAGTACATAAGTTAAACGTAGATCATTTTGGCATATAAATTTTGATCTAAGATTTGAGTATAGAACTTTGAGGTGTTTACACCAATCCGAAAAAAGGGATTTATCACTCAATTTTTGATGGCGAACATTGATGAGAGTTTGTGATTATGTACACGAGTTTTCTATCATAGTTGAGAGCTATGCAAGGAAAGCAAGAGTTTGTGATTAAGAAGTCTGATCAAAGTCCGCAATAGAAAATCGGGGGATCGATACTAGTTCGAAAGAAAAGTTGTGGATTGAATAATAGATCGAATCAAATATAACATATATTATGATGTTTTGGGTATGTCAACATAGTAGTTGGATAGTTATCTTAAATAGTAGATGCTAAGATATAAGGGTTGGACTTATGTTTTAATATATAGACCTCAGGTGTAGTACATGCTTAGGTCAGAGGATGGGTTATGTGGATGTATTCATTTATCTTGATATAGTATTAGTTTGGTTGTTTTTGGATGTATAATCTTATTTGATAGTTGGATACATTATCTTAAGTGTGCAGTACGCACTAGGATGGGAAGGATAGAAGTTTGACTTGATGTATGTACATATAACTGTAAGTACGTAATAGATACTTAGGTTAGTGTGGGGAATCTTTATATGCATGTTTGGCATCATTTGTTTTAGTATTGTTATGATATCGGCCTTCTTCTTTTCTATCATCAGTAGAAATAAGTCAAATTATTTGAGGAGATGAGTATGAGATAGATTCCTTTATCTAACTTTCATTTCGAGGACGAAATGCTTCTAAGTAGGGGAGAATGTAACGACCCGTATTTTCGCTACTTCGAAAATGAGAGATTTCGAACGATTTAAAATCTAAAAGGATAAATCTTATAAAGATAATAAAAGTATGTTAAAAGATTTAAAAGTTTGTTAATAATCGTTTTACAAAAATAACCAAAATTTGTCGCATTTTGTTAGTTTTACATACGCGGTAAAATTAGAGATTTTGATATTAATTAAATATGATTTTTTAATATAAAGAGACATGTTTTAATTTATTTAAAGAAGTAAAAAGTTCATTTTAAAGTTTGGTTTACATCAATATATAGCTTAATAAAAACGTCAAATTTTGACTGTAAACTTTGTCGGCGGAAAACACCGTTTTCAACCAAAACAAGTTGTCGACAAGTTGTTGCAACTTAATACATTTTATAACTTAAAATTACAAGTTTACAAACTATTTAAACACTTTACATTTAGCACTAAAAGACAAAAGGAGTTTACTTTTGAAAATAGTTTACATAAATAAAAAAATAAAAGGACATGATTTGACATAAAAACAATATCATTACTAAACCATCTTTCCACCATTAATGCAAATCAAATCAAGCAAAAGTCTTATTTCCTTTTTACACAAAGTTTAAGAAAAAAAAAAGAGTAATCATTTTATAAATTCAAATCACATTAATGAGATGTTACTACTTTACATGGAAAAGGAGCAAAATATTATTTTAACATTTTAAAAGTTTAAGAAAAAGAGGCAAACATCATTTCATTAAGTACAAACTTACATCCTACCATCATTTCACCATTAATGCATGTACTTAAAGAGTTAAATCAAGGGTAGAAAAGTAAATTAAAAAGTCAAAAAGTAAAGAAGGGTATTTTAGTCATTTGCCATCCAAAGCTCAAATATAAATATGCATCCATACCTTTCATTTTTCACACTTCATTCTCTACCTTCTTCTTCACTTTCTTCTTCTTCTTCTTCCTCTTTGAAGCTCTCTTTAATGGCTTCTTCTTCTCTTCCAAAATGCTTACTAACTTTTTCAAAACCATATTAAATCAACTCCAAACACCACCAAACTTTGTCAAAGACCTTAGAATACCATGAGAACATGGTTTAACATCTAATAAGTGAAGAAATGATGGAGAAAGAGGAAGAATAGGAGGAGGCCGAACTTATGGAAGAAGTGGTCGATGAAATGGAGTAAAAGTTGATTAGTTGAAGTTTTAGTGAAGTGTTGTTGATATGAATGTTGGTAGGAAGTTAAACATTTGGGTAAAGGTGAGAAATTCTCATCGCTTTTAAATTATATTGATTATCATGCTAAATTGTTATGTTAGATAATCACTATTTGATGATATGTATGTTTGGTTGATTGTTTGGATATGTTGGATAATCCGTAGTAATATTATGACATTTACCATATTGAAAATGTTGATGTTATATGATTGTTATATGGATGTGATGATAATTTGGATATCAAATTCCTATTGATTTAGTAATCACTTTTGTTTAAAAGACCATATTTTAGTAATATGAGAAATTGTGGAAAAACAAGTCTCTTTTCATTTAGAAGTGAAATTTAAGTTATAATGAAAGAGAATTTGAAATTTGAAGTGAAACGGATTTGAAAAGAATAGCTAATTAGAAATTGAAAGTTAGATGAATAGTGAAATTGAAATTAAAATCGATTTTGAAAAAGTGAAGTTTAGTTTGAGATTAAATTGAAATTTAAATTGGAATTAGATTTGAAATCTAAGTTTTAAATGTGTTTAATTTGAGATTAGAATAATAATTAAACGCTTCAGTCAAAACATTTTCCCCTGCCATGTCTGCTCATGGAGACCCCAACCTTACCTACCTTGTCCCCTCAGTAGTACCGTCTACCTTACCCTCTGCCAACACTGTTCCTTCACCAACCATACCCTCTGCCATTCTAGTTGACCCCTCTTCGTCCCTCTCTGACTCTCTGGTCCGTACCTCCGCTAATTCTTTGTCCACAGCTGGTTATGCCCTAACCATTTCTCCTTCTTCCCCACCCCTCTTGGTTAACCCCCCACCTGATCCACCTGATCCCGTTCTAACTGCTCCCCCGTCTCTTACTCCTGTACCTCCTGCTCCTCCTCCTTGTGAACGGGCATGGACTTCCTTGTTCAAGCATATACCCAAGAATGCAGGGAAGTACATTCCCGTTCACCTGTCACCTTTTTACGAAGATGATGCTTTAGTGCCACCTGCTGATGTCATTGATGCTGGCACGACGATTTGGAAAGATACTTTGGTGGGGTTCTTTCTTGATAAACCTCTTTCCTATACTGCAGTGATCTCCAAACTTAAACTGATTTGGAAACTTAAAGGCTCAGTGAAAGTTAAGTCTGACGGTATATTATTCTTGTTTAACTTTTCTTGTGCTGAGGACAGAGATAACATCCTTCAGTGTGATCCCATTATTTTGAACAAGAAGTTATTTATTCTTAAACCTTATGATCCTTCCATTAGCAACGTTGCTGGATCGGTAACAGCAGTTCCTGTTTGGGTTAATATGTATAACCTTCCAATTTTTGCGTGGTCTCCCCTTGGGATTAACTGGCTTTGTAGCCATCTGGGGAAGATGTTGTGCATGGACCAAATGACTGAAAAACAGGAAAGACTTAGCTATGCCAAATGCTTAGTGGAAGTAAAACCGAGTAAGGAGCTACCAGAAGAATTTATGGTCAAGTTGGTTGAAGGTGGGCAACAGAAGATACATGTTCAATACATGTGGAAACCTGACATTTGTGTGTTATGCAATGCTTTTGGACACAAGTCTGATGTTTGTAATAATAAGAAGGAAGAGTTGTATGAGAACAAAGTGGAAGATAATAGTAAGACAATCAAAGAAAAAGAAGTGATAAAAGCTAAACCAAAACAATTGAAAAGAAATGAAAGACAGGCTGTTAAACGAAACTTTAAGGTTTGGCAACGTGTAACCAGGAAAAGGATGGATCCAGTAAACAAAAGTAATAAGGAAGAAAAGAGAGAAGATATTATAGAAATGCAGAGAGAAGTGAGTGAAGTTAACAAAAGTTGTGAACTTACTCACTCAGGAAAAATTGAAGTAGAAAAACAAGTCACGAGAGAAATGGATGAAAGCAACGAAAAACACGAAGAAGACACTGTGAATATAGTGGTAGGAATCGAAGGAGCTGTGGAGTGTAGTGAAAGTGAAACTGAAGGCAACCCACTGACATATAACAAGTTTGCAGTGTTACTTACACTAGATGACGAGGAAAATGTCAGTGATAAGCAAGAAGAGGAAATGAACGTTAGAGATAAATGTCAATTTGTACAAAGTAAAGTGGATGCTAAACAACAGGAAAATAATATACAGAGACAAAATGAAGAAGAAGGCAGTAGCAAAACCAAAAAAGAGAAGCACAAGATGGTCCATACAAAGTTCGATACATGCAGGAGGGAAGTGGAAGTTGAAGAAAACAAAGGTGTTGGTGAAGCAAGTAATTGTGAATCGCTAGAGAGTGGTCTAAGGAAAAAGAACAACATCAAGATACCAAAACACAGTACTAAATCACAAGAAGACAAGGAAGGGCACATCCCATGCACAGCAAAGCACACAGATCATTCTTCCAATACATTTAACCCTGACTTTAACTCATCCCCAAATACCCCTTTACCACACTTGTATTCCAATATCAAACCACCTCATGCTTTCAAAGCCCCGCCTTCTGCAGCTATCACTACTCTACCAACCAAACCTACCACACCAACTCATTCATTTTCCAAAATGCAAGAAGATTCTTCTAAACAAGCAGTGACCCCCCTATCAGCCACCATTCCTAATTACTTGTCTTCGAAACAAGCAGTTACTAGGAGTATGAAAATAGAGTTTCTCAACGCACAAATTGACCAATGATGCTACGCATTGGGGCATGGAATATACGTGGTGCACATCATGTAATTAAGCAGGACCAATGTAAGCAACTAATTTCTACTCACCAGCTGGCTGTCTTGGCAGTTCTTGAAACAAAATTGAACCTTGCCCTTTCAATCAAAGCTGCAGAGTACATCAATCCCAGATGGAAATTCATACACAACCACAATGAAGCAACTTATGGTCGGATTCTGATCCTTTACAATCCTAATCTTGTCCAACTATCCCCAATCCTATCCACTCCCCAGCTAATTCACTGCCATGCCTTAGATATCAATGAACAATCAACCTTCTATGTCTCCTTTGTGTATGCTTACAACTCTGTTAACACTAGAGAGTCTTTACTTTCTGTAATTCCTTCTCTAAGACAAAACACACATCCATGGTTAATTCTAGGAGATTTTAATTGCTGTCACTCTCTCTCTGATAGAATGGGGGGTAATCCCCTCTCCCTCAGTGAAATAAAGCCCCTTGCTGATGCTCTCTATGACTCTGACCTTGTCAAGATTAGAACTCTGGGCATGCAGTATACATGGAATAACAAAAGGAGGCATGGTTGTAGAACCTTCTCCACCATAGACCATTCATTCTCGAACCAATCTGCATATACTAAATGGCCTCTCCTGTTCAACCACATACCACCTCCTCTCCTATCTGACCACTCTCCTCAAATCATCCATCTTCGTGAAGCGGACTTGAGGGGGAAATCAAATTTTAAATTTTTTAACTCTTGGACATCTGAACCAGACTTCAAAAACATTGTTTTATCTGCATGGAATTTGCCTAAAATTGGTAATCACTTGTATGTTTTGCAGGAAAAAATCAGGGAAACTAGGAAAGTCTTGAAACAATGGGCGCATAACAAGTATGGTGAAGGAGACAAGATGAGCACAGTGATTAAAAGAAGACTTACTGATGTCCAGACAGCTATGATGGCCTCTGTCAACAATGCTAATCTATCAGAGGAGGAAAGTGTTCTCTCTTTGCAATACCAACAAGCTTTAATTAAAGAGAGTGAGATGATCAGGCAGAAAACGCGAATAAAATGGAGAGAAAAAGGTGATAAGAATAGTGCTTACTTTCACGCTAGTCTAAAGGACAAGCAAACTAGTCAGAACCTCTCTACAATATATGACACTCAAGGTAATCTTCACACATCTCCACAAATGGTCAAGGAAGCTGTAGTCAGACACTTCTCTGAATTATATGGAAATGCTAATCACTTCGTGCCGAATATTGATCTTATACCCAGTGACATTCTCCCTAGATTAAATTCAACTGATTATGACCTTCTCTGTAAGGAAGTAACCCCTGAAGAAATAAGAAATGCCATGTTTTCATTAAACACTGAATCTTGTGGAGGACCTGATGGTCTCAACACTCTATTCTATACTTCTTGCTGGTCTATCGTTTCTGCTGACGTAATCAATGCCATTCTCCTCTTCTTCAGAAAGGGTAAACTCTTCAGATCATATAACTACACTAACATAGCTCTTATACCCAAAATTAAAAATGCTCACTGTGTTAGTGATTATCGTCCCATCTCCTGTTGTAACACCATATACAAATGCATCACCAAGGTTATAGCTTCTAGACTCAAACTTGTGCTCCCCAATATTGTTTCCAAAAATCAGGCTGCTTATCTTCCAGGTAGGAGTATACTGGATCATGTTCTTCTTTCCCATGAACTCATCAAAAATTATAAGCGCAGGAACATATCTCCTAGAGCTATGTTGAAGTTGGACATCATGAAGGCATTTGATATGCTGCAGTGGAACAGTATTGTCAGAATCATGGGATATATGAACTTCCCTCCTCATTTCATTGCTTGGATATATGAGTGTATTACGTCTCCTACCTTTTCAGTTACTATCAATGGCAGGAGTGAAGGTTTCTTTACTAGTGAACAAGGGATAAGACAGGGGGATCCCATTTCGGCTTATATCTTTATCATTGTTATGGAGCTCTTAACGAGAATGTTTGAGAGGATAATAGCACATGGAAATTACAAACTTCACCCTGGATGTACTGAACCAAGGATCTCTGCATTGATGTTTGCAGATGATCTTGTTGTTTTTTGTACTCCTCAAACCAACACTCTCACAAGCATAATGCACTCACTTCAAGAATTTTACGAAATGACAGGGTTGAAAGTTAATCTCCAGAAATCTGACATCACCGTTGCTGGTGTTAGTACTGAGCACTGTAGTGTTATCTCGCATATCACTGGGTTGTCCATAAATCATGATACTACCAGTTATCTTGGTCTGCCTCTAACTAGTTCTAGGATTACTGCTAACCAATGTCTTCCTCTTTTTGACAAAATTACTGCTAGATTAAACTGCTGGACTTCCAAGTTGCTTAGTCAAGCTGGGAGATTAACTCTTATAAAATCAGTGATATTCTCAATGCAAGTCTACTGGGCTAGAACGTATATTCTCCCCTTCAAACTGATTAAACTGATTAGAGGAGCTATGATGAGATTCCTATGGAAAGGCAGGGTTACAGGCAGATACATAGCTCCGATCAAATTTTGTTCAGTGGAAAGGCCCATGGACAAGGGGGGGCTAGGCATTCTCAGCTTAAAGAATTGGAACATTGCTGCTTTTGCAAAACACATAGACACTTTTTTTAATAGTACTGACAGCTTATGGGCTATATGGTCTGATAAGAACGTGATTAAGGGGAGAAGCATATGGAGTATGACTAAGCCTCAAAATTTGAGTTGGACGTGGCAATGCATTTTCAAACTCAAAGAAAAAGTTCTTCCTTTAATGCTATTGAACACGAATCCCATATATAGTGTGAATTTTTGGGAAGACCCCTGGTTGAAACCGGGTCTTATTCTTAAACGTCAACTTACCCACAGTGAAATGCAACAGTCTGGAATACATCAGGAAGCTAAAGTTCGTGATACTCTTTACAACCTCCAAAACACGCGCTATTCAACATCTAATCCTAGGATACAACAAATATGGAACATGATACGTTGTCATAATGCAATCACTGATGTTACCAAGCGTATGGTTTGGGGCAATAAGAAGTCTGCCTACAGAATTGGAGACACATATGAATATCTGATGAAGAATGGTGATCGCCCTAAGTGGAGATGGTGCAAACGAACGTGGGGAAGAGACAGTAGCTTGAGACATGACCTAATGCTCTGGAAAGTGTTGAATGGTGCGATGCTAACATCTGCGAGACTTGCTAGTTTAGGTATGAGTATTGATATTCGCTGTAAGTTTTGCAATATTATGCCTGAGACTGTGGATCACTTGTACTTTGAGTGCCACTATATTCATCAAATCTGGAAAAGAGTTATGGCGAAGTTTCACAGGAGGAATGTATCTACTGATAACCTGAGAGAGTGGAGAAGAATTTACGAAAGCATCAATAGAAATAATGACAGAGGAAGAACCCTAAATGCAGTGCTAAAATGCTTTTTAACATCGGTTTGGAGAGAGAGAAATGCTCGGTTATTTGATAATGCAAATGCAAAAAATGACAGCAGCTTCAAAAGTTGGGTTTTGAGTGAAATTAGGGATTGTGTGGGCCAACTGACTTATGCAATTGATCCTGGAATACGTGTTTCTCTTCTCTATAGCTTGTAATCAATGTCTTCTTTTGTTTTTGTTTGTTGTTGTTTGTTTTCCCCCTGTGCTTGCTGCGCCAAGTGTTCCCCGTTTTTCCATCTTCCTTGTGTTTGTTTGTCGTTCTTATTGGTGTAGCAATATATGGTCGAGGTCCATTTAACCTCGTCGGCCTTGCCAAATTTGAGATTAGAATTGAAATTGAGTTGAAATTGGGATTTAAAGTTTAATATTAAAATAATGGGAATATAATAATATTTTAATGTGGTAAGAGTGAAAATATATATTAAATACTTTAAAAAGTGAAAATATTGATTTAAAATGGTTTCTAATCATTTTATAAGTATTGAAATCCAATTTGAATAAATTATTTCAAATGTTGAAAAATAAGTTAAAACTAGACGCGTCGCGCAACGGTAGTTCGCGATTTCGCGCCGAAAAGTTCAAATAAATGTATAGAGTGGAATATTGCTCGGAATTCTTCGAGATAAGAAAATTCCGGACTATTATATCCATATCTTCTAAACGAAGAAAGAAACTCAAAGTTTCGATAAGTAGATTTTGAATTAAGTCCAAATCAATTTTCTAGAAAAATCGCGCTAGTGCAGTTTAGTGACCATAACAGAAAATCTGTTCGAATGGATGTTTTTAATTATGGAAAAATATGGAATAAATTTGATAAATCTATTTAAATGATTTAAAAGAGATTTGGATTGGAAAATATGAATTAGCGAATGTTTAAAAGTTGTTTTAATCAAATAGGCTTATATAGCACTTTCCGCAGCACTTTTATGCTGTGAATTCTATAACTTTTGGAATATGAGTTTAAATGTAACGACGTTTCCAAGAATAATCGTGAATGTTTTAAAAAGGATAATTAAGCGTTTTGAAAGATAATTTGGAATATTTATAAGCAATTCCAAAATAAGTTGAAAATCTGAGTATGCGGAAACGACTAGTACATTTGTCCCGCCTGTGAGATCTGGGAAGATAAAACAAGGTGTTTAACTAAGGTTAGGGATGGAGCAACCAGTGCCCTGAACTTACCTGGCCTATGTTTTCTTTTCTTAGGCGAGGGGTGGAACAGATCGAAAGGAAAGCCCGGATGCTCTCAAAATAAAAATATTCTGTTAAGTTTTCCAAAATAAAAGAAGATTGGTATTATCCAAAAGTTAAGCAATCTCCAAAATGAATGATTTCTACGAACCTGTGAAGTTTAGAAAAGAATTTATAATGAATTTTAGGAATGCTAAGATTTGAAAGGAATGAATTGGTAAATAAGAGTATTGGATTTTGACTTACAAGTGAGATATAAAAATGGAATTTATAAACATCGTTTTGTAAATCTGAAATCAATTTAAATTGATAAGTTAAATGTTAAAGGAATTATATTCGCGATTTTGGACAGTGAATAATCCTTTAAATTAAATGGATGTTTTGGAAGGTGATATTATAAAGGGAATGTTTTCCTTAAGTTAAAAGTTAAGAAATTTGGATCAAGAATTAAGTAAAGAAATCTGAGATATTTTCCAAAACAAAAGAATGAATTACTTAGAATTATCCTAAGTTGAAAGAAAGAGAATTTCGAAATCATCCGAAGAGAATTAAAGTGAAAAGAGACTTAATAAATCCTATATTCTCATATTCACTTTTTATCGATGATTGGATTTCGAAGGAACCGGAGTCGGATTTGGTTAATTCCTATCCGAAAACCACTTCGAACCAATGTGTACGTTCGAACGTGAAGACATGTTGAAGATGGTGATTGAAGACCGTGGATCTTCATAGCGTGAGGACTGCTTGTTGATTTGCTCAGGGTGCGCACCCATTGTAGAGTTATATATAGCAGTGGTCTCCTCGTGATGGAGATTTTGCGGATTGCAAGGGCTTCTCGCCTAGTAATGGCCGAGGAAAGTACCTTCGGTTTGTCCTGTTCCTGGACAACTTGTATGGACGTTTGTCTGACGTTGCATTTCTAAAGATTACGTACATTGGTTTTTACAAACGTACATCAGTGGTGGCGGAGAAGGCAACTTCTCTAGCTTAACACCCTCCTTGAGACATACGAGCTCAAGGGTTGTATTTTTGTGGAAGGCAATTAGTAGTTAACGGAAATGGCAATGTGGCATTCAAAGATTTGATATGTGCTTTGTGAAAAGGTAATCGTAGCCTTAAGCCTCATCAAACCGGAAATGACCGAAACAGGATTAGATGCAGCAGGGCTATGTGGGTCATTCCCATTAGGGTATGATCATCCCCTTCTAGATATATTTCTTCCCGCTATGACGTCGGGATGTTAATTAATGTGGTGTATGGAAAACGAGCGCTCGGTTAAAGGTCGGCAACGACCGGGGGATGACATATTCGGTACTATCTAGTTACAGAGGTAGGCCGGTCTTGTGTTGGTAGAGGGCAGATGTTCTGTGCCTCGGGACATCCATCTAGAGGTGTACCCATTTCGGAAGGTAGATCCTGCGCCTGGTCATTTGTATGGAAATCCATTCTCCAATAAGAACCTACGGTTTTGTTTGTATTGGCGTAATGAATAGCCTCGAAATGCTATATGGGTAACCATTTCGGATAAGATTGATAAGTTTATTTGCAAATATTTTCAAAGAGATGTCATTAGAAATAATATCAAAGGTTTTGATATAAAAGTGTTTTAGTTATCATAAGGTAAAAACCCGTTCGTGTTTATGTGTGGACGTGGTCTTATGAGATACTATTTATTTCAAAGAATTTTATCCAAAGGCTGATATATGACACTGTCATTTATTATTGAGTTTTTCTCACGCTGGTTTATCAAGCCTGATCCGGGTATTTTCAATACTTGGGTCAGATCCGAGTAGTTTCAGGATAGTCGAAGACGGTTGGAGTTTCCAGGGGAGAGCTGGAGATATTCATGGACGCATGAAGATATTCTTTCATCGCCTTTGCTTAGTGCATTTTGTTTGATGTTGTCAGCAATTGTAAGGGCAGGTTTTATAACTGTCCAAGCTGAATCTAGGTTAGACTCTGATATTGTATTTTAAAATTTTCCGCTGTAAATATTATTATTGAAATAATATATGTTATTCCATTCGTGTGAGATTCTGTTCTGTCTATTTTTCTTTATCACCCTTCATGTTCCGTATTTTCGTACAATTTGAGTTGGACATGTGTGGTTTATTGTCGATTCAAAGGGTACGGGAAAACGGGTCGTGACAAGATTAGAATTGCTAACCTTAACGGACATAATAATTAAATGGGAACCAATCTGTATAAATTTATGTTATGGACAGTTTATAGATTTTTCAGTTACCAGAATGTTGTTTCGACCCCATCCTCATTTAGATTTAAGGGCACAGGTTACTAGAGCCGAATGTGCTTTATTATTGAAGAAGTCTTGTTTTCTCTCATGCTCGATGCTAATGTGACAACCTGTTATCCAAGGAATACCATAAATTCCAAAAGAGTAGTCATAATTAGTATTTTTATCATGTTATTTTTTCCGCTATGAGTTTAGATTTCTATCAATCTCTGATAATGCTCATGCTTATTTGCATGTACTAAATCTAATTATTTGTGCTTTAATGGAATTGGGTTTCGATTCTTATCAAAATTTAGGCCCATTAAAGTATGGGTTGTTACAATGGTGTTATACAATATAAGTTGTCATTTGTTTTCAAAAGCAAAAGAGTTCCAAAGTTTATAACTTTAATTAGTTAAAATCACTTTAACTTTATATTCCAACCACAAAACGTATACACACAATATATGCTTGCAAGATAGTGAGATAACTCATTTAGATCCAAGCCATAGACATGCTCAAACACTCACAAAACCAAGAACACTTCCTACAATCACCAAACACATAAACATCCAACCTTTAGCACTTACAAAATAAGGCAACACTCCCCCTCTCTCCTATTGCTTACAGCGTCACCTTGCTTCTCTCATTCCATCCCTATTTTTCCATTTTTTGACTTTAGATTCACGCTTCCTAAGGAGTTCTAAAGCATTGGTGAAATTTTGGTGGAGTTTGGAAGAGATTTGAACTAATTAGAGAAAGATTAGTAAAAACAAAGTGGATAGATGCCAATCCTTCCATCATTTTCTTAATATCTAAAAAGTGATTAGGGAAACCTTAAGGGTGTATTTGTAGACTTTTTCAAGAGGTCACAACCACCTTCTACCTTTCATGAAACGTCACAATGGAACATCCCTCTCAAATGCTACTTTTACACATTTACATCTGTTACTTAACACATAAGACTTTCCTTAAAATCTCATTTTCAAAATATTTTATCTTCCCTTTCACACCTAACTAGTTAACTTTAAGAAGTTTCTTAAGAGTTTAGTGCAAAATATTTTTATTTCAAATTAATGTTCTCTTTAGCAAATAAGTGTATGTAAAAAATATCTAAACAACTTCTAATGGTTAAATAGTGTTTCTCGATAAAACGATTTTCGGTCACATTATCGATATTTCTTTAAAGTAACTATTTTTGTAAATATTTTTCCAAAACAAGTTTACCATCATTATTTATGATTTAAAAGGGGGTTAACAAGGTTATTAAATCACTTTAATAAAATTTAATCCAAAATTCAAATATTTATAATTTAGATATTTAAATACGAGTTATCCGAAATTTCAGGTCATTACAACAAATTCCTGAGTAACTAGACATGTCCTACTTTCCTCTTTGGCTTCCAATTACAACTTTTTATGGGCTACGCTTTCAATTATCTACCTAATCCATGGTAAAATATTCTAACGTGTGGTTGAAGTGTTTATTGATTTCTAATTTTTGTGGTTTGAGAATGTTGCTTATGGATTCTTTACCTTGAGATTCAAAATATCCTACAACTCAAAATTTTCTTATATGCTATTCGGAGTGTGGTCATGAAGGAAAATACTCTGTCATGGTCTGAGATTGTTTTTTGTGCCTACAAATTGAACGCTTAATTTGAATATAATTTTAGGATTATTTGATTTTATTTTTCTGGCCTTCTAAGGTCATTTAGTCTTGCGGTTGTTGTTATTCTTCAAGCTGCAGTAGAAAGTGTAAACAAAGTAACAAATTTGAGGGAGTTTTGGTGAAGAATGTGGAAAAAGCAAAGATAGCATGCTTCTATGACAGTGGAATTGATACATTTTACGGTCAAATGTGATGGCACTTTGGAAAGCCGATTTTTGTAAAAACCGTTAGATATTTAAGAAAAGAAGAAGAAAGTGGAAAAAGGAAAGGTAGCATGCCTTCTAAGAAAGTACAATTGATACGTTTTATGTTCAAATGTAGTGGCAGTTTGGAGAACCAATTTGAATAAAAATGTTAAATATTTAAAGGAAAAGGAAGCAAAAGAATGACACATGAGAGATTCAAACTCTCACGGGGATAGCAATGTACTTAGCAGGCACACACCTTAACCACTCGGCCAATGTGTCAATTTGGTCGATGCTGAAGTGACAGTATATATGATCGTGCAAACACTTTTACCCTCATTACTTAGTTTTCTTTAAAGTTTTTCACTTATTTATGGAGAGAGAGAAATGAGAGGATATTCAACTCTATTTTGAAATAATATCAGCAAGTTAAGCATTTTGCATTATGAGCATTGTAATTCTGCGATACAAATATGATTTCATTGTTCAAAATAAACAATATTTAATGTCATATCAAAAAGGAAATTGAGAGCTTCGCAGCAATTAAAACGACTCATAAATCAAATCTATAACAAAAGAGATATGGGTGTTTTGACGTTGCAATTGCAGGTTGAGATGCTCGTTCGCCAAGCAAAATGATATTCCAACCAGTTGTGTAACGTACACATGGCTTAGAATTAAAACCAGTCACCATGCCACTTTATTTGGTGACAAATTTTTTTGCTCGATTTTGAATGTTTTGTATTAACTTTGAGTTATCAAATAGTTTTCAGAATATACAATCATGTGTTGTCTCTTCATTGGAATGGAAGAAAACCATAAATCTTCTCCGGTGGAATCATACTATAATCAAACCAAGAAAAAAAGAAAACCCTAGAAGAAGAAATTTGGGGATTTTATCGAGTGAGTCATATTCTTCTTCAGGCTCTCATCCAAACACTAAAAATTCACTATCATATAAATCAAGATTCCATTTTTAGTTCACATTATTGATTCAGTTTATATTTTGTTTGCTTTTATTTGATTACATTAATTGGTTGGATAGAATCTCGTTCGCATGTTTGAAATTATTATCATCTTTATCTTGTGTGTCCAAATATTTATTTTGGATTTAATACTATTTCCTTGTTAGTTGGCTGATATAACTTCTTGGAAATGGCTTCTATAATGCATTTATTATTTGTTAAGTTTTGAGCCACTAAATTTTAACAAATTGTCAGGAGTTAGATCGTCGTAAGACTAAGGTAATTATGGATTTAGAAAAAAAATGAGATGTTAGATGCAATTTTGTTCTCAAAGATTGTTGTTTTGAAGTGAAAAAAATGGATATTTTAAAGCTTAAAATATAATATTATATACCCGGATAATCTTCGTGAGTAGATTGAAGGTGATGGGACGAAGCCCTTAAGTGTATAGAATAGAAATTGGAAGATGGATAAGGTGGTGTTGAACAAATTTGTTGGTACCTTAATCATTCACTTTTTCATTATGTAGACTAGTATAAACTGCACGCACATGCATCTAATTTGTAGAAATTTTACATTTTATTTAATATTGATGGATGTGTGTTGTAAGTGTAATATTTTTAATACTCACAATACTTTTATTTCAAGTCATTTTGTTGGTAGCGTCGGTAATAAATTGTTAGAAAATTCGATTGATAGATAGTCAATGAGGTGGTGGTGAAGGTTGTAAACCGATGTTGAGATTTCGTTAACGAATTGAGGTATTTTTGGAATTTTAAAAAGACATCATGGATATTCTATTCATTGAATTCTCTTTATTTAGAGTAGAGATAATTGTGAATTCGTGAAAGTTTTGTAGGATAAGTTTGTATTTTTGTATGACTCAAAAAGCGATACTAATCATATTTTTCTTTGCAGTTTGGTTCAATTATGACTGAAAAGAGAAGTGTATAGTGGAGAATTCGAATGAATTTCAAAATATAATAAATCTGTTTGCAATATAAGTTCTAAACTTTTTTGCTGATGTGTTCACTTGCAAAGAATTGGAAAACTCTGTTTATGTCATTGAGTTGATCCTATGGCGGTGGATCTAACTCATTAGGTACGGTTTAGAGTAGTCACCCAAATAAAGAGCTTAGAACAAAAGGAGTATTTGGAAAATTAGTTAAAGACAAGGTCATGATAGCAAGGGACTCGGACTAATACAAGATTAAAGAAAAAAGACCGCCAATGATAAAAGTATGTCTAGATATGTTGTTTGCTTTTATCACACAGAAATGTACGTGCTCAACAAGTGTGAAGCTCATTGAGATGTAAAGAAGATTGTACATAGTTATGTTTATAGCAATACACAACCAACATAATTAAAGATAGTGCAAAGGTACATATTTTTAAACACTTAGTAATTTAGATAATCAATCGGTTTAAATGAATTCAATGACTCGATCGAACTAATAACTTTAAAAGTAAAAGTTTAAAGATAAGTGAATTAGGATTCGAGTTAGGACCTAACCCATTACATTTGTAATATCATCTACATATAAAGTTTGTAAATATTAATAACTGGATTAAAAAAGATGAGCTAAATAAATTAAGAAAAGTCCTTATAATTCTGAAATAAACTTTATTCTTCGTTCCTCTTCATTCTTCTACTTATTCTCAAATGATAAAAGCTATGTTTTTCTAATTTCTTCATATTCGTAACTTCCAAATATCCCACCATAAAAATCTAGACTCAAATTCACGTTAGGAAATTCTCTATGAACTCGTTTACTCAAGTTGGCAACTTTGCTAAAGTTGACTTCAGACTTTTGAGTTAAGAGCTTTGGAACCTGAGCTAGTGATTTCACTTTATAATTTGTGAGTGGGATTCTCTCTATGACATGTGATCACTAAGAATGAATGGACATAGTATCTTGATTGCTGGTTTGGGTTATGTGGACTGTCTCTCTGTTTAGAAACAAATTATACGTGTAGAGAATGAGTTGGCATATTGGAAAATGATTTGGGTGGACATATGTAGGGGTTTAAAATGGAATTTGAGTGGTTATGTTTTTATGTTGGTTGAATGATATTTAACATCTCAAAATTATTCATTGGGTATATAAGAAAAACTACACTCATCCAAATGACGAATAATTTATCACGGCGAGAATCCAAATCGAAAGACATAGTTGCAAGGTGTCTCACTGTCATGGAGCCAAACTTTGAAAAGAGATGGAAGATGCATAAGAGAAGGAGAAAAATGTGAAACGATTTTCCTCCAAGAGAAATTATTCCATCAAGGTTCACTCCCAACTCTGACAGGCATTCAGATGTCTGAAGTTTTAGTCAAAGTCTAGATTGCTGAGTTTGATTTCTTGAAAGTTTATAGTGCAATTTAAGGGTTATTTAGACATCTGGATGCCTGATCTAAATGCCTGATATAAGGTCGGGCGTCTCATCTGATTTCCTCGTTCAAACATCTAGTTTGTTGTAGAATTAACATATTTGGGAATTTTGGAAGTTCAAGATCGATTCGTGGACCCAGAAGGTGTTCAAAAGATCTAGAGTGACTAAAGGGCAATAGTATGAATTCAAGGATGGTACGTCAATGTCTCGAAAAACATGCAGTTGATATTGAGCAATACATAGGCAACGATAATGATTCATGATGTCATCCAATTTATATGGTGATTTTATAGATTCGTCCAATGATTACGATACGAGAAGACTAATGTATTATGATATGATTCCACATGATGTGTATATGGAGTAAGCCGTATCCCTTGGCTATGACATTGAGGTTTGATATTTATAGGTCATTAGTTACATGAGGCATGGTTATCTTGATAGTGCATGTTGAGCATCTTCGAGATGAAGATTGGGTGACATCCTATCTTGGGAGCAAAGGCCACGGACCTCGAGCTACTTTGTACTAAGAGTTGTGGGCCTTGAGTTACTTGTCTTATGTATCGACTTGAGTTCGATCTGCTGGTGGACGATGCGTTAGAGCGTTGTAGTATTGGTATTATGTAGATGACCATACTTAGCAAGTCTTGACCTAAATGGAAGACCTAAGGCTCACTAGCTTAGTGTGTAACAGTTGGACTACGCTCGGATGCAATTATGAGCAGTAGTTGAAAGATTATCACATGTTATGCGGCACTGTATTAGAAATGCGCTAACTTATTAGATACAAATGAAGATACAGATTAAGGTATGATTTCATTACCCTATATAATATCATTTGGTATACTATACACGATATAGAAGCGTATCGATAATCATGCGATTTAGTAATATTTCCTTTTCACCTGACTTTATATACGTCTCTGTCTATGTTGTCTCTTTTGTTATCTAATCATTGGATAGGTTGACTTAGAAAAGATATTCTGCTGGCTGGGGGCGAGTTTTAGAGTCATAACCATTATCGCTATTAATATATCTATTCAATGTTTTTTGGTTGTAGACATGTGAGACTATTTGTATTATGAGACATATTGTATATGGATTTGATGTACCATTTGAACTCCATGTGTTTGGAGCATGATGTGCTATGATGTTAGATTCTATCTCACTTGCTTATATGATATGAATTAATCATATAAATGTTTATATTGATATTATATTTATTCCTTCCACTGTGAAATAATTGGTATATACATCGTGAAGATACGATTTGCTTCGTTTCAAATAATACCCTATGATTCATCATCTATGATACTTACGGATACATGTGTTATTTTTGCATGAATTATGAGTCTCGTAAATGGCAGGTCATTACAAATAGCGATAGTGATACTTAATGCGACGTCCCCGTTAGTGATGTACGCAAATAGAAGAGAAACATATCTGGTGTTGACCATATAAACATTGCTCAATGCATGCAAATATTTACAATTTTTCCCTTTGTTAATCCCCTTAAGAATAATTTTTGGGTTCGTCTACATATGTTTTAAGTTTATAAAGGAGATGTTCTTTAAAGAAATATCCTTTCAAAGATCCATAAAAAAGTTTACAAGTAACTTTATTAATTTGAAAAGTTAAAATCTTTAACCACTTCTCAAATTTGGTTAAAGCTTGCAAAAAACCTGCTATCGTGAAGCAAAATTGAGAAATACCCAATAAGTAGACAAGCTAATATAATATACATATCATGAATTTGAATCTTGGTATACTTGCTACAAAACAACTACATTTGCCTATATACTTTCTCCATGTATAGTGCATTAAAAAGTTAGTAAGAAACATGGAAAATGTTGCCTGTCTTTTGCAATTACAAAATGATTTGAACATTAAGATATATCTAAGATTAAAGATGGTATTGTTTAAATTTTGATGGATAAAATAAATGGCCTGGGTCCGCACATACCAGTTCAGATACTTAACACTTCCATACTTCAGCCATTTACCATATTATAGAACTATTATTCATTCATTCATTTTAATTACGCACTGAATTTGTAGTATTATACACTATTCCCTAAAAGCATTAGCTTCATTTTATCAAAACTAAGTGGTATTTCTATCCATGTAATTCAATGTTAAGTAAAGATATAGTGTAAAAACATACACGTTTTTAGTACATGTTTACTATGAAGTATTTTTCAACGTCAGTTAAAGCTTTGGACAACATTCGCCATCATAATTCAAAATGGTCGAAAGCGAAGACCAAACCAACAATAAGACTATAAAAAATGATATTTGCACCAAAATTTTAAAGTTGACGTACTTGGCGTTAGCAAAACAACTACTTTCTGATTACTTCATATACATGATTAAAAGTGCATTGTGCTTTCACATACACAACGAAAGCGTGGTTTCAATAAAATATATGGGTTGCAATTGTTAGGATTTCAATATACTTTAAGATGGATTAAGCATGAGATCCTAAATTTGAATAGGTGACCCATATTGATTTGATTGAGAAGAAATCAATGGAACGTAAATAAATTAGCGGAAGACATACCTGAATTCATAGTTGCTGATTGGAAAAGTAAAATTTGATTTGGTTTCCATAATAACACAAGCCCTAAAACTTATATTAGATCTGAATCCATAATTGATGCTTTCATAAAATGATTAAGAGAAAGAGATAAATCTAAAAGATAAGAGTTGGATCTGATCTTCCAAATTGACATAATCTGAATTATTTCCATGAAAGAGATTAGAAGAATAACCGGAGCTTATGTAGTTTTGGGACCATAACTCTTTATTTATAATGTTGGCATTTTCTAGTTTGGCCCTTCAACAAAATAGAATTGCCCCAGTATCTACACATTAATGCCATGACAATTATATATGTAAGTCTTTTAACTTTAATTCATAATTTGATCACTTTAATTAGGATTTGCGCCAAAATAGCACAATATGTTATCCACATATTGAAAATTTCCAACAATCTCCCCCTAGACCATATATGTAATAACCTTATAAATGTTTTTAACTTTATGAGTTTCAAAATTTTTTATTTATAACATAAGGTGTTTCTGAAACAATCGCTCCATTAACTATGCTGACAAAGGATCAAAGTGGCTTTCGTTATCTTCAGCGTAACAAAACCAATCAATGATCACATATACCAACACAATCAAATGACATAAATCAATCATGGATGCATAGTATGGAAATTACATGAGATATGGCCTATACATGTCTATTTCCAATTCCAACTGGTCCAACTCTAGTGAGATCAAAACGTTCAATATTTGAACAACCTAGAGTGCAAACAAAACTTTATTATTTTATTTCTGATCAGAAAAAAAACTTTATATGTATCTATAACCAAAGTATAGAGCAATGTGTCATATGGTAGTACCAAATGCAAATTCCCTCTGAACAAAAATATTCTTACATAAAAGTTACACCAATTGAGCAATATGCTCATGAAAGACCCTGGGTGATAATTCTTTTATAAGCGGATCCACTATATTGGAGATTGTCACAGTATGCTCTATGAATTATAATCTATTTTGCACTCTTCTCTTATTGGAAAATAATATGTTGTTTATTGTTACAATATTACTTTAATGATCTTTTAATTTCTTTATTCAATAGTGCATTACTTTACGACAAAATTATACAATTATTTTCCGTCGTTAGATGCCCTATAACGGAAAATAGCAAAGAAGGTTATAAGTATCTGTATGACAGCTTTCCTTATATAACTCCATCCAGAAAAAATTAACAACAACAACAATAATATTATTGTTATTTGAAGAGGAACTTTTGTACTCTTGGCACCCAAAATATTCGGACTGTAATGCCTTATGTCTCCAACCAATCCATCTTGAGCATATATTCCTTTGTTTTTTTAAAGATATCTCGTCACCATTTTTGTTACTAACAATTGATCCACTTTTAATGTCAGTAAGATATCTTCCAAATAATAGACGCAATATCCATAGGTGTATATGCTTTAGTATGCATTAGACTCTACAACACAAATGCATGAGGAATCTTTTGCATTTCTTTAGCTTCAAGAATGTTCTTATATTACTATATAAGACAACATTTGTCTATTTTGGAAAAAGAGAATTGATTTGCAGTTTGCATACCAAACCCCCCACCCTTTTTTTAAAGCCTTATTTTTCTAGCCCTTTTGTGATAATCCAAATAGCACTTCATGAATGATAATGGTGTATTTGAATCCCTAATACAAAAGGATAATCCATAGGTGGTTTTCTTAGTTTTTCATCAATGTCTCCATTGAGTAAAACGACTTTAATATCCCTCTGATATTGTTTAAAATCATAATCTACAACAAGCTTCAAAATAATTATCAAGAGTCTTTTAGTAAAACCAAAGAGAAAGTCTCTTTAAAAATAAAACATTGTTTTCCTTTTGAGTATAATTTTTTCTGTAATGAGCCTTATACATTTCCATATTACTCACTTGATTCATTTTTGTTTTGAATAATTATTCGTAACCAATGATTTTGTTACCTTAAGGTGGTGAGAAGGATCTCAAACTTTATTATTCTTATAGATTTAGATTATATATTCATACCTTAAATTCACATTTCAAATTAGTATCTTGTATCGATTGATGTAAGTCCAAAGAATCATCTTCACCAATCCAATATTTATCTTTATGAAAAAATACTACATAGTCATCTAGAATAGTATTTCTTCCTTTTCAAGTGGATTTCCTTAGTGGCCTTGCACTTTGAGGTTTTTGAGTCTATTTTCTTAAAACAATAACCTTAATTTGAAGAAAATTTTGTTGACATTTTCTTATTATGGTTCTTAATTTCTTTCTTTTTAGTGAAAGAAAACAAGTAATATACATTATCCGAAGTGGTAACTGTAGTTGAATCAAAAATAATGATTCTCCTTAAAGACAATGATACATACCTTAAGATTCCGTTTAGCATTGTCTTATTATGGTTCTTAATTTACTTCTTATTAATGAAAGGAAACAAATCTTACACATTATCCGAAGTAGTAACTGTAGTTGAATCAAAAATAATGATTCTCCTTAAAGACAATGATACATACCTTAAGATTCCGTTTAGCATTGTCTTATTATGGTTCTTAATTTACTTCTTATTAATGAAAGGAAACAAATCTTATACATTATCCGAAGAAGTAACTGTAGTTGAATCGAAGATAACGATTCTCTTTAAAAACAATGATCCATACTTTATTTCCCCCCTACTCAACATCCTCAAGAAAGGTAGCATTTCTCATCTTATAATTTTTCTTAGTGTGGGTTTATAAAATTTGTAGCTTTTAAGTCGTTTAGAATACTAATAAAGTATTTGTTATCTTTAGTGCCTCAATCTACAATTATTTAGTAAGCTAAAACAAATAATCATATTAATCACCGAATCAAAATTTGAGACTTCATTATAAAAGGTATTTAGCATATGTAGATATATGTAAGCTATATTTCAAACATTAAGAGCTTTAATTCGAACAATGTTTGAATTTATTCATAAATCTATTTATTATTTCTAAATGAACAATAACGATGCAATTTGTTCATGTTAGAAATAGAAAACCGAAATCTATCTCAATGACAGCACAACAAAAAATATCAAATAAATCCAAACAATATTACTGAAATCTCAATAATATCTTAAAAATATCTGTATATCTTATTAAAGAAACAACTATAAATGTATTTATATGTTATTTCTTTTCTTATGGATCCTTAACGACTTCTTTATCTTTATTTATACATTTATTTACAATGTACGATAAATAAGTACTTTCTATCCTACCATGGTTCAATCTCTCTCTCTCTCTCTCTTCTTCTTACCACAATGTGAAATGAACTCAATAAAGGTGACAAGAACCATTGTCCAAGTGGTTAATTGATTCGGCTTGGCGCAGGATGTCATAAGTTCGAAACTTGCTTTCGAACGTTTATTTGACATGGGATATGTTGTCTCATTGATTTGTTGTATATAAAGTACCAGTTCAAAAAAAACTCAATAAAGGTCATTCTATTCTTAAGAAAAATAATAATAACCTTAAAATGGTTATACTGTGAATAAAGAGAGTACAAGAAAGAATAATAATAACCTGAGTGCTTTCAAATTTTGAAGCAATATTTTCCACATAGTATATTTATGTTTCCTTGATTTTGACTTTATGGAATCAAGCAATATAAAGCGTGCTTGTTTCTCCTTACCATTTTAAGAAAACGCTTTTCATTCTCAATAAAGAACTCCTTAAAATTGGTCATCCCTATGTATACGACATCCTCAAAAGCTTCTGAAATATTTTACTTTATGAACTTTTGACTCTTTCTTTTTGAATTGTCTCACTTTTAAACGTTCTTCATGATATTATAAGAGCATTCAACTATAATATGAGTGGGTGTGACCCTCCTAATTGAAAGAGCCAGATCCATGAAGTTAAGAAGAAATAACATGTTCCCTTAATAATCGTTAGAGTTAGTCCTAAACAAGATAAGAACATTAAAATTGGCAGACACTTTAATCAAATTAGTTGAAAAACGAACAAAAATTAAGGATTGACTGTATATACTCATATCCAATACCAGCGATAGTAAATTCACATAATCGGTAAGTCTCTTCTCAAGTTACTTAACACAACATAAATACCAAGTCTTTCGACAGTAATGTTAACTACAAGTGATACTCTTATTGTAATGATCAAATACTGACAATAAATTCAAGTTAAATAACAATCTTCCTTTAGGAAGATTAGTTATTCACATGTGAAACCTTATAATTATCACATATTTATCATCACACATGTGTAAGTTATTCGGCCATTAGTCTTCCTTTGGCTGGCTAATATCCGTATGAATAAATACACACAAATATCGAACATTTTCATGAACAACAAAAATAAGTGAGGTCACTTTGGTGGCATGTTATTTCAATTAGCTCACTTGGAATGTAGGATATTTACAATTAGTTCACAAAGTGACACCAAAAATATATTTGAATTTATTTCTTAGTGTACGTACAATATTTCAAGTGCTATAAAATACTCCCAAGAGCATTTTAAGTCTATACAACATTTGAAAATCTCAAAATTATAACTATGGCACAACATGTTTTAATCATAACTGTTATAGTCTTTTACATTAAGTATGTGGTTATATTTATGACATTTTCTAAATAAGTATGATACAAAATATCATAAATAAATCACATAATAAATGTCACGGATGAATGCCAGAATTAAATGCCATATAAAATTATGCATAAATGACATAGTAACCGTCATACTAAATAACATGCAGTAGCTATAATGTACATCTGAACCATAATATAACTATATAGTATGCTACTATACCAATTTATCTTTAGTTTATTATTTGAAGTCTTAATTAAGGTCAATAACCATGCATTTTGGCAAAATATAAAAACTGTCGCTCCTTTTATTCCATGATAACCAAAGCATGAAAGTGAAACTTATTTTTAATGAGCGGGCCATACATATAAAATATTTATGTCTATCAAATACAAATGCTTCAAATAATAAACAATCTATCTTTTCTTATTCCAAATACAAACATGCTGCATCGTTAAATTTATTGCAATTGACGCATTTACTGCATTTATGATAATAAATTTATTTAATTATTATTATAACAACCACATTTAATGCAATTACGATAAAAAATGCAATTGACCATTATGTGGTCCAAAATGTAAATTAGTGTTATGTTAAAATTTATTTCAATAATAAAATAAACATAAACACATTAAAGGAGCATGCTTTATTTCTAATTAACCAAAATTTCTGAAATAACCCAAATACCTTATATAAATATTCAAATTACTCAATCAAAAGTTAAGTAAGGTAAAATAACCATTGAACTAGATTTATATTTCTTGCATCAATGGTTCTAAATTATATATATATCTGTTTATACCATTTATAAACATTATAAAAAAAGCTGTACAAATCAGATCCAAAGCATTCCTCGCCATAAAATTCACAACTTATTTATAAAATATACAATAATAAACATGTGAATGCTTTAACCAAATTAAGTTGTTTTCGAAATTTAGAGGAATTTAGATTATTTCCCATAATTTAATGATTTCAAAATTCTAACTTGTTTTAAAATGACATACAAATCATTTAGACCTATTTTTCTACATCGAAATAGATTCACAAATCAGCCTTTCAATTTGTAATATTAGAAAGAGAAAAAACTAAATCAAATCCAAAATCATCAATAGAAAATCCTTGATATATAGATCAAGCAGAGCTAAAACTTGAGTAATAAATTATAGGGCTTCTAAAAGAAGTTCAACTCAAAACTTACTCAAAAAAATGCATAAATTTTTTTTTCCAATGAAATCAATGATGAGTGGCTCCGATACCACTTATTAGGATTTCAATATACTTTAGGATATATTAAGTATGAAACCCTAGATCTGAATAGGCGATCCGTGTTGATTTGGTTGAGAAGAAATAAATGGAAAGTAAACAAATTAGCGGAAGGCATACTTGAATTCATAGTTGTTGATTGGAAAAGTAAATTTGATTTGGTTTCCATATTAACACAAGCCCTAAAATTTATATTAGATCTGAATTCATAATTGCTGCTTTAGAGAAGAAGATAGATTTAAAAGATAAGAGTTGCATATGATCTTCCAAATCGACATAAACCCTAGATTTGAATTATTTACATGGAAGAGATTAGGAGAATAACCGGATTTTATGTAAATTGGGGACCATAACTCCTTATTTATAATGTTGACATTTTCTAGTTTGGCCCTTCAACAAAATAGAATTGCCCCAGTATTTACGCATGAATATCATGACAATTATATCTGTGAGTCTTTTAACTTTAGTTCATAATTTGATCACTTTAATCAGGCTTTACACCAAAATAGCACGACACATTTATTTTACATAGGTTGCCCGCATATTGAAATTTTACAACAGCAATATCTTTGAACATACCTACATGTCAAACTAAACAGTATGCTCAATATCTTTGAACATACCTACATGTCAAACTAAACAATATGCTACTACAATATGCTACTACAAGTCTATGACATTGAAGAGAACATGTGGCACTTAACTATGACATTGAAGAGAACATGTGGCACTTAACAGGAACTACAGTACTACAAACTTCAGTTGAAATTTAGTCAGTAAACTTTTTGTTCATGTAGATTTTTTACTGCAAATACTTGGAACAAATTTCATCCACTTAACTCTTGTCTAGGATATTTATTCTGGATATTCTAGACCTTTTGAGTGACCTAAAGAGACACTTGAGGTAGTTTGGATTAACGCTCCTATCTCTTTATTATTGTGCAAAAAAATATTGAAAGAAAAAAGATAATTCCAAAGACATGTCTAATAACATTTGCTGATAACGATTAGCTAACTAGTTAAAATGTAAACAATTTAGGTTCAGTCAGTTCACACCTGTTTCAGTTTCCCCTTGGAGGAAGTTAAAAAGCCATCGATGCATGCTTTGTTGAATAATGTCTCTGGCAGGTTTACTATAATTGTATTTAGCAACCCATTCTGCATAAGAATTAACAAGTACCAAGGATTACACGTAAAGGAATCAGTAATTTTCAGGTGCAAAAAATAGTTACCTAAATATAACTAAAGGAAAATTCGAAGATTGCAGTTAGAAAATAAGCATTACCATACATGTGTAACTAAGTCATTGAGCCTTATGGATGTGGAAGCGCTCTTCCAAATCTCGGCCATCTCGCCAGTATCTCGGGAAGAAATTCTAGCGAAGCCAAACGAAGCACAAAATTTCCGTGGAAATCTCGTTTTTGATATATCAACCGAGATTTCAGTATCTCAGATAATATATCAGTCAAGATCAAATTCTGATATCTTGGCCAATATTAAGATTTTTTCGTTGACAACTTTAATTTTGATTAAAAATAAAATTATGTGATAGATAATATAATTAATATTTATATATGCATGTAACCCATCGAAATGGAGGTTTTTGACATCAATAAAAACAGTGGCACAAGTCAAATCACGTTTGGATGCATGTAATTCGAGATACGACCAGTGACATAAAAACTAATTTCGGGATTTACACAAATTTGTTCAGCTGCATCCCGATATAAGGTGGGTCACTAATATTTTTTTGAGGGAAATTGGGAATTTATTTTGGTGGGATTCTAAAATTCAATTTTGAAGTCAAAATTTCATGAGCCGTAACTATCATATTCACTATATTTCTGTCTTATTTGTCATTTGACAAGAGAAATTTACCAATGAAATTATTTAAAGAGAAAGAGGAGAAAAAAAGAATTTGATTTTAATATCGATTAAGAGAAACTTGTGATTAAATTCCTCACTTTATCTCGCTTATCCATGATTGGATACTATTTTCCTATCATAATTCAATATGATAAATATTGTTATTGTCTGATTGATTTTGAAAATAGAAGATGGCCAGATTCGATTAGATAGAGATTTGATTATGATTTCATGTTAGTTTGATTTGTTCAACAATTAAGGAAACTTTACTACAAGTAATTTGATTGAATTTGGTAAGATTAAGTTCAATTTAATATATATAAAAAATCAATTTAATTTATGTATTTAGTTTGATTTTGGGTCATAAAATAATTTAGGCAATTAGAAGTGATAGTGGACGATTTAGAGTAGAAATAACGAAATCAAGTGAAAATTATTATTTTAAGATAGTAGTTATATATATTATTATGCATGCAAATCTATTTTAGAGATAACATATACCTCAAGATATTCTTGAAATGAACTTTATGATTCAAGATGTAAATTTGAGATAGACGTCCGAGATGCACTCATCTCATCCGACATCTTTCTCAAAACGAGATCAGATCTCTAGAATTTTCAAAATGGAACGTGACCAAAATCTGAGATTTAAAACCTTTGTTTGGAAGTTCCTAGCTTGTAAATTTACATATAAATTAGCATTATAATAAAGAGTTAGGTAAAAAAAATTGAAACCATCATAAAATCCATATTACTATCTACCGAATGACGAGTTGAACATAACCTTGCATATAATACTAAACACAAGTTCTTGACCAAGCAAAAGATGAACTTGTAATCACCATCATACTCAATTGCAAATGTTATGCAATTGATTAAGCTAGGAACAAAAAGTGCCAGTAGACTATATTACAAAAGAAACTTTATTCAGAAATGGTATTCGCATAATGACTTTTCAAAGAAATGGCCTTTTCTTGCATCTAAATAGCATAAAATAATTAACATTAGAGACCAATACTTTTTAAATCCAAAATTGCGAAACTAAATAAACAAGGAAAACCCCAAATTTAAATCCATTTACTAATGACACTCATTTTGATCAACGATCAATGATGTTTTCCAAACCAATTTGTGGATGCCCAATCTACTCTTTTTCACCAATTTTATCTTCGCCGAGTTATTAAACTGGAAATAAATAAATAAAACAATTTTACGTGAAGAAGAAAGAATCAAAACGTATTATCACCTTTGGCGATTGCCGTCTCCGCTTGCATTTCTTCTTTAGCTACCCCTCCTTAAGCCTGTCAACTGCTATCTTCAGTAATATAAATAAAATGATTAAAAGGGTAAACCACTTTTATACACTGAATATTTATAGCATATCAAAACTCTTATATCTCTTTTCCTAAGACTAAAATTCAAATCACAAAACAATTGCTGATTAATTCAATAAACTAAGAATGTAGTATATTAGAGCATACAGGCGAATTTTTGGCAATAGGATGCGTAAAGGAACAATTGCGTAACAGAGTTGAAGACGAAGACACGGATGGGAAATGAACAATTAAAACATGTGGGCTGTGGGGGTAACGATATTGGAGGAAAAAAACATCGCACATGGCTTCGCCCGGGTTCGAACCGGAGACCTTGAGTGTGTTAGACTCACGTGATAACCAGCTACACCACGAAACCAATTAGTCAAAGGTATGTTTCTACTCATATATTAAGTTAGTCAAACACAAAATTGAATGCACACACATAACATTGCTTGTTGCAAGCATAAGTATAACTCGAGAATTGAAGTAAACCTGCATAAATAGCATGCCAATGTAGGAATTCTGTATGATGATTTTACGTCATCACATTTGGTTTTACTTTCATTAACTATTAGATAATAGTAAAGTAGAAAAAATTCCAGCACTCGCATTAATTCTAGCATTTCTCTCAGCTCTTCTAAACTTTCTTCAAATATTTATTAATACGAAATATTTTGACACATACAATGTACGTGCGTATAAAAAGCCCTTATATATTAATGTAAAATTGTTGAATTTTTAATTTAAATTTGGGAAGTAAAACGTGAAAATTATATATGAAATTTTTTATTAACATTATCTTGAAATTAGGATTTGAGCTTGTAATCTTATTATGTCACAAAATCTTCATTTGGAAATAGATGTTATTTTTGCTTTGAATGAGATTCGAACTCCAAACCACTTGTTTGCAAGTAAAGGTATTTTTGAAACTTCAGGTCAGATCAAAAATTGTATTTATATTTGAACAATTAACAAGATTTTATTTGAAAGACCCGATATAATTTATTATTTTGAAATATTTACAATATTTTATTAATTATGTATTATCGTTTTACATTCAAAAACTTACACTTTCGCAAAATCTTTTCCGTTCCGCCCACTTCCTATAGATATAATGGCGACCTTTCGTTCGTCTTTGTCTCGTTCGTCCAGATCCATTTAGCTTCCAATCGTGTTCCGCCCCCTACTTCCCTCCTCTCCTTCCCTCCGCTCCATCCACTTCCTATGCCTAACTCTCCTCTTCATCCCCTCCTCCCCTATGCTCCATCCTCTTCGCCCTCTTCCACCAGATCTGGTAGGATTTTTAAGGACCTGCATACTGCGACCTCTCGTCCTATGCCTCCCATTCTTACTGACACTGAGTTTCCTCCTCTGCCCGCAGTTAAGCCTTCTGTCCTAGCAGCTGTCGAGCGCTCTAACTCGTGTCCCGTGTTTTTGAATTCCTTGGTTGGTGATGATTGTCGATCTGAGTTAAGTAGGGCGCCTTCGCTTGTGACCGAGTTCGTTGACATTGGTGCTGCTGGTGTGGAGATTGGTATGTCTGCACGTGATTTGCGTTCTGCTGCAGCTAACAATTCGAGTTTTGATCGACGCACCTCTGGTGTTCGTCTTAATGCCTTTGAGAATGGTGTCCCCAATCACAGTGAATTGAGTTCTGGTGTTTCAAACCTTGCGGCCTCTGTTAGTAATCCCATTGTGGTGGAGCATCCCGGTCCTTCAATTCATAACCTTTGTCCTGCAGCTCCAACCCTGGCCGGTCCCAAATCATGGTCTTCTCTTTTAACATCTCTGCCCCATAACGCGGGAGTTTATGAACCGATTGAATTTGATATCGTTGAGAAAAATGGAGTGATGATTCCTCCTCCAAGTGTAATGCAAGCCGATTTGGACTATTGGTCAGGATATTTGGTTGGTTTCTTTTTGGACCCAAATCATCGACTGCATGATGCGTCTTCGGTTTGTCGAAGGGCTTGGAAGCTTCAAGGTGATCTTCGTGTTAAGCTGGTTGACTCCATGTATTTCCTGTTGTTCTCCTCCTCCGTGGATCGCAGTCGCGTTCTTGAGGCGGAGCCTTCCTTTTTTGATGGAAAACCATTTATTATTACTCCTTGGTCTCCAACAGTAGCTAGTGCTCGTGAACAAGTTCTTTCTATCCTCGTTTGGGTTTATTTTTCGCAAATTCCTTCTGCTTTTCAACCGTTGCTTGGTTTGAATTGGCTTGCTTGCAACGTAGGTAAATTGAAATGTTTTGACTCTAATATAGTTGCGCGTGAAAAACTGGTGTACGCTAAGGCTCTGATTGAGATTTCCCCTTTTAAGCCTCTCCCGCTGTTCCTGTTCAGCCAGCTGTTGGGCATGTGGTGGAAGTCTGTATTCGTTACGGTTGAGTTCCAGATGTTTGTTCCTCTTGTCACTACTTTGGCCACCTAGCTTCCGCCTGCACGCATTCTGTTGTTTCCGCGGCTGCTTCTAAGATCCTTCTGCCTCGGCCTCCGATAAGGAAATGAGTTCCTAAGGTTTCTTCCTCTCAGTTTGCTCCTCCTCCTGCGGTTCCTTTATCTGTCCTGGGTCCGCCTTCATGTTCTGATGCTCGGCCTGCATCCCCTTCTGCATCCGTTGTCCCTTGTGTTGGTTCAGCGGTTCCTATTGCTGTTCCGGATCTTGTTCTGCCTCATTTGCCTGTTGTTTGGGTTGAGTCCGAGCGATGTTGGGTTGATCACCAATCTGATATGCGATTTAACCCCGTGGTTGATTCCTATTTTAGATTTGTTTCCGATGATCATTTGGACCTTAGATTCCTTTATTACAGACTTTCTGGTGATTCCTCAGTTCTCGACTTGGATGGTTCGTATGCTGGGTTAAATTCTATCATGCTTGCTGATACTTCCTGGGATCGATCATTTATTTACTCTTCTGATGTTGTGATTTATGATCCTTCTCTTGCTATCCTTTTCCACCCCCTTGTTGGTCTTTTTGGGAATGTCCCTTTGGTTACTTCCCAGGTGTTTGAGGACGTTGGTGATTCTTCCTCTTCGAAGGAGTCCTAATCTAGGCGAAATTTATTGTAGCTGTGGCATATCTATCACACTCCCATGCTCTATTTTCCTTTATCTTAGTAGTTTAGGTGTCTTTACCTTACTCTTGTATTTCAAGTTTTATTACGTTCGTAATAAAAAGTGGACGGTCCACTATAAAACCGGCTGGCTTTGCCAAAAAAAAACTTACACTTTCTGTTTTTAACTATTATTTCAAAGTTCTCAATTTTCGCCTACAATTTACAATTAAATCTATATATTTAAATTAATTATATAATTTAACTATAAACCGTTTAAAAAAATTAATTAACCATTATTTATTGATTTGTCTAATAAATAATATAAATAACAATGTCAACAAGTATATCTTGCTCATTGTTACAAAATGGTATAAACTAAAATTTCATTTTGATATAAAAAATGTGGACCACGTAAAAGACAATAAGAACAACTTTAATGTACAAATATCTATTCTAATAAATTGTCAGTTAAATGATAGAAATGTTTTAAAATTACAAATCATCTTGGCAGTTATAAAATTGCACCCCACTCCTTAATTCTCTTTGATTTTTTTTGAATCTATGTAAATTATAATTTTATAGTTATCTAAAATATTGTGTTACTTCCATGATTTTATATTCATATACCAAGATTTTTATACATTCTATAGTCGTCTACAAAGTTTTCATCAATTTTCTCTTATTATTTTACATTCAAATCCATGTATTTAAATTAACCTAACATTATAAATTCATACAATATAAATAAATTCAACTAATTAATACTCATTAATTTCTTTGATAATTTATATAAAAAAAAGAAAATTTATATACCACATTCGTACTAATAGAATGGTAAAATAGATATTTTCTATCGAATATAAACATATATGAATCATTTAGAAAAAATTATATGCATAAACAATAATAAAAAGTTTAATTTATGATTGATTTTTCGAACATTGCATTTTTTTTAACAGTATTTAAAGTATGAGTACTATGTTTTTACGACGTTAGCATATGTGCAGTGCATGAGATACATTCTATTTCTTCATTATTACTGTTACAATTTTAGCAAATTAAAAAAGATAGTTTTTCCTTAATTATCTTATATTACATTTAAAATTCTTACAAATACGGATTTTGCAACTCAACATTTAAAAGCCATCATCAGACACATGTCCGGGTGCGCATGCGTATAAATACACACAAGATCACAAACTTACTTAATATTACTTCAAAAAAAAAATATTACATCGATATTTTTCTTTGAAATTTATTATATAAATAAATACTAATAAATGTTTCGCATATGTAGGTATATCAGTCATATTTAACGTATAATTTCTTAATTTGAAAATATAATTTAAACTTATTTTAAAATTAGATATAATATTTTAAAACATAAAATTATGAAATAACAATAATATATCTTTATTTACTTGCATTTTTTAAACGTATGAATTAATAAAATAATATGTTTAACGTATAATTTCCTTAAACTTTAGAAATATTATTGTAAAACTAATTTGAAACAAAAAATATCATTTTAAATGGTTAGAATATGAAAATAATGAATATACGATTATTTTTAACTATTCAAAAATAATATTTTAATATATTTTCTACGAAAACATAACGTTTTAACATACTAAAGCCAAAAATAATAATGATAATTTTTCTATAAATTCATCTATATTTATTTAACATCTATAAATCGGTGGAATATTATACTTAATGTTATAAATTTCAAAATTATTTTATAATCCAAATATATTAATTTTGATATTTACAATCTAAAACAATATAGGTACTTATAATATATTCTATAAATATAATAAGTTAATATATATATATATATATATATATATATTTAAGTATTGACCTGTTAAATAATAGTAAAATAGAATAAAATATAATTTTCTCCTTAATTCTCTCATTTTAAGATTACCTATTTATTATTTCTATTGATTTGCCATGAAGCTTCTCACGATTTCAATAAGTCAAAAATAAAATAGTATCGCTCTTGTTTATCTTTTATTTTTCTCACACACACACACATATATATATATACACATACATATATTATGTATATATATATATATATATTTATGTGTGTGTTTATATGTATATGTATATATGTATATTATAATTTTATATTCTCATCTAAATCTAATCCGAATATTTCATATAATACAAAATATTACTTAATAAAACTTTAAAAATAACGTTATTTTGAATTTCACTATGAATATTTAGAATCGAAAATAATAGCATTAATAACTATATATAAATTATTTAAGTATGATATTTGAAATGTAATTGACTTATTTGAGAAATATTATTCTAACAACAACAAAAATATGATGTTAACACACATATATGAAAATAGCAATATAAATTTTCTATTAATATTTCTGTATACTCATTTACTATACATATAAATTAACTAAATGATGTACTTAATGTATAATTTATTTAAATTTCAAAAACATTTTTCTATAATTATTTTTAATTAGATGTATATACTTATAATCCAAATAACAATAGATATAATTTTCATTAATTTATTCTTATGTAACTTTAACCATTAATAGAATGATTTATTAAATATACTGTATTAAATAATAATAAGGTAAAAGGAATTATGTCTTGCTTATGAATTTTGAGAATTAAAGCCTCTTATTATTTTAATTTTGTATTTTATATAAAGATCGCTATTTTTTATAGTTTATGATTTTTACGATTATTAATAAGTTTCTCCTTAATTCTGACCTACCATTTAGTTTTATGTATAAATTATATCATTGTTAAATTAACTTCAGCTGTTTTACGTTCAAGTTTGTATTATTATTTCCTTTCTTAAATGATATTTCGTAAAAATAAACATGCATAATAATGAAGGCGCTATTTATTTTTCATTACCACTTTATATTGAAGTATAATTTATAATTATTTGGAAGTTCACTTTAATTCCATTTTGCTAAGCTGCGTTTAAGTTTATCATGTCATTACTTTCAAAATTGGTATTTTATTATAGACTAACATATACACAATAAGTGAAACATATGAATTACACAAATATATTCTTAACATTAGCATATCACATTATACGTCAACTATTTAACTATATGTATATTTGAAAATTTCTTTTACAATATTACCATATGCGACACATGGATTACACACTATTAGTGATAGTAAAGCAGAAGAATTTAAAGCTCTTTTACTAATTCTAGGAAACTCCTCCTCTCTCCTTAATTTTCCCTCTAGTTATTTTATTATTCTTTCAATTTATCATTATTATTAAAAATTTCTACTAATCCTGCCAGTTATCACTTTAGATTTACATATCAATATTTAATAATTTTTATGGATATTCACAAAATTCTTTTAAGTTTCATTATATTATGTAACAACCCGCCATTCATGAATCTTGAAAAATCCATAAATTGATTTTCCATATTCCACAAAAGACGACTTGTCGAGAAATAAAAGGAAAAAAGAAGAAACGTGACACAATATCTCGGCACAACGTCGTAATCTCACATCGGAATGATAACACATTATATACTGTATATACATGAATAGGATAGGATGAACAATATATATGATACTACATTAATAGAATTAACTGATAAATAAATATCAACATAGAGAGTCATAATAAAAATTCTGATACAATAAGCCTCATATACATATAACCTCTATCATGTACTACTACAATCTCAAGTATATAAATATCCAACTATCGTCTTCACCTTCAAAGCTCTAGCTGCACTACTCTGATAGCGTATCCCTAAAAGCATCTGGCTCTCAAACTACTCAATCTAGTACTTGAGAGCTGTCATGACACAAATATACAAAAACAAAATGCAGGTCGGACATAAAACTTGGTGCGAGGGGGGAAGTATCTCAAAATACCGTATATTAAAACTGTACACAAAATAATAGGAACTACTACGGCACACTTAGTCCTCTCCACAAATATGGCTCAAGGGTTATCGAGATAGCCTACACACAAGTAAGTAAACCCACCACAAGGGATAGGAAATTATACCATTACTTGCTTGTAACGGCCTGCCTTTTCGATCCTTGAAAATCAACATAAATATACTCATTGTATAACATGTCGAACGATCGAGTGCCGGAGAGACAGATTGTTGAAGGGAAAGAAAGTAGGTAAAAGATAGAAGAAACTAAACAAAACAGAATCTCATAGCGGACTGAATAACATATAATATAAATAGTTCTTTACACCAATCAAAAATGTAAGATACATATCTCATATCCGAATACAGAAATCAAGAATTACCAGCTTGGACAGTTATAATAGCCCATCCTCACAATAGTTGATAATTTCAATAAAACACCGCACTAGAATAAACAAGTACGGGAATACGTCTCAGTCTCCAGTTCGTCTTCTAAGCTCCAAAGCATCATATCCTATATATGTAATACTCGGTCTGACCCGAGCGTTATAATTAAAATAACACCTGAGCCAGTCTGGAAAACCAGCGTAAGAAAACACACTCAATTTAAATTATTAAAGTTATCAAAATCATTTGAAGATCAAAGGTATCTCTTAAGACCATGCCACACATAAACACGAAGGGTTTTTACCTTACAATAACCATAATATTTCATAAAAAATCCTCTAGTATTATAATAGGGTCTAAGTACAAATACTTATTCAAATAGCTGAAATTATTACATTAATTAAATTCCAACGTACTAGGCTCTATAACCAAAACCGTAAAGGCATGTATTGGAGAATGGATTCCATACGAATGACTAGGTAGAAACAATGTACCGAGGACCACGTTGGGATCCCCTACAACACATGCCCGGACTATCCCTAACCTAGATAGACCGAATATGCTATCAGCCTAGGTGTTCCCACCCTTTACGAGCTCCTTCCATGAATCATAGTAATAATATTCGAGGGTATCTAGAAAGGTGATAAACATACCCTAATTGGGTGCGAACCACTTAGCCTTGCTACATCTTTTTTGCTTTTCAATCATTCCCGATTGATGAAGCTAGAGTTATGATTACCTTTTCAAGGAATTTTCACTTAGAATGCTCATTGTCCTCTAATGACAATATAATGATAGCATTCATCCATACAAGTCCATCCTGGGTCCGAACGGAACCGATGGCACTATCTTAATACATCCGTTTTGGAATCATCCCTAGGATTAGTAGCAATTAGTCCTTGCACTTCACTGCTCCATCTTCACCTCCATGCTCTTGTTTTCCATTCTAAAACGTACTCGTTGGATCAAAGTGGTTTTTGGACTACTCATCCGATCCCGGCCTCTTCGAAAACAATGTTTGATATTTTCCAGTAAACTCAACCCCGGTTTTTTAGGAAATAAACAGACGAAGATAAGATCGAAGATCACCTCCTAACCGTTTTGGACGGATTTCCTTATCATCGTCCTAGAAGAACGAAATGAGTTTATACGTACTGTATAGTGACTCGAACGTCAACTGTACCATATAATCCACGTGTTTTCCCCTAGATATTTCCAAAGTAATATTTTGGGTCTAAATTTGATAGTCGGTTATTTAACTATTAAATAAACAACCATTCAACCAAATATCTCATTTTCATTAAAAAAACCCTAAGTCTTATTTAATTTAAATTTTAAATAAATTAATCTCTTTATCCAAAGGTATGTACTTATCTTATCGAATTCAGTATATTCATAAACTATCCTTTTCAAAATATTGAACCCTTCAAAATAATAAGAAAGTACCATTTCGGTATCTACCATGGATTCACAGCTCAATGGTTACGTCTCTATCCTAAAGAAATCCAAAAATTAAGCGTAGACACTCACTGCCTTTGATTTCGCCATGAAATTATACCATTACCTTCCGAAAACTTTATTAAATAATTATCTCAAAATAATGCTTATAAGTTACTAAAATAAATTTCCAAGTTTAAACTAGGCAAATATACTTAAATAAAAGTTATTATACAAAGCCATATTAATATTTAAAAATTTATCTTTTACATTAAAAATGCTGACTAATTCTTAAATAATAATAAATCTTTAACAATCATTATAAGGTAACTAATTAATAATTAAATATACTTAAACAATTTAAAATAATTAAATAACTAATTTCTGGAATATTTTTAACAATTTTAAAATTACCTAGTTAATAATTAAAAATCCTCCTTTTAAAATAAGCCCAATTTCTTGATAACAATATGACCCTTAATCTCATTTCCAATTTACAACGCTTTTCCCATCCATTGGACCCATTATAAATCGATTTCTAAATTAAATTTCATTTATAAATTGATTCCTTAATTGACCCAAATTATATCCCAAAACCAACCAAATCTCGATTCTAATTCATTTCATTAATTTGAAAATCTTACTTGAGCTCCAGTATAACCAATTTTATACTTATTTCTAAATGTACTTCCATCCTTCCAATCTATCAAAAATCTCGATTTTTAAACCTTTCATATTTAGACAAGTACCACTTAAGAATTTATTATTTAAAAAATCCTTTTATATACTTTTATCCCAAAATCTCTATTTACAATATCCCGAAATAGTTAAGTACAAATTACAAAACCATTATTATATCAGATCAATTACCCAAAATTCTATATAAATATTTTACTTCAAAATCCCTTTAAGTTTCTTTTCCAATTCAAACCATATATTATTGGTATTTAAAAATACAAAAATCTAGGTTAAAACTGCCATAACATCCAATCAATTCAAATCACACAATAATCCATCCTAGATTATTCCAACAAAACATATATCACTAAATATGAAATTAAATTCAACATTTTCTAGGAATCCATTTGGATCCCTCCAACCCATTTCCCTACATCCACAAATGTTAATACAACATAAAAATACCAATTCCGCTTCGAGGTGCAATATCGCGGTATATAGGGTCATCCGCTATTATGCGGGACGCATCCACTATATATATGCGGGAATATCAATCACTCTATAAATATACTACTATATATGATATCATGTTCAACTGAGAAAAATTTATCAATTCAACCAATCAATCATTAATTAATTTTAACTATTTAAAATTAATACCAGCAGTCCAAAAGGAGTGAGATTTACTCACATTGAGTTTTCAATTTGCCAAATATTCTAATTTTAAATTAAATCAAATGACGTTCGATTTAACCTAAAATTCTAGCTAGCTATGATCACCTCCGAATCTATTCCAGCATGTAGTACTCGTCACCTCAATTCTATCGCTGCTTGTTTCGTCCAATTCCGACGTCGTATGGAATAGTTATGAATTTTATAAGTTTCATAACTTAAAATAACTTTAAAAAACTTACTTGGAATAATCTGGGCCCTACGTTTCAAGATGAAGAAAATTTCGAAAAATTGGATTTATGTCCAATGAATCACACCCATTAAAAAAGGTATTTTGTTTTAGTTCGGCCCGTAATCACATATGAAATAGCTGATGGAATAAATTTAGCAAAATTTTTCACTCAAGATCTCTTGTAGGAAAAAGATAATGTACAACTTAGAATTGTCAATTATATCCTTTATGAAAATGGAAAGTCAATTCGTGGAATTTTTCACACAAGTATTCAATTAGTTCGGACTTGCTTAGTATTGAATTGGGACCAAGAAAAAAATGGTTCTATAGAAGAAGTTCATGCTTCTCTTGTTGAGGTAAGGAAAAATGATCTGATTCAAAATTTCATCAAAATTGAGTTAGTAAAGTCTAGTCTTTCATATGCCGGAAAAAGGTATGATACGGCGGGTTCGGGATTGATCCCTGATAATGGATTAGATTGCACCAAATCAACCCTTATTTTCGAAAGTGAAGATTTCAGTAGTTACTCAGCATCAAGCAACTATTGGTACATTTTTGAATCAAAATAAGGCTTTGTTGTCATCATTCAATTGTTCCCGAGTTGGCCTATGTCCATTCAATGGTTCGAAATATAACATCACGTCAAAAGAGTTGAATCCCATAATTCAAATTAGGGATTTGTTGGGTCCCCTAGGTACTATTGTATCTAAAATAGTGAACTTTTATTCAGCTTACTATTTAATAACTCATAATCAGATCTTGGTAAACAAATATTGGATACTCGATAATTTGAAAGTGACTTTCCAAGTACTTGAAGTACTTAAATACTATTTAATAGATGAAAATAGAAGGATTTATAATCCCAACCCATGCAATACCATCATTTTGAATCCATCCCATTTGAATTGGTGCTTTTTACATCACAGTTATTGTGAAGAAACATCCACAATAATTAGCATTGGACAATTTATTTGTGAAAATCTATGTCTAGTTAAATATGGGACACATATAAAAAAAATCTGGTCAAATTTTAATTGTTCATGTTGATTGCTTAGTTATAAGATCAGCTAAGCCGCATTTGGCTACTCCAGGAGCGACTATTCACGGACATTACAGAGAAATCCTTTCTGAAGGAGATACATTATTTACATTTATATATGAAAAATCCCGATCTGATGACATAACGCAGGGACTTCCAAAAGTGGAGCAAATCTTAGAAGTGCGTTCAATTGGTTCAATATCGATGAACCTTGAAAGGAGAGTCGAAGGTTGGAACGAACGTATACCAAGAATTCTTGGAATTCCTTAAGGATTCTTAATTAGAGCTGAGCTAACTATAGCCCAAAGCCATATCTCTTTGGTTAATAAGATCCAAAGGGTTTATCGATATCAAGGGGTGCAGAACCATAATAGACATCTAGAGATTATTGTACGACAAGTAACATCAAAAGTGTTGGTTTCAAAAGACGGAATGTCTAATGTTTTTTCGCCTGGAGAATTAATCAGATTGCTGTGAGCAGAACAAGCAGGGCATGCTTTAGATGAAGCAATCTGTTATCGGGCAATTTTATTAGGAATAACGAGGGCATCTCTAAATACTCAAAGCTTCATATCTGAAGCAAGTTTTCAAGAAACTGCTAGAGTTTTAGCAAAAGCTGCTCTACGGTGGCGTATTGATTGGTTGAAGGGTCTGAAAGAAAATTTAGTTCTGGGGGGAATTATCCCTATCGGTAGCGGATTTAAAAAATTAGTGCACCGTTCAAGGCAAGACAAAAACATTTATTTTGAAATAAAAAAGAAAAATGTATTCAACTTGGAAATGAGAGACATTTTGTTACACCATCGAGAATTTTTTTTGTTCTTATAGCCCATTTCCATGACACATTAGAAAATTCATTTACACGATTTCATAATTCTTAAGCAGATATTTTTTCTTTTTCCTTTCTAGTTTTGTTAAGTAAAAAAATGAAGAAAGTAATAAAAAAAATAATAGTTCGAACTATGTATCAATGGTCAACCTCATTATAAGGTTCCGTAGGAACAATTAGTTATTTCTAAAAAAAAGAAAGCGCGTGAAAAATGACAAGAAGGTATTGGAACATCCATTTGGAAGAGATGATGGAGTTGGGAGTTCATTTTGATCATGGTACTAAGATAAGAAATGGAATCCTAGAACGGTCCCTTACATTTCTGCAAAGCGTAAAGGTATTCATATTACAAATCTTACTAGAATTGCTCGTTTTTTATCAGAAGACTATGATTTAGTTTTTGATGCAGCAAGTCGAGGAAAACCTTTTTAATGGTTGAAAAATAAAGCAGCGGATTTAGTAGTCTCAGCTGCAATAAGGGCTCGATGTCGTTATATTAATAAAAAATGGCTCGGTGGTACGTTAACAAATTGGTCCACTACAGAAACGAGACTTCATAAGTTCAGAGACTTAAGAGGAGAACAAAAGATGGGGAAACTCAACTGTCTCTCTAAAAGAGATGCAACAATGTTGAAGAGAAAATTATCGACTTTGCAAAAATACTTGATGCCTGAAAGTTGGATAGGTTGGCCCTTACGTAAGGACTATATTACCCCCAATTTTTATTAAATATAAGATGCTCATTGAATGATAAGAAACGAATGTTCACTTATATGACATGACTCCAGATTTTTTTATTCAAGTCAAGGAATATTTTTCATTTTGTTCTAGATGAAAGATAAAACTGGATTCTAATTCGTTTTAAGACTAAGCTAAAAAAGACTTCATTGGTATTACCCAATTTTGAAGATATTACGAATTTCATTTGAGCAGAAACAATATAATAGATAAATCAAAAAATTTATGCATTATGAACTTTGTACCGCGCATGTCACTTAGATGAACCCTTGAAAGTAGCATAAGAAAGACTGAAGAAATAGAATAAATAGGAAAGAAAATACGAAATGAACAGATTTTTTTACTGTGTATAAAATATATCCTTACGTTTTCATCCTTCAACTCCTATAAAATAAACTTGGAAGTTTTTTAGACAACTTATTTTTTTTATTACCATCTCTAAACATAGATAGATCTATACATCTATATAAAAAGTATGTATTGCGCTCTAGATTATTAACATGTATTGTATGCTAACCGGCTTCAATTAATTTGAAGAGGTATAAATATCTTTTCAATCGATTAGTTATGTATCAGGAACCAGATTTGAACTGGTAACACGAGGATTTTCAGTCCTCTGCTCTACCAACTGAGCTATCCTAACAATTCAGGAGCCTAATTTGAACTGGTGACACAAGTATTTTCAAGCCTCTGCTCTACACAACTGAGCTATTCCCTAATTTTTCCGATTTTCAAAAAGAAGACTTTCTTTATAAATGTAAGGAAAATGAGATGGGCTGTGAATAATTCACTTTGGGTCTATTTGTGAAAGAATAAAATGAATAAGAAAGATATTGAATTTTCTTTGTTTTCTTTGAACAACTTATAAAAAAAGGAGAATTATAGTAAAGAAGTAAAACGGGATTTTTACTAGGGATAGAGGGGCTTGAACCCTCACTATTTCTAAAGTCGACGGATGTTCCTCTTACTATAAATTTCATTGTTGTCGCTATTGACATGTAGAATGGGACTCTCTCTTTATTCTCGTCCGATTAATCATTTTTTGTTATAGAAGAATTTGAGTTACCAACGCAACGTAGTCAACTTCATTCGTTAGAACAGATTCCATTGAATCTCAGCACTATCCTTTTTTATTCTCTTTTTTAAACCTTTGTTTTTCAAAAAATAAAGATTTGGCTCAGGATTGCCCATTTTTAGTTCCAGGGTTTCTCTGTATTTGGAAGTTTTCACTTAGCAGGTGTCCATACTAAGGCTCAATCCAATCAAGTCCGTAGCGTCTACCAATTTCGCCATATCCCCCTTTTAGACTTTTAGATAAGGATCCAGTTGTAATTTTACCCAACTTTTTCATTTATCTTGGAACCACTAAGTTCATTATATAATGATTTCTATATTAAAAAATTGTGTATGCCTATTTTATTTTTTTGACTATCCCCTCTCGTTCCACCTCTATTGTTTGAATCATCTTTATTTCAATCAGCAATGTAAATCCTTTTCCCCTTCCCCGTTCAAACCGCTTGTACCAGGTTGAACATAAAACATGCACATGAGCTTCCTTTATCACCGTGCCTCCTCTGGCACGCCGAAACCCAAGCCAAGCCCATCCACAAATGCGCCTAACTTCCCTCCTCCTTCCAGCACCTATGATTCCACCCAATTTGCCTCCATTAATGCCAAAACCGAGCCTTAACGTCACCTAAACGGAGGCAATTCGAGGCCAACTCCGACACCTTCAAAGCAGATCCACCATTGATCTTCAACATCTCGCCATGCTCCACGTTTTGCTAGTTGAGTCTTCGACCTAAATCGGCCTCTAGTGGTTCCATTGAATTACAACTGTTCGATTTGGGGTTTTGGGAAATAAAAATGGCGGCTGGAGATAACTTAGTTATGGTTTTACTGTGTAGCTGTATATATACGCATATAGTCATATTATTTTAATATAACAATTTTTTTTCTCTCACGTACTTTTCTGGATGAACTCCAAACGAAGTGTGCTCCCTAGCGTTTATAACGTTTTACCCCTATTTCAAACACAACGGAACATGTTTCGAGGCCTAATTCGATCGTATGTTAAAGATAGCTTTTTGAATCGAATTAAAATATTAAACTTTCGATATTTAATTCAATGCGTTTCTATCCCATACCACCAAACGGTATCTCCAAACGCTACGAAATTTGAAACTCGATAATAATACACCATTATGGATCCAATGGAACTAGTTTCGTTGAATTTCGAGATTGTGCCTTGGAAGGCTATTTTAACGTGTCGATTAAATCGAGCGATATTCAAAATCGGCTAAATTGCTTGAAATTTTTAATATTAAAAACGTACTAACTCATTTATAAATCAAACAGAATTTATATTCATATTAGAAATCATTCTGATTATATTAAGTCAAAATTCCATTATTTACATTATTACCATATATATTAAATTTCACTATTAAATATATATATATATAATTCCAAATTTGAACTTATCGATTTTTAATCCCACTCAAAAGTCCAATAATCACTCTAATTCAAATAGAGTTTAAATCAACTTAAAAATCATTTCCATTTCCCTGTAACTCCGAATTCACTTATTTACCCAATTTCAAATATTAAATTTACTATTTACCAAATCAAATTAATCATTATATTTGAAATTCTAAACCATTTCACTAATTCAACAAAAGTTTTCTATATTCGAAATCAATTAACATTTCAAATTCAACATTTAAAAATTAATTAAACGTTCAGGCTTAAACGACCAAAAGTCTGGGTCTTTACATTCCTTCCCCTTTATAAGAATTTTGTCCTCGAAATTGCTAAGGTAGGAAAAATGCTCCCAAACCCATTAACTTTTCTAAAACTCACTTACTTAAAACCCTACATTCACTTCCCTAAACCTTTTAGTTTTATCCAAAACCATTAGCTTTCATTTCTAATCCAAAAGCCATGATTTCAAATACAATTCAAAAATCAACTTTCCTAGTTAACAAAAAATTTACAAACACCCTAAATTTCCGAATTTTTTTGACAGAGTCTCCTTTGTATGGAGAGCCTTTTGTAATATGACAAGAGAGATAAAAATATATACATCGACCCACACGGTTGGAAAAAAAAAATATATATCAATATATTATCATTTCTTTATTTTATAGGTGTACCTTTATTTAGCGTTTTTAAGTGAGTAGCTTGTTTTATATGCAATTGTGCAACTCAATTCTAGCCCACTATCCTTCGTGTACCTGTACTTACTCCAAATAAGCACATAACTTTCATAACCATGAAATTTTATAATATTTCATTCCTTTAACCAGCTAAATATATAAACTTCATAACCCGAACATGCCATTCATATATTACAAGCAATTATAAGGTTCCAACACTAATTTAATTTCTTTCCATGAGTATCATTTCACTCAGTTCGAAATGATTGACAACCAAATTTATTGCATTCAATTCATATTTACAACAAACAAACTCATATCCATTCCAAATTGATTTGTATGTGCTATACTTGCATAAATTCACTTCTGTTCAATTTCAAATTGATTCAGAATCAATTTATTCGAATTCCATTCATTATTGACTTCCATTATATGCAAATCCCTTTAATCAACTTCAATTTATTCCTTTTAAATTATTTTTAAACCAATTTATCTATTTTCTATTTGATTCCCCTTCATGTTATTCACCAAGCTTTGTTTGCTTCGTGTTGTATTAAACTACATTCCAATCCATGTTAATTTATCGATGAATTCATTTCATAAAAAATCACTTAAGTTCCCATGGCAATCAAATTCTAATTCATTTTAAATTGAATCTCATTCAATTTACTTGCTTTCATTTACTTAGCATATCCAATTTTATACTGTAACTTGAGAATCATTCCATGTAATCGATTCTCGAACAACTTATTATATCATAACATAGTTCATGCACTTGCGTTCCTATTTATTTCACTTCCGACTTATATTACATCTTTTACATTCACTTTCATTTAATTCACATAGGGTTATTCACTTCATTATATAGTGAATGGCATCTCATCCCATGCGAATTTATTTATAAACCCTTTTCACAAAATTATTTCTAATGTTTATTGTAAACATTCCATATCAATACATAAGTTCATATTCGGCTTTATAACTTAAGCTCATACCCAATCTTACCCACTCCATACTCCAAATCATATTCAATTCATATACTCTTAAATTGAATTCATTTCTTGTTATCGATTACTTAACCATTTTAACTTGGTCATACCTTTCCACTTTCTCAGTTTAATAAGTTATACAACTTATTCATTCACAATTCCCTGAATTTCCACTTAAGTTTATTCACATTCAATATTTATAACATTTATATAAACACTTCACAATTCATATTTACATTCAATTTACTAAATTTAAATTCACCCTCCAGTTAAAATTCCAAATTTTGAATTTTCAGCCTTTTACCATAATATCAAACCATTTTCATTTGGTTTTACCATTTCAGTTCTCAATTCATAAGTTCAAAAACTTATTTACTTAAAATCTCATATTGCTTACTTGAGTCCATTTACACCTTGTAATCATAACTCTGGATTACATATATATATATATATATATATATATCACTTAATAGCTTAAGTTTAACCATCCCATTTAAAAAAAAAAACCTTATAATTACATAACCATTTTTCATTTCAGCTTTATATTCCATTCAATTCAAATCCAATTTCAATTTTATTTAACTTATCTTAAGTGAAATTCCAACCTATCTTATTCACTTTAACTTATTCAAGATAAACTTTAATTCCAAGATTAAAATTCACACTTTCCTTTCTTATCCATATCAACTTCAAATATAAGTTCAATAACTGATTTTCTCCGACTTTACAAATCAATTAAATGGAAATCCCAGAATTCAACCACCCAGTTTTATTTCAAATCATTTTGAAATCATAAATATACATATATTCCCTGGGTATATCAAATCATACTTTTGAAATCTCAAAACCACTTGGTTTTTTTCAAAACAGTTCCCATTTGGGATTTCTAAAACGAACTTGCTTATCTAACAAGTCCAAACAAATAATCAGATCCAATCACTACGATAGTAATCCATCACTTAGAAACTCGAAAATGACACTGATAATGCGGCCGTCATCGCTAGAATTATTTTCCAGCGACTAAAGTGAGTTCAGTGCTTCCTTACTTCCAAAATCATTTAAAAACAATTTCTATTCAGAAATATCTCCAAAATCTATTACTAATATTCCTGTCAAACCACTTTGGAAAACATATCCAAAAGCTCTAATATTTAAAAATTCCCAAGCATTTTGTTCAGACCCAATTTAAAACATTTTCCAAAACTTCTGGGGTTCAAATTCTGGTTTGAATCCAATTTTAGTTATACTCCTTTGTATAAATCATTCTTATACAATTTCTATTTGGTTATATATAAAACCATTTCAAATTTTATAATCTTGTTTGATTATAACATTAACAACCAAACATTCCAAACATATACACTATAATAATTTTCGAAAATTATTTCTTTTATAACAAAATATAGTTTGGGCAAAATTATTCCATTCACCTACTTCAAAACAAAACTATGTCGGTTTACCTTGTTTAAGAGTTTATAAACCCCTGTCGATATGGTTGTGCTTCTTGTACCGATCAAAATTCATAAACACTCAACTGATAAGTCAGCACAATATAAAAACATTTTATATTCACTAACAAATACATGCTTATATCTACTAATACACTAAACTCATTCTAGAGTACTTCTGACTCTATCTTTAATGAGTAATCCCTCTAAAGCCTAAGTATATCACCAACCTAAGCTATGATACCAGCTGTGACGATCTGCCTTTTCGATCCTCGAAAATTTATATAAATACGCTCATTGTATAACATGCTAAATGATCGAGTGCCGAAAAGATAGATTGTTGAAGGGAAAGAAATTAGGTAGATGAAAGAAGAAACTAAAAAAAATAGAATCTCACGGCGGACTGAATAACATGTAATATACATATCTCATATCAGAGTAGAGAAATCAATAATCATCAGTCTGGACAGTTGTAACATCCCGTCCTTACAATGGCTGATAATTTCAATAAGCACTACACTAGAATAAACAAGTACGAGAATACATCTCAGTCTCTAGTTCATCTTCAAAGCTCCAAAGCATCCTATGCTGTATCTGTAATACTCCGTCTAACCCAAGTGTTATAATGAAATAACACCCGAGTCAGTCTGGAAAACCAGCATGAGAAAACAACTCAATTTGAATTATTAAAGTTATCAAAATCCTTTGAAAATTAAAGGTATCTCTTAAGACCACGCCACACATAAACATGACAAGTTTTTACCTTACAATAACCATAATATTTCATATCAAATCCTCTATTATTATAATAGTGTCTAAGTACAAATACTTATTCAAATAGCTGAAATTGTTACATTAATTAAATTGCAACATTTTAGGCTCTACAACCAAAACCGTAAAGGCATGTATTGGAGAATGAATTCCATACGAATGACAAGATACTGGGGAATCACCTGTCATAGTACACGTCTAGAAATAATGTACCAAGGACCACGTCGGGATCCCATGCAATACAAGCCGGACTATCCCTAGCCTGGATAGACCGAATATGCTATCACCATGGGTGTTCCTACCATTTTCGAGCTCCTTCCATAAATCATAGTAATAATATCTGAGGGTATCTAGAAAGATGATAAACATACTCTAATTGGGTGCGACCTACTTAGCCTTGCTACATCTCCTCTGCTTTTCAGTCATTCCCGATTGATAAGGCTAGAGGTTACAGTTAACTTTTTAAGGAGTTTTCACTTAGAATGCTCATTGTCCTCTAATGACAATATACTGATAGCATTCATCCTTACAAGTCCATCCTGGGTCCGAATGGAACCGAAGGCACTATTCCTAATACATCTATTTTGGAATCATCCTTAGGATTAGCAGCAATTGGTCCTTGCACTTCACTGCTCCATCTTCGCCTCCATGCTCTTGTTTTCCCTTCGAAAAAGTACTTGTTGGATAGAAGTGGTTTTCGAACAACTTATCCGATCCTGGTCTCTTCAAAAACAACATTTGATATTTTTCGGTAAACTCAACCCCGGTTCTTTAGAAAATAAACGAACAAAGATAAGATCGCTTATCACCTCCTAACTGTTTGTGGACAAATTTCTTTATCATCGTCCTAGAAGAACGAAACAAGTTTATACGTATAGTATAGCACCTCGAATGGCAACTGTACCGTATAATCCCCGTGTATTCCCCTAGATATTTTCAAAGTTATTGTCACGACCGGTCTTCCACTATCCAGAAAGACACATCATGAATTAAGAAAGAAAGGGATAGAAAGAGAAAAGATAGAGAAGAAAGAAGAAACAACATCAGAATCTCAACAGCGGAACGAATAAATTATATTAATCAAATAAGTATTACATAGAATACAACCACTATCAGGGTACACAGATTATACATCACATACTAGACAGTTATAAAAACTTGTCTAGTTATACAACTCAATAAAATACAAGGAAACTACTCAGAGAAACCAATACAGAGGAACACTATAAATATCTACAACGCAGAAGCCTCCTGCTCCATTGCTCCTTCACAATTCGTCAAAGCTAACCTGAATCCCTCGGCTACTCGTAAAAATTTAAGTACCCAAGAATTTAAGAAAACAAAAGATAAACTCTGGGCCAGACATGGGTCTGGTGTGAGCAACATGTTAAAGTTGCTTAACTTTTGAAAAACCTTTGAAAAGAAAGGTATCACGTAAGACTTCCCACGCATAAACATGGAAAAGTTTTTACCTTACGCTAACCAAAACATTTGACAGGAAATCCGGTGATATTATAATAGGTCTAGGGTTTTCAAATAAATATGAAATATCCAAAATTGTTACATGATTAAATTCCAGCTACTAGCCACAAAAGTGGGTAATACAATCAAAACCGTGGGCACTTATTGGATTTTGGATTCCATACAATGGCAGGGCTACCGGGGTACCGCCCGTCACAGTACGGGGCCTAGATCACCGTACCGAGGATCGCTCCCAATCTCCTGCAACACAAGGCCAAAACCATCCCTTACTGGACAGTCCCGAACAAGACAACCCCATAGTTGGCCGCGACCCAACTGCCCACACAGCCGAATAAAAAGGGACTTCTAGATAGGGGAAAATCTCGTCCTACTTGAGCATGACCCACTTAGCCTTGCCGCACCTCCCCTGTTTTAGCCATTCTCGGTTGATGAGGCTTGAGGCTACGATTACCTTTAGAGAACACGTCTCTTAGAATGCTCATCGTTCGCTTGACGATGTTCTGAAAGCATTCAATCCATACAAGTTCGTTCTGGGTTCGAACGAAACCGAAGGCATTATCTTGTTACACTCATTTTGGAATCACCCTCAGAGTTAACGACGATAACCCTTGCACTCTAAATCTTCATCCTCACTTGAGATTCACGACCTATCGTTAATTTGGATCGATGTGGTTTTCGGATATCCAAATATGGAAACCCGATCCCGGTTTCATCGAATCCAAACGTATCTTTTAGGTCCAAGTTGTTTTAAGTTTAAAACAATTCAATTTAATTATTTATATACACACAGATAGATAATTCACATCATCACAATAGATAATCAACATTATCATCACAAACAGATAATCCATATCATCATAATTGATAATTTACATCACCAATAGATAATTCATATTTTCATCACAATGCAACCAAAGCATCCATATCACACAACATCCCTTATCTCATATCTGAGATTCAAACCAATCAAGGAAATCTATATTATCCATATATAAACAAGGATTAATAATCTCACCATTTATAATTAATTTAAAATGAATTAAATTAATTATTCCATCTCTAATTAATTTAAAGTAAATTAAATTAATTACTTCTATCTATAAATCCTGCTTATATAACCATTAATTAATTACAAATCAATCAATTAATTAATTAACCTCTAATTAACCACCCTTGATTTATTATCCTTTAATTACATTGAAGTAATTATCCTTTAATTAATTTCACAAATTAATTATTCTTAACCAAAAATAGTAATTAACCTTAATTACTTCATTAATTAATTAACTATAGTTAATTACATTAATCCTTAATTAATTACATTAATTAATTACTTTAATCACTTATCATTGATTAATTAATATTAATTAATTAACCTTAATTACATCATTAATTATATTAATTAATGATCCTTAATTACATTTAATTAATTAACTACATTAAGTAATTAACCTTAATTAATCCATAATTATAAATCACTTTCGATTAATCACCTTCAGTAATTAACTACTCTTAATTACTGTATTGAGTAAATTAATTACTCCTAAATTAATTACATTTAATAATTAATTATACTTATTAATCATCCTTGATTAATCTCATTAGTAATTAATTACCATTAATTAATCACATCACTTAATTATTTTCAAATGACTTAATCAATCAATGCTTAAATTAATTACACTAAGTAATTAATTATTAATTACTTTCACTAAGTAATTATCCTTCATATTAATTAACAAAACAATTAATCCCAAAACTTTTCCATACTTCAATTAATTACCTCTAGTAAATTACTTGTCTTAATTACTTCTCTAAGTAATTATTCTTTATTGATTTCTTATCAACCCATCAAATGATTATTCTAAATTAATTAAACTTAATTAATTAATTTAAACTAATCAAATTAATTAATTAGTCACAATGAGTAATTAATACCTTTAATTACTTTCATAAAGTAATCATACTTAACCAAATTCCATAAATGATTATCTAAATTAATTAATCCAATTAATTATCAAAATTAATCACATTAATTAATTATTAAATAACCTTAAGTTAATGACCTTCATTAACTTATCAACAAATTCTTTAATTACCTTTCTTAAGTAATTAACTTAGATTAATCATTATTAATTACAAATCTAATTAATCTTAATTACTTAACTTAACTTAACCTTAATTAATTTATTCAATCCCTTGATTAATTAATTAAATAAATAAATTATCTTATTTAAATTACCTTACTAATCTAATGAATCACAATTCATTAAATTCTTTGATTTACTTCAAAATAAAAACATTTCTTATTAATGATTACATTATCATTAACAAAGCAATTTAAAACAATTTATTTTAAATTTGTTTCAAATTTTCATTTAAATTTTGGATTTAAAATGAAATCAAACTTAATTTTAACAAGGTTTTTTTAACATTTTAAAAACCTTTTAAAACTTATGCTAAAGAATTTCCTATTTTATAAAGAAGTTTTTAAAGGAATTTAAACCCAAATTCATTTTAAAATACAAATCATATTTTAAATTACACCTTAAACATTCAAAGTTGTTTTAAAACAATTTAAATTTTAAACTTCCTTTATTTGAAACTGTTATTCAAATTTGGATTTGAATCCAGATTTAGGTTTAATTTTTTTTAAAGCTTTACTTTTAAATTAAACTATTTAAACCCTTTTAAAATTGTTCAAAACTTTTTAATTTATAAATTTTAAATTAAATTGTAAAACTAGGATTCAAACTCAGTTTTGAATCCATACCTTAAATTTTTGGTTTTTAATTCTGTTTAAAAACTTGCTTCAGACTTTAAATCTAAATTAAATTTGGAAACAATCGGTTTTCCAAAGAAACCTGTAACTACTAATATACCCGAACCCCTCTTCTATTACTTCGAGTAAAATCCTTTACCTCTTCAGGTTATTACTCGAATTACTCGAGTAAAACTCGAGTCCAAAAATTCTGCAACCCCAAAAAACTTCATCTGACACACCACTGCACCGTGCATATGCACGGCGGTCCTGACCACCTCCGATCATCACCACTGCCTTGAGCAAGACGTTGATTTCCCTCAGATCCATCATCGACCATCAGAACCACCCAAACATCACGAATTCAAAATCGAACACCCAAAACAGAAACTGGAAGCAACAGGCACACCCCCTTCAAAACCTGTAAAACTCCTCGTCCTTACTCCTCCGGCCATCGGAGGCTTTGAAACTACGTCCAACCCTTCTTCAACACTTAAGCTACCATCTCATCAAATATTGTAGCACTCGATCACCTATAACAACCATGCCGATCAAAAACAACTGTACTACCGAAAACTAGGTTTAAAAACCTTAATTGATCGCCGCCTCCGTCGCCGTGATCTGACATCACTGCAACCATTTTTCACAAAGTCACTGACCACTCCTCTTCCTCCAGAAAGAATCACAACTCCTCTAGCTATCGAATTCATCAGAATTCCCTCGAATTTTAATTTCTAGTTAAATCAAAAATGCTCTTAAATTTCATTACTAAAAATCGTAATTTTTGTTTCAAAAATCAAGTTTTAGCTTTAGCTTTTGATTCATATACATAAATCTATGAAACAATTAAATTGAATTTTTACTTGTTTTGAGTTTACACTGTTGTTTCTTTATTTCCAGTAAAAGTGCAATTTTTTTAACTTAAACAAAATTTTAAACTAAAATTTATGATAAATTAAACATACTTTGTTCAAGACTCAAGTACTAATAATTGATTCAAGAGCAACTGACTTTTTGCTAAATTATGAACCTGGAACCTAAAAAAAAAACTGTAGTGGCATATAACAGCAATTTATACTCATAGTCCATTCATACACAGAAGACAAACATATACAATATTTATCACATAAAACTAGCATGCAACCATAACCATACTTAAGTTTTAAATTTGTGAGGTTACTCACCTGAAATAAATGAGAATAGACCCTTTTCTTAGAAAACTGTTTTGAAAACTTGTGATTTGGCTCAGATTTACTTCACATATACTTGCATGCAGGCTTGACTCCAGATGCATTTGAAACTTTAAATTTGAATGCTTTAATTTGAAAAACTTGCAGTTGCATGCTGAGATGGCTTTGAATGTTTTTTATTAAAACTCAGGTTGAAGGAAGTGAACTACAGGTAGGCTTTTAGACAGATGGAAGAAAATGCATGTTTGCATAGATTTAAAAATGAAGGTTTGATCAGATTTGATTTTGAGGATTTGCAAAATAAATCACAAATTTTTGATCTAATCTTCAATTTGAAAGTGGATTAAAGATTGCATTATGAAGATGTTATCAGGCTTTGATTGAGGACGGGTTTGCATTGCATTTGAAAATCTGGTTTTGAACATGTAAAATGGTTACAGGGAAACAATACTGCAGATTTGTTTTGAAGGTGAGTTACAGGCTTGCATGTTTGAATTGGAAAGTGGATTATAGGGAATATATCTTAATTTGAAAATGGTTAGATGGATTTCTGGGTTTTTGAAAGTTTGGTTACTGATTTGTTTTCAATTTTTGGTTCAACTGAAGTCTTTAATTTTAGAGAATGAAGATTAGAAAAGAAAGAGAATGAAGAAAACATGCTTATATAAGTTAAAATGATTTATTTAAAAATTAAAAGAAAATCAAAAATTAAAAGGACACTTTTCTAAAAACATAACATTTGTCAAAACATTTGCTAAAAAATTCACACTCGTTATATTAGGCTTATTATACTTACATTTGTCACTTAAGTTGTTAATACTTACTCTTAAATGAAAATAAGGGTATTAACTTAATTTATTAAATACTTATGTAAATGTATATGTACATTTCTCATTAAAGAAAATGAAATAAAACAAATTATATAAAAATGAAAGCTTATCCAAATAATTTAAAAATGTTTATTCTTTTGAATTCAAAATTAATTCAAATTCAAATCCAATTTAAAGCTAATTTGTATCATATACAAATTTAAAATAGAAATTCTATTGACCTATCTATTGTTTTTACATTTATTACTATTTGAAAATAACATATTTATCCAATTTAAATAATTTATAAAAGAAATTATAAATTACTTATCTTATTTAACTTATTTAAATGCATTAATGTTTAATATGTAAATTGTATTTTTAAACTTCCATATATAATTTCAAATTATATTTATCCAGCTATATTTAGAAAGGAAATAAAATAAACTTTTGTTTATTTTATTTAAAATTTTAAACTTATGCTTAAAATATATTTTAAACAATTTAAAGCATTTTTCCTTAAGTATCTTAAAACTATATAGTTACTTATTAAATAGTTTTGAATAGTTATATATTAAATTAAATCATAATCTTCTAAATTGTCAAATTTTATTTTAGAATTTAAAAACTAGATTTATTTATTAAACTTCAAATCAAAACTTATCTATTTACAATATATATATATATACATTATAAATAGGAAAACATTTTATTAGTTTTTAAACGATAAAATTCACCAATTAAACATCTATTTAATTGGATTGTTAAATCAAGTCAAATTTTATTAACAAAATTTATCAAATCAATCTAATTTTAAATACAGATTATTAAATTGATATTGCCAAAATTTCTGGGATATCACATTTTTCCCCCTTAAAAGAATTTCGTCCCCGAAATTTAAAACAAAGGTAATTTAATAATGACATTAAAGATTTTAATTTTAAATCACAAGCATATACTAATAACCATATGCTAACAACCATAGCAACCAATTTATCCAATCAAACAAATTTAACTATCCAGACAAAATTCTGGATAAAATTTCCTCGAGTTTCCCCAAGTATATATATATATATATATATATATATAGGATACTCTCTCTACAGAATCCAAACAATCAAAACTACGAAACTACAGAGCTCCTCCTCATCTAGATCTACAAAAATAAATAGGATATCAGACTACAGATGAGTCTGACTCAACAACCAAGCCTTCTGAACTGCTGGTTCCACAACCAGAGATACACGTACTCCCTCAGAGATACGTGAAACACATCGAATCTCAGTTATCCAAACTGGCAATTCAACTCAGAGGACCAAATATTTATCCTTGCAAGAACACAGAAAAGATCCAAAACACCACGGAGCTAGCTTTCCAGTCTTACCCAATCTTATAGCTCCTTGGATCGGAGAAAACTTACTCAAAATCAGATCTCCGACTCCAGAATCCAAATTCCTTTGTCTCTTATACTCAAAACTCTTCAGACGATCCTGGGCTGCCTACATCCTTCCTGATCAGCTCAACCTTGCTGATTCCACTAGAAACAGACTGGACCAAAACAACCCATCACCATGATCTCCTCAAGATCAATCCAAAACCCAGAATACAAACTCTACTCCTCAAACAACAGAAGACTAAACTCACTTCTCCTATCCAGAAAAGATAAACAGATGCACTCCCAAACTGCTTCCGCTGCACAACTCTGATCTGAAGTAGATGAAAATGCTGATGAAGGATACGAGCACAGACTAGACAACACATCCCAGAAATATGGATCATCAGATCCATAAAAGAAAAACTCAGAAGTTCCACCAAAATCTGAGCTGCTTCCCCAAACTCCATCTAAAGGATCCATCCTTCTATTAGCTGAACCACCGGTACCAATCTTGGAATCCTAGCCAATAAGAAAACTCGATCTCCAGATGCGGACAAACCTCTGACTTCCTTGAAGACATCTGGAAAATCTCCAACAACCCAAGAGAACACTCAACTATCACAAGTCACTTTTGCAATTAACCCAGCCTAATCCAAAGAAACTTCTCTCTCTTTACCAATCAAAATAGCTTACGCTGGCCTAACCAATTCATCGAAGAAATGAATTCACACTGCTGCTTCTGAACTCCACCTTCAAAAAAACTATTAAGCTAGAAAACTTCCTTGCCGGCACACAGAACACTCTGAGCTGTATTGCTGACACCAAAGCCAAAGACTTCCTAATCCAAAGCTCCTCAAGAAACTCGGACCTCAAAGCCAACCACGACGTCCTGCTGAATCCAGCCACAACACCGAAGCAGACATACTTCCTAAAACTTGTTCCAAAGAAACATCTTCGGACACATTCCATAGTCACCGCATCTCATCACGCAGCTACTACTTCCTGAGGTGTCAAGATACCATTACTCACTTCTGCCAACTAACAGATCCAAACTCTACTTATCCATCTTCAAAGATAGACTCCGAACCTTAACATGTTTCCTTCAGAGATCGATGAAATCCTTTCACCACAGCAAAGCTTACTCGAGATGGTATTGGGTCTACAGTTTCGACAGCTACACTTCCAACCTCAAACATTCAAACTCCAACCAATGGTAGTAGTCGTGTTACACACACCACTACCTTATCTGCCTTTATAACATATATTGGAAAATCCGAACAGGTAACCCAACAAATAGGTAGAAATAAATATATATAAATATATATATATTAAAATTACAAATACGCTCTCTCAAGAAGGAAAACACTCCAAAGCCTAGGTATTCACTCAACATAGCGCTCTGATACCAACTGTCACGACCGGTCATCCACTATCCAGAAAGACGCATCATGAATTAAGAAAGAAAGGGATAGAAAGAGAAAAGATAGAGAAGAAAGAAGAAACAACATCAGAATCTCAACAGCGGAAAGAATATATTATATTAATCAAATAAGTATTACGTAGAATACAACCATTATCAGGGTACACAGATTATACATCACATACTAGACAGTTATAAACACATGTCTAGTTATACAACTCAATACAATACAAGGAAACTACTCAGAGAAACCAACACAGCGGAACACTATAAATATCTACAACGCAGAAGCCTTCTGCTCCATTGCTCCTTCACAATTCGTCAAAGCTAACCTAAATCCCTTGGCTACTCGTAAAAATTTGAGTACCCAAGAGTTTAAGAAAACAGAAGATAAACTCCGGGTCAGACATGGGTCTGGTGTGAGTAATAGGTTAAAGTTTCTTAACTTTTGAAAAACCTTTGAAAAGAAAGGTATCACGTAAGACTTCCCACACATAAACATGGAAAAGTTTTTACCTTACGCTAACCAAAACATTTGATAGGAAATCCGGTGATATTATAATAGGTCTAGGGTTTTCAAATAAATATGAAATAGCCGAAATTGTTACATGATTAAATTCCAGCTACTAGCCACAAAAGTGGGTAATACAATCAAAACCGTTGGTACTTACTGGATTTTGGATTCCATACAATGGCAGAGCTACCGGAGTACCGCCCGTCACAGTACGGTGCCTAGATCACCGTACCGAGGATCACTCCCAATCCCCTGCAACACAAGGCCGGAACCATCCCTTACTGGACAGTCCCGAACAAGACATCCCCGCAGTTGGCCGCGACCCAACTTCCCACACAGCCGAAAAAAAAGGGACTTCTAGACAGGGGAAAATCTCGTCCTACTTGGGCATGACCCACTTAGCCTTGCTGTACCTCCCCTGTTTTAGCCATTCCCGGTTGATGAGGCTTGAGGCTACGATTACCTTTAGAGAACACATCTCTTAGAATGCTAATCGTCCGCCTGACGATGTTCTAAAAGCATTCAATCCATACAAGTTCGTTCCGGGTTCGAACGAAACCGAAGGCATTATCTCGTTACACTCATTTTGGAATCACCCTCAGAGTTAACGATAATAACCCTTGCATTCTGAATCTTCATCCTCACTTGAGATTCACGACCTATCGTTAATTTGGATCGATGTGGTTTTCGGATATCCAAATATGGAAACCCGATCCCGGTCTCATCGAATCCAAATGTATCTTTTAGGTCCAACTTGTTTTAAGTTTAAAATAATTCAATTTAATTATTTGTATGCACATAGATAGTTAATTCACATCATCACAATAGATAATCAACATTATCATCATAAACAGATAATCCATATCATCATAATAGATAATCTGCATCACCAATAGATAATTCATATTATCATCACAATGCAACCAAAGCATCCACATCACACAACATCCCTTATCTCATATCTGAGATTCAAACCAATCAAGGAAATCTATATCATCCATATATAAACAAGGATTAATAATCTCACCATTTATAATTTATTTAAAGTGAATTAAATTAATTATTCCATCTTTAATTAATTTAAAGTAAATTAAATTAGTTACTTCATTCTATAAATCCTGCTTATATAACCATTAATTAATTACAAATCAATCAACTAATTAATTAACCTCTAATTAATCCCCTTAATTAATCAACCTTGATTTATTATCCTTTAATTAAATTCAAATAATTGTCCTTTAATTAATTTCACAAATTAATTATTCTTAACCAAAAATAGTAATTAACCTTAATAACTTCATTAATTAATTAACTATAATTAATTAGATTAATCCTTAATTAATTACATTAATTAATTACTTTAATCACTTATCATTGATTAATTAATCTTAATTAATTAACCTTAATTACATCATTAACTATATTAATTAATGATCCATAATTATGTTTAAATTAATTAACTACATTAAGTAATTAACCTTAATTAAACCATAATTATTAATCACTTTCGATTAATCACCTTCAGTAATTTACCACTCTTAATTACCGTATTGAGTAAATTAATTACTCCTAAATTAATTACATTTAATAACTAATTATACTTATTAATCATCCTTGGTTAATCTCATTAGTAATTAACTACTCTTAATTAATTACATCACTTAATTATTTTCAAATGACTTAATCAGTCAATGCTTAAATTAATTACACTAAGTAATTAACTATTAATTGCTTTCACTAAGTAATTATCCTTCATATTAATTACACAAAACAATTAATCCCAAAACTTTTCCATACTTCAATTAATTACCTATAGTAAATTACTTATCTTAATTACTTCTCTAAGTAATTATTCTTCATTGATTTCTTATTAACGCATCAAATGATTATTCTAAATTAATTAAACTTAATAATTAATTTAAACTAATCAAATTAATTAATTAGTCACAATGAGTAATTAATACCTTTAATTACTTTCATAAAGTAATCATACTTAACCAAATTCCATAAATGATTATCTAAATTAATTAATCCAATTAATTATCAAAATTAATCACATTAATTAATTATCAAATAATCTTAAGTTAATGACCTTTATTAACTTATCAACAAATTCTTTAATTACCTTTCCTAAGTAATTAACTTAGATTAATCATTATTAATTACAAATCTAATTAATCTTAATTACTTAACTTAACCTTAATTAATTTATTCAAACCCTTAATTAATTAAATAAATAAATAAATTATCTTATTTAAATTACCTCACTAATCTAATGAATCACAATTCATTAAATTCTTTGATTTACTTCAAAATAAAAACATTTCTTATTAATGATTACATTATCATTAACAAAGCAATTTAAAACAATTTATTTTGAATTTGTTTCAAATTTTCATTTAAATTTTAGATTTAAAATGAAATCAAACTTAACTTTAACAAGGTTTTTTATAACATTTCAAAAACCTTTTAAAACTTATGCTAAAGAATTTCCTATTTTATAAAGAAGTTTCTAAAGGAATTTAAACCCAAATTAATTTTAAAATACAAATCATATTTTAAATTACACCTTAAACATTCAAAGTTGTTTTAAAACAATTTAAATTTAAAACATCCTTTATTTCAAAACTATGATTCAAATTTGGATATGAATCCAGATTTAGGTTTAATTTTTTTTAAAGCTTTACTTTTAAATTAAACCCTTTTAAAATTGTTCAAAACATTTTAATTTATAAAATTTAAATTAAATTTTAAAACTAGGATTCAAACTCAGTTTTGAATCCATACCTTAAATTTTGGGTTTTTAATTCTATTTAAAAACTTGATTCTAACTTAGTTTTGAATCCATACCTTAAATTTTGGGTTTTTAATTCTGTTTAAAAACTTGCTTCAGACTTTAAATCTAAATTAAATTTGGAAACGGCAGGTTTTCCAAAGAAACCTGTAACTACTAATATACCCGAACCCCTCTTCTATTCGACTAATATCCTTTACCTCTTCGGGCTATTACTCGAATTACTCGAGTAAAACTTGAGTCCAAAAGTTCTACAACCCCAAAAAATTTCACCTGACACACCACTGCACCGTGCATATGCACGGTGGTCCTGACCACCTCCGGTCATCACCACTACCTTGAGCAAGACGTTGATTTCCCTCAGATCCATCATCGACCATCAGAACCACTTAAACATCATGAATTCAAAATCGAACACCCAAAACAGAAACTAGAAGCAACAGGCACACCCCCTTCAAAACCTGTAAAACTCCTCATCCTTACTCTTCCGGCCATCGGAGGCTTTGAAACTCCATCCAACCCTTCTTCAACACTTAAGCTACCATCTCATCAAATATTGTAGCACTCGATCACCTATAACAACCATGCCGATCAAAACAACTATACTACCCAAAACTAGGTTTAAAAACCTTAATCGATCGCCGCCGCCGTGATCTGACATCACTACAACCATTTTTCACAAAGTCACTGACCACTCCTCTTCCTCTAGAAAGAATCACAACTCCTCAAGCTATCAAATTCATCAAAATTCCCTCGAATTTCAATTTCTAGTTAAATCAGAAATGCTCTTAAATTTCATTACTAAAAATCGTAATTTTTGTTTCAAAAATCAAGTTTTAGCTTTAGCTTTTGATTCATATACCTGAATCTATGAAACAATTAAATTGAATTTTTACTTGTTTTGAGTTTACACTGTTGTTTCTTTATTTCCAGTAAAACTGCAAATTTTTTTAACTTAAACACAATTTTAAACTAAAATTTATGATAAATTAAACATACTTTGTTCAAGACTCAAGTACTAATAAAGATTGATTCAAGAGCAATTGACTTTTTACTAAATTATGAACCTGGAACCTAAAAAAAACCGTAGTAGCATAAAACAGCAATCTACACTCATAATCCATTCATACACAGAAGACAAACATATACAATACAATATTTATCACAGAAAACTAGCATGCAACCATAACCATACTTAAGTTTTAAATTTGTGAGGTTACTCAACTGAAACAAATGAGAACAGGCCCTTTTCTTAGAAAGCTATTTTGAAAACTTGTGCTTTGGCTCAGATTTACTTCACATATACTTGCATGCAGGCTTGACTCCAGATGCATTTGAAACTTTAAATTTGAATGCTTAAATTTGAAAAACTTGCAGTTGCATGCTGAGATAGCTTTGAATGTTTTTGATTAAAACTCAGGTTGAAGGAAGTGAACTATAGGTAGGCTTTTAAACAGATGGAAGAAAATGCATGTTTGCACAGATTTAAAAATGCAGGTTTGATCAGATTTGATTTTGAGGATCTGCAAAATAAATCACATATTTTTGATCTAATGTTCAATTTGAAAGTGGATTAAAGATTGCATTATGAAGATGTTTTCAGGCTTTTGATTGACGAAGGGTTTGCATTGCATTTGAAAATCTAGTTTTGAACATGTAAAATGGTTACAGGGAAACAATACTGCAGATTTGTTTTGAAGGTGAGTTACAGGCTTGCATGTTTGAATTGGAAAGTGGATTACAGGGAAATGATCTTAATTTGAAGATGGTTAGATGGATTTCTGGGTTTTTGAAAGTTTGTTTACTGATTTATTTCCAATCTTTGGTTCAGCTGAAGTCTTTAATTTTAGAGAATGAAGATTAGAAAAGAAAGAGAATGAAGAAAACATGCTTATATAAGTTAAAATGATTTATTTAAAAATTAAAATAAAATCTAAAATTAAAAGGACACTTGTCTAAAAACATAACATTTGTCAAAACATTTGCTTAAAAATTTACACTTGTTATACTAGGCTTATTATACTTACATTTGTCACTTAAGTTGTTAATACTTATTCTTAAATGAAAATAAGGGTATTAATTTAATTTATTAAATACTTATGTAAATGTATATGTACATTTCTTAGTAAAGAAAATGAAATAAAACAAATTATATAAAAATGAAAGCTTATCCAAATAATTTAAAAATGTTTATTCTTTTGAATTCAAAATTAATTCAAATTCAAATCCAATTTAAAACTAATTTGTATCATATACAAATTTAAAATAGAAATTCTATTAACCTATCTATTTTTTTACATTTATTACTTTTTGAAAATGACATATTTATCCAATTTAAATACTTTATAAAAGAAATTATAAATTACTTATCTTACTTAACTTATTTAAATGAATTAATGTTTAATATGTAAATTGTATTTTTAAACTTCCATATATAATTTCGAATTATATTTATCCAGCTATATTTAAAAAGGAAATAAAATAAACTTCTGTTTATTTTATTTAAAATTTTAAACTTATGCTTAAAATATATTTTAAACAATTTAAAGCATTTTTCCTTAAGTATCTTAAAACCATATAGTTACTTATTAAATAGTTTTGAATAGTTATATATTAAATTAAATCATAATCTTCCAAATTATCAAATTGTATTTTAGAATTTAAAAACTAGATTTATTTATTAAACTTCAAATCAAACTTATCTATTTACAATATATATAAATATATATATATATACATTATAAATAGGAAAACATTTTATTAGTTTTTAAAAGATAAAATTCACCAATTAACCATCTATTTAATTGGATTATTAAATCAAGTCAAATTTTATTAACAAAATTTATCAAATCAATTTAATTTTAAATATAGATTATTAAATTCAGATTGCCAAAATTTTCGAGATATCACAGTTATATTTTGGGTCCAGATTTGATAGTCTATTATTTAACTATCAAATAAACAATCATTCAACCGAATATCTCATTTCCACTGAAATACCCCAAGTTTTATTTAATTTAAATTTTAAATAAGCTAAATCTCTTTATCCAAAGGTATGTACTTATATTATCGAATTCAGTATATTCACAAACTATCCTTTTCAAAATATTGAACCCTTCAAAATAATAAGGAAAGTACCACTACGGTATCAACCATGGATTCACAGCTCAATGGTTACGTCTCTATCCCAAAGAAATCCAAAACTTAACCGCAGGTACTCACTGCCTCCGATTTCGCCATGAAAGCATACCATTACCTTCCGAAAACTTTATTAAATAATTATCTCAAAATAATGCTTATAAGTTGCTAAAATAAATTCCCAAGTTTAAATTAGGCAAATATACTTAAATAAAAGTTATTATACAATGCCATATTAAGATTTAATAATTTATCTTTTAAAATAAAAATGTTTACTAATTCTTAAATAATAATAAATCTTTAATAATCATTATAAGGTAACCAATTAAAATTAGATATACTTTAGACAATTTAAAATGATTAAATAACTAATTTATGGAATATTTTCAACACTTTAAAATTACCTAGTTAATAATTAAAAATCCTCCTTTTAAAACAAGCCCAATTTCTCGATAACAATATAACCTTAATCTCATTCCCAATTTACAACGTTTTTCCCATCCCTTAAACCCATTACAAATCGATTTCTAAATTAAATTCCATTTATAAATTGATTCCTTAATTAACCCAAACTATATCCCAAAACCAACCAAATCTCGATTCTAATTTCATTTCGTAAATTTGGAAATCTTACTTTAGCTTCAGTATAACCAATTTTATACTTATTTACAAGTTCACTTCTATCCTTCCAATCTATCAAAAATCTCGATTTTAAAACCTTTCATATTTAGACAAGTACCACTTAGGAATTTATTATTTAAAAATCCTTTTATATACTTTTATCCCAGAATCTCTATTTACAATATCTCGAAATAGTTGAGTACAAATTTCTAAAACATTATTTTATTACATCAATTAACCCAAAATTTTATATAGATATTTTAATTCAAAATCACTTTAAGATTCTTTTCCAATTCAAACCATATATTATTGGTATTTAAAAATACAAAAATCTAGGCTAAAACTGCCTTAACATCCAATCAATTCAAATCACAAAATAATCTATCCTAGATTATTCCAACAAAACATATAACACTATATATGAAATTAAATTCAACATTTTTTAGGAATCCAGTTGGATCCCTCCAACCTATTTCCCTGCATCCACAGATGTTAATACAACATAAAAATACCAATTCCGCTTCGAGGCATAATGTCGTGGTATATAGGGTCATCCGCTATTATGCGGGACGCATAGGTCTCATGCGCTATATATATGTGGGAATATTAATAACTCCATATGTATACTACTATATATGATATCACATTCAACTGACAAAAATTTATCGATTCAACCAATCAACCATTAATTAATTTTAACTATTTAAAATTAATACCAACAGTCCAAAAGGAGTGAGATTTACTCACACTGGGTCTTCAATTTGCCAAATGTTCCAATTTTAAATTAAATCGAACAACGTTCGATTTAACCTAAAACTCTAGCTAGCTCCGATTGTCTCCAAATCTGTTCCAGCATGTAGTACTCGTTGCCACGATTTTGCCGCTGCTTGTTTCGTCCAATTCCAACCAAGTATGGAATAGTTATGCATTTTATAAGTTTCATAACTTAAAATAAATTTAAATTTATATTATTATTTTACTTGGAATAATCTGGGCCGTACATTTTAGGATGAAGAAATCTGGACTGCACAAATCCTTTTCCTCTTTCCCGTTCGACCTGCTCGTGCCAGGTTGAATAGAAAATGTGCACGCTAGCTTCCATTATCACACCGCCTCCTTTGGCACGCCGAAACCCCAGTAAGCCCACCTACAAACGCGCCTGACTTCCCTTCTCCTTCTAGCACGCACTATTCCACCCAATTTGCCTCCATCGATGCCGAAACTGAGCCTTAGCGTCACTTGAACGGAGTGGATTCGAGGCCAACTCCAATACCTTCAAAGTAGATCCACCGTTGATCTTCAACGTCTCGCCATGCTCCACGTTTTTCTAGTCAAGTCTTCGACCTAAATCGTCCTCTAGTGGTTCCATCGAACTACAGCCGTTCGATCTAGGGTTTTAGGAAATAAAAATGGCAGCTAGATATAATTTAGTTAGGGTATTACTATGTAGGGGTATATATACGCGTATATTCATATTATTTTAATATAAATTTTTTTCTTCTCTCACGTACTTTTTCGGACAAACTCCAAATGAAGCGTGCTGCCTGGCATTTATAATGTTTATCCTGATTCCAAACACAATGGAACATGTTTCGAGGCTTAATTCGATCGTATATGGAAGATAGCATTTCGAATCAAATTAAAATATTAAACTTTCGATATTTAATTCAACGCGTTTCTATCTCGTACAACCAAACGGTAACACCAAACGCTTCGAAATTTGAATCCCGATAATAATACAGTATTATAGATCTAATGTAACTGGTTTAGTCGAATTTCGAGACTATGCCCCGAAAGGCTATTTTAACGTGTCGATTAAATCGAGCGATTTTCAAAATCGAAAAAATTGCTTGAAATTTTTAATTTTAAAAACTTACTAACTAATTTATATATCAAATAGAATTTATATATCATTTCGATTTATATTAAATCAAAATTCCATTATTTACACTATTACTGTATATTAAATTTCACTATTAAATTATATATAAAATTCCAAATTTTAACTTATCGATTTTTAATCCCATTCAAAAGTCCACTATCATCACTCTAATTAGAATAAAGTTTAAATCAACTTAAAAATCATTTCTATCCCTTTAACTCCGAATTCACCTATTTACCCAAATTTGAATATTAAATTTACTATTAACCAAATCAAATTAATCACTATATTTGAAATTTTAAACCATTTCACTAATTCAACCAAAATTTTCTATGTTATAAATCAACTAATATTTCAAATTCAACATTTAAAAATTAATTAAATTTTCAAAATTAAACGACCAAAATTCTGAGTCGTTACATACTTCTCCTAAAATTAACGAGTCAGCACAACCAGTATAATGTGACTGAAACATAACAATTATACTATGGTATAGATAACCCAACATCCAATAATAGGGTAATCATAATATAAGTCTATCATAAAGTAAAAAAATGATAGTAAATGCAGCAATCACAACAACAGTCATCTAATAATACAAACAACATAACATATGAAAGATAACTCGGAAATACAATTCAACACTCATCCTAAAAAATGAGTGAGGCCAACTACGAATATCAATAGCAATCCAATGATTACTAAAGTTTGTACCTTAATGCACCCAGGCATCTATCATGGTCCAATGATTAATAGAGTCGGTACACCAAGGCACCCAGACATCTATCGTGATCCATTGATTCCCTTTGAGAGTTCAAGATAAATAGAGTCAGTGCACTAATGCACCCAGGCATTTGTATACTTGAAATCTAATCGCAACAACAAATATAATCACCGCACCCCTATAATTAGCATAAGTGTTATACGATCTATTCTAAATACCTAGGACGTTTGTGGACCACATCATAACCCTATAATGAGCATAAATGTTCTATGATCCTATAGTAGATGATGGTTATCATCCCTTTCTAGGACATCAAAAGTTTCTCAAATAACAAGCGTACGCCTCTCATCAAAAAGAGAACGAAGGTCGTGTCTTGTGTAATATGCTATCGGGACCACAACGAAACACCAATGTTGTATACATATGCACACATTAAATATAACATCATGCAATTTAATACGCCTATCAGAAATGAAGACCGATTTCTCGTCACCGTCTATCTATACATACCGGAAGACCAAAAATATGTATGACTACTAATATAAAGCCAATACGATATCTGATCGCTAATATAAAATCAATACAAGTTACAGTCGCAATCATAAGACCAATACGATTCATTAAGCATACATATCCCAAGGCTAACGCCAAAGGGCATGGACTAACTCTGCTCAATCGTACGCACTCACCAAACGTGACCGTGTAATCAATAACTACAGTGATGTCATACCCAATCATCATTGACCACACGTATCATTATACAGTGCATCGAATTGCATCCTACTTTCTTGAGTAGCTCGAAGCATCTCCGAAGTCGTGCCATGACCCTATAAGAACTGCAATCGAATGGGGGAAAATCCCCCAAAGTCATCAAGTCCCCAGGGGTTCTATCGACTAGGGGTGTCATTCAGTCGCCTGAACCCAATTTCCCCCAGTCTTCTATTTTAGGCTCCCCCCCGAGGACAAATTTCCACACTCGTTCAGTCAATTGAATTTATATTCAGTCGACTAAAATTGCTAGGCCTAGGCAATGAATCAAGGGTAGGGAGAAATCTCTCAAACGATTGTCGACTCGAGCCTCGTCTTCTTTGATGTTTCGCCTAATGAGTCATCTAGCTCCCTATTTTGTCTTTGCCACATCGGACCTCTTCAGGACTTTGGAGTTCATTGGTTGATATTTTACAAGTGGTCTCTTTAATATTCGAAACCGATTTTGTACAGAAAACCACCCTTCTACACGTAGAGTTCCACGGGACGATTCTTTCAACCCAGCCTCCTCTAACATGCCAAAATGGACTCAACCATCCTTCTCACCTCATGTGATGCTCAAACGGGTGCCAATACACCTACTTGTGCATGCATATAAATGCATGTATACACGAACAACAAAACTACATAAATCACATTACGAGCTTTTTCAGAGTGATTACTCGGCTTGATGCTCTCTTACGCAACTTAGCGCACCCAGTGGTTGCTATGGCTATATAAGATCGCTACGACTTGATTATGCATTAATGGATCTGGATCTATATAATCATATAATTGCATGTGTGTGTGTGTGTGTGTATAAAGTAACAAACATACAACAATTCTAACTATAATACTAGAATTGTACTAATTACTATATAACTTCAAATATACGTATATGTATACTTACCCATATACATATACATATACATATACATTTATGTATCTTTAAATAACAAAATTTTACTTTTATCTATCAAATCTTTTCTATTAAAGTTCAATATCGTTTTCTACCTTTTTATAGAATCATTCCATTATTTTATAAAATACAAAACTAGCTTTTCATAAAATACTTTAAAAATATATTTACTTCTTACATTTTATAATCATTTTATAAAACCATATAACCACTTTACGAAATAATTACTTCCTACATTTTATAAAATCACATACTTTTATAAAATACTTCTTTTGTATTATTTTATGAAACCTCATATTTTCATAAAATACTTCTTTTGTATTATTTTCAAAAATCAAGTTCTATATTACTTTACAAAATCTCATACTTTTATAAAATATACCAATTATACTATTTTATAAAATATATCTTTCTTGTATTTTTATAAAATCTCATTAATACATCATTATGCTTATTTTACATAAGATCTCATTTTATTTTACATAATATATCTTTCACTTATAAGATTGTTTCCCTTACTTAAATAACATTTGTGAGCACCAATTATGCTCGTTGAGCCTCTAATCACTTTGATGATAAGCGTAGAGCTTATATCTCGCTTAATTAACTTAGTAACTTCATTTTATAAAATATTCCATTATTTTATAAAATACATTTCTTCTCTTATATAACATTTATAAATACTATTTAAGCGTTGGTAGGTCCCAAATTACTTTGATAATAAATGCGGTGCTCCTAACACACTTAATTAGCTTACCAACTTTCCTAAACGCCATTCAAATGGTTTAATTAAAATTTCCTAATGACATGAACTTTATTATATTACTTAGTTAATCTCAAATCAAACCATAACATTATAAACAATCACTCAATTAATCCAAATCAGCTTTAGTGCTTACTAATTTTTCAAAACATAGTAATTAAGAGTTCAAACAAATAATTAGCTCATATAATCATGACTACTACATTAACATAAGAATAAATCATATCATAGCATCCTCTAAATCATTACATGTAACTCATAATCATAAATAATAAAATTTGTGAAGTATAACATGTAAATTTGTAAGGAGAATCATCTCACTCGCCTCTTCTTCTTCAAACCAAGCTCCAAATCACCAAAACCTAATCTGTGCTTTTCTTTAATTTTGAGATTAGGCTCTAAACTCCATTCCATGCTAATTCCTTGATGGTTTTTGTAGAGAATGAGGAGAGAGGAGTTGCAGTTATTTTTATTTGAATTAAGGAATTTTTTTTTGGATTGGATTTGCTAATTAAATAAAGGGCATTACGGGAGGATTAGGGAAATATTAGAGAAGTGGAAGAGTAAATTAACATAGAATGAAAAGTGGAAATGAAATAATGAAGAGGGTTAACCACTTACAGCCAAGTAATGGGCTTAGCCCAATTCATTTCTTTCCACTTAAAAATCACTAATCGCTCCAAAAATTCATCGACTCCAAACATAAACGAGTTTATACTCAATTTTCTCGCATCGGAAAAGCGGTCCTAACTATAAGTGTCTCGAGACCCAATTACTCCATCCTTGAAAAATAAAGTATAATTGACGTTCCATTGATTAACAATTAAATATTTAAATTAATTATCTAAACATTCGGTCACTAAAATTACGAGGTGTTACATACTATTTTACATTCAAATCCATATGTTTAAATTAATTTAGTGAACTAAAATTTGAACTTATAACAATAAATTCAATAAACCAATAATCATTATTTGGTCTGACAGATCCAAATAGACGATAATTCAATGTATTGTATATTACACTTATGTTAACAAAAATTGTAGAACTAATATTCGCCAATCCACATAACTAAAAATATCCATAATTATTTACAAAATTATCTTTAATTTTCTTACATTATTCCAATAATTTATTTCTTTGTAAAATTAGTATTTAATCACGAGGACAATATGCATAATATTTCTTTTTGAAGTTCTTTTTTTTATTATAAACTAACATATTCAACATTTTTTCTTCTAAATTATATATTATTACAAACATATTCAGTGTTTTTATTTTTTAAATTTGGTAAATCAAGTGGATTCTTTGTCATTAATAACTTTATTTTAGAATGATATTAAATTAGTTGCAGGTAATGAATAATGTAGTTTGTAATTTGAGAAACAATGAATATTTTCAGGTAATACGTTTTGTGAAAATGTTAAATTTTAATTATATATATTCATAATTTATGTTAACCAGGTAATAAAATATAGTATTTTAGATAGAATTTTTTTCTTTATTATCTTATTGTCTTTTAAGCCAAATGTTAATTAATCTCAAACAGTTTTTATTATGAATTAAAAATTTTAAGGTATGAAATAACAGTTGAGAACCAAGTTACAATATTTACATAATTAATACAAATATGATTTGTAACATTTTTTAACCAATATTTTTGTTGGTTGTTAATAAATATTTTGTATCAAATAGATAATATTATCGATGTAGATATTAATAGCAAGATCTTTAAATGCATAAAAATATACCTATTCATTATTATTACACATTTATTTTTAGGTTTTCAGTCATTCTTTTAAGTAATATTTGAAATTCAGTCTATGTTTCATTTATCTTTTAAACAAGTGTACTAAAAGTAAATGTTAAACTCAAAATTTATGTATATAAATATATATGTTGAAATTTAGAAAAAGATTAATTAAGAATACTAATTTTATTTATTTTCTTAAGAAATATTAGAAGTTGAAATTTCAATCAATAGCTAACTCATTATTATCTACAAAATAGATTATTTAATTTTTATAAAAACATACAAATCATAACTCACATGACAAAAATTACATATTCATATTTAAAATTAATAAGTTTAGTACATAACTCAATTATTTTAATGAATTTACCTATATTAAATTCAATTCTTTGAACATATATATACAATTATTTTTTATAAAACATACCGTGTGCAATGTACGGAGTTGTACACCAGTTCATTGTATGATGACAATTCTCTTTCTTATATCGGAAACAATATTGTCGAGGTATTATATTCACATGGAAAACGAGGTGTAGGCAATGATGCATGGATTAAGATGGAGGTGGTGAATATTCAACTTGCAACTATAACGTGTTCAATACTGCAATACAATACTATCTTGTGATACTTCCCTTGAACATATCATTGTGGTATAACAGTGTCATTGTAACCTTGTTAAGAAACCTTGTGCAATAAAATCTAAACAAAGGAATAAAGTGCAATTTTTCATAATAATTATTACCTCCCAAGTCAAGTGTTGGTTGGAAACAATGTTTGGCTATTGATTCGAGCGGTTAGATGATGTAGTGATTAATGCTTATTTTACTAATAACAAAGATAGTTTACATAAATATATAATCTATTTGCGATCGAGCTTTATGATGATCGGAAGATATCCAACAACTACATGACCCTTTAATGTGACGATGAATCTTTGAAATAAAATAATCTCATGTTGGTTATGAAGATAATGTAAAATATGTTGGATTCTATCGCAATGTGTTTTGCTTGATTCTGATCTAAACGTCGATATTAAATTAGCTTAAAGCGTGATATCGGTCCTTGCACACCTTGCCAAGTATAATAAAGCACCGATGACACAAAAAATGATACTTTCAGACCTAATATCTTCTTGTTGATTGGAGATTTAGCCAACCTCGGAATCAGTCTAATATATTGTAAAAGAAAATGTTACTTGCTAATTACCAGGCTTGAAAATGTAGAATGAGGATGAAAGCAAGCAAAGCAAAGTAAATGATACCTGATATAGAGTGGTTTGGCAAGCTTTACTGCATCCACTATGAAGACCTTTTAATATATTTCTCTCTTACAGTTATAAGAAATTACAAGAAAATAAAAAAACAAAGAACCTAAGACTAAAAAATAGCGAATCTTTAGGGCTTAGGGCTATGATTTGCTATGTGAAGAGCTCTAGAAAGGAAATAATAGCAAGAATTCTAATAATATCCAAACCCTTCAAATGGCGATGCATCGGATGTTTACAATGGCTGAAATGGATGATGAATGGTTGAGATTACATATTAAATCAAGCGGGAAGCATGTATGGCCATCGATTTGGTCTCATGGGTTGATGGTAGATAACTATAAGGTAGAAAGGAATAAGTGACCGAGAAGCATGTCAATTGTTCTTTTGTACTAGACATAGACTATGCATTTAATTCGCATTAAATGCTGACAGCTTGCTATAGGGGTAGGTATGCTTTCGGTCGCTTTGCTATAGTACCGTGTAAAGTTGACTGTACGGTTTGTCATTTACTTTTGCACATCTATATGGCAAGGTAGATGAGTGACTCTAAGAGGACTGCAAATGATATTGGAAGTTGAATGATGCTTAAAACCAAGGTGCAAAGAATATGCTGGGTCAGCTATGATATGATGGGTTATTGTGATGCGGACCAAAAACGGGTCATGCTTGAGCCAGTATTGATAGATAAGTCGGTTGTTGAAGCCATCTTAAGTCGTGCCAACTGACCATGGAGTTGGCCTTGATGGGCCGTCTTGGAGCTATACTGATTGTGGGATATCATAATAGGGTCGATCATAGGTGAGCCAGACCAATGCATATCGTTTTCAGGCGGCGCTTAGTTGTTCTATCCTTGTTAGATAGGTTGACTGTTGAAGCCGCTCAGGGATGGCGGACTTGCATCGATTGAATGTTCTACTGAGTGGATAGGTTGGTTTGGGGCCAGTTGAATTTGGACCGATATGAGTGGATCGGTCAAAATTAAGTGGGCCTACTTTGATTGAGCCAGGCTAGGCTTTAATCGGCTTCCTAATTACTTATAAGAAAATTAAGCAACACTTCCTATTGCCTTCCTTTTGACGAATTCCTTTTCCATATTTTTTTTATCAATCGACCATAAGATAATTGACTATATGACAATTATCCATATTACAGCGTCTCGAGGCTTATACAACATACGTCATGTGGTGGATAAGAGTTCATGTTTAAACATGCCTAACCCACAGGTCAAGATAATTTTTTGATTTTCCAAGATCTTTTGTCTTAAATTCCCCTCTTAAATGTTTAACAACCAATTTTAGCATTTCATAGGTACTAACCAAATAACATATTACAATTATAACTAATCCAATTCCATTTTTCATAATGAACACACACACACACATATATATATGATTTGTTGGAACTGGGCTAGCATGAAGCGGGTTAAATGAGTGTATTTCAAATTCTTTTACCATTTTAGATTTTATTAGGCCTATGAAGTCTAAATTAATTTGGATCCAATCTAAATAAATTTAAATAAAATTACTATATTATTTAATTGATTAATATAAAGATTTTATTTGTTATATAAGTTATATATAATAAGTACATGTGTATCAAATACGCATATATATGTGCCTGCATGTGCAACATATAATGTGTACATGGTATAACATACATGTATCTAAATACTGGGATTTACATTGTAACAGACACATCAGCCTCTTCATATAAGTATTTATTGTCTCTATTTATATAATATTAATATGATATAATAGGTACTTATATACATATATAAGCATAAAAGTAACTATATAATATATATATGTATATATATAAAACATACATATATATATATTTATTTAAATATAGAATAATTTAGATTCCAAAATTAAAATATTTAGGGAAAATTCAAATTTAAATTAGATCTAGATTCAAAATATCTTATTGCTAATGGATGAAGTTAATGTTGATACTCTAGAATTGAGCAGGGTCTCTGTAACGACCCGCCTTTTCAACCATCGAAACTCGACATCGAATACATCCGTGGTATTCAAATGCCAAACATCCAATCATCGAAAAGGCAGATTGTTAGAGTAAATAAAAAGAAATGAACAGAGAACAGGGAAATCAGAATCTCACCGTGGAATTGACAACATATAATATAACAAAGGAAGTAAAAACTGTTACTCCAAAATACAGAATACATCAAAGTTAAAAACAAACCTTATCAGCTGGATAGTTATAAAATTCTGGCCTTACAATTGCCGCTAGGTATAACATACAACATAGTGGAAAATAAAACACTATGACAGGTGAACATCCAGCTTTTCCCCAATATCTCCATATCCCAAAGCCATCCTGGGAAAAACTCAGTCTGACCCAAGCATTATAATAAAATAACACATGGGTCAGTTTGGAAAAGAAACATGAGAAAACTCAAGTAATATGATGAACATATATAAAAAATCCATGAGACAACGCCACTAACGTGGAACGAGTTTTTATCTCACAAGAATAACATCATAGGTGAAGAAATGGAAAATAAATCAGAACAACAATCCAATCATGAAGGAATAGAAATAAACAACATAAATAACCCAAATAAAAATGGTGGGTACTAGTAAGGGCAAATTTCATACTTAATGAATGGGCATAAATAATATTAAATTCCATACTTGAAAGAATGATCATAAATAATTGAACATAGAGAAGAGCATAAGGCAGTTCTCCATGCAATTAACAAAACAATTCAAAGATTTGAATCAATAAGGGAAAAAGAAAAGTTTTTCCAATAATAACTAGAAGGGTGTGTCCCCTTACCGAAAGTATATCTCTAGAAATATACTTGAGAACTCTGATGTCTTTCGAAAACCTCCAAGCCGGACCCCGCCAACTATTATCAAGAATCTGAGTATTTCACATCTCAATGTGCAACAACTGAATTCAATCTAGAGTGGATGTGAAAATACCTTAATGGGAGCAATCCCACATAGCTTGGCCCCTACTCGTTCTTTGGGTTTAGTCATTTTTGAAAAAGGATAACAAGGCTTAAATGAGCAACACATCATCTTAGAGTGTCGAAATACAAAGAAGAAAGCAGAATCAAAGTCGATAGTCAATAAATCAACCATAGGGAATGATAAAACGGTTGTTCACACTAATGCTTGATTTTCACATCACAATACTTTTAAAGACACTTTAAAAACATTCTTTAATATATTCTTATAAAGCGAAAAATTATATTTTTTAAGTGTATTAAACAAAGGTCAAAACAAATGTCAAAACATTTTTTATTATAAACCCTAACAATTTACACATAACTTTATGTTAAAACAATACTTTTTAAAAGATCTTTTTGTTTATAAACTATTATTTATAAATTTTAAAACAATATATATTATCCCAAAATATAATTAATCAATTAAATTACATTTATAAATTATTAATCAAAGGTTAACCATCTCGAAGGATAAATTATAACATCCTTTTATAACCTTTATGAATTTAAAACAATATTGGTTATCCCGAAAAATAATAAAAACAAATTTATAATCTCTTTTAATAAATCAATCAATTATCTTTATTTAAATGGTTACTTATTTCTAAAACACTTTATTAAATGAGTAAATTAACTTTGAAATCTTTATTAAATCAGATAGTTAACTTTAAGACACTAAATTAGTTAATTTACTTTAAAACACTTTTATTAAATCAATTAATTAACTTTTATAACACTAATAATTAAAAATATTAACTGAATTCAAATATCACTAATTAAAATGATAAATTATATTCAAATATTGTCAATTAAGATAGGTAACTAAATTTAAAACATCATTAATTAAAATAATCAATTAAACTCAAATATCATTCATTAAAATGGTTAATTTATTTAAATATCATTAATCAAAATGATTAATTAATTTAAACATCCTTATTTAAAATAATTTATTAACTTAAAACATCATTACTTAAATGATTTATTAAATTCAAATATCATTAATTGAAATGATTAATTAAATCCAAATATCATTAACCAAATGGATTAATTAAATTCAAACTTTATTAGTTAAAATAATTTGATAAAATTTAAACATCATTAGTTAAAATGATTATTTTATTTAAACATTAAATATCTAATTTGTGAAAATACAAGCTCAAGGAAAAACACTCGAAGGGTTTAGGAGATGATATTAAATAATTGATGTCATAGTGAAATGGCTACAAAGACACTTTAACAATTTTAAATAGAATATCACGATTAATTTCAACTAAACATCAATACAAGTAGCAAAAAGAAATAAATAATAATTATTGGCGAGAAACCTCTTAGGGTCTCTTTACAAATATTCCCTGCAAAACAATCATTACGGACGATATGTATAATTATACGTGTTCACAACAATTAAGTTAATATGTCATCTGTTTTCCAAAACAGAATTTTAACAAAACAACCAATCAAACAATAACAACAACTATCTAAACTATCAACCAAGCATTCAAGAATAAATTTATATAGCATCACATATATTATATGTTTAATCTAAGGGCAAGTAAACTCACAGAAATTCCAGTTATCGTTGAATCGTTCCTTTATGAACTAAATCGAATGTGCGTTCGATTTTAGCTTGAAATTCTACAAGCTCCAGTCTCCTTCAATCCAATTCCATAACGTAGATATCGATTCCATAAGTACAACGCAACTCACCGCGCTCGAATCTGACCTCATATGAATAAGTTACAAGTTAATGAACATTTAATCGATTAATTAACTAAATGAATTAATTACTTAATATTAATTACAACCTTAGTCATGTCCATTCTAATATCCAAGACGCACTAGATTGATTCTATTCAACTACGATCTGCCACGTCCTCTGCCCACCAACCACCGCCACTCCATCACTGAAGAAACCCCAGGCCACACACCAATCACATAGCCATCAAGATCACATCCAACCATTGCCCGAAGCTCGAGAATGAACTCGACTAACACAGTTGCGTTCAACTTGATTGCCGCCGCCAAAGGCTTCGTCGTGACGCTGCTCACCTCCAGAAGGTTTCCCCGACCCCTACGCTTCCAATGCCACCAGCCATGACCTCCCTCTCGCCGTCGACAATGAGAAAAACACCAAAACTGCACCGCCTTTGAATGCAGATCCATGGTGCCTCGCGCCGATCCAACCGACCGATGTGCTTGTCTCGCCTAGACGAACATTTCCCCAGTTGGGCTCGAAGGCTAAAATCGCCTCTGGTAGCTCCGATTAGCTTGGACCGTTGGATTTGGCTATTTATGGATAGGGTTTTTGAGAATGACGGAAGGTAAGGGTCCTTATATAGGAAATCCAGCCGATACTATTCACCCCAGAAAATTGATGTACTCTAATAGAGGCGTGCTTACTGGCCTTTCTAGCTAAATACCTCTATTTTGAACTCAATGGAACTATTTTCAAGAGCTAATTTAATCGTATATAGAAGTTAGCTTTTAAAATCAAATTATAATATTTTAATTTTCTAAAATTAACTAAGTTTCAAGCTTGCTCGATCGCACAGTACGTCTGATCGTCATGAAACTCGTCAATGTACAACAATTTATTATTCTGGTTCCAATGACACTAGTTTTGTCAAAATACGAGACAGTGCCCTGAAATGCTAATTTCACAAATTAAAATATCTTTTTATATTTTCGATCCAATTATCGATATTTATCCTTTTTTTAATTTCTGTAATTAAATTTACAAATTGAATTCACCAATATTATTAATTAAAAGGAGTTAAATAAAATTATTAAATCCATATTTAATTCACAAATCCAAATATTTAAGTAATCCTTATATTTGAATATAAGTTATTGAATTCCAAAATCCAATTATTTAAAATTTAATGACTAAAATTCTGGATTGTTACAGCCTCGGCACGAACCAGAGTGCTGACCAGTGTTGGATTTGGGCTAGCGCGTAATAGGTTAAATGGGCGATTTTTTTTTAAAATTTAATCGCTTTAGATTCTATTGGGACTATGAAGTCTAGATTTATCTAAATCTAATATAAATAAATTTTAAATAAAATTATTATTTTATTTTACTTGTTAATAAAAGATTTAGTTTAATATTACATATACATTACATAATGTGTACATGTTTATCATATACATAAGTACGTATATGTGCAACATATCATATGCAAAAGTACATGTATGTGCAACATATACAGTATGTATGTTTTAACATGCCCTTATTTAAGTGTTGGAATTTACACCACAACGAATATGTTGGCTCTTCAATATACATATGTGTTGTCTATTATAAATTATATAAGGTATTGTGATTTAAAATTGTATCTATATTAGTGTAAATGTTTAGATATACATATGATATGGTAAATTAATATTACTTATATATGTACACATATTAAGATATAATATATATTTTATAAAATGTGTATGGCAAACTTTAAGTTCGAATTCAAATTTCAAATCTTGATCTAGATAAAAAATTAATTTCAGATTTAGAATATTAATTTTGTTATAAATCTAATTTGTTAGTATATATATACATGTATATATATGCAGAACTAATTTTTTTCACAAATATATGAATATATAAACTAATATTTTAAAACAGTTATAATCTAAAATGAAAATATATAAACATACATATAAGTATATTATTTCGACCACAAATATATATTTTAAAAATTCAAATTTTTAAAAATCCATACTGATTTAAATTATGTTTTTATTAAATAATTTCCATATGAAAATTATTAAGAAAATTTTAATTTCTTTAAAGATAAATTTTTATTATGTGGGTATAAATTTTATGTGTGTATATGTATATATATATATGTATGTATAACATGTACTAAAATAGACTTGGAGAAATATGTTAAACTGATTTGGAAGGAAAGAAATTGGAGATGCTTTAAGAATAAAGCAAGGGGAATGGTAAGTCTAAGGAATGTTCTAAAGCATGAAGTGGTAGTTGGTTTAATGCAATCTGGATATGAGTTTCATGAAACTCTAATATCAACTTAGTAGTAGGGTAGCTTTACTACATGTCCATTCTTTGTTATCATCCTTGTATGTGTGTCTGTAGTTCTTTGTTGTATGATACTTGTGTGTTTCATAGGCTCAAAGCTTGTTTTGGCCTATTGTATTTTATTGTTTTTTATGCCATAAAATCTGGTAGGGGACCAGTTAACCCCGCTAGCCTTACTAAAAAAATTGGTTTAATGTATTATATTTTAAAAAAATCAATAAATATTTGGATTTTAAAATAAGCATGTATATATATAAGTAAAAAACTTTTTTTACTTTTAAAATGTTAATATGTGTATGATTCAATATTCAAATTTATAGAAGGTCTAGGAAGATTTTGGCAACTTAGGCAATTGGCAATTTTAGGCGATTTTGCGAATTTCGATTTTCCAGATCACGGTTCTGCTTCTATTCATTCTGTTCACTGCGATAAAATTTTCTTCGACATCCACCAATCTTCGCACTCCATTGTCCCTTGGGGTAGTTCACATGACCTGCTAGCACTGCTATGCCGGACCTTCCGCCATCACTTTCAATGTGAGTTCGTTCCCTCCCTTGTTCGGGATGGGTCCTTCAGCTGGAGGTAGAAGTTGCAAGTCCTATGGAGTTTCTGGTTCCGTGCTAGCACCTGGTAAGGCTTCTCCTATCTCCTGTTAATTTGAGGAAGATGGATCTTAAGGCTAATTAACTCTAGAGAGTGGTAAATAGTATTTACTGATTTTTGTGAATCTTTTTAAATTATTTTAAGATTATAATTAAATAATGCAGAATCAGCAATCATAGATGCAAACATAGAAAGATATAAATGTAGTATAAGTACAAAGTAAAGAGTTGGAGAGATCACAACAGGAATTTTTATACCGGTTCAGATTTACCCTACATTCGGTCCTGTATAATTTCTTATATAGCTTTCTTTTCAAATATCAAAGTCAATACAGGCTCGATTTCAAGGCTACGAGACATATTTTCCAGATTTTCCAATCTCTGAGTACACCCACTGGATTCGAATGGGACATAAGCACACCCACTTGGATTCAAATAGGACACAAGCACAATCACTTGGATTTGAGGGACACCAAACACACTCAAGAGTATAAGAATATGGTTTGATAGAGTCTATAGACATAGTTTCGTGATCTTGGGTATAAATGACCCTATAACCTTTTGAATAGCACGTTGATCCTATAACCTCTTCACTAATGTCATGCTCCTCCATCCAAGCCAGTCTTTCTTCCTTTTCCACGAGTGTTTGATAAGGCTCAAATATGGGTGAAATTTGCATAAGAGAGATGTTGGCATTGTCGAAAAGTTTTTGAGGAATGGTTTCCTCTCCTTTTAGGTCAACATAAATGTTATATCCCAGAATTTCAAACAATTAAAAATATGATAATCTCCTTTATGAATTACTTAAAATTGATAAAATTGTTATTTTAAAACAATAATAATGTGATGTTTTTGAATATAGATATAAATATATTTTAAAATAGAATTATTATTTATAAATTAATTTGTGTTTGTTTAAATATATATGTGTTAGAGTTAATTTTAAATTGGATTTTAAAATTGAATTTGAATTTGAGTTTGGAATTAAATTTGAAATTTGAAAGATATATATCTTAAATATATTTTGGATTTTAAAATATATTATATGTGATTTTATTTAGAATATAATTAGTTTTTATTTTAGTTTCTTTAAAAAGGGTTTATTTATATAAATTAAGAAAGGTATTTACAAATTAGGAAATTTAATACTAAAATCTTTTTATTGACATTTAAAAATAATTAAAAATGTTTAATGACAAGTGTTAAATGGTGAGATCATGTTAATAACATGTGTAAGATAATTAGCAAATGAAATGGACAAATGTTAAGGAAATTAACAAGTGTCACAAATTGTTTTATTTTCTTTTTATTTTAATAAATCCTAATTAACACTATATAAACTCCTAACTCCTCTTTTCCATTTCTTTTCCTATCTTCTCATTTCAAAGCAAAGAAAACTCAACCTGTAAAACTATTTTCAAACCAGAAAATCAAAACAAAGAAAGTTCAAAACCCTGTAAACATTATACAAATCAGAAGCCAAAACCAGTAAGACATTTTCAAACAAAGCCTGTAACAAAGATCAAAAAAGCAAGCGAACCTGAAATCAAAAGTCCTAAGTCATCTCATCATCAAAGTTTCCAGTTCAACAAAGCATTTCAGCTTCAAAAGATCAAAGCAATTCAAGCTTCAAACTGCTTAAAGCTCTCTGTACATCTATACTGGTGGGTAAACTAAAACATAAAACACCTTTAGATTTGATACATGTGATAAATGTTTGAAGTGAAATTGTGATATACTTTGAAAGTACGTATGCATGTTTGTTTTAAATCCGAAAACATTTATATATGAATGTTGAAACCTGGGTGCATGTGTGATTTATCTATGTGTATCTCTGTTCATATTACAGAGTTTATATTTGATAAAAATTTCAAATCTTTTTATATGTTCACTGTTAAGCTTTGGATTTCAAACAAGATAGTTTAGTTTAAACATAACTAAGTTTTAAAAACAGGTTCAAGTATTTTAAGTATGAAAATCTTCTGGAATCAAGAAATACAGTAGCAAATTTTATAAACATGTTAAAATCAAATGATGCAATTTGCCGATTCAATTATATAAATTAAATCGACTCAGGAAAATATGATTTTTAAAAAGGAAATCATGATTTTTAATGTTGTATCGAGTGAGCGATCCTAGTTTAACCAGAAGGTGGTTTTTGAGGGTTTTCTAGCGATAGGTGGTCTCGGGTTGATCGGGAACGTCACTAGAGATGGAGGAGAGCCATGTGTCCAGGCAAAAATATCAGATGGGTGAGTAGAGCACCGTAGCGGCAACGGTGGGTTGAAATGGGTATTAAACCCTAATTTGAGTCGAGTCTGGTAACTGGATCATTGCATCATCTCTGTAGCATCGATTTTCATCAGAGGATGGGGAATGGAAGCGTTATCTTCGGTGGAGCTGTGGTCATAGGCTGGTAACCTCTAGTGGTCGGAATCGCTTGGACGAGGGGTTTTTCAGGCGAAGGGTTTTGTTTCCAAGTTTGTCTGAGTGCCACTTTTTCGATTTCGGGCTTGTGACGAAGTTTTGGTGGTCGGGATAAGTTATAGGAGTGATCTTCATTTTGTTCAAGGCGTCGGCGGCGGTCGGAGTCACCTCAGTCGCTAGTGCATGTGCACGACGTGTTTGTGTATCAGTAGTTTGGGTAGTGGATCATGTCTCGAGGGACGACTCGGGCTTATGGATGGGTGACTCGAGTAAAAACTCGATAGAATGTGAGTGATAAGCTTACAGGTTTTGACCTTAAATAAAAATTAAGTTTTTATTAAAAAAAGAGTAAGGTAAGGGAAGAAAGTGGTATTAATCGGGGCAAGACCGGAGTGATCTTCGGGTTGAACCCGAAGCAGGTTTAAACCAAGTTTTAAAAAGTTTTTTTAAAAATTAAGGTTTGGAATTTAAAATAAATTTAGTTTAAAACTTTTTCTTAAATAAATTTCTTTATATAAATGTTTTCTTAACATTTGATTTGGAAGTTATAAAATTTGTTAACTTTAATTTGTTAAGTTAAATGATTATTTTATTTTATTTTTAAAACTTAATTAAATGATTTAATTTAGTAAGTTAATTAAAAAAAATGTTTTAAAATATGTTAATGATAGTTAAGTAATTTATAAAGATAATGATTTAATTTAAAAATTAATTAAGGTTTGATAATATAAAATTAATTAAATTAATTAAGAAATTAATAAAGAATAATTAATTTAATTACTTAATGATTAAGGATTAATAAATTAATAATTAAGGGTTAGAAGTTAATTAATTAGAGGTTAATTAATTTGTATTAAGGATTATTAATTAGATGATTTGAGATTAATTAATTAAGTAATTAAGATGTGATTAAGGATTAATCAATTAAGTAATTAGAAATTAATTAATTGATAATTAGAAATTTATTAATTAAGTAATTAGAAATTAATTAATTGGTAATTAAGGATTGATAAATTAGTAATTAATTATTAATTAATTTGTAATTAAGAAGTACTTAATTTGCAATTAAGTTTTATTAATTAATAATTAAGGTTTATTAATTAATAGATAAAGAAAAATCAATCTGTAATTAAAGATTAATTAATCGATTAACTGGTAGTTAAGGATTAATTAAGTTGTAATTAAGTTTTATCAATTATTGATTAGGGTTTATTAATTAATAATTAAAGATAATCAATCTGTAATTAAAGATTAATTAATTGATTAATCAACTGGTAAGTAAGGATCAATCAATTTGTTATTAAGAGATATTAATTAATAATTAAGGTTTATTAATTAATAGTTAAAAGATAATTAATCTAAAATTAAAGATTAATTAATTGGTTTATAAGGTAATTAAGGAATCATTAATTAAATGGTTTGTAATTAATTAATGATTGATTAAGCGGGATTAGATGATTAGTTCTTAAGTAATTAATTTAATTTAAGCTAATTAAATATATTATAATATGGATTAATAATTCTTTCTTATGGATGATTGTTTGAGTAGAATGTCTGGATTGATTGATATCTATTGTATGATAATCAATGATATTCTATGTTATGATATTGAATATGGCTGTGATAAATGTGTGATATTTATCTATGATAAATGCTGTGTGAATTCAAAGTATTGAATTACATTGTTTAACTTTAAAACAACTTGACCTTTAAGACGGCGTTTGGATTTCGATGAGACCGAGATCAGATATCTAGTTTGATTATCCGAAAACCACATCGTTCCAAGTTAAATGTTAGGCCTTGACATCTCAAGTGAAGATCAAGATGGGGATTTAGAGTGCAAGGGTTATTGTCGTTAACTCTGAGGGTGATTCCAAAATGAGTGTAACGAGATAATGCCTTCGGTTTCATTCGAACCTGGAACGAACTTGTATGGATGAATGCTATCATACCATCACCAATGGAGGACGGTGAGAATTCCAAGATGTGTTCTTTAAAGGTAATCGTAGCTGCAAGCCTCATCAACCGGGAATGACTAAAACAAGGGAGGTGCAGCAGGGCTAAGTGGGTAGCACCCAAGTAGGATAAGATTTTCCCCTGTCTAGAGTCCCTTTTATTTCGGCTGTATGGGCGGTTGGTAGCTACAACCGCAGGGTTGTCTTATTCGAGACTGTCCAGTAAGGGATGGTTCCCGCCTTGTGTTGCAGGGGGTTTAGGGTGGATCCTCGGTACGGTGATCTAGACCATGTACTATGATAGCCGGTACCCTAGTAGCCCTGCCATTGTATGGAATCCAATCTCCAATAAGGGCCTGTACGGTTTTGATTATGCCCAACTATGTTGGAACGTGAGATGTAAGCATTCCAGCTACTTCTGTATTTTATATTGAAAACCCTAGACACTATTATAATGTCACCGGATTTCCTATCAAATGTTTTGGTTAACGTAAGGTAAAAATTTACCCATGTTTATGTATGGGAAGTCTTACGTAATACCTTTTTTTCAAATGATTTTTAAAGTTAAACAACTTTAACCCGTTTACTCACACCAGACCCATGTCTTACCCGGAGTTTATTCTATTTTTTTTAAAACTCTTGGGTACTCAAATTTTTATGAGTAGCCAAGTGATCAGGTTTGACTTGACGAATTTTGGAAGCTTGAAGCAGGAGTCCAGAAGTAGCTATATCTATTTATGTTGTGTGGTGTCTTTGACTGTTGTATTTTGGAATGTAATGGATAGACTGGTCTTTATAACCGTCTAATGTGAAATGTTGTGGTATCTGTGTAACTCTGATGTAATGACTATGTAATAATTATGTGATATATTATATTTTGTTCCGCTTCGGCTATGAGATTCTGATATTATTTAGTTCTTTCTTCTATCTATTCTATTTCTACCTATTTCTTTCTTATTGATGAAGCATCTTTCTGTGGAATGAAAGGCGGGTCGTCACAGTTGGTATCAGAGCATAGGTTGAGATAATACCTAGGCTCTGGAATAGTGTCTATCTTGAGAGCGCGTATTTGTAATTTTATATAACTATATACCTATCTAAATTGTTGGGTTACCTGTTCGTGTTTCCAACATGAGTTCTAGAGAAGTTTCATCTTTTCCTTTGTTTGGTTGACCGTCCTATCTTGGTATCTCATCCTATAGGCGGAGTAACCAAGTTAGATAAGATCTATAGAGACCTAAGGCTATCTTATCTGTCTCATAATTTTTCTTGTGACCTATTTGTATTGGATTTTAAAGGGTTTGATCTTATTCTAGGTATGGATTGGTTGGATAAGTATAAGGCTGTCTTGATGTGTAAAGAGAGGATTGTGTCTTTAGAGACCGAGTTGGGAAATCGCAAAAGTGACTTACGATGATTTCAGAGCTCATTTGAGTAATCTTTTGCATGGAATTGAGGCATCTCCAGAAGGCTTTGAGTCCATCGCAGTGGTCAGAGATTTTTTGAATGTTTTCGAGGAAGTGAAAGGTTTGCCCCTCGTCGAGAGATAGAGTTTTGGATCGACTTAGTTCCGGAAGGAGTACCTATGGTTCAGCCCAGTAGAGGGATGGCGCCGAAGGAGAGAGAAGAGTCGGTGAGCTGACCCAAGATTTCTTAGAGAAAGTTTTGATATGGCCTAGTTTTTTTCTAGTTGGGGTTCTTCCGTAGTTTTTGTGACCAAGTCGGATGGGTCTCTAAGGTTCTGTGTGGATTACCGGGAGTTGAACAAGGTTACTAATTAGGAATAAGTATCCATTGCCCCGTATAGATGATCTTTTTGATCAACCCTATGGAGCTTCCGTTTTCTCCCAATTAGATTTAGCTTTGGGTTTCCAACAGTTAAGGGTAACTAAGGACAGTATCCCCTTGACTGAATTTAGGGGACCCAATTGATTATTTTTGAGAGGTTGGTTATGCCTTTCGGGCTAACCAATGCTCCTGCCTATTTTGTTGATGTGATGAACCAAGTCTTTGGAGAGGTGTTGAATAAGTTCGTTCTCGTGTTCATCGATGATATTATGGTCTACTCCAAGTCCGAAGAGGAGCACAAGCGGCATTTAGGAATAGTTTTAGAGACTTTGAGGAGGAATGTTCTGAAGGCTAAGTTTTTTAAATGCCATTTTTGGAAATCGGTAGTCAGATTTTTGGGGCATATTGTTTCTGGTGAGGGTATTTCTGTAGATCTAACCAAGGTAGCTACTATTCAGGAGTGGAAGCAACCGTAGACTTCGACAGAAGTTCGTAGTTTTCTAGGTTCGGCAGGCTACTACAAGAAGTTTATCAAGAACTACTCTAAGATTTCTTCGCACTTAACCAAGTTGACTCGGAAAGGAGCAAAGTTTAAGTGGACCCCCGAGTGTGAAGAGGCATTCTTGTATTTGAAGGCAAGGCTGACTAGTGCGCCTGCTCTATCTATTCCTGATGGTAAGAGTAAGTTTGAGGTCTACACGGACATTTATGTGTGCCAGAGGTGGATGGATTGAGTCAAGAATGGTCAGTGTTCTAGTTTTGAGATTTGATGCCCAAGGAACATTGAGGATCAATGGAAGAATTTGTTTTCTGAATTTTATGGATTTGAAGCAAGAAGTTTTATCAGAGAATCATCGCTCCAGGCTGAGTATCCACGTAGGGATTTCGAAGATGTATAAGGATATTGTTGCTTTCGTCAATGGATGTGCGATCTGTCAGCAGGTGAAAGGTGATCAACAAAAGACCGTGGGTTTGTTTCAGCCTTTGGATGTTCCGAAGTGAAACTAGGAAATGCTTTCTTTGGATTTATTCGACGGTTTGCCAAGGACCAAAAAGAGAAATGAAGGAATATGGGGGATTGTAGACTGGCTAACCAAAAGCGCCTATTTTATTCCAGTTAAGGCAACCCGTACTTCAACATCTTTGGCTGAGATTTCTTGAGGGAGATTGTTAGACTGCATGGTGTTCCAGTCAGCATTGTTAGTGACCATGATCTTATTTTCACCAGCAAATTTTGGGACGCTTTGCAGACAGATTTGGGTTCAAGATTGAGTTTGAGTATAGCCTATCATCCCCAGAACGACGGACAAACAGAAAGGCTGAATAGAATTCTCGAGGATATGCTGAGGGCTTGTGTTTTGTATTTTGGTGGATCTTGGGAAGACCATCTGCATTTAGTGGAATTCTCGTACAATAAAAGTTATTAAGTTAGTATCAAGATGGCACCCTATGAAGCTTTATATGGAAGACCTTGTAGATTCCCATCCCGTTGGGTAGAGTCGGGAGGTTGTATTGTTCTTGGTCCAGATTTGATCATTGAGGCATCTGCGAAGGTAGAGCTTATCAAAAAAAGAATGAGAGCAGCGCAGGATCACCAGAAGAAATGCGGACAAGAGAAAAAGAGATTGAAATTTGAGATCGGATATTTAATCTTTGTCAAAATTTCCCGATTAAAGTAGCGATTAGATTTGGGAAGATGGGAAAACTTACCCCCAGATATATTAGTCCGTTCCGAGTGCTCGAAAGGATTGGTGCAGTGGCCCAAGGATTGAATTGCCAGTCCGGATGGCTGGAATTCACAATGTTTTTCACGTATCTCATCTGAGGAAATACATGCTCGACCCATTTCTTGTTGCGGAGCCAACGGTGCAGGATGATTTAGTGGTCAAACCAGACTTATTTGTTGTCAGGCATCCAGTCCAGATCGTTGATCAAGAAGAGAGGCAACTCAGAAGCTAAGTGGTGAAGCTAGTCAAGGTGCAGTGGAGAGAGGATTCCAGGGACAGTACTTGGGAAACTCTGGATAGTTTTAGAAAGGCTTATCCGGATCTGTGTCCGAATAGCTAGTGATGTTTGTTGATTGAATTGTTTATTTGGATGAAATTGTTTAGGTGGTTGATAGTGTAAGACTGATATGTATGCTTGAATTGTTCAAATAAAATACAAAGTTGGATTATCTTTTTATTTTATTTTGGGGACGAAATTCTTTTAAAGGGGGAGGAATGTGATATCCTGGAATTTCAAACAATTTTAAATATGATAATCTCCTTTATGAATTATTAAAATTTGATAAAATTGTTATTTTCAAACAATAATAATGTGATGTTTTTAAATATAGATATAAATATATTTTAAAATAGAATTATTATTTTCAAATTAATTTGTGTTTGTTTAAATATACATATGTTTGAGTTTATTTTAAATTGGATTTTAAAATTGAATTTGAATTTGGATTTAAATTTGAAATTTGAATATATATATCTTAAATATCTTTTGGATTTTAAAACATATTATATGTGATTTTATTTAGAAAATTAGTTTTTTTTTTAATTTCTTTACAAAGGGTTTATTTATATAAATTAAGAAAGGTATTTATATATTAGGAAATTTAATAATAAAAGCTTTTTATTAACATTTAAAAATAATTAAAAAAGTTTAATGACCAGTGTTAAATGGTGAGATCATGTTAATAACATGTGTAAGATAATTAGCAAATGAAATTGACAAATGTTAAGGAAATTAACAAGTATCACAAATTGTTTTTATTTTCTTTTTATTTTAAATAAATCCTAATTAACACTATATAAACTCCTAACTCCTCTTTTCCATTTCTTTTTCGTATCTTCTCATTTCAAAGCAAAGAAAACTCAGCTTGTAAAACTATTTTCAAACTAGAAAATCAAAACAAAGAAAGTTCAAAACCCTGTAAACATTATCCAAATCAGAAGCCAAAACCTGTAAGATATTTTCAAACAAAGCCTATAATAAAATCAACAAAGCAAGCAAACCTGAAATCAAAAGTCTTAAATCATCTCATCATCAAAGTTTCCAGTTCAACAAAGCATTTCAGTTTCAAAAGATCTAAGCAATTCAAGCTTCAAACTGTTTAAAGCCCTCTGTACATCTATACTGGTGAGTAAACTAAAACATAAAACACCGTTAGATTTGATGCATGTGATAAATGTTTGAAGTGAAATTGTGATGTATGTTTGAAAATATGTATGCATGTTTGTTTTAAATCTGAATACATGTATATATGAATGTTGAAACCTGGGTGCATGTGTGATTTATCTGTGTGTATCTCTGTTCATGTTACAGATTTTAAATTTGATAAAAATTACAAATCTTTTTACATGTTCACTGTTAAGCTTTGGATTTTAAACAAGATAGTTTAGTTTAAACATAATCTAGGTTTTAAAAACAGGTTTAAGTATTTTAAGTTTGAAAATCTTCTGGAATCAAGAAATACAGTAGAAAAATTTAAAAACATGTTAAAATCAAATGTTGCAATTTGCTGATTTAATTATATAAATTAAATCGACTCTGGAAAATAAGATTTTTAAAAAAGGAAATCATGATTTTAATGATTTATCGAGTAAGTATTCCTAGTTTAACCAGAAGGTGGTTTCTGAGGGTTTTCTGGCGATAGGTGGTCTCGGGTTGATCGGGAACTTCACAGGAGATGGAGGAGAGCCTTGTATCCAGGCAAAAATATCAGATGGGTGAGTAGAGCACCGTAGCGGCGGCGGTGGGTTGAAATAGGTTTTAAACCCTAATTTGAGTCGAGTCTGGTAACTGGATCATTGCATCATCTCTGTAGCATCGAGTTTGATCAGAGGATAGGAAATGGAAGCGTCAGGCTTCGGTGGAGCTATAATTAGAGGTTGGTAACCTCTAGTGGTCGGAATCGCTTGGACGTGGGGTTTTTCAGGCGAAGGGTTTTGTTTCTAGGTTTGTCTGAGTGCCTCATTTTCGATTTCGGGTTTGTGACGAAATTTTGGTGGTCGGGATCAGTTATAGGAGTGATCTTTGTTTTGTTCGAGGTGTCGGCGGTGGTTGGAGCCACCTCAGTCGCTAGTGCATGTGCACGACGTGTTTGTGTATCAGTAGTTTGGATAGTGGATGATGTCTTGAGGGATGACTCGGGCATATGGATGGGTGACTCAAGTAAAAACTCGATAGAACGTGAGTGATAAGCTTACAGGTTTTAAACTTAAATAAAAACTAAGTTTTTATTAAAAAAAGAGTATGGTAAGGAAAGAAAGTGGTTTTGCTCGGGGCAATACTTGAGTGATCTTCGGGTTGAACCCGCGACAGATTTAAACCAAGTTTTAAAAAGTTTTTTAAAAAAATGTAAGATTTGGAAATTTAAAACAAATTTAGTTTAAAAAAATTTCTTAAATAAATTTCTTTACATAAGATAAATGTTTTCTTAATATTTGATTTGGAAGTTATAAAATTTGTTAACTTTAATTTATAAAGTTAAACGATTATTTTATTTTATTTTTAAAACTTAATTAAATGATTTAATTTAGTAAGTTAATTAAAGATAAATGTTTTAAAATATGTTAATGAGAGTTAAGTAATTTATAAAGACAATGGTTTAACTTAAAAGTTAATTAAGGTTTGATAATCTAAAATTAATTAAATTAATTAAGAAATTAATAAAGAATAGTTAATTTAATTTCTTAATGATTAAGGATTAATAAATTAATAATTATGGGTTAGAAGTTAATTAATTAGAGGTTAATTAGTTAGTAGTTAAGGATTATTAATTATATGATTTAAGATTAATTAATTAAGTAATTAAGATGTGATTAAGGATTAATCAATTAAGTAATTAGAGATTAATTAATTGATAATTAGAAATTTATTAATATAGTAATTAGAATTTAATTAATAGGTAATTAAGGATTGATAAATTGGTAATTAATTATTAATTAATTTGTAATTAAGATGTACTTAATTTGCAATTAAGTTTTATTAATTAATTATTAAGGTTTAATAATTGATAGATAAAGAATAATTAATCTGCAATTAAAGATTAATTAATTGATTAACTGGTAATTAAGGATTAATTAATTTGTAATTAAGTTTTATCAATTATTAATTAGGGTTTATTAATTAATAATTAAACGATAATCAATCTGTAATTAAAGATTAATTAATTGATTTATCAACTGGTAAGTAAGGATTACATAATTTGTTATTAAGAGATATTAATTAATAATTAAGGTTTATTAATTAATAGTTACAAGATAATTAATCTGAAATTAAAGATTAATTAACTGGTTCATAAGGTAATTAAGGAATCATTCATTAAATGGTTTGTAATTAATTAATGATTGATTAAGCATGATTAGGTGATTAGTTCTTAAGTAATTAATTTAATTTACGTTAATTAAATCAATTATTATATGGATTAATAATTCTTGCTTATGGATGATTGTTTGAGTAGAATGTTTGGATTTATTGATATCTATTGTATGATAATCTATGATATTATGTGTTATGATATTGAATATGGCTGTGATATTTATGATATTTATCTGTGATAAATGTTGTGTGAATTCAAAGTGTTGAATTAAATTTTTTAAGTTTAAAACAACTCGACCTTTAAGACGGCGTTTGGATTTCGATGAGACCGAGAACGGATATTAAGTTTGATTATCCGAAAACCACATCAATCCAAAGGTCGTGACATCTCAAGTGAAGATCAAGATGGAGATTTAGAGTGCAAGGGTTATTGTCGTTAACTCTGAGGGTGATTCCAAAATGAGTGTAACGAGATAATGCCTTCGGTTTCGTTCGAACATGGAACGAACTTGTATGGATGAATGCGATCAGACCATCGTCAATGGAGGACGATGAGCATTCCAAGATGTGTTCTTCAAAGGTAATTGTAGTCTTAAGCCTCATCAACCGAGAACGGCTAAAATAGGGGAGGTGCAGCAAGGCTAAGTGGGTAGCACCCAAGTAGGATAAGATTTTCCCCTGTCTAGAGTCCCTTTTATTTCGACTGTGTGGGCGATTGCTAGCTACAACCGCAGGGTTGTCTTATTTGAGACTGTCCAGTAAGGGATGGTTCCGGCCTTGTGTTGCAGGGTTTTAGGGTGGATCATCGGTACGGTGATCTAGGCCACGTAATGTGACGGGTGGTACCCTAGTAGCCCTGTCATTGTATGGAATCCAATCTCCAATTAGTGCCTGTACGGTTTTGATTGTGCCCAACTATATTGGAACGTGAGATGTAAGCATTCCAGCCATTTTTGTATTTTATATTGAAAACCCTAGACCCTATTATAATATCATTAAATTTCCTATCAAATGTTTTGGTTAGCGTAAGGTAAAAACTTAACCATGTTTATGTGTGGGAAGTCTTACGTGATACCTTTTTTTCAAATGATTTTTAAAGTTAAACAACTTTAACCCGTTTACTCACACCAGACCCATGTCTGACCCGGAGTTTATTCTGTTTTTTTTAAACTCTTGGGTACCCATGTTTTTATGAGTAGCCAAGTGATCAGTTTTCGCTTGAAGAATTTTGGAAGCTTGGAGTAGGAGTCCAGACGTAACCATATCTATTTCCGCTATATGGTGTCTTTGACTGTTGTATTTTGGAATGTAATGGATAGACAGGTCTTTATAACCGTCTAATGTGAAATGTTGTGGTAACTGTGTAACTCTGATGTAATGATTATGTAATAATTATGTGATATATTATATTTTATTCCGTTTCCGCTGTGGCATTTTGATATTGTTTAGTTCTTTCTTCTATCTATTCTATTTCTACCTATTTCTTTCTTATTGATGATGCACCTTTCTGTGGAATGAAAGGCGGGTCGTCACTACAAAAAATATGTGAATACTGTAGTAAAATACACACCATGAAAGATTGTGTTCTCGTGCCTAAAGAGATTCTTAGAAAAGAATTCATCCAAAATAATTTGTGGCAAATTTATGTCGTAACGACCTTAAATGGAAAAAGGTCCGTTGAAAACTTTTTGAGTCAGGTTATTATAATTTCCCATCCTTTGAATTATTCTTTGTTGCAAAAGAAGACTCAAATTTCTTGCTTCAGGATGCAAATTTTTGTTTTTGAACTCAAAATCAACATCATTTTGAAAAATATCATGAAGAACTTCACGATTTTGAATATCATTTTAAAAGTCGAAAGGTTCATTCCACTATATTTGCATCTGAGAATGTTACCTAAAATTTCGTAATGTAAAACAATTTGAGTATTTTTGATATTACTCCAAACTTTACCTTCATTCCCTTCATAAAACTTTTCTTTCAAATTCACATAAAACATTTTTACTAAATTTGGAAAACATACGAAATCATTTTGGGAAGCACTAATTAACCCAAGAATTCCATTTTTCACACAAAGATCATAAGTAGGAAAGTCATCGAAAATGGTGAATCTTCCGAGAGAGGCTTTTCCGAAAGACATATATTCCATATAGGCTTGTATGGCTTCTTGTTCATAAAAAAGATAGCCTTTTGTTTTCTTAGAAAGCCTCATGGTTAACGGAGTGTTGCTTGAGGAAGCCTCTGAAGAGATAAAAGAGATAATGGATTTTTTAATTTGAATATGGGAGTGAAATGAACGAATGAAGAGAGTGTAATTAAATACAGAATCAATGGACACGTTCTCTAGTCAAGAGACACCTTTTCAGGACACCCGGGTTGGTGAAAAGGTGGAGGGAATTTCAAATTTTGAATTTGAAATGGAAATTCAAATTTTGAATGCATATGTCGACATATGCATAGTGGGTATGTCGACATATAGCGTATGTTGACAAATAGTGCATGAATTTAAAAAAAAAAATTGAAAAAATTATTCTAATTTATTTACATATGTATATATATAATTATCCCATATATATATGAGTTGTATGTATATATACTCAGTAAATAATTTTAATTTTTTTAAATATATATTAAATTATTTTTATTCAATATTATATTTTTATAAAAGTATAAAATATTTAATGTTAATATACACATTCACTATATTCATCTAATATTATTATTAACCTGTAGGTTATTCCTAATAATCAAAAGCACTCAAAAATTCCATTCAAAATTTCAAAATTTAAATTTTAAATGGGTACCTATTTTTGATCCATTTCTTCGAATTTTTTGAATTTATTATTTTAGTGAAGCACATGTTGGCATTTCCATATCTAGTTTATTATCACTTGAGGAAGTATCTGAATCGTCTAGTTTTGCGGTATAAGTCCCTTTTTTAGACGAATCAGTATTGGGTGAGTTTTTCGGTTTCTCCAGATGTGGACAGACTCTTTGCATACGGCCAAGTTCATTACAGTTAAAACATTTAACAACATTTCCACCTCCTGATTTTTGTTACCATTTCTTCTAAGATTATCCATCTTTCTACATTTCTGAAATTTTCTAAAATTTTCGGTCATGAAGGCACTTTCTTCATAAACATTGTTGTCAGAATCCAAATCATCTGTTCTGGCATTGAAAGCGATGGATTGCATCTTTGTTGCCTTGCATTCTCTCCTGCCTTGCATTTTGCTTCAAATGACATTAAATTATCAATTAACTCTTTAATTTTCAAAGTGTTATTGTCATTAAACTCTTCAATCGTAAGGGACTTTTGGTCCCATTCTGAAGTAAGTGAATTAAGGATTTTCTAACTTGATCTTCTTTAGAAAAACTTTTACTCAATGTAATTAGTGAATGTACCATGTCATGAAATCTATTATGTATATATATATATATATATATATATATATAAGAAATGGACTCATTTGGACTCATTTTAAATAATTGGAACTAATTAGTTAAGATAGAAATTTTGGTCTATTTGACTTTACAGTGCCCTCATGTGTAACTTGTAGTGTTCTCCATATTTCATATGCAGACTTACATATAGACACTCTATTCAATCCATTCCTATCTAATGGACAAAAATATATTCATGGCTTTAGATTTACTTTGTGCAACTGCCTTTTGGTTAGCAGTCCATTGTGAAAAGTTAGTCTTATGCTCAGTATACTCATTTTATGTGACATTCCAAATATCTAGACCCGTTGATTGTAAATAGATTTTCATTCTACATAACCAATTGGTGTAATTACTGCCATTAAAAAGTGGGGGTCTAGTAGTAAATTGTCCTTCAATAAAGGTGTTACTAACAAGTGAACTAACAGTGGTGTTAGTCATTTAAACTTTCTAACAAAATGATTGCTTTGAAAACCAATGCTATGACACCATATGTCAGTTTGCGGAAGATGGATCTTAAGGCTAATTTAACACTAAAGGTAGGGTGAATAGTGTTTACTAATTTTGTGAATATTTTTAAATTATTTTAATATTTTAATTGAACAATATAGAATCATCTATCATAGATGCAAATATAGACAAATATAAATGTAGTAAAATAAAAAAGTAAAGAGTAAGGGAGATCACAATAATAACTTTTATACTAGTTCAGAGTTATCCGACATCAAGTCCTGTACAATTTCTTATATATATTTCTTTTCAAATATCAAAGTCAATACAGTCTCGATTTCAAGGCTACAAGACAGACCCTCCAAATTTTTCAAGCTCTGGGTACACTCACTGGATTCGGACGAGGCACCAACACACCTACTTAGATTCAAATGGTATACCAAGCATGCTTACTTGGTTCAGACGGGACACAATCACGCTCACTTGGATTTAAGGGATATCAAGCACATCCAAGAGTATATGAATATGATATGATAGAGTTAACAGACTCAGTTTCTTGATCTTGAGTACAAGTGATCCTATAACCTCTTGAATAGTACTTTGATCTTGTTTTGAGTGATAGAGATCTGATAGTAATAGATAAAGAATCAAATCAATAGAGTTTGAATTTGATTATGATTGAATTTGAGAATATTTAAAGTAGATTTTCTTTTAGAAATAAAGAGATAAAAGAAGAGAGAAATAATGACAAATTAGTTAAAAACGTTTCGTTGGTAACGCCTTCTATTTATAGAGAAACAACGGCCATGTCCATTCGTGAAGAAATATGACGAAAAGACACTTCCATTCAAATTTGAACTTTGAAAATCTAGCCTATATATCGACATATCCTATAGGAGTATGTCGACATACCTTTTGTATATTTGAAAAATACTTTATCAAAATTGTTTGAAAATATTAAACTTTGTAAAATATTTTGAAACTTTGTGCACTCATCTAAACATAGTTTATGCATATTTTAATCATATTAAAACTTTAGAGAACTTTATAAAATCACTTGGAATTTTTTTCAAAAAATAAAGAATTCAAATGTGAATTTCTTTTGAAAATAATATATATAAAGTATAAGTGAATATATATTTAGAATCAAAGTTATAGTAAATGTTATAATATACTTATAAACATTTAGAAAGCACAGAACTAAAACTATAACAAAGTATAGTTGATTTAAAAGCATATTTAAAATATAAAATACTTAAAAACTTAATTACTCAAAATATAATATTCTTGTAAATAAAATTAAAAGTTATAAATCATTTGTAGGCCATTTTGAAAGATCATTTTGAAAACAGGTATTCTTTAAAATTATTTTTGAAATTCAGAATATTTGAAAATCACTTAAAATCGGAGAACAGATTTTAAAACCATTCTGAAAAATGAAAAGAGAGCTCAAAGAAGTGCTATATGGCTTTTGACAATAATCTATGACTCTAAAACTTATCTGGATATCTTGAATCTTCAATACTCATGAGTCTTCGATCTCTAACTCTTGATTCTATATCAGCTTCTTAAACTGCATTTAATACTGTATAGTCTTCTTAATCAACATCTGTCTAATATCCTACACTGTATACTATATATAACTCGGTAAAAATTAGATTCTATATTTTATATCATGTCATATGATTATTGTCATCAAAACTAATGCCTAAGGTACTAAAATCTCCTTTGGGCCATTATATGAAGCTGGGGTGGTTGCTCTGTTAGTGGTGCTTCTGCTACTCCAGCTTTGGTTTCTGAAACACTTATTGTTGTGCTTCCCCCATGCTATTTCATCTAGCTAGGAAACATCTTTACCCCCTTTATTTTCTGGTAACATTGGTGTCTGCAATGATGACTGTAGAATTTTTGGTGCTAATTCAACATGAGCCCATTCCGAGAATAAGGTCCCTTCCACTATGTGTAAGTGGTCATCATTGTTTAAAATAAAGCTCAGTAATTTCATGTCATATTTACCCGCCAATTTGTGAAATTTTAATGGTCAGCATGTTCGCCTTCCGACTGATACTATTAATGTCGTTATTTCCTTTGTAAGTACCATCTTATTGGTTTATTCTTAGATGATACCCAACATTTCTATTTGGTAAAAAGGCATGTCCTTAGGGCATGGGGGCCTCATGGTTTGGTCAAAGTTAGATTTGACAATGATATGTACTTCTTTAAATTCTCTCGTCCACTTGAGAGATCATGAATATTGGAAGCAGATCCATTAATTATTGATAGGGAAGTATTTATCATTATGTAATGGGACCCATTTATCACCCTAGCATGGGTATAAAAAAATTTCGATTCCAGTTCGGGTTCACCTATCTAAAATCCCTTACGTCTTCCAATCTCTAGTAGGTATAAATTAGATTGCTAACCATATGGGAAATCTGATTTGCTTGAGCATCTCTATGGAGTGACCTGATCGCCTTGTGTTTACAAAAGCCTTCATTGAAGTTACTCCCTCTAAGCAACTACCTACCGGTACACCTATTCTCCTTGGCGAAAACTGAACTGCCCATATATCTATCAATTACCAGTAGAAGTCTTCAATCCGCGATAACTGTCGCTCCTTCTGTAATACTTGGTCGGCTTGTCCTCTATCCATCTCCTCGCCTACTAGGTCCCCTAAGAAAATCCCTTTCCTGAAGCACACATCTCTTATATGGAAGCATAAATCATCCCCCTCTTCCCTCCCGCACCTCCCCTCTAGATGTTTGCTCGCCTTCATTGCCTATTGCTCCATAAGCCTCCACCGTAGTTTGCCCATCCATTTTGATTCTAGTCAATTCCGAGACTTCTCCTCCCCTATCTTCAACTGTCCATGGGTCATCCTTCATTTATGCGAAACTGTTATATCCAGATCCTCTATCTAACTCTCGATAACTTCTCTTAAGAAGCGTTTTGTCCATGCCCTGATATTTAATCCCCCTACTGCAGAGCCCAGCTTAGAAGTTAACGGATAAATTACTGAAAACATTCCCCTGGCTTGGTGCAAAAGACTGGAACATGGACTCGCCTAGACAGTGGCATTTGCTATCACTCAACTTGGAAGGTCTTCTCATGGTGGATTTCAATAGATGAAAAGCATGAGCGGGAGATTTTCTACATGATTTAAAATGATGAGTTGGTTCTCTAATGATAGAGAGTTTGGCGCTAACAATGAGGCGATTCCGGCTGCCGTATATTGGAACCATGAGTTTATTTTCTTGCCTTGTTTTCCAGGTTTCTACATTAAGCTTAAAGGTTGGTTTCGTAGGTGTGCTAGAATCTAGTCTGGTTTGTTCTCTCCTCGGCTGTCATATGCTGTTTGTGTTTGCAATTATTGTTTTTCATGGTTTTCAGTCATGTCATTGATATTCCACCTAGTATGGTGGTTGTATGTTTGTTGATATTTTATGCTAATTTTCTAGGCATGTTGGCACCGTGTTAGCTATGTGGGCCAGGTGATCCTTGACTTCTATATATAATATGTCTGTATGATTCTCGAATCATACATCCTTTGTATCGAAAATGTATGTGTATGATTCAATAACGGATTTGCATGTATTATATAAATATTTTAGTGTATTTAAAATTAAAATTTTGTTTCAGAAAACATTTCAATTTTTTTTTTAAATTTGAAAAAAAACAATTTTTTTGGCCAAAAGCATATACTTAGATTTTTTTTATAACAACACACAAACATATCCTAGGGTGATAACACATATATATAAAGATTCGTGATATCACTATCCAACCTAACCATATATGAATGAAGATAAATATCAAACACACACACGTATATATATATATATATATATATATATATATATATATATATGCATGTATGTATGTAAATCGAGATGTTACCTTGACTGGCCAAATAATTACGTTTTGTGTTAAGTCTATCGACCTCCTTTGGATTTGAATCCAAACTATTCTAGAACGTGCTACCTGATCGAAAGATCTACACACCATTATACTATTTGATTTGAATTTGTGTTTTAATGTTTGAAAATGATAAAGGATACTACTAAATTATTTCCGCCATAGATGTATGGAGGAAGAGCTCAAAGAGAGAGAAAGAGAGAGAGAGAGAGAGAGAGAGAGCGCAAAAGTGAGGGGTTGAAGGAGTTTAAATAGAAGAGAAAGTAAGGAGCTAATTTTGGATCCGGATGCACTATTTTCTCTGCCAACTCAAACTTGCTAATATAAAAAATATCCCTTTTTTCTATGCATTTATGGTTGTATGTCATAGAGCCTATATGGGCTTCCATTCCTTTTCAAATCAAATCATATAATTCTTATTTAAATCAAATTTAACATGCATCGATATCGTATATTGATACATGTGTGTAACTTTTATATACCCATTATCAGCACAAATTAAATAAAATTTTATAATTAATATTTCACAAATATTTATTTATTTAATTAATTAATAACAATTATAATTTTATTAAATCAAGTAGTAGTCAGAGCATTCAACATTTTGATTGTGTGACTCTTAGGTGTAAATTTGGTCAGCATTAATATCGAACAATTCGAATTAATGTTTACACGTCCTTAGTTAGGGGTGTAACATTATGGCCTAATTTATAGCTTACACGGTGTCTGTAAAATCCAATTTTACTTATTTTAAATGATACTTGGTAGCAACAACTATTTACACAAATTCTCTTTGTTGAAACTATGTCACATTAGGACTTATTGAATTTGGTAATGGTCAAACTTCTAGTATCATCCACATTCAATTTATATAATCCAAACATAAAGTCAATGGTCCAATAATAACAATTATTATTAACTGAACTACTCTAGCTTTAGACTTTGACTTTGAGTTGACTTTATCGACCGTGATACTAACCTTATATAACTTAGGAGACGAATTTTCCATTGAAAAGTATTTCACTTCTAGTGCTTTAACTCAACCCAACTATAGTCATTCAAAGGACATTGTGCCATTGTATAACTATAAATTATAATCAAAGCGAATTTTTCATATTAAAGCTTGACAATATTATCAAGATGAGAGAATTTGGTAATATTATCACATCGATATTTCCTATTTGACGTTACTTAACCTAACCAATAGAAACTATCAAATGAGTCATTCCATAGTAATCCAATAATTATCAATACGCAAATCTTGGTTCCCCCAGCAGTCATGAGTAATACACTGCCTAAAATTTGGAGAACATTATGTAATCTAGTCTAAATGGGTGTATTGATATAAGGTCTCGATACATCTTGACTATGAATATTTAAAACGATGTATTACTTTTTATTACAATGAATTTCTCATAATTACAACACATTGTAATTACTATCACAAAACATATTATTTATGGATTTTATATCAAACATACTTAAATTAAATTAATCAATTATATAACACATTATATCAAGTATTTCATAGAATGAAAACAATTTTATTTCAAGCGAGATTTTATTAATAATTTACAGTAAATTACATGATTGTCCCTTGGGTATACCCCTAACTCTATCAATCTCCTACTTGCACTTGGGGTCAATTATGGAATCTCTATCACATCCCTTTAACCGGTTTGACGAAAACCAATCGGGTTCAACCCTTCATGAATAGGTCGCTATGTTGATTTAATTATCTACTCTATCAATCAACTCCCTCCGATGTTGGTAAACTACTTTCATCACATGGAACTACTCGCAGTATGTTTCTCGACTTCCAGTTAGCACTTATCGTTTTATTATTATGATACAACAATGATGTGGTATTCTCAATACTTGGAGTCACCCCTAACTCGATTGTAAACTTATGCAATTATATTTATACATTGCTTTTATTGTGGCGCTGTTCAAGAAGGTGTATTGGCCTTTCCATTGAATCAACTTTTATTTGGAATAATTCCAACTTAAAGTTTCTTAATTAAGGTTTAGACATGAATCTAATATTGGCATATTTTACTTAATATCACTTATGAAATTTGAGTTTGAATACTCGTTCATAAGTAGTTCGTTGCTTTTATAAATAGTTCTCTTTTATTTCATAAATATTCGAGAATACTTTAAACTACCATTTAGTATCTTAATTTGGATTTGATATTTGCTAAATGTATAAAATACATTAACTAAGTTTGATATTGTACATAATACATCATGTATGATCTTTCCTATTTTCAATACATAAGGAATCCATCTTTTATGATCCATATTATGCATTTTTATATGGTGTCTGTATATGTCATTTGAGACATTTCCAACATCTTTTATGCTTATTATAAAAGATATAATTTACATATCCAATATCAATTATTAAACAACCAAACTAGAACTGATTTTGACACAAATACATCGTTAACAATTTGCAGTATGTTATTTCCTTATAGTTTAGAAAATATGGGTACCTTTCAATGTTCTTTCTTGTAGACACACGCTTCCACCGCATTTTGGTTGAAACTTAAACTAGTTGATATTTATATCAAAACAACTGTTCAACTTTGATGTTATTGAACTGTACTTTTGTATTCGTTCTTGGATCATATCTAAAAACCAACAAGCTCAATATTGCTTCCGCTGACTTCAAGACACTTTGAGTAGTTATATGCAGTCCATTCAAAATCATTATTTAGAACAACACATATGGACCAAGGCACAAAAGTCGTACCAGGCGATAATTTTGTTAATTAAATCAGAATTAACTTGAGCATGTTAAATGATGAATCTGTTAAGCTAATTTCAACGATTAAAATTTATGATGTTATTCTTATCAATGTTGCTTGTTATATTCCAACTGCATTAGTCGTTCTCTTGAAAATACATTTTCAATCGATGGATCATATCCCTTGGGGTACAACCATCAACATCGTATTTTGATAATGTACTTGGAACCTTTCGGATTTGTGCATCATACCATGTAGCAAAGTCAATACTCTTAATGATTTAATTAAAAAATGTGGATCATCTATTCTTGATATTGACAATAAATTCATATTTTCTCTTTAATGCGTGAGAATGCTTATTAAACGTTCTAATGCATTATGATTGTTTCAGGTTTGGTTAATTACATTTCATCTCACATAATCAGTTCATACTTGGATTGTATTCAAATCCATTTTACTATCATATTTTCTAAAATGAATCCCTTTACTATGAAGTTGGTATTTCTGCGAACAACAAATATTTCTCAATGCAATATAATATGTATTCATAGGCGCTTTATGAATTGTCTTATACATTAAAGGTGATTTTGTTTTAGTTTATGATATTTATGTTAAAAACATAAATTGGTCATCCAATGACGATCGTTCCCAAACTCCTTTTGGGATGACCCAAACAAGATCCCTCACGTACAATTATTACATGTAGTCTTTTGACTCGTCCAACCACTCTGACCTAAGATATGCTATGGTTTCTTATAAACCATTTTCTTGTATGATTTTGTAAACTATTGTTTAAATGAAATTAATTTTAACCTTGTATACTACTCGTAAGTACACGATCTTATAGAAAAAAGGTTACCTCAGCTTCACTCATCATTAATCGTACTTTGTTCGACAATGTTTGATTATTTCTTATTGATACATCATTATATATCATAGGAAGAAGTGACTTTTAAGATTGAATCCTTATAAATTTTTAGGTACGTTTCGAACTCTTTATAATATACTCACATATTCGATCAAATCGAATCATTCTTTTTCTATTGCAAGTTATTTTATTTATTTCCATTTTATATTCTATGAACTTATCGTAGATATATTACATGTGTATCAAATATACATGTTTATGTTTTTGATAATTCATTAGTGAATTCAATGAAGTATGTGGAACCGTATTGGTATATCAAACTTAAGATTGCATACATCTATATGTATCAATATGAATTAATCAACTCTTATGTGCTCCTACCGAATGAGTGCTTTGCCCTTAATCCTTTAAGATGTAATTCACTAGTACCATACAATTCATAATCATATGACTAAAGAATAATTTTCTTAACATTTTGGCCTAGTCCATAATAAAAAAAATTGCTAAAATTTCAAGCGCTCTTTATTTCCTAATGCATGTTTTTGCTATGAAAACATGTAAGGACCCAGAAGTTTATAACTTGATTTTTTAATAATTAATTAGTTTCAAATATTCGATTTAGATTTTATAACATATACTTGAAATCTATGTTTCAAAATAATTGTTTGATTTTCGATGATGTATGTTTTTATTTAATTTATAGAATTTTTCCTTAATATTTAATTTAGATAATATTTAAATTATCATTTAGCGTATTTTACGTCAAAGTTGGCATTTTTGAAATTTAACAGGATATGTTAACTTGTCTATTTTATTGTAGCTTTATGATCATGTCCCAATTCTATACGCAATCGTATCTTATTTCATATCGATCATGGCTTCTAATCGAATGCAGTAGGGTATGTCGAGCTACCGAAATTTATTTAGAATTCAAGTCGGCAAAATACACTGTGTTCAGCCACTTTTTCCCCCCAGCCACCTTTCTATTCCCACAACCACCATTGTTCCCTGAAGCTTGACCTCTGATTCGAAATCTATTCATTGCCAAACCTCTCTTTATGTGAATATATATACACGAACATCTTCTCCCTTTTCATTTTGCAAACACCTTCCAATAAACATTTTGACCATGAAACCAATTTCCTTATAATTTCAAAAATTAAATCCTCCCAATCAACCCACTTTCGCAACATTCTGTATTATTTTTTGAAATTCGTTGCTCGAGATTTCATCGAGTGACGACCAGGAAATCGTCAATTATCTGAAAAAGGGAAATACTGTTCTCAAACTTCAAAAATTAAATTCTCTTAATTTACTTCAAACTATCGATATCGTATGCATTGTTGGAATCGTACGAAGATGTAGTATTTTTGGTGAAGTTTCAATGCAATTCCATGTCGACGATTAACGATTCTCGTAGGCTAGGACTTATGTTCTTCGAAGATTTAAGCGATGATTCGTGAATTAAAGCTTGGATTGGTGATCGTGGAGGAAAGAGCTTTGATTTTTGAATTTTTGGTGGTATTCAACATCTAAATGTATCGCGTCTTCTTTAGCCTGGACGCGATTTTGGGTTCGGTGGGGATGCTGGTTAGAGCCGTGGAAGGCATGACCTTGAGTGGAGGGGTGTGTTCGGTCGAGAACCAGAAGGTGGTCTTGTTGATGTGTTTGGATTGATGGTTAGTGGTCGTGATAACGCGTGCATGTGCATATCGTGCACTTTGGTGAAGTTGCAGGCATTTTTTTGGATGGAGTAGTTGATTTGGGGATAGGCATTTGAGAAGATGAAGATTATTTGGGAGTGGTTTGGGCCAAGATAATTGGGCTTTGGGTGAGGATAAACTATTTAATTTAAATGGTTATGTTAAAATGGTAAACTTTCAAAATCTATTTCCCGCTTATATTAAATCAGTTTAACTCACAAATTTTTGTGTTGTACTCGTATTGACGAGTGTAACATTATAGGGTAATCTATTGATAGATTTGGTGGTGTGTAAAATTATGATTTATTAAAAAAAAAAAATTTAAATCACGTTATCTTAATTAATAACATTATTTAAATTTACATACCTAATTTATTAATATTTATTTGACCAAATAAAGTACTGTTAAGTTAAATTGTATTGAATATGGTAATTAGACATCTATTTAGCGGAATAAAACATCGTTCCTTTAATTATATTAAAAGGACATATGTTTAGTAGAGTAAATCTCCGTGCTACAATTATTAACTGGATGTGTTAAATTTGGACATTTATTTAGCAGAAATTAAACATGTTCTGCTATTACATTAGTGTAGACACTCGATTACATTCTAATTGGTTAGTATTGGATAAGTTTTGCATTCATAATCATTAGCTAATTATGAGCTTAATTTACATATGGAATGTGATGTAAATACTTGGATTAAAATGTGGATAGTAATGGAATTAATAGTGACTTGATTAAGTACCATAGGAGTGCTAAGCCTCTTTTTAAATTGAAAAGTTAATTAATTAATAAAGCTATTTTAAAGATAATTATTAATAAGACTTTAAAAGATAATTATTATTTATTATTAATATTTAAAAGATAATTTTTTATTTTTTAAATAATAATTGAAGGTTAATTATTTTATGAGTCTTTAAAGTATTTCATAGAGTTATTTAAGAATATTTTTCCAAGTTATTTAATTACCGTTTTAAAGTGTTGATTTTAATTATTTGTTTAAAAGTTAATTAATTATTTAATTAAAGTTATTTTATAACAATTTGATTTTAAGTTAATTATTATCTAAAAGTTAATTATAATATTATTTCAAAGTTAATTTATTACTGTATTAATATTATTTTAAAAGTTAATTTATTTATATATATTAATATTGCTTCAAGGATAATTTATTATCATATAAATACTATTTGAAGTTAATTAACTATTATATTATTAAAAAGGTTAAAACATATTTTTAAATGAAAGGTTTAAAAAAGGTTTCATCCAATAGAAGGGATTTATCAGATGGTTTATAAGGTGGAAAGAGATTTTGGAATTGAAAAAGGGGTTTGGTTTTAAATGATGTTAGAATGGATATTTATAAATGGGTTTAGAGATCTAAAAAGGGAAAGTCTTATAAATAAGGTTTTAAGATTTATAAAAGAGTACTTTATAAATTGACCGGAGACTTATGAAATATTTTATAAATGCATTTGGAAAGTTATAAATATCTCCATTTATTTATAAAAATAAAGAGATTTACGGAAAGAATTAGTGTCTGGATTATTAATATATCCGTTTTTATGACATATGGAGTTTTGGTCATTTAATATGATTGGAAATAGAAAATATTTCCAAATGTTTTATGAATATGCTTATAGTATTACTTAAGTACATGGAAAAGTTTCTAAGTTTTGAAAGAGAAACGGTTTATGAATATACTTATACCATTAAGATAAGTATATGGTTATATTTTCTAAGTATCGAAAATATAGTAGTTTATGAATATACTTATCCTGTTGAGATAAGTATATGGAAGTGATTTCCAAGTATTTGTAAAGTGATTTTAAATTAATGAAAAATTAACTAAACAAGGCTTAGTGATTTCCATAGGAAATGGAATCCTTGTTTGAATGCTTTTTTATTGATAGTTAAATAACCGACTATCAAATCTCGGCCTAAATATGTAATCCTTATTAATTTTGGTGGTACGAAAATATTTCCTACTTAACACCGAAGGATTTTAACTCTGAAAATACCTAAGAGAAACATGAAAATTATATGGTATAGTTATTACTAGTGGTGCAAGTTTTTTCTTCTAGGGAAATTGATAAGGATATACGTCCACTTAAATGGTTAGGGGTGATCCCCACTCTTATGTATTATCTGATTATTTCCTAAAGAACTGTTATTGAGCATTCTGGCAAATCAACGATTGGTTTTTGGAGGCGTAGGAAGTGGAAGAATATACTCATAAGAGATGACTCAAAAACTGCAACCATTTCGAAACTATATACGGTTCTATGGAGGAGTTTCGTGATATATTGAGATGTTAGAATATATGTATGATTCCAAGAACCGTTGGAGTATGGAAATCCATGGGTGATTCCGAGATCCATTTAGGATATGGGAATCCATGTGGGATTCCATGATCTATTTTATGGCGATGCGTGAGCTAAAACGTTGGACGTAGCCTCACCAATGGTAATGACTAAAACCAAAGATAGGAGGCTTGGCCAGTAAGGTTAGCAAACCCATAGGGTGTAGTGGTTCCACCTAAAGGTTACTTATAGTAGTTATGCATGCATAGGGCGATGCACTCAGTCTTAGCGACACCAGCTATATTTTTCTTTTGATACATCACTAGGGATGTATGCTGCTTCGGAAGGATATCTCTGATCCTTGGGGACCGTTTCTCAAAGTATCGAGGGAACCTCTATGGAAATCTTACACAATTAGGGAATGTGCTTTATCGGTTTTTGATTATATACCTAGTATTGTTGTGATGTACACTCATGAGCATCATAACTACTTGATTATTATTATTTTCACCCTTAGACATTATTATGAGATACCTTTGATTTGAGTACGGAGTGGTCTTATGAGATACCTTTGATTTTAAAAACCCGTCTGTGTTTATGTACGGAGTGGTCTTGTGAGATACCTTTGATTTTAAAGGATTTTACAAGCTATAATAAATAGAATTCTTTATGATTTGAGTTTCTCTAGATGGTTTTACTAGACTGACCTGGGCGTTGTATTCCTATAATGACCAGGGTAGACTGAGCATATTTCCAAGTTTAATTGGATATTTTGGAGCTTAAGGAGACGAGATGGAGTCCTAAAGACATATTCACGTATATGGTTATTTTTCCATTGCATTCATTATCGTATGTATCGACAATTGTGAGGACGGGTTGTTACAACTGTCTGAGTTAAAATGGTTAATATATTCCGATTGATGTCTACATACATATATTACAGTTTTTTGTGTAAAGATTTATTGTATATTATAGACCATTCGTTCCGCTGTGAGATTCTATGTTGTTATTTTTCTTATTGTCTTCTTTCGTCATTCCCCTAACTATCCGCCTTTATGTTCAATTTTAGTGAGTTATGTTTAGTTTATTTTTAGCTTAAATTGTACGAAAAAGTGGCTCGTTAATTGGTATCAGATCTTAGGTTGAGCGAACACAAAGGCTTTGGTGGAGTTGACTCATTTGAGATAGGGTAAGTGAGACCCTATGATGAGTTTGAGAGTATATATATAATGGTGCATATTTGTTAGTGATATAAAAATGTTTTATATTGTGTTGTTTGATCTGTTGAGTGGCTCAAGAATTTTAGTCGATGCATTTGGCTAACGTTATCGATAGGAATTTCCTAAACGCTCGAAGTAGACAAATTGACACAATATTGTTTTAAAATGGGTAAATGAAATAATTTTATCGGAAAATATATTTTATATATATAAAAGAATATTTTTTCTAAAATTTAATATAGTCTAGGTTGTGCTTATTTGTTAGAAAATGATGATATTTCATCATATCACCTAGGATTTGATTAGTCATGGTCGCCCAGTTCTGAGCATTAACTATTATCGGTTAATCTGTCTAGAATCTTCCTTTTGAAACCTGGGTTGGATAGATAGGAATTTTGGGAATGTTGAAACAAATACCATGTGAATTAAGTTTCACAATTTGAATATAAGTCGTTCGTTAATAATGTTTGGTTAAAATTTGATTTTTAAGGGTTGTTTACTCAAAAGAAAATTTGAATATTTTGGAATGAAATGATTTCATATAAAGGTTGATTTGATAAAATTAAGTTTTAATAAATGTTGTTTTGTTAAAAGGAATTTAGAATATTTTAAAATAAATATTTTGAAAATGATTGAATATAAAAGTTGGTTGTATTAAATTGGGGTTTTTATAAATGAAGTTATTAAAAGAAAGCTAGAATATGTCTAAGATAAATACTTGAAAACGATTTATATTAGGTGCTGGTTTCATCAGAATTAATTTATGAAAACGTGTTCTGTAAATTAAAGGAGTTTGAGAGTTTAATTCTGGTGATTTTGAAAAAAAATGGGTTTTAAAGATTTAAAAGATAATGGTAATATTTGAAAAAATAAATTAGGATAGAAATCTTTCTGGGGATATTCAAGGGGATATAAACACTAAACTCACTTCAATCAGTGGAAAAAAATTCGGCGATGATTGCAACACCACCGGTGTTCATTTTCAAGTTTCTAAATGGGAGATTGCTACCATTAGGATCTCGCTATATAATTATTTTGATAAAACAAATTTTGATCTGATTCTAAAATTATTATTTGATTTACCATAGAATAAATATGTATATTATAATTTTAAATGATTTGTGGAAAAAGAAATAATATTTTTATTTGAGATAGTTTTAGAGTATGAACGATTTTGGAAATGGTAATAATAGTTTTCTTAAAGGGGTTTTTGGTATATCAATATTTTGGAAATAGTTTTCTTAGAAATATATTTAAGGATAAATAACTTTAAAAAGGAATTTTATAGAAGGGTGCATTTTCTTTGGTCGGTTTGGGGATTGAGTCTCGATTTGTTTTGTGGTGATCGTAATAATCTTCTAAGTGACGATCAGATGATTGATTAGGCTAACGATATTCTGCACTTAGTAAATTATTCCCTTTGCCATTGACGGTTGGTACAAGTTCGAATCCGAACGAATCCAAAGTAAGTCGAAAATTGATAATTTGATAAAAACTATTTATTTGGGAATATATTTAGTATTGTTTCAAAATGGGTTTATAAAAGAAAGAAGTGGTTTTAAGTTAACCAGTGCGAGTAGCTCAAAAATAACTAAAAATGGGTAAGAGATACATTCGGATGGTAAACATTTCATTGACTATTATCCTTCTAGCAAGGGAATGTATGATACTGTTTGGATTAAAATATATAGTATAATTTCAAAAAGTGTTTTGATTTAAAACCTGGGTGTTTAAATTCTTAAATGAATTCAAAATAAGAGTTTGAATCATAATTACGTACACCCTTAGGGTATGATTGAGTATTATACTAGTTGTAAACTTAAGCTATGTTTTCTGAAAATGTTTTCATAAATAATTTAGTGGTAATAGAATTGATATTAGGAATAACCAATTAAATAACTGCAAAAGTGGACAAGGATCATTTTTCTTCATATAGTTTTGATCTAATATTCAACTACAAGGCTTTCAGGTGTTTCAGACCATTCCAAATTAGGATCTATTACTTGATTTTTGACAGCGAGCATTTGTTAAGGGTTCTTGATATGGAACCATGGTTTTCTATCGTAGTTTATGGCTATGTAAGGAGAATGGGGGTTTCTATTTAAGAAGCCCGATCAGAGTCCGCACTGGAAAATCGGATGAGCGATGCAAGTTTGGAAGTGGAGTTATGTATTAGAGTAATGATCGAATCAGATTATGTATATAAATTGTCTATGAACATCTTGCATACTTATGAACAGTATTGAGTGTTCTTATGCTGAACTTTCGGGGATGAAATTCTTTTTAAGGGGGGAGAGTGTAACGACCTAGAATTTTATCACTTGATATTTTTAATATTAAATTATTTTAAATATTCGATTTGGGATTTTATAAAATATACTAGAAATCTATGTTTCAAATTAATTCTTCGATTTTCGATGACATGTTTTTTATTTAATTTATATAATTTTTCCATAGTTTTTAATTTAGAAACTATGTAAATTATCGTTTGGCATGTTTTACGTCAAACGTTGGCATTTTTGAAATTTTACAGCATATGTTAACTTATGTATTTTATTGTTGTTTTGTGATCGCAACCCAATTTTGTACGCTATCATATTTTATTTCCTATCGATCGCGGCTTGTAATCAGATGCGATATGGTACGTCAGACTGCGGAAACTTATTTAAAATACAAGTCGGCACAGTATACTGTGCTCAGCCACTTTTTCCCCAGCCACCTTTCTGTTCCTACAGCCACCATAGTTCCCTAAAGCTTGACCTTTGATTTGAAATATGATCATTGCCAAATCCCTTTGTATGTGTACATATACACATGAACATCTTCTCCCTTTTCATTTTGCAAACTCCTTCTAATAAACATTTCGACGATGTAACCAACTTCCTTCTCAAAATTTCGAAAATCAAATCCTCCCAATCTACCCACTTTCAACCTAATCGTTTAACTAGAAAGCTGTTCGTAATATTCGCTAGTATTTTTAGAAATTCGTTGCTCGAGATTTCATTGAGTAACAACTAGGAAATCATAAATTATCTGAAAGAGAGAAATAATGTTCTCAAACTTCAAAAATTATATTCTCTTGATTCGCTTCGAATCGATCGATGCCATATGCGTCGTTGGAATTGTATGAAGATGCAGTATTTTTGGTGAAGTTTCGAAACGATTCCATGTGGACGATTGGCGATGCTTGTAGGCTAGGGTTTTTGTTCTATGGAGATTTAAGCGACGATTCACGAATTTGAGCTTGGATTGGTGATCGTAGAGGAGAGAGCACCGATTTGTGATTTTTTGGTGGATTTGTCATCGAAAAGTGTCGCGTTTTTTTAGTCTGGACACAATTTTGGGTTCAGTGGGGATGGTCGGTTGGATCTGTGGAAGGCCGGAGCTTGAGTGGAGGTGTATGTTCGGTCGAGAAGCAGAACGCGGTCTTGTTGATGTGTTTGGATCGATGGTTTGTGGCCACGACGACGCATGCACTTTGATGAAGTTGAAGGCATTTTTTTTGGCTGGAGGGGTTGATTTAGGGATAGGTATTTAAGAAGATGAAGTATATTTGGGAGCTAACTGGGCTCTGGGTGAGGATAAATTATTTAATTTAATTGGTTAAGTTAAAATGTTAAACTTTGAAAATCGATTTCTCATTCATATTGAATCGTTTGACCCGCGGATTTTTGCATTGTACTCATATTGACGGGTTTAAATTTATAGTGTAATTTATAGATAGATATAGTGGTGTGTAAGATATATTAAAACATACAGAATTTAAATCATATTGTCTTAATTAATAACGCCTTTTATATTTATATACGTAAATTATTGATGTTTATTTGACCAAATAAAATACTTTTGAGTTAAATTGTATTAAATATGATAATTGGACATCTGTTTTACGGAATAAAATATCGTTCCGCTAAATAAATTAGATGGATACTTATTTAGAAGAATAAATACCTATGTTGCTTTTATTAACTGGCTATGTTAAATTTGGACATTTATTTAGTAGAAATTAAACCTGTTCTACAATTACATTAGTGTAAACAATTGATTACATTCTAATTGATTAGTATTGGATAAGTGTTGCATTCATAATCAATTGCTAATTGTGAGTTTAATTTATGTATGGAAGGTGATGTAAATACTTGGATTATAATGTGGATATTAATGGAATTAATGGTGACTTGATTAAGTACCATTGAAGTGCTAAGCCTCTTTTTAAATTGAAAAGTTAATTAATTAATAAAGTTTTTTTAAAGATAATTATTATAAATTATTAATAAGACTTTAAAGATAATTATTATTAAATAATATTTAGAAGATAATTGATTATTTTTTAAATAATAATTAAAGGTTAATTATTTTGTGAGTCTTTAAAGTATTTCACAGCATTATTTAAGAGTATTTTTCTAAGTTATTTTATTACTGTTTTAAAGTGTTGTTTGTAATTATTTTTTTAAAAGTTAATTAATTATTCAATTAAGGTTGTTTTATAACAATTTGATTTCAAGTTAATTATTATTTAAACGTTAATTATATTATTATTTCAAAGTTAATATATTACTACATTGATATTATTTTAAAAGTTAGTTTATTTATATAAATTAATATTGCTTTAAGGAAATTTATTATTATATTAGTTTGTTTGAAGTTAATTAATTAGTATATGATTAAAAAGGTTAAAGTTTATTTTTAATTGAAATGCTTAAAAATGGTTTCATCCAATAGAAAGGATTTATCAAAGGGTTTTAAATTAGAAAGAGATTTTGGAATTGAAAAGGCGGTTTGGTTTTTAAATGATGTTAGAATGGATATTTATAAATGGGTTTAGATATCTGAAAAGGGAAAGTCTTACAAATAGAGTTTTAAGATTTATAAAAGAGTATTTTATAAATAGATTGGAGACTTATATAATATTTTATAAATTGATTTGGAAAATTATAAAGGAGATATTTATTTATAAAATTAAAGAGATTTATGGAAATAATTAGTGTTTGGATTATTAAAATCTCTGTTTATGGCATATGGAGTTTTGGTCATTTAATATGATTGGAAATAGAAAATCTTTCAGAATGTTTCGTGAATATTCCTATAGTATTACTTAAGTAAATCGAAAAGTTTCTATGTTTTGAAAGAGAAATGATTTGTGAATATAATTATACCATTGAGATAAGTGTATGGTTACATTTTCTAAGTATCAAAAATATAGTGGTTTATGAACATACTTATCCTGTTGAGATAAGTATACGGAAGTGATATCCAAGTATTTGAAAAGTGAAATTAAAACAATGAAAATTTAATTAAACAAGGCTTAGTGATTTCCATGGGAAATGAAATCTTTGTATGAATGCTTGTTTACTGATAGTTAAATAATTGACTATCGAATCTTGACCTAAATATGTAATCCTTCTTAATTTTGGTGGTAAGGAGATGTTCCCTACTTAACAACGAAGTATTTTAACTCTGAAAATATCTAGGAGGAATACAGGGATTATATGGTACAGTTACCTTCGATGATGCTATACTGTACGTATAACTCTTTTGTTCTTCTAGGGTAAATAATAAGGAGATCTGTCCACTTAAACGGATAGAGGGTGATCCCCGCTCTTATGTATTGTCTGACTATTTCCTAAAGAACCGGTATTGAGCATTCTGGGAAATTGAAGATTGGTTTTTGGAGTGCCTGAGAAGCGGAAGAGTATGCTCGTAAGGGATGACACGAAAACTATAACCATTCCAAAACCATATACGGTGCTACGGAGGAGTTTCATGATATATTGAGATGTTGGAATCCATGTGTGATTCCAAGACCCATTGAGGTATGGGAATCCATGGATGATTCCAAGATCTATTTGGGATATGGGAATCTATGGGATTCCATGATCTATTTGATGGTGATGCGTAAGCTGGAACGTTGGACATAGCCTCACCAGTGGTAATGACTAAAACCAGGGATAGGAGGCATAGTCAGTAGAGTAAGAAAACCCATAGGGTGTAGTCGATTCTGCCTAGACGTTACTTACAGTTGTTATGCATGAATAGGCCGATGCACTAGGTCTTAGCAATACCAGCTATATTTTTCTTATGGGACGTCACTAGGGATGTATGCTACTTTGGATGGATATCTCCGATCCTTTTGCAGGGGGACCGTTGCTCGAAATACCGTGGGAACCGACATGGAAATCCTACATAATTAGCGAACATGCCTTATCGATTTTTGATTATATACCTAGTATTGGTTTGATGTACCCTCATGAGCATTACAACTACTTGATTATTATTGTTTTCACCCTTTTACATTATTATAATATCACTAGATTTTCTAATATTATGGTTCTGGTTATCGTAAGGTAAAAACCGTGCGTGTTTATTTGCGGCATGTTCTTATGAGATACCTATGATTTTAAAGAATTTTACCAGCTATAATAAATAAAGTTACTTGTGATTTGAGTTTCTCACGCTGGGTTTACCAGACTTACCTGACTTTGTTTTCCTATGATGCTCGAATTAGACTGAGCATATTCCAGGTTTAGTTGGATGTTTTGGAGCTTCAGGAGATGAGCCAGAGGCCTAGAGATGTATTCACGTATATGGTAATATTTATGTTACATTCGTTGTCGTATGTATCAGCAATTGTGAGGACAGGTAGTTGTAACTGTCCGAGCTGAAATGGGTTAGTATACCGTGATTGATGTCTATACATATATTACAGTTTGTTTTTGTGTAAAGATTTTTTGTATACTATAGATCATTCGTTCCGCTATGAGATTTTGTGTTGTTATTTTTCCTCTTGTCTTATTCCTTCTTTCTTTCCCCTAACTATCCGCCTTTCCATTCAATTTGAGTGGGATGTGCGATTTATTATTCGCTTAAACTATATGGAAAAATGGGTCATTACAAAACAAATACAACATTTATGTTTTTATTTTATGATGAATACACAAAATATTCATATTAAAATATTAGTTAATACTAAAAACAAATATTATTTCACATATAATATTTGGTACATTTACGAAATCAATTTCGTATCTTAATGTGATCGCCAAAAAGTGTTATATGCAATTCTCCCACTCTTTCATCATTAATATAATAGAATAAGAAATATGAATCTCTATTCGACCACTTAATATGGAATTTTATTTCATTTACAGTAACTAGTTTACAATAGAGAGTTTCATATCAAAAAATTTATGCTCAAAGAAATAAAGCTTATAAAAACTATTTTCTATATGTAAATAAATTTTGGAATAGAAATCGTATTTCTAATTCCATGTTAAAATTTATTATTATTTTACAGTTCTCTTTTCCAATGTCTTTTTATGAAGCGGAAGTAACCGTACACTCTCTTCTTCCTAATTATGCCTTAAGTAACATCCACTATTGTACATTCGTTTTTCTTTCTAAATGGTCAAATGGTTCAAAAGGATACCATTACTATAATAACACAAAGAACTCTTTGAAAAAGTGCTTGTAACACCCCGTAATTTTACGAAATTAAATAATTAGGGTAAAATCGTAATTTTAACAAAAAGGAAAAAATACTAAATTTCTACAGGAGTTGGAATTAGTCTTTTGAACCTATTCCATTGCATCCAGAATGTCATTTATGGTCGGATAACATATATAACTTTCTGAATTTGGTTAAACGGGCTAGAAATTAGAATAAGTCAAACCTAGTAGCATTTTCTTAATATATTGATTTCAAAAATATTCTTAGATATTATTATTTCCAGACTATAAATGGATGCTTAACCTAATTTCTTCTGCTTTATAAGTCTTTCCTCCACTTATAAAACCGTAACCCTAAATCAATTCCAAATCCATCAAACCAAAACCAAATAAACAATATAAAATCGATCACTGCGAAGAGAGCTATGCAAATAAATTAAAGCTATCAAAAAATTTGGCATTTTCAAGGAGAGGAATTTTTTGGCAGTGAAGAAGAAGGAGGAATCACCTAAGATTGGGGAATATGCAGGGCTAAACCATGAGAGCGATTTATTGTATTTGCGTGTATATTGGTAAGACATAGTAATTCACCTCTTATGATCTTAAACCAAATTATAGTGATGTAATTAATAACAAAAACTGAATTTTTTATATGCACCTGAATTGTATGTCATATTCCATGGCTAGATGGTTAAAAATATAATTTTTTTATCAAAGTAATTAGCGCAAGTTAATCTCCTTCTAATTAAAATATGCGACATATAAAGGTTTTCAAACCAGACATGTTATATATCAAAATTATAGGTCTACACAACATGAATCCACTGGTGATGTTCGTTCATCGATTGGGGTGACGAATTGATCAAAAAAGTATCAAAATTTTGATACATGTGGACAATCTATTTTGTAAATTTTGATTCAATGGTGAAACGACGACCAATCAACGATTAGACGGTACCATTGCGAAGAGTAGGATGAATGGAACACATCCATGATGATCGATCTTGATTGGCCAGCAAAATTCATTTAAGCAATGGCAAACCTAGAGGATGAAGCACATAGGTAACAGGGACAGGTTGAGGTGGTTTCGTTCGAGATTGGATCATGGTGCTGGGCATGATGGTGAGGTCCAATTAAGTGTTGGTAGCTCTGACGTGGCATGGCGACGTTGTTTCTAGGGCGATGGTGTTTTTCAAAGGTAGTCTGATAGCAACGGGGAAGAGATGTGTCCTGTAGCATACGCATATAGCAAAAAAACTAAATTATTAACTAAATAATTAAAATGACTTCCCTTTACTTCAAATTTTGATAACTCTCGCATACATCCTCTGTTTCATACATGATTCGTGGCATTATAATCCTCTGTTTCACACATGATTCATGGCATTGTAATCGTAGCAAGACGAGGACCATTCTGGTATGTGGTTTTCTATATTTTGAGATACTTCAGAAAAGTAACCTAGTTGGGTAGGTTTGTTACATATTGTTCAACTTATGATTATGATTATAGAAGTTTTCGTACATTTTTTCAGAGAAAATGAGTTATTCGGTATAGCCAGTGCCATCTAACAATGGCGATTATAGGTAATGCATTATGGTACAATTTTCAAAGGAAATGAGTCTTCTTTGTAACCGTCAACATCTAGCGACAACGTTGATGTGCATTTTTTTAAGAGGAAATGAGTTCTTCGATGTATAGTTTGATGCTTATGGGTATGGTACATTTTTAAAAGAAAACGAGTTCTTCGATGTGATCGATGACCTTGAATGACGATGATTTCAATAGTGTAGGCATTATAGTACACTTTTAAGAGGAATTAGTTCTTTGGTGTGACTAACGGCGTCTTGCGATTGCATGCTAAGGCATGTAATTCTTCAGTAGCAAGCCGCATACGATTTGATGATATGGTACAATTAGAGTATTTGAGTCCTCGGTATACGATTTTGTAATGGTGGGCTGAGACATATAGCTCCTCGGTAGCGAGTCATATACGATTTAGGTATGTGAGTTATGACTTTGGACCCAATCGTACACATATGGTTAGACATAGGATAGTTTTGGTGACAACCTTAGCATATGATATCAAAATAGTATTATATTGTGTTTAGCAGACTTGCTGGGTGTAGGTGATACAGATTAAGGTATGGTTTTTGGGCGTAAGTCTTGTTTTGCTAAATTATTGGTATTATAAACTTAATTATATGACGCATTTCAATCACCAAATGTATGTCTGGCCCCCTCTATCATTTTATTCTTTTTAGATATACTCTGATAGGTCGATTGAGAGGAATGGTAGTGGCATGGAGGCGTGATGGTACGATGAAGATGCATATTTATTTGTGTATTAGATGTCTACTGTTTTATCTCAGTTATTCCCAGACCTAAGGCTAATTTTGTCTCTAGGATAGAGAAATGCTATAAATGAATTTTATTTGAAACTGTATTATTTTGTTCGTTTGTAATTATTATATTATTAATTTTATATTTTATTCCTTCCACCGTGAGTTTCAAAAAGTGTAGAATATTGTAGATAGATCTATGATTTATTTATTTCACTTCAAAACGATCCACCATTTGTGAGGTCCGCGATGTCAGTGCCACTTTTAAACAAGGTTGAGACATCATAGATGGCGGGTTATTGCATATGTTATTAGAGCTAGGTTACATGTGGTTGCGTCGTGATAGGGAATTCTCGCATTGTGAACTGTGGTGAAGCTTTGTTTCTTACCCTTATACATCTAAACAATATGGGTTACCCAGGTAGTCAGAAGACTGACTTAGATAGTCGAGAGGTTGACTGTAAAACTAGTAGGTGTGGTTATGCAACAACCCGCATATTTTACGATTTATATTAAAATATTATGTTTAAATATAGTGTCGTTAGTCGGATTAAAGTCCGAAATGCTACTTTTTGCAAACAATCGAATTAGGACTCGAGACCGCTTCCATTGAGTTCAAAATGGCGTTTGTGACCTTTTTGAGTATAAACATCGATATGTTTAGAGTTGGGTTGAATTTCGCTATTTTTCTATTGGGCTTTGGGTTTGGGTTTTAGCCCACTAACCCAACACAATACCCTAACTCTTCATCCAACTCCTCCTCATTCATTCTTATTTCCTAATACTCTCAAACTAAAGTAAAAATAGGGGAAAGAAAGGAGGTTCAAAATTCCTAAGCCCTAGTTTTGCTAGGAAATTCAAAATCAACTTCTAGAAATCAAGGAGAAGCATGGGTAAGCATCATCTTCATCTTCTCCATCTCAATCTCTCTTCAATTCTGAGAAATTCCTAAACCCTGTCTTAGGAAAAACTTCACCTTTGATAATAGATTGAAGATTCTAGAGGTGTCTAGAGGTGTATTGAAGAGGAATTGGTCTTGCCTTGTCTTAAAGCTTCTCAATTGTTGTTTTTGGATTTAAAGGTGAGTTCTTGAACTCACATCTATGTCTATAGCTTTCATTGTTATTAGGTATGAATTCCTAACATCTATTTCATGTTCAATTGCTTTTGATTTGAATTGATTTGATGAATTTTCCAATTTTGGTGTTTCGTAGTAAAAATCTTTAAAGATCCTATCTTGGATGTTTGGCCATGTTTTTGGTGGTGTATCGAAGAGCCTATAGTGCTGGGTTGTCAATTGGCATAAATCCCTAGCATCCATCGCTCGTTCGATCGCATTTCGGTTTGAATTTGCCCTTTTCGGGCTAGGCTATTTTTTTGCCTAGCAGAAAAATTCAAACGTCTGGAACAAAAATCCAAACGTCTATCCAGACGTCTAGAACCAAATCCAGACATTTGGTTGAAAAATCCAAACGTCCGAAAAGATTTTGGAAATAGAAAAAAAGGGCAGAGCTAAAATCCAGACGTCTGGAACATAATCCAGATGTCTGGTGGAAAAATCGAGATGTCTGAAATGGATCTGGAACTAAAAGTGGAAGAAGAAAAACATATATACTTCCATAAACTAGGGCGAGACGTCTGGACATACCTACCAGAAATCTGGAACTGCCAATTTTGGCTGTTTTTGATTGGATTTCTAGTTTTTATCGATTTTTGTTGATCCGATTAGTTGTTATTACTTTTATCGATTTCGATGACTTCTCTTTCTGGATTTTTGGGAATATCCATTTCGATGGATTTGGTATCGATTTATATGGATTTGATTCATGTCTTCGAATGTGAATTTTTGATGATTGATTGTTTTTAAAATCATTTCCGTGATTTGTCATTTTAAAATACAAAGGTTTCTATACTAGTAGTAAATACTAAAACTCTTTCATCAAAACGATTTCAACATTTACTTTAAATACAACCCTCGTTTTAAACCCGTTTTCCAATCTATTAGTATATAAAAACTTTTACCTCATTCATATGAGAAATCTAATTAAAGGACTTAGCAAACAAGTGGTATGAAACACTTGTGTTTACTTCGTCGGTTAATTTTTGGAATTTTTCGATTGAAATCTCGTGACAATTTTCAAATGGAAATCTACAATTTGTTTGTAAATATTTAAGTTAAGCCAGTGGTTATGGGACATAAGCTAAACTCATTTATTTACCATCTTAGTGTAATTTACACTTCTTATTGATCGATGGTGATCATTTTATGGTTTAGATTAGCGATATGCGATGTCTCTTTGCCCACGCGGGGACTATACCTCGATTTTATGGAGCTTCGTCTCATTTTTATGGGCTAGCGACCCATGGTCTTTGGACCGTTCGTAGAGCAATCGGCTTGAGAAGTCGGTGCATGGGGCGTATTTTTTTGGTGTGTTGATGTTCGACTAGGCATGGGGAGCAACTTTTTAGGTGAATCGATGTTCGGCTAGGCATGGGGTGTATCTTTTCAAAAGCGTCGATGTTAGACTAGGCATGGGGCGTATCTTTTTATGTGCATCGATATTCGACTAGGCATGGGGCATATTTTTTTAGGTGCATCGATGTTCGACTCGGCATAGGGCATATCTTTTCAGGTGTGTCGATGTTCGACTCGGCATGGGGCATATCTTTTCAGGTGTGTTGATGTTCGACTAGGCATAGGGCATATCCTTTCAGGTGCGTCAATGTTCGACTGTGCATAGGGGGTATCTTTTCAAGTGCGTCGATGTTCGGTTTATGGGATAGCGTCCCGTTTGTGATACACATGTTGGTGAGTTTTCATGCTCCCATTTGTGATAGGCCTCCCCATTTTGTTTTCTGAATTTCTAATTGATGATTTCTAGAATTTGTGTTTCATCAATTTTGGTGATTTACATTGATACGTTTTGTTAATATTTGTAGCTTGGTGAATAAAATAAAGAATATGACATTCTTTTTGGTGTTTGAGAAAATTTGAGATATTGCATGATTTTTGTTGTTATCTTATGTATGCTTGTCACAATATGGCATTATTGTTATTATATGTTTTTTTGTCATATCTCTTATTCTATCTCATTTTATATGATATTTATAGCTAGACTGATCTATTTATTATTATTTTCTTATATAATACTCGAGTCAGACCGAGGTATTTTAGGTGCTTCTATTTGACTTCTTATCAGGGTCGTCATCTGACTTTTGGCTAACTATTTTAGCTTAGTAGTTTTTTCTTTTATACATTCGAGATAGAGACTCCTTGATGTATACATATTCTTTTGTCTAGCACTTGTACCTAATCTTTTGTGACGTAGTGGATCTCATATGATCACCACTTTGATGTTCACTCTTATGTGTTGTATTCATATCTGTTTCCGCCTTAGTGATATGAATATCTGTGATTGATTTTGTGTTATGCTTATTTTATATTTGTTTCCGAAGACCACATAGCCATTGTGTAGTAGCTTTGAGTTTGTATCGGTACATCGGATTTCCTTTTGAACTGAAACCAATATTTTATCGGGCATATCAGTACTCACACAAAGCAATTACATATATGGTTGCTCCTCAACAGCCTTATTCTTCATACTAATCGACGGCATTACTCTGTAGTGTCCTTGGCTAGTGTGAGTATAGAGGTGGGGAATCACAACTTGGTATCAAAGCCAAACTTCAGAACAATATAAAATATTATAGCAAGGATCATCGTCCTAGCTCTCTCTTAGGAATCATGCCTTAGGATTTAATTCGAGTCATTGGACCCGTTCTATCCTAATTTCTTTTATAATGCCTTATTTCATCAATCAAGTTTGTTTGATATTCATTCTGAGAATAACCTTTTTCCTCTTCTTTCTTTCTTTCTTTAAGAAGAAGAGATGGTTAGATCTGAAAGTCCTAGTGCTGGTCAATCCAGTAGTCCTTCTCTGGATGCCGTATTCATGTCTGCCCAATAACTTTTGGATCTTGTAAAGAATCAAAGGTTTATCTGTGCTTTGAGTAAGAACCCCAAAAAGGTTTTACCTCTGAAACTAGAAGTTATTTTGGATCAGCTTGTAGATATCACTCTTCGACTAGAAGAGGCCGATAAAGGAAGTGATAATGATGTTGGAGGTTCCAAAAAGAGCCTCAATAGCAACAAGAAGAGGCATATTAAGTTCAAAAGCCCTAATCCCAACAAGAAATTGAAGCAAACAACTTCAGTAGCAAAGATTCCTACCTCTAGTCGTGGACAATGCTACAATTATGGTTCTAAGGACGACTTTGCAAATAAGTGTCTGAAGCCCCTTACTTGTCGATATTGCAAAAGTTTGGGTCATCCTTTACCTTCATGTCCCAAACTTCCAAACAAGAAAGAGGGAAAGCTAAGTGTAGTGCAAGCCTCTAGTCCCCTTCTCTTGGTAAAAGTATTTTTCTTTCGGTCCTTGATGGCATTATTTTATTTCATGATCTTCCAATTCGAGTTCTTTTTGATATGGGTGCATCTCACTCTTTTATATCAAAAGAACTTGTTGATACTTTGTCTTTATATGTTATGTGCTTGATGACTTCAATGGGAATTGCAAATTCGATTGGTGGATCCGCAACACTCAGTTTACTTTGTAAAAATGTCGAGATTATTTTATGTGATTATGCGTTCCAAGCCGATTTACATGTTATGAGTTACTTAGGATTCGAAATTGATTTGTTTTTTGGGAAAGGATTGGCTTAATCATTATGAAGCCATATCCTATGTCCCGAGAGGACTATCCATCTTCGACATTCTCAATCTGTTAAGCAGATTTTTAATTTTTCTTATTGATTTCGATTCCAATTCGGTGGCATCATTTATTTATTTAAACCCACATGATGAGGAAAATGTTACTCTCTCATTCAAGTAGTTCGTGAATTTTTCGGTATTTTTTGAGCTTGTCATAGGATTACCACCTAAACGATTTATTGAGTGGTGCTAAGGACTTTTCAGTTCGACCTTGCCATCGGTTTTTATCGGCTACGAGTTGTGAAGGGTAGCATTCCACTTACCACATTCTGCATTCGTTATGATTCTTATAAGTGGTTCATTATGTCATTCGGTTTGATGAACCCTCTAGCTTATTTCATCCATCTTATGAATCGAGTACTCTGCGAATATCTCAATGAGACCATGCTTGTATTTGTTAATTATGGATGAAAACAACAATTTAAAATTGCAAATTTTTTAATAAGATATTTATGAGTATAATTGGATTTTTTTTCTTAAAATGAGCAAAGAATATTCGTAAAAATTTTAAGAGACACGTTTATCATATAGAAGATGATTTTGTGTTGTTTTTCCCATTGAGTGCTTTAAGAATTCTGGTCGATGCGCTTGATCAACGTTATCGATAGGAATCTCTTAAACGCTATGATGAGATAGTCAAACACAATAAATTGACTTATAAAAAGCAAATTTTTCTAAAAAGATGATTACTTAAAGTTCATTACAATTTTGAATGTCCTAGCTTTTCAAGAAAGAGGATCATTTAAGAGGACTCCTTTCCCATACTCCTATTCTTATGATTCCTGAAGGGAACGTGTTATCACTTATGCTTCTATACAATTAAAACCTATCGAGACTAGATATGCCACTCATGATCTAGTGCTCGTGGCCCTTTTTTTTGCTCTTTGAATTTGGCATTATTACCTTTTGGGAGAGAAATTCGTTCTCTACACCGATCATAAATCTTTGAAGTATTTATTTTCTCAAAAGGAACTTAATTTGCGTCAACAACGTTGGCTCGAGATCCTTGCATCTTATGATCTTGATATTCTTTATACTCCCGGAAAGGGAAATCGTGTCGCCGATGTCCTTAATCGTAAACAACAAGCCGTTGTTTCTATGATGATACCCAAATGGAATGATCTCGAGACTTTGTCCACTTGTGAGATTCGAGATCGTGAATCCGATTTATGTTCATCACTTGTTTTATGTAGCCTTGAGGATCATCCTTCTCTTTTAGACCTCATTCTTGATGCTCAAAAGCATGATCCCGAATTGGCTCATCTTAGCCAAAGTAGTGGGGATAGAAATATTGATGATTTGAAAGACTTTGAAATCGATGCTTGTGACGGCATTCGAAAATTTGGTAGACTTATCATGCCAAATATTAGTAATCTTCGTAAAGACATTTTAGACGATTCTCATCATTCTAAATTTACCATTCATTCTGGTAGTAGTAAAATATACGTGGACATGAAGCGACTTTAATAATGGGATGGAATGAAATCTAATATTGATAACTTTATTAGGCGTTGCATGACTTGCGAACTCATAAAGGCCGAGCATCAAAGGCTCGGTGGGTTATTGCAACCTTTAGACATTCCTGTTTGGAAGTGGGATCAAGTCTCTATAGTTGTTGACGGCCTTCCCCATTTTCGTTCGGGTCATGACAATTTATGGGTGATTGTTGATAGACTTACAAAATCCGCCCATTATATTCCCGTTCGGTCTAATCGGACCGTACCTCTTTTGGCCAAACTTTATGTTAAAGAAATTATTAAATTGCATGGAGTTCCTACTTCTATTGTTAGCGATTATGATACATTATTTACTAGTGCATTTTAGATGAGTCTTCAAAAAGCTTTGGGAATGAATCTTAATTTTAGCACCGCTTATCATCCTCGGTCCGATGGACAAAACGAGCATGTGAATCAAACTCTTGAAGATCTTCTTCGTGCGTGTGTTCTTGATTTTGGTGGAAGTTGGGAAGATCGTATTTCTCTTGTTGAGTTTTGCTATAATAATAGCTTCCAATCTAGTATTGGTATGGCACCTTTCAAGGCACTCTATGGAAGGCCATGCCGATCTCTTTCTTATTGGCTTGAGGCCGGTGAGAAGCTGGTTTCAGGTCCAGATTTTATTCGTGATTCCACAAAAAAGATTGACCTTATTCGTCATAGAATGAAAGAAGCTCAAAGTAGACAAAAATCCTATGCCGATAACCAAAGAAGGAATTTGGAATTATCTGTGGGAGATTTGGTGTTCATTCGTGTTTAACCTATGATAGGTGTTGTGCATTTCAGTCGATCGGGAAAATTAGCACCTCGATATATTGGCCCATTTTCCATCACCGAACGCATTGGTTCCGTGGCTTATCGCCTTTTATTGCCGGCTCAATTTTCTGCTATTCTTGACGTTTTGCACGTCTCTCAACTACGAAAATACCTTAGGATTCTGATTCTATTCTTGGGCCCGGTGTTATTGAAGAAATTGAAGTTTCACCTAATTTGACTTATGAGCAACATCCTATTTGTATCATTGCTTTGGAGGTTAAACGCCTTCGAAATAAAGATGTTTCGTTTACGAAAGTTCAATGGTTCGCAAATCCTAAGGATTGCTCTTGGAAATATAGAAAATTCATCGAGCGAACACATCTAGACTTACTCTCTCATGCTCTTTAAGGTGAACTTCTTATTTCAAATTTTCTTTTGTGTTGATATGCTTTTATGGTTGTTACTCTTTGTTTTCTTCTTAAGCATTGCGAGGACGCAATTTCATTAAGAAGGGGAATCTATAACAACCCGCATATTTCACGATTTTATATTTAAATATTTTATTTAAATATAGCGTCGTAAGTCGGATTATAGTCTTAAATGCTACTTTTTGCAAACAGTCGAATTAGGACTCGAGACCCCTTCCATTGAGTTCAAAATGGCATTTGCGACCTTTTTGATTATAAACATCGATATGTTTGGAGTTTGGTTGAATTTTGCTATTTTCTATTGGGTTTGGGTTTCAGCCCACTAACCCAACACAATACCCTAACTCTTCATCCAACTCCTCTTCGTTCATTCTCATTTCCTAATACTCTCTAGCTAAAGTAAAAATGTTGGAAAGAAAGGAGACTCAAAATTCCTAAGCCCTAGTTTTGCTAGGAAATTCAAATTCAACTTCTAAAAATCAAGGAGAAGCTTAGGTAAGCATCCTCATCATCTTCTTCATCTCACTCTCTCTTCAATTCTCAGAAATTCCTAAACCCTAACTTAGGAAAAACTTCACCTTTGATAATAGATTGAAGATTCTAGAGGTGTATTGAAGAGGAATTGGTCTTACCCGTCTTAAAGCTTCTCTTTTGTTGTTTTTGGGTTTAAAGATGAGTTCTGGAACTCACATCTATTTCTATAGCTTTCATTGTTGTTAGATATGAATTCCTAACATCTATTTCATGTTCATTTGCTTTTGATTTGAATTGTTTTAGTGAATTTTTTAATTTTGGTGTTTTGAAGTCAAAAACTTTATAGATCCTATCTTGGATGTTTGACCATGTTTTTGGTGGTGTATCAAAGAGCCTATAGTGCTGGGTTTACGATTGGCATAAATCCCTAGCATCCATCGCTCGTTCAATCGCATTTCAGTTTGGATTTCCCCTTTTTGGGCTAGGCTGTTTTTTTCCTAGCAGAAAAATTCAGATGTCTGGAAGAAAAATCTAGACGTCTGGAACCAAATCCAGATGTATGGTTGAAAAATCCAGATGTTTTAAAAGGTTATGAAAATAGAAAAAAAGGCAGAGCTAAAATCCAGATATCTTGAGCAAAATTCAGACGTCTGAAACAAAATCCAAACGTCCGGTTGAAAAATCCAGACGTCTGAAAATTGATCTGAAATTAAAAAGAGAAAGGAGAGAACATATATACTTCCAGAACCTGGGGCTAAACGTCTAGAAATACATACCAGACGTCTGGAACTGCCAATTTTGACTGTTTTTGATTTGATTTCCAATTTTTATCGATTTTTGTTAATCCGATTAGTTGTTATCACTTTTATCAACTTTGATGACTTCTCTTTCTAGATTTTAGGAATATTCATTTCGATGGATTTGGTATCAATTTCTATGGATTTGATTCACATCTTCGAATGTGATTTTTTGGTGATTGATTGTTTTTATAATCATTTCCGTGATTTGTCACTTTAAAATACAAAGCTTTCTATACTAGTAGTAGATACTAAAACTCTTTCATCAAAACGATTTCAACATTTACTTTAAATACAAAGCTCGTTTTTAAAACTGTTTTCCAATCTATTAGTATATACAACTCATTCGTATGAGACATCTAATTAAACGACTTAGCAAAACAAGTGGTATGAAACACTTGCATTTACTTCGTCAGTTAATTTTTGGACTTGCTCGATTGAAATTTCATGATAATTTTCAAGTGGAAATCCACAATTTGTTTGTACATATTTAAGTTAAGCCAGTGGTCATGGGACATGAAGCTAAACTCATTTATTTACTAGCTTAATGTAATTTACATTTTTTATTGATCGATGGTGATCATTTTATGGTTTAGAATAGCGATATGCGATGTCTCTTTGTCTATGTGGGGACTATACCCCGATTTTATGGGGCTTCGTCTCATTTTTATGGGCTAGCGACCCATGGTCTTTGGATCATTCGTGCAACAATCGGCTCAAGAATTCGGTGCATGGGGCGTATCTTTTTAGATGCGTCGATGTTCGACTAGGCATGGGGCGTATCTTTTAAGGTGCGTCGATGTTCGACTAGGCATGGGCCAAGGTGCGTCGATGTTCGACTAGGCATGAGGCGTATCTTTTCAGGTGCGTCGATGTTCGACTAGGTATGAGGCGTATCTTTTCAGGTGCGTCGATGTTCGACTAAGCATGGGGTGTATCTTTTAAGGTGCGTCGACGTTCGACTAGGCATGGGGAGTATATTTTCAGGTGCGTCGATGTTCAACTAGGCATGGGGCGTATCTTTTTACGTGCATCGATGTTCGACTGGGCATGGGCATATCTTTTCAGGTGCATCGATGTTCAGTTTATGGGATAGCGTCCCGTTTGTGGTACATGTGTTAGTGAGTTTTAATGCTCCCTCTTGTGATAGGCCTCCCCCTTTGTGTTTTTTGGATTTCTAATTGATGATTTCTAGAATTTGTGTTTCACCAATTTTTGTGATTTACATTGGTATGTTTTGTCAATATTTGTGGCTCGGTGAATAAAATAAAGAATATGACATTCTTTTTGGTGTTTGAGAAAATTTGAGATATTGTATGATTTTTGTTGTTATCTGAAGTATACTTGTCACGGTATGGTATTATTGTTATCATACGTTCTTTTGTCATATCTCTTATCCTATCTATTTTATATGATATTTATAGCTAGACTGATCCGTTTATTATTTTTCTTCTTAAATAATACTTGGGTCAGGCCGAGGTATTTCAGATGCTTCTGTTTGACTTCTTATTCGGGTCCGTCATCTGACTTTTGGCTAACTACTTTAGCTTAGTAGTTTTTGCTTTTATACATTCGAGATAGAGACTCCTTGATGTACACATATTCTTTTGTCTAGAACTTGTACCTAATCTTTTGTGATGTAGTGGATCTTATATGATCACTACTTTGATGTACACTCTTATGTGTTGTATTCATATCTGGTTCCGCCTTAGAGATATAAATATTTGTGACTGATTTTGTGTTGTGCTTATTTTACATTTGTTTCCGAAGACCACATAGCCACTGTGCAGTAGCTTTGAGTTTGTATTGGTACGTCGGATTTCCTCTTGAAATGAAACCGACATTTTATCTAGCATATCGATACTTGCACAAAGCAATTACATAGATGGTCGCTCCTTAACAGCTTTATTCTTTGTACTAGTCGACGGTATTGCTCTGCAGTGTCCTTGGCTAGTGTGAGAATAGAGGTAGGGCGTCACAGGTTACCATTTGTAGCCACCACAATTTAGGGTGACTGTTGCATGAGATACATAACATAGAAGTATTTAAAATTTTAAAAATTAATTTTATAATTATAGACTAATCCATATTTTGAGGAATAATTCTTTCAATTATATGATTATGAATCATATGGTATGGATGAAATATATCCTATAAGATTAATGGCGAAACACCTGTTCAGTGGAAGCGATAAAAGAGTTGGTGAACTCCTCGAATAGATACATATAGATGTGTGTAATTCATTATCCAATAGTACTAAAACGTTACCATATACTTTGTTAAAATTCACCGATGAATTATGATAAATGTGATAAATTTAAGGGTATGCCCTAAGGTAATCATGCAATTTGTTTTATATATACCTAACTCAATAACCAATCTTGTTCGAAATCAAAGTTGTTTTCTTTCTATTATATACTTGATATAATGCATTATATCAATTAATTAATTTAATTAATAATATACTGAATAGAAAATCCATGAATGGTATGTTTTGTGATAGTGATTGGAAAATGTTGTAACCATGAGTAATTTATCGCAATGAAATTAACCGTACCATTTTAAATATTTATATTCAAGATGTATCGAGACTGGATATTGATGCATTCATTAAGAATAGAGTATGTAACGCTCTTCAAATGTTGAGTAGTGTATCACTCTTGACTGCTGAGGGCACCAAGGGATTACCAACTGATAATTATTAGAGAACTATAGAATGACTCACTTGATAGTTATTAGTTGGTTAATATAACTAAGATCAAATGGAAAATATCAATGTGACAGAATTGCACGGTTCTCTCGACTTGAGAATAATGTTAATCTTCAATGTGGAAGCTCCCCTTTGATTATAGTTAAATTGTGGCACGACGTCCATCAAACGACTATATTTGGTTGAGTGGGAGTGTTGTAAATGAAAAACTATTCAAGAGAGGATTCATCTCTTTAGTTATACAAGGTTAATATCACAGTCAACTAAAGTCAACTCAAGGTCAAAGTCTCTGACAGAGCATTTCGGTTACTAATGACTTTGTGTTTGGGCTATAGAGTTGAATACGAACGATATTGGAATTTTTCCCATTATCACATTCGATAAGTCCAAAGTGATATAGTTTTGACGAAGAGAACTGGTGTAAATAATTATCACAATCGGGTAACCCTTGATAATGTAAAATTGGATTTTACCAAAACCAAATAAGCGATATATTTGGTCAGAATATCAAACAACCTGCTAATTGACGAGTGAACGCTAATATTCGAATTGTTCGATATTAATCACTGGCCGAATTTACATCTAATAGTCACACAAACAAAAAGATGAATACTCCTTTAATCACCCCATTTAATAAATTTGTAGCAATTATAAATTAATTAGTTAATATTTATAAAATGTTAATTGTAAAATTTTATTTGACGCGTTGAACAATATTAAACAGTGTGTTTATAATAGTTATAAATATACTGATCGATATACGATGCCGGTACGCGTTTAAATCGAATTTAAATGCAGCATTTATGTTCGGGCATGGACTACATTAAGGCCATAAGTGGCATTGTATTTTTGGCTATGAATGAAGCATATATGGACTTCCATTGAATGGCTTGTAGGGTGGTATTTTAAATGTTTAAGAGGAAAGGAATTGGTAGGAGAAAAATATGGATTTATATTCACTTTTCACTGACTTACATCTCCTTTATATAAACTCTCTTAATCCTCACTTATTCTCCCTTATTTTGGCTCTCCTATTGTTGTACATATAGGCTGGCCACCCTTTCCTTACCCCTCAAAAAAATTCATAAAGTGAAAAACATCAAATTAATTCGATTCGAATGTCGGTGTTGAATCGATTTGAGAGCTAGTAACTTAAAGAATTGGATTCAAGGAATTTGTTATTCGCTTCAACATATACATATTAGGCACTGATGAAAGATATACTTCAGATTTAATAATGTCTAATTAAATTACTGATCACAATTTTGATGCATTGACACTGGATACCATGTATATCATATCATAAATAGTTGTAATCATGAGTATCATATCACAATATAATAAACACATAATTTTCAAATATTCCTATTCAATATTGCATCTAGATTAGGTCTAGATATCGATACATCCATTAAGACTAGAATACGCAATACTCTCCAAATGTTGGCAGTGTATTATTCATAACCGTTGGGGGCACTAAGAGGTTGCGTACTGATAGTTATTAGAAAGCTATGGAATGACTCACTTGATAGTTTTCTGTTGGTTAATATAACTATGGTCAAATAGAAAATATTAATGTGACTAATTTACACAATTCTCTTGACTTGAGAATACTTTTGACCTTTAATATAAAAGCTCTATTTTGATTGTAGTCAAATCATGGCACAACGTCTATCAAGTGACTATAGTTGGGTCGAGTGGAAGTATTGGAAGTGAAACATCATTCAAGGGAGGATTCGTCTCCTCGGTTATATGAGATTAGTTTCATGGTCAACTGAAGCAACTCAAAGTCAATATTTCTAGCCAGAGTAATTCGACTAATTATAATTTTTATTATTGAATCAAGGATTTTGTGTTTGGACTATAGAGTTGAATATGGATGATGTGGAATTATGAGCATTACCAAATTACATAAGTCCAAAATGATATAGTTTTGACGAAGAGAATTGGTGTAAATAATAGTGATTGTTGAGTAAGCTGAACAGAGTAAAATTAGATCTTGCCAAAACTAACTAAGTGATAGATTTGGCCAAATTGTTACACTATCTGCTAAGTGACATGTGAACGTTAATATTCGAATATTACGATATAAATCGCTGACCAAATTTACACCTAATGAGTCACACAACTGAAACGCTGAATGCTCCTTTAACCATACCATTTATTTAATTTGTAGTTGTTACAAATTAATTAAATTAATTAATATTCATGAAATATTAATTATATAATTTCATTTGATCTGTTAAATAGTATTAATAAATATGTTTCTAATAGTTATAAATATATTAATCGATATAAGATATCGATACACGTTTAAGTTGGATTTAAATGCGATAAATATTGTATGGACTTGAAATGCATTTGAAGCCCATTTGGGCAAGTGGATTTTTGTTCATGATGAGATTAGGGAAGGGGTGGCCTATATGATGGCAAAGAGGTTGGGCTTTTGATATTTTAAATGATAGAAAACCGGTAAGAGAAAAGGGGATCTTGATCCCACTTTATCTCTCTAGCCTCTCCTCTATAAAAGCATCATAACCTCATACTTCCATTACTTTTTTTTGACTCCATCCATCTTAGTGCCGGACAAAATCCTACCCCCTCTCATTCATTTCCAGGCTCAAATCAAATAAAACTTAGTTATTCAGTACCTGGTGGTCATCAATTCAAGAGCTAGTACCTTAATGAAATGTAATTTAGTTCAAGGAGTCAATCTCTTTGTTTCTATGTGTATTATATAAGCTTTGGTGAAGGTACATTCTCTGATCTATAGTTATAAGTTAATATTATTTACATCTCATACGACGTTTAGGTCTGTACGTGATGAATCTAGAATATCGACATATCATCACATTTAAGATAGTTGTATATATTTATATGCTATATAATTTTAAAAAAAATTGTAACATGTATGCATCTTAGTAATCAAGGCATACAAAAAGGTATATTTAAAATTAATTTAATATAAATAATTTAATTCATATAAGTTCCATAAATTTAAATATTAAATAATACATCATAAAGTTATCTCTTAAAATTTTATATAAATTATTTTGGACCACTAAAGCTTTTGGTTAAAAAATTAATGTATATATATATATTATTTAAATAAAAAATTCATAAATCTATAAATAAATATATTATATAAAATATAATTTAAATTTTATAAAATTAATCTCATACCTAATATGTTCTCGATAGGCAAAAAAAGTTGTTACTTTTTTATAAATAAATCATTATATAAATGCCAAAATTAATAATTTGAATTTCAAATTGATTTTGAATTACAGAATATATATTGAAATATTCAAATCTAAAATATCATTTATATTTTTTATAAAATATCAAAACACAAAATTATATTTTTGATTTTTTATTTAATTTTATTAATTTCCAATCAGAAATTTAATTTAAGAAATATTTAAACATAGAAAAATAAAATTTTCAATGAGCATTATTAAATATGTATACACACACTGTATATATGCGTACGTATGTGTATATATATAAATTTCATTTATGAATTTATATAATCGTATACATATATATTTATTTATTTATTATTAAATTAATTATTATAATTACATACTTACATATATATATAAATTAAATATTTGACTACAAAATATTTAATTTTTTTCGGGTTTAAAAAAACAATAACTAAAATTTTAATATATTTTCAGACGACTTTACATATACATATACTTAATTATATGCATATATATATTATAAATTCCATACACGTATATATATAAATCATTCAAAATTATATTTATATATATGTGTGTGTGTGTGTGCGTGCGCGTGCATGCATGTATATTGTAACGTTTTGTATATATAAATTAAAGCACACAAGCATATCTTTGGACAATATATTTGTACACTAGAGGGGCAAAGTTATCCAGTGCGCTGTAATCCCAGCACTTATATACAGACATTTCAAATCTTGCATGGATTGCTATGTTACACAAGCATACACATATATGTCTATATGATACACGTGTGTATGTATATATATATATATATATATATATATGTATGTAATATAATATAATATTAATTACACAGTATCAAACAATATTATAAATTTAAATATTGATTTTATTGAAAAGTAACTAAGTAATATTTAAAATAATTTAGACTTCATAGGCCCAGTAAAGATCAAAAATGGATTTTTTTTTAAAAACCCATTCATTTCTTGTTTTACGGCTTGACTTTGTTCCAACAATGGTATCAGAGCTTAGTAGCCTATGTGGTCTATTATGTTAGGATTAACTAATAAGCTCACAGCCTAGATAGTAGGGTGACTAAAAAGGTAGTGTCGAAGGATAAAGTTTAAGTAATCAAGTACTCCGCCCCACTGGCTACCGGCCTAACTCGACAGATATATGAATCCAAAGGTTGTCTCTAATAGAAAAGACCCAATTTAAAGTGGGCAATGGGTTAATTTTCAAAGCTGTTTGAAAATTAAAAATATAATATTTTAAATTTAAAAGTAAAAGTGAAAATAATATATATATACACACATAATATAAATGTTATAATATAATGAAAATTTTGAAAATGTCTAAAAGTTAATATAAATTAATTTAAAATTTTAAAAATTTATTAATAAGGTTAATAAAATATATTAATTAATAAACATATACATGTAGTATATATTATGATATATGTAACGTTGTTTTAAATGTTAAAATAACATATATAAGTATACATTTATGCATATAAAATGAATTTTGAAATTAATATAATTAAATTAAATTAATTAATTAAATGATAAGTAATTAAATGATATACACATATATAGGATATGTGTTATACTATAATAATAAATATTCTAATAGATGTTATATTAAAATAATATAAAATTAATTGAACAATTAATTAATTAAAATTAATTAAATAATATTTAATTAATGTAATATTATACATAATATTATTATGTAAGTAAATTAAAATATTGAAGTAATATAATCATAAAACTCATATAATGTGAATGTATAAATTAAAGGTGAACATGATACACTAAATAGACTTAAGGAATAAATACATACCTGAATATACATATACCGTGATTTCCGATGTGTCTAACATTTGAATCGCGAGGGTATTTCATAAGAAACATATTATTACATAAGTCAGAATCACTGAATATAATATATTGAAGATTACGAATCTTCGATATACTGTCGTCCTCTACCATATATATATATATATATATATATATATATATATATATATGTTAATAAATTAATTGCATACTTCTTAGTTATTGAGCAAGCTCAAGCTAGGGATTTTATGTGTAGTATTATTAATATATTGGATAAACGAGATAAGAAAACTACATGTATTTGTTGAGCATACTCAAGGTACATGTACTATACTTAGGCCATCGCGATATAATGGTACGAGTGAATAATTTCATTTCGATTTGTTGAGCGAACTCAAGGTCGAAGTAAAATTAGGAGAAGGTACCAAGGGTTAGGAGTTGTATATGATATAACCGACAAGTAGTTATATATCGTCCATGGAGCTTTGACTTTTGAGCAAACTCAAGATCATAATTCTAAGACGAACGAGTCCTAACACCTATCAGTGAAGTCAAAAGACTTCTATGTTTCAACTTAGTGTTTTGGTAAAAAATAAAAGACTAGTGGGAGCTTATTAGTAAAATGAAACAAAAAGTTTAACCTTACTAATATTATAAGAACATCTACTATGATATTGTCCTAATAATCTGCCAACTAAAACATGTAGAAAAATGTAAATTCCAAAATTATTTTCTGACAATGACAAGCATACCGGACCTAATTATACAGATTGGCCAAGAGTGGTTAAGATAGCATTGACTTATGAGCATCTTTGGTCGCCTATTACATGCGAACCTAAAGAATAACCCGATGATGAGGACCCCAAACTTTGACTTGCTTATGAGAAATGAGTTTCAGACCCAATGATCGCCCAAGTTTTTGTGCTATCTACGTTAGACAAGTCATTGCAGAGGCAACATGAAAGCATGTCAGTCCATAAGATATTTGATAGTCCCAAGGTCCTGCTTGGTGAACTATCACGTTCCGCAAGGTACGAGCTTACGAAGAAGCTATTTAATACCAAAATGATTAAAGAACAGAAAGCGGTCGATTATGTACCAATGACAAGGGCATATATTGATAAGCTTTCGGAATCGGACGTAGATATAAGTATTATAAGTTGATTTGATCTTAGTTCTCTTACATCTCAACATGAATCGTTCATACTGAATTACAATATAAACCAATCGAATGTGAATCTCCTAAAGCTCCTTAGTATATATATGTTGGCCGAGTCTACATCTAAGAATCAAGGGGTTGTGCTTGTTGTAAAGAGTAGTGCATCGAAAGGTTTGAAGAAGCGGAAAAGAGAAGGTAAGAAGAACAAGAAAAGTAAGAAGATTGATGACAAGTTGAATTTCACCACTGCCATAAGAAAGGTCAATGGAAAATGAATTGTCTTGGTTACTTAAAGATTATTAAAGAAAGAAAGCATAATGGTTCTCCAGCTCCATTAGGTACATTTATGATTTAAAATTGTTTTGTAATCAACAAAATGTCTTGGGTCTTAGATACTGGATCTGGAACTCATAAATGTAATTCGTTACAGTGGCTTAGGAATTGATATAACATGGCAAGAGAAGAGATGAGGCTCCAAGTTGCCGATGGATCTATCGTATATGCAGTGGCAGTAGGAAATTATCATTTATGTTTGCCTAATAGAGTAATTTTGATATTATATAAGTGCTATTTTGTAGTGGGATTATTACTATTTCTTGATTGTCTGAGACTGGATATATATTTCATTGTGCAAATATGTTATGAACATTAGTTTGAATGGAAATAAAGTCTGTTATGCTGTTATTGAAAATGGCATTTATGTGATCAATACTAATTATGTGTGTTCTATATCAAGTAATATAAATAATAGTTATGTTTGGCATTGTGGGCTAGGTCATATTAGTGAGAAACGACTACACAAACTAAAAACCAAAGTTTTTCTCCCATCACTTAATTCTCAATCATTTGACACATGTAAGTCATGTCTTCAAGGTAAAACGACCAAGCACCCCTTCAGTGAAAGCTATAAAAGAGTTGATGAACTCCAAGGATTAGTACATAATGATGTACATAGCCTTATGCTTGTAATTACCAAATATAATAGTTCTTACTTTTTTACCTTCACCAATGATTTATTGAGACTAGAATATGTGTATCTTATAAAGAACAAATCCGATGTCTATGAGAAATTTATTGAATATAAAGATGTAGTAGAAAACTTAACAGGCCGTAAGATTAAGATTCTTTGATTTGATGGAGAAGATGAGTACGGTAGAAGGGAATTCCAACAGTACTTAAAATATAATGGGGTTATCTCTCAAATTACTCAACCCTATACTCCACAACACAATAGTGTGCCAGAGCGAAAAAGCCAAATCCTATTACTTTCTATGATGAGTAAAGATGAGTTACCTCTATCCTATAGGATATTCGCTAGAAACTGCAGTGCATATGTTGAACATATTGCTTAGTAAATCTATGCCTAAAACACTATATGAGATGTGGTATGGTAAGAAGTATTTAAAAGTTTGTGGTTGTTTGGCGTATGTTATGAATGTTGGTCCGGATAAACTAGAGGTAAGATCGATCCATGTAAATTTATAGGATATCCCAAAAACACAATGGGATATACTTTCTACAATACCGAGGAATTAAAGATTATTGTTTCTTGACCGTTTTTTTTTAGAAAAGGAATCAAAAGGAATTAATAGTGAAGTTGTAGACTTGAATGAGATCAAAGAAGTTAACACTAAGGTCGAACAAGTGGGAGAACTAAGTTCACCCATATACCAAAACACGACAACCTATTAGAAGGTCTAATAGGGAATCTTTCACACTAAAGAGGTATTGTGATTTTCTCATGGATGGTAAGGAGGAGATGAGACACTCCTCTGTCCTTCCAATAAGCACTGTGGAGTAAAGACTCTGTACTCTGTCTTGGAGCAATGAAATCTGAAATGGATTCCATGTACGAAAACAAAGTATGGACTTTGTCAGACATACCTAAAGGGATAAAACACATCACCTACAAATGGATTTTGAAGAAAAAATAAATGTGGTTAGGGAAGTAGAGACTTATAAAGCAAGGTTGGTTGCGAAAGAATTCCATCAAATTTGGGGTGTTGATTATGATGAGATCTTTTTACCCATAGCCATGCTTAAGTCCATTTGGATTATGTTAATCATTGTTGCATTCTATGACCATGAAATATGGCAAATGGATGTAAAGATGACATTCTAAATGGTGGTTCAGGAGAAACCATCTATATTTCACAGCATGAGGGTTTTTGGTAAATGTGAGTGAGGGTAAGACTTGCAAGTTGCTAAAGTCCATTATGGACTTAAACAAGCTTTAAGAAGTTGGAACAAGTGTTTTGATAGGGTAATCAAATAGTTTGGGTTTTATCAAAACACAGAGGAGGCATGCGTATAAAGAAAGGAACAGGGCAACACTATCAATTCTTAGTGCTGTATATTGATGATCTTCTACTGATTTCCAATGACATTTCATTGTTACAATCAATAAAAACTTAACATTCCAAGAACTTCTCCATGAAAGATTTGGGAGAAGTAGCCTGTATGCTAGGTATAAAGATCTATAGAGATAGATCGAAAAGGCTGTTGGGATTGTCCCGATCCATGTACATAGGTACCATATAGAAGAGGTTCGGTACGAAGAATTCTAAACATGAAAACGTTCCAATCCAATCTAAAACCATCCTTTCTAAGTAGGACACTCTTCATATCGATGAGAAGAAATAGCATACAAAAAATATCCCCTAAGCTTCAGCCATAGGATCTATAAAGTATGCTATGGTATGTACTAGACTGGATGTGGCATATGCATTAAAACGCGTAAGTTGATACTAGTCTAATCCTAGAAAAAAACATTGGATGACCGTAAAATGTAAACTGAAGTATTTAAGAAATACATGAGACTTATTCCATATTTTCAGGAATGGAGACCTCCTTATGAAGGGTTATATGGATTCAAGCTTTCTGAGTGATATTGATGGTAGTAAGTCAGTGTATGTTATGTCTTTACACTTAACGGTGGAACTGTCAGTTGTAAAAGTTCCAACCAAGAAATAGTAGCCAATTTAACGATGGATGTTGCTTACATTTCCATCAATGAAGCAACTAAAGAGGCGGTATCGATGTGTAAGTTTTTTTAGTGAGCTCGGATTGATTTCCAATATCAAGAATTCAATGGCATTGTTCTATGACAACAATTCGGCGATTTAGATCACAATGGAACCCATAGTACACAAGAAGTCATGGCACATTCTTTGGAAGTTCATTTTATTAGAGAATTCATTTAGAAAAAGTGGTCATGATTCAAAGGGTGGATACCAATAACGACATAACATATCCATTCACTAAGAGTCTAGCTTGATCAACTCTCGAGAAGCTAGTTGACAGGATGGGATTGAGATTCCAACATCGGCCCATGGTGCAAGTTGGAGATTTATAAGTTAGAGGTATGCCCTTGAGGTAATTATGTAATTTATTGTAAATTAATTAACTCTGTAATTAATTATCATTTGTAATAAAGGTGATTTTCTTTCTATTATATATTTGTTATAATGTGTAATAAATAGTTAAATATTTAATTAAAATATATTTAAAAGAAAATCCATAAATGTTGTGTTTGTGATAGTAATTAAAAATAGTTGTAATCATGAGTATCGTATCATAATATAATAAACACATCATTTTAAATATTCCTAGTAAAAATGCATCAAGATTGGATATCACTGCACTACATAACGCTCTCCAAATATTGGGCAGTGTATTACTCAGGACTACTTAGTGCACCAACGGATTAAGTGCTGATAGTTATTTGATAACTATATATGACTCATTGGATAGTTTTCTATTGGTTAATATAACTAAGGCCAGACATGAAATATCAATGTAATTAATTTACAAAATTGTCTCGACTTGAAAATATTATCGATCTTTAATATGAAAACTCTACTTCGACTATAGTCAAATTATGGCACGATATTCATCAGGCGATCATAGTTGAGTCGAGTGGAAGTATTGAAGGTGAAACACTATTCAAAAGAGGATTCTTTTCCTCATTTATATGGGGTTAGTATCACAGTCAACTGAAGTAAACCCAAAGTAAAAATCTCTGGCCGGGTAGTGTGGTTAGTAATAATTTTTATTATTGAGCAAGGTCTTTATGTTTGGACTATAGAATTGAATATGGATGGTATTGACCATTGCTAAATTATATAAGTCCAAAATGATATAGTTTCGATGAAGATAATTTGTGTAAATAATAATCACTTTCAAGTAATGCTTAACGAAATAAAATTAGATTTTACTGAAGCCAAGTAAGCAATAAATTTGGCCCAAATGTTTCACCACTTGCTAAGTGATATATGAACGTTAATATTCGAATAGTTCAATATTAATCACCGACCAAATTTACACCTAAAGAGTCACATAACCAAAACATAGAATACTCCTTTGACTAAATCATTTAATTAATTTGTAATTGTTATAACTTACTTAATATTTATGAAATAATAACTACAAATTTTCATTTGATTTCTTAAACAATATAAATTAACATATTTATAATAGCTATAAATATATTAATAAATGCATGATATCGATATTCGTTTAAACTGATTTAAATGTGATAAATATTGTACAAGCTTGAATTGGATTTAAAGCTTATATAGGCAAGGGGATTTTTGGCCATGATGAGATCAGGAAAGGGATGAACATATGATGGCAAAGAGGTTGGATTTTTGGTATTTTCGATGATGGAGAATAGGTAAGAGAAAAATGGGACCTTGATTCCACTTTATCTCTCTACCCTCTCCTCTATAAAAGCATCATAACCCTCACACTTGTATTGCTTTTGCTACCTCCATCCACCCTAGCGCTGGCCAAAATCGTACCCTTCTTCTGATTCATTTCGAACCTCAAATCAAATAACGCTATATTTGTTCAAGAGATGGTGATCATCGGTTCAGGAGCTAGCACCTTACTGAATTGGAATGTAGTTCAAGGAGTCAGTCTTTTAGTTTCTAAGTATACTTTATAAGCTCTGATGAAGATATATTCTCTCATCTTTAGTTATAAGTTAATATTATTTACATTTCATATGATGTTTAAACTGATAGATGATAAATCTAGTGTATCGATATATCGTCACATTTAAGATGGCTATACATATTTGTGTGCTATGTAAGTTAAATTTTTTGTTTATAACATGTATATGTCTTAGTATTCACTGCATATAAAAAGAATTAATTTAAAATTAATTTAATATATATTATTTAATTCATATAAGTTTCAAAAATTTGAATATTAAACATTATATGTAAAATTGTGTTTTAAAATTTTATATAAATTATTTTGGACCAGTAAAGATTGTGACTAGTTTTTTTAATATGTATATATAATTTTAATATTATTTAAATCAAAACAATTACTTAAATCTATAAAATGAATAGGTATGTTATATAAAATATAATTTAAATTATATAAAATTAATCTCACACCTAATATGTTTCCGATAGGTTAAAAAAATTAATTTTTTCAAAAATTAGATATATATACAAACGCAAAAATTAATAATTTGAATTTTAAATTGATTATGAATTACAAAATATATATTGAAGTATTCAAATGTTAAAATATCATTAATTTTCTATAAAATGTCAAAATAAATAATTACATTTTTGAAAATAGTTTTCATATAATTTTATTAATTTTCGATTGGAAATTTAGTTTAATAAACATTTAAGTATAAAAAATTTGCCATGAGCATTATTATATGTGCATATATATATATATATATATATATATATATATTATATACTATATGTGTATGTGTATGTATTTCATTTACGTATTAATATATGTATATATATATATATATTAATAAAAAAATTAAGTACACACACATATATATTACAACTTAAAACAAAAAAATTGATTTTTTTGGATTTTGAAACAAAATAAAAAAACTAATGTATTTTCAAATGATTTTACATATTCATAAAAATAAGTTTATATATATTATAAATTCCATATATGTATATGTGTGTGTGTATATATATAAAGCATTCAAAATAAAATATAAATTTATAACTATATATATATATATATATATATATATAATTTTGTATATATAAATTAAAGTACATAAGCATACATTTGGATAATTTATTTGTATACTGGTGGGGCTAACATGTCCGTTGTAGTGTAAATCTCAACACTTATACATGAGCGTGTCAAACCTTGGACGGATTGCTTTGTTACACAAGCACACACATATATGTGTGTATATGATACACGTGCATATATTTAATATAACATTAATTACATAATATATGAATATATTATAAATTTAAATAAAATTGTGATTTTATTTAAAAGTACTTAGAAACGTACTAAATAAATTAGACTTTATAATCCCAACAAAGACCCAAAATATATGTACTTTTTTGAAATTCACTCAATCCTTCCATTACGGACCGGTCCAATTTCAAAAATTACGAATCCGTATATCGATTTGCTATTGCATAGTTTGGATGGTTGTTTATATGTATGTATATGCGTGTGTGTATGTGAAATTTTTTTATAATACTTAATATGTTCACGGTCTGGTAATGAAAAAATATTATTATTATTATTATCATCATCAATTTCGCTATTAATATCATATGTATATTTAATCAATTTATAATTTAGTTAAATCACTTATACATTAAATATATTACTTCAATATATATATATATATGTATGTATATATGTATGTATGTATGATTTACATTTTATAAAATTTTAATAACATTCACATGCTCATGCTCACGGTTTTTATAAAAAAATGTACATAATTTAATTACAATTATTTAATTTAAAACCAGTTAATGTAAATAAAAAACATGTATACATAAATTATAAATAATATAAAATATGAATATATAAGTAAAGCACATTTCCATTTTGATTTTGGATTAAAAAAATATTTTTAATGTTAATTGACTTTCTTTGCAAAAATTCAAAAGAAAGTAAACAACTTGTTTAATTGTTTTAAACAAAAACAAAAAACAAAAAACATTTTATTTCTCGGTCGAGAGCTACATTCATAAATTTCATTTATTATTGTATATGTTATAGTATTTTTATAAGTATATATATATATGTAATAAATATATACAAAGTTTAATTTAAAAAAATTATTATGACTTTGGAAATATACATATACATACGCACACATACATATGTATATATATAATTTCAATATTGAAAATATTTTATAATATAATTGTTTTCATATATACGTATACAAACACACGCACATGTATATATATGTATATATGCACTACATATGTCATTTTGCAAGTTTTATTTTATAATGTATATAAGCACACATATATACATGGGCATGTGAAACTATATACGCATATTTTACAAGTTTTATTTTATAGTATATATAAGCATGCATATTTTATAATAAATGTACCATTGATAACATGTATGTTACGATGTAAATCTCAGCATCAATACACGGTCATGTCAAACCATGTACACATTGTCCTGTTATACATGCACGTACACACATATATGTATACGATACACATATAACTTTATTTATCAATTAAAATAAAATATAATTTTATTTAAAAGAAAATTGAGAAATTTTCTAATGGATTTAGACTACATAAGCCCATTAAAGATTTAAAAGTAATTTTTTTTTGAAATTTACTCATTTACCTTGCTACATGCTTGCCTAATTCCGACAAATGAACATGTGTATTTGATGCATGAGTATCTCAATGATAAATTCATAGAATTTAATACGGACGTAGAAAACATAACATGCAAAGTTAGTTTGATTGCATCAAATATGTAAGTGTGTTGGAAAGGGTTACAAAAGTACCTAAAAATGAATAAGATTCAATCTCAAAAGTCACTCCTCCTATAACACATAATTATGAATCAATAAAGAGTAATTGGACTTTATTGGACAAATGACAGCTAATTATGAGTGAAGTTGAGTTAACTTCTTTTTATAAGGTAATTTACCTATAAGTAAGTACATAAAGTTGAAATTAATTTCATCACACATAATGTTTATGAAATCATAGAAGATACAAGTTTATAAGATACTTCACATATCCTATGTCAAGGAATTGACAAGTTGTGAGTTGAGATATTGCACATAATACTTGTTTATGATGGATCTTGTGTGGGCCACTCCAAAGGAGATTGGGACCGATCAATATTGATCGACCAATTTACGTTATGAACATAAGTTTCATAAACCAAATAACAAATTAGTTGTGTGTGTGTGTGTGTATCAACTCATGAAATGTTTAAGAATACCTTTTCAACTGCATTGAGAAACAAGAAACTCCAACCACATAACGAAGGAGTTTCCTTAAGAAATTATTTGTATTAAAGTGGATTCAGATACGATCCAAAAATAAAACCGATGACGAACAATGAAATAAAATTAATCGAACCAAGTAGACATGGCACATTAGAGTTTCTAATAATAAACATTGCACATTAAAGAGAGTTTATGAACTTTATTAATTTCGAGAAAAGAAATTCCTTGGTTTTAAATTAGCCATTAAGACTATTTGCTCTATCATGTGTGATGAGTAAGTACATTACCAGAATATGATTTTGATAGTGATACTTGAAGGTTATAATCCATCGGCTACAAAACTGTCTTCATAAAGAAGATCAATGTAGTTAGCACTACAAGAAAATTTTCTTTTAGTTGCATTAATTGGTAGCGTTTAAAACCATATGCAACCGTTGGACCTTTTTTAATATAACAATAAACAATTGAACGATGCAAATGAGTTCCCGCCAATAATTGATGAAAATTTGGCTAACTTTTTCCGTGACCGCTCATAGCTTATTTTAACACTAACATTTTTCCCATCCGCCTTTCAAAAAGTACGATGGAAAAAAAATCTTATTTCCAAACCCTCATCTTTATCCCTAAAATTCCTCATCTTCGTCCACCAAAATCACCTCTTATAAAATCTTCTTCTGCCTTCATCCTAGCCACCGCTTTCCACCTCCCATCTTCACAGGCCGGCCTTTGCCAAAGCAAAAAAAGCAACTGCTTTAGGCCGCAAAATAAGTTAGGGCACCAAATCGCACGTACTATGTTAGTAATGAAAGCCCCTGCGTAAATAAAAATTAGGCATGACGAATCGTAATGCATCCATGAACCCATGAGCAAAAGGCGGTGTTTGGGAAGTTTGGTGGCATGGCAACGATTTGGTAACAACAAAATCGGCTTTTCTGATTTTACAAAGCATGAAAGCAGGCAAAGGCTCAAGCAGTCTCCTTCGATCTGAATCCATTCATTATTTATATCTAATAGGTTTCTGTGTATTTGTATTATCATTTATTTATTTGATAAGAAATAAAACTAAGAAGTTTATTGTTGCAGGGGATTCTCTTCCGCTTGTATTATGGAGTAATCGGCTATTTCCTGGTGACTGCAAATATGAAAAGGCATTAAATGAAATAAACAAAGCAAGAAGAGGGATAAATTGGGCATTTGTTCATGTATATCCTGAAGCAAATAAGATGGCTGAAGAGAAGACGGTTAGAGGAGCACAACTGTGTCAAACATGTCACATATGGGATCATCAAGGTAACTTAATTTGATAACATGTCACAACTGTGTCAAATATGTCACAAATTGGTTTACATGGAAATTGTTTTTGCGCAGTGTTATAACTAAAGTATTCAGGTTTATTTTAGCTATTTATGTCTTCATTATTTTATTTAATGTCAAATTATCTATTTATTTACTAAACAGTTCCAATCCTAGAATTTATGAACTAGTGAAACATTTTTCAAGTATTAGAGCCCTGTATGTTTCTATTTTTTTATCTTTTCTTTTTTAAAAAAAGACAAACCTTTCCTCAAAATGGTGAATTGTAATAGCCAGTAGGGATTATGTTGTTGGATGGAGTTTTTGAAGTTGATTGTGGGGTGGATTGATCAGTAGCAGTGAGGTGGTTGCTGATTCGAGGACTGGGCAGTGCAGTTGTGATGATTGGAAGAGGTGGTTAGAAGAATGTTGTGAGATGCAGACTAATGTATGAACTATAGGCAAATGGTTGGGCTTGAAGAGAGGTGGTTTCATAAATTGTTATGATTGTGAACGATTTGAGGCAGTGCAGTGTTTAGTTGAATGTGCTGCTGTGAAGAAATGCTTGCAGTTGACATTGTAACGACCCGTAAATTTCGACGATTAAATTTTAGTTAAAAAGGGATTATGTAATAAAAAAAATTTGTAAAGAAAAATAAAGATATATATATAAAAGAGATAGAATTTATGCTGGAATGAACGCTAAATGAAAATCCAATGATTGAGATAGTGTAAGATGTATACCTGTGTGTAAGTTGAATAAATAAAGGAGATTTAAATTTATGACTAATAATGAATTGTAGAAACGGGTATTTAACTTAATTGTTGAAAGTTAGGTGAAATATCAATAAAGAAATAGCGTAAATTGTCGCACTTGAATAAAATGTAAATTAAAGAAATAAAGACAAAATTTAAATTACCTATGTATTAATATATTAAAAAGGACTGTAATTGTATGTGAATTAAGGTGGTAATATAGATGGCAGTTGATGGATAACCAATTTAATGCAAATCCAAATGCAATTGAAACGGCTGTTTGAGTTTTGGAGTGAAAATGGGAATAGTGAATACAACATTATAACCTCTTAATTAAATATGATTGTTTAATTAATACTAAAAGTAATAAAAGTTGGTAATAGTATTAATGAAATAATAATAAGAAGAATTGAAATTGTATAATGGAAAATTTGTTAATAAATGGATGAAAATATTGGATGAACTAATTGATGGAAATAAAATCTAAAAGAATGTTGGATAGAACATAAGTGATTGAAATTTGGTAGTGTGTATTGGAAATAAAGTTCATCTAAATATTGAGAAATTTTAATGTTGTTATTATGAAAATGTTACTTTAGTAATTATTAAAACAGTAACGGGAAGTGTGAAGGTAAATTTATAAAAACGTAAAACTTATTTTAAGGAACTAATTGAGTGTAGACTTATGAAATAGATTTAATGACAATAATTATTGTACGTATTTATTCTATTTGTTGGTTAAGTTTTATTTTTGATCAATTTCAATTAATGCACTAAATTATTGCAGTTAGTGTGGAATATTGGTAAGAGAATAAATAAGATGTAACCAAGGGAAAGGTCCATTTTATAATATAATAATTAGTGTGATCTTAGGAATGAATTAATTGAGGTTTAAGCTTTTATTTATGTGTAAAGTTAACAAAATTTCAATTAAATTGAAATCCAGTAATTTATGAAAATAAAGATGAGAATTGGGAGATATTACTGTAATGAATCATAAAAGGAATGTTAACTGTGTGGTTGAGTAATAATTGATTTATTTTGAGTTGTAATCCAATAAAATCAAATTTATTAGAATTTATTGCAATTAATTGGATTAATTGCAGTAACCTTAGGAAATTGGAACTTAGTAAAAATAATCTGGATTGGATTTCAAATAAATAGGTTAGGGTGAGTAACTGAATTACATACTATGAATAAGTAAACCAGGATGATTAAAATTAATTAATATAAAATAGTTGATTTATTGCAAATAAAAGATTATGTAAATATTTAGTTAGGTGGAATTAAAGATAATTACATAATAAGGTATGAATCCACTGCTAATTTTATTTATGGAAATGAAAAGAGTACCAAAAACAAGCTTTGTCAGTATATTTAAGTTTAATGTATAATAATAAGTTAATGGTAATAAAAGAAGTTTAAACATCTGTTAATAGAGAGTTGAGTTTAAATCTAAGAATATTAAGAAGTAGATTTTTGAATACAACATTTGATCCATCCACTTAAAATGTATAGATAGGATAATCGCTGATTTTTGATTTAAGTAGTGCAAACGGAGATTTATCTATTTATTGGAATTGGAATTTATAAGTGTATAAATAGGAAATAAGTGAAATTTATTTTTAAATATTCATAAATGAAGATTTAGATGAAGGTGAGAATGGTAATGCTTTAAATAGTAGAGACGTACACAAATCAATGTAGGTAATTAGAAATAAAATGTTGTCGAAACGATAAAACGTTTCTTGTGAAAAATGGATGACATAACGAAAAAGGGTAATGTATTCACTTGATTATAAATTGAAACTTATTTAAGGTATTAATTACAATGGATAGAGATTTTGGGTAACATTGTAAATGATATGTAAGTAATGCAAATGTATGTCAATAGTAAGGGATTAGGATGAATTAAAAATTTGTAACATAGGAAATACCTGCCTATTTGTTAATAAAAATTTGAATGGTTAGTAAGTGATAAAAGAATAAGTGTGCATTAGTGGAATTGAGGTAACCTTGGTTTTAATGCTGAGAAAATAAATGGGTATAGTAAAGTTTAAGTGGAATTGTAAGTATGTATAGGGGAATGAATTATTGCAGGGAAATATTTGGTAACCATTGCAATAAATGTAAATTAGTGTGCATTAATATGAAATTTAGTAATAGGTGTGAATAACTTAAATTTCTTCATAGGATAAAGAATGATGGAAATAACGTTTATTTAATATATCGGGATTTAATTAATCATAAAAGGTTGATTGCAAATCAAATGAAAATGCTTAAATGGGAATTAAGTTATTTATTCATTTGGATTTAAAGCATGATTGAAATTATTGAAAACTGAATAAAACGTTTTATGTTGATTGAAATTTAAGTTGGAAGTAATTAAGATAAATAAAATATGTATAATATGGAATTCAAATGTACATAGAAATGTGGATTTTAGCATGTAAACGTAAATCTATTAAGAATGGATAGAAATTTAATCTGTAATTATTACAATAATTTAGAAATTTAGTTGAAATTGGAAATTTATCTATGTATTTGGAAATTTATGGAATTGTGAATATATATATATATATATATGGAAATTTAAATGAAGCATTTAATTATACATGTGTGAATACGCTTAAAATGCAATGTAAATGTTGAGAAAGAAATAATTTAATCCGTAACGTGTATAATTAATATCCTTTTGGGACCACTTCTGTTTGCACGTTAAAATTCGTGCACACCTATCCTTTTCCGATCTATCTATAAATATGCTGGGATAAACCCTAGCCTCCTTTCTATTGTCAAATTGGCTGTACGTTCATTTTTCTTCATCTCTTTCTCTTCCTCAATGGTTACAAAACCTAATCTATCTACAATTCAAATTTTCTAATAAAATTCAAACTCTCCACAAAAATTCCAGAAAATTTTATGATAAAGTTCTCGAGACACGTAATCTGCTGGTACAATTCGTTTTCTGTTTTGGATATTCGTTTGACCAGAAAAAATTTCGACGATGTGCTGTAGTTTTTAGCTGACGTGGCCATTGAAGTTAAGTGGGTTTTGTTTTATTTTATTTTATTTTTGTTTTCAAATCGTTTAAAATGAATATCTTTTTCATACATTCTCCGATTCACGCGAAATTTCTTTTGTTAGGATCGTAATTTAGTTCCGGATCTGATGACGCTGGTTTGGACAGATTTGGGGACCGTCGGATTTTTTGAGTTTAAATCGGGTTTAAATTCGATTTAAATTCAAAAGGTGAGTGTTTTAACCCACTCACAACTACTAAGAGCTTTTATGGTTGTTAAATTAATTTTAGAAATGAATAGAAATTTATTTATGAATATTTGGCATGTTTATTTCATCATAGCTGTTAAATTTCGTTCATTTAATTTAACTGTAAATTTAATTTGTTTATTGCATATTAATTTACAGTTAGAATTTATTTGTTTGCATATAAATTGCTAGTTAACAGTTATATAAATTATTACTGAATATAAACTGTTAGATTAATAGTTGTTAAATTTAATTTGAATAAAATTGCCAGTTATTACCTGTTATATATTATCAAATATATATTGTTATTGATTGATATTGATTGATGATTGTGATTGGATGATGGATGTTGTTGATGAATGGATGTTTTATTTGTATATCATTAAACTGCAAGTTAGCATGCATTTTTCTTTTCATTTGGGATTTGTGGTTTGAAATGACATAAAACCGCAAAGTTTTATTTTTAATTGCGGATTGAAATGATATAAAACTGCAAAGTTTTATTTTTAATTGCGGATTGAAATGATAAATATCCGTATCACTTGACCATAGGATAGAAAATTTTATACAGGCACCGTGGTCTATATATAAATTATGTTAAAGGTGATTTCTATAGTTTGGATGTGATACGATTTATAGAAATTAAATTTTGATAATTTATAAATATTATTCTTCTTCCATTTATATATATACATATGAAGTTAAATTTTTGAATTTAAGTTGTGTATAAACCCGGTAAATAAAAATGGAATAAAAAATTAGAAATGGAATTTGATAAATTATATTGTATGTTTAAGTTTGGAAATTTTAGGATATGATATTTATAACTGGGTTTTCCTTTATAAATTTAAAAATGAATATTCTAGTATTAAGTAAATTGGGAAAAATATTTAATGGCTAGAAATTGGAGTTTTATTTATGGAATTTATGGGAATATTCAAGACTAAATAATAGAACATTAATTTGTTGAAAGAATAAAATCCAACTTTAGTTTTGAAATATTAATACTCCAAATGGAGTTATATATATATAAATTGAAGGGTTTTGGAACTTGAAGTGATATTTAATTATGGTTTAAACATTAAATAAGAACTATATTTGTAAAGCCATGTAAATTATTTTCTTTACAAAGTAACCATAAATTTAAACCATTTATTCTATATACCGTTGAATATATGAACCATCTAAGTTTTAGAAGTTATGGTTTTAAAGGTATGAATTCTGAAAATATTATGTTTTGAAAGTGTAATTCAAATGTTGGTTTTCCAGATATTTAAATCTTAGAAACCAGTATGATTTTGGAAAAGAATTATATTTGAGATAAATGATATCATATTGTTTTGGGTTTTAAGATGATATCGTATTCATAGTTTTGAAATGGAAATATATATTCGGGTTTTAAAGTATAAACTATTTTTTTTAAATGACCGCGGTGTTATAATAACGATGGGTTAGCAAAGAGACCGGGATCGGATATGGACATACTCTCTGTCGATACCCGAAAACCACTTTGACTAACCGTGTACGCGGTGGAGATTCCAGAATGAAGTAGGTTGGTGGCGGCGTTTCCTGTAAGGTAAATACGTGGACCCGACTCCCGTGAGTTGGCATAAGGTGGCTAAAACAGGAGCTATTCCCAGGCCAATGAGGTCATACCTCTGATCGGACACTCCTCTTCGATATTATACTATGACTTTGGATTGATTCAGTGGCCACTTTTATATTTTGATTTTGGGAAGTTTTGTTCGAGGTGGGCGGTAACTGCGGCTACGCGTTTCCACCAGCCTGGGTACGCAATTGGTATATCTACCCTGGCATTGCCTAGTTGTGCCGTGTCACCTACCCTATCGCGCCTTGTACGAGTTTGGATTTCTCCCGTAGCCCGTGTGGTATCCTCTGGTGGCTTCCCGATCAGGAGGGACTATGATATTGGATGGACTACTGGGACTATTATGTGTTAAGGTGGAAAATGTAAAGCCTTAACGCTATTTAAAAGTATGTTTATTTTACTATAGACACTATTATAATAGCGCAATATAGTACATAGTAAATAGTTTAACGGATCCTTAGGAGATGTAAATCCCGAGCATCTCTTGAGTTACTGCACTCATATTTACTCCTGTTGATTTAACTCACATAAGATCTTTTAGTTCTGACTCGAGTGTTTTGTCTTTTCAATTCGCTCGGGTCAGTCCGAGCGTTTCAGGATTTGAAGTTTTAGCTCTGGAGGACGAAGACGAAGATTTGTATTATTATTATTTATAGTATTGCACTACACTCACACTGTATTCCGCTGCATTGATATTATTGGTATGTGAACTCTGATATTTAATTGTATAAAGAAGAATCAAATATTTTGCAAACAGTTTTATAAACTGTATATTTTATTTTTATATTTTATCCTTCCGCTGTGAGATTCTATTTTGTTTTATTTTTTCTCTGTTTTCTTATTTACCCCATAACAATCCGCCCTTCCGTATGGTTTGAATTGGCACGTGTGTCTGTTTAAATCGTGCGAAAAGGCGGGATGTTACAGATATGCAGAGGTAAGTTGTGATTGCTTGTAGATATCTGAAGTATGGTTTATGGTATATGAATGTTGATTTTATGGGGTGAGTGTTGCAGTAAGTAGCTAGGACAAAGATGATAAATGAAATAGGGGAATTGCTATGGAATTGATAAATGAAGTAGTGAGGACAGTGATGAAGGTGGCAGTAACTTGATGATATGGTTGTAAGTGATTGGATGATGAAGTCTTGGAAAAAGTTAATGGAGAAAGTGGTTGAGTGTGCAGTGAGTATTGGCGGTGGTTGGAGGATGGTAAGATGATGGGGTCCGGAACTGCGACAGTGATTTTTTTGAAGGCAGAGGATTTTTTTTAGGTAGTGAATTTTGGATAGATGTCGGTGGAGTATGTATGAAGTGGTAGGCTTGGATGAAGAAGTGGTGGACTGGACAATGTTTGTGTGAGGTTTGTGACAAGGCAGGTAGTAGAGTGGTGAATTGTTTGTTAGAGGGTGAACTGTGTTTGGTTGTTATAGGCAGTGTTGATGACAATTTGATGGTTATGGAGATTGGCTGGGGTGATGTCAGTGGAGATCACTGTGCACTGCAATTTGTTTGCAAATAGTGTTGAGGCACCAGAAGTGGATTTTGATGACAGTAGTTGGTCTGTTTGCAGTTTTTGTTATATAGGACGATGGACTTTGAGAACTTGGTTGTGGTGGAAGTATGAAGAAGTGATGATTGTTTAACGTTTTGAATACATGACGTTGGAAACATAGTAAATATTATAATACCGCTTGTTACTTAGCAGTGGTTCTTGACGTAATGCAGTGGTTCTTGACGTGATTCGTTTTTAATGTCATATTTTTATCAAAAATCCGTTAATTTTTGTAGATGTGATAACTTATCTTCAGTTTTATGTTCATCCACAATTGTCGTATTTCGACATTCCATATCTAATCTTCTGGATCGATGTTCATATCAAAAACATAAATGTATAATATATTACATCGCTGGTTTTGATGCGCTTGTTAAAAGAAAAATATTTGATGACACTGTTTAAAAATGGCCTATGTTGTTTTTTGTGTTACATATAATTGTACTCACAAATGCTTGCTTAATGTCTTATTCAATCCAAGTTCTCATTCATTTGCAGATATATAATGTAACAACCCGATATTTTCGTCAAATTTCAAATTGACGTTTTTAAAATTTAAATTAAAAATGGTTATAAAGTTTGAGGGGCTTTGACTTTTAAATAATGGTCCACTTTTTAAGTTTGGGCCGTGACAATTACTTAAACAAATAAACCCGTTCCCCTTTCTTATTCTTTTTCTTTTTATTCTAAACCCTAAATCGAACGAGAGGAACGAAAATGGCGGCATCCTCTCGCCTTTGCTAGTCTTCGTTCGTCCTCGCGCTCGTTCGTCTTCTGGAGGTAGGACTCATTCAACTCGAAGGCGTCAACTTCAATGGCTCCTTCAACTTGCTCGCGGCTACTTCAACTTGGCGAACAAAGGTGAGTTTGCTCACATCTAATTCATGCTCGAGTTATGTGTGTATGTTGTTGCTTGAAGTCTTGGCTATTATTACTTTGAATTTTAGTGATTTCGACTTGAACTTGTGTGAGTTCTCTCACATCTAATTCAACACAGTTCAACTTCGTCTGCTTTATTTGTTTTCGTTGCTTCGGCTTCGATTTGGTATTTGTTCGTGTTGATGCTTTTCTGCCTTGAGGTGATTTTGGGGCTGCTTTTGATTTTGACTTCGAACTTGTCTTCTTGCCTCTGGTTGATTTCTACTTGGCCGTTGTGATGATTTTCTCGGCTAAGATAATTTGATCGAATTTGTTTTAGTTGAACTTCGACATTAACTTGATAATGCCTTCGAGTTCTTTATTTAAGTGTGTTTGAATGGGTACAGTTGTGACTGCCCTTGACCCTCTGTAGTCGTGGCATTCATTTTGTACTTGCACTTGTATTTCATGGTTGTTGTTTCCACTCTTGTGCATGCTGTTTCAATCTGGGTTTGGTTTCTTTATGCCGCCATGTTTACTTGAAGTCTGACCTCCCTGTTTGTTGACTTCGAGTTAGGTGACCTGAACATTGATTCCTGTAAGATTGAACCATACTGTGCTCATTATTAACTGGAGTTTACATTTGATCCACTGTTGCTTGTTGCTGCCTTGTTGTCATATTGACTTCATGTGTATAAATAAATATTGCCTTTTATTTGAAATTGATATATTCAGATTCATGCTGCATATCTTCATGTTCTTGTGCATTTCTATTTGAAATTGATGCATCGAGAATTCATGTAGTGGCACAGCCAGTTCATCACTTATGTGCACATGCTCCACTGTACTGCATATGTTCGCATTTACATTCCTGACCTGTAGCACTTGTTTCCCTTGTCTGTTGTGGCTGCACTTTGCATTCATGGCTCAGTGCTTTGATGCATTTGCGTGTATTTATGTACACTGTGTTGTACTGAGCTCGACATTGCGTCATGTTGCCTTCATGTAGCTTGTTCTCTACGTTTGCTTGATTTTTGCAGTCATTTGATTTTGTCATGGCTTGATTTCATCAAGTTGAAACAGTTTCGACCTCGTTAAGTTTGCAGCCGCCTGAGTACATATGTATTGTTTCTTGCATACACTTATATATGTGTGCATGTTTTTATTGCATCTGTTATGTGCAATGGTATTGAACTTCCTCATGTTTCACTGTATGTTAAAACATGACATTCTCTCTTTCACATCATCCCTTGCCTGTTGCATCTGCAGTGTCTTCATTTGTGCACTGCTGCGTATTGGTCTCATGATGTATTGAATTTTTAGCTTGCTTCTGATATATATGTGATGTGTGCTGTGGTGCCGTGTCACTGCTGCCATGTCACTGGTGCCCCCACCTTCATTCGGTGGTGTCTTCATGTTGTACACTGCCTTGTGTACTTGCTCATTTTTAGCTTGCTTCTGACCCATTTTTGCCACGTGCAGTTTGTAGTTTCTGTCTTGTGTCACTTTTGTACTTGAGTGTTGCCTCAGCTATGCTTAGTGCATTTGTACTCAAGAGTGACCAGTGCATCTTTATGCAGCCTGGTTGCTTGTTGTTTACTTTCTTGTGACTGCAACCTTGTCGTAGCCTTGCCTTGTATTCGCGAAGTGTGTACATTGCTATGTGCACTTATGCACATGCTTGCATTCAACCTTGTGGTGGCTGCAATTTAATTGCAGTCTGCCCTTGTGTTTGTAGCTGTCCCTTGCCTTTGTGTCTTGATGTACCTCTGTTTACATTTTTGCTCATGTGCAATTGTTATGCACATTCATTTTGAACCAATGGGTTCGCATTCATGTTGCCCCGGGCTTGTCTCTGTTTGATTCCTTTGCATTCCCTGTACACTGATTTTCATCATCACTGTTGTGGCGCGGCAGTGCACGCAAGCGTGAACTGCAGCCACACGGTATTTATTGGGTACATCATCACTGTTGTGGCGCGGCAGTGCACGCAAGCGTGAACTGCAGCCACACGGTATTTCTTTGATTAATATTCTAACTGCTTTTGATTTTAGGATATTTTGCGTATTATTACTGCTTCTATGCACTAATAACTGAGTTTGAATTAGACTGACCCGGGTATTATTTTCTTTTGAATTTAATACTCGGGTCAGACCGAGTATTTACAGGTTGTAGATTTTTAGCTTCGGGATGCTGCTTGAGCTATGAAGTTCTTTCATATCTTTTGGAGTAGTCGTCATGTATAGTAGTCGATGTAATTGTATATGAAGATATGTATTCATGTATATTATATTGAAAATGTACTTATATGTATAACTTCCTGAGTCAACTGTTGTAGTTGCATCATATGTACCATATCAAATGTATTGTAACTGCCATCAGTTATTATATATATGAGATTTTTCTGTTCAATCTGTGTTCCGCATTTATTTAAAATCTTCTGTGTTATTGTGGATCTTGTTAGACCACTTCTCTGATAAACACTTTTAAGTGTGGTTTATTCATATCTATTTCCGCCGTTGTGATATGAATTATCTGTGACTGATTTATGTTATGCTTATTTCTATATTTGTTTCCGAGGATTATATATAGCCACCGCGTGATAGCTTTGAGTTTGCATCGGTATGTCGGATTTCCTCCTTAAATGAAATGCATGCTGTACTATCTGACATATCAATGTTCGCGCAAAGAAATTACACGGATGGTCGCTCCTCAACAGCCCTATTCTCCGTGCTAGTCGACAGCACTACACCGTAGTGTTCTTGGCTAGCGTGGGTATAGAGGTGGGGCGTCACATATAACCACGAGTATGAGAGCAAGAAGGTTTGCACATACTATCTTGTGTCCTCGTTCCCTACTGTTCTAATCATCGATCCCATAACCGGGCAGCAAATGCATGCATGGACTGGATGTATAGAGCCGTCAAAATTGATGAATGTAATGTTTGAATAAGACAATGTTCGATTAATTCTACATTCCTCAACAATGATTAATTTATTGGGTTCTCATTCCAGGTTCTACTACAATATTCACTCAAAAACCCAAACGATTGTCTTCAAGCAACTGGTCACAAAACATTCAAAGGAAAGTACTTCTAAAACAGCTGAATATGTTGAACCAGGTATATAGCTATCTAATTGATAGTTGAGTATACATGTGCATATTTTCAAATTGAGCTTTATAATATTCTCTGTATATCATCTTTGTAACTAGAAAACGATCCAATAATATAAACTGTCTGAATGTGCAGCATAAGATGGCTCAAAAGGTATTTTACTGAACTATATTTTGACACATTTCAGAAAAAAATTTGTTTGAACATACCAAATAACAAACAGGCTTCAGAGCTGAGGGATATAATTTCAAATGATGGATGCATTTATGTATGTGGTGATGCTAAACGAATGGCTAGGGATGTCAACAGAACTCTTCATACTATAGCTCAGGAACAGGTACCTAACATTTTTTTTTCTTGATTTATATGCTTGTAATCGCTAAAACTTTGTTAGGAAAAGAAGAAAACAAGTTGAAAAAAGTTTTTCATTTTACCTACTAGTGTCGACCACCCCTGTGTCAAACTTGAATTTCATCAGGGATCATCGGATAGCTTGAAGGCAGAAAGCATGGTTAAGAGTCTACAGATGGAGGGAAGATATCTGTGCCATATTTGGTAATTGCTGAATTATTTGAAATATGATTATAGTGCATACAGAAGTAGGTTGATAACTAGTTCCTTAGCTTCCTAAAAAATGTTACCCATAAGTCTATGTTCACTTAAAATGCCACAGAGGGTTGATGCATTAACTCCATGGAGAGATATCACTGCAGCAGATGGGAATAAATTAGTCCCAAGAAACCATTTTGTATTTTCATTTTCATTGGTTTCTCCATGTAATCATAATTTTTTATTCTTGTAAAATAACAGGTATTATTATAGCAAACTAAGCAATCTCAATGGACGATACGGTATCACTCACCTTTAGTAAAATGTCCCCAAGCAAAGCTGATACCACCATCACTAGTCATTCTGAAAACAAACTGAAAGGTATATAACTTGTTCATCATAAATATTTTCAAACTTTGATTCTAATACCCTGATAATATTCCTAGATAATCGACTATAAAAATTAGTTATGTTACTCAATAAATATTGGTGTAGAGCTAGAAAGTGATTGAATTGGTGTTTTGAATGGAGTGCATGGTTGAAGAGGATGGTTGTCGTATGGAAAGTCTAGTGCACTGACTTCACAAACATGATGTAAAAGTTGTTAGACGATTACAATGTGCTCACATCAGTGGTTAATACGCATAGGCATATTTGTTTGAAGTATTATAGTCTAAGGACTTCTATATTTGTCCATTTTTGATTTTTGATACCTTCACCTCACAAATATTTAGTAACATGATTATTACTGTTTACAGGTAGATAAACGTTTGCGAAGAATTCAAGTAGTAGCACTGGTTTTTGGTATGGTAGCAGCACATGTATGTAGTTAGGTTGATTAAAACTGTTATGAAATTATTATGAAATTAGTATGTATGGTAGCAACACTACTTTAGCTACATGTACTATCATGAAACTATTTATGGTAGTTTGGTCGTGTAAACGTATGGTTAACCTTTTGTCTTGACACTAATGTTATGATATAGTGGTGAATATGTAATTGCTTTTGTTTGTGTTATTGTGCTTCATTGAATGTGTTATTTTTGAATGTGTATGTGTTTATATATTACGTTATTGTATAAGTTTTGAAGTACTTGAATTGGAGGCGAAATCATATGTAGTCGTGGAACAGCAGACAATAAAATCGAAACATACGGTGGCGGAGAAAAAACGCCACCAAAAATATTTTTTGTAGCGTTTAAAAAGCGCTACAGAATCAGCAATTATAGTCACTCAGATAATCTCCGAGGCGTTCAAAAAACGCTGCAAAAAATAATAATAAGTGCAACAAAAAAATTAGATAGTAAACGGCACCTTTTCGGTGGCGTTTCTTAAACGCTGTAAAAAAGATCTTTAGTAACGTTTAAAAAACGCTGCCAAAAATTCATTTGTAGTGGCGTTAAAATAAATGCAACAAAAAATCATGGATTTTTAGTCGCATGTTTTCTAGCGGCGTTTATCAAAACGCCACCAAAACTTTTTGTAGCGTTTTTTGAGCGCTACTAAAAATCAAATTTCTTGTAGTGTAGAACATAATGCACGTTGATAAATATAACATCTTATTCAATTATTGAGACTAATGTAATGGATTTGTCTTTCAATAGGCTTTATTAAACTTGAAGATTGTATAAAATATATCCCTCGGTACTAGAATAATGATCTAAAATATATATTTTTAAACTGAACAACAAAAATGTCTTGAAATCAATCGAAGCGATGAATGAATTTATAAGTATTGGATATGATTCGAGAGATGATATGAAGGTACTATTTTCTAAGCATCAAAGTTAAGTATTTTGATAGAAAAATCAAATAGTTTGAATTTTAGTCAAAATGCAAAGGAAGCGTGCGTCTATAGGAAAGAACATTAAAGGTATCATAGTATTTAATAAGGTAAATAACAATCTTATGATTGTTAACATTGTACTCATGTTAAAATCATTTTAATTTATTTTTCAAATTTCGACGTAGGATTTGAAAAGACATCTTTTATAGTTAGTATAAGTGGATGTAGGGATGTCCTAAATTGATATGCACAGACATTATATTAAATTATTTATTATGGAGCATGTAAGATGAGTTCCTTATGCATTGATAATAGGAATGTTCATACATGTTATATTGCCTGCAATATGACACTTCGCTTATGTGTGTGGTACATAGAGCAAGTAACAAATCCAAATTAAGAATATTATATAAAATTGATAGTGTTCTCGAGTATTTGCGAAAAACTAGAGAATTTTTATAGAAACAACGAAATTCTTATGAAGGGGTGCACAAACTCGAACTTCATAAGTGATAACAAGTATAGTGGGTCAATCCTAAGTTCATTTTCAATTTAGGTGAAGAACTTTAAGTTGTAAATGTTCCAAACAATAAATTGTGGTTGGCTCAACAAAAGGCTTAGTACATCACCTTGAATAGAACTGTAATAAAAAGAAGTATATATAAATGCATAAATTTATAACTGAGCCGAGAGAGATTCCAAACGTTGAGAATCTCATGACACTATTATATAATAACAATGTTTCGACACAGTTAATAAAATAACCTAAAACTCAATAGGAGTCCAAAACATACTCTACAAAGTTCTGCACGATAAATGTAGTTTATCAACATCAGAGAGAGTTGATTGATGGAGTAGATAATTAAAAAAATATAGCATACCATTCACTATGGGATTGGGTCGATCGGTTTTTGAAGAATACTGATCAAAGGACCAGAAAAGATTCCATAATTAACCCCAAGTGCAAGTGGAAATCGATAGAGTTAAGGGTATGCCCGCAATTGTGTAATTTGTACATATATCTAAGTCGATAACTGACCTTATTTAGAATAAAAGGTGTTTTCTTTCTATTACATGCTTGTTATATTATAATATATTTAATTAAGTAATTAAATTAAAGTACACTGAAAATAAAATCCTTAAATGATATGTTGTGTGACAATAAATATATTGTGTTGTAATCATGATAAATTCATCACATTATAGGTAACATATTATTTTAAATATTTCTATTCAAAATGTTTTTAGATGGGATACTGATATATCCGTTGAGACTAGAGTATGTAACGCTCTTCAAATTTTAGGCATTATATTACTTATGGCTGCTAGGGACACCAAGGGGTTATATACTTAGAGTTATTGGATTACTATGGAATGACTCACTTGAGAGTTTGATCAATATAACTAATGCCAAATAAAGAATCTCGAAGTGATGATTTTACATAGTTTCATCGACTTTAGAATACTATGGAACTTCATTTTAGATCCCCACTTTAATTATAGTTAGATCATGGCATGATATCCGGCGAATGACTATAGTTGGATCTGAGTTGAAGCATTGGAAATGAAACATTATTCAATAGATAATTCATCTCCTCAATTATATAGGGTTAGTTTCGCGGTTAACTTGAGTCAACTAACAGTCATCAAAGTCTATTGTCAGAGCACTATGGTAAATAATAACTATTAGTACTAAATTAGTGGACCGATCTGCCTTTCTCGGACAAAAGACGACACTTAATACATCCTCGACATTCATGTGCCGATTATTAAAGTGACCAAAAGATAGGTCATTTTGGGTAAAGAATTAAAGACATAACAGAATCTCACATCATGACGATAAATATATAATATACACATGATCTTTACAAAAAAGAAAAGAACGTTATTGTATATACAATATTAGAGTACACTAACCTATAATCAGCATGGATAGTTATAACAGTCCATCCTTAAAATTGCCGATAAATATAGACAAAAAAAGGAAGAATAGAAGATACGTTAATAAATCTTAGAAAATTCACTTCTCCTTCTGAAAGCTCCAAAGGATCTAGCTAAATCTGGAAAAATATGCTCTGGCTGGCCCAAGCATTATAGGAATACAACTCCTGGTCTGTCTGGTAAAACCAGCATGAGAAAAGCTCGAAACTAATTATATAGATCGCTCTATTTGAAAAAAATTCAAAATAAAAAGTATCTTGTAAGACCATGCCGCACATAAACACGGACAGGTTTTTACCTTATGAAAACAAAAATATTTTATTATAAAAATCTAGTGATATTATCATAATGTATAGATTTAAAATAAATATGGAATATAGCTGAAATGCTTGCATCTCACATTTCAACATAGTTGGGCACATCTAAGTCCGTAAAGGTTCGTATTGGAGAATGAGTTCCAACGATGGCAAGGTAAGGGACTACCTTTCGAAGATACATCTCAAGAAAATGTACCTAAGCGCTACAGATGCATCTACCCCTCTTCTACATAGAGCTGACCTGCCTCTTTAACATATCAAGTTGGATTGCCTAACCCTTTAAACACCAAGGCTGCTTTACTTTTCCTCTCGATGCCTATGCGTAAAACAACTCTAAGGGACAATCTAGAATGAGATGATGGCTTCTATTGGTAGCTAACTACATGGCTCTCTGCATACCTTATTTTAGCTATTCTTTCAAGTAGTGAGGCTACTCTTTTACCTTTTCTACTAACATAACATCTTGGAATGCTAACAGTGCCCTCCAAGCATAGATGCAATGCTAGCATTCATTCATACAAGTTGTTCCAGGATTGAAAAAGCATTCAAAATTTTACTATCTTCCATTTTGGAATCACCTTCAGGAAGAATAGAATAGCACCATATCACACTTCATCACGAACGTTATTAATTTGGAGTGGTTCAGATAAATCCAAAAACCGGTGTCTCCAAACTAAATGATAATTTTTGGATAACTCAATTCTGGTTCTTTAGAAGTATGAAATAAGTTTTCGGTTCCTCATCAGAGAACTCGAATATACCCAGGTACTTCATAAGTTAAAACAGGTCCAGATTTGATGGTCGGTTATTTAGCTATCCAATAAACGAACAACAATAATTCATAGTTTTAATTACCCATAGAAACCACTAAGCCTCAAAACAATTCTTTCATTTATTGAAATCTCTTTTCAAAAATGTTTACAAAAAACATCCATGTACTTATCTCACATATACTCATCTCGTTAACATAAGTATATTCACAAAACATTTATGAAAGGTTTCTCATTTACAAACCATATCCAAGGATCAAAACAAAATGTTATATAAATTGGAGATAAAGGTAACCACAAACAATATTCCTTTGGTGTTAAGTGTGGAATGAATATCCATACCACCAAAATTAAAAAGGTCAGTTAAAGGAAATCAAATCTCGAATTCTTTTATAATTTTCCTTCAGTTGGTCCTTTTAATTAATCTCTTTTGTACATAATATTTCCTTTACCCAAAACTCCAAACCATTTTGTAAAGCTTCTTTTATAAATATTCAAAACCATTTATAACACTCTTTATAAGTCTTCAAAATCATTTATAGAACTTCTTTATTTAAAGCAAAACTCCTTTAATAAAACTTAACCCATAAAGTTCCCTTGATAAAATCACTTATTTAAAACACATTTAAATAAACAAGTTATTATTTAATACATTCTTCATTTAAGTTATTTTTAAACCATATCAACGAAACACTGATTTTAAACAATCATTTAAAAAGATTAAATTAGCATCAAAAATTTAATAAAATAATTGTTTAACTATCTTTTAAATATCATATTTAAAAATAAAAATAAACTTTAAACCATTTCAAAAGGATAAAACGAAACATTGGAATTTCCAAAATCAGAAAGAAGCTTAGTGAACATAATGGTATATTTAATTGGATTTAACTTATCCAAGTTATAACATGAATATTACATACCGAGCAGATATGTAAAGGGAATCAGCCAATAACAATCAATCAACATATGGGTAAATGTCCAAGTTAATAAAATAGTAGAATGGATTTTAGTTCTGCTTAATAGTTGTCAACATAATCTACTTGGTGAATTATGGTAGAAATGTGATTTATTCTACCAAACAGATGTTATTAGGTTTTATATTCAAATTAGGATTACTTAAGGGTAGTCGAAAAAGAAATCTCTTAGATTTAAAGCATCTTTTAAAAAGATAGTTACCTTAAAGTAAATCGATCTTCAGAAACAAAGTGGTTTAAACCTTTAAACTTTTATTTAATAATTAAATAACATTTAAACTCTTTATTAAATTATTATTAAACATTTAATTAGTAAATAAACAATAATTAACGGTCTAATAAATAATTAAATAATAATTATCATTAAATAAATAATTAAATAATAGTTAGCTTTTACATAGGTAATTATTTTAACTTTTAAATAATAATTAAATAATAATTAATATTATTTAATTAAATACTCCTTAATTAAAACTCAAATAATAAATTAAACCTTTATTTAAATTAATTAAATCATAATTAAGTTTTAAATTAAATCTTAACTTAAATTCAACCAAATTAGAAATTAATTAACTGTCAACCTTTATTAAATAATAATAAATTCTTAATTAATTAAATAACAATTAACCTTTATTAATTAGCTAATTAATAATTGACTTTCTTAAAATAACCAAGTACTAATCACCCTAACTTAATTAATGATTAAGTACTAATTATCTTACCTACTTAATTAATTAATTAATCATTAAATAAATAAATAAATAAATAATCATTGCTTTTAAATATTTAAATATGTCTGAAAATACTTTTCAAAAAGATACTTAAGTTAAAACATTTTAAATTCAAAAAGAGTTTGTTTTTCACGAACTGCATTTATAGCGACTATCGCTATACGACCTGCAATTTTAAATCTTTTTTTATACTCCAAATAGCTTTCAAAACCTATCTTTAATCTTTAAACTTACCTTTGTATACCTAGAATAAAGTTAAGAAATAAAGGTAAAGTTTCAAAACTTTTATAAAACATTTCTATGAAATAAAGTTAGAAAACAAGCTTTGAATCAAAGGATCTCGATGTCGCAATTAATAACTCAACATACTAACCTTTCATGTTACATAAATTATAAGGGCATGAACACAATATATATATATATATATATATATATATATATGCTATCACAATGTACAACAATAAGATCCTAACTTTCAACCCTTACTAACGTTTTTGACTTTAATTTCTATCAAATCGGAATCACAACATATCTAAGCACATGTATATCCATATAAAGCAATATCACATCAACCAATCGAGCAATGAATTTACATTAAATTATACATTATATTACCCAAACAACAATATACTTTTCAACCAATATGGGCAATAAATCGTCATAAATTTTAAAGTTTTAAACTTAAGGCAAAAAAAGATTTTTCTCACCAAAAGTCGACTAAATCAAAGAAACTTCCTTTCGAACTTGAATATGACCTAAAACTATGCTTTGACATTGGGAAAATGTTAGGCCTTTAAGGCCTATTTTGGTTTGGCCTTGAGGGATTATGGCTTGGCCTAGGCTTGAGCAAGAGCGTGTGGTTTACTTTTTTTTTGGCCAAAGGAGTTATAGAAATGGAAGAGTGATGTTTTAAATAGAGTTTAGGAACTTTAAAAGTGAAGAACTATGGATTTTTTAACTTTTGAAAGCTAGAGAGAAGCCATGAAAATATATGAAGAAGATGAAGGATTCCTCATGAGAATGGAATGAATAAAATGAAAAAGAAATTTAAAATTTCGGTTTTATAGGAAATTCAATCACTAATTTACTAAACGAGTGTGAACCTGTGCTACGCACATGAGGTTCACCATATAATTTATTTAACAGTCTTACCTTTTAATATTTTAGTTATATGCAAGTTTATGGATTGTAGTTTACCCTCATCTCTAGACATCATTGACAAATAATTATTGTTAATTCTACTTAAGTAATCTCAAAGCACACAGTGTGCAACAAATCTCTATAAATTGGATGAATTTATACATCAACCATCAATCACCGATTATTATTACTTGAAAAGCATAACATTAATGAGCATGTATAATAACATTCAAACATAAGATATGCATAAACATAACGTTGTATTACCTTGTATATAACATAAAATCAAATATATACACATTTTATGTGATAATAGTATTCTAAATCTAGTATAGAAAAATCATGCTTATAGTGAGATATTGTTTCAACTTTATTTAAATTATTAATAATCCAACATTTGTTTTAGTATGCTTTTTAACAATATCTAACTAAATTAGAAAAATATTATTGTAGCACACGTCATATTTTCTAACAACTATAAGAAAACAGGAGAAATGTCAATGAAAAATAAACTTTAGGTTGTTTAACATTTAGGACAATCAAATAAACTTTAGGTTGTCTCCACTTCAAATACATGTTGAAATAACGATTGCATCAATATAAACATTAAGCTAAGTCTAATTGAAATCATGTGTCGCCATAAGAAAATTTATTTTTTGGATGCCCATAAAAAATGCTCGAATGACAATACATCGATGAAAATTGTAATATCAAATAATGTAATAATCACAGTCATCGAAGTGAACAATCAATATACAATATAATTATAACCCAATACGATTATAGAAATATTTGTGTTACCATTTATAACCCAATATTATGCAGTATTATAATTACAACCAATATAATTTGTGCATATAATATATATCATATTCTTTTTCAAGCATAAGTAAATATGTCACAATATCATGTTGTCGTTAAAGAGTAAGAAAATTTCACCCAACATTATTCTATGAAATTTCATTGAAGGAATTATCTACAAATATATATATATTTTCTTAAATATTTTAATTTTTTACAATTTTTTCTAAAAGTGTTACTAAGAATAGAAAATGAGTCTACACTTATTAGTATGTTGTGATACATATATTTCTTACAGTTAGAAAATATTTATTGATTCACGTAATACTTCATGTGACATATTACCTTGCAAATTAGAACATTTAAAGAGTTGATGGTAAAAGGGAATGACTAAAAGAAATTTACATATTAATTTTTTAAATGATTACAAATAAAGGGAATTAATACATAGTAAGTTTTATTAATTTGAATAAAAATTAAAAAAGATTTAATTGAAATTGATTCTTTGATTACTTTGAATTCAACTTGATTACAATTGAAGAAAATTTTGTTTTAACAAATTAGTGGTAATAATATTTGATATGGTTCTTACTATTCAAAAAAAGTTCACTTATGAATTTATAAATAATACCATTGTTGATTTCAATATAATTATCTATGAACATTTCCAAACTGAAAAAATATTCAAAAAATGTAATATAAAATAAACATAAAAGAAATCATTGAGATTTAATTTACCCCATTGTTCAGCAAGATCGCTAAGAATTTGGATGGAAAAGTAAATGTGTGTTTCTTATTAATATTTTTCTATTATATTAAGTAAAAAATAGAAAAATATAATGTATAGTTTGGTTAAAAAGGAAAAGAATTAGAAAAATGTAACTCCAAGTTGACTAAGGCTATACTAAGTTGAATAAGAATTTGGTTTTAAATATGTTTCTAATACTAAATTTTAGGTAAAAATATTGATTATCCTAAAATATTATATGATAAATTACAATTTAAATGTTAATTTACCGCAAATATAATTTCCTTCTCCTAACCTGATATTCTTATATGCCTATGTTTGACAATAAAATGGATTTACCTCTACTTTGCTATACAAAATAACTTAAGGTCTTTTGAAATCAGTGTGTTATTATACTTATAAATCCTTGTAAACTAAACGAAAGAATTAAAATTCATATTCTTCAACCAAAATAAAAGACAAATGAAGATAGAATTTGATGTTAAATGTAAGAATAGAAAAAAGACTCAACTTTACCTTTAAAAAAATTTATAGAATAATTTCAAATTATAAGATGCTTATGCATAATGAAATCTAGTGAACTCCTGGAAGAAATGAAGAGAACCAAAGTCATCACCATACTAATGAAAACAGAAAATCATATGAGACAAAAAATTTAGACGCTAAATTTGAATCAAAGAGATGAAGTCATGAATATAGAAAAAAATATCTCATATCTAAAAGCAATCAGTAGAAAAACAAATACTACAAATATGAATAAAATAATTAAGGATAAAATAATGGTGAAGAAACATTGAATTCAACCAAATTATAATTGTTTAAAATAATTTAAGATCATTAAATAATTTTTTTGGAACGATTCTCTACTTTGTTTCCATTAAGAACTGAATATTTACAAAGTCAGCGCTTTTTTCTTTTTTTTAATGGCCTCTGTTCCCTCAATTCCTCCACACGTAATTCAAACATCCCTCCAACTGTTCATCCCTTATCCCCTCTTGTATCTCCCGACCCTGACCCAACCACTCCTCTGCTTTCTGCTACCGCTTCGCCTCCTCCTCCTCCCTTTGACTATTCTTCAAACATCCCCTCTCAAAGTCTAATTTGCTCTTCTTTACAGTCAGCTCCCTCTGTCCAATGGAATTCCCTTTTCAAAGCAAGCCTTATAATGCAGGGAGGTACTCTCCTATTCAAGTGCCTCTAGTCTTTGATGGAGAAGTCTTGGTACCACCAGAGAATGTTATTAAAGCAAGAAATGAAGTTTGGGGCAACTACTTGGTAGGCTTTTTTCTTGATAAACCACTTTCGTATTTAACTGTTATAGCGCATCTTAAAAGAGTATGGAAAATAAAGGGTTCTATTAAAGTCAAATCGGATGGATTTCTGTTCCTTTTCAATCTATCTTGTGAGAAAGACAGAAGGAAAATTATTGATTCTCATCCGATAATCATGAGGAATAAATTATTCATATTTAAGCAATGGGATCCAAATGTGGGTAATAGCCGCAGTACGATTAGAACAGTACCAGTATGGATTAAGCTCTCTAATATCCCATTATATTCATGGTCTCACTTGGGCATTAATTGGCTTGCTTCTAGAGTGGGAACTTTCATGTGTATGGATGAGAAAACTGAAAGGTTGGAAAGAGTTGGATATGCCAAATGTATGGTAAAAATTTCACCATAGGTAGAGTTGTTGGATGAATTTGCAGTGAGGTTACTTGATGGATTAGAGCAGATTGTCAAAGTTGACTACCTTTGGAAGCCATAAATATGTACATGTTGTAATGAATTTGGCCATATGACTGACAAGTATATGAAAATGAAATTGAATTATGAAGAGAAGGCAAGAACAGTAGAAGAAATAAGTAAGGAATGCTGGGCGAATAAAGTTGAGAATGAAATACTTAAAAAGGTCGGTAAAAAAAAGCAGGAGCGGAGAAAGGTTGATCATAGAGGATCAAAAATGAAAAGAGATAAGGAAATAAATATGCAAAATGAAAAGGATAAAAGTAGAGCAGAAATATCAGCAGATGACGCCAAGGGTATAAAGCAACCAGAAACTCAAACACTCTCTGTTGTAAAAGGTAACCCACTAAAAATAAATGAAAAAATCAATAGAGCTAGCAATAGATTTAATGTGTTGGTGGAGGATAATGAGCCTGAAGCATGCTATGTAATCAGTTATAATGAAGAGCAGGGTGAGGAGGGAGAAATCTTAAGTAATAAGCAGACTGAGTTAATGGTTAATGTTCACCATATGCCCACAAACCTTTTTATGCTCGTTGATATTGAAGACCAAGAAAATGACAAATTCAGGAGAGAATCACCAAAAACATCTAGTGCACCACAAGTTCACCTGAATATGACTCGAAGTAAGAACCAAAGCACGAATAAGGAAGATACACATGTGCAAACTGGCACTAATATACATGGAAATGCCAGTATCAGTGGAGGATATTCTCAACCACCAAGTGGAACTCAGGCAAAGTTTTTTTAAAATGGAAGCACAACATTAACTTCACATCAAGCATACACTCATATCAAAGAAGCTCTAGAAAATGAAACATATAATTTGTGCATGACTATGCAAAAAGGCAACATCACCACCAGCTAGCCTAACCCCTCTGCAGCTTTTTACACCTACACTGGCACCACGCTTGGATGGATCACCCCTCCACCATCTCCAAGAATCACTCCTCCCATTTCTACGGCAGATAAGAACAGAGGTAAAGGTCTAAAACTTAATATAGATGACAATGTTGACCAAGGCTCTGGCCAGAGGGGACCTCGTTCAACAAGGAGCATGAAAAATGTAGTTCACTAATCAGTGAAGTATACCAATTGACGCAGACCTATGCAATTTGGAATATAAGAGGAGCACATTCCCTAACTAAGTTAGATCAAGTTACGTATCTCATCAACCAATATAAAATTTCACTATTTGCTATTCTGGAAACAAAACTGAATGAAACCCTAACTATTAAAGTTGTTAGGCACATTAATCCTGCTTGGACCCTTGACCATAATCTGAACCAAGTTTCTTATGATCGTATCATGGTAATTCATGACCCAGTTGTTTTGACTCTCTCCTCTGTCCTATGTACTAATCAAGTAATGCACTTCCAAGCCAAGCTAAATGATTCCCCTTCTACCTTTCTATTATTTATGCTCACAATTCTTTGAACTCAAGATAACCTCTTCTTGATCTACTTCCAGCCTTCAGGCAAAATTCCCTTCCCTGGCTTGTCTTTGGGGATTTCAACTGTTGTCTTTTCTTACATGACAAACTTGGTGGTACCCCCTTTCTCCCAAAGGACATTTTTCCTCTCAATAAAGCTATTGATAACTCTAGTTTGCTTCCTATTCCCACTTTTGGTGCTAAGTTCTCTTGGAACAACAGGAGTCAAACTGGAGTTAGAAACTTCACCAACATAAATCACACTTTTTCTAACCTCCAAGCCTTATCCTCATGGCCAACAATGTCATCCTTTATTCCTCAGCCAGTCTTATCTGATCACTCTCCTATAATTTTCTCCTCGGGTCAGAAGTTGTTAAAAGAAGAAAAAGCTTCAAATTTTATAATACTTGGGTCCTTGAACCTGAGTATACTAGTATATTAAATAAAGCATGGTCTGAAATTTTTTATGGAAACCCTATGTTTATTTTTTCAGGAAATTAAGAGCAAAGCATTAAGAGATTGGGCTAGGAACAAGTTTGGTGATGGGACCTTGAAATCAACATTGCTAAGGAGAAAACTCAAAGAAGCTCAAGATTTAATTATGTTAAATTCTACTGATGTAGCAGCTGCTGAATCTGAGAGGAAATTCTTTGAGGAGTTAAATGAAGCTTTGAGAACTGAGGGGAATATGAAGAGACAACAACTGAGGCAAAAATGGGTAACCGAAGGGGACAACAATACTGCATATTTTCATGCTACCATTAAGGTCAAACATGTAAAGGAGCATATCTCTACCATGTATGATTAGTTTGGGGTCTTGCATTCTAACCCAACTGAAGTTAACTAGGCTCTACTTAGCTACTATAAATATGTTTGGAAACAATGATGATTTCACCCTATAAATTGATGAGCTATCTCACTTGCAATTACCTATAGTGCAGCCTGAAGAAGCTGACAATCTTGTCATTAATATAACAGATCCAGAAATTAAAGAAACTTTTTTTTCCATGAATAGGCAATCAAGTGGAGGTCCAGATGGTTTCAATGTTCAATTCTTTTTTCATAGTTGGGATCTAATCAAGAAATATTTTTTTAGAAGCAGTTCATAATTTTTTCGTCGAATTCAAACTGCTAAAGGAAGTGCATGTAACCGATATAGTTCTTATTCCTAAATCCTAGCCCTCCTTTTCTGTTTCATCCTTTAGGCCAATTTCTTATTGTATTGTTATGTATAAGTGTATATCAAAAATCTTAGCAACTATACTTGTTGTAGTTCTTAGCAAACTAATATCCAGGAATTGGTCTGCCTTTCTTCCAAACAGAAATATGCTTGACAACATAATAATTTCCAATGAATTATTAAAAGGGTATGGTCGTGCACATGCTACCCAAAATGCCATGTTAAAACTGGACTTAATGAAGGCATATGATAGCATACACAGGTCTTCAATTGTGAGAATTATGGCACTGATGAGATTTCCTAAAGTTTTTGTGGCTTGGATATATAGATGTATCTCAACCCCCACCTTCTCAATAAAATACAATGGCTTCACATCTGGTTTTTTCAAAAGCAAATAGGGGACCAGGCAGGGTGATCCTATCTCATCATATATATTTATACTAGTTATGGAAGTTTTAACCATCATGTTGATAAAGTGGTATGTACAAAAGGAAATATTGTTTCATTCAAAATGTAAGTCCCTACATATTTCACCCCTTCTTTTTGCTGATGATATCATGATATTTACCAAGCCTGATCAAAGATCCCTTGAGAATATAATAGCAACCCTCGACAAATTCTACCTTATGACTGGTCTGAAGCTAAATGCAAATAAATCACAAATTCTCACATCAGGTATAACCGTTGAAGTAGCTAATCATTTAATTGCCATAAAAGGATTGCAAACTATGGATAATAACATGAATTACCTAGGGCTTCCTCTATGCTCCTCAAGAATTACAACTGTTAACTGCCTACCTCTGTACTCTAAAATTTGTAGCTTAATGACCTCCTGGGCTAATAGATTTCTTTCACAAGATGGAAGACTTGTGCTTATCAAATCTGTTATTTCATCTATGATGGTGTATTGGTCTAGAGTATATATTCTTCCCATTAAGCTGGTGAAAATGGTTAGAAATGCTATGTTGAGATTTTTCTGGACTGGCTCAATTCATTCTAAGAAAATCATCTTGTGCTCTTTTGCCAAAATGGAGTTTCCAAAAAAGAAAGGTGGCCTTGGAATATTTAATTTGCAAACATGGAATAAAGTAGCCTTTAGTGCTCACTTTAATGACCTGCTAAGTGGTGCTGATTGCTTATGGGTTGAATGGACCAAAAAATATAATCTGGGTAGTAGGAACTTCTGGACTATGTATGTTCCCTAGAATTGCAGTTGGACATGGAGGAAGTTGGTGGACTTAGGAACTACCTACTCTTTATTTATAAAATTTGTTCTCTCACAATCTAGTACAATCAATTTCTGGAATGAACCGTGGATGACTAAAAGCTTGTTTCTTGGAAATATAATTACTCCTCATCAGATTGCTCAGTCTGGAATGAGTAGGGATGCTCATGCTATAGATCACTTGAATGATGGTAAGTTATTACTGCTATACACTAGTAATCAGGAAATGAGGGATGTTTGGAATAAATATCAGGGCAATTACTACCCTATAGCTCTACCGACAAATTGCTATGGAATGAAAAGCCTCACTCAATCTCTGATACTTATGATCTTCTTGTTAATGAGAGTGACAATCTTGAAATAGTTTGGCATAAGGTTATATGGTCAAGATACTCTCCTACCAGGGACAACTTACTAATGTGGAAAGTCATCATGAATGCCTTTTTGAATAAGAGTAAAATGTTGTATTATGGTATGGTAGTTGATCCCCTTTGTGCCTTCTGTAAGTTGCAGACTGAATCAGTGGCTCATTTATATTTTGAGTGCTCTGACTTGATGAGTTTATGGGACAGATTGGTGAGAAAAATGAATAGATATCATGTTCATGGTCCGTCTTCACTTGAGTGGGATATGATAAGCAAATCAACTAGGTGGAGAAAGCATGACAGAACTGTATTTTCTTCTCCTTTAAGAAATATTTGAATTTCGTATAGGAAGAAAGAAATTTAAGATGTTTTGAAAATAAAAGTAGGAGTATGGACCGGCTTTGGGCAACCCTTAAGCTTGTTATCATCAATGGTATGAAGGATAGCCTTTATGATTTCAGTAGTCATCTGACTGAAATATGCTTTTAGCTTTAGACCATGTTTTTTGTTCCTCTTTCTTCATTTTCTTGTCTTGTATCCTTTGTGTGTTTTTCTTAGTAGCTTGCCTTTGTATGGTTTTAAGTGTTTTTTTATGGTGATTATGAGAATGTTCATAATCATTCTTTCTTTTTTATTCTCAATAAACTGGTAGGGCACTACCAACCCCGCTTGCCTTGCAAAAAAAAGAATTGAATATTTATAGAAGAAACTATAGAAATGGGAGAAATAGAATTGCAAGAAGAGGAAGAAGAAGGTGAAGGTGCAAGAAATAAGAAATTTTTCTTGAATTGAATTGATAATGTGAAGAAGTGGAAAAAAAGTTCATTGAATTATAAATGAATAAAGAATACAGAGAGTGGGGTAACTGAAATAAGAATGTTGTGAACCAAACTTTGTGTTTGGATTTTATTATCAAATTTATGAGAAGCAGACTTTCTATGTAGTATAATAGATTAAATAGATATAATGATTCATTTATAAAATGATATCAAACATAGTAAAGAACAAATTGGCCTGAGCATAAGTTCTCTACCACTAGGACATATCAAAACAACAAAAAATAAATTCCAAATTATATTATGTTGAAACATGATAAATATTCTATATACTTGAGAACCAAATAAGATATGCACAATAAAAATTAAATATCCATAAAAATATAACAAATTAAAACTGATGAAGAATTGATACAAAAATATTATAAACGATAATAAAATAAATTAATAGCATGTATACAAAAGTTACCATAGAAGTTGAATCAACATCGCTTCTAATGTCATTGTTTTGACATTTCAATGGATAGATTACCAGCAACAAAAGATAGGTAGTCGCAGTACTTTTTGGAATAATAATATCTTTTAGCTTGTTTTTCCAAATAAAACTATATTATACAAAATGGCCACATGTTGGAAACTAAAAATTGGTTTATTTTACGTATTTATTTAAAAAAGTCAATTCTAATTCTTATAAACTTGGTTAATAGAAAAAAGTATCACATGCCCAAAGCCATAGCATATTCGATAAAGGAAGAGAGGATATTCTATGACTCCAGCAAAAGCAATAAGAAAACACATATAACAAATGAAGCAAACCTTCCTTTTTGTTTTAAAAGCAAAAGAGCACAGACAGATGATAATATATGATAAATTACGATTACTTACTAAAATGAAGAAGAAATAAAAATGGAAGGTACAAAGAAAAGTGAAAGTGGAAGATATATCCAAACAACGAAAAAGAAAATGAAAAGGCACATTGTTATTATCTGGCAATTGAAATTTTACCTTCATACGGAACATTATTATACCTTTTAAACAAAAGGAAATTATAGTATAATGCACTAATAGTTTGCATGATCATAAATCTTTTGTATTAATTGTATTGAAAGTTAAGAGTACATGAAAATACGTTAGTTAAATATAATCAAAAAAGAGAAAATATTGAGGGAGTAAATGTAAAATTTCACATATAAATTTTAATAATTAAGTATTTGGAATTGAATGGATGAGGTAAGAGATAAGTTGCTTCCTTATATTTTCTTTCTTTTATTTCATATATAATAGAATATATATATATATATTAGATAATAGATTTTTCTTATGAAAGAAAACAATTTTAATAAGAAGAATAATTTAGGTTCTGATGGATGTGAGAAGGAAATAAAGGCGTAGCGTAAATTGGAGGAGAAATATATAAATTAAAAAGTGTCATAAATGGAAGATCATTGAAATCTATAGCAATTAATCCGATATTGTTAATTTAAAGATTAATGTTGGTTTTAAATATACAATATATTTTCCTCGAGTAAGAAAATGATTTAATTTATAAGGTTAATGTAGGTTTAAATCGATGAGAGGAGGACCATAAGCGTGTAAATTATCAAAAAAAAATGAAGATATGAATTAAGAAAGTGTCATAAATAGAAGATTGTTGGTTTTTATGGCAATTAATGTGACATTGTCAATTTAAAGGTTTAAATTCTTAGAACCATACTCTAAAAGCAGTGAAAGATAAAAGTAAAAAACATATATTAGTGAGATATATCATCTAAAATGAGAAAATATCGAGGGAGTAAACTGTAAAAGTTTATTTAAAAATTGTAATAATTCCACTTCTTATATATTAGAATAGTAAGTATAATACATAGATAGATATACATAATAGTGATACCAACTGTGACGACCCACCCTTTTGGACGATTTAAGTCGACAATAAACCAAACATGTCTAACTAAAACCATTCAAAAGGGTGGATTATCAGTGAGATTTAAATAAGAAAATAAGAGAGTAGAGGAAAAACAAAACACATAATCTCGCAGCAGAATGACCAAATATAATAGTCAAATAAACAGTTCATGAAGCTTTTTACAATATATATTTGATTACACAATTTTTTTACAACATAATCAGAGTACAAACACCAACATACCAATAGTGATGCAGCAGAATAATACTAATAATATAATATACCAAACTCTGTCTTCGTCCTCCAGAAATAATGTCTTCAAACACTTAAATGCTTAGGTTGACCCGAGCATAATAAGAAGACAAAACACTCGAGTCAGAACAAAAAATTCTTATGTAAGTTAAATCAACAATAAGTAAATATGAGTGCGATAGCTTCAGAGATGTTTACGGGATTTTATATCTCATATCTAGTGTATAACGTGAGTGCAATAACTTAAGAGATGTTACGGGATTTTCCATCTCCTAAAGATTCATTAAACTATCTAGACGTAGTAAGATACACTACATATGTAATGTCTATCAGTAAAATAAATTATTAAAATAGCGTTAAGGCTTTACATTGATTCCTCTTAACACATTTTTAAGTATGTCCTGCAGTTTGCCTTAGTAGCATCACCAGTAACGTCGGTAGCCAGGGAGGCACTGTGATAAGACAACACTAAAAAAAGTCATAATAGTCGCGTATAAGGATAAAAGTATGACATGGCACGTGATGCAATGCCCAATGTAGGATACTACCTGTTCAAGTCGTAGGGCTAATGGTAACGCATCGTAGCTACGACCGCCCACTGCGTCCAACACCTCCAAAATCAAATCAAGGTACCGATCAATCCAACATCAATATAGTAATATGAAGAGGCATGTCTGCTATGAGTAGCTAGCCTACTTGGCCCTGACAAGCCGTCCTGTTTTTGTTATTTCAAATTGGTACAAGTTCCGGGGTTATCCTCATCGTTCTCTTTCTTCAAATCTAGCAAACTTTCACCAAAATCCAACCACTTCATTATGGATCATCCACCACGTACACAGTTGTTAAAGTGGTTCCAATATTGACAGAGAGTATGCCAATAAGAGGTCCCGGTCTCTTTAACAACTAAACGTCATTTTTCACATCGGTTGGTTCTTTTACATTTCGAAAACGGTTCACATTTGACAACAAAATATCATATTCACTTCAAAATATCACTTCATTTCAAAATACCATATTTACTAAAAATATGTTATATTACTTGAAAATATCATTTCAATTTCCAACTTGGGATGTAACCTCATTTAACCACATTCACATTTAAAGCAACGATTTAAGTATAAACATTTCAACTTTGCACAATTAAAATTTTAGAAATTAGTTTGAATAATTTAAATAGTTTAAAGATTTAAAACGGTTGATACAAAATGGTTTGAGTATTGAAAGTGGTTTACATAGTAAAATAGTTTGGAAAAATATAAATAACTTGAATATTAAAAAGAGATATTTTAAACAGTTTATACTAAAATAATTTATTTTGAAAATAATATCAAATCAAACTATTTCCTTCCATTTCACATATCTGGACTCGTGTCCAATTTCAATTTACTAACTTAAATCGCTTAAATCAAATTAAACCTCATTGTTCAATTTTAAGGTCCAAATCTTAAAATGATTCAATTTCCAAAATTAAAGTCATACCACGATTATCACTTCACATTTCCAATTCAATTCTTTAAAGCAATTTTTTAACTAATTTCAATTTCAACATTTCAAAGCTTGAACTAGAAAATTATTTAATTCGTATAAATCCAAAATTTATTTCCTTCAAAACGATATCATTTAATCAAAATCCAAATTCAAGATTTTAAAACCATTTAATTTAACCAATCCGGTATCCGTATATAATTTTCTACCGTATGGACAAGTGATCATTTATTTCAATTTTAATTATAGGGATGGATATATCATTTCAACCAAATCAGTATCATAGGTAATTAGGTATATATCATTTCAACCCATTTCTTACTTTATTCATAATAATTCAAATAACAATTTATATGCTGTCAATTAATTATAGAGTGATAAGAAGATATATAAAAATAAATAAACATCCAATCAACCAAAATGTCAATAAATAGACATCCATCACAATCAACATCCAAATCAGCCAATAAATCACAACAATTAACTAGTTATCAATATCAGGTACTTAACTAGCAATTAAATTCAATATTACTTTAAATGTCAACTTAATTCAATATAAATTCAAATTTAAAATTTAAATGACAATTTAAATCACCAAATAGAAATCAATAAAATTCTTATCACTTCATAAATTTAACTCAACTAACATAAGAAGATTTAGTATTGCATGAGTGGTTAAATCACTCACCTTTGATTCATAGTCGATTTAAAATCTAATAAAAGCCCAAAATTCCAACAGTTTTCAAATTTAACTAAACCAGTTTAGTGTTATCCGAAATTTCGATACGATCCCAATAGAAGAAACCACGTGCGAATCCGAGTTCATATGCAAAAGTTATGCTAGTTAGAAGGTTTGAAATTAAAATTCAAATTAAATCAACAAAAGGGAAATATCGTAAAAACCTCTTCATCTCCAAACACTCACGTTCCAAAGCAAACTCATAACTGTCGTTCACCTTTTTACCACCGAACACCACTCTAGCCTTTGCACCATGATCAGATACCACCATCGCGTGCGTCGTCGCCTCCTTAACCTTCACTAAACATTTCATTGCCTCCGACGCCTCGATTTGCACACAAAACAAGAAAAATCATAGTCACTTCATGGCCAGATTCTGGCGAACTCCGATGCAAATAGCTCGGTCCAACCGTACATCTTGTAGATCTCGTCAAGCTCCACAAATCTTGTTTTGGGGGTTGAGCGATTTCGTTGAGAGATGAGAGAGATCCAAGGGAAAGAAGATGGAGCGTTTTCAGCCATCGAAATAGGTGGCGGCTGCCATTAAAAAACTAGGGTTTCTAAATATTTCAATAATATACTGGACTCCGAACTAATCATTATATTTTTTGTTTTCAAATAGAAGTTTCCTTTCACAGAATGAAGATGTCCACGTAGCATTTCACGGCTTTCTATTCATACTCAACATAAACTTTTCATTCCCGCTTTACTTTGATGTTGCTCTCATCTCAACAAGCAGCAAACGAATCTTGGATGTTATCTCATGGCCAATGCTTACTAAGCTAATCAACGTCCCTTCCATACCCAGTTGGACCCAAACTAGGTATTCCTTTATTTAGTCCGGGTTAGATGCAGCTGAACCAGCAGAGTGATATGGGGAAGCTCTATGATATATACCTATATGGAGGCGAAATGTATGTCAAAGTCCGGGTAGATATGCTGCTTCCTCCCCGCTAACTCAGCAACAAAAACTCGAGCTATCTTAGTCCCATGAAAGGTCGAACTATATATAATAAAGAGAGGGTCAAGCAACCAGCTTAATAGCTACCTAATTTGTCTACCTAGCTGGCCAATTAATATACCGGACCCAATTGAATAGATAATTTCAATCTACGAAATAATATCGAAGTTTGCTAGGGAACTTAGAACAAGAGTCAATCTGCCTAGGGTCTTCCTTCCTGCCGCTTATCGTTTTGGCTTTCTTATTCCCTAAATGCTTTTATTGAGGCACTTATATGTGTTAAGGTAACTCATCAATCAAGGGTAGTTGTCGATCAATCATTTCGCATGCCGTCAATTTTTCGTTAGTTATGAAGGCGCTAGATGGAGCCTTTCCCTATAGATCTAGCCTCTTAACCTCGAGAACTCCTCCACTGGTTAGGTGCTTAGCGAACAACTAGGAGTTCCATCCAACATAAGCCAGACTCCACATCTATCTCCTATAGAGATAGTTCCAACAAGCCAAGCAACTAAATCACGGTTGGCGCTCCAGTATATTACCACTATTGCCAGTTTCATGAACTATTCTTGTTTCTATGAAACGATCCAGCATATTGATCAGTGCCTGCCTATTTAGCTTGATGAAGACCGGAAGTGGTACATTTTTGAGTCATCGAGTAACCAAGTCTATCCCCGAGTGGTCAATCCTGTTGCTTACATGAACTGCCTCGTGGATGTCAACCCTTTTGTCTAATCGAGTAGGTATTGGTGTCATACCCTTAAGCTATAAGGCCTTCAACTCCTGCTATTCAGCCTAGAGCCTTAAGCATTGTACAAGAATGTGTTGTAGGAGTAATGCATTACCTTCTGGAATTGCAACAACATGGGCATTCTTCTTAGCAAGAATTATTACAGTAGGATAATGGCTAGGAGGATTTGAAAGGCATTAATATTTCCAAGGTTTAGCTCAGGACCCTAATACTCGTTGTGTTTGGTTTGGCCACACATTACTTTAAGAGTCATGATGATATTACCGAGGTACGTCTTTCTCAGAATATTTTGCTTCTCACTTTGGATAGTAAGTAAGAATTTTTCTGTGGACATCCGGAAATCTGTTTCATGTAGCTTGGGAAGGAAATTTTGAGTCGTGATACAGGACTCTTTACATATAAGATCCATTTCTTATGCAATTTGGGATCCTCATATAGTCAACCGGCCTAAGAAGTGGTTCATTTACTCGAGTAGGTGGTACCGGCCTAGTAAACATCGCTTATTCTGGTCTTTCTCAGTGGTGGTATACAATCGGATTATGCACCAATGAAGATCTTTATACCAAAGCTCTTTTTTATTATTTCTTTCTTCTATATCCTCAATAGCGAGTTGGTTACACCTATAACCCGAAAACAAGCATTTTTTGGTTCAAAAATACCGAATCTCGTCTCAATCATCATTTGTCAGGACCTTTTGGAGTAAGCTCCTTGGCTTGGATAGAACATTTAGTTCATGTCGCTATTCCCGGATCTAGGGGAGAGTACGTAAGATGGAATAATTTCTTAGACGTATTACCCGGGTTGGAACCACTTCTTACGGGTCAGTGGAAACTTTATGCCCATTACCCCAATATCATTTATTTAGTACCTCCCAAGGAGCGGGATCTTCCATTCTAACCCTTCTTGGGGGGTTCCATCCACAAACGAAAAGTTTATGGTTGACCGATATGGCTCATCACCATTTAGCTATTGCATTTCCTTTTCTCATTGCTGGTTATATGTATAGAACTCACTTTGGAATTGGACATAGTATCAAAGATCTTTTAGAAGCACATACTCCTTCGGGGGGTCGATTAGGACGTGGGCATAATGCCAACCTCTTTATGATGCAATCAACAATTTGATTTATTATCAATTAGGCCTTGCTCAAGCAAGTTATTACTTCTTTAGTAGCTCAACACATGTACTCTTTACTTGCTTATGCATTCATAGCATAAGACTTTACTACTTAAGCTGCATTATATACTCATCACCAATACATCGCAAGGTTCATAATAATAGAAGCCTTTGCCGATGGAGCTATATTCTTCATCGGATATTATTATCCTAAGCAAAATGAGGATAATGTATTGGAAGAATGTTAGACCATATGGAAGCTACTATATCTCATTTAAGTTGGGCCAGTCTCTTTCTAATGCCTTAAGGTCTTTATGTTCATAATGATGTTATGCTCACTTTTGGTACTCTGAAAAAACAAATCTTGATCGAAAATAGGGCCTCTTTTTCTACGCACCTTACTAGAGGGTCATGTACGGTTCGTTACCGAACAAGAAGACTTGACTTGTTCTCGATCGGACTTGGACCGCTAGTACTTCTTCTATTCCAAACCAGTAGGAGGATCCCTTACTTGAGATTCCATTTTCTCATATCGAAATGAAAGTCAAAGTTTCTCTTGGGATCGATCCAGTATATTAATTGAGAGGCGACGGTTGTAGGCAGGAGGTATTCCTGTGTTCACTCCGACCGATCTAGTATACTTGAGGAAAAGATGTCTCTGACGCGACCGGACTTCCACTATTTTTCATTTTTAGGCGGGTTCGGTCAGTAGAGACAAAATAGATATGCCTCTTTCTATCTATCCCATGCGAATCGGATATCCCCAGCTTCCACGATCTGCATACCGAGAAAGAGATGTGGAAAGGCCTGAGGCCAGAGCAAATTGGGTTGGGGTATAGAGCCGTAAGCGTGGTGGGGTGACAGAGGACGTGCTCGTACGGTTCATAGTGCGCTATGAGATTCTCATGGATTGTTAGGAACGTCCAATATATTCGAAATATGCCTTTCTAAGAGCATTACAATCTACAGCTCAAATGGTACCTTATGAAGTCTCCATTGGTCTTATTCTTATTGAATGCCCTACGAGAATGTTTGGATCCGCGATGGCAATCGCTCAGATGTTCCCCTAACCCAACTCGGGAACGGACCGGAGGGAACCACAGCACGAGGAATGTCCATGTCTCATCGCAAGGATCATTTTGCATTTTGGGTCGTGGGACCGCCAGTCTGAGGCATAAGGGTTGTGGTACTACCCAGGTGCAAAGAACCCAGGGGTGACTGCAATGAGCAGAAATGTCACTCACTGGCCTAAACGATGAGCAAACACTCGAATGTGAGAGCAAGGGATCACCCAACGAATGGACGAGCTCCAATGAGGCCTAAGTATACTGGGGCAAACCGTGCTTTCAGAGAAGTGGTGGATTACATAAATAAACTCTGAACTATGACTGACTAAGCCATGCCTTTAAGGGGGCGGGGCCAAGCCTAGAATGTATGGGTGATAGATCGGCCATAGGAGTACTCCGGGATATACACTAGGGAAAAGTCAAGCATATGACGATGTCGCTTGTATTCATTTCGTGGAAGTCCTCGACAGAGGAAAGGGCAGTATGTGATGGCGCGTTCTGCTTCTTAGGGCGTAGAAATCATTCGGGTGATGCATGGTAGCTGGTATAGATGATGAAAGGCAGGCCACTTGATTGAACTAAGACCTATTTTTAGAATCTAATAGGCAGCAAGCAGAGTTGAATAGGAAAGGGGGTGGCCGGTGAGTGCCTTTTTTGTTAGAAAGGGTTGGAATCTAACATGGCTAGCTACAAGTAGAGCCAAAGAAAGATGAGATGGGATGGACTGCCAGAGGCACCTCCGCTAGCTAAGATAGATATCTATTATCGGTGCACACATTCTCTATTTAAAATCTCTCCCCGACCTAGCCAGGCCGAATCGAGCCGCCACTTGGGATGGGAATGGCTCAGCCCACATGCATCATTTAATGAAAGCACTCTAGTCGCCTCCGACCAGTGGCTTATCAACGGCTATGCTAGTAGCTCCCCACCAAATTCAAATTCCCTTAGGGCAAAACAACGCATGAGTCGTTCAGGACCACACCCTCTCGAGAGCAGGATGCCGGTCGAGATGAAGCTAGCCCTTCGAGAATTGAACAGCGTCTCGGTCTAAGAATAGTTTGGATCGGTCCCCTTATAAGTATACTTTCCGTCGCCTCCCACTCACTTTGCTCACATTGGGCTTGTCTTTCCCCAACATCTTATCAACGGTGGACGCCGAAAAGGAACCAATCTAGCCTTTTCGAAGAAAGGAAAGCTTAGCTTGGTAGGTGTTGCTTACTCACCCATGCAATCACCTCATACAATGCAATGCTATGAACACGAAAGTTTGCAGTTCAGCCCGCTCCCCTTTTCCCATGTGGAGTCATAGGCAACGCCTCATAAAAAAGAAAAGCACGGACGAGCCACATGCAGGGAAACTTGCACGTGTGGTACTAGCCGAGGACCCCAGTATACTATACTAATATTTGTAGGTCTCTGTAATTCGAGTGAGAATGTCATAGCGCAAAAGTAGATATGGTCCATTATTTCCTTATTCCCTATATTGGTTATGTTCCTTATTCCTCGTCTAGCAGAAACTAATTGAGCTCCATCTGATCTCCAGAAGTGGAAGCTGAATCGTTTGCAGGCTATAATGTAGAATATGCATGGGATGCATTCCTTAATAATTCCCTGTTAGCGGAAGCCAATGTCCCGGGGTCCCAGGGACTCGTTCTGACTTATACAAGGGGTGGGTCTTTACCAACTTCAAAATCCAACAGGGAAGAAAAAGAGGGTCAGGGCATTCTTCATTATTTGGCTTCACACCTCCCCAGAAGTATACTAGATTAGTCTGCCCTTCCAAAAATATACTAGACTTGCCAAATTGATCGAGGTCACCTCACAATTAATATATTGGCATCCAGAATTAATATACTAGGTGTATTGGACCTCCAATTAAGATACTGGTCGAAGTTGGACCTCTAATTAAGATACTGGGTCGCCATGTTATCAGGGAGTTGGATAAAGCAAACTCCCTCCTTGGACAAGCATGGGGCTTAGTCAACTCGAATCGGGTTGCACTGCTTGATGCTCCGATCGAAAACAAATCAGTGGGGCCATGCCAGTACGACAGAATATGCGTTATAAAGGTAATTCCTTCATTTATAACGACGCCTTACTTTAGTAAAAAGCCGGGCAGAACTTCTAAAAAGGTGCCTGCTCGCTTCCATAGAATGATATCGTGGCAACGTGGATCTAAATGGGTTTCTTAGATCCTAGGGAACTATCGCAAGTATGGCCAACCTATAGAACAAAAATGTCGTGTCGTCCAGCGGAGATTACAAGAAGTTGACTCGGAGCCCTGAAGAAGGTGACTCGCACAAACAGCTGACTCCTTTTCGTTTTAATAGAAAGGAATAGCCAAATCAACCCTGCTGGCTGGTCAATCTCAGTGACCTTATCGGTTGGCAAACTGGAGACGGACGACCACGGTCCCAACCTTACCGGCACCATAGTTTACTAATTAATGAAGCCCCTTAACCCAATTATATTGCAAAATAAACCAACTGATCATGCCATGTTGTTTCTGTTGATTGAGGGGCGCCACAGAATCCATCCATAAACCCTCGGCAACCTTCGTCACCAAAGCGTCACCTTCAAAACACTCTAGTGGAGCAAGTTGGAGAGTATACTTAGGAGGGCACAGCCCACTACATAAGCCACGTTTAGCTGAGGCGAGTAGCAAGTGGGGGAGAGTCCAGTAAGTACAACAATGTTGGGGTGGGACACTAGTACTTAAACTGGGGTTGGCATGCTAATCTTGCATTTTTCAACAGGCTCTTAGTTGCAGCTTCCTTTGGGTGCCTTCCCTACTTCTCTAGTATTTTAATGACCCGATCGAGAGAGTACAAAACATTGCTATAAAGATTGAGTGGGACTTAATCTCAATAAGAAGCGGTGCCAATATATTAATTGCGGGACAACCGAGACGGCTGGCCTGGGTGCGCGGCTTACGAAAAAGTTAAGCGGCTAGGTTGACAATGCCCCCATTTTTTTCTATTTTCTGAATTGGAAGAGAATCCCATTTTTCTTCCCCATAGGATCTCTGTTTCCCAGCCACTAAGGTTCTTGGGTATGGTATATGAATGCGAGTGCAGGAAGTTCTAGCATAAGAAATCATTTGATTCGCTACACACCTAAAGTAGAATAGGCGAGTGAACTGCGTGTGTCCTACCTCTAAGGAATCACGTCTATCGAATTCCTGAATCATTCCATCCACCCAAAGGTTCATCTCCTATTGGTATATATATAGTTAAAGTCATCTGGTCATTCTTCTAAAGGTTTTTCTATACCGCTACAATATTACTTATTCTATTTATTCGCCCCCTAAGTAATATTGTGCGGAAGATTTTAGAATTATCCATAACTGTTTAGCACTTAGCATTCGGCTGAGACTCCAACCTCAATTCCTGGTGAGCAAACCATTTTCCTTTGCCAACACAACATTAAGGATGTTCCAACAATTCATTCTATCATGACTTGATATATATGTTCTTCCATATGGTTTTTTCCATTATTTACCAGCACCACCTTTTCTCAATTTGACTCTTCCTCGCCATACCGATTGCTCTAGTTTCATCTAAGATACAACCATCATCCTAGGATTGTATAGATCTTCCGCTCTGAAGATAGATATAGTTTAAGGGTTATTAGTTAAAGAATAGAAAGGTATCCTTGCTTCCTTATCTCATCTCACCCGGCTACAGACCGTAATTATTTCTCTTTCAAACGGTGCTGAAGAAGATAGGTTTACCTTTTTGCAACCTTAATTAGGAGGGTAGAGCTAGGGGCGATTTCAGCTCTTCTATTCTCTTCATTTAGATCTTAGACTTCTGCAAATTTTGACTGCCCAATTAATTTACAGGGCTTGACTTGCGGATATGATAGATTTTCTATTTCGCAAGAGTCTTAGTTGAATATGACTTTACTGGTTGGGAATCTTTGACTTCCCAACTCCAAGAACCAAAGCTTATGTATCAATAAAGAACTAGAAAGCCCATTTTTCATAATCAAAATAAGAAAAAGAGAAGCCCTGAAAGATCCTAGGTTTCGGCTAATTCTAATTAATCACATTAGTATATTTGCACAAGAGTCCATTTTCCGCTCTCAACCGACCTGGGATCCTACCTCTGGCAATGAATCATTCAATCGATGGAAGGGGCTAAAGAAAGAATGTGCTACCAACTTTCTTCGGAATTGGACAACCAATAAGGCTCCCAAAGGAAGCTTGATCAGGTCTTCTAAACTGCATATCTTTTATTAGAGAACTGCCCTCGGTTTAGATCTAGAACTCTTCCCTGATATTAGGTATTCTAGTAGTAAAGGAACTACAGAAGTTCAAACTTGCTCGACTGAAAAGAAGAGGAAGAAGTCCATGAAATTACGGAAGTCAACCATGTTAGGGAGGCACCATTCTGTTCTATAGTGCTCCTCATCGTCCCGAGAACCGTTCTCTTCGCACCTTACCTTATAGTAGTTACCAATGAAAATGATCCAACTAATATACTGAACTTGGTATTCCAGTATACGCTACGCACCTCTTTTAAACAAATTAATTACTGGGTCACCCTAGATTTTTTAGTAAAGAATTTTACTAAGGCACCTAGGTCTCAGGAGATACCTATGCCCAATTAATATACTGGCCTTGATGTTATCTTGGGAAAACTTGTTAACAACCTAATGAACATCGGACGCGGAAAAATCTCTCTCTCTTTCGTTGCGCACCTCATTGCTCCAGAGCGGTGATTCCTCTATTATATAGATCTAGTACATCGAAAATAGGCCCACAACAGGCCTTATGTGAAATTCCTCAATTGATTTGTTTTGTCCGGTTTATTACATACACGTACGTACACGTACACCTGTAATGCCTTACGCGGGCGCATCAGACTTGTACTTGATCAGACTAGTACTTGCTCTGTTCCGAACCGATCCTGAACTCCATCCTGGTTAATATAATGGATGTTAGTTGTCGTGAAATTAATATACTGGCCAAGTGCACTGGATCGATTGGTTTCGAGTGTTCCATTGTTAGCTCTCATAACACTTATTCGTGATCTGTCTCGGTAAAGCAAGATGTCTCATGTTCGCTGCTACAATAGCTTAAGCAGCATCGGGTACGTGTTCTTTTCAGAAAGAACTTGTTTTTTAGTCGTAAGATCAATGGTTGTGAAGGGAGAAGCATAGTCTGTGGCTAAGGGGGCCACTAATGGCTCTCGAGGGATAATATCATGACTACCCACTAACATAATTGCTTCCTTCCTTTGGTGGATAGCTGCATCCAATGGTCGTACCTGGTCCAAAAACAACTTAGTATACTGGAATTAATATACTGGCATCCCTGGAGACAAGTAGCTTATTGTCAACATTGGTACCGGCTTCTCTTCCTTTTTGTTTCGGATAAGAAAAGATATTAGGAAAGTCATAACTTTAACCCGAACTAGTCATTACAACCTCAGCTAATAGTTTGGATTGGTCCTTCCGAATTAATATATTGGCTTATGACCAAAGCCAAAGCTAACTGAACCCTCAGAGTTTATACTGGACATCAGTAAGATGTCGCCTCGGCATTCTAATAAGGAATTGTTCAACAAAGCCATGAACACATTAGGCAAAGAAAGAGAGGGCACAAAACCATGTTCGAGTGTATATTCAGCTTCCTCTATGAATAATGTGCTGGATGCCATGTATACACCCTAAAAGACAAAAAGAAAGATGCGTAGCCTATCCTGATGTCTGAGCTAGTCTACTTGAAGGATTCATTCATCCCACTCACGATAGATCTCTTATATTCACTCACGTTTCTCATAGTGTTACTAGGCCAGTTCTTTCCTTATGATATAATTGTTTGCTTATCTTTCTTTGTCGCTATTCTCCTTCCTACTGACAAGCACATGGCTTATGAGAATTGACTTCGGTTGGATCGCCCCCTAGCACGACGTCTGGATAAATAACATAGCCTGATAGGATGTCCTCTTCTCTACTAGCTCCATCTATACCTGTACCTTATTCCCTGAAATGAAAGACTTCTTGCCTTACCACTTGTCCATGCTAGTTCAAAAGACCCTGTTTCTCCATTCATGGGTTCATTGAACAGATATCACTCGACTACGGAAGAACACCAATATATCAATTACTAAAATGTCCAAGGGATAATAAATTGGTTGGATAATACTTTCTTGCTTCCCCTTGCTATTTCTTAGTCTGTTTCGTTTCTCTCTACCAATAATTTTGGAACTCGTTCATTTAATCCGGTTTCAGCATGGTTCAAAAGATAAACCTTCTTCGACTAATACCCATGCCAACACGATTGTTGATAGACTGATTTTGATAACCAACTTGGCGAACATCATAAGCGACTTCCTTCTAACATGCCAGCTTATGTCAAGGCGAATGGGTGATAACTAATCCTACATTAATTGGGTGACTTCGACAACCGAAACATAGACAACCAACATCCAGTATATTTTTTGAATATCAACCAATGTTTCCCTAACTGATATCAGGGTTTCATTTCTCATTCGGAATCCAGCTCCTCTCTAATACGAAGAAGAACTAGCAAAGCTAGGAGAGTCGTATTTAGAGTATTACACTATGCGACCCCAATCAATTAGGGGAGGGTGGAGAAAATATCTATCCCAAGTCCTATTTGAATAGGAAAGACTAAACAAGCGTAGTGATAAGAGTGTAGCATCTCACTGGTGAGGTTCTTTATTCACAAGCCCTTATGTTTCTAAGTAGTTTGGTATGTTATGAATGAGAGTGGAAGGTAGATGAAAGCAAGCAACTGGTTTTATATAAGAGCATGCGTAAGCCTATCAATCACTAATGGGAAGAACAAATACTAGTTTCCCAGAGTGAAGAAAGAATACTACTAATGGGGTGAGTCACTCAACAGATAAAGAACCTATCTATCCTGGGTCCTATTAGAATAGGAAATGTATAACATGGACAAAAGTGAAGCGCAAGCGACCTCTAGGGAGGAGTTAATATCTTGAGAGTGATAGCAACCTCCTATTGAGATTGAAACAATCACTTCCAAATTTCAAAGCAAGGCGAGTATACTAATTTGGGTGAGGCTCCTGTATAAACATTGGAGAGGTATATTAATTGGGAGGGAGAATCGGACTTGTTTGCAAGAGGAGCCGCCCGCTTCTGCTCTTAGCCCGAAGGAAGTGGATAATAGCATTGGCTGCTTAGGGAGGAATTTCCCGGCTCATGTGGCATAATGTATTTATCAGGAATCACTCTCAGTTTCATTAAGTGAGGAGCGTAGCAAGGAAATGTATAAAAGAACGGAGCCTAGTTCAGGATTGGTAGTCCGTTATTCTTTTTGATTCCATTTGGTAGATACTGAATAGAAAAGTGTATGGTGTTATGAAAAGAACCAGGCCAATTAACGAATGCAGATCAATCAGCCTTTTCAATAGGTTACGGGAGTCAACATTAGGACTACATGCTAAGGCAACAACAATAGGGACCCAATCACCTGTGTAATGATCACTGATACAAGTTAGTCCATCCAAGTAAAAACATCGGCCTCGTCTTAGTGTGAAGAGGGGACTCGACGTTGCTCCTCGGTTTGATTTCATCAAAATTACCTCAGGTCGCCTCTATAGGAAGAGGTGCGAAGCGAAGACTGGATGCTAAGCCGCTATAGCAATTGACTACTCATTTTGTGGAAGCGGTGGGAATCCTAGTCATAATCCTAGCCTGAGTGAATAATGACATCCATCTGTATCCCCGGAAGTTGTCATTGGTTCCAACTATCCATTGGGCAAAATGCAAAACCATAGGCTATGTTACCGGTCCAAACTATTATACATGATTTTCATGTCAAATTTTCACTTGGTTCAATCTATCTCCTAGTTAGGTTGGTTTTTTGTGAAATCCCACAGAAGCAAAAAAACACGGAGTTATTGCAATTTCATTGCAATTGATTTCATCGCATTATTCTATTGTGTAGTTGTTCAGTCAAATAACGAGGGAACACCGAAAGCAAGAAAACAAGAGAAACCCAAGTAAACATTCATGAGGAACACGAACTTGGATTTTGTTGAACTATGCAACCGGAAACATATGAATTTCGGTCGCTACTGGTCTACAAACCTAGGGAAGACTAATTATTACTAGTCCGATTGACCAGTCCTTTCGTTGATTCCGTCGTTTATCGGTTCCGCTTTGCTTCCTCACCTTACCAGAAGAGCTAGGCATCCTTCTGTCTTAAGACCATAGCACAGTACCTTTTTCCTTAACCAATGGTCTAGCTTTCTATCTAAGGTTGGTGCCCAAGATTGATTAGCTGATGCTTGGTTTGAGAATACCTCTGCCAATACCAATATAGGAACCACAAAATCCATTCAAAAAAGCAAACTTGTGAACAATGTCCTTCCTTTGAACCAACTGAAAACATAATCAACAATTTCAATAGAAGACCTATTAATATACTGGGATGGGAGATCTAAAAAGCTCTGCCCAAAACCCTATCTTATGCTTATTGATCGAACAAATAGGGCTTTCTATCGGTTACTTGATGAGGAAATATGCACCCAGTATAAACATTGGCGATCTATTAGATTGACGAGGCGGCCGATCCAAACTATTATAAACATTCGAGGAGTGTTAGTGTGGATCACAGAGGCGTGGACGAGTCACTTGACCTATGCAAATAGCGAAACAAGGATCCAAGGGACATAGATTTCATGCAACCAAGATTGGCAAGGAAATATGCACTGGGGCTGTTTCCAATTGTCGAACAATAATGAGTAGGTCAAGTTGGACTAGTCATGATTTGCGCCTCATTTATTTATGAATAACGACCTCACCCAGTATATTAATGTAAGGAATGGGATTTTCGACTTCGGAAAATCAACATCGATACGTCCATTGTATCAACTGCCGAGCAATCGAAGGCCGGAAAAACCGAATTGTTAGGGTTAAAGAAGAAGAGGTAGAAGAAGAAAGAAAGAAAGAAAGAAAGAAAGAAGAAAACAGAAACAATAACAGAATCTCATATTTCGCAGCGGAACAACATATAATATATCAATGAATAATCTTTAAAATAAAGAATCATATCTGTTATTACATTACATTACATTATCAGAGTTTACAACAACAAAACAGCGGAAAAGAAATACTATATACTAGTTGATACGTCATGCCATCCAGCTTGCTCCTGATCTCCACAGCAACTCCTGAATTCCAAAATGACCTGATAACCTGACTCTAGGCTGCCCGTGTTAAAATTGGTGGGCACCCAGAGTTTAGGAAGGGAACAATAAACTCCAGGTCAGTCATGGGACTGGTGTGAGAACTTAAAACAGTTTATCTTATAAAAACAAACAAAGAAATATTTTAAAATAGGTCTGCAATGCTTTTAGAAAATGTAACTACCATAAGGCCTCCTGCCACACACACAATGCAAACGCAGAATCGGAGGAGATTTCTCCTTATGATAGTCAAACATGCTTGATACGCAAATTTCTTCGATATTATTACTATAAGTGCAAAGTGTAGGAAAACATTTCGAAAGTATGATATAAATCTTAGCCAACATAGACATTCCTAACTATGCCTACTATAGCTACCATCTAAACAGTGGTGACCACCATAAGTAAATGGAAGGTTCTACAACTAAAACTGTACAAGGTGCGTATTGGAGTTTGGATTTCCAACAAATGGCCAGGCCAAGGAACTTCCCATTGCCACATGGGTACGCCTTTGGAAGGACGCCACAAGAACCTAACCGGATCTCTGCCAACACAAGGCCAGGTTACCTCTAGCTAGGTAACTACTGACACGAGTATGCCATCCCCCGGTCGTAACCAACCTTTATCTCGGGATTCACCAACAACCGCAAAGAAATAAATTTGCAGCAACCACATAGGTTAAGTATTTAGGCTCCATACCAAAATACCACCTCTATCCAGAAGGAAATGAACATACCCTATTGGGGCGTGATCCCCAAATAACCTTGCTGCATTCTTCCTGTTTTGACCATTTCCAGGGTGTGAGGTCTGACGAAGTCTCATCCGTAAAGCTACACTTTTCATAAAAGCCACGCTTTGATCAACAAATGATCAGCAGCACTCAGCATGCCATAATACCAAGTTGGGAATATATCACTAGTAACCATCAACTACATAACCTCTGAGCTCGTACGTCTCAGAGAAGGGTGTTAAGCTAAGACAATAAATTCTCCGCCACCAACAGAAATGTATTTGATAGAAACCAGCTTTACATCTCAAATTGTAACGTCAGACACACATCCATACAAGTCCGTTCCGGGATTGAACGGAACCGAAGGCACTTCCAAAGAAGCCCTTGCAATCCGGGTATTCACTAATCACGATCGGACTTCCCATCACAAAGGGTGATAAAATCTCTATATCGGAGATCAACCGATGCAGAGACATTCGACGGCAATCCTTCCGTTTACGAAAATATCCGATCTTCAACGCCGGTCTTCAAATGCTATCTATTACGACATATCACTATTCGGAATGGGATTTATGACCCAAAGGTCCTCTCCCGGCTAAACCGAATAACGAGCGCTTATTTTTAAAATAAGTGTAGCATTCAAATTCAAGAAAATCACAACAAATACCCATTTAAAGGTAAATATTGATAGTCGGTGATTTAACTATCAAAGCAAACCAACAAAATTCAGCACCATAACAATCACTAGGCCCTTTTTTAATCTTCCATAAATTAAATAACTTGCCAAATATTCACTTCAATTTATCTTTAAAAATATATATTCTCTAAACCATTTCAATTTCTACATTGGAAAACATTTCCAAATACTTATTTAACAATAAGTAATTCACAAATCCATTTATTTTCAATACTTAGAAAATATTCAATATACTTAAAACACGATTAAGTATATATTTTATTTTTTTAAGGACAACGTTCTCTTTACACACATTTATCTGGGTCAAAACTGAAAGAGGGGGCTATGCGGTAGGATCGTGTAATATGGAATAATGAAATAGTCTAGGTATATAAAGTAGGTAAATGCAAGGAGACACCAGGATTTTATACTGGTTCGGACCTCTCGTCCTACGTCCAGTCCCTAAGCTTCACTTAGGAATTTCACTAACTAACACCCTCACTTCACCCGAAGGAATAGGTTTACAACTTACCCGAACAACCGAACGGGATTTCTTGCCTCAACTACCGAAGAGGACTTCAACCCAATTACTAAAATACAATATTCGACTTGTTGTGTTCTTGTCAACACTAATGAGTCTAATGTAGTACAATATTCCTATAATCTTATCCTCGAGAGTATGCAATGTGTTTGTGAAGATTTAGAAAATGTGAATTGCTATGAATCAAAAGAATGTTATAAACAAAAACAGTGATTCAAGCAATAGGTTGGTGATTGCTTTGATAATGTTTAGAAAATATGATCAAGAAATAGATAGATTAGAGTAAGAGAATTCGGTTATCTAAACGATGTTAGAATCATGTATATATATTTGTACAAGAGGTGCATTTGTTGTTAAAGGTTGCAAACAAGAGATGCTTCCATTTCCATTGATGAATGGTCGCAACTCTTGGGAAGAAAAAGGTGTCTTTTCAGAGAAAATTCGCAGGTTTAAATTCAGTTGACTGAGCAGGAGATTCAGTCGACTGAAAATATGAAGAAAAATTTTCAGGAAAAAATTCAGTCGACTGTGCAGGAAATTCAGTCGACTGAAACTGTGCATGTGTATAAATTTGTTCCAGTTTCAGTCGACTGACTGTTCCTGTTCAGTCGACTGAACTCTGTTGTTAAACAAAAACAGCAGTAGCTCATTTGGTTAGAGTACATGCCTTCCAAATTAGGTACCTGGGTTCGAGCCCCGCTCCATGCATTTTTTGAAAACTTGATTTTGATTAAAATATGCATGCAAGTTTATTTGAATGTGAATGATGATTCTTGAGGAAATATTTTAACAAAGCACTTACTAGACTCTATATACATGTTTGATGACTCTTGTTAAAATATATAACTATATGAACCATACTTTGAGTCGTTGAGTCAGGATGATGTCGTAGTCGTAGATTCGTGAATTTTTGTCAGCAGTCAAAACCTATGATCCAACATTCTCCCCCTTTTTTATGATGACAACTCCATTTTCTATGAACGAATCTTTGACAAGCTTTGTTGATCATATCTCTCTCACTGAATATCTTCCCGTAATTGTGCTATCGATTTCTCCCCCTGAACCTATGCTATATATTCCTTTTTAATCTTTTTCCCCCTTAATCTGTGCTTACATGGTTTATTCCTGCAAATTGTGTTAGAGAGAAATATCTTTCTCCCCCTTTGTCATCGACAAAAAGGAGAGTTTATATGATGATATAAAATATATTTTACATAATTGTTAACATAGAGCAATATGAAACAAAATGACCACTACTTATAATGTGAGGTATCAGAAGAAAAAAAAATTAACATTTAAAGCATGCAATACCCAAGGTTTTTATAATTTACTAATTTTTAGGAAACCATACCCATTTGGGTGTGGTTGAACCTTTATAAATATAATTTTCATTATTAACTACCATATCAAAATAATCATCAATGTATTTTTCTCTATTTTTACAATTAATAGGAACCCATATACTTGGATAATTTTTATTCATGTTTCCTGTTAATGATTTTGTACTTCTAGAGAAATTATCAACATTATAGATCATAGTAGTATTTGAATTTCTATAAAAATTAGATTTAGGCTTTACTCGAAATTTAATACTAGTACCATCATTTTTACTATACATGAAAGCATATCTAGTACTATTTCGGCGATCAGTTTTGTTATATCCTAAATCACTTTTATCATTGAGAGCTTTTGAATTTTTAACATAACCTAATCCCTTTTTATTTGAAGCAAGTTGAGAATTTTCAATAATCCTGGATAAATTTTCTCTCCCTTTATTAAAATTGGAAATATTTTTAGTAATGTCATCAAGCTTAGTTTTGAGACTAGTGTTATCTAACTCAACAATTTTAATTTTTGTTTTTAACTCATGATTCTCAGAAGCTAGAGCATTATTCTTTTCTTTTTGAGTTTCTATTTCTTGACTTAATAGAGCGAGTTGAGAATTGTCAAAGAGTGAATCTTGAATTTTCTCAAGTTCTTCTTCTAATATTTTCTTTTCGTCTTTAAGCATATCTCTTTCGAATTGTGCTTTCTTCTTATTTTCTAGAGCTTCCTTATATTTTCTTTTGAGACTTTTTAAAGTGTCTAGAAGTTCTGAATTTATTTCTATCATATCATCAAAAGTTAGATCACTAACCTCATTATCTTTTGCCATGAAGCATTTGTTTGTTTGCTCCTTTGATTTTTCATTATTGCTCTTCCTCTTCTTATTGCCTTGACTAGATCTCTTTATAGCCATTTATTCTAGGATGTTGTTACGATCTCTAGAATACCAGGCTCTGATACCACTTGAAAGAGGGGGCTATGCGGTAGGATCGTGTAATATGGAATAATGAAATAGTCTAGGTATATAAAGTAGGTAAATGCAAGGAGACACCAGGATTTTATACTGGTTCGGACCTCTCGTCCTACGTCCAGTCCCTAAGCTTCACTTAGGAATTTCACTAACTAACACCCTCACTTCACCCGGAGGAATAGGTTTACAACTTACCCGAACAACCGAACGGGATTTCTTGCCTCAACTACCGAAGAGGACTTCAACCCAATTACTAAAATACAATATTCGACTTGTTGTGTTCTTGTCAACACTAATGAGTCTAATGTAGTACAATATTCCTATAATCTTATCCTCGAGAGTATGCAATGTGTTTGTGAAGATTTAGAAAATGTGAATTGCTATGAATCAAAAGAATGTTATAAACAAAAACAGTGATTCAAGCAATAGGTTGGTGATTGCTTTGATAATGTTTAGAAAATATGATCAAGAAATAGATAGATTAGAGTAAGAGAATTCGGTTATCTAAACGATGTTAGAATCATGTATATATATTTGTACAAGAGGTGCATTTGTTGTTAAAGGTTGCAAACAAGAGATGCTTCCATTTCCATTGATGAATGGTCGCAACTCTTGGGAAGAAAAAGGTGTCTTTTCAGAGAAAATTCGTAGGTTTAAATTCAGTTGACTGAGCAGGAGATTCAGTCGACTGAAAATATGAAGAAAAATTTTCAGGAAAAAATTCAGTCGACTGTGCAGGAAATTCAGTCGACTGAAACTGTGCATGTGTATAAATTTGTTCCAGTTTCAGTCGACTGACTGTTCCTGTTCAGTCGACTGAACTCTGTTGTTAAACAAAAACAGCGGTAGCTCATTTGGTTAGAGTACATGCCTTCCAAACTAGTGACCCGGGTTCGAGCCCCGCTCCATGCATTTTTTGAAAACTTGATTTTGATTAAAATATGCATGCAAGTTTATTTGAATGTGAATGATGATTCTTGAGGAAAGATTTTAACAAAGCACTTACTAGACTCTATATACATATTTGATGACTCTTGTTAAAATATATAACTATACGAACCATACTTTGAGTCGTTGAGTCAGGATGATGTCGTAGTCGTAGATTCGTGAATTTTTGTCAGCAGTCAAAACCTATGATCCAACAAAAACGAATGTTGCATAAAACATCATTACGACAACCCAACATCACTAGTATAGGGATTCAAAATTTAGATAGATATATAAATCCCAATACTATATAAAACATTTCCTTTCGAAAATCATTTACTATAACAACAGTGTTATAGTCCATCTTTTCCTTATTTCTCGAAAACGTCTATTTCAACAATAAATGTTGGAAACTATGGTTTCGATCCTTAACACATTTTAAAACAACTTCAAATCGTTTTAGTTCTATTTAAAAGATCATTTCCTAAAACATTTCTTTAATATATTATTCACCGTCCAAAATCGTGAATATAAATCGTTTACCAAATTCAACACTTCTACATATTTTAATTTAAAGGATTATTCACTGTCCAAAATCGTGGATATATCTCCTTTAATAAGCTTTCCTATTTACTTATCGATTTCAGTTGGTTTCGGATTTATAAAACAACGTTTAAAAATTCACATATATATTTTCCAAAAACTTCAACTTATAAAATCCCTTAATTAACAAATTCTATTTATCTCTCATTTAAATGCCAAAATCCAATTTATAAGGTAATTACTTATAAATCTTTTATTTTACAAAATCTATTCATTTTATAACTTCACAATTTATAAACCTATAAATTTCATTCGCTTATGAAATCCATTTATGCTTCATTTTAACACTTATAAAAACTCGTTTTATAATTCCAATATTTTAATTTATAAATATCAATTTTATAAATCTTTTATATAAACCGTTTATAATAATTCAAAAATCCTAATTTAAACCATTTTACAAATTAATTAACTACTTTTTAAAAAAAATCACATTTCGGTTATATTTCACAAAAATCATAATTTTTATAACATAAAAATTAACGTTTATTTATTTAAAATGAATTAATTCCAAAATTTAATAAAAATATATACTTTCAAAAATCACTTAAAAAAATCCTTTTAAATTCGAAATCGTTACTTTAATATTTTTAAAACAAAAATAAACCCAATGCTGCAACAACACCAATACATCAACCACGACATCCAAACATCATATATCAATATGATAACAGAATATATCGCAAATATCTGTAAATAAATCAATACTGTTTAGGAATCCAGTTGGATCCCTCCAACCTGTTTCCCTGTATCCACAAATGTTAGCACAATACCAATCCCGTTTCAAGACGGAATATCGCGGTACATGGGTTTATATAAAATATTATCCGCTATTATGCGGCGCAATAGGGTCTCATCCGCTATATAATGCGGGAAATCAACTCTAAGTACATATATAATACCAATTCCACTTCACGGTGGAATATCGCGGTATATGTGTTTAATAATAACATCCGCTTAATATACGGTGTATAGGGTCTATTTCAATACTACAGATAGCAATTTATCATCCAAGCATAAAATCAACATAATCAAGCAATTTTAAATCTAACTATTTAAGATTTAAATCGAAACACAATTCGATTGAGTGAGAAGTTCTCACCTTGTTTCAAATACAGTTGCAATGTTCTATTCCGAACAAAATTAAACGCGCGTTTAATTTTACCCAAAATTATCACTAGCTCCAATCGATCCCAATCCAGCTCCATCGCGTAGTGCTCGTCAATACGAAGCCAACGCAATTTGTTTCGTCAAATTCTGACCTCGTACGAAGAAGTTATAGCGTTTTAAACATTACACAATTTCAATATAATTATATAAATCAATTTATATTTTAATTTGCAAACCCTACAATCTCGGGCGTGCATTTCCAGGAGATGAAATCGTGGCCGTTACTTCCTTCTTCCTTCTTCCAGGTTACAATGTTCAAAACCGAACGTTTTTAAACCCATAGCCGCCCTCTTCTCGAAATTATCGAGCCATCTCCATTGACTTTGACAACGATCAGAGGCCGCCATTGGAATGCTCGTGCTTGCCTCCACCCTTAGCCGCCGTATCAGGAAGCTCGGCACCCCCTATCTTGAAAAACGTGCACGTCCGTGATGCCTTTATGGCGAGATTCTCGTCAATCCGCTTCATCGTTTCCAATCATGACCGTTGAATTGATAGTTCTCGTCGTGCTCTACGTTATTGTAGTTGGAAGTTTCTCGAATTAATGTGTAGATTTGAAGAAAATGAGGGAGGAAGGAGATGCAATTTCGACCATTAATATATAACTGGCGGCTAGGGCTTGAAGATTAGGGTTTGATGCAAAAAACAAAGAATGAGATCCTTTTATAGAAAATTCTCAAACACTATTCATCCGAAAATTTTCCGAACTCGAAACGAAGCGTGCCACCTAGCGTTTATAATGTTTTACCCCTATTCCAAATGCAATGGAATATATATCGGGAGCCAATTCGATCATATTTGGAAGATTGGTTTCCGAATCGACTAATTTAAATTTAAAAATTCACTTAAACCGATTTCAATGCGTTTTGGCTTGCCCCGGACAAACCGTAAATCCGATTGACACGAAATTTGAAATCATACAGTAATATAACATTACGGATCCGATGAAACTAGTTTTGTCGAAATCCGATACTGTTTTAAAAATGGCTATTTTTACTCGTCAATTAAATATTAAAATATTCAATTTCTACAATTTAACATTTAATTCGATTTTAAAAGTTCTATAACATCATTCTAACTCCGATATGATTTAATACAACTTTATAAATCATATTTAATCACATTAAACCCAATTTCAAATTATTTCTATAATTTCAAATATTAAATTATCGATTTAATTATCCAATTAAATCTAGATATTCGAAATATAATTTATTCGACTTACAAATTTTTACTTGTTAATATTTAAAATCAATTAAATATACGAATTTCAAATGACAGAAATTATGGGTCGTTACAATTAATTTAGGACTACATAGCAAAATGAAATAGTTGTTTCTCGGTCCTCTAGCTTTGAGACTTCGTAAGCAGCCAGGTCATTCGATTTGGCAAGAGCAGCTATGGATTTTCCATTGATCTTTCTTTATTTTAGTTGATTAGAGTGAGGATATTTTAATGTATGAAGTTTGTACATGATTTCACGAATCTAACAAGGAATATTGGGTAATTCAGCCCAGACATGGAATCAGAATCTCATGTATTTGCTGAAGGTTGCACTTCTTTTCACTCCTATACGGTCGATTGGTAGGGTACAGGACTGCCCTAAGGGAAGACTTTGGGTTTGACTCGCGCTTTTAGACATCTATTGCGATTAGTGATGCTACGCACCTTCGCTTTGTCCCCAAACTCAATAAAATGATATGAAATCAATATACAAAATTTGGTACCTAACTAATACCAGGAATCTTAAAGATGACATCCATCCTAGACTACTACAAATAGAACTTAACTACCAGTCGACGAATTTAAGCATATTCTCTAATCCGTTGTGATTGGTTGACCTTCCCGTATGTAAATGGTGATCGTCTTTAGTAGTTTGATTCCTCATTACACTGCAATAATTCATTCATCCCAGAAAGGTACCCAATTAATATACTAGGGACCTCAAATCTTAGATATATCATAGTGTCAAGAAAAATGGTTGGAATATTCATTTTGAAAATCTTTATTTGATTTTGATTTTCTTAACAAATGAAAGTTAAACAAATGATATTAATAGGGAAAACGGTAAGTGATATTAATATTGGATCTCCATAAGGTTCTAGTATATTCTAACCTAACTAGTCGGCTTCATAGCAAGCTTGGGAATGGACTGAGCCCATTTGCCCCAACATACCTAGGCCTTAGATTACATAAAAGACTTAGCAGTAGAGGTGCTCATACTTTGTGAGAGATTCACACTAGAGAGTTGGCATCGGAAAAAGTGAAGAGAGCATAGTGAGTGAAACAGGTGAGCCCGTAAACTGGAAAGTCGTCGCATGGGTAGAGAGATGAGCATACCAAAGCCTCGTAATCCTTTCAGGGGTATAACCAAGTATATAGAGGGTGTAGCCGAAGGTACGTAGCCTGAGAAATTCTTGTGGGAGTTAACACAACTCATGCTTTGCTCTATCTATGTCTGAGCGAGCCGAGTACGCTACTAAAGAAAAAGGAAACATAGGTCTAGATTCACGTCCAATATGCCTCACTCTCAGTAATTATCTTGGCCAAATGATTCTTATACCATAAATCGGCCATAAAATCAACATGAGGGCCTTTTGAGACCTCTGTATATTAGGCAGCCATATAAGAGAAAGCGAGGGGTCCTAATCGAGTAATAGCAGCACGTGCGGGTATATCCGAGTGGCCAAAGAAGTGTTTACCTTAGTCAATTGAAGCTTGAGAACTGGGTATCAATCAAGGCGCTCTCTTATTATCCATGCAAAGAAGTTCATAAGGGTGATCAAAGCTCCCTGTTATTAACAAATGACGCCTGAGAACCAAATCGAGTCAGAAAATGGGTCTAAGTCCTTGGGTAGCAAGGGCTCCCTTTTTGGATAATAAGGGAGATCAAGCCCCGGTAGTACATCTCTCCGAGACCTGTTCTTTCTACGCTAGAGAATCAATATTCATCAAACCTTAGATGGGCCCATAGGAATTGAAGAAATCAAGAAAAATATAGCACCGCCGTAGACCGATGTGAATCAGAGAGTTAGTGCGATGTTTTTTCAAATGAATAGTATCCGATCAATAGAGCTCAGATAGAGAAATTTTAATTGGAAATGCCTGTCTGGAGAGTAGCGAAGAAACCAAAGGCCACCCCGAATCAATGAGGGAGGTGAGCATAAAGGAAATAGTACCTTCCGACCATGCCATAATATGCAAGAAAGAAGTAGTTGAATGATTCAAAGATTCAATACTTGTAGACCAAGAGTTGCCACCACCCTTTAGGGAGGGAGATGAGGGGCATGGATACCAAGGAGGGATGGAGAAATATCAAGATCCAGTAGCTGGAAGAGAGTATCCACTAGTAGACCAAGATAAAAGACAAGTCACTGCAAACCATACCTCTAGGCAATTAGAGCAAGATCCAGTAGCTTCCGACCCGACCAAGGACCAATCGGTTCTTGCTTCACAAGCAATGGAAGAACAAACATATCTAGTAGCGGAGACACTAAACTAGAGCAAGAGCCAGGGAGCAGCCTAGACCAATTGCAAGGCGTGGTAGTCAACTTACCACTGAAAGAAAGAAGAGTCGGAAGTGAACATGATAGCGTAACCAAAGAAGAGCTCACCTCAGGTTGAGGTAAGGCGACCAAGGAAGTGAGGGAGCAAAAGAAAATGACAGCAAGGGTAAAAAGGGAAGCTCTGCTTAATTCTATTTATGAGAACTCTTGGTGAACATCAAGTTCTCTTAAGCTCACTAAGGAAGTGCAAGAACAAGTTTCAATTACAGCAACAGAAGCTCGCTTACCAAACTTACCAGATACCGGGGAGAAATCGTTAGATCCAGTTGCTAGGCTCTCAATGAACCCATCTTAAGAGCGGGAAGAATTCACCCTAGAGAGGACGGCTGGCCAATCGCCAGTGGCGCCACCGAATCTATCGTTAGATCCTGTGCTGCAGCTAAAACGAAGGAAGGGCAAGAGAGCCGGTAATGAAGTGAAGGAAGAACTCCTTGCGTAGCCGGGTGGAAAAGTCAAGTGAGACCTTGCATACGGGCTTCCATCAAAAAGGGAGAGTTTCATCCATTAGTCATTAGGGCGAGTGTCCTTACTGAAACCAAGCTTCCGATTTACAAGATCGAAAGAAACATGATCTTTTCCAAGTAGCCTTCCTAACAAGTTCCTTACCTGAAGCCTATGCTTTCTCACCATCCGCATCAGAAGGAAGATGAAAATAGGAAGAAAAAAAAGACGGCGCTATGATACGCAAGACTTATAACCGACGGGTCGGGAGTTTGTGCAGTTGAGTCTCGTGGGCCTATTATGGATTTCGATCAGAAGGTAAGGCGACCATAGGGAGTGAAAAAAGGAATTGGATCATGAGAAATGGGTCATTTTGCTATAAGTCCATTTAATGTGGTTTCTAAGCATTCAACTGGGCCATAAAAAAGGGAGAAAAGGGAATACAGGAAGCTAAGCACTTCCAGGCTTTGTCTACAGTCCGAGTGACCAACTTCTTTTTATGTGTTATTAATTGGACTAGATTTTGGTCCCTTCTAGTAGGAGGTTTCAACTTGGCTCGATCTCTTTCCTTTGGTAACATTATTTCAATAGGGAAAGAAAGAAGGCCTTCAAAGAAATACAAATGCCCTCCTTATGTGTCATAGAATTTTAGGTTTTTGAATCCCCATCCAAAACAAATTGGTAATACTGGCAAACCGAAGAGGAATGGGAGAAGAGACAAAGTCGGTAAGTATAGGAAGGGGAATTTCATGGCTTTGGACATACCTTGCTAGATTTACGTGGTCGCTAAGGTTACGGACTCTTCAACCTTATATATTCTAATTGTGAAAAGAAGCTTAAATTAGTCCAGGGGCGATTCGAGATATAGTAAAGATATTTCATCGATGATAAGATCAATTTCATAGCATAGGATCTCTCGTTGACATAGATAGAAAAATCGATCTTGAGGAAAGAGTCCTTTATTCATTCCTTTCCTTTGCATTAAAATGATAAGGAAGACCTTGGTGATGCGGTTGCGGGGCGGAGAAAATCAATCTTTGTCGATCATTTTCTTTTTCTCGTTGATCCGGGATAGTTTTTTATGACACCTTCGAGAATAGTCCCATCAGGTAAAGGGGAACTTCTAGTAACTACTGAATCTGAGGTTAACTCCACTCCACAACAGCAATAGCCCGTCGGTTTTCTTTGCTTTGAGGCCGATATAAAGCACCTGTCTCAGTCTTTCCAGTTAAGTAAATACTTGGCCTTGCTCAGAATCTATTTTAGCGTGTTTAAAGGCTGGGTCCACCCTGATGTGAGACACTTGAAAAGGACTTAACCAGTGTTCGTGATGTATAGGTTGTTAGGAAAATGGAACCATTTGGGTGTCACCGAAGAGGAAGTCCAACCCCTTTTTATATTAACCTTTCCCTTACTTAACTTATTTAACTGGTGTGTGTTTTCAGCATACCGATAGAAAGAGAAATAAATGGAAGCCCCTCGACAACTGAACTTGCCCACCTTCAGCTCTTCCTCAAGTGGTAGTACCATTCCTCTTTTGTTGGGCTGGCGTTACCATCACATACATTTTGGATCAAAAATGAAGAAAAGGTTTTGCCAGCCTTGCTCCATCAACTAGAGTTGGGTATCTACCTTCTTTGTCAGTGTTATTTTTTGCCTTTGCTCATACCAGGCTTCCTCATCATGCATGGCCCAACTTTGTATCTGCTGTGATTCATCATGAATGGAACCCTACTATGTCGAGGCAGGGGAAGCCCATTCTAGAGAGGAAAGAGGTGCTTACTAATTGGTTATTCGACGTCAGTCTGCGTCGAAGGCGTGTGCTCGGGTCTTATTAATGAATAAATCTTATTCGTCGGCTGGGATAGAAAACCTTAACTGGCGCTATTCGAGGCCTCTCATTAAGATATGGAGAAGTAAAGACTATAATACTATGGTAAGAGAATGAGTATTCGTACATCTCCCAATTGATATACCGGGGCAGCATTCGTCCCTCGAAGAATAGAACAGCTGTGCTACCTCCATCCAAACAACATCCCTTATGTCCTCCCGAATATACTTAATCCTCCGCATCTATATGTGTCTTAACATTTGACTGTTGTGTGTTAAGCATAACGAAGACCTGTATATTAATTGGTAAGATGCCTCGTCATGCATAGTTTAATGCATAATTTCTTGTAAAATGGTTTCAAATAAATCGATGACTCAATATATGTTCGTTCCTTACTCTTCAACGAGTGACCTGCTGTACATCGAGTCCGCTACTATGGAAGACCAACTCTTAGCGAGTCTCAGTTCGCTTGTGGCCTGCACAGGGGAACCGACTATCGAGTCATATCTTACTATTCCTATTCCTTCCTCAGATTCATTGTCTCTAATAAGAGATTCTTGGGAGACTTGTTTCGAGATTCATTCTCTCTATTAGGAGATCGATGCTATTAATACCAGGATTATTCTGAAACTCATACTAAATTGATTTGAGGGACCGATCCAGTATATTAATTCAAGGAGGAGACCAATCAAAACTAAGGGATGTGGAGCACCCAAAAAGACCAAATGGCGTATTAATACCAAGAAGTAAGTTAAGAGCTAGTGGACCTGGACCTGTTAAAGAGTTTAGTTGCCTTGACATGTTCTAGTCCTTGGACTCATGGATAGAGTGATGCAATATATAGGGAAGTCCAAATGCTTGGAACGGAGTGGAAGGACCAAAGGAACCAGTGCTCGACCAATGGAATAGGATGAAAGCTCTACCGGGAGAGGCGATCGAACGAATGTAGTGGAAGGACCAATCCAAACTATTCGTTGAGGCCTCTTAGCGAGAGAAGCGAGAAGGTGACCCCCCACTCGTTAACACTCGCTTCCCTCGCTTCTTCCTTCAATAGACGACATTAAGATAACGTCTCCAAGGCATGTATGTATATATTTATTAACACCTACGGTCGATAGGTGTACACACATATGTGTACACTCGACATGCTCTGTACCCTTTTCACGTAAGCCCAAAAAGCAGTGCATGATCGGTATATCCGGCCTCAGTTTATCTGAGCTAGGTATATGTATATAAAAATTCTTTTACTAATAATGCCTACAGTCGATAGGTGTTCACACTCGTGTGTTCACTCGCCAAGCTCTGTATTCCCCTTACATAAGCCTGAAAGGCAGTGCATGGGTAATATATCAAGCCTCGGTTTTCTAAGTTAGGTATATGTAAATATTGTAAATATAAATAAATTTCAAAAAAAATAGAGAGAGTAAGCAAATGCAATCCAAGCATTATTATAACTTGTTTGATTTAACTTGTTATTGAAACGAAATGAAAATACCACTTTGATAAATTTTGATAATCAACTAAGGATCCATTTCATAGTTACACTATGTTATAACCGAAACAACAAGTTAAACTATATTCTATTTGTTACGATAACTTCGTTTTTTTGGAAATTTTGACGAGTAATTGACTAGAATTTTCAAAGATAATAACAAAAACCAATATTTAACTTATTTGGTTCGATTTAAAAGTACATCATTCATTGTAAATATATTCAAAAACTTGCATTCTTCTCTTTGTAAATAAATCTTCCATTTTGTAAATATTTTCACTCTGTATTTGGATTTTGTGGGTAGTGTCTGCTAAAAACCCTCACGAAACAACACTCGTCCTACTAGGGACGCCCAGAGGTTTAACGGCTTGTTGCATATGCTCAATACAATCGTGCTTCCTACGAAAATGAATTTATCTTAGTTTTTAGTTTATTCGAGTACGAATAAAAAGATAAGTGTGGGGGTATTTGATGTGCACGTAAATGTGCATATTTTTACCACCATATTTAATTTAATTAAAATAAATAAGTGATCATATTGGGTATTCTAACATGTTTAAACTAAAATTCAAATTATTTTCAAATTGTCATATGTTCATCTCCATATAAGGGCAAAATGGTCATTTTTTTGCATATATTAATTTGAGAAAATTTAACTGGAAATTTCTATATTATTTTGTAGGAATTTGGCTTCATATACAAGTGGTTTCATGAAGATATACAAGCATTAGAGTGAATACAAAGAAATGGAGATGAAAATAATTCCCTTTATTAATCATGGAGGACTCCACCTACACACCTACCTTCATGTACAAATTAGAAGCTAATCCACATGCAAATGGCCATTACTCTTTCATGCACAATTAATGGGTGATTATTGAAGCTAATGATTACTTGGGCACCATACTTCCTAAGAGGGTAGTTTGGGTAGTTCCCAAAAAATGAATTAGGGTTTTCAAACATGTATAAATACCCCCTGTTTTCATGTAACTAGCCTCCCTTCCCTTAGTCTCTCTCTTATGCTCTCTTCTCTTAGTTAGTTTAGCTCAAATAAATGAAGGCTCTCTTTCATTTCATGGCTACTTATCTATTTTTATTTCATGTACTTTTTTTATGCAATTTAATACATGCTCTTTTCTTTTACATGTTTCTCTTCTTATGTTAGTAGTGTAGTTTACTTTTCATGCAAGTAGATTAGTGTTTATTTCTCGTTAATTAGTTTTTCTTTTCATTTTGCTCTTTTTTCATCTTGTTTGTTTCATGTTGTTTTCTACATTTGTTGATATGATAACAAATATGAGAGCCTAATCCCTACAATTTAGAGGTAATGAAGCTCTCTAATATTTAGTGCAACATTTTGATGTTTATGTTCTCTTTTAGTGCTTAATGGAAAACATTAAAGTGATTTAATGTTGTTGTTTAGCTTTGAATTTGATAGTCTATATTGTTGACACCAAATAGCCTATGTTTAAACAAACAAACACAAGTTGCCTCTTCATTTAAATATGATTATGGAAAAGAAGTGAATGTTGAAATTGAAATATGATGGTCTGTATTTCTAGACAATAGTTAATAGGCCATGCTTAAAATAGATTTTTCTTTCAACTATTTTGTCATATTTCAAGGAAGATAAAAATATATTAGTGGTTGCATTATAGTTTGATGACTTATGTTGGGCTAATTAATAGCACAAATATGTCATACTTATAGTAAACACATCAACTAATTATACTAATGACAAGAAAAGAGAGATCATAACTTCATTTTGTTGATTTATGTGATCTAGAAAGTGGAAATTGCTTCTAAATTGCCTTCACACTCTCATATTTTTATCACTTTTTTTAATATCTTTTTTTCATTTTCTAGCTTAAAAAACACTCTATTTTGGTTTAATTTGATTGAATGGGAAATTTAAATCAATAATTTCCTACGGATCGACCTGTACTTATTATCTACTACAATGGTACGTCGTGCGCTTGCGGTAAAATTTTGTTATAAATTCGTTCGACGGTTTTCTAAACCGATAGAATTTCCGTTGACGAACAAGTTTTTGGCGCCGTTGCCGACGAGTTGTTTTGATTTTGATTTCTATTCTTTGAATTATTATTTTCCTTTGATTTTTGTGTGTTTTCAACTTGTGTGTGTATTGCATAAATTTTTTTTGTGTGTTTCTGTGACTTTCATTGCATTTTATTGTGTGTTTGTTACTTTACATTTTGCACTTGCATTTCTATTTTAAAACAAAGCATACACATTTCAAAACAATTTTTTTTATTTCATTTCAATTTACATTTACATATCTTTGCATTTCCATTTTCGATTTACATTGCTTTCAATACAAAAAAAAAAAATGCACTGCTGCACTGTTGCAACCACATTTCTCTGTCACCACCACATCCTCTCCGTCAACTTCTTCATCACCACTCATCCACTGCAGTGCTTCACTCTGACCATTAAGCTTAACCGTCACCGATACTCTGTACACAACCATCCACCTTGTAACACTGATATACATCAAATCACAACATTTCTAACATTTCACTGTTAACCAGTTCACATCCCATACATTCACCATCATCTGCCGAAACTGCTCTCCACTGTGCACTTCAATCACCAATACTTACTGACCAACCTACCATCAACCATCAACAAGCACTTCACAAAATTCACTGCCATATACTGCTCTCGTCCATTCAACCTTCCACGTTTATTTACCAAATCACGACAACCAGAGAATAATCAAATACCCCCTCCATCAACAACCAGAGAGACCATCTCCTTCTGTTACCAGCTCCGACCAAAACTGCATACAAAATGCACATATATCAAACTGACTAGACAACTACTAGTGCCATAACTCATTTGCCGGCATCTCTATCTCAACCGACTAAAGAAATACGAACCATTTCATACAAATCGCCAACTACACGACCAGAATCAATGCCGAAATCAACAACTGCCTGTAAACGCCCTTCAATCGCATCAACTCCCCAACCTCGAGAACACCCCACGACTGCGCTCAAACGGCCACCACGACAGTTGACCCTAACGCAACCCTAGCGCGGCCTCACCGCAATCCCCGATCGCAATTTCCCAAAATAGCGACCACTTCCTCCCAAATCGAATCCAAGTCAAGCCTCAAATTCACATAACTCGAACCTTCTAAAATTCAATCGCAACTAGAACATTGACCATCAGCATCACCTCGTCCCAAATCGACACTTGAACTTTGAATACTCCTCGAACAAACCCATCAATCCTCCAATCACCGCCGCCTTCGAATCACCCCATTACCTACCACAACGTCACCAATTTCTTCCTTTGACCTCTCCACAGCAACCACACCTATTGTCGAACAATTTGACTTGAGCAAATCTTTGCGAATTTGATTCCTAATCGGTGAATTTTCTTTGTTTGTTTTGTTTTGAGTTCGAACGCATGAATTTTGGAATTTGAAGTATACAAAGAGAAAAAATATTTGGGGTTGCTTTTTTTCTTAACTTGGGCTGGGGCAGTTGTTCGTTTCCTTTTCAGCTTTTGTTTCATTTGGGTTTATTTTTTTCAAGTCAATTTTCTATTTAGTTCTTCTTTTGCTAAATAAAAGCAAAAAAACAATATTTCAGGTTCAAGTTTGCTGTTTTTTGTTTTAATTGTTTTAGGGTTCATCATTTTTATTAAAAAAAAAAATTGTATATATATCTTGTTTTTATTTTCAGGTTGTCAGAACAGAAAATCGAAAGGAGAAGAATAACTTACTGAAAACTACCACTCTGCTTGCCAAACAAACTGCTTGCTTAAAAGAAAATTTGCACTCTTATCCCTTGTTTTTATTCATTTTTAATTATTGGTTGTTTGCATTTGCATTGATATATAAAAAAATTCAAAAATCCAAAAAAAAAAATTATTTGTAGTTGCATTGTTAATACACGTTTAATTTCTGCTTTGCATTTCATCTTAGAATTTTGATTAATAATAACGATAGCTCTTAATTGTATACTGACAAGTTGTCTTTCTTGAACAATTTAATTTTTTGGTGTTTAGGCTACGGCTGAGCAATAATCAATTATAAATATTACGGTGATTCGTAAATATTATACCGAATTGTTTCTCTAAAGGTAACCTTCGGCTGCATTGCTACGGTGATTCATGGTGCATTGATAACTTCTTTCTGCTATCTGGCTGAGAACTATCTTTTTGATTTAAGACAAAGTGTGATTATACAATTTTTGGTTAACTAAGGATAAATATTTTATAATTAGACCCTTTCATTCATTTAGTTGCGTTAGTTCATGCATATTTAAAAAAAAACTTCAAAAATCCAAAACTAAAAAAATTGTAAATATTCCTTTTCTTTTTCTTTGAAATTTTTAAATCCTTTTCCTTTGAGATTTCAAAAATCCAAAAAAATTTAGAGAAACAAAATATCTAAAATATATATATATATATATATATATATATATATATGAACATACGGATTTGTTATTCGAAACATTTATGAAACAAGGTGATATACAAAATCAAATCCCAACGTGTGAAGAGTCGAGTGATAATCCATCTTTTACCCAATTTGACGATTTTCAAACAACAACTTTTGAAATTGAAAACTAAAATCTTATCGAAGTTGTTGAAAATACGGTAATTGAGTTGGATTTCAATTCTTTTGAGGGTGTAGAACCAAATTTAAAATTTGATCTTCCTTTCCTCGATTTCGAAAATTTGAATACAACAACTTTGGATTTTGAACTTGAGATACGCAATGAAGTTTCTGATAATCCAACAAAGGAAGACGAATTTAATGAACACGATTTCTATGGACTTTTTGAAGATGAGTTATTAAATTTCAAAGACGAAGATTTAAAGCGCCATTTTGATTTTGAAATCAATAACTCTAAGGAAGTTTTAAATGATAAGTTTGAATTTCGAATTGGCAACAATAAACTTGAATTTCAATCAATCGTTTTATCAACCCCGAAAACAATCGAAAATAAACCAAATCGTACAACTTTCAATAAAATGACATTCGTTTTTCCAAATCAACATTCAACTTTAGAATCTTTGAAGGTTTGGTTTTTCAAGCTTCGGCTGCGTCTCGCGTACTTGATGAGACAAATGAATCGGTCTTTGGAAGACCATTTCATTTACTTTTTAACGATATACTTTCTGATGCCATGTAAATACATTTCATTTTCATGTAAATAATAATAAACGTTCCTTTCACTTGGTTTGAATGTGGACTTTTTTTTTCGTTTTTTTATTTTCATTGTTTATTTTTGCATTTTCTTTCCAAAACTCAAAAAAAAATCAATTTTTTTTAATATTTTGATTTATTTTTAAAGAAAACTATAGGATAAATATATAGTATTGGTTTATTAAATCTGAATTTTTGAAAATTTATTTGTCTCAAAGAAATAAAAATAAAGCCGGATTATAATAACAATGGTTTAACTAGTATATAGGAAGATTCATGTGTGTTAATTATGAAATATCCTAATTGAAAATCTTTGTTTTAAAAAGTGGTGAATTCAAATAAAAGGATAGTAACATTTTTTTCTAAGTTAAATGGTGCTAAGGTGATTTTGCAAAACTCTCTCTTTAAAAAAAAAAAAAAATCTTGTATATATTTATTAACACCTACGGCCGATATACACACTTATATGTACACTCGCCATGTTCTGTACCCTTCTCACACAAGCCTGAGAGATAGTGCATGAACGGTATATCTGGTCTCAGTTTATCCGAGCTAGGTGTATGTATATAAAAATTCTTTTATTAATAATGCCTACGGTCAATAGGTGTTCACACTCATGTGTTCAACTTTTGTCTGCCCCTATCCCGATGAGAGGAAACTAAAGCTCTCATTTTCTGTTGAGTAGCTGTTCGGGTAAGTCTTGAATGGGCCCCTATAAAGGTTGATGTAAATAAACGAATTTTTGTCGACGTCTCCGAGCTATATATTCTCGTGGGTGACTAAAAGAATGAGGTCACGTACCGTGCTATTCGCCACGCTCTATATTCCCCTTACATAAGCCGAAAGGCAATGCATGAGTAATATATCTGGCCTCAGTTTTCTGAGTTAGGCATATGTAAAATTGTAAATATAAATAAAATTTAAAAAAAATAGAGAGAGTAAGCAAATGAAATCCAAGCACTATTTTACCTTGTTATTGAAAAGAAATATAAATACCACTTTGATAATCCTTGATAATCAACTAAGGATCCATTTTATAGTTATATTGTATTATCAACTGAAAGAACGAGTTAAACTATAGTCTATTTGTTTTGATAACTTAGTTTTTATTGGAAATTTGGATGAGTAAATGACTAAAATTTTCAAGATAACAACCAAAACCTATATTTAACTTATTTGTGTCGATTTAAAAGTAAATCCTTCATTGTATATATTTTCAAAAACTTGCATTCATCTCTTTGTAAATAAATCTTGCATTTTGTAAATATTTTCACATTCCATTTGGTTTTTGTGGGTAGTATCCGCTGAAAACCCTCACGAGACAACGCTCGCTCTACTGGAGACATACAGAGGTTTAACGGCTTGTTGCATACGCTCAATGCAATCGTGCTCCCTACGAAAATGGAATTATCTTAGTTTTTAGTTTATTTGAGGACGAATAAAAAGATAAGTGCGGAGATATTTGATGTGCACATAAATATGCATATTTTTACCGCATATTTAATCTAATTAAATTAAATAAGTGATCATATTGGGTATTCTAACATATTTAAACCAAAATTCAAATTATTTTCAAATCATCATATATTTATCTCCATATAAGGGCAAAACGGTCATTTTTATGCATATATTAATTTGAGAAAATTTAATTGAAAATTTCTATATTATTTTGTAGGAATTTGGCTTCATATACAAGTGGTTTCAAGAAAATATATGCATGCACGAGAGTGAATACAAAGGAATGGAGATGGAAATAATTCATTTCATTAATCATGGAGGACCCTACCTACCCACCCACCTTCATGTACAAATTAGCAGCTAATCCACATGCTAATGGCCATTACACTTTCATGCACACTTAATGAGTGATTATTGAAGCTAATGATTACTTGGTCACCACACTTCCTAAGAGGGTAGTTTGGGTAGTTACTAAAAAATGAATTAGGATTACCAAACATGCATAAATACCCCCAATCTTCGTGTAAGTAGCACCTCTTCCCTTAGTCTCTCTAAGGCTCTCTACTCTTAGTTAATTTAGATCAAAAGTAAAATGAGAGCTTTCTTTCATTTCATGGCTACTTATCCATTTTTATTTCATGCACTTTTTTTATGCAATTTAATACATGCTTTTTTCTTTTACATGCTTCTCTTCTTATATTAGCAGTGTAGTTTACTTTTCATGCAAGTAGATTAATGTTTATTTCTTATTAATTGGTTTTTCTTTTCATTTTGATCTTTTCTTCATCTTGTTTGTTTCATGTTGTTTTCTACATTTGTTGATTTGATAATAAATATGAGAGCGTAATCCCTTCACTCAGAGGTAATGAAGCTGTAACGATCCTCTATTTTGGACTATTCGCATCCGTACATGTCGGACTTGAATAATTCAGAATACCGAATAATTTAAATTTGGAAAAACTCAGCATATATAGTAAATAAATAATCACAGATCACAGATGCAGAGTAATAAGTGCAGCAGAAACAAAAGATAGTAGTTCATGAAGCTACCATATGCATATCAGAGTTAAATAAGGTACAACATAATTCTCGACTACAATAGTCAAATACAAAATCAGAAAACATCACTGCAATCAACTGAATATCTGAAAGCTGGATAGATAGTTGGATCTCCAAGCGAGGCTCCAACTCCATGGGTGAGTCTCAAAAGCTGAACCACTCAGTCTGACCTGAGCGTAAAGCAAAGCACAAAACACTTGAGTCAGGATTAACATTCTTATATCAATAAATCCAACACAAGTGAAATAACAATCTGAAATACAAGTAACTCAAAGGATGTTTGGAATAACCATCCTTTAAGGATTCGTTAAACTATCAACTATGTAGTAGTGTACGCTAAGTAGATAATGCCTATCAGTAATATAAAGTATCAAAATAGTGTTAAGGCGTTACCATTATCCCCCTTAACACATTTTATATAAGCGTCATAGACTATGCAGCACTGTAAACTCCACCGTAAACTAGTGGGCAATCAGGGAGTACTCCATAGGTATAACATAAAACAAATTCGTAGTGGTCGCGTATATAGAGATACAAGTATGACAAGGTACATGAGGCAATACCTAAGGTAGTGAAACTACCGTTTGCCTGATCCGGACCGGTGAGAACGCATCGCCGCAACGATCGCAACACCGCGAAACAACACTCCCAAAATTTCGAGGGTGCACACCAATCAATAACAAGTAATGAGTAGTTTACGAAGAAGTGTGTTCGCTCGAGGCGGCTAACCCAATTTGGCCCGGCCCGGCTCCTGTTTTAGTCATTTCCAATTTTACACAAGTGTCAAGGCTATCCATTATCGTTCTCTTCATTCAGTCATCATGTACATCATTCCAACCACTTCATTCTGGATCACACTCCGCGTATAGTTATTAAAGTGGTTTTCGGTTTAGACAGTGAGTATGTCCCTAACCGATTCCAGTCTCTTTAATAACTTTCGTATTTATTACACCTTTTGGTCGTTTAATATATTTCAAAACAAATCAATTTCAATTCCAATTAGAATTTTTAAATCAACATTTCATTTGTCTTTCTAAATCAATTTCCATAATTTACGTTTCAAAACTTCCAAATTCATAATTTCAAAATCTAATAATTCCATTTCAATTTTTAGTTAAACAATTCAAATATTGATTCAATTTCATATATAAGTTTCATCCCGTAATCATTTAAATTAATTTAATTTAACATTCAAATCAATTTGAATTTATTGAACGATTTCATTCAATATTCGTTAAGTCAATTCATCGTTCAAAACAATTTCTATTTAAATTCCAATTTATTAAATCAATCACTTAAGTTCAACTCCATTATATCAAAACTTACAAATGGAATTAAATTAGATTCGTCAAATCAATTTCTTTAAATTACAAGTCTTAAATTTATTTCCACACATAAATCACATTTTATTTCTTGTTAAAGAAATTCAATTTCACTTTTTTATTTACTTAGTTACAAATTTCAAAACTCAACTAATAAAGAAACTTAATTTCACTTATTCAAGAAGTTCAATTTCACTTATTAATAAATTCTATTTTATTTAATTATTAAATAATTCAATCTTATTTAATTATTAAATAATTTCAACACTTAATTATTAAATAATTAATTTTAAAATAACATTCTTTCATCAACTTACTATGTTAATATTTTGTTTCAGATTATTAACTCTTAACATTTTCCTTTCATTAAATTTCAAATTCCAACTTCATTTCAAAACGTTATTATTTATTCAAATGAAATCTTTATTTTATTTTTAAAACAAATTATTGAGCAATCGGGTTTATTTAATTCTCTATCCTAAGTCAAGTTCATTTGGGTATTTATCATTTCAACCCGATTCCATTTTAATTTAAAAATCAAAGCATGACAAAGGGAACTTGCAGTGTGATAACTGGGATGGTGTCAAAGTAAATAAACAAGCAATAACAACAATCAATAACAATCCAATAATTAATTCAAATAATCTCGAAATAATCGTATTAATTCACATTGTTGTTTGTGCAAATTAATATAATTATTTCTAGAATCCACACTATCATTTCATGTTGATTAAAGATTATTACACTAATATTTATACGGTTCTTCACTTGGTATCTATTATTCAATTTCATACTACATCAATTTAAACAACCTACATTTAAATGGTTCAAGGTGTAATTAACACTATTTCTACGTGTCAATTTATTCAAACATTAAAAGAGGGTCATATTATACAAATTAAACTGATCAAATTCAATACATAAATCAATTTTAAATTATTAACTATCCTACTTCAGTTTCAATTTTAAATTATTTATCACTACAAACATTAACAATTTAATTTCTAATGTAAACATCAACAATCAATCAATTATCAATCAAACTGGATTATCATTGTATAAATAATAGATAATGGTATTAGATGTCACAGGTGAACTTATATAGGTAATAACATATATAATAGTGTAAATAACCAACAACAGCATATTTCAATTGTCATTTCAATTGAAATCAAATTTAATAAATATAAGAATATTAATCGTGAGTGATTGCTCACCTTTCGAGTCTAGAAATATGAACGGAAATGGAAGCGAGTTGTGGATCCAAACACGAATTCCAAAACAACATTAGATGGACACGATTCAGTGAAGCAAACAGGCACGATGGACAAAGCTGATAAATGGAAAATCGATGAGAACGGGTCAGATCAACTTAATATAAATGGCAGATATATATACTATATTTTAAAATCAATAATTATAAAAAGATCAATATAAATCTATATATATAAACCCAAAATTATACTGTAAGCTTTCAGACTGAAACGCATATCTTCATTTATAATATTACATATAGCAGAACTTTAAATCAAAATATCCATATATTTAAAAACTTTAATACTTAACACATCAAAACATCCACACATTTATATGCACCTGGAAACAACATGTGCAAGCTTCTTCACCTAAATACATGCAGACCATAACAGCATGAATGGTGGCGAATGTATCTTTAACTTATATATATATATTCTTAAAGTATCACAGTGTATAAAAATTGAAACCAATAAAAAGTACTGACATAATACCAGATATACACATATAAAACAAATATACCCATATAGAGTTGCATACAAATTATATTTAAAACAATATATTACAAAACCGACAAAAGAATTTCTACCCATATATCTCTAAATGAAAAAGTATATATATTTCTAAATTCTCCACAGTAAATCCACAACCCAAGAAATATAAACAATATATATTACTTTATAAATAATACACGGTCCTTGAATAAATATAACATTTCCAACAAATACATATCACTATCGTATCTTATAGCAGTAAAACTGTAGGGTATAATGTAAATGTATGAACAAAATATGGTAGCCACAGACATTTACAAATATAGACTTAAAAATATAAAATAGCAACAACTTACAATATACATGATTATATATAATCATGTACACACACACACACATATATCTAGATCGGACTTTTGATCAAAAGATAGACAAATAAAATATACTGCGACTATACATACAACTGTACTTATAAGCAGATTTATGTAGCAGGCTATAATTAACTGTTTGCAAAACAAATTTTTTATACACAAATATATATACGTAACATATATTTAACTAACTTATATGGCAATATATTTATAAAATGCGCATGATGTATTCAACCTTACATGCTGGCAGGCAGGCAACAGAAGAGGTGGCTGCAGCCAAAAATGAAGGGGAAATGTTCGGCAGGCAAGGAGGAAGATGTGGCATAGGAGTAAGCGGGTCCGTGGTAGCTTCCATGGACGAGTGGAGGCTGGGGTGCTCGGGCGTGGGTTTGGGTGACATGGGTGGAGAGTAAGCGTGGATGGAAAGGTTGTGCATTCAGGTGTGGTAGTGGTGGGTGAACTGTCGAAGAGGAGTGGACTGCATCGGTCTCGGTTGTTATTAGAGTGCTGGTGGAGGGAGAGGAGAGAGAGGGAAGGGGGACGGTACTAGTGGTGCTTGCGTTTGAGTTGGTGGCTTATGTTTTGAAGCATGCATGCAAAAGAAAGGGAGGTGAGAAGTGAAACAAAAGAAGCAGGTAGATTGGAAGAAGTGCAGGCAAAGAAAAGAAGTGGAAAGAAGGAACAGACATTCACATAGCTAAATTTATTTTAAAGGATGAATAGATAGGTATAGGGAAAATGAAAAGGCATGGACATAGTATCACGTTCAGCCACGCAACTGAAATTGTCACAGGGAATAGATATAGTCATTATTTTTGAACGGCAAGTAATAAATGAAATGTAAAGTCACAACGTTGATTTTCAAGATTATTAAAAGTTTTACGGATATGGAATTTTGCACGGTAGGAAAATGAAAGGGTAAGCAACCAAAAGGCTCGGTTGCGGAACCGATACGTCGGGCGTTCTGCAGCACACCGAACTCCGAAAGACAGAGTTGAATATACCGCAGAGATCAGCACGATGAGATAATCAAAACGGTATACGGATATCAGTGGTGCGATTGAATTATAAAAATTTAAATTTTTCTACTAGCGGAAAATACATCAAAAATGCAGAAAAATATGATCGACGGAGCTAGAGAAGTCCGAATTTGGAAAAACGAAATTGATGTCTTGCTCAGAAGATGATTTAGAATTTTTCTATGTAAAAATATTTAAGTTTCGAAAATATTTTATTTTCATCAATTCCTAACTGATTAAATTGAAATAAAATTACACACGAAATAAACTTTCATATTTTCAGAGGAAAATTTACCAGTTGCTATGTTTAACTAGACGCATTTCAAATATTAAATTTTTATTTCAAAATTTTATTATTAAAATTTCACAAAAATTCAATTAATCACATTATTAAAACGTTAAAATTTACGGATCGTTACACTCTCCCCAACTCAAAACTTTTCATCCCTGAAAAGGAAGAAGGTAGGAGAATAGAAACAACCAAAAGAAAATAGAGTTGAATTACAAAATAAAACAATTAATTTAAACCATATGAATTTCAATTTTAAATTAGTTAATATTCAATAATTGATTTTAATTCAAAGTATTTCATATAGTTGATTTAGTTCTAAATCATTAATTTCTTCAAACCAAATTTATTTAATTTATCTCACTTATTATTCAATTAACTTATTATTCTAATTGTCTCTATTAAGCATTTATAATTAAAATTTAAGTGTATAACATTTATTATAAACACTCAAATTTTATTTATAGAAATCCTATTATATTTTATATTATTCAATTACAAATTCAATTCCTGAATGATTTTAGGTAAGTTATATTGAAATGTTACTGAGTATTATACCAGTAATTTTTTTTCCAATTTCAATATTCAAGTTTAAATATTTATTCAAAAATTGGCTTTATTTTATAATTAGAATCACCTTTTACCATAAATTTATGAATTAAATTTTCGATTAATTTCAAACCATTAGAGATAAATATATATATACTATAGATATCAAATCAAATTAAAAATCATATATCAATATATTTTATAAATCAAATCATACTTTAGAAATTCAAATCAATTTAATTTTTTCAAAACAAAAGGGTAGCAAAGCTATAGAATTGTCTCTCCACTTTGAAACTCGAAAATGAATGTCGATGATGCGGCCGCCATCACCGAATTTATTTCCCAGCGACAAAGAGAAGAGCACTGATTTTTAAACATTTTAAAATTCTTTGGAAACAATTTATATTCGAAATTACTTTATATAAACCCAAAGTTTGAAATCACCGAAAATTAAATTCTTAAGTTCTTTATTTAATTTCATTTTAAACTCTAAATAAATTTTTAAACCATATTTTATGACTTGCCTCTATTTATATGTTGGAAAAATTAGTAGTTTACAAAACAATAAATGAAAATCAAATATTATCATTTTAACAACCAATTCGGTTAACAATTCAAATTCAGAAAATTATTCTTATATATATAATATAGTCATACAAATATCTATTTCATTACCAAATTTGAAAATAATATTGTGCCAGTTTTCTCTGTTTAAGTGTTTTGGAAATCCTATCGATAGCGTTGATCAGACGAATCGATCGAAAACCCAAATCAACATCAACAACTCAAACAACACAATATATATATATATATAAACATTTTAAAAATAAATTCACAAATACACTTCCTTGCTCGACGATACAAGAATAAATTTCAAAGAAAAGTGAGAGATTCAAGTTTGATGGATTCAAATCAAAGAGAGTTTTGATTCGAAGTTAGGTTTGAAACAAAGATGAGATAATTAAATAACAAAATAGGGAGATTTATAAGTTTATATAAATCGCGGGTAACCTTAACCGGGTCGACATTGACTTCAAGAATAAGATCGATTCAGAATTCTGAGGCAAATCTACATTCGATCTCAAAAGATAGAATTCGGCATAACAAACGATATTAGCATCTAAACCGAGGACATAGAAATCTCTGGTGAATCAATGTCAATTGTAAAGGAGTTTCACCCCTTTTATAAATAAATTTGAGATTGGCAAGACCGCCGACTCAATATAAAGATCATTCAAAGTGGAGTTATGAGATACTCCAGAATTAAAAGAAGATGAATAGTGAGGGACACGAATGAATTTTGGAACCGCAGGGAACGTTCCAAAATTCAAAGGAATCGAATCAAGAAGGACGAGATTTAAACTTGGATGGAAGTGATTCTGTAAATACATTTACCATATATACTAAATTTTGCTTAAAGCTACCAAAGCTCTGATACCATCTGTAACGACCCGCTATTTTGGACTATTCGCATCCGCACATGTCAGACTTGAATAATTCAAAATACCGAATTGTAAATTTAAATTTGGCAAAACTCAGCATATACAGTAAATAAATAATCACAGATCACAAACACAGAGTAATAAATGCAGCGGAAATAAAAGATAGTAGTTCATGAAGCTACTATATGCATATCAGAGTTAAATAAGGTACAACAGAAGTCTCGACTACAATAGTCAAATACAATATCAGAAAACATCACTGGAATCAACTGAATATCTGAAAGCTGGATAGATAGCTGGATCTCCAAGCAAGGCTCCAACTCCACGGGTGAGTCTCAAAAGCTGAACCACTCAGCCTGACCCGAGCGTAAAGCAAAACACAAAACATTTGAGTCAGGATTAGCATTCTTATATCAATAAATCCAACTCAAGTGAAATAACAATCTGAAATACAAGTAACTCAAAGGATGTTTGGAATAACCATCCTTTAAGGATCCGTTAAACTATCTACTATGTAGTAGTGTACGCTAAGTAGATAATGCCTATCAGTAACATAAAGTATCAAAATAGTGTTAAAGCGTTACCATTATCCCCCTTAACACATTTTATATAAGCGCCATAGACTATGCAGCACTGTAAACTCCACCGTAAACTAGTGGGCTATTAGGGAGTACTCCATAGGTATAACACAAAACAAATTCGTAGTGGTCGCGTATATAGGGATACAAGTATGACAAGGCACATGAGGCAATACCCAAGGTAGTGAAACTACCGTTTGCCTGATCCGGACTGGTGAGAACACATCGCCGTAACGATCGCAACCCCACGAAACAACACTCCCAAAATTTTGAGGGTGCACACCAATCAATAACAAGTAATCAGTAGTTTACGAAGAAGTGTGTTCGCTCGAGGTGGCTAACCCCATTTGGCCCGGCACGGCTCCTGTTTTAGTCATTTTCAATTTTACACAAGTGTCAAGGCTATCCATTATCGTTCTCTTTCTTCAGTCATCACATACATCATTCCAACCACTTCATTCTAGATCACACTCCGCGTATAGTTATTCAAGTGGCTTTCGCTTTAGACAGTGAGCATGTCCCTAGCCGATTCCGGTCTCTTTAATAACTTTGGTATTTATTACACCGATTGGTCGTTTAATATATTTCAAAACCAAATCAATTTCAATTCCAATTAGAATTTTTAAATCAACATTTCATTTGTCTTTCTAAATCAATTTCCATTATTTACATTTCAAAACTTCCAAATTCATAATTTCAAAATCTTATAATTCCATTTCAATTTTTATTTAAATAATTCAAATATTGATTCAAGTTCGTATATAAGTTTCATTCCGTAATCATTTAAATTAATTTAATTTAACATTCAAATCAATTTGAATTTATTGATCGATTTCATTCAATATTCGTTAAGTCAATTTATCCTCCAAAACAATTTCTATTTAAATTCCAATTTATTAAATCAATCGCTTAAGTTCAACTCCATTATATCAAAACTTACAAATGGAATTAAATTAGATCTGTCAAATCAAATTCTTTAAATTACAAGTCTTAAATTTATTTCAACACATAAATCACATTTTATTTCTTGTTAAAGAAATTCAATTTCACTTATTTATTTACTTAGTTACAAATTTCAAAACTCAACTGATAAAGAAACTTAATTTCACTTATTCAAGAAGTTCAATTTCACTTATTAAAGAATTCAATTTTATTTAATTATTAAATAATTCAAAATTACTTAATTATTAAATAATTTCATAACTTAATTATTAAATAATTAATTTTAAAACAACGTTCTTTCATCAACTTACGATGTTAATATTTTGTTTCAGATTATTAAATGTTAACATTTTCCTTTCATTAAATTTCAAATTCCAACTTCATTTCAAAACCATATTATTTATTCAAATAAAATCTTTATTTCATTTTTAAAACAAATTATTGAGCAATCGGGTTTATTTAATTCTCTATCCTAAGTCAAGTTCATTTGGATATTTATCATTTCAACTCGATTTCATTTTAATTCAAAAATCAAAGCATAGCAAAGGGAACTTGCAGTGTGATAACTGGGATGGTGTCAAAGTAAATAACAAGCAATAACAACAATCAATAACAGTCCAATAATTAATTCAAATAATCCTGAAACAATCGTATTAATTCACATTGTTGTTTGTGCAAATTAATATAATTATTTCTAGAATCCACACCATCATTTCATGTAGATTAAAGATTATTACACTAATATTTATATGGTTCTTCACTTGGTATCTATTATTCAATTTCATACTGCATCAATTTAAACAACATATATTTAAATGGTTCAAGGTGTAATTAACACTATTTCTACGTGTCAATTTATTTAAACATTAAAAGGGGGTCATATTATACAAATTAAACCAATCAAATTCAACACATATATCAATTTTAAATTATTAACTATCCTACTTCAATTTCAATTTTAAATTATTTATCACTACAAACATTAACAATTTAACTTCCAATGTAAACATCAACAATCAATCAATTATCAACCAAACTGGATTATCATTGTATAAATAACAGATAATGGTGTCAGATGTCACAGGTGAACTGATACAAGGAATAGCATATATAACAATGTAAATAACCAACAGCAGCATATTTCAATTGTCGTTTCAATTAAAATCAAATTTAATAAATATAAGAATATTAATCGTGAGTGATTTCTTACCTTCCGAGGCTAGAGATATGAACGGAAATGGAAGCGAGTTGTTGATCCAAACACGAATTCCAAAACAATATTAGACGGACACAATTCAATGGAGCAAATAGGCACGATGGACAAAGCTGATAAATGGAAAATCGATGAGAATGTGTCAGATCAACTTAGTATAAATGGTAAATATATATACTATGTTTTAAAATCAATAATTATAAAAGATCAACATAACTCTATATATATAAACCCAAAATTATACTGTAAGCTTTCAGACTGAAACACATATCTTCATTTATAATATTACATATAACAGAATGAACTTTAAATCAAAATATCCATATATATAAAATCTGTAATACTTAACACATCAAAACATTCATACATTTATATGCACCTGGAAACAACATGTGCAAGCTTCTTCACCTAAATACATGTAGACCATAACAGCATGAATGGTGGCGAATGTATCTTAAACTTAAATATATATATATATATATATATATATATATATATATTCTTAAAATCACAATGTATAAAAATTGAAACCAATAAACAATACTGGCATAATACCAGACATACACATATAAAACAAATATATCCATATAGAGTAACATACAAATTATATTTAAAACAATATATTACAAAACCGACAAAAGAATTTCTACCCACATATCTCTAATTGTAAAAGTATATATATATTTCTAAATTCTCCACAGAAAATCCACAACCCAAGAAATATAAACAATATATATTACTTTATAAAATAATACACGGTCCTTGAATAAATATAACATTTTCAACAAATACATATCGCTATTGTATCTTATAGCAGTAAAACTGTAGGGTATAATATAAATGTATGTACAAAATATGGTAGCCACAAACATTTACAAATATAGACTTACAAATATAAAACAGCAACAACCTACAATATACATGATATATATATATATATATATATATATATATATATATATATCATACTTTTGATCAAAAGATAGACAAATAAAATATACTGCGACTGCACATACAACTATACTTATAAGCAGATTATGTGGCAGGCTATAATTAATTGTTTGCAAAAAAATATTTTATACACAAATATATATACGTAACATATATTTAAATATACTTATATGGATATATATTTATATAACGCGCATGATGTATTCAACCTTACATGCTGGCAGGCAGGCAACAGAAGAGGTGATTGCGGCCAAAAATGAAGGGGAAATGTTCGACAGGCAAGGAGGAAAGTGAGGCGTAAGAGTAAGCGGGTCCGTGGTAGCTGCCATGGACGAGTGGAGGCCGGGGTGCTCGGGCGTGGGATTGGGTGACATGGGTGGAGCGGAAGCATGGATGGAAAGGTTGTGCGTTCGGCTGTGGTAGTGGTGGGTGAACTGTCGAAGAGGAGTGGACTACATCGGTCTCGGTTGTTATTAGAGTGCTGGTGGAGGGAGAGGAGAGAGAGGAAAGGGGGATGGTACAAGTGGTGCTTGCGTTTGAGTTGGTGGCTTATGTTTTGAAGCATGCATGTAAAAGAAAAGGAAGTGAGAAGTGAAATAAAAGAAATAGGTGGATTGGAAGAAGAGCAGGCAAAGAAAAGAAGTGGAAAGAAGGAACGGACATTCACGTAGCTAATTTTTTTTAAAAGAATGAATAGATAGGTATAGGGAAAATGAAAAGGCATGGACACAGTATCACGTTTCAAACTAAAGTCAGTCATGCAACTGAAATTGTCATAGGGAATAGATATAGTCATTATTTTCGAACGACAAGTAATAAATGAAAATGTAAAGTCACAACGTTGATTTCCAAGATTATTAAAAGTTTTACGGATATGGGATTTGCATGGTAGGAAAATGAAAGGGTAAGCAACCAAAAGGCTCGGTTGCGGAACCGATACGCCGAGCGTTCTGCAGATTGCACCGCACACCGAACTCCGAAACACAGAGTTGAATATACCGTAAAGATCAGCACGACGAGACAACCAAAACGGTATACGGATATCAATGGTACGATTGAATTATAAAAATTCAAAATTTTCTACTAGCAGAAAATGTAGCAAAAATGCAGAAAAATAAGATCGACGGAGCTAAAGAAGTCCGAATTTGAAAAAACGAAAAATGGCGTTTTGCTCAGAAGATGATTTAGAATTTTTCTATGTAAAAATATTTAAGTTTCGAAAATATTTTATTTTCATCAATTCCTAACTGATTAAATTGAAATAAAATTACACACGAAATAAACTTTCAAATCTTTGGATGAAAATTTACCAGTTGCTATGTTTAACTAGACACATTTCAAATATTAAACTTTTATTTCAAAATTTTATTTTTAAAATTTCACGAAAATTCAATTAATCACATTATTAAAGCCGTTATAGTTTACTTTTCATGCAAGTAGATTAGTATTTATTTCTTATTAATTGGTTTTTCTTTTCATTTTGCTCTTTTTTTCATCTTGTTTGTTTCATGTTGTTTTCTACATTTGTTGATTTGATAACAAATTTGAGAGCGTAATCCCTTCATTTAGAGGTAATGAAGCTCTCTAGTATTTAGATGCAACATTTTGATATTTATGTTCTCTTTTAGTGCTTAATGGAAACATTTGAAGTGGTTTAATATTGTTGTTTAGCTTTGAATTTGATAGTCTATATTGTTGACACCAAATAGGCTATGCTTAAACAAACATAACACAAATTGCCTCTTTATTTAAATATGATTATGGAAAAGAAGTGAATGTTGAAATTGAAATTTGATGGCCTGTATTTCTACACAATAGTTAATAGGTCATGCTTAAAATAAATTTTTCTTTCAACTTTGTTGTCATATTTCATGAAAGATAAAAGTTTATTAGTGGTTGTGTTATAGTTTGATGGCTTACGTTGGGCTAATTAATAGCACAAATATGACATACTTATGATAAGAACATCAACTAATTACACTAATAACAAGAAAAAAGAGATTATAACTTTATTTTGTTGATTTATGTGATCTAGAGAGTGGAAATTGCCTCTAAATTGCCTTCACATTCTCATATTTTTATCACTTTTTTTATCATTTTTTTATTTTCTAGCTTAAAAAACTCTCAACTTTGATTTAATTTGATTGAATACGAAATCAACAAGTCCCTGCGAATCGACCCATACTCACTATGTGCTACAATAGTATGCCATGCGCTTACGGTAAATCTTTATTATAAATCCGATCGACGGTTTTCTAAACCGATAGAATTTCCTTCGACAAACAATAAGCTATAATGGGATATGGGAATAGGTTCATTACTACTATTTGGTTCGGTTTGGTTTGGCTTTCATCCTCGGTTCATATTGGAGATAGCAAGGAAATACTTAATAACCATGAATGCATACTAGTTGAAATCATTTCCCCTGGGGCTTGGAATACTCTTTTTCTTACATGTCTACCTTTCTATTCAAATTCGTTTTTACTATTTTAGTCACACTTTTGTAGGAAAATTAATCACAATAGATACGCTCATTGATCGAAGGAAACTCCCACTAACGAAACTTCCCTACTTCCTGGCTATACTCCTTCTTTTGTCCCCTTATGAGGACAGACTTTGATTCCTCCGCCGAGCTTTCTATCGCTTCCTATCGATAGTGAGAAATTAATAGAACTGGGCATACTTATCTAGAATTCTTATTTTGATTGTGCCCTCTATCGATATTCTCCCAAAAATGTCTCTTCGGTTTCTTATCAATCCTACTGCTACACACCTATGGTGGAATCAGCATTCCTGTCTCCAATTAATATACTGACCTTCCATCATAAGGTGCTCTTTGTGGAGGTCATGTTGTCGCCAATTAATATATTAGAGCCTTGTTCTCACCACCTGGGTGAACAGAAATGCTTTCTCTACCATGACTTGAAGGGTGGGAGGAATAGTCACACCTAGGCTAGAATTTGATGGAAAATTCCTATATTTACAGATCGGTAATATTACTTTGTAAACTGAGTTTTCGTTTGCACACTTTGTTGAAAATCCATGAAAGATCGAAGAGTAGATCCCAGCCGGGGGCCTTTAAGGTCCGGATCCAAGCCATTATTATTCCGTATATTGGTCTATTTAGACAATATTGATTTCACCTAACTGGAATTTCGTTCATCCGACCCCTTTGTAAAAACATCCCCTTCCATAAAAAAAAACCTCTTTTCTCATGAACAAAAGCTCCTAGGCATTTAGGTATCAGAATGGCGGCGGTCGGTTTTTGGTGTTGTACGTGAACATTAGTTGGGGAGGGAAGGTAAAGATAATTACTAGTATGCCCTTACTTTATTTTATTTTAATTTAAATTTCAAATATTCTAACTAGCATAACTTTTGCGTATGAACTCGGATTCGCACGTGGTTATTTCCATTGGGATCGCATCGAAATTTCGGACAATATGAAACTGATTTAGTTGAATTGGATGCTTCTGAAATTTTATGCTTTTATTGAATTTTTAATCTGCTATAAATCAAAGGTGAGTGATTTAACTCACTCACGCAACACTAAATCTTCTTATGTTAGTTGAATTAAATTTATGAAGTGATAAGAATGTTGTTAGTTGTTGTTTGATAGTTTAAGTTGACATTTTAATTGAAATTGAATTTTATTGAATTAAATTGCCATTTAAATTAATATTGAAATTGAACTGCTAGTTAAATACCTAATATTGATAACCAATTAATTGTTGTGATTTATTAGCTAATTTGGATGTTGATTGTGATGGTTGTCTATTTGTTGACATTTTAGTTGATTTGATGTTTATTTATTTTTATATATCCCTGTTATCACTCTGCATATTAAGTGACAAAATATAAACTGTTATTTGAATTATTTCGAATGAATTAATAAATAGGTTGAAATGGTTATACCTATGACACTTTGATTTGGATTGAAATGATATATATCCATCCCAGAAATCAAAAACTGAAATAACTATTCACTTGGCCATAGGATTATATACGGACTCTGGATTGGTTAAATTAAAAGGTTTTAAAATTTTGAATTTTGATTTTGATTAATGGATTTTGTTTTAAAGAAAATAAATTATGGATTTATATGAATTAAATATTCTAATTCAAGCTTTGAAATGTTAGAATCGAAATTGGTTAAAAGAAATTGTTTTAACGAGTTAAAAATGAAATGTGAAGTTATAATCGATATATGGCCTTAATTGATTATGTTTTAAGTTTGAACCTTAAATTGAACAATGAAGTTTAAATTGATTTAAGGGTTTGAATCTATAAATTGAAATTGGATTTGAAATTGATACGAATTGAAATGGTTCAAAATAAGACTGAGTTGGAATTTTAAATCATTAAATTGAATTGTTGAATAGATTTGAAGTTAAAAAATGAATGTTTCGAAAATTAAAGTTGATTTGAATTGAAATTGAAATCAAGTTAATTTGAAACTAAATTGAATTCGATTCAATTGAATTGAAAGATTGGAATTGAGTTTTGTTGATTTGAAATTTGGTCATGGGTCCAGATTTATTGAAATGGAAGCAAACAGTTTTGATTTGATACTATTTTCAACATAAATTATTTTAATATAAACTGTTTAAAACTATATTTTTACTATTCAAATTATTTAGATTTTCCAAACTATTTTACTATGTAAACCACTTTCAATACTCAAACCATTTTATATCAAACTGTTTTAAATCTTTAATCTATTAAACTATTCAAACTATTTACTAAAAATTCAAACTATGCAAAGTTGGAATGTTTATATTTAAATCGTTGATTTAAATGCGAATGTGGGTAAATGAGGTTATAACTTAAGTTGGAATTTGAAATGATATTTCCAAGTGAAAATGACATATTTTGAGTAATTATGATGATTTTGAAATGAAGGGTATTTTGAATTGAATATGATATTTTGATATCAAATATGAACCGGTTTCAAAATGTAAAAGAACCAACTGGTGTGAAAAATGACATTTGGTTGTTAAAGAGACCAGAGTCGCTTATTGTCATACTCTCTGTCAATATAAGAACCACTTTAACAACTGTGTACGTGGTGGATGATCCAGAATGAAGTGGTTGAATTGGAGGCATTTGTTGGATTTTGAAGAAAGAGAACGATGATGGATGACCCCGGCACTTGTGCCAATTTGAAATGACTAAAACAGATGGCTTGTCAGGGCCATGTAGGCTAGCTAACCCTAACAGACCCACCTCTTCGTATTACTATATTGACGTTGGCTTGATCAGTGCATCTTGATTTGATTTTGGGGGTGTTGGACGCGGTGCGCGGTCATGGCTATGATGCATTACCACCAGCCCCATGATCCGAACTGATATCCTATCTTGGACATTGCCTCATGTGCCTTATCATACTTTTATCATTATATGCGTCCGCTACAATTTTTTTTTGTATGGTACCTATAGAGGACTCACTGGTTACTGATGTTACTAGTTGTGTCATAGGACCTACATAGACTACCTGCTTAAAAATGTATTAAGGGGACCAATATAAAGCCTTAACATTATTTTAATACTTTACTACAGATAGGCACTACATATATACTATATTTTATTACATACAGATAGTTTGACGGATCCTTAGGAGATGAAAAATCCCGTAACGCCTCTTAAGTTATTGCACACATGTTGTACACTTGATTGGAATGTAAATCCCCGTAAACATCTCTGAAGCTATTACACTCATATTTACTTGTTGTTGATTTAACTTACATTTTTTTTTTCATTATGCTCGGGTCAGCCCGAGAATTTCAGTGTTTGAAGACATTATTTCTGAACGACGAAGACGGAGTTTTGGTAAATTACATTATTAGTGTTATTCCGCTACATCATTATCGTTATATTGTTGTTTGCACTCCGATTATGTTGTAAAAATTGTGAAATCAAATGTATATTGTAAAACAGCTTCATGAACTATTAATTTGATTATTATATTTTGTCATTCCGCTCCGAGATTCTGTGTTTTGTTTATTTTTTCTCTTATTTTCTTATTAAATATCATTAACAATCATCCCTTCTGAATATTTTGAGTTAGTCACGTGTGGTTTATTGTCGATTTAAACCATCCCAAAAGGTGGGTCGCCATAGTTAGTAGGAAAGCAGCAAGCCAATCCCCCTTTATCTTAGGCTCTTTAGGGGACCATGTCATGTCAAATTCATAGCTAAGCTGACCATCTATCTTTCCTAAAAGCAAGGGAAAATCGGTTCCAACAGTTCGATTAAAACTCAGAATTAGGTAGTAAGTAGATACTTGGGCTTTTTCCTTTCTCAATGATTTTGAATTGCATGACTAGCCTTTCATCAGTGGCCATAAGGTGTATCCGTATTTATATTTGCTTCCATTTTCGTGTTTATCCCAGTTGTTGGTTCAATTTGTGCATGGTGAAAAGGAGCATTAGAATGGTCTTAACTGAATATTTAGACAACAACAAAAAAGAAAAAGGAAGGAGCGTAGCGAAACTATTGACACAGTAATTAATTTGATTGATTTTACGTTACTTGACCAAACAACCTCAAATTCCGTTATTTCAACTACATCGAATGATCTTTCGAATTGGTCAAGACTCTCCAGTTTATGGTCTATACTCTATGGTACCAGTTGGAGTTGGTGTTAGCATCACTAACTGAGATTCATAGGGCTCTCGAACGAACTCGGTCTCAATCTCACTGGCTTGTCCTAGAATCCGTGGAACCCGTGTCAGATGAGGGAGCATGCCTAGAGGAAGCGATTTCCTAGGAGAACTCTTAGGGGAGAACTACTATCCAACCAATTCATAATCACCTGCTTTCGATTCGAATACCCCTGCTGTCTCACTGATTTACGACCTTGACCATTTTACGCCTTTCTCCTTCTTGCCCATTGGATTCACTCACTTTTTTAAGAATTTTCAAAGTCTCTCCCATGTAACGTAAATAGTAAGCCTAGGTGGATCTTCTATGAGGGATAAAGAGCTCATTTACGTGATACTTGAAAAACTAAATTTTCAATAGAACAGCTTTCAAACGAACTGGATTGCTTTTTGAAAGACTTTCACTTGCTTATGGGAATGGGAGTTGTAGGAATGGCAGTTACCGGTACGAAGGCTAAGGGGTACTGAGATTACAGAGATAAAATGACTTGCTAAAATACTCAAACTACAACTGCCGGCCCCTTTCACCTAGATGTCTTCCTTTTCTCTCCAACCAATTAGGATCGGATTCCAAGACCGGGCGCAAAACGCCTATGTTATATAGTAAGACATTACTCATTTTACAGACCTTCTCGCAGTGCCTTTTATTACATCAAGTGGAATAAAGCAAGCACTTCCATGCTCTGGTTTAGAAGCCTATATAGCCAATGTAATTGTTATTATGTATAAGTCTAGGTTCGATTCTTCTATTTCCATTTTATCTACCCATAATATACCAAATAACAAGAAGTATTACCGAGCGTAAAAGAGCTAACAGGCATGCAATTAACTAGAATTATTTTTCATGTACTATTTCTAAGGCTACATATAAGAAATAGACTTCCTTCCCTAAGTTTTTATATGGATACGTGGGACAGCTATAATATACTTTCCTTTAGTGATTTCATACCTTCTTCCTTATTTTGATCATTTCTATCCTTCCATACCATGGAAACTAAGAAGAGGGGGTATGTGGGCTTCTTTCTCTTGAATTATTTCAGTGTGCCATTAGATTCTGAAAGCGTTCGGTAACTATCAAAGAAAATGAATGAAATCGGAATTCTTCTCTCAAAGCCTCATAGCCTTCATAAAGTATTAATATTTTGCACTAGCATTCTGATGCAAGAACGAAGGTGCTTGCGATTTCTATTACTCACGAGATGGCATGAGCTCGTTAGAAAGCTAATGTCAATGAATCAGGGATAATCGTCTTAAGATTGGGAATTGACAATAATAGGCCTTTAGTAAAAGCATAATCCCAACTCTCTTATTTGGTGCACCCTAGAGCTATTGCCAGATTTCATCTCAAATCGGGTCATGGTTCTTCTTTCCTTTCAAACCTAGCTAGGGAATAGAAGTGCACAATCACTATAGAGGACCCAGGCCTAGAATAAGGCAGAGTCCTTCTCTCTTGCTTGTAACTACATCCATGGTGAACAACTAGTCTAGTGGCGAACCCTTCTTATATAAGGCTCCATCCCTATGTTGAATCTTACCCTGCACCCTAAGCCACTAATGCATTTGCTAGTTAATATCATCTCATTCTTGCATAGAGATTCGCATCTATCGCACATAATGCATGGGAATGGCTTTTTTCACAATTAGATGGAAGGACAAAGGTCTATAGTCAAATAACACTCCAATCACTCCGTCTGTTAGGGGAAACTCAAGTAGATATAGAACCTGCCAGAGATAGAAATCAACTAACTCAAACAATCACATAGATCTTTCAATGAGTGAGAAGATCAATTCCAAGTTCGATCACAAGCAGGATCAATAGTGGACTTCGCGTTGACTTCCAAATAATGCCGAGTTTGATACCACTAACTTTTCTTTAGGCCATATAAATCACTTTACCGAGGTGCCTACGAGACTTAGGAGGGAGGTTCTCTACTAAGGAAGCGCCAACCAGCACAATAGCCATTACAAAACCAAGAATCCAAATGGAATTAATTTTACTGGCAGCCTAGGCGAATTAACGGATGCAAGGCGAGCGAAGTTAGGAGACTTCTCTACACCAACCCTCAAGTGCGTCTTTAGGGAAAGAAATGGAATCCGAATGGATGCAACACGCATCATTCACATGGAAAACTCACCTTAGTGAACTATTAGCAACTAAATCAACCTCTGAGTCCTTTGATTCAAGAATTCAAGCTCCTAGTATATTAATTGGGGGCACATAAATGGAATTTTAATTTGTAAATAAGAATAGCAAGCAAACTAGCCTTATTAGATCATGTCCCAATTTGTAGTTAGCTCTTCTTTGACTTTGTGGCTTGCCCAACGGGTACCCGCAAGGAACTGTCTGGTAGATAGACTGGAACGGAGCCATTGCAGTCTTCATTCTTCTCTCATCTGGGGGTCTTTAGTTCGAGGAGGGAAACCTTTCTGGATTGAAGAGAGTCTCTCATCCTTCGACTCGGAATCAACCAATGTTTATACTAGTTGGATTGATATGGAAGACGTCCAATCAAGTCTGTTGCCAGTCTTCGATTCACTCTTCCAGATGTTTACTTTCCCCTGGATCTCGAGCACCTATCCAAACTATTCCAAATAGATGAATAAACTATTTGATACCTATGGAATCAGATGCAAGAGAACTCAGGCCTGGTAGTTGGCTACTTAGATTCTTGTGAGTGAGATTCCAGTTGATATAGGACGCTAGGCTAAGCCATTGATGCAAGGCTCTAGAACCTTCGAGGCCGGCTGGCCAGTTAATATACATTGTGCCCTAAACGTCATTCACGCAAAAACAAGTTGCTTGGACTTCGCCAATTGACTTGATTGATGTCTTTCGCTTTCGACTCGCAAGAAAGCATGATAGATATGAAGGTCTCAACCACGCCAACCACTTTCACCGAGGTAGCTCACCGGCATGGAACTAGTGAGGAGGAGGCGAACGAAGGGTCATTTCTTAATATGTGTTCTTATCCACCCATTGAAAGACCACTTATCCCAAGGACTTGAGGGTCTTCCCTATGTACTAATTAGCTTTACCCATGCAGATGCGGAGACCTAGCGACCACTCTTCTTTTCAGGAAAGTATGCGGGAGCAGGGGCAGATTCAGCGGATGGAACCCGTGCATAGAGTAAGCGACCTCTGATTATCCTCCCAATTAATATACTGGGCAGAGTCTTGGCAAGAGAGACTATTTCATCGTTCCAAAGGAAACTGGAGAGTGGGAAATTTAATGTCTTCAACCCCTAATCCATTAACAGAAAAAATCCCTAGATCTTATTGATCTGTATGTTTGCATAGACGAAGCAGCGCAGCGAATGATCATGAGGATGCATGAGGCTGAGCCTTTCATTCTAGCCTTGAGCCCTGGAACCAGCTATTGGCAGTTCACCTGGATCGCCTATTCGAGTATGTAGCGACCTAGTTGACTATTAATGTACAGATAGTTATTTCTAAACAAGAAATTAATTGATTTTAACCCTTAAGTACCTACCTTAGCTTCATGTTCGCAACTATGACTTTTAGTAGTGGGAATATCACTTCATTTCTTAAATAATCTATTAGACATGCACCTGCCTCGACAACTAGGAGAGTAATCTGACTCTTGCTTTTATCCTAGATTAGTGCTTCATCGCTTAGTGCAGTTGTTCCCTGGAGTGAATGATAAGGTGTTGCATTGGAGCCAGGTGGGCGCCAACTTCTTTCTTTGGGCTAGCTACGTACTAGTGATGCTTATCCTACAAAGTCAGAGGTGACCGATCCAAACCATTGTAAAGAATTGAATTAAGGGCAAAGGAAGTATAATGGGTGATCTAATACTTTGATCTCAACTTTGACTTTTGCGTTAAGCATAATGCTAGTGAAGTGAATTCTATATATTGTTTGTTATCTTCCCTACCAGTATATTAATTGGGGAATGAAAGGTGCCTTAGTGAGAGTGATTATTGATGTCCGACTCGTGTGCATTCTTGGCTAGGTTGATCTGCCCATTCGACTGGAGTGTTATAACCTTTATTTGCTTAGCTCACTACGCACCTCTGTAATAATATCCCCTTTCACTATTATTATTCCCACATTCCAGATCAAATAGTTGTTTAGCTATGTACCCCCAGTATATTATTAATGGAAGGGGATATATATTTGAACATTTAGGAGAGCCCGGTATATTAATTGCGGATCGATCCATTCTACTATTGTATATTTGTTATGGAAACCCCAACATTTCAAGCTATAGGGAGAACTTTATGGAAAGATTCTTCCTTAACATTTCAGAGCAATTGAGAATGTTTATTGCCACTTCAGAATGGATATTATTTCCGATGATCCTTAATCTTCTATTAAACCTGGTTCGGTTTCTCAGAAAGACATAGAATGAATTCCTTATTCATTCACTTAGCCATCAATTATACTCAGCTTTCTTCTGATATGCTATGCTCCTGGCCAATTAATATACTGGCGGACAGCGAATGAGAGGTTTTTTTATCCCAGTAGTGCTTGGCCTATTGAAAGCATTTAATGGCTAGAGAAGAGATGGGATTACTAATATAGGTATAGACATGTGGAAAGAACAACATTTTTTATTAAGAATCCCCAATGTTGGATAGGCATTGTGAATGCAGAGGCGGGGTTTCAGCCCTAACCTAACAGTCCATTGATTCTTCTTTTGTTCTTTGTTTATTGTTTGTAGCTAATGAAATTTAAAAGTGATCGAGTTATATCATTGGGCCGCTAGTGCATAATGCCATCTAATAACACGATTCAGTAGACAGATCTTCTATTTATTTAGCTGGCTTGGTCCCATAACAAAGAAGCTATAGATTGCCCTTCGTAGCCGGTCCATCCAAGTAAAAGTACACCTTCGACTGGTATAACTATACATCATGCCACCGAGAAAGAATTTGATAGGTTCTTCCTAAGGAAGCGGCAAGAAGAAGGACAAACAAGAGGGGATCTGTGTAGGCTTACCAAATAAAATAGGTAGTCCTCCAGGAAATCGGGCCAATAAGAAGACCAGTGTTGAGATATTAGGGGCCTTTGAATTCAATGCTTCACCCCTTTGGTACCACTAGAATAATTCCATTGATCAATCGGTTATGGCAAGCGGCCCATGGGTCCTTAGTATATTAATTAAGCAGGCAATTTCTTGATTTAGAGCGTCAGTCAGTTAAACTAGATGTAGTCCGATCAAAGCAAGAAGCGTCGCTATAATAAGAGGATGATTACATTTCTTTTTTTTCGTATAATAGAAAGCAAAACGAATGCACATACTTCTTTAGTAGAAAGGGAAAGGAAGAAAGATTATCTTTATGACCAATTTGGTTCTATCCTATGCTTTAAGAGAAGCAAGACAGTGGGTTTTGATTTGAACCAAGGAGTTTAGAATCAAGAGCTTCTTACTAGATTTGGCAGACTTAGGCGCAGCAGGAGCAAGCACCTTCCACTGCAGATTGGTGTTTTCAAGCGACATGATAAGCTATCTTTGTGGAAACTCCTCCAATAAAGCATATAGGAAGAGATTCTCATTTTCATAGCTATGTTTCGAGGTTTGGGTTCGAATGTGTGCAAGGCGAACGAAGTGTGCGAGAGGACCGATCCCTAAACTATTCTTATTCTGCTGTGAATTACAGGTGTATGGAATTTACTGTGGAAAATGATCTTCCTTCGCTACTTGTAAACAAAACCATCAACGTCTTAAGTTTCATTTGCTCTTTATCATGCAACTATCGAGAGTTTTGACCGATGAGACGAGATAAAATCCACAGAGGGAGTGAACGAAGCGATAGCGCAACAAATAGCTTTGGGTGTACGAAGCAAGAAAGGAGCAGACACCTTGAGGGGCCATAGAAAAGGAAAAATGAAAGACTAGGGTCATGTCATTACTACTCCATGGGGACTGTACGAATGAAGAAGGCAACCTATTTTTGGATCATCCTTTTCTTAGCCGAACGAGCGAAGTACTTTAGTCAGGTCGGAAGATTTGAGCATAAAACTCTCAATGGATAGGAGACGGTGTATCATAAAAAAGGGCGACGCCGTAGTGGTCATACCCCAATTAATATACTGGGCATAATAATGTGAAGTATAGAAGGAATCTTTGACAATCAACTATCGGGTACTCCGAGCCAACCACAAGCCCGGGCTCGCTGCCTATGCCAAATGATCCTTCTTTGGTACTACCTTTCTGGCTGGTCTTTCCTAGGGAAATGTATAGTAAAACTGCTACGCACTGGGCCTATTAACCCTGAACTCTTAGAAGGTTTGAATTTTCTTATCTTAAAGTCTCTTCTTTTCTAGAATTCGCGTTAGTTGGTCCATTAGAAAGGTAGATTACATTTCTTCTCTTTCGGTTCCCTTTCTTAAAGTTGAGAGCTTAGGCCTAAGTTCTTTCATTGACTTCTAGTGAGTGTGCCAAGGCATTCTTTCAAGTAGCATGGCCAGTATATTAATTGCTTATTATTCTTATCATTTCAAACATATTATTTCTAAGAATAAGTTCTTCTATTATACTAATATAACTAGATAAAGGAAGTGATGGTGCATACAGGCTCAAACCAGGATTTCTTAATGTAACCCTCATACCGCTGCTATTGCCATGTGAATGAGCCTTGCATCGATAAAGGTGACAATAAGGAGGAGCATAGACCAGTTTGAAACACAGGCGACCCCAATCAATTGGGAAGGCTGTATATTAATAGAATCGATCCAAAATATTCTTGGACCGAGAAGGTGCATACCAAGGAAGACCGAAGTGAGAGATTGATAGAGTTCACGAACATGCAAACTGAAGTTGCTTACTTGTGAAAGTTTGGTAGCGAAGTTGGGATTAATTTACTGGGAGGTACAGAACACACTTACCTTTTCTTCAAGAAGCGGTCTCTTTACTCTATTGAGCCGTTCACTCTCATTATTCACTAGTCATCTACTAGCTTAGGCTTATGCTTTCCCCTCGACCGCATCAAAGAGTACTTGAATAGTCCTCCAGCCTTGGTACCACCATGGGAATCCGCTCATCATGTACCTCACTGTGGTGGAAACATCGATAGGGTTCTTAGGAAGCAGAATCCCAACAGACAGAGGAGACTCGGTTCCAACCAGGCCAGTAATTCCTAAGCCCTAAGTAAGAGCTCAATACTTGGACCTCTATTATTAACAATGGATGAACTGCTTGCTTATATGGGGGTTCAGGCTCACATCCTTGGTCTCAAAGACTGATATTCAGTCTGCTTTGGCTTTTCATATCTGATTGAGATATGCTTAACAACTGGGAATTCCTCTTCTTTCTTTATTAGGATAGAACTTGATGTGACTTCTCATTGCCATTCCTTAAGCTTCAATAAAAGTATCATATGGTGAAGAAAAAAATGGAAGCCATCAATGATTGAGTTTGACCAATTAATGTTGCTATTATTAGTCTAAAAGCCACCTTCGTGGTTTTGATTGAAGGATTATAGGCCGACTGTGCAATAACTCATATAAGATTATTGCCGGTAGTTAATCGCATCAAATCCAACCATACTTGTATCGGAAGAGTGAGGAGATTTTGTGTAGGGCTCATGGAGAATTATCTTATTTAAGCAATTATTGTGGATGAGGGCCAAAATTCTTCCTTATTCTACTTATAGTCAAAAGGAAGCATGGTAGGAAGGCATGGCATGGTGAAGTAGCTATGCCTATGCCCACATTACTAAGGCAAAGTGGTTTTCATGATCATGCTACACTCTTATATCTTTCTAGCATCCCCCATTTAGATCACTTTGTGATTAAGTAAGTCAATCTGAAATTTAGGGCTTAACGTAAGAGCGACTTATGCTCCATTCACTTCAATTGGGAATGTCTTCTAAGCTGGTTTTTTTTAATAATGATAATACAAGACGAGGTTATGGAATGACGAAGATTAGGTGTGAAATACGAACTTATCTTCTAGGTTTCTATAATATTTTGACGGGAGGAAGGGTGCGAAGTGATGTGCGACTAAAAGGAGAAACTTCTCCAAACTATTCTTAGCCTAGTATGCCACGTCGGAAGGAAATTTCCTTAATGATCGGAGTAGCACGTTCTTGTCCTCGTACTGTCTAGATTTAAGACATATATACATAGCTCCCAAAACCACAGTCGGATCATATGTTTAATAAATCACCCATTCTCATGCCATTGAGAAAGAAATCCAGTGAAGCATATGCTTTCTCTTTGAGAGTTCCCTTGCTTTATAAATATTATTTCAATAACAAAGATCAATGGAATGAGAGTAACTGGACATCAGTACGACCATAAAAAGGAAAGCGGTCTATAGGACCATATCTAAGGAGCTATTAAAAGGAACTCATGATTGCTAAGCAACCAAAGTAGCGAAGCCGTTAGGGATGTACTATAACTGATCAGGCAAGGAGCTAACAACATTTGTTATATCTCATAACATCAATTAGGTAGGAATTATATTACTTGCAACCACTACGGAATTTCATGAACGACTGCTTCACACCAACCAAAACCAAATAGTAAGTAGTAAATCCTAAGAGTAAACTCGTAAACCTTCTACGCTTCGGAATCGAGATTCGTATCCCCCTTACTTATGAGGAGACATAGGGAGAATTCTCTAGATTAACATCTAGAAATGACTTGATTTTCATGAGAGTTCATTCACACATGGACCTAAGATAAGAATAGGGAGAAAAATCTTAATCATCAAAGCCCTCCTTCGGTTGCCCCAGAGATGATTCTCGAGTCAAGACTTATGTAAAAAAATAGAAGTGGTTGCTTTAGTTTAGATGAAATTCCCATGTGTCTAGAAGCCAGGGTTGTATAATGGAAAAGTGATTAAGACTCAAGGAAGGCTTGACTTAACCTATAAAGATAGTGAATTTGCCAACCCCACATGGATAAAGAAAGGACAGATGGAGATAGTGCTTTCTTGCAAAAAAGAGAGAGTCTTTTCTATCAACTAATTGAATCATGTCTTATTCAACTAGATAAACAAGGGGGGCATCGAAGTAAACAAGGTGCATTTCCATCAGTATCAAGGTAAATCCCATACGCCTCTATTCAAAACCTCATATTATGTTTCAGTTCACCTGGCTACGGTTTCGCTCGTCAAACTCCACTCCCGCTGGTCATCCCTACCAGTTATGGAATCTCGATAATAGTCTATTGCTACCTATAGTCATTATTGGAAAGGTCTTAAGTCAGTTAACTCAAACACTATACATATGGAAAGCTATGCTTTTGCCGATTGAGAAGAAATATTAAGTCAAATGAACAATTAACAAATATCCATTGAGTGCTCTAATTGATGGAACTCAGTATATTCTATTGCACTCCGCAAAAATTCTTCTTTGAAAGGTCGAAGAAGAGTAGAGATAGCGAAGGTTGCAAGGTGAACCTAATCCACTAAACAATTAGAATCTTGCACGACAGTAATCACTTACTACTCGCTAATTGAAGGGGTTGGAGGTTGGCCTTCTCTCTTTCAGTCTGGGTTTGTCTTGTTGATTAACCTTATCCCTTGTTCTGAGGTATTTTCCTTATAATAATACAAAGGAAATAGCAACAGGAAAATCCAAAGATAGATCAGCTAACCCTCTCGCTGCACTATCTGAACGAGGGAAATTCTTTTACAATAGGCTGATATGTTGTTGGTGTTGATATATTGGGTAGGGCTGGGACAGTATATTAGTTGGGAATCCGACTTGAATCTGTAACGACCCGCTATTTTGTACTATTCGCATCCGCACATGTCGGACTTGAATAATTCAAAATACCGAATTGTTAATTTAAATTTGGCAAAACTCATATATACAGTAAATAAATAATCACAGAATCACAGACACAGAGTAATAATATGCAGCGGAAATAAAAGAGATAGTAGTTCATGAAGCTACTATATAAATATATAAAATACATCAGAGTTTACAACAGAAGAGAAATACGATACATCAAGTATAAATCAGATACATCACTGGAATCATCGAATACTGAAAGCAGAATAGATGGCTGGATCTTCAAGCAAAGCTCCAACTCCAAAGGTGAGCCTAAAATACTGGTACACTCAGTCTGACCCGAGCGTAAAGCAAAACACAAAACACTCGAGTCAGGATTAATATTCTCATATCAATAAATCCAACTCAAGTGAAATAGCAATCGAAATACAAGTAACTCAAAGGATGTTGGAATCACCATCCTCTAAGGATCCGTTAAACTATCTACTATGTAGTAGTGTACGCTAAATAGATAATGTCTATCAGTAATATAAAGTATCAAAATAGTGTTAAAGCGTTACCATTATCCCCCTTAACACATTTATATAAGCGTTATAGTCTATACAGCACTGAAAACTCCACCGTAAACTAGTGGGATATCAGGGAGTACTCCATAGGTATAACACAAAACAAATTCGTAACGGTCGCGTATATAGGGATACAAGTATGACAAGGCACATGAGGCAATACCCAAGGTAGTGAAACTACCGTTCGCCTGATCCGGACTGGTGAGAACGCATCGCCGCAGCGATCGCAACACCGCGAAACAACACTCCTGAATTTCCGAGGGTGCACCAATTAATCACAAGTAATGAGTAGTAGTTACGAAGAAGTGTGTTCGCTCGAGGTGGCTAACCCCATTTGGCCTGGCACGGCTCCTGATTTTAGTCATTTCCAATTTGACACAAGTGTCAAGGCTATCCATTATCGTTCTCTTTCTTCAGTCATAACGTACATCATTCCAACCACTTCATTCTGGATCACACTCCGCGTTTAGTTATTAAAGTGGTTTTCGGTTTAGATAGAGAGTATATCCATAACCGATTCCGGTCTCTTTAATAACTTTCGTAATTATTACACTGATTGGTCGTTTAATAAATTTCAAAACCAAATCAATTTCAATTTCAATTAGAATTCGTAAACCATTATTTTGTTTCTCTTTCTAAATCAATTTCCAAAATTTACGTTCAAAACTTCCAAATTACCATTTCAAAATCTTATAATTCGATTTCAACTTTTATTTAAACAATTTAAATATTGATTCAAGTTCGTATATTAGTTCATTCCGAAAACATTTAAATTAATTTAATTTAACATTTAAAAACAATTTCAATTCATTAATCGATTTCATTCAATATTCGTTAAGTTAGTTTATCATTCAAACAGTTTCCATTAAATTTCCCATTCGTTAAATCAATTACTTAAGTTCAACTTCATTATATCAACTAACAAATTAAATTCAATTAGATTCGTCAAATCAATTCTTTAAATTACAAGTCTTACATTTATTACAATAAAATGTATTTTGTTTCTTGTTAAAGAAATTCAATTTGATTTATTCACTTACTTAAATTTTCCCACACTTAATTAAATAAGAAACTCAATTTTATTTATTAACGAAGTTCGAATTCACTTATTCAAAAGTTCAATTTCTCTTACCAAATAATTCAATTTTTATTCAATTATCAAATAATTCAATCCTTTTCAATTATTAAATAATTTCAATCTTAATTATTAATAATTTCAAAACTTAAAAATTTCAAACTTAATTATAAATTCAACTTAATTATTAAATCATTTCAAACTTAATTCAATGAATAATTCCAAATTTTATCGTCAAATAATTCATTTCAAACAACGTTCTTTCATCATTTATTACACTATATTTTGTTTCAAATTCCAATATTAACATTTCCTTTAAATCAAAATTTACGCTCCAATTTTTATTTCAAAACCTTATTATTCAAATAAAATCTTTATTTTATTTCAAATCAAATTATTGACCAATCGGGTTCATTAATTCTCTATCCTAAGTCAAGTTCATTTTGGGTATTTATCATTTCAACCCGATTCCAATTCCAATTCAAAAAATCAAAACATTACAAAGGGAACTTGCAGTATGATAACTGGGATGGTGTCAAAGTAAATAAACACGCAATAACAACAATCAATAACAATCCAATAATCAATTCAAATAATCCCGAAATAATCGTATTAATTCGCATTGTTGTTTGTGCGAATTAATATGCGAATTAATACAATTATCTCTAGAATCTACACTATCATTTCATGTAGATTAAAGATTATTACATTACGGTTTTCCCACTTGTCGTTCAATTTCAATTTCAAATTTAATACTACGCCAATTAATCCAATATACGTTCAAGGGTTCAAAGTAAAATTTATCAAATTCTACGTGTCAATTAACTTAACAATTAAATGAGGTTATATTATTCAAATTAACTAATCAAATTCAATACATACGTCAATTCACAAATTTAAACTATCCTACGTCAAATTCAATTGCATAATATTCATCACTTTATACATTACAATTTAACATCCAATATAAACAACAAACAAACAATCAATTATCAACCAAACTGGATTATTATTGCATACGTAACAGATAACGGTGTCAGATGTCAAAGGTGAACTGATACATAATTAACAGTGCAATAAATAACAGCAGTATATTTCAATTGTCGTTTTAATTGAAATCAAATTTAATAAATAAAAGAATAGTAATCGTGAGTGATTGCTCACCTTTCGAGGCTAGCGAATACAGAAGGTGACACGGATATACACATGGATACGGACACTGAAATTTAATTTGCGAATCCAAGCAAAGCAAGATCGGCACAATTTTTTTATGGTCAAAGCTGATAAATCGAAATCGACGAAACAAATCAGAATCAGATCGAAAAGGGTAACTCAAAATAGCTCGATAAAATAGAAAATATATGAACTATTAATATTATTATTATTATTCTTACAGTCGATATATTCTTTTAGAACTTGTATAATTAACATATTATACTTTAAGATTCATATCTAAAAAAAAACATTTAAACATATAGATTACTGTTTTAAGCAAATATAAACTTTAGATTCCTTAAACTAAATATGCTAAAATAACATAAAACCTTTATATTTGAAAACTAACATATAATTGCACTGTCATGATTATTCACATTGTTTATATATACATAACCAAATAACTATCTACGTTTTATAAATCTGTATCATTTTGGAATCAATGCTTTAGTAAACAATAACACCTTTTATACAAAACTGCAACTAGCATAAATTTAATATTTTAAACATATTAAAACATACTTTATATATATGAGCAGACTCCTAAATCAAATAAAATTTAATACGCTACACATTCTGCGCATACGCATAAATAACAGAAGCTTGCAACTGACCATATGTATAATAATACATAATACATGTTATACAAAATCAAAATTTAGTCCATCTTAAATATACTAATACCTATATACAAAAACTGTTTTGAAACTGAAATGAACATTTTATACAACATAATATCCTTATGAATATACTAACTGATAAATGCGTGTAACAAGACTTAAATGCCCAAAACACTAAACCGATATATATAAAGCTGCTTCAGTATTCTATAAAATATAGACAATAGACGGATACAACCATGCAAAATTTTCTTCAATATAATTTTACTTACTTTATATATACATAAACAACAAGCGTATAAACTTTGACTGTAATTTATATATACAACATCTTCAAACGTGATGTAAATAAAATAGGTTAGAAATCAACGCTTATCTTGACATAAATATTATACATACTATACAGTAGAATTTTATAAAACCTGAACATTCATATAATATATATTTTATATAAGCACCCATATATGATATAATTCATATATACCTTCAAGCGTCTTCAAGAGAAGAATTTTGCCTAGGCTGAAGGCAAGAGGTGACATTGAGCTACTCTGGCTTTGGAGAGGAGTGGGTGTGGTGGCAAAGTCGAGGTGATGGAGTGGCTCGTGCTTAGAGGGAGGCAAGACAGTGGGCGGCAATGGTGGGGTTTCGAGCTCGGGCTGATGGAGTGCGGAGGCTTGACGAAGTGGGTTGATGTAGGTTAGAGCCGTGGGTTCGGAGGCGGTGGAGAGTGGCTGGCCGCGTGCTAGGAGTTAGTGGATCTCTGTTGTTGTTGAGGTGGTGGAAGGCTAGGCAGAGAGAGTAGAGGGAAGGCGTGCTAGCGACGGGTTGTGTGTGGTCGGCGGGCTGTTGTACTCGACAATATCAGGTGGAGGCGAAGTGGGGCTGCGGAGGAGAGAAGCTGGAAATGAGGAGGGTGCCTTGCTTTTGGTCTGTAATGGTTTGAAGTGGTGGATGGGGAAAACGTGAGGCAACCGAAGGTGGAGGAAGTAGGCGTGGTTGGAGAGGGAAGCTTCGGGTTTCATGGTGTCGTGGGCGCGTGGGTAGGAAAGGAAGTATACAGTTCCAGAGGAAAAATTTTATGACTTGATTTCTCTCAGGACAAAAAAAATAATAATAAGCAAAAGAGGAGAGAAAGGCTAGAAGAAGAAAGGAGCTACAGTACACACATTATATATATTATCTAAAGTGGCGTATCACTATTATCTGCTGAAAAGGTGAGGGGACTAACCACGGGAATTCAGGGCAAATCATAAATGTAAATATAACAGTTAGGAAATCGAACTTTGGGAAGTTCAAATAGACAGGAAGCCAAAGGTTGAATTTTATTTAGGGGTTTAAAATGCTGCGGCAACCATACCGTAAAGATTCAAGTTACTTACTAAAGCAAATTTAAAAGTCACAAATTTCGGTACAGTACGACGCACAGTTTTCCATTCCGTCGCGTATCATACCTCAGAATACAGAAGTGAATATTCCGTTGAGATCAGCACGATGATATGATCAAAACGATATATGGATATTAGCGGTATGATTGAATTATAAAAATTCGAATTTTCCACTAGCGGAAAATGCGTAAAAATCGCAGAAAATTAAGATCAACGGAGCCAAAGATGTCCGAATTTGGAAAAACAACAAACTGACAACTTGCTCAAAAGATGGTTTAGAATTTTTCTATGTAAAAATACTTTGGTTTTGAAAATATTTTATTTTCATCGTTTTTTACCGATTAGATTGAAACAAATTTACGCGAGAAATAAACTTTCATATTTTCGGACGAAAATTTACCGGTTGCTATGTTTAACTAGACGCATTCCAAATATAAAATTTATATTTCAAAATTTTATCATTTAAAATCCCATAAAATTTCAATTAATACGTTACTAAAACCGTTAAAATTTACGGGTCGTTACATTCTCCCCCACTCAAAACTTTTCGTCCCCGAAAAGGAAGGAAGTAGGTGAATAGAAACAACCAAAAGAAAATAAACTTGGATCACAAAATAAACAATTAGTTCAAACCATATATATTTCAATTTAAAAATATTTATATTCAACCATTTGTTTTAAATTTAAGATTTTCATTCAATTGATTTAATTTCAAATTATTAACTTTCAAAATAAATTTTTCTTTAATCACATCTATTATTCAATTAACTCATTATTCTATTTATTTCCATAAACATTTTATAATTAAAATTTTAGCGAATAACATTTATTATACGCACTCACATTTTACTTATAAAGATAATTTATTGTATATTATTCAATTTCTTAAATTAACAATTTAAAAAAAAATCATAAATTTGAATAGTCCATTATTATAATCATATTTTATTCGACAATTTAATTCCTCTTTATTCCAAATTATTATTAAATTTATTCTACTTAATATATCTTATCACATATATATTAAGTATATTTACATTCATTGTAACTACTCAAATTGATTTAAAATTCCTTTGATATCATTTTATATTGTATAATATCCAATTACATAGTTAACTTTTGAAAATTTAGGTAAGTTATATATAATGCAATTGAGTATTATCCAAATAAAGTTTTACAATTCAGTTATTTCGAGTTAAATATTTATTCAAAATCCTTGCTTCAATTTATAATTTGAAATCATTTTTAATCATAACTTTAAGAATTAAATTTCGAGCAACTTCAAATTTATTTAGAGATAAATAAATAAATATATAATATATCAAATCAGATTTAATTCATATCAATGTATATTACAAATCAAATCATACTTTATGAAATTCAAATCAATTTATTCTTCAAAACAAACCATAGCAAAGCTATAGAATAGTCTCTTTCCTTCGAAACTCGAAAATGAACGTCGATGATGCGGTCGTCATCACCGAATTATTTTCCAGCGACAAAAGAGAAGAGCTCAAATCAAATCATTTAAATTTTTCCTTTTTGAACCATTTCTATTCGAAAATATTTTTAATAATATATATTTTAAAACTTTAAAACCGTAGTTCGAAATTATCGGAAATTAAATTCTCAAATTCTAATTTTAAATTCACTTCAAATTCCAAATCAAATTATAACTAAGTTTTATAAATTCATTTGTTTATATGATGCAATAGTCAATGGTTTATAAAACAATAAATGAAAATTAAATTTTAACGTTTCAAACAACAGATTCATTAGCATTTTAACTACAGAAAAATTTATACTTATATAATATAATCAGTCAAAATTATCTTATTTATCAAATTTGAAATAATATTGTGTCAGTTTGCTCTTCTCAAGTGTTTTGGAAATCCTATCGATAGCGTTGATCAGACGAATCGATCGAAAACCCAAATCAACATCAACAACTCAAACAACACAATATATATTAAAACATTTTAGTATAAATACAGATACACTCTCTCTCTCGACGATACAAGGATGGGTTTCAAAATAAGTATAGAGATTCAAATTTGATGGAAATCAAATCAAAGAGAATTTTGATTCGATAATAAGTTCGAAACAGAAGATAAGACAATTCAATTAACAGAATCAGGAGATGGATAAGCTTATTTAATTCACAGGCAACCTTTCGGGTCAACCGTAACTTCAAGAATAAGATCGATGCTGAATTCCGAGGTAAATCAACATTCGATCTCAAGAAATAGAGTTCAGGTATAGTAGGAGATAGATAGCATCGAAAACCGAGGATACAGAAATCTTCGGTAAATCGATGTCTATTGTAAATGAGTTTCACCCATTTACAGAAAAATTTGGGATTGGCGAGACCGCCGACTCACTATAAAGATCATTCAAAGTGGAGTTATGGGGTACTCCAGAATCAAAAGAAGATAAATAGTGAGAGATATGAATGAATTTTGAGACCGTAAAGAACGTTCCAAAATTCAAAGGAATTGAGTTAAAAGGAAGAGATTGAAACTCGAGTGGGAGTGATTCTGCAAATACATTTACCCTATATGCTAAGTTTTGCCTAGAGCTACCAAAGCTCTGATACCAACTGTAACGACCCACTATTTTGTACTATTCGCATCCGCACATATCGGACTTGAATAATTCAAAATACCGAATTGTTAATTTAAATTTGGCAAAACTCATATATACAGTAAATAAATAATCACAGAATCACAGACACAGAGTAATAATATGCAGCGGAAATAAAAGAGATAGTAGTTCATGAAGCTACCATATAAATATATAAAATACATCAGAGTTTACAACAGAAGAGAAATACGATACATCAAGTATAAATCAGATACATCACTGGAATCATCGAATACTGAAAGCAGAATAGATGGCTGGATCTTCAAGCAAAGCTCCAACTCCAAAGGTGAGCCTCGAATACTGGTACACTCAGTCTGACCCGAGCGTAAAGCAAAACACAAAACACTCGAGTCAGGATTAATATTCTCATATCAATAAATCCAACTCAAGTGAAATAGCAATCGAAATACAAGTAACTCAAAGGATGTTGGAATCACCATCCTCTAAGGATCCGTTAAACTATCTACTATGTAGTAGTGTACGCTAAATAGATAATGTCTTCAGTAATATAAAGTATCAAAATAGTGTTAAGGCATTACCATTATCCCCCTTAACACATTTATATAAGCGTTATAGTCTATACAGCACTATAAACTCCCCCGTAAACTAGTGGGATATCAGGCAGTACTCCATAGGTATAACACAAAACAAATTCGTAACGGTCGCGTATATAGGGATACAAGTATGACAAGGCACATGAGGCAATACCCAAGGTAGTGAAACTACCGTTCGCCTGATCCGGACTGGTGAGAACGCATCGCCGCAACGATCGCAACACCGCGAAACAACACTCCTGAAATTCCGAGGGTGCACCAATCAATCACAAGTAATGAGTAGTAGTTACGAAGAAGTGTGTTCGCTCGAGGTGGCTAACCCCATTTGGCCCGGCACGGCTCCTGATTTTAGTCGTTTCCAATTTGACACAAGTGTCAAGGCTATCCATTATCGTTCTCTTTCTTCAGTCATCACGTACATCATTCCAACCACTTCATTCTGGATCACACTCCGCGTTTAGTTATTTAAGTGGTTTTCGGTTTAGATAGAGAGTATATCCATAACCGATTCTGGTCTCTTTAATAACTTTCGTAATTATTACACTGATTGGTCGTTTAATAAATTTCAAAACCAAATCAATTTCAATTTCAATTAGAATTCGTAAACCATTATTTTGTTTGTCTTTCTAAATCAATTTCCAAAATTTACGTTCAAAACTTCCAAATTACCATTTCAAAATCTTATAATTCGATTTCAACTTTTATTTAAACAATTTAAATATTGATTCAAGTTCGTATATTAGTTCATTCCGAAAATATTTAAATTAATTTAATTTAACATTTAAAAACAATTTCAATTCATTAATCGATTTCATTCAATATTCGTTAAGTTAGTTTATCATTCAAACAGTTTCCATTAAATTTCCCATTCGTTAAATCAATTACTTAAGTTCAACTTCATTATATCAACTAACAAATTAAATTCAATTAGATTCGTCAAATCAATTCTTTAAATTACAAGTCTTACATTTATTACAATAAAACGCATTTTGTTTCTTGTTAAAGAAATTCAATTTGATTTATTCACTTACTTAAATTTTCCCACACTTAATTAAATAAGAAACCCAATTTTATTTATTAACGAAGTTCGAATTCACTTATTCAAAAGTTCAATTTCTCTTACCAAAGAATTCAATTTTTATTCAATTATCAAATAATTCAATCCTTTTCAATTATTAAATAATTTCAATCTTAATTATTAATAATTTCAAAACTTAAAAATTTCAAACTATAAATTCAACTTAATTATTAAATCATTTCAAACTTAATTCAATGAATAATTCCAAATTTTATCGTCAAATAATTCATTTCAAACAACGTTCTTTCATCATTTATTACACTATATTTTGTTTCAAATTCCAATATTAACATTTCCTTTAAATCAAAATTTACGTTCCAATTTTTATTTCAAAACCTTATTATTCAAATAAAATCTTTATTTTATTTCAAATCAAATTATTGACTAATCGGGTTTATTTAATTCTCTATCCTAAGTCAAGTTCATTTTGGTATTTATCATTTCAACCCGATTCCAATTCCAATTCAAAAAATCAAAACATAACAAAGGGAACTTGCAGTATGATAACTGGGATGGTGTCAAAGTAAATAAACACGCAATAACAACAATCAATAACAATCCAATAATCAATTCAAATAATCCCGAAATAATCGTATTAATTCGCATTGTTGTTTGTGCGAATTAATATAATTATCTCTAGAATCTACACTATCATTTCATGTAGATTAAAGATTATTACATTACGGTTTTCCCACTTGTCGTTCAATTTCAATTTCAAATTTAATACTACGCCAATTAATCCAATATACGTTCAAGGGTTCAAAGTAAAATTTATCAAATTCTATGTGTCAATTAACTTAACAATTAAATGGGGTCATATTATTCAAATTAACTAATCAAATTCAATACATACGTCAATTCACAAATTTAAACTATCCTACGTCAAATTCAATTGCATAATATTCATCACTTTATACATTACAATTTAACATCCAATATAAACAACAAACAAACAATCAATTATCAACCAAACTGGATTATTATTGCATACATAACAGGTAACGGTGTCAGATGTCAAAGGTGAACTGATACATAAATAACAGTGCAATAAATAACAGCAGTATATTTCAATTGTCGTTTCAATTGAAATCAAATTTAATAAATAAAAGAATAGTAATCGTGAGTGATTGCTCACCTTTCGAGGCTAGCGAATACAGAAGGTGACACAGATATGCACATGGATACGGACATTGAAATTTAATTTGCCAATCCAAGCAAAGCAAGATCGGCACAATTTTTTTATGGTCAAAGCTGATAAATCGAAATCGACGAAACAAATCAGAATCAGATCGAAAAGGGTAACTCAAAATAGCTCGATAAAATAGAAAATATATGAACTATTAATATTATTATTATTCTTACAATCGATATATTCTTTTAGAACTTGTATAATTAACATATTATACTTTAAGATTCATATCTAAAAAAAACATTTAAACATATAAATTACTGTTTTAAGCAAATATAAACTTTAGATTCCTTAAACTAAATATGCTAAAATAACATAAAACCTTTATATTTGAAAACTAACATATAATTGCACTGTCATGATTATTCACATTGTTTATATATACATAACCAAATAACTATCTACGTTTTATAAATCTGTATCATTTTGGAATCAATGCTTTAGTAAACAATAACACCTTTTATACAAAACTGCAACTAGCATAAATTTAACATTTTAAACATATTAAAACATACTTTATATATATGAGCAGACTCCTAAATCAAATAAAATTTAATACGCTACACAATCTGCCCATACACATAAATAACAGAAGCTTGCAACTGGCCATATGTATAATAATACATAATACATATTATGCAAAATCAAAATTTAGTCTATCTTAAATATACTAATACCTATATACGAAAACTATTTTGAAACCGAAATGAACATTTTATACAACATAATATCCTTATGAATATACTAACTGATAAATGCGTGTAACAAGACTTAGATGCCCAAAACACTAAACCGATATATATAAAGCTGCTTCAGTATTCTATAAAATATAGACAATAGACGGATACAACCATGCAAAATTTTCTTCAATATAATTTTACTTACTTTATATATACATAAACAACAAGCGTATAAACTTTGACTGTAATTTATATATACAGCATCTTCGAACGGGATGTAAATAAAATAGGTTAGAAATCAACGCTTATCTTGACATAAATATTATACATACTATACAGTAGAATTTTATAAAACCTGAACATTCATATAATATATATTTTATATAAGCACCCATATATGATATAATTCATATATACCTTCAAGCGTCTTCAAGAGAAGAATATTTGCCTAGGCTGAAGGCGAGAGGTGACATTGAGCTACTCTGGCTTTGGAGAGGAGTGGGTGTGGTGGCAAAGTCGAGGTGATGGAGTGGCTCGTGCTTAGAGGGAGGCAAGAAAGTGGGCGGCAATGGTGGGGTTTCGAGCTCGGGCTGATGGAGTGCGGAGGCTTGACGAAGTGGGTTGATGTAGGTTAGAGCCGTGGGTTCGGAGGCGGTGGAGAGTGGCTGGCCGCGTGCTAGGAGTTAGTGGATCTCTGTTGTTGTTGAGGTGGTGGAAGGCTAGGCAGAGAGAGTAGAGGGAAGGCGTGCTAGCGACGGGTTGTGTATGGTCGGCGGGCTGCTGTACTCGGCAATATCAGGTGGAGGCGAAGTGGGGCTGTGGAGGAGAGAAGCTAGAAATGAGGAGGGTGAGTTGCTTTTGGTCTGTAATGGTTTGAAGTGGTGGATGGGGAAAACGTGAGGCAACCGAAGGTGGAGGAAGTAGGCGTGGTTGGAGAGGGAAGCTTCGAGTTTCATGGTGTCGTGGGCGCGTGGATAGGAAAGGAAGTATACAGTTCCAGAGGCAAAATTTTATGACTTGATTTCTCTCAGGACAAAAAAAAAATAATAAGCAAAAGAGGAGAGAAAGGCTAGAAGAAGAAAGGAGCTACAGTACACACATTATATATATTATCTAAAGTGGCGTATCACTATTATCTGCTGAAAAGGTGAGGGGACTAACCACGGGAATTCAGGGCAAATCATAAATGTAAATATAACAGTTAGGAAATCGAACTTTGGGAAGTTCAAATAGACAGGAAGTTTACACCTTGACTCGCCACACCTTGCATAGAGAAAGGAGACCTATCCAGTATACTAAGACCAATTCTAGGATACAATGTCTCTGACTTGCCAGTAAATTAATTGGTAGGCGAAGTATATTACCCTGGGCGGGAGGAAGGTTGCTAAGCCAATAAGGTAAGGTATCTGGACTATGCGGGCAGTGAAATCCCTTATGTTACTAATCTTAGTTATTCTCATACTTTGTTCCGCTAAATATACCGGCTCCTCTCATCAACATAAATTGCTTACGCCCTGCTCTAGCTTTCCCTCATATTCTATTCTTATGATACCTGATCAAAAATGAATAATCCATATCACGAGAGAGAATAGCTACTCGTTCGTTTGCTCATTCCAACGTCCTTTTATTTTATTAGTCTAAAGGGAGGTGGTCAATCGAATGATTCATTGCCATAGCTTGGTTGAGTTATTGGTATTCTCTTATGTCTTCTTATGGCTTCAAGACGTACGCTTGTAATTATAAAGAGACATCTTTTGCGGTTGTTCGCCCAGTATAAACATTGGCCTATGGTCGCCTCGATACCAATAGAAAAATAGGAAGGCCATCACTCATTGTTCGATTTGATGTCCAACGGGCACATAGATATCTATATCTTCTCTAGCCTAAAATATTAAATCATAGCTAACTGTCTATCGGTCTCAATTGTACAACATCCATCTCCTCCCAATTCCTTGTTTGTAAACTTGCTTCTTTTAGTTGCAATTAATATACAGGCCTCGTTTTGGACCAACTTGAGCGCTCTTTAGTTAGTCTATCTATACATGCAGATGTACCTTCTCTGGTTCTGCTCCTATTGGCGGGGCACACCTCGTATCTTTCCCTATGCTACTATATAGACCTTGTTGCTTTCATGTTGACCAATGCTATTTTCATAGAACCCTCGTTATCATCAACTATTCATTTGCGTATCGCATATGCATATGAATCTGTAGCTGCTTTCTTTGATTTGATTCTTCCACGTATGTGCATTGGTTTAATAAATTGTTGGTGGCCATAATCCTCTGTTTTGCATCCTCATATACTAGTAGTAACTCTCGTCCATAGGGAAAGCAAGAATTGGCCACCTAGGATGAGGAGGACTGAAAATACTTGTTGTGGGATCTAGCTCCAACCGCATTGACGATAGTCCTTCATTACGACTTAGATTGCATGAGTATTGTCATTTCCATCACTTCCACAACCTCTAGAGGAGTGGAAGAGAATTTTCTTGTTATTACTTTTGCTCTTACTTCTTCGAATAGAATTATCTCTATTAGGTCCCATCTCAGTCTAGATTCGTCTCTAAGTCAACCTCTAAAGATAGCACTGCCAGGAATAGAGAGTCCATTTTGCTATGCACCTTGTCCTAGTGGTTCCTCTATCCCGTTCTAACGGTTCTTCCATTCAGTGTCATTCAATTAATATATAAGGCATAATAGGGGTCACATAGCTGCTCGTTGACCTCAACGTGCTCTAGAACATGTCTAGCGACCGACCAGAGAGAGGTGCTTATGAACCAGTAAAAAGAAAAGAAGGTAATCAAGCCCATCATTCTACCAGAAGACTGCAAGATTCATAGTAAACCTAAAGAAAGAAACCCGAAACGTTTATACTGGGAGAGTTCGAAAACATCTGGTGCGTAGCAAAATGTTACATGGTTTCAACCCTTCTCCTGGTGTTCAAACTAGTCATTAATGGTCGGCTACATAGGTAGTTTTGTTTTTGGGTATGCGTTGCAAACACTTTCATTTCTATTTAGCATCTCATCTTCTCTGGAGAAGCTAAAATCGAACGGATAGAGCAGATGGTCCAGCTACAGAACTTCTTTTTGTTCATTACTTCCATGTTCATGCCTCGTGGCATGGCAGCACCCGTGCTATTGAAATGGTTCGTCAGTAGAGATGTTCCCACAAGTGCCCCTTATTCTAATGGTACTATAATTCCTATTTATATCCCTGAATTTCCTTTTCTAGTCTATCTACATTCCAGGAAATTTATAAGCTCCATGGACAGACCAAAAAGTGGAGCGTTAGTCAAAGCAAGCTGCCCCCTATTATTAATAATATAATTGGTAGAAGCTCATCCGCTAGAAATGCTTTTTCATTTCCTTCCCGCTCCTCATTTCCTTTTTCTTGAATTCATGGGGGCCTTTTCATATTTAGAATCTTTCTGCAGTCTGCTTTGTTTACAATTCTTTCGTACTCTCTTCTCTTTAACCTGTGATAGGTCACTGAAGCATGAGCGGGCGCGAAGAAGGAAAGGCCAAACACTTTGGGGGAATGAGCAACGACGAAATGACAAGATGAGGCGCCCCGGGCACCCCCTATAGAAAGAAGGGTCGGAGGTTTTGGGCCTGTAGCTTTCCCTGCCCCCCCTCGTCAAGTGGTGCTTGTTTGGAGTGGTGCGCGCCCGAAATTGAGCGTAAAGCTCTTACCTTATCAATGAGCCGATTGCTGATGGTTGTTGGTCATGACTGCTACAAAATAGTGAAGATGAATCTTCCTATTTCATAAGGAGGAGTGTGCATCTTTATGTTGGGCGTTCTTCCTTCGTGCGACCCGGTGCCTTATGCGCGTCCTGTGGCCCACGCCTTCTATTTGTTCAAGGTGGGGGATGTGAACTCTGATTCGATCCAGGTATTTAATCCCGCCACTGAGATGCTCAGTTTACTCCCTAACCATGACAGAAAGATAGATAGATAATTCAAAAATGAGTAGATAAGGGTAAGGCACTTTGGATGAACTAATGCAAATGGGTGTAAGCCTCGTTGCTCAGAAACATCCACTGCTGACCACATTGAGAGAGACGAAAGCACGGGTAATGCTAGTTGGCAAAGTGGCATTAAGCATCCCTAGTGGTATGCAAAGAATGGTCGTGATGATATTATTTACGTCCATACCGCTTTTTGTGGAGTAGATCCCACATCTAACCCCTTTTTTTCATTTTCCAAGGAAGGGAGAATTCCCATTACCATTGGCAGGCAAGCCGGGCCATGAGCGCAATGGGAATGGGCTTCCCAAAAAGCCAGCCCCAACCAGGATCAGCATAGAATGAGGGGACGACCCTAAAGTTGTGTTGGCAAAGAGGATTACGGGCGGATAAAAGAAGATGTGGGGACTTGGGTCGGGGAACAACGTAACTAAGAGAGCCATTCCATTTAGGATGAGCCTGATCGTAGTTTGGGTGGGCACGAGCAATCTAGTGTCCAAGTCGATTGGTCAGACGATGACTACTGCACTTATGAGATTAGTATTAGCGGCCTATCCCAGACTAGAATGGGCTAGGCGACCACTGTAACTTAATTAGAGGTCCAACTTCGACCTTTCACAACCGAAGAGGACCGGTTTTTTGGGGATGAGGGAGTAAGCTTGCTTCTTCACAAGCTTATCCCCACACCATTTCTTGTCCGTCCTAGTCGGTAATATTCGGGTCTCCCCAATGTTTATGCTGGACTTGGTATACTAGGCACCTTAACTTCCCCCGATCTTCGGCCCGAGCTGTATGAGGCAGAAATTCAACCCACGTACGGTTCGGAGGTCGAGCCCTACCTCCCAGCAATAATGGTACGGCTTAGGTCAACTAATACGAACGAGATACAATTCACTCAATGATTATCTTTGGGTCTCCAACTCTATATGGGTAAGGAGCATTGTTGTTTGCAAGGTTTATTCATTTACATGGACCCACTTCTCATTCCATTTGTGGTAATTTGATGATTTATAAACCATCCACAACGAGCAATCGGTTCATGTTTGAGCATGATGAATCACTTCGTGCCAACCTGTTGCTAGTAAACCTTCCTACCTAATATGAGAATGGAAAACCGGACCATTTTCTTCATCGTTGGATGAAGGATCACAAACATCAGAATTTTTGGTTTTCCATGTTCCTAGAAAAAAGATTCTTATTTTCCATTCGAGAAACGACGAGCACGACTGAAGTGGTTATACATACAAATCTATTTATGGATCTATATGCTCCAATTGGAACTGGATGTTCCAGAACTAGCGGATGGTACACCACAATAATGAAATTGCCCATTATTTTTATTATTCAGATAGGATTTCTATTGGCTTCGTCAGGAGGCCCACTAGTTTGTTACATATACTCAAAAAAGAGAAGTTGCATTGGAATCAAGAAAGTCATGGAGTTCATGATTGCATAAAGGAGTCAAAATAGTGGTTGTGGCGCCCAGTATATTAATTGGGCAACCATAGGCGACCTCTAGGCCAATATATTAATTGTGGGAGCGATTAAAGTAAGGACCGAAGGCTTCATGGTTTGCTTGCAATCTACCACGCTCCTTGATGTCGCCCCTGATCTATCAATAGAGGGAGCAAAAAAAGTCTTTGCTCCCCAAAATGAAGAAAGATGCGTCGAAGTTTAGACCACTCACTGTAGTTCTACCCATAGAAAAGATCATGAAAGAGGCAATCAGAATGGTACCCGAATCCATTTACGATACTAAGTTTCTAGACACATTACACTTCTTTTCAGGTCGAGGCTTCCATTCGGCCCTAAGACGGATCAAAGTAGAGTGAGGATCCTCTTGTTGGTTTTTGGAATTCGACATCAGAAAGTTTTTTCACACCATCGACCGACATCGATTCATCTCATTCTTTAAGGAAGATATCAATGATCCTAAGTTATTTTACTCCACTCAGAAACTATTTTCTACCGACGACTCCTAGGAGGTGAGAGTGGCCCTTACTCTATCCCACATAATGTACTACTATCGACCCTATAGGAAACATCTACTTACACAAGCTCGATCAAGAGGTAGATAGGATTTGACAGAAGCATGAAATTCCACTTGTTCTAAGAATCAGATCTGTTCTATGTTGGACAGGTCACGTATTGTTGACCAAGAAAACTTAGGAGAAGAAGCAAGCTTCAATGCTCCCTAAGACGACAGAGCCATCATTGTGGGGGAGGGTAAAGAGCATCCAATGCAATGCGACCTTTCATTCCCTTTTTGTCATGGCACACCCTCCCCCTACAAGCACCCCCGATGAAGGAGGGACCAAAAGAAGCCTTTCATTTTTTCCCCGATCCTTGTCGCCTTTTTTAACAAGCCCTCGAGCCTCCTTTGCGCCACCTTTCTCATAGAAGCTGCCACCCCGAAGGCCGAATTCTATGGTGGAGAAGGCTTCCATAAGAATTTGGCCATAAGAGACCATATTAAGTATTGCAAAAGAAGGGGATTGCTGATAGAGCTGGGCGGGGAGGTGATACTAGTTATCAGGTCAGAGAGACACCTAGCCTTGGCTCCCTTAAAAACGCATGACTTATTAATATTAATAAGGATTTGTTACGCGCGATATGCTGACGAATTACTACTAGGAATCGTGGGTGCCATAGAGCTTCTCATAGAAATAAAAAACGTATCACTCACTTCCTACAATCCCGCCTGAACCTTTTGGTAGGCTCCGTAGGATCAACAACCATAGTTGCACGGAGTACGGTAGAATTCCTCGGTATGGGCATTCGGGAAGTCCCAATTAATATATGAGGGACAACTCCATACAATTCTTGTAAGATCTAGAAAGCGTCTATAGGTAAAGCACAGTATCCATATAACTGCTTGCCACTTACGCTCCGCCATCCATTCCAAGTTTTGGGACCCAGGTCATAGTATCTCGATCAAACTACCGACGAAGGCGATGAGCGGAAGAAGTCATCCACTAGACATAGTTCAACTAGCAGAGACTCTTGGAACAGTTGAGGTAAGAAGTCCCCAAGTTAGCATATTATGGGGGACTGTTAATCATATCTGGCAAGGATCAAGGGAGATCTCGTTGTTGCATAGCTCAGATTGGCGAAACGTGCCATCGAACATTCAATAGTTAGTCTCACGATCGGGCATGAGTATTTGGAAGTTTTCATTGGATATTCCATGAGTCGGAAGGCCGCGGGATAAGAAAGGGACACTGGGCGGGATCTTTTAGTAGCGAATTTCCCATACATATAAAGGCGCCTATCAAAAAAATACTCCAAAGGCTTCAGGATCGAGATCTCATTAGCCAAAGAAGACCCAGGCCAATCCACATGGCCTCTTTGAAGAATGTCAGCGATGAAGACATAGTAAATCGGTCCTTGGGCATCTATATAAGTCCTCTATCCTACTACAAGTGCCGCGACAACCTTTTCCAAATTCGAACTATTGTCGACCACCAGATCAACTGGTCTGCTATATTCTCCCTATCCCACAAGCATAAATCTTTAGTGCGGAATATAATCCCAAAGTACCCAAAAGACTCGAATCTAGTAAATAAAGAAAGTGGCAGGACCCTTGAAGAGTTCCCAAATAGCATAGAGCTTTGGAAGCTCGGACCTGGTCAAGATCCGAACAACATCATCAAATACATGGCATGCTTCATAAGTCAAGTCGTTTTTTCTATTAGTTTAGTTGCTAACATTTACATGAGATTAGTTGAGTAGGCATGCGCTATTTATCTGATATAAGACAGCTAGTTGTGGGGCTTTTGAAAAAGGAGGCTTGGCTTTGCTATTGCTCATAACTTGTATTATAGTCCTAGTCTTGCGAAGTATACAGGAATTAATATACCGGTGCTAATTAATATCTTGGATGTAAAGCGACCCTAATTAATATACTAGCCTGAAGCTCACTAGAGGTCTTTCTAATGAGAAGGCCAGGGTTTGCGTTTCCTTCATTCATTTTTTGGTTGCTTACGCGCCAGTAACCACCTTCCTATCCTGGAAGATCTCTTCACTTCTAGCAACTAGCTACTACCGCTTCAATCAATGGCTAAAGCTACCTTTCATCAATCAGTGAATGATTGGATTCGAGGACCTGTTGATCAAAGGAAAAGGGGGTCCAAATTCCGAGACGGAGCCGTATGATGCGTGAGTCTCACGTACGGTTCCTTTAAGTAGGGTGTGATACCACCACCTATCAGGCCCGATGAGCGGTCCATGAAGCTGCAACCCTCCTCACCTGGTGCATGCACATTGCTCTCTCCAGGAGATTGGCCACTTATTCTAGATCTTCCCATTTCCAAAAAGATCTCGAGCTCGATCTGGTTTAGTATCAAGGTGATTCTTTTTCTCTTTCCATATATATGAGTCCATGTAGCAGTTCCACGATATCGTTATAACCAATTAATGGGACCTGGCAAAAGTGTTCTTGCCTCTATCATTAGCTTGGGTAGTCCCCGTTTCTAGCGTTTTAGTCACCTTTCGATGGCTCACTTAATCTAATAGCTTAACATATGGAAGTTTCTAGCGGGCTACTCCCCAAAAATGCCTCGCTTCGCTGCCAATGTTCATACTGGTGCCGTTGGGGATAAAAATATTACTTGCGCCTTCCTAGGTTCTTTTCTCTTATTGCATCAACTAGGACTGCTAAAAAGTTCCTTAATTTACCGAAAGTTCTTAAGGTTATTGATGTGATTCCAATAGGATAGGAGTTCTGGCAGCTTGGAGAGGATAAAAAAGAAGTATAACCGGACGTTAGAAAATGTCCCGATGAACTTCACTCTATATGTCGCTAACACGTGCCAGTACGTCAGGCTAACAGGTGATGGGAAAGTTCCCTCCAAATTTATAACCATGGGAGAGGAGGATGTTGATCAAGATTTTCCATGCCTAGTCCGAGTTTCGATTAAAGACCCAGAGCGGGCTACGGATCTATACCAAGCCCATTACGCCATAATTAATTGAGGTTGATCTCGATGTTACGACCGTAGCAATAGTCTCTATTTATTCACCCCAAGAATGAACTATCCTTTATTTCACGGGATGGGTTTCATTAACACAGATAGACTAGAAAAGGTCTTCGCAAGCATACCGCATGCGAATTCTGACCTTAGCTTTTCATCTTTGATTAGTATTAGCGAAAGCTCGCTCGACTTAATAATAGCTGTCTTACTCGACTTACTTACTAGCTGCCTTTCTGACTAATATAATAATTTCACTTGTGAATTTAGAGAAATAAACTGGGTACACTAGGAGAATAGTTGTTTCCTCGCTGCACACCTTTTTGTGAATACGGAATGATCAACATTCCTCTGGAAACCCATGTATCTTCATCATAACCAAACTTCATATCTCGAACCAAGCCTAAAGAGACCGCTCTCGAAGTATATTGGATCGGTCGCCTCACCTGAAAACTTTACCCCTAAGCTCGAAAACCTGGTGGAGGACTCATAGAAACCTATTCATGGAGGTCTCCATGAAGAAAGGTCTTTTTGACATCAAGCTGATGCAGCGACCAAGATCTGTTAGCTGCAACTGACATAATGAATCGTTTAGTTTAGCCACAAGAGCAAACGTATCGAGATAATAGATGCCATAGGTTTGTGCGAAACCTTTCACCACAATATGAGCCCTCTCGATAGAGCCATCGCTTTTGTGTTTCAGGGCCACCTACAACTAAATGTACGTTTGCCTCTTGGTCACGTGATCAGCTCCCAAGTGTCGTTCTTCACTACACACCTCCATTTCTTCAATTATAACTTTCTTCCACTGAGAATGATTGTGGGGTTATCACTGAAATAAATTAAAAGAAGTTTGATAGGACATTTTTTAATAGGGTGAGAAGTACAATATTTCTTTTTTTATTTCCTCAAGGGTTTTCATAGAGAAGTCGCTGAAGAATCTTCTTCCAAGGCACTGGTCCCTTAGCCGAATAAGACACTGGGAAATGGTTCTCCACTTGGAATATCATAGATTGGCTCCACGACACCGGTAGATGGAAAGGTTAGCTTCCCTAAAAGCTTGGCCCGAATCGAAAGTATTCAACCTTACTTATGGAATTGGAATTCTCTCCATATCCATATTAGGGTGCTCACCCTAACGACTAATGGCTTTCATTCCCTCTCTCAATGCCCGCTTTCGTCGAATTCGACGATTTAGGAGTTCGACAATCCATAAGTACATCACCGAAAGAACAAAAGAATAATTACAATCAGAAGGTAATGGGGAGACAATAGTGAAGACTGCAGGTGCAATAAAAAGGATTAAGGGTCTCCAACGCCTTTAAAGTCTATGCAGAAAGGCTTCACTCAAGTTGACCACTCTTCAATATAGGGAACCTCTATCTATCATTTTCTTTCTTCTGGGATCACCTTCACCCAAAAATGTGATGAGTATGAATATAGTCAAGGGCTGTCTAATGGCCTTTCATTTGTGTCTGCTTCCCCAAAGAACATCTAAAGTTTGACTCGTCTTGGTTCAAGACATTCAAGGGCTCTTTCAACCTCAACCGCTAGGTCTTCGATACGCTTTCAGAGCAGTAAAAGCCTATCTCTAATCAAAAGGGATTATGCACTACGCTTTCCACAATGTGTAAAAGAAAGGGCCAAGCTATAAGCGTTTAGATTTTATCACTCTAAAGAGTAACATAATATTGGGGCTTTACTTATTTAACTTGAAGAATTGATACGTCTTTCCTAGTTGGTTGAATTTCTTCCCTTTCTCCTTTTCCCATAATACACATACGCCCGAGGCTGCTACGCTGGTGTTGCCAGCTTTTCTTCTCATTTGAGAGTGAGAGGCTTCCTCCCGTATCGAAAGCGTAGGTAGGTATCCATTTATTTCTTATCGACATTTCTTCTTCTATTATAAAGAACTCGCTTACCTTAGGTTACCCTGTTTGACTTGCTAAGAAACTGGAAGAGAGCTTTCAAATAGAAATAGAAACTTTCAACCTTACAGAAAGCTCAGTACTTAAACTTAATTGAGGTTGAGTTGTCGATTTCACTTTCTTTTTCGCTCACGAGTGAGCTGAAGGGAGAGTCACAACTATGATCAGGAGCTAGCTACTCCTTTTTATATCGTTATATGACCTCTCTCAGAAGCAAAGGAGATAAGTATACTATAGTTACCTTAAGGCTCCCTACGGGTGCGCCAGTGAAATAAGCCAAGTAAGTATAAATATTAGGCGAACCCCTAATGGAAAATAAAGGAACTCTTGCTTCTTTTCGCTAATAAATGCTCTATCGCCCTATCTTACTTAAGCCTCTATCTGAGAAGGACGGAACAGAAGAGAAAGATTCAATGATGTGCCTGTGCCCCTTATCCGCTCGCTACTGAGAAACTGGCTCCCCAACCCTTCCTGGAGATGAAAAGATTGAATTTTGGATAGCGGGAAAAGGACCTACTCGCCTTATGCAATGACAAGGATTTATTATCTAAGCTCACTAAAGGAAAAGAAAGAGTCCTTTATTAAAGAGATCGGTCGCTCTCGCTTGAATTGAACGCTTTCCTTGAAATAGAAGTCCTATAAATCACCAGTTCCTAGAAGCAAACTTTGTGTACTACTGTGAATTATAGCTGGTAAACATACTTGTTCGAGAACATGGACATAAAGTCTTATTTCAGCAGCTCAGTCGCATTTGTGATCGTTCGACATAGGAAGCCGGCAAAGCCCAGACAAAGACAAAGGAAGATAGCAATCGGTAGGTACAGGCTGGACTAGCGCCAACGAAAGAAGAATGGAAAGAGAAAGAGTGGCTACTACGAATTTCAGCAGGATCAGCGAATGCTTGGGTCTCGATGAACTAGAATATACTCTTCCAAGACAAGCAGAGTTAGACCGATATCTATATGCAGAGGCCGCAACACAAACCTAGGAGCCTTGAGCATGAGTCTAGAAAAGGGAAAGGAAGAGGGACATGAGCATCTTCTTTTGAAAGCATGCTACAATAATGGATTTGCGGGGGTTAAGGTAGTTTACTTGCTGGCTGATAAGTTAGGTAGCGAAGCCTAATATTAGATAACTGATTAGATTACTAGTTTGTTTAACCGAGGCCCGCCTAATTCCTATAAGAGAAGGAAGAATAGCTGGAATCTAGAGAGTCGCTGCCTAACTACAAACTCAAAAACCTGGATTTGGCTATTAGTCCCTATTATTATTATTCTAAAGTACCATTGGAGATCCTTTTCCTAACAACGGATCGAAGATCTTACTTTCTCAAGTCATACGTATTTTGTTCAGCCAACTATGTTCCGCTCTACGTATTATTACTTACTAGCGCCCTTCACTTCAACTCATACTACTTTACTTCCAGCTTATTCCCAAATCAAAACTACTTGCTTATAAGATCAAGGTGCGTAGCTGGTTTGTTAAAACATGGAAAGAAATCCAGAAAGCACAGTAACAATACTATGAGATAGGCATCCTCTCACCTAATACTCGCTATTAATACTAAGGATTGAAAGTATCACAATCGGCTATAGGGCCGAACTCCAAATCTACGAATAGCCGCGAGCAAGCACCTTTAACAAGCAAGTAGCTAGCTTCCAACTTACTTAACAACAAGGCATGAAAGCCTTTGCCTATAGCTTCAACTTAGCAGCCAAAATAAAGTACTTCTTTAACACACAAGTATGCTAGTACAAAAGTCAGTAAACAACCTTATCTGCTCTTTTGCCCGTTGGTAGCATCTCGTTCTCCCTTTAGGTGGCATGAAAGTTTTGGCTAGACCGCCTTTCCCTTAAAAGCAGTAAGTAAACCAACTTCTCATGTCTTCGGACCTTCTATGAACAGAGATTTTGGACTATAGCAAATAGCCCATTGGTTGAGCTTTGCTCTATGCTGACTTAACTCTACCTTTTATGCTTCCCTGCATGGAAAATGAATCAAACCAGTTCTCCCTCTTCCTCTAAGAGAGTATAATAGAATTCCCACTCTACGCAGGTATTCTGAATGGTTAATGTTTACGCTCGTATGACATAAAAATGATTCATTGGGAGGACCATGAGAAATCCACTTTACACCTTCGTCATCAAAGCCTCAAACCCTCTTCACTACTCCAAACTATACACCTATTTTGAACAGTCTTGTACCCTCTTTATTTGCTTTTATTTCTACTACTACTTTCCTTGTTCAAGACGGTATTTAGTAAGTAAGTGAAGTGGCCATTGGAAAGGAGAAATAGGGCTCATTTCACGTATGTCTATTTCTTCTACTTTATTCTTTTATAAGGTTCACTTTTGTTATGTCAAAGTCACGGTTCTCTCTAACCTTTTCTTACTCGCCTTATTTGAAACCTGTCCATTTTTCTTCATAACTATAATCTAAAAACTTTTCACCTCTATGCCTTTCGTGCTTTCCGGCTCAAGGAAGAGCCATAGTGACTGGAACAATAGGAAAGCCACCTTTATAGGTCATGCAGGCAAATTGAACAGGGATTATAAGGGCCTTTGCCTTACCTGTTTGATTAATTGTTCTACTAAAGTCGTAGTCATTTTGTTAAGTTGAATTGAAAGGTAGGTTTTATCAGTGATTAAATGGAAAGAGGTAGCATTTCAGGCCTACTCTTTTACTTTTAGGCTAATTAAAAGCCGAAACAAAGACGACCGAAGAAAGAGGTGTCACAACACCAAACATGCCATTTTGTAATACTTTTTTCATTTCACTTTGTAACGGTTATTACCGTTACTAATTTCTAACAGATATTTCCGTTGCAAATGTTTACAACGCTTATTTCCGTTAGTAGGCCTGGCAATTTCGTAAATAGGTAAAAGTAGCTATGGACATGACTGTCGTTTTATTTTTATTATTACTTACCCCGTTCTCACGTTTCTACCTATGATTATCTTTATTTCCTAAATCAAAATTTCTCGTTCTAGGGTTACCGCCCCCGTCGCGTCTGGGTTATCGGTCGCCACCTTTGCCTCTAGGTTATTACCCTATCCGCATCGTAATCATTCTAGAGTTGTTTCCTCCTCCGCCTCCTAATTCATCCTAAGGTTATCGCCCTCCACCACCTCGTTCCAGCACGCCTTTGTTAGGTATTTTTCTTTTTTTTAATCTCAAATTACGTTGATGCAAACTTCCATTACTATTTAAAGCCGTAGTACATTGATTTTTTGAAACTTATTTCCTAATTTTTATGTGTGAATTTTTGTCTACATTTTGTTTAATCTAGTTTTGGCAATGCATTTGCAATTATATATCACATTTTTTGGTGTAGCGGTATTTATTATTGATCTTATGTCGCCAAATAAATTAAAAAGGATTAATAATGATATTTTTTACCTTTTTAGGCTATAATGTTCTGTATTTTTATTGGCAGTTACAAATTGGCATTTTCCTCGACTACAAATGACAGTCTTATCTACATATCCTAATATTTTATCGCTTTATCAACAGTCATTATGATTATAATATATAATCACAAAAGAAATGAAATTTTTATAGATCAGAGTAGTATTCTAAAATTCCAACTGCTGTGCACTTTTTAATTATGATTCAATACATGTGCTGTGGTGTACGTGTATATTTTGTTAATACCATTTTTTATGATAGTTGGTTACAGTGCTGTAGAATTCATTCAAGTGATTAGTTATTTGAGTTGATGACAACTGAAGCATTAGTATAAGTTTATAGATATTTTCTTAAGGTGTAGATATGCAAATTGTGTTTTTGTTTAAAGAGACATGTATCTTATATCAACCTTTTTTAGCTACACAAAATGCAAGGACACATTTTTGTGTTCTTATATCTACCAGGCAAAGTATTTAGTAAATGGTCAGGAGTGTAAAGGTTTTCGAAAAAAGTGAGCAAAAAGGCAGTATATTATGAATATGGCAGAATGAAACTAGGTTTAGGAACTGTAGGTCGATTCTATCAAGGTATACTACCTAACAAGCAACTTATAGCAGTTAAGCATTTTTACAAAATCTCCATTCAGGCTCCTTTACTATAGAAGTAGAATGCTTGTCTAAAATACATATTTAGATCCCCTTAGACTGGACCTTTCTATGTGCAGCCTAGATCAATCTTCACTGACCTCATCAATCTTCACTACATATATTATGTGTTTGAATATGCTAGCCATAACCACATCTTTTTGATTTCTTTATTGAGATTTATCATTATATATTTGTATCTTCTGTAAAGACAAAGAAGCTATCTCTTGATAAGCCACGAAAGATGGTAAAAATACAAATACCTAGTCTTATTACTTAAATATTTTATAGCATAATACTATATTATACAGTATAGATTAAGCATCAATATGTAGTATTTTGCTATAAAATATAGTATTATGCTATAAGATAATTATGAACATTTGCAATAAGATTCAACTCGTGCATCTTTGTCACATTTATATATTGTATGCAATATTTAGATTACTTAAATTTTAAGTAGAATCAACGTATATAGTACAAAACAAGGATAGTCCCATATTGTCTAGCAAAAAGCAGTAGTTTTCCCACTCTTTTATATAAACCAGCTACCCACACGGCCTCGTCACATAGCGGCGGGTCTGAAAAATGGACTTCGTAGTAAGGGCTATGTTACTATGTAGTTTGATAACAATTAAAATAGCTGCACATAGTAATTGATAAGTAAGGTCTATGAAATGACTATTTTATTTATTATTTATTTATCTTGGGTCTAATGCTTCTTGAGTTCATGTTTTTCTGTCTTTTTTTTCTTGTTTATCTTTGCTGAAATATCAAGTCATTTTCTTTGATGTCTTGTTGAGAAGTAGATCAGAAGTATACCTTTCCAACAACAATTAGTGACAGGTTTCAATTTTGGTAACATTCTTTCAACGTTTGCTTACTTGAACATGCTAGCCTGATTGTACTGATTTTTGCAACAATAATGCATAGTTTACTTTCTGCGGTTGTGACTGTCCAATTGCTTCTATTAGCTATTATATATGAGCACTTCAGCATGTACCAAGTTATCAAATTGATTTATACGTTTTTTATTCAAGTAACTGTAATTCTTTCATTTGCTGCTGCTTGCTCCTCTGTAGGTTTGTCTAGACGTAGATTTTTGCAATTCACCTCATTGTATGCGCTTTTTGAGTTTTTCATTTGCTGCTGCTTGCTCATTTGAAGGTTTGATTTTTTTTTTCTCCGTCAATATCTTTGCTTATTGATTGAAATTTACGTTCTTGTTTTGCAACTTCTAAACTTCTAGCGACTCGTTTATGGGATATAAGCATGCAATAAATGTTAAGTTGATTTTTTCATTGATCATCATCTGTTTATTTCTTTAATTTTTTAATCAAATGTTTTAGCTTGAACTAATAAAATTTAATACTTTAATTTTGTTTTCCAATTGTTAGTAACCGACAAAATCATTACAACTATTCCCTGTTGTCACCATACATAAACAAGTTTTTACATTGGCTTTTGGAATGAATCATGTTAAAATCTATTTTCTCTTTACAGTTCAGGTAATATTAATTATTGGAATGCTTTTCATGTTATAATGCAGTAAAATCAATTATCAGGTCTACTACAGATTGTATACATTTTTGGGAGTGGTCTCTTTTGGATTTTATTTAACAAAATTTAATATGACGTTAACAAGACAAATTAGAATTTGACAATGGCAGATTTATGTCCATAATTAGAGATCCTTATAAAGGAAAATATGTACCAACTAAGATGGCTAGTGATATTTTATTACTATATTAACACATTTGAGCCTTATGAATGAACTTATTATGATCCATAACTTACGATTATGAAAACAGTAGTACATTGTCAGCATTTCATCACAAATACATTTTTCAATTGAATCAATAAATAACATTAACATACATTGTCAATATCTAACTAGAGGTAAAATATATGGAAAATCGTCTGAATGATATTGATAAAGTCCAATGAGAGAAATTCGTTGATATTGAGTACACTGATAAAAAAAGAAAACAATGCAAAACAGATGCTAAAAATAAAGGAAAAAATACCATAACTCATACTTTAGGAAGAAAATCATATACTCAACTTTATGAAGAATTGGTATATAGTCATTATTGTACATGTAATCTTATTGGTAATGCATAATTTACAAATGAATTCATATATATATTCATGTAGGAAGCGGATAATTCGGAATGCAAGAAGGGCGTGGAAAGTTGCGTACACAAGTAGGAAAACCGGAGAGTTGCTTCCGTGCGCAGCAGAAAAATATGTAAGTAGAAAAATCTTCATGCATTGAATTCATAACTAGATATTTGTACTTAGTGTACGCATTTTTCGTTGCTCTCTATTGTCATGAAGATAAATTTTCACTAAACTGGATATCTATGGTAATATAATCAAGCGCATTTTTGAATATATATTTGAAGAACATAAATATATGGCAGTGCCTGAGCATAATTGATTTCAAAATGAAGAAGATTGCTAACCTTTTCATGACTGGTATTGCATGATAAAGAAAAGGGTTTGGATATATACTGAAACATGAATATTATTATTAGCCAAATAAAAATATATTTGTTAAAAGTATAGTAAAAATAAGTCGGAGATAAGTCTTCATAATTGTATTGATTCCCACAATATATAACAAGAACAATTCATGGTAAACCTAGTGATAATGTTAAATTACTAGTGTTGTATTTCCTGTATTTTTTGGTTTATAAAAGTGGAAATTATTACATGTCCTTGTTTTTAAAATTAATAGGCAAAACCCTTTTTTTAAAAAAGAATTCAATAAACATTTAATTATTTTCAGAATAAATTTACGGTCGATGTTGAAATATTTATAGTTAAAAAATGCGAGTTTGAATACAAATTATTACAGTGCGTACTTCTTTTGAGAGCCTGTAGAATATACGCTTAGAGGAATCTTTAATGTTACCTGCAACATTTTGTTCCGATATGCACATTTTTTTGAAAACTTTGTGTAGAAATTGATTGTAACATCTATCCATGTCTCTGCAAATAAGTTGAATGCGTAAATTGAAGGACAATTAGAGCTTTAAAAATGTAATTGAATTTATGTTGAATTAATACCTGAATGTGTACATAGAGTACATAATCCCTATGAGTCCACAAGCAACAAAAATGTATCTTGTAAGCCATAGCATACTAACCGTGTCCTCAATTTGTGTGACTTTAACGATTGGCAACTCAAGCAGGAAATGTACAATAAGAGCTGCAAAAAATAACAAAAAATTATTTCTGTTAAAAATATTTCATGGTAGATAAAAATCTTAACACCTAAGTTGCTTTACATACCTAAATAAAGATAAAATCTGATCCAAAGTGTCTATTTTGCTCTAGTAAGCATACGCAGCAAAAAACTCACACAAGCTTAGAAGAAGAATGAGTTGATTAAGCGAGACTCGTCCACTATAGCTTTGTATAGTGAAGATAACTTTTCAATCATGCTGAATGTGTCTGATTGCTTCATTTCAAACTCCCTCTACAATCACAACAAATGACAAAAGCATGTTAGACCTTCAGAATTTAGTACTCAGATGTGTATATAAAAATGAACTATAAAGAAAAAATTATGGTTGATGGATTACCTAAGCTTTCAATATTGCTAATCTAATTTTTGTGAAGATGGTCATGCATATTTTGTATTTCTGCTTGTCTTCGAAGTTCTTCATATTGTTTAAGACCGTATTCTGATAATCTCTCTAAAGTTTCCTTGGAAAAAAATCATATATTTATTTTAGTAAATTGTGTTGATAGTTTTAGGGAGGAATCATTCTATTTTTGTTTGTAGGAATTCATCCATTGATCTAGAATCAATCAAGAAAAATTCATCGATTTCTTTTAATTTTGACCAAATTTTTGTTATAGTTGTTTTTGATACTGCATTTTCAATTTCTGTACGAAATTAATGAAGAATTCTCCTACCTGCTTTCTTTAAGTGCTTCGGAGAAAGTTTTTCTAAGAGAATCAAGTCCTTCAATGCAACAACTTGTCCATCAAGGAGCTCCATTTGCTTTTCCAACGATGAACCTGCAAAGTTCTCAATACTGTCAGCAGTAATTTGCAAATCAAGCATTTTATTAACCATATTCTCATCTACGAACATAACCTCTTTCTCAGTTTATTCTGCTTCCTTCATCAAACCATCCATTCCTTTACCTAAACTCTCATAAGAGTCATGCAATTGAATCATAGTAGTCTTCAGTGCATCACCCATCTCAATTTGCACTTATTTTAACTCTAATTGCGACTTTGCTATGTCTTTTGACTGTTGAAAAATTGCAAGGGTGTTCTGTATTACATATTGTATTTGAGATTCTACTTCCTTCGATACTTGGCTTATATGGCTTGTTTCTACTTGTAGCGAGAAGAGTGAGTCGTGTATTTGGTTCGAATCTTGGATTAGTCGGTTCAATTTTTGATTGATTGCTTCCAATTTGTTTTCCGCTAGATGTGCTATTTCTGATAGGTTATTGATCAATCTTTTTGTTTCATGTTTGAAAGCCTCACTCCTGCAATTGTTAAATCAAAAAAACTTCAGTGGTTTTCTAGTTTATATTCATGAAGAGGAAAATGAAAGGAAATCATTATCCTTTTATTTATAACAGTATAAACTACATTTGTAACAAAACAAGAAATCCCGTGAAGGAAATTTTACATCTATCATAATTAGATTATAGCCATTAAAAACTTTCCTTTCAGTTAATGATACATGAATTCACTTACTATAAATTGAAATGTTATACTGTAAATTAATAGATGCAACGTATTTTCAAAGAAAATATTATTGTTATATATATATATATATATATATATATATATATATATATCTAGAATGCAGCATGGCATTTCCTTCAAGCCGATGATACATGAACCGCATAATACAAATTTCCAGAACATGACACATACATGCATATACATAACTGATTTGGAAACTTTATGGGAATTACATATAGTTTTTTTTTTTTGAAAACACAGGAGAATCCGGCGGGCCGGTAAACTCCTGAGTAGGGTATAGTAAAGCCGTCCGCTGATCCAAGCCCCCATACCCTCGGGTAAATTTATATAGGATAGGGAAGTGCATGATAGGAATCGAACCTGGGTCTTTTTACCAGAACCCAAGCCTCCTTTCCACTGCGCCGCACCCGCGGACTGAATTACATAAAGTTACCATTGAATAGTTTTGATATTTTACATCTTTTCTACTTTGAGAGCATGTGGAATATGAGTTCACTAACAGATTACCACTTTGAAAGAATACCGATGTTTCTTGCTTATTTCCTATTTTCATCACCATTTTATTCAGAGTTTGAATTTAAAAACTTCATAAGGTTATTAAATATGTAAATAATCAAATTTAACTCACTAGCATTCACTAAAATGCATATTGTCTGTAAGTATTAACACAAAAATAACTATGTTACCAGCAACTATTGGTAATTGTTTTAAGTCAATGCCTCTGATTAGTAGCATTAATCATATGAATCATAAAATTTGCATATGGTCATCTTCATGCAATGTTAGCATTATAGTTTTAGTTACTTTTCACAATGAAATGTTGAATTCTATGGTTAGTATTAGTTCATAACTCACTATAATTACTGTTTCATGAGGTATTAATATAACAAATTCATTTAATTAGCGTTCGTAGAATTTTTTTGTCTGAACAATGAAACTTTTATTTCAACTGTACTTCATCATGATTTACAAGATGAATGTCTTTTCTTTTTTAGATTATTGTTTTAAAGAACTCTTTAATGACATTTACCATTTAATTGGTAATTGTTTTATGTCAGTGTCTTTGATTGGAAGCATTAACCCTACAAATTTAGAAATAACAGGCATGTACCTTGTGACTTTATTCTCACCGTTACAATTCCCAAATTGTAAGTATTAATTTTTGTTCCTCATTTTTTTGGTTTTCATGATATTTATGAAACAAAGGATAGTTCATTTTTCACAGTACCGAAGTTCTGTACTTATCAATATATTCTGAATATTCTCTATCTTTGTATATTTTTTATTCTAAACATGTCGTATACAACCTAATTTTCTGTACAATTTCGTTCAAATTTTAAAAAAATATTGTCTATGAATTGTTCTTCCCAAATTGGAAACATGTTATCATCTGAATTCTCTGAAAAAAGAAAAAAAATTGTCGATTATAATTTAAGGTTATATTTTAGTACCACCTCATTAGATAAGCACCACCAATTTATGCGACATCTTTTATTAGTCTCTGTTCACATCCACAAATTTATGTTTGTTATTCAGATAATTTATTTCAATGCTTTAAGTTAGTTGATAATATAAGTATATTTTTTCCTCTGTTATAACATGATAATATTGTTCAGATCAAGCAAGAAAGTGAGATTAATTGCAAATGTTTAGACCAAGCAAGAAAGTGGTCAATTGGTGATCGATTATCAACTAGGTGGTAATTTTGCTTGCAAGTTTAGGAACATTATGCCTGTTGTGCTATCTGAATCTCTCATAGTATCAACGCGTTCCTATACTTCGCATTCCTACATGTTAAACTAATAAATGAAAATAAATTATGGAATAGTAAGCACCTTCTCGCATCTTAATATTACTAGAATAGAAATGTTGTGTAACACGTTCCCATAAATTAATTTACTCGGAGGAATGAAGTGAACTTGCGAGTAGAGATTCATTCTTTGGATAGAGAGACTACAAGTTGCGAGAAGCATTGCATATGTATAACTTTTATCTAATGATGAATTGATACTTTGAATTACTATCATAAATAAAAAAATGCGATGTGAAGTAAATATTTATCATTATTTACCTATTTTTAACCTCTACAAATCCATTTTATGGTTCATGCATGCATTTATAAAATAATGCTTTGTAGAACAAAATGGTTGTTGTTCCGGCTTGAGCTGCATACATCTAGTATGCCATCTATTGAGACTTTGGAGAGAGGTACATGCGTTTATTCTGCTCATGTACTGGATTCTTGCTAGCATGCTATAGAAATAGGATATAAATTAAGTATAAGCTTGCTTTATCAACATAGACATTTACAGATCGTAGATCTGTGCCACAAATGATACAGAACCTTGCTTATATTTGTACATCAGTGCAACTGCAGCCAGAGCACTTAAGACAGTAGTACAAGGAATATTACTATCCTCTGAAGGGTAATTTGACATCTTCTTAGGAATTATATTATGCAATTACATATCTACATTTTAACATGTACTTATGTACTGACATTTAAGAGCAAAATAAATGTGTCAACGGTTTTCGTATGATTGCCCAGAGACACTGGATTTGATGGATCTTCTGTTGTACATGGTATCTATTGTTGTTTTATTCTTAGTTCCAGCAAGCCTAATTATGGACGGAAATGTAACTTACTTGATGGTGAAAGTGGCCACTTTGTTAAGACAATTAAAACGATGAAGGTTTGTAAATTATTGGCTATTGCTTTTTGAGCTAATAAATTATATATAGCTTTTGGTCAAACTATTTTTGTTTGGTCAAACTACTGGTAATTCTCTTTAGATATGGACCTTGCAGTATTTCGTATTTTTGTTTGAGAATATTCGTTTACTATGTCGTATAAATTTTTAATAATTTGGCTTCCATAAATTTTTTGGGTAGAAATTGTTGTAGCATGAAGAAAAATAATAATAGTCATAGATTATATTGTATAATTTTCATGTTCAGAAAGACTTCTTGTTGTTGTGGTTTATGTAATGTGGTTTTCTGTTTTGTTAACCATCCGAAACATAAGGTCAATTAATTGGTCGTTTTTTCTTGTGTTAATTATTTAATAGACCCAGATCACTTATGATATCTGTTTAAATGTGCCGGAACTTAAGCCTGAAATATTAGTTGAATGCCTAAACTTCTGATTTTCGTGGTGACCTTAAGGCAGCTTCATCTTTGGTGAATTCAGGTTTTGATGTGTTTGTAAACTTCATTTGATTTTCATGGTGACCTTGAGTGTCGTATTTGTTGTTTGTAAGCTTCTAGATATGTTGTAGTAGTGAAATTTGAAGTTGTCACAATGAACTTTGTAGAACTTGATATGTTCTATTTCGTACGTTGGATGTTTTTAAATGATTTGATGATATGTTAGTTTTGAAATTTAGTCTTGTGTTTACTATTGTTGTAAATTCATATAGATATAGTGGAATGAAATACTATTAGATGCTGAATACGATATGGTTCGGTTATATCAAATTTGTAACACTTATAAGTGTTGGTAATTTTGCTAATTACTTATGCAAGGAATTCCTTACGGTTATAACCGTTGAAAAATAGAATATTTCCAACGGCTATAATCGTTAGGAATGTGAAGTAATTCCTAACGGTTATAATCGTTGGTAATTACCAAGATTTTCAATGGTTATAACCGTTAGGAATTATGGTTTTTTCCAACGGTTATAGCCATTGGGAATTTTGGTTATTCTCAGTGGTTATAACCATTGGGAAGTATGAAAATTCCCAATGGTTGTTACCATTGAGAATGACCAAAATTCCTAATGGTTATAACCGTTACAAAATATGTAAAAAAATATAATGTACCTGCTACCAATGGTTATAACCGTTAGGAATTTGATTACCAATGGTTATAACCGTTACAAAATGATAGTTCTGATATTGTGCATGTAACTGAGAAGGATGGAATTCGATCAACAAACAAAGGAAATTAAAACACTCCATTCGTTCTGTCCTCAATGATGAAAACCAGATCGAACTATCAAGCCCTTCACTTCATTGTTCAAGCTCTTTTTCATGGACCGAGTTCATACAGAATGCTTTTCTGTTCAAGACGTACACTACCAATTTATTTGAAGCTACTACCATAATACAATAACTGTTATAGCTTGCTTGTTTTGGTTACAAGTTGTGTGGTTTTTAAACTAGATAAAGGAGAGATCCGATTGGACTTGCTAGCAATGGAAAATTAGTCACTGTAAGACTTGCTGGCTTATTCTTTCACATATTCGGATTGTGATACAATTCTATTGCCTGCTCCTATTCATGTCCGTGCTCACTTGTATGTCGAAACGGTAAATAAATATGGACTCCTATCCTAGGTCTGAAACTCGGGCTACTTGCTCCTCCAAAAGCTCATACGATGTGTCTCCTAATCCTCTCCTGATGTTATCCGATTTTTTAACCATGTAACAAGAGGCTCGGCATAAATATCTCGGTCGGCACAGGCCTCGTTCGGCACACCTCCACTCCCTCGGCATTAAGCCTCGTTCGGTATTCGCTCGGCACAGATGAGTCGTTCGGGCACAGGCCATGTTCGTCGCACCTCCCGTCGTTCGGCACAAGAGCCTCACTTGGCCCAAGCACCTCGTTCGGCACAACACCTCGTTCGGCATACGAGTGCAGTTCGACACACATTCTTCGCTCGGCATACGAATGCCATTCGGCCTGGATGTGTGGCTCGACATACGGGTGCTGTTCGGCATGGAGACCTCATTCGGCATTCTCTGGTTCAACCAACCTCGCTCGGCAATTGCCGTTCGGCATCTCTGGCTCGGTGCGCAGAAGCTACTTACCACGGACCGAGCTACCTTGTTCCTAGGCCCATGAGGGAAGTCCAACTCATCTTCATCTATAAATAAAAGGGCAGGGGCATAGTGAAAATGGACCTTTTTTCGAGAACACTGAGGAGGCTCTGCTGCATTCAAGACTCATCCTTTGTCACTTAGCGCTTATATTCAAGCCATTATTGTATGGTTTGTATCTGTATTCAATCATTTGTGAAAGCAACAAAGATCAAAACTTAAAGTGGACGTAGGCTGTTACGCTGAACCGCTATAAATCCAATGTTCTTCTTTTTACAATTAATTTAGCATACAGTTCTCTGTTTTAACTTACTTCTTTCATTAATCTCTCTATATAATCTTTCTCAAGGGTGTTAGCGACCAATTCTGGTGCTAGCATTTTAGTGCTTTTGCTGAGAATCAAATTCTCAAGCCACTAGGACCTGCTTTGTAGCTACTGGATTGAATAAATCTCCCGAAGGAGATCCAAGTCATTCACATGACGTCCGTTGATTCCACTCAGAGTTTCTATCAACTCTTCTATAGGAAGACCGCATACCAGATCAGCCCCTTATAACGCGGACGTCAATGTGACTGCTAGAGTACAACAAATAGGACCTAGCAATCAACAAGTTAGTCCTGGCATAGTGATTGTCGGAGTCCATAGCCAGATGGAAGTTGTCACTAGGATGGAGTTCAACGACCTGATGAGAGAACTCATGGAAAACAGGAGACAACTTAGCGAACAGATTCAAGCTAACGCCAATCTTATGGCTCAGCTCGCTCAACAAAAGCATCAGAATGCTAGAGGTAGTCCCGGTCATTACTCTTCATCTGATATCTCGACTTCATCCGATGAACCTCACAGCCTAGACGCCGCAAAACTGAAACTACACAAGCAGGTGCCGCTGAGCTATCAACTAGGGATCACTTACATCTTGGAGACCACACCCAAGCCAGAATAGGAAACCTAGGAGCTGGAGCACTTGTGGAAACTGGACGCCTAGCTCACCATGACCCTAATGAAGCTGGTCCCCAAGATACACATTTGGAAGATCGCCAACAGAGGGGACATCAACCCGAGCGGTCTCGTAGAACAGAGTCCAACCTTCCATCCTTCATACAAACCCCAGACCGATCGGTTATGGTCAAACAGTTGATGAGAGAAAATCAAGACTTGACCAATGAAGATTGGGGGATATCCAAGAGTCATACTCCATTCACGGATACTATTCTACAGGCCGAGTACCCCAAGATGTTGAGCATGCCAACTATCCGGCCTAGGAAGGGAAGACTGATCTCAGACAACATGTGATGAGGTATGAATGGATGATGGATTAGGTTAGAGCGAATGACGCCACCAAGTGTAGGTGCTTCCCAATTACTTTATCCGGAATTACCACCATGTGGTTCACTCGACTTCCCCCACTGTCTATATCCAGCTTTGATGAAATGGCGACGAAATTTGTAGAATAGTTCAGGATACATGCCACTCGTTCCAAGGACGTGATGTCCCTATCTAGTGTAATCCAGGCTCTAGGAGAGTCATTGAAAGAGTACTTACAGAGATTTCATGTTGCGGCTACTGAAGTTAGCAACCCTAATGACCATGCAGTTCTGATGGCTGTAATGCGAGGAGTGAATCCGGATTCAGAGTTTGGAGATTGGTTGGCAGGAAAACCTCCAACTACGCTGGAACGTTTTTATCAAAGCTTCTCAATTCATATGAAGAGAGGAAGCCAGATGGATAAGAGGAGATAAGGCACCATGGCCTGTTCAGGAGATTGTGAAAAGCAACATCACCGTAAAACAATCCGGTGACAACTCGAGAAAGGTTCAAGTCAATGTATGGAACAAGCCTGGGCAATCTAAAGGGTCTGGAGGAGGAAATCCTAGGAAGAAAAGGGAAGCAGGAAAATGAAAGCCAAGGGTTCCAACCTACAACGAATATACTCCTCTGAATGCATCTCTAGAGAATATTTACCTGTCAACTTGTAATACTTTTTAATACATAAAGCCGCGTCCAAAGGAGTCAACAAAGGAACAAAAGCGGACGGGGAAGTACCGTCGCTTCCATGAGACTTACGGGCACAATATAAAAGAGTGTAGACACCTCCACGATGTCATAGAAAAGCTGATTAGAAAAAAAAGTTGCAGGAGTTTGTCAAAAACCCGTAGGAAGGTAGGTAAGGTACGTCAGATCCGAACGCGGGCCGGCTCCACGCCATCCATAGGAACCTGCCCGAACCATGGGTAGATTGGTCATAAACACTATAGTCGGTGGACCTCACTATGCAGAATGGAACTGGCAGGAAATGGAACGGTATGCTAACTCCTTAAGGCATGCAGATTATGAGTGTTGATCGAATATGGAGGATGGTACCCCTGCTAAACAGCAGCGCATGATGATGGACGATATAATGTTCAAGAGCCGAGATGTTGACCAAATGGAGGCTCCTATCGTTGATCAGATGGTCATATCCATGACAATCGGACCAGAATATGTGAAGAGAATTTTGATTGATTGTAGAAGTTCTGTTAACATCATCTTCAAAAGGGCATACGACCAAATGAAGATGGAGACGAAGGATTTGAAGCCATCTAAAGCCCGTATCCATGACTTTAATGGTGCAGCGACTGATGCAGTGGGGTATATTGAATTGCGACTTGAAATGGGACAAGGTGAGCGTAGGAAGGTTCGAATCCTACCTTTCATAGTTTTGGATGTTGATTCTCCATATAATGTGCTTCTGGGTCGACCGACCCTGGGAGAGTTTAAGGCAGCTTTGTCCCCATGGTGGTTGACTTTGAAATTTCCAACAGACAAAATAGTTATTATGGTGCATGGAAATCAGGCGATCAGTCGTGCATGTTATGTGGCTGAGCTGAGAGAAGCCCAGCGGAGAGAGAAAGGAAAGGTTGTGGACAACTCCGTCCGCATCCGGAATACTGACAATTGACAAATAGTGCCCGAGCCCTGGCTTGGGCAACATTCTCGGATCTATAGAGACATAGATCCAAGAGATGATGATGGGGAACCCAGGGAAGCAAAAGCAGCACCGACTGAACTGACGATTGACATTCCAGTCAGCTGAGATGAACCATCACTATTACTTAAGATTGGATCACAACTCGACCCCTCAACGGACGAGGATCTTACTGATTTTCTCCGAGCGAATCTGGATGTTTTCTCTTGGACGCGTTCAGATATGTGCGGGATTTCTCCCGCTATTATGAGTCAAATGTTGAACATAGACCCGAGGTATGTGCCATTAAAGCAGAAGAGGAGAGGCATGGACCCGGAGATGCCCGTTGCTCTTAGAGAGGAGGTGGACGTACTCAAAGCCAATGGGTTCATCCACGATTCCCTCTACCCTGAATGGGTGTCTAACCCTGTGCTGGTGAGGAAAGCAAATGGGAAATGGAAAACTTGCATGGATTACTTTGATCTGAACAAAGCGTGCCACAAGGATAGTTTTCCTTTACCCAAGATTGACCAGCTGGTTGACTCCACTGTGGGACATGAGTTACTGTCATTTATGGATGCGTACTTGGGATGTAATCAAATCTCGATGCACATTTCAAACCAAGAACACACCAGTTTTGTCATAAATGTTAGGCTACATTGCTATGTAGTGATGCCTTTCGGATTAAAAAATGCAGGAGCGACTTATCAGTGTCTGGTGAATCGAATGTTTAAAGACCAAATAGGTAAAACAATGGAAGTCTATGTGGATGACATGCTCGTGAAGTCAAGGTAGTCAAACGACCACATTCGAGACTTAGCAGAGATGTTTGATATACTCAAATATTATGGAATGAAAATTAATCCTTTGAAGTGTTCCCTTGGAGTTGCGTTAAGAAAGTTTTTAGGTTTCACTGTTAATACGCAGGGAATTGAAGCTAACCCAAAAAAGATTCAAGCAATTCAAGACATACAAGTGCCCAAAACAATAAAGCAAGTAAAAAGACTGAACGGAACAGTAGCCGCGCTGAGTCGATTCATATGTAGAACTACAGACAAATGTATTCCCTTCTTTGATGTCATATAGAAGGGAAAGAGAAGTTTCAAATGGACATCCGACTATGAGGAAGCATTACGAGCTCTGGTAAGGCATTTAGAAAGCCCCCCGGTGCTATCGAAACCGGTAGACCATGAAATGTTGTATGTGTACTTGGTTGTATCCCTGCATGTTATCAATACGGCTTTGGTTCGCGAGGAGGACCGAGTTCAAAATCTAGTGTACTATGTCAATAAACGTTTAACAGGGGTAGAAAGAAATTATCTCAAGATTGAAAAACTAGCCTACTGCTTGGTGATTGCATCATGCAAGCTTCGTCCGTACTTTCAGGCACACTCAATCAGTGTTTATACCGATCAACCTTGCAGCAGGTACTCCAACGATCAAAAACTTCTGGAAGGATGTTAAAATGGAATATCGAGTTGAGTCAGTTCGATATTACTTACCTACCATGAAGGGCCATACAAGGGCAAGCGCTAGCAGACTTTATCGCTGAATTCATCATGGCAGACGAATCAAACAGTCACAATGTCATACCTCCCGTTCGATGGAAGCTGTACACCGATGGGGCATCTAACGACCGTTGCTCTGGAGCTGGTATAGTTCTTGTGACTTCCGAAAACCGATCAATTTGTTATGCTTTGAAGCTCAAATTTCAAACAACAAATAACGAAGCCGACTATGAAGCATTAATTGCTGGCTTGAAACTTATCAGAGAACTGGGGGTAAATTAGGTTGAAATCTTTTGTGATTCACAATTGGTGGCATACCAAGTGCAGGGGGACTATCAAGCGAAGGGACAGAGACTTGCCCCATACCTTGCATGGGTTCAAGAGCTGCTAGCAAATCTAGAATATTATGATACTTCGCATGTCCCATGTGCACAAAACAGAGAAGCCGATTCATTGGCAAAATTTGGAAGTACTACCAATGCACAACAAATGGGATTGGTTCTCGTCGAAACCTTACATGCTTCGAGTATAAATATGATGGAGCTAGATTTTGTGTTAGAAACAAAAATCGAGAAGAAATCATGGATGACGCCATTCAAGCAATACTTGCAACAAGGGATCTTCCCTGAAAGAAAGAGCGAAAGACGACAAGTCGTTCGTAAGGCTTCACGATATGTATGCAGGACGGAATAATGTATCGAAGGAGATTCTCGGCCCCCTTACTCCTGTACATTGCCCACAATGAGATAAAATGAGTCCTGAAGGAAGTCCATGAAGGGGAATGTGGTGACCATACTAGGGGTAGACGTTAGCAAAGAAGATCATCCGCTATGGATATTATTGGCCAACTGTAAATCGGGATGTTGTAGACTACGTAAGAAGATGTGAAAAATGCCAGAAGTATGCAAAAATACCAAGAGCTCAGTCGACAGAACTCACACAAATGGTTAGTCCCTGGCCGTTTGCAATGTGAAGGATCGATATAATTGGTTCTCTAACCATATCCGTAGGTGGTGCGAAATACGCAATAGTTGCAGACAATTACTTTACCAAGTGGGCAGAAGCAGAGCCCTTAGCCACGATCACCACCAAGAAGGTCATTAATTTCGTTGTACGAAACGTTATATGCCATTTTGTCCTCCCATGGACTATCATTACAGACAACGGAACTCAATTCGAAAGTAGGGAGTTCAAAGAATTTTGTCAAAAGTATGGCATTGAGAAAATGTTTGTAGCAGTTGCTCATCCGAAAGCCAATGAACAAGTAGAAGCTGTGAACAAAATAATCAAGTCCATATTGAAAAAACGTTTGGAAAAGGCTAGAGGCAAGTAGGTGGATGAACTTCCAACAGCACATTGGGCTTACAAAACCACCCACAAGTCCGCGACCGGCCACACTCCGTTCGCATTGGCATATGGCACAGAAGCTGTTATACCCATGGAACTTGAAGTTCCGCTACATCGGGTAACTTATTACGACCCTAAGACGAATCGGGATCTTTTACTAGAATAACTGGACTTCATTGATGAAAAGCGTGAAAAAGCTGATTTAAGGGCGGCTGCATATAGGCACCGAGTCGCTCGATATTATAATGAAAAGGTCCGACCGAGAACCTTTGATGCGGGCGATCTCGTTTTGAAATGAGTTTTCCCAGTCCCATCGCATACGAATCCCACATGGGAAGGTCCATACGTCATTGAACGGAGGCTTGGAGAGGAACTTTCAAGCTAGTGACTGTTGATGGCGCGACACTACCCCTAGCATGGAATAGCGAACATCTACAGTATTATTATACTTAGTCTATTCCTTTTGTATCTTTGTTGTAACTACTTTCAGTACGTTTTTATTTCGTTGATTCTTAGTTTTCGGCATGTAATAAGACAACTTAGTTTGTTTTCATTAAAAAAGGCTTGAAACCATCTTTTTCATGAATTATTGATGTTTCCATGTATGATATTTCTATGATAAAAAACTAGAGTTACATTATTCTATCTGACGCACGGACGTTTAAAATCTCCAAGTCCCCAAAGTGCGGACTTGAGTACTCTAATTCCCCAAAGTGTGGACTAGAGTATAAACGACTCAAAATCTCCAAGTCCCCAGAGTGCGGACTAGAGTACTCTGAGTCCCCATAGTACGGACTAGAGTATAAACGACTTAAAATCTCCAAGTCCCCAGAGTGCGGACTGGAGTACTCTGAGTCCCCAGAGTGTGAACTAGTGTATAAACGACTTAAAATCTCCAAGTCCCCAGAGTGCGGACTGAAGTACTCTGAGTCACTAGAGTGCAGATTAGAGTATAAATCACTTAAAATCTCTAAGTCCTCATATTGCGTACTGGAGTACTCTAAGTCCCCAAAGTGCGGACCAGAGTATAAACGACTTAAAATCTCCACGTCCCAAGAGTGCAGACTGGAGTACTTCAAGTCCCTAGAATGCGGACTAAAGTATAAACGAATTAAAATCTCGAAGTCCCCAGATTGCGGATTAGAGTACTCTAAGTCTCCAGAGTGCAGACTAGAATATAAGCGACTTAAAATCTCCAAGTCCCCAAAGTGTGGACTGGAGTACTCTAAGTCCCCAGAGTGTGAATTAGAGTATAAACGACTTAAAATCTCCAAGTCCCTAAAGTGCAGACTGAAGTACTCTAAGTCCCCAAAGTGTGGACTAGAGTATAAACGACTTAAAATATCCAAGTCGTCAGATTGCAGACTGGAGTACTCTAAGTCCCAAGAGTGCAGACTAGAGTATAAATGACCCAAAATCTCCGAGTCCCTAGAATGAGGACTGAAGTACTCTGAGTCTCAGAGTGCGGACTATAGTATAAACGACTTAAAATCTCCAAGTCCCCAGAATGCGTACTGGAGTACTCTGAGTCCCCAGAGTGCGGACTAGAGTATAAACGACATGAAATCTTCAAGTCCCCAGTGCGACTAAAAATATTCTATGTACCCATAGCATGAAACAGAGTACTTACGACCTCCAAAAAATCTCTGAGCCATATGGAAGTGAACCGGGATTTATGTAACTCACAAGATTTTGGATCTCGACCACAGTTATACTGTAAGATGAACAATAAAAGTCGTTTGAAAGAGAAAGGAACAAAATTTTATTTATCAATCCAAATGACGTTCTACTACAGCTTCTCCAAAACTCAGAGTCAAAAGTCTATCTACATTGATTAGGAAAATAAATAAAAATAATTACATAATCTAAGCTAACTCTCGTTGAACGAGAGCTATAACTACTTCTTCGGTTTCTTCTCCTTCCTTGTTTTCTCGGATGACTCCTCCCCCAACACGTTTTCATTTGGACACTTTGCTTGATGGGGAAGTAACATCCGAGGAAGGACGAGGAACTTCCATTGGCCTGGACCTACCAGGGAGAATGGCCTTCAAAGGCCTGTTCAACGGATCGTCTAGCTCCATCACCTGGCGCTCGACCTTAATTTCAACTTTCTTCTTTTTCTCCTTCGCGAGTTGCTCCTTCATGTGCACTTTCGAAGTGTGTCTGGAGGCACCCGTAATCTCAACTTCATAACTTTCTTCAATGGGTAACGAAGTTTCAGATTTGTCCTCGTCAAGCGCCTCAATCACTTGAGCATCAGAACCGGGAGTATCTCCAGCTTGAGCAGCCTCGCTCGCCTTCTCCTTCTCCTTCTTGGCGTCATCACTCCTTGGAGTAGGCTCGGAATCAGAGCAGCCGAATGGCTCTTCGGAATACAATAACCTCTTGCCGAAAACGACGGCTCTTTATAATTTAAGAACAGAGGTTATATGCAGGTTTCTTGCTGACTCTCCACCGTCTGACGAGTCTCACCCTCTGGAATGGGAGATAGAACATGAATGTCCAGGCCAGGGTCTTCCAGATCATAACTGACGTGCTGCTCGAATGGATCAAGTGCTGGCCGACTAGTCGGTTGAGTCGGGGGAGGAGTCGGTTCCAGACGGACCGACAATGTCATTCTTCCCTTTTGACGAGGAGGAACCTTTGCTATAGAGAGCCTTCACTGCAGACAAATTTGAAGGCTCGTTCCCTCTGAGAAATTTCTTCACCAAAGCCTCCTCATCAACCTCCTCGATGCCCAATTCAACCTTTATGATCTTTATCAAAGTTTCCCATGCCTCGACAAGAGATTCGAGGCAACCGTTTCCAAGAAAAGTTAAGTCCCGATGCATGAGGACACAGGCGTTGTATTCTGCTATATGCGGTTCGGACATGCACTTGATCTCCTCCCTGCCAGCCTCCATAGCTGCTCAAGGCAAGACTCCAACTCCGTGGATGCAATTCTTTTGCCCTCCTCACCGGCTTCATCCTTCAGCATCTCAACTTTAGAGAGTTCGTCGTCAGCTTTGTCTTCAAGAGTAGCGTAGCAACAATCTCATCGCAATATCGTTGAGTCTCTTCCTGAGCAGCGGTTTTTTCCTCTTTCTCTTTGAGAAGTAGCTCTTGCAACTCTTTGACTCGCTAGGCGAATGCATCCCTCTCCTTTTGAACAGAGTCCTACTCTAAAGCTAAGGCCACGCAGCGTTGGACCACTTTGTCAATTTCTTTCTTACGTGTCGTCTTAAGACGATTAATGGCCTTCACTATGTCTTTAGCACTTTTTTGGCAGCTTTGAGATGAGACTTGTATGAAGAAAGCTCTTCATCCTGAGCTTTAATAATGTCTTATCGTGAATAGCTTCGAGCTTCAGGCGATCGATTTCATGTTGATGCTCAATAGAGACTTTCGAGACTTTTTCACCTAGATGGACAAACGCGTCATGTTGAACGTAAATGTTGTTGTTACAAGCAATAACGCTTTGTTTGACATGTCTCGAAATGCGATGAATCGCCGGGAGAAATTTCAAACCATCGAAGTATATTTTCAAGAACGTGGCCTTGAGCTCAGCAAGTCTTTCTGCTACCGACGAATCAGGTATAGGAGTGGGAGGAGTATGCCTGGAAACTATAGATGTTTTGTGGGGTTCCCGGGATTTCCTAATGCTAGATGAAGCAGAATTTGATCTTGGTGGGCCTCAGGCTGGTCCATGAGTATATCCCATGTCACCTGCGTAGAATTTGAATAACAATAAGTTAGTAAAGAGTAGAGCGATGGCTAAAATTGAAGTGCAAGGTGAAGTGCACGTGTCTGTGTGTGTCCTAGTGTTTCTCCCCAACGGACCAGTTTCTTTATCTCTACTTATAGGAGTTTTTTCTCCCTGAATATGGGATTGAGCGCCTGCATTGCCTCTTGCAGGCGAATGAAGTTTAAGGGCTTTCGGATCATTGAGGCCATAATTAAGCAAATCATCAGGAATTGTGAGCTCCGACAAGCCTTTCAAAGAACTCTTTAAGTGTTGAGGAGAAGGCTCTCTCTCCACCGAAGTGATTGTGATCTTAAAGGATCCACCCACACTCTTCTTACTCAATTTATAAGCCAACTTTTTCTTTCCCTTTGCAAGGGAAGGCGTTACTTCGATATCTTGAACCTCAAGCTCCTGAGCAGGACTAACATTATCACCCGGTACTTCGGGCTCTTTAGCTTTTGTAATCTCGCCCTCCTCAGATGTGTCATGGGCATCGCGTGTTGAAGGCCCCACTTGCCTTTGTCCAAGGCAGACCGAGTTATGGTGATGCCATAAGGAAGACTTATTCAGCGACCTTCCACCAACAGCCCGAATCTAGAGAGTGATTCATTGGAAATAATAGATCTAATATCCCGGTCTTCCGCGGCGATAGCTCGGATAGCTTCAATGGCTTCAGAATACCCGGAGCCTTCGGGACGTGGGCTGATTCCTGTAATAGTAGAAAAAGAGTTAGAAAAGGTGCAATTTCCACCGAATACAAGTATTGATCCAGAAAAAAACTTACTCCCTTCCACCCATCTCCTTGCAAAGCCAGGGGGGCAGGGCACGTAGAACCATTCTTGCTTATACTGGGCGAATTTGCTCCACTCTCAGTCAGAAATTGACACTTGTTGTGTGGCTCAAGAAATACAAAAGATGGGCTGTCCGATCGTCTCTTGAAACGATAAATATAGCAGATATCGCCAGGAGTCGGGAACCTGAAAAGACGCTCATGAAGAGAATGCACGTGCTGTATACGAACGCATGACTGTTTGGATGTAACTGTGATGGAGCGATTCCAATATATTGTAACAGGTCATGGAGGAAGGAGTTGAATGGTGGGACACTACCAACCCAGCACATGAATTTGTTGCAGGCCGTATATCCGACTAGGGGCAAGTGAGGACGATCTTGTCCCGATGGAACCAACACATCGTCAAAAGGAATCCCATGTATTGAGCATATGCCACGAAGAGCACTTTCATTAGTTCTCGAAGCATGAGAATCGGCCAGATTGTCTAGAAAGATCACTGCATCCAAGGCATCGGGAGCCAAGTCGACGGATGCGATCGTGGGACTCAGAATATCTTGTGTGGGAGCTATCAATGGGTTTTAGGTTCCGACCATTTCCTGTTGAGAAGATGGCTCGGGTCTATCCGAGATTGTGGCAGAATTGGATTTTCTAGGCATCTCTAATGAGTGTTGAATCTGATGATGCACATGTTTAGACTATACTTTAAAAACAATCAACATTAGACATAACAACAAAAATGCTCCCCCGTGTGGTGTGTGAACCAGTACAGTCGTTCGAGTATAAGTGCCAAAGAATTAAAAGTCACAAAGATGATAAAATAAAGTTAAGCTTTGAACTATCATCTTCGAAGACCGTCATCGCTGACCGTCTCCGAGAGCTTATCGTATGATGGTTTCAGTTTCGGACTCGGTATGGATGCAGTATGTATAAGGTTATTATCTGTTTAATAAAGCTAAATTCAGGTTTATAGTTGTCAAAACAAGGGAGTTATCAGTCTGGATTGTTCGATATGCTTGATTGCTTAAGTCCTTGTCCTTGTTCACTGTCATATGTTCGGGCATAGGAAGTAAGTTAAGTCAATATGCATTATGTTCGAATTGGGATGGTTCTGAATGTTGTAGCCTACTACCAGACTTAATGCCAAGCGACACTGTAGAGAATCGACTATTATTGCCTACTTCACTCCTACACTCCCTCTCCACCGTTCGGCATACGGCAAGTCATTCCAAGCCGCGGCCATGCTGAGCCGCATCGCTCGACACGTTGAACCTAACTCCAACTTCCTCTCCACCATTCAGCATTCGGCAAGTCATGTCGAAATGCACCGCACGACACATTTCCCTTAGCTCTTACTTCACTCTTGTCCCTTCTGCTCATCGTTCGGCATGCAGGGGGCATACATAACCGCATTCGCTCGACATGCCGACCCATTTACAATCACTACTCCCTTGCTCCTTGTTCACTTAACGACCTCGGTCGGCCAACACCTATTGAACTCACCAACACTCGCCGAGTCATCACAACTTCCTCCTCCCTCACTCACCGACCTAGCAGGAACCTACATCTCAGTTACCTCCGGTATCTTTTCCCTTACTCCTCTCCATCTAATCCTAAGGCACGTTTAAACCTCAGATCCATCTTCCTTCTTTACACGATTTCCATTATTCGAGAGTTAAAGAAAGATCATGAATTTGAATCTTGTACAAAACCCCTAATTGGAGAACGTCAAACAAGTGAGAGGTTCATACCTAGAAGAAGGGGTCGAAGTCTAGTGAAGTACTCGATTTAGAAGTGGAATCCACTCAGGCTTGTTATTGAGGGCAATCAAGAGGTAACGTATGGGACTCGGGAATCTAAAGAGAGGTTGAGATGCTAGCAAGAGTTTGGGAAAAGACGAGTTCGTAAGGGTGTTAGAGTGGAGGTAAAAAGTAAAAGGGAGAAAGAGGAGAAGTATTGGCTTTTGTACTAGGAAAGAAAGAAGATGAATAGACAGTGACCGGTGGAACCGGTCAAAGCATCTCGATGGTATTTCATTCAAGCCTCACTCGGCATTTGAGCCTCGTTCGGCATCAAGGCCTCCTTCGGCATTCGAGCTTCGCTTGGCATCAGGGCCTCGTTCAGCATCCAGGCCTCGTTTGGCACAGAAGGCCTCGTTCGGCATTCAAGCTTCGTTCAACATTCATGCCTTGTTTGTCATTCAGGAGGTTGTAAGAAAACACTATCGAGAAGACAGAGCAAGGGCTTAAAGAAAAGCGCAGAGTGCTCATGGTTCAAAGCGCATCATGTTCATCCACATGATACACTTTGGGGGGCAAGTGTTACCCGGTTGTTTGACCATGCAACAAGAGGCTCGGCATGAAGTATCTTTCGGCATAGAAGGGTCGCTCGGCATAAATCCTTGTTCGGCATAGATGAGTCGCTTGGCATAGATGAGTCATTCAGCACAGGCCTCCCCTCATTCAGCATAAGAGCCTCGCTCGGCCAAAGTACCTTATTTGGCACAACACCTCGTTCGGCATACGAGTGCAGTTCGACACGCATCCCTCGCTCGGCATACGAATGTCGTTCGGCCTGGATGTGTGGCTCGGCATGAAGACCTTGCTCGGCTTTCTCTGGTTTGACCAACCTCGCTCGACAATTGCCGTTCGGCATCTCTTGCTCGGTGCGCAGAAGCTACTTACCATAGACCGAGGTACCTTGTTCCTAGGCTCATAAGGAAAGTCCAACCCATCTTCGTCTATAAATAGAAGGACAGGGGCACAGTGAAAGGGACCTTTTTTCGAGAACACTGGGGAGACTCGGTTGCATTCAAGAGTCATCCTTTTTCACTTAGCACTTGTATTTAAGCCATTACTATACGAGTTGTATCTGTATTCAATCATTTATGAAAGCAATAAAGATCAAAACTTAAAGTGGACGTAGGAAGTTACGCTGAACCACTATAAATCCAATGTTCTTGTTTTTGCAATTAATTTAGCATACAGTTCTCTTTTTTAATTTACCTTCTTCATTAATCTCTCTACATAATCTTTCTCAAGGGTGTTAGTGACCAATTCTGGTGCTAACACCCGATATGAGTTATTTCCTTACCGTTTCCTCATCCTTGTTTCACGAAGCACTTTGGTCACTCCTGTGACGACCCGCCTTTCTCTAACCCAGAAAGACGTTTCATCATTAAGAAAGAAAGGGATAGAAATAGAAAAGAATAGAAAGAAAGAATAACAACATCAGAATCTCACAGCGGAATGGAACAAAATATAATACATCACATAACTATTACATAGTTATACATACATCAGAGTCTTACAATATCAGATAACAGTACTGTCATATACATACATGTCCATACATACATCCAAAATACAGCATCACTAACTACACAGCGGAACTACATATATAGATACATACGTCTGGTCTTCTCTCCAAAATAGCTCCTCCAGAAAAGCAACACTTCTAGATACCTATCACTTGGCTACTCGTAAAAATTTGAGTACCCAATAGTTTATGAAAACACAAAATATAAACTCTGGGTCAGACATGGGTCTGGTATGAGTAAACAGGTTAAAATTGCTTAACTTTGAAAATCATTTGAAAATAAAGGTATCACGTAAGACTCCCCACAAATAAATACGGGTAAGTTTTTACCTTACGCTAACCAAAACATTTTATAGGAAATTCTGTGATATTATAATAGTGTCTAGGGTTTTCAAGTAAATAGAAAATAGCCGAAATTGTTACATTCATTAAATTCCAGCTACTAGCCACGGAAGTGGGTAATACAAATCAAAACCGTAGGGTCTCGTAGGGTAAATGGATTTCCAACAATGGCAGGGCTACTGGGGTACTGCCCGTCACAGTACGGGGCCTAGATCACCGTACCGAGGATTACTCCCTTCATCCCCTGCAACACAAGGCCGGAACCATTCCTTACTGAACAGTCCCGAACAAGATAACCCCGCAGTTGTGGCCAACAACTGCCCACTAAGCCGAAATAAAAAGGGACATCTAGACAGGGGAAAATCTTGTCCTGCTTGGGCATGACCCACCTAACCTTGCTGCATCTCCCCTGTTTTAGCCATTCCCGGTTGATGAGGCTTCAGGCTACGATTACCTTTATTGATCATTATGTTAGAATGCTCATCGTCCGCCTGACGATGTGTTGAAAGCATTCAATCCATACAAGTTCGTTCCGGGTTCGAACGAAACCGAAGGTATTATCTCGTTACACTCATTTTGGAATCACCCTCAGAGTTAACGACGATAACCCTTGCATTCTGAAACTCCATCTCGGTCTCCATTTGATAAGTTACGACCTATCGTTTAATTTGGATCGATGTGGTTTTCGGAGAATCAAATTGATTCTTCCGATCCCGGTCTCATCGGACCCAAACGCCATTTTAAGGGCCAAGTTGTCTATTTAACTTAACAGTTCAATTTTATATCAAGAATTAACATAACAGATATATCAGATAAATCACATACAATTATCACAGATATTCATAATATATCATAATATATCACAGAAATATTATCAACAGATATCACAGTCAACCAAACAGAGTTATCAATGCATATCAAACAGTTTGGTTTTACTTAACTAAATTATTTGCTTAAGTATAAACTATTTTATTCTGTAAATTAATTACTGATTAATTAGCCGATTAACGATTAATTAATTAATTAGTTAATCATTAATTTGTAATTTATAAATTATCTAACCTTTACTTAATTATTTATCTATTCATTAACTATTTCTCAATTAAACAAATAATTAGTTAATTCTTAATTATCACTTAATAATCAATGACTTATTAAAAGGAATTAATTGTTTAATTATTACAAATCACTTTAATTATCAATTTAATTAAAATGTAATATCTTTAATTAATCTCGTATGTTAACTTCCATTCACTATCTAACTTTTTTTATGATAAGCTTTTGTACTTGATATTTTACTTGATTTAATATTTATTTCAAAATCAGCTTAAAGTTATTAATTTAAAAAAAATTCAATTAAAAATTTTAATCAACATTCCAGTATTTACTGACCAATCTTCTACCTTTATATAATTACTTAAATCAAGTCTTTAATTAAAACATTAGCTTAATAATTTAACATTTGTTTATTGATCCAGTTACAAGCCTGTACAAGAAAATCATTACCAGACTTTGAAAACACCGAGACACAATCGTACCATACTCGAGAAAACCCCGAGTTTCCCCGCGTCTCACCCGTGGTACTCTCCCCTTCCATTTCTTCTTCTTTCCAGTTCTTTTTTTTTTTTTTCAGTTAAGTTGAAATCGTACCTGAAGCTACTCTCGCACGCTACTCGAAGAAACACGGGAATTACTCGAAGCATTCCTCACAAATGTCTCGAGCAACCCACGCGTTAACCCAGAACCCAAAGAAAAACAACGCGACACTGATCACCGAACCCCACTTCGCCACCGTGCACGTGCACGGTGGTCTCCCTTGCCTGCGGCGACTCCCTACAGTCCCCACACACCACAAAACACCCACTTAAGTGAATTCGAAGCCCAAAATCCAATTTCAAGTCGAAATGAAGAATTCGACCTGTAGCTCCAAAAAAACAACATCAGCTACGCCACTGTCAAAACGACCGCGTGGCCACCACACATCACCAGAGGTGATGAAAATTCACCAAGACGTCGCCTACACCACCACCTAGCTCCTCTAAACGTCGCGGCCCACTCGATTTCATATTGGAGCCAAAATCAATTCTTTACAGAGCTTTGAAAACATATGGGCTTAAACCCTATTTATGATTCAAACTCAAAACATATGCATTCGAAAAATATATTACTATTTTTCTAGGGTTGATATCTCTTTAATCTTACTTCATGCCAAATTTCAGGAATTTAAATTTCGTTAATCTTCCAAATTTGACAAATATGCAGTGAAACTTCAATGCAAAACTGCTTCAAAAATCTCAGATGATAAATTACAATTTTTATGTGTAAAATCATAATTATGTTTATGAAAACTAATTATGCAATTGGATTTACAAATTTCAACATTTGAAATTTAAAGCTTAATTGTCTTTTTAAACCTGTAGTTTGGATACAGGGTTAATATACTACTGTGAAACATCAAACATGCTTACAGGCTTTGTTTTCATATAAACAACTTGAACTTTCACAATACAAAATTTTAAATAGTTATATGAATAAGATTTGTAAATTTATTTGCTTTACTTTGTAACAACTTGAAGTATTGATCAAGAATAGCTATAAGAGTTTCCAGATCACAAACATACACAGAGCAATATGTTAAACAATATCAACAAATATCATTAATAAGCAAAAACATATAAACTAAAGTTGAAATTAATTCGTTTACTCACCTTAATCCAAATTAAACAGAGCTCTACAGATCCCAGATAAACACAAACTTGTTAATTTGTTTCACAGACTTCCAGATAGTTTACAGTTTTTCTTTCTTCTTTTAGTTTAAGTTTGTTTGCAAAGCCAAAGAGGTTTCTCAGGTTTACTTTATAATTTTAGGTTCGTATATATAAACTGATGATATATAAGTAGATTCATATAGAACTTAATACAGGTTGCAACTGGACAGTCTTATTTGCAAGTCATTTTCCCCTCTTTTTTTTTATTGGCTAGTAAATTCTGCAGAAAGTAATGATATAAGAGATTTCGGCTGTGTACTTGTTTAAACAATAAGTTAGGCTAATTAATGCTTATGTTATTAATTTTGATGGCAAGTATTTAATGTATACTGATAATTACTATTTGTTATACAAAGATATTAAATTTATTTTGGCTAGCCTATCTTGCAAGATACAGGTTTTGTTTGTATTCTATTTGAAGTAAACTTTGTTTCTTGTTTGCTTATATACAAGCTACAGATTTTGTTTATTATTATTTTGAAGTGAGACTAGTTTTATATTGAAGTTCACTCTGATTTCCTAAGGCACAAAACTGCACACAACACCTACACAAGTTATAGTTAATATATATGTTTATTTATATGTTTATTACTGGTTTACTTTTATCTTTAGTTTATTATTATTCTTCTTATTTTTTTTTTCTGGGTACATCATTTAATTGCTGTACAAACTTATATATGTATTAAGCAATGTATCAAGATTTTTATATTTGAGTTTGTTTTCTTATACATAACTTTTATTATTCCATACTCTTGCTATTTGTTCATTTATACTGACATAAATGTTATAGTGTTCACAGGTTCATATACTTGTATTAATATAGTTCAAGTCATAGCTTATATTCGTAAATTTATATCTTGGTTACATTTTATATTTTATATTTTTATGTTACTTTAATTACATATATAATATATGATTGTGTTTTATACTAGTTTCTTTTGAATGTTTACACTTATATTGTTTTGCATTTCCATGTTTTATGTTAAATAATTTCATGTTTGTTTATTTTAAAACTTATCATTTTAAAAACTAAAAGTGTATTCATATGTTTTTTATCAAATATCAAATAATGAATCTTTGATTTAATTCTATTGAATAAGTCAGATTTTGTTTTTAAATGGTTTTGAAGTATTAACTTCTTTTATAAACATACATAACTGTTAAACATTTAATATCTCATAAATTTAAATGTTGACAAGCTTATATTTGATTTAATTTAGATTTAATATTTATTAAAATATGCCGTAAAAATTCCGGGTCGTTACATTCCTCCCCCCTTAAAAGAATTTCGTCCCCGAAATTTAAACAACAGTAAATTCAAAAGCTTTTATATTAACAATCCAAACATACATATCATTCATACAATAGCAAACAAACAAACAGTCTATTCTAACAAACAACACTAGTTATCCGAACATAAATCTGGATAAGCACTCCTAAAACTATCAAGAGTTTCCCTGGTACAATCCCTGGGATCCTCACTCCATTGCACCTTAACGAGTTTCACCACTTTGTTCCTGAGCTGCTTCTCATCACGGTCCACAATCTGAACTGGATTTCTGACCACAGTTAAATTAGGTTCTACTTCCAAATCTTCTTGAATTACTGGTTCCACAACCAGTGAGGGATCATGAACAAATTTCCTCAAATGCGATACATGAAACACATTGTGAATCCCAGACATCCGCTCTGGTAATTCAATCCTGTAGGCTACAGTTCCAATTCTCTCCAACACTCGGAACGGTCCAATGTATCTCGGAGCAAGTTTTCCCGTCTTTCCGAATCTTATAGCACCTTTAATTGGGGAAACTTTAACAAAAACCAAGTCTCCGATCTCAAATTCTAATGGCCTTCGTCTTCTGTCCGCATATTTCTTCTAACGATCTTGAGCAGCGTTCATTCTTTTCTTAATAAGCTCAACCTTCGCAGAAGCTTCACGAATAAGATCGGGTCCTAACACAAGACGATCCTTCGATTCAATCCAACAAGATGGAGATCTACATGGTCTTCCGTATAGAGCTTCATAAGGAGCCATCTTAATACTTGCTTGATAACTGTTATTATAAGAAAATTCCACTAAATGAAGATGGTCCTCCCAAGATCCTCCAAAATCTAAAACACAAGCCCGTAGCAAATCCTCAAGAATACGATTCAGCCTCTCTGTCTGTCCGTCCGTTTGAGGATGATAGGCTGTACTCAGTCTCAAATCTGTACCCATTGCTGATTGCAGAGCTTCCCAAAATTTGCTAGTGAAAATAGGATCACGATCACTTACTATGCTGACTGGAACTCCATGCAATCAAACTATCTCCTTCAAGAAAATTTCTGCTAAAGAAACTGCAGTACGGGTTGTGTAACGACCCAGAATTTTTAGTAATTTAAATTTGAGTATTTAATTAATTTTAAATATTAATAAGTGGAATTTTTAAGTCGAATAATTTATTTTTCGAATATTGGATTTAATGGGATAATTAAATCGATGATTTAATAGTGAAATTCCAAAAATAATTAAATATTGGGTTAAATATGATTGAAAATGATTTGAAAAATTTTGTTTTATCATATTGAAGTTATAGAAATATTTTAGAACTCGTAAAACTGAATTTGGAGTTAATTTGTAAAAATTGAATATTTTAATATTTAATTATCGACTGAAAAATAGCCAATTTTTGAACAGTCTCGGAATTGAACGAAACGAGTTCCATTGGATCCGTAATAGTTAGTTATTATCGGATTTCAATTTTCGTAGCAAACGGAGTTGTCGTTTGACCGTGGCAGCTCCAAACGCATCGATATCGTTCTAATATTAATTTAGCGAGTTAAAATAGCCATTTTTCAAACGGTCTCGGATTTCGACGAAACCAGTTTCATCGGATCCGTAATGTGATATTATTGCAAGATTTCAAATTTCAAGTCGATTGGATTTGCCGTTTGTCCGGTACAAATTAAAACGCCTAGAAATCGTTTAAATTGGTTTTAATTTAAATTGAGCGTTTGTTGCTGTATCTCACACATACGATGGAATTAGCTTCCGAAACCTGTTCCATTGCGTCCGGAACGTGGAAAAACTTTAGGATCGCCTGTCGGAACGCGTAGATTGGAGTTCGTTTGCATAAGTTATTAAAAAGAGAATTTTATTAATAAAATAATATTAAAACATATATATATTCAAAATTTTCTTCTAAACCCTAGCAAACATCAGGAGCCGCCAGTTATAGGTTTAATGGCCGAAATCCTCTCCACTTCCCCCTCGATTTTCTCTCAATCCACCAACCATCATCAGAAACTTCCAACTACAATAATGTAGAGAGCGTCGAGTACTAGTATTTCAACGGTAATGATCGAAATTGGAGGCTCGATGCAGGAGATAGGAGGCCACGTTCGGCAGTTGTTCGTGCACGCAAATCAATGAGAGGGTGGGGCCGAGTTCAACGGGGGTTTGGCCGTAGGTAGAGGAGGTTGGGGGCTTCAATATGGAAGTTGTCGATCGAATTGTAGCGTGGTGTGGTGGTTGGAAAATCGAGCCCTAAATTCGAGCTATGGGTTCATTCACGTGCTTGTTGCCTGGAGATGGAAGCCGTGCGCACGAAGAAGAAGGGGGGGAGGTTGATGTGCGGCTATGATCTGAAAAAGGGTTTGTGATAGGAATTTGTAAATTATTCATTATATTAACGATTGTACAACGTTTAAAATGCAATATCTTGTTCATGCGAGGTCGGATTGTGACGAGATTTTTTGCGTTGGAATCGTATTCGCGAGCTCTTCGCAATGCAGCTGGTTTGGAGTCGATTGGAGGTCGTTTGAATTTCGGGTAAAATTAAACGTTCGTTTAATTTTATTCGAAACGAACGCGAAAAACGGAAATAAAATCAAGGTGAGAACTCCTCACTCAATCGAAAGGTTTTGTTTAAAATTTTAAATAGTTGGTGTTGATTGATGATTGCTGTTTGATTGTGCTAGTAGATATAGTAGGATATATACTATATATAGCGATATATATATATTGGCATATGTATATATCGGATTTGATTCCCCGCCTCGTATAGCGGATGAGACCCTATTGCGCCGTTATTAAGCGGAATATTTATAAAATCCCATATACCGCGATATTCCACCTTGAAGTGGAATTGGTATTGTGCTAACGTCTGTGGGTGCAGGGAAACAGGTTGGAGGGATCCAACTGGATTCCTCACATATTTATTTGTTTACAAATATTATGTTGATTGTTGATAATCATATTGATATATGACACTTATTCCCGTGATTGACCATCTGATGCTGTTGCATCATCGGATTCAAATTTTTAAAAATTAAAATAACGGTTTTGAATTTAAAAGGGGTTTTAAATCGATTTTTCAAAGAATATGGTTTATTAAAAATTTTGAATTGATTAAATTTTAAAATAAATAGATGGATAAAATTTTATGTTTTAAAAATTTATATTTTTATAAAATATAACTTAAAAGAAATTTTTAACAATAATAGGTTTTTATAAAATAGTTAAATTTGGTTTTTGGGAAGTTATTATTATTAATGGTTTATATAAAGGATTTTATAAATGGATGTTTTTAAATAAAAATTATTGAAGTTATAGAATAAATTTATAAAGTGTTAAGTTGATGTATAACATGAATTTCACTAGGATTTATAGATTAATAAATGTGAGATTTATAAAACGAATGGTTATTGGAAAATTTTAAGTTTATAAGTTATTAACTTATAGAAATGGATTTGGGCATTAAAAAGGGGAATTTTATAGAAATTGTTAATAAATGAAGATTTCATTAGTTGAAATTATTATAAACTATAAAGAAATCTTGTAAGTGATAAGATTTTAAATTGGTGAAGTTCAAAGGAACGATTTGGTAAATAAATAATATTATAAGTATTTAACTTACAATATGGCTTTTGGGTATGAAATTGGGTTATGTAAATTGCATCGGATTAATAAAGGAATTTATAAAATTGGGGTTTATAATAGAAATGGAATTTATAAACTATGTTTATAAATTTGAAATCCATCGAATTTGATAAATTGAAATATGGGAATTTGTTAAGTGGGCTATATTCACTATTTTGAATATTGAATAGATTATTAAATAAAATGGGTTTGTTTTTGGGAAAGGAATGTTTTAAATGGAATTTAAAACGAATTAAAGGTGTTTTAAAATGTATTGAGTATCGAAAACATAGATTTCAACATTGATTGTTGAAATAGACGTTTTCGAGAAACAGAAGGGGATAATTTGTATAGTATTGGATTTATATATCTATTTTTTAATTTCAAATCCATATACTAGTGTTTTTGGGTTGTCGTAACGATGTTTTACGCAACATTCGTTTTTAACCCAAATAAATGTGAATAAAAGAATGTTTTCTTAAAGAGAATGGAATAAAATACTTAACGGTAACTTAAGTATATTGAATATTTCCAAATTGTTGAAAATAAGTTAAATTGTGAATTACTTATTATTAAATAAGTATGGGAATGTTTTTTTTCCAATATAAAAGGAACGTTTTTGAGGATTCACCCTTTAAAGGTAAATCGAAGTGAATAGTTTGAAATTGATTTGAAATCGTGTATGTGTAGAAATTTGGGAAACTGGAAATTCACTTTGGAATTTATAAATAGGAAGGGAAATTTGTTTAAAAATAAATGTTGATTTATTTTTTAAAATATGGAAATAAAATTTACGAATTTGGAACGTAAGTTAAATTAAATCGGTAAGGATTTATTTGTTGATTTGAAATTTGTTTTCAAAAAGGTATAAAAGATGAATTGTAGTTTGAAATTGGTTTTCAAATGGTTGAGTTGTGTAATTTGAAATTTGTTTTCAAATGGTTGAGGTGTTTAATTTGAAATGGGTTTTCAAATGGTTAAGTGTGGAAATTATATCGTGAAGGTGTTTTGGTAAAGCAAATAAATTGGGCAATTATTTGGAAATTGTGTATATATATCTTGTAAAGATATTTTGGGACTTAATAATTTTGGAAAAATTATTTGGAATCTGATGATGTGGCGCATCTTTATTGATAGTTAAATAACCGACTATCAATATTTACCCTTGGATGGTATTGATTGTGTTTGTTTGGAATTGAATGCACACTTATTTTTAAAATAAGCGCTCGCTATTCGGTTTAGCCGGGAGAGGACCTTTGTGTCATATATCCCATTCCGAATATGCGATACGGTGTTTGGATTGCATTTGAAGACCGGTGTTGAAGACCGGGTATTTGTGAAAACGATAGGATGACCTATCGATTGTCTCCGCATCGTTAGCTACGATATGGAGATTTCCTTTGTGATGGGAAATTTTATCGGGATTGTGAATACCCGGATTGCAAGGGCTTCTTTGGAAGTGCCTTCGGTTCTGTTCGAACCCGGAACAGACTTGTATGGTTACGTGTCTGACATTACATTTTGAGAGATAGAGCAGATTTCTTTCAAATACATTTCTGTTGGTGGCGGAGAATTTATTCTCTTAGCTTAACACCCTTCTCTGAGACGTACGAGCTCAGAGGTTATGTAGTTGAAGGTTATCAGCGATATTTCCCAATCTGGTAATGTGGCATGCTGAGTGCTGCTGTGTGATGATCATTGGTTGGTCATTTGTGATATGATCATTTGTTTGATCATTTATCTTTGTGATTATTGCTTTGGCCATCTGTGGACCCGAAGCATGGCTTTGTTACACAAAGCGTAGCTTTGTGGACGAGACTTCGTCAGGACCTCACTTCCCGGAAATGGTCGAAACAGGAATATGCGGCAAGGTTATGAGGGTCGCGCCCTTTAGGGTATGTCATTCCCTTCTGGAAAAGGGTGGTATCATGGTATGGAGCCCAGATATTTACTCATGTGGAAACACTATATCTATTTCTGTGTGGTGTTGTTGGTATCGAGCGCTCGGATAAAGGTCCCAAAGGACCGGGGGATGACATATTCGTGTAGTAGTTACCTAGTTACAGAGGTAACCCGGCCTTGTGTTGGCAGAGATCTAACCGTAACGTTAGTTTCTCGGGACGTCCCGCCAGAGGCGATCCCATGTGGCAGTAGGAAGTTCCTTAGCCTGACCATTTGTTGGAAATCCATTCATCCAATACGTGCCTTGTACGGTTTTAGTTGTAGAACCTGCCATTTAACATGGCAGCTATAGTAGGCATAACATCATGGTACCTATGCTGGCTAGGATTTATATTGTACTTTCGAAATATTTTCCACTATGCACTAGTAATAATATCAAAGAATTTTTCTCGTAGTAAGCATGTTTGACTATCATAAGGAGAAATCTCCCCCATGTGTGCGTTTGCATTGTGTGTGTGCCGGGAGGCCTTATGGTAGTTTCATTTTCCAAAAAGCATTGCGGATTTCAAAATTTAAATTTTCTTGTTGCTTGTTTAAAGATAAACTGTTTTGAGTTCTCACACCAGTCCCATGACTGACCTGGAGTTTATTGTTCCTTTCCTAAACTCTGGGTGCCCACTATTTTCCACACGGGCAGTCTAGAGTTAGGTTATCAGGTTATTCTGGATTCGGGAGTTGCTGTGCAGATGTTGGAGGCGAGCTTGGATAGCGTAGTCTATTATCTATTGTATATAGTATTCTTTCCGCTGTTTTATTGTTGTACACTATGATGATATGATGTATTGTGATGTATGTATAAAATGTATAGTTCTTTTGTTCTAATGATATTCATTTATCTATTATATGTTGTTCCGCTGCGATTGTGAGATTCTGATATTGTTTCTCGTTCTGTTACTTGTTTTCTGTTTTCTCCTCTCTTTCTTTTCTTTCTTCTTCTACCTCTTTCTTCTTCTAAAACCCTAACGGTTCGATTTTTCGGCAACGAAAAATCGCGATCGTTACATTTGGTATCAGAGCATATGGTTAAGCGACAACCTGCTCTGTTGGGTGTTACTCATTAGAGATAGAGTCAGCAGTACTCTAGAATGAGTGTGAGTGTAATAATAGATATGAGTGCGTATTTGTTAGTGAATATAAAATTGTTTTATATTGTGATGATTGGTTTATTGAGTGGTATATGAACCTTCGTCGGCGCAGCCTCGAAAACTGAATCGAAGGGGTTCCTAAACACTTGAATAGAACAATTCGACACAATATTGTTTTAAATTGGGTAAATGAAATAATTTTACCTCGATTATATTTTATATATAAAAAGAAAATAATTTTTCAGGAATTATTGAAGTGTGTATATAATTGATTGCTTGGTTGTTGTTAAATAGGATATATATATAAGATAATCTAGGTTGTTTGAATAAAATAATTAAAAGTTGTTTGAATGAGCTAATAAAAGCAACTATTGTAAAAAGAATAATGGTATAAACCAATGAATCATAAGATGAAATTATAATTAATAATGATTTACAATTGTAAGATAATCATGTATGTATATAAGAAGTAAAAATTATATAAGTAAAAGGGTTATAAAAGTGATTTATGAATAGAAAGAAAACTTTTTGAAAGAATAATTAGCATTGATTTCACTATTGTCACTGGGAAATAATAAGGGTGATGACTGCAGCATCATCAGTATCATTTTCGAGTTTCTATGTGATGGATTCGCTACAATAATGAATTTAAAATTGAAGTTTTGTTGTAATAAACCAATTTGAAATTAAAATTCAATTTGAAATTGTTAAATATACGTGAAAAAGGTTTTGAACTTATAATATAAGTTAGAAGTTGAATAATAAGTTTTATAACTTATTAAATGGGAAAGTGTAAGTGAAACCAGTTGTTGAAGTGGTTAAACAATTAAGTTAAGTAAAATGGAATATGAATTTGAATATTGATATGAATTTGACTTAAGTAAAAGTTAAATAGGATTTACTTTGGAATTTAAAATCCGAATTGAATTGATAAGTAAAACTTAAGTTTAATTAACAAATGATGTTTAAATGGAATAACTTAAGTGAAGTTGAATAAAAAAAATCGATCTTTGCATCAAAGTTAAATAATCAAGTGAATTAAATGATGTAAATAAAGTTGAAATGGAATGCAAGTTAAGTAATGTTGAAAGAATTGATGTTAATATCAAAATAAATGAATAAAGTGAGTAAATGAAATTGTTAAAGATGTGAACTTAAGTTATATAAATGAAATTCAATTTTATTTGTAAAAAGAACTAGCAATTGAATTAAAGAATGGATTGAATGTTAATCAATAGAATATGAATAAGTTGATATGAAATGATGCATGCAAGTGTAAATTCATTTGAAAATAGTTTAATAATAGAATGAAAATCAATTGAATGTTAAACCAATTGGAATTAAAACAGTTGAACCAAATTGAATGTAAGTAAAATAAATAAATTTGGTTGTATTGGATGTACATTGGTCGTTATTGTTTGTTGGTTGGTTGTATGTAAATTCATTAAGTGTTAATGAAATTGAATTAGTAAAATTTGAAAGCTATGTAATTGAATTCAAATGAAAATTGAAATGCAAAGTTGAATGAAAATGAATATGCAACTTTAATAGTAAACTAAAAGTGGTATAAGAAGCATGTATTGGAAATTTTATAATTGAATTGGCAAATTGGTTTGAATATTATAATTGGATATTATGCTAGCAGGATATACAGGTTATAAAGGAATTGGGATTTTGATTTCAAAGTTAAAAAAATTTGTAACGCTTGACAAAAAGGTACGTATTTCAGTTTTATATGAGATTTGATGATTTCCTTCTCTAGCCACTTGGCTTTCTCTTTTCTTTTTGATTCTGAGGGGCCGTAGAGCCGTTTTGTAGTCGTACCGATCTAGCCGCGCAAAGGAGACTCTGGCGAAATTTTTCGAAAATTTAGGGAGTTAGAGAAATTTTGAGAAATTTTGAAAGTTTGAAATTTGAATTTAAATTTAAATTTGAATTGTTGAGTAAACAATGTTGTTTGAAACCTATAATTGAAGTTGGAAAGCTAATTGAAATGATAGTAAATCTTTAATAAAAAGATTGGTGTTAGAAGGTTGATAAAACTATTAGTTTTGAAAAAATAATAAACGGATTATGAATTATTCTCCTTAACTTGCAATTTCGAGGACGAAATTCTTTTAAGGGGGGAAGATTGTAACGACCCAGAATTTTTAGTAATTTAAATTTGAGTATTTAATTAATTTTAAATATTAATAAGTGGAATTTTTAAGTCGAATAATTTATTTTTCGAATATTGGATTTAATGGGATAATTAAATCGATGATTTAATAGTGAAATTCCAAAAATAATTAAATATTGGGTTAAATATGATTGAAAATGATTTGAAAATTTTTGTTTTATCATATTGAAGTTATAGAAATATTTTAGAACTCGTAAAACTGAATTTGGAGTTAATTTGTAAAAATTGAATATTTTAATATTTAATTATCGACTGAAAAATAGCCAATTTTTGAACAGTCTCGGAATTGAACGAAACGAGTTCCATTGGATCCGTAATAGTTAGTTATTATCGGATTTCAATTTTCGTAGCAAACGGAGTTGTCGTTTGACCGTGGCAGCTCCAAACGCATCGATATCGTTTTAATATTAATTTAGCGAGTTAAAATAGCCATTTTTCAAACGGTCTCGGATTTCGACGAAACCAGTTTCATCGGATCCGTAATGTGATATTATTGCAAGATTTCAAATTTCAAGTCGATTGGATTTGCCGTTTGTCCGGTACAAATTAAAACGCCTAGAAATCGTTTAAATCGGTTTTAATTTAAATTGAGCGTTTGTTGCTGTATCTCACACATACGATGGAATTAGCTTCCGAAACCTGTTCCATTGCGTCCGGAACGTGGAAAAACTTTAGGATCGCCTGTCGGAACGCGTAGATTGGAGTTCGTTTGCATAAGTTATTAAAAAGAGAATTTTATTAATAAAATAATATTAAAACATATATATATTCAAAATTTTCTTCTAAACCCTAGCAAACATCAGGAGCCGCCAGTTATAGGTTTAATGGCCGAAATCCTCTCCACTTCCCCCTCGATTTTCTCTCAATCCACCAACCATCATCAGAAACTTCCAACTACAATAATGTAGAGAGCGTCGAGTACTAGTATTTCAACGGTAATGATCGAAATTGGAGGCTCGATGCAGGAGATAGGAGGCCACGTTCGGCAGTTGTTCGTGCACGCAAATCAATGAGAGGGTGGGGCCGAGTTCAACGGGGGTTTGGCCGTAGGTAGAGGAGGTTGGGGGCTTCAATATGGAAGTTGTCGATCGAATTGTAGCGTGGTGTGGTGGTTGGAAAATCGAGCCCTAAATTCGAGCTATGGGTTCATTCACGTGCTTGTTGCCTGGAGATGGAAGCCGTGCGCATGAAGAAGAAGGGGGGGAGGTTGATGTGCGGCTATCATCTGAAAAAGGGTTTGTGATAGGAATTTGTAAATTATTCATTATATTAACGATTGTACAACGTTTAAAATGCAATATCTTGTTCATGCGAGGTCGGATTGTGACGAGATTTTTTGCGTTGGAATCGTATTCGCGAGCTCTTCGCAATGCAGCTGGTTTGGAGTCGATTGGAGGTCGTTTGAATTTCGGGTAAAATTAAACGTTCGTTTAATTTTATTCGAAACGAACGCGAAAAACGGAAATAAAATCAAGGTGAGAACTCCTCACTCAATCGAAAGGTTTTGTTTAAAATTTTAAATAGTTGGTGTTGATTGATGATTGCTGTTTGATTGTGCTAGTAGATATAGTGGGATATATACTATATATAGCGATATATATATATTGGCATATGTATATATCGGATTTGATTCCCCGCCTCGTATAGCGGATGAGACCCTATTGCGCCGTTATTAAGCGGAATATTTATAAAATCCCATATACCGCGATATTCCACCTTGAAGTGGAATTGGTATTGTGCTAACGTCTGTGGGTGCAGGGAAACAGGTTGGAGGGATCCAACTGGATTCCTCACATATTTATTTGTTTACAAATATTATGTTGATTGTTGATAATCATATTGATATATGACACTTATTCCCGTGATTGACCATCTGATGCTGTTGCATCATCGGATTCAAATTTTTAAAAATTAAAATAACGGTTTTGAATTTAAAAGGGGTTTTAAATCGATTTTTCAAAGAATATGGTTTATTAAAAATTTTGAATTGATTAAATTTTAAAATAAATAGATGGATAAAATTTTATGTTTTAAAAATTTATATTTTTATAAAATATAACTTAGAAGAAATTTTTAACAATAATAGGTTTTTATAAAATAGTTAAATTTGGTTTTTGGGAAGTTATTATTATTAATGGTTTATATAAAGGATTTTATAAATGGATGTTTTTAAATAAAAATTATTGAAGTTATAGAATAAATTTATAAAGTGTTAAGTTGATGTATAACATGAATTTCACTAGGATTTATAGATTAATAAATGTGAGATTTATAAAACGAATGGTTATTGGAAAATTTTAAGTTTATAAGTTATTAACTTATAGAAATGGATTTGGGCATTAAAAAGGGGAATTTTATAGAAATTGTTAATAAATGAAGATTTCATTAGTTGAAATTATTATAAACTATAAAGAAATCTTGTAAGTGATAAGATTTTAAATTGGTGAAGTTCAAAGGAACGATTTGGTAAATAAATAATATTATAAGTATTTAACTTACAATATGGCTTTTGGGTATGAAATTGGGTTATGTAAATTGCATCGGATTAATAAAGGAATTTATAAAATTGGGGTTTATAATAGAAATGGAATTTATAAACTATGTTTATAAATTTGAAATCCATCGAATTTGATAAATTGAAATATGGGAATTTGTTAAGTGGGCTATATTCACTATTTTGAATATTGAATAGATTATTAAATAAAATGGGTTTGTTTTTGGGAAAGGAATGTTTTAAATGGAATTTAAAACGAATTAAAGGTGTTTTAAAATGTATTGAGTATCGAAAACATAGATTTCAACATTGATTGTTGAAATAGACGTTTTCGAGAAACAGAAGGGGATAATTTGTATAGTATTGGATTTATATATCTATTTTTTAATTTCAAATCCATATACTAGTGTTTTTGGGTTGTCGTAACGATGTTTTACGCAACATTCGTTTTTAACCCAAATAAATGTGAATAAAAGAATGTTTTCTTAAAGAGAATGGAATAAAATACTTAACGGTAACTTAAGTATATTGAATATTTCCAAATTGTTGAAAATAAGTTAAATTGTGAATTACTTATTATTAAATAAGTATGGGAATGTTTTTTTTCCAATATAAAAGGAACGTTTTTGAGGATTCACCCTTTAAAGGTAAATCGAAGTGAATAGTTTGAAATTGATTTGAAATCGTGTATGTGTAGAAATTTGGGAAACTGGAAATTCACTTTGGAATTTATAAATAGGAAGGGAAATTTGTTTAAAAATAAATGTTGATTTATTTTTTAAAATATGGAAATAAAATTTACGAATTTGGAACGTAAGTTAAATTAAATCGGTAAGGATTTATTTGTTGATTTGAAATTTGTTTTCAAAAAGGTATAAAAGATGAATTGTAGTTTGAAATTGGTTTTCAAATGGTTGAGTTGTGTAATTTGAAATTTGTTTTCAAATGGTTGAGGTGTTTAATTTGAAATGGGTTTTCAAATGGTTAAGTGTGGAAATTATATCGTGAAGGTGTTTTGGTAAAGCAAATAAATTGGGCAATTATTTGGAAATTGTGTATATATATCTTGTAAAGATATTTTGGGACTTAATAATTTTGGAAAAATTATTTGGAATCTGATGATGTGGCGCATCTTTATTGATAGTTAAATAACCGACTATCAATATTTACCCTTGGATGGTATTGATTGTGTTTGTTTGGAATTGAATGCACACTTATTTTTAAAATAAGCGCTCGCTATTCGGTTTAGCCGGGAGAGGACCTTTGTGTCATATATCCCATTCCGAATATGCGATACGGCGTTTGGATTGCATTTGAAGACCGGTGTTGAAGACCGGGTATTTGTGAAAACGATAGGATGACCTATCGATTGTCTCCGCATCGTTAGCTACGATATGGAGATTTCCTTTGTGATGGGAAATTTTATCGGGATTGTGAATACCCGGATTGCAAGGGCTTCTTTGGAAGTGCCTTCGGTTCTGTTCGAACCCGGAACAGACTTGTATGGTTACGTGTCTGACATTACATTTTGAGAGATAGAGCAGATTTCTTTCAAATACATTTCTGTTGGTGGCGGAGAATTTATTCTCTTAGCTTAACACCCTTCTCTGAGACGTACGAGCTCAGAGGTTATGTAGTTGAAGGTTATCAGCGATATTTCCCAATCTGGTAATGTGGCATGCTGAGTGCTGCTGTGTGATGATCATTGGTTGGTCATTTGTGATATGATCATTTGTTTGATCATTTATCTTTGTGATTATTGCTTTGGCCATCTGTGGACCCGAAGCATGGCTTTGTTACACAAAGCGTAGCTTTGTGGACGAGACTTCGTCAGGACCTCACTTCCCGGAAATGGTCGAAACAGGAATATGCGGCAAGGTTATGAGGGTCGCGCCCTTTAGGGTATGTCATTCCCTTCTGGAAAAGGGTGGTATCATGGTATGGAGCCCAGATATTTACTCATGTGGAAACACTATATCTATTTCTGTGTGGTGTTGTTGGTATCGAGCGCTCGGATAAAGGTCCCAAAGGACCGGGGGATGACATATTCGTGTAGTAGTTACCTAGTTACAGAGGTAACCCGGCCTTGTGTTGGCAGAGATCTAACCGTAACGTTAGTTTCTCGGGACGTCCCGCCAGAGGCGATCCCATGTGGCAGTAGGAAGTTCCTTAGCCTGACCATTTGTTGGAAATCCATTCATCCAATACGTGCCTTGTACGGTTTTAGTTGTAGAACCTGCCATTTAACATGGCAGCTATAGTAGGCATAGCATCATGGTACCTATGCTGGCTAGGATTTATATTATACTTTCGAAATATTTTCCACTATGCACTAGTAATAATATCAAAGAATTTTTCTCGTAGTAAGCATGTTTGACTATCATAAGGAGAAATCTCCCCCATGTGTGCGTTTGCATTGTGTGTGTGCCGGGAGGCCTTATGGTAGTTTCATTTTCCAAAAAGCATTGCGGATTTCAAAATTTAAATTTTCTTGTTGCTTGTTTAAAGATAAACTGTTTTGAGTTCTCACACCAGTCCCATGACTGACCTGGAGTTTATTGTTCCTTTCCTAAACTCTGGGTGCCCACTATTTTCCACACGGGCAGTCTAGAGTTAGGTTATCAGGTTATTCTGGATTCGGGAGTTGCTGTGCAGATGTTGGAGGCGAGCTTGGATAGCGTAGTCTATTATCTATTGTATATAGTATTCTTTCCGCTGTTTTATTGTTGTACACTCTGATGATATGATGTATTGTGATGTATGTATAAAATGTATAGTTCTTTTGTTCTAATGATATTCATTTATCTATTATATGTTGTTCCGCTGCGATTGTGAGATTCTGATATTGTTTCTCGTTCTGTTACTTGTTTTCTGTTTTCTCCTCTCTTTCTTTTCTTTCTTCTTCTACCTCTTTCTTCTTCTAAAACCCTAACGGTTCGATTTTTCGGCAACGAAAAATCGCGATCGTTACAGGTTGCCTTTACTGGTATAAAATGGGCACTCTTAGTTAAACGATCTACAATAACCCATATACCGTCATTTCCTTTCCTGGTTCTAGGCAAACCATCAATAAAATCCATCGAGATCATTTCCCATTTCCAATTCGGAATTTCCAGAGGTTGCAATAACCCGGCAGATTTCTGCTGATCACCTTTCACTTGCTGACAAATGGCACAACTGTTCACAAATCTAGCAACATCCTTCTTCATATTCGGCCACCAGAAAGCTCTCCTCATGTCCCTATACATCTTCGAAATTCCAGGATGAATATTCAATTTGGAGCGATGACTCTCGGATAAAACTTCCTGCCTCAACTCCTTGTCGTTCGGAACACAGATTCTCCCATTGATCCTTAGCATTCCTCGGTCATCGATGTCAAAACTAGGACACTGACCCTTCCTGACTCTCTTGATGATCCTCCTCAACATCTTATCAGATTCTTGCTTGCTTGATATCCTTTCAATAAGAGATGGAACCACTTCCAGAAGAGATAAAACTGCATTCCTACTGAGAGCATCAGCTACGACATTCGCTTTCCCCGGAGTGTACAGAATATCCAGATCATAGGATGCAAGAAATTCAACCCACCGCTGCTGTATCAGATTAAGGTCTTTTTGGGGGAATAAATATTTCAACGGTTTGTGATCCGTGAACAATTCGAATTTCTCTCCTAACAGATAATGCCTCCAAATCTTTAGAGCAAAAACAATGGCAAGCAATTCAAGATCATGCGTAGCATAGTTTTTCTCATGAGGCTTCAACTGCCGACTAGCATACGCAATCACCCTTCCGTTCTGCATCAGAACCGCTCCCAAACCAACAATACAAGCATCAGTGTAAACCTCGAATTTGCTCTTCCCATCCGAAACAGCAAGTACTGGTGCACTCGTGAGCCTTATCTTCAATTCCTGAAAAGCTTCTTCACACTGAGGCGTCCATTTGAATTTTGCTCCTTTTCTGGTCAGCTTAGTCAAATGCGAAGAAATCTTGGAATAATCTCTAATAAATCTCCTGTAGTAACCAGCCAATCCTAGAAAACTGCGAACTTCCGTCGGTGTCTCTGGCTGTCTCCATTCCAGAATAGTTTCGACTTTCGCTGGGTCTACAGAAATGCCTTCACCCGAAACAATGTGCCCTAAAAATTTAACTTCCGATTTCCAGAAGTGACATTTCGAAAACTTCGCCTTCAGCACATTCTTTCTCAGAGTCTCCAATACAATTCTCAAATGTTCCCTGTGCTCTTCTTCGGATTTAGAATAGACCAAGATATCATCAATGAATACCAGCACAAACTTATTCAACACATCTCTAAAGACTCGGTTCATGAGATCAACGAAATAAGCAGGAGCGTTGGTTAATCCAAACGGCATAACCAACCACTCATAGAAACAATTCGGTCCTTTAAATGTAGTCAAGGGAATACTGTCTTCAGCTACCCTCAACTGGTGGAAACCTGAAGCTAGATCCAATTGAGAAAAGATAGATGCACCATACAACTGGTCAAAAAGATCATCGATGCGAGGAAGAGGATATTTATTACGGATAGTCACTTTGTTCAATTCTCTATAATCCACACAGAACCTCAGTGATCCATCCGGTTTGGTCACAAACACCGCCGCTGAACCCCAATAAGAAAAACTAGGTCTAATCAATCCCTTCTCTAAAAGATCCTGCGTCTGCTTAATCAACTCTTCTCTTTCCCTGGGAGCCATTCTCCTACTGGGTTGAATTACTGGCACAGCTCCTGGAATCAAATCAATACGGAACTCTATCTCTCGATGTTGTGGCAGACACTTAACTTCTTCAAAAACATCAGCAAAATCCCGAACCACATCAATAACTTCAACATTCTCTTCAGATGTCTCCATTCCATGCAGAAGACTGCTTAAGTGAATTCCAGAATTATCACACGACACTCTGGCAATTCTACCCAGATCAGTTTCCAATGAAACTGTTCTCTCATCACAATTCAAGACGGCTTTATACTTATCCAGCCAATCCATACCCAAAATAAGATCAAATCCCTTAAAATTCAACACATACGGGTCACAAGAGAAACTGTGGGATAGATAAGAAATCTTCAAGTCCTTACAAATAGAGTCTACTTTGGTCACCCCTCCTATAGGATTAGATACCAAGATAGAACTATCTACAGAACTAGGAGCAAGAGAGAACTTTTCAACAGAGTCCAAAGAAATAAAACTCAAGGAAGCACCCGAATCAAACAAAACTCTAATATACTTTCCATCTAAAAGTAAAGTACCTTCTAATACTCCTTTGCCCATCGAAGAAGAAGATGGTCCAGCTTCCAAAGCAAAAACTTTATTCTGAGGTGCTCTCTGCAGAAGTGGACAGTTCTTGATCATGTGCCCTGGCTGATGACAATTAAAGCACAATGATTTCTGAACCATAGTTGATCCTGGGCCACTCTGGTGCGGTTGCTGCTGTTTCTGCTGGAATCCCTTCCTAGAACACTTATTCGCCAAATGCCCTTCCTGATGACAAATGTAGCACTTTCGGGGTCCGTTGTTATTCCCAGGTTTCTTCTTATTCGGTTTCCTCCATTTAGGATCAAACTTTCGCTTATTCGGATTAGTGAAATTCCCACTTGAAGTTGCAACTGAATCCACCGGCTTCTTACTCATCAAACTTTCATACCTCAAGGCCATATCAATCAAATCAACAAAAGATCCCTTCAGAAGCACTGTCAATTTCCCATGGAATTCAGGTCTCAATCCTTGCACAAATTTCTCATTCTTTTTCAGAGGAGTATCGATGAGTCCTTGACCATAACAAGAGAGCTCGTTGAATCTGGTTTCATATTCCGAAATAGACATACTACCCTGCTTCAAATTCAGAAAATCCTGATACAATTGGGTTTTCCCTGCCGTCGGCACATACTTCTCTTCAAACAACTCCTTGAATCTGTCCCAAGAAATATCATCCTCAGAAATATTCGCAATAGTTGAATCCCACCACGCTGCTGCACCGCCTTGCAACTGCCACGATGCCATATGCCTCTTACGCTCATCAGACAATCTCATGCTCTTGAAAATGCGCTCGCAAGAGCGTAACCATTCCTGAACTTCAATTATAGACTCCGATCCTTTGAATGGTTGACCTCCAAGATGTTTGAAATCCTTGCATAAGGCTGCAAAGCTAACTTGAGATGGTACTGGATTGACAGCCTCACTAACATTCTGACTCCGTCCATTATCTGTAGAAGTACTGGCCCTAACTCTGCCTCTTCTTCCTGAACTCATGTCGGTCACCTGAAAAGGTAACCCAACCAATTTAGATATATATATATAATATTATATGAAAATACAAATACGCACTCTCTAGAGAACTACAACACTAGAGCCTAGGCACTCGCTTTACCTAGCGCTCTGATACCAACTGTGACGACCCGCCTTTCTCTAACCCAGAAAGACGTTTCATCATTAAGAAAGAAAGGGATAGAAATAGAAAAGAATAGAAATAAAGAATAACAACATCAGAATCTCACAGCGGAATGGAACAAAATATAATACATCACATAACTATTACATAGTTATACATACATCAGAGTCTTACAATATCAGATAACAGTACTGTCATATACATACATGTCCATACATACATCCAAAATACAGCATCACTAACTACACAGCGGAACTACATATATAGATACATACGTCTGGTCTTCTCTCCAAAATAGCTCCTCCAGAAAAGCAACACTTCTAGATACCTATCACTTGGCTACTCGTAAAAATTTGAGTACCCAAGAGTTTATGAAAACACAAAATATAAACTCCGGGTCAGACATGGGTCTGGTATGAGTAAACAGGTTAAAATTGCTTAACTTTGAAAATCATTTGAAAATAAAGGTATCACGTAAGACTCCCTACAAATAAATACGGGTAAGTTTTTACCTTACGCTAACCAAAACATTTTATAGGAAATTCTGTGATATTATAATAGTGTCTAGGGTTTTCAAGTAAATAGAAAATAGCCGAAATTGTTACATTCATTAAATTCCAGCTACTAGCCACGGAAGTGGGTAATACAAATCAAAACCGTAGGGTCTCGTAGGGTAAATGGATTTCCAACAATGGCAGGGCTACTGGGGTACCGCCCGTCACAGTACGGGGCCTAGATCACCGTACCGAGGATTACTCCCTTCATCCCCTACAACACAAGGCCGGAACCATTCCTTACTGAACAGTCCCGAACAAGATAACCCCGCAGTTGTGGCCAACAACTGCCCACAAAGCCGAAATAAAAAGGGACATCTAGACAGGGGAAAATCTTGTCCTGCTTGGGCATGACCCACCTAACCTTGCTGCATCTCCCCTGTTTTAGCCATTCCCGGTTGATGAGGCTTGAGGCTACGATTACCTTTATTGATCATTATGTTAGAATGCTCATCGTCCGCCTGACGATGTGTTGAAAGCATTCAATCCATACAAGTTCGTTCCGGGTTCGAACGAAACCGAAGGTATTATCTCGTTACACTCATTTTGGAATCACCCTCAGAGTTAACGACGATAACCCTTGCATTCTGAAACTCCATCTCGGTCTCCATTTGATAAGTTACGACCTATCGTTTAATTTGGATCGATGTGGTTTTCGGAGAATCAAATTGATTCTTCCGATCCCGGTCTCATCGGACCCAAATGCCATTTTAAGGGCCAAGTTGTCTATTTAACTTAACAGTTCAATTTTATATCAAGAATTAACATAACAGATATATCAGATAAATCACATACAGTTATCACAGATATTCATAATATATCATAATATATCACAGAAATATTATCAACAGATATCACAGTCAACCAAACAGAGTTATCAATGCATATCAAACAGTTTGGTTTTACTTAACTAAATTATTTGCTTAAGTATAAACTATTTTATTCTGTAAATTAATTACTGATTAATTAGCTGATTAACGATTAATTAATTAATTAGTTAATCATTAATTTGTAATTTATAAATTATCTAACCTTTACTTAATTATTTATCTATTCATTAACTATTTCTCAATTAAATAAATAATTAGTTAATTCTTAATTATCACTTAATAATCAATGACTTACTTATTAAAAGGAATTAATTGTTTAATTATTACAAATCACTTTAATTATCAATTTAATTAAAATGTAATATCTTTAATTAATCTCGTATGTTAACTTCCATTCACTATCTAACTTTTTTTATGATAAGCTTTTGTACTTGATATTTTACTTGATTTAATATTTATTTCAAAATCAGCTTAAAGTTATTAATTTGAAAAAAATTCAAGTAAAAATTTTAATCAACATTCCACTATTTACTGACTAATCTTCTACCTTTATATAATTACTTAAATCAAGTCTTTAATTAAAACATTAGCTTAATAATTTAACATTTGTTTATTGATCCAGTTACAAGCCTGTACAAGAAAATCATTACCAGACTTTGAAAACACCGAGACACAATCGTACCATACTCGAGAAAACCCCGAGTTTCCCCGCGTCTCACCCGTGTTACTCTCCCCTTCCATTTCTTCTTCTTTCCAGTTCTTTTCTTCTTTTTTTTTTTTTTTAGTTAAGTTGAAATCGTACCTGAAGCTACTCTCGCACGCTACTCGAAGAAACACGGGAATTACTCGAAGCATTCCTCACAAATGTCTCGAGCAACCCACGCGTTAACCCAGAACCCAAAGAAAAACAACGCGACACTGATCACCGAACCCCACTTCGCCACCGTGCACGTGCACGGTGGTCTCCCTTGCCTGCGGCGACTCCATACAGTCCCCACACACCACAAAACACCCACTTAAGTGAATTCGAAGCCCAAAATCCAATTTCAAGTCGAAATGAAGAATTCGACCTGTAGCTTCAAAAAAACAACATCAGCTACGCCACTGTCAAAACGACCGCGTGGCCACCACACATCACCAGAGGTGATGAAAATTCACCAAGACGTCGCCTACACCACCACCTAGCTCCTCTAAACGTCGCGGCCCACTCGATTTCATATTGGAGCCAAAATCAATTCTTTACAGAGCTTTGAAAACATATGGGCTTAAACCCTATTTTTGATTCAAACTCAAAACATATGCATTCGAAAAATAAATTACTATTTTTCTAGGGTTGATATCTCTTTAATCTTACTTCATACCAAATTTCAGGAATTTAAATTTCGTTAATCTTCCAAATTTGACAAATATGCAGTGAAACTTCAATGCAAAACTGCTTCGAAAATCTCAGATGATAAATTACAATTTTTATGTGTAAAATCATAATTATGTTTATGAAAACTAATTATGCAATTGGATTTACAAATTTCAACATTTGAAATTTAAAGCTTAATTGTCTTTTTAAACCTGTAGTTTGGATACAGGGTTAATATACTACTGTGAAACATCAAACATGCTTACAGGCTTTGTTTTCATATAAACAACTTGAACTTTCACAATACAAAATTTTAAATAGTTATATGAATAAGATTTGTAAATTTATTTGCTTTACTTTGTAACAACTTGAAGTATTGATCAAGAATAGCTATAAGAGTTTCCAGATCACAAACATACACAGAGCAATATGTTAAACAATATCAACAAATATCATTAATAAGCAAAAACATATAAACTAAAGTTGAAATTAATTCGTTTACTCACCTTAATCCAAATTAAACAGAGCTCTACAGATCCCAGATAAACACAAACTTGTTAATTTGTTTCACAGACTTCCAGATAGTTTACAATTTTTCTTTCTTCTTTTAGTTTAAGTTTGTTTGCAAAGCCAAAGAGGTTTCTCAGGTTTACTTTATAATTTTAGGTTCGTATATATAAACTGATGATATATAAGTAGATTCATATAGAAGCTTAATACAGGTTGCAACTGGACAGTCTTATTTGCAAGTCATTTCCCTTTTTTTTTATTGGCTAGTAAATTCTGCAGAAAGTAATGATATAAGAGATTTCGGCTGTGTACTTGTTTAAACAATAAGTTAGGCTAATTAATGCTTATGTTATTAATTTTGATGGCAAGTATTTAATGTATACTGATAATTACTATTTGTTGTACAAAGATATTAAATTTATTTCGGCTAGCCTATCTTGCAAGATACAGGTTTTGTTTGTATTCTATTTGAAGTAAACTTTGTTTCTTGTTTGCTTATATACAAGCTACAGATTTTGTTTATTATTATTTTGAAGTGAGACTAGTTTTATATTGAAGTTCACTCTGATTTCCTAAGGCACAAAACTGCACACAACACCTACACAAGTTATAGTTAATATATATGTTTATTTATATGTTTATTACTGGTTTACTTTTATCTTTAGTTTATTATTATTCTTGTTATTTTTTTTTTCTGGGTACATCATTTAATTGCTGTACAAACTTATATATGTATTAAGCAATGTATCAAGATTTTTATATTTGACTTTGTTTTCTTATACATAACTTTTATTATTCCATACTCTTGCTATTTGTTCATTTATACTGACATAAATGTTATAGTGTTCACAGGTTCATATACTTGTATTAATATAGTTCAAGTCATAGCTTATATTCGTAAATTTATATCTTGGTTACATTTTATATTTTATATTTTTATGTTACTTTAATTACATATATAATATATGATTGTGTTTTATACTAGTTTCTTTTGAATGTTTACACTTATATTGTTTTGCATTTCCATGTTTTATGTTAAATAATTTCATGTTTGTTTATTTTAAAACTTATCATTTTAAAAACTAAAAGTGTATTCATATGTTTTTTTATCAAATATCAAATAATGAATCTTTTATTTAATTCTATTGAATAAGTCAGATTTTGTTTTTAAATGGTTTTGAAGTATTAACTTCTTTTATAAACATACATAACTGTTAAACATTTAATATCTCATAAATTTAAATGTTGACAAGCTTATATTTGATTTAATTTAGATTTAATATTTATTAAAATATGCCGTAAAAATTCCGGGTCGTTACAACTCCAGTAAATATAAAGATTCTTTTACAGACGACAAAGAGGTCAAGTCGATAGAACTACTTGAACAATCACCCTACTCGATCACGCCGATTAGCAAGTCGACCAACTCGTTTACCTTCATTCGACCTACTCCTAAGATAAGACTTTTCCACTTTAGTTTCTTTAGTCAATTCGAATTGTTCACTCTTAGTTCACCGTTCCACTGTGGTCGTGATCCTTAAACCTATCAGCTCAATCAATCGGGTATGCAGAATTGATCAAAAACTCATCTTTCTTATATGGAGCCTGCATTAGTTTATCTTCCTGGGCAAGTCAAGTTAGCTAGAGCTCCATTGCTGCTTTTGTGCACTATGATCATAAAATATGTGCCGAAGAACCTCAGTTATTTGCAATAGGGTCAACGAGTTCTGCAACTTTGGTTATGTGCGACGGAATATCCAACCCTGGTCTAGGATTGGGCCGAAACTGGGGTAGATGGGATATCCATGGGTCATCCCACACCGTAATGGATCAACCATTATTCACTTGGAAATATAATCACTTCTTGAGCATATTTTTCACCTTTAACATCCTTTTCAGCACCAGGATGAAATAAAAGCCCCAAAGGCATGAAGAAAGGAAGTATTTCCCAGGTACTTTGCCTTCCGGGCTCTTCCCCTGTCCACTCCTGAGGCTACATTCCAACAAAGTTTAGCAATTAATGCCCTATTTAGATCGAACATACATCGTAAACCAAGGCCCCTATAAATGGTTTATAGGTGGACTCTAAAACCTTTGGTGTATAGTCCCTCTATTTATCTTCCTTGAACCTCCACCAGAAATCCTTAAGGCTTTTCTCAATAGATGCACATAAAGATTTAGGAAACAAATAGTGGACATACTGTAGGATGGTATAGCAGATGCATCTGCTCTAATAAGTATAGTTCATCCCGCTTGTAATAGAACTCGAGTTTTCCACCCTGAGACCCTCTTTAGCACTCTTTCCATCGATGAAGGTCTCGAAAGGGCGACAGACCAAAGTCCTTGGTTTGTGGTGAAGCTTAATCTTTTTGTTAGTAGTGCCCCAATTCCTATTCAACTATCTCAGGGCATACTTTTCTTTGTTTGGGCCGTATCAGTATGTTATTTAGTGCCTTTTCCGATTAGCTAAGGAATGAATAATGAAAAAGTTATTCATAACAAGGAATTAGTATACCGGTCTCTCGCTTTCTTACTATTCGAGGTACGAAGCGTAGTGGATTATACAGAAAATCTTAGTATCATGTCTCTATGGCTATTAAAGATATATATCTTAATAGTAACTCCCAATTAATATGCCTCCCCAATGTTTATACTGGCACCTTTATTATAGAATTAATTGTCAATCCGTTGGAAGATGATTCAGTGCATCAAATCAAAGAGACGATTGAAAATTCAATTTGAGCTAGCCACTTCCAAATCATGTTGAGGAAGAATCAAAATCTTATATGGTAGCTAGGATCTATGCCTTTCGCTTTTGAGTAGGTTTGATGCGGTGAATCTAGAAAGATCTTAATAACTTATTCAAAATTGATTGATAAAGGAAATATTAAGATTGTTATCCCAATACTCAATTCCCGAAATGGTGCAGTTCCTGATTGAAATATCCAAATCCTCCACTTACTTCCTTTGATTATCCGTTGAGTCTTACTCGAGAGTGAGTCTTACCTCTCTATATCTTATTCCACCTCCCCTGGCCCTAACTCGCTTGTTTGTGCCAGCCTCCATCTTTCCCACCATACATGGGTAGGACTAAAGTTTCATTGGTCTCCTCCTCTTCCGTATCCCTCCTAATTAATATACTAGTCCTCTCTGCACTAGAGAGAGTCTAAGTGATTATAGAGACTCAAAGAGCCTCTCTGTTGTTGATCTACCTTATAAGATCTTCCGCCGTCTTAGCAGATCGGGTGCTTTTGTTTCCAATGTAGTCTTTTTTCTTCCATAGATCATCCATCAATTAAGAAGAGGGTCATACCAGTATTGATACTAGCCGGAAAATATAGATTACTGTAATAAGTGCTTCCCTTAGCCCCAACATATATGACTTCTCTCAGCTTAGTTAGCTTTGCATTCTCAATTGATGGATTCAAATCTATTACTAAGTCACTAAGGGACAGTATAACTGAAGTGCAACAATAAGTTTAACTAAATAGTGCCAAGCAGAGAAAGAAGACGGAGAGTGCTATCTCATACTTGGTTATCTATTTTCTTATTAGAATTGACTTGCGGGAACTTCTAAGGAGATGGAGCATAGCGTCCCCACAAGTCGCTTACGACATAGGAGGGTAGAATAAATAATACGGGAATCACATTCTCTACCAGAATACAAGCATATTATATTGTCTAATTGCTCAGTTGGGGGAAAGTGTCTCTCCTTCTCTACCAGAAGATTCTCGAACCTACTCTTCGATACCGGGCAAATGCCCTACCTGGTGCAAGGGAAGAACTTCTATTTGTTACTGACTCATGATCATCTTCACTTATCTGACCTCAATAACCCAATGTTAAGGGTTACCAAGGGTTCTCTCTGTCTCCTCTATTTAATGGGCCGTGTGTTCTTACCTATGAATAAGAACCTTCGGAAGGAAACACATTCTTATGCATTTTCTATGAATACATTGTTTTGGTAAAAGGAAACGGTATAGCCAAGAAAGCAACTCTCTAAAATATCTCTCAAAGAAAACTGAACATATAGGGGGGTAAGAGCTATGCCCTATTGACCTTGCTAGGAAGTTCAAGAATCGACCAATCTTGAGTTACACATTAGGAAATCCAGGAAGGGGAACTAAATGCTCAAAATCAAATTTCTTCTGTATTTTCTTTTCAATGCGAGAGGTCATGGTAAATGAGTAGCTAGTTGAAGCCCACCAGGAGAAGATCTAGGAGGAAGCCTTCCCAACTTTACTACTATGGCAGCTAGGTACCCAAGAATCTCCAATAGGGAACAGAGTCAGAATGCTATGCATTGGCTTGACTAGAGAGATCTGATATGTAAACCTCTGTGTATCATTCATATGACCCCTCTAGTGACTCTATTTGCCAGTTTGTCTCTTGGGCCTCCATAAATTTTATGTTTGACATAACTGGAAATTACGATCAAGGATTACTCTATCAATCACCATCTACTGAAGAAAGTCTCTCCGAAGTCTTTTTCAAATCCAAAAATTCAGTATCTTCACATGAATTAGTGAATTAGGCAAGGTTCTTTTATGCAGAATAAGAAAGAGTGGGTCAATTCAATCTCTAACCCTACCTGATTCTTTCTTTCCCGGAAGAACTGTCTTTCTTTTCAACTGAGCTGCATTTCTAATCCATTTCGTCCGTCTTATACCTAAAATAATGTAAGGTTGGATGTTTGTGTAACACTATATTGAAACCAGAGGATAAGCTTACCTCTCTAAGTCAATCTATTATTCTCTTTCCCTCCAAACCTTCCTAGTCGAGCTTCCATCACCCCTAAATGGGAGGACATCCGTAACGCAACGAAATGACTTACGGCTCATGAATACCCCTTCTTTTCTTGAGCCAGAGTTGGGGCTTTTGCGGCATCTAGTTCAGTAACAGATAAAGCAGATAGGCTACGCACCTTGGTAAAGAAGGTTTACTTCTCTGTCACTTCCGTACTTCTATAACTTCTCTTTAGCTTATTAATTGAATTAGTTAGAAAGTCTTTCCCTGGCATTGGCAAGAAGAGAGTGCCTACCTCTAACACTGACTTCTTAGTTGAGTAGTTTGCAAGCACCTTAGCTTCGATTTTCTCGAAACAGGCTACTCCTTATGATATGCCACCTCAACCCCTGATCTAAGAGCATCTAAGAACATCTTCGCCGAGGGAAACTTGGATAATCGAAATGATTGACCTTTATCCCCATCGATTCGAACTAGCAACAGATCTTTTAGCAGATGCAGCAGTGGATCAATATCAACTGTGTTCAACTCCCTCTACTGGGTCAACCCCAAACCAACATTTGGGAAGGGAAGCCAAACTACTTCTTCCTTTTCATTGATTGACTAATGTCCCTCCATAGAGAATCTTGCTGGATCAACTAAAGAAGAATTCTTCCTATTATAAATCACTTCCGTCGCACGAATTGGATTTGAACCAATATCTCCAAGCGACTTTCCTTTTAGTCGATCGTGATCCCACCCACCCTCTCTTCCTTAAACAAGCATTTGGCACTGACTTTCATAGATTGAGGTAGCAATCGATAAGCATCTAAAGCGTCTCTACATAATAAAGGCTATTAATCCCTTGTGAGCAAAGTGAGAATAACATGTCTTGAAGAAACACCGCGTTATGCATGTCATGTTGGAGATGGGCGATGACGTCATGAATAGACAATTGTAGAGGTAAGTTCACATTCTACGACAATAAGAGATCTTCCATCTTATCATCAATCAGTGCCTTTACACAATCAAATCCAAAATCACTAACTGATTCTTCGGTTGCCGAGGACATCTCATGAAGAGAGCGTCCATAGCATAATGATAATAGATAGAGACATGCAAAATCGAATCCCCTTTACAATAGATAATAATATCTATATTTTGCTTATGACAAATCCTAGGTTGAAATTTTTGTTAAACTCCCTTATCATCATAGGTAAGGCAAGGCGCTTTCCTTTAAAGAAGCATCTGGTTCACACTTTCTTTCGTGAGTTAACCCACCCTTTCTTCCAAGGATCGAGTAATTCGAGATCTATGCTACTTGGAATGGCTCTCTCATATTGAGCCATTTTGTCTGGTGGCATTCAATCACAAAAGCCCTTGAAAGCTTCATAAATCACTACAATTTTTTTTTAGTTGGAAGTGGTGAATATTATGGTTTTTTGGGCACTTCTACAAGCCTAGCACCTCTATTAGGTAATGCCTGAGTTGTTGCATCAAGGTCTGAGAAAAATTGAGCGAAGGCAGCCACTTCATGATATTGTGCCAATTCCAGTTTTGAACTACCACGGACTTGTTTCAGAGTTTTCAATTAAGCGGTAGACCCGACGTGACTGATGGATAAGCAGCATTAATTGCTGGTCTAATTCCACTGTAAAAGAGCACTGTTTCCGAACAGATTTATCCATCAGTAATGGGGATCACATTGGTGGGGATATAGGTCGATACATCTCCAGCTTATGTTTCAATGACGGGTAACGCAGTCAAGCTACCTGCACCTGTCTGGTCCGATTGTTTAGCGGCTCTTTCTAAGAGACAAGAATGTAAATAGAAAATATTCCCAGGTAAAGCCTCACGGCCTGGTGGTCGGCGTAATAATAATGACATTTGTCGATATGCCACCATCTGTTTTCTAAGATCATCAAATATTATTAATGCATTCATGGAATTATCGTGGAAATAATCCCTTATGGCACACCCATAATATAGGGATAGAAATTGCACAGGAGCACGATCTGAAGTGGTGGTTGCTATAAGAATGGAAGGGATATTAAATTTAATAAGATTTTTGGAACTTAATACGGTTAAAAATTAAAATTTATGATTTATTAAATTAAAATAATAATTAGAATATAATTTAATAATAATTTTTGAATGTTATTGACAACTATTTTAATATAATTTTAATCAATTGTATAATAAAGGTAGATAAGGAATACAATAAATGATGTACCAAATGGTGGAATTATATGTTATTTAATTGTAATTAGTTTTAATATAGAATATGAAATTAATTATTTTGCATGTAAATTTATTAAACTTTGTTTGTAAACAAAAAATTTGTAAATGCATTTAAATTACTTAAATGTAAATATTGTTTTATTTCTCATCTTATTATTTAATTCATTGAAATTAATTTGGAAATTAATGGAAATTTAATGTAATTGTAATATTGCAGTTAATATGAGCAAAGACATTAAATATTGAGCGTTGAGTGCAATAAAATGGAAACTTATGTTTAATTAACACATAAGGTATTTGTTGATTTAATAAATCAAAAAATACAAGAATTTGTTAAAATTTAAAATATATAATGAACGAATTTTATTACAGTTGTAATTTAACATTGAAATTAATTTAATATTTAAATCTTGGATTTAATATGGAAAATTTAATTTTAAAGGATTACTAATTCCTGTTTGACTAAGAATGAAGATAGAAAACTTTTAATTAATAATTTAAAAGTGATTCAATCAGTTTAATAGTATTTTTTTTAATTGACATGCAAAGATAAATATAGTATGATTTTTAAAAGTTAACTTCTATATGCAATAGAATTAGGGTTTGAAATCAGTTTCATTGAGCTTAAAAATATTGAAAACATATATTTCGATATATGAGATGACCTATTTTCGTTTCGGGAACGAAATGGGCTTTTCAGGCCTTTTTGATCCAATCGATTTATACTCAAATAAAAAATTGTTATTTTTGAAATATAGTTATTCAAACTGATTCAAATATATGGAAAACTAATAAAGTTGAATTACTAATGAACGTCGTAGTTTGTAATAACGTATTTATAAACTAGATATTTTGTATTTGCCCATATTTATGAATTGGTAAATTATTTGAATATAATTTAATTTAAATCTATCAAACAATAAAATGTTAACTTTTGCATAAGATGGAATTAGACCTTAAAACTAGTTCCATTGTGTTCAGAAGGCCATTTCACCTGTAACGGCCCACAAATCCGTACCCCTTGAATCAACACTATTCTACCTCTATTAACTCAAGTGGCACAGAATTACGAACCATTAGGGTTAAAGAAGAAGAGATAGAAGAAGAAGAAACTAAACAATATCAGAACCTCACAGTCGCAGTGGAATAAAATATAATAGTAAATATAGAACTTTACACAAAATGAAATCTATTACTGTTTTATACCTCATATCATCAGAGTATCTCATACATCAACAATCACAAATCAGACTACCATACAATCACAACAGCGGATATATATATAGGTACATATAATACGTCTCGGACTCCAGCTCCTCTCCTGCTCCATAGCATCCTGACCTGAACGTATAATACTCGGTCTGACCTGAGCATTATAATGAAATAACACCCGAGTCAGTCTGGAATACCAGCTGATAATAATGCATCCAAATTGATTATTAAAGTTTCAAAAATCCTTTGAAAACAAAAGCATCTCGTAAGACCACGCCACAAATAAACATGTCAGGTTTTTACCTTACGATAACTAAAACACTTTTTATAGAAATCCTCCGATATTATAATAGGGTCTACTTACAAATACTTATAAAATATCCAAAATTGTTACATTCATTAAATTCCAGCTACTAGCCACAAAATTGGGTAATACAAACAAAACTCGTACAAGGCTCGTAGGGAGAATGGATTTCCAACAATGACTAGGCATTGGGGTACCACCTGTCACAGTACGGAGCCTAGATCACCGTACCGAGGATTACTCCCTTCATCCCCTGCAACACAAGGCCGGAACCATTCCTTACTGAACAGTCCCGAACAAGATAAACCCCATGGTTGGCGCGACCAACCACCCACTAAGCCGAAATATATATAAGGGACATCTAGACAGGGGAAATATCTTGTCCTGCTTGGGCATGACCCACCTAACCTTGCTGCATATCCCCTGATTTTCAGTCATTGCCGGTTGATGAGGCTTGAGGCTAAGCGTTACCTTTAGAACATTTTCAATTAGAATGCCCATCGTCCACCTGACAATGTTTCGCAAGCATTCGTCCATACAAGTCTGTCCCGGGTTCGAACGGAACCGAAGGCACTACTCCTACTACATCCATTTTGGAAATATCCTCAGGATTAGTAGCGACTAGCCCTTGCACTTTACTGCTCCATCTTCGACTCCGAACACGTTTTTCGCAGGAAACGTACAAACCGGATCGAAGTGGTTTTCGAGAAATAAATCTCGATCCCGGTCTCTTCGAAACGATCAACGCATTTGTCCAATATTGATAGTCGGTGATTTAACTATCAATTTATATTCATAAACATCCATAAGCATCCATCACACAATAAATAATATTCCACATTATTTATTTGCCCAAATATCTTTAAAAGATATATTTTCAAATTTCCAAAACACATTTGAAAACAATTCCCAAAGTTCTTCCTCTGCAAAGTAAATCCTTAACCATCAATTCCCATTGGAAATAACCAAGTTCAAAACAATTTAAATTTAAAACAGTTAAAATATTTTGTACTGAAATATACTTTAAAATATGCAAATTTACTTCTAGTTATTTACTCAAAGTATAATTTTGAAATATTTAAAGTAAAACTATTTTATAAGATATAACTTGATTTAAAATAAGGTTTTAGTTAAACTAAATTTAAAAAAAAGTAGAGTTGTAAAAGGCTTAATACTAATTCCAAATAATATAGGTCAAAACTAGCCTTTTTAAAACAATCCATTTATAAAATTAATTACTAATGTAATCGAAAATAACCACTATTGTTACCTTATTAATTAGCTTTTAAAACAATAATTTTCCAAACACTCATTTATAACAAGTTTTAAACTTAAATTCACTTTTAATAAAATCTGTTTAAAACTCAAACTTGGTGTTTCCCAGGGAATCTCATTCCTACTCAAATATCCAAAAAATCCTTCTTATAAATTCTGTCAATTTATTTAGATTCAGGTTTAAGTTTAATAACATAAATTTACTTTCACATTTATCCACTGATAACGTTTCTCTTTGTTTATCATTCCAGATTTTCCAAATTTCAATTTCATTCCAAATAGATTTCAAATTTTAATTCCTTTAAATTCATTATTTAACAATATCTTTTATTTCTCTAAAATTCAATTTATCCATTTATAATTAATTATGGATTTATAATTTACCCAGCAATATTCCAATACAATTTTATTCCAGTTTTCCATCCAAGCAGATTCAAATTTTTATATTCCGTTATTTATTAATTTCTTAATTCCTTTTAAAAACCCAAATTTAATTTCTTTATAATTAAAACTCCAAATTTCTTTATAATTTAACATTCTGGGCTTATAGTTTATCCCACAATTTCACAATACAATTTAATCCCAAATTTATCAATCACAATATATAGCAGGCATCATCATCAATTATAAAAATAATTACTACATTGTGAGGAATCCAGTTGGATCCCTCCAATCTGTTTTTCCTGCATCCACAAATATTAGCACAACCATATATATATATATATATATATATATAAATCCTGTCTGATATAAATAAACATTTTAACCAATCACACAATTATTTAAATATTAACTACTTAAATCAGCTAACATTCCAGATGTGAGTGAGATTAACTCACCTTGAGTTTCGGCGAGCGTTCGAAATTCAAATTAAACCGAACGACGTTCGATTTAACTTAAATTCTTACTTGCCCGAAAAGATTCCCGAACTGCACCATTTCGTAGTGCTCGTCTCGACGATCCCGGCGTTACCAAATTCGTTCGAGTCTGATTACATATGAAATAGATATGAATTTTATAAGTTTTGAAAACTAAATTTAAAACAATTTTCCTTTTATTTTAATTTATATTACCCAAGCAATATACAGGCCGTAAGATCTAGAAGAAAAATCAAGGCCGCACGAAGCAAACCCCCATCTTCCTCAACACGCACGCGACAGTAAGAAGTCGAACCCAATCGCGTTCGATTCCTCCCCTACCGCAACCCACACGGCTACCTAGAAAATGATCCAACACCACGAAACGCCCCGCACCCACGCGCGTCTTTGGCCAGGAACTGGCCATACTCGATTGCCCCTACGCGTCGCAGTTCGAAGGCGAACGCCCAGCCAACGCGACCCTTCTATCCCCTCTACGCTTCGCCAAAACCCATCACCAACATCCACCTTGAAGATCTCGACATCCCCTTCAATCTTCTAGTTGGAAATTTTGTGAATTAATGCGTGGATAAAGAGAAATTCGCGAAGCAAAACTGGACGATTTCGGCCATAGAATGATATAAACGGCGGCTCCAATATGAAGCTAGGGTTTTGAAGATGTAAACATATATATAATAGTTTAATATTATTTAATTAATATAATTTCTCAAATCAACCGTTTATGCAAACAACCTCCAAACTACGCGTTCCGACAGGCGATTCTAGGGTTTTTCCGCGTTTCGGACACAATGGAACAAGTTTCGTAAGCTAATTCGGTCGTACGCACGAGTTACGGAATTAAACAATCAATTTAAAATTAAATCGGTTAAAACGATTTCTATGCGTTTCGAGCTGCCACGGTCATACGACAACTCCGATTGCTACGAAAATTGAAATCCGATAATAACTAACTATTACGGATCCAATGAACTTGGTTTCGTCGAATTCCGAGACTGTGTCCCGGAAGGCTATTTTAACTCGTCTATTTAATCGGGCGATTTTCAAAATTGACGAGAACGCTTAAAATTTCACTTTTAAAACTTTATTAACTTTATTATACCTCGTATAAAATTTATATTCACATTAAAAATCATTTTGGCTCATTCCGGACTAAAATCTGATTAATGACAATATTTTATTATTAAATTCTATTATTAAATTAATGTAAAACTCCAAATTCAATCTATCGCCAATTAATTCCCTCCAACGGTCCAAAATGATAATTCAAATCCAATTAGACTCGAAGTAAACTTTAGAATCAAATTTTATCTCCATTTACTCTCAGAATTACTTATTTACCCCAATTCTAATATTCATTCATTATTATTCAAATTTCAATTAAATTATCGTATATAAAGTCTTAATCAAGTTTATTAATGTAACCAAATCTTTTATATCATAATTCGAATTTATAATCCATATTAACATTTAAAATGAATTAAATGTTTAAATTTAGCAACCAAAAATTTCGGGTCGTTACAGTCCTCCCCCCTTATAAAACGTTCGTCCCCGAAATTTGCTAGGGTAGAAAATACTCTCCAACCCATTTACTTACCCAATTAGCTTAGTTAAAAGCTTATATATTCTTCCTAAAATCCTTTAGTTAAATCCCCAAACTCATTTCCTTTACTTATTCTAAAGCTTTAATTTCTAACGTATTTCAAAATAACCTTCCAAGTTATTACATTTTTCCCAAAATCCCAAAAAATTTCTAACTCCCAAAATTTCCGGAAAATTTTGGCAGAGTCTCCCCTGCACGGAGGAGCTTTCGCGATATCGCGATACAGATAAAAATATATACATCGACCCACACGGTCGGAAACCAAAATATATCACAATATATATATCATTTCCCAATTATATTAGCGTAGGTGTACCTTTTTAGCAAATTTTAATAGTAAGTAGCTAATATACCGCATATACGCGCTCCAACTCTCTCAAACGTCTTCTGTACCTGTACTAAACTCAAACAACTTATCAGTTTTCAAAGATATGAGCATTTTAATCAACATTTCCAATCTTAATGTAAGCCAACATATCCATTTCATAATCCAAACAATAATTTGCATGGTTTCATAAGTAAACCATATTTTATAGCATGCATAAAGTTTCCTTTCTAATTCAAAATTCCATTTTATTTCACACAAAAGATTTACAAACAAGCTTCGCCATTCCAATTCATACTTTATAAAAATTTTGAATTGATTCACCAAGCAAGTTTTATTTCAATTTGCAACATTTGCCTTTCTATTATGATTCACTTATATTTATACTCAAACCCATTTATTAAGATTTTAGCCAATTCTACTTTCATCCAACCAAACTTCATTTTATTTCACTTAAATGATTTACGTTCAAGTTTACCATATGCCTTACTAACTTACATTCCCAATTTTATTTACAATCAAATTTTATTTTAAACTTGAAACATTTGCATTTCTTTCATGATCCATTTCCATTCATATGCAAAATCACCTAATAACATGTCAATTCATTCCAATTAATTCAAAAACCAATTATTTGCTTACTTTAAACTATTTATCTTCATTTACCACAATTCGACAAATTTACAATGCAAATTTGCATGTTATTCATGGAATAACCCATTACTTACGCTTATAATAGTTTAAAAATTAATTCCCACTTAGATTCATATTAATTTATCAAATTCTGCATGGTTCACAATCCAAGAATTCTTATTCCATTTCAATTATTAAATCAATCCTTATTCTCACTTTTCAAATTTATTATTCATTTTAAGTTTATGTTTATTATATTAATATTATTATTATTACTATTATTATATATTTTTTTTAGTTATATAAGTCATCCCATTCTTATTTACAACACATATATTCTTTCTTTCTCACAATTACAAATCTTAAGAGTCATTTGCTTGCATCCAAATTTTATTTCGCAAACAAATTTCATTTAAAGCTATTTTCATAAGCTTAAAAATAACCATCTCATCATCTTTCTTAAATGATTTCAATTCCATAATATCTCAGTTTGTTTCCATTTTAATTGATTCTTACCAAATCAAACCATTTACAAATTTTAATCCCACTAGCTTAAACATTCAGCTTAACCACAATTATTTAATTTGCTTAAGCTTTCTTTATAATATCTCCATTATCTTCTTATAAATCAAATTTTTATTTTCATTTGATTCTCATCCAAATCAAATTCCAATTCATTAACAAACTTTAATGCACTTTGCCTATTTATCAAATCCATTTTAGACTTATTTTATTAGCAAAGAAACCACTTTAAATTAGTTCACTCATTTGAATTTATTTACAATTCAAACCATCATTATTATAATTAATTCCATTTTTCATTCACACTTTATTATTTGTTACCACCAATTTAAATCCTATGCTACAGTTGGATTTCTATTTACTTTTCAAATTTTGATCAATTATCAAAATTCTATTCATTACAATAAACAAATTCCATTTAATTGTAATTCAATTAGTCTCTAACCTAATCCATATTAGGTTCTAATTCACTTCCTCAATTCATACTGAACTTATTTACAATATGGCTATTTTACAATTATTGCATTTAGTAAATTTAAATTTCTACCTTTCCTTTTTCACTCCTTTAAATAGAATCTAAATTCCTTTCAATATTATTTATTACACAACTGAAATTTAATTTCAGTTTCATTATCAAAACAAATTTCATTTTCCCCATACAAAAGTTCGAGACTTATTTGCTAACTTAAGAACATTCACCTTTATATTCTCACTTACTTCATTACACTTTACATTTCATTTATGGTCAAGTTTTGATTTTGCCACACCATTCAACTCTTTCTTATTTGTGATTATAAGTTCATATCTATTTATATAAGTTCGCCAACTTATTTATTTAGAAGTTTATATTGCTCATTTTAATTCATTTACATCTTATAATCACAATTTCAAAGTTATAATTTTTTTCAATCTTAATCCTTTGCAAATTTTAAATCCACACTTTCAGATTGTAAGTATAGCACTTAATAGCTCATGGGTATAACTCATTTCTCAATGACTCACAATTTCAAGTCATCTTACATTTCAATTTAACCCAAGTCAAATTTAATTCTAAACCCAATTTATTTAACTTATCCAAGTTGAATTCAACTTTCCATTCATTTCAATAATTTCATTTACTTCCATTCACTTACGTTAAATTTAATTTCAAGATTAAATTTTTCATTCTTTCCTTCTTATTATTATCAACTTCACTTAATTAATTCAATAGTTAATTTATTTAATTTTACACATTTTTTTATTTAAATAGAATATTCCAGAATTCTATTACCCGGTTTTATTTCAAAACCATTTGAAATAATAAATAACTCATACACCTCTGGTGTCAAATCAAGTCTCCCAATTCCAAAACACTTGGTTTTATTAAAACAAATTTCCCTTTGAAATTTATAAAACCTCTTGTATACCCAACAAGTCCAAACAAATATCATAACCAACCACTTTGGTAGCAATCCATCACTTTAGAAACTCGAAAATGAATTCTAATGATGTGGCCAGCATCATCAGGATTATTTTCCAGCGACTGAAGTGAGTTCAATGCTTTCTTACTTCCCAAATTCATTTCAAAACAGTTTCCATTCAAAAATACTTCCCAAAATAATATTCCAATATTGCCTTCAAGCACCTTAGCAAACATTTCAAACTTTCCCAGGATTTTAAATTTCCAAACTTTTGTTTCAATACATTTAAAATCCTTCCCAAAACTTCCGGGATTTAAATTCTGGTCCAATTCAGATTTAGTTATTCTTCCTTTTATATAATTTATATTTGCAGAATTTTATTTTCATTATAACTATTTCAAATTTCAGATTAAATTTTAGATTCTTATTTGATTTAGACATTAACAACCAATCATTCAAATATATATATATATATAATAATTTCAGAAAATTATTTCCTTTATATCAAAGTATAATTTGGGCAAAATTATTTAATTTACCCACTTTTAAAACATTACTATGTTGGTTTATCTTGTTTAAGAGTTTAGAAACCCCTATCAATACGGTTGTACTTGCCGCATCGACCAGAATTCATAAACACCCAACCGATAAGTCAACACAGTATAAAAACATTTTTATATGCACTAACAAGTACGCTCTCATAGCTATTACTACACTTAACACATTATAGAGCACCGTCGACTCTGTTTATGAGTAATTTTCCCACCAAAGCCTAGGTTGTCGCCAACCTGGCTCTGATACCAAGTGTAACGGCCCGCAAATCCGTACCCCTTGAATCAACACTATTCTACCTCTATTAACTCAAGTGGCACAGAATTACGAACCATTAGGGTTAAAGAAGAAGAGATAGAAGAAGAAGAAAATAAACAATATCAGAATCTCACAATCGCAGCGGAATAAGATATAATAGTAAATATAGAACTTTACACAAAATGAAATCTATTACTGTTTTATACCTCATATCATCAGAGTATCTCATACGTCAACAATCACAAATCAGACCTACCATACAATCACAACAGCGTATATATATAGGTACATATATAATACGTCTCAGACTCCAGCTCCTCTCCTGCTCCATAGCATCCTGACCTGAACATATAATACTCGGTCTGACCCGATCATTATAATGAAATAACACCCGAGTCAGTTTGGAATACCAGCTGATAATAATGCATCCAAATTGATTATTAAAGTTCAAAAATCCTTTGAAAACAAAAGCATCTCGTAAGACCACGCCACAAATAAACATGTCGGGATTTTACCTTACGATAGCTAAAACACTTTTTATAAAAATCCTCTGATATTATAATAGGGTCTATTTACAAATACTTATAAAATAGCCGAAATTGTTACATTCACTAAATTCCAGCTACTAGCCACAAAAGTGGGCAATACAAACAAAACTTGTACAAGGCTCGTAGGGAGAATGGATTTCCAACAATGACTAGGCACTGGGGTACCACCTGTCACAGTACGGAGCCTAGATCACCGTACCGAGGATTACTCCCTTCATCCCCTGCAACACAAGGCCGGAACCATTCCTTACTGAACAGTCCCGAACAAGATAAACCCCGTGGTTGGCGCGACCAACCACCCACTAAGCCGAAATATATATAAGGGACATCTAGACAGGGGAAATATCTTGTCCTGCTTGGGCATGACCCACCTAACCTCGCTGCATATCCCCTAATTTTCAGTCATTCCCGGTTGATGAGGCTTGAGGCTAAGCGTTACCTTTAGAACGTTTTCACTTAGAATGCCCATCGTCCACCTGACAATGTTTCGCAAGCATTCGTCCATACAAGTCCGTCCCGGGTTCGAACGGAACCGAAGGCACTACTCCTACTACATCCATTTTGGAAATATCCTCAGGATTAGTAGCGACTAGCCCTTACACTTCACTGCTCCATCTTCGACTCCGAACACGTTTTTCGCACGAAACGTACAAACCAGATCGAAGTGGTTTTCGAGAAATAAATCTCGATCCCGGTCTCTTCGAAACGATCAACGCATTTGTCCAATATTGATAGTCGGTGATTTAACTATTAATTTATATTCATAAACATCCATAAGCATCCATCACATAATAAATAATATTCCACATTATTTATTTGCCTAAATATCTTTAAAAGATATATTTTCAAATTTCCAAAACACATTTGAAAACAATTCCCAAAGTTCTTCCTTTATAAAGTAAATCCTTAACCATCAATTCCCATTGGAAATAACCAAGTTCAAGATAATTTAAATTTAAAACAGTTAAAATATTTTGTGCTGAAATATACTTTAAAATATACAAATTTACTTCTAGTTATTTACTCAAAATATAATTTCGAAATATTTAAAGTAAAACTATTTTATAAGATATAACTTGATTTAAAATAAGGTTTTAGTTAAACTAAATTAAAAAAAAATAGAGTTGTAAAAGACTTAATACTAATTCCAAATAATATAGGTCAGAACTAGCCTTTTTAAAACAATCCATTTATAAAATTAATTACTAATGTAATCGAAAATAACCACTATTGTTACCTTATTAATTAGCTTTTAAAACAATAATTTTCCAAACACTCATTTATAACAAGTTTTAAACTTAAATTCACTTTTAATAAAATCTGTTTAATACTCAAACTTGGTGTTTCCCAGGGAATCTCATTCCTACTCAAATATCCCAAAAATCCTTCTTATAAATTCTGTCAATTTATTTAGATTCAGGTTTAAGTTTAATAACATAAATTTATTTTCACATTTATCCACTGATAACGTTTCTGTTTGTTTATCATTCCAGATTTTCCAAATTTCAATTTCATTCCAAATAGATTTCAAATTTTAATTCCTTTAAATTCATTATTTAACAATATCTTTTATTTCTCTAAAATTCAATTTATCCATTTATAATTAATTATGGATTTATAATTTACCTAGCAATATTCCAATACAATTTTATTCCAGTTTTCCATCCAAGCAAATTCAAATTTTTATATTCCGTTATTTTTTAATTTCTTAATTCCTTTTAAAAACCCAAATTTAATTTCTTTATAATTAAAACTCCAAATTTCTTTATAATTTAACATTCTGGGCTTATAGTTTATCCCACAATTTCACAATACAATTTAATCCCAAATTTATCAATCACAATATATAACAGGCATCATCATCAATTATAAAAATAATTACTACATTGTAAGGAATCCAGTTGGATCCCTCCAACCTGTTTTCCCTGCATCCACAAATATTAGCACAACCATAGATATATATAAATCCTGACTTATATAAATAAACATTTCAACCAATCACACAATTATTTAAATATTAACTACTTAAATCAGCTAACATTCCAGATGTGAGTGAGATTAACTCACCTTGATTTTCGGCGAGCGTTCGAAATTCAAATTAAACCGAACAACGTTCGATTTAACTTAAATTCTTACTTGCCCGAAAAGATTCCCGAACTGCACCATTTCGTAGTGCTCGTCTCGACGATCCCGGCGTTACCAAATTCGTTCGAATCTGATTACATATGAAATAGATATGAATTTTATAAGTTTTGAAAACTAAATTTAAAACAATTTTCCTTTTATTTTAACTTATATTACCCAGGAAATATACAGGCCGTAAGATCTAGAAGAAAAATCAAGGCCGCACGAAGCAAACCCCCATCTTCCGCAACACGCACGCGACAGTAAGAAGTCGAACCCAATCGCGTTCGGTTCCTCCCCTACCGCAACCCACACGGCTACCTAGAAGATGATCCAACACCATCACGAAACGCCCCGCAACCACGCGCGTCTGTGGCCAAGAACCGGCCGTACTCGATCGCCCCTACGCGTCGCAGTTCGAAGGCGAACGCCCAGCCAACGCGACCCTTCTATCCCCTCTACGCTTCGCCAAAACCCATCACCACCATCCACCTTGAAGATCTCGACATCCCCTTCAATCTTCTAGTTGGAAATTTTGTGAATTAATGCGTGGATAAAGAGAAATTCGCGAAGCAAAACTGGATGATTTCGGCTATAGAACGATATAAACGGCGGCTCCAATATGAAGCTAGGGCTTTGAAGATGTAAACATATATATAATAGTTTAATATTATTTAATTGATATAATTTCTCAAATGAACCGTTTATGCAAACAACCTCCAAACTACGCGTTCCGACAGGCGATTCTACGGTTTTTCCGCGTTCCGGACACAATGGAACAAGTTTCGTAAGCTAATTCAGTCGTATGCACGAGTTACGGAATTAAACAATCAATTTAAAATTAAATCGGTTAAAACGATTTCTATGCGTTTCGAGCTACCACGGTCAAACGACAACTCCGATTGCTACGAAAATTGAAATCCGATAATAACTAACTATTACGGATCCAATGAAACTTGTTTCATCGAATTCCGAGACTGTGCCCCGGAAGGCTATTTTAACTCGTCTATTTAATCGGGCGATTTTCAAAATTGACGAAAACGCTTAAAATTTCACTTTTAAAACTTTATTAACTTTATTATACCTCGTATAAAATTTATATTCACATTAAAATCATTTTGGCTCATTCCGGACTAAAATCTGATTAATGGCAATATTTTTATTATTAAATTCTATTATTAAATTAATATAAAACTCCAAATTCAATCTATCGCCAATTAATTCCCTCCAACGGTCCAAAATGATAATTCAAATCCAATTAGACTCGAAATAAACTTTAGAATCAAATTTTATCTCCATTTACTCTCAGAATTACTTATTTACCCCAATTCTAATATTCATTCATTATTATTCAAATTCAATTAAATTATCGTATATAAAGTCTTAATCAAGTTTATTAATGTAACCAAATCTTTTATATCATAATTCGAATTTATAATCCATATTAACATTTAAAACGAATTAAATGTTCAAATTTAGCGACCCAAAATTCCGGGTCATTACATCTCCTATAGATTATCTGTAACCATGCCTTGATTGGAGTTCGGGCTGTTTTGGACCTTACGTTATTGGGATGCAAATCAAGAAGAAAATATTATTAAAATATTCAGAAACCCTAATTTTGTCATGGCAGCCGCAACCCATTCAATGGCTGAAAATGCTCCATCTTCTTTCCCTTGGATCTCTCTCATCTCTCAATGAAATCGGTTGACCTCAAAATGAAAGTTGTAGAGCTCGACGAGATCTACAAGATGTATGATTGGATCGAGCTAATTGCATTGGAATTCGTCGAAATATGGGCATGAAATGACTACGGTTTTTTTCATTTAGCGTGCAAATCGAGGTTCGGAGGGAACGAAATTTTTGGGTGGGGGTAAAGGAGGCGATGGCACATGCGATGGTGGTCTCAGATCGTGGCGCGGCGGCCTAGAGTCGTGTGCGGCGTCAAAAAGGTGAACGACAGTTGTGGTTTTGCTTTGGAAAATGAGTGTTTGGAGAGGAAGAGGTATTACGATATTTCCCATTTGTTTGTTGAATTTGAATTTTATTTTCAAACCTTCTAACTAGCATAATTTTGCATACCAACTTAAATTCGCACGCGATTTCTTCTATTGGGATCGTATCCAAATTTAGGACAACATGAAACTAGTTTGGTTGAATTTGAGGACTGTTGGAATTTTCGGCTTTTATTGGATTTTAAATCAGCTAAGAATCAAAGGTGAGTGATTTAACCCACTCACGCAATACTAAATCTTCTTATGTTAGTTGAATTAAATTTATGAAGTGATAAGAATTTTATTGATTGTCGTTTGGTGATTTAAACTATCATTTAAATTTAATTGAATTCATATTGAATTAAATTGACATTTATATTAATATTGAATTTAATTGCTAATAAATTACCTGCTATTGATAACTAGTTAATTGTTGTGCTTAATTGGCTGATTTGGATGTTGATTGTGATGGATGTCTATTTATTGACATTTTGGATGATTGGATGTTTATTTATTTTTATATATCCTTATTCTCACTCTGTATATTAAGTGACAACATATAAACTGCTATTTGATTTATTACAAATAAATTAAGAAATATGTTGAAATGATATACTGTGACGACCCGGAATTTTTAAGCGTTTGAAATAGGAATATTTAATTAATTTTAAGTATTTGAAAGGTTAATTTTAACTTGAATTCCAAATATACTATTTAATTTGATAATTAAATTATTGAATTAAATAATTGAAAATTGGGTAAAATATGAAATATGGAATTTTAAGCCTGTTAAAAATAATTTAAAGGCTTGTAAAATTTATATTGATAACACTGAAGATAATAGAAGTTGAAAATTTTTAATTAACAGTGGTTTGTTCAGTTTTAAAATTTTATAGTTTAAATTGAATTTAAAAATAGCCTTCCGAGGCGCAGTCTTGGAATTTGATGAAACAAGTTCCATTGGATCCGTAATATTGTATTATTACCGGATTTCAAATTTCGTAGCTTTCGGAATTGTCGTGTGATCATATGAGATAAAAACGCCTAGACAATAATTATCAATTTAAATTAAATATCTTTGTCTGAAAGAAAATCAAATCACAGCCAAAATCTTTCATGAGCAAGCCGACTTCCTTTCATATCCATGTTTCTCTTTTTTATAACAGCACGCAACATTTCTTCTCACTCAATCAAATTCAAGCCTATCTATAAACTTGACCTCGTCTCCCATGGATTCGTTCAAAATCAAATTCAAGGGAGAAATTTTTATAATGGCCGAATACTTTCCTTCTCCAGAATCTTTTTCCTCTTCACAATTTTTATTTCAACCGAATGAAAAATAAAATCAATCGAAGCTAAAACAATACAATGGCTGGCGATTCACTTGTAAAGCATCGAAGACGAGGGAATTAGGCCGTGAGTCGCGTGTTCGATAGGATGTGGAGGCTCGGCAGTTCGATAAGGGAAGGAGTTCGAGGGCGGTGTCTGGTAGATCGCGACGTGCAAGAGCTTATTTCAAATTGAGGGTCTATATCGATGGGTCGCTGGTGATGTTGTCGCGTCTGTCTGCGCGCGCATGCTAAGGGTCGTTTGCGCGGCGATGGTCGATGTGCACGGGGAAGGCTGTATTTGATGATGAGGGTTGCTCATGAATTCGATTCGAGGCTGCTCGAATTGGGTGCGGCGATTGCAGCTTGGTCGTTCATTTTCGGTTGCTGTTCTATGGCTGTAAGGTTACAATTCCATCTTTATTTAATTCATTTAAACATGTCTTCAGATTGATAATAAAAGGAAGAAAAATAGGATTTTTACAGTAATAAAATTACTGTTTGTTGTTTACAATAAGGCATAGGATAATTCGGGTTAGAGGTAAATATTATTTCTCCATTAGAAATTAGTAAATATATACGTATATATATAAGATTGTGGGGATAGAAGTTTTAAATGTCAAAAAATTTATTTACAATTTAGTTTTGAAATCTATATAGATATTTTTAGTCCTAAAGAAAATAAGTATATATTTACATATCTTAATTTACAAACTTATTTTGAATAATGGATTTGGTAATAAATTTACCCAATTAACTTATTTAATTGATTTTAAGTTACTAAAAATTATTTAGTGAAGTAAATTATTAGTCTGAAGTTAAATCATTGGTTAATTAAATTTATAAATGGAAATAAATTGTTCAAGTTATTCCAAAGTGTTAATAAATCGTATGATTGTTATACAAGGTCAAAATCTGATAGAAGCAAGCCGGGTTGGGTCGAATTGCAAAACAAGAATCAAAGGTGAGTTAACCTCACTCATTTGGTAAAAATTTAAATTTAAATGTTTAAATTTAAATAATTGGTTGAATGGTTGAATTGATTTGATGTGCTATATTATAGTATATAATATATCTTGGAATGATTGATTTTCCCGCATTTTATAGCGGATGAGACCCTATGCACCGCATAATAGCGAATGATTTTATATTTAAAACCCATATACCGTGATATTCCACCTCGTAGTGGAATTGGTATTTTATGTTGTGCTAACGTCTGTGGATGTAGAGAAACATGTTGGAGGGATCCAACTGGATTCCTCAACATGTATTTAAATTGTTTATTTTTCTCTGTTATGATTATATAGATATTCTATGATGAATTATAATGAAATATTGAATGCTATAGTTACTTGAGTAAGTTTTGGTATTCCGAGTCATCAAATTATATAGAATTGGATTTTTGAAAAGAAAATAAAAGAGTAAATTTTTAAGTAAAATAATCATAGAAGATTTGAATAAATTAAAGAATGAATTGGATAAGAATAAAAGTGATTTTTAAAATTTTTAATAAATAACTCTGAGTTGAAAAAGGGGGATTTTGAATAAACAGAAATTAATGATTTGCAAACTTAAGTGATATCATTTAAAGGAATAAAGAATTATTTTAAAGTTCAAATTTGAAATTTATTTAAAAGAAAAAAAAGTAATTTGAGAAATCTAAAATTGGTATTTTCAGTTAAAAGTATTTCAAATCATAATTAAGGAATAAAATCTGAAATTTATGGATTTCGAAATAAAAGGGAGTAAATTGGAAATCAGTTTGGAAATTGATTCAAATGTTTGGAAATTTAAAGGGGAATGTGACTGTAGAATTTATAAACTGGGTTTATAAAAGAAAAATGAAATATATCAAAGGATATTTGGGAAGAATAAGTTCAAGGTAGAAATTTATTAAAGGAATGAGAAAATTTGTTTAAAAATAAATGGTGATTTATTTTTAAAGGATGTGAAGAGAAGTATATTTCCCTGGATAGCCAAGTACGTTTTCAAAGTAAATTTTAAAATATAAGATAAAAATTTAACGTTGTTTTAAAAAGCATATTTTAGAAAATTTATTATTTCTGAATGTTTAAAATTCTAAAGTAAATATTTTTCAAATCTATTATTGTAATAATTATTTAAAGGTGACTTAGTGTTTTGTTTTAAAAAGTGGAAACCTAGTTTTATTTTTATAAATAACCTTATTTTCAAATATTCGTATAGTATGTGTTTTTAAATAAATTATTGAAGTACTTTTTAACTTAAATATTTTAAAGTATATTTCCAAGTAAAGCGTTTTAAATTATTTTAAAAATCTAAGGTTTTGTGCTTGGTGTTTCCAGTGGAAATAGAAAATACTTAGAATTTATTCTGAGAAAGGAAGATAGTTTAAAACTATTTTCAAAGGGGTTTGAAAGTGGAAATATATCTTGTGAAGATATTTTTGGAATAAATAAATAATTTGGGAAATTATTTATTGGTTGATGGTTGTTTGTGAATGCAAATTGATAGTTAAATCACCGACTATCAATATTTGCCAAATGCGTTGATCGTTTCGAAGAGACCGGGATCGAGATTAATTTCTCGAAAACCACTTCGATCCGGTTTGTACGTTTCGTGGGAAAACGAGTTCGGAGTCGAAGATGGAGCAGTGAAGTGCAAGGGCTAGTCGCTACTAATCCTGAGGATATTTCCAAAATGGATGTAGTAGGAATAGTGCCTTCGGTTCCGTTCGAACCCGGGACAGACTTGTATGGACGAATGCTTCGGGACATCGTCAGGTGGACGATGGGCATTCTTAGGGATATGTTCTTAAAAGGTATCGCTTAGTCTCAAGCCTCATCAGCCGGGAATGACTGAAAATTAGGGGTTATGCAGCAAGGCTAGGTGGGTAGCACCCAAGCAGGGTGATGTCATCCCTGTCTAGATGTCCCTTTTTATTTAGGCTTAGTGGTGCAGTTGCTGATCCTAACCGCAGGGTGATCTCACTCGGGATTATCCGGTAAGGGGTAGTTCTGGTCTTGTGTTGCAGGGGAGCGGGCGTACTCCTCGGTACTGTGATCTAGGCCATGTACCGTGACAGGTGGTACCCCAGTGCCTTGTCATTAGTTGGAAATCCATTCTCCCTACGAGCCTTGTACGAGTTTTGTTTGTATTACCCACTCTGTGGATAGTAGCTGGAATTTAATAATGTAACAATTTCGGCTATTTTATAAGTATTTGTGTATAGACTCTATTATAATATCAAAGGATTTCTATAAGAAAGTGTTTTAGCTATCGTAAGGTAAAAACCCGACATGTTTATTTGTGGCGTGGTCTTACGAGATGCTTTTGTTTTCAAAAGGATTTTGAAACGTTAATAATCAATTGAGTGTGATTTTCTCACGCTGGTATTCCAGACTGACTCGAGTGTTATTTAACTGTAATGCTTGGGTCAGATCGAGTATTATAGGATACACGATTCGATGCTGTGGAGCTCAGGAGACGAGCTGGATGATGATGCGTATTTTCGTACTTGTTCTATATATATATATTCCGCTGTGTTGAGTAGTGTTTATCCAGTTGTATGTTATTGATGTTGTTGAGCTCTGATGATGTACTCTGATGATGATGTATGTATAAAACAGATATATTTGTTTTTGTGTAAAGATCATTTATTACCTATTATATTTTATTCCACTGCGATGGTTAGATTCTGTTGTTGTTTTCTATTTTCTTCTTCTACCTCTTCTTCTTTAACCCAAATGGTTCGTTTTTCTGTACAACTTGAGTTGATTTAGGTAGGATAGTGTTGACTCAAGGGGTATGGATTTGCTGGTCGTTACACTTGGTATCAGAGCTTAGGTTGGAGATAACCTTGGCTCTGGTGGGAATTACTCAATGAGTCCGTGTAGAATGAGTTTGAGAGTATTAATAGATATAAGCGCGCATTTGTTAGTGAATATAAAATTGTTTTTATATTGCGTTGATTTATCGGTTGAGTGTTTATGGATTCTGGTCGATATGTGGGACGGCATATTATCGATAGGGATTTTTAAACTCTTAAACAAGATAAGCCGACACAATATTGTTTTAAATAGGGTAAATGAAGTAATTTTACCCAAATTTTTTTTGTATATAAAGGAAACAATTTTTCGTAAATTGTTATAATTATATATGGATGCTTGGATGGTAGAAAGTGATAATATTTAATTATTATCATTATTGTATGAGAATTGAATAAGAAATTGAAACATAACCAGAGATTAAGGAATAAATTGATAAATAAATGAGATTTGTAAATGTGATTCATAATTGAATAAGATATTGAAACCATAATTAAAAACTAAAAAACCAATTTGTATGCAAATGAAATTTGTAAAGATAAACTAAATGTAAATTATAATGTGATTAATAATTAAAATATGATAAAATTCCAAAGTAAGGTTTGAATATAAATTTAAAGGATTTGAGATTTGGAATTTGGAAAATTTAGATTCCTTTGAATTTGATAATGATTCTCAAAAGTTAGGAAGATAATATACATTGAAAAATATTTTTGAATCGGATATGAAATCTAGATAGATTTGAAATTTAAAAATATTGGAAGGGTTTTAAAACAGAGAAAAGCATTGAACTCTTTACGGTCACTGGAAAATAATTTCGATGATGATCGCGACATCATCGGTGTTCATTTTCAAGTATCCAAAAGAGGGATTGCTACCAGGATGTTTTGGATTAATGTTTGTTGGAGAAATTTGGTTGATATTGAAAATGAAAAGAATAGTTTGGTTAGATATATATGTTTTCAAAATTGAATGTTGAACTTAAGTTTGAAAAAAAAAATTAAATAGTTAAGTTGGGTTAAATAAACAAGTTTTAAAATTAAAATTTATAAGTAACTGATTTGTTACTATGGTATGCAAATGAAATAAAATTCTTACTTAAATAAATAATTATAAACTAAATATTGAATTATAATAAATAAACTTCGGAAGCTTATAAAAGAATTGAAAAGAAATAGAAGCATAGGGTGATGTCGTGTATAATAAAATGGTTTGGAATCAAACTTTAAGAAATGAAAGAAAATGCAATGAAAGTTTGTGAATAAATTAAAATGGGATGGGATTAAGTGTAATTTGAGTTGGAATTAATTTAAATGGTTACAAAACTTAAGTAATTATTTATTCACATTAATATTGTTGAATTGCATTAGAAAATTGGTCATTCGACGTAAATGGAAGTAAACAAAATTATACGAATCAATAGCAGTTTAATAAATTGATTGTGGCATCTATTGAAATGAATATGCGTTTATTTCGTTTAAAATGAATTAAATGGAATGGTATGTAATTTGGATGCAAACAATTTAAAACTAGCGTCGAAACATTGCATATGTACTTATGAATGTATATCACATGCATTACTTATCAAATCTATGTGTTAGTTATTTGAGTACAGGTGAAATGTTATTAAATTGCATATATTTAGTACTTACATATTTAAATTGAGTAAGTACAGGTACCGGGAAGCCGTTTGGCTGGATTGGATCGCGCTATATGCTAGATTAATAAGCCACTTGCTTTTAAATGCTAAATAAGGTACGCCTACGCAATAAAAATAGGAAATATGAACTGTTTTTCTGTTTTCCTACCGTGTGGGTCGATGTTATATATTTATATCTCTTGTCAAATTGCAAAAGCTCCTCCGTACAAAAGAGACTGCCAAAATTTTTCGAGAATTTTGGGAGTCAGAATGTTTTTTAAAAAAACTTCACTAACAATATATGATTTAAATTTGGTAAGCAATTAGTTTTGAAACTGACTATTGAAATCTAATTTAACATTTGTGCAAGGTAAAAGCGAAGAAAAGTTTGAAGAAATTAAAGATAGAGAAGTTTGCAAACAAACTTTTATTTGAGATATAAAAACAAATTAGTAAGTGGAATTAATTTAAGGAATGATTAATCGAATATTGTTTGAAATGAGATGAATTGAACTCAATATTTTGAATTGGAAGGTGAATTAAACTCAAGTAGAATTGAAAATGAAATTTGGATAAAAGATGAGAATAAAAGTATTGAGGTTTGAAATTAATTCGCAAATTGAAGCAAATTGAATTTATTTGGAATTGAAATACAAAAAGATTAAAACTGAAGTTATGGCAACGAAAAGTGTGAATAAGTGAATAACAATCAAAATAAATGTGAATAAAAAAGAAATTGATATAGTTGATAATCAATTGGGGCAAATACCAGGATGTACGTATATTATTCGCATAGCTATTTGATCCAGATTCGAGCATAGAAATTCAAGATAATTTTATCGATCCGAGTTAGGATTTTTCACTTGATTTTCGACGGCGAACCCTGGATATGGAATTTTGGTTGATTCTAGAAATTCTCTATCATAGTTTACAGCTATGCAAGGAGAATGACGATTTCTGATCAAGAAACCAGATCTGAGTCCGCACTAAGAAGTCGGGTGGACGATACTAGTTTGAAAGTGAAATTGTGTGATCGAGTAGGCGATCGGATTCAGTATTGCGTACGAATGATATAGGTACATCGTACAGGCTTAAATGGAATGAATATTGAAATTTTGAAAATGGGTCAAATATATGATTTTGAATGCTGTGATTGGATATTATTGCTAAGTAGAATATACAGGTATTGTAAAGGAAAAGAAAAATTGGTTTTGGTTTCAGAAGATAAATTTGAATGGCTTAACAAAAAAGTATGTGTTTAGATTTCTATATGAAATTTGATTGGGTTATGATCTAGCCACTTGGCTTTTCGTTTTCTATTTGAGATTTGGGGGACGTAGAGCCATTTTGTAGTTGTACCGAGCTAGCCGTGCAAAAGAGACGCTGGCAGAATTTTTCGGAAATTTAGGGAGTTAGAAAAATTTTGAGAAAATTTTGATAATTCAAAATTTGGTTTTAAATTTGAGTGATTGAGCGAATAACATTGTTTGAAAACTATTGGAGAGTTTGGGGAGTTAGTAAGAAGGGTAATGGGTATTCTATAAAAAGATAATTGGTAGAATGTTGGATTGTTTGTTTTGGGAAAGGGTAAACGGGTATTGGACCATTCTTCCTAACTAGTAATTTCGGGGACAAAATTCTTTTAAGGGGGAGGAAGTTGACGACCCGGAATTTTTGAGCGTTCGAAATAGGAATATTTAATTAATTTTAAGTATTTAAAAGTTAATTTTAACTTGAATTCCAAATGTCACTATTTATTTGATAATTAAATTATTGAATTAAATAATTGGAAATTAGGTAAAATATGAAATCTGGAATTTTAAGCCAGTTAAAAATAATTTAAAGGCTTGTAAAATTTATATTGATAACACTGAAGATAATAGAAGTTGTAAAATTTAAATTAACAGTGGTTTGTTCAGTTTTAAAATTTTATAGTTTAAATTGAATTTAAAAATAGCCTTCCGAGGCGCAGTCTCGGAATTTGACGAAACCAGTTCCATTGAATCCGTAATATTGTATTATTACCGGATTTCAAATTCCGTAGCTTTCGAAATTATCGTGTGATTGTACGAGATAAATACGCCTAGATAATAATTATCGATTTAATTTAAATATCTTTATCTGGAAGAAAATCAAATCACGACCGAAATCTTTCCTGAGCAAGCTGACTTCCTTTCATATCCATGTTTCTCTTTTTTATAACAGCACGCAACATTTCTTCTCATTTAATCAAATTCAAGCCTATCTATAAACTTGACCTCGTCTCCCATGGATTCGTTCAAAATCAAATTCAACGGAGAAATTTTTGTAATGGCCGAATACTTTCCTTCTCCAGAATCTTTTTCCTCTTCTCAATTTTTATTTCAGCCGAATGAAAAATAAAATCAATCGAAGCTAAAACAATATAGTGGCTGGCGATTCACTTGTAAAGCATCGAAGACGAGGGAATTAGGTCGTGAGTCGTGAGTTCGATAGGACGTGGAGGCTCGGTAGTTCGATAAGGGAAGGAGTTCGAGGGCGGCGTCTGGTAGATCGCGACGAGCAAGAGCTCATTTCAAATCGAGGGTCTGTATCGATGGGTCGCCGGTGATGTTGTCGCGTCTGTCCGCGCACGTGCTTAGGATCGTTTGTGCGGCGATGGTCGATGTGCACGGGGAAAGCTGTATTTGGTGATGAGGGTTGTTCGCGAATTCGATTCGAGGCTGCTCGAATTGGGTGCGGCGATTGCAGCTTGGTCGTTCATTTTTGGTTCCTGTTCTGTGGCTGTAAGGTTACAATTCCATCTTTATTTAATTCATTTAAACATGCCTTCAGATTGATAATAAAAGGAAGAAAAACAAGATTTTTACAGTAATAAAATTACTGTTTGCTATTTATAATAAGGCACAGGATAATTCGGGTTAGAGCTAAATATTATTTCTCCATTAGAAATTAGTAAATATATATATATATATGTATATATATATATATGTATATATATAAGATTGTGGGAATAGAAGTTTTAAATGTCGAAAAAGTTATTTAAAATTTAGTTTTGAAATCTATATAGATATTTTTAGTCCTAAAGAAAATAAGTATATATTTACATATCTTAATTTACAAACTTATTTTGAATAATGGATTTGGTAATAAATTTACCCAATTAACTTATTTAATTTATTTTAAGTTACTAAAATTATTTAGTGAAGTAAATTATTAGTCTGAAGTTAAATCATTGGTTAATTAAATTTATAAAATGGAAATAAATTGTTCAAGTTATTTCAAAGTGTTAATAAATCGTATGATTGTTATACAAGGTCAAAATCTGATAGAAGCAAGCCGGGTTGGGTCGGATTGCAAAAGAAGAATCAAAGGTGAGTTAATCTCACTCATCTGGTAAAAATTTAAATTTAAATGTTTAAATAATTGGTTGAATGGTTGAATTGATTTGATGTGCTATATTATAGTATAAAATATATCTTGGAATGATTGATTTTCCCGCATTTTATAGCGGATGAGACCCTATGCGCCACATAATAGCGGATGATTTTATATTTAAAACCCATATACCGTGATATTCCACCTCGTAGTGGAATAAGTATTTTATGTTGTGCTAACGTCTGTGGATGTAGGGAAACAGGTTGGAGGGATCCAACTGTATTTCTCAACATATATTTAAATTGTTTATTTTTCTCTGTTATGATTATATAGATATTCTGTGATGAATTATAATGAAATATTGAATGCTATAGTTACTTGAGTTTGTTTTGGTATTCCGAGTCATCAAATTATATAGAATTGGATTTTTGAAAAGAAAATAAAAGAGTGAATTTTTAAGTAAAATAATCATAGAAGATTTGAATAAATTAAAGAATGAATTGTATAAGAATAAAAGTGATTTTTAAAATTTTTAATAAATAACTCTGAGTTGGAAAAAGGGGATTTTGAATAAACAGAAATTAATGATTTGTAAACTTAAGTGATATCAATTAAAGGAATAAAGAATTATTTTAAAGTTCAAAGTTTTAAATTTATTTAAAAAATAATAATTTTAGAAATCTAGAATTGGTATTTTCAGTTAAAAGTATTTCAAATCATAATTAAGGAATAAAATATGAAATCTATGGATTTCGGAATAAAAGGGAGTAAATTGGAAATCAATTTGGGAATTGATTCAAGTGTTTGGAAATTTAAAGGGGAATGTGACTGTAGAATTTATAAACTGGGTTTATAAACTGTACGAGTTTTGTTTGTATTACCCACTCTGTGGCTAATAGCTGGAATTTAATAATGTAACAATTTCGGCTATTTTATAAGCATTTGTATATAGACCATATTATAATATCAGAGGATTTCTATAAGAAAGTGTTTTAGCTATCGTAAGGTAAAAACCCGACATGTTTATTTATGGCGTGGTCTTACGAGATGCTTTTGTTTTCAAAAGGATTTTGAAACGTTAATATCAATTGAGTGTGATTTTCTCACGCTGGTATTCCAGACTGACTCGGGTGTTATTTAACTGTAATGCTCGGAGCAGACCGAGTATTATAGGATACAAGATTTGATGTTGTGGAGCTCAGGAGACGAGCTGGATGACGATGCGTATTTTCGTACTTGTTCTATATATATTCTGCTGTGTTGAGTAGTGTGTATCCAGTTGTATGTTATTGATGTTGTTGAGCTCTGATGATGTACTCTGATGATGATGTATGTATAAAACAGATATATTAGTTTTTGTGTAAAGATCATTTATTATCTATTATATTTTATTCCACTGCGATGGTTAGATTCTGTTGTTGTTTTCTATTTTCTTCTTCTACCTCTTCTTCTTTAACCTAAATGGTTCGTATTTCTGTACAACTTGAGTTGATTTAGGTAGGATAGTGTTGACTCAAGGGGTACGGATTTGCAGGTCGTTACATATACCTATGGTACTTTGATTTAGATTGAAATGATATATCCATCCCTATAATTAAAATTGAAATAACCGATCATTTGGCCATAGGGTAGAAATATATATACGGACATCGGATTGGTTAAGTTAAACGGGTTTAAAATCTTGAATTTGGATTTTGATTAAATGATATTGTTTGAAGGAAATAAATTATGGATTATATGAATTAAATCATTTTCTAATTCATTTGAAATGTTGAAATTGAAATTCGTTAAAAGAAATTGTTTTAAAGAATTGAATTGGAAATGTGAAGTTATAATCGAGGTATGACTTTAATTTTGGAAATTGAATTATTTTAAGATTTGGACTTTAAAATAGAAGAATAAGATTTAATATGATTTAAGAAATTTAAATCGGTAAATTGAAATTGAACATGGGTCCAGATTTGTGAAATGGAAGGAAACAGTTTGATTTAGTATTATTTTCGAAATAAATTATTGTAATATATTCTGTTTAAAATGTTTCTTTTTAATATTCAAATTATTTATATTTTTCAAATTATTTTACTATGTAAACCACTTTTAATACTCAAACCATTTTATATCAACCGTTTTAAATCTTTAAATTATTTAAATGTATTTAAACTATTTAAATTATTTAAACTAATTTCTAAAATTTCAAACTATGCAAAGTTGAAATGTTTATATTTAAATCATTGATTTAAATGCAAATGTGGTTAAATGAGGTTTTATCCCAAGTTGGAATTTGAAATGATATTTTCAAGTGCAATGACATATTTGGAGTAAATATGGTATTTAGAAATGAAGTGATATTTTGAAGTGAATATGATATTTTGATATCAGATATGAATTGTTTTCGAAGTGTAAAAGAACCAATCGGTGTAAAAAATGATGTTTGTTTGTTAAAGAGACAGGAGCCTGTTATTGGCATACTCTCTATCAACAGTGGAACCGCTTTAACAACTATGTACGTGGTGGATAATCTAGAATGAAGTGGTTTGATTTGGTGAACATTTGTTGGATTTGAAGAAAGAGAACGATAATGGATGACCCCAACACTTGTGCCAATTTGAAGTAACTAAAACAGGACGGGTTGTCAGGGCCATGTGGGCTAGCTACCCCTAACGGACACACCACTTCGTATTACTATGTTGATGTTGGATTGATCGGTGCACCTTGATTTGATTTTAGGGGTGTTGGACGTGGTGGACGGTCGTAGCTACGATGTGTTACCACCAAACATGTGGCCCGAACTGACAGTATCCAACCTTGGGCATTGCCTCATATGCCCTGCCATACTTTATCCTTATACGCGACCACTGCGACTTAGTTTTAGTGTTGTCTTATCATGGCGCCTCCTTGGCTACCGATGTTACTAGTGATGCTACTACGGAAAGCTGTAGGATAATGCTTAAAAATGTCTTAAGGGGATTAATGTAAAGCTTTAACGCTATTTTTATACTCTACTTTACTGATAGAAGTTACATACATAGCGTATCTTACTACATATAGATAGTTTAACGGATCCTTAGGAGATGGAAAATTCCCTAACCTCTCTTAAGTTATTGCACTCATATTATACACTAGATAAGAGATGTAAAATCCTGTAAACATCTCTGAAGCTCTAACGACACGCTATTTTGGACCATTCAAATCAACAATAAAACCATACATGTCCAACTTGAATAATTCAAAATACTGAATTGTTAATTAAAATTTGGAAAAACTCAGCATATACAGTAAATAAATCAACCACAGAATCACAGACACAGAGTAATATAAAATAATGCAGTGGAATAGATAAATAGTAGTTCATGAAGATACTATATAAATACCAGAGTTAGAAATAAAAATACAACAGAATATCTTAAATAGAGTGAAGTCTCTAGTACGAACAGATGACCTCTTCGAACAAATCAACTGCAAGAGCTGAAAGCTGAATCAATAGTTGGATCCTCAAACGAAGCTCCAAACTCCAAAGGAGAGTCTCAAATGTTGTATCGCTTAGTCTGACCCGAGCGTAAAGCAAAAACAAAAAACACTCGAGTCAGGATTTACATTCTTATATCAATAAATCCAACTCAAGTGAAATATCAACTGAAATACAAATAACTTAAGGATGTTTGGGATAACCATCCTCTAAGGGTCCATGGAACTATCTACAAGATAGAAATATACACTATAACACCGTGGTCATTCAATTTTATTTAGACTTCAAAATCAAAACATCATTTCTCTTTCAAATATATCCATTTTTCAAGATAGTATATATATTAAATAATTAAAGTAAAGTGTTTGAAATTTCCTCAACTACACAAATTGATTCTAATCAACTCAAGTTCCGAGTTCCCATTTATTCATAGCTCAATTCATTAAATCAATTCAACTCCCAATAACCATTTAAACTTTCATTGTATTCAAAGCTTTAATATTCAATATTTTAAAGTTAAATCTAATAGTTTCATATAGATCTTGATTTAGCTTCATCATTATTATTTAGTCAGGAAATATCCACTTAACAAGTTCAATATCGTTTAAATAGCCTTAGATTTCATTTTACAGAATATTTCCTTAAATTTATTTAAACTTAAAATATCCATTTAATCCCTTTTACCAAAACCAAGTTATAAAATCATATCTTAAATCCCGAATTCAATAGTTTCAAATCGATTTAATTGAATATAATTCTTAATTGAATACCATTTCCAATTAATTCAGCTTTATCTTCTCAACTCTAGTTTATTCAAAATTTTACCAAATCTAATTTGAAATATAAATTTAAACGAATCCTTAAACATATTATATGTATTAAATCAATTCAATTAGATTAAATATTATTATTAGGTCTATACATAAAATTTTCATTTTTATACATATAATATTCTAAGAATCAGTCTTTATTAAAACTATATTTTTCTTTCCCAGACCATAGAAATTATTTTCAAACATTTATATATGTATAGACCAACGATGTCCGTATATAATTTCCTACGCTATGGTCAAGGGATACAGATATTTATCATTTCAATCTGAAATTTAAATATACGGGTAGGTATCACTTCGACCCGCAATCCCAAGTTCAATTTAATTGAAAATCGCTTGGGTTTATCATTTCAACCCATAACGAAATTCTCCTATCCAAAAGTCCGTTCGGTCATGTATCATTTCAACCCATAGTGAATTCTAAACTAAGAGAACTTGCAGAGTGATAACAGGTAATATAATAAAATAATAGGCATATATCATCAATAAAAATATAACATAAACAACAGGATATGGTGTCATATCCCACATGTGAACAGTTACAGAAAATAGCATATATATAACAATTTAAATGACTACAGCATCATATTTCAATTGTCGTTTCAATTGAAATCGAATTTAATAAAATACAAGAACGTTAATCATGAGTGATTGCTCACCTTTCGAGGCTAGAGAAGAACGATAATGAGGTCAGTTATGGACCCCAATACGAACTTTGAAGCAAAGCAAAATTGGCACGAATTTGATGACAAAGCTGATAGATAGAAATCGATGAAAAAAATCAATCGGTTTGATTTAAACAGAGTATATATTATATGCGTTATTTAAATTTCCTTAAAATCTCAATAAATTTAATTTAAGACGGATATCCAAATAAAATATTCACATTGTTGAAACTGATATTAAATTTAAAATACATATTAAAACAAAACATCATCATATTATTGAAAAATCAATACTTAAATTTAAACACATAAACGTTTTTCCTCTTAAATCAATATTACATTTAAACACACACAAAATAAAATATATGCATAATATATATGAAAATCATCACTTATTTAAAAAACGCATTTTAAAATAACATATTTATATATAGTTTAATCAAAATTCAATGCATATACTGAGAAAATCAATCTATATATATAGACCATACATTATGAAAGCACTACAGAAAAGAGAAAAAAACAAAACATACTTTATATATATACACTAGAATCGAGATGAAAATTTTACATTTAAATTTTTAGTTTTACGACATAAATCACTAATGCTTTTACAACACTCAGCTGCCATACTTATATATGTTATATTCGAGTAGGAATAAAAATCTAATTATATTTTCAAAATATGTATATTACTAATATTTTATAATAACAAATAAGATATAAGACTAATGTATATATACGTCTCTGAAAAGCTTGGCTTAAAATTCACATAAGCATTAAACATAAAAAAATATGTAGATATAGTTTTATGCTAAAATATCAATTAAACGGAGATTGTTAAAATGTGAAAATTTGTGAACGCGAGTTAAAATATAAAGATGGATTTGCCAAATATATTGGAAGCAGAGGACAGGGAGGGGAGAAGCAAAGCATGGAAAAAAAAATATAAAAAATAAAAAGAAGAAAATGGAGGCCATACCTTTAGAGCTCACGCATGCAAGAAGAAATGAAGAAAATGTTGAGATGCAATTGATAACTATTTGTATACGAGGTTTATATTTATACATGATTGCATTGATTGAGGTGGGAGAATATAGGCAAGGAATAAATTTTAATCAATTATACACGATTGCATTGATTGAGGTGAGAGAATATAGGCAAGAAATAAATTTAAATCAATTATACACGATTGCATTGATTGAGGTGAGAGAATATAGGCAAGAAAGATTTGAGCGAATATTTACAGTGGTATTGATTGCGTGAATTTAGCAAAAGGAAACTGCAAGAAATCTTTGGCAAACATTTTGTATACGTTTAAAATTTATTAGGAAGTAAATGCGTTGATTAAACCATAAGAAATTTTTATAAAATGGGAAGGTGGTGAAAATTATTTACGTATAAGGTTAAGTATTTAAATGAAACTAGTATTGATTGCTTGGAGAAATGGCAGGAAATAATTCCTGTCAGGAGGAATTTGCGCGTGATATTTGATTTAGGAGATAATTGCATTGGATAGATTTAATAAAGAAACGTACTAATTAATGGTATAAGAACACTAAGGAAATAAAAGAATTTCGTTTGAATGGTAAGGAAAATCAAACTATTAATTGCAAAGGAGTAAATGGAAAAGAAGAGACACTTATACACGTGAATTTCAAACAATCTTGAAACGGATTTTGAACTTCTAAAGAGAAATAAATTTGCTTGAAACTGCTACACGAATTTTTATCCTATTATAAAAATGAGGAAAAAAGGAAGCGTAGAAATTTACACGTAGCTTATCAAAACTAGATTTAAAAGAAATTGAACGTCTAGGGAAATGATTTCTTTCCCACTTGGAATGCAAGGCTACAGATAAATTTACTATTTAACGTCAAAATAAATGTTATTCCCAATTGAAACCATATTAACTTTTAAATCATTAAATAAACATATAAAATAATAACAACTATCTACTGCTTTATAGTAAATAACTAAAATTGTAAATTCACAGAATACAACCTGTTACTTTTATTTCAAAATATCTTTCTTATAATTATTATTATATTTGGAAAACATTTTGAAAGAATTTTCTCTTTTAAAACTTATAAATAAAATATTTTATGTTAATTACCAAATTAAATGTTCATTTTAATACGTTCTCTTTCCTTAATAGAAAGATTTCAACAAATACAAATATTAATTTCGTATTAAAATCAAATTAAAATCTAATTCAACTACTTCTTTTTATTAACGATAAAACAAACATTATTTAATAATTTCACATAACTCAACATATCCATTAGTTACCAATTTTAGTTCATTTGTTATAGGTTAACTTATTTGAATTACAACAATACAATTAAACTATTGTTTCCTCTTTAATTTTATTCAATAGATCAATATTTACAATTAACAATTATTATTAAATTCTTAACATTTGTTGTTTTTAATTCAAATTGTAAATCTCATATAAACTATTATTATTCCCATCATTTTTGTTTAAAAAAAATTAGAATTTTAAATTTGTCTAAAATTTCGGATCGTTACCCATTACCTTTTTTTTCCAGATCTGAACTGCGTTGCAAAAAATGAAGATGGGAAGAGATTTTGAAAAAGTCAGGTAATCAAAGATTTTTATTCTTATTAAATACGGAGACGCAAATGAAAGTGGAAAGTTTTACACATGAATTGGAGGCAGGGTTTTAATTCTTTTTTTTTAAAAAACGTGCACGTGCTGATTTGATTTTTAACAACTAAGATATGAAATAAAAGAGTGCGTACAATAGATGCAATAATTAAAACGAACGTACGCCCAAATAAATTAACAAGTAACGTAATCTAAATTTATATGTTTCTTATTTATTCACTACTTATATTTAATTATACGTAATCCAAACATTAAATTCTTATTTCAAAATATTATTATTTAAAATTTCTCAAAAATTCAATTAAATACGTTATTAAAAACCGTTTAAAATTTATGGGTTGTTACACTCTCCACCCACTCAAAACTTTTCATCCCCGAAAAGGAAGGAGGTAGGGGAATAACAACAAACAGAAAGAAAAAATAGATTGAAGTACAAGATAAATAATGAATTTAAAACTATACAAATTTTACTTGAAATATTCATTTAAAAACTTCATTTGAAATTTAATTTTCTTCAGTACTTTAATACTTTTCAAAACTTCTTTGAAAGCAATTATTTACATTATTACTTATATTTACAAAGAAGCTATTGAAAATATTAAAGCCAAAATTTATAATTTTTTTTATTTATCTCAAGATACTTCTAACATTATATATAAATTAATAATCATTCTCTTTAAATAAGTTATAATTAATTAATAACTTTTGAAACACTAAAAGTTTTCTATTATACCATGTAGTATACAAATAAACAATGTTTAAAAAGAATATATCCAACAAGGAAAGAAGGTAGATTCGAAAAACAGAATCAAGGTGAATAACTAAAGTTGAGCAGATAAGGTAGATTTAAAAGAATAGTATCGGGCACGAATAGTTAATTTCAAACCAAAAGAATTTCAATTTCAAAGATTAATACAAAATTTCTTGTTGGAAATACTTTTATAATAAAATACCTTTTCAAAAAAAAAAAATACTTTTATGTCGAAACCAATTTTCCTTTCGAAAATACTTCTATAACTCATTGTTTCAACAAGTTTATCCTCGTTCTTGCAGACTCTGGCCATGCGTTGATCAGGCGCAAAGCTAGAATTCTTCAAGTACTTAGTAGACCTGTTTCAACAACCAGTGAAAATACATGCAAAACCTTTAAAAACAGATATTGAAAGTACAATCCAAACAAAATAACCAAACCAAAACCTTTGTCTAACCATGGTTCGCAGATACACAATGGTTACGCCTGGATCCCCCAGGAAACAATCCGTATTCGTAAGCTTTCTCATCCCTGCGAGTTAGGCCATGATGACTAGTAGGGTGCAGGATACACATGGTTACGCCTGGATCCTCCAGGAAATAATCCATACCCCTAGGCCGTCTCAGCCAGGCAGTTTCGCTACTAATGCGACCTACATAGATTGCAGGATACACAATGGTTACACCTGGATCCCCAGGAAACAATCCGTACCCCTAGGCCGTCTCATACAGGAAGTTGCGCTATGCAGTCGTGAGAAAAAAAACCATGGGTTACGCCACGGTGGGACACTCGAGTATCACATCTGGAAACCAAAAATCAGAGAGAATAATAATCCACAATGTGGCCACAAAGCGGATATCAAGCAGAAGGCACTTTCCATATCTTTACTTCGAAAATATGTATCATATAGTACCTTTTCAAATCACTTTCAAATATCATACTTATATAAAGTCCATTATATATAGGATTCCATTTTCAATCGAATATTTTCCCAATCAATAGTATATCAAATCACACTTATATAGACTTCGATTATATAAAATTTCTCTTTCTAAATTGAGTACCTTTCAAATCAATAGGTTTCAAATCAATTTCGTACTATACAAATCAGTTTTATATAAGTTCGATAACTCCCAAATCAAGCATTTAGTAAATCAAGGTTCTTAATTTTTTTCTCGTTTCAATAACATTTCAGTTTCAAGATCATATATGATTTCACCAAATTTTCTTCCAAATGAAATATATTCAGTTTCAAAGTTTCTTAGACAATAGGTTTAGAAAATAATCCAAATTTCCAAATCAACAAAATTTAGGTCAAAGAAATTCATTTCCAAAATCACCATATAAGTACTAGTTTTAATTCCAATATAATTTCAAAACCAAATATTCTTCTCAAAATCAGTTATACTCAAAATGGTTTCTAAACTTATAATTATCCCTTTAAAACCGTTAAATATTTGTTTCTATATGAAAAATCCAATTTTCCTTTTTCAAATTATTTATTTAACAAAATTTCAAATTTACTTAAGTCATACTCTTCATACTTTAAACATACAAAACTAAACTTATATTCTTTATCAAATATTTTATACTCTTCGAAATTTCTTAGTTTTAAAATTTTAAATCTTGATTTGGAAGTGCTCGAACCTTAAAAATAGTCGGTGAAATCAAATCGAAAACTCGAGGATTGAACACCGGCTTACTTTAAATTATTTCAAATATATATACCTATATCTTTCGAATATCAAATCATACTTCGGAATTTGAAATCAAAATTGATTTCATAAAGTCACTTGCATAGCAAAGCTATTAAAGTAGCCTCTCCCCACTCTGAAACTCGAAAATCAATGTCGATGACGCATGCACTCATCACCGAAATTATTTTCCAGCGACATAAGTGAGTTCTAGGCTTCTGTTTTCTTGAAAACTTCTTTGAATTTTTTTTGAAATCCTTGGAACTCATTTGAAGTCATCTGAAACATTTCTTATTCAGAAAATACTTTCAAATCTTATTATTATATGTTTCAAAATCTTAAACCCATTTTCAAAAAATACCGGAGTCTAATCTCTCGAATTTCAAATTCAAAACCTTTCAGTTATAAATCATTTTTATATAAATCATTTTTCTTATAATATCTTCAAAATTTCAAATCTTTTCAAAACTTCAAATTGTCGGTTTTTTAGGTATATAATCCTTATCGAAAAGATTTTCGCTTTTATATATAGAATAAAATCATAGTTACCCAAATAAAAATTTTGGTATATAAAACAATTTTAAAACACAAAAAAAACCTGATTTTCAAAGGATGATTCAAGAATGGATTTCAAAACAAAGATAGAGATTTAATTTAGAGGAACTCCAATCAATAGAGTCCTGATTCAAAGATAGACTCGATCGAAGATGAGATAATTAAATTACAAAATAGAAGATGGATATACTTCTATAAATCGCGGGCGACCTTTACTGGTCAAACGTGATTCCAAAATTAGATCGGTGCAGAATTCTGAGGCAATTCGACATTCGATCGCCAGAGATATATTTTGGAATAACAAGAGATAGTAGCATCTAAACTGAGGGATACATAAATCTCCGATGAATCGAAACCAATTGTAAAGGACTTTCACCCCCCTTTACAAATCATTCAGTGGAGTCATTGGATACTCCAGAATCAAAAGAATATAAATAGAGAGAGACAAGAATGAATTTTTGAACCACGAGGAACGTTCCAAAGTTCAAAGGAAATCGAGTCAAAAGAAAGAGATTCAACTCGAACAAAAGTGGTTCTGTAAATAAATTAACCATATATGCTAAGTTTTGCCTAAAGCCAAAGCTCTGATACCAGCTGTAACGACACGCTATTTTGGACCATTCAAATCGACAATAAAACCATATATGTCCGACTTGAATAATTCAAAATACCGAATTGTTAATTAAAATTTGGCAAAACTCAGCATATACAGTAAATAAATCAACCACAGAATCACAGACACAAAGTAATATAAAATAATGCAGCGGAATAGATAAATAGTAGTTCATGAAGCTACTATATAAATACAAGAGTTACAAATAAAAACACAACAGAATATCTCAAATACAGTGAAGTCTCCAGTACGAACAAATGACCTCTCCGAATGAATCAACTGAAAGAGCTGAAAGTTGAATCAATAGTTGGATCCTTAAACGAAGCTCTAAACTCCAAAGGCGAGTCTCAAATGCTGTATCGCTTAGTCTGACCCGAGCGTAAAGCAAAAACACAAAACACTCGAGTCATGATTAACATTCTTATATCAATAAATCAACTCAAGTGAAATATCAACCGAACTACAAATAACTTAAGGATGTTTGGGATAACCATCCTCTAAGGGTCCATAGAACTATCTACAAGGTAGAAATATACACTATAACACCGTGGTCATTCAATTTTATTTAGACTTTAAAATTAAAACATCATTTCCCTTTCAAATATATCTATTGTGACGCCCCACCTCTATACCCACGCTAGCCAAGAACATTACGGTGAATGCTGTCAACTAGCACGGAGAATAAGGCTGTTGAGGAGCGACCATCCGTGTAATTTCTTTGCGCGAGCACCGATATGTCAGATAGTATAACATGCAATGCTTTATCCAGAGGAAATCCGACATACCGACACAAACTCAAAGCTACTACACAGTGGCTATAAATATCTTCGGAAAAACAAATATAGGAATAAACATAACATAAATCAGTCACAGAAAATTCATATCACAAAGGCGGAATAAGATATGAATACTACACATAAAAGTGTGCATCAGAGTAGTGGTCAGAAAGATCCACAATATCACAAAAGAATAGTTACACGAACTACACAAAAGAATAAGTATACATTACGGAGTCTATATCTCTAATGTATACAACAAAAACTACTAATCTAAGTAGTCAATCAAAAGTCAGAGAAATCAATCCCAAGAGAGAAGTCAAGCTGAAGCACCTGTAACATCTCGGTCTGACCCGAGTATTATTTAATAAGAAAATAATAAACGGATCAGTCTAACTATAAATATCAGATGAAACGATATAGAATCAGAGTTATGACTAAACACATTATAATCACAAGGCCAAGCTGTGATATATAAGTAGTTGATAATCAACAAGGGATTAATCAATATCACAAAATCTACACAAGAATCAAAGAAGTGTCATACTCTTTATTTCGTTCATCAAACCACAAATATTGACGATAATATCAATGTCAATCACAAAAGTCAATGACGTACAAATTCACTAATGCACAAATATCGATAAGGCTTATCAATGGAAATCACGAAAAATTGGTGAAACACAAATTCTAGAAATCATCTCAAGAAATCCAGAAATCACAAAGGGGGGAGGCCTATCACAAACGGGAGCATAAAGCTCACCAACACGTGTATCACAAACGGAATGCTAATTCCATGGTCGCTAACCATCACAAATTGAGCCGAAGCTCCACAAACGGCCCGAAGACCATGGGTTGCTACCCCATCACAAATTGAGTTGAAACTCCACAAAACGGAGTTTAGTCTCCCTCGCAGACAAAGAGACATCGCACATTGCTAGTCTAAATCACAAAGATGATCGTCATGATCAACGAGAAGTGTCAATTACACTAAGCTAGTAAATATATGAGTTTAGCTTCATGTCCCATAACCACGTGCTTAACTTAAATATTTACGAACAAACTGTAGATTTCCACTAGAAAATTGTCACAAGGGTTTCAATCGAACAAGTCCAAGAATTAACCAACAAAGTGAATGCAAGCGTTTCATACCACTTGTTTTACTAAGTCGTTTAATTAGATTTCTCATACGAGTGAAGTAAAGGTTTATATATACTAATAGATTGGAAAACGGTTTTATAAACGAATTTGGTATTAAAATAGTGTTGAAATCGTTTGAGGAAAGAGTTTTGATATTTACTACTAGTATAGAAAACCTTTATATTTTTAAAGTGACAAATCACAAAGAAGATTGTAGGAACAATCAATCACTAAGATTCACATTCGAAAACGTGAATAAAATCCAAAGAAATCGATATAAAATCCATCAAAGTGGAAATATCTAAAATTCCCAAAGAAAAGGTCATCTAAGTCGATAATAAATGACAACAACAAAAGGGAGACTACACGAATCGATTAAAGTTGGATATTCAAACGGATTAGCAAAATAGGCTAATCTGGAAATTAACAGCAGGTCGGTCGACCGGACTCCCTGAGTCGGTCGACCGAGCCTTAAACAGAGGAGTGCTTATGCACTCGGCAGCAGGTCGGTCGGCCGACTCAGGGAGCTCGGTCGACCGGACCTGTTGCCAACCTCTTCCCAGCCATAGTAATGAGCTCCAACCTCGTCCAAATTTCATTCTCTCGAGCAACGGCGCTAAGGGTTTATGCCAATCGACTACCCGGCCCTATATGCTCCTCGATGCATCACCAAAAACATGTTTAAACATAGAAGTTAGGATTTTTAACGAATTGAACTCAAAACACCAAAAATTGGAATATACACCAATTCAATCCAAACCAAAAGCAAATGCACACGAATAAGTGTTAGGAATTCATACCTAACGTTCGAAGATAATTCATAGACTTAGATGTGAGATTAAAAATCTCACCTTTTCATAAAATCAAACGAGAAGAAGCTTGAAAGCAAATGGAGAATCAACCTCTCTTCAACACAACCCAAATGAGCTTGAATCTATGCTCAAAACAAGAACATTCCCAAAATTAGGTTTAGGAATTTCTGAAATTGGTAAGAGGATAAGTTGGAGAAGAAGAAGAGAAGCTTACCAATGGGTTCTTCTTGAGTTTGGAGCTAGGAATTTGATTTGCAAGAGAAACTAGGGTTTTGGAGTTTTAATTTCCAATCTCTCCCACCATTAATGCTAAGAAAACTGAAAAGAGAAGAGAATGAGGGTGAATGGGGAAGAGTGGCTCAGATTTGAGCATAAGTAAAACATAGGGCTGAGCCCAAAAATCAAACCCAAAGTGAAAAGTAGCAAAAATCAACTTTCTCCAAACATATCGAAGCTTATACTCAAAAAGGTCGCAAACGGCATTTTAAACTCAATGGGAGTGGTCCCGAGTCCTAATTCGACCGTATGCAAAAAGTAGCTTTTTGGACTAAAATCCGACTAACGATAAAATATTTAAATAAAATATTTAAATATAAAATCGATAAATATGCGGGTTGTTACAGACTCCCCTCCTTAAAGAAATTGCGTCCTCGCAATATTTAAGAAGAGAACATAAAGTAACAACCATAAAAGCATATTCAACACAAAAGAAATTTGAAATTAGAAGTTCACCTCAAAGAGCACGAGAAAGTAAGTCCGGATGTGTTCGCTCGATGTACTCTCTAGATTCCCAAGAACAATCCTTAGGATTTGAAGACCATTGAACTTTAACAAGCTGAACATCTTTATTTCGAAGTCGCTTGACCTCCGAAGCAATAATGTGAATAGGATGTTGCTCATAAGTTAAATTAGGCGAAACTTCAATCTCTTCCACAACACCGGGCTCAAGAGCAGAATCGGAATCTCGAAGACATTTCCGAAGTTGAGAAACGTGAAACACGTCATGAATAGCAGAAAATTGAGCCGGCAATAAAAGGCGATAAGCCATGGAACCAATACGTTCAATGATAGGAAATGGCCCAATATATCGAGGCGCCAATTTTCCCGATCGACTGAAACATACAACACCTTTCATAGGTGAAACACGAATGAACACAAGATCTCCCTCAGAAAATTCTAGCTTCCTTCTCCGGTTATCGGCATAGGATCTTTGTCTACTCTGGGCTTCTTTCATTCTATGTCGAATAAGTTCAATTTTCTCTGTGGAATCACGAATAAAATCTGGACCCAACACCAGCTTCTCACCGGCCTCAAGCCAACAAGAAGGAGATCGGCATGGCCTTCCGTAGAGTGCCTCGAAAGGTGCCATACCAATACTAGATTGGAAGCTATTATTATAGGAAAATTCAACAAGTGAAATATGATCTTCCCAACTTCCACCGAAATCAAGCACACAAGCACGAAGAAGATCTTCAAGAGTTTGATTCACACGCTCGGTTTGTCCATCGGACTGGGGGTGATAAGCGGTGCTAAAATTAAGTTTCGTTCCTAAAACTTTTTGAAGACTCTTCCAAAATCCACTAGTAAACAATGGATCACGATCGCTAACAATTGAAGTAGGAACACCATGTAATTTAACAATCTCTTTAACAAAGAGTTTGGCCAAAAGAGGAACGGTTCGGTTAGACCGAACGGGAATAAAATGGGCGGATTTAGTAAGTCTATCAACAATTTGTTGAATATGCGCTTTGCGCTTATATGATTTTTGTTTGATGATAATAAACATATATACATTCATTTAAATGTATTTGTTAATATACTATTCTATTTTTCACAGTTTAAATAAATATTTGTTGAATAAAATAAATTACACAGAATTTGAATTCAAACAGATATTTTATTCAAATAAATATTTATTACATTTTTGAATAGTACAATTTCAAGCTCTCACTATAACTATACAACTTTGATTACATCACATTTTTCATATTTACAATTCACCTCACTACATATCACTCACACTCGCATCTATCTTCAACTACATTCCAGTTTGAATCCAGCATCTGAGAAATCTGCAAAAATATAAACTAACGCAGTAAAATTGAAAAAGAAATATTTTTGCAATTCAAAAATAAAAGATAATTTTTGAAAATATGATTTGCCTCAGTTATTTGGGTTGTTCGTCATCATTTAAATTTGAATTCATCATACACGAACAACTTGTGACATACACAGAGTATCACTGTATATGCCACAAGGCCGTGCACACCGATATATACACTTGATTGATTTACAGGGACAGGTGAGCACAGGTCAAACCCAAATAAAAAGTCGGGTTCAACTCACGTGCAATAACATAAAAGTCACAACTCTCAGCACAAGGTCAAACCCGAGTTTTAAAACTGGATTCAACTCAGATAATGCACAGGATACATGATTGGTACACAAACAATAAGCTGCGGTAAAGCATGAACATGTGTGGACAACGAAAACCAAAGCCATCAGGTCAGAAACAACATTCAAGCTAAATGAAGTACAGTATGCAACAACAATTCCAAATGTCCAGACCACTGTAATAAAGCAACATGTATAACAAGTCCAATGAACAAAGATCCCAAGATCAACTCAGCAATGAATTTAACCAAGATGCAAATGTACAAATGCTAAAACTCAGTGGCACATGAATACAAGAAGGTCAGTGTGCCAGAGAAAGAAAGGATGGAAGCAGTGATACAAGTATGCAACAACAGTAAACCATGCTTCACGGTGAACTTGTGGTCATAAACACAGTAACACACACAGATGCATTAAAGAACAGCAGCCCCAAAACCAAGACAGTAGTGTGCAACTCGAGTTTCAAAAGAATCAAAGTAACACAACAGCAATAATGCAAACAACAAATGAACAGTGCAAGCATGAAGTATGCACAGCAAATAATGTGCACCGGTGAACAAGTATGGCAGCAGGCAAGTGCACGCATTACAACAGACTCAAGGCAAATGAATAGACAAAGAAATTGACCACAATCATGTTTAAACATGGCCAGAGACTATATGTCAACAGAAAGTCGATCAGTAAGGCAATGTCAAGTTCAGGTCATAATGGAGCAACTTGAGCTCAAGAATGATCAAGTGCAGACAAATGAAACAACAGGCAAATGCATATACAAACTATGGTGAATGCAGATACAACATGTCAAAGAATACTACAAGGCCAACACAGTGATCATTATCACTGACTCCATTAATCAAGACACGGCAGTGATCAGATGAATCATGAAATGCAACATCAAACCAGAGAACACATTACAGTGGTCATGAATGCAGTAACAACACCGCACCAGAATGCATCAAAAGCAAACCGAGTACAAGCCATAACATGTCAATACAAGCACATGAGGTAATGAAGCACTGAAGTGATGCATCCAGTACCAACCAGAAAAAGATGGCCAGAGACGAAATGATTCAAAGCCAAAAGCCAGCAGCAAAATTTCATGAAATCAAAGTGATCAGAGTCAAGCCAGCAGAGGGATGAACAATGTAAATGTCAAAGTCGTGTAAGCATACCAATGTCAACAAGAAATTCACGACATTCAAAAATACAGTTTAAAAAATTCAAGAAGCCAAAGTCAACAGTAAAATGACCGAAGTCATATAATGAACAAGTCCAAAATCGAGGTAGCAAATGTAATTGACAAAGTCTAAATCAACACCGTGATGAGCACGGCAATTCAAATGTCACAAATTCAAGTCAGAATTGGATACCGTGGTAACCAAGCAAAGCCGTGACCATCAGTATACGTTTTTGATCAAGTCAGAAAACATCTCAATCATCGAAACAAAATCAGAGGGTTGATAGCATAAAGTTGAAGAAATCAGACGAACGAGATTTTAGGAAATTGACTCCTATATAAACCATCATCATCGGCAATCTAAAATCCATCGAGTTCAAGCACCAACCAGTAAAGCAAAAAGGGATAAAATTACATACCGAATCAATGGAGAACTCGATCAAACAGAAGCGGCCAAGAGCAAACGAACGAGAACGAAGCACACGAAAAGGCGCAGCTTCAAAACCCTAGTTTGGATTAAAGAGAACAAAGCCCTAAGATCGAACAGAGTCGCCAATTATCTCAAAGAGGAACGAAGCCCTAATTTGCAGAGCCACCATTTGAACGAGACAAAAAGGAACGGGCCAAGCAAAAGAAGGGAACGGGTTATAGAATTAAATTGGGCCGGCTTGCTTTATTTTTAAAGGGTTTTAGTATATTTTAAATAGGGTTTAAGTGCTATTTGTTTTTTGTTGTGTTTTTATTTTTCGAGTCAAAAGAATTTGTAAATCACCACCTAGGGTTTAGGTAGTGTCAGATTGTCTAGTTAGAATTAGTTCAGTGAGCAGGGTGTGCGAGTTTGCAAAGCTGTATAGGCGGGAGCAGAGTTTGCGAGTAAGCGAAGCTCTATAGGCGGGAAGCAAAGTTTGCGAGTAAGCGAAACTCTATAGGCGGAGCAGGGTGTGCGAGTCTAGTAGAGTGTTTGTGAGCGGGAGCAAATGTTTGCGAGCAGGGTGTGCGAGTCTAGTAGAGTGTTTGTGAGCGGGAGCAAATGTCTGCGAGTCTAGTAGAGTGTTTGTAAGCGTGATACTGTTTAATTCTAATAGAAATCTGTGAATGCAGCAGTAGGCAGGGGTTGCCGAAGTTGGGTAAAATTTGTGTGTGATTTACTTTTCAGCATATTTATTTTGCAGTTTATTTCTGTGTTTAAATCAAGAAAATTTGCTATAACCCTATTCACCCCCCTCTAGGGTTAATCTAGATCCTACACAATTACCCATAAGTTATCATAACCCGATCGAGAATGGGGAAGGCCATCTATAAAATCCATGGAAATTTGATCCCACTTCCAAACTGGAATTTCTAAAGGTTGCAATAACCCACCGGGCCTTTGATGTTCGGCCTTAACGAGTTGGCAAGTCATGCAACGCTTAACGAAGTTAGCGATGTCAGGTTTCATTCCCCCCAATAATAAAGTCGCTTCATATCCGCGTACATTTTACTACTACCGGGATGAATGGTAAATTTAGAGTGATGAGAATCTTCTAAAATATCTTTACGAAGATCCCTAATATTTGGCACGATAAGTCTACCAAATTTCCGAATGCCGCCACGAGAATCGATATCAAAGTCTTTCAAACCTTCGATATCAATTTTATCCTTAATATTTTGGCCAAGAAGAGCCAATTCAGGATCTAGCCATTGAGCTTCAAGAATGCGGTCTAAAAGAGATGGATGAGCCTCAAGGCTACATAAAACAAATGATGAGCATAAATCGGAAACACGGTCTCGAATTTCGCAAGTGGATAAAATCTCGAGATCGTTCCATTCGGATATCATCATAGAAACAACAGCTTGTTGTTTACGGCTAAGAGCATCGGCGACATGATTACCCTTACCGGGCGTATAAAGAATATCAAGATCATAAGGAGCAAGGAACTCGAGCCAACGTTGTTGACGCAAATTAAGTTCCTTTTGAGAAAATAAATATTTCAAAGACTTATGATCTGTGTAAAGAATAAATTTCTCTCCTAAGAGATAATGACGCCAAATACGAAGGGCGAAAACAATAGCCGCGAGCTCTAAATCATGAGTGGCATATCTAGTCTCAGCTGGCTTCAATTGCCTAGAAGCATAAGCAATAACACGTTCTTTTTGCATAAGAACGGCACCCAAACCAACGCGACTAGCATCGGTATAAACAACGAAATCTTGATTCCCCACGAGAATAACAAGAATAGAAGCATTAGATAGGAGTTCTTTTAATTTTTGAAAAGAAGCTTCACATTTGTCCGACCAAATGTATTTAACACCTTTCTTCGTCAAGCTAGTGAGAGGCATGACAATCTTAGAAAAGTCTTTGATAAAACGACGGTAATAGCCCGCCAATCCAAGAAAACTATGAATCTCCATCACACTCTCCGGTCTCTTCCAATCTTGAATCGCTTCAATCTTTGAAGGATCCACGGAAATTCCGGATTCGGAAATAATATGACCGAGAAACTTCACACGAGATTGCCAAAAATGGCATTTAGAAAATTTTGCCTTTAATTGATTACTCCTAAGAGTTTCCAACACAATCCGAAGATGTTTTTCATGCTCCTCCTCGGTTTTAGAATACACAAGAATATCATCGATAAAGATGAGAACAAACCGGTCGAGAAAGTCTTTGAAAACTCTATTCATAAGGTCAACGAAATAAGCCGGAGCATTCGTTAGACCAAATGGCATAACAAGCCATTCATAAGATCCATAACGAGTACGGAACGATGTCAAAGGAATGCTATCCTCTGCAATACGAAGCTGATGAAATCCAGTAGCTAAGTCTAATTGCGAAAAGACTCTAGCACCACTAAGTTGATCGAATAGATCATCAATCCGAGGTAGAGGATATTTATTTTTGATAGTAAGATCATTAAGCTTGCGGTAGTCAACGCAAAGCCTAAGTGTACCATCGGATTTCTTCACAAAAATAGCCGAAGCTCCCCAAGGCGAGGAACTAGAGCGAATAAATTGCTTCGTCTCCAATTCAGATAATTCTTTACGCATCTCCTCATTTTCTTTATTGGACATACGATACGGAGCACGAGTGATAGGTTGAGCTCCAGGAATAAGATTAATTCTGAACTCAATTGCTCGCTTAGGTGGTAATCCTAAAACGGGCTCGAATATGTCAGAAAATTAACGAACGACGTGAATAAGAGAAATAATATCACCCTCATCATCATCATCGTCATCACGAGGATTTAAAGAATATAAAGATGCGACCAAGCTGGAAACTGAATCTTGAAGATTAATAGAAATCTGCTTAACAGATTGAGGATGTCGAAGATGAATAGTCCGCTCAGGACAGAGGATATGAGCTTCATAACGGTTAAGCCAATCCATTCCCAAAATCATTCCAAAGCCTAAATAACGCATGACATGCAAATCGGCTCGGAAAGAAAAATCACACAAAATAATCTCGACATCTTTACACAATAAACTAATTGTCGCGGATCCACCAACTGGATTCGCAATTCTCAAAGAAGTCATTAAACACAAAACATCCAAAGAAAAAGTATCAACAAGTTCTTTTGATATAAAAGAATGGGACGCACCCGTATCAAAAAGAACTCGAATAGGATGATCACGAAATAAAATAATTCCATCCAGAATAGAATGAGAAATACCTTGGCCACGAGATGTGTTGCCAGGGGCTTGAGCAACATTTAAATTTCCCTCCTTCTTGCCTTGAAGTTTGGGGCATGAAGATATAACATGACCGGGAACTTTGCAGTAGCGACAAGAGAGAGACTTTGGGCACTTGTTCGCATAATGGTCCTTCGAACCACAATTATAGCATTCCCCACGACCAAAGGAAGAAGTCTTTGCCACGGAGGTTGCTTGCTTCCCTTTCTTATTGGGATAAGGGCCTTTGAATTTGTTTGGCCTCTTCTTGTTGTTGAAGTCTGGTTTGGAACCCACCACTTCAACATCATTCTCCTTATCCGCCTCTTCAAGACGAAGAGCGATATCAACGAGTTGGTCGAAAGAAACTTCTAATTTTAGAAGTAATGGCTTCTTGAGACTTTTGTTTAAGCCATAGACGAACCTCTGGTTCTTCTTTAAAGGGGTGTTGATGTATTCAACCCCATATTTGGAAAGCGACTCGAAAGAGGCGACGTAATCAGTCACGGAGGACTCACCTTGAACGAGGTCTATAAATCGTCGAGCCAATGTCACTTTCTCAGCTTCTGGTACGAATTTTAACTCGAAGCGTTCTTGGAATTTCTCCCAAGTGAGATCCGCTTCATTAATCTCAGAAATAAGAGGCCACCTGAACTCGGTGAAGGTCAATAAGATTCATGCGAGAAAAGATTAGATCGCATGACCTTAGCCAAGCCTGCACTTCAATAACAGTTTCGGAACCTTTGAATGGCTCCCCACCCAAATTAGTGTAATCGCTGCACAAGCGTGCAAATCCCGACTTTGGGTGAGTAGGTTCCGGGTTAGCTCCAGCTGCTTGAGCATTCGTCACTAAATCAAGAAGCTGTTGAGCAGTCATAAAAACTCCATCCTGGGGCAGAGCGCTGGATGGCACGGCTCTGGGGCGGCCTGGTCTAGACATTTCTCTTCCTTTAGAAAGAAAGAAGAAGAAGAAAAAGGTTATTCACCAAATTGAATATCAAGAAATCTTGATAGATAAACAAGGAATCATAAGGAAAATAGGATGAATCGGTACGAAGACTCGAATTAAATCCTAAAGCACGACTCCTAAGATGGACTTAGGACGATGATCCTTGTTATAATATTCCATATTGTTCCGAAGTTTGGCTCTGATACTAAGCTGTGACGCCCCATCTCTATACCCACGCTAGCCAAGAACATTACGGTGAATGCTGTCAACTAGCACGGAGAATAAGGCTATTGAGGAGCGACCATCCGTGTAATTTCTTTGCGCGAGCACCGATATGTCAGATAGTATAACATGCAATGCTTTATCCAGAGGAAATCCGACATACCGACACAAACTCAAAGCTACTACACAGTGGCTATAAATATCTTCGGAAAAACAAATATAGGAATAAACATAACATAAATTAGTCATAGAAAATTCATATCACAAAGGCGGAATAAGATATGAATACTACACATAAAAGTGTACATCAGAGTAGTGGTCAGAAAGATCCACAATATCACAAAAGAATAGTTACACGAACTACACAAAAGAATAAGTATACATTATGGAGTCTATATCTCTAATGTATACAACAAAAATTACTAATCTAAGTAGTCAACCAAAAGTCAGAGAAATCAATCCCAAGAGAGAAGTCAAGCTGAAGCACCTGTAACATCTCGGTCTGACCCGAATATTATTTAATAAGAAAATAATAAACGGATCAGTCTAACTATAAATACCAGATGAAACGATATAGAATCAGAGTTATGACTAAACACATAATAATCACAAGGCCAAGCTGTGATATATAAGTAGTTGATAATCAACAAGGGATAAATCAATATCACAAAATCTACACAAGAATCAAAGAAGTGTCATACTCTTTATTTCGTTCATCAAACCACAAATATTGACGATAATATCAATGTCAATCACAAAAGTCAATGACGCACAAATTCACCAATGCACAAATATCGATAAGGCTTATCAATGGAAATCACGAAAAATTGGTGAAACACAAATTCTAGAAATCATCTCAAGAAATCCAGAAATCACAAAGGGGGGGAGGCCTATCACAAACGGGAGAATAAAGCTCACCAACACGTATATCGGAAACGGAATGCTAATTCCATGGTCGCTAACCATCACAAATTGAGCCGAAGCTCCACAAACGGCCCGAAGACCATGGGTTGCTACCCCATCACAAATTGAGTCGAAACTCCACAAAACGGGGTTTAGTCTCCCTCGCAGACAAAGAGACATCGCACATTGCTAGTCTAAATCACAAAGATGATCGTCATGATCAACGAGAAGTGTCAATTACACTAAGCTAGTAAATATATGAGTTTAGCTTCATGTCCCATAACCACTTGCTTAACTTAAATATTTACGAACAAACTGTAGATTTCCACTAGAAAATTGTCACAAGGGTTTCAATCGAACAAGTCCAAGAATTAACCAACAAAGTGAACGCAAGTGTTTCATACCACTTGTTTTACTAAGTCGTTTAATTAGATTTCTCATACGAGTGAAGTAAAGGTTTATATATACTAATAGATTGGAAAACGGTTTTATAAACGAATTTGGTATTAAAATAGTGTTGAAATCGTTTGAGGAAAGAGTTTTGATATTTACTACTAGTATAGAAAACCTTTATATTTTTAAAGTGACAAATCACAAAGAAGATTGTAGGAACAATCAATCACTAAGATTCACATTCGAAAACGTGAATAAAATCCAAAGAAATCGATATAAAACCCATCAAAGTGGATATATCTAAAATTCCCAAAGAAAAGGTCATCTAAGTCGATAATAAATGACAACAACAAAAGGGAGACTACACGAATCGATTAAAGTTGGATATTCAAACGGATTAGCAAAATAGGCTAATCTGGCAATTAACAGCAGGTCGGTCGACCGGACTCCCTGAGTCGGTCGACCGAGCCTTAAACAGAGGAGTGCTTATGCACTCGGCAGCAGGTCGGTCGGCCGACTCAGGGAGCTCGGTCGACCGGACCTGTTGCCAGCCTCTTCCCAGCCCATAGTAATGAGCTCCAACCTCGTCCAAATTTCATTCTCTCGAGCAACGGCGCTAAGGGTTTATGCCAATCGACTACCCGGCCCTATATGCTCCTCGATGCATCACCAAAAACATGTTCAAACATAGAAGTTAGGATTTTTAACGAATTGAACTCAAAACACCAAAAATTGGAATATACACCAATTCAATCCAAACCAAAAGCAAATTCACACGAATAAGTGTTAGGAATTCATACCTAACATTCGAAGATAATTCATAGACTTAGATGTGAGATTAAAAATCTCACCTTTTCACAAAATCAAACGAGAAGAAGCTTGAAAGCAAATGGAGAATCAACCTCTCTTCAACACAACCCAAATGAGCTTGAATCTATGCTCAAAACAAGAACATTCCCAAAATTAGGTTTAGGAATTTCTGAAATTGGTAAGAGGATAAATTGGAGAAGAAGAAGAGAAGCTTACCAATGGGTTCTTCTTGAGTTTGGAGCTAGGAATTTGATTTGCAAAAGAAACTAGGGTTTTGGAGTTTTAATTTCCAATCTCTCCCACCATTAATGCTAAGAAAACTAAAAAGAGAAGAGAATGAGGGTGAATGGGGAAGAGTGGCTCAGATTTGAGCATAAGTAAAACATAGGGCTGAGCCCAAAAACCAAACCCAAAGTGAAAAGTAGCAAAAATCAACTTTCTCCAAACATATCGAAGCTTATACTCAAAAAGGTCACAAACGGCATTTTAAACTCAATGGGAGTGGTCCCGAGTCCTAATTTGACCGTATGCAAAAAGTAGCTTTTCGGACTAAAATCCGACTAACGATAAAATATTTAAATACAATATTTAAATATAAAATCGATAAATATGCGGGTTGTTACATCTATTTTCCAAGATAGTGTATATATATATTAAATAATTTATAAAGCAAAGTATTTGAAATTTCCTCAACTACACAAATTGATTCTAATCAACTCAAGTTCCAAATTCCCATTTATTCATAGTTCAATTCATTAACGCAATTCAACTCCCAATAACCATTTAAACTTTCGTTATATTCAAAGCTTTAATATTCAATATTTTAAAGTTAAATCTAACAGTTTCATATAGATCTTGATTTAGCTTCATCATTATTATTTAGTCAGGAAATATCCACTTAACAAGTTCAATATCATTTAAATAGCCTTAGGTTTCATTTTACAGAATATTTCCTTAAATTTATTTAAACTTAAAATATCCATTTAATCCCTTTTACCAAAACCAAGTTATAAAATCATATCTTAAATCCTGAATTCAATAGTTTCAAATTGACTTAATAGAATATAATTCTTAATTAAATACCATTTCCAATTAATTCAACTTTATCTTCTCAACTCTAGCTTATTCAAAATTTTACCAAATCTAATTTGAAATATAAATTTAAACGAATCCGTAAACACATTATATGTTTTAAATCAATCTCAATTAGATTAAATATTATTATTAGGTCTATAAATAAAATTTTCATTTTTATACATATAATATTCTAAGAATCAGTCTTTATTAAAACTATATTTTTCTTTCCCAAACCATAGATATTATTTTCAAACATTTATATATGTATGGTGTAACGACCCAAAATTTTCAACTCGAAAAATTCCAGAGAGTTAGGAAAAGAAGAAAAAGAAAGAAGAAGAAGAAGAAGAAAGAACAGAAACACCAAAACACAGAAAAACCTCACATTCGCGACGGATTAAAATATAACACCACATAATAACAGTTTACTAAGAAAAACTGTATCAATACACTTATATTTATATATCAGAGTTACACCCATTTCAATACACCGGACAGTTTAAAACAACATGTCCAAGCCAACTATATTATACACAGCAGTAAATACTCCATACGTCCCCGCCATCCAGCTTGCCTCTTGAGCTCTAGAACGTCCTTACCTGAGAATCTGTAATACTCCGTCTGACCCGAGCATTACATCAAAGTAACACCCGGGTCAGGCTGGAAACCAGCGTGAGTAAACCCATCTAACTTGGAATACAAAAGCATACAACTTATATAAACCCGGGTAACTTATCAATATACAACTTCACAAGCTGTTATAGGTATTGCTTATTTCACACATCCATTTCTAAGTGCCAAACTTATATTAAATGGTCCAATTCACTTAAATCATTCCAAACAGGCTTATTGATTTCACATATCAATCTATAAAGAATCGAAGTGGCTTCGGGTATTTACCAATACCCGACCCCGGTCTCTTCGAAACCAATATCATCTTAACTTAAATTATTCAAGTGAAATACAACTCAAATTTTTAATACAGGGTGTCACATAATTCATCAACAATAGATAACCACATCATCATAGTTTAAATCAACATATCTTATCACGTAGCATCACAAACCACATACTGGGAATAACAATTAATCAAAGACTTCCAATATTGTTCCATTTATCCTTTAATTGCATTTAAGCAATTAACCCTTAATTAATTTCACAAACTAATTATCCTTAACCCAATACGGCAATTAACCTTTAATTATTCCATTAATTTATTGCTACCATAATTATTAATCACCCTTGATTAATAACATCGGTAATTAACCACCCTTGATTACTTTATCAAATAAATTGATTATTTCTGATTATCTCTAATTAATCCTTTGATTAATTTTATTCCGTAATCAACTTATTAAGTGTTAACTGTAAGTTAATTGACTCTAAATTACTTGATTAATTAATCCTTAACTATTAATTAAAATATAATTAATAATCCTTAATTACAAAATTAATTATTCCTAATTAATTAATCTTGACCATTAATTAATTAGTTTAAACCTTTAATTTCTTATTTAATTAATCCAATTAATTAACCAAATAATTAATTATCCATTAAATTTCCTTATAAATTTAATGAATACAAATCTTTAAATTCTAATTTACTTAAAGATCAAACTTTGTTACTAATCAAGTTACCATTTACAAAGTACTAAAACAATTATTTTTTTATTTACTTTCATATATCATTTTAACTTTCAGATTTAAAAATGAATTCAAATTATCTTTAACAAAGTTTTAAAACACATTTCTAAACCCTTCACTTCACAAGTTAAAGATATACTCATTAATAAAGAAGCTTAAAGGGATTAAAACCCAATTTCATATTTAAATTCAAATCAATTTAAACTACCCTTTAAACTTTATTTTAAAAATTCAAACTACTTAATCATTTTTAAAGTATTTAACTATTCAAGTTTAAAGTCTTAATTTATTTTAAAACTAAAATTTAAACTCAATTTCGAATTCTATATTTCAATTTTTGGATTTAAAACCAGGTTTAAACCTTTCTTTCCAATTACAAGCTTTAGTAAAAAAAAAATTTGTAAAACTAACAGTACAGGTTTGTTTAAAACCTGAACATTTCTTTAAACCCGAGACATTCAATTCCGGCTTCGAGTCCTCCCACCTAAAACTTCGAGTAACTCTACCGCGTGCTTCGAGTAATCTCATGAAACCCTCTTTACTCAAAACTATCAGCTACCATCACAGACCAAGTGCAGTTTTGCTTCGAGTTCACAATTAAAAATCTCCGAGCCACAGTCAAAACAACTCGAGAAAATCTTGAGACCTTCTACCCAGGCTATCATCAGGGGTAAAATTTGCAGGGTGAACGTGCACCGTGCCTACGAACATCACCAGCCACCTCCGATGGTCTCACCACATCGACGACCACCTCCACATCCCAACACGACCAACGAATCACCCTTCCACAACTCAAATCCAAATTCAAGTTTATTTCTAAAACCTGGAATAGCACAAATAGGTGTCACCCCTAAACCTGGAACATGCCTCGTCCCCAACCTTCTGACCAACGGAATAGTAGCGACTCCGGCCACATGTTCATCAACCATCATGCTATCATCCCCCACAAACTCATTCAACTCGATCACTTCATCATGCCATGCCGACCAAAACAAATAATTTAGTCAAAACTAGGGTTCTGGTCGAGAACTCATCACCGCATCCACCACGATGAAATGCAACGCCATCCAAAATTTTTCCAAGATCCACTGAATACTCCTCTACCCACTCAAAGAAACACGACCTTCCAAAATCAATAAATTACCCGAAATCACAAATTTTCCTCTTACTGTTCAACAACCAACTGCCCCCTCATCTCTAATTTAAAAATTATGATTTAGGTGTTAAAAATCATGAGTTTGTTTATGTCTTCATTTCATCATACTGAAATTATATATTATAATTTTGAGTTTTGATTTTATCAAACATGCACAGAGGTTTTATGTTTTACAGAGACGAACAAACTCCTATTTTAACTTACTTAAAATTTTAAACCTTAACCTAAGATAAATCAAACAGCTTTGATTTATAAATTTCATCCTATCTGAAACTAATTAAAAGATAAGAATTTTAAACAGAGATTTTGAGCCTGGAAAACCAAACAAACAGAGAAAATATCAACAGCTTACACACAAATGCATATTCTCCCTAGACATTTACTTATATATACATGCAATTACACATTTATATTCAACCATACTAGCATGCAACCCAATTCATTTTAAATCTTAAAAGTTACTCACCTGTATGTTCAACAGAGAGGCAGTCTTGACCTTAAAAATCTGGAAATTGTTTTCTGGGTTTAACTGGAAGTTTGATGCTTGCATTTTGAATCAACCCTGTCTTGAAAAACTTGAATCTTTGTATTGCTTTATCTCAGTTTGAATCTGAAGTTGTTTTTGCCTGATTTCTTACCAGTTTCAGTTAGTTTTAAGATGAATGAAAGAAGATTGAGATGGATTATAACTTCAGATTTTTTGCAATAAATTTAGTTTTCTACAAACCTTTGATTTTGATTTTTTTTCTAAATTGCTTTCCTGATTTGAGAATTATAGGCCTGAGGAAAGAAAATTAGGGAAAACAAAGTAAAAATATATTTAATTTTTTTTTATCTAATATTTTTCTAAAACTTAAAAGAAAAGGTAATAATTTGACACTTGTTCAATAACCTAACATTTGTCACTAAAAGAATTTATATATCAACATTTGTATTAAGCATGAGAATTGTTATTATTTTTAAAATGTGTATACCCTTTTATTACTTATATTATATTACTTATGTTTTCTAAAGATTTAGGTGACATGTTTTAAATTATAAACTATGTTTTATTAATCTACTCACATTTGTACTTTATATGATAAAAATGTCTTTTACAAAATTTTATGCCAAATCATACTTAGATTATCTATGTATATGGTTTACGAATTTCAATCCTTAATTAAATCTCACCTTTAAATATTTACAAACCAATTTTACACACCTATATACACACATATGCATGTATATAAATTTCCAAATATTTATTTTAAAGATTGAATTCTATATATTTATTTATATTATTATTTTAATCCTAAAATAAGTACATATACATATATGCTAATTTCAAAACATAACTTTCAATATATATATATATATAGATACATACATACATATCATTTTGGAAAATTAATCTTATTAATTAATCCAGTTAATTTCAATTATCAGATTTCCAAAATTTGGATTATCACATTTACAAGTGTTTTTAATGTTTAATTAATAATTTACCAATGTCACTTTCTTATTTATAAATTTATTTAAGTTATGAATACGTAATTATGTAATATTCACATAAATATAATGTGTATTCATTTTATATAAATAAGCTTTAGATTTTTGTAAATATATGTATGAATTTTATATAAACATTTATTTATACATAACTTATGTTTTTATCAAATTAATATAACATATATCTAAAATATACTTCCTTTTTTTTTAAATTTCAAATTCAAATTCAATCCTTTAAATTCCATTAAAAATCTAATTCAAGATCAATTCAAAATAAACACATATATTTAACACTATTTATCTAAAAATAACACATAAATATTTACGATTAGATTCATTTGTTAAATTTTACGATTCAGTATTTCTATTAATTAACCCAATTATTATCAATTACAGATATCTCGAAAATCTAGGTTATCACATTCCTCCCCCTTTGAATCTTTTCGTCCTCGAAAAGGAATGAAGCCAGAATTTACTAAAACGCTTAAAATCAGATGAATTTTTATTTGATCATTTCGAAAACACTTTAAAACCTATATAGTATTACAGTAATGATTTCATAAAAATACTTTTATAACTTGATGTCCCAATAAGTCCATCCTCATTCTCATAGAAATTCGGTCATACGTTGATCAGGCGTAGAACTGAAAATCTATAAGTACTTAGCAGACCCATTTTCAACACCCAGTAAAAATACTTGGAAAATAATTTTATTGAAAATTTAGAAAACAATTTTTTGAAAATAGAGGATATATCTTTGGTGAGAATGCTCTGGAAATCATCACCCCCACCCATGGTCGCATTTACATTCCAGGGTTACGTTGCCGTCGCAGCAAAAGTTCATACAACTGCAGGTTCTCTGCGGCCTCTCGATTACGCCATGGATCCCATACAACAGATCACGGTTACATCCAGGGTTACGTTGCCATCACAGCAAAAGTCCATGTAACTGTAGGCACTCAGCGACCTCTGATTTTCGCTGTCAAAATGAAACTTCTCCACTCCTACATAAGTCGCAGTCTGCCGATATAAAATCAAACGAAGACCGTTGGCTCTCAGCGGCACACACGACTTTCGCTATGTTATACCATAGGTCGCAGTCTACAGATATAAAATCAAACGCAGGCTGTTGGCTCTCAGTGGCACACACGACTTCCGCTATGGTATACTCTACTCATAATCCCCAGGAACTAGTTTTGTCCGGACTCCCCACAGGATCAACTTTAGAACCCCCCTTGGGGCTCAAGGCAGCACCACCCGGTGGTACTCATGAGAAGTTCATTTCAAGGAAGCGCCTTTTCCCCAGAGCCATCATCAAAACATTTTATACTATACATATATAGTATCTTCAAATCATTTACCTAGTATGATCTCATACAAAGCTCCTTCACACAAAATCGATTATCCCAAAATCGATAATTCTCAAACTAGGCTTCCCAAATTTAATATCGATTTTACCCAAAAATCAAAAGCCTTTCCAAATCCATAGGTTCCCAAAACCTTTTTCCAAAAATCCTCATATGATCCTTTACATATATATATATATACACACAGATATATATAATTTTTAAAAAAAACCCTTGGATCATTTCAAACCTGTGTAAAACTCCTTTATACTTCAAACACCTCAAAAACCATTTTCTTCCGGCAAAAGATTCATCAAAGGGAGTTTTATCTTATATAACAAAGATATATAACTTTGTTTATTCAAAATCAAATATTCAAATTTGATTACTCTTTTCAATACAAATTTCACTCAATTTCGTATGATATACACATATCATTCGTACGCCATACCAATCTGATCGCTCATTCAATCGCACAATATCACTTCCGAACTAGTATCGTCCACCCGACCTCCTAGTGCGGACTCAGATCTGGTTTCTTGATCAGAAACCGTCATTCTCCTTGCATAGTCATAACTTGATAGAGAATATATAGAACCAATCAACAATTCATATCCAGGTTCGCCGTCGAAAATCGAGTGAAAAATCCCAACTCGGATCGACTTAATTATCTCGAAATTCTGTGATCGAATCTGGATCAAATTATTATGCGAATAGAATAATATACGTACATCTTACGTATTTAACTTCATTGATTATTAGCCCAAATCAATTTCTCTTTCTATTGTCATTTCCTTTAGATTCTATCCACTTACTTACAATTGCTTTAATCCATATTTGGATTATTCCTTAAAATCTTATCTCGAATGGGTATTTAACCAATAACAGTTTGAACTCCGTTCGGTTTAAATTTAGAAAATAAGTTGAAAAGTTAAAGAAATAGATAAGTAGTTGAAAAATAATTACTAGTTTGTAAAATAGCTGTAAAATAGTTCAGTAATTGTAAAATAATTGGAAAATAGTTAAATAGTCATAGAAATTTTAAATAATTGCAAAATAGCTATAAAATAGTAATTAGTAGTTGAAAATAGTAATTAGTTTGTAAAATAGTTAGAAAATTGTTAAACAGTTTCAAAAATAATTGTAAAACAAGTATAAGATAGTTTGGCTTTTAAAAGAAAGGTTGTATATATATAATGAATAGCTTGGAAAAATAGGTTTATATTAAAATAAATATATTAAAAATAGTCCAGAGTCAAAACTGTTCACTTTCCAATCTCCATTCTTAATCAATTCAATTTAAATTTGCTCTTCCATTTAAATTGACGCAATTCTAATTTTTTAATAACTCCAATTTCCATTGGACTTGATTTATTCCCAATTCAAGTTGAATTAATTCTCAATTCCTTTTTAATTTAAATCAAATTCCATTTGATTTTAAACATATTCAACTTTACTTACAATTCTAAGTTATTCCAATCACTTTGGACTAATATCCATTCAATTGAACCCACTTCAATTCCAATCCATTTCAACTCCAGTTTGAATTAATTCCAATTTCAAATTCCATTTCCAAATCAAGTTGAATTATTCTTGATTTCCTCCTAAATTTAATTCAAATTCCATTTGAATTTAAAACCATTCAACATTAATTATAATTCCAAATTATTCCAATAAATTTGGACTAATTTCAAACTGAACCAATTCAATTTCAAATTGTTTCAAATTAATCCAATTCAAATTTTCCATTTGAATCTTATACTCATACATCCTCAATCACAATTTTAATTACTTCAAATCAAATTCAATTTGAACTAATTTCAATTCAAATTCCAGATTTAAACCATCTCGAATTATATAAATTCAAATTAATACTTGAAATGTTGTTTTAATTCCTTTAAATCAATTTACCTTTTTATCCCAACAATGGATTACCATACTCCATTTCTCATTCATTTAAACAAATCCAATTCACATTTTAAAGATTATTAATAACAATAGGATGATATCATCCAATTATTTCAAAACATCCATCCATTTCCAATTTTCGGATCTCAAACCCAATTTGAGATCACTCAAACTCTCAAATATAATCAATCATTTAACTTTCCAAGTTAAAACTTAATTTCATCTGGAAATTCCAAATCAGGTTGATCATCCCAACATATTTAACTTTTCCCAAGTTAAACTCAATTCACTTAATCCAGTCAACCTTACCCAGTTTGAACTTCCATTTCAAATTCTAAACTTCACATTAATAATCTTCCCACTTATTAAGTTCAATGACTTATCACTTTTGGGTATTACATCTCATTCCCAATTTAAAACTCACCTTTAGAGTTTATCTCAAACCATCTTTGATATTTAAGTATATCCACTCATATACATATTTACTTCTTGGCTTACCAAGCCAAGTTCTAAAATTTAAACCACATTTGGTTTCAATTCAAAACAATTTCTCTTTAAAATTTTCATACATTTCTTATTTAAAATAAGATCATATTCAAAGTAGTTTGAATAATATTATTTCCTTTAACATTTTGAAACCAATTCAAAAAAAATTTAAACTTAGAATTCAGGACTTCACAATTTGAAACCCACTTTAATTTACATCCTTTCAAATTTACAAGTTGCTCTCTTTAATTGGTTTCTTTCCTTAAAACATTTTATTGTTTATTGAAAAACAATCATCCCATTATTAAACACAATATCCATTCTAATTTCTGGTTTGAAACCAATTCTAATTCATCTTATTCTGAAATACTTCTCCAATTCAAGATTTCAATTTTAGTTTGAATCCATTTCAAACTTATCTTTAATTTAATTTCAATTTGGTTGTAATTCTATTACCACTTAATTCTTACTATTACTTTAATTTTAATTAATACCACAACCAATTTCCTTTACATAATAGATAATTTATTTCTTATATAGGATTCATTTACTTTTGAAATCATCTAAAAACCTTTATATAAGAAAATAACAAGTACGCTCTCTCATATATATATATATATATAGACACACACACACACACACACACACACACACTCATCTCAAGGTTCTCGCTTAACCTTCATCTCTGATACCAAATGTAACGACCCAAAATTTTCGACTCGGAAAATTCCAGATAGTTAGGAAAAGAAGAAAAAGAAAGAAGAAGAAGAAGAAGAAGAAAGAACAGAAACACCAAAACACAGAAAAACCTCACATTCGCGGCGGATTAAAATATAACACCACATAATAACAGTTTACTAAGAAAAACTGTATCAATACACTTATATTTATATATCAGAGTTACATCCATTACAATACATCGGACAATTTAAAACAACATGTCCAAGCCAACTATATTATACACAGCAGTAAATACTCCATACTTCCCTGCCATCCAGCTTGCCTTCTGAGCTCCAGAACGTCCTTACATGAATATCTGTAATACTCGGTCTGACCCGAGCATTACATCAAAGTAACACCCGGGTCAGGCTAGAAACCAGCGTGAGTAAACCCATCTAACTTGGAATACAAAAGCGTACAACTTATATAAACCCGGGTAACTTATCAATATACAACTTCACAAACTGTTATAGGTATTGCTTATTTCACACATCCATTTTTAAGTGCCAAACTTATATTAAATGGTCCAATTCACTTAAATCATTCCAAACAGGCTTACTGATTTCATATATCAATCTATAAAGAATCGAAGTGGCTTCGGGTATTTACCAATACCCGACTCCGGTCTCTTCGAAACCAATATCATCTTAACTTAAATTATTCAAGTGAAAACAACTCAAATTTTTAATACAGGGTGTCACATAATTCATCAACAATAGATAACCACATCATCATAGTTTAAATCAACATATCTTATCACATAGCGTCACAAACCACATACTGGGAATAACAATTAATCAAAGACTTCCAACATTGTTCCATTTATCCTTTAATTGCACTTAAGTAATTAACCCTTAATTAATTTCACAAACTAATTATCCTTAACCCAATACGGCAATTAACCTTTAATTATTCCATTAATTTATTGCTACCATAATTATTAATCACCCTTGAACAATAACATCAGTAATTAACCACCCTTGATTACTTTATCAAATAAATTGATTATTTCTGATTATCTCTAACTAATCCTTTGATTAATTTTATTCAGTAATCAACTTATTAAGTGTTAACTTTAAGTTAATTAATTCTAAATTACTTGATTAATTAATCCTTAACTATTAATTAAAATATAATTAATAATCCTTAATTACAAAATTAATTATTCCTAATAATTAATCTTGACCATTAATTAATTAGTTTAAACCTTTAATTTCTTATTTAATTAATCCAATTAATTAACCAAATAATTAATTATCCATTAAATTTCCTTATAAATTTAATGAATACAAATCTTTAAATTCTAATTTACTTAAAGATCAAACTTTGTTACTAATCAATTTACCATTTACAAAGTACTAAAACAATTATTATTTTTTTATTTACTTTTATATTTCATTTTAACTTTAAGATTTAAAAATGAATTAAAATTATCTTTAACAAAGTTTTAAAACACATTTCTAAACCCTTCACTTCACAAGTTAAATATATACTCATTAATAAAGAAGCTTAAAGGGATTAAAACCCAATTTCATATTTAAATTCAAATTAATTTAAACAACCCTTTAAACTTTATTTTAAAAATTCAAACTACTTAATCATTTTTAAAGTATTCAACTATTCAAGGTTAAAGTCTTAATTTATTTTAACACTGAAATTTAAACTCAATTTCGAATTCTATATTTCAATTTTTGGATTTAAAACCAGGTTTAAACCTTTCTTTCCAATTACAAGCTTTAGTAAAAAAAAATTGTGAAACTAACAGTACAGGTTTGTTTAAAACCTGAACATTTCTTTAAACCCGAGACACTCAATTCCGGCTTCGAGTCCTCCCACCTAAAACTTCAAGTAACTCTACCGCGTGCTTCGAGTAATCTCATGAAACCCTCTTTACTCAAAACTATCAGTTACCATCACAGACCAAGTGCAGTTTTGCTTCGAGTTCATAATTAAAAATCTCCGAACCACACTCAAAACAACTCGAGAAAATCTCGAGACCTTCTACCTAGGCTATCATCAGGGATTAAATTTGCAGGGTGCACGTGCACCGTGCCTACGAACATCACCAGCCACCTCCGGTGGTCTCACCACATCGACGACCACCTCCACATCCCAAAACGACCAACGAATCACCCTTCCACAACTCAAATCCAAATTCAAGTTTATTTCTAAAACCTGGAACAGCACAAACAGGTGTCACCCCCAAACCTGGAACATGCCTTGTCCCCAACCTTCTGACCACCGGAATAGTAGCGACTCCGGCCACATGTTAATCAACCATCATGCTATCATCCCCCACAAACTCATTCAACTCGATCACTTCATCATGCCATGCCGACCAAAACAAATAATTTAGTCAAAACTAGGGTTCTGTTCGAGAACTCATCACCGCATCCACCACGATGAAATGCAACGCCATCCAAAAATTTTCCAAGCTCCACTGAATACTCCTCTACCCACTCAAAGAAACACGACCTTCCAAAATCAATAAATTACCCGAAATCACAAATTTTCCACTTACTTTTCAACACCCAACTGCTCATTCAAGATCAATTCAAAATAAACACATATATTTAACACTATTTATCTAAAAATAACACATAAATATTTACGATTAGATTCATTTTTTAAATTTTACGATTCAGTATTTCTACTAATTAACCCAATTATTATCAATTATAGATGTCCCGGAAATCCGGGTTATCACATATGGACCAACGATGTCTGTATATAATTTCCTACGCTATGGTCAAGGGATACAGATATTTATAATTTCAATCCGAAATTTAAATATACGGGTAGATATCACTTCGACTCGCAATACCAAATTCAATTTAATTGAAATCGCTTGGGTTTATCATTTCAACCCATAACGAAATTCTCCTATCCAAAATTCCGTTCGGGTATGTATCATTTCAACCCATAGTGGATTCTAAACTACAGGAAACTTGCAGAGTGATAACAGATAATACAATAAAATAACAGGCATATGTCATCAATAAAAATATAATATAAACAACAGGATATGGTGTCATATCCCACAGGTGAACAGTTACAAAAAAATAGCATATATATAACAATTTAAACGACTACAGCATCATGTTTCAATTGAAATCAAATTTAATAAAATACAAGAACGTTAATCATCAGTGATTGCTCACCTTTCGAGGATAGAGAAGAACGATAATGAGGTCAGTTATGGATCCCAATACAAACTTTGAACCAAAGCAAAATTGGCACGAATTTGATGACAAAGCTGATAGATAGAAATCGATGAAAAAAAAATCAATCGGTTTGATATAAACAGAGTATATATTATATGTGTAATTTAATTTTCCTTAAAATCTCAATAAATTTAATTTAAGATGGATATTCAAATAAAATATTCACATTGTTTGAAACTGATATTAAATTTAAAATACATATTAAAACAAAACATCATCATATTATTGAAAAATCAATACTTAAATTTAAACACATAAACGTTTTTCCACTTAAATCAATATTACATTTAAACACACACACAAAATAAAATATCGGCATAATATATATGAAAATCATCACTTATTTAAAACACGCATTTTAAAATAACGTATTTATATATAGTTTACTCAAAATTCAAAGCATATACTGAGAAAATCAATCTGTATATATAGACCATACATTATGAAAGCACTACAGAAAAGAGAAAAAACAAAACATACTTTATATATACACACTAGAATCGAGATGAAAATTATACATTTATATTTTTAGTTTTACAACATAAATCACTAATTCTTTTACAACACTGAGCTGCCATACTGATATATGTTATATTCGAGCAGGAATGAAAATCTAATTATATTTTCAAAATATGTATATTACTAATATTTTATAATAACAAATAACATATAAGACTAACGTATATATACGTCTCTCAAAAGCTTAGCTTAAAATTCACATAAGCATTAAACATAAAAAAATATGTAGATATAGTTTTATGCTAAAATATCAATTAAATGGAGACTGTTAAAATGTGAAAATTTGTAAACGCGAGTTGAAATATAAAGATGGATTTGTCAAATATATTGGAAGCAGAGGACAGGGAGGGGAGAAGCAAAGCATGGAAAAAAAATATAAAATAAAACGAAGAAAATGGAGGCCATACCTTCAGAGCTCACGCACGCAAGAAGAAATGAAGAAAATGTTGAGATGCAATTGAAAACTATTTGTGTACGAGGCTTATATTTATACACGATTGCATTGATTGAGGTAAGAGAATATAGGCAAGAAATAAATTCAAATCAATTATACACGATCGAATTGATTGAGGTGAGAGAATATAGGCAAGAAAGATTTGAGCGAATATTTACAGTGGTATTGATTGCGTGAATTTAGCAAAAGGAAACTGCAAGAAATCTTTGGCAAACATTTTGTACACGTTTAAAATTTATTAGGAAATAAACGCATTGATTAAAACGCAAGAAATATTTATAAAATAGGAAGGTGGTGAAAATTATTTGCGTACAAGGTTGAGTATTTAAATGAAACTAGTATTGAGTGCTTGGAGAAACGGCAGGAAATAATTCCTGTCAGGAGGAATTTGCGCGTGATATTTGATTTAGGAGATAATTACGTTAGATAGATTAAATAAAGAAACATACTAATTAATGGTATAGGAACATTAACGAAATAAAAGAATTTCATTTGAATGGTAAGGAAAATCAAAGATTTTGTTCCTATTAATTGCAAAGGAGTAAATGGAAAAGAAGAGACACTTATAAATGTGAATTTCAAACAATCTTGACATAGATTTTGAACTTCTAAAGAGAAATAAATTTGCTTGAAACTGCTACGTGAATTTTTATTCCTATTATAAAAATGAGGAAAAAGGGAAGCGTAGAAATTTACATGTAACTTATCAAAACTAGATTTAAAAGAAATTGAACGTCTAGGGAAATGATTTAATTTCCACTTGGAATGCAAGGCTACAGATAAATTTATTATTTAACGTCAAAATAAATACTATTCTCAACTGAAACCATATTAACTTTTAAATCATTAAATTAACATATAAAATAATAACAACTATCCACTGCTTTATAGTAAATAAAAAAAATTGTAAATTCACAGAATACAACCTGTTACTTTTATTTCAAAATATCTTTCTTATAATTATTATTATATTTGGAAAACATTTTGGTAGAATTTTCTCTTTTAAAACTTATAAATAAAATATTATTATGTTAACTACCAAATTAAATGTTTATTTTAATACATTCTCTTTACTTAATGGAAAGATTTCGACAAATACAAATATTAATTTCGTATTAAAATCAAATAAAAATCTAATTTAATTACTTCTTTTTATTAACAATAAATCAAACATTATTTAATAATTTCACATAACTCAACATATCCATTAGTCACCAATTTTAGTTCATTTGTTAGAGGTTCACTTATTTTAATTACAACAATACAATTAAACGATTGTTTCCTCTTTAATTTTATTCAATAAATCAATATTTACAATTAACAATTATTATTAAATTCTTAACATTTGTTGTTTTTAATCCAAATTGTAAATCTCATATAAACAATTATTATTCCCATCATTTTTGTTTCTACCAAATTTTATTCAATATTTAAAAAAAAATTAGAATTTTAAATTGGTCTAAAATTTCGGATCGTTACCCATTACCTTTTTTTCCAGATCTGAAATGCGTTGCAAAAAATGAAGATGGGAAGAGATTTTGAAACAGCTAGGAAATCAAAGATTTTTATTCTTATTAAATACGGAAACGCAAATGAAAGTGGAAAGTTTTACACGTGAATTGGAGGCAGGGTTTTAATTCTTTTTTTTAAATGCACGTACTGATTTGATTTTTAACAGCTAAGATATAAAATCAAAGAGTGCATACAATAGATGCAATAATTAAAACGAACGTACGCCCAAATGAATTAACGAGTAACATAACCTAAATTTATATGTTTTCTTATTTATTCACTACTTATATTTAATTATACGTAATCTAAACATTAAATTTTTATTTCAAAATATTATTATTTAAAATTTCTCAAAAATTCAATTAAATACGTTATTAAAAACCGTTTAAAATTTATGGGTTGTTACAGAAGCTATCATACTCATATTTACTTATTGTTGATTTAACTTACATAAGAACTTTTAATTCTGACCCGAGTGTTTTTTCTTTTCATTACGCTCAAGTCAGCCCGAGCATTTCAGTGTTTGAAGGCATTATTTCTAGAGGATGGAGACGAAGTTTGGAATGTTATATTATTAGTATTATTCCGCTGCATCATTATTGGTATATTGTTGTTTGTACTTTGATTATGTTATAAAAAAATGTGTAATCAAATGTATATTGGAAAACAGCTTTATGAACCGTTTATTTGATTATTATATTTGGTCATTCCGTTGTGAGGTTTTGTGTTTTCTCTTATTTTCTTATTAAACCCAAATGATAATCCACCCTTTTGAATGGTTTGAGTTAGACATGTGTTGTTTATTGTCAGCTTAAATCGTCCAAAATAGTGGGTCGTCATAGTTGGTATCAGAGCTTTGATCTAGAGATATCTTACCTGTTGGGGATTAAGCTCATTAAGAGACACGGTAATGGAATGCCCTATTATGAGTTGAGAGTATAGATATATGAGAAAGCGTATTTGTTAGTGCTATAAAAATGTTTTGTATTGTGTTAATTTTTTTCTGTTGACTATTTATGAATTCCAGTCGGTACATAGGAAGCTATGGCATCGATAGAGATTTCTAAACAGTTAAACAGGGTAAACCAATGCAATATTGTTTTTGAAATAGACAAATGAAATAATTTTACCTAGTATTATATTTTATATTTAAAAGAATAATATTCCATAAAGTGATATGGTTATTTCGGTGTGTTGTTTGTTAGAAAACGATAATATTCAATCATTGTTGTTTATTGTTAGATTAGTTAAGGTTCTTAAAACTATTGACTGTTGTATGTTATAGAAAATGTAATTTTTATAAATGCGGTATTAATTAAGATTTTAAAAAAAAATTAAATAGAAATTTTAGAACTTAAACGCTGGTGTTTGAATTTGGTTTTCAAAAATTTTGAATTTTTTTTTGAAAAAAAATAATATTAGTATTACTTGGAAGTATTTTCGAATAGGAATATTTTCAATAAGATTTGAAAGAAATGTTTTAAAAAGAATTTTTAAAAGGGAAGTAAGTTCTGTACTCCTCTCTTCTATCGATGGAAAATAATTTCGACGATGACGGCCGCATCATCGACATTCATTTTCGAGTCTTAAAGTGGGGGAGACCACTTAGTAGCTTTGCTATGCATTTGGTTCGATAAACAGATTTTGATTTAAAATTTATAAATAAATATGATCTGATATATATAAAATGATACCAGTATATTTATTCCAAAACGATTTGAAATGAACTCGGTATTTGAATAATTGAGTTCTTATTAATTAATGATTTCCAGTTGTAGAAATAAAATGAAATTTTAGTAGTTGAAAACTTCTAAAATAAGAAATAAGAAATTGAAGCTTAGTGTTTAAATGAAATACGAGAAGTTAAAATTTAATAGTTGTAAATTATTGAACATTTTTGTTAACTAAAATGAAGAAGATAAATTTGTATAGCGCTCAATTACATTCTAAAAACATATATAAAACTTACCAGAAATGTTAAAAAGTTGTAATGTTAAATACGAACATGTAATAGAATATTATACAAGTAAAAGCTTAAGTAACAAAAAAATGCTTCAAATGAACACATGTTTATAAATGAAGAATCAAGAGTTACAAAAAATGTTATAAACTTATGTTAATGTTTTGAAATGGCTAATAATTAAATTGAATAGTTAAAAGTGAATATGATTTAAGTAAATGTTATAAACTTAAAGAAAATGTTGAGATGATTCATAAATGTAATTAATATTAAATGATACAATATATGAAGGAATAAATGTGAATAAAAAAGAATAGAGAAACTTAATCATGTAATGATTCATTAATGAATATTAATTAAAGGTTAATCAAGTTATATAAGAAAGTAATAAATGTGAATTAAACTGGAATGAAATGTATGTAATACTTTAAGAATTTATTCATTGATGATTTTGAATATTGAATGGGAAATAATTTATGTAAGTAAATGAAAGTAAAATATTAAAAGATGATCGTGTATGAATGAATAAAAATAAATGGAAAATAAATGATGTGAAAAGAAACCAATAGAATAAATATAAATAATATTTAAAATTCTATGTTGTTTGACTTATGGAAAGTTTGGGAAATGATACTTGGTTTGAGGTTGCATAAATAATACATTAAGTAATTATCTAAGGCCGTTGAGTGTAAGGTACACAGTTTATTTATCACCCTTATACGATGAAATTTTTTGTAACCTGGATAAACCATTAGTTTTGGTTGCCATGGATATATGATGGATTCTTTGGTTGCATATAATTGTCATGCTGCATTTGTTACATATGATTGTTCTATATGTCGTGTTGTTTGTGCTATTAATTAGAACAACTAATATACGTTTCATTTTATATAGTTTTAACTCTTTTGGATTATGTAAGGGGAATACAGGTTTATGGAAGCAATAGCGGTTGCTTTTAGTTTCACAAATAAAGTTTGTTTGCCCGAAAAATAGGTACAATTTTGGATTTCAGTTTTTGTAGCGGCATTTTATTATCTTTCCCTTGGTTTGGGATGTTTTATTATTGAAATATGATATATATGTAATTATTGATATTTTTTTCGGACCTAACCGCGCAAAGGAGATGCTACCGAAATTTTCTGTAAATTTAGGACTAAGAATTTTTTTGTAGAAGTTGAGTTATTTTCAAATTTTATTTAAACTTAAATATGTAAGATAAATTGTTTATAAATTGATTATTTTAAATAGTTTCTTGATTCTTTCTTGTTTCTTTTTGGAGACGAAAAGTTTTGAGTGGAGGAGATTGCAACGTCCCATATTTTTTATAATTAAAAATATTAAATTTAGTAAGATTTTTGGAATTTAATATTGTAAAAAATTAAAATTTATGATTTACAAAATAATAAAATAATTAGATATAATTTAAAAATATTGTTTGAATGTTATTGAAAACTATTGTAATGTGATTTCAATCAATTGTAATAATAAAGGTAAATGAGGAATAAAATAAATGATGTACCAAACGGTGGAATTATATGTTATTTAATTGAAATTTGTTTTAATATAGAATATGAAATCAATTATTTAGTACGTAAATTTATTAAACTTTGTTTGTAAACAATAAATTTATAAATACGCTTAAACTATTTAAATGTAAATTTTGTTTTATTTCTCATCTTATTATTTAATTCATTTGAAATTAATTTGAAAATCGATGGAAATTTAATGTAATCTTAATATTGCAGTTAGTATGAGCAAAGACGTTAAATGTTGAGCGTCGAGTGTAATAAATTGGAAATTATGTTTAATTAACACGTAAGGTATTTGTCGATTTAATAATAAGAATTTAAATTAAAAAATACAAGAATTTGTTGAAATTTGAAATATATACTAAACAGATTTTATTACAGTTGTAATTTCACGATGAAATTAATTTAATATTAAAATCTTGGATTTAATATGGAAAATTTAATTTTAAAATATTACTAATTCCTGTTTGACTAAGAATGATGATAGAAAACTTTTAATCTATTATTTAAAAGTGATTCAATCAGTTTAGTAATAATCCGTTTTAATTAACGTGCCAAAATAAATATAATGTGATGCTTAAAAGCGAACTTTTATATACAATAGAATAAGGGTTTGAAATTAGTTTCATTGAGTTTAAAATTATTGAAAATCGATATTTCAATAATGGGATGACCTATTTTCGTTTTGGGAACGAAACGGAATTTTCGGGCCTTTTTGACCCAATCTATTTATATTCAAATAAAAAATATGTTATTTTTAAAATGAAATTATTCAAATTGATTCAGATATATGAAAAAATAATAAAATCGAATTATTAATGAACGTCGTAGTTTGTTATAAGGTACTTGTAAATTAGAAATATTGTATTTGTCCATATTCATGAATTGGTAATTTATTTGAGTATAATTCAATAGTTTATCTAACAATAAAATGTTAACTTTTTTGTACAATGCAATTAGGTCTCAAAACTAGTTCCATTGTGTTCAAAAGGCCTTTTTACCTATAGATTGCCTGTGAGCATGCCTCGATTGGAGTTCGGGTTGTTTTGAACCTTACGCTATAAATTGGCACGTAGATATAGACGAAAATATCATTAAAAATATTAAGAAACCCTAATTTTATCATGGCAGCCACCACCCATTTCAATGGCTGAAAATGCTTCATCTTCTTTCCCTTGGATTTCTCTCATCTCTCAACAAAATCGCTCGACCCGAAAGCGAAAGTTGTAGAGCTCGATGAGATCTATAAAATGTACGGTTGGATCGAGCTAATTGCATCAGAGTCGTCGAAATCTGGCTATGAACTGACTACGGGTTTTTTCTTGTTTTGTGTGCAAATCGAGGCGGCAGAGGCAACGTAATCTTTGGTAAAGGAAGAGGAGGCGATGGCGCATGCGATGGTGGTCTTCGATCATGGCGCGGCGGCCTGGAGTAGTATGCGGCAAAAAAAAGGTGAACGATAGTTGTGGGTTTGTTTTGGAACATGAGTGTTTGGAGAGGAAGAGGTATTTATGATATTGCCCTTTTGCTTATTTAATTCGAATTTGAATTTCAAATCTTCTAACTAGCATTAATTTTGCATACGAACTCGAATTCACACGGGGTTTCTTCTGTTGGGATCATATCAAAATTTAGGACAACATGAAACTTGTTTAGTTGAATTTGAGGACTATTGAAATTTTAGGCTTTTACTGGATTTTAAATCGGCTATGAATCAAAGGTGAGTGATTTAACCCACTTACGCAATACTAAATCTTTTTTTGTTAGTTGAATTAAACTCATGAAGTGATAAGAATTTTATTGATCACTATTTGGTGATCTAAATTGTCATTTAAATTTAGTTTGAATTAATATTGAATTAAATTTACTTTTCAATTATATTGAATTTAATTGCTAGTTAAGTACCTAATATTGATAACTATTTAATTGTTGTGATTTATTGGCTGACTTGGATGTTGATTGTGATGGATGTCTATTTATTGACATTTTGAACGATTGGATGTTTATTTACTTTTACATATGCATGTTATCACTCTGTATATGTTAAGTGACATCATATAAACTATTACTTGAATTATTACGAATAAATTAAAAAACAGGTTGAAATAATATATAACTATGACATTTTGATTTGGATCGAAATGATATATCTATTCCTATAATTAAAATTGAAATAACTGATCACTTGGCCATAGGGTAGAAAATTATATACGGACACCGGATAGGTTAAATTAAATGGTTTTAAAATCTTGAATTTGAATTAAATGATATTGTTTTAAAGGAAATAAATTATGGATTTATATGAATTAAATCATTTTTAATTTAAGCTTTGAAATGTTGAAACTGAAATTGGTTAAATGAAATTGTTTTAAAGAATTGAATTGGAAATGTGAAGTTATACTCATGGTATGACTTTCATTTTGGAAACTATTTTAAGAATTGGACCTTAAAATTGAAAAATGAGGTTTAAATTTGATTTAAGCAATTCAAATCAGTAAATTGAAATTGGACATGGGTCCAGATTTGTGAAATGGAAGGAAACAGCTTGAATTGATATTATTTTCAAAATAAATTATTTAAATATAAACTGTTTAAAATCTATCCTTTTAGTATTCAATTTATTTATATTTTCCAAACTATTTTTTTGTGTAAATAACATTCAATACTCAAACCATTTTATATCAACTGTTTTAAATCTTTAAACTATTTTAAAATATTTAAATTATACAAACTAATTTCTAAAATTTCAAACTGTGCAAAGTTGAAGTGTTTACATTTTAATCATTGATTTAAATGCAAATGTGGTTAAATGAGGTTATATCCCAAACTTGAATTTGAAATGATATTTTCCAGTGAAATGACATATTTTGAGTAAATATGGTATTTTGAAATGAAGTGGTATTTTGAAGTGAATATGATATATTGATATCAAATGTGAACTGTTTTCGAAATATAAAAGAACTAACAGGTGTGGAAAATGACATTTCGTTATTAAAAAGACCGAAGCCTCTTATTGGCTACTCTTTGTCAATATTGGAACCACTTTAACAACTGTATACATGGTGCATGATCTAGAATGAAGTGGTTGGATTTGGTGAACGTTTGTTGGATTTGAAGAAAGAAAACGATGATGGATGACCTCGGCACTTATGCCAATTTGAAATGACTATAATAGGATGGCATGTCAAGGCCAAGTGGGCTAGCTGCTCCTAGTGGACACACCTCTTCGTGTTACTATATTGATGTCGGATTGATCGGTGCACCTTGAATTGATTTTGGGGGTTGGATGCGGTGGGCGGTCGTAGCCATGATGTGTTACCACCAGCCCTATGATCCGAACTGGTAGTATCCTACCTTGGACACAGCCTCATGTGCCCTGTCATACTTTTATCCTTATACGCGACCACTACGACTTTGATTTAGTGTTGTTATCACAACGCATCATTGGCTACCGAAGTTACTGGTGACGCTACTAAGGCAAACTGTAGGACAACGCTAAAAAATGTATTAAGGGGGGTCGATATAAAGCCTTAACGCTATTTTAATACTTTACTTTACTGATAGAAATTACAGATGTAACGTATCTTACTTCATATAGATAGTTTAACAGATCCTTAGGAGATGGAATATCCTGTAAAATCTTTTAAGTTATTGCACTTACGTTATACACTGGATAGGAGATGTAAAATCCCGTAAACATCTTTGAAGCTATCACACTCATATTTACTTGTTGTTGATTTAACTTACATAAGAACTTTTAGTTCTAACTCGAGTGTTTTGTCTTTTCATTACGCTCGGGTAAGCTTGAGCATTTTAGTGCTTGAAGACATTATTTCTAGAGGACGTAGATAGAGTTTGGTATATTATATTATATTATTATTCCGCTGCATCATTAGCGGTATGTTGTTTTTTGTACTTTTTATGTTGTAAAAAAATTGTGTAATCAAATGCATATCGTAAAACAACTTCATGAACTATTTATTTGATTATTGTATTTGGTCATTCCACTGTGAGATTTTGTGTTTTGTTTTTTCTCTTTTCTCTTATTTTCTAAACCCCATTGATAATCCACCCTTTTGAATGGTTTGAGTTAGACATGTGTGGTTTATTTACGACTTAAATCATTCAAAAGGGTGGGCCATCACAGTGTTTCTGTGACAATTAATATGACAATGTTATTTTAAATATATAAATATTTTGGGACTCTAGTGTAAAGTTTTTGCTAGAAATGAGAAATTATTGAGATGAGAATGTGCCACAAAAAGTTGGTATCTGTAGCAATTAATGTGACAATGTCAATTTAAAGGTTCGAATGTTTAGGACCGTATTGTAAAAAGCAGTGAAAGGTAAGAGTATACAAAAAGACTTAGATATATCATCTGTGATGAGAAATTATCGAGAGTGTAAAATGCTAAAGTTGCATAATAGATTTTGAATGAGAGTGAAAATTATTTGATTGAGAGGATTAATGTAGGTTTCAATGGACGTGGGAAGGAGATATACGTCCAATGTCAATTGGAGGAGAAATAGTGATAAAATTATGAAAGTGCCATAAATGGAAGACCATTGTTTCTATGGCAATTAATGTGAAAATTTTAATTTAAAGGTACAAATGCTTAGGGGCTTTAGTGTAAAATGTAAGTAAGAACAATAAATCATAGTTTGAGATGAGACTTAAGATGGTGAGAGATAAATATTGAATCCATATTTAGTTTCTTATAATATACAATAGATTTTCCTCAATTGAGAATACGATTTGAGTGAGAAGATTAATGTTGGTTTTACTTGATTTGTGAAGGGGAATAGTTGTAAACTGGAGGAAAAATAAAGATATAAACTAAGTAAGTGACGCAGCGGATTAATCAAAAAATAAACTTCAATCGGTGAAAGTAGCAATCGGTGGATTGATGAATACCAAAATGCCCAAATTCGTTGATCCGAAGATACCGAATTCTAGCTATCTCAAACACGTTGATAGCGCACTATACCGTGTTCAAAGATCTACGATTCTTCGTACGTTGATCTAGCGCACTAGATACCGTGAATCGGCTTCTACGATCGTTGAATCGAGCGCACTCGATTAACCGAAAGAGGAGACAGGAGATTACACTCAACTACCAATTTAAGATGAAAGCACACAGCAATCAACAAGAAATTTTATTCAAAAATCGACCCCCAAAATGTACAACACACGCGTATTTATAGTGTTTCACAACCCTGGTCCTTAAGTCGGCTGCGACTTACGACCCACTTTAAGTCGGCAACGACTTAGTACCATAGCGACCTAACCCCCTTTACAACACAGCACACGCAAACGACTCACTAGGTCGCTAGCCGACCTAACTGACTCAAGACACAGGCCACACGACTTAACAACTGACGATATACGGCCGACCTAACTAGGTACGACCTGACACAACTGACGACTCATTTATTTTCACGACCGACACATCTATTAAGTCGTAAACGACTTAAGTTACACTGCCACAAAATTACAGACTCAACACTTAGGTCGTATACGACCTATCGACCTACGACTCAAAGAAACACATCACAACATCACATACTGGCTCAACAACATACTGCTTAGCTCTTTGCCGACTTATCAATCAACACAACACATAAGTCGGTGACGACCTATAATACTATACGACTTAAAGAACACAGACGACTTAACTTCCAAGCGACTTACTCTTCAGTTCCCGCCTTAACTTAGGTCGTAGCCGACTTAGTCCTTGCATTCCAACTCGTGCTGTTATCTTGTTAACCCGTGATGCTTCTCCTGTAGCTTTAGACCGTACACGACTTAAAAGCCCCGAACGACTTAAACCCATGCTAGGTCGGGAATGACTTAGGACTTCATCATTAACTCGCACGCCTTCCCCCGGTGACTCCTTAGGTCGGAAATGACTTATAGGTACCATCTTAAGTCGTGAACGACTCATGCTAATGGCTTGCAATTGTTCGACCTTGGTCTGAGCTGCATCATCCTCCCCTGGTTGAGAACAATTCGTCCTCGAATTTGTATCTTTTTCCACAACAATCTCACCTCCATGATACGGAATTAAATGTTTGATGTTAAAAACATCAGAAGTATAAACGTCATCTGGTAATTTTAATCGATATGCATTCTCATTGATCTTCTTTAAAACTTCAACTGGACCAATTTTCTGCGCTTTCAATTTATTGTACGTTCCCACCGGAAAACGATCTTTTGTCAACACTGCATAAACTAAATCACCTTCGTTAAATTCAACATTTCGTCGCTTCAAATCTGCAAATTTCTTATATTTCTCATTTGACTTTTCCAATCGTTCCTGAACGATTTTATGACATTCATTCAACCCATCAACAAAGTCTATAGCTTGTTTAACCGTCCCCTTTGGTTGTGGCACTACGGCTAAGTCCAATGGTCCCCTGGGTAGATTTGAATATACAATCTGAAATGGACTGAATCCCGTACTACGATTCACTGCATGATTATGAGCAAACTCTGCCTGGCATAACTTCATGTCCCAACTCTTCAGATTATCCTTCACCAAACATCGTAACAAATTTCCCAACGATCTGTTAACAACTTCTGTTTGTCCATCAGTTTGCGGATGATAAGCGCTACTAAATTTCAGCTTCGTTCCAACCATCTTCCACAAACTCAACCAAAAATGGCTTAGAAATCTAGTATCCCGATCAGAAACAATAGATTCTGGTAAACCATGCAATCGATACACCTCCTTAAAGAATAATTGTGCCACTCGAACTGCATCCGCTGTCTTCTTGCAGGCAATAAAATGTGCCATTTTCGAAAATCTATCCACCACAACGAATATAGAATCATTTCCCCTTTGAGTTCTCGGCAAACCCAAAACGAAATCCATGCTGATATCAACCCATGGTTTAGATGGTACAGGTAACGGCATATACAATCCCGCATTCGTCGCTGTCCCCTTCGAAATCTGACAAATATGACACCTTTCCACAAACCTCTCTACCTCTTTCCTCATCGATGGCCAAAAATAAGATTGAGAAATTAATTGCAAAGTACGATCTCTACCCACATGGCCTTCTTCGTGCAACTCTTTGATAATCCTCATTCTCAAACTGCTCTCTGGAATACATAATCGATTTCCTTTAAACAAGAATCCATCAACCAACATAAATTCATCAGTATCTCCATCCTTAACTTTCTCAACGAACTTTACAAAGTAAGGATCCTCCCCAAACAATTCTGGTAATAATTCAAACCCCGTCACCTCAACTTTCATTGTAGTCAACAATTGGTTCCTTCTACTCAAAGCATCAGCCACACGATTCGTCACCCCAGATTTGTGCTTAACAACAAAGGTAAATTGCCGTAAATATGCAATCCACGATGCATGTTTCGCTGAAATCTTATCCTGCCCCTGTAAATGCTTCAACGCCTCATGATCAGTGTAAAGAACAAACTCTTTCTGAAATAGATAATGCCTCCAATGTTTAACAGCTTGCACAACAGCATAAAACTCAACATCGTATGTACTATATCTCATCTTTTACCCTGATAACTTCTCACTGAAATATGCAATAGGTCTTCCACACTGACTCAACACTACTCCAATTCCAACCTTTGATGCATCAGTGTGTAGCTCAAACAACAACTGAAAATCTGGTAATACAAGAATTGGTGCTGTCGTCAAAAGTTCTTTGATTCGTTCAAAAGCAACTCCTGCTTCCTCCAACCAAGAAAACTGTTTCCCTTTCATACAATCAGTAACCGGTGCCATCACGCTACTGAAGTGTGGAATAAACCTTCGGTAGAATAATGCCAATCCATGAAAGCTTCTAACTTCAGTGATAGTTCTCGGCGGTGGCCAATTTCTAATAGCTTCAACTTTACTCTGGTCCACCTGGATTCCTTTCTCAGATACAACATATCCCAAGAATAAAACACTTCTCGTCATGAACACACATTTCTTCGTAGCTGCATAAAATTGTTCCTCACGAAGAATAATTAACACCTTTCTCAAATGCTCTACATGCTCCTCCGTACTCGCACTATAAATCAGAATATCATCAAAGTAAACTACAACAAACTTCCCAATGTACGGTCTGAAAATTTGATTCATCACCCTCATAAATGTACTCGGTGCATTTGATTGACCAAACGGCATAACCAACCATTCATATAAACCTTCTCTCGTCTTGAATGCGGTCTTCCATTCGTCTCCCGGTCTAATTCGAATTTGATGATATCCACTCTTCAAATCAATCTTCGAAAAGATAGTAGCTCCACTCAACTGATCTAGCAAGTCATCCAACCTCGGCATAGGAAATCGGTAGTGAACAGTAATCTTGTTCAAAGCTCGACTATCGGTACACATTCTCCATGTTCCATCCTTCTTTGGCACCAACAATGCTGGTACTGCACAAGGACTCAAGCTTTCCTGAACACGTCCCTGCTCTAACAATTCTTCCACTTGCCTTCGCAACTCCTCATGTTCCTTCGGACTCATTCGGTAATGTGGTCGATGTGTTAAACTGCTCCCGGAACAAGATCAATTTGATGTTGAATGTCCCTCGGTGGCGGTAACTCCTTCGGCAACTCTTCTGGAAATACATCTTCAAATTCTTTCAAAACTGGCTTTGCTTCTTCTGGAATTTCAACCTCTTCATGACTCTCTCTTCCAATCAACAAATAGACTTCAGGCTCATCTTCAACTTCCTTAACAAACTCCTTCAAAGATAGCAAAGTTTTCAGTTCTTCGATCTCCTCTAGCTTGCTCTCCTTCTGTTGCTGCTTCTTGGAAACCAAAGTGATTTTAGTACCCTCGAACATGAAACTATAGCTATTAGCACGACCATCATGTTGCACTGCCCTATCAAACTGCCACGGTCTGCCCAACAAAAGATGACACACATCCATGTCTACAACGTCACACCAAATTTCGTCTTTGTACTTCTTCCCAATAGAAAAATTAACACAAGCCCTTCGACACACCTTCACTTCACCACCCTTCCTCAACCATGCTAGCTTGTACGATTTAGGATGCTTCTCAGTTTTCAAGTTCAACTTCCTTACTGCTTCTGTAGAGATAATATTGTCACAGCTTCCAGCATCAATAACGAACTTGCAAACTTTTTCCAAAATAGTGCATGTCGACTGAAAAATATTGCTTCTCAACCAACTAGAATCCTCTTCTTGCTTTGGTGTAAGACATGACCTCCTCATCATAAGATTACAACCTTCATCTCCAGATAATTCTTCTTCCTCCTCGACATAAGGTGTATTTGAACATTCTGCCTCCTCACCATCATCCTCAATCTCAGCAACCATTGCTCTCTTCTTCGGCTTCGGACATTCATTGCTTTTGTGACCCAACTCCTGACAATTATAACATTTGAAACCACTGCTAACCTTAGCCTTCTCAGCCTCCTTCACCACTGGTTTTGTAACTGGTTTAGGAACATTAGAACTTCCACTAACACCCTTCGCTTGATTATTGGAATTAGTAAACACACCACCTCCACGCCTTCCTTGCTTCTCCCAAGCCAACGCTTTCTGATGTGCCTCTGCCACTGACCTAGGATCAAACATATTAACCATATCCTGCATCTGCATTCTCAATCCCCCAATGAATCTAGCAGTTAGCTGTTCTTCCGTTTCCATAATATCATTCCTGGCAATGAGTTGGTAAAATTCGTCAGCATAATCACTAACAGACTTCGTCCCTTGCCTCAGATTCTGCAATCTCTGGTACATAAGTGATTGATAGTTGTAAGGTAAAAATGTAGCTCTCATCATTTTCTTCATCTTATCCCAAGACTCAACCTTTGACTTCCCCATTCTCTCTCTCGTAAGTTTAGTTTGCTGCCACCATGCCAAAGCTCTCCCCCTTAACCTAGTAGCAACTAACTTCACCCTTCGATTCTCCGGAACCTCCTTGAAATCAAAGATTTCCTCCACATTTGACAACCAATCTAAGAATTCTTCAGCAACCATCCCACCTTTAAATTCAGGAATTTCCATCTTCATACCCGACTCCCATCGACGATCTTCATCCACATCTCGATATGAATTTCGAACTTGGTCTCGATCTCGATAATGAATACTAGCTCTATCAACCTCTTCATCAAAATCAAAAGTACGCCTACATCGATCTCGACCATTATCATCCCTTCGTTCATGCATGCTTCTTCGACTATGTCTCTCTTCATCTCTATATGGTTCATTGTCAAATTCACGTTGACTTCTTCTCTCTTCATGTCCATAGTCATGATGATCTCTTCGTGATGAAATTGATGTTTCTCTTCTATCTCTAAAAGAATGCGGTGATACCCTCCTCGCTTCCGCAACCGATGGCGAAACTCGGTTTCCTCCATGGTTCGAGTTTGGTGATCTCCTCCTTTGAGTTTGATTCAAATCATTCATCAACTTCTCTAACTTTCCAATGCCTTCATCAAATTTCTCATTGATACGTTGTTCCATAAGCTCGGCTTCTTCTCTTCTATACAAAGCTTCAACATTTTGATGACGGTTAGCTCTTCTTGGCGGCATGATTGAAACTTCTCAGAAACTTCAAATACTTCAATATAAGTCAAACAAGTCACGGCTCAATTCAACTTGGCTCAACTATCACTTGACTCGGCTCGGCAACAAGCAACGACTCAAGGATAGGTCGGTTTCAACTCAACAAAGCACGGCTTAACACTCCACTTGGTTCGGCCACCTACTCCAACCCTTCAATTCAAACAACTTTAAACTTCAAAAGACTTCAAAACTCTCCAACACAAGCCCAAACAATGCACAGCCTTCAAACACTTTTCCAACTCTAGATCCAAAATGAAATGGATCAAAATCTTCAAACTCGTTGCAACTTCAAGATGAACACGATGAACTCCAACTTCAAACTTCAAATACTTGGCTCCAAGAATCAACTTAGCTATGATTGGCTAAGTATGGCTCTGATACCAAGCTGACGCAGCGGATTAATCAAAAAATAAACTTCAATCGGTGAAAGTAGCAATCGGTGGATTGATGAATACCAAAATGCCCAAATTCGTTGATCCGAAGATACCGAATTCTAGCTATCTCAAACACGTTGATAGCGCACTATACCGTGTTCAAAGATCTACGATTCTTCGTACGTTGATCTAGCGCACTAGATACCATGAATCGGCTTCTACGATCGTTGAATCGAGCGCACTCGATTAACCGAAAGAGGAGATAGGAGATTACACTCAACTACCAATTTAAGATGAAAGCACACAGCAATCAACAAGAAATTTTATTCAAAAATCGACCCCCAAAATGTACAACACACGCGTATTTATAGTGTTTCACAACCCTGGTCCTTAAGTCGGATGCGACTTACGACTCACTTTAAGTCGGCAACGACTTAGTACCATAGCGACCTAACCCCCTTTACAACACAGCACACGCAAACGACTCACTAGGTCGCTAGCCGACCTAACTGACTCAAGACACAGGTCACACGACTTAACAACTGACGATATACGGCCGACCTAACTAGGTACGACCTGACAAAACTGACGACTCATTTATTTTCACGACCGACACATCTATTAAGTCGTAAACGACTTAAGTTACACTGCCACAAAATTACAGACTCAACACTTAGGTCGTATACAACCTATCGACCTACGACTCAAAGAAACACATTACAACATCACATACTGGCTCAACAACATACTGCTTAGCTCTTTGCCGACTTATCAATCAACACAAAACATAAGTCGGTGACGACCTATAATACCATACGACTTAAAGAACATAGACGACTTAACTTCCAAGCGACTTACTCTTCAGTTCCCGCCTTAACTTAGGTCGTAGCCGACTTAGTCCTTGCATTCCAACTCGTGCTGTTATCTTGTTAACCCGTGATGCTTCTCCTGTAGCTTTAGACCGTACACGATTTAAAAGCCCCGAACGACTTAAACCCATGCTAGGTCGGGAATGACTTAGGACTTCATCATTAACTCGCACGCCTTCCCCCCGTGACTCCTTAGGTCGGAAATGACTTATAGGTACCATCTTAAGTCGTGAACGACTCATGCTAATGGCTTGCAATTGTTCGACCTTGGTCTGAGCTGCATCAGTAAGTGTCATAAATGGTTGGTTTCTATGGAAAATAATTTGACAATGTCAATTTAAAGGTTCAAATGCTTAGGACCGTATTGTAAGAAGTAGTGAAAAATAAGATCATACAAAAATACACTAGCAAGATATATCATCTAAAATGACAAAATATTGATGGGATAAAATATAAAAATTCATCTAGAAATTGTATTAATTTAGTATTTGGAATGAAAATGAATGTGGTGAGAGATAAACTATTTTTCTTATATTCAGTTCTCATATTGAATTCAGTTTCTTATATTTAATAACAGATAGAATAATAAGAGATAGATATACACAATAGATCTTTCTTCATGTAATAAATTTATTTGTGTGAGAAGATTAATGAAGATCTTAATGGATGTGAAAAGCAAATATAAGTGTAATGTGAATTGGAATAGAAATAGAAATAAATAAAGAAATTTTCAAGAAACTAAGATTGCTGGTTTCTATGGCAATTAATGTGACAACGTTAATCTAAAGACATAAATTTTCAAGGACTATAATGTAAAATATATGCTAGAAATGCTAATAAATCACCATTTAAGATGAGTTTTATTTATGTTAACGCTACATTTTGAGCACCTGGTTGGATTTATAAACATACTTCCATAAATTAATATAGGACAAAAATCAACTTGAAAATTGCATAAACCTTTATAAACATCTATTCCAACTTATCAAGATAAACATAAATGGATAATAGTTAAAAGTAGTTATAGTGAAATAAATAACAAAATCAGCAATATTTTCTTTACTGATAAAGTTAGTAGTGAAAAATTGAATTTTGTCTTCACTGATTTAGAAACCCAATTCATATTTTCTTTATAACTATAATTAAAAAAGTCTGTAAACCCAAAAATAACTTTGTAGTAAAGAATTGAATTTTTTTCTTTACTAACATAGAAACTCGGGTTTGAAGAAGCGGTGGTTTAACAGTAAGAAACTAACGTAAGAAGATAATTAAATTGAGAAGAAAGAAAGTACCCAGCTTTCTAAGGATATTTTAATCTTTAAAATTTTATTTAATTTAGAGGGGGCTACTAAGTAATTATCTGGTTGAAATAGAATTTGCCTAAATTATTTATTCATATAAGGATATTAATATAATTACCCCTAAAAAGAAAGTGAGCATAACTAAATATAACAATTTGAAAAAACAAAAAGTATTGGAGTAATAAATCTACTTTTATTGTTATTAAATACGAGTATAAATGCAAGTCCAGTTGGACCTGCATTTAGTCATGGTCACTTCACCGTTTACTTTTTTATTTTTTAATTAGGATATGGAGGTTTTTCTTTATATTTGTATATTTAGTTTTTTCTTATAATCAATAAACCAAGTCACACTTATAAATTATGACATTTTTAGTCGCACAATTTAAAAAAATTAGTGAGTTATGTGTATAAGTTTAGGAATTGTACATTGTAAAATATATTTATAAAGACTATTTTTTTAAATATTTATAAATCACTAAATTATCATTTATAACAAGTATGTTTAATGTGTATACAAAATTTGAAAGAAATGAATCACTCTCATATGCAAGCAATTTTGTATGGTGAAAAACTCGGTAAATAAAGGATAATACACATGTTGGCTTGCATTTAATAAATTAGGTATTTAGAGTTTATACATAATATCTTATACTATATTTGTTGTTATTGGTTCAGACATTGATAACTTTCTATGTTACAGCAATCAGACCACCAACAGTGCCATCAAATTCTTGCATGTTCCAGTACAAAATGATTAAATCATTTGATGGTAGAATGGCTTAGTACTAATCTTCACTGGAAAATTAGAATGAGTATGAATTGCTGAGTGCAGCATTTTATATACTAAGCCTTATTTTCATATTATAGTTTACAGTTCTAATCTTCACTGGAAAATTAGAATGAATATATTTAGGACCACGTAAATAGAATGAAATACTAAAAAATTATTTCAACATTAGGAATATGATAAAAGGATTTAAAACTGAAAAATGCATGTGTTACTAATTCTGTATGCTGATTAAAAACAATGCAAGATAGTGCTATAACTCATATGGGACAAACCAAAGTTCATTAACCATCAATATTATTACTGAACTAAGAGAAACATTACATTCTAATACAAAGAGAAATGCAAGTAATGCTAAAAAACACAACCATATTTTACTACAAAATACCAACAATCAACTTATTTTATTACATACAATAACTATTAATAAAGGATAAGACTGATCCCAAATAAAGCTAAGAAAATCATAAGTCCAGTCCAAGCATACCAATAATGATTACCTGGGTTTTTGAAAGTTGAGTAACTCTTTACGGTCACAACTACCATATGATGCAGCAGAGTCATAACAAAGCTTCAAATCTTTCACTACATTAGAAATACGGTTTATGATAATTTGCGTGGATAAGGCACCGTAAAAATTTTGTGATGTTTCTTGAAGTTTCAACATGATCAGGTGATGTATAATACATAGATTAATGCTGTTATTGGTATAACTTTGGTCGCTTTCTTTGTGAGGCATTTTGAGACAAACTGACATTGCAGTAAAACATGTTGAAATATTAACTATTCATTACCATGGAACTTTTATTTGCATTATCCATTCAATACCACATTCATATTTAAACTTGATTTATCTCTCGATTGTTGCTTCAAAATTCTAAAAAATATATTCTTCAGTAAAAACAACCTTTAAACCATATTTTTAGTAATCGGTTACTTACACTTCAGCAAAATTTTATTCGGATGCATCATTTGTAAAAAAAAAACTTGATTGAAACTAATAGCTGCAAGGTAATGCTTGGTGTATAATTATTTGTTGATCAACTTAGGCAGAAATTCTATTTAAGCTTAGCCTATTACTGACTTCAACCTCCAGCTGTGAAAAGAGATGAGTCAAATTGCCCTTACGTCCCACTTTTCTTCTCTATTCAGCAATTCACATAATCATACTATAAGTAAATAAATACGAAAATCAAATCTCAAGCAATTTGTTTTATATAAAAAATAGTGAACAGCTGATGCCAGAAGAAGTCATGGAGGGAGACTATGTGGATAACAGGGACACTCTTCCAAAATTTCACCATTTACTGTGCACAGCGCTGTGCATACCATCTTTGTGCATTTTCATTTACAAACTATCACATATATCTCATTCTTCTTTTTGCTGCCTCTGTGCACTGCTACAACCTATCCCTTAGCCTTGTTTTCACCTTGCACATATACTTCAAAACATAAATCACTCACTGCCTTGCTTCGAAACCCCTATCACAAACAGTTGCTGCAACACCCTTAATCTGCTCCTCTAAACTAACTGCACACATACAAACTACAACATTTCAATACTGATAACGTCCCATCCTTCATACATCTCCTCAGTCATCACTTCTCTACAACATTGCTACTTCACCCAAACCATCTACCACCTTTATTACATACATCTCTCTATCACCAGAGCAACTGCCTTCCATACCACTGCTTGCCGCAGCCTTTTACACATTTCCACTATTACTTCGGTACCCCATGCATACATATAACCACCCTTCTGCAATATCAGTCATCACTACTCCTTCATCCATTACCAACTACCTTTGTCGCAAGCACTATTACTATCGGACCACATCCTTATTGCCTGTCACAAATCATCACATCGTTCCTCCCCTACCCATTGTGCCACTGCTATATCACAAACTCCACCAACATCTATTCACCCACAAACAACCACCGTTATAGTACAAAGACTCCACAACTTTCACACACCATACCATCATACCATACTTCAACCACTCCTTCCCAATCACTCAGTCAAATACCCCCTGAAGCACCATATCAAATACCATCATATCTTTAAACCCACACTGCTGCAAACGGTCCATCTAGTACCTCTTCAATAGCTCACTTACGTCCATCATGTCGTGAAGTACTCTTCAATATTTCATCATCTTCTAGAAGGGTAGACGGAAAAAAATAGGAGACTGACCAAATTTCTTTTCCAGCTTTTTGTCAGACATAAATGGCATCTTGCTCTCTGCACCGTGGTCGATGAATTGTTTAGGTCAGTTAAACAAAATAAAGATTATGAAAAAAATGTTGTGTCTTTATCAATTTCTCACCTTCAATTCTCTTTAAAGATATGGCAGGTGCTTCATCGGTGCCTCTACCAAAAAACTTCTTTTTTTCCTTGCTTGTTCTTTATGTTCTTCATCTTTGTTTTTGAACAGCAACAGCCATAATAAACCCACTGTGGCAAACAATTGCAAAAACGACCGCGACTATTTGTTACCTCCATGTAGTCATGGCAATGGCATCCACCACATTCCAATTAATTGTAATAAAGTTAGCTATACTGAACAAAATGAAAAGGACAATTTAGCTATAAAATTGAGACCATTCCACTGCTCATAAAGATTACACTGCTGAAACGTAAATACGACATAACCATGGTAGAAATATTGTAGCAGGAGCTGATCTACTTCTTTTAAGTAATACCATAGACAACGTATTGAAATAAACATATGGATACACATATTTTTAAAAGCTGTAACCAAAAAAGAATTTTTTGTTCTTCTTAGAGAAGTGGGAATGGGTTAGTATAACATTTTTACCAGTGCAATTGAAGATGTGGATTCCAAACAATCTGGCGATATATTAATGGCCAAAGTTACAACCATAATAATACATTTTTTAGCCTATAGAGTAAAAAAAAATATCGCAATGGGTCCGAGGCCTTGGTGCAGTGGTAAAACGCCAGGCTGTTGACGACAAGGTCGGCAGTTCGATCCCTGCCTCTGGCATATTAAACTGTGCGCCATGATAATTCTTGCAGACTTGTGTGCTGCCTACTTTGTAAATATAAGTACCCAGTTTCAAAAAAAAAAATATCGCAATGGCCAATTCTATGAATAAGTAGACTGCATCGATTACTTGATTAAAAGTGAAACTAATACTAACATCCCTAGAGAGTTTGAATATGAATTTTTCAACAGGAAGTAATTTTTTTATGTATTTGGTAATTAAGCACTACAACTATTAGATCCGAGAGACAAACAAAATAGAAATTCTATAATTTTTGAAACGGTAAATATGAATGGAGATATAATCCGAGTATATATGCACGCCTAAGTGAGCCTGCATTTAGTTACAACATGCATGCATTTATAGCTGCATCTTTGTAAGTAGATTTGACAGTACCATTGCCAATATAAACTGAACCTGAAGCAACCACCGAGAAGACCGAGACAACTAAAGGTCATTCATAGAACCAATAATTCGTAAGCAGTCATATTTTATCATTCGTTTCTTTTGTTTCGTTTATTTATACTACTGAAAATGGAAACAATACTTATACTTCTACATCCATATGCTCTTTTAGCTAATGTGGGCTGTGAGCAAAAATAGGCTTGGTTGCCTTATGACAGGGTTGGGCTGGTTGAAACAAATTCATGCATACAGATGCGGAGACATAGAAATAGGCATATCATAGCAAACACAGAAGGGTATTTATTCTGGCATAGAGGAGCCGGTACCCATGTAAATAAGCTCAAGGCTGAAGTTCCAGCCAAGGTAGAGGAGATGAAGAAGGGTAGTGAGGAGAAGGATGGAAAGGATGAAGGTATTGTCGAGGTGTTATTTTTTTTGCTGGATTGACCAAGTGAACTTTGAGAATTTGCATGTGATCCCACTTTAACCGTGTGTTTGTGTGAATTTCTACATGGGTTTGCATGTCCACATGTGTACCATGTACGTGATGATTATATATCTATGTTATTGATATGAACTTTAATTTTGTGTTTTCATTTTTCACTCTCTCATCTAATGGAATAAACCACTATAGTTCAAAATATAATAAAATATTCTCAAAACAAATATTGAGTATGTAATCAACTTGCTACCCAATTGATCTACACTCAAAACAAAAGGTGAATTACTACCATTTGTGACATATACATAACACGAACTTGAGCCAACTTAGTCAGACCGATTACTACACTTTACCAATTCAAGAATCATTCACCAACTTGTTAAACCAAAATCAACTTATTACCCAGGCATCCTTCATTAAAACAACGATACATCTTTTCATGCAAAGACAACAAATTGAGAGGAATATAATAGCAACCTAATATGCATTAAAAAAAGAAAAAAGAAAAGAAAATAGCGGATATAGTAGTTCTCTAGAGTACTTTTTTTTCTAAATCAATTAGTGTAAAAACTATGCAATGAAAGCCTGGTTAACAAAAATAATGCACATCTGGTGAAAATTATGCCTAGTCGATGAAGTTTGAAAATTTGTTCTCCAACTTAAAACTCACTGTCAGTAATACATGCATAATGTGTTTTTCACCTCATGCCAATTTTCTTCACCTTGCTACAACTTTAACCAAATCCTAGAATAATGTATGCGAAATAGATGAGCCTAAAATTTTACAATAGGTTTCAACAAACAATTAATGATTATAGATGTATTAATTACCATAATAGTCTTACCTACTCTAACCTTATTATTGCAGCCTTCTGGCATTGCTGTTTTTATACAGTTAATGTTCATGCCATAATAAATCAAAATACAAACAAACATATAAAATAAAAATGAAACCATTTGACATTGGTATGGTAATTGTGCATTGCTGTTTTTATACAGTTATACGAACAATGTAAGATTAATATTTTTCAAAACATACATCTAAAATAAAATGCAGAAATAAATCACAGAGTAGATGAATCATTTCATTTAAATCTAAACTTGTACGGTACTAAATCAATCTATATAATATACATAAATCAATCTATATATATTATATATAGTCATAATTTATAGTAATATGATGGTATCTTATCTTTCCACGGTACAGATTATATATGAATTCCAATTTATATTAAGAGTAGTGGTACACTAACTATATCAATACTGAGAACACAGTACATATAAAGATTTCACTTATAGGCTTGGTCAACATATATGAAATTTCCATACAAAAGTCAAATGCAATTAAGAATCAATCAGTATCAATGCCCATTCAAAATATTTACATAAAGAATTTATTTCCAAGAATCTTGCAGATATACTAATTGTAGATAATCATACACTCTTTCATTTGACATTTTACATATTTACCTTTGAAGGAGAAAAAAGAAAAACGATTGTGAACGGATTGTTCAAGAAATTCAAAAGCTATTTTGATCAAGAACAAAGCTTATAAACTCATTTCTAACACTAAAGTAATTCCCATACTCATTAGCTTTCGGAACTTGAAAATATCTACATGAATTTGGGTCAGCTCGAAAAGCTTGATTTATAAGATATTAGATACCACCTCATTCAAGCATTCAACCTACGCTTTTGCATGTTCCATCAGATCAAAATTGTAGAGTCAACTACCTCCTCTTCCCCATCAGGCATTAATTGATAAATTGACGAAACAGTGACCAAATCTAAGTCTCCTTCATCAGATGAAAACTGTAATAAAGAAAATTATATACTAAATTGCATGGCCAGAATACATACATAACAGCTCACATTAGCTCATCCAAGATATAAATTATACTATTCAACCAACTTTTTGCAAATTAAGTTCTGCATATTTTGATGTGAAATAAAAATTAAATTAGGAATATTGAAACCACCACAACCAATGCATAGTTTTATTTAAGAATACATAATCTTGATAAATGCACGTAACTAGTTTACATTAAAATGTTGGACCATGCCAATCAAGAGCAACATCATTATACCGACATAGCTTGAAAGAAACGAAAAGTTCAAATCATTAAAACGCTAAGTATGTCAGCTGAATTGTTGCATGCAACCTTCAATAGTCTTCAATCATGTAGCTATGTACAACATCATAGTATAACCAGCCTTCTGAAGAAGCTTAAGCATCTAAGTGTTGCTTTAAAGCATAGTTTGTATACATTACTCCTGCATATGACATGTATGGCTCCTGTGTTGGTTATCACTTTAAGTCCAAATAGGTTCGAGTGAATGATTAGTAAGCTGACACATAAGTGGGTTCATTTTGGGGATCCAGGTACAAATTTGCAGGAGACACTTATTTATTGAGGGATTAGATAAGGTGTACTTGGGTACAGTCAATCATGATAAATATTACATAATTTTTTTCTTTATATGAGTACCACAATTGCCTAACTTTTCAGTTATTTGGTGTGCAGTTAAAACTCAAAACATTGTAATATTTAATATTTCACTCACTTTAATAGTTATATTCTTTTCAACGTATGACATGATAAATTCTCATAGAAATTCATTTGAAATAAAACATAAGATTGAACAAATATTAAGTTTGAAAGTGATGTCATAAACTGTTATGCATAACTGCTTTGTGCTAGTGGGAATAAAAGTAAGTGAATTCAAATATCTTCTTGCTTAAGCTTAAAGGAGTGATGATGAAAATGAAATTTATGAGTAGTATAAGTTATCAAAAAATAGTAAATATCACCTGTCATTTCAATAAGCAATTAATTTGTAGCATCCATAAAAGTACGATTCCTGTTGAACAAAAAACGGTAAATTTAAGTTTAAATTTGAATAGGTCCACTGAAATTGTTGTTAGCAAGATTCGATCATTTCAATTTTGGCTATACACAAATTAAGCAAAAATAAAACTACTTACTCAAAGCTCAAACAACATATTTTTCTCCAAGCAGTATTGGCAACGAAATAAGCCTAACTCAATGGTCAAAACTTTTGTTAGTAGTTTTTGCATGTCAAATATGTGCACATAATCATTATATAGAGTAGTAACATTACCAACCTATATAAATGTAATTCCAAATAAGGAGAGTAACAAACATGACTCTATGCTTAGCAAAAATCTTAGAGATTATGTAAATTGTAACATATAAATACAATTAACAACACTATTTTGTACAACAATTTGAACCAAAATATAACATTATTCTTGATGGGATTAATTATTTGCACCATGAAAGAAAATCATTTTCTTAACTGAGTAACAAAGAGATTAGTAACATATATTTAAAATAAATTGAGCTCCAAACATAAATTAAATAAAAAACTAATTTTACAAAACAAAACATATGATAATTTTTATTGATGTTAAGTAAACCGAAATAATAAAATGTATTTACATACAAAAGAATAAAATGGAGTAATATTGAATTTAACCGCAGAAAAGGATTAAAAACAATATTCATTACCTTTGCCTAGTTGATGTTTGAATTGACATAGATCCGTTCACTGTTTTCCAATCTTACCAAACTTGAAAGCACTATATGACTTAAGAGAGGCAAATGGTGCATTCTATAATAGTAATGAAAGAAAATGAGAAAATAAAGAACCCTGAAAGACTGTAAGCAGTCTATAGTTGGACTGACCATGGAATCTCCCCGTTGGAACCAAGCTACAAAATAAATTCAAACCAAGAAGAACTATATCAATTTAAGAAGAATTATTCTAGAATCTCAAGGTAACATTACAACGACAGAAGAAAAAAAACTAAGAAATACATCTAGCCATGTGTAGGTTCAACGTAAAATGTTTTCATAGGTGGTGATGTATATCACTTGTAGGGGGAAATGAATTCAATAGTTAAGTTTAAAATTATAAATTGGAAAGGGCATGTAATGAAACACAATGTTTTCAGCTGTCAACTTAAATAATTTTAACATCAAATTTAACAATCAATACACAAAAAACCACCGAAGAAAATCCAATCTGGAAGTCAAATAATTACAAATGTAGAATTGTTACTAATTATAAATGCATACGAAGTAGAAGATTTACCTGTAATGAAATTTAGGCAGTGCAAATCCAACAAAGATGATTAGAAACCAAATCTATGGTATAAGCTGTGAAGAAGTTGATTTACAAAAATTATTGGATTGAACAAAGGAGGTAAAAATGAAACTAAAATTAATGGTTTTAGTAATATCATTGAATGGACCACAAGTGAGCAACTATTGAATAATTTTATGAAATTGTCATGCAGATGCATTAAATCATTGAAATCAAATTAAGAATGCATATTCTAATCTAACTGCGAATCTTTGCCACACAGAAAGGACCTGGCTATAGGCCATATTCAACTAAATATGTTTAAACATCGGACTGCATATGTAGTTTACGTGGAAACAATAATCTCATGATACAAATAATATGAATTTCTGCATTCCCACATGCACAATTCAGGTAACAAAAAACCTACAGTACATTATGGTTTCAAGATGGCTTTTATTATACGGACCTTTAAACATTGGAAATTCTACCTTCCCCAGCTCAAAAATAACAGAATAGTTGGAATTATAAATTTTTGATATTGCAATAAAAAGTTTTTACACTCAAAGAGAAATAAGTTCACATTTTGTCATGAACCATAAGTATATATGCACGTCCAGGTGGACCTGCATCTAATCAGTGCATGCATTAATTCAACAATGTGAATCTGTAGTATGTTTCAAAGCATGGGTATTTTTTATAGATATAGTACATACTTATTCTTGTCATAGTGCATATAAATTTTTAAGTGAGATTCACGATATGAATGTAGGCGGTTTTGTTAGAAAGAGATATATGAAGTGTAGGGTAAATGATAAAAGGAGCAAGGGAGATTGTCCTGTGAGGTGGAAATGTGCACTGCATTACGCAGCAACAGCCAGCTATTCCTAAACATTGATTGATACTCTTGAAAAAAAATTATCAAGTGTGTGTTTTATGTTTAACGACCTCTACTATAAATATAATACAATTCTCATAGGGCAACCATGTTGCACTCAATAATATGAAACGAAAGAGAGAAATCTGTGACACCATGATATTATAAGTTAATGAATTATGCTTTCATATGTATTGATTCTCGTGCAATTTTCATGTATTCAAGCGATACTCTTGTGTTTATTGCTGTATCAACTGACATTGTACTTGAGACAGGGAGGTAACAGAATAGATCATTTGGTTTAGTCTTTAGCAATATTTTTATTTTCTATTTTGGTAGTCATACATCATCAAACATAGAGTATACTCATGGTTTAGTTCATACTTCATAACATAGAACATGCAGAAGGAACATTAGATTCTTTATGAGAAGTATACAGCTACAACACTGAAACCTTTTATTAACTGTGGACATACAAAGCAAATAGATAATTAATTGTTGCAGGCTACTACAGACTACATAATTGATTAGCACTTAGTGGTTAGGATTACGGTCAGGTTTAGTTTACAATTTAAATAATAATTTTCATTCCGAATCTTTCATGCATACATATATTGAATAATAAGAGGCTTGAACGTATGATAAATACTATTCAAAAGGTAAACAAATCATCCTTTATTGCAATTGCCACCAGAAATCCATTGAATGCAACACTTAAATTCAAATCAAGAATCAATAGATAAATTGAAATAACAGATAGTAATACTACCTGAAATCTCGTCAGGTCGAAATTCCTCTGCTGAGAAAAGGAATAATTGTCACAAAAACTGTCGACTTCCTCAAATTTTGGAGCCGCGATGCTCTGAATCTGAATCTGGATTTTTAAAATTATGGTCAAGTCGAAATTCCTCTGCTGAGAAAAAGAATAATTTTCACAAAAAAGTCGACTTCCTCAAATTTTGGAGCCGCGATGCTCTGAATCTGGTTTGCTCGACGTTGACGGTGTTTTAAATTGTGGTTATGCTTGCTTGTTTAAGATCTGAAGTTTATAACGCTTCTGGTAGGAAGTGGTTAGTCAGTATCACGGTCGAAATTCGATCCTGAAGCAACGGCTGCCTAAGCGATTAGCGGTTAGCGAAGTAGGCGATTGATTGGCAGAGATAATGGATGCACGATGACGATGATAGTGATGTTTAAATTGGGGGTGATTAGGGCAATTTACTGGCGTGAAATGAGAAATGTGAGACGCGAAAGGATAGAGGGCATTTTAGGGATTCTCAAAAGACACGGTTGAAAATAGGCCAGGGAATTATTATTATTAGTAGTAGAGATATGAAATTAAGAACGTCAATCAAAGTTAAAAAAATCCAAAATAAATAAATTTAATAATTTAAACTTACCTTGAGATATTCTCAAAATATCGACTTCATTACTCAAAGTTGAAACATTGTCGGTCGTGTGAGAGAAATTTGAGTTTTAAAATGATTTCAATTTTTTTGAAGACCCAGAGAACCAAACTTTGCTTCTAAACTCTGAGAAAGTATACACCGAACCCTAACACATACTTATAATTCACAAGGAGAAAAAGATTTATTGAATGCTTAATAATCACTTGAATTAAGAAGAAGAATTATGAAATGAGTTGAGAATGAATATGGAAAAAGAATGGGAGTCAAGAAAAAAAGGGAAGATATGTACATGATAGATTTTATAACATCCTAAGATGTATCATAGGAATTTTAAAAGAGGTAGAAATTAATATCTTTATAGTTTGAAGAAAAACTGATAACATATAGAGGGTTAAAATAAAATTTTGATCTTAGAACTAAGGAGAATTGAGTATATATGAATGAGAAAGCAGAATTCTAATGGTCAAATATTGAATTTCTTATTTAATTGAATGATATGAGCTGAGAATGAATATAGAAAAAGAAAGGGAGTTAAGAAAAAATGGGAAGATATGTACGTAATAGATTTTATAACATCCTAAGTATCATAGGAATTTTAAGAGGTAGAAATTAATATCTTTATGGTTTGAAGATAAATTGATAACATATAGAGGATTAAAATGAAAATTTGATCCTGGAACTAATGAGAATTGAGTATATCGACTGAGAATGAATGAGAAAGCAGAATACTAATAGTCAAATATTGAATTTCTTATATAATATAATAGATACCCATGTATTTTGCCCTCAACTCCCCTTGCTCCACCTCACCATGTCCTTCCTCCACCCTAGAATTTTCGCTCACTACTTTGTCTCCCCCTTCACATCATGTTCCAACATGAATGTAATACATGTATGCACTTATGTCTACACGTGTTTCACTTTATATATACATTTTTTTTCTTTTATTTTATAAACTTAATTATAACATATATATACACGTTCACATAAAAACCATATGGTTTTAAATCATTTATGTTGTATGTATATGTGTTACTCAAACGTGCACAACATTTTCCACAACTTTGTTTTGACGAAAAGTCGAAAATTCAAAAAAGGAATTCCGATCACATTTTAGATTTTTCTTCGAACTAAATATTTTTGTACAGAAATTTTGAAAACTATTTCAACTTCATTTTTTATTATTTAACAGAGTTTTATTTTAATTATAAAATTTATTATAGAGTCCTGTAAGGGGAGAATTGGTGTAACTAATCTTTACCACCATGTATCACTTATAATTAAAAAAAATAGGATTTTACTGAAAATATGTTTAAGCAATAAATTTAGCCAAAATTTCACACTATTAGCTAAGATGATGTGTGAACATTAACATTCAACCAGTTCAATGTTAATCAATGATTGAATTTACACATTTAAGATGCACAACTGCAATGATAAATGCTCCGAAAAACATACAACTTAATTAATTTATAATTATTGTAAATTAATTAATATGTATGAAATACTAATTATTAAATATTATTTTATTTTCTTGAATACCATTACTAATTTATAAATTGCGTATATAAAATTTATAAACGTGCTTATACGATATCAGTTGAATATTTATATTGGATATAAATAGATTGATTACCGAGTAGTTTTTGGGAAACCTTTTAGGCCCACATGCATCTTTTATGATTGCACATGCACGATGGAAAGAGAAAAGTTTTCAAATGTGATCTGGAAATATAGAGGAGCACTTAAATCATTTTCTTCCATTTCCTCTTTATGTCTATTTCTTAAAAGAGAGATTTGAATTCCCTTAAAAACAAATTCTTCTTTAATTCATTTGATAGTTATTCTCTTTAGACAATTCACATTTCTTTCTCGCCTACCCCGCTAATAGTCAAAAATCCATGTCTCCATGGATGAAAAAGATTCGCAAAACAAATTAAAATCAAATCAAATAAACAAATAGAAATGTAGTGCTTTGGATTGTTGCAACTTCTGAATGCTGATTTAATGAAATATAGAAGTTATATTCGTAATCCAAGGTGTGACATTTGACAACGTCCTAAGATAATGCTTCGATTAATTTGTTTATGTGTTTCTTTTCGGTCTTGTTTAATTCATCTTATCTTTTAATTTTTCATACTATAACATGTAATTAAATCCTCCATCTAAATTAAAAATATGTTTATTACGTTAATTTGATTCAGGTCCACTTCTATTATTATCTCCATTCAGTGTATGATCATTATGGTTCATATAATTTAGATCCTCCGTCTCCTATGATAATTAGTTATTGTTCTCTATATTATTTAGATATGAATGTTCTATCACGAATTTACATGTGCTTAAATTGTCCAATTCCTTTTCCTTTTATTTTTGAAAATTTTATTAAAATAAACTAATCTTTAGCTGAAAAATAAATTATAAATTTATATAGTATATGTTAATTATTTAAATTTTCCTTGAAAGTCAACATATTATGTTATATGGTAAAAGTTTTGAATATAATTGTCTTAGGTATTGTTTCATAAGAACAAAAGGTTTTTCAATATAGAATTCATGTGTTGACTTTTATGTAAAATCCGTTTTTTTTTAAATTTGAAGTTTTGTGTAAAATTTTATGCCTTTTGTTTTCTTTTGAAATAAAAGGTTTGATTTAATTAAATTGTTCACCTTAAATTCAAATATATCTACTCATATATTATAAATTACAATGTTTGCATATTTAAGTTGTTTTGAAATCTAAAACATTAATTGCCATATTTATATATGTAGATAAAATATGTGTTATACCTTAATTCAAATTCTTGAGATGGATTGTATGTAATTATGTAATCTTTAATCTCAAATATTTTCCTACTTTAACTTTAGATATAAAATCACATAAAATTACCACATATAATTTCAATATATATATATATATATATATATATATATATATATATTCACATACTAGTTTACACCTTTATTATGTATGTATTTTTAATTCAAAATCTCGGATAACAAAGGTATATGTAAAGGGGAAATATGCGTGTTGCGGTTTAAATTCCAACAACTACATACGGGCACAATAATTATGCGCACTCCTTACATGTAGCACGTGCACTTCACACTAACAAGTGTATTTGATATGCTTGTAAATTAAAAAATTCAAACATATTAATTAAAATAAAATTTTTATTGAAAATATTTAGATTGGATCTAAAATCCATTTAAGCTTCATAAGCTCAACAAAGATCAAAATGAAAAATAATAATTGAAATTTACTTATTTAACCCATTTCCAACTGGCCCGATTCCTTCCTAGGTCACAAAACATAAATTATACATATGAATAATAATGATAAAGTTAATTTGCAAATCAGTTGTAGTTCATTTATCTAAGAAATTATTGTACATTGCATTACGTAATTTTGATTTAACTACAAATAACTAAGCATTGATATTCCCATAGATTTTTACAAAACCCTTCTCAGTTCTTTCTATTATTTACCTTTAAGTCCATATATTTTGACTAGTTATGTAATTTTGAATTTAACATACATAAAAAAATAGTTGATTATTGTTAATTCATTTAATAAATCATTAAAATATGTTGGTTGCAACATGTATACCATATTTAAATTAACAAAAAAAAAACAATTTTGTACTCAAACATAAAGTTGTATAAGCTAGATAACATTAATTATACATAAATAATAATAAGTATTTTGTACTATAATACATTTTTTTCACTGAATTTATCATATGTTGTTTAACAAATTTCTAGCTCTTTTATTGATTCCAATAGTTTTCTCTCTTTCCATTATTCTCTCTTTTGATATTTTATTTCCAAATCCAAAAGTCAAACTATCTAAACAAATTCAATTAACTAAAATTCAATAATATTTCTTATAAGCATTTTTGAACGAATATTTCAATATGTATACCAGTATTGTACCAACCAAAATGGTAAAATTGAATTTTCAATTCAACTACAAAGACATATAAATTGCATAAAAGATAATAAACAAAATTATTTATAATTAACCTGTTTCAAAATATTTATCATTTGTTGCATTATAAAATTATAATCTAACTTCAAATCCTACCCTTAAAATTAACACAATTATTTACAAAACTTATCTTATCTTTCTCGTAATTTTTCTACATTTCAATTCACATATTTAAATGGGTTATGAGATCTTAAATTTAAACTAATTAGATAATTCCAGTTTGTTAATATTCATTAATTCATTTAGTAAATTATGAAAATATGAAAATTTAAAAATGTACATCATGTTTATATTTGTAAAAACATAAGGCTGGTTTTTTGGAAGTTCTTGCATCAAAGAATATGGATACTAAGGGCAGCAACGGAACATTGATATCAACGAACAGCTCAGAAGCAGAGCGAAGAGTATAGCCGTGGACGTCAAGTGTGTCCTTCCCAAGATATTGGAGAAAAAAAGCAGAAACAAAAGAAGTTTTCCAGCTTTTATCCATTTTTTATGGGAAAATGTTTACAAAGTAGAGAGAAAAATTGAAAAGAAAAGAAAGATGGATTATGAATATTGACCAACACTTTCACATGTCAGACCAAACTATCATAATGCTTTCGCTTTTCAACCCGTGTAGTTTATAGTATTTCCTTGTGGAAGTTAGGTAGCGTTCGGAACAATTTTTTACCCTGTTTATGTTGTCGTCACGTCCGACGCGTCTTCGATGGAGCCCGCAATTTTGATCCGTTTGGCTCAATCGTCGAAAATAAATGGCTAGCGTTAGACGCATGACATCAACGACTAAATTTCAATGGTAAGCCATAAGGTTCAAAAATTCAGTCTACGTATATTTATTACTGTTACCTTTTTTTCCTTCTCACAAACATCAACCCAAAATTTAACCAAAAATCCATACAAAATAATCAAAGTTATGAGGTAATTTTTTATACACTCATCTCAATCTTATTTCCCTTTATTTCTCATATTTATTCTGATTCCTTTTTGATTTTTTTAAGTTAGAAAATGGTCGAAATTGTTCCCCAAAACTCACGTCGAAATCCTAAGAGTTGATCTGAGAAAACAACGATATAATTCTTACGCTGCTGCCACTAATGTTTATTAAGCAATTGGAAGCAACAAAAAGACGATCTTTCGTGAGTATGTTATTTATAACAAACAATTAAAACAATTTCTAGTGATCAATGAAAATTGTCTTTTTTAATATACAATTTAACTATTGATCTAGAACTCAAAAAAATCAATAATAAAATTAATTATTTATAATAAACAAATTAAAGTACTCCTTTTAAAAGTTTTTTTTCGTAAAACAAGAACGTATTCTCCTTTCATACTTCATTTGTCAAAATAACACATCGTTAGTGTTTTCATTATGTGTCTTTAATTCCCAGGCTGTTGGATCTCCAGCTGATCCATTGCCTCGGCCTGCTACTAAGTGATCTTCTTTGTTTACCAAGCTTTCAAGTAATGCCGGTTTGCATTCGCCTCGGCGCTTTGAAATAATCGAGAAAGTGGGTGTAATGATTCCGCCCACGGAAGTGATTGAAGCAGGTGTTGATTTTTGAAAAGATCATTTGGTTGGTTTCTTTCTTGACACAAATCCTCCCTATCATCTAGTTAAGTCGAGGTGCAACCTGGCGTGGAGGCCAAGGGGTGGTTTGAGTGTTCACTATGATAATGAAATGTTCTTTTTCAAGTTCGCGCGTAGTGATGAAAGGCAACGTATTCTGGAGGCTAACCCAATTCTTATTGATGGAAAACCATTCATTATCACAACATGGAGTCCTTCTGTGGATCGTGCGAGAAAACAAGTTTTACCTATTCCTGTCTGGGCCCACTTTTCTCATATTCCTTCTGTTCTACATGGATTGATTGGCTAGCTGGCCTAATTGGTAAGGTGATATGTTTTGATGCAAATACTGTGGCCAGAAAGAAGCTAGTGTATGCCAAAGCTCTTATTGAGATTACTCCCGACAAGCCTTTGCCTACGGTGTTAAAAGTCAGATTAGATGAGAGCCATGTAGCTGAGGTCAGAGTATGTTATAGTTGGAAACCTGAGATTTACGTGCCTTGTCAGACCTTTGGTCACTGTGCTTATGCTTGTCCTAGAACGGTTGTTCCCCTTGTTGACCGGATTCCACTTCCTCGTCCGCCTGTCAAGGTGGCTCCTCCTGTTCCTTTTGTTGATGTCCCGGTTGTTCTTATTGTTGTTCCCCTCATTTGTGGATCCTCCTGCTGTTGCATCGCATTGCGTAGATCTTTCTTTTTCGGTGCCTGATGGTGCCCCTTCTATTTCAGTGCCTGATGTTGCCCCTTCTATCGGTCCTCCACCTTCGGCCCCGGAGTTGGAACCTTCTGCTTCCACCTCTGATATCATATCCTGGAATTCTGATGAACGTGCATGGGTTCATGCTCCTTCTGATATGAGGTATTCACCGGAGAGGGACACATTTATCAGTGACATTGGTGGAGAGAGTCGTTATCTTATCTACCATATCGAGGGAGATGGTTTGTGCCTCACGAGGAACGGTGAGATTGGTGAGGAGAGCAAAAGTAAGTTTTATGATGTCACATGAGATATGAAATTTCTTTACTCTCCTAGCTCTGTTGGATTTGATCCTCGTCTGGCTGCTCTATTCTTAGGGTTTTCTCATGTCATTGGCTCATCTTCGGATGTTGGCCGTGATTGTTCTTCCTCTTCCGAGGAAGAATAGTCATGCTATTATAGTAGTTTATGCTCTTTTGTCTAGCTCCTGTGCTTTCAACTTTTGCCCTTTTAGTTGCTCTGTGCATGTGCAAAGCACGTGCTTTTCCATTATTAATACAGTGACACGGCCCACCGGCTAGCTTTGCTAAATTACGTGTCTTTAATTGTTTGTTCTCCTTTTTCTTTATTTAACACTGATTTATTTTATTAGAAATACATTAGAAAATATACACAAAACAAATAGAGTATTTATATATCAAGAAAATTGTTTCCAATCCTCAAAAAAATGATCATGCATGCATCAAGTGACCTCGACAATGTATTTGTATTTGTCTGGCTCCGCCACTGGAACAGCTTGTATCTGACGTTTCCGGAATTTTACTATTTATTTCACAGTTCAAGTATATTTTAAATCTGCAGGATATTTTCGCAATTCATTATATCATACGCCGGCGGTCAATCTAAACGGAACTGGATTTCTTCACTGTTGCTAAAAGCCGTTCAATTAAGTCGTCGTGACCATTCAACTAACCTATTAAACAAAGTTTATACACAATCGTCTACATTTCTTTTTTCTTGTTTTACCTCGAACAGTCACGAATTTATACATACAAATTCTTTTCAACAAAAACTCGCCAGTAAGGTGCTAAACTGTCTAACACTACAAGCATATTGTCTCCGTTTCAGGCATATTCGTATCTGGAAGCAATGCATGCATGCCTAGTGCATTTAACTTAAAGGTGGTTTCTGCCACCGCTATAATGATACATGCCAGGTGGTGGAGGAGGGGGTTTGTGGTCTCTTCTGTATTCTCCACTGTATGCTGTGCTTCTGCGATCATAGTCTCCTGAATCGTAGGCGTAGCTGTCTGTATCATTTCCAAAGGCCATTCGGCGAAACCTTTGCATGTCCATTGCTCCTTGTTCACTTGGGGTGAATGCTTGACTTTGGCCGTACTTTACACCGTTGCTCAAGTCCGACCCCATGTCATCTTGGCTGTCCAATACCCTTACCACCTATTCAAACAAGTTAAATCACTTAGATCTCTCAACATTAAAGGTATATACATTTCTATACAAATTAATTTCGTGTGCTTTAGTAACACTACTTATACCTCTAATAATTCTACTTTTGGCTTGGCATATAATAAATTATAAAGATGTGTATTGTTAGACCATTACCAATGATCCGACCTATTCACTTCACCCTCTCTCCTGCTTTGCAACTGAACGAATGAACTACGCGCTCAGGTAACCGTGAAACTAATCATGGATCGGTGAAGTTAAATAATTGGTAGGATTTATAACGGCGAAGCTTTTGCCGTTCTAAACTTATGTCTTAAAGCTCAATGGCTATAACTCATAACGGCGAAAGCTTCGCCCTTATAAAAACTAGCCATTCCGTGAACTAGCCAAGAAATTGGTTTAAATAGCCATGGTTTAGTGGACAAGTCACATCTGATTGTTTCGTGGTTAGTTTTTCAATTGAATAAGCCATTGTTTGTTGTGCTCTTATGTTTGAAAATCTTATTTTGCAATATTTGTAAGGCTTTTTTTTTCTTTTCAATTTGTAATATTTTGACTTTCAAATTTTTACATCATAGAATTTGAATTTCCAAATAACAACCTTTGAAAATTTTCTAATTCTAAGATATAAGTTTTGAAATATTCTAATTTTGAAAGAAAATTTGAAATAAGAAAACTTGTAAGTTTTTGATGTGAAAAAGAGTGAATTTTTAAAATCTTTAAATTTGAAAATACAATCCAAAACATTTTGAATTTGTTAGAAATTTGAAAATATGAGTTCATTGATTTATATAATTCCAAACACTGAACAATGGATTTTTTTTTTAAATACAAAGAAAGAATTAATCTTGGAAATTCTTAATTTTTGGGATTCCAGACAAAAGACTAAAAAAGTGCATAGACATTTTTGTAGTTCAAAATACAAGGGCACCATATGTGGATACATATTTTGAAAAATTTTCACACATTTAATTATGTTTATCAATTTTTCAATCATGGCCCTCATCCAATATTCTTTCTGCTTTAATGGTTGTAACTCTATGTCATAAATTATAACAGAGTACTTTTGTTTATGACTTAGAAAAGATTAAATACCTGAACCATGCGAGGTCGTTTGGGAGCCGAATGACGAACACATGCAGCGGCCGCTTCAATCATATTAAACATTTCGAACTTATTATAATTTCCTTCCAGCCTTGGGTCTACTAACCCATCACAGTTTCCTGTTTCAAGAGCTTGGACTAGTAGGGGACGAGCCTACATAAATTTTCGCTTATTTAGAAACTTCCAAGCAATTCAGGTACCTTATTAACATATCAATGCCGCTATCTTTCAGTTTTAATTATTTTGAGAAATATATGTTTGAAATATTTTCAGTATTATGGACACAGATATAAGTTGAAAAATAGAAATCAATGCTTACCCATTCAACTAAGCATTCATCCCCATATGCTTGGGTTGAATCTACAGGCTTGCGCCCTGTTATAATTTCAAGAAGAACTACTCCGAATGAGAACACATCGGATTTGTCGGTTAATTTTCCACTAGATGCATATTCTGGTGCCAGATATCTGATATTCATAATTTTGTATCAATATCAAATCAATCTTTAGAGTTATATTATGATAGAAAACCTACCCGAATGTTCCCATAATGCGAGTAGACACATGTGTGTGGGTATCATTTGACAGTTTAGCGAGGCCAAAATCTGCAACCTGTAATATTAGTATGTGAATATTTGATTTAAATTGACATTTTTAATGAAATATACTGAAAACAAACATTTAGTTAGATCTATTAAGCATGCCTGAGGTTCAAAAGATTCTTCCAGAAGTATGTTTGCAGATTTGATATCCCTATGAATAATTTTAGGATGGCCTGTGTATATAAGAGCAGATAAAATTGAGCGCCTTATCAGATGAAGCTAAGAAAGAACAAATAAATAAATAGAAACTTACAATCTTCATGTAAATAAGCCAAACCCTTAGCTGAACCGATTGCGATTTTCATTCTATTAGCCCAATCCATAGGCGGTAAGTTCTTATCTACCCAAAAGCCAAGACATCGCATTTAATATTCAACAATAAATATCGAATATGATTCACTAATATAGTCAGCCAGTTGAATTAACTTACTATGTAAATGATACTCAAGCGTGTTATTGGGAAGATACTCATAAACAAGTAACCTATGATCCTGAGACATGCAATAACCACACAGAGAAACTAAATGCCTATGATGAACTCTACTAATGATCTCAACTTCTGCTTGAAACTCTCTTTCTCCTTGTCCGCTACCAGCCTTTAGCTGCTTAATCGCGACTTTTCTACCATCGTTCAAAACACCTTTGTATACGCATCCGAAACCGCCTTCACCGATCAAGTTTTCTCTAGAAAATCCATTTGTTACATGTGCTAGTTCTTCGTATGAGAACCATGATTTTCCTCCTCCGCTTGGCTCGAATTGACCGGAGTGGCCACCATATCTATTGCTTCCTCCTTGCATACCATATGGTGATGGTTGTGAATATGAACCTGAATTCGGGCCTTGCGTTTGTGTTGGCCCATAGTAATTGCCATCTGCAATATTGACGTTCCAACTAAGTTTAAGTGCATGGATATATTAATTAGGTCTTTGTACATGCTAAAATTGTATCATTATTTTGCATTGGTAGTAAGTTTCATTACTGCTAGCCAGAAATGTTCTTTTTGAACTTGTGTCTTTATACATTCAAATGGTACCTCATTTGGCCAAAACATTAAGATTACTAATAAAAGCTGCAAGAGTTGAATTCCAACAAAATAGTGTGTAGATCACTTTGAAATTTTGAATAATATGAAGTATATGCGTTCGAAATCCGTACTTGTTTCCTTTAACAATTTGTGGATAGCACCTGGTTTACTTGGTATTATAACATATATTTGAGCAAAGTATTTTGATGACCCAAGCATCTGTGCAGTCTATTGTAATTTCCTTTTGTAATATAAAATTTGAATCATGTTGAAACTTTGCATGGATATATTCGTTCAGTTGGTATGGATGTGTAGCAAGCTACATGTGTTAATACAAATTGTATCTTTGCTTTGCATTGCTGGTGAAATTCGTACTAACAAAATGTATTCATTAAATTTAGATAAAGACATTCATTACTAGCGCAAAACGTACTCATCAAACCATATCATGTTTACTTTGCATTAACCTTTTTACCTGATCGTATAGAGATGCTAGTGGGAGGACGATAATCCAAGGCTTCCAAAGTTCTTCGTCGCCTTTTTCGTGCCATGCAACATATGGTTAGTATCATGATCACAATCCCTACAACAAGCAACGCAATAACAATTCCATTTCCAGAGTTTGCTCGACCATTTCCCAGTACATCATCTGTGGAAGAAGAAGAAGATGAGTGCTTAGAAGGAGATTTATCCATATTATCTGAAGAACTCGGTGTCCTTTCATTGGAATTGCCCGAGCTTGATGGAGAGTTGTTTGAGGATGGTGATTGTTTGGAGCCATCGGAGCTTGGTGGACTTATAGCTTGTGGAGGAGAGGGAGATGTATTCGATGATGATGAAGATGAGTCTGATGGAGGGGAAGGAACCGAAGAAGTTGGAGGAGATGGAGATGAGGATGAAGATGAATCATTGTCATTACTTGGAGGTGAATTTTGTGAAGAACTATCGCTGCCTTGAGAAGGAGGAGACGAACTGGAACCATCATTATCATCGGAAGAGCCACCATTGTCGCTAGGAGGAGGTGGTGCCGAGTTTGATTGTGAATCTCCAGAGTCTGATGATGATGATGATGAAGATGAACTGGAATCTTGAGACCCAGACGAAGAAGATGAATCACCGCTAGGTGGGGAATTTGATTGTGAATCACTGCTACTAGGTGATGGTGGTGAATTTGATGATGAAGAACCAGAACCCGATGGTGATGATGAAGAACCTGAAGATGATGATGATGATGAAGAACCCGATGATGATGATGATGTTGATGAACCCGATGATGATGAAGAGTCGGAACTTGAAGATGATGAAGAACCCGAACTTGAAGGCGGTGAAGAGCTTGAATCACCAGAGTTTGATGACGAAGAACCGGAATCTTGAGAACCAGATGAAGATGAAGATGAATCATTTTCATCAGAACTCGACATTTCTTTCTTGGTTTCTTAGTATATTTTTATTCAGATCATTCAAGGTTATTGTGGAACATATCAAATAGATGAGTATATTTTTATTCAGATCATTCAAGGTTATTGTGGAACATATCAAATAGATGATGATTCAGAAGAATGAATGTTTTGCATAGAGATTCAGAGCAACAAGAGATATTATTTAGAATCAGATCATGAAAGAAGCACAATCATTTGATGTATTACTTCAGGCACCTGATTCTTTTATGACATCCACTTCTTCGCCTAGAAACAAACCAAACCTGTGTTTATAGTCATCATTGATAAAAAGATTAAGGATATAAATTCACGTTTGAAACCTAATAAATACTATATGTGCGTAGATAGTATTAAACTTTGCTTTAACTTCCATCATTGTCATTGTAGGATGAAAACATGTTTGATTTGTTATGCAGTACAAATGAAAAAACAATTTTGAATTTAGCTGAAAATTAAAATCTAAACCGCAGTATGCCAATTGATTTGAACAAAGGCAAAATCAAAATGATTATGGGATCAAAACGTTACCTTTTTTGATTTATTATTTGTCACTGCTAGTGGAATTCTTCTTCATCTCCGCTATTAAAAATTTAATTTTGAATTTCAGAATTTAGTTTGTAGTGATATTTGATGGTTGAAAAAAAGTTTACCAAAAATAAGCATACGATGGTTATTGTCTGTGGATAAAGAATAAGCAAACCGGATTTGGCGCGAAACCATATATAAGATATTTAAATAGCATTTCGAAGTATTTAAAACCGTACATAGAAAGATGTCCAAATCCCAATACCATTCAACGTTGTAAATTACTTTGCATACTTCGGTATTTTTTTCCAATTATTTACATCTTAAAATTTACATTTCAAGTTTAAGAACACGGTGAGCCTTTAGTTTCATCACTCGCGATCAGATTCAATGTGGATGTATTTTCAAATTATTTTAAACAAAAATCGTTGAAAACGTTATCAAGATATCTAAGTTTGAACGTTTTTCGAGATCTAGACAATATAAAAGTATTAGAAATTTAACGAATAATTCAATGAACACAATTTCTTGTAATTTTTTTAATTCTAATCCATAAACCTTTTCAACATCACTTATATTGTAATAGACATATGGTACTTCTGTAAAATTTGAATTCCCACTAAGAGTGTTCCTTAGCTAAAATTTGGTCATGTGCATGGGTGGAATTAACGCTACCTTTATGTACCCTAATGCATGGAAAGAAGATTCATCAATTTAAGAGATGTTCAAAACCTTCGTAAGTCAATTTATATATTATATTTCGAAACTAAAAGACAGAAGGAAGAAAATCTATGAAAAACCTCATATCTCAGTAACGAAATCAACTGATTCTTCTTCTTCTTCAATCAACAACTTTAAACCAATAACTCATCATCTAACAATCATGTAGTCATGGTCGTTCGAATCACACATCGGGTGTCACTACGTACACTTAGACTACACCTACGAAGAGATCGACAAGTTAAAAAAGATTTATACATGAAATCAATATTTCACAAACAGGAAAATATGGTCATTATTATTAACTTCATGCAGGTAGAACTCACGTTTCAACGATGGATGATTGGTGATATTGTATGTTTTTTAAGATTTAACTTAGCATGTATTTGTCATTGGATTCATATTAAAGGGATATGGTACATAACGTGTCATTGTTTTTTCGCCACGATTATACATCCTTACAATGAAAAGCTATGATCACATCAAAAATTAAACATCGTTGGTAATATGAGGCTTTACCATTATTTGTAATTAAAAGTCACAAATGGAACTTTGCATAGCCTAGCCCAGCATTGGTGGAGAACAGCACATACATTCACTTTAAATTTGACAAGTTAGGGTTAACACAATTGGAATTATATGCTAGCTGAAATATTTGTTGGTTATGATCATATATGGTCATACTCTATTTAATGCTATGGAGCACATAGCGTTCTTCGATCGTAACGTTTTTCCAATTTAACGCTATTAAAGAAGTAGATTCCCTTAAAGTCCCACTATACTCTAAATCAGATCTTTTTAGTATATGCTTTAAAAACATTAATACACAAAGGTTAATTTGATAGTTGCGTTTTAAAGTAAACCAACAAAGTTAGAGTAATGACATAAGTTTAAGGCCTAAGTGCTCGACGTAAGTTAGTAATCTATCTTACTAACCAAGTCAAGACTGTATATAATATGATATTCTTCGTTTTGTTTTATAAGATTAAAATATTTTTTTCTTGCATAAATGACGTGAGAATGAGAATAAATTAAATTTGAAGATTTAATTTTATTTTCAATAAAGATTTTTGCACTTTCGTTTTTCTCTCTCGCTATTTTCTCGCATTATCCCCACTATAACTTTTTGCACTTCCATCACTACAGACCCACTAATCGCTTTAACTGCACAGATTTAATGTCATGACCTAAACTAGGTTAAATGTTAATCTTACTTTTTAACATAGTCAAATAGCTTATAATTTGACTAATAATGAGAATTAAATCTGGATCACTTAGCTTCTTCCATCTTTAGCATCATTTGATAATTATATGAAAAGTGAGGTTTAAAGAAGTCATGGAGATATTGTAGATGATTGAAAACATGATCAAGTACTTTCATATATTACCATTTTAACATGATCAAACTTTTTATATGGATGATAGACACATGTATTTCCATAATGTAACAAATGTTGATGTTTGTCGTTAAGAGACTTTGATCGATCTTGATATAAAACATGATTGTAATATGATTCTCTAGGTCGATAGTGTGTTTCAAGGGCAACTAACTAGAACTGAATTTGTTGTTAGGTATGACATTGATTTTTTTTTTTGAATTTCAGTACTAAAAATATAACATTTACCATCTGAGTTTAATATAGGAAAATAGTCACAAGGACAAACTTTGAAAAAAAAATAGGCTAAGGCATAACAAGTTTATTTTGACTGAAAGACAATGCTGATTATAACTAGTATTTATTGAAAAATGATTGTCTATAACACAATGCAGAATGGATCTTAAGGCTATTTATACATTTGAGGCTAGTTCATTGTGCATAATTCATTTGGGGCTTGGTTTACCGTGTCTGGGTGATATTCCAAATATCTAAACAATTAGACTGCAAATAAAATTTTATCCTACAAGCCCAGTAAACATAATTACTATTACTAAATAATGGATGTCTAGTAGTACATTTTCCTTCTACAAAGTGTTAAAGAAAGTGTTACTGGTGTTATTAGCCATTTATACCTTTCAAAAATCAAGTTATGAATTTCTGAAAACCAATGGGTCTGATACCAAATGTGGAAAAAGGGTTGTCTGTAACACAGTGCGAAATGGATCTTAAGTCTTTTTATATACTAGAAGGGTGAAGTGTGTATTTCAACTATTTAAAACTTACTTACGAATTTAAAACTATATCTACTCAAATTGCAAACAGAAACAAATAATCACATAATAAGTAAATAGTGAAGTAAAATGTAGTAAAGTAAATAACACTAGAGTTTTTTTTATACTGGTTCGGATTAACCAATCCTACATTTAGTTCTCCACTGCACCATATAGAATTTCAATATCACCACTTGCTTTTCACAGGTGGCAAGAACACCGTTACAATTTTTCACGGACTACAAGATGCACCATTTTGAATTAACGGCCTATAAGATCACCCCCTTTATTTCACAAGCTACAAGAACACCTTCTTCTCTTTACAAACAATAGTAGAGTATGACAAGTAGTTGTATTTTCAATACAAATTCTTGCAGATTCAGTACAATGATCCTATACACCTCCAATAGCAATATATCCTTGAACTCTTTGAGGGATATGATGAAATTATATAGAGTATGATATGAATTCAAGTATAAATTATTTTATATTGTGTGGTTTGCAAATCTTTGAAAAATTGGAGTGAAGGTGTATAGATTTGCAAAGAGAGTGGAAAAATGTGCGATGGATCTTTCTCACAAAAGTATGGATATGAAAGAGTAACAGAAAGAAGAGAAAGTTGTGAAAATTTGTTTTCCAGAGCCATTAAATAGTGGTTGAAGAGACATGTCTAATGGTGAAGAGTTGGCGGGAAAATACCTTTATTTGAACTAAGAAAATGAAAAAGGCTAGTAATATTTAGGAAATGTTAGCGGTAATATTTATATGGTTCTTCATCAAAATCAATACTTAGGATATTAACAATCTCACCCTTTTTATGATGACAATCATATAAATATTTAAGAGATAAAATATAGTATTTTTATATTTTACTCCCCCTAACTTTAAGCACTTCCCCTACCATTTTTCTTAGTATATTTATACATTTTCTCCCTTTGTCACTAACAAAAACGGCGAGAAAGAATTGCTTAAGCACAACCAGAAAATACGTATAGAATTTGCATATAGAGATATACATAAATAAATGTATATAAATAAGAATTTATGAGGGAAATCAAAGTCATACAAAGTATGAAATAAATTTATCAAGTAAAGCATCTAAAACAAGAGGAGTTTTAGAGTTACCGACGGTGCCATTGCCAGTAACATATCCTTTTGAATTATATCCAAAGTTCACGATTCCACCATCTTTGTATGTAATGTTGCTCGGTATTTGTGGATTTCTAGTCATATGCTTTTGAACATCTGCTATTCGGTATCCATTGTTCGGTACATGAAAGATATAGAATATGCGCATTGTTATCTTGTTTTATTTTGGGGTCCATGGGGTTATGTATTGGGAAGACAAACCCTTGACAGGTTTGAATGTCCTTTCAAACTATAACTATCAGATAAATGAACTTTATTAATAAAACTATCAATACATTTTTATTTCTTATTATTATCTAACCTTCTAGGAACCCATAAATTAATGAACTTATTTAGGGGTTTTAACTTTAATTTTCCATGTTTTGGTTTGAACTTGGTAGCCTTAACAAACTTAGTACTTCGAGTGCTATTTTTCTTTGATTTAGGCCTAGGGGTGTATCCAAGTCCATGTTTATTGTTAGTGGGTTTAGATGCAGATAATAAATTTTCTAGATCATCATTCCATTTGTTAAATTAATCAACATCAATTTTCGTTTTATCGATATCCTTATTATAGTTAAGAATAACATTGTCCAGAGATGTTATTTTGTCATTTAGATTAGTGATTTCCAACTTCATTGAAAGATTTTATAATTTTAAAGAATCATTTTCACTTTTCAATTTTTCAAAACTTTCAAGTTTTAAATCATTTCCATCATTAAGTCTTTCAATTTCATCTTCTAAACAATATTTTTCTTCAGTTAACATTTCATTAAACATTTTGAATCTATCTATCTCTGCTTAACTAATCTTGAACTCTTTTCTAAGAATTTTATATCTCTTATACATATATTTAAAACACTAATGATTTCTTTATTAAAATTCTATATCCGATCATCATTTTCTAGAAAGCACATATTAGCATTTTCAGTTTCTATATCACTATCATTTGATTATGTATCTGAATCATCCCACGTTGCATTAAAAGCATGTTTCATCTTCTTATTGAAAGTGTTTGAAGAGTACTTTTATTTCTTCAAGTTAAATCTCTTTTCATATGACCGATTTTATCACACTCGAAACACTTAACAATATTTCCATTTCTGGAATTATCTGTATAATTATTAGTTTTCTGAAGTTTGTTTATTCTCCTATATTTCAAGAATTTCTTGAAGGTTATGAAATTGATTTCCTCATCAACATCATCATGAAATCCCATATCTATACCCGTATTATCCAAGAGTATTATAGAGTAATACTCTCCGACAATACGGAGAATGAGGCTATGTAGGATACACAAGTGAATAATCCCTTAGACTAACACAAGTGCATATTAAAACATCAGATATAAAACTCACCTATATGTACACAGTATTGGTACAAAGAAATAGACACGTGTGCCTTCAGAATAGAACAATACATAATATAAGTACAACATAGAGAACACAGAGTCAATTGCAATGATAACATATAATATTTAATACAATAATGTTAGAAGAATACAATTCAAATATTAATTATACATATATAGTGAATCAAATATATAGATATCATGTAACAATTCCTATGTAAACTCCTCTCAGCCCACTAAACAAATGCTGGTCGTATGGGCCCTATACCTAAAATGTTTTGGACTTACCTGAGTATTATAAAATAATACACAGCTCAGACTACGTCTAATCAAGGATCATAAATAAGATGATATAATATAAATAAGGAAGAATGATATGATGTCACTAATAAAGCTACTCAATACATCAAACAGCATGTCAAAGTACACACACACACACACACACACACACACACACACACACACACACACACACACACATATATATAATAACCCTCATGACATTAAATCACCCAAATATCTCAATCCATATAAAGTTGTCATTACCTATAAAAATCTCATCAATCTGAAATCATGAAATAAAGTCAAATGGGTAAATTATATATATAATGAGAATATTATCAAAGAATATAAAAAATATCAAATAAATCGGGCTGGCATACAACAATGCCCTAAGATGAATACATCGGGCAAGCACACAGTAACGCCCTAAAATAATATAATAAACATTACCGAATCTGCCATAATTAAATTGAATAATCGTCAAACGGTATGGATGTAATGTAGACTGACTATACCTTAAATACTAGGTCTTTAAAATAGTCAACTCATTACAGGATAGAGACATATATGCATATCTACTAGCACATAGATATACCAGAACCACAAGAAAGACCGATAGCACACAACATGCTTTAGAAACCTATGATCTACTAGCACATAGTAGGTAACCGGGTCCATTCCTACAGTCTTCAGTTACCTCGATGGACATCGTGACCCCATCCACCTATGACTTGTCTATGCGTAGCCTCGGTCACGACCCTGCACTTGCCCCTATTATAATAGACTGCTGGTCTAGGTGACACAAGGAGCATTCGCACATAGCGTTGGCACACAACTATATAAGAAAAGGTGTCATGGATCTAGGACGCGACCCTACGATCAGGCCGTCCCAGTGGATACTAGCCAATCCGGTTCACTCCTGAACCATTAAGGGAGTTGGTTACAATATGATCGACATATAATACATATATCATATCTCTATAACTAGCTCTAGACGTATGCTGACACACGGCTTTAAATAAGTCAACATATGACTGTAATATACAAGAGCTCTAAACCCTCGTTGACACATGGCTCTAACTATAGAACAACACATGGCTATAGTATACTCCAACCACAATGGGTATTACAATATACACATGAGTGTATCCCCGTTTAAGTGACATTTACTTATAAGGAATAATCAAAAAATAACATAATGGCGTCCCATACCATCGTATGTTATTCGAATAATTATTCAATGCTCACTAATGACACTTGATCTATACTAGATATCTCTATATGACAAGTCCGGCGAGTATTCGAAATAGTGTTACCAACCAGACGGTATCACTAATCCATTTATTCAAATTTCTCACCACACAAAAATAAAATCTAATAATTCAGATATAAAGATATCATCACTGTATCATATGAACACACTAATCAAATTATTATCAATGGTGAATCATTCATATAATCTTATTGAATATAAAAGAGGAATTATAAATTAATATAAAAATTGATTGACCAAATATATATATATATATATAGAACAATAAAATCAATAAATTATTCACAACATATAATTTCTTATAAATAAATATTAAGAAATGAATAATAAATACAGATCTTAAAATAGATATAAAACTAAATACTTACAAAATTATTTCATATATTCTAACCCAATATACGTTATTGATTAAAAAAGAGAGTTATAAATTAGGAAATCTGAACTAATTAATTATATTTGTCAATAACAAAATCGATTCTTAATGAAAATTTGACTTTTACCATATAAAAGAATATAAACATACATAAATGGACAATGAATAGACATTCATGGATTAATAAGAAATAGACTTAACGGAAATCTTATTATTCAAAAATACAATAATTAATTCTCTAAATTCAAATATAGTTTAGTAATTACAAAATATAAGTAGTTCCTTATCATTATATAAAATTAAACATTTATTAAGAACATCGAAAAACTTAGTTTAAATTCACTATATAGTTTATAAAGCTAAATGCTACTTATACACATTATTTCATAATTTAGTAAGATTAAATACTAGTTTTAGATAATTTTGTGCCTTCAAGTTAACTACATATGGTCAATCAAATATATATATATATATATAATCAAAACTTACGTAGAACATATATCAATATTTCACAAATATTTATTAGTTACTAAAAATTTTGCATCAAAAAACATTATATGTTTCATTCCAATAAAACACTAATAGATTCACTTTGTTTGTGTAATAAAATGAAAATCATTTGAATATATACATATATAAAGGCATATATATATATTGCAATTCAGGTATAAGTACAAGTATTCTAAAGCTTAGCTCAAATTGTTAAAGTTTTCACATGCATATATGTATATAAACTTTGCAAATGTGTAACGACCTGGATTTTTCTTTGTTCGATTTTGAATATTTAAATGGTTTAATATTTGATTTGGATTAATAATTTAGTTAGTAAGATTTTAAAACTGGATATTCAAGCGATTTCGTAAATTTTTGAAATCATCGATTTAATCGACGAGTTAAAATAGCGATCCAAGGCACAGTCTCGAAATCCGATGAAACCAGTTCCATTAGATCTGTAATATTGTATTATTATCAGATTTTAAATTTCATAATGTTTGGAGTTATCGTTTGACCGTATGGATAAAAACGCGTCGAAATTAATATTGGAATTTAACATAATAATAAGGTCTAAAAAGCTATCTTCCACATACGATCGAATTAGGACTCAAAACCTTTTCCATTGCGTTCGAAATAGCAGTATAACATTAGACACGTTAGGTTGTACGCCTTGATAGTGGTTCGAATAATACATACATACATACATACATACATACATACATACATACTGTAACGATCGAGATTTTTCGTTGCCGAAAAATCGAACCGTTAGGGTTTTAGAAGAAGAAAGAGGTAGAAGAAGAAAGAAAAGAAAGAGAAGAGAAAACAGAAAAACAAGTAACAGAACGAGAAACAATAACAGAATCTCACAATCGCAGCGGAACAACATATAATAGATAAATGAATATCATTAAAACAAAAGAACTATACATTTTATACATACATCACAATACATCATATCATCAGAGTGTACAACAATAGAACAGCGGAAAGAATACTATATACAATAGATAATAGACTACGCTATTCAAGCTCGCCTCCAACATCTGCACAGCAACTCCCGAATCCAGAATAACCTGATAACCTAACTCTAGACTGCCCGTGTGGAAAATAGTGGGCACCCAGAGTTTAGGAAAGGAACAATAAACTCCAGGTCAGTCATGTGACTGGTGTGAGAACTCAAAACAGTTTATCTTTAAACAAGCAACAAGAAAATTTAAATTTCGAAATCCGCAATGCTTTTTGGAAAATGAAACTACCATAAGGCCTCCCGGCACACACACAATGCAAACGCACACATGGGGGAGATTTCTCCTTATGATAGTCAAACATGCTTACTACGAGAAAAATTCTTTGATATTATTACTAGTGCATAGTGGAAAATATTTCGAAAGTATAATATAAATCCTAGCCAGCATAGGTACCATGATACTATGCCTACTATAGCTGCCATGTTAAATGGCAGGTTCTACAACTAAAACCGTACAAGGCACGTATTGGATGAATGGATTTCCAACAAATGGTCAGGCTAAGGAACTTCCTACTGCCACATGGGATCGCCTCTGGCGGGACGTCCCGAGAACTAACGTTACGGTTAGATCTCTGCCAACACAAGGCCGGGTTACCTCTGTAACTAGGTAACTACTACACGAATATGCCATCCCCCGGTCCTTTGGGACCTTTATCCGAGCGCTCGATACCAACAACACCACACAGAAATATATATATAGTGTTTCCACATGAGTAAATATCTGGGCTCCATACCATGATACCACCCTTTTCCAGAAGGAAATGACATACCCTAAAGGGCGCGACCCTCATAACCTTGCCGCATATTCCTGTTTCGACCATTTCCGGGGAGTGAGGTCCTGACGAAATCTCGTCCACAAAGCTACGCTTTGTGTAACAAAGCCATGCTTCGGGTCCACAGATGACCAAAGCAATAATCACAAAGATAAATGATCAAACAAATGATCATATCACAAATGACCAACCAATGATCATCACACAGCAGCACTCAGCATGCCACATTACCAGATTGGGAAATATCGCTGATAACCTTCAACTACATAACCTCTGAGCTCGTACGTCTCAGAGAAGGGTGTTAAGCTAAGAGAATAAATTCTCCGCCACCAACAGAAATGTATTTGAAAGAAATCTGCTCTATCTCTCAAAATGTAATGTCAGACACGTAACCATACAAGTCTGTTCCGGGTTCGAACAGAACCGAAGGCACTTCCAAGGAAGCCCTTGCAATCCGGGTATTCACAATCCCGATAAAATTTCCCATCACAAAGGAAATCTCCATATCGTAGCTAACGATGCGGAGACAATCGATAGGTCATCCTATCGTTTTCACAAATACCCGGTCTTCAACACCGGTCTTCAAATGCAATCCAAACGACGTATCGCATATTCGGAATGGGATATATGACACAAAGGTCCTCTCCCGGCTAAACCGAATAGCGAGCGCTTATTTTAAAAATAAGTGTGCATTCAATTCCAAACAAACACAATCAATACCATCCAAGGGTAAATATTGATAGTCGGTTATTTAACTATCAATAAAGATGCGCCACATCATCAGATTCCAAATAATTTTTCCAAAATTATTAAGTCCCAAAATATCTTTACAAGATATATATACACAATTTCCAAATAATTGCCCAATTTATTTGCTTTACCAAAACACCTTCACGATATAATTTTCCACACTTAACCAATTGAAAACCAATTTTCAATTTACCTTTACCATTTGAAAACCAATTTTCAAATTACATTAACCATTTGCAAACCAATTTCAAATCACCTTAACCATTTGAAAACTAATTTCAAATCACCTTAACCATATATACTTTTTGAAACAAATTTCAAACCACCAAATAAATCTTTACCGATTTATTTTAACTTACGTTCCAAATTCGTAAATTATATTTTCATATTTCAAAATAAATCAACATTTATTTTTAAACAAATTTCCCTTCATATATATAAATTCCAAAGTGGATTTAAATTCCAAGCATCTACTAGCATACGATTCCCAAATCGATTTCAAGTTATTTGCTTTCAATTACTTTAAAGGTGAATTCACAAAAACCGTTCCATTTCATATTAGAAAACCATTCCCATGCTTATTTTAAAAATAAGTAATTCACAAATTTATTTATTTTCAACAATTTGGAAATATTCAATATACTTAAGTTACCGTTAAGTATTTTATTCCATTCTCTTTAAGAAAACATTCTTTTATTCACATTTATTTGGGTTAAAAACGAATGTTGCGTAAAACATCGTTACGACAACCCAAAAACACTAGTATATGGATTTGAAATTAAAAATAGATATATAAATCCAATACTATACAAATTATCCCCTTCTGTTTCTCGAAAACGTCTATTTCAACAATCAATGTTGAAATCTATGTTTTCAATACTCAATACATTTTAAAACACCTTTAATTCGTTTTAAATTCCATTTAAAACATTCCTTTCCCAAAAACAGACCCATTTTATTTAATAATCTATTCAATATTCAAAATAGTGAATATAGCCCACTTAACAAATTCCCATATTTCAATTTATCAAATTCGATGGATTTCAAATTTATAAACATAGTTTATAAATTCCATTTCTATTATAAACCCCAATTTTATAAATTCCTTTATTAATCCGATGCAATTTACATAACCCAATTTCATACCCAAAAGCCATATTGTAAGTTAAATACTTATAATATTATTTATTTACCAAATCGTTCCTTTGAACTTCACCAATTTAAAATCTTATCACTTACAAGATTTCTTTATGGTTTATAATAATTTCGACTAATGAAATCTTCATTTATTAACAATTTCTATAAAATTCCCCTTTTTAATGCCCAAATCCATTTCTATAAGTTAATAACTTATAAACTTAAATTTTTCCAATAACCGTTCGTTTTATAAATTTCACATTTATTAATCTATAAATCCTAGTGAAATTCATGTTATACATCAACTTAACACTTTATAAATTTATTCTATAACTTCAATAATTTTTATTTAAAAACATCCATTTATAAAATCCTTTATATAAACCATTAATAATAATAACTCCCCAAAAAACCAAATTTAACTATTTTATAAAAACCTATTATTGTTAAAAATTTCTTTTAAGTTATATTTTACAAAAATATAAATTTTTAAAACATGAAAATTTTATCCATCTATTTATTTTAAAATTTAATCAATTCAAAATTTTAATAAACCATATTCTTTGAAAAAATCGATTTAAAACCCCTTTTTAAATTCAAAACCGTTATTTTAATTTTAAAAATTTGAATCCGATGATGCAACAACATCAGATGGTCAACCACGGGAATAAGTGTCATATATCAATATGATTATCAACAATCAACATAATATTTATAAACAAATAAATATGCGAGGAATCCAGTTGGATCCCTCCAACCTGTTACCCTGCATCCACAGACGTTAGCACAATACCAATTCCACTTCGAGGTGGAATATCGCGGTATATGGGATTTTATAAAATATCCGCTTAATAGGCGGCGCAATAGGGTCTCATCCGCTATACGAGGCGGGAAATCAAATCCAATATATACATATGCCAATATATATATATTGCTATATATAATATATATCCTACTATATCTACTAGCACAATCAAACAGCAATCATCAATCAACATTAACTACTTAAAATTTTAAACAAAACCTTTCGATTGAGTGAGGAGTTCTCACCTTGATTTTATTTCCGGTTTCGGCGTTCGTTTCGAATAAAATTAAACGAACGTTTAATTTTACCCGAAATTCAAACGAGCTCCAATCGACTCCAAACTAGTTGCATTGCGAAGAGCGCGACCATACGATTCCAACGCACTTTGATTCGCCCAAATCGGACCTCGCAGCAAAAAGATATCGCAGTTTAAAGTTTGTACACGATTTAAATATGAATAAATCAACATTATTTTACATTTCTCAACCTAAATTGATCCTGGCCGCACATCTCCTTCCCCCTCCTACTCTTCCTCATGTGCACGCACGGCTACAGGTGATGAACGCAACAAGAACCCATACAAGCTAGAACTAGGGTTTGATCTCACCACCTCCTCGCTGCATGAAAACACGATCGGGGAGCGCCAACCGAACGGCCTCGACAAGAGCCACCAACACCCAGAGCTAGGCCAAGCTCGGCCCCACCTGGTGCCTAGGGCTGCGCGCGCAACATCAGGGAACGCGGGCAATTATACCCTCCAAACGGCGACGATTCGCCAGATCCACCGTTGGATGGATAGATCCTGACGTCCTCTACAAGTTTCGTGTTGAAAGTTTCTCGATTCGATGCATGGATTTTGAGATTATGAGGGATGAATTTCGCTCGTTTCTGGCCATAGACATGGAAGTGGCGGCTGGAGCAAAAATGGGCTAGGGTTTAGAGATAATTGCATTTATAAACAACTATTATTATTATTTTAATAATAAAATCTCCAATTTAACACTTTTGCAAACGAACTCCAAACGACGCGTTCCGACAGGCGATTCTAAGGTTTTTCCACATTCCGGACACAATGGAACAAGTTTCGGAAGCTAATTCCATCATATGTGTGAGATACGGCAATAAACGCTCGATTTAAATTTAAACCGATTTAAACGATTTCTAGGCGTTTTGGCTTGTACCGGACAAACGATAAATCCGATCGACTTGAAATTTGAAATCTTACAATAATATCACATTACGGATCCGATGAAACTGGTTTCGTCGGAATCCGAGACCGTTTGAAAAATGGCTATTTTTACTCGCCGAATTAAAATTAAAACGATATCGATGCCTTTCGAGCTGCCACGGTCAAACGACAACTCCGATTGCTACGAAAATTGAAATCCGATAATAACTAACTATTACGGATCCAATGGAACTCGTTTCGTTCAATTCTGAGACTGTTCAAAAATTGGCTATTTTACAGTCGATAATTAAATATTAAAATATTCAATTTTCACAAATTAACTCCAAATTCAGTTTTACAAGTTCCAAAATATTTCTATAACCTTAATATGATAAAACAAAATTTTCCAAACCATTTTCAATCATATTTAACCCAATATCTAATTATTTGTGGAATTTCACTATTAAATAAATCGATTTAATTGCAAAATTAAATCCAAAATTCAAAATAAAATTTATTCGACTCCAAAAATTCCACTTATTAATATTTAAAATTAATTAAATACTCAAATTCAAATTATTAAAAATTCTGGGTCGTTACAATCTTCCCCCCTTAAAAGAATTTCGTCCTCGAAATTGCAAGTTAAGGAGAAAAATTCATAATCCGTTTATTATTTTTCCAAAACTAATAGTTTTATCAACCTTCTAACACCAATCTTTTTATTAAAGATTTACTATCATTTCAATTAGCTTTCCAACTTCAATTATAGGTTTCAAACAACATTGTTTACTTAACAATTCAAATTTAAATTTAAATTCAAATTTCAAACTTTCAAAATTTCTCAAAATTTTCTAACACCCGAAATTTTCGAAAAATTTCGCCAGAGTCTCCTTTGCGCGGCTAGATCGGTACGACTACAAAATGGCACTACGGCCCCTCAGAATCAAAAAGAAAAGAGAAAGCCAAGTGGCTGGAGAAGGAAATCATCAATTCTCATACTAAAAGTGAAATACGTACCTTTCTGTCGAGTCATTCAATTTTTAACTTCAAAATCAAAATTCCAATCCATTATATACCTGTATATCCTGCTAGTAGTAGTATCCAATTCCAACATTCAAACTATTTTGCCAATTCAAGTTCAAAATTTCCAATGCATGCTTCTTATACCACTTTTAGTTTACTATTAAAGTTGCATATTCATTTTTATTCAACTTTGCATTCCAATTTTCGTTTGAATTCAATTACATAGCTTTCAAATTAGCAGATTCAATTTCGTTAACACTTAAGGAATTTTCATACAATCAACCAACAAGCAAATAACAACCAATGCACATCCAATACAACCAAATTTTATCCATTTTACTTACATTCAATTTGGTTCAACTGTTTTAATTTCAATTGGTTTAACATTCAATTGATTTTCATTCTATTATTAAACTATTTTCAAATGAATTTACACTTGCATGCATCATTTCATATCAACTTATTCATATTCTATTGATTAACATTCAATTCATACTTTAACTCAATTGCTAGTTCTTTTTACAAATAAAATTGAATTTCATTTATATAACTTAAGTTCACATCTTTAACAATTTCATTTACTCACTTTATTCATTTATTTTGATATTAACATCAATTCTTTCAACATTACTTAACTTGCATTCCATTCCAACTTTATTTACATCATTTAATTCACTTGATTATTTAACTTTGATGCAAAGATCGATTTTTTTATTCAACTTCACTTAAGTTATTCCATTTAAACATCATTTGTTAATTAAACTTAAGTTTTACTTATCAATTCAATTCGGATTTTAAATTCCAAAGTAAATCCCATTTAACTTTTACTTAAGTCAAATTCATATCAATATTCAAATTCATATTCCATTTTATTTAACTTAATTGTTTAACCATTTCAATAATTGGTTTCACTTACATTTTCCCATTCTATAAGTTATAAAACTTATTATTCAACTTCTAACTTATATTATAAGTTCAAAACTTATTTCGCTTATACTTATCAACTTCAAGTTGAATTTTAATTTCAAATTGATTTATTACAACAAAACTTCAATTTTAAATTCATTTTTGTAGCAAATCCATCACATAGAAACTCGAAAATGATACTGATGATGCTGCAGTCATCACCCTTATTATTTCCCAGTGACAATAGTGAAATCAATGCTAAATATTCTTTCAAAAATTTCCTTTCTATTCATAAATCACTTTTATAACCCTTTTACTTATATAATTTTACTTCTTATATACATACATGATTATCTTACAATTGTAAATCATTATTAATTATTATTTCATCTTATGATTCATTGGTTTATACCATTATTCTTTTTACAATAGTTTCTTTTATTAGCTTATTCAAACAACTTTTAATTATTTTATATATATATCATTTACAACAACCAAGCAATCAATTATATACACATTTCAATAATCCTTGAAAAATTATTTTCTTTTTATATATAAAATATAATCGAGGCAAAATTATTTCATTTAACCAATTTAAAACAATATTGTGTCGAATTGTTCTATTCAAGTGTTTAGGAACCCCTTCGATTCAGTTTTCGAGGCTGCGCCGACGAAGGTTCATATACCACTCAACAAACCAATCATCACAATATAAAACAATTTTATATTCACTAACAAATACGCACTCATATCTATTATTACACTCATACTCATTCTAGAGTACTACTGACTCTATCTCTAATGAGTAACACCCAACAGAGCAGGTTGTCGCTTAACCATAAGCTCTGATACCAAATGTAACGATCGAGATTTTTCGTTGCCGAAAAATCGAACCGTTAGGGTTTTAGAAGAAGAAAGAGGTAGAAGAAGAAAGAAAAGAAAGAGAAGAGAAAACAGAAAAACAAGTAACAGAACGAGAAACAATAACAGAATCTCACAATCGCAGCGGAACAACATATAATAGATAAATGAATATCATTAAAACAAAAGAACTATACATTTTATACATACATCACAATACATCATATCATCAGAGTGTACAACAATAGAACAGCGGAAAGAATACTATATACAATAGATAATAGACTACGCTATTCAAGCTCGCCTCCAACATCTGCACAGCAACTCCCGAATCCAGAATAACCTGATAACCTAACTCTAGACTGCCCGTGTGGAAAATAGTGGGCACCCAGAGTTTAGGAAAGGAACAATAAACTCCAGGTCAGTCATGTGACTGGTGTGAGAACTCAAAACAGTTTATCTTTAAACAAGCAACAAGAAAATTTAAATTTCGAAATCCGCAATGCTTTTTGGAAAATGAAACTACCATAAGGCCTCCCGGCACACACACAATGCAAACGCACACATGGGGGAGATTTCTCCTTATGATAGTCAAACATGCTTACTACGAGAAAAATTCTTTGATATTATTACTAGTGCATAGTGGAAAATATTTCGAAAGTATAATATAAATCCTAGCCAGCATAGGTACCATGATACTATGCCTACTATAGCTGCCATGTTAAATGGCAGGTTCTACAACTAAAACCGTACAAGGCACGTATTGGATGAATGGATTTCCAACAAATGGTCAGGCTAAGGAACTTCCTACTGCCACATGGGATCGCCTCTGGCGGGACGTCCCGAGAACTAACGTTACGGTTAGATCTCTGCCAACACAAGGCCGGGTTACCTCTGTAACTAGGTAACTACTACACGAATATGCCATCCCCCGGTCCTTTGGGACCTTTATCCGAGCGCTCGATACCAACAACACCACACAGAAATATATATATAGTGTTTCCACATGAGTAAATATCTGGGCTCCATACCATGATACCACCCTTTTCCAGAAGGAAATGACATACCCTAAAGGGCGCGACCCTCATAACCTTGCCGCATATTCCTGTTTCGACCATTTCCGGGGAGTGAGGTCCTGACGAAATCTCGTCCACAAAGCTACGCTTTGTGTAACAAAGCCATGCTTCGGGTCCACAGATGACCAAAGCAATAATCACAAAGATAAATGATCAAACAAATGATCATATCACAAATGACCAACCAATGATCATCACACAGCAGCACTCAGCATGCCACATTACCAGATTGGGAAATATCGCTGATAACCTTCAACTACATAACCTCTGAGCTCGTACGTCTCAGAGAAGGGTGTTAAGCTAAGAGAATAAATTCTCCGCCACCAACAGAAATGTATTTGAAAGAAATCTGCTCTATCTCTCAAAATGTAATGTCAGACACGTAACCATACAAGTCTGTTCCGGGTTCGAACAGAACCGAAGGCACTTCCAAGGAAGCCCTTGCAATCCGGGTATTCACAATCCCGATAAAATTTCCCATCACAAAGGAAATCTCCATATCGTAGCTAACGATGCGGAGACAATCGATAGGTCATCCTATCGTTTTCACAAATACCCGGTCTTCAACACCGGTCTTCAAATGCAATCCAAACGACGTATCGCATATTCGGAATGGGATATATGACACAAAGGTCCTCTCCCGGCTAAACCGAATAGCGAGCGCTTATTTTAAAAATAAGTGTGCATTCAATTCCAAACAAACACAATCAATACCATCCAAGGGTAAATATTGATAGTCGGTTATTTAACTATCAATAAAGATGCGCCACATCATCAGATTCCAAATAATTTTTCCAAAATTATTAAGTCCCAAAATATCTTTACAAGATATATATACACAATTTCCAAATAATTGCCCAATTTATTTGCTTTACCAAAACACCTTCACGATATAATTTTCCACACTTAACCAATTGAAAACCAATTTTCAATTTACCTTTACCATTTGAAAACCAATTTTCAAATTACATTAACCATTTGCAAACCAATTTCAAATCACCTTAACCATTTGAAAACTAATTTCAAATCACCTTAACCATATATACTTTTTGAAACAAATTTCAAACCACCAAATAAATCTTTACCGATTTATTTTAACTTACGTTCCAAATTCGTAAATTATATTTTCATATTTCAAAATAAATCAACATTTATTTTTAAACAAATTTCCCTTCATATATATAAATTCCAAAGTGGATTTAAATTCCAAGCATCTACTAGCATACGATTCCCAAATCGATTTCAAGTTATTTGCTTTCAATTACTTTAAAGGTGAATTCACAAAAACCGTTCCATTTCATATTAGAAAACCATTCCCATGCTTATTTTAAAAATAAGTAATTCACAAATTTATTTATTTTCAACAATTTGGAAATATTCAATATACTTAAGTTACCGTTAAGTATTTTATTCCATTCTCTTTAAGAAAACATTCTTTTATTCACATTTATTTGGGTTAAAAACGAATGTTGCGTAAAACATCGTTACGACAACCCAAAAACACTAGTATATGGATTTGAAATTAAAAATAGATATATAAATCCAATACTATACAAATTATCCCCTTCTGTTTCTCGAAAACGTCTATTTCAACAATCAATGTTGAAATCTATGTTTTCAATACTCAATACATTTTAAAACACCTTTAATTCGTTTTAAATTCCATTTAAAACATTCCTTTCCCAAAAACAGACCCATTTTATTTAATAATCTATTCAATATTCAAAATAGTGAATATAGCCCACTTAACAAATTCCCATATTTCAATTTATCAAATTCGATGGATTTCAAATTTATAAACATAGTTTATAAATTCCATTTCTATTATAAACCCCAATTTTATAAATTCCTTTATTAATCCGATGCAATTTACATAACCCAATTTCATACCCAAAAGCCATATTGTAAGTTAAATACTTATAATATTATTTATTTACCAAATCGTTCCTTTGAACTTCACCAATTTAAAATCTTATCACTTACAAGATTTCTTTATGGTTTATAATAATTTCGACTAATGAAATCTTCATTTATTAACAATTTCTATAAAATTCCCCTTTTTAATGCCCAAATCCATTTCTATAAGTTAATAACTTATAAACTTAAATTTTTCCAATAACCGTTCGTTTTATAAATTTCACATTTATTAATCTATAAATCCTAGTGAAATTCATGTTATACATCAACTTAACACTTTATAAATTTATTCTATAACTTCAATAATTTTTATTTAAAAACATCCATTTATAAAATCCTTTATATAAACCATTAATAATAATAACTCCCCAAAAAACCAAATTTAACTATTTTATAAAAACCTATTATTGTTAAAAATTTCTTTTAAGTTATATTTTACAAAAATATAAATTTTTAAAACATGAAAATTTTATCCATCTATTTATTTTAAAATTTAATCAATTCAAAATTTTAATAAACCATATTCTTTGAAAAAATCGATTTAAAACCCCTTTTTAAATTCAAAACCGTTATTTTAATTTTAAAAATTTGAATCCGATGATGCAACAACATCAGATGGTCAACCACGGGAATAAGTGTCATATATCAATATGATTATCAACAATCAACATAATATTTATAAACAAATAAATATGCGAGGAATCCAGTTGGATCCCTCCAACCTGTTACCCTGCATCCACAGACGTTAGCACAATACCAATTCCACTTCGAGGTGGAATATCGCGGTATATGGGATTTTATAAAATATCCGCTTAATAGGCGGCGCAATAGGGTCTCATCCGCTATACGAGGCGGGAAATCAAATCCAATATATACATATGCCAATATATATATATTGCTATATATAATATATATCCTACTATATCTACTAGCACAATCAAACAGCAATCATCAATCAACATTAACTACTTAAAATTTTAAACAAAACCTTTCGATTGAGTGAGGAGTTCTCACCTTGATTTTATTTCCGGTTTCGGCGTTCGTTTCGAATAAAATTAAACGAACGTTTAATTTTACCCGAAATTCAAACGAGCTCCAATCGACTCCAAACTAGTTGCATTGCGAAGAGCGCGACCATACGATTCCAACGCACTTTGATTCGCCCAAATCGGACCTCGCAGCAAAAAGATATCGCAGTTTAAAGTTTGTACACGATTTAAATATGAATAAATCAACATTATTTTACATTTCTCAACCTAAATTGATCCTGGCCGCACATCTCCTTCCCCCTCCTACTCTTCCTCATGTGCACGCACGGCTACAGGTGATGAACGCAACAAGAACCCATACAAGCTAGAACTAGGGTTTGATCTCACCACCTCCTCGCTGCATGAAAACACGATCGGGGAGCGCCAACCGAACGGCCTCGACAAGAGCCACCAACACCCAGAGCTAGGCCAAGCTCGGCCCCACCTGGTGCCTAGGGCTGCGCGCGCAACATCAGGGAACGCGGGCAATTATACCCTCCAAACGGCGACGATTCGCCAGATCCACCGTTGGATGGATAGATCCTGACGTCCTCTACAAGTTTCGTGTTGAAAGTTTCTCGATTCGATGCATGGATTTTGAGATTATGAGGGATGAATTTCGCTCGTTTCTGGCCATAGACATGGAAGTGGCGGCTGGAGCAAAAATGGGCTAGGGTTTAGAGATAATTGCATTTATAAACAACTATTATTATTATTTTAATAATAAAATCTCCAATTTAACACTTTTGCAAACGAACTCCAAACGACGCGTTCCGACAGGCGATTCTAAGGTTTTTCCACATTCCGGACACAATGGAACAAGTTTCGGAAGCTAATTCCATCATATGTGTGAGATACGGCAATAAACGCTCGATTTAAATTTAAACCGATTTAAACGATTTCTAGGCGTTTTGGCTTGTACCGGACAAACGATAAATCCGATCGACTTGAAATTTGAAATCTTACAATAATATCACATTACGGATCCGATGAAACTGGTTTCGTCGGAATCCGAGACCGTTTGAAAAATGGCTATTTTTACTCGCCGAATTAAAATTAAAACGATATCGATGCCTTTCGAGCTGCCACGGTCAAACGACAACTCCGATTGCTACGAAAATTGAAATCCGATAATAACTAACTATTACGGATCCAATGGAACTCGTTTCGTTCAATTCTGAGACTGTTCAAAAATTGGCTATTTTACAGTCGATAATTAAATATTAAAATATTCAATTTTCACAAATTAACTCCAAATTCAGTTTTACAAGTTCCAAAATATTTCTATAACCTTAATATGATAAAACAAAATTTTCCAAACCATTTTCAATCATATTTAACCCAATATCTAATTATTTGTGGAATTTCACTATTAAATAAATCGATTTAATTGCAAAATTAAATCCAAAATTCAAAATAAAATTTATTCGACTCCAAAAATTCCACTTATTAATATTTAAAATTAATTAAATACTCAAATTCAAATTATTAAAAATTCTGGGTCGTTACACATACATACATACATACATACATACATATATATTATTCCATTCACATCAGCCGTTATAACGTCAAGGTCAAAGCTTATGGAACACGCCACACTTCCCTTTTCAAAACACACGATTTCCCTTCTTTTCCTCCTTTTCTTTTGCAGCACGAGATCGAAATCAATTCGAATGATTTCAGCCCTAATTCCTAAATAAAATTCATATCATGGGAAAATTAAAACACGTTCTTGCTTAGGTGAAGTCAAACGAAGGTCGCAAGATGACCTAGGAAAGGAGAAATCTGGGCGCTCGTGTGTGGTAGCGTGGCGAGGTCTGGTGGGAAGGCACTAGCGATCGCGTGAACGGTGGAGGCATGGAGATTTATCGGCAGTCGGGAGCGAATGAATTAGAAGGAGAAGGTGGCTTCGCGCTGTAGCTAAGGGTGGAGGGTCGGAGTTCGTTGCCAGCGATGGTCCTTCGTGAAGGCATTTTTGGCGTGGGATGTGTAGGAGGTAGGAGCGGCGATTAGGGACAGAGCGGTGGTGGATGGTCAGTGGCCGAGGTCGAGGATTTTGCTCGAGTACGAAAAAAATGATGAAGTCATGAGCTCGGCTGTAGCAAAAGGAGGAAGGAACACAAAGTTAAGTTATTTAATTTTTATTACAATTAAGTTAATTATACTAATTTAATTGAAATGTTCATTAATTTCATATTGTGTTCATACGAGGTTGAAATCGCATAAAACTGAAAATGCTGGTTTCGTTATGACTTAAGGTACAATCTGAAATTGATTTGTGATTTTTTGGAGTCAACTGAAATTTTTAAATTTTAAATCGAACGTCATTCGATTTAAATTTAAAATTGGAACGGATTTGAAAATAAATCAAGATGAGAAATTCTTACCCATTTGGATTACCGAATTTAATTTTAACCGTTAAAATAAATTATTGGATGCTTGGGTGAATTTACAAAATCATCATCTATTGAATGTTAAATATATGTAGTAGTAGTATATATTAGCATTTGGAGTGATATTCCCGCATATTGTAGCGGATGAGACCCTATGCACCCCATATAATAGTGGATGAGCCTATATACCGCGGTATCCCTCGAAGTGGGATTGGTATTTTTTATGTTGTATTAACATCTATGGATGCAGGGAAACAGGTTGGAGGGATCCAATTGGACTCCTTAAATATATTGTTTATTTTTCATATATGGTGATATATGATGTGTTAGAATAATCTGTTATAGATTATTGTTGTGATTTGATAATTGGATGCTAAATTAACGCTAGCCTGAATTTTGCTGTTTTAAATACCATAATATTATTTTTGGAATTTGAAGAAAATTAAAAGGAGATTTTGAATATAAAAATAATTATATCAAAGTTTGGATTATTTTAAAGGAAATTGATTTGGGTAAAACAATAAATAGATTTTTGTTTGTATGTAATTATTCGTAGAAGTATTTTAAATAGAGATTTTTTTAAATAATTTATATAAAGGATTTGTGAACGATGGATTTTTAAATAAAACGACATTTCTAGAAAATATGAAAAGAATTTAAAATCAATATTAAAGATAGGTTGATAGAAATGAATAAAATTTATAAGGAATTGAATTTATAAATTAGATTATTTTAATAAAAAAGGTGAAATTCAGAGAAGTTATATATTTATAAACAATGTTATGAATAAAGGAAATCAACAACAGATGAAAATTTGGGAATATAAGTTCCATAGGGTGTATTTATATTAGAATGTGGAAGGGTGAGGAAAATAGTTGACACTATTTTTGAAGTGCAAATGGTCAAGGAGATTGAAATGGAAGTGATGTGATGTGATTCGAGAGAAATTTATAAAATTGACTTAGTTGCTGAGGTTTTTTGAAAAATGTTTCTAATACTAAGAAGTTAAGTTTATTTTTAAAAGAATTTTTTTTATTACTTAAAACTATGAAATTTAAACTTGTTGAGATTGAAATACTTCGATAATTAGATTTTAAAATATTAGGCATTTATTTAATAAATTCTAACTTTTAAATTCAAGTTTGGAATTTTAATTGTTTATTTAATAATGAGGTATTGATGTTTATAAAAATGTTTTCGATATTTTAAATAATAACTTAAACATATTTTAAAAATAAATTACTATTCTTTAAAAATACTCGTTATATATTTATATTTATAGTTTTGAAATGATTGAAAATTTATTTATAAATTCTCTCAGGATGTGTGGACGGGGTTTATTAAAGGATGAGATTTTATAGGAGAAATCCTATAAATGTAATTCTAGAGACTTAAGAAAATTTCCAAAGGTTTAAATGCGATAACTTCGAAAAGAATTTGAATTCATTAAAGAAGTATAAATGGTTAGATGTGATTATAAATAAATATAATCGGTTTGGAAATTGTGAAAAGAAATTTGTTTATAGTTTTGGAAATGTAGGAGACCAGCTAAGAAAATTCTTAAGTTTGATACTTGAGATGATTTTGGAAAAATGGACTTAGAATATTTTCCTAAGTGTTAAATTGTTTTTGGATATCCTGTTACGGATTTAAATATTAAAATTTATTTTCAAATATTTGAATATGAAAAAATGCATAATAAGACCTGGTGTCTACTTATGGATGTTTTATTGATAGTTAAATAAACGACTACCAATATTGGCTAATTTCATTAATCGTTTCAAAGAGACCGAAATCGGATTTAATTATCCAAAAACCACTTCGATCCGGTTTGGACGTTACGAATGAATACCGTGAAGATGGTGATTCGGTTCGTCTAGACCCAGGATAACTTGTATGGACGAATGCTACTAGAACATCGTCATTGGAGGATGATGAACATTCTAAGTGAAAATTATTTCTTGAAAGGTAGCACTTAGCCTCAAACCTCATCAGCTGGGAATGACTAAAGCAGGGGAGATGTAGCAAGGTTAAGTGGGTCGCACCAATTAGGGTATGTTATCACTTTTCTATATGTCCTCGAAAACCTATATATATTGGATATGGTTGTGCATGGAAGAAGGTGCGCCCGATTGAAAGTGTGGGAACACCCAGGGTAATAACATATTCGGTCTATCCAGGTTAGGGGTAGGCCAGTCTTGTGTAACAGGAGATCCCGACGAGGTCCTCTGTACATTGTTCTAGAGGTGTACTGTGATGGACGATACCCCATTGGCCCAGTCATTTATATGTGATTTGTTCTCCAATATGAGCTTACGATTTTATTTGTAGAGCCTGGTATGTTGGAATTTAATTGATGTAACAATATTTGGCTATTTAAATAAGTATTGGTACTAGACACTATTATAATATCAGATGATTTTGATAAAATTATTTTGGTTACTATAAGGTAAAAACCCGCCGCGTTTATGTGTAACGCAGTTTTACGAGACACCTTTGTTTTTCAAAGGATTTTGGTAACTTTAATAATTAAAATTTGTGTGTTTTCTCACGCTGGTTTTCCAAACTGACTCGGATGTTATTTTATTATAATGTTCGGGTCAGACTGAGTATTACAGTTTCAGGTTAGAATGCTATGGAGCTCAAGAGACGAGCTGGAGGAGTTTGAACGTATTTCCATATCTGGTTTATATTTCTACCGTGTGAGGACAGGCGATTATAACTGTCCAAATTGATGTATTGATTATTGTACTCTGGTGATTGTAAGTATAAATAGATACATACTCTTTTGTATAAAAATATGTTATTATATTTTGTTCCGCTGTGATTGTGATATTCTGTTTGTTTAATTTTCTTCTATCTCTTTCTTCTTCTTTACCCTAGTTATTCGCTCTTTCATACAATTTAGGTTAAATACGAGTGAATTATTATCAACTCAAAGGGTACGGAACTGTGGATCGCTACACTTGGTATCAGTGCAGAAGGTTAAGCGAGAACCTTGGCTCTGGTGGGGATTACTCATTAGAGATAGAGTCAGTAGTGCTCTAGAATGAGTTGTTTGTAATAATAGATATGGACGTGTATTTATCAGTGGATATAATTTTTTTATTTGTGTTGACTTATTGGTTGAGTGGCATATAAATTCTGATCGGATAGTGGGACACCACTTAAATCGATAGGAGTTTCTAAACAGTTGAACGCGATAAACCAACATCGTATGGGTTTGAAGCTGGTAAATGAAATAATTTTGCCCAATTTATATTTTGATATAAAAGGAATAATTTTCTAGAAGTTATTGTAGTAGCTGGATGTGTTTGGTTATTATTATATAATCAAAATAAGATTGTTAAAACTTGGATTGGTTATAAAAACCAAATTGGATTGTATAAGAATGAATTATACAAGTGGATTAAAAACTACAAATGGGTCCAAACCAGAATTTGGAAAACATTTAAATCCTGGAGATATTTAGAAGTATTTTTCCAAAGTGTTTGAAGATAAATAATAATATTATTATTTTGGGGATGTTTTAGAAAGAAAATTGTTTTAAATGGATTTTGGGAGTGATATAGCACTAAACTCACTACAATCATTGAAAAATAATTCTGATGATGATCACGACATCATCAATGTTCATTTTCGAGTTTCTAAGTGACGGATTGCTACCAAAATAATTGATTTGGAGATTTTGTTGGAAAACAAATATTGTTTGGAAATTCCAAGAGAATTTATCTAGATAGAACCAAATTCGAGTTTAAAATTCTAAGGAATGGCTTGTTGAAACAAAGAATTATATATATATATATATATGATTTCAAAAGTGATTTGAATTTGATGCTGGGTGTTTGAGTTTTATAAATCCTTATTTAAAGGTTCTAGAGAATATCAGAAAAATAAGTTTTTTAAAACTTATAAGTGGAAGATGATATTTATAAGGAGGGAAGTGTGAAAAATTGAAATTGGAATGAAATTTAAAGTGAGAAAATTGAAATGGAATTTAATTTAAGTTAAATTAGATATATTAAATTTTGAATATGTAATTGACTGGATTTGAATTGAATTAATGTAGTGTATTAATAAAATGGGTTAACTTAGCAAAGTAATTGAAATATATAATGAAATTGAATGGATTAAAAATAAAAAAAATTAGGGTGAAATTAGTTTAAGTATGAATAACTCGAATTTGGTTTTGAAATGTTGGTTAAAAGGAATTGGAATTTAAATTAAAAGGTAAATTGTATTTGAATTATGGAATTGAATTAAATATGAAAATGTGAATTATAAAGTGACTATATGACTATAAGTTATAAAATTTGAATTGGATTAGAAATAATATTGAATTGAAGTAAAGATAAATTTTGAATTGTGAAATAATTATATAGCCATAAGATATAAATTTTGAGTGAAATAAAATTCAGGTGAATTCGAATTTGAATAAATAAATTGGAATAGCTTATAAAAATTGAAATTAATTGAATACAAATATACTTAGGCTATAAATAAATGTATAATCTCGAGTTAAAAATAAAATGTGAATATATTCGAGTATAGAGTTGACAGAAATGTGAAAAATAAGTTGTGTGACTTATCGAATTGAAAAGAGAAATAGAAAACCCAAAATAAAATTGTTTGATATTTTGGTAAGGGGAATAAATCCAAACTTGAATTATAAAGTGAATTTGGAACTCAAGAAAATTAAATGAAGTGATTTTTGAAATAAAAATCAGAAATTGAATGTGGAACTTGAGTACAAATTAAAATTCGACAAAATGTAAGCGAATTAAATATAATTGGAAATATCATCAAATAAAATAGATATGGATTGAAATAGAAATGACTTGAGTTACAAATAAATTCAATTTGAGTATAAATAAATTGTATATGGCCTTGATACCATTTAAATGAATTCGAGAATGAACGTGAGTATGAAATTAAAATTGAAGTGGATTAAATGAATGAACTAATTAATTAATTAGTAAATAAAATGAAAGCTGCTTGAAATGAAAATAAACTTAAGTTATATAGTTGGAATAATTTAAATTAAACGGATTAACTTAAGTAAATATTTTGAATAAAAACTCAATTTAAATAAATTTATGAAATGGTTCATATATAAATTAGCATGAATGATTCTGAGCTTAACAAAGTGGATTTGGATATAATGAATGTTGATATTAATGAAATGTAAATAAATTGATTGAGAATAAAGTTGAAATGGAATAGAATTAATTATAAATTGATTTGGAATCAATGTAAAATAGCTATAAACTGGAATTGTTATTTTATTAAATGAATGGCGTCGAATTTGCATAGAAAATTTGTCGTTTGACGCAAACAAAGTAAATAAAATTCTATGAATTAATAGAATTGAATAAAAATGATTTTTAAATTAATTTTAAATGGATATGAGTTGTTTAGTATAAAAATAAATTGAACACATGTAAAGTGAGCTGTAAATCGTTTAAATTGAATGAAATGGTATATCGATTGATCGAAAGTAACTAAATTGGTGTTAAAACCTAAAAATTAAAAGAGGGGGTGCGGTAGGATCGTGTAATATGAAATAACGGAATAGTCTAGGTAGATAAAGTAGGTAAATCCAAGGAGAAACCAGGATTTTATACTGGTTCGGGCCTCTAGTCCTACATCCAGTCCCTAAGCTTCACTTAGGAATTTCACTAACTAACACCCTCACTTCACCCGGAGGAATAGGTTTACAACTTACCCGAACAACCGAACGGGATTTCTTGCCTCAACTACCGAAGAGGACTTCAACTCAATTACTAAAATACAATATTCGACTTGTTGTGTTCATGTCAACACTAACGAGTCTAATGTAGTACAATATTCCTATAATCTTATCCTCGAGAGTATGCAATGTGTTTTTGAAGATTTAGGAAATGTGAATTGCTATGAATCAAAAGAATGTTATAAACAAAACAGTGATTCAAGCAATAGATTGGTGATTGCTTTGAGAATATCTAGAGAATATGAACAAGAGAATAGTAAGATTAAAGCAAGAGAATTCAGTGAATTAAATGATGTTAAAATCATGTATATATACTTGTAGAAGAGGTGCATTTGTTGTCAAAGGTTGCAAACAAGAGATGCTTCCATTTTCATTGATGAATGGTTGCAACTCTTGGGAGGAAGAAGGTGTCTTTTCAGAGAAAATTCGCAGGTTCAAATTTAGTCGACTGAGCAGGGAATTCAATCAACTGAAAATATGAAGTAAAATTTTCGGGAGCAATTTCAGTCGACTGTGTAGGAAATTCAGTCGACTGAAACTGTGCATGTTTATATATTTGTTCCAGTTTCAGTCGACTGGCTATTCCTGTTCAGTCGACTAAACTTATAAATATGCACAGCGAAAAACTTAAAGAAAAATGAAGTTTATAAAATGTTTTCTAGTGTTCGTGCAAGCCTCTTGAGGATAGATTTTAACAATAAATCTAGACTAAGACCTATATAAAAAACATACTTATGTTTGTTTGGTCTTCATCGATCTTCCTTTAGTGTTGCATATATTTCTTCCTTGTTTGTTGAAGCACATTGTCATTGATCAAAATCTTAGCGTATCAATATTCTCCCCCTTTTTGATTGATGACAATACTGATTTATTCTAGAGATGTTTTTACTTATTTTCTCCCCCTGAATGTATGCACTATCTTTCCTACAAAACAAAGTTAGTACCATAGATTTTCTCCCCCTTTGTCATCGACAAAAAGGAAGAACTAACAGTAGAAATATTTTATCAAAACAATCACTGAAGCATAGAGAATAGAATATTTGCATAAAAAAGTTTTAAAAAATGTTGCGACTAACAAGCACAAAATGGCTATTTATACAAGCCATTAGAAAGTTTTAAATAATCATCAAACCATACTTAAAATTACTCATCTCTATCCCAGTCATATGAACCTTCTCTTCCTGTTGGTTCACGTATGACGGGTCCTCCTATTGGTGGTCTGTGCGCACTTCTTCCTTGGCCACAACTAGCTCCGCTTGCGCTGCTACTTGTATGCTTTTCGGATGTCGTCCATGTAAACGTAGGTGCTGGACGTTTGTCGCGAGATGTCGAAGCAGTAGTGGTGCTTGAGCACGAGATTGCATCCCATAGCTTGTTGAAGAATCCTTTGATTTGTCAAGCTTGTGATCTACCGTTTTAAGACGAGTGTCAAGAATTTGTTGATTTCTTGACAATATCCCCAAAGATTGGTTGGTAGTAAAGCTTGGGTCAACAAGACGAATTTCATCATCTTGCTCGAGATGTTCTTCGTGGTGAAGTTGAGGAGTTTGTTGTTGTTGTTGTTGTTCTTGATGCCTTGCTTCCCATTCGGCGAGTGATATTATGCGAGGAGGTCGAGATGGGAGTTGCATTAGGCTTATGGTCCGGTGGTTAATTTGATGGACCATTGTATTCTCCGACTCAGGTAATGGCGTATCGACATTGAGGAGAAGTCGCATGATGTACTCTCCAAAATAGATAGTGCGCATTTTGCCATTATTAAAAGTGAGAAACTCATCAAGAATAAGTTGTACCCAATTGACTTGTATGTTGCCAAAAATAGCATATAGAGCTCGATAGTTATTTGGGTAGAAAATTTCGTACGAGCCCGTGCAAGGAGTAATTGTTCTCATTAGAGATTTGTGAAGGATTCTTGCCATAGGTCGAAGAGAGGTGGACTTAAAATCTCTAAAGTTGATATTATCATCCATAAATCGATGGTTTATGTTATCCGAATATGTGGATTGAATTCTATCTCCTCTAGCTTTCTCCCGACATTTGGTGATTCTAGAATGTTTGCTATTCTATCCAAGGAAAACCAAACTTTCTTTCCACATACCATACTCCAAACACTATTGTTTGGATTTCTTGGAGTTTGGTGTCCAAGATTAAGGTTAGCATAAAATAATTTGACCATTACACGATTTATGGCATGGTCATTTCTTTTCAAATCCAAAAGAGAAGTTAAACCTGCTGGATCAGTTAACGCTTGGATGTTGTAGGTTTGAAAGCTTTGGAAATCAATGAAAGAATGCTCGAAAATTTGGGAATTCTTCATCTTATTCCATCTAGTGACATCGGTTCCATTGTAAAGCCATTGCGCTATTTGAGCATCAATTGGCTCAGAGGATGAAGAAGAGGAAGCTCTTGATCTCTTGGGTGCCATTTGAGTGAGATTTGAATGGATTTTGAAGAATTGGGGGCTAGGGTTTCGAAAATAATTGGGGAAGAAAGTTTGTAGGAAGTAAAAAATGAATGGATAGGGTAAAAATTGGTGGTTAAAAAAGGGGAAAGTTGCCTGGAAATTGGCGTTCAGTCGACTGAATACACTGTTCAGTCGACTGAATTGAAGGCCGAAAATTTTCTGGGCTGAATTCAGTCGACTGAACAGGGTTTTTAGTCGACTGAATGATTGCCTGAAAGTTTCTGTTAATATTTCAGTCGAATGTGCAGAGGATTCAGTCAACTGAATTGTAAAAAAATTTGCTTTCTGCCTTGAGTTCAGTCGACTAACCCATGTATTTTGTTGTTCTTGGTTAATTTTGAAAGTAAACTCTTTATTCAAGGAAACACAATTATATAAATGTAATACCATGAATAGATTTCAAAACTAACTATTTCTTAGTGGATGAACTTGGAGTCTTTTTCCCTTCATTCTTCATATAATTTATATCCCATGAATTTGGACTATATTGAGGAGTCTTAGGAGACATCCAAGGATTCATAGGATCGACTGGTGTACGGTAAGATGAAGACGGATCAAGTGAACTAACGAGGCGAGGTAGGGATTCAGCCACTTCGTTCTTTTTTGATCCACAAAAGCGTAGACCGATTTGCTCTAGGAAGCTTAATCGTCTAGCCGTAACTTTTTGTTCGAAGTATAATTCTCGTTGAAGATCTATTTGTTGTTGTTGAAAGTGATGAATTTCATCAACCTTTCCTTTTGTGTCTGGAGAAATAAAGAGTCCGCGTTTCGCTTTCTTGGTTTCTGGTGTGTAGCCGGTACGATAATTGTTCCATTTGTAAACTGGCTCATGTGTCGGTGTTGGAGTGGGAAGTTTTGGAGATGTTGGAGTGTTATCGACTGAAGAAGTGATGTTGATCGAGGAAAGAGAGTTGTTGGACGACATTTTTATAATGAATTTTTCAAGATTTTATTTGTGAGAATGAGTTGTGAAAAAAATAATATTTTTAAGATATATTTATACTAGGAATTTTCTAAATATATAATGGTTATAATTCTTTAAAGTTTTTTATCCACTTAATGATTTAATGGTTACCATAATTCAGTTAAAAAATGTATGGTTTATAAATGAATATTTATTTTATAATATATTATGTAACATATTTGAAAAATAAATTGAAAATCCCATTTTTTCTTTATTCAGTCGACTGAACAGATAGTGTAAGTCGACTGAATTGTGTAGATTTTTCTCTATATGATATCTTTAAAAGACATTATTCCTAACTCTCGTCGTAATTTTATGAAGGATTTTTCTAATAGAGATTTAGTAAATATATCGGAAATTTGATTTTCGGTACAAATATGTTCTAAATTGATTATTCCTTTTTCGATATTGTCACGTTGAAAATGGTGACGAATATCTATAAGTTTTGTACGAGAGTGATTAACCGGATTTTTAGATAAGTTTATTGTACTTGTATTATCACAGTATGCTGTAGAATTTGTTAAATTTATATTAAAATCTTTAAGTGTTTGTTGCATGTATATAACTTGAGTGCAAGCTAAAGCAGTTGATATATACTCTGCTTCGCAGGTGGAAAGTGAGACACAATTTTGTTTCTTACTGAACCAAGATACAAGTGATTTTCAATGAAATGGCAAGTACCACTTGTACTTTTTCTATCTGTTCGAGATCCACCAAAATCAGCATCACCGAATGATACTAACTCAAATGGACACTCCTTTGGATAGAAAAGACCGAAGTCTTTAGTGTTGTTAAGATATCGTATAATTCGTCTTACCGCTCTTAAGTGTGATTCTTTAGGATTATATTGAAAACGTGCACATAAATAAACACTCGTCATTATGTCAGGTCTACTAGCGGTTAAGTAAAGTAAGGAACCTATCATACTTCTAAACCATTTTTGATCTACACTTTTGCCATTTTCTTCTCGATCGAGATGTGTAGTGGTACTCATAGGAGTAGGTTTAGCAGAAGTGTTTTCCATGCCGAATCGTTTAATTAAATTAGCACAATATTTTTCTTGGTTTATAAAAATTCCATTTGTTAATTGTTTGATTTGAAGTTCGAAAAAATATGATAATTCTCCCATATGAGACATTTTGAACTCATTAGTCATTATATTTGAAAATTCTTTACATAAATTTTCATTTGTTGAACCAAAAATAATATCGTCTACGTATATTTGAATTATTAAAATATCTTTGGTAGTATTTTTGATAAAAAGCGTTTGATCAACTTTTCCAATTTTATATCCCGAATTTAATAAATAGCTTTTAAGTCTTTCATACCAAGCACGAGGTGCTTGTTTAAGACCATATAGTGCTTCCTTTAATTTAAATACATGATCCAGATATTTTTCATGTATAAATAAAGGAGGTTGTTCTACATATACATTTTCTTTAATAAAATCATTTAAAAATGCACCTTTAACATCCATTTGATAAATTTTAAAATCGTGAAAACATGCAAAAGCTGATAGTATACGTATTGCTTCAAGTCTTGCAACGGGAGCAAAGGTTTCTTCAAAATTAATACCTTCTTCTTGATTATACCCTTGTGCTACTAGTCTTGCTTTATTCCTTGTCATACTACCTTGTTCGTCTACTTTATTTTTGTAAATCCATTTTGTTCCTATTACTGATTGATTATTAGGACGGGGAACTAATTCCCAAACATCGTTACGTTCAAATTGATTTAATTCTTCTTGCATTGCGATAATCCAATAATCATCTGTTGATGCTTCTTTAGGATTTTTAGGTTCTATTGATGAAATGAAAGCTACATGACCCATTTGATTTTGTTGACTTCTTGTCCTAATTCGAGAATTTATTTCTCCTATTATATTTTGAGTTGGATGATCTCGTAATATTCTAGGAGGAGATCTTAGTTCATTATTATTGTTTTCAAGGTTTGTTTCTTCTATATTTATCACTTCTTCATCATCTTTTATATTAAAATTTTTATTAAAATTTTCATCAAAGGATATATGCAAAGTTTCTTCAATTTAGTTTGTTCGTTTATTAAATACTCGATATGCTTTACTTCGTTCTGAGTATCCTACGAAAATTCCATCGTCAGCTTTTGGATCGAATTTTCCTAGTTGATCTTTTGTATTTAAAATGAAACATTTTGATCCAAATATTTTAAAATAAGATATATTTGGCTTTTTATTATTAAATAGTTCATAAGAAGTATTTTTAGTTAATGGTCTAATTGATATTCTATTTAATACATAACATGCAGTAGCAACGACTTCTGCCCAAAAATGTTTTGGTAGAGAACATCCATTTAATAATGTTCTTGCGCATTCTTGTAATGTTCTATTCTTTCTTTCTACAACTCCATTTTGTTGAGGAGTTCTAGGAAATGAAAAGTTATGATTTATTCCTTTCTTTTTACAAAAAGTTTCAAAAGCTTCATTTTCGAATTCGCCTCCATGATCGCTTCGAATGTTTTTAATTTTCAAATCCTTAGTGTTTTGAATTCTTTTGACAAATGCTTTAAAATGTTCAAAAGTGTCACTTTTATTTTTCATAAAAATAGTCCATGTATATCTTGAAAAATCATCAACTATTACAAATACGTATTGATTATGATTAATGGATTGAACTTGTGTTGGTCCAAATAAATCCATATGTAGTAATTCTAATGGTTGCAAAGTTGAAATATTTTTCTTAGGTTTAAAAGATGATTTCGTTAATTTTCCTTTTTGACAATCATCACAAAGATTATTTATTTTAAAGTTTATTTTGGGTAAACCTCTTACTAATTCATTTTTAGAAAGTTTTCTAATAGTTTTAAAATTTATATGACAAAATCTTTTGTGCCATAACCAAGGATCATTATCTTTGGCTAGTAAACACATACTCGTATTATGATTAATATTCATATTTAGAACATAAATATTTCTATCTCTATTTCCTTCAAAAACAAGATTTTGGTTTTGATCAAAAATACTACATTTATTATCCGAGAAAGTTATTTTAAAAATACTACACAGTTGACTTATGCTAAGTAGATTATGTTTTAAATTTTCAACTAATGAAACATTTATGAAACATTTTCAACTAATAAAATTTCGAAAATGTGAAGAATATATGACCAATTATTTGAATTTTGGTGGGAAAAATTTCAAAAATTTAAAAACGTTGTATGTCGATATAGGGTAGAGGAGTATGTCGACATGGTTCTTTAATTTTTGCCTATTTAATTTATTTTCAATTAATTTTTAATTATACTTTGTTTATTTGTATTTTATATTTTAGTTATTGAACAAATACCTAATTCTCTTTTTAATTTAGTAAATAGATTCATTTAATGGTTTTGTTAGGATATCAGCAATTTGATTCTCAGAATTGATATAATCTAGAGTGATTACTTCCTTACTTATATTATCTCTGAGAAAATGATGTCTGATATCAATATGTTTAGTTCGAGCATGTTGAGTAGTATTTTTGGATAAATTTATCGCACTCGTATTATCACAATAAATTGGTGATTTCGAAAATTTTAAACCATAATATTTTAAAGTTTGTTGCATATATATTACTTGAGAACAAGCCAAAGCAGTAGAAATATATTCTACTTCAGTTGTTGATAAAGAAACTATGTTTTGCTTTTTACTAAACCAGGAAATCAGAGAATGCCCCAAAAAGTAACAAGTTCCACTTGTACTCTTTCGGTCTGATTTACAACCAGCATAATAAGCATCACAGTAAGATATTAAGTCAAAGGAATCATTTTTAGGGAAAAATAAGCCATAACCAGAGGTGTGTTTAACATATCTTATGATACGTTTTACGGCTTTTAAGTGAGTCTCTTTAGGTTGGGATTGATATCTTGTATAGAGACAAACACTATACATGATATCAGGTCTACTAGCAGTAATATGGAGTAGTGATCCAATCATTCCTCTATATAACTTTTGATCTACATTATTCGAGAGATCTTCTTTACTAAGGTACTCATTGGTTGCCATGGGAGTGGGTTTTCCACTTGCAGTAGTCAAACCAAGTTTATTAATTAGGTCTTTAGCATATTTTTCTTGACTAATAAAGCTACCATTATCTAATTGTTTTATTTGTAATCCTAAAAAGAAATTTAATTCACCCATATGACTCATCTCAAACTTTTTTGTCATTATTTCAGAAAATTCTTTATTCATTTCAAAATTAGTTGATCCAAAAATGATATCATCTACGTAGACTTGTACTAGTTGAATATGATTTTTATTTCTTTTAATAAAAAGAGCATTATCTACTTTACCAATTTCAAAATTTGATTGTAATAGATAAGATCTTAGTCTATCATACCAGGCTTTAGGAGCTTGTTTTAGACTATATAAAGCTTTCTTAAGTTTGTAAACATGATTTGGTAATTTATCATTTTCAAAAAGTGGTGGTTGTTCAACATACACTTCTTCTTTTACAAATCCATTTAAAAAGGCACTTTTAACATCCATTTGAAATTATTTGAAATTATTATGATTTGCGAAAGCAAGTGGAATCCTAATGGCTTCTAATCTTGCTACGGGAGCAAAGGTTTCATCAAAATCTATTCCTTCTTCTTGGCAAAAACCTTGAGCGACTAAACGTGCTTTATTTCTAACTACCTCTCCTTGTTCATTCATTTTATTTTTATAAGCCCATTTAGTTGCAATTTTAGTTTTATTTTCAGGTTTAGGAACAAGTTCCCAAACTTCATTTCTAGTAAATTGATTTAGTTCTTCTTGTATAGCCAAAATCCATGAATCATCAGTTGATGCTTCTTTTGGATTATTTGGTTCAACGGTTGATATAAAAGATACATTACTCATTTGACTTAGTTGATTTCTAGTTTTAACTACAGATTGCATATCTCATAGTATATTTTCAATAGGATGATCTTTTGAAAGTTTAGTCCTTTTATTAGGATGATTAATTTCATTATTAGTTTCAGTTGACTCTTGATTTTGAGTAATTAAATCATCTTCATCATTTGTATCTTCAAAAATTTTGAAATTTTCATGGAACGACACATGCATTGTTTCTTCGATGGTGTTAGTTCTTAAATTAAATACTCTGTATGCTTTACTTCTATTAGAATATCCGATAAAGGTATCTTCGTCGGATTTAGGATCAATTTTATCTAAGTTATCTTTAGTATTTAAAATAAAACATTTACTTCCAAAAATTCTAAAATAAGATACTTTAGGTTTCTTTGAGTGAAGAAGTTCATAAGAAGTCTTATTAGTTAAAGATCTAATTAAAATTCTATTTAAAATATAACAAGCGGTAGCAACTGCTTCTGCCCAAAAATTCTTTGGTAATTTACTATCTGAAAGCATAGTTCTCACACACTCTTGAATCGTCCTATTTTTACGTTCTACTACTCCATTTTGTTGTGGTGTTCTTGGAAATGAAAAACCATGAGTTATTCCTTTTTTATTGCAGAATTCCTCAAACTTTTCATTTTCAAATTCACCGCCGTGATCACGATGAGAAATGCGGATTACGGATCTTAAGGCTAGGATTAACACTAAAGGGGGGGTGAATAGTGTTAATAAAGAATTACTAAATCTTTTTCGATTTATGTTAATTTAGACACCGATGTATGCAATATAAAGACACAGATATGATCACAGAAACAAACACGGATGCAGAAATAAAATAAAAGCAGCAAAGGAAAGAACACACCGGATTTTATACTGGTTCGGAGTTACCCTACATCCAGTCCTGCAACACAAGTACGGATTTCCTTTCAAAAGCAATTGTACAATTACACCCTCGGTTTCAAGGCTACGAGGTACACCCTCCAGAATTTCGATCCTCTGGGTAGAGATACTTGATTTTCGAGCCACAAGTTTACCCAATTGATTTACCAAGGCTACAATCACACCTTTTCTTTCTTGATTGATTTTCAAGGCTACAATCACACCTTTTCTCGCTTAATAGATTACAAAGAAGTTTATAACTCTAAATAGCACTGAGAATCTTGTAGAGAGAGTGATAGAGAATCAAACTAGAAGTAATTGAGTTCGATTCAATGTTGATTTCGACAGAGTAATGATAGGAATATGTATTAAGAAAAGTGGAAGAAGAAGAGGAGTGAAAAATCAGAAAATCTGATATAAAATTTGTTGAAACTAACCCCTATTTATAGAAGAACAACAACCATGTCCATTCGTGAAGAGTTATGATGAATCGACACTTCTTTTGAATTCTGAATTTTGAAACCAACTAACACCATGTCGACATGGTCACCCTAGGCATGTCGACATCCCAAAGCAATTTTTGGTGATTTGATTTTCTTTGAAAATAACCTTTATCTTATATTATAACTATTTTAAACTTTACAAATATACTTGACTATAGTTAAAATTCGTAAGTAAATATAGAGAATAATATATATAGATTTTAACTATAATTTTATATTTAAATCTAAGTATAAATATTTAAAAGTTAAATATATAATTTAAAAAGATAGTTTAAAATCAGGAGTAATTTGACTTTTAAATTAAAGATAATTTTGAGGCTAAAATTATATAAAATCAGGACAGAGAGTTTTGAATCTTTTTCAAAAGGAAAGTTTTGAAACATTTTGAAAAACAAGATAATTTTGTAAAATCATTTGAATTAAAATTAGTGGATACAAAACAATGTTCCACTAGATTTTCGTAGGTTCCATCCTACTTAGGGTTCCATCCCTTTAACAGGCTCGAAATGGATTCCATTCCACGAATAAATTGGATTTTAAAATGATAGTGCTTTTCTACGAGTTTTAACAAAAATTCCTAATAAAAATACTTATGCTTGAAATCTTGAACTCTTGATAATCTTGATACTCATGAGTCTTCTATCTCGATATCTTGAGTCTCTATACTATACAGTCTTCGTTCTTGGTACCTGCATGGTTAAATCCTACATATACATATATATCTAAACTTATAATGTCAGTATTTATATTTTATAATCTATTCTAAGGTTGTTGTCGTCAAAACCATCATCTCACGGACTAACAATCTCCCCCTTTTTGATGATGACAACCTTTGTTTATAAAATATTACTTCTATCCTAATAACTCCCCCTAAAACTAATAACTCCCCCTTAATCTATGCCTAACTACCCTATTTTATATTTCTCCCCCTTTGTCATCAACAAAAACTAACTCCAAACTATATAACTCCCCCTTAATCTAATACTATATGACATGTGATTCTAATGATAGTGTTATCATAAATAATCAACACTTAACTCTAAAAACTAAAACTTAATCCTAAATTACTAACTATCCTAACTAAGAATCTATGATAATACTTATAATAGTTAGAAATCAAATATAAGAACATAAATTATTTATTAAGTATATTTCAACACACTCATCAAAACCAACCATATTATACAAGTCAAACAAATCAATCAAGTAAAACAAGTCAATCAAGTCAACCAAATCAAACAGGTCAATCAAGTCAAACAAGTTAATCAAGTCAATCAAATCAAACAAATCAATCAAAACATACCAAACAAATCAAAAACTAATAATCCTATATTATAAGACAATACTACAAACTCCTCCTAAATAAAATACACTTATGTAATGCAGTATGAAATGTATGACATATGCAATGTAGCATGAGATAATATGCAAAATGAAGTGCAACTTGTGATGCAAATGATTATGATATGCATTGTAATTTATGATATAATATGCAATGAAATGTGATATGAAATAGGATGCATAATGATATGTAATAAAATGACAATAAAGTAAAATAATTTACAGAATGATACGATGATATATATACTATGGTAAGAGATATTCAAACTATAAGGTAAACATAAGTGATAAGTAATATCTAATTGGCAAGCATATATATATATATATATATATATATATATATGTGTGTGTGTGTGTGTGTGTCTATATATATATGTATACATATATCAAACTATTTATTATACTTCAACCATACAAAGGTAAAACACACCAATTAGTAGACTTAAATTAAGGAAACTAATGAATGAGACTGAAAGAGTTGTAAAGTAAGAGTTTGAAGGTAATAAATGATATTAAAACTATAACATAATTGTGAAAGGTAGTAATCAAACTTAATATTAAAATCAAATGCTAAGGAATAAGGACTTGTACTATATATGATCAAATATGGTTTTTATAAAAATTAATAGTCTAATTATTTAATTTAAAATAATTATTTTAACTTGGTTGTTATTATTTTTTATTTTTTAAGAATCCAAACTTCCATGTTTATAAAATACTAACTTACTAATAAAACCTTTATATTAATTTTTTATTGATTAAAATATTTAGAAACATGTTTAAATATCTTTTAAATTTGAAAAATATCATAATGAAATATTAAATAAAATGATAAAGATTGAAAAACTAAAATAAACATGTGTTATATTAAGGCCTCGTACTTTTAAAAAAAAATTAATTAATTATAAAGAATATATTTAAACATGAAATTTATTTTATAACATTCTAATATAAGTTAGAAAATAACTTCTAAAATGAATAGAGAAAAATTCTTAATTTAAATATTATTTTTACGTACTTTAAAGTTTCATAAAGAAAAAATAGTATTTAATAGTAAAAAATATTCGAAACTTTATAAAACTGAAGCTGTAGCTTTTACCAAATGCTGTACAAAGTTTTTGAAACTCTACAGCGTTTCAAAGCACAAAAATGCTATAAAAACGAATTTGCAATACTTACAAAACATTACAGAAGAAAAGAAGCATTTTAGAAATGCTATCTAAAATTCCGGTCATGTGATGTGGTGCTATCTTATTTATTGAAGAAATATATAAATTGAGCCTTATTCTAACATTCTAAATTCATTCTATTAATTTCTTAAAGATATAAAATTAGTATCTTAAAAGAAATAGAGTATGAGAAGTAAAAATAACATTAGAAAAGTTAAAATCATGAATGAAGGTATGCTTTTCTACTTAGTATAGTTGTAATAAATTAGTTGTAGATTTTATTTGAAAGAAAACACATTTTAGAAGACTTTAAAAAAAATAGACTTGTACATCGATATTTATACTATGGTGTGTTGATATATGGACCAATATACCAAAACTTATAAAAGAGATAAATTTCTATACCTAACTAAATGCATAGATATATATATATATATATATATTCCTAAATGCAACAATAAAGATGAAATAATAGTAAAGCGTACCAATTTTTGCACTCCATCTTTCTAACTTTGTTGATCTTCCATTGTCGTGAGTCATACATTTATATCTTTCAGAATTTGATGACGAGATCTGCTCTATTGCGACAGGCTTGTTTTTCTGATCATCGTAGTATATTCATTTGCTGAATTTGGAGACCGTATGAGAAAGATACAGATGATTTAGTAGATCGACTAACTTGGCGCCAAATCTTTGAATTCGAATTTTGAATGAATGGACACTTCAACCACTATAAATAGGCCCAACGGTCACCACATTTCATTTTAATTGCTCTTCTTCTTCTTCTTCCCGTTTTTCTATATACTATCAAACTTCTAGAGTGCATATCTCCTTCGTTTCTTAACGGAATTAGATGAAACAGCGGCAAATCGAAGAGGAAGGCAAGGGCTACGATCTAGTAATAGTTTGGTGTCGAATTTGGATGGTATTGTGATGCAACAGGCCGAACGGTAGAAGAAATGTAGAAGATCCCGTACACAGTTTTTCAGTTTTGGATAGCCAACTTCAAACTGTCATATTTCACTCAATGTTGATCGGAATTTGATGATCCACCCATCAAAATGACCGCGAGAACAAGAACTACAATCTGGAAAAGGAGTGGGAACAAAATGCTCAAATCTCTGGATGCAATTTGAAGAATACCTTTGACAGTTTTGCCTTCTTTTTCTGTTTGTGCACCAAAACTTCATTTGACCACAACTTGGTCATTTCTTGATGGATTCGCACGAAACCAGTGGCATTGCGAAGTAGATGGAGAGAAGTACATTATAAAAATCAAGTTGTAGATGAGAACCAAAAGTTTTGAATTGATCTGGTACTCATTTCTTTGTCGATTTCCATTATATATCCATTTGTTCTTCTTGATGGATGAATGATCATCTGGTATCTTTTAACCAATAATCATTAGACATAATTCTTCCCCTGTAAAACATAACCTTTTAAAGAATCAAGTGGATTTTCAAAATAATTAAATATAGTTTTAAATAAAAATATTATGATGATTCTGTGACATATTCATATGAAAATAGTGTTGATAAAATCCTGAAAAATAGCCATTTTAAAAAAAATTCAAAATTCAGACTATGAAAACTTTGAAAACCTTGCTCTGATACCAATTGTGAGAAATGCGGATTACGAATCTTAAGGCTAGGAATAATACTAGAGGGGGGATGAATAGTGTTAATAAAGAATTACTAAATCTTTTTTAATTTATGTTAATTTAGAGACCGATGTATGCAATATACAGACACATATATGATCACAGAAACAAACACAGATGCAGAAATAAAATAAAAGCAGTAAAGGAAAGAAGACACCAGATTTTATAAAGGTTCGGAGTTACCCTACATCCAGTCCCGCAACACAAGTACGGATTTCCTTTCAAAAGCAATTGAACAATTACACCTTCGGTTTCAAGGCTACGAGGTACACCCTCCAGAATTTTGATACTCTGGGTAGAGATACTTGATATCCGGGCCACAAGTTTACCCAATTGATTTACCAAGGTGGCAATCACACCTTTTCTTTCTTAATTGATTTTCAAGGCTACAATCACACCTTTTCTCGCTTAATAGATTACAAAGAAGTCTATAACTCTGAATAGCACTAAGAATCTTGTAGAGAGAGTGATAGAGAATCAAACTAGAAGCAATCGAGTTTGATTCAATGTTGATTTCGGCAGAGTAATGATAAGAATATGTATTAAGAAAAGTGGAAGAAGAAGAGGAGTGAAAAACCAGAAAATTTTATGTAAAATTCGTTGAAACTAACCCCTATTTATGGAAGAACAACAGCCATGTCCATTCGTGAAGAGTTATGACGAATAAACACTTCTTTTGAAATTTGAATTTTGAAACCACTTGACACCATGTCGCCATGGTCACCCTAGGCATGTCGACACCCCAAAGCAATTTTTGATGATTTGATTTTCTTTGAAAATAACCTTTATCTTATATTAAAACTATTTTAAACTTTACAAATATACTTGACTACAGTTAAAATTCATAAGTAAATATAGAGAATAATATATATAGATTTTAACTATAGTTTTATATTTAAATCTAAGTATAAATATTTAAAAGTTAAATATATAATTTAAAAAAATAGTTTAAAATCAGGAGTAATTTGACTTTGAAATTAGAGATAATTTTGAGGCTAAAATTATTTAAAATCAGGATAGAGAGTTTTGAATCATTTTAAAAGGAAAGTTTTGAAATCATTTTGAAAACAAGATAATTTTGTAAAATCATTTGAATTAAAATTAGTGGATACAAAACAATGTTCCGCTAGATTTTCGTAGGTTCCATCCTACTTAGGGCTCCATCCCTTTAACAGGCCGAAGTGGATTCCATTCCACGAATAAATTGGATTTTAAGATGCCAGTGCTTTTCTACGAGTTTTAACAAAAAATCCTAATAAAAATACTTATGCTTGAAATCTTGAACTCTTGATAATCTTGACACTCATGATTCTTCTATCTTGATATCTTGAGTCTCTATACTATACAGTTTTCATTCTTGGTACCTACATGGTTAAATCCTGTATATACATATATATCTAAACTTATAATGTCAGTATTTATATTTTATAATCTATTCTAAGGTTGTTGTCATCAAAACCATCATCTCACGGACTAACAATCACTACGAATGGTTATAATTTTTAGAGAAATTTTATTTTGAATCCTTTTTGAAAAGTTCTTAAAACATTCAAAAGTATCACTTTTATGTTTCAAAAATATTGTCCATGTCAATTTAGAATAATCATCTACAATTACAAAAACATATTTACTATAATTTATTGACAGAATTTGAGATGGACCAAATAAATCAAGGTGAAGTAATTCAAGAGGTTTTGAAGTTGAAATTATATCTTTTAATTTAAAGGAACTTTTTCTAAGTTTTCCTAATTGACATGCATCACATAGACTATCTACTTTAAAATTCATTTTAGGGAGGCCTCTTACTAGATCATGTTTTGACAGTCTAGATAAGAGTTCGAAAATCAAATGCCCAAATCTCTTATGCCAAATCCAAGGGTCACTTGTATTTTCCAAAAGACAAAAGTTATCATTTGAAACTTTCATACTAAGAATATAAATATTCTTTTTCCTAATTCCCTCAAATATTATAGTTGAATTATTATCTTCATTGTGACATTTATCTTTTTCAAATTTAATTTTATATCCTTTATCGTAAAGTTGACTTATACTTAGTAGATTATGTTTCAGATTTTTAACTAGCAAACATTAATAATAATAGGAGTTTCAGAGTTACCGACTTTGCCGATGCCAATCACATATCCTTTTGAATTGTCTCCAAAGTTAACCAATCCTCCGTCTTTGTATATTATATCATTTAACATATCTGGATTGCTAGTCATGTGTCTAGAACATCCACTATCGAGTATCCATTTGTCCTTTCTGATCTGCATAATTTTTCCGTTGTGTATTGATTCCTCAATAGCCATAAAGCATGATTCCCGTACATCGAACAATTTTGATAGACAACTTGAATTTGAACATTGATTATATGCAGACTCAAAAGACAATGATGATCTGAATATTTCTAAACTAGTATTAACAAACATAACCATTTTAAAACTTTTTCAAAATCAGATTATGAAACTTTGAAAATCTTGCTTTGATACCAAATGTGAGAAATGCGGATTAAGGATATTAAGGCTAAGGATAAGCACAAGAGGGGGGTGAATAGTGTTTTAGAGAATTGTTAAATCTTTTTGAGTTTTTGTTAATTTAAACACAAATGTATGCAATATTCATACACGGATATGATCATAGAATAAAACACAAATGCAAATATAAAGTAAAAGCAGTAAAGGAATGAACACGCCCGATTTTATACTGGTTCGGAGTTACCCTACATCCAGTCCCACACACAAGTACAGATTTCCTTTCAAAAAGAATCTTTACAATTACACCCTCGATTTCAAGGCTACGAGGTACACCCTCCAGAATCACAATCCTCTGGGTAGAGATACTTGATTTCCCGGGCAACAAGTTCAATCAATTGACTTTCCAAGGCTACAATCACACCTTATCTCGCTTGATTGATTTTCAAGGCTACAATCACACCTTTTCTTGCTATGTTGTTTACAAAAAGCCTATAACTCTGAATAGCACCAAGGATCTTGTTGAGATATTGATAGAGAATCAAACCAGAGATAATCTAGTTAGATTCAATGTTGATTTCGGTAGAGTTATGATAAGAATTTATGTATAGAAATGTGGAAGAAGAAGAAGAGGATTGAAAAACCAGAAAAACTGAATTAAAATTCGTTGAAACTAACCCCTATTTATAGAAGAACAACAGTCATGTCCATTCTTGAAGAGTTATGACGAATAGACACTTCTTTTGAAATTTAAATTTTGAACTCAACTGACACCATGTTGACATGGGGTACTTGAGTATGTCGACATCCGAAAGGGATTTTTGGTGTTTTGATTTTCTTTGAAAATAACCTTTATTTTATATTAAAACTATTTTAAACTTTATAAATATACTTGAGTATAATTAAAATACATAAGTAAATATAAAGAATAATATATACAAAATTTTACTATAATTTTTTATTTAAAATCTAAGCATAAATATTTAAAAGTTAAATATATTATATTTAAAAGATAGTTTAAAAACAAGAATAATTTGATTTTGAAATTAAAGATTATTTTTCAGGCTAAAAGTATTTGAAATCAGGATAGATGTTTTTTGATGCTTTTAAAAGGAAGGTTTTGAAATCATTTTGAAAAAAGATAAAATTTTGAAAAATCATTTTGAAAAATCATTTTGAATAAAAAGTTAGCGGATATAAAACAATGTTCCACTAGATTTTCGTAGGTTCCATCCTTCTTAGGGTTCCATCCCTTTAATAGGCTCGAAGTGGATCCATTCCAAGAATAAATTGGATTTTAAGATGCCAGTGTTTTTCTATGAGTTTTAACAAAATTTCTAATTAAAAATAATAAATTACTTGAATTCTTGAACTCTTGATAATCTTGATACTCATGAGTCTTCAATCTTGTTACTTGCATGGTTAAATCCTGCATATACATATATATCTAAACTTATACTGTTAGTATTTATACTTTATAATCTATTCTAAGGTTGTTGTCATCAAAACCATCATCTCATGACTAACATGTATTTCCGCTGTGTGAGGACATGTAACTATAACTGTTCAAATTGATGTATTGATTATTGTACTATGATGATTGTAAGTATAAACAGATACAGATTCTTTTTTATAAAAATCTGTTATTATATATTATATTTTTGTTCCACTACGATTTTGAGATTCTGTGTTGCTGTTTAATTTTCTTCTATCTCTTTCTTCTTCTTTACCCTAGTTATTCGCTCTTTCGTACAATTTGGGTTGAACATGAGTGAATTATTATCAAATCAAAGGGTACGGAACTACGGGTCGCTACAAAATGAAAACCTAAAGTGCAACAGGAACTAACAAATACACTCAAAGAAGGTGACTTCCTTCGCTCTAGCAAAAAGAATACACACAAAAATCAAAAGCAGCAATAGTTATATATACATACTCATCACATTCTAAAAGTAAACACACACATTCACATGCAAATATGCAATAGGAAGATCATACGCTCACTTGTATTTGAAGAGATACACCCTAGATGCATACATAACTAGACGAATAGCATAATGCACGAAAAAAAAATGATGGTGGACTTTGGTCATCAGTTGATTGGTCACCGCCACCAATCGATCGGCTACTGACAAATTATGTTAGCAGTTTGCTTGTCTACTGCGATTCTTCCTCCCCTCATCGATTGATTCTACTTCAAGATGTTTGCGACCAAGCAACAACTGATTCATGCAATATAGGTATATATATCACTTAATGATTAAATATAGTTTACGTAAGTAGAATACTCACCTGACACTCGCATTCTTCCCTTTTCCTATTGGCAATCGTACGAGAACTCCATGCAGCAGCCCAAAAGCATGAATCCCCTTGGCAATCAGTGTATATAAGCGTCGAGATGTATATGCAAAGATTTGGTGATTTATAATCATTTTTATTTAATTTTTTCTTAAGTTCAAAAGTGATAAGGGTTTGGAATTGAACCAGTTTTCTCAAATCAGAAACGAATGTGTATAAGTCATATTTATAATAGAAGGGGAAGCATCGAGAGATGGAAATCTATGGCGAAGAAATAGTAATCAAGAAACTTAGTGTCCGTTTGGTTTATTTTTTTGTTTTGGATTTTCAACATTAATTACAAAAGATGAGAAGAGTGGAGAGATAACAAAGAGATGGAAGAAAGATGGAGTAGATGGCCGAGGGGGTGGAGGAACGATGGAAGGATGAATTGTTTCTCATTCTTCCGTTTATTTTGCAAAACATGAAAATGAATAAAAAAAATTTTCTATTTTCTATGTTAATTTCATTTCTAAATTGGTCGTTTTTTCATAATATACATATGTTATATGCATTTTTTTATAGACGAAAACCCAAAACTTAAAACAGTAAATCAACCGCACCTTATTTTTTTAGGATTTTGGGTGATTGATAATTGAGCTTGGGCTTTGTAAATATATAAAATAGGTGAATGAATACATATAGATTTTACATTCTTTTTCTTTTGAAACTAAATTCAATTCTATTTAAATATATAAAATTTTGTATTTAAAATTACTTTTCCATCAAGTCAAATACTATGCAACATATATGTCACTTACAGAAAATATCATATATATATAACTTATATAAGTTCTATTATCTCATTTTCTTAATTTAAATCCTTTTTGTTAAACAATTACAAAGCTCATTTCCAATAAAATCTCTATATTTTTATTTAATTAATTAACTTAATATTATTAACTTAAATTAATTATTATCAACCGACTTCGCCATTAAGAAAATTGCATTCTCGCAATTTCCTATATGGAGTAATCTAAAACAATTTAATTACACTAAACTTACTCATATTATTTCCCATTTTAAAATTCTAAATGCCAAAACATTTTATTCAAGAAAAAATAGCTTTAAAATATTTCAAAATCCTTTATTTAAATAATTTTTTTCAAATACCATATATTTTAAATATATTCTTCCAAAATTTTATATTATTGTAATTCAAATACAATACAAATAAAATTTCCTTTTCAAAAAATCTTCAAAATATTTTAACCAAATTCATATTTCTATTTATAAATTTTTCTACTAATATTGTCTTTTCTATTTTATAAAAATCTTTTGATATATGTCTTAATTTTAAATATTTTATCCGAAAATTAGTTTCAACTTCTATTCTACAAACTCTTTTTATAAATTAAACAAATATTTAGCTCCTTTAGATCAAATCAAATTCTAAATTTATTTTTAAAATTTTAAATTTTAAAAATAATTTTGTATTACTTATAATTCTCAATTTAATTAACTTATTATGAAAGTAAATCTTTAAATTCTAAATATACACATAACCACACCTTAAAATCCCAAAACTTTATAACATTTACCCATCCTATATGAAAGCACTATCAAATGTATATATACTTATATTCACAAATTCTCAAATATTATAAGGTAAAGTGATATTTCCTCGTCATGTATAATAGTAATTACTAATATCAATTGGCTGCAATATTGATCTATATGATCAATATTGCATGGCTAGTGATCACAGCTCTGCACTAGTATCCAGTGGTTGCAACTGTCACCAAAAATACATACCAAAATATAAAATATCTTATAAGCCATTTGCCAATTAGTAAATACAAACTTTGAATCCAACTCTTTCATAAATATAAATCTCAAATATCACTTTTTCAAAATCATTTACTTTAGTTTATTTCCCATTGAAACCATTCAACTCAATTTCAAAATACTTTAATCTTTCACAAACTATTTGTATCTTTTTAAGTCATCATGTCTAAATGTCTCAATAAAGCATTTAAGAATTTCTATCGAATACATGTGCAGCTGCATCAATCAAAATTCTTAACACACTCACCATACAAGTTAACATAATTTTTATTCCAAAATATTTATAATTACTTTCACAAATTATCAAATATACTAGATTCTATAAAAATAATTTCCAAATACCCATTTAGCACGTTACTTATAACATTTACACTTTTCACTAATTAAAACATTCACTTTACTAATAAAATCACTTGTTAATATTAATAACCAATATTTATATATGATAAACTTTTGCTTTCAACAAACACTTATTAATATTTAAAACATGTTCAAACAGTCTTTTAGACACACATATCTATATGTATATTACTCAACAAACCATGTCAAAAAGTAATTTATATTAATAAACAAACATTATTTATATTTATTTACAATAAGAATATATCAAATAATTAAATTTATTTCATAGCTTTGATTATATAAAAATCCTAAAATCAAACTCAATTCCCGCAACTTCATATTATCAATTAAACATAAGAGATTAAATAAAGTTACTCGGCAGAAACTAATAATTCCATTCTGCACTCTGATAAAAAAACAAAACAAAACTCAACTTATACTATCAAATCAAACATTATACTGCAATATCAAACCATCCAAAATTATAAATACAAATATTACTAGGTGGACTAAGTCCTTTCGTCTTATTAGTCCAACCATTTTATTAGGATAAATGAAAACTAACTATGTAATTTAAAAATATCAAATACATCCCTTGATGATTACTCCCCAGCAATCATATATATATATATATATATATATATATATATATATATATAGCTAATATCTAACACATCCAAGGGGATAGGGACTCTAAGTCTCATCTAAGCCCTAGACCAGTGTCTTAGATATACGATGTAGTGTTCTGAACCTCGCTCTGATACCATTTTGTGACACCCCTCCTCTATACACATACTATCTAAGAGTATTATAAAGTATACTATCAGATAATACGGAGAATGAGACTATGTGGGGTATACACATGAATATTCCCCTGGACTAACGTGGATACATACTAAAACATCTAATACAAAACTCACATATATGTATGCAGTATCAGAACAAAACAATAAACACGTGTGCATCCAAAACAGAACAATACATAATATATAGTACATTACAAAGAACACAGAGTCAATCGCAGTGATAATAGATAATATGTAATACAATAATGTTATAAGAATAAAATACAATTCAAATGTCAACTATACATATACAGTGAATCAAGGATATATAGATATTATTTAACAATTCCTACGTAAACTCCTCTAAGCCAACTAAACAAATGCTGGTCGTGTTGTCCCTATACCTGAAATGTCTTAGACTGACCCGAGTATTATAAAACAACACACGGGTCAGACCGTGTCTAATTAAGAATCATATATAAGAAAATGCAATATAAATAAGAATAATATGATATCACTAATAAAGATACTTAATACATCAAACATCATATCATAGTGTATGTATGTGTTTATCTGTGTGTATGTGTGTTTAGAATAATCCTTAAGTGCATTAAATCGCTCAAATATCTAAATACATATAAAGATGTCATAACCTATTAAAATATCATCAAATCCGACATTATGAAATAAAGTCAAATGGGTAAATCATCCATACAATAAGAACATTATCAAAGAATATGAAAAATATCAAGTAAATCGAACTAGCACGTAGCAATACCCTAAGATGAATACATCAAGCTAGCACATAGTGATGCCTTGAAATAATATAATAGACATTCCCAGGACTGCCATAATCAAAGTATTAAAATGAACGATCATAAAACAGTATTGATATAACAGAGATTGACTACACTTTAAACACACAGTCTCTAGAATAGTCAACTCATTATAGGATAAGGACATATATGCTAGTCCACTATCACATAGATATACCAGAAGAGAGATTGATAGCACATGACATGCTCTAGGAACCTAGGGTCTACTAGCACACAACAGGTAGCCTGATCCGTTCCTACATTCCTCTATTACCTCGAAGGACATCGTGACCCCATCCACCTATAACTCATCTACATATAGCCTCGGTTACGATCCTACACTTGCCCTTATGGTAACAAACTACTGGCCTAGGTGACCAAGGGGCAATCACACATAGTGTTAGCACATAGCTATATAAGAAAAGGTGTCATGGATTTAGGGCACGATGCCACGATCAGGCCTCTAGGGTGGATACTGGCCAATCTGGTTCACTCCCGAACCTTAAAGGGAGTTGGTTATAATATCGATAACATATAATACATATATCATATCTCTACACATAGCTCTAGATGTAAGCCGACACATGGCTTTAAATAAGTCGACATATGACTGTAATATACTAGAGCTGTAAATCCTCGCTAACACACGGCTCTAACTTTAAGCCAACACATGGCTATAATATATTCAATGGGTATTATAATATGCACATGAGCGTACCCCGCTTGAGTGATATTCACTAAGAATAATTAAACAAGCAACATAGCAGCATCCCATGCCACATCACCTTATTCGGATAACTATTCAATGCTCATAAATTGCTTGATTCGCGCTAGATATCACGATATGACAAGTCCGATAAATAAATGGAAAAGTGTTACCCAAAGTCCTATACTAGAAGGTATCACTAATCTATTTATTCAAATTCCTCATCACATAAAAATGAAATCTCACCATTCAAATATGAAGATGTCATCACCGTATCATATCAAAACTTTAATCAAATCAATATCATCGGTGAATCATTCATATAATCTTATTCGATATAAAAGAGGAATCATAAAGTAATATAAAAATGGATTGATCAAATATATATGTAGAACAATCAAATCAATAAATTATTCACAACATATAATTTCTTATAACAAAAAAATATTAAGAAATGAATAGTAAATAAATATTTTAAAATAGACATAAAATTAAATACTTAATATAAAATTATTTCATATATTCTAACCTAATATATTTTATTGATTAAACAAGAGAGCTATAAATTAGGAAATCCGGATTAATTAATTATAGTTGCAAATAACAAAATCCATTATTAATAAAGTTCGACTTTTATCACATAAAAGAATATAAACATATATAAATGAACAAAAAATTGATATTCATGGATTAACTGGAAATAGACCTAATCAAAATATTATTATTCACAAATACAATAATTACTTCTCTAAAATCAAATATAGTTTAGTAATTACAAAAGATACCTTGTTTCTTATCATTATATAAAGTTAAACATTTATTATAACATCAGAAAACTTATTTTAAATTCACAAATAGTTTATAAAGCCAAATGCTACGTATATATATAATTTCATAATTTAGCAAGATTAAATACTAATTTTAAATAATTTTAAACCTTTAAATTAATTATATATGCTCAATCAAAAATATATATATATAATATTATCAAAACTTAAATATAATATGTATCAAGATTGCACAAATATTCATTAACTAGTACAAAATTTTCATCAAATAACAGTATATGTTCCATTCCAATTGAACACTAATAGATTCACTTTGTTTCTATGATAAATTAAAAATAATCGTAATATGTACATATATGAAAACATACAAATATTGCAATTCAAATATAAGTACACGTAAAAAGCTTTCACATGTATATATATAGACTTTGAAGATGAAAACTTAAACTGCAGCATGAACTAATGAATACACTGATGTGCTTGTAAATGTGCATATTTTTACTTTGATATTTAATCTAATTTAATTAAATAAATGAGCATATAGGGTGTTTTAACATGTTTAAACCAAAATTCAAATTATTTTCAAATCATCATTTATTCGTCTTCATATAAGGGGGAAATGATCATTTTCGTCCATGTATTAATTTTGAGAATATCTATTTATGCATTTTATTTTTATTTGTAGGAATTTGAATAGAGATATGATGAAGGCTTCATGGAAAATATGCATGCATAAGAGAAGACAAGAAAATGGAGATGGAAATAAATCATTTCATGAAATCATGGAGGACTCCACCTACCCACTTACCTTGATCTACAATTAGGAGCTAATGCACATGTTAGTGGAGCTTAAAGTTTCATGTACATTTAAATGGATGATTATCTCATGCTAATGGTAACTTGGTGGCCACACTTCCTCAGTGGTATTTTGGGTAGCCTTTAAAAATATGCATCAGAGTTTTAGGCTTGTATAAATACCACATATGTTCATGTAATTAATCTCTTAGCCTCCTCTTTAGTTAGTTTAGTTTTAGGCTCAAAAATAAATTATAAGCTCTCTTCTTCTATTTCATAGCTACGTAGTCATTTTCTTTTATGTAATTTTCTTTTTATGCAATTTTAATTCATTCCTTTTTTTATTTACATGCCTTTTTCTTTCATGTTAGTAGTGCAGATCTTTTTATTTATGCAAGTAGATTAACTTTTATTTTATGTTAATTAGCTCTCCTTTTACTTAGCTTGCATTTTCCTCTTGTTTTTGTTTCATGTTGAATGCAACATTTGTTAAAATGATAACAAATATGAGAAAGTAAACCCCTTTAATTTAGGGGTAACGAAGCTCTCTTAATCATGTTTGTTCAACATTTTGATAATTTTTGATCTCTTTTTGTGCTTAGTGGAAATGTTTGGATGTGGTTAAATTTTGTTTTTTAGCTTTGAATTTGATAGTTTATGTTGTCGACACCAAATAGGTCATGCTTAAACAAACACAAAGACAAATTACCTCTTCATCTACATATAATATTGGTGATGAAGTGATTTTAAAGTCAAAATTTGATGGTCTATATTACTAATCAATATTAAATAGATCATGCGTAGAATAGATTTTATTTTCAAATTCATTGTTAATTTTAATGAGCGTTAGCAAGTGGTTTAGTGAGTATGCTAAAGTTTGATGGTTTATATTAAGCTGAATAATAGCACAAATATTCCATACTTATGACAAACATATCAACTAAATTCACTAATGACCAAAAGAAAGACAATAATTTCATATATGTTGATTTATGTGATCTTGTGAAGGACATTGCCTCTAAATTGTCTTCTACTCATATCTTCAATCACTTTTGTTTACATTTTTAGCTTTTTGTTTACATTTTTAGCCAATCACAATCTCAAGTTTTGTTTAATTTGATTGAATAGAAAATTTTAAATCTAAACAATTCCTTACGGATCGACCCGTACTTGCCGCGTACTAGAATTGTACGTCGTGCGCTTGTGATTAATTTTTAATTTAAATTTATCGGTTATTTTCTAATTCGATATAAAACTAGTCGTTAAACAAGTTTTTGGCACCGTTTCCTGAGAGTTAATTTGATTTTATTTTCTATTCTTTGAATTATTTGTTGTTTGATTTTTATTGTGTGTTTATTTTGCGTACTAATTTGCATTTTAAAAAAAAATTGTTGTGTGTTTGTTGTGTGAATTTTTCTTTCATTTTGATTTGTTTGCTTGTTGTTGTTCTTTTATTTGCATTTCTATTTAACACACACACACACACAATTTCATTTCAAAACACACACACAAACACATATTTCAGTTTCTCTACATTACAATTTACAAGTTGTATTTCAATTCTTTGTTTTTATTTTACAAGTTTTTTTTCTCTCAACATTCATACTTCTCTCTGTTCCTTTCTTTCTCCAGCAACTGTCACATTGCTCCAATCCTCTCTGCTGCAACACTAACAACTTCACCAGCATCTGCCACCATCCAGTTGTGCCACATCAAAACTCACTGCCCAACACCAGACAGTGACTACCAACCATTGCTGCTCCTCCACCATACTCTCCATTCTACATCTTGCTGCTTTACAGCATCAAACTGACAGCCAGCTACATCATGACATCAAATACACCGCTACCTTACAGCCATGTCTCCACGACAAACATTCAGTCACAACTTCACACTTCGTCAAATACAATCAACAACATCCACTGCCCCAAACACCACCCCTGCCTTGCTATCAGCCTACTACTGCAAGCCACTTCCTTCAATCCACTGTCAACACATTCAATTCTTTCCACCATCTACTTGCAACTCTGAACTACATACCACATTCCAATTCCTCATCACAATCCTTCTACAACTGCAACCTACCCATCAAATACCACCAATCATCAAAATTCACTTAACACCTGCAAACAAACATCTGCATACTTAGGCCTGTCAAACGGGTTGGGTTGGGTCAAAATGGGTTGGGTCGAGTTTGACTCAACCCATTTATGACTCGTTCTCTTTTATCCATTTATGACCCAACCCATTTACGATCCAACTCACTTAATAAGCGGGAACCCATTTAACCCATTTAAAGATCTAAATTTAATTTTACTAATAAGAAATAAATAAACATAAAATAATTCTAATTTTAATTTTTATGTTTGGAGATCCGACAAAAATTTAAAATTTTAATTCTAATTTTCATCAAAATACAAATATGGGGATGAGGTAGCTTATTATTTTCTAAGTACAACTATCAGTCTCTTTGGAGAACTATAGTGTGCGTTCACACGATAAAGTATCCAATTGTTCCATACTATCCGTAATTTAGGTGGTAGTTAATCGGTCGAAGTCTCGTAAGATTCTGAGTTAGAATGAAGGAGTTATTGCAGTCTGAATAAAAAAAAGCGGCTTCTGCACTAGGCGGAGTTCATATACATGGATGTAGCAACATGTTATTTTTCAAGTACAATTGTCAGTCCCCTTGGAGAACTATAATGTGCGTTCACACGATAAAGTATCCGAGTATTTCATATTGTCCGTAATTTAGGCGGGAATTGATCGGTCGAAGTTTCGCCTAATGCCGAGTTAGAACGAAGGAGTTATTGCAGTCTGAACAAAAAAGATAGTGGCTTTTGCGATAGGTGGAGTTTAATATGCAGATGTAGTAACCTGTTATTTTCTAAGTACAAATGTCCATCCTCTAGGAGAACTACAGTGTGCATTCACACGATGAAGTATCTGAGTGTTTCATACTATAATTTAGGTGGAAGTTAATCGGTCGAAGTCTCGCTTAATTCCAAGTTAGAACGAAAGAGTTACTGTAGTCCGAACAAAAAAAATAGCGGCTTCTGCACTAGGCGGAGTTCAAATATGCGATGTGGTAGCATGTTATTTTCTAAGTACAACTGTCAGTCCCCTTGGAGAACTACAGTATGCGTTCACACGATGAAGTATCAAGTGTTTCATACTGTCCGTAATTTAGGTGGACGTAAATCGGTCGAAGTCTCGCTTAATTCCGAGTTAGAACGAAAGAGTTATTGTAGTTCGAACAAAAAAATAGCGGCTCCTGCACTTGACGGAGTTCAAATATGGGGATGTGGTAGCATGTTATTTTCTAAGCACAACTGTCAGTCCTCTTGGAGAATTACAGTGTGCGTTCACACGATGAAGTATCCGAATGTTTCATACTGTCCGTAATTTAGGTGGAAGTTAATCGGTCGAAGTCTCGCTTAATTCCGAGTTAGAACGAAAGAGTTATTGCAGTCCGAACAAAAAAATAACGGCTTCTGCACTAGACGGAGTTTAAATATTAGGATGTGGTAGCATGTTATTTTCTAAGTACAACTGTCAGTCCTCTTAGAGAACTACAGTATGCGTTCACACGACGAAGCATCCGAATGTTCCATCATGTCCGTAATTTAGGTTGGAGTTGATCGGTCGAAGTCTCACTCGGGGCGGTAGCATGTTATTTTCTAAGTACAACTGTCAGTCTGCCTGAAAATTTAAAATGTATGTTCAAAATTCTTATTTTTCAAATCTATATTAAAATTTCATGTTTTTAATAAATTAGTAAATGAGTTATCCATTTATAACCCTTTTAAAAATGGGTCAACCCAACGCATAACCTATTTTATAATATTTATAAATGGGTTGACCCAAGCCATATATAAGCAGGGTAAATGAGTTGGATTAATGGGGTGAGGTCAAATTTTGACAGCTCTATGCATACTCACCGCAATTCATACAACTTCATCAACCACCACACATCCATCTCACCAACTGGCAATCACCACTTCAATCCACCCACTCCTTTAAACTCCACATTGAACCAATCACTGCACTAACCTCCGTCACAAATATCCACCATATACATCAACCGTGCAACTGCCTTTACCCCTGTATTTCTATCCATTGCACATTGATGGTCTCTAAAACAGTGCACACGTGACACACTTCACCATTTCCATTCTCAACCCATATCACTGCACCGTCCTCACATACAAACTCAACCATAATTACATTCTCAACCCATATCACTGCACTGCTGATGTGCGTCCAATTGACTGCCATTTGCATAACAACCCATTTCCAGCCAACATCCATCCCTCCTTCTCACTACATTCACCCCTTACTGACCACAATACCATTACAACCACTAAAACCACTCATTCAAACACTTGCCTCTGCATCTATACCTTTAAATCCATAAGAATTTTGATTTATTGCTTCTGTAACTTCTGCATATATACCTCTGTAACTTCACCAGCAACATTACCAACCATTCTCTACCATATCAAGTGCTGCACCATGCTACTGCCTCCCCTTGTTTCTACTCCACGTCATCAAACTGCTGCTTAACAACCATCCACCTCATACCATCAACCTTCACTACCTCATCCCATCACCATCAAACTGCTATCACAGCCGCCTAACTTCTTACTGCCATAATCACCACAACCATATCAATACAACTTCTTCACACTACTGCATCCATCACCATTTCATAACTTCATACCTTGCACACTGCCTTCACCCTTGCACACTTCATCAAGCTATAGACGCTGCATATTCACCTCCACCCAACTCTATACTACTCTGACAACTACACTACCTATAACATCATTATACTGCCTATATACAACTTCAACTGCTAAGCTCAACCACTTCATAACCGCACTCTTACCACTTAACTGTCCCCACCATTCGCAACCAGTAAAGCAGCCACTGCCACTTCACCCGAAGCCTACACCGCAATTCACGAAACCCGCCTCCGACAATCAAATACCCAAATCATTTTTACCTCGAATTCCAAAACTCCGAACCGCAGCCAATCCAACAACTCGAACCCTGCAAATCGCCAACCATCAAATCACCGAACACTTGAGCGATTGAACGTGATTTCTATTTCGATTTTTATTTCTGTTTTGAGAAATTTGCGGTTAAGAGATTTCGTGAATTGATTGTGAATTTGAGTTATCTGAATTTTAATTTAGTGTGTGGGTCGAGTTTCTTGTTTGGCCGAATAGGATTTAGAGTTCTTTTTTTGTTTTTCTTTTTTCTTTGCAATTTTTTTGTCAGAAAATTATTGTCAAGGAATAGATTTGTCAACATTTTCAATATTTTAGCCCGAAGGACAACTTTTTTAGGTATCAGTTTTTAATTATTTATAGCAGTTTTTATGTATCAGTTTGTAGTTATCGTAGCAGTTTTTAGGTATCAGTTTTTAGTTTGGTAGCAGTTTTGAAAGAATATTTGTCTTTGTGGATAATTTTGAAAGAATGTTTGTCCATATGAATAAATTTTAGGAAAATGTTTGTACTTGTGATTAAAATATTGAGGTCGTGTTCTTGCGGCTAAAAATATACAAATTTTTGTCCTTTAAATTAATTCCCCCATTTTTTATTTTGTTTCCTTTTTGTTTTTCCATCCCTAAAAAAAAACACATTGTCTCATGTATATATCTTGTTTTAAATTTGTATATATCTTTTTTTAAATATTAAAAAAAGAAACAAAAAAAGAAAAGACTTTCAATTTATTTTGTTTTAATTTGGTTTGTTTTACTTCTTCCTTGATAAAAAAAAAGTTGTTTTGCTTGTCTTTGTTTTCGTTTGATCTTTGTTTGTCTCTTAAAAAAAGTTGCTTTCTTTTAGTTTTGTTTTTTCAATCATTTTTATAAAAATAAAAAACATTAATTTGTTTTATTCTTGTTCAATTCTTCTCTTTAAAGGAAAAAAACATGTTTCAATTTGTTTTGTTTTCATTTGTTTTTTTCACTTGCTTTGTTTTGTTTCAGTCTCTTCTTTGGGGTGTGTGTGTGTGTGTGTGTAAAGTGTATATATCTTGTTTTAGTTTCAGGTTGTAAAAGCAGAAATTCAAAATGAAGAATTCCTTGCTTCGGTCTGCTGCCAAAAATAATTTGCTTGCTTGCTTATATAATTTTTTTCTGCTTTAAAATAATTGCTAATAATGCTGCATGCTTTGGTATCGTGCTCTCATCTCTTATTTTTATTTGCTTTTCTTTGTTGGTTGCTTGCATTGTGTAAAAAAATTCAAAAACAGAAACAAAAATCCGTTCGTAGTTGCATGGTTAATACACGTTTAATTTCAACTTTGCATTTCATCTTAAAACTTGACGGCTAGACATCTTAAGCGAGTCACGAACTCACTTAGGGCTTAGTTGTATTTTCACAGTTGCTTTCTTTGAACAATTTAATTTCTTGGAGTCTAGGCTACGGTAGAGCAATAATCAATAATAAATATTACGGTGATTCGTAAATATTATACCGATTGTTTCTCCAAAGGTACTTAAACCTTTGATTGCATTACTACGATGATTCGTGGTGCACCGATAACTCATGTCCGTTACCTGGCTGAAAACTATCTTGTTGGATTAAGACAAAATGCGACTATATAATTTTGGGTTAGGAGCTATTAAGGATAGAATATTGTAACTAAGTCATTTGCATTCATTAAGTTGTATTAGTTCATGCATATTTTTTTTTAGAAAGAAAAAAATTCAAAAGCTAAAACAAAAAATTGTAATAACTTAGTTTTTAAACCTTTTGAATTTTTTCAATCAAAATCAAAAATCTAATTTTTTTACTTGAGTCAGTTTTTTTTTAAAACAAAGATCTAAAAAAAAAATATCTTTTCAAAAACAAAAATCAAATGTCCCCTTTTTTTAAAAAATTTCCCTTTGATAAATATTTTTTCTTTGCTATAAAAGAGATTTTTGAAAATGTCTGAATTTCCCCACTCACTTGAATTTTACGATAGTTGTAAAAATCGATATAATCATTTAATTTCACACCAAATTCTTATGGATATTTCAATGACAACTATTGTACAAACAATTCAAATTTTGAACCACCAAATTTTCAAAATGATGACCAACCCTCAACTCTTGAAAATAGCATTGAACGATTTCGTCATTACTTGAGCTCTCTACACAAAATGATCAAAGGATAAATTATTTGTGTAATTCATATTTGTGCAGCTACCCAGGTCAAAGTTTTCAAAATAATCAAAATATGAATTTATTTCAAAATTCAAATGATTTTGATTATAACCCAGGCCAGTTCAATTTCGAACTCCAAAATGAATTTCAAAATCGAAACAAAAATGGAAACAACTGTTTAAATAATTTTGGAAATGGGTGTTATTTCAATGATTGTTAAAATTTTTACTCTCAAAAATTTTAAATTGAAAATCCTCAAGTTAATAATTATAATTTGATTTTTTTGAGCAAATGGACGAAATTCACAAGGATCACGGGGATTTATTATTTGAAATATATATGAAACAACGTGAAAAAAAGTCAAATCCCAACGTGTTACGAGTCAAGCGATAATCCATCTTTTACCAAAATTGATGATTTTCATATAATAACTTTTGAAATTGAAAATAATAACCTTAATGAAGTTGTTGAAAATGCGGTAATTGAGTTGGATTTCAATTCTTTTAAGCATAAGAAACTCGATTTAAAATTCGATCTTTTTTTTTCGTTTTTGAAAATTGAATACAACAACTTTAGATTTTGAACTTGATATATGCAATGAAGTTGTGAATAATTCAACAAAGAAAGTCCAATTTAGTGAACATATTTTTTTGGACTTTTCGATGATGAGTTGTTGAATTCTGAAAGGGTAAATTCAAATCACCGTTTTGATTCTAAAATCAATAATTCTGAAGAAGTTTTCGATGATAAGTTTGAATTTCAACTTGATGAAAATAAACTTGAACTTCAACCAATTGTTTTATCAACCCAAAATCATCGAAAATAAAACAACTCACACGATGTTTAATAAAACGACATTCATTTTTCCGAATCAACATTCAACTTTGAAATCTTTTATGGTTTGGTTTTCTGTGCTTAAGCTGTGTCTCTCGTATTTAATGAGACAAACGAATTTGTCTTTGGAAGACCGTTTCATTAACTCTTTGATGATACACTTTGTGATGTTGTGTAAATAATGATCTTTTCATTTTTATGTGAATATAGGTCTTATTTATATTTTGTTTTTGCTCCTTTCACTTGGGTTGACTGTGGGGACACAGGAAAAATCAAGTGTATGGGGAGTCTAATGGTAATTTTTGTTTTTTCATTTTTTGCATTTTTTTCCAAAAACTTAAAAGAAACCAACAAAAAATACTAAAATAAAATTTCTTTTTAGTATTTTGATTTATATTTAAAGAAACACTATAGGATAAGTACAGGATTTTTGTTATCAAATTAAAATTTTTGAAAACTTATTTATCTCAACAAAAATGAAAATAAAGTTTGATTACTAGTAACGATGGTTTAACTAGTATATAGGAAGATTCATGGGTGATAATTATGAGATATATCCTAATTGAAATCTTTGTTTAAAAAGTGGCGGATTTAAAGAAAAGAATATAACATTTTTTATCTTCTAAATTAAATGGTGCTAAGATCATTTTGCAAAACTCTCTCTTCAAAAAACAAAAAAATATAATAAAAAACAATCAAAAAAAAGAAAAAATATATTTGTATATATGTATATTTTTTTATTAACATATAGAGTCATGTGTTCACACGCAAGTGTGTACACTCGCCATGCTCTGTACCCTTCTCACCTAAGCCCGACAGGTAGTGCACGATCGGTATATTTTGCCTTAGTTTATCTGAGTTAGGTGTGTATATATAAAAAATTCTTTTATTAATAATGCCTACAGTCGATAAATGTACACACTTTTGTGTTCACTCGCCATGCTTTGTATTCCCCTCACGTAAGCCCGTAAGGCAGGCCATGGGTAATATAACTGGCCTTAGTTTTCTGAGTAAGGCATATGTAAATATTGTCAATATTAATAAAATTTTCAAAAATAGAGAGAGTAAGCAATTGAAATCCAAGCACTATTTTTTACTTATTTGATTTGACTTGTTATTCAAAAGAAATGAAAATACAACTCTGATAAACTTTGAAAATCAACTAAGGATCCATTTCATAGTTGCACGGTGTTATCAACCGAAACAACTAGCTAAACTTGGGTCTAATTGTGACAATAAATTAATTTTTGTTGGAAATTTTGACAAGTAAAATGACTTAAATTTTCAAGGTAATGACTAGAACTTATATTTAACTTATTCATTTCAATTTGAAATTAAGTTCTTTATTTGTAAATATTTTCAAAAAACTTGCATTCATCTCTTTATAAATAAATCTTGCATTTAGGAATTTGCATGTTGCATTTGGATTTTTTGGTAGTATCCATTGAAACCCTCATGAGATAACACTCATCCAACTAGGGACACCTAGAGGTTTAACGGCTTGTTGCATACGCTCAATGCAATCATGCTTCCTGCGAAAACAGATTTATCTTAGTTTTGATTTATTTGTGGACAAATAAAAAGATAAGTGTGGGATATTTGATGTGCACGTAAATGTGCATATTTATACTTACATATTTAATCTAATTTAATTAAAAAAATGAGCATTTAGGGTGTTTTAACATGTTTGAACCAAAATTCAATTTATTTTCAAATCATCAATTATGCATCTTTATATAGAGGAAAAATGGTCATTTTTGTATATGCATTAATTTTGAGAATATTTACATGTGCATTTTATTTTTATTTATAGGAATTTGAATGAAAATATGATGAATGCTTCATGGAAAATATGCATGCACAAGGGAAGACAAGCAAATAAAGATGGAAATAAATCATTTCATGAAATCATAGAGGACCCTACCTACCCACTTACCTTGATCTACAATTATGAGCTAATGCACATGTTAGTGGAGCTTAAAGTTTCATGCACGTTTAAATGGAGGATTATCTCATGCTAATGATAATTTGGTGGCCACACTTCCTCAAGAGTATTTTGAATAGTCCCCAAAAATATGCATTAGGGTTTTAGGCTTGTATAAATACCCCATATGTTCATGTGATTAATCTCTTAGCCTCCTCTTTAGTTAGTTTAGTTTTAGGCTCAAAAATAAATTATAAGCTCTCTTCTTCCATATCATAGCTATTTAGCCATTTTATTTTATGTAATTTTCTTTTTATGCAATTTTCATTCATTCTCTTTTTTATTTACACGCCTTTTCCTTTCATGTTAGTAGTGTAGATCTTTTTATTTATGCAAGTAGATTAGCTTTTATTTTATGTTAATTAGCTCTCTTTTTTACTTAGCTTGCATTTTTCTCTCGTTTTTGTTTCATGTTGTATGCTACATTTGTTGAAATGATAACAAATATGAGAGGCTAAACCCCTTCAATTTAAGGACAATGAAGCTCTCTTAATCATGTAGATTCAACATTTTGATAATTTTTGATCTCTTTTTATGCTTAATGGAAATGTTTGGTGTGGTTAATTTTTGTTGTTTAGCTTTGAATTTGATATTGTTGACACCAAATAAGCTATGCTCAAACAAAAACAAACACAAGTTATCTCTTCATCTACATATGATGTTGCTAATGAAGTGATTATACAGTCACAATTTGATGATCTATATTACTAATCAATAGTAAATAGATCATGCATAGAATAACTTTTATTTTCAAATTCATTGTCAATTTTCATGAGAGTTAGCAAGTGATTTAGTGGCTATGTTAAAGTTTGATGGTTTACATTAGGCTAATTAATAGCACAAATATTCCATACTTATGAACATATCAACTAAATTCACTAATGACCAAAAGAGAGATTACAATTTCATATATGTTGATTTATGTGATCTTGAGAATGACATTGCCTCTAAATTGTTTTCTACTCTCATATTTTTATCCACTTTCTTTTGTTAGTTTTCTACATTTTTAGCTTAAAACAGTTTCAAACTCTTGTTTAATTTGATTAAATATAATTTTAAAATCTAAACAATTCCTTACGGATCGACCCGTACTTGCCACGTACTAGAATTGTACGTCTTGTGCTTGCGGTTATTTTTAATTAAATATTTTCGGCTCTTTTTCTAATCTGGTAGAGATTAAGCCGTTAAACACACACTCAAAGGAGTCTTCCTTCACTCTAACAAAAGGAGCACATACCAAAATTAAAAGCAACAATAGTTATGTATACATACACATCACACTCTAAAAGTAATCACACACATTCACATGCAAATATGCAACAAAAAGCTCACATGGTCACGTATATTTGAAGAGATGCACCCTAGAACGCAAGCATACACACCTAGAAGAATAACATAATGCAAAAAAAATCGAGGATGGATTTTATCCACCGATCATGTAACGGCCCCACTGCGATGCCCAGTTTAGCAAAGAACATTACAAGTAATGTCCTCTACTAATCAAGAGAATACGGCTTGCTAGGGGCGATCAAATGTGTGTATATCTTTCTAATAACATTGACCCATTATTTATACCTTTTCACTTAATATTTGAACTGAATTTGACGTGTACAATATTAATACGAAGCAATAGACACACCGATTTCTCAGAATCAGAATAATATATCATATATATAACAGTCATAGATCACAGCAGAATGAACCTCAACTTATGCATTGTAACATCCCCCTACTTAGAGGCTCAAAACTAACGGCTATGGATGCTGCAATCATCCATAGTTATTAATCCTCGATGACCAAATACGGCGACATTAGATACCTTGATACACAGAAACACAAGAATATGGAAAAAAAATATAAATAGCAAAGAAATTCCATATCACATTTCAAAAATATTTCAAAATGATTACATAATCCCAATTCACAGACCACGTTCATATAATATATAATTATTACAAAATACGCCAAGAGCATCATATGAAGATGCCCTCTTGGTAGACAAGAGTATATGGATAGGAAAGAAAACAATTTGTCTTTACAAACAAAACACATAGTGAAAATAAAAGAACTCTAATAACAAGCTTACCTCCTGCACGCCCTCGAAAGCTTTATTCGTCTAAAAGAACACTTGGAAAACTTAACTCTCAACCTACTCAAAATCAATTGAGTACCCGAGAATTTAAGGGGAAAAAAAAAACTTTGAGTCGGACATAAAGCCTAGTATGAATAATAATTTACCATCTCAAACCATTTAGATATCTAGCGAGACCACGCCGCTTAACGAAACGGGTTTCCCCTCACTAGTATCCTAAAACATTTATAAAACCATATACTGTGCTCCTGCATTCACAATAGTTAAAACATAGTATTTCAAAACATTATGATGATATGCAAAACAAATAAATCAATTGTGGATTACCCATCCCCATTCATTCTAACTATCTATCTCAGTTATAGTTTCTAGGGTTACAATTAACCTATTAAATGTTAAGGACTATCTGTCCAATTACTTAGTTTCCATGGGATCACTAAGAACCTATTGGTAACTCCAATATCTTATTTCTTAACCTATTTCTCATGGGCTAACTACGAACCTATTGTCCGACTTTCAATATCTTAATCCGAATATAATTTTCACAGTCTAATAACAAAACTACTGGCCCCTGCCAATATCAAATCATAGTTTTCATAGGCTGACTATAAACCTATTGGCCCCTGCCAATATCATATATTTTTCTTAGGATTACTGCAAACCTTTTACCCCCTGCTAATATTTTTAAATTAAGAATTAAACATCTGTTATGTTATATCCATTACTAGGTCAACTTATTATTCTGCCTTTTCCCCAAATTATAGTTATGGGTTAATAACAATGTGAATGACATTTCCAAAATCTTTATTTATGCCATGATTTTTCCTTAAAAATGAGAATGAATTATTTGTTTTGAAACTTTAAAACATCAATTTTAAAACCACTGGATGACCTCCTTCGAAAGCATGAAAACCTCTTTTCCAAATTCTAGGCATATATTCCTTTTGAACCAATGATACCTTTCGAAGGTATCAAGAATACATTCTTAAAAACATAGCTTCGAAACAAATGAAGCACTCTTTCGAAAGCATTGGGTTTACTCTTTAAAAATAAGTTGGGTTAAAATGGTTATAAACGAAAGTATCTCTTTCGATACCAACAAAAATAAATTTAGGGAAAAGTTGATGGTGTCGAAACCATCTTAGTCGAAAGCAAAGACCTTTAAAAGCTAAAACTTTGAAGGTCAAAGTCGAAACCCCCTTTCGACTGCATCTCCTTCGAAACCCTCAACCCCTTCGAAAGCAATTAGGAAGGGGAAAACTTTGGTTAAAACAGAGATAACCTTTCGAAGGTATTGGTGACTTCAATAGTTCGGAAGGAAAATAAAGGCTAGGCTTCGATTAGGTCGGAACCTACCCTTTCGAAAGCTTCTTGTTTAAAGAAAATGTTCACCTTCGAAAGCTATTTATAAAGTTCCTTTTGAAAGCATGGCTTTCGACTATATTGAAAACTTAAAGTAAATCAAGGCAGGAATTTAACTTTAGAAAACGAACTAAGGTTTCAACTCTATAAGGTATCGACTCAGTCAAAAGCCCTTCAAAAACTTAGGTAGGCATTGATTTTTTTAAAATTGAATCCTTGGTTTCAACTCTTACGAAAGCATAGCTTTCGACACCCTACCTTCCACTACTTACCAATACACATCGTACCAATTTACATTGATACCATGTGCCTTTATTTCGACTTTATGGGTTTCGACAGTGATGGTTTCGACTGAGATGAAGCGGGGGTAAATGAGTCGAAAGGGGCCTCCGAAATAGGTGGAACCTCCTTTTTCTAGAAGCGTTGTTTTATATCTAAAAATAGCAATTGCTTTATAACTATCCTGCCATTTGTAACTCCTTGATTGGCTACTTTAAAACTTTTTCAAATACTTTACAAATAAAAATGTTGCATTAATTAGATCTAAATCAAAGTTTTGTAACTTTAAGCCCTTTCAGATGACAAAACCAATCAGAAAAGCCCTTCTTTAAAATAATTTATTTCCCTTAGTAAATCAATTGGGAAAAATCCTCAAAAATCACAGAATTCAATTTCATCATGTAACACAGAAATTCAATTTATCATGTAATCAAACATATTAAAAGTTCAGACCCAATTTCTACCTAAAATTTCAAAATTAATTTTAAACCCAGTTACATTATATTTTTCATCGAAAATTCATAATAAAATTTCCATAGCTTGGAAAATTCTGAAAATTAAAATCCATCTCCAAAATCATGTTTTACTTAACATAATTTTTTTTCCATGGCAATTAGATATCATAGATCGTCGGTTTTACATCAAAACCATATAAATTCATATGCATATGAATTTAAATAAATCAACATAATATAGCTCAAGCATATCGTCATCCATGTTATCACAAAAACGAATTTAAATTATAAATCTGAAACCATATAATCATAGAATAAAATAGAAATGGTATGAGATTATTATTCACCTTAGATTTGATAAGGAACTTGAGATTTGTTGATGCTTAGTCCTTCCTAGTTTTGATCTTATCTTTTGATTGAAATTTCCTCTTTTTCCTTCCTTGTTAATGGCCGGCTATATTAGGGTTCTTGCATTTATTTTTGATTTTGAGGAAAATGAACGTGAATGGACAAAGGAGTAGAGTGTATAGCCGTGTAATATAAAATGGTTATTTACTAATATGCCCATGTGTAATTTAATTAATCAATATACCAATTTAAAGCTCATTTATCTTATTAATAAGCACGACCCTATATATATAATTTATTAAAATTTCAATCTCCTTATCATCATTATTCTATTTAATTTATCTAATTAAAATTTTCTGAATAATGTCATAAAAATTAAGGGATGTTACAGGCTCCGCCTTAAAGAATTTCATCCTCGAAATTCAATAAAAATAGCAATCATCTATGAAAATTCCTTACAACCTTACTAGTCCAACTGACAAGCAACTACCTATAAAAATCTAATGTAGACATACCCTTAAAGTAGATCAGGATAAGTATCTCTAATCCTGTCCTCTGTCTCCCAAGTACGGTCCTTCTCATTGTCGCTCCGTTGAACTTTCACCAACTTGACTATCTTGTTTTTTTTATCTTTTCTCATCTCTAACTACAACCCGAACTGGTTGTCTAACAAAAGTCAAATTTGGCTCTACCACTAAGTCATCCAACCCTGTCGGAGAAATAGTAGTCTCTAGATCATGTACATACTTGCGAAGATGAGACACATGAAATACATTATGGACACCTGCCAAACTGCTCGGCAACTCTATTATGTATGCAAGCTTTCCAATCCTCTCTATAATCTGGAATGGACCTACATATCTTAGGCTAACTTCCCTAACTTTCCAAATCGTATCACAACCTTCATAGGTGATACCTTAATGAAAATCTTATCTCCAACTGAGAATTCTAAGTCCTTATGCCTCTTATTCGAGTAACTCTTCTATCTTAACTGAGCTTCCTTCATCCTTCCTCGGATTAACTCAATCTTCTAATGATGCCTCTCAAACAAAATATGAACCTAAGACTAATCTATCTACAGTCTCCAACCAAGATGCTGGTGACTTGCATGGTCTTCCATACAAAGCTTCAAATGGCACCATTCCTATACTAGTTTGATAATTATTATTATAGGAAAACTCAACCAAATATAGGTGATCCTTCCAAGATCCATCAAAGTCTAATACTAGCTCTCAATAAATTTTTGAGTACGTTATTGATTCTCTCTGTTTGCCCATCCATCTGAGGGTGATACGTTGTACTCATATTAAGCTTGGTACCCATCACTTCCTGTAGACTCTTCCAAAATTCACTAGTGAACAATGCATCTTTGTCACCGACTATACTACTAGGAACTCCATGCAGTCTAACTATGTTCTTTAGGAACAATTTAGCTAAAACTTGTGTCATTGTAGTTGACTTAACTGGAATTAAATGGGTACTCTTAGTCGATCTGTCCACTATGACCCATACACTTTCATTACCATTATTTGACCCTGGCAACCTGACGCAGCTTCTTCTAGGCTCAAACAGTTTAGATATCAAACTGTCGCAACCTATCCAGGATCTTCCTCAAGAAATGATGATTTCGTGTCAAATAACCCGATAGAAACGATAAATGCTCAATTTCGTTGATCGTGAATGCCGGAATCTAGCTATCTCCAACCCGTTGTTCTCGTAAGATACCGCGTTGAAAGATCTACAATTCGATCATTGATCACTCGAAAGTGATACCGAGAATTGGCTTCAACTTCGTTGATTCACGCACGAATAACCTGAAGATGGAAAGAAGAAGGAGATCACGCTCAACTTCAACAATGGTAGCCAAAGCTCACGCACAAATTTATTTCAAAATCAACTCCTTTACAAATGACAACACACCCCTATTTATAGGAAATTACAACACACACGACTTAACACCATACGACTCACGACATACGACTTAACACAAGTACAAGTTACAGCATCACACGCGACTTAATACAACACAAGCGACCTAACAGCAACGACATAACAACGTACGACTTAACAATATATGCGACTTATCAATACAACAATACAACATAACAACATACGACTCACGACCTAAGAAATCAGCGACATAAGAAGAAAGCATGGCTTCAGGAATGGCTTAAGTAGATATACAGCTTCATGCGACATAAGAAACCATGCGACCTAGCGACATAGCGACATAAGAGAAAGCACGGCTTCAGGAACGGTTTAAGGAAATGCGGCATAAGTGAACGGTTTAAGGGAAATGCGGCCTACGACTTACGACTTAAGAACCCATGCGACATAAAATAGCGACTTATAGAAATGCGGCCTTGTTTTCTTGAGCCTCTATCTTTAAGATAGGTCGTTGAGCGACTTAAGAATGCGACTTAAGGAAATGAGCGACTTAAGGATGTGACTTAAGGAAATGGCATACGATTGACGTAACTTGCAGGAGACTTAACATTGAGCGACTTAAGGCCGGAGAGCAACATAAGATGGTTGAGCGAATTATCATGGTGCGCTGCATCACAACCCAGCTATAAAATCCATGAATATCGAATCTCATTTCCAAACCGGAATCTCTAAAGGTTGTAGCAACCCACTTAGTTTTTGATGTTCAACTTTCACTTGTTGACAGTTTGCACACTGTCTAACCCGCAAGCCTTCATGCCTTCCTAATAGAAGCTCCTTTTCATATCCTAATACGTCTTGGTTCTACCAGGATGAATCGTAAACTTGGATCGATGACGTTCTCCAAGAACTTCTTTCCTTAAGTCCTCCATATTTGGTACACACAATCGTCCCTTCTTTCTTAGCCATCCCCTCTAGTTAAGGCTAAATTCCTTTAAATCATCGATCTTGTTCCAACCTCAAGTCTTCAGATCCTCTCAGCTAATAATGGATCCTCTTTCTGCTTAGAAGAAATTCTCTCGATCAACACCGGTTGAACTTCTAAACAGGACATCATGGCAGTACTCTGACCAGAACTAGCAACCGATCTTAACTACACACCATAATTGGCTAAAGCTTTTAAATCCTTCCATTCTGTCAACATAGCTAACACCACATTTTGATGTTTCCTGCTAAGAGCATCTGCCACCTTATTACCTATTCCTGGTGTATATTCTATACCAAAATCATATGCAGCCAAAAACTCTAGCCACCTCTAATGTCTCATATTCAACTCATTCTGAAAGAATAAATATCGTAAAGACTTATGATCAGTATACAACTCAAATCTCTCCCTAAGAGACAATGTATCCAAATCTTCAATGCGAAGATCACAACTACCAACTCCAAATCATGAGTAGGATATCTAACTTCATATGGTCTAAGCTACCTAGATGCGTAGGCAATAACTTTAGCATTCTACATTAATACAGTTCCTAATCGGTTCCATATGTATCAATATATACCACCAATCCTTGGTTTCCGTCTGGAACTACTAACATGGGTGCATTGGTCAATAAATGCTTTACTAAAGGTATGCCTCCTTACATTTGTCGGACCAAACAAATCTCACCTCCTTCTTGGTTAGCTTAGTTAAGGTTGCTGCTATCTACGAGAAATCCTTATTAATCTTCGGTAGTAGCCAACAAGTCTAAGAAAACTTATGATCTCAGTCACCGTCTTTAGTCTCTTTCAATTATTCACGGCTTTATCTTATCTAGATCGACTGACAATCCTTTCTCTGAAATAATGTGACCAAGAAACTTTACCTCTTTTTTCCAAAAATGACATTTGGTAAACTTTGTCTTTAGCTGATTCTGCCTCAGCATCTCAAGCACCACTCTAAGATGAATTTCATGCTCTTTCTCATCCTTAGAGTATACTAGAATGTCATTTATAAACACTAGTACAAACCTATACAAATACTCTCAAAAAACTCGGTTCATTGAATCTACGAAGAAAGCAGGTGCATTTGTCAATCCAAATGGCATCACCAACCACTCATATAAACCATATCTAGTCTGGAATGCTGTCAAAGGAGTACTGCCCTCTGCCACTCCTAACTGATGGGAACCTATCGTCAAATACAATTGGGAGAACACTCTGGCTCCACTCAACTAATCAAATAGATCGCCTATTCTTGGAAAAGGGTACTTGTTCTTAATTGTCCTTTCGTTTCACTTACGCTAGTCAATGCACATCCTCAACAATCCATCCGGTTTCTTCACAAACAACGTAATCGCTCCCTAGGGCAAACTGCTTGGTCTATTAAAATTCCTTCCTTTTATATCCACTAGCTGCACCTTCAATTCCTTCATCTTAGTTGGTGTCATCCTGCTAGGTGGTCTACTTACAGGTTCAGCTTCTGGCATAAGATCCATTCTAAACTCAATGCTCTTTTCGAGAGTAGTCCAGTGATTGGCCCAAAGACATCTGCAAACTCCCTTGCTACCTGAACCCGACTTAACTTATTTCCTACCTCCATAGCATTAACATAGGACTAACATTCCGGTCAATATTCTCTACTGAGAATCACTCGGTTATGACTATCAGGTGTCTCAGTGGTATTTCTCTATCCTGGCAAAGTATTCTAGCCTCATAACTACTCAACCAATACATATGCAAAATGATCTCGAAATCTATGAAATCAATAACGTAAAAACTGCATGCAAATTTATGACCCAACAAATCAAATTCTAACTGGTCACATCTTAACCCTAGATTTGCATACCCTCCTATTGGATTCGCAATCCTTAAGGAAGTAACAAGGTATGTGGGTTTTGTACATAATCTATCAACCAAATACTGAGATATAAATCAAAAGTGTACCTTCCATCACAGTCTTTCCTTTATCAGCCGTAGTAAACCTAGCTGATCCAATAGAAAAAACCTTTCCTTTGTCCTACCTAACTGGCTCTGGATACTGATTCTTGTATTGCCCAACTTGATCACAGTTGAAGCATTTAGTATTCTTCCTAAATGCAGCTTTATTCCCATTTCCTGACCGACATTCACTATCAGAGTTGACCATTCTTGTCATACATGTAGCAAACTACCTCAGCCTTTGACTTCTTGGCAGTATCTCCCTTTTGGGTTCCCTTCTTCTTAAAGAACTTCATCTTCTTCCCCTGAGAACCATGAGTTTCCACTGAATTCTCTTTAGCTAAATCAACAAGTGAATCCTCATGGCAAATGGCCATCTCCACCACTATATTATAGGGATCACAGACTTGTGTCATGGTCATTCTAGCAAGTTTGAGTCTCAATCCCCGAATGAAATTTTCATACCTTTTGATGTCAATATTTAAAATAGCATATCTATATCTAAACAGTTCTTCAAACTTAGTAGCATACTCGACTACTGACATCTCTCCTTTTACTAAATCCATAAACTTCCTCATCAGCTTAGACTTGGCAAACACAGATACAAACTTCTACTCAAATTCCATTTTAAATTTGCCGAAGTTAAATGCTCTTCCGTAACTCCGATAGTGACACTATTCCATTAATGTAATGCTGACCCCTGCAACTACCTAGAGGTCAACCTCCTCTTTTGTCCATCATCCAGACCCAATTTAGTAAACATATGCTCATATTGCAACAACCAATTCTAAACTTCTATGGCACTCTCTATTCCCACCCAATTTGGTGTAATCTCTACTCAGCAAAGCAATATTCCCAACTAGAGCCATAGGATTAGCTCCTCCTACATTTCCAGCAACACCAGCAGAACTCCAGCTTGCATCAAGCTAGCAGAGAACTAATACATAGCTCCCATATCTACTGGCATTAGCATTTTTGTTACTAGCATTAGCCGGTTGACCCGGGTTTCTCCAGGTAGTGGGTCGAGCATTTCCATTAGTGGTGGTGCTTACTCCACCAAGATTTCCTCTTCTGTTTCCTGCTCCCATATCTCCTTTCTCATAAATCTGCATACGGGCCTTAGTAAGATACAGAAGAACGGTCTAAGAAGCGAGGAATACATGCTTATATATATTTATATTAGCTATATATAGCAAATACAAGTACGCTACTATAACGTTAACCCAAACCCCAATCTTATTATCTGATTCATTGGATTATGATTGAAAAATCTTTTAGGTTTCAGTTTCTTTTAAAGTTTCATAAACCTATGCCCTGATACCAATTTGTAACATCCCCTTACTTGGAGGCCCAAAACTAATGGCTATGGATGTTGTAGTCATCCATAGTTATTAATCCTCGGTGACCAAATACGGCGACATTAGATACATTGATACACAGAAAAAGAAGAATTGAAAAAATTTAAATAGTAAATAAATTCCATATTCCATTTCAAAATATTCCAAATTGATTACATAATCCCAATTCGTGGACCACGTTCAAATAATATATAATAATTACAAAATATGCCAAGAGTAGCATATGAAGAAGTCCCCTTGATAGATCAAAGTATATAGATAGGCAAGAAAATAATTTGACTTTACAAATAAAACACACAACGGAAATAAAAGAACTCTAATAACAAGCTTGCCTTCTACACATCCTTAGAAGCTTTATTTGTCTAAAAGAGCACATAGAAACCTTAACACTCAACCTACTCAAAATCAATTGAGTACTCGAGATTTTAAGGGAAACAAAAACTTCAAGTCAAACATAAAGGATGGTATGAGTAATTGTTTACCATCTCAAACCATTTAGATATCTAGCGAGACCACACCGCTTAGCAGGAACGGTTTTTCCCCTCACTAGTTTCTAAAACATTTATAAAACCATATACTATGCTCATGAATCTACAATGTTAAAACATGGTATTTCAAAACATTATGATGATGTGTGAAACAAATAAGTCAATTCTGGATTACCCATCCCCTTTCATTCTGACTATCTATCTCGATTATAGTTTCTAGGGTTACTATTAACCTATTAAATGTTAAGAATTATCTATCCGATTACTTAGTTTTCATGGGATCACAAAGAACCTATTGGTAATTATAATATCTTATTTCTTATCCTAGTTTTCATGGGCTAACTAGGAACCTATTGGCTGACTGCCAATATCTTAATCCGTATATAGTTTTTATGGGCTAACTACAAACTTACTAGCCCTTGCTAGTATCAAATCATAGTTTTCATGGGCTGACTATGAACCTATTGTCCCCTGCCAATATCTACAGTTTTCATAGGCTTACTATAAACCTATTAGCCCCTGCCAATATCTTTACATTAAGAATTTAACATCCATTAAGTTATATTCACTACTAAGTCAACCTAACTGGTTATTCTACCTTTTCTACAAAATACAGTTATGGGTTAATAATAACGTGAATAACGTTTCCAAAATCTTTATTTATGCCATGATTTTTCCTTAAAAATTAGAATGGGTTATTTTTTTTGAAACTTTAAAACATTACTTTCGAAACCACTGGATGACCTCCTTCGAAAGCATAAAAATCTCTTTTCAAAATTCTAAGTATACATACCTTTCAACACCAATAATACCATTCGAAGGTATCAAGAATACATTCTTTAAAACATCGCTTCAAAACAATTGAAGTACTCTTTCGAAAGCATTGGGTTACTCTTTAAAAATCAGTTGGGTCAAAATGGTTATACATGAAAGTATCTCTTTCGAAACCAATAAAAATAAATTTGGGGAAAATTTGATGGTGTCGGAATCATCTTAGTCGAAAGCAAAGACCTTTAAAAACTAAAACATCAAAGGTCAGAGTCGAAACCCACTTTTCGACTCCATCACCTTCAAAATCCTCAACTGCTTCGAAAGAAATTAGGAAGCGACTAACTTTGGTTAAAATGGAGATTACCTATCGAAGGTACTGATGAAATCAATACTTAGAAAGGAAAAAAGCGGCTAGGTTGGAACCTACCCTTTTGAAAGCTTCTTGTTTAAAGAAAAAGTTCCCCTTCAAAAGCTATTTATAAAGTTCCTTTCGAAAGCATGGCTTTCGACTATGTTGAAAACTTAAAATAAATCAAGGCTGGAATTTAGCTTTAGAAAATAAACTAAGATTTCCACTCTATAGGGTTTCGAATCAGTCAAAAGCCCTTCAAAAACTTAGGCAGGCGTTGATCTTTTTAAAATTGAATCCTTGGTTTTAACTCTGACGAAAGCATAGATTACGATACCTTACCTTCCGCTACTTACCAATACACTTCATACCAATTTACATTGATACCACATGCCTTGGTTCCGACTTTGTGGGTTTCGACAGTGATGGTTTCGACTGGGATGGAGCGAGGATAAATGAGTTGAAGTGCCTCCGAAATAGGCGTAACCTCCTTTTTCCTGAAACGCTATTTTATATCTAAAAATAGCAATTGCTTTATAACTAACCAGCCATTTGTAACTCCTTGATTGGCTACTTTAAAAATTTTCAAATACTTTACAAATATAAAATGCCGCATTAGTTAGATCTAAGTCAAAGTTTTGTAACGTTAAAACCTTCCATGTGATAGAACCAATATTTGCAGAAAAGCCCTTCTTTTAAAATAATTTATTTCTCCTAATAAATCAATTGAGAAAAATCCCAAAAAATCACAGAAATTCAATTTCATCATTTAATCAAACATATTAAAATTTATGACCAAATTTCTACCTGAAATGTTCAAAATAAATTTTAATCCCAATTACATCACATTTTTCATCAAAATTTCATAATAAAATTTCCATAGCTTGGAAAATTCTGAAAATTAAATCCCATCTCCAAAATCATGTTTTACTTAACATAAATTTTTCCCATGGAAATCTAAAATCATAGATTCTCGGTTTTACATTAAAACCGTACAAATTCATATGCATATGTACTAAAATAAATCAACATAATCCATAGCTCAAGCATATCATCATCCATTTTATCACAAAAACTAATTTAAATCATAAATCCAAAACCATATAATCATAGAATAAAAAGAGAATAGAACATTAGATCATCACACACACACACACACACACACACACACACACACACACACACATATATATATATATTACGTGTACAGATACATCACAGGGTATACAAAATGATACATATCAAGTGGTATATCAACCATAATATACAAGCGAGTCAAAAGAATATACATATCAGAGTAGCAAACCAAAAAAGACTACACTAAAAGTTATAACAAAAAGAAATAGCAGAATAGAGTCCACGCGGAAGCAGAATAGGATAAGTGCAAATGTATCTAACCTGAAACACCTCGGTCTGACCCGAGTATGAAATACATGGATCGATCTAGCTAAACAAATCAGTTAACAAGGATAAGCGATAATATGAGCATAAGGATAATGTCATAATATTCTCAAGTGAGAAGTGACAACTAAAGTGTGTGATTACATCAAGTGATAATATGGTATCACTACACAAATACATAATCTCAAAAGAGATAAAATAACCCATACAACGCTAAAAGTAGCAAGCCTCATATCATCGACATTCATAAAACATCAAACATGGTTTAGTTGAAAACCTAAACCCGCCATCTTGGCAAACCCAAAACATACATAAAGAGATCTCATCTCAAACATGCCATAAGGAAAATATATCTCCAAAGAGGAGAATAAAATCTCAAGTAAACGCCAAAAGGCGAATCTCATATAACGCCAGTGTAGGCAATTCAAATCTCAAAATAGAATTTCCAAGAGTTCAAATTCCCAAAAGGTAACCGCCACAAATATATATCGAATGGTTCAAAGGACTAATTCAGGAAAAGGGCGTGTAACGACCCTTAAATTTTAATGATTTTTAACGTAATTAATTGAATTTTGGTGAAATTTTAAATAATAAAATGTTGAAATATAAATTTAATATTTGGAATACATCTACTTTAACATAGCAAATGGTAAATTTTATCAGATAATATGGAAGTTTATTTTCTTGTGTAATTTTATTTCAATTCAAATCAGTTAATATTTGATGATAATAAAATGTTTTTCAAACTTGAATATTTTTATACAATATATTTGTAAATCATCTTCTGAGTGAGACGTCATCTTTCGTTTCTTCAAATTTGGACTGCTGTTGCTCCGTTTATCTTATTTCTAGCAAAATTGCAGCATTTTCGGTACTGATTATCGACTTTTGATAGGATGATCATACCACTGACATCTGTGTACCGTTTTGATCATCTTGTTGTGTTAATCGATGCGGTATATTCAATTCTGTGTTTTGAAGTCCGGTACACAGCAAAATTCGTGAAACCAATAACCGTGTCGTTACAGGTTTTGTGACTTTTGGTTTTGTGACATTTTGAATTCTTTGTCCATTCAACTTTCCATCGTATAACTCAAAATCCATATGTTTTATTATTCACTGACTTTCGCATACCTTGGGTTCAAAATTTTGTTATTTCATTTTTCCAACTCGTACAATTCATATTTAGTTTTGAGAAAAATATATATTTTCAGATCTATATTTCTTTGTGCCTGTTCAATCCTGTTCTTCATCACCTCCTTTCCTTCCCTAATTTTTCTCCTCCACAAGCTTCCCATTCCCATGTAGATAGCCTTTGCAACTACCGCCTACACCCTGACTCCACTCAGTGCTTCCCTTCCTTGGCTGCACTCACGTCTCCCAGATGCTCGTCCAACTTCCCTTTGCTTGGTTCCCGTTCTCTTCTTCTATGCTCACCGCCCAAGCACCGTATTAATCCCGAGCAACCAGCACCTCACGTTGCTTAACCTGCTTATGCTAGCCGCTGCCTTGCTTGACCTCAAGCCGAGCTCTGTGCCAAACTTCCACCTCGCCAACTATAAACCATGTTGCATCCCAAATATATATCAGAGTTGATATTTATTCTTAGCTATAATATATGAGGTATTGTATATAAATATTTTATTTTACTTTCTGCTTGTATATATATGTTATAGGTAATTTAAATTTTATTGCTTAAAGTATTTATATATGATATAAAGTTACGTATTGCTTTATACATATTATTTTCAAATTTGATACTGTTTAGGTATAAAGCATATAAACTAGTTACGTGTGTAATATTTTTGTGATAAATTGAGAAAGAATATTTTGTTTCTTTTGGTTTGTATATTGTATAAATATGTATGTATATTACAAAATTTTGTTTTGGTTGTTTATGTGCTGTTGTATATATATATATATATATATATATATATATATATATATATAGATTTCACTTTTGTATATGTGCCTCAAGGATAAAATATTGGTTCAGGTATGGGTTTTTTAGAATATAACATAATATATATATATATATATATATATATATATATATATATATATATATATATATTATTTTGATTTCAAAATACATATGGCAGGAGATTGCTTGCGCAGTTTGGTTTCCTGCATCATTCATCTGACCAATGATGAATGTGATGACCCGTATTTTCAGATATCTGTTAATTGGAAATTAACAGGATTTAATTTATTAAACAATGATTTATAAATGAAATAAATAATAATGATTGTTTGTTTAAATGTATATATATATATACATATTTATATATGAGTTGACTTTAATTTAGGTATTAAACTGAAATTGAATTTGAATAGGAAATTCAAAAGATAAACATCTTAAAATATTTAGATTTAAAAATATACTTTTATGTGATTTTATTAGTATATAACTTTTTTTATATTATTTTCTTCAAAAAATCATATTTATATAAGTTAAGGAAAGTAATTATTAAATAGATAAACATAAGAGAAGTTTAAATATTTAAAAACACCTAAGGTATTTATAAAATAAAAATAAATTGACATTATAATACAAATATATATATATATATATATATATATACAAAATAACAAATGTAAGCTAATTCTATGCATTATAACAAATGTAAACAAATTGTTTCATGTAATTACAAATGTAAGCCTAAGATTTTATTTAAATACAAGTGTAAATTGATTATGGCATGCTAATGACATTTATAAGCCAATTAAACAAGGGTAATTTATTTCCTTTTTATTTTAAAGCTCTATCCCTCCCTTTTCATATTTTTTTCCCTGATCTGTTCATTCTCAAAACAAAAGAAAAAAAATCAAAACAACAATTTCAACTGAGCAAGTAAAGTAAAAATTCAAGGATCAAACTCAAGAATTTCCAAACTTAGATCATCAACCAAGTTCAAATCAAGTGCAGTTTCAAAATCTTCAAACCCGGTTTCCTCTGTTCAACATATACAGTGAGTAACTATTTCTTTTTAAACCTTTAATTTGTTGAAATAACCTGATGCATGTGATCAAAGTTGAAGTTTAACAAGGGAAAATGTCTGTATATATTTATATTTTTCTTGTATGTATATAAATGTGAAAAATTTGGGTATGAATGACCGTGAGCAGGGAAAAATGCCTCTGTTATTGATTTCAGGTTTTCAAATTATTTTCAAAGTCCAAAACTCTTACTCTAATTCTTTTAGTATTTGATCTCTTAATGAAATATGTTAGCATTAACTATATTTGATTTTCAAAAATGTTCTTAAGCAAAATTAGTACACAGAATTACTGGAAAGGAATAAATTGCAGAGAAAATCTTTCCAAGTCAGAAATTAAAGTATTTTTAATTCAAGTTTTTTTTATAAAATATGATTTGTTATCTGATATGATGATTTTTAAAAATATAATCATGAATTTTAGGTTTTTAAATCGTGAGATATTGCATGTTGAACGCAAATTGCATTTCGATCAAATTCTGGCAACTGGAGGTTTTAGGGTGATCGGGTTTCATGCTGGAGGTAGCTCGTTGAAGGCTGGTGGCGGGAAAAATGCAGAGTGAATTTTCTGATCACCGTGGTTGGTGGGCAACGATGATTTAGGGTTAACAGCATGTTTCAAGTAGCGTTTAATTGAAGCAAATTTCATGGTCATGTGGTAATCGGAGGAGTTCGTGAGTGGGGGAAAAGGTGGAGGGGTGTTTGGTGGAGTTTCAGACGGGAGATCGTGGCTTCTGGTGGGTGGTGACTGCGGCGTGAGGTAGGTTTATGTGTAGGGTCGCGAATTTCTTAATTTCGATTTTTGTGCAACTTCGTGAAACTGGGTGGTTGGGGTATACTAGCTCGTCGTCGTGGGCTTGCTGAAGATAGCAGTAACGATCGGAGCAGCAGCATTAAGGTGCTGGTGCATGGTTATCAGTGTGTCTCTGTGTCCTATGTTTGAAGGAAGAAAAGGTGAGGGAAGGAAGAAGGTTTGGTTAGTGTTGGTATTGGAATTAGATCGATGGGACTTAAGGGTGATATCGGGTTTGCATAAAAGCAGGAGAGAGATGGAGGTATGTATGAACACGAAGTTGACCCGGGGAAAGTTTGATTTGGGGCTCATGTTATAATAGCAGTGAATAGCGGTTTTTTAGCTTGAGATAAATACCAGTTTATGGATTGTTAAACAAGTATTCTAAAGTAAAGTATGAACAAGATATCAAAACAAAATAGGTCAGATGATTTTAGAATTTTATTTGTTTGATTTGGAAATTTTTATATTAAGTTAATTTATCGAATTAAAACCTAGGTGTTTCCAATAAATTAATGATGAAATTTAGAGAGTGCTTAATTGGTGTAATAAACTTAAGTCAATTAATTACTCAGGATAGTAATTACTTAATTAATTAAGAATTAATTAATCTAAGTAATTTAAAGTCAATTAATTTAAGAATAGCTAATTAACTGGAAGTAATTAGAGGTTAATTACTTAAAATAAATAATTTAAAGGGATTATTCCAAGGAAAATTTCTTAATGGAAGTAATTAAGGATTAATTACTTAGTGTAATTAATTAAAGGATTGATTAATTAAGGAAATTAATTAAGGATTAGTTAATTAATTAATGTGATTAAATAAAAAGGTAATTAATCAAGGTAGATGATTATAGAATAATTAATTTGAGTAATTAATTAAGGATAAATGTAATTAATGTGAATAGGTAAAGGTTAATTAGTTTGTGTTATTAATTAAAGGCTAATTACTTTATTAATTAAAGAGGATAATTAAGGGATGATTAATTAATAGTTTGTAATTAATTAATAAGCAGGATTTAAAAGTGATTAGAGAAATTAATTTAATTTATTTAAATTAATTGGAATGGTATGACTAATTAATCTTGCTTATAAATGATTGAATGATACTGAATGCCTTGGATTATTTGATGTTTCTGATATGAAATGTTTTGTGTTATGATTGGGTTGAACAATGATAATGTGGTTATCTATCGAGATGATTTGTTCTGTAAAGTGACATCCTGTATTTAAAGTTTGAATTATATTTCATTTGAATAACTTGGGTTAAGATGACATGGGACTCGATGAGACCGGGGTCGGGTATTAGTAACTACCCAAAACCACTTCGATTTCTAATCTACAATAATTCTTTATGGATTTGACTTTGAAATAAATAGGATGGAATGGAATAAATGATGTAAACTTCATCACTTAATATGAGTAATGATGCTTGGATATGATTGTAAGATGTGTATTTGACCATAACAAGTTAAGAACTCGTAGTAAAGTACGAGTTACCTCGGGTTTTAAATAAGTTTATGCATTAGTATTTCATGTTAGATGGGTTTACTCACGCTGGTTTCCAGCCTGATCCGGGTGTTACTTTGATGTAATGCTCGGGTCAGACCGAGTATTACAGATTTTCAGGTAAGCACGTTCTGGAGCTCAAGAGGCAAGCTGGATGGCAGGAACGTATGGAGTGTATTCCGCTGTGATATATTGTAGTTTATCTAGGACATCTTGATTTTAACTGTCCAATGTTTTGTGTAAATGTTGTAACTCTGGTGTATTAATGTAAATTAGCTGATACAGTTTTTCCTTGTATAACTATTATTTTATTTGATATTACATTCTGATCCGCTGTGAATGTGAGAATCTGTGTTTTGGTGTTTCTGTTTCTTTTTCTTCATCTATCTCTTTACTTCTTTTCCTAACTATCCGGAATTTTCGGGATCGTAAATTCCGGGTCATTACAATGAAGCTAGCATCATGTCTTCTCTTTTGTTATTGTGTATAGAAAGGGTCAGTGTATATACATTAAATTTTCACTTTATACATATCAAGTTATATATATGAAGTGTTTGAAGAATTTACTTAATTTATAATATGTTCAGCATATTTATATTTTGTGTTTAAATTTATTTTATTATAAATGTTTAATGTATTTACATATTAGTTCAATTCCATTTTTACGTTTAAAGTATTTATAGAATAGGTTATCTTGTTAGTATATAGTAGGCCTAAAGAAGTTTATATATCAACGTATAAGTGGTTTTACATAAAAAGTTATGTAGCATGTTTTGTTTGGATATGGATATAAGCATTCGTTTATATATTTATATAAGTTATATACATACATATTAAAATAAATTGTTTATATATATATTGATATCTGGACCCTCTCCTCAGAAATATACATACATACATACATACATACATACATACATACATACATACATACATACATACATACATACATACATATATTATGTTAGTTTTTGGAGAAGAATATATGGATATAATATTTATTTTTGTTTTAATTTATGTTAAACAAAATTTGATTTGTTCTCATCGATTTTCCATTCATCAGCTTTGTCCATCGTGGCAGTTTTCTTCATCGAATCGTGTCCATCTAGCGTTGCTTTGGAATTCGTAGCTCAATTCTTGGTCAAATCTATCTAATCTCGAAAGGTGAGCAATCACTCACAACTAACTTTCTTATATTTATTAAATTTAATTTCAATTGAAACGAAAATTGAAATATGCTGCTGTTAGTTATTTACTTTGCTATATATATGATATTATTTGTATTTTTCACCAATGACATCTGACACCATTATCTGTTATTTATATTGATAATATAAGTCTGTTATGTTATTATCATATTTGTTATCACTCTGCAAGTTCTCTATTAGCATAGAATTTCCTAGCGATCTGTAGAATAGGAGAAAATCGTTATGGGTTGAAATGATAAACCCAAGCGATTTTCATTGAATTGAATTTGGAATTGCGGGTTGAAATGATATATCCCCGTATAAATTTAAATTGCAGATTGAAATGATAAATATCTGTATCACTTGACCATAGAATAGAAAATTCTATACAAACACCGTTGGTCAATGTATATATTTATTTTGAAATGATTTCCAAGGTTTGGAAGTTGAATTTATCTAAGAATTATACTCAAATAAGTTTTATTTGAAATTTATTAAATTTTGGGATTTTAAAGATAAAATTTTATAACTTGATTTTTGATTAAAAGTGATTTAAGTGAATATTTCAAATTTACATAAATTGAAATGGTATATCTAGTTTTATTTACATTTGAAATTTGAAGTTTTATGTAAATGTTATTTGAACGATTAAGTAAATATTTTAAAATAAGTAATAGTAAAGTGAATTTGATATAGATATGGAATTATCAAATCTGGTTTTAAAATGTGTGAATATTAAAGCTTTGAAATATGTTGAAATTGGAATGGTTTATTTTGTGGTTAAAAATATGTATTTGAAATCGATATAATTTGAAATGGTTTATTGGGAAACCGAAATAAATTGAAATTGATGATTTGAGATTTGATTAAATTTGAATTTTTTGGAATTCGAGTTGATTTGGAATCGATTTGTGAAATTTGAGGAAAACATTTTATGTGGAAATTAGCCACAAGGGCCTCTTTAGCAAGTGGAATTAGTTTATAGGACACACAACTGAAATAATTACTTTTAAGGATAAAACACAAAATAATTAGTTTCTAGGGCCTAAAAACCTATGAAATTATGTCCTTGAAAGTAATTGGACTGCCGACTTTGTCCTTGAAAGTAATTATTCTGCTGATTTTGGTCTTGAAAGTAATTTTTTTGAATGTGTGTCCTAGAAACTAATTGGACTGCAAAGTTTGTCCTTCTGGTGAAATGTCCCATATTTTATTATATAAAGTATTTTTAAATTATATTTAAAATTATTGTATATTTTACTTTATAAACTATTTTAATATAAATCATTTTTAATATAAACTATTTTAATATACTAACTATTTTAATATAAACTATTTTAACTTATAACTCCTTTATATAAACTATTTTACCTTATAAACTATTTTACCTTGTAAACTATTTTATTATCTAAACTGTTTAAGTGGTGGAATTTATGTTTTCAAAGTTATGAATTTCAAAGTATTATGTTTTTAAAGTGTTATAATTTCAAGAATTGATTTCGAAAGTGTTATAACTTTAAAGTGCTATGAATTTGGAAATGGATATATTTGAAATGGAAATGATATCGTATTTAGTTTTGAAATGGAAATGATATCATATTTGATTTTGAAATGGAAGTGATATCGTATTGATATGGTTTTGAAATGGCAATGATATTTTGGTTTTGAAGTATAAATTATTTTGAAATGACCAATGTGTTATAATAACGATTGGTTGTTAAAGAGACTGGGATCGGATATTGTCGTACTCCCTGCCAATGCTGAAAACCACTTTAACAACCGTGTACGCGGTGGAGATTCCAGAATGAAGTAGGATGGTGGTGACGATCCTTTATGAGGTATATACATGGACCCGACTCCCGTGAGTTGGCATAAGGTGGCTAAAACAGGAGAAATTGACGGGCCAACTAAGGTAGCTCCTCCAATCGGACACACTACTTCGATACTATATTCTGACTTTGTGATTGTTTTGGTGGCCACTTTTGATTTTTTTGATTTGGGAGTGTGGCTCGAGGTGGGCGGTAGTGGCTGCTATGCGTTACCACCGACCCGAAAGTGTAATTGGTATATCTACCCTGGCATTGCCTAGTTGTGCCGTGTCATCTACCCTAGCACGCCTTATACGAGTTTGATTTGTGTCGTAACTATGGTGTACCCTCTGGTAGCCTCCCGATCTGGAGGTATTACGGTACCGTATAGACTATTGGCACTATAAAATGTGTTAAGGGGAAAATGGGTAATGCCTTATATTTTAATAGTTTACTTTACTATAGACATTATTATAATAGCGTATATTACTACATACTAGATAGTTTAACGGATTCTTAGAGGATGGTTATCCCAAACATCCTTTCAGTTACTTGTATTTCAATTGTTATTTCACTTGAGTTGAATTTATCGATATAAGAGTGTTAATCCTGACTCGAGTGTTTTATGTTTTGCTTTATGCTCGGGTCAGAATGAGTGTACTAGTATTTGAGACTCACCTTTGGAGTTGGAGCTTTGCTTGGAAATCCATCTATCGATTCTGCTTTCGGTTTCAATTGATTCCAGTGATGTATTTAGATTTTGCATTTGACTATTGTATTGAGACATCTATGTATTCGAAACTTCTATTGTATCTTGTTTAACTCTGTTACATATATAGCAGCTTCATGAACTACTATTCTTTGTTTCCGCTGCATTATTATTACATTACTCTGTATCTATGATTCTATGATTATTTTATTTACTGTATATGCTGAGTTTTGCCAAATATAAATTAACAATCTGGTATTTTGAGCTTTTCAAATTCGACATGTGTGGATGCGAATGGTCGAAAATATCAGAATGTTACAGGGCGATACATAGAAATCACAAACATTAATGAAATCATCTCAAAGATATAGCACATGCTTATGGCCGAATCCCGCCAATTACTGTTCTCTCAAAATAAGGCGCCACGTCTCATAGAAAAACTACCCGTGGGACAACAAATACGTCTCTTAGACAAACATCTCGAAGGACAACATCCCGAAGGACAAGTATGTCGCAATGAAAAAATATGTCTCTTAGACAAACATCCCGAAGGACAAATGACCCGTAGGTCTAGTACTGGCAAATACGTTAGACAAATGTGTCACAAACTTTCGGATAGGAACTCGAATAGTGTTAAAGTGTTTCCCATACCAAAAGTTCGCATATGGTTTAATAACATTTAGTAAATTTTACACTCAAAACAATAAAATGTTTACCTCATCTCATTGGTAAACTCGACCCGCATGTCAAAACGATCAAATGGACAAGTCAAGAATTAATCGATAAGATAAACGCACATTCTCATACCACATGTTTTACGAAACCATTTAATTCTCCTTCTCATTCACTTGAATAGCGCAAAAACATGTATTTTATATATAAAATAATTTACTTGAGAAAACAAGCTTTTAATACCAATTTCTGAAAGCCATATTTGAAAATTCCGTTATTATAGAGAATAAATACATTCTATATTTGAAAAAATAATAATAATTTAAAATGCCTATTTATTTTAAAAATTGTTTCAAAATGGTTTGGAAAAATCCATGCTCGAAAACGAATAAAAACCCAAGAAATCACTCAAATCGGTATTCGAATTCAATTCAAATTAAATTCAAATTTAATCCAAACTTTGAATTTCAAAATCTCCAAAATTTGGCTAGTCTACCAATAGACATCATGGCCTCAAAACATTTCAGAAATATCACAAAAACATGAAGTAAATGTCAAAAGTCGGATGGAAATGAACATAAAAACGTATCGGCAACACAATACCCAAGTCTGAAATCTTCTCTGGGTTCAAATTTCGAACATAAAACAGGTGGTCAAACGACCTTTGATTGAAATAAAAATTGGTATGCGTAAATTAGAAAACTTCGTCTTTCAAATAATAAAAGAATCGATGAATTTCGAATGAAATGAAAAAGCTACGCTGTCTCAAACGTGGACTTAGGCCATGTTTGCAACAGTTCAACAACAAAAATATGCCCAGGCCTGAAAACCATCTCGGTCCAATTTACAAGCCTGAAACAGAGGACCAAATGGCATCATATTGAGTTTAAAATTGGTATGCGGATAGTAAAAAACTTCATATTTCAAATAAAAGAAGAATCAATTAATTCTGACTAAAAATGAGAAAGTTACATTGTCTCAAACATGAACTCAAGCCACGTTTGCAACAGTTCAAAAACCAAAAGAAATGTACGGGCCTAAAAACCATCTTGGGTTCAGCTTCCAAGCATGAAACAGAGGACCAAATTACTTGGGATTGAGATGAAAATTGGTATGCATATAATAGAAAACTTTAGCTTTGAAAAAAAAGAATCAATGAATGCCAACTGGAAATATAAATGCTACGATGTCTCAAACATGGACTCATGCCATGTTTGCAGCAACACAACGAAATGTGTACATGTGATTTCTAGGCTGTGTATTGATTTTACAGCAAAGTTTTCAGATATCAAACGAAAGATTTTTGCTATGAAATTATGCAGAAATATACTACAACACATATACTATCAATAGAAGTAAATCTGACAGCATTTCGCTATCGGAATTGAGAGAAAATTACATGCAAAGTGACATCCAAACACAGTTTTCACATAAACAAAAAATCAACAGAAATTAATATATTGAAGCCATTTTTGCTTATATTTTTGGCATTTGAGGATTTGCTTCAGCTAGGAGTTGTGTGCAGTTAACTCAGCTTACAATGAAGATCAAAAATCCGGATTTGAGCTGAAAAGTGGAAGCTTTGTGCAAGTTTTGGCTTCAAGAACTTGTATAAGTCAGAAGTAGATGCATGTAAAAGGAAGAAAAGCCATTAAAAGACAATTCATTTCACACATTAAGATTTTTGATGAAAATATGTTTTGGAAGCGATTACCTGCTGTATTCTTCTTTAGATTGATTAAAATAGCAACTTGTTAAAGAAAATTAGAGATTAAAAGCTTTGGATTTGAAAATTGGTGGAGTTTGTTTCTTTTTCACTGTTTTTGGTTTTCTAGAAAAGATGAACTCAAACATACGTACAGGAGAATATTTCTCATTTCTTATTTCTAGTTTAGGTTCGCTAATGGGCTTTGGACCCAAATTAGAGAATAATTAATTTGCCTAAGTTAATTTATTTTAACACTTAAACCAAATGTACACTAAGTTATAAAACAAATGTCATATTCTTCAAATTTTTAGATAAACAATTTACGTAAACTTACATACATGTGAAATAAAATATTTTTCATCATATAAAAAGATAATTTTAAGTTTTAAAAATATGTTTATTAAAATTAACCCTTATTTTACATAAATACACAATTTACACAAATGAATGTATAAATATTTATTTTTAACTTCAAAAACTGTACAAAAATTATTTTCTTATATACAAAAATATAACAAACCATTTCAAACCTAATTTTATAACCAAAATCCATTTTAGAACCAAATTTCACCCTTTTTATTTAAATAAACAACCTTTGAAAATCAAATACTTCCTTTAAAAATTATTAACAGAAGTAATTGGACATAATTAACAAAATCATTGCATTTTCTCTAAATAAAAATCATTTTCCATTGATTATTAATCCAAACAAACAAAATAAAGTTTCCAAACTTTATTTTCAAAATTCATTGTTTATTCCAAATAAACAATATAAAACCTCCGATTTTAATTCACAATATTAAATTATAAATACCATTATAATTTAATATTGATAGGTAATCTCCAAATCATAGTTGTTATAAACTCCCCCACTTAACAAAATTGCATCCTCGCAATTTCTAGAGAAGAATTTGTATTCAACCTATTAATTTCATCAATCAAAAGAGAAAAAGAGATATGGCATTGTCGATGTATTCAATAGATATTTAAGACAAAGCTATAGATGGTCGCTCCTAGCCAGCCCTATTCTCTGCATTAGGAGACAGTATTACCCAATAATACTCTTTGTTAATGTGGATCTCGGGGTGGGGCATCACAACTTGGTATTATCTCGGAGGAAAGCCATTCAAAGGCTCCGAGTCCGTTCTAGAAGTCCAAGCTTGGATTCGTACATGCGAGCGCATCTCCTCTCGCATGGATCTTTCTAACCATGACAGACTTCTTATAGCATCTACCTGTTGCAAGAGTGTGCTCTTAGTTGGTACGAGCTTCTCATAGCCGAGCTCGATGAGTCTACTCTTCCTTGGACTCGGATTCGGGAACGGTTCGACATCAAATTCGTTCCTGAATTTGAGAAAGCTTTATTGGCCCGTCGCTTCCTTGAGTTGAAGTAAGGAAAGTCCTCCATCTCTGAGTATGTTTCAACATTTGAGGCCTTATCTAAGTATGGTCTTGAATACATTAGCACCTCTTATAAGAAAAATCTGAAGTTTATCTCTGGTCTTAACAAGTATTTACAGAAGTCATTGATGCTCCAGCTCAAGCTTTCTTTCAAGGAGTTGGTTGACTCAACGCTTCATCTCGAAGCCTGGAGAAGGAGTGCGATAGTGGTGATGAGGTTGAGGTTCGCAAGAACCACAATAAAAAGAAGTTCCCATTTCATAAGCCAAAGTTTTTACCCTCCAAGAAGGAGAAACCCGTTGGATCTAGTCCTACTTCCAAGCTTAGTGGAGCACCTCCTACTCGGAAGTGGTGTTTCAATTGTGGTTCTCCTGACCATATGATCCATGACTGCCCTAAGCCTATTATTTGCCGCTATTGCAAGAAGGAGGGTCAACGAGTTGCCACTCATCCTATTGCTCTGAATTCCCAGTCTGGCAAGCTGAATGTAGTGGATGCTTTTGGACGGTCTTCTTAGCGCTAAGGTACTTCTCCTTCTATTCTTAAAGGTTCATTGTTGTTTTGTGATTGTTCTAATCGATTCCTCTTCGATGCGGGTGCATCACATTCATTCATATCGAAGAAGCTCATCGATGATTTGTCTTTGGTTGTTTCTTGTATGGTTACTTCATTGAGGATTGCGAATCCTATCGGGGGATCCACAACCCTTACCATGCTTTGCGATGATATTGAAATTGTTTTATGTGGCTTTTCTTTTCGTGCGATTCTGCATGTTATTTCTTATTTGGGATTTGATATGATTTTGGGTATGGACTGGATAGTGCGATATGATGCCAGGATTATTTATTCTGAGATAATTTTATATCTTCGACATCCAGATTCGTCTACTAAGCTATCACGTGTTTTCGGAATGTGAATAATTCCGAAGCATCTTTATTTTCTCCGGACTCACGAGATGATGATGATATATCTCGTGTTCCTATTGTTTGTGATTTCTCTGATGTATTTGAGCCTGTTTCGGGTTTGCCATCCAAGCGCATGATTGAGTTCCACATTGATCTCATTCCAGGCGCACAGCTAGTTTGTCGTTCTCCTACGATGATGTCTACAAAAGAAAATGAGGAACTCAAGAAGCATCTTTTAGAGCTTGAGTCCAAGAAGTTGATTTAGCTTAGTTTTTCATCGTGGGATGCCGTGGTCATCTTCATGAAGAAGTCCGATGGAACTCTTAGGCTTTGCATCCACTATCGCAAGCTTAACGAGTCGACCATCAAGAATTGGTATCCATTACCTATGATCGACGATATGTTTGATCAATCAAGTGGCACTATGGTCTTCTCTCAACTTGACCTTGCCACTGGTTTTCATCAGCTCCGAGTCGCGGAAGATAACATGCCTCTTACAGCTTCCCTCACTTGACATGGATCTTACTAGTGGTTTGTTATGCCATTCGGTTTAACGAACGCTCCTGCTTTATTTGTTAATATTATGAATCGATTATTCCGGCAATATTTCGATAAGTTCATCCTTGTGTTCATCGACGACATCCTTGTTCATTCAAAATCTAAAGCCGAGCATGCTAATCCCTTGAGAATTATCTTGAGTAGTCTTTGTCACCATCAGTTTAAAGCCAAATTCTCCAAGTGCCATTTCTGGGAGAATAAGGTTAAGTTCTTAGGCCATGTTGTCTCCTCCGAAGACATTTCGGTCGATCCTTCGGTGATCAAAGCCATCCAGAATTGGAAAAGGCCTGAGAATGTTCATGAGATTCGCAACTTCCTTGGATTGGCGAGTTAGCACCGGCAATTCATTAAGGATTTTTCCCGCATTGTGCATCCTCTCACCAGCCTTACTCGAAAAAGAATTTGATTTATTTGGTCAGACAAGTGTGAAGCTTCTTTTCAGCAGTTGAAGGAGCTTCTCACTAATGCCCTATTCTTGTAGTTCCCAAAGAGAATCAAGATATTGTTTCTATACCGATGCTAGGCATTATGGCCTCAGTACCGAGCTTATGCAGAAGGATTGGGTAGTTTCTTATGCTTCTAGGCAACTGCGACCGAACGAAGTTCGCTATGCCACTCATGACCTCGACTTAGCTGCCATTGTCTTTGCCTTGAAGATTTGGTGAAACTGTTTATTAGGCAAGCACTTCATTCTCTATATCGATCATGGGTCCTTAAAATATCTGTTCACTTAGAAGGAGCTCAATATGAGGAAAGAGTGTTGGCTCGAGTTCCATACCTCCTATGACTTCGATATCCAGTATACCCCTGGTAAGGGTAATCGTGTTGCTGATGCGCTTAGTCGCAAACATTCGGTTGTTGTTTCTATGATGCTAGCCGAATGGGATGTTCTAGAGACCTTATCCCTTTGAGATATTCGTGATCAAGCTCCATCTTTTGATTCCCTTATTTTATTATTTAGTTTAAAATCTCGACCCAGCTTATTGGATCGTATTGCCGATGCTCAGCGGCGTGATCTCGAACTTGTTTGCTTTATTCAGATTTTTGAGTCTGAGTCCCATGATGTGGAGTTGTAGGATTTCAGTATTGATTCTCATGAGTGTCTTCGCAAGAAGAACCATCTTATTGTGCCTTATGATTCTGCACTTAGGTATGACATTCTCGATGACTATCATCGTTCTAAGTATACTATATGGAAGTAGTAAGATGTATGACGATATGCATCACCTTTATTATTGGGAAGGCATGAAGCGTGATGTGGCGAGTTATGTGAGTAATTGCATGACTTGTCAACGTATCAAAGCCGAACATCAGCTCCCTTTTGGTCTCCTTCAGCCTCTAGAGATTTCAGTGTGGAAATGGGATTAAATTTCAATGGATTTCATTGACGGCCTACCTTGTTTGAGATCGGACATTCTTGCATTTGGGTTATTGTTGATCGCCTTACCAAATCATCTCATTTCATTCCTATTAAGTCTAATAGGAGTGCTTCTCATTTGGCCAAGTTATATATCAAGGAAATCGTGAGACTTCATGGAGTTTCTAGTTCGATTGTGTGTGATCGTGATCCGCTTTTCACGAGTCATTTCTGGCAGAGTCTTCAGCAAGCTTTAGGAACAGAGCTTAATTTTAGAATATCATATCATCCGCAATCTGATGGACAGACTGAATAGGTGAATCGTATTCTCGAGGATCTTCTCTGTGCTTGCATTCTAGATTTCGGTGGTAGTTGGGAGGATCACCTATCTCTTGTGGAATTCTCCTACAACAATAGTTTTCAGTCCAGTATCGGTATGGCTCCTTTCGAAGCCTTATACAAAAGGCCATGTCGATGACCTTCTTGTTGGTTGGAATCTGGTGAGAAGCTTATTCTTGGCCTAGATTCTGTTCGTGATTCTTCTGAGAAGATTGATTTCATTCATCAAAAAATGAAAGAGGCACAGAGCCGCCAGAAATCCTACGTAGATAACCGTAGGAAGCCTCTCGAGTTCTCGGTTGGTGATCTCATCTTTATTCGTATATCTCCTCTGAAAGGGGTTATGCGCTTCAGTACGATTAGGAAACTGGCTCGTCGCTTTATAGAACCATTTTCTATTACTGAACGTATTGGCCATGTCACTTATGGAGTTTCACTTCCAGCTCATCTATCTGGCATTCATGACGTGTTTCACATCTCTCGGCTTTGGAAGTGTCTTCGAGAGTCGAATTCTGTTATCGATTCCCCTGATTTGCAAGAGCTTGAGATCTCACTAGACCTATCTATTGTGGAGCAGCCTATTCACGTTCTTGCTTCGAAAGTGAGACGCCTTCGAAATAAGAATGTGTCGCTCGTTAAAGTTCAATGGTCCGTTAATCCCAATGGCTGCACTTGGGAAATCAAAGAGTTTATCGAGCGATCCTATCCCGGTTTTCTATCTTCGCATTGCGATGGTGAGAATGTTTCTTTATCTCAAGCTTATTTATTTTTTCTTTTTGAGTGGTGAAATTAAATAGTTGAATACAAATTCTTCTTCAGGAATTTCGAGGCGCAATATCGTTAAGGGTGAGTCTGTGACAACCCTGGTTTGGAGATTATCTGTCAATATTGAATTATATTGATAGTTATAATTTAATATTGTGATTTAATTAAAATTGGAGAAATTAAATTGTTTATTTGCAATAAACAATGAAATTTGGAATTTAAAATGAGAAATGAAATTCCAAGCTTTATTTTATTTTGTTTGGAGTGATAGTAAATGGAAATAGAGAAAATGCAATAGTTATATTAATTATTGCCCACTTACTTCTTTTAATAATTTTTAAAGGAAGTATTTGACTTTAAAGGTGTTTAATTAAATAAAAAAGTGGAATTTGGTTTTAAAATGAGTTTTAATTATAAATCTATATTTAGAATGGTTAGTTATATTTTTCTAAGCAAGAAAAATATTTTTGTGGAATTTTAGAAGTTAAAAATAAGGTTTTGTGCATTTGATTGTGAAAATTGTGTATTTTTGTAAAATAAAGGATTTTAATAATAAAAATGTTTTAAAATTTAAAATCAATATTTTTATATAGTATAAAATATGTAATTTCATAAGTATGTAAATTTCCATACTTTGTTGTGTTAAAATTTGAAAGAAAACGACATTTGTTTATTTACATAGTGTAAATATGTATACATTTTTAATTAAGTGTTGATTATTTAACCAATATGCCATTTTATTTCTTCTACCAATGGATCCAAGGCCCATTAGTACTTACCTGATATGAGAAAATAGGAATTAACAGTAGTTCATTTTCAGTCTCTTCTTCCTCCTCCAACCTGAAAAGAGAAAACAGTAAACCACTTTATCAATTTCTCAAATCCAAGCAATTCCTTCATTTTAATTCACACAAATTCAAGGCTTTTTACAATCTAGTGATAAATAAAAGGTAAACAACTCCAAAATACCGGATTTCATCACCAATTTTTTGCAGTAAATGGGTTTCTAATTTTTACTGTAAATATTGTTTTGCATGTTCTTCCTATCTCTTGTACAGGTATTTAGAAGCTTCAATCTAGCAAAAAGGCTTCAACTTTGCTGCAAAATCCGAGCTTTTGCAACAAATCAACAAGGTGAGTTGAATAGCTTACAATTCTAGTTGAAGCCAATGCTTCAAACTTCTCAAATCTGTGGAGAATTTGCTTTGTAATTTGCTTTTACTTTCAATTTTGTTTGTGTCAAAACCTTCTCCGGTTGGTACTTTGCATGCTAATATCTTTTGATTCTGGCAACGAAATGCTACTGGATTTCTTTCATTTGGTAGCTTGCATGTTGAACTTCATCTCTGCAAATTTTGGTCAAAAATATTATCATTTGGATGTTCAAAACAATGGTAGAAAATCAACTCAAACACATATTTTTGCCTGTAGAAATTTTGTTTTCTGAGTTGCTGCAAACATGGCCTAAGTTCATGTTTGAGATAGCATAACTCTTTCATTCCTTATTGAAATTCATCGATTCTTTTTTTATTTGAAAGACGAAGTTTTATACTATAGGCATACCAATTTTTAGCTCAATCTGAGGTAAATTGGTCCTCTGTTTCATGCTGAAAGTTGAACCCGAGATGGTTTTCAAGCCTGTACATTGGTTTTTTTGAACTGTTGCAAACATGGCCTGAGTCCATGCTTGGGACAGTGTAACTTTTTCATTTCTAGTCAGAATTCATTGATTCATTTTTTGTTTCAAAGATGAAGTTTTCTACCATGTGCATACCAATTTTGAGCTCAATACGAGATTGGTTGATCCTCCGTTTCTGGCCTGTAAGTAAGACCCAAGATGATTTTCAGGCCTGGCATATTTTTGTTTTTGAACTATTGCAAACATGACCTGAATCCATGTTTGAGACATCATAACCTTTTCATTTCCAGACGGAATTCATAAATTTTTTTGAAAGCCGAAGTTTTCTACTTTAGGCCCACCGATTTTTAGTTCAATCAAATGTCGTTTGGCCACCTGTTTCATGTCCGAAAGTTGAACCCAGATAAGATTTCAGACCAGGGTATTGTGTTGCCGATGCATTTTTATCTTCTTTTTCCATTCGACTTTTGAATTTTACTTCATGTTTTTTATGATATTTCTAAAATGTTTCGAGGCCATGATGTCTATCGGTAGACTAGCCAAATTTTGGAGATTTTGAAATTCAAATTGGATTAAATTTGAACTTAATTTGAATTGAATTCGAATATCGATTTGAGTGATCTCTTAGGTTTTTATTCGTTTTCAAGCACGGATTTTTCCAAACCTTTTTGAAATAATTTTTAAAATAAATGGGCATTTTAAATTATTATTATATGATATTTTTAAAGTATTTCAAATATAGAATCTATTTATTCTCGATAATAAGGGAATTTTCAAATATGGATTTCAAAATTGGTATTAAAAGCTTCTTTTCTCAAGTAAATTATTTTATATATAAAATACACGTTTTTGCACTATTCAAGCGAATGATAAGGAGAATTAAACAGTTTGGGAAAAAACATGGTATGGGACACGTGCGTTTATCTTATCGATTAATTCCCGACTTGTCCGTTTGATCGTTTTGACCTGCGGGCCGAGCTTACCAATAAGATGAGGTAAACATTTTATTGCTTTGAGTGTGAAATTTACTAGCAGTTAGTAAACCATTTAGTGTGAACGTTTGGTATGGGACACGCGTTAACACTATTCGGGTTCCTATTTGAAAGTTTGTGACACATTTATCTAAGAGACCTTTTTGCCAGTACTAGACCTTCGGGTCATTTGTCCTTCGGGACGTTTGTCTAAGAGACGTATTTGTCCATTGTGACGTATTTGTCCTTTGGGATGTTGTCCTTTGGGATGTTTGTCTAAGAGACGTACTTATTGTCCTTTGGGATGTTGGTCTAAGAGACGTGGCGCCTTATTTTGAGAGAGCAGTACTTGGCGGGCTTCAGCCATAAGCACGTGCTATATCTTTGAGATAATTTCATTGATGTTTGTGGTTTCCCTAGCGTATCGCCCTTTTTCGGAATGGGTTCTTTGACCCATTCTACATATGTTTTTGGCGATTACCATCTGGGAATTTGAACTCTTGGAAGTTCTATTTTTGAGATTTTAATTGCCTACACTGGCATTATACGAGATTTGCCTTTTGGCGTTTACTTGAGATTTTATTCTCCTCTTTGAAGATATATTTGCCTTATGGCGTGTTTGAGATGGGATTTCTTTATGCATATTTCGGGTTTGCCAAGATGGCAGGTTTAGGTTTTTCCCTTTTATGAATGCCGATGATACGAGGCTCGCTATTTTTAGTGTTTTATGGGTTACTTGATCTCTTTTGAGATTATATGTTTGTGTAGGGATGCCATATTATCACTTGATGTAATCATATACTTTAATTGTCTCTTCTCTCTTGAGAATATTATCACATTATCCTTATGCTCATATTATCTCTTATCCTTGTTAACTGATATGTTTAGCTAGACTTACCCATGTATGTTATACTCGGGTCAGACCGAGGTGTTTCAGGTTAGGTACATTTGGACTTAGCCTATTCTGCTGTCGCATGGACTCTATTCTGGTAGCTCTTTTGTTATAGCTTTTTGTGTAGTCCTTTTTGGTTTGCAACTCTGATATGCATATTATTTTGACTCGCTTGTATATTGTGGTTGCATTACCACTTGACATGTATCATTTTGCATACTATGTGATGTATCTGTATATGTATATATATATGTGTGTGTGTGTGTGTGTGATGATCTATTGTCCTGTGATGTGTTTTGCATTCAAGTTATTGTATTTTTTTCTAATAGATTCTATAGCCACTTTGTATTAAGTATTTATTGGATATGTCGATCCACTTGAAAAAAATATGGCATTATCGACGTATTCAATAGATATTTGAGATAAAGCTATAGAAGGTCGCTCATATCCAGCCCGATTCTCTACATTAGCAGACAGTATTTATCAGTAATACTCTTTGTTAATGTGGGTCTCGGGGTGGGGCGTCACAGCTTGGTATCACCTTAGATTTGATAAGGAACTTGAGATTTGTTGATGCTTAATCCTTACTAGTTTTGAACTTATCTTTTGATAGAAATTTCCTCTTTTTTCCTTCCTTGTTAATGGTCGGCTATATTAGGGTTCTTGCATTTATTTTTTATTTTGAGAAAAATGAACGTGAATGGACAAAGGCGTGGAGCGTATAGTCGTGTAATATAAAATGACTATTTACTAATATGCACATATATAATTTAATTAACTAATAAACCAATTTAAAGCCCATTTATCTTATTGATACATATGGCCCTATATACATAATTTATTCAAATCTCAATCTCCTTATCATCATTATTTTACTTAATTTATCTAATCATATTTTCTGCATAATGTCATAAAAATTTAGGGATGTTACATACATATACAAGTTCTATGTTTACAAATGAAATACTAAATTCGATTGTTATAAAAGTTTTACAATTCTCTAATTTCAATTGCATATCTTATAAACATATTCAAAAATTTCCTAAATGAGATAAACTAAATAGTCAAAAGTATTTATCTCCTTGCTAGTCCAAACATCCAAAGGTCAACCTGTATCGTAACCTGAAAAGTCTCGGCCTGACTCGAGCAAAATAACACCCAGAGTAGACTATCTCTAAATATCCAATAGGGTAAAAACCGGATATAACATAAGAATAAATAACATATAGATAAATATAGATGCCCATGGAATAACGAGTCACGAGAATCAATTTAACTTAGAGGTCATCACAAGGCTCACGATCATACATTTAAGTCACAAACACATACTAGTCACTAAACACTGAATTAATGGAACAAAACCTAACATCTCTAAGCACACAAATATTATTGATTAACTCTGTACAGGTTTATAGGTTTAGGCAACAAACACGAACTAGTTACTAAACACAGAAAAATAGAATTGACTTAACTTAACATCCATCACAAGACACAAGAACATATATATTTATTTATTTCACGTACACAAAATAATCATAGAATCAAATTTCCAGAATCCAAGAGATCTTACTTAGAACGATCGTAATGATTGTACATAGAACCGTAGCAAACAAATAAACAATTTGATATCACAAGATCCGATACCGAGGATCGAGAACACGATATGATCACAAGGATCGAGGAACACAATGCAAAAACTAGGATCGAGGAACATAACACGACGACAAGGATTAAGGAAAAACAAATCTCGACCGATCAAGATGATCGTTGCAACCATGACCCGAAATATCCAGATTATTCATTATTATTATATATCTTGATCGATCACGAAGATCATGGAAAACCATGTCTCAACCAATCACAAGGACCGTATAAAAATCCATGTATGTACTCCTTAAGGATCTATCAGCTGAAGTCCGAACACCAAAAGAGAACACACTCTAAAGTGCCAAACACTATTGCTTTTACTGTAAGGACCCGTAAATTAATCGCTTTATATTTGAATTTTTAAATAATTTTCAAATACTTAAATAATATATTTTTATAACTGAATAAATATGTTTTAAATATTAGATATTAGAATCATTTCAAATTTTGTTTCCCAAAATAAATAGGTTAAATAAAAATAGAAAATGTGACTAAAAAACGTTTTTCGAAAATTCGACTTTTCGGCATCGGAAAGTCTTCAAAATGTTGTGAACATTTTTGCATCACTCATATACACACGTACACACATGGACATATGTCATATGATTAGGTTAAGATTAAATTAGGATTTTAAAGTTGGATTTAGTTAATTAAGTGATGATGTGACATTAAATAATCAAGTATGGTGCAAATAGTGTTTAATAGTGACCTAAAACCTAAGTATGTACACATATATACCCTAAACACCCTAGGTTATTACTTTGAAGCATGTTAGGGGGTGTACATGTAGGTGACATAGGGAGCATGGTATGGAGGGTGGTATGGTGTAGCATGATGACATGTTTATAGTATTTTATATATGGCTAGTTTAGTTTTCTATTCCTCTGTATACCTCCCACCTTCCTCACTTTTCCCTTTACTTCATTACTTTCTCTTCTCCATTTCTAGCTTCTTTCCAAACTACATTCATGTCCATGGCTTCCATCTCCTTTTCCTAAGAGAAACGTTAGTGTATATACACTAAAACCAAGTTAAAACTCCATATGTAACATATCGATGGGTTAGCTTCCATCTCCATTGGAGATACCGAATTAGAAGTGGGAGAAAGTATCCATGGGTTTTATCGAAGGGTTATCCAGAACAAGAATAGTTAATGAAGGCATCTGGATAATTATAGATCGATTAACGAAGTGCGCCCACTTTATGCCGATGAAGTCTACCAAAACTGCAACTTCTTTGGCAGCGATTTATTTGCGGGAGATTGTTTGACTGTAAGGAATTTCAGTCAGTATAGTCAATGATCGAGATCCTATCTTCGCCAGTCAATTTTGGGGTGCACTACAAGCCGGTTTAGGGAATAATTGAATTTTAGCATAGCCTATCACCTGTAGACAAACGGACAAACCGAAAGGATGAATCAGATTTTGGAAGATCTCTTGAATGCTTGTCTTTTGGATTTTGGAGGTTCTTGGGAAGATCATCTACATTTGGTAGAGTTCTCTTATGATAATAGTTACCAAGCTAGCATCAGCATGGCACCCTATAAAAATTTGTATAGACGACCATGTAAATCACCTTCATGTTGGGTTGAGACTAGATACCGATTAATTCTTGAACCAGAGATGATACGAGAAGCATTAGAGAAAGTGGCTATGATCAAGTGAAGGATGAAGGAAGCCTAGGATTGACAGAAAAGTTAAGTCGTTCAAAGGAGAAGGGACTTAGAGTTTATAGTCGGGGATTTGGTATTTGTAAAAGTTTCCTCGATGAAAGGAGTTGCAAGATTCAGAAGAGCGGGAAAGCTAGCACCCAGATTCATTGGACATTTTAAAATCCTAGAAAGAATTAGATCTTTGTCTTATAGAGTAGGTTTTCCTAAAAGATTGTCGGAAGTTCATAATGTCTTTCATGTATCTCATTTGAAAAAGCATATTCATGGTCCATCGCTGATTATGGAGACATCTGTTCAAGAATACGTGGAGATAGAACCAAATTTGACAGTAATTCAACATCGAGTTAATATGTAGACCGTGATGAAAGGAGATTGAGAAACAAGGTAGTTAAGCTTGTGAAGGTTCGTAGAGTCATGATCCTTATGATTGTACTTGGGAGACCGAGGATCATATTAGAGAAAATTACCCTGACGTAATGCGACGACCCGACTTCCTATCTCCAGGAAATCGCATCATTTTGAAGAAAGAAAGGGATAGAAGAAGAAAAAGATAGAGAAAGAAGAACACAAACAACATCAGAGAACTCACAGCGGAACGAATGAAATATAATAATTAACATAAAATATTACATTGTATCTTATTACATCAGAGTACACAACTTAAACAATACCTATTAGACAGTTATAAACATCTGTCTAATTCATACAACTCAAGCACAAGAGAAACAGATATAACAAACACAGTGGAATCAATATATATCTACACGTCGAAGCCCCCTGCTCCATATCTCCTCCAAATTTCGTCAAGCTAACCTGATCCACTTGACTACTCATACATAATATGAGTACCCAAGAGTTTAATAAAACAGAAAATAAACACTCAGGTCAGACAGGGGTCTGGTGTGAGTAAACAGGTAAAAGTTTCTTAACTTTAGAAAAACCTTTGAAAAGAAAAAGTATCACGTAAGACTTCCCACAAATAAACATGGAAAAGTTTTTACCTTACGCTAACCAAAACATTTGATAGGAAATCCAATGATATTATAATAGTATCTAGGGTTTTCAAAACAAAATACAGAAATAGCTGGAATGCTTACATCTCACGTTCCAACATAGTTGGGCACAATCAAAACCGTACATGCACTTATTGGATTTTGGATTCCATCAATGGCAGGGCTACTAAGGTACCGCCCGTCATAGTACGTGGCCTAGATCACTGTACCGAGGAGTACGCCCGCTCCCCCACAACACAAGGCCGGAACCATCCCTTACTGGACAGTCCCGAACAAGACCACCTCGTAGTTGGCGCGACCAACCACACACTAAGCCGAAATAGAAAGGGACCTCTAGACAGGGGTAAATCTCACTCTCAAGTGGGGGCTACCCACGAAGCCTTACTGCACCTCCCCTGTTTTAGCCATTCCCGGTTGATGAGGCTTGAGGTTACGATTACCTTTATAGAACATATCTATCTTAGAATGCTCATCGTCCACCTGACGATGTTCTGAAAGCATTCAATCCATACAAGTTCGTTCCGGGTTCGAACGAAACCGAAGGCACTATCTCGTTGCACTCATTATTGGAATCACCCTCAGAGTCAAGGACCATAGCCCTTGCACTCTTATTCATCATCTCGAATCTATAAGCACTATTGTAACAACCCGCATATTTATCGATTTTATATTTAAATATTTTATTTAAATATTTTATCGTTCGTCGGATTTTGGTCCGAAAAGCTACTTTTTGCATACGGTCGAATTAGGACTTAAGACCACCCCCATTGAGTTCAAAATGCCGTTTGCGACCTTTTTGAGTATAAGCTTCGATATGTTTGGAGAAAGTTGATTTTTGCTACTTTTTCCCGCTTATGACTTTGGTTTGGACTGCACCCTTATTAGCTCAGCCCAACCCCTTCTCTTCATAACTTCTCCACTTTAATTAAAACACTTCAAGCTAAAGTAAAAATGGTGGAAGAGATGGGAAAAGGAAATTCCTAAGCCCTAGCTTTCTTTGAAAATCCAACTCCTAGCTCCAAACTCAAGTGAACCCATTGGTAAGCACCTCCTTCATCTTCTCCAACTCTTTCTCCATTCAATTTCAGAAATTTCCTAAACCTAATTTAGGAAATAATTTTACTTGTAAGCTTAGATTGAAGCTTCTTGAGTTGTTATTGAAGAGGAATTGATCTTAGCTTGTTTTAAAAGCTTCTCCTTCATTAATTTGGGTTCAAAGGTGAGATTTTTAATCTCACATCTAGGTCTATGATTATCTTCGATTGTTAGGTATGAATTCCTAACACATATTCATGTGCATTTGGTTTTGGTTTGGATTGATTTGGTGTATATTCCAATTTTTAGTGTTTCGAGTTCAAGTCTTCAAAAATCATAGCTTTGTAGTATGAACTTGTTTTTGGTGATGCGTCGAAGAGCTTATAGGACCGGGTAGTCGTTTGGCATAAACCCCTAGTGGCCGTGCTCGCCCGATTGCATTTTGAAGAAGATAGCATCTTCATTTCGTAGGCTGGAAAACAGCCTTGGTGCCAGTCAGTCGACTGGACCCTTGAGTCAGTCGACTGGCTGTAGCACATAGGCATTCCGAAGGCAATTAACAGAGGCTCGGGACCTCTGTTTTCCCTACATTCAGTCGACTGAATTTTTAGGTCAGTCGACTGACTGCAGGAAATTATTTTTCCCTGCTTCTGGTTCAGTCGACTGGACCTTTGAGTCAGTCGACTGACCTGCACCAATTTGCCTTATTATGCCTATTTGTGCATATTTTTCTTGTGTTTCCAAATTTAATCGATTCGGGTTTATTCCCACTTGTTGTATCAATTGTTATTCGACCTTGATGACTCATATTTTGGGATTTTTGGAAATATCCATTTTGATGGATTTGATATCGATTTCTTTGGAATTTATTCACGTCTTCGTATGTCAATTTTGGTGGTTGATTGTTCTACAATCATTTTCGTGTTTTGTCACTTTAAAAATATAAAGGTTTCAATACTAGTAGTAAATATCAAAACTCTTTCCTCAAACGATTTCAGTTCTATTTTAATACCAAATTCGTTTACAAAACCGATTTCCAATCTATTAGTATATACAAACCTTTACCTCACTCGTATGAGAAATCTAATTAAACGACTTAGTAAAACAAGTGGTATGAAACGCTTGCGTTTACTTCGTTGGTTGATTCTTGGACTTGTTCGATTGAAACTCTTGTGACAATTTTCTAGTGGAGATCTACATTTTGTTCGTAAATATTTGAGTTAAGCAAGTGGTTATGGGACATGAAGCTAAACTTTTATATTTACTAGCTTACTGTAATTGACACTTCTTGACGATCGATGATGATCATTTTTGTGATTTAGACTAGCAATTGAGCGATGTCTCTTTGTCTATATGGAGGACTATTCCTCATTTTATTGAGCTTCGTCTCATTTCTTGCATGGGTCGTACCTATTTAGGTGCGACGATGTTTGTTTACACATGGGTCGTACCTTTTTAGGCGCGTCGATGTTTATTGATGCATGGGGTGTACCTTTTTAGGTGCATCGATGTTTGTTTACTTCGTGGAGCAACCGGCTCAATAAGTTGGAACATGGGGCGTATCTTTCTAGTTGCGTCGATGTTCGTCTATGCATGGGGCGTGTCTTTCTAGGTGCGTCGATGTTCGACTTTGCATAGGGTGTATCTTTCTAGGTGCATCGATGTTAGACATTACATGAGGTGTATCTTTCCAGATGCATCGATGTTTATTTATGCATGGGATGTATCTTTCTAGGTGCATCGATGTTTATTTATGCATGGGGCGTACCTTTCTAGGTGCGTCGATGCTAGAGCATGCGGCGTATCTTTCTAGGTGCGTCGATGTTCGACTGTGCATGGGGCGTGTCTTTCTAGGTGCGTCGATGTCCAGTTTATGGGATTGGCCATCCTTTTTATTGTGATTTCTGGATTTCTATTTGATGATTTCTGGAATTTATGTTTCACCAACTTTTACGATTGGCATTGATATATATGTCATTTATTGTGGCTTGGTGAATGAAATTAGAAGTATGACATTCCTTTTTATCTTTGAGAAGATCTTTGCGATATTGATTAATCTCTTATTGATTTTTCAATTATTTATTTATCACAGCTTGGCATTGTGATTATTATGCGTTTAGTCATATCTCTTAATTATATATCATTTCATCTGATATTTATAGCTAGACTGATCCGTTTATTATTTTCTTCTTAAATAATACTCGGGTCAGACTGAGATTTTACAGGTGCTTCTGCTTGACTCCTTATCGGACTATCATCTGATCTTTTGGCTAACTACTCTAGTTTGGTAGTTTTTGTTGTATACATTTAAGATATAGACTCCTTGATGTATACATATTTTTTGTCTAGCACGTGTCGCTATTCTTTTGTATTATTGTGGATCTTTTTGACCACTACTCTGATATACACTTTCATGTGTTAGATATATATTCATATCTTCTTCCGCCTTTGTGATATGAATTATCTGTGACTGATTTGTGTTATGTTTATTTCTATATTTGTTTCCGAAGATTATTATAGCCACTGTGTAGTAGCTTTGTGTTTGTATCGATATGTCGGATTTTCCTCTTGAAATAAAATGCATGTTATACTATCTGACATATCGGTGCTCGCGCAAAGAAATTACACGGATGGTCGCTCCTGAACAGCCTTATTCTCCGTGCTAGTTGACAGCATTACACCGTAGTGTTCTTGGCTAGCGTGGGTATAGAGGTGGGGCGTCACAGCTTGGTATCGGAGCCAAACTTCGGAACAATATGGAATATTATAACAAGGATCATCATCCTAAGTCCATCTTAGGAGTCGTGCTTTAGGATTTTATTCGAGTCTTCGTACCGATTCATCCTATTTTCCTTTATGATTCCTTGTTTTATCTATCAAGAGTTGCTTGATATTTATCTTGAGAATAACTTTTTCTTCTTCTTTATTTCTTTCTTAAAGAAGAGAAATGGTTAGACCAGGCCGTTCCAGCGCCGGTCCATCTAGTGCTACTCCTCAGGATGGAGTATTCATGTATGCTCAACAGCTTTTAGATCTCGTGAAGAATGCTCAAGCTGCAGGACCCAATCCAAAGCCTACTCATCCTAGATCCGGTTTTGCACGCTTGTGCAGAGACTATACCGATTTGGGTGGAAGGCCATTCAAAGGATCCGAGAGTGTTATGGAAATTCAAGCTTGGCTCAAATCATGCGATCGCATCTTTTCTCGCATGAACCTTATTGATCTACATCGAGTCCAGGTGGCTTCTAGCATGCTCCAAGAAAGAGCGTTAGATTGGTATGAGCTCTTGACTTCGGAGATTATCGAAGCGGATCTTACTTGGGAGCAATTTCGGGAACGATTCGAATTAAAGTTTGTGCCGGAGGCTAAGAAAGTAACGTTAGCCCGGCGTTTCATAGACCTTGTTCTAGGTGAATCTTCTGTGACAGACTATGTCGCATCTTTCGAATCTCTTTCCAAATATGGGGTTGAATACATTAATACCCCATTGAAGAAAAATCAGAGATTTGTCTATGGTTTGAATAAGAATCTTAAGAAGCCATTACTCCTGAAACTTGAGGTTTCATTTGATCAGCTTGTTGATATCGCTCTTCGTCTTGAAGAGGCCGATAATGAATGTGATGTTGAAGTTGTACGTGCCCAACAAAACTTCAACAACAACATGAAGAGGCCTATTGAATTCAAAGGCCTCATTCCCAACAAGAAAGGGAGGCAAGAAACCCCGGTAGCAAAAGCACCTACCTCTAGTCGTGGACAATGCTACAATTATGGTTCCACAAACCACTATGTAAGGGAGTGTCCGAGACCCCTCTTTTGTCGCTATTGCAAAAATTCGGGTCACCATATTACTACATGTCCCGTACTTCAAAGTAAGAAGGAGGGAGAGCTCAATGTAGCGCAAGCTCCTGGTAACACTTCTCGTGGTCAAGGTATTTCTCATTTAATCCTTGATTACATTTATTTTGTGATCTTCTTATTTGAGTTCTTTTTGATATGGGTTTCATCTCATTATTTCTATATCAAAAGAACTTGTGATTCTTCCTCTTTAAACATTTCTGGTCTTGAAGACTTTTTTAAGGATTTTGAATCCGGATGGGTCCACAACACTCAATTTGCTTTTTATGGATGTCGAAATTATTTTATGAGATTTTTCTTTCCGAGCCAATATTTTTACTTAGGCTTCGGAATTGATTTTTTTTGTAAGGATTGGCTCAATCGTTGTGAAGCCCATATCCTACTTTCCGTGTGGACTATTCATCTTCGACATTTTCTATCTGTTAAGCAGATTTCTATTTTTCTTTGTGATTCCGATTTCAAATTTTTGGTGAAATCATTTTATACCTTAAGCCCACTTATAAGGAAAGTGTTGTTTCTCTCATTCATGTAGTTTGGGAAATTTTTCGGTATTTTTGAATTTGCCTTAGGACTGTCACCTAAGCAATCTTTTGAGTAGTGTTAAGGTCTTTTCTGCTCGACCTTGCACCCGGTTTTCATTTGCTACGAGTTGCGGGAGTTAGCATTCCACTTACCGCATTCCGCACTCGTTATGATTCTTATGAATGACTTATTATGTCATTCGGTTTATCCAGCTTATTTCATCCATTTTATAAATCGAGTATTCTATGAATATCTCGATGACTTCATTTCCATATTTATTGATTTTGGATGAAAATAGAAATTTAAAATTTTGTAAATCTTTTTCATAAGATTTATTTATAGGTATGGTTTGACTTTGCTCTTAAACAAGCAAAGAATATTCTTAAAGGTTTTTAAGAAACATGTTTATCATATAGAAGACGATTTTGTGATTGTATTGCCCATTTAGTGTTTTAAGAATTCTAGTCGATGCGCTTGATCAACGTTATCGATAAGAATCTCCTAAACGCTTTGATGAGACAGTCAGACACGATATATTGACTTGTAAAAATGTAAATTTTTGTAGAAAGATTATTACATAAAAATAAAAATGTAATTTTGAATGTTTTAACTTTTCGGGAAAGAGGATTATTTAAAAGAAACATTCCTTTCGATACTCTTATTCTTGTGATTCCTGAAGGGGAACCAAGACTTTGCTATTTGTACCGATACTAGTCGTATTGGTTGGGATGTCGTTCTCTTGCAATGGGGAACGTGCTATCACTTGTGCTTCTAAATCATTATAGCTTATCGAGACTAGATATGCCACTCATGATCTAGTGCTCGCGGCTATTGTTTTTACTTTTGGGAATTTGGCATCATCATATTTGGATAAGAAATTTGTTCTCTACCCCGATCATAAATCTTTGTAATGTTTATTTTCTCATAAGGAACTTAATTTGTATCAACCATATTGGCTTGGGTTCCTTGTATCTTATGATCCTGATATTCTTTATAATCCCGGAAGGGAGAATCGTGTTGCCTATGCACTTTGTCGTAAGCAACAAGTGGTTGTTTCTTTGATGATGGCCAAAATGAAATTATCTTTTTACCAAGTTCATCGGGCGTTTTGATGTACTTCGTTTTATTGAGTTTCATCTCATTTCTTTTATGGACTTGCGTCCGATGTTCTTTTATAATGTTCGGTTCATTGGATGTACCGTTTTTGAACTACATCGATGTCCCGACTTTTTGGTTCATTGGGCGTACCGTTTTTGTACTACGCTGATGTTCCAAATTATTTGAGTTTCTAGTTTCTCGGGCGTACTGTTATTATACTACGTCGTTGCACCAGCTCAATTTTCTGCTATTCTTGACGTTTTCTCACGTCTTTTATCTATGGAAATGCCTTAGGGATTCCGGTTTTTATTCTTGACCCGGTGATATTGTAGAAATTGAAGTTTCACCAGATTTGATTTATGAGCAACATCCCATTCGCATCATTGCTTCGGGGGTTGAGCGCCTTCGGAATAAAGATGTTCTTCTTGTGAGAGTTCAATGGTTCTTAAATCCTAGGGATTCCTCTTGGGAATCTAGAGAATTCATCGAGCGATCCCGTTCGTGCTAACTCTTTCGTGCTCTTTATGGTGAATTTCTTATTTCAATTTTCTTTTGTGTTGATAGGCTTCTATGGTTGTTACTTCTTATTTTCTTCTTAAGTATTGCGAGGACGCAATTTCTTTAAGGAGGGGAGTCTGTAACAACCCGCATATTTATCGATTTTATATTAAATATTTTATTTAAATATTTTATCGTTCGTCGGATTTTGGTCCGAAAAGCTACTTTTTGCATACGGTCGAATTAGGACTTGAGACCACCCCCATTGAGTTCAAAATGCCGTTTGCGACCTTTTTGAGTATAAGCTTCGATATGTTTGGAGAAAGTTGATTTTTGCTACTTTTCCCGCTTATGACTTTGGTTTGGACTGCACCCTTATTAGCTCAGCCCAACCCCTTCTCTTCATAACTTCTCCTCTTTAATTAAAACACTTCAAGCTAAAGTAAAAATGGTGGAAGAGATGGGAAAAGGAAATTCCTAAGCCCTAGCTTTCTTTGCAAATCCAACTCCTAGCTCCAAACTCAAGTGAACCCATTGGTAAGCACCTCCTTCATCTTCTCCAACTCTTTCTCCATTCAATTTCAGAAATTTCCTAAACCTAATTTAGGAAATAATTTTACATTTAAGCTTAGATTGAAGCTTCTTGAGTTGTTATTGAAGAAGAATTGATCTTAGCTTGTTTTAAAAGCTTCTCCTTCATTAATTTGGGTTCAAAGGTGAGATTTTTAATCTCACATCTAGGTCTATGATTATCTTCGATTGTTAGGTATGAATTCCTAACACATATTCATGTGCATTTGGTTTTGGTTTGGATTGATTTGGTGTATATTCCAATTTTTAGTGTTTCGAGTTCAAATCTTCAAAAATCATAGCTTTGTAGTATGAACTTGTTTTTGGTGATGCGTCGAAGAGCTTATAGGACCGGGTAGTCGTTTGGCATAAACCCCTAGTGACCGTGCTCGCCCGATTGCATTTTGAAGAAGATAGCATCTTCATTTCATAGGCTGGAAAACAGCCTTGGTGCCAGTCAGTCGACTGGACCCTTGAGTCAGTCGACTGGCTGTAGCACATAGGCATTCCGAAGGCAATTAACAGAGGCTCAGGACCTCTGTTTTCCCTGCATTTAGTCGACTGAATTTTTAGGTCAGTCGACTGACTGCAGGAAATTATTTTTCCCTGCTTCTGGTTCAGTCGACTGGACCTTTGAGTCAGTCGACTGACCTGCACCAATTTGCCTTATTATACCTATTTGTGCATATTTTTGCTTGTGTTTCCAAATTTAATCGATTCGGGTTTATTCCCACTTGTTGTATCAATTGTTATTCGACCTTGATGACTCATATTTTGGGATTTTTGGAAATATCCATTTTGATGGATTTGATATCGATTTCTTTGGAATTTATTCACGTCTTCGTATGTCAATTTTGGTGATTGATTGTTCTACAATCATTTTCATGTTTTGTCACTTTAAAAATATAAAGGTTTCAATACTAGTAGTAAATATCAAAACTCTTTCCTCAAACGATTTCAATTCTATTTTAATACCAAATTCGTTTACAAAACCGATTTCCAATCTATTAGTATATACAAACATTTACCTCACTCGTATGAGAAATCTAATTAAACGACTTAGTAAAACAAGTGGTATGAAAGCTTGCGTTTACTTCGTTGGTTGATTCTTGGACTTGTTCGATTGAAACTCTTGTGACAATTTTATAGTGGAGATCGACATTTTGTTCGTAAATATTTGAGTTAAGCAAGTGGTTATGGGACATGAAGCTAAACTTTTATATTTACTAGCTTACTGTAATTGACACTTCTTGACGATCGATGATGATCATTTTTGTTATTAGACTAGCAATTGAGCGATGTCTCTTTGTCTATATGGAGGACTATTCCTCATTTTATTGAGCTTCGTCTCATTTCTTGCATGGGTCGTACCTATTTAGGTGCGACGATGTTTGTTTACACATGGGTCGTACCTTTTTAGGTGCGTCGATGTTTATTGATGCATGGGGTGTACCTTTTTAGGTGCATCGATGTTTGTTTACTTCGTGGAGCAACCGGCTCAATAAGTTGGAACATGGGGCGTATCTTTCTAGTTGTGTCGATGTTCGTCTATGCATGGGGCGTGTCTTTCTAGGTGCGTCGATGTTCGACTTTGCATAGGGTGTATCTTTCTAGGTGCATCGATGTTAGACATTACATGGGGTGTATCTTTCTAGATGCATCGATGTTTATTTATGCATGGGATGTATCTTTCTAGGTGCATCGATGTTTATTTATGCATGGGGCATACCTTTCTAGGTGCGTCGATGCTAGAGCATGGGGCGTATCTTTCTAGGTGCGTCGATGTTCGACTGTGCATGGGGCGTGTCTTTCTAGGTGCGTCGATGTCCAGTTTATGGGATTGGCCATCCTTTTTATTGTGATTTCTGGATTTCTATTTGATGATTTCTGGAATTTATGTTTCACCAACTTTTACGATTGGCATTGATATATATGTCATTTATTGTGGCTTGGTGAATGAAATTAGGAGTATGACATTCCTTTTTTATCTTTGAGAAGATCTTTGCGATATTGATTAATCTCTTATTGATTTTTCAATTATTTATTTATCACAACTTGGCATTGTGATTATTATGCGTTTAGTCATATCTCTTAATTATATATCATTTCATCTGATATTTATAGCTAGACTGATCCGTTTATTATTTTCTTCTTAAATAATACTCGGGTCAGACTGAGATTTTACAGGTGCTTCTGCTTGACTCCTTATCGGACTATCATCTGATCTTTTGGCTAACTACTCTAGTTTGGTAGTTTTTGTTGTATACATTTAAGATATAGACTCCTTAATGTATACATATTTTTTGTCTAGCACGTGTCGCTATTCTTTTGTATTATTGTGGATCTTTTTGACCACTACTCTGATATACACTTTCATGTGTTAGATATATATTCATATCTTCTTCCGCCTTTGTGATATGAATTATCTGTGACTGATTTGTGTTATGTTTATTTCTATATTTGTTTCCGAAGATTATTATAGCCACTGTGTAGTAGCTTTGTGTTTGTATCGATATGTCGGATTTTCCTCTTGAAACAAAATGCATGTTATACTATCTGACATATCGGTGCTCGCGCAAAGCAATTACATGGATGGTCGCTCCTCAACAGCCTTATTCTCCATGCTAGTTGACAGCATTACACCGTAGTGTTCTTGGCTAGCGTGGGTATAGAGGTGGGGCGTCACAACTATTCCGTCAACTCATTACGGATTCACCCACAGAGTTATACTGACGTATAGCCCTTACACCTCGAGTCTTCACTTGCTCCACTTGGTTTCACGTCCTAACGTTTAATTGGAATCGATGTGGTTTTCGGATCCCAAATATGGAAACCCGATCCCGGTCTCACCGAAACCAAACGCCATTTTAATGTCCAAGTTGTACTTAAGGGTTTAAACAATTAAACTTATATTCAGGATGATATAAATAGATAGATGAATCATATTATCACAAGAGATAATTCATATCAATATTCATCTTCACAAAGTAGCATATCACATAACAAAGATATCCAATATCAACCAGTATCAACCAATATCAAACATCCAATATCAACCAATCATACAATATCAATCTCCAAATATTGATCATCCAATATCAATCAATTAACCAATATTAATCAATCAATCCATATTAATCAAACATACAACACAGAATTGATTATCTCTTAATCAACTGAATTATCATAATCCTTCTTCATTAATTATTATTCCAAATGAATAAATTAATCATCTCTAATGATTTTCCTTAATTAATCTTCCTTGAATAATTATATTTAATTACATTCAAGTAATTATCCTTAACCATATTCTGTAACTAAATCTTAGTTACTATCATTAATTACAATAAGTAACGATCATTCATTTACTTCTATTAATTATCTGTAATTAATTGCATTATACCTCAATTAATTACAATAATTAATCACCCTTAAATTAATTATTTATATTAATCAACCTTGATTAATATCATTAATCACATTCATTAATGATCCTTATTAATTAATAATACTTTAATTAATTAACTAATTAACTTATAATTAATCAACTCATTAATCATAGACAGTAATTAACAATTGGTAATTACTTATTTTAATTAATGAACTTCTTAATTAATTAATTTCAAATTTAATTATATTAATCCTTGATTAATTAATCCAATTAATTAATCCTTAATTACTTCATTAAGTAATTAATTGTCCAATTAAATAATGAATAATCCTTTAATTAATTATTTTATTAATTAATTACATTTTAATTAATTACTCTTAGTAATTAATCTTAAATTAATCATATTCTTAAATTAATTAATCACATTAATTAATTAACTAAAATAATTAAGTAATTAACTCTTAATTACTTACATAAGTAATTATATCTAATTACTTCCATTAATGAATCTTAATTACTTTCTTAAATAATTAATTTCATTATTAAATAATCCTTAATCCTTTAATTAATTATTTCATAATTAATTATCTTTAAAACAATTATATTAATCAATTCTTTAATTAATATCATCAAGTGATTATCCATTAGTCACTTCAATTAATTACTCTTGTGAGTAATTACCACTAATTACTTCCATAAGTAATTACCAATTCTTAATTACATTCGATAACTAACCATTAATTACTTTATTAAGTAATTACACTTAATTAATCCATAATTAAGTGATTATTAAAAATTAAATAAATAACTAACTAATTATTTAAAATTAATTAAACAATTAATTAATTAACTTCTTATATTAAAGAAATCTTTAATAAATTAAGAAAACCATAAATCTTAATCAAACTTAACTTATTAACAAATAAGCATTCTTAAGTTCGAATCAAAATAATTTGACCTTGTTTAGCTCCATAAATAAATTATTTGAAATTAAATCAAATTCTAATAACTCAAAAACAATCTATTTGGTTTACAATATTTTAACTTAAACTTTATCTGAAAAGAAAGCATTTAGAAATCAATTTGAGATTTAAAACATTTTAATCATCTAATTTAAACTTACCTTTTCAATATAATTTGTAATCTTGTTTTTAAAACATTAATTTTAAATCTACTTTAAACCTTAGATTTAATGATTAAATTCAAACACTCCTTTTAAATTAAAATTCAAACTTTAATTTAGTAAAATTACTTTTCAAAGAAACCATCTCAAACGTTTTAAATTTGAAAGTAAATTCAATTTACATTTTAAAGTTAGATTAACTTAATTTCAAAACAAACAAGTTTTAAACATTGAAAATTCGTTTTACTTTATAAGGCTTGTTTATGATTTAAAACTTGTTCTTTAATTTCTCCAAGTTAAACTGCACTTATCATTACAGAACCAAGTCAACAAACCCGAGATAAACGCGGCAGTAACACGAGACTTTCCCGAGTTAAAACCCTAACCCTCTCATCTTCGAGTTACCCCCGTAACATACGCGAGCTTCCTTCGAGAAAACCACATCTTCCCCCAAACCAAACTCCACCAGATAATGTCGTGCACGGTGCACGTGCACCGTCCATCCTGGCCGACGTCGATCGGCACAGCAACCCCCTACAACCCCAAAACCTCGTGCGAACACGATAACCAACCCAGATTCGAGAATCCACTCTCGAATCAAAATTCAAACATCCAACTCGAACAACTGCAAATACATGAACCACAAACCCAATACTTTTCTGGAATTACTAAATGAAGGTATTGGTTTTATATTGTAGTATGAGAGTGTTAAATCAGAGTTACAACAATTAGTACTTGTTAATTACATTAAGGAACAGAGTTACATGGACTTTTCGATCCAGAAACTTCCAGATAGTTAGTAAAAGAAGAAAGAGATAGAAGAAAGAAACAGAACACAACACAGAAACCTCACATTCGCAGCGGATCAAAATACAATATCACATAAATAATAGTTATAAAGAAAACTGTTACTATCAATTTACATCGATAAATCAGAGTTACAACAATTTTATACAACATTGGACAGACACAATTTAACATGTCCCAGATATATACAATATCATAGTGGAAACTCCCCATACATCTCTGCCATCCAGCTCGCTTCCTGAGCTCCAGAACGTCCTTACCTGAAAATCTGTAATACTCGGTCTGACCCGAGCATTACATCAAAGTAACACCCGGGTCAGGCTGGAAACCAACGTGAGTAAACTCATCCAACAAGGAATACAAAGCATACTGCTATCATAATACCCGGGGTAACTCATATCAATTTACAACTTCAACAGTTGTTATAGACATTACTTATTATACACATCAATTTCTAAGTGCCAAACTTAGATTAAATGGTACAATTTACTTAAATCATTCCAAACCAGCTTATTCATTTCACATATCAACCTATAAAAATTCAAAGTGGTTTCGGGTATTTACTAATACCCAACTCCGGTCTCTTCGAAACCAAAATCATCTTAACTAAAATTATTCAAGTGAAATACAACTCAATTTTAAATACAGGATGTAATATAATTCATCAACAATCACAATTCAAATCAAGCATCACAAACCACATATTAATTAATCAAAACTTCCAATATCGATCTATTTATCCTTTAATTACATTTAAGTAATTAACCCTTAATTAATTCCAAAAATTAATCATTCTCAACCCAATACGGTAGTTAGCCTTTAATAATTTCATTAATTAATTACTAACTATAATTATTATCACCCTTGATTAATAACATCAGTAATTAACTACCCTTAATTACATCATCAATTCACCAAACTCCTTGATTTATTATATTAATTAATCCTTTAATTACACTGAGTAACTATAACCTAATTCCTTTCATCAAGTAATGATCCTTTAATTACTTCTCATCAAGTAAATTTCTTTTAATTAATTACATCGGTAATTATTCACTCACTACTTTATTAAGAAATTACACATCACTAATTACTTAGAGTAATTATACCAAATTTTAATTTATCATATCTATTAATCATTCTTGATTAATCTCACTCAGTAATTTATTATTTTTAATTAATTATATCACTTAATTAACTTCCAAATTTTTTTATTAACAAATTCTTATTAATCATACTAAGTAATCAATTATTAATTACTACTATTAAATAATTAATTTCATATTAATTACTTTAGGTAATTAAGCCAAAACCACTTTTAAATCTTTAATTAATTATGCCTTATAATTACCATTATTAATTCCTTCACGAAGTAATCACACTTTATAAATCTCATTAAGTAATTATATTCAATCCCATCATCAAGTGGTTATTTTAATTAATTAAATCAATTAATTAACTTAAGCTAATCATATTAATTAATAAAATAATTAATTTCTTTGATTAATTACACTAAATGTTTAATCCTTAATTAAATAACCTTTGATCATTATCCAACTTAATTAATGACATTAAGAAGTAACTTTAATTACTTCCATTTAGTAATTATCATTAATTCATAAATCTTATTCAGTAATTAATCATCACTTAATTAACAAATCAAGTTTCCGTTTAAACAAGCTTCAAGCAAAGGATATTTATATTAAAATCACTTTAAGTTTTAACCCTGCATTATGAATCAACAGAACATCACCATCAAACCCGGACCTGTCACACTTTCCTCCCGATATGAAACCCGAGATTTACAATTCTTTACTTCGAGTCAAATTCTCGAATTACCTGAGCAAAACTCGAGTTCTACTCTCCTGCACAATCACAAAACCTTCACGAGCAAACATCTATCCGCTTCGAGTTTTTCGTTAATCACTTCGGGTATTACCCGACGCCAAACCTTCTTCCCAACCACCCAGTCTTCACTGATACAAACGATACACCGTGCATATGCACCTTCACCCTGACCATCACTGGTCGACGCCGATTATTCCAACACGTCACCTACAACCCTGGCATCAACTCCGACCACCCAATTCACCTGATTTCGTCGTCGTTCAAAATTTGGCCATTTTTACTCACACTGAAACAAAACCAATCGCTAGTAAGCCACCCGTATTCGCCAACCACAACCCTAGAACCATCGTGAACTTAGCCGAAACTTCACCGACCGATCCGCCATCTATTCCCTCCAGTTCGATGAACTCCGGTTCGTAAAATGACCCCAAAATCAACTCGAGAATGACATTGATACACTATGCCCTTAAACCCTATTTCCATCCCCTCAAGCCACCACAATGATTTATAAAATCATTAAGCATTTTTCCCACAATCACCAATCATTCCAGCACCCCCCCATCTTGATTCCGAAGTCCAATTATCAATCGATCACCTGTAAATCGCGAGAACCCATTTCCCGTTCATCTCGATAATTCTCAAAGGATACAATCTTAAATTGGGATTTTCGCATTAAAATTTCTCATTTTTGATTACAATTCTATTCATATGATCAATTCGTGATAGTCTGATGATCAAATTTTTGACTTTGTTTTATTTTGTCTGCTGTTTCATAAATTTTGAAATAATTATTCAATAAATCCCTTTGATTCTATTTTTAAAAATAAATGTAACATATTACAAGCATTTTCCTTTTTGAAATCCAAGTTTAAAATTGATTGTACAATGAGTAATTGGATTTATTTTTTTGATGGGTTGTGGTCTGCATACTAACAGAGGGATGATTCTTAAGTTTATACAGACATGCACTCACATTTCTTCCTATATATAAACACATGCAAGCGATTTAACAAAATCATACAAACAATATTTAACTCATCATCTCAAGTAAAAATTCCAATCATCAAGAAAAAAAGCAGATCAGGTTTTATGGTTTTCTCACAGATATCTATATACTTATATTCAGGTATTTATCATAAAACCATCATGTAAACATCTTTGTAAGCATTTTACCAAAGTCCTACTTCAAATCTTTCCACATGCATCAAATTTAATTGTTTAAAACTTAGGTCTACTCACCTGTAGTTTTCGAAAAAAAACAGAGAGCACTTCTCACTTTGATCTGGAATCTGCGGTGTTTTGATCTGAATTTGATGATGATTTACTTGAGTTGAATCTAAAGCCTGATCGTTGAAATCTTGTTTTAATCTGTTGCTTGATTCAGGTTTTTTTTTCCTCTTTTTGATTCTTTTTTTTTTCATCTTTGAAAATGAAGAAATTTTTGATAAAGTCCCATTAGCTTAGTTAATTCTTTGGTACTTTTTTTACATTTAAATTTTAAAAGAAAATAAAAGAGCCACATGTCATATTGCATGCTAACTTAAATTACAATTGTTAATTCATGTATTACAAGGCTCACAAATGTCTTAATAAAATTTATAAATTATATTTGCTATTTATTTTCATATGTGTTTTTATATCATACCTATATTTTTTATGTTTAATACTTAGATTAAAGAAAATATAAACCTTATTATATCCTATTTTAAATATTAGTCTTCTCTTTATGTTTTATTTAATTTTATATTTACATTTTTACATTAATACATTTTCTCTTAACTTATTAATAAATCCTTTAAAGAAAATAATATAGAGCTACTTACATACTCATAAAAAAATCAAACATAGATTATTATTATTATTATTATTATAAAAAAAAATCCAATTTACTTTAAGGTATTTATCTTTGGATTTCAATTTCAAATTCAAACTCAATTTAAAATTCAAATAAAAATCAACTCAAACAAATATATATTCTAAACAAACCCATATTCATTTTGTGATAAACAATTCTATTAAAATCTATTTATCTATTTATAACTTTATTTAAAAACATCACATTATTTGAAAATAACAATTTCACCAATTTACAAATAATTAAGGAAAGAGTTTATTACATTTTATTTGCTCAATTTATAAATTAGTAATTTTCAATGGTTAAATCAGATAATTATTCAATTATTTAATGCCCAAAAAAAAACCAGGTTATCACATTCCTTCCCCCTTTAAATCTTTTCGTCCCCGAAAAGAAACGAAGCCAGAAAATATTTTAAAACCAGTTAAAATATTCTTTGATTAATTTGAAACACTTTTAAAATCTGTAATACTGCCAAAATAGTTTTATAAAAATACTTTTTATAAATCGATGTTTTCACAAGTCCAACTTCGTTCTTACAGAAATTCGGTCATACGTTGATCAGGCGTAAGACTGAAAATTTATAAGTACTTAGCAGACCCATTTTCAACACCCAGTGAAAATACTTCGAAAATAATTTTATTGAAAATATAGAAAACAGTTTTTGAAAATAGAGGATATATCTTGAGTGAGAATGCTCTGGAAATCATCACCCCCATTCATGGTCGCAGTTACATTCCAAGGTTACGTTGCCGTCGCAGCAAAAGTCCATGTAACTGTTGGCTCTCAGCGGCACACACGACTTTCGCTATGGTATACTCAACTCATAATCCCCAGGAACTAGTTTTGTCCGGACTCCTCACAGGATCAACTTTAGAACCCCCATACCTTCATATTTCAATCGCATTCAGTAATTAACTACCCTTGATTCCGGGTCGTTACGTTTGACCCAGAAATATGAGAGTGTCAAGTGATTTGGATATGAGAGTGTCAAGAAAATAACAAGTACTAAATGGACAATTCCTTTAATATTTATTAGAAAGAAATATTGCTTTATATATCAGAGCAGAAGGTTAACCGACAACCTTGGCTCTGTTGGGATTACTCATTAGGGATAGGGTCAATAGTACCCTAGAATGAGTTGAGTGTATATATATATATATATATATATATGAGAGAGCGTACTTGTTATTTTCTTATATAAAGATTTTAAATGGTTTTATATAAGATTGTATTTTGATATATAAAGCAATATTTCTTTCTAATAAATATTAAAGGAATTGGTTGCTAAATTATTGGAATTAAATTAAGAAGTAATAGAATTACAACCAAATTGAAATTAAATTAAAAACAAGTTTGAAATGGATTCAAACTGGAATTAAATCTTGAAATTGGGAAAGGGTTCAGGATAATCAATTAATGTAATTAATTAAACTTTATTTAATGAGATTACTTAATGGATAATAATTGAAAATGATAAATTAAGAGGAAGTTACTTAATGAAGTAACTAGAGGCAAGTAATTTAAAGGACAATTACTAAATGAAGGTAATTAAAAAATAAGTTAATTACTGAATGTGATTAATTAGAATTAATTAATTACGTAATTAATTTAATGCATTTGGATGAAATGATCCTATTTCGAACAAAGAGTTGTTTGAAAATTTAAAGGAATTTGTTTTAAATTAAAACCCAAAGGTGGTTTAAAATTTTAAAGTGTAATTTGGTATGTAGAAGAAATTATTATGTATATAGGTGGATATACATAGTATCAAAGGTAGTTTGAAATAAACTCTAAATATTGAGTTTTCAATTTGGAATAAGATGTGTAACCCAAAGTGATAAGTTTTTGAACTTAATAACTGGGAAGATTATTTATGTGAAGTTCAAAATTTGAAATGGAAGATTCAAATTGGGTAAGATTTACGGGGTTAAGTGAATTGAGCTTAACTTGAGGAAGAGTTAAATAAGTTGGAATGATCAACCTGAATTGAAAATTTGAAGATGAAATTAAGATTTAACTTGGAAAGTTAAATGATTGATTATATTTGAGAATTTGAGTGATCTCAAATTGGGTTTGAGATCCGAAAATTGGAAATGGATGTTTTGAAATAATTGGATGATATTATCCTATTGTTATTAAAAATCTTTGAAATTGCAAATTGATTTGTTTAAATATATGAGGAAATGGATTGTGGTAATATATCCATTGTAGAGATAAATAAAATTTAGCTTAAATTTAAAATTAAGGATATGAAATTCCTTTAAATTTAAGATTTGAATGTTAAGAAATAAATTTGTAAATTAAAATTGTTTGAAACTCTTACTTGAACCTTGTAATGAGTTAGATAAGGATAATTTAAAATGAAAATTTGAAATTTGGATTCAGAATTGAATTATTTAAGAAATATTTTTTAAGGTAAATTGATTTAAAAGAATTAAATCAACATTTGAAGTGCTAACTCAAATTTATATAATTCGAGATGGTATAAACTTGGAATTTGAATTGAAATTAGTTTAAATTGAATTTGATTTGAATTAATTGAATTTGTGATTAAAGATGTATAAGTATAAAATTTAAATGGAAAATTTGAATTGGATTAATTTGAAACAATTTGAATTGAAGTGGATTCAATTTGAAATTAGTCCAGATTTATTTGAATAATTTGGAATTTGTAATTAAAGTTGAATATGTTTAAAATCAAATGGAATTTGATTTAAAGGTGAAAAGGAATAGAGAATTAATTCAACTTGAATTGGGAATAGATCTAGTCCAATGGAAACTGGAGTTATTTAAAATTGGAATTGGAACAATTTAAAAGGAAGTGGAAATTTAAATTGAATTAATGAAAATGGAGATTGGAAGTGAGCAGTTTTGACTCTGGACTATTTTTAATATAAATTGTTTTAATATAAAGCTAATTTTCCAAGCTATTCATTATATATACAACCTTTCTTTTAAAAGCCAAATTATCTTGTACTTGTTTTACAATTATTTTTGAAACTGTTTAACAAATTTTCCAACTGTTTTATAAACTAATTACTATATTTCAAATATTTTATAAACTAATTACTAACTTACTATTATTTTGCAATGATCTGAAATTTCTATAATTATTTAACTATTTTCTAACTATTTGACACCTATTTTACAAACTAGTAGTTATTTTCCAACTACTTGTTTATTTTTTTTAAATTTTCAAGCTATTTTCTAAATAAACTGGATAGAGTTTAAGCTGTTATTGGTTAAATACCCAATCGAGATAAAAATAGAGGTGATAATCCATATGGATTGAAGCAATTGTGAGTAAGTGAATGAAAATCAAAGTGAATGTGAATAGAAATGGAATTTAATTGGCAAATAACCAATAAAGATAAATACGTAAGGTGTACGTATGTTATTCTATTCGCATAGTGATTTGATCCAGATTCGAGCACAGAATTTCGAGATAGTTTTATCGATCCGAGTGGGATTTTTCATTCGATTTTCGACGGCGAACTTGGATATGGATTGTTGATTGGTTCTTAATGTTCTCTATCATAGTTAGGCTATGCAAGGAGAATGACGGTTTCTGATCAAGAAACCAGATCTGTGTCCGCACTAGGAAGTCGGGTGGACGATACTAGTTGTAAAATTGTGTGATCGAGTGAGCGATCAGATTGGTATGGCGTACGAATGATATGTGTACATCGTACGGATTTGAGTGAAATTGATATTGAAAGGGGTAATCAAATTTGAATATTTGATTTTGGATGAATAAAGTTATATATATCTTTGTTATATAAGACAAATTTTCCCTTGTTGAATCTATTGCCAGAAGAAAAGGATTTTTGAAGGTGTTTTGAAGTATAAAAGGATTTTATACAAGTTTAAAATGATCCAAAGATTTTTATCAAGGATTTTATATATATCTATATATATAAAGGATCATATGAGGATTTTGAAAAAAGGTTTTGGGAACCTTTGGATTTGGAAAGGCTTTTGATTTTTGGGTAAAATCAATATTGAATTTAGGAAGCCTAGTTTGAGAATTATCGATTTTTGGAATAATTGATTTTTTGTAAAGAAGCTTTGTATGAGATCATATTAGGTGTATGAGTTGAAGATACTATATTTGTATAGTATAAAATGTTTTGATGATGGCTCTGGGGAAAAAGGTGCTTCCTTGAAATGAACTTCTCAGGAGTACCACTGGGTGGTGCTGCCTTGAGCCCCAAGGGGGGGTTCTAAAGCTGATCCTGTGAGGAGTCCGGACAAAACTAGTTCCTGAGGATTATGAGTAGAGTATACCATAGCGAAAGTCGTGTGTGCCGCTGAGAGCCAACAGTTACATGGACTTTTGCGGTGACGGCAACGTAACCCAGGATGTAACTGCGATCTATGGTATAACATAGCAAAAGTCGTGTGTGCCGCTGAGAGCCAACAGTCTGCGTTTGATTTTATATCGGTAGACTGCGACCCATGTAGGAGTGGAGAAGTTTCATTTTAACAGCGAAAATCAGAGGCCGCTGAGAGCCTGCAGTTACATGGACTTTTGCTGCGATGACAATGTAACCCTGGATGTAACTGTGATCTGGTGTGTGGGATCCATGGCGTAATCGAGAGGCCACTGAGAGTCTGCAGTTACATGGACTTTTGCTGCGATGGCAACGTAACCCTGGAATGTAACTGTGGCCATGGATGGGGGTGATGATTTCCAGAGCATTCTCACCAAAGATATTTCCTCTATTTTCAAAATGATTTCGATATTTCAATAAAATTATTTTTGAAGTATTTTCACTGGGTGTTAAAGATGGGTCTGCTAAGTACTTATAGATTTTCAGTCTTACGCCTGATCAACGTATGACCGAATTTCTATGAGAACGAGGATGGACTTATTGAGACATCGAGTTATAAAAGTATTTTTATAAAACTATTACTGTAATATTATATAAATTTCTAAAATGTTTTAAAAATGATCAATGAAAGTTTATCTGCTTTTAAGCATTTTAATAAATTCGGGCTTCGTTCCTTTTCGAGGACGAAAAGATTCAAAGGGGGGAGGAATGTGATAACTCGAATTTCTAGGCATTTATAATGGATAATAATTGGGTTAATTGATAGAAATACTGAATTGTAAATTTAAAAAAAAAGAATCTAATCGTAAATATTTACGTTTGGATAAATATTTATTTGATCATATCTCAATATAATTGACAAAGTATTCTTTTAAAAATAAGTAATGATGATTGTTTATATAAGTAAATTATTTAAATTAGACAAAATTGTTAATTTCAGACCAATAATATTTATGTGTTATTTTAAGATAAACAGAGTTACATTTACAAATTTATAAATGTATTTGTTAATTAGGAATTTAGTTAGAAAAGCATTTAAGAAAATGTATTGGTTAATTAGTAAACCTTATTTAAAAAGCTTTTAGAATTCTTTTAGGATAAATATAAATAAATTAGGACATGTGTTAAGTTATAAATCTCTTTGATAACAAGTGTTAACATACTAATGTGAGTTAATGACATGTGTCACATTATTTTAATTTTCTTTTAATTTTGATAAAAAAAAATTAAATCAGCTTATATAAACACTATATTATCTTCATTTTCTCTTTTTTTTCTTTATAATCTATGTTTATTCCTAAAAAGAAACTAGAATATCAATGCAATCTTTACTCTTCAATAATCAGAAATCCCCAAATCAAATCTGAAATTTTCTTCAAGTTCAAATGCAATTTTTACTTTCAAATCTAAAATTCCTCAACCTGTAAAATACTCCTCAGCAAATTCATTTTCTAGAATCAAACACAAGTTTGTAATCTCCTCTAAAAAAGAAAATCAATCAGTAATGTTCTCAGGCCTGCCATTTATTCCTCAAACTCAAACATCAATCTCTGTTTATAAATCAAGTATGTAAACATCCTTCAAAATTGCATGCCTACCGTATGTTTTCAAAAATTTAAGCATTTTAAGTTTTTCAAATGCATGCAAGTAAATCTGGGTCAAGGAAAACCTAGATTCAAGCAAAAAAATTAAAAAATAAAATTCCCAGATCTGAAATAATCAAACATAAGCCTGCAAGTTTTTCTTCAACCTGGAACAAAGCTTGCAAGCATCTTCTTTTTAAATCTGAGATAAAGCCAGAAGCATCATCTATGATTCAGTTTCTATAATAAAGCAACTCAAAATTTTGAATCAAGAATAAATAAAGCAAGCAAGCCTGAAGCAAGCCCGGAAAACAAAACAGTTTCAAAATCAAGTTCCAGTTTAAAGGGGGGGGGCTATGTTCATCACTTTACAGGTGAGTAGACTTTAATTCCTTTAAGAATAAATCATCTGTATAGTTTTATGCATGCCTAAATCAATGATAACAGAAACTTAAGTATGATTTGGGATAGGTGTTGTCTGGGTATACAAAAGGAATTTATGTTGCCTGCCTGAATGAACATATGCATGTTTCTGTTAATTGCAACAAACCAAAATATGTTCAAAGAGAAGATTTAAATCACTTTACCTGACTTAATTTTAGCATGAATGTTATAAAGAAAGTTGATTTGTGACGGTGTAAAAAACAAAATTTATTTGTTAGACAGAAGAGAGAAAAAAATTTCCAAAAATTTCAAAACTAAGGCTCTGTTCATTTATTAAACAAAATGTGAGTAACTTCACCTTTAAACCTTAAAGTTTCACTTGTAAAGCTTAAGCATTTGAATAAATTTGATCACATGCTATTTTTTTCTGGAACAAAATATGTTTGTGTATGTGAATTGTCCTAGCATTTTTTTTGTGAATATGAATGTATGTAGATGGGTGCATGCTGCAGTATATCTATGCTTTACTGTTTTAATTTCCAGGCTCAAGTTTTAAAACAAAAATCATTTTTCTCATGATTTAATCCATGTTAGGGTTTATGTTTCAAACCAAATAATGGTTGTTGTAGCATAGATTTAAGTTTTAAAGCTTATTTAAGATAAAATAGATTTGTATGGTCCCTAAAAAAAAAACAACAGAGCAAATTTAATATAGGTCAATTCAAATATCCTGATTCATTAATCCAGGGAATAAATTGAATACTTGAACTAAAAATCTATTTTTGAAACTAAAATCATGATTTTTAGTAATGGGATATTGGAGCAATTCTGGTTTGATCAAAAATGTATTTTTGGGGGTTTCTTGGTGATCCACTTACTCGGGAAGATCAGGATTTTCTTTGGTGATGCTAGGAGGATCAGAGATGCTGGGTAAGATATCAAATGGTGGAGCAAAGCACTGTAGCGGCGGTGGTTGTTCAACTTAGTTTGTAAACCTAGTTTTTAGGATTGATCAGGAATTGGGTTCCCATGGAACCTCTGGTGGATCGAGCTCCACCAGGATTTGGGGATTGGAAGCTTAGGGATGGTCAAAGGCATGGCTGGGGTCTTTGATACTCCGGTGGTCGATGAAGCAAGGTTGAAGATTGTCCAGGTTTTGGTCTGTGTTCTAGATTTGGGCTTGGGTGCGCAAATTCGATTTCGAGTTTGTGTTGATGTTGTGATGATCGGGATAAAGTGAGTGGATGATCGCCGATGTGAGGAAACCTTCGAGGCTGACCTGCGTTGGTCGGAGCCACCGTGCAAGTGCACGGTGCATTTTCTTGTATCTGGAAAATTTTGGGTTGAGCAGAGAGGAGTTACTCGAGTTATTTCTCGAGTTGTTCGCATAGTTGCTCGAAGAATGGGGTGGACTGTCTCGAAGTCATTTTTATGTGGGCTCGGGTGATTGGTTGTCATAGGGTGGTGTAAACCTGTCGGCTTTGAGTGGGTTTACCGAAGATAATCTCGGGTTTTTGGAAGGAAGACCCGAGTATGGACTCGAGTTGTCTATACTTTTTCCCTGTACCGTTTTTGTTGCTTCAGGTTTCAAAATTTAAATTAAATTTAAACTAACTTTTGAAAAAAAATGGAACCTGAAGTGGAATTCGAGCGATACTCAAGTTCAACCAAAACTGATTGATTAAAAGGAAGTTTTCAAAAGTTTAGAAGTTTCATAAAACAAGTTTCAATTTATGCAAAGATTTTTATTTTATTTTATTTTGTAATGAATCTTGTTGTTTTGAATACTATTTGTTTCTTTTTGAATAAATGATTCTTAAACATTTTACCAAGAATTTTAAAAACTTAAATAGAGAGGTGTTTTGAATAAGGTAACTTCAAACCTTGATTTCAAATGAGTTCATTGTTGAAACTAAGTATTTAATTAAAGGATGAGGTTTTTCTTTAATTTTTTTATGGTTTTTCAAATGTAATTATACTTTAGAAATATAAATATTGTATAGTTAATTACTTAGCGTTAGTAATTAAAGAAATAGCTGGAAGTAATTAATCAAAGAATAATTAATTACTTAATGTGATTAATTAAAGGTTAATAAATCAATTTAATTAGTTAAAATAATTAACTAATAAAGTGATTAATGGCTAATTTATTTAATTTAATTTGTTTAAATTAATTAGAGTGGTATAGCTAATTTATCTTGCTTATGAATAATTGAATGATATTTGAATGCCTTGGATTTATTTGTTATCCTTGTTATGTGATCGTGTTGATTGTTATATGAAATGTCCTGTAATATGATATGTTGGGTTGAACAGTAATAATGTGGTTACCTAATGATGAAATGATGTGTAAAGTGAAATCCAGTATTTAAAAGAAAATTGTATACACTTAAATAATATGGGTTAAGATGACATTGGATTCGAAGATACAGGAGTCGGGTATTAGCAAAGACCCGAAACCACTTCGATTCTTATAATTTGGAATGTGAAACTAATAGGCTGAAATGGAATGACTTAATTCGGACCATTTAAATCTAAGTTTTTAGCACTTAGAAATTAATGTGTGAAATGGTTGATGTCTATAATGACTTGTGAAGTTGTAAATTGATACAAGTTCCCCCGGGTTTATATAAGTTGTATGTTTTGGGATATTCCTTGTTAGATGAGTTTACTCATGCTAGTTTCCAGCCTGACCCGGGTGTTACTTTGATGTAATGCTCGGGTCAGACCGAGTATTACAAATTTGCAGGTAAGTACGTTCTGGAGCTCAGGAGGAGAGCTAAAGGACAGGAACGTATAGAGTGTTTATCCGCTGTGATATTGTAGTATCTGGACATGATTGTTTGTCCAGTGATTATGTATATGTGTAACTCTGTTGTATTTAAATGTAAATTAACAGATATAGTTTTCTTTGTATAACTGCTATTTTATTTGATATTATATTTTATCCGCTGCGAATGTGAGTTTGTGTGCTTCTTTTCTGTTCTTCTTCTATCTCTTTCTTCTTTTCTCTAGCTATCACAAACCCAATACTTATTAAATTACTCCTTAATCCCCAAATCACTTGACACTCTCATATCCCTAATGAGTAATCCCAACTGACCCTAACAGTAATTGTCTATTTCATTAATTTCTTAAATAAATTAGTTATCCATATGATTACCCTAACGATTAAATGAATAACTAATCATTAAATTATAATTTAACTAGTTTTAATATCAATTTAAAAGCTTTAAATGATAAAGAATACTTTTCTTATAAAAGAGAGTTTACAAGAGTTAAACAATTTTTTTTTCAACATTTAAATTTTTCTTTATCATTCAAAATTTGTAAAACACTTAAATTTATAAAACAAGGATCCAAATTCGGATTTGAATCAGATTTAAACTTTGTTTAAACATTTCTTTACATTTAAATTTCCCATTTAAATTCAAATTCTTTAAAACACCTAAACCCTTTCAAGTTATTAAACGAATTTAAATTTAAAAACTTCATTCACTTCCAACTATGATTCAAATTTAAGCTTGAATCCATAATTTAAAATTAGATTTAAAAATCATTTAAACCTTTTGCTTAATACTTTTAAATTTAAGTTTAAATTTGAGAAATAGGTTAAGTTTTCAAACTTGATCAAACTAACTCGAGTAACCCATAATTCACTTGAGCAAAACACTAAATAACTCGAGTAACACTTCACTTGAATTCATTTTACATTAAAACAGAACAAAAATTTTAAAAAATCCTGGATCCAGTTTACACGAAACAAACACGCGACTCTCACTTCAAAATTCACGAGCACCACTCGCGTGACAAATAGCCAAGTCTCTTCCGAAATCATCACGAGCACCGCTTCGAGAAAACTAGGCCAACTCCATCTTCCCAAATGTTTCAGATACAACCATTTATTCGTGCATATGCACGGAGGCTCCGACCTTCTCTGGTCGCCTCCGATGATCTCAACATATCCATAATCACCCACGCAACCCATCACGATCATCAGATCGTGATCATTAACTCGAAATCGATTCCGAGTGGTCTAACCCAAACCTGAAGTAAAAACTGGAACACCTCTCCATCCTGAAATCATCACGACCGCATTCATCCTATCACTGGCGGTCAGACAATTCTGGCCATGTCTCGCTGACCCCACCTGCAATCATCCCTTCGAATCTCAAAGCACTCGATCAACCAGAGCCCACGTGGTGACTCAATTCCCAACCGAGACAAAACTAGGGTTAAATACCCATTTTCGATTACCGGCAACGACACCGCCCACTATCCCCTCAACCCCCATTTTTACCAAGCTAAACTCAATTAATTTAATCCAGTCAATCTTACCCAATTTGAACTTCCATTTCAAATTTTAAACTTCTCATAAATAATCTTCCACTTATTAAGTTCAAAAACTTAGCACTTCGGGCATCACATTATTTGAAAATAACAATTTCACCAATTTACAAATAATTAAGGAAGGAGTTTATTACATTTTATTTGCTCAATTTATAAATTAGTAATTTTCAATGGTTAAATCAGATAATTATTCAATTATTTAATGCCCAAAAAAAATCGGGTTATCACATTCCTTCCCCCTTTAAATCTTTTCGTCCCCGAAAAGAAACGAAGCCAGAAAATATTTTAAAACCAGTTAAAATATTCTTTGATTAATTTAAAACACTTTTAAAATCTGTAATACTGCCAAAATAGTTTTATAAAAATACTTTTTATAACTCGATGTTTTCACAAGTCCAACTTCGTTCTTACAGCAATTCGATCATACGTTGATCAGGCGTAAGACTGAAAATCTATAAGTACTTAGCAGACCTATTTTCAACACCCAGTGAAAATACTTTGAAAATAATTTTATTGAAAATATAGAAAACAGTTTTTGAAAATAGAGGATATATCTTGAGTGAGAATGCTCTGGAAATCATCACCCAATCTTCACTGATACAGACGATACGCCGATCATTCCAACACGTCACCTACAACCCCAGCATTAACTCCGACCACCCAATTCACCTGATTTCGCCGTCATTCAAAATTTGGTCATTTCGACTCACACTGAAACAAAACCAATCGCCAGTAAGCCACTCGTATTCGCCAACCACGACCCTAACATTCATTTTTCCCTAAATCCCTAACATTCAAGCAAGCTTCACCCGAAGAATCAAATCGAATTATTAACTAAATCTTAAACAGTTCACAAAAATTCCCAAAACGATCAAACTAAAAATTATCATGATTTATCAAACTAAAAATCATGAAATTGGTATTAAAAATCATGATTTCCTGATGCTATTCAAATCATGCAATCAGAACTAAAGATTAAGTTCATAAATTTTTAGCCCAATTTGATTTTTACTGTAATTTTTGAAATTTCTGAACCATTATTTCATTTTAAAAACTTATAAACGTTTTTAGATGAAAAGTTATATGATTAAATCAACTTCTCTTCACATATCAAGATCTAATATAGTTTGGATTAAAAGATTTTGAATTTTTCTTTTTACAGATCATTCACAGAAAACATACTTGCATGTATACAGACAAACAAGCTCTCACAACATATAGGTACTAATCCATATAAATTCAAGCTATAGAATTCTTAATACAAGTCAATAACAACACATGCATGACAGTAAAACAAGATCAACTGTGTTTTTTTTAAAAAAAAAAAATTTACTCACCTTGTTATGCAGAGCAGAGCAGGTTAGTATAAAATTCCAGGCCTGAACTAAAATTCAGAAAAATGCATTTGCTTTGATTATGCTTTTGAAATTTCCTTTGCATGCTTTCAGATTGATGATTAAAAGTGCTGAAACTTCAGTTATTCCTGATTCCATTGAATTGCAGTTGAACTTTATTGCAGGTTGAAGCTTTTGGAGTTGCAGATAGGATTTGCAGTTTCAGGTTTTAGCTTTTTATTTTGTAAGAAGTGTTTACTGATTTTGCCATTAATGTTTGAAAGAATGAAGAAAGAAAAGAAAAGAGTTTGAACTGAAAAATAAAAGTGGAAAACAAATTTTCTCTTCAAACAAAAACTTTTATACAAATTTAAATTCTAAATAAGAGTAAATGTTGCCACATGTCCTTTAATGCAAACAAATGTCATTTATCTTGCTTAATTTTTTTACAAGTGTGTTAGAGATGCCTTATCATGTTTACACATGTTATTAAGTATTTTAATTAAATTTTTAGTTAATTTTAAATGTAAATATAACCTTACATTTTTAATTTACTTTATTACTAAATACTTATATGTGTAAATATAAATTTAGTTTAAAGAAAGTATTATAAAACTAATTACAATACAAATAAATCTTATATATGTAATTTAAAATCTAAACATCTATATTTACACAACCATTTTAAATTTAAAACACTTTAAAGAAAACAAAAATAAAACTTTGATTAAATCCTTTATAAACTATCATATTAAAAATAAATATCCATAGTATATTTGAAAACAAATAAATTAAACTAAATTAACTTTTGAAAACATTGATTCTAAAACAAAGCTTCAATCTATAATATTCATACATTATAAATTATTAATTGATTTAATTAAATTTCAAAACAATTTCAAATTATAACATATACAAACATATATATTACAATTTGCAAAACTCAATCTTTAATTTGAAACAAAAGATCTCTTATTCATAATATATATCAAATGTATATATTATAAATAGAATAAAATCTGATTAACTTGACAAAAATAATTCTTATCAATATTGCCAGATTATAAATTCATTAACCTTTAAAAAGAATAAATTAGCCAGTTTTAAATTAAAATTATAAAGAAAATTATCAAATCAATTTAATTATTAATGCAGATTATTAAATTTATATTGCCCAAAATTCCGGGTCGTTACACGTAATGTCAGCTTAGTTGTTTATTGTTTGAATGCATTACGTATGTTCTATTACGGATAGTGGCGTTGCACTGTTATTGTAACGACCCGAATTTTTCAACGGTTAATTTTGAATATTTAAAATGGTTTAAATATTGGATTTTGAATTGTAATTTAGTTAGTGAGATTTTAAAACTGAAATTCAAACGATTACGGAATTTTCGAAATCGTCGATTAAAATCGACACATTAAAATAGCGATCCGGGGCACAGTCTCGGAATTCGAAGAAACTTGTCCCATTAGATCCGTGATAGTGTATTATTATTAGATTTCAAATATCGTTGCGTTTGGAGTTATCGTTTGGCCGTACGAGATATAAACGCGTGGAAATTAACATCAAAATTCAATATAATAATTGGATCCAAAAAGCCATCTTCTCCATTCGAAAAAATTAGGACTAGAAATCTTTTCCATTGCGTCTGGAATAGGGGTATAACATTATAAATACATAGTGGCACGCCTCATTAGGGGTTCGAAATTTTGAGTTGTGTAAAGTGAGATATTTATAATTAAATAATATTATAACTTGTCAAAAATCGAGACCTATCTTCTAAAACATGCCACACCCTTCTTTCAATTCAAAATCACGTCTCCTTTTTCCTCCTTTTAGTTCAAAAAATATTGCGTACGCCTGTTTCTCCTTTCTCCCTTCAATCAGTTCGAATGAACGAAAGAAATCACGTAAATTCCCCTTCTCCTCCATCAGTTCGAAATCAATTCGATTTCAAGATAAGTAAAAAATGGTCGAGCAGAATAAAGATCACTCCAGCTCGTGTTCGAACCTCCTCATTCACAGTGAGATGAATCAAATCGAATCGCGCTTCTACTTTTTTCAAATTGAATTGTCGATTCGAAAAAAAATAAGCGAACGTGATCGACTCGTGTTCGATCGAGTGGAGGAGGATCGCGACTTTGGGTCGTAGAGGAAGAGTGCGCGCAAGCGGAGGGTTTGTGTGCGATCAATTTAGGGAAGTCGTGATCGAAGATGTTGTGATTTGGGGTTGTGAGTTAGGGCAGTGGGGGCGTTCGACTAAGTCATAAGGGTTTGTGCTAGTGGCGCCTGTGGTTGGACGTATTGATGGCAAGGAAATCGAGGCGCATATGCGCACGCATGGGAACATTGGCATAAAAGGCCGAGTTTGTATCAGTTCTTGATGGCACGATAGTGAGGAACAACGAGGCCGAAGTGTTGGCTGAGTTTGCGGGCATGATGGGGGGCAGGGGCTGTGGTTTTAGGTGCAAATTCGGTGAACGAATGAGAGCTATCAATGTAATGAATTTAGTTATTCATTTAGCTACTTAATTAAGAGTTTAAAATTTGATAGAAAATTAAATTTAATAAGATTTATGTACGAGGTTCAAACGGAATAGGACAAGACGAGTGTGGATACATAGATGAGAAATTTACAAGTTAAGATTAATTTAGAATGGTTAACACAAACTTAAAAATCAAGGTGAGAATTCCTCATTCATTTTTTGATTCCTACGTTTAAATTTAAATGTTGAATTTAGATTATTGGATGCTTGACTGGATTGATAAATTTTAATCGTTGGTTGGATGATTATATAATATATAGTATATATATACACTAGTATTTGGAGTGATATTCCCACACATTATAGCGGATGAGATCCTATATGCACATAATAGCGGATGACCCTATATATCGCGATATCCCCGTCGAAGTGGGATTGGTATTATTTTATGTTGTATTAACATCTGTGGATGCAGGAAAACAGGTTGGAGGGATCCAACTGGATTCCTCAAAATGTTGAATTTAATTTCTTATATTATGATATATGGATTGTGTAGAATAATCTAGTATAGATTATTAAAGTGATTGAAATTTTATTGGATGCAACTGGAGCACCGACCTGAATTTTTATATTTTGAACATACCATAAATATATTTTTAAAATTTAAGGGTTTTAAGGGAATTTTTGATATAAAAATATTTATATTGGAATTTGAATTATTTTTAAGAAAGTTGAATTGGAAATAATATATATATATATATATATATATATATATATTTTGGATTAGACGTAACCATTCGTGAATGGGTTTAAATAGAGACTTTAAAAATTAAATATATAAAGGAGTTCGTAAACGGTATTCTGAGATATAAAAAGGAGTTAAAATCAACATTAAAAATAGATTAGAGGTATAAATGGATTTTATAAGAAATGAATTTGTATAATGGGATTTTATAAATGAGATTTGTTTTATAAAAAAAAGTAAAATCAAAGGGTTTATAAAATTTATCAACGGTGTTTATAAATAAGGGAATTTGATATCAGATGATAGATTGGGGATAAATTTACAGGAAGAATTTATATTGGAATATGGAAATAGAGTGAGAAAAATAGTAGAACTACTTTTGAAAAGTGAAGATGGTTAAAGTGATCTGAATGGAAGTGATATATTGGGATTCGAGAGGAATTTATAAATTGAATTGGTAATTGAGATTTTAAAAATATATTTTCAATTCTAAGGTGTTGAGTTTACTTTGAAAAGGAAAATTTTATTTTTACAAAACTATGAAATTTTAAACTAGTTAGGATTGAAATATTTTGGTAAGTAGATTTTTAAAGATGATGTATTTATTTAGTAAATTCTAACTTTTAAATCAGTTTTGAAAATTTATTTATTTATCTAAAAATGAGTTTAAATAAATTATTACTTGAACATATTCTTTAAAAAATAAAATAAATTATTTTCCTTGTTAAATAACTATTATATATATGTAGGGTTTTGAAGTGATTGAAAATTTTCATTTATAAATTCTCTCGAGATTCGTAAGCGGGGTTTTTAAATGGATATGATTTCGAGGGAAGGGATTTTATAAGAGATTTGGAGGAAATGAAATTTCAAAATGTTGAACACAGGAATTTCAAAATGAAGTCTGGATTTATAAAAGAAGTTATAAATTGTTGAATGGGGTTGTAAATAAGTATACTGGGTTTCAGAAATTGAAAAGGGAAATTTCTTTTGGTGATTCCGAAGACTTATGAGATAAGTTACGAAATATTCCCTTAAGTGTTTATATTTGATAGATTTTGGAAAAAAATAGACTTGTAATATTTCCAAATATAAAAATGGAATTTTGAAATATCTCTAAGTGTTGAGATGGTTTGGAAATATCCGGTTACGGATTTAAGTATTTGAAATTGTTTTCAAATGTTGGAAGGAATCAATATATCTTATAAAGATACTTTGGAAATAGATATTTTGGGAAAAAGTATATAATAAGGCTTAGTGACTGCTTGTGGATGTTTTATTGAAGTTAAATAACCGACTATCAATAATTGGCCAATTTAGTTAATCGTTTGAAGAGACCGAGATCAGATTTAATTATCCGAAAACTACTTCGACCCGGTTTGAACGTTACAAATGAATACCGTGAAGATGAAGAAGACGATGATTCGGTTTGCCCAGACCCAGAACAACTTGTATGGATGAATGCTATCAAAACTTCATCATTGGAGGGTGATGAGCATTCTAAGTAGAATTATTCCTTGAAAGGTAACGCTTAGCCTTAAGCCTCATCAACCGGTAATGACTAAAACAGGGGAGATGCAGCAAGGCTAAGTGGGTCGCACCCAATTAGGGTATGTTATCACTTTTCTAGATGTCCTCGGAAACCTATATATTATGGATATGGTTGTGCATGAAAGAAGGAACGCTCGATAGTAAGGGTGGGAAAACCCGGGGTGATAACATATTCGGTCTATCCAGGTTAGTGGTGGGCGATACCCCACCGGCCAGTCATTCGATGGAATCCATTATCCAATAAGCGCCATACGGTTTTGATTGTGCCCAACTATGTTGGAATGTGAGATGCAAGCTTTTCAGCTATTTTCTATTTACTTTCTATAGACACTACTATAATATCAGATGACTTTGATATAAACCGTTTTAGTTATCGTAAGGTAAAAACTCGTCGTGTTTATTTATGACGTGGTCTTATGAGATATCTTTGTTTTCAAAGGATTTTGAAAAGTTAATAGTTCAAATTGAGTGTCTCTTCTCACGCTGGTTTTCAAGACTGACTTGATTGTTATTTTATTATAATGCTCGTGTCAGACCGAGTATTACTGATTCAGGTAGGATGCTATAAAGCTTAGAAGACGAGCTGAAGGATTTCTTACGTATATCACGTACTTGTTTTATTCCGCTGTGTGAGGATAGGGTACTATAATTGTCTAGATTAATGTTTTAATTGTTGTACTCTGATGATTGTAAGTATAAACAATTACAGATTCTTTTGTATAAAATCTGTTATTATATATATTTATATTTTGTTTCTCTACGATTGTGAGATTCTGTGTTGTTGTTTCTATTTCTTTTCTTCTTTACCCTAGTTATTCTCTCTTCGTACAATTTGGGTTGCACATGAGTAAATTATTATCAACTCAAGGGGTATGAAAAAGCGAGTCGCTACACTTGGTATTAGAGCTGAAGGTAAAGCGAGAGCCTTGGCTCTAGTGGAGATTTACTCATTAGAGATAGGGTCAGTAGTACCCTAGAATGAGTTTGAGTTTATTAATAGATTTGAGCGTGTATTTGTTAGTGAATATAAATGGTTTTATATTGTGCCGATTTATCTGTTGAGTGGTATATAAATTCCGTTCGAGTAGTCGGAAGCCAATTAAATCGATAGGGATTTCTAAACACTTGAACATGACAAACTAACACAGTATGGTTTTAAAGCGGGTAAATTATATTTTGACATAAAAAATAATTTTCTGAAATTATTATATTATAAATTGATATGTTTTAATGTTAAAATCAAAATAATATTTAAAATGGAAATGGTTATATATAACCAAATTATATTGTATAAGTATGAATTATACAAGTGGATTAAAAACTAAAAATAAATCCAAACCAGAAATTAGAAGAATGAAATCCTGGAGATTTTTGGAAGTATTTTCCCAAGTATTTTGAAATAAATAATCGTAATATTATTTTGGAAATATTTTTGAAAGAAAATTGTTTTAAATGGATTTTGGAAGTGATATAGCACTGAACTCACTTCAGTCGCTGGAAACTAATTCTGATGATGACGACCGCATCATTAATATTCGTTTTCAAGCTTCTAGGTGACAGATTGCTACCATAGTGAATTGATAAGGAGATTTTTGGTGAAAACAAGTGCTATTTTGAAAATCCCGAAGGGAAACTGTTTTGAATGGAACCTAGTGAATTTTGAAAATCCAAGGAAGTGGTTTGCTAAACCAGAGTGAGTGTGTATATATATTTGATTTCAAAGTGATTTGAAAAATATACCCGGTGTTTGAATTCGGGGATTTTAATATAAATGTTAGGAATCAAGACAATAATAAATTCGAATGGTGAAATTGCTATATAAATACAAGTAAGGGAGTGCAAAAATTAGAAATTGGAATTGAATCCATACTTGATTTAAATTGAATGGATTAAAAATAAAATGGTTTGGAGTGGAATAAATTTGAGTATGAATAACTCGAATATAGTTTTGAAATGTTGGTTAAAAAGAAATTTAAATAAAAATGAAAAGGTGAATTAGATTTGAATCATATGGAATTGAATTAAATACGAAAATGTGAATTATAAAGTGACTATATAACTATAAGTTATAAAATTTGAATTGGATTAGAAATAATATTGAATTGAAGTAAATATGAATTTTAATTGTGAAATATTATAAAACCATTAGCCATAAATTTTAAATGAAATAAAATTTGAGTGAAAATTCTAGAATCGTGAATAAATAAATTGGAATAGCTTATAAAAATTTAAATTTCTGGAATAAAAATTCGAATTTAAATCAAAAAAGGGAATTGAATGTAAGTAGAGATAAATAAGTAATTTTGAAAATAAGTTTGTAACTTATAATCTGAGAAATGATGTAAGTAAGAAAAGAAAGATTTGAAATCGAGAAATGACATTTGATTGAGAAGAAATGAATATAAACTTTAGTGTGATGGAGTGGTTGTTATGTAATGAATGAGGTTAAAGAGGAATATGAACTAATTGAATGGAAAGAAAAATTGGATGTGCATAAATGGAGGGAATAATTAATATGAATTGAAAACTAAATGTTAATAGCGGTATGAATTGAATGTAATGGAAGGTATTGGATGTAAATTAATTAAATATGAAAAAAATTGAAGGTGACGTAATCAAAAAAAATATTGTCGGGCACAATGAGAGCCATGGTTTTGTAAATTATAAATATATTATGCTAATATAAAGAAAAATACATCAGACCCAAGTTATGTGTATTGCTTTTTCTTGATGTGTCTTAGCATGTATATGACAAACCACTGTTGCTTTAGTTTCTCAAAGAGCATAAGATCTTATCTTATGTGTGCATAATACATGTTGTTATAGAAAGAAGCATTTAGATATATCTATATTTAAAAAAAAGGTAGGAATTGAATTATTAATGGAATTTTAAAAATACATTGGATATATATAACTATATTATCTAAATTTCAAGAAAGAAATTGAATGCATGATTATTTAAGTTACCTGTTCATGTTTATTTTGTTAGTAATACTGCTGTAAAATGTCAATATCCGGATAGATGTCAAAGTGAATGCCATAGAAATTGTCATGGTATATAGGACTTTGTAGAAGGCCTGGTACACACTCGTAGTTTTAGGAGTGTGCAATGCTTGTGTATTAATTTTCTCTCTCATATACGGTACATATGCTATATAACATCTTACTTCTTGTTACAGTATCAATGGTCTAAAAAATATATCAGAAATAATGGATTCTAGTCCTTGATATTCAGGGTCAACAGGTAGTTGTTTCTAGGACTTTAAAAGCTCGATCCTTGTTTTATTTTTATGCACATGTTGATAAGTAGGTAGCTAATTGACCTGATGTTCATTATATTTTCCGCACGTCTTGGAAAGGGTATCTATTACTACAATAGATATAATGCAAGGAATCAACTATTCATGATAAGAAATGAACTAATAAATTAAATTTTTGAATGGAATGAGGTTTGTTTGGAAATGAATTAAAGGAATGGATAAGAATATACTGTATGTGAATAAGAATTAGATGCAAGTAAAAATTTGATTGTAAGACATTCGAACTGAATAAAATAATATATGGATTGGTTGAAAGCAACTAAATTAGGATCGGAACCTTATAATTTCCTATAAATAATTGTTTAGCATGCATTGCTTATCAAACTTATGTGTTTACACTAATTAAATAAATGGAATGTCATGGAATTTCATATATTTGGTACTTATTTGTTTAAATTGAGTAAGTACAGGTACCTTGCGCTGTTTTGCTTGGCCTTGATCGCGCGAATTGCAAAATAAAATAAGCTGCTTGCTTAGAAATTAATGCTAAAATAAGGTACGTTTTCGGATTAAATACTACGAAAATATAAAATATTATTATATATTTGTTTTCCGACCGTGTGGGTCGATGTGTATATATTTATCACTCTAGTCATATTGCAAAAGCCTTTCCGCACAAAGGAGATTCTGCCAAAAAAATTTGAATGTTTAGGGTGTTGGAAAAATTTTGGAAAATTTTTGTTAATGACAAATTGATTTCAAATTGAAATTGAAATAAAGTGTTTGGAATTAAAACTGAAAACTAATTGCTTTGGTTGGAAAAAAAGATTTGAAAATTGGAATGTTGAGTCTAACTAAGTAGGTTTTGGATAAGTAAATGGTTTGAAACATTTTTCCCTGCCTCAGCAATTTCGAGGATGATATTCTTTTAAGGGGAAGTGTAACGACCCGGATGTTTCAACGGTTAATTTTGAATATTTAAAATGGTTTAAATATTGGATTTTGAATCATAATTTAGTTAGTGAGATTTTAAAAATGAAATTCAAGCGATTTCAGAATTTTCGAAATCGTCGATTAAAATCGATGCATCAAAATAGCGATCCAAGGCACAGTCTTGGAATTCAACGAAACTTGTTCCAATGGATCCGTGATAGTGTATTATTATCAGATTTCAAATTTTGTAGCGTTTGGAGTTATCGTTTGGCCGTAAGGGATATAAATGCGTCAAAATTAATATTGAAATTTAATATAATAATTGGATCCAAAAAAGCCATCTTCTTCATACGATCGAATTAGGAGACGAAACCTTTTCCATTGCGTTCGGAATAGGGGTATAATATTATAAATACCTAGCGGCACAACTCGATAGGGGTTCGAAATTTTGAGCGGTGTAAAGTGAGATATTATAATTAAATAATATTATAATCTGTCAGAAATCAAGATCCATCTTCTAAAACATGCAACACCCTTCTTTCAATTCAGAATCACGTCCCCCTTTTTCTCCTTTCAATTCAAAAAATATTGCATATTCCTGTTTCTCCTTTCCCCCTACAATCAGTTCGAATGAACGAAAGAAATCACGTAAATTCTCTTTCTCCTCCATCAGTTCGAAATCAATTCAATTTCAAGAAAAGAAAAAAAAATGGACGAGTAGAATAAAAATCACCCCAACTTGTGTTCGAACCTCCTCATTAATAGTGAGATGAATCAAATCGAATCGCGCTTCTACTTCTTTCAAATTGAATTGCTGATTCGAAAAAAAATAAGCGAATGTGAACGACTCGTGTTTGATCGAGTTGGAGGAGGATCGCGTCTCTGGGTTGTGGAGGTAGAGCATGCGCAAGGGAAGGGTTTGTCTGCGATCGATTTAGAGAAGGCAGCGATCGAAGTTGTCGCAATTTGGTATTGTGAGTTAGGGCAGTGGGCGGCGTTCGACGAAGTCGTGAGGGTTTGTGCTGGCGGCGCCTGGGGTTGGAGGTATTGATGGCAAGGGAATCTAGGCGTGTACGCGCGTGCTTAGGCGTAGTGGCATAAAAGGCCGAGGGGTGCATCAGTTCCTAATGGTACGACGGTGAGGAACATCGAGGCTGAAGTGTTGGTTGAGTTTGCAGGCACGACGAGAGGCCGAAGCTATGGTTTTAGGCGTGATTTCGGTGAATGAATGAGAGTTATCACTGTAATAAATTAACTATTCATTAGCTACTTAATTAAGAGTTTAAAATTTTGATTGCTAATAAAATTTAATAAAATTTACCCACGAGATCTAAATAGAATAGGACAAGACGAGTGTGGATGCGTAGCTGAGAAATTTACAAGCTAAGATTAATTTGAAATGGTTAATAAACTCGGAAATCAAGGTGAGAATTTCTCGCTCATTTTTGGATTTCCACATTTAAATTTAAATGTTGAATTTAAATTATTGAGTGCTTGATTGGATTGATAAATTTTAATAATTGGTTGGATGATTATATAATATAATATATACACACACGCATACACACTAGTATTTGAAGTGATATTCCCGCACATTATAGTGGATATGACCATATACGCGCTGCATAATAGCAGATGACCCTAAATGTTGCGATATCCCCTTCAAAGTGGGATTGGTATTATTTTATGTTGTATTAACATCTGTGGATGCAGGAAAACAGGTTGTAGGGATTCAACTGGATTCCTCAAAATGTTGAATTTAATTTCATATATTGTGATATATGGATTGTGTAGAATAATTTAGTATAGATTATTGCAGTGATTGAAATTTTATTGGTTGCTATTGGAGCACTGGCCTTAATTTTTATATTTTGAAAATATCATAAATATATTTTTAAAATTTAAGGGAATTTTTGATATAAAAATATTTATATTGGAATTTGAATTGTTTTTAAGAAAATTTATATTGGAAATAATATGTATATAAATTTGGGATTGTACGTAACCATTCGTGCATGGGTTTAAACAAAGACTTAAAAAATTAATTATATAAAGGAATTTGTAAATGGCATTCTAAAATATTAAAAAGAGTTAAAATCAATATTAAATATAGATTGCAGATATAAATGGAATTTATAAGAAATGAATTTATATGATGGGATTTTATAAATAAGATTTGTTTTATAAAAGATAAGTAAAACCAAAGGGGTTATAAAATTTATAAACGATGTTTATAAATAAGGGAATTTGATATCAGATGATAAATTGGGGATATAAATTTACATGAAGAATTTATATTGGAATATGGGAATAGAGTGAGAAAAATAGTGGAACTATTTTTGAAAAGTGAAGATGGTTAAGGAGATCTGAATGGAAGTTATTTATTGGGATTCGGGAGGAATTTATAAATTAAATCGGTTAGTGAATTTTTAAAAATATATTTTCAATTCTAAGGAGTTGAGTTTACTTTTAAAAGGAAAATTTTATTTTTAAAAAACTATGAAATTTTAAACTAGTTGGGATTGAAATACTTTGGTAAGTAGATTTTTAAATATGAAGTATTTATTTAGTAAATTCTAACTTTTAAATCAGCTTTGAAAATTTATTTGCTTGTCTAAAAATAAGTTTAAATAAATCATTACTTGAACATATATTTATTAAATAAATTATTTCCCTTTTAAATAACTATTTTGTATATATATAGAGTTTTGAAGTGATTGAAAATTTTTATTTATAAATTCTCTCGAGATTCGTAATTGGGGGTTTTTTAATGGATATGTTTTCGAGGGAAGGGATTTTATAAGGGATTTGGAGGAAATGAAATTTCAAAATGTTGAATATGGGAATTTGAAAATGAAGTCTGGATTTATAAAAGAAGTTATAAATCGTTGAATGAGGTTATAAATAAGTATACTGGGTTTTGGAAATTGAAAAGGAAATTTTATTGGTGATTCGGAAGACTTATGAGATAAGTTACGAAATATTCTCTTAAATGTTTATATTTGAAAGATTTTGAAAAGAAATAGACTTGTAATATTTTCCTAAGTATAAAAATGGAATTTTGAAATATCTGTAAGTGTTGAGATGGTTTGGAAATATCCGGTTATAGAATTAAATATTTGGAATTGTTTTCAGATGTTGGAAGGAATCAATATATCTTATAAAGATACTTTGGAAATAGATGTTTTAGGGAAAAATATATAATAAGGCCTAGTGACTGCATATGGATGTTTTATTGATAGTTAAATAACTAACTATCAATAATTGACCAATTTTGTTAATCGTTTCGAAGAGACCAGGATTAGATTTAATTATTTGAAAACCACTTCGATGCGGTTTGAATGTTACTGTGAAGATGATGAAGACGGTGATTGGGTATGTCCAGACCCAGGACAACTTGTATGGATGAATGTTATCAGAACATCGTTATTGGCGGATGATGAGCATTCTAAGTAGAATTGTTCCTTGAAAGGTAACGCTTAGCCTTAAGCCCATCAACCGAGAATGACTAAAATATGGGAGATGCGGCAAGGCTAAGTGGGTCGCACCCAATTAGTGTATGTTATCACTTTTCTAGATGTCATCGAAAATCTATATATTATGGATATGGTGGTGCATGAAAGAAGGAGCTCTCGGTAGTAAGGGTGGGAACACCAGCGGTGATAACATATTCGGTCTATCCAGGTTAGGGGTAGGCCAGTCTTGTGTAGCCGGGATTCCGGCGTGGTCCTCGGTACATTGTTCTAGAGGTGTACTATGGTGGGTGGTACCCTAGTAGCCCAGTCATTTAATGGAATCTATTCTCCAATTAGCGCCGTACGGTTTTGATTGTGCCCAACTATGCCAGAATGTGAGATGCAAGCATTTCAGCTATTTTCTATTTACTTTCTATAAACACTACTATAATATTGAATGATTTTGATATAAACTGTTTTGGTTATCGTAAGGTGAAACCCGTCGTGTTTATTTGTGATGTGGTATTACGAGATACCTTTGTTTTCAAAGAATTTTGAAAAGTTAATAATTCAAATTGAGTGTGTTTTCTCATGCCAGTTTTACAAATTGACTCGGGTGTTATTTTATTATAATGCTTGGGTCAGACCAAGTATCACAGATTTAGGTTAGGATACTATGGAGCTCAGAAGACGAGTTGGAGGATTTCTGACGTATATCACGTACTTGTTTTATTCCACTGTTTGAGGACAAGTTATTATAATTGTCCAGATTGATGTATTAATTATTGTACTCTGATGATTGTAAGTATAAATAGTTACAGATTCTTTTGTATAAAATCTGTTATTATATATTTATATTTTGTTCCACAGCGATTGTGAGATACATTGTTGTTTTTTTTATTCCTTTCTTCTACCTTTTCTTCTTTACCCTATTTATTCGCTCTTCGTACAATATGGGTTGAACAGGAGTAAATTATTATAAACTCAAGGGGTACGGAAAAGCAGGTCACTGTAGTTATATGAGTTTCTTGGTTCTATTTTGGATTGTCTTTTGGGTATCAATTCCGGGAATGAAATTCTCCTAGCGAGGGGGGGAGAATCTAATGACCTATAAATTAATCGATTTATAATTGAAAAATTAAATAATAGATTGTAATAATCAAATAAACATGTTTTAAATATTAATTAATGATATTAAAATCATTTTCAAATTTTGTTTACCAAAATAAGTAGTTCAAATAAAAATAGAAAAAGTGACCCAAGGACGTTTTTCGAAAATTTGACTTTCCGACACCGGAAAAGTCATCGGAAACGTTGTGCACATTTTTGCATCACGTATATACATGCATGCATATGCACATATGTCGTATGATTAGGTTAAGAGAAAATTTGGATGTTCAAGTAGGATTTAGTTAATTAAGTAATGATGTGACATTAAATAATCAAGTATGGTGCAAATAGTGTTAAATACTGACCTAAGGACCTAAGTATGTACATATACATACCCTAAATACCCTATATTAGTACTTGAGAGCATGTTAGGGAGGTGTACATGTAAGTGACGTGGGGAGCATGGTACGGAGGGAGGTATGGTGTAGCATGACATGTTTATATTATTTTATATAAGGTTAGTTCAGTTTTTTATTCTTATAAATACCTCCCACCTTCCTCGCTTTTCCTTTTACTTCATTACTTTCTCTTCTCCATTTCTAGCTTCTTTCCAAACTACATTCATGTCCATGGCTTCCATCTCATTTTCCAAAGAGAAAAATTAGTGTATATACAATAAAACAAAGTTAAAACTCCACATATTAATCTACGAACACTCTTCTACCAAAACAAAGGCCATCTCCACCTTATAACCCCAAGGCCGAGACCAACATAGCCAAGGCTGAGCCTTATTTTGCCTTTAGCTGAGCCATATTGCACCATACAATCCCACACAAGTGCATAAATTCAAGTTAAGGAAGTTTGCTTAGCAGTTAGACAAGTTCGGTGGAAGTTAAACATTGTTTAGCTCATTTTGATGAGTAAAACTTCTCCTATAAAAACCAAAGTCTAAATCCGTATTACTATTTATATTTCTTGCTTATATATAATTGTTATATATATGTAATGATGATTTAATTGTTGGATTGGTTGGTTGCTTAAAAGATTGTTGCTTTGGAAAGTAAGTAAGCGAATCATTGGATATATGAAAATCTATAGTTAAACTAATTACGTTGTTATTAAATACTTGATATATGTTGTAATTATTGTAAATCACCATGTATTTATGCTCATACCTTTGTTATGTGATGTGTTATTGTGTTGCAAATGTCATATGCTTGAATTCTGAACTGCCCGTATAGCGATAGTCGTTATATCGGCACTATTCGGAAAATTACCGTTTATCGGAACCGTTTGGTTTCATTATCGTGCTTGGAATTATTTTTCAAGTTAAACAAGTTTTTGATTAATGATTTTTTCAAAAATAATTAATAATGATTATTTAATTTATTTAATTATTTAATCAATTATTTATATTAATAAAGATTAAGGTCAACTAGTTAACTTATTAATTAGGTGTTTTAAATTTAACTAATTACTTAGTTAATGATGTTTTAATTCTAATTAGTCGTTTTATTTAATGATGTTTAAGGATTAATATTTTGATAACGATGGATTAAGATTAGTTAATTTATCAATGAACGATATTTTAAAATTAATTAACCCTATTTAGTTAATGACTTTTAAAAGTTAATGAATCTATTTAAGCTTAAATAAATATTTTCTTAAATAAAGTTTAAATTAATTAATCACTTTTCAATAATGATATTTAATTATTATTTAATTTAATTTAATTAATTATATTATTAATTAATTGAATTAATGATGATTTAAAGGTGATTTACCCTTTTTATAAAAGGCATTGAAGTGAATTTGTCAACTTAATTAATGAAGTTTTAAAGTTGATTAATAAATGTAATAAGGATGTTTTAAGTTGTTAAATCCTTTTTATAATGATGTTTCAAAATTATTAAACTCTTTTAACAAAGTTTTAAAAGCTAATACTTGTAATGTGAAGCTAGGTACGAATTCGAGTTTTTAAAAGAAAAAATTTGATTCGTTTTTGGAAATGAAATATTTCCGTAAAGCAAATCACATATATGGAAACGATTTATTTGTATAATTAGCACTAAATATCGAAGAAGTAGACTTGTCGCTATCTTGAAAATTAAGGATAATCGTGAGACATGACTTTGAGGTAACACTATATTGACTTGTCCGATATTATTGATAACCAAGAAATAGTATAAGTTGGAATTCGATGAGTGGTAGTAAGTATACAAGACTTAATTTCCACATACAATCGTTTTATATCTCCAATAGTCAGTTTCTCTGCTATCAGTTACTTCAGCTTCTTTATTATCGTCATTCTAAGACGATTTATTGCTTCATAAGATTCGGCTATTAGATTGTTATACAAGTTAATACTAAACTCGATTGTTATACAAGTTTTAAAATTCTCTCATCTCAATTGTACATTTATAAACATATACATAAATTTTCTAAATGAAATAAATAAAAAAGTCAAAAGTGTTTGTCTCCTTGCTAGTCCAAACATCCAAAGGTCAACCTGTCCTGTAACCTAAAAAGTCTAGGCCTGACCCGAGCAAAATAACAACTGGGTCAGACTACCTCTAAATATCTATTAGGGTAAGAACCAGATATAACACAAGAATAAATAACATATAGGTAAATATGGATGTCTATGAAATAATGAGTCACATGAATTAATTTAACTTAGAGTTTGTCACAAGGCACATGGTTATACATTTAAATCATGAACACATATTGGTCACTAAACATAGAATTCACAGAACAAAACATAACATCTCTAAGCACCCAAATATCAATGATTAACTCAGAACAGGGTTATAAGTTTAAGTCACAAACACGAACTAGTCACGAAACACAGAATAATAGAATTAACTTAACTTAACATCCATTTCAAGACATAAGAACATATATTTTATTTATTTCACGAACGCAAAAAAAATTAAAGAATCAAATTTCCAGAATCCAAGAGATCTTACTTAGAACAATCGTAATGAACGTACATAGAACCATGGAAAAAAACAAACAATTTGGTAGCACATGACCTAATCTGATACCGAGGATCAGGATCATGACACGGTCACTAAGATCGAGGAACATGATATGATCACTATGATCGAGGAACACGACACGATGACAACAACCATGGAAAAACAAATCTCAGCCGAGCATGGCGACCATGACTCAAAAAATCAAGATTATTCATTATTATTATGTATCTCGATCGATCACAAAGATCATGGAAAACCATGTCTCGACCGATCGCAAGGATCAATAAAAATCCATGAGTGTACTTCTTAAGGATCTATCAGCCTAAAATCCGATCATCAAAAGAGAACACGTTATAAAGTTCCAAATACTATCACTTTTAGTAATCATGTGAAATTAATCAATATGTCCCATACCATATGGTGAATTCCAAGTATTTACTATAAGCTAGTAAATATTACTAATTACCGAAACTACTAGAAAACCTGAACTACATTCTCTTAAGGATCTAGCAACCACTTGCCGCACGCCAAAAGAGAATACAACTCTAAAGTGTTAAGTACTTCCCTAAATATGAATACAAGAATTTGACCAAGGTATCTCATACAATCCGGTGGAATTCAAGTATTCGCTAATGGGTTAGTAAATTCCTCTCAAACATTCTATTCAACGGATTGTGCCATATTCGAAGAAGCGTGAGTTGAAAATATTTAAACCAATCGATAATGCTAAGAGGATTATTAGTACTTTTCAAATTATAGAATTACAGTTCTTAAAATATTTATCACTTCGATTTTATTGTTTATAAATAATTATATAATTTTTCATAACCGGTTATTATTTAACTTTAGTAAAATATTCATATATTGGGTAAAATATCATAACTTCAGTAAAATATTCATATATTGGGTAAAATATCCCATACCCAACGTTGTCTCAAATTTCCATTTGTTCAATACTATTCTCAAAACCATATTCCAAAACAATATTATAATTCATTTATTTTACAAACCCACTTTTAGTTCTCTTTCGAATCAACTCAAGTGTACATCCATTTTATTTAAAATTAATTTAGGTACATATTTTCCCAAAACCACATTTCCAAATCCATAATTTTTTTATAATAACAACACTATATGTAAATCTCTGTTTCTTAAAATCATTTATAGAAGAATTTGATTTGGTATGAAAATTTGTTTGAACTGATGAACCATAATACTTTGTTTTGTAAAATTACATTTATTCAAACCATATTTAGACATACACACACACACACACACATCATAGATATACATATGTTTATAATACTCCATGGTAAACCTAACATATAATTTAAAATGCAACAATCAAGTAAGAAAGCAAGGAAAAGAATGTTCGAGCAAAAACAACAAAGAAACAAAATTAGAGCTTTAAGTTAGTTCAAATTTCGGACACTGAATGACTCTGTTTGGGATAGGTTTTCGAAGCAGCTAAGTTAAAAATTTGCAAGAGTATTCAGAATAAAAGCAGCCACATACGATGTCAGATTTTTGGAACATCACAAATTATCAAAATTCGACAAGAAACGAGAAAGATAGGCCAACTTACTAACCATGTTTAGTTCAGAGAATGTGATTATCAAAGTGACAGAGCAGAGAGTTTGTAAAAGGATTTCGATCAATCTATGCTCCAGATTTGCAAATATGTTCAACATGAAAATTGTCATAAACAAAGCAAGCTTTCCAGAACATTAGAAGTTATCAAAATCCAATGAGAAATAAGAAACAAGAAACATATGCTCAATTTACTATCAGTGTTTTGTTTAGAGAATGTAATTATCAAAGTGACAGAGCTGAAAGTTTGCAATAGGATTTTGATCAGTCTATGCTCAAATTTTGCAAATATGTTCAATATGAAAGTTTTTACACAAAAAGTAAGCTTTTCAGAGACATAGCCAATTTACTAACCGCGTTTAGCTTTGAACGGGGACTAAACAATAACATTACAACTACAAAAACACCAATTCATCAACTAAATTCACAATAAGTTATTATGAAATCAAAAGCATGCAAATCAGAAACTTAGAGATAGTGTTGTGAGGTTCAACTTACCTTTATTCGTTATCTCCCTTCCTAATTACTATGATTCGTCTTAGTGATTGAATCTCCAGCAACTCTAAGCTTTTCCAAATTTTAGAAACTTTTCTTTATAATTTACTAATGGAGATTTGATTTGGATTATGAAGAAGAAGCTAACCTTAGCATTTCTAATTTGATCCATCCATATTGTTCTTAATGTGATTTGAGAAATCTTATTTACTAATAGCTAGGTTTGGGTTTACAACTAGGCCCATTCATAAAACAAAAAACATATATTCTTTTACTTCTTATTTCTCAAAGTTTCCACTATTAAACTATTTTGCTCATTAATTGATTTTACAACCACTTATATAACTAATTAAATTCTTATACTATAGTATTTAAATCAAAATCCCAAGTTCTCTTTTGTTTAAAATAAAAGATTCAAATCAATTAAATATTAAACTCAATTCCAATTTTTTATTTTAACAAAGCTCTAAAATTCTATAAATTTAGAATTTATTAAAATTAAATATAATCTCAATAATCATTTCAAGTAATTATTAACACTTGGAATTATACTAATATTTCTTAATTTCACAATGATTTAGGATTAATCGATTTAAAAAATATTTATAACAAATAAATTTAAATCATTGTTTAATTCATTTAATTAAATCAAAAATCCGGGTTGTTACAGGTCCACCGATCATTTCCACCGGTCGACTGGTCGTTGGCAAATTCTATTAGCAATTCGCTTGTTTACGACAATTCTCCCTCTCCTCGTCGACTGATTCTACTTCGAGATGTTTGCAACCAAGCAACAATCGAGTCATGCAATATAGGTATATATGTCACTCAATGATTAAACATAATTTACGTGAGTAAAATTCTCACTTGACACTCATGTTCTTCTCTCTTCCTGTTGGCTAATGCACGAGAACTCCACATAACAGTCCTAAAGCTCAAATCCCCTTTAGCAACCAGTGTATATAAGTCTCGAGATGTATATGCAAAGCTTTGGTTATTTATAATAAATTTTATTTACTTTGTGCTTAAGTTTAAAAGTAATGAGGGTTTGGAGTAGAACCAGCTTTATCAAATCAGAAAATGAATGTGTATAAATCATATTTATAAACGATAGGAAGCATCGAGAGATGGAAATCTCTAGAGAAGAAAGAGTGATTAGGAAACTTAATTTTTTAGGGTATTGGATTTGTGATAATGGGGCATGGGCTTTGTAAATATATAAAATAGGCGAATGAAAACATATAGATTTTCCATTCCTTTTCTTTTAAAAGTAAATTCAAATAAATAAAATTTTCTATTTAAAATTACTTTCCCATCAAGTCAATACTGTACAACAAATACATCATTTATACAAAATATCATTTATACAGATATTTTTAATTTATTTAAATTGGTTATCTCTTTCACTATTTAAATCCTTTTTGATAATCAATTTAGAAGTTCATTTTCAAATAAAACCTCCAAATTCTTATTCAATTTATTAATTTACTATTACTAACTTAAATTAATTATTATCTAAAAAATGTGTTGTTACAACCCACCTTTGATACCATTTTTGTGACAAGATGAATAATCCATACACACATCTCTGATACCATTTTTGTAACATCCCACCTCTATTCCCATACTGTCCAAGAGCACTATAGAGTAATAATGTCAGATGATATGGAGAATGAGACTATGTGGTGTATAAATGTGAATGTTCCATTGGACTAACACGGTTACATATTAAAACATCTAATATAAAACTCGCCAATACGTACATAGTATCGGTACAAATCAATAGACATGTGTGCCTCCAAGAAAGAACAATACATAATATATAGTACAATATAGAGAACAAAAAGTTAGTCGCACCGAAAACATATAATATTTAATACAATAACGTTATAATAATATAATACAATTCAAATGTCAATTATAAAAAGTGAATAAATGTTATATAGATATAATGTAACAATTCCTATGTAAACTCCTCTAAGCCCACTAAATAAACGTTGGTCGTATTGTCCCTATACCCAAAAAGTCTTGGACTGACCCAAGTATTATTTTAATACACGGGTCAGATTTTGTATAATCAAGGATCATAATTAAGATGGTACAGTGTAAATAAGGAAGAATAATATGATATCACTAATAAAGATACTTAACACATCAGACAGCATATCAAAGCACACGCACACACACAAATATATACATATAATAATCCTCAAGGCATTCAATCATCTAAATATCTTAATCCATATAGAGATGTAACCACCCATTAAAATATCATCAAATTGAAATCATGAAATAAAGTCAAATGTATGAATCATCCATACAATAAAAACATTATCGAAGAATGTGAAAAATATCAAGTAAATCGGGCTAGCACACAACAATGCCCTAAGATAAATACGTCGGGCTAGCACACAATAATGCCCTAAAATAATATAATAGACATTTCCGGGTCTTCCATAATCAAAGTCATAAAATAAATAATCATCAAACAATATGTATATAACCGGGAATGACTACACTTTAGACACATAATCTCTAAAATAGTCAACTCATTATAGGATAGAGACATATATGCCAATCCACTATCACACAGATATACCGAAACTAGAAAGGAGACTGATAGCACACAACATGCTTTAGGAACCTAGGGCCTACTAGCACACAGCAGGTAGCCAGATCCATTCCTATGGTCTTCAGTTACCTCGATGGACATTGTGACCCCATCAGCATATGACTCGACTACCGGTAACCTTGGTCATGACACAGCTCTTACCCCTATAGTAATAGATTACTGGTCTAGGTGACATAAGGGAATTCGCACATAGTGTTAGCATACAACTGTAAAAGAAAAGGTGTCATGGATTTGAGACGCGATCCTAAGATCAGGCCACCATGGTGGATATTGGCTAATCTGGTTCACTCCCGAACCATAAAGGGAGTTGGTTGCAATGTTGATAACATACAGTATATATAACCTATCTCCACATATAGCTCTAGACGTATGCCGACACACAGCTCTAAATAAGTCAACATAAGACTGTAATATAATGGAGCTCTAAATCCTCGCCGACACATAGTCCTAACTATAAGCCGAAATATGGCAATAATATACTCCTAGTACAATGGGTATTATAATATACACATGAGCATATCTCCATTTGAGTGACATTTACTTAAAAGGAATAATCAAAGAAATAACCTAATAGCGTCCCATACCACTATATGTTATTCGAATAATTATTCAATGCTCATAAACTACACTCGATCCACACTAGATTTCACTATATGACAAGTTTGATAAATAGCCAAAAAAGTATTACCATAAGTCCTATACCATATGGTATCACTAATCTATTTATTCAAATTCCTTGTCACATAGAAATGAAATCTCGCAATTCAAATATAAAGATGTCATCACCGTATCATAACAAAACACTAATCAAATTAATAACGAGGATGAATCATTTCTATAATCTTATTTAATACAAAAGAGGAATCAGAAAGTAATATATAAATGGATTAATCAAATACACACACACACATACACACATGTATAGAACAATCAATCAACAAATTATTGACAACATATAATTTCTAATAACAAAAATATTAAGAAATGAATAATAAATACATTCTTAAAATAGATATAAAATCAATATTTCTTATAAAATTATTTCATACAATCTAACCCAATATACGTTATTGATTACACAAGAGAGCTATAAATTATGGATTTTGAATTAATTAATTATAATTGTCAACAACAAAATCCATTCTTATTAAAATTCAACTTTTATCACATAAAAGAATATAAACTTATATAAATGAACAATGAACATATATTCATGGATTAACAAGAAATAGACTTAATGTAAATCTTATTATTCACAAATACAACAATAACTTCTCTAAATTCAAATATAGTTTAGTAATTACAAAATATAACTAGTTTCTTACAATTATATAAAATTAAACATTTACTAATAACATCGAAAAACTTATTTTAAATTCACAAAAAAGTTTATAATGCTAAATGCTACATGTACACATTGTTTCATAATTTAACAAGATTAAATACCAGTTTTAAATAATTTTAAACCTTCAGTTAGTTACATATATATCAATATTTCACAAATATTCATTAATTACTACAAAATTTGCATCAAACAACATTATATTTTCATTCTAATAAAACACTAATAGATTCACTTTTTTATGTAATAAAATGAAAATCATTTTAATATAAACACATATAAAATCGTACATATATTGCAATTCAAGTATGTATAAGTTACTCTAAAGCTTGGCTCAAACATTTAAAGCTTTCACATGCATATTTGTGTATAAAATTAGCAAATGAAAACCTAAATTGCAACAGGAATTAATAAATACACTCAAAGAAGGAGACTTTCTTCACTCTAGCAAAAAGAGTACATACCAAAATCAAAAGCAGCAACAGTTATATATACATACTCATCACATAATCACACACATTTACATGCAAATATGCAATAGGAAGCTCACATGCTCATGTATATTTGATGAGATGCACCCCAGAATGCATGCATACACACTTAGACGAATGGCATAATGCAGGAAAAAACCGATGATGAATTTTGGTCACCGGTTGACCGATCACCACCACCAGTCGACCAGTCGCTGGTAAGTTCTGTCAACAATTCGTTTGTTTACGGCGATTCTCGCTTCCCTCGTCAATTGATTCTGCTTCGAGATGTTTGTAGCCAAGCAACAACCAAAATACATACATATATATATATATCACTCAATGATTAAATATAGCTTACGTGAGTTAAATACTCACCTAATAATCGCATTCTTCCCTCTTCATGTTGGCGAATGCATGGGAACTCCATGCAGCAGCCCAAAATCTCGTATCCCCTTAAGTAATCAATATATATAAGTGCCAAGATGTATTTGCGAAGCTTTTGTGATTTATAATAATTTTTTAATAATTTGTGTTTAGTTTTAAAAGTGACGAGGGTTTGGAGTAGAACCAGTTTTCTCAAATTAGAAAATGAGTGTGTACAAGTCATATTTATAATCGAAAGGGAAGGATTGAGAGATGGAAATCTTTGGAGAAGAAAGAGTAATCATGAAACATAGTTTTTTGGGTTTTAGGTTGTTACAATCATAAAAAAGTGATTTCTTCTCATTTATATTCTAAAAAGTACGTTGTTACAATCATCATTTGGTTCATGATTATTGTTTGTAGTGTTGAGAGCCAATGATATCTTCTTATTTGTTTGATTTTCTTTTCTAAATGGCAGTTGTACTTCATAAGACATTAGATTACCAATTAAGTCTTTTATTTTCATAGTACCTAATATCGTCTGTTTCTTCGATTGTTAAAATTTTCCAATCCCATTCACTAGAAAGTGAATTCAAGATCTTTCTAACTTGGTCCTCTTCAGTAACATTCTTTTCTAATTGTATTAATGCATGTAATATATCCTAAAACCTAGAATACATATCAGAAATGGATTCATTTTACTTCATTCTAAATAGTTGAAATTGATTAGTTAACATGTATATCTTTGTCTATTTAAATTTGCTTGTGCCTTCATGTGTGACTTGTAGTATTTTCCAATTTCGTATGCACTTTTATTAATAGACACTCTTTAAACTCATATTTGCCCAAGGCATGGAATAAAATATTCATAGCCTTCAAATTATTGAGTGCTTGTGTCATTTGGTCGCTGATCCCTTGTGTTTAATTCATTTGGGGCTCGTACTGTGTTTGGGTAATGTTCCAAATATCTAAACCATTAGAATGCAAAGAAATCTTCATCTACAAGCCTAATAAATACAATTACTACTATTTAATAATGGGGGTCTAGTAGTACATTGTCCTTCTACAAAAGTGTTAAAGAAAATGTTACTTTTATTCTTAGCCATTTATACCTTTCAAAAACAAAGTATGAATTTTTGAAAATCAGTGGAAACGATACCAAATGTGGGAAAAAAGGTTGTCTATAACAAATGCGAAATGGATCTTAAGTCTATTTAATACTAGAGGGGTGAAGTGTGTATTTCAACTATTTAAAACTTACTTACAAATTTAAAACTATATCTATTCAAATTGCAAACAAAAACAAATAATCAGATAACAAGTAAGTAGTAAAGTAAAATGCAATAAAGTAAATAACACTAGGGATTTTTGTACTGGTTCGGATTAACCAATCCAACATCCAGTCCTACACTGCACCATACATAATTTCACTATCACAAATTGCTTTCTACGGGTTGCAAGAACACCTTTACGATCTTGATTTCATAGGCTACAAAATGCACCCTTTTGATTTAATGGGCTATAAGATCACCAGCTTGATTTCACAGGTTACAAGAACACCTTCTTCTGTTTACAATCAATAGTAAAGTATAGCAAGTAGTTGTATCTTCAATACAGATTCTCGTAGATTCAGTACAATGATCCTATAGACCTCCAATAGCAATATATCTTTGAACTCTTTGAGGACTAGGATAAAAATAGAGAGAGAATAATATGAATTCAAGTATAAATTCTATGATATTGTGTGGTTTGCAAACCTTGAAGAATTGGAGTGAAAGTGTATAGATTTGCAAAGAGAGTGGAAGAATATGTAATGGATCTTTCTTACAAAAGTATGGATATGAAAGAGTAAGAAAAGAAGAGAAAGTTGCAGTGAAAATTCATTTTCCAGAGCCATTAAATTGTAGTTGAAGAGCCATGTCCATTGCTAAAGAGGTGGCGGGAAAACCTTTACCTATTTATTTGAATTTTAAAAAACTGAAAAACGTTTAGTATGTCGACATACTTGTGAAGCATATGTCGACATATATATGTTTCAAAAAAAGGAAATCCAAGAAAGTGTCGCATATTTTTAGATTTCAAAGTATCTCATATTTATGGATATTTTTTAATTTGGTTGAGGTCAACGGTTGATGATCTTCAAGTACAATTGCCATGTGGTCTTAAACAAAGATTCTAAGGTTCATCACTTCAAATACCTCTATTATTATGGCATCCTTCTACAATCAATCTTTTTCTTTCATTTGCTCTAATTAACCTTCACATATATAATCCATTTGCTTCTGCTGAGTTCTTGTTTATCTTTGTAAAATATCTCCATATATATTTGATTGCACAACTCGGAGAAATGTTTGTAGTAATATTTGTATGTTTGTTCATCAAAATCAATACTTAGGAAATTAACAGTATTCTGTATGATGTAAAACTAAAAATAATAGTAGTTGTAACTAGCATTATGTATGGTGTAAAAATTGAGTATAATATTAATTATAATTAGAATTTGTCTTTTAGTCCAAAAATAAAACTTGATGTCATTCGATTAATTTTTTTCCAAAGTTTGTCCTTCCTCCTAATTTCCCCTATTAATGTCTATTTATATCGAAACAAAAGATTATGGAAAGTATGAAAGGATTATTTTATATGCACATGCATTTCAATATTACCTTTGCAGGGATAGTGGTCTCATCTCTTCCTTTGCATATAAGTTTGGACGAGGATTAGCAAAGTTCCTACTTGAGGGGAAGTCCGTTATGTATTCGGTATTGCAAAATTTTAGATGGAACCTCGAACGTCCGGTGATTAGACTAAATGAAGGCCATTTTTAGAAGCATAACCGTAATTCCAAGTATTATGGGTGTATTTGGAGTTTACGCGCTGAATGAACCTATCATAGATTAACCTCTTGAACTTTAAATATAAACGGCGTTAGATCATGTGCTTTGGCAATGGGTAAAAAGGATGAATTTCATGTTATCAATTTACACAAAATCGTATTTTTTGTTTACATGTATATTTTTTTTTATAATATATCATATTGGAATTTAATTTTAAAGAGTTTGTAAAATATTTTAATTTACTAAATTTTATACAAAAGATTTATTTATTTATTTATTATTGTTTAATAATAGTATTTATTATTATTTTAATTTTAATTTATTTTATTTGTTTAATTTTAGATTAATTTAATGTTTTAATATTTTTATACATTCGTATTCACAATACAAACATTATAATAGTATTAAAAAGTAAGGAGAATATGACAAAATATGTATAATTAACCATTGTGTGTTATGGTAATAATTGTATGGGTGATTAAATCCTATAAATTTATATTTACACAAATATGATTTTTTCGACCATTTTATTTTAGTTAATATTTATATAAATGTGTGTGTGTGTGTGTAACATTATACAACATTTAAATATAAATTTATTATTGTATAAAATGTTTTAATTTTTGTATAAACAAAATTTATGTTTAGATATATTAATTAATTTATTCTTAGATTATAAATAAAATATATTCAATAATTTAAAATTCAGAATTAAATCAGTTTGACATTTTCAAATAAGTATTATATACATAATTTATTATGGAAACAACCATCATTAAAAAATTTACTATTATTTTAATATCTAATTGATATTTTAATGGTTGGAAAAATTCAATATTAAAATTTTAATACTTGTTTAACTTATTTAAATATAATGCAAAAGTATTTTGGTTTGAAAGCCTGAATAAATTCTTTTATTTACATTTTCATATGGAAATATACATACATACATACATATATATGTGTATATATATATTATCATAGCTGAAATAGAAATAAATATTTTTTATATGTAATATTGAATCCAAAAAATATATAATATAAGTAAATTTTTTTGCTTTAATAGATATATATAAGAACAAATCTGAAAATAATTTTAGTCAAATCCAAAAGTTCATTTACAACTATTATATATATGCATACTAAAATGTTTTATTTATTATTTAATTAATAAAATAAAATAATTTAGAAATACGCTTTCCTTTAGTTTACCACAGTCGAATTATTTATGATGGAGACAACAAAGATGAACTTGTTTATATATATACATATACATTGAATGACTAAAATAAGGGATTACCTCCTCCTCGCGATGTTAACGATTGTTGAGAGGTCGGTTTTTTTCATTTTTTCCTACATTTTAGTTATGGGTTGCAATGTCATCACTTTGGCTTCAACAATGTTAATTAGAGGCTAGAGTTTCTATTGTTCAAGTGTGGAGAGAATGAGGGTGGAGGCCACCTATTTATAGACCTTTAAATATCTAATGTCTCCCTCATTTTCCTCAATCCCCATACTTGGTAAATATGCACCATTAACTCCTTTTAATCAATTAATTATTTTATTTAAGCTCCTTTTCAATTGAACCAACATGGAACTTTTATACATTATTCTAACCGATTTTAAGCTTCAAATAAATAATTAAAAAGGCCATAAATTTTTAACACAACATTTACTTAATTTATAATATATACAAACTAATTTTAACATTATTTAAATTCAAAAATAATAATAGATTGGAATATAATAAGTAATATTGACTAGAATAACCTCATAAATTTCAATTGTTGAAATTAGCGAAGCAGATTCGTCAATCAACTTTCTTAAGTTAATTTGGATTCTACTTGCAAAATTATCACCTAGCATGACTTTAAATTTTGATACATCTTCGTTGAAACAAATTTTTTGAATAAGATTTAGAATAAATGGTTTGCACATGATAACCAAAATGTCATGATGTCAGTGAAAGCGATAATTGAGTTTGTAAATATTGGATAAGATCCAAGAATTGATTCTACGGTATCATTCAACAAACACAAGAACTGAGCAAATATTTTGATAAATAAATAAAATAGTTTGATGTCCAGTCTAAATGCAATGGAAACCTACCATGTAATAATGCCTAAACCAACCTCGCTCCAATGCTATTGAAGAAACTAGGTCCGTTTCACAATGTGTGAAATAGGTAGAGTTTAAAAATAAATTCCATATTTGAATCATAGTGGGTATATGACGTCTAATGTGTTTTACTACATCTAGTCCAATTAATTTAAATAAAATCCAATTTTATTTAACTTTCTGATTTAATTTATAAATCTATCTTTATTAAATATAAAATTTGAATAAGTACAAATATATCAAACATATTCATATTTCTAAAAGATGCCTAAAAACGGAATGGACATATTATTAGATCTAAATGTAACCACATCAAGTTCTAAAAGGAAAGTGGTAAAAAAATTGATATTAACAATTGATTACACCTTCCCCTTTTGCAAACATTCTAGTAAAATTATAGCTAACCATTATACGAAATGAAATGTGATAATTAAATATTTAACATGATATATAATAATAAACAATAACAAGGTCAATATATACATGTGTAGATATAAGAATTTATATCTACCATGTATATATTTGTCATTTATATATATTTATATATATATATATACATATATATATATATATATATCAATTGACTCAACTTAATTTGATTAAGGTAAAGTGTATATTTAATTACAAAACATTATGAAATCTAAATATTAATAATAAATATTTATTAGACAAAACTTAATGCAATTTGACTAGTAGAAATTTAAAAATTTAAATTTGGTTTGGCAAGTTTTATTCAAAATTCAGATCTAGATTACATTTGATTGATGTAAAATTAAAACTAATTAACTAAGTACAAACATTAAAATCACACATATTTATATGTATGAAGGAACCGCCAGTCTAAAGCGGTGAAGTATGTTGATTTCAAAACACAATCCTATTTTAGATCTATTTTGAGCCTATGAAGTCTAAACAGATTTTAGATCCTATCTAAAATATTTTAGATAAAAATATTTAGTTTTTTAAATTATTTCTATTATTATTAGGTTTACAAGTGATCAAATATACTTGTTTATTTAAACTTTATGTGCGACAGATAAGACATGGATATTATGACCATATGTAGGTTTTGGGATTTGCATCGCAATGGACCAATTTCACCTTTGAATATGCCTCTATTGTCCAAAGTTTTGATATAAAATTATACATACATATATATATATACATATATATATATATATATATATATATATATATATATATATATTAATAGATGCATAGATAAATGAAAAAAAATATACTGAAATAAAATTTGACCATTTTATTTATTTTAAAATATACAATCAATAATGATAAATAGTTTCTTCTAAGGAAAAGTTTGATATTAAATTATGCAGTTTTGCACAAAAGTCCATTTTATGAATTTGAGTTAAAGTAACATGCAAATATTTATTTCTATATACATAATTACAACATTTTAAATTTAAAAAAGTTCAATAAAGATTGTAATGTATTATATATGTATATATATGTTTGAATTTAAAGTTAACGTTTTAAATAAAAATTTAATTTAAAAGGCAATAAAAGATCCAGAGTTTACACAAATTATTCAATTTAGAAAGGAAAAGACGATTTAAGATTTTATACAAAAGGCCACTCATGAATTCTATATTAAAAAACATTTATTCATATGTAAATAATATTCAAAATAATTAAATTAATAATATCAACCATATGGCGTAAGAAATCAATTTCAAGGAAAGTTTAAATAATAACAAATAGAATTTATGTAAATTTGTGTATACAAATGTTATAAATTAATTTTTCGATCAAAAATTGTTATTTTACAGTTGTTTCCAAAAAAGGAGAGTCTGACAACTTGGGTACATGTAATTTCATGATAAAGGCGCTGAGATTTAAATTATACAACAAATAACAATAAACAATCAAATGAGATAGAGGATCTAAAGTATATCAACTATGATGAATATATATTAAATTCAGATATAGAACAAAAAGGGGATCAGAGTTAAATTAACATAATGAATACAAAATTAATTGTGGTGGACAAAAGGGATCTGAATTGCATATTGCAAGATGAACAATCAAATAAATGAGATGAGGGCACATATAGCCTAAAGAATGTTAACACGGGATACATAAAGATAGATCAAATCAGAATAGTATCTAAAGATATAGCCAAAAGTTGCACCTTGAATAGTGAATGATGCTCCTAATTTCAATTTAATCGATCTCTAGATTTTGTAGGAATTAAATAGACACAACAACCACCTTTTATTATTTATCTAATTAAGATATTTTTTTGGAATTTTTTTCATGGTTCCTTAGAATTTCGGCTATGGGAGGATGTAGAGAAGAGAGAAAGAAAAGTAGATTGTAAGAAGGAATTATGAAATGAAGGAAAGAGAATTATTTTAAAGAAAATATTGAAACCTTTCAGTTTCCTCCTTCAAAACCATTCATACTTAATTCATTATTAAATATCATCAAATCTTCTCCTCCTCTTTTCATATTTTTGGCAAAAGAGATAGAAATAAAGAGAAAGGTGTAAAAATTATTTCATAAATGAGATTTAAGTGACTCATAAAGACAAGTAAAAGATGGAAATATATTTCCTTCCTTTGATTGCTCTTTGGGATTTTCAAATCATGTTTGAAACCTCTCTTCCCTCATCATACATGGCCATCCATACAAGAGGTGTGACGCCCCACCTCTATACCCACGCTAGCCAAGAACACTCCGGAGTAGTGCTGCCAACTAGCACGGAGAATAAGGCTGTTGAGGAGCGACCATCCATGTAATTGCTTATCACACGGTGGCTATAAATAATCTTCGAAAACAAACATAGAAATAATCATATCACAAATCAGTCACAGATATCCATATCACAAAGGCGGAAGAAGATATGAATATATAACTAACACATGAAAGTGTACATCAGAGTAGTGGTCAGTAAGATCCACGATAATACAAAAGAATAGCAACACGTGCTATACAAAAGAATACAACTATGAGTCTATATCTCAAGTGTATACAACAAAAACTGCTAATCTAAACAGTTAGCCAAAAGTCAGAGTGATGAATCCCTGGGAAGAAGTCAAGCAGAAGCACCTGTAACATCTCGGTCTGACCCGAGTATTATTTAAGAAAATAATAAACGGATCAGTCTAGCTATAAATATCAGATGACATGATATAACATAAAAGATATGGCATAAACATAAATATCCATAACGACATACCACTATAAGTATGTAAATAATGATCAACAGAAGATCAATCAATAAGAGATAATCAATATCACAAGAATCTTCTCAAAGATTCGAAGAGGGCATCATACCCTAAACTTGTACTCATAACAAGTCAATGACATAAATTCCAGAAATCAACACGAGAAATCCAGAAATCATAAAAAGGGAAAGAGGCCTATCACATGACGGTCCGAAGACCATGGGGAGCTACCCCACATGTGTGAGTGGAATCACACAGATTGAGGTCAAGACTAACCAAAAAGCAGAAAGGTATGTGTGAATGGAATCACACAAGTGGTGTCTAGTCTAACCTTGCAATGAAAGAGACATCGCGCAATTGCTAGTCTAATTCATAAAGCGATCATCAAGATCAACGAGAAGTGTCAATTACACTAAGCTAGTAAATATAGAAGTTTAGCTTCATGTCCCATAACCACTTGCTTAACTTAAATATTTACGAACAAACTGTAAATCTTCACTAATAAAATTGTCACAAGAGGTTCAATCGAACAAGTCCAAGAATTAACCGACGAAGTGAACGCAAGCGTTTCATACCACTTGTTTTACTAAGTCGTTTAATTAGATTTCTCATCCGAGTGAGGTAAAGGCTTGTATATACTAATAGATTGGAAAACGGTTTAAGAAAAGAGCTTTGTTATTAAAAATAGAGTTGAAATTGTTTGTTAAAAGAGTTTTGATATTTACTACTAGTATTGAAACCTTTGTATTATAAAGTGACAAAACACATAAGCAAGTGTAGAAACAATCAGTCACAAAGATCGCATATGGAGATGCGAATAAAATCCAAGGAAATCAGCTCAATGTTTTTCAGATAAGATCCCCTACGGAGGGGGGGTCCAGGGGGGGTGGCAACCCCCCAAGGTGGGGGTGCGGGGGCAACGCCACCGCTTACGGGGTTCGACCTGCCCGGTCAGGTCGCGGGGGTCCAGGGGGCAGCGCCCCCGGCGGGGTGCGGGGCAGCGCCCCGACCAAAACGGTACGACCTAGTGAAGACAAAATGAGGTCTAACGACCTAAGGGGAATAGGGTCGAGCGACCTATAAAACTCGCGACCTAAAAGTTAGCAAGGTCGAACGACCTATAGAGGCATAGGGTGCAGCGACCTAAAACATCGCGACCTAGTGACCTAACGGTTTAAGGGTCTTGCGACCTAACTGGAAACAAGGTCCAAACGACCTAACGACTTAAAGTGAAACCTGGCTGAGCGATATAAGGTCGGAGACGACCTACGACTTAACTCCGTGTGAGCGACCTACGACCTATGGTTGCTACGACCTAACGAGTTCCAATAGTGAAGGCTTAAGGTCTAACGACCTAAGGGGTACGACCTAAGGTCTTACGACCTAAGGTGTTGAGGTTGGACGACCTAACCAAATTGCATAGGCCATACGAGCTAAGGCCTAACGACCTAACTCCGAACGAGCTATACGCGAGTGACCTAGGGCGCTAACTCGCAAACGACCTAACGTTAACTCGCGAACGACCTAACTCCAGACGTGCCTTTTCAACGCGTGCGAGCTGAAGACCTGCCGACCTACGACCTAACTCCAAGCGACCTAAGTCCTAGGTCGTGAGCGACCTAACTGCGAGTGAGCAAAAATGGCCAGAGCCAAAGCAGAGCGACCTAACGGCCATACGACCTACGACCTAAGGTCCTGAGCGACCTAACTCCGAAAACACGAAAATGGCCAGAACGACCTAGGGGTTAACTCGTACGCGACCTACGACCTAAGGTCCACACGACCTAACTCCGAGCGAGCTAAAAACGGCCAGAACGACCTAAATGCAGAAATTTCTCCCAAACACCAAAAATCGGAGTTTTTCGCCAATCCAATCCAAACCAAAGGCAAATATGCATGCTAAAGTGATAGGGAATCATTCCCAACAGTCCAATATAGTTATAGACTAGAATTGTGAGATAAAAAATCTCACCTTTGCACTAAAATTTATGAAGATGAAGCTTGAAAGCAAGGAGAAGCAATCCAAAGCTTGAATCCAATATCTTCTACTTGAATTTGGAGTTGAATGATGGAGTTGCAATTGAATTTGAGCTTGGAGTTTTAATTTCCCATTCTCTTCACCATTAATGCTAAAGCTTGAGTTAGTTAGGAAATTTATGAAGAGTGAGGAGAAGAGGGTTGGAACTTGGGCTTAATAGGCTAAACTAACCCAAAGTCCAAAGCGGGAAAAGTTAGTGAAATTTCACTAACTCCAAACCTATCGATGTTTATACTTAAAAAGTTGTAAACGACATTTCGAACTCAATGGAAGTGGTCTCGAGTCCTAATTTGACCGTTTGCAAAAAGTAGTTTTTCGGACCAAAATCCGATTAACGATTTAATATTTAAATAAAAATATTTAAATGTAAACTCGATAAATATGCGGGTTGTTACAAGAGGTTTATGGGCCTCAAAATTCCAAAATTGCTAAGGAATTAATCTATTTAAATCCAATTAAATATTCTGTCGATGTTATACACCGATAAGCACATTTTTAACTTTCATATATGCACTTTACTAAATACTAATGGTATTCTAACAAATCGAATATTAATAATTCATGTTTCATAAATATTAATTAATTTAGTTAATTTACAAAGATTATAAATTAATTAAATTGTGTGGTTTATTAGAGCATTGATCAATACGAGTGTGTGACTTAAGGTGTAAATTCAGTCAGTCATTAACATCAAATAATTCAAATGTTGACGTTTAAACATTACCTTAGCTAGTAGATTAACATATTGGTTGAATTTATTGCTTAAACATCTTTTCATTTAAATCCTATTTTACTTATTATAAGTGGTACCTGGTAGTAAAGACTATTTACACCAATTCTCTTCATTAACATTATATCATATTAGGACTTATCGAATTTGGTTTTGGTTAAAATTCCAACATCATCCGCATTTAACTTGGTTTTTCCAAAGACTCCAAACACAAAATCCTTTGTTCAGTAGTACCAATTATTATTAACCGTACTGCTCTGGTCAAAGACTTTGAATTTGAGCTGATACAGTTAATATTGATACAAAGCTCACATGACTAAGGAGATGTGTTCTCTATTGAATAGTGTTTCACTTCCAATGCTTGAACTCAAGCCTAAGTATAGTCGATCAATAGATGTCATACCATGATTTAACTATAAACAAAGTGGAGTGTCCGCAATGAACTTCAACAGTTTTCTCATGTTAAGAGAACTGTGTAATATAGTCACTTCGAGATTCTTGGTTTGACAATAGTTATATTAACTGATAGAAAACTCTCGAGCGAATCATTCCATAATTATCCAATAATTATCGGTACGTAACCCCTTGGCGCACTCGCGGTCATGAGTAATGCACTACCTAACATTTATAGAGCGTTCCATACTATAGTCTCAAAGGATGTATCAATATCCCATCTCGAAACATCTTGACTAGGAATATTTAAAATAATATGTTATTTTACTGTGATAAATTTCTCATGATTACAACATATTATAATTACTATCACATAACATATTATTTATGGATTTCATATTTGGTATACTTTAAATTAATTAATTAATTAATTATATGTAGAAAGAAAACAATCGAGTTAAATATATGTAACAAATTATATAATTTCTCCAAGGGCATAACCCTAACTCTATCAATCTCCAACTTGCACTTTGGGTTAATTATGGAACATTGTTCCAACTCCTTAAATTGGTTTTCTCAAACTAATCGGGCTTTGTGAATGGGGATCCTATTTTGTCTTAATATCTACTCTGTCAATTAATTCTCTCCAATGTTGATAAACTGCCTCTATCAAGTAGAACCCTTTGAAGTATCTTTTTCACTTCTTGTTAGCTTTATGTTTTTTTTACGAATGGTATCACAACATTGTTATTATATAACAATGTCATGGGATTCTCAACGTTTGCAATCTGCCTTAGCTTAGTTATAAATTTGTGCATTTGTTTATACTTCATTTATTGCAACACTATTTAAGGTGATGTACTTACCCTTTGGTTAAATCTACCACTATTTATTGTTTGGAACATTTCTAACTTAAAGTTCTAAACTTAAGATTGAATGTGAATTTAGGATTGACATACTGTACCTTATATTACATATGAATTTCGGGTCGGTGCACTCCTTCATAAGGAGTTCATAATTTCTATAAACAATTCTATAGTATTTCATAATATTCAAGAACACTATAAATTGTTACTTAATGATCTTAATTCATATTTGATACATTTTTATGTATCAAATATATAAGTGCAATGTGATATTGTAGACAATATAATATGTACAATAACTCCTATTGCCAATATATAAGGAATCTGTCTTATATGTTCCACATTAAGCATTTTAATATGGTGTCTATGTATATCATTTTGGGACATTACCAACATCCTTTAATACTGATTATAAAAGATATCTTTTTCAGATCCTAATCAAGAATCAAACAACCAAACTAAAATGATTTTAAGATGAGTATATAAATAACAATCATTGGTTGGTTGTTTACTTATAATTTTAAAAATATTTAGTACTAAATGTTATTTCTTATAGGCACATACTTCACGTTCATTTTGATTGAAATCCAAACTATTTAATTTCTCCATAAAAATACTTTTTTAATTCTAATTCTTACAGAGTAATATTTTCACGGTGTTTCTTGGATCATATCCAATACTCACAAACTTAGTTATCGCTTCCGCTGACTTCAAGATATTTTGGTTGTTATATGCAAATAGTCTATTCTAAATCATTATTTATAAAAAAAAATCAACGAGTATTTACCAAAACTCAAATTCATACCAGGTGAAAAATATTGTGAAAAAATCCAAATTAACTTAAGTTCATTAAATGATGAATCTGTTATATTAATTTCAATAATTGAATTTACAATATTATTCTATCAACATAGCTTATATTCCAAATGCAATGGTCTTCTTGAAGACAAACTTGCCATTGGTGGATCAAATCCCATCAAGTACAACTATCAGAGTAGTATTTTGCTAATTCACTTGAAATCCATTTCACATTTGCACATCATGCCATTTAGTAGAGTCAATACTCTTAATGGATTGTTGCAACTGAGGAAATTCTTTCCTTGACATTGATGAGAAACACATAGTCTCACTTTAATGTGTGAGAATTTTAATTAGACATTCTAACGTGTCATGTTAATTTAATTTCATCTTGCTTAATCAGTTTTACTTTTGGATCGTATCCAAATCCAATTTACTACTAATAATTTCTAAAGGAAATTCTTTCGTCATGAAGTTGGTAATTCTTGAAATAACAATAGTTTCTCGTATAATAGAACATGCATTGAGAAAACATTTTATGAACTGCCTTTGTAGCTTCTATATTCTTCAGACTGAATGACATGACAAGATAGCAATACAATCTTAGATCAATAATGAAATCAGTGTGCTCCTGACTTGGAATGTGCATTGGCATCTGATTGTTACTGGAATAAGCATCCATAAAGGATAACAACTCATGTCGGGAGGTTGACTTTACTACTTAGTCAATCATCGGTAATAGGTAGCTGTCCTTTGGGCATGATGAATAGTCGATGCATGTCAACCATTTCCCATTAGGCTTCTGGATCAACAGTGGATTCGATACCCATCCCGGACATATAGCATCATGAATGAAGCCATTAGTCCTCAACTTATCTACTTCCTCTTTTAACGTGGTGGATCTCTCTGGACCCAACTGCACCTCTTCTGCTTCACAAGAAGGCATCGGGGGTCTACATTCGATGCATGATATGCTATCTCTGGTGATATTCCACACATATCAGAATGCGTTCAGGAAAACAAATCTATATTTGCCCAAAGAGACCCTGCCAACTCCTCCTTTATCTTCACGCTAAGTAGAGATTTGATCTTTAGGACAGATTGGGTCCATCTTGATTGACCAGGATGTTAATTGTCAGCTCGATTGGGGCTGCCCTTGCATCCTATAGATCTTTCCATGGATCCATAGATATGTAAAATTTACTATGCCGTCCGAGCCAAGGCTTAGGTGGTGGTTTCTGTGAATCAATTGATTTGATGCAAAGATTACTCTACATCTTTTCCTTTTTCATGTCGCTTCGCCTCCTTCAGCTTTGCGACATGGCATTTGCATCCTGTACTCTGATCTCCTTGAATGGTTCCTACCTTGTTCTCGGTCGGGAACTTAATCATCAAGCACCACGAGGCTAGGGCCATCATGTAGCTGGTAAGGGCCTATCAACCTAAAATAGCATTGTAAGTATAGTACGTATCTATTACAATGAAGGTCTACACCCGCATTCCTTTGTAGTCACCTTCACTAACCTCCACAGATAAATCAACACATCCAATATGTATTGTGTGTTGTCCAAATATATGTATGTGAACTTGTTATTTATATAAATATTACAAATATATATATATATATATATATATATATTATATGTACAAATATGTAAAATATTATATCTGTATGTACTATTGTAATAAATTTAACATTATATACACACATACATGATATAAAAGGTTGTATTTTTTAAATTATGGACTAATTTATATATATATATATTATATGTATGTATGTATTATAATGACAAAATTATATATTTTTAAATAAATTACACATATATATTTATATATTCATAAGCATATTTATAATATATATATATATATATTTAAATATATACGTTAATAAAATTAAAAAAAATTATTTTTTATTTTTAAGCTCTTACATATCGTATGGAAAGCATAAAAAATTATTATAAAGATTATTATATTAAAATAGTTGTTGCCAAGGGCACCTAGTTTCCTTATACCTAATACCATAAAAAAATGCAATAAAATTTGTATGCTCATAATACCCAAGTCATTTCAAACGGAAATCAATCACCGCGTAAAGTCGTTTTGCACGACAAGCAATCTTTGAGCAACACCATTTCCATGGCTATCAACCACCGAACTACTGTAGCTCGGTGGTTGGTCACCATGGAAAATGGTGTTGATCGACGGTTGTTTGTCATGTAAAAAAGAGTCGAAAATGATGTCTTTGGTAATCCTTAAAAGTATGATATTAGGAAGTGTATAGCGTAAATTTTATGATAGTTTTTAGCAATGGTATTAGGCAGAGAAAAACAAGGTGCCCTTAGCAACACACTTAAAAAATATATAAATTTAATAGCCGATAAAATATAAAAAATTTAATGAAAAATATTTCAAGAATATTATTCAAATTTTAAATTTTAAAAAAAACAAGCATAGAAATTTGAGGTTTGGAAAAAATTTCCATAATTTTTCTTGTTCAAAATTTATTTTAAGTAATTAAATATTTTCGATCATATATTATAATAATTTTTAAAAAATATGAAAATTATTAATAAACTCTCATTTTCTACGTGAGAGTTTATGTAATGATAAAATAATTTTATAAAATTGAAAATTTATATTTTGAAACATGTTTTATTTTATATAAATTATTTATCTAGCGTATTTATATAAATAATATTAAATAATAGTAAATAATTATTTAAAAATAATTTACAGCTACGAAAATTATAATTAATGTAAATGTACATATAGATAATATATGATAAATTATTAGCTTGAAATGATGATATTATTAAATACAAACCTTATAATTATAATTACATTGCATGTATATATGAATTAATAATAAAACAATAATTATTATAGATAAAATATTTGGATGTGCATACCTGATCAACATGAAGAAAAATTATTGCTTTTATCAAATGAATACATATATATAATCAATCTAGTATATGACAACATCAGTGCATATTATTTTATAGAATTAAATGATTTTAATAATATTAAATAATATATATATATATATATATATGTATGTATGTATGTATATAAATTATTTTAATTCTACCAAAAATATTTTATGTATGATATTACTTATATAGAATTTTAAGACCATATTTTATGCTATATGTGATTTAATATTATAATTATATAGCTATACAGAAAAAACAATGAATACTAAATATATTTTTTACCCGTAAGCAATATATATAGACGATAATGACAATTTTATTTTCAAACATATAAACATACAACAAATCTGGTAGTGATAATAGAATAGTCACTCAACTAACAAAAATTATATATGATATAAATATTATCTACACATTAATAATCGTTAATAGATCATAAAATTTACCTTATCACCAATACCTATAAGTACACCTTGAAATGATGAGAACTACTCCTTGAACTAGTTTTCAACCCAACAGAGTTCTAGTCCTTGAACCAATAAACACTAGCTATCGGAGAACAACTGTTTTATTTGATTTGAACTTAAGAAATAGAGGAGGAGATAGAGTGTACTTTCAACCACAAAATAGATGTAGATGAATATGCAACATCCCCTACTTTGAGGCCCGAAACTAAGAACTACAAATGCTACAGCCATTTATAGTATTAATTTTGGTGACAAAAAGCGGTCATGTTAATGGTATCCATAATATCAAAAGCATAAGAATATGAAATAATTTTAAACACAATTTCAAAGAAACTTTCACATTTCATTTCAAAGACAATATTGTATATTCGTTACATGATCCCAAATGTTGCTCTGGTTCAGATGAAATATTATTATTACAAAATACTCCATGAGCGACATGTGAAGATCCCCTCTTGGATGGTCAGAGTTACTAAATAGATAGATACGTACTATCAATACAATCATACAACAACTGACGTAACACAACAGATAATAGTAATAGATAGACTCCTATATAGCTAGCTCAGCCTCTTACATGTCTCTAGAAGCTTTATTCATCAAAACCTACTTAACTTGTAAACCCTTACTCATAGCCCACTCAAATCAAATTTTGAGCATCTGAGTGTTTAAGGGAAAACATAAACTTCAAGTTAGACAAAATGCCTACTGTGAATAATAATATGCCATATCGGTTTATAGATATTTTATAAGACCACGCCGCCGAGCAGAATGGGTTTTCCCCTCACCACTATCCCTTTTAAAATATATCTTTTGCAAATCAAATTCCTGCAACCAAACTAGTTAAAATAAATAATATAAACAATAATGTGCATGCATGCTACATGGGTAATCATGACTATCTGTCAAATCAGTGGACTATCCATTCCATTGTTTAGTTTCATAGGGTAACTACCAAACCACATGGCTGACTCGGGCCTACAAGATATACCAAATTTCCTAACCAACTGTTAGAACTAGACGGTCTGTCCAAATACATTTATCCTAGTGTTATCTCGTCTATTTGTTAATCTCATATTTTTGCTAGGCTTACTATGAACCTAAAGGTTTTACTGGCCAACCTATAACATATCTTATCTTTATGCATTCCTTTCTGTGTGTATACCTACTTTTAGTCTTACCCTTGACAAAGCTGTACGCACTAGAATTTTAAACTTATATCAGCTAGGGGCTAACAGCTGAAGTATAGGGCGCTACCTACACAAGTCCTATTTGGTTTTCTAATCTCCGAGTAGATTTATCCTATCATAATCTATACAAAAGTGATAAGAACAATAATCTCTTTAGTAAAAATCCTGGGCTAAATAACCTTTTCTATTTCCTTGAAAACAAAACCTTTACAAATGATTTAGCCCTTGAAATCATACTTTAAAACAAGGAAATTATAGCCCTTTATTTATCCAAAATATTTATGCCATGATATATGCTTTTTATAAAACAATGTTTTTGAAATCAATTGGAAGTTATCTCACTTCGAAAACATAGGCTTTAAAGTCAAAACAATATAAGTCCTTTGTATTGATAAAACTCAACAAAGATATAGTCAAAGTGGGTCTTTGCCCCTCGAAATATAGGCCAAAACAGTAAACCTTATATTTTGATAAAACCTAGCGTCATTATCGCCACTCGGGGTCATCGCCCCTCTTTAATATAAAATATGTTAAAGCCTTTGATTTATAAATTTAAGGGTATATATTCGATGTTAACCACTTCATATAGCATACTATAAAACCTTAAAAGAATATAGATTTTCGGCATCACTGCCTTAAAAAAATAAGCGTCTTTATTCAACCATAGTCAATAGGAGTGGCATAATAGCCGTCTCCGAAAACATACAACAAATAATAAAGCCAAAGTAGATAAAGCATGACATAGTTTTCTTATAGGATCGATGACATTCTTGAAAAAAAGCAGCATGATTATTGTCGTTATAGGTTACTTTGAAAGTATATGGTCGGTGTCGTTGAAGACATGCGGCAGCATACCCCTTTTATATAAAATACAGCACTTAAACTATGCGGCAATGCCAATGCTGAAGTCATGATTTCGACTTCGATGCCATGCTTCCCACCTCAACCACACCGATGCATTCCATATTAACTGAAATTGATATCATATAATATCTCCTTTAGCTAGCGGCGATGACCACGAACACAAAGACATGGAAAGCAGTAATGATGACTTCAGCGTCACATTATCGCAATTAACATGAAAATTGATATTTTTCCATCAAATATAAAACATTCTACCAACTCCTTGTATTTTTCGAAATCCTACTAGACAACGTTTTTATTTACCATTTTTTTTTAAAACCTACAATATGCCAGAATTTATATTTCCAAAACATATTTATAACCCATTAATATATATATTAATATATTAATATAAATATTAAGCTTTTTTAGCCTAATAAATTTATATAAAATCATAAATTCATGGAAAAATCCCCCAAAATCACATAAAATTGGATTTAATATCTTCTGGAGCGCATAAAAGTTTCGGGGACCGTTACCTAGAGATTTGACCAAGCAACTAGGCACTCGGCATTTGCATACCGTTCGACATCCAGAATCATTCGGCACGACAAAATCGTTTGACATTCCATTCTACTTGGCATCCAGACCTTGTTCGGCACTCAACTTCATTCGGCATAAATCTTGGTCGGCATTTGAGATCGTTCGGCATTCAGAGTTGTTCGACATCACTTCGTTCGACACTCGACCTCGTTCGGCATAAATCTTGTTCCGCATTTGAGATCGTTCGGCATTCAGAGTTGTTCGGCATCACTTCATTCGACACTCGACCTCGTTTGGCATAAATCTTGGTCAGCATTTGAGATCGTTCGGCATTCCGAGTTGTTCGGCATCACTTCGTTTGGCATTCAGAGGTGTTCGGCATCACTTCGTTCGGCATTCAGAGGTGTTCGGCATCACTTCGTTCGGCATTCAGAGGTGTTCGGCATCACTTCCTTCGGCATGAAGATTTCGTATGGCCTCACTTCGTTCGGCATGAAGATTTCATTCGGCATCACTTCGTCTGGCATGAAGAGATCGTTCGGCATCACTTCGTTCGGCATGAAGATATCGTTCGGCATCACTTCGTACGGCATTTTGCCGTTCGGCATCTATGGTTCGGCACACAGAGCTCACTCTTTTTGGGCCGAGATATTTAGCTACCTGGTCCACCAGGGAAGTCCAACACATCTTCGTCTATAAATAGAGGGGCAGGTGTACAGTGAAAGGGACCTTTTTTGGAGAACACCGGGGAGACTCTGCCGCAGTCAAAACTCATTCAAGACTTACCTTTCTTGCTTAACAATTGTAATCAAATAGTTGATATATGGATTGTATCTGTAATCGATTATCGAGGAAAGTAATAAAGACTAACCTCAAAGTGGACGTAGGCAATTACGTCGAACCACTATAAATCTGGTGTTCATATTTTCTGCATTTAAATTTGCATACTGTTTTTTGTTTAATTTGACTTTCTTCATTAATCCCTCTACACAATCTCTCTTAAGGGTGTTAGTGACCAATTCTGGTGCTAACATTTTGGTACTTTCACTGAGAATCGAATTCTCAGGACGATAGGATCTACTTTGTAGCTACTGGATTGAAAAATCCCCCGAAGGAGATCCAAATAATTCGCAAGACATCTATTGATTCTACTAAGAGTTACAACCGACAACTCTACCATGTGAAGACCACGAACTAGATCGGCCTCTCACAACGCATATGTCAATGAAACTGCTAGTGTACAACAGATAGGACCTGGCAACCAACTAGCAATTCAAGCGCAGGAACCTCCACCCAGAACTAAGCGGAGATCGTTTCCCAAACAGTGTTCAACGACTTGATAAGAGAACTCAGGGAAAGTAGAAGGCAACTTGCTTAGCAGATCCAAGCTAATACTAATCTCATGACTCAGCTTGCCCAGCAGCAGCATTAGAATGCTGGAAGTAGTCCTGCTCCTTATTCTTCATCTGATAGTTCGACCTCAGCTGACGAACCTCCTAGGCATAGACGCCGCAAGACAAAGGCTGCACAGGCAAGTGCCACTGATCGATCCGCCAGGGATTAGGCATGTGAAGAGACGGACGCCCGGCTCATCAAGACCCAAATCAAGCTGGCCTTCAGGACGCACATTTGACCGACCGTCAACAGGCGGGACATCAACCCACACGGTCCCGTGGACCGGAACCCAACCTCCCACCTTCCATAAAAACTCCAGATTTATCAGCCATGGTCAGGCAGTTGATGAGAGAGAACCAAGGCCTGACCAACGAAGATTGGGGAGTGTCCAGGAGTCATACTCCCTTCACAGATGTTATCCAACAGGCCGAGTACCCCAAGAAATTCAATATGCCGACTATCCCAGCCTACGAAGGGAAGACTGACCCTAGGCAACATGTGATGAGGTACGAATGGATGATGGATTCGACAAGGGCAAATGACGCGACTAACTGTAGGTGTTTCCCAATCACTCTGTATGGAATCGCCACTATGTGGTTTACGCGGCGTCCTCCGCGATCTATATCCAGCTTCGACGAGTTAGCAATGAAATTTGTTGAACAATTCAGGATACATGCTACTCGTTCCAAGGGACGTGGTGTCCTTATCAAGTGTAATCCAGGCTCCTGGAAAGTCTTTGAAAGCATATTTACAAAGGTTTCATGTTGCCGCCGCTGAAGTCAGCAATCCTAACGACCATGCAATTTTGATGGCGGTGATGCGAGGCGTAGATCTAGACTCGAAGTTTGGAGATTGGTTGGCGGGAAAGCCCCCAGCTACGTTGGAACGATTCTATTCCAAAGCTCATCAGTTCATACGAAGGGAAGAAGCTCGATGGACAAGACAAGACAAGGCATCAGGGCCTGTTCAGGAGACTGTGAAAAGTAACGTCGCCGTGAAGCAGTCCAGTGACAGTTCGGGAAAAGTTCAAGTCAACGTCCAGAACAACCCTGGGCAGTACAAAGCATCCGGAAGTGGAAATCCCGAAAAGAAAAAAGAAGCAGGGAAATGGAAGCCAAGGATTCTGACCTACAACGAATACACTCCCCTGAATACTTCTCTTGAAAACATTTATCTATCCACCTGTAACACCTTTGAATAAAGAAAGTCGCGTCCAAAGGAGTCCACTTAAGAACAGAAATGGACATGGAAGTATTGTCGGTTCCATGAAACCCATAGGCACAATACCGAGGAGTGTAGACACCTTCATGACGCCATAGAAAGGTTGATCAGGCAGAAAAAGCTGCAGGAGTTTGTCAAAAACCCACCAGAGGGTATGTAAGGGACGTCGGACCCCAGGCGTGGGCTGGCTCCACGTCACCCAAAGAAACCTGCCCGGACTGTAGGTAGGTCGATCATAAACACTATAGTCGGAGGACCTCATCCTATAGACAAGAATTGGCAGGAAATGGAACGATATGCTACCTCCTTGAGGCATGCGGATTATGAATGTTGTTCGAATGTGGAAGATGGAACCCCTGCAAAACAACAACGCATGATGACTGACGATATAGTGTTTAGGAGTCGAGATGCGGATAAGGTGGAGGCTCCTACTATCGACCCGATGGTTGTATCTGCAACAATCGGGCCAGCTTACGTGAAAAGAATTCTGATTGATTGTGGAAGCTCTGTCAACATCATCTTCAAGAAGGCTTATGACCAAATGAAGATGGAGAAAAAATATTTGAAACCATGCAAACCCCGTATCCACGGCTTTAACGGTGCTGCAACCGACGTAATGGGGTACATAGAGTTACCAGTTGAACTGAGGGAAGGTGAGCGTAGGAGAGCGCGAGTCCTACCATTCATAGTAATGGATGTTGACTCTCCATACAACGTATTTTTGGGTCGTCTAGCCCTGGAAGAATTTAGGGCCGCTCTGTCCCCATGGTGTTTGACATTAAAATTTCCGACAGACAAAGGAGTCGGAGTTGTACATAGCGATCAGGCGACCGGTCGTGTATGTTATGTGGTGGAACTGAGAGAAGCTCAGCGGAGAGAGAAGGGAAAGGTTGCGGACAGCTCCGTCCGCATCCTAAAGACTCATGATTGACAAGTAGTGCCTGAGCCCTGGCTCGGTCAGCATTCTCGAATCCTTAAAGACATAGATCCGAGAGATGATGATGGGGAACCCATGGAAACGAATGCAGCACCGGTTGAGCTGACGATCGACATTCCAGTCAGCCGGGATGACCCATCACGAGTTCTTATGATTGGATCACAACTCGACCCTTCAGTGGCCGAGGATCTTACTGATTTCCTCCAAGCGAATCAGGATGTTTTCGCTTGGACACACTGATATGTGCGGGATTTCTCCAGCAATTGCGAGTCATATGTTGAATGTAGACCCTAAACACGTTCCTATAAAACAGAAAAGGAGAGGTATGGACCCGGAAAGGTCCGAGGCTCTCAAAGAAGAGGTGGACAAACTCAAAGCCAATGGGTTTGTCCGCAACGCCCTCTACCCTGAATGGGTATCTAACCCAGTGCTAGTGAAGATAGAAAAAGGATAGTTTCCCTTTACCTAGAATCAACTAGCTCGTCGACTCTACCGCCAGACACGAATTATTGTCATTTATGGATGCGTATTCAGGATACAATCAGATCCCGATGCACATTCCAGACCAAAAGCACATTAGTTTTGTCATGAATATGAGGCTATATTGCTATGTAGTAAAGCCCTTTGGATTGAAAAACGCGGGAGCAACTTATTAGCGTCTGATGAATCAAATGTTTAAGGACCAGATTGGTAGAACGATGGAAGTCTATGTGGATGACATGCTCGTGAAGTCACGACAGTCAAACGACCACATCCGAGACTTAGCAGAAATGTTTGATATACTCAGACATTACGGTATGAAGGTCAACCCCTTTAAGTTCTCTTTTGGCGTGGCATCAGGAAAGTTCTTAGGTTTCATTGTGAATGCACGTGCAATTGAAGCTAACCCGGAAAATATTCAGGCTATTCGGGACATACAAGTTCCCAGAACTATAAAGCAAGTACAAAGCTTGAACGGAAAGGTGGCAGCGCTGAGCCGATTCATATCCAGAGCCACGGATAAGTGCATTCCTTTCTTTGATGTGATAAAGAAAGGAAAAAGGAATTTCGAGTGGACATCCGACTGCGAGGAACCATTCCGAGCTCTGGTAAGGCATTTGGAGAGCCCTCCGGTGCTATCGAAACCAATAGACCACAAAATGTTGTATGTGTACTTGGAAGTATCCCAACATGCTATCAGTACGGCTTTGGTTCGTGAAGAGGACCGAGTTCAAAATCCAGTTTACTATGTTAGTAAACGTCTGAAGGGGGCAGAAAGAAACTATCCCAAGATCGAGAAATTAGCCTATTGCTTGGTGATTGCATCACCTAAGCTGTGCCCATATTTTTAGGCACACCCAATCAATGTTTACACTAATCAACCCTTGCGTCAGGTACTCCAACGACCGGAAACTTCTGGAAGAATGTTAAAATGGAATATCGAGCTGAGAAAGTTCGATATTACTTACCTGCCGCGAAAGGCCATACAGGGACAAGCACTAGTGGATTTCATCGCTGAATTCGCCATGACAGACGAATCAAACGACCGCAATGTCATACCTCCCGTCCGATGGAAGATGTACGCCGATGGGGCATCTAACGACCGTTGTTCGGGGGTTGGCATAGTTCTTGTAACTCCTGAAAACCGATCAGTTTGCTACGCTTTGAACCTCGAATTCACAGCAATGAATAACGAAGCCGAGTATGAAGCATTGATTGTCGGCTTAAGACTTGTCAAAGAACTAGGAATAAGATCGGTTTAAATCTTTTGCGACTCACAACTGGTGGTGTATTAAGTGCGTGGAGACTACCAAGCAAAGGGGCAGAGACATGCCATGTATTTGGCCCAAGTTCAGGAGCTGCTAGCGAATCTCGAGTATTATGATATTTCACATGTTCCGCGTGAACAAAATAGAGCAGCTGATTCATTGGCAAAATTTGCAAGCACTTGTGATGTGCAGCAGACGGGATTGTTTTTCGTTGAAACCTTACATGTTCCAAGCACAAATATGATGGTGGTAGATTTCATGTTAGAAACAGAAATCGAGAAGGAGTCATGGATGACCCCATTCAAGCAGTACTTGTTACACGGGGTCGTGCCCGAAAGAATGTGCGAAAAACGACAAGTCATTCGTAAGGCTTCTCGTTATGTAATGCAGGTTGGAATAATTTATCGAAGGGGATTCTCGACCCCATTACTCCGGTGCATTGCCCATGATGAGATAAAACGAGTCCTGAAGGAAGTCGATGAAGTGAATGTGGCGACCACACCGGGGGGTAGACGTTAGCAAAGAAAATCCTCCACTATGGATACTATTAGCCAACTGTAAATGGGGATGCCGCGGACTATGTGAGAAGATGTGACAAATGTCAGAAGTATGTGAAAATCCCAAGAGCTCCGCCGACGGAACTCATGCAAATGGTTAGTCCTTGTCCATTTGCAATGTAGGGGATCGATATAGTCGGTTCTTTACCCCTATCCAAAGGTGGTGCAAAATACGCGATTGTTGTGGTCGATTACTTTACCAAGTGGGCAGAAGCAGAGCCTTTGGCCACTATCACCACCAAGAAAGTCATTAATTTTGTTGTACGAAATATTATATGCCGCTTTGGCCTGCCACGAACCATCGTTACAGACAATGGAACTCAGTTTGAAAGCAAAGATTTCAAGGAATTTTGCAAAAAATAGGGTATTGAGAAAAAATTTACAGCAGCTGCTCATCCGAAAGCTAATGGACAAGCGGAGGCCATAAACAAGATAATCAAATCCATATTGAAAAAACGTTTGGAAAAGCCTAGAGGCAAGTGGATGGATGAGCTTCCGACAGCACTTTGGGCTTACAGAACCACCCACAAGTCCGCGACTGGCCACGCGCTATTCGCATTAGCATATGGCATGGAAGCTGTCATACCCGTGGAACTTGAAGTCCCATCACATCGGGTAACTTATTATGACCCTGAGTCAAATCATGATTTCTTGCTAGAATCATTAGACTTCATTGATGAAAAACGCGAAGAAGCTAATTTAAGAGCGGCCGCGTACAGGCACCGAGTTGCTCGATATTATAATGAAAAAGTCCAACCGAGAATCTTTGGTGTGGGTGATCTCGTTTTGAAATGAATTTTCCCAGTTCCATCACACATGAGCCCCGCATGGGAAGGTCCATACGTCATTGAAAGGAAGCTTAGAGAAGGAACTTTCAAACTAGCGACCGTTGATGGTGCGACACTCCCCCGAGCATGGAATGATGAACATTTGCGGCATTATTACACTTAGTTCATTTCTATCATATTTTAGTTGTATTTATTTCCAGCAAGTTTTTACTCCTAGTTTACGGCATGTAAAAAGACAATTTAGCTTATTTGCATTAATAAAGGCTTGAAGCCATTTTTTCCCATGAATTGTCAATGTTTCTTTGTATGATAACGCTGTAACAAATGACTAAAAGATACATTACTCTGTCCGACGTATGAACGCATATAAATGATTTAAAACCTCCAAGTCCCCGGAGTGCGGACTGGAGTACTCTAAGTCCCCGGAGTGCGGACCAGAGTATAAACGAATTAAGAGCATAAACGAATTAAAATCTCCAAGTCCCCGGAGTGCGGATCAGATTATAAACGAATTAAAATCTCTAAGTCTCTGGAGTGCGGACTAGAGTATTCTAAGTCCCCAGTGTGTGGACTCGAGTATAAACGACTCAAAACCTTCAAGTCCCCAGAGTGCGGACTGGAGTACTCTGAGTCCCCGGAGTGTGGACCAGAGTATAAACGAATTAAAATCTCTAAGTCCCCGGAGTGCGGACTGGAGTACTCTAAGTCCCCAGAGTGCAGATTCGAGTATAAACGACTCAAAATCTCCAAGTCCCCGGAGTGCGGACTGGAGAACTCTAAGTCCCTAGAGTGCGAACTCGAGTATAAACGACTCAAAATCTCCAAGTTCCCGGAGTGCGGACTGGAGTACTCTAAGTCTCCAGAGTGCGGACTCGAGTATAAACGACTCAAAATCTCCAAGTCCCCATAGTGCGAACTGGAGTACTCTAAGTCTCTAGAGTGCGGACTCGAGTATAAACGACTCAAAATCTCCAAGTCCCCGGAGTACGGACTGGAGTACTCTAAGTCCCCAAAGTGCGGACTCGAGTATCAATGACTCAAAATCTCCAAGTCCCCGGAGTGCGGACTGGAGTACTCTAAGTCCCCAGAGTGCGGACTCGAGTATAAATGACTCAAAATCTCCAAGTCCCCGGAGTGTGGGCTGGAGTACTCTAAGTCCCCAGAGTGCGGACTCGAGTATAAACGACTCAAAATCTCCAAGACCCCGAAGTGCAGAATGGAGTACTCTGAGTCCCCAGAGTGCGGACCAGAGTATAAGCGATTTGAATGTCCAAATCCCCTAAGGGCGGACTGGATACAAATGACTTGAAGTCATCGAGCCCTTGGCGTACGGATTGGAAAATATTCTAAGTCCCCGGAGCGTGGGATAAAAGAATGTGCAATACTAAAAAAGTTGTCAGCTTGTTTGAAGATGAATCGAGAAGTTCACATAACTCGCAGTAGCTCGGGTTTTGGCCACGGTTATACAAAAAACCAAACAACAACAGTCCTCTGAGAGGGAAAAGAACTAAGATTTATTCATCACAAATAATTTTATTTACATGAACTAAGAAAACAAAAAATAATTACATAATCTAAACTAGCTCTTGTTGAACGAGAGCGAAGACTTCTTCTTCGACTTCTTCGGTTTTTTATCAGATGACTCCTCCCCAGTGCGTTTACCCTTGATAGCTTTCTTTGACAAGGGAGTGACAGCTGAAGAAGTACAAGGAACATCCTTGGGTTTGGACAAGCCTGGAAGGATGACCTTCAACGGCTTGGTCAAAGGATCGTCCAGGTCCACAGCTTGAGGTTCGACCTTGATCTTAACCGTCTTTTCCTTCTCTTTCTCAAGCTACTCCTTCATGCTCAGTTCGGATGTGTGTTCAGAGGCGCCTGTAATTTCAACTTCATAACTCCCATCAATGGGAGAGGAAGTCTCATATTTGTCCTCATCAAGTGCTCCGATCACCTGAGCATCTGGACCAGGAGCCTCTCCTGTGTGAGTGGCTTCACTCGTTTTTTCCCTCACCTCCTTGGCGATATCGCTCCTCGGAGTGGGCTCAAGATCAGAATGGCCTGCATAAAATCATGAAAAGCAAGTATTAGAATGCGATAGCTTCTGGTGAAATGTGAAAACTCTTGGAATATTAAAGCAAAAGAGTTGCCTACCAGGTTCCGGCTGGCTCTCAGCCGTCAGGGGGGTCTCACCCTTTGGAATAGGGGACAAAATGTGAACGCCAAGGCCGGGGTCCTTCGGGTCATAACCGATGTGCTGTTCAAAGGGATCGAGTATCGGCCGACCGGCCTGCTGGGTAGGCATACGAGCTGGAGACTCGATCCCGGATGGACCGGCGATAACTTCTTTCCCTTTCGTTGAGGGGAACCCTTGCAATAAAGGGCTTTGGCCGCTGACAGGTCTGAAGGCTTGTTTCCCTTAAGGAATTCTTTTATCAAAGCTCCCTCATCAACCTCCTCGGCACCATGCTCGGCCTTCCTGAGTTCTATTAAGGTCTCCCACACTTCGGCTAAAGATTCGAGATAGCCCACGCCTAGAAAAGTTAAGTCCCGGTGCATGAGAACGCGGGCATTGAATTCGACATTAAGAGGGTCGAATATGCTTTTGACCTCTTCCTTACCTTCTTCCTTGGCCGCCTCAAGACGCGAGTCAATCTCCATAGATGTTATCTTTTTGCCCTCTTCATGGGCTTCATTCTTCAGCGTCTTAACTTTAGGAAGTTTGTCCTCAAGTTTTCCCTTTAGGAGTCGCATAGCAGCGATCTCGCCGCAATACCATTGCGACTCCTCTTGAGCAGCAATCTTCTCTTCCTGCTCTTTGCGGAGTTGCTCCTCATGTTCTTTGACTCGGAGGCTGAGTGCATCCCTCTCTTTTTGCACCGAGTCTTTCTCCAAAGCTAAGGCCCCACGGCGTTGGACCGCCTCGTCGATTTATTTTTTGTGGGATGATTCCAAACGAGTTACGGCTTCGATGGTATCTTTGGCACTCTGCTTGGCGGCCTCAAGCTGAGATTTGTAAGACGCAAGCTCTTCGTCCTGAGCTTTGATAATGTCTTTGTCAAGGATAGCCTCAAGCTTCAGGCGATCAATCTCATGTTGCATTCTATGGAGACTTCTGAAACTTTCTCAGCTGAACAAACGCATCATGCTGAACATAGACGTCGTTGGTGCAGGCGATAGCGCTCTGCTTGACATCTCCAGGAATATGATGGATCGTCGGGAGAAAATTCAGACCATCAAAGTAGATTTTTGGAAATTTAACCTTAAGCTCGGCTAGTCTCTCCGATACTGTTGAATCTTTTGCAGGAACAAGAGGAGATGGCTTTGAAAGTTCAGCTCTCTTGTAAGGATCCCGGGACTGTCGTGTGAAAGAGGAATCGAAGTGTTGATCATGGGGGATATCGGATTGCGACCCCTTATGGCCATGCTTATCTTTGCTTTGCCCCGAGTGAGAAGAGGGATGTTCGTTGTATTTGGGCTGATAATATGTTTTCTTCCCAGATGATGAGTCCCGGGAATGATAATCCCTATCGCCATCACCATCTCTGTCCCGGCGTTTTCCGGAACCTGAGTCTCGACCAGAATGATGGGAGATAGATGACCTGCGGAGATGATCAATTCCGTGTGTACGCCCCATGTCACCTACACAGAACTTAAGTAACAACGAATTAGCAAAAGTTGTGTGACGTTGAAAATTTAAGTGGAAGGCGAAGTGCATGTGTTTGTGTGTGTCCTAGTGTTTCCCCCCAACGGACCAGTTTCTTTATAATGGGAGTTTTTTCTCCCTGAGTTTGGGCTTGAACGCCTGCATCGCCTTTGATGGGCGAGTGAAGTTTAAGATCCTCCGGATCGTCAAAATCATAATTGAGTAGATCATCAGGTATGGAGAGGTTCGATAGGCCTTTTTAAGAACTTTCTAAATGCTGAGAGGAAGCCTCTTTCTCCGTTGGAATAAGGGTGATTTTAGAAGTTCCACCATCCTTTTCCTTCCTTATCTTGTACGTCGGTTTCTTTTTCCTCTGCGAAGGGGAAGATGACGTTTCGATGTCATGAACTTCGACTGTTGGGTCCTGAGTGGACCAACGTTCTCATCTTGTGCTTTGGGTGTTTCGGTTTCCTTGATTTCCCCTTCTTCTAGTGCGTCAGGAGCGTTACATGCTGAAGACTCGGCTAGTTTTTTCCCTTTGCCAGAGGCTGGACTGGGTATGGTAACGCCCTGAGGAAGGCTTATCCGACGGCCTTCTGCCAACAGTCCAAACGTTGTAAGTGACTCATTCGAAATGATAGTTCGGATGTCCCATTCTTCGGCAGGAAGGGCTCTAATAGCTTCGACAGCTTCAGAATATTCACGGCCGTCGGGACGTGGATTGATACCTGAAAAGATGGAAAAAAGAGTTAGAAAGGGCACGGCTTTGACCAAACAAGAGTATCGATCCAGGAAAAAGACTTACTTCCTTCCACCCATGTCCTCGCAAAGCTGGGAGGGCGACGCACATAAAACCACTCCTGTTTGTACATGGCAAACTTGGTCCAGGCCCCAGTCAAGATTTGGCATTTGTTGTGCGGCTCGAGAAACATGAAAGAGGGGCTATCTCTCCGCTTCTTGATGTAATATATATATATATATATATATATATATATCTGATGTCACCCGGGGTTGGAGGCCTAGAGAGGACATTCATGAAGAGGATGTAGGTACCGTAGATAAAGGCGTGACAGTTCGGGTGCAGTTGCGATGGGGCAATTTAGATGTATAGCAGCACGTCCCGAAGAAATGTATTGAACGGTGGCACGCTGCCAACCCAGCACATAAATTTGTTACATGCTGTGTATCCAACTGGGGCAAGTGTGGACGATCATGTCCCGATGGAAATAACACATCATCAAAGGGGATTCCATGGACAAAGCATATCTGACGGTGCACACTTTCATTAATCTTCGAAGCCTATGACTCGACTGGGTTGTCCAAGAAAATTGATGCTTCCAAAGCGTCGGGAGCTAGGTTATGAGCAGGGGAAGTCGACAGGTTTGAAGTATCTACGACTTCTTGTCTAGAAAACAGCCTTGGTCTGTCTAAGATTGTAGCGGAGCTAGATTTCCTAGACATCTTTGATAGAGATTGAATCTAGTAGAGCACCTGTTTGAACTATACTTGAAAAACAGTCGATGTTAGACTTAAGAATACAAGTATTCACCCCGTGTGGTGTGTGAACTAGTGTGATAATTCAAATATAAGTGCTGAGAAATTGAAAGTCACAGAGTTGATGGTATAAAGTTGGGCTTTGAATTGTCGCCTTTAAAGACCGTCATCGCTGATCGTCTCCAAAGCCTGGCCTATGATGTTTTCAATTTCGGGCTCAGACATTGGCGCTGTATGTTAAAGGCAATTATCCGTTTTTGTAAATTTAAGTTCAGGCTTGTGATTACTGAAACTAGGAAGTTATCAATCTAGATTAGTTCGATATGCTAGTTTGCTTAGGTCCTTGTCCTTGTTTTTGTCATATGATTAGGCAAAGTGAATAGGTGTTCGGCCTAAGTATCGTTCGACCAAAATATTGATCGGCCTAAGTATCGTTCGGCCAAAATATTGATCGGCCTAAGTATCGTTCAGCCAAAATATTGATCGGCCTAAGTATCGTTCAGCCAAAATATTGATCGCCCTAAGTATTGTTCGGCCGAAATATCGTTCGGCCTAAGTATCGATCGGCATTCGTGCCGTTCGGCCTAAGCACTGTTCGACCAAAATATCGATCGACATCCTGTCCATTCCCCGTTTCCTTTCAGTTTTTCCACTCCAACCTCGTTCGGCAGGGGAAGATCATGCCAAACCATGGCCATGTCAATCCACACCAATAGGCTTGATCTCTAACTCCATTCTCGTGCTACTATAGGACCACTCGGCATTAAAAGATCATGCCGAACCACTACAATGCATCTTCCACCTTTCTCTTCTCCAATCCATCCACCTCGAAATCACCTGAGAGCATACTAAGTTCCACCTCGAAATCACCTGAGAGCATTCTAAGTTCCAGCCCTAGAATGCGTCTGAACCTCAATTCATCACTCTCATTCACACGCCCCCACTTTCTACGATCTATGAAGGATTCACAGGTTCGAGTAATATCCAATATTTCCTAATTTGTGAGAATGATCGAAAGGTTCTTACCAAAGAGTACAGCGGGAGCGCGAGGGTCTATGTGTTTAGGATTGGAGGTTGTTCGAACTTAACTTAGGAAAGGCGTGATGGATTCCAGGTAGGAAGGAAAGATCGAAGAAGTGAAAGAGACTCAAGGGAGGAAAGTTACATACTCTTGGAAAGTCACAGAGGTAAAAAGTGAAAAAGTGAAGAAGAACGAGAATGCCGGCCTTTATAGGGAAGAAGAGGAAGTCAAAAAGACAATGACCGATAGAACAGGTCAAAACGACATCGTTCGGCATCGGCTTAGGCTATGTTGTTCGGCATGACGTCAACATGCATTGCCTCACTCGGTATTCACGAGAAAACACCATCGAGAAGAATAAGCCAAGGCTCGAAGCGAGGCATAGAGGACACATGATTCAAAGCGCATCACGTTTGATCATGTAATGCACTTTAGGGGGCAAGTGTTACCTGGAGATTTGACCAGGCAACTAGGAACTCGACATTTGCATACCATTCGGCATCCAGAGTCATTCGGTATGACAAAGTCATTCGGCATTCCATTCTGCTCGGCATCCAGACCTCGTTCGGCACTTGACCTCGTTCGGCATAAATCTCGGTCGGCATTTGAGATCGTTCGACATTTAGAGTTGTTCGGCATCACTTCGTTCGGCACTCGACCTCATTCGGCATAAATCTCGGTCGGCAATTTGAGATCGTTCGGTATTCAGAGTTGTTCGGCATCACTTCGTTTGGCACTCGACCTTGTTCGGCATAAATCTCGGTCGGTATTTGAGATCGTTCGACATTCGGAGTTGTTCGGCATCACTTCGTTCGGCATTTAGAGTTGTTCGGCATCACTTCGTTCGGCATTCAAAGGTGTTCGACATCACTTCGTTCGACATTCAGAGGTGTTCGGCGCATGAAGATTTCGTTCGGCATCACTTCGTTCGGCATGAAGATATCGTTCGGCATCACTTCGTTCGGCATGAAGATATCATTCCGCATCACTTCGTTCGGCACTTTGCCGTTCGGCATCTATGATTCAGCACACAGAGCTCACTCTTTTTGGGCCGAGATACTTAGCTACCTGGTCCACCAGGGAAGTCCAACCCATCTTCGTCTATAAATAGAGAGGCAGGGGCGCAGTAAAAGGGACCTTTTTTGGAGAACACTGGGAAGACTCTGCCACAATCAAAACTCATTCAAGACTTCCCTTTCTTGCTTAACAATTGTAATCAAATAGTCGACATACGGATTGTATCTGTAATTAATTATCAGGAAAAAAATAAAGATTAACCTCAAAGTGGACGTAGGCAATTACGCTGAACCATTATAAATCTGGTGTTCATATTTTCTACGTTTAAATTTTCATACTGTTTTCTGTTTAGTTTGACTTTGTTCATTAATCCTTCTACACAATCTTTCTTAAGGGTGTTAGTGACTAATTCTGATGCTAACAGGGACAAAAAATTATTTATCATTTTTAATAATTAAAACCCAAATTAATCCATTTTCCAACCTTAGAAACTTCACCAATTCTCATTGAATCAGAATATTATGAATTAAAAACCCACTTCCAAAATAATGTTTCTAACATCATATCGAAATTTCAAGTCATTAGGGTATCATACGATAGATTTTCTAACTTAAACATATCAATAAATTCCATAATAACCACATAAATTCATTAAATAGCATATATTCATCCAATCATTTAGAATATGACATAATAACATCAAAAGATTCAGATTAATACTTAAAACTAAAAATAGCAATTAAAACAAGAGAATCATAACTATTATTCACCTTGATTAGTTAAAGAATGTTAAGTTTTGTATTTGATTTGATTTCCTTAAGCTTTAATCTTGTTTCCCTTGCTTTACTTCCCTTGAATCACCTTGCTATGGCCGGCCTTACTCTTTTAGTTTTGATTGTAAATGAGAGAGAAAATTAGAGAATAAAGGTTTATGTTTAGGAACTTAGATCTATTCCCATTTTTCCCTCAGCATATATTCATTATTCTTATTAAGTTATAAGCTATTTTTATTAACTCATTCGTTAAGGCACAACCCCTATTAATTATCAAATCTCAATCTCCTTAACCTCTACATTATTTTATTTACATTATCCAATTAAATATTCTAAATAATATTAATTAGAATTAGGGTTGTTACAGACTCCCCTCCTCAACGAATTGCGTCCTTGAAATTACGATAAGGTTCACACATCAAACATATAAGCATAGATGTAAAACATACCATCAAAAAATACAGGATAAGTTTCTTTATTCTTGCTTTCCGTTTCCCAAGTATAGTCTCCTTGTCGTCACTCCACTGGAATTTTACTAATTTAACTGTCTTGTTTGTTAGCTTCTTCTCATCCCTTGCTACAACTCGAACTGGTTGTCTAACAAAAATCAGATTCGGTTCAACTACTAAATCTTCCAATATAGTCGGAGTTATAATGCTTTGGATCTCGAACACAATCCCTTAGATGAGAAAATGGAAAACATTATGGGCTCCTACCAAACTATTCGATAACTCAATCATGTAAGCGAGTTTCTCGATTCTTTAATAGGAAATGGTCCAGTAAACCTAGGTGCAAATTTCTCTAACTTCCCAAATCATATTACACCCATCATCGATGACACTTTGACGAAAACATGATCTCTAATCGAGAACTCCTAGTCTTTCCATCTCTTATCCGCATAACATTTTCGCCTAGACTAAGCTTCCTTCAATCTAGCTCGAGTCAACTCAATCTTTTCTGTAACTTCTCTTCCTAAATCTGGACCAAGAATCATTCTACCACTAGTCCCTAACCAACATACGAGTGATTTACACGGCCTTCCATATAAAGCTTCAAAAGGTTTCATTCCTATACTATTCTAATAACCATTATTACAGGAAAATTCAACCTAGTGCAAATGGTCTTCTCATGACCCACTAAAATCTAGTACATAAGCTCTTAACAAATCATCAGGTTCTTTATTGACTTTCTCAATCAGTCCATTTGGTTAAGGGTGATAAGCGGTACTCATCTTAAGCTTGGTACCTAACACTTCCTGTAAACTCTCTTAGAGTTCACTAATGAACAAGGCATCTCTGTCACATACTATACTACTAGGAATCCCATGCACTTACAATATTCTTCATGAATAACTTAGCCAATATAGGTGCCGTTCTTGTCGACTTAACGGGAGTAAAGTGTACACTCTCAGTCAGTCTATTTACCACAATCCAGATACTTTCATTTCCCCTATTCGACCTTAGCAACCCGTTTATGAAATCATAGATATAGAATCCCATTTCCACAATGGTATGTCTAAAGGCTGAAGTAATCCACTAGGCTTCTTATGTTCGGCTTTCATTTGCTGGAAATTCAGACACTGTTTTACCAATAAGCCCGCATTCCTTTTCATACCCTTCCAGAAGAAATTTCTCTTCATATCTTGATACATCTTAATCCCTCCAGGATGAATAATAAACTTCAATCGATGACACTCCCTAAGGACTTCATTTCTTAGGTCTCCCATATCTAGAACACATATTTTTCCTTTCTTTCTCAGCTATCCATTTTAGTTAAGGTAAAAATCCTTTAAATCATCAATCTCCTTCCACCTTCCAATCTTCTAATTCTTTCAAATAGCAATGGATCATCTATTTGCTTAGAAGCAATCCTTTCGATCAATACTAGTCGAACTTCCAAACAAGAAAACATCGCGGTTTTCCGACTAAAACAGAGAGCTGATCTTAACCACACGCTACAAGTAGTCAACGCTTCCACATCTTTCCTTTCCAACATCATCGTTAACACTTCGCTTAGCAGCATTGACTACACGTGGAGTACAATGGAGATCTGAGGCTAGTTTTAGTCGACAAACTACCATGTTATCATGTTTAGAAATTCGACCGATGATGATCGAAAGGATCGCATCTAAGCAGAAAGATGATCTAGTATTAGCTGAGAAGATTAGAAGGCTAGAGGCCGAAACCAAGATTGATAATCTAAAGGATTTTAGTCTTGATCAGAAAGGGTGGTTGAGAAAGAAGGGACCATTGCGTATCCCCAATGTAGAAAACCTAAGGAAGAAGGACCTTAGAGAATGTCATCGATCAAATTTCATGATTCATCCTAGGGGGACTAAGATGTATCTGGACATGAAAAGGAGTATCTATTGGAAAGGTATGAAAAGAGATGTAGGCTTATGGGTGAGGTAGTGTTTGAACTGTCAACATGTAAAAGCTGAACATCAGAAACCGAGTGGGTGACTTCAGCCTTTGGATATTCCAGTCTGAAAATGGGATACTATCTTAACGGAATTCATAGATCGGTTGCCAGTCATATAGAGGATATGAGAGCATCTGGGTTATAGTGGACAGGTTGGCTAAGAGTGCACACTTTATACACGTTAAGTTGACTATGACAGCACCAGATTTAACTAAGTTTTTCATGAAGAATATAGTTAAATTGTATGGAATTCCTAGTAGTGTAGTAAGTGATAGAGATTCCTTATTCACTAGTGAATTCTGGAAGTGTCTGCAGGATACTATAGGCCCAAGCTCAATATGAGTGTCGCGTACCATCCACAGATAGATGAAAAAATGGAGAGAGTTAATAATGTCTTAGAGGATTTGTTAAGAGCTTACATGCTAAATTTTGGACGATCATGGGAAGACCACCTATACTTACTCAAGTTTTCGTATAATAACAGTTATCGGACTAGTATAAGGATGGCATCATTTGAAGCTTTGTATGTAAGACCATGAAAATCTCCCATTTGTTGGTTAGAGACGAGGGATAGATCAATTCATGGTCCGAATTGGTTAAAGAAGCTGCTGAGAAGATTGAGTTAATTCAGGCTAGAATAAAGGAGACTCAGTCTAGGCAGAAAAGTTATGCTTATAAGAGATGGAAAAACTTAGAATTATTGGTTTGAGATTATGTTTTCGTCAAAGTGTCACCGATGAAGGGTGTGATCAGATTTGGTAGATCAGGGAAGTTAGCAACAAGATTTGTCGGACCATTTCCTATTGGAGGATCAGGAAACTCAAGTGTAGGGTAGGTTTACTAAATAGTTTGGCAGGAGTCTACAAATTTTTTTATATTTCTCATCTAAGGAAGTGTATTCGAGATCTAGAGACTGCTATTACACCAACTATGTTAGAAGATCTAGTAGTGGAACCAGATATGACTATAACTAGAAAACCGGTTTGCATAGTTACGAGAGATGAGAAAAAATTAAGGAACAAGACAATTAGATTAGTCAAAGTCCAATAGAGTGACGACGAGAGAGACTGTATTTGGGAAACCGAGAGTAGGATTAAGGACACTTATCCTGGCTTGTTTCATGGTATGTTTTACCATTATGCCTGATTGTTGTAGGTACCTTATCGTAATTTCGAGGATGAAATTCTTTAAAGAAGGGAGTCTGTAATGACCCTAATTTTCGTTAAGATTATTTAGACATTTAATTAGACAAATTAAACTAAATAATGTAGAAGGTTAGGAGGTTGAGGTTTGATAATTGAGCCATGCCTTATGAATGAACTAAAATAAGTAATTAAAACTTAAAATAAGGAGGAGGGAAATTAGAAGGGCAAAATGGAAGAGCCTTATTTTATATCCTAAAACCATCTCATTCTCCACTTCATTCATTCATTTGCACTTACAAACAAAAACCTAAGGGGTGTGGCCGACCATTAAAGAGAAGGGAAACCAAAAATTAAACCTAGGAGATTCAGCATCAAGAGCTTAGGAAATCAACGTCGATCCAAATCTCAACATTCTTAATCAAACCAAGGTGAATAATTAATTTATATTGCTATTTTTGATGAATGATTTCAATTTAAAGGTAAATCTGTTTTCTTTCACAAGTATATACCATGTTAAGTTGATGATTTATGGAGATTTAATAAGAATTTTATGATATGTTTGGATTAGAACACCTAACATATGACATCCAATGAGTTGAGTTTTTGATATATGGTCAAAAATATTATTTTAGAAGTGGGTTTCAAGTTTCATAATTTTCCAAGTGAATTTGGATTTATCATGAATTTTCTATGAGAAAAAATAGTTAATTTTTGGTTTGGATTATTTCAGGAAATTAAATAATGTCTTCGGGTCTGCAATTTATATATATTAGAAAACATATTTAATGGGAATTATTATGATTTTGGGGATTTTTCCCAAGTTTTTAATTATGGTTAATAAGTTATTTAAGTTGAAGGGCTTAAATGTTTTAATTATTATAAGAAGAAGATTTGGTTATTTGCTAAAATGTTTTCAGTTGTTCAATGCTTAGCTTTTTAGAAAAAAATTGGTAAATTATTGGAAACCAATCACATTTTGGCAAATTATGCAAGTTAGGTGAAAAGAAATTGCGTTAAAAGTTATAAAATCAGTTTTATATCAAATTACAACTTCGCCACTTTCATTTGCTTACTTCCGTCACCATACTCAGTAAACCTTTCACACCCATTCAAAACCTATGCACATGGTATTAAATAATTGGTATGCAGTGTATTAGAGAAAGGCAGAAGGAAAGAATGGTGTCGAAAGCATGCTTGCGAAAGGGTTGAAGCCGCCTTTATTTGCTTTTGAACCCCTTCGATACCCTAACTGCCACATTAAAACCTTTTAACTCGGTAAGAACCCGCTTTTTATAACCGTTAGATCGCTGAGTGCGGAAGGTTGTTTTCGAATAAATACCCCTCCGCAACCATTGAAGCTGCCTTCTCTAATGTTTTCGAAAGGAATGACTTATCCGCTTTTACTGATAGTTTCAGAGGCAATGGTTTCGAAAGGATGGCTTTCGAATGTGTCCTCTTTTATACTTTTTAGTTTGTTTTGTTTTCAAACTATGGTTTCGAAAGTAATACTTTTAATTGGTTTGAAGCTATTCTTCCATAACTTCTTACTTGAACCCAATGCTTTCCAAAGGTATGTTTTAAGTGTTTCGAAAGGTATGTTTTAAGTGTTTCAAGAGGAACGCTTTCAATGATTCCAAAAGGGATGCTTTCTATGATTTCGAGAGGGATTGTTTAAGGTTTTAAACAATGGTTTTAAAGGTACTGTTTTGGCTTTGTAGCCTAATGTTTTCTAAGCTAAAAAGGGCTTTAACTTATTTCAAAGGAATAGATAACCTTATTGATTTTAGGCTTTCATCAACATTGTTTTGTAAAGCATATATCATGGCATAAATATTTTGAGTAAAGCAAAGATTATGATTTCCTTGGTTTATAAAGATATGATTTCAAGAGTAAATCATTTATAAAAATTGTTTTCAAGAAAATGAAATTTGAATAAGGTGGGCAGCCAAGGTATTTGCTAAGTATATGACTCAGAAATCAAATGACCAGATGGGTTGTATGGGGTCACGCCCTATACTTTAGCTAGTAGCCCCTAGCTAATATAAGTCCAAAATTCTAGTGTGTAGGGCTTTGTCACAGGAAAGACTAAAATATTAGCCAGATAAAACTATAATGTTCGTATAGATATTCCATTATTTACCTGATTTATATGCATATATGTATTGTTGTTATAATCAGTTTGATTGTAGGATTTTGATTTGCAACAGATATGACTTTGAAAGGATATTAGTGAGGGGAAACCCATTCCACTAAGAGGCATGGTCTCACTTAATATCAGTAAACTGAGACATGATAGAATTATTCACACCAGGCTTTATGTCGGACTTAAAGTTTATATTTTCTCTTTGAACCCTTGGGTGCTTAAAATTAAATTTGAGTAGATTGAGAGTTAAGGACTTTTCAGGTTTATTAGGTTGAACGAATAAGCTTCCGAAGACGTGCAAAAGGCAAAGCTAGCTATGTAGGAGTCATTTAATAGTGTTTTTGATGTGTTGTATTTATGACTGATATGTCTATCTATCTAGTACTTTGATCATTCAATGAGGCATCTTCATATGTCACTCTTGGCGTATTTTGTAATTGTTGTAATTGATCAAAACCAAGGAATCGTTTTGGGATTATATACTTAAATATGAAATATTGATTTGAAATGTAATCATAAAAGCTGTTTTGATATCTGTCTTGAGTTTATTTCATATTCATGTATTTCTGATATTATGGATACCATTAACATTACCATATTATGTCATCGAAAGTCAATACTATAAATGACTGCATCATCTGTAGCGCTTAGCATCAGGCCTCAAAGTAGGGGGTGTTACAACTTGGTATTAAAACATAGGTTCATAAAAACTTAAAAGAAATCTTAAACTAAAAATGATTTTTGAAAACGTAATCCTGAGGAATTGGAGAAAAGATTAGGGTATTAGATAACATTGTAGTAACGTACTTGTATTTGTTATATGTAAGTACATGATTTATCTCTATTCCCCCATCTCTCTTAGGCTATTCTTCTGTATCTTACAAAGACTCGAATGCAGAGTTAAAGAGGGTAAGATATGGATGCTAGGATGAAAGAGTTAAGCTTAGTGGAGGAAGCACCACGACTAATGGAAATGCCAGACCAAACGCTAGAAAGAATCCAAGTCGGGCATAGGCTACTAATGTGGGTGTTGGAGCATCGCAAGTTGATATGAGAGTTATGTATCAGTTCTTCGTCAACATGATGCAAGCTGTAGTTGTTACAAGATTAGTCGTAGGAAATGTTGGAGGAGGAAATCGGAAAGCTCTGATGGTCAATAACTATGCGGTTATGCTAGGCTTGAAGGAAAGCCGTTTATCGACACTGAGGATGCAATTGAAGAGAAGAATTGGTTGCATCATTACGAAAGGATTTTAGCTGTAGAATTCAACGATGAACAAAAAAGATGTAACGACCAGGGATTTCTGTTCATTGATTTTGAATATTTAAGTAATTTTAAATATTGAATAAATCGTTTTTAATGGTTTTAAACTTGAATTCAAATGTATAGATTGTTTGAAATATTTGAATTGAAGAATTTATATTCGAATGAGATTTCAAATAATGGGAATTAAAGGAGAATATTAATTCAATAGATTATATAGCTTTATTTAACTTGTTTTATTGAATAAATAAAAATGGTGAAATCCATTTGTAAATTGATTGGTAACAGTCAATAGTTCAAATAAATAATTGGAAAATAAAATTTTATTTTTATGACTCGATTTCTGTTGACGTAGTTTTAAATTTATTTATTTGATTTTCCCATAATTTTTGATTTGGAAAGTTTTGAAGCTAAATTTGACGTTTATCGTCAAATAGCAGCATTTTGTGATTTTACAGAATGCAATAACCGGTGCACATTTTTATGGTTTTGGGATCATGTCGCTGTTTTGAGCGCGATCAGATATTTTTTTTATCATTACGTGTCCATACATGAACAAAAGGCGGTATAGCGGGGTATCCAAAAATTTAAAATTTACATACATCCAAACTTATAACGATTCATACTAACAGTCTACTTTTGCCGCCCCGTACCCTTCTTCTTCTATCTTTTCACATGATCAAAGGAAAAAGCTGAGAAAACATCATCATTTTGCTCAAATTTATTTAGGTTTAAAATAAAGATTTAAATCAGCACTTACCATATATTTCTTCATTCCTTCACTCTCCCTTTTCCATTCGATTCTAGATTTATCAAAGAAGAGAAAGAAAAAAGGCCGCTTACTTTAAAATCAAAAATAAAAGATTTTAATAAATGGAAATTGTAAAATTCATTTTTTTCGAGTTCATTAGCTCGAGACATTCAACCCTCGTCAAATTGGTAGCGTGCGATCAAGTTTGGGAGTGGCCAAAGCTTTTGGTCAAAAACTAAGGTTACACTTTATCAGCATTTGAGTAGGAATTAGGCCGAGGCGATGTTTGTAATGCGTTGCTCGAGCGGAAACGAAGGTATGTTGTTGGTTTTGGAGAGTGCGATCAAGTGTGGATGATTACGACTTTTCACTATAGAGGCAGGCGATGTTCCATCGGGATCTAGGTGGGGGCATCGACTGTTGATTTGGGGTGATGACCGCGAAGAGAATTCGAAGAGGAGATGATCGGAGAGGGTCTTGTGCATTTTCCTGTAAGAATGAAGGAGTGGTTGATTGTTGAAGATCTCAGCCATTGGTATTTCGTGCATGTATCAGTGTATATTTATTCATTCGAGTAGATGATGGAGGGAAGAGAGGTACAGGGCAGTAGCGGCTTTGATTTTTGATGGACCGGGCCTCTTCTTTTGTTGGTTAATATATTTAAAAACAACTATGAATTTATGTTAACTATCAATTAATTTATTTCGAAGTTCATTATTCCATATTAAATTCATACGAGGTCCAAAAATCGTGGAATCTATCACATTGGATTCGTAGCTACGAAATATACAAGCTGGAATCGATATGGAATCGATCAATGTTAGCTGGAATTTTTAGATTAAATCGAACGTCGTTCGATTTAATTTAAAGTTCGAATGATCAACAAATTAAAAGTCAAGGTAAGTAAATCTCACTCATTTGGATTACTGGGTTTAATTTATAATAATTAAAATTAATTATTGGACGATTAGTTGAATTGATATATTATTATTTGTAACATTCCCTTTTTTAAATCAAATTTAAATTTGTAATTAATTTAGTTTTTAGATTAATTTGAAAGAAATTTGGAAAATAAATAGATTATGAATAGAATAAAATTCATATTTATAAAAAGATATTTGTTTATTTACTCATTTATAAATACAAATTAATTGTATATTAAATTTTGAATTTGAAATTCAAATATAAATGTGTTGAAATATAAATTGGATTTAAATCTATATTTTAAATTAATAGAAATTTGTTTAATAATATACATATGTACTATGTGTGTGTGTGTATTAATATTTGGAAGTTAGATTTGAAATTATATAATGTAATAATTTTCAAAAGGATATTAAAGTTGTATATATATATATGATTTAAAAATATATGCATGTATAAACATAACTAAGTATATTTTGCTTAAATTAATAAAAGGTTTAAAAACATAAAACATATTTTCTAAATTAAAATAAAGTGAGGGTTTAAAACAAAGTTATAAATAAATTTAACAAAAAGGACTTAAACACAATTTAATCAAAAGTGACATTTGTTAATTAATAATATCCTTCATATTACGAGTGTTAACATAAAGTTACAAGTGTATAGTTTAATTTAAACAAGTGGCAATATGGTTTCATTCAAATTTAAATACATAAATATATTGCTTAAGAAAGAAACCAGATTTCTCTTCTTCACTTTTCAAACCAGTAAACTAAAAAAAAAGAAAATCAAAACCTATTCAGACAAATTCATCTCAACAATCCCAAACTTCAGAATCAAAAGCAGATCTATTGCAAGCCTGTAAACAATTTAAAGATCAAAAATCTGTTTCAAGCATTTCAAACCTGATCAAGCCCAGAAATCAAAATACAAAAAAAAAACCAAAGTAAAGATCAAAGCAAAGTTTTAAAGCCTGAAGCAGTTCAAATTTCAGCTTCAGATTCAACTCTGAAAAACAAGCAAAGATTCAACATTAAGATCATTTCCAGATCAAAGTTGTTTCCAGATATTCAAATCCAAGTTCTAGGCTTTTTCTTCTTCTTTGTTCAAACTTCAATCCAGGTGAGAAAATCTTATTTTTAAAACCTGATATGCTTAAATTTTTATGCCTATGATGATGATGTGTTTATACAAAAGAAAATGTGATGTATATTTGTGTGTGTGTGTGTGTGTGTGTGTGTGTGTATATATATATATAAAGAGATAAGTATGCATGTTTGGGTATATGCATTACCCCTCTCTGCTGTTCTTCAGGCAAGCATTCTTCATAAGGAAAATTCGTATCTCAGATTATAAATAGATTTAGGTGATGATTTATAAATAAAAGTTGATCAAAACAGTATAATACCAATTTTAAAAATAATTTCAAGCAATTTTATTAAGCAATTGATTATGAAAATAGATATCACGATAATAATCAATGTTGGTCGGAAAATCAAATGACTTAATCTCACGTTTTGATTCCATGATATGATTAGTGCTTGCAAATGATGAATTTAGAAAAAGGAATCATAATATTTAAGATTGGGATGGCCGAGATTTTTCGAGTTGAACAAAAAACATGTTTTCGTCAATATCTGACGAACGGTGACGAATGGGATGTCGCGATTGATAGTAAAGGAGGCTGGTGGATATGCGATTATCAAAAAAAATGTTCGTATGAATTCTAGTCCACCATGGAGATCAGGCAGTGTTGATTTAGGGTTGTGTAGTAGTCGGGTTCGTCAATGCATTCGAATCAAATTATCTGTCGTGGGTGATCTGGAATCGATCATACCGGAGGGTGTCGTCGCGTGGGTTATGAAGCACTTTTTGTAGCGGCGGTGAGGTTTCTGGCGATATGTTTGTTTTCGATTTCTGATTAAATCGATGGTGATGGATGGTCGTGCTGGTCAATGGGGGTGCCAGCGACATGATGAAGATCGGGGTAGTGGTCGGAAGCGATCGAAGTTCCTGTGCACGTTTACATGAATTTGTATGTATCTGGGTTGATGGAATGGTTGGGGAAGACGAAGAGTATATCTTGTTCAAACTCAAAGATTTTGCGAATTTACTCGGAGAAAGAAAAATATGGGATAGCTCGAAGAAGGGTTCGGGTAAAATAAGAAAAGACTCGGGTCTATAGCTTTTATATAAAAATAGTTTTTAAACTTAAAAAACAAATCAAGTTTAATTTGATACAATTTTGTTAAAATCCATTTTGTAAGTGGTAAATGTTATCTAAGTTTTGAATTGATTAAAAGTTAATTTATTTATGAAAGTGATGAAGGAAGAATTGATTTATGAAGGTGATTAAAGGATGATGATTTTAAAGAATAATTACTTAATTAAAGATTGATTAAGGATAATTAACTTTATAATTAAGGATAATTAATTATATGACTAAGGTCAATTAATTTCATGATTAAAGTTAATCAATCAAGTAATTAAAAGATAATTACTCAATGTAATTAATTTGTGATTTATTATTTTTGTGATTAGAGATAATCACTTATTGTAATTGATTAAGAATAATTAATTAGTTAATGATAATTAATTAAGGATTAAATAAATAATGTAATTAATTAAGGATAATTAATTAAATGGTAATTATTTAAGGGTTAATTAGTTAATGTAATTAATAAAGGATAATTATTTAAAGGTTAATTAAATAATTAAAGGGTGATTATTTAATAATTAAAGGTTAATTTATTAATTAAGGTTGATTAATTAATAATTAAAGGTTAATTAATTTATTAATAAATGATTAAAAGTTAATTAGTTGAAATGATTTGTAATTAATTAATATTAATTAACCAGGATTAGTGTTTCATAAGTAATTAATCTGATTTAAATTAATCAGATAAATTGATTGATCTTACTTATGGATGTTTTGACATTATATTAAATGTCTGAATTGTTTGATATCCCTAATATGTGATGCTCTGTATTGATTTAAGTTGTGATGAACGTAATTTATTTATCTGTGATAAATTTATATTATTTATCTATGAATCTGTGAATGCAAGATAAGCGTTATAGATTATACCGCTTATCGATATTGATATGCTTGAATCTGCGATGTGGTGATTGATGATGTTTCACTATTGTGTAAACCCCCTAGACTACACTACACACACACAAATATGGATTTCATGGGAAATCGGTTAAGTTACAGATGTTTTGAATTAAAATATTATTTGTTTAAAAGTTGAATTTTGAATCCAAATGGTTTTGGAAATATAATTGGGTTGAATATGGAAAGCTTTTTGAAAGGAAGTTTTGAAATTTAAATTTAGTTTGAATATTCTATATCTTGTTAAGTTTTGAAATTATTTTGGAAACTATGGTTTTAAAGTTTTATACAAGTTATAATATATATATATATATATATATATATATGTGTGTGTGTGTGTGTGTGTGTGTGTGGATTTTAAAACCATCCTTAAAGCTATTTAAAGGTGTTATTTTGAGAATTTATATTTAACTCAAGTTTATACTTTAAAGGCTATAACTTGTGTATAATTGTTCGGATTTTTCCAAAGCCAAAAAACTCTTTGTTTTCAAATGATAATTGCTTTCCTATTAATGAAAGAATTTTCAGTTTTGTTGAAAGGGTTTTTCAGGTTATGAATGAATCTTTGGAAATGGTTTTGAAAGCTATAAATTGAGTCTTTCTTTTAAAAAAATTGGATGAGTTGATCCAATTTGAAAGGGAAATTGTTTTGAAATGTTATGAATGAATCTTTGTGAAAGATTGTTGAACTTTGTTTTGAAATTGAAGGGGATCTTAAAGGTGTATCTTTTGTATAAAAGATTTGAATTGTAAATAGTTTTGAAAGCTATGAATTAATCTTTGTGAAAGATCGGTGAACTTTGTGAAGTGAATCTTTTTGTTTAAAGATTTGAAAATGGTAATTTGTTTAAACCATTTGAAAGAAAGGTTTTGGGAATAAGTTGTGACTTAACTAAGATCCCAATATCCATATGTTTTTAAAATATTACGATCATTATTCGGTTTAGCCAGGAGAGGACATTATGTCATATAACCCATTCCGAATAATGATACGACGTAATGGACAGCATTTGAAGACCGGTGGTGAAGACCGGGTATTTTCGAGAACGAGAGGATAACCCATCGAATGTCTCTGCACTGAGTCACGCCAATATAGAGATCTCCATATGTAATGGGGAGTCTGATCGGGATTGTGAATACCCAGATTGCAAGGACTTCTTTGTGAAGTGCCTTCTTTTCTGTTCGAACCCGGAACAGACTTGTATGGATGTGTGTCTGACATTATACTTTGAGATGTAAAGCCGGTTTCTATCAAATACATTTCTGTTTGGTGGCGGAGAATTCATTCTTTTAGCTTAACACCCGTCTCTGAGACGTACGAGCTCAGAGGTTATGTAGTTGATGGTTACTAGTGATACATTCCCAATTTGGTAATGTGGCATACAAAGTGCTGCTGATCATTTATTGATCAAAGCATGGCTTTCGTGAAAAGCGTAGCTTTGTGGACGTGACTTCGTCGAACCTCACAACCCGAAAATGGTCGAAACAGGAATCGTTACAGCAAGGTTATTTGGGGGTAGCACCCCTTGAGGGTATGTCCATTTCCTTCTGGATAAAAGGTGGTATCATGGTATGGAGCCCAGATATTTCACCTATGTTGTTGTAGAAAATTTATTGCTTTGTGGTTGTTGGTTGAGAGGCGCCTCGGATAAAGGTTGGTAACGACCGGGGGGTGGCATACTCGTGTCAGTAGTTACCTAGTTACAAAGGTAACCCAGCCTTGTGTTGGCAGAGGTCCGGTTAGGTTCTCGGGGGCGTCCCTCCATAGGCATTCCATTAGGTGTAGGAAGTTCCTTTGCCTGACCGTTGTGGGAAATCCAATCTTTCAATACGCGCCTTGTACGGTTTTGGTTGTATAACCAGCCATTTACTTATGTTGGTCACCACTTTTTAGATGGCAGCTATAGTAGGCATATAATAATGGTTGTATGCTAGCTAAGATTAATATTATACTTTCGAAAGGTTTTTGCACTATGCATTAATAATAATATTAAAATATTTTTGCGTGTCAAGCATGTTTGACTATCATAAGGAGAAATCTCCTCCAATTGTGTGCTTGCATTGTGTGTGTGGCGGAAGGCCTTATGGTAGTTTCATTTTCCAAAAAGCATTGTGGATTTCTTTTAAAATCTTTTGTTTTATTTTGATAATGATAAACTGTTTTTGTTTGCTCTTACCACTCCCATGACTGACCTGGAGTTTATTGTTCCCTTTCTAAACTCTAGGAGCCCATAATTTTCCATACGGGCAGCCTTGATTTAGATTTTCAAATAATCGGCTAGTAGATGTAGATTCAATAGCTTTCAGTCTTTGAATTTTAGAGATTCGATAGCTTTCATTCTTTGGATTTTAGCTATCCCTTTGTCCTTCTCTTCAACATTGGGGATCGGACCTGCTTAAGTCCAACTTGATGGTGGTTCGAGCTTTCGATTTGGAGTTTTGGAGCATTGGATTTGGGATGCAGTTTGTGGATTCATTCTCTCTTGAAGAAAATGTTGGAGTTATCTTTTCCGTTGTTGTATCTTTCCACTGCTATGTATCTCTGATTATGTGATATTCATTGTATCATTGTTGTATCAAATGTTGTATATCAATGATATATTGTTTTCTTCCGCTGTGTTGTTATAAGCTCCGGCGAACTAGATGCGGCATTTGAATCTGTGGCATTTGAATACGGGTGAAGTATTCGGTGCTGATTTTCAAAGGCCGAGTCAGGATCGTTACATTATTAGTTGAATATTTTATTATATATGGTAGTGTGTGTATTCCGGGTATATTCCCGTCGATTGGAGAGGATGAGACACTATGCTTCCTACATAATAGCAGATGACCCTATATTACCACGATATTCCGCCTCGAAGCAGGATTGGAATTTATGTTATATAACATCCGTGGATGTAGAAAAATAGGATGGAGAGTTCCAATTGGATTCCTCAAAAATGTTGATTTTAATTTATTTTTTTCCTTGGCAATGCTGATGGGGTTGAATGGACCCCTACCATTTATTGATCCACCATGGGAAAAAAACAAAGTACCAAAACAAAGTAACCGAAAAAACCAAAACATTAAACACCAAACAAAGGGGTTAAAGGATGGTGGATCAAAACAAAGAAGACAAAAATTAAAAGGAGAAAAGAAGAAACACTAGGAAAGCACAGAAGAGGGTACATAGATACACAAAGAAGCACATAGAGATCGTAGATCGCAGATATCAAATTCCATCTCTTGGATCATAGGGGATAGTGGCATCATGCATGCCTTTCTTCACCTCAAATCTGATGTAGTCCAATAGTTGTTTACTGTTCATGATTTTTCCAAGATTGAAAATCCTTGAATTTCTCTCCAACCACAAGAGTCTTACAAATTTATTGAATATAATTCCATACCCTAAAGCTCGCTCGTCATTGTAGACCATCACCCTAAACAGTTTTTCCCATTCATCAAGACCATTCATTCCTTTAAGTCTGAAACCAATAACAGTCGGAACATTAAGCCAGAGACCTCTGGTAACGGTGCAATCGAAATTTGGTTTATTGGATTTTAATTTCATATATAGTAATAGGAGTGTTACGGCACGCGCTTCACGCGTGATGATGGTACACTCTTCGTGTGCAAATTGTTTTTTTACAAATTATATATGTTTAACATATTTAGGAGAAAATGATTTGCATAAATATTTAATCATGTTTTTATGTTTAAATCATGTATAATTAGTATGAATTTTTGATCTACGTTGCAACATCAAACTTTTGTTTTTTTAAATTTTTATTTGTATTATTAATTAGCAAATAAATGAATCTATAAAGAAAATTTATTTGTTAGATCCTATTTTTGTGTATTTTTAACTGATAAGATTTGATAATACTGGTAGATGGGTCACTTAAATTTGTAAAAAAAAATTAATTGTTGGATCCTATTTTTAAGAGATTAATATTTGTATATTGACGTTTTGAAATTGTAATGGAAAGATCCTATTTTTAAGTGATTTATGGTTTTAATAATATCCATAGAAGGGCATTTTTGGTAGTTCACGCTGACACCAAAAAAGTGTGACATCAAAAGCATTACAACTATTATTAAAGATATATGATGTGTTAGAACAATCTGTATAGATTAGGTTATGATTTGATTTATTGGATGTTATAGTAGCATTGGCCATGATATTTTTTTTAAATATCATAAATACTATATTTGAAATTAAAGGAATTAAAAGGAGATTTTGGATTTAAAAATATTTATATCAAAATTTGGATTATTTTAAAGGAAATTGATTTGGATAAAAACAATGATTTTATTCTGGGTTTGTACTCAACTGTTCGTAAAATGTTTTAATTGGAGATTTAAAAATAATTTATATAAGGAATTTTTTTAACTATGGATTCTTAAATGACTTTTTTTGAAAATATGGATAAGGAGTTTAAATCAATATTTAAAATAGATTTTAAAAAAAGGGGATTTATAAAGCGATAGATTTAAAAATGAAGTTTTTAAATGAGAATGTTTTATAAATATGTGAAATCCAAATGAGTTTATAAATAAGGGGAAATGATTATCAGTTGATAAATTGGAAATATAAATTCACAATGTGAATTTTTATCGAGCTATGGAAATCAGCTTTTGGAAAAAAATAATGGATTCTATTTTCGAAATGTGAGAATAATTATGAAATTGAAATGTAGTCATTGTGATATGTATCGAGAGGGATTTATAAATTGAAATCGGTAATATTGGATTTTAAAAATCAATTTTTGTCGAGAAATTAAAATTTGTTTTAAAATGGGATTTTCGTTTATTAAACTATATAGTTAAAGCTGTTTTAGTATTGAAATATTTTAAGAAGTGGATTATTCAAATATTAATATTTATTGAAATGAATTCACATTTTTATAATAAGCTTTCTAAATCGATTAGTTTTATCTAAAAATGAATTGGAAATAAGTTATCGATGAGTATTTAAAGTGTTTTAATATTTTAAGTAATTACTTAAACAAGTTTTTTTAAAATAAATTATTATTCTTTAGAAATACTTATCATACACATGGAAATTTGAAATGACTGTAATTTATTTATAAATCCTCTCGAGATTTTAAACGGCGTTTATTCAACGGATATGATTTTTACCAAAGAAATCTGGTAATGGATCTTTGGAAACTTAAGGAAACTTCCGGAATGTTGAAATATGAGAACTATGAAAATGAATTATAATTCATAAAAGTAGTTAGAAATGAGTAGTTGGAGTTATGGACAAGGGTAGTCTATTTTGGAAATTTTAAAGGAAATTAATTGTTGAATTTCGAAAACTTATAGAATTCGTTATAAACGAGTTAAGAAATTTACAAATAAATTGTAAAGATTTTGAGAAATAGGAAATAAATGGTCTCTTTCCTAAGTATTGGAAATAAAATAAGTTTAGGAAAATATACTTATAAACATTTCCTAAGTATGGATATTTAAAATGATTTGAGAAATATACTTATAATAGTTTCCTATGTTTGAAATGAAGGGTTTGGAAATATTTATGTAACGACCCAAAATTTTGATTATTTGAAATTGAAATATTTAATTGATTTTAAATATTTTAAAGTTAACTTTTGACTTGAATTTCAAATATAACTATTTATTGACAATTAATTTTTGAATTTAATGACTAGAAATTGGGTAAATTTTTTGGATCTGGATTTTCAAGTCTGTTAAAAATAATTTGAAGGCTTGTAAAATTTATATTGATAATATTGAAGATAATAAAAGCTTTAAAATTGAATGGAGAAGTAATATGTTCGGTTTTAAAAATATATCGTTTAAATTGACGTTTAAAAATAGCTTTCCAGGGCACAGTCTCGGATTTCGACGAAAATAGTTCCAATGGATCCGCAATAGTGTATTATTATCGGATTTCAAATTTCGTAATGTTTGGAGTTATCGTTTGGTCATACGGTGTATAAACGCGATGAAATTTATATCTAAAATTCAATATAATAATTGGGTTCAAAAAGCTATCTTCTTCATACGATCAAATTAGGACTTGAAATCTTTCCCATTGCATTCTGAATAGGGGTATAACATTATAAATGCCTAGCGGCATGCCTCGATATGAGGTCGAGATTTTAGGCTATGATTTCGAGATGATTTAAATTTTAAAAATATATAATAATATATTGATCTGTCAAACAATTGACATCAGAATTATTTCATTTCCCACTTCAAAACACTGTAGTAAGTTGATGTAGGCACGTTAACATCTCGTTTGTCTCCTCCTATTTCCTTTTTAAAACCTGCTCATAGAAAATTCAAAAAATCAAGAAAAAAGGAATGGCCGAGAACAAAAAGAAGGAAAGTGCTTCGACCATTTTATACTAGCGATTCACTGTTTCTTTTCCCCCTAAAAGATCTGGATTCTTTACTCTTCAATCAATTCTCGAAATCGATTCAAACAAAATATAATAGCTTGGAGGCGAAGATGTCAATTTCTATGATTCAATTTGGACCTTGGCTCTGGTCCAGGCGAACGCGAATCAGCTCGCGATGGAGGCACGAGCTTGGAGGGCGGCGTCGATCGATGGTGAAGGGGAAGTCGCGGCCAGAGGTGGACGTGAGGCGAGTGGACGAGGAAGTGGTGATCAAAGGCAGGTGCGATTCATTCGAGTGAGGTGGGTTTGGGTTAGGCGAAGATGCATTGTCAGCCAGTACTAGTGGGCTTCAGTAGCATAGGGGTCGTTCGTGTCATCGGAGGCAAGAAAGGAGGCCAGAGCAGTGGAGTTCGGTGCAGCTGAGGAAGGCGGAGTCAATGGTGGCTTTGGGTGAAGTTCGGTGATCGTGGTTGACGATGTGGTGATGTCTAGTGGTCGCAGCTTGTTCGTAGGTAAGCCTGGTTTCGAGCAATGCTTGGGAAGTGGAGTTTTTGGTTTATTGAAGTTAATTCGGAGATTTAAAACTATAATTAAGTTTAACTTTTATAGTTAGTTATTTAATTAGGAATTTAAAGTTGATATGGCCAATAAAATTTTAATGAAAATTTCAATGCGAGGTCAAATTGGATGGAACATGCAATCGATACAAAAAAATGGATTGATCAGAAAATTCAAAAAAGGAGAAGTTGAGTTAACCTCACCCAACTTGGATTTCCGTAATCAATTTTAAACTGATAAAGTTTATTATTGATTGGTTGATAGAATTGATAATTGTTATCAGTTAAATGTGATATTATATAGTAGTTTATATATATATATATATATATATTGGAGTGATTGATATTCTCGCACTTATATACAGCGGATGAGACCCTATGCTCCCCGCATAATAGCGGATGATCCCATATACCGCGATATCCCCCACAAGTGGGATTGATATTTTTATTTTATGCTAACTTTTGTGGATGTAGGAAGAACAGGTTGGAGGGATCCAACTGGATTTCTCAAAAATGTTATATTTATTTTCATATTTTGTTATATGATTTATTTGTATAATTTGTGATAGATTATATTGGAGACTAAATTTAATTGGATGCTATAGTATTGCTGGATAGATTTTTGGTATTTTAAAATGCCATAAATATGAATATTGAACTGTTAAGCGGAAATTTTAAAGTAGTAAAATATTTATAGTGAGTTGAATAAATTAAAAGAATGAATTTGGGGAAAATAAATAGTTGATTTTTAAAATCCTGTTTAATAATTCCAGAATATGGAAAATACAGATTTTTTTGAATAAATGTGAATTAAAGAGCATTGAAGACAGAAGTTAAGCGACGTTGTTTTAAGTAATAAATGAATGTATTTTTAAAATTTTAAGATTTAAATTGTTAGGAGAAATAAAAGGGAAATTTTGAAATAAAATATGCAGTTGATATTCCATATTTAAATAAGATTTTAAATCACAAAAAAGAAGTGAATATGTGTAACGACCTAGGATTTTGGGTATTTAAAATTGGGATATTTAATTGATTTTAAATATTCAAAAGTTGATCTTTAACTTGAAATTCAAATATCTCTATTTATTGGATAATTTAATTATTGAATTTAATAATTGAAAATTGGGTAAAATGTTGAATTTAGAATTCTGAACTTGTTAAGAATAATTTGAAGGCTTATAAAATTTATATTGAAAATACTGAGATTGTAAAATCTTTAAAATTGAAACTGGAAGTGATTCATTCAGTTTTAAAAATATATCGTTCAAATTGATATTTAAAAATAGCCTTCCGAGGCACAGTCTCGGAATTCGATGAAACCAGTTCCATTGGAGCCGTAATAGCGTGTTACTATCGTGTTTCAAATTTCGTAGTGATTATAATTGTCGTGTGTTCGTACGGTAGGTAACGCATTGATATTTATATTGAAAATTTCATATAATAATTGAGTCCAAAGGCTATCTTCTCCATACGATTTAATTAGAATTCGAAACCTTTTCCATTGCGTTCGAAGCAGAGGTATAATGTTGTAAACGCCACGCCTCGATAGAAGGTCGAAATTTGAAGTTGCGTTTTCGAGACGATTTAAATTTAAAATTTAAATATAATATGAAAATTGTTTGACATGTCAAAAGCCATAAGCCTACTTTCTTTCACCATCAAACCTTTTCCTTCATCAGCTTTTGCCTTTTCCACATCACTGCAGCCTTCTCTCCACATGCGAACATCGTTTCCTGTCTCCCTCCTGGTATATGCTACCATCCTCTTTTCAGTCGTTAAATCACGTCCTTCCTCCTTCAATTGGCAGAAGAAATAATACATACATACATACATACATACATACATATATATATATATGTATCGCGTCCCTCTCCTAAACAAACGAACAGAAATGATGGCGATCAACAAAAGAAAAATCTCAGAAGAAAAAAAATCAGGGACCATATTTTCCCCTCCTTCATTTTTCAGTTCAACGAAATCGAACAAATAAGAAAAAAAGAAAGAGGGAGGAGTTCGAGTTTGGCTTGAATCGCCTAAAAGGCCCGGGCGAGCGCTCGTGAGACACGGCGAGTTTCTCATTCGAACATCAGCGATTGATTTATCACATGCATGAATTCGCGAGTGGAATTAAGTTCGCAAAGCAATGAAGTGGTTCGCGATTTAAATCACGATTTGGTAGGGCGCGCTACTGTGTGCTGCTGGGGATGCTCGATTTCAGATGTGGGTTTCCGGTCATTCTTGGCGATGTTCGAAGTGGTGATGGGTTGATTGCACGTTAGGGAAGGTTTCCATGTGCATGCTCGAAGTCAAGCAAAGGGGGTTCGTCGTCGAGTTCAATAGATTAAGTGGGCAGCAAGGCTTACTCGAGGAGAATGTGAATTTATTGAGTTCGTGGAAGGTTGACGATCTGGACTGGATGGATGTCTGGCGATACCACTTCGCCATCAGTGGTGGGGCAGTGGTCAGGCACAGGCTCGGGCTGTTCTGGGTTTTGGCATTGTGGTATAAGGCAGTTTTGTTTTTTTATATTTAATTTAACGCGCGCGCACACAGACACAGATATATATATATATATATATATATATATATATATATATATATATATATATATATATATGCAGAATAAATAGATACATGCATACTTTAGAGTACTAGTTAGTTTTTAAAAATATATACAAATAAGGTTTGAAAAATAGGAATCCCAAATGCTGTAGAGTTTATACAAAAATTTGATTTTTGAATATATACAGATTATTTTTAGTATATGTATTTTCAAAAGAAAAATAGATATACAAATATACATACTTTCACTTACTAGTATTTTAAAAATATGTACTAAGGTGGTTAGCTTCTTCAATTAACTTATTAAATTATTTTAATTACTACAAACATTATTTATTAAAGGAAAATTAGTTAAATTAAATTAATAAATGGAAATTGATTGTCCAATTATTTCAAATGTTAATACACCATATAATGTTTATACAAGGTCTGAAATTATGGAGAAAATTGGCCGGGTTGGATCGGATTGCAAATAAAATCAAAGGTGAGTTAATCTCACTCAAATTGGATTACTGGTTAGTTTAATTAGTTAAAATTAAATTACTGGATGATTAATTGATATTGATGATTTATTATCAGTCTGAATGTGATATTATATATAGTAGTGTATATCTATATATATTGGAGTGATTGATATTCCCGCATTATATAGCAGATGAGACCCTATGCCCCCGCATAGTAGCGGATGACCCTATATACCGCAGTATCTCCCTCAAAGTGGGATTGGTATTTTTATATTGTGCTAACATCTGTGGATGCAAGGAAACGGATTGGAGGGATCCAACTGGATTCCTCAAAAATGTTGAATTTTTTTTTCATATTCGATTATATGGAAAGTTGAGTAATCTATGATATATTATGTTGGAAAATTAATTTATTTGAAGTTAATATATTGCTGGATATATTATGACATTTTAAAAATGTAAATATTTAATTTTTAAAAGGAGAATAAAAAGAGAAAATTTAAAGTAAGAAATTTACAGCAAAGATGGATAAATTTAAAAGGAAAGAATTGGGAGAGTAAATAGATTTATTTTTAAATCCTATTTAATTAATTCCGGAATATGGAAAAGAACAAGGTCTTGAATAAATGTGAATTAATGGATTTTAAAAGTAAGGACTTAAGCAATATTGATTTTAAGTACAAAGGTTTATTTTAAAATTTTAAGTTTTAAATGAGTTGGAAAAAAATAAAAGGAGAATTTTGAAATAGAATATGAAACTGATATTCCAGATTTAAATAAGGTTTTAAATCATAATAAAGGAGTAAAACTGGAATTAATAGATTTGAAATAAATTTGGATAAATTGAGAAATAAATTTCAAAGGGAATTTAATTCAGAGAATCGATTCGAAAATCGATTAAGTGTTTTGAAAACAGTGATTAAAAGGGGAATGAGATTATGGAATTTATAAACTGGGTTTATAAATAAATTGAATATTTATTAGCGGATAATTTGGATTTATAAATTCACAGTGGAAATTTGTAAAAGGATGAGAAAATCATTTTAAAAATAAAAGAGAGTTTTATTTTTAAAAAAGTATGGAAAAGAAAATTTACGGGATTGGGACGTATATTAAACTGGAGATAAATCAAGAAGGATTTACAATTGACTAGATGGGCGATATTGGAATGAAAAGTGTATTTTCCTAAAAAGCAAAGTATAATTTCAAAGGAGATGTTCAAGTATAAATTAGAAGTTTTAAAAGTGGTTTTTGAAAGAATGTTTTAGAAAAATTATTATTTAGTTGTTTATAATTGTTAAAGTAAATACTTATTTAAGTTAATTATAGTAAGTAATTATTTTTAAAGGTTAAATTAGTATTTTGATGTAAGGGATAACTATTAAATATTTATACCTTATATAGTAGTTTTATTTTAAAAGTAGTTTTTGGGTAAAGTTTTACTTGGGAAATCGTTATAGAACTTCATCACTATTATTTTGAATAAAGTGATTTAGTAGCTTTATTTTAAATGTTTTGAATGTAGATTTTTTTGGATAAAGTGATTTAATTTATTTAAAAGCTAAATTTAATAAGGCTTGGTGTATTTCAATGGAAATAAAATAATTGGTTGGATGATTGTTTAATTTGATAGTTAAATAACCGACTATCAATATTGGCCAATGCGCTGATCGTTTCGAAGAGGCCGAGATCGGATTTAATTATCCGAAAACCACTTCGATCTGGTTTGAACGTAGCGATTGAAGACCTTGAAGATGATGTAGACGGTGATTCGGTTTGTCTAGACCCAGGGCAACTTGTATGGATGAATGCTATCAGACCATCGTCATTGGAGACGATGAGCATTCCAAGTGAATGTGTGCTAAAATCGTAACGCATAGCCTCAAGCATTATCAACCGGGAATGGCTAAAACAGGGGAGGTGCAGCAAGGCTAAGTGGGTAGCACCCAATTAGGGTAAGGTCATCCTTTTCTAGAGACCCTTTTTGATCTCGGCTGTGTGGGCGGTTGCTGATCCCAACCGCGGGGTGATCCTATTCGGACTATCCAGTAAGGGGTAGCTCTGGTCTTGTGTTGTAGGAGATCGGGAGTGGTCCTCGGTACTCTGATCTAGGCCAGGTACCGTGAACGATGGTACCCCAGTTGCTGCCATTGTATGGAATTCATTCTCCAATAAGTGCCCGTACGGTTTTGATTGTGCCCAACTATTGCTGGAATGTGAGATGTAAGCATTTCAGCTAGATTCTATTTTACTTTCTATAGATACTGTTATAATATCAGACGAATTTGATAAAAAAATTTGGTTATCGTAAGGTAAAAACCCGACATGTTTATTTATGGCATGATCTTACGAGATACCTTTATTTAAAGGATTTTCGAAAATATAATAATCAAATTGAGTGTGGTTTTCCCACGCTGGTTTTCTAGACTGACTCGGGTGTTATTTTGTTATAATGCTTGGGTCAGACCGAGTATTACAGATACAGGATAAGATGCTATAGAGTTCAGGAGATGAGCTGGATGACGAGACATATATCATGTGTCTGACTTATATTCCGCTTTTTATGGTATGCTGTATACTCAGCTTTGTGAGGACAAGTTTTTATAACTGTCCGGTATTGTGTTATTGTTTGGTGTTATACTTTGATGATGTAATGTATAAAATAGTAATAGTTCTTTTTGTATAAAGATCTGTTGTTATCTATTATACATTGTTTCGCTGTGATTGTGAGATTCTGATGTTGTTTTTTTTCTATTTCTTCTACCTCTTTCTTCTTTAACCTTAATGATTTGCATTTCCGTCCAATTTGAGTTGAACTAATGGAGAATATTGTTGATTCAAAGGGGTACGGGACTACGGGTCGTCACAATATGAAATTAGTGGATTTTGGAATAAGTTCGGTTTAACTAAGGAAATAAATTTTAAAATGGAATTTAACTCAGAAAATCGATTTGAAATCGACTTAAGTATTTTTGAACAGTTTAAAAAGGGTAAATTAAGACTATTAGATTTATAAACGAACTTTATAAATAAGGTAAAGTAAATTACGATGGATAATTTGAAATTATAAATTCACAGTTGGAATTTATAAGGAGATGGGTAAATCGTTTAAAAAAATAAAGAGTAGTCTTATTCTTAAAAGTGTGGAAAAGGAAATTTACGGAGTTGGAACGTAAATTAAGTTGGAAATAAACCGAGAGGGATTTTTAAATTAATTGGATTGGCAATTTTTGGGTTGGAAATACATTTTCCAAAAAAGTTAAATATATTTTAAAAGAATTTTTTTTAATTAATTAATTAGAAAATTTAAAAGTATTTATAAGAATGTTTCAGAAAATTTATTATTTAGTTGTTCAAAATTGTTAAAGTATTTATAAATTAAGTTAGTATAATAGTTAATTATTGTTGAAAGTTTAATAAGCATTATTTTTTTAAAGAATAGTTATTAAATATTTATATTTTATACAATAGCTTTATTTTAAAAAGTTGTTTGTCTATGTTAACTTGAAACTTTTTTATAGAAATTTCATAAATATTATTTTCAAAATTTTTAAATAAAGATTTCAGAGAGTATTGGCATCACATGGTGAAATCGAAGGCAGTGAGTGCCTGCAACTATGTCTTGAATTTCTCTGGGATAGAGACGTAACCATTGAGCTGTGAACCATGGTTTGATACCGTAGTGGTACTTCCCACATTGTTTTAATAGAGTTTTTTCTAAGCGAATTCTATCAGTATATTGTCATTAGAGGACAATGAGCATTCTAAGTGAATATTTCTAAAAAGGTGACGCTCAGCCTCGAACCTCATCAATCGGTAATGACTGAAAATCAGAGGAGATGTAGCAAGGCTAAGTGGGTCGCACCCAAGTAGGGTAAGGTTACCCCTATCTAGAGTCCTTTTTGTTCGGCTGTGTGGCGATTGCTGATCCCAACCGTGGGGTAATCTTATTCAGACTATCCAGGTTAGGGGTAGTCCAGTCTTGCGTAGCAGCAGATCCCGTAGTGGTCCTTGGTACACTGTTCTAGATGTGTGCTATGACAGGTTGTACCCCAATGCCTAGTCATTCAGTTGGAATCCATTCTCCAATACGTGCCTTTACAGTTTTGATTGTAGAGCCTTGTATTGCTGGAATTTAATTAATGTAATAATTTCAACTATCTGAATAAGTATTTAAACTTAGACACTATTATAATATCAGAGGATTTCGATATGAAATGTTTTAGTTATCGTAAGGTAAAAACACATCATGTTTATCTGTGGCGTGGTCTTACGAGATACCTTTGCCTTTCAAAAGAATTTTGAAAATTTAAATAATTCAAATTGAGTGTGTTTTCTCATGTTGGTTTTCCAGACTGACTCGGGTGTTATTTTATTATAATACTTGGGTTAGACCGAGTATTACGGATATAAGATAGGATGCTGTGGAGCTCAGTAAGCGAGCTGGATGGCGAAGACATATTATACATATTTGATTTTACTCCGTTGTGTATGGTAGGCTGTAATTCAACATTTGTGAGGACAAGTTATTATAACTGTCCAGTGTTGTATTAGTGATGTATTGTACTCTGATGATGTAATGTATAAAAATAGTTATAGTTCTTTTTGTATAAAGACTAGTTGTTATCTATTATATATTGTTCCACTGCGATTGTGAGATTCTGTGTTGTTATTTTAGTTTTCTTCTTCTACCTCTTTCTTCTTTCCCTAACGATATGGTATTTACGGCATTCGGTTGTTCGGCATGTAATACAGTGGACGTATTGATATCGATTTTTGAAGGTCGAAAGTCTGGACCATGACATTTGGTACCAGAGCTATAGGTTAAGCGAGAACCTTGGCTCTGGTGGGATTACTCATTAGAGATAGGTCAGTAGCACCCTAGAATGAGTTTGAGCGCATTAGTAGATATGAGCGCATATTTGTTAGCGAATATAAAATCGTTTTATATTGTGTTGATTGATTTATTTAATGGCTTATGGATTCTGGTCAATACTAGTAAATAACGTCATTGATAGAGATCTCTCAACACTTAAACAAAACAATTCGACACGGTATTGTCTTAAAATGGGGTAAATGAAATAATTTTACCCAAAATTTTTAATATATAAAATGAATAATTTTCGTAAATTATTATAGTTAGATATCTTTTGTTTGGTTGTTAGGAAATGATAATATTAAAATATTATCATTGTGTGGTGGTAATTGCAATACAGTTTGATATTATAAACCAAAAGCAAGAAATAAATTGATATAACAAAATAGAGTTTGTAAATATGAGTTTATAAATGTGATTTATAATTTGAAAGGAAATCCCAAAGGAATATTAAAATCAGATTTAAAAGGATTTAAATTTTGAAAATTCGGGAATTTAAAATTCTATTGGTTTTGAAATGTTTTTCAGAGTCTCGAAAAAATAAAAGTGATATTATTTGGAAATATTTTTGAATTGGAAATGAAATCTATTGAGATTTGGAATAAAAATATTAAAAAATGGTTCTTAAAGGAATAAAAGCACTTAACTCACTACGGTCATTGGAAAATAATTCTGATGATGATCGCGGCATCATCGGTGTTCATTTTCGAGTTTCCAATGGAGGAATTGCTACTTGAATGTTTTGAATTGGAGTTTGTCTGCAAAATTTGGGTTGGATTTTGGGATGCAAAAGAATAATCTGATTTTGGGTGTATATGGTTTCAAAAATGATTTGAATGTTTAAGGAATTATTTAAACTCTGGAAGTTTATTTAAAAATGTTTATGGGATATCAATAAGTTTGAAGACTTATAAGTTGAATTGAAGTGAAAATCAACTTGAATTAAGTTAAGTGAATTTGAGAAAATTATCCTAAGGAGGCCAAATGAAATAGGATTGAAATAAAATTTATCAAGTTGAAAATAAACCAGTGGATAAACAAATTAATTTAATTTTTAAGTAAATAGAATTGAAAATTGAAAATTGGAATGATGTTTGATATAAATTATATGAACAAGATGAAATTGAAAATTTGGTTGAGTTGGACTAAATAAAATAAAAGTTTGGAAATAAAATTTGATTGGAAATAAATTAGTAAATGGGAGGTAAATTGAATTCAAATGGAATTGAAATTTAATATTTGAGTAAGAAATGGATATAAACCAAGTCGAGGAAGGGAAAATAAATATAAGAAGTAGTACAAAATATTTTACAATAGGCTTAAGAAAGTAAATGGTGAAATTCTTAAGTAAATTTGTTATTGGAAACATACTAAGTTAATGTTTGAACGAAGATTGAGTAAAAGTTGAGTAAAAGGATAATTGAGAATAATTGAGTGGAAATGTAACTAAATGTGAATAGAAAGAAATAGATATAAATAATAATCAATTGGAAATTAATACGTAAGTTGTACGTATATTATTTTATTCCCATAACGATTTGATCCAGATTCGAGCACGGAATTTTGAGATAGTTATATCGAACCGAGTTGGGATTTTTCACCCAATTTTCAAAGGCGAACCTTGTATATGGATTTTTGATTGATCCTGAAATCCTCTATCATGTTATATGGCTATGCAAGGAGAATGATGGTTTTGAATCAAGAATACAGATCTGAGTCCGACTAGGGAGTCGTGTGAACGATACTAGTTCAGATGTGAAATTGTGCGATCGAGCGAGCGATCGAATTTGATATTGCATACGGATGATATATGTACTTCATACGGTCTTAAGTAAAGTAAATCTTGAAAATTTTAAAAGGGAATAAATAAAATGATTGTTGACTTGAATGATCAGATGTGGTTGGTAAATAAGGTGTAGGTAATTAAAAGCAAAGGCTAAATGGATGTCTCGATTTCAGAAGTAAAATTTGATTGCCCGATAAAAAGGTATGTATTTAAATTGTCATATGAAATTGATGATTTTTGGATTAAGCTACTTGGCCGTGTAAAGAAGTCGTTAGCGAAATTTTTCGGGAAATTAAGAAGTTAGAAATTTTTTTGAAGAAATTTTGATAATCGAAAATTGATTTGGGATTTTGATTTGAAATGGTTGAGTAAAGGATATTATTTGGAATCCATGGAAGAAATTGGAAGTTAGTGGTAGTGATAATGTGGTTTAAATAGATTGGATTGAAAATGGTTTAAACTGATTGGTTTTGGAAAATAATAGTTGACGGGTTTTGGACCATTCTTCTTACCTAGCAATTTCGAGGATGAAATTTTTATGGGGGAGGAATGTAACGATCTGTAATTTTGATTATTTTAAATTGGAATATTTAATTGATTTTAAATATTTAAAAGTTAATATTTGACTTGAATTTCAAATATAACTACTTATTGGCAATTAATTTTTGAATTTAATAATTGGAAATTAGATAAAAAATTTAGATCTGGAGTTTCAAGCTTGTTAAAAATAATTTGAAGGCTTGTAAAATTTATATTGATGATATTGAAGATAATAAAAGCTTTAAAATTTAATTAGAGAAGTGATTTGTTCAGTTTTAAAATATATCGTTTAAATTGACGTTTAAAAATAGCCTTCCGGGACATAGTCTTGGATTTCGACGAAACTAGTTCCATTAGATCCATAATAGTGTATTATTATCGAATTTCAAATTTTGTAGTGTTTGGAGTTATCGTTAGGTCGTACGATGTATAAACGCGCTGAAATTTATATCGAAAATTCAATATAATAATTGGGTCCAAAAAGCTATCTTCTCCATACGATCGAATTAGAACTCGAAACCTTTTCTATTGCGTTCGGAATAGGAGTATAACATTAGGAATGCCTAGCGACACGCCTCGATAGGAGGTCGAGATTTTAGGCTACGATTTCGAGATGATTTAAAATTTGAAAATATATAATAATATATTGACCAGTCAAACAATTCGCATCAGAACTTTTTCATTTCCCACTTCAAAACACTGTAGCAAGTTGATGTAGGAACCTAACATCTGATCTTGTCTCCCCACATTTCCCTTTTAAAAACTGCTCATAGAAAATTAAAAAATTAAAAAAATAAAGAAGTGGCCGAGAAGAAAAATAAGGAAAGTGCTTCGACCAAATTATACTAGCGAGTCACTATTTCTTTTCCTCCTAAAAAAATCTAATCACGTTCTTTTCTCTTCAATCAATTCTCGGAATCAATTCAAATAAAATATAATAGGTTAGAGGCGATGTTGTCAATTTCAGTGATTCAATTTAAACCTTGCTCTGGTCCATGCCAACGTGAATCAACTCGCGATGGAGGCGCGAGCTTGGAGGGCGGCGTCGATCAATGGTGAGGACGAAGTTGGGGCTAGAGGCGGACATGAGGCAAGTGGACAAGGGAGTGGTGATCAGGCGGGTGCGATTCATTCGAGTCAGGTGGGTTTGGGTTAGTCAAAGACGCATCATCGGCCAAAACTGGTGGGCTTCAATAGCGAGGGGTCGTTTGTGTCACCGAAGGCAAGGAACGAGGCCAGAGCAGTGGGTTTCGGTGCAGTTGAGCAAGGCGGAGTCGATGGTGGCCTTGGGTAAAGGTTCGGTGATTGTGCCTGACAACGTGGTGATGTCTGGTGGTCGTAGCATGTTCGTGGGTGAGCCTAGTTTGGTTTCGAGCAATGTTTGGGAAGGGGAGTTTTTGGTTTATTGAAGGTAATTCGGAGATTTCAAACTTTAATTAAGTTTAACTTTGTAATTAGTTATTTAATTAGGAATTTAAAAGTGATATGGTGTGATAACCCGAGATTTTTGGGCAAGTATTAATTTGATAATTTTCTTATATAATCATTTAAATTTGCTAAACTTATCTTTTCGAAACAAATAAATTGTGCTTTCAAATTACTATTTTATATACATGTAAATTTTGAATAAAGCTATGATTTGAAATTCCATGTATATATGTATATGTATATGTATATATATATATCTTAAAAATAAATTAGATTTAAAAACTCTACATTTTAAAACTAGTATATATATATATATGGTTATTAATTAATGTATAATTAGGTTTTGCAACATTTTCTTTAAAGTTATATAAGTATAAATAAAAGAAAATGTATTAATAAAAATATAAAATATAATATAAAAACGTATAAAAATATTTGCATGCAAAAAGACATTTGTAAGCTAGTAAGAAGGGTTTTGTACAAGTCTCATATTTAATTGTTTTCTTTATTTTTTAAAATAATAAATAAAAAGGTTGTACATTCTTATATATACATCTATACTCCTACTCTTTCATTTTTTCTTTCATCTTTCATTTTTCAAAATTTATCAAACTATAAATCCGAGAAGCCAAAACCAGAGAATATTAAAACAATTAAAACAAAACAACCTCTTGCAAATTTCAAAACTGAAGCTAAGCAATTCAAGATCCATGATTCAACTCAACTAAATAAAAGTTTCCAATTGCAAAATTCAAGCTTGCAGTTTCAAGTTCAAGAATAAATTTTTAAATTTTTCAAAAGGCTTCTCTGTTCCAATATACAGTGAGTAAACTAATTTTTAAAAGCTAAATCTGTTTATACCTTGATACATGTGATAAGTACTTGAAGTAAAGTTGTGAAAAATGTTTGCATGAATGTATAATATGCTTGCATGTATATAAATACGTAATTGATTGTGTGCATGTCTGTACATATATGTGTGTGTGTGTGTGTGTGTGTGTGTGTGTTTTTGTTCCAACAGGTTAAAACAAGTTCAAAAATCAAATTTGCTTCCCCTAGTCTCTTTTAGGTTAGGATCTTTTAAAGGAAAATGTATGCACTAACTAAATTTAGTTTTTAAAAATGTTCATAAGTGAAATTAGAAGGTTGGTTTTACTGGAAGGAAGAAGTATGGTGAAAATCAAAATTAAGTCAGAAAATCAACTGATTAAAATTCATGTTTTGATTATATAATCTGATTCGTACTTAAAAATGATGGTTTTTATTTGTAATATCCAGACTTTTAAGTTGGTATTTGAGGAGAATTTATGAGATGAGCGGGAACGAGACTTTCATCGATTTCTAGCGATCGAAGGAGGGTTGAGCGTCGTAATCGATGCTAGATGTAGCTTGAGTGTCGAGGGTCGTAGGAAAAATAGTCCTTGAATTTTCTGATCATCGTGGTGGCGTGTCGACGTCGTAGTTGGGTTTTAGACCCTGATTTGGTCGATGTTGAATTCGAGGCAAGTTCGTCGTCGTCGATACATTGAACTCGATCGGAACAAGGGGGATAAGAGCGTAGGTCTTCGACGAAGATTTGGAAGGGGTATCGAACCTTCTGGTGACCAGAGGTAGCAATGCAAAGTGGTTGTTGGTGATCAGGTTCGTTCTAGGTGGTGTTCGATTTTGCTTGTTTTCGATTTTGGAGGTCGTTCGAGGATCTGGTAGTTGGAGTCGAGAGAGGAGGTCGACATCGATTTGCCGACGATGGCATTGATGATTGAGGCGATGGCGTGCGTCTGTGCATGTGCACGAGTGTCAGTAGTGTATCGATGTTTAGGTTTGATGCTGTAGGAATAGAAGAAGGGATAGTCTCAGGTGGGAACTCGAGGAAAGCATCGAGGTTGGACCGAGTTGTATGCGAGTGTTTTAACAGTTGTAACAGTTTTAAATTTAAAATATAGTTTTAAAAGAAAAAAAAGAAGAAGAAGGGTTTTGACTCGGGAGAAATGTGGGTTTGCACTGGGTTTGGCTCGGCTCGGTACTATAGTGTATTAACGAACTTTTAAAATAAAAATAAAACAAGTATAAAACAATTTTCTTAGCCAATTTCATTTAAATGATTAATGTTTTGATTAAATATTTGGGTTAGTTAAAAGTTTTATAACAATTTATTTTTAACTTAAATTAATTGAGTTTAGTGTATTTTATTATATGCCTATTATTTAAATTAATTCTTAAGTTTATTGAAGTGAAATTAAATAGTGTAATTAAGTAGTTGACTAAAGAAGGTGATATGCTTTCAACTGTTAATTACCTTAAAGATCCTAGTTATTTTATATGTTAATATTAAATTAATTCCAAGGGTTATTAAATGAACTTAAATGATAATTAAAGTAAATGATTAAGATAAATGGTTTATACTTTTAATTAATTAAGGTCTTAAGTAATTATAAATGATAATTAATTAATTCCAATAATTAATTAAAATAAAATAATGGCTTGCAATTAATTAATAACAATTAATAAGGGTTAAGTAATTAATTTATTTTGTGTTAATTAAATTAATCATAAATTGTGTGATTAATTAATCTTGCTTACGGATGATTAATTGTATTGAATGCTTCGAATGATTAATATCTCTAGTATGTTAATCTGTAATATTCTATGATATGAAGTGCTTTGGATTGAGCTGTGATGAATGTGAGTTATTTATCTATGATGAATTGCTGTGTGAATGTGAACTTCTGAATTTGAATTAAATTGTTTAACTTAAACAATTTGGCCTTAAAAAACGACGTTTGGATTTCGATGAGACCGGGATCAGATATCAAATTGTTATCCGAAAACCATATTGATCCAAATTAGGCGATAGGTTGTGAAATCTCAAGTGAAGATTGAGAATGAAGATTCAGAATGCAAGGACTATTTGTCGTTAACTCCGTGGGTGATTCCAAAGCGAGTGTAACAGAGATAGTGCCTTCGGTTCCGTTCGGACCCGGAATGGACTTGTATGGATGAATGCTATCACCATCGTCTGTGGAGGACGATGAGTATTCCAAGATATGTGTGCTATAAAGGTAAACGTAACCTCAAGCCTCATCAACTGGGAATGGCTAAAACAGGGAAGGTGTAGCAAGGCTAAATGGGTAGAACCCAAGTAGGATAAGATTTTCCCCTGTCTAGAGGTCCCTTTTATTCGGCTATGTGGGTGGTTGTTGGCCACAAATGCATGGTTGTCTTATTCGGATTATCCAGTAAGGGGTAGCTCCGGTCTTGTGTTGCAGGGGATCCAAGTGGATCCTCGGTACAGTGATCTAGACCACGTACTGGGATGGCGGTGCCCTAGTAGTCCTGCCATTGCATGGAATCCAATCTCCAAAAAGCGCCTGTACAGTTTTGATTGTGCCCAACTATGTTGGAAGTGAGATATAAGCATTCCAGCTATTTCCTATTTTATATTGAAAACTGTAGACACTATTATAATATGACTGCATTTTCCTATCAAATGTTTTGGTTATCGTAAGAGAAAAATTTGTCTGTGTTTATTTATGGAAAGTCTTACGAGATATCTTTGATCCCAAAATGATTTTTCAAGTTAAACAACCTAAACCGTTTACTCACACCCGACCCATGTCTGACCCAGAGTTTATTTTCTTTTTTCTTAAACTCTTGGATACTCAAATTTTTATGAGTAGCCAGGTGATCAGGTTGGCTTGACGTATTTTAAAAGGACTTGGAGTAGGAGACTTGGCGTATTTATATATCTATTCCGCTGTGTTGGTAGCCCTGTTTTGCATTTTAGGTTGTAATGTATAGACAGATCTTCATGACTGTCTAATGTGATGTTGTAAAACTGAATGACTCTGATGTATGATGAATATTATGTAATATCTATGTGATATAATATATTTTTCATTCCGCTGTGAGATTCTGATGTTATTTAGTTCTTTCTTTCTATCTACTTTCTTTTCTACCTATTTCTTTCTAAATTACGATACGTTTTTCTATGGAATGGAAGATGGGTCGTCACATATGGCCAATAAAATTTTAATGAAAATTTCTATGCGAGGTTAAATCGAATGGAACGTGCAATGGAGACAAAAAAATTGGATTGATCAGAAAATTCACAAAAAAAAAAGAAGGTGAGTTAACGTTACTCAACTTGGATTTTCGTAATCAATTTTAAACTGGTAAAATTTATTATTGATTGGTTGAGAGAATTGATAATTGTTATCAGTTGAATGTGATATTTTATAGTAGTGTACATATACATATTGGTGCGATTGATATTCCTACACTTATATATCACAGATGAGATCCTATATGCCCCGTATAATAGCGGATGACCCCATATACAATGATATTCCCCTCGAAGTGGGATTGGTATTTTTATTTTGTGCTGACATCTATGGATGCACGGAAAAAAGGTTGCAGGGATCTAACTAGATTCCTAAAAAATGTTAGATTTACTTTCATATTCTGTTATATGATTTATTGGATAATCTATGATAGATTATATTGAAGATTAAATTTAATTGGATGCTATGGTATTGCTGGATAGATTTTTGGTATTTTAAAATACCATAAATATAAATTTGAACTTTTAAGGGAAAATTTTAAAGTAAAATATTTATAGTGAAGTCGAACAAATTAAAAGAATGAATTTGGGGAGTATAAATAGTCGATTTTTAAAATACAGTCTAATAATTTCGGAATATGGAAAATAGAGATTTTTTTGAATAAATGTGAATTAAAGGGTTTTTAAGAATAGAACGTAAGCGATGTTGTTTTAAGTAATAAAAGAATGTATGTTTTTTAAAATTTAAGATTTAAATAGTAGGGAAAAAAGGGAAATTTTGAAATAAAATATGAAATTGATATTCCAGATTTAAATAAGATTTTAAATCATAAAAAGGAAATGAACTTAAAATTTGTGGATTATGGAATAAGTTTGGTTTAATTAAGGAAATAAATTTTAAAATGGAATTTAACTCAGAAAAATTGATTTGAAATCGACTTAAGTATTTTTAAACAGTTTAAAAAGGGTAAATTGGGACTATGAGATTTATAAACGAAGATAACATATAAGGTAAAGTAAATTATTAGTGGATAATGTAAATTCACGGTGGGAATTTATAAGGAGATGGGTAAATTGTTTATTAAAATAAAGAGTAGTTTTATTTTTAAAAGCGTGGAAAAGGAAATTTACGGAGTTGGAACGTAAATTAAGATGGAAATAAATCGAAAGGGATTTATAAATTAATTGGACTGGCTCTTTTGGGTTGGAAATACATTTTCTGGAAAGTATATTTTAAAACAAATATTTTTAAGTAATTAATAAGAAAATTTAAAAGTATTTATAAGAATGTTTCAGAAAATTTATTATTTAGTTGTTCAAAATTGTTAAAGTATTTATAAATTAGTATAGTAGTTAATTATTATTAAAGGTTTAATCAGCATTATTTTTTTAAAGAATAATTATTAAATGTTTATATTTTATATAATCGCTTTATGTTAAAAATTAGTTTGTCTAAAGTTGTACGTATATTATATTATTCCTATGATACTTGGAAAGCAGAAGACAAGATTAGAGATACTTATCCTGAGTTATTTTAATGTTATGTTCTATATCTGTTATATAAACATGTTGCTACCAGAATATACTATTATTGTTGTTATGTGTTTGTCACACATGTTTGCTTGATTATTATGCTTATTGTTTTCTTTATCATAATCTCGAGGAAAAAATACTTCAAGACAGGAGTTTGTAACACCTAAATTTTTGTTTAACATTATTTAGAGAGTTTAATTAGATAAATTAAATAGAATAATGTGAGGTGATAAGAAGAATGAGGTTTGTTAAATAATTTGGGTCAGGCCTTAATTAATCAATAAATAAGGTTGTTTTAAAAATAGAATAGTAAGGGATTAATGAGAGGTAAAATATGGGAGAAATTCCTTAATTCATTCCCCTTCCACTCTCATTCATTCTCATGTCATTTTCTAAACTCAAAATAAAATTAAAGGAGGCTGACCATTACCTAGAGAGAAAGGAAGTGGAAATCTAAGAAATTCGAGAGGGAAAGCATAAGGGGAATTAGTTTACATCAAATCTCAATCTCTCTTATCCAATCTAGGGTGAATAAGAGTTAACCATCTCACTTTTTTATGTTTGTTTTCAAATTTAGAATTGATTTATGAATTAGTTGTGACAAAATTTCAAGCATAGATTGATAATATTATTATTAGATTGAATAAAGATTTGTTGGTATTTTATGGAATTATTCTAATGGGTTTTATAGGTTATAACCTAATTTTTGATCTCCTATTGATTTGAAATTTGAATATGTTGTGGAAACTATTATTTTAGAGATAGGTTTCAATTTCATAATTTTCCAAATTCATATGAATATTTTATAAATTTCCTAAGAAGAAAAATGCGTATATTTTTAGGTTATTAATTTCTAAAGATAATTAAATTAATATTTTAATCTCAAAATTTTTGTATTTGGAAGAGGATATAAATTTAGATTTTTAATAATTTTTGGGGATTTTACCTAATTGTTATGATTTTCTATGGATTTTTTATTCTAGAAATGTTTGTATTAATATGAATCAATGATGCTAATTATAAGGGTTCGCAAAGTTGTTTAAAAAGGTAGAACGTGACCTACCAAAATTTTCAGTAAAGAATATGAATTTTTTTTAATTATCCAATGAAAATTTGACAAGAGCTAAGAGTTAGTGGGAAGTTTTAGCATTAAAAGGAAACAAATCGGTTTTTAAGTTATAGAACGCGATGGACATTATAACTTAAAGTTTCGATACCTTTATATTCATAAAAGTTGGACAATAATAAGAGCTGATGCATCTGATAGCTACTCGATAGCTACATGATGTTTCAGCTTGCATAGGACTTGGCACCTTGTGTTTTTAAGGGTTCAATATCTCATGCTTTGAAGAGACTCGACAACCCCATGGTTGCGAGACTCAATGACTTCTTTTCGTTAAAGCTCGACATCCTCAGTTTTTTGGAGGTTCGGTACATAGTGTTTTTAAGGAATCAATATCCTCGAGTTTTTAGAGGTTCGGTACCTCATGTTTTTAAGAACTCGACAACTCTTGTTTTATAGTAACTCAATAGCTTCCGTGTAGCTAATACATAACTATATTTTAGCGGCTCGATAGCCGTTTGTTTTACAAACTTGATAGTTATGTTTTAGAAGCTCGATAGCACTTTTTCTCTAAATAATCAACATCTATATTTTAGCGGCTATGTGGGTCGTGCCCTATGCTTTAGCCGGTAGCCCCCAGTTAGTAAAGGTCCACAATTCCAGTGTGTAGGGCGTTGTAAGTAGTGAGACTAAAAGATGCATGCACACAGAAAAGAACTTGTAGCTCTATATGCTCACCGTATTGTTTAATTTGTTTTCCTCCTAACCGTATTTGGAGATTTTATGAACATCTGGTTAGGGCTGAGTCTGCTTGATGGGTTATTAGTTGGCCTATAAAAACTAATAGGTCCATAATGACCCTAGGAAAACTATAATTTGATATAGACAGTCAATTTCATGGGGCAGGTAAACTTTGGGAATGAATAACCTTTTAATGATAGACTAGTCATATTTACCCATATTGCATGCATATGATCATATCATGTTTTTTTTAACCATTGTGGTTGCAGTTGCGTTATTATGTTAGGATTAGCATAGTTCGATGAAATACTAGTCTGGGAAAAACTCGTTCTGCTCTACGGCATGGTCGCACTACATTTTTTGCTATGTAATGGTATACTATTATTCACACCACATTTTTTGTCTAACCCAAAGTATCTGTTTTCCCCTTTAAACTCTCGGGTACTCATTTAATAGATCAGGAGTAGGGTTTCAATTTAGACGAATAAGCTTTTGGAGACATGTAGAAGGTAAGCTAATATTAGTAGTTTATTTCCACTATGTTGTTTAAAGTTTCTATTTTATTGAATAAATGTAATAACAGAATTAATAACTATCGAGTAATTAGACTCTAATCATCTAAGGGAGCATCTCCATATATCGCTCTTAAAATATAATTGTATTTATTATATTTTCTCTAAACGTGGAATTAAAGGGATTATCTAATGAATGTGAAAGATATTAATGAAAGATATTTTGAAAATTTTCATATTCGTGTGCTTTTGATGTTATAGATACTATTAACAGATCTCATTTTATCATCGGAAAATAACATTATGGATGACTGCAACATCAATAACGCTTATTTCCGGTCCTTAAATTTGGGGATGTTACAAACCAATAATTCAAAACCTATTAATATTCTCTTTTATGCGTTAGATAAAAATTAACTTACTAGAGTTATGACATGCAAAACTGCTTATGATATATGGCACATGTTATAAGTCACTCGTCAAGGCGCAAGCTAAGTTAAACAATCACGAATAATTATGTTAAAAAATTAATTTCAGAATTTTAGAATGAAATTTTATGAAAATATTTCTACTATGTATTCACGTTTACAAGACATTACATATGCACTAGGAGGACTGAGTGGAACCGCATTTGAATTTGATATTGTTACAAAAATATTAAACTCCTAAACCAATGACTGGGAGAGAAAAGTATTAGCAATCGAAGAAGCTTGCGACCTCTCTCGAATCAAGGTTGAAGACTTAATCGGTAATCTAATGGCCTATGGATTGAATTTATGGGCTAGAAAAATTCAGAACCAGGAGAAAAGAACCGTTGCATTCCAAGTAGAGAAGGATTCATAACTTGATGAAGATGAGATTACATTCATAACTAAAACAAAAGGAAATTCAAAAACCAAGTAAAGAGAGGAAACGGTAATAACAACAATAACTTAGGATTCAAATGTTTTGGCTGTAGTAAATGCATACATATCATAAAAGAATTCCCATTACAAAATAATGGAAATAAGGAGTTAAAGAGTAAGAATAGATTCGAAAAATTCGACAAAAAGAAAAAATCTACATACCATGCTAATTTAGATGATTTAGACTCTTCATCTTCTTCAAATAGCGATAGCAATACTAATAAGCTCATGTTTGCTTTATGGCTATAAAAGATAAGATGCACTCTGATTTAACTTATAATGAATTATTTGGATTTTGTATAGAATTACAGTAATATTTTAGAAATTTAAGAAAAACATACAAAGAAACTGTAGTTAACTTAAATAGGGAAGAATTAGAATTATCTATGTTAAAAGATTAAAAAAGTTAAAATTTATAAAAATATGTTCTGAAAATGGAACAGAAATTTTATTTCAAAAGAACATGGAGTTATTTAAGTAATATGAATTTTTACATGACTCAAATAATAATTTAAATTCTAAGATAGTTTGTTTGGTAAAAGAAATTAATTCTTTAGAAAATAAAATGCCAATCTATATAAAATAAATAAAGAATTAGAGAATTCACAAAACTCATTTGAAAGTTTGACAGATAAAACTTCTCTGCTAGAAAATGAAGTTGATTCACACAAAAATGAAAATGGTGAATTATCAAATGAAAATTGTGATATAATTTCAAAAGTAGAATTTCTTAGATCTAAAAATTTTGAGTTTATAGAAAAATTAGAAAAGATTTCTGCAAATGTTTCAAAATTTTATAAAGGTCAAGAAAATTTAACGAATTTGATAAACATTCTAGACTACCACACAATAAAAATAGATTGGGTTTTAAAAAGGATAAGAATAAGACGAATCCAATGAAAAATATTTTTTTATATACAAAATTTTAAAAGAAATTAGTAACTCTAAAAAGGAAAAAGAAAATTCTGAAAATAAAATAAAAATATGGATTCATAAAACTAATAATAGTCTTATTAGAACGAGATATATAAATAAGTTTATCTCATAAGTTCATAATGGTATTAATAAATCTTTCAAAGGTTCTACCACCTCCTGGGTATGGTTACCAAAAACTTAACCCCAGGATCCTAACCTAGGGAGTAGGTAGCAATAGACTTATTCTCTTTTTTGTAGGTTTCCACTCACAATAGTAAGAGGAGAAGGTGGATTCAATACGATGGATGTTCCAACCACATGATGGGAAACTCCAATATGCTTACAAATATCAAACCAATGGATGGATGTACTGTATCTTTCGATGATAATTCTAAAGGATACATCATGTAACGACCTACCTTTTTGGACGGTTTAAATCGACAATAAACCATACATGTCAGACCCAACCCATTCAAAAGGGAGGATTGTTATAGGGTAGATAAGAAAAGGAAGAGAAAGAAATAAAACAAATACAGAACCTCACAGTGGAATGACAAAATATATTAATCAAATAACAGTTCATGAAGCTGTTTTACAAATACATTTGATTACACTTTTACCATATAGATTAGAGTTACATACAACAGAAATATATAATTAATGCAACGAAACAACATGATGCAGTGGAATTAATATAATAAATAATAATAGCATTAAATCTTCTTCTTCATCCTTCAGAAAAGTAGTCTTTGATACACTGAAAAGCTCAGACTGACCCGAGCGAATTGAAAAGGCAAAACACTCGAGTCAGAACTAAAAGATATTATGTAAGTTAAATCAACAGTAATTAAATATGAGTGTAACGGCTCAGAGATGTTTACGGGTTTTGACATCTCCTATCCAATGCCTAATATGAGTGCGATAACTTAAGAGATGTTCGAGATTACCATCTCTTAGGGATCCATTAAACCATCTACATACATAGTACAATATGTTATTATAACAGTGTCTATAGTAAAGTATTAAAATTGCGTTAAGGCGTTACCCATATCCCCCTTAACACATTTTATACATTCACATAGTCTATATAGTACCGTAATTCCTCTATAAACTGGAGAACTATCAGATGACACTCCATAGGTATGGTACAAACCAAACTCGTAGAAGGCGTGATATGGCATGTGAACACAGAACTCGATGCAATGCCAGGGTAGGATTCTACCATTTGCAGTTTTGGACTAGTGGTAACCCATAGCAGCTACTACCGCCCACCTAGGAACACACTCCCATAATCAAAATCAAGGGGTGGCCACCAAATCATCACAAAGTCATAATATGGTATCGAAGAAGTGTGCCCGATAGGAGGAATGACCTCACTTGGCCCGACATGGCTTTTGTTTTCACATTTAATCTGACGCCCGGGAGTCAGGGCTACGTAAATACCTCATACGGAATCGTACACCAAACCATCCTACTTCATTCCGGAGTTTTCACCACGTACACAGTAGTTAAAGTGGTTTTTGGTATTGGCAGAGAGTATAACAATATACTATCCTCATCTCTTTAACAACCAAATGCTTATTTCACATCGGATGGTTCTTTTACATTTCAAAAAAATCAAATTCATAATTGATATCAAAATATCATATTCTTAAAATCATTTTTGAAATCATATCACATTTGCAACTATATCACTTCCAAAATCTTTAAAAATCACATTTTTCAAAGAAGGTTAAACCTTTATTTAAAATTATCATATTTACTCAGAACATGTTATTTCACTAGAAAATATCATTTGAAATCTCAACTTAGGTTATAACATCATTTAATCATACTCGCTGTTAAATCAAGGATTTAAATATAAACATTTCCACTTTACGTAGCCTGGAATTTAGAAAATAGTTTAGATAGTCATAAATAGTTTACATAGTTAAAAACAAAATTTAAATAGTTTGAAATACTTTAAAATAGTTTAAAAATGGATTATTATAGTTTTAAATAGATTTAAGATAGTTTTCATATAATTTAAAATTGTTTAAATAGACATAAAAAAGATTACATGGATTTAAAATAAATTAAAACAAATTAAATTAGATTTAAAATAAATAAAAAAATAGATTTAAAATAATTTAAAATAGAGACTATTTCCTTCATTTCAACATATTTGGACCATGCCCAGCTTTAAAATTTCAATTAACATAAAACTGGTTTTAAATTCAGATTCGCATTAAACCATTTAATCAATATCGATTTCAAATCCATGTTTGAATTATCAAAATTAAACCATTTCGAATTAAATAAATTTCAAAATTATATTCAAACAATTTCAATAACTCAATTTCAACAAATTTCATTTGTACTTCAAGAATTCAACTTTGAAATTTCCGTTATAATTCTTTAAACAATTCATTAAATCAATTCCATTTTTAAACATTTAAAGCTTGGATCTCGAAATAATTCAGTTTATGCAAATCAAATTTTATCACAAAAGATAGTATAACTGAATTCAAATTTTTAAGGATTTAAAATCATTTAATTTAACCAATTCGGTGTCCGTATATAATTCTTTACCCTATGGTCAAGTGATACGGATGTTTATCATTTCAATCCATAATTATTTTATATTACGGATATATATCATTTCAACCCGCAATCCCGAATTTAAATACAAATCCATAAAATTGTATGAGTCTATCATTTCAACTCATAACGATTTCCCCTAATCTATCAGATTATTCGGGTATGTATCATTTTAATCCATAGAGAACTTGAAGTGTTAAAACAGTATAAATATAACATCCAGTCATCCAATATCAACAATCAAACATCAATCACAATCATCATTCAGATCAACAAATAAATAACAACAATAGATCGATCATCAATAATAGGTATTAACAGGCAATTTAAGAATTCAATATTAAATTAAATAGCAACTAAATTCAATAAAAGTCAGTTTTAACTAGAATGACAATTTAAATATACCAAACATCAACCAATCCATTTCTAATCACATCAAAAATTCAATTTAACTAACATAAGATAATCTAGTAGTTGTGAGTGGGCGAAGATTTAATACTATTTTTATTTATTATATTTAGTCCACTTCATCATGTTGTTTCGCCGCATTAATTATATATTAATGTCATATGTAACTCTGATCTGTATGTTAAAGATGTAATCAAGTGTATTTGTAAAATAGCTTCATGAACTGTTATTTGATTATCATATTTTGTCATTCAGCTGTGAGATTCTGTATTTGTTTTATTTCTTTCTCTTCTTTTTCTTATTTATCCTATAATAGACCTCCCTTTTGAATGGTTTGGATCAGACAAGTGTGGGTTATTGTCGATTTAAGCCATCCAAAAAGGTGTGTCATTACATTTGGTATCAGAGCCAGGTTTAGCGATAACCTTAGATTTGCGGGGTCCGACTTATATAATTTAGGGTAGATATACCTTAGAATGATTCGTTGAGTGTGTGTATATATATAAGAGAGCGTATTTGTTAGTATTATAAAAGGTTTTGTATTGTGTTAATTTGTTCAATTTAGTATTTATAAATTTCAGTCGGTACATTGGATGTTATGACATTGATAAGGATTTCTAAACACTTAATAGGGCAGACTGACACAATATTGTTTTGAAATATAGGTAAATGAAATAATTTTGCCTAGTATATATTTTTTTGTATAAAAGAATAATTCTTATAAATAATATAGTTGGATGTGATATGTTTTTTGTTAGGAATTGAAATTTTGGAATATTGGTTAAAAATGGGATTGTAAATAAAATGAATCTAAATTGGAAATTTAGAACTCAAGCTCCGGGATTTTGAATTTCTTTCGAATTTTTTTAGAATATAATAATAATATTATTTAGAAGTATTTTTGTGATGACCCGGGTTTCTAACCCCAGAAATCTAGTTCGTCTTGAAGAAAGAAAGGGGCGAGAAAATAGAAAAGATAGAGAAGAAAGAAAAACAACATCAGAATCTCACAACGCAACGAATAAATTATAATAATCACATAAGTATTTACATAATATACAACATCAATCAGAGTTATACAGATAATACATCACATACTAGACAGTTATCAACACCTGTCTAGTTATTACAACACAACATAATACAACTCAAACAATACGACTCAGAGATACCAACACAGCGGAACTATATATATATCTACAACGCTGAAGCCTCCTGCTCCATTGCTCCTCCAGAATTCGTCAAAGCTAACCTGAATACCTTGGCTACTCGTAAAAATTTGAGTACCCGAGAGTTTAGGAAAAACAGAAATAAACTCCGCGTCAGACATGGGTCTGGTGTGAGTAACAGGTTAAAGTTGCTTAATTTTAAAAATCCTTTTGAAAACAAAAGGTATCACGTAAGACTCCCCACACATAAACATGGGTATGTTTTTACCTTACGCTAACCAAAACATTTGATAGGAAATCCAGTGATATTATAATAGGTCTAGGGTTTTCAAGTAAATAGAAAATAGCCAAAATTGTTACATCTATTAAATTCCAGCTATTAGCCACAAAAGTGGGTAACACAATCAAAACTGTTGGCACTTATTGGATTGTGGGTTCCATACAATGGCAGGGCTACTGGGGTACCGTCCGTCACAGTACATGGCCTAGATCAACGTACCGAGGATCACTCCCGACCCCCTACAACACAAGGCCGGAACCATTCCTTACTGAACAGTCCTGAACAAGATAACCCCGGCAGTTGTTGCAATCAATCGCCCACACAGCCGAAAAATAAAGGGACATCTAGATAGGGGAATATCTTGTCCTACTTGGGCATAACCCACCTAACCTTGCTGCACCTCACATGTTTTAGCCATTCCCGGTTGATGAGGCTTGAGGCTGCGATAACCTTTAGAGAATACATTTCTTAGAATGCTCATCGCCCACCTGACGATGTTCTGAAAGCATTCAATCCATACAAGTTCGTTCCGGGTTCGAATGAAACCGAAGGCATTATCTCGTTACACTCATTTTGGAATCACCCTCAGAGTTAACGACAATAACCCTTGCACTCTGAATCTTCATCTTCACTTTAGATTCACGACCTATCGTTAATTTGGAATCGATGTGGTTTTCGAATGTCCAAATATGGAAACCTGATCCCGGACTCATCGAAACCCAAAACGTATCTTTTAAGGCCAAGTTGTCTATTTAGTCTTAACAGTTTAATTCAATATTATCAATATACACACAGATAGATAATTCACATCTCATAATAGATAATCACATTATCATCATAAACAGATAGTCTGTATCATCATCCAAACAGATAATTAAATATTATCATACTTAAACCAAGCATCCATATCACATAGATATTACTCATCTCATATCTGAGATCACAATCAATCAATGAAATATCAATATCATCCATAAGCAATGATTTATGAATAACAATCTATAATTAATTTAAAATGAATTAAATTAACTACTTCTATCTCTAATTAATGTAAATTAAATTAATTACTTATTCCATAAATCCTGCTTATACAACTATTGATTATAAATCAAATTTATTAATGATCCATTAACTATTCATCTTGATTAAACACTTTTGATTAATCATTTTCTAACTACAATAACTAACCAGTCTTTAATTAATTACACGAATTAATTATTTTGAATCATTTATAGTAATTAACATTTGATTACTTTATTTATTAATTAAATATAATTAATTACATTTATTCTTAATTAATTTCATAAATTAATCACCACATTATTAATTATTCCTTAATTAAACAATTCTTAATTACATCATTAATTATATTAATTAATGATCTCTAATTATATTGAAATTAAATTACTTTATTAAATTAATTACATTAAATGATTAATCTTTAATTAAACACAATTATTAATCACCTTGGATTAATAACAAACCAGTAATTAACTACCTTTGATTACTTATATTAATGAATTAATTATTCCATAATTAAATTTCTCCCTTAATTAATCCCTTGATTAATTACAAAAGTAATTATCCAAATTACTTCATTAACACATCACCTTGTATTAATTACATCAAGTAATTATCATCTAATTACTTTCTTAAGTAATTATGCTCCGTTAAATACACTAAGTAATTACACTTATCAATTTATCAAATGATTTTCTTAAATTAATTAAACTAAATTAATTAACTTAACTAATCATATTATCATAATTAATTATAATAAGTAATTAATCTCTTAATTACTTTCATCAAGTAATTACATTTGACAATTTACAATAGATTATCTAATTAATCTAATTAATTATCAAAATTAATTACATTAATTAATTAATTAATAATCCTTATTTAATTATCTAATAACATTTCTTAATTTACTTCTCAATTAATCTCTAGTTATAAATTAATCTAAATTATTAATTTATAAATTAAATACACATGTCATTCCTTAATTAACTTATTCATTTAATCATTTAAATATCTTAATTATTCCTAAGATAATTTATTTCTTCATTAATGACTTCATTAAGATTAAAGTGTATTCGAACATTACATTTTAAATTTAAATTCAAATTTCATTTTGAATTTAAGATTCAAAATGATTATTTATTTAAACATTTACCAAATTTAAATTCAATTTATAATCTTGTAAATAACATTAATTACTTACGTATGAACTTATATAAGAAAGGCCTTTAAATTCAACTACTTGAATCTTTATTTAAATTTAAATTTCCAAAATACATTAATATTTAACTTGCAATTTCAAGTTAAAACAATTTATTTAACTTCCATTCAAAGAACTTTATAGAAACCAATTCAAATATTTATTTGAAAACAAATAACTTTTTAAAACAAACTATTTGATTTAAACTTGCTTTATAAATTTAGATTTTAAAGCTGATTTATTTTTCAGATCTGAATTTAAGAAAAACTTGAATTCATTAGTTTAACTTTGAATTTAAAACTTGGGCTTAGCTTGCTTTTAAAATTTTGGTTTTTAATTCTTTATTTAAAATCCAAATTCCTTCTTAAAAGCTTAGATTCAAAAGTTCACTTGAATCTATATCTTTAACTTTTAATATTAAAACACAGTTTAAATTTTTATTTCAGATTTTAAATTAAATTTCAAAATCTGAAATTGTCAGGTTTTTAAACCTGAAAGAAACCCCCCATTTAATTGTTTTAAAAACTTTATTTCTATTTCAGATTTGAATTCAAGAAAAATTTGAATTCATACTTCAACTGGATTTAAACTTGTTTAAATCCATTATTTGTTTCTTAGGTTTCATTTTGAATTTGTTTAAAATCAAATTTATGCTTCCAGGTTTTACAATGTCTGAAACAACACTGACTCGAGTGTACCTAGGTTTGCTTCGAGTCTCATACTCGAGTGACTCGAGTATGTCCCGAGCTAAAAAGTACCCTGCACCCACAAAACCCTTCAGTACTTCAATGGGCACGGTGCACGTGCACCGTAGCCCCAGCCACCTTCGGCCACCCACACGAACTTCAGCACGTCACCGACTACCACCAGACACGATCACGACTACCCAAAAACATCACAGCAACTCGAATCGAAAACAAGTTCGAAACTCAACCCTGGAAACTCGACATGGTCTATCACCCAAAACCTGGAACCACCACGTTCTTCCAACCCCGAACACCTGATGGTCAACAACTCCGGCCATGAACTCGACTACAACCGAACTATCTCCTCTCGAAACCTCCCTGCACTCGATCGCTTGACGGCGGCGAACGAGACCGATACCCTCGACCACTCCAAACTAGGTTTACATACTTCAAACAAGTGCCATCATCGCCACCGTGCTCAGACCAACCACCAGCCATTTTTCCCATCACCTCGGTAATCTCCTCCATCATCAAGCAGAGCCCCAACCACCCAAATAACAGTGATCACCCCAAAAATCCCAAATTTGCATTTTTAGTTCATATCAGAACTGCACTTAACTTCTTGTACTAAAAATCTTGACTTAAGTTTTAAAATTCATATTTTGTTACAGAGATTCAATATATGTTCCTGGATTTATAATTTAAAGTGTTTGGTTTTTCTCTTATTCAAATTTTGCTCTGTTATTTTGATTTTCCAGAACAATATTCAAATTTAGTTCAACTTAAATAAAACTTAAACTCTAAATTTGTGACGACCCAAACTCGATGTTCAATAAACAACATCAAATTCGCATCGTCGGAGCTTATAACAACAATTAGATGAATATAAAACAGCGGAACAGAATCAATATCATAAATATCATCACAGTTACAACATCAACATAATATCCATACTGCAACAGAGTACATAATACATATACCACAACTCCAAATACAACATCAACATATACAACAGTAATCATAAATCCAAAAGTCCTCAAATGAGATAGATGATAACGAACTCCCAAAAGCTAACACCTGAAATCTCCAAAAGCTCCTAAGATATCTCCCAGATAAGAGCTCCAAAATACTGCTACTCCTAAATACAGAAACCTGCTACTAAGCTGCCCGTATGGAAATAATGGGCACCCAAAGTTTAGGAAAGAAAACAATAAACTCCGGATCAGTCATGGGACTGGTATGAGTAAACAAAAAAAACAGTTGCATTTAAATAAAAACAAGATTTATAAAAGAATTTTCGGAATGCTTTTAAAAATGGAACTACCATAAGACCTCCCGCCACACACACAATGCAAACGCAGAATTGGAGGAGATTTCTTCTTATGATAATTAAATATGCTTGGTACGAGAAAAGAATTCTTTGATATTATTACTAGTGCATAGTGAAGTAAATCATTTCGAAAATAGAATATTAATCTTAGCCAGCATAGACATTCCGAACTATGCCTACTATAACTACCATGTTTTGTGGCAGGTTACCGCCACGCTGCATGACAGGTTCTACAACTAAAATCGTACAGGGTTTCGTATTGTTTCTTTGGATTTCCAACAAATGGTCAGGCCAAGGAACTTCCCATTGCCACATGAGAACGCCTCTGGAAGGACGTCCCCGAGAACCAAACCGGATCTCTACCAACACAAGGCCGGGTTACCCCTAACTGGGTAACTACTGACACGAGTATGCCATCTCCCGGTCGTAACCAACCTTTAACCGGGGCCCCAGCAACAAATCACAAAATCATATATATATATATATCTGCGATATCAACATAAGTTAAGTATCTGGGCTCCATACCATGATACCACTTCTATCCAGAAGGAAATGCACATACCCTAAGGGGTGCTACCCCCAATAATCTTGCTGCATCTTTCCTGTTTTGACCATTTCGGGGTGTGAGGTCCGACGAAGTCACGTCCACAAAGCCACGCTTTATACAAAAACTGTGCTTTGGGTCAACAAATGATCATAGAAATGATCACCAAGATAGACGATCAAACAAATGATCCTATCATAAATGATCAACATAATGATCATTTCACAGCAACACTCAGCATGTCACATTACCAAATTGGGAATATATCGCTGATAACCTTCAACTATATAACCTCTGAGCTCGTACGTCTCAGAGAAGGGTGTTAAGCTAAGAGAATAAATTCTCCGCCACCAACAGAAATATATTTGAAAGAAATCAGCTTTATATCTGAATTCGTAATGTCAGACATACAATCCATACAAGTCTGTTCCGGGCTCGAACAGAACCGAAGGCACTTCCAAAGAAGTCCTTGCAATCCGGATATCCACAATCCCGATCGGACTTCCTATCACATATGGAGAACTCTATACCGGAGCAACTCGGTGCAGAGTCAATCGACAGGTTATCCTATCGCTCTCGCAAATACCCGGTCTTCAACACCGGTCTTCAATTGCTATCCATAACGTCGAATCACATATTCGAAATGGGTTATATGACACAAAGGTCCTTTCCCGGCTAATTCGAATAGTGAGTGTCAAATTTTAAAACATGTGGATGTCATTCACAAATATTCACAGGTTCGATGTGGGTTTCGGATAACCAACTGAAATCCGATTCCCTGTCGCATTGAAGTTTAAAATGCCGTTTTATGGGCAACAGGGTTTTTACATCAATACAGAACAAATCATAATCACAGTGCAATAACATGGCAATTACATCATACAGAATCACAAACAGAACAGAGATATCAATATAGGGCACAGCGATAGTTAATCGTTTCCAATCAAAGTGAATGGGATTTAATAAATTAACCATATAAATATTTTTTTTTCTTGATTACTTTAAATCGATGATTTATTATTTATAATTACAATTTAATTAAATCTCAATTGACCATATTAATTTATTGTTCCTTAATAAATTATCTTAATGTAACTATCAATTTTTTTTTCAATCAACTTAAATGATCAAATTAACGATTCTTAATTTACAACTTAAATTTTAATTGCTTTTATTTATTTATTATTATTAATTACAAAGTAATTATAAATCATAAATTATTTAATCATTGTTTGATTTAACTTCACATTCCATTAACAATCATCATTTTATAAAGAATACTTATAAAAAAAAAATTAAACTTAAGTTTTCGACAAATTTCAAACTGAATATATTGTTTCGGGTGGCCAACCCGAGGCTCCCCCGAGTCACGCCCGAGCTCAAATGCTCCCTGCTTCGAGTTTCAACCCCATGCTACCCGTGTAAATAAAAAATTTCAAAATTTGTTTAAGTTCAAATTTCATCCCGATACAACCCTGAAGCCACTTGATTCCCCCTTCGAGTATCTGCCCTATTTCCCCGATCAAAACTTCGAGTCAACCCACACGAGTGCAAACCTGAAATGCTTCAGGTAATCAAATTTTTCCAGGCCATCAATTCGTGCACGTGTACGTGCACGACGCCGTGGATGATCTTCAGGCGTCGCTGCATCGATGAGTAAGTCAAAAATCCTCCCTAGTTCAATCCCCGATCACCTAAATTCCTTTATCATCTCGAATTCAAAATTGAGTTCGAGCACGCAACCTGTAACACAAATTGGAACCGCCACTCGTCCCTGTCAACGCCTCGCCACGACGCCTGAGGCCGCCAGAAACCCAGCAACTCCGTCCATAGTTCGACAACACCCCAAGCTATCATTCCTCAAGTCATCGTGAAGCTCGGTCAACTCAACAGGGCGAAATCCTCTTTTTGCTAAGCACGTTCAAAACTGGAACTAAAACCCTAAAACGATCTCGTATTCAAATTTCACGCAATGAAAAATTCCTTCGATAATTTTCTCGAAGTCTCTGATGTTCGAGCTTGCCACAAATAAATTTTCAGCCTTTATAATTTGATTTATAACCAGAAATTCAAAGAAAACGATATGTGTTCATGCTCGAACTGCTCTGTATATACCCAACTAGAAATCTTCATTTCTGTTGTAAAAATCATGATTTGTAGTAAGAATTTAAGCTATTAACTTGGATTAGCTTTTTATAATACTTGAATTTATCCAATTTCTTCTTGATTACCTGTAACCAAAGTTACAGTGGTGATAATCCACTGTATATTTCAATAAACTGGGAAAATCTTGTTTCATGGTTTAACTAACTTGATTATGTGAAAAATCATAGCTTGTTAGTGATTTAAAACAAATAGACTTCAGTTTTTTTAAAAACATATGTAATCCCTGCATGAATGACACAGAGCATGACTGGTATATCATCATACTGTAATATGAATAAAACAGTTATGATGGAAGTTTAAACTGTTTTTAAATAAACTTAATATCCTTTACAATCATGTTTACTCACCTGTATAATGGATGAGCAGAGACTATTTTGCAACTGCAGTTTGAATAATTTCCTCTGTTCTTCTTTCTTCAGTAATTTTTTTTCACTTTGAAATATAAAGTAATGTTTCCCTTTTCTTTTTAATTTCTGATCTTTGCAAAAATTTGTTGAACGTATAAACTAAGGCAATTGCCATGTATATAAGGAGGTAGGCAGGTACAATGTTTTATGGTATAAAGGTAAATCAAAACTGTTTTTATGGCTTGTGCAGTAAAACCATTAAATGAAAGTATGTTGCTTGTATTTAATGCAGTTATGCTTCTTTGCTAAAGGTGATGGCATTTAATGAAAGTATGAAAATGGAATGTTCAGGTTTCCTCTTTTTCCTATTTGCAGCATGTTCTTGTTTAGTTATATTTTATAAGTACATTTTTTTCTATATCTTTGTTTGTTGACCTACAAACCAAATCTCAGCTGAAATGCTTTTGTACATGCAAAGGAGTAAATAGCATTTAATACTAGCATTAAATGAAGCATGTTATGTTTTGTTTTAGTTTCTTACACTTACCTGGTTTGATTTAGTAACATACTCATTTGATTCATTTGTTTAATTATTTGTTCATTTGTTCATATGTTTAATTATTTGTTATGTTATTAAATTTTATAATTTCATCATAACTTACTTTAACATTTTTTTTATTTCTATTAACATTAAATAACTATGTAATTTTATTTCAATATTTTATTTCTTTTTAATTTCTCGAATTTACATTTAAAATTACCAAATTTTTAAATTCAAAATTTCCGGGATGTTACAATATCCCCTACTTAAGAAAATTTCGTCCTCGAAATTGAAAGAGAGAGAAACGTAAACAAAGAATAGACGAATTTATAAATAAGGAAATGACTTACAGTTTAAATCGATATGTCAATTCTGCATTTGGGATATGATTTCTTCATATTATCTTCGGTCTCCCAAGTACAGTCCTTTGGATCGCCACTCCATTTAACTTTGACCAATTTCACAATCTTGTTTCTTAATCGCTTCTCATCACGATCAACAATTTTTATCAATTCCCTTTTAACTGCTAAGTTAGGAGTGATTTCTAGATCCTGCTGAGCAACTTCTTCAATAATATCATCTGGATCGTGCACATATTTCCGAAGGTTAGAAATATGGAACACATCATGTACGCCAGACAACCAGCTGGGTAACTGCACTCTATATGCTAGAGAACCAATCCTTTCCAGAATAGGAAAAAGACCAATATAACGCGGTGCCAACTTTCCAGTTTTCCCGAATCTCAATACACCCCGCATCGGAGATACTTTCAGGAATACAGAATCTCCAACTTGAAATTCCAAATTTCTCCTTCGTCGGTCATAATAGCTCTTCTGACGGCTTTGGGCAGTTAATAACTTCTTTCGAATAAAGTCTACCTTCTCAGTGGCTTCTTTTATCATATCCGGTCCAAGAACAAGTCTATCACCTGATTCGATCCAGCATGTAGGTGATCGACACGGACGACTATATAAAGCTTCGAAAGGAGCCATTTCTATACTGGCCTGATAACTGTTGTTATAAGAGAATTCAACCAGATGCAAATGGTCCTCCCTAGAACCACCAAAATCATGAACACAAGCACGCTGTAGGTCTTCTAAAATTCGATTGACCCTTTCAGTCTGCCCATCAGATTATGGGTGATAAGCAGTGCTGAAATTTAATTTTGTTCCCAATGCGTCCTGAAATGCTTCCCAAAATCTACTAGTGAAGATCGGATCACGATCACTCACTATACTGCTGGGAATACCATGGAGGCGAACAATTTCCTTTATATATATACTTGCCAAGCTTGCCGCAGATCGAGTAGATTTAACTGGAATGAAATGAGCATTTTTGGTTAGACGATCCACAATAACCCAAATCGCTTCATTGCCTTTCTTGGTTCGTGGCAATCCGTCGATGAAATCCATCGATACCTGATCCCACTTCCATTTCGGTACTTCCAAAGGTTGAAGTAAACCGGCCACTTTCTTTTGGTCGTCTTGATTTGCTGACAAGTAGCACAGCGACTCACATAAATAGATATGTCTCTCTTCATCGTTTTCCACCAGAATGTTCTTTTAACATCTCGATACATTTTATTGACTCCTGGATGGATGTTGAATTTGGACTTGTGGCATTCATCCAATACTTCACGTTTCAGTTCTGGAATGTCAGGGACACAAATCCTGCCTTTTAATCTTATAACTTCTCTATTATCTATTTCAAAAGTAGTATCCTCTCCCCGATCTATTCTTCTACGCATTTCTCAAAGAAACTTGTCTTCGGTTTGTTTGCTCGCGATCTTCTCAAGGAGAGTAGGAGTGATAACAAGATATGCGAGAACAGCATGTCTTCTGCTTAAAGCATCCGCAACCACATTGGCTTTTCCCAGAGTATATTGGATATCTAGGTCATATAATGCCAGAAATTCCAACCAACGTTGTTGTCGCAGATTCAGATCCTTCTGGGTGAAAAGATATTTCAAAGATTTATGGTCGGTGAATAATTCGAATTTTTCACCTAAAACAAAGAGAGTTTATTAGGCATATTTCTTTAGTTAAGCTAGTTCATAAATTTTTAGGAAAGCTGAAAAAGATTCTTACTCAGAAGATAATGTCGCCATATTTTCAAAGCGAAAACAACAGCCAAAAGTTCCAAATCGTGCGTTGGGTAGTTTTTCTCATGCGGACGTAATTGTCTACTCGCGTAGGCAACCACCTTTCCATTTTGCATTAACACTGCACCTACCCCTTCACCACATGCATCAGTATAGACAGATAGGCCTCGGTTCCCGTTAACAATAGTGAGAACAGGAGCAGTGGTCAATCTCTTTTTCAACTCTTGAAAAACTTCTTCACATTCTGAAGTCCAAATGAACTTTGCATTTTTCATTGTTAACTTAGTCAGCGGACTAGCCAACTTAGAAAAATCTTGAACAAATTTCCGGTAATAGCCTGCTAAACCCAAAAAGCTTCGAACTTCTCTTAGAGTAGTGGGTTGTTTCCAATCAAGAATAGCGGAAATTTTGCTCGGATCTACTGAAATTCCTTCTTCATTAACAATATGGCCAAGGAATTTGACTTCATTAACCCAGAAGTGGCATTTGGAAAATTTTGCAAATAGAACATTTCTCCTCAATATTTCCAATACGATTTTAAGATGCTCGGCATGCTCTTCTTTAGTCTTAGAATAGATCAAAATATCATCAATGAATACAAGCACAAATTTATTCAGAACTTCCCGAAACACACGAGTCATAAGATCTACGAAGTATGCTGGAGCATTGGTTAGCACGAAAGGCATAACTAACCATTCATAGAACATATCCGGACCTCTGAAAGCGGTCAGATGTACACAATCTTCGGCGATTCGTAATTGATGGAATCCTTGAGCTAGATCCATCTTTGAAAAGAAACAAGCGCCATGAAGTTGGTCGAATAGATCATCAATTCTTGGTAGAGGGAATTTATTCTTGAGAGTTTGTTTATTTAGATCGCGGTAATCTACACACAATCTCAAAGATCCATCTGATTTAGCAACAAATACGACGGCTGAACCCCATTCAGAAACACTTGGTCGAATTAATCCTTTTGCTCGTAGCTCATCAGTTTGATGAACCAATTCAATCTTTTCCCTGGGTGCCATCCTGCGACTTGCGTGAACAACAGGACGAGTATTAGGTACAAGATCAATTCGGAATTCTATTTCTCGATGAGGAGGTAAAGATTTCACTTCTTCAAATACGTCGGAAAAATTCCGAACAACAGGTATAGACTGCAAAGTGGGTTCAAGATTTCCCAAAGTATACATCAATCTATCTCTCCTTGGACTTGGATCCTCACAAGATATTTCAATAAAATTTCCAAGGCTTGTTTTGATTAAAACTGTCCGATTACTACACTCCAATATAGCTTCGTATCTCGATAACCAGTTCATACCGAGTACGATTTCAAATTCATTAAATTCGAAGACAAAAAGGTTGATAGGAAATTTATAGCTAGCATATGAAATAGGAACTCTCTTACAATATGAACTAAGATTTGCGGGACCTCCAATCGGATTTTTCACGCAAATAAGATCGTTAGCAAATTTAGTTTCAAGTCCTAATTCATTTACGGTTTGTTGGGAGATAAAGCTATGTGAAACTCCTGTATCAAATAAAACTCTAACAGTTCTATTATTAATAGTAAGGTTACCTTCCAAAACACTTTTCCCTTTATCAGCTTTTGAAGATGAGGGGTCCTTCTTTATCGCATAAACTTTTGCCACCTGCGCTGGCTTCATCACCGGGCAATCTTTAACTAAATGTCCCGGTTTATGACAATTGTAGCATTCTTTAGCTGGCTTCTTCAGTTTTGGGCAGTCATTTGAATAGTGGCCCTTCTCTTTGCAGTTGTAACAAGTGACATTTTCTGTTGCGCTTCCTTGAATGCTTCTCTTCTTCTCATTGCCTTGCCAAGGTTTCTTGCCTCCGAATTTCCGCTTTTTATAATTTTGACTACCTGAATTACCTTTCTCCACAGTTGCTTCTTGTATATCAAGGGTAGCGTATCTGTAACCCATATCTACTAAATCCGAAAAAGATTCTTTAACATGACCCGTCATTCTTCCATGATATTTCTAGTTCATACCACGGATAAACCTTTCGTTTTTCTTAAGAGGTGTATTTAGCAATTCTGGCCCAAACCGAGATAGTTCGCTGAATTTATTCAAATATTCTTCAAACGACAAACTTCCTTGCTTCAAATCCAGAAATTCCTGATACATTCTGGAAACTCCCGCCGATGGCATGTAACGTTTCACAAACACTTCTTTAAAACGATCCCAAGTAAATTCTTCCTCGGGTTCATCTATAATGATGGTTTCCCACCAAGCTGAAGCTTCTCCTTGGAGTTGCCAAGAAGCTATAAGTCTTTTCTGCTCATCCTGCAGTTTTAGCCCTTTAAAAATCTTTTCACACGATCTTACCCAAGCTTGAGCGTCAATAATTGACTCCTTGCCAATGAACGGTTTGCCACCAAGCTTTTCGAACTTCTTATATAAATCAGCCAAGTCCGGCTGCTGCTGAATTTCTATTACTGCTTCTACGGCTGGGGGAATTTGATTAGGTGCTGCAGCATTGCCTTGACCCCTAGCTCTTCCTCTGCGTCCACTCATTTTCACTATCTGGGATTAGTAAGAAAATTGATTTAGATATACAGACGAGATATCTTAAGGAATATCAGCAGTAAAAAGAAACAGACTAAGAAAATTTAAAGTTTCAGTCTTGGTTATACTCATTCTAGGGTATACTTCACCCTATCTCTAATGAGCCATCTAATGTGTTATACTCCGTAGCTAAAGTTCTTACTCAACCAACAGCTCTGATACCACTTGTGATGACCCAAACTCGATGTTCAATAAACAACATCAAATTCGCATCGTCGGAGCTTATAACAACAATTAGATGAATATAAAACAGCGGAACAGAATCAATATCATAAATATCATCACAGTTACAACATCAACATAATATCCATACTGCAACAGAGTACATAATACATATACCACAACTCCAAATACAACATCAACATATACAACAGTAATCATAAATCCAAAAGTCCTCAAATGAGAGAGATGATAACGAACTCCCAAAAGCTAACACCTGAAATCTCCAAAAGCTCCTAAGATATCTCCCAGATAAGAGCTCCAAAATACTGCTACTCCTAAATACAGAAACCTGCTACTAGGCTGCCCGTGTGGAAATAATGGGCACCCAGAGTTTAGGAAAGAAAACAATAAACTCCGGATCAGTCATGGGACTGGTATGAGTAAACAAAAAAAACAGTTGCATTTAAATAAAAACAAGATTTATAAAAGAATTTTCGGAATGCTTTAAAAATGGAACTACCATAAGACCTCCCGCCACACACACAATGCAAACGCAGAATTGGAGGACATTTCTTCTTATGATAGTTAAATATGCTTGGTACGAGAAAAGAATTCTTTGATATTATTACTAGTGCATTGTGAAGTAAATCATTTCGAAAATAGAATATTAATCTTAGCCAGCATAGACATTCCGAACTATGCCTACTATAACTACCATGTTTTGTGGCAGGTTACTGCCACGCTGCATGACATGTTCTACAACTAAAATCGTACAGGGTTTCGTATTGTTTCTTTGGATTTCCAACAAATGGTCAGGCCAAGGAACTTCCCATTGCCACATGAGAACGCCTCTGGAAGGACATCCCCGAGAACCAAACCGGATCTCTGCCAACACAAGGCCGGGTTACCCCTAACTGGGTAACTACTGGCACGAGTATGCCATCTCCCGGTCGTAACCAACCTTTAACCGGGGCCCCAGCAACAAATCACAAAATCATATATATATATCTGCGATATCAACATAAGTTAAGTATCTGGGCTCCATACCATGATACCACTTCTATCCAGAAGGAAATGCACATACCCTAAGGGGTGCTACCCCCAATAACCTTGCTGCATCTTTCCTGTTTTGACCATTTCAGGGTGTGAGGTCTGACGAAGTCACGTCCACAAAGCCACGCTTTATACAAAAACTGTGCTTTGGGTCAACAAATGATCATAGAAATGATCACCAAGATAGACGATCAAACAAATGATCCTATCACAAATGATCAACATAATGATCATTTCACAGCAACACTCAGCATGTCACATTACCAAATTGGGAATATATCGCTGATAACCTTCAACTATATAACCTCTGAGCTCGTACGTCTCAGAGAAGGGTGTTAAGCTAAGAGAATAAATTCTCCGCCACCAACAGAAATATATTTGAAAGAAATCAGCTTTATATCTCAATTCGTAATGTCAGACATACAATCCATACAAGTCTGTTCCGGGCTCGAACAGAACCGAAGGCACTTCCAAAGAAGTCCTTGCAATCCGGATATCCACAATCCCGATCGGACTTCCTATCACATATGGAGAACTCTATACCGGAGCAACTCGGTGCAGAGTCAATCGACAGGTTATCCTATCGCTCTCGCAAATACCCGGTCTTCATCACCGGTCTTCAATTGCTATCCATAACGTCGAATCACATATTCGAAATGGGTTATATGACACAAAGGTCCTTTCCCGGCTAATTCGAATAGTGAATGTCAAATTTTAAAACATGTGGATGTCATTCACAAATATTCACAGGTTCGATGTGGGTTTCGGATAACCAACTGAAATCCGATTCCCTGTCGCATCGAAGTTTAAAATGCCGTTTTACGGGCAACAGGGTTTTTACGTCAATACAGAACAAATCATAATCACAGTGCAATAACATGGCAATTACATCATACAGAATCAAAAACAGAACAGAGATATCAATATAGTGCACAGCGATAGTTAATCGTTTCGAATCAAAGTGAATGGGATTTAATAAATTAACCATATAAATATTTTTTTTTCTTGATTACTTTAAATCGATGATTTATTATTTATAATTACAATTTAATTAAATCTCAATTGACCATATTAATTTATTGTTCCTTAATAAATTATCTTAATGTAACTATCAATTTTTTCTTTTTTCAATCAACTTAAATTATCAAATTAACGATTCTTAATTTACAACTTAATTTTTAATTGCTTTATTTATTTATTATTATTAATTACAAAGTAATTATAAATCATAAATTATTTAATCATTGCTTGATTTAACTTCACATTCTATTAACAATCATCATTTTATAAAGAATACTTATAAAAAAAATTTAAACTTAAGTTTTCGACAAATTTCAAACTGAATATATTGTTTCAGGTGGCCAACCCGAGGCTCCCCCGAGTCACGCCCGAGCTCAAATGCTCCCTGCTTCGAGTTTCAGCCCCATGCTACCCGTGTAAATAAAATTTTTCAAAATTTGTTTAAGTTCAAATTTCATCCCGATACAACCCTGAAGCCACTTGATTCCCCCTTCGAGTATCTGCCCTATTTCCCCGATCAAAACTTCGAGTCAACCCACACGAGTGCAAACCTGAAATGCTTCAGGTAATCAAATTTTTCCAGGCCATCAATTCGTGCACGTGTACGTGCACGACGCCGTGGATGATCTTCAGGCGTCGCTGCATCGATGAGTAAGTCAAAAATCCTCCCTAGTTCAATCCCCGATCACCTAAATTCCTTTATCATCTCGAATTCAAAATTGAGTTCGAGCACGCAACCTGTAACACAAATTGGTACCGCTACTCGTCCCTGTCAACGCCTCGCCACGACGCCTGACGCCGCCAGAAACCCAGCAACTTCGTCCATAGTTCGACAACACCCCAAGCTATCATTCCTCAAGTCATCGTGAAGCTCGGTCAACTCAAGAGGGCGAAATCCTCTTTTTGCTAAGCACGTTCAAAACTGGAACTAAAACCCTAAAACGATCTCGTATTCAAATTTCACGCAATGAAAAATTCCTTTGATAATTTTCTCGAAGTCTCTGATGTTCGAGCTTGCCACAAATAAATTTTCAGCCTTTATAATTTGATTTATAACCAGAAATTCAAAGAAAACGATATGTGTTCATGCTCGAACTGCTCTGTATATACCCAACTAGAAATCTTCATTTCTGTTGTAAAAATCATGATTTGTAGTAAGAATTTAAGCTATTAACTTGGATTATCTTTTTATAATACTTGAATTTATCCAATTTCTTCTTGATTACCTGTAACCAAAGTTACAGTGGTGATAATCCACTGTATATTTCAATAAACTGGGAAAATCTTGTTTCATGGTTTAACCAACTTGATTATGTGAAAAATCATAGCTTGTTAGTGATTTAAAACAAATAGACTTCAGTTTTTTTTAAAACATATGTAATCCCTGCATGAATGACACAGAGCATGACTGGTATATCATCATACTGTAATATGAATAAAACAGTTATGATGGAAGTTTAAACTGTTTTTAAATAAACTTAATATCCTTTACAATCATGTTTACTCACCTGTATAATGGATGAGCAGAGACTATTTTGCAACTACAGTTTGAATTTCCTCTGTTCTTCTTTCTTCAGTAATTTATTTTCACTTTGAAATATAAAGTAATGTTTCCCTTTTCTTTTTAATTTCTGATCTTTGCAAAAATTTGTTGAACGTATAAACTAAGGCAATTGCCATGTATATAAGGAGGTAGGCAGGTACAATGTTTTATGGTATAAAGGTAAATCAAAACTGTTTTTATGGCTTGTGCAGTAAAACCATTAAATGAAAGTATGTTGCTTGTATTTAATGCAGTTATGCTTCTTTGCTAAAGGTGATGGCATTTAATGAAAGTATGAAAATGGAATGTTCAGGTTTCCTCTTTTTCCTATTTGCAGCATGTTCTTGTTTAGTTATATTTTATAAGTACATTTTTTTCTATATCTTTGTTTGTTGACCTACAAACCAAATCTCAGCTGAAATGCTTTTGTACATGCAAAGGAGTAAATAGCATTTAATACTAGCATTAAATGAAGCATGTTATGTTTTGTTTTAGTTTCTTACACTTACCTGGTTTGATTTAGTAACATACTCATTTGATTCATTTGTTTAATTATTTGTTCATTTGTTCATATGTTTAATTATTTGTTATGTTATTAAATTTTATAATTTCATCATAACTTACTTTAACAATTTTTTTTATTTCTATTAACATTAAATAACTATGTAATTTAATTTCAATATTTTATTTCTTTTTAATTTCTCGAATTTACATTTAAAATTACCAAATTTTTAAATTCAAAATTTCCAGGATGTTACAAAATTATGTTGAAACAAACAATTTCTGTTTGTATTCTAAATCCTAAAAGCTATTAGATCAAGTGATAAAAATAGTTTGAATCAAACTCAAGCCTGGAAACAGAATGAATAGGTTTGTTTACAGAGACTTCAATATGTACTCAGACAACATCCATATGCACAGAAGAATACATACATACAAATCTTACTTATTCCAGATTTTAACCTTGCAACCAGTTTTAAATGCGTAAGTTTTAGAAATTAAAGTTACTCACCTGAAAATAAACAGAGAACACTTTGAAACTGGAAAGAGTATTTGCATGCTATTGTTTTGATTCCAGAAAACATGAAACTTAGTCTTGCCTTTGTTGTAATGCTTTAGTTTTATAAAAAAAATGGAAATGTTTGCTAATTGTATATTTTCAGGTTTGTTATGTTTAGTGAACGAACAAAAAATAAGAAGATGTGTATATAAAGAAGTTCACAGGTAGGTGATAACTGGGTTAGCAAGTTTGCAGGCACACTTATTTGTGTTTTGTTTTATCAGGCAAGATTTTATCAAATGGGGGCTGAGATGCTTAATAAGATTTCGAATTGACTTAAATTTATGCTGAGATGAAAGCATTTAAATGCAAATGCACTATATGTTTCCTACTAATCCTATCTTATGTTCAAATATTTTGTTTTGCATTTCTCTAACCTGCCTTATTTTCTTTTATTTCTTGCCTGAGTCTTATTTACAGGCTACCTCCCTTTTTATTTTTATTTACTTTGCTTCTTAGCTTTGCATTTCTAAATTTTTCAGGCAACATACACATTTCTTTTTCTCGCTCTTGCGTCTTTTACTTACAGGCAACATAATCATTACTTTGCCTGGTTTACTTCTATTATTTTGTCTTTTGTCTTAGTTTATTCTAGTTATTAGTTATAAATTTTAACTTATGTACTAAGTTCTATGCTTAGTTATGCTCATGTACATATATGAAGTTGTTTTAGTTACTTGTATTGGCTTGTTACTTAACATATGTGCTTCTTTTTATTTTTCTTTTATTTTTGTACTTGTCAATATAAATAAGGTTTATTTTAATTTTAAACATTTTTAAAAGACTTTATTTTAAATTTTCAAATTATAGCTTTCTCCAAAATACACATATATGTATTAAGATAAATTTGAAATAGCAATCTCCATTTGTAAAAATATTACATGATTAACAAAACTCATTATTAAAGAAATTGTCTCTTATTTACTAAATTACTTATTTAATCAAACTATATTTAAAAAGAAAATAGAACAAACTTTTATTTAAATTTAGACTTAGGATAGAATACTTTTAAACAAATAACTTTTATCTTGAGTAAATAAAACATATTTTTATCAAGCTATACTGAAAAAGAAAATACAACAATCTTTTTAATTTAAACTTAAGCTAGAATAAGTTCTAACTATTAAACATTTATTTTAAGTATCTAAAACCATATAGTTATTTATTTAATAGCTTAATACTAAATTAAATCAAATTTCCAATTATCAGAAATATTAAAATTAGAAAACATGTCTTTATTAATTAATTTAAAACAGAGCTTATCTATTTATAATATATACAAATATATACATACTACAAATAGAAAACAATTTATTAGTTTTTAAAAGATAAATTATCAGTTAAATATTTATTTAAAGGAAGATTATTAAATCAATTTAAATCTTTTTAACAAATATTATTAAAGTAATTCAATTTTTAGCAGATTATTAAATTTATATTGCCAAAATTTCCGGGATATCACAATTTTCTGATATAAATATTTCAAGATGATTTGAGAGAAATGCTTTAAAATAAAAGTCTTACAGGAAATAAGTTCTGTACTCCCCTCTCTGTCGTTGGAAAATAATATCGGTGATGAGTATACACATCATTGACGTTAATTTTCGAGTTCAACGAAGGATGACCGTTGTAGTAATTTACTACATGTCTGTTTTGATAAATAAATCTTAATTTTGAATTCCTAAATATGATTTGATCTATAAAAGATGAATATATAAATATTATTTTCAATTTGATTTAAATGAATCCAGGATTTAGTGCTTAAACTTTCTTATAATTAGTAGTTTTAAGTTATTGTAATAGAATGTAATTTTAACAATTTTGATAATTGGAGCGAATAAAATGGAAAATAACATTAGTTGTTAAGTGATTAATGAAATATAAAGGAATTGAAGGTTGTCGCTTGTAAATTAAGAAATCAAAATAAGAAAATGTAACTACTGAACATTTTGTTGATTAAAATAAATGAGATAACTTGTGTACTTTCTATTGCATTCTGAAAACATACATACATACATACATACATACATACATACATACATACATATAACTTAACAAATTATTAAAAGTTGAAATGTTAATAAGAATGTGTAATAGAATATTATACAAGTAACCTTTTGTAAATGAAAGTGTCCAATGGAATTACTTTTATAAATAAGAATTCTGATATTATAAATTGTTATAAACTTAGGTTAATAGTTTGAAATGTTACTGATAAAATGTAATAGTAAAGTGAATAATGTACGAAAAACGATTATAAATTTAAGTTAACATTTTAAGCTATTTATAATCAGATTGAATAGTAAAAGATGAATACTAAACTTAACTTAATGTCGAAGCCATCTATAATTAAAGTGAGTGCTATATTAATTCAATGATTATAACTTCAGAAAACACTGAAATGATCTAGAAATGGATTTAATGTTCAATAATACTATATATGGAAGAATGAAAGTGAAAAGGGAATAATCTATTAATGGTGAATTAAATTGTGAAGGGACTTACATAATAATGGATAATCTAATAACTGAAATGAAAATAACTTATGTAAGCAAGGAATGCCAATTAATGAAAGAGAAAAATGGCATTGTATAAATGAATGAAAATGAATTTTTTAAGTGGTGTAAGCTTTGTATGAATGAATAAAAATAGACAAGAAGTAAATAATATGAAAATAAATTCGTAAGAATAAACTTAACAACATTTGAAATTTATTATTAGTGTTGGCTTATGGGATGCTTCGGAACTGATACTTAAAATTGTTTAGAATGTATAAATAATCTATTAAGTTATCTAAAACTATTGAGTGTATGGTATACTTAGTAGTTTATTTGTCATTTTATACGAATAAAGGTTTCTGAATCTGAACAAACCATTTGTTTTGATTGCTATGGATGGATAATTGTTTCCTTTGTTGAAAATGGTGTTTGTACTATTTGTTTGCGAATGATTACTGTTATGTTGTGATTGTTTTGTTGTTATTAGTTGAAACATCTTAAATATTTCTTTTTTACTTAATTATTAACCTCTTTGGATTGTATAAGTGAAATACAGGTTTATGGAAGCAATAGCTACTACTTCTGGTATCATAAATAAGCGTTGCTTTCCCGACAAACAGGTATGTTCTCGGATTACATTTTTCTAGTGGCATTATATTGTTTTTCCCATGGTTTGGGATATTTATTTTGAAATATGAAATGTATATTGTTATTATTGATATTATTTCTCTCAGACTCTCCGTACAAAGAAGACTCTACTGAAATTTTCTGTGAATTTTGGACTTAGAAATTTTTTGTGAAATGTATTTCAAACTTTTATTAACTTGAGTATAAAAGGATTTAATTGTTTGTAAGTTGATATATTTATTTAAATTATTTAATTATGTAAATTGATTTTTTTATAAATCTAATATTTTGAATAAGATATATTAATTCCTTAATTCCTTCTTTTTCCTTTTCGAGGATGAAATGTTTTGAGTGGGGAGAGCGTAGCGACCCATAATTTTTCGATAATTAATTTATTGAATTTAATAAGGTTTATAATTTAATACAGGAAGAAATAAAAAATTTGTGACTTAATTAATGTGAGAAAATTTAAAATTTAAGATTTATTAATGGGAATAATAACTAGAATGAAATTTAATAATGTTTATTTAAGGTAATTGATAACTATTTGTAGGTACTCTCAAGTAATTGAAATAATTGAAAGTTACAATTGGTTATAGATTGTAAATAAGGGAATAATTTAAATGTTATATTAATTAGTGAGAAATATGCTGAAATTGTAATTGGATGAAATCAGTGTTTTTAAGTATTTATAATGTATGTTTTTACATAATAAAACCATAAATGTGATTAAATTAAGTAAAAGGGTGACCATTGTGATATGTTACCTATTTATTTAAGCTGTTGAATTAAATTGGAAATCAATTGAAATTAAATGTCATTAAATATTACGTTAATGGAAATTAAGATGAAATTGGAGAATATTAATGTAATATGATATAAACTAATGTGAATTATATCCATAGAGTAATAAGGGATTGAATAGTAAGATGAAAAGGCAAATAAAAGGATTTATTGTATTTAAAGTAATAATCACTACATTTATTTCAGTTGGAATTAAACATTTTAATTAGTAAAACAATTAACTTTGAATTGATATGTAAATTTGTTTTAAATTATTGTAAATGTCTAAGTCATCAAAAATGATAAAATTTCTTAATCATAAAATTGGAATTAAACAAGGTGATTTAATTAATTTAATATTAATTTGTTTAATTAATTTAATATTAATTTAATTAATGTGAAAGCAGCCATTTTGGCTACTGTCTCAGATTTTGACGAAACTAGTTTCATTGGATCCATAATGGTGAATTATTGTAGGATTTCAAGTTTCGTAGCGATCGGACTTGTCGTTTGATCGTACGGGCTTGAAACGCATAGAAATCAATTTAATTGAACTCAATTTGAAATAAGATGATTTTAAAGCTAACTTCTTCATATGATGGAATTAGGATTTGAAACATTTTCCATTGAGTTTAGAAATATCGAAACATCTATTTTGATATATGGGATGACCTACTTTCATTTCGGAGATGAAACGGGCATTTCGGGTCGTTATTGTCGTTCGTACCGATTCAATATATGTTCATTTTCTTATCGTGCCTTGTCCATATAAATAACCTTGTTTTTCAAACCCTAGCAGTCATTTTCTTATTTCAGCACGTATAATTCTATCTGGCTATCTCTGTGACGCCCCACCTTTATACCCACGCTAGCCAAGGACACTATGGGGTAATGCCGTCAACTAGCGTGGAGAATAAGGCTGTTGAGGAGCGACCATCCATGTAATTGCTTTGTACGAGCACCAATATGCCAGATAAAATATAACATGCATTTCATCTCAAGAGGAAATCCGACATACCGACACAAACTCAAAGCTATTACACAGTGGCTATACATAATCTTCGGAAACAAATATAGAAATAAACATAACATAAATCAGTCACAGATAATTCATATCACTAAGGCGGAAACAGATATGAATATAACACATGAAAGTGTAAATCAGAGTAGTGTTCAAATAAGATCCACAATATCACAAAAGAATAGATACAAGTGCTAGACAAAAGAATATGTATACATCAAGGAGTCTATATCTCAAATGTATACAACAAAAAATACTAGACTAAAGTAGTTAAGCAAAAGTCAGAAGATGGTTCCAGATAGGAAGTCATCAGAAAGCACCTACAATATCTCAGTCTGACTCGAGTATTATTTAAGAAGAAAATAATAAACGGATCAGTCTAGCTTAATTATCGGATAAAATGAGATATAAGAAGAGATGTAATAAAAACGTATGATAATCGAAAATGTCATACTGCGACAAATATACATAGAAAATCAACTAAATCATACGAATATCTCAAGAATCTCATAGCATCAAAAAGAATATCATATTCTTTATTTACTTCACCAAGCCACAATAAATGACATACATATCAATGCCAATCGTAAAAGTTGGTGAAACATAAATTCCAGAAATCATCAATAGAAATCCAGAAATCACAAAAAGGGAGAGGCCTATCATAAACGGGAGCATGAAAACTCACCAACACGTGTATCACAAACGGGACGCTATCCCATGGTCGCTAACCATAAATTCCGAACATCGACGCAGTACAAACGGTACATCTAATGAACCAAAAAGCCCGGACATCGATGTAGTACAATAACGGTACATCCGATGAACCGAAACTCAAACAATTCGGAACATCGACGTAGTACAATAACGGTACGTCCAATGAACCGAAACTCAAACAACTCGGAAGATCGACGTAGTACAATAATGGTACGTCCAATGAACTGAAAAGCCGAGACATCGATGTAGTACAATAACGGCACATCCGATGAACCGAACATCATAAAAGAACATGGGTCGCTAGCCCATAAAGAAATGAGACGAAGCTCAATAGAACGAGGTACAGTCCCCTACGTGGACAAAGAGACATCGCACATTGCTAGTCTAAACCATAAAATGATCATCATCGATCATCAAGAAGTGTCAATTACACTAAGCTAGTAAATATGTGAGCTTAGCTTCATGTCCCATAATCACTATCTTAAAATAAATATTTACGAACAAATTGTAGATCTCCACTTGAAAATTGTCACAAGAGATTCAACCGGACAAGTCCAAGAATTAACCGACGAAGTGAACGCAAGCGTTTCATACCACTTGTTTTACTAAGTTGTTTAATTAGATTTCTCATATGAGTGAGATAATGGTTTGTATGTACTAGTAGGTTGGAAAACGGTTTTATAACGAGTTTGATATTGAAAATAGAGTTTAAATAATCTTTGATAAAGAGTTTGAATATTTACTACTAGTGTAGAAAACCTTTATATTTTTAAAGTGACAAATCACAAAAATGATTGTAGAAACAATCAATCACTAAAATTCACATACGAAGACGTGAATTAATTCCAAAGTAATCGATATCAAATCCATCAAAATGGATATTTCAAAAAATCCCAAAATAGAAGTCATCAAAGTCGAATAATTGATAGCATCAACTAGGAATCAAAACGAATCGATAAAAATTGGAATCACAAACAAAATAGGCAAAAATAGGCATAATAAGCAAATAGGAGCAGGTCAGTCGACTGGCTCACTGAGTTCAGTCGACTGAACACAGCCTTGGAAAACCCGCAGGATGCAGGTCAGTCGACTGGACTCAGTATGCCAGTCGACTGGACCAGAACCAGAGAAGTGTTCTGGTAGCAGGTCAGTCGACTGGACTGGAATTCCAGTCGACTGGAACCTGTTTTCTGCACTTCCAAGCCTATCTAAATGAAGGCCAATTCCTTCCAAATTGCAATCGGTCGAGGAACGGCATTAGGAGTTTACACAAATCAGTTTCCTAGCTGTATAGGCTCCTCGATGCATCGCCAAAAGCATGGTCAAACACCAAAGCTATGATTTTTAAAGGTTTGACTTCAAAACACCAAAAATTGGAATATTCATAAAACCAATCCAAATCAAAGCAAATGCACATGAATAAGAGTTAGGAATTCATACCTAACCATCAAAGATAATCATAGACTTAGATGTGAGATAAAAATCTCACCTTTGAACCCAAAAACAATGAATGAGAAGCTTGAAGACAAGGGAAGATCAACCACACTTCAATCTCAACACAAGAAGCTTGAATCTAAGCTTAAAAGAGAAACATTTCCCAAATTAGGTTTAGGAATTTTCTGAAATCAAAGAGAGAATGAGTTGGAGAAGAAGGAGATGATACTTACCGATGCTTCTCTTTGAATTTGGAGCTAGAACTTGATTTGCAAATGGAAACTAGGCTTAGGATTTTAATTCTTTTTCTTTTCCCCCATTATTCTCTTTAGCACAGAAAAGATAAGGAAGAGGGAATGAATGAAGAGAAGTGGTTCAGTTTGGGGTATTAAGTTGGCTAGTGGGTCGCAGCCAAACCCAAACCCAAAGTGAAAAGGTCAAACTTTTAGCTAGCTCCGAACATATCTATGTTTATACTCAAAAAGGTTGCAAACGGCATTTTGAACTCAATGGAAGGGGTCTCGAGTCCCAATTCGACTGTTTGCTAAAAGTTGGTTTTCAGACTAAAATCCGACAAACGATGAAATATTTAAATATACAATCGATAAATATGCGGGTTATTACAATCTCCTGCTTTTAATGGCAGAAACAAATTCCAAATACAAACCCTAAATCCAATTTAAAATTCAAATCAAAAATCAAACTCTTCAAAACATTATCATATTATATACCATTTTGAAGCTCTCGATGAGCGTAATCCATAACGCAATTCATTTTTGCAATCGAATCGAAGTTTGTCTAGAAATCAGAGATTTATTTTCGACCGTTCGTGTGTGATTGTTGAGATTCAACGGCGGATCTGCGACTATAGGATGATCGGGCAGCGCCATTGGGTAAAGGGGGTTGAGCAGGTCATATGGTGGTCGTCGTTCATCATAATTTGGTCAAAATTCGCCAGAATCACCACTTATAGATGGGCGGCGGCGATGCTAGGGGGAGGGCTGGTGGAGGCGCGCATTGGCATGTTGAGGTCGACATGGCGTGGACATCACGATCTTGGACTCTGATTAGGTCAGTATCGAGGCTAGATGTCACGATCGTGGATGTAAGGCGGTGGCTGAAAGATGAGCATGTTCGTGTTATCACGTACGAGCTAGGGTTCTTCGATGATCACGTGTAAGTTATTGTTATTTTATTTAATTTTAAATCATTTAACTTCTAACGATAGTAACTTTTACGTACAAGGTTGGATTTACGCACGGTTTATTCTGCTACGATCGTATCGAAATTTCGGACATTATGAAACTAGTTTGGACAAATTCTGAGACTATTGTAATTTAGGCCTTATTTTGGATTTTAAATCGATTTGAAATCAAAGATGAGTGTTTTAACCCACTCACAACTAATAAATTATCTTACGTTAGTTAATTTAATTTTTTTCTGTAATTAGAAATTGGCTGGTTGATGTTTGGTATATTTAAATTAACATTCCAGTTAAATATGAATTTTATTGCATTTAATCGTCATTTAATTTAATATTGAATTTAATTGTCAATTGAATACCTATAGATGATAATCAGTTAATTGATGTTATTTATTGATTGATTGAATGGTGATTGTGATTGTGATGTATGTTTGATTGTTCATATTAGATGACTGGATGTTATATGGTATATTGTTTTAACACTGCAAGTTCCCTACGGGTTGAAATGATACATACCCGAACGATCTAAAAGACTAGGGGATATCCTTATGAGTTGAAATGATCGACTCGAGTGATTTCATGGATTTGTAATTAAATTCGGGATTGTGGGTTGAAATGATACATATATGTGGATATAAAATAATTGCGGATCGAAATGATAAATATCAGCATCACTTGACCATAGGGTAGAGAATTATATACGGACACCGGAATGGTTAAATTAAATAATTTTAAATCCTTAAATTTTGAATTTAGTTAAACTATATTTTGAGATAAAATTTGATTTGCATAAACTGAATTATTTTCGAAATCCAAGATTTGAAGTTTTAAAACTGGAATTGATTTAATGAATTGTTTAAGGAATTAAAATGGAAATTTCATAGTTGAACTTTTGAAGCATAAATGCAAGAATTGGTTTAACGAGAATATGAATTTAAAACCAGTTTTATGTTAGTTGAATTGAAAGCTCGACAATGTCCTAATGCGTTGAAATGGAAGAAATGGTTTAATTTTGATATTAATTCCAAATTAATTATTTTAATATATACTATTTAAAAATTTATTATTTTAAGGTATTCAAACTATTAAACTAATTCAAATCTAGTATCAACTATTTTAATCTATTTTAATCAATTTAAACTATTTTAAACTATTTAAACCATTTTAAAAATATTTAATCTATTTTTAATCAATTTAAACTATTTTAAACCTATTTAATTTATATAATTTAAAATAGTTTAAATTGATTAAAAATAAATTAAACAGTGTTAAAATGGTTTAATAGTTTAAATTGATTAAAATAGTATAAAATAATTGAAACTAGATTTAAATTAGTTTAATGGTTTGAAAACCTTAAAATAAGGATTTTAAAATAATAAATTTTCAAATAGTTTGTATTAAAATAATTAATTTGGAAGTGATATCAAAATTAAACCATTTCTTCCATTTCAACGCATCTGGACCTTGTCCAGTTTCAATTCAACTAACATAAAATAGGTTTTAAATTTATATTCTCATTAAACCGTTTAATTAATATCGATTTCAAATCCATGTTTGAATTATCAATTTAAGCCACTTCAAGTTAAATAGATTTCAATGTTATATTCAAACAATTTCAATAACTCAATTTCAACAAATTGCATTTATGCTTCAAAAATTCAACTCTGAAATTTCCATTTTAATTCTTTAAACAATTCATTAAATCAATTCCAATTTTAAACCTTTAAAGCTTGGATTTTGAAAATAATTCAACTTATGCAAATCAAATTTTATCTCAAAATATAGTTTAACTGAACTCAAAATTTTAAGGATTTAAAATCGTTTAATTTAACCAATCCGGTGTCCGTATATAATTCTCAACCCTATGGTCAAGTGATACAGATATTTATCATTTTAATCCATAGTTATTTTATATTCACGGATATATATCATTTCAACCCGCAATTCCAAATTTAATTACAAATCCATGAAATTGCTTGAGTCTATCATTTCAACCCATAATGATATCCCCTAGTGTTTGAGATCGTTCGGGTATGTATCATTTCAACCCATAAGAAACTTGCAGTATTATAATAATATAACCATATAACATGTAGTCATCCAATATCAACAATCTAATATACATCACAATCACCATTCAACTAATCAATAAATAACATCAATTAACTGATTATCATCTATAGGTATTCAGTTGACAATTAAATTCAGTATTAAATTAAATGACGATAAAATGCAATAAAAGTCATATTTAACTGGAATGATAATTTAAATATACGTAACACCAACCAATCAATTTCTAATTATAGAAAAATTTAAATTAGCTAACATAAGATAATTTAGTAGTTGTGAGTGGGTTAAAACACCCACCTTTGATTTCAAATTGATTTGAAATCCAAAATATGGCTCAAATTTCAACAGTCTCAAAATTCATTCAAACTAGTTTCAAAATGCCTGAAATTTCAATACGATCGCAGTGGAACAAATTGCGTACAAATCCGACCTCGTAGGTAAAAGTTATTGATCATTAGAAGTTAAACGATTTAAAATTAAAATAAAATAAAATAACAATAACTTACACATCATCATCAAAGAACCCTCGCTCGTATGCGATAACATGAACATGCTTAACTTCCAGCCGCCACCTCATATCCACAATCGTGCCACTAGCCTCAATACTGAGCAGATCAGAGCCCAAGATCGCAACGTTCACGCCATGCCCACCTCAACGTGTCCACGTGCGCCTCCATCGGCCCTCCCCTAGCATTGCCGCCGCCCTTCTATAAGTGGTGATTCTGCCAAATTCTGACCAAATTACGATGAATGATGACCACCATATGACATGCTCGACCCCCTCTACACAATGGCGCTGCCCGATCATCCTATAGTCGTAGATCCACCGTTGAATCTCAACAACCACACATGTACTATCGAAATTAAATCACTGATTTCTAAACAAATGGTGATTCAATTGAAAAAATGAATTGCACAAGTGGATTACGCTCGTCGAGAGCTTCGAAACGGTATATAATATGATAGGGTTTTAAGGAGTTTGATTTTCGATTTGAATTTGAAATTTGATTTAAGGTTTGTATTTGGAATTTATTTCTACCATTAGAAGAAGGAGATAGCTAGATAGAATTACACGTACTGAAATAAGAAAAGGACTGCTAGGGTTTGGAAAACAAGACTATTTATATGGACAAGGCCCGATAAGAAAGTGAACATATATCAAATCGGTACTGACAACAATAACGACCCAAAAATCCCGTTTCGTCTCCGAAACGAAAGTGGATCATCTCATATATCAAAATAGATGTTTTCAATATTCTTAAGCTCAATGGAACAAGTTTCAAGTCCTAATTCCATAGTATGAAGAAGCTAGGTTTAAAATCGGCTTATTTCAAATTGAATTCAATTAAATTGATTTCTATGCGTGTCAAGCCCGTACGATCAAACGACAAGTCTGATCGCTACGAAACTTGAAATCCTACAATAATTCACCATTACAGATTCGATGGAACTGGTTTCGTCAAAATCCGAGTCAATGGCCAAAATGGCTGTTTTCACATTAATTAAATAAATTAAAATTAAATTAATTAAATCATTTTTTTAATTTCAATTTTATAATTAACAAATTTCATCATTTTCGATTACTTAGACATTTACAATAATTTACAACAGATTTACATATCAATTCAAAGTAATTATTTTACTAATTACAGTGTTTAATTTCAATTGAATTAAATGCAGTGATTATTACTTTAACTTCCAATAAATCCAATTATTTTCCTTTTCGTCTTATTATTCAATCCCCTTATTACTCTATGGATGCGATTCACATTAGTTTATATCTTATTACATTAATATTCTCCAATTCCATCCTAATTTCCATTAACGTAATATTTAATTACATTTAATTTCAATTGATTTCCAATTTAATTCAATAGCTTAAATAAATAGGTAACATATCATAATGGTCACCCTTTTATTTAATTTAATCACATTTATGGCTTTATTATTTACAAACATATGTTATAAATTCTTGCGCAACACTGATTTCATCCAATTACAATTTATTGCATATTTCTCACCAATTAATACAGCATTTAAATTATTTCCTTATAGATAATCTATAACCAATTATAACTTTCAATTATTTCAATTACTTGAGACTGCCTACAAATAGTCATCAATTACCTTAAATAAACATTATTAAATTTCATTCTAGTTATTATGCCCATTAATAAATCATAAATTTTAAATTTTCTCACATTATTTAAGTCACAAATTTTTTATTTCTTCCCATTTTAAATTATAAATCTTATTAAATTTAAAAAATTAATTACCGGAAAATTTTGGGTCGTTACACATCATTGGAATAATAACATCGGCAACGATAGCAGTCCCAATTCACCCTTAATTACTAATGTTTATTTGACCAAAAATTTAAAACATTATCTATTAAGTATTAGTCAGCTATGTGATAAAGATCTAAAACTAAATTTGAAAAGGGTAGCTGTGATGTTTTTAATCAAGATGAGAGATTAAATTTTGAAGGTATATGAATATAAAATATTTATATTTTGAATATAAAAGTTAACAATGATAATTACTTATATCTTATAGAAACTCCAATGATCCATGGCTATGGCATAAACAGTTCTGCCATATTAGCTTTAAATTATTAAATAAATTAGTAAAACATTAAATTGTAAGAGGTATACCTAAGTGAATTTCAAAGTAGATAATTTATGTGATGCTTGTCAAAAAGGAAAATTAAGAAAAAACTTCTATTAATCTATTAATAAAATTTCTACTGATAAACCTTAAGAATTAATGCACCTAGATTTATTAGGTCCAACTCAAGTTTGATCAATAAATCATAATAAATGTGTAATTGTTGCTGATTTTTCAAGATATACTTGGACCTTTTAAAAAAACAAAAGTGATACTTTCAAAATGTTGAGGAATTCATAAAAGAATTCAAAATTTAAAAGTTAAAAATATTCGAAGCGATCATAGAGGAGAGTTCGATAACGATGAATTTACTAACTTTTGTAAAAATGAAACGATAATTTTTCTTCTTTCAAAACACCACAACAAGATGGAAAGAAAAATCGAATCTTACAAAAGTGCGCCAGAACATTGTTAAATAACACCACTTTACCTCTAGGCTGAAGCAGCTGTTACTACTTACTATGTCCTAAATCGCATTTCAATTCATCCTAAAACTAAAAGTACCCCTTATGAACTCTTTTATCAACGTAAATCTAAAATATCATACTTTATGATGTTCAGATCAAAAAAATGTATTTAAACACTAAAGATAATCTTGGTAAGTTTGACTCTAAAGCTGATGAATGAATTTTAATTAGTTATTCAAAAAGAATTAAAGCTTATCACATATTCAATAAAAGCATTAAATTAATTGAAGAAACTTTACATATCTCCTTCGATGAAAATTTTAACAAGATAGGCGATGATGCTAAAATAACTAATGTTAATCAACCTCATTTACTATTTAAAATTCAAAACAAGTTAAATCTAATGAAACTACTTAAGAAATAATTTACTCTACAGAAAAGATAAAAATAAAGAAACCCCAAGAATTTTAAAAGATCGTCCTATTGAAAATATACTATATAAAGTTAGAACTAAAGCATTAACTCAAAAAAAACTCAACGAAATAAGCAACTTAGTAGTCATGTCTACAATTAAACCTAAAAACTACAAGGAAGCAGGAAAAGTCAAATTTTGGATTATTGCTATGCAAGAGGAAATAAACTAGTTTAAACATAATAATGAACGGGATTTAGTCCTAAGATCTAATGATCAAGTTGTAATAGGAACTAATAGGTGTATAAAAATAAAAGTGATGAAAGTGGTGATACAGTTAGGAATAAAGCTAGATTAGGATACAATCAGAAGGAAGGAATCGACTATGATGAGACTTTTGCTCTTGTCGCATGATTTGTAGCAATTACAATACTTGTAGCTTTTGCTTGTCTTAACATTTTAAATCATATCAAATGGATATTAAAAGCGATTTCTTAAACGGTTTTATAAAAGAAATGTTTATGTTGAACTTCCACCCTTGTTTAAACACAAATAATATCTATCATGTATATAAACTTAAAATGGCTTTATATGGTCTTAAACAAGCACCACGTGCTTGGTATGACAGATAAAAAAGCTATTTAATGAATTTTGGCTTCGAAATAGAAAAAACTGACTCAACACTTTTTATAAATCATGAAAATAATGATTTATTAGTTGTTCAAATATATGTTGATGACATAATCTTTGGTTCTACTAATGAAAAATTTTGTACATATTTTTCTTTAAAATAGTAATAAAAGAATTTGTAATGTCGAATATAGTTGAATCAAATTATTTTCTTCAATTACAAATTAAACAACTAGAAATGAAATTTTTACTTCAGAAGAAAAATATTGTAAAGATCTAATTAAAAGATTTGGTGTCGAAGTAAGCCAATGCTAAGTACGAATATTCACTTAGATAAAGATGAAAATGGTAAGGATGTCGATCAGAAACTTTATAGGAGTATGATTGGATCATTATTTTATCTAAGATCGAGTCATCCCAAAACAATGATAAATGTGTCTTTGTGCGCCAGATTTTGAGCCAATCCAAAAGAATCACACTAACGAGCAATTAAAAAAATTATGATATCTAATTGGAACTAAAGGTCATAGTCTCCTCTATCCGAAAGGATGTCCATTCAAATTGGTATCATACAGTGATGTTGATTTTGGTGGATGTCGTACCAACAGAAAAGGCATAAGTGGTACTTGCCACTATATAGATTAATTTTCAATTTCATGGTTTAGCAAGAAACAGAAATATGTATCATTATCTATGTGTGAACATAATATATACCAGCTGCTTTAGCTTGCGCTCAAATAATTTATATGAATTAACATTGAAGGATTTTGGTGTAAATTTAACTAAAGCACCTATTAACTGTGATAACACCAGTGCACAAAATTTAGCAGAAAATCCTATAAATCACTCTAGAACTAAACATATTGATATAAGACACCATTTTAGAAGAGACCATTTAGAAAAATTAAATATTACTCTAGAATTTGTGAATACTGAAAATCAAATTGCAGATATATTTACAAAATCATTAAATGAAAATATGTATATTAGATTATGACAATAATTAGGAATTTGTTCGATAAATGATGTAATTTAAAAATATTTTCAAATAATTAAATGAATTTTTAGATTTTGCTATTAATAAACCTTATTAAAAATTAGATATATTAATAAAATATTTTTAAACAAAAATTTCTATCAAAAATTACGTTTCATAAGCAAGGTTATAAAATTTATATGGCACTTTACTTAATTAATTTTTTTTAAATTCTTAGATTTGATATAAATATTGTTATTCAAATTTAGTTTCCAATAAGAATTTATCAAAATTTTAAAGCTATAAGAATATAGAAATTATAATTCAAACGCAAATTATATGATTAGTTATAAGGTTTTAGACTATTTAAACATATATATTATAATATAAACATAAATAATACACACACACACACACACACACACACACACACACACATATATATATATATTTAGTTTCAATATTCTAAAACAAAATGCCCTATCAGGGCAGCAGTCAAGAGCAATAGGTTCGCCGGTGATGGTTTTTGGTTTCAAAACTGAAGCATTTTTTAAACTTCCCTCTCTCTTCTATTTTCATGCACTAAAATCAAAATTGAATTCAAAAACCCTAGCCCCATTTTCCAACCCTCAATCTTCCAAATCTCATCAAATTTTCAGTTAAAAATCAAATTTTCGGTTAAAAATCAAATCTTTATTCATAGCAAGAAGGAAGAGGAGCATCTCATCAACTTCCTTCAGTTCTAATGATGAATTGCTCCTGACAAGGTTCGAAATTAGCTAAAAAATAAGAGAGAAAACATTAAAAAAATTCAAGGCTCTTATTGTCAACGAGCGCCTTGGCGGCTGACCAGTAAACTTGAGCTCTCTAAACTTGTACGATATTCGTAATTGGTTTACCCATGCCAAATTAGTGAATATTATAAACATGAATGTTTATGAATTTGACATTATCCTTGATGTATAGCAATCTTTTACGCTAGTCTAGAAGTTGGACATGATTATAATGGTTTAGTTCTATATGCTAGCGTAAAAGATATCAAGATTGCCTTCAATGTCAGTGAATTATGTGATATGTTTGGAATTTCATTGGAAGAAATGCTGTTAAATGAGATAATTTTTGATGAAGAAACCATTATGACCCCAAATAATTCACAACACTAAAGTAATTAGACTACTTCAAATTTAACTCACTAGGCTCATATTATCATTTCGAATCCTTCAATGCAATTTAAAACCGAAAGCTATCAATTTCAATGATATTTATCCATTGATTCGTAAAGCGACATGCTATTTTGGGAAACATCTAGGTAAATCAGGTTAATGCAATAATGAATAACATGATGGAAAATCGATCGGGTAAAAAGAGATGGTATAATACATATGGAAATTGGATTACGGCAATTCTTTGATGATTTGGTGTTTGTTGGATAACGAAACTTCGTTTAAAAATTTGTATTCTAGTGTGTTTGATGATAAGGTTTCAAAGGCAATTAAAATACCATTGACACTAGACTAGATTACTATTGAGGCTCCAGTTCATGAGTCGACATAAGAAGATATACCTAGTCCATCGTCACTACATCATACTTCTCTTATGCATACATCTCCATCTGAAGCCCGTATTATTGCTAGTCTTGGGAGGCAAGAACAATTGATTCAAACAATTCGTTAGGAGAAATTGGAATAGAAGAGAAATCTAGGACTTATAGATCTCTTCTCACTTATTATGCAGATCTGTTCTGACTAAAGAAAGTGGAGTTGGTACCAGTAGTGAGGCTAGTGCTGTAAATGATTTTCATGCAGGACTTCACAGCTATAGAGTAGTAGATCCTTCATTTCATGCACCTGGACTTAGTTGGATGGGTTCTAGATGGATAGGACCTAGGCCACACGCCACTATCACTAATGCTTCCGGATCTCCAGTACATCCTCCATCACCAAGCAGAGAGCACACGGGGTTTACAAAGTTGGATCTTACTAGAATTTCCCTGAGCTGCAACCGCTTTGATAAGGTATCAAATTATGTTTCATCATTTGCATTAGTTTGTATGACATTATTTTGACATTTTTTATGTGTTTGCATGGTTATTCTTGCATTCTAGTTGTTATTGACATTTTTTGCATCTTAAATGTTGGTTTGTTCGTAATTTGACATTTGTATCGACTTTTATGATGTTCTGTGTTTGTCATCATTATTCTGTGATTTCTATATATTTTGTCATATTCACTATTTGCAATATGGTTCGTGATGTTCATTCTATGATATCCACTATACCGCAACAATATTATTCTTCTTTTTGATGTGACAAATGAGGAGAAATAATCAATAAGATGCATACATTCAAAGGAAGTAACGATATTTTTGTGCATATAGTTAGGGGTAGTATTTCAATTATACCATTCACCGTGAACATACCTTTATGAATGCATATATTGAGTTGTCGTCATCAAAAGGGGGAGATTATTATAACTATGATTCACGATTTTGACGACGACAACTCCATACTAGAGTTTAAATTACACTAGTTGAAGAATTATCGCTATGGCTTCAAACGGGAAAGAACGATTTGCACTCATGCTTTAGAAGATCGTCCATTGGAAGAACATTTGAAAAGTATGTACTAGTGGGTCATTATGTCTTAGATGTATATTGTCAAACTGACAAGAACCTCACATCACTATTCCATATTCTCGAATATCATATAAGTAAATTCACACACACATACACATGCACACACACACACATATACATACATACATACATACATATATATTGAAAGCTTTTAAAAAGGCCATTGGAAATTCAAATTAAAGTACCCATCGGTGGACCGTTGGAAGGCTACCAATGCAGTGATGGACAAGAAAAATTGAATTTCCAAAAATGAATTTTAATCCCTTCTTCCTTATGAATGGTCATGTTCTCCATTCCTCTTCGAATGCGACCTTTTGTAATGGAGAGCTTTCGCATCCTTTGATCAAATCCCTTTAACTCTATAAATAACCATGACTTCAACAAATTTCATTACCTTACTACGCTCTGATTTTCTAATATAATTTCTGAAAACCTATTCTATTCTATTTCTCAAATCAATGATCATTCATTTGAAATATTCAATTTTATGATTTTCATACTGCCCAAACTCACATACATTCATCTACAAACCAGTAGCCGTAAGTTATAGGAGATTATACTACATTAGGCAAATCTATGTATTGAAGATACGACTTCTACTAAAGTTTGTATTTTATTGAGTTTGTGTGAAAGGCCTGTTCAATGGATCATGTAGGTGTATAGGCCAATTCTTATGGGCTAAGCGAGGGTGTCAGTGAGTAAAATCCAGAATATATATTATGGGACTGGACATAGGACTGTGGTGCGAACCAGTATAAAAAGTCTGGTGTGCAAGCTTCTTACTTTAATTTTTTATATTCAGCTTGTTATACTGTTTATATTCTTTCATATACTTCAGCCATACTATCCTACACATCCACATCAAGGATCATATTACTTGGGAGTAGTTCAAGATGGGTTTAAGGAGAAGTATATACCGGCTGCCCAGAAGTCAATATTATTCTAGAAGTTTGCTAATTTCAGATATGGTGTTATGATTGTCTTAGAGTATTTGGCCGAGTTTGAATGCTATCGAAGTACAGTCTATCTTTCATTGATACTTTTCTTAAGAGGAATGAGAAATTCATTGTGGGCTTGGATGACTACTTAGGAGAGATACTGGTAGGACATATCGTTGAGTTGTTTGAGAAGCTGGTAGAGAAGGCTCTTCATCATGAGAGTCTATATACCAAGTCAGAATTGGTTGTAATTCCCAAGGATGAGCCAAAGTCGCACGTTGGCGAAAAGGCAAGAGGAAGTGGAAAAACAATAAGAAGAAGTAGTTTCAAAAGGGTGGCCAGAAGATTGGCAAGTGGAAGCCTACTTGCTACAACCATGGTGAAAAGGGTAATCTTGTGAAGATTGCAAAGCCGAAGGAAGGAAGTGCTACAATGCCAACAAAGTCAAGCATATTTAGAAGAACTATCTTGAACTGTCGAAGTAGAAACAGATGGTGAAGGAATATAATTTAAACGTTGTCCCATCTTCATCTAGTGTTATATCGACGAAGCAGAAAAATAAGGACATGACTATTCAAGGTATGTTTTCATTTATGATGTTCCCATACATGATTTGTTTTGATACCGAGCTTCATATTCCTTTATATTTGGTGACTTGGTAGTTATATTAAGACATGAGATAGTTAACTGACCTTTAATTATAACAAACCCAATCGAGGGCTCAACACGCATGTGCATGATTTGTTGAGGCCTAATTTCATTAAGCCATGGATGTTCTCTTGCTTATGATTGTTCTATTTTGCAGGGTTTGGCATTATCTTAGGGATGGACTGGTTGAAGAGGTACAAGGTAGTGGTGGATTATGGAAGACCATTGGCGATGATAGCGACTGACGATAGGCAAAGATTAGAGTAGGCTGCATATCTAATGATGAGGTGATGTTTAGATTTCCATATTATTTAGAGGACCGACATTACTAGTTATCATCGGTTCCTATATCTAGAGAGTATGTGGACCTTTTTGAGGAGGTTATTGGATTGCCACCAAACCGAGAGATGGAGTTTAGTATAGATATTGTTAAGGATGCTAGACTAGCGGTTATGTCTTTGAGGCATATGGCGCCTAAGGAGCAACGAGAGCTTAAGTTGCAAGTGAGTGACCAGTTAAGGCGAGGGTTCATCCCACGAAGTATATCTGAGCCGGGGGTTCCCATGTGTTCTCTATGAAGGAGGATTCCTCCCTTACATTATTTTTTGATTACAATGAGTTGAATAAGGTTATAAAGAAGAACAATTATCTATTCCCACATATTGATGATTATTTCGATCAACAACATGGTGCGAGGGTGTTCTCTCAGTTGGACCTTGCGATAGGGTTCCACCAACTTAGTGTAGCAAGAGAGAGTGTGCTAATTGCAGTATTTCATGTGCCATTTGTGTTTTATGAGTGATTGGTGGAGCCGTTAGGGCTAACCAATGCGTCGATATACTTTATTGATCTCATGAACAGTGTCCTTAAGGATCATCTAAATAAGTTTGTGCTCAGGTTCATTGATGATATTCTAGTCTATTTTGGGATGGAAGAAGAACACAAGACATATTTGAGGTTTGTGCTTGAGGTATTGAGGAACCACAAATTGAAGGCAAAGTTTTTGAAGTGTCACTTCTAGAGAAGGAAAGTATGATTCTTGGGTCATGTTGTTTTCAAGCACCTTGTAACCTTAGATCCTACAAAGATGGTAGCGGTTCGGGATTGGAATCAACCCTAGAATGCTATAGACAAGAGGAGTTTCCTTAGACTGGCGTGGGTATTATAGATGTTTTATCAAGCACTTCTCTAAGGTTCCTCTTAGCCAACTTGATGAATATGATCTGACTTTTGTTTGGTTCATGAGATATAAGCATGCATTCATAAGATTGAAGAAGAGGTTGACGATTGCAGTGGTGTTAGTCATTCCAAGTGGGAATGAGGATTTGATAATATACGTAGATGCCTGTAGTATTGGACTAGGTGCGTATTGATTTAGAGGGGTAAGATCATCATGTATGCTAGTCAGCAGTAGAAACTGCATTAGAGGAAGTATCCAACTCATGATTTGAAGTTGGTGGAGATAGTAGTCGCTTTGAAGATTTAGTGGGACTATTTTTTAGGAGAGAGATTCAAGTTATTTACTGATTATGAGTCACTAAAGTATTTCATCTTCTGAAAGGATCTCAACAATTTCCAATAGCAATGGTTCAAATTCTTAGCCTCGATGACATTGACATTTCCTATATTTCCGGAAAAGAAATGCAGTCACTGATGCTTTGAATAAAAGACATATCAATTTGTGAGCGATGTTCATTGTAACTTCAAACCTCGATGTGAGCTAGAGCAAAAGATGTTCGCTAGTGTAGTTTCATACTTACCTTGATTGAGCAGATCGGCGTAGGTCAGAGGCTTAACGCTAGACTAGCATGAATTATTGTTAAGGTTGATTGTGGAGTAGAGTCTGAGGATATCAGGAAGTATAGACTTGATCAAGGGGTTGGATCCTTAAGAATGGTGATTTTTTGTGCTCGATGTTGATGGGTCAAGGGATGAGGTGCTATAAGAGTGCCACTATACGAGATTGGCGATACATCCCAAAGGTAATAAAATGTTATAGTGACCGAGAAATTCGAACACTTCGTCTTCGAATATCGATATGTTTTGAGATATATTTGAGTATTATAAATATGATTTTATAACCTAGTTTAACATCATTTAATTAATAAATAATGATAAGAAACTTGTATTTGAAAAATGTTTAAAAAAATATATTCTTCGAAGGAAAATCAATAATGTGATCGAAAATCGGTTTATCGATAAACAGCTTTTTGATTGATATAATATATTTGAACTCTTGTACCATTAAGTAATGATCAAATAATCACATTAGCAACTAATTAACAAACTCTCCTCTTTATAAAGCATGAAATTTTGTAGAAAGTTAAATAGGATAAGAGATATTATAATGGTAAGGGTAAAATGGTAAAATGAATAAAGAATAATTGACATAAAGTTGTCATGATAAGAAGCAATTAATGTCGCTAGGGTTTTGAGGGGTTTTTGGCCTTTTCCCATCATAATTTATAAAGCTGATATAAGGAGGGGTACACCCTTAGGAAAGTATCATAAATATTCCAAAGCTTTTAGCTAAAATTTCAATATCATCATCTTCTTATTCATCTTAAATTCATAAAGCAATTAACTTGCAAACCATCTTCAAATCATCTCAAACTTTAAGGAAAGCTTTGCCACAACATAAAAACATATTCTACCTACTCAGATTATGAAATAGAAAATCCAAACTCTCCCCACACCATTAGGCCATGAGCATTATGAGGAAAAAGGAGAGGCATATGAGCAAGGCAAAGCAAGGAAGGGAGTAAAGTAGGTTGCTACGTTGGGTTTGGACTTGAGTGCTTAGGCTTTGTTGTTTGCTGGATAAAAGGTGAGCTAACTCACCATTTGGATTGATAATATAACTCATATATGATTATATTTTGTTGTGTTAAAGTTGTTTGAATTAACTTGGAGATATGTTGAAATCATTGATTTTGATTCTTGTTCTCAAAACAAGCAGCACATCGAATCCATATATGTGCTTGTACGCACTTGTATAACAAATGAATAGACCTTGGAATAGAGCACACAGGTTGGAATATGACTTGGATTTAGAAGTGCAATTATAGCGATAATCGCTATAGAAGAAGTTCGAAATTGCGTTGTTTTTAGCAATTGTTATAGAACTTTATAGATAGAACCAAGGGTTTCTCATGATATTTGTAATGTTTTATATGTATTTTTGCAACTATTAAAATTTTGAATAGTAAATAGTTAAGTAACATTTCGAAAACGGCCAAAACATCACTAATGCAAAATTTCCTCGTTTAACATTGATCTTTGGACTTCATATGTTTCAAAAAGGACTTTAAGTTTGATCGTTTTGGTTCGTTCTTATTAAAAATATTGCCTAACTCTTAATATAGTATTTTGAAAGTAGTTTGAGATTTATATGAATTTTTAAGAATTATTTAAGAATTTATATAAAAAGATTGTTTTGTGAAAAACATGGTTTTCTATATTTACAAGTAACTTACAAAAAAATTACTTTTAAGTAAGATATTGTATGAATGTTTTAAAACTTATTATAAGTATTTTAAGTAGAAAATATATTATATAAATATCTTAGAAAATACTTATCTCTTTTTAAAGGATTTTATAAGTACAAATAAAATGTTTAGAAAGGGGTTAGTAATTGACAATGGCCAAATGGTTAAATTATTTAATTATTTGTTTGAAAAGTAATTAGTTATTTTAACACTAATAAGCCGAATACCACTTCAAAACTTGTATATGAGCTCTATGTATGGAATCAGTTGAAGAAAGGGATCTATGTGGAGATTCGATATCTATTTAAGATGCTTGAATACATGTAGAGGTTCGTGATCTGTTCCGGATGTGAGAATCCATATGTGATTACAAAATCTATTGAGATATGCGAATCCATTTGTAGCTTTGACAACTATTTGAGATCTGAGGATCCAATCTAGGATTCATGTTCTATTCGAGTGATGAAGACTTGTGTGAAGATTCCGAATGTAACCTCGACATTGAAAATGACTAAAAATAGAGTAGGCCTTATAATCTGTGGTTAGCGACCCATGTCAGAGCATTATCAACTCCATATCTAGAGATACTTATCGATTGTTGGCCAGGAGGAGTTAATGGTATTTGGTTCGCGTTTTTCATGTTTATGTCTGGACAGAAGGTGCTTTCTGACCCTTGTATAGAAGATTGGATTCGGCATCCCCGAAGAGATCTTCATGGAAAATCCATTACACGAATGTACCTTGGCAGTTTTAAATGTAATGTAATATGTTGTGGTGTAACCAATGTAAGCATCACATCTATTTCATATGATTTGTATCCTACAGCCTAGACATTATCTATCATATCACCATATTAAACCTAATCAATGATTGGTTTCTTTTGAGGGAAAGACTGTTATAGGGATCTGTATAGTCTCAATACTTACTGTTACATGTTACATGTACCTCGTGTTTTCTCATACCAGACTTATGTCCGACGCCTGAATTTTGCTTTCCTAAATTCCTCACATACTCTTTTGAGTGGGCTGAGTATGGCAGGTTTAATCTTAGATGCTTCAGAGTTCCGAGACCAGTGTAGGCTTCCATTATCTATCTATCTATTTCTATTTCCTTTGTTCCATAGAAGCTTTGTACATATATCAGCATTGTATGGACATGCGGTTATAACTGTCCAGGTGATGATAGTACTTAGGCTTTGTAATTCTCAAAATCCTGTATTCAGAGTAACCCTTTGTTCTGTTCTTTTGATATTATAAATTACCGTTGTATTATGAGATTCTGGTTTTGTATTCTTTCTTTCTTATTGTATTTATTTTTATTTTTATTTCTACTCTAAATTTATGTCTTTTGGGCACTTGGTGTTTGACAGACAAATACCGTGGATGTATTAGTGTCGATATTCGACGGTTGAAAAGTCGGGTCATTACATTTGGAATCAGTGCACAAGGTTGAGTAAACACTTTGCCTTTGGTTGGGTATAGCTCATTAAAGATAGGGTAAGTGATACCATAGAATGAGTCAAGTTTGTACGAGAGCGTACTTGTATTTCTATAAACCTATTCCCTCTTTTCAATTTTTTTTAGGAATAAATCTCTTTCTTTGAAATAACTCTAGCCTTTCATATCCTAAATATACTCTATTATGTTCAAGTTGTACATCGAGAGTGCTAGAGTTGCCAATGCTCGAGGAGGTAGAGGTTGTCGGGGTAGTACCATCACAAATGGTAGAGATCGAGCACCAAGGAATGTTACCCTAGTCGAGGAACCATGGGTGGATATTGTAGAGAAGGTCGTACAGGTCAGCTCTCGGGTGAATTTTTCTTCACCCTGCCACAATTATGTGAGTCTAGGAGGTAAGAGATTTGATAGTACAGAGATGATCATAGAAGCCCAGACTTGGATTAAGTTACGCGACCATATATTTAGGGATATGGAGTTAGATGATGCGATGAAGCATTGGTTGGCATCACGATATCTAACAAATGCAGCCATGGATTGGTGGAATGCTATCACCATAGATGTCTAAGAGAATGACTTCTCTTAAGCCTAATCTAAGGAGAATTTTGAGATGAAGTTTGTCCTAGAAGCTGAGAAGACCTTGTTGTTCAAGAGCTTCCTCGATTGAAGTAGGGGGCCATGACAGTGGCGAAATATGATAATCGATTCACTGCCTTATATTTATTCAGGCCTGGTTTGGTAGATATGCACTTGAAGAGGAATGAGATATTCATTATAGGGATGCATTCGGGTTTCAAGGTTAATATGAATAATCACATCTTTGGGTCTTCTGTGAATCCGATGAACATGAGGTTGTGGTTTGAGAGTTTGGCTCCGAAGCCATCTATTTCTGCACTAACTGAGTACAAAAGGCGGAAGTTTCAGTCATCAATTAATATTTTAGATTTAACTTGCGCTAAGTGTGGAAAGAAATAGCACTTTGCTATGAATTTTAGGTTAGGTAAAGGAGGGAAAGCAGCGAATGCGCTATTACTAAAAGCACCGATTGTTAAGGTTTCGAAAATTGAGCGACAGACGGCTAAGGCACACCAGGAGATGCTACAAATGCCATCGCTAGGTCATTTTGCTAGGGAGTTCTCGATGCTCCAGAAAGGGGAGCAGCCTCGAGCTTTTGCACTAGCTTCAGCACCTTCCACTTCCACCGCAGCAAAGGGGAAGCAAGATTTGGAATGTATTCTATCTATTTTTGGCATTAATGTTCATGTCTTACTTGATATCGGTGCTTCTTTAAGTTTCATTTCTTGTACTCTTGTTGAAAAACTAAAACTTGAACCAACTATTCTTTTGATTCTGTTTGTGTGTCGAATCTTGTTGGAGGCTCGACTAATCTTAGTATGCTTTGTTTAGGATTTTCAATTTTTATCTTTGATCAAATCTGCCCTATCGATATGTATGTTCTGAGTTTTATGGGTTTTGATTTTCTACTTGGGATGGATTGGTTATCTTGGAATAATGATATCCTAGATTGCACTGAGTGTACTGTGTCATTAATGAGGAAAGGGAGGAAGGTGATGGAAGTGTCGTGTGAAGGGCCTAGCTCACTTATGACATTATTCTCATAATGTGGTGGAAGAGAAGTTAAGGTTGATCTTTATTGTTAGGTAATTTACAGATATCTTCGAATAGGTTTCAAGTTTACTAACTCACAAGGAGATATAATTTTGCATTAATTTGGTGAAGGATGTGAAGCCTATCTTATCTCCTGTTCATAGGCTTGCACCAAAGAAGAGGATGGAGCTAACAAATCGGGTTAGTGACCTGTCATCTTTGCTACGAAGGCAGACAGTTCCTTAAGATTGTGTGTAGATCATTGCGAGCTCAATAAGAGGACTATTAGGAACAAGTATTCGTTGCCTAGGATAGATGACTTGTTCGATCAACTACATGGAGCTCGAGTATTTTCATAGCTTGAGTTTGCTAAAGGGTTTCATTAGTTGAGGGTAGCAGAGGAGAGTGTACCCATGACTGCTTTTAGATCGGACCATTTTTATGAATCGTTAGTTATGTTGTTTGGCCTAACTAATGCTCTAGCATATCTAATAAAACTAATGAATTGGTTTTTCGAGATGTGTTGAATAAGTTTGTCCTTGTTTTTATCGATGATATTCTGGTCTATTTCAAGATTGAGGAAGAACATTCGTACCATCTAAGGGTTGTTCTAGGAACACTAAGAGAGCATGTGTTGAAGTCTAAGTAATCGAAGTTTCATTTTTGGCATTCAGAATTTAGGTTAATAGGTCATGTTGTTTTGATAGAGGGTATTTATGTTGATCCTACTAGGATTGTGGTCGTTCAGGACTGGAAAAAGCAACTGATATTAGAAGTTGTCTGGGTATGGCAGGTTATTACATGAGATTCGTACATGATTTCTAAAAGATTGCCTCTCACTTAACGAATTTGACAAAGAAAGATGTCAAATATATATTGACGGATAAATATGAGCAAGCATTCTTAGAGCTATAGGAAAAGTTGGCTAGAGCTCCTGTTCTTACCGTGTCAGATGGAGTTAATGGTTTGACTGTTTACATTGATGCGTGTGGAAGTCTAGGTGCTATGTTGATGTAGCATGGGAGGGTTATTGCTTATGCCAATCGGCAGCTCAAATTGCATGAAGCGAGGTATGAAACTCGGGACTTGGAGTTGTTCGCGGTGGTACTTGCGTTAAAGACGTGGAGACATCATTTGCTAGGTGAAAGGTTCAAGATATACATGAACCATAAGTCTTTGAAGTATCTTTTTACGCAAAAGATCTTGAACATGAGGCAGCAAAGGTAGTTGGAGTTCTTTGCGGCCTATAATCTGGATATTTTGTATACTCTGGGGAAAGCTATTGTCATAGTTGATGCACTGAGTAGGAGGTATGTAGTTATGCAAATGTTGAGGTTCGTATGACTTTGATTAGAAGTGTCAAAGGGAACCAGCTTAGAGATCTTCATTTGCTAGGATATTTAAGAATGTAAGTGAGAATAAGGCACCGCAGAGGGGGTGGGATTCGAGGTGGATAGCCATGGAATTTAAGGATGAATGGTAGGTTATGTGTCATAAATGTTGCTGGGATTAGGCAGGAATTTGGTAGAGTGTCATCATTCTAGGTTAACGATACACCCTAGGGTCACTAAGATGTATCAAGACATAAAGAGGACGTTTTGGAGGAAGGGCATGAAGTGAAACGTTTCTATCTTTGTGAGTAGGTGTACTAACTATCAATAGGTAAAAGGTAGTCATCAGAAGACAGTCGGAGTACTTTAGCCACTTGAGCTTCCTAAATGGAAGTGGGATCATATTTCTATGGATTTCATTGACGGATTTCCTAGGTCAAGGAGGGGTAACGAAGGTGTGTGGGTTATTATGGATTGGTTGACCAAGAGCGTGCACTTCTTACCTATTAAGACTACGAGGATGGCTTCTAGTTTGGCTAAATTATATGTTAAGGAGATCGTCAAATTGCACGGTGTTCCATGTGGTATCATGAGTGATAGAGATATGATATTCACAAGCCAATTCTAGAAAGGTTTGCATAAAGCATTAGGAACCGAGCTTAGTTTGAGTACTCCTTGCCTTCTGAAGACAGATGGATAAATAGAAAGGGTGAACTGAGTGATGGAGGACTTTCTTTGAGCATGCACTTCAGATTTTGGGGGTTTATAAGGAGAACACTAACCACTTGTTGAGTTTTCATACAACAATAGTTATCAGGTTAGTATCGAAATGACACCATTTGAAGCATTGCATGGTAGGCTTTGCAAATCTCCATTGTGTTGAGTAGGACCTAGAGATTGTCTTGTACTTGGATTGATATGATCCGAGCAGCATCGGATAAGGTTATAGAGATTTAGAAGTGAAACAAGGAAGCACAGAATTGACAGAAGAGTTATGCAGTCGAGACGACTAGAGACTTGGAGTTCTCGATTGAAGACTTTGTACTTGTAAAGGTTTTTCCAATAAGAAGTGTAGTTCGGTTTGGAAGGGCTGGGAAGTTGGCTCCTTGTTATATAGGACTGTTCTCAATTCTTAAGAGGTTCACACTCGCATATAGATTCGAAATACAGATTAGGCTATTGGGTGTGCATAATGTATTTCATGTATCACATTTGTTAGTTTGTGCATGATCCTTTGATGATAGTGGAAGCGTTGCAGCAAGAGGACTTAGACATTGAGCCAAATTTGATTGTATTTAGATATCCTATTTGTATTGTTAATAAAGACATGAAGCGGTTGAGGACTAAAGTTGTAACGTTAGTGAAGGTACAATGGAATGAGGATGATCGGGATTGCACGTGGGAGACTGAGGATAGTTTGAAGTAGTCCTATCAAGATTTTTTTCTTAGACCAGAGTTTTCTTATCTTAGTTTGCATTTGAGCTACAGTTTAGTCTGTATATAGTTTCAGCAGTGCTATATATATATATATCTTGTTCTTCTATCTTCTTTGATTATCTTTCTTGTTAGAATTTCGAGGACGAAATGTTCTACGTGGGGAAAAATGTAGCGACCCGAAAATTCAAACACTTCGTCTTCGAATATCGGTTACATTCGAGATATGTTTAAGTGTTATAGATATGATTTTATAACCTTGTTTAGAATCATTTAATTAATAAATAATGATAAGAAGCTTTTTTTTGAAAAGTGTTCACAACAATATGATCTTCAAAGGAAAATCGATAATGTGACCAAATTCGGTTATCGATAAATAACTTTCGATCGATATAAGTTGTTTGAACTCTTATGCGCTTAACTAATGATAAAATAAACACATTAGCAACTAATTAACACACTCTCCTCTTCATAAAGCATGGAATGTTCTAGAAAATTCTAATAGGAAAAGAGATATCATCACAGTGAGGGTAAAAGGGTAAAATGAATAAAGGAGAAGTGACACTAAGCAGTCATGAGAAGAAGCAATTAATGTCATTATAGTTTTGAGGGGTTTTTATTATTTTTCCATCATCATTTCCAAGCCTTTATAATGAGGGGTACACCCTTAGGAAATATATCACAAATATTTCAAAGCTTTGAGCTAAAATTTCAATGTCATCATCTTCTTCATCGTCTTAAATTCCTAAAGCAAATAATTTAAAAACCATCTGCAAATCACCTCAAACTTTAAGAAAAGCCTTGCTACCATAGACAACCCCTTCTACCTAGTTAGATTGTGAAAAAGCAAAGCCAAACTCCCCCCACACCATTAGGTCGCAAGCATTAGGAGGAAAGGAGAGGCATAGGAGCAAGGAAAACCATGAAAGGAAGGGAAGGAAAGGAGGTTGCTAGCTTGGGTTTGACTTGAGTGCTTAGTCTTGGTTGTTTGTTAGATAAAAGGTGAGCTAACTCACCACTTGGATTGATAATACAGCTCATATTTGACTATATTTTGTTGCGTTAAAGTTGTGTGAATTAACTTGGACATATGTTGAATACATCGACTTTGATTCTTGTTTTGAAAACAAGTGGCACATAGGATCCATATATGGACTTGAATGGACTTGTACAACATATGAATAGACCTTGGAACCAAGCACACATGTTGTAGTTGAACATACATTAGAATATGACTTGGAATTAGAAGTTCACTTATAGCAATAGTCACTATAGAAGCGGTTTGAATTTGCATTATTTTGGGAAATTGTTATGGAAATTAATAGAGAGATACCTAGCAATTTCTCGCTATAGAATCAACTATAACGACCCACCCTTTTGAATGGTTTGAATCGAAAATAAACCACCCATGTCAATTTAAACCATTCAAAAGGGAGGATTTCTAATGGGGTAAATAAGAAAATAAGAGAAAAGAAGGAAGAACAAAACATAAAATCTCATAGTGGATGACAAAATATAATAATCAAATAAATAGTTTATGAAGCTGTTATACAAATAACAATTGATTACACTTTTATAATATAATCAGAGTTATACATACAGCAGGTAAAATAGGATAATGCAGTGGAACAATATGACGCGATGGAATAATAATAATAATAGTATAATACTAAACTCCCTCTTCGTCCTCCAGAAATAAAGTCTTCAACGTTGAAAAGCTAAGGCTGACCCCAACGTAATGAAAAGAAAAAACACTCGAGTCAGAACTAAAAGATCTTATGTAAGTTAAATCAACAGTGAATAAATATGAGTGTAATGGCTTCAGAGATCTTTACGGGTTTTTTCATCTCCTATCCAATGTATAACGTGCGTGCAGTAACTTAAGAGATGTTCGGGGTTTCCATCTCCGAAAGATTCGTTAAACTATATATATGTAGTAATATACGTTATTATGTAGTGTCTATCAGTAAAGTAAAGTATTAAAATAGCATAAGGCGTTGCCCATATACCCGTTAACACATTTTATAAATGCTATAGTCTATACAGTACTGTAAACTCCACCAAACCGGTGGGTTATCAGGGAGCACTCCATAGGTACGACACAAACCAAAATCGTAGTGGGCTGGATAAGGCAAATGACAAGGCACGTGAGGCAATGCCCACGGTAGATTCTACCATTTTTCACTCCCAGACTGGTGGTAACGCGTAGCATCTACTACCGCCCACCTCGAAACACACTCCCATAATCAAATCGAGGGTGGCCACCAAATCATCACAAAGTAACAAATATGGTATCGAAGAAATGAGTCCGATTGAAGGAGCGACCTCATTTGGCCTGGTATAGCTGCTGTTTTAGTCAGATCAAGCTGATCTAGGGGGGTCAGGGCTGCGTTCATACCTCATACAGTAGCGTTCGCCAAACCATCCTACTTCATTCTGGATTCTCCACCATGTACACAATTGTTAAAGTGGTTTCGGAGTTGGCAGAGAGTATGATAATATCCGACACTGGTATCTTTAACAATCAAACGATTACAATTTTCACACCATGGTCGTTTTATGAAACATTTATAATAATAAATCTAGAAAATAGTTTATACCTTCATATCAAGATATCCATATACTTTTTCCAAAAGTATAAATATATTCATAAATTCCAAGGAAGATTTCTTTCAATCAATTTCGAAAATAATTTATAATTCTCTTCTAAACCATTTATAAACTATTTATATGCTTTAAAACCATTTATAAAGCTATTTATATATTCCAAACAGTTTACAACTCTTCCCTTTATCATAAACCTTTACACAAATTCCTTTATACACTTCCAAATCCCTTTATACAAGTTCTTTTATAAAACCCTTTATAAAATCATTTAAAACCATTATAAAAACATTATAAAATCCTTTACAAAAATCTTTTATAATAATCCTTTTATAAAATTCATTATAAAATCCTTTATAAATATCTTTATAAAATCCTTACAAAACATTTACAAAATTCTAAATCTTTTACAAAAATCATTTATCAATTAAAGTGACAATAAAAGTCTATATTTATTATCTTAAATCAAAACTATATTTACTATTTAAATTAAATATAAAATATGTAAATTAAAAACTATATTAAATAATTTATTAAATTAATTTTTAAACTATTTAAATTATATATTTAAAACTAAATAAAATTATAAGTTAAACTTAAAATTACATTTAAAACCATGTATAAACTTATAAATTTGAAGCTTTAAAATAAATAAAATAAACCATTTCCAAATATAATTTTTTTTACATAAAATCATTAAATAAAATTTTAAAAATAAAATTGTAATTCGAACATACTTTACTATTTGGAAAATAATTTAAAACTGACCAACGGTGTCCGTATATAGTTTTCTACCTTATCGTCAAGTGATAGGGTATGTATCATTTCGACTCCAATTAGTTAAATCTCCCGAATATATATCATTTCAACCTATATCCCGAATCAACGAGTTCCAAATCAATAAAACCACTCGGGTTTATTGGTTTAACCCATAAGATTTTCCCTAATCAATAAGATCATTCGGGCATGGATCATTTTAACCCATAGTGATAACAGGGATAAAGCATCAAATCCTACAAAATGTCAACAAATAAACGTCCATCACAATCAACATCAAAATCAGCTAATAAATCAAAACAATTAACTAGTTATCATTATCAGGTATTTAACTAACAATTTAAATTCAATATTACCGTAAATGGCAATTCAATTCAATAAAATTCAGTTTCAATTAAACTTTCAAATTAAATTACAAAACAGCAACAAATAATATTCTTGTCACATCATAAATTGAATTCAACTAGCATAAGATGGTTTAATATTTGTGAGTGGGTTTAATCACTCACTTTTGATTTATCGTCGATTTAAAATCCAAATAAAACCAAAATTTGACCTGCCTCATAATCTAACCAATGAATTTATATATTGTCTGGAATTTCAATATGAATCCAACAGAAGAAACCGCGTGTCAATCGGAGTTCATATGCAAAAGTTATTAAGGTTAGAAGTTTCAGGGTCAAATTTGCAAATACAAAAATTATAGGGACTTTTTTGCAAAATTACCCTCTGGCTAGATCTGGTCGACGCCGAGACCGCCTCTGCCCAGTCAATTTTGACCGTGATTTACCGTCACCTCAGTGCTTCGCTTACCACGAGACCACTTGCATCTGCAAGCTATCGACATCCTCTACGCAACTGAGCTACCGACATCTCATATAGACGCTCCAATTGATGGTCAAAGTTGCAGCGATGATCAACATCCATGTCAGATCCTGGATACACCGTTGCTCCGTTCTTAGAATCAATACTAGATCTGGAATATACTCATTGAGCTCTATAATACCCAGAAGTCGATTTCGCCAATTGATGCTCCGATCAAATACACCCCCAAATTGCCACCCTTTGACTTCGCTGCCAGCAACTTTGACCGTGATTTTTGATTGATATGAGTGATGTTTCCAAAAACGAACACCACACACTGACTCCGTTCGTTGAGAGCTTCGAAGCAGTATTTATATGGTATGAAGAGTTTGAAATTTTGGAATTGATTTTGAAATTAGTAAATTGGAATTTTAGGGTTTGGTTGACGGTCATTGAGAAGAATTGGATGAGGGCAGAAATTATGTACATTATGTACATATAGAAATAAAACGAACACCTTCTAGGGTTTATAACAACCTATATATAAGCAAAGATGGATAAGAACGAAAGGACATATCGAATTGGGTCGAAACGATAACAACGATCCAAAAAGCCCGTTCCATTTACGAAATGAAAGTACGTCATCCAATACATCAAAATATACGTTTTTGATATTTTTAAACTCGATGGAACTAATTTCGAACCCTAATTCCATTATATATAAAAGTTAGATTCTAAAATTAGATTATTTTAATTGAATTCATTTGATTGATTTCTACGCGTTTCGAGCCCGCACGATCAACGATAAGTCCGATTGTTACGAACCTTGAAATCCTACAATAATTCACTGTTATGTATCCGATGAAACTGGTTTCATCGAAATCCAATACAGTGGCCAAATGGCTAATTTTTACGTTAATTAAATAAATTATTATTAAATTAATTCATTTACTTTCAAATTCAATTTTAAAAATTAACAATTTATCATTCTTGGTTACATAGAAATTAATAATCTTTCAAATTAAATTTTCATGTTAAATCCAATATTTATATATTACACTAAATTCAGCGTTCAATTACAACTGTAATAAAATCCCCAGTTAATTACATTTAATTTCAATCAAATTCTTTTATTTCAATTTACACTCCAATTATTGAATCAACTATTACCTTATGAATATAATAAACATTAGTTTACATTTTATTACATTCATATTTTACGGTTATCATCTTTTACCATATTAACTATAGTATTTCAATTTCATTAATTCCATTATTTATCAATTTAATTCCTTATTTACAATTATAACCAAATTAGCTTTGCAATAATTTCAATTGATTGAAATTACATTAAAATAGTTGTTAATAACATTCAAACGACATTATTAAATCATATTCTTATTATTTTTCTCATAAATAAATCATAAATTTTAATTTCTCACAATATTAAATTTCAAAATCTTATTTAATTTAATATTTTTAATTATCAAAAATTAAGGGTCGTTGCACACTCTCTCACTCATAACATTTCATCCTCATAAAGGAATAAGAGGGAATTAAGAAACTTAACATAGTTTTATTCAAATACTTAATTATATAAATTTAATGTATTTAAATAAAATATATCAATCTATAAACAATTAAATCTTTGTGTTCAAGTTTAATAGAAGTTTTAAAATGTTTCACTTTCAAATAAAGTATAAGTTTTAAATTTACGAAAAATTTCGACAGAGTCTCCTTTATACGGGTAGGTCCGAAAAATAATAACTATCAATAATTTCAACATATATATATATATATATATATATATATATATCATATTTCAAAAATAAATATCCAAAACCATGGGAAAAATAATAAAAATATCGTTGCAAAATCGTAATCCAAAAACGTACCTATTTATCGGCCAAACATACTTTATTTATGAAACCAAAAGCAACAGCTATTGCTTCCGTAAACTTGTATTTCACTTATATAATTCAAAGAGTTAAGATTATCTAAAAGAGGAATATTTTAATTGTTTCGATCAATAGCACAAACAACACAACAGCTATAACAATCATATGAAACCAAAAATAGTACAATCATTATAACAAAAGAATCCATCAACCATTTATAGCAACCAAAACAAATGGTTTGTTTAGTTCAGAAACTTTTCATCATACAAGGATGATAAATAAACTACTAAGTGTACCCTACATTCAATAACCTTAGATAATTACTTAATAGATTATTCTATAATCCTTAAACAATTTGAAGTATCCTTTCCCAAACTTCCCAAAAGCCAAACATATATGATTTTAAACATTATTTAAGATTATTCGATTGGTTACCCTTTTCATCGTTTACTTTTAATTAATTAATTTATTTTCATTCATTTATACAGTGACATTTTTCCATCAATATACATTCATTTACTTACATAGGTTATTTTCTGTAACGACCCTTAAATTTCGATAAATAAATTGGTTGAATTAATAAGATTTTTGTAATTAAATTTAGAAAGAAATAAATTTTTTATAATTTATATTGAAGCAAATGTTAAGAATGTTTTGTAACCATGGTTATTAAGAACTAATTATTGAAAATTTAAGTAAAATCACAATGAAAATGAAATTGTGTATATTGTTGCAATTGGGTATAAAAAATAAGTAAATAAGTGTAAGTGCTGTATAACTAAAAGAATTTATATATTAATAATAATAATTTAATGAATTCGGTAATATGTATGTAATTATAAAAATTTGGTTGAACTATGATAAACCTAAGTGTAACCTTGGCTTGTAAACGATTATTATAAGTTACCTGTTTATTTTGTTGATTGAATTGGAATGGGAAATAAAATTCTAATAAATTTCTAATTAAAGGTTACATTTATGGGAATGAGAATGTGTTAAGTAAATGAAAGGTAAACAATACTGGTCAAGGTTAATAAATTTATGTATTGAAGGGAATACCAATTAATGAAAAGAAAAATAAATGTGATACTCCGGAATTTCAAACCCAATTTAAATGTGATAATCTTCTTAATAAATTAATTAAAATTAATAAAATTGTTATTTTAAACGATAATAATAATTGTGTTGTAAATGTATTAATTTTAATTGGAATTAATATATACAAATGGAAATAGATTTGTTAAAATTATATGTACATATCAAATTCGATTTTTAAATTGAATTTGGAATTTAATTTGAATTTGGATTGTTAATTTGAAATTCAAAATATGGTTATTTATATCTTAAATCATACTTTGATATTAAAGTGTATTTCTATGATTTTATTTAGAATATAAAATTTGATTTATATTTATTTCTTTTAAGAAGAATTGATTTATATAAATAAAAAATGTATTTGAGAAATTGAAAATTAATTAATAAAAACATTTAAAAATCTATTTTGCATGAGAATTACATTTGTTAAATTTTGAATCACTCTTATAACATGTGTTAAGAGGATAACCATATTTAGTGACAAGTGTCACATTTATAAATTATTTTCTTTAATTTTAATAAAACAAAATTTAATCTATAGAAGGTTATTTCATCTTCTTCATTTAAACTTTCCATCTCATTTTCTAAAAAAGCAAAGAAATAAATCACTCCTCCATTTACAAATCTAAAATTCATCAATCTTTACTCTTTCAACCAAAAATTTAAACAAGAATTCAAATCTCATTTCAAAGTTCCTAAATCTGCAAACAAAAACCTGTAATAACAAGTTATAGCAAAAAGCTTTATTCAAGAAATACAAGCTTCAACAAATCTGCAAAAAAATTCACAGGAATTAGGCATCATCAAGGAGCCTTCTCAAATTTGAAAAGCAAAATCAACAATTGAGTTTTAGATCAAAATCAAATTCAGGAAACAAGAAGAAACCTGTATCTGTTCAAACAGGTGAGTAAATTTTTATTAACAAAATTTAAGTAAATAAATTTGTGCATGTGAATTTCAGAGATGTTTGATATCTTGCATGTATATATCTAGGTGAAATCTTTGTATATATGTTGTATTGAACTATGCATGTTGAATCTACCTGATACTTCTCTGTTTCCCAAGTTACAGAGTAAAAACTGAAACAAAAATTCAAAATTTCTTTAACAAATCACTGTTAGGCTTGAGTTTTCAAACACAGTATGTTTATTTAAACATAAATTTAAGTTTAAAATTTTATTCAAATAAAATTTGTTTGAATATCTTCTGGGAACAAGAAGATACAGTAGGAAATTTAAGAACATGATAAAATCAAGTATGATAATTTGATAATTCAATTTTATATCTTGAATCAACTCTGTAAAACATGATTTTTAGATTGGGTTTGGAGAAGTTTTTCGGTGCTGACCGGAAGTTGTATTTTGGGCAAATTCTGGTGGACGGAGGGGTTATGGTGGTCAAGGTTTCAACTGGAGGAGTAGGGAGGATGGGTGGTCATGGCAGAAATGTTCGGAGGTGTTCTCGAACGATGAGGTGGCCGGACGACGTGAAATTAGTGTTTAACTCAGGGACTGGGTTACGATTGTAAATGTCGTGACTGGAAATTAAGTGGTGAATCGAGTGGAGTAAGACTTAGGGGATAGTTGCGTGGGAGGCATGCGGTGATGTGGCCGAAGTTTCATGGCGAACGGTGGTCGAAGACGAGGGGTTCGGTGGTTTTTCTGGCGAAGTGTTGTTCCAGGTGATGTGCGAGCTACTTCGATTTTGATTGAGGTCGTGTGATGGCTGATTAGGGGTCGGTGTTAGATCAGTGGTCGATGGGGAGTTTGCGCGCGGTGTCGCTGGTGGTGGCGGCGGTGTTGGTGTGTCGTGCACGTGCACGGTGACAGGGGGTTGTGTCAGAGAAGGAATATGTTGTTGTGACTCGAAGTGATGATCGGGTGAAGGGGGTTTTGGCTCGCGTTTTGGCTCGAGACGCTGTAGTTTTTGTTCGTGCTTGGTTTGTGTGTATTTGCTATTTTCCAGTTTTCATGAAGCTTAATTTTAACTAAGCTAAAAGAAAACGAAAGGAAGAAGAGGATTGAACTCGAGTTGTTTCGAGATTGGGTTGGTCGAACCCAAAGCAAGTGATGTTTAAAAGTTTTTCAAAACTTGTTTTAAAATTTAAAATTTAAAATTTATTTAACTACTTTATGATAATGTTAAACTATTTAATTTAAAGTAATTTATACTTTGATAACTAATTTTGAGATGATTTTGTATTCTTTTAAATTTAGCTTTTAAAAAGTAATTAAGTTTAAACAAAATGGAAATGTTTTAAATATGTAATTATTTTAAGTAATTAATGAAATTGATTTGTTTGAAAGTTAATTAAGTTTTTATGGATTAAAGATTACATTAATTAATAAAGTAATGAAAGTTAAATTAATTAATAATTTTAGATTAATTAATTTATAAAGGTCTAATTAATTAGTTATGGATTAATTAATTGATAATTAAGAATTAAATTAAATTATAACTAATAGATAGTTAATTAAATAATGGAAGATTAATTAATAAATGATTAATAATTAATTAATTAAGTGATTAAAAGTTAATTAATTAGTGATTAAGAATTAACTAATTAAATAATTAAGGTTAATTAATTAAGTAATTAAACATTAATTAATCTATAATTAGAAGTTAATTAATTAGTGATTAAGATTTAATTAATTAAATGATTAAGGTTAATTAATTATAATTAATTAAATAATTAAGATATATTAGTTTATAATTTGTAATTAATTAAGTAATTAATTAAGATTAATTAATTGTTAAATAAGGATTAATTAGTAATCAATTAAGGAATGATTAATTTTTAATCAAGTTTTAACAATGAATAATTAGAGTTATTAATTAATAATTAAAGGATAATTTATTAATTAATTAAGGATTAATTAATTGATAATGAGGGTAATTAAGAAGTGATTAATTGATTAAATGATTGTGATTAATTAATTAATGATTGGTTAAGCAAGGTAAAGTGATTAATTCTTAAGTAATTAGTTTAACTTTGAGTTAATTAAATTAATTATAATATAAATTAAAGATATGCTTGCTTATGGATGATTGTTTTGAATTGAATATCTGGATTTGGTTGATATCTGTTGGATGATAGTCTGAGATATTCTGTGATGAGATATTGTATATATCTGTGATAGATGTTTGTTATTATCTGTGGATAATGCTGTGTGAATTCATGTTTAAAATTGAATGAATTGTTTAAACCTTAAACAACTTGACCTTTAAGACACGTTTGGATTTCGACGAGACCGAGATCGGGAATCAAGTTTTGATTTTCCGAAAACCACATCGATCCAAGTTAAACGTTAGGTTGTGGCATCTCTAAGTAAAGATCGGGATGGAGTTTCAGAGTGCAAGAGTTATTATCGTTAACTCTGAGGGTAATTCCAAAATGAGTGTAACGAAATAATGCCATCTGTAATGATCCCGAATTTTTATTAAGTTTAAATGAACTATTAATTTAATTTTTGAATAAAAATTGGGAAATTAATTGATTAATTGATTTGAGTTTTGATTAGAAAAGATTTTAAAAAAAAATTAATATCTAGATAATAAAAGAATGACAATGTAAATATCTTAAAATTTTGGTTTTGTAAACTATAAAATATACACATTAAATACATATATTTAAAATTCAAAACAACACATTAACTAAAATCCTAACATCATGTTAAAAAGTCAGTACAAAGTAATAAGAACAAAAGCAAAGAAATAGAAATAAAATAAATATCTTAAATTATAAGATATAAGTATGAACACTAACACAAATACATAAGGAGTAGAACAAGACAGCAATACCTAGGTACACTTGAACTTGAAACAAAACAAGTAAACATATAGAAGAAAACAAAACTACATATACAATTAAAATAGCGTTAACTTGTAAACAAAGCATAAAACAAGAAGATAATAAAATGCATCAAACTGGAAAAGCAAACAAGACAAAAGAAACAAATATATCAAGTATAATAAATACCAGCACAAATTTTATCATCTCAACCGAGTTAAAGTAATACATTCAAATATGTACAAGTATTTTTAGCCACCAAAAATAAAATCATCAGTCGAAATAAAATCTGCCAGCCAACAAACAAAAGAAAAAAAATCTGTTCGCATAATACCCCATAGCCATGGAAATTTGTAAGCATATTTCACTGTTGGTTTCATTTTCTTTGGAAATTTCAAGTACACACCCCTCACTTGCCTGATACGTCCCTTGTTTCTTTTGGAATTGTCATGCCTTACATTGCCCTGTTGCATTTATTGCTTGCGTCCTGACATAGGTAGTGTTTTTCTTTTTTCTTTTTCATTGTCCTTTTGCTTTGGTACAAAGTCACTTTGCCATGGAAGGGAATAAGGAAGTGTGATGTGTACATACTTTTGTATGATTTATAAAACCTAGTCTATGCATGTAGAAAACCAATAACCTGACAATAAAAAACTAATAGCATAGTACTATATGTGAATTGTTTAGACTTAGTGCCTACCTTTCTCAATATAAAGGACGCACTGTCCATGTTTTATATATGTAGTATATAGCTTTTCTATTCCAAGTCTATGTAAGCATAACACCCTAAATATAGAGCTTTGTTTACATTTTCTGGTAAAAGAACCTGACAGTTTCATTCTTTTTTTGAATTAGTACTCTAGGTTTACATGCTTTTGTCAATATAAAAGTGACCATTGCTTTACCACTAGCTCAATACAATACCTAGGTATTAAATGCTTTTCTTCCTTTATGTTTGTAGCTTTGTTACTTTTTTTTTTGCAATCGCACATAAACTAGTAGAATTTTGCAGAAAGAAGTTTAGTATAAAAATATAGATTTAAAACTTATACAAAATCTGAAATGATATCACCTATACAAACTCTTTCTATATATCAACTTCATACATACCAGCCCTTCTTTATTTCAATTTCGTCAAGCAAAAGCTAAGGAAAAAAAATCTGAAATGATATCATCTAAAACTTAAAAACAAAGCTTCAAATAAACAACAAGAAAATCAAACAAACCATATATCAAGGAGGCAAGTTCAGCTAAGAATTTCAAAGCCTACGCTAAAGAGTGGAAACTCTGTTCTCTATTCATCTTCTCAACTGTGAGTAAACTCTATAGGATTGTTTACTGATTATGTACATATCATTGAGATCTGTCAGGTGTGTATATGTTGTTATGTGTATACATATGTATAGGTGTGTTAGTTAGTTTCATCTGCATCTCAAAAAAAAACCCTTGTGTCTCTCCCACAAAGGTCCTGTATGTAGCCTCTGTTAAGGTTATTGACATTAACATTTAAACATTTCAACTTTAAAAATTCATTATCTCATCAACTACCCAGATTTAGAACAACTAACCAACGCGATAGTTATTTGCATTCACGTCTAGTTTTTTTTTTAAAAATTAACGGCATCCAATTTCATCGAGTATCCATCGAGTTCTCCCCATTTTACAGTAAGAGGTAAAATTGAATATAAAATTCAAGAAAATAAATTTCCCCAATCCATAGTGAATTACAAGGCGCCGCTGGTGTCGTTAGGATCGTATGAAGAAGGGGAGTTTTTGGTGGGAATTTGGCAGCATTTGGCGATGGTCGGCGACGTTTGCCGATTTTTAGGGTTGAGATTTGGGAGTGATTTGGGAATCGATTGAAGAAACTGAGGGTGCTGTGATGTTGAGCTAGGAAAATGCTTCCTCGTGACAAAACTTGGTGGAGTTCGGTGCCTATAAGTGTCGCGCGACCTGTAGCATGTTTCACTGATCGGTCGGTGTAGTTGAGGACCGGGGTTTAGGTGATGGGGTGGAGAGTGTTGAGAAAGGCGCAGCTGATGTGTGGGATGCCTCGTTGTCGACGTTGGGTTGTCGGAACGTTGTGCACCATGTACGCGTGCACGGTTGTTTGCTTGGAAGTGTGATGGGGGTAAGGTGAAAAGAAGGAGGAAGAGAGGGAAGAAAGGTTAGAGCCTGAGTTTTTTTTTGTGGGCCGGTTGTGTTGATGTGAAGTAGTTTAGAAAATATTTAAATTTTAAATCAAGGTTTGAACTGGATTATTTTTAAATCAAAATGTAAATATAATTCAAGTTTTAATTGGAATTTAGTTTAGACATAAATAAAGTTGCAAATTTAAATTATTTCGATAATTTCAAAGCAATTAAATGTAGTGAATTAATTTGAATATAAAATAGGTTTGAAATTGTAAATGAAAATTTTAAACAAATTAAAAGTTAAAAGTTAAAAGTTAAACCTGGATTTAATTCTAAATCTGATTTCAAGATTTTGAAATTTAATTGAGTTTATAACTTATGTGTTTAAAATAAGTTTAAAGAATGAAATTTAAGAAGGAAATTGTTTTTTTAACTCTTTAATATTTCCTTTATAACAAAATATTCTTTAACATGTAAATTTAAAAATGTTAGGGAAATTTGTTTTGAACTTTATTCAAGGTAAATAAGAATTCATTTCAAATCTTAAATTTAAATTGAAATTAAAAGAAAATTTGAAATCAATGTTTTTAAACATATTGTGAATAATAATTAAATCATAAATATGAATGAGTTTTACTTTAAATAATGAAGAGCCAATGATTTATAATTTCATTAAGAATGAGTAATTATTGTTTATATGGATTTAATTAATAGTTGTAAGCTTATAAATTTATTAATAAAGTTAAGTTAATTTAATTAAGGAATAATTTAATTGTAATTGAGAATTCATTGAGTTACAAGTCACACTTATTAGTTCAATAATAGATTATTAATTGTAAATCAATTTTAATGATTAATGTAAGTAATTTTTGTAGAACAGTAATTAAAGAATTGTTATTAGTAAATGAAAGTCATTAACTAAGATTATTTAAATAATTAATTAATGTGATTTGATTAATTTATTAATGATAATCATTCATGAAATTATGTAAGTGTGATTACTTTATGGTAAGTAATTAAAGGTTTAATTTTTTAAAATAATTAATTAAGGGGTTAATTAATTAGGTAATTGGTTTGAAGGGTAATTTCATTAATATGATTACTTAAGAATAATTTATTAATTAAAAATAATTAATTAAGGTGATTGATTAATCAATTTATATCAAATGATTTGAAATTAATTAATCAGGATTGGATAATTAATTCATAAGTAACTAATTTAATTGGAAATAAAGTGAATTAATTAGGATTAAATAAATTTAATTAATCCTGCTTATAAATGTTTATTGAATGCTTAACCTTACTTATGAATGATTGTATTGTATGATATGCCTTGAATTGATTGTCCTACCCGATCCGTGACATTTTGTTCTGTGGATTGAGCTGTGTATTTTATTCATTTATTTGTGATACATTTGTATATTATCTGTGAATCTGTGAATGAACGTTAAGCGTTATAGTTTATACCGCTTATCAACTATATTTCTGTGTTTTGATCTGTGATAATGATGATGTTGCACCATTGTGTTAAACCCCTGGACCACACTTATACTCACACAAATATGGATTTCATGAGGAAATCGATTTAGTCACAGATTTTTGAAGTGATTTTTAAATAGACAATTTGAATTCCAATATTTTGGAAATGGATTGGGTTTAAAGTGAAAAGCTTTTGAAATGGAATTTCAAAGATCAAATTTATTTTGAATAACTTGATTGAGTTTTGAAATTTAAATATTTTGATTTAAATTTGAATTCAATATTTGAAATTGAATTCTATGAGTAGGAAACTAGGGTTTAAAAACGCTATTCAACTGATAAATGAGTTTATATGGGTTAAACCATTTTTAAACGTATTGATTTGGGAATTTGAATTTAAATTCAAAGGCTTTAACTCGTGCAAATATAATCGGATTTTTCTAAAACGAAAGCTATTCGTTTTCAAATAATAAAAGCTTTCATATAAGAAGTGAACTTCCAAATTGTGTTAAAAAGGGATTTAAAGTTTAAATGGAAATGATTTTCCAAGTTATGGAAACGGTTTGAAAGTTATACGTTAAATCTTTAATTTAAAGATTTTAAACGAGTTAATCCAATTGAAATGGAAATTGTTTTGAAATCCGTAAATGGATCTTTGTGAAACTGGGTGAACTTTGTGAAATGAATCTTTTTGTTTTTAAAAAAAGATTTGGAAATGGTAATTGGTTTAAACCATTTGAAAGAAAGTCTTGGGTAATAAGTTGTGACTTAATTGAAATCCCATATCCATATGTTTTAAATGTTGCGCTCACTATTCGGTTTAGCTGGGAAAGGACCTTTGTGTCGTATAACCCATTCCGAATATGTGATTCGACGTTATGGATCCGGTTAGGAGTCTTGCGGCTCCTCTAGAGGCGTACCCATGTGGCAATGGGAAGTTCCTTGGCCTGACCATTTGTTGGAAATCCATTCATCCAATACGAGCCTTGTACGGTTTTAGTTGTAGAACCTGCCATCTACTTATGGTGGCGTCCCACTGTTTGGATGGTAGCTATAGTAGGCATAGTTCGAAATGTCTATGTTGGCTAAGATTTATATTATACTTTCGAAATGTTTTTCTTCACTTTGCACTTATAGTAATAATATCCAAGAAATTTTTCTGCGTATCAAGCATGTTTGACTATCATAAGGAGAAATCTCCTTCGATTCTGCGTTTGCATTGTGTGTGTGTGTGTGTGTGCGGGAGGCCTTATGGTAGTTTCATTTTCCAATAGCATTGCGGTTATAAATTTAAATATTTGATTGTTTTTAAAGACAAACTGTTTTTGTTTGCTCATACCAGTCTCATGATTGACCTGGAGTTTATCGTTTGTTTCCTAAACTCTGGGTGCTCAAAATTTTTCCACACGGGCAGTCTAGAGTTTAGTTTTTCAGATAGTTAGGTTCAGTAGATTATCTGGAGCTAGTTCAGTCTTTGGATGTGGACGAGACTTGCTTGTCTTAGTGAAATCTTGATGGTGGGTCGAGCTAGGAGTTTTGGAGCTTTGTCTTTGGAGCTTTTGCATCAGAGTTGCAGCATTGGATTCTGTTGAAGTCTTATCTCATATTGTATCGTGTTCCGCTGTATTCTGCATTGTATATTCTCTGATGTTGATGATTATCATTGTATCAAATTGATGTATCGGATATTGTATTCATGTTACATCAATGATATCATCTTTTATTTCCGTTGTGTTATTTATCATCTAATGGGTGTTGCAAGCTCCCACGATATGAATTTGATGTTGTTTGTCGGACATCGAGTTCGGGTCATGACACCTTCGGTTTCGTTCGAACCCGGAACGTACTTGTATGGATCGAATGCTTTCAGCACATCGTCAGGTGGACGATGAGCATTCTAAGAGACATGTTCTATAAGGTAATCGTAGCCTCAAGCCTCATCAACCGGGAATGGATAAAACAGGGGAGGTGCAGCAAGGCTAAGTGGGTCATGCCCAAGTAGGGCGAGATTTACCCGTCTAGAAGTCCCTTATTATTTCGGCTGTGTGGGCAGTTGTTGGCCACAACTGCGGGGTTGTCTTGTTCGAAGCTGTCTAGTAAGGGATGGTTCCGGCCTTGTGTTGCAGGGGAGTTAGGGTGGCTCCTCGGTACGGTGATCTAGGCCCCGTACTGTAATGGGCGGTACCCCAGTAGCCCTGCTATTGATGGAAACTCATTATCCAATAAGCGCCCTCGGATTTGATTGTATACCTATGTACGCTGGAATTTAATAAATATGACAATTTCGGCTATTTTCTAGTTTATTTGAAAACCTAGACCCTATTATAATATCACTGGATTTCCTATCAAATGTTTGGTCAGCGTAAGGTAAAAACTTACCTGTGTTTATGTGTGGGAAGTCTTACATGATACCTTTTGTTTTCAAATGATTTTAAAGTTAAACAACTTTAACCTATTTACTCACACCAGACCCATGTCTAACCCGGAGTTTATTTTGTTTTTCATAAACTCTTGGGTAATCAAATTTTTATGAGTAGCCAAGTGATCAGGTTGGGATTGACTAATGTTTTTGGAAGCTGAAGTTGGAGACCAGACGTACCTATCTATCTCTATCCGCTGTAGTGACATTTTGATGTTGTATTTTGGGTTATATGGTTTGGCAGACTTTTGTAAATGTCTAATGTAATGAAGTCGTATTATTTTGTGTACTCTGATATGTAAAACTATGTAATGGATATGTGTAATATTATATTTTGTTCCGTTTCCGCTGTGAGATTCTAATGTTGTTGTTCTTTTCTTTCTATCTTTCTATTTCTATCTCTTTCTTTTCTTATTGATGATACGTCTTTATGAGGATTGGAAAGACGGGTCGTCATAATAAATGTTATGTTTGGCTATAGATTGAGCATAAGTGAATGAAATTTAGCATTTTGAAAATAAATGATAACTTTGATTTGTAAGTAATAAAAGCCTATTTATGAGACTAAAGGTTAACGGTAATGATTTTGTATGATACCTATCTATTAGCTTGTTAATGGAAATTGAAAATAAATTTTAATAAATGTAAATAAATGTTATGTTAACGTGAAATGAAATCCCAATAAAGGAAGTAATGCAAATGTTATATTTGGCAAAATTTCAATACAAGTGGAAATTATAGTTAATGCACAATTGCAAGATTTTAATTGATTTTATTTAGTAAATTGGGAAATAAATTTTAATAAATATATTTAAATATTTTGTTAATGTAAATTATGATAATATTTAAAGTAATGTCCATTCCATCAAATTGTAAATTAAGAAATAAATAATGTGTATTTTACATTTTATTTGATACGTTTCAATTTTATTTCTTACCTTTATATTTCCCCACCTTTTGATTTCCTACCTCTTTGTTTACCTACTTATTTATTTCCTACCTTAACTTATTCCTTAATACCCATAGTTGTTCCTTACATGTAGCCTATCAATTCATGTGAAGATAGGAAGAGTTCTCATTTTCCTTTTATTCTTTTTTTAAATGGGAATTAAATCCCTTCATCTTCTCTTGCCGTTTTAGAACATTGATTGCTTGACCATTTCTTCCACATGATTGCCGTGAGAAACTCCTTTAATATTTATTTTGTTTTCACATAAAAGACTTCTCATTCCATCATAAAATTTCGGCCACAAACATCTCTGAAAATATTGGAAAAGGCTTCTTCCATTTACACTTTTCTTTTCATTTTTTTTTCTATTGATTTTTCAATGTTTTTCCTTGATTCTTCCATAGCTTTGCTCGGCCTATACCCTCCACCATCTCCTCTATTGACCCTACCACTTCCTCCACATCATCATCCACGACCTAACCACCAGCCGCTCTGATTTATTTCAGGCCGTGACCGCCTAGATGAAGTAATTCCACAAAACAAGGTCAACAACTCCAAAACAAGGTACATAGCCGAGCTAGTTTCAACATCCCTTCATTTTTAACCGCAGCCACCACCTCTAGCTTCCACCACCAGCAAGTGTAATCACCAATAGCCTTGTTTCAGATCTGACCTGACATGTAGCAGCCCTGGCCGAGCCATATGGTCCCATAGGCCGAGCCTAGATGGTGACCAAACTCCTCTCTAGCCTTGCCTTTTGACCTTATTTCCACTAGTAACTCCAAACTCTTCCTATTATCTTGCCTAACCATGCTATATGAGTCCAAACCAGATCCTTTTCCACCTATAAGACCATCATGGCGGAGCCTAAAGCATGTTAGGGTCAAGCAATGTTGAGTTGTGTCAAGAGAAATTGATTGAAAAGCTTTGTGAAGTCATTTGTCTAATTTTATTTCCATTCTTATTCAATTGATCTTTGTATTGTAAAGGTATATTTATTTTGCTTTGTTTTTTTGAATACAAGATTAAAGTCTTAGCTCCCTCTCCACTGAAATCAAGTCGTGCCATCGTGCTTTCGGACTTTCTTTTGTGTGTGTTGTTTGCAAACTCCAGCTTGTAGAGGTGAGTATCTCTCACCTGACATTCTGTACTTATATAATTAGTAAATTGACACCATTTGAATCTGTAGATTATATTATTATGTATAACTGCCTATGATGATCATATGATGTTCACCCTGTTTATACATCTATCATATCATCTGTTACTGTTATATGATGTTATTATGTTTATGTATATCAGTTTATCACACTGCAAGTTCCCTGTAGAATAGAATCACTATGCGTTAAAATGATATATACCTGAATGGACTGTAGAATAGGGAAAAATCGTTATGGGCTGAAATGATAGGCCTAAACGATTTTTATTTATTCCATGTTACTTGAGATTGCATGTTTGAAATGATAAAACCCGGCTTTCTTTGTAAATTACGGATTGAAATGATATATTATCTGTATCATTTGACTTATGTTAGAAAATTTTATACATACCCGTGGTTAATATATTGTAATGACCCGTAAATTTTCGATAATTAAAATAGCTAATTTAATAAGATTTCATGATTTGGTGTTAGAAAAAAATTTGTAATTCGTTTAGAATAATAATAACTGGGACGAATTGCAACAATAATTATCCAAGTAATGAAAATGAATGCGACTTAGTGAATTCCTTTGCAATCGATAGTTGAATAGGATAATAAATGTTGAAATTCATTGGGTATAATAGAGTAATTAATTGATAAGAAAAATCTATTTAAAATCAAATATTGAATATTGAACAGGTAAATTGTTTAAATTAAATATTTAAAACTTATTGAATAATTGAATAACTGTAAAATGAAAATAGTGTTCTAAATTGTGAATTGGTTTTAAAAGTTGAATCTTATAAGTTCAATTTCAATATTTCAAAGGATAATGAATTATTGGATAAGCGAAATTGTTTAAATTTAATATTTGGAATTTATTGAATAATTTAATAATGGGAATTGAATAACCGTATAATGGAAATAGTTGTTCTATAATTTTAAATTCGTTTCAAAAGTTAAATTTTTATAAGTTCGTTTTGAATATCTCAAAAGATAGTGATTTAAGAATAATCAAACTTGTTAAATATTACGAATGTTTGAATAATTAAATTTCGAATTTTATATGATTAATTTGATATTGAAATTTAATATATGAAAATAGAGTGAATAATTGAAATTTGATTTAATATGATTCAAATTGGTTTCCAAAGTGAATGTAAGTTATATTTGGATTTTAATGGAGTTAATAAGATTCTAAATTTTGAATTTATTGGATAATTGAATAACGGGTTTAATATGATTAAAAATGATTTGTAAAATTTTATTTTATCATATTGGAGTTATAGTGATGTTATAGAACTTTTAAAACTGAATTTAAAATTTATTTGTGAAAAGTGAATACTTTAATATTTAATTATCGATTGAAAATAGCCAATTTTTGAACAGTCTCAGAATTGGATGAAACCAGTTCATTGGATCCGTAATAGTTAGTTATTATCGGATTTCAATTTTCGTAGCAATCGGAGTTGTCATTGACCGTGGCAGCTCGAAATGCATCGAAATTGTTTTTAATATTAATTTAACGAGTTAAAATAGTCATTTTTCAAACGGTCTTGGATTTTGACGAAACCAGTTTCATCGGATCCATAATGTGATATTATTGTAAGATTTCAAATTTCGTGTCAATCGGATTTACCGTTTGTCCGGGGCAAGCCAAAACGCATAGAAATTCGTTTAAATCGATTTAATTTAAATTGATCGTTTATCGCTATAAGTCTCACATACGATCGAATTAGCTTCCGAAACCTATTCCATTGTGTCCGAAACGCGGGATAAACCCTAGAAACGCCGGTCACCGTGCGTAAATCGGAGTTCGGAAAACCCGGGTTGAATAGTATTCGTCGTTCTTCTATAAAGGCACCTCATTATTTTGTTTGTTTTTCAAAACAAAGCAAACCCTAATTTTACTTCAGAGCCGCCACTAATGGAACCAATGGCCGATACACTCCCTCCTTCTTCCTCATTTTTCTTCACATCTGTAGATCGTTAGCGAAAATCACCAACTGGAAGGTCGAAGTACTCGTCGAGCACGATAGATCCAACGGCTGAGATGTTGTTTGGCGAAGTGGGTAGCCCTGAATTTGGCCGCGTTTGTGCCACATTCGCACGTGTTTTATGCGCAGAGGGGGAGGCCGAGTGCCACGTCCTCCTGGGCGTGGGTGGAGTAGGTGATGAGCTTCGATATGCCGTAGGCCGATCATCTCGAAGAGGCTTGTAGTGGTCACAAGAATTCAAGAGGGGGCGACGGCTATGGGTTCAAGTATGGGCGTGTTTACTGGAGGGGGAGAAGAAAAAGAGGACGGCCTAGATCTGGTTGCTTTGAAATGGACGGCTAGATGAAGGATTAGGTTAAAATTTAAATTTTAGTTGTAATTAATTATATAAAAACTCGTGTTAACTTTAAACTATCATATTTTATTCATACGAGGTCGAAAAATTACGAAACCAATTGCGTTGGAATCGTATGGACGAGCACTACGCTATGGAATTTGATTGGAATCGTTTGGAGCTAGAGAAAATTTTGGATTAAATCAAACGTCGTTCGATTTGATTTAAAATCAGGAAATCAAGGTGAGTGTTTTATAACGCTCACACCGTACTAAATATCTTTATGCTAGTTAAATTGACATTATGAAGTGATATGAATTTTATTTGTCATTGTTTGATATAAATTTAATTGTCATATAGCTTGTTATTTGAATTAACCATTGAAAAATTAAATTGACAGTTAAATTGAAATTAAATTTGAATGGCGATTAAATTACCTGACATTGATAACTATGAAACTGCCATGAATTGTATTGTTTATTGGATGATGTATTTTGATGGATGCTATTGGTTGATAATTGAATGTTTGGATGTTTATTTGCTTATATAGATCCTGTTATGCATACATATGATACTGTGATTTAATTTAAGTAATATATGCTCATCCCTGACATTTGAATTGAAATAAATAACTACTTGGCCATAGGATAGAAAATTATATATGGACACCGAATTGGCTAAATTAATAATTTTGAAAATCGTCGATTTGAAATTATTAAATGTGGATTTAAAAGTTATAAATAGAAATCAATTTATAGAAATCGAATTTGTCGGAAAATTGAGTTTGGAATGTTGAAATAAAATTTGGTTAAAGGAATTTTGTTAAATAATTAAGTTGAGACTTTGAAATTTAAAATTTGGTCATGATTGAAGTTCGAAATTTATTCGTTTAAAGGATTGAACCTTAAATCGAGCTTTGAATATTGTTAAGTAAAAGCGATATAAATGATATTTGAAATTGAGCTTGAAATTGAAACCTGTTTGTAATTGGGATTTAAATTTGAATATTGAAGGATAATTTCGTTAAGTGTTAAAATTGATATTTTGAAAAATCAAGCTAAAAATCGATATATATTGAAATTGAATAAGTTGAAGGTGAATGTAAAATCAAATTAATTTGAAGTCGAAGTTGGCATTGATTTGAATTAAAAATCGAAATTGAATCGGTAAATGGAAATTGAAATTGATTTGAATTGGGAAGTTATAATTGAAATGGATTGATTTTGAAGCTGTTTATTTTGTTTTCCAAATTACTCTATTATATAAACCATTTTGAATACTTAAACTATTTTAATCTATTTTAAATCTACTTAACCCAATTTAAATTATTTAAACTAAATTTATCTATTTCAAATCCATTTTAAGATTTTAAAGTATTTTAACGATTTTAATTATTTAAAACTATTTTTAAACTACTCAAACTATTTTTCTAAAATTTAAAATAGGTCATTAAGGTGAAATGTTTATGTTTAAATCTTAAAGGTAAATAGGAATTGGTTTAAATGAAGTCGCAACCTAAATTGAAATTCGAAACGATTTTGAAATGGAATAAGATATTGTGACGAAAAATGATTTTGAAACGGAATCTGACATTTTAATAGATACGATGATATTTGAAATGGATTTGATTTTTGAAGCGAATATGATATTTTGATATCAATTATGAATCTATTTGAAATATAAAAGAGCCAACGGTGTAATAATACGTAGTTATTAAAGAGACCGGGATCGGATATGGACATACTCTCTGTCGATACCGAAAACCACTTTAATAACTATTATACGCGGAGTGTTGATCCAGAATGAAGTGGATGGTTTGGTGAACGCGTTGACTGAAGAAAGAGAACGATATTGGATGACCCCTGACATGACTAAAACAGGAGCCGCGCCGGGCCATTGAGGTTCGCCACCTCTAGCGGACACACTTCTTCGATACCATATCTATTACATTTGTGATGCGATTTGGGTGCACCCCTTGATTTCGGAGTGTTGTTTCGCGGTGTTGGGGTAGCTGCTGGCTATGCCCAACATCAGTCCGGATCACACAACTACTAGTATCCTACTTGGTATCGCCTCATGTACCTTGTCATACTGATTATCCTATTCGCGACCACTACGTTTTGATTTGTACCTTGAGTATATGGATTGCCCTCTGGTGACTTCCGGTTTTGGGGAAACTACGGTCTTGTATATGCTTTTGGGAATATAAAAATGTGTTAAGGGGGATTATGGTAACGCCTTAACGCTATTTTGATACTTTATATTACTGATAGGCATTATCTACTTAGCGTATATTACTACATAGTAGATAGTTTCACGGATCCTTGAGAGATGGAAAATCCCGTAACATCTCGTGAGTTATTGCACGCACGTTGACACTGGATAGGAGATGTCAAACCCCGTAAACATCTCCGACGCCGTTACACTCATATTTATTTACGATTGATTTAACTTTCATAAGGATATTTTAGTCCTGACTCGAGTTTTTTGTCTTTTCATTACACTCGGGTCAGTCCTGAGTTTTCAGATTTTTGAAGATCTATTCTGAAGGATGAAGACGAAGATTTGGTATACTATTACTATTATTACCCTTGCATCATGTTATCTGCTGCATTATTTAATTGTTCTGTTGTATATGTATAAACTCTGATAAATGCTGTATAAATAATTATCAAAGTATAGTAGACAGCTTCATGAACTGTTTATTTGACTATTATATTTTATCGTTCCGCTGCGAGATTCTGTGTTGTTTCTTTTCCTTTATTTCTTTTCTTTTCTTATTTACCCCAATAACTATCTGCCCTTTTGAATGGTTTGGAATCGACATGTGTATTTGATCGTCGATTTAAACTGTCCAAAAAGGCGGGTCGTTACAGTTGGTATCAGAGCTTTGGTTTAGCGATAACCTTAGCTCTGTGGGGTCTGACTCTTTATAAATAGGGTAGTTATACCCTATGATGAGTCGCTGAGTGAATATATATATATATGAGAGAGCGTATTTGTTAGTGATATAAAATGTTTTATATTGTGTCGGTTGATTTGTTGAGTGGCTTATGGATTCTGGTCAATACGAGTAATTAACGTCATTGATAGGGATCTCTAAACACTTAAACAGAACAATTCGACATAGTATTGTTTTGAAATTGTGTAAATGAAATAATTTTGCTCTGATTATATTTCATATATAAAGAAAATTTTAAGAAATTATTGTAACTTACCTAGCTTACCAGGTTGTTAGGAATGAAAATATTGGTTATTATCACAAATTGGATGCTGTAATTCAATAAATAAGATTTATTACAAAATGAAAATGATAAAACACTTGTGGAATGTTTTAAGAAATAAAATCCTATAAGAATGTTTTATAAAGGTGACTTATTAATTAAAATAGATTTAAATTGGAAAATATTGAATTTAAGACCCGGAGATTTTGGAAAATGGTTTTCAAAGCTTTGAAGAAATATATAGTGATATTAATTGGAAATTGTTTATGGAAATATTTTGAAAGGATTTTTAAAGAAAGGAATGAATTTAGTACTCCTCTCTTATGTCGCTGGAAAATAATTTCGGTGATGACTGCGCAGCATCATCGACGTTCATTTTCGAGTCTCAAAGTGGGGGAGACTTCTAAGAAGCTTTGCTTTTCTTCGAAATTATTTTGGGCAAATGGGTTTTGGTTTAAACTCCAAAGGTATGATTTGATATATTTAAAAGGATATAAGTATATATGTTTATTTCAAATGATTTGAAAAGAACCGGGCATTTAAATCTAAGGTTAATTAATAATTTTCAAATTATTTGAATGAAATGTGAATAACCAAAATTTATAAAATAAGAGGATTAAGATATTTGAGCTATTGTTTGGGAACTTTAAAGTTGAAAGGGAAAGAGGATTTAAACTAATTAAGTTTGTGAACATTCTAATTAAGTAAAATGAAATTCTATAACTTTGTATAATACCAAAATTGCATTTTGATAACATATAACAAGACTTACCAAATGTTAAAAGTTAAAATGATGTTTTGGATATGTAATGAGATGTTGTACAAATAAACATAACCTGAAAGTAATTGAAGTATACAAGTAAGGAAAACTCAAAATGAATTAAAATGTATACAAATAAAAAATTTGGTTGTGAAAAAAATGTTATATACTAAAATATAGCATGAAATGATGAATGGATAAATGGAACAAGTAAGTGAACTTAAGAAATGAATCGTATTATATCTTTGTAAATTGGTTATAGAAAATAAATATAAATTGCAAAGGGATTGTAAAATAATTGAATTTGTAACCTTTGAGATATCTGTAAACTAAGAGAAGTCATATATGAGAAGTTAGACTTTTATGGAATGACTATAAACTAAAGTGTTGATTTATAAAATGTTCCACAAATGAATTCGTTATTAACTGAAATTATGAAAATGAAATAAATGTAAACAAAGAAATTTCTTATAGCTAAGAATCAATTGGAAAATGAAATTGAATTTAATTAAATTACATAGAATGTTTAAAATGAACTTGAGTAAGTAAATTCTATGATATGATGTTTAAGAAAAGATAATGTTAAAGAACATGCTATGTAAAGAAATGAATATACTAACTGAATAATAGATTGTGAATAATTAATTGAAAAAAAAAGAAGTCAATAAAATAATTTAGTATAGATAAATTGGATAGAAATTCATTGGAAGGTAATGCGTGAGATTGTACGTATATTATTTTATTTGCATAACGATTTGATCCAAATTTGAGCACAAAATTTCGAGATGATTTATATCGATCCAAGCTAGGATTTTTCACTCGATTTTCGACGGCGAACCCTGGATATGGATTTTTAATTTGATTCTGGAATTCTCTATCATGGTATATGGCTATGCAAGGAGAGTAACAGTTTTCAATCAAGGAACCAAATCCAAGTCCGCACTAGAGAGTCGTGTGAACGATACTAGTTTGGAAGTGAAATTGTGTGATCGAATAAGCGATTAGATTGATATTGCTCACGGACGATATATGTACGGCTTACGGACTTAATTAAAGTTAATATTGGAAATTTAAGATGCAAAAAAAAAAATGATTCTTTTAAAATTTTATAACAGGATATACATATATATAAAAGAGATAAACCAAATGGAATGTAAAATTAATAACTTGGTTATGTTGGGTATGATTTGATTGTTATATGATTGTTAGTTGATTGTATATAATTCATTAAGTGAAAATTTAAAGCTATAAATCATTGAAATCAAATTGGAAGTTAAATGAATTTAAATAGAAATTAATTGGATTCAAATTTGAAGTGAACTAATGTAAATATAAATTAGTGAATGTTAACTAATTGAATTGAGAAAATGTTAGTAAAATCCAACGTTAATGAATCAACTGTGATTAAAAATTGAAACCCAAGTCAATAAATATTAATGAGAAGTGAATTTATATTGATTGGTTTTAAATTTGTTGGATGATAGTTGGATGAGAGTTGATTGATGGTTGCATTTGTTGTTGTTGCATTTGCTATGTTGGCACATGTAGTTATTATGTTGCTATATTGTGTATATTGATATTATTTTCATATATGCATGTTTCTCATGGTTTGTTGAGTGTTTAGTAGGTGCGGATTTCGCTTGCTTCGCATTTGGAGCTCGCTTTCGCGCTATATTATTCGTTTATGCTCGCTAAAAAAATATATAAGGTACATGTTTATTTTATCATTGGATTTGGTGATTTTTGATGAGCCACTTGGCTTTTGGATTTTCTTTTGTTGGTTTGGGGCCCGTAGAGGCGTTTTGTAGTTGTACCGATCGAGCAGCGCAAAGGAGACTCTACCGAAATTTTCCGTAAAATCCGGGTGTTAGAATTTTTTTTTTTCAAGTTTTAAATTTTTTATAACTTGTTTTGATAACTAACTTTTAAAGTTAGAAAGGCGTTTGGAGTAACTTAGTAAAAGTGTAGTAATGACTTTATAGATGGAATTTCATTGTTTTATAAGTAGGTAACTTTGAATAAAATATATCTAGTGTTGAATTCTATACTTAGTTCCTTTTCCCTTCTTTTTCCTTTTCGAGGACGAAAAGTTTTGAGTGGGGGAGAGTGTAACGACCCGTAAATTTTCGATAATTAAAATAGCTAATTTAATAAGATTTCATGATTTGGTGTTAGAAAAAAATTTGTAATTCGTTTAGAATAATAATAAATGGGACGAATTGCAACAATAATTATCCAAGTAATGAAAATGAATGCGACTTAGTGAATTCCTTTGCAATCGATAGTTGAATAGGATAATAAATGTTGAAATTCATTGGGTATAATAGAGTAATTAATTGATAAGTAAAATCTATTTAAAATCAAATATTGAATATTGAACAGGTAAATTGTTTAAATTAAATATTTAAAACTTATTGATAATTGAATAACTGTAAAATGAAAATAGTGTTCTAAATTGTGAATTGGTTTTAAAAGTTGAATCTTATAAGTTCAATTTCAATATTTCAAAGGATAATGAATTATTGGATAAGCGAAATTGTTTAAATTTAATATTTGGAATTTATTGAATAATTTAATAATGGGAATTGAATAACCGTATAATGGAAATAATTGTTCTATAATTTTAAATTCGTTTCAAAAGTTAAATTTTTATAAGTTCGTTTTGAATATCTCAAAAGATAGTGATTTAAGAATAATCAAACTTGTTAAATTTAATATTACGAATGTTTGAATAATTAAATTTCGAATTTGATATGATTAATTTGATATTGAAATTTAATATATGAAAATAGAGTGAATAATTGAAATTTGATTTAATATGATTCAAATTGGTTTCCAAAGTGAATGTAAGTTATATTTGGATTTTAATGGAGTTAATAAGATTTTAAATTTTGAATTTATTGGATAATTGAATAAAGGGTTTAATATGATTAAAAATGATTTGTAAAATTTTATTTTATCATATTGGAGTTATAGTGATGTTATAGAACTTTTAAAACTGAATTTAAAATTTATTTGTGAAAAGTGAATACTTTAATATTTAATTATCGATTGAAAATAGCCAATTTTTGAACAGTCTCAGAATTGGACGAAACCAGTTCCATTGGATCCGTAATAGTTAGTTATTATCGGATTTCAATTTTCGTAGCAATCGGAGTTGTCGTTTGACCGTGGCAGCTCGAAACGCATCGAAATTGTTTTTAATATTAATTTAACGAGTTAAAATAGTCATTTTTCAAACGGTCTCGGATTTCGACGAAACCAGTTTCATCGGATCCGTAATGTGATATTATTGTAAGATTTCAAATTTCGTGTCAATCGGATTTACCGTTTGTCCGGGGCAAGCCAAAACGCATAGAAATTCGTTTAAATCGATTTAATTTAAGTTAATCGTTTATCGCTATAAGTCTCACATACGATCGAATTAGCTTCCGAAACCTGTTCCATTGTGTTCAGAACGCGGGATAAACCCTAGAAACGCCGGTCACCGCGCGTAAATCGGAGTTCGGAAAACCCGGGTTGAATAGTGTTCGTCGTTCTTCTATAAAGGCACCTCATTATTTTCTTTTTTTTTTCAAAACAAAGCAAACCCTAATTTTACTTCAGAGCCGCCACTAATGGAACCAATGGCCGATACACTCCCTCCTTCTTCCTTATTTTTCTTCACATCTGTAGATCGTTAGCGAAAATCACCAACTGGAAGGTCGAAGTACTCGTCGAGCACGATAGATCCAACGGCTGAGATGTTGTTTGGCGAAGTGGGTAGCCCTGAATTTGGCCGCGTTCGTGCCACATTCGCACGTGTTTTATGCGCAGAGGGGGAGGCCGAGTGCCACGTCCTCCTGGGCGTGGGTGGAGTAGGTGATGAGCTTCGATATGCCGTAGGCCGATCATCTCGAAGAGGCTTGTAGTGGTCACAAGAATTCAAGAGGGGGCGACGGCTATGGGTTCAAGTATGCGCGTGTTTACTGGAGGGGGAGAAGAAAAAGAGGACGGCCTAGATCTGGTTGCTTTGAAATGGACAGCTAGATGAAGGATTAGGTTAAAATTTAAATTTTAGTTGTAATTAATTATATAAAAATTCGTGTTAACTTTAAACTATCATATTTTATTCATACGAGGTCGAAAAATTACGAAACCAATTGCGTTGGAATCGTATGGACGAGCACTACGCTATGGAATTGGATTGGAATCGTTTGGAGCTAGAGAAAATTTTGGATTAAATCGAACGTCGTTCGATTTGATTTAAAATCAGGAAATCAAGGTGAGTGTTTTATAACGCTCACACCGTACTAAATATCTTTATGCTAGTTAAATTGACATTATGAAGTGATATGAATTTTATTTGTCGTTGTTTGATATAAATTTAATTGTCATATAGCTTGTTATTTGAATTAACCATTGAAAAATTAAATTGACAGTTAAATTGAAATTAAATTTGAATGGCGATTAAATTACCTGACATTGATAACTATGAAACTGCCATGAATTGTATTGTTTATTGGATGATGTATTTTGATGGATGCTATTGGTTGATAATTTAATGTTTGGATGTTTATTTGCTTATATAGATCCCGTTATGCATACATATGATACTGTGATTTAATTTAAGTAATATATGCTCATCCCTGACATTTAAATTGAAATAAATAACTACTTGGCCATAGGATAGAAAATTATATACGGACACCGAATTGGCTAAATTAATAATTTTGAAAATCGTCGATTTGAAATTATTAAATGTGGATTTAAAAGTTATAAATAGAAACCAATTTATAGAAATCGAATTTGTCGGAAAATTGAGTTTGGAATGTTGAAATAAAATTTGGTTAAAGGAATTTTGTTAAATAATTAAGTTGAGACTTTGAAATTTAAAATTTGGTCATGATTGAAGTTCGAATTTATTCGTTTAAAGGATTGAACCTTAAATCGAGCTTTGAATATTGTTAAGTAAAAGCGATGTAAATGATATTTGAAATTGAGCTTGAAATTGAAACCTGTTTGTAATTGGGATTTAAATTTGAATATTGAAGGATAATTTCGTTAAGTGTTAAAATTGATATTTTGAAAAATCAAGCTAAAAATCGATATATATTGAAATTGAATAAGTTGAAGGTGAATGTAAAATCAAATTAATTTGAAGTCGAAGTTGGCATTGATTTGAATTAAAAATCGAAATTGAATCGGTAAAATGGAAATTGAAATTGATTTGAATTGGGAAGTTATAATTGAAATGGATTGATTTTGAAGCTGTTTATTTTGTTTTCCAAATTACTCTATTATATAAACCATTTTGAATACTTAAACTATTTTAATCTATTTTAAATCTACTTAACCCAATTTAAATTATTTAAACTAAATTTATCTATTTCAAATCCATTTTAAGATTTTAAAGTATTTTAACGATTTTAATTATTTAAAACTATTTTTAAACTACTCAAACTATTTTTCTAAAATTTCAAATAGGTCATTAAGGTGAAATGTTTATGTTTAAATCTTAAAGGTAAATAGGAATTGGTTTAAATGAAGTCGCAACCTAAATTGAAATTCGAAACGATTTTGAAATGGAATAAGATATTGTGACGAAAAATGATTTTGAAACGGAATCTGACATTTTAATAGTACGATGATATTTGAAATGGATTTGATTTTTGAAGCGTATATGATATTTTGATATCAATTATGAATCGATTTGAAATATAAATGAGCCAACGGTGTAATAATACGTAGTTATTAAAGAGACCGGGATCGGATATGGACATACTCTCTGTCGATACCGAAAACCACTTTAATAACTATTATACGCGGAGTGTTGATCCAGAATGAAGTGGATGGTTTGGTGAACGCATTGACTGAAGAAAGAGAACGATATTGGATGACCCCTGACAGGACTAAAACAGGAGCCGCGCCGGGCCATTGAGGTTCGCCACCTCTAGCGGACACACTTCTTCGATACCATATCTATTACATTTGTGATGCGATTTGGGTGCACCCCTTGATTCGGAGTGTTGTTTCGCGGTGTTGGGGTAGCTGCTGGCTATGCCCAACATCAGTCCGGATCACGTAACTACTAGTATCCTAGTTGGTATCGCCTCATGTACCTTGTCATACTGATTATCCTATTCGCGACCACTACGTTTTGATTTGTACCTTGAGTATATGGATTGCCCTCTGGTGACTTCCGGTTTTGGGGAAACTACGGTCTTGTATATGCTTTTGGGAATATAAAAATGTGTTAAGGGGGATTATGGTAACGCCTTAATGCTATTTTGATACTTTATATTACTGATAGGCATTATCTACTTAGCGTACATTACTACATAGTAGATAGTTTCACGGATCCTTGAGAGATGGAAAATCCCGTAACATCTCTTGAGTTATTGCACGCACGTTGACACTGGATAGGAGATGTCAAACCCCGTAAACATCTCCGACGTCGTTACACTCATATTTATTTACGATTGATTTAACTTTCATAAGGATATTTTAGTCCTGACCCGAGTGTTTTGTCTTTTCATTACGCTCGGGTCAGTCCTGAGTTTTCAGATTTTTGAAGATCTATTCTGAAGGACGAAGACGAAGATTTGGTATACTATTACTATTATTACCCTTGCATCATGTTATCTGCTGCATTATTTAATTGTTCTGTTGTATATGTATAAACTCTGATAAATGTTGTATAAATAATTGTCAAAGTATAGTAGACAGCTTCATGAACTGTTTATTTGACTATTATATTTTATCGTTCCGCTGCGAGATTCTATGTTGTTTCTTTTCCTTTATTTCTTTTCTTTTCTTTTCTTATTTACCCCAATAACTATCTGCCCTTTTGAATGGTTTGGAATCGACATGTGTATTTGATCGTCGATTTAAACTGTCCAAAAAGGCGGGTCGTTACATATATATTTTTATAAAATCTTTAAAATATGTTAAAAATATAAATATTATGATATTTTGATTTAAATTTAAATTAAAAATGATTTTTAGATGTACTATTGAGTTTCTACAAATTATAAGTGAAATAAATTAGTGGTAAAGTTGAAATTTGAAATATAATTCACTTTTGGAACTAATGATTTTATTTTTAAATGGAGTTTAAATTAAGTAAGAAAGTATTTTAAATAGATTTACATTTGAATTTAAAAATGATTTTTATAAAGTGTTATATATTTTTCTAATGAATTAAAAATAGTTAAATAAATGAATGAGAAAATGAAAATTGAATTATAACTTAACTTGAAAAATGGGAAATGTATTTTAAAAATAAAGGTTAAGTTATGAAAATAAAAATGGAATTTAAATTTAACTTATAAAATGGTAAATTTAAAGAATAAGTAAATGAAAATGTTATGATATCGTATATTGATTTTAATAAGTGAATTATTAAAAATTTGATATTAAATTATAAAATTTCACTTTATAAAATCATCACTTAAAAGGGGTATTTAAACAGTCATTTCAAAAAGGTGGGAAAATATGATTTTTATAAGTTAAAATTTGTTTAAATAAAAAAATTAATTGTTTATGAAATGTTAGCGAAAACTTGGAATTTAATTAACGGCATTTTTGAAATGCTAGCATTTTTGAAGTAAAAGACATTACAACATTTTGTAATGTGTAATTGATATAAATGAACTAAAAGACTAAAATTGAATTAAGGGCTATTATAGCACTTTATAAGTGCTGTTGTTGTAGAAACTAAACTAAAACCTATTATAGCATATCTGTAAATGTTATCTTAGTTAAAATGATTTTTTTCAAATGTAAATTTACCATAGCATTTTCTAAATGCTGTGAAAGTTGAAATTTCACTGTTTAAATAAATTGAAGTAAATAAATGAATTCTGAAAATGGTAAAATTTTGAGAATTGTATATTTGATTATTAAATATAATAACTTCACTTTTGGTTTAATTGGAATATTTAATTGGTTTAATTGGAATATTTAAATTTGCTTTGATATATAAACCATTTTTAAAATAAGTTTTGAAACGATATTTAAATGTGGTTCTGGGAAGGTATGACATTTTGATATTTGAAATGAATTTGAAGTGATATTGAATTTTGAAATGATATTTGATTTAGAAGTATAAAATACCATTTTGGAATTTTAACCACGGGATGTATTAAATTTATGGTTTAAGACTGATCCTTAGAGGATGGGCGATCCCAAGCATCCTTTAAGTTATTGTGCATTACTACTACAGTTCACTTAAGTTGGTTTAAATTATATAAGTATGTATGTCCTGACTCGAGTGTTTCGTGTTTTACTTCTCGGGTCAGCTTGAGTATTTACAGCTTAGCTTTGGATTTTTTTTGGAGCTAGGAATCGCTAGAGATTCTGCTTGTCTAGTTATCTATTCTCTTTCAGTTTCAGTTGTTCTATTTCAGCTCTGGTATTTATAAACTTTTATGTATTTGATATTTCTATTGTATATGTTTTTCAAACTGATATTATGTATTTTGTTTTGAGAGTTTTTATAGTAGCTTCATGAACTACTATGGTATTTTAATTTCCGCAGCGAGTTATCCTGATATTTCCATGTCTGTGATTCTGTGATTTTATTTCATTTGCTCCAAATTTTATCACAATCTATTATTTTGAATTATTCAAGTCAGACATGTGTGGATTATTGTCGATTTGAATGGTCCAAAATAGTGGGTCGTTACATTTTCCATTCAATTATTTAGAACATCAATAAACCAATTCTTAAATAAAATAGTATATAAGTTTCTTTGCAAATTTAGTTCACATTAATTATTTACTTATATAATTTGATTTCTATTTAATATCAATACTCATTTGTGAATCAATTCATACTTATGTTTCTTAACTTTTAAATTTACATCCATTCCTTCATATATAGCATCATTCAATATTACATCTACTTATGAATAAATAAATATTAAATCTATTAATGAATCATTTCAACATTTTCTTAAGTTTATAATCATCTAATTAAATAGTATTTACATTTATCCATTCAATTTAATTTGTTAAGCATTTCAAAACATTAACTCATGTTTATAACATTTCTTGTGCATCTTAAACTTTCATCTATAAACATTTGTTCATTCCAAGCATTTTTGTTATTAAGATTACTTGTATAAAATTCTATTACATATTCATATCAACGTTTCAACTTTTTAAATATTTCTGGTAAGTTATATATGTTTAGAATGTAACTGAGTACACAAGTTTATCTTATTCAACTTTAGTTAACAAAATATTCAATAGTTCACATGTTCTTAATTTTCACTATCTTTTAAATTTACAAGTTACAAATCTCCGATTTCTATACTGTTTCATTAATCACTTAGCTTCTAATTTCTTATTTTTCATTTTAGAAGTTTTCAACTATTAAGATTTCACTTTATTTCTACAACTGAAAATTATTCATTTAACAGGAACTTAAGAACTAAATACCGGGTTCATTTCAAATCATTTTGAAATAATATTTATTCACATATTTTATATATAATAAATCATACTTATAAATTTTAAACCAAAATCTATTTACCGAACCAATGCGTAGTAATGCTACTAAGTGGTCACCCCACTTGAGACTCGAAAATGAATGTCGATGATGCGGCCGTCATCACCAAAATTATTTTTCGGCGACAGAAGAGAGGAGTACATGACTTATTTCCCTTCGAAATTCTTTTAAAACAGTTCTTTCAAATCACATTGAAAATATTTATATTCAAAAATACTTCTAAATAATACTAAGATTATATTCCAATATCTTTGAAAACCAATTTCAAAACCCTAAGACTCAAGTTCTCACATTTTCAATTTATATTCACTTTATTTATAAATCCTATTCTGCAACCAATATTTTTTAAATTTCACTTCCTAATAGACAAAAATATCACATACAACTATATCCATTTATAAAAATTATTCTTTTATATACAAAATATGATACTAGGTAAAATTATTCAATTACCTATATTTCAAAACAATATTGTGTCGGTCTGCCCTATTAGGTGTTTAGAAATCCCTATCGATGCCATTGCATCCTATGTACCTACCAGAATTGATAAATACTAAACAGAATAAATTAACATAATATAAAACATTTTATAACACTAACAAGTACGCTCTTTCATATATATACACTTAGACAAACTCATTCTAGTGTCTTACTACCCTATCTCTAATGAGTCGAACCCCACAAAGCTAAGGTTATTGCTAAACCAAAGCTCTGATACCAACTGTAACGACCCACTCTTTTGGGCGGTTCGAACCAACAATAAACCACTCATGTCAATTTAAGCCATTCAAAAGGTATTAATGGGGTAGATAAGAAAATAAGAGAAAAGAAGGAAGAACAAAATGCAGAATCTCACAGCGGGATGACAAAATATAATAACCAAATAAATAGTTCATGAAGCTATTTTACAAATAACATTTATTTACACTTTTACAATACAATCAGAGTTATACATACAGCAGGTAAAATAGGACAATGCGGTGGAACAACATGATGTAGTGGAATAATTATAATAATATAATACTAAACTTCGTCTTCATCCTTCATAAATAAGGTCTTCAACCGCTGAAAAGCTCAAGCTGACCCGAGCGTAATGAAAAGACAAAACATCCGAGTCAGAACTATAATATCTTATGTAAGTTAAATTAATAGTAAATAAATATTAGTGTAATGGCTTCACAAATGTTACGGGATTTTACATCTCAAATACAGTGTATAACATGCGTGCAATAACTTAAGAGATGTTTGGGATTTTCATTTCCTAAGAATCCATTAAACTATCTATATGTAGTAATATAGTGACTATATATTAGTGCCTATCAGTAAAGTAAAGTATTAAAATAGCGTTAACGCGTTACCCATATCCCCATTAACACATTTTATAAATGCTATCGTATATACAATACTGTAAACTCCACCAAACTGATGGGCTATTAGGGAGCACTCCAAAGGTACGACACAAACCAAAATCGTAGTGGGTTCGATAAGGCATATGACAAGGAATGTGAGGCAATGCCCAGGGTAGGATTCTACCGCTTTGCACTCCTGGAATGGTGGTAACGCATAGAAGCTACTACCACCCACCTCAGAACATACTTCCATAATCAAATCGAGTGCAGCCTAATGACCCAAAATTTTCGACCTCGAAAATTTGACACTAATACTTTCACTATAGAAGTGTCGGGCATCTGAACGTCGAAAATCCCAGATTGTTAGGGTAAAGAAGAAAAGAGGTAGAAGAAGAATAGAAAACAAAACACAGAATCTCACATTTCGCCGCGGATCAAAATATAATATCAAATAATAGCATTTATACAAAGAAAGCTGTAATTGTCAATTTACATTCAATATATCAGAGTACAATCATTCACAAACAAAACTGGACAGTTATAATTAACTTGTCCTAGAAAACAACTCCAATATACAACAGGATATACTCCATACGTTCCTGCCATCCAGCTCGCCTTCTGAGTTCCAGAACGTCCTAACCTAAAAATCTGTAATACTCTGTCTGACCCGAGCATTACATCAAAGTAACACCCGGGTCAGGCTAGAAACCAACGTGAGTAAACCCATGTAACTTGAAATACTAAGTTTTAAAAACATAACTGAAACTCGGGGTAACTCGTACCTTATTACGAGTTATTAACTTGTTATAGTCAACACTTACTTCACAAATCAATCCCTAAGTACCCATACTTAGTTTCAATGGTCCAGTTTACTTAAATTATTCCATTCCAGCCTATTTATTTCACATACCAAATCTATAAAGAATTTATTGTAGATTGCAAATCGAAGTGGTTTCGGGTATTTATTGATACCCGACCCCGGTTTCTTCGAATCCAATGTTATTCTTTTAGCCAAATTGTTTAACTTTAAACAATACAATTTATTTTAGGATTTTATATTCACATAGCAAATCAACTCAGATAGATAACCCACAATATCACAGATCGACCAAAGTATCTCATATCACAAAGCATCACAAATCACATATCAGAGATGTCAAATAATCTAAATCATCTATAAGCAAGTTAAATTAATTGTACCATTTCTAATTAATTTAAATTCTGCTTACTTAACATTAATTAATCACAAACCATTAGTTAATGAACCTTTAATTATCCATCTAAATTAATTATCCACAATTACTTTCATTAAGTAATTATCCCATTGGTTAATTATCCTCAATTAATTAACATTTAATTATTAATTAATTATCCTCTAATTATCAATTAACCTTTAATTATTAGTTAGTTTAGCCTTTAGTTACTAATTAAATTAATTAATCCTTAATGAATTAATCTTTAATTACTTACATTAAGTAATTATCATTTGAGTATTTAATCTCTAATTACTAATTAATTTATCCCTAATTACCAATTTATTAATCTCTAATTAGTTAGTTTATGATCCTTAATTATTAATGAACTGATTAATTAATCTTAATTAATTATCCATTAATTAATCACATTAATGAATTATCCTTTAGTTATTAATTAATTACCTTTAATTATTAATTTGTTAATTAATAATAAATCTTTAATTACTCTCATTAATAAATCTTTAATTATTAATCATTAATTAATTAATTACCTTTTAATTACCTTTATTCATACATCTTTAATCGCCTAAACCTAAATTAATCAAAAGAATAAGTCATTTATCTTAATTAACTTCTTAATTATCATTTAAAATCTTATTTAAATAGATCTTGAAATTAATTATCATTAGCTTATTAACTTAAGACCTTAAGTTTATTAAATGATAAAAACAATACATCTTGTTAATTACTACTTAATTGTATTATTAATTAAGTTAAATCAACTTTAAGAATTAACCTACATTAGTTAAAATAAAATATACAACTTTTAATTAACAAAATATTTAAGTAACATCATTATTTCAAAGGGATGATTTTAAGAAATCAGTTTTAAAACTTAATTTTTGTTTTAACTTTAAAACTTGATAACACTTATATTTACTCGAGACAACCCAGGGTTTACTCGTGCTCAAACCCGTGCCTCCACCCTTCTTCTCTTTTATTTTTAAACTTTATTTAAATTTTAAACAGTTATAAGTTGGATAACCCTCGCGTACAACACGAATACGAACCCGGGACAAACCCAATATTTCCCAAGATCGACCCCGAGGCGCTCCCCTACTTCTTCCTCTCCAAGAAAGTGCTGATACCACAGATACCTGTGCACATGCACCGACCATCGGCGACGTTCCGACCACCCAAGCCACCGCCGACAAGTCGTCTTTGATTTCCTCTAGCCATCTGACCACCCATATATCCCAATCAATCTCGAAAACAAAATTGAGTTCGATCGAACCCAAAGGAACAAAAATGGACACCCACAAATCCACTTCGTTTTACCGCCTCAGACCACCAAAGGCATCGAAACTCCGGCCATACCCTCGTCGATGACCCACGCACCATTTTTCCCATGATCAATCAACTCCAATTCCTTGTCGTCGACGCAACAGCCCAAATTCCAACCTCGGCCAAAAATGGGCTAAAACCCTTCGTCTTCGTCCGGCCACCACGGTGGACAAGAATTCCTCTGACCATTTTTTCCGTGATCTCCGACCTCCCAGCTTGCTTCAGTAATGGCCTCGACCGCCCAGTTCACTCTGATCACCACAAATCAACACAAACATGTTCATCCCTCAATCTCTCTCAAAATACAACCTTAAAAATCATGATTCTTTCTTTAAAAATCATAGTTTTCGAAGATAAAACATATTAAATTCATGAAACAACAAATTATTTAGATCGAGATTTAAATATAATTTAAGTTTCACTATACTTCTTCCTTCTAGTTAAAACTAGCTCCAAATTTAACTTGAAAATACTTTTAAAATTGGTATCTTGTTATAAAAAACAGATTTTGTTTATGTATTGAAGACTAAAGAGAATCAGGGGAAGAGATATGAATTTTTGATCAAGTTTTGCTACCTGTATAACAAGAACAGAGCCAACATTCTGTATAACACACATGCATATCCATATATTTAGATATATATACATACAATTCATATTAAAAAAATCATACAAACAATTATCACACTTTACTTCAGATATTTATTGCATGCATCCAGATTTTAAAACATATTTGAACCCTTTAAAGAAAATTGTTTACTCACTGTTATTAGATATTTAAACAGAGCTTTGAAATAGAATGCCTTTGATCTTTGAACTAGAAACTGGAAAATCACTTTAGATCTGAAACTTGGTTGTGTTGCTTAGTTGAGTTGATCCTACTTAAATCTGAGATGAAATTGCTTGAGTTTGTTATAGGTTTGAAAAGGTTGTTGCTTTTGAATTTCTGGTTTGAGTTTGTTTACAGACTTTTGTTTTACTTAGTTTGAAATAAAGATAGAAAAGAAATGAAAGAGTATGTATAGATATATTTATAGCTTGTTTTAATGATTTTTAAAAATAAAAGAAAATGGCGACACCTGTTAAAAATAGCTTACATTTGTCATTTGTATGTTAATTAACTTACATTTGTAATTATACATGTATTAATAAATTTTTAAATCTTTGTATAAAACTTTATATTTAATTTAAATTTAGTTAATACTTTTTCTTAATTTATATTTAGCAAATCTTTTAGAAGAAAATAATATAAAACTATATTTATACTAATAAAAATCATATACATATATTTTTAAATCCAATTTATTTTAAGATATTTATTCTTTGAATTTCAAATTTAAATTCAAATCTTATTTAAAATCAACTTATATATATATACTTAAACAACCCCATATTTAAATTGGTTTGAAAATAATAATTTCTCCAAATTTAAATAATTATATTAGAAGTTTATCAAATAAATATTTTTCCAGATATAAATATCCATTATCAGATTTATTTGTTCAACTTATAAATCAGTGTTTTCAGTAGTTAAAATCAAATAGTTATCCAATTACCTGAAGCCCAAAAATCTGGGTTATCACATTCCTCCCCCCTTTAAATCTTTTCGTCCTCGAAAAGGAACGAAGCAAGAGATTTAATTATACTTCCATTTATCAGTTAAATTACTGTTTGATCATTTTCAATTGTAAACTCTTTTATTAAGAATTTTTAAAACACTTTAAAATCTATATAATGCTGCCAAAATAGTTTTATAAAAATTCGTTCTCACAGAAATTCGGTCATACGTTGAACAGGCGTAGGACTGAAAATCTATAAGTACTTGGTAAACCCGTTTTCAACACCCAGTGAAAATACTTGGAAAACATTTTCGAAAACATTGTGAAAATATAGAAAACGGTTTTTGAGAATATAGGAAACATTTTCGGTAAGAATGCTCTGGAAAACATCACTCCCTCCATGGTCGCAGTTAACCCGATGATTACGTTGCCATCCCGAAAAAATCCGTAGATAACTGTAGGCACTCCGCATCCCTCGATTACGCCATGGAACACCCCATAGATCGCAGCTACATTCAGGGTTACGTCGCCCTCGAATTTTGCTGCCAAATGAAACTTCACCACTCCTACATAGATCGCAGACTACATTAGTTGAGTCCCAATGTAGCCTTAGGCTCTCACTACCTCACAACTCTCTCTATATCTTCATCGATCATAGTCTACCGAGGTTACGTTGCCATCACGGCAAAATCAAACGTAGACCATTGGCTCTCACGACCACACGACTTCCGCTATGGTCCGTAGGAGATCGCAATGGCATCGAGTTACGCTATCATCATAGCATAACCCAAATGTCTCTGTAGGCATCAGCGCCCTCGACTTTCGCTACCCACACATAATCCTCAGGAAATTCAGTTTGTACGGACTTCCTTCCAGGATCCAATTTAGAGCCTCCCCCTTAGGGATCAAGGAAGAACCACCTCGTGGATCTCCTATGAAGTTCATTTCAATAGAACGCCTTTTCCCCCAAAGCCAATCTCAAAACATTTTATACTACACACTTATAGTATCTTTCAAATCATACCCTTTATGATTCACATAAAAATCTTTTTTACACAAATCGATATCTCAAATCGATAGTTCCAAACTTGGCTTTCCAAATTCCCAATATTGATTTTTCCCAAAAATCAAAATCCTTTTCAAAATCCATAGGTTCCAAAACCTTTTTCCTAAAATAATTCTCATAAAATCGTATATGTGTATATATATATATAATCTTGAAAAATCCTGGATCACTTCATACTTATATAAATTCTCTATTATACTTCAAATATTTCCAAAAATCCTTTCTTCTTGCTATAAATTCAACAAGGGGAGTTTACCATATATATATATATATATATATATATATATATATATATATATATGTTAGCACCAAAATTGGTCACTAACACCCTTAAGAGAGATTGTGTAGAGAGATTAATGAAGAAATTAAATTTAAATAGAGAATAATATGCAAATTTAAATGCAGATAATACGAACACGAGATTTATAGTGGTTCGGCGTAATTGCCTATGTCCACTTTGAGGTTAATCTTTATTACTTTTCTCGATAATCGATTATAGATACAATCCGTATACCAATTATATTGAATACAATTGCTAAGCAAAAAAGATAAGTCTTGAATGAGTCTTGAATGTGGCAGAGTCTCCCCGGTGTTCTAAAAAAAAGGTCCCTTTCACTGTGCCCCTGCCTCTTATTTATAGGCAAGAATGGGTTGGACTTCCCTGGTGGGCCAGGTAGCTAAGTAGCTTGGCCCAAATAAAGTGATCTCTATGTGCCGATCCAGAGAGGCCGAACGGCAAAAATGCCGAGCAAGGCATGAATGTCGAACGATATTCTCATGCGGAACGAAGTGATGCCGAACATCCTGAATGCCGAACGACATTCTCATGCCAAATGAAGTAATGCCGAACACCTTGAATGCCAGACGACATTCTCATGCCGAACGAAGTGATGCTGAAGACCCTGAATGCCGAACACCCTGAATGCCGAACACCCTAAATGCCGAAAACCCTGAATGCCGAGCAGTATGGAATCATGCCGAACAAAGCGATGCCGAACATCCTGAATGCCGAGCAGTACAGAATCATGCCGAACAAAGTGATGCTAAACATCCTGAATGCCGAACGACGTATTTGTGCCGAACAAGGTTTGGATGTCGAGCAGTATGGAATCCCGAATGACTCTGCCATGCCTAGCGTCCATAAATGCCGAACGATATACAATACCGAATGTCTCTCAATGCTGAACGCTCTCGCATGCCGAACATCCCATAGTTTCCGAACGAACTTGAGTGCTGAACGAATCATATGTGCCGGACGACTCTGGAAGCCGAGCGATTTCTAATGCCGAACGCTCCTAAATGTCGAGCGCTCCTGAGTGCCGAACAGTGTGGAATGCCGAGCGAGTTTGGATGCCTAACAACTTTGTCATGTCGAACGGCCTTCAATGCCGATCGACCATAGATGCCAAACGGCCTAGTCGTGCCGAACGAGAATGCCGAGTCCTTAGTTGCCTGGTCAAACCTCCAGGTAACACTTGCCCCCCAAAGTGCATCATGTGGTCGAACGTGGTGCGCTTTGAATCACGTGTCCATTGTGCTTTGCTCCGAGCCATGGTTTAGTTTCCTCAATGGTGACTTCCCTTGATTTCCAGGTGAGGTGATGTGTGCCGAACAGTATAGCCGAAGCCGAATGCTCCATGTATGCCGAACGGCTTTGTATGCTGATGCCGAACGATGCATCTCTGATCGGTTCTACCGGTCATAGTCTCTTCGACTTTCCCTCTTCTACTATAAAAATTGGCATTTTCCTTCTTCTTCTCTTTTCACTTTTTACCTCCGTTATTCTGTATTCACGAACCTCGCCTTTTAACAAACTCCAAGAATTTGACTACCCTTCCTACCTTGAACTTCATACCCTACATCACCCTTTTTCCAACTAATTCGGAATTAATCAAAGCCGTGCCCTTAATTCCATAATTCTCTTGAGCTTCAATCTATTTGCTAGGTATCAACCACTTCTATTTAACTGCTTTCCCTGACTAAAAGTTTTAATACGAGGCTTAAGTTCGTACATTAGAACCGTAGCCAATATGTATTTCGTGGATGAAGGTTCGAACTGCGATTAGCGCATGTTCTAGGGCTAGATGACGTAGAAAAAAGGGGAAGTGGTCAGAGGCAAGCACATGAGGGTGTTGATGGAGGATGTATTATGGTTCGGTATGGCTCTCTCATGCCGAACATTATTGGAGGAAGAGTATAGGAGGAGCAGGAATTAGCTAGAGCACCGAACAACACGGTCCGGTATGACTTGCCGAACGACTTGACCAAGTCGTTCGGTATGGATGGAGGAGAAAGATAACACCATTCTTACAGGCGAAGTGTTGAGCGTTGGGGCTCGGCATAACCTTGGCTCGGCATGATTCGCCACATGCCGTGCAGCGGAGTGGAAAAATATGGAGGAAGTACGAATTGGTTAGGATGCCAAACGATATTTCGGTCGAATAGTGCGTAGGCCGAACGGTCATGAATGCCGACCGATAGTTAGGCCGAACAACATTTTGGCCGAACGATGCTTAGGCCGAACAACATTTTGACCGAATGGTACTTAGGCCGAACAACATTCTGATCGAACGATACTTAAGCCGAACAACATTTAAGCCGAATGATAATTAGGCCGAACGATATTTTGGCTGAACGATAATTTGGCCGACTAATAGTTTGGCCGAATGATACTTTGGTCGACCAACATTTACCGTGCCTAATCTTATGACAAAAACAAGGACAAAGACCTAAGTAAACTAGCATATCGAACTAATCCGGACTGATAACTTCCTAGTTTCAGTAATCACAAGTCTAAACCTAAATCGACAAAAACGAATAATTTCCTCTAACGTATAACGCCAATGTTCGAGTCCGAAATTGAAAACACCATAGGGTAGGTTTTTGGAGACGGTCAGCGATGACGGTCTTCGAAGGCGATGATTTGAAGCTCAACTTTATACCATTAACTCCGTGACTTTCAATTTCTCAACACTTATACTTGAATTATCACACTAGTCCACACAACACACGGGGGAATACTTGTGTTGTTAAGTCTAACGTTGATTTTTTTTCAAGTATAGTTCAAACAGGTACTCTACTAGATTCAATTTCTACCAAAGATGTCTAAGAAATCTAGCTCCGCCACAATCTTAGATAGACCTAGACCGTCTTCCAAACAAGGATTCGCAAATACTTTAAACCCGTCGACTTCCCCTGCTCATAACTTACCTCCCGACGCCCTGGAGGCATCAATTTTCTTGGACAACCCGGTCGATTCATAGGCTTCGAAGATCAATGAAAGTGCATTCCATCGGATATGCTCCGTCCATGGAATCCCCTTCGACGACGCATTAGTTCCATCGGGGCATGATCGTCCACACTTGCCTCCAGTTGGATATACAACTTGTAATAAGTTTATGTGTTGGGTTGGCAGTGTGTCACCATTCAACTTATTTCTTCGGGACGTGCTACAGTACATCGACATTGCCCCGTCACAACTGCACCCGGACGGTCACGCCTTCATTTACGGTACCTACATCCTCTTCATGAATGTCCTCTCCAGGCCTCCAACCCCGGATGACATCAGATATATATATATATATATATATATATATATATATATATATATATATATATATGATCAAGAAGCGAAGAGATAGCCCCTCTTTCATGTTTCTCGAATCGCACCACAAATGCCAAATCTTAACCGGGGCATGCAGCAAGTTCGCCCTGTACAAACAGGAATGGTTTTATGTGCGTTGCCCTCCTGGTTTCGCGAGGAGATGGGTGGAAGGAAATAAGTCAATTCCTTGGATCGATATTCATGCTTGGTCAAAGCCATGCCTCTTCTAACTCTTTTTTCCATCTTTTCAGGTATCAATCCACGTCCTGACGGCCGCAGGTATTCTGAAGCCGTCGAAGCCATTAGAGCCCTTCCTACCGACGAACGGGACATCCGAACTCTCATTTCAAATGAGTCACTTTCGAGGTTTGGACTATTTGCAGAAGGCCATCGGATAAGCCTTCCTTGGGGAGTTTCATACCCGAGGCCCGCCTTCGGTAAAGGGAAAAAACAAGCTGAGTCTTCAGCACGCAACACTCCTGGCGCACTAGAAGAAGGAGAAATCAAAGAAAATGAAACACCCGAAGCACAAGATGAGAACGTTGGTCCTACTCAGGACCCATTAGTTGAAGTTCATGACATCGAAATGTCATCCTCCCCTTCGAAGAGGAAAAAGAAACTGACGTACATGATAAGGAGGGAAAAAGTTGGTGCAACTTCTAAAGTTACTCTTATTCCAACAGAGAAGGAGGCTTCCTCACAACATTTAGAAAGTTCTTTAAAGGGCCTCTCGAACCTCTCGATACCGGACGATTTACTTAATTATGATTTCGATGATTCATAGGCACTTAAACTTCACTCGCCCATCAGAGGCGATGCAGACGTTCAAGCCCAAACTCAGGGGAAAAAACTCCTATTAGTAAAGAAACTGGTCCATCGGGGGAAAACACAAAGACACACACAAACACATGCACTCCACCTTGCACTTAAATTTCCTTCTTCACACTACTCTTTGCTAATTCGTTGTTATTTAAATTCTATGCAGGTGACATGGGGCGTACACACAGAATTGATCGTCTCCGCGGATAGTCTATCTTCCATAATTTTGGACGAGACTCGGGTTCTGGAAAACGTCGGGATAGAGACGGTGATGACGATAGGGATTATCATTCCCGGGATTCATCATCTCGGAAGAAAACATATTATCAGCCCAAATACCACTAACATCCCTCTTTTCACTCGGGGCAAAGCAAAGACAAGCACGCCATAGGGGGTCGTAATCCGATGTTCACCGTGATCAACACTTCGATTCCTCCTCCACCCGACAGTCCCGGGATCCTCACAGGAGAGCTAAACTTTCAAAGCCGTCTCCTCCTGTTCTTGCAACAGATCCATCAGTATCGGAGAGGCTGGCCGAGCTTAAAGTTAAATTCCCAAAAAACTGCTTTGATGGTCTGAAGTTTCTCCCGGCGATCCATCATATTCCTGGAGATGCCAAGCAGAACGCTATCGCCTGCACCAACGACGTCTATGTTCAACATGACGCGTTCGTTCATCTTGCTGAGGAAGTGTCTAAAGTCTCTATAGAACGCCAACATGAGATTGATCGCCTGAAGCTTGAGGCTATTCATGACAAAGATATTATCAAAGCTTAGGACGAAGAGATTATGTCTTATAAATCTTAACTTGAGGCCGCCCAGCAGAGCGCCAAGGATACCGCCGAAGCTGTAACTCGTCTGGAATCGACTCACAAAAAAGAACTTGACGAGGCGGTACAACGCTGTGGAGCTTTGGCTTTGGAAAAGGACTCGGTGCAAAAAGAGAGGGATGCATTCTGTCTCCGAGTTAAGGAACTTGAGAAGCGACTCCGCAAAGAGAAAGAAGAGAAGATTGCTGCTCAAGAAGAGTCGCAACAGTATTGCGACGAGATCGTTGCAACGCGATTCCTAAAGGCGAAACTTGAGGGCGAGCTTTCTAAAGTTAAGGCGTTAAAGAATGAAGCCCGTGAAGAGGGCAAAAAGATAGCATCTGCGGAAATCGACTCCCGTCTTAAGGCGGCCAAGGAAGAAGGTAGAGAAGAAATCAAAACCATGTTCGACCCGCTTATTGCCGAATACAATGCCCGCATTCTCATGCACCGGGACTTAACTTTTCTGGGCGAGGGCTATCTTGAATCCTTGGCCGAGGCGTGGGAGACTCTATTTGAAATCAAGAAGGCCGAACATGGTATCAAGGAGGTTGATGAGGGGGCCTTGATAAAAGAATTTCTTAAGTGAAATAAGCCTTCGGACCTGTCAGCGGCTAAAGCAATTTATTGCAAAGGCTCCCACTCAACAAAAGGGAAAGAAGTTATCACCAGTCCATCCGGAATTGAGTCTCCAGCTCGTGTTCCTACCTAGCCGGTCGGTCGGCCGATACTTGTTCCTTTTGAATGGAACATCGGCTATGACCCGAAGGACCCCGTCCTTGGTGTTCATGTTTTGTCCCCTATTCCAGAGTGTGAGACCCCCCTAAGGGCTGAGAGCTAGTCGGAACCTGGTCAGCAACTCTTTTGCTTTAACATTCCCAGAGTTTTCATTTTTCATCAGAAGCTATCGCATTCTAACACTTGTTTTTCGTGATTTTATGCAGGCTGTTGTGATCTTGAGCCCACTCCGAGGAGTGATGTCACCAAGGAGGTTAGGGAAAAAACGAGTGAAGCCACTCACGCAGGAGAAGCTCCTAATCCCGATGCTCAGGTGATCGGAGCGCTTGACGAGGACAAATCTGAGACTTCCTCTCCCATTGATGGGAGTTATGAAGTTGAAATTACAGGCGTCTCTGAGCACACATCCGAACTGAGCATGAAAGAGCAGCTTGATAAAGAGAAGGAAAAAATGATCAAGATCAAGGTTGAACCTCAAGTTGTGGACCCAGACGATCCTTTGAACAAGCCGTTGAAGGTCATTCTCCTAAGCGGGTCCCAACCCATGGATGTTCCTCATAATTCTTCAGTTGTCACTCCCCCGTCAAAGAAATCTATAAAGGGTAAACGTACCGAGGAGGAGTCATCGGGCAAAAAGTTGAAGAAGTCAAAGAAGTAGTCTTCGCTCTCGTTCAACAGGAGCTAGTTTAGATTTTGTAATTATTTTTGTTTTCGTAGTTTATGTAAATAAACTTTTGACTCCGAGCTTCGAAGAAGTTGTAGTGGGAACTTATTTTTAATGAATAAACTTAGTTTTTTTCCCTCTCAGAGGACTGTTGTTGTTTGGTTTTTTTGGTATAACTGTGGTCAAAACTCGAGCTACTTCGAGTTACGTGAACTTCTTGATTCATCTTCAGACAAGTTGACAACTTTTTTGGTATTTGCACATTCTTGTATCCCATGCTTTGGGGACTTAGAATATTTTCCAATCCGTACACCAAGGGATTGATGACTTCAAGTCTTTTATATCCAGTTCGCCCTCAGGGGACTTGGACATTTAAATTGTTTATACTCAAGTCCGCACTCTGGGGACTTGGAGGTTTTGAATCGTTTATACTCAAGTCCGCACTCTGGGCACTTAGAGTACTCCAGTCCGCACTCTGGGGACTTGGAGATTTTGAGTCGTTTATAATCGAGTCCATACTATGGGGACTTAGAGTACTCCAGTCCGCACTCCGGGGACTTGGAGATTTTGAATCGTTTATACACAAGTCCGTGCTCTGGCGACTTAGAGTACTCCAATCCGCACTCCAGGTACTTGGAGATTTTGAGTCGTTTATACTCGAGTCCGCGCTCTGGGGACTTAGTGTACTCCAATCCGCACTCCGGGGACTTGGAGATTTCGAGTCGTTTATACTCGAGTCCGTGCTCTGGGGACTTAGAATACTCCAATCCGCACTCCGGGGACTTGGAGATTTCAAGTCCTTTATACTCGAGTCCGCACTCTGGGAACTTAGAGTACTCCAGTCCGCACTCCGGGGATTTGGAGATTTTGAGTCGTTTATATTCGAGTCCGCACTCTGGGGACTTAGAGTACTTGAGTCTGCACTCCAGGGACTTGGAGATTTTGAATCGTTTACACTCGAGTCCGTGCTCTGGGGACTTAGAGTACTCCAGTCCGCACTCCGGGGACTTGGAGATTTGGAGTCCTTTATACTCGAGTCCGCGCTCTGGGGACTTAGAGTATTCCAGTCCGCACTCCGGGGACTTGGAGATTTCGAGTCGTTTATACTCGAGACAGCGCTCTGGGGACTTAGAGTATTCCAGTCCGCGCTCGGGGACTTGGAGATTTTGAGTCATTTATACTCGAGTCTACGCTCTGGGGACTTAGAGTATTCCTGTCCGCACTCTGATGGCTTGGAGATTTCGAGTCGTTTATACTCGATTCCGCACTCTGGGGATTTAGAGTACTCAAGTCCGCACTCCGAGGACTTGGAGATTTTGATTCATTTATACTCGAGTCCACACTCTGGGGACTTAGAGTACTCCAGTCCGCACTCCGGGGACTTGGAGATTTGGGGTCGTTTATACTTGAGTCCGCACTCTGGGGACTTATAGTACTCCAGTCCGCACTTCGGGGACTTGGAGATTTCGAGTCGTTTATACTCGAGTCCGCAGGGGACTTAGAGTACTCTAGTCCGCACTCCGGGGACTTGGAATTTTGAGTCGTTTATACTCGAGTCTGCACTCTATGGACTTAGAGTACTCCAGTCTGCACTCCGGGGACTTGGAGATTTTGAATCGTTTATACTCGAGTCCACACTCTGGGGACTTAGAGAACTTCAGTCCGCACTACGGGGACTTGAAGATTTGGAGTTGTTTGTACTCGAGTCCGCTCTCTGGGGACTCAGAGTACTCCAATCCGCACTCCGAGGACTTGGAGATTTTGAATCGTTTATTCTCGTTCGTACGTCAGACAGAATAATGTATCTCTTATTCATTTGTTACAGCGTCATCATACACAGAAACATTGACAATTCATGGGAAAAAGAAATGGCTTCAAGCCTTTATTAATGCAAATAAACTAAATTGTCTTTTTACATGCCGTAAACTAGGAATAAAAACTTATTGGAAATAAATGCAACTAAAATATGATAGAAATGAACTAAATGTACTAATGCCGCAAATGTTCACCATTCCATGCTCAGGGGAGTATCGCACCATCGACGGTCGCTAGCTTGAAAGTTCCTTCTCCAAGCTTCCGTTCGATGACGTATGGACCTCCCCATGTGGGGCTCATGTGTGATGGAACTGGGAAAACTCGTTTCAAAATGAGACACCCACACCAAAGATTCTTGGTCGAACTTTTTCGTTATAATATCGAGCAACTCGGTGCCTGTACATGGCCGCTCTTAAATTGGCTTCTTCGCGTTTTTCATCAATGAAGTCCAACGATTCCAGCAAAAGATCACGATTTGACTCAGGGTCATAATAAGTTACCCGATGTGATGGGACTTCAAGTTCCATGGGTATGAAAGCTTCCATGCCATATGCTAATGCGAATGGAGTGTGGCCAGTCGCGGACTTGTAGGTGGTTTTGTAAGCCCAAAGAGCTGTCGGAAGCTCATCCACCCACTTGCCTCTAGCCTTTTCCAAACTTTATTTCAATATGGATTTGATTATCTTGTTTACATCCTCCTCTTGTCCAGTAGATTTCAGATGAGCAACCGCTACAAACTTCTTCTCAATACCATATTTTTGGCAAAATTCCCTGAACTCTTTGCTTTCAAACTGAGTTCCATTGTCTGTAACGATGGTTTGTGGCAGGCCCGGCATATGATATTTCTTTCCATGAAACTAATGACTTTCTTGGTGGTGATAGTGGCCAAAGGCTCTGCTTTTGCCCACTTGGTAAAGTAATCGACCGCAACAATCGCGTATTTTACACCACCTTTGGATAGGGGGTAAGGAACCGACTATATCGATCCCCTACATTGCAAATGGCCAAGGACTAACCATTTGTGTGAGTTCCGTCGACGGAGCTCTTAGGATTTTCGCATACTTCTGGCATTTGTAACATCTTCTTACGTAGTCTGCGGCATCTCGATTTATAGTTGGCCAATAGTATCCATAGCGGAGGATTTTCTTTGCTAACGTCCGCCCCCCGGTATGGTCGCCACATTCACCTTCATGGACTTCCATCAGGATTCGTTTTATCTCATCACGGGCAATGCACCGAAGCAATGGGGTCGAGAATCCCCTCTGATATATTATTCCATCCTGCATTACATAACGAGAAGCCTTACGAATGACTTATCGTCTTTCGCTCCTTCTTTCGGGCACGGCCCCATGTAACAAGTACTCCTTGAATGGGTTCATCCATGACTCCTTCTCGATTTTTGTTTCTAACATGAAATCTACCTCCATTATATTTATGCTTGGAACATGTAAGGATTCAACGGGAAACAATCCCATTTGCTGCGCATCGCCAGTACTTGCATATTTTGCCAATGAATCAGCTGCTCTATTTTGTTCATGCGGAACATGTGAAATATCATAATACTCGAGATTCACTAGCAGCTCCTCAAATTGGGCCAAATACGGGGCAAGTCTCTGCACCTTGCTTGGTAGTCTCCACGCACTTGATACACCACAAGTTGCGAGTCGCAAAAAAATTCAACCGATCTTATTCCTAGTTCTTTGACGAGTCTTAAATCGGCGATCAATGCTTCATACTTGGCTTCATTATTCGTTGTTGTGAATACGAGCCTCAAAGCGTAGCAAACTGATCGGTTTTTAGGAGTTAAAATAACTATGCCAACCCCCGAACAACGGTCGTTAGATGCCCCATCGGTGTACATCTTCCATCGGACGGGAGGTATGACATTGCGGCCGTCTGATTCGTCTGTCATGGTGAATTCAGCGATGGAATCCACTAGCTCTTGCCCTTGTGTGGACCTTTGCGGCAAGTAGGTAATATCAAACTGACTCAACTCGATATTCCATTTTAACATCCTTTCGGAAGTTTTCGGTCGTTGGAGTACTTATCGCAGGGGTTGGTTGGTGTAAACACTGATCGAGTGAGCCTGGAAGTATGGGCGAAGCTTGCGTGATGCAATCACTAATCAATAGCTAATTTCTCGAACTTTGGATAGTTTCTTTCTGCCCCCGTCAGACGTTTAGTAACATAGTAAACTGGTTTTTGAACTCAGTCCTCTTCACGAACCAAAGCCGTACAGATAGCATGTTGGGATACTACCAAGTACACATACAACATTTCATGGTCTATTGGTTTCGATAGCACTGGGGGGCTCTCCAAATGTCTTACCAGAGCTCGTAATGCTTCCTCACAGTCGGATGTCCACTCAAAATTTCTTTTTCCTTTCTTTATCACGTCGAAGAAATACACTTTTCTGTAGCTCTGGATATGAATCGACTCAGTGCTGCCACCATTCCGTTCAAGCTTTGTACTTGCTTTATAGTTCTGGGCACTTGTATGTCCCGAATAGCCAGAATCTTTTTCGAGTTAGCTTCAATTCCACGTGCATTCATAATGAAACCCAAGAACTTCCCTTATGCCACGCCAAAAGAGCACTTCAAGGGGTTGATCTTCATAGCGTATTGTCTGTGTATATCAAACATTTCTGCTAAGTCTCGGATGTGGTCGTTTGACTGCCGTGACCTCACGAGCATGTCATCCACATAGACTTCTATCGTCCTACCAATCTGGTCCTTAAACATTCGATTCACCAGGCACTGATATGTTGCCCCCGCGTTTTTTAATCCAAAGGGCATTACTACATAGCAAAATAGCCCCATATTTGTGATAAAACTGGTGTGCTCTAGGTCTGGAATGTGCATCGAGATCTGATTGTATCCTGAATACGCATCCATAAATGACAATAATTCATGTCCGGCGGTAGAGTCAACGAGCTGGTCGATTCTAGGTAAAGGGAAACTATCCTTCGGGCATGCTTTATTCAGATCGGAGTAATGAACACAAGTTCTCCATTTTCCATTTTTTTTCTTCACTAGCACTGGGTTAGATACCCATTCAGGGTAGAGGGCATCGCGGACGAACCCATTGGCTTTGAGTTTTTCCACCTCCTCTTTGAGAGCAGTGGAACTCTCCGGGTCCACACCTCTCCTTTTTTGTTTTACGGGAACGTGTTTCGGGTCGATGTTCAACATATGACTCGCAATTGCTGGAGAAATCTCGCACATATCAGAGTGTGTCCAAGCGAAAACGTCCAGATTCGCCCGGAGGAAATCGGTAAGATCCTTGACCACTGAGGGGTCGAGTTGTGATCCAATCTTAAGAACTCATGATGGGTCATCCCGGCTGACTGGAATGTCGATCGTCAGCTCAGCCGGTGCTGCATTTGTTTCCCTGGGTTCCCCATCATCGTCTCTCGGATATATGTCTCTAAGGATCCGAGAATGCTGCCCGACCCAGGGATCGGTATTACTTGTCAATCATCAATCTTTAGGATGCAGATGGAGCTGTCCGCAACCTTTCCCTTCTCTCTCCACTGAGCTTCTCTCAGTTCCACCACATAACATGCACGAACGGTCGCCTGATCGCCATGTACAACACCGGCTCCTTTGTCCGTCGGAAATTTTAATGTCAAACACCATGGGGCTAAAGCAGCCCTAAATTCTGCCAAGGCTGGACGACCCAAAAGACATTGTATGGAGAGTCGACATCCATTACTATGAACGGTAGGACTCAGACTCTCCTACGCTCACCTTCCCCCAGTTCAACCGGTAGTTCTATGTACCCCATCTCGTCGGTTGCAGCACCGTTAAAACCATGGATACGGGCTTTGCATGGTTTCAAATTTTTCGTTTCCATCTTCATTCGGTCATAAGCCTTCTTGAAGATGATGTTGACAGAGCTTCCATAATCAATCAAGATTCTTTTCACGTAAGCTGGCCCGATTGTTGTAGATATAACCATCGGGACGATAGTAGGAGCCTTCACCTTGTCCGCGTCTCGACTCCTAAACACTATATCGTCGGTCATCATGCATTGTTGTTTTGCGGGGGTTCCATCTTCCACATTCGAACAACATTCATAATCTGCATGCCTCAAGTAGGTAGCATATCGTTCCACCTCCTGCCAATTCTTGTCTGCAGGATGAGGTCCTCCGACAATAGTGTTTATAATCAATCTTCCCCAGTCCGAGCAGGTTGTTCTTGTTGGCGTGGAGCCGGCCCACGTCCGGGATCTGACATTCCTTGCCTTCCATCTTACGGGTTTTTGACAAATTCCTGCAATTTTTTCTGTCTGATTAACTTTTCTATGGCGTCATGGCGGTGTCTACACTCCTCAGTATTGTGCCCATGGGTTTCATGGAAGCGATAGTACTTTCCTGTCCGTTTCCGCTCTTCAGTGGACTCCTTTGGACGCGGCTTTCTATATTCAAAGGTGTTACAGGTAGATAAATAAATGTTTTCAAGAGAAGTATTCAGCGGGGTGTATTCATTGTAGGTCGGAATCCTTGGCTTCCATTTCCCTACTTCTCTTTTCTTTTCGGAATTTGCACCTTCGGATCCTTTGGACAGCCCAGGCTTGTTTTGGACGTTGACTTGAACTTTTCCTGAACTATCACCGGATTGCTTCACGGTGACGTTACTTTTCATAGTCTTCTGAACAGGCCCCGGTGCCTTATCTCGTCTCGTCCATTGAGCCTCCTCCCTCCATATGAACTGATGAGCTTTGGCATAGAATCGTTCCAACGTAGCTGGGGGATTTCCCGCCAACCAATCTCCAAACTCCGAATCTGGATCTACACCTCGCATTACCACCATCAAAATATCATGGTCATTAGGATTGCTAACTTCAGTGGCGGCAACATGAAACCTCTGTAAGTATGCTTTCAAAGACTCTCCCGGAGCTTGGGTTACGCTTGATAATGACATAACGTCCTTTGGACGGGTAGCATGTATCCTGAATTGTTCAACGAATTTCATCGCTAACTCATCGAAGCTGGATATAGATCGAGGAGGAAGTCGAGTAAACCACATATTGGCGATTCCGGACAGAGTGATTGGGAAACACGTACAATTAGTCGCGTCATTTGCCCTTGTCGAATCCATCATCCATTCGTACCTCATCATGTGTTGCCTAGGGTCAGTCCTCCCTTCATAGGCTGGAATAGTCGGCATGTTGAATTTCTTGGGGTACTCAGCATGTAGGATAACATCTTTAAAGGGGGTATGACTCGTGGACACTCCCCAATCTTCATTGGTCAGGCCTTGGTTCTCTCTCATCAACTGCCTGACCATGGCTGATAAGTCCGGAGTTTGTATGGAGGGTGGGAGGTTGGGTTCCGTTCCACGGGACCGTGCGGGGTGATGTCCCGCTTGATTTGGGTCTTGGTGATCTGGGCGTCCGGTCTCATCACGTGCCTGATCCCTAATGGGTCGATCGGTAGCACCTGCTTGTGCAGCTTCATCCCTACGGCGTCTACGCCTAGGAGGTTCATCAGCTGAGGTCGAGCTATCAGATTCAGAATAAGGAGCAGTACTACTTCCAGCATTCTCATGCCGCTGCTGCGCAAGCTGAGTCATGAGATTAGTGTTGGCTTGAATCAGCTCAGCAAGTTGCCTTCTGGTTTCCCTGAGTTCTCTTATCAAGTCGTTGAACTCTGTTCGGGAAACGACCTCCGCTTGGTTATGGGTGGAGGTTCATGTACCTTGAATTGCTGGTTGGTTGTTAGGTCCTATCTGTTGTACACTAGCAGTTTCGTTGACATCTGCGTTATGAGAGGCCGATTTAGTTCGTGGTCTCCCCATGGTAGAGTTTTTGGTTGTAACTCTGAGTAGAATCAATAGATGTCTTTTGAATGATTTGGATCTCCTTCAGGGGATTTTTCAATCCAGTAGCTACAAAGTAGATCCTATCGTCCTGAGAATTCGATTCTCAGTGAAAGCACCAAAATGTTAGCACCAGAATTGGTCACTAATACCTTTAAGAGAGATTGTGTAGAGAGATTAATGAAGAAAGTAAATTTAAACAGAGAATAATATGCAGATTTAAATGCAGAAAATACGAACATCGGATTTATAGTGGTTCGGCGTAATTGCCTACGTCCACTTTGAGGTTAATCTTTATTGCTTTTCTCGATAATCGATTACAGATAAAATCCGTATACCAATTATATTGAATACAGTTGCTAAGCAAAAAAGATAAGTCTTGAATGAGTCTTGAATGCGGTAGAGTCTCCCCGGTGTTCAAAAAAAAGCCCCTTTCACTGCCCCTGCCGCTCTATTTATAGGTGAGAATGGGTTGGACTTCCCTAGTGGGTCAGGTAGCTTGGCCAAAATAGAGTGATCTCTATGTGCCGATCCAGAGAGGCCGAACGACAAAAATGCCGAGCAAGGCATGAATGCCGAACGACATTCTCATCCCGAACGAAGTGATGCCGAACACCTTGAATGCCGGACGACATTCTCATGCTGAAGGAAGTGATGCCGAAGACCCTGAATGCTGAAGACCCTGAATGCCGAACACCCTGAATGCCAAACACCCTGGATGCCGAGAAGTATGGAATCATGTCGAACAAAGCGATGTCGAACATCCTGAATGCCGAGCAGTAGGGAATCATGCCGAACAAAGAAATGTCGAACATCCTGAATGCCGAACGAGGTATTTGTGCCAAACAAGGTTTGGATACCGAGCAGTATGGAATGCCGAATGATTTTGCCATACCGAACGTCCATAAATGCCGAACGATATATAATATCGAATGCCTCTCAATGCCGAACGCTCTCGCATGCCGAACACTCTCGCATGCCGATTGTCCCATAATTGCCGAACGAACTTGAGTGTCGAACGAATCATATGTGCCGGACGCCTCTGGAAGCCGAGCGCTCCTAAATGCCGAGCGCTCCTAAATGCCGAACAGTGTGGAATGCCGAGCGAGTTTGAATGCCGAGCGAGTTTGGATGCCGAACAACTTTGTCATGCCGAATGGCCTTCAATGCCGATCGACCATAGATGCCGAACGACCTGGTCGTGCCGAACGAGAATGCTGAGTCCTTAGTTGCCTGGTCAAACCTCCATGTAACAATATATATATATATAGTTATGCCAAATTAAATTTCAAGTTTGATTTCTCTTATAAAATTACTTACTTTTTATAAAATGAATTTCAGTTCTAGTGATATCAAATTTCTACTCTTATATATTTCTCAAAATATACCTTACTATTTCTTTTCCAAAATTTCAGTTTCTATTTCATTCAACACGCACTACTACAAAACAGGCCATTTGCATCGCCTCATTTGAATCGGTTGAAGTAAATACTGATGCAAATAGAACCATTTGCATCAGTTCTGTCTTAATAACTGATGCAATTGGTACGTGGAAAGCAATAGGTAATAAAAAAAATCAAATTTGCATCAGTTGTCACCAACAACTGATGCAAATACGTCGATGCAAATAGTTTTAATTGCATCGGTTTTAAAGTCAACCGATGCAACTACGTCCAAAATAATAATTTTCGCATCGGTTCCCCAGCGGAGACGATGCAATTGCTCACCTGTTACATCCCGCCTTCCCAATTTTTTTTTCCCGCTCCCGCTCCCATTCTTTTCCCCCAAATAATTAGCCTGCTTCAAAGTAAAAAAACCCTAAAATTGATTGAAAAATGGAAAACACTATCAAGCACGACTCGACGACCTTTGATTGAAAAATGGAAATAATAGCCGTCTTGCATCCATCATCTCCAATAGCTCAGTTGAAGCTCCAATAAGGCAGACAAGAAGAAAAACGGGAAAGAAGATCAGCGTCATACCGTCGATACCTTTCTCTATGCTAACTTGAAGTTAAGTAGAACCTCTCTCTTTAAGTTCATTTGTCTTTGTAATGTTTAGATTTATGTGTCTTCAATAATCCTCAGTTCTCTAATAATGTAATTAGATTGAATTTTTGAATGCATTTCGCGTTTCGTTCAGTCCATAAATGCCAAAGAGTATTAATGAGATTTCTAAAGATACCTTTTGACTGTAGACATTGTCTAGATCATCCATTATATTTTTAATAGTGAAACTACTGGAGCACTTGATGTAAAACTTACTTTGAATAGATAATCAAATTTGACTAGAATAACTACAGTTAAAGAAAATATGATCCGAGTCTTCATTATATTGAACAACACACAACTAGTAGATCTGATATTACTCCAGTTGCTTATTCTTGGTAATGTAGGCAGTCTATCGATGTAGGCAAAATGTGTACACAAAGACATTTTAGGTGAGCATGCCTTATTCCATATATGTTTAGACCATTGGCATGTCTGAAGTTGTTCCTTGCACCATAACCAAGCAGATTTAGATGAGAAATCACCATTTTTATGTTAAATCCCACCACCAGTAATCACAGTCTCTATCTTTGAGTATTGGTATTTGAGTGATTTCTTTCTTGATGTTAATAGGTAGATTATAATTATCAAGTTTTCCAATTGTGATTATCAATCAAGCTTGAAACATAACTATTCTGATCTCTATATAATATTAAATTTTCATCATTCAATTTATGCAAGAGAATTTCACCATGAAGCCAGGGATCATGCCATATTTTTATGTGTTCTCCGTTATCTATTTTTCTAGAAATAACTCCATTACAGATTACTATATTTTTGAAATGCGCACATTATTAAACAGAGTACAGTTGAAATCACCAGCAACTGCCCATGGTAGTGTTATAAGCTGCAATTTTTTAATATGCTGAACATGCTTTTTTATACATAGAATGTGGCTTTTGTTACATAGAATGAAGTAAACTTGGATGGAAAATTTCTTCAAATTTGTCACTTTCAGCCACATAATTACTTAGATGGAAAATTCAAACTTGGATTGATCTTTATTAGAATTGTGCAAGTAGAATCAATATCGGTTAAGGAAAAGAAGTATTTTACCACATGCAATGTGGATATGATGGATCATGACACTCCTAGTGTTTTGGAGATTGATTCCATCTGTATTTGGACTGGTTGCTGGAGAGGATAAATTCATGTTATAAACCTTTATGGCTTCACAGTTATCGAACTTGAGGTGACATTGTGGACTGTTCAGAATTTTTATACTGGTCACTGTTACGTTGTAGCTTCCATAAAACCTTAAAGCCTGTTGTAAAGAAGTCAATATGTTTAACACAATAAACAAATGAGTTTATCAGCATAAGGTAATCGGTATAACGCTTAACTATTGGTTTTAGGCTTGGCATTTTTTTCACTTTTAAGTTCTGCGCTTACTACTGGCTGGTCATTGTAGGGCACTGAGAAGTATGTCCACCAAACACTACCGCGTCCTTCAATTGTGCCATGACCTTGAATTGTGATGTCTTTGAGCCTTGTAAACTCAATGCATTGAAATAGCCCTGATCCCCATGCTTTTGAGTCCGTAGGAGCAATTATAGTTCCTTCTAACTGTGTTAACAATAAAAATATAGAATTGTTCAACTAGCTGACTGACTCTATATACACATATACATATATGTGTGTGTATATTGCAAATTTTTTTGGGCAGATATCCTATTTTTATTCAATAGAAATTGACTAGATCATATATAGCTCAATTTTCTTTCTGATCCTTTACCTATCCATTTCCATTTCACATTGAATTTATATGCATTAATTTATATGCAGATATCGAGTAACAGAAATAGTTTTGGCAGGGTTTATTGTGGTAAAATCAATCATCCAAAAATACTAATTTATATGCATTAATTGGCATAGTTGGCAAAAGAAGCAGGAATAAAACCATTGTGTAAATTTCATGTAATACGCTTCTTTGTATGCATAATGAAATGTGTAAAACAAATATGAAGAAAGTATTTGACGCTTATAAGTTATAACTACGGCCTTGTTGTTACAAATACATGCTTGATTTCAACGGTGAAGGGACATAAACTATTAGAATGTTGCTTGTACATTTGCATGAAATAAGGTTTGTTGCTGGGACCGGCTCAGGGGTAGGCGAGCAAGATAAATGGGTGAAAGGCAATTCCCCATAAATATATATACATATTGTCTTTACTGGTACACAGTAATGTCTTACTGTTTTGGATTGTTTAGTTAGCAATGTTTATTCTGTGCTACTCATTATGAATATGAGTATGAATAGATTAATCTAAAAGCTATAAGTTAAAATTTGTTATGCTATGAAATAGTAGTCTTGAATAGTATTGTACTTGCATCGCAGTATGAATGATAAGCTATTGAACCACGTCATTGAATCGTTTTAATTTACAGGAGCTCAATATAAACTTACGAAAATAACCAGCGATCACACTATTTTTGTTCAGAAATTCTGGATTGATAAGCTGAATCGTGGAATTCAATGGCGGAAGTATCAGATGCACCCCAGGTATATCATGCTCATAATTTCAGTCCTTTCAATTCCGTTGTAAATTTCATTGTCCTGTTTATTAATTTTATATATCGACGCAATCAAATATGGTCTTCCAAATTGGTCAAAAGCTTCATTCACAGATGTTTAAAGCGTAAATGATGATTTACTGCATCTCGAAAGTACTTATTCACTCTTGAAATTGAACTGATTGCACATTAAGTTCTTTACAGATTACATAATTTATGGGTGCTGGGAAGTTTAGAATTATGTTTTTTTCCTTGGGAGACAATTATTTGGTGGAAATTTGTTGAACTCTCTGTAATCTGTTTGTGATACCTTTTGCATTATTATCTTTTTACACTAAACTCGGGCATCAGAAGTGTGGAGTAGAAATAAATTCAAATAGAGTCCAGATGAGGGTGTCAAATCTATAAACTGGCAAGCATTCATACACATGTAAAACGAATTTATGCAAGATTTAAGTTTCCTTAAAGTGCATAAACGAAGATTACATGATAAGGTTAAGTTTCTTTTGATCTACAATAAATCATGGCATCCGCCTGCATATTGAATGGCTAAGCATGGCATCATGTGTATTGTAGGAGTGACGGGGAACCTTCAACCTATGAAATAGCACAAAAGAATAATCCATTATTATTTCCATACCTTTAAAATATTGACTGAGTTTATTATGTTATCTCCTTTTGAAGAAAAGGTACTGTGCCTTCAATCTATTATTTTATAGTATATATATTATATCAAAATTTCAAATTTTAAAGTGATTTGTACTTGCTATCAAAAGATGCAACTTACCATGTTTAAACTGATTTGTACTTGGAATTTAGATGAGACAGATAAAACATTTTTGGAGGGACCAAATATAACCTGTAACACTATGCATTGGAGTAATAATTTTGGCCTGCTTTAGAAAATAAATGAAAAGAAGCAACTGAGCATTATAAATGCTATGTGATATGTATAACATGAAAGACTAGGCTCTATTACATCTTAACTAAACAGGGAAATTGATTGCTTTACATTATTTCATAAATCATACCACTGCCTCTCTATTATTGGATATTATGGTCAACAAATTGTTATATGGTTGACTATAAAGTACTATGGTAATTAATTATGGAGCTTAATATTAAAAGAAAAATGTAGTATTTGCTCCCTATAAAATTAGAGCAGTCGTTGAAACTAATTGTAATATGGTCAACAAATTGTAATATGGTTGATTATAAAGTACTATGGTAATTAATTATGGAGCTTAATATTAAAAGAAAAATGTAGTATTTGCTCCCTATAAAATGAGTGAAAACTTGCAGATGTACATACCATATTCTTTTTATACTTTTCTCCTTAACAACTAATTGATTGTTTCACATTTAGTTAATTAATCTCAACACTGCTTCGATGTCCGTATTAGATTACTATCAAATCATCCTATTAATGCTTTTGAATTAATTATGATGATGATAGTAAGATGTATTAACATACGGTTTTGTTTGACCACAACAATCCTCCAATGCTTAATCTTTAAACGTACTCATCCCTCTAATTCCAACAATCACAATGCTTTGGGATTTAAGAAATATTTTTTTTTTATTAATTTATCTATAAATGGGGAGTAACCAAAGAGCCATTCAGAAATAACGGATGGAATGGTTTAATAATAGATGTGTAAATGGGTTGGATCGGACCTGATCAAGATGTGTTTATGTTATATAAGATATTTGAACGAACACGGTCAAACAATGTTTAAGTTTGAACATTGTTCGTACGAGTCGACAAGCGAACGGAAAATGCATGGATAAAATAAAAACATCAGACAATCTCGGATTTTTCGTACATTTTCTCTGTGTGCTAAATTGGTATCTTAAATGACAATCAGATGGGCACAAGTCAAATGCTTTGTAACTTCTGACGAGCGAGCCGGAAATTTACACCTCTAGTTAATTGGAAAGATATTCATATATCATATTGTACTTATTCTAGTGCATGATATATAGCTCAAGTCCCCACTGGTCCACACAAATTGGGACTTTGTAGTTTATACTAGATACATATCTGTGGTGTTGGTTGCTTTGCATTTAGCCATGTCAAATGGGCAAGAAATATTTGTTCGGTTCATCATTTGTTCGTCACCTGAACAGACAAAGTAAGCGTACTCGAGTAAATTATCAAAGAAACAATATCTGCATTCAGTCACAACATCAACGTAAACCAATCCCATTACTATATACACAGTATAAACTTGCACATCGGTTTCTAATCTGTTTTGTGAAGATTATGCAGGATATACAGAGAAGCAGAAGACAAGAAAATTCACACAGAGTAACTTAACAAATCCAATCCAGTTGTTATCACTACCATTTTTCTCCTCTCAAACATCTTCACCAGAAGAATCATCACTGTTACATGCCCTACTTTCGTCTTCAGCTCATCCAGCGAACTTATTTTCATCCACTTCGGTCTTTCCTACAGCACATAATTCAAAGAAAGCCGTAGTATTTCAAGCTAATCCTCATGATTTTAAAGGTAAATTATATTACCTCGAGGGCGAACATTGCGAACAAAGACGATCCTTTCAATGCACGATCCACTTCTGAAGGAAGGCCCGGAGGAACGTTACTGATGAAAAATCCATACAAGTCCATGCCGAATATTAACACAACTATACCAGCCAGGTACACATCTGTATCAACATAGAAGATCCATTAGTTTATATCTTTTTAAAACCACTACTCATTTAGGCCACTTTAAAAAATATTTCTCACATTTGACAGTTTGAACAGTATTTGACAGTTTAAAAAGTATAAGTTTAACCAATTGCTTCAACTAATCGGAGCACCATTTGTCCAGTGTGAACCCCTTTGACGCAGCTTGACCAGTAAACACCTTTTGATTTCTTTTGCATTGGTATGTACTAGAGATGACAGAAATGTGCACAGGAGGTTATTTGTGAGGGGAGAAGTGAATGGCAATAGTGGTAAATGGAGGATGTAATGGCTGCGCAGAATTATGGATGGAGTAAGAAGTGGATGCTTGCTGGATTGTCGAGAGGAAGAAGTATTGTCGATGTATGCAGCTGTATGCAATGGTTTAACTAAAGTGATGATTGATTGAATTGTAGTTTTCTTTTGTGCAGTAATGCACAGTTGTGCACATATATGGCTGTAATGTATGGTTTGATCAGATGGTGATGGAGAGGGGAGCAGGTCAGTGAATGGAGAGATTAGGATGGTGATAAGGGGAGAAGTTTGTAGTGAATAGTTTGTAAGGCAGAGAGACAGAGAGGAATTTGCAATGTAGATTGTAAAAAGAAAAAAAGAAGAAAAAGAAAACTGAAATGTAAAAATAGAGAAAGAAATGTAATTTGCAATAAAATGAAATATTTTTGTTTTTTTTCTTCTGAAATGAACTTATGTATAATTTTTTTAAAATATGCAAATGTAGTATGAAAATAGAAAACAAGTAGAACAACTACATTCACACAAACAAAAATCAAACAACCAACCATGATATTTTGCATCAGTTGTTAGTAACAACCAATGCAACATGGGGGCTGGGTTCAAACAACCAACCATGATATTATGCATCAGTTGTTAGTAACAACCAATGCAAAAAGGACCTTTTTGCATCGGTTTCAGAACTGATGCAAAAGTGTTATGCCTATTGCATCGGTTGCATATGCATCGGTTGCATATGCATCGGTTGTTGAACTGATGCAAAAGGGGGGTAAACAACCGATGCAAATGGCCTGTTTTGTAGTAGTGACGTATGATGTACATATATCATCCGTATGCAATATCAAATTTGATCGCTCACTCGATCACACAATTTCACTTCCGAACTAGTATCGTCCACCCGACTTCCTAGTGCGGACTCAGATCTGGTTTCTTGATCAGAAACTGTCATTCTCCTTGCGTAGCCCTAACTATGATAAAGAATTTTCAGAATCAATCAAAAATCCATATCTAGGGTTCGTCGTTGAAAATCGAATGAAAAATCCCAACTAGGATTGATATACTATCTCGAAATTCTGTGCTCGAATCTAGATCAAATCATTCTGCGAATAGAATAATATACGTACATCCTACATATTTATCATCATTGATTATTAGCTAAATAAATTTTCTTTCTATTCACCTTCAATTTTGATTCTATCATTTATTCACAATTTCCTCATTCTACTAGATCAATCACTTCAATTATAAACACTGTGCACTCTGACCACTTGATTTAGAAAATAGCTTGAAAAGTTTAAAATATAAGTAGTTGTAAAATAGCTATTAGTTGTAAATAGTAGTAAAATAGTTAAATAGTTGCAAAATAGTTGTAAAACAGTAATTAGTTTGTGAAACAGATGTAAAATAGTAATTAGTTTCAAAATAGTTTTAAAATAAGTATAAGATAGTTTGGGTTTTAAAAGGAAAGGTTGTATAGTAAATAGCTAGGAAAACACATTTAAAAACAATTATATTAAAATAATTTATTTGAAAAAAATGGTTCAGAGCAAAACTGTTCAATTCCCAATCTCCATTTCCAATCAATTTCAATTTTCAATTTCCAATTCAATTTAAATTGATTCAATTCCAATTCAATTTGAATTAACTTCAATTTCTGTCCCAAATTCAAATCAATTCCCATTTCAATTTAAACTTATACAACTTCAATCTCACTTCCAATTAATTCAAATCAACTTCAATTTGAACTAATTTCAATTCCAGTCTCAACTTTAAACCATCTCGAATTATATAAATTCGAGTTAAATTTTTAAATGTTGATTTAATCCTTTAAATCAAATCAACCTTTACTTTTGCTTTAATAATATATGTTTTTAACCCTTTTTTTAGTCCAAATTTCAAATATTCATTTTAAATTACCTTTACTTAACTTGATTCATGGTTCAAATAAGAGTTCAAAACAATTTAGTCTACATAATCCAATTTGTTGCCAAATTTTAACTTCTAATTTAGAAACCAATTCTTAAAAAAATTTAGTTTGCAAGTTCATTTTTAACATTTGAATCTTAAGTTCAAAGTGATTCCCTTTTCATAATCACAATTTTATTTCATAATCCAAAATAGTTTTAAAATAAAGTTTTATTTCCATTTTATTTCAATAATGGATGTATATTACCCCAATCCATTTCTTAATTCATTTAAAATAATCCAATTCTCAGTTTCATAGATTATTAATTACAACGGGATGATATCAGGTTAAGTCAAAGTAAATAAACATCCAAATTATTTAAAACATCTATCCAAAGCATCCATTACCCATTTCCAGATCTCAAACTCGTTTTGAGATCACACATAACTCCCATTTTAGACCAACCCATTTAACTTCCTAAGTTAAATCTCAATTTCATCTTGAAATTCAATTCAGGTTGTTTGTTCTAAACTTATTTAACTTCCCCTAAGTTAAATTCAATTCACTTAATCTAGTCAATCTTACTAAATTTGAATTCTCCATTTTAAATTTTTAAACTTCTTATCAATATCCCTTCTACTTTATAAGTTCAAAGACTTATTTCACTTTGGGTTGTTACATCACATTTCAGGGAAAATTCAAAACTCAACACCTAGTGTTTGCTTCTAATCAACTTTGATCTTATGTATATCCCGTATATATACATATCCATTTCTTTTGCACTTCAAGTCATACTTTAAATTCAAATCATTCTTGGTTTTTAATTTCAAAACAAATTCCCTTTAAAAAAAATTTTTAAAAAAAAACAACTCTTGTTTTAAGATAAGATTCCTACATTTAGAAATATTAATTATTATATTTTTTAATACCTTGAAACAATTTAAATTTTCTGAACTTAGATTTAAACCTTCACAATTTAAATTTTCTTCAATTCCAATTTATAATTCATACTCTCCTAAATGTTTACTTCCCTAAAACATTTCATTTTGCTTAATCATTATTCATTAGAAAACAAACATTCCATAGTTAGACACAACAACCCTTTATTATCATATTTGGAAACCAAATTATTTTTATCTCATTCTGAAAACACTTCTACAAATTTCAGGATTTTACTTTCGGTTTGAATCCATTTTTAGCTTATTTTACTTGTAAAGTTCAGATTATCCAATTGTTATTTGGTTGTATTTTTCCTACCACTTAATTCTTTTTATTACATTTAATTCCAATAATCAACAACCAATTATCTTAGTATATATAATAATTAGAAAACCCATTGCTTTATATCAAAATAAAAGCGTGTATAAAAACTAATTTTAAAACCGTGTTAAAATCTTTTTATAAGAAAATAACAAATACGCCCTCTTATATACTACACTCAACTCATTCTAGGGTACCATTGACCATATCCTTAATGAGTAATCCCACCAGAGCCAAGGTTCTCTATCACGATCCGAAATTCAATGTTCGAAAATTGACGCTAAATAACTCATTCGTATTCGACTGTCGAAAATTCAAACATCGAACTCCAGTCGGATGGAGCTTATAACAACATTAGATGAAAATAAAACAGCGGAAACAAAATGAATATCATGCATTACATTACAGATACAACATCATAATATCCATAACTACATCAGAGTATTTTTCTTTACATATATCACAACTCTAAATAGGACATCCTAATAGAACAACATGTGATCATATGCCAAAAATTCTTCAAAGAAATGAAGCGATAGTGAACTTCCAAAACTAACCACCTTAAGATCCAAAAGCTTCCAAAATATCTCTAATGTAAAGGCCTCCAAAAACCGATAGCCTCCAAAATACAGCTAACAACAAACCATGGAAAACCTGCTACTAGGGTGCCCATGTGGAAATTATGGGCACCCAGAGTTTAGAAAGGAAATAATAAACTCCGGGTCAGTCATGGGACTGGTATGAGTAAACAAAAATAGTTGCTTTTAAATAAAACAGATTCATAAAGAAAACTGTTTATGCTTTTTAGAAAATGAAACTACCATACCTCCTGCCACACACATAATGCAATCGCAGCTTGGGGGAGATTTATTCTTATGATAGTCAAATATGCTTGATGCGGGAATTTTTTTTGGATATTATTACTAGTGCATAGTGTGAAAACATTTCGAAAGTATAATTTTAATCTTAGCCAGCATACCTCATTTCGTCGTATGTCTACTATAGCTACTATGTTTTGTGGCAGGTTACCGCCGCGCTGCATGGCAGGTTATACAACTAAAACCGTACAGGGCTCGTGTTGTTTCTTTGGGTTTTCAACAAATGGTCAGGCTAAGGAACTTCCTACTGCCACATGGTACGCCTCTGGAGGGACGTCCCGAGAATCTACCCAGCTCTCTGCCAACACAAGGCCGGGTTACATCTGTAACTAGGTAACTACTACTCGAGTATGCCACCTCCCGGTCGTTTGCGACCTTTATCTGAGGGCCCTCCATCACAAAGCAACAACCACACAATAAATGAGATTGCAGCAACCACATAGGTAAAGTATTTGGGCTCCATACCATGATACCACTTTTTTCCAGAAGGAAATGACATACCCTACAGGGTACGACCCTCGTAACCTTGCCGCATCTTTCCTGTTTCGACCATTTCCGGGGTGTGAGGTCCGGTGAGGTCTCGTCCACAAAGCTACGCTTTACACGAAAGCCATGCTTTGATCACAAATGATCATCAGTACACAGCAGCACTTAGTATGCCACACTACCAAATTGGGAGTATATTGCTGATAACCTTCAACTACATAACCTCTGAGCTCGTACGTCTCAGAGAAGGGTGTTAAGCTAAGAGAATAAATTGTCCTCCACCAACAGATATGTATTTGAAAGAAATTTGCTTTATATCTCAAAGTGAAGTGTCAAACACACAACCATACAAGTCTGTTCCGGGTTCGAACAGAACCGAAGACACTTCGTCCAATAAAGGAAGAAGCCCTTGCAAATCCGGGTATCCACAATCCCGATTGGACTCCCCATCACATGTGGAAATCTATACCGGAGTAACTCAGTGCAGAGACATTCGATAGGTTATCTTATTGTTTTCGAAGACATCCAGTTTTCACTACCGTCATCAAATGCTATTTATATCGACGTATCACTATTCGAAATGGGTTATATGACACAAAGGTCCTCTCCCTGCTAAACCAAATAGTGAGCGCTTAATTTTAGAACACGTGGATGTATTAATTACAAAGATTTATATTCAGGGTTCGATGTGGGTTTCGGATAACTAACTGAAATCCGACTCCCTGTCGCATCGAAGTTTAAATGACATTTCACAGGGAAAAGGGTTTTCACATCAATACAGAATTAAATCACAAATCACAATTCAGCACAGAGCAACTCACATCACATAGCATCACAACCACAACAGAAATATCAATCCAGTGCACAACATTAGTTAATTATTTTCAATCAAGGTGAATGTGATTTAAATGAATTAACCACATAACTATTTTTATTTATTATTTTAAATCAATGATTAGTTATTCTTAATGATAAATCAATTAATTTAATCTTAATCAACTTTATTAATTAATTATTCCTTTATCAATTAACTTAATAACTTAATTAACTATTAATTATAAATTAATTAACTTTAATTATCAAATTAACATTTCTCAATTACACTTTTGAAACAATTAACATTTAAAAATCTTCCTTCAACTTTGAAATCAATTTATTACTAACTAGAAAATTTTAGTATTAATTTAATTAAATACTTAACTTAGGTTAATTACTTAATTAAAATATTAATTAAGGTTTAAAGACATTCTTACGTATTCACTTATAAATTAAAACTTGAAATAATTTCTTAACTTAAAATAGTCAAACATCAGATACTTCATTATACTAAAATTTGTTTAACAATGTTGACTTTAAAATTTTTAAGGCTTAACACCTTTTTGAAGCAAACCCGAGCAAGCCCAGATTTTACTCGAGTAAATGCTCGAGTTTCCCCTACGTTTCCCCGAGTCACTCTCTTGTGCCTCACATACTTTATTCTTCTTCTTTTTTTTAGCTTATGTTTAAACTTAAACAACTATTCCAGGCTCGCGTGTTCCATGCTCGAGAATTCTCATTCCAACCCAAAGCACGCCCTCCATTTTCTCGAGTAACGACTCGAGTCATTCACCATTCCACAACGCTGACACCATATTGATGTCGTACACGTGCATGGCGTCTCACTATCGCTCCGACGAACTCCAATAACTTCGGCAAGTCGCAAAACTCCCTTATATACGAAATCAAAACTCGGTTCGACACTAATTTTTCCAAATCGAAATTAAGCCTTGCGTTCGAAAAACTGTAACTTAACCCTCCTCAGCAAATCGCCTCGTCGTCGCTTCTCAGACCACCGGAGGAGTTCCGTCCACACCACGTTAACCCCCTACACTACCATCCCTCTGTAGCACATGCAACTCGACGCATCAGAGGTGCCAAAATCACCTCGTTTCTAAACATGTCCAAAACTCGACTACAAACCCTAAATTTACCTCGTTTCTCCAATTCGTGCAATAGAAAAATTATTCGACAATTTTCCTGAAATCATCAGTGTTCAAACCAGCTTCAAACAAAATTTTAACATTCAAAAATTCCTTGATCGATGGCAATGGCCGAAAAAGCATTTTCGGTTCAACTTGGAACCGCACTTAAAATACTTCACTAAAAATCACCATTTTTGTTTTAAAAATCTTGTTTTTGAATGATGATTCAAGCTTTATAATCGTATTAATATTTAACAATATTCGAAATTATCCTAAAATTAACTTTTTACTATAAAATTGAATTTTACAGAGTCAAAACTTCATTATTAAGCTCTAAACAAAATTTAGATCAAAATTTATGTTTTAAAATAACTTATTTGTTGAAGATTAAGGCCTATCAGAGATTAGTGAAGATGAAGTTTAAATTTTTATCTTGATTGAACTCTGTACTTGAAACAAAACAACAGAGATGACATATTCATACACAGCACAGATATAAATAAAACATACATAGATATATTCATCTATATATATAATCATATAACACAATATCATCTAGGATTCACATATTCCAGCATTCATTACTTTGAACTTTAAAGTTAAATGTTTACTCACCTGAAAATATTGCTGAACAGAGAGCACTTCTGTTGTGAAAACCTGCACTTTGATCTTTTTTCTTCTTCAGCAGATTGTATTTGTGTTTGTAAATATAGTGTTGCTTACTCTCTTTTTTTAGCTTTGCTATGTTATTGAACGAACAAGAACTAATATGGATGTATATATAAAGGAACAGTTTGTGCAGGTAGGTGTTTTTGGTGTAGTGGTTTCCTTTGGTCGGATTTTATTTTTTCTCTGACCAGGGATGTTTTTATTCAATTGGAGGCTGAAATGATTTTATTTGTTCTGAGAATAGATAGCATTAAATGCTTATGTTCCAATTTTTGTTTACATGCAAATCCATTTGAATTTTGTATGTACATCTTTGTTTTGTTTTATCTTCTTGCATACATTTTTGTTTTATTATTTCCTTGTTTACATAATTCACACGCAAACCCATATGTATTTCATATGTCATTTTTTTACTAGACTTATCTTATGTATCCATATGAATTACCTTATATATTTATGTTTAACACAAATCCTTGTTTTTATAATTTATTTAAAACTTAAACTACCAAATACTTTATTTATATCCGTATATTTCTAAAATATTTAATATTAATAATATTTTATTTGTTTTGAAACTTTTCAAATTAAATTTCAAAAGTTCAAATAAGTTACTAAATTTAAACTAATAATTTTGGGATGTTACAAATATCCCTCCTTAAGAAAATTTCGTCCTCGAAATTTGAAAGAGAGAGAAAAGCAAACAAAGAATATACGAGTTCAGAAAAGGATAGAGAAATGGCTTGCAAGTTTAAGCCGAGATATCCACTCTGCAATTGGAATATGATTTCTGCATATTATCTTCAGTTTCCCAAGTGCGGTCCTTTGGATCGCCACTCCACTGAACATTAACTATTTTTACAACTTTGTTTCTCAATTGCTTTTCATCACGATCTACAATCTTTATCGGTTCTCTTTTAATTGTTAAATTGGGAGTGATGTCGAGATCCTGTTGAGCAGCTTCTTCAATAATACTATCTGGATCGTGCACATACTTTTGAAGATTAGAAATGTGGAACACATCATACACGCCAGATAGCCAGCTAGGAACTGCACTCGATAGGCTAACGAACCGATCCTTTCCAGAATAGGAAAAGGACCAATATACCGTGGTGCCAGTTTACCGGTCTTTCCAAACCTCAATACACCTCGCATAGGAAATACTTTAAGAAAGACAGAGTCTCCAATCTGGAATTTCAAATCCCTTCTTCTACGATCATAATAACTCTTTTGATGACTTTGAGCCGTTCTCAATTTCTTCCGTATAGAATTAACTTTTTCTGTGGCTTCTTTAATCATATTCGGTCCAAGGACAAGTCTATCACTTGCCTCGATCCAGCATGCCGGTGATCGACACGGACGACCATATAAAGCCTCAAAAGGAGTCATCTCTATACTGGCCTGATAGCATTGTCATATGAGAATTCGACCAGATGTAAATGATCCTCCCAAGAACCACCAAAATCAAGTATACAGGCACGCAATTGGTCTTCCAAGATTCGGTTAATCCTCTCAGTCTGCCCATCAGACTGTGGGTGATAAGCAGTGCTGAAATTCAGTTTTATTCCCAATGCGTCTTGAAATTCCTCCCAAAATCTACTAGTGAAAATCGGATGACGATCACTCACTATGCTGCTAGGAATACCATGGGGACGGACAATTTCTTTCACATATAACTCGGCTAAACTTGCTGCCGTGCGGGTAGATTTCATTGGCAAAAAGTGGGTTGTCATAGTCAAACGGTCCACAATTACTCAAATTGCTTCATTGCCCTTTCGACTACGAGGCAAACCGTCGATGAAATCCATCGATACTTGGCCCCATTTCCACTTGGGTACCTCTAAAGGTTGAAGTAAATTTGCCATTTTCTTTTGATCACTTTTGATTTATTGGCAAGTAGCACAGCGATTCTCATATATAGATATGTCCCTTTTCATCGTCTTCCACCAGAAAGTTCTTTTGATATCACGATACATCTTAATAACTCCTGGATGGATGCCGAATTCAGATTTGTGACATTCATCTAAAACTTCATGTTTCAGATGAGGGAAGTCTGGAACACATATTCTGCCTTTCATCCTTATAACTCCATTATCATCAATTGCAAAACTAGAATCTTCACCCTGATGAATTCTTTTACAAATTCCCCGTAGGAACTGGTCTTCTTTTTGCTTGCTGGCGATCTTTTCAAGGAGAGTAGGTGTGACAACAAGATATGCAAGAACAACATGAAGCGTCGGCAACTACATTGGCTTTTCCTGGCTTATATTGAATATCTAGGTCATAAGATGCCAGAAATTCCAACCAACGTTGTTGTCGCAGATTTAGATCTTTCTAGGTGAAGAGATATTTCAAAGATTTATGTTCGGTGAATAATTCGAATTTTTCACCTAAAGAAAAAGAGTTCATAGGTATATTGTTAAGTTAAGTTAAATTCATAAATTGTTAAGAAAACTGAAAAGATTTTTACCCAGAAGATAATGTCGCCATATTTTCAAAGCGAAAATAACAACTAAGAGTTCCAAATCATGGGTTGGATAATTTCTTTCATGAGGACATAATTGTCTACTCGTGTATGCAATTACCTTCCCATTCTGTATTAATACCGCACCCAAACCACCACCGCAAGCGTCTGTATAAACAGATAATCCCAGATTCCCGTTGATAATGGCGAGAATAGGAGCGGTGGTTAATCTCTTCTTCAACTCCTGAAAAGCTTTGTCACATTTTGGAGTCTAATTGAATTTTGCATTCTTTATTGTTAGCTTAGTCAACGGACTAGCTATCTTAGAAAAGTCCTGAACAAACTTCCGATAATAACCTGCTAAATCCAAAAAGCTTCGAACTTCTTTTGGGGTAGTGGGTTTCCTCCAATCAAGAATAGCGGAAATTTTGCTAGGATCAACAGAAATTCCTTCTTCATTAACAATATGGCCAAGAAATTTAACTTCTTTGACCCATAATTGGAATTTAAAAAATTTTGCGAACAGAATATTCCTCCTTAATATCTCTAAAACGATTCTAAGATGCTCGGCATTCTCCTCTTCGGTCTTGGAATAGACCAAAATATCGTCAATAAACACAAGCAAAATTTATTCAATACTTCCCGGAACACACAATTCATAAGATCTACAAAGTATGTTGGAGTATTAGTTAGCTCGAAAGGCATGACTAACCATTCGTAGAACATATTAGGACCCCTGAAAGCGGTCAAATGAACACAATCTTCGACGATTCGTAGTTGATGGAATCCCTGGGCAAGATCCATCTTTGAAAAGAAACGAGCGCCGTGCAATTGATCAAATAGATCATCAATTCTAGGTAGAGGAAATTTATACTTAAGAGTCGGCTTATTGAGATCCGGTAATCTACACACAATCTCAAAGATTCGTCCGATTTAGCAACAAACACGACGGCTGAACCCCATTCAGAAACACTAGGACGAATTAACCCTTTATTTAGCAAATCATCAGTTTGCTTGACTAATTCAACTCTTTCCGTAGGTGCCATCCTACGACTTGCGTGAACGATAGGACGAGCGTTGGGTACTAGGTCAATTCTGAATTCTATTTCTCGATGTGGAGGTAAGGATTTCACTTCTTCAAACACGTCTGGAAAATCTCTAACAATGGGTATAGACTCCAGACTGGGTTCGGGATAATCCAAGTTATACATCAACCCATCTCTTTTAGGACTAGGGTCCTCACAAGAAATCTCGATGGAAATTTGGTTTTAATCGAAATCAATCGGTTATTGCAATCCAATTTGGCATCATATTTTGCTAGCCAATCCATTCCGAGTAAGACTTCAAACTCGTTAAAATCAAGGACAAAGAGACTGATAGGGAATTGGTAGCAAGAATATGAGATAGGAACGTCTCTACATCGAAGACAAAGGTTCGCGGGACCTCAACTGGATTCTTTACGCATAAAGGCTCATCAACAAAATCGGGTTCAAGATTTAATTCGTTAATAGCTTGCTGAGAGATAAAACTGTGTGTAGTGCTTGTGTCAAACAAAACTCTAACAATGCTATCATAAATAGTAATATTACCTTCCAGAACTCCCTTCCCCTTTTCTGCTTTGGAAGATGCAGATTTGTCTTTGGCTGTGTACACCTTGGCTGTTTGAGCTTACTTCATGACTGGGCAGTCTTTAACTTCGTGTCCCAATTTCTGACAATAATAACATTTCCTGGGCTTCGCTTGAACTGATTGATCTCTCTTTGGCTTCTTGCAGCTGTTTGAGTAGTGGCCCTTTTCTTAGCAATTGAAGCAAGTGACATTCTCTGCTGTGCTTCCCTGATTACTATTCTTTTTCTCCTTACCCTGCCATGGTTTCTTGCCTCCAAATTTCCTCGTCTTCTTATTTTGATTGCTCGAATTTCCTTTCCCCACCGGGGCTTCTTGCATGTCAAGTGTAGCATGTCTGTACCCCATATTAACCAAATCTGAAAAGGATTCTTTAACGTGGTCAGTCATCCTTTCGTGGAACTTCTTATTCATCCCACGAATGAACCTTTCATTCTTCTTTAAAGGTGTGTTTACCAATTCTGGATCAAAACGAGACAATTCATTGAATTTGTTTAGATACTCCTCAAATGACAAACTCCCCTGCTTTAAGTCCATGAATTCCTGGTACATTCAAGAAATTCCAGCCGATGGCATATAGCGCTTCTCAAATAATTCTTTAAATCTCTCCCAAGTAAACTCGTCTTCTGGCTTATCTACAGTAACCGTCTCCCACCATGCTAAGGCTTCTTCTTGAAGTTGCCAAGAAGCTATGAGTCGCATCTGATCATCTTGCAACTTCAGTCCTCTAAAGATTCTTTCACATGATCTAATCCATGCTTGGGCCTCAACAATCGACTCCTTGCCAGTGAACGCCTTACCACCAAGCCTTGAGAAACTCTTATATAAATCAGCCAGATTTCGCTGATGCTGAGTAAATAAAACTGCTTCTGCTATTGGGGGAACTTGGCTAGGTGATGTGGCATTTCCTCGCCCGCCAGCTCTTCCTCTTCGTCCGCTCATTCTTATTATCTGTAATTAGCAAGAAAATTGGTTTAGATACTTGGACGAGATGTCTTAAGGAATATCAGCAGTTAAAGGAAATAGACTAAGAAAATTTTGGGGTTTCGGTCTTGGTTATACTCATTCTAGGGTATGCTTCACCCTATCTCTAATGAGCCATCTAATGTGTTATACTGCGTAGTTAAAGTTCTTACTCAACCTTTAGCTATGATACCACATGTCACGATCCGAAATTCAGTGTTCGAAAATTGACACTAAATACCTTACTTGTATTCGACTGTCGAAAATTCAAACATCAAATTCCAGTCGGATGGAGATTATAACAACATTAGATAAAAATAAAACAGCGGAAACAAAATGAATATCATGCATTACATCACAGATACAACATCATCATAATATCCATTACTACATCAGAGTAATTTTTTTTTACATATATCACAACTCTAAATAGGACATCGTAATAGAACAACAAGTGATCATATGCCAAAAAGTCTTCAAAGAAATGAAGCGATGGTGAACTTCCAAAATAAGCACCTTGAGATCCAAAAGCTTTCAAAATATCTCTAATGTAAAGGCCTCCAAAAATCTATAGCCTCCAAAATATAGCTAACACCAAACCATGGAAGACCTGCTTCTAGGCTGCCCGTGTGGAAATTATGGGCACCCAAAGTTTAGAAAGGAAACAATAAACTTCAAGTCAGTCATGGGACTGGTATGAGTAAACAAAAATAGTTGCTTTTAAATAAAACAGATTCATAAAGAAAACCGTTTATACTTTTTAGAAAATGAAACTACCATAAGACCTCCTGCCATGCACACAATGCAATCATAGACTTGAGGGAGATTTCTTCTTATGATGGTCAAATATGCTTGATATGGGAATTTTTTTGATATTATTACTAGTGCATAGTGTGAAAACATTTCGAAAGTATAATATTAATCTTAGCCAGCATACCACATTTCGTCGTATGCCTACTATAGCTACCATGTTTTGTGGCAGGTTACCGCCGCGCTGATGGCAGGTTATACAACTAAAACCGCACAGGGCTCATATTGTTTCTTTGGGTTTCCAACAAATGGTCAGGCTAACGAACTTCCTACTGCCACATGGGTATGCCTCTGGAGGGACGTCCCGAGAACCTACCCAACTCTCTGCCAACACAAAGCCAGGTTACCTCTGTAACTAGGTAACTACTACTCGAGTATGCCACCCCCCTGTCGTTTGCGACCTTTATCTGATTGCCTTCCATCACAAAGCAACAACCACACAGTAAATGAGATTGCAGCAACCACATAGGTAAAGTATCTGGGCTCCATACCATGATACCACTTTTTTCAAAAGGAAATGACATACCCTAAAGGGTGCGACCCTCATAACCTTGCCGCATCTTTCCTGTTTCGACCATTTCCAGGGTGTGAGGTCCGATGAGGTCTCGTCCACAAAGCTACGCTTTACACGAAAGCCATGCTTTGATCACAAATGATCAACAAATGATCATCAATACACAGCAGCACTTAGTATGCCACACTACCAAATTGGGAGTATATCGCTGATAATCTTCAACTACATAACCTCTAAGCTCGTACGTCTCAGAGAAGGGTGTTAAGCTAAGAGAATAAATTCTCCGCCACCAACAGATATGTGTTTGAAAGAAATCTGCTTTATATCTCAAAATGAAGTGTGAGACTCACAACCATACAAGTCTGTTCTGGGTTCGAACAGAGCCGAAGGCACTTCGTCCAATAAAGGAAGAAGCCCTTCCAAATCCGGGTATCCACAGTCCCGACTGGACTCCCCTTCACATGTGGAAATCTTTATAACGGAGCAACTTAGTGCAGAGAAACTCGATAGGTTATCCTATCGTTTTCGAAGACACCCGGTCTTCACCACCGTCTTCAAATGCTATTATTTCGGCGTATCACTATTCGAAATGAGTTATATGACACAAAGGTCCTCTCCCGGCTAAACCGAATATAGCGCTTAATTTTAAAACACGTGGATGTATTAATTACAAAGATTCATATTCAGGGTTCGATGTGGGTTTCGGATAACTAACTGAAATCCGACTCCCTGTCGCATCGAAGTTTAAATGCCGTTTTACAAGCAAAAGGGTTTTCACATCACAGAATTAAATCACAAATCACAATTCAGCACAGAGCAACTCACATCACATAGTATCACAACCACAACAGAAATATCAATCCAGCGCACAACATTAGTTAACTATTTTCAATCAAGGTGAATGTGATTTAAATGAATTAACCACATAACTATTTTTATTGATTATTTTCAATCAATGATTAGTTATTCTTAATGATAAATCAATTAATTTAATCTTAATCAACTTTATTAAGTAATTATTCCTTAATCAATTAACTTAATTAACTACTAATTATAAATTAATTAACTTTAATTATCAAATTAACAATAACTAATTACACTTTTTAAACAATTAACATTTAAAAATTTTCCTTAAACTGTGAAATCAATTTATTACTAACTTGAAAACTTAAGTGTTAATTAAATTAAATACTTAACTTAGGTTAATTACTTAATTAAAATATTAATTAAGGTTTAAAAACATTCTTACGTATTCACTAAATTAATTAAAACTTGAAATAATTTCTTAACTTAAAATAGTCAAACATTAAATACTTTATTAGTACTAAAATTTGTTTAACAACGTTGACTTTAAATTTTTTTAAGGCTTAACCCCTTTTTGAAGCAAACCCGAGCATGCCCAGATTTTACCCGAGTAAACGCTCGAGTTTCCCCCTATGTTTCCCCAGGTCACTCTCTCGTGCCTCACATACTTTCTTCTTCTTTTTTTAGCTTATGTTTAAACTTAAACAACTGTTCCAGGCTCGCGTGTTCCAGGCTCGCGTGTTCCAGGCTCGCGTGTTCCAGGCTCGAGAATTGCGTTCCATCCGGAAGCACGCCCTCTATTTTTTCGAGTAATAACTCGAGTCATTCACCATTCCACAACGCTGACACCATATCGACGTCGTACACGTGCACGACGTCTCGCCGTCGCTCTGGTGAACTACAATAACTTCGACAAGTCGTAAGACTCCCCTATATACGAAATCAAAACTCGATTCGACAGCAATTTTTCCAAATCGAAATTAAGCCTTACATTCGAAAAATTGTAACTTAACCCTCCTTAGAAAATTGCCTCGCCGCCGCTTCTCAGACCACCGGAGGAGCTCCCACTCCGTCCACACCACGTCAACCCCCTACACTACCATCCCCCTGGAGCACGTGCAACTCGACGCATCAGAGGTGGAGAAATCACCTCGTTTCCAGACATGTCCAAAACTCGACTACAAACCCTAAATTTACCTCGTTTCTTCAATTCGTGCAATAGAAAAATTATTCGATAATTTTCCTCAAATCATCAATGTTCAAACCAGCTTCAAGCAAAATCTTAACATTCAAAAGTTCCTTGATCGATGGCAATGGCCGAAGAAGCATTTTCGGTTCAACTACGAACGAGACTTAAAATACTTCACTAAAAATCACCATTTTTGTTTTAAAAATCTTGTTTTTGAATGTTGATTCAAGCTATATAATCGAATTAATATTTAACAATATTCGAATTTATGCTAAAATTAACTTTTTACCGTAAGATTAAATTTTACAAAGTCACAACTTCATTATTAAGCTTTAAACAAAATTTAAATCATAATTTATTTAAACTAACTTATTTGTTGAAGATTAAGGCCTATCAGAATTAGTGAAGATGAAGTTTAAATTTTTATCTTGACTGAACTCTGTACTTGAAACAAAACAACATAGATGACATATTCATACGCAACACAGATATAAATGAAACAGACATAGATATATTCATCTATATATATAAGCATATAGCACAATATCATCTAGAATTCACATATTCCAGCATTCATTACTTTGAACTTTTAAGTTAAATGTTTACTCACCTGAAAATATTGCTAAACAGAGAGCACTTCTATTGTGAAAACCTATAGTTTGATCTTTTTTCTTCAGCAGATTGTATTTGAGTTTGTAAATATAGTGTTGCTTACTCTTTTTTTACTTTTCTATGTTATTGAATGAACAAGAACTAATATGGATGTATATATAAAGGAACAGTTTGTATAGGTAGGTGTTTCTGGTGTAGTGTTTTCCTTTGCTCAGATTTTATTTTTTCTTTGACCAGAGATGTTTTTTTCAATTGGAGTCTGAAATGATTTTATTTGTGCCGAGAATAGATAGCATTAAATGCTTATGTTCCCATTTCTGTTTACATGCAAATCCATTTGAATTTTGTATGTACATCTTTGTTTTGTTTTATCTTCTTGCATACATTTTTGTTTTATTATTTCCTTATTTACATAATTCACATGCAAACCCATATGTATTTCATATGTCATTTTTTTACTAGAATTATCTTATGTATCCATATGAGTTACCTTATATATTTATGTTTAACACAAATCCTTGTTTTTATAATTTATTTAAAACTTAAACTACCAAATACTTTATTTATATCCATATACTTTTGTAATATTTAATATTAATAATATTTTATTTTTTTTGAAACTTTCCAAATTAAATTCCAAAAGTTGAAATAAGCTACTAAATTTAAATTAATAATTTTGGGATGTTTCATTCTCGCTTAACCTTCTGCTTTGATACCAAAATGTAACAACCCAAAATTTTCGACCTTGAAAGTTCGATACTAAAATGTTCACTGTAGAAGTACCGAGGGTCCGAACGCAGAAAATCCCAGATTGTTAGGGTAAAGAAGAAAAGAGGTAGAAGAAGAACAGAAAACAAAACACAAAATCTCACATTTTGCAGCGGATCAAAATATAATATCAAATAATAACATTTATACAAAAAAAGTTGTAATTGTCATTTTACATTCAATACATCAAAGTACAATCATTCACAAACAAAACTGGACAGTTATAATTAACTTGTCCCAGAAAACAACTCCAATATACAGCGGGATATACTCCATACCTTCCTGCCATCCAGCTCGCCTCCTGAGCTCCAAAACTTCCTAACCTGAAAATCTGTAATACTAGGTCTGACCCGAGCATTACATCAAAGTAACACCCGGGTCAGACTGGAAACCGGCGTGAGTAATCCCATGTTACTTGAAATACTAAGTTTTAAAAACATAACTGAAACCTTACTACGAGTTCTTAACTTGTTATAGTCAACACTTATTTCACAGATCAATCCCTAAGTACCCTTACGTAGTTTCAATGGTCCAGCTTACTTAAATTATTACATTCCAGCCTATTTATTTCACATATCAAATCTATAAATAATTTCTTGTAGATTGCAAATCGAAGTGATTTCGGGTATTTACTGATACCCGACCCTGGTCTTTTCGAATCCAACGTTATTCTTTAAGCCAAATTTTTTGACTTTAAACAATACAATTTATTTTCTGGATTTCATATTCACATAGCAATTCATCTCAGATAGATAACCCACAATATCATAGTTCAACCAAAGTATCTATCACAAAGCATCACAAATCACATATTAGAGATATCAAATAATCTAAATCATTCAATATATCTTAATCATCTATAAGCAAGTTAAATTAATTGTAACGGTTCTAACTAATTTAAATCCTGCTTACTTAACATTAATTAATTACAAACCATTAATTGATCATCCTTTAATTATCCATCTAAATTAATAATCCATAGTTACTTTCATTAAGTAATTACCCCATTAGTTAATTATCCTCAATTAATCAACCTTTAATTATTAACTAATTATCCTTTAATTATTCATTAACCTTAAATTATTAATTAATTTAACTGTTAATTACTAATTAAATTAATTAATCCTTAACAAATTAATCCTTTAGTTACTTACATTAATTAATTATCATTTGAGTATTTAATCTCTAATTACTAATTAATTTATCTCTAGTTACCAATTTATTAAGTCTAATTAATTAATTTAAAACCCTTAATTATTAATTAGTTGATTAATTAATCTTAATTAATTATCCATTAATTATCACATTAATTAATTATCACATTAATTAATTATCCTTTAATTATTAATTAATTACCTTTAATTAGTAATTAGTTAATTAATAATTAATCTTTAATTACTCTCATTAATAAATCTTTATTATTAATCATTAATTAATTAATTACCCTTTAATTAACTTTTTAGTAAATCTTTCCTAAACCTTAATTAATTAAAAGAATAAGTCATTTATCTTAATTAACTTCTTAATTATTATTTAAAATCTTATTTAAATAGATCTTGAAATTAATTATCATTTGCTTATTAACCTAAGACCTTAAGTTTATTAAACGATAAAAATAATACATCTTCTTAATTACTACTTAGTTATATTATTAATTTAGTTAAATAAACTTTAAGAATTAACCTGCATTAATTAAAATAAAATATACAACTTTTAATTAACAAAATATTTAAATAACATCATTATTTAAAAGGGATAGTTTTAGGAAATCAGTTTTAAAACTTAATTTTTGTTTTAACTTTAAAACTTGATAACACCCTATATATACTCGAGACAACCCAAGGTTTACTCGTGCTCAAACCCGAGCCTCCACCCATCTTCTCTATTTTTTAAACTTTGTTTAAATTTTAAGCAGTTATAAGCTAGATAACCCTCACGTACAACACGAATACGAACCCGAGACCAACCCTATATTTCCCAAGATCGACCCCGAGGCACTCCTCTTCTTCTTCCTCTTCAAGCAAATGCTGATACCACAGATACCTGTGCACATGCACCGACCATCGGCGACATTCCGACCACCCAAGCCATCGCCGACAAGTCATCTTCGACTTCCTCTAGCCATCTGACCACCCAGATATCCCAATCGATCTCGAAAACAAAATTGAGTTCGACCGAACCAAAAGGAACAAAACTGGACACCCACAAATCCACCTCGTCTTGCCACCTCAGACCACCGGAGGCTTCGAAACTTCGGCCATACCCTCGTTGATGACCCATGCTCCATTTTCCCCATGACCGATCAACTCCTATGCCTTATCGTCGATGTAGCAGCCCAAATTCCAACCTCAGCCAAAACTGGGCTAAAACCCTACTTTGACTTCGTCCGTCCACCACGTGGACAAGAATTCCTTCGACCATTTTTGTCGTGACCTCCGACCTCCCAGCTTTCTCCACTAATGGCCTCGACCACCCAGTTCACTCCGATCACCAGAAATTGACACAAACATGAATTTCGTTCATCCCTCGATCTCTCTCGAATTACAACCTTAAAAATCATGATTCTTTCTTTAAAAATCATAGATTTCGAAGATAAAACGGATTATATTCATGAAACAACAAATTATTTAGATCAAGATTTCGATATAATTTAAGTTTCACTGAACTTCTTCCTTCTTGTTAAAACTAGCTCCAGATTTAACTTGAAAATATTTTTAAAATTGGTATCTTGTTATAACAAACAGATTTTGTTTATATATTGAAGATTAAAGAGAATCAGGGGAAGAGATATGATTTTTTTGATCAAGTTTTGTAACCTATATAACAAGAACAGAGCCAACATTCTGTATACACACATGCACATCCATATATTCAGATATATATACATACAATTCGTATTAAAAAATCAAGAAAACAATTATCACACTTTACTTCAGATATTTATTGCATGAATCCATATTTTAAAACAGATTTGAACCCTTTAAAGAAAATTGTTTGCTCATTATTATAAGATGTTTGTACAGAGCTTTGAATTGGAATGCCTTTGATCTTTGAATTGGAAATTGGAAAATCACTTTATATCTGAAATTTGGTTGAGTTGCTTAGTTGAGTTGATCCTGCTTAAATCTGAGGTGAAATTGCTTAAGTTTGATGCAGGTTTGAAAAAGTTGTTGCTTTTGAATTTCTAGTTTGAGTTTGTTTACAGAATTTTTTTCTTAGTTTGAAATAAAGATAAAAAAGAATTTAAAGGGATGTATAGATATATTTATAGCTTGTTTGAATGATTTTTAAAAATAAAAGAAAATGGTGACACTTGTTAAAAATAGCTTACATTTGTCATTTGTATGTTAATTGACTTATATTTATAATTATGCATGTGTTAATTAATTTTTAAATGTTTTTATAAAACTTTATATTTAATTTCTATTTAGATAATACTTTTTCTTAATTTATATTTAGCAAATCTTTTAAAAAAAATATATAAAACTAATTTTATACTAATAAAAATCATATACATATATTTTTAAATCCAATTTATTTTAAGATATTTATTCTTTGAATTTCAAATTCAAATTCAAATCCTATTAAAATCAACTCATATGTATACACTTAAACAAAACCATATTTAAATTTGTTTGCCAAATTTAAATAATTATATTAGGAGATTATCAAATAAATATTTATCCATATATAAATATCCATTGTCAGATTTATTTGTTCAGCTTATAAATAATGTTTTCAATAGTTAAAATCAAATAATTATCCAATTACCTTATGCCCAAAAATCTGGGCTATCACAAAACTAATTTCAAAGTAATAGATATGGTATCGAAGAAATCTGCCCGATCAGAGGAGCGACCTCACTGGCCCGGTATAGCCGCTGTTTTAGTCATATCAAGCTAACCTAGGAGGGTCAGGGCTGCGTTCATGCCTCATACAGTAGCGTTCGCCAAACCATCCTACTTCGTTCTGGATTCTCCACTATGTGAACAGTTGTTAAAGTGGTTTCGAAATTGGTAGAGGGTATGACAATATCCGACCCCGATCTCTTTAACAACTAAATGCTTACATTTTTCACAACGTGGTCGTTTTATAAAACATTTATAATAATAAATCCAGAAAACGGTTTGTACCATCATATCAAGATATCCATATACTTTTTCCAATAGTATAAATATATTCATAAATACCAAGGAAGATTTCTTTCAATCAATTTTTGAAAATAATTTATAAATCCCTTCTAAACCATTTATAAACTATTATATGCTTTAAAACCATTTATAAAGCTGTTTATAAATTCTAAAACAATTTACAACTCTTTCCTTTATCATAAACTTTTACACAAATTTCTTTATATGCTTTCAAATCCCTTCATACAAGTTCTTTTATAAAACCCTTTATAAGTATTTTAAAACCTTTATAAAACCATTATAAAATCCTTTATAATCTTTTAAAGAATCCTTTTATAAAATCCATTATAAAATCCTTTATAAAAATCTTTATAAAATCTTGACAAAACCTTTACAAAATTCTAAAATCTTTACAAAAATCTTTTATCAATTAAAGTTGTTATAAAAGTCTATATTTATTATCTTAAATCAAAACCATATTTATTATTTCAATTAAATTTAAAATATATATATTAAAAACTATATTAAAATTTATATTAAATTAATCTTTTAACTATTTAAATTATATAATTAAAACTAAATAAATTATAAGTTAAACTTAAAATTACATTTAAAACTGACTTATAAATTTGAAGCGATAAAATAGATAAAATAAATTATTTCAAAAATATTTTTTAAATAAAATCATTAATAAAATTTTAAAAATAAAATTTATAAATCAAACAATCTTTACTACATAGAAAATAATTTAAATCCGACCAATGGTATTTATATATAGTTTTCTATCCTATGGTCAAGTGATAAGGTATGTATCATTTCTACCCCAATTAGTTAAATTTCTCGGGTATATATCATTTCAACCCGTATCTCGAATCAACAATTTCCAAATCAATAAAGCCGCTCGGGTTTATCATTTCAACCCATAACGATTTTTCCTAATCTATAAGATCATTCAGGTATGTATCATTTCTACCCATAGTGATCATAAGGATAAAACATCAAATCATCCAAAATGTCAACAAATAAAAATCCATCACAATCAACATCCAAATCAACCAATAGATCACAATAATTAACTAGTTATCATTATCAGGTATTTAACAAAATATTTAAATTCAATATTAAGTTAAATGGCAATTCATATAAATAAAATTCGATTTCAATTAAAATGTCAAAGTAAACTGCCAAATAGCAACAAATAATATTTTTTTACACCATAAATTTAATTCAACTAACATAAGTTGCTTTAGTATTTGTGAGTGGGTTTAATTACCCACCTTTGATTTATCGTCGATTTAAAATCCAAATAAAGCCCAAAATTTGAACAGCCATGGAATATAGCTAAGCTAGTTCTTTACTGTCTAGAATTTCAATATGAGTCCAACAGAAGAAACCACACATTAATCAGAGTTCGTATGCAAAAGTTATTAAGGTTAGAAGTTTCAGGGTCAAATTTTCAAATATAAAAATTACAGGGACTTTTTTGTAAAATTACCCTCTAGTTAGATCTGGTTAATGCTAAGACCACCTCCGTCCAGTCAATTCTGACCACGATTTCCCATCACCTCAGAGCTCTATTTGCCATGAGACCACTTGCATCTGAAAGCTATCGACCTCCTCTAAGAAACTGAACTGCCTACATCACATATAGACACTCCAATTGCTGCCAAACGACGATCAAAGTTGCAGCGATGATCAACTTTCAAGTCAAATCCCGACAATGTCGTTGCTCCGTTATTAAAATCGGAACTAGATCTATAATCTACTCATCGAGCTCTACAATACCCAGAAGTTGATTTCGCCAATTGATGCTTCGATCAAAAACCCCCAAATTGCCCCTCTTTGACTACGTCGCCAGCACCTTTGACTATGATTTCCGGTTGATACGAGCACTGTTTCCAAAAACGAACACCACACGCTAACCCATTCATCGAGAGCTTTGAAACAATATATTATATTATATTATATGATTTGAAGATTTTGAAATTTTGGAATTGATTTTGAAATCAGTATATTGGAATTTTAGGGTTTGGTTGACTGCCATTGAGAAGAAGCAGATGAAGGCAGAAATTATGCACGTATAGAAATAAAACGAATAGCTGCTAGGGTTTATAATAGCCTTTATATAGGTGAAGATAGATAAGAACGAATGGACATATCGAATTGGGTCGAAACGATAATAGCGATCCGAAAAGCCCTTTCCGTTTATAAAACGAAAGTAGGTCATCCATATATCAAAATATATGTTTTCATTATTTCTAAACTCAACGGAGCTAGTTTCAAACCCTAGTATTATTGCATACAAAAGTTAGCTTTTAAAATATGATTATTTTAATTGAATTCATTTAATTGATTTCTACGCGTTTCGAGCCCACACGATCGAACGATAAGTCCGATCGCTACGAACCTTGAAATCCTTCGATAATTCACTGTTGTAGATCCGATGAAACTAATTTCATCGGAATCCGAGATAGTGCCCAAAATGTCTAATTTTCACGTTAATTAAATAAATTATTATTAAATTAATTTAATCACTTTCAAATTCAATTTTAAAAATTAACAATTTATCATTCTTGGTACATAGAAATTAATAATCTTTTAAAATAAAATTTCCATGTCAAATCCAATATTTAAATATTATACTAAATTCGGCATTTAATTACAACTGTAATAAAATCCTATTTAATTATATTTAATTTCAATCAAATTCTTTTATTTCAATTTACACTCTTGTTATTGAATCAACTATTACCTTATGAATATAATTAACATTGGTTTATATTTTATTAAATTCATATTTTACAGTTATCATCTTTTACCGTATTAACTATAATATTCAATTTCGTTAATTCCATTAATTACAATTTAGTTCCTTATTTACAATTATAACCAAATTAACTTTACAACAATTTTAATTGATTGAAATTACATTAAAATAGTTGTCAATAACATTCAAACAACATTATTAAATCATGTTCTAATTATTTTTCTCATAAATAAATCATAAATTTTAATTTCTCACAATATTAAATTTCAAATCTTATTTAATTTAATATTTTTAATTATCAAAATTTTCGGACCATTACAGTTTGCAATGTTTTATATGTATGTTTTTATTAAACGCTTGAATAGTAAAAAGTTAAGTAATATCTCGAGAATGGCCAAAACATCACTAGTATAAACTGCCCCGTTTAACCCAGATTATTGGACTTCCAATGTTTCAAAAATGATTTTAAGTTTGAGCATTTTGTTTCATTCTTTTTAAAAGTATTGCCTAACTCTTATTAGAGTAGTTTGAGATTTATGTGAATTTTTAAGAATTAATTATGAAGTTATATAAAAGATGAGTTTTGTGAAAAACACAGTTTTCTATGTTTTCAAATAAATTACGAAACAATTATTTTTAAGTAATATTTTGTATGAATGTTTTAAAACCTATTATAAGTATTTTAAGTAGAAAATATCTTATATAGATATCTTGGAAAATATCTTATCTCTTTTTAGAGGCTCTAAAAAGTACAAATAAAAGGTTTAGAATGGGGTTAATAATTGCGTAATGGCCAAACTATTAAATTATTCAATTACTTTTGAAAAGTAATTGATTATGCATAACAATAATAAGCGACAAGGTAAGTTTTTCTATTTATGAGAGTTATGATTGATGTCGAGTTGGGGCAAAGTAACAGTGCTCTAACCTACCAGGCTTCCCTCTTCACCGAGGAAGAGGTAGGTGGAAAATCTTGAAAAGTATCAATTATGTTAATTTCTTACTTGTTTATAGAAATCATTACTATTATACTTAACACCAAAAGCCTATGAGGTAGACTTATCTATTTATGAGATTCAAGAATAAAGTGTCTTGGCAAGTCTTGGAGCAACCAATGCTCAAACTTACTCGGCTTCACTCTTGGGCAAGGAATAGTTAATTTGGAATGTCAGAAACGAGTTAAGCATATGAATATTTCTTTGTATAAACTAGTGTTTTGACTGGATAGTCGATTAGTCGATTATCGAACTTGACCTAATATTAACATAGGAATTAATCGAAAGGCTTTATGATTTCATACCAGTAAGAACCCTTGGGGATGAGTATTGGTATGAAATATCTCTATCTTTCACTTACTTCTGAAAGAACTAGAATTAAGTCTACTGGAAATCCATTGATTGGTTTTGAAGAGTTTGGGATCGGTAAGTGTTCTACTTACCGAATACTACTTCAAAACTAGTATTTGAGTTCTATGTTTTGGAAGCGTTGAAGAAAGGGATATTTATATCGAGATTCGAGATCTGTTTAAGATGCTTGAGCACATGTAAATATATATGCGATGTTTAAGGTTTGTGATCTATTCAGGATGTGGGAATCCATGTGTGACTCCGAAATCTATTGGGATATGCGAATCCATGTGTGGTTTTGACATCTAATCGAGATGTGAGGACCTAACCTGGGATTCATGTTTTGTCAAGTGATGAGGACTCGTGTGAAGATGTCGAACATAACCTCAACATCGGAAATGACTAGAAACAATGTAGGCCATACAACCTGAGGTTAGCGACCCATGTCAGGGTATAATCAACTCTAATCTAGAGATACTTATCGACTAGGAGGAGTCGATGATATTATTTACATTGTTCATGTTTATGTCCGGACGCTGGGCTGCTTGTGTTTACCTAATGGTATATTATAACTTGAGATATATAATGCTTGAAAGGTACTTTTTGACCCTTGTACAGGAGATTGGATTCAGCATCCTCGAAGAGATCTCCATGGAATATCCATTATGCAAATGTACCTTAGTTGTTTTAATGTAACATAGTATGTTAAGCGTCACAGCTATTAGATATGATTTATATTCTACACCCTAGACATTCTCTATCATATCACTATATTAAACTTAATAAATGGTTAGTTGCTTTTGAGAGAAAAATATTATGGGAATCCGTACGTCTCAATATTTACTGTTACATGTTATATGCACCTCGAGTTTTCTCATACCAGACTTATGTCCGCGATTGGTTTTTTTTCCCTGAATTCCTTATGTACTCTTTTGAGTAGACTAAGTATGGTGGGTTATACCATGAACGCTTCGGAGTTCTGAAGACTAACTGGAGGCTTCCATTATCTATCTATCTATTTCTATTTTTGTTGTTCCATAGAAGCTATGTGCATATATCAGCAATATAAGGACAGGCAGTTATAATGTCCAGGCTGATGATAGTACTTAAGTTTTGTAACTTTGGAAATCCTATATTCGGTATAACCCTTTGTATTATTCTTTCGATATTACAAATTATCGTTCAGTTGTGAGATTCCGATGTTATGTTTTTTCTTTCTTGCTTTATTTTTATTTTTACCCTAACTTTTTTCCTATATGGCACTTGGGGTATTCAAACACACATACCGTGGATGTATTAGTGTTGACATTCGAGGGTCGAAAAGTTGGTTCATCGCAAATATACTATGATATAAATCATACATTTAATTGGGAAGTGATGATGAAGGACGTCGAGACATTCATCTCTAAGTATAGGAATTGTCAGTTAGTGAAGGCTGAGAAGAAGAAGCAAAGTAGTTTGCTGCAACCACTTGAAATTCTCGAATGGAAACGGAAAAAAATATCGATGGATTTCATTTATGGATTGTCGATGACTAGAGGAGGGTACAATAGTGTTTTGGTCATGGTTGATAGATTGACAAAGACTGCTGAATTTATCCTCATAAAATCAAACAGATGGCATCCAAGTTGGTGGAGTTGTATTTGAAGTAGATTATGCGATTCAATGGTGTACCAAAGGGCATTGTGAGTGATCGAGATTCGTTATTCACCATGAGTTTTGGAAAAAGCTTATAAGAGGCATTGAGGATAGAGCTCCATCTTAGTATATTTTATCACTCGCAAACTGATGGGCAGACTGAGACGATGAATAGTATTTGAAGGATCTCTTATGATCTTGAATACTCGATTTTAGACGCTCGTGGGATGATCATTTTCATTTAATGGAGCTCACATAAAAAAATAGTTATCAGTGTAGCATTGGTATGACACCATTCAAGGCATTATATGTCGACCGTAGAATGCTTTTTCATGTTGGTAGGAAGCGAGCAAGAAACTAATACTGGGGCCAGTTATGATTAGGGAGACATCATAGAAGATCGAGATCATTCAGTAATGAATGAAAGCTACTCAGCATAAGAAAAATAACTACAGTGATAAGAGACATGGAGATTTGGAGTTTTCTATCAGCGACATAGTATTTGTCAGGATCTCTCCATTGAGGAATGTGATTCAATTTGGTACTAAGGAAAAGTGTGCATCGAGATTCATAGGTCCTTTTTCGATACTCAAGGGGATTGGGAACCTAGCTTATAGAGTTAACCTACCTTAGAATATGACGAGCGTACATAATATATTTCATGTTTCTAATTTATGGAAGTTTGTGCATGATTCAGACATGATAGTGGAACTGAATATTGTTGATGATATCGAATTTAACCTAGACATTGATACCTCGTCGCTTTAGACATAACCAAAAGAGCTACTCGAATTGAAGACTACTTGAAATCATGATTGAAAATTTCAATTTCTTGTAGCTATTACTCTACTACTTGTTGTAAAGGTGCATCTTGTACAAAGTTTGAATTGTATATGTATGTCTTGCCACCCATGGAAAGTTAGGATAGGTGTTCTTGCCACCTAGTTCAAAGTCAAGAAGGCCGATGCGTGTTCTTCCACTAGTGGAAAGTCAGGATAGGTGTTGCTTGCTACCTGATTCAAGTTCAAGTTGTAAAGGCATAGTTTCCACCAGTGAAATTGCAAGTTTGTCATAGTGAAAATTCTATGTCGGGTACAGACTAGATGAGGGTTGGAAATCTGAAGTGGTATAAAATTCTTCATGTCTTCTCTTCACTTTTATGGCCTTTTCTTTCTGCAGTTTCTGTATTACTACCTATGAATCTAATTCTATTCCGATAAGTTGGATAATCATAATATAATTTGGTAATATGTTTAAAAATACTTTTTATCCCCAATGATAACCTTTAGACCATTTTGCATCGTATTAGGGAACCACATTATAACACATTTGATATCAGAGCTTTTGGTTTTCAAGATTTCGAAATCTGATTTAAAACAATTTAAATGACTAGCAACACAAATATTTTTTTAACATATTTGTAGAAGGACAGTTGAAAATCTACTTACAGTTTAATGGTTTCGATATATGGCACACAAACTGACTACACTAAGCCCTGGACTAATTATGCACAATAGTCTAATATTAAAAAGGCATGAGCATTCGACAATTCAAAGGCAGTGAACTTTTTTATTCCATGCCCTAAATAAAAAGGAGTTTCATAGAGTGTCAGTTGGTAAAAGTGCATATGAAATTCCAAGGACATTATAAGCCACACACGAAGGCACTAGTAAGGTTAAGCAAACTAAGATTTATATGTTAACCAACTAATTTTATTTATTTTAAATGAAACCCAATGATTCTACTTTTGACATATGTTCTAGATTTCAAGATATCTTTCATGCTTTAGTTTCACTAGGCAAAATATTTACTAAGGAAGATCAAATTCGAAAGATTCTAAATTCACTTTCAAGTGAATGGGATCAAAAGAATTTGGCAATAGAAGAGTCTAACAGTATAAGTACTATGAAAGTAGAAGAACTAACAGTTAGTGTAATATCGTATGAAGTTTAGTTGCAGGTAAGAAAGAAAAGCCAGAAAAATAAAAGGAAGTCACCTGTTTTTAATGCTATAAACAAAGAACAAAAATCAAACAGTGAAGAAGAAGAGATAGCATATATGGAAAAGAAGTTCATAGGATATTGAAATACATAAAGAGGAACATATTCCACAGAATGGACGATGACAACAACTCTGGATATGAAGTAAGGTGCTTTGAAGGCGACAATACTAGACATCTAAAAATGGAATACCCAACACTAAAGAAATATAAGGACTCTCCCACAACAGATTCAGTCAAAAAGAGAAAATGAGCATTCATAGGAACTTGGAAAGACTATGACACCACTTCGAGTAACACTGATCCAGAGAAAGAAGAAAATGAGGTATGTTCTGTAGCCAAAATTGAATGTGTACTTAAATCCAAAAGGATAAGTGGATACTGGAAAGTGGATGTTCAAGTCACATGATTGAAACTAAGAACTATTGACATGTGTCATTTATAACGATGACAGAGAAGTGAACTTTAGAGATAGCTCGAAAGGAAATGAAATTGGCATCGATAATATTGGTAACTCTAAAACTCCTACTATTCTAAATATTTTATTAGTTAAGAAGTTGAAACATAATATCCTTAGTGCAAGGCAACTATGTTATAAAGGATTTACGATAAATTTTGATAAAGACACGTGTTATATCTTAGATCAAAACTCTGAAATAGTTTTTGAAGGTATTAGAATGGGAAACATCTATATGTTATAAACGAAAGTATCAAATAATTACTTATGTCTTATGACTGAATCAAATGACCCCTAGATATGAAATAAACATCCCGATCACTTAAATTTTAATTGCTTATCAACAATCTCAAAATATGAATAGTAAGAGCATGACCAAAGATGACTCTAAAAGTAGATATTCTTTATGATGTCTGCTAAATGGGTAAACTTCATAAGAAATATTTTAAATCAAAAGATATGATATATGTACTTCACAACCACTAAAACTTCTTCATCTAGATCTCTTTAGACTATCTTAAATGCCCCAATTAATTACAAAAAATATGTTGTTTTAATTACAGAAGATTTTTCAAGATATACATAAACAATTTTCATAAAATATAAAAGTGGTACATTTGAATTGTTTGAAACCTTTATCAAAAGGATTCAAAATAAAATATCATTAACAATTAAAATTAGAAGAATTGATCATGAAAGAAAATTTGAAAATGAATTTTTCAAAATTTTTTGTAATAAGAACTTAAAAATATTTTTTCCACGGACTCCCAACAAAACAGAGTAGTAGAAAGTAAAAATAGAACAATTCAAGAATGTGCTAGGAAAATGTTTTAGTAATCTACCTAAGAAGCTGAAGTGGTAGCAATAGCTTGTTACTTTCTAAATAAAATTTTGATAAGACCACTAACAAAGGAAATTCATATGAGTTATTTTTCAATGAAAAGCTAAAAGTATCATATTTTAAAGGTTTTAGGAGTAAATGTTCTATATTAAATACAAAAGACAACATAGATAAGTTTGGTGCAAAAGATGATAAAGGAATATTCATTGGATATTGTAACGGTAGCAAGATATATGGAATTTAAAGTACTAAAACCAACACTATTGAAGAAAATCTGCATGTTTCTTTTAATGAAAATTTCAACGAAACGAAAATAGGAAAATTTGAAGAAATTTCTAAACTAAGTAAAAATAATGAAAATACTAGTGAAAATAAAAGCAATAATGGTATAAATGAAAATAGGTTACCTAAACACATATATTAAAACGTCGCCATAAAGAATATATCTTAGGAACTATAAAATCATTCGTAAGAACAAGGTGTAACACCTCGATATTTTACGGGAAATATAATTAAAAAGAAATTAAATGTGCATTTGGTACAATGGTAAAGGCGCATGTTGACTTTTTTAGTGACCAGGGATCAAGTCCGATTGTTGCCCAAAATCTAGAGCGATGTTTTTTAGCTAGTTTGTTTCCAGCGATTTTCCAACGTATTTCAACGTTGTTTCTGACATGTGGCGGGTTCTCATTCGCTCCAATGATGTAATAGGATGAAATGGCAAAATTTTATTGGTTGAGTGATGTGTATGGGGTAGATGGATAACCATTAAGTGTATGAAAGAACCAGATTTAATCTAAAATAATCTAATGGATTATATTCACTCAAAAAATCTATAAATAAACCATCTAACCTAAACCTAATCTCTTATTCAGCCGCTGCCATAGTTCTACAGTAAAATTAGTGTGTATTGTTCTTCCTCCTTTTCTCTACTAAAAAAAATCTCTACCAAATTAAGTTATCTATATATATATTCAAGCAATTTGATGAATTTAGAAGAATCAAAGGGAGAAAGATTAAAGCAAAGCATTTTTCAAATTTATGCAGGCTCAAGTGCCAGGTGAGTTGGAATTAATATGAAATAGAAAAATAAAGTAGTTTAATTTCAATTGTTTTTTGGCATGTTAATATGAATTAATTTCTATTATTAATTGAGAATAGCTGTAAATTATTGCAACTTCTTCTTCCACTTCTCAAATCTAATTCATGTTGCTTTAAAATATGGGACATATAAATTATCTATTCACATTTTATGGCATAAATAGGATTGAAATTTATGTAAATTATTGTATCTTCTTCTTCTTCCACTTCTCAATTCTAATTCATGTTTGGGTTGAAATTTGGAACAAACGAATTGTTATTCACATTTCATAGCGTAAATAAGAGTGGTTTAAATAAATTGAATTAGAATTGTTTTTCAATTTCCAATGGTAGAACATGTAAGTTGAATAAATTCATAATATGTTACTTGAATAAAATTAGGTTTTGATTGATATAATTACATAATTTTGAATATGGCTTTGGAAAAAAATTGGGAATTCTAATTGGCATAATTGTTTGTTTCATATGTGGCCTAAAAATGTAAAAGTGAAATTTTGTGTAATTAAATGATTTGTGACTGTTGGACAAAAAAATTGTATATATTAAATCTCTAAAAATAGAACGTAAATTAGGGTGGAAAAAATGCAAATTAAAGGGACCCTAAAGGCTAGTGTAAATCTATAATAAAATTGCATAAAAGTTACAGACAAACCATACGGACTAAATGGACGTGAAATTGAAATATCATTTATGTAAGAAAAAGGAAAATTATGAAATAACCAAATTGGATATAAAAATGGCCTAGAGAAGATTAATGGAAATAAACAGTATGTAAATTGTAACTGTAAATTAGTTAATCTCGAAGCGATTTGGTAGGCAGACCTTGTAAAGGTATGGATAGGTGTTTCATGCAGTTAGGACCAAAATATAGTTTTGGTTGTACATATTAGAAGCAGGAAAGTAAGTTCGCAAGGATGTTTGTGAGCTTTCATAGGTTTCTAGTACGTAGGATAGATATCATCCGCAATCATAGGCTTCTTCAGGTAGATCGATGTGGATAGAACATGACAAGTGTGCTCCGATGTAGGCTTCTTTAGGCAGATCGTTAGAGGATTTTGTGCAGTCGACCTAGCTGCAGGCGCTCTTTTGGAGGACTGACACTTTGGATAGGGGCAAGTCCATGTTGATGGTCGAGGAGATAGGAGGATAGGAGTTTAGTTTGGCAGAGCTTGAGCGCAACTTCGGGGTCCTGCGAGGTTGTTTGATTCGGCACCGGTTAGACGTAAGAGGCATTTAGTCACAGTGCACGGGTGACGAGCATGACTTTTACGGCTGTAGCACGTGGATAGATAAGGATAGTAGGTCCAATAGGCCGATTGACATTTAGTATCATTGCATGGTTGACTTCCCTAGAGTGACCTTGGACTTTGGCTTCTTAGGAACAGTATCTTAGAAGGATTCACTATATTATATTATTCATCCTCTATGATATCCAAGGAAGACCTGGAATTAAACTGTTTTATTCTTTCTACTTCATTTTATTTCTCATTCACCAGACTTTATGTCTGACCCATGCCTATTTTTCCTATTTTCCCCAAATCACAGGGGGTAGGTCTAGGTTGCAGTTCTTTACAGCTTGGAGGGTCACTGGAGCAGTTGTTATCTTCAACTTTTATTTCTTTTGTTTCATGTACTTTGTTTCTCTTTTTTCCATACTTTACTCTATATATGGAGACCTATATTCTGAACTTTGTTATGTTTTATGTTTTGGTGGAAACTAATTGGTACTTTCAGTTTCAGGAATAAATTTGGGATAATTGTTATTTTTAATGAAGCTGTTTTGCTATTAATTTATAATTGGTGAAAGTTTTCTTCCGTTGTAATATTTAATCATTTTATGATATTGCCTTAGTCTCTGTGCTATGTTATGGATTTTTATTTCACCCGACCACCCATGCTTCTAGTCATGTCCGATTTTCGGGGTTCCTAGAAGTGCGAGGTGTCATAGTTGGTATTAGAGCTAAGGTTTTGGTAGTCCTAAAAATAGTTTAAAAATTTAAAGGTTTTCGAATAATTTTTTAAAGGATATTCCAAATAATACTTTTAAAAGTATATGTCTACATTTTGGGAAAAAAAGAAATTTTAGAAATGGGTCCCTCATATCTCTCCCTATCTATTGAACTATTTATGGAGTACATAATCCCTCTTTTTAATATCCACAAATAGAAATGTCTAAACCACAAGATATCCCCAAAGTTCTAGGCCTTAATATACCTGCTTGGTTCAGACGTTATTTGTAGGCTACGGCACGAGCAGAGCCACCAACTAGGGATGCTGCTTTAGCGGAAGGGGCTCCAGCCCATCCACCAGGCATTCCTGATTATCCCAAGTTATGCAAAGCCTACACCAACTTAGGAGGCAAGCCGTTTCTTGGCATCGAGTCATATACTGAGGCGAGAGCTTGGATCCGTAGTTATGAGTGGATATTTAGACTTATGGGATTGGTGGACTTGGCTTGGAAGCAGTTGGCTTCGTAGCAGTTGCAGGGAGAGGCTCTTTGTGGGTGGGAGATTGTGGAAGCTGAGGCTAATAATTTGACTTGGGCGGATTTTCGTACTAGGTTCGAGAGGAAATTCTTATCGCAGGCTGAAGAGGGAGTTCAGCTAGAGAAATTTATACAGCTCAAGCAAGGGGATATGATAGTTAAGGAATATGTTAATCAATTCAATGAGGTTGCCAGATTTGGATTAGACTTGATTAATACTCCTCATAAGAAGGCGCTAAAGTTTGCTTAGGGTTTGAGTCAGCCACTGTAGAGTTTGGCGGTGAGCCACATTCCAATGGGAGCCACTTTTAAGGGATTGGTAGAGATGGCTTTACTTGTTGATACTGAGAAGAAAGGAGATGTGGTGCAGAAGAATGATGGGAAGAATCAGTGGAAAGGAAAGAGGAGAGGAGGAGGAGGGTCAAGTGGAAAAAGGAAAGTTTCAAGTAAGGACCGGAAGTGCAATACTTGTGGGTAACCATGTCATCTTGCTAAGGATTATAGAGGGACAAGAGAGTGACCGAGACTGAGGTGCTATCTTTCCGATCAAGTAGGGCATAGGAAAAAGGACTGTCTGTCAAATCCTAAGGATAGTTCACAGACACCTTCACAGCCTGCTTAGGCTTATGCTTTAGAGGCAGCTCCTTCCATTAGTACTCGTCCGGTTGTGGACAAGGGAAAGAAGGTGATCATCGAAGTTGTGTTATCTATCTCTGATTTTCCAGTTCATACCATATTTGATTCTGGAGCTTCATATTCTTTTATATCTAGCACTCTAGTAGAGATTCTTGGTCTTGATGCTTGCTTAGTGACTGACCCGGTAGTAGTAACAAATCCCTTAGGAGGATCGGCCTATTTGTCCATGTTATGTCGGGATTTGAAATTGTTTATTTTAAGGGTGAGTTTGACTGTAGTGCCTTTGTATTGGGCTTTTCCGGGTTCAAGTTGATTCTTGGTATGGATTGGCTATCCACGTATGGTGCTGTTCTTGATTGCGATAAGAGCATGGTAAGCTTAGGAAGTTTTAGTGGATGTACCTTGGAGGTATCTTGTGATCCTAGAGGATCAGTCATGTTGAGCTACCGTTATTCTATTTACTTCTCGCCAATAGTATGAGTTCGGTATCCACTGTTAGAGACTTTCCAGATGTGTTCGAGGAGGTTGCTGGCCTTCCACCTTAAAGAGAGATCGAGTTCAAGATTTATCTTGTCGATAATGCCAAACCGGTTGCTTTACCGATAAGGCATATGGGTCCTAAGGAACATCGTGTGTTGAGCAAGCAGATTGGAGAGCTTTTGGAGAAGGGCTTCATTCGTAGGAGCATTTCTGAGTGGGGCACACCCCTTGTCTTTGCCACTAAGGCAGATGGCTCTCTCATGCTTTGCATGGATTATAGGAAGCTTAATAAGATGACGAAGAAGAATCGTTATCCTCTTCCCTTTATAGACGATATCATCAACCAGCTAGTAGGAGCCAAGGTATTTTCATAGCTTGATTTAGCCATGGGATTTCATCGGTTGCATGTGGTGGAGGATAACATCGAGAAGACTTCGTTTGGGACTCTAAATGGGTTATTGAGAGGTTCTTCATGCCATTTGGGCTAACCAATGCTCTGGCATATTTTGTGGACCTGATAAGTCAAGTATTTCGTGAATCATTAAACAAGTTTGTGGTGGTGTTCGTTGATGACATTTTGGTTTATTCGTTAAGCAAGGAGGAGCATATTATTCACTTGGAAGAAGTGCTTAGGACCCTGCGAGCACATAAGTTGAAGGTGAAGTTCTCCAAGTGCCACTTTTGGAGGCATGATGTTCGGTTTTTGGTACACATAGTTTTGGAGGATGGACTTGCAGTAGATCCGGCGAAAATGGCAGTAGTATAGGATTGGCAGACCCCTAACAATGCCATGGACATAAAGAGTTTTCTTGGTCTTGTAGGCTACTATAGGAAGTTCATTAAGGACTTTGCTAGGATATCAGCTCCACTTACCCACCTTACCAAGAAGAACTCGGCTTTTGTTTGGGATGCCAAGTGTAAGGATGCCTTTGTGGTACGGGGCTGGGGGCGGTGCTGATGCAAGAGGGTAGGGTAGTGAGTATTGCGAGTAGACAGTTGAAAATGCATGAGAATAACTACCCGACGCATGATCTTGAGTTGGCGCTGTATTTTTTGCTCTCAAGTCTTGGAGGCACTATCTCTTATGATAAAAATTTGAGATTTTCATGGATCATAAGTCTTTGAAGTATCCATTCTCTTAGAAAGACTTGAATTTGAGACAGCAAAAATGGATGGAGCTTTTAGCCTCTTATGACTTTGAGATTTCTTATACCCCTAACAAGGGTAATATTACGGCGGATGCGTTGAGTAGACACAAAGTGGTTTTAAGTCCTTTATTTTTGGAATGGAAGAATTTGGAGTACATTGCTACCTTTGGTTTTAGACCTCTACTGGATTTAGCTCTAGGATTGTTAGCAGCCCTCGACATCTGATCTACTTTGATGAAGAAGATTGGAGCAAGGCAAGGTGAGGACAAAGAGTTAAAGGACATTTTAGATAAACTTGGTAGAGGAGAGTCATCACCACATCTTAGCCACTATACCACAGAAACTAGGGGATGACTTAGAAGGGATGGTAGATTTTGTGTTCCCCGTAGTGAGGATTTAGTAGATGCGGTATTGGCCGAGTCACATCTTTCTAGGATGACAGTGCACCCTGGTGGTGATAAGATGTACTAGGATATGAAGAGGGTATTCTATTGGCTCGGAATGAAGAAGAGGGTGGCAGAGTATTTATCGAAGTGCATCACTTGCTATAGGGTAAAGGTGGAACAGAAGAAGCCCGAAGGACTGTTGTAGCCATGGGATATTCCATTATGGAAATGGGAGAGCATCTCAATGGACTTCATGGATGGATTACCAAGGTCACGAAGAGGGAACACGAGCATTTGGGTCACAATGGATAGACTGACAAAGAGTGCTCATTTTATACCCATTAAGAGTAATAGGACGACAGCTTCTTTGGCGACTCTTTATGTAAGGGAGATATTTAGGCTTCATGGAGTTCCCGCAAGCACTGTGAGCGATAGAGATCCATTATTCACCAGCGATTTTTAGAGAAGTCTTCAGCAAGCCTTGGGAACGGAATTGAATCTGAGCGCGGCATATCACCTACAAACAGATGGACAAACTGAGAGGGTAAATAGGGTTTTGGAAGATTTTATCAGATTATGCATCATTGACTTCGAAGGCTCTTGGGAAGACCCCCTACCTTTAGTGGAGTTCACGTATAATAATAGTTATCAAGAAAGCATTGGGATGGCACCGTTCGAGGCCCTTTATGGCTGACCATGTAGATCACCAGCCTGTTGGTGGGATACCACCGATAGGATCTTGCTTGGACCAGACTTGGTGAGGGAAGCTTCCGAGAAGGTGGATTTGATTCGCAAGAGGTTAAAGACTGCATAAGATAGACAAAAGTCATATGTCGACAGAAGACGTTCAGATTTGGAGTTTAAGGTTGGAGATATGGTTTTTTTTAAGGTTTCTCCTATGAGAAACAATATGAGATTTGGCTCAGTGGGTAAGTTGGTACCGAGATTTGTAGGACCCTTCCCTATTACCGCACAGATGGAAAAAGTGGCATACATAATTGATCTTCCAGATAAGTTGGTAGATTTCACGATGTTTTTCATGTTTCGCATCTGAGGAAGTGTCTACATGATTCCGCGGTAGTGATAGAACCCGATTAGCTAAGGGAAGTGGAAATAGAGCATGAATCACTAGTGTGTCGTACACCCACCCGTATATTGGAAGATGGCATCAAGAGATTACGTGACAAGGAAGTTCGTCTAGTGAAGGTTCTATGGGGAGATGACCCCAAGGAGTGCACATGTGAATCTGAGGAGAGAATTCGAACTTCTTACCCCTTTCTATTTGAAGATACACTTCAAATATCCTATCTTTGATCTTTGATCTTTTCTTAGTTAGAATCTTTTCGACAATCTTTAGGTGAAACCTATGGATGGTAGCTTGGTTGTAAACATGTCATTAGGGCATGTTATGTTCGATAGATGAAAACGATTGCAAGTTAATGCCAATGTTTGCAAATGGATGCATTGAATGCACTAGATAGATATTTATTAGTATAATCGGCCAACTAGGTACATACACCTGCATATGCATGCCTGTTATCTATTGCATTTGCACATGGTTGTATGTGTGTGTGTGTGTTTGTGTGTGTGTGCATAAATGGATGTTGCATATGGATTGTGCATTTGGGTGAATGATTGAAACATACATATAGAATTATCAATTATACTAGGGTAATTGCATACATTTGGTTGCATGACATTAGCATACTTGCATTACAAGAGGTCAAATGAATTAGTAGACCGACTACCTTTTCGCATTAGGTAAGTTCATATGCATTTCACTTTGCATAAATCATAACTTGCATTAGTTAAAAATAAGGACAATGGTAGAAATGAATGATGGTTGAGTAGATGGATGTAGTTCTTGGATGTTGGTTATTAATTACGTTCTTCCGTCTTTGGAGATTTCAGAGACGAAATCCTTTAAGGGGAGAGAATGTAACACCCCGTTATTATGTAGGAAATATGATTAAAAAGAAATTAAAAGCACATTTGGTATAGTGGTAAAGGTGCATGTTGATTTCTTTAGTGACCAAGGATCAAGTCCCGTTGTTGCCCATAATGTGGAGCGATGTTTTTTTAGCTGGTTCATTTCCAGTGATTTTCCTACGTATTTCAGCGTTGTTTCTGATATGTGGCAGCTTATCATTCGCTTCAGTGATGTAATAGGATGATATGGCTAAATTTTATTGGTTGAGTGATGTGTATGGGAAAGAATGGATAACCATCAAGTGTATGGAAGAGCCAGATTTAATCTAAAATAATCTAATGGATTATATTCACTCAAACAATCTACAAAATAAATCATCTACCCTAAACCAAATCTCTTATTCAGCCCTTGCAATAATTCTACAGTAAAATTAATGTGTATTATTCTACCTCCTTTTCTCTACTAAATAAACAAATCCCTACAAATTAAATTATCTATATATATTCAAGCAATTTGGGGCATTTAGAAGAATCAAAGGGAGAAATATTAAAGCAAAGCTTTTTTCAAATTTATGCAAGCTCAAGTGCCAGGTGAGTGGGAATTAATATGAAATAGAAAAATAAAGCAGTTCAATTTCAGTTTTTTCTGGCACGTTAATATGAATTAATTTCTGTTATTAATTGAAAATAGATATAAATTATTGCAACTTCTTCTTCTTCCGCTTCTCAAATCTAATTCATGTTGGTTTAAAATATGGGACATATAAATTGTCTATTCACGTTTTATGGCATAAATAAGATTGAAATTTATTTAAATTATTATATCTTCTTCCATTTCTCAATTCTAATTCATGTTTGGGTTAAAATTTGGAACAAACAAATTGTTATTCACGTTTTATGGCGTAAATTAGATTGGTTTAATTAAATTGAATTAGAATCGTTATTCAATTTCTAATGGTAGAATAGGTTAGTTGAATAAATTCAGAATATGTTACTTGAATAAAATTATGGTTTTGATTGATATTTTTAATATGGTTTTTGAACAAAATTGGGAAGTCTAATTAGCATAATTGTTTGTTTCATATGTGGCCTAAAATGTAAAAGTGTAATTTTGTGTAATTAAATGGTTTGTGTCTATTGGATAAAAAATTTGTATAGATTAAATCTCTAAAATAGAATGTAAATTAGGGTGAAAAAAATGTAAATTAAAAGGACCTTAAAGGCTAGTGTAAATCTGTAACAAAATGGCATAAAAATTACATACGGACCATACAAATTGAACGGACGTGAAATTGAAATACCATTTATGTAAGAAAAAGGAAATTGTGAAATAACCAAATCGGATGTAAAAATGCCCAAAGCAGATTAATGGAAATAAATAGTATGTAAACTATAACCATAAAATTAATTAATCTGGAAGGGTTTTGGTAGGGAGACCTTGTAAAGGTCTGGATAGGTGTTTCATGCAAATAAGACCAAAATATAGTTTCGGCTGTACGTACTAGGAGGGGACAAGTAGGTTCGCAAGGATGTTTGTTACCTTTCATATGTTGCTAGTACATAGGATAGATAGCATCAGCAATCGTAGGCTTCTTCGGATAGATCAACGCGGACAGAATAGGACAAGTGTGCTCCAACGTAGGCTTCTTTAGGCAGATCGTTGGAAGATTTTATGCAGCCGACCCAGCTGCGGGCGTCCTTTTGGAGGACCGACACTGTGGATGAGGGCAAGTCCACATTAGTGACGGAGGAGACAGGAGGATAAGAGTCTAGTTTGGTAGAGCCTGAGCGCAACTTCGGGGTCCTGCGAGGTTGTTTGAGTCGGCGTCGGTCAGGCGTAAAAGGCATTTTAGTCACAGTGTGCGGGTGAAGAGCATGAATTTCAGATAGGTAAGGACAGCTGGTCCGACAGGCAGATTGACGTTTAGCATCACTACATGGTTGACTTTTCTAGAGTGACCATAGACTTTTGCTTCTTAAGAATTATATCTTAGAAGGATTCACTGCATCATATTGTTCACCCACTACAATATCCGAGGAATCCCTGAAATTAAATTGTTTTATTCTTTCTGCTTCATTTTATTTCTCATTCGCCCGACTTTATGTCTGACCCATTCCTATTTTTCCTATTTTCCCCAAATCATAAGAACACAGGTCTAGGTTGTAGTTCTTTGCAGCTTGGAGGGTCATTGGAGAAGTTGTTATCTTCAACTTTTGTTTCTTTTGTTTCATGTACTTCGTTTCTTTTTTTTCATACTTTACTCTATATATGGGGACCTATATTGTGAACTTTGTTATGTTTTATGTTTTGGTGGAGACTACTAGGTAGTTTTGGTTTAAAAAATAAATTTGGGATAATTTTATTTTTAATGAAGCTATTTTGCTATTAATTTATAATTAGTGAAAGTTTTCTTCCGTAGAAAATATTTTAATCATTTTATGTCATTGCCATAGTCATTGTTCTATGTTATGGATTTTTATTTCATCCGATCATCCGTGCTTCTAGTCATGTCCGATTTTCGAGGTGCTAGAGGTGCGGGGTGTCACACTAGGAATCAACTAAACAAAATGAGTAATGTAGCATTTATATCAACAAATGAATTCAAAAGTCGTAAAGAAGCATCTTTTGACGATTTATGCAATCTTGCAAGGAGGATTAACTTAATTTATAAGAAATGATGTTTGGGAACATGTATCTCGACCTAATGATCAATCAGTTATTTGTACTAAATGGTTTTCTAAAATTACTTAAATTAACTTGAAAAGGTTATAAGAAATAAATCATGATTAATTAGGAAAAAGAAATAGATTATAATGAAACCTACACCCACATGGCTCGTCTAAAAGTCATGCTTATATTATTAGCTTTCGAAAATTATAATAATTTCAATTTATATCAAACGGATGTCAAAAGTGTGTTTTAAATGGTATAATAAAAGAAGATTTATACATTGAGAAACCCTGTTATTTGAGCATGAAAATTTCCTAATCATGCCTATAAAGCATAAATGGCATTACATGGTTTAAAACAAGCACCTCGTGCTTGTATGTAAAACTAAATCTTATTTAATACAATCAGCTTTTGATTTAGGAAAGTAGATACAACACTATTTATAAAAATAATTAATAATGATATTCAATTGATATTGATTTATGTAGATGAAATTACCTTTGGTTCAAAATGTGACGCCCCACCTCTATACCCACGCTAGCCAAGAACACACCGGAGTAGTGCTGTCAACTAGCACGGAGAATAAGGCTGTTGAGGAGCGACCATCCATGTAATTGCTTATCACACGGTGGCTATAAATAATCTTCGGAAACAAACATAGAAATAATCATATCACAAATCAGTCACAGATATCCATATCACAAATGCGGAAGAAGATATGAATATATAACTAACACATGAAAGTGTACATCAGAGTAGTGGTCAGTAAGATCCACGATAATACAAAAGAATAGCAACACGTGCTATACAAAAGAATACAACTATGAGTCTATATCTCAAGTGTATACAACAAAAACTGCTAATCTAAACAGTTAGCCAAAAGTCAGAGTGATGAATCCCTGGGAAGAAGTCAAGCAGAAGCACCTGTAACATCTCGGTCTGACCCGAGTATTATTTAAGAAAATAATAAACGGGTCAGTCTAGCTATAAATATCAGATGACATGATATAACATAAAAGATATGGCATAAACATAAACATCCATAACGACATACCACTATAAGTATGTAAATAATGATCAACAGAAGATCAATCAATAAGAGATAATCAATATCACAAGAATCTTCTCAAAGATTCGGAAAGGGCATCATACCCCAAACTTGTACTCATAACAAGTCAATGACATAAATTCTAGAAATCAATGCAAGAAGTCCAGAAATCATAGAAAAGAGAAAGAGGCCTATCACATGACGGTCCGAAGACCAAGGGGAGCTACCCCACATGTGTGAATGGAATCACACAGATTAAGGTCCAGACTAACCAAAAAGCAAAAAGGTATGTGTGAGTGGAATCACACAAGTGGTGTCTAGTCTAACCTCGCAACAAGAGACATCGCACAGTTGCTAGTCTAAATCATCAGAATGATCGTCATGATCAACGAGAAGTGTCAATTTCACTAAGCTAGTAAATATAGAAGTTTAGCTTCATGTCCCATAACCACTTGCTTAACTTAAATATTTACGAACGAACTGTAAATCTTCACTAATAAAATGTGTCACAAGTGGTTCAATCGAACAAGTCCAAGAATTAACCGACGAAGTGAACGCAAGCGTTTCATACCACTTGTTTTACTAAGTCGTTTAATTAGATTTCTCATCCGAGTGAGTTAAAGGTTTGTATATACTAATAGATTGGAAAACGGTTTAAGAAAAGAGATTTGTTACGGAAAATAGAGTTGAAATCATTTTGTTGAAAGAGTTTTGATATTTACTACTAGTATTGAAACCTTTATATTTTTAAAATGACAAATCACAGAAGAGATTGTAGAAACAATCATCACAAAGATCACATTCGGAGATGTGAATAAAATCCAAGGAAATCAGCTCAAAAGCATCAAAGTGGAAGTTCCCCAACGACCAAATGTGGCCGAGATAACCAGAGATGGTTTTTCTCGAAGAATGGTCAACTCAGCATCTCAACAAAGCAAGTTTTGTTGAATGTTTTTCAGATAAGATCCCCTACGGAGGGGGGGTCCAGGGGGGGTGGCAACCCCCCAAGGTGGGGGTGCGGGGGCAACGCCACCGCTTACGGGGTTCGACCTGCCCGGTCAGGTCGCGGGGGTCTAGGGGGCAGCGCCCCCGGCGGGGTGCGGGGTGCGGGGCAGCGCCCCGACCAAAACGTTACGACCTAGTGAAGACAAAATGAGGTCTAACGACCTAACGACTCAAGGGTCTAACGACCTAACGACTCAAGGGTCATACGACCTAACGACTCAAGGGTCATACGACCTAACGACTCAAGGGTCTAACGACCTAACGACTCAAGGGTCATACGACCTAACGACTCAAGGGTCATACGACCTAACGACTCAAGGGTCATACGACCTAACGACTCAACAGAGTCGAGCGACCTAAGGTAAATGGTCCAACGACCTAACTCAAACGACTTATCTGGAGCTTAGGTCGGAGACGACCTACGAGATAAACCAGGACGACTTAGTGGACGAGCGACCTAAGGTTTGCCTAGAGATTATAGGTCGGAAACGACCTAAGACTTAAAGCTTAACTCGCGAGCGACCTACGGCTTAAGGCTTAACTCGTGAGCGACCTAATTCCGAAGTGCCAATTCTTCCAGAACGACCTAAAGTTAACTCGTGAACGACTCACGACCCATGGACGAACGACTTAACTCCGAACGACCTAAAAATGGCCAGAACGACCTAAGTGCAGAAAATTCACCAAAACGCTAAAAATTGGAGTTTTTCGCCAATCCAATCCAAACCAAATGCTAACATGCATGCAAAAATGATAGGGAATCATTCCCAACAGTCCAATATAGTTATAGGCTAGAATTGTGAGATAAAAATCTCACCTTTGCACCAAATATCAATGAAAATGAAGTTTTAAGCAAGCAAGAATCAATCCTTCTTCTATCTAAGCACAAGAAGCTTGAATCCAATGTCTTCTTCTTGAATTTGGAGTAGAAAGATGGATTGCAATTGAATTTGAGTTTTGGAATTTTAATTTCCCATTCCCTCCACCATTAATGCCAAAGCTTGATTAGTTAGGAAATTTATGAAGAGTGAGGAGAAGAGGGTTGGAACTTGGGCTTAATAGGCTAAACTAACCCAAAGTCCAAAGCAGGAAAAGTTAGTGAAATTTCACTAACTCCAAACCTATCGATGTTTATACTTAAAAAAGTTGTAAATGACATTTCGAACTCAATGGAAGTGGTCTCGAGTCCTAATTTGACCGTTTGCAAAAAGTAGCTTTTCGGACCAAAATCCGATTAACGAGTTAATATTTAAATAAAATATTTAAATACAAACTCGATAAATATGCGGGTTGTTACACAAAATTTCAAAATAATGACAAAATAATTTAAAATGAGCCATTTTGGAGAACTAACTTTATTTATGGGACTTCAAATTAAATAATTAAAATTTTACAAGATAAGAAAAATATATCAAAAAACCTGTAAAAAGATTTGGAATGTCAAATACTGGTGGAAAATCCACTCTAATGGCATCCAAAGTAAATTTAGGTAAAGAAAAAAAATCTAAAGATATAGATCAAGAACTGTTCATGAAATGATCGGTGCTAGTTTACATCACCGCAGGTAGACAAATTTCATGCATAGTGTATATCTTTATTCGAGATATCTATCAAACCTTGAAAAATTCCACCTTAAAGTTGTTAAAAGAATCCAAAGACACGTTAATAGCACTCTAGACTGTGGACTATTTTATCCTAATGATTGCACATTTGACTTAATATCTTATAGTGATGCTAATTGTGCAGGCTGCAAATCTAATCGAAAAAGTACAAGTGGTACAAGTCACTTCTTAGGACACTCACTTATACCTTGGTAAGTACAAACCATTATTCTGTCTCTCTATCCACAAAATATGTTAAATATATATCTACAGCTCTAGCATGTACACAAGTCTTTTATATGCAACAAATCTTAAAATGTTTTATGCTAAATATCACTCAATCATTTGTATAATGTGACAATACTAGTGTGACAAATTTTTAGAAAGTACATCTAATTATGTTAGGACAAAACACATAGGCATAAGACATTATTTTCTAAGAGATCTTATAAGCAAAGGAGATATCAATTCAAAATTTATAAATATTAAAATCAAATAGCGGATATTTTAACAAAACATCTCATTCAAAAATATTATTAAATTAAATTGGGAATTAGGTATTTGCTCATTCTCAAAAATATGAAAGTTAATACACAGATAACTAAATATATAAATAGCCACTAATATAAAAAAATTGAAAAAAAAAATCCAAATCATATGTCAAAATACGTATACGCATATGTCAACTACATGCCATTTTAGCCGTAACCAACTTTCACTCCCCACTTATGAAACTGATTTGCTTTGTGGTTTTTCCCATCTCTTTATCTTCTAACCCCAGAAGACTCAATAAAAAAATTACTTTAATGGATCCTACTTCATCTAAAAGCTTAAGGGAATCTTGTTGAACAAAAGGGAAACTTCTCCAATCTTACCCCCTAATGTCGTGGTCACAAATGCCTAGTAGTTAAGGACCATCGACATCAAGTATTTTATGTATACGTTGTTTGCATTTGTTAATGTTTATATTAATATTTTATGCACAATATGTTTTTAATAAAATCATGTTTATTTTCATTATATCCCAACGATAAAAATATAAATTTATACACGCACACAGATATACATACATACATATACATAAAGAAACCAAAAATGCAAGAAAAGGCTATGTATATAGATATACACAATCTGACATGACAACTATATGAATAAGTAATTCTATGTTGACATACACAAATTTAAGTCCATTTATTCTTTTAATTTTTAGCTTTAACATTTTATGTTAATAATTTAGATACCTAGATGCTGATTTATAGAACTATTAAACACTTCATCACCATATTTATATTAACTACATTTTATACATATTATTATATCTCATTTTTTATTGATGGAAAATTAGGAGAGAAAAGGGTATAAATATAACTTTAAAAAAGATATGGGATAGGGGTAGTTAATGTATTTATGGGGAATCAAATTTAAATTAATCTTGTATTTTATCCAGGAATATTTAGATGGTTGTCATCATAGAAAGGGGGAAATTGTTAGAACCATAGGCATTGGTTTTGATGACAACGGTACTAATGATTTTCCATGTGTATGTATGTATGGTGTAGTATAGTATAGGAAATACAGGAACGTATCAAGACATATAAAAGGATAATAAAGTTCAGATGTTGTACACAAATCTTGGTAGATTAATACAAGTATTCAAGTACAAGACCGAATAGATAAAGAGGAATCGAGACTAATGAAAAACCGCCACTCCAAAATACAGAGTACATTAGAGTAAAAAAACATTATCAGCTGGATAGTTATAAAATCTTGACCATACAATAGCGATATGGATACTATATAATACAGCAGAAAATAAAACACTACGATAGATGGACCTCTAGCTTCTCTCCAAGATCTCCATAAGACCAAAGCCAACCTAGGAAAATATTCAGTCTGACCTGAGCATTATAATAAAATAACACTTGGATTATTCTGGAAATACCAGCGTGAGAAACTCAAACAATTAGGAACATATAAAAGTTCTGTGAGACCACACTGCCAATGCGGAACGGGTTTTTATCTCACAACAATAACATCCATACAGGAAAGAGTAGAGATAAACAAAATGAAACAAATGTAAATAAGAATGGGCGTAAATAGTATTAAAAACCAAACTTGAAAGAATGAAAATAAAATGAGCAAAATACAAAATGGACAAAATGGATCAAACAAGATAATAGTCCAAACTTGATAAAATGGATAAAACCAATAATTAAACATCGTAAAGAGTGATTGACTCTTCTCATTTCAATTAAAGAAAAACAGATTCAAAGGTTCAAATTTAAAAAAGGAAAGGAAAATTTCCAACAAATGACTAGGAGGGTACATCCCCTTTACAGAAGTATACCTCTAGAAATATACTTGAAAACCTCGGGAACACCAAGCTGGACCCCGCCAATCCTTACCTAGAATCCTAGCATTTTATATCTAAATGTGCAAAACTGAATCCAACCTAGAGTGGATATGAAAATATCCTAATGGAAGCAACCTCACATAACTTAAGCCCCCAAAAACATGCACTTTGGTTTAGTCATTTCCGACAAAGAATAACAAAGCTCAAAGTGCAGCAAATCATTTTTACGGTGATGATACATCATGAAGAAAGTTGAATCCGATAATTAATAAATGAACTATCGGGGATAACTAAAATGATCTTATATGAAAATTAAATATCATATATTTACCACTACTCGTCGATTCCAAACAAGTGTTATCTCTCGGTTGAAGATGAAGCTTGGCAAGTAGAGATACTATTACCTCTAGGCATTGCCTTGATGACATTTTCAACAATCGATATAGAAACAAGTCTAAGCCTCAACATTTAGCATTAAAAGTATGGCTAGATCCTTTAAATATAAACAATATCATTTACGGAATTACTTTCGCATAACCGAATCGAAATTTACTTCTTAAAACTGAACTTGTGCCTGATTTCCATATTACAAATATTTGTAAAAACACTTTGGAAATACTCTTTAAAAAACATTATTTTAAAAGACAAACTTATAATACTAAGTGTATTAAAACAAGGGTTAAAAAAATGTCATTAAAACATTGTTTATTGTAAACCCAAACAATTTACACTTAGCTTTATTTATAAATAATTCATTTTAAAGGATTTTCTCATTTAAAACAATCACTTGTAAATTTAAAACAATATTTATTATCCTAAAGAAAATAAAATAATTTAAATACCTTTATAAATTTAAAACAATATTAATTGTCCCAAAAGATAATTAGCCTTTTAAAAATAAATCCATTATCTTTAATAAAATAGTTAACTATTTCCAGACACTTTTATATCGTCAGTAAATTAACTTTGAAATCTTTATTAAATCAGTTTATTAACTTTAAAACATTTTCATCAAATTAGTTAATTTAGTTTAATCACTTTTATTAAATTAATTTACTTTAAATATCATCAATTAAAAAATTATTAAATTCAAATAATCAATAATTAAAATAAATAATTAATCTCAAACATCATTAATTAAAATGATTAATAAATTTAAAATGCCATTAATTAAAACAATTAATTAAGTACAATTAATCATTAATTAATTGCATTAATTAAATTCAAACATCATTAGTTAAAACGATAAATTAAATACAAAAAATCATTTGTTAAAAATGATTAATTGACTATAAAACATCATTAATTAAATGATTAAATAAATATCAAATATCATTAGTTAAACAATTAATTTAAAACAATCATTAATTAAAATGATTAACTAAAGTTAAAATAATTAATTAAAACGATTTAATTAAATTCAAATCTCATCAATCAAATAGATTAATAAATTTCAAAACATCATTAATTAAAATAATTAATTAATTCCAAAATCATTTGTTAACATTAGTTAGTTAACTTTAAACATCATTAATTAAGACAGTTAATTAATTCAAAACACACATGACAGGGTTTTGGAGATGAAAATTAATATGTTATAGCAAAAATCGCTCTAACGACACTTAAACAATCTAAATGGAATATCAAGATTTATTTCAATCAAATAACAATATAACACATAAGGATGTAAATAAATAATTATTGGCAAGAAAACCCTCAGGGTCTCCCTACAAATTTTTCTTGCAAAACAATGGTTAAGGACATTATATATAATCATATGGGTTCATAACAACCAAGTTAATATGTCATCCATTTTCCAAATTAAAATTCAACCAAACAATCAATCAAACAATTTAACTAACATCTAAGCAATCAATAATAGTTTATAGCATTATAGATATAATATAGTAAAACTAAATATGATTTAAACTTACATTGATTCCAGTTTTGACCGAAGCGTTCCAGTTTGGAGGGCATTCGATTTTAGCCAAAAATTCCACTACTTACAAATCCAACCTGTAATGACCCGCAAATCCGTACCCCTTGAGTCAACACTATTCTACCTAAATCAACTCAAGTTGTACAGAAATACGATCCATTTGGGTTAAAGAAGAAGAGGTAGAAGAAGAAAATAGAAAACAACAACAGAATCTAACCATCGCAGCGGAATAAAATATAATAGATATTAACATATCTTTACACCAAAAAAAAATATATATGTTTATATATTACATCATCAGAGTACATCAATCTCAATTCAACATCAATAACATACAACTGGATATACAGCTAATCAACACAGCGGAATATATATAAATAAGTACGAAAGTACGTATCGTCATCCTGCTCGTCTCCTAAGCTCCACAGCATCATATCCTGTATCCTATAATACACGGTCTGACCCGAGCATTATAGTTAAATAACACCCGAGTCAGTCTGGAATACGAGCGTGAGAAAATCACACTCAATTGAATATTAAAGTTTCAAAAATCCTTTGAAAACAAAAGCATCACGTAAGACCACGCCACAAATAAACATGTCGGGTTTTTACATTACGATAGCTAAAACAATTTTTTTATTAAAATCCTCTGATATTATAATAGTGTCTATAGAAAGTAAAATAGAATCTAGCTGAAATGCTTGCATCTCATGCTTCAGCAGTAGTTGGGCACAATCAAAACCGTACAGGTGCGTAGGGAAAATGGATTTCCAACTAATGACTAGGCACTGGGGTATAACCTGTCACAGTACCTGGTCTAGATCAGCGTACCGAGGACCCACCCTAAGCCCCCTGCAACACAAGGCCGGAACCATCCCTTACTGGACAGTCCCGAGCAAGATCACCCCGCGGTTGGGATCAACAACCGCCCACTAAGCCGAAATAAAAAGGGACATCTAGACAGGGATGACCTCACCCTGAAATGGGTGCTACCCACCTAGCCTTGCTGCATAACCCCTGATTTTCAGTCATTCCCGGTTGACGAGGCTTGAGGCTAAGCGTTACCTTTATAGAACATATACCTTAGAATGCCCATCGTCCACCCGACGTTGTTCCGAAAGCATTCATCCATACAAGTCCGTCCCGGGTTCGAACGGAACCGAAGGCACTATTCCTACTACATCCATTTTGGAAATATCCTCAGGATTAGTAGCGACTAGCCCTTGCACCTCACTGCTCCATCTTCGAATCCAAACTCGTTTCCCACGAAACGTACCAACCGAATCATAGTGGTTTTCGAGAAATAAATCTCGATCTCGGTCTCTCCGAAACGATCAACGCAGTTGGCCAATGTTGATAGTCGGTTATTTAACTATCAATTAACATTCACAAACATCCATCAAACAATAAATAATCTCCTAAATTATTTATTGACCTTAAAATATCTTCACAAGGTATATTTCTGTTTTCAACCCCTTTGAAAACAATTCCAAACCATTCACTTTTCGTGGAATGAATTTCCAAATATTTACATCCACTGGAAACACCAAGTACAAAACTTTAGATTTTTTTTAAAATAATTTAAAACTCTTTATTATAAAATATACTTTAAAACATTTAAATTAAAAACTACTTCAATATTTTATTAAATATATATTTATTTTAGGAATATTTAAAATGAGGTTACTTTAATAAAATATAAAACTAAATTTCCTCTTTTATAAACAATTACCAAGTCACTTTTAATTAATTACTACCATAATAGATTAAAAGAAAAACTTACTTTAGAATTTAAATATTTTAGAAATAATAAATTTTCCAAAACTTGCTTTTTAAAACAGCTTTAAAACCTTTAACTTATATTTAAAAATTCACTTTGAAAACGTACTTGGTTATCTAGGGAGAATTCCCAATCTCAATCAGTTAAATCAATTTTCCAAATTGATTCCCAATTTATTCCATTTGAAATAAATTTCTTTACTTACTCAGTTCATTTCAAAATTCATTAATTATGGACTTTATTATTATTATTATTTTCCATTTGATTTCAAACCTTTTAACTAAAATATAAAAATTTCAAGTTATTCCCAATTTGTTCTTTATTCTTTCCAAAATTCAAATCTTAAATTTAAAATAAGTGCTATGTTCTTTTAAATAATAACGCTGAAGTTTAAAATTTATTAACTTTCTGTTTATTCAATATTTCCTTTTCATATGCGGAATTTATTAATTAGCATTTTGAATCCACTAATATTCTTATCCAATTCATTTTAATTCATTTACATTCTTTATAATTACGTCACCTTTAAATTCGCTTCCTTTTATTTCCAAAAATTCACTTCTACATATTTTGATATCAGTGAACCGAAATATATTCAGGCAACTATAGCATTCAATATTCCATTATAATTCACCACAGAATATTAATTAAGCACCACAGAGAATATTAAATAATTTAAATAAATGTTGAGGAACCCAGTTGGATCCCTCCAACCTGCTTTCCCTGCATCCACAGATGTTAGCGCAACATAAAATACCAATTCCACTTCGAGGTGAAATATCACGGTATATGGGTTTTAAATATAAAAAACATCCGCTATTTAATGTAGGAAATCAAACATTCCAAGATATACTATATACTACTATATAATATAACACACCAAATCAAATCAATCAATCAACCAATTATTTAAATTTGACTATTTAAATTTAATTTAAACTCAGCTGAGTGAGATTAACTCACCTTTGTTTTTGATTTGCAGTCTATTTCCATTCATTTCAATTCCAGCTTGTTTCTCGATTTTAGACCTTGAATAAACAATTTACGATTGATCATTATTTGTATTTATCGAACACCTTAATTTCTCTTTATTAAATTAATTTGAACTAATAAATTGATTTTAAACCAATTCTCGCTTAATAAATTTTTTTTAATGTCTGAAATAATTAAATAAGCTAACTAAATACGTTAATCACTTTATTATTGTTTTAAAACTAAACAGCAAGTGAAAATATAAATATATATATATATATATATATATTCTTTTCTAAAAAAAATCCTGTAGTAACCAAAAATAATTAAATTGGTTGATTGAACAAATAAATCATCAAAACAATTTTTTTATATATCTAAGTTCATCATAAACCAGTGAACATATTTAAAAAAAATTCCTGTTTCTTTCAAACTTTGTCAGTCCAAACAAAATTTATTTCCTGTATATAATAAAACGGCATATATATATATATATATATATATATATATATATATATATATCTTCTGTATTCTCACTCTCTTATAAATCTATGCATACATTTATTAATTGAAAAATAAATAATAATAAAAATACAAAAGCCCTACTGTTACAAAAAATTTCTTTTCTGACTTTTGATCATTCAATTTTAAACTGGAATGCAGATCGAAATTAAACAAGTTGTAATTTATACCTTATTGGAATAACACACAGGACATCCACCTGGTTCGTCACCACGAAACCCTACGTCAAGCCCTCTGCCTTGCTCGCGTTTCCCCCAAAATTGCGTGCTCCATCGCCTCCAACCACATGCCCACTCCCATAACAGACGCAACCCCAAACCCTAATCGGGACCATCCCCTCGCGCGCAGCCCCAAACGCCACAACGCACGCGAACCCTAGCTGAGCAACCCCCGCGACCTCCAATTCGAACATCAAAGTAGCTGCCGCCACTTGAACCTCCGTGTACTCGAGCTCGATGTCGAAGCCTCGGCCCTCTACCGTAGTATGAGTCCACTCGTGGCCCTTTTTTTTTTAAAGATGCGAAATCAAGTTTGAAAGGCTTGGCCATTTTTTTTATAATTTAACTAAGGGTTTCGATTTTGAAGAATGAGGCTTCGGCTAATTTATTTAAGTGGAAATGAATCCGAAGAGAGGGGAAAAGAAGCATGCGTTAGAAGCTAGAAGAGTGTGGCTTCTATGAAATGGTTTGACTATGTAAATTCAAGTTAATTAATTCTTCCATGCATTTACGGGTTGTACGATCAAACGGTAACTCTGAACGCTGCAAATTGAAATCCGATAATAATATAATATTACGGATCCAATGGAACTGATTTCGTCAAATTCCGAGGCTGTGCCTCGGAAGGCTATTTTTAAATTCAATTTAAACGATATAAATTCAAAATTGAACAAAACACTTCCAAATTCAATTTTAACACTCCTATTATTCTCAGCACTATCTATATAAATTTTACAAACCCTTATATTATGTATAACAGGCTTAGAATTCCAGATTCAACATTTTACCTAATTTCAAATTATTAAATTTAATAGTTTGATTATCAAATAAATAGTGATATTTGAATTCAAGTTAAAATTAACTTTTAAATATTTAAAGTCAATTAAATATTCCAATTTCAAACGCTCAAAAATTCCGGGTCGTCACGTTCCTCCCCTCTTAAAAGAATTTCGTCCCCGGAATTACTAGTTAGGAAGAATGATCAAATACCCTTACTATTTTCCAAAACCAAACAGTTTAATTAACTTGCCATACATATCTTTTATTAAAGACCCACTATCATTCTTACTAACTTCCCAAACTCCCCCATAATTTACAAACAGTACTATTTGCTTAATCATTCAAATTTCAATTTAAACCAAAATTTTGAATTATCAAAATTTTCTCAAAAATTTTCTAACTCTCTAAATTTCCAAAAAATTTCGCCAGCATCTCCTTTGCGCGGCTAGCTCGGTACAACTACAAAAGGCCTCCACGGGCTCCCAAATTCCAAAAGAAAACAAAAGGCCAAGTGGCTCGATCAAAAATCCAATCAAATTTCATACCAAAATTAAAATACATACCTTTTTGTCGAATAATTCAAATTTATCTTCTGAAATCAAAATCAATTCACTTTTCTCTTTATAATACCTGCATATCTTACTTAGCAATAATATCCAATCACAACATTCCAAAAACATTTTATCGACTTCCTTACAAAGTGTCGATATTTATTCATTCAAATATTACTTAGAATATATTTGTAAGATCAGTTTCCAATTAAGAATACACCATTCCTTTGTTAAGTTTAGTATAAGCATTCTATATGCTCCTTATATTTATTTTCACTTCACCACTTTAGTTTTTATATCTATTTCTATTCAGATTGATTCTTTCATTTCCATACGAATTCAATTTATCTTTAACTTTGAATATCTGAATTTTATTTTTCATTTATAACTAACTCATGTCATTATTTTAAATTACTTTCATTCACTAATATATTTCAATTTCCAATTTGAAATCATTTTGTCGTTAACAAAATTTATCAAAAAATTTCTATCTCCCAAAATTTCCGGAAAATTTTGACAGAGTCTCCTTTGTACGGAGGAACTTTTGCAATTTGACAAAAGATATAAATATATATACATTGACCCAACCGGTCGGAAAAACCAAAAACAGTTCATATTTCCTGTTTTTATTGCATAAGCGTACCTTATTTAGCATTTATAAGCAAACAGCTTATTTATTTAGCATTTTGCGCAATCAAATCCAGCCAAACGACTTCCCTGAACCTGTACTTACTCAATTTAAACATGTAAGTGCCATATATATAAAGTTTAACAACATTTCACTTATTTGCAATAGTTAAATATATAAATTCTAACAGCAGTGCACACTAATCACTTCCCGTAAGCAATTTATATAGTTTCCATACTAATTCAACTGTTTCAATTAATTTATAACCATTTTCATTCAATTTGAATGGTTTTACAACCCACTTGCTTACATTCATTTTAATTTCAAACAAACCATATTATTCCAATTGATTTTAAAAATTAATTTTATTTACTTGTAATGATTCATAAAATTTTATTTTCTTCTATTTTCGTCCAACAACCAATTTTTCTCATGCAGATTGGTAATATTCATTCAAGTAAATAACCACTTAAGTCGATGACCATTTTAAATTGATTCCAACTCAATTTATTATTTAATTCTTTCTATTTAAAATTCATCCACAACCCTTTAATCTAGCTCGACACATTCTAATTAAATATTATCTATAACTCATCGAATTTTATTTCGATTAAAATTCATTTTCACTTGATTTATATCCAACCCAATATCATTAAACTTAGTTTTAAGTTGAATTCAATTCAACTCTCCTCCATCTATTCAGCTTAAGTTAATTTACTTCAATTTATTCCAATTTTTATATTTAAGCTTATTTTCATTTTACATGTATTTTTTTTTCTTTTCTATCCAACCTAATTCTATCTCAATCAAACCTCATTTTAAATCTACAATTTTATTTGATTAGTTACTAAAAATTTAAAATTTCAAATTCAGTTCATTCAATTGATTACAAGGCCATTTCCAATTTATTTCTACTTATTTGGATTTTGTTCGCAATTCGAACCATTACTATTTTAATCCAATTTCATTTTCCTTTATTCAACACATTTCCAATTATATTTATTTTGTTAACACTTCAAGTTGAATTTTAATTAATAGCTCAAATTCTGATTCCACTATCCGTTTTCAATTTACCGCCCAATTTTATGAACTCACAATTCAATTACATTTACTTCACTAACAATTCACGTCGAATTTGATTTATAACTTGAGTTTTATTTCCAAATTTCATCATTAACTCACAATTCGGCTTCTATTTGACTACTTTAGGTTCCAATTATATATATCATTATCTAATTTATTATCTAATTATTTTTTCCCCAATTTATGGTTCAGAACTTGATTTTAATCTCAAAATCTCTTCATTAAATTTTCTAAAGTTCAATTTATAATTCAAGTCTGGTTTTTTTTCTTTTTGTTTTTTTTTCAATTCGTCAAAAAGATTTATTTTGGGTTTTCTATCCCACTTTTCAATTCTAGAAGTCACAACATATTATTTTACACATTTCCATTCATTCTAGGCTTGAATATATTCATCTTATATTTTTAACTCGAGTTTTACACTTATCTGTAATCCAAGCATATATTTTATTTATTTTTTTATATATATTATTTTTTTATTCCATGGATTTTTAATTCTTTTACAAGTTATTCTAATTTATTTATTTCAATCCAATTCTTATCCAATTTATTTTTCCATTTATTCTGGTAAAAATCTAATTTCATTCAATAATTCAATTGAATTCTTATTCCAATTCAATTTTATTTTAAATCAGATTTATTTAACTCAATTCGATTTCAACTTAATCCGAATACAACTGTATACTATTTTCAGCCTATTCAATTTATTTCAAAACAGTTAAAATTTATTCCCCAATCCAAGTTAATTCCATTTTTAACTTTTCACTTTAAATTTAAATTTCCAACGTTCAAAGCTTATATTTCCTTTCTGATTTAAAAATTATCTCAATTTATTAGCTTACCACCTATCTCTTCAGGCTTTTTAAACACCCGGCTTTTGGTTTCAAATCATTTTGAAATCCCCAAAATCTCAAAATCACACTTCTCAAAATTTTAAACCAATCTTGATTTTATCCCCAACAAATTTCCTTTGAAATTTTCAAAAACAACTAGCTTCTCTGAACAAATCAATTTTTTGACAGCAACCCGTCACTTAGAAATTCGAAAATGAATACTGATGATGCGGCCGTCATCATCGGAATTATTTCTGAATGACCCAAGCGATTTCAATACTATATCACTTTCAAAATTCATTTAAAACAAATTTCCTTTCAGAAATACCTTTAAACAATAATGCTATTATTTATCTTCAAACACTTCGACAAACACTTCCAAAATCTTCGGGATTTTAAATTTCCAATCTTGCTTAAATCAATTTTAACTATAATTCATTTGTATAGATTCCCGTTTGATCATATTTCAATTTATAAATCACGTTTAAAATTCATATTTATAAATTTCTTTTATAATTGAATTCATTTTCCTTAATCTTTGGTTACATTTTCAATTTCTAGTTAAATTTTCACACAATAATGATAATAATTTAATACTATCATTCCTAACATCCAAGCAACCATATATTAGCTAAAATAGTACAAAATCTTTTCTTTATATTAAAAAATATTTTTGGGTAAAATTATTTCATTCACCCACATTTAAAACAATACCGTGTCAAACTGTTCTATTCAAGTGTTTAGAAACCCCTTCGATATAGTTGTCTAGACTGTGCCGACGAAGGTTCATATGCCACTCAATAAATCAATCAACACAATAATAAAACAATTTATATTCACTAACAAATACGCGCTCATATCTATTAATAAGCTCAAACTCATTCTAGACTACTACGGACTCTAATTTAAATGAGTAATTCCCACCAAAGCCAAGGTTATCACCAACCTATGCTATGATACCAAGTGTAACGACCCGCAAATCCGTACCCCTTAAGTCAACACTATTCTACCTAAATCAACTTAAGTTGTACAGAAATACGATCCATTTGGGTTAAAGAAGAAGAGGTAGAAGAAAATAGAAAACAACAACAGAATCTAACCATCGCAGCGGAATAAAATATAGTAGATATTAACATATCTTTACACCAAAACTAATATATCTGTTTATATATTACATCATCAGAGTACATCAATCTCAGTTCAACATCAATAACATACAACTGGATATACAGCTAATCAACACAGCGGAATATATATAAACAAGTACGAAAGTACGTATCGTCATCCTGCTCGTCTCCTGAGCTCCGTAGCATCATATCCTGTATCCTATAATACTCGGTCTGACCCAAGCATTATAGTTAAATAACACCCGAGTCAGTCTGGAATACCAGCATGAGAAAATCACACTCAGTTTCTTATTAAAGTTTCAAAAATCCTTTGAAAACAAAAGCATCTCTTAAGACCATGCCACAAATAAACATGTCGGGTTTTTACCTTACGATAGCTAAAACGATTTTTTATTAAAATCCTCTAATATTATAATAGTGTCTATAGAAGATAAAATAGAATCTAGCTGAAATGCTTGCATCTCACGTTTCAGCAATAGTTGGGCACAATCAAAGGCGTACGGGCGTGTAGGACAAATGGATTTTCAACTAATGACTAGGCACTGGGGTACCACCTTTCATAGTACCTGGTCTAGATCGGCATACCGAGGACCCACCCTAAGCCTCCTGCAACACAAGGCCGAAACCATCCCTTACTGGACAGTCCCGAGCAAGATCACCCCGCGGTTGGGATCAGCAACCGCCCACTAAGCTGAAATAAAAAGGGACATCTAAATAGGGATGACCTCACCTTGAAATGGGTGCTACCCACCTAGCCTTGCTACATAACCCCTGATTTTCAGTCATTCCCGGTTGATGAGGCTTGAGGCTAAGCGTTACCTTTATAGAACATATCCCTTAGAATGCCCATCGTCCACCTGACGATGTTCCGAAAGCATTCATCCATACAAGTCCATCCCGGGTTCGAACGGAACCGAAGGCACTATTCCTACTACATCCATTTTGGAAATATCCTCAGGATTAGTAGCGACTAGCCCTTGTACTTCACTGCTCCATCTTCGAATCCAAACTTGTTTCCCACGAAATGTACCAGCCGGATCGAAGTGGTTTTCGAGAAATAAATCTCGATCCCGGTCTCTTCGAAACGATCAACGCTGTTGGCCAATGTTGATAGTCGGTTATTTAACTATCAATTAACATTCACAAACATCCATCAAACAATAAACAATCTCCCAAATTATTTATTAACCTCAAAATATCTTCACAAGATATATTTCTATTTTTAACCCCTTTGAAAACAGTTCCAAACCATTCTCTTTTCGTGGAATGAATTTCCAAATATTTATTTCCACTGGAAACACAAGTACAAAGCTTTAGATTTTTAAAAAAAATAATTTAAAACTCTTTATTATAAAATATATTTTAAAACATTTAAATTAAAAACTACTTCAATATTTTATTAAATATATATATTTTAGGAATATTTAAAATGAGGTTGCTTTTATAAAATTTCCGCTTTGAAACAATTACCAAGTCACTTTTAATTAGTTACTACCATAACAGATTAAAAGAAAATACTTACTTTAGAATTTAAATATTTTAGAAATAATAAATTTTCCAAAATTTGCTTTTTAAAACAGCTTTAAAACCTTTAACTTGTATTTAAAAATTCACTTTGAAAACGTATTAGTTATCCAGGGAGAATTCCCAATCTCAATCAGTTAAATCAATTTTCCAAATTGATTCCCAATTTATTCCATTTGAAATAAATTTCTTTACTTACTCAGTTCATTTCAAAATTCATTAATTATGGACTTTATTATTATTATTATTTTCCATTTGATTTCAAACCTTTTAACTAAAATATAAAAATTTCAAGTTATTCCCAATTTGTTCTTTATTCTTTCCAAAATTCAAATCTTAAATTTAAAATAAGTGCTATGTTCTTTTAAATAATAACGCTGAAGTTTAAAATTTATTAACTTTCTGTTTATTCAAAATTTCCTTTTCATATGCGGAATTTATTAATTAGCATTTTGAAAGCACTAATATTCTTATCCAATTCAATTTAATTCATTTACATTCTTTATAATTACGTCACCTTTAAATTCGCTTCCTTTTATTTCCAAAAATTCACTTCTATATATTTTGATATCAGTGAACCGAAATATATTCAAGCAACTATAGCATTCAATATTCCATTATAATTCACCACAGAATGTCAATTAAGCACAACAGAGAATATTAAATAATTTAAATAAATGTTGAGGAATCCAGTTGGATCCCTCCAACCTGCTTTCCCTGCATCCACAGATGTTAGCGCAACATAAAATAACAATTCCACTTCGAGGTGGAATATCACGGTATATGGGTTTTAAATATAAAAATCATCCGCTATTTAATGTAGGAAACCAAACATTCCAAGATATACTATATACTACTATATAATATAACACACCAAATCAAATCAATCAATCAACCAATTATTTAAATTTGACTATTTAAATTTAATTTAAACTCAACTGAGTGAGATTAACTCACCTTTGTTTTTGGTTTGCAGTCTATTTCCATTCATTTCCATTCCAGCTTGTTTCTCGATTTTAGACCTTGAATAAACAATTTACGATTGATCATTATTTGTATTTATCGAACACCTTAATTTCTCTTTATTAATTTAATTTAAACTAATAAATTGATTTTAAACCAATTGCCCCTTAATAAATTATTTTTAATGTCTGAAATAATTAAATAAGCTAATTAAATACGTTAATCACTTTATTATTGTTTTAAAACTAAACAGCAAGTGAAAATATAAATGTATATACATTCTTCTTTTCTAAAAAAATCCTGTAGTAACCAAAAATATTTAAATTGGTTAATTGAACAAATAAATCATCAAAACCATTTTTTTATATATCTAAGTTCATCATAAACCCCTCAACATTTTTATAAAAAAACAATTCCTGTTTCTTTCAAACTTTGTCAGTCCAAACAAATTTTGGTTCCTGTATATAATAAAACGGTATATATATATCTTCTGTATTCTCACTCTCTTATAAATCTATGAATACATTTATTAATTGAAAACAAATAATAATAAAAATACAAAAGCCCTACTGTTACAAAAAAATTCTTTTCTAACTTCTGATCATTCAATTTTAAACTGGAATGCAAATCGAAATTAAACAAGTTGTAATTTATACCTTATTGGAATAACACACTCAGGACATCCACCTCGTTCGTCACCACGAAACCCTATGTTAAGCCCTCTGCCTTGCTCGCGTTTCCCTCAAAATCGCGTGCTCCATCGCCTCCGACCATGTGCCCACTCCCATAACAGACGCAACCCCAAACCCTAATCGCGACCATCCCCTCGCGCGCAGCCCCAAACGCCACAACGCACGCGAACCCTAGCTGAGCAACCCCCGCGACCTCCAATTCGAACATCAAAGTAGCTGCCGCCACTTGAACCTCCGTGTACTCGAGTTCGATGTCGAAGCCTCGGCCCTCTACCCTAGTATGAGTCCACTCGTGGCCCTTTTTTTTTTAAAGATGCGAAATCAATTTTGAAAGGCTTGGCCATTTTTTTTATAATTTAACTAAGGGTTTCGATTTTGAAGAATGAGGCTTCGGCTAATTTATTTAAGTGGAAATGAATCTGAAGAGAGGGGAAAAGAAGCATGCGTTAGAAGCTAGAAGAGTGTGGCTTCTATGAAAAGGTTTGACTATGTAAATTCAAGTTAATTAATTCTTCCATGCATTTACGGGTTGTACGATCAAACGGTAACTCTGAACGCTGCAAAAATTGAAATCCGATAATAATATAATATTACGGATCCAATGGAACTGATTTCGTCAAATTCCGAGGCTGTGCCTCGGAAGGCTATTTTTAAATTCAATTTAAACGATATAAATTCAAAATTGAACGAAACACTTCCAAATTCAATTTTAACACTCCTATTATTCTCAGCACTGTCTATATAAATTTTACAAACCCTTATATTATTTATAACAGGCATAAAATTCCCGATTCAACATCTTACCTAATTTCAAATTATTAAATTCAATAGTTTGATTATCAAATAAATAGTGATATTTGAATTCAATTTAAAATTAACTTTTAAATATTTAAAGTCAATTAAATATTCCAATTTCAAACGCTCAAAAATTCCGGGTCGTCACACAACCAAACCAACTCCATTGCATAGCCATCATCGCTACGAGTCTAATGCAAAAGGGGGCATTTGAATCCGACCTCGTATGTAAAAGTTATTCAAATTAAAATTTATCGATTAAATTAAATTAATTAATAAATTAATTAACATGTTTAACCTTAGTCACTACCCTTAATCCATCTTCCCCTTTAATAATCCTTCTTTTGTACCCAGCTTATCATGTACAAAGAGAAACCCGCCTCTTCAAACCTCCTCTCTCCTCCTATCTCACTTGAAACACCATGGATTTGCAAACCGTCTTCACTGACGAACTTCACTACACACGCGCTTCTACCTCGTCGCCATCTCTTCTCGCCTACACGTACCCTATAAATTCCGATCTGATGGGTCCCCTAGCGGCCCCCAACATGTCGCAACGACCAATAAGGGTCCGAACTTCACCAAAATTTGCCTACGGGTGCTCTACACCACAACAAAGCCAATTGTACTCATCTCCTCGCCTATAGTTTCCTACATCACCATTAAAACTAAACCCTAGCTCATAGCTTCTCACATCGAACCTTCCTCCACACTGCGGCACTCAAAACAATATTACGGAATCGACGCTCTAGCTGATATGAATCCAGGGAATCAAAAATCGTGATTTCTAATGGAGTATACAATTTTATTTTGATTTTCAAAGTTTACAAACTTTGTAATTTTAAACTTATAGACCATATTTATGGAGAAAAGAAGTAAGGCCATCACACAAGGGTGTGGGCAAGGTAAAGGAGGTATGGCCCTGAATTGATTGAGTATCTGCTGGAATTGATGTGAATATATTATTTTATTCGATAATATCCAGCACCGTTCATGCCCGAAAATTTTGAACCCTTGTCAATGCATGCCGACCGGAGTTCTATACTAAAAACCCCTATTCTGAGCTTAATGGAACTAGTTTTGATACCTAATAAGAGGTTTGATCAGCACCAATAGGTTACTTCTTATGCATTTGTGGTGAAACTTCTAAAAGGGGAGCATAGGCTCTACATGTCATGCCAAAGGTGTTCGTTTATTCGCATGCGGTTTGATGGCGATACAGTAGCATGATGATTGCTTCGGTACTTTGGTTATTCTGAAGTATATAGGAGTTAGCTTTCAAATCGAATTATTTTTAATATTAATCGCTATGCATTTTGAGTTCGCACGATCATCAATACGTCTGATCGTTACGAAACTTAATGGCATACGGCAATTTATTATTTCAGATCTAATTGCTAGTTTTGTAAAAATCCAAGACAGTGCCTCGGAATGTTAATTTCACAAATTTAAATATCACTTTATATTTTTGACCAAATTATAAAAATTTATTCGACCTATTTATTTTTGTAAATAAAATTTTCAAATTGAATTTACCAATATTATTTATTAATTAAAAGGAGTTAAATAAAATTATTAATCTAATTCACAATTCAAATATTTAAATGATTACAATATTTGAATTATAAGTTCTTAAACTCTAAAATCCAATTATTTAAATATTTAAAATTAATTAAACATTTAAAATTAAATGGTCAAAATTTCTAGGTAAATTTAATTAATGTAATAATTCCAACCATGAATCAATATTTATTTTAAACCCTTGACGTTATTATAATATCAGAAGATTTCCTATGAATTGGTTATGGTAAGGTAAAAATCCATTCGTGTATATGTGCGGTGTGGTCTTACAAGATACCTTTATTTTGAAAGGTTTTTAACATTAATAATCCATATGATGTGTGTTTCTCACGTTGTTTACCAGACTAATCCAGGCGTTATTTTCTAAAAGTCGCTACAGGATCTTTATACAATGTAGTTTGTATATAAGATATGTGAATCATAAATAATATGGCTTATGTGTGTGTGTGTCTATATATACTAATCTAAGCAGAACTATATAACTGTGTATAATATAAAGTAGATAAGAGTAATCACACCAGATATTTTATACTGCTTTGGACATCTTGTCCCATATCTAGTCCCGAAGCTCCCTTTCGGTATTTCCTTTAACCAAATAACCCTCACTTCGCCTGAAGGAATAGGCTAATGCAACTGAGTATCTTTGACAAACTTTATGCTCCAAATAACACAGGTATTAACTCCTAGTACAATTCTTCCTATAATCTCCTTGGTAAAGCAAAAGTGTATCGTTTGTGATTATGGAAGTAGTTTTAGTGAATACTAAATTGCAATGAGTACAAAGAGATCAGAGAATATATTATAATAAGCAAGTTAATCTTGAATTTTGATTTTATAGTGTATTTATAGAAATCAAAGAGGTATAGCAAAAGGTTGTAATCCTTCGTAGATGATTACTACTATTTAAAAAGGTTGCAACTTTTCATTGTGACTCTTCAGAAATTATCTGTTATACAACATTCAGTCAACTAAGTATAAAATTCAGTCAATTGGATAAGAGTAGAATAGATCGTGCCAAAATTTAAAAAATTGGAAGAATAGTATAATTTGAAGGTTCATTCGACTAGGGTATTTTCACAGTTGACTGAGAAAATACCTCAGTCGACTAAACTGAGTAATCTTAGAAAATGTTAATTTATTTTTTCTTTGTCGAAGCGAGGAAATAAACATGTTCTTTGTGAGAATTTATGTATGAAGGCGTGTATATGTGTATATGAGACACTAAAGGGATTTTACATATAATTCTATGATCATACACATACTCTAGTTTGATGAAGATGACCTTTGAATTTCTTTGTTGTGGCTCTTTCACCTATAATACAGTTATAAACTAGAAATACATGATGATAAAGTTTTCATCATTAAAATATCAGAAACAGAGATTCAACTATCTCCCCTATTTTTATGATGACAACTATATATACAAAAAATGAATCGTGGATCTTTTATACGTATCCTCCCCCTATCACCAATCTCTCCCCTTTTTTCATCAACAAAAATAAAGTTTTTGATTGAAATTTTTGTTACCTAAAGATAAACACTTAAGTTCGTAAGAGATTACATACACAGATGTTTAAACAGAAACATAAGTTTATATACATATATTTAGACAAGAACATATGTTCAATCAAGTAAACAAATATAGAACCAAATAAAGAAAGGAGTTCTAAAGATCACATAGAAAGGTGGAGTTGTAAATATTTTGATACGCATAAAACAAGCAGTACATAGTATTTCCCAAGTGTTTATGATTCCATATCTGTACTAGACGGTGAAGATAAACGAGAACATGAAGTAAGGTTGTTCCAAAACTTCTCCAAGAATCCAAGAGTAGTCTTTCCAAAAGTTCGTTGGCGTATGATCAATTTCTTTTGTTGATTGAAGATTATTTCCTGATTTTTAAGAGTTATGTCCAAAGCAGTTATATTCCTAGAAGGTTTGAACAAAGTAACTCTTTGATCACTAACCATCATCCATTAGGTTTTCTTCGGATTTTCTTATTGAATTTCTTCTTGTTCTACTTGTCGAGTTGAAGATTGTCCTATATTTGTGTGAACAAGACGAGAAACGTATTCTTGATATGGAAGAAGATTCTTCATTTTAGATGGAAGCTTCATTGGAAAAATAGAATTTTGGTACATAATCTTTGGATGAAGTAAGTCTTGAAGTATGTCAACATTGATTCCAAAATGAGTGAAGATCTTCATTAGGTAGGCACCATAAAATATCGTCTGACGAGTACGGGCATGAAAGTTTTGGATTTCATCGTGAATGATGAGCCCAATTTAACTTTTGGTTTGAGTAAACCGCGTATAAGACTTATTATTGTTATCATACATCTTTTCATAATTTCCAGTTTGAGGTGGAATAGTGTGAAGGAGCATTTTGTTAATTAAATATGCTTGAGGCCGTAAATTAACTGGAATGTTTTCTGTCTTTTCGGTGTGCAAAAGGTAACTTACTTCATCATAAGCCATGTTATGGTGATTGATATCCTCTAATTTTGCATTAAAGTTATTACAATCAAGAATAACTCGTAAGTCATGAACATTTAAAACTATATCAACCCCTAAAATCCTACTCCCTAATTTCCCATCATCATTACCATATAGAGGTTTGTAAAAATCACCTTGAAGGTTTGCATAAAAAATTCTTACTAAAAAGGGATAATTTTCAGTTTATTCTCCTCTGCATCGATTAGAGATAGAAATCCATGTTCCCGAGCAGATCTTCAATGTTGAATTGGGAAAAATCAGACATTTTGTAAAAAGTTTCTTGAAATATATGCTTATCATTTGATTCGTTGAAGTATTGAAGAGACTTTCTACTTCCATTAAACCATTTTTGCAATTGTTCATCCTAAACAAATTTAGGATGAGATGGACTAGCCGGTTCTTTGCGTTTGTGTGCTCTCTTCTTCGAAAAAGGAAGCTTTTGACGTGGAGCCATTAATTTTTAGGAAGAATAACTTAGGGAAATTGATTTGGAGAAAAAACTTGAGAACGAAATGAAGAGAAAAGACAGTTTGGGGTATTATAAAAAGCAGATAGGTAAATTTTTACTCAATTGAATTGGGTCATTTTGTAGGCAGAGATCGTTGGACCTGTTTCAATCGAATGATCACTGATTTCAGTTGACTAAAATGGGTCAAATTGCATATAGAAATTAACGAAGGAATTCAGCAGACTAAAAATAATTTTTAGAAGGCTGAGTTGATTGGTTCAGTTGACTGAACATTATTTTCAGTCGACTAACCTGCTAGCAGCCAGTTTTTTAGGTTCTAAATGATTTCTAATTTATTTCTAAAATCAAATGATTATTACATTCAATCAATAAATATGTATAAGTGATAAAAAAAATTAGACATAACGCTATCATAAATTTAATTTTTATCAGAAGAGTTTGACTTTCTAATATCTTGTAAGTCCATGAATTCAGCTCAACCTTTACTTCTTCGTCAAACGGCCTTCGTGGAGACCAACTTGGGCAAGCTGGGGTATTAATCCAGTCTTGGTTTGATGGTCCTGGCTTGCATAAATTTCTTGGAGTAATGTTATAAGCTTTTACAAGAGTTTCGGTTAAACGAGGAGACTTTTGATGAATGCAATTTTGTTGGTAAATGACTACAGATTGTTATAACATTTTTTTCAAGAAATTCAAAATGATATTCTTGACGACATTGTGCATAATATATTTCTTATTGAACTCCTATTATTTTTTATTGATAGTGATATATTGCACCAACTTTTGTGTTGAGAGATGCCGATTCCACATCAATTGCTAGTTTGGCTTTCTTTTCCTTAGGAGAAATGCTGATGCGATATATAGGTGATACAATAATGTTAGAAGAGGCTGATTGAATTGATGAGGTGTGGCTTTAGTTGGAGATACGTAGGTGTTATTTGATGAAGGCGAGTTAAAATCGATGGTCGAATAAGTGGAGTTATGAGCAGAAGACATTTTGAACGGAAGTGGTGTAAGGTTTTGAATATAAGATTATTTTCCTAGTTCACATAAGACTTCTTTAATATAAGATTTGTTTGCTATTTTTAGTAGTTCATTTGTTTGGGTGGTAGAATTCTAACCATAAAATTTTAACAGAAGCTATTATTGGTTATTTTTTGTATGGATAAAAAGAAAACATTTGTAAACACTTTTATAAAATTATTTTGTGTATTTTAGTTAAGTTATATAAGTCTTAATTTACTAGTTCATTGTAAGAATCGTCTTAGTTTTATAAACGTTGATTCGTCGGTGGTTTGGCAAAAATGTCCGCAATTTGATTTCCGATACTCACAAATTAAAGTGATATGATTCCTTTTTAAACATTATCTCTTAAGAAATGGTGACGAATATCAATATGTTTTGCTCGAGGATGATTAATAGGATTTTTTGATAAATTTATAGCACTAATATTATCACAATATATAGGAGAATTTGTTATGATTTTACCGAAATCTAGAAGAGTTTGTTGCATATAGATAACTTGTGCACATGATAAAGCCATTGAGATGTACTCGGTTTCACATGTCGAGAGCGAAACAAAGTTTTTTTTACTAAGCCACAAAACTAAAGATTGACCAATAAAATTACATATGCCACTTGTGAACCATATCAGCATAACTATATGATATGAGTTCGAACGAGCTGCCTTACGGGTAAAAAAAGACCGTAATCTTTAGTGTTGGTGAAATATCTTAAAATTCATTTAACCAGTCAATGATGTGGTTCCTTTGGTTATGCGAGAAACCGTGCACATAAACATACGCTCATCATAATATTCGGTCTACTAGCCGTTAAGTATGTTAGTCCTTGAGATGATGGTTTTGATGACAACAACCTCAGAACTTGTTATAAAATATAAATACTAACATTATAGTTTAGATATATATGTATATGCAGGTACCAAGAATAAAGACTGTACAGTAAAGAGATTCAAGACTGAAGACATCAAGATTGAAGACTCATGAGTATCAAGATATCAAGAGTTCAAGATTTCAATAGTACAAGATAAGTATTAAGTCTAGAATTATGTTAAAACTTCTTGAAAGCACTTACATCTTTATTCGAAATTTATTCGTGGAATGGAATGCACTTCGATCCTGTTAAAGGGATGGAACCCTAGTGGGATGGAACCCACAACAATATCTAATGGAACATATAGTGGTCCTATTTTGATATGCACTAATTTTACGAAAATGTTTTTCATAAATATATCTCTTATTTTAAATGTTTTCAAAACCTTCTTTTCGTAAAGACATCTCTCTTGCTTTAAATATGTTAGCCTCAAAACTATTTTTATCATTTTTTATATTTTGATTTCAAAATCGTCCTTGTTTTTTAACCATTTCTTGTTTTAAATATTTAGCTTATATTATTTATATACTCAAATTTTGAATCACTTTATAAATTAAGATTATATATTAAGAATTATTTTTATATGTTTAAACTATATTCATATATATTTACAAAATTTAGAAATTATTTTAATAAATTATAGAAACTAATTTTAATAAGAACATCAAAATCACCAATTTTGCTTAGAGCATGTCGACATCCTTCAACCCCTCATGTCCACATGGTGCCCGTTAAATTCAAAATTCAAATTTTCAAAAGAAGTGTCTATTTGTCGTATCCTTTCACAAATAGATATGGTTGTTGATCTTCTATAAATACCAGTAGATCTAAACGAATTCTCAATCAGATTTCACTTTTTTTCTCTCCTCTTCATCTTCCACATTTATTCTAAAGAATCTGAAACTATACTCTGCCAAAATACCAAGTTAATCAAATTTGTTTATCTCTTGTTTGACTCTCTACACTCTCTCCATAAGATCTCAGTGCTATTCAGAGTTATAAGGTCATTTGTAAATCAAACTATTGAGTAAAAGGTGCGGTTGAACCTTGAAATCAATTGAGTGTGATCGTTGCCTCAGAAATCAATTAGGTGATCTTGTGGCTTGGTTTAATCAAGAGAGTTTGCCTCGGACTCTTACACAAGAGGGTGTATCTCGTAGCCTTGAAACCAAGGGTGTAATCTGGGAGATTATTTTGAAAAGAAATCCGTACAATTGTGCGGGACTGGATGTAGGGTAACTCCGAACCAATATAATATCCTAGTGTGTTCTTTTCTTTACTGCTTTTATTTAGTATTTGCATCTATGTCCGATTCTGTGATTATATCTGTGTTCGTGAATTGCATTTGTTGGTGAGTAAATTACATATGATTCAAAAAGATTTAAAAAATCCACATAACACTATTCACCCTCTCCCTCTAGTGTTATTCCAGCCTTAAGATTCGTAATCCGCATTTCTCACATTTGGTATCAGAGCAAGGTTTTCAAAGTTTTCATAATCTGAATTTTTAAAAGTTTTAAAAAAAATAGCTACCAACACTGATTTTGTTAACACTAATTTACAACTGTTCAAATCATCATTGTCTCATAAGTCTACATATAGTTGTTATAGAAAACCAAGTAATCTACCGAGTTTGTATTCTGTGTAGAAAGGAAAATGTTATATGGCCTTTGAGGAATCAACGCTAAATGGACAAATTGTGAAAATCAAGAAGAATAAGTGGATACTTGATAGTGGATGTTCAGGACACAGGACTGGCAATCCAAATATGCTGAAAGATATTATCTATAAAATTGGAGGATTGGTTAATTTTGGGGACAACTCAAAAGGATATGTGATTGGCATCGGCAAAGTCGGTAACTCTAAAACTCCTACTATTTCTAATGTTTTATTAGTTAAGAATCTGAAACACAATCTGCTTAGCATTAGTCAATTTTTCGATAAAGGATACAAGATTAAATTTGAAAATGATAAATGTCCCATCGAAGATAATAATTCAAATATTATAATTGAAGGAATTAGGAAGAAAGATATTTATATTCTTAGTATGAAAATCTCAAAGGATAATCTATGTCTTTTGGCGAATACAATTGACCCTTGGATTTGGCATAAAAGATTTAGGCATTTGAGTTTTAAACTCTTATCTAGACTTTCTAAACTTGATCTAGTAAGAGGTCTCCCTAGAATGAATTTTAAAATAGATAGTATATGTGATGCTTGTCAATTAGGAAAACTTAGGAAGAGTTTTTTCAAATTAAAAGATATGATTTCAACTTCAAAACCTCTTGAGTTACTTCATCTAGATTTGTTCGATCCATCTCAAATTCAATCAATAAATCACAATAAATATGTCTTTGTAATTGTAGATGATTATTCTAGGTTTACGTGGACAAATTTTATGAAACATAAAAGTGATACTTTTGATTCATCTAATTTTTTTACAAAAAGACTTCAAAACCAACTTTCTTTAAATATTATAACCGTTCATAGTGATCATGGTGCGGAATTTGAAAATGAAAATTTTGAGAGATTCTGCAATAAAAGGGAATAACTCATAATTTATCTTTTCCAAGAACTCCACAACAAAACGGAGTGGTAGAACGTAAAAATAGGACAATTCAGCAGTGTGCTAGAACAATGCTTTCAGATAGTAATTTACCAAAACATTTTTGGGTTGAAGCGGTCGCTACAGCTTGCTACATTTTGAATAGAATATTAATTAGACCGTCAACTGATAAAACACCTTATGAACTTCTTTACAAGAAGAAACCAAAGGTATCTTATTATAGAATCTTTAGAAGTAAATGTTTTATGCTAAATACAAAAGACAATTTGGATAAATTTGATCCTAAATCCGAAAAAGGAATCTTTATTGGATATTCTAATAGAATTAAAGCATACAAAGTTTTCAATTTAAGAACTAATACCATTGAAGAAACAATGCAAGTTTCGTTTGATGAAAATTTCAAAGATGTTGAACAAATTAATGATGAAGAAGATTTTGCTACCCTAAATAATGAATCAATTGAAACAAATAATGAATTTATTAATCCAAATAAAAAGGTTAAGCTTTTAAAACATCATCCTATAGAAAATATACTAGGAGATATTGAATCTATTGTTAGAACTAGAAATAAACTAAATAACATGAAAAAAGTAGCTTTTATATCATCTGATGAACCTAAAAATCCAAAGGAAGCATCGTCTGATGATTCATGGATTTTAGCTATGCATGAAAACTAAATCAATTCACTAGAAATGATGTTTGGGAACTTGTTCATAGGCCCGAGGATAAAACTATAATAGGAACTAAACGGGTTTATAAAAATAAAATGAAAGAACTAGGTGAGGTCTTTAGAAATAAAGCTCGATTAGTCGCAAATGGTTATTGTCAAGAAGAAGGAATAGATTTTGATGAAACCTTTGCACCTGTAGCAAGATTAGAAGACATTAGAATTCTATTTGCTTTCGCACATTAAATAATTTCAAATTATTTCAAATGGATGTTAAAAGTGCTTTTCTAAATGGATTTGTTAAAGAGGAAGTTTATGTTGAACAACCTCCACTCTTTGAAGATGATAAATTTTCAAACCATGTTTCAAATGTAAGAAAGCTCTATATGGTCTAAAACAAGCTCCTAAAGCATGGTATGACAGATTAAGATCTTTTTTATTATAATCAAATTTTGAAATTGGTAAAGTAGATAATACTCTTTTCATTAAAAGAAATAAAAATGATATCCAACTAGTACAAGTTTATGTAGGTGGTATTATTTTTGGTTAAACTAATTATGAAATGAATAAAGAATTTTCTGAAATAATGACAAAGATTTTGAGATGAGTCATATGGGTGAACTTACTTTCTTCTTAGGTTTACAAATAAAACAAGTAAATAATGGTATTTTCATTAGTCAAGAAAAATATGCTAGGGATCTAGTTAGTAAATTTGGTATGACTACTGCGAGTGGAAAACCCACTCCTATGGCAACCAATGAAGGTTTAAATAAAGAAGATCTTTCAAAAAATGTAAATCAAAAACTATACAGGAGAATGATTGGATGACTACTCTATATCACTGCGAGTAGACCCAATATCACGCATAGTTTTTGTCTCTATGCAAGATACCAATCTTAACCCGCAGGTACTCACTTAAAAGTTGTGAAACGTATCATAAGATATGTTAAACATACTTTTGACTATGGTTTATTTTACCCTAAGAATGATTCATTTGATTTAATCTCTTATTGTGATGTTGACTATGCTGGTTGCAAATCTGACTGAAAAAGTACAAGTGGAACTTGTCACTTTTTGGGGCATTCTGTGGTTTCATGATTTAGTAAAAAGCAAAACACAGTTTCTTTATCAACAACTTAAGCAGAATATATCTCCGCTGCTTTACCTTGCTCTCAATTTATTTATATGCAACAAACCCTAAAAGATTTTGGATTAACAATTTCAAAATCACCAATTTATTGTGATAGTACTAGTGCAATAAGTTTATCTAAAAATCCTACTCATCATGCTAGGACTAAACATATTGACATCAGACATCACTTTCTCCAAGATAATATAAGTCAGGAGATTATTTCTCAACTCCGAGAATCAAATTGCTGATATTTTAACCAAACCCTTAAATCAGCCTATATTTAATAAGTTAAGAAGAGAACTAGGCATTTAATCAATAACTGAAATATAGAATATAGATATAGTAACATATATTTTTAATAAATAGAAATATACAAGAAAACCAAATTTTTCATAGGTATGTCGACATATCCCTACCACCCATGTCGACATATAATGGCAAAATTTGAAATTTTGATTTTTCTCTAAAATTAGTTTGGAAGTTATATAAACCTATGTGTTTCGAATTTTTCTGTTTCTCACTTCTCTTTCTCTGCATTACACTTCTGAAAATTAAAACTAATGGCCTCCTCCACTAAATCATACCAAAATGACATCATTTCTTTCCCTTTTCCTCATTCCAGTCATTTCTTTCCCTTCTCCTCATTCCAGTCCATTCCAACACACTACACTGTCACATGTAATAAAGATTGAAGAGTCTATGAAGGATGTCATGCAAATGTCGATTGAACTTCAAGTTGTGCAAATAAGGATCGCAAAAGAAAAAGAAAAGCAAGGCAAAATTCTTCGGAATGTGCAAAAATTCCTAATGGATAATCATTAAAATCCTATTGTGATTGAAGAAGATTCTCCCATCATTCAAGTGCATAATCCCTTAGAGTACAGGGAAGAGGAAAAAGGAGAAGAGGAAGAAACACCTATGGAAGAAGATGACAAAGTTGTCTGCGTAGACGAGTCTGTTTGACAAAGATGGGAATTTGGATGAACAACGTGGAAACTTTTGTTTTCAATATCCAAATTGTTCAATTCACAAATCTCTGATTGTCAAAAGCTCTCGTTAGTAGTGTTATTCTATAATTTATGTACTTAAATATATTTGTGTGTTTATGTTCCATATATACATGTAAATATACCATCATATATAATAAAATATTTGTTTATACTTCCTTATTATTATTTAGTTTGGATAGTATTAGATTAAGGGGGAGTTATATTAGTTTAGAATTAATTTTTTTTGTTGATGACAAAGGGGGAGAGTTATAAAATAGAGTAGTTAGGCTTAGATTACGGGGGAGTTATTAGTTTTAGTGTGAGTTATAGTGAAGGTGAAATATATTTTATAAACAAAGGTTGTCATCGTCAAAAAAGGGGAGATTGTTAGTCCTTGAGATGATGGTTTTGATGAAAATAGAACTTGTTATAAAATATAAATACTAATATTATAGTTTAGATATGTATGTATATGTAGGATATAACCATGCAGGTACCAAGAATGAAGACTGTACAGTATAGAGATTCAAGACTGAAGACATCAAGATTGAAGACTCATGAATATCAAGATATTAATAGTTCAAGATTTCAATAGTAAGAGATAATTATTGAGTCTAGAATTATGTTAAATCTTCTTGAAAGCACTTACATCTTTATTCGAAATTTATTCGTGGAATGGAATCCACTACGAGTCTGTTAAAGGGATGGAACCCTGGTGGGATGGAACCCACGACAATATCTAGTGGAACATATGTGGTCCTATTTGATATCCACTAATTTTATGAAAATGATTTTCAAAAATATATATCTTATTTTAAATATTTTCAAAACCTTCTTTTCAAAAAGACATCTCTCTTGTTTTAAATATTTTAGTCTCAAAACCATTTTTATCATTTTTTATATTTTGATTTCAAAATTGTCCTTGTTTTTAAACAATCTCTTGTTTTATATATTTAGCTTTAAATTATTTATATACTCAAATTTTAAATCACTTTATAAATTAAGATAATATATTAATAATTAATTAAGATTATATATTACTAATTACTTTTATATGTTTAAACTATATTCAAATATATTTACAAAGTTTAGAAATTGTTTTAACAAATTATAGAAACCAATTTAATAAGAAAATAAAAATCACCAATTTTGCCTAGAGCATGTCAACATTCTTCAACCCCCTTGTCGACATGGTGTCCGTTAAATTCAAAATTCAAATTATCAAAAGAAGTATCTATTCGTAGTGTCCTTTCACAAATAGATATGGCTGTTGATCTTCTGTAAACACCAGTAGTTCTAAACGAATTTTCAATCAGATTTCACTTGTTTTCTCTCCTCTTCATTTTCCACATTTATTCTAAAGAATCCAAAACTATACTCAGCCGAAATACCAAGTGAATCAAACTTGATTATCTCTTGTTTGACTCTCTTCCACTCTCTCCATAAGATCTCAGTGCTATTCAGAGTTATAGGATCATTTGTAAATCAAACTGTTGAGGAAAAGGTGCGCTTGAGCCTTGAAATCAATTGGGTGTGATCGTTTCCCCGGAAATCGATTACGTGATCTTATGGTCTGGTTAAATCAAGAGAGTTTCCCCCGGACTCGAATACAGGAGGGTGTACCTCGTTGCCTTGAAACCGAGGGTGTAATTTGGTAGATTATGTTGAAAAGAAATCCGTACAATTGTGCGGGACTGGATGTAGGGTAACTCTGAACCAGTATAAAATCCTGGTGTGTTCTTTCCTTTACTGCTTTTATTTAGTATTTGCATCTGTGTCTGATTCTGTGATTATATCTATGTTTGTGAATTGCATTTGTTGGTGAGTAAATTACATAAGATTCAAAAGGATTTATAAAATCCACATAACACTATTCACCCCCCTCCCTCCTCTAGTGTTATTATAGCCTTAAGATCCGCAATCCGCATTTCTCATAAAGTATAGCAGAGATCCTCTCTAAGTTCAGTATAATTTTTGATCGAAATCTTTTCCATTTGCATCTTTATATAAATGTAGATTAGTATCGTAGGAGTTGGTTTACTTAAGATGTTTTCCATTCCAAAGCGATTTAATAAATCTCGACGGTATTTTTCTTGATTTGAAAAAAATTCCATTTTCTAGTTGTCTTATTTGCAAACCCAAAAAATATTTTAATTCACCCCTATGTGACATTTCAAATTTCATTTTTCATGATGTAAGAAAATTCAGTACACAATTTTTCATTAGTTGATATGAATATAATATCGTCAACATATTTGTACGACTAATATATTATTATTTTCTTCTTTTATAAATAAAGTGATGTCAATTTTACCAATTTGAAAAGCAGAATTTTGAAAGATGAGTTTTTAATTATTCATACCAAGCATGAGGTACTTGTTTTAAACTGTATAGGGCCTTTTAAAGTTTAAATACATGATATTTTCATGTATAACTAGCAGAGGTTGTTTGTCATGATCCGAATCTCGGTACCCTTTGAGTCAACCATAAACCACACATGTCTAACCAAAGTGAATAGAAAGTCAGATCATCAAGGGTAAAATAAAAAAATAGAAGAACAAAACAAAATCTCACTCGAATAGAATAGCATGTAATATTGAACAAATGTCTTTACAACGGATAATAGAATATGTCTATACATAGGTGAATATCTCCAGCTCTCCTCTAGAAACTCCAACAGTCATCAACTAAACCTGAAAAAACTCAGATCTAACTCGAGTATTGAAAATACACGGATCAGGCTTAATAATCCAACATGAGAAAAGTTTAATATAATGAATGACATATCATATATCAGCCTTTGGAATAAAATTCTTTTGAAAAGAAAGAGTATCTCATAAAACCAGCCTACACATAAACACAGACGGTTTTTAACTTATGATAACTAAAACTCTTTATTGCGTAAAATTAAGGGATATTATTTTTAATGACATTCTTGAAAAACATTTCCAAATAACCTTATTAATCGTAGCCAAAATTGAAATTATTATTAAATATCAGCATACTAGGTCCTACAAACAAAACCGCAAGTTCTTATTGGAGAATGGATTTACATACAAATGACCAGGTGAAGGGACCATCTTTCAATGGGTACATCTCTATATGGATGTCCCAAGGACCACAGAACATCTGCTCCCCTACCAACACAAGATCGGCCTACCTTTACACTTATATAGTATCAAATATGCCATCCCTCGTTCGTTACCATCCTTTATCCGAGCGCTTGATTTCCATACACCATATTAATTAGTACCCAAGCTCCATAACGGGTAAAATTATCTCTAGAAGGGGATAATCAAACCCTAATGGCTGCAAACCACTTAGCCTTGCCCCATCTAACCCTGTTTCGGTCATTTCTCGGTTGATGAGGCTTGAGGTAACGATTACCTTTACACATAGCACAGCACTTTCCACTTTGAATGCCACATTGTCATTCCATAGTCACATGACTGATTTCTACAAACGTATAACTTCCTGAGCTTGAATGTCTCGAAAAAGGGTGTCAGGCTAAGAGAATGTGTCTTCTCCGCCACCGACTGATATACATTATATAGAGACCACTCATTGTGATTTAGAATGCAAGGTCAGACAGTCATCCATACAAATTGTATAGAAACAGGACAAACCGAATGCACTCTCCTAACACATCATCGTAGTGAATAATCCTTGTGTTTCTGAGATTTTTCGTAACAAAGAGACCACCGCTATTATAAGTATTTTGGGAGTTATCCCTAATCAAATAAACAAGAAGTCCATTGTCACTATTCATCTTAATATCTTCAATCTGTTCTTTTACTTTGAAGACGTAGATTGGTTCGAAGTAGTCTTCGGATAGGAATCACCCAAATCCAACCCTGGTTCCTTCAAAATCCAATATCGATAAACATTGAATACGAGTACACAAGATTTAGTAAGCCTGTTTTCAATTTAATCCTCTTGGTTAAAAATCCATTTTTAATCTTAGAGTAATTCTAAGTTAATTCACTTTCTCTTAGGAAAATATTTCAAGTTTTCTTACTTAACATTTGATCCAAATTTCTTTAAATTTTAAGCAGGTCAAAAACAATGTTATCTAAGACATTGTTTATTGTAAACTCAAAAATCAATCTTAGAAAACATTATTGAGTAAATAGGATCATGGAAATCATTCAAATTTCCTAAATATCAATTTCCGTATTCAACAAGTGCTATGGGTGGAATAATGGTGAAATCACCTTTCAAATTCCACGAATAGGACGAGTTCCCTCTTTGGACTTTAATACCAAGTATAACAAGATCATTTCTATGCAATCTAGGTTGTAGTTTATTCACTTTGGGGGTTAACCCTTTTTATTCTTAAATTGCTTAATTTTTGGACAATACTAATTCTCTTTTATTATGGAAAAACTTAATATGATCATCTAGAGCATCCGGGCTTTTCCTTCGATCTGTTCCACCCCTCGATAAAGCGAAGTCTAGGTAAGTTCAGGGCACTGGTTTCTCCATTTCTAACCTTGGTTACACTCCTTGTTTTATCATTTAGCTCTCATAGACGGGACAAATGTACTAGTCATTTCCGCATACTCAGTGATTAACTTTGTTTTAGAATCGATTATAAAGTTTCCAATTCATCATTAAAACACTTAATTATCTTTGTAAGAATGATTATAAAAGATTCTAAAAAGAATCGCCAAGTTAAAATGTCTATTTCACATGTTACATAAGACTGCCACAAAAAGCGCTGTAAAAAGCGTTGCAAATAGTGTTTAAAGCTATATTGACCAAATTGACCTTTCTATCAATTAAAATTCCATTTTTTCGACTGAAATCGCTTTTTAAAACAATTTAAATGATTTTTAGAGTTTTTTTCATATTTTTAATATATTAAAAATATTAATTTCTAACTTTTGTTATTTTAATGCAAAAGCGTGATTTTTCTGAAAATTTGTTTTGCACATGTTATAAAATATACAAGATGAAATCTTGTTTTCTTTTTACATTTGAAAACTATGGATATAATAGTCCGAGCATTTCTTGTTTTGAAGAAATCCGAGTTATATTCCACTCTGTATACTTATTTTAATTTTTCGCACAAACTACCGTTTCGCTACGCGTCTAGTTTTAACTTGATTTTCAAAACTTGAAATAAATTCTACAAATCAAACTTAATTACTTATAAAATCATTATAAATAATTTTAAATCAATGTTTTCACTTATTAAAGTATTTAAAGTATATTTTCACTATTCTCATATTATAATATTATAATATTCATATTATTTTATTATTAGATTTTCAAATCCAATTGCTATTCAATTTCAATACTAATCTTAAACTAAACTCAATTTCAAATCCAATTTCAAATCTAATTTCAATTTCAACTTTAATTTTAATTTCAAAATCAATTTCAATTTTGATTTCAATTCACTATTCAAAGATAGGCTTAATAATTCCAACGTGTAACATATTTATAAAATTGGTCGTTTATAACAAAGGAGATTACTTAATCACAAATGAGCATAATCACTTTCAGTATTCATCAATAATATAACATCCATTCCCATAGCATAGTGATTAACATTTATTGAGTATATTATCACAACTCAACTGTCCAACCAAAGTATTCAAACATTCATTTCAGCCAAACGTCCATATTATCAAATGGTAATGATTAACATAACATATAAACAAGATAAGCATGATTATTATAACATAAGAAAACATGATTTAAAAAGCGGTGAGAATTTCTCGTCTTCATTTCCATACCGTCAAACTTTTCCACGAACTAGCGTGCTCCTCTGCAAATATCACGAAATCTCGCCTTTATTTATTTTCCTTCGTTTTCTCTTCTTCTTTTTGTGTGTGTGATCTTTGAGAGGGGGTGTATGCTCAGCGAGGGAGGTATGCGGCCTCGGGAGGAGGGTCGGCTTGGGTGTGAGGCTAGGGGGTGGGTATGGGTTGGAGGAAGTGTAACAACCCAGGATTTGGGATATTTAAAATTGGAATATTTAACTGATTTTAAATATTTAAAATTTAATTTTTAACTTGAGTTTCAAATGTAACTACTTATTGGACAATTCAGTTATTGAATTAAACAATTGAAAATTGGGTAAAATATGAGATCTTAAGTTTTAAGCTTGTTAAAAATAATTTGAAGGCTTGTAAAATTTATATTGATAATACTGAAGATAATAAAAGTTTTTGTAATGCCCCAAAATTTTGTGAAAAATAATTATTTTAATAAAATAATTTCAGTTCAAAAATATTTAGATTAAATATTGATGGAATTTCTGAATTTAAGTATGATGTGCAAAGATATGTGTGCACATGCACACTGGAAATGGCACAGGGAAGAATTTATGGAAAAAAATAATAAGAAAGTGAATTCTTTATTTAAAAGCATTGGATTTTAACTTAGTCCTAACCAAGTTAAAAATGAAATATATGCCTATATGTATTTTTTTTGTATTCTATGAAACATGGGGAATTAAATATAAACATTTATATACCTATACACATGTATATTTTCTGTGAGCGGAAAATGTTAAAGTTAAGCAAGAAGAGATAGCATCAAAAATGACATGAAATATAATAAAAGTCAATATGTTTGTGTAGGAAAAAATAGAAAGGAAGATTTTTGGAAAAGAATAAAAGTAAAAAAATATGACCGAGTCACACATTATCATGACTTGGGTGAGTATACAAAAATGGCCATTTTTCTGGAAAAGTAAAGAGAAAGAAGTACTAACCAAAATTGACTAAGGAGGCCGGAGTATTAAGGAGGGAAATGTGAAAATTGCAAAATGAAAAATACATGATGATAGCTAGGACAAAAGTGGAATTTTATCTTGATAAAACCCTAGAGAAAAACATTTATATAAATGGGCAGTATAACCAGAAAATCATTTTATCCGAGTTGCTTAAAAATAAGAAAGAAAGAAGAATAATTAAAAAGGAAGGAGAAACACACAAGGATTTTTGATTAAAAAAGGAAGAACTTAGGTGAGTAACCTCACCAAATTCATGGCATTAAGACCTGAGATGAGGCAGCCAATTTTTATATTGCTATTTGCTTATTTCTGGTTTTGTTGAATATAATTTATCAATTCCCTTTGGATTTTTTTGTATCTATCATGATTTTATTATGGATGTTTTTGGGTGATCTTTGATCTGTTGTGATGTTTGCCTTTGGATGTGCAACTTACTATTTTATTTTTCTCAGAAAAGTTAAGGCCCAGAAATTTAAAACTATGGGAAGAATACTCTCAACTGTTATAGATCTATGGCATGGGAATTTCAATAAAGAAAAATATTATGAGCTGCATTATACTTTGTATAAGTGCCGAGGCTTAAAAAAAATTAAGGGTGCAATAGAAATTCTGTATGTGCTGAGCCCTTAATCAGAGTAAAAAAAACCTACAAGCTAAAAATTATGGTTAAGCTAGATCTTGAATCTGGCTCAACCATAGTTACTTGCAGACTAAAAATAATTCAATATGCCATGTCTTTATTTTCCAGTTGAAAATATTCTTGTATTTTTATTGAGATTAAGACATAATGACAACATCCTTGAAAATGATTATCTGCTTATTTCTGGAAAAAAATTGTTATGCTAGTAAGATGCATGGATATTTCCATGTTTACAATGTCATGTTCACCTAGCTATCTGATGATAGGATTTTAACCAACACTTCTAGTAAATAAACTAGGGATATGAGCCAAGAAGGCTGCTGGAATGCTTGTTATATTTGATGTATGCAAGTTGGCTCATGGTTTGTTTAAGCCCTGAGATCTTTGTGCAATGTTGTGAATTAGTTCATTGCAATGTGTCCCTGTGATTCCTAAATAGCAGATGAGGCTAGGAATTTAAATTTATGTATACAACCTATAAATGAAGAAATAGGAATATGAGTATTTCTTAGGTTGGTTGGAATGAAACCATGGTTGTTCCGGTAAATACCTATGCAGCAGACTGATATTCATGATTACATAATTAATTATGTATAGAAGAATGATAGATAAAGATATCATCCTTGTACCAAAGTATATGAAACATAATAAAACAGAGGATTAAAGAAATTATACATGCAAAGTCAATACTCATGCTCATCACCCAGCTGCTTAATGTTTTGAATATTTTGATGTTGCTCATACCAGATCTCAGATCTGACCCTTGTTTGCTCATGGCATATGGGGGTGTCTCATTTTAAATGAGGCAGCCACTAATGCTCTTTCAGGGAATGCAAAGCTTAAATAGGAAGAAAGGTTAATGGCTAATGAGGAAAAAAAATGGATGAGCATGCTTGCTAGTTTTAATAAGAGCCTATGATGATTAACTGCATGTATTCATGAAAACTATGTTTTATGTTTAGTGATCAAGTTGCTTTTGTTTTCTGTAAAGTGTTAGATTGAATTAGTTGTTTGTTGAAGCTGTTATATGTTAAGGTTTAAAGAATTGGAGTAATATCTATGTTGCAAACAAGAGAAAAGCTTAAATTATCATCTATAAAAATCTGAAAAAAAATGCAAGTATGAATAATTTTTCTACATAATCTATAACAAGTACCAGACAATGTTGAACCATTTAAAAGCATCAAGTTATGGAGATAATATCTAGTTTCTTTTTCTTTAACTTGCAATACACCTTTAAGTATTTAGTGCTTCTTACTGAAATATTTTGTTAAAGTTTAGGTTCATTTCTAAGTTGTTTTGAGAAGAACAAATAGTTTGAAAAGGTTGCAGACACCACACAAATGAATGGCATATCAATTTCCATGATCAAAGTGTCTGGTTGATATAATGTCATGAGTTAACTAGCTTCAAAAGATGGGGGTTCTGGTTGAACATGTTTGATTATATTTTGACAGTAAAAGGCTCTTCAAAATCTTTAGTTTCTTTTTGCAAATGTTTAGCTTAAAAACTCTCTTTAAATGCTATAAACAGATGTGCATCTTGAATGAACTATCAAATCAGGAAACACTCTACATTCTTTTAAAACACTTTAAAGTATAGATTCTTGTCACAGCAAAATTTTATGCAAATGCTCAACCCACAGTGTGTCATATAGGCTAAGATTAAAACAGAAAGGCTATCTTGATTGAATCAAAAAAAAACCAGAGGGTTTCAAAGAAAACACATAAGTTGAAAATGATAAATGTAAGTATCATTTTCTGGTACTTAGTTAAATATCAACCAATTGAACTATGCAAAAAAAAATCTCAAGTATTCTGAGATTATCTGCCAAGATAAAACTAACAGAAAAATCATGGTTAGCATGATCAAATCTGGTACAAATGAATATGAACAGGGTCTACTTATATAACGCAAATATCAAAGGACATGGGAATTTAAATTATGAGTAGGTTAATTTCAAAATTCAAGTCAAACAAAATGGCTCTTGTTTACAAATTTAAAAAAAAATTATTCTGATTGAAATAAGAGGAACACATACATCATCATATGTATGTGCATATTTCTATGATTAAACTGATATATTTATATTAGTAGAAATTTAAATCCTGAACAAATTGTTTGAAAAGAAAATGACCCAGAGAAATTAAACTAAGTCCAATTGACCAAATGTATATGAAAAAAAAATCCTAGAAACATGTAGGCAAAATTGGAGGGTCATTTCAGTTTTAAAATTGAATTTAAAGGTGATTTGCTCAGCTTTGAAAATATATCGTTTAAATTGACGTTTAAAAATAGCCTACCGAGGCACAGTTTTGAAATTTGATGAAACCAGTTCCATTGGATCCATAATAGTGTATTATTATCGGATTTCAAATTTCATAGTGTTTGGAGTTGTCGTGTGATCGTATGATATATAAATGCATTGAAATTTATAACGAAATTCAATATAATAACTGGGTCCAAAAAGCTATCTTCTCCATACGATCGAATTTGGACTCAAAATTCCATTGCGTTCGGAATAGGAGTATAACATTATGAACGTCTAGTGGCATGCCTCGATAGGAGGTCAAGATTTTTAGGCTTCGATTTCGAGATGATTTGAATTTAAATAAAATATACATATGTTGAATGGTCTAAATTCCAATCCCGTCAGCAACTTTTTTCCATCATTCAAATCACTGTAGCAAGTTTGTTCAAACACGCATTCCTTCTCTTTAAATTTCAAATCTGTCACTCTCAAGCTAAAATATCGTACTCTCCCCTTGGTTTTAAAAACGAGTTCATTCGGTCCTTACCTGCTTAAATTCATATACGAAATCATAAAGAACTAAAACATCTCTTCTCTTCAATTCTGCTTCCTTCCAGCGGAAAGAAATTCTTTTTAAAAGTATCAAAAAAGAGAGACTGCTACTCGCTTTTAAAAATAGGAATGGGAGAATCATCTGAACTCAAATCAAATCGAATTCAAAATTCAAAAAGAAAATAAGGCCAATCGAAAGCGATAATCACTTCATTCTAAAAAATATAATAATAAGAAGTTTGAATTCAAATTTCTACTCCTCTCTAAAATTTTGAGCTCGAGGAAGGATGGCAGCACGAGGACAATAGGGGTTCGAGTAACTCTAGGCGGCAACCAAGGGATGTGGGAACTGGCATGGCGATGTGGGGTGTGAGACCTTCGATGGGTGCTCAGTCGTGAAGTCGTGCTCGAATTGAAGAAGAGGTCGCATTTGAATGGTGGAGTCGTGAGGTAGGGAGAAGGGAAAGAGCTTAGCGTTTAGGCTGATGGTTTAGGATGGGTTCGTCTCTGGCCGATGGTGCTGCCTCGAAATCGATAGTGGAGGTGGTTTCTGCGGGCTGTAGGATATTTGATGTCTAAAATCATAAAGGAAATAGCCGGTTGGTGTCGAATATGCAAGTATACGATTTTTGTTTGATGATAATAAACATATATATTCATTTAAATGTATTTGTTAATGTACTATTTTATTTTCATAGATTAAATAAATATTTGCTGAATAAAAATAAATAACACAGAATTTAAATTCAAACAGATATTTTATTCAAACGAATTTTTATTACAAATTTGAATAGTACAAATTTGAGCTCTCACTAGAGAAATACAATTTGCAATTACAATACATTTCAATTTACATAACTTTCCTCACTACATATCACTCGTTCGCTCAAAATTGATCTTCAACTTCATTCCAGATTGAATCCAGCATCTGAGCAATCTGCAAAAATACACATTGACGCGGTAAAATTGAAAATAAAATATTTTTGCAGTATGAAATAAAATGTGATTTTGAAAATTTTATTTGCCTCAGTTATTTGGGTTGTTTGTCATCATTTAAATTTTGAATTCATCAAACACGAATAACTGTGACATGCATAGTGTATCACTGTACATGCCACAAGGTCGTGCACACTGATATGCACTTGATAAAATTATAGGGACAGGTGAGCACATGGTCAAATCCAAATCAAAAGCAGGGTTCAACTCAAGTGAAATAGATATTAAGTCATGGTGTCAACACAAGGTCCAACCCGAGCTACAAGCTAGATTCAATACAGGTGCAACTCAAATGTACGCATGAATGTTATGATCAAAACATGCATCATATACATGGCACCCAAATTGAAATACAGAGCATAAGCAAGTCTCAATGAACTGGTCAAAACAAAGGCAGGAATAGTTCAAATGGCCAATCTTTCAAATATAGTTATGAATAAGACTAAGTCGTGCACATGTATCAAAACCAGGTACAAATTCAAGTGAAAACAGAATGGTACAAGTACAAGCTCAACTTAATCAATATGTGCAGACTACACAATGAAGACATGTACACAGGGAACTCAAATCTGGACCAAATTCCATCAAATGAATATGACCAAACGTGACACACTGCAACTGAAACTGGCTCGAAGCAAATGAGTGAGCATATACATACATGTACGCAATGCACAGGACACACCAGACAACACAATGCAAATGGACTCATGTGGAACAAGCGAAGACAACAAGTTTACATGACAGTAAAGTATGAATGCCACGACATCAGAGGCGACTTCAAGATGACACAAGACAAATGCAGACAACAGGGTTTAGTTCAATATGGTTGCAGTGAAGACTACAAGTACAAATGCATCAAAAGAAATGAACTTAACATCAAAATGAAACTCAAGGCAAATACAACATGAATGTACGGATTCAGATGTAACCGGACTTCAACAAGACCACATGCAACCCTACGACTTCAAGCATACGAATACAGGAAAACCGAACAATGTACACAGTGGCCAGAACTATATCTACACCAGACTTTGAGGCATGTACATGAAGGAAGCAAAAACAGGTACAACATAATGCAACAGTGAAAGTGCCGAAGTCAGGTAATGGAAAAATTCAAGTCGAAGCCAAAAGTGGACGATGCAAGTGCAGACAAGCTACATACAAATGCACACAACAACAAAGTCCAAGACCAGTGAATTGCAATGGTCGACTAGGCAGCAAACAAAACAATGTATCATGACTCGAATGAACAGAGCCGACACACATTGAAGTGTCATATACAAACCAGAAGTATACATGACTCAACAACATATGAATAACCAAGGCCAGAGGAGATATCATATACAAAAGTGAAGACCACATGAGCTCACTGCAACAAAACATCAAATAACAAACTATAACACAGACATATGTATATGCATATTCAAGTTCATTTGAACTCAGACTCGACCAAGATTACATGAACCAGACAAATGCACATATATACACAATCCAGGCAAAGCAGGATGAGCACAAACCAAAAATGCATACAAACACTGTATATATATATATATACATAAATGAATGTTTGTATATATGTGTGTGTGTGTGTGTGTATTACAAGTTCAAGCAGCAGGTCAAACAAATATTATCACAAACCGAAGCCAACAAGGCCAGAATGATCAAAAAATCACGAAACCAACATAAGCAAATCACAAGCAGTTTCAAAATTATCAAGTGCAGTTTATCATAAACAAGCTCAAGTGGCCAAAGTCTTCATAAATTCATGGAATGAGTCAAGACAAATCAACATCATCAAACCAAAACCAAAACCGTGATGGCCAAGAAATCGAACCAAGTCAAAAATCAAAGCTGTGTCAATCAAATAACGCACATGTATCCAAAATTGAAGAAGTCAGAAGAATCACCATCATTTAATATTAATCAAGTGGCCAAGACGAATTCTAGAAAAAATAATTGACGAATTCATATGATAAAATAAGAAGGAAAATATAGGGGATTGAACCCTATATAAACGATTAACATCATCGGCGGTTAATCATCGAGTTCAAGCAAGCTAAACAGAAAAGCAGAAGAGCATAAAAACACATACCAAATCATATCGAACTCGATCGAGAAGGAGCAGCCGTGTGCAAAGTGAAGAAACACTCGATCGACATAGCTAGGAGCGATAAATCATATTTTCGATCGAGTAACTGAGTCGACAACCTTCGAATTCCAGGAGTAACTGAGTCGGCGACCTTCGAATTCCAGCAAAGCCCTATTTTCAAGCAAAGAAAAAGAGGAACGAGCAAAAGAATGAGGCTGCCATTTTTACAGTGGAAAGTAGAGCAAAGAAATAAAGGGTCGGCCTTGTTTTATTTTAATAAAGGCTTTAGTTTAAAATTAGGGTTTTGTTTTATAATTGTTTTTAAATTTGTATTTCCTTTTTAAACTTGTGTAATTTCTAGTCGTGTGACTAGGGGACGAACTACGGTGGTATAGTTCGAGAATTCGCAACTCAGTGGCTGAGTTGTGGCAGGGTTTTGAGCGTAGAGTTAAGGTCCGATAGCAGGTGTCGCGATTTTACATGTATAAGCGTCTGACTGCCTAATTTCTAGTAGAAACCTTGGGGGCAGCACGTAGGCAAGGTTTTTCTGAAGCTGGGTAAATTCTTTGTTGTTCTATTTCAGCATTTATTATTTTGTTATTATCTGTGATGCTATAATTCTGATATATCGGTGTTGAAAATATTTTACAAACTTCCACATTAAATTTTTATAATTAGTAGTATCACCCTATTCACCCCCCTCTAGGGTGAAATCGATCCTACAAGTGGTATCAGAGCCAGATTCAAAAGCCATTTTTGTTTTAAAAATTTGATTTTTCAAAAACCAATGTTTTGTTTTAAAGATTTGAATTTTAAAATGGCGTCTTTTAATACTGCTTTTGCTGAGGGTAAGTCCATAGTTAGACCATCAATGTTCAATGGTGAATATGCTTATTGGAAAAATAGAATGAAAATTTTTCTGAAACCATTGATGCTTGGAATATTGTTGAGACAGGTTATAGAGCACCAACTATAGTTGTAAATAATCAGGAAATAGATAAACCAGTGGATCAATGGACAGATCTAGAAAATAAATTACAAAATGCTAATGCTAAAGCTATGAATTCTATTATTTATTTATTAGATCAATTTGAATTTAATCGTGTCTCACATTGTCTAACTGCGTAGGAACTATGGGACACACTCGAAGTGACTCACGAAGGAACATCCCAAGTCAAGGAATCTCGCTTTGCAATGCTTAGTAGCAAATACGAGAACTTCACAATGGCCAAGGTTGAGAATGTCAAAGAGATGTACGGACGGCTTTCCAACATCATATACAAATCAAAAGCTCTTGGAAAATCGTACACGGAATTGGAAATAGTTCGAAAAATCCTCAGAGTCCTTCCACGTAGTTATGAAGCAAAAATGACTGCCATTCAAGAATCGAATGATTTGAAACAAATCAAAGTTAAAGAACTCATCGAAAATCTCACCACTTATGAGCTAGAAATGAAATTCAAGGAAGAGCGTGAAGGAGGAGATACTCGACAGAAATCAATAGCTCCCAAAGGAACAACTGAAAGTAATGATGATGACGATGATGATGGAGCAGCAGAGCTGGCACTATTAATGAAGAGATTCAAAAAGTGAAACCGCAAATACGGAAATCCAGCTCTAAATCAAAAATTAAAAAGTAGAATAGTTAAAGTTCTAGACAACCCAGAAGAGCAGGAGATCATCAACCACAAGTGCAATCAACCTGGCCACATCAAGCCCAATTGTCCTCCAAATCGACATGGCCAAGAAAAGAATTCAAAAAGGAGAAGTTTTGCAGCCACGTGGAATACAAATGATGAAGATAATAAAAGTACTAGCAGTGAGAGTGAGAAAGAAGATTTGTGTCTTCGAGATGATATAACTAATAGCGACGATGACGAGCCAAGCGAGGTATCAAAACTCACTTACTCAGAATTACTTATATATTTCCACGAAGTAAATGCCTATTTCGAAAGACTAGGGAGAAATACGCTAAACTTGAATCACAAAGAGATACTTTGATAGATTTAAATAAACAATTTGATCGATTAGTTAAAAACTGTCAAAGTAAGATCCCTAAGTGTGATAAGTGTCCATTACTCGAAGAAGAAATTAAAAAATCAGAAATTAAAATTAAATGGCTTGAAAATGAAATTCTGGTTTTGAAAGAGAGTGAAAATACAAGGAGAGAAAATTCCATTAAAAAGTACACACAATTATTAAATGAAAATGAATCTCTTGAAACGCAAGTCCAACAACTGTCAACGACTTTAGGAAAAAATTTCAAAGGAGAAAGATCGTTGGATATGCTATTAGGGAAGCAAACTGTTAATACAGTTAGACAAGGACTTGGGTATAATCAATATGAACCCGTTGAAAGAAAATTTTATAAAGTCAAATCCGAGTGTACAATTTGTAGAAAAATTGGACACAATTAAAACAATTGCTGGTATAGACCCAAACACGTGAAAACTATATCAATTTGGGTTCCAAAAGGCACAAATATAAAATCCCTTAAAGCTAAACAAATCTGGGTGCCAAAAGGAACATATATAAATAGTTTTGTGTCTCCATAAACTTATTTTTTCAAATCTCTTTCCACTAACAATCATGGACCTATAAAAACAAATAGGTCACAATAATCTTTCATCGTGTAGGTATGGTGGAAGGCTAAGGAACAACAAATATGTTACTTGGATTCTGGCTGTTCCAAGAACATAATGGGTGACAAATCACAGTTCCTTAGCTTAGTATAATGGTGGCAGAATCACATGGGCAACAATGAAAAATTATCAGTAACGATAAAACAGGTAATGGTATATTTATTTTGAACAATTATATTAAATGTGATAATCTGTACCGTAATCTGAATTAAATCAGCCAGTTATGTGATAAAGAAATGAATGATGATAATGATTCTGAATTTTTCAAAATTTTTAGCCAATTATTCTTTTATGCTGAGAACACTACAATCTTGAAATACTTCATATAGATTAATTTGGATTAATGATGGTGTTTTGTTGGTTGATGTTAATACATTTGGCCGACTCAATATTCATGGTTTTGTTTATTTACCCGGCTTCAATTCAAATCCGAAAGAATTTCATTTAAAAGCTATTAAACATGATTTTAAGATATTTGTTGAAACTTCACAGTCTGGTCTATAACAATCAATTAATGATAACTCGAGTGAAAGAAAAATTCAGATGCAGATTACACTGGTAATCCAGTTGATAGAAAAATTACTAGTGAAACATGATTTATGTTGAGACATTCAGTGACTGCATCATTTTTCAAAGAAAATATCTACATATTTTTCACTTGAAATAATTTTTAAATAGCAGACATTTTTTCTTTTATAAAACCCCTTCTAGAAAATTATTTTTGTTGACCTTATTTCAGATTAGTCGTTTTGGAAAATTTGATTTTATAATTATTTTTGGATTTGATTTTAAATAACTACGTTGACTAATCCGACTCCCAACTGATTATCTAAAAGATAAATAGTGATTGAAAAAGTGATGAGTGTTGATATTAATCATATATGATAACTTGAGACAGTATAATTAGTAAATTTCTTTAGAAATTTAAACAAGAGTTATAAACACTTTTTGTTGGTAAAAATTCCATGATCATTTCTATTTCTATCATATTTCTATTGACCATCACTCATCAAAATCCAATATGGTATGTCGATATATGGTATTTTAAACGGAAAATTATGCGCTTTCATTTTATTATATCTTTAGAAATAAAAAAAATCCGAAGTATTCACTCTTATTTAAAAGTCCTCACAGTTGTGCGTAGGTGAATTACTTGGAATTTTTGATTATGTGCTTCCATGCTCATTTAAAAGTCCTCACGGTTATGCATGTATGGAACGCATATCAAAGTTGATTGATTTAATAGACAAGTTGTTTTTAATCCCATTTAAAAGTCCTCACGGTTATGCTTGGTTAGAAGATACTAGAATTTGTTTTTTTAAAAAGAAAAAATTAGAATAATACTAATCTCATTTAAAAGTCCTAAAGGTTATGCATGGTCGGTAGATATTCAAATTCCTAAAATTAATATACTACAAATAGACACAACTGTATGGTTTTATATGATGACATCATCCATATCACTCTAAAGTGGAATATGCGTCAAACAGAGTATTTATGATTTTTGTTTGATTTTTTATTGAAATTTAATATTTATATCCGATTGAGTTTTAATTTTGTATTAATGTCTATTACATTATCTCTATTTTTCTAACACTACTACTCTTTTGCTAATAACATAAGGGGGGAGAAAAGTTAAGATTTTAACAAATAAAGGTCAAATATTTTCTATTTGCATCTAGGCTCATTTGCATATTTTCATGTACATGCATATATGAAGGGGGAGCTTTGTGTAGAGAGGGAGAATTCAAATAAGGGGAGAAAATTAAATGATCAAATACATTTAATAAATTCAAAATCTTAAATATATGTTTCTTATCATCAAAATGGGGAGATTGTTGAATATGCAAGTATATGATTTTGTTTGATGATAGTAAACATACATATATATTCATTTAAATGTATTTGTTAATGTACTATTTTATTTTCACAGGTTAAATTAATATTTGCTGAATAAAATAAATAACACAGAATTTAAATTCAAACAGATATTTTATTCAAACAAATACTTATTACAATTTTGAATAGTACAAATTTGAGCTCTCACTATAGATATACAATTTGCAATTACAATACATTTAAATTTACATAACTGTCCTCACTACATATCACTCGTTCACTCAAAATTGATCTTCAACTTCATTCCAGATTGAATCCAGCATCTAAGCAATCTGCAAAAATACACACTGACGTAGTAAAATTGAAAATAAAATATTTTTGTAGTACAAAATAAAATGTGATATTGAAAATTTTATTTGCCTTAGTTATTTGGGTTGTTCTTCATCATTTAGATTTTGAATTCATCAAACACGAACAACTTTTGATATGCACAATGTATAACTGTACATGCCACAAGGCCGTGCACACCGATATACACTTGATAAAATTACAGGGACATGTGAGCACAAGGTCAAATCCAAATCAAAAGCCGGGTTCAACTCAAGTGAAATAGATATTAAGTCACGGTATCAACACAAGGTCAAACCCAGGCTACAAGCTGGATTCAACAGGTGCAACTCAAATGTACACATGAATGCTATGATCAAAACATGCATCATATACATGGCAACCAAACTGAAATATAGAGCATAAGCAAGTTTCAATGAACTGGTCAGAACAAAGGCAGGAATGGTTCGAATGGCCAATCTTTCAAATACAGTTATGAATAAGACCAAGCCATGCATATGTATCAAAACCAGGTACAAATTCAAGTGAAAACAGAATGATACAAGTGCAAGCTCAACTGAATTAATATGTGTAGACTACATAGTGAAGACATGTACACAAGGAACTCAAGTCTGGACCCAATGCCATCAAATGAATATGACCAAACCAGACACAGCGCAACTGAAACTGTCTCGAAGCAAATGAGTGAGCATATACATGCATGTACACAATGCACAGGACATACCAGACAACACATTGCAAATGGACTCATGTGGAACAAGCGAAGACAACAAGTTTAAAGTATGAATGCCACGACATTAGAGGCGACTTCAAGATGACACAAGACAAATGCAAACAACAGGGTTTAGTTCAATATGGTTGCAGTGAAGGCTATAAGTACAAATGCATCAAAACCAATGAACTTAACATCAAAATGAAACTCAAGGCAAGTACAACATGAATGTACAGATTCAGATGAAATTTGACTTCAACAAGACCACATGCAACCCTACGACTTCAAGCATGCGAATACAGGAAAACCAAACAATGTACACAGTAGCCAAAACTATATCTGCACCAGACTTCGAGGCATGTACATGAAGGCAGCAAAAATAGGTACAACATAATGCAACAGTGAAAGTGCCAAAGTCAGGTAATGGCAAAATTCAAGTAAAAGCCAAAAGTGGACGATGCAAGTGTAGACAAGCTACATACAAATACACATAACAACAAAGTCCAAAACCAGTGAATTGCAATGGTCGACTAAGCAGCAAACAAAACAATGTATCATGACTCGAATGAACAGAGCTGACACACATTGAAGTGTCATATGCAAACCAGAGGTATACTTGACTCAACACATATGAATAACCAAGGCCAGAGGAGATATCATATACAAAAGTGAAGACCACATGAGCTCAATGCAACACAACATCAAATAACAAACTATAACACAGACATATGTATATGCATATTCAAGTGCATTTGAACTCAGACTCGACCAAGACTACATGAACCATACAAATGCACATATATACACAATCTAGAAAAAGCAGGATGACCACAAACCAAAAATGCATACAAACATTGTGTGTGTGTGTATACATACATACATGAATGTTTGTATGTGTGTGTGTGTGTATTACAAGTTCAAGCAGCATGTCAAACATACATTATCACAAGCCGAAGTCAACAAGGCCGGAATGATCAAAAAATTAAGTTCTAAATCTTTTTAAATTTAAAATTAATAAAATATCTTATTTTTGAAGTAGCGAAATTACGGGTCATTACGTTGTTCAACATACACCTTTTCTTTTACAAATCCGTCTAAAAATGTACTTTTTACGTCCATTTGAAATTTTTTAAAATTATGATGACATGAAAAAGCAAGTAATGTTCGTATTGCTTTGAGATGTGCTACCGGAACAAATGTCCCTTCATAATCAATTCCTTCATCTTGTTTATATCTTTGAGCTACTAATCTTTCTTTATTTCAAACAATATTTCCATTTTCATCCGCTTTATTTTTTAGAATCCATTTAGTCCCAATTATAGATTGATCGGTTTGCCTCGATACAAGCTCCCAAACGTCATTTCGTTCAAATTGATTAAGTTCTTCTTGCATTGCAAAAGTCCAAAAATCGTCTTTTGATGCTTCTTTATGTTTTTAGGTTCAAAATTTGATCTAAATGCAACATTACTCATGTGATTTAATTGTTTTTTGGTTGATATTTTTGTATATAAATCATCGATAATATTATTAATTGGATGGTCCTTTAATGTTCTAGGCGGTGATGTTGTCACATTATCATTATTGTTATTGATATTATTATTATTATTGTCATATATATGTATACTAGTTTTATTAATAACTTCTTCATCATCATTTTTATTATTCCAAAAGTTTTCATCAAATGAAACATGCAAACTTTCTTCTATATTTTTGTTCGTTTATTAAATTTTCTATATGCTTTACTTCTATCTGAATAGCCAACAAAAATTCCTTAATCAACTTTAGAATCGAATTTTCCTAGATAATCATTTTTGTTTAAAGCAAAGCATTTTGATCCAGATACTCGAAAATACAACACTTTAGGTTTCTTGTTAAAAAATATTTCATAACTATTGTTTTTAGTCATTGGTTTAAGTGTTAGACGATTCCATACATAACAATCAGTAACAACGGCTTCGGCCAAAAAAAATTGGTAGGTTACTACTATTTATTAAGGTTCGTGCACATTGTCGTAAAGCTCGATTTCTTTCTTTCTACAATACGTTTTAGTTTTCGTGTTCGTGGAGATGAAAAATTATGAACAAATCCCTTTTATTACAAAAATATGTAAATAATTCATTTTCAAATTCACCTCCATGGTCGCTTCATACTTTTTCAATTTTTAAATTTGTCAAATTTTTAATTCGTTTAGCAAAATTTTGAACATTTCAAAAGTGTCACTTTTATATTTTGGGAATAATGTCCAAGTAAATCTTGAAAAATCATCAATAATTACAAAAAAAATTGTTATGATTTATTTAACATACTTGTGTTGGTCCGAATAAATCTAGATGGAATAGTTTGAAAGGTTGCTTTGTTGAAATTTCCTTTTTAGATTTAAAAGAACTTTTCTTTAAATTTCCATATTGAAAAGCATCACACAGGTTTTTAATCTTGCTGTTAATGTTTGGTAATCCACTACCTAATTCATTTTCAGCTAATTTTTTAATATTCTTAAAATTTATACGACAAAAACTTTTATGTCATTGCCATAGATCATCATGATTTGTTGCTAAGCATAAATTTCTATTGTTTTTGACATTTGTGTTTAAAATATATATGTTTCGATTTCTAAATCCTTCAAATATTATATTTTATTTTGGTCAAAGATATTGCATTAATTTTTCTTAAAATCAATTCAAAATCCTTTATCACATAATTGACTTATACTTAATAAGTTATTTTTCAAATTTTCTACTAATAAAAGATTAGTAATAATAGAAGAATCAGAAATACTGATATTGATAGCTTCTCTAATGTCGATGACAAATCTTTTTGAGTTATCTCCAAATGACGCAGTGCCACCATCAATATACATTATATTTGATAACATATAAGCATTTCCAGTCATGTGCTTAGAGTAACCACAATCGAGTATCCATTTCTCTTTTTTTATTTCTATTTTAGATACCTGCAAAATAAATAAATAAATAAATAAATTGGTGCTCATATTCTTTGTTTAGGGTCCTACATGGTAGTGGAAGAAGGTAGTTATATCCATGATGATTTGGTTCCTTTAGATATGTAATTATTGTTATATACAACTTTTTTTAATATTCATTAATATATTTTTGTCTAATAAGTTTATTATTTGTTTTCGAAATCCATATTTTGACCATATTTGTGTGACGACCCACCATTCTGAACCCTGAGAACGACACTTAATACATTCTTGGTATTCGTATGTCGTTGCCTAAGCATCCGAAAGATAAGTTGTCTTGGGGTAAAACAAAGAACATAAAAAGACAGAATAGATAAACCTTACAGCGAAATGGTTACATATAATATAAAATGTATAGTACAAAAGGTTACATTATAAGGAGTTATCAGAGTTATAAAAAATTCTACGTCTAACAAATTTGTAGCTATACATTCTGACTTTACATTATTAAGATACAAAATACACCTACATAATCATACAGCTAAAATAAATAACTAGATAATTAAAGAGCCGCCTGCTCGATCACCGTCTTCAAAGAGCTCCAAAGAAAACCAGTTATTCTCGGACTACCCGAATATAATTGAGTACTCGAGATTTTAGAGAAAACAACTCAGGTCGAACAAAATGTCTAGTATGATTAAAACTATGAAACAAATGGAGTATATATAAACAATAATATATGGGACCACACCGCTAATGCGGAACTGGTTTTCTTCCACATAAACAACATCCAAACATAACAAAAATGGACATGAACAATAGGGAACAAATCCAAACATAGATGATGCGTACAATTAGTATTACATTCAAACATGAAAGAATGGTGATAGTCTGAATAAAAATCCGAATTGGATAGAATGAATAAAACAAGATAACAGTCCAAACTCGATAGAATGGACCGACGAAACCAATAATTGAACATCGCGAAGACTAGTTGACTCTTCTCATAGTAATTAAAGAAAATAGATTCAAAGGTTCGAATCAAATAAGAAAAGGAAATATTCCCACAAATGACTAAGAGGGTGCTTCCCCCTTACCGAAAGTGTACCTTTACAAATATACTTAAGAACTTCGATGACTCTTGGACACGTCCAAGCCAGGCCCCGCCAACGGTTACCGAGAATCCAAGTATTTCACATCTCAATGCACAAAAACCGATTCCAATCTACAGTGGATGTGAAAATACCCTAATGGGAGCAACCCCACATAGCTTGGCTTCCACTCGCTCTTTGGGTTTAGTCATTTCCGACAGAATATAACAAAGCTCAAGTGAGCAACACAACGTCTTATAATGATGAAATACAAAGAAGGCCGAGGTAACTGATAGTTGGGTAACAACTATCGAGGATATAAAACGATCGTATATGGAAATCAAGTCTTTGTACTTATCACCACTCATCGAATTCCAACTTGTACTACTTCTTAGTTAACAATAACATAGGACAAGGCAAGATAGTGTTACCTCAAAGTCATGTCGCATGATTATTCGTAACTTTCAAAATAGCGACGAGTCTACTTCTTCGACATTTAGTGGTAAGTATACAAATAAATCATTCCCATATAAGTGAGTCGCTTTACGGAAATTAATTCATTTCCATAAACGAATCAAACTTTTTCCTTTAAAAACCCAAATTAGTGCTTGAGCTTCACGTTACAAGTATTAGCTTTAAAATACTTTGTTAAAAGAGTTCACTAATTTAAGACATCATTATAAAAATGATTTAATAACTTCAAACGTCCTAACTACATTGATTAATTAAGTTTAAACTTCATTACAAAATTTAATTAGTGAACTTCAAATGACTTTGAATAAAAAAATAAACCTCTTTTAAACCTTACTAATTCAATTAACTAGTAAAATATAATTAATTAAATTAAAAAAATAAATTAAAATGAATAACAAAATCAAAACATCCTTGTTACTTGATAAATTCACTTTGAAATTTCATAGATTAAGTTGGTTAATTAACTCCACTACCTTTAATTAAAAATGGTAAAACACCTATAAAACTTCATTAATTCAATTAATTGGTAATATCTAAATATAATTAATTAAATTAATTAATAATTAAATATCATTTTTTAAAATTAGTAATCAATTTGAACTATCATGAAGGAAATATTAGTTAAAGTTAAAACAAGTTGTTTCCTTTTCATTAATTAAAAAGATTAATTAATTTTAAAAACATCATTAAAAAATTGATTAATTAAATTTAATCCATAATTTAAAAAATTTAATTATCCTTAAACATCATTAAATAAAATGTTTAATTAAATTTAAAACATCATTAACTAAATAATTAGTTAAATTTAAAACACATTATTAATAAGTTAATTAGTTAACCTTAATACTTATTAATTAAATAATTAATTTAATTAAATAATCATTATTAAAATAATTAATTATTTTTTCAAATATCATTAATCAAAATCTTGCTTAACTTGTAAAACAATTCCAAGCACGAAGATGAAATCAAATGGTTTGATAAGAAGTGATTTTCTGAAAGTGCCGATACAGCGACTACCGCTATATGGGCAGTTCGGTAAACAAGTTTATAATATTATCAACAAAACCAAACATCACATAGCAATGGTTTAATAATATAAACAATAAGCATTCATAATCAATAAATATGAACATGAATATAGTTTTAAAGCTATGGTTTTTTAGGGTAAAATTTTACTTACTAACTAGCTTGCTAACTACATTTACTTATGCATCCATTACACATATACATTTCCAAACCAAACATGAACAAATTGACATCATATTCAAACCAAGCAAGCAATATATATCACAATGTAACTAGAGAAAAATATTTCCAAAAAAGTTAAGAGTTTTACTCACCGAAAACTATCCAACCTCTAGCTAACTTAGTGTATGAACTAGCACTTCCGTTTCTAAGCAAAAGATGGAGTCTTGGACCCTTAATATGCTAAGTAGGCTCAGCCTTAAAAGAAGAATAAAGTGAAACTTGTTTTGGTAAGGTGGAGTGGCTTTGGATAATCGTCGAACCCACGAAAATAACCCCGAAAATAGGTCGTTTTCCAAATAGTTTTTCGACTATTTACTCTCGGATTTTGGAAAAGTGATAGAGATTAAAGTTTTAGAAAATTATTTTCTCTACAATTTCAAAAAAAAGGATTTACTCATTTGGATTAGTTTTGAAGAAGATATGGTCAAAAGAAGAAGGACCATTTTCAGACTTGAAATTCTGGGTCCGAAAATGCTTTCTAGAGAAATGAACTTTTCTCCCAGTAACTCTTAGAAATTAAAGAAATGCTGTAAATGAAAATTTTAGTCAACTCAATTCTCTTGAATTTGAACAAAATAATTCCTTTATTAGGATTATTTTTTAGAGAATTATGGCTGTGATAATAGGAGATAAAATTTGGGAAGAAAATGAAAATGAGAGCATGAAGTTGCTATTTAAAATCTCATGCAAAGTGGCTAATTCCACTTATACCATCCTATCCATGTCTACCACATCATAATGCTTATCTCCCCCTTACCAACATGCATTTAAAACTCAATTAGCCAAAATATCAAATCATGTCTACACATGTTCCATTTGATGTGACCTTTGCTTTTTTGTTTTAATTTTAAACTTAGGAAATTGTCACATCACCTTTTTTTATACATTCTCAAATTATAAATAACTATGTATTATCATTTCTAAATACTAATTTTTTTTATAAATGTTAGTTTTTATGTATACTAAAATGATCACAACATTTAGGAAAACTTTTAGAAGATGTAAAGTTTAAAATTCGAAAAACAGTTTCCGGTCACCTTTTCAATTTTTCTTCAAACTAAATATTTTTGTAAACTATTTTTGAAAACTATTTTATCTTCAATATTTATTATTTAAAATTTTTATTTTAATTATAAAACCTATTATTTGAATATTTAAAATTAATTAAATATTTAGAATTTAATGTGGTGAAATTCCAGGTCGTTACACTCTCACTTCTTAAAAGAATTTCGTCCCCTAAATTTACCACCATCCTATCCAAGAAAATAGACTATCCTAGAAATACCTAACACACTAATCAGATGTAACTTATCCAGCAAAAACTAGCATGATATAAATCTATATGCAACCAAATTCAAAGTATAGCCTGAAATAAAATACTATGCATCCAACCATATCAAAAGGTAAATTTAGAACTAAATGCCCGGCTCTTATATTCAAAAAATTGTTTTCAAATTTATTCCAAAAAGAAATGCATTAAAACCAAAATGAAAATTGACTAGGAGAGGGTCCTCATAGCAAAACATGTAAAACTCTAAAATCAAAACAACATGGACCACCCTGTGTATTTTTGTTCCTCCAAATACAATAACTAGAGTGAACAATTTTTATCTCTTTCCAAAAAAAATTGCAAAATCACGTTTTCAACAACATTGGGATTTTGGTCCTGATACAAAATAATTCAAAAACCTTGGTTTATAGAAAAAAAATTTTATAAACTATGGTACATTAGACCACGTAATCAATCAGTCAAATTCAATCAAGTCAAATCAATCAAATTCCGCAAAGAATACACTAACAATATCAATCATTCAACTTCTGACAAAAAAAAAATCTAACACTTAACATTATTTAAAATGTCAAAGATTAACAAAAAACTCCTAACTTAGGTTCAAAACTTTCTTGATTGCCCGAAATATAGATAATTATCTAAGCATATCATTTTTTGCTCATTAACCTTTGGTTATTACTTGGAAGATTATCCAAACTTACTCGGACAAATTGAAAGTTATGCTCTAAAATTATTGGTTTTTTGACTACACTAATCTTTCTAAATCGCATAAATTTGCATTTAATATTTTATTCAATACCAAAATTGTTTATGAATTATTTCATAAATTTTCATCTAAGTTTAAAAATATTTTATAAAGTCCTTCCTTTATAAACATGAAATAATAACTTATTCCACTTGATTTACTTGTATAATACCCTTTTGAATCCTAAGAGTATATACAAAACAAAAAATTTATTTTGCTTTTCACAGTTTAGGTGCAGGTCAAATCAAAATTTAGGTCTTTTGTAAAACTAAGTTAACCTCTCGACCTCTTTAACTTAGAGTGTTAAGATGAACAATGTTTATGGGTTGACTCAAAATAACAAATAGTTTACACTACTTATATGTTTTAAACAAAAGCTACGGTTTTAATAAAACAATGTCTATTAAAACCATCCTACCTTTTCACATTAAGGTGTTATAATGAATCATGCTTATGGATTGATCCAATAACACCAATTAGTTTACACTACTTAGATACTTAAATAATATCTATGGTTTTGATAAAACAATGCCATCAAAACCTTATATCCAATCTAACCCATTTAAACCAGTGTTAAATTACCTCAATATTATTTAAGGGTAAAATTCATTAATCAAAACAATCTCTTATCAAAAATAAATTTTATTTTGAAAATCAATTCCCTTTTAGGGAATTTAAAGATGAAATACCTAGTTATAAATTTCAAAACTCATCTTTGTAAGCATATTGCATATTTTTTTATGAAATAACTTCAAACAATTTGTTTATTAAAAATCACTTTATATTCGTTCGGATTTGAATTCATTTTGATCGCACAATGATAAAAAGAATAGTTTACTAAGTACTTCACAACATTCGCCTAAGCAACATCTAATCGTCATTTAGAAGGCTATTCAGATTACCACAAAACTAACGAAATATTTTCCTTCGAATTATTCAAAGAAAAAGCATTCTACTTAAAATTTCTATTCTAAAATATTTATACTTCAAAAATATTTCCAAATAATACCGCTATTACTTTTCTCAAAATATTTTGAAATCATTTTAACCAATTTCGAAATTTAAATTTTCCAAAAACTCTTTAAATGTTATTTGGAAAGACAAATTTATAATACTAAGTGTATTAAAACAAGGGTCAAAAAAAATGTGGTTTTAAACATCGTTTACTAAAATCACAAAACAATTTACATAGCTTATTTATAAACAATTCTATTTAAAAGCTCTCATCTGAAAACCATCACTTATTAATTTAAAACAATATTTATTATCTCAAAGTCTAATAAGAAAAATTTAATACCTTTTATAAATTCTAAGCAATGTTAATTGTCCTCGGGGATGATTTATAATATTCTTTTTAAAACCATATAAATTTTCCAAAGAAAATAAATAAAATCTAAATTATTTTATTAAATTTAAAATAACATTAATTATCAAAGATAATAAATCACATTTAGAATCTCTATTATAAATCTAAAACAACATTAACTATCCCAAAAGATAATTAATCAAATTTACAATTTTCTGTAATAAACATATCAACTACCTTTAATAAAATAGTTAATTACTTCTAAAACACTTTTATCAAGTCAATTAATTTATTTTAAACCCATTTATTAAATAAAATAACCAACTTAAAATATTATTTATCAAATGATTTATGAAATTCAAATAATCATTAATTAAAATGAATAATTACTTTTAAATATCATTAACTAAAATGATTATTAATTTTCAAATATCATTAATTAAAATAGAAAATTAAATTCAAATATTATTACTTAAAATGACTAATTAAATTCAAATCTCATTAATCAAAAAGATTAATTAATTTTGAATATTACTAGTTAAAATGGTTAATTAATTTAAAATATCATTAATCAAAATGATTAATGAATTTTAAACATCTACTTTTGGGGAAATATAAGCTCAAGTTCAAACACACACAAGGGTTTAGGGGATGATATTTAATAAATGATAGTATAGCAAAAAATACTTTAACGACACTTCAACCATTTAAATGGAATATCCTGATTAATTTTGATTCATCAATCAAACAAATGTATCTATATCCAAGAAATCAACAACAGTTTATAGCATCACATATATGATAAGTAAATTTGGGTATGGGTTAATTCATATTTAAATAATTCTTCTTTATTATAACTAAATTTTCTCATATATTTATCCTCTAATTGCATTATCCTACTATTCAGATTATATTAAATAACTTTTTATTGAAAGTTTATTTTTAGCTTAACATTATTAAAAGATGACTTTTAATTTAACTCTTTCGTCGAGCACCTTATAATCAAACTGTGAAACTTAGTTCACACGGAGTTTGTTCCAAGATTCTCTAATTCCCATCTACTCGGTCTATATCTTACTAAGGAAAATTCCTAATAAACTATTCAACAATAGTTAATGCTCAAACTGGACAAGCATAACTAATCAAATCCTAAATGATAACAATAAAATATTTACATTTCTAAACAATCAACTCAACTATAGAACTGTATAAATTTTGAAAATCATTCTTATAAATAAAATGTATTCCTAGGTAAAATTATTTCATTTACAATTTTAAAACAATACTGTATTGGTAGATCTGTTCAAGTGTTTAGGAATGCCTATCGATAACGTTGATCAAACGCATCGACCAGAATTCATATACCACTCAATGGATCAAGTAACACGATATAAAAAAAATTTATAGCACTAACAAATATGCACTCAATACATATTTATACTCTCAAGCCTATCCTAGGATTTTACTAATCCTATCCTTAGAGAGTTTACCCCACCAGGGCTTAGGAGTTCGCTAAACCTAAGCTTTGGTACCATCTGTGACGACCCACCTTTCTGATCCCTGGAAACGACACTTAATAAATCCTCGGTATTCGTGTGTCATTGCCCAAGCATCCGAAAGATAAGTTATCTTGGGGTAAAATAAAGAATAGAACAAGGCAGAATAAATAAACCTCACTGCGGAATGGTTACATATAATATAAAATGATATAGTACAAAAGGTTACTCCTTATAAGGAGTTATAAGAGTTATAAAAAAAATACTAAATTTAACAAATTTGTAGTTATACATCTAACTTTACAATTTTAAGGTACAAAATACACCTACATAATCATACAATGGAAAGAAATAACTGGATAACTAAGGAGTCGCCTGCTCGATCACCGTCTTCAAAGGGCTCCAAAGAAAACCTGCTATTCTCGAACTACCCAAATATTATTGAGTACCCGAGAGTTTAGGGAAAATAAACTAATCGAGTCAGACAATATGTTTGGTATGAGTAAAACTATGAAACAAATAGGGTGTATTTAAACAATAATATGTGGGAACACGCTGTTAACGCGGAACGAGTTTTCTCTCACATAAACAACATCCAAACATAACAAAAATGGAAATGGACAATAAGGAACAAATCCAAAAATAAATGATGGGTACAATTAGTATAACATTCAGACTTGAAATAATGGAAATAGTCTGAATAAAAATCTTAACTAGATAGAATGGATAAAACAAGACAACGGTCCAAACTCGATAGAATGGACTAAACAAGATAACTATTCAAACTCGATAGAATAGATAAAACCAATAATTAAACACCACGAAAAGTGGTTTAATCTTCCTATTGTAATTAAGGAAAATAGATTCAAAGGTTCGAATCAAATAAAAAAATGAAATTTTTCCACAAATGACTAGGAGGTTGTTCCCCTACTGAAATTATACCTCTAGAATTATACTTGATAATTCTGATGGCTCTCGGACACGACCAAGTCGGACCCCGCCAACGGTTACCGAGAATTTGAGTATTTCACATCTCAGTAAAAACCGATTCCAATCTAGAGTGGATGTAAAAATACCATAATGGGAGCAACCCCACATAGCTTGGCTTTCACTCGCTCTTTGCGTTTAGTCATTTTCGAACAAAGATAAATAAGCTAAAGTAAGCAACACATCATCTTAGAATGATGAAATACAAAGAAGGCCAAGGTAACTGATAGTTGGGAAACCAACTATCGAGGATATAAAATGATCGTATATGGAAAGTAAGTCTTGTATACTTATCACCACTCGTCGAATTCCAACTTATACTATTTCTTAGTTAACAATAATACAGGATAAGTCAAGATAGTGTTACCTCAAAGTCATGTCTCACGATTATTCTTGACTTTTGAAATTGCGATGAGTCTACTTCTTCGACGTCTAGTGCTAAGTATACAAATAAATCGTTCCCATATAAGTGAATCGCTTTACGGAAATTAATTCATTTCCATAAACGAATCAAACCGTTTCTTTTTAAAATCTGAATTAGTGCTTGGGCTTCACATTACAAGTATTAGCTTTAAAACACTTTGTTAAAAGAATTCAGTAATTTAAAACATCATTATAAAAAAGATTTAATAACCTCAAACGTCCTTATTATATTGATTAATTAACTTTAGACTTAATCATGCAATTTAATTATTGAACTTCAAATGACTTTGAATAAAAAAATAAACCACTTTTAAACCTTATTAATTCAATTAATTAGTAAAATATAATTAATTAAATTAATAAATAATTTAAAACGAATAACAAAGTCAAAACATCCTTGTTACTTGATAAATTCACTTTGAAATTTCATAAATTAAGTTGGTTAATTAACTCCACTAACCTTTAATTAAAAAGGGTAAATCACCTTTAAAACATCATTAATTCAATTAGTTAGTAATATCTAAATATAATTAATTAATAATTAAATATCATTATTTTAAAATGATTAATCAATTTAAACCATCATTAAAGAAAGATTAATTAAAGTTCAAATAAGTTGATTTCCTTTAAAAAATCATTAATTAAAAAGATTAACCAATTTCAAAAACATTGTTAATTAATCGATTAATTAAATTTAATTCATAATTTTCAAAAGGTTAATTAGCCTTAAACATCATTAAATAAATGATTAATTAAATTTAAAACATCATTAACTAAGTAATTAGTTAAATTTAAAACACGTCATTAAAAAGTTAATTAGTTAATCTTAATCCATATTAATTAAATAATTAGTTTAATTAAAAAATCGTTATTAAAATAATTAATTATTTTTTAAAACATCATTAATCAAAATATTTCTTAACTTGTAAAACAATTCCAAGCACAAAGATGAAACCAAATGGTTTGATAAAAGTGATTTTCCGAAAGTGTCGATACAGCGACTACCTCTATACGGGCAGTTCGGCAAACAAGTTTATAATATTATCAACACAACCAAACATCACATAGCAATGGTTTAATCGTATATACAACAAGCAGTCATAGGCAATAAATGTGAACATGAATATAGTTTTGAAGCTTTGGTTTTTTAGGGTAAAATTTTACTTACTAACTAGTTCGCTAACTAACATTTACTTAACATGTTTGCATCCATCAAACATATAATTTTCCAAACCAAATATGAAAAAATTCACATAATATCTAAACCAAGCAAGCAATATATATCACAATGTAAACGATGTAAAATATTTTCCAAAAAAGTTAAGAATTTTACTCAGCGAAAGTTATCCAAACTCTAGCTAACTTAGGTTATGAACTAGCACTTGAGTCTTAGACCCTTAATACACTAGACAGCTTGGATTTGAAAGAAGAAGGAAGTGAAACTTGTTTTGTAAGGTGGAGTGACTTTGGATAATCATCGAACCCTCAGAAAAGAACTCGAAAATAAGTCGTTTTTCAACTAGTTTTTCGACTATTACCTCTCGGATTTTGAAAAGGTGATAAAAAGTAAAGTTTTAGAATATTCTTTTCTCTACTATTTCAAAAAATTATTTACACAATTTGGATTACTTTTTAAGAAGACATGGTCAAAATAACAAGGACAATTTTCAGAATTGAAATTCCGCGTCTGAAACTGCTTTGTAAAGAAATGAAATTTTCTCCCAATAACTCTCAGAATTGAAGAAATGGTGTAAATGAAAAGTTCAGCCAATTCGATTCTCTTGAATTAAAAAAAAATTCTTTATTTGGGGTATTTTTGAGGGAGTTATGACTGTGAGAATAGGAGATAAAATTTGGGAAGAAAATGAAAATGAGAGCATGAAGTTGTTGTTTATAATCTCATGCAAAGTGGCTATTTACACTTTTACCCTCCTATCCACGGCTGCCACATCATAATGCTTGTCTCCCCCTTACCGACATGCATTTAAAACTCAAGTAGACAAAATATCAAATCATGTCTAAACATGTTTCATTTGATGTGACATTTGCTTTTTTGTTTTAATTTTAAACTTAGGAAATTGTCACATCACCTTTTTTTATATATTCTTAAATGATAAATGTGTAATCTCATTTCTAAATTCCAATTTGTTTTACAAATGTTTATTTTTATGTATACTAAAATGACCACAATGTTTTGAACAACTTTTAGAAGATGTATAGTCAAAAATTCGAAAAACAGTTTCCGATCATATTTTCGATTTTTCTTCGAACTAAATATTTTTGTAAACTAATTTTGAAAACTATTTTATTTTTAATATTTACTATTTAAAATATTTTTTATTTTAATCATAAAACATATTATTTGAATATTTAAAATTAATTAAATATTAAGAAATTAATGTGGTGAAATTCCAGGTTGTTATAATTTGTATATGAATTCTTAATCTTAGTTTCTAACTTTGGCCTTTTGAATTTGGTGTATAATGTGCCATTTTTCTTTGACTTTTGTTTGCTTTTAAAACCCAATCCATTTCAATTTCCAAATGGTTTAGATATTTTAATCAAATTGTCTAAATTTTTTTTTCCTTTGTTGAATTTTGGCACACTGTTTTTTTATCTAACTTACTTTTAAGTTTCAGTATTTCTAGAATCTAAACTTGCTTGTAATTCTGGCTTTTCGTTTTCAAAATTAAATTTTTATAACTTATAATTTTTAAAATCATTTAATAAATTTTCATTTTGAGATAACATCCTAGCATGTGTTTTTGAGTAATTTCTATTTCTTCTTCTAAGATTGTTTTTTCATCTTTTAATAATCCAATTTCTAATTCTTCTCTAGTTAACTTTCCTATGTATTCTTTATTTTATTTTATTTTATTTTTCTCTATACTTATCATCTAATTCAATGTTAATTTCCATTATTCCATCATAAGTAAGTTCGAGTCGTACCTCGTCAGTGTTAGCCATAAAATACACATTTTCTTATTCCGAGTCACTTCACTGTCACTGTTAAATGAAGAAGATGAATCTGAATCATCCCATGTTACTTGAAAAGCTCTTTCCTTTTCCTTGAATTTCTCAAACTTGATTTTCTTTTTATCATTATTGAGTTGTGGACAATCCTTCTTCATGTGGCCAAATTTTTTACACTCATAGCATCTAATCGATGTTTCATTTGAGAAGTTTAGTTTTCCACCATTTTGAAAACTGTCATCTTCTTGAACCTTTTGAATATGTTGTAGTCCTTAGCAATAAAAACTATCTTATCTTCATCCAAGTCCGAATCTTCATTACTTGCTTGGATTGCTATGTTATTTTCATGATTTTGATCCTTTCTTGCCTGCAAGTTAGCTTCATACAACATTGGATTTTCTACCAGCTCTTCTACTTTGAGTTGAGAAAGATCATTAACTTCTTCGATGGCTAAAATTTATCTTTCTCGTTCATTTGTCAAAGAGTTTGAAATTCGTGTGATTAAATCAAAATCTATGAATTTGACTCCAAGTGCCATGAGATCCTGTTGAATGTTTGAAATCTAGCATATATATATATATATATATATATATATATATATATCAATAATTGATTCATCTACTTTCATTTTGAAAGACGAAAAATGATTTTGTAAAATTGAGATTTTAGTTTGCTTGACTATAGTTGTTGCTTCGTGTGTGACTTGTAAAGTGCACCATATATCATATGTAATGATGCAGAACATGACATGTGAATGCTCATTTTTTTCAAGTGAGCAAAATAGTACATTCATAACTTTGGCATTGTTAAATGCCTCTACTTTTTATGCATCAGTCTAAGTGCTAATGTCGGTGTTAGGTGCTTCATATTAGTTTTGAGTTGCTAGCCATATTTCTAACCCATTTGCTTCCATAGAAATTCTCATACGAATTGACCAGTAAGCATAGTTAGAACCGGTAAATAGTGGAGGTCGTGTAGTTGATTGACCTTCTCAAAAAGTACTTGCCATTTTAATGATTTTTCAACTACGTGTTACTGTAGATTGAAATGATCGTGCTCTAATACCAATTGAAAGTCGCTACAGGATCTTTATATAATGTAATTTGTATATAAGAGATGTGAATCGTATATAATATGGCTTGTGTGTGTGTAGTAGTGGTAGTCTAAGTAGAACTATATAACTATGTATACTATAAAGTAAATAAGAGTAATCATACTAGATATTTTATACTGGTTCAGACCTCCCGCCATACGTCCAGTTCCAAGCTCCCTTTCGGTATTTCCTTTAACCAAATAACCCTCACTTCGTTCGGAGGAATAGACTAATACAACTGAGTTTCTTTGATAAAATTTTTGCTCCAAATAACATGGATATTGACTGATGGTATAATTCTTCCTATAATCTCCTTGGTAATGTGAAAGTGTATCGTTTGTTATTATGGAAGTTGTTTAGTGAATATTGAATTGCAATGAGTACAAAGAGATCAGAGAATATATAGATAGTAAGTAAGTTAATCTTGATTTTCGATCTTGTAGTGTATTTATAGAAATCAAAGAGTTATAGCAAAAGGTTGTAATCCTTCGTAGATGATTACTACTATTTAGAAAGATTGCAACTTTTCATCGTGACTCTTCGAAAATTAGACGTTATACAACGTTCAGTCAACTGAGTATAAAATTCAGTCAACTAAATAAGATCAGAAGAGATCGCGCCAAAATTTAAAAAATTGAAGAATAGTATAATTTAAAGGTTCAGTCGCCTGAGGTATTAAACTAAGTGAACCTAGAAAATATAAATTTATTTTTTCTTTGTCAAAGCATAGAATAAACACGTTCTTTGTGAGCAACGTATGTAGGCGCGTATATGTGTACATGAGATACCAAGGAGATTTTACATATACTTCTATGATGTTACATATACTCTAATTTGATGAAGATGACCTTTGAAATCCTGATGGTTATATTTTCTTTGTTGTGGCTCTTTTACCTGCAATAATGTTATAAACAAGAAATATGATGATATAATTATCATCGTTAAAATATTGGAAACATAGATTCAACATATCCTTATAATATTCGAGTCAGATCGAGCATATTTAATTTTTAGATATGGATGCTTCGGAGCTTCAGGAGATGAGCTGGAGGCCTACAAGACATACTCAAGTATATTTTATTTTTCGCTATATTTGTTGGTTATATATATCAGTAATTGTGAAGATAGTTGTTATAACCGCTCAGGCTGATGATAGATTAGCGAACTCTGATTTGATGTATGTATATTGCAGCTTTCTTTTGTAAAGGCCTGCTATATATTATATATTACTCATCATGATATGAGATTTTGTTCTATGTTTTCTTTCTTTTACCCCAAATAATATGTCTTTCCTGCACTTGGATTCTCGACACGTGAATATCGTGGATGTATTAGTATCAACTTTTGAGGATCGACAAGGGCGGGTCGTTGCAAGTGGTATCAGAGCCAGATTGAGCAAAACACCTAGGCTTTGGTGAGGTAGATTCATTATAGATAAGTTTAGTAACATCCTATATTATACATACATACATACATACATACATACACATATATATATATATATGAGAGCATATTTGTTTATCCACTAAAAATGTTTTATATTGTGTTGATTTATTAGTTGAGTGGTTTATGAATTTCGGTTGGTACAGGCGGGACAACTGTATCGATAGAGGTTTCTAAACCCTTGAATAAGGCAAACCAATTGTTTTGAAATTGGTAAATGAAATAATTTTACCAAGGTTTTATATCTTATATAATAAAAAAATTCAAAAATTGATATAATAATTTGCGATGTGTTTGTTTGCTAGGAAATGATAATATTCAATTATTATCATTTATTGTTTGGGCTCAAGTATTTTATAAGCATTTATTATTAGGTTGAATTAAATATGAACACCTTGTGAATTAAGTTTCACGGTTTAGCTATAGGGCATTAGGTAGTGGTGTTGGATTAAAATTTATTTTTAATAAAAGTTGTTTATTATATCTAAATACGATATACATTTATGAAATAATTTTATATACGAAAGTGAAATTATATAAGTATGGTTTATAAATAGAGTTTATAAATAAAAGGGATTTAAAACTGAGAATTTGAGAACTTAAATCTCGAAGATTTTGAAAAATTGTTGATCGAAGTTTTGAAGTAAATAGTAGTAGTATTTTTTGGAAAGATTTATTGATAGAAATATTTTAAAATGGATTAAAAAAAGAGATAAGAAAGCACTGCACTCACTTCGAAATCGTTGAAAAATAATTCTGGTGATGATTGCAGCATCATCGGCGTTCATTCATGAGTTTCTAAGTGACAGATTGCTACCATAGTAGTTTTACTTTGTAGTTACTTTGGAAAAAACAAATTTTGTTCAAAATCCCAAAAGTATGATCTGATATAAAAAGGGAGATATATATATTATTATTTCAGAATGTCTTGAAATAAAATCCAGGTGTTTAAATTCTGAAGTTTTCTAGTTGAGTTATTATATGAACTCATGTATCTTATTCAGTAGGAACGTTTGGATTTTGCATCTCATTATGATTTGTTGTTTGCTAATTTTCATTTATCGAAATGAAAAGGAATTTTTGATGATTTTAGACAGTCGGAAACTTCCAAGTTAATTGGAGAATGAAAGCTAAGTGTTTTGGTGAGATTATAAGAAGATAGGCTTTCTACCTTATAAATTTAAGGAGGTAACAAGTTGAAACAAGTTTTAGTTTATGGAATATCCTGGTTAAGTAAAACTAATCTGAAGGTTGTATATATATTCTTAGGATGTAGAAGGGCATTATATGAATATGAATTTAAGTTTTAAAGTGTTGCAAACATAAATTATGTTTTATAAGATGTTTATAAACTTAAGTAATGTTCTATGAAATGGTTCATAAATGATCTTAGTATTAAGTGAAATACTATTGGTATAAATGAATGTAAATTTAAAAGTAATTGGTATAGTTAAGAAACCAATTGGAATAAATACATAAGTTTTACATAGATCATTTTATTCGTATAATTGTTCTTGATCCAGATTTGAGTACATGATTTCGAGTTGATTTACACCGGTCCGAATTAGGATTTTCCACTCGATTCTTGATGGCAAACACTTGTGTAGATTTTTGATTTAATTTTGAAGTTTTATATCATAATATATGGTTATGCAAGGATAACAGAGGTTTCTAATTAAGAAACCAGATCGGAGTCTGCACTAGGGAGGTCGAGTGAGCGATACTAGTTCGAAAGAGAGAATTGTATAATGAAGCAAGCGATCAGATTTGATATCGCATACGGATGGTATAAGTACATCATATGGACTTTAATATAATTGTATGTTTTTGACATTAGAAAATTCAAGTTATAGGTTGGATATCATTTTGTAACTGAGATACATGTTTGTAGAAGAAAAGTCTAGTTTTATGCTTTTTGTTTTCATGAGTAGAGTTTGTTTGCTCGACTAATAGTTACATATTTATGTTATTGTTGATCATTTATGCCCTAGGTATGGAAGGCCACTTTTGGCCTTTTGTTTTTCTTTAGTTGAATTGGGCCCATTGTGGCAAGCTGTAGTTTTCTTGCATCAAGCCGCGCAAAAGAGATGCTGTCGAAATTTTCCGTAGCTTATGAGATTTTAAATGATTTAAATAACTCATTTGTAACGACCCGAAATTTTCGACCTCGAAAATTCGACAGTAATACGTTCACGGTAGAAGTGCCGAGCAATCGAACGTCGGAAATTTCAAATTGTTAGAGAAAAGAAAATGAAGAAGGTTGAAGAAGAACAAAAAACAACAGCATCTCACACTTGCAGCAGATTAAATATAATATCAAATAATAGCATTTACAAAGAAAGCTGTAACTGTCAATTTACATTCAATACATCAGAGTACAACTATTCAAACAAAAACTGGACAGTTGTAACAACTTGTCCCAGACTACATAAAACACGATCCAATACACAGCGGAATATACTTCAAATGTTCCTACCATCCAGCTCGCCTCTTGAGCTCTAGAACGTCCTAACCTGGAAATCTGTAATACTCGGTTTGACACGAGCATTACAACAAAGTAACACCCGGGTCAGGCTGGAAACCAGCGTGAGTGAACCATAAAAATTTGAAATACTAAGTTATAAAACTTATTTGAAACCCGGGGTAACTCATACTCCACTACAAGTTCTTAACTTGTTATAGCCAACACTTATTTAACAAACAATCCCTAAATACCCTTACTTAGTTTCAATGGTCCAGTTTACTTAAATTATTCCATTCCATCCTATTGATTGCACATATCAAATCTATAAAGAATCATTGCAGATTTCAAATCGAAGGGGTTTCGGGTATTTACTAATACTCGACCCCGGTCTCTTCGAATCCAATGTTATTATTAATCCAAGTTGTTTTAGTGAAAATAATTCAATTCAAATTCAAAGTAACATATTCACATAGAGATTTCATTACAGATAGAAAATCCATATTATCACAGTTCAACCCAAACATATCATCTCACATAGCATCACAAATCATATATTAGAGATATCAAATAATCCAAAGCATTCAATATCATTCAATCATCCATAAGCAAGATTAATTAGTCACCCCATTTCTAATTAATTTAAATAAATTAAATTAATTATCTCAATCATTTTTAATCCTGCTTACTTAACATTAATTAATTACAAACCAATTAATTAATCATCCTTTAATTATCATCTTTAATTATATTAAGTAATTAGCCTTTAATTAATTACATAATTTAATTATCCTTCAACCATTCACGTTAATTAACCTTTAATTACTCTCATTAATTACTTATACTAAAATTAATTACATTAATTAATGATACCTTAATTGCTTCATTAATTACTCTTTTAATTAATTATAATGAGTAATTAATCCCATTAATTACTTCCATTAAGTAATTATCCTTTAATAATCCTTTTAATTTATTCATTTTAAGTAATTAACCTCCAATTACTTCCATTACTTAATTATTCTTTAATTAATTGACCCTTAATTAATTAAATCAATTAATTATCTTAATTTAATTACATTAATTAATGATCTTAGTTAATTTAGTAATTATACTTTAATTATTTTATTAATAAGATCTTAATTAATTAAGATACACCAATTATCTTAATTTACCTCTTACTTAACTATCATTTAAACCTTATTTAAATTAACGTTTGAAATTAATTTATCATTAACACACAAAATAACTTGAGACCCTTATGATTTATTCAATACACTTATCTTAATTACTTACTTAATTATAACTCTTTATTTTGAAACCACTTGAAGATATAATTAAATAATTCACTAAAATATTCAAACCAAATCAACTTAAATTCAAAACACATTTATCTTCATAATCTATATTTTGAAAAATATTTGAATAACTTGAAAAATACCTTATACTTGTAGATTGATTACTAACTGGCTTTGAAAATTTTGTCTTTTTTTACAACTCGGCCATGTTTCCTTTTTAAAAACTTGGTTATTGAAAACTTATTTACATTATTAACTAAAACTCTCGGGCCAAACTCAAAGGTTCCCGAGCCAACCTCACTTCTTCCCACGACAATTTCCATCGAAATGACTCGCGATCAAACCAAGCAAAGCCTCCTTTTTCCCGAAGCATCTCTTCTCTTCTTCTACAATGAAATAACAACCCAGACATACCAACCCTGTACACCGTGCACATGCAACACCGTTCTAATCATCTCCGACCTACGCCGCGATCGCCCGCAAGTCATCGACGACGTGCTCATTACCTCTAACCACCCAGACTTTTCCAAAACCCCTCTAATCAAAATCTAGTACACGATTCCAAACCTAGGCTATAATCCATCGTCCATCGCCACCTCGTCCAGCCACCTCTTTACACCTGAGACCTTAAAATTTTGTCTGCGCCACCGTCAGAGTTCACCCTTCCTTTTCCCCTCCTACCGCAACCTCCAAACACTCCTTCGACGCCACAGTTCAACGAAACCCACACACAAACAAAAATACATCCCAAACCCAATTTCGACCCCTAGTCGCCGCCACGAAGGCTGATAAAACCAGCGACCATTTTTCCTAAACTCGCCAACTTCCATGCTACCTCCAACAACCAACTCGACCACCCAAACCTCACTCATCAACAGAAAATGCCCAAAACCCAAATCACGATCAACTTGCAATTTCTCTCGAATATATATCATAAAAATCATGATTTTATTTTTAAAAATCATAACTTCCAATGATAAATCAGATCATATACATGAACCCACAACCTATTTAAGTCGAGATTTTTAATATGTTCAAGTTTTACTGTAATTTTCCTTTTTGTTAAAACTACCATCAGATTCCACCTTAAAAATATTTTTAAAAATTATACCCTGATAATTCTAACAAATTTTGTTTAAACATCAGAGTCTTAAGAGAATCAGGGAAAAAGTAGTTAATTATTGAACCTATTTCAAACCTGTAAAATCAAGAATAGGGCAGATGAACTAGAACATAGACACACAATATCAACATACATATATACATTCGTTGAGCTTTGAAGAATCATGCAAGCATATAATTTCAAGGATCATTTCATGCATCAGATCATCAGGCAAAATTAAGCTTTTGAAATTTTGTTTACTCGCTGTTATTTGAAGAAACGGAGAATAGTTTTGATATGAAACTTGATCTGTTTGATTTGAAACCAAAGCTTGACTGTTGAATACTTTGAAAAAAATACCTTATCCTTGAACTGGAAATCTTAGTTGAGTTGCTCCTGCTTTAAACCTGAGATGATCTTGTTTTGATTTAGTTTTGAAGTTGGAATCTTGCTTGATGATTTGTAAAGAGTTGCTTGCTTTTTAAATTTTCTGGTTTGATTTTCTTTTTTAGGGCTTTTGATTCTTAGTTTCAAAAAAAAAGATAGGAAAGAAATAGAGGAAAGGATGGTATAGATATATTATAGCTTGATTTATCTTTTATTTAAAAATGAAAAGAAAATAAATTGGATAACACTTGTAATTTGCAAGAAATTTTATGCTTACATTTGTTAAATTGTATATATTTAGCTTACATTTGTAATTTCCATGTATTAATATGTTTTAATATATATTTATATCATATTATCAATTTGTTCTTTGTTTTTAAATATGTATCCACACTTTTACAAATTCACAAATATTCTACCACCCATGGCATATATATACATATATATACACACACTTATATATTTGTATAAGTATACATTTAATATTTTCAACATTATAAAATTTGCATATATCTTTTTATATATATGTAGATACATTATTCATTTATCCAGAGATTTATTTTTCAAAATTTACTATAGTTTCCAATCTCTATATATATATATATCTAGATATTTATCAGAATTTATTTGTCTAACATACAAACCAATATTTTAATAAATTTAATCCTGTTAATTACCAATTAACAGATGTCAAAAAATCTAGGTTATCACATTCCTTCCCCATTTAAATCTTTTCGTCCTCGAAAAGGAACGAAGCCAGAGATTTAATTATACTGCCATTAATCAATTAAATTACTCTTTGATCATTTTCAACTATAAATTCTTTTATTAAGAAATTTTAAAACACTTCTAAAATCTACATACTATTGCCAAAATAGCTTTTATAAAAAATACTTTGTATAACTCGATGTCTCAACAAGTCCATCCTTGTTCTCACCAAAATTCGTTCATACATTGATCAGGCTTAGGACTGAAAATCTATAAGTACTTGGTACACCTATTTTCAACACCCAATGAAAATACTTGGAAAACATTTTCGAAAAATTTCTGAAAATATAGAAAACATTTTCGAAAATGTAGAAATCATTTTAGTGAGAATGCTCTGGAAGTCATCACCACCTCCATGGTCGCAGTTAACCCAATGGTTACGTTGCCATCCCGGCAAAATCCATAGATAACTGTAGGCATACCGTACCCCTCGATCACGCCATGAAACCCGCCACAGATTGCAACTACATCCCGGGTTACGTCGCCTTCACGGCAAAAATCCATGTAACAGCAGGCATCAGCGCCCTCGAATTTCGCTGCTAAATGAAACTTCACCATTCCGACATGGGTCGCAGACTACATCAGTCAAGTCCCAATGTAGCCTTAGGCTCTCACGGCCTCTCCACTTTTGCTATATCTTCATAGATCACAGTCGACCGATGTTACGTTGCCATCATGACAAAATCAAACGTAGACCGTTGGCTCTCACGGCCAGACGACTTCCACTATGGTCTGCAGTAGATTGCAGTAACATCGAGTTACACTATCGTCATAGCATAACCCAAATGTCTCTATAGGCTTCAGTGCCCTCGACTTTTGCTACCCACAACACAAAATCCTCCGGAACTTCAGTTTGTTTGGACTTCCTCCCAGGATCCAATTTAGAGCCTCCCCCTTAGGGCTCAAGGCAGAACCACCCTGTGGATCTCCTATGAAGTTCATTTCAATGGGAGCGCCTTTTTCCCCAGAGCCAATCTCAAAACATTTTATACTATACACTCATAATATCTTTCAAATCATACCCTTTAATCTTTTCATCAAAATCTCCTTTACACAAAATCGATATCCAAAATCGATAGTTCCAACTCGGCTTTCCAAATTCCCAAAATTAATTTTTATCAAAATCAAAAGCCTTTCCAAAATACATAGGTTCCAAAACCTTTTTCAAAATCATTCTCATAAAATCCTTTATATATATATATATATATATATATATATATAAAATCCTGAAAATTTTTGGATCACTTCATACTTATATAAATTCTCTTTTATACTCAAATATTTCCAAAAATCATTTTTTTCTAGCTATAAATTCAACAAGGGGAGATTTATCATATATAACAGGCATATATAACTTTATTTATACCAAATCAAATATTCAAGTTTGATTTCCTTTAAAAAGTTATTTAACATATCGCTAACTTTTCATATAAAGTGAATTTCGAAGATATCCAACTTCCACTTTTATTCATCATATATTTTTCAAAATATACTTTCCTATTTCAAAAATCATTTTTACCCTTTCAAAATTTTCCAATATCAATTTCATTTAACACGTATGATGTACATATATCATCCGTATGCAATATCAAATCCGATCGCTCACTCGATCACACAATTCCACTTCCAAACTAGTATCGTCCACCCGACTTCCTAATGCGGAATCAGATCTGGTTTCTTGATCACAAACCGTTATTCTCCTTGCATAGTCATAACTATGATAGAGAATTTCTAGAACCAGTCAAAAATCCATATGCAGGGTTCGCCATCGAAAATCAACTGAAAATCCCAACTCGGATCAACATACTATCTCGAAATTCTGTGCTCGAAACCGGATCAAATCATTATGCGAATAGAATAATATACATACATCCTACATATTTATCTTCATTGATTATTAGCTAAATCAATTGTCTTTCTATTCACCTTCATTTTAATTCTATTCACTTATTTGCAATTGCTTCCATTTCCATTTGGGCTATCACTTCAATTATAAATAGTTTGCACTCTGACTAGCTTGAATTTAGAAAATAGCTTGAAAGGTTTAAAAATAGACAAGTAGTTGTAAAATAGCAATTAATTGTAAAATAGCAGTAAAATAGTTAAGTAATAATAAAATAGTTAAGTAGTTGCAAAATAGTTATAAAATAGTAATTAATTTGTAAAACAAATAAAAAATTGTGGTAAAATGTAAATTAGTTTTCAAATTAGTTGTAAAATAAGTATAAGATAGTTTGGCTTTTAAAAGGAAAGGTTTTATAGTAAATAGCTAGGAAAAATAGATTTAAAACAGTTTATATTAAATAATTTATTTGAAAATAGTCTCAGAGCCAAACTGGTTAAATTTCCCAATTTCTCATTTCAATCAATTTCCCATCCCATTAAATTGATTCAATTCTAATTCAATTGGAATTAACTTTAATTCCTAACCCAAATTCAAATCAATTTCCATTTGAATTTAAACTCATTCAACTACAATCTCACTTCCAAATAATTCAATTCAATTTTCCATTTGAATTTATATCAATTCCACACTCAACTTTAAACCATCTCGAATTATGTAAATTCGAGTTAAATTTTTAAATGTTGATTAAATCTCTTAAATCAAATTATCCTTTGCTTTTAATTTAACAACCTAAGTTTTAAACAATTAAGTTTGAGTCCAATCTCAAATATTCATTTAAAATTACTTTACTTAACTTATTTCAAGGTTCAGGTAATAGTTCAAATCCCTTTTAAACAATTTAGTCTTCAAAATCCAATTCTTAAAAAAAATTCAGCAAGCTCATTTCTAACATTTAAATCATTAAGTTCAGAGCGATTTCCTTTTCATAAGTTCAATCTTATTTCTATTTTATTTCAGTAATGGATGTATATTACCTCAATCCATTTCGTAATTCATTTGAAATAATTCATTTCTCAGTTTTATAGATTATTAATAACAACAGGATGATATCAGAATAAGTCATAATAAATAAACATCCAATTTATTTAGAACATCCATCCATAGCATCCATTACCCATTTCCAAATCTCAAACTTGCTTTGAGATCATACATAACTCCCATTCAAATCGACCATTTAACTTTCTAAGTTAAATCTCAATTTCATCTTGAAATTTCCAATTCAAGTTGTTTGTTATACTTATTTAACCTCCCCTAAGTTAAATTCAATTCATTTAATCCAGTCAATCTTACTAAATTTGAATTCTCCATTTCAAATTTAAACTTCCTATCAATATCCCTTCTTACTTATAAGTTCAAAGACTTATTTCACTTTGGGTCATTACATCACATTTCAGGGAAAATTCAAAACTCAACACTTAGTGTTTACTTTCAATTAGCTTTGATCTTATGTATATCCCACATATATGCATATTTATTTCCTTTGCACACCAAGTCATATTTTAAATTTTAAACCATTCTTGGTTTTTAGTTCAAAACAAATTCCTTTTAAAAATTTAAAACAACTATTGTTTTAAAGTAAAATTGCTATATTTAAAAATATTATTCATTATATCTTTTAACACTTTTAAAACAATCTAAATTTTCTGGACTTAGACTTAAACTTCACAATTTAAATTATCTTCAATTCTAATTTATAAGTCATACTCACCTAAATGTTTACTTCCTTAAACATTTCATTTTGCTTAATCATTAGCAAACATTTCATTATTAAACACAACAACCATTTATGATAATAACCAAGATTATCATATCTGAAAACCATTTCACTATATATTGTCTTATAATTTACTGGAAAATAAAATCAGGGTCCCTTAATTCGACCTTCTGAAAACATGTAACAACCCGCATATTTATCGATTTTAAATTTAAATATTTTATTTAAATATTTATCGTTCGTCGGATTTTGGTCCGAAAAGCTACTTTTTGCAAACAGTCGAATTGGGACTCGAGACCCCTTCCATTGAGTTCAAAATGCCGTTTGCAACCTTTTTGAGTATAAGCTTCGATATGTTTGGAGTAAGTCGAATTTTGACCTTTTTCACTTAGGGCTTTGGTTTGGGCTAAACCCATTAGCCACTTACTAACTCAGTCCCAACCCCCTCTCCTCTTCATTACTTCATTCCTCATTTCCTAATACTCAAGCTTTTATAATAATGGAGGAGTGGAAGAGGAAATTAAAACTCCAAGCCCTAGTCTTCATTAGCAAATCCATCTTCTAGCTCCAAACTCAAGAGAACCCATTGGTAAGCTTTCTCTTCATCTTCTCCAACTCATTCTCTCTTTGATTTCAGAAAATTCCTAAACCTAATTTAGAAAATGTTTCTCTTTTAAGCTTAGATTGAAGCTTCTTGAGTTGTTATTGCAGAGGAATTGATCTTAGCTTGTTTTTAAAGCTTCTTCTTCATTTGTTTGGGTTCAAAGGTGAGATTTTTATCTCACATCTTAGTCTATGTTTATCTTCGATTGTTAGGTATGAATTCCTAACGCTTATTCTTGTGCAATTGCTTTTGGTTTGGATTGCTTTTGTGAATATTCCAATTTTTGGTGTTTTGGGTTCAATTCTTTAAAAATCATAACTTTGATGTTTTGATAATGTTTTTGGTGATGAACCAAAGAGCTTCTATGGCCGGGTAGTCGATTGGCGTAAACCCTTAGTGCTGTTGCTTGACGGTTTGCAAATTGAGGGAGTTTGCACCTCTTTTGAAATAGGGCAGGAAGTGCAAGTATACAGGTTCGGCCGACCGAGCTCAGGGTCCGGTCGACCGACCTGCTACCCAAGCACTTCCTGCCTCTGTTTTGGAAGTGCTGGTTACAGGCTTCGGCCGACCGAGCCCCTGGGCCGGTCGACCGACCTGGTGCCCGAGCACTTCCAACCTCTGGTTCGGTCAACCGACTCAGGGAGTCCGGTTGACCGACTTCTCCTATCTGCCTACTATGCTTTTTTTGCCTAGTTGCTTGAATTTCCAACTTTAATCGATTCGTGTTGTTTCCTATTTGTTGCTATCATTTATTATCGACTTTGATGGCATTTTCTTTGGGAATTTAGGATATATCCACTTTGATGGATTCGGTATCGATTTCTTGGATTTTATTCACTTCTTCGAATGTGAATTTTTATGAATTGATTGTTTCTACAATCACTTCTATGATTTGTCACTTAAAAATATAAAGGTTTTCTATACTAGTAGTAAATATCAAAACTCTTTCTTCAAATGATTTCAACACTATTTTATTACAAAGCTCGTTTTCTTAAACCGTTTTCCAATCTATTAGTATATACAAGCCTTTACCTCACTTGTATGAGAAATCTAATTAAACGGCTTAGTAAAACAAGTGGTATGAAACGCTTGTGTTTACTTCGCCGGTTAATTCTTGGACTTGTTCGATTGAAACTCTTGTGACAATTTTCTAGTGGAGATCTACAATTTGTACGTAAATATTTAAGTTAAGCTAGTGGTTATGGGACATGAAGCTAAGCTCATATATTTATAGCTTACTGTAATTGACACTTCTCTTTGATCATGACGATAATTTTGTGTTTTAGACTAGCATTGTGCGATGTCTTTTTGATTTGGTTCATCGGATGTCACGCTGTACGACGTCGTTGTTCCCTTTGATTTTGATTTGGTTCATCGGATGTCACGCTGTACGACGTCGTTGTTCCCTTTGATTGTGATTTGGTTCATCGGATATCACGCTGTACGACGTCGTTGTTCCCTTTGATTTTGATATGGTTCATCAGATGTCACGTTGTACGACGTCGTTGTTCACTTTGATTTTGATTTGGTTCATCGGATGTCACGCTGTACGACGTCGTTGTTCCCTTTGATTGTGATTTCTGGATTTCGTGTGTTGAATTCTGGAATTTATGTTTTCACCAACTTTTACGATTGGCATTGATATATATGTCATTTATTGTGGCTTGGTGAATGAAATTAGGAGTATGACAATCCTTTTTATCTTTGAGAAGATCTTTGCGATATTGATTAATCTCTTATTGATTTTTTCAGTTATTTATTTATCACAGCTTGGCATTGTGATTATTATACGTTTAGTCATATCTCTTATTCTATATCATTTCTTCTGATATTTATAGCTAGACTGATCCGTTTATTATTTTCTTCTTAAATAATACTCAGGTCAGACCGAGATGTTACAGGCGCTTCTGCTTGACTTCTCTTCTGGGGTTATCATATGATCTTTTGGCTAACTACTTAGATTAGTAGTTTATTTTGTTGTATACTCTTGAGATATGGACTCATAGATGTATTCTTTTGTATATCACATGTTGCTATTCTTTTGTATTATTGTGGATCTTTATGACCACTACTCTGATATACACTTTCATGTGTTAGTTATATATTCATATCTTCTTCCGCCTTTGTGATATGAATTATCTGTGACTGATTTGTGTTATGCTTATTTCTATATTTGTTTCCGAAGATTATTATAGCCACTGTGTAGTAGCTTTGTGTTTATATCGGTATGTCGGATTTCCTCTTGAAATAAAATGCATGTTATACTATCTGACATATCGGTGCTCGCGCAAAGCAATTACACGGATGGTCGCTCCTCAACAGCCTTATTCTCCATGCTAGTTGACAGCATTACACCGCAGTGTTCTTGGCTAGCGTGGGTATAGAGATGGGGCGTCACAGCTTGGTATCAAAGCCAAACTTCGGAACAATATGGAATATTATAACAAGGATCATCGTCCTAAGTCCATCTTAGGAGTCGTGCTTTAGGATTTAATTCGAGTCTTCGTACCGATTCATCTTATTTTCTTTATGATTCCTTGTTTTATCAATCATGATGGTTTGATATTCATTCTATGAATAATTTTTCTTCTTCTTTCTTTCTTTCCAAAGGAAGAGAAATGGTTATACCAGGCCGTCCCAGCGCCGGTCAATCTAGTGCTACTCCCCTGGATGGAGTATTCATGTCTGCTCAACAACTTTTAGATCTTGTAAAGAATCAAGAGTTTATCTATGCTTCGAGTAAGAACCCCGAAATGGTTCTACCTTTGAAACTTGAAGTTTCTTTCAGTTAGCTTGTGGATGTTACTCTTCTTCATGGAGAGGTTGGTAAAGGAAGTGTTTGTGATATTGGGACTTCCAAGAAGAGGCATATTAAGTTCAAGAGCCTTAATCCCAATAAGAGAGTGAAGCAAACTACTTTTGTAGAAAAGACACCAATCCCTAATCGTGGGGGATGCTACAATTGTAATTCTAAGGAACACTATGCGAATATGTGTCCAAAACCCCATTCTTGTCGCTATTGCAAGAAACCGGATCATCTTTTATCTGCATGTCCCAAACTTTTGAACAAGGACATGAGAAAGCTAAATATTGTGCAAGCCCCTAGCAACTCTTCTCTCAGTCAAGGTATTTTACATTCAATCCTTGATGGCATTATTTATTTCATGACCTTCTTATTCGAGTTCTTTTGATATGGGTTTCATCTCATTATTTTTATATCAAAAGAACTTGTCGATTCTTTTTCTTTGAATATTTTGGGCTTGATGACTTCTTTGAGGATTGTGAATCCGGATGGCAGATCCGCAACACTCAATTTGTCTTTATTGATGTCGAAATTATTTTATGTGATTTTTCTGTCCGAGCAGATTTTTACTTAGGCTTTGGAATTTACTTTTGTAAGGATTGGCTTAATTATTATGAGGCCATATCCTTTGTCCCGTGTGGACTATTCATCTTTGACATTTTCAATCTGTTAAGCAGATTTCTATTTTTCCTTTATGATTTTGATTCCAACTTGATGGCATCATTTTATTCCTTAAGCCCACTTATAAGGAGAGTGTTATTTCTCTCATTCATGTAGTTTGAGAAATTTTTTGGTATTTTTGAATTTGTCTTAGGACTGTCACCTAAGCAATCTTTTGAGTAGTGTTAAGGTCTTTTCAGCTCGACCTTGCCACCGGTTTTCATTTGCTACGAGTTGCGGAAGTTAACATTCCACTTACCGCATTCCTCACTCGTTATGATTCTTATGAATGACTTATTATGTCATTCGGTTTATCCAGCTTATTTCATCCATTTTATAAATCGAATATTCTATGAATACTTCGATGACACCATTCTTGTATTTATTGATTTTGGATGAAAATAGTAATTTAAAATTTTGCAAATCTTTTCTATAAGATTTATTTATAAGTAAAATTGGATTTTGTTCTTGAAACGAACGAAGAATGTTCTTAAAAGATTTTAAGAAACATGTTTATTATCTAGAAGACGATTTTGTGATTTTATTGCCCATTGAGTGCTTTAAGAATTTTGATCGATGCGCTTGATCAACGTTATCGATAGGAATTTCCTAAACGCTTTGATGAGACAATCAAACACAGTAAAATTCTCTTCAAATAAGTAAAATTTTCTAAAAAGATGATTACATAAGTTAATTGTAATTTTGAAAGTTTTAGTCTTTGGGAAAGAAGATTATTTGAAAGAATTCTTTTCCGATACTCTTATTCTTGTGTTTTCTGAAGGGAACCAAGACTTTGCTATTTGTACCGATACTAGTCGTATTGGTTTGGATGCCGTTCTCTTGCAAAGGTGAACGTGCTATCACTTGTGCTTCTAATCATTATAGCTTATCGAGACTAGATATGCCACTCATGATCTAGTGCTCGCGGCTATTGTTTTTACTTTTAAAATTTGGCATCACCATTTTTGGATGAGAAATTTGTTCTCCACCTCGATCGTAAATCTTTAGAATATTTATTTTCTCATAAGGAACTTCATGTTGACTCGAGTTCCTGGCATCTTATGATCTTGATATTCTTTTTATTCCCAGAAGGGAAATCGTGTTGCCAATGCGCTTTGTCGTAAGCAACAAGTGGTTGATTCTTTGATGATGTCTGAATGGAATTATCTTTTTATTAATTTCATCGGACATTTTGATATACTTCGTTTTATTGAGCTTTATCTCATTCCTTTTATGGACTAGTGTCCGATGTTCTTTTATGGTGTTCGGTTCATTGGACGTACCGTTTTTGTACTACGCCGTTGCACTGGCTCAATTTTTTGCTATTCTTGACATTTTCTGCGTCTTTTAACTATGGAAATGCTCTTAGGTTTCCTATTTTTATTCTCAAGCTGGTGTTATAGAGGAAATTGAAGTTTCACCCAATTTGATTTATGAGCAACATCCCATTCGCATCATTGCTTCGAAGGTTGAGCGCCTTCGGAATAAAGATGTTCTTCTTGTGAGAGTTCAATGGTTCTCAAATCCTAGGGATTACTCTTGGGAATCTAGAGAATTCATCGAGCGATCCCGTTCTTGCTAACTCTTTCATGCTCTTTATGGTGAACTTCTTATTTCAATTTTCTTTTGTGTTGATATGCTTTTATGGTTGTTACTCTTTATTTTCTTCTTAAGTATTGCGAGGACGCAATTTCTTTAAGGAGGGGAGTCTGTAACAACCCGCATATTTATCGATTTTATATTTAAATATTTTATGTAAATATTTTATCGTTCGTCGGATTTTGGTCCGAAAAACTACTTTTTGCAAACAGTCGAATTGGGACTCGAGACCCCTTCCATTGAGTTCAAAATGTCATTTGCAACCTTTTTGAGTATAAGCTTCGATATGTTTGGAGTAAGTCTAATTTTGACCTTTTTCACTTAGGGCTTTGGTTTGGGCTGAACCCATTAGCCACTTACTAACTCAGTCCCAACCCCCTCTCCTCTTCATTACTCCATTCCTCATTTCCTAATAATCAAGCTTTTATAATAATGGAGGAGTGGAAGAGGAAATTAAAACTCCAAGCCCTAGTCTTCATTAGAAAATCCATCTTCTAGCTCCAAACTCAAGAGAACCCATTGGTAAGCTTTCTCTTCATCTTCTCCAACTCATTCTCTCTTTGATTTCAGAAAATTCGTAAACCTAATTTAGGAAATGTTTCTCTTTTAAGCTTAGATTGAAGCTTCTTGAGTTGTTATTGAAGAGGAATTGATCTTAGCTTGTTTTTAAAGCTTCTTCTTCATTTGTTTGGGTTCAAAGCTGAGATTTTTATCTCACATCTTAGTCTATGTTTATCTTCGATTGTTAGGTATGAATTCCTAACGCTTATTCTTGTGCAATTGCTTTTGGTTTGGATTGCTTTTGTGAATATTCCAATTTTTGGTGTTTTGGGTTCAATTCTTTAAAAATCATAACTTTGATGTTTTGATCATGTTTTTGGTGATGAACCAAAGAGCTTCTATGGCTGGGTAGTTGATTGGCGTAAACCCTTAGTGCCGTTGCTCGACGGTTTGCAAATTGAGTGAGTTTGCACCTCTTTTGAAATAGGGTAGGAAGTGCAAGTATACAGGTTTGGCCGACCGAGCTCAAGGTCCGATCGACCGACCTGCTACCCAGGCACTTCCTGCCTCTGTTTTGGAAGTGCTGGTTACAGGCTTCGGCCGACCGAGCCCCTGGGCCGATCGACCGACCTGGTGCCCGAGCACTTCCAACCTCTGGTTCGGTCAACCGACTCAGGGAGTCCGGTTGACCGACCTGCTCCTATCTGCCTACTATGCCTTTTTTGCCTAGTTGCTTGAATTTCCAACTTTAATCAATTCGTGTTGTTTCCTATTTGTTGCTATCATTTATTATCGACTTTGATAGCATTTTCTTTGGGAATTTAGGATATATCCACTTTGATGGATTCGGTATCGATTTCTTGGATTTTATTCACTTCTTCGAATGTGAATTTTTATGAATTGATTGTTTCTACAATCACTTCTATGATTTGTCACTTAAAAATATAAAGGTTTTCTATACTAGTAGTAAATATCAAAACTCTTTCTTCAAATGATTTCAACACTATTTTATTACAAAGCTCGTTTTCTTAAACCGTTTTCCAATCTATTAGTATATACAAGCCTTTACCTCACTCATATGAGAAATCTAATTAAACGGCTTAGTAAAACAAGTGGTATGAAACGCTTGCGTTTACTTCGCCGGTTAATTCTTGGACTTGTTCGATTGAAACTCTTGTGACAATTTTCTAGTGGAGATCTACAATTTGTTCGTAAATATTTAAGTTAAGCTAGTGGTTATGGGACATGAAGCTAAGCTCATATATTTACTAGCTTACTGTAATTGACACTTCTCTTTGATCATGACGATCATTTTATGTTTTAGACTAGCATTGTGCGATGTCTTTTTGATTTGGTTCATCGGATGTCACGCTGTACGACGTCGTTGTTCCCTTTGATTTTGATTTGGTTCATCGGATGTCACGCTGTACGACGTCGTTGTTCCCTTTGATTGTGATTTGGTTCATCGGATGTCACGCTGTACGAAGTCGTTGTTCCCTTTGATTTTGATTTGGTTCATCGGATGTCACGCTGTACGACGTCGTTGTTCCCTTTGATTGTGATTTCTGGATTTCGTGTGTTGAATTCTGGAATTTATGTTTTCACCAACTTTTACGATTGGCATTGATATATATGTCATTTATTGTGGCTTGGTGAATGAAATTAGGAGTATGACATTCCTTTTTATCTTTGAGTAGATCTTTGCGATATTGATTAATCTCTTATTGATTTTTTCAGTTATTTATTTATCACAGCTTGGCATTGTGATTATTATACGTTTAGTCATATCTCTTATTCTATATCATTTCTTCTGATATTTAAAACTAGACTGATCCGTTTATTATTTTCTTCTTAAATAATACTCGGGTCAGACTGAGATGTTGCAAGTGCTTCTGCTTGACTTCTCTTCTGGGGTTATCATATGATCTTTTGGCTAACTACTTAGATTAGTAGTTTATTTTGTTGTATACTCTTGAGATATGGACTCATAAATGTATTCTTTTTTATAGCACGTGTTGCTATTCTTTTGTATTATTGTGGATCTTTTTGACCACTACTCTGATATACACTTTCATGTGTTAGTTATATATTCATATCTTCTTCCGCCTTTGTGATATGAATTATCTGTGACTGATTTGTGTTATGCTTATTTCTATATTTGTTTTCGAAGATTATTATAGCCACTGTGTAGTAGCTTTGTGTTTGTATCGGTATGTCGGATTTCCTCTCGAAATAAAATGCATGTTATACTATCTGACATATCGGTGCTCGCGCAAAGCAATTACACGGATAGTCGCTCCTCAACAGCCTTATTCTCCGTGCTAGTTGACAGCATTACACCGTAGTGTTCTTGGCTAGCGTGGGCATAGAGGTGGGGCGTCTCAAAACACTTCTACAAATTCAGGATTTTATTTTCTAGTTTGAATCCATTTCTAGCTTATCTAATTGTATAGCTCATATTATCAAATTCCTGTTTGGTTGTATTTCTATTACCACTTAATTCTTATTATTTTACTTAATTCCAATGATTCAACAACCAATTACCTTAATATTTATAATAATTAGAAAAATTATTTCTTTATATATCAAAATATAAACTTATATAAAAGTCATTTTAAAACCATTTTTAAAACATTTATATAAGAAAATAACAAGTACGCTCTCATATATGTACACACTCAATTCATTCTAGGGTACTATTGACCCTTATTCAAATGAGTATCCCAACAGAGCTAAGGTTCTCGCTTAACCTTCTACTCTGATACCAAATGTAAGGACCCAAAATTTTCGACCCCGAAAATTCGACACTAATATGTCCATGGTAGAAGTGTCGAGCAATCGAACGCCGAAAATTTCAGATTGTTAGAGAAAAGAAGAAGAAGGTAGAAGAAGAATAGAAAACAACAGCATCTCACATTCGCAGCGGATTAAATATAATATCAAATAATAGCATTTACAAAGAAAGCTGTAACTGTCAATTTACATTCCATACATCAAAGTACAACCATTCATACATAAACTGGACAGTTGTAACAACCTGTCCCAGACTATATAAAATACAATCCAATACACAGCGGAATATACTCCAAACGTTCCTGCCATCCAGCTCGCTTCCTGAGCTCCAGAATGTCCTAACCTGAAAATCTGTAATACTCGGTCTGACCCGAGCATTACATCAAAGTAACACCCAGGCCAGGCTGGAAACCAGCGTGAGTAATCCCATTAAAATTTGAAACTCTAAGTTATAAAACTTATTTGAAACCCGGGGTAATTCGTACTCCAATACGAGTTCTTAACTTGTTATAGCCAACAGTTTTTTCATAAATAATCCCTGAGTACCCTTACTTAGTTTCAATGGTCCAGTTTACTTAAATTATTCCATTCCAGCCTATTGATTGCACATATTAAATCTACAAAGAATCATTGTAGATTTCAAATTGAAGTGGTTTCGGGTATTTACTGATACCCGACCCCGGTCTCTTCGAATCCAATGTTATTGTTAATCCAAGTTGTTTAAGTGAAAACAATTCAATTCATATTCAGAGTAACGTATTCACATAGCGATTCCATTACAGATAGAAAATCCATATTATCACAGTTCAACCCAAACATATCATCTCACATAGCATCACAAATCACATATCAGAGATATCAAATCATCCAAGGCATTCAATATCATTCAGCATCCATAAGTAACAATAATTAGTCACACCATTTCTAATTAATTTAAATAAATTAAATTAATTACTTCAATTACTTTTAATCCTGCTTACTTAACATTAATTAATTACAAACCAATTAATTAATCATCCTTTAATTATCATCTTTAATTACATTAAGTAATTAGCCTTTAATTAATTACACAAATTAATTATCCTTCACCCATTCACATTAATTAACCTTTAATTACTCTCATTAGTTACTTATACTACAATTAATTGCATTAATTAATGATCCCGTAATTACTTCATTAATTACTCTTTTAGTTAATTATATTGAGTAATCAATCCCATTAATTACTTCCATTACGTAATTATCCTTTAATAATCCTTTTAATTTATTTTAAGTAATTAACCTCTAATTACTTCCCTTAATTAATTATTCTTTAATTAATTGACCCTTAATTAATTAAACCAATTAATTATCTTAATTTAATTACATTAATTAATGCTCTTAGTTAATTTCGTAATTATACTTTAATTATTTTATTAATAAGACCTTAATTAATTAAGATAAACCAATTATCTTAATTTACCTCTTACTTAATTATCATTTAAATCTTATTTAAATTAACGTTTGAAATTAATTTATCATTAACATACAAAATTACTTGAGACCCTTATAATTTATTCAATACACTTATCTTAATTACTTACTTAATTATAACTCTTTATTTTGAAACCACTTAACGATATAATTAAATAATTCACCAAAATATTCAAACCAAATCAACTTAAATTCAAAACACATTTATCTTCATAATCTACATTTTGAAAAATATTTGAATAACTTGATAAATACTTTATACTTATAGACTTGATTACTAACTAGCTTTGACAATTTTTTCTTTGTTTTTACAACTTGGCCATGTTTCCTTTTTAATAACTTGGTTAACTACTTTACTTGAAAACTTAGTTAAATTATTAACTAAAACTCTCGGGCCAAACTTAAAGGTTCCCGAGCCGACCTCGCTTCTTCCCGCGATAATTTCCATCGAAAATGACTCGCGATCAAACCGAGCAAAGCCTCCTTTTTCCCGAAGCATCTCTTTTCTTTTTCTTCTACAACAAAACAACAACTCAGACATACCAAGCCTATACACCGTGCACATGCACCGCCGTTGTGATCATCTCCGACCTTCGCCGCGATTGCCCACAATTCATCGACGACGTGCTCATTCGCTCTGACTACCAGACTTTTTCGAAACCCCTCGAATCAAAATTTGCAACACGATCCCAAACCTAGGCACCTCCGTATACCTGAGGCCAACCACTTCTGTACACCTGAGGCCTTAAAATTTCGTCAGCGCCTCCGCCCGAGTTCACCCTTCTTTTCCCCTCCTACCGCAACCTCCAAACACTCCTTCGACGCCGTAGTTCAACGAAACCCGCACACAATCAAAAACACATCCCAAACCCTATTTCGACCCCTAGATGCCGCCACGGTGGCCAATAAAACAAGCGACCATTTTTCCTAAACTCGCCAACTTCCACGCTACCACCAACAACCAACTCGACCATCCAAACCTCACTGATCAACAGAAAATGCCCAAAACCCAAATCACGATCAACTTGCAATTTCTCTCGAATTTCTATCTTAAAAATCATGACTTTATTTATAAAAATCAATAGCTTTCGAAGATAAATCAGATCATATACCTGAACCCACAAATTTTTTAAGTCTAAATTTTTAATAAGTTCAAGTTTTACTGTAATTTTCCTTTTTGTTAAAACTACCATCATATTCCAAAATATTTTAAAAAATTATACCCTGTTAATTCTAACAAATTTTGTTTAAACATCAGAGTCTAAAGAGAATCAGGGAAAAAGCAATTAATTTTTAAACCTATTTCAAACCTGTAAAATCAAGAACAGGGCAGATGAACTGGAACACAGATATGCATAGAATATCAACATACATATATACGTTCATTGAGCTTTAAAGAACCATGCAAGCATACAATTTCAAGGATCATTGCATGCATCTGATCAACGGGTAAAATTAAGCTTTTGAAATTTTGTTTACTCACTGTTATTTGAAGAAACAGAGAACAGTTTTGATCTGGAACTTGATCTGTTTGATTTGAAACCAATGCTTGATTGTTGAATACTTTGAAAAAAAAATACTTGATCTTTGAACTGGAAATCTTAGTTGAGTTGCTCCTGCTTTAAATCTGAGATGATCTTGTTTTGATTTAGTTTTGAAGTTGGAATCTTGCTTGATGATTTGTAAAGAGTTGTTTGCTTTTTAAATTTTTTGGTTTGATTTTCTTTTTTACAAGCTTTTGATTCTTAGTTTGAAAAAAAATAAAGATAGTAAAGAAATAGAGAAAACGATGGTATAGACATATTTATAGCTAGATTTATCTTTTATTTAAAAATGAAAAGAAAATAAATTGGATGACACTTGTAATTTGCATGAAATTTTTTGCTTACGTTTGTTAAATTGTATATATTTAACTTACATTTGTGATTTCCATGTATTAATATGTTTTAATATATATTTATATCATATTATAATTTTTTTTCTTTATTTTTAAATATGTATCCACACTTTTACAAATTCACAAATATTCTACCACCCATGGCATATATATACATGTATATATTTGCACACTTACATATTTTTATAAGTATACATTTAAAATTTTCAACATTATAAAATTTTCATATATCTTTATACATATACGTGTATATTATTCAGTTATCCAGAGATTTATTTTTCAACATTTACTATAGTTTCCAATATATATGTATATATATATATATATATCCAGATATTTATCAAAATTTATTTGTTTAACATACAAATCAGTATTTTAATAAATTTAACCCTGTTAATTACCAATTAACAGATGTCCAAAAATCCGGGTTACCACATCATTTTAAGTAAGTGATTTTATAAGTTAAGGGTTCGAAGGCATTTTTCTTCCTTCGTGAATTTCGGGGACGAAATTGTTTTAAGGGGGAAATGTAGCAAGCCAAATTTTTTAATGTTTTGAATAAGAATATTTAATTTATATGAATATTCAAATTTTATTCGAAACATAATAAATAATAAGGAAATCAAATATTAATATAATGACTCGATTTTTATTGACGTATTTTTTATTTAATTCATATGACTTTTCCATAATTTATATCGTTTGACGATTTTTTGGCAAAAGATGGTATTTCTACGATTTTTCAAAATACAACTAGTTTATACTTTTACTGTTTTGGGATCGTATCGCATTTTTGTATGCAGTTGTATTTTTGTTTTGCATTCGCAGTCGTAGGCGAATGAAAACCAATGTAGCAACACGTCAGAAATCTCTAGATAAACATAGCTAAAAACTTGAACTTTCAAAACCAGCTTTCCTCACTTTCGCTCTTTTTTCCTTTTACATTAGGTTCAAGAAAAAAAGAAAGCTTCTTCATCTTTAAAAATAAAATCAATTAATCTACTAAACTAAAAAAAATATAAAGTTAGGATCTTTGAGTTCATATTGAGGCGATCTACGATTTAGTATAGATGTTGTAGAGAGCGGCGGTGATTGGTGTAGTTTGATAGTTTTGGTCGAGAGAAGTTAGAACAAGGGTTTAGAGGTGATGGAGATGGAGGAAATGATTGGCAAAACGGAGTGCGACGTTGGATTCGGGGACGAAGAAGCATGGATGTCGACGAAATAGTGGTGTGTGACCATCATTGCGGGGGTGTCGACATTTGCTGCAGTAGACCTAAGAGCCTAGGTCGCTATTTTTTGTGTGGGGTCGGGTTTGAGTTCATAAGATTGGCCATGGAGAGGACAAAAGGTGGAGTTCGTTAGGGTTGACGGCTTTAGATTTCCTTGAAGAACGAAGGAGATTATTTTGGGAAAGAGATATTATAGGGTAATTAAGGTTTAAATCTGTATGTAAGATTTAATTAATTAATATTTTAATTTCAATAACTTATAAAACATATATTTCTCCCATATGAGGTCCAGTAGAGAAAGTAGCCTTTTGCATTGCACTCGGAGGAACGTAAGCTACGCGGTAGAACTGGTTTCGTCAAATTCGAAGCAAGTGGAATTTTGGGCTAAAATCGAATGTCGTTTGCTTTTAGTTCAAACTAGAACGCCTAAGCATCCGCTGGAATTATGACGAGTTAAACTCACCTTTGTGGATAATCAGTGTGATATATAGTTGATAAAATTAATTATTTGGGATTGGATGATTTATTGGCTTAGTTTGGTTAAATATCCGCTTTTGAAAAGCAAATGTCATTTAAATTTAACTATAAGAAATTTTGTAGAGAAATCCGGATTTCTTGTTGTTGTGATTTTTTAATTCCAGTTATAACTGCTGATTTTATTTTTAGTTATATACCTAATATATATATTGTTAAACGTCAAAATTTGATGCCTTGGTTATATTGAACGTGATACTGACATATGTTAAAAGTTGAACCATTTTAGAGAAAATGGTAGTAATAGCAACGGTTAAGTGCTGTAGTAACTATTGGCCTCGTTATAGTATTTCGGAAAATACTGTTAATTACCGTTTGATCTGGAAATGGTTTCAATTTGAAAAAATAATTTTTAATTTAACCTTTCGGGTTTTCTATGATATTTTATTCAAAACTAGTTTTTGTACTTCTCTATTTTACTTCGGTTTCTTTTATTATTCTTTTCTAATATATGTATATACGTAAATGTTTATGATTTTTTAGGAAGTAACTATTTTCATGGAAAAATTATTATAATAATGAATGTTTATTTCAAAAGAAATAAAAAGGGGTTATCTTTTATTTTAAAGAGATTTCGTGTTTAAAAGAAGGTTGAAATATTTTGAGAATAAATATTTGAGAAACATTTTATACAAAAATGTTGTAATGAAAGAATAGTTTTATGAATGGTATTTTATAAATTGAAGAGAGATTTATAAAGGGTAATTTATGGATAAAAGAATAGGTTCATAAATGGTATTTTATAAAGGGGGATATTATCATTTGGATAAACAGGAGTAATAAATCACAGTTGTAAATTTATTACAGTATATGGAATGATCATGTCAGGGAAAGTATATGAGTTTTATAATTATAATCGAAGTTTTGTTTACATTTAGAGTTTTGTTTTATAAAAGAATTTTTTAATTATATTTAAAATTTATAAAAGGAGTTGCAAGTAAATTTAGGTATTTGAAAAATGAGTTTTATAAATGATATTTTATAAAAGATGTTTTGTAAAAGAGTTTATAAATAGTATAAAGGATGTTTATAAAGGAGTTTTTTAATAAATTTGGAGATTTATATAAGGAAGCTTATAATTATTTTTAGATATTTATAAAAGGAAATTTATAATTTATAAATAATGCTTTATTGTAGGAGTTTGTAAATATAAGGAGTTCTAAAAAGGCATTTTATAAAAAAAGAATAAAAAAAAGAAACTGAGATCCGATTCCATAAATGATCATTTTAAATTACGGCGGTGTGAAAAGTATTCTTTTCATACTTAATACCAAATTCCGAGGTATGGAAACTTGGCTCTATCTTGAGATTAAGAAGTGTATCTAGGCAAGGATAGTTTTCTAACTTGTCCAGTTTCGTTGTTAATCAAGGGATAGTACTGTTGATATAAGCACATGGGAAAGTTTTTCCAAGTTTTGAAAGTAAAATGTTTTGTGAGTATACTTATACAGTTGAGATAAGTATACCAATTTTTTCAAGTACTGAAAAGAGTAGATAAGGATTTGTGAATATATCTTTGTAAAAGTATTTTAATACAAGAATTTACAAAGTGGTTTTAATTAATGAAGGGATTAATTAAACAGGCTTAGTGAGTGCTTATGTGCTTAACCAGTATTATTCTCCTTATAGACTTAAATCTATGGTCGAATTGTTTGTTATATGATAGTTAAATAACCGATTATCAAATCTCGACCAGTTTTAAAACTATCATTTTCGGTTCGGAGAGATTGGGATCGGATGTATTATCCGAAGACCACTACAAACAGGAATGAGCGTTCAAATTAAAGACATCTTGAAGATGATGCACTTGAAGACAGAGTTCTTTGAAGTGCAAAGGCTAGTTGATTCTAGTCCAGAGGGTGATTCCAAAAAGGATGTAGTTAAAATAGTGCCTTTGGTTTGTTCATATCCTGACCAACTTGTATGGATGAATGTTGGTATTGCATTGTTCCTTGGAGGGGCAGTATTAGCATTCCAATTGGGATTTGCTAAAAAAAGGTAAAACATAGACTTTAGCCTCAACAATCGGGAATGCCAAAATAAGGAAGATGACGCAGGGCAATATGGTGTGCTACCATTAAGGTACAGTCATCAACTTTTAGATCATAACTATGGATTTTATGGATTTAGAATGTGCACGAGAGATCTCGAGGAAAGGTTGGAAAGCAACTAGGATGATGTCATATTTGATTACTATCCAATAAGGGACAGTTCGGTCCTGATTTGTAGAGGGTCCATGTATAGCCCTCGGTACATTTTATCTAGAGGTGTACTGTGGTAGGTGGTACCCAAGTGCCTTGTCATTACATGGAATCCATTCTCTAATATTTTCTTTTCTAGACTTAGTTGTATAACTATTATGCTATAATTTAATATGTAAAAATTTCTACTATGATCCAATATTTATTTAAACCTTAGACATTATTATAATATCAGAAGATTTTTTATGAAATGGTTTGGTTATCGTAAGGTAAAAACCCGTCCGTGTTTATGTACAGCGTGATCTTACAAAATACCTTTATTTTGAAAATCTGCGGTTCTCACGCTGGTTTAGCAGACTGATCTGGGCATTATTTTCTTATAATACTTGGCTCAGACCGAGCATATTTCAGATTTAGATATGGATGCATTGGTGCTTTAAGAGATGATTTGGAGGCCTCCAAGACGTACCAGTGTATATTTTATTTTCCGCTATATTTGTTAGTTGTGTATATTAGAAATTATGAAGGCAGGTTGTTATAATTGTCGAGGCTGATGATAGATTAGGGAACTCTAATTTGATGTATGTATATTATAGTTTTTTTGTAAAGACCTGTTGTATATTATATATTACTCATCATGATGTGAAATTCTGTTTTATGTTTTCTTTCTTTTTCCCTCTAAACAATCTGTCTTTCTGGCACACGGGTTCTTTGCACATGTATACCGTGGATGTATTAGTGTCAACTTTTGACGGTCGATAAGGGTGCGTCGTCACATTACGTATGGATTGGGTTCTACTCGTATTATTCAAACATATGTATCTGACATTATAGACATGTTATGGTGATGTGACTATGGTATTTATTCATGCATTATATTTTATTCACTTCTGCTGTGAAACTCTGAAAGTAGTTATTAGATAGTGTTTGTTTGAGCGATATATAATATATGATATTTGCTTATGTCTGTATATGATTATTTATCTCAAATCCCCAATGACTCGTTCTTTCGGTAATTGGGTTATCGATGCCGGTTTGGACGTTGGATTCGGGGAGGAAATGTTGGGTTATTACAATCACAACACTTCGGAAGGAGTTCATCACATTCTCATGGACGAGAAAGAGCTCACATTATATCAATTATTATCATTACAAATTATCGATGCATTAAGTTGTTTTAATATATAACCAATCTGTGTTAAAATAGTATTATTAATAGAATCATGATAGAATGGGATGTCATGGAGCATTCACAAAGATCTTGAAATAGTGGCCAAAGTTTAATGTACATCTTCAGAATAGAGATCCGGTCGTTGACATATTTGGTAGATTCATGGATATAGAGCTGAAAATTTTAGAAAGTAGGTCTAGTGATGCTACAATAGAGCGATGGTGGCCGACAACACTTACAATTTTATTCTGAATGTTGAGATCAGTTTTACACCATTTAATTCTACAATGTTGACATCCATATCTATTGGGTGGAACACACTTAGTATTCAATATGATGAGATTTGGAATAGGTTTGGCAATGCAAATCATTTTTTACTGTTGCTTGTTGAGTTAGATATCATAATCGAAAGTGTAAATTTCTACAGCTACATTTGTCATTGTGAAATTTTATAGCTCATATTAGCATTTACATATATATAACACTCCCAAATAATTTAAATGTGTTAAAGAGTAAAGAAACACTATCTTCATGAATTTCTGCATAATTTCTACTTAAAGTTGATAAGACTAGTCGACGCAAAAAAAAGATGAAATGATATTAAAAAGAAAAGAAACAATATCAGCCCAACTTTTGCTAAAAGTTGATAAGACTAATCAAAGAGAAAAACATTTGAAATGGTATTAAAGAGTGAATAATTTCTGATCAAAGCTAATTAGACTACATATTGCAAAAAAATGTTGAAATAACCTTAAAAGGGAAAAAAGACAAAAGAAAATGTATGGTTAAATTAAGTGTAATGACCAAAATTTTAAACGTTTCGAATAGGAATATTTAATTTATTTAAATATTCAAATTTGATTCAAATTTAATAAATAATAAGAAAATCAATTTTTAATAAAACAACTCGATTTTTATTGATGTTTTTTAATTTAATTTATGATTTTTCCATAATTTTTAATCTGGAAATTATTTAAACTACCGTTTGAGGATTTGACAAACGATGGTATTTTTGAAATTTTATAGAATAAGATAACCAATATATATTATTATTGTTTTAGGATCGTATCATTTTTTTGTGTATAATGGTATTTTTGTTTTGTCTTTCACAGTCCGTATGCGAGTGAAATTATGTGTAGCAAGATGCTGGAAATATTTGAATAAACCAAACATCAACTTGGATTTTTCAACACACTTCTGACTTTTCTTTTCTTTTTCCCTCTTCTCTCTCTTGTTCATTTTCATCTCTAGAAAAATAAAGAAAAGAACCTCTCCAACTCAAAAAAACCAAAACAAAATATTTACTTAACCAAAAATTATAAAACAAGAATCTTTGAACTCATATAGACTAGATCTACAAATCTATGTATGTTTGGTGAAGCTTGGTTAAGTTTTGGGATGTTCAACACTAAGACAGTGGAGCTAGGATTTCATTTTTCGAAGAATATAGGTGGCGGTTAGTAAATTAGAGGTTGGATTTTGGTTTGGGGCGGCAAGGGAATCGATAGCCAGAAAAAGGTGAAGCTTAGTCCTTGTGTAGAGGCGGATGTGACATTTTTTGGTCGTGAATGAAGCCTGCCAAGTTGCGTTCGCATATCAGTGACCGAGCATGAATATTTTGGCATGGGTGTGACGAGCAGGCGAAGGAGAGTTTGTCGGAATTGGTTTAGCTTGATTTTGTGGAGAATCGGGAGAGAGAGGGAAGCGTGAAGATGCGGCTGTTGGTTCATGCACACGGGTACAGGATTAGAGGGAGGGAAGAAGATGATTAGCTTGGCTAATGGAAATCTAAAACGTAATTAGCGAAATTAATTGTTTTAAATAATTCAAATTCTTATAAATAGCAATATTTCTCTCATACAAGGCCCAATTGAGACGTAGTCTTTTGCATTGTGCTCGTAATAGCGACAGCTAGGCAGTGGAACTAGTTTCGTCAAGTTTGGAGCAGTTGGAATTTTGAGCTAAAATAGAACGTCGTTCAATTTTAGATCAAATCAGAACGCTCAAGCGTCTGCTAGAATTTTGGTGAGTGATCTTATATCTGATTTAATACTATAATGTTATATAGCAGACAAAAATAATTTTCTTTATGTTTGACTAATTTATTGGTTTGGTTTGGTTGAATATCCGATTTAAAAAGCAAATGACATATAAAATGAAATATAAGGAATTTTGTATTGAAATTTGGATTTCTCGCCGTTGTGATTTCTAATTTCAGTTATATACCTATTGATTTTAACTAAATTATATGCCTGTTTTGTAGATTGTTAAATGCCAAAAGTTGGTAGTTTGGTCATATTGGATGTGGCAATGATATATGTAAAAAGTTAAACCATTTGAGTGTTAAAGGTAGTAATAACATTGGTTAAGTGCTATAGTAGTGATTGGCCTCGTTATGGTATTTTGAAATACTATTAGTTGCTGTTTTAATTTAGAAATGGTTTTGATTTGGGAAATGATTTTTAAATCTGACCCTTTTGGAATTTATGTGATATTTTTTTAAAAGGTCGAACTTCTCTATTTTACTTTAACTTCTTTATTATTCTTTTCGAATATATGTATATATGTAAATGTTTTAAAATAATTTTGGAAAGTATTTATCTTTATATAAAAGTTATTATACTAATGAATGTTTATTTTGAAGGAAGTAAAAGGGGTTTATCTTTTATTTTAAAGTGATTTTTTTTTAAAAGAAGATTGTAATATTTTGAAATAAATATTTGTGAAACGTTTTATATAAGAAGTTGTGTAAAAGAATAGAGTACAAATGTTATTTTATAAATAAAAGAATAATTTTATAAATGGTATTTTACAGTTGAAAGATAGATTAGTAAATAATATTTTACAAAAGAGGAAATTAATATCATTTTTATAATTTGGTATAATAAAGCATATTTGTGGATTTATAGTAATATGTGGAATGGTTGTTTTATGGAAACTATTTAGTTCTATTTTGGAAACTGAAAGTTTGAGATAAATTTTGGAGATTTATAAACAGTATTTTATTGTGACGACCCGGAATTTTCAAGCATTTAAAAATCGGGATATTTAATTGATTTTAATTATTTAAAGGTTAATTATCAACATAAGTTACGAATATCATAATTTATTTGACAATTAAATCGTTGAATTAAATAATTTGAATTGGATAAAATATGAAACCTGAGATTTTAAGTCTGTTAAAAATAATTTGAAGGCTTGTAAAATTTATATTGATAGTACAGAGGATAATAGAAGTTGTAAAATTAAAATTAGCAGTGGTTTGTTCGGTTTTGAAATTTTATCGTTTAAATTGAATTTAAAATATAGCCTTCCGAGGCACAGTCTCGGAATTCAACGAAACCAGTTCCATTGGGTCCGTAATATTGAATTATTATCGGATTTCAAATTTCGTAGTTTTTGGAGTTAGTGGGTGGGAGTATGATATATAAGTGTGCTGAAAATTTAATTGATAATAATTTAATGAAATTTAATTTCATTAATAAGGCTTCTCGTATACGCCTTTTCTTCTACAAAAAAATCTAACACATGTTCCTTTCAACAAGAGCTCTTCTTCTTGTTTACAAAAGAAATCAAGACAGTTTTATAAATTTCTATGGCCGATATCAATTTGCAATATTTTCTTTTTCCCCATCTCAAATCAAACCCTACTGAAGCCAATCCCTTCTCATCTCAGTTCCAAATCGACAACCCTACTTTAAAAAAAAGAGGAAGGGGTCGTACGATCAAATCGCGAACGGCGACGTCGCGCGTGAAGGAGGGGACTCGCATTTAGGCGTGGGCAGTTTGGAGGGCGTGGCGCTAATACGGCACGATGGGATGCTGGAATCGAGTCGCGTGGAGGCGCAGGGCGACACGTGAGGTCGCGAATGGGGACAAGGCGCGCACGAGCAGGGATTGGTGACGGCGGCTTCACGTTGCAGTTAGGGTAGGAGATGGTCGTGTTTGAGTTAGCGAAGGCGAAGGCGTGAATTTCTGGGCACGTGGAGGAAGAGAACACGGCGGGCATAAGGGCAGCAAGGTATTCTTAATTTGCAATTTAATTTTGAAATTTAATAGATTACTGTTGAAGATTTAAATTATATACAGAAAGTTTATTTGGAAAATCTGAATTAATATAAATATGTATAGAAACAGAAAAGACATTTTACAGTAAAATAATTTAGGTGCAGTAAGGTATAGAGTTGTATATTTTAATTTAATTACATAATTATATGTACATATGTACAGATCAGAATATATATATATATATATATATATATATATATATATATATATATATATTTAACATGCCTTTGAATTTTCAGATTGGGCAGAAAGGAAATGTTAACTAAGTTAGTTAACGATCATTTGGAATTTAGTAAATTAAATTAATAAGTGACAAGTTGATTTATTTAAGTTAAATCATAATTGATCATTCGATTTGTTCGAATATTAATAAAATTTCATATAATTGGTTATATAAGGTTAACAGTCAGAAAATAAATAACTTAAATAAATTGTAAGTTAACTAAAATATTAAACGGTAAATTTGTCATTTGATTGTTCAAATATTTATAGACTGTAAATGTTTATTCAAGGTCTAAATCAGTCGAGACTGGAGTGGATTGCAAATAATAGCAAAGGTGGGCTAATCTCACTTAGTTAAATTTAGATTTAAATGATTGAATTTAAATAATTGTTTGAATGATTGGATTGATTGATATGCTATAGTGTGATAGACATATTTGGCATTGGCATTTTATATTGTGCTAATATCTGTGGATGCAGGGAAAACAGGTTGGAGGGATCCAACTGGATCCCTCAACATTTATTTAAAATTATTTAATACCCTCTGTTGTGATTATGTGATATTCTATGATGAACTTTATTGAAATATTGAATGCTATGGTTCGATTGAATATAATTGTGTATATGAACTATCAAAAATATATATATATTGGATTTTGGAAGGAAAATAAAAGAAGTAAATTTGTAAGAAAATAATTATAGAAAATTTGAATAAGTTAATGAATTTTAATAAATAAAGAGAATATAAAAAGGGAATTTTGAATGACAGGAAGTTAATGAATTTTAAACTGTAGTGTTATTATTTAAGAGAACAAGACATTTATCTAAGATTTAAGATTTAAATTATTGAAAGGAATAAAGAAGATTTGGGAAAGACCTGAATTTATATATTTCAGGTAAGAGATTTAAAATCAAATGGAAATTAATAACAATAATAATAAGTCTATAATTAATGAATTCTGAAATGAATTGTGTGAGTAATGAAATTTATTCCAGATAAAGTAAATTGGAAATCAATTTGGGAAATTGATTTAAGTGATTGAGATTGGAGATTTCTCTCTGAATAACCAAGTACGTTTCAAAGTAAATTTTTAAATATAAATTGAAGGTTTAAAATTGTAAAAAAAAAAACAAAAAAAAAGTATGTTTTGTAAATTTATTGTTTCTAATATTTAAATTCTAAAGTAAGTATTTCCTTTAATCTATTATAGTAGTAATTATTTTAAGAATGACTCAGTATAATGTTTTTAAAAAAGTGAAAAACCTAGTTCTATATTTTATAAAGTAACCTTATTTTTAAATATTCATATAGAATCTATCTTAACCAATTATTGAAGAAGTCTTAACTTAAATATTCTAAAGTAAACTCCAAAGTAAGTATTTTATTTTAATCTATTATCGTAATAATTATATAAAGAATGATTTGGTATTTAATAAAGGAAAACTAATGTATAGTTATAAGGTAATATTATTTTAGTATTTCTAGAGCATTGTTTTATATTAAGTATTAAAGTAAAATTTTCTAATATATTTTACAATAAAGTGTTTTTAAATTGTTTTTAAAATCTAGTTTTGTGCTTGGTGATTTCAGTGGAGATAGAAATATATTTGGGAAGTTTATTTTAAAGGGAAAGATGATTTGAAACTGTTTTCAAAGGATTGAAAATAGAAATATATCTTGTGAAGATATTTTGAGGTTAATAAATAATTTGAAAAATTATTTATTGGTTGATGATTGTTGTGAATATTAATTGATAGTAAAATAACCGACTATCAAAAGTGGACAAATACGCTGATCGTTTCGAAGAGACCGGGATCGAGATTTATTTCTCGAAAACCACTTCGATCTGATTTGTACGTTTCGTGAAAATGATTTTGGATTCGAAGATGGAGCAGTGAAGTGCAAGGGCTAGTCGCTACTAATCCTGAGGATATTTCCAAAATGGATGTAGTAGGAATAGTGCCTTCGGTTCCGTTCGAACCCGGGACGGACTTGTATGGATGAATGCTTGCGAAACATCGTCAGGTGGACGATGGGCATTCTAACGGATATTTTCTAAAAAGGTAACGCGTAGCCTCAAGCCTCATCAAATGGGAATGGCTGAAAATTAGGGGTTATGCAGCAAGGCTTCGTGGGTAGCCCCCACTGGAGGGTGAGGTCATCCCTGTCTAGATGTCCCTTATTTCGGCTTAGTGGGCGGTTACTGATCCCAACCGCGGGGTGATTTTGCTCGGAACTGTCCAGTAAGGGATGGTTCCGGTCTTGTGTTGCAGGGGAGTTAGGGTGGCTCCTCGGTACGCTGATCTAGACCAGGTACTGTGACATGTGGTACCCCAGTGCCTAGCCATTAGTTGGAATCCATTTTCCCTACGCGCCCGTATGGTTTTGATTGTGCCCAACTATTGCTGAAACGTGAGATGCAAGCATTTCAGCTAGATTCTATTTACTTTGTATAGACACTATTATAATATCAGAGGATTTCTATAAAAATTGTTTTAGCTATCGTAAGGTAAAAACCCGACATGTTTATTTATGGCGTGGTCTTACGAGATGCTTTTGATTTTCAAAGGATTTTTGAAACTTTAATAATTAATTGGGTGTGATTTTCTCACGCTGGTAATCCAGACTGACTCGGGTGTTATTTAACTGTAATGCTCGGGTCAGACCGAGTATTATAGGATACAGGATATGATGCTGTGGAGCTCAGGAGACGAGCTGGATGACGACACGTACTCTCGTATTTGTTTATATATATATATATATATATATATATATATATATATATATATATATTCCGCTGTGTTGTGTAGTTGTGTATCCAGTTGTATGTTATTGATGTGAGCTGTGATTGATGTACTCTGATGATGTAATATATGTAAACAGATATATTTGATTTTGAGTAAAGATTATTTATTATCTATTATATTTTACTCCGCTGCGATGGTTAGATTCTGTTGTTGTTTTCTATTCTCTTCTTCTACCCCCTTCTTCTTTAACCCAAATGGTTCGTATTTCTGTACAACTTGAGTTGATTTAGGTAGAATAGTATTGACTCAAGGGGTACAGATTTGCGGGTCGTTTCATTTATAAATAGAAATGAGTTTTATATAAGGAATGTTATAAATGAATTTAGAGTTTTATAATTATATTTGGAGATTTATTAAAGGAGATTATAAATGATATTTATAGAGGAGATTTATAAATGATATTTTACAAAAGAGATTTATAAATGAAGTTTTGTAAAGGAATTTATTAATTGAGTTTTTAAATATGAAAGAGTTTTATAAAAAATGAGTTTTATAAAAAGGAATGAGATTTGGTTTCTATAAATGATCATTTTAACTTATGGTGGTATGGAAAATGTTCTTTTCATACTTAACTCCAACTTCTGATGTATGGAAACTCGTCTCTATCCTAAGAATTAAGAATATGTGTCAAGGCAAGGTTTGTTTCTTAACTTGTCTGATTTCATTGTTAATTGAGGGATGGTACTATTTGAAATCAGGAAATGGTGGTAAGTATATTTTTTCTAATTTCTATATGATCTATTTACTTATACCAAATGTGTTTGGGCTTATTAATACCAGTGTTTTAAATGACATTTGTTTTAACCCACATAAGTATGGTTTTGGAAAATGGAATCTTTCTTAAGATTTGTGAATATACTTGAACCGTTGAGATAAGTCTATGGGTACATTTTCTAAGTATTGAAAGTGTAGTGTTTGGTGAATATACTTACACTACTGATATAAGTATATGTATAAGTTTTAGAAGTTTTGAAAATGAAATGTTTTGTTAGCATACTTATATAGTTGAGACAAGTATATCAATATTTTTCAAAGTATTGATAAGAGTAGAGAAGGGTTTTTGAATAAATCTGTGTAAAAGTATTTTTAATGCAAGAATTTAGAAAGTTGTTTTAATTAATGAAAGGATTAATTAAAGAGGCTTAGTGGTTGCTTTGTGCTTAGCCATGCTTGGTTAAATCTCTGATTGGATTGTTTGTTTATTCGAAAACCATTTCAAACCGGCATAAGCGTATGAAGTGAAGACATCCTGAAGATGATGGAACCGAAGACGGAGTTCTTTAAAGTGCAAAGGCTACTTGCTACTAATTCTGAGGGAGATTCCAAAAATTATGTAGTACAAGTAGTGCCTTTTGTTTTTTCATATCCTGAACAACTTATAGATGAATGCTGGCATTGCATTATGCCTAAGGGTAGTATTAGCATTCCGAATGGAATTCGCTAAAAAGATAAATTGTAGCCTCAAGCCTCTAAACCGAGAATGACTAAAACAGGAGCTATGCCGCAAGGCTATATGAGTCGCTCCCATTAGGGTATTGTCATCACCTTTTTATATCACTATTTATGGACTTGGTATGTGCATGAAAGCTCTTAAGGAAAGGTTGTAAAGCAACCGAGGTGATGACATATTCGGTACTATCCAGTAAGGAGTAAGCCGATCTTGCCGTGCGGGAGTCCATGTGAGGCCCTCGGTACATTTTATCTAGAGAAGAATTGTGACAGGCGGTATCCTAGTAGCCTTGTCATTGATGGAATCCATTCTCCAATAATTGCCTTACGGACTTAGTTGTGCCCAAATATGTTGGAATGTGATATGTAAGCATTCCATCCATGTTAAATATTTATTTTAAACCCTAAATATTATAATATCACTGGATTTTCTATTTGAATGTTTTGGTTACCTTAAGGTAAAAGCCCTCCTTGTTTATGTGCGACGTGGTCTTTTGAGATGCCATTATTTTTGACAGGTTTTATAACAGTAAAATTCATATGATGTATGTTTCTCATGCTGGTTTACTAGACTGATCTGGGATTATTTTCTTATAATGTTTAGATCAGCCTAAGCATGTTTTCCAGATTTAGTTTGGACACTTTGGAGCTTCATGAGATGGACTAGATGCTGCCAAGATGTATTCATGTATATTTTATTTTCGCTACATTGGTTGTTTGTATTTATCGGTATTTGTGAGGATAGGTTATTATAACTATCCAGGCTGATGATAGGTTAGTTCACTCTGATTGATGCATGTATATTATAGTTTTATTTTGTAAAGATTTATTACATATTATTTATTACTCATAATACTGTGAGATTATGTTCTATCTTTTCTTTCTTTTCCCTCAACAATCCGTTTCTTGAGCACTTGGATGCTCAACATGTGAATACTGTAGATGTATTAGTGTTGACTTTTGAGGGTCGAAAAGACGAGTCGTTACATTAACTGAGTTGAAAATACATAGCAATTTCTCCAGAAAACATGTGAAAAGTTTTGTAGTGACATATCACTGCGCAAAATAGTGGTGTTGGCCCAACAAAACTAGATAACAATATTCTTTACAGTTGAAAACACAAGAAACTACACATGATAGTTGAACTAATGTTAAAGAGCAAAGTTACAGATTACTTCTAGTAATTGGTTTTAGTATAATTATTTAGTTGCTTCAAATTCTTTATATATGTATGATCTATAATGTAACACATACATTTTTCAACCTAAAAAAATTCTCTACTATACGAAATAGGAAAGCAACGACAAACTCGAACAATAGCAATATCCTAAAATGATTTCATGATGATAGTCTAGAAAACTTTAACGAATTACTATTGCATACAGAAGCTTCACAAGTTCCACCATCACAATTCCTTACTCCACAACAAAATTAGTTACTTAACCAACAGAATTTTGCACAATAGTTTGGACACCTTCTAAATCAAATCCCTCTGAACCCTAGTTCACCACCGATAATTCCTTCTCCTGCAACAACCCAAGATCACCCATCAGAGGCTTCTCCCAACGACAAGGGGAAAGGCAAGAAAACAAGAGCTTACAACAAAAGAAAACCTAAGGATCCTCAAACCTAAGATTCTGTTGATGCAAGCAATGATAGTGGGAAAACATAAAGAACACACAACTATAAGTTGTTGGCCAATGCATGGGTTGACACATGTGAACTTCCTTCAGGACATTTAGGAGGGAGGTTCTTTTATATTAGAGTAAATGAGAACTACAACCTAGATCGGAAATGCCAATCAGATCGTTCATTTGAAAGCATAAAGACGACATCGTTTGACTTGAAAACTATGTGTACAAATAAGAAGATACAATAGTTCAAAAAGGAGATATGCTAATGTGACGAATCACTTTTTTCGTACAGTTTAAGCGGACAATAAACCATACATGACCCACTCAAATTGAACGGAAAAGGTGGATAGTTAGGAAATCGAAGAAGGAAGAAGGAAGAAGCAACTAAACCATATAGAATCTCACAGCAGAATGCATAATCTATAATATACAAAAAAACTTTACATAAGGAAGAAATGTAATATACATACATCAATCAGAGTACACTAACATATTTCAGCTCGGACAATTATAATTTGCCCTCACAATTGCCGAAAAATACAACCAATACATAACACAGGGAACACAATGAAATATGTAGATACATCTTTGGCCTCTAGTTCGTCTCTTGAAGCTCCAAAGCATCCAAACTCAATCTGTAATATGCTCAGTGTGAGCCAATCATTATCGTACAATAACACCTGTGAGTCGGTCTGTTAAACTAGCATGAGATAAACACACCTCAATAGATAGAATTTAGTGTTTCAAAACCTTTTGATAATAAAGGTATCTCATAAGACCACGCCACATATAAACACAGACGAGTTATTACCTTACGATGAGTAAAAAAAATTCTATAGAAAATCCATTAATATTATAATAATGTCTAGGGGTCAAAGTAAGATATAAATATAGCTGAAATGCGTGCATCTCACATTTCAGCATAGTTGGGCACAACTAAGTCCGTATGGCGCTTATTGGAGAATGGATTCCATATAATGACAGGGCTACTGGGGTACTGCCTGTCATGGTGCATCTCTTGATAAAATAACACCGAGGGCCTCGTCGGGATTCCCTGTCAACACATGACTGACTTACCACTTGACTAGTAGTACCGAATATGATCACCCTTTTGTTAATGGGCCCCAAAGCATACGGATGAGAGATAATATCGACTTCGGATAGGAATGAGCATATCCTACTTGGAAACGACCCACATAGCCTTGTTGCATCTCCTTTGTTTTAATCATTCTCGGTTAATGCGCTTAAGACTACTGTAACGACCCGATATTTTCAACCATTCGCATCCATTATAAGTGTATAGGTAGACACTCATGCCGGAATTGAATTGCTCAAAATACCGCGTTGTAATTAAAAATTTGGCAAATTTCAGAATATACAGTAAATACTATCACAAATCACAGACACAGAGTAATGATAATGCAGCGGAAGTAAAAAAGGAGATAGTAGTTCATGAAGCTACTATATAAAATATGAGATACATCAGAGTTAAATAAGATACAACAGAAGAGTAACAGGATACATAAGGAACAAATCAGATACATCACTGAACCACTGGATACTGAAACAAAATAGATGGCTGGATCTTTAAGGAAAGCTCTAACGCCGAAGGTGAATCTTGAATGCTAACTCAATCAATCTGACCCAAACGTAAAGCAAAACACAAAACCCTCGAGTCAGGACATAAATACTTATAAACTGTAAATCAACTCAAGTGAACAGTAACAAAATGCATCAGTAACTTAAAAGATGCTTGGGACAGCCCATCCTCTAAGGATCCGTTAAACTATTTACTACGTAGTAATATACGCTATATACGGTAGTGTCTAATCAGTAAAGTATAATCATATAGAAAATAGCGTTAAGGGGATGGTGAACATTAACACGGTCGCATCTTTAAAACCAAAATCGTAGTGGGCTCGATATAAGGATATGACACGGCACGCAAGGAAATGCCAGGGTGGATACACCGTTTGCACTCCCGGACCGGTGGTGACGGCAAGCCAGCAGCTTCCGCCCACCTCGAACAATACCCCCGAATCAAAGTGGCGCCACCGAATCGAATCACAACAGTAATAGAATAGTTTCCGATGGAGCATGCTCGATGAAAGGGTGCGACCCTTTGTGTAGCCCGGTATAGCTCCTGTTTTAGTCATATATGCCAACTCACGGGAGTTGGATCCACGTAACATACCTCGAGAACGTCGCCACCATCCTACTTCATTCTGGAATCTCCACCGCGTACATAGTTGTTAAAGTGGTTTTCGATATTGTCCGGCTATAAGACAACATCCGATCCCGGTCTCTTTAACAACCAATCGTTATTATAACCCATGGATATTTATTTCAAATAATTTATACTTTCAAGACCAAAATATCACATTCATTTCAAAACAATATCACAATTGTATCATTTCCATTTCAAAAATAATTGAATATTATATCATTCAAATAAAACCCAAATTTTCAAATCATTGAATATTTCCTTAAATTTATTAAACTTGAAATATTCCTTTAAATTATCATAGCATTTTGGAAATGTTACCTTAAGGAATCATAGCATTTTTGGAATGTACTACTTTCCACTTTACATTGTATATAATTCAAAGTATTGATAAGCTTAAAATTTTAACATGTCAATTTATCATAGCCTTATAGTTAAATAAACTTTCTTACTGTAATATACAATTTAAACCGAAATTCTTATGTTAAGTTAAAAGCACCTTATTAACTTACATTATTATTACAATAAAGAAACTTTATTATTTTAATCATTTAAAGTATGTCATTCACATAAATTAAAACTTGCTTATCAAATGTACGTTATCAACTTACATTTTATTATTACAGTAAGTAAGATTTATCATTTTAATCAATTTAAAATACACCGTTACATTGATTAAAATCTACGTGTCAAATGTACGTTTTAAATTTTATATTCCTATTACAATAATGAACATTTATTAATTAAATCAATACCACACTACTTAAAACTTTACATGTTTCTTTCTTAATTAAAACTTTACATGTTCTTGCATTAATTAAAACTTTCATGTTCTCTCATTAATTAGGACTTTACACGTTTCTTTCATTAATTAAAAACTTATTCGTTTCTTTTATTAATTAAAACTTATACCTTTCTTTCATTAATTAGGAATTTACGTGTTCCTATCATTAATTAGAACATCGTACGTTCTTTCATTAATTAAAACCTATACGTTTCTTTCATAAATTAAATACGTTTCTTTCATAAATTTAAACCTATACGTTTCTTTCATAAATTAAAACCTATACGTTTCTTTCATAAATTAAAACATATACGTTTCTTTCATAAATTAAAGCCTATACATTTCTTTCATAAATTAAAACCTATATGTTTCTTTCATAAATTAAAACCTATACGTTTCTTTAATAGATTAAAACCTATACGTTTCTTTTGAAAAGCAAAGAGCAATAAGCTCATTTTATTGACTTAATCAAATTACAACACACACCAACAAAACACAAAATTACAAGCAATTGCAGTACATTTTTGACAACAGACTAAACTAAATATAATCACAATACAAATACACTTTACTGAAAAGAAAAATTGACAACTAACTGTTACTACAAATGAACCATAATACAGTCATCAACATATCATCATGCTTTCTTCTAACCAATCATCCACTCCAAGCCATGATAACAGAATTATCATACTTCACTTGCAAATTCAGGAATCATGCTATTAAAAATCCAAGCATCAAACAAGCAGTAGTTGCACTTTAGTTACAAACAGATTGCAAATCTCTAAGAATGCTACCATGAATGGAATTATAGAGTTGAGAGGAGTTTTTAACATCAATACCAAACACTCTATTGTTCCTTTCTGTCCACACAGCATACACCAATTTCTTAAGCAACTTTAGGAGTAGATTAGTCATTCTAGTCTTCCATCTCGTAGCCTTAAACACATTGAACCACTCAATAGCACTGACTTGTGATGGTTTATAGAAACCACCATTTGATAGAAGTCTAAACCAAATCTGATATACAAATGTACATTGAAAGAACAAATGAGTATTTGTTTCTTGTTCTGATCTACAAAGAACACAAATATCATCTGATATTAAACCCAATCTACATAGTTTATCCTTAGTATTCAGAGCATTTGCCATCACCTTCCATAAAAGTAGATTTTCTTTAGCACTTCCACCAGTATTCCAGATTCTTGAATGCCAAGGAAAATACAAACTGTTACCACAGAGAGATTTGTACACAAGTTTAATTGAATGTTGCTTTCCTTTATCAGACCAAATCAGAACATTTCCATTATTAATGATGGAATTATTTGAAATAATATTCCAAAGTTTCCTGAGTTGAACAGAACTAGAATAAGGAAGAACAATTGTATCACCCTGAATAAAATCATCAACTATAGCTGAATCAGGTATACCAGAGTTGCATCTGAGATTATAGTCCACAACAGAACTTAATATCAGACCTTTACTAGCCCAAGGAGAATGCCAGAAAGAAAGACCTTTAATTAAAGAATAATTACATTGCAACAGTGGTAAGAATGTCTGCCTAAGCTTAAGAATGCTTCTCCAACTCCAGCTGCAGTTCTGAGGAATATGCATTGTCCAAAAATTCTTTTTACCAATTAAATTTTGATTTACCCATTGTGACCATAAATTGCCATCAGATTGAAAGATTTTATTGAAGTATACTGACATTGCTGCCTTATTCCAAAGAAATATATTTGTTATACCAAGACCACCATATTTTTTTGGATCAAACAGCTTTAAAAAAGAAATTGGGATGAGTTTCCTTGAGAAAGGATCACCATGCCAAAGAAATTTATTGAGAGCACCAGATATCATGTTGATCACCTTGACAGGAAGTATATAATGCCTTGTCCAATAATTAGTCATAGCAACAGCAATAGATTGAACAATTGTAAGCCTACCAGCTTGGGAAAGCTTATCAATAGGCCAAATTCTAAGTCTTTCAATTATCTTTTCAAAAAGAGGTAAGCAATTATGTTTAGTGATTCTGGAACTCAAGATAGGTAAACCCAGATAATAAGAATTCTTAGGCAATTCTTGTAAGCCAGAGAATTCAATGATTTCTTTCCTTTGAATTGTATTTAGACCAGCAACCAAGATATTAGATTTCTGAAAATTTATTCTCAAGCCAGTAATAGAATAGAAAAATTCCAGAGATGATGTGATACTTTGAATATTGATGGAAGTGGGCTTAGTAAAGATAATAAGGTCATCAGCAAACAAAAGATGAGTGATAATAGGATTTTTACATTTGGGATGAAGCTGCAATTTTTTTTTATCAACAAGATCCTTCAGAATGGAATTCAAAAGCTCCATAACAATAATGAACAAATAAGCAGAAATTGGGTCACCTTGTCTTACACCTTGTTTGCCCTTAAAATAACCATACAAACCACCTTCTCTAGAAATAGAAAACCTTGGTGAAGAAATACATGTGTAGATCCAGGCTAAGAAAGGTTTTGGAAAGTTCATTCTAGACATTATAGCTAAAATAGATGGCCATGCAATAGAGTCAAATGCTTTTTTAATATCAAGTTTAAGCATACACCTTGGAGAAATATTAGCTCTCTCATAACCATACAACAATTCTTGTGTCAAGAGAACATTATCACTTATTGATCTACCAGGAATATAAGCTGCTTGATTATTTGAAATGATAGAAGGTAAAACTGTTTGCAATCTATTTGTCAAAATTTTTGAAATAATTTTGTAAATAATATTGCAACAAGAAATTGGTCTAAAATCAGCAACTGAAGATGGATTTTTAATTTTAGGAATCAAAGAGATTGCTGTTGCAGCAAGACAATCAGGGAGTTTATTATGAAGGAAAAAATATTGGATGGCCTTAACAACATCTGATCCAATTATTTTCCAACTCTTCTGAACATAATGAGCATTAAATCCATCCGGTCCACCACAACTATTACTGTCTAAACTGAAAACTGCAGATTCAATTTCATTCTCAGAAATGGCATTAATTAACTCATTTGATTGATTGGTAGTAATGGTAGGGAGGTTGATGTTAAAAAGAGACTTTATATCAGGAGTGAATAAATTGGAAGGTGCTAAAATAGATTTAAAATACTGCACAAAAGCCTCATTTATCCCATCAAAGGTATTAACCATGTTACCAAGCATATCCTTGATCTGAAAGATATATTCATAATTCCTCTTGACCTTTAGAAAATTGTGGTAGTACTTAGTATTCCTATCAGCCTCTCTTTCCATTCTCAAATGAATCTTTTGCTTGAGTGAAGAAACTTCCTTTTGAATAGTTTGTTCCAAGGAATTTTTTAATTTTAGTTTAGAAAGAATTAATGATGTATCAAAGGGCCTATCATTGAGCATAGCTTGAATAATATGAAGCTCATTTCTAATCTGTGTGGATAGCAAAGAAGCCTTACCAAAGTTGATAGCAGACCACTTCTTAAGATGAAATTTAAGTGCCTTCATTTTGAAAATAATATTGGTAAGAGGATCACTTCCATATTGCATATTCCACACCTGATACAAAATAGTAAAGTATTCATCTTGTTTAGTCCAAAAATTAAAAAATTTAAAAGAATGTGTTCTACCACGAATGTCATCTGTTCCACAATGAAATACTAAAGGGCAATGATCAGAAAGAGAGGGATGCAAAATTTGATAATAAGATTTAGGCCAGAGATGTAGAAAAGGAATGTTTAAGAAAATATGATCAAGCTTACATAATGTAGATTTACCACTTCTATTACAATTGGACCAAGTAAAATCATGACCAAAATGCTTAGCAGAGAAAAGGTTAGATTGAATTAGAGCACTATTCAAAGGAGAAATATCTTTAAGAGTTAAAGGACAGCCCCCACTTTTCTGATTACTTTCATACATGCAATTAAAGTCACCACCAATTATCCAAGGAATAGAAGTTGATTTTAGCGATGGAAGGAAATCAAGAAAGACCTGCCTAAGAGATAAGGAATTATGAGCATAGACAGTTGTAAGATGAAAAGAAGCATTAGATGGCAAATGCAAACAAAGATAGTGAATGAATTGATCAGATGCATTTAACCTAGAAAGTTTGAAAAAGTTAGGATTCCAAATAGTAAGCAATCTTCCATAATTAGCTTGAAGAAAATTATCATCATACAACCAGGTTGGAGCAATCACATTCTTAGCTTTGATAGTAGCTTGTATATCAAGTTTTGTTTCAGATATACACATTAAATGAATGTTTTCCTCAAAAATAAGATTCTTAATCTCAACTTGCTTAGCTAATAAATTAGCCCCTCTAATATTCCAAAAAGCAATATTCATCATTTAATAGGAAGTGGTGGTAACAAAGGTGATGGATTTTTCCTAGTATGTCTATGATGATTATTATTTTTTGATGATGATAAAGGTAAAACTTCATGAGGCTTAAAATTTTTACCATTATTGAGATCATCAGAATTTACAACTATTTTATTACCAGACTTTGTAGTATCTTCAGAAAGCTCATCGGAAACAGATGGAGGAGGTAATTCAATATGATTTGGTGGGGACAGATGCAAATAAGGGGAAGTAAAATTAGAAATGGGTGATTTTGTGCTAAATTGAGAGGAACAAAAAGTAGAAGTAGATGCAATTGAATTGGGAAAAGTAGAAGAAGCTACAAAAGATGTTGATGAAGATGAAAAATTTCCAGAAACTAAACATGATGTTGAGGGATCAGAAACAATATCAGATGAAGTATGATTAATATGTGAAAGTACATTAGGACCAGAATCAACAGAGTTAATGATAAGAGTGTGAACTTCATTGATACTATCATTATGGGTTGCAAGAGAGGAGTCATTTAAGACTGCAAAGGAATTTTGATTTTCAGGGATACTTGAACTATTACCATGATGTACAACAGCTCCAATTTCCTTTGCTACATCTAACTCATTGATAGAATTAACATTAGAAATAATATTCTCCTTTAACACCGATTGCTTCTGTTTCCAAACCCCTTTGCTTCTTTTATTAATAATTCTCCAATTATGATTAATTGCACTATCATCCCTATTGCCACCTTTATTAATATTTACATTCACTCCTACCACCTGATTTATTTTTCCAACAGTTTCACCAGTATCACCCCCCACACATTGCTTATTCACAAATTCACAGGAAATAGTATTATGACCAAAAATTTTACAGTGAGTACAGATGCTAGGTTTCCAGTCATAAGACAGTTGAACATCTGGACAATTACTTCCCAGTTGAGGAACATGAATAGAGTCAGGTAAATCACAATCAGGAGAAATCTCAACTAATGCTTTAGCATACTTGAATCTTTGTAATTTCTCTGTACTACTATCAAAACAAATCAATCTACCAATATGACAAGCAAGCCAATTTATACCAACTAAAGTCCATAGTATGGTGGGTATCTTATGAAAATGAATCCAAATAGGAACTTTCTTAATCTGAGCTTGCGATAAACCAAATGATGGATCCCATTTTGTAATTATGAACATTCTACCTCTAATGAATAAAGGATCCGAATCAAGAACAAGATCCCTATCCTCCTGATTAGAAAACTTGAAATAGAAATTAAAACCATCCGATTTAAAATCTACTTCACCTTTGAGTTTCCAGTATCTCTTCAATAAATTAACAACGGTTAAAAATGAGAGAGTACCATCCAAAAAGAATCCCACAAGATGATCATTCCAATACTTAATACCTTCATCCCTAACAAGATCTGGAAGCTCAGTTTAGATTAAAACCTAACATTTTAGATTTATATTACCATTTCACAAATTTAACTAAACTTCCAGTTTATTTAATTAATTTTAACATCTATAATTAAAACTCAAATTTCACATTTTCAAGTCAAGTTATATTTTAAATTTTCATTTTCAACAGTCATTTATTCAACCACTTAAATTTATAGAAAATCAATAATTCTTTAATAAATCACTTAAATTCAAATATAAATCAATTTATCATATTTACCATTTCCAAATAAAATTAAAGTCCATTTTATTCATGTAACTTAAATATCATTTTTAGTCAAAATTCCAAATTTCAAACATAAGTTATATTTCAAAATCCAGTTAATCCATTGATAAATTACATTTTAACACATAGAAAAATCATAATTTAATTATTTTAAAACCTTTCAAAATCTATTTAAATCAAATTTCATAATTTTATATTTTTAAAATACTTAAAATATTCAAAGCACTTTATAGAATAACCACGGGTCTGTATATAGTTTTCTAACCTAGGTCAAGTGATACGGATATGTATCATTTCAATCCGCAGTTTAAAAGGTAAAAATCCGGGTTCTATCATTTTAAACCCGCAATCCCAAGTTTAAATAAATAAATAAAATAACTCAGGCCTATCATTTCAGCCCATAATGATTTTTTATCCTAACAGGGAACTTGCAGTGTGATCATATACAGAAATAATATAAACAATGTCAATATCACAATATACAGTCATGTATCAGATCTCAGGTGAAAATTAACAGTTTTAACATGGTAATAACATGGTAATAACACGGCATAGCATATCATATGATCATCATTAACTTGCATAAACATTTTACATTACTAAACACTTGTCATCAATCCACTTTTCATAAGTATATATGTCAGAGTGAGAAAGACTCACTTTTTTCAAAGCTAGAGACCAAAACAACATACAAGCACGACTCCAAAGGCACGACAAGAACAATTTCACGACTTTCGATTTGAGTTGAAAGATAGCCAAGATAAGATTTTGTATCAACAACCCAAAACAAAACAAACCAGACAATATATAAACATTCAACATAAAATAACATTGAAACAATTTTGAAATACAAAGCGAAATGAACATGATAGATTGGACCTTACTTCAACCACTTCAATGCTTGGCCTAAGGGACACTTATGCTTGGCTATGATGATGCTTTGGATCAGGTATGACATCATATAGGTCAGGTTTAACATCATATAGGCAAGGCAACAAGTGGAGATGAAGGGAATGAGGCAACAATGGTCAAAAACATTGTTTTTAGGCATGTAGGTTGCAATTTGAAGGGTTTGGCCACCATAGATGGCTCGGCCATAGTCATGGTTGGTGGAGGCATGGAAGAGATGTAGGAGTTTGTGGCTGCGGCTATGGAGAAGAGGCCGATCCAAACTTAGAAGAGAAACAAGGCAAAATTGCATAGAAAAGTAAGAAAAGTAGAAAGAAGAGAGGGATTTACCTAATTTTTTTTCTTCAAGGTGGAGGCCATGATTTTTAGGATTTTGGGGCTTCAAAAATTCGTGAATGACAAGAGGAAGTCGGCTGCAAAGGATGGGGAAAGGAATGGCTAAGATGGATTGATGTATTAATGACAGAAGAAACTGCAAAACAAACGGATAAAACGTTTTTCCGTTTCTTAGCTCTTAACCCTTTCAAATTTCTCATATATATTTATATACATCCAAATAACTGAAAATAATTAAAATCTCAGTTAAAATTCAAAAATATAACAGATAAACAAAATATTAAAAATTAAATATTAATTAGATATGATTAAATAAGAAAAATAGCACAGAAAAATGCAAACTAGACTTAAGAATTAGAAATAACTTCAATACACTTTGGAAAAATTTACTTTAATTTAAATACATGTAAAATGAATAAAATAAAGTAAAACACAGCAAATAAAAGTGAGTGCATAAAATAAATAAATAAATTTTAATTATATATAATTAAAATAAGAAAATGGCTTAAAATTGTAGACTAGGCTTTAAAATTAGAAATAAATCCAAATGATCTTTAGAAAATCTTCATGGACTTGTAAAATATTTATAACAAATAAAATAACAAAAAATAAAAGTGCAGTCACAAAAAAAAATTATTAAATATAATTTATATGAAGAAAATGGCAGAAAATTAGAAAACAGCCTTTAAAAATAGGAAATAAATACAGTAAATTTTGAAAAAAATTCTATTATCATTAAAAAAATTTTAAAAGTCAAAATATAGATAGTAAAACATATTATCACATATTAAAATAAAATATAACAAAGAAGAAGTAATTTATTCAATTTAAAATAGTCATTGTTAAATAACCCTATATACGCACAATATTGTAAAGGGTATAACTTTCGCAATTTACATCCAAATTCAACGAAACGAAAAGTGGTGTTCTTAGAATTTTATGTACTTTCATAATAAAAGAAAAAAGTTAAATTTTTAAACTTTTAAAATTTTAAGTTGAAAGTCACAGTTTGACTATTTTGGCCAAAATCAGCATTTCAGGCAAATATTCAACTTACACAAGTTTGGAATTATAACTCATATAAAAATCAAGATTATATTTAAATAATAAATTTAATCATTTCAAATAAGTAAAATAAGTTTTTAAATCAAAATCTTACATTAAAAATAATTAAAATATACAATAAAATAATTACAAAATACAGGGTTGTTACACTCTCCCCCACTCAAAACTTTTCGTCCCCGAAAAGGAATGAGGTATGGAAGGGCACAGAAAAGATAGAGTGAAATAGGATTAAGATAAGATGACAAGAAGATTGAAGTTATACCTGATAACTGTTGTTATAGGTAATTTTTACAAGGTGGAGGTGATCTTTCCAAGGTTCTCCAAAATTAAGAACACAAGCACGAAAAGGTGGATTCAAAATGATTACCAAAGATCTATCAAAGATTATAGAAAGATGCCCATACCAATCTATAGCAGGATAAGGATGATAAGGACAACCAAAAGATAGTTTGGAAAACAAAATAAGGAATTAGATTTGAAAGCATGGAAATTTCAACTTAAATAGAGAATAAATCTTTACACAAGTTAAATAAATCTTAACTACACCAAATTTCATTATCTTATTATCCAATCATCTTAAATTACCTTCGGCGTTAGAGCTTTCCTTAAAGATCCAGCCATCTATTTTGTTTCAGTATCCAGTGGTTCAGTGATGTATCTGATTTGTTCCTGATGTATCCTGTTACTCTTCTGTTGTATCTTATTTAACTCTGATGTATCTCATATTTTATATAGTAGCTTCATGAACTACTATCTCCTTTTTTACTTCCGTTGCATTATCATTACTCTGTGTCTGTGATCTGTGATAGTATTTACTGTATATTCTGAGATTTGCCAAATTTTTAATTACAACGCGGTATTTTGAGCAATTCAATTCCGGCATGAGTGTCTACCTATACACTTATAATGGATGCGAATGGTTGAAAATATCGGGTCGTTACAGTTGGTATCAGAGCATTTTTGGAATGTACTACTTTCCACTTTACATTGTATATAATTCAAAGTATTGATAAGCTTAAAATTTTAACATGTCAATTTATCATAGCCTTATAGTTAAATAAACTTTCTTACTGTAATATACAATTTAAACCGAAATTCTTATGTTAAGTTAAAAGAACCTTATTAACTTACATTATTATTATAATAAAGAAACTTTATTATTTTAATCATTTAAAGTATGTCATTCACATAAATTAAAACTTGCTTATCAAATGTACGTTATCAACTTACATTTTATTATTACAGTAAGTAAGATTTATCATTTTAATCAATTTCAAATACACCATTACATTGATTAAAATCTACGTGTCAAATGTACGTTTTAAATTTTATATTCCTATTACAATAATGAACATTTATTAATTAAATCAATACCACACTACTTAAAACTTTACATGTTTCTTTCTTAATTAAAACTTTACATGTTCTTGCATTAATTAAAACTTTCATGTTCTCTCATTAATTAGGACTTTACACGTTTCTTTCATTAATTAAAAACTTATTCGTTTCTTTTATTAATTAAAACTTATACCTTTCTTTCATTAATTAGGAATTTACGTGTTCCTATCATTAATTAGAACATCATACGTTCTTTCATTAATTAAAACCTATACGTTTCTTTCATAAATTAAAACCTATACGTTTCTTTCATAAATTAAAACCTATACGTTTCTTTCATAAATTAAAACCTAACATTTCAGATTTATATTACCATTTCACAAATTTAACTAAACTTCCAGTTTATTTAATTAATTTTAACATCTTTAGTTAAAATTCAAATTTCACATTTTCAAGTAAAGTTATATTTTAAAATTTCATTTTCAACAGTCATTTATTCAACCACTTAAATTTATAGAAAATCAATACTTCTTTAATAAATCACTTAAATTCAAATATAAATCAATTTATCATATTTACCATTTCCAAATAAAATTAAAGTCCATTTTATTCATGTAACTTAAATATCATTTTTAGTCAAAATTCCAAATTTCAAACATAAGTTATATTCAAAATCCAGTTAATCCATTCATAAATTACATTTTAACACATAGAAAAATCATAATTTATTTATTAGAAAACCTTTCAAAATCTATTTAAATCAAATTTCATAATTTTATATTTTTAAAATACTTAAAATATTCAAAGCACTTTATAGAATAACCACGGGTCTGTATATAGTTTTCTAACCTAGGTCAAGTGATACGGATATGTACCATTTCAATCCGCAGTTTAAAAGGTAAAAACCCGGGTTCTATCATTTCAAACCCGCAATCCCAAGTTTAAATAAATAAATAAAATAACTCCGGCCTATCATTTCAGCCCATAATGATTTTTTATCCTAACAGGGAACTTGCAGTGTGATCATATACAGAAATAATATAAACAATGTCAATATCACAATATACAGTCATGTATCAGATCTCAGGTGAAAATTAACAGTTTTAACATGGTAATAACATGGTAATAACACGGCATAGCATATCATATGATCATCATTAACTTGCATAAACATTTTACATTACTAAACACTTGTCATCAATCCACTTTTCATAAGTATATATGTCAGAGTGAGAAAGACTCACTTTTTTCAAAGCTAGAGACCAAAACAACATACAAGCACGACTCCAAAGGCACGACAAGCACAATTTCACGACTTTCGATTTGAGTTGAAAGATAGCCAAGATAAGATTTTGTATCAACAACCCAAAACAAAACAAACCAGACAATATATAAACATTCAACATAAAATAACATTGAAACAATTTTGAAATACAAAGCGAAATGAACAAGATAGATTGGACCTTGCTTCAACCACTTCAATGCTTGGCCTAAGGGACACTTATGCTTGGCTATGATGATGCTTTGGATCAGGTATGACATCATATAGGTCAGGTTTAACATCATATAGGCAAGGCAACAAGTGGAGATGAAGGGAATGAGGCAACAATGGTCAAAAACATTGTTTTTAGGCATGTAGGTTGCAATTTGAAGGGTTTGGCCACCATAGATGGCTCGGCCATGGTCATGGTTGGTGGAGGCATGGAAGAGATGTAAGAGTTTGTGGCTGCGGCTATGGAGAAGAGGCCGATCCAAACTTAGAAGAGAAACAAGGCAAAATTGCATAGAAAAGTAAGAAAAGTAGAAAGAAGAGAGGGATTTACCTAATTTTTTTTCTTCAAGGTGGAGGCCATGATTTTTAGGATTTTGGGGCTTCAAAAATTCGTGAATGACAAGAGGAAGTCGGCTGCAAACGATGGGGAAAGGAATGGCTAAGATGGATTGATGTATTAATGACAGAAGAAACTGCAAAAGAAACGGATAAAACGTTTTTCCGTTTCTTAGCTCTTAACCCTTTCAAATTTCTCATATATATTTATATACATCCAAATAACTGAAAATAATTAAAATCTCAGTTAAAATTCAAAAATATAACAGATAAACAAAATATTAAAAATTAAATATTAATTAGATATGATTAAATAAGAAAAATAGCACAGAAAAATGCAAACTAGACTTAAGAATTAGAAATAACTTCAATACACTTTGGAAAAATTTACTTTAATTTAAATACATGTAAAATGAATAAAATAAAGTAAAACACAGCAAATAAAAGCGAGTGCGTAAAATAAATAAATAAATTTTAATTATATATAATTAAAATAAGAAAATGGCTTAAAATTGTAGACTAGGCTTTAAAATTAGAAATAAATCCAAATGAACTTTAGAAAATCTTCATGGACTTGTAAAATATTTATAACAAATAAAATAACAAAAAATAAAAGTGCAGTCACAAAAAAAAATTATTAAATATAATTTATATGAAAGAAAATGGCAGAAAATTAGAAAACAGCCTTTAAAAATAGGAAATAAATACAGTAAATTTTGGAAAAAATCTATTATCATTTAAAAATACTTAAAAGTCAAAATATACATAGTAAAACATATTATCACATATTAAAATAAAATATAACAAAGAAGAAGTAATTTATTCAATTTAAAATAGTCATTGTTAAATAACCCTATATACGCACAATATTGTAAAGGGTATAACTTTCACAATTTACATCCAAATTCAACGAAACGAAAAGGGGTATTCTTAGAATTTTATGTACTTTCATAATAAAAGAAAAAAATTAAATTTTTAAACTTTTAAAATTTTAAGTTGAAAGTCACAGTTTGACTATTTCGACCAAAATCAGCATTTCAGGCAAATATTCAACTTACACAAGTTTGGAATTATAACTCATATAAAAATCAAGATTATATTTATATAATAAATTTAATCATTTCAAATAAGTAAAATAAGTTTTTAAATCAAAATCTTACATTAAAAATAATTAAAATATACAATAAAATAATTACAAAATACAGGGTTGTTACAACTACGCTTTACCTTTTATATAGCATTTCCTACTTGGAATGCTAACACTGCCCTCCCGGTAAAAATGCAATGCCAGCATTCATCCATTCAAGTTTGTACTGGGACCGAACAAAATGCTTAAGCTCCATTTTCAATTTCGTCATCTTCAAGATGTCTTCACTTCGAAACAATTGAGTCGGATCAAGGTGGTTTTGGGATAACATATTTGATCCCAGTTTTTCAAAACAACAATCGACAATTTTCTGTAAACTCAACCCGGGTTCTTTAGGATATAAACAGTCGAAGATAAGAGTGGAGATCACCTTCTAACCATTAGTGGACGGTTTCCTTATCATTTGTTCTAGGAGAGCGAAACGAGATTTATATACACTGTAACGACCCGGATTTTTAGCCATCTGATATTGGGTAATTAACTAATTTTAATTTTGAAACATTAATTTTTATAGGTCGACTATATAAATTTCCTGATATTTAAAATATCTGGATCTATAAATTGATTAAAACTATATTTTAAACATATAAATTTCTGGTTATGATAAACTTTATAGATATATGTATATAAACTCCACCATCTAAAATTTAAGATAGAATATCCATATATTTGTGTGTATATATATATATACAAACTTTATGATGTTTAAAAATATATATATATATATAAGTTATATATATGTGTGTATATGTTTATGAAAATATTATATAAATATATTTGCATGAATGTATAAACTTCATAATGGCAAAATTTCAAACTTATGACCATATATATATGGGTAAATGTCTATAAGAAAAATAATTCATATGGAAATATAAATATCTATATACATAGGTAAACATATGTATGTCTAAATGTATAGATGAATACGTAAATATATATGTGTGTGTGTCTATATATATATATATATATATATATATATATATATATATATATATATATAAGTATATAAAAATATGTATAAATATAAATATATGTGTGCATGATGACAACAATACATATATGAATAGTTATATATGTTTATCAAAGTAGTGTATATATAAAGATGTAAAATATAAAGTAATATATATGTATCCATGTAAACGCATGCATATCTATATATGCATATAAATGAATATACATATAGGAGATATCATGATGGCAAGACATTAAATCAAGCTTACAAAATTTCAACTCAAGCCATAAAAGGTAAAATCACTTATATAAATCGAATCAAACCCATGAAATCAAATCATGCCTCAATAAATCTGAATCAAAGAAAAATATAAAATCAAATAAAAATAAAATATATGAAAAGAGGCTTGTACAAGTATATATCTTGTTTTCTTTGGCTTTCATTGTACACTTCCAATATAGCGATCCTGACTCGACCTTCGAAAATCGGCACCGAATACGACACTCATATTCAAATGCCGCAGATCCAAACGTCAAATCTGGTTCACCGGAGCTTATAACACCATTAAGTACAACACGGCGAAAGAAAAGAATATCAATGTATATCACATTGATACAATGACAGATACAATATCTGATATAATATGATACAACAGAATGATACAATAGATATTAATACTATCAGAGATACAAGAAATAGCAGCGAAAAGATATGATAACACCAACAGCAGAAAGAATATCTTCAATAGAATGCATCCCCAAATCCAACCTCTAGTCCAAAGCTAGCTCGAAACAACATCATGTTCACCTAGATAAGCAAGTGTCATCCAAATCCAAAGACTGAACCAACTCTAGATAATCTACTAAACCTGACTATCTGAAAAACCCAACTCTAGACTGCTCGTGTGGAAAAACTGTGGGCACCCAGAGTTTAGGATAGGAACAATAAACTCTGAGTCAGTCATGGGACTGGTATGAGTAACAAAAACAATTGGTCTTTAAAACAATCAAAATAATTTAGATTGAAATCCACAATGCTTTTTAGAAAATGAAACTACCATAAGGCCTCCCGCTACACACACAATGCAAACGGAGAATTGGAGGAGATTTCTCCTTATGGTAGTCAAACATGCTTGATACGAGAAAATCTTTTGATATTATTATTAGTGCATAGTGCAGAAATCTTTCGAAAGTATAATATTAATCTTAGCCAGCATAGGTACCATTATATTATGCCTGCTATAGCTGCCATTTTAAATGACACGTTCTACAACTAAAACCATACAAGGCTCGTATTGTTTTGTTTGGATTTTCCAACAAATGATCGGGCTAAGGAACTTCCCACTGTCCATTGGTACGCCTCTGGCGGGACGTCCCGAGAACTTAACCATCTCTCTGCCAACACAAGCCCGGGTTACCTCTGTAACTAGGTAACTACTGCACGAGCATGCCACCCTCCGGTCCTTTGGGACCTTTATCCGAGGCGCCTCTAAACCACAAAGCAACAACCACACTAAAATGAGATTGAAGCCCACCACATAGGTAAATATCTGGGCTCCATACCATGATACCACCCTTTACCAGAAGGGAATGACACACCCTAAAGGGCGCGACCTTCATAATCTTGCCGCATCTTTCCTATTTCGACCATTTCCGGGGTGTGAGGTCCTGATGCAGTCTCGTCCACAAAGCTATGCTTTATACAAAAGCCATGCTCTGATCGCAAATGATCAACAAATGATCATCAACACACAGCAGCACTTAGCATGCCACACTACCGAATTGGGAATATATCACTGATAACCTTCAACTACATAACCTCTGAGCTTGTACGTCTCAGAGAAGGGTGTTAAGCTAAGAGAATAAATTCTCTGCCACCAACAGATATGTATTTGAAAGAAATCTGCTTTATATCTCAAAATGTAGTGTCATACATACAATCATACAAGTCTGTCCCGGGTTCGAACAGAACCGTAGGCACTTCCGAAGAAGCCCTTGCATATCCGGGTATTCACAATCCCGATCGGACTTCCCATCACTTAGGGAATCTCTATACCGGCGCGACTCGGTGCACAGACAATCGATAGGTTATCCTATCGTTCTCACAAATACCCGATCTTCACCACCGGTCTTCAATGCAATCCATAACGATGTATCATTATTCGGAATGGGTTATATGACACAAAGGTCCTCTCCCGGCTAAACCGAATAATGAGCACAATATTTAAAACATATGGATATGGGATTTCAGTTAAGTCGCAACTGATAAAATCGAAAACCTTTCTTTTTGAATGGTTAACAAATTACCATTTCAAATCTTTTTAAATAAAAAGATTTATTTCACAAAGTTGACCAACCTTTCACAAAGATTAATTCATAGTTTTCAAAACTATTTACAATTCCATATCTTTTTATATAAAGATACACCCTCAAGATTCTCTTCAATTGGGAAACAAAGTTCAAAATTCTTTCACAAAGATACGTTCACAAATCCCAAAATAATTTCCATTTCAAATTGGATTAACTCATTCAATCTTTTAATCAAATATTTAATTCATAGCTTTCAAAACAATTCACAATTTTATTTTAAACTCGAAACTTTTCAACACAAATTGGAAATCCTTTCCTTATATGAAAGCTATTATTATTTGAAACAAATAGTTTTCGTTTTGGGAAAAATCTAATTATCTTTGCACGAGTTAAATTCACATTCTCAAAACAGTATCTTTAAAATGGTTAAAACTCATATAAACACACTTATAACTTAAATAACATTTTTAAACCATAGTTTCCAAATCATAGAATTCAATTTCAAATATTGAATTCAAATTTAAATCAAATTATTTAAATTTCAAATTTTATTAAGTTATTTAAGATAACTTTTATTTTTGAAACTCATTTTCAAAAGCTCTCAATTCCAATTCCAAAACTATTTTGGATTCAAGAATTCAATCTTTAAAATTGTTAAAAATCGGCGACTTAACCAATTCCCACGTGCAATCCATATTTGTGTGTGTAAGGTGTAGTCCAGGGGTTTAACACAATAGTGCAATAACATCATCATTATAGATTCAAATACAGAAATATAGTTGATAAGTGGTATAAACTATAACGCATATCGTTCATTCACATAACACAGATATATATATATATATCACAAATAATAAATTACATCACAGATAATTAATTACATTACAGATCACAACATAAATCAGGATATATCACTAAGCATCACATATCAGGGATATCAAACAATTCAACATCCAATATAATCCAAACGTCCATAAGTAGGATCCACTTAATTATCTGATTAATTTAAATCAGACTAATTCCTATGAGTAAATTTGCTAGTCATGGTAAATTAATAATCCATTAATTACAAAACATTTAATAAATTAACCTTTAATTAATCATTAGTTAACCCTTAATGAATAATTTAATCCTTAATTAATTATTCTTAATTAATTGGAATAACTAAGTAATTACTCCTTAATTAATAATTACTTCTTAATCACTTTCATTAATTAATTAACCTTTAATAAATTAATTGTTCTCAAATTAATTACCTTAATTAATTTATCACATTATCCTTAAATTAAATTTTTGCTTAATCGCTTTATTAATCAACTTTAAATTATTAATTAATATCTAATTAATAATCCTTAATTTACAATTAATTATTCCCTACTTAATTAATCTTTAAACCTTAATTAATTAATTTAAATCTTTAATTACTTATTTAATTAATCCAAATCATTAATTAATTAAATAAATAATTTATCCATTTTAATTGACTTAATAATTAATGAATTACCATCATTAAATCTTCATTTACTTTGAGGTAAACTCATTTTTATTAATGATTTTATTACCATTTACAAATATGTTTCAAAACACTTATTTTCAAATTTCATTTTAAATTTCATTTTTTTTAAATTCCAGATTTAAAATGAATATCAGTTTATCTTATATAAAGTTTAAATCCAATCTTTTAAACTTTTGAAGTCACATGCTTAAGTAATACTTCTATTACAAAAGAAATTTAAACGAGCTTAACATCAAATTTTTTTTTCACATATCCAACTATACCTTAACATTAAAAATTATTAAATCATTTCAATTTATAAACTTAATTAAATTTCAAAATCTGGAATTCAATTTAATTCAGGTCCAGGTTTTAAATTTGATTTAGACTTTGTTTAAATTCTTCCTTTACATCTCAACTCCCATTTTTAAATTCAAATCCTTTTTTAATCCTTAAAAAAAACTTATTAATTCCTAACTTAAGTTTCAAATGAAACTTGAGTTTATGGTTAACTTTGATTTTAAACCTATTTTAGACCTTGCTTCAAAATTTACAATTTAAATTTACAATTAAAAACAGAACATGTTCTGTTTAAACCCTGAACAGTTATCTACCCTAGCAGACCTTTGCCTGCTTCGAGTCCAATATAAAAATTCTTTGAGGAAACACACGAGTTGCTCGAGACCACTCGCGTACCACCTGATACACCCAACTACCCAAACACCAAATCATCAAAACAGGTGCACGTACACGTCGCCGATGATCAACTCCAGGCGACATCACGTTGTCGATCAAGTCGACGGTCCTCCATGCTCCTTTCCCCGACCATCAGATCTTCACCCTTTACTCAAAAATTGAAATCGAGTTCAATGCCAAAACCTGGAAACATGAACAGACCTCACCTCCAAACCTGTCAACGCCTCGCCTCCTTATCTTCGACCACCAGAGGCGACACAACTCCGGATACGACTTCGTCAATGACCAAACTACCATCACCCGAAGCCCCGAAACACTCGATCATCTACACAAGCCGTGGTGATCAATTCATTCAACCCGGTAAAAACTAGGGTTCTAGGAAAAAATTCGCCACCGCTGCTTCCTCGATGAACTGCACCACAAACAAGTATTTTCCACTACTCTCTGATCACTTCTCTATCATCAGAGAGAAACCAGACCCTCTAGCATACAAAGATCATCGGAGATCATCAAAAACCCATATTTTGATGAACCCGACACTGTACCTTTAATCCCAGACTAAAAATTATGATTTTAGTGTTAAAAATCATGTTTTAGTTTATGAATTCAAACTATAATCCTGAATCAATAAATTACTAAGTTTGAGTTTCACTTATATATATGTTTGCACTGCTGTTTTTTGGTTTACAGAGGCAACCAAGCTTTAATTTGACTTGATTCAAATTTTAAACCTTAATCAATGTTAAATCAAACATCCTTTGTTTGTAATCTAAGTTCTAACAACAATTAGTTCTAGAGAAAATAAATTTAAAACCAAACAAAAGAACTGGAACTATAAACAGAGTAGGTTATGTTGGAAACAAATATGCATACTTCATACCTATATATACACAGCAGATTCACACAAATACATTTCAACATCACTGGCATACAACTAAATTTTACTTAAAAGTTGACAAAATGAAGTTACTCACTGATTTCCAGAAGAAAAAAGAGCCTGCTTCATGTTGAATAGGTTGAAAAAATGCAAGCTGAAACCTTTTTGGCCTTTAATCCTCTTGTTGATCTCTGAGTTTAGTTGAGTTATTTGTTTTGATATTTTAACTGAATGTTGTTTGAGGTGAAAATGATATTTGCTTCAGATTTCTTCAGCTAGGATGGACGAACTAATTAAATGTAGAAGTTGATTAATAGAAAACAGGTTATAAGGTGATTAATGTTTTGTACAACAAGACAGAGATATTTTTCTTGTTTTGGTGGCTGAGCTGATGTTGTTATTTTCGGCTGAAATGATGTAAATTGTGTGCTAAAGATATTTGCATTTATTTAAACTTTGTCTTGATTTGCAAGCTAATAGATATTTATATGTTTACTTCTTTCATTCCATACTTGTTTCTTCTGTTGCAAGCCTTTCATATGTATTTTTTCTTGTTTCATATTTTGAATGTATCTATTTCTTTTCTTTATTTGAATGTATATATAACTGTCTTCTTATGCAAGCTTACATACTTGAATATATTTTCTTTGCTTTGTCATATTACTTTATACTATGAATGAATTCTATTTTTAACATGTTGTTATAATTTTAGCTAATATATTTACTTTATATTCTACAATATAGCTTATTTATATTTATTTTTCAATTCCCAACCTAAATATGTATATATACTTATTTTTAAACCATTTACTTACAATTTACATTAAATGATTTAACACACATTTTATTTGAATTTGGAGAAACTCAAATCAATTTACCAGTTAATTTCACAATTTCTTTATTCAAAAATTAAATTAATTATCAATTTAAACTTAGTAAAAATTCGAGATCGTTACAGGTTCCCCTCCTTAAGGAATTTCGTCCTCGAAATTTGCCAAGGAGACACAAAGATAGATGAAGAATGTTTTATCAAATCAAACTGAATATCTACTCTGCATTTGGCTTACCAAATCAGAATATCAACAATAGAAACAAGAACGAATCTATTTAACACTTCACAAGATGCTCGGGTTATCTAGATCTACGAAATATACAATGGCATTGGTTAGTTCGAAGGGATAACTAACCATTCGTAGAACATATTCGGACCCAAAGAATAGACAGATATATGGATACAATTCCAAAACTTTTAGTTTAAAAACCAAAGTATACCTATCAACCATAGCAATCAAAGCAACCAATTCATCCAAACAACAATTCTAACCTATTTGGAGTTTATGTCCCATATTAATATATCGAATCTTCTTCCTGCATCTACCAAGAACTATCAAAGAATTGAGAAAAGATGACGAACAAAAGAGATCGATAGAGAAAATATTTTTTTTTCCTTGTTGTTACAGAGTATCGACCATTTATAGTCGTATTCCCCTATCCCCTATCTCATCCTCTTCTTGCACTCATACTCACTATCAGTGAATAGTAAGAGAATTTACTGAGGCATTCGAACGGATATCTTAGGGATATACTCATTCTAGGGTATATTTCACCCTATCTCTAATGAGTTATTTAATGTGTTATACTCCTGAGCTAAAGTTCAACCTTAGCTCTGATACCAAACGTAGCGATCCTGACTCGACCTTCGAAAATCGGCACCGAATACGACACTCATATTCAAATGTCGTAGATCCAAACGTCAAATCTGGTTCACCGGAGCTTATAACACCATTAAGTACAACACGGCGAAAGAAAAGAATATCAATGTATATGACATTGATACAATGACAGATACAATATCTGATATAATATGATACAACAGAATGATACAATAGATATTAATACTATCAGAGATACAAGAAATAGCAGCGGAAAGATATGATAACACCAATAACAGAAAGAATATCTTCAATAGAATGCATCCCCAAATCCATTCTCTAATCCAAAGCTAGCTCGAAACAACATCACATTCACCAAGATAAGCTAGTGTCGTCCAAATCCAAAGAATGAACCAACTCTAGATAATCTACTAAACATGACTATCTAAAAAAATCAACTCTAGACTGCCCGTGTGGAAAAATTATGGGCACCCAGAGTTTAGGATAGGAACAATAAACTTTGAGTCATTCATAGGACTGGTATGAGTAACAAAAACAATTGGTCTTTAAAACAATCAAAAGAATTTAGATTGAAATCCGCAATGCTTTTTAGAAAATGAAACTAACATAAGGCCTCCTGCCACACGCACAATGCAATTGCAAAATTGGAGGAGATTTCTCCTTATGGTAGTCAAACATGCTTGATACGAGAAAATCTTTTGATATTATTATTAGTGCATAGTGCAGAATTCTTTCGAAAGTATAATATTAATCTTAGCCAGCATAAGTACCATTGTATTGTGCCTGCTATAGCTTCCATTTTAAATGACAGGTTCTACAACTAAAACCGTAAAAGGCTCGTATTGTTTTGTTTGGATTTTCCAACAAATGATCGGGCTAAGGAACATCCACTGTCCATAGGTACGCCTCTGGCGGGACGTCCCGAGAACTTAACCAACTCTCTGCGAACACAAGGTCGGGTTACCTCTGTAACTAGGTAACTACTACATGAGCATGCCACCCCCGATCCTTTGGGACCTTTATCCGAGGCGCCTCTAAACCAAAAAGCAACAACCACACAGAAATGAGATTGAAGCTCACCACATAGCTAAATATCTGGGCTCCATACCAAGATACCACCCTTTGCCACAAGGAAATGACACACCCTAAAGGGCACAACCCTCATAACCTTGCCGCATCTTTCCTGTTTCGACCATTTCTGGGGTGTGAGGTCCTGATGCAGTCTCATCCACAAAGCTACGCTTTATACAAAAGCCATGCTCTGATCACAAATGATCAGCAACACACAGCAGCACTTAGCATGCCACACTACCAAATTGGGAATATATCCCTGATAACCTTCAACTACATAAGCTCTGAGCTCGTACGTCTCAGAGAAGGGTGTTAAGCTAAGAGAATAAATTCTCCGCCACCAACAGATATGTATTTGAAAGAAAGATGCTTTATATCTCAAAATGTAGTGTCAGACATACAACCATACAAGTCTATCCTGGGTTCGAATAGAACCGAAGGCACTTCCGAAGAAGCCTTTGCAAATCCGGGTATTCACAATCCCGATCGGACTTCCCATCACTTAGGGAATCTCTATACCGGCGCGACTCGGTGCACAGACAATCGATAGGTTATCCTATCGTTCTCATAACTACCCGGTCTTTACCACTAGTCTTCAATGTAATCCATAACGACGTATCATTATTCGGACTGGGTTATATGACACAAAGGTCCTCTCCCGGCTAAACCGAATAATGAGCGCAATATTTAAAACATATGGATATGGGATTTCAGTTAAGTCACAACTGATAAAATCCAAAACCTTTCTTTTTGAAAGGTTAACAAATTACCATTTCAAATCTTTTTAAATAAAAAGATTTATTTCACAAAGTTCACCAACCTTTCACAAAGATTAATTCATAATTTTCAAAACTATTTACAATTCCAGATCTTTTTATATAAAGACACACCCTCAAGATTCTCTTCAATTTGGAAACAAAGTTCAAAATTCTTTCACAAAAATTCGTTCACAGATCCCAAAATAATTTCCATTTCAAATTGGATTAACTCATTCAATCTTCTAATCAAAGATTTAATTCATAGCTTTCAAAACAATTCACAATTTCATTTTAAACTCGAAACTTTTCAACACAAATTGAAAATCCTTTCCTTATATGAAAGCTATTATTATTTGAAACAAATAGTTTTCGTTTTGGGAAAAATCTAATTATCTTTGCACGAGTTAAATTCACATTCTCAAAACAATATCTTTAAAATGATTAAAATCATATAAACACACTTATAACTTGAATAACATTTTTAAACCATAGTTTCCAAATCATAGAATTCAATTTCAAATATTGAATTCAAATTTAAATCAAATTATTTAAATTTCAAATTTTATTAAGTTATTTAAAATAACTTTTATTTTTGAAACTCATTTTCCAAAGCTCTTAATTCCAATTCCAAAACTATTTTGGATTCAAGAACTCAATCTTTAAAATTGTTAAAAATCTGTGACTTAACCAATTCCCACATGCAATCCATATTTGTGTCTGTAAGGTGTAGTCCAGGGGTTTAACACAATAGTGCAATAACATCATCATCACAGATTCAAATACAGAAATATAATTGATAAGTGGTATAAACTATAACACTTATCTTTCATTCACATAACACAGATATATATATATCATAGATAATAAATTACATCATAGATAATTAATTACATTACAGATCACAACATAAATCGGGATATATCACAAAGCATCATATATCAGGGGTATCAAACAATTCAACATCCAATATAATCCAAACTTCCATAAGTAGATCCACTTAATTATCTGATTAATTTAAATCAGATTAATTCCTATGAGTAAATTTGCTAGTCACGGTAAATCAATAATCCATTAATTACAAAACATTTAATAAATTAACCTTTAATTAATCATTAATTAACCCTTAATTAATTATTCTTAATTAATTGCAATAACTAAATAATTACTCCTTAATCACTTTCATTAATTAATTAACCTTTAATAAATTAATTGTTCTCAAATTAATTACCATAATTAATTTATCACATTATCCTTAAATTAAATTTTTGCTTAATCGCTTGATTAATCAACTTTAAATCATTAATTAATATCTAATTAATAATCCTTAATTTACAATTAATTATTCCCTTCTTAATTAATATTTAAACCTTAATTAATTAATTTAAATCTTTAATTAATTATTTAAATAATCCAAATCATTAATTAATTAAATAAATAATTTATCCATTTTAATTGACTTAATAATTAATGAATTACCATCATTAAATCTTCATTTACTTTGAGGTAAACTCGTTTTTATTAATGATTTTATTATCATTTACAAATATGTTTCAAAACACTTATTTACTTTTAAATTTCATTTTTTTTTAATTCCAAATTTAAAATGAATATCAATTTATCTTACATAAAGTTTAAATCCAATCTTTTAAACTTTTGAAGTCACATGCTTAAGTAATACTTTTATTAAAAAAGAAATTTAAAAGAGTTCAATATCAAATATATATTTTTTCACATATCCAACTATACCTTAACGTTAAAACTTATTAAATCATTTCAGTTTGTAAACTTAATTAAATTTCAGAATCTGGAATACAATTTAAGTTCAGGTCCAGATTTTAAATTTGATTTAGACTTTGTTTAAATTCTTCCTTTATATCTCAACTCCCATTTTTAAATTCAAATCCCTTTTTAATCCTTAAAAAACTTATTTATTCCTAACTTAAGTTTCAAATTAAACTAGAGTTTATGGTTAACTTTGATTTTAAACCTATTTTAGACCTTGCTTTAAAATTTACAATTTAAATTTACAATTAAAAACAGAACAAGCACTGTTTAAACCCTGAACAGTTATCTACCCTAGCAGACCTTTTCCTGCTTCGAGTCCAATACAAAAATTCATTCGAGGAAACACAAGTGTTGCTCGAGACCACTCGCGTACCACCTGATACACCCAACTACCCAAATACCATATCATCAGAACAGGTGCACGGTGCACGTACACATCGCCGATGATCAACTCCAGGCGACATCACGTTGTCGATCAAGTCGACGGTCCTCCACGCTCTTTTCCCCGACCATCAGATCTTCACCCTTTACTCGAAAATTGATATCAAGTTCAATGCCAAAACCTGGAAACATGAACAGAACTCACCTCCAAACCTGTCAATGCCTCGCCTCCTTATCTCCGACCACCAAAGGCAACACAACTCCGGATACGACTTCGTCAATGACCAAACTACCATCACCCGAAGCCCCGAAACACTCGATCAACTACACAAACCGTGGTGATCAATTCACTCAACCCAATAAAAACTAGAGTTCCGGGAAAAATTCGCCACCGCTGCTTCCTCGATGAACTGCACCACAAACAAGTATTTTTCCACTACTCTTTGATCACTTCTCTATCATCAGAGAGAAACCCGACCCTCCAGCATACAAAGATCATCAGAGATCATCGAAAACCCATATTTTGAAGAACCCCGCACTGTACCTTTAATCCCAGACTAAAAATTATGACTTTAGTGTTAAAAATCATGTTCTGGTTTATGAATTCAAACTATAATCCTAAATCAATGAATTACTAAGTTTGAGTTTCACTTATATATACGTTTGCGCTGCTGTTTTTTGGTTTACAGAGGCAACCAAGCTTTAATTTGACTTGATTCAAACTTTAAACCTTAATATATGTTAAATCAAACATCCTTTGTTTGTAATCTAAGTTCTAACAACAATTAGTTCTAGAGAAAATAAATTTAAAACCAAACAAAAGAACTGGAACTATAAACAGAATAGGTTATGTTGGAAACAAATATGCATACTTCATACTTATATATACACAGCAGATTCACACAAATTCATTTCAACATCACTGGCATACAACTAAATTTTACTTTAAAGTTAACAAAGTAAAGTTACTCACCGATTTCCAGAAGAAGAATAGAGCCTGCTTCATGTTGGACAGGTTGTAAAAATGCAAGCTGAAACCATTTTGGCCTTTAATCCTCTTGTTGATCTCTGAGTTTAGTTGAGTTATTTGTTTTGATATTTTAACTGAATGTTGTTTGAGATAAAAACGATATTTGCTTCATATTTCTTCAGCTTGGATGGACGAACTAATAAAATGAAGAAGTTGATATATAGAAACCAGGTTACAGGGTGATTAATGTTTTGTACGACAAGACAGAGATATTTTTCTTGTTTTGGTGGCTGAGATGATGTTGTTATTTTCGGCTGAAATGATGTAAATTGTTTGCTAAAGATATTTGCATTTATTTAAACTTTGTCTTGATTTGCAAGCTAATAGATATTTATATGTTTACTTCTTTCATTCCATACTTGTTTCTTCTTTTGCAAGCCTTTCATATGTATTTTTTCTTGTTTCGTATTTTAATGTATCTATTTCTTTTCTTTGTTTGAATGTAATATAACTGTCTTCTTATGCAAGCTTACATACTTGAATATATTATCTTTACTTTGTCGTATTACTTTATAATATGAATGAATTCTATTTTTAACATGTTGTTATAATTTTAGCTAATATATTTACTTTATATTCTACAATATAGCTTATTTATATTTATTTTTCTATTCCCAACCTAAATATGTATATATATTTATTTTTAAACCATTTACTTACATTTACATTAAATGATTTAACACACATTGCATTTGAATTTGGAGAAACTCAAATCAATTTACCAGTTAATTTCATAATTTTTTTATTCAAAAAATAAATTAATCATCAATTTAAACTTAGTTAATATTTGGGATCGTTACATCCATCCTCTTCTATATATACACGGCCACACTTGCTCTTGTTCATTGGTTTAACAAAAAAAAAAGAAACAAAGTAAAAGAGTCTGCCATTAAATCCTGTAGAAAAATAAGCACCTAAAGCTACAGCAAAACAAAAAGGAAGCAATGCTCATTTTCATCAAAAACTGTGAGTAAACATTTTAGATTGTTTGCTGGATATGACATATATAATTATATAAATTGTTATTTTGGGTTAAATCTTTGGTTTATGTCATGTGTATATGCATTTGTTATGAGAGTTTAAATATGAATATACGGAATCAACATGGACAGTATCACCTTAAGACTCAAGAACCATGTATATCTTCTCCAAAAACTCCTCTGTTATGTTTTATTTTTGTTTTAAAGAGTTAAACCTCTAGCTTCAACAATCAATTGTTCATCTTCCAATCAGTTTTAACGTGTGATTCCAAAAAAAAGTTATGTGATTTTGAATATAGGTTATTTTAAAATTTCATCAAGTGTAGGAAGAGAAAATTCCATTCTAAAGTTTGTAGATCAATTGGTGGAAAATTTTACTTTTTGAATTTCGAACAATGGATCATATAGCCGTGTTCATCATTGAAAAACACGATTTTTAAGATAAGTTTGGAAATTTTTAAGAGTGAGTGGGGAGAGAAATTAAGGAATGAATGGAATTGGGCTTTTGGTCAAATTCTGGTGATGTGATGGATTTCGAGGCAAGGCATTGGGCGTGGACGCGACTCAGGGGATGACGCATCAGAGAAAACTGGCGCAGTGATTTATTGTGGTGTGTGTTAGCCTGGTGAGGTGGTTTTAGGGTTTAGACCACGTTTTTTTATGGGTTTGGATTTGGGCAAATGGCGGCGTCGTTAGTTGAACGGAGGCGTGCGGTTCATGGAAAAAGGATAGCGGAAGTTATGGCGAACCTAGTGGCATAGTTTGGTGGTGGATCGTCGAGTACAGTGGCGAGGCGAGGCATTTTGTTTGGGGTTGGTTGTTTGCCAAGCTCGTGTGTTAAGTTTGAATCTACGAACTGAGGTGCAGCCGTGGTTTCCGGTAGGTAGGCATGGTGCGGTGGTCGTGGGTGGTCGGTGAGAGTAGTCGACTGCAAGAAAAGGGGGACCGTGGATGTGAGTATATGCACACATGCATGCACATGTTTTCGTGCACTAGAACCAGATGAAAGAGGAGAGAAAGATACAGGGAGGAGGAGGAGGGAATAGAAGTTTGGGCCCTTTTTTGGGTTTGGGCTGCTTTTTGTTTCTTCGGGTTTAAGCTGGATTAAATCAAAGAAAAAGAAACTAGTTATTTATTTAATAAATACTTAAACATTAAAAATTTATTCCTTCTTCATTCTAAAACAAATTGACCAACAGGTTTTTATGTCGAGATCCCACCGTAGAGTATTGTCATTCGATATAATATGGTTGAGTTTCTATCAATGTAAAATTTAATGACTATAATGTTTAGAGTGAATAAATAAGTACTTTCTTATTTAAATTAATTATATGTTAATTAATTAATTAATTATTAAATGATCTGTTTTATTTTAATTTAATTAAGAATAAATTATTCTATTGATTAACAAGTATTTTGGATTTTATATATGTGTGTGTGTGTGTGTGTGTGTGTGTGTGTGTGTATGTATATATGTGTATGTATATAATTCGACTCAATTAATTGAAACTAATTCAATTCTGAATTTGTAAATTGATTTAATATCAATTATAAACCGTTGATTAAGCTAATGATCTATGTTAACTGAATTTGTTCTTAGATATTTCTTTCAATTATCTATTGTCTATGTTATTAAATAGCCAAACAAATTAAAGTAAATAGAATAAAACGTTAACAGTTTTTATTGACAAGTAAATCAACTGGAACTGATTGTTATCCCGATTTCGGAATAATGGAACGATTACAAGCGAATTATTTTCGATGGACTGGTCTTGACAAAGTGGACATATGGAATGAATTTCCATATGTAAATATTAACGCCCTGATTGCGAAATTGTTATTTAAAACGACTTGGATTTTAAAACTTATTGTTTAGATTGGAAGAGTCTGGTGTCGGATATCAGCATTATTCGGAACCACTTCGATCTAATAACCACTATGAACCTTTATGGTTTTGATTATAGAGTATAATATGTAGGATTTTAATCAATTTAACAAATTCGACTATTTCAAATAAGTATTTATTCTTAGACACTATTATAATATCGATGGATTTTTCTATAAAAGTGTTTTGGTTATCGTAAAGTAAAAACCCATCGTGTTTATATGTGACGCGGTCTTACAAGTTACCTTGGTTTTCGAAATATTTTGATAACTTACGTATTTCAAATTAAATGTGTTTACTCATGCTGGTTTTCAGCCTGACTTGGGTGTTGCTTTATTGTAATCCTCGGGTCAGATTGAGTATTACAGTTTCAGGTTAGGACGCTTTTGGAGCTCAGGTGACGAGCTCGATGGCGGAGACGTATAACGCGTACTTCATTGTATTCTGCTGTGTATTGTGGGCTGTATATTCAGCATTTGAGGACAAGTTATTATAACTGTCCAGATTTATATATTATGATTGTACTCTGATAATTTTTATGTATATTAACAGTTGCAGTTTTCTTTTGTATAAAAATATGTTATTGTATATTATATTTTGTTCCACTGCGTTTATGAGATTCTATGTTGTTGTGATTTCTGCTTTTTCTTCTATCTCTTTCTTCTTAAACCGTAATAACTTGGTATTTCCACCACTCAATTGCTCGGCATTCTATACGGTGAACGTATTAGTGTCGATTTTCAGGGTCGAAAATCGCCTGGTCGTTACATGCACAATACAGCATCATCAGAGTTATTATGCTATATAACTCACGTGTTTCTCCTATATATTTCCAAAGTTACGTTTTGGGCCCAAAATCGATAGCCAGTTATTTAACTATCAACAAACACACATCCAAATCAGGGATTTATTTCAACAGGGAAAACCAACATCGGTTAAGAACGTAAGTAAACACTAGCCTCCTTGATTAATCTTTCATTAATTAAAAATTCACTTTGCCAATATTTGTATAAAAATCCTTTTACAAAGATATATATCCACAAATTCCTATATTTCAATACTTGGAAAAATATGCATATACTTTTCTCAACGGTATGAATATATTCATCAAACACTGAGGAAGTTTTCCTTTTTATACAATTCTAAAATCATTTATAAACTCCATTATAAATTTCTAAAACTCTCCATTATAAATTTGTAAAACCATTTATGAAATATTTTATAAATCTTTAAAAACCATTTATAAACATTTCTAAACCATTTCTCAAATCATTTATAACCCTTTATAAATCTATAAAACTAATTACAATACTTCTCTTATAAATCCATAGACCCATCTCTAAAATTCATTTACAAATATCCAATCGTTTATAAAACTCATTTCCCTTATAAATAATCTTCCTTTAGGCCTTTAAACCATTTTATAAACCTCTATGTATAAGTCTCGAAAACATTTATAAATAAACAAAAATCATTTACCATAATACCCTTTAATAATAATTATTAACAATAAACATTATAAATAAATAATTATTATTAACTTCAAAACATCTTAAAAATAACAATTAATAATTCCAAAACATTGTTCATAATAAAAAATAATTAATCTTTACCATTATTATAAATAACAATAATTATTTTCAAAACATTATTAATAAATCCTTATTATTAATTTCAAGCCATAAAATAATTAACCTTTCGAAATATTAACATATTGATAAATAACTTTAAAACAATATTAACTATAAGTAAATAACTTTAAAACAATATTAATGTAAATAAATAACTTTAAAATAATATAAATAAAAAATTTAAAACTATATTAAATATAAATAAATAATTTTTAAAATAATATGAAATATAAATAAATTACTTTAAAACAATATTAAGAAAATAAATTTTTTAAAATGATATTAAATATAAATAAATAATTTTTAAAATAATATTAAATATAACTTTTAAAAACATTTCTACTAACTTAGAAAACACGGGATAATAAGGTTGAAGTAAAATAGAAATTTAATACTTTTTAAACAAATTATTTTCGAAATCCAAATGCAGATTTTAAAATCATTCCTGCATTAAAATTCAATTCCAACTACGAATGGCAATTTACAGTATTTAAAAATACTAATCTAAGACCAAATGCTACCAAACGCTCAACCAATATCAATATTGATTTCCTATCACTACCGGGTTTCGGTTTTCGAACATAAACAATGTCATAACCAATAGTGTTCATAAATCAGGTTTCATATCCAAAAATTCATATAACGAGAATTTTATTGGAAATAAATAAACTATATCAGGGAATCCCATTGGATCCCTCCAATCTGCCCCCTGCATCACAGCTCATATATATATATATATATATATATATATATATATATATATATATATATATATATATATCAGCATATTTGTATACATAAAATCAACAGTGGTGAGGAATCCTATTGGATCCCTCCCCTGCATCATGGCTCATATATAATTATATAATATGGGTCATCCACTACTAGGCGGGTATATATAAAAGGTTATCTGCTCCAGGTTAGGAAATAAATCGAAACCAACTGATAAAACAATAAATCATCCAAACATCCAATCAATAATTTTTATCAACAATATAATATTTCTGGTTAGCCAAAAAGGTGATTTTAACTCACCGGAATTTCTGTTGTCGCCGAGACGTTCTAGTTTGGAATTAAAATCGAAAGACATCCAATTTTAGCCCAAATTTCAACTGTCTCCAAATTTATCCAAACTAGTTCCATCATGAAGCTTTTGTCATCACAAGCGCAACGCGAAAAGTTTCATCTCGATTGGACCACGTACGCAAAAGTTATTCAATTTTTAAAACCATCGATTATTAAATTAAATTAATTAAATATTATATAATTAACCTCATATTTACACTTTAATCCTCCTTCAACAATTTGAATTGCCGCTCCTTCGAGTACGAGATTTTCACTAGGTCGTACTCTCTACCATCACCCTCTTCCTCGTTACTCCATGGAAACACTTCAAACAACCACAAACAACTTATGTTTCCGCCCTCTATGCGATGCTTCCCTTAACTCCACATCTGAGCCACCCTACTGAAATCCGACATGGACCCATCACACGTGGACCTACACTTGGCACGATTGGCTACAATGAGCTGCACCTCCTCATATTCAAGCCGAACGTGATATTTGTAACGACCCACTAATTTATCACTTTGATAAATTGTATCTATTTTTAAATAAAGGATGATAATCTAGATAATATCCTTTCAAGTGATAATAAGTAATAGAAACCTTATTTCTAATAAATATTTAAATAAAATATTTTCCTCGAAATTTATATCGATAAGAGTGATCATATTTAAATATAGGTTTATTTAAATTAAATCAAGACCTAATGATTTAATAATTATTTTAATTGTTAAAAAAACTATTTTAAATGATATTAATTCATTTTGAATAGTTATAAAGTGATAATAAATCAATTGTCATAGTTTTATAAAGAGATGTATTTGATTTGAAAATATAAGAAAAAAATCGATATCACTTTATCGGTATAATAACAATTATCGTAAATAATTTTTATTATTAATTTATATGGTTTTATAAATGAAATGTGATCATTTTAATTTATTAATAATGATTAGAAAAAAAATTAAACTTTTTTTTTACAAATATATGTACATTAAATTACAAGGAAAAATGTGATCGATAATCGGTTCTCTGGTTTCAACGATTTAACGAACGAAAGCGGTTCGACGACGTTCGAAGTGTTTTGCACCTAAATGTACATACATATATATGTTACATGCACATAACAACATGTCATTAAAAATAATATCAAGTGATTTTACATAATAATGATTTGATTATCATAAGGTAAAAACTTATTCCGTGTTTATATGCGGCGTGGTCTTATGAGATACCTTTTGTTTTCAGAATGGGTATTTTGAGTTCTCACACCAGTCCCATGACTGACCCGAAGTTTATTTTCCCTTTTCCTTAAACTCTAGGTTCCCTAATTTTCCTGGGAAGCCTAGTAGTCAGGTTTAGTTTAGAAGAAAGCTGGATGGAGCTCGAAGCATGGAGTCAGAAGATTTTCTGAAGATTTGATCTGATTCCACTACACCCTTATGCTATTGTATTCCGCATTTGTAATGACAGAAATTTATAACTGTCTATGTTTTAAACTCTAATAAATGTATTTTAATTTCCGCTATAAAGTTCATATTGAAATAATATATGTGAGATTCTGTTCTGTCTTTATTTTTTCTTACCCTTGAGAGTCCGCTTCTCGGGCGCTTGAATTTTTGGCACGTGAATACCGAGGATGTGTTAGTGTCGATTTTCAAGAGTTGAAGAAAGGGGTCCTCATAATGGGTTATTAGGGCCTAGGTTGAGCGAATACCTGAGCCTAATAGGGGTAAAAGACTCATCAGAGATAGGGTTAGTAATACCCTAGGATGAGTAACTCATTAGAGATAGGGTTAGTAACACCCTAGAATGAGTTTGAGAGTGTGTATGAGCGCGTATTTGTTAATAAAATATAGAAATGAATATGGTTTATATGAAATCAATTTATCTTAAATATATATATATGAAGAAAAGAATATTTTGGTAAAATTTTCAAAGAGTTTTCAAAATGATAAACATTATATACAAATAATCTTAAAAGCCATCTTTAGAAATAAATCTCGAAATATCTTTTTAAGTATTGACCAAACCTCTCTACCTAAGAATACGCTAGAAATTACCTACTACTTGTGTCTAAAAGAATAATTATTTGCCTTGTAGAAACCATATGGGGGAAATTACATGAAAGGGGAGTCCTCTAGAGAAAATTGGGGTAAGAAGGATAGCCTCATTATTCTGTCTAGCGATGAAGAGAAACAGCCAGAATATCCACCTAGAAATGGTGGATTTCCAATCGAGGAAGCATATGCCCATACACACGTAGGAGTAAAGATGGAGACCCTATGGCCAAAATGCTTATACCGCCCTCAGCCCCAGAAATAATTATGATCTCTAGCGACGATGAACCTGGGCAGACCTCAGAGGGAAACTGGGTGGCAGATCCTGTTAGTTCCATTTTGGAACCAATAGAAGAGGATGAGCCAATGGAAGAGGAACCAGAGCTCATAGAAGAAGAGATAGAGCTGATGGAGGAGAAACCAGAGCCGATGAAAGACCCTAATGCTATTATATTGAGCGAGTGCAGCAATATAGTGTGGGATATGGACGGAGAGCATGTTGTATAGCAGGAGGGATTGTCCAATTCACCTATAAACTGGGACGCAATAGAAAGCAACAATGAGGAGACGGCAAAAGAAGAGAAGGAGGAGGGAGTCAGAGAATTTGAAAACCCATGGGAGGAAAACATGCAAGTCTTGGAGGAGTTCGAAGAAGGAGGAGTCATTCTTGGAACACTAGTAGGCATGGGACATGTCTCATGGAACCAGCTATGCCTACCCTAGATAATGAGAGAGATACTGGAGGAAGACGGCAATGAGGCCGATGAAGAGCTGGACGGTGAGGAAGAAAGAGAGGGGAAGTGATGATTGATCTGGGATGTTGGAGTCCACTATATCTTTGGACTCGGAAGAATAAGAATAGAGTATGAGGAGCTGAGTGTAATTCTAGTATGTATAAGTAAGGAGGGGATGTTTAGTTTGATATGGTGTTTTGAATTGTAGTAGTTTAAGTAAGGGAGGGGAAATCTTCTTTTTGGACCACAGCTTTGAAAGATTTAAATGATGTAAGAATGCAAAGATTTATGATATGATGTTGACCTAACTTTTCATTAGTACCAATCTTTAAAATAAATATTTGAAGTTATTAATGAATGGTTTTGGGTTTGTTGTAAACAATGTTTTACCAACATTTGTTTTTAAACCCTTGGATGACACTTTGGAAGAAATTTTGTAGGTATATTTAAATCTTTAATAATGTTATTTTAAAGATAATAATAAATATTAAGATCTTTATATAAAGATAAAAATGTTACGAGTTCAAATTATGAAGAAAGGAGAAGTTCATTATAATAATGTTTTGGTAATAATTGATTTAATCACCTTGATTGTATTTCGAATTAAGAAAGACTTTTTAGATATACTTATAATGTTTGAGTAAGTATATGAAAACTTTTTAAGTGATAAAACTGGTATAAGTAAAGAGAATATATATGTATGTATCTATAAAGAAAGTTTTAATAAATAAAGGAGTGTTAATTGATAAAAAAAATTAGCTAATGAAGAAAGTTTTCACATTTGATATTAGCTAAGTGAAGTTTATGGTCATATATCAATTTAATGAATTACTTTGATAATAAGTTTCCAGAAAACCACTAAGAGATGTTTAGAAATGTATTATAATAAAAAGATAGTTATCTTTTGAAAAGAAATGTGTTTTCAGTGGAAAGATTTGGAAATTAAAATCTAAAATGGTTATGTATAAAGAAGTATCTTTATAAAAGATTGAAAAAAAATGGAATGGAAGCTTATGAAACGTTTTCATTAAAAAATGAAAGATTATATGAAGTATATGGATTATTTCGTTGCCCGATTTAATCTAAGATTTGAGTATAAATTTTTACATGTTTGACACTTATCAGAAAGAGGATTTATCACTTGATTCTTGTCGATGAACATTGATGAGGGTTTATGGTTGGATACTTGATTTTTCTATCATAGCTGAGAGCTTCGCTAGGAAAACTAAAGTTCTGATCGAAAAGCCTGATCAAATTCCACACTAAAAGATCGGGGGATCAATACTAGTTAAGAAGTAAAGTTGTGGATTCGAATAGAAGATCAATCGGATATTGTGTACAAGTGATCTATATACATCGTACGAGAGTAAGTTTCAAATAAATATTTTGGGCAAACCTTTAAGTTTTGTTTGGGTAATTACGGGGACGAAATTCTTTTAAGAGGGAAAGTCTGTAACGACCCGCCAATTTATCACTTTGATAATATTTATTTTTAAATAAACGATGATAATATAGATAATATTGTTTCAAGTGATAATAAGTAATAGTAATCTTATTTCAAATAAATATTTAAATAAAATATTTTCCTCGAAATTTATATCGAAAAGGGGGATCATTTAAAAATAGATTTATTTAAATTAAATCAAGACTTAATGATTTAATAATTTGTTTAATTATTCAAATAATTATTTTAAATGATGATAATTCATTTTGAATTGTTATAAAGTGATAATAAATCATTTATAATAGTTTTATAAGGGATATATTTGATTTGAAAATATAAGAAAAAAATCGATATCTATTTATCGGTATAATAACAATTATCATAAATAATTTTTATTATTAATTTATATGGTTTTATAAATGAAATGATCATTTTAATTTATTAATAATGATCAGAAAATAATTTAAATTTTTTTACAGATATATGTACATTAAAGTATAAATAAAAATCTGATCGATAATTGGTTTTCTGGATTTCAATCATTTAACGAACGAAAGTGGTTCGAAGACATTCGAAGTGTTTTGCACCTACACGTACATACATATATATGTTACATGCACATAACAACATGCATATATATACATGAATACATACATACATACATACATACATACATACATATATACATATATATATATATATATATATATATATATCACACAAATGATTAAATAATTCAAAAGCTTAACCTTTAAGCAACCAGAAAGCAACCATCACTTCACAACACCACACCATCACCTCACATCAACCATCGCATGATTTTGGAGGGAGGGGAGCCATGCGCTAGGAGCTAGGGGGTGTAGGCTAGGGGCATTTAGGTAATTATACAAACCAATATTTTATTCTAAGGTTTTTCCTATAAATACCACCCCTTTTCTCACAAATTCCTATTACCATTTCATTTCTTCTTCCTCTTCTTTTTCAATCTTTCTAAGAGCGCTCTAATGGCTTCTTATCCATAAAAAATTTATAAAAGTTAGAAAAAAATACCACAAATAAAAGAAGAAAAAGATATATACTAGTTTATAATATCAATCCACTTCAAAACTAGTCTGAAACTCCTCCACTACTCATCCAAAAACAAAGACCACTACCCCCACACCACCTTGGCTATGAGCACTATCTCCACCAAGGCTAGGCTGAGCTCCTCCTTGGATCTTGGGCTTGGTTTCATTTGCTTTGGTTCAATCGTAGTGGAGCTATAGCCGATTTTATATTAGCTCGAATGGCAAATGAAGGTGAGAACTCCTAAACTATTATATTACATTTTGGATGATGATATAATGTCTGCAATGTATGTTTAATATTCTTTGATCATCAAGTTTGGATGTTTTCATATGAATGTTGAAAAAATATGCAAATCACGAAAATACACGTTGATAAGCACAAAAGAAATCACTTTTCTTGATTTAATGAAATTGTGTATATGGAATTGTTAAACCTCTTTAAAATGGTTTAAAATGAGTTAGAAATGTTTTATAAACATTTAAAAGTTTTGGTGAAGTTTGAATGAGATTTAAAAATTTAGTCAAAAATAGGCGCATCGCATGGCAGTTCACGATTTCGTGCCATAAAAGTCAAACAAGTGTAAAAGATGGAATATAGCTTGGAATTCTTCGAGATAAAAAATTTTGAGCTATTATATCCATAGTTTTCCAATGAAGAAATAAATCGAGATTCTGATGAGTAGATTTTGAGATATGAGTAAAACAAATTTTTAAAAATCGTTGTTTTGCAATTCGGGTCCAAAACTGGACTTCTTAGAAAATGACGGTGAAAATTGTTTAAAAATATGGAATGAATCTTATAAATCTTTGAAATTCTTTAAAAGTGATTTGAATAATAAAAATGAATTTTCAAATAATAAAAAGTCATTTTTAACAATATAGCTTAAAAGAGCACTACCCGCGGCACTTTTCTCTAACTTTTGAAATATAACTTTAAACTTATCAATTCTTTTAAAAATCTTTTATAAATATTTTCAAAAGGATAATTAAGTGTTTTAATGATGATTGGGATTTTTTATAGATTGTTTAAAAAGAATTTAAATAAACGATCTAAAGAAAAACTCTTATAATTGAGTGGTTTAATCTTGGCTTTAAAAGCCGACGAGTAGACTGGATTTTTCTATTTGTGAGATCCGGATGTGAGGTGCTTAAACTAAGGAGATTCTTAGGAGCAACTAGTGCCCTGGCTCACCTGGCCTCTTCCCTGGCGAGGGATAGATAAGGTCGAAATACCGAAAACGAGTTAAGTATAAAAGATTGTATTTTCCAAATTTAAATTAAATATAACTTTGATTTTATAGAGATGATCTTCTTATACGCAGTGTTAAAGCACAAAGAGGGAACTCGTACTATTCATGGAATTTAATAAAGGTGATTTCGCCGTTATTCCACCCGTAGTATTTGTTGAATATGGGAATTGACATGGAGTAGAAATGGATGATTTCTATAGATTCTGCTCATTTAATATTTACTGGTTTTGGGATTAACATCCTAGGTAACATAGTTTTAACTCTCAAAATCATGAGTTTTGAATTAAGGAATATTTGTTAAAGATTTAAATGAGATGGTAATGGAAATGTTTTTCTAAGTGAAAAATAAAATGATTTTGAATTATCTCAAGATTAAAAATGGGTTTTGTATCATCAAAGGATTTGATAAGAGAGGTCTAATGATTCTGTATATACCGAAGAAGATGTTTCGGAAATGTATCTCTAAAAGAGATATTGATAAAAAGAACATAATAAACTAAAGAATGATTCCCTATTCACAGAACCTTTTTTATCAATGATTGGTTCGAAGGAACAGGGGTCGGATCTGGGGTAATTCCTATCCAGAAACCACTTCGAATCGATGTATGCATTCGAAAAAAATGAAGACATGATAAAGAAAATGAACGATGAAGACCGAGGATTTTTGGAAAGAAAGAACTGCTTGTTGATAATTCTGGTTATCTCCTAAATACTAAAGTAGTAGTGGTCCCTTCATTTCTGAAACTCTTTGGGTTGCGAGGACTTTTCGCAACTAATCCTACGGATAATTCCCGACAAGATGTGGTAGGAAAGCACCTTCGGTTTCGTTCGATCCCAGAATGAACTAGTATGGATGGATGTCTGACATTGCATTCTTGAGATTTCATAGTTGACTTTTATAAATATACATCTGTTTTTTGGTGGAGAAGGCAACTTCTCTTAACTTAACAACCTTCCCTGAGACGTATGAGCTCAGAGGTTATATGTTTGTGGAAGTCAATAGGGATCGATGGAATGGAAATATGGCATTCAAAGTGGAATGTGCATGTGAAAGGTAATCGATACCTCAAGCCGCACACTCGAAAATGGTCGAAATAGGGTAGATGCGGCAAGGTTATGTGGTTCGCAACCCTTAGGGTATGATCATCCCCTTCTAGATATATTTCTACCTGCTATGACGTTCAGGTTTAAATTAATGTGGATGTATGCAACGAGGATCCTCGGATAGGTAGGTAACAACCGGGTGATGACATATTCGTTACTATCTAGGAAGAGGTAGGTCGGTCTTGTGTTGGTAGAGAACTATCTGCTGAACCTCGGTACATTCTTCTAGAGATGTACTATAAGAAGGTAGTTCATTCACCTAGTCATTTGTATGGAAATCCATTCTCCAACAAGAGCCCATAAGATTATAGATGTGGAATGCCTTATATTACAAGGTGGTATGCTAGAATTTAATAATGTAACAATTTCGGCTAAGATTAATAAGTTACTTGCAAATGTTTTCAAAGATATGTCATTAAAAATAATATCAAGTGATTTTACGTAATAATGATTTGGTTATCATAAGGTAAAAACTCGTTCCGTGTTTATGTACGGTGTGGTCTTATGAGATACCTGTTTGTTTTTAAAACGCGTATTTTGAGTTCTCACACCAGTCCCATGACTGACCAGGAGTTTATTTTCCCTTTTCCATAAACTTCGGGTGCCCTAATTTTCCCGGGCAGCCTAGCAGTCAGGTTCATTTTAGAAGAAAGCTAGATGGAGCTTAAAGCATGGAGTTAGAAGATTTTTTGAAGATTTTGATTTGTTTCCACTACATTCTTATGCTATTGTATTCCGCATTTGTAAGGACGGAAATTTATAACTGTCCGTGTTTTAAACTCTGAAAATGTATTTTACCTTCTGCTGCAAAGTTTATATTGGAATAATATATGTGAGATTCTATTTTATCTTTACTTTCTTTCTTATCCTTGAGAATCTGCTTCTCCGGTCCTTGGATTTACGACACGTGAATAATAAGGATGTACTAGTTTCGATTTTCGAGAGTCAATGTAAATGATCCTGACTCGACCTTCGAAAATCAGCACCGAATACGACACTCGTATTCAAATGCCGCAGATCCAAACATCGAATCTGGTTCGCCGGAGCTTATAACACAATTAAGTAAACAACACAGCCGAAGAAAAGAAATGAATATCATAGATATACAGCATTTGATACAACAATGATACAGTATGAATCAACATCAGAGATTCAAGGTAACAACGCTACAGCGGAAAACCCAATGAACTGGCAGCGGAAACAAACAAAACTTGATACTCCAGAAGAAACACCAATATCAGCAATCTCCATAGATAGCTCAAACCACCATCAAGTTGCACCAAGCTAAGCAAGTCTCATCCACCAAAGACTTCAATATCCAAAGTCTCCGAAGAATTACAAAGGGAAAGCTAAGAGCTACCGGATTAATATCTTATCTACTATCTAAAAAACTCAAGTCTAGATTGCCCGTGTGGAAAATGGTGGCACCCAGAGTTTAGGAAGGGAACAATAAACTCCGAGCCAATCATGGACCTGGCATGAGCAAACAAAAATAGTTGATCTTTAAAACAACAGCAAGATATTTAAAATAAATCCACAATGCTTTTAGAAAATGAAACTACCATAAGGCCTCCCGGCACACACACAATGCAATCGCACGCATAGGGGAGATTTCTCCTTATGATAGTCAAACATGCTTGATACGCGAAATCTTTTGATATTATTATTATTAGTGCATAGTGGAAAACATTTCGAAAGTATAATATTAATCTTAGCCGGCATAGGTACCATTATATTATGCCTGCTATAGCTACCTCCTGAGGAGGCAGGTTATACAATTGCAATCGTAACGGGCTCGTATTGTTTCTTTGGATTTCCAACAAATGGTCAGGCCAAGGAACTTCCCATTTCCACATGGGTACGCCTCTGGAGGGACGCCCCGAGAACCTAACCGGATTTCTGCCAACACAAGGCCGGGTTACCTCTGTAACTAGGTAACTACTGACACGAGTATGCCATCCCCCGGTCGTAACCAACCTTTATCCCGGGATTCACCAACAACCACAAAGTAATAAATTTGCAGCTACCACATAGGTTAAGTCTCCGGACTCCATACCATGATACCACCTCTATCCAGAAGGAAATGAACATACCCTCAGGGGGCGCTACCCCCAAATAACCATGCTGCATTCTTCCTATTTCGACCATTCCGGGTTGTGAAGTTCGACGAAGTCTCGTCCACAAAGCTACGCTTTATATAAAGTCATGCTTCGATCAACAAATGATCGGCAGCACTTCGTATGCCACATTACCAAATTGGGAATGTATCACTAGTAACCATCAATTACATAACCTCTGAGCTCGTACGTCTCAGAGAAGGGTGTTAAGCTAAGAGAATAAATCTCCGCCACCAAACAGAAATGTATTTGATAGAAACTGGTTTTACATCTCAAAGTGTAAAGTCAGACACATATCCATACAAGTCTGTTCCGGGTTCGAACAGAACCGAAGGCACTTCTGAAGAAGTCCTTGCAATCCAGGAATCCACAATCCCGATCGGACTTCCCATCACTTAGGGAATCTCTATACCATAGCTTCTCGGTGCAGAGACAATCAAAGGTGATCCTATCGTTCTCGCAAATACGCGGTCTTCACCACCGGTCTTCAAATGCTATCCATAACGTCGTATCATTATTCGGAATGGGTTATATGACACAAGGTCCTCTCTCGGCTAAACCGAATAATGAGCGCAATATTTAAAAAAAACATATGGATAGGGGATCACAGTTAAGTCACAACTTTAAACCCAAACCTTTCATTCAAATGGTTAAACAAATTACCATTCCCAATCTTTTTAACAAAAAGATTCATTTAGAAAAACTTCAATGGTTAAAACAATTTCCACGTTTAAATCTTTTAAACAAAAGATTCATTTTAAGACCCCTTTTCAATTTAAAAAAAGGTTCACTAATCTTTTACCAAGATTCATTCATAGCTTTTCAAAACAATTCTCATTTCAATCTTTTATATATAAAAGATACACCATTTTAAACTCCTCTTCAATTTCAAAATAGGGTTCAACTATCTTTCACAAAGATTCAATTTTAGCTTTCAAAATCATTCCATTTCAAACTTGAAATCTTTTCATCATAATTTGGAAAATTCTTTCCTTATATAAAAGCTATTATTATTTGAAACCACTTGTTTCTGTTTCGAAAAACCCAATTATAATTTGCACGAGTTAAGGCCTTTCAAATATAAACTTGGGTTAAATTCAAAACCATACTTTTAAAATGTTTTTAAAAACCCATATAAATATTTTTGTAGTTTGTATAAACTTTTTAAATCATGAATTCTCAACATAGAATTCTATTTCAAATTTTGAATTCAAATTTAAATCAAATTTTAAAACTAAATCAACTTATTCAAAAATAACTTTTATTTTTAAAATTCCTTTTCAAAAGCTTTTCACTTTTTAACCCAATTTCATTTCTAAAACCGTTTAGATTCAAAATTCAATTTTTAAAACCATTTTGAATTAAATTCAAATATCTGTGACTTAACCGATTTCCTCGTGAAATCCATATTTGTTTGTGTATAAGTGTAGTCCAGGGGTTTTACCCGGTAGTGCACAGCGTCAATCATCACAGATATAACAATATCAATAAGCGGTACAACTCATAATGCTTATCTTCATTCATAGATCACAGATAAAATAAATTTATCAATCACAAAGATTCATCATTACAATTCGATGTGGGTTACGGATAACCAACTGGAATCCGACTCCCTACCGCATCGAAATTCAAATGCCGTTTTACGGGCCAAGGGGTTTTCATGTCTACACAGAAATAATCACAAATATTACAATCCAACACAAAGCAATTCATCTCTCATAGCGTTACAATTACATATCAGAGATATCAATCCAATACACAGCGTTTAGTAACAATCAAACATCTTCAATTAAGATAAATAAATCGTGTGGTTTAATTTAATTAACCACATAATTACTTCATTAATTATCTTTAATCAATGATTAATTTATCATTAACTACAATAGATTAAGTCTTAACCACCTTCATTAATTAATCATTTCTTTACTTAATTATCTTAATTAATTAACCCTTAATTGTAATTAATTGAATCTTAATTACTTTTATTAATCAACCTTTAATTAATTATTTTAATTAATGAGTACTTAATTATTAATTAAATCTTAATTCCAATTAGTTATTGTTAATTTATTAACCACATTTCTTAATTATTATTTAAAGTAATTAACTCTTAGTATTGATAAATCAATCTTTAATCTTTAATTATCTTCCCTTAATTACTTTGACTAAGTAATTATTATTTTATTTACTCATTCATTAATTACTTGATTTATTAACTCGAATTTTTAGTTAATTTACTTTAATTACTTACATTAAGTAATTCACTTCAAATAATAATTATTTTTCCTTAACCGATATGTTAGCGCAACTTTGAAAATTAATTCAACCATTTTAAAACATTTTAAAAAAAACCCTCCTTAACTATTTTAAAACTTAGGAAACGTTTAAATATTGAAAAGAATTTTAGTTGAACAAATTTTATTTTCAAAACCTGAATTTCCTTAAAATTTCAAACTGTTTTGCATGCAGACTCGAGAATATTACTGACTGCCTTGAGTCGAACCCGAGCTCAAAGCTCCATTACTTCGGGTTTTTCCACAAAGTTACACGAGTGACCCAAAATCTAAATTTAAAAATTTTTCCTAAGTATTCTACGCTCACATCAAAATCCTGCTTCGAACCGTTACTGCTATTACTTCGAGACATTCCCGAGCCACTGTTGCAATTACTCGGGCAAAACTACAAAGCTACCTATTTTTCTTCTTCCAGTAACGATCACTGATACCCCAACATCGACGTGGACGTGTACACGCGATCGAAACAACTCCGATCATCTACACTGGCTTAAGCATATCACTGGTTGTCCCCTCCATCACCACGAACAACCTGATTATCGAATTCCATCAAGAATCAAAATCGAGCAAATTAGCTTCCATCAGAACCCAAACTTCAAGCAACTAAACCCATCATCCATGACCATCCCAATCACCGACCATCTTGCCCTTTTACCCAAGACTACACCATACCACGATGCATCCATTTCCCAAATCTCGAGACACTCGATCATGTGAGGGCGACGAACACCCCTTGATTACAGACAAGATCAAAACTTGAACTCAAGCCCTAAATTGATCTCGCTCCCCAAATTCACGCAATAGAAATTTTTTATAACATTTTTCCCCACTTCGTAAACCATTAAGCTAGCTTCAAAACTGTAGGATCGATTTCACCCTAGAGGGGGGGTGAATAGGGTGATAGTGTAAATTATAAAAATTAATCGCGGAAGCTTATAAATTAATTTCAATTCTGATCACAGAATAGCAGCACAGATATTGCAGAATATAAATAACAGAATAAAACAGAACAACACAGAATTTACCCAGCTTCGGCAAAAACCTTGCCTACGTGCTGCCCCCAAGGTTTCTACTAGAAATTAGATAGTCCCTCGCTTACACACGTAAACTCGCTATACACCGCTATTGACTAATCTAACTCTACGCTCAAAACCCTGCCACAACTCAATTACCGAGTTGTGAATTCTCAAGCTACACACCGTAGCCTGTCCCCTAGTCACACGACTAGAAAATTAAACGGTTTAAAGAGGAAAATACAAATTAAAAAACAAATTAAAAACAGATTTAAAATAAAATAGCCCTAATATAAACACAACCCTTAATTCCTATTATTATTATTTAGCCGGCCCTATTCTTCCTTTTATTTTAGCCCGGTCTTCTTTGTGAAAAATAAATGGCGGCCTCGTTTTTGTTTGTTCCTCTTAACCAAATTAGGGTTTTGTCCTTGCGTTCGCTCCTGTGAGATTTGCTATGTCTTTGGACTTGCGTTCGCTCCTGTGAGATTTGCTATGTCTTTGGACTTGCGTTCGCTCCTGTGAGATATGCTAGTGCTTAGGCTTTTTGCAAATTAGGGCTTCGTTGATCGAACTCCGGTATGTAATTATGTGGTTTTTCTTTTCTGATTTATGCTTTCTGGAATTCGATGCATTGATTGCCGATGATGATTGGGTTATATATAGGATTTGATTTCCTATTTTTGCGTTCGTATATTTTTGATTGAATTCGTCTTCGGCCGTTTGATTTCACTTTGATGCTAAGATTGATCTTTGACTTGTTCATGTTTACTTGAATAATACGGTTTTAAACTGCGACTTGTTCAATTTGCTTGGTTATTACGGTGAATGCTTGATTGACTTTGACAATACTGATTTCGTGAATTTTTTCTTTGTTGACTTGTTCAACATTGATTTTTGCTGGCATTTTTGGTTCGAACTAGTTGCCTTGACTTGGGATTCTTCACTGCACTACTTCATCATGTTGCCTACACTCCATAATATTGTTGATTTGCTGGCATTTTTGGTTCGAACTAGTTGCCTTGACTTGGGATTCTTCACTGCACTACTTCATCATGTTGCCTACACTCCATAATATTGTTGATACTTGGTTTACTGGTGCATGTTGCTGTTGTGTTGCCATATTGATGCCTCTGTTCGTTTCTGATAGTACTTTCCAGTTGAGTTTGAGTTGTTTCAATGTGATGTTTACACTATCTTCATATGCCCTTGACTTTGTTATACCTTGCTGTGCATTGCATTGTAACTTGGTCTTTGTGTAGTTTGCATTATATTGGTCGAGCTTTGATTCTTTGTTGGCACTGGTCCTGCTGCCTTCAGTTGCTTGTCGAACTTGCAGTTGGTCTTCATATGTATGTTAGTTGCAGCCTGTAATTGTGTACTTCTGGTATGCTGCAGCTTTTGATGATGTAGATGTAGTCACTGGGTTGCTTTGTAGTTTTCTTTGACATGTTGTATCTGTTGCAGTCTTATAATCTTCACTCTGGTCATACTGCATCACCACTGTTGCACTGCCTTTGTGGTCTTCACTGTGTTCATGCACTTTGGTCTTTGTTCATTACTGAAACACTTTTCATACAGTTGAGTTTCAATTCATTGGAATTGATATTGTGCTTCACTGTTGCCTTGTTCATCATTGTGCATTAACTTGACTGTTTGCATTAAAGTTGTATTTTTTGTTGTTGGTCTGTGCATTTGGGTTTGTTGATATTGTGGTATACTTGAGCTTCAGTAGTTGTACTCTGGTTGGTCTTGACTTTTGCATATTTGTTACTGTCCCTGGTTTGCAGTAATCTGCTGGTTGCAATGCCTTGTTGTCGCGGTATTGCAGTTGGGTTGCTGTTATGTTCTGTTCATTCCTTGTTGCCTTGTTGCAGTTTGATTGTGATATCCATGTTGTAGTCCATTTTGATGTTGGTCTTCGTTGCATTCATATCATGTCGCCTTGTGTTGAATCCAGTTTCAAAAATAGGATTTGACCTTGTGCTTGTGTCGTGATTTTAAATATATTGCACGTGCGTTGAACCCGGCTTTGCATTTGGGTTTGACCTGTGCTCACCTGTCCCTGTAGCATTATCAAGTGTATATATCGGTGTGCACGGCCTTGTGGCATATACAGTGATACACTGTGTATGTCACAAGTTGTTCGTGTATGATGAATTCAAATTTAAATGATGACGAACAACCCAAATAACTGAGGCAAATTATATTTTTAAAATTCACGTTTTATTTTATACTGCAAAAATATTTCTTTTTCAATTTTACTGCGTTAGTTTATATTTTTGCAGATCGCTCAGATGCTGGATTCAAACTGGAATGAGGTTGAATATAATTACGAGTGTGAGTGATATGTAGTGAGGTGAATTGTAAATGTGAAATGTAATGTAATTGTAATCAAAGTTGTATAGTTATAGTGAGAGCTTGAAATTGTACTATTCAAAGATGTAATAAATATTTGTTTGAATAAAATATTCGTTTGAATTCAAATTTCGTGTTATTTATTTTATTCTGCAAATATTTATTTAATCTGTGAAAGAATAAAATAGTATATTATCAAATACATTTAAACGAATGTATATATGTTTATTATCATCAAACAAAAATCATGTAAGCGCATATTCAACAATCTCCCCCTTTTGATGATAACAAACATATATTTAAGATTTTGAAAATATTAAATGTATTTGATCATAGTTATATCCTAATTGCTCCCCCTATTTAAATGCTTCTCTCTACACAATACTCCCCCTACATATATGCATACAAATAAAAATGAGCCTAGATGCAAATGGAAAATTGTTTGACCTTTGATTGATTCTATTTGACAAAATCTTAACTTTTCTCTCCCCCTTTTGTTATCAGCAAAAGAATAATAGAAATAGAGAAAAATAGAGATAAAGTAATCGATATTAATCCAACATTAAAACCCAATTGAATATAAATATTAAATTTCAAAAGAAAATCAAACAAAAATCATAAAAATATTGTTAGTCGCATATTCCACTTTTAGAATGATGGAGATGATGTCATCATATAAAACCATACAATTGTGTCTATTTGTGGTATTTTTATATCAGGAATTTGAATATCTACTAATCATGCATAACCGTTAGGACTTTTAAATGAGATTAGTAGTATTCCAATTTTATTTTGAAAAAAAAATGAATTCAAGTATCTTCTAACCACGCATAACCGTGAGGACTTTTAAATGGGATTAGAATCAACTTGTTTATTTTAAAAAAAAATCAACTTTTGATATGCGTTCCATACATGCATAACCGTGAGGACTTTTAAATGAGCATGGAAGCACATAACAAATTCCAAGTAATTCACCCATGCATAACCGTGAGGACTTTTAAATGAGAGTGAATACTTTGGTATTTATTTATTTTTGTTTTTATTTATTTATTTATTTATTTTTTTAATGTGAAAATGAAAAACGAACGATTCCTGTTTAAAGTACCACATATCGACAAACTATATAGAATTTTGATGAGTGATGGTTGTTAGAAACATGATAGACATAGAGATGGTCATGGAATTTTTACCAACAAAAAGTTTTATAACTTTTGTTTACATTTCTAAAGAAATTTTCTAATTATACTTTCTCGAGTTATAATATATAATCAATATCAACACTCATCACTTTTTTTCAATCACTATTTTTTCTTTTCGATAATTTGTAGGGAGAAAAAAATGTTAAATATTCAGCAAATTTCTAAAACACCTAGACTAAGTCGTAGTTTACAAAAACTATTTTCTGGTAGGGGTTTTGTAAAGATGTCTGCCAATTGAGAATCAGTTGAAATAAAATTTATGCAGATATTTTCTTTGGAAATATGATCTCTAATAAAATGATGTCTTACATCTATATGTTTTGTTCGCGAATGATGTACAGGATTATTTGTGAGATCAATAGCGCTTTTGCTATCACACATTAGTGGTACACGTTTAAAATTTAGGCCATAGTCATGCAAAGTTTGTATCATCCATAGGATTTGAGCAGAGCAACCGCTCAAAGCAATATACTCTGCCTCTGTTGTGGATAATGCAATACAATTTTGTTTTCTACTCGACCATGCAACTAATGAATGTCCTAACATAAAACATGCTCCACTAGTACTTTTTCTATCAACCAAATTTCCAGCATAATCAGCATCTGAAAAACCTTTCAATTCAAAATTATCATTTGATGGATACCAAAGACCAAACCGTGGGGTGTGCAATAAATATCTTATAATTCTTTTAACAGCTTTTAAATGAGATTCTTTTGGGTTAGATTGAAAACGCGCACATAAGCAGACAGAAAACATGATGTCAGGTCTAGAGGCGGTAAGATAAAGGAGTGATCCAATCATACCTCTGTACAGCTTTTGATCAAACTGTCTTACCCTTTTCATCTTTGTCAAGTTTAAGTGTTGTACTCATGGGAGTTCTTGCTGGTTTAGCATCTTTCAATCCAAATTTGTTGACAAGTTCCCTGATATATTTTGTTTGAGAAATGAATGTACCTTTATTGCTTTGTTGGATTTGAAATCCTAAAAAGAATTTTAACTCTCCAACCAAGCTCATTTCAAATTTTTCCTGCATGACTTTTTCAAATTTCTCATACAACAACTTGTTAGTAGCACCATAAATGATGTCATCAACATATATTTGAACAATCAAAATATCATTGTTTTCATGCAACAGAAATAGTGTGGTATCTACACATCCCTTTTTGAACCCATTTTCAAGGAGATAAGAAGTAAGACATTCATACCAAGCTCGGGGAGCTTGTTTTAATCCATATAATGCCTTCTTTAGTTTGTATACATGGTTTGGATATTCATGACTTTCAAAACCTTCTGGTTGTTCAACAAACACATCTTCTTTTAAAACTCCGTTAAGAAAAGCACTCTTAATATCCATTTGTCTTAGTTTAAATCCTTTGTAGCAAGCAAAAGCTAACAATATTCTAATTGATTCTAGTCTAGCTACAGGCGCAAAGGTTTCATCAAAGTCAACTCCTTCAATTTGATTGTATCCTTTAGCAACTAGTCTAGCTTTATTTCTAATTATATTTCCAGATTCATCGTATTTATTTTTAAAAATCCATTTTGTTCCTATAACTGGATAATCCTTAGGTCTAGGTGCTAGACTCCAAACATTATTTCGTTCAACCTGATTTAGTTCTTCTTGCATGGCCATGAACCAGTTTTCATCATTAAGGGCTGAATCTATGCTATTTGGTTCTATTTCTGAAATAAATCCACTATACAAGCATAGATCACATAGATTTTTAAAGGATGAACGAGTTTGTATACCTGCTATAGGGTTTCCAATTACCAATTCTGGTGGATGGTCTGTTTTGTATTTCAGCTTTTCTGGATCCAGATTTCTTCTGACTTCTTGAGTTGTGGTAGTTTCTCTAGCATTAGCAGTTTCTTTTGGTTTTTCAAATTCATCTTTTTCTTTCTCCTCTTCAACGTTACTTTTGGATGTATCCTGTTCGTCAATGCCTTCATCAAATTTCACATTGATTGACTCTACGATTGTTTTAGTCTTTTTGTTGTAGACTCTATAAGCTTTGCTTCTCGAAGAGTAACCCATGAAGATGCCATCATCAGCCTTTGCTTCAAATTTTCCTAACTGATCACCGGTATTAAGAATATAGCAAGGACATCCAAACACTTTGAAGTAAGCGATGTTTGGTTTTTTGTTGAACCATAACTCATAGGGGGTTTTGTTAAGAATCGGTCTGATGATAACTCTATTCATTACATAACATGCTGTATTTACAGCTTCTGCCCAGAGATGCAGAGGTAGTTCATATTCATTTAACATAGACCTAGCCAATTCTTGTAAAGTACGATTCTTTCTCTCAACTACCCCATTTTGTTGTGGAGTACGTGGTGCAGAGAACTCATGTTTGATTCCGTTTTCATCACAGAAAGTTTCAAATTCATAATTTTCAAATTCTCCACCATGATCACTTCTTAACGAAACAATAGAGACTTCTTTTTCATTTTGCACGAATTTTGCGAATCTTGTGAAGTATGAAAAAGTTTCTGATTTTTTAGCTAAGAAGTATACCCATGTATATCTTGAGTAATCATCAACTAACACAAAGCAATATTTCTTGCCTCCTAAGCTAGTAATGTCATTAGGTCCAAATAGATCCATATGAATTAGTTCAAGAACTCTAGAAGTGCTTACATTGTTTTTGGCATGAAACGATGATTTTCTAAGTTTTCCCAAAGTACATGCTTTACAGATGTTTTCAGTTTCAAACTCATGTGATGGCAACCCTCTTACCAAACTTTTCCTTTTTAATTTATTTAATAAGTTCATACTAGCATGCCCTAAACGTCTATGCCATAAATTCACTTCTATATCCTTAGCTACCAAACATTTAGAGAGGATGAGATCATCAAAAGATAGAGAATATATATTACCTTTCCTTTTTCCAGAAAATAAAATTTCTTTTGATGATTTGTCAACAATTTTGCACATGTCAGAATCAAAGATAACATTCATACCTTTATCACATAGCTGGCTGATTGATATCAAATTGTGGTGCAGATTTTCAACATATAAAATGTCATTCAAGGTAAATTTATTGTTACCTACTTTACCTTTACCGACAATTTTACATTTGTCATTGTTCCCCATTGTGACTCTGCCACCTTTGCACTTTTCTAGGCTAAGGAACTTCGATTTATCGCCTGTCATGTGCCTGGAACAGCCAGAATCCAAGTACCATTGCTGTTGTTCCTTAGCCTGCCAGCATACCTCGCTTGGCTCGTCGTCATCACTGTCTGTAACTTCACCATGAAGACACATATTTGCTTTTTCACTCTCACTCTCAGTGTTATCACTTTCATCTTCGTCAGTTTCATCCCAAGTAGCCGCAAAGCTTTTCTTCTTTAGTTTCTTTCCTTGATTTGATCGTTTTTGAGGACATTGTGGCTTGATATGGCCGGGTTTGTTGCATTTGTAACAAATGATTTTCTGATCTTCTGGGTTGTCTAGTGCTTTACCTATTCTGTTTTTCAATTCATGATTTCGAGCTGGATTTCCGTATTTGCGATTCCACTTTTTGAATTTCTTTATTAGTAGCGCTAGCTCTGCTGCTCCATCATCATCGTCATCATTCTCATCATCACTTTTAGTTGTTCCTTTGAGAGCTATTGATTTCTTTCGAGTATCTCCACCTTCACGCTCTTCCTTGAATTTCATTTCTAGCTCATAAGTGGTGAGATTTCCGATGAGTTCTTCGACTTTGAGTTGTTTTAAATCTTTCGATTCTTGAATGGCAGTTACTTTTGCTTCAAAGCTTCGTGGAAGGACTCTGAGGATTTTACGGACTATTTCCAATTCGGTGTATGTTTTTCCGAGAGCTTTTGATTTGTATACGATGTTGGAAAGTCGTCCATACATCTCTTTGACATTTTCTTCTTTCGCCATTGTAAAGTTCTCGTATTCGCTGCTTAGCATGGCAAGGCGAGATTCTTTGACTTGAGATGTTCCTTCGTGAGTTACTTCTAATATGTGCCATATTTCCTGCGTAGTTAGACAATGTGAGACACGATTAAATTCAAATTGATCTAATGAACAGATAATAGAATTCATAGCTTTGGCATTAGTATTCTGTAATTTATTTTCTAGTTCTGTCCATTGTTCCTTTGGTTTCTCTATTTCCTGATCATCTACAATTATAGTTGGTATTCTATAACCTGTCTCAACAATATCCCAAGCGTCAATGGTTTTCAAAAAAATTTTCATCCTATTTTTCCAAAAAGCATATTCACCATTGAACATTGGTGGTCTAACTATGGATTGACCTTCTGCAAAAGCATTATTAAAAGAAGCCATTTTTAAAAATTCGAATTTTTAAACAAAAACTGCTTTTTTCAAAAAAAATAGAATTTTTAAAACAAATGTTGACTTCTATTCCTAGCTCCGATACCACTTGTAGGATCGATTTCACCCTAGAGGGGGGGTGAATAGGGTGATAGTGTAAATTATAAAAATTAATCGCGGAAGCTTATAAATTAATTTCAATTCTGATCACAGAATAGCAGCACAGATATTGCAGAATATAAATAACAGAATAAAACAGAACAACACAGAATTTACCCAGCTTCGGCAAAAACCTTGCCTACGTGCTGCCCCCAAGGTTTCTACTAGAAATTAGATAGTCCCTCGCTTACACACGTAAACTCGCTATACACCGCTATTGACTAATCTAACTCTACGCTCAAAACCCTGCCACAACTCAATTACCGAGTTGTGAATTCTCAAGCTACACACCGTAGCCTGTCCCCTAGTCACACGACTAGAAAATTAAACGGTTTAAAGAGGAAAATACAAATTAAAAAACAAATTAAAAACAGATTTAAAATAAAATAGCCCTAATATAAACACAACCCTTAATTCCTATTATTATTATTTAGCCGGCCCTATTCTTCCTTTTATTTTAGCCCGGTCTTCTTTGTGAAAAATAAATGGCGGCCTCGTTTTTGTTTGTTCCTCTTAACCAAATTAGGGTTTTGTCCTTGCGTTCGCTCCTGTGAGATTTGCTATGTCTTTGGACTTGCGTTCGCTCCTGTGAGATTTGCTATGTCTTTGGACTTGCGTTCGCTCCTGTGAGATATGCTAGTGCTTCGGCTTTTTGCAAATTAGGGCTTCGTTGATCGAACTCCGGTATGTAATTATGTGGTTTTTCTTTTCTGATTTATGCTTTCTGGAATTCGATGCATTGATTGCCGATGATGATTGGGTTATATATAGGATTTGATTTCCTATTTTTGCGTTCGTATATTTTTGATGAATTCGTCTTCGGCCGTTTGATTTCACTTTGATGCTAAGATTGATCTTTGACTTGTTCATGTTTACTTGAATAATACGGTTTTAAACTGCGACTTGTTCAATTTGCTTGGTTATTACGGTGAACGCTTGATTGACTTTGACAATACTGATTTCGTGAATTTTTTCTTTGTTGACTTGTTCAACATTGATTTTTGCTGGCATTTTTGGTTCGAACTAGTTGCCTTGACTTGGGATTCTTCACTGCACTACTTCATCATGTTGCCTACACTCCATAATATTGTTGATTTGCTGGCATTTTTGGTTCGAACTAGTTGCCTTGACTTGGGATTCTTCACTGCACTACTTCATCATGTTGCCTACACTCCATAATATTGTTGATACTTGGTTTACTGGTGCATGTTGCTGCTGTGTTGCCATATTGATGCCTCTGTTCGTTTCTGATAGTACTTTCCAGTTGAGTTTGAGTTGTTTCAATGTGATGTTTACACTATCTTCATATGCCCTTGACTTTGTTATACCTTGCTGTGCATTGCATTGTAACTTGGTCTTTGTGTAGTTTGCATTATATTGGTCGAGCTTTGATTCTTTGTTGGCACTGGTCCTGCTGCCTTCAGTTGCTTGTCGAACTTGCAGTTGGTCTTCATATGTATGTTAGTTGCAGCCTGTAATTGTGTGCTTCTGGTATGCTGCAGCTTTTGATGATGTAGATGTAGTCACTGGGTTGCTTTGTAGTTTTCTTTGACATGTTGTATCTGTTGCAGTCTTATAATCTTCACTCTGGTCATACTGCATCACCACTGTTGCACTGCCTTTGTGGTCTTCACTGTGTTCATGCACTTTGGTCTTTGTTCATTACTGAAACACTTTTCATACAGTTGAGTTTCAATTCATTGGAATTGATATTGTGCTTCACTGTTGCCTTGTTCATCATTGTGCATTAACTTGACTGTTTGCATTAAAGTTGTATTTGTTGTTGTTGGTCTGTGCATTTGGGTTTGTTGATATTGTGGTATACTTGAGCTTCAGTAGTTGTACTCTGGTTGGTCTTGACTTTTGCATATTTGTTACTGTCCCTGGTTTGCAGTAATCTGCTGGTTGCAATGCCTTGTTGTCGCAGTATTGCAGTTGGGTTGCTGTTATGTTCTGTTCATTCCTTGTTGCCTTGTTGCAGTTTGATTGTGATATCCATGTTGCAGTCCATTTTGATGTTGGTCTTCGTTGCATTCATATCATGTCGCCTTGTGTTGAATCCAGTTTCAAAAATAGGATTTGACCTTGTGCTTGTGTCGTGATTTTAAATATATTGCACGTGCGTTGAACCCGGCTTTGCATTTGGGTTTGACCTGTGCTCACCTGTCCCTGTAGCATTATCAAGTGTATATATCGGTGTGCACGGCCTTGTGGCATATACAGTGATACACTGTGTATGTCACAAGTTGTTCGTGTATGATGAATTCAAATTTAAATGATGACGAACAACCCAAATAACTGAGGCAAATTATATTTTTAAAATTCACGTTTTATTTTATACTGCAAAAATATTTCTTTTTCAATTTTACTGCGTTAGTTTATATTTTTGCAGATCGCTCAGATGCTGGATTCAAACTGGAATGAGGTTGAATATAATTACGAGTGTGAGTGATATGTAGTGAGGTGAATTGTAAATGTGAAATGTGATGTAATTGTAATCAAAGTTGTATAGTTATAGTGAGAGCTTGAAATTGTACTATTCAAAGATGTAATAAATATTTGTTTGAATAAAATATTCGTTTGAATTCAAATTTCGTGTTATTTATTTTATTCTGCAAATATTTATTTAATCTGTGAAAGAATAAAATAGTATATTATCAAATACATTTAAACGAATGTATATATGTTTATTATCATCAAACAAAAATCATGTAAGCGCATATTCAACAAAAACCAATTCCAACGTCCAAGATTTGTTTAATCATCAGGAATTGACAAAAAAAGCATTTTTGTTCATCTCGAAACTGCACCTTAAACACGTAACTAAAAATCATCATACTTATTTTTTAAAAATCCTATCTTCTAATTCCAGTTCATATTATGTAATTGAATCACTAAATCGTGACATTCGAATTTATTCAAAATTTGAATTTTCTCTGTAAAAACCCAATTTTTACATATTGTATATTCCTATTCTTCTTGAAACTATTTTAAATTATAATTCATACTTAAACTCACCTATTTTGTTTTGAAACCCAAACCTGATAATGATTAGAAAAGAAGAGATTGGATTTCTTAAGGGTTTCTACCCTGTGACTCAAAAGGCAGGGAAGCACAAAAATATCAACACAGTCACATATACATATCACATATGAACTGAAGTTCATACAAGCACATATAAACAAAATCCTGACAAAAAGATTCACAGATTCGTCACATGCAACAAGCAAAACAGGTAAAGTTCGATAGGGGGTGATGTTTACTCACCTGTAGATGTGAAGGCAGAGGAGCAGATTTTGTTTTTTTTTAAACTGGAAACTAGTTTTGTTTTGTCGATTTGAATCCTGATCTTGTTTTAATTTTGCTTTGCTTCTGGTCACTGCACTTGAACTTTGATTCGGATCTTCAGGTTAAAATAGGTTGAAGTTGTTGTTGTATCTGATTTTTGTTTGCTTTGTTTTTTATCTCTCTTTATTTTCAGGTTTTAATCTTCTTTTCTTTAATCTGCTTTGTTATTGTGATTTTCATATTTTACTTCTTTTTTTTGTTCAGGGTTGAAAGAGATTGAGAAACCTGATTTTTTTTTCTTTTTCATACACTTTTGATTTACATTATTAAGAAATTTAGAGAATAGGGTTTGCCACTTGTTTAATAGGTTTACACTTGTCTTATTATTTTAACACTTGTTGAATTATTTTTTAACACTTGTCAAGTACCATAATTTAATAGCTAACAAATATTACTATAAGTCCTTAATATGAATTATTTATAAATTTTGTTCAAACCCCTTTATTCAATTTAATTTACATATGTATGTTATGTAGTTTTAAATATTATATTTTTTGTTTTCTTACTTATACTTTTATGTATCTCGAACTTAGTTCATTTTAATTATTTTACATGTGTATGTTTTCTAATTTTATTTCAAAAGATAATTTCAATTACTTATACAAATTAAAGAAAAATGGTTTGAAATTAAATGATACATTACTAATAAATATTTATAAGTTAGTAAATAAATTCTTATTTTCAATACATTTATATTTTTAAACTTAAGATATTAAACTTATTAACAATCACTTATTTTAAAACTTTCATTTTAAACTTAAGTAATCATACTTATTATATCTTTGTATAAAATTTTCTTTAAGTCCCATTAATTTCAATATATTAACATTTAAATTTCAAATTCACTTTTCAAATTATAATCTATTTATAAAATATTCACTTTTGAATTCCAAATCATTAATCTTTATTTATTTTAAAGATAAAAACATTTTTTTTCTTATTAATGAATCAAGTTATCAATCTGTTGAATTTTAAAATTGATTCCTTTATTTAAAATCTTTATATATATTTATTCAAATCTCCAAATAAATTCACAATTAAATTTGTAATTAAAAAATTATTCAAAATATTTATTTCATAATTTTCAATTAAAAATTCTATTTAAAAATCATATTTACATTCATTTACATTAATAAACAAACAAATATCTATTAAATTTTGGAAAATGCCTAATTAAACCATAATTAAATTCCAAAAATTAAATTTATTTCCAATTTCATTTTGATTTAAAAATGGGAATGTTACAGATTCCCCCCTCAGAAAATTTCATCCTCGAAATTTGTAAGGGAGACAACAAAAGAATATAGAGAGATAGAGAAATGAATTACCAGATTAAACTGGATATTTGTTCTGCATTTGGCTTACCAAATCAGAATATCAATAATTGATACAAGAACGAATCAAGATACTCGGGTCACCAGATCTACGAATATACAGGGATATTGATTAGTTTAAAGGATAACTAACCCCTCGTAGAATATACCGGAACCCAAAAGAACAAATAAATGAATTTAATCTTCCATAATTCTCAAACATTGGGTATGGATTCCAAGCTCAAGTCGGAATATCCCAAAGAATAGATAGATAAATGGATATAATACAAAAAAATTTAGTTTAAACAACCAAAATATACCTATCAACCATAGGAACCAAAGCAAACAATTCATTCAAACAAACAATTCTGACCCATCTGGAGTTTATGCCCCATGCAAATATATCAAAGCTTCTTCCTGGAACTACCGGGAACCATTAAAGAATTGAAAAGACGAATCAAAGGAGATCGATAGAGAAAGATTGTTTCCGCTATAGCAGGGTACTTGACCATTTGTAGTCGTATTCCCCTGTCCCCTATCTCGTCCTCTTCTTGCACTCATACTCACTATCAGTGGATAGTAAGAGAATTTACTGAGGCATTCGAACGAATATCTTAGGGATTACTCATTCTAGGGTATACTTCACCCTATCTCTAATGAGTTACTTAATGTGTTATACTCCTGAGCTAAAGTTTCAACCTTCAGCTCTGATACCACTGTAAACGACCCTAACTCGACCTTCAAAAATCGGCACCGAATACGACACTCGTATTCAAATGCCGCAGATCCAAACGTCGAATCTGGTTCGCCGGAGCTTATAACACAATCAAGTAAGCAATATAGCGGAAGAAAAGAAATGAATATCATAGATATACAATATTTGATACAACAATGATACAATATGAATCAATATCAGAGATTCAAGATAACAATGCTACAGCGGAAAACCCAATGAACTGGCAGCGGAAACAAACAAAACTTGATACTCCAGAAGAAACACCAATATCAGCAATCTCCATAGATAGCTCAAACCACCATCAAGTTGCACCAAGCTAAGCAAGTCTCGTCCACCAAAGACTTCAATATCCAAAGTTTCCGAATAATTACAAAGGGAAAGCTGAGAGCTACCGGATTGATATCTATATCTACTATCTGAAAAACCCAACTCTAGACTGCCCGTGTGGAAAATGGCGGGCGCTCAGAGTTTAGGAAGGGAACAATAAACTCCGGGTCAGTCATAGGACTGGTATGAGCAAACAAAAATAGTTGATCTTTAAAACAACAGCAAGATATTTAAAATAAATCCACAATGCTTTTAGAAAATGAAACTACCATAAGGCCTCCCGGCACACACACAATACAATCGCACACATAGGGGAGATTTCTCCTTATGATAGTCAAACATGCTTGATACGCGAAATCTTTTGATATTATTATTATTAGTGCATAGTGGAAAACATTTCGAAAGTATAATATTAATCTTAGCCGGCATAGGTACCATTATATTATGCCGGCTATAGCTACCTCCTAAGGAGGCAGGTTATACAATTGCAATCGTAACGGGCTCGTATTGTTTCTTTGGATTTCTAACAAATGGTCAGGCCAAGGAACTTCCCACTGCCACATGGGTATGCCTCTGGAGGGACGCCCCGAGAACCTAACCGAATCTCTGCCAACACAAGGCCGGGTTACCTCTGTAACTAGGTAACTACAGACACGAGTATGCCATCCCCTGGTTTTACCAACCTTTATCCCAGGATTCGCCAACAACCACAAAGTAATAAATTTGCAGCTACCACATAGGTTAAGTATCTGGGCTCCATACCATGATACCACCTCTATCCAGAAGGAAATGAACATACCCTCAGGGGGCGCTACCCCCAAATAACCTTGCTGCGTTCTTCCTGTTTCGACAATTCTGGGTTGTGAAGTTCGACGAAGTCTCGTCCACAAAGCTACGCTTTTTATAAAGCCATGCTTTGATCAACAAATGATCAGCAGTATTTCGTATGTACATTACTAAATTGGGAATGTATCACTAGTAACCATCAATTAAATAACCTCTGAGCTCATACGTCTCAAAGAAGGGTGTTAAGCTAAGAGAATAAATCTCCGCCACCAAACAGAAATGTATTTGACAGAAACTGGTTTTACATCCCAAAGTGTAACGTCAGACACACATCCATACAAGTCTATTCCGGGTTCGAACAGAACCGAATGTACTTCCGAAGAAGTCCTTGCAATCCGGGAATCCACAATCCTGACCGAACTTCCCATCACTTAGGGAATCTCTATACCGTAGCTACTCAGTGCAGAGACAATCGATAGGCCATCCTATTGTTCTCGCAAATACCCGGTCTTCACCACTGGTCTTCAAATGCTATCCATAACGTCGTATCATTATTCGGAATAGGTTATATGACACAAGGTCCTCTCCTGGCTAACCCGAATATGAGCGCAATATTTTAAAAAACATATGGATAGGGGATCTCAGTTAAGTCACAACTTAAAGCCCAAACCTTTCATTCAAATGGTTAAAACAAATTACCATTCCCAGTCTTTTTAACAAAAAGATTCACTTACAAAAACTTCAATGGTTTAAACAATTTCCACATTTAAGTCTTTTAAACAAAAGATTCATTTTAAGACCCCTTTTCAATTTAAAACAAGGTTCGCTAATCTTTTACCAAGATTCATTCATAGCTTTTCAAAACAATTCTCGTTTCAATCTTTTATATATAAAAGATACACCATTTTAAAATCCTCTTCAATTTCAAAATAGGGTTCAACTATCTTTCACAAAGATTCAATTTTAGCTTTCAAAATCATTCCATTTCAAACTTGAAATCTTTTCATCATAATTTGGAAAATTCTTTCCTTATATAAAAGCTATTTTTATTTGAAACCACTTGTTTCCGTTTCGAAAAACCCAATTGTAATTTGCACGAGTTAAGGCCTTTCAAATATAAACTTGGGTTAAATTCAAAACCATACTTTTAAAATGTTTTTAAAAACCCATATAAATATTTTAATAGTTTGTATAAACTTTTTAAATCATGAATTCTCAACATAGAATTCAATTTCAAATTTTGAATTCAAATTTAAATCAAATTTTAAAACTAAATCAACTTATTCAAAAATAACTTATATTTTTAAATTTCCTTTTACAAAAGCTTTTCACTTTTTAACCCAATTTCATTTCTAAAACCGTTTAGATTCAAAATTCAATTTTTAAAACCATGTTGAATTAAATTCAAATATCTGTTACTTAACCGATTTCCTCGTGAAATCCATATTTGTGTGTATAAGTGTGGTCTAGGGGTTTTACCCAATAGTGCACAGCATCAACCATCACAGATATCACAATATCAATAAGCGGTATAACTCATAACGCTTATCTTCATTCACGGATCACAGATAAAGCAAATTTATCAATCACAAAGATTCATTATTACAATTCGATGTGGGTTTCGGATAACCAACTGGATCTGACTCCCTGTCGCATCGAAATTCAAATGTCGTTTTACGGGCCAAGGGGTTTTAACATCTATACAGAAACAATCACAAATATTACAATCCAGCACAAAGCAATTCATGTCTCATAGCATTACAATTACATATCAGAGATATTTATCCAATACACAGCGTTTAGTAACAATCAAACATCTTCAATTAAGATGAATAAATCGTGTGGTTTAATTTAATTAACCACATAATTACTTCATTAATTATCTTTAACCAATGATTAATTTATATCAACTACAATAGATTAAGTCTTAACCACCTTCATTAATTAATCATTTCTTTAATTAATTATCTTAATTAATTAACCCTTAATTGTAATTAATTGAATCTTAATTACTTTTATTAATCAACCTTTAATTAATTATTTTAATTAATGAGTCCTTAATTATTAATTAAATCTTAATTCCAATTAGTTATCCTTAATTTATTAACCACATTTCTTAATTATTCTTTAAAGTAATTAACTCTTAATATTGATAAATCAATCTTTAATTTTATTTATCTTCCCTTAATTACTTTGACTAAGTAATTATTATTTATATTTACTCATTCATTAATTACTTGATTCATTAACTCGAATTATTAGTTAATTTACTTTAATTACTTACATTAAGTAATTCACTTCAAATAATAATTATTTCCCCTTAACCAATATGTTAACGCAGCTTTGAAAATTAATTCAACCATTTTAAAAAAAAACCCTCCTTAACTATTTTAAAACTTAGGAAACGTTTAAATATTGAAAAGAATTTTAGTTGAACAAATTTTATTTTCAAAGCCTGAATTTCCTTAAAATTTCAAACTGTTTTGCATGCTGACTCGAGAATATTACTGACTGCTTCGAGCGGAACCCGAGCTCAAAGCTCCATTACTTCGGGTTTTTCCATAAAGTTACACGAGTGACCCAAAATATAAATTTAAAAAAATTTCCTAAGTATTCTACGCTCACATCAAAATCCTGCTTCGAGTCGTTACTGCTATTACTTCGAGACATTCCTGAGCCACTGTTGCAATTACTCGAGCACAACTACAAACCTACCTATTCTTCTTCTTCCAGTAACGATCACTGATACCCCAACATCGACATGCACGTGTACACGCGATCGAAACAACTTCGATCATCTACACTGGCTTCAGCATATCACCGGTTGTCCCCTCCATCACCACGAACAACCTGATTATCGAATTCCACCAAGAACCAAAATCGAGCAAATTAGCTTCCATCAGAACCCAAACTTCAAGCAACTAAACCCATCATCTACGACCATCCCAATCACCGACCATCTCGCCCTTTTACCCAAGACTGCACCAGACCATGATGCATCCATTTCCTAAAGCTCGAGACACTCGATCATGTGAGGGCGACGAACACCCCTTGATTACAGACAAGATCAAAACTTGAAATCAAGCCCTAAATTGATCTCATTCCCCAAATTCATGCAATAGAAATTTTTTCTAACATTTTTCCCCACTTCGTAAACCATTAAGCTAGCTTCGAAACCAATTTCAACGTCCAAGATTTGTTTAATCATCAGGAATTGACAAAAAAAGCATTTTTGTGCATCTCGAAACTGCACCTTAAACACGTAACTAAAAATCATCATACTTTTTTTAAAGATCCTATCTTCTAATGCCAGTTCATATTAGTAATTGAATCACTAAATCGTGACATTAGAATTTATTCAAAACTTGAATTTTCTCTGTAAAAAACCCAATTTTTACATACTGTATATTCCTATTCTTCTTGAAACTATTTTAATTATAATTCATACTTAAACACGCTTATTTTGTTTTGAAACCCAAACCTGATAATGATTAGAAAAGAAGAGATTGGATTTCTTAAGGGTTTCTACCCTGTGACTCAGAAGGCAGGGAAGCACAAAAAAATCAACACGGTCACATACACATATCACATATGAACTGAAGTTCATACAAGCACATATAAACAAAATCCTCACAACAAGATTCACATATTCATCACATGCAACAAGAAAAACAGGTAAAGTTCGATAGGGGTGATGTTTACTCACCTGTAGATGTGAAGGCAGAGGAGCAGATTTTGTTTTTTTTTTTTTTTTTGAAATTGGAAACTAGTTCTTTTTTGTGGATTTGAATCCTGATCTTGTTTTAATTTTGCTTTGCTCTGGTCACTGCACTTGAACTTTGATTCTGATCTTCAGGTTAAAATAGGTTGAAGTTGTTGTTGTATCTGATTTTTGTTTGCTTTGTTTTTTCCTCTTTATTTTCAGGTTTTCAGGTTTTGATCTTCTTTTCTTTAATCTGCTTTGTTATTGTAATTTTCAGATTTTACTTCGTTGTTTTGTTCAGGGTCGAAAGAGATTGAGAAACCTGATTTTCTTTTTCTTTTTCACACATTTTTGATTTTCATTATTAAGAAATTTAAAGAATAGGGTTTGCCACTAGTTTAATAGGTTTACACTTGTCTTATTATTTTAACACTTGTTGAATTATTTTTAACACTTGTCAATTACCTTAATTTATTAGCTAACAAATATTACTATAAGTCCTTAATATGAATTATCTATAAATTTTGTTCAAACCCCTGTATTCAATTTAATTTACATATGTATATTATGTAGTTTTAAATATTACATTTTTTTTATGTTTTCTTACTTATACGTTTATGTATCTCCAACTTAGTTCATTTTAACTATTTTACATGTGTATGTTTTCTAATTTTATTTCAAAAGATAATTTCAATTACTTAAACAAATTAAAGAAAAATGGTTTGAAATTAAATGATACATTACTAATAAATATTTATACGTTAGTAAATAAATTCTTATTTTCAATACATTTATATTTTTAAACTTAAGATATTAAACTTATTAACAATCACTTATTTTAAAACTTTCATTTTAAACTTAAGTAATCATACTTATTATATCTTTGTATAAAAATTTCTTTAAACCCATTAATTTCAATATATTAACATTTGAATTTCAAATTCACATTTTCAAATTATAATCTATTTATAAAATATTCACTTTTGAATTCCAAATCATTAATCTTTATTTATTTTAAAGATAGAAACATTTTTTTTCTTATTAATGAATCAAGTTATCAATCTGTTGAATTTTTAAATTGATTCCTTTATTTACAATCTTTATATATATTTATTGAAATCTCCAAATAAATTCACAATTAAATTTGTAATTATAATATTTATTTCCGAATTTTCAATTAAAATTTTTATTTAAAAATAATATTTACGTTCATTTACATTAATAAACAAACAAATATCTATTAAATTTTGGAAAACACCAGATTAAACCATAATTAAATTCCAAAAATTAAATTTATTTCCAATTTCAATTTTTTTTAAAAACGGGAATGTTACAGTCAAAGAAACGGGACCTCACACTATCCACCACCAAGAACAAGGATCCGTACTCCATTTACTGAATCACAACTCCAAACAACAAAGATGTTAAAATCCTAGTTTGAAATGCCCAAAACACATTAGTGTCGAATTCCTAAATTCAAAGTCGTAAGATACAACATGGGTATAGAAATGAAGATATCAAATCGAGTGCAAAGGAGTTTGTTTTACAATTTTTCATGAAGAAAAAAATTTGGTTTTAATTTTTAAAGTTTTAAATAGCTTGCATTCTTCCTTTATAGGAAACGTTTAAATAAGGAAGGAGAGGTATGGGAAAGATGTGGAGTGATGGCTGATGGTTTGGTGAGAACATGGGTAGAATATTGGTTACCTATTATTATATTATAAAATATCAAGCTTGGGGCACTCAAAAGTCTCGATTCCCAAACAAGGTGTGCCGCCTGGCATTCTATATGTAATACCCATATTTCGAACACAACGGAACTAGTCAGGTGACCTAATCCAATCATACGAAGAAGATAGCTTTTCAAACCAAATTATATTATATAAATTTCTAAAATTAATTCTAAGCGTCTTGAGCTCGCGTGACCAAACAATACGTCTAATTGCCACAAAATTCATTAACATATAATAATTCATTATTTTGGATTCAATGAAACTGGTTTTGCTGAAATCCGAGACAGTGTCCTGCAAGGTTATTTTTACACGTTATTAAAACAAATTATTATAAAAATCAAATTAATCACTTTTAATTATAAATTAAAAGTTTACTCTCTTTGTTATTATTTAAATATAATTAAATCAACTGTCAAAACCATTTTTTTGAATTTAATTCATGGTTTAAGTATTTAAACAATTTCAAAAATTAAAATAACCATTATATTTGAAATTCAAGTTGTTTTACTTTTTAAACTATTATTACAATATTTAGTATCAATTAACTAATCCAAATTTACATGCTTGAGATTTTGGGTCCTTACAGTAAGTAGTGACAATTGTTTGGAGACTTGAAGGATTATTGTGATGAAATATATCATGATACGTACAACAATGATTTCAAAGCTCATGAAGCATTTGAAATTCTACGTTTGGGGCTACATTAGGCAACTCTCAAGGCAGACATTCTTGATGAAGGAGATACCGAAGAAGTTGATTTCATAAATGCATCGCTCTCGATAGATTCATCTCCTGATCATTTAAATGATACTTCAATGTTAGTAGACGTAAAGGGGAATGATAGCACTCTAGTGAATCCTACTTCAGGAATTTTACACAGTGGGGCTGCAAATCATCTTGAAAGAATTAAAAAAAGAAAGAGATCATTATTGAGAAACAAAGAATAAAAACTACTTGCAATGACTATTTACAAGCTAAATGCACTCCAAAGTGATCTTTCTCAAAAAAAGAAGAACGTTTGAGGATGAAAGAGCAAAAGCTAAAGATCTTGAAAGTGTAGGTTCAACCAGATGCAAACAGAACTAAAGCTCTCAGAGAAAAAAATGAACTGAAGAAGGCCTATGAAAGATGTTTACGAGATAAAGAAGAGGAAGAGTATTTATCAGAATATGTTCCTCATTTATCTGGGAAGGTGTTAGAGAACGTTTTGGTCAGAAAATGTAGCATTATATGGATTCAACAACAAATGTACAATTATGAAAATGGAAGCTCTGGAATGCAAAAGAACTTCAATATTAGTGTTTGTTTCAGTAACTACGTATTTTCTTATTTCAATTTCTATTGGTTTGATTTGTGTTTACAGGATTTGCTTTTGTTATGTAGGATCGCTTTGTATTTTATTAAATAATCCACGGTTCTAATAATATTATTTTTTTGAAAATGTGAAATTCTCTATGTGTTACATAAATTTAAATATGTAATACACTAAATGGTTCAATGAAAACCATTACCATTTGATCGAAGTTTCAAAAACCCTTTTAGTAAACGGTTTTTTGAAAACCGCTTATAAACCCACGTTCAAGAAAAATTTAGACCGATATAACGACCCGAAATTTCGGACACTTCGTATTTCAAATCAATATTAAGCAACTATTATAAAGTAATATTTTCTGTAACTATAAACATACTATCTATGAGGAATTTTAAAGGTGTATTATTCATATATAAGTGTATAAAAATATCTTAATCTTTTATTAAAGTAAAAGCTTTTACTTCACTTCCCTTCCTTAAGTTATTTCAAATTCTACCATCTTCTTAAATAAATTAGTATACATATAAATATCATTTTAAAAAGGGTTTTTAGTAAATATATAAGTTTTAGAAAAGTAAGTTAAGTGATTTATTAGTATTAAAGAAAGATTAGAATTTTAACACTTTTGTTAAAATAAATGGTTTTTTTGAAGTTAAATAGAAAGTACATTAACTTGTTAAATTAATGTAGAGATAACTAATTATAATTAGGATTATAATTAGGACTTTAAAAATAAATACTTTAAGCTTAAGTATAAATGAATCTTTTGGGTTTGTTATGGCAATATTTTAAACAACACCTGTCTTAAGCCCTTATAAACGCAATTAAACCTTTAAAGGAGATTTTTAAAGAAAATGGTTAAAAGTGAAGTGCTTTGCGATTGTAGTAAACAATATTTTAGTATTTATTTCTGTTGACATACTTTATGTATATATATCATTAATTGTAAAGACATGTCGTTATAACTGTCCAGGCTGATGATATGTTAGTTTGCTATAATTGTTATATTCTAACAGTTTTCTTTTATAAAGATCATTTTGATATTATATGTTATCATTTCGTTGTGAGATTCTGATATTTTTCGTTCTCCTCTTTCTTATTCTTTTTCTTTACCCTAACATTCTATCTTTATGGTATTTGGGTGCTTGCTACGTGAATACTAGTGTCTACGTTCGACCGTCGAAAAGGAGGTCGTTACAGTTTTGATATCAGAGCGCAAGGTTAAGCTAGAACTTTGGCTTTGGTATGGTATAACTCATTAGATAGGGTAATAGAATGCTTTATTATGAGTTGATAGTACTATATATATAATAGCACGTATTTATTAGTGCTATAAAGATGCTTTGTATTATGTTGATTGGTCTGTTGTGTGGTTTATGGATTCTGCTCAATATGAGTTGCTAACATTATTGATAGAGACCTCTAAACACATGAACAAGATGAACCGATACAATATTATATTAAAATTGGTAAATGAAATTATTTTACCTTGGGTTATATTTATATATAAAAGAATAAATTTCAAAAAAATGATATAGTTATTTATGATATGTTGTTTGTTAGGAAACGATAATATTCAATTATTATCATTTATCGTTTAATAAGTTATGCTCGACCGATTTATGAGCATTGAATATTGTTTGTTTATTTTTGAATTGTGCTCGACCAGTGTATGAACAATTTTACCTTTTCACTGCATGGTTTTGGTAGATAGTGATTGTGGGAACATTGAAACGAACACCTTGTGAATTAAGTTTCACGGTTTGACTATAAGACGTTTAGTGATAATGTTGGGTTGAAATTAAATTTTAATAAAAAGTTGTCTATTATAATCTAAAAATAGATATACATTTGTGAAATGATTTAGATAAGAATGTGACTTTATATAAATATTATTTATAAATATAAGGATTTAAATTGAAAATTTAAGAACCTAAATCCCGATGTTTTCGAAAAATGGTTTTTAAGATTTTGGAGTAATTAGTAATAGTATTATGTGAAACTATTTTAAAAGACTAATGATTTTAAAAGAGTTTTAAGATTTGTTCGAGTTCGAAGTTACTCTTGGAATTGACAAGTCAATTCAGGATTAAAATATTTTTACGTTAGCTAGTTTGAGTTGCTCAAAAGTAATAGAAAATGGGCAAGAGACGTGTTTGGTTGGTAAGCACTTCTCTTAAGTATTACCCTTCCTAGTAAAGGAGATGTATGTACTATCCGGTAGAATCCCGTTTCTTGTTTTTTTTGATGTTACTCGATCTACATTTATATTTTCTATGAATTTAAATAAAATATTTTGGAAATTGGTTTTGAAATTGATTTTTGGTTAAATCCCACAAGTATGATTTGATATCTAAAAGATATATGTATATATGGTTATTTCAAATGATTTAAAATAAAACCTGGTGTTTAGTTCTAAAGTTTTCTTTGAAACAAACTTGATATTGAAATAAAAGTTTACATTTTTATAACTCTTAGAATTGAAAGGTAGTAAAATTTAAATAAGTTTTCAAACTAAATATAGGAATGTTTTGTACAAATTCTTCGGACGTAGAAGAGTATTATACAAGTATGAAATTAAGTCTTGAAGTGTTTTAAAACGAAATCTTGTTTTAATGAAATGTTTTATAAACGAAGTTAAGTCTTTATAAAATGTTAATGAAATTAAGTAATATATTAAGAAATAGTACATAAATGATATTAGTATTTAATTGAGAAATAATTTATGAAAATAAATGTGAATCAAAAAAAATTGGGGTGTCTAAGAAACCAATGGAATAAAGTACGTAGGTTGTAGTAGATCATTTTATTAGAAATTAACAGTTCATGATATAGGATTCGAATACATGGTTTTGAGGTAATTCACACCGGTCCGAACAAGGATTCTTTACTAAATTCTTAACGGGGAACAGTTGATACAGATTTTTAATATGATCCTAAAATTTCCTATTATTGTATATGGCTATGTAAGGAAATCGGAGGTTTCTAATCAAGAAACTTGATCGGAGTCCACATTAAAGAGGTCAAGTGATCTATACTAGTTGGAAAGTGAAATTTACGTGATCGAGCAAGTGATCGGATTTGATATTGCATACGGATGGTCTATGTACATTGTAAGGACTTTAATGTATTTTTATAGGCTATGTTTATTGGCTTATCGAGAGTTTCGAAAAATAAATCTTCGATTTGTTCTGAGGTAGCATGGATAGTCGACTAAGTATCAACCTAAGGTTGTTAATCGAAAGGTACGCTTAGTAGATATTTATCATTTTTGTGTGATGAGAAAATTTTTGGACCTAGGCATACCGTAAGTTATGGTGCTATTAGTTGTAACGCTGTTAAATATTAATGTACGGCTGTTTCTTTGGTTGCTTGTGTTGGAATTTCGAGGATAAAATATTGTAAGGTGGAGAATGCAACGACCCAAATTTCGAACACTTCATGTTTAAATATCCGAATTATTTAAATATTTGTATCTAGGATTTAATATGAATAAAAATGATTTTATAACCTTATTAGCCCCTTTTCAATTAATAACTAATGATAGGAAATTCGTTTTTGAAATTTGTTTACAAAAATTAATAATTCAAAGAAATATCGATAATGTGACTGAAAATCGTTTTATCGATAACGACTTTGGATCACCAAAAATTGTTCGAACTCTTTTGGAACTTGTATGGTAACACATGAACATATTTACAAGTGTTTAAATCACCTAAATTCTTAACCACAGGTTAATCAAACATACGAAGGGTTAAGGGGACAAAGATCTCTAAATCAAAGAGTGATTTAAGGAAGGTATGGTGTGTAAGGGAAGCATGACATAAGTGAAGTGAGTGGAGGCATAGGCAAGCATGATGGTGGAGGGGTCTAAGGGTCTTTTTCCACTTCATATTCAAGTCTACAAAAGCATACCCTTAGCTCCCTTCATTTATTACAAGTTCACATATCGAAATGTTGGAAATCTTACACTTCATTCTCTTCACAAATTTCTCAAATCAAAACAATTCGAAACATCTCCAATCTCTTCCAAACTCTATCATATGTCTTAGGACAGCTATAGAACATCTTCTATCAACTTTAACTTGAAGTAAATGGAGCACAACCCCCAATCCATGTCTAGGCCATACCCTATTTAGGACATTTGTGCCTAGGTCGTGCCCAATTAAAGCAATACTCCCCTTGGACGTGCTCTTTTAGGCCCATTTTTCTCTTGTTCATGTGCTTGTTTCTTTGAGGGTATGAAGAAGTATGTTTTTTCTAGGTTGTGGTGGGAAGTGCTAGCTTGGATTTAAATTAAAATTGAGTTACCTCACTCCTTGAATGAACTATAAACTTGACGATATTTTCTTACTATTAATAATAATAGACCCTAATTAAGTAAAGTTATAGACCCATATTTGTATGCTTTGAATAACATATTATATTGTGTACTTGTTGTGCCTTGGAAGGCCTTGGTTTATGTTGTTTGTATGAGCATATGTGCCAGGATAGCAATTTTTCGACTCACGAAAGTCGACATTAATACGTCCACTGTATCAACTGTCGAGCAATCGAAGGCCGGAAAACCATACCGTTAGGGTTAAAGAAGAGGTAGAAGATAGAAGAAGAAAGAAAGAAGAAGAAAATAGAAACAATAACAGAATCTCACAATCGCAGCGGAACAACATATAATAGATAAATGAATAATCTTTAAAACAAAGAACTATATCAGTTATTACATTACATCACATTACATTATCAGAGTTTACAACAACAAACAGCGGAAAAGAAATACTGTATACTAGTTGATACGCCATGCCATCAAGCTTGCTCCTGATCTCCATAGCAACTCTTGAATTCCAGGATGACCTGATAACCTGACTCTAGACTGCCCGTGTTAAAATTGGTGGGCACCCAGAGTTTAGGAAGGAAACAATAAACTCCAGGTCAGTCATGGGACTGGTGTGAGAACTTAAAACAGTTTATCTTTAAAAATAAACAAAGAAATATTTTTAAAAAAAATAGATCCGTCATGCTTTTAGAAAATGTAACTACCATAAGGCCTCCTGCCACACACACAATGAAAATGCAGAATTGGAGGAGATTTCTCCTTATGATAGTCAAACATGCTTGATACGCAAATTTCTTCGATATTATTATTATTAGTGCATAGTGTAGAAAACGTTTCGAAAGTACAATATAAATCTTAGCCAGCATAGGTACCATTATAGTATGCTTACTATAGCTACCATATTAGATGGCAGGTTCTACAACTAAAACCGTACAAAACTCGTATTGTTTCTTTGGATTTCCAACAAATGGTTAGGCCAAGAAACTTCCCATTGCCACATGGGTACGCCTCTGGAAAGACGCCCTGAGCACCTAATCGAATCTCTGCCGACACAAGGCCGGATTACCCCTAGCTGGGTAACAACTGACACGAATATGCCATCCCCCGGTCATAACCGACCTAAATCCCGGGATTCACCAACAGCCACAAAATAATAAGTTTGCAGCAACAACATAGGTTAAGTATCTGGGCTCCATACCATGATATCATCTCTATCCAGAAGGAATGACATACACTAAGGGTGCGCTATCCCCTAATAACCTTGCTGCATCTTTCCTGTTTTGACCATTACCGAGGTGTGAGGTCCGACGAAGTCTCGTCCACAAAGCTACGCATACAAAAGCTATGCTTCGATCAACAAATGATCGGCAGCACTTCGTATGCCACATTACCAAATTGGTAATGTATCACTAATAACCATCAACTACATAACCTCTGAGCTCGTACGTCTCAGAGAAGGGTGTTAAGCTAAGAGAATAAATTCTCCGCCACCAACAGAAATGTATTTAACAGAAACCAGCTTTACATCTCAAATTATAACGTCAAACACACATCCATACAAGTCCGTTCCGGGATCGAACGGAACCGAAGGCACTTCCAAAGACGCACTTACAATCCGGATATTCACTAATCACGACCGGACTTTCCATCACAAAGAGTGATAAAATCTCTGTATCAGAGATCAGCCGATGCAGAGACATTCGACGGTAATCCTTCCATTTTCGAAAATATCTGATTTTCAGCACCGGTCTTCAAATGCTATCCATTACGACATATCTCTATTCGGAATGGGATTTATGACCCAAAGGTCCTCTCCCGGCTAAACCTAATAACGAACGCTTATTTAAAATAAGTGTAGCATTCAAATTCAAGCAATTCACCACAAATACCCATTTAAAGGTAAATATTGACAGTCGGTTGTTTAACTATCAAAGCAAACCAATAAATATTTAGCACCATAACAATCACTAGGCCCTTTTTATTAATCTTCCATAAATTAAATAACTGCCAAATATTCACTTCAACTTATCTTTAAAAGATATACGCTCTAAACCATTTCAATTTCTACATTGGAAAACATTTCCAAATACTTATTCGTTTTCATTTCAAAATGGTTCATTTAAACCAATTAAATAAATCCTTGCCGATTTACTTTAAGTTTACGTTCCAAATCCGTAAATTTATTTCCACACTTCAAAAATAAATCAATGTTTATTTTTAAAACCATTTTCCCTTTCCTTTATAGATTCCACGGTGAATTCATATTTCCAAAATATCTATTAATATATGACTCTCAAATCGATTTCAAATATTCGCTTTCAATTTATCTTTAAAAGATATAATCTCAAAACATTTCGCTTCATATTGGAAAACATTTCCATACTTATTTAATAATAAGTAATTCACAAATCTATTTATTTTCAATGTTTGAAAAATATTCGATATACTTAAATCACAATTAAGTATATATTTTATTCTTTAAGGAAAACATTCTCTTAAACACATTCATTTGAGTCAAAACGAATGTTGCGTAAAACATCGTTACGACAACCCAAAATCACTAGTATAGGGATTCGAAATTAAGATAGATATATAAATCCCAATACTGTATAAAATATTTCCTTTCGAAAATCATTTACTATAACAACAGTGTTATAGTCCACCATTTCCTTATTTCTCGAAACATCTATTTCAACAATGAATGTTGAAACCTATGGTTTCGATCCTTAACACATTTTAAAACAACTTCAAATCGTTTTAATCCTATTTAAAAGATCACATCCTAAAACATTTCTTTACTATATTATTCACTGTCCAAAATCGTGAATATATTTCCTTTAATAACCTTTCATATTTACTTATCAAATTCAGTTAGTTTTGGATTTATAAACAACGTTTATGAATTCACATCTATATAAATTTTATAAAAACTTCAACTTATAAAATCCTTTAATTAACAAATTCTATTTATATCTCATTTAAATGCCAAAATCCAAATTTTAAGTTAATTACTTATAAATGTTTTATTTTACAAAATCTATTCATTTTATAACTTCACAATTTATAAATCAAAAAATTTCATTCACTTATGAAATCCATTTATACTTCATTTTAACACTTAACAAAACTCGTTTTATAATTCCAATATTTTAATTTATAAATATCAATTTTATAAATCTTTTATATAAACCGTTTATAATAATTCAAAAATCCCAATTTAAACCTTTTTAAAAATTAATCAACTACTTATTTCAAAAATCACATTTCGGTTATATTTCACAAAAATCTTAATTTTTTTTTATAACATAAAAATCATAACGTTTATTTATTTAAAATGAATAAATTCAAAAAATTCAATAAAATATATACTTTCAAAAATCACTTGAAAAATCCTTTTTAATTCGAAATCGTTACTTTAACATTTTTAAAACTTCAAAATAGGCCCAATGACGCAAGAGCACTAAATATAACAATCACGGCATCTAAAACATCATATATCATATGATAATAGGATATATCGCAAATATCTGTAAATAAATCAATACGGTTGAGGAATCCAGTTGGATCCCTCCAACATGTTTCCCTGCATCCACAGATGTTAGCACAATACCAATCCCGTTTCAAGATGGAATATCGCGGTATATGGGTTTTATGAAATATTATCCACTATTATACGGCGCAATAGGGTCTCATCCGCTATATAATGCGGGAAAATCAACTCCAAGTACATATATAATACCAATTCCACTTCAAGGTGAAATGTCGCGGTATATGTGTTTAATAAATAACATCCGCTTAATATACGGCGTATAGAGTCTATTTCAATGCAACAGATAATAATTTATCATTCACCCACACAATCAAGAAATTTTAAATCTAACTATTTAAAATTTAAATCGAAACAATATCGATTGAGTGAGAAGTTCTCACCTTGTTTCAAATACAGTTTCAGCGTTTTATTTCGAATAAAATTAAACGAGCGTTTAATTTTACCCAAAAATTTTACTAGCTCCAATCAACTTCAATCCAGCTCCATCGCGTAGTGCTCGTCAATACGAAGCCAACGCAATTTGTTTTGTCCAAAACGGACCTCGTATGAAAAAGTTATGAAGTTACAAAGTTTATACGATTTAATAAAATTCAATTTACAATTTCTTCTTATTTTTAAAACCATTAAACAATTCTGGACATTTGATTTCATTCCCACCAGATCTGGGCCGTGGGTTGTATCATCTTCCCACTCATGTTCGTTACTTCACGTATGCGAACCCATCACCGCCCTTATCCAAACGATCGCCGCACCACCGTCGACGACATCTACAACGATCAGCCACCTTCAATCGAACGGCCACAAACCCTCCCACCTTCGGCCGCAACAGCATGAAGCTCGGCACCACCTTCACATTGAAAATCATGCTCAACCAGTAGGATAATGCGGCCCAATTGTCGTTGATCCATGCAACGAAACTCGATCATCTCCATATGGATTTGTAGCTCTCATCGAGCTCTAGAAGTTTGTAGTTGAACGTTTGTCGTAATTGTTGATGGATTTGAAGAAAATGAGGGAGGAAAGAGATGAAATTTCGGCCATTAAAAATAGAGTGGCGGCTGAAGCTTGTAGATTAGGGTTTGTGAAAAATAAAGAATATGAGGTCCTTATATAGAAAATTACGCGACATTATTCACTTGAAATTTTTCCGAACTCTAAACGAAGCGTGCTGCCTGACATTTATAATGTTTTACCCCTATTCCGAACGCAATGGAATATATATCAGGAGCCAATTCGATCAAATTTGAAAGATAAGTTTTCGAACCGAATTTTTTTAAATTTAAAAATTCACTCAAACCGATTTCAGTGCGTTTTAGCTTGCCTCGGACAAACCGTAAGTCCGATTATGACGAAATTTGAAATCATACAATAATACAACATTACGGATCTGATGAAACTAGTTTCGTCGAAATCCGAGACTGTTTGAAAAATGGCTATTTTTACTCGTCAATTAAATATTAAAATATTCAATTTCCACAAATTAACTTTTAATTCGATTTTAAAAGTTCTATAACATCATTCTAACTCCAATATGATTTAATACAACTTTATAAATCAATTTTAATCATATTAAACCAAATTTCCAATTATTTTTGCAATTTCATATATTAAATTATCGATTTAATTATCCAATTAAATCTAGATATTCGAAATAAAATTTATTCGACTTATAAATTTTACTTGTTAATATTAAAAATCAATTAAATATACGAATTTAAAATGACAGAATTTCTGGGTCGTTACAAACTTCCCCCCTTAAAAGAATTTCGTTCTCGAAATTACCAAGTAAGAAAAAGTTACAGAATCCATTAACTTTTCAAACATCCATTCAAATTAGATTTCAAATTCACTTAAACATTTTAACTTTTCCAAAATCCATAGTTAAACTTCTTGCAATAACTTTACTAAGTTTTCAAATCATACTTAGTTATCTTTTCAAAACCAACTATATCGTTTAACTTTTCACTCCCAAAATCAAAGTTATAGTTTTCAAAATTTTCCAATTTTCTCAAAAATATTCTAATGCCTCAAATTTTCAGAAAAATTTGCCATAGTCTCCTTTGCGTGGCTCGATCCAAAAAAAATGGCAATAAATATATCACAAACATACATCTCATCAAAGTAATCAGGCATCCCACAGGGAAAAAAGTGTAGAAGTACGATATGCAATCCGAGATATGTACATTATATATTATTAGCGAGCATATACAACTAATATAGCATGAAAGCGATTTCCAAAAGCGAAGCAAGCGCAATCCGCACCTACTAAACACTCAACAATAATGAGAAACATGTATATAGAAAATAATATCAATATACAACATATACCAACAACTATAAATGTCAATATAGCAAATGCAATCAAAAGCAATAAATTCAACCATCAACCAACTAGCATTGAACAACAATTCCAATCATCAAATCAATACACTTTCATTTCTCATTAATATTCAATGAATTGGTTTTCCAATTTAAATCATATTTGATTCATTAACATTGGATGTCTTTGCTAACATTCATTTATTCATATTCAATTAGTTTACATTACTAATTCATATTCAAGTTAGTTTACTTCCAAATCAAATTCAATTCTATTTAAGATTCACTTAACTTCCAATTTGATTTCAATTACTTTAGCTTTCAACTTTATAAATTCAATTTCATATGGATTCCTATACAATCTACTAACAACCAATGTATACCCAACTTAACCAAATTTATTTAACTCGCTTACATTCATTCAATTTGGTTCATCACTTTTAATTAGCTTTAATGAATTAACACTTACATTCATTATTCTATATCAATTCATTTACATTCGATTGATAAGTATTCAATTCAATTGCTAATTCATTTAACAATAAGGTTGAATTTCATTTATATAACTCAAGTTCGTATCCATCACTTTATTATTTTACTTCGATACCAAAATCAACTTCATTCAATATCACTTAAGTTATATTCCATTTCAAACATCATTTGTTTAATTTAACTTAAATTTCCACTTATAAATCCAATTCAGATTCCAATTCTATTTAACTTTACCAAAGCTAAAATCTATTATATCATATTATAAGTTCAAAACTCGTTTCACTTATATTCAACAATTTCAATTCATAGTTCAAATTCATTTTTTGTTTACAACTCATATTTATAAATATATTCATATATTTTCACTTCTTAGATATAAGATTATTTCACAATTGTAAATCACATTAATTATAATTCCATACTTTATAGTTCATTTGCTTATACAGTTTTTTTCTTTTATAATTGTTTTTATTTAGATTATTCAAACATTCTTCAATAATTTCTAAAAATTTATTCCTTCGTATATAAAATATAATCAAGGTAAAATTATTTAATTTACCCTATTTCAAAACAATACTGTGTCAGTTTATCTTGTTTAAGAGTTTAGAAACCCCTACCGAAATAGTTGGCCAGACTGCACCGACCAGAATCTATAAACAATCTAACGATAAGTCAACACAATACAAAACAAAAAAAATATTCACTAACAAATACGCGCTCATAACTATTATTACACTCAAACTCATTCTAGAGTACTGCTAACTCTATCTCTAATGAGTGATTCCCAACAGAGCCAAGGTTGTCACTTAACCATATGCTCTGATACCAAATGTCAGGATAGCGATTTTATGATTCACGAAAGTCGACATTAATACGTCCACTGTATCAACTCCCGAGCAATCGAAGGCCAGAAAACCGTACCTTAGGGTTAAAGAAGAGGTAGAAAATAGAAGAAGAAAGAAAGAAAAAAAGAAGAAAACATAAACAATAACAGAATCTCACAATCGCAGTGGAACAACATATAATAAATAAATGAATAATCTTTAAAACAAAGAACTATATAAGTTATTACATTACATCACATTACATTACATTACATTATCATAGTTTACAACAATAAACAGTGGAAAAGAAATACTATATACTAGTTGATACGCCATGCCATCCAGCTTGCTCCTGATCTCCACAGCAACTCCTAAATTCTAGGATGACCTGATAACCTGACTCTAGACTGCCCGTGTTAAAATTGGTGGGCACCCAGAGTTTAGGAAGGAAACAATAAACTCCAGGTCGGTCATGGGACTGGTGTGAGAACTTAAAACAGATTATCTTTAAAAATAAACAAAGAAATTTTTTTTAAAATAGATCCGTAATGCTTTTAGAAAATGTAACTACCATAAGGCCTCCTGCCACACACACAATGCAAACGCAGAATTGGAGGAGATTTCTCCTTATGATAGTCAAATATGCTTGATACGCAAATTTCTTCGATATTATTATTATTAGTGCATAGTGTAGAAAACATTTCGAAAGTACAATATAAATCTTAGCCAGCATAGGTACCATTATAGTATGCTTACTATAGCTACCATATTAGATGGCAGGTTCTACAACTAAAACCGTACAAAGCTCGTATTGTTTCTTTGGATTTCCAACAAATGGTCAGGCCAAGGAACTTCCCATTGCCACATGGGTACGCCTCTGGAAAGACGCCTCGAGAACCTAACCGGATCTCTGCCAACACAAGACCGGGTTACCCCTAGCTGGGTAACAACTGACACGAATATGCCATCCCCCGGTCGTAACCGACCTAAATCTCGGGATTCACCAAGAACCACAAAATAATGAGTTTGCAGCAACAACATAGGTTAAGTATCTGGGCTCCATACCATGATACCACCTCTATCCAGAAGGAATGACATACACTAAGGGGGCGTTATCCCCTAATAACCTTGCTGCATCTTTCCTGTTTTGACCATTACCGGGGTGTGAGGTCCGACGAAGTCTCGTCCACAAAGCTATGCTTTATACAAAAGTTATGCTTCGATCAACAAATGATCGGCAGCACTTCGTATGCCACATTACCAAATTGGGAATGCATCACTAGTAACCATCAACTACATAACCTCTGAGCTCGTACATCTTAGAGAAGGGCGTTAAGCTAAGAGAATAAATTCTCCACCACCAACAGAAATGTATTTGATAGAAACCAGCTTTACATCTCAAATTGTAACGTCAAACACACATCCATACAAGTCCGTTCCGGGATCGAACGGAACCGAAGGCACTTCCAAAGAAGCCCTTGCAATCCGGATATTCACTAATCACGACCGGACGTCCCATCACAAAGGGTGATAAAATCTCTATATCGGAGATCAGCCGTTGCAGAGACATTCGACGGTAATCCTTCCGTTTTCGAAAATATCCGGTCTTCAACACAGGTCTTCAAATGTTATTCATTACGACATATCTCTATTCGGAGTGGGATTTATGACCCAAAGGTCCTCTCCCGGCTAAATCGAATAACGAGCGCTTATTTTAAAATAAGTGTAGCATTCAAATTCAAGCAATTCAAAACAAATACCCATTTAAAGGTAAATATTGATAGTCGGTTGTTTAACTATCAAAGCAAACCAACAAATATTCAGCACCATAACAATCACTAGGCCCTTTTTATTGATCTTCCATAAATTAAATAACTTGCCAAATATTCACTTCAATTCATCTTAAAAAGATATATTCTCTAAACCATTTCAATTTCTACATTGGAAAACATTTCCAAATACTTATTCATTTTCATTTCAAAATGGTTCATTTAAACCAATTAAATAAATCCTTACCGATTTACTTCAAGTTTACATTCCAAATCCGTAAATTTATTTTCACACTTCAAAAATAAATCAATGTTTATTTTTAAAACAATTTTCCCTTTCCGTTATATATTCCACGGTGAATTCATATTTCCAAAATATCTATTAATATATGATTCTCAAATCGATTTCAAATATTCGCTTTCAATTTATCTTTAAAAGATATAATCTTAAAACATTTTGCTTCATATTGGAAAACATTTCCATACTTATTTAATAATAAGTAATTCACAAATCTATTTATTTTCAATGTTTGGAAAATATTCGATATACTTAAATCACAATTAAGTATATATTTTATTCTTTAAGGAAAACATTCTCTTAAACACATTCATTTGAGTCAAAACGAATGTTGCGTAAAACATCGTTACGACAACCCAAAATCACTAGTATAGGAATTCGAAATTAAGATAGATATATAAATCCCAATAATGCATTAAACATTTCCTTTTGAAAATCATTTACTATAACAACAGTGTTATAGTCCACCATTTCCTTATTTCTCGAAACATCTATTTCAACAATGAATGTTGAAACCTAGGGTTCCGATCCTTAACACATTTTAAAACAACTTCAAATCGTTTTAATCCTATTTAAAAGATCACTTCCTAAAACATTTTTTTAATATATTATTCACTGTCTAAAATCGTGAATATATTTCCTTTAATAACCTTTCATATTTACTTATCAAATTCAATTAGTTTTGAATTTATAAACAACGTTTATAAATTCACATCTATATAAATTTTATAAAAACTTCAACTTATAAAATCCTTTAATTAACAAATTCTATTCATATCTCATTTAAATGCCAAAATCCAAATTTTAAGTTAATTACTTATAAATATTTTATTTTACAAAATCTATTCATTTTATAACTTCACAATTTATAAATCAAAAATTTCATTCACTTATGAAATCCATTTATACTTCATTTTAACACTTATAAAAACTCATTTTATAATTCCAATATTTTAATTTATAAATATCAATTTTATAAATCTTCTATATAAACCGTTTATAATAATTCAAAAATCCTAATTTAAACCATTTTATAAATTAATCAACTACTTATTTCAAAAATCACATTTCGTTTATATTTCACAAAAATCTTAATTTTTTTATAACATAAAAATCATAACGTTTATTTTTTTTAAATGAATAAATTTCAAAAATTCAATAAAATGTATACTTTCAAAAATCATCTGAAAAATCCTTTTTAATTCGAAATCGTTACTTTAAATTTCTAAAACTTCAAAACAGGCCCAATGCTGCAACAGCACTAAATATAACAATCACGGCATCCAAAACATCATATATCATATGATAACAGAATATATCGCAAATATCTGTAAATAAATCAATACAGTTGAGGAATCCAGTTGGATCCCTCCAACCTGTTTTCCTGCATCCACAGATGTTAGCACAACACCAATCCTGTTTCAAGACGGAATATCGCGATATATGGGTTTTTATAAAATATTATCCGCTATTATGCGGCACAATAGGGTCTCATCCGCTATATAATGCGAGAAAATCAACTCCAAGTACATATATAATACCAATTCCACTTCAAGGTGAAATATTGTGGTATATGTGTTAAATAAATAGCATCCGCTTAATATACGACGTATAGGATCTATTTCAATGCAACAGATAATAATTTATCATTCACCCACACAATCAAGAAATTTTAAATCTAACTATTTAAAATTTAAATCGAAACAATATCGATTGAGTGAGAAGTTCTCACCTTGTTTCAAATACAGTTTCGGCGTTTTATTTCGAATAAAATTAAACGAGCGTTTAATTTTATCCAAAATTTTCACTAGCTCTAATCAATTCCAATCTATCTCCATCGTTTTGTGCTCGTCAATATGAAGCCAACACAATTTGTTCCGTCCAAAACGGGCCTCGTATGAAAAAGTTATGAAGTTACAAAGTTTATACGGTTTAAGAAAATTCAATTTACAATTTCTTTTTATTTTAAAACCTTTAAACAATTCTGGACCATTGATTTCGTTCCCACCAGATCTGGGCCGTGGGTTGTATCATCTTCCCACTCATGTTCGTTACTTCACGTATGCGAACCCATCACCGCCCTTATCCAAACGATCACTGCACCACCGTCGACGACATCTACAACGATCAGCCACCTTCAATCGAATGGCCACAAACCCTCCCACCTTCGGCCGCAACATCATGAAGCTCGGCTCCACCTTCACATTGAAAATCGTGCTCGACGGTAGGAGAACGTGACCCAATTGCCATTGATCCATGCTACGAAACTCGATCATCTCCGTATGGATTTGTAGCTCTCATCGAGCTCTAGAAGTTTGTAGTTGAACGTTTGTCTTAATTGTTGATGGATTTGAAGAAAATGAGGGAGGAAAGAGATGAAATTTCGGCCATTAAAAATAGAGTGGCGGCTGAAGCTTGTAGATTAGGGTTTGTGAAAAATAAAGAATATGAGGTCCTTATATAGAAATTTACGCGACACTATTCACCCGAAATTTTTCCGAACTCCAAACAAAGCATGCCGCCTGGCGTTTATAATGTTTTACACCATTTCGAATGCAATGGAATATATATCGGGAGCTAATTTGATCAAATTTGAAAGATAAGTTTTCGAATCGAATTTTTTTTAAATTTAAAAATTCACTCAAACCAATTTCAGTGCGTTTTAGCTTACCCCGGACAAACTGTAAGTCCGATTGTCACAAAATTTGAAACCATACAATAATATAACATTACAGATCCGATAAACTGGTTTTGTCGAAATCCGAGACTGTTTCAAAAATGGCTATTTTTACTCGTCAATTAAATATTAAAATATTCAATTTCCACAAATTAACTTTTAATTCGATTTTAAAAGTTGTATAACATCATTCTAACTCCAATATGATTTAATACATCTTTATAAATCAATTTTAATCACATTAAACCAAATTTTCAATTATTTCTATAATTTCATATATTAAATTATCGATTTAATTATCCAATTAAATCTAGATATTCGAAATAAAATTTATTCGACTTACAAATTTTACTTGTTAATATTAAAAATCAATTAAATATACGAATTTCAAATGACAGAATTTCTTGGTCGTTACAATATGTTTCATACTTATATATTTTATACACATTTTTTACCATGTCTCTTTGTGATGTAATATGGATTTGAGAATTATATATGTTTATATGATTAAAAGATGCTAAATATTGAATTTAATATGAAATTTTCCATATAGCTATAGTCGCTATAAACGTATTTTGAATCCCTCTATTCTATCTCTCTTTTAAAACTATAATTTGAATACTTTGGAATGAGAAGTGTTCCATACTTATAGTAGTATATAAGATAGTAGGAAATGAAGTTTAAAGCTATTTTACTTGTAAAATAAAGTTACACAAATTATGGTCCATATAGCGTAGTTTTTATGGATGCACTTTGGAAAAACAAGTTCTTAGCAAAGTTTAGAGTGTTGTTGATTTGGATATTTTATGAAATCTTCTCAAAGGAATTTTATCAAAGATATATAAGTATTTTAAAAGAAGTTTGAAGCTTACATATATTTTCAAAATAATTATTTTAAAGTTTTAAAGTAAAGGTTATTGTTATTTTATATACACAACACTTGTTTATTTTGTTAAAGTAAGTAAAAGTTTTCAAATCAATATTTAGTAACTGTTTTTAGAGTAATATATTCGATAACTATTTATATACTATCTACGAGTACTTATAAAGGTATTTTATTCATATATAATTTTATAAAACAATTTTAATATTTTATTAAAGTAAAAGCTTTTATTTCACTTTCCTTAAATTATTTCAAATTCTATCATCTTCTTAACTAAATTAGTATACATAGAAATATCATTTTAAAAAGGGTATTTGTAAATAAATATAAGTTTAGAAAAGTAAGTTAAGTGTTTTATAAGTAATAAAGGAAGATTTGAATTTTAACACTTTTGTTAAAATAAATGGTTTTTGTGAAGTTAAGTAAAAAAGTACATTAACTTGTTAAATCAATGTAGAGATAGGTAATTATAATTAGGATTATAATTAGGACTTTAATAACAAATACTTTAATACAACACTCCATATTTATGGTAATATTATTTAGGATATTTAATTAGTTAAATAAAATAAAATAATGTGTTGATTAGGGGATTGAGATTTGATTTTATTAAGGGGTAGCCCAGCCACTTAACCAATGAATTAAAATAAGAGTTAACATGAAATAGAGGAGGGGTAAAATAGGAAAGATGACATTCTTATACCCTAAACCCTTGGCTGTGTATCTCATACACGTTCATTTTCATTTATCAGAATTTTTCAAAACTTGAGGCTGACCACTATTAACAAGAAAAATGGGAAAAAGATTAAGAAAAGCTAAGGAAGAAGCTAATTCAAATCAAATCCATTCACACTCAATCTCTTTAATCTATAAAGCTAAGGTAAATAATGTTTACATCTCATTTTTCATTTGTTTTCGGTTTTAATATGAAAACCGAAATATTTTGCATTGATTTAACATGTTTTTGAATGATGGAATGATTATATATACTTGTTGATGATGTATGGTTGTTCATATAGATTTTGTGACATGTTTTGATATGAAAATCCTATTATGATATCCAAATGCCTTACGAATTTTTATATAGACCAGAAATAATATTTAGAGATGAGTTTCAATTTTCAGAATTTTCAGAATTAATGCGGATTTCATATGAATTTCTAGTGAAGAAATGTTATTTTGGATTAAAAATTATTTATGGTTAAATAATTAATGGTTTGGTCAGAAATTTATATATTTTAGAAGACATATAAAAAGTAACGTTGTGGAATTTTTGCAGAATTTTAATGGGTATATACAATTATTTAAGGTATGGGACTTAAATGTTTTATATATTTATGAAAAGAGAAGGGGCTTTTTGCAAATAAATTTAAATTGCTAATTTTGGAAAGTCAGCGGTACTTTTAGAAAATAGAAACTTGCAACCAATCACAATTTGACAAAAAATGCAGGTTAAGTACAAAGAAATGGTTTAAAAGGATAAATAAACATGTTTTTCACTGTTTCGATGCTTTCGGCACTAGGTTCCGCCTCCTTACCTTCGCCTCCGACACTGTCGAAACCAATGCATATAGTATCAGGGAACTGGTACGTAGTGAATTGGATGTAGACGGAAGGTAAAAGGGTCGAAACCAGGGGTTCCAAAGGGGTTGAGGTACTAGTTTGTGTTAAATGAAAATGCATCTGCTTGCTTTCGACTAAGAAGCTTTCGTCTTGATTAGCTTTCAACTAGGTCAAATGGATTTAAAGAAATGGTTTCGATTGGGTTGCTCTTTTTTTTTTTTAAAATGACTGCTTTCAAATAAGTCGAAACCTTTTGGCTGCCGCTTTCTTCCTTTCGATCCAAATGGTTTTGGAGGGGTTACTTTGTTTTCTAAAATTTGACCACTACTCCAATGCTTTTGAAGGGATGGTTTCGACACCATCACTTCTTTACTTAGGAAGGATTTCGAAAGGAATGCTTTCAACTTTAATAGGTTTCTGATCCTTTTGCTCTACTTGAAGGCATAACCAAATGGTTTCGACCGAAACGATTTTCAAACGTTTCGAAGGTGTAAATTTTGAATGGTTTCGAAAGGTTTCCATATGTTTTAAATTGAACCCGAAGGCTATCGAAAGGTTTAGCGTTTTAATGCTTTCAAAAGGGTTTTAAATGCAGGTTTCGAATAGGTGGTTCCCTAATGATTTTGAAAGGTTTTAATGAATGGTTTCGAAGAGGTAGTTCCTTAGGGTTTCGAAAGGGTTAAAAGGAAAAGTTTTTTCTATGTTTTCGAAAGGCAATATTTAAGGGCTTTAAAAGAAGGATATCTAAGATTTTAAAGATTTCAAAGGGAAGGTTTTTTATGCTTTTGAAAGGAAGAATTTGAATGGTTTCGAAAGGAAAGATTTGGCCTTTCGGCTTAGGTTAAGTAAAAGGTTTTCCTTGGTTTCGAAAGGGATACTTTCAAGGGTTTCGAAAGCGTGCTTAAAAGTTTTAATCAAAGGCTTCGAATATACTACTAGGCAGTATAGCTTAAGTGTTTTAAGTTTAAAAAGGTTTTAAATTATTTTGAGGGGATAGGCAATCCTTATTAAAATTCATCAACATTATTTTGAGTAAAGTATATATAACTTGGCAAAATAGCTTAGAATAAAGCTAAGAAGATATTTTCCTTGTATAAGTATGATTTATAAGGTTAAATCATTTTGAAAAGGTTTTCAAGGAAAAAGACGAAGGATAATTAACCCTAAGAAAATGATTTGGATAGATAGTCTATTTTGATTCGGGCAGTTAGTTCAGTTTGCGGACAGTTAGTCCAGTTTGAGGGCAGTCAGCCTAGTTTTTGAACAGATGATCCATTTATTACTTATGGACAGATAGTTAATTAGTTACCTGATTATAGCTTAACGGACGTAGCTATTATTATCATTATTATAACCAGTTTGGTTACCAAAAAAAGGTTTACAAAATATATGTTTTGGAAACGATGTTAGTGAGGAAAAACTGGTTCCGTTAAGCGGTGTGGTCTCACTTAATATCAATAAATCGAGATGTAATGGTATTATTCGTACCAAGCTTTATGTCTAACTTGAAACTATTTTATTTCCCCTTAAACTCTTGGGTATGAATGATAATTAAGCGGGTCTCATCTCCAAACTTGGTAGACCCACCCCTATTTTGACCCATCAAAACCCGCCTATCGGGTTGGCGGGGAGGTGGACCCGGACCCGGTTCAAATTAGATTGGGTTCGGGTTGGGGCTTGGTCAACCCACCCCAACCCGACCCGTATCTATAATAAATTTTAAAGTTAATAGTATAATTTTGGCCCGTTCAAAAACTAAAATGCGTAGCCCATTTTTGCACTCTTCAGATTTACGCCCAAAAGCCAAAAATGAGTCAAAGTCTCACCGAGATCCCTCTTCCTATTTCTTTACTCTCATATCTCATAATTTTTCTGTTAATGTTGATTTCTTTTTACAACAGAGTTGGATCTACAAGCATATTTGTAACTTGTAAGTTTCCTTTTCGATTTCATTGTGCTATTACAATTGCGTCTTGGTAATTTAGGGTTTTAAAAGGGAACTTAGTTATTTGAGTTAGCTATTAATTTTGTTATTTAGGTCAAAATTATATGAGTATCTTTGGTCAACCACCTAGTAATAAAAAGCATAATTAAATTGAATAGAAAACATGCTGACAAGCATATGTGTTTCAGTGGTTAAGTGATTTGGTTTTGATGCGAAAGGTCATAAGTTCGAAACTTGCGTAGCTTGATTCGAACATATATTGACATGTGATTTGTGTTAGGTTGTCACAGTGACATGTTCTATCTAAGTACCATTTCAAAAAAGATATTTTTACCCGTATGCAAATCCATTTGAGTAAAAAAACGTGGTAGTTGTTGGTTACTATTGTTACTTAGGTTTGGGTTGCAGATAATGAGCATGCACAAATCATGCAACTTTTCATAGTTCTTTTTTAAGAAGGAAAAAAATGGATAAAAAATCCTACTGAAATGTAAATTTATGTGACATACTTTTATCAGTATTACAATTTCAGTGTTAGAATGCTTTTTCACAAACCAGGATGATAGCAAATATACCATTGAAATTTTCTCAAAAATAGAACTGAGTTTAAAAGCATTAAAAAAAGATTTTAGTGAAGAAAATTGTCGCCTGGATGATTACATTCATGGTACAAGATACATTAGTTCATGTTGCACTCTAGAAGCTTTAATAATATTCTTTGTGTGGCCAAAATAGTTAGAAAAATGTTTGTTGCTAATATTGTTAGTCTTTATTTGTTGATTTTTTCCTTAGGCTTCTTTAACTTCTCATGTAACACATCCTGCCTTTTGATATTCTTCCCCCACTCTTTCTGATATTTCATATAGAATGAGCATTGCAGCTCGTGCATCTTGAACTTGAAGGCAAACACTATAGGAAAAAATAGGTTTTCTTTACACTAGCAACTTGCTCTCGATATCAATGTTTAGTTGGCTGAATCACCAAATTGTATTTATGTTATTTCTTAATTATAAGATTTTTTTATTTCTGCTACTCTTTTTTTTTGGAGGTTTCGTATACTATGTTTGAACATTATGTTTTAATTCTGCATTTAGATATTTGAACACTATGTTTTAATCAAATCTATTTATAGAATTGCTTATTTAAGATTCTGAAATCTATTTACCTTATATATGTTTGCAGGAAAATGGACAAAGATAATGAAAGTCCAACCCCACTTAACTTGGAAGGTTTCGCAACAGGTGGTTCTCGTTCCATTCAGTCTAATGCAGTAAACTAAAATATTACTAATGACACAACTGAAAATAAACAATATTGAAGTCGTTGATGGTAGTGAGAATAAAAGAGGTGGAAGGAAAAAATATGAAGCTTGGAAACATTTTGATCGATTAATAATCGATGGTGAAAAGAAAGCAAGGTGTAAGTATTGCAAGAAAGTGTTTGTGGCTAGGGATATTGATGGGACAACTCATCTTTTGAAGCGTAATATCATATGTCATGGAAAAGCACAAGTAGATATGCGTCAATATGCATTGAGTAATGCTAGAAGCTTGGATGGAAAGGTGCATATTTTTAATTACGTGTTCGATCAAAAGAAAGCGAGATCTGATCTTGCTCGGATGATTATAATGCATGAGTACCCACTTTCGATTGTTGATCATATTGGATTTATTTAGTTTTGTCAAAGTCTTCAGCCTGCATTTGCACTTGTATCGAGAAACACGTTAAAAGGTGATATTATGAAGATTTTTGATGTTGAGAAAAATTCTTAAATGAAATTGCTGGATAAAAATAAAAGTAAAATAGCTATCACAAGTGATATGTGGACAGCTAGCAATCAGAAAAAGGGGTACATGGTAATTACCGCTCATTATATTGATGATTCGTGGGCCTTATAAAGTCGAATCATGAGGTAATAAGAAAATTAATTTTCCATTATCAGTTGATTTTTATTTTCAATGTACTTAATATTAGTTATTGCATAATATTCTATAATGTTTTCTTGTATTCATAGGTTCACATATATACCATGCCCTCATACAAGTGATGTGTTAGCAGATTGTTTACTTGTTTCTTAGATTGGAATATTGATAGAAAATTGTCTACCATCACTCTTGATAATTGCTCAATCAATGACAAAGTAATGGATATTTTGAGGGATAGACTTAGTAAAAGTTCCCTTATGTTGAACGGTGACATGATACATATGAGATGTTGTGCTCATATTTTGAACTTGATTGTCCAAGATGGGTTAAGTGTCATAAATGAGCAAATAACTAAAATTGGTGATAGTGTGTCATTTTGGACTGCCACGCCTAAAAGGCTAGAAACATTTGAGATAGCCCTAAACAATTAGACTAAAAAGTTGATGCTTGATTACAAAGACTAGATGGAACTCAACTTACACAATGATTGTTGCTGCCTTAGCTTATAAAGATGTTTTTCCACGTTGTTGTCTACAACAACTAGACAACAACGTGAAACACTTAATCTCCCACTGCCAACCTTTATTTCCCTCAAATATGTGAAATTAAATTGGCTTTGTCCAAATGGTTAGTTTTTGATATTTCAATTGTCAGCGAAATGGAAAGCAATATGGCTACTAAATATGAGAAATATTGGATTATGATTCATGGTATCATGGGTATTGCAGCCGTATTTGATCCTAGATATAGATTTGAATCATTAGAGTTCTATTATGCTGATATTTTTGGAGAAAATGTGGGAGAATAAATTAACAAAATCCGAACACTTTGTTATAAGTTGTTAAAAGAGTATGAGCAAAAAGAGAAAATGGTTTCAAGGTCTGGTGAAAATGGTTCATCTTCATCCTCTCATCTCCAAACAGTGCAACCAAGTTCCACCGAGGATAGCTATATAAGTCTTCAAAGGTTTGATGAATATAATAGAAAAATATCCAAAACAAACACTAAATCGAAGTTGAATCGATATCTGGAGGAGCCTATGTTGCCAACAAGTGAGTTTTGACGTTATAGCTTGGTGGAAAACTACCGGTATTAGATATCCTATAATGCAAATGATTGCAAAAGATATTTATGCAATACCAATTTCAACTATAGCATTTGAATCTGTTTTTAGTACTGGTGGTCGACTGATTAGTCCACATAGAAGTAGATTACATCCCACGACATTGGAGGCATTAATGTGTTGGCAAAGTTGGTTAAGGGTAGGCTCTTCCAAAGGTGGACTTATTTCAACCATGGATAATGACTCAAACAGTGATGATGCATGCATCTTCCTTACGTTTACATGTATAAATAAATTTTGAGTATGATTTTTTTTTCTAATAGGATGGTCAAGGAGCTGGTTCGTCATGATGTATTGATTTGGTTCTTACATACATGCTCTCAAAAGTTATGTAATTTAATTTAATTTAATTGATAGTATGAAAAATGAACTAACTAAGTTATTTAAATGATAAATTATTGTTTCATTTATGTCATATATACAGTAAAATATATATAGGTTTTGCATTTTGAACAATGAATTGTTGGAGTTAATTAATAGTATTAATGTATTATGCTATTGTAGCCAAGTATAGTATGAACCACTGGAGTTTTCATGTGCACATATATCATGTTTTTGTTATAACAAAAGCTGATAGTATACGTAAATTATTATGAGAAATTGTTTATTATTTCAGTAGAAGTAATTGTCTATTGTTGGGCGTGTTTCCACCGAACCAACCCACCACCGGACCAACGAAAGCACTGCCGAATCAATCAACGAAGGAACCACCGGACCGACCACACCAACCCACTACCGAACCAAAACCACTCCAAAGACTACCGAGCCAAAACCCCTCCAACCACCACCGGTCCAATGCTACCGAATCAAGGCAAAGAAGGCACTACCGAATCAAGGCAAAGAAAGCACCACCGAACCAAGGTAAGGGAGACACCACCGAACCAAGACTACCGGATCAGAAGTCAACCCACCTTCCACCGGTCCAAACATCGCTCCACCAACTACCGAACCAAAGCACTACCGAACCAAGATTACCAGACCAGATCACGTCAGCCCAGGCCCACCAGCAGCTATATACATTCAAGACCCCTACCCCCGGCCTCACTCTACAAATAGAGGGGTAGGCGTACAACAATGGCAGACAAGTTTGAGAGCTCAAGCATGGACAGAACTTTCAAACAACTTTCATACACTTGTAATCAAAGCTTTGTACTTGTAATCTGAACAATGAAAGGGAATAACATATAAAGTGGACGTAGGCACATTCTGGCCCAACCACTATAAATCTGTGTGTCTTTTACAGTTTAGTCCCTGCTTTTTACATATTTGCATAAATCACCCAAATCATTAATAACAACATAAAATCGACTAAATCATACGACTTGGAGGTGTTTGCCCCTTTTTTGTGCAAACATTTTTGGTGCTTTCACTGATAGATCAAGCTAGAAACTTCAGCTTCTCCCACTTAAACTTCTTCCCGACAGCATCGCTCATTGCTTGGAAGACATGCCTCCCAAGCATAAGAAATAGCAAAGGAAAGAACATCGCAACTAGCAGCGTTCCAGATCCAGTGATCACAGATCAAGAGAACCGCCCCGTTTCAACAGCAGTACGAAATGGAAATCAGGAAAATCCGACAGCCCCTGCCATGGAACAACCGGCAGCAATTACTAGGGCAGATCTGGACAGGGTTGTGGTTGAGGTGACTAACCGCTTCACATCCCAACAAGAAGCCTTGGTGGACCGACTTATGTCACGCTTAAGGGATGCTGAAGAATCCAACCGCAACACTGAATCATGGGATGAGTCCCAGTCTGGAGGATCTGGGAGGCGACAAAGATCTTTATTCTTCGAAGAAGCTAACAATAGAAACAGCAATTATAGGAGCCAAGCCCGAACTCAGCCCGAACTCTGACCCGAGGAAACGCTTGGACCAAACCCAACGGGGGAGGTACCAGGCAAGGGTCGGTTGTGGTTGAGCCGGTCATGCTACCTAGCCATGGAAACACCAATGAACGGGGCCGAGCTAGAGTCCAGCCCGCAGTTGGACCCGAGAAAGTGCTCAGAATAGAACCCAGTAGGGGAAGATCAAGGCAAGGGCCAACTGTAGCTGACCCTAGCATGCTCGCAGAAGACCAGAGACAGCCACTGGAAAATATTAGGAGTGATAGACGATACCACCCTTACAGATCATCTGGACGGAATCAATCCCGTAGAGAAGAACCAAACTCATTTCTATCTGCTCCAAATTTTGATGAAAGGATGGCGTGATTGTTCAGAGAGTGCGTCCAACGGGATCAAAGAGATCGAGGGATAGGCGCTAGGGTAACCAGCCCTTTCATCCGCAATATCGAAATTGCCATCACCCCCCGAGAATGGAAAATGCCAACAATGGAACCTTACAAGGGAATCTCTGACCCCGTTGTACATTTGCAGAGATACACACAGCATATGCTCATGAGCGGAGCCACAGAAGGAGTATTGTGCAAATGCTTTCCACTATTCTCGGCAGATCTAGCTACCTCCTGCTTTTGCCACCTACCCCAAGGATCCATCAGCTCAAGGGAAATGTTGAAATAAAAGTTCATCAGTCAGTTCCGCATTCATGTGGAACAACCCAAGGACGCTTATTCCCTATCTAATATCAAACAAAAGCCTGGAGAGACAGTGCAGCAATATCTAACCCGATTCAATGCTGCAGCGGCCGCGGTCCAAGATGCCGATGAGAAACTTATCTTAATGGCCCTCTGTAGTGGTGTGCATCCGGATACAAAGTTTGTTAGAAGATTAACGAAAGAAAAACCAGCACCTTACCTGATTTCTTCCATGAAGCCGGAAGATATATGAGACTTGAAGATGTTGCCACTGAAAGACAGACGGGGCAACAAACCAAGGCAGCTCATGGCGACACACCCGCTGTAGCAAAGGACGTTCGAAGAAATGACTCTAGAGACAATGCTGGGGGCAAGAAGGACGTCTATATCGGCCAGGACCGAGATTTGACACTTACACTCCTTTGAATGAGACAATCGAAAACATCTTCCTGGCCACCCAAGACGAAGTTAAATATAGACGCCCCCCGTACAAAAAGGAATCAGATAACGCAATTAAGTCTGGAAAGTTCTGCCACTTCCACGAATCTCATGGGCATGATACCAATGAATGCCATCATCTTCCGGACTTAATTGAAGAACACATCAGAAGGAAGAGACTGGAACGCTATGTAAAAGGTCAGAACAGGACCCTAGCTCCTGCCAATGAGGACCCAAGGCTACCCCTCCCAGAAACAGGAGGGGGAAATCGCAACACCGGCGGCTCCAGTCAAGAGAAGATAGTGGTCCATACCATATCGGGAGGACCACACGTCGCCGACAGAAACTGGGCAGAGATGGAAAGATACGAAAAGTCACTTAGAAACAATGAAGGCTACGTTAATTATGTTATGGAGGAATGCCACCCGAAGCGAAAAGAGAATGATGACATCACATTCAATAGGCGTGACCTAGAAGGAAGGCAGTTCCCTCACATGGATCCTATGGTCATCTCTGCCCGGTTCGGCCCAGCCGAAGTTTTTCGAATTCTAGTAGACACTGGAAGCTCGGTAAATATCCTATTCAAGCATGCTTTCGACAGAATGAAGCTGTCAATGAAGGATGTGTCCCCTGTAACAAACCACTACACGGTTTCACTGGAGAGTCGAAGATGCCCCTCGGGCAATTGGACCTTTTTATTGAAATAGGAAGTCACCCCCGCTCCGTTGTGCGGAAACAAACATTTGTGCTAATAGATAACCACTCGGCCTACAACGCCTTTTTAGGAAGACCAGCCTTGTCTGACTTCCAAATTGTCCTGGCCCCGTGGTGCCTGAAGATGAAATTTCCAACAGACAATGGAATAGGGGAAGTAGAAGGAGATCAAGACGCCGCTCGAGATTGCTATGTAACTGAACTTCGCAATAATCGCAGGAAGGATAGAGGGAAGAATGCAGAGACTACTCTCTGCATGAAAAACTTGGAAGCATAGCAACTAAAGAAAGCCCCTCCTCTTCGATATACCAGTGATCCTTTCAATGAATTAGACCCCAGGGACAAAGAGGAGGAGGCCACCGCCGAGCCTGCAGAGGCTATGGAGTTTGTATCTGTAGACAAACATGACTCGAGTAGACTATTGAAAATCGGATCTCATCTAAGAGCAAAATTGAGGGATCAACTCATTGATTTTCTCCGCCACAACTTGGATGTATTTGCATGGACGCACGTTGACATGACTGGAATCTCCCCAGACGTGGCATGCAACATACTAAACATTGATCCTACCAAGGATACAGTAAAGTAGAAAAAGAGAAGTATGGGGGAAGAACGATCAGCAGCCCTCGATGAAGAAGTAAAGAACCTACTTGCCAATAACTTCATACGAGAAGCCATCTACCTAGAGTGGATCGCCAACCCGGTACTAGTAAAGAAGGCTAATGGGAAGTGGCGAACATGCATTGACTTCTCCAACTTAAATGACGCTTGCCCGAAGGATTGCTTCCCACTCCCCCGAATCGATCAGCTTGTGGACAGCACTGCCGGGAACGAACTCTTATCTTTTATGGACACATACTCAGGATATAACCAAATTCCTATGCACGTCCCCGGTCAAGACCACACTAGTTTCATCACTGATCAGGTATTGTACTGCTATAGAGTAATGCCTTTTGGACTTAAAAACGCCGGAGCTACCTATCAGCGCCTCATCAACAAGATGTTTGCGGAACTGATAGGACGAACTATGGAGGTTTATATGGATGACATGCTAGTAAAATCGAGGAAAGCCAACGATCACGTAAGCCACCTGGGCGAGATGTTTCAAGTACTTCGCCAATATGGAATGAAGCTGAATACTCTAAAGTGCTCATTCGGAGTATCGTCAGGAAAGTTTTTGGGACTCATCGTTCATGCCAAAGGAATTGAAGCAAGCCCCGAACAAGTCCGAGCCCTGAAAGATATCAGGATACCTTCCACTCGAAAAGAAATGCAAAGCCTAAATGGGAAGGTGGCCGCCCTAAGCAGATTCATCTCTAAAGCGACTGACAAGTGCGTCCCCTTCTTCGAGGCTCTAAAGAAAGACAAAGGAAAGTTCGAATGGACTGACAAATGCTTAACAGCCTTCCTTAACCTAATCGAACACCTCCAGAGACCACCAGTACTCTCAACTCCAAACGAAGGCGAAGAGCTATACCTATACCTTGCTGTGTTATCTCATGCTCTAAGCGCCGCGTTGGTGAGAGAAGACAACCGCGCGCAACGGCCAGTATACTTTGTAAGCAAGAGGTTAATGGGGGCAAAAGCCAGATACCCTAAACTTGAGAAGGCTAGCATACTATTTACTAATCACGTCATGGAAACTGCGACACTGTTTCCAATCTCATTCCATCAGAGTTCTAACCGATCAACCGCTAAGGCAGGTACTCCATCGTCCCGACACTTCTGGACGACTACTTAAATGGTGCATTGAACTGAGTCAGTATGATATCACCTACCATCCTCGCACCGCCATCAAGGGACAAGACATGGCCGATTTCATTGCCAAATTCACTACCAACGAAGGTAAGGAGCAATCTGAGATAGCAAAAGACATTAAGTGGAATCTCTTTGTGGATGGAGCATCAAACGAACAAGCCTCAGGGGCAAGTATTGTAATGATCACTCCCAGGGGAAGGAAGCTGCACTATGCTCTAAGGTTGGAATTCGCTGCCACCAACAACGATGCAGAATACGAAGCAGTAATAGCTGGATTAGAACTTGCCTTAGAGATTGGAGTCGGTTCTTTATGTTTTCATAGTGATTCTCAACTTGTTGTAAACCAAATACTAAGAGAATTTCAGACTCGAGGAGAACGACTCACAGCATATCTAAAGAAGACCAAGCTGCTACTCGATCAATTGGATCACTATTTAATCAAACACATCCCTTGAGAAGAGAACCAAGAAGCCGACGAGCTGGCAAAGCAAGCTAGCATGAAAGACGGTACCATTTCCGGAACAGTAACCATCTCAAAGCAACTAACCCCGAGTTTCGAGCAAGTGAATTTGGTAGTTGTAATCGAAGAGGAAACTTGGATGACTCCCATTCGAAAATTCTTACAAGATGGCACACTGCCCAGCGAGCGTAACGAAATTAGAAAAATCTTGAGGAAAGCTTTCCGCTACACAATACAAGAAGGCATCCTCTATCGGCGCGGCTTCTCTAACCCCTTATTCAGGGGTGTCGCTGGAAGGGAAGCTAAGAAAATCTTATCCAACATCCATCAACGAAGCTGCGGAGATCACACTGGAGGACAGACTCTGGCAAAGAAAATACTCCGATATGGATATTACTAGCCCACCTTAAACAAAGACGCCTTAGACTTCGTTAAAAAATGTGACAGATGTCAGAAATTTGCCAAGATTCCTCGACTACCAACAAATGAGATTACTCAAATGACCAGCCCTTTGCAGTATGGGGAATTGACCTGATTGGCGAACTGCCGGCGGGCCGAGGCGGAGCCAAATATGCTATAGTGGCAGTCGACTATTTCACCAAATGGGTGGAAGCGGAACCTCTAAATAAAATATCCTCGGCAAAAGTTATTAACTTCTTGATCAAAAAAGTTCTATGTAGGTACGGGGTTCCACTCAAAATCATATCGGACAATGGACTTCAGTTTGACAGCGAAGAGTTTGCCGACTGGTGCCAAAAGCACGGAATTCACAAAAGCTTCTCATATGTGGCTTACCCCCAGGAAAACGGACAAGTCGAAGCTGTCAACAAAATTCTCAAAACTCTAATCAAAAAGAAGCTTGAAAAATCGAAAGGCGCTTGGGTGGATGAACTTCCTACGGCACTTTGGGCCTACCGCACATCTTTCAGAACATCAACGGGGCATACTCCTTTCTCTTTGGCATACGGATCGGAGGCTATGCTCCCGATCGAAACTGTAGTACCTTCCCACCGCAGGATCCACTATAACCCAGAAGAAAACGAAGAACTCCTCCATATGTCTTTGGATCTCATTGAAGAGAGAAGAAACGATGCGGCGCTCAAAGCAGCAGCTCACAAGCAAAAAGTGGCAGCGCAATACAACTCCAAAGTCAAACATCGTAGCTTACAAGAAGGGGATCTTGTCCTCAAGCGAATCTTCCCGCGCCCTGGTGCACTAGATCCAATCTGGGATGGACCATATGTAATTCATAACGATCTCCACAACGGAGCTTATATTTTGTCAACGGTGGACGGAGAGGTGTTCCAGAGGGCATGGAACATCCAACACCTTCGTCGATACTTTTCTTAACTTGTACTGCCCATATGAAGTGAATTAACAAAGAGAATCAGTGGACGTAGGCATTTTCATGTCGAACCACTTTAAAAACTTGTCTCTTTTTTAACTTGTTCCTTTATATCTTGGCTGCTTGTTAACTTTATCCTTTTCTGTTGAACAAAATCCTATGTAATGACATTTCCATTCAAGACACATCACAGTGCGACTTCACCTGGACAAGACCTAACAGGTACTATACGAATCTATGCCCTCGCCAAGGAGACACTTTTGCTCCAGCATCCCTCTGCTGCGGGTTAACTCATTGCTCGCGATTGGCCCTTAAAGCCAACTGTAATGAGCCGATTATAAGCCACCAAGAAGGCCGACTATAGCCAAGAAAGATCATTACGGCGTTCAGCTCACCGGCAACCGTGAACCTACTTTAAGCCCCAACATAAGGTGTGGCCAGCCAGGGGTAATTCATAGTTGACGATCGGCACCCACGCTAGCCGGCCACGGTAAATCGAATAATACCCACGATTACGGGCCATAATGGCCCAGGTAGTTACTGTGCGCGATCTCGGCTCCGAGTGTCTTAAGTACGGCTGTGGCAAAAAAGAGCAACTCCCCGCGGAGGTGTAAGATGGGTGACAAATGTCTCCAAGACCCACAGTTAGGGAAAGTGACTACAAAACCCGTTTGCCATGAACTTAAGCACATCGCATGCCTTCAGTGATTGGAAGTTTTACTATTTCTTATATTTCTATTTTGTTTAAAAACTATCCTCCTACCCTCTATAACGATCCCTAAAATACAGGACACAAAATAGGAGATGCTCGCTAATGGGAATAGGAACTCACAACTGGATGACAGGTCACACAGCTGCATTCCAGCTCAGTCATACAAGACGCTCAAAGCAACCGTCTACGACTAAAACATAAAGGGCGGTACATTCTTCTTTTGTATATGAATACGTAGCTATAATTTATTCGCACATCACACTAACATTGCAAGATATGAAATTATATTTTAAGCAAGTACTTGACATCAAACACAATTAAATCATAGGAATATGCACAGCTATATTTCTTATGCAACACACCAAAATAACGATAGCATTCAAATATGAAAGAATCATCTTAAGTTAAAAATTACATGCCAAGAATAAAGTCGTTCGTTACGAATAACATAATTACAGCCTAAAAGTTACATTAATGCTTTGGGACTACCATAGACAGCAATGTTAAGTAAACCAAAAGATATTCAAATCAAGTCAAGGAGTCGACTGCATCAGAGCTTCACCTCTATCCTACTGGCCCTCCGAGATCTACTTCACCACAGGATCAGAACTCTTAGCATGTTGACCAGAGGTAGTTGGTGCTTCAGAGGTCCCGCCTGTCCAATTCAGGAGAAGGAACCATTAAATAAACAATAAGCAATCAAGTTACAAAAAGCTAAAAGGGAAGACTTACCAGCATCTGCTCCTTGATCATCATCCTCTAATTGCACACCTACCTCCTCAGCGGTAAGCAGCCGCATACCCTCCTTCGCCGCCACTTTCTCCTCCTTGGTGAATTGAGCCGTAACCACATCCATTCTAAAGGCCATGCCACCCTTCTTATCTGCATCGGCCTTAGCCTCCTCCAGGGCCCTGAGATAAATCATGGCCATGACTCGGGGATAATCATCCATCCAAGATAAGTTACCCTGTTTCCAAGTATGAAAGTATATATCCTGAAGCATCTCATCCATTATCCCCTCATTCTCCTCGAACTCCCTTATTTGGTCCTCAGAAGCCAACAGCTTTGCAGTGGTGGCATCCCTCTCCGATTGGTATCACGAGCAGTCATCCGGAAAGGATTTCCTCATCGCTTCCATCTCCTCTTTCAGCTTGGTTTGAGCAAGCTCTACGGCTTCAAGTTTCCCGGATAACTCCTATACCCGCTCAAGATCCGCTTTCCAAACCTCATCCACCGTTGCAATAGCCATGTCAATCCGTTCCTTACAAACAGCCTCCATTTTCCGTAACTCTGCCCTGCTGACCTCTTCCATGGTTTTCTTTAATTGCCTAGAAGCAGCCTCATGTTGAGAGATGTAAATGGCCTGATCAGCGAGTTGCTTGGCCTGGTCGGAAACCATTAACCGCAATCGGATGTTAGCACTCCCGATTTCTTCCCCAGCCTTGACCAGTCGGGCATGATGCCCCACTAGCTTCCTGGTTTCTTCAGCAACCCGGTCAATGTTTGCCTTAGCTTCGTCCCCCAGAGTTACGACCCGAGTGGTAAGCAAATCAAGGTCCAGGGACTTAGCTTCATCCAATACTCTTACCATAGGATTACGGGGAAGAAGGTGCTCACCGGTAGCCTCATCAAAGGCAATAACACAAGAACCCGGATCCAGATCCGGATGACCTGCAAATGGATTACGAGCCAAGCCGGGATGGCCTATCCGGGTAACGGTAGGATTTTCAAACGGGTGCGGAGGAGGTATAGATTCAGTACTCTTCTTCGTGGTATCCCGAAGAGGCTGAGTTGGGGACTGAGGACCAGGTGAGGGTTCAAACAAGGAACGACTCCTCTTCTTCCTTTGGATATCCTCTTCGATAACTCCAAGAATAGGACGGTAGCCGACTACGTCTCCAGGGCGGTTAGTCGGAGGCTTTGGTTTGGTAGAAGCCTTGAGAAGTTTGTATTGTTCAAGGCGGTGCCGAACATCTGATGTCTTGGCCACCTTACCCGCTTCTGTGATAAAAACCAAGTGTTACAAGCATACATTGAGCTATAATTCAAGAAATATATCAAGTTAAGAAGAGTAAAGGGACGCCTTTGTATACAAACCCTTGGGAGGAGTAGGATATTTCAATGAGTCATGGATCTCATTCCAGGACGGGAGCTGACCATAAAATATTCCTAAATCCTTATCATAAATGGAGTCGGCAGGAGTCAAAAATTCACCTTGAATCACAGGAATTGCCTTAGCTGAAGCGCTCTTAGAAGACGAATCAGCGCCGGTCCCGGCCTTGTCAGCTTTTTTGGGCTTCTCCATTAAAGTCGATCCTTCCTCCAACCCTTCAAAATCTAGCGGAAGGCATCATCTGTCCACTCCTGGATCACACCTGCTTGCTCAGAAGAGAAAGCCCCAGTGCCATCACCACTCTGTCCGTCGCCACCATCACCGCTATGACCATCACCATCACCTTCTCCACCACTTCCACTCTCCGCCTCACCGCCTTCATCCTCGCCTCTTTCCTTCTCCACATCTTCCTCCTCCGGGACATCCGGACATGTGCTGGGGGAGGGTCCATCGGACTTCTTAAGTTTCTTCCCCCCGGCAATTGGATGTTTCAAGAAGGGTTTCCTTTTGCTGCTCTTCGCCGTAGCCCCTCCTTTAGCTTTGGCGGCCCTCTCCTCAACTGTGTCTCGTTGCTTGACCACAGACAGGCGTGGCAGAATCAAGTTGTGCTCCAAAAGAGTAGCATTCCTGATCAAATAAGAAGCTGCCCTCTCCTTTTCCGGAATGGCTTCTATTTCCTCAGCCATCCGAACCAAACGATCATTCTCTACAACCGCAAAGCCACCTGTCGCTAGCAAGAAATAAAGCACATAAGCAGGAGCATTATAGTCAGAACGAAAATTATAAGTAAGAGTCGACTTACAGCCAGAGGTGAAGCGGTGGAAAGAAACAGAGTCATCCTTGATAAAGAACCATTCCTTCTTGAACATGCTAAACTTTGAATATAAGTCCAGGACTGGCTTGGAAGACACGGCCGATTCTAAGCTAATATATGGAGACCCTTTCTTGTAGCCTCTCAACTTATACAGGTACCAGATCTCCCAACTGGAAGGGGGACGTCCGTATTTCCTCTGAAAAATAATGAACAGACTCACCAAGATGGCATAGGAGTTGGGCTGAAGCTGGAAAGGGGCCACCTTCAAGTATGTGATGAAGCTGACTATCCAAGCGTTGATCGGAGGAATGGCTCCGCACATGCAATGATACCTACTATAAGCAAAATATCCTTCAGGGGGGTTATACGGCATCACCCCTTTCCCAGGCAACATCATATGCGCTCTATCGATCCCAAAGGATCTAGATATAACGTCAAGCTGATCGTCTTTGAGGGAGCTGGGAAAGCAGTCAGGCGGTGAGTTCAAAAGCTCCTGAGGACCGTACCCATCTACTAATGATCTCGGGGATGGTCCATGACGTTCTGGCTCTGACTGAACTAGGGGGACTCCCCTTTGTCCTTGGATTTCTTCTTGTCAGAACGAGTTTCTACTTTATGAGACATTATCTGCAACACGAAAAAACATATCGTTAGAACAAGGGATGCAGACAAACAAGTACCTACGGCCTGGAATCTCATTCATAATTCAAAACATAAAAACTCATTCGGTAGTTCAAGCATAAGCCCATTCAGCACACATACTCCCCAAACTCATTCGGTAGTTCGAGGCGAAAGCCCATTCGGCACTCACACTCCCCAAACTCATTCGGTAGTTCGAGGCATAAGCCCATTCGGCACTCACACTCCCCAAACTCATTCGGTAGTTCAAGCATAAAATTTATTTGGCAGAGGAAAACCTCACCTGATCCGGTAGTCAAATCTGGTTCGGTACTTGATTGATTCGGCTATTTCAAACAGTGAAGGACGACAAAGGCGTAAAGCCCATACTTATAGGCAACATAGGAGGACCGGACCAACGGGTTCGGCACTTGGGCCGAATGAGGGTGTCCAAGTTGAGAAAAACAAAGCGCGACATATGCATGCATATGCCCCACTTTAGGGGGCAAATGTTGGGCGTGTTTCCACCGAACCAACCCACCACCGGACCAACGAAAGCACTGCCGAATCAATCAACGAAGGAACCACCGGACCGACCACACCAACCCACTACCGAACCAAAACCACTCCAAAGACTACAGAGCCAAAACCCCTCCAACCACCACCGGTCCAATGCTACCGAATCAAGGCAAAGAAGGCACTACCGAATCAAGGCAAAGAAGGCACCACCGAATCAAGGTAAGGGAGACACCACTGAACCAAGACTACCGGATCAGAACTCAACCCACCTACCACCGGTCCAAACAACGCTCCACCACCTACCGAACCAAAGCACTACCGAACCAAGATTGCCAGGCCAGATCACGTCAGCCCAGGCCCACCAGCAGCTATATACATCCAAGACCCCTACCCCCGGCCTCACTCTATAAATAGAGGGGTAGGGGTACAACAATAGCAGACAAGTTTGAGAGCTCAAGCACGGACAGAACTTTCAAACAACTTTCATACACTTGTAATCAAAGCTTTGTACTTGTAATCTGAATAGTGAAAGGGAATAACATATGAAGTGGACGTTGGCACATTCTGGCCGAACCACAATAAATCTGTGTGTCTTTTACAGTTTAGTCCCTGATTTTTACATATTTGCATAAATCACCCAAATCATTAAGAACAACATAAAATCGACTAAATCATAAGACTTGGAGGTGTTTGCCCATTTTTTGTGCAAATGTCTATTGATTTATCTTGTCATATAATCTAAGTTCCAACGTTGTTGTCCTCTTAAATTTTATAGTTTGTACCAAAATCTTTATCTCTTATTTATTTTGTTTTTTAATATTTAGCTATGATGTTCCCTTGTCTACAATTTAAATTACGACTCCACATTCGCTATTGTCATCTGAAACCTCATAATTTAATTTTTAATAAATGAAACCTGTATGTTCCCAACTTCCCATGCATTTTTTTCCTTTTCCGTGTTCGTTTCTTTAGAAACTCCAAATTCGATAAAAAGATGGCTTCTTCCAAGAGGGTTAGAAAAGAATTATAAGAATTTTGAACATTTTTTTCCCTTTTTTCCTTTTACATGTCATGTAATTGTCTCATTTTTTTTCCCCTCCGCATCCACTGTCCTGCATGTTAAATATACCTTTCTAAATCAATTGATATAAGGTGTTCACTACATTTTTTGATCATTTTTTCCTTTTACCTGTCATGTAACTATCCTCTGTCATTTTTTGATCATTTTTTCCTTTTACTTGTTATGTAATTATCCACTGTCATTTTTTGGGAGAAATGATATTTGGTATAGAGGTGGATAGTGCAATTTTGATACAAAGGTATCTATGCAATGGGCAGGCAAAGATGTCAGCGTGCAAATAATTGCATTGCAGAAGTTGAACTATCCACAGTCATGTAACTATCCATGAATAGTTCAACTATTTTAAATCAATTGAACCTGCATCCAAATAATATAGTTGACCTATTCAGATCTGATTCCGAAGAAAATAGTTGAACTATTCAAACCTGATTGGAAAAGTGTTGAGATCTCATTTGTGTTTATGTCTTCTTGTGTTTGCAGATGTTGCTTTGGTGCTTTCTGCTATTGCCATGTTGGCTTTTGTTTCTCTTTCTCTGCTATGGACTAGGACTATGGATATGGTTCCTTTACATCCTTGTTTAGTTATTTATATTAGCTTTCAGGTTTGGCATTTTCCATTGATGTAAATATCTTTGTATGATGATGTGTTAGTTGAATTTAATATCTTTCCACTAGCTACTGAGTGATGTATTGGTGTTAATGATGTGTTAGTAAAAATGAAGATAGCCTGTAGTGTGTTTCGTATGCAATTTTATTTGTTCATCATTTTATGCAGTGATGTACATCATGTACTGACGTATGTAATATGTACTTATTAAGTGTAGTTTTATTTATTCATCATTTCATGCAGTGAGCCAGTGAATGGATTCTCATCATATGCATTTGCAGTGAGCCAGTGAATGGATTCTCATCATATGCATTTACATGTAGTATATTTTAACTCAGCAAAGGGAGCGAAACAAAAACATAGTGCATGGAACCAGGTTTGGATTGGGGTGGGTCTGCCCGTGACCCATACGGGTCGTCGGGGCCAAAAATAGGACTCATGCCAGGTTTATAAGTCGGGTACGGGGCATGGGTAAAAAAAATTAGGGCGGGTTTGGGCATGGAAAATCCACCTCAACCCGTTCCATTGCCATCCCTACTCTCTGGTGTTCAAAAATTGATTTGAGTAGGCTGAGGTTTTCAGGTTTTAGTTGGCAAATAAATCTTCCAGTGACGAGCAGGTGGCTGATGAATAGCCATTTAAGAGTTACAGTTTATTTTGTTTATTTCTGTTGTGTGCATTAAGTCAGTTTTGACTATATAGCTTTAATCAACCAAAGGGGCATTGTCATATGTCGCTCTTGGTGTATTATTGTAATGATTATATTTGATCTTTACTTAGGAAAAGATATGGGATTATGTAACTTGGATATGAATTTGTTTTGAAATGTAATCGGTTAAATGTTGTTATTGGAAATATGTGATTTTGCTCATATTCAAGTACTTATGATATTGTAGATACCATTAGAATTACCGTACTTTGTCACCAGAAGTTAATACTATGGATGACTGCAGCATCTGTAGCGCTTAGCTTTTGAACTCTAGATACGGGATGTTACATTTAAGGTTATGTATAAATGAATATTTTGGGTTTTTTATGAAAATATTTTAAACAACACTTGTCTTAGGCCCTTATAAATGTAATTAAACCTTTAAAGAAGAGTTTTAAAGATAATGATTAAAAGTAAAGTGTTTTGGCTTTGTAGTAAACAATGATTTAGTAACATTTGTTTTTAAAACACTTGAGTAATATTTTAAAGTGGAAAAGTATTGTTAAACGATTACGCAAGTAAGGAATCTTTTTTAATAAAGATAGAAAAGTATAAGTTTACAAAATAAAAAAGAGAAAGGGTTTATAGTAACAATATTTGAATAACATTGTTTTTAACCTCTTTGATCATATTTTTAAGTAAAACTTGTTAATTGGTTTGTGATTATACTTATACCGTTGATATAAGTAGATGAATATTTTTAAAGTATTGAAAAAGGTATAAATGGATAGTGAAATTAAATATATATACACAAATATATAAAGGAAGTTTTAATCAACAAATGAGTATTAATTAACAAGTTTTGGTTAATGAAAGAAGTTTTATTGAATAAAAAGGAGTTTTACTAATAAAAAAGATTTTTAATTATAAAGGATAAATTAATTAAAAATGGATCTAAAAGTCGTTTAGGTGAACTGATCGTGCTTTGTATGAATTGATAGTGCTTGTGTGTTACTTATGAAAAGTATATGGGACTTAGTTTCCTTATGTGATTATTCTCATTTTTGTTGAATATGACCTTAGTTTGATTGTTTAGGAAATGTTAGTATTACTATGCTTAACACTAAAGCCAAGCGATGTAGGCTTCTCTATTGTGAGAACCAAGGCAGATGTTCGAGTATGGATAGAGCAGTAGAGCTCTAATATACCGACTTCCTTCTTGACTGAGGAATAGTTAAGCTCGAAGGCCAAAAACGTGTTAAGTATACGAACATTGATTTCTATAAGCAAATGTTTAAGATTCGATAGTCGATTGCCGATCTTAACCAAACTTAACCTAGGAAGTAATCGAAAGGCTTCGCGGATTTATACTAATGAGAACCCTCGGGGAGGAGTGTTGGTACGAAATGCCTCTAACTTTAACTTTCTTCTAAAAGAACCAGAATTGAGTTAATTGAAAATTCATCAGTTAGTTTTGAAGAGTCCGAAATCAGTAAGTGTTTTACTTACCAAATTCCGCTTCGGAACTATTATACGGTTCTATGTTTTGGAAGTGGAATGATGGAATCCATGTGTGGTTCTGAAATCTGTTAAGATAATAGAATCCATGTGGGATTAATGGTCTGTTAAAATATTGAAGACTCTCGTGGAAGATGTCGAACGTAACCTCGATATCGAAGAAATGACTAAATACGGAGTAGGATGCATAATCTTGTGTTTAGCTAGCCCATGAGGGTATATCAAATCCAGTATCTAGACTATGTTTATCGATATGTTGCGCGCGGCAGTTATTAATATTTGATGCCATACAATTCATCGTTGGACCAGTTATGTTGACCTTATGATATATTTAATCTAGAAATATACAACGCTCAAAAGGGAATTCTCTGACCCTTGTCATAGGAGTCGCCTCGAAGTGTTGAGGGCGTCTCCGTGAAAATCCCACACAATTAGCTAATGCGACTTAGCGGTTTTGATTGTGTAAATATTATTATTGTTGTGCTATACACTTCACACACCATAGTTATATTTCTTACTTATATTCTACACCATAGACATTATTATAATATCACAAGTTTTTCTATGAAATAGTTTAATTATCGTAAGGTAAAAATCCATCCATGTTTATTTGCGGCATGGACATACGAGATGCCCTTATTTTCGAAAGGTTTTATAAATATAAGAATCCGTAATTGAGTTTCTCACGCTGGTTTTACTAGACTGATACGAGTGTTATTTTCCTATAATGTTCGGATCGGTCCCGAGTATATTTTCAAATTCAGTTATGGACGCTTTGAGCTCTTGGAGAGAAAGTGGATGTTTACTAACTATATTATTTATTTCCACTACATTACTTTATGTGTGTACTAGTGTGAACCCGTGCTTCGCACACGGATATGGAAAAATATTGTACTTGCATAAGCCACATCCAAATATATAAGAATTTTAATATATTGGTAATGAAAAAACATCGTTGAACGATAATGTTACAATATTAACAATTTGCAAAGGTAACGAATACCCTGACAGAAAATGTTACAGTACTATTATGCAAAGATGAATGTGATGGTGAGTCTATATTTCACTGACTGATTTGTAAATAAAATATTGTATATTAATTGCTCAATATGTAGGAATCCATCGATTTGTAATAAATTATAGTTAATAATTATATTATAACTATTGTAATATTAAAAACAATTTCGGTGCCATGGTCATTTGAGAATCCAAAGCCATAAGTGAATCACGATAATAATAACTTTTAATCATGTGTCAAACTTAAAAAACAATTCGGTAGTTAGGAATCACTTATGCCAGTTTGAGCACATCCAATATTAAAGAAAGAAATATGAAATCAGAATAAAGTGGCTGCTATCAATCATTGAAACATACAAAAGAGTAAAACATTATCTCAACATCAAATAGGAAATGTAAAATGTCTCTATAACAAACAGGTCATGGGTTTAATATATTTTTTATCGTATAAAGCATGATTGAATCAAAGCAAAATAATGATAGTTGAATTTAGAAATGTAAAATCTTAAGTAGTTCAATATCTCGATAGTTGAACATAAGATTTGGATACAAATGAAGCAACTGAATGGAATATCTTCATAATAGAAAGCAAGCAGTTAGCGGGGGAAATAGGTGAGCAACGTCAGCCAATATTCAATGCTCAATTTCTGTTTGATATTTATTAACTTTCCATAAGCCAACATCATCAAATCCAAACTCTACTTTTGGTTCGATGCCTTCATCTTGTTCCTGCAAAAAGTTTCAGGCACAGAAGTCATAGTGACAGTAGTATTGATGTTGTAGGCTAAAATATATTATGTTCAAACTAAATAAAATATTATACAGAAAATGCCACGCGCAACCAAAAACTGAAATAAAATTGCATGAGCTGCAAGGATGCATAACATATTCAATATACTACACCTTGTAATGCACCTTAACAAAGCAGTAATAATTATAGGTGTAAAGTGAGTCGGTTTTAAGCTTTTAATGCATCATATATCTTTTGATACCAAAGAAAATAAACTTAAAAAGCATTTTAATCGGGTTATGTAGCATTTTGGTAACTTTTGGAATAATATAGTTTTAAATAAACTGCAAACTCAGAAATGACAATCTATGAATAAGTTTTTTGAATGGAAAATAATTGATTTAATGAAACACCATGTTTAATTCATTAGAAGATGTAACTTGAAAGGCCACATCACCTTAAAATCAAATTTAATGAAACTGTGAGCTATGATGGTCGTACACGTAGATGCAATTGACCAGAAAAAATGCTCGTATTGTTGCGCACCAACAAAACTCAAGATCCACATGTGTAAAGCTCTACAATGACCCATTACAGCTAATTTTTTAGTCAAATACCTGACCACCTTGAAGCAGTTTAATTAGATAATGAAACCTAATCTAATCAAACTAAAATCAAATGGCATATTGATCAATAATAAATTGGTGGGTAATACTTAGCTATTTTTAGCATCTAAGTTAGTAGGTACCAAAGTTCCTATGGTTGAAACTTTATTTTACTCATGTGTAAATGCAAGTGACAATTATGTGTTGGCCGTAATATCAGGGACTTGAATTATTGGAAGGCACTCAAGCATATATTCAACCTTTCACTGGTTGTACTTTGAAAACTAATTTGAAATCTTGTAGAATTCTAGAGTAAGATTCAATACCTATTGACAATAATCATCCCCACTAAAGTCACATACAAATCCAACAAAGATTCAGTATTGTGTTATACTCCCTAGACATCATTATATAATACCTAAGTGAAAATGGCATATCAATTCATGGTGCAGATTCTTGGGCGCATAACCGTGAAAATTAGCCAGTATTAAGCAAATTTAAGAATTGAATTATGTATCAATTTATGCAATCCCCTTGATTTCCATCGGCCATGCAACCAAGATCATGCACCATAATGTAGTTCATATATCTTATTACATAACATGTGCATTTAAAAAAATAAGAAGTAATAGTATATTTCTACATGTTTTGTCTTGATTATTTAACTACTCAATAATAGGGGTCAGCTCAAGTCATTAATATCAAGAGGTGGTATCAGTATATGATGGTGGCCTAATCTACATCATGAAATATAAGAATTTTTATAAATAATTAACAAATTTTACCTTTTACACTTCTGTCTTCTCATCGAGGTTTTAAAAAACTTCTTCAAAATCATATTGACCAAAAATTTGACCATTATATTATTCATTGTTATCTATAACAAAAGGTGGACAATTCATAACTCATAGATGCAAACAAAACAATATAAATATATTATTTAAATATCTGGAACTGAGTAGTACGTGAAGAAACAAATTACCAACCTCGCAAGGGAGAAAGTATAAGGAAAAATTGCACTGATTTTAAAATTGCACGCCCTACACACCTGGATATTTTCCGAACACTACCAATTGTTAGAAAATTGTAGAATATGTAATTGTTCATATAAATCACAAAATCAAATTATGTTAAGTACATAGTTTCATGACCATCAAACTAAATCTAAAAGACTTCTTTTACTATCCCTTTTATTATGTAATGGGTATGAAGATGGGTATAAGTGCATATCCACTCGTACATGAAACTAAAATTATTTATACGTCTATAGTTAATCAGAAAATTGTCCCTATAATGAATGCATGAAAATATATGTAAAACATGTTATAAATATCCGTCAAATTATTGAACTAAAATATCAACTGTGAGATGAACAAAAGTAAAATGGAAGATTCACATATGTATGTGCACATGATTCGGATAAGGTCATGTTCATCGCCATCAAAGTTTTATCATTTTACAATATTCACTATCATTGCGAAGCTTCAAAAACTTGATTGGTAATTAGAAAATTTAGCCAATATATCATTTGATGGACCTAACACAAAATTCATTTGTAGAAGAAGTGCCTGGTTTATTCATATTATTGTAATAAAAATGATAAATGAATAAGTAGTAATTACATCAGTAATAATAATTGTTTTATGTTACACCATTCCACAAAGTTATTTTAGATTTAAACTATTGTAGCATACAAAAGTAGAATAAAAGCATCAAAGTTAAAAAAAGGATATATAAAGATGAGGCTGAATGTATGCTTATTCATCTCAAGATTAGAAATTGTGCAGCTTGTTGCAAAATTTTGGCATCAATATTCACAGAGCATATAAAATAGCGAGCCACACTTAATTTGACTTCCAAAAAAAGTGTACATAAAAGAATGAAGCCGAACCTTTAGAAGCTTCGAGAAGCGCCCAGAGGCCCAGTTCGGTGATCCTAACAAATTGGTATAGTCCTAATAAATACGTAGGTAATAAAATAAAACAAAATGAAGGATTAGAATATGAGAAATCCACATGGGGTTATCATTTGAAAATCTACGTTAGTTGTTACCTGAAAAAATAAATAAAGATAATAATCAATATAACCTAAAACTCGAAGTATAAAAAATAAATTGAAAATCCAACAGAAATGCACTTATTTCAATCCTTAAATATGCAGGTGTAACGAAACTAAGATTGGCAGATGTGTCCTTATAAGAGTTATCTCTATTATTGAAAATCCACAATTATCACTATATATTAAAGTGAAAACTAAAATTCATAAATTTTATGAGCAAGAAAGTTAAGGATGACTTTCACTAGTACAAAAAGTGCATATTGCTTCGCCTCATTTGAATCGGTTGAAGTAAAAACTGATGCAAATAGAACTATTTGCATCAGTTCTATCTTAATAACCGATGCAATTGATACGTGGAAAGCAATAGTTAATAAAAAATCAAATTCGCATTAGTTGTCACCAACAACTGAAGAAAATACATCGATGCAAAAAGTTTTCGTGACATCGGTTTTAAAGTAAACCGACGCAGCTACATTAATTAGTGAAATCAACAGCCGCATCTTTTATTTCTCTCTATTTACCCCCAACTCTCCGCTTTCTCATCCATCAAACCTTAGATGTGGACGTCCCCTAAATTTTTTTCCTTTTTCCGTTTAGTGGATTTGTTTCTTTCTTTTCATTCTCTCCGGCTTGCTATTTCTCGCTCTTCGTTGTTCAGAACCAAATCTAACGCGTTATACATCTAGTGTGCTGATTCGTGGTACTGGTTCACCACATATTTCCTCACTGAAATTGTCAGGTTTATTTCTTTTCTCTTCACTCAATACTGATTTCTTCATCTTATAGTTGTGTTTTTATCCCTTGCTACTTTATGGACATTAATATGGGAAGATTTTTCCATTTAAACATCTATCAAAATAAATTTGCTGATTTAGAGTAACAGTATATATTATCATTTTTAATGTTTTAGTTGTGGCAACATATAGCGAAGTGTGTTCTTTTTACTATTCTTTAAATGATTTCAAATCTGGTGTTCTCTTTTAGGTTATTAACATTCCTCCGAATTTGATGAGCAATATGTAAGGTTTTTGTTGGTTTGGGATATTTGAAAATGTTCCATTTTGGCCTGCTATTTATTTTAAAAGATTTGTAATACTTTGTGTTTTTCTTAAACCATACTACAATCGGAAACTAATCTACATTTCATGTGAACATTGCAAAAACAACTTAGAGTAAGATATAGGTAATTCACTGTCATACTTTAGTTGCATAAAAATTGCAGCGTTAAAAGAAGTCATTAATTCGGACAAACACATAACTAGTATGCTAGGTGCTAAACCTCCTACTTTTTACTAGCAGGTCATATGTGATGCTCTACATTTAATGTTTAATGATGCGTTAGTGCATGAATATTTATTGGATAGTGAATTAAAAATATTACCATGACATAAAAAAAATCTTATTTCTTTATATGATTTACAATTTTTTAATCACATTATACTACCGAAGAATCACTCTCATTGTCTCAATCTAATTCGATAAAATAGTCAATAAGCTATAATCTCCAACTCCGTATCTTTATCTTATAAGACATTTTCTTATTACTAAGTTATTAGTTTTGATGAGTGAGTTTTATACGTATGCATGTGTATATACATTTTCCTTAAAGCATTAAGGCTTCAGGATTGGTTATGGAGGTTTGTCCAAAACATTGGTTTTCACAGTTGGGCATTGTGATTAAATTTCAGGTTTGAAATACACAAACACATACACACTACACAGATATATAGTTTGTTTCTATGTTTTGTAAATAATATTTGAACATACAATCTAAGAATTCCCACCATAAAACTATGGTCATAGGCACTTGAAACATACACTAATGCCTTAATACATTAATACTCTTAAAATAAACCATGCTTTTTAGGCATTGTGTAAATATCAATTTTGTGATGCTAAAGAACCATATTCAGTAATTATGTGTTCTGTCTTTCATCATTACAAAACAAAACAGAACCTTTCAATAATATATTTTTAATGCATTATATTCTACAAATCTTAATTTTCTATTACTAGCACAATCTCTTTCCATTTTTCAAAGCTTATACAAAAACATGGGTCACCCAAATTCCATAACTATAATCTAGAACAAAGCAAAATTATTTGTATGATGTTACATTGTTCACCTATTGTGAGAATTCAATGCTCTTATTCTTTGTTTGTACTGGAGCAGCTTACATGTTGGTCTTTTTCTATAGAATAACCGTTTGTATTTAATGCTTCAACTTCCAGTAAATTGACTTGTAAAACTTCGTTATTATTTGTGGACTGCATATTGTTTTCAACTATATTAACTTATGATCGTCCTCTAATGTGAAAAGACTCCAAATGTAGCTTTAAATTGGGACTGTTGTTTGCTGCGACATTATCTTATGTTGCATCTATTGACTGTGTTTCAGTATATGTTTCACTGAGTTGAGAATTTGCCTCTGCCTACGTGTTTAATGTTGCATTGTTTTGCATTACATCTGTATTTATTGGAATCTTATTATTTATAAGTAAAGTGTGGTCGGTTTTAGCATTTTGTGTATCATCCGGACATAGCATGCCTTTATCATTTGATGGTTGCATATTATGACAGGTACCATCACTTCTAGGTTTGTCACTATCCATTGTGGTTTCATGCGTCTTGTTGATATTTGGTTAGCCCAATGTTTTTCGAAAGTACAATATTTGAGGGGATGCCCAAAACATTTAGAATTTTGGCAAATGGTGGGTTTCCATTTGCACTCAAATCTTTGGGTGATTATTTCATTATTTTTTCACGTTTAAGAACATGACTTTCGAAGGAAAGTTAAACTCCTTGTTAATCTCAACAAGCACTTCTTGTTAATGTAAAATCTAGAGCATCATCAAGTGCCTTTCTTTGTTTCACGTAGCTATAGAATGGGACGGAGAGTTAGTAAACGATAGCTTGGCCTTAAAAACCATTAGCAAATTGGTAAAACCTTCTATTTTTGGATTCTAGTATTTTGGGTTCATAAATGAACACACAGACAGAGGGAGGGAAGGGTGTGTGTATGTAGCTGCATTTCTTCACTAATAACACGGTGTTTGTTCTATGATTTGTAGGAAATGCCGAGTTTCACCTTCGCAAACCAAGCAGGACTAGACATGCTCGAAACAACATTAATCGCTCTTCAAGATATCACATTAGAGAAAATATTTGACGATGACGGATGTAGAATTCTTTGCTCCGAATTCCCTATTATAGTGCGGCAGGTACCTGAATTCCCTTATTGTATATATGAAAATTATTAACTAGACTAGACTTGTCATTCGTTTCTTTATTTAAAATTATATACATAATATAGGGTTTTGGTTGTCGTAATGGTGGTATATGTGTTTCGAGCATGGGAAGATCGGTGTCGTACGAGAGGGCAGTTGCTTGGAAGGTGATGAATGATGAAGAAGAGGCTCACTATATTTGCTTCATGTTTGTTAATTGGTCTTTTGTTTAAGCCTGCTTTGAAGTGATAATTGAGTAAGATCGTGCATTTACTTATCCAACGTATATCATTCTATGTATTTAGGATTCATACGTCACTAATTATTACGTTCAGTTGTACATTGGTCAAGATTCTGTTTCTTTGAACTAAATTATGTTGCACTAGATTATTATTTTGCTAAACTGCTTTTTAAACTCAATCACCTTTTATGGTACAAAATGCATGTAAAGGTTTTCAATTTTCACTGTATTGACAATTTTGATAAATACTTATGTTCTATAAATATTCAGCAGCTGCTTAATTATTCTTGCAGCTATAAACTATAATGCTATGCAAAGGTGAAGTGCTTTTCCAATTTTATGCAAATAAATAATTTTCGAGCAGTCACTGATTCAAATAAATACAAAACTAGAATAAATAGCAACATCAACTAGGATGGTCGTTGTACTCCGTTAGGGTATTTAGATATGTCCTTAATATGAACTGATACATTGCTGCATCAACATACATGTTGAAAGTTCATCAGAACTAATATATTCTGGAATACACAATAACATCAGGATATGAAAAAAATCGATCAGAAAGGATGATCAAATCCAATGCACTATAAATTGACTAGCAATGAGAAACGAGAAACATGTAAAAGAACATATTTTTCGAGCAGTTTGCATACTAACTAAAAACATTATTATTACTTATGATGAAATAAATAAAGCTATATGCAGTTCTGCTTACGGCCCATGTATATTGCATTTCATATTTTAGTCGAAACATTAGAAAATAACGAATAACACATGCCTACATAAAAGCTTCTTCAATTTAATTACTACATCAAGCCTCTTGAACATTGTTGTTTGAGTTGGAGGCACTTTCATCTTTCAACTGTACTTCAAGCTTTGAATCATTGATGTTCTCATTACTGCTTTCTGCATTCGATACATCTCCATTAGTAGCCTCAGTTGTTTGGTTATCAGAATCTGTTGCCTCATTATTCTCGGTTGTTTGCTTCTTTGTATTTTCGTGCTCAGTATCTGTTGCTTGTCTGAATCATTTAGATCACTGTTCATAACTTGCTGATCTAAACCACTTTGCTCATTACCAGTTTCTTGCTTATTTGAGTCATTATCAGTTTCTTGCTTATCAGTGTATGGATGACTCAAATTTTTATATAATTATTTCTACATTAGTTAACCATGGTTTGATTAACTGTATGAAGTATGTATGACTAATTTTATCTCGCTTCTTTTTGACAGGTGTTGTATGATGCCTTTAAAACTTATAAGGTATATGGTGGCAAATCTCGAGGAATTAACTTGAAATGGATGATTGTTAAGGTGATTTATTTTGTACAAAATAAAAATAAACTTCTATGTTGGATATAAATTCAACATAACCTAACTATTAAATTATTGTGTAATATTGTTGTAGTGTCCTCAACAATCTAGATCGACGGATTGTGTATATTATGCGATGAGGTGTACTGTGTATGTATCCCTGCTGCAGTAGATGCAGAACTCCCTTTATCTTATTAGTTTGAAGAAAGGTATGTATGTTGTCTAGCCCAAAGATTGTGTGTACTTCCTATTTCATTATTATTTATTGGAAACTTGTCTGTTTATGGTTTGCATTAGTTTGCAAATTTATCTTTAGTTCGTGTTTAGTTGTGAAATTTTTCCCCCCTCTTCGAACACATTAGAAAGCTTTATGGTTTTATGTTTTTAGAAATCATTTCATCAATAATAATGAAATGCAACAAGGTAACAATGTCGCAGTCTTTAGGTATTGAAATGAAGAAGCCGACCTTGTCAGGTTAGTTATACTAGATTTTCTCAGGAATTTTTATCCTGGCTAGTTGAGAATGATTTGCAAACTCGTAACTAGCATATAGAACTAGCGTGGGACCTTCCATCTTGTACTGTTAGTTAAGAAAATTTTACCCGGGTGGCATCAATTCCTGGCAGTTATGCCCGTTTTATCATTGTGAACAATAAAATTCACTGAGCAGATTACGGTTTTTCAGCCATACAACTTTTGGGGATTGCTTTTAAACATAGCTTGTGACATTACCATTAACCGAACCAGTCTATCAGCTGATGCCTCACATTTGGAATTATTAGCATTATTTTTGTTTTTGATTTCGTTCATAGAAAGCCTGTATTTCTTCAGTATCACCCTCCTGGTTTTTTTATGTTTTATTTCTTTTTTCAATCTGTAGCCTACTGGGTTATATAATTATTAAACCCTCTCTTCATGTATCAACTTGAAAATGGGGTTTATAAGGTGGTAATAATTAGATCATCATGAATGAAGCAGGGTTAAACAGTTTCGACAGTCAAATATACTAAAGCCTTTAAAGAATTACTATTGTTGGTACTTTAATATACAGGTAAATATTATATATGTCTGCGTCGGTTTGTTTTTAAGTTGGTTGGTCTTCATTTCATTTTAAACAATGGGGTTTGTTATTTTGGTGAGAATCATTTTGAAAGTGCTGGTGCGGATCGTGCTATATGGAATTATAATATACCAGTGCAGAAATAAAACAAAGTTACTGTAGCAGAGTAAATAAGAAAAAATAAAACAAGCACACTGGGAATTTTTATACTGGTTTGAACTTCCCGTTCTACGTCCAGCTCCAGATTCCTTCTGGAATTTCATTAACAACAATCCTCGCTTAACCCGGAGGAACGAGTTTACAACAACCCTTGAACAGCCGAACAAGGGACCTGAGCAGCAGAATAGGATTTCGCCTCAACCGTCGAAGAGGACTTCACTTGCTTGAACGGCGGAACAGGACTTCAATTTATATAGAAAGTATATGACACAGTGTGTTCTTAATAACACGGTTTGTCTCTTGATAGTACAATCTTCCTATAATCTTCTACTTTTGATATATGTGTGTATGTGAAGAATGTGGAAGTAAATGAATGATTATGTATAAATTTGAATGCTCAAAATGTTAGAACCAGTGTAGTATATAAATAGAAAGCTTTTGATCAATTCGGTGAATTAAACAAATGATTCTAATATGTTTATATAGAGTATAAAGGGTTGTAATCATTTGTGAAAAGTTATCATGAAAGAGTATGGATGTATCTCTTAGTAAAAGGTTGTAACTCTTCATGAAAATGAAATGTCTTTTCAAAAATATAGCAGTTGAAGAAATTCAGCGGTCTGAAAATAAATTTCAGACTTTTGAAATGTGAAACGTGCAAACCAGAAAAGAAATAGGCTATTTTTGCCTAGATTCAGACGTCTGAAATTACGAATTCAGACATCTAAATATTGTTAAAAAAATAAATTTAACTTCAGATTCAGACGTCTGAATAGGTCGTTTCAGACGTTTGTATTTGACCTGAATTTTGAGTTTAAGCCTTGTGCAAAAAAATTTGAGTAGGTGCATATATATATCGACAGGAGAGATTTTCACAATAATTTAAATCTAAACATTGACTCAATACAGCATATATTCAGCATGAAGATGTAGCCCTGCAAAAGTATGTTAGTATTGAAAAAAAAATAACGTATATAGTTGCCGTAGTCAAAATATATATGAAACATCGTAAACGAGGTTTCAACATTCTCCCCCCTTTTGACAATGACAACTATATACTATGAGAAGTATATATTATATATACATACTCCTTCTTTTCAACAAACTCCCCTTGTCAAAAAGCATCAATACCTTCTCCCCCTTTGTCATTGCAAAAAGGTAATCAAACAAAGTAGACATGAATTTAAAAAAAGACTACAATTCAGAAGATAATAATAGGTTCATTACAGCATAAAAATTCAGAAATAAACAAACAAAAACAAAAACAAAAGAAATTAGAATCTAAGACTTGAGTCACTTCCAACATCATCATCATCATCACCATTTTTATTCCCCGAGCTTGATGACCATTGAAATGGAGCGGGGTTGAAAATTTTGGTAGATGACGAGGTGGAACAACCAATACGTTCTCAAATTTTGTTTAGAAAGCCGCGAATGGAATTAAAACTTTTTTCAGATTTCCGTTCAAGTTTTACCATTCGGTTTTGAAGCTAACTCATTTTCTAAAAGTGTAGTAGAAAACTCATAGATTTTGAAGAGAGACAATACCAAGCTCTCGTCTTAGTTTAATAAAAACATTTTCTAAAAGTAGTTTTGTAAAAATATCAGCTAACTGGTTTTCAGAAGAAACAAAGTCCAAATTTATTGTTCCCTTTTCAACATTGTCACGAAGAAAATGATGACGGATGTCAATATGTTTTGTTCCTGAATGATTGATAGGATTTTTAGACAAGTTAATAGCACTTGAGTTGTCACAATATATAGTTGAGTTTGATAAATTTATATTGAAATCTTAAAGTGTTTGTTGCGTATAAATTACTTGAGTACACGCCAAAACAGCAGAAATATATTCTGCTTCACATGTAGAAAGAGAAACACAGTTTTGTTTCTTACTAAACCAAGATACGAGTGATTTTCCAATAAAATGGCACGTACCACTTGTACTTTTTCGATCTGTTCGAGAACCACTGAAGTCAGCATCACTGTATGAAACTAATTCGAATGGACATTCTTTAGAATAGAACAGACCAAAATCCTTTGTGTTTGTAAGATAACGTAATATCTGTTTTACTGCTCTTAAATGCGATTCTTTTGGATTGGCTTCGAATCTAGCATACAAACAAACACTCATCATTATATCAAGATGACTTGCAGTTAAATATAGTAATGATCCAATCATACTTCGGTATAGTTTTTGGTCAACACTTTTGTCATTGTCATCTTTTTCAAGATGTGTTGTTGTACTCATTGGATTTGGTTTGGCAGAAGTATTTTCCATTCCGAATCGTTTAATTAAATTATTACAATATTTTTCTTGATTAATGAAAATACCATTTTGAAGTTGTTTAATTTGTAAACCAAGAAAATATGTTAGTTCTCCCATATGAGACATTTCAAATTCTTTGGTCATTATTTCGGAGAAGTCTTGACACAATTTGTCATTAGTAGAACCAAAAATGATATCATCAACATAAATTTGAACTATTAAAATATCCTTTTTCAAATGTTTAATAAAAAGTGTTTGATCAGCTTTCATAGATAAGTCTTTAATCGATCATACCAAGCACGTGGTGCTTGTTTTAAACCGTAAAGAGCTTTCTTAAGTTTATAAACATGATTAGAAAATTTCTTGTGAATAAATAAGGGAGGTTGTTCAACATATACCTTTCTTTTATATAATCATTCAAAAAAGCATTTTTAACGTCCATTTGATAAAGTTTGAAACTGTGAAAACATGCATAGGCCAATAAGGTTCGTATTGCTTACAGTTTTGCAAATGGAGCAAACATTTCTTCATAGTCAATTCCTTATTCTTGATTGTATCCTTGTGCAACTAGCCTTGCTTTATTTCTAGTGATGTTTCCTTGTTTATCTACTTTGTTCTTATAGACCCATTTTGTTCCAACAACGGTTTGATCACTTGGTCGAGGAACAAGTTCCCAAACTTCATTGCGTTCAAACTGATTTAGTTCTTCTTGCATAGAAATTATCCAATAATCATCTGTGGAAGCTTCTTTGGGATTCTTGCGTTCAATATTAGAAAGGAATGCTACGTGGCCCATTTGGTTTAGTTGACTTTTAGTTCGAACGTTTGAATTAATTTCTCCAATAATATTTTGAACAGGAGGATCCTGTAATATTTTTGGTGGAGATCTTAACTCAACATTATTATTATCAACAATGTTTTCATTGTTTTCAAGATTTGTAGCTTCCGTATTTGTAATGTTATCTGGAAAATCTTCACCATCTTTTATATCTGGTTTTTGTAGAAAATTATCATCGAAAGATATGTTCAACGTTTCTTCAACAGTATTTGATTTTTTATTAAATACACGATTAGCTTTGCTACGATCTGAATATCGTAGAAAGATTCCTTCGTCGGATTTTGCATCGAATTTTCCAAGCTGATCTTTTGTATTTAATATAAAACATTTTGATCCAAACACTTTAAGATAAGAAATCATTGGTTTTCTTCCAGTAAAAAGTTCATAAGAAGTGTTTTTCGTTAGAGGTCGAATAGAGGCACGATTCAAAACATAACAAGCAGTTGCAACGGCTTCTGCCCAGAAATGTTTTCCGAGAGTGCTTCCATTTAACAAAGTTCGTGCACATTCTTGTAGAGTTCTGTTTTTACGTTCTACAACCCCATTTTGTTGTGGAGTTCTAGGAAACGAAAATTTATGAAAAATTCCTTTCTTTTAACAAAAATGGTCAAAAACTTCATTTTCAAATTCTCCTCCATGATCACTTCTTATATTCTTTATTTTCAAACCTTTTAAATTTTGAATTCGCTTGACAAAAGATTTAAAATGATCAAACGCATCACTTTTGTTTTTCATAAAAATGGTCCTAGTATATCTAGAAAAATCATCTACTATTACAAACACATATTTATTATGGTTTAAGGATTGAACTTGTGTTGGCCCAAATAGATCCATGTGTAGTAATTCAAGTGGTTGTAAAGTAGAAATAATTTTCTTAAATTTAAAAGATGATTTAGTTAATTTTCCTAATTGACATGCATCACAAATATGATTAACTTTGAAGTTCATTTTTGGTAATCCTCTGACAAAGTCATTTTTAGAAAGTTTGTTTATAGTTTTGAAGTTGATATGACAGAATCTTTTGTGCCATAGCCAAGGATCATTTTCATTAGCTATTAAACACATATCTGAATTGTGATTGATTTTCATATTTAGAATATAGATATTTCTGTCTCTATTTCCTTAAAATATAAGATTTTGATTTTTATCAAAGATGTTACACTTATCTTTGGAAAAAGATATTTTGAAACCTTTGTCACATAATTGGCCGATACTTAAAAGATTGTGTTTTAAATTTTTGACTAATAAAACATTAGAAATAAGAGGTAAATTAGATGTACCGACATTGCTGATGTCGCCTTTTCCAATGATATATCCTTTAGAATTGTCTCCAAAAGTGACAGAGCCTCCATTTGAGTAAGTAATGTTTGATAGCATATTTTTGTCTCCAGTCATATGTTTTGAGCAACCGCTGTCGAGTATCCACTTTCCTCTCTTTATAAGTGGGTTCTGCAAAAAATAATAATAACATTGGTACCCACTTTGTGATAGGGTCTTAAGAGTTAGATCTTAGGAAACCAAACCTAAGTAGGTTCAGTATCCCCCTTAAAAATATAATTTTGATTTTTATGAACAGTTTCCAAAAAGGTATTTATATATTTATTCCTAATCAAACTATTGTTTGTTTTAGGAACCCATATTTTTATGGTTTAGAATTATTTTTCCTCTTTGGATAGGTATTAATATAAGAGATATTTCTCCTAATTTCCTTTTTATTTGGAGATTTTGATTTCTTAGAGTATCCTAGTCCTTTCTTATTGGAAATGGATTGAGAATTTTCAATAATATTGGATAGATTTTCTCTACCTTTATTAAAGTTAGAAACATTTCTAGTAATATTATCTAACTTGGTTTTGAGGCAAGTATTATCTAATTCTATCATTTTGATCTTAGTTTTTAGCTCATGATTTTCAGAGACAAGAGAATCATTCTTTTCTTTTTGAGTTTCAATTTCTTGACTCAATAAAGTAAGTTGAGAGTTATCATTAGAGAAGCTATCTTGAAGTTTTCCAAGTTCTTCTTCTAATATTTTCTTTTCATCGTTAAGCATATCTCTCTCGAATTCTGCTTTCCTCTGATTTTCTAGAGCTTATTTATATTTTCTTTTGATGTTTTTTAAATTATCAAGAAGTTCTGAATTAATTTCAATCATATCATCAAAAGTAAGATCATTTACCTCATTTCCTGTAGCCATAAAACAAACATCTGCTTGTTCTTTCTCACTATCACCGCTGCTTTCTGAAGAAGAGGAATCCGAGTCATCCCATGTTACTAAAAACGCTTTTCTTTTAAACTTGTCCTTTCGATTCTTGTTGTGATATGTTTTCTTTTGTTCTGGACAGTCTTTTTGCATGTGCCCCTTCTTGTGGCAGTTAAAGCATTCTAGTATAGATGACGATTGCTTATTTGTATTGTTATTGAGATTTCTTTTCTTATTTTCTGATTTCCTTTTATGTACTTCAATTTTTTTTAAAAGTTTTTAGCAATGAATGCTAAGTCTTCTTCATCAGAGTTAGATTCTTCTTTTTCAGCATGAAATGCCGTATTCTTTTTGTCTTGTGCTTGCACTCTTTTAACCTGCAAATTCACTTCGTAGGACATTAGATTTCCTATTAACTCTTCTGGTTTCATGGTAGAAAGATCATTAGCTTCTTCAATTGCTAAGACCTTTCTTTTCCATTCATCAGTTAAAGAGTTAAGGATTTTCAAAACAATATCTGTAACGCCCTAAATTTTCGACTTTCGAAAATTCAACATCGACACTCACTTTATCGACTGCCGAGAAATCGAAGGTCAAAAACCGGAATGTTATGGGGTTTAAAAAGAATTTAAGAAAAGAAAAAGAAAGAAGAGAGAAGAGATAGGAAATAGAGAGAAAAGAAGATAGATAATTTTTAGAAAACAGAGAATTTTAAAAATAGAAGATAGAAGAATTTTAAAATAGAACGGACAAAAGAAAACAACAGAACAACAACAGAATCTCACAATTCGCAGCGGAACAACATATAATAATAAATGAATAATCTTTAAACAAAGAACCATATCAGTTATTACATTACATTTCATTTCATTACATCATATCATCAGAGTGTACAACAACATACAACAATAAACAGTGCAGCGGAAAAGAAATACTATATAAACTAGTAATACGCCATGCCATCCAGCTTGCCTCCAGCAACTCCAGAATATCCAGTTATCCTGATAAACCTAACTCTTAACTGCCCGTGTGGAAATTTGTGGGCACCCAGAGTTTAGGAAGGAAAACAATAAACTCCGAGTCAGTCATGTGACTGGTGTGAGAACTCAAAACAGTTTATTTACCTTTAAAATCAAAATAGAGGAATATTTTTAAATTCAATTCGCAATGCTTTTAAAAATGAGACTACCATAAGACCTCCCACCACACACACAATGCAAACGCAGACTTGGAGGAGATTTCTCCTTATGATAGTCAAACATGCTTGATACGCATTTAAAAAGAGCATTTGATATTATTATTAGTGCATAGTGTAGGAAAAATTCATTTCGAAAGTAGAATATAAATCTTAGCCAACATACGACCATTATCGTATGCCTACTATAGCTAACTATGTTCAATAGCAGGTTACCGCCACATTCCATAGCAGGTTCTACAACTAAAACCGTACAAGTCTCGTATTGTTTCTTTGGATTTCCAACGAATGGTCAGGCCAAGGAACTTCCCATTGCCACATGAGAATGCCTCTGGATGGACATCCCCGAGAACCAAACCGGATCTCTACCAACACAAGGCCGGGTTACTCCTAACTGAGTAACAACTGACCGAATATGCCATCCCCCGGTCCTTTGGGACCTTTTTCCGAGAGCGCTCTCTAATCAATTCACACAATCATAACAAAGTGTTTTCAACATGAGTAAGTATCTGGGCTCCATACCATGATACCACCCTTTTCCAGAAGGAAATGGACACATCCTAAAGGGTGCTACCCCTCATAACCTTGCTGCTTCTTTCCTGTTTTGACCATTCACGGGGTGTGAGGCTCGACGAAGTCACGTCCACAAAAACATACTTTATACAAAAGCCATGCTTTGGGTCAACAAATGATCAACACAATGATCACAAGGATAGACGATCTAATAAACGATCCTATCACAAATAATCAACACAATGATCATTTCAGCAACACTCAGCATGTCACATTACCAAATTGGGAATATATCGCTGATAACTTCAACTATATAACCTCTGAGCTCGTACGTCTCAGAGAAGGGTGTTAAGCAAAGAATAAATTCTCCGCCACCAACAGAAATATATTTGAAAGAAATCGGCTTTATATCTCAACTTGTAATGTCAGACATACAATCCATACAAGTCTGTTCCGGGCTCGAACAGAACCGAAGGCACTTACAAAGAAGTCCTTGCAATCCGGATATTCACAATCCTGATCGGATTTCCCATCACTTAGGGAGTCTCTATACCGTTGCAACTCAGTGCAGAGACAATCGACAGGTCATCCTATCGCTCTCGCAAATACCGGGTCTTCAACACCGATCTTCAAATGCGATTCACAACGACGTATCACATATTCGGAGTGGGTTATACGACCCCATGGTCCTTTCCCGGTTAACCCGAATAGTGAGCGCTTATTCAAAAATAAGTGTGCATTCAAATTCAATCAATTCACATCAAATACCCATTCAAAGGGAAATACTGATAGTCAGTTATTGAACTATCACTGGATATGCACACATCACCAGATTCCAAATAATTTTCCAAATTATTATTTTCCAAAATATCTTTACAAGATGTAAAATTTCAACACTTCAAAAATAAATCAACATTTATTTTCAAACAATTCCCTTTTCACTTATAAATTCCAAAATGAATTTATATTTCAAAATATTCGTGCATATACGATTTCAACTATCCATTTCCAATTTATCTTCAAAAAGATAAATTCTAAATATTCACTTCATATTTGAAAACATTTCCATACTTATTATTCATAAGTAATTCACAAATCTTTTTATTTTCAACACTTAGAAAATATTCAATATACTTAAATCGAATTAAGTATATAATTCATTCTTTAAGGAAATCATTCACTTAAACATATTTGCTTGGGCCAAAACGAATGTTGCGTAAAACATCGTTACGACGACCCAAAATCACTAGTATAGGGATTCGAAATTAAAATAGATATATAAATCCCAATACTATACAAAAACATTTCCTTTCGGAAATCATTTACTATAACAACAGTGTTATAGTCCATCATTCCCTTTCATTTCTCGAAACATCTATTTCAACAATAAATGTTGAAATCTATGGTTTCGAATCTCAACATGTTTAAAAACATCGTTAGATTGTTTTAATTCTATTTAAAACATCACATTCAAAACAATTCCTTTAACGTATTATTCACTATTCAAAAATTGTGAACATACCTCGTTAACAAATTTCATCATTTTATTCAATTTATTTTAAAGGATTATTCACTATTTAAAAATGTGAATATAACTCCATTAATAGGTTATAACAATTAACTTATCAAAATAAGTCGTTTGCGGATTTATAAAACAACGTTTATAAATTCCGTTTCTATTTATTTATAAAAACTTCCTTTAATAAACTCCTTTATTAACCTATTCCAATTTATAACTAAATTATAAACTAAACGTTCATATTATAAGTTAAATACTTATAAAACGATTATTTTATAAGATCGTTCTTTTAAACTTCATAATTATAAATCTTATAACTTATAAGATTCATTTATTTAACCAAATCTATTCTTCAATTAACTTCACAAATTTATAAATCTTACTATTTATAAATTTCATTTATAACTTCACAGTTTATAATTCTATAAATTTCATTCATTTATGAAATTCATTTTCACTACATTCAAACACTTATAAAAACTCGTTTTATAATGTCTATATTTCAATTTATAAATATCCATTTATAAATCTCTTAATATAAATCAGTTTATATTATTATTCTAAACCGTCTTTAAATTCCTTTATAATTTCATCATTTAGATTTATAAAATAATCAAATTTTATAAATCCTATATTTAAACTTTTATCATATATCCAAAAATCCAATCTAAATTATTTTATAAAATCATTAGTTCATATTTCTCAAAAATCGACTTTTAATCGTATTTCTAAAAATCAGCTTTTTAACTATATTTCACAAAAACCATAATTTTTATAACTTAAAAAATTATAACGTTTATTTATTTATAATGGATCAATTCCAAAAATATGGTATATTTTCAAAATCACTTTTAAAATCATTTTAAAATCCCAAAATCTGGGTCCAATAATGCTACACACCAAATAGTCAATCACGACTAATAACGATATCATATATCGATATGATAATCCATCAAATATCAAAATATCTGAAATCAAAAAAAACTGTTGAGGAATCCAGTTGGATCCCTCCAACCTGTTTCCTGCATCCAAAAACATTAGCACAATACCAATTTCGCTCCAGTACGAAATTATCGCGGTACATGTTTTTAATAAATATTATCCGCTTACTAACGGCGTAATAAGGTCTCATCCGCTAAAAAATACGGGAAATCAATCAACTGCAATATATACATATGCCAATATATATATATTGATATTATATATAATACCAATTTCACTGTTTATGAAATATTCGCGGTATATGTTTATAATAAATAACATCCGCTTACTAACGGCGCATAATGTCTATTTTAACAATCAATAATTTACAGTCATCATTCAAACATGCATTCAAATATTTTAAATCTAACTATTTAAAATAAAATCGAAACCTATTCGATTGAGTGAGAAGTTCTCACCTTGGTTTTAATTTCCGTTTTAGCTTTTATTTCGAATAAAATTAAACGCGCGTTTAATTTTACCCGAAATTCTCACTAACTCCAAACGACTCCAAACCAACTCCATCGCGTAGTGCTCGTCCATACAATTCCAACGCAACTGAGTTTGCATTTTTTCGACCTCGTATGAAAAAGTTATGATTTTTACAAGTTTGAACGTGATTTTATATAACAATTATAACATAAACTTTTATAATTTTAACCTATGCCTAATCCATGCCATTAGATCATGATCCAAGGGCTCCCCTCCATCTCCTACATTCACGCAACCATCTCCAGGCAATTAGAATAGAGGCCGAACCCAACATGTAGATTAGGGTTAAATTATTCGCCAAAATCACTCGACGATATCACGATCAGGAACTTGCACTCGACTCGCCATGCTCCCCTCTACCCACGGCCTCAACAAGAGCAAGCTCGGCCATGTCTAGCACATGGAAAGTCGTGCCAAAACTGATGGGAACGGCCACACCTATCTCACACTACGATGCTCCAAACTTCATCAAATCCGTATGGATTTCAAGATCTTGCGAAGCTCTATAACTTTGTAGTTGATGGCTTCGTGAATCGATGAATGGATTGAGAGATTTTGAGGGAGGAAGCTTGTGAATTTCTGGCCCTTCATTGCTAAAGTGGCGGCTAGGGTTTTATGTTGTTATATTTTTTTTTTTTAATTATGAAGGGGTAGGGTGGCATATTTATAGAGAAACGAACGACACTATTCACCCGGAAACTCCGAACTCCGATTTAGACGCCGTAACCAGCGTACCTAGGGTTTATCCCGCGTTCCGGACACAATGGAACAGGTTTCGGAAGCTAATTCGGAAGTATGTGCGAGTTATGGCTGAAAACGCTCAATTTAAATTAAACCGATTTAAATTGATTTCTAGGCGTTTTAATTTGTACCGGACAAACGGTAAATCCAATTAACTTGAAATTTGAAACCTTACAATAATATCACATTACGGATCCGATGAAACTGGTTTCGTCGAAATCCGAGACTTTTTGAAAAATGGCTATTTTGACTCGCCAAATTTAAATTAAAAATAATTCGATGCGTTTCGAGCTGCCACGATCAAACGATAACTCCGATTGACACGAAAATTGAAATCCGGTAATAACTAACTATTACGGATCCAATGAAACTGGTTTCGTTCAATTCTGAGACTGTTCAAAAATTGGCTATTTTACAGTCGATTATTTAATATTAAAATATTCAATTTTCACAAATTAACTTTTAATTCGATTTTAAAAGTTCTAAAATATCTCTATAACTCCAGTATGATTAAATAAAATTTTCCAAATTATTTCTAATCATATTTAACTATATTTTTAATTATTTCCATAATTTAACATATTAAATTATCGATTTAATTATTCAATTAAATCCAATAATTCAAATAAAAATTTATTTGACTTATAAATTCACTTATAAATATTTAAAATTAATTAAATATTCAAATTTAAATTTATAAAAATTCTGGGTCGTTACAATCTTTCCCCCTTAAAAGAATTTCGTCCTCGAAATTACAAGTAAGAAAAGTTATAGAATTTATTAACTTTTCCAAAATTCATAATTAAACTTCTTATAAATCTTTACTAAGTTTTCGAATCATACTTAGTTATGTTTTCAAAAACAACTACTATTGTTTAACTTTCAATTCCAAAATCAAAGTTGAAGTTTTCAAAATTTTCCCATTTTTTCTCAAATTTTTTCTAACGCCTTAAATTTTCGGAAAAATTCGCCATAGTCTCCTTTGCGCGGCTCGATCCGAAAAAAAAAATGACAGTATATATATCACAAATATACATCTCATCAAGTAATGAGGCATCCCGAAGGGAAAAAAGTGTAAAAGTGCGATATTTAATCCGAGATATGTACCTTATATTTTATTAGCGAGCATATACGGCTAATATAGCGCTAAAGCGAACTCCAAATGCGAAGCAAACGCGATCCGCACCTACTAATCACTCAACAAACAACATGAGAACATGCACATATGCAAATAATCTCAATATACAACATATAGTAACATATCAACTATATATATCACATAGCAAATGCAACAATAGCAATATATATTCAACCATCAACCAACTAACATTCAACAAATTCATTCATATTCTCATTAATACTTAATGAATTGGTTTTCACTCTAAATCATATTTGATTCATCAACATTGGATTTTATCAACATTCATTCTCAATTCAATTAGTTTACATTACTAATTAAATCCAATTCACTTTCGATTCTATTCAAATTTATTTACTTCTAATTTGAATTCAATTACATTAGCTTTCAATTTCATTAACACTTAATGAATTACATATAATCAATCAACAATCATATAACAACCAAAGTGTATTGATTACAACCAAATTTCTTCGCTTCACTTACATTCATTTTTTTATTCAACTTCTAATAACATTAGATTTCAATGAATTTACACTTATATTCATTATTCCATATCAATTTAATTCACATTTAATCGATTAACATTCAATTCATCCATTCAATTACAAAAGTTGAATTTCTATTCACATAACTTAAGTTCATATCTATCACTTAACTTAATTAATTTAGTTTGATACCAATATCAACTTCATTTACATTACTTAAGTTATATTTCATTTAATCTTGAAATTCACCTTTATTTACAACTCATATTCATATAATTTCACTTCTTATTTATATAAGTTTATTTCACAATTGTAAATTACTTTAATTATAATTCAATTCTTATAATTCTTTTGCTTAGATTATTCAAACAACCTAACAATCAATTTATATATACATTTAATAATTCTGAAAAATTATTTCTTTCATATATAAAATATAATCAAGGCAAAATTATTTCATTTACCCAATTTAAAAACAATATTATGTCGAATTGTTCTATTCAAGTGTTTAGAAACCCCTTCGGCTCAGTTTCGAGGCTGTGCTGACGAAAGTTCATATACCACTCAACAAACCAATCATCACAATATAAAACAATTTTTATTCACTAACAAATACGCTCTCATAGCTATTATTACACTCAAACTCATTCTAGAGTACTACTGACTCTATCTCTAATGAGTAATACCCAACAGAACCATGGTTGTCGCTTAACCATCAGCTCTGATACCAAATGTAACGCCCTAAATTTTCGACTTTCGAAAATTCAACATCGACACTCACTTTATCGACTGCCGAGAAATCGAAGGTCAAAAACCGGAATGTTATGGGGTTTAAAAAGGATTTAAGAAAAGAAAAAGAAAGAAGAGAGAAGAGATAGGAAATAGAGAGAAAAGAAGATAGATAATTTTTAGAAAACAGAGAATTTTAAAAATAGAAGATAGAAGAATTTTAAAATAGAACGGACAAAAGAAAACAACAGAACAACAACAGAATCTCACAATTCGCAGCGGAACAACATATAATAATAAATGAATAATCTTTAAACAAAGAACCATATCAGTTATTACATTACATTTCATTTCATTACATCATATCATCAGAGTGTACAACAACATACAACAATAAACAGTGCAGCGGAAAAGAAATACTATATAAACTAGTAATACGCCATGCCATCCAGCTTGCCTCCAGCAACTCCAGAATATCCAGTTATCCTGATAAACCTAACTCTTAACTGCCCGTGTGGAAATTTGTGGGCACCCAGAGTTTAGGAAGGAAAACAATAAACTCCGAGTCAGTCATGTGACTGGTGTGAGAACTCAAAACAGTTTATTTACCTTTAAAATCAAAATAGAGGAATATTTTTAAATTCAATTCGCAATGCTTTTAAAAATGAGACTACCATAAGACCTCCCACCACACACACAATGCAAACGCAGACTTGGAGGAGATTTCTCCTTATGATAGTCAAACATGCTTGATACGCATTTAAAAAGAGCATTTGATATTATTATTAGTGCATAGTGTAGGAAAAATTCATTTCGAAAGTAGAATATAAATCTTAGCCAACATACGACCATTATCGTATGCCTACTATAGCTAACTATGTTCAATAGCAGGTTACCGCCACATTCCATAGCAGGTTCTACAACTAAAACCGTACAAGTCTCGTATTGTTTCTTTGGATTTCCAACGAATGGTCAGGCCAAGGAACTTCCCATTGCCACATGAGAATGCCTCTGGATGGACATCCCCGAGAACCAAACCGGATCTCTACCAACACAAGGCCGGGTTACTCCTAACTGAGTAACAACTGACCGAATATGCCATCCCCCGGTCCTTTGGGACCTTTTTCCGAGAGCGCTCTCTAATCAATTCACACAATCATAACAAAGTGTTTTCAACATGAGTAAGTATCTGGGCTCCATACCATGATACCACCCTTTTCCAGAAGGAAATGGACACATCCTAAAGGGTGCTACCCCTCATAACCTTGCTGCTTCTTTCCTGTTTTGACCATTCACGGGGTGTGAGGCTCGACGAAGTCACGTCCACAAAAACATACTTTATACAAAAGCCATGCTTTGGGTCAACAAATGATCAACACAATGATCACAAGGATAGACGATCTAATAAACGATCCTATCACAAATAATCAACACAATGATCATTTCAGCAACACTCAGCATGTCACATTACCAAATTGGGAATATATCGCTGATAACTTCAACTATATAACCTCTGAGCTCGTACGTCTCAGAGAAGGGTGTTAAGCAAAGAATAAATTCTCCGCCACCAACAGAAATATATTTGAAAGAAATCGGCTTTATATCTCAACTTGTAATGTCAGACATACAATCCATACAAGTCTGTTCCGGGCTCGAACAGAACCGAAGGCACTTACAAAGAAGTCCTTGCAATCCGGATATTCACAATCCTGATCGGATTTCCCATCACTTAGGGAGTCTCTATACCGTTGCAACTCAGTGCAGAGACAATCGACAGGTCATCCTATCGCTCTCGCAAATACCGGGTCTTCAACACCGATCTTCAAATGCGATTCACAACGACGTATCACATATTCGGAGTGGGTTATACGACCCCATGGTCCTTTCCCGGTTAACCCGAATAGTGAGCGCTTATTCAAAAATAAGTGTGCATTCAAATTCAATCAATTCACATCAAATACCCATTCAAAGGGAAATACTGATAGTCAGTTATTGAACTATCACTGGATATGCACACATCACCAGATTCCAAATAATTTTCCAAATTATTATTTTCCAAAATATCTTTACAAGATGTAAAATTTCAACACTTCAAAAATAAATCAACATTTATTTTCAAACAATTCCCTTTTCACTTATAAATTCCAAAATGAATTTATATTTCAAAATATTCGTGCATATACGATTTCAACTATCCATTTCCAATTTATCTTCAAAAAGATAAATTCTAAATATTCACTTCATATTTGAAAACATTTCCATACTTATTATTCATAAGTAATTCACAAATCTTTTTATTTTCAACACTTAGAAAATATTCAATATACTTAAATCGAATTAAGTATATAATTCATTCTTTAAGGAAATCATTCACTTAAACATATTTGCTTGGGCCAAAACGAATGTTGCGTAAAACATCGTTACGACGACCCAAAATCACTAGTATAGGGATTCGAAATTAAAATAGATATATAAATCCCAATACTATACAAAAACATTTCCTTTCGGAAATCATTTACTATAACAACAGTGTTATAGTCCATCATTCCCTTTCATTTCTCGAAACATCTATTTCAACAATAAATGTTGAAATCTATGGTTTCGAATCTCAACATGTTTAAAAACATCGTTAGATTGTTTTAATTCTATTTAAAACATCACATTCAAAACAATTCCTTTAACGTATTATTCACTATTCAAAAATTGTGAACATACCTCGTTAACAAATTTCATCATTTTATTCAATTTATTTTAAAGGATTATTCACTATTTAAAAATGTGAATATAACTCCATTAATAGGTTATAACAATTAACTTATCAAAATAAGTCGTTTGCGGATTTATAAAACAACGTTTATAAATTCCGTTTCTATTTATTTATAAAAACTTCCTTTAATAAACTCCTTTATTAACCTATTCCAATTTATAACTAAATTATAAACTAAACGTTCATATTATAAGTTAAATACTTATAAAACGATTATTTTATAAGATCGTTCTTTTAAACTTCATAATTATAAATCTTATAACTTATAAGATTCATTTATTTAACCAAATCTATTCTTCAATTAACTTCACAAATTTATAAATCTTACTATTTATAAATTTCATTTATAACTTCACAGTTTATAATTCTATAAATTTCATTCATTTATGAAATTCATTTTCACTACATTCAAACACTTATAAAAACTCGTTTTATAATGTCTATATTTCAATTTATAAATATCCATTTATAAATCTCTTAATATAAATCAGTTTATATTATTATTCTAAACCGTCTTTAAATTCCTTTATAATTTCATCATTTAGATTTATAAAATAATCAAATTTTATAAATCCTATATTTAAACTTTTATCATATATCCAAAAATCCAATCTAAATTATTTTATAAAATCATTAGTTCATATTTCTCAAAAATCGACTTTTAATCGTATTTCTAAAAATCAGCTTTTTAACTATATTTCACAAAAACCATAATTTTTATAACTTAAAAAATTATAACGTTTATTTATTTATAATGGATCAATTCCAAAAATATGGTATATTTTCAAAATCACTTTTAAAATCATTTTAAAATCCCAAAATCTGGGTCCAATAATGCTACACACCAAATAGTCAATCACGACTAATAACGATATCATATATCGATATGATAATCCATCAAATATCAAAATATCTGAAATCAAAAAAAACTGTTGAGGAATCCAGTTGGATCCCTCCAACCTGTTTCCTGCATCCAAAAACATTAGCACAATACCAATTTCGCTCCAGTACGAAATTATCGCGGTACATGTTTTTAATAAATATTATCCGCTTACTAACGGCGTAATAAGGTCTCATCCGCTAAAAAATACGGGAAATCAATCAACTGCAATATATACATATGCCAATATATATATATTGATATTATATATAATACCAATTTCACTGTTTATGAAATATTCGCGGTATATGTTTATAATAAATAACATCCGCTTACTAACGGCGCATAATGTCTATTTTAACAATCAATAATTTACAGTCATCATTCAAACATGCATTCAAATATTTTAAATCTAACTATTTAAAATAAAATCGAAACCTATTCGATTGAGTGAGAAGTTCTCACCTTGGTTTTAATTTCCGTTTTAGCTTTTATTTCGAATAAAATTAAACGCGCGTTTAATTTTACCCGAAATTCTCACTAACTCCAAACGACTCCAAACCAACTCCATCGCGTAGTGCTCGTCCATACGATTCCAACGCAACTGAGTTTGCATTTTTTTCGACCTCGTATGAAAAAGTTATGATTTTTACAAGTTTGAACGTGATTTTATATAACAATTATAACATAAACTTTTATAATTTTAACCTATGCCTAATCCATGCCATTAGATCATGATCCAAGGGCTCCCCTCCATCTCCTACATTCACGCAACCATCTCCAGGCAATTAGAATAGAGGCCGAACCCAACATGTAGATTAGGGTTAAATTATTCGCCAAAATCACTCGACGATATCACGATCAGGAACTTGCACTCGACTCGCCATGCTCCCCTCTACCCACGGCCTCAACAAGAGCAAGCTCGGCCATGTCTAGCACATGGAAAGTCGTGCCAAAACTGATGGGAACGGCCACACCTATCTCACACTACGATGCTCCAAACTTCATCAAATCCGTATGGATTTCAAGATCTTGCGAAGCTCTATAACTTTGTAGTTGATGGCTTCGTGAATCGATGAATGGATTGAGAGATTTTGAGGGAGGAAGCTTGTGAATTTCTGGCCCTTCATTGCTAAAGTGGCGGCTAGGGTTTTATGTTGTTATATTTTTTTTTTTTTAATTATGAAGGGGTAGGGTGGCATATTTATAGAGAAACGAACGACACTATTCACCCGGAAACTCCGAACTCCGATTTAGACGCCGTAACCAGCGTACCTAGGGTTTATCCCGCGTTCCGGACACAATGGAACAGGTTTCGGAAGCTAATTCGGAAGTATGTGCGAGTTATGGCTGAAAACGCTCAATTTAAATTAAACCGATTTAAATTGATTTCTAGGCGTTTTAATTTGTACCGGACAAACGGTAAATCCAATTAACTTGAAATTTGAAACCTTACAATAATATCACATTACGGATCCGATGAAACTGGTTTCGTCGAAATCCGAGACTTTTTGAAAAATGGCTATTTTGACTCGCCAAATTTAAATTAAAAATAATTCGATGCGTTTCGAGCTGCCACGATCAAACGATAACTCCGATTGACACGAAAATTGAAATCCGGTAATAACTAACTATTACGGATCCAATGAAACTGGTTTCGTTCAATTCTGAGGCTGTTCAAAAATTGGCTATTTTACAGTCGATTATTTAATATTAAAATATTCAATTTTCACAAATTAACTTTTAATTCGATTTTAAAAGTTCTAAAATATCTCTATAACTCCAGTATGATTAAATAAAATTTTCCAAATTATTTCTAATCATATTTAACTATATTTTTAATTATTTCCATAATTTAACATATTAAATTATCGATTTAATTATTCAATTAAATCCAATAATTCAAATAAAAATTTATTTGACTTATAAATTCACTTATAAATATTTAAAATTAATTAAATATTCAAATTTAAATTTATAAAAATTCTGGGTCGTTACAATATCAAAGTCAGAATACTTTTCTCCAAGTCCTAGTAATGAATGATATATATCTTGAAATCTAAAGTACGTATCGTTTATAGATTCATCCTGCTTCATTCTAAAATTTTGAAATTGACTTTTGAGCATGGATATTTTGCTTTGTTTAACCTTGTTAGTTCCTTCGTGAGTAACTTTAAGTGTTCTCCATATTTCATAAGCAGTTGTACACATGCTAACACGGCTAAACTCATTTCTATCTGAAGCATAAAATAACATATTCATAGCTTTGGCATTAGCAGTCGCATCTAGTTTTTGTGTGTTTGACCATGTAGAATATTCTGTTGTAGGAATGTTATATTCAGTTTGAGTAATATTCCATGAGTCAAAACCACTCGCTTGCATATAAATACGCATTCGAGTTGCCCAATAATTGTAATTCGTACCATTAAATAGTGGAGGTCGTGCAGTAGATTGACCTCAATAAAACTAGTGTTAGTGACAGTGTTGACAGTGCTGGTGTTGTTTCCCGTCTTAGCAAAATATCATATAACTGTGTAACGGTTATAAGAAACCTTGCTCTGATACCAAATGACAGTGCTGGTGCGGATCGTGCTATATGGAATTATAATATTCTAGTGCGGAAATAAAACAATGTTACTGTAGCAGAGTAAATAAGAAAAATATAAAACAAGCACACCAGGAATTTTTATACTGGTTTGAACTTTCCGTTCTACGTCCAGTTCCAGACTCCTTCTGGAATTTCACTAACAATAATCCTCACTTAACCCGGAGGAACAGGTTTACAACAACCCTTGAATAGCCGAACAAGGAACCTGAGCAGCAGAACAGGATTTCGCCTCAACAGCCGAAGAGGACTTCACTTGCCTGAACGGAGAAAAGGACTTCAATTTATACAGAAAGTATATGACACAGTGTGTTTTCAATAACACGAATTTGTCTCTTGATAGTACAATCTTCCTATAATCTTCTCCTTTTGATATATATGTGTGTATGTGAAGAATATGGAAGTAAATGAATGATTATGTAGAAATTTGAATGCTCAAAATGTTAGAATCATCGTAGTATATAAATAGAAAGTTTTTGATCAATTCGGTGAATTAAACAAATGATTCTAATATGTTTATATAGAGTATAAAGAGTTGTAATCATTCGTGAAAAGTTATCATGAAAGAGTATGGATGTATCTCTTAGTAAAAGGTTGTAACACTTCATGAAAATGAAATGTCTTTTCAAAAATATAGCAGTTGAAGAAGTTCAGCCGTCTGAAAATAAATTTCAGACTTCTGAAATTTGAAATGTGCAAACCAAAAAAGAAATAGGCTATTTTTGCCTAGATTCAGACGTCTGAAATTACGAATTCAGACGTCTGAATATTGTTAAAAAAATTAAATTTAACTTCAGATTCAGACATCTGAATAGGTCATTTCAGACGTCTGAATTTGACCTGAATTTTGATTTTAAGCCTTGTGCAAAAATGTTTGAGTAGGTGCATATATATATCGACAGGAGAGATTTTCATAATAATTTAAATCTAAACATTGACTCAATACAGCATATATTCAGCATGAAGATGTAGCCCTGCAAGTATGTTAGTATTGAAAAAAAATAACGTATATAGTTGCCGTAGTCAAAATATATATGAAACATCGTAAACGAGGTTTCAACACATTTATCATGTGCTAGCTAGTAATTGCGTAGAATGGAATGCAAGGTCTTATATTAACCAAATTACCAAAACATGTTTATTTCTTGTTTTTCCAGGTTCAAGTTGACATTGAAAACATGGAATGCAGCATATGGTTTTGAGATAAAGCCTAAAAATTTGGGTTTTCATGATTCCATGAAGTTTTTAATTAAGGTTTTCACTATACTATTTCTTAATGGTTGTACTAATTAAAGATCTGAATTAAGACTATACCACTTAATGATTGTACTAAAGATCTGAATTATGCTGCTAAAATGAATGTATGAACCATTATTTTGTATAAATTATTAATACTATAATTGATATATGTTTATTTTGGTATTATGTTATTCAGTTTGTACTTGCCATCAAATTTAATTTTGAATTATTGTAATATTGCATGCAATAATTGTTTGTTATAACCAATAATATATATATATATATATATATATATATATTGTCTATTTGAGTACTGTAATAATGATTTCTTAGAATGGTTTTTTTGCATCGGGTATAAATAGCTAATGCAATATAGGGATTAGTTTGCACCGGTTGTTATAAAAAACCGATGCAACAAAGAAGCCTTTTAAACCCAAAGACTGTTATGTTGCATCGGTTTCCAACAACAACTTATGCAATAAGTTCCTTTGTTGCATCGGTTTTCATTACAACCGATGCAACGTGAGGGTTGTGTCCAAGCAACCAATCGTATTTTGCACCAGTTATTAGTAACAACTGATGCAAAAAGCACCGTTTTGCATCGGTTTTAGAACTGATGCAAAACTGTTAAGCCTGCTGCATCAGTTGCATATGCATCGGATGTTGAACTGATGCAAAAGGGGGTAAACAACCGATGTAAATGGCTTGTTTTGTAATAGTGTTTGTTACCAAGCATGCAAGAATGTAAACCTAAAAATTAACCTTTTAAGATATAATTATAGGCGAATTTGCATACTTGTCTTTTTCTGATTCCTTAGACTTTTTTTTTGAAAATGAACCAACAAACTAAGCAATAGGATACTTGTACAACTGAAAAATAAATTAATTAAAAAAAAGATCAAAAATTAGATTAAGTACGAAGCCTAGGTTGGTTTTGGAAGATAAATTCAAAATAAAATGAAAATGATCGCATGCAAAAGAAGTTGTACGTGAACATTGAGTTCGCAAAACTGAATTTAAAACAAGGATTTTTGGCATACAAATCTATCAAAGTAGTTCAAGTTATGTAAATGTATCTTGCAGACAGTAAAAAGAATCTAGTTCGAATTGTGTTCCATAGTTCAAACACTACGATCAGATTAATGATGCTTCATTAAGTCTACATTTTCTATTTATTGAATATTTACCCAAAAATGAACGCTTAATTTTCCATTGGATGGTTATAGTGCTTACATCTTCTTTCTCACAGCCATATGTACTCTAAAGATGCAAAATTATACAAAACTAAAAGAAAAGAGATTCCAATACTGCGACGGTTACTCTTTTAGATAAAATGTAGTTACAATTGAAGTTTCACCATTTATTGTTGTTTTACTATAGTTCATAGAGTAAATGAACTATGTGGGATTTGGAAATGTTGTTGAAGCATGGTGCTGGAAGTATGGAGATATACACCACTTGAATAATATTTATGTAGTTAGTGGGCTACAAAATATGAAATGCATTGTTGAATTCAATGGCAATTTTTAAAACAGTCACTATTACCTTTAATATTTGATAAGGATTCCATACTTATTTCAGTACATGTAGATATATTATTTACTTGCCATATCACTGGATTTAAAAGCTAATTGCTAGATTATTATAATGAATGAAACATATGGGGTTCATGATTTTGTGAAATAACGAACACATGTCAGTACGTATTATTTTATATAAGTATGTTAATTAAATTTGAAATGATTGCATTATTTCTCATCTTTGCATTTATTCCACTGGTTAGCTTTTAAAAGAAGATTACTGATTCAGTATGGAGTTTTGTCGGGAAAATAAATAACTGTTACAAATTATCTACCTAAATTTGCATTTCTTTACACACTTTATGTCTTATTTATTCTTAATGGTAGTATTCAAAAGTAAAGTGAGAATTGGTTGAGTAAAAATGTTAAAACGATAGCTTGGAATTGTATGTAAGCTAAAATATTGGTATTATATAGTTTTTATGTACAAATAATAGCCTGTCTTTTAATCTATTGGTTTGGGACATGAAAAAAAGAAAATTTTAATTTTCCATTGGCTTATGTCCCTAACGGGGTAGTAAAGCAATACAATTAGTTAACGGTGGACAGTACTCTGACCAATAAGAATTGTATCTACTTAGAAAGGAGTGCGAGGATAAGATTTTATGTAGATACTATTAAATAAGTTGATTTCTTACCTAGATTAGTGATCCAACAAATTCCAATACTTAGGCAGTAAGCTGTCTAATGACATTCACCCGAGTGATGCCTTCGTCGTCAAGTATTTGATGTTCTTTTCCTATGTCTGCAAAAAATTCCAAAGCTGCATACGAAGGTCTTTGATGGCTACAAAGCTTTACAGACATCAAAGGCTTTATTTTGGTCAACTTTTTAGATCTTGAAGCCTATGGATCTTTAAAACAATATGCTATTAATGAACATGAGAACCAAAAATGGCTAATATGTGATATAGAGCGAGTTAAAAGGGTAAGATGTTATCGCATCCATATGTATATAAATGGGACTTTTGGCCAAATATTATTACAAACTCCAAGTTGCTTCAGAAAAGAATTAAAAGCCATATGGGAATTTGCATATAACATGTTCTTCACATTTTTGCAAAATAATAAAGGTTATCCAGTTTGATACTCCATATCGCCATATCAACATCACATATGTTTCATACCTATATGTAATAACCATATCCATGTGCTTGCAAATTAAGAACTAATATGTTTTACATTTATAAACGATATCGATTATAAGTGATGGACATTTTAAAAGCGTTAGCCGATCTAAGTGATGAAAAAATGAACGCCCTTTATCAAACCATATCTATCTAAATTAACTGAAAATGTTTGAATAAAACCCTTAATATTGATAACCGGTTAAACCTGAGAAAATATGTCTTTATATTCAGACTTCCTTCTTATGTCTTTGTCTCAATTTTCTACAACAGTTGTAGTGAAGTTGTTCATGGCTTTGTCAAACACAAGATAACAAGAGAAGAAGTAAAACATCATTTAGTTAATCATATATTAGTAGTTAATAAAATAAGGGAATCGGTAGTCGAATAATGTAAAGGCAATATTAATGAACATGTAGTTTTGCATCAGATTTTCAGTTGCATTATTAAATTTAAAGGGAAATTGTACTTGGTAGAAAATTGTACATCCTTTTTGCCTAATTCTTAGCATTGACATTATTTGATTGAATTAAGACTGAAAATTGGCCATTATTCCAAACATATTCAATTAACCAATTAAGGGAAGTATAAAGTTGAACGGTGTTTGTAAAATAGTTTGAAATATGTTCTTCATGTCAACAACCACAAATGTTTTTAAATGTTATTCATCAATGCAAAAAAAATTATAGACAGAGGTTTAGCATTAATTGACTACAATAACAAATATTAGAAGGTAAACCGAAATCAGGAGACAGCGGTTTTATTTTTTAGTACAAACCCACCATCTAGTGAAATCAAGCTTAGAGATAATTCATACTGAATTTACAATATCCATTTCTTTTTCCACCTTATAGGCCATCAATTTACTATAATTTGTCAAAATTTTGACGAATATTTCTAACAACATTACTCCCATAGTTTAGAAGTTAAGATTATCAAGTATTTATTTGAGCCATAGATTGATATTAATTGAAAGATAGTGTAACGACCTGAGATTTTCGATCCCGAAAATTTCAGATAGATAGGTAAAGAAGAAAGAGATAGAAGAAGAAGAAGAAACACAACAAAGATTCTCACATTCGCAGCGGATCAAAATATGATATCAAATAATAACAGTTTACAAAAGAATTCTGTATCTGTCAAATACATTTATAATACATCAGAGTTACACCTATATATACAGACACTGGATATACACAATCATCATGTCTCAGATATACAACAATATAATACATCGGAGACACTCCATACGTTCTTGCCATCCAGCTCGCCTCCTGAGCTCCATGACGTCCTTACCTGAAAATCTGTAATACTCGGTCTGACCCAAGCATTACATCCAAGTAACACCCGTGTCAGGCTGAAAACCAACGTGAGTAAACCCATCTAACATGGAATACAAAGCATACAACTTATATAAAACTCGGGGTAACTCGTATCAATTTACAAATTAACAATATGTTATAGTCATCACTTATTTCACACATCACTTTTCTAAGTACCAAAATTTAGATTAAATAGTCCAACTCACTTAAATCATCTCATTCCACCCTATTGATTTCACATATCAATCTATAAAAATTCGAAGTGGTTTCAAGTATTTCCTAATACCCGTCCCCGGTCTCTTCGAGTCTCATGTCATCCTAACCCAAGTTATCCAAATGAAATACACTTCAAACTTTAAATACAGGATGTCCCTTTACACAAAAATTCACCATTGATAGATAACCACAATATCATGTCCGCCCAAACATATGATACTACAAAACATTTCATATCAGAGATATCAACTCATTCAAGGCATCCAATACCATTCAATCATCCATAAGCAAACTTGATCACTTCTAAAATAAATTTAATCGCTTCTAATTGAATTACTAACCTCAATCACTTAGATTTCTTCACTTGACATTAATTAATTTCAAACCAATTAATTAATCACCCCTTAATTATCCATCTTAATTAATCACCCTAGATTAATTACCCTTCAATTACATTCAAGTAATTATCTTTAATTAATTACACAAATTAATTATTCTTAACCAAAACAATAAATAATCTTTAATTGCTTCACAAATTAATTAACTATATTTAATGACATTAATCCCTAATTACTTATATTAATTAATTTCTCATAAATCACTTATTATTGATTAATTAATCTTAATTAATCAACCTTTAATTACATCATTAATTATATAAATTAATGATTTCTAATTACATTTTATTTATCCTAATCTAAATTAATTACATTAAGTAATTAATCATTAATTAAACCACAATATTAATCACTCTTGATTCATCTCAACCAGTAATTAACTACCTTTTTATTTATTTCGTTAAATAAATTAATTACTCATTTTATAAAAGAAGTCTAAAGGAATTTAAAACCAAATCCATTTTTAAATTCAAATCGATTTTAAAAATGCATTTTAACATTCAAGTTGTTAAAACAATTTAAATTTAAAAACTTTATTTGTTTAAAAACTGAGATTCACTAACTTGAATTCCAAATTTAACTTTGATTTAAAACTTGTTTTTAAATCTCTACTTTACAATTTAACTTCAGTTTTTAAAAATCACTTTTAATTCTTCCCAATTCATTCTTTTTTTTATTCTATAATTATTTCACTTCCAAAATTTACTCTTATATTTTTTTTTTCTAAAAATCCAATTCAATATTCCAATTATCAATATAATTCATCACAGAATATCAAATATTCATAACACAGAATTTTAAACAGTCTAAATAATTTTGAGGAATCCAGTTGGATCTCTCCAACCTGTTTCCCTGCATCCACAGATGTTAGCACAATACCAATTCCACTTCGAGGTGGAATATCGCGGTATATGGGATTTATATAATATCATCCGCTATTATGCGGCGCATAGGGTCTCATCCGCTATTATGCGGCGCATAGGGTCTCATCCGCTATATAATGTGGGAAATCAATCACTCCAATATATACTATATACTACTATATAATATATACCACATCCAATCAGATTCAATCATTCAACCAATTATTTAAATTTAATCCATTTAAATTTAAATAAAAACCCATATTAGTGAGATTAACTCGCCTTTGATTTTACTAGCAATCCGATTTAATCCATTTAAATTTAAATAAAAACTCAGATGATTGAGATTAACTCACCTTTGATTTGACTAGCAATCCGATTCAATCCAGCTTGTTCCCATGATTTTATACCTTGTATAACATTATACGATTTTATAAACATTTTTAAATAATCAAACAAATTAATAACCATTTATTAAATTAAGTTAACTAATAATTTAATTTTAAACTTTCCTATAACAAATATTTTTAGTAACTAAATTTAATAAGTTTATTAAATAGATAAATTAATCATCCTAAATACATTATTTTCTTTTGAACTACATATATATATATATATACACACACACACACTTATAAGAATAATCTACATAGGTTATTTAAAAAAAATCTAATTTTATCCACTGTTCAAAAATTTTAAACTCCCAATATTTTGCAAACCTTGTCTATATATGTATTAAATTAAAAACAGCTGATATACCTCACTGTATATTTCCTTTTGAAAATATCAAACAAAAAATTTCTTCTGTAATTTATGCTTTATCAACTAAATTTTAAAGCACTCAAAATAGTTTTTAAAAAATACTAAATAACTTAATTACTGAAGATACTAAAAGCAATACTCAAACGGTACCTCCACCTGCTTCTGCCGAACGACCATCTTCCCTTCTTCCAGTGAGCTAGGACATCTCGCGACTTAGGCTAGGTCTGACAACAGCCTCATGATCAAGCGCCTCCCCTCGAGACTCCACGACATCGAACCTATCACGACCTCCTTCCTAAATTCCTCAACCTCGCCTGCCATCCAAACGAGCAGCTACCACCTCGCCATGGCGAACGGCTCCACAAAGTCACCACCTTTCCATAGCGACAAATCGTCATCGCCTCTCCACCTCGCGGCTTTCCCTTCTCCTTGCATCGATCGCCATGGATGCTAGCGCGAATGGCAACTCGATTTCTTCCTCCCTCTCTCTGTTTAATTTGTCACGAATTCGAGATGAGGACGGAAAGGAGTAAAATGAAATCGGCTTTGAACGATGGAATCTATTTGAGAATCGATTGATTGGTTTGAGTCGAAAGAAATTCGGCCATGAATTGATTTCGAATCGAAACTGGAATTCAAGAGGATAGGGAAACTCGGCTATTTACAAGTTCAAGATGAAGAGAAAGGTTCGGCTGTTAAATGAAAAAAGGAGACAAGATCTGATGTTAGCGTGTGGGAATATACTCGCTACAGTGTTTTGAAGGTGATAGGCAAAAGTATCGATATGAAGGAAATTCAACTGAGGTTGACTAGGGGTTTTATTTATTTATTTTTATATTAATTTAAATTCAAATTTGAATACAAATTGTCTCGACTTACGCAGTCTGAAATATCGAATCTCTATCGAGGAGTGCCGCTAGGCATTTATAATGTTAAACCCGTATTCCGAACATAATGGAAAAGGTTTCGAATCCTAATTCGATCGTATGGAGAATATAGCTTTTTGGACCCAGTTTATATTGAATTTTCGATATAAAAATTCAACGCGTTTACATATCGTACACTCACACAACAGCTCCAACCACTACGAAAATTGAAATCCAATAATAATACAATATTATGGATCCAATGTCATTGGTTTCGTCGAATTCCGAGATTGTGCCTCGGAAGGCTATTTTTAAATGTCGATTTAAACTAAAAAAATTTAAAACTGAACAAAACGCCAAATTAAATTTTAACACTTTTACTATCTTCAGTTCTATCAATATATATTTTACAAGCCTTCAAATTATTTTTAACAGACTTAAAACTCCAGATTCAACATTTTACCCAACTTCAAAATTTAATTCAACAAATTTAACAATCAAATAAATAGTGATATTTGAATTCAAGTTAAAAATTAACTTTTAAATATTTAAAATCAATTAAATATTCCGATTTTCAAACATACAAAAATTCCGGGTCGTCACAGATAGTGGCCAGTATAGCATAATAGAAAAGCAAATTCAAACTATAAAACACTGCAAAGTTTTATTCAGTACACTTTGTCAACTATGGATATAAAACCACTATTTAAGTGGACATATCTAAATAGTAAATAACATCCATAAACTTCCATGACAAGGAGAAATTACCAAACCAAATATCCATCAATTTGGTTTACATTGTACTTGCACAAGAAGAGTTACTGATCAAAAGAAAATTTAGGGTTGTTGTTTCAATGTTTTTTCAGGTGAAAAATTGAAAATTAGCTTAGTCGATCATGCATATTGAATAGTTGGGCATGATGATGACTTCATATGGCATCCCTATGACTATTTAACCAAAAGGGGAAACAATCAAAATGGTCACATTTGTTACAATCATTTGAAATACTTTAGGTTTTTACTCAGAATTCTAATTTTTCATGATTCCTAATTCTAAATTAAACCCCACTATGCTGCAATTTCAACTTTAGATTGTATCTTGAATCATTGGAAAAGTTGACAATAGGTGTTGCACTATGGGGTCAAACAGAAAAGGATACCAACGAACAAAAGAAAAATGTTAAAGTTTGATACAGTTTTCAGTTACAAAACTAACCCAGCCTAAACAGTAGGAAAATAGCCTGTTAAAGTAAGGAAAATTAAATCATGCTTCAAAAGGTAGTAAGCACTAAACAGGACTCACAAAATGCAGCATACCCGAGATAACCCACATCCGACGAATAAGGGCGATGAAGGTAGGAAGCATGCATGAAGAACTATGGGGGGAAATGATTGGGAACAGCCGAGTTTGGTGGCGGTGCTATGTTTGGCTAGTCGAAGAGGAGTCTGACTCCATAGCCCTAATCTAATTTAGGGTTAGGAAATAAAAGTATGAGATGGAAGCAAAATGAGGGATACGTGTTGACTAACCGAGATTGGGCATGACGACTTCTAGGAAATTGACCGATAGGCGAACATAACCGGCGATAGTAGGAGAAGAAGACGTATGAAAGTAATTTTCACCTGGACGGAAAGGGAGGAAGAGAAAACCATTGAAAGCGGAGAAAGAAATAAATACGGAGAAATACGGAGACGGTTCATTTCACAAAATAGGAAGGGGGCTTCTGCTCCCTTTAAACCAAACTAACTAATAATATAATAGTATACATATCAACAATTGTAAAGACGGGCTGTTATAACTGTCCAGATTGATGATATGTTAGTTTGCTCCGATTGTTGTATTTGTATAATTTTCTTTTGTAAAAATCATTTTGATATTATATGTTATCATTTCGTTGTGAGATTCTGATTTTTTTTCTTGTTCTCCTCTTTCTTGTTCTTTTTCTTCTTTTTTCTTTACCCTAACATTCTATCTTTCCGGCACTTGGGACGTGAATACCGCAGATGTATTAGTGTCGACATTCGAAGATCGAAAAGACGAGCCCTGTTTCTTTTCTTATCTTACGCTCAAACCCACGCTACTACAAGGAAAAAAAGTTCCCCCAATATTCCACAACATCGGCCCTAGTACTAGTACTAGGTTCTCTTATAGAATTAGATTGGAGATGAAATGGTAGAACCATGGCATAAAACGGTAGCAAGGGTGATTTTTAAATAAACCAATAGTAGCTTGTGCAATGACTATTTTAGGACTTCCTCGTGTTCAGGTTCTCAAATAAGCGTTTATATTTATCCAAGTTTCTGAAATTTTGATAAATCACTGTTATTACCAATAGCAACTTATAAGGCATACCCAAATAATACCTTGGATGCTCTGAAGTATATAATATTACTAGTATACGGAATAAACAAATACATCTTATGCATAACAAAATTATCTTTTAATTTAATACCACAATATTCAATGCTCTTAACATCATTACCTGGCGGTCCAAAATGTACACACAGCAGAATGAATTTCCACAAATAACAAAAGCAGAAAATAGCTTCGCAACTCATTGTATAAAACTAATATATTCTTTTCATTATTTTTAAGTACAACAGACTTTCAATCTGTATGGATCTTCTAATCAACTTATACATAAAAGAGCCATGCGAATAAGTAGCCCCCAAATAACACAACGTCGTTTAATATGCTTTGTCTGCTACGCTAAAATCTAAATCGTAGCAATATATGACTATAAAAAATAAAGATAAAAAATGTACATTAAAATCATTGACCAATCCCAAATATCTGCATGGTTCAAGTCCAAGACAAACGCTTCATAAGGCAAAATCCAATGCTTCCCACTGCTAGCATAATGATAAGTGGTCCTTGCAGGGCATCAAAATCAACCATCCTAATTGTATTATTTCTTCTTTGGTTCGGTTGGTTTAAGCGATCTTGAACGACCTTCGTTAAATTCTCCAACTGGTGCATTGTTTGTTTCTGAACTCTGCTGAAATTTTGGATCTGGTTTTGAGAATCTAAGGTTAACACGGTAAATAATGGGGAAAACATAATCAACGTACATAATAATAGATTTGAATTTGTCCCTAGGATGGAATATTTATATTCCGTTTTCTTAGCTTATCCACATTTAATATCTATTCATAAATTAATTAGCTATGCATCCTACCTTGCTATTATTTCTCCAAGTACAAAATGTACTTGTATTTTTTCCTTCTAAAAATAATAATAATTCGCACAAGTTTAAAAGAATAAAATTTGAATTAAACTATTATGGCAGCAACTAGTGAGACACAAATTTTGGTGATAGACTGCAGGTCGCCATCACATTTAAAAACACATGGAGATTTAACCAGTGTTATTATGGCATGCACCTAGGCATGCCTAAGACGCAGAAAGTTCAGGTGCAGCAAGCACAGAAGACGTCCAAAAAGCACATCTTTCTCCAAGGCGGTGAAGCCCCAAGGCTTCTAAAAAGCGAGCCTCAACTAGGGTTTATGTATTTAACTAATTTAAGTTAGTCTTAAGTTGATTTAAATTTAAATTTTAGTTAATTTGATTTAATGTTCACTTTAATTAATTTCAATTTTAATTTGTTTAGTTGATTTTGATTTTGATTTTTTAATTTAAAGTTAAATTAATATTAATTTAAAATTTAGTTAACGTTAATTTATATTTAATTTTTAGGTTGAATTAAAGTTTAGTAAAATTAAAATCTGGATATTAGCGATTGAAGTGTTTTGACCAATTGAACTTGAATGTCTTTCTTATTTCTAGCTCTTTGTTATAATTTTCATGTTTTCAGTGCTGTAGGCTTGAATTTGACATCGTTTTGGTCAAGTTTATTTTTCGTGACATCATATGGATTAGCTGGTTCTTTCTTAATACACACACATATAAAGGCGTTTTAATACAAAAATGATCATTTTTAATGTTAATTTGTTAAATGTTAATTTGTTTTGTAGGTTTTTAAGAGAAAAACACATACTTGTATAAGAGACGCACAAAAAGTTCAAGGGGCAGCTCTTTGCGCCTTAGCTACATTGAATTTAACGGTTGAGATCTATTACGTCACTAATTGTATCATCAACTTGTGTTTAAATAAAAAATTTTAAAAATTATATTTATAACTAACTAATATATTTTTTGTTTAGTAATAAATGATATTTGTTTAATTATACATGCTAAAAAAAAGATATTTGATAGAATATGAGAGATCGGTACTTGATGATGATTTTAAATACAGATAAATGCGTTATAATCAAATATTGACTCAAATGCATTGTCATACTTTATAGGAAGATATATAAATAAAACAAAGAATATAAAGGTTACATTAATTTAAATTGATGCATATAAATTAACCATTTTTATTAAAAAAAATGTCAAAGAAATAAACGGATTTGGTGGATTAATAATAGAAAGAAACCGTGGGTGGACCAACAAAACTCCACATCCACCAAAACCCAACTACGATATTCTCTTCCGCCATCGACTTAAACCATCCAAATATTAAATTTGTTATGTATATCATTGATCATAATTGTTTTTGGGTTTATCCTCCACTTCAACAAATTAGACAACAATCTATGTATAAATATCTATTCAAACACGTATTATACAAGAAGACAAGCAGCACGAATGTTTTTTAATAAAGGTGGCAACAAATCATTTAATTTTTTAATGCAAGTTGTAACATTTTTTGAACTATAATAGTGAATATAACATTTAACTTCCATAATGCTATAGTTATGGCCAATGAGGTGGAGCATTGGCGCAACAGTTATGTCATCTGCACGGTGATCTGAGTGTACAGGTTCGAGTCTGGAAACAGCCTCTTCGCAATGCGAGGGAGAGCCTGCATACATTATCAACTTCCTCAGAGTTCGCTATCGTGCGGGAGTCTCGTGCACTGGGTTCCACCGTTTTATAGTTATGACTAACATTTCTTACCCTCTAAAAATGAAAATGGTATCATGTACATGTAATTTTAGTTTAATTTAGCATTTTTTAATTGTTGATTCTTCTTTTTATCAGTGAGAGTTGTGGTAAGTTGGTGTGGCATTGTGGTGCGGTGTGACGGCAAATTTGGTAGCAGTTTGTTTTTGCTACAATTTAGGGTTGTGGGCTAGAGGCGTTAGCAATGGTGATAGGTGTGATGGTTGGCGATGAGTGGGGTAGGGAGGATGACGAGGTGATGGACAAAAATAAAGCGTAAAAGAGATATTTATACAAGGATTAATTTTTCAAATTTTGTCTTTAAAAAAATGGAACTTTCATAAAAACATCCTCCTTAAGTTTCAAAATACACGGTCGTCCCTCCTAAAAATCAAATTTATAAAAAAAATAAAACAAAAAACAAAACCAAAAAACCTTATTTGTAGGTTTCAAAATATTTGCGAAAAAATCTACAGATATTTGTAGAGAACTCGGCCTGCAAATATATGCAGTCCAGAAACTTCAAATATTTACATAAGATTTCTTTGCATATATTCGCAGAGTTCTCTTCAAAAATTTGCATTTTTCAAAAAATTCAAAAAAAAAAATAGCTTGAAGTTCTGACCTAATTTCCAAAAAAACAAAATTTTGTTTTACCAAAATTAAAAAATAGAAGTCTAATTTAAATCATGGTTTTGGTAAAGGTTTTAGCGTATTAAAACTGAAAATAAGGGACGGAACCGAATTTCCACAAGAAATTATCCGCCTTTTGAAATCCAAACTCTCCCAACGGTGTCGCTTGGGCGCGCTTTATGTCATGCCACCAATACCGTTCTCCATACTCACGGCCCCATCACCCCATTTCGAAGTCTGAACTTATTTTCAACTCTTGAGCTCGTCCTTGTGTTCAATAGCAAACTTTGCCCCTAAAATGACTGGTAACCTACCTATGGAAATTACCATTCTGCCTCTAAGGTCATTGCAAATTAAGTTTGAACAAAGTAGCTAATCAAATGCAAAAAAAAAATTGTTCAAACATACACATAATTAACAAGAAAAGGAACAACTTTCAAATAGTCGGTCTGGGCTTTCGACAAAACACAAACAGATTCAGAAGATCACAAGTATTCAGAGAAGTACTTGAGTGAAATTTGTTACCCAGCAAAATGTTCACATACAAGCTAACCTCAAAGGGAGACCCGGTTGGTCAAGTTGAGAGCGAGTGACAAGATGTCATGAGTTCGAACCTCTGTAATGGCAGTGAACATAAGGTCTTTTGAGAAGTTGAAAGCAAGTCTAGAAGCACATCTTGTTTACAGAAAAATTCTGATAAGTCTTGACAAAATGGTCACACGACAACGTTCACAAAAAGAAAAAACTGAAAATAAAAATACATGACAAAAATAAACGATGAGCTTATAACCAGTATGCAACCTTGTATTTTTATTGAGACAGTATTTTAACTTTGATATGATGTTTCATAATATATCATCATAATACAAGAAGATTAATTTGAGAATGACAAATGCCCTTTTAATCGAAATGGCTCGACGTGATACGTGGGTAAGATTGCTACCTCACTGGGTTGTGCTACACATGATTCTACACAAATATTTCAATTTTGGATGGTTAAAGTTTGATCCTTGTTGATGTTCTTATGGAACATAATGTGTAGGGAAGACTTCAATGTTTTTGCATAGTATTTAACTTTTTGTGTACATGTAGGCAATGAATCATGATGAAAATCTTATCAAAACATGTCGTAAGACATTATGAAATGTATAATCTTCCGTCGACTTAAATCATATACTTTGAATGATTTATATGATTTAAATACGATATTGGTGTATAAAATTGTGACCCGGTTTGTGGATCACTCCCCCTACCACCCACCCCACAAAAAAACAACCCTCCGCTCCCTCCCTGTCCCTCTTTTTGTACAAAGTAATTCTGAATAAGAGTGCAAAAACAGTGTGCGACGGTTGTGGTATCAGAGCTTTAGATGGTGTAAATATAAAATGAGCCAACTTTATGACCTCCCTCCCCCTTCCCCTCCCCCCCCCCCCAACCCTTCTCCCCCCCCCCCCCTCCCCCTCCCCCTCTTCCAAGATCGGCTTCCCCTAATTCTCTCTCTTTTTATTTCTAAAATTTAAGCTTTGCCTAATTCTCATAACCCATTGTATTCTACTCGTGGTGTAACCAAGACATTTTGCCCCAAAGGGGTTACGATAACATATTTTTTGACAAACAACAAGGTATGATATAATTTTTAATGCCATACAATTCTTGCATGGAAAAATGGTATCCAACGTAAATAATTGTCATACAGACCAAGCAAAGATGCAGATTTTGTTTATAAAGAGCTATGGTGTCAAATGAAGCAAGAGGTTATCATTGTACATGTCATGCATACATCTATAAGTAATAGTAAAGCGGAAGAATTTCTAGCACTTCTATTAAACATAGAAGTTTTTTCTTATCTCCTTGATATTTTATTTTCAGATCACTGTAGTTTGTTATTTTGCACTTATCTTTGTACTTCTCTCCAATCAGTTTACATTCTGGTATGAACATTTTAAAGTTTACACAATTATTTACAAATGGTTCATCAGTTGCTTCCTGAAATTTTATATTCAAGTCCATATATTTATGTTACTTACATAATCTAAAATTTAAATTATGTAAATTCAGTTTACTAATATAAATTACTATTTCTTACACACACACACACACACTAAATAACAACAATTTCAATATGTAATCCACTACAAGGTTTGTAAAAATAATTTTTTATTCAACTATAAAAACATATAAATCACGTAAAATAATAATAACAAATTTAATTTGTCATTGATTTATCTTAATAAATTTATCATACGTTGCATTGTAAAATTCAACACCTGCATTTAAACTTACCATAATTATTTACAAAGTCCGCCTCACTTTTCTCTTAATATTTTACATTTCAATCATATATTTATATTAATTATGCAATCTTAAATTTAAATCGATTAGATAAATTCAATTAGGTGAACTCGTTTGCCAAATCATGAAAATATGAAAATTTCAATACGTAAACCATATAATATTAACAAAAATGAAAAAATACACAAGTCACATAACATAAAAGTATATACATAAACTATAATAACAAATCAGTCTACAATTCACTAATCCCAATAACTTTATCACATAGTGCATTACAAAATTTTGTTTCTTAACTTCAAATACCTGCATTTTAAAATTTCTACGATCATTTACAAAACTCCCCTCAATTCCCTTGTTATATTTTACATTTAAGTCCATACATTATGATTAATTACGTAATCATAAAACTATTTAAATAATTTCAATAAATTATTATTTGTTGATTCATCTGATAACTCATACAAATACGAAAATTCTATTCATTTAAATATATAAATACATCAATCACATAACGTAAAATATTTACGTGAATAATATTAACAAATTTGGTTTATAACTCATTTATATTAGTATATTTTGCATTGTAAAATTCTTTTATTAACTTTAAGTGCTAACATTTTGATATTTCTATTTTCATTTACAAAACACTCCTCAATATTACATGATATTGTACATTTAAGTCAATATATTTAAATTAATTATATATTCTTGAATATAAACTATTAGAACAAATTTAATTAACAAACATTCGTTAATACATCTAATAAATCATAAAATATGATGGTTTCAATATGTATATCATATTCATGACAACGAAAGCGGTAAAATTATTTTTCCATTCACATATAAAGATATATAAATCACATAACATAAATAATATATCTAAACAATACTTACAAATCTGATTTATTATTCATTTATCTCGATGATTTATCACACTGCGTTGAAAAATTATGTTTTGTAGCTTCGAATATCTACATTTCAACATTTTTACAGTTATTTGCAAACTTCCCCTCAATTGTTCCTTAGTATTTATATTTAAATCCATATATTAAGCTACTTACAAAAATCAATTTTAAATATTTAAATAAATTCAGTCAATAGTTAGTCAATTCTTTTAATAAATCCTAAAAATATGTGCCAATTTTAGTGTGTGTATTCATATTAACAAAAACGGCAATATTATTTATTTCATTCAACTATAAAGATATATAGACATAAATCATGTACATAAACAATAATGACAAAGTCAATTTGTAAATCAATTATAATGTATTTTCTCAAAAATTGATCATACATTGTATTACAAAATTCTACTTTTAATTTTAAATAACTCCACACTAAAAGTTTTACACTTCTTACAAATTTATTATCTACTCTTTCCTACTATTTACCTTCAGTCCATATATTTGAACTAATTATGTAATTTTAAATTCATCCTATTTGGACAAATTCAGTTAAATAATATTTGTTAATTCATCTAATATTTTATTGAAATATGTTAGTTTCCACATGTGTACCATATGCATATCAACAAAAATGATAAAATCATTTTTTACTAAAATATAAAGATATATAAGCTACATAACATAAATTAAACATAAACAATAATGCAATTTTAATTTAGTTCATTTGTTTCACTGAATTCATCTTACATTACATAATGAATTTCCATGTTTACACTGACAGTATAAATAATATATATATATATATTGAAATGGTACTTTATATACAATATGTGACTGGGACAACATATCACATGTCAATAAACGTTCGAATCACGCTACGCAAGTTTCGAACTTGTGACATCTTGCACCAAAGCCGAATCACTTAACCATTTGGACAATGGTGCTTGTTAATAATATATTTTACAATATTACCATGTGCAATGCATGGGTTACACATTAGAATCAAATGAAGGGAGATGCCGAAATTGTTGCAACATATAGTTCGTTGCAGAAGTTTTCTAATGCCTCATGTTTATACATTACTGTGTAACCTAAAATATCAAATGGCGTAATTTGCATGAACAAAACATACTCAACCGCACTTACGAAACTTTTTTTTCTTGATCAATTTTAAGTTATATAGACACTGAAGTCTTCACCCTGGTACATGATTAAGATATTACATAATGTTCACTAAACTAACCTTGAATGTAAATGTTTGTTAAGAGTTAAGATTGAACATAAATGATCATTAGGCAAATGTTGGATGTAAATACAACTTAGGAAAATGTTGTCAATATATATCCGTTAAAATAAGGTATTAAGTAAATCATGAACATCCTAACTTATCGAGCAAATAGGTATTATAAATCTCGACTGTTTTGTTCGTTGTCTTATTTTTAGCGTTGAAAATTTAAATGCTAAGCGAACAGCTTTTCACTCTTTCCTACAATTGTATTAGACAGTACAGGGTTACATATCATCCAGTCTCATTTTCGGTGTCCCATTGGACCAAATCAATCTCCACCATGCATTCCTCATTTTCTTTTCTTTTAATTGATTAAAGTATCACAAATGTATGGTGGAGATTGAATTGATCCACCGGGACACCGATGAATAGGACCCGGGTGATTATTTCCCGACAATAACTTGAAGTTCATTGGTCTCCAATTCAGCGACAAGACATTTGTGTTGTGTAGTGCTAAAAAGCATACAAATTTCACGTTCCTAATAGCATCACTAAAAAACAACACAACGGACCTTTAATTACTCACCTCAATACCACACAATCCATTAAGGTGATCATTGTATCATTTTCATTTTACCACTTCTCTTCTCACTTTCACTCAATACAAAAACCCTAAAACCCCAAATTAGCATGAAAAATCTTCACGACTCACCTAGAAAACCATCGAAATCCCATCGTAGCTAGATATGATGTTGCAAAAAGTCCGACGAGTGAATGAAATATTTTTAACTACATTTTGCAATATTTGGTTTTTTTTTATTTCACAATTTTAGTTAGTTATTGGTTTCAAAATTATAAGCTCATTGTACCATGATAATTGTCGGTTAATTCAGATAGATTTAGTTAATTTTTATTTCAAAATCTATACACTAATTAGAGGTTTTGAAAAATAAGGAAATATGAGGATAATTTCGTTCAGTGGAGTAGTGGGTGGCTCGTTTGACGAATATTTACTGTCATGCGGTGCAGATTTGCTGTGCCAAATTGATTGGTTCTATAGTAGGTGAGTGAATTAAAAGATTAATGATACAAGGAAGAATGATTTTTTACTAAATCGATTGATTATTTTTACAATATTAGGAAGATGATGTGTGCGCACGCGCGTCGACATAAACTTGAGCTGTAACCGGAGATGCATGGATTATTAGTAACTAATGATTTTTTTTTCCTATTTTACGGGTAAACAGAAAAGGTGGGAGGTAGAATACAGAAGTGCCAAAAGACATGGAATACTACAGATGTACAGTTCTGGCAATTAAAGAGGGGTTTGTAAATATAATTTGGAGTGAAAACAATTGAGAAGAAAAGGAATAATGTTGTAACCCATTTCTGTTTTGAAAATTAGACCTTAACTCATTTAAGATGAGGTACAAACTAACTTCATTGCTAGACAAAAAATAGCCAAGTAATCATCCAAACAACCTGCAAGTATTGAAAAGAAGAAAACAGTGCATACCTCTTCGTGTAATTGGTTTTCTCGACTCAATTGGCTACACGACGAAGAATTGGGAATTATTGTTCCATTTCCCAAATTTGACATAAATAAAGAAGTAGGTTCGGAGCCATTGCATAACTCTGCTTGATGATGAAGGTTTTGCTGGCTCACTGAAAGACTATTTGTGCTAAATTTGGAATTAAGTTCTTCAATCCGAGAAGTGAACCCATCAATTTTCTCACTTAACATGGATATATGCTCCATGAGTTGAGAGATTGCTCTCTACATAAAACCGTTGTGTGAATAAATAACTATAAACTGTTAGGCCAATATTACTGTAAAATTAAGCAGAATAATAAGATCTTAACTTGGTCGATTGCCGGAGAAACAGGCGAGTAAATCCTTCCATCCAATCTTTTGGTGCCAACTGTAAGTTTGGTCAGTTTAGAAAGATGTTGGTCCCTTTGTGTTGAATAAGAATGCGATAAACCACTGCAATATAGGGCAAACGCTTCATACTTAAACACACACACACACATACACACACGTGCACGTGCGCACGCACGTGTATAAATATAGATATAGATTGGTATTACAGTAGAACAAAATGCTATCAAGAAACATTATCATATATCTAATAAAGTAATGATAACTTGCAAACTATATAGTATATACTTAAACGCTCACACACACGTAGGGCAAACGCTTCATATACTTAAACACTCGCACACATACATACACACGCACGTGCACGCGCGCACACACGTGTGTGTATGCACGTGCGTACACACTTGTATAAATATAGATATAGATTGGTATTACAGTAGAACAAAATGCTATCAAGAAACATTATCATATATATCTAATCTAATAAAGTAATGATAACTTGCAAACTATATGGGTTAGAAATTTGGATTACTCCAACAGATAAGCATAAGATTGGGAATCCCATTTTGAAAGGGAAAAAAAATCATGTACCAATTATAATGATTTCTATTGGTATAGTTAAATTTTGATTCTATCACTGTCCCTTCGAATTATACATCGTCTCTGATTTTACTTTTACTAATTTAGATTAGATACACTTGATCTTTTAACTGATGGCAAACAGTAAACATGAAGTCAACTGACAAAATTCAAGTGACTTATAAAAGTTGAAGAAAGAATAAGCATAACATAACACTAAAAAAAATTAGGATTGTAACTGACTGAAATTTAGACCATCTAGCTGAAAGTTAAGCTGATGAGTGATACGATAGAAATAAGTATTAGGCAAGAATAAAAGCAGACACAAATACATGCGACAGTCAATAAGATCAGCCCTAAACATAAAAACATGAAGATAAAAAAGTATCCATGAATTTACGCAACAATGTAACAGAATGATAAGATAAATAAAGGTAAAACTAGCATAAGCCATGGCTAGAGTATTGGTAAAAATAACAATTAAGAATACCTCTTGATAATCTTATTTCTCATAGAAACCCTATCAGCCGAGGCTCGAGAAAGTGCCTCCTTAGGACTAGATGCCAATTCGTCATCAATGCTTAGTTGGGTTTTCAAATCATCCGGCAAAGCCTATGGATTATGTTTACTATACAAGTATGCATCCATGTAACATAAGAAAGATGAGAAATAACAAAAATGAGTATAGCGTACCGTGACTTCTGTCACAAGTTTTTCTAGTTGAATCTGCTCAATATAAGTACGAGGAATGTAAGAACCTTCCAACCCCAACTGCTCCGCTATATACCTGACATACATCCGGTCTCTTCCTTGCACCTTCATAAATTTTAATTATATACTGTGTCATCGAACTATTAGCACTACTACATATCAACCAAATGTGAAATATAAATTGCTCGATGAAAAGATAAAACATAACATAGAATGTATCTGCTTATCCAATCTCTATGTATAAATACTGTAAGAGAGCAGGAACGAGATATAATTTTCTTTCCTAAAATGCTGTTGGAATTGAAAGATAATCCAAGATATTTTGCTTACTTTCAGTACTGCTTAGTGAAAAAAGTAAGAAACAAATGGAAACGGGTAAACTGTAAAAGCTTTTCAACACTATTTGTAGACATCATCAATTCTCTAACAGGGAATTTACATCCAGGGAGAACAAATTTTTTGTTTTTGTTTTGACGGGCAGCCAGCTTAGATATAAAACAACGACATGAGTTCACATTTCATCAAAATACTTTAATAATATCAAGGTAAAAAATGTCCTCTATATTTTAATTTATGACAAATATGTCTTTTATATCATATAATTAAGGTGTGCTGTCCATAATAGTTGAGCTTATTGAAATGCATCTTCCTTATGAACATCCACTTCTCTTAACACATTATTACACAGAACTGCATCAAGTTTTATCTTAGAAGCACATATCCAATATAAGCAAGAGGCCTAAATGGAGCAAATAACAATGAAACATTTCATGCCTGTTTTACAGTTTTATGGGTAGCTTTACTTTGATATAATTATCAATTAGTGCTTGAAATGTACAAGATCCTATTGTTACATTTACCTGAATATAGTGTCGATTTAGCTGTTCCAGCCAATCAATTTTTATTGTCACCCTTTCATCAGAAAAAGCATGACTGCTTCTTTTAAGAATAGTTGCGATGCTATATCCTAATGCCATCAATCCACCCAGCAGTCGTACACTGACTTCGAAAGTAATACGCGGAGATATAATGAAAGGACTATCAGTTACCCATTCCTGAGAATCAAAAGTGTATGTTACTCCAAACCTAATTTTCATAGCACATAAGCACCAACCATTTGTAAGTAACAAAAAATGCTTCATTGTTTTTTTTTTCCAAAAAGAAAAAAGAAAAAGAAAAAGAAAAAGAAAAAGAAAAGAAGAAAACACATTAGTACAAAAAACTCTAGACATGATGCAAACTGAATGTCCAGTTAGGTGCTTAGTTTAGTTCAAGTTAATGGGCACTCGTATTTTGTCTGGATTCCATTTCGAAAACTTGTGACAGAAGTCCATTGTGACAAAAAAAACAATTCTAAAAATGTCACGTACCTACAAAAACAAAACAAAAAAAGTATCTTGTCATTGTAGATATGTGATATTTCTAACTTCTGTAAGGTGGAACCCAGTGCACGATAGCAGGCTCTGGAGAGGTCGATAATGCACGCAGTCTTTCCCTCGCATAGCGAAGAGGCTATTTCCGGACTCGAACCTGGGCGCCCAGATCACCATGTGGGTGACCTAACCGTTGCTCCAAGGCTCACCTCATATTTCTAACTTCTGTAAGTTAAATATGATGGGCGCTCATATTCCATTTTGAAAATGCATGGAATGTTACAGAAATTCCTTCATTCCATGCAATGATTTGGAACTGGTTATGAGTGGGTCAATGCCATTGTTTGAAACTACTTCATCAAATTTCACCTTTATTGTGAAGACATGCTTCTTAGTGGGCATCACGACGGTCAAATATTGAGATAAAAGGATGCATAACATGAGAGAATTTCTTTTATATATAAGCATATTATAATCATGTTACACAATTTATTATCGTTGGGCAATCCATTTTCACTTGCTATGTATGATATAATATATTCTATTGTTGACGTCAACCCAAAATTTTACTGATGTTGACTGTTGAATTTATTTGGAGAAATTTGTGACGCATGTACACATATTTCTACCAAAAAGAAGAAGAAAAAAACTAAGGAAACTTTGTAATGTAAGCAAACTGCCGGTGAAAATACTACGAAATTCTTTTACAAGAATCCTATGAGTTAAATAAAGATAGAGAAATACAAGAAAAACAAAGTGCTTACTGCATTAGCTAAACATCAAGCATTTGGGAAAGACAAAACAAACATTCCTTGATAAGATTCTTAATTACAATTAGTTGAACTTAGACAAAATCATGGATCAGTAAAAGTTCGGTAAAATTTACTCATATTTGCAGTACAAACCAAAGTTATTATTCAACATATACCAATAAAAGCTCGATACACATAAAATGTGTAAACATTTACAAATAACTATCAAATTTCCAATATATCAGTATTTTATAGCAAAAAAATTAGCCACTCGTTCTAGGAAATTAATTAGAGTTTTACGTCAATACAATCAAATACTAAATCAAAATTTCAAATATAATAATAAAAGTGCAGTTGGATTAATTGACAAAATTAGGAACAAACCTCAAACATAAGATTGTATTTTCCATCTCTGTTTCGCATTCTTAGATAAGACTGACATGCTTCTGGGTCTTCGCCAGGTGGTAGCAGGTATATATCATAAGTCTCCTCCATGTGCTCTTTGTATTCGTTGGCAAAAACACTCTTGATTTGGTCAGCAGTCAACTTTTTTGGTGACTACGGTATTAATAGGACAAATATATTCTTAGTGAAGGAATACTTGTGCTGATTCTGCATCACTCACCGGAAAAAATAATAGAGTTGGCATTACCTTTAGTATGTACATAGGATTCTGGAATCCAGAAAAAGGGTTGAATTTATTGATGATTTTTATGTGTGCAGTTTGTAGATCTGGTTCAATAAATGCCTTGTACATTGGATACACCTGTGTATGATAATTGCCATTTGATATCAGAAATTTAATGTTCGAAACAAAAATATGAAATTACATTTGTTATACCAAAAAAGTTAGTATTTTTCTCAGTAAAATCAGTGACATATAAAGAACGCAGGTTGACAAAAAAAAATAGCAAAGAAACCGTCTCAGAGATTTGGTGAATAATTTCTTCCGGTTCTTGATCAGCACGGTGTATGTCTCTTAAAACTCTCTTCACAAGGTCAAAATGTACTCCTCCCGTCACAGAGACACGTAGGTCTAACACAGGCCGTAACTTTTCGCTTAATGCATAAATGCCCTCAATAATTACAATACGAGAACTTGGTACTTCGACTGTCCTGTTAACGATAATGAAAAAAGTATTTAATGAAAAGCATTTTCAAGCCATTTGAAATAGTAAGTTTTTATAAAAACATTTGTATATCAGGTGACCTCCTTAAGATTTCAATTTATGAATAAAATAAAATAAAATGGACTGTTTCTTTATCCTGTACATTCATTAATAAAAAGTTGTGGAATGCAAGGCAGTCTTTTGGCCAAAAGGACAAAGTTAAAGAGAGTGCACAGTGACATGGATATTATGTGTGTTGCATCATATATAAACATGTAAGTGTAACCTTGTCATTAATCAGTTCAAGTAGTTTCAGTGATCGAGTATAATAAACTATAAGTTGCAGTGACAACTCACATGAACCTAAAAAACAAAATTAGTAAACAGAAACAACTTCAATATAAGGATTTATGAAGTACGTTATACGATACTATTCCTGTTACATTTTCCTATTTATTTTTTATTTTTCAAATTTCAAGAAGGTGCTTGATTTGTATTTTTTTTCCAAAAAATGCTCAAACAACACGTGGGTAAATATGCATGCTTCATGTCTATATCTGCATGTCAGATTTTTATCTGACATACGCGTATTACCACTGGAGCATGCTTATAACTTATAAGACCATATCATATTATGTGCTTCAAAGCAGGTTTTTTTCCCCCACATACTAAATTATCTTCCTATTGTAAACCTAAAGGCATCAAGTACAAATGCTACATGTTACTGTCCTAAGCATTACAATTTTTGAAGGCAGGAAACAGAAAAATGGTAGACAGAAGGGATAGGATTCAATGTCTCAGTAATCCAATATGCAAGTTGGCCTTTTTATCAACATACAAAAGAAGTTATGAAAGAGGGTATTTGAGACCTGTATCCAGTACGGCAGCTCGACTTGAAATCATATACTGGAACCTGAACAGATTTCCCTTCTTTGAGTCCATAAATATTATTGAGCAAAGTATCATAATCTGTTAGCCGTGGATCTGTTGCAACACTAAAGAAGTTAGATTTTGTAATGACCATTAATGGTGTTAACTATCAAACATCACAAGTCCTGTATGTCAATTGCATATACACAAGAAATATCTTCACAGTTGCTAAGGTAATGTTCCTAACAAGGGGCATATTGGGATTAGCAATGAAACATGCCACTTAGTGAGAAAGGCTTTAACGAATCTTTGCACTTTATTATGCACCGTACACTCCATTACTTCAACCATGAAATGGCCTTATAAAGCATCACGCGGCTGCATAAAATAATTATATGATTCGTTAATCATCTCTTGTCGCGTAACGAAAATATTTATCAAACTTAGCGTTGTGCGGTTGAGGCGCATGTTGTCACACTTCGCAATTTATGTATCACTAAGTGTTGTATTTGTCAGGTACACAATTTATTTTAATCTCTACAATGAATAATGGCAAGGAAAAGAAGAAAAAGAATACTATATAGGTAAGATTTAAGCTGAAGGATGAAAAGATAGACGTGCCAATAATTGGTTGAAGCATGCTATATGCATACACATGCAATAAACGAGGCCATCAAATGTACACGCTTTTTTTGGTTAACTTGGTTACAAAGGCAGTAGCACTTGTGAACTATTTCAGAGGAATAAAAACTATGCATATATGGGACAGAGAAAAGAAAATACCATCAAAATTGCCATCAATAATGCGACTTGCATCATTGTAGTTATCCATCGATATAATTGCAATGCTGGGCATAAAATTGAGTACTTTTTCTGTGAACACAGTTTTTCCAGCTCCTGAAGGACCAGCAACGCCAACAAAAATGATCCCTTCATTCTTTTGGGCTAATAACTGGCAAGCACGGATCACTACAAAGAATCCTTTTTCAAATGACAGAGCTTCTTGTATTGGAACAATTTCATATCGATCAGTGTTTTTCCTTTTAACCAACTGGACTTGATCTCTTAAAAGCCCATGCCTCCGTTTCGGAGATATTATGCTTGAAGGACTTTCAGCCATAACAGGATAACTGTGAGAAAAGCCCCACAGAATAAGTTTCACGTGACGTAGATTCAGTATTGTACAACGGTTTCATGGAATACTTGCAGTTTTAAAAATAAGATCAGCCAACAAGTGCCAAATTTAAACCTTCTACCCTTGCATACAAGTTTCATCTTATAATCCAGATAGTTCGCTTTATTGTGGACTTGTGAAGAAACCTGAAGAAGACTGTATACTAAGATCAAGATAATTTGGCATCTGAGAATATTAATTTAAAACCATACACGTTTCCCCTGAAACTTCACTTGTGGTATTTATAAAATATGTAAATTTGAGGCAAAAGATCAGCCAACTAGAGCCAAATTTAGACCTTCTACCTTTGCATACATGTTTCATATTATAATACAGATACTTTGCTTTATCGTGGACTTGTGAAGAAACCTGAAGAATATATGCTAATATCAAGATAATCTGGCGTCTAAGAATATTAATTTAAGACTGTATATGTTTACCCTCAAACTTCACTTGTGGTATATACAAAATGTAAATGTAGGCAAAAGATGTTTGACCATTTGTTTGGTAACAAGTCATTATCATATGGGATTATGTTAACATATCATGAATCAGTGATTTTATCCCCAGTGTCTCTAAGGTAACCACAAAAACCACTTATATAGCTATATTACTGCATAAAATCCTAGTTTTACAAGGAAAACTTGCGGAGGTATTACACTTGCCTAACAACCTAAATACGAGCTAAAATTTAGAAACAATTTCTATATTATTTGGAAGGCTTTATACTATTTGAATTGAAACAGATGATATTCTCTTCAACATCATCTGTATTCCTAGAAGCAACAATTTATGAGACTCTTAGAGAATAAGTAAGCTATTTGACTGCCAGTGCCATCCCTTGGAATTAGACTGGGCAACGTGGGTGACAGCCCAGGGGCCCAATTTCCAAGGGGGGCATTTTTTTATTGCAGGTATATATTTTATATCGAAAACCCATCCTGACAATACACTAATTATTTTTCTCTCTATACAAAAATCGAAGCAAAGTACATCGATTAAGAAGAATGACAAGCGTTTCAAAAAACCAATTTGGTTTCATGCCTGCGAGGTCGACCACAAAGGCGATTTTCTTGATAAGACAACTAATGGAGAGATTTAGAAAGCAAAAAAGGATATAGACATGATATTTATCGATTTGGAGAAAGTTATGACAAAGTCCCACGAAAGATGACAAAGTCCCCACAAAGTACATTACCCTTATCAAGGATATGTACGATGATGTTGTAACTAGTGTCAGAGTATGCGATGGTGTAACCAGTGACTTTTCCATTAACATATAATTACATCAAGGGTCGGCTTTGAGTCCCTACATTTTTGCCCTAGTGATAGATGGGGCTATGAAGGGTATACAAGGTAAGATTGCTTGATGTATGCTATTTGCTGACGATGTTGTGCTAACTGATGAAAGTAGAATTGGGGTTGATGGACAACTGGAGCTGTGGAGATAGACTTTAGAATTAAATACATTTAGACTTAGCAGAACTAAAACAGAATATATGAAGTGCGAGTTCAGCGATATCAGGTCAGAGGATGAAAATATCACTATCCTTACAATATTTAGGATCGATGTTGCAATAAGATTGATGAAGATGTTAGTTTTAAAATTCGAGCGGGATTGATGAAATGGCGACAAGCGTCTGACATTCTCTGTGACAGAAAAGTCCTACGGAAGTTTAAAGAAAAGTTCTATAGAACGACAATCAGACATGCGATGTTGTATGGTACAGAATGTTGGCCTACTAAAAACTAGCAAGTCCAGAAGATAAACGTAGCAGAGATGCGTATGCTGCGATGGAGATGCGATCATAAAAGAAGAGACCGAATTAGAAATGATGATATACGTGAAAAACTTGATGTAGCGCCAATTGAGGAGAAGCTAATTCATGAACATCGCTTAAGATGGTTTGGACATCTCCAACGGAGATGTCCGAGACACCTGTGCGCGTTGGAATTATAGGCTGCGTCGAATGCTGAAAGAAAGGTAGAGGTCGATCAAAGTTGACATGAGAGGAAGTATTAAAAAGGGACTTGAATGATTGGAATATATCCGAAAAGCTGGTGACGGACAGAAGCGCGTGGAAGTTAGCGATCCACGTACCATAACCATGAGCTATGAGTTTTAGATTATAGGACTAGAGAACAGAAGCCTAAGACGTAGCATTTGGTCTTTGATCAATATTATTATTATATATATATATATACACACACATACATATATATGTATTTTCATTTTTATTTTTATTTTACTCAGATGTTATTATTATTAATTTACTTATTTGACTTTATTATTGCTATTGTTATTGTTATTATTATAACTTTTAAATTGGCTTTGTCATTTAGTTTTTGGTTCTATCTCTATCCGATTCCAGCTTGTTTGGGAATAATGGCTTAGTTGTTGATCGAAGTGAACAAAAAACCGAAGCCGAAGCAACCAAAGCGCAATTTCCAAACACAGCTTTTGGATATTCAATGAAGAAAACGCTCTTTTCCATCTTAATTTCTCTCTTTAATTCAGATTTCTTTTCCTTTTCCCAGCTTATCAAGCTTATAATCTACCAAACCCTCAGATTTTATATCAATGCTTTACCTCTAAATTCAAATCAAATTCAGATTTTGTTCCCTTCTGAATTTAAGATTTCAATTGCAAGACATGAAATCTGAAGATTTATCTACTCAACAATTAATGAAACATTATATTAATTTTGGACATTAAAATTAAATAAAAAAATGGTTATTTTTATTTAAAGTTTGATTATATATTATAATTGCATTATTGTTCAATGCTTTATCATGGAATAACACTTGCCTCTAATTTATTAATTTATTTCACTGGTTCGGTTTTTTAAAGTTAATTGTTTGTTGGATGGAAGAATAATGGGATATGATTGTTTGGTGAATGAACTGTAGCTCATGAATCAGGTTGTATTGTTTTGGTTGTAATTTTCGTTATTATTTTTCTATTGTTAAAGCTTAGTTTAGTACAATCATGAAGCAATTACCTAGATCTCGGAAAAGAAAAAAGTGTCAAAGACAAGAACTTATAACTCAAAGTTTACAAGGTTCACTAAAAAAAATATTTTAACAAAAAATCAAATTCATTAGTTGAATCCGAACAGCTAATTAATATCGTAAAAAATGAAAATGCTGATGAATTATTAAATTCAATTGACGTACAAAATGATATTGAAGGGTTGAAAGAGCATGAGAGTGATGAAAATGAAGTAAACGAAAAAAAATGAAAACACAATTGAGAAAGTGGATAATAATGATATTAACAATCTTCAAAAAAACGACTGTATCGTTAATAATTCTAAGCGTTTGAAAATAATTTGAATTTAAACATTTATGATCTTAGAATTTGAGATAATCTTCAAGAAAAACTTTGAAACTTACATACTGAAAATGGACCTAAACGGGAAACTAATATTGATTTTCTAAAAGATAAATGCTCTAGAAGATTTTCTTCAAATTATTATATTCAAAATCTACCAAACAAAGAAACTCATGATAAAGAATGGTTAAGTGTATTCAAAAGATTTAGATAGAATTTTTTTTTTTTGTAAATTATTCAAAACAAAACCATCAAAAAGTCAATTAGCAAGTGATGGAATTAAAGATTGGAAACATCTTAGTAAAACAATAAAACGACATGGAAATAACATCGAACACCTTTAGAACTTGAAAGCATTGAAAATGCTAAAACTTGGATTGAAAAAAATCAAACTATAGACAAAGAATTGCAAATGCAAATGAGGAATAACACGCTACATTGGAAAAATGTAATGATTCGAATTATTACTATTGTAAAATGTCTTGCAATAAATAGTTTGGCTTTTCGTGGAACAAAAGAAACAATTGATGACAATGCTAGGGGTAATTTTTTAGGTCTTGTCGAAATGATTTCAGAGTTTGATCTAGTAATGCAACATCATTTTCAACTAATTAAAAGCAAAGAAATTCATCACAACTATCTCAGTCATAAAATCCAAAATGAGCTGATTGTCATTCTAGCATGCAAAGCTAGAAATGCTATAATTAACAAAATTAAGGAGGCAAAATATTTTTCCATTATTATTGATTGTACTCTTGACTCAAGACGCAAAGAATAAATGACTTTGATAATAAGATGTGTTGATGTGTCATGTTCTCCAATAAAAATAGAATTTTTTTTAGAGTTTATAAATGTTGTGGATACAACTGGATTAGCTCTTTTCAATGAATTACAAATTGCATTAAATAATCTTGGACTTAACATTGATGATGTGAGGGTGCGGGGATACGATAATGGATTTAATGTGAGTGGCAACATCAATGTGTATAAACAAGATTGTTTGAAATAAATCCAAGAGCATTTTACATGTCATGTGGTTCTCACCGTCTTAACTTAGTATTATGTAATATGACAAATTGTTCTCATAAAATAAAATCATTTTTTGAAACATGCCAATGTATATATTTAGCCTTTTCTAACTCAACAAAACGATGGCATGTTTCACTTGATCATATAAAGGGTTCAGCTTTAAAATCATTGTCAAACACATGATGGGAGAGTCATATTGAAAGTATTAAACAAAATCACAACTTTAAATTAGAGAAAATATATTCAAATTAACAAAAATTACAAAGATGCAAAAGTAAGCAGAGATGCTCAAACTTTAGCTACATGTGAGCTTCAAGTTTTGAATTTATATTATCTTTGGTAATTTAGCATGATGTTCTAAACAAAATAAACACAATAAGCAATAAGTTACAATAGGACGATATGCGTTTTGATATTGCTGTTAAACAATTGGGAGGTATTGATTCTTTTATTTGAAAAGTATAGAGAAAATGGATTTAAGCAATTGAAGAAGCAAAACAAATCGCTATAAATATGGAAATCGAGCCAACGTTTCCTACAAAACGACAAGTTCAAAGTGAAAAATATTTTGATGAAACATTTGATAATGATAGAACAATCATCTGCACGGGAATCATTTAGGATTGACTATTTTCTTCATATAGTTAATATCGCTCTCTCGCAATTAAAGATCAAATTTGAACAAAGGAAAATCTTTAAGTCTATATTTAGAGTCTTATTTAATGCTCAAAAATTAATAGTAGCTTGAATGACCGGGAATTATTAAATGCTTGTGTGAATCTTGCAAATGCTTTAAAAAGGGAAGAATGCTTTAAAAAGGGATGAAACTTCTGACGTGGTTGGAAAAAAAAATATGTTTTGAATTGTAGGTATTGCAAGTAATATTGTCAAAGGATTCGTATAAAACGGACAAGCCAAGGACTTCGACAAGAATGATTGAGTTCGTGAGAGAAATAGATATATTTCCGAATGTGATGATTGTTTACAGAATATGATTGACTATCCATGTGACAGTGACATCTGCCGAAAGAAGCTCTTCTAAATTGAAATTGTTAAAATCATATTTGCGAACTTCTATGTCTCAAGATAGGTTGAATGGACTAGCAATTCAATGCATCAAAAAAGATATGCTGGAAAATATTAAACAAGACAATATAATCAATGATTTTGCTTCAAAAAAGACATAAAGATAAATTTTTAAATGATGTTGTTGTTCGATTTACCATTTGTCTCTTTAATGATTAAGAAATTGTAAGTTTGATATTTTTAAGGATGTAATGAACCAATTAATTAGGTTTTGAAACCCAAACTTAAGTTTTGTCCATGGCCTAAAATGACCTAGGACCGACCTTGTTGACTGCTATAACAGGGAAAAAGTTCTTAAAAATATGGTTAAATTAGCGGAGTTGAGATTTCAAAATTTGAACCCAGAATCGAATAAAAAAGCATGTATCCTTGAATGAGCTCTACCCTTCAGATCGCAACTGGTTACAAAGAAAAAAGATAAGTTCCTACGATCAAGAATACACAAAAATAATTAACGCACTGTACATGTTTGTGGAAAGATGTTTGAATGACATGTTGGTTTAGGTTGACAATATGGTTGAACAAGTCCAACTGACCATTGGTTGGGTTGCCTAGGTTTGACATGCTCTGTCTAACCAAACCAAATATCTAACCTATATACAAAAAATCGGGAATATTACCCATCAAGCATGATCCAAATAAACATAAATTGCCAACAAACTATTTGCAAGTCAACTTTCAACCCAAACCATCACCTATTTTAGCTTTGCGCATTGCAACCTCCCACCATTTGAATTGGTGTTCCATGTTTATACTATATCTTCAATCTAAGATCTTGAAGTTAAGAGTGATCGAATATTTCTCTAAATGAATATTAGAATTTGTTTAATGGCTTACTTTGACATCTTTGCATGTACAAATATTGACCAATATTTTTTTTCAAAAAACATGTTTATATATACATATCATACACACATGCATTATATGTGTATGTATGAGCTAGGATCCGCAGCCTCCCTATTTTAGCATCATCACTCAGCCTACTGATATCAACCACATATTTAATATGTGTGTGTGTGTGTGTGTGAGCTATGATCTACAGCTCCCCTTATTTAGCATCATCACCTAGCCCCCATGATATCAACCACATGTTTATATTTAAATGATTGGCATGTTGAAATCGGAAGACTGGGTGATGGTGCTAAATAAGGGGGACTGCGGATCTTGTATGTATGTAAAAGGTATATAAGCAGTGATTTCAAATCAAAAGGTTAATCGTACTCTGACAGCAGAGTTTGGTTTTTTGGGTGTGATAGTGGAAAATTGATAGACAAGTCACCCTACCGAACCGTACATGAGATTTTCCCCTCATATGGCTCCTCGTTCAATTGTTCGAATTAACTGGATCTTTTTCTGCATTCGAGAATCTCTTCCCTTCTTCCACTCTATCTGAAGAGTAACTTAGACCAATTCATTTACATTTTCATTTTCATATTCCAACTGAACACTTTCCATTTAGGATCAAAGAAGAAGAAGATTATTCTTTTTACCAAACATATGCGGATGAAATCAATACACACACACAAAGAGAGACACACACATACATACATTTATTTTTTTGAATCTAGTGGACTTTATACATATGTACGTGCATACATGCATACATATACATATCACAACATTTATACACCTGGGCATGAATACAAATGTTTCATGGACCCAATATCATCAAAGAAAAATTTGAGTTGTTAATCTTTACCGCTCAGCCTAAGCAGATCTTCAAAAAGAAAAACAATTTGCATGTTGTTAAACACAACTAGTTACGATTGTACTTTCTACAAGTGAATGTTATAGAAAATTTTGATACTTCTGACTTTCAGAAAGATCAGAGAAATTTTTGTTTCTGTCGTCATTTAATGCTTCATAAACAAAACTTAGTATAGATAAGAAGATACTGGGCAAAAGCAATACAAACTCTCAAAAAGAAAACTAAAGATGGAAAATTGCTTTCAAGATTAAACTCTCACTGAAGCTTGGAGATAAACGTAGTTTACAAACTAATAATATACCATCTACAACGTCATAAAACCCTTCAAAGCTTGCAGACCTCGTTAATGTCATAAATAAAATGTAACTGAACAACAAAAATTTGGTTTCCAAAATTATGAAGGAACGTATATATTTATTTGTCGTAAATGATTCAAGGCTATACTAACAAATTTCTAAAAACTATTAGTTGCAACCAATTTAGGTAATAGTATGCGAACTAAGAAGACCTGATTAACGAAATTGTAGAAGATATGCAGATAATTTGTATGTTTAAATGAACCTAGTCTATATAAACAAACTAATGTATGCATTCATTAATTTACTTAGAGTGTCCCGTTTGTACTCATTTGCTACCCCAAGGGTAGTAAGAAGGAGAAACCCCCATTTTTCTTGCTGCCTAAATTCAACTACTAAATAGTTTCAGCTTGTCCAAGGTTCAGAAGCTTATTTTGTCTTTTTGTATAGATTTTAATACGGCGGACCCTACACGCACCAATTGAACATTTACATGTGTAAATTTATGGGTCCCTGTTAAGATTTTACCGCTATTGCTTCATGCTCCTATTGGAGTCTGAAGGGTAGCAAAATGACCACCTAGGAAAGGGGTAGAAAACTACCCATCTTTTGTTGAATTGTTGTGATGCTTTTATACCAGATATGTACGGTTTGGGTCGAATCAACCTGCTAAGAAGGAAGATCAAGCAAGCTGCTAACCAAGTTGACCCAGCTTAGCACACTTGTCACCATTAAATGTATACTTCTCTAAAAATGTTATGGAAGTGGGAGGTGCTTTTTGGGGTTTGATGGTCTCTTTTGGTGAGTCTGCATGCTTTGATTTTACTACCATAAAATTTTATTATAAAAAATAGTTCAAAATTCATGATTGACAATGTAAATAAAATTCTCCCATACATATTACCAATAAAACAGCAATCCAATTATCCAAATTAAAAACCAGTTTCTCAAAAGCATACAAAAGCAATAAACAATTATACCTAATCAGGCTACTCTTTCCACAATCTGATCTTTAAATCAAACCAAATAAACTGTACAAATTATAGGAACGCAATCATGGTTTCTGATTCACCTTACAAAGCTATATGCTCAGGGAGCTTCAGCAGAAAGCAAGCCCAGAGACAGGAAGAAGCAAAGATGAATCCGGAGATGAGAAAGAAATGGATTCGATCAGAGCTTTATTTGAACGAATCTTCTACGGTTATTATTTTACATATATTTACCGAAAATTTTGGACCGTTGATATTCTAGATTTTTAAGACCCCAAACATTCCTAGGCCGCACCAGCCTCGGCTGCCATAACCCTAAATTCAAAATTACGAGAAGAAACTACTGTGAGCCGCGTGGCACAAATTAGTATAGTAATATACATTTTCCGCACTGGTAAGTATTTGTGTGTATACACACGACGTGTGCCAAGAAGGGAGGATGAAAATTTGGTATGCTATGGTAATAAAATGTACACACAGAACACACATATATGTATGTACACAGCTATATGGGTGTATCTTTAATAATAGTTGTAATATATTTGGTGCCACATTTTTTTGTGTCAGTGGGAACCATAAAAAATGGCCCTACTAAATTTTAATATCACTTGAAAATATGATACGACAATTAAATTTCTTTTACAAATTCAAAACACTACAAATGTTATTTAATTTTAATATCATCTAAAAATATAATCTAACAAATAAAATTCTTTTAATAATAGTTGTAATACCTTTGCAACTGAAATAATGTAAGTCGGGTATAAGTCACAATCAAGTCAATGGAATAAGAATCACTTATATCTTACAGTTAGTGAATAAATAAATTAACCATTATAGAAGAATTTGAAAGGTTTCTTATACCGATGGAGTTTTTTCTTTGTCGTGGTATTAGTTGTATAAATCATAATCTTAAACAGGAAATTTTCCTCAAGGACACGTTTTAGGCCTTTTTGGATGTGGGACGGCCAGTTAATATTTTTCTCCAAAGGACAAATTATCGTTTTTCCCTTCCAACCCAATTTCGCGCGCTTATTCTTCTTCTTTCTTTCGATCAAATTTCTCAATCGCGATCAAATATCTTTCTCGTAATTAAAACATCGATCAACTTCGTTCGTTTATTTCAATTTTCTCCTTCTGAAAATTGTACTTCATCGATCATTTTTCTCTTACGTGGGTTTGTTGATCTCGTTCTTTTCATATTTGTACTGTGATCTCGTTTTTCTTAGGTATGCTTATATTATTCTGTTTTTTTTTCTATTCGAGTTAAAAAAAATTGTCCGTGATTTCTAGTTGTGTTCATTTTTACGAATGATATGCAGTGTTGTTGTTCTCATTGTTTGTTCGTTCGTCGATGGAAAATTGTGGAAGTAGCAGCAGGATTTTTATTGTTATATTCGTTTCTTTATGCAGTGTTGTATTCTAATTAGCTTTTCATTTAATTTATCTTGCATTTTCTTGTATTAATATTGGGATGATTGGAAAAGTATCATTGCTTGGGTAGTATTTAAAATTGTGATAGAGTGAAAAACTATCGTATTTTAAGTTTAGTATCTTGGTATCATTTTTATTTTTTCTTAGTATCATTTTTTTATCATCAGTACCTAGGTATCAATTTTGTCTACGGTAGGTATCGGTTTTGTTAGATTGAATAATTACTGTTCCAAATTGAATATATTTTTACTAATGTTTATTTTTTATTTTTTTGGCAGTGGGGATAACAGCCTTCTTTGTTTGTTTGTGTTGAATAATAACACTTTTAGCACTCGATCGTTTATTGATTGCTCTTTGTATGATTTGAAGAATGAAATATGTCGATATTGGTCTCAATTAACTCCTTCTTCTATTCAGATTTCTTATATACTTAAGGACAAAGTTATTATGGTTGACACTGATTCTGATATTCAGAGCATAGTTTGTTTTCAGTTATACAAGAAAAGTTTTTTCTTTGGTTTTACTGTTAAGGTTAAGGATTCTGAATTGGAAGTTGTTGATGGTGCTTCTATTTCAAGTTCATCATATGTTCGTGCTTCTTCATCTTCTACTGTATCTGTCTGTTCAAATGTTGTTGTTAATAGTAAAAGTTATTTAAAAGATATGTTGAGGAGAGGGTCAACATTAAGCATTTTCGATTTTGTTGGTTTTTGTTTTGGAGGAGCTGAACATTTTAGAGAGTTTTTGATGGCATATCAACTTCAAAAGGGGTATGAATTAGTATTTTTAAAGAATTGTGCTACAAGAGTTACTGTGATTTGTTCTTCATATAAAGATGGTTATCTTTTCAAAGTTCATGGTTCCTGTGATTCTAGAGAATTGAAAAGGTTCTTTATGAGAAATTTGGTTCCTGGTCATTCTTGTGGGGCTGGTCTTAGACATGTGAATAATCCACATATATCTAGTTCGTTTGTTAAATCGATGATTATTGACGAGATTCGCGATTGTCCAAGTAAAAAGCCTAAGGATATTATACTTGATTTCAAAAGAGAATACAATTTTCAGTTGTCTTATGGTTATGCTTATCATGGGAAACAAATTGCATTGATGGAGTTGTATGGTAATGATGCTTTGTCTTATAATGATTTGAGTTGGTATTTGGAAGCAGTGAAGAAATCTAATCCAGATAGTTATGTTGATATGGATGTTGATCCTTGTAGTAATGAATTTGAAAGGGTGGTTATTTCTTTTGGCGCTTGTTTACTTGGTTCAAGTATTGTCGTTCTATGATGTTCCTAGATGCTACTCACTTGAAGGGACGTCCTGATGTGTTGATGGGTGCTACTGCAAAAAATGGTGATCAAGGTATGTCTTTATTTTCAGATTTGAGTTATCTGCATTGAGATCATAATACTTGGCATAATCATTACTATACATTTTTTATCATAATTTGTATTATGTTGGTATCAGTTTTAAGAATTGTAGTTTATAAGTAGCAAGTTTCTAGTATCAGAATTTTCATTGTATTGAATTGTAAGTTTGTATTTGGTATAATAATTTCATACTGCTAAGTAGGAGATTAGTATCAGTTTGTGTACAATGTTAGTATCAGTTTCAAGTAAGTATGTTCATATATGGTATCATTTATAGTTATGTAGTATTGAAATTTCCTTTGTATCATAATATATGTCAATTTTTGTTTCTTTGTTGTTTTAGAATGAAGATTAATGTGCATAATGTTGTGGTTATCAATATTTTTATAATGGTCACTTTAGGTTTTAGGTATCAGTTTTGTTACTGTCAGTATCATTTTTTCTGAATTGTTTTATATTTATGGTCGTAATTACTTTTAAGTTTTTTTTACTAATTATTTTTGCGTTTGCAGGTTTCTTCCCTTTAGCTATGAGTGTAGTTTCTGTAGAAAATTTGGATAACTGGACATGGTTTTTGAACCATTTAAAACAAATGCTTCAAGAAGAGCGTACTTTAGTTTTTATGTCAGATCGGCACCAAGGTTTGCTTTCAGGTGTTCGTGATGTCTTTCCTTCAGATTATCACAGTTATTGCTATTTGCATATGGAGCAAAATCTTCTTTCAGCAGTGAAAGCCAAAAATGCAAATGTGTCTATCGTTGATCTATTCAAAATGTCTTCTAGAGCTTCTAATCTATATGAATTTGAAGGAGCATATTCTAAGTTTTTTCAAATTGGTGGTGTTGCTGGTGTGAATTTTTTAAAGGATAAGTCATTTGATAAGTGGGTTGATTTATTTTTTCCAGGAAAACGTTATGGTGAATATAGTTCCAATGTTGCAGAAAGTTTTAACAGTTGGATTTTAAATGAACGAGCATTGCCTATTACTTTGTGTTTAGATGGTATTCGTGTTAAGATTATGGAACAAATGGCTAGAAGAAGAGAAGAATGTCGTTTGTGGAGAACAAATCTTTGTCCTTCTAAGGAGTTACGTTTAGATGAATTGATTGAAGAAGGATTTGGATGGGATGTATATAAATCTTCTGATTTTGCTTTTGAAGAGAAATCTCCAAACTCTCATTGTGTTGATTTGATGGAGTGGGTTTGTAGTTGCAACCAACAGAAAATTATGGGATTTCCTTGTTGTGACGACCCGAAATTTTCGAGCATTTAAAATCTGAATATTTAATTGATTTTAAATATTCAATAGAATAATTTTAACTTGAATTACGAATATCACAATTTATTTGATAATTAAATTATTGAATTAAATAATTTGAAGTTGAATAAAATGTTGAATCTGGAATTTTGGGCCTATTAAAAATAATTTGAAGGCTTATGAAATTTATATTGAAATACTGAAGAGAATAGAAGTGATGAAATCAAATTTTACGGTGGTCTGTTAAGTTTTGAAATTTATGTCGTTTAAATTGAATTTAAAAATAGCCTTCCGAGGCACAGACTCGGAATTCGACGAAATCAGTTTCATTGGATCCGTAATATCGTATTATTATCGGATTTCAATTTTCGTGGCATTTGGAGTTGTTGTGTGAGCATACGACATATAAACGCGTTGAAAATTTACATCGAAAAAATTCAATTTAAAAGTTATTTATATATCACGTACAAATCACCGTCAGCCGAAACTTTATTCACATCACCGCTTTTCCTTTCCACTTCTGTGCGTAGCCTTCCTTTCCATCGTGTCCCCTCTTTTTTAAACATCACGCAACTGTCAAAAACATAATCATCGTTCCCTTCTCTTTTATGAAAGCAATTGCTGATTCAAAGCTTCAAAGAAAATTTGATGGCCGAGCAAACAACTTAAAATTAGATCGCCTTTCCCCTTTTCAGTTTGAAATCCTTCATTCCAAAATTCCCTTCTCCTCTGTATAATTCAAATCGCAGCCTTTCCCCTTTTCAAAATCGAGCTTCAAATCGAAATTTGATTTTTTTCATTCGAGATTTTATAGGCAAGGGAAGGACTCGAGTTCGACAACAAGGGTTCGAGTTTCGAAGAACCCTGGGACATCGTCGTGTGGAGGCTCGCTTTGTCTGGGGTAGTCGCGCGATTTTGTATCGCCGTGGGTGAGCAGCTCATGGGATGGCGAACTGTCCGAGCGAAGTGGCACGTCGTGCCATGCTAGTGGGACTCACGATTGTCGTGGTGGCTCTGGCGACGTGGGAAGGGATGCGATAGCAGTAGAATGAGGGAGTCAAGCGAAGAGAAGATCAGGGATTGGTGTGTGTGACTGGCGCAGTGGTGTGAGTTCGCCGAAGGTGCGATTGCGATGTCGAGCAGAGGATCTGTAATGGGGGTTTCTTGTTCGAGTTGAGGTAGTTTAATTCGAAGCATTTTATTTTAATGTGATTTAGGTTTAAAACTTATCAGTGATGGTTAATTATTATTTTACTTAACAGGATCTTAGCAGCTAGGTATTAGCAGTTTTGTTAATTTAATTTAATTAGTAAATATATATAGGTTTAAAGAAGATAATGAAATCGTATATACACTTTCAGAATATATATATATATATATATATATATATATATTGAAAATGGAAATCTAGAAATTTTAATTTCAGTTACAAGATTTTTTTTTTTTAAATCTATATGTTATTTTATCAGCATATATATAGACAGTTTCAAAAGGGAATGATAAAGATATATACATGCTAAAACCGTCTCGTTATTTCAAATTAGTGGATAGAGTGATTAGCTTGTTCAAATTTACTTATTTATGCTAAAACTATTAAAAAAAGAGAGAGAGAGAGAAATTAGTTGAGAATTTAATTATTAGTTAAAATGAAATCATTAGTAACGTAAATTTAAGATGGGGATTGAATTGTTCGTTTTGTTAGAATATTAATTAATCTAATTTATCAAATGGAGGTTAATTATTCGAATATTTAAAATATTAATAAATTATAAATTGTTTATCCAAGGTCAAAATTGGGATAACCAAAGCAATATGGAAGTGGACTACAAAACGAATCAAAGGCGAGTTAATCTCACTCAGTTAAATTTAAATTTAAGTGATTAAATTTAAATAATTGTTTGAATGGATGAATTGATTGATGTGATATAGTATGATATTTTGGAGTTGGCATACTATATTGTGCTAACATTTGTGGATGCAGGGAAAACAGGTTGGAGGGATCCAACTGGACCCCTCACATTTATTTAAATTATTCAATATTCTCTGTTGTATTATTTGATATCTTATGATGAGTTATATTGGAATATTGAATGTTATGGTTTGATTGGATATTTGGGTATAATGAATTACCAAAATATATGAATTGGATTGTGGAAAAGAAATTAAGAGGAAGTAAATTTGTAAGCGAAATAATTATAGAAAGTTTGAATAAATTAAGAAGGAATTGAAAAGAAATAGAAGTAATATGAAAATAATAATAAATAACTTCGAGTTTGAAGAAAAATGGAATTTTGAATAAAATGAAATTGATGAATTGTATACTTAAGTTCTATCAATTAAAGAAATAAAGAATTATTTAAAATTCAAAGTTTAAATTTATTTAAAAGAATAAAGAAGTAATTGAGAAATCTAAAAATTTGGAATTTTTAGTTAAGGTGTTTTTAAAATCATAATCAAGAAATGAGATCTGAAATTAATAGATTATGAATTAAAAGGGAATAAATTGGAAATCAATTTGGGAAATTGATTTAAGTGAATGAAGTTGGGATTTTTCTCTGGATAACCAAGTACATTTTTAAAGTAAATTCTTAAATAAATTTAAAGGTTTTAAAGTTGTTGTAAAAAGCAAGTTTTAGAAAATTTATTATTTCTAATATTTAAATTCAATAGTAAGTATTTTCCCAAATCTATTATAGTAGTAATTACTTAAAAAGTGACTTAATATGTTGTTTTCAAAAGTGAAAATCTAGTTTTATATTATATTAAGTAACTTTATTTTCAAATACTCATATAGTATGTATTTTTACAAAATATTGAAGTAATTTAACTTAAATGTTTAAAAGTATATTTTCAAAGTAAAGTGTTTTAAATTATTTTAAAAATCTATTGTTATGCTTGGTGATTTCAGAGGAAATATAAAATATTTGGGAAAGTTGATTCTGAGAAGAATGAGGGTTTTGAAACTGTTTTCAAAGGATTGAAAATAGAAATATATCTTGTGAAGATATTTTTGAGATTAAGAAATAATTTGGAAAATTTTTTATTGGTTGATGGTTGTTTTGTGAATATAATTGATAGTTAAATCACCGACTATCAATATTGGCCAATTGCGTTGATCGTTTCAAAGAGACCGGGATCGAGATTTATTTCTCGAAAACCACTTCGATCCGGTTTGTACGTTTCGTGTAAACGATTTTGGATTCGAAGATGGAGCAGTGAAGTGCAAGGGCTAGTCGCTACTAATCCTGAGGATATTTCCAAAATGGATATAGCAGGAATAGTGCCTTCGGTTCCGTTCGAACCCGAGACGGACTTGTATGGATGAATGCTTGCGAAACATCGTCAGGTGGACGATGGGCATTCTAAGGGATATTGTTCTAAAAGGTAACGCATAGACTCAAGCCTCATCAAATGGGAATGACTGAAAATCACGGGTTATGCAGCAAGGCTAGGTGGGTAGCACCCAAGTAGGGTGAGGTCATTCCAGTCTAGATGTCCCTTTTTATTTCGGCTTAGTGGTGCGGTTGCTGATCCCAACCGCGAGGTGATCTCACTCGGAACTGTCCAGTAAGGGATGGTTCCGGCCTTATGTTGCAGGGGAGCGGGCGTACTCCTCGGTACAGTGATCTAGGCCCCGTACTGTGACAGGTGGTACTCCAGTGCCTAGTCATTAGTTGGAAATCCATTCTCCCTACGAGCCTTGTACGAGTTTTGTTTGTATTACCCACTTTGTGGCTAGTAGCTGGAATTTAATGAATGTAACAATTTCGGTTATTTTATAAGTATTTGTAGATATACCCTATTATAATATCAGAGGATTTCTATAAAAATTGTTTTAGCTATCGTAAGGTAAAAACCCGACATGTTTATTTGTGGCGTGGTCTTATGAGATGTTTTTGTTTTCAAAGGATTTTTGAAACTTTAATAATCAATTGGGTGTGATTTTCTCACGCTGGTAATCCAGACTGACTCGGGTGTTATTTAACTGTAATGCTCGGGTCAGACCGAGTATTATAGGATACAGGATGATGCTGTGGAGCTCAGGAGACGAGCTGGATGAAGAGACGTACTTTCGTACTTGTATATATATATATATATATATATATATATTCCGCTGTTTGAGTTGTTGTGTATCCATTGTATGTTATTGATGTGAGCTATGATTGATGTACTCTGATGATGAAATATATGTAAACAGATATATTTGATTTTGAGTAAAGATTATTTACTATCTATTATATTTTATTCCGCTGCGATGGTTAGATTCTGTTGTTGTTTTCTATTTTTCTTCTTCTATCTCTTCTTCTTTAACCCAAATGGTTCGTATTTCTGTACAACTTGAGTTGATTGTTGTAGAATAGTGTTGACTCAAGGGGTACGGATTTGCGGGCTGTTACACTTGGTATCAGAGCTTAGGTTGGTGATAACCTTGGCTCTGGTGGGGATTACTCATTATTAATAGAGTCTATAGTACTCTAGAATGAGTTTAAGCGTATTAATAGATATGAGCGCGTATTTGTTAGTGAATATAAATTGTTTTAATATTGTGTTGATTGATTTATTGAGTGGCATATGAACCTTCGTCGACACAGTCTGCGCAACTGTATTAAAGGGGTTTCTAAACACTTAAATAGAACAATCGACACGGTATTGTTTTAAAATGTGGGTAAATGAAATAATTTTACCCAAAATATATTTTGATATAAATAAAAGTTTTGTAAACTATTTTAGCTGATATATGGTTGCTTGGATGTTAGGAAGAATAATATTAAAGTAATATCATTGTTAAGTGAAAATTTAACTAGAAATTAAAAATATAACCGAAGTTTAAGGGAATAAATTCATTATAAAATGAAACTTATAAATATGAATTATAACTGTAATTTATAAATTTAAATATAATCAAATAAGAATTTGTATGAGCATAAGCTGTGCAAATGAATTATAGTTAAAATTTGAATTAAAACAGAATTTGGAAATTTAAATCCTGGAGATTTTGGAAGTGTTTTGAAAATAAATAATAGCACAATTGTTTTGGAGATATTTCTGAAAGGAAATTTGTTTAAAAAAATGATTTTGGAAGGGAGATAGCATTGAATTCACTTCAGTCACTGGAAAATAACTTCGGTGATGACTGCAGCATCATCGATGTTCATTTTCGAGTTTCTAAGTGATGGATTGCTGCCAAATTAATTTGTTCGGAAAAGTTAGTTGTTTTTGAAAATGTCAAAGGAAATTTGTTGGGAATAAAACCAGGATTGGTTTAATTTTTGAGAAATATGATTTGAGGTGTTGGAGATTTCAAAATAATTTGTAACCAAAGGTCGGGTGTTTAAAAAAATTCTGTGAGATAGGTTGTAAGCTTATAAATTAAGATGATTTTTAAATCAGGAAGGAAATATAAGCCTTGAATGTTGGAATTTGAATTTAAGGTGAAAGGTTAAAAAAATGAAATTTACTTGGATTGGAAAATAAAATTTAACTGGATTGAAAATTAATTTAAATAGGCTGAAATAATATCCAGTTGAAATCGAATTGAGTTAAATAAATCTGAGTGAAAATAAAATTGAATTGGAATAAGAATTCAATTGAATTATTGAATGAAATTAGATTCTTACCTGAATAAATGGAAAATAAGTTGGATAAGAATTGGGTTGAAATAAATAAATAGAAGGCTTGAGTTAAAAATAAAAGATGAATATATTCAAGCTTATGATGAATGGAATTGTATAAAACAATAAGTTGTGACTTATAAAATTTAAAATGGAATACAAAGCCCAAATTTAATACTTTGATAAATTGGAAAATGAAAAGAAAATCCAAGCTTGAATTATAAAGTATATTGAACTTAAGAAAATAAAATGAAGTGATATTTGGAATAAAAATTCAAGTGTTGGATTGTAAATAAGGGAAGAACTAATTAGATAATAAATTAGTAAATGAAATTGAATTGTGAGTTTATGATGAAGTTTGGAAATAAACTCAAGTTATAAATTAAAATTTGATTCAAATTGTTAATGAAGTGAAAGTAATTGAGAATGAAGCTGAAATGTAAGTTAATAAAAATTGGATGGTAATTTTAAAAGTGAATGGTAGAATCAGAACTTGAGCTATAAATTAAAATTTGACTTGAAGTGTTAACAAATTAAATATATAATTGGGAATGTATCGAATAAAAATGGAAATGGATTAAAATAGTAATGGTATGAATTGCAAATAAAATCCAAATAAGTGGAAATAAATTGGAAATGGCCATGTAATCAATTAAATGAGTTGGATCTGAAAAGTTAAATTTGATAATAACCGATCAAATGAAGTTGCAGATTTGAAATGAGATTTGATTGGGAGAGAATTAAGTTGAATAAGAAAATTTACTTGAAAATAAAATGAGCTTAAGTATAAAATTGGAGTGAATAAACTTAAGCTAAAGGATGAAAGGAGTTAGATTGAATTCAACTTAAAATTTAGATTAATAATAGTGAATTAGATTTAAATCAAGTAAAAAAAATAAATTTTAATAGAAATAAAATTCGGTGAGTTGCCGATAATATTTAATGGAATGAAAATGCTTAAATAAATAATTGTAAACCATTTAAATTATTAAAGGGATTGAAATAACTTGGGACAATAAGAAAAATAGAATGTTTCGAGTTTATTAGAATGATTTAAGTGAATGTGGATAAACTAATTATATTGAATAAATAAATGGTGGAATAAATAAGAATCAAATGAAATGTGGTTTAAATACGTTGAGAAATGGTTATGGAATGAAATAGCTTGGATTGTTTTTGAGCTAAATAAATGGTTGTGAATGAATTAAAACAAAAAGGAAATTTAATTGGTAATGAAGATGAACCTAAATTGTTAATGGTTTTGAATGGACTAGTTTGGTTAATAAAATTGAAATGCAATGAAACTGAGAATATATGGATTGTGAATAAATCCGAAATGGAATAGAATTAAGTGTAAGTTGAGTTGGAGTCAATTTAAATTGATTATAAAACTCAAGTGCTTATTTATTCACATAAATCACGTCAAATTGCCAAGAATAAATTGTTATTGAATGTAAATATAAGTTATTAAAATACCTTGGATGGATAGGAATAAAATAAATTGGTTTTGAGAGCAATTGAATTAAATGTGAGTTCAGTTTGCTTAAAAATAAATTAATGTAAATGATTGAGTTTTAAACCATTCAAATTGATGAAGTTGTATACGAATGGATTGAAAACCATTCAAATTGAATGAAAATGGTTATAAATTAATTGAAACAGTTAGAATAGTATGAAAACTGTATAAGTTGCTTACAGAAGAAAAAAATTTAGTGTGAATTTCTTTTAGAATTCATATGTTTTAACCATTGCAACTAAGTGAAATATAGTTAAACTGCATATATTTGGTACTTACATGTTTAAATTGAGTAAGTACAGGTACCTGGAAGCCGTGTGGCTGGATTTGGTTGCGCTAACGGCTAAATAAATAAGCTACATGCGTAAAAATGCTAAATAAGGTACGCCTACACAATTAAAATAGGAAATATGAACTGTTTTTGGTTTTTCCGACCGTGTGGGTCGATGTATATATATTTATCTCTTTTGTCAAATTGCAAAAGCTCCTCCGTACAAAGGAGACTCTGCCAAAAAATTTCAGAAATTTTGGGAGTTAGAAAATTTTTGGGAAAATTTATTAACGACAAAACAATTTCAAACTAGAAATTGAAATAAGTTAGTGAATGAAACTAATTAAAATAATGACATGAATTAGTTGTAAATGAAAAATAAAATTTAACATTTGGAGTTGAAAATAAATTGAATTCATATGAAAATGAAAGAATTAATTTGAATAAAAATAGATATGAACTAAAGTGGAAGATGAAATAAATATAAGGAGCATATAAAATGCTTAAACTAAACTTTAGAGGGAATGGTGAAGTCCTAAATGGAAATTGATACTACCAGTGTAATTTAAGTCGATATTGGAATGAATAGATATTGGCATTTTGTGAGAAAGTCGATGAACTATTTTGGGAATATTGTGATTGGATATTGGTGCTAAACAGGATATGCAGGTAATGTAAAGGGAAAAGAGATTTGGTTTTGATTTCAGAAAGATAAATATAAATTGCCCGACAAAAGGTATGTATTTTAAATTTGGTACGAAATTTGATTGGGATTTGGATTGAGCCACTTGGATTTTTGTTTTCTTTTTGGATTTGGGAGGCCGCAGAGCCATTTTTGTAGTAGTGTCGAGCTAGCCGCGCAAAGGAGACGCTGGCGAAATTTTTCGGGAATCTAGGGAGTTAGAAAAAAATTTGAGAAAATTTTGAAATTTCAAAATGTGGTTTTAAATTAAAACTTGATTGGTTAAACAAATAGTATAGTTGAAACTATGGGAGAGTTGAGAATTTAATAAGAATGGTAATGGGTCTTCTATAAAAAGATAGCTGGTAGGATGTTGAATTGTTGGTTTTGGGAAAAAGGTAAACGGGTATTGGACCATTCTTCTTAACTAGTAATTTCGGGGACGAAATTCTTTTAAGGGGGGAGGAATGTGACGACCCGAAATTTTCGAGCATTTAAAATCTGAATATTTAATTGATTTTAAATATTCAATAGAATAATTTTAACTTGAATTACGAATATCACAATTTATTTGATAATTAAATTATTGAATTAAATAATTTGAAGTTGAATAAAATGTTGAATCTGGAATTTTGGGCCTATTAAAAATAATTTGAAGGCTTATGAAATTTATATTGAAATACTGAAGAGAATAGAAGTGATGAAATCAAATTTTACGGTGGTTTGTTAAGTTTTGAAATTTATGTCGTTTAAATTGAATTTAAAAATAGCTTTCCGAGGCACAGACTCGGAATTCGACGAAATCAGTTCCATTGGATCCGTAATATTATATTATTATCGGATTTCAATTTTCGTGGCGTTTGGAGTTGTTGTGTGAGCATACGACATATAAACGCGTTGAAAATTTACATCGAAAAAATTCAACTTAAAAGTTATTTATATATCACTTACAAATCACCATCAGCCGAAACTTTATTCACATCACCGCTTTTCCTTTCCACTTCTGTGCGCGCCTTCCTTTCCATCGTGTCCCCTCTTTTTTAAACATCATGCAACTGTCAAAAACATAATCATCGTACCCTTCTCTTTTATGAAAGCAATTGCTGATTCAAAGCTTCAAAGAAAATTTGATGGCCGAGCAAACAACTTACAATTAGATCGCCTTTCCCCTTTTCAGTTTGAAATCCTTCATTCCAAAATTCCCTTCTCCTCTGTATAATTCAAATCGCAGCCTTTCCCCTTTTCAAAATCGAGCTTCAAATCGAAATTTGATTTTTTTCATTCAAGATTTTATAGGCAAGGGAAGGACTCGAGTTCGACAACAAGGGTTCGAGTTTCGAAGAACCCTGGGACATCGTCGTGTGGAGGCTCGCTTTGTCTGGGGTAGTCGCGCGATTTTGTATCGCCGTGGGTGAGCAGCTCATGGGATGGCGAACTGTCCGAGCGAAGTGGCACGTCGTGCCATGCTAGTGGGACTCACGATTGTCGTGGTGGCTCTGGCGACGTGGGAAGGGATGCGATAGCAGTAGAATGAGGGAGTCAAGCGAAGAGAAGATCAGGGATTAGTGTGGGTGACTGGCGCAGTGGTGTGAGTTCGCCGAAGGTGCGATTGGGATATCGAGCAGAGGATCTGTAAATGGGGTTTTTTGTTCGAGTTGAGGTAGTTTAATTCGAAGCATTTTAATTTAATGTGATTTAGGTTTAAAACTTATCAGTGATGGTTAATTATTATTTTACTTAACAGGATCTTAGCAGCTAGGTATTAGCAGTTTTGTTAATTTAATTTAATTAGTAAATATATATAGGTTTAAAGAAGATAATGAAATCGTATATACACTTTCAGAATATATATATATATATATATATATTGAAAATGGAAATCTAGAAATTTTAATTTCAGTTACAAGATTTTTTTTTAAAAATCTATATGTTATTTTATCAGCATATATATAGACAGTTTCAAAAGGGAATGATAAAGATATATACATGCTAAAACCGTCTCGTTATTTCAAATTAGTGGATAGAGTGATTAGCTTGTTCAAATTTACTTATTTATGCTAAATCTATTAAAAAAAGAGAGAGAGAGAAATTAGTTGAGAATTTAATTATTAGTTAAAATGAAATCATTAGTAACGTAAATTTAAGATGGGGATTGAATTGTTCGTTTTGTTAGAATATTAATTAATCTAATTTATCAAATGGAGGTTAATTATTCGAATATTTAAAATACTAATAAATTATAAATTGTTTATCCAAGGTCAAAATTGGGATAACCAAAGCAATATGGAAGTGGACTACAAAATGAATCAAAGGTGAGCTAATCTCACTCAGTTAAATTTAAATTTAAGTGATTAAATTTAAATAATTGTTTGAATGGATGAATTGATTGATGTGATATAGTATGATATTTTGGAATTGGCATATTATATTGTGCTAACATTTGTGGATGCAGGGAAAACAGGTTGGAGGGATCCAACTGGACCCCTCACATTTATTTAAATTATTCAATATTCTCTGTTGTGATTATTTGATATCTTATGATGAGTTATATTGGAATATTGAATGTTATGGTTTGATTGGATATTTGGGTATAATGAATTACCAAAATATATGAATTGGATTATGGAAAAGAAATTAAGAGGAAGTAAATTTGTAAGCGAAATAATTATAGAAAGTTTGAATAAATTAAGAATGAATTGAAAAGAAATAGAAGTAATATGAAAATAATAATAAATAACTTCGAGTATGAAGAGAAATGGAATTTTGAATAAAATGGAATTGATGAATTGTAAACTTAAGTTCTATCGATTAAAGAAATAAAGAATTATTTAAAATTCAAAGTTTAAATTTATTTAAAAGAATAAAGAAGTAATTGAGAAATCTAAAAATTTGGAATTTTTAGTTAAGGTGTTTTTAAAATCATAATCAAGAAATGAGATCTGAAATTAATATATTCTGAATTAAAAGGGAATAAATTGGAAATCAATTTGGGAAATTGATTTAAGTGATTGAAGTTGGGATTTTTCTCTGGATAACCAAGTGTATTTTTAAAGTAAATTCTTAAATAAATTTAAAGGTTTTAAAGTTGTTGTAAAAAGCAAGTTTTAGAAAAGCATACATTAGTTGGATGATAGAACATACATTAGTTAATCTTGTTATAATATAAACAACAGGAAAAGAAAAGAACATCAACCACAGCATATCATTCCAAGAGATCTGTATTGTTTTTAAAAGTAGAAGCAGCATTGTTTTAATAACAGTACAACGTTACTTCATAAGAATGAAATTGAAACAGAACATCATTACTTCACAAGCACACATTTCAATAGAACATCATTACTTCACAAGTACACATTTCAACAGAACAACATTACTTTTCAGGTACCAAATTTAATTGTGAAATAACGAAATGGGAATTCAGTTCTTTTTTTTCCTTTGTTCTTCTAGGCTTGACATGTATTTAGACAAACTCCAACAGTGTTCATCATCTGTTAATATTGCATGTGCAATCCTTGCTCTTGTTGATAATACTTCTTTCTTTTCAATTTTTATTGGTATCCTGCTTTTGTTCAGCGAAATGATGAATATCATTACAAATATCCCACAGTCAAGCCTGTTGAAACCAAAATGTAATATTAGTATCAGTTTGCTTCTGTTGTATTAACAGGTTTATAATTAATACAAAAATTTGAATTTCAGTCATAATGGTACAAGCATATAGTATGCTTTGAATTAAAATATTTAGCAGTTTTACTAGCACACTAAGTATTAATTTCTACAGGCATCAGTTTGTTTTTTGTAGGTGTCCGTTTTATTTTTGTAGTTATCAGTTTCTTTTATGTAGGTATCGGTTTTCTTCCTGTAGTAACTGTTTATTTCTGAATTAAAAGTTTATTGAATTGAGAGTTAATAATTTTTAATATTTTTATTAAGAATCAAATTCAATTAAATATAAAAGGTATACAATGATGTATAGAAGTATGTATGGAAAATTATAATGCAAAAACATAAATAGTTTGAATAATGGGGAACTGTCAATTGATTATGACTAGTAGTTCAATTGTACTGTTTATTTTGTTCTCAGTAGATAACATTTTTACGAAAAGAGAAAAACTTACATGTCTTCTGCTTACCGTGTTCACTTTATTTGATGCATATCATCTTGTTTCATCACCATGTCTGTTATGTTATTCCTTTTTCGGATTTCTTAGAGCATGTCATCTATTTCATGTCTCTAAAACATGTAATATATTAAAATTTTAGGTCATATTCACTATGATAAGTATTTTTTTATAAGAAAGAGAAATCTCATACCAATTTTGTAGCTTCTTTTAAACTGGAATTGTTTCTTTCGTTTGATCTTCTAGGGCAGTTAGAATCAACATGACACCATTGCATTGTTGGGTATGTTAAAGTGACTAATGTCCAGTGATTCTCACAATGCAAAGGAAAATATATACTTTCAGCAAATTTGTCTTGTACAATAGATTCTAGCATATGGAGGACAAGACTTTTTTCACACCCTTTATATCACACACAATTGCTTTCTGTTTAATATGAAAATAAGTTATGATTTAATAAATGAAGCAATTATAATGTACTTGAATATTAAAGTTTTATTTACCGTCATTGTAGTTGTGAAAGCATAGTTGTGTTCTTCCAGTCCACATTTTGAAATATACCAATCTATAATCTGTATTAAAATCAAAAAAGTATAAGTTTTTTTTATTGGTGAAGCAATATTAAATTGTTAATAGTATCAGTAATGTTAATAGTGGTTGTGTATGTTGATAAGTATAAAATTAATAAAGCATCAAGTGAATTTAAGTATGTTGTGGATTTGGGTATCATTTTTGTTTTTATTTAGGTATTAGTGCTGATGTAAAGAAAAAAAATATTACGTACCTTCCTGTCTATGTCGTTTCCTTCTAGTAGATGTTTTAGTGCATTCTTTGTTATGACACAACCTCCTCTGATTGTGTCATTGTCTTCCCTTGCCACTACACTATTTTGATAAAAACAATTTGTATATCTTAAACTTAATTTCATATTTAAAATTAATATACATATTTGTACACTTACTTTTCTGATGATATCATTAATGAAAAGAAAGATTTGATCACGTCTTGTTGTTCAATGTTGAGATAGATCAAACATTTGCAATGTCCAAGCCCTATCTCTGAAAGTGTTGGATCTATTATTGCAATGGCTTTAGACTGTTGTCTTGTTCATTTTTGTTTTCAACGTCTTTTTTTTTTTGGATTTTGATTTATTTGCAACTTTTTTTTGTTTCATCCCATATTCAAAGCTATCACGTTGTTTTTTCACTCTTGTTCTTGCCTTCAATCTTTGAATATAAGAAGCTGCCTTTTTTGTGTTGCTTTGATTTTTTTTGTCACTTAATTTTGTGACTGTTTCTTTCTCTTTCCTAACAGCTGGTTGCACAGGTTCTTCTGCATTTTTTTCTTCAGTTTTTTCACTTTCAAAATCTTGTGTTTCGTAAAGTTTGAAAGATGGAGGGGTAAAGTCAAGCACTGAAATGACGTATGGTGCATTTTGATTTTTTACATCTATATCCTCTTGAAGATGTTGAGTATCTTCTGTTTTGTCTCTCTGCACTTGACTTTCTTTTTCCGACTATTCTTTTTGATGCATTTCAGTTGGAGTTTGTTTTTTTCTTCATGTTGACATTGTATTTTTTCATTGTTCATTTTTTTACCCAATTCACTTTCTATTTCGCTGGGCATATGTTTCTCCATTTCTTCTATTTTATCTGCTCTTTTTTGTACATACTCTTCAGCTTTTGTTTCTTTATTTCTTCATTTCTTCCGATTTCCATTTCTTCAAAAGTATATGCATTTAGTTCAGTTTGTAAAATGTCGCTCTGTACAGTGAAACTTTCTTTTTTATTTTCGCCGTTTTCTTCAATGTCATTCAAATCATCTTCAAATTTAATGGTGTTGTCTTCAGCCTGTGATCTTTTCTCTTCATTATCTTTCAGCTTCAGCTTAATTTCTTTCAACTCTTCTTTCAACCTGAAAACTTCTTGTTCTGCTTTAATTCTTTTCTTTTTTTCTACATCACCCTCTTTCACATTGTCAAAAACTGCTTTGATTGCTTTGTCTTTGAGTTTCCTTAAATCCCATTTTGCAAATCTTGGTAAAGCTGGAGTATATTATTGTCTTTGTTGAATGAGACTCAGTTTCTCACAAATGCAATACTGTTAACATAAAAAGAATTGATTAGATATGTTTGTTAAAAAAATTTAAGTAATAAATTTTTGATTAACTTATCTTATCAATGGAAGCATGGAGCATCCCGATATATTTCTTGGATTATGGATGAACTTCTTAACAAATTCATTGAAATTCTTTTCTATTGTTAGTGGCCAAGAAACAATTGCATTGTCTCTACATTAATTAAGTATGGTAGAAGTCCCCATCTTAACTTTTGCTGGTTGTTTGGAAAGAAGAATGTTAATAGTATTTCAATTACTATTAACATTGGCAAGTCTTCTTCATACTCTTTTTTCTTCTTTGTAACTTCTTGCTTTATTCTTTTTTCGACAACATTTCTTGTTATATAAGTGCAATTTCCGAAGTTTCTCTTTGCAAATTCCCTACACTGCATTGGAATTGTTCCGTTTGTCATTTTCCGAGTTGGCTTAATGTTTATTCCTTTTAATGGTAGGCCAAAAATCAAAATTATATCCATTGTTGTAACTTTCTCCTTTCTTTGGAAAATAAGAATGCATCTTCCACAACTGAGTAGCATTTGTATAAAGCATCCAAATTATGTTGATGCTTTTTGCATTCTTTCATCAAAATTTCTCTTCATTGAAAACTCTAAAGAAGTTGTAGAAAGGAGTGCTCTTCATTATGTCCATCTGCTTCTTGGATAGAGCATTTTTTTTGTCTTGTCACTTTTACCGTTTTGAATACTGCCTGCAATCCACATCTGTAAGCAGTTTCATGCTTTTTATCTTCAGTTTGTTGTTTTGTTTGCGATCTTTCTTTTATGCATTTTGGATGTGGATCAACAGAATCATCATCATCCTATTATTTCAAAATAAAGACTATAAGTTATTTGTGAAACAAATTATGTTTAAATATGTAACAATTTAAAGTTTGTAACAATTTAAAGTTTGTAGTAACTAGGTATCAGTTTGCAGTAACTAGGTATCAGTTGGTACTAAGTAGGTATCAGTTTTCTATAACCAGGTATCATTTTTTCAAGTAGGTATCAGTTCCTTTGTGAATAGGTATCGATTCTTTTGTAAATAGGTATCATTTTTTTGTTTGTATCATATTTCAACTAAATGATACTGACTATTATTTTATCAAACAATTTACGCTTAATGATACTGACTATTATTACTTCTAATTAGGTATTAGTTTGTTGTACTTATCAGCCTTTTCTTTTACCAAATGATTTACAGGTAATATTTTTGAAATATTTATCATGGTATAAAGTTATGATGTTTTTTATTTTACCGAATTGAGTTGTTTTTCTTCTGATTCTTCATCTGTAGCTTTTTTCCCTTCTTTTTTCTGAGATTTTTCCTGTTTAACATTTTTCATAATATTAGAATACATTTAACAGTATGAAATCATTAGTCTTACTTTTATAATTTTGCAATTTCAGTTACCTCTATTTCGTTTTGTATTTTGTTCTGAATCATTTTTTCATTTCTTCTTTTTGTTCTTTGTCCTCTTTTTTGCATATTGTCTTCAACTTCTGTAGGTATTTGTTGCTGCATGTTCTCTTCTTCATTCTATGCAAAAAATTCAATGTTACTGTAACAAAACTATACTAACTTTGTTATGTTTGATTTTATATTATCAGTTGCCTTCTTTGGTATGCTTTCGCTTATTTATGGTCTGCTTCCACTTGCTATAATTTTTTCATGTCTTATCTTTGTTCTTTTTTCTCTATTTTACTTTTCCTCTTCCGCTGATGTAGGTTTTCCTCTTCTATCAGTGCATTTTCTTTTTGAACATCTGCTGCCGGAAATGATTCGACATTTCGATTTTCATTTTGTTAATTCACTTCCGACTTAGTTAGGTTTTCCTCGGCTGTCGATTGTTGTGATCTTTGTTCATCTACTGTCGATTTCTGAGGTTGTGTTGGAGATGTAGATTTGTTTCTGGTTTGTAGTGCCATTTTTTCTTTCGAGTAAAATTTCGTCAAATTCTGAGTTAAGGAAGGAGGAGGAAGACGAACAGAATATTTTGTTTGAAATTGTATTTGGGCTTTGGGCTTTGTCCTTACAGTAAAATTTTTATGCGCATGTCCTTCTGATTAAATATTTTCTTTAATTTGTCCTTTAATTTTTTTTCCCAATCTTAAATTTGTAACATTTTAATACCATCTTAACTTCTCCACTTAACACGGTTTACTTTTTTTATTGCCATATAGTCCAAATCCAGGAATAATGATGTGAACTTATGCTCATTTTATTTCTGGATACATTTGAATATTTTCTTCCTTGAGATTTATGGCATGTGTTTATGCATCTGTAAGATCAATATTTGATCCTAGTTATAGTAATTTTCTGTTGCATTAATTTTGAATAGATTAAGTTTAGCTTTATGCTTAAACACTGATAGTAGGACATTAATATATGCAATCAGCTTCAGTTTTATTAATAGTTTGTAGTGTAAATACAACCATAATGCTGTAGGTTAACATAAAAAGCATTTGAAGCAATAACTTAATTCTAATTTTTAGCATTTAATAAATAAAGGCTTAATAAAGCTTTCATTGTAGCTTTCTCCACCATTGATTCTAGTAATATGCCTCGTAAACAAAACCTAAATCATTAAATGAAGACCAACATATCACTTTTTTTAATCACGGATTCAGAAAAGGTGTATCATCATGGAAAAAACATTGTTGAATACTACACCTCCTTGTGTGCATCACTACACTATAATGTAATTAATTAATAGAGATATACTACATAAACGACAAAATCAACATATCAAAAATAAACTTGAACTTAGAAAAACCAAGCCTATAATTCATCATTATGTTATCAAAACTTAAACAAAGTTGCTAAGAAATCCTTTCAAATTTACATTTATCCTTCTCATGATAGAAGTACTGAGTTGATTCCTACTCATCGCTATTATCCTTCCTTCCACTCATCTGCCATCAGGATCAACAATGCAGTTCATCATCAAATAACTATTTTGATAATATTGTTTAGGAAAGTCAAATGCTTCTCAAAAATAGTATAGTTAACTCTCTGTCTCTTGTTGCATCAAAAGACATGCATTAATCTTGAAAAATCATACATTTTTTAAAGATTAATAAGGTAAAATTTTGATAAATGGATTAGCTTTCAAATTTGATTAATACTTACACACGTAGTACTATTCTCTTGTCTCACCTCCTATCATAATTTGCAGTTATAATTTTGTATGTTTATGTGTACAAATGAATTAATTTGTTATTGTACTTTAAATTATATAATTGCACACCTAGTTTACACCATAGTACTGTAATTTTAAGTCCTACAATGACATGCATATAGTAATAAATTACAAACATGTAAGTGTTAAATACTATCTTTTGTAGTAATATCTACGATATTGTACTTGAACTTTTTGACTGTTCCCAAAACGAAAATGCTAAATACACGATGTAAAGATTTTTCTTACTCTTCCCATATGTTTTTAGAGATCTCCACGCATTATCTTCCCCTTCACTTCCAGAAACTTGTAAACCTGCAAAATGTGGCCAAAATAGTGAAACATATCCATCTTCCTAAATGGAACAAAATGGAAGTACGTGTATCATTCATTCCTAGTGATAACTATAACTTGCCTACACATGTAACCTCTATGCTCAAATCAACATTAGACATAAATCCAAGTTTATATAAACATTTCACTTTTGCCTAATCTTTTTTAGTTTAAATCATTTATCATTATTAACTTTAGTATTTTTTTTCAAATTTGTTTATTGCATAAAATGAATTGGTATTCAAAATCTGAAAAAAGAAAAAGAAACTTGCATTGCTATGTAGCAAAGCAAAGTTGTGTAGTGAAGGATTTTTTGTGTGCGAGTTTTAAAGAGTTGGTAATTTCATGAATGAAAATTAAGGCTTGATGTGTAACATGGAGAAAATGTGTGATAACTGGAGCATTTGGTGTAACATTGAAGTGAGTTTTAAAATCTTCCAACTTTAATTTTCTCATTCATCTTTTCATACTACTAATTTTTCCCAATTTGCTCTAGGGGTAGTAATGACATACGATTAATATGCAGTAAGAATGTATAACTAAAGTACTGAATAAATTTCCAACTTATGGAACATACATGCAAGTCTAGTGAAAAAATATCAATTGAATGTTCATTATCTTTTGTATGTTTGTTGCAGGTGAATTCAGCAATACATAACACATAGAAAATGCATCGGGTATGAAAATCTTAACATACATCATTCAGTGTTGTTCTTTGTTTATGATAATATATTATTTCTTAAACCCTAAAATTTAGATTATTTTTTGTATTAAACTATGGTAATTGTTAAAAAGGATAATTATTTCTACTTTCATTTGTATTTCATCAATGGAATTTTAATAATTTAGAGACTGAATAATACAGTAAATAGAAAAATCTGAATATACCTAGGGATGCAAATTCTTGAAGTTGTTTAACACAATGTCGATACCATGCACTGTATAATATTTTCTACAGTAGTCAGTTTTCTTTACATATACAAGTACATATATAAATCAATTTATCTTGTTTGTAATATAATAAATAGGTATTTTGTTGTAGATTCAGTTAATTGAAGATACTTTCTTCCTGATTGTCTAGTGAAACCAAATAAATAATTAACACTATAAAATAAGATTGATATACTTGGGACATTTACAAAATAATATTGTCAACTGAACAAAGATATTAGAACAATAGCTTAAGCTTATATAAATTAATCAGCGGTAAAATATCATTACCAAGTTTGATTGTGCCGTTGAATAAGCAAGTTGATGATTCAGCCAATTACATATAGGTTTTCATTTGAAAATTAAACTCATAAATACTATAAAGCTATCTGTAATTGGTCCTCCTAATAGTCGGAGAATATTATCTTTGAACTTGGTAAAAGCAATTAGGATTTTAGAATAAACATAAGGTAAGTTTTATGGTAAAAAAGAAAATTTAGGGATAAACACCTTCTCAAATGCAGATAGTCATTACAAACCATGTGGAAAAAAAATGATTGATACCAAAAATATATAAGAGACGATACATGGCTTTGAACATCTCCCGTTTGGTAATTCTTCATTCCATATCTGTTAACCCCTCTCCTCACTGGTTAATTTCTTACAAAGTTGTTGACTCTCCATTTCGTATCTGTAAGCATATCATAACTTCAACTCCGGCCTTTGTAAAAGCAACACATAAACTGATCTGCAACTGCAAAAGAAACCAAGCAAACATAGTTCTCATTTCCTAAACAATATAGATGTAATTCGAGTAGCAGACAAAGTATTCACACATTGCATATATCAACTCATCGTGGCCTTCTCCATGACAAGGTGACCCTTTCAGGTGAAGCAATGCTTAACTTGATCATTAAAGCTATCTGCCTCTAGTCTTCGAATAGTACACAACTGAAATAAACAACAAACACGACCCTCGAAGATCTTGGCTATGTAATCGAAGCAGCAAATCGATTTGAATCTCCATGCAAACTTCGCTGCTTCAGATCTACGACCGTTATAATCATGAAATTCCATGACTCTATGATCAAAAAAAATCAATAAATAAACAAAGTATTGGTATAAAATAATTATAGAAGAAAATTGATACCTTAATCAGCTGATGGTTGATGTGTATTAATACAAAGCTCAACTTGAGGAAGAACCAATTTTAGAAAATAAGTTCTAAATCGGAAGAAATAATGAAGAATAAATGAAAGGTAGCGTGTGGGTTTCTGTTTGATGATGAATTGAGGAAAAGGCTTTGTGCATAACATGAATTAATCAACAAACAATGCTAATTCTCATGCATAACGTGAAACAAAAGCTCACCGAATCTGAGTTTGAGAAAGAGATTTTAGAACTTTAGTATATATGTAGTACAAATCCTTAGTTCAAGCATGAAACCTCATAGATCGAGCTAATTAGTGTGCTATCAGGTACCTATAACTGCTTCAACCTATCAATCAAGAAAATAGTTTGAGAAAAATAATCCCGATTGACAGAAAAACCCTGAACCGCCTTTTCTCCCTTTTGTATTTGTCTCAAATCAATCCTCCGCTTCGATTCAATTCGATGTAATTCAAGTTTAATGTTAGTAGGTTTAAACCCTAATAAGGAGAAAAGGAAGGAATAGTTAATAATTGCTGGGAATGTGGATGATGAATGAGGAGAGAAATAGCAAGGAGTAATGCATAGGAGAGATGGTGGAAGAACGTGGATCGGGAAAAATGAGGAGAATTAAATGATCGTGGAAAATGGGAGACTTCTTTGACGTGTTAAGAAAAATGACAATAAAATCCAAGCCGATTTTATCAAATCAGCTTTTAAAATGGGTTATTTCTGGAAATGCCAAAAAGGCTTCAAATTTGACCGCTTTGACCAGGGTTTTGCTTTATAGTATAGATATATATTAAATTAGAGCTTTGTTATACAATGTACAATAAATTTAGTGAAATGGATGAACTATAAACTAAATTATTATTATTATTATTATTATTAAATTAGAGCTTTGTTATGCGATGCACAATAAAATCGGTGAATGGATGAACTATAAAATAAATTATTGTTGTTGTTGTTGTTATATCTCTACTACTAATAAAGAAAATGCATTGTAGTAACTTCCATGGTATCCTTTTGAATTTCTAAAACTGCCCTTACGTCTGCCATGTCTGCTCTCACAGTTGCCTCCTATTGAATTCATTTCTCCCATCATCGTTCTCCTCTCCCAAAACCTAATTCTATTCCTCCCCAGATTCGGTCATAAACTCCCGATCTATTCATCCCCAAATTCAATCTCACTAACGCGTACCATCCACGACAACCTCCCTCGACAGCAATCTCTCTTACCTGTGAATCACCAATCTCAATCATCGGTTCTACAGCGACCTCTCTATTCTTCCCTAGACTTGACCACTATAGCGGCGTGACATCCCACGGCAGGCCACTGGATGTATGGATGGGATGGCTCATAGCTCATCGATCTGACAGCTTAGGCGGCAGGCTATTTCTCTTATCCTCATTTTCTCTCCAAGGTATACTTTTGTACAATGTATATTTAGACTAAAATGTTTACATGCTCCATGTAATGTCACTTTTTACAACATTGCTCACAGTTTTCTATGGTCCGATTCGATCTATGACTTGAAAAATGAACTTTATTATCAACCCATACACCTTTTGACACCACCTCTCATTATTCTAGGTTCTGTTTGATCTGATTTGTAAATCTATAACATAGAAGATAACTTTTCCACTGACTTGCAATCCGTGAAATGAAATTTGTTAGACATATTTTTATTCCTGCAGTTACTGATTATACCAAGAACTTTACTAGGCTTGGTCGCTCCTTCATCGACTATACTTCTACTTGCTCTCTAATTGGGTAATACCACCTTTTTATCAGTTGATTTAAGATGCATGGGTCCTATAAATAAATTTCTGACTGCTAAATAAAGAGAGTAATGCTACAGTCATTTCACACACGACTGTAGCTGACAAAGCTTCTCCTAGCTATTTTTATTATAATTAATGACAAATACAAAATTGCATTTAATAAAATTAGTATACGGTTACTACTTAATTTTTTTATTGTCTTTTATCGTTAACTTATTTTTCATTTTCTCCCCTAAATGTTGTTATGAATATTTTTCTCCACTCGAGCATTAACTACAATATTTTTTAAATGGAATTGGTTTGGTTTTGTCTAAGTGTTATTCAATGTCACTAATTTGGTTTTTATTTTTCATTGATGTTATTTATGTGTTTGGTTCAACTTTAGCATACTGGTGCACATATTTCTATATAAGGTTCATATAAGGTTGCCACTTTATACCTTTAGTCTTTAAAGTCTAACTTGAAGTTGGTAGCATTTGTTTTGAAGCTCTTCTTACTTCTTTATCTTTTACTCAAACATGAGGCAGATTTTGTTTCAAAAAATAAAGAGAACTGAAAATTGGAATGAACTTGTAGAAATGTGATAGCTACTACGTGAACATAATAAGAGTAAAAAGGTTTTATATTAGAAAATGCAAAATTAGGTAGGTCAAAGTCTAAAGTTGGGAATTTGAATTGACTTAAAGATGAAGATGGTATAATGTTCATGGTATTATTACTACATGATATACTGTTTGATATTACTTCATTTTCATACATGATTTCTGAAACTGGAAACAATTCTAAATTAGTGATTGCTATTTGTTGAAATTGCGATCCCCACGATCGATATATCACTCTGTGCACTATAGAATTTTTTTCTTTTAAATATTCTATAGATCGCCCATGCTTCCTACAAATATTCCAAATACATTACAACTAACCTTCAAATAGTTCACTTCTAAGCAATGGTGCAATTATTTGATGTTCTATATACACTGATGGGAATTGTCTTCTCGAGGAGTCTTTTTGAGGAGGATGAATTACTGACAAAAGGAAATTTGAATTGATGCATTATCCAGTTAGAAGTATGAAGCTTTAAAAAGTGAAGTTTTATAAAATATACAAAATTTTCGGAAAAATGGCGTCCTCTCAAAACTTCCATCTGAATTCGCCGTTGTTCACTCAAGATTTTCGCCTGAAATCTTCATCATCTATTGGAATCTCTAATCTCTCCTGTAGTAATCCTTATCCTTATTCTTATGCTCAAGCCGTTAAGAATCAGTTTGCATCTCGATCTCAAGAATTGAATCGTAAATCTAAACTGAAATGGATTGATTCCAGAAAGGATAAGAATTATTGTTTCAGATGTGGGGATCTCAATCACTTTGCAAATAATTGCCACGGTCCAGTAAGATGTTTCTCTTGTGGTTCTTTTGGGCATAAGAGTAGGAACTGTGTTAAGAAATTGGTTTTTGATTCTAATTTGAATTCGATTACTGATACTATTTCGAATTCGACCCATCATGGTTTTCTATTCGTTTTGAAATTCTTGACGCTGAAAGGAGTCTTGCTTGATAATCTCTAGTATAAGAAAGTTGAAGGTGTCAAATATCTTGATGAGTTATTGTACCACTTTAACATCATCGACGAGTCAAACATAGGTAAAGGATATATTGAAATATTTGGTAATCTAGAAGAATTCTTTGGTAAATCAGATTCTGGTGAAGTCAAGGAACAAATAGAATTCAACAAACCAATTTATCGAAAAGATAAATACTCTACGCCAAAATTGGTTAATCATGGATTTCAATTTGAGTTGAAATATTTGACGTTGAGGGGAATTTTGATTGACCATCTCTGGAATAAGAAAGATTTAGGTATCATCTATCTCGATGAACTGTTTTATCATTTTGAAATCATTAACGAGCCGAATATAGGCAAAGGGTACAATGATTGTTCTGTAGAACTCGATGACAAAGCTGAAGACTTGAACAATAAGTCTGGTTCTTTGGAGGCCACAGTATCTCTTTGATTGAAGATAACTTACTGGAATGGATTACTGAATCTGTAGCAGCTGTATCTTCTTTCGAGAATGAGGTTTTTGTTCATTTTGACAAGTTGCTGGAGGTTAGAGATGATAAGTGATTATCTTCATCATTGGTTACAGTTGATATGCACACATGCACAGTGAACATTCACGTCAATTTTAATTTATCTGTGGTGGATATTGGTGAAGACAAATAGTGATTTCACTCCGAGCATTTGATTGAGAATAAAGTTGGTGATAGAGGGATGGGCATTATCCCAGTTTCATGTATATTTGCTTCGAAGAAAGACAAAATAAATCAGTTGGATTCGGGCATTTTATCAGATGGGTCAACTCAAGTGGAGTCGGATCTGACATCAGGTGATAGTGATATTTCTTTGAGCTTTGATGCGGTATTAGGGAATTATACTGTTAAGGATTTGAAGTATTCGTCGAAGAAAGTAAAGTGTAAGAAAACAGTAGCTTCTAGCGAATCCGTTCGTCAAAGTGATAGGATTTGTAACTGTCAGTTACAGTCTATGGGTGAGTTACCTGGTTCGAGTGCCACATTCGGCACTTCAAATCCAAGCTTAGGTATGAGTTCTTTTTTGGGTAGTACGTACTCTATGCATTAGGCAGTCTTTCATCTGCTGAGTTTAATCAGCTAGCATGCGATACTTCTTTTATTTTTTCTGATGTAGAGATTGATAGGGAGTACATTAGATGCAAGGAATTAGAGAGGGCTAGTACAGTTAGTTTATGAGGATCATTAGTTGGAACATTAGAGGTTTGAATGATTTGAATAAATGTAATAAGGTTAGAGTTTTCTTTAAAGACTATTTTATTGACATTGCTTTACTTCAGGAAACTAAAATTAATTGCCCCGACATTCGTTTTTTAGAAGATTATGTGGTTTTCACTTTAGAAAATGGGTTTTTTTACCTTCCGTGGGTTCTTCAGGGGGATTAATGATAGGATGGCGAGATAATTATTTTAAATTACTTCATTACATCGTTAAACAGCATTCTCTTCATGTTATACTTATTAATCTTTCTAATAACTCTTTTTTAAATATTTCTAATGTTTATGGGCCTAATTCTAAAATTAATAGGAGAATTTTATGGAATGAATGCCTAGAATTTAGATCCTTTACCCCGGGTTCTTAGATTTTGAGGGGTGATTTTAATGTTACGTGTCTCATAGGTGAGCGATATCCTAGGGAAGGGGATTACTCTGCAATGGAGGAATTCGATCAATTTATTATTAATTCTAATTTGATTGAAATTCCCCTTCCTAGTAGAGAGTTTACTTGGAGTAACGCTAGAGAGTCTCGTCCATGGCTCTTCTCGATGGATTTTTTGTTAGTGATGAAATTGAAGACAAATTTCCAATCTGCATAGTCACTGGTTTACCTCATATCTACTCTGATCATTGTCCTATTATACTTACTTGTGAATATAATAGAGTTATTACAAACAATTTTAAATTTGAAAAGATGTGGCTTTTGGAATCAAATTTCGTGAACCTAATTAAAGGTAAATGGGTTTCTTTGAGTTTCCATAATATCAGAAATAAGGAAAATTCTACAAAAGCTTTTGTTTCTAAACTTAGCGACCTTAGGATCTTTCTTAAAAATTGGAACAAAAATGTTTTTGTCAATTTAAAAATCCAAAAAGATAATATTCTTAATGAAATGCTTAAAATTAATAAGATAGAAGAATCTAGACAATTAAATTTAGGTGAATGTAATGTTTTCGCCAATTTAAAAGATGAACTAAATTCTATTTTAGAAAAGGAGGACATTTTGTGGAAGCAGAGATCCAGAATCCAATGGATAAATGAAGGTGATAATAACACTAAATTCTTTCACAATATAGCTAATGCTAGAAAATATAGTGACACAATTAACTCCATTATTGTTAGTAACGAAGAGTTAGTTGATCAAAGAGATTTTAATAAAGCTTTTACAGTTTATTATAAGAGTATTTTTGGTTCCAAAATCAAACATAGAATCAATGTTAGATGGAAAGATCTGTATCCATTTGATTCTATTGTTGATTTATCTGAACTGGGTAATCCTTTTACTGTAGAGGAAATTAGAAAAGCTATTAATGACATGCCAGGTGATAAATCCCCAGACCCTGATGGGTTTCCTATTCTATTTTATAGAACTTTTTGGGACATTTAAAAATTTGACTTAGTTAATATGTTTAATGATTTTTATAATGGTAAATTGCAATTAGGGAGATTTAATTTTGCAAATGTTATTTTGTTACATAAAAAAGTCGGAGCTACAAAATCAAAAGATTTTAGACCTATTTCTTTATTTAATTGTTCAGTTAAAATCATTTCTAAAGTTCTAGCTAATAGACTTAGTACAAGAATGAACGATTTAATTAATTGTTCACAGTCGGCTTTTATTAAAGGGAGAAATATCACTGAAGGTGTGGTAGTTGTTCAAGAATATATTAATTACTGTTGTAAGAATAACATAACCTGTGCGGTTTTAAAACTTGATTTTGCTAAAGCTTTTGATTCGGTGGATTGGGATTTTCTTATAGATATTTTTCATGCTACAGGTTTTGGTCATAGATAGATCACTTGGATTATGACTTTGCTTAGAACTGGAAACTCTAATATTATGGTTAATGGTATATTAGGTAATAGAATTCAATCTAAGAGAGGTTTAAGGCAGGGGGATCCCTTATCGCCTTTATTATTTAACTTAGCTGCTGATGTTTTTGCTAAGATTATTAAAAGAGCAATGGATAATGGATCTCTAAGATGTGTAGGCAATGACATATCGCGTAATGGTATATCGATTCTTTAATTTGTCGATGATACCTTACGTTTTTCTTCCCATCTTCCTAGACACATTATAACCCTTAAGTTTATCCTATACAGTTTTGAACTTTTATCTGGTTTAAAAATAAATTTTGACAAAAGTTCCGTGTTAGTTTTAAATGATTTTGAAAAAGTTGAAAACTTAGCTGTTAATACTTTAAATTTCAAAACTATGAATTTTCCTTTTGACTACCTTGGTTTTGTGATTAGACCCGCTAAACTCAAACTTGACGATTGGATTATTATCATTGATAAAATCAAAAATAAGATTTCTAACGGGAATGAGATATTTTTATCTAGAGCAGGTAGACTAGTTTTAATAAATTCGGTTTTATCAGCCCTTCTGATTTATTGGATGTCCACGCATCTATTTCCAGATTAGGTTATTGATAAAATTGATAAAATTAGAAGAGATTTCTTATGGAGTGGGGAAAATCCTAATAATAATATAAATGTCTAGTAAATTGGAAAACTGTTTGTAAAGCTAAAACGGAAGGCGGTTCAGGAGTTATTAGTTTGCGTAATATGAATTTGTCCTTGCTAGGTAAATGGTTATGGAAGTTTAAGGATATTAATGATAATGCTGTTTGGAAAGAGATCATTTCTAAATAATACAATAATGGAAATAGCAATTTGTATCAAATCGCTTCTCCAGCAACTCAAAATATATCTAATTTTTGGAAAAACATTTTAAAATGTTATAAGATTTTTAATTTAGGAACAAACACAATAGTTCATTCTGGTAATTCTATGTAACAACCCGCATATTTATTGATTTTATATTTAAATATTTTATTTAAATATTTTATCAATACTCGGAATTTAGTCCGAAAAGCTACTTTTTGCATACGGTCGTATTAGGACTCGGGACCACTCCCATTGAGTTTAAAATGCCATTTGCGACCTTTTTGAGTATAAGCTTCAATATGTTTGGAGAAAGTTGATTTTTGCTACTTTTCACTTTGGGTTTGGGTTTGGGTTCAGCCCTATGTTTAACTTATACTCAAAACTGAGCCACTCTTCTCCATTCACCCTCATTTTCTTCCTCTTTTCAGTTCTAAGGCAATAATGGTGGGAGAGATTGGAAATTAAAACTCCAAAACCCTAGTTCCTCTTGCAACCTCAAATTCCTAGCTCCAAATTCAAGAGAACCCATTGGTAAGCATTCTCTTCTTCTTCTCCAACTTATTCTCTTACCAATTTCAGAAATTCCTAAACCTAATTTTGGGAATGTTCTTGTTTTGAGCATAGATTCAAGCTCATTTGGGTTGTGTTGAAGAGAGGTTGATTCTCCATTTGCTTTCAAGCTCCTTCTTGTTTGATTTTGGTAAAAAGGTGAGATTTTTATCTCACATCTTTGTCTATAATTATCTTCGACTGTTAGGTATGAATTCCTAATGTTTATTCGTGTGCAATTGATTTTGGTTTGGATTGATTTGGTGTATATTCCAATTTTTGGTGTTTTGGTCCAATTTATGGAAATCCTATTATGGATATTTGGATATTGATACTTGAGGCGTATAGAAGAGCCGTTTGGGCTGGGTTGTCGTTCGACGTAATTCCTTTGTCCTCACCATTTGCTCAATCGATCGTTTTCTATATTCGTTTGGCCATTTTTGGCCTAGGTTCAGGAAAACCACAAAATTGCAGTTTCAGACGTCTGAATTTGGGATTTCAGACGTATGAATTGGCTTATTTTCAAACAGAAAGAAAATAGGCTAAAATATGCCTATTTCAGACGTCTGAAACATTTGGTTCAGACGTCTGAATCGTGTTCTGGAAATTTTTATATTTCCAGATTCAGACGTCTGAACCACTTGTTTCAGACGTCTGAAACTGTTGTGATTTTGCCTTCTTGCCTTTCTGTTTGAGAATTCCAATTTAAATCGATTCGTGATAATCCTATTTGTTGTTATCATTTATTATGACTTTGATGACTCTTTTCAGAGATTTTTGAATATCCATTTCGATGGATTCTTTATCGGTTTCTCTGGATTTTATTCACGTCTTCGAATGTGAATTTTAGTGATTGATTGTTCTTACAATCTTCTTTGTGATTTGTCACTTTAAAAATGTAAAGGTTTTTCTATACTAGTAGTAAATATCAAAACACTCTTTCCTCAAACGATTTTAATACTATTTTAATTACAAAGCTCGTTTCTAAATCCGTTTTCCAATCTATTAGTATATACAAACCTTTACCTCACTCGTATGAGAAATCTAATTAAACGACCTAGTAAAACGAGTGGTATGAAACACTTGCGTTTACTTCGTCGGTTAATTCTTGGACTTGTTCGATTGAATCTCTTGTGACAATTTTCTAGTGGAGATCTACAGTTTGTTCGTAAATATTTAAGTTAAGCAAGTGTTTATGGGACATGAAGCTAAACTCATATATTTACTAGCTTAGTGTAATTGACACTTCTCGTTGATCATGACGATCATCTTTGTGATTTAGACTAGCAATGTGCGATGTCTCTTTGTCTGCGAGGGAGACTAAACCCCGTTTTGTGGAGTTTCGACTCAAATTGGTGGGGTAGCAACCCATGGTCTTCGAGCCGTTTGTGGAGCTTCGGCTCAATTTGTGATGGTTAGCAACCATGGAATTAGCGTTCCGTTTGTGATACACGTGTTGGCGAGCTTTATGCTCCCGTTTGTGATAGGCCTCCCCCTCTTTGTGATTTCTGGATTTCTTGAGATGATTTCTAGAATTTGTATTTCACCAATTTTCGTGATTTCCATCGATAAGCTATATCGATATTTGTGTATTGGTGAATTTGTGCGTCATTCACTTTTGTGATTTCTGTATTTCTTGAGATGATTTCTAGAATTTGTGTTTCACCAATTTTCGTGATTTCCATCGATAAGCTATATCGATATTTGTGTATTGGTGAATTTGTGTGTCATTGACTTTTGTGATTGGCATTGATATAATATGTCATTTATTGTGGTTTGGTGAACGAAATGAGGAGTATGACATTTCTTAGATTCTTGTGTAGAATTTGTGACATTGATTAATCTCTTGATGATTTTCAACTAATTATATATATCACAGCTTGGCATTGTGATTATTATGTGTTTAGTCATATCTCTGATTCTATATCGTTTCATCTGATATTTATAGTTAGACTGATCCGTTTATTATTTTCTTATTAAATAATACTCGGGTCAGACCGAGATGTTACATGTGCTTCTGCTTGACTTCTCCCTTGGGATTGATTTCTCTGACTTTTGGCAAACTACTTAAATTAGTAGTTTATTTTGTTATATACACTAGAGATATAGACTCATTGTTGTATTCTTTTGTATAGCACGTGTTGCTATTCTTTTGTATTATTGTGGATCTTTTTGACCACTACTCTGATATACACTTCCATGTGTTAATTATATATTCATATCTTCTTCCGCCTTTGTGATATGAATTATCTGTGACTGATTTATGTTATGTTTATTTCTGTATTTGTTTCCGAAGATATTATAACCACTGTGTAGTAGCTTTGAGTTTGTGTCGGTATGTCGGATTTCCTTTTGATAAAGTATTGCATGTTATACTATCTGACATATCGATGCTCGCACAAAGCAATTACACGGATGATCGCTCCTCAACAGCCTTATCCTCCATGCTAGTCGACAGCATTCACCGTAATGTTCTTAGCTAGCGTGGGTATAGAGGTGGGGCGTCACAGCTTGGTATCGGAGCCAAACTTCGGAACAATATGGAATATTATAACAAGGATCATCGTCCTAAGTCCATCTTAGGAGTCGTGCTTTAGGATTTAATTCGAGTCTTCGTACCGATTCATCCTATTTTCCTTATGATTCCTTGTTTATCTATCAAGATTGCTTGATATTCAATTTGGTGAATAACCTTTTTCTTCTTCTTCTTTCTTTCTAAAGGAAGAGAAATGTCTAGGCCAGGCCGCCCCAGAGCCGTGCCATCTAGCACTCCGCCCCAAGATGGAGTTTTTATGACTGCTCAACAGCTTCTTGATTTAGTGACGAATGCTCAAGCAGCTGGAGCTAACCCGGAACCTACTCACCCAAAGTCGGGATTTGCATGCTTGTGTAGCGATTACACTAATTTGGGTGGGGAGCCATTCAAAGGTTCCGAAACTGTTATTGAAGTACAGGCTTGGCTAAGGTCATGCGATCGAATCTTTTCTCGCATGAATCTTATTGACCTTCACCGAGTTCAGGTGGCCTCTAGTATGCTCCGAGAAAGAGCATTGGACTGGTACGAGCTTCTTATTTCTGAGACTAGTGAAGCGGATCTCACCAGGGAGCAATTCCGGGAACGCTTCGAGTTGAAATTTGTACCGAAAGCAGAGAAAGTGACATTGGCTTGACGATTTATAGACCTTGTTCAAGGTGAGTCCTCCGTGACTGATTACGTCGCCTCCTTCGACTCGCTTTCTAAATACGGGGTTGAATACATCAACACCCCTTTAAAGAAGAACCAGAGGTTCGTCTATGTCTTAAACAAAAATCTCAAGAAACCATTACTTCTAAAATTAGAAGTTTCTTTCGACCAACTCGTTGATATCACTCTTCGTCTTGAAGAGGCGGATAGGGAGTATGATGTTGAAGTGGTGGGTTCTAAATCAAGCTTCAACAATAACAAGAAGAGGCCAAACAAATTCAAAGGCCCCTATCCTAATAAGAAAGGGAAGCAAGCAACCTCCGTGACAAAGACTTCTTCCTTTGGTCGTGGGGAATGCTATAACTGTGGTTCGAAGGACCATTATGCGAACAAGTGCCCAAGGTCTCTCTCTTGTCGCTACTGCGAAGTTCCCGGTCATGTTATATCTTCATGCCCCAAGCTTCAGGGCAAGAAGGAGGGAAAACTTAATGTTGCTCAAGCCCCTGGGAACACATCTCGTGGCCAAGGTATTTCTCATTCTATTCTGGATGGAATTATTTTATTTCGTGATCATCCTATTCGAGTTCTTTTTGATACGGGTGCGTCCCATTCTTTTATATCAAAAGAACTTGTTGATACTTTTTCTTTGGATGTTTTGTGTTTAATGACTTCTTTGAGAATTGTGAATCCGGTTGGTGGATCCGCAACAATCAGTTTATTGTGTAAAGATGTCGAGATTATTTTGTGTGATTTTCCTTTCCTAGCCGATTTGCATGTCATGCGTTATTTAGGCTTTGGAATGATTTTGGGAATGGATTGGCTTAACCGTTATGAAGCTCATATCCTACGTCCTGAGCGGACTATTCATCTTCGACATCCTCAATCTGTTAATCAGGTTTCTGTTATTCTTAAAGATTCAGATTCTGCTTTGGTTGCATCTTTATATTCTTTAAACCCTCGTGATGACGATGATGATGATGAGGGTGATATTATTTCTCTTATTCATGTCGTTTGTGAATTTTCCGACATATTCGAGCCCGTTTTAGGATTACCACCTAAGCGAGCAATTGAGTTCAGAATTATTCTCATTCCTGGAGCTCAACCTATCACTTGCCCTCCTTATCGTATGTCCAATAAAGAAAACGAGGAGATGCGTAAACAATTATCCGAATTGGAGACGAAGCAATTTATTCGCTCTAGTTCCTCGCCTTGGGGAGCTTCGGCTATTTTTGTAAAGAAATCCGATGGTACACTTAGGCTTTGCGTTGACTATCGCAAGCTTAATGATCTTACTATCAAAAATAAATATCCTTTACCTCGGATTGATGACCTATTTGATCAACTTAGTGGTGCTAGAGTCTTTTCGCAATTAGACTTAGCTACTGGATTTCATCAGCTTCGTATTGCAGAGGATAGCATTCCTTTGACATCGTTCCGTACTCGTTATGGATCTTATGAATGGCTTGTTATGCCATTTGGTTTAACGAATGCTCCGGCTTATTTCGTTGACCTTATGAATAGAGTTTTCAACGACTTCCTCGATCGATTTGTTCTCATCTTTATTGATGATATTCTTGTGTATTCAAAAACCGAGGAGGAGCATGAAAAACATCTTCGGATTGTGTTGGAAACTCTTAGGAGTAATCAATTAAAGGCAAAGTTTTCTAAATGCCACTTTTGCCAATCTCGTGTGAAGTTTCTCGGTCATATTATTTCCGAATCCGGAATTTCCATGGATCCTTCAAAGATTGAAGCGATTCAAGATTGGAAGAGACCGGAGAGTGTGACAGAGATTCGTAGTTTTCTCGGATTGGCGGGCTATTACCGTCGTTTTATCAAAGACTTTTCTAAGATTGCCGTGCCTCTCACTAGATTGACGAAGAAAGGTGTTAAATACATTTGGTCGGACAAATGTGAAGCTTCTTTTCAGAGATTAAAAGAGCTTCTTTCTAATGCTCCTATTCTTGTTATCCCCGAGGGGAATCAGGATTTCGTTGTTTATACCGATGCTAGTCGCGTTGGTTTGGGTGCCGTTCTTATGCAAAGAGAACGTGTTATTGCTTATGCTTCTAGGCAATTGAAGCCTGCCGAGACTAGATATGCCACTCATGATTTAGAACTCGCGGCTATTGTTTTTGCTCTTCGGATTTGGCGTCATTATCTTTTAGGAGAGAAATTTGTTCTTTATACCGATCATAAATCCTTGAAGTATTTATTCTCTCAAAAGGAACTTAATTTGTGTCAACAGCGTTGGCTCTAATTTCTTGCACCATATGATCTTGATATTCTTTATACTCCTGGTAAGGGTAATCGTGCCGCCGATGCTCTTAGCCGTAAACAACAAGCTGTTGTTTCTATGATGATATCCGAATGGAACGATCTCGAGATCTTATCCACTTGCGAGATTCGAGACCGCGTATCCGAGTTATGCTCATCATTTGTTTTATGTAGCCTTGAGGCTCATCCTTCTCTTTTAGACCGCATTCTTGAAGCCCAAAGGCTAGATCCCGAATTGGCGCTTCTTGGCCAAAACATTAAGGATAAGATTGATATTGAAGGTTTGAAGGACTTTGATATCGATTTTCGTGGCGGCATTCGAAAATTTGGTAGACTTATCGTGCCAAATATTAGTGATCTTCGTAAAGATATTTTAGAAGATTCACATCGTTCTAAATTCTCCATTCATCCCGGTAGTAGTAAAATGTACGCGGATATGAAGCGACTATATTATTGGGTGGGAATGAAATTCGATATTGCTAACTTTGTGAAGTGTTGCATGACTTGCCAACTCGTTAAGGCCGAACATCAAAGGCCCGGTGGGTTATTGCAACCTTTAGAAATTCCAATTTGGAAGTGGGACAAAATTTCCATGGATTTTATAGATGGCCTTCCCCGTTCTCGTTCGGGTCATGATAGCTTATGGGTGATCGTTGATAGACTTACTAAATCCGCCCATTTTATTCCCGTTCGGTCTAACCGAACCGTTCCTCTTTTGGCCAAGCTCTTTATCAAAGAGATTGTTAAATTGCATGGAGTCCCTACTTCTATTGTTAGTGATCGTGATCCATTGTTTACTAGTGGATTTTGGAAGAGTCTTCAAAAAGTTTTGGGAACGAAGCTTAATTTTAGCACCGCTTATCATCCTCAGTCCGATGGACAAACTGAGCGTGTGAATCAAACTCTTGAAGATCTTCTTCGTGCATGTGTTCTTGATTTTGGTGGAAGTTGGGAAGATTATATTTCACTTGTTGAATTTTCCTATAATAATAGCTTCCAATCTAGTATTGGTATGGCACCTTTCGAGGCACTCTATGGAAGGCCATGCCGATCTCCTTCTTGTTGGCTTGAGACCGGTGAGAAGCTGGTTTTAGGTCCAGATTTTATGCGGGATTCTACAGAAAAGATTGATCTTATTCGTCATAGGATGAAAGAAGCCCAGAGTAAACAAAAATCCTATGCCGATAACCGGAGAAGGAAGTTAGAATTTTCTGTGGGAGATCTTGTGTTTATTCGTGTTTCACCAATGAAAGGTGTTGTACGTTTCAGTCGATCGGGAAAATTGGCGCCTCGATATATTGGGCCATTTCCTACACTGAACGTATTGGTTCCATGGCTTATCGCCTATCATTACCAGCTCAGTTCTCTGCTATGCATGACGTGTTTCACGTTTCTCAACTTCGGAAATGTCTTCGAGATTCCGATTCTATTCTTGAGTCCGGTGTTGTGGAAGAGATTGAAGTTTCGCCTAATTTAACTTATGAGCAGCATCCTATTCGTATCATTGCTTCGGAAGTCAAACGACTTCGAAATAAAGATGTTCCGCTTGTTAAAGTTCAATTGTCTTCAAATCCTAAGGATTGTTCTTGGGAATCTAAAGAGTTCATCGAGCGAACACATCCGGACTTGCTTTCTCGTGCTCTTTGAGGTGAACCTTTTATTTCAAATTTCTTTTGTGTTGAATATGCTTTTATGGTTGTTACTATATATATCTTCTTCTTAAATATTGCGAGGACGCAATTTCTTTAAGGAGGGGAGTCTGTAACAACCCGCATATTTATCGATTTTATATTTAAATATTTTATTTAAATATTTTATCAATACTCGGAATTTAGTCCGAAAAGCTACTTTTTGCATACGGTCGTATTAGGACTCGGGACCACTCCCATTGAGTTTAAAATGTCATTTGCGACCTTTTTGAGTATAAGCTTCGATATGTTTGGAGAAAGTTGTTTTTTGCTACTTTTCACTTTGGGTTTGGGTTTGGGTTCAGCCCTATGTTTAACTTATACTCAAAACTGAGCCACTCTTCTCCATTCACCCTCATTTTCTTCCTCTTTTCAGTTCTAAGGCAATAATGGTGGGAGAGATTGGAAATTAAAACTCCAAAACCCTAGTTCCTCTTGCAACCTCAAATTCCTAGCTCCAAATTCAAGAGAACCCATTGGTAAGCATTCTCTTCTTCTTCTCCAACTTATTCTCTTACCAATTTCAAAAATTCCTAAACCTAATTTTGGGAATGTTCTTGTTTTGAGCATAGATTCAAGCTCATTTGGGTTGTGTCGAAGAGAGGTTGATTCTCCATTTTCTTTCAAGCTCCTTCTTGTTTGATTTTGGTAAAAAGGTGAGATTTTTATCTCACATCTTTGTCTATAATTATCTTCGATTGTTAGGTATGAATTCCTAACGTTTATTCGTGTGCAATTGATTTTGGTTTGGATTGATTTGGTGTATATTCCAATTTTTGGTGTTTTGGTCCAATTTATGGAAATCCTATTATGGATATTTGGACATTGATATTTGAGGCGTATAGAAGAGCCGTTTGGGCTGGGTTGTCGTTCGACGTAATTCCTTTGTCCTCGCCATTTGCTCAATCGATCGTTTTCTATATTCGCTTGGCCATTTTTGGCCTAGGTTCAGGAAAACCACAAAATTGCAGTTTCAGACGTCTGAATTTGGGATTTCAGACGTCTGAATTGGCTTATTTTCAAACAGAAAGAAAATAGGCTAAAATATGCCTATTTCAGACGTCTGAAACATTTGGTCCAGACGTCTGAATCGTGTTCTGGAAATTTTTATATTTCCAGATTCAGACGTCTGAACCACTTGTTTCAGGCGTCTGAAACTGTTGTGATTTTGCCTTCTTGCCTTTTTGTTTGAGAATTCCAATTTTAATCGATTCGTGATAATCCTATTTGTTATTATCATTTATTATGACTTTGATGACTCTTTTTAGGGATTTTTGAATATCCATTTCGATGGATTCTTTATCGGTTTCTCTGGATTTTATTCACGTCTTCGAATGTGAATTTTAGTGATTGACTGTTCTTACAATCTTCTTTGTGACTCGTCACTTTAAAAATGTAAAGGTTTTTCTATACTAGTAGTAAATATCAAAACACTCTTTCCTCAAACGATTTTAATACTATTTTAATTACAAAGCTCGTTTCTAAAACCGTTTTCCAATCTATTAGTATATACAAACCTTTACCTCACTCGTATGAGAAATCTAATTAAACGACCTAGTAAAACGAGTGGTATGAAACGCTTGCGTTTACTTCGTCGGTTAATTCTTGGACTTGTTCGATTGAATCTCTTGTGACAATTTTCTAGTGGAGATCTACAGTTTGTTCGTAAATATTTAAGTTAAGCAAGTGTTTATGAGACATGAAGCTAAACTCATATATTTACTAGCTTAGTGTAATTGACACTTCTCGTTGATCATGACGATCATCTTTGTGATTTAGACTAGCAATGTGCGATGTCTCTTTGTCTGCGAGGGAGACTAAACCCCGTTTTGTGGAGTTTCGACTCAAATTGGTGGGGTAGCAACCCATGGTCTTCGGGCCGTTTGTGGAGCTTCGGCTCAATTTGTGATGGTTAGCAACCATGGAATTAGCGTTCCGTTTGCGATACACGTGTTGGCGAGCTTTATGCTCCCGTTTGTGATAGGCCTCCCCCTCTTTGTGATTTCTGGATTTCTTGAGATGATTTCTAGAATTTGTGTTTCACCCATTTTCGTGATTTCCATCGATAAGCTATATCGATATTTGTGTATTGGTGAATTTGTGCGTCATTGACTTTTGTTATTTCTGGATTTCTTGAGATGATTTCTAGAATTTGTGTTTCACCAATTTTCGTGATTTCCATCGATAAGCTATATCGATATTTGTGTATTGGTGAATTTGTGTGTCATTGGCTTTTGTGATTGGCATTGATATAATATGTCATTTATTGTGGTTTGGTGAATGAAATGAGGAGTATGACATTTCTTTGATTCTTGTGTAGAATTTGTGACATTGATTAATCTCTTGATGATTTTCAACTAATTATATATATCACAGCTTGGCATTGTGATTATTATGTGTTTAGTCATATCTCTGATTCTATATCGTTTCATCTGATATTTATAGTTAGACTGATCCGTTTATTATTTTCTTATTAAATAATACTCGGGTCAGACCGAGATGTTACATGTGCTTCTGCTTGACTTCTCCTCTGCGATTGATTTCTCTGACTTTTGGCAAACTACTTAAATTAGTAGTTTATTTTGTCATATACACTTGAGATATAGACTAATTGTTGTATTCTTTTGTATAGCACGTGTTGCTATTCTTTTGTATTATTGTGGATCTTTTTGACCACTACTTTGATATACACTTCCATGTGTTAATTATATATTCATATCTTCTTCCGCCTTTGTGATATGAATTATCTGTGACTGATTTATGTTATGTTTATTTCTGTATTTGTTTCCGAAGATATTATAGCCACTGTGTAGTAGCTTTGAGTTTGTGTCGGTATGTCGGATTTCCTCTTGATAAAGTATTGCATGTTATACTATCTGACATATCGATGCTCGCACAAAGCAATTACACGGATGGTCGCTCCTCAACAGCCTTATCCTCCGTGCTAGTCGACAGTATTCACCGTAATGTTCTTGGCAAGCGTGGGTATAGAGGTGGGGCGTCACATTCTACTTCTTTTTAGCATGACAGATGGATTTAAATCTTACCTCTTAAAGTGGGATTTAAAGAGCTTTATGAAATCTGTAATTTTAAGTTTGCTTTAATTAATGAAGTTTATTCTCTCCTTGGAATTTTAGTTTTAATAGAATTTTAATAGGTTCAACTCTTAGGCAACTTTATTTTCTTTATGTAAAATTAAACCTTTATAATATTGATAATGATATTATTTGTTGGGAATGAGATAAGAGTAAGAAATATGCTTCTAATTCTTTTTACAGATTTATTAATTTTTCGGGTACAATAAACAACTCGTTTAAATTTATTTAGAAATCTAACGCTCCTCCTAAATCTAAAATTCACATGTGGTTAATACTGCATGGAAACTAAATACAATAGAATTATTAAAAAGAAAAAGAATTCAAAATGATAATAAATGTTATTTTGTAATCTACATCTTGAAGATATAAAACATATATACTATGATTGCACAGATTCTTATTACATTCTAAATAATATTCTTAAATTTTTTAATTTCAATATAACAACTAAAATTCGAATTGTGACTTCTACTGGAATAATTTTAAATTTAGGTTCAAAAAGAATATTAGACTTTTTACTTGACACTTTATTCATTATTATTAGTTGATATATATGATTTGATAGAAATCAAAGAATTTTTATAAATAATAATAATAGTCATTTTAACAAATTAATTTTTACAATTTCTTTATTTTGTTTTAATTGGATTTCTAATCCCAAATATAAATTAGCTAAAAATAATCTTTTTAAAGGGTATCTTAATAAGGTTAGTTATAATATTAACTTATTCAAACATAACAATTATATATTAAATATTAATAGTATTAATATTAATAATTTTTCAAATTTTTGTGATGATTTAAATGTGAATCATAACTTACTTATGATTAAAGATTCTTAAGCATTTCTTAAGTTTTGTTTTCAAATATTTGTTCTTGTCTTTGGCGATTTTAGTTTATAGGTATTTTAATTCTATTGTTTTTGTCCATTTTTTTCTCATTTTGGTTTTATTTCCCATCTCATCTATACATATATATGTATATTAATTATATAAATATACATATATATGTATAATTCTTAATTTCCCTTAGTCATCCTTTAGATACAGGTATGAGTGATAGGGTGGCAGACACTTTTTACAGGTCCTCATATCTTCAGATTGTAGGATTATGGATTGCAGAAACGCTATCATAGTAGAGTTCTATATTCAGGTTTACTTGCAGTTCCACCACTGATGCATGATACGTTCATCCTTATTATTGCATTTTATCTTCAGGAGGATCCATTCTTCTGCTTGGCACTTCTTCCTTTGTACAGAGTCTCCAGAGCAGATTCTTCATTCAGCATCATATCCAGTTCCACTTCAGAGTAGATGCATCTTCACTTCTTCTAATCCAGATGCATGGAGCTTTCTTCTTTGTTTGTGTTGCATAGAGCTCCTGATTCAGATGCATGGAGTTTCATTTTCTTTTGTTTCTAGGTACTACTAACACCTTAGTATTGGATGGTGGCCATGCTGGAACTCGATATCGGGGTGTGATGGGTGGTGGTGACCTTGGCGGAACTCATCTTAGGGGTACATGTTTTTTCTTTGATACTAGTATTTAGCTTTGTTATCCGCCAGGCATGTTGGCAGCACCTTATTATTGTTATATATATAGTTGCATGTGTGCTCTTCTCTATCCACAGAGGATCACACATTTTCTTAAAAGAAGTAATAATTTATTTGATATTTTGTTTATGGTTATCCTGTATGTGAAAAATACATGATGTCATATGACATGTTGCATAAGTCTAACATTTTAACATATATTGTCCAGGTTATATTTAGATTGTGACGACCCGCCGTTCTCGACCCTCGAAAATCGACACAAAATACACCACAAAATAATATGCAAACGCTCGAGTGCCGAAAAAGACAGATTGTTGAGGGAAAAGAAAGAAGACAGAAGAAAGAAAGAACTAAATAATAACAGAATCCCACAATCGCAGTGTGACAAAATATAATACATACTATCAGATCTTTACCAAAATGAAAACTATATCTGTTTTATATATTACATCATCAGAGTATCACAAACAAACAACAATTACCAGCCTGACAATTTCAAACAATCATAGCAGCAGATATAAACAAGTACGGATAATACGTCTCGGACTCCATCTCCTCTCCTGAGCTCCACAGCATCCTTTCCTGTAATCTATAATACTCGGTCTGACCCGAGCATTATAATGAAATAACACCCGAGTCAGTCTGGAATACCAGCGTGAGAGAAATACACCCAAATTGATTATTAAAGTTTCAAAATCCTTTGAAAACAAAAGCATCTCGTAAGACCACGCCACAAATAAACATGTTGGGTTTTTACCGTACGATAGCCAAAAAACTTTTTATAAAATCCTCTGATATTATAATAGTGTCTGTATACAAATACTTATTCAAATAGGCAAAATTGTTACATGATTAAATTCCAGCTACTAGCCACAAAGTGAGTTATAAAAACAAAATTTGTAAAAGGCACGTAGGGAGAATGGATTTCCAACTAATGACTAGGCACTGGGTACCACCTGTCACAGTACGTGGCCTAGATCACCGTACCGAGGATTACTCCCAATCCCCTACAACACAAGACCGGGACTACCCCTTACCGGATAATTTCGAGTAAGATCACCCCATGGTTGGGATCAGCAACCGCACCACTAAGCCGAATAAAAAGGGACATCTAGACAGGGATGACCTCACCCTAATGGGTGCTACCCACATAGCCTTGCTGCATAACCCCTAATTTTCAGTCATTCTCGGTTGATGAGGCTTGAGGCTAAGCGTAACCTTTTAGAACGTTTCACTTGGAATGCCCATCGTCCACATGACGATGTTCCGAAAGCATTCATCCATACAAGTCCATTCCGGGTTCGAACGGAATCGAAGGCACTACTCCTACTACATCCATTTTGGAATCATCCTCAGGATTAGTAGCGACTAGCCCTTGCACTTCACTGCTCCATCTTCGACTCCAAACTCGTTTTTCCCATGAAAACGTACAAACCAGATCGAAGTGGTTTTCGAGAAATAAATCCTGATCTCGGTCTCTTCAAAACGATCAACGCATTGGCCAATATTGATAGTTGGTGATTTAACTATCAATTAATATTCACAAACATCCATCAAATAATAAATAATTTTTCCAAATTATTTATTAATCTCAAAATATCTTCGCACGATATATTTCCATTTTCAACCCTTTTTGAAAACAGTTTTCAAACCATCTCCCTTTATGGAATAAATTTCCCAAACATTTTTCTATTCCCATTGAAAATAACTAAGTCTGAATACTTTAGATTTTAAAACATTAGATCACTTTATTCTAAATATACCTTAAAATATATTTAAAAATATTTACAGCAAAACTACTTTATAACATATAAGCTAATTTAAAATAAAAGTTAAATTAAACTAAATTTTACAAGAAGGGTTACAAAATCCTATACAATTTTCAAATAAAACTTTAACCAATTATCTTTAAAATAAAACCAGTTTATAAAATATAAATATTAATAATATTCTTTTAAAACATAATATCAATTACCCTTTTTAAAATAATTATTACTATAACTAATTTAGTACATATTTACCTTTAATTTATTTTTACAATTTAAATAAGAATTTTCTTAAAAACATTCCTTTAAAATCAAATTTAAAACTTTTAACTTTTACTTAAAATCTGCATTAAAACGTACTTGGCTTTTGAGGGAAATACACTTTCATTTCAGAATAAACCAAAGAACCTTTTTATAAATCCTGCTTAATTTATCTCAATTCAAATTTACGTTTAAATCCCGTAAATCTCTTCCCTCACTTTAAAAATAAATATCTTTTTATTTTAAACATATTTCTATTTCCTGGAAATCGTTCCCAAAATATACTTAAAATATTTAAAATATGATTACTAAATTCTTTATCCAAATTATACTTTTGAAATCTATAAAAGTTTCTTGAGTAACTTAAATAAAAAATTTCTTTTTATATGAAGTTATTATATCAGATATTTATATTAAAATTTCCTTTGAAAACTTAAGACTACTTTACCTTTTAGATAATTAAATACCGTAATTACTTAAATAAATGCTTACTTACACTTTAAACAATTAAAATAATATTTTCTTTCTAAAATATTCTAAAACACATTTTAAACTGTCCATTTATATTTTAAAAGCCTTTCTTTAAAACATACTAAATTTCCAGAAAAAAGTACATTTCACATCCTTTAAAAACAATCTTACTATTATTTTTAAGCAATTTGCACTTCTTATAGAAATTCCCACCGGAAACGTATACTTTCAATATTTATCCACGATAAATATCCCACTTCATTTATAAACCCAGTTTATAAATTTTCATTTCACATTTCCTTTTAAATCAAAATTTCAAAAACACTTTAACAGACTTCAAACCAATTTCCGAATTTGATTCCTTTAAATTCTTTACTTAAAAATTTCTTTTATTTCCTTTTAAACCCAATTTATTTTATTTATATTTTAAATTCCCATATTGTATTCATCCAATCATAGCACAGTACGATTAAATTTTCAAATTAATCTATCACGGTATATAAATAAAACACATCATCAATTATGAAAATAATTTCCATATTGTGAGGAATCCAATTGGATCCCTCTAACCTGTTTCCCTGCATCCGCAGATGTTAGCACAACAAATAAATATCAATCTAATTTGATAACCATTATCACATTCAACTAATCAACCAATCAAACATTTAAATATTAGCTATTTAAATTAAACGACATCCAGATATGAGTGAGATTAACTCACCTTGAGTTTCGATGAGCGTTTTAGATTTGAAATTAAATCGAACCATTCGATTTAATCCAAAATTCTCGTTTGCTTCAAACGTCTCCGGATCTGCTGCAGCGCGTAGATCGCGTCGCTGCGATTCCGATGCTTCTTGTTTCATCGGAATCTGATCATGCATGCATGAGATATTCAGTTTTAAAGGTGGTAAATAAAATTTGTAAAAACAATTTCTTTTTTTAATTATTTATTCATAACCATACGATTCTCGGTCGTTCAATATCTCAGCAAAAATCGAGGCTGCAAAAACGTTCTTCCCCAACGTACAAATACCCAGCACGAACAACCCAAAAACCGCCGATGTTGACCACGAGCCGTCTCTACTATGATCATCTAGACGTCGATCAGCCACTGCCACATTGAAGCTCCTTCCTTCCTCCACCATCGGCCCAAAAATTGCAAGGTCCTATCACCATAAGCCTTCGATAAACACATGCGTAACCATTGCCTTCTCGCACGAATTGCCGACAATCCACTCAAAATTCTTCGATCATAGCCGGTCAAATTGTAGGGCTCAATGAGCTCTATGATTTTGTAGTTGTGAGATTTCGCTAAATCTCGATGGATTTCGAGAAAATCTTGGAAGAATGAAGGTGAATATCGCCAACTAAATCGTTTTAGTGGCGGCTCGAAGATGATACTAGGGTTCGGCTGCAGACTATTTATATATACGAATTTATATACTAATGTAATAATATTTTATTTCACCAATTTACAAAATTTTCGAACGAACTCCGAATTAAACGTGCCGCCAGGCGTTTATAAGGTTTTACCCATATTCCGAGCACAATGGAACGTGTTTCGAATCCCAATTCAATCATATGTGGAAGACAGATTTTTAAATCGAGTTTTAAATATTAAATTATCGATTTAAATTTCAACGCGTTTCTCACCCGTACAAGCAAACGGTAAATCCAAACGCTATGAAAATTGAAATCCGATAATAACTAACTATTACAGATCCAATGGAACATGTTTCGTCAAATTCCGAGACTGTGCCCCGGAAGGCTATTTTAACTCGTTGATTAATTCGAGCGATTTCCAAAATCGTCGAAATCACTCAAAATTTTACTTTTAAAATTTCACTAACTCTATTATAAATCATGTAGAATTTATAATCATATTTGAAATCATTCTGATTCAATTTAAATCAAAATCCGATTATTTGTATTATCGCTACATATTAAATTCCATTATTAAATTAGTAGATAAATTCCAAATTTTAACTTATCGACCTCTGATTCCATCTAAAAGTCCAACATCGCTATTTAAATCTAAATATACTTAAAATAAATTTTAGAAATCATTCTCATATCTATTTACCTCCAGATTTACAAATTATTCTGATTTCAAATATTTAATTATTATTATTCAAATTCAATTGAATTGCCATATTTGAAATTTAACTAATTTCATTAATCTAATCAAAAATTTTTGTTTCAAAACCAAATTATAATTCACATTCAACATTTAAAATGAATTAAATGTTCAAATCTAACGACCAAAATTCCGGTTCGTTACATTCCTCCCCCCTTATAAAAATTTCGTCCCTGAAATTATCTAAGGTATGAAAAATGCTTACAAACTCATTTACTTGCCCCAAAATCAACTTAATTAAAACTCACATTCACTTCTCAAATCCTTTTAGATCAATTCCAAAACCATTCGCTTTATTTTTAACTCAAAACCTTGTTTACAACATTATTTCAAAAATCGACCTCTTCCTGTTAACCCAAAATTTTCAAAATTTCCAAAAATTTTCTTACTCTCAAAATTTTAGAAATTTTTTGACAGCGTCTCCTTTGTACGGAGTGCGTTTCACAATATCATAATAGACATATATATATATATATATATATATAAATCGACCTACACGATCGGAAAACAAAATATACCACAATATATATATCATTTCCCAATTTTATTGCATAGGCGTACCTTAGATTAGCATTTTAAAAGCAAGCAGCTAATATATATTGCATATACGCGCTCCAACTCTATCGATTGCCTTCTGTACTTGTACTTATTCAAACAAACACATCAGTTTCAACAATATGAGAATTTTTAACAACATTCTATTCATTAATCTTAGCCAAACACATCAATTATACATCCCAACCAACCAATTCCCAAAATCCTACATGCTAATCATATTTTATAAGAAATCACAAGATTTCAATCACCATTTTAATTCCCTAACAAACCCAAACTTCATTTTATTCCACTCGAATGATTTATATCCGAGCTTATTATTCTCAATTCATATTTACTACAACCAATTCATTTTCTCTTCAGTATGATTAACCTATGCTTTACTTACATCAACTCATTTCAATTAAATTCCAAATTGATTCACAATCAAATTTTTATTTTAAATTTGATATACTTGCATTTCTTTTATGATCCACTTTCATTTATATGCAAAACCACTTAATTAGATCCCAACCCATTCCAATTTATTCCAAAAAAACAATTCTATTTACTTCTCTTAATTCATTCACTTTTGTTTACGGCAAAACGACTAATCTAAATGCAAATTTGATGTTATTCAAGCAAATAACCATTACATAAGTTTTATACCCATTTAAGATCAATTCCAACGTTGATTTATATTGGAATTATTCATACTCCAAACAATTTTTACTTTATTACAATTATTAAATCAAATCTCTATTCTCACTTCAAGTTCGTCATCCAACTTGAGTTTATATTAGTATTATTCCATTCTGGATTATTTACAACTCATACATCCTCATTTTTATTCCATTATCAAATTAAATTCCTATTCTTACACTTCCAGTTCATTATCCATATAGGTTTATTCAAAACCATCTCTTAAAACTCGACAACAACCCTTACACAATTTTTTAAGTTATTTCAACTCCAAAATAACTCCATTTCTTCTTACATCAGTTTTATTTTCATTTTAATTTGATTCTTACTCAATCAAATTCCAATCCATTTATAGATTTTAATTCGGTTTGTTCATTTACTCAATCCCTTCTAATTTTAATTCACCTTCTAAATTCACTTCTGAATTTATTTTATTGATAACATAACCATTCCAATTATTATAAACCAGAAATGGGTTTTATTTTGCTTTTTAATTTTTTAACAAGCTACAAAATTTAATTCATTCCATTACCCTTTTATTTAATTTAGCTTACGCTAAATTCATCTCCAAACAATTAAATTAAATTTAGTTGAGTGGGAATTTAATTCATTCAATATCATTCTTACTTAATTTAACTTCTATTTAATTCAATTCTTTTCCAAATTTAATTCAAGTCCAACTAAATTTTATTTAGCCAACTTAAATTCATACCATTTCCTTTACTATTTTAAATAAGAATTTAATTCCATTCATTATTATTCATAACACACTGAAGTTTGATTTTAATTCAATTCAAATTCAACTCAATTCCTTTTTAATTTAAGTTAAATCCAATTCGATCCAATTTTATTTCCCCTTTCAATTTAATTTTTTTACTTTACTTTCTAATATATAAGTTCTAAAATATTTAGTAACCTAAGTCCGTTCAAATTTTATTTTTCTTCACCTTATTCCAATTTATATGTCAAATAGGATCAAGTTTTGAATTTCTCATAAAATACCAATCATTTAATTTTGGTTTTACAACTTCATTTCCTATTCTTCAACTTATTTATTTAAACGCTTATATTGCTCATTTGAGTCATTTTCACCTTATAATCACAATTCCAAATTTTATATATATATATATATATATATCACCGAATAGCGTAAGGGTATAAATTTTCATTACACAATTTTAACTCACAATTATAATCATTTTACATTTCAATTTTATATTGAATTTAATTCAATTTCAATTTCAATTTCAATTTCAATTTTATTTTATATTTAACTTATCCTGAGTCAAATGAAAATATATTTTATTCATTTCCATTTACTCAAGTTAAATTTTAATTCCAGGATTAAAATTTTCATTTCCTTTCTTATTTATATCAACTTTACTTTAAGTTCAATAGTTGATTCATCTTTACCTTTCACATTATTTAAATAGAGTTCCTAGAATTCAATTGCCCGGTTTTATTTCAAAACCAATTTGAGATTATAAATAACTCATACACACCTGGTATATCAAATCAAACTTTCGGATTTCCAAATAACATATTTTTACCAAAACAAATTTCCCTTTTGAAATTCTAAAACAACTTGTATACCCAACAAGTCCAAACAAATATCATAACCAATCTCCACGGTAGAAATCCATCACCTTAGAAACTCGAAAATGAATACTAATGATGTGACATCATCATCAGGATTATTTTCCAACGACTGAAGTGAATTCAGTGCTTCCTTACTTCCATAAATTCCTTTCAAAACAATTTCCATTCAAAAATATTTTCTCAAATTAATACTCCATTATCGCTTTCAAACACTTTGGAAAACATTTCAAACATTCCCAAGATTTTAAATTCCCAAACTTTTGTTTTAAATACATTTAAAACACTTTACAAAATTTCCAGGATTTAAATTCTGGTTCAAATCAAATTTTAGCTATACTCCTTTTTATTTAAACCATACTTAGATAATTCTATTAGGTTATAACCATTTCAAATTTTAGATTCTTCTATTTGATTATAATATTAACAACCAAACATCCAAATATATATAATAATTTTAGAAAATTATTCCTTTTATATCAAAATATAATTTTGGGTAAAATTATTTCATTTACCCACTTTAAAAACAATACTATGTCGGTTTATCTTGTTTAAGAGTTTAGAAACCCCTATCGATACAGTTGTATTTCTCGTACTGACCAAAATTCATAAACACTCAACCGATAAGTCAACACAGTATAAAACAATTTTTATATTCACTAACAAATACGCTCTCATATCTATTATTACACTCAACTCATTCTAGAGTACTATTAACTCTGTTTAATGAGTAATTTTCCCACCAGAGCCATGGTTATCGCCAACCTAAGCTCTGATACCACGTGTGACGACCCGCCCTTCTCGACCCTCGAAAATCGACACAAAATACACCATAGAATAATATGCCGACGCTCGAGTGCCGGAAAAGACAGATTGTTGAGGGAAAAGAAAGAAGATAGAAGAAAAAAGGAACTAAACAATAACAGAATCTCACAATCGCAGCGGAACAAAATATAATACATACTATCAGATCTTCACACAAAATGAAAACTATATCTGCTTTATATATTACATCATCAGAGTATCACAAACAAACAACAATTACCAGCCTTACAATTTCAAACAATCACAGCAGCGGATATAAACAAGTACGGATAATACGTCTCGGACTCCAGCTCCTCTCCTGAGCTCCACAGCATCTTTTCCTGTAATCAATAATACTCGGTCTGACCCGAGCATTATAATGAAATAACACCCTAGTCAGTCTGGAATACCAGTGTGAGAGAAATACATCCAAATTGATTATTAAAGTTTCAAAATCCTTTGAAAACAAAAGCATCTCGTAAGACAACGCCACAAATAAACATGTCGGGTTTTTACCTTACGATAGCCAAAACACTTTTTATAAAATCCTCTGATATTATAATAGTGTCTATATACAATTACTTATTCAAATAGCCAAAATTGTTACATGATTAAATTTCAGCTACATGAACAAAGTGGGTTATACAAACAAAATTCGTAAAAGGCACGTAGGGAGAATGGATTTCCAACTAATGACTAGGCACTGGGGTACCACCTGTCATAGTACGTGGTCTAGATCACCATACCGAGGATTACTTCCAATCCCCTGCAACACAAGATCGGGACTACCCCTTACTGGATAATTTCGAGTAAGATCACCCCACGGTTGGGATCAGTAACCGCACCACTAAGCCGAATAAAAAGGGACATCTAGACAGGGATGACCTCACCATAATGGGTGCTACCCACATAGCCTTGCTGCATAACCCCTGATTTTCAGTCATTCCCGGTTGATGAGGCTTAAGGCTAAGCATTACCTTTTAGAACGTTTCACTTAGAATGCCCATCGTCCACCCGACGATGTTCCGAAAGCATTCATCCATACAAGTCCGTCCCGGGTTCGAACGGAACCGAAGGCACTATTCCTATTACATCCATTTTGGAATCATCCTCGGGATTAGTAACGACTAGCCCTTGCACTTCACTGCTCCATCTTCGACTTCGAACTCGTTTTTCCTACGAGAACGTACAAACCGGATCGAAGTGGTTTTCGAGAAATAAATCCCATTCCCGGTCTCTTCGAAACGATCAACGCATTGGCCAATATTGATAGTCGGTGATTTAACTATCAATTAATATTCACAAACATCCATCAAACAATAAATAATTTTCCCAATGTATTTATTAATCTCAAAATATCTTCGCACGATATATTTCCTTTTTCAGCCCTTTTTGAAAACAGTTTTCAAACCGTCTCCCTTTATGGAATAAATTTCCCAAACATTTTTCTATTCCCACTGGAAATAACCAAGTCCAAATACTTTAGATTTTAAAATATTAGATCACTTTATTCTAAATATACCTTAAAATATATTTAAAAATATTTAAAGCAAAACTAATTTATAAAATATAAGCTAATTTAAAATAAAAGTTAAATTAAACTAAATTTTACAAGAAGGGTTACAAAATCCTATGCAATTTTCAAATAAAACTTTAACCAATTATCTTTAAAATAAATCCATTTTATAAAATATAAATATTAATAATATTCTTTTAAAACATAATACCAATTACCCCTTTTTAAAATAATTATTACTATAACTAACGTAGTACATATTTACCTTTAATTTTTTTACTACTTAAATAAGAATTTTCTTAAAAACATTCCTTTAAATCAAATTTAAAACTTTTAACTTTTACTTAAAAATCTGCTTTAAAACATACTTAGCTTTTCAGGGAAATACACTTTCATTCCAGAATAAACCAAAGAACCTTTTTATAAATCCTGCTTGATTTATCTCAATTCAAATTTACGTTTAAATCTCGTAAATCTCTTACCTCACTTTAAAAATAAATACCTTTTTATTTTTAAACACATTTCTATTTCCTAGAAATCATTCCCAAAATATACTTAAAATATTTAAAATATGATTACTAAATTCTTTATCCAAATTATACTTTTGAAATCTACAAAAGTTTCTTGAGTAACTTAAATCAAAAATTTCCTTTTTATATGAAGTTATTATGTCAAATATTTATATTAAAATTTCCTTTTGAAAACTTAATACTACTTTACCTTTAAGATAATTAAATACCATAATTTCTTAAATAAATGTTTACTTACACTTTAAACAATTAAAATAATATTTTCTTTCTGGAATATTCTAAAACACATTTTAAACTGTCCATTTATATTTTAAAAGCCTTTCTTTAAAACATACTAATTTTCCAGGAAAAAATACACTTCACATCCTTTAAAAACAATCTTACTATTATTTTTAAGCAATTTGCACTTCTTATAGAAATTACCACCGGAAACCTATAGTTTCAATATTTGTCCCCGATAAATATCCCACTTCATTTATAAATCCAGTTTATAAATTTTCATTTCACATTTCATTTTAAATCAAAATTTCAAGACACTTTAACAAACTCCAAACCAATTTTCGAATTTGATTCCTTTAAATTCTTTACTTAAAAATTTCTTTTATTTCCTTTTAAACCCAATTTATTTTATTTATGTTTTAAATTCCCAGATTGTATTCATCCAATCATAGCACAACACAATTAAATTTTCAAATTAATCTTTCACAGTATATAAATAAAACACATCATCAATTATGAAAATAATTTCCATATTGTGAGGAATCCAGTTGGATCCCTTCAACCTGTTTCCCTGCATCCATAGATGTTAGCACAACAAATAAATATCGATTCAATCTGATAACCATTATCACATTCAATTAATCAACCAATCAAACATTTAAATATTAGCTATTTAAATTAAACGGCATCCAGATGTGAGTGAGATTAACTCACCTTGAGTTTTGACAAGCATTTTAAATTTTAAGTTAAATCGAACCGTTCGATTTAATCCAAAATTCTCGTTTGCTCCAAACGTCTCCGGATCTGCTGTGCATAGATCGCGTCGCTGCGATTCTGGCGCTTCTTGCTTCATCAGAATCTGATCACGCATGCATGAGATATTCAGTTTTAAAGGTTGTAAATAAAATTTGTAAAAACAATTTCTTCTTTTAATTATTTATTCATTACCATACGATTCTCGGTCGTTCAATATCTCAGCAAAAATCGAGGCTGCAAAAACATTCTTCCCCAATGCATAAATACCCAGCATGAACAACCCAAAAACCAACGATGTTGACCACGATCCGCCTCTACTACGATCGTCTAGACGTCGATCGGCCACTGCCACATCGAAGCTCCTTCCTTCCTCAACCATCGGCCCAAAATTTCAAGGTCCGGTCACTATAAGCCTTCGATAAACACATGCGAAACCATTGCCTTCTCGCACGAATTGCCGACAATCCACTCAAAATTCTTCGATCATAGCCGGTCAAATTATAAGGCTCGGCGAGCTCTATGATTTTGTAGTTGTGAGATTTCGCTAAATCTCGATGGATTTCAAGAAAATCGTGGAAGAATGAAGGTGAATACCGGCCACCGAATCGTTTTAGTGGCGGCTCGAAGATGATACCAGGGTTCGGCTGTAGACTATATATATACGAATTTATATACTAATTTAAGAATAATTTCACCAATTTATGAAATTTTCAAACGAACTCCGAATTAAACATGCCACCAAGCATTTATAAGGTTTTACCCATATTCTGAGCACAATGAAACGTGTTTCAGAGCCCAATTCAATCATATGTGGAAGATAGAATTTTGAATCGAGTTTTAAATATTAAATTATCGATTTAAATTTCAACGATTTTCTCACCCATACGGGCAAACGGTAAATCCAAACACTATGAAAATTGAAATCTGATAATAACTAACTATTACGGATCCAATGGAACTGGTTTCATCGAATTCCGAGACTGTGCCCGGAAGGCTATTTTAACTCGTCGATTAATTCGAGCGATTTCCAAAATCGTTGAAATCACTTAAAATTTTACTTTTAACATTTCACTAACTCTATTATAAATCATATAGAATTTATAATCATATTTGAAATCATTCTGATTCAATTTAAATCAAAATCCGATTATTCGTATTATCGCTACATATTAAATTCCATTATTAAATTAATAGAAAAATTCCAAATTTTAATTTATCGACCTTTGATTTCATCTAAAAGTCCAACATTGCTATTTAAATCTAAATAGACTTAAAATAAATTTTAGAATTCATTTTCATATCTATTTACCTCCATATTTACAAATTATTCCGTTTAAAAATATTTAATTATTATTATTCAAATTCAATTGAATTGCCATATTTGAAATTTAACTAATTTCATTAATCTAATCAAAATCTTTTGTTTCAAAACCAAATTATAATTCACATTCAACATTTAAAATGAATTAAATGTTCAAATCTAACGACAAAAATTCTGGGTCGTTACATAGATACTTACAAGAATTGTATGAAATGCTACAGCGTACAAGACATAAAGACATAAAGTGAATTATAGGAACCTACTGACCTTTTAAACCTATCAAAATGTCAGAAGCGGTATAATACTATATAAACAAACTTATATTAAATCAAAATTAGTTACAAATTTTATTACCAAGATCTTCAAAGTCATGCACTTAAACTGAAAAAAATACCCTTTTTATTGGAAAAGGTATAAACAAAAGAAATGTCTCAATGGTTAAATGACTTGTGCAGCATTTATACCTATATTTAGTTGTTGTATATATGTTTGTATATGTCATACAGTGGTAACAAATATAAACTATTTCATCATACAGTAGTAAATTCTATATGAGTTATGCAATAAGTCAGTAAAAAGGTTGCAATACTTGCTTAATTTGTTTTTTTTTGAAAAATATGTCAGTTTGTTATGATTTGTTATTTGCCTTAATTGTTTCCATATTTAATTTGGTTCAAAAAAACATTTTTGTCTATAACATGCATATTTCCTAAATTTTCATTTAATATGACAGTAAGAAACTAACTAAATTTATTTTTATAGTATGTTTACTGAGAATTCATCAACTAATCATATACACTTCATGTCTCAAAAAATGCATACAATGGTTAATATCTATATGCTAAATTTGTCGTAAATAATCTATATCATTGAAATTTCATGAATATGTATGTTTCTTTGAAAAAGAATTAACAAGGAGAAATTTTCTAGGAGTAGTCACCAATCCTTACTAATATTTTGTTATTGTAAATAAATGAAGATGGTGCCAACTATATTAGTCAGCAAGAATTGATTGTGACATCACTTACTTTGCTTATACCAAAATGCCTTATTTAATTACATACCCGAAAACTTCAATTTATTAGATAGTTTTTACTAGCCATAATTTTTTTACATGTTTAAAAAGTTGTGATTGTCAGCAGCGTCATTTCAAAATAGGAAAACTAATACGAGATGGGTAAGAATATTGAATTTACACCCTTTTGATGCTCATTTCTATATAACATTGTCCTAATTAAAGTATTATTTTCTTATTTAAGAAAAAGTATCAATCCTTTTGAATTTGAGATTATAGAATGTTCAACACAAGAAAAATCTTAAACTTAATTGGTAACAGCTTGAGGTTATGACATTATTTCAGTCTACAATGGTATATTTTTGGAATTTCATCGACATATAGAATAAAATACAAATTTCGACCTACTATATGCTGATCATTACTTCTCTCTTTGATTTTAGCCTCAAATGTTAATTCAATAAGATTCAATGGACAAGATATATTATGTCAAATTTTATGTTTTATTTTGTATTTCAATAGTCGCTCCTATTACTTTTTGCTTAAAAGATTTATTGGATGAATATTGGAGTTCAATTTTTGCTAGAAGTGTTTGAGAACACGCATGTGTTTGTGCCTATGCATGCATATATGTGTATGTCTTTATATGCATCTATGTGTGTATGAGGATGGACTAGATTTGTGTTCAACTCAATTTCTGGTATCTACAATGATCAAGATTCAATATTTTTGGTATATATGATCTACATTTCATCAACTTTGTATGTAATTTTTTTATATATTTCGATACTTTTAAACCATAAAAATAATTATTCAATATATATATATATATATAATGTATTATAAATATTAATTTTTTTCATTGGTTCGAAAATGTTAAAATCTATTAGGCGAAAAAAGTTGGAACAATGCAATTTTTTAGAAAGATAATATGAACGATAAGTGCAACACATGTGCAAAATTTCTTGAATACCAATCATGATAGATACTAGATTTGAGTTCGGCACAAACTGAAGGTGTAAAAAAACTAGGATGCGGGTCCCTCCTCTCTCTCTATTTGTATGTTTGTTAATAAAGATCTAACACATGTATATTTCATTTATAGAATAGAGCAGAAAATCTCCATCAATTTCAACCACATTTCTCTAATTATTTTGATCAACTTCCAACTCAAAATTTTTTTTTTTATTATTTACCGAAAATTTTAAAGAACTAATTTCAGTTTCCCTTAATATATTAAAGGACTTTTATAAAGATAGTGAAATCTTTGAACATAATTCACTCATAGCTGACTCAGTAACAATTAGCATACATGGTACGTTAGATTATGGTGTTGTTATATCTAAAATACAAAAAAATTTCTCAAATGGCCTTTCAGGAGAGGACACCATGGATGTACAAAATTATGAGCAAGAATGTACATCTATGTATCGAAATAAATTTGTAAAGAGATCGCAGAAGAGATTGTACATATTAAACCAATTATATCTACAAGTTGTACACTATCAGAATTCATTTGAATCACCTTCTTCTTATTAAACCTAAATGTCTTTTTTTTTTAAATACTAATGGTTCCAAAATAAAATTCTATAGCGCCAAATGGTAATTATGAGGATAGCAATTAAATGACTTATTTGATAAATTTTTGTTAATTGAATCCCAACTTTACAAAATAAGAAATTTTTTATTTTTGTCCAAAGATAGAAGCTGTATGGTTACCTTTTTAAAAATGATATTAGCTAACAAAAAAGATGAGATATAATGAATGAAAAAGAACAATCGTTATTATATTAATATTCAGGTAATCTAATTAATTTTATGCTCTTCTAATTCATAAAAGTTGATTTTAAATACTGTAACTTTAAAGAAATTGTTTCATATGAATTTCTTTATAATACTGCACAATTAATAGTAAAATTGAATTATACACAAATACAATATATAAACTGTTACACAGCTAATTATTTATATGGTCGAAGAACAAAACTTAAAGCTTGAAACTCAATCTTTTACTTGAATACTGACGGTATTCCATTTGTTTATATTACTTTTAAGATCATTGTGATATATAATGAAAACATGAATTTGAGATTCATTATTCTTCTGCATAGTATATGATAATGCTACACAACCATGTTGCTGAATTTATGCATGCACATTAGGATTAGATGCATGTCCACCTGGATGTGTGTAATTTCTTCATAGTACAATAAAGTCGTAGTGAGCTTTCTTGATGCCATTGCTCTCTTCATAGTGTTGATTAATTTTCATCTTTTGTGGTCTTTTACAGGACAAAGAGGTGCATATTTTTTGTATTGTTCATCAACAACATTGCAAAGGAGTTTCTCTATATATGCTTATGATATTGTAGGTAAGATTAAGTTTTGAATGCAATTTATGTGCAACCAATTTTTAATAATCATATATTATCCAAATTTGAACAAATATATATTTCTTTGTTAGTGTTATATATATGTATGTATGTATGTGTATGTATATGTATTATTTTTTATTGACATGTGAAATTGCATTTGGTTAAATTTAGATATGAATGTAATGTTTATTTGAAATTAACCATTAAGTATTATTTTAATAAATACAACAAGAAAAAATTGAAGTCTTTAGTCCTATAAGACTTTAATTTACTTTAGAAAACACAATATGAATATACCCCTTGGATGCAAAGCTATGCGTAGACGAAAAAGAAGTGAAGTGCTGTCGAAACTAAAGCTTTTAGTCCTAAAAGACTTTAATTTTAGACAGAAGGGAGGAGTTGTATGCATTTTAACATAGGCATTTGGACATTAGCAAATAAGGAAACCAAATAACTTTCATTCACCAAAAACAACTATACTTATTTTTAACGTGCATCTTCTTTTACACTCAATTATATAATACATGAGTTGGGATTAAAAATTCTGGGATACTGCTTACACTTGATTATTACTACATTGTTGAAACCTTACTTTTCTTAATATTGCATTGTTAAAAACTCATTCTTCTGACAAGCACCATTGTCCAAGTGGTTAATTGATTCGGCTTTGGTGCAAGATGTCACAAGTTCGAAACTTGCTTTCGAACATTTATTGACATGGGATATGTTGTCCCAATGATTTGTTGTATATAAAGTACCATTTCAAAAAAAAAAACTCATTCTTCTTATTATTGCATTATTATATTATAAATTCTCTTGCATTTTTCTTTTTTTCTTACTTTCAATTTATCTGTTCTGCAGTTTATATTATCAAAAGAATTTTTTCGTCTTCATCGCTCAACTTTGATTGTTACTCAAGAGGGACGCATTGTAAAATTAAATTTGGTAAAAATTGAATTGCGAAAGCAACTTAGTTTGTTGATATCACATAATTCTTTTAGCTTATCCAAACATTACATACGATTATGTTTGTGAAAGATATGTATTTTTATATTCTGTTCATAATAACATGCCCACCTACTAACTGCATAAAGTTAAATATATTTTTGTTACATAATTATTTTGTTAACTACAATTACTTCGAATTCTGTGAAAAAATCTTTTACATATTTTCTACTACATCTACATGTTGTAAAGCATGTTCCAACTGTTACTATGAAATATATTATTACTTATATTAAGTATTTTAGTTTTACAATTAAATATATGCAACTTAGCTCTTAAGGCTTAAATGGTGATGTTCACTTATGATACAAATTGAGTATTTTTTCTAGCATTATAGGTCAAACAAATTCCACTTTAAACTTTGTGAATTTCATCATCAACTCATGGAATCCAATCAATTTTCCAAGATAAAACCACATAGAAGTCCTAGAATCAACAAGAGAACTCAATATCAAACAATGGAAGCTAACCAAGTCCCCAACTTATAAAGGGTGGAAATTATTAATAGAGTTCAACGTCACCAAATTGAATCCAACTGCATACCACCCTTATTGCCCCGTAGAAGTCCAAGAATTATTGAAAGAAACAAACGTCGAGAAATGCAATGTACTGTAGCACCCCTAGTATTCCGTAGTCATTGAGAGGGCTCATCAAGAAGCATTATTGGATGCTCAAATCAAGGCAAAAAAAAAGACAACGTTGTTCTGAATTAAGTTCCGAACAAAGGGAAAAACAACAAGAGCACCGTCATATTCTCTATAAAGAAGGAAAAAAGTTAATGACTGAAGAGGACAAAGAGGCAAAACATGAACAATACTGTACTATTTATCGTAGTAGAAAATCTAGAAGAGTCGAAAAGAATATCAATGAGATGCATCGCAAATAAGTAGTACTAGTAGTTCTTTTTCGATACCTTGCTCTCACAATATACAAGGTATTACTTCAGAAAACTATTCCTTATAATTCAGTATGTTATATTGTGAGAACAATAAAAGTTATATATTTACCAAAGTTTATTTTGCCTATGTACGTATGCATATAATAATACACAAACAAGTTGTACAAGTAGCTTCATTATCATCATATAATAATATATTTATTAATATAATCAAAGTATAATTTATGAACCCAAGTCATATTAAATTTATCACTCACATAGTTTATCGAGTCACTTCATGTTAAAAAAAACTTACAAAATTTATTTATCAAAACTTTTAAGCTGATCAAGATCTTAGTGGACCAATGAATAATGAAGAACAAGAAGATATTAGTACATTACCTTTTGAACATAAAGATGAATGGAATAGAAACATAAGAAGAAACCGAATTAGTCAACCATGTCAAAGTTCTACCACAAGACATAATTGTGCAAGGAGCTTTATAGATCATTTCGGTTTTCAAAAGCTATTAACCACAATCAAGGATATGTACATGTTGCCAAGCAAAACTCTTCTATCGAGAATCAAATACTTTTTGCTGCTTAAATGGAAAAATATTTTTACAGTCAATTTCATCACCGGATGAGATATTTAAATTGTACACCGACCAATTAGATGAAGGGAAACACTTCAGAAAAAGCATACGAGCTTATAACCATATGTTTACATTTATATCAATGGAAGTACATGCTGATGAGGACTTATCTAATGGAAGAGATGGAGTATTAACATTCTGTGCTCAAGGCAGTATATATCATTAAATAGGTAGTTTGGTACCTACATCCAGTGATCGTCCAAGATTGCTACAACTTTACATATATGATACAGAGCACGAAATCGAAAATCGATTGTTTAAAAATAATACTCTGATACGAGAAATTATGGTGAAGTTACAAAAATCTCTTAATACATATAACAGATTTGTAGTTATATTTCGACAACTTGGACAATATTCAAATATCCAACATTGAAAATTAGCTATACGAGAACCATCTTCAAACCCAAAACAATATGCTCTTCCAACTGCTTCACAATTTGCTGGAATTTGGGTAGAGGGAGCCGAAAATGAGGAAATACATAAAAGAGATATTTAGTTGAGACAAAATCTGGACAACTCATAACTGTTCCCGAAACAGCTGGTTATTATGACCCATTACAATATCCAATTTTTCTACCATATGGAAGTTATGGATGTGATATAAATAGTCAAGATGAAAATGGTCACAAGTTTTCATGTTGCGATTATTACGCTAATATTCTATAGGTATATACAACTATATTTTATATAAATATTTTACTTCTTGGTAAATTTATACTGTTAATTTTTTTTATGGATTCGACAAAATGATAAATCACTTTTCCTTCGTGGTGGTCAATTGTTTCAACAATACGTTTTTGATAATTATTTCAAGATAGATGCCAATAGGCTAATATGGTATAGGAGTAATCAAAACACCATTAGAGCTGAAATGTATCAAGGATTACAAGATGCTATGGATGTAGGAGAAAATGATGCAAGTGTGTATTCTTTCAATACATAATTTTACCATTTATAATCAGTACATATATTTATATAAACACAATTGAACTTCATATTACTAAGTTGTCGATAAATTCTCTTATGTAGGAAATATTGGTACACGAACAATACTACCTTCTTCATATACTAGATGTCCACGTGATATGTATCAACGATATCATGGCTTTAATACATAAATTAAGCCTGATTTATTCATTAAGACATGAAAACCATTTTGGGATGAAATCATTAGTGAATTATTACCCAGTCAAGATCCACAAGATAGACCAAATTTAACAATAAGGGTTTTTCATGCAAAATACGGGGAATTGAAAAAAGATATTTTCATGAAAGGAGCACTTGGAAAAGTATCTACTATCTCATCATAATTTTCAAAGCAGAAGACAAATTGACTAATCTAGATGAATATGCTGAAATTGTCAGAGCAGAAATACCATATATTAATAAAGAACTAGAATTATATACATGGTAATGAAGTGGATGATTCATGGACCATGTGGTAATCAAAATCAAAATTCTCCTTGCATGAAAAATGGCAGTTGCAAAAGACAATATCCAAAACAATTTGCAGCTACAACTATACAAGGCACTTATACATATCCAATTTATAAAAGGCATGACACATGCTTATCCATTCCTATCGATAGAAGTGGAATGTTGATGGTAGATAATAGATGGGTTGTACCTTACAATCCTTTGTTACTATGTAAATATAATTGTCATATCAACGTAGACATATGTAGTAGTATAAAAAGTGTAAAATATCTTTACAAATATGTTTACAAAGTCCCTGATCGTGTTCAAATGCAAATTCAACCTGGACCATATTATGATGAGATACAACATTTCATTGATGCAAGGTGGATTTCTGCTTTAGAAGCATTATGGAGGATCTTTAGCTTTTCTATTAGTAAGATATATCCATCAGTTGAGCGCCTTCGAGTACATCTTCCAAGTAAACAAAGTGTTATGTTTTACAACCATCAAACGATCAATGAAATTTTAGCCGATGAAAGCAATCAACATGCAATGCCTATCGAGTTCTTCTATGCAAATTCAGTCGGTGAACAAGTAAGACATCTTCTATATTGTGAATTTCCTAAATGTTGCCATTGGCTTAAAGGTATCAAAAAATGGAAAAGAAGAGAATCAAATAGAGTGATTTGTAGAATATATTCAGTCCAACCTATAAAAGGAGAATGTTTTTTCTTGAGAATACTTTTAAATCATATTAAAGGACCTACTTAATTTGATGATTTGCTTAAACTTGATGAAATTAGGAATCAAATATTTGAAGAAGTTGTTGAAAAACAAGGATTTTTGAAAAATGATGATAGTATAAGAGGATGTTTAGCCGAAGCTTCTATGACAAAGAAGCCAATTTCTTTGAGAGCATTATTTGTAAATATTTTGGTTTTTTGCAATCCGTTAGGTGTGAAAAGCTTATGGGATGAGTTTTTTGATCATATGGTGGACGTTTATTAAAATTCAAGTAATACTAATCAAATTACTCTAACGAATCGTCTTTTGAAATATTTAAATATGGTACTTCTCCAACACAACAAAAGAACAACTGATTGTGATCTTCCAAATATCTCAAGAACACATGATCGCGATGCATATGATGATATTTAGAGCTAATCGAAGAAGAACTAGTAATTCCTATTTCCGAAGATGATATACTAGCCATTGAAAAGTTGAATAACGACCAATTGAGAGCCTACAATACAAATATGAATGATATTGTGAAAAAAGAGAAATGTTTTTTCTTTATAGATGGTCCTGGAGGGATGGAAAAAATATATTTATACCATTCTATTTTGACCACCGTTAGAAAAGACGATGGTATTGCAATTGCAACAACTACATCTGGTGTTGCTGCAACTATACTACCTGGTAGAAGAACTGCACATTCAAGGTTTAAACTTCCATTACAACCAAAAGCAACATCAACATGCTCAATAAGCAAGCAATCAAAATTAGCAAAACTTCTAAAGCAATCAACTATTCTAATGTGGTATGAAGTTACAATGGTGCATCGTTATGCTTTTGAGGCATTTGATAGAACTATGCGAGATGTAATGGATATAGATGAACCAGTTGGTGGTAAAATCCTTATTGTGGGAGGAGATTTTCGACAAGTATTACCGGTTGTGCCTAAAGCTACAAGAAATGAAGCAATTAATGCATGCATTAATAAATCATTTTATGGGAAAAATTTCAAGTTTTGCATTTAAAGAAAAACATGTGAACGGAAAATGATATCGTATATTCAAAATTTCTATTTAGAATAGGAAATGGTATAGAACCTTCAACCGATGAAGAAATGATTCAAGTACCAACGAATATGGTCATAAAGTCAAAAATGATGTTAATCCCCTGTCAAAGTTGACAGATACAATTTTTCCAGACTTATCAAAAAATGCTTTCGGTAAAGAGTGCATAGTTAATAGAGCATTAATTACCCCATTAAATGAATATTTCGACAAGCTCAATGAACATGTACTCAATTTATTTCCGAGAAATGAAGTCATTTACTATTCATATGATGCGGTAGAAGATGATGCTCATAATTTGTACCAACAAGAATTTCGAAACCCAATCGCTCATGATGGACTGCCTCTACATTGTTTGAAATTGAAGCTTGGAGCACCAATAATATTGTTAAGAAATTTGAATCTGAAAAGTAGATTATGCAACAGAACAAGGCTTGTATATAAACAACTCAATAAGAATTGCATCGATGCTGAAATCATCACTGGACATTATATTGATGCTAGAGTTTTCATTCCAAGAGCCCCACCTGAAGCCACCTGAAAATTTAAATTTACCATTTGTGTTAATACGGAAACAATTTACAATTCGTTTGTGTTTTGCCTTCACTATAAATAAGGCACAAGGGAAACGATAAAAAATACTGGATTTTTCCTACCTGAGCATGTATTTGGTCATGGACAACTATATATGGCATTTTCATGAGGAGTTTCAAGTGCTAATACCAAGGTGCTGGTAGAAAAAGGAGATGTTGTTGGACGAATCGGAACTTTCACTAAAATTTTTTACAAAGATGTTTTACTAACTTGCTAGGAATAAAGGTACTTAATTTCGTCTTCATCTTCATATATTATCAACTTTTCAGGATACATCCTCGCATTATTTACCTCTTCTTCTATGCTATCTGCATGTGAATCTATAGTATATGCAATAGAGAAGTTTCATTTGAACATTTCCTTGGCTTTTAAGATTTTTTTTGTTTCTATTTTTCTTCTCGATATTAGCTCCTCATATCAAACAAGATTTATTTAACGAGGAGTTCTGTGGACATTTAATGTTACAAGTTTCCTTAAGGTTCATGACCAACTCTTAAAAACTCTTTTTCAAAGAATATTTCCAAATAAGAGTTGTGAACATTCTTTTAAAATTGTAACAACTTTTATCAAGATATATTGTGATTATACAAGCACATATTTTGCATGCTACTATACTTTCAGCCACTTAAGTAACATTCTTTTATGGCTATACGAAATAATGAATGCAAAGATCTATGCAAATACATTCAGTCACTTAAGTATTTTGGTTTTCAAAGACGTAATGCTCAAACATCTATACTATAATATTATTATTGAGTTAAATTTCAAGGGCACACAGGCCTCCTTCATATTTTGGGAAATGAAAAGTCACGTTTTTAATTTCTTTCTATTCCAAACTTTGAAATATGATAACTTTTTCTACATTAATTGGATTTAAGAATTGATTTCACTATTAAATCTCAAATTTAATATGCTTTCCAATGATATCCGTTGTTGATAGCTAAAAATAAATTATTTTAAAATCATAGTTTTTCGGATTATTCATATTATTAAAGATATTAAATCTGTTTGACTTTATTTCTTTTAACTAATCTATGTCGTTGATTGTTTTAAAAATTTTCTGCCTTTGGTTCTACTTTCACAAATTGCAGTCAAGTCTGGTGAAATTCAACATTGCCAAAATACAGCAACAATGTTAGATGGAATTAGAAATGGAACCAGAAAGCTCTAAAGCATTAAATACAATTATATGCTTCTTATTATATTGGATTTGCTTTGACTATAAAAGAAATACAATGATATTCTTCATATTAAAATAAATATTGTTGAATAAAGGTTGTTAGTTCCAACACTTCAGACATAAAATATGTACGATTTAGATTTAATATATTTTTCACAAGAATCGTTCAAAACAGAAATAAATCTCTTTATCCTCTAATCTTATCATTCTACAATAATATGATGCTGTATAATGTGTTCCAGACATAGTCAGTTATGAGATCATCATCAACACTTGCGTTCTCATGAGTCATGTCAACGTTGCTTTTGGAATTTTTGGATCAATGGTCAAGCATAAACCAAATGTTATTACCTGCACTGCTCTTATAGATAGTTATTATCGAAGCAGCAAATGGAATCAACGACATCAAGTATTAAACAAAATGATTGATAAAGGTATCTCACCAAATGAAGTTACATATAATACAGCTGATGTATGGAGCAACAGCTGATGCACACGATAAATTTATATGTGTATTGTATGAAAATTTTATCCTTGAAATCATTTTTGCTCGATATTTTGCAATTCTTTATCGAGCACCAGTACTATCTGCATTAATATTTTCAAAGATTTATACACAAGTTTTAGACAAAATGCAATCTTATTTGAAAATTGATAAAAAAGATCACTATTTCTTAATCAATGAACCATATAAACCATTTAAACATGTTATGATGATAAGATGTTGAGTGCGGTCCGTATGCGAAGCACGGGTTCGCACTAGTATACCCTATGATACACACAAAAATAGAAGAAGATAAAAGGGAAGACATTTTACAACATTAATGACAATTAATCATGTAATGGTTGTATCTTTACTAATATTATAGTTAGTTGCATTTGGCAATATGAGTAGTTTTTTCGATTGGTCGGTTTCAAGTCCTAGTTTGTTGGTTTGATCATTACAAATCCGATTTTTAGTTTAAGTACTTTTGAAACCTCCATTTGACATTACACATTACATATATGAGTCATGTAAACAAGGATAGGTAACAAAATAAGATTTGTACTTTAGAAACTACTATATTTAATTACTTTAGAAGTTATATCTTTATCTTTACTACTAATAAAGTGAATTCATTGAATAGATTTACCCGACGTCTTTTTGAAATTCCAAATATACCCTTATTTCCCATGTTGCCCAATCCACACTCATTCGCTTCCTTCCCACCACATCTATTCCCATCATTTTCCTTCTTCCATCTTATGACCTAATTCTCTTCTTTCCAAAATTCGTACCCAAAATTCTTGCTTCCATTCATCTACAAATTCAATCTCACCACTGACGTAGCTTCTACGTTAACTTCCCTATATCGATCTTTAATGCAAAACTCGACCCTAAACTCGACCTCACCAGACATCCCATCTAGGGTTTATTTTTCATCGATCTGCTAACTCAGGCGGCAAGCTCTGTTTTCTCCACAAGGTATACTTCTGTACACGCTTCGACTACTACCAGTTCTCATATGGTCTTGTTTTCTGTTCTCTCTTATTTGATTTATCTAACCTGATTTAGGTTCTATTTTTCCTCATTACTTTAGGTTCTATTTTACATTTATGGATCTACATATTGTTTCCCTTCTTTTAGTATCACCGGAGAAATTCATTGGTGGATATATATTGCTCCTGATAATGGATTTTCCAACTAAAAAACACACACACACATAAGTGATGAATAATAGTATGGTTATCATTTATATTGTTTTACATTTTCCATCTGATTACAAATATTTTACATAAGAAGAATATGTTTTCGATGGGAAAAGTGCTATTTGTAAGTGTAATAATGAATAAATCAATAGGCGGTGTCCTCACGAATATTACACAAATCGAGTTAATGCCACCAATTCAATTGATATCCCTTAGTACACGATTATTTTGTTAATTTGTTAACTTGAAACCATGCCATTAAATTTTGGTCAAGTAGTTGATGCTTCGATCATAATTTAATTTGTAAAGCTACACGATCGAATTCTAATTCATTTATTGGCCTCGATCAATGGAATGGGGTCTGAACTTGGTTTTAGTTTTCTTTCTCATTATATTGCTTATATGGTACATTCAGCTCAGTTGTTGAATATTGCTTTCTTTATTTCAGATTTGAACTTCCATTTTCTGACGTTTGTGTTAGCTTTAAGCTGTAGTTGGCACACTGTAAATAATGTAATGTTTTTCCATTTCTTAGATAAATCTTCATGCATATATAGCTTTTAAGAGTGTGTACATATGTATTGGTTGAATATCATACTAGCTATAAAGTATGAAAAATGTGTTGCGTAAAGTTCAATGTATAAAATGATACATACAAGTTTAAATTTGTTCAAGATAGTTTAAAGAATAAGTTTAACATTCTTTTTAGATTTTAACATTAATTTGATGTAAACCAAGAAGAGTTGCCTTAAATGCAGAATCAATATCTTCTATTTCTAACTTAAACAGAGGATTTATATTTTTATTCCTATCTTTTTTCTCTTTCACGTATAATGGAAAGTAGTTGCAGTAGGTGCAGCAACAATAAACCTTCATGCTCATGGTACTAATATATGTCTATGTTCAGTGTAATTCAATTGGCATTTAAATCATCTGTGTATTACTGCAGTCTATATTGAGATGTTATATAAACTTTTAAAATGCACATCTTATCATCTACATGGAAGAAAGTTAGGTCTATGTCAGTTCAATATAGTAAATCTATCAAATGGATTATTAGTAATATTTTTTTTGGCAAAGCCAGCGGGGTTAACTGGTCCCCTACCAGTTTATTGCAAACCAATAAAAGTTACAGATGAAGGACAAAGATAAACATAGAAAAGAAAGAACAAAACAAAACCAAACACAAAGAGCTAAAAAAAATAAAATAAAAAGGGACTTAGTCTCTTTCCCAGAGATGTAACATTTCAACTGAATAACCAGATTGACAGTTCTTTATTTGGCAAAGAATAGCATTCTTCACCTCTTGCCAAAGAGCATCACCATTTTTTCTCTGATTTTCAAAAAATATAGTATTCCTCTCTCTCCAGATAACAGACATATAAATCTTCAAGCAGTTAGCAAGCATCCTTCCTTTTACATCTTTCTTCTTGCCAGATTTTAAGAAAACTCCCCACACTTCAGTAGTGCTAACTGGCAGTAACCTAATGCCAGCTTTATTCCAAATACCAGTGATGATATATAGGAGAGCAGGGCATTCAAAATAAATGTGATGAGCAGACTCATCAAAATTATCACAAAACAGACACTTCAGTGAGCAACTCATGCCATACTTGTTCAGTACATTTCTAGTAAGCAATGCTTGGTTTATCACTTTCCAAAGCATCAAGTTATGGTTAGGTTGAGTATCAGAAGACCAAATGACACTGTTCCAAATAGCAGAAGGCAGTGGGGCTGTGTCAGTGATCTGATTGAAAACACCTTTAATTGTATGTTTCTTCTTGTTCCATGTCACATAGTCATGATGTGCATCAGGCTTGTAAAGTTGTATCATTTTTCCCCACAGCTGTCTTATATGTAAATTACTGTTATAAGGAAGCACCAGTTTCCCATCAAGTATGTAATCACTTGCCTTAGCATTCGTTTGTATACCAGTCTGCACAATCTGGTTATAATCACACAGGCTGGATAGAATAATACCTTCACTTACCCAAGGATCATACCAGAATTTGACAGTAGAATTTTGATTGACTGGGTATTTGATCATTTTTAGTACCACATTCCTCAACTTAAGTATATTTCTCCATATCCAGCTACTGTTCTGAGGAATATCCATGCACCAAAAAAACTTTCCTTTTAAATTGTACTGCCTAGCCCATTGTACCCATAAACTTTCCCTATTGCTGATTATATCATCAATATGCTTGCTCATAGCTGCTGTATTCCAAGGCTGGATAGAATAATATCTTGCTCATGCTTGCTATTAGTAATATTTTTATAATAGTAAAAGTCATCTTTTTTTACAGGAAGTCAATAGTAATTCAATAATACTTCAGTTATATTCAAGGTATAGTAAAAACGAAACTTATTTTAAAAATTGTTTAGAATTTGGAGATGGTATATATCTTTTGAACTATAAACATGTTTTTACATTCAAGGTAAATAAACCTAAATTGCAGTACTCAAAATTTGTATGTTGGGATTTTCTCATCTCCATCTCTACTATTAATAACTTTAAGAACTAACATAAAACAAAAACCGGTTCCAGTATCATTTGTACATTACCAATAAATAGAAATCTGATATAATTGAAAATTAATTAAAATCACCAAAAGACCATGCCACAATATTAATAGGTGCATGGGTAAAAGCTTCAAAAATCTATGCAACAAAACATATAACTGCATTTTAAAAGTCGTCCCTTTTAAACCAATATGTGAATATTTTTGTTATGTAGATCTGAAAATAGTCAATCATCGTTGCCTTCTTGAGCTCCAGTTTCCTTTAGATAGTGCTCAACATCAAGAGCAGCCATACATTCTACAAATTGGAATTATGAAAAGGAGCTTTTAGTATGAATATGATGGTATAAAATTAATTTATCATGCTAAGCTCTAAACAAATGAGGGAAAGAGCAACTGCACTTTTGCTTTGGGAACATAGTGAACTCCTACGAAATGCACTTAAAAAAATCAACTGTACACAATGTTGTTGAAGTTTTCCTTTCAAATTTACCTTCAAAATGACAAAAAATGACATAGTCTATAGTTGTAATTATGCATGATATTGACTGGCAGTGAAAAAATAAACTAAAAGCGCAATTTGCCTTAGGACTGAGGCATATTCTTGGCAGTTCTACATTTCTGAATGTCGTACATAACGGATTTCTTCATAGTCATTTTACATAAATTCATCAATGAAATGTTATGTTAAACTAAAAACTGAACTGCATATTTATACATACCTGTAAATGACTCTTTACAGGACCTGGAAAGCAAATTGGACATTTAAACATTAAAGTGTTATTTATTGCTTTTGTTGATAGCGTTGCAGATGATCTACATGTGTTGAAATTGTAAGATAGACCTGCAGTCTGCATCCTAGATGTAGCTTCCTTTGTTGTTGGTCGCCATTGTGTACTTCTTCATGTTGCAATCGTGTAGGTCACATGTTTATCTAAGTAATAATGTTCGATTAAGTTCTCTTTTGATTTTCTTTTTTCTTCTTCTTATTGAATAGGCGGCACTGCCTCAAAGGATAGTTCCCTTTGTGTTTGCAAAGGAATACAACATGCATCCAGACAATCTTAGCACTTGGGTAAGTAATGATAGATTCCTTTGTTGTAACGATATTTTGCACCATTCAAATTCGACAACAAAACCAAAATATGTCAAACTTGAATAGGTCAAAACAATAGATTGTAATAAAATTTGGAGCAAATAAAACCAATCACAGACACAGAATATCAGAATACTCACGGCGGAAATAAAAATAACCATAATGGTTCATGAAGCCACTACAAACTCAATCTCAAACAAGAACAAAAAACATAGTCTGAAAAACAAATACAGTTCTGAAACAAATACAGTAGAAATCCAAAATACATAAGTCTTTAATACATAAGCTGAAATAGAATGACTGAACTTAAATAGATAAACTAGATAAGCATATAAACTACAAAAATCTCTAGCTTCCAGAAGATAGATCCACGCTGATACTCAGGATGACTCGAGCGTAAGAAAATAAACACAAATACTCGAGTCAGGACATACATACTTATACAATGTAAATCAACTCAAGTGAGCTGTAATAAAATGTGCAAGTAACTTAAAGGATGCTTAGGACCGCCCATCCTTTAAGGATCTGTTAAACTATTTACTATGTAGTAATAATACGATATTATAATAATGTCTACAGTAAAATAAACTTACTTTAAAACAGCGTTAAGGAGTTACCCAATATCCCCCTTAACACATAATAGTGCCAATAGTCTATACAGTACCGTAATACCTCCTGATCGAGAGGCTACCAGAGGATACTCCATAGATACGACACATATCAAACTTGTACAAGGAGCGCTAGGGTAGGTGACACGACACAACGAGGCAATGCCAGGGTAGATATACCAACTACGCATCCGGGCTGGTGGTAATGCATAGCCGCAGCTACCTTCCCACCTCGAGCCACACTCCCAAAAATCAAAGGTGCACACCATATCAATCACAAAGTAATAGAAATGGCATACGAAGAACTGTGTCCGATCAGAGGAGCTACCTCATTGTCTCGAGAATCGCTCCTGTTTTAGCCACCTTATGCCAACTCAAGGGAGTCAGATCCACGTATATACCTCAATAGAACGTCACCACCATCCTACTTCATTCTAGAATCTCCACCGCGTACACGGTTGTCAAAGTGGTTTTCGGTATCGACAGAGAGTATGACTATATCCGATCCCGGTCTCTTTGCTAACCAATCGTTTTATAACCCGTGGTCATAAATTTCAAAAATGGTTTATATTTCACTACAAAACACATTCATTTAAACCATTTATATTCAGTATCAAATAATATTCATTTCAAAGTTGTAACATTTCTAAGTTTATTCATTCAATTATAAAACTTCCAAAACATTGTAAATTTCAGCTTTAACAGCACTTATAAAATGTTACTGTAACGACCCGCCGTTCTGACCGTCCCCAGACGGTAATTAAACCAACTTGAGACGTTCAAAATGACGGATTGTTATTCAGTTTATAGAGTTTAAACAGAATCAGCCACAGAATCACAGAATAATCATAATATTTTACATAAATGAATTTTTATACATATATCAGAGTTTGTACAATGCATTAAATTTTATACAGCGGAATATTTCTTTTAAGTACAAAAAATTCTTCGAAAAGCTAAAGTGAAGCAATTTCCCCAACTCTCTCTAACTTCGCGGCCTGAAAATCTTCAAGCTGTAAAAATACTCGGTCTGACCCGAGTATTACATTCAAAAGAAAATAATACACGGATCAATCTAATTCAAACTCAGTTATTAGTGCATAAAGGCAGTAATAATCAATTGACAATTAGACGACAGTCAAATATGAATTCACCTATCCGATCCTTTAACAAGAAATCGGATAACGGTAACACTTATCAGTGTTAAACAATAAATCAGTAGTTTCAAATTATCAACGCAGATAGATGAAGTGATTATTGATGAAGATAATTTAGAAAAAACATCAGAATTGCCAAAACGGCAATTAACAATAAAATCATCAAATTAAATCAAATCAATTCAAATAATTGAAAAGTTACTTAAAAACATCCAAACCCATTGGATGCAGTACACGCACGCGTGCATTGCCTCGCGACATATAAACTTTAATTCCGTGTGGCTGCCGTTCACGCTCGCGTGCACTGCCTCGCCACTATAGTGATGATGTACCCAAAAGCTCAATGGAAGTTCACAAACGAGCACAAGGTCAAACCCAAGTATTTGAGCTGGATTCAACTCAATGTATAGAAATAAATACCAAACAGGGGAAAACTGCAGATATCAAAGTAAAGCAAGAAACAACTGCACATAGAATCTGCAGTTGAAACAAGAAAACGGCCACGGAACTAAACAGTCGAGCAACGACAACGTAAGTGTCGAACTCAACTGAAATTAGGAAAAACCAATCCAATTGCATCAATGCAACGCAAACCGACATAGGCAAAACTGCATATAAAACGAAACTGCAGTCACAAATGGATACAAGGGCAAATCTGCAATCAAAAATTTGCAGCCACCACAAGATCACAAAGCGCGAAGGCTCGAATGACCCAATGCGCAAAGGCAGGGGTTCAAACTACATGAAAACAGCAGAATGAGGTGAGAGCACCGAAATATGGCACCACAACACCCAACATTATAGGACACAAAGCATCAATACCCAACAAAGGCAACTGGCAACATGTATGCGGATACATGTTATCAGCTATTACAAAACGCAAAGGTCAAGTCACAACTATCATGACTCAACACAGCTGCAGAGCACAAAGGATACAAGGGTAAATGAAGGCAATAAACACAACTGAATCCAAGTGAAATGCAACTATACACCTGAAGTCAAAATGATCAAGGCATCAAACCCAGATCCAAGTATACACACAAATGCGCACAGGGCAACCAGACCAGTTTGAAATGAACAGGAATAATTCCAGGGAAAACAAAGCACATGCAGGCACCGGGGAGTATGCAACCTGACCGTCAAAGTGCAGACAAGATGAAGTCAGTGCCAACAGTACTGACAGCAACTCCATCAAGTCGTGATTCAAACCCCAAAATAAAATCAGAGATGTCAACAAGTATGTAAACTACAAGTCAACAAATGAATTTCAAAGTGATCAAGGACATCTGCAACATTGAATATATAATATCAAGTCAATGCAGCAGATGGAACACAAGTATAGATCCAACTATGCATGCATACACACATACAGGGGTATATATGCCTACATTTTTAATCCACACGTGTATAAATATGCTGCACTTATACGTACAGGCATCTACAAAATCAGATACAACAAATCAAACTGCAATTATCATAAAGGCACAAAGGCACAAAGGGCATACTCAAACCAAGATCAAGTTATAAGAACGAAACCCAAAAATGCATATACTTTTGTTAACATAAGTATATACACACTGCAATTATAAGTACAGATGGCTCCACTAACTAGAATATATCATGAAACCGAAGTGCACTTAAATGCATGAGGATAATTATACAAAAGCCAGTGCAACCCAACATGAAGTTTGAACACTTACAACCGAGAGCGGTGGAAAATGCTACCAGTAATCAAATACAAATTCCAATTATCAAATGAAACTCAAGTAAGGTATATAAAAAAACAGTGATGAACCATTTATAGATTAATGCAAACTATCTCGAACTTGTAAGTGAACATCAAACACAAAGGCCACAGGTGACCAAGCATCGCGTATAAAAAAAAACTGAAAGCACAAGATTGGTGACAAGCTTAACGCATAAACTACTTATATACAGTAGTTACTAAACTAATGCAATAAATAAGATTGTTGATAGAAGATGCCAAGTGATAAAAATCACATTTTTTGAAGTAATCGAAGTCATGAAAGGAATCACAGCAGCAAGTTCAACATTGAAAACCCAAAAATCATCTCATAAACCACGTCACAAAAATCAATTTTCAAGCTTGAATAGTTAGTTCGAACAAATACATCGGCATTTTAAGAATCTGTGTTGAGGCCGAAGCCATCAAATAATGGAAATCAAATCGAATCGAAGTTGAACAGGTCATATGTCGACCCTGTGGTGATCAACAAAGCCAAAATCGCAGAGGCTCAGTGAAACAAAAATCAATTGCCAATTTTTTTTTTAAAATTGATAAAGACAGTAAAATCATCAATATCCAACAATACGTAATCAACATCAAGTTATGACAGCAACTACTGGATCAAGGTGGAATAAAGACTACAAGGACAATACGTATATATACATACATAAATGTATGTATACACATGGTTTCAGTGCCTATTCAAGTGCACATAAAGGTTCAAGCACCCAAAAGCATTTAACAGCAGTTTCAAAATAATCCAGACAACAGTGGTTCCAATTAATTTCAACAAAAATGACAAGGCTGACATTAACAAGTCAGGCATAAAGTCGAAGGCAACAAGAATCTGACCAAGTCAAATAAAATCATCAACATTGTAACAAAGTCGAATGACCAGATAAATTTAATCAGTTACTCAAGCAACAAAATTCCAATTTTGATCAAGCTAGGAAACACTAGAAGCTCGAATTAGATGTGAGTAAAGAATATTACTCACCTTTGTTTGAACGAGGAGCACGCGAGCGAAGCAAAACCATCGAGAAATTAGAGGCGGCGACTTCACTGAAAGGCCCTAATTTTGGTTCAAAGAGGAAGACGAGGCCGTGGTCCTCAAGAAAACGAGCGCGATCGAATTCCCTAAGCCTTAATTTGCGAACGAAGAGGATAACGAGCGAAAAGGGACGGCCGCCATTAATTTTTCTTTTCTTTCGTTTGATTTTTTTCTTCTTCTGATTTTCGAAAGAGACTTCGGCCATGCTTTTGAAAGGAAGGGGCGTGATGGAAGGCAAAATTTTAGGCGTGGTTGAAGGCGTGTGTAACGACGTGTTTAAAGGAGAGGACAACATGCTGAAAAAGAAGAAAGCATATTATTTTATTTATTATATATATTTTTTCAATTTAAATTCAATTTGTTTTGTAAATTATTTTCTTTAATAAACATATAAACGTTTTGCAGTTCAACTATCAAACATAAATTTATATTAACGTGTTTCACAATTAGATTTTATACTTGTATTTTGTATTGATAAAATTTTATTCCTTTTTATTTTAAAGAAAAGAAAAATGTTATTTAAAACTAACCATCCTTTATTAATTTAAATAAATAATAATTCTTGTATTCAATTTTTTTTTCTAAGTCATTAGTTCGAATTTTAAGTAAAAATTCAGTATTCATTTCAAACTCCAAAGTCAAATTCAAATTCTATTCAACTTTAAATAAATTAAATTCTAAAATTTAATTGCCAATTCATAGTTATATTGGGAATTCAATTTAAACCATCATTCAAATATTTAAAATTAATTAAATATTTTCATTTTTAAATTGTTCAAAATTTAGGGTTGTTACAATCATCCCTCCTTAAAAGAATTTCGTCCCGAAATTATAAGTTGGGAAAAATGATTGTTAAAATTTCACCGATATTTATACCCTACACAATTTTGCCAAGTTCCAAACTCACAAATAAATATAGGATTCATTCCATTTATTTTATTTCACTAGCTTTATTCATCGATTTCTACAATCAAGACGCAAAAGTCTTTTACCAAAATTTTCGACTTACCAAACTCAGATTTTTAAACTTGAAATTCTTCATGCTAGATATTTGCATATTACATCTTTTCCAAAGCTGTGTGCTTTCAAGATATTTTTAAAAATCTTCTTCCTTAATTCATTAGGTTAGAATTATGTAATTCTAATTTCAGACTATTGATTTTCTATTCAAAGTTTTGAAAATACTTGTTAACTCGAAGTTTAACAAGTCCATCGTCGTTCTCACAGACTTTAGGCATACGCTGGCCAGGTGCAAGTCTAAAAATCTCCAAGTACTAAATATACTTGTTTCAACTCCCAGTGAAAATACTTTTTTAAAAATTCTTTTAAAAATGGATATGGAAAGCACGTTCCCCCATGGATCACAGTTTATCCGGCGGTTACGCTACTATCCCAGTAGAATCGCTTGTAACTGTAGATTTCACATCTCTCTTGAATTTCGCCATGGTTGTTGCCATAGATCGCGGTTCACACGGCGGTTACGCTACTATCCCAGTAGAATCGCTCGTGACCGTAGGCATCTCGCCCCTCAAATTACGCTTCGGCCTCTAGATCGCAGTTTACGCGGCGGTTGCGCCACTATCCCAGTAGAATCGCTTGTAACTGTAGGCATCACGCCCCACGAATTACGCCAGCATCAATTCACATAATCCCAACACGATGATCCATCATGGGGGATTCCAGTCCCAATGGACATTCCACTAATGGAAATTATACGTAGCTACGATTTCCAATGGACACTCACGCCGAGTTCCAATCACCTTCACAAATTATAAATAGAAGGTACATTTCCATATCCTCAGTTTTAGAAAACATATGTCATATACATTTAGTACTTCATTTCACATTTCGTACATATCATACCTATGTAAACCTACACAGGATTTTCATAATAATGACTTTCCAAACTGATAGTTTTCGATTTATTATATTCACATACATAAGTTACGAAAACTCAATTCACATCATAACAAATAGAGGATTTTTAAATTTTCCATCTCGTTTAAAATTTTCCTCTAAATCGATTTGAAAATTTAAGGTTATCTCAAACCCAATTCACATTCATAATCCAATTCATTATCGACTTCACATTCGATTTGGATTTCACGTTACATCGTCAATTCTCAACACATAATTGATGTCTACCGATATATAACCTCTAAGCTCGTACGTCTCAGAGAAGGGTGTTAAGCTAAAAGAATAAATTCTCCGCCACCAACAGATATATATTTAATAGAGATCAATTGATATGTCGTCAATTCATAATGTTAGACATACAATCCCAATTGACTATCCAAAATTCAAAACTCAACTTATATTGTTTTTGATGTCAAAGTTAAACTCAATTTAACTCAAGATTCAATCTTTTTTGGAAAATATTCAAGTTGAACTGATCGTTCAAATTTCCCAAAAATATCTTTACAAGATATATATAATTTTCCAACTTAACCATTTGAAACAAATTTCAAATATTCATTTTTTTCAATTTATCTTTAAAAGATAAAATCTCAAACCTTTCATTTCATATTGGAAAACATTTCCATACTTATTTAATAAGTAGTTCACAAGTTCATTTATTTTCAACACTTGGAAAATATTCAATATACTTGAATCAAAATTAAGTATATATTCCATTCTTTAAGGAAAGCATTCTTTTAAACACATTTATTTGAGTGAAAACGAATGTTGCGTAAAACATTGTTACAACAACTCAAAATCACTAGTATAGGGATTCGAATTTTAAGATAGATATATAAATCCCAATACTACACAAAACATTTCCTTTCGGAAACCATTTACTATAACAACAGTGTTATAGTTCACCATTTCGCTATTTCTCAAAAACGCCTATTTCAACAATGAATGTTGAAATCTATGGTTTCGATAGTTAATGCATTTTAAAACATCTTTAAAACCATTAACTTCATTTCATAATATCACTTCCCTAAAACATATCCGTTTTATTCAATAATATATTCACTGTCCAAAATCGTGAATATACTTATTTAATCAATTCAGTGTTTCTACACTTTTTATTTAAAAGATTATCCACTGTCCAAAATCGTGAATAAAATTCCCAACCAACATTTACTATCACAATATTTAACTTAAAGGATAATTCGCTGTCCAAAATCACGAATATATCTCCTTTAATAACTTCTATGTTTCATTTATCAAATTTAATTGGTTTCGAATTTATAAACAATCTTTACAAATTCCATTTCTATTTATAAAACTTCGATTTATAAATCTCCTTTATTAATTCAATTCAATATATATAACTCCATTATATACCAAAAGTCCATGTTATAAGTTAAATACTTATAATCCATTTATTTACTAAATCGTTCTTCAAAACATTTGAAATCAATTTTCAAAAGAATTCAGAATCTAATTCCCAAGTTATAGTTTAATGATCCTCTTGGTTATACTAAATTGACACGTCATTTTATTTCCCAATTATTATTTTGGAGATATTCAAAATATTCGATTTAAACCAATTCATTAATTCACTTCACTTATATTTTATTTTTCATAAATCTCAATAATTCGATAATGGATTTTCGAATGAGAAACTATCGCAAACCTAAAATTAGAGAGGGGAATTTCCGAAAAAATTTGAATTTTTAAAATACCTTTTATTTTTCAAAGAAAACAATTTCATACTTATTTTAAATTTGAATTTTTTTTTTCTTTAAAGTGATCCTAGTAACTATTCATATTAAACATCATAAACTGAGCTTTGTGTAAACCAAAGCTCTGATACCACTTTTGTAACGACCCGCCGTTCTGACCGCCCCCAGTCGGTAATTAAACCAACTTGAGACGTTCAAAATGACGGATTGTTATTCAGTTTATAGAGTTTAAACAGAATCAGCCACAGAATCACAGAATAATCATAATATTTTACATAAATGAATTTTTATACATACGAGTTTGTACAATGCATTAAATTTTATACAGCGGAATATTTCTTTTAAGTACAATAAATTCTTCGAAAAGCTAAAGTGAAGCAATTTCCCCAACTCTCTCTAACTTCGCGGCCTGAAAATCTTCAAGATGTAAAAATACTCGGTCTGACCCGAGTATTACATTAAAAAGAAAATAATACACGGATCAGTCTAATTCAAACTCAGTTATTAGTGCATAAAGGCAGTAATAATCAATTGACAATTAGACGACAGTCAAATATGAATTCACCAATCCGATCCTTTAACAAGAAATCGGACAACGGTAAATATAACACTTATCAGTGTTAAACAATAAATTAGTAGTTTCAAATTATCAACGCAGATAGATGAAGGGATTATTGATGAAGATAATTTAGAAAAAACATCAGAATTGCCTAAACGGCAATTAACAATAAAATCATCAAATTAAATCAAATCAATTCAAATAATTGAAAAGTTACTTAAAAACATCCAAACCCATTGGCTGCAGTACACGGACGCGTGCACTGCCTCGCCACATATAAACGTTAATTCCGTGTGGCTGTAGTTCACGCTCGCGTGCACTGCCTCGCCACTATAGTGATGATGTACCCAAAAGCTCAATGGAAGTTCACAAACGAGCACAAGGTCAAACCCAAGCATTTGAGCTGGATTCAACTCAATGTATAGAAACAAATACCAAACAGGGGAAAACTGCAGATATCAAAGTAAAGCAAGAAACAACTGCACATAGAATCTGCAGTTGAAACAAGCAAATGGCCACGGAACTAAACAGTCGAGCAACGACAACGTAAGTGCCGAACTCAACTGAAATTAGGAAAAACCAATCCAATTGCATCAATGCAACGCAAACCGACATAGGCAAAACTGCATATAAAACGAAACTGCAGTCACAAATGGATACAAGGGCAAATCTGCAATCAAAAATTTGCAGCCACCACAAGATCACAAAGCGCGAAGGCTCGAATGACCCAATGCGCAAAGACAGCGGTTCAAACTACATGAAAATAGCAGAATGAGGTGAGAGCACCGAAATATGGCACCACAACACCCAACATTATAGGACACAAAGCATCAATACCCAACAAAGGCAATTGGCAACATGTATACGGATACATGTTATCAGCTATTACAAAATGCAAAGGTCAAGTCACAACTATCATGACTCAACACAATTGCAGAGCACAAAGGATACAAGGGTAAATGAAGGCAATAAACACAACTGAATTCAAGTGAAATGCAACTATACACCTGAAGTCAAAATGATCAAGGCAACAAACCCAGATCCAAGTATACACACAAATGTGCACAGGGCAACCAGACCAGTTCGAAATGAACAGGAATAATTCCAGGGAAAACAAAGCACACACAGGCACCGGGGAGTATGCAACCTGACCATCAAAGTGCAGACAAGATGAAGTCAGTGCCAACAATACTGACAGCAACTCCATCAAGTCGTGATTCAAACCCCAAAATAAAATCAGAGATGCCAACAAGTATGTAAACTACAAGTCAACAAATGAATTTCAAAGTGATCAAGGACATCTGCAACATTGAATATATAATATCAAGTCAATGCAGCAGATGGAACACAAGTATAGATCCAACTATGCATGCATACACACATACAGGGGTATATATGCCTACATTTTTAATCCACACGTGTATAAATATGCTGCACTTATACGTACAGGCATCTACAAAATCAGATACAACAAATCAAACTGCAATTATCATAAAGGCACAAAGGCACAAAGGCCATACTCAAACCAAGATCAAGTTATAAGAACGAAACCCAAAAATGCATACACTTATGTTAACATAAGTATATACACACTGCAATTATAAGTACAGATGGCTCCACTAACTAGAATATATCATGAAACCGAAGTGCACTTAAATGCACGAGGATAATTATACAAGAGCCAGTGCAGCCCAACATGAAGTTTGAACACTTACAACCGAGAGCGGTGGAAAATACTATCAGCAATCAAATACAAATTCCAATTATCAAATGAAAACTCAAGTAAGGTATATAAAAAAAACAGTGATGAACCATTTACAGATTAATGCAAACTATCTCGAACTTGTAAGTGAACATCAAACACAAAGGCCACAGGTGACCATGCATCACGTATAAAAAAAAACTGAAAGCACAAGATTGGTGACAAGCTTAACACATAAACTACTTATATACAGTAGTTACTAAACTAATGCAACAAATTAGATTATTGATAGAAGATGCCAAGTGATAAAAATCACATTTTTTGAAGTAATCGAAGTCATGAAAGGAATCACAACAGCAAGTTCAACATTGAAAACCCAAAAATCATCTCATAAACCATGTCACAAAAATCAATTTTCAAGCTTGAATAGTTAGTTCGAACAAATACATCGGCATTTTAAGAATCTGTGTTGAGGCCGAAGCCATCAAATAATGGAAATCAAATCGAATCGAAGTTGAACAGGTCATATGTCGACCCTGTGGTGATCAACAAAGCCAAAATCGCAGAGGCTCAGTGAAACAAAAATCAATTGCCAATTTTTTTTTTTAAATTGATAAAGACAGTAAAATCATCAATATCCAACAATAAGTAATCAACATCAAGTTATGACAGAAACTACTGGATCAAGGTGGAATAAAGACTACAAGGACAATACATATATATACATACATAAATGTATGTATACACATGGTTTCAGTGCCTATTCAAGTGCACATAAAGGTTCAAGCACCCAAAAGCATTTAACAGCAGTTTCAAAATAATCCAGACAACAGTGGTTTCAATTAATTTCAACAAAAATGACAAGGCCGACGTTAACAAGTCAGGCATAAAGTCGAAGGCAACAAGAATCTGACCAAGTCAAATAAAATCATCAACATTGTAACAAAGTCGAATGACCAGATAAATTTAATCAGTTACTCAAGCAACAAAATTCCAATTTTGATCAAGCTAGGAAACACTAGAATCTCGAATTAGATGTGAGTAAAGAATATTACTCACCTTCGTTTGAACGAGGAGCACGCGAGCGAAGCAAAACGATCGAGAAATCAGAGGCGGCGACTTCACTGAAAGGCCCTAATTTTGGTTCGAAGAGGAAGACGAGGCCGTGGTCCTCAAGAAGACGAGCGCGATCGAATTCCCTAAGCCCTAATTTGCGAACGAAGAGGATAACGAGCGAAAAGGGACGGCCGCCATTAATTTTTCTTTTCTTTCGTTTGATTTTTTTTTTTTGATTTTCGAAAGAGACTTCGGCCATGATTTTGAAAGGAAGGGCCGTGATGGAAGGCCAAATTTTAGGCGTGGTTGAAGGCGTGTGTAACGGCGTGTTTAAAGGAGAGGACAACATGCTGAAAAAGAAGAAAGCATATTATTTTATTTATTATATTTTTTTTTTCAATTTAAATTCAATTTGTTTTGTAAATTATTTTCTTTAATAAACATATAAACGTTTTGCAGTTCAACTATCAAACATAAATTTATATTAACGTGTTTCACAATTAGATTTTATACTTGTATTTTGTATTGATAAAATTTTATTCCTTTTTATTTTAAAGAAAAGAAAAATGTTATTTAAAACTAACCATTCTTTATTAATTTAAATAAATAATAATTCTTGTATCCAAATTAATTTTTTTTCTAAGTCATTAGTTCGAATTTTAAACACAAATTCAATATTCATTTCAAACTCCAAAGTCAAATTCAAATTCTATTCAACTTTAAATAAATTAAATTCTAAAATTTAATCGCCAATTCATAGTTATATTGGGAATTCAATTTAAACCATCATTCAAATATTTAAAATTAATTAAATATTTTCATTTTTAAATTGTTCAAAATTCAGGGTTGTTACAGTTACGGTAGATATAGTAATATTTCAAAAACATTGTCAAATTCAAAAACAGTAGCACTTATAAAGTCCTATGGTAGGTATTTAGTTATTTCAAAATAGCTCAATTTCAAAAACAGCAGCACTTATAAAGTGCTACAGTAGGTATTAGTAATTTAAAATAGTCCAGTTTCATTTCAGCAACAACATCACTTACTAAGTGCTACAGTAGCTATTTAGTTATTCAAAACAGTTTACTTTCAGCAACAAAAACACTTACAAAAGTGCTGCAATAGCTCTTTAGTTATTCAAAATATAATTTAGTTTCAGCAACAACAGCACTTATGAAGTGCTGCAGTAGCTCTTTAATATTCCAGAACTTAGTTTATTTTTGGAATGATAGCATTTAACAAATGCTGTCTTAAAACCACAGCATTTCTGAAGCGCTACCAATACTAATTTCAGATTTAACGTAAAATTTCAGAAACATTAAAACTTCAATTTTAGCCATTTAACTTATAAAAATCATATTTTTCGCTTCAAAAATATTCATTAGATATCATTTAACTTGTGATTCAATAAAATAAACTTTTAATAAATAAATATCCTATTTAAACAATAATTGACTTATTAAGCCAAAAGTAAACTATTTTATCAACTTTTATTTTTAACAATTAACTTAATACTTTATTTTAAAATACCCATTTCATAAATAAAATAAAATTTCCATTTATTTACTTAACTGACAAATTTTCATTTAAAACCAAATCTCCAATTTCCAAGTTAAGTCATATTTTTAAAATACACCTTTCCGTTTAATTCTTTGTACATTTTAACTAATAGAAAAATCACTATAAATTCATTTAAATTATTTAGATCCAATTTAAGTTAAAATGTCATATTTTTACATTTAAAAATACTTATAAATCTTAGAAAAAATATAATTAATCATGGGTTTGTATAATATTTTCTAACCGAGGTCAAGTGATATGGATAATATATCATTTCAATCCGTAATTTAAAAAGAAAAATCCGGATTCTATCATTTCAAACCCGCGATCCCAAGTAAATCAAATACAATAAAAATCACTCGAGCCTATCATTTCAGCCCCTAATGATTTTTCCTTGTTCTAAAGACTGTTCGGGTATGTATCATTTCAACCCATAGTGATAAGGGAACTTGCAGTGTGAGATACAGAGAATAAAATAACGGCATAACATAAAATATTATAACAACTGATGTAACAGGTATAAAATCATGATACACATCATATAAACAGATCACAAGCATATATGAACATAGTGTATCAATCATTACATATTCACTTATCATCGTTTCGCAATTATATAAGTACGATCAGTCTAGAGTGAATAACTCACCTTTTTGAAGCTAGAGATTACGAAGTAAAGGCACACAACTAACACAAAAAAGCACGACAAGCACGCGCTATATTCGAGAAGAAGTAACACCTAAATTCAAATATTGTAATCAAATAAATAAAACAAATATAAGTATATGGTTTAACACAAACAAGATATGAATTCAGCAATGTAAAACATGAATCAATTTGAAACAAAACTTGGTTTAAATCACAAATGGGCTCAACCACATCACCTTAGGCTCAGTCATCCCCATACTTTTCTCAGCCATGATGTCTAGAGGAAAACTAGGCTCGGTCATGGATCAAGTACACACGATTAAGGCTTGAGGAAGTGGAAAAGTGGTAGGTTACAACCATGGAATTCAAAGGTCAAGGCCAAAGAGGAGTTTGGTTCACACATAGGCTCCGCCCTATGGTCTAAATGGCCTGGCCTAAGGCTAGACTTGGGTCAAGGCAACAACATAGGCACGGCTTGGCAATGACGTATGGTCATGGTAAGGCAATACATGGTGGAGTTTTAGGGTGTGGCCATGGAAAATGGAAGAGGTGGTGAAATAATGGAAGACTTGTGATGGTTTTGGTCAAGTTTTGGTAGTGGAACTAGATTTAGGGATCACAGCCATGAGTGGAGGAGGTGATGGTCGGTCATGGAGGAGGTGGAGAGAGGATGAGGTCGGAAATATGGTGGAGGCCGAGCACTTGATGAAGAAAAACAAAAACAAAAAGAAAAGAGAAGAGAAAGAGGAGGCCATTGGAAACTTATTGTATTTTCTCTCTGGATGCATAATGAAAATGAGATGTGAGAAAATGTTTTTTGTACATGAATTTACGCAAATAAGAGGTGGCTAGGGTTTGGAAATACACAACCAAAAATAATGAACGGCTAGGAAGTAATAAAGAGGGCAGGAAAATAAAAAGGCAAGCATTTAAAACAATGTAACCTATGTCTCCTTGATTTTCTCAAACCATTTGTACAAAGATATAAGCAAGTAAAAATCCAGTAAATAAAATAAAAGTCTATTCAAATAAAATAGAGAAATAAAAATCAAGAGATGGACATAGGAAAATATAAAATAAAATTGCAGAAAGTAATTGCGTGTAAAATGCTGTATTTTATCCAGTTTTAAAAGTATAAATCAGAATTTAACGAAATGAAAAGTAGAACGGATATCAGAATCATATCCAGCTTCAAATAGAAAGATTAGAATTTAAAATTTTAAAATTTTCAAATAAAAGTCAAAGTTTGACCAAAATATAAAACTTTCAGAAATTGCTTATTTTATCCTATTTGGAAGATAAATTACAAACACATCCAAAATTACACTGGAAAAATTCCAAAAATTCAAATTTTAAATGATTAAAAATCAAAGTTTTCAAATAAATTAAATTTAAAAATATTTACGAAATTTTGGGTTGTTACACTGTCCCCCACTCAAAAAATTTCATCCTCGAAAAGGAACGAAACAAGGAAAACAAAGAAAAATAAGATAGCAAAGTAAAAGTACCCGAAACAAACAATTCCAGATTCGAAGCACGTATGCTCTCCTTCGTTTCCCAGGTACTGTCCCGATCATTCGTACTCCACTGCACTTTGACTAGGTTGACAGATTTCCTTCTTAGCTGCTTCGTACCTCTTTCGACGATACAAAGTGGCTTCCTCTCAACAATCAGATTAGGCTCAATATCCAAACTATCAAGAGCAGAAGGCTAGACAATCAAAGATGGATCATGCAGATATCGAAAAGATGCGATACATGAAATACATTATGCACTCCAGAAAATTTCTTAGGAAAATCCAGACGATAAGCTAGAGAAATCCTCTCCAAGATGCAGAATGGACCAACAAACCTAGGAGCAGGCTTCCCTCTACGATCAAACCGAATCATATTCCTTAAGGGAGAGATCTTAAGGAAAACCAAATCACCAACAACAAACTCCAAACTCCTCCTACGCCGACCAGCATACTTCTTCTGCCTATCCTGAGCAATCCTCAACTTTTTCTTAATCCCCTCAACCTTCTCCGAAGCCTCCAAAATCACATCAGGACTAAGAACCAAACGATTATCGGGTTCAATCCGGCAAGATGGAGATCTACAAGGTCTTCCATAAAGAGCAGCAAACGGAGACATCTCAATGCTAGCCTGAATTCAAGGATGGAATGAGATAGATAAAGATTAAGATAAGATTAAAATAGAATATTGAAAATGTACATGGTAACTGTTGTTATAGGTGAATTCAACAAGATGGAGATGATCTTCCCAAGATCCTCCATAATAAAGAACACAAGCACGAAGAAGGTCTTCTAGAATCTGATTCACTCTTTTTCGTTTGACCGTCGGTCTACGGATGGTAAGCAGTGCTCAGATTCATACGAGTACCCAAGGATTCCTAGAAAGCTTTCCAAAACTGACTGGTAAAGATAAGATCCCGATCATAGACAATGCTGATAGGAACACCATGGAGGCGAACAATCTCTTGCATATAAATCTCAGCCAGTCTGGAAGCAGAACGGGTAGATTTGACCGGAATGAAATGAGCTGATTTGGTCAATCTATTCACAATAACGCAGATGATCTCTTTACCCCTCCGAGTCCTCGGTAAACCATCAATAAAATCCATGGAATCCTATTCCCATTTCCAATTGGGAACCTCAAGGGGCTACAACAAACCATGGGTCTTCTGATGGTCTGCCTTGACTTGCGGACAAGTTGCACACCTACTAACAAAGATAGAGATATCTCGCCTCATAACTCTCCACCAATAAAGCTTCTTCATGTCCTGATATATCTTTGACACACCAGGATGAATAGAAAGTCGGGACCGATGATGTTCTCGAAATAACTCCTGCCTCAATCCATTAACATTTGGGACACAAATCCGACTATTAATCCTCAAAATACCTCTATCATCGATCTGAGCTCAACTACCATCAGGACTACTACCAACAACTCTGCCACGAACACTCTCCTTTATATGCCTAAGCATCTTTTCCTCATCCTGCTTAGCTTTGATACGGTCCAAAAGAGGAGAAGAAGAAATAACAAGCTGACACAACATAGCCTTCTTCCTACTTAAAGCATCAGTTACAACATTAGCTTTCCCAGGGGTATAGCTAATGTCAAGATCATAAGAAGCAAGGAACTCAAGCCACCGAACCTGCCGCTGATTCAAATCCTTCTGGGTGAAGATATTTCAAAGACAGATGATCAGTAAAGAGCTCAAACTTAGCACCCAAAAGATGATGCCTCCAAAGCTTCAAAGCAAAAACCACAACAAGCAACTCTAAATCACGAGTAGCATAATTTGCCTCATGAGTCTTCAACTGGTGACTAGCATAAGTAATCACCTTCCCATCTTGCATCAAAACAGTTCCCAAACCCTCACGACAAGCATCAGTATATATCGTTAATCCCTCATTTCCATTCGAAACGGTAAGCACTGGTGCGGAAGTAAGCTTACACTTCAACTCATTGAATGCAGTTTACACTTATCACTCTATATAAACTTAGCATTCTTTTGAGTTAAAGCAGTGAGAGGTGTGGAAATCTGAGCAAAGTTCTTAACAAATCTCCGATTGTAACTGGCAAGGCCCAGAAAACTGCGAATATCAGTTGGAGTCCTAGGAGTTTCCCAATCCTGCAACAGCATAGGGAGAAATAATGACCATATAAAAGGTAGAATGATCAAATTAAAGAAGGGAAAGAAAGGAAAGACTTACATTGATCACAGCGATCTTGACTGGATCGACAGAAACTCCATTACTAGAAACAATATGTCTAAGGAATCGGACTTCATCTCTCCAGAAATGGCATTTCGAGAATTTAACCTTCAACTGATGATTTCTAAGAGTCTCCATAACAAATTTCAAATGCGACTCATGCTCATCCCTTGACTTAGAGAAGACAAGGATATCATCAACAAAGACTAGAACAAACTTGTTAAGCATATCACGAAAAACACGATTCATCAAATCAACAAAGATAGCAAGGGCATTAGTCAACCTAAAAGGCATAACCAACCACTCATAGAATCCATTCTCAGTACCGAAAGCAGTCTTGGGAATACTTTCCTAAGCAACTCGGAGCTGGTGAAAACCGGTGGCAAGATCAAGCTAAGAGAAAATAGTAGCTCCATGGAGCTACTCAAACATATCATTAATACGAGGCATAGGATATCTATTCCTCATTGTGAGCGTGTTTAGCTCCCTATAATCAACACACATCCTTAAGGAACCATCAGACTTAGTGACGAAAACCACTACTGCTTCTCTTTCTGAATGACTAGGTCTGATCAGACCCTTAGAGAACAAGTCCTCAATGTGCTTCCTTAACTCGACCTTCTCACGAGGTTCCATTCTTCTGGGCGGAAGAATTACAGGTCGAGCTCTAGGAACAAGATCAATACGGAAATCAATTTCCCTCTTAGGAGGTAAAGAAGTGACTTCACCAAATACATCGGGATAGAGTTAGACTATAGGAGTAGAATGAATATCACTAGGAGAAGCATCAAGAGAATAAATAAAGCTGCCAGCAAAATCCTGGGGTAAACTACACCGAATCACCAAAGAATCACCAAAATCATCCACAAGAGAAACAGTTTGGGTACTACCAAAGATAAAGGCATCATGCCTCTTAAGCCAATCACCCCAAGCAATAGACCAAAAGCATCAAAACACAGAACATAGAAACCACCAGTGAAACAGTAATGAGAAAAGAGAAGTTTGACTTGGTTATAAATCCGACTAAGGTTCGCGGGACCCCCAATAGGATTTGAAACACATAAAGGCTCATTAGCAAACTTAGGAGAAAGAAGATACTCAAATTTATTACAAAGGTCCATAGAAATAAAACTATGAGAAGCTCTAGTATCAAATAAAACACGAACAAGAGATTTAAACAAAGTAAAGGTTCCCTGAGGAGTACCTTGGGAATCATTAGGAGAATAAGCAGGAGCAAGAGCAAGTGCAGGTGGTGGGGCTGGTGAAGATGCAGAAGTCACAGCGAAAATGCCCGATGACTTGCCCTTCTGTTGAGTAGGGCAGTCCTTCTTGAAATGGCCAGGCTGTAGACAAATGTGACAGAGATCATGCCTGGTCAACTGAGCTGGAGGAGGAATAGCAGCACCAACTAAAGTAGGACAGCTATTAGCATAGTGTCCCCTCTGATTGCATTTGTAGCAAGTAACGGCAGATTGGTCAATCGACTACTTCTGAGATGAAGAAGATGATCCCAATAGCAGAGTCCTGTTCTGATTCTTCTTATGATGATAAAAGTTGGGCTTTCTCTTCTTAGGATTGCCAGAAAAAGACCGAGATGAAGCAGACTGAGCAGTTGGAGGATCCTTAGAAGTAGGACTCTCGTATCTAATGGCCATGTCCATCAGAGTGGTGAAGGACTATGCACATGAGCTATGAGGCGATCATAATACTTCGGACGTGCACCAACAATGAACTTCTCATTTTTCTTGAGAGGAGTGTCAGTTATATTAAGGCCAAACTTAGAAAGTTTATTGAACTTCCTCTCATATTCAGTAAAAGACATATCACCCTTTTTCAGATCCATGAGTTCCCGATACAGCTGAGACTTTCCTGCCTTGGGCATCCACTTCATAAGAAAAGCATCCCTAAAGCACGATAAAGAGCATAAGACAAATTTCAAAAAGAGAAACTGAACCAAATTCAAGACAAACAAAAGATGATACCTAAATTATTCCCAAAAAATGTCAACCTCAGCGGTGTGAGCTGTGACAGACTCCCACCAATCCAAAGCTGTTCCTTCCAATTGCCAAGCTGCCAACTGACACTGCTGGGCATTAATGATCTCAAGACCAGAGAAGATTCTCTCCAAATCCTTCAACCACTATTGAGCTTCAATAATGCTCTCAGATCCGGTGAACTTGGTACCACAAGCTCAGTATATTCTTTACAGAGTTTTGTGAACCTGACTGGGCAGCAGGCTCATGAGCAGGGGCAATACCACGGCCCCTACCTCTTGCATTCCTATGATTCATCCTGAAAATCAAGAATGAATTTTAGGACAGAGGTAATTGAGAAACAAAGACAAGATTAGATAAGACAAGACAAAATTAGATTCAGCCAGAATGAATGCCCTAAACCAAGACATTACTAACAAGGTGGGTAAGAAAAAGAAGGAAGTTAAGAAAAAATTGATTTCAAAACAAGAAAAGTTTTATATAAAAATACTTAAAATCCTTTGAAAATCATTTAAAAGTAATTTTTTACTTTAAGATACTTTCTCTCACAAAGAAAGGATTCACAAAATGATTTCACTCATCTTAGGGTAGTGCTACCCTATTTCTAATGATTTTTTGCTCTGTAGGCCAAGGTTTGCCTAAAACCAAAGCTCTGATACCAAATGTAACGACCCACAAGTTTACACCATTGAAATATGACAATAAAACCAAAATATGTCAAACTTGAACAGCTCAAACCAATAGATTGTAATAAAATTTGGAGCAAATAAAACCAATCACAGAATCACAGACACAGAATATCAGAATACTCGCAGCAGAAATAAAAATAACCATAGTGGTTCATGAAGCCACTACAAACTCAGTCTCAAACAAGTACAAATACATAGTCTAAAAAACAAATACAGTTCTGATACAAATACAGTAGAAATCCCAAATATATAAGTCTCTAATACATAAGCTGAAATAGAATGACTGGACTGAAATAGATAAACTAGACAAGCAGATAAACTTCAGAAATCTCTAACTTCTAGAAGATAGATCCAAGCTGATACTCAGGCTGACCCGAGCGTAAGAAAATAAACACAAACACTCGAGTTAGGACATACATACTTATACAACATAAACCAACTCAAGTGAACTGTAATAAAATGTGCAAGTAACTTAAAGGATGTTTGGGACTGCCCGTCCTTTAAGGATCCGTTAAACTATTTACTATGTAGTAATAATATGCTATTATAATAATGTCTGCAGTAAAATAAACTTACTTTAAAATAGCGTTAAGGAGTAACCCAATATCCCCCTTAACACATAATAGTGCCAATAGTCCATACAATATCGTAATACCTCCTGATCGGGAGGCTATCAGAGGATACTCCATCGGTATGACACAAATCAAACTCTTACAAGGCGTGCTAAGTTAGGTGACATGACACAACGAGGCAATGCCAGGGTAGATATACCAACTACGCATCCGGACTGGTGGTAACGCATAGCTGCAGCTACCGCCCACCTCGAGCTACACTCTCAAATATCAAAGATGCGCACCATATCAATCACAAAGTAATAGAAATGGCATACGAAGAAGTGTGTCCGACCATAGGAGCTACCTCATTGTCTCGAGAATCGCTCCTGTTTTAGCCACCTTATACCAACTCAAGGGAGTCGGATCCACGTATATACCTCAATAGAACGTCACCACCATCCTACTTCATTCTAGAATCTCCACCGCGTACACGGTTGTCAAAGTGGTTTTCGGTATCGACAGAGAGTATGACCATATCCGATCCCGGTCTCTTTGCTAACCAATCGTTATTATAACCCATGGTCATAAATTTCAAAAATGGTTTATATTTCACTACAAAACACATTCATTTAAACCATTTATATTCAGTATCAAATAATATTCATTTCAAAGTTGTAACATTTCTAAGTTTATTCATTCAATTATAAAACTTCCAAAACATTGTAAATTTCAGCTATAACAACACTTATAAAATGTTACGGTAGATATAGTAATATTTCAAAAACATTATCAAATTCAAAAACAGTAGTACTTATAAAGTGCTACGGTAGGTATTTAGTTATTTCAAAACAGCTCAATTTCAAAAATAGCAGCACTTACAAAGTGCTATAGTAGGCATGAGTAATTTAAAATAGTTCAGTTTCATTTCAGCAACAACAGCACTTACCAAGTGCTACAGTAGCTATTTAGTTATTCAAAACAGTTTACTTTCAGCAACAACAGCACATACAAAGTGCTGCAGTAGCTCTTTAGTTATTTCAAAATATAATTTAGTTTCAGCAATAACAGCACTAACAAAGTGCTGTAGTAGCGCTTTAATATTCCAGAACTTAGTTTATTTTCAGAATGATAGTATTTAACAAATGTTGTCTTAAAACCACAGCAAATCTGAAGCGCTACCAATACTAATTCCAAATTTAACATAAAATTTCAAAAACATTAAACTTCAAGTTTAGCTATTTAACTTATAAAAATCATATTTTTCGCTTCAAAAATATTCATTTAGAAATTTTTTAACTAATGATTCATAAAATAAACCATTAATAAATAAATATCAAATTTAAACAATAATTCACTTATTAAGCCAAAAGTAAACTATTTTCTCAATTTTTATTTTTAACAATTAACTTAACACTTTATTTTAAAATACCCATTTCATAAATAAAATAAAATTTCCATTTATTTACTTAACTTACAAATTTCCATTTAAACCAAATCTCCAACTTCCAAGTTAAGTCATATTTTTAAAAATACACCTTTTCGTTTAGTTCTTATTACATTTTAGCTTATAAAAAAAATCACCATAAATTCATTTAAATTATTTAGATCCAATTTAAGTTAAAATTTCATATTTTTACATTTAAAAATACTTATAAATATCAGAAAATATATATAATTAACCATGGGTTTGTATAATATTTTCCAACCTAGGTCAAGTGATACGGGTAATATATCATTTCAATCCGTACTTTAAAAAGAAAAATCCGGATTCTACCATTTCAAACCCGCGATCCCAAGTAAATCAAATACAATAAAAATCACTCGATTACAGGCATAAAATAATAGTATAGCATAAAATATTATAACATTTGATGTAACAGGTATAAAATCAGGTTACACATCATATAAACAGATCATAGGCATATATGAACATAGTATATCAATCATTACATATTCACTTGTCAACGTTTCACAATTATATAAGTACGATTAGTCTAGAGTGAATAACTCACCTTTTTGAAGCTAGAGATTATGAAGTAAAGGCACACAACAAACACAGAAAGACACGATAAGCATGCACTAGATTCGAGAAGAAGTAACACCCAAATTCAAATCTTGTAATCAAATAAATAAAACAAATATAAGTATATGGTTTAACAAAAACAAGATATGAATGCAACAATGTAAAACATGAATCAATTTGAGACAAAACTTGGTTTAAATCACAAATGGGCTCGGCCACATCACCTAAAGGCTCGGCCATCCCTATATTTTGCTCGGCCATGATGTTTAGAGGCAAGCTAGGCTTGGTCATGGATCAAGTACACACTGCTAAGGCTTGAGGAAGTGGAAAAGTGGTAGGTTACAACCATGGAATTCAAAGGTCAAGGCCAAAGAGGGGTTTGGTTCACACATAGGCTTGGCCCTATGGTCTAAATGGCTCGGCCTAAGGCTAGAATTGGGTCAAGGCAACAACATAGGCAAGGCTTGGCAATGAAGTATGGTCATGGCAAGGAAATACATAGTGGAGTTTTAGGGTGTGGCCATGAAAAATGGAAGAGGTGGTGAAATAATGGAAGACTGATGATGGTTTTGGTCTAGTTTTGGTGGTGGATCTAGATCTAGGGGTCATGATCTTGAGTGGAGGAGGTGATGGTCGGTCATGGAGGAGTTGGAGAGGGGATGTGGTCGGAAATATGGTGGAGGCCGAGCACTTGATGAAGAAAAACAAAAGAAAAAAAGAAAAGAAAAAAGAGAAGAGAAAGAGGAGGCCATTGAAAACTTAATGTATTTTCTCTCTGGATGCAAAATGAAAATGAGATGTGAGAAAATGTTTTTTGTACGTGAATTTACACAAGTAAATGGCGGCTAGGGTATTGGAAATACATGGCCAAAAATAATGAACGGGTAGGAAGTAATAAAAAGGGTAGGCAAATAAAAAGGCAAGCATTTAAAATAATGTAACCTATGTCTCCTTGATTTTCTCAAGCCATTTATACAAAAGATATAAACAGGTAAAAACCCAATAAATAAAATAAAAGTCTTGACAGATAAAATAGAGAAATAAAAATCAAGAGATGGACATAGGAAAATATAAAATAAAAATACAAAAATTAATTGCGTGTAAAACGCTGTATTTTATCCAATTTTAAAAGTATAAATCAGAATTTAACGAAACAAAAGGCAGAATGGATATCAGAATTATATCCAGCTTCAAATAAAAAGATTAGAATTTAAAATTTAAAATTTTCAAATTTTCAAATAAAAGTCAAAGTTTGACCGAAATATAAAATTTTCAGAAATTGCTTACTTTATCCTATTTGGAAGATAAATTACAAACACATCCAAAATTACACCGAAAAAATTCCAAAAATTCAAATTTTAAATGATTAAAAATCAAAGTTTTCAAATAAATTAAATTTAAAAATATTTACAAAATTTTGGGTTGTTACATTTGTCGTTTTGTTATGTTGAAATTATTCATGTAAATGCAAACCGACTGTTTTGGTAATGTAGTGTTATATTTGAAATGCTGATTGCCGTACCTATAACTTTGGTTTACTGCATTTCCTTGAGCTTCTAATGTAGCAAGTATTTGAGAAGTCTAAGTTGACATGCCATGAAAAAGGAAGATTCATAGGCAGAGAAATTTATGTGAAGGTGGCAAGAAAATTATATCGATTTGAGTTTAGGATGAGACACTATTATGTTAGAAAAATAAAATCTTGACTTTATCTAAAAAAAATTGTTTAATTTTAGTGTTTCATTTCTATGTACTTTTTTCCTCAGTAGAAAATATATTTCTGATTCAAACTGCACAAGCTGGTCATCTTATGTATTCTTAAAATAATTACATTCTTCGGTAACTCATTTAATTACCAACAACCAATTTTTGTCATCGTTATGTGTTTTATTTTATGTTCTAATCACCCATCCCTTTTCCAAAATTGTATAATATTGTCAAAGAAAATAGAACGAAGGAATGAAAATAGCATGAAATTTTTATAGCTGTTAATAAGCAATTTTAAACGCATTTTTTGCTTAAATTTTGGATGCTGCCTAATTAAAGGTATCACTTTGGTATATAACATAACTGGCTTACACAAAAAGGAATGTTGTTACGGAATCAAACAGCCGGACAAACCAACAAAAGTAAATCCAATTCTTTAGATAGACCAACAGTCTATAGAGAAGCTTACATGAATTTGGTCTTTAGTTTGAGTTTGTTTTGCTTGGTACTCACAAGCAACAGTCAATACATCAAAATGAGTTAGTTGATGAACTTGGTTTTTTATACATGCATGGAAATTTGAAAGTCTACACAACACCTTCTTTTACTGGAAATGATACATTGATATTAAATATGTTTAGGCGTGCAAGTTCAACAAACACTATAGATATTACAATAAATGTATTGATTAATTTGACCATTGTCAAACATGTAATAGATATCTATTATGAATATTTTTGTTGAGTTTTTAAATCCCACTATTATTAACTGCAATTAAATTGGAGATTTCCTGCTATCACGTTGGTGTTTTCATAATAAAATCTGTGCAATATGAAATATAAATTGTCCATCTTATTGTTGAGAGTGAGTTTTGATGTCTTACCTAGAGATTTGACCAGGCAACTAAGTACTCGTCATTAGCATACTGTTCCGCATTTATGAGTCGTTCGGCATCCATATCGTTCGGCATTAGAGAACGCTCGGCATTCAGGATCGCTCGGCATTTAGGAGCGTTCGGCATTAGAAAACGCTCGGCTTCCAGAGTCGTCTGGCACATATGATTCGTTCGGCGTTCAAGTTCATTCAACATCTATGGGACGTTCGGCATGCGTGAGCTTTTGGCATTGAGAGACGTTCGGTATTGTATATCGTTCGGCATCTATGGGACGTTCGGCATGCGTGAGCGTTCGGCATTGGGAGACGTTCGGTATTGTATATCGTTCGACATCTATGGACGTTCAGCATAGCAGAGTCATTCGGCATTCCATATTGCTCGGCATCCAAACCTTGTTCGGCACATCACTTCGCTCGGCATAAATCTCGTTCGGCATTCGGGATCGTTCGGCATCCAGTGTCTTTCGGCACAAATACCTCGTTCGACAATCAGGGTGTTCGGTATCACTTCGTTCGGCATGAGGATACCGTTCGGCATTCATGCCTTGTTCGGCATTTTGCCGTTCAGCATCTATGGATCGGCATATAGAGATCACTCTTATTGGGCCAAGCTATTTAGCTACCTGGCCCGCCAGGGAAGTCCAATCCATCTTCGTTTATAAATAGAGAGGCAGGGGCACAGTGAAAGGGACCCTTTTTTCGAGAACACCGGGAAGACTCTACCGCATCCAAGACTTATCTTTTTTGCTTAGCAATTGTATTCAATATAATTGGTATACGGATTGTATCTGTAATCGATTATCGAGAAAAGCAATAAAGATTAACCTCAAAGTGGACGTAGGCAATTACGCCGAACCACTATAAATCTAGTGTTCGTATTTTCTGCATTTAAATCTGCATATTATCCTCTGTATAATTTTGCTTTCTTCATTAATCTCTCTACACAATCTCTCTTAAGGGTGTTAGTGACCAATTCTGGTGCTAACATTTTGGTGCTTTCATTGAGAATCAAATTCTTAGGACGATAGAATCTACTTTGTAGCTACTGGATTGAAAAATCCCCCGAAGGAGATCCAAATCATTCAAAAGACATCTGTTGATTCTACTAAGAGTTAAAATCAACAACTCAACCATGGGGAGACCACGAACTAGATCGGCCTCACACAACGCAGATGTCCACGAAACTGCTACTGTACAACAGATAGGACCTAGAAACCAACCAGCAATTCAAGGCACGGGAACCTCCACCCAGAACCAAGCGGAGGTCATTTCCCGAACAGAGTTCAATGACTTGATAAGAGAACTCAGAGAAAGTAGAAGGCAACTTTCTAAGAAGATTCAAGCCAACACTAATCTCTTGACTCAGCTTGCCCAGCAGCAGCATCAGAATACTGGAAGTAGTCCTGCTCCTTATTCTAAATCTGATAGCTCGAACTCGGCAGATGAACCACCTAGGCGTAGACGCCGTAGGGATGAAGCTGCACAAGCAGGTGCTACCGATCGATCCGCCAGGGATCAGACACATGATGAGACCAGACGCCCGGATCACCAAGACCCAAATTAAGCGGGACATCAACCTGCACGGTCCCGTGGAACGGAACCCAACCCCCACCCTCCATACAAACTCCGGATTTATCATCCATGGTCATGCAGTTGATGAGAGAGAACCAAGGCCTGACCAACGAGGATTGGGGTGTGTCCAGGAGTCATACTCCCTTCACAGATGTGATCCTATAGGCCGAGTACCCTAAGAAATTCAATATGCCGACTATCCCAACCTACGAAGGAAAGACTGACCCTAGCCAATACGTGATGAGGTACGAATGGATGATGGATTCGGCAAGGGAAAATGACGCAACTAAGTGTAGGTGTTTCCCAATCACTCTGTCCAGAATCGCCACTATGTGGTTTACTCAGCTTCCTCCAAGATCTATATCTAGCTTCGACGAGTTAGCGATGAAATTTGTTGAACAATTCAGGATACATGCTACCCGTCCAAAGGACGTTATGTCATTATCAAGTGTAAACCCAATCTCCGAGAGAGTCTTTGAAAGCATACTTACATAGGTTTCATGTTGCCGCGACTGAAGTTAGCAATCCTAACGACCATGCAATTTTGATGGCGGTAATGCGAGGTGTAGATCCAGATTCGGAGTTTGGAGATTGGTTGGCAGGAAGGCCCCTAGCTACATTGGTACGATTCTATGCCAAAGCTCATCAGTTCATACGGAGGGAGGAGGCTCGATGGACGAGACGAGATAAGGCACCAAGGCCCGTTCAGGAGACTGTGCAAAGTAACATCGCCGTGAAGCAGTCCGACGATAGTTCGGGAAAAGTTCAAGGCAACGCCCAGAGCAAGCCTGGGCAGTCCAAAGGATTCAGAGGTGGGAATCCCGGAAAAAAAGAGAAGCAGGGAAATGGAAGCCAAGGATTCCGACCTACAATAAATTTACCCCGCTGAATACTTCTCTTGGAAACATTTATCTATCTACCTGTAACATCTTTGAATACAGAAAGCTTTGCCCAAAGGAATCCACTGAAGAACAGAAACGGACAAGGAAGTACTGTCGATTCCATGAGACCCATGGGAACAATGTTGAGGTGTGTAGACACCTCTATGACGCCATAGAAAAGTTAATCAGACAGAAAAAATTGCAGGAATTTTTCAAAAACCCGCAAGATGAAAGGCAAGGAACGTCAGACCCCGGACGCAGGCCGGCTCCACGCCAACCAGAACAACCTGCTCGAACTGTGGGTAGATTGATTATAAACACTATTGTCGGAGGACCTCATCCGGCCTATAAGAATTGGTAGGAGATGGAACGATATGCTACCACCTTGAGGCATGCGGGTTATGAATGTTGTTAGAATGTGGAAGATGGAACCCCCGCAAAGCAACAACGCATGATGACTGACGATATAGTGTTTAGGAGTCAGGATGCGGACAAGGTGGAGGCTCCTACCATCGACCCAATGGTTATATCTGCAACAATCAGTCCAGCTTACGTGAAAAGCATCCTGATTGATTGTGGAAGATCTGTCAATATCATCTTCAAGAAGGCTTATGACCAAATGAAGATGGAAACGAAAGATTTGAAACCATGCAAAGCCCGTATCCACGGCTTTAACGATGCTGCAACCGACGCGATGAGGTATATAGAGCTACCAGTTGAACTGGAGGAAGGTGAGCGTAGGAGAGTGCGATTCCTACCGTTCGTAGTAATGGATGTTGACTCTCCATACAATGTCTTTTTGGGTCGCCCAGCCTTGGCAGAATTTAGGGTTGCTTTGGCCCCATGGTGTTTGACATTAAAATTTCTGACAGACAAAGGAGTCGGTGTTGTACATGGCGATCAGGCAACCGGTCGTGCATGTTATGTGGCGGAACTGAGAGAAGCTCAGCAGAGATAGAAGAGAAAGGTTACGGACAGCTCCGTTCGCATCCTAAAGATTGATGATTGATAAGTAATGCCCGAGCCCTGGCTCGGGCAGCATTCTCGGATCCCTAGAGACATAGATCCGAGAGATGATGATGGGAAACCCAGGGAAACAAATGCAGCACCGGCTGAGATGACGATCGACATTCAGTCAACCGGGATGACCCATCATGAGTTCTTAAGATTGGATCACAACTCGACCCCTCAATGGCCGAGTATCTTACTGATTTCCTCCGGGCGAATCTGGACGTTTTCGCTTGGACACACTTTGATATGTGCAGGATTTCTCCATCAATTGCGAGTCATATGTTGAACATAGACCCGAAACACGTTCCCGTAAAACAGAAAAGGAGAGGTATGGACCCGAAGAGGTCCGCGGCTCTCAAAGAGGAAGTGGACAAACTCAAAGCCAATGGGTTCGTCCGCGACGCCCTCTACCCTGAATGGGTATCTAACCCAATGCTAGTGAAGAAAGAATATGGAAAGTGGAGAACCTGTGTTTATTACTCCAATCTGAATAAAGCATGCCCGAAGGATAGTTTTCCTTTACCTAAAATCGACCAGCTCGTCGACTCTACCGCCGGACACAACTTATTGTCATTTATGGATGCGTATTCAGGATATAATCAGATCCCGATGCACATTCCAGACCAAGAGCACACTAGTTTTGTCACAAATATGAGGCTATATTGCTATGTAGTAATGCCCTTTGGATTGAAAAACGCGGGGGCAACATACTAGCGCATGGTGAGTCGAATGTTTAAGGACCAGTTTGGTAGAACGATGGAAGTTTATGTGGATGACATGCTCGTGAAGTCACGACAGTCAAACGACCACATCCGAGACTTAGCAGAAATGTTTGATATACTCAGACAATACGGTATGAAGATCAACCCCTTGAAGTGCTCTTTTGGCGTGGCATCAGGGAAATTCTTGGGTTTCATTGTGAATGCACATGGAATTGAGGCTAACCCAGAAAAGATTCAGGCTATTAGGGACATGCAAGTGCCCAGAACTATAAAGCAAGTACAAAGCTTGAACGGAAAGGTGGCAGCGCTGAGTCGATTCATATCCAGAGCTACAGACAAGTGTATTCCTTTCTTTGACGTGATAAAGAAAGGAAAAAGAATTTTTGAGTGGACATCCGACTGTGAGGATGCATTCCGAGCTCTGGTAAGAATTTGGAGAGCCCCCCAGTGCTATCGAAACCAATAGACCATGAAATGTTGTATGTGTACTTGGCAGTATCCCAACATGCTATCAGTACGGCTTTGGTTCGTGAAGGGGACCGATTTCAAAAACCAGTATACTATGTTAGTAAACGTCTGATGGGGGTAGAAAGAAACTATCCCAAGATCAAGAAATTAGCCTATTGCTTGGTGATTACATCATGCAAGCTTCGCCCATACTTCCAGGCACACTCGATCAGTGTTTACATTGACCAACCTCTGCGATAGGTACTCCAACGACCGAAAACTTCAGGAAGGATGTTAAAATGGAATATCAAGTTGAGTCGGTTCGATATTATCTACTTGTCGCGAAGGGCCATACGAGGGAAAACGCTAGCGGATTTCATCGCTGAATTCACCATGACAGACGAATCAAACGGCCGCAATGTCATACCTCCTGTCTGATGGAAGATGTACACCGATGGGGCATCTAACGACCGTTGTTCGGAGGTTGGCATTGTTCTGGTAACTCCTGAAAACCGATCAGTTTGCTATGCTTTGAAGCTCGAATTCACAGCAACGAATAACGAAGCCGAGTATGAAGAATTGATCACCGGCTTAAGACTCATCAAAGAACTAGGAATAAGATCGGTTGAAATTGCGACTCGCAACTGGTGGTGTATCAAGTGCATGGAGACTACCAACCAAGGAGGCAGAGACTTGCCTCGTATTTGGCCCATGTTCGGGAGCTGCTAGCGAATCTCGAGTATTATGATATTTCACATGTTCTGCGCGAACAAAATAGAGCAGCTGATTCATTGGCAAAATTTGCAAGCATTGGCGATGCGCAGCAGATGGGATTGTTTCCCATTGAATCCTTACATGTTACGAGCATAAATATAATGGAGGTAGATTTCATGTTAGAAACAGAAACCGAGAAGGAGTCATGGATGACCCCATTCAAGCAATACCTGTCACACGGGGCCATGCCCGAAAGAAGGAGCGAAAGACGACAAGTCATTCGTAAGGCTTCTCGTTATGTAATGCAGGATGGAATAATGTATCGGAGGGGATTCTCGACCCCATTGCTTTGGTGCATTACACATGATGAGATAAAACGAGTCCTGATGGAAGTCGATGAAGGTGAGCATGGCGACCATACCGGGGGCAGACGTTTGCAAAGAAAATCCTCCGCTATGGATACTATTGGCCAACTGTAAATTGAGATGCTGTAGACTACGTAAGAAGATGTAACAAATGCCAGAAGTACGCGAAAATCCCAAGAGCTCTGCCGATGGAACTCACACAAATGGTTAGTCCTTGGCCATTTACAATGTGGGAGATCAATATAGTCGGTTCCTTACCCCTATCCAAAGGCGGTGCAAAATAAGCGATTGTTGCGGTCGCTTACTTTACCAAGTGGGCAGAAGCAGAGCCTTTGGCCACTATCACCACCAAGAAATTCATTAATTTCGTGGTACAAAATATCATATGCCGCTTTGGCCTGCCACGGACCATCGTTACAGACAATGGAACTCAGTTTGAAAGCAAAGAGTTCAGGGAATTTTGCCAAAAATATGGTATTGAGAAAAAGTTTGCAGCGGTTGCTCATCCGAAATCTAATGGACAAGTGGAGGCTGTAAACAAGATAATCAAATCCATATTGAAAAAACGTTTGGAAAAGGCTAGAGGCAAGTGGGTGGATGAGCTTCCGACAGCACTTTGGGCTTACAGAACCACCTACAAGTCTACGACTAGCCACACTTCATTCGCATTAGCATATGGCATGGAAGCTGTCATACCCGTGGAACTTGAAGTCCGATCACATCGGGTAACTTATTATGACCCTGAGTCAAATCGAGATCTTTTGCTCGAATCGTTGGACTTCATTGATGAAAAACGCGAAGAAGCCAATTTAAGAGCGGCCGTGTATAGGCACCGAGTTGCTCAATATTATAATGAAAAAGTTCGATCGAGAATCTTTGGCGTGGGTGATCTCGTTTTGAAACGATTTTTCCCAGTTCCATCACACATGAGTGCCACATGGGAAGGTCCATACGTCATCGAACGGAAGCTTGGAGAAGGAACTTTCAAGCTAGCGACCGTCGATGGTGAGACACTCCCCCGAGCATGGAATGGTGAACATTTGTGGAATTATTACACTTAGTTCATTTCTATCATATTTTAGTTACATTTATTTCGAGTAATTTTTTATTCCTAGTTTACGGCATGTAAAAAGACAATTTAGTTTATTTGCATTAATAAAGGCTTGAAGCCATTTCTTTTTCCCATGAATTGTCGATGTTTCTATATATGATAACGCTGTAACAAATGACTAAGAGATACGTTACTCTGTCCGACGTACGAACGAGTATAAACGATTCGAAATCTCTAAGTCCCCAGAGTGCGGACTGGAGTACTCTAAGTCCCCAGAGTGCGGACTCGAGTACAAACGATTCGAATTCACCAAGTCCCCAGAGTGCAGACTGGAGTGCTCTAAGTCCCCGAAGTGCAGACTCGAGTATAAACGATTCAAAACCTCCAAGTCCCCGGAGTGCGGACTGGAGTACTCTAAGTCCCCAGAGTGCGGACTTGAGTATAAACAATTCGAAATCTCCAAGTCCGCAGAGTGCGGACTGGAGTACTCTAAGTTCCTAGAGTACGGACTCGAGTATGAACGATTCGAAATCTCCAAGTCCCCAGAGTGCGGACTGGAGTACTCTAAGTCCCCAGAGTGCGGACTCAAGTATAAACGATTCAAAATCTCCAAGTCTCCGGAGTGTGGACTGGAGTACTCTAAGTCCCCAAAGTGCGGACTTGAGTATAAATAATTCAAAATCTCCAAGTTCCCGGAGTGCGGCCTGGAGTACTCTAAGTCCTCAGAGTGCGGACTCGAGTATAAACGATTCAAAACCTCCAAGTCCCCAGAGTGCGGACTGGAGTACTCTAAGTCCCCAGAGTGCGGACGTGAGTATAAACAATTCGAAATCTCCAAGTCCTCGGAGTGTGGACTGGAGTACACTAAGTCCGCAGAGTACGGACTCGGGTATGAACGATTTGAAATTTCCAAGTCCCCAGAGTGCGGACTGGAGTACTCTAAGTCCCCAGAGTGCGGACTCGAATATAAACGATTCAAAATCTCCAAGTCCCCGGAATGCGGACTGGAGTACTCTAAGTCCCCAGAGTGCAGACTTGAGTATAAACAATTCGAAATCTCCAAGTCCCCGGAGTCCGGACTGGAGTACTCTAAGTCCCCAGAGTGCGGACTCGAGTATAAACGATTCAAAATCTCTAAGTCCCCAGAGTGCGGACTCAAGTATAAACGATTTAAATGTCCAAGTTCCCTAAGGGCGGACTGGGTATAAATTACATGAAGTCATCAAGCCCTTGGCGTACGGATTGGAAAATATTCTATGTCCCCAGAGCATGGGATACAAGAATGTGCAAATACCAAAAAAGTTGTCAACTTATTTGAAGATGAATCGAGAAGTTCACATAACTCGCAGTAGCTCGAGTTTTGACCACGGTTATACCAAAAAACCAAACAACAACAGTCCTCTGAGAGGGAAAAGAACTAAGTTTTATTCATCAAAAATAAGTTTCTACTACAACTCCTCCGAAGCTCGGAGTCAAAATTTTATTTACATAAACTACGAAAACAAAAATAATTACATAATCTAAACTAGCTCTTGTTGAACGAGAGCGAAGACTACTTCTTTGACTTCTTCGACTTTTTTCCCGATGACTCCTCCCCAGAACCTTTACCCTTGATAGATTTCTTTGACGGGGGAGTGATAGCTGAAGAAGTATGAGGAATATCCATGGGTTTGGACCCGCTTGGGAGAATGACCTTCAACGGCTTGTTCAAAGGATCGTCCGGGTCCACAGCTTGAGGTTCGACCTTGATCTTGATCGTCTTTTCCTTCTCTTTATCAAGCTGCTCCTTCATGCTTAGTTCGGATGCATGCTCAGAGACGCTTGTAATTTCAACTTCGTAACTCCCATCGATGGGAGAGGAAGTTTCAGATTTGTCCTTGTCAAGCGCTCCGATTACCTAAGCATCGGGACCGGGAGCCTCTCCTTAGTGAGTGGCTTCACTCGTTTTTTCCCTCACGTCCTTGGCGACATCGCTCCTCTGTGACAACCCGGATTTTGGACATCCGTTAACAAGATTAAGTTTATTAAAACATTGATTTATAAATGAAACCAATAAATCTTATCATAAATATTTATATCTGAATAAATATTTATGTGATAACCACCTAATATAATTACTTAAAGTTGACAAATTCTTCTTTTAAAAACAAATAATAATGGTTGTTTATATATATATATATATATATATATATATATGGATATAAAAAGATTTAACTAAAAATATTATTATTTTCAAACAAAGTGAATTTGTGTTTGTTTAAGTAAATATATTTATATGAGTTGATTTTAAATTGGATTTTGAATTAAGTTAAATTTGAATTAGGAATTCAAAGAATAAATATCTTAAACAAATTGGATATAAAATATATGTATATGATTTTATTAGTATATAGTTCGTTATTTTCTTTTAAAGATCATATTAATATAATGAGGGAAAGTAGTTAATAAATGGAAATTTAATATAAAAGTTTTATGGAAAACATTTAAAAATATAAATAAGGTATATATATAATTAGTAGATTTGTATAACTATTATAAGTGTGTAATTGGGATTTTATATCATCTACCTTTACAATTTCAGATGGATAAATATAAGAGGAGTTTAAATATTAACAATTAAGACATTTATAAATATGAACTAAATTGAGATTATTTTATAAATACTTATAAAAATATATTGATACATAGAATTACAAATGTAAGGAAAAGGTATATCTAATGACATTTGTAAGCCTATTTACCAAGTGTCATTGTTCTTTAAAATAACTAAAAAAAATTAAATTAAAAAAAATTATTAAAACAAAATTTCATTAACATCTCCATTCTCTATGTTATTTCTTTCCTACACTTCCAAATTCAAAAACCAAAATTTGAGAAAATCAAAAGAAAATAATCTCTGTTCAGATCTAAAACTTGTGAAGCAAATAACCAGAGGAAGAAGCAAATAAATTAAGAAAAGTTCTTTCAAGTTTCTGAAACTAAAAGCAACTCAAGATCAGCAATTAGTTCAAGATCCAGATCAGAATAAATCAATTTCTAATCTAAGGCAAAATCCTGTAACAGGGGGAAGAGCTAGCAACTTTTAAAATCTTGATATTGCTCTCTGTTTAACAATTTAAGGTGAGTAAACTGCTACCATTTTTAATGCTTAAACCTGCTGACAATGATGCTGTTGACAAATTATTGAAATATCTTGTACATGCAATAATTAATCATCTAAATAACTCAAACATGTTTGGTATGGTTGTATTAAGGTGTTGCCTGTTTTAAAGTTTGATTTGCTGAGTGCATGACTGTGTAAAGTACTCTTGGTCTCTGTTCTTGAATTTCAGACCATCAAATCTTTTCAAAAACTCTAAACTCATCACTCAAATTCTTCCAGGCATTAATGATTGAAGAAACCCCTTATTATAATCATGATACGTTAAATTTAAAATTACAGTGAAAATTAATTCAAGTATGAGATTCAATTGTTTAAATTTTGTGTTTTGATTTTATAGTTTAATTTGATTTTAGAAATGAGGAATTTTGATAATAATCTCAGGATTTTTAAATTCGTATATATTGTGATATTTCATGTTAAAAGAAAATTGATGTTTGGTCAATTTTCGGCGATCACGTGGGTTGTGGACGGCGGGGTCATGTCTGGAGGAAGGTCGTGGATCGGAGATCGTGGGAAAAATAGGGGTTTGGTTTTAGGACACTCGAGGTGGCGCGACAATGCCGGAATAGGGTTTTAGGTCATGTTTTGGGCGAGGGGAGTTCGCGGCATATTCTGGTGGCTGGATGGCGTCGAGTGAGGCCGGAGAAGGGGGGAATGGTAGAGGGGTGCTAGTGAACCTTCTGACGAGAGGACGTGGGTCCTAGTGGCTGGTAGCGGTGGAGCAGGAGGAATTAGAACAATCGTATTGGTTCCAGTGTCGGTCGAAATGTTCGATTTTGAATTAATGGTTGTTCCAGGTTTTTAGGTTAGGGAAAATGACTGTGGGGTTATCGCCAATTTGTCGACGGTCGGAGCAAGGGCTGGAGGTGGCCGGATCTGGCGTGCACGTGCACCATGTGTCGTCGTTTATCTGAGGAGGGTTGTGAAGGATTGGAGACTCGGGGAAATTTGGTTTTAGCCCGATGATGATCTCGAAGTTATATAGAGAAGGAATGTCGAGAGAGGAGACTCGAATTTGTGTGAGAAAACGTCTGGTCAAACTCAAGTAGGACTTTAGTATTAGCAGTTTTTTTTAAAGAAGGAGGAGGGAGTTTGGGCTTTGGGCCGGTTAATTTCCTTTGGGCTGAGTTTCCTTTAGTATAAATGGAATTAATAAGCAAAGTTCAAGAGTTTTATCAAATTTAAATTTAAAGTTAATGTTTTATTGGGAATAAAATATAAATAAAGAAATTTCTAGGTTTAACATAACCATATCTTAGGTCCCTAGTGATGCAATTTAATTATGAAAGATAACTGTTTTTATGATAATTAATTAAAAGTGTATTTAATAAGATTTTAAATAAGTTAAGTAAGACAAAGGACTTATCATTTAAATAAGTTAAAGTTTTAATGATTAAGTATAATTAATTAATGTAATTAATTAAAGATCAATGTAATTAATCATGGTTAATTAATTACTGTGAAGGTTAAGAATAATTACGTAAAGGCTAAATACTTATTGTACTTAAAAGTGAGAATTAAGGATTGATTGGTTAAGAAAATTAAATATGGATTAGTTAATAATGAGTATGATGGAAGTAGATGGTAATTAATCAATGTAAATGATTATCGAATAATTAATTTGAGTAATTAATTACGGACAAATGTAATAAATGTGAATGGGTGATAGTTAAATTAATTTGTGTAATTAACCAAAGGCTAATACTTATTGTACTTAAAAGTGACAATTAAGGAATGATTAATTAAGGTTAATCAATTAAGGAGTAATTAAGTGATAAGTAATTAAGAGGTTTATTACTTAATGTAAAAGAATTATTATGAATAATTACTTAATGAAGTAACTAAAGGAATTAATTACTCGGTATAATTAAGTTGATGTGGTTAATTTTAGTTAATTAATTCAGTTTAATTAATTAATAGTAATCATTTGATGTTGAGTTAAATATAATTACTTAAGGTAATTAATGAGGTATAATTACTTAGTGAAGTAATTAGCGGATAATTACTGGATGTAATTAATTTAAGGAAATAGCTTGATGGGTGGTAATTAAAGGATGATTACTTGATGGAAGAAACTAAGTAATGATTACTCAATGTAATGGAAGGATTAATTTATATAATTAATCAAGGGGTTGGTTTAATTGATGAAGTAATTAAGAAAAGTTAATTTCTGATTGTGATTAATCAAGATTGATTAATGAATGTAATTAAGTTAAAGGATAATTATTATATAAAATTTAAAAATAATTAACTAATGAAAGTAATTAGAGGATCGTTAATTAATGTAATTAATGGAAGTGATCAATCTTGCTTATTAATGATTAAATGATGATGGGTGCTTTGAATTGGTTGATATCTCTAATATGTTGGATGGATAATGATAATGTGATTATCAATCAATTATGAATTACTGTGTAAAAGTGTTATCCGACAATTAAAGTTAAATTGTATTTTAATTGGATAGCTTAGGTTTAGATGACATTGGATGCGAAGAGACCGGAGTCGGGTATTAGTAAATACCCGAAACCACTTCGATTCTTTATAATTTGATATGTGGGATCAATAGGATGAAATGGAATGATTTAAGTGAATGGGACCCTTTAATTTAAGTTTGGCACTTAGAAATCAATATGTGATGTAAGTGAAGTCTATAACGACTTGTGAAGTTGTAAATTGACACAAGTTACCCCCGGGTTTATACAAGATTGTATGTTTTGTGTTCCATATTAGATGGGTTTACTCACGCTAGTTTCCAGCCTGACCCGGGTGTTACTTTGATGTAATGCTCGGGTCAGACCGAGTATTACAGATTTTCAGATAAGGACGTTCTGGAGCTCATGAGGGGAGCTGGATGGCAGGAACGTATAGAAAGTTTCCGTTGTGATATATAGTTGTATATCTGGGACATGTTGTTTTAAACTGTTTAATGTTTGTGTAAATATTGTAACTCTGATATATTAAAGTGTAAATTTGACAAGTACAGCTTTTCTTTGTATAACTGTTATTTTTTGTGATATTATTTTTTGATTCACTGCGAATGTGAGAATCCGTGTTTCTTTTTTGTTTCTTTTCTTTCTTTACTAACTATCTGGAAGTTTCGGGATTGAAATTTTCGGGTCGTTACATTTGGTATCAGAGCCGAAGGTTAAGTGAGAACCTTGGCTCTGGTGGGTTCACTCATTTAAAATAGGGTCATTGGTACCCTAAAATGAGTTGAGCGTGTGTGTGTGTGTGTGTGTGTGTGTGTATGAGAGCGTACTTGTTATTTTCTTATATAAAGATTTTAAATGATTTTATATAAGAATATATTTTAATATATAAAGCAATATACCTTTCTACTAAATATTAAGGTAATTGGATGTTAAATATTGGAATTAAATTAAGTAGTAATAGAATTACAACCAAATTGAAATTAAATAAAGATAAGTTTGAAATGGATTCAAACTGAAATTTAGTTTTGAAGTTAGGGAAAAATTTCTAAATAAGATGAATTAGAATTGGTTACAAACCGGAGAAATAGAATGGTTATTGTGTTTAATAATGGGATGATTGTTTTCAAATAAACAATAAAATGTTTTAAGGAAGTAACCATTTAAAAGAGAATAACTTGTAAATTTGAAAGGATGTGAATTATAGTGGGTTTCCAACTGTGAAGTTCTGAATTCAAAATCTAAACATTTGAAATTGTTTTCAAAGTGTTAAAGAAAATAATATTATTCAAACTATTTTGAATGTAATCTTATTTTAGAATAAGAATTTATTTGTAAAACTTTAAAAGAATTTGTTTAGAATTAAAACCAAGGATGGTTTGAAATAAACTCTAAATGCTGAGTTTTAAATTTGGAATGAGATGTGAAAACCCAAAGTGATAAGTTTTTGAACTTATAGATGGGAAAGTATTTTGAAAGTTGAATGGGAATTCAAATTATGTAAATTTGACTGAATTAAGTAAATTGAATTTAACTTAGAAGCAGTTAAATAAGTTTGAATGGACAACGTGATTTGGAAATTTAAATATGAAACTGGGATTTAACTTGGGAAGTTAAATGGTTAATTTGAATTGGGAGTTAGTGTGATCTCAAAATGGATTTGAGATCCGTGAATTGGAAATGTTTGTGTGTTTTAAAATAAATTGGATAACATTATCCTATTAAAAATCTTTAAAACTGGAATTGGATTTGAATTATTATTTGAACCTAGAAATAGGTTTATGAAGAAGTAAAGGTTAGACTGATTAAATCAACATTTGAAAGTTTAACTCGAATTTATATAATTCGAGATGAATTAAAGTGAGATTGAATTTTTAATTAGTTTAAATTGAAATTGATTTAAATAATTCGGATTTGTGATTAAAGTTGAATAGTTTTAAATTCAAATAGAATTTGATTTGAATTTGGAAAGAATCAAGGATAATTCAACTTGAATTGAGATTAAATTCAAACTGGGGTTGAAAAGAATTGGAAATTTAAAATTGGTTCAGTTTGAAATTTATTTGAATTAATTGGAATTATGATTGAAAATGGATAAGTTTAAAAATTCAAATGAAAATTTGAATTGGGTAATCTGAACAGGAATTGAGGTTGAATGAGTTCAAATTCAAATAGGAAGTTGATTTGAATTTGGGATGAGAATGGAAGTTAACTTAATTTAAATTGAAATTGCAAGTTAAAATTTATTGGAATTGGGATCAATTCAAATTGGAATTGAATCAATTTAAATGGAAGTGGAGATTTAAATTGAACTGGTTGATGGAGGTTGGGAATTGAACAGTTTGACTCTGGACTATTTTCAAATAAATTATTTTAGTACAAATCTACTTTTCCCAAACTATTTGCTATACAACTTTTCTTTTTTAAACCTAAAACTATTTTATACTTGTTTTACAATTATTTTTGGAACTATTTAACAATTTTTTTCAATTGTTTTGTAAACTAATTACTGTTTTTCAACTACTTTATAACTAATTACTATTTTGTAGCTATTTTGCAATTATTTAAAATTTCTATAACTATTTAACTATTTTTCAGCTATTTTACAATTACTTAACTATTTTACAGATATTTTACAAACAAATAATTATTTTTCAAACTACTTATCTGTTTTAAAATTTTAAAATTATTTTCTAAATTTAAGCTGGACAGAGTTCAAACTGTTTATGATTGAATATCCATTTGAAATAAGGATTAAAATAATAATCCTATGGAATTGAAACTATTGTGATTAGGTGGATATAAATTAAAGGAAATGTGAATAGAAAGAGAAATTGATTTAGTTGATAATCAATGAAGATAAATACGTAGAATGTACGTATATTATTCTATTCGCATAGTGATTTGATCCAGATTCGAGCACAAAATTTCAAGATAGTATGTCGATCCGAGTTGGGATTTTTCACTCGATTTTCGACGGCGAACCTGGATATGGATTGTTGATTGGTTCTGGATATTCTCTATTATAGCTATGGCTATGAAAGGATAATGATGGTTTTCGGATCAAGAAACCAGATCTGTGTCCGCATTAGGAAGTCGGATGGACGATACTAGCTCGAAAGTGAAATAGTGTGATCGAATGAGCGATCAGATTGGTATAGCGTACGGATGATATGTGTGCATCGTACGGATTGGAATGAAATTGATATTGAAAGTTTGTGGACTAGAACTGTAAAATGGATTTTTGAATTAGAATATATATTTTGTGAAATATATGATGAAATAAATGGAAATTGGATATTTCTATGGTAAAGATTTACTTTATGGAAGTAAGTAAGTGACTTTATAGAGTAATTAAATTTGAATATTTGATTTTGAATAAACAAAGTTATATATCTTTGTTGTATAAGATAAGTCTCCCCTTGTTGAATCTATTGCCGGAAGGAAAGGATTTTAAAAGCATTTGAAGTATAAAAGGAGTTTTATACAAATTTGAAATGATCCAAAGATTTTTGAAGTTATATATATATATATATATATATGTGTGTGTGTGTGTGTGTGTGTGTGTGTGTGTGTGTGTATGAAGGATCTTATGAGGATTTTGGAAAATGGTTTTGGGAACCTTTGAATTTGGGAAGGCTTTTGATTTTTGGGTAAAATCAATATTTAAATTTGGGAAGTCTAGTTTGAGAATTATCGATTTTGGGATAATCGATTTTGTGTAAAGGAGCCTTGTATGAGATCATACTAGGTGTATGATTTTAAGATACTACGTGTATAGTATAAAGTATTTTGATGATGGCTCTGGGGAAAAAGGCGCTCCCTTGAAATGAACTTCTCAGGAGTGCTACCGAGTGGTGCTGCCTTGAGCCCCAAGGGGGGTCTAAAGTTGATCCTGTGAGGAGTCTGGAAAAAACTAGTTCCTGGGGATTATGAGTAGTGTATACCATAGCGAAAGTCGTGTGTGCCGCTGAGAGGCAACAATCTGCGTTTGATTTTATATCGGTAGACTGCGACCTATGGTAACATAGCGAAAGTCGTGTGTGCCGCTCAGAGCCAACAGTCTGCGTTTGATTATATATCGGTAGACAGTGACCTATGTAGAAGTGGAGAAGTTTCATTTTGACAGCGAAAATCGTGTGTGCCGTTGGGAGCCAATAGTTACATGGACTTTTGCTGTGATGGCAACATAACCCTGGAATGTAACTGCGATCTGTGGTGGGTTCCATGGCGTAATCGAGGGGCGCGGAGTGCCTACACTTACATAGACTTTTGCTACGATGGCAGTGTAACCCAGGATGTAACTACGACCATGGACGGGAGTGATGATTTCCAGAGCATTCTCACCAAAAGATATTTCCTCAATTTTCAAAGATGTTTTCTATATTTTCAGTAAAATATTTTCCAAGTATTTTCACTGGATGTTGAAAATGGGTTTACCGAGTACTTATAGATTTTCAGTCTTACGCCTGATCAACGTTTGACCGAATTTCTATGAGAACAAGGATGGACTGGTTGAGACATCGAGTTATAAAAGTATCTTCATAAAAACTATTTTATAATATTATGTAAAAAAATTTAAAGTGTTTTAAAGGTGGTCAAAGAATAATTTTTCTGATAATAAGCATTTTAATAAATTCTGATTTCGTTCCTTTACAAAGACGAAAAGATTTCAAGGGGGGAGGAATGTGATAACCGAGATTTTGGACATCTTTTAATTGGTAATTAACAAGATTAAGTTTATTAAAACACTGATTTATAAATGAAACCAATAAATCTGATCATAAATATTTATACCTGAAAAATATTTATGTGATAACCACCTAATATAATTACTTAAAATTGACAAATTCTTCTTTTAAAAACAAATAATAATGGTTGTTTATATATATGGATATAAAAAGATTTTAAATAAAAATATTATTATTTTCAAACAAAGTGAATTTGTGTTTGTTTAAGTAAATATATTTATGTGAGTTGATTTTAAATTGGATTTTGAATTAAGTTAAATTTGAATTAGGAATTCAAAGAGTAAATATCTTAAACAAATTGGATATAAAATATATGTATATGATTTTATTAGTATATAGTTCGTTATTTTCTTTTGAAGATCATATTAATATAATGAGGGAAAGTAGTTAATAAATGGAAATTTAATATAAAAGTTTTATGGAAAACATTTAAAAATATAAGTAAGGAATATATATAATTAGTATATTTGTATAACTATTATAAGTGTGTAATTGGGATTTTATATCATCTACCTTTAAAATTTCAGATGGATAAATATAAGAGGATTTTAAATATTAAAACAATTAAGACATTTATAAATATGAACTAAATTGAGATTATTTTATAAATACTTATAAAAATATATTGATACATAGAATTACAAATGTAAGGAAAAGGTATATCTAATGACATTTGTAAGCCTATTTACCAAGTGTCATTGTTCTTTAAAATAACTAAAAAAAATTAAATTAAAAAAAAATTATTAAAACAAAATTTCATTAACATCTCCATTCTCTATCTTATTTCTTTCCTACCCTTCCAAATTCAAAAACCAAAATTTGAGAAAATCAAAAGAAAATAATCTCTATTCAGATCTAAAACTTGTGAAGCAAATAACCAGAGGAAGAAGCAAATAAATTAAGAAAAGTTCTTTCAAGTTTCTGAAACTAAAAGCAACTCAAGGTCAGCAATTAGTTCAAGATCCAGATCAGAATAAATCAATTTCTGATCTAAGGCAAAATCCTGTAACAGGGGGAAGAGCTAGAAACTTTTAAAATCTTGATATTGCTCTCTGTTCAACAATTTAAGGTGAGTAAACTGCTACCATTTTTATGCTTAAACTTGTTGACAATGATGCTGTTGATAAATTATTGAAATATCTTGTTAATGCAATAATTAATCATATAAATAACTCAAACATGTTTGGTATGGTTGTATTAAGGTGTTGCCTGATTTAAAGTTTGATTTGCTGAGTGCATGACTGTGTAAAGTACTCTTGGTCTCTGTTCTTTAATTTCAGACCATCAAATCTTTTCAATAAATCTAAACTCGTCACTCAAATTCTTCCAGGCATCGATGATTGAAGAAACCCTGATTATAATCATGATATCTTAAATTTAAAATTGTTTCCCAGTAAATTTATTTAGCAATTATTTCAAAAACGAGGGATTACGGTGAAAATTAATTCAAGTATGAGATTCAATTGTTTGTCGATTTAAGTAATGATTACTCAGTGTAATGGACGGATTAATTTATATAGTTAATCAAGGGTTGGTTTAATTGATGAAGTAATTAAGAAAAGTTAATTTCTGATCGTGATTAATCAAGATTGATTAATGAATGTAATTAAGTCTAAGGTTAATTCTTAAATGAAAGTAATTAGAGGATCATTAATTAATGTAATTAACGGAAGTGATCAATCTTGCTTATTAATGATTAAATGATGATGGGTGCTTTGAATTGGTTGATATCTCTGATATGTTGGATGGACGATGATAATGTGATTATCAATCAATTATGAATTACTGTGTAAAAGTTTTATCCGACAATTAAAGTTGAATTGTATTTTAATTGGATAACTTGGGTTTAGATGACACTGGATGCGAAGAGACCGGAGTCGGGTATTAGTAAATATCTGAAACGACTTCGATTCTTTATAATTTGATATATGGGATCAATAGGATGAAATGGAATGATTTAAGTGAATTGGACCCTTTAATCTAAGTTTGGCACTTAGAAATCAATGTGTGATGTAAGTGAAGTCTATAATGACTTGTGAAGTTGTAAATTGACACAAGTTACCCCCGGGTTTATATAAGATTGTATGTTTTGTGTTTCATATTAGATGGGTTTACTCATGCTGGTTTCCAGCCTGAACCGGGTGTTACTTTGATGTAATGCTCGGGTCAGACTGAGTATTATAGATTTTCAAGTAAGGACGTTCTGGAGCTCAGGAGGCGAGCTGGATGGCAGGAACGTATAGAAAGTTTCCGTTGTGATATATAGTTGTATATCTGGGACATGTTGTTTTAAACTGTCTAATGTTTGTGTAAATATTGTAACTCTGATATATTAAAGTGTAAATTTGACAAGTACAACTTTTCTTTGTATAACTGTTATTTTATGTGATATTATATTTTGATCCGCTGCGAATGTGAGAATCTGTGTTTCTTTTCTGTTTCTTCTTCTATTTCTTTTATTTCTTTACTAACTATCTGGAAGTTTCGGGATTGAAATTTTCGGGTAGTTACATCCTCGGAGTGGGATCCAGATCAGAACGGCCTGCATAAAATCACGAAAAGCAAGTATTAGAATGCGATAGCTTCTGATGAAAAACGAAAACTCTTGGAATGTTAAAGCAAAAGAGTTGCTGACCAGGTTCCGGCTGGCTCTCAGCCGTCAGGGGGGTCTCACCCTTTGGAATAGGGGACAAAACATGGACACCAAGGCTGGGGTCCTCCAGGTCATAGTCGATGTGCTGTTCAAAAGGATTGAGTATCGGCCGACCGGCCGGCTGGGTAGGCACACGAGCTGGAGACTCAATCCCGGATGGACCGGCGATAACTTCTTTCCCTTTTGTTGAAGGGAAGCCTTTGCAATAAATGGCTTTAGCCACTGACAGGTCCGAAGGCTCATTTCCCTTGAGTAATTCTTTTATCAAGGCCCCCTCATTAACCTCCTCAATACCGTGTTCGGCCTTCTTGACTTCAATTAAAGTCTCCCACGCCTTGGCCAAGGATTCGAGATAGCCCTCGCCCAGAAAAGTTAATTCCCGGTGCATGAGAACGCGGGCATTGAATTCTGCAATAAGCGGGTCGAACATGGTTTTGACTTCTTCTCTGCCTTCTTCCTTGGCCGCCTCAAGACGGGAGTCAATTCTGCATATGCTATCTTTTTGCCCTCTTCGTGGGCTTCATTATTCAGCGCGAAAGCTGGCCCTTAAGTTTCGCTTTAGGTGTCGCGTTGCAATGATCTCATCACAATATCGTTGCGACTCTTTTTGGGCAGCAATCTTCTCCTCTTGTTCTTTACGGAGTCGCTCCTAAAGTTCTTTAACTCGGAGATAGAATGCATCCCTCCCTATTTGCACCGAGTCTTTCTCCAAAGCCAATGCCCCACAGCGTTGTACCGCCTCGTTGAGTTCTTTTTTGTGAGTCGATTCCAGACGAGTTACGGCTTCGGCGGTATCCTTGGCGCTCTGCTGGGCGGCCTCAAGTTGAGATTTATAAGACGCAATCTCTTCGTCCTAAGCTTTGATAATGTCTTTGTCATGAATAGCCTCAAGGTTCAGGCGATCAATCTCATGTTGGCATTCCATGGAGACTTCCGACACTTTCTCAGCGATATGAACGAACGCGTCATGTTGAACATAGACGTCGTTGGTACAGGCGATAGCACTCTGCTTGACATCTCTAGGTATATGGTGGATCGTCGCGAGGAACTTCAGACCATCAAAGATGATCTTTGGAAATTTAACTTTAAGCTCGGCCAGTCTCTCCGATACTGTTGGATCTGTTGCGGGAATAGGAGGAGACGGCTTTGAAAGTTCAGCTCTCCTGTGAGGATCCCGGGATTGTCGTGTGGAAGAGGAATCAGAGTGTTGATCTCAGTGGACATCAAATTGCGACCCCTTATGGCCGTGCTTATCTTTTCTTTGTTCCGAGTAAGAAGAGGGATGTTGGTGGTACTTGGACTGATAATATGTTTACTTCCGAGATGATGAGTCCTGGGAATGGTAATCCCTATCACCATCATCGTCTCTATCCCGACGTCTTTTGGAACCTGAGTCCCGTCCAGAGTGATGGAGATAGACGACCCACGGAGACGATCAATTTCGTGCGTATGCCCCATGTCACCTGCACAGAATTTAAAAAATAACGAATTAGCAAAGAGTAGTGTGACGACGTAAATTTAAGTGCAAGGTGAAGTGCATGTGTTTGTGTCTGTCCTAGTGTTTTCCCCGACAGACCAGTTTCTTTACTAATGAGAGTTTTTTCTCCCTGAGTTTGGGCTTGAATGTCTGCATCGCCTCTGATGGGCGAGTGAAGTTTAAGTGCCTCCGGATCATCGAAATCATAATTAAGTAAATCGTAAGGTATCAAAAGGTTCGAGAGGCCCTTTAAAGAACTTTCTAAACGTTGTGAGGAAGCCTCTTTCTCTGTTGGAATAAGAGTAACTTTAGCGGTTGCACCAATTTTTTTCCTCCTTATCTTGTATGTCAGTTTCTTTTTCATCTTCTAAGGGGAGGATGACGTTTCGATGTCGTGAACTTCAACTAATGGGTCCTGAGTAGGACCAACGTTCTCATCTTGTGCTTCGGGTGTTTCATTTTCTTTGATTTCTCCTTCTTCTGTTACGCCATGAGCGTTGTGTGCTGAAGACTCAGCTTGTTTTTCCTTTACCAGAGGCGGGCCTGGGTATGGAAACGCCCTGAGGAAGGGTTATCCGACGACCTTCTGCCAACAGTCCAAACCTTGAAAGTGACTCATTTGAAATGAGAGTTCGGATGTCCCGTTCATCGGCAGGAAGGGCTCTAATAGCTTCGACGGCTTCAGAATATCCACGGTAGTTAGGACGTGGATTGATACCTGAAAAGATGGAAAAAAGAGTTAGAAGAGGCACGGATTTGACCAAGCATGAATATCGATCCAGAGAAAAGACTTACTTCCTTCCACCCATCTCCTCACGAAAGCAGGAGGGCAATGCACATAAAACCATTCCTGCTTGTACAGGGCGAACTTGCTGCATGCCCCAGTTAAGATTTGGCATTTGTGGTGCGGCTCAAGAAACATGAAAGAGGGGCTATCTCTCCGCTTCTTGATCATATATATATATCCGATGTCACCCGGGGTTGGAGGCCTAGAGAGGACATTCATGAAGAGGATGCAGGTACCGTAAATGAAGGCGTGGCCATTCGGGTGCAGTTGAGACGGGGCAATGTCAATGTACTGCAGCACGTCCCGAAGAAATAAGTTGAACGTGGCACACTACCAACCCAGCACATAAACTAATTACAAGCTGTATATCCAATTAGGGGCAAGTGTGGACGATCGTGCCCCGATGGAACTAATACATCGTCGAAGGGGATTCCATGGACGAAGCATATCCGACGGAGTGCACTTTCATTGATCTTCGAAGCCTGTGAATTGACCGGGTTGTGCAAGAAAATTGATGCCTCCAGGGCGTCGGGAGCTAAGTTATGAGCAGGGGAAGTCGATGGGTTTGAAGTATCTGCGACTCCTTGTTTGGAAGACGACCCAGGTCTATCTGAGATCGTGGCGGAGCTAGATTTCTTAGACATCTTTGGTAGAAATTGAATCTAGTAGAGTACCTGTTTGAACTATACTTGAAAAAAAATCGACGTTAGACTTAACAACACAAGTATTCCCCCCATGTGGTGTGTGGACTAGTGTGATAATTCAAGTATAAGCGCTGAGAAATTGAAAGTCACGGAGTTAATGGTATAAAGTTGAGCTTCGAATCTTCGCCTTCGAAGACCGTCAATGCTGTCCGTCTCCAAAAACCTACCCTATGGTGTTTTCAATTTCGGACTTAAACATTGGCGCTATATGTTAGAGGAAATTATCCATTTTTGTCGATTTAGGTTCAGGCTTGTGATTAATGAAACTAGGAAGTTATCGGTCCAGATTAGTTCGATATGCTAGTTTACTTAGGTCCTTATCCTTGTTTTTGTCATAAGATTAGGCAAAGTAAATGTTGGTCGGCCTAAGTATCGTTCGGCCAAACTATTGGTCGGCCTAAGTATCGTTCGGTCGAAATATCGTTCGGCCTAATTATCGTTCGGCCAAACTATTGGTCGGCCTAAGTATCATTCGACCGAAATATCATTCGGCCTAATTATCGTTCGGCCTAAATGTTGTTTGGCCTAAGTGTCGTTCGGATAAACTATCGATCAGCCTAAGCATCGTTCGGCCTAAATATCGATCGACATTCAAGCCGTTCGGCTTAAGCGCTGTTCGACCAAAATATCGGTCGGCATCCTATCCATTCCCCGCTACCTTTCAATTTTCCACTCCAATTTCATTCGGCATGGGGAGGTCATGCCGAACCATGGCCGTATGAACCTACACCAACATGCCTATTCCCTAACTCCATTCTCATGCTACCATAGGACCGCTCGACCTTGAAAGATCATGCCGAGCCGCTACAATGCACCTTCCACCTTTCTCTTCTCCGATCCATCCACCTCAAAACCACCTGAGAGCATACTAAGTTCCAGCCCTAAAACACGACCGAGCCTCAATTCATCACCCTTATTCACACGCCCCCTACTCTCTACGATCTATGAAAGATTCACAAATTCTAGTAATATCTAATGTCTCCTAATTTGAGAGGGTGATCAAAAGCTTCTTACCGAAGAGTACGAAGAGAGCTCAAGGATCTGTGAGTTTAGGATTGAAGGTTGTTAGAACTTAGCTTAGGAAAGGCGTGATGGATTCCAGAGAGGTAAGTTGTAAGTTCTTGAAAAATAACGGAGGTAAAAAGTGAAAAGAGAAGAAGAAGGAAAATACCAACTTTTATAGGAGAAGAGGGGAAGTCGAAGAGACTATGGCCGGTAGAATCAGAATCAGTCAAAGCTACATTGTTCGACATCGGCATACGAAGCGGTTCGGCATACATGGAGCATTCGGCTTCGGCTATACTATTCGGCATTAGCATGGTGTTCGGCCCACATCGCCTCACCTGGCAATCAAGGGAAGCCGCCATTGAGGAAACTAAACCATAGCTCGGAGCAAAGCACAGTGGACACGTGACTCAAAGCACACCACGTTCGACCACGTGATGCACTTTGGGGGGCAAGTGTTACCTAGAGATTTGACCAGGCAACTAAGTACTCGGCATTAGCATACTGTTCGGCATTTATGAGTCGTTCGGCATTAGAGAACGCTCGGCATTCAGGATCGCTCGGCATTTAGGAGTGTTCGACATTAGAAAGCGCTCGGCTTCCAGAGTCGCCCGATACATATGATAGGTTTGGCATTCAAGTTCGTTCGGCATCTATGGGACGTTCGGCATGCGTGAGCGTTCGGCATTGAGAGACGTTCGGTATTGTATGTCATACAGCATCTATGGGACGTTCGGCATGCATGAGCGTTCGGCATTGAGAGACGTTCGGTATTGTATATCGTTCGACATCTATGGACATTCGGCATGGCAGAGTCATTCGGCATTCCATATTGCTCGCCATCCAAACCTTGTTCGGCACATCACTTCATTCGGCATAAATCTCGTTCGGCATTCGAGATCATTTGGCATCCAGTGTCTTTCGGCACAAATACCTCGTTCGGCAATCAGGGTGTTCGGCATCACTTCGTTCGGCATTCATGCCTTGTTCGGCATTTTGCCGTTCGACATCTATGGATCGGCATACAGAGATCATTCTTTTTGGGCCAAGCTATTTAGCTACCTGGCCCGCCAGGGAAGTCCAATCCATCTTCGTCTATAAATAGAGAGGCATGGGCACATTGAAAGGGACCCTTTTTTTGAGAACACGGGGGGACTCTGCCGCATTCAAGACTCATTCAAGACTTATCTTTTTTGCTTAGCAATTGTATTCAGTGTAATTGGTATATGGATTATATCTGTAATTGATTATCAAGAAAAGCAGTAAAGACTAACCTCAAAGTGGACATAGGCAATTACGCCGAACCACTATAAATCTGGTGTTCGTATTTTCTGCATTTAAATCTACATATTATCCTCTATTTAACTTTACTTTCTTCATTAATCTCTCTATACAATCTCTCTTAAGGGTGTTAGTGACCAATTCTGGTGCCAACATGATGTCACTGCAATACTTATTAACTTCATGCAATACACACACACAAGTATATATACATAAGTTCCACATCGCTTCATTTTGCACTTTTACAGCACTTATGTTGTCATTTAATGGTAGAGGGACTAATTGTATGGCTGAAGCTATCCAGTTATCGCCAAAAACTGGTATCCATTGGTTTTACAATGGTAAGCAGTCATATCATCATTCTTATAAATTATTTAAACTCAGTCTAAGAAAAGATATATTAGAACATCTTATTATTATTGTAATCGTATGTCTAGTTGGGATATTCCGTGGTTGGCTCTTCTAATAAATTAAAGGGCATTGTGATACATCCAGTCCTATGCATGGGCTAGCTAAAGCCTAAATGCAATATCAGACCACCTAACCGTTACTTACCATGATTAACTGCAAATGGTTCTTTTATCTCTCTTTCTGTTTTGTTTTTCTGCATGATGAGAGTATGTATATATCTAACGGAGTCCATCATATTTTATAACTTTTTAAAGTTAGCTCTGTTATTTGTGAACTTGATAAAGATAGGTTGGACCTGGAAATTGGTATACTGTAAAAGATAGTTGAGACTTTGATAAGTTCTTAACCATTTAGTACAACTGTTTTGACGATGGTAGTCGTTATCAAAGGTTTAAAAACTATCATAATGCTAAAATAGTTGGTATTTTAGCTCTACAAATTGGTTCATGATTCATGATGTAATAAATCAATTGATTGATAATTGAAATCACTTTGTTTTGTTCAAATATGCTCTTTAATTATGCATAAAAACGATGTTAATTGAGCAAGCTTAATATCTGAAAAGATTCTAAAAACAAGTTTCATGAAACATCTCTATTAATATTTTCAACGAAAATATGCATTTTAAAACGCAAAATTTGCGGTCAAAACTGCAAATATTTCTAAAATAAATATTTGCGGTGTAGACTGCAAATATATTAAGTGTAGAATGAGCATTGTAAGTTTTTATTTTACAATGACGTGCAATTAGAATTGCTAATATTTGTGGTATAGAATGCAAATATCTGCAATGCTAACTGCAAATATGTGAAGTTTAAAATGTACATTTCTGCTAGAAACATTGATAGAGTTTTTCGTGAAACTTGTTTTCGAAGTGGATGAAAGTGAATTTGAAACTTTGAATGATGTTTGGAATAAACATCTCTATTGTTTGTGTCAAAAGTTGGACAAATACCCGATCAGATTATAAATAGAGAATAAGTGAAGAAATTAAATGGAAAGCGAAGAAAATTGCATATAAGAATTTATAGTGGTTTGAGAATACTCTAGCATGAATCCACTTATACTTTGTTAATAAATTTTGAGAGTTTTTACATATTGTGATCCTACAACTCGATGCTCACAAGTCGATGAGAATCCAATAGAGTAACAGTGTAAAATTAAATAATTCAGAATGTCAAAATAAGATCTCGATTTTATTCCCCTAACCTAAACGTAGTGAAATAAGCTCTGGTATTTGCTACTCACATTCTTCACGTTCATGAGAAGGTTCGGGAGGGAGATCGTGGCTATGATCTTAACAAGATGGTCAACTCGGTACCGAGTTGTGCTCTTTAAGTCGGCACCGAGTTGTGAGCCGTAACTCGGTGCCGAGTCATGAGTTAATCTATTTTCTCTGAGCACTTGGCTTCATTTCTCTATTCTCTTGAGTGATATGCCTTCGTACAATCTCCCTTAGCTCCATAGTGAATATCGCCTATAGTTCATGCTTTAATATCCTTAAAGCCTCTTTGTTAGCTTCGCTTCATGACTGGGTACCGAATTAGGGGTTTCAACTCAGTAACGGGTTAACCGTTAAGTTATTTTTTGGCGAGTTTTCTCTCTATCACTTGGTTCATTTGGGAAGATGGCGGGCTTCTATCAAGTGGCAAGAAAGGTTCTGCATCACTCTTCAGGCTTCAATTGGATACTAATCTCCAAAGTTAAGTTCCATGATTTCTAGTTTACTATCTAATCATTCAATAGTTACGACTCGTCCAGATATAGCTTGGTTCAAAGGTAGGATAACACCTATTATTTTACTAACTTTTTAAGTATGCTAAATTTAAAATTATTAATTAGTTTGAATGTCTGGACTTAAAGGTAAATAGTAGGGAAGCATTAAGAAGGATTTGGTAGAAATTTCAATGCGGAGTTACTTGAATATACAAATGGAAATTTGTAATGTAGCGTACGATAAAATTTGAAGTAAATGATTTTAACTGTTTTACAAATTAATTTTATCATTATTGTTTATGTACGCGAATTAATGTATGTGATCTATATATCTTTATAATCTAATGGAAAAAATGATTTTACCATTTTGTTAATATAAATTTGTATGTGTGTGTAATACTCCAAAATATTCAATAATGAATTAAATATTAATAAGGAAATGTAATTTTACATAAAGGGAAAAATAATAAATTTGTGCAAACATTGAAATTAGGCCTCAAGACATATTCCATTCCATCCAGAATGTCGTTTATGGTTAGAAAACATATATAACTTGTTAAATTTGATAAAACGGGTGATAATTAGCAAAAACTTTAACCAATGACATTTTAGTAATTATTAATTTTGGGTTTAAACCAGATAACCTAGTTTTCAACTAAAAATAAGACCATAACTCTCACTCTTTTTACTCAAAACCCTAACCACCACTTCTATTTATGTGTACAATTCTTCTTCCTCCTCTATAGACACTACAAAAAGAATATGATTTATCAGCGTTAGAAAGGCGTCCGCGTGCATCAATAAATGACTTACCGATGCTATGTTGATGACTTCTTAGACGCCTTGCATTGTGCTATTACCAACACCAAACAGACGATAGTAGCCGACGCCTTATCAACGCCTATATGTCGACATCATTTTGACATCTTGTCAACTACTTTTAAGAGTATAAAATTCAAAATTGCCAATGACTTATTGATAACATGCTGATGCCATAGCAATGATAGAGTTAGGGGTATGGTCTAGGGGCAATTCTATAATTTTGTAAATTAATTAACTATGTAATCAACTCTCGTTCGTAATAACGATGTTTTTTCTTTCTGTTATATACTTATTATAATGTATTATAAATAATTACATATCTCTACTATTAATAAAGAGAATTCAACGAATATGATTTCCACGGTGTCCTTTTGAAATTCCAAAAATACCCTTCACCCATTAATGAAATCTTATCATCTGTTTTCAACCTCAACCACCATCCCTTTTCCGATTACCCATCAACGAAATTATGCTATCAATTTTCAACTGATAGAACCAAAAAAACTGTTTGAAATAAAAGAGTTGTGACCGTCAAAGTTTTTGCACTTACAGTATGCATCCCCGTCCATTAAATTTTTATTAAATAAAAATGGAATATTCCCGTAGATGTACGTACGTGGGATTTACACTAGTTTAATTAAAATAGATTTAATGGAAAATCTATAAAGGGTGTGTTTGTGGTAGTAATTACAAATAGTTGCAATCATGATTATTGTATCACAATATAATAAATGCATCATTTCAAATATTCCTAGTCAAGATGCATTTGAGACTAGATATTGATGCGTCCATTGAGACTAGAATATGTAATGCTCTCCAAATGTTGGACGTTGTATTACACGTGACCGTAGAGGGCACTAAGGGGTTACGTACTGATAATTATAGGGTAATTGTGAAATAACTCACTCAATAGTTTTACATTGGTTAATAACTACGGTCAAAATAGATAATATCAATGTGATTAATTTACACGTGTTCTCTCAACTTAAAAATACTATCGATCTTCAATATGGAAGCCCTGCTTTGATTATAGTAAAATCATGGCACGACGGTCATCAAGTGACTATAGTTGAGTCGGGTGGAAGTATTGGAAGTAAAAGACTATTCAAAATGGGATTCATCTACTCCGTTATATGAGGTTAGTATCAGGGTCAGTTGAAGCTAACTCAAAGTCAAAATCTAAGCCAGAATAGTTCGGTTGATAATAATTGTTATTGTTAAATAAAGAACATTATGTTTGGACTATAGAGTTGAATATGGACGATATTGGAATTTTGACCATTACCAAATTCCATAAGTCTGAAGCGATAGAGTTTTGACGAAGAGAATTTATGTATATAATAGTCACAACTGGATAATTCTTAACAAAGTAAAATTGGGTTTTACCGAAACTAAATATGTGATAAATTTGGCTGAAATGTCACATAACCTACTAAGTGATGTGTAAACATTAATATTCAAATGGTTCGATATTAATTGTTGACCAAATTTATACCTAAAGAGTCGCACAACCGAAACGTTGACTACTCCTTTGATCAAATAATTTAATTGATTTAATTAGTATAAATAGAATAAAATAGTTAATATTTATGAAATATTAATTATAATTTTTTATTGATTTATTAAATCATATTAATAAACATGTTTATAATAGTTAAAGTATATTACTCGATATTTGATATCAATATGCGTTTAAATTAGATTTAAATGTGATTAATATTGTTCGAGCTAAAATTGGATTTGAAGCCCATACGGGCAAGGGAATTTTTGGCCATAACAGACCGACAAGGGTAGGCCATAAGATTGCTAGATTGCCATGGGTCTGATTGGATTAGAGGAAAAGAATTGATAAGAGAGAAATGTGGATCTTGATCCTAGCTTATCTCTCTAATCTCTCCTTTATAAAAGCATCTAAACCCTTACTCATTTACTACTATTAGGTAAGCCTCCACCTACCTTATTTCTGGTTGAAAATAATCCTCATCGTCCCCTCCATTTCCAAGCACAAATCAAATAAAAACAAATGGTATTTGATAGTCGGTGGTCATCAGTTCAGGAGCTAGCACCTTGCTGAATTAGAATTTAGTTCAAGGAGTTGATCTACTCGTTTCAATGTACTTATTGGCCTTGAGATATAGTAATTTTCTGATTTACAATAAAAAATTAATGTTTAGATAATTTTTATGTCACATACTGTATTGTTAGTTAAGTGATGAATCTAGTATATCAGTATATCATCACATTCAAAATGATTATATAATTATATGCTTGTATATAAAAAAATCTTTTCACATATAAATGCTTTAATGCTCACGACATTAAAACATAAAAGTAATGATTTGATTTTTGGTTTAAATTAATTTAACATATATGTTATTCAAACTGTATAAGTTTCATAATTTAAATATTAAATCTTACATTACACCACATACAGTTTTGAAATTTTATAAATAATTTTATACTTAAAATAATTTTTGCGTAATTAATATATATATATTATTTAAATATTAACTTCATAATTAATTATATTAACATATATATTATATAAAATATGTTTTAAATTTTATAGAATTAAATTTATACCTAATAATACTTTCAACAGGTAAATTTTTTAAAATAATTAAATACTTGTGGAAACTAATAATTGAATTTAAAATGGACTTTTAAATTATAAAATATATATAATATTAAAATATCATTAAGATATTTACTAAAATTTTGAAATTCAAAATTATCTTTCAAAAGTATTTTTTTCTATTAATTTCCGTATAAAAATTTACTTTAATAGGATATATATATTTAAAATTAAAATTAAAAAAACAAAAACTTTGTCGTGCGCATTATCAAATATATGTATATTTATTTTATATATAATTTTATGCATTTCATTTATGTATTAATATATATATATGTATATATATTATTAAATTATTTATAAGATATATGTATAAATATACTATATATGTTTATTTAAAAAAAAATCAATTTTATTTTTGGATTTTACATCAAAATAAATAAATAAATTTTTGATATAATTTTAAATGGTTTCAAATATACATATACATATACATAATTATATGTATATAATTCACAATAGAATATAGTTTGATGTGTATACATATTTGTAATATTTTGTATATATAAATCAAAGCATATAAGCATACATTTGGATGATATATTTGTCTACTAGAGCGACTAACATGTTCGTTGCTGTGAAAATCCCAACACTTGCATATGGGCATGTCAAACCTTACACGGCCAACTATGTTATACATGCATACACACATATATGTATATGATATACATTTAGATATAATATAATATTAATTACATAATTTAAAAATATATTATAAATTTAAATAAAATAAAATAAAATATAGAAATATTATAAATAAATTAGACTTCATAGTCCCAACAAAGAACCAAAATGGCAAAAAAATTGGAATTCACTCATTTCGTCCACCAATGGCTAGCCCAATCCCAACAATGGTATCAGAGCCCAATAACTTATGTGATCTAAATTAGTTATGTTACGGTTAACTAATTAAGCTCACAGCCTAAATAGTAGGACGTCTAGAGAGGTGGTATCAAAGGATTGGGTTTGGATAATCAAGTATTCTATCCTAATTAGCTACCGACCCGGCCCGAACAGATTTATGAACCCAAAATTTGTCCCTGACAGATATAAAGAAAGACTTGATAATTAGCGAAAATGAAATTGGCGGACTTTTGAAAAGCAATTTGGCTATTCCAGATCTAGCAAAAATTCATCATTTCACTCTCATACCGTCATCGCGTTTCTTCTCTTTGATTCCCTTTTTGGAGCATCGCGTTCAGCTTATGACCTTCCTCCGATTTCGTTCAGTTTTGGCTTTCGTACCTGAAATTGTTAGATTATTTCTCTAGCATCGGTCTTCATGGCGTCAATGCTAGACTCTTCAAACTTCCTGTTGCCCTCTCATATGCTAGGCTTGGAGTCCCATCGGGTTAATTTGGAGATTGTTCAGGAGCCTGAAGGTGGTTGTGCTACTGCTGCTTATGATTCCAGTGCTCCACCGTTGATGGTGGCTGCCTCTTTAGCGAATGCTAGTGGTGTTCAATAAACTACAGGGAAGATCTCCACTTCTGTTGTTTAAAACTCTAAGGTAACTCCTATATCCACTTCCCATGCTCTCTCTTCTTTGCTTTGTGTTGAAAACTTTCCCTGCTCCAACATGGCTATTGAAAATCTTAAATCAATTAGTGGTTGGTCACCCTTTTTAAGAAATAGCCTCGAAATACAACCTCTTTTTCACCTAAGTAGTATCATATTGAATTTACCAATAAACCATTGATGCCTCTAAATAAAATCATAGATTCCAGTGTTGCATTTTGGAGAGATAGTTTAGTTAGTTTTTTTGGGATAAGGACCCTCACTACTCTATTGTGAAAAAGCATATCCTTAGCCTGTGGAGATTGCGTAATTTAGTAAAAGTCTGACAAGATAACTCTATGTATTTTTTCTAATTTTATTACGCTCAAGGGAGAGCCCACTTTTTGGAACCAGACCCTATTATTATTAAAGATAAGGTGTTTATAATTACCTAATGGAACCCATCTATTAACCTAGCTTGTGAGCAAGTTTTATCTATTCTCGTCTGGGCACATATCTCAAATATTCCTTTAATCATTCAATTGCTTGAAGGAATTAATTGGATAGCCAGCCACATTGCTCAGCTAATTTTTTTTGACATTTTCACTAAATGTATACAATTCCTCTATTTCGCCAAAGCCCTTATCGAATTTCGCCTTCTATGAAATTACCTACATGTATTCCTGTTTCCCTTGTTGAGGATATGGTGGTCTACATCAATGTCTCATTGGAAGCCGCCTATTTGCAATTTTTGTCACTCCTTTGGCCATGTATCCTCTTTCTGTCCACAATTCGACGTAGATCCTGTCAGCCTTCCATATAAGAATCCCCATCCAAAACCTCCATCTAGGCCCTAGCAGGTCAAAATTCCCAACATTGCCCATTTTGATCATCTTGGTTTGGCATGTGCCTTTAATCATCCGTCCATCCCTCTTGTTCCCTTTCCCTCAATCATCATGTAGTCTCTATAGTTGCTCCCCTCCCTCTCTCTCCGTGTCAGCCCCATCATCTCATGCCCTCATCATAAGGTTTTTCCAGACTAAATTTTACATTCCATCCTTGACGTCCCTCAAGTTCTCTCCCCTATTACTAGCCTGAAGCTGAAATTGGTTAATGATCTCCAATCAGACACACCCTAGTTCTGAGAAAATTGCTCATGAGCTTGTTAAGAAACTTGTTGAAGGTGCATTGTTGGTCTTTTGCAATGTTGATGGAACTTGGACCCATAGGAAAGCGTTTTATGCTATCATCCTTGATGGAATATTTTCTCAAACCGGGTCTCCGATAATGAGAAAGACGAGCGAGTACTCTTATGCAGGCTTTTGGATGATGATATTTTCCTTTGTAACGATGATTAATACTGTGAAACATGGAAACCTAGGCTACTAAGGATTGAGACCGCAAATTTATTTTCTCCTCCCACACTCCTGATTATTGTCCTGAGCTTATTGGTCGGTTTTGTCGATATGCTGGGATCTAGTTGGGATTTTCTTCGAGTATATCTCTTATTTGAGCCTTCCTAGTGGGTTATGTGCAACAGTTTATTTATTACCATTGTTAGGCTTGGCTTGCCCATTATATGCATATGTTTATTATTCACTGCTGGCCAGGCATATTAGGAGTCGTATTCTGTGTTATTGGCCTTGTGCCTAGGACTCTTGTACCTTTTCTTTTCTCTTATATATATATATATATTGCAGATGTATGATCTCCAGGTCATACATCCTTATTATCAAAAAAAATTATTTGAAAATTTTAAATATAATATTTTAAATTTAAAATAATATATACATACACATTATAAAATTTATAACATAACAAAAAATTTCAAAATGTTTGAAAATTGATATAAATAGTTTTGAAATTAATTTATTAATAAGATTAATAGAATTAATTAATTAATTAAATAAGTTAATTAATGAAAATATATATTCATATTATATATATTTTGATATATGTTATGATATTTCAAAATGTTTAAGATATCATAAGTATACATTATGTAGATAAAGTGATTTTTTAAAATTAATATAATTTAATTAAAATTGTTTAATTAAATTGCAATAGTTCCTATATATATATATATACTATAACTGTTATGGTATCAATATCCAATATAAATGTTATATTAGATTAAAATAAAATTAATCAAAATATTAGTCAATTAAATATTAATTAATTAAAATTGATTAAATAATATTTGGTTAGCAAAAAAGTGTACATATGACTATTAAATAAGTAATTTAAAACATAAAAGTTATATAATAAGAAAACTTACATAATATAAATCTATAAACTATAAATGGAACATTAAAGAAACCCAAACATACTTAAGAAATAAATACATACATATATGTATGTATATCGTGATTTCCGATGTGTCCGATACTTGAATCACAAGAGTAATTCATAAGAATTACATTATTTCATAAGTCAATATCACTCGATATAATATATTAAAGATTATGAATATTTTTTATAATGTTGTTCTCTACCATTTTTACATTAATAAATTACTTCCATACTCTTTAGTTGTTGAGTTTTCCTTAAGCTAGGATGTTATGTGTAGTATTACTGATATATTGAATAGTCGAGGTAAGATAATTGCACACATTTGTTAAGCTTTCCTTAAGGTATGTGCATTATACCTAGATATTCGCAAAAATGGTAGATTCGAGTGAATAATTCTACTTTATTCATTGAGCTTTCATCAAGGTAAATGCGAGATTAGGACAAAGTACCATGGGTTAGGGGTAGCCATCATACGTGAGAGTATGATTTGTTAAGCTTTCCTGAAGGTTAGAGTGATGGATAAGTCCTAACACCTACTAGTGGTGTCGAACGACTTCTATGTTTCGACTTAGGGTTTGGTGAAACATAAAACACCAGTAAGCTTTTTAGTAAAATGAAATGTACAGTTTAACCTTACTAATATTATAAGAATATCTATTATGTTAATGTCCTAAAAATATTACCTTTAAATCTTGCAGATAATATCGAGTCCAAGAGTTTTAATGAAAGTGGTCGATCAACCGAACCAAACAACTATGTCGACTGACTATGAGATATAAAGATAGCTCTGACATACAAGTGAGTTTGGTCGTTTGTAACTTATGCTCAGTTGACAAGGCCCATTGATGATGATCATGAAGACCTGGATGTTGCTTATTGCAAGTGGATCACTGACCTCAAAATCGCCTTAGTACACATGTTATTTACTCTAGACAAATAGTTGCAAAGCCAACAAAAATCAATGTATGTCCATGAGATTTTTGATGGTCTCAAGGCATTATTTGGTGAAAAGTCTCATTCGGAAAGGTACAAGACTACTAAGACAATGTTCAATGCCAAAATGAAAAGGGGACAGAAGGTGAATGATTACATACTGATGATGAAGGGCTGTATTGATAAGCTTGCATCATTAGACGTGACTATAAGCAATAAGTTAGAGGTTGACTTGATCCTTGGTGCATTGACCTCTCAGTATGAAGAACCGTTCATACTGAACTATAATATGAACAATCTGAATGTGAATCTCGTGGAGCTCCTCAACATGTTAAGGTTAGCTGAGTCACAATCTATGGTTCAGTCAGTTATGCTTGCAGTTAAAGGTGGGGCATCACATTCAAATAGTTCGAAGAAGCGAAAGAGAGAGGGTAAGAAGAAAAGTAGGAAAGGAAGAAAGCCTCCGATGACAAGGGTGAGTGTCATCACTATCACAATAATGGACACTGGAAGAGAAACTATATCGAGTATTATAAGCTTGTAAAAGAAAAGAGAAGAACAATTCTGTATACCTCCATCAGGTACAATTATGATTCAAAATATTTTTGTAATCAATAAAATATCTTAGGTTTTAGATACAGTATTCAGAACTCACATTTTTAATTCTTACAGAGCTTAGGAATTAGCATCGCGTGGAAAAGGGAGAACTGAGATTCCAAGTTGTTGATGGATATATTGTAGATGCAACGATATTGGGATATTTTTATTTATGTTTACCTAGGGTGTTTTGGTATTAAATAATTGCTATTTTATAAAAGACTTTATTTGTGGAATTATTTCTGTTTTTAGGTTGTCCGAGAGGGGATATATATATTTCATTACGTGAATAATATTATGAACATTAGTTTGAATAGAAATAAAGTCCATTATGGTTCTCTTCAAAATGGCATTTATGCGATCAATACAAATTATGTATGTTCTATGAGTAGTTCTAGTAGTAGTATAAATAATGATTATCCTTGGCATTATAGGCTAGGTCATATTAGTAAGAAACAACTACACAAACTAAAAACCAAAGGTTTTCTACCATCTTCTAATTCTGAATCATTTGACACATGTGGGTTGTGTTCTAAAGAAAAAATGGCCAAACACCCCTTCAATGGGAGCAATGAAAGATTTAATGAACTCTCAGGGCTAGTAGACAGTGATGTATGTAGCCCAATGTCTATAGTAACCAAATATATTAATTTCTACTTTATTACCTTCACAAATGATTTCTCAAGATTAGGATATGTGTATCTTATGAAAAAAATCCGATGTCTATGGGAAATTTAAAGAGTATAAAAATGAATTTCTGTATCAGGCGAGTCAAAAGATTAATATCCTTCAATTTGATCGAGGAGATGAGTACGTTGGACAAAAGCTCCATTAGTACTTAAAAGATAATGGGATTATCTATCAAATAAAACCACCCTATACTCCACAACACAATAGTGTGTCGGAGTGAAGGAACCCAACCATATTAGATGTGGTTCGATCCATAATAAGTAAAGCTGAGGGTCCTCTGTCCTATTGCGGCGTTGGAAACCACATCGCATATGCTGAACTTAGGACGCACTAAGACTGCATCTAAGACACCATATGAGATATGGCATGGAAATAAACCCAATTCAATTATTTGAAGGTGTGGGGGGTATCCGACCTATGTTAAGAACACTGGCCCTAATAAGCTTGAGGTGAGATCAACTTTGTGTAACTTTATAGGTATCTAAAGAACTCTATGGGATATATTTTTTACAACATAGATGAATAAAAGGTGATTGTTGCCACACATGCTGTCTTTTTAGAAAAGGAAATTCTGCTAAAGGAAATTAACAGCAAGGTTGTAGACTTCAATGAGGTCCGAGAGACTAACACTGTGGCTGAAATATTGGAAGAACTGAGTTCACCGGTATATGATAAATCACAACATATTAGAAGGTCTAGTAGGGAAACCTACACACCAAAGAGATACTACGGTTCCCTTATGGATGGAGAGAAGGTAGGCTGTGTCTTAAACAATGACACTCTTCTTTCTTTTCAACAAGCATTGCAGAGTAAAGATTCTACAGCTTGGCTTGGAGCAATGAAATTAGAGATGGATTCCATGTATGAAAACAAAGTATGGACTTTGGTGGACGTACCCGAAGGGATATAACCCATCAGGTGCAAATGGATTTTTAAGAAAAAGCTAAATGTAGATGGAGAAGTAGAGACTTGTAAAGCTAGGTTAATTACGAAAGGACTTCGTCAAATTCAAGATGTTGATGATGACAAGACCTTTTCATTGTAGCCATGCTTAAGTCCATTCGGATTACGCCAGCCATTGCAGCATTTTATGACTACAAAATTTGGCAAACGAACATGAAGAGGGCATTTTTCTAAATGGTTATTTACAAGACATCATCTATATGTCACAGCCCGAGTGTTTTGTGGTCAATTGAGGTGAAGGCAAGGCTTGCAAGCTGTTAAACTCCATCTATGGACTTAAACAAGCTTCAAAAGGAGTAAGTGTTTTGATAACGTAATCAAATTGTTTGGTTTTTGTCAGAACACAGAGGAAGCATGAATATACAAAAAGGAACAAGGAAAAGTCATCGTAATTTTAGTGCTATATGTCGATGGTCTATTATTAATTGGAAAAGGTACTTCAATATTACAATTGATGAAAGCATGGCTCTCCAAAATTTTCTCAATGAAGGATTTGAGAGAAGCAGCCTATATGCTGAGTTAAAGATCCATAGAGATAGATCTAAAAGGCTATTGGGATTGTCCCAATCTCTGTACATAGACATTATACTAAAAAGGTTCACATTAGAGAATTCTAAATGTAGAAACGTTTTAATGCAATTTGAGATTGCCCTTTCTAAGAAGGACACTCATCATACTGATAAGGAAAAAGAGTATGTAAAGAGGATCCCCTATGCTTTAGCCATAGGATCCATAATGTAGGCTATGTTATGTACTAGGCTGAATGTGGTATACGCATTAGGATGCATAAGCCGAAAGCATCCTAATCCTGGAGGAAAACATAGGACGGTCGTAAAATGTATACCGAAGTATTTAAGAAAAACTCGAGATATATTCTTACTATATAAGAATGGAGACCTCCTTATGAAGAGGTATATAGATTCGAGCTTTCAAAATGATATAGATGATACTAAATCGGTGTTTGGTTCTATTTTTACGTTTAACGGTGGAGCTGTCGGTTGGAAAAGTTCCAAGCAAGAGAGAATAGCTAATTTAACGACGGAGGCCGAGTTCATCGCCTTTAAAGAAGCAACTAAAGAGGCTCTACATGCGTAAGTTTTTGAGTGAGCTCGGAGTGATTCCCAATACCGAGAATACAATGGCATCATTATTGGATAATAATGTGGCGATACAAATTGCAAAGGAGCCCAGAGCACATAGGAAGTCATGTGATGTTCTTTAGAATTCCACCCCATTAGAGAATTCGTAGAGAAGAGGTCGAGATACAAAGGGTGGATACCAAGGACAACATAACATATCCATTCACTATAGGTCTAACTCGATCGGCTTTCGCGAAGCTGATTAAAGGGACGTGATTGAGATTCCATAATTGTCCCCAAATGCAAGTGGAAGATTGGTAGAGTTTGGGTATGCCCTATGTTACCCCCAAAATTGGTCACTATCACCCAAATGTAAATGAAAGCACCAACTAACAGTCACAACTCACAGATAGAATATATGTAGAGAGTAATAATGTGAAGAAAAGTCAAAATTAAAATGAAAGCAGTTAAGAACAATAGGTTTTATAGTGGTTTGGCTAAATCCGGCCTACGTCTACTTCAGAAGTTTACCTTTTATTGATGTGAGAATCAGTTACAAAATGGTAAAGTAACCTTAGCCTTAGGAAATAGAAAGTCAGAGAGCCCAAAGAAGATCCCTTTCCTGAAGCCCTACATGCCGTATTTATAGGCGTAACCAGGTTATTGGACCTCTTGAGTAATTTTGGCTCACCAAGGCCATAGCCGAGCCATGCTTTTCATTGTAACCGACCCACACATGCCGAACGACAACCAAGGCCGAACCACCATTACCGAGCCACCCTGTCTTCACTGCAATGCCGAGCGACCCACGATGCCGAGCGAGGTATGAGGCCGAGGGAGGTACGATGCCGAAGGAGGTGTGAGGTCGAGCGAGGTACGATGCCGAGCGAGGAACGATGCCGAGCGAGGTACGAGGCCGAGCGAGGTACGAGGCCGAGCGAGGTACGAGGCCGAGCAAGGTACGAGGCCAAGCGAGGTACGATGCCGAGCGAGGTATGAGGCCAAGTGAGTATGATGCCAAGCGGTGTCTACCGAACCACCACCTCATCCCGAACGACCCTGATTTCTCTGCAATGCCGAGTGATCTATGATGCCAAGTGAGGTGTGATGCCGAGCGACAACGACGATCGTCAATGCCGAGCGACATTTCCAGGGCCGATTGGCCCTTGACTTCCAGACCGAGCGGCGTATCCAAGTGAACTTCATCCTTTCAATCCGAATCCACCACATTACAACCTTGACAATCATGAAGTCGACTTAGCTAAATCCGCCTGTCCGTGGCCTTACCGAAAGGCAGGTTAACACTTGCCCCACCAAAACATGCCTTACTATTGAAAGGTGTGTTTTGAATAGCTTCGAATCTAATATCATGAGTCCCTATTTTATTAATTGCTATAGTATACTCGATCATGTTTGTGGCTGTTCAAAGCCGAATCGGTATTCCTTTCCACTTGTGGAAGTCAAGAATTAAATTCTGCAGGCTCTCCGGACTACCGATGGTCACTTCGAACCCTTGCCAAGTCCATTCCAAATTCGACGGTCGAATAGAAAGATCCTGTTGCACTCCGGCGTTGCTTTCTATCCCTTGCACTCTGATCCCAACGAGGGTATATAGCAATGTCTTTGTCATCCTAGACCGATCATAGCCTCTTCGGGCTCTTACTGGGAAAACAACGTTGAGTGAGCCGATCCTGTTGTTCTCCGACGAAGCAGCGTCACTTCCTGCACTCCGGTTCAGTGTTCCTGAACATTAAGCGATGTCATGGTCCTTCTGGACCGATGTCAGCCTCTTCGGGCTCTTACTGGATCTCATTTTGTCGCTCTCCGTTGAAGGGGAAACAACGTTGGGTGAGCCGATCCTGTCGCTCTCCGGCAAAGCAGCGTCACTCCCTACACTCTGGTTCAGTGTCCCTGAACATTAAGAGATGTCATGGTCCTCCTAGACTGATGTCAGCCTCTCCAGGCTCTTACTGGATCCTGTTCTGTCACTCTCCGGTGCAGGGGAAACATCGTTGAGTGAGTCGATCCTCTCGCTCTTCGGCGAAGCAGAGTCACTCCCTACACTCTAGTTCAGTGTCCTTGAACATTAAGCGATGTCATGGCCTAAATCCTAGGCCGATTACAGCCACTCCAGGCTCTTATCGAACCCCGATCTAATTACTCACCGGTGAATGGGGAATGACGTTAAGTGAGTTGATCCTATCGCTCTCCGACGAAGCAACTCACTTCTTGCACTCCGGACCCCGTCTCTCCAGGAAGGGTCATAAAGCGATTAATTTCAAATTTACTTCCAATATTCATCCTTTAACTCTTTGGTCAAAGGATTATTTTATGAAATTCAAGTTCATTTATTACAAATTCTAAATGTCCAATCATCAACAAAGAAAAAATCTAGACACTGCCTCTCTGGGCAAAGCAGTCCATTACCATCTCAGAGCATGCATGGGGATCTCTCTGGTTCCCGTACATGTGTAAGTGGAATATCCATTTTATTTTGAAATCAAATCTAATAAATTCAAATAATCGACCTAGTTCAAGTCCCGAACTTGGCCCTTGCCATCATGATTAATTGATGATGAGTCATTATCCCGATCCGAGATTAGTTCTATTAGGTGGAGGCGGTAGTTGCTCAGGTCCTAGGGTAGTTGTTCGATTTCTCACGTATTGTGGCAATCTATCATTCCTAACATGTTCTTTCACCTCATCCTTCAAATGGCGGCATTCGTTAGTAGCATGCCTTTCCAGCTCATGGAATAGGCAATACTTTCCACTTCCACGTTCCCGTTCCATGGGATCTCTCCTGGGTGGTTTTCGATAGGGGAGGTGCCCTGAGTTTCCATGTAAATCCGTTCTAGACTTGCCGTCAAGTCAGCGCATTGTTTGAATCTGGGTTCTCGGAATTTCTTCCGTTTGTCAGGACTATCATATCTGTCATCTGTTTCCGCTTTCCCTCGTCAATTCTAGTCTGTTTCTTGGAGGTTCCTTCGCCTTGCACGACTTTTGTTTCTCGCTTTTCGCCGCGTGAATCCTCTAGACGAATGAACCTTTCAGCTTCATGATAGAATTCTCCAAGGTCTTGTGGTGGATTTCTTGCCAAAGAATCTTTAAACTCCGTGCCTTCCGCAACCCCTACTATCACCGCCATCAAAATCATCGATGGATCTGGGAGATCTACAAAAGCCACCGTTGCATTGAATCGCAATAGAAAATCTCTTATGGACTCTCCGGTCCTCTATTTCATTGAAGCTAAGGTCATCACACTCTTGGGTCACATCAGTGGACCCTAAACTGCCTCATGAAGCGTTCCACTAGCTCACCCCATGTTTTGATTGATCCATTCTCTAGCTGCCCGAACCAGAGCGCAGCCAAGTCTGTTAGATACAGAGGGAAGCATCGTGCCATCAATTTCTCGGATGCCCCAAACACTTCCATATGCCTGATATATCTGGTAATATGCATGGTTGGGTGTGATTTCCCATCATAAGGATCCAGCACGAGTAACTTGAAATTTGGAGGATTCCTTGCATTTTTGATATTCGGAGGGAACGGACTCCGACTAACTTCCTCTAAGCCTCCGCTTGGCAATCCTCCTCTCATAATCCTTTTTATTAATCCAGCCTTCTGCTCATCTCCATTCGGGGATAGTCCCCTGTTTGCATCTCTACCTTGCCCCCTATGTCCTAGGGGGTACTTTGGGTAGTACTCGTCATGTTGGTCATTTACGTTCACGTTGTTCCCTGCTTGCTGAGCTTCATTCACCGCTCTCCTAGTGTCCAATCCTGGAGGTCTGCCCCCGAGCCTTTGCTGATTTCCTTCAATCCCTCCAACCTGGTTCTGGTGTTGACCTCCATAAATTCTAAAGCTCTTTTTTCTTGTTTTGCAATGCCAACAGCTGCGGTTGGTCCATTCTCTTGACTTTGTGCTCCAACATGACCAACCTATCGAAGCAGGTTCTGTATCATGTCTTCCTGCCTTTTCAGCATCATCTCCATCTCATCCCTAGTGATATAGATGGATGCTTGACCTGCTCCAACTACAGAGGAGGCCTCTTGACTTCCCTCCTGATTGCTTCTTTCCGTCACTTGCCTCCTTGTTGATGGCCTAGCTATTGCTCTCTAGAATCCAAGTTTCTAGCTCCAAAATCCACTAGTACTTGCCTTCTCAGTGAAAGCACCAAAATGTTAGCCCCAAAATTGGTCACTAACACCCAAATGTAAATGAAAGCACCAACTAACAGTCACAACTCACAGATAGAATATATGTAGAGAGTAATAATATGAAGAACAGTCAAAACTAAAATGAAAGAAGTAAAGAACAACATGTTTTATAGTGGTTCGGCTAACTCCGGCCTACGTCCACTCCAGAAGTTTACTTTTTATTGATGTGAGAATCAGTTACAGTTACAACATGGTAGAGTAACCTTAGCCTTAGGAAATAGAAAGTCAGAAAGCCCAAAGAAGATCCCTTTCCTGAAGCCCTTCATGCTGTATTTATAGGTGAAACCACGTTGTTGGGCTTCCTGAGTAATTTTGGCCCACCAAGGCCATAGCCGAGCATGCTTTTCATTGTAACCGATCCACACATGCGGAACGACAACCAAGGCCGAACCACCATTACCGATCCACCCTGTCTTCACTGCAATGCCGAGCGACCAACGATGCCGAGCAACCCACGATGCCGAGCGAGGTACGATGCCGAGCGAAGTATGAGGCCGAGTAAGGTACGATGATGAGCGAGGTATGAGGCCAAGCAAGGTGTGATGTCAAGAGAGGTACGATGCCGAGCGATGAGGCTGAGTGAGGTACGATGACGAGCGAGGTATGAGACCGAGCGAGGTATGATGCCGAGCGGTGTCTACCAAACCACCACCTCATGCCGAACGACCCTGACTTCTGTGCAATGCCGTGCAAGGTATGAGGCTGAGTGAGGTGTGATGCCGAGCCACAACAACGATCCCCAATGCCGAGCCACATTACCAGGGCCGATCGGCCCTTGACTTTCAGACCGAGCGGCGTATCCAAGTGAACTTCATCCTTTCAAATAGAACCCACCACATTCCAACCTCGACAATCGTGAAATCGACTTTGTTAAGTCCGCCTATCCGTGGCCTTACCGAGAGGCGGGTTAACACCCTAGAGGCAATTTTGTAATTTATTGTAAGTTAACTAACTATGTAATCAATTCTCATTTGTAATAAAGGTGTTTTTCTTTCCATTATATATCTGTTAAAAGGTGTCATAAATAATTAAATATTTAATTATAATATTTTTAAAAGGAAACCCATAAATGGCGTGTTTGTGATAGTAATTAGAAATAGTTGTAATCATGAGTATTATATCAGAATATAATAAACACATCGTTTTAAATATCGTAGTCTAGATGCATCAAGACTGGATATCGTGCATCCATTGAGACTTGATTACGTAACGTTGTTCAAACATTGGGCAACGCGTCACTCATGACCGCTGGGGACATCAAGGGGTAACATACTGATAGTTATTGGATAAGAATGGAATGACTCGCTCGATAGTCTTATGTTGGTTAATATAACTAAGGTCAAATAGAAAATATCGATGTGATTAATTTACATAATCTTCTAGACTTGAAAATATTATCGATCTTCAATATGAAAGCTCAACTTTGATTATAGTCAAATCATGGCATGAAGTTCATCGAGTGACTATAGTTGGGTCGATTGAAAGTATTGGAAGTGAAACACTAATCAATATAGGATTCCTCTCCTTAGTTATGTGGGGTTAGTATCAGGTCAACTAAAATCAACTCAAAGTCAAAATCTCTGGCAGGAGTAGTTCTGTAAATAATTATTATTATTACTAAATCAAGGACATTTTGTTTGGAATGTACAGTTGATTATGGATGATGTTGAAATTTTAAATATTACAAAATTCCCTAAGTTTAAAGTGATATAGTTTTGACAAAGAGAATTAGTGTAACTAACAGCCACAACCAAGTACGCTTAACAAAGTAAAATTGGATTTTACCAAAACTAAGTAAGTAGTAAATTTATCAGAATATCACACCACCTGCTAAGTGATGTGTAAACATTAATGTTCGAATTGTTTGATATTGACCGCTGACCAAATTCATACATAAAGAGTCACATTATTTGCTAAGTGATGTGTAAACGCTAATATTCGACTAGTTCGTTATTAATCGCTGACCAAATTTAAACATAAATTATTAAATTTGCATTAAACATGTATTTATTTAATTATTTGATGATTTAACTTACATATTTGTTTGATTTACTAGATGATTTAACTCATATATTTATTTAGTTACATATAAGTAAATATATGAATATTTATTTTATTGACTGATTTAACTTTTATAAACATACCATTGTTTGATTTATTAAAACAAAATTTATAATTTAACTTAATTATATACACATTTGTTTAGTTTATCTTGTGATTTAACTTATGTGTTTGTTTAAATTATTACGAGATTTAACTTATATATCTGTTTAATTTATTGTATATTTTAAAATAATATATATATACATATATAAGCTCTAATAAACTCTTATTCAATTTATTGAAACAAAATTTATAATTCAACTTAATTATATATATGTATTTAATTTATCGTGTGATTTACTTTTACAAACATACTCTTAGTTAATTATTGAAACAAAATTTATAATTTAACTCAATTATATATAAATTTGTTTAATTTGTCGAGTGATTTAACTTATTTTTTTTTTAATTTATTGTGTACTTAAAAAATCTATTTTTTAACTCGAACAAACTCTTGTTTAATCTATTTACCATTCTTTTAACATCGTAAGGTGATGTTTATACTAAGTATTCACATAAAATACATATATAAACATATGTTTCTTGGGATTAAAAACTAATGCATAAGTACATATCGTATACTATACATATATATAAGTTTGTGGTTCTGTATACGTATATAGTTAACCATATATATAACAAATGTTTAAGTTATTACATACCCAAGGAATATTGATATAGTTGGGCTTATGATCCAGCCATTTTGCAACGGCTCTAGTGAGTGTGGAATGCATCTTCATCCACTTCTTCAGTTATCTCCACACCTTGACTTTGAAGCTCGTCAATCCTAGCTTGATATTTCGCCTATTTTATAATTGACGTATTCATTTAAATTTCATAAACATATATACACATAAATATTATGCAAATGAATTAAGCTTTATGGATAACATACTGTAAACTCTATAGAAGCATCATCTACCTAACTATAGGCGGCGAATCCATCCGATGACTTAATCCTGTGAGTTTTGCAAAAGGGTTACCAATGTAGGCTCATTATGATGTTCTTCGTACTGAAATTTGAATTAAGTACACTATCATATAAGTCTATTTTATTTATTTTAATTTTTTAATAAATTTAACAAATAAATACGTACTAGATCGTTACGATGATCTGTGTATAATCTGGAGCCATTGATATGCAATCTAGGATTTCCATTCCTACTTTTGACGTTCTTTTTTATGATGCCTTGAATTCCTCTGACTTCCAATCTCGTAAGAACTTCTAATCATATACTCCTAAGAAAGGGCTGGATGTTTTTTGCCACTCCTACGCATACCATATGACGACTCATGGGATTTTCTGGATGCTATAGCCGACCAAGCCATATACACTACCTCTCCATGAGCGCCTCTTTCCAACAAAATTTCTTCTGTAAATGTAAAGTTAATATACTATGAACAAAATGATATACATATTTATATAGTGTGTTATGTAATAAAATTATTATACCTGAAATTCTTCGAATATGACTCTCTTCACCTTAGTGGAATGGTGTCGAATGAAGGCTAGAATGCCATGATCCTTGGTAGCAAGCCTTCATGGATAGATGCAATGATGCTACTAAATTCAAACATGTATACATATATGAATGTATGGATATTTAATTAATATATTATTGTATATATGTGTATGTGTATGTATGCATGAGTGTATATGTATGTCTATGTGTGTATATGTGTGAGTGTATACATATGTATATGTATGTGCCTGTGAGTGTATGTGTAGGTATGTGCGAGTGTATGTGTATGTATGTGTGTGTGTTTGAGTGTATGCATGTAATTAATTTCTCACCCCAATCCTCGCTCTCTTGGGACAACATTAAGTCGGTTGACGGAGGTGAAAGAGTCTATCCCAAATACACAGTAGATGGACTAGTACCATTGATAGGAACATCAACAAGTTTGAATGAATGGTGGCATCATACGTACTGCATCTAAGGGTGTAAATCGGTCGGACCGGACTGGATGGAGGTGTGATCATTTTTTGTCATAAATAAAATCGGACCGGACACGTACAAGACGAGATTTATATTTGTACAATTTTTGTTGTCCTAGCACATGTCCTAAATGAAATCGGACAGACACGCACTTTTCGGACACGGACTCAAATAGACATGGACAAACATTGCTAATCACATCAAATTTTATGTTGTTTAATAGAATTTCCATTAACTATATTATTTTTATCAATGTTTATTGAAGTATAAGCATTTTATGAATCCTCACTCAATTAACCGACCAAGTAGTTATCATATATGTTTTGAGAAACATAGAGGATATATTTAATTATAAGAAATTCGGACGAATTCGAACGAACACCGAACGGACGAGATTTTTACTCGTACAAATTTTATTGTCCTAACTCGTGTCCTAATTGAAAATTGAACGAACTCGGACGGACATATTTCGGCAAGGACATGAACGGACATCAGACACTCGTACAAAATTAGCAGCCCTAACTGCATCAATGTCATGTTCTGATGACTTGGAGCCACCATGACCTAATGATGAGCCACCTTGACCTGATAATGAGCCATCACGGTTGTGTCGGCATCTACTAGACATATCTGTTATAATAATACATATATAAATGTATATGATTGTGACGACCCGACTTTCTAACTCCAGAAAGACGTATCATCAATGAGAAAAGAAAGGGATAGAAATAGAAAAGAATAGAAAGAAAGAATAACAACATCAGAATCTCACAGCGGAATGGAACAAAATATAATACATCAACATAACTATTACATAGTTATATATACATCAGAGTCATACAATATCATACAACAGACTGTCGTCTACATATATGTCCATACATACATCCAAATACATCATACACTGATTAACACAGCGAAACTATATAGATAGATACATACGTCTGGTCTTCTGCTCCAACTCCTCCAGAAAAATCTATACTTCGAAACCTTCACTTGGCTACTCATAAAAATTTGAGTACCCAAGAGTTTATGAAAAACAAAATATAAACTACAGGTCAGACATGGGTCTTGTATGAGTAAACGGTTTAAAGTTGTTTAACTTTGAAAATCATTTGAAAATAAAGGTCTCACGTAAGACTTCCCACACATAAATACAGGTAAGTTTTTACCTTACGCTAACCAAAACAATTTATAGGAATTCAGTGATATTATAATAGTGTCTAGGGTTTTCAAGTAAAATACAGAAATAGCTGAAATGCTTACATCTCACATTCCAACATAGTTGGGCACAATCAAAACGTATGACTCTTATTTGAAATTGGATCCCATACAATGGCAGGGCTACTGGGGTACCCCCCGTCACAGTACGTGGCCAAGATCACCGTATCGAGGAGCCATCCTAGCTCCTCTGCAACACAAGGCTGGAACCATTCCTTACTGAACAGTCCCGAACAAGATAACCCCGCAGTTGGCTGCAGACCAACCGCCCACATAGCCGAATAAAAAGGGACATCTAGACAGGGGTATACGTCGTCCTGCTTCGGCATGATCCACTTAACCTTGCTGCACATCCCTTGTTTTAGTCATTCTCGGTTGATGAGGCTTGAGGCTGCGCTTACCTTTATAGAACATATCTCTTAGAATGCTCATCGTCCGCCTGACGATGTGCTGAAAGCATTTAATCCATATAAGTTCGTTCCGGGTTCGAATGAAACCGAAGGCATTATCTCGTTACACTCGTTTTGGAATCACCCTCAGAGTTAACGATGATAACCCTTACATTCTGAAAACACCATCTCGATCTTCACTTTAGATTTCACGACCTAACGTTTAATTTGGATCGATGTGGTTTTCGGAATATCAAATTGATACTCGATCCGGTCTCATCGAAATCCAAACGCCATTTTAAAGGGCAAGTTGTTTAAATTAATTTTAAACAGTTTAATTCAACAATTGAATTCACATAGCATTTATCACAGATAAATCATACACAGTCATCACAGATATATCCAGAATATCACAGAACATCACAGGATATAAATGCATATCATAGTCAATCAAACAGAATCATCGATTCATATCAACATTTAGTTTGATTAATTTAAACTTAATTACTTGCTTAAGAATAAACCATATTTTATTCTTGCTTAGTTAATTACTAATTAATTAACTTATTTAAATTTATTAATTATTCACTTAATTAATTAATTAATTCTTAATTATTAATCAATAACCTTAATTATTGATTTATAAATCTCAATTACCCAATTAATTATTACTAATTACTTATTTTACCATTAACTACTAATTAACTTAATCGTGTTATCCTTAATTAATTATTTAATTATTTAATCAGTTAATTACTCTTATTTGTTAATCAATTGACTTTAAATGGTTAATTAGATTCTTAATTACAAATTGGTTTATACAATATTATTATTAAAATCTTTAATTATAAATTTAATTAAATCTTAAACTACTTATTAAATCACAATAATAAGATTAATTTACAATTCTAAATCAACTTATACTTTAAATTAATTTATTATCTTATATTTGCAAAATCCCCCCTTTTTTTATAAATTTTAAAATCAAAATTTTAACTTAAACATGTTAACATCGTCAACTATCTTAATACTAGTTTTAATTTATCAAGATAACTTAAAGTGATTAGGCAAAACACAGAGAGAAAAAGGCCTGAGAAAACTGCTGCACTAACTCGAGCAAACTCGCGATTTCCCCCTGTACCTTCCCAAGTTCCCTCTCTCCTCTCCCTTCTTTCTTTCTTCAGCTTTTTCTTTCTTCTCTGTTTTGTTATATTTATTTTTTTTGTTAAAATATAAAACTGCTGTAACCCATTAACACGCGCGCGCTCAAACCCTGACCCAGAGAAAAACCCGAAGCGACAACACGATTCCCTCGAGCAAAACACGCGACGAACCCACACGTTCGAAACAGAAGATACCCCCACGCCACCGTGCACGTGCATGGTGGTTCGCCAACGATTCTGGCCACCCACGGCGTCCCAACAAACACCAATATCACCAGTCGTTCGAAATCAAAGCCCAGTATTACACGATAGGCTCGAAATCAAAATAAGCTCGAAAAGACGAACTGCAACTCAAACACGATAGAAGAAATCGCCACGTCCTCTCGATTTCGATCATTTGCGACGACGTGGCTTCGGCCATACCTCGCCATCAACTCCCTCTACCACCTCCCAAAGCCACATGGAGCTCGGTTGAGCTACGACGACATGAACATCAAATGTACAGAACCTAAAAACATCGAACCCAAAAACACTACTTTCAATCATTCCCAAATATCCATGCACTCGAAATTTTCTTTAACATTTTTCTGGTGTTCACAAATCAATGCTCTAGCTTCACGTCAAATTTCATCAACAATAATTAATTGAATCATCAGATATTCATGAAAAAGCATTTTCGGTTCACTAATGAACTGCTCTAAGAATAGTTAACTAAAAATCATAATTTTTGTCTTAAAAATCATACTTTTGTATGTTGTTTCAAGATATAAATTCAAATTTACAATTTAAGCTATTCGAATTTTAACCATTATTCACTTTGTACTGTAAATTAAACTTACTGTAACTATGCTGTTATTAAAACAAATTTCCAGGTCTTTATTCTTTGTTTATACAACTTAATAAGTTAAAGTTTGAGTTTTAAATTGTTTACATGGGAGGTATAAATCATCCTCTGTTTCTTTGCCTCAGAATCATGAAAAAAACTTGAAGAACATCATAAAACAGTACATCCTGTAATTACAAACATCACAGAACTGTGTTATATCAACATAATATTTTTCATGTATCAATTATTAATAACTAAATTTCAAAAAAATTAAGTTTACTCACAATATACTGTTGAAACAGAGGGATTTGATGAAGGAAGACTGCAGTTAGAATTTATGAAAGATTTTCTTTTCCTTTGAATCTGATTGAGTTTGAAAGTATGATGTTTATTTATATTTCTTTTCTTATCTCAGTTTTACCTTTAAGTTGTTAACGAACTAAATGATATGAACAAGTAGAATGATGTGGTATTTATAGATAAGAACAGTTATTGTACAGGGCACAACTTCTAGTATAAGCCTTCCCTGGATATGATCAAATTTTGCTTTATGTACTAAAAAATCTAAGATGATATGAATATGTCGGCTGAATGATTTTCTTGGCAAAGAGTGGTGCTAATTAGTGCATATGTTTTCATTTATGTTAACATATAATTAATGTTTGCTGACATATGAATTTGTATAAAGATATTTGTCTTATTTCTTCCAACTTGAATAATGCATATTTCTTTTGGTCAGGTACTACTTCTTGTCTGATCTGTATTTGTACAATGATTTTGTATAAATTTTTTGTTTTATCTTCATCTAGCTTGAACACAATTTACACATGTCACGTATTCTTACTTGTCTATTTTATACATATATTAATATTATGGTTTCCTATGTTTATGTACTTATGTTTATATCCATATTTTTATGAAATACTTATGTTCCATATTTATAAGCTTTATTTTATTTTAATTATAAGAGTAGTTGTTTAGAATACTTCTTAATCTTATTTTTATTTAAAGTTAAATCTTCCAAATATTTGATTTGTAACTTATATTTGCATTAATATGTTTTATATTTATATTTAATATGAATAGAATTGTGTTATTGTAAATATTATTATTAACTACATTTATATAACTGATAATAATATGTCATTAATACATAACTTTTAATTTAATTGAATAAAACAGATTTTATTTTAAATATTGTTAAAAGTGTCTATTTTAAATTTTGAAATTAAAATTTCCTTTATAACACATATACAACTAATAATGTCCAAAATCTTATTTATTTATAAATGAAAATCTTGTATTTTATTTAAATTAGATTAAAAACTTATTATAATAATATGGTCAAAATTCAAGGATGTTACATTCCTCCCCCCTTAAAAGAATTTCGTCCCCAAAATTTAAACAACAGTTAATTTAAAAGCTTAATATTAACATTCCAAACATCCATATCATCCATACAATAGCTAACAATCAAACAGTCAATTCTAACAACATTACTAGTCATCCGGACATAAATTCAGATAAGCTTTCCTAAAACTATCAAGAGTTTCCCAAGTACAATCTCTTGGATCCCACTGCACCTTGACGAGTTTCACTACTTTGTTCCTGAGTTGCTTCTCGTCTTGATCTACAATCCGAATAGGATTTCTAACCACCGTCAAGTTGGGTTCTACTTCTAAATCTTCCTGAACAACTGGTTCTACCACCAATGATGGGTCATGAATAAATTTCCTTAAATGAGACATATGGAATACATTGTGAATCCCATACATCCGCTCTGGCAATTCAATCCTGTCGGCTACAGTTCCAATTCTTTCTAGTACTCGGAATGGACCAATATATCTCGGAGCAAGTTTTCCCGTCTTTCCAAATCTTATAGCTCCTTTGATCGGGGAAACTTTGATAAAAACTAAATCTCCAAATTCCAATGGTCTTCGTCTCTTATCTGCATATTTCTTCTGATGATCTTGAGCAGCTTTCGTCCTTTTCTTGATAAGCTCAACCTTCGCAGAAGCTTCACGAATTAGATCGGGTCCGAGTACAAGTCGATCTTTCGATTCAATCCAACAAGATGGGGATCTACACGGTCTTCCATACAGAGCTTCATATGGGGCCATCTTAATAATCGCTTGGTAACTGTTATTATAAGAGAATTCCACTAGATGAAGATGGTCTTCCCACGATCCACCAAAATCCAATACACAAGCTCGCAACATATCTTCCAGAATACGATTAAGCCTCTCCGTTTGTCCGTCCGTCTGAGGATGATAGACTATACTTAATCTCAAACTTTTTCCCATAGTTGATTACAGAGCTTCCCAGAATTTGCTAGTGAAAATAGGATCACGTTCACTTACTATACTGACAGGAACACCATGCAATTTGACTATCTCCTTCAAGAAAATTTCTGCCAGAGAAGCTGCCGTACGAGTTGCCTTAACCGGTATAAAATGGTCACTCTTCGTTAAACAATCAACAATAACCCATATTCCTTCATTTCCTTTCCTGGTTCTAGGCAATCCGTCGATGAAATCCATCAAAATCATCTCCCACTTCCAATCTGGAATTTCCAAAGGCTGCAATAGTCCAGCCGACTTCTGTTGATCTCCCTTCACTTGTTGGCAGACGGCACATCTGTTTACAAAAGCAGCTACATCCTTCTTCATATTCGGCCATCAGAAAACTCTCCTCATATCTTTATACATCTTCGAGATTCCCGGATGAATATTCAATTTGGAGCGATGACACTCAGCTAATACTTCTTGCCTCAGTCCATCTATATTAGGCACACACAAACGACCATTAATCCTTAAAGCACCTTGATCGTCCATCCTAGAATTCGAATATCGACCGTCTTTAGTTCCAAGAATTATTTCCTCAAAAGATTTATCCTCCATTTTCTTACTAACGATTCTTTCTTGGAGAGATGGAACGATCTCCAAAAGAGGTAAGACCGCATTTCTACTAAGAGCATCAGCCACGACATTCGCTTTCCCCGGAGTATACAGAATATCCAAATCATAGGATGCCAAAAATTCGACCCATCGCTGCTGTCTCAGATTAAGATCTTTTTGAGAGAATATATATTTGAACGGTTTGTGATCCGTGAATAACTCAAACTTTTCTCCCAAAAGATAATGTCTCCAGATCTTTAAAGCAAAAACAATGGCTAACAGTTCAAGATCATGCGTAGCGTAGTTCTTCTCATGTGGCTTCAATTTCCGACTAGCATACGCGATTACTCTGCCATTCTGCATCAGAACTGCTCCCAGTCCAACTAGACAAGCATCCGTATAAACTTCAAATTTTCTTTTTCCATCCGGAATAGCAAGCACTGGTGCACTGGTTAGCCTCGTCTTCAATTCCTAAAAAGCTTCTTCACACTGGGGTATCCATTTGAATTTAGCTCCTTTCCTAGTCAGCTTAGTCAGATGTGAAAAAATCTTTGAATAATCCTTGATAAATTTTCTGTAGTAGCCAGCCAAACCCAGAAAACTGCGAACTTCAGTCGGTGTCTCCGGCTGCTTCCATTCCAAAATAGTTTCAACCTTCGCTGGATCTACAGAAATGCCTTTTCCAGAAACAATGTGTCCTAAAAATTTGACTTCCGATTTCCAGAAATGGCACTTTGAAATCTTTGCCTTCAACACATGCTTCCTCAGAGTTTCCAATACAATTCTCAAATGTTGCATGTGCTCCTCTTCAAATTTGGAGTAGACCAAGATATCATCAATGAATACCAGCACGAACTTATTCAATACATCCCTAAAGACTCGGTTCATGAGGTCAACAAAATAAGTAGGAGAGTTGGTTAACCCGAAAGGCATAACCAATCACTCATAAAAACAATTCGGTCCCCTAAAAGCTGTCAAGGGAATATTGTCTTCAGCTACCCTCAATTGATGGAATCCTGAAGCTAAATCCAGTTGAGAAAAGATAGAAGCTCCATGCAACTGGTCAAAGAGATCACCGATGCGAGGAAAAGGATATTTATTTCAAATGGTCACTTTGTTCAATTATCTATAATCAACACAGAACCTTAGCGAACCATCCGATTTGATAACAAACACCGCAGCAGAGCCCCAACAAGAAAAACTGGGTCTAATCAAACCCTTCTCCAAAAGATCCTGTGTCTGCTTAATCAACTCTTCTCTCTCTCTAGGAGGCATTCTCCTACTGGGCTGAATCACCGGCACAACTCCTGGAATCAAATCAATACAAAACTCTATTTCTCGATGTGGCGGTAGACACTTAACTTCTTCAAATACGTCAGAAAAATCTTGAACCACATCGATTTCTTCAACTGTCTCTTGAGAAGTCTCAACTCCTTGCAAAAGACTACTCAAGTGAAATCCAGAACTATCGCACGACACTTTGGCAATCCTACCCAAATCAGTCTCCAATGAAACTGTCCTCTCATCACAATTCAGGACTGCTTTATACTTATCGAGCCAATCCATTCCCAAAATAAGATCGAATCCTTTAAAATTTAACACATATGGGTCACAAGAAAAGTTGTGGGATACATAAGAAATCTTCAAGTCTTTACAGATAGTATCTAATTTGGTTGCTCCACCTATAGGATTAGATACAAAAATGGGACGATCCACCGTACTAGGGTTGAGAGAGAACTTTTCTACTAATCCCAGAGATATGAAACTCAAAGAAGCACCCGATCAAACAAAACTTTAATATATTTGCCATCTAAGAGTAAGGTACCTTCCAATACCCCTTTGCCTTGAGAAGAAGAAGATGGACCTGCTTCCAGAGCAAAAACTTTATTCTGAGGTGCCCTCTGCAAAAGTGGACAATTCTTGATTATGTGACTGGGCTGATGACAATTAAAACACAACGATCTCTGAACCATTGCTGATCCTGGACCACTCTGACGTTGCTGTTGCTGAGATCCTTCTTGAGGACACTGATTTGCCAAATGTCCAATTTGCTGACAATTATAACACTTGTGGGGTCCATTATTGCTTCCTCTCAGTTTCTTTCCCTTGCCTTGCCTTTTACAAAGTGGATTAAACTTCCTTTTATTTGAGTTAATGAAATCCCCTCTCGAAACTACTGTTGTTGCCTCTGATTTCTTGCTCATCAAATTCTCATATCTCAAAGCCATATCAATCAAATCAACAAAAGATCCTTTCAAAAGCACCATCATCTTATCGTGAAATTCTGATCTCAATCCTTGCACAAACTTTTCATTCTTCTTGAGGGGAGTATCAATGAGTCCTGGTCCGTAGCACGAAAGTTCGTTGAATTTGGTCTCGTACTCAGAAACATACATGCTTTCCTGCTTCAGATTCAGAAAATCCTGGTACAATTGGGGTTTCCCTGCTGTTGGCATAAACTTCTCCTCAAATAACTCCTTAAATCTTTCCCATGAAATATCTTCCTCAAGAATATTTGCAATTGTTGCATCCCATCATGCTGTTGCGCTTCCCTGTAGTTGCCACGATGCGATTTCCCTCTTCCGATCATCAGATAACCTCATACTCTTAAAAATGCGCTCACAAGAGCGTAGCCAAGCTTGAACTTCAATTATCGATTTTGAACCTTTAAATGGTTGGCCTTCGAGATTGTTGAAATCTTTGCATAAGGCTGCAAAACTAACTTGAGGCGGTACTAGATTTACAGCCTCACTAGCATTTTGACTTCGACCATCATCAATCGAAATACTGGCCCTAACTCTGCCTCTTCTTCCAGAACTCATGTTGGCCACCTGGACAGGTAACTCAACAAATTTAGATAGGTATATAATTATATGAAAATACAAATACGCACTCTCAAGATAAATATTATTCAAGAGCCTAGGTACTCGCTCAACCTAGCGCTCTGATACCAGCTGTGACGACCCGACTTTCTAACTCCAGAAGGACGTATCATCAATGAGAAAAGAAAGGGATAGAAATAGAAAAGAATAGAAAGAAAGAATAACAACATCAGAATCTCACAGCGGAATGGAACAAAATATAATACATCAACATAACTATTACATAGTTATATATACATCAGAGTCATACAATATCATACAACAGACTGTCGTCAACATATATGTCCATACATACATCCAAATACATCATACACTAATTAACACAGCAGAACTATATAGATAGATATATACGTCTGGTATTCTGCTCCAACTCCTCCAGAAAACTCTATACTTCGAAACCTATCACTTGGCTACTCATAAAAATTTGAGTACCCAAGAATTTATGAAAAACAAAATATAAACTCCGGGTCAGACATGGGTCTGGTATGAGTAAACGGTTTAAAGTTTTTTAACTTTGAAAATCATTTGAAAATAAAGGTCTCACGTAAGACTTCCCTCACATAAATACGGGTAAGTTTTTACCTTATGCTAACCAAAACATTTTGTAGGAAATTCAGTGATATTATAATAGTGTCTAGGGTTTTCAAGAAAAATACAGAAATAGCTGAAATGCTTTCATCTCACATTCCAACATAGTTGGGCACAATCAAAACGTACGGCTCTTATTGGAAATTGGATCCCATCCAATGGAAGGCTACTGGGGTAACGCCCGTCACAGTACGTGGCCTAGATCACCGTACCGAGGAGCCACCCTAACTCCCCTGCAACACAAGGCCGGAACCATTCCTTACTAAACAGTCCCGAACAAGATAACCCGCAGTTGGCTGCAGACCAACCGCCCACACAGCCGAATAAAAAGGGACATCTAGACAGGGGTATACCTCGTCCTGCTTGGGCATGACCAACCTAACCTTGCTGCACATCCCCTGTTTTAGCCATTCCCGGTTGATGAGGCTTGAGGCTGCGTTTACCTTTATAGAACATATCTCTTAGAATGCTCATCGTCCGCTTGACGATGTGCTGAAAGCATTCAATCCATACAAGTTCGTTCCGCTTCGAACGAAACCGAAAGCATTATCTCGTTACACTCATTTTGGAATCACCCTCAGAGTTAACGACGATAACCCTTGTATTCTGAAAACACCATCTCGATCTTCACTTGAGATTTCACGACCTAACGTTTAATTTGGATCGATGTGGTTTCCGAAATATCAAATTGATACCCGATCCCGGTTTCATCGAAATCCAAACGCCATTTTAAAGGGCAAGTTGTTTAAATTAATTTTAAACAGTTTAATTCAACAATTGAATTCACATAGCATTTATCATAGATAAATCATACACAGTCATCACAGATATATCTAGAATATCACAGAACATCACAGGATATAAATACATATCATAGTCAATCAAACACAATCATCGATTCATATCAACATTTAGTTTGATTAATTTAAACTTAATTACTTGCTTAAGAATAAACCATATTTTATTCTTGCTTAGTTAATTACTAATTAATTAACTTATTTAAATTTATTAATTATTCACTTAATTAATTAATTAATTCTTAATTATTAATCAATAACCTTAATTATTGATTTATAAATCTCAATTACCCAATTAATTATTACTTATTACTTAATTAACCATTAACTACTAATTAACTTAATCGTTTAATCCTTAATTAATTATTTAATCAGTTAATTACTCTTATTTGTTAATCAATTAACTTTAAATGGTTAATTAGATTCTTAATTACAAATTGGTTTATACAAGATTATTATTAAAATCTTTAATTATAAATTTAATTAAATCTTAAACTACTTACTAAATCACAATTATAAAATTAATTTACAATTCTAAATCAACTTATACTTTAAATTAATTTATTATCTTATATGCGAAATCCCCTTTTTTTATAAATTTTAAAATCAAAATTTTAACTTAAACATGTTAACATCGTCAACTACCTTAATACTAGTTTTAATTTATCAAGATAACTTAAAGTGATTAGGCAAAACACAGAGAGAAAAAGGCCAGAGAAAACTGCTGTACTAACTCGAGCAAACTCGCGATTTCCCCCAGTACCTTCCCGAGTTCCCTCTCTCCTCTCCCTTCTTTCTTTCTTCAGCTGTTTCTTTCTTCTCTGTTTTGTTATATTATTTTTTTTTTGTTAAAATATAAAACTGCTGTAACCCATTAACACGCGCGTGCTCAAACCCTGACCCAGAGAAAAACCCGAAGCGACAACACGATTCCCTCGAGCAAAACATGCGACGAACCCACACGTTCGAAACAGAAGATACCCCCACGCCACTGTGCACGTGCACGGTGGTTCGCCAACGATTCCGGCGACCCACGGCATCCCAGCAAACCCCAATATCACCACTCGTTCGAAATCAAAGCCCAGTATTGCACGATAGGCTCGGAATCAAAATAAGCTCGAAAAGACGAACTGCAACTCAAACACGATAGAAGAAATCGCCACGTCCTCTCGATTTCGACCACTTGCGACGACGTGGCTTCGGCCATACCTCGCCATCAACTCCCTCTACCACCTCCCAAAGCCTCACGGAGCTCGGTTGAGCTACGGTGACGCGAACATCAAATGTACAGAACCCAAAAACAATCAAACCCAAAAACCCTACTTTCAATCATTCCCAAATATCCATGCATTCGAATTTTTTTTAACATTTTTCTGGTGTTCACAAATCAATGCTCTAGCTTCGCGTCAAATTTCATCAACAATAATTAATTGAATCATCAGATATTCATGAAAAAGCATTTTCGGTTCACTAATGAACTGCTCTAAGAATAGTTAACTAAAAATCATAATTTTTGTCTTAAAAATCATACTTTTGTTTGTTGTTTCAAGATATAAATTCAAATTTACAATTTAAGCTATTCTAATTTTAACCATTATTCACTTTGTACTGTAAATTAAACTTACTGTAACTATGCTGTTATTAAAACAAATTTCCAGGTCTTTATTCTTTGTTTATACAACTTAATAAGTTAAATTTTGAGTTTTAAATTGTTTACATGAGAGGTATAAATCATCCTCTGTTTCTTTGCCTCAGAATCATGAAAAAACTTGAAGAACATCATAAAACAGTACATCCAGTAATTACAAACATCACAAAATTTTGTTATATCAACATAATATTTTTCATGTATCAATTATTAATAACTAAATTTCAAAAAAATTAAGTTTACTCACAATATACTGTTGAAACAAAGGGATTTGATGAAGGAAGACTGCGGTTAGAATTTCTGAAAGCTTTTCTTTGCCTTTGAATCTGATTGAGTTTGAAAGTATGATGTTTATTTATATTTCTTTTCTTATCTCAGTTTTACCTTTAAGTTGTGAACGAATTAAATGATATGAACAAGTAGAATGATGTGGTATTTATAGATAAGAACAGTTTTGTATAGGGCACAGCTTCTAGTATAAGCCTTCCCTAGATATGATCAAATTTTGCTTTATGTACTAAAAAATCTAAGATGATATGAATATTTCGGCTGAATTATTTTCTTGGCAAAGAGTGGTGCTAATTTGTGCATATGTTTTCATTTATGTTAACGTATAATTAATGTTTGCTGACACATGAATTTGTATAAAGATATTTGTCTTATTTCTTCCAACTTGAATAATGCATATTTCTTTAGTCAGGTACTACTTCTTGCCTGATGTGTATTTGTACAATGATTTTGTATAAAAGTTTTGTTTTATCTTCATCTAGCTTGAACACAATCTACACATGTCAGGTATTTTTACTTGTCTATTTTATACATATATTAATATTATGGTTTCCTATGTTTATGTACTTATGTTTATATCCATATTTTTATGTTATACTTATGTTCCATATTTATAAGCTTTATTTTATTTTAATTATAAGAGTAGTTGTTTAGAATACTTCTTAATCTTATTTTTATTTAAAGTTAAATCTTCCAAATATTTGATTTGTAACTTATATTTGCATTAGTATATTTTATATTTATATTTAATATGAATAGAATTGTGTTATTGTAAATATTATTATTATTAACTACATTTATATATCTGATATAAAATGTCATTAATACATAACTTTTAATTTAATTGAATAAAACATATTTTATTTTAAATATTGTTAAAAGAGTCTATTTTAAATTTTGAAATTAAAATTTCCTTTATAACACATATACAACTAATAATGTCCAAAATCTTATTTATTTATAAATGAAAATCTTGTATTTTATTTAAATTAGATTAAAAACTTATTATAATAATATGGTCAAAATTACGGGATGTTACAATGATATACTAAATATGATAAATCCAACTTCATATTATAGTTGGTTGGTAATTATCAATATAATATACTTAGCACGACAAACAGAGAAAAATGAAAATAACATGCATATATCAAATAATCTGTCAATAAATTATACATAAGCTACCAATTGTCAACATCTTTATAAATATCATTCTTTACAATATCATCATCATATTCATGTTCATTTACTTCGACATCATCAACATTGACATCTTCATCTAATTCAACTCCATCAAATACTTCATTGTTAAGTGATCCTATATCATCAACATCTGCTATTTGGAATATTTCATTGTCATTTAGATCATTGGAACGACTGGTTATCAATTACAATCATATCCCCATTGAATGAGCATCTAGATTTTGTTTTAATGACATCCTAACGGTCGTCCTTGTTGTTGTTCATGGCATGATAAGGCGCACAATAAAATTGTGTTACTTGCATCGCTAGTACAAAGGGATCGTTTCCTTTATATCGCCTATTATGATTTACTTCAACAAGTGGATAACCTTTAAGTACATGAGGTACTCCTACATCAGGAATAGTGTCAAGCTAATTGCATTTGAATGAAGATGTTTTAAGCTCTGGTATTGCAGAATAAGCAAGTTTAATTATTTCCTATGACACTCCATAATAATCTTGTAAATCATCACCCTATTCATCACCTTTAATACAAACCCCACTGTTGTAAGTTGTTTTACTGGCTCCAAATTCCTTTGTGTGAAATTTAAAGTTGTTTACATGCAAGATTGGGCATTTTCCATATTTCATCATTGGACTTAATGTAAGAGTTTTATAAAAAATATCACCGACTTTGTAACAACCCTAAATTTAAGCCGTAATAATTAGTTCATTAATATTCTAGATAATAAAATAACTTTGTAAAATTATAAAAATTGAGCTATAGGAGTTGCAGCATTGTGTCCGTGGTAACTTTCTAGTCAATTTTCGTATATAGAACGTCAAAATCCGAGCTAATATGAACGAGTTACAAAATAAACAAGAATCGAAAATAAAAGAATATGCATACATACATACATACATACATACATACATACATACATACATACATACATACATACATACATACATACATACATACATACATACATACATACATACATACATACATAACGTGCGGTCGACCCGCCTTCCCTAATGAGCGAAGGAATGAACGTTCGATTGTTCAATTGTTGTACGCATCTTTTGCATTATTTGGCTTCATCTGGCCCTTTTATTCTTGCATCCGATGACTCCTATTTAGCCTATGACGTGGTTGCATCCTATTCAATTCCCAAATCCAACGGCCTGAAATCCACTTCTATCCCTATAAATAAGACCCTTGGCCTAACACTTTTTCTCATTCTAGATTTTCTCCACTTGGGTTCACCTTTTCAGGAAGGACTCTAAAAGGAATAATTTTCCAAGGAGAGTATATTTTTAATAAAATTATTTTTAACACCCCAAGTGGATCTGTTATAACCCATCTTTCATTCCACAGAAAGACGCATCATGATTAAGAAAGAAAGGGATAGAGAAGAGATAAGATTGAGAAGAAAGAACTAAACAACATTAGAATCTCATAGCGGAACGAATAAAATATATTACATCACATAACATATTACATAGTATCATATACATCAGAGTTACACAGCTTATACAACACAAATTAGACAGTTATAAAGATCTGTCTATCATACAACTCTAATATAATAAAGACATCATCACAGAGATATAACACAGCAGAACTACAAATATCTAAACGCTGAAGCTTCCTGCTCCAAATCTCCTCCAGAATTCGTCAAAGCTAACCTGAATCCCTTGGCTACTCGTAAAAATTTGAGTACCCAAGAGTTTAATAAAATAAAAAATAAACTCCAGGTCAGACATGGGTCTGGTGTGAGTAAACAGTTTAAAGTTTCTTAACTTTGAAAACCTTTGAAAACAAAAGGTATCTCGTAAGACTTCCCACACATAAATATGGAAAAGTTTTTAGCTTACGATAACAAAAATATTTGATAGGAAATCCAGTGATATTATAATAGTGTCTAGGGTTTTCAAGTAAATAGAAAATATATGAAATTGTTACATGATTAAATTCCAGCATACTAGCCATAAAGTAGGTTATACAATCAAAACCGTAAAGGCACGTAAGGAAAATGGGTTCCATCAATGGCAGGGCTACTGGGGTACCGCCCGTCATAGTACCTGGTCTAGATCATAGTACCGACGATCCACCCTAAATCTCCTGCAACACAAGGTCGGAACCATCCCTTACTGGATAGTTCCGAACAAGACAACCCCAAAGTTAGTGCGACCAACCACACACTAAGCCGAATAAAAGGGAATTCTAGACAGGGGAAAATCTCGTCCTACTTGGGCGCGACCCACTTAGCCTTGCTGCACCTCCCATGTTTTAGCCATCCCCGGTTGATGAGGCTTGTGGCTACGATTACCATTTAGAACACATATCTTGGAATGCTCATCGTCCTCCATTGACGATGTTAGAAAGCATTCAATCCATACAAGTTCGTTCCGGGTTCGAACGAAACTGAAGGCACTATCTCGCTACACTTATTTTGAAATCACCCTCAGAGTTAACGACAACAGCCCTTGCACTCCAAATCTTCATCTTGAAACTGAAAGCACTATCTCCGTTATACTCGTATTGGAATCACCCTTAGAGTTTTAATGACAAATAGTTCTTACCCTTCGAGTCTTCAACTTGACTTGAAAATTCATGACTTAACGTTTAATTTGGATCAATGTGGTTTTCGAATATTCCAATTTGGAAATCCGATCCCGGTCTCACCGAAATCCAAAACGCCATTTTAATGTCCAAGTTGTTTAGGGGTTAAACAATTCAATTTATTATTTATATTCACACAGATAGATAATTCCCTTATCATAATATATAGATAATCCATATTATCACAATTCAACCAAAGTATCTCATATCACAAAGCAACCCATATCACATATCAGAGATATCACATAATCCAAGGCATTCAATCTTATTCAATCATTCATAAGCAAGATTAATCAACCACACCATTCCTAATTAATTCAATTAACTACCAATGAATGAAATTAATTACTTAATTACTTTTAAATCCTGCTTATTTACATTAATTAATTATAACCCAATTAATTAATCATCCCTTAATTATCCATCTTAATTTAAACATCCTTGATTAATTATTCTTTAATTACGTTAAGTAATTAGCCTTTAATTAATTACACAAATTAATTATCCTAATCATTTACAGTAATTAACCTTTAATTACTCTCATTAATTACATTAATTAATGATCCTATAATTAATTAATTAACTATAATTAATTACATTGATCCTTAATTAATTACATTAATTAATTATACTTTAATTAATCACTTTCCTTTAATTAACCTTAATAAATTACAAACAGTAATTAACCATCCTGTAAATACTTTCCTTAATTAATTAACTCGTTAATTAATTATATTAATTAATTCTTAATTAATTATATTAATTAATTCTTAACTAATTATACAGAGTAATTAATCCTTAATTACTTCCACTGAGTAATTAATCTTCATTTACTTTTCATTAATAATTCCCCTTTAATTAATTACACTCAGTAATCAGTAATAACCCATTAATTACTTACACTAAGTAATTACACTTCATTAATTACATTAAGTAATTTTACTTAATTAATCATCAAGTGATTATATTTAATTAATTAAACAAATTAACTAACTTAAATTAATCACATAAATTTTATTAATTACAATTGAGTAATTCATCCCTTTAATTACTTCCATTAATTAATTACTCCTTAATTAATTACCTTTAATTACTTAGATTAATTAACCCTTAATTAATCAAGTAATTGACTATCCATAATTAATTAATCCAACTAATTATCATTAATTAATTAATTAATTATCACAGGTTAATGATTCTTTTCTTAGTTACATTCATTAACTATTCACTAATTACTTATCCTTGATCACTATAAGTGATTAATTTTAAATTTATTTTACTAATTGATTACATTTAATAAATCACAATCTTAATTAAATAAAGATAACTTCTTTATTATAATTTAAATACTTCATTAGAAACCATTTAGAAATCAATTATATACTTAAGAATATATATAATTGATTTTAAAACAAAACAATTTACTTTAAATATACTTTTAAAACTTGGAACATTCTTACTTAAAACTTGTTTAAATTTCTTTCTTAAAAACATTGATCCAGTATATTTATTTGAAAACACCTTTAAATTCAAGTACAAAATTAATCTAGTTTGTAACAACTTTAAACATTTATATTTTTGAAAATACATTCAATTTAAACATACCTTAAAAATTGACTAACATTCTTTAGAAATTTAATTAATTTAACTAGCTTTTCCTTTTTGAAAACCTGAATTTGATTTCTTTCTAAAATTTGAAACCTGTTTACGAACTCAAAAACGAAACCGAGCAAAACTATCGAAAATCCAAGCAAACCATGCATTCAACTCGAGTTTGACCCGAGCTACCCTGCTTCTTTCCCAAACTCACGAAACCCATTAACAAAAGTGCATCGTGCACGTGCACCAGCCACCCAAGTTACTCCGATCATCTAGGCCGGCCTCGACACACGCCGATGATCCCCACTATCCTTCTGACCACTCAGGTCCGAAGATCTCACCACAAAATCGAAACGAGCAAATCGAGCGACAATTGAACCAAAAACCACTTTGATCAGAAATGGCTCGCCACGACGATCTCGCGACCGGAGCCTACGACCTTTCGACCAGAGCATCATCACCGATCCATGCAACGATCTCCACCCTCGCGATCATCTCCGATGATCCAATGACGATGCACGAACCCCATTTATCTCATCGTCCCAAGCAGGTCTTCGAACCCTAGATCACCTTTGCCAAGCAACTCCGATCAACTGAAAAATCTTATACTATTTTTCCTGTGATCAACCACCTACCAGCATCCTTCGACAACGATCATGGCGACTAACACCATGTCGATCGTCTGAATTTAATGATGAACCAAAATCTGACCAACTCTAATTATCTCGACAATTACCTACTTAAAAATCAAGATTTCATTACCTAAATTCGTCATTTTTCATAATGTTTCAGTTTGTACAATCAAGAATTGAATTTAACATTATCAATTTTTGACCCATTTTTGAATCTTACTGTTATTTATAAATTTTTGACATGGATACTTAATATAAATTCCTATAATCATTTTTAAAATTTACATTATCGTGTTATAGATCTTTTTCTTTTAAACATTATTGTCTAAAATCAATTCATTTGAGAGATATGAATTTTGTTGAGGAAGAAGTCTCTGTAAGTACAACAGAGAAGTTACCACCAGACATATACACAAACATTCCATATATATATATACATATATTCCAATCCAACTTCATGCAACAATATATGCTATGTTATCCAGTATTTCATCACATGCATCAGTTAAATCTTAGATTTAAACTGTTTCTAAAGAAAAAGGTTTACTCACTAGATAGTGAAACAGAGGGCAGGCTTCAGGTTTTAAATCTGGAACATGATTGCCTGAGTTTGATTTGTTCTTGACTTTGTTTTACTAGCTGAGTTGAATCTGCTTGCAAGCTTTGCTCATGTTGTAGATGAAATAGATGAAGTTGATTTGCCTGTTTTAAGTTGAATTTGCTTGAAACTGCTTTGCTTAAATCTTGAAACAGTTGACGCTTTTAGTTTTGATTTTATTTTGAAATTGGGTTTTCAGTTTTTCTTAGTTTGAAGATGAAAGAAGATTGAGAGGTTTAAAAATGAGAAAGTATGCAATTAGCCTGGTTCCTTCTAATAAATATGTTATTTATAAATTAAATTTTAAAGGAACAAATGTTGCCACTTGTTATTAGGCTTGCTTCTTGCCTTACAAATGTAGATTACATATTATTATTATTATTATTATACAAATGTAAAAAGCTATGTTTAAATGTTTGCAAACGTTAAAAACCCTTTATTAAATATAATTTTTTCTTAACTACTTATGTTATATACATTTGTGAATTGTTGTTTATATATGTTTTTATAATTTTTATATATTCGCAAACTACACTTAGTTCATAATATTCAAAAAGAAAGAATACTTTAAACCTTTTATATATACACACACACATATATTTATATATATTTATAAACCATTTTAGTTTAAATAATTTTTAAAGAAATAATTTTAAAAGTAAAAAAATTGAACCTTATATTAAATATTAACATGTAAAGGTTATATATATATATATTCAAATTATATTTATACAAGTTAAAAATTGAAAAGAAAGAATACTGAAAATAAAAGGAAATAAACCTTTAATTAAATCTTATTTGAGCAAAAATGTATTTTTAGGCAAATAGACATTTATCTCAAATGTTTTGGAAATATATGGTTAAATTTTAAATAGCTTTTAAAAGGTATTGTATTAAATTCAAACATAATTTTCCAAATTACAATATATATATATATATATATTAAATTTGAAAACATATTTTTATTTGTTAATTTCAAACTAAAGCTTTTCTATTTACAATATATACAAATATATATACATTATAAATAGGAAACATTCTAATATTAGCCTTGAAAATTATTATGTTGAATTTTAAAACATGACTTCAAATTACAATCAGAGAACATATCTCTTATTAAATTAAAACCAAAGACTTTCTATTTACAATATATATACCAATATATAAACATTATAAATAGAAAACAAATGTTATTTAGCTTTGAAAAAGATTAATTTTACCAATTAAATATTTTAAGATTATTAAATCAATTTACATACCTATTAACAAAGGTTATTAAATTGCTATTGCCCAAAATTCTGGATCATCACATTTCTCCCCCCTTAAAAGAATTTCGTCCCTGAAATTAAAAAAAAAAGATAATTTAATAATCCAACAAATGTTTTATTTACAAATATCAAATCATACATATCAGCCATACACTAACAATCATAGCAACCAATTTACTTAAACAAACAAACCTAATTATCCTGACACAATTCAGTATTGGTTATCCCAATTCTATCTAGAGTTTCCTAGGTACAAATACTAGGATACTCGCTCTATAGAATCTCAACTAGCTACACTACTCTGATCCTGAGCTCCTACTCATCTAGATCTATAATCTGAACAAGTTATCAGTCACAGAAAAATCTAGCACGACCACCAGATCCTTCTGAACTGCTTATTCCATAACCAGTGATGGACCATACACGTACTTCCTCAGAGATACATGAAATACCTTGTGAACCCCAGCCATCCGAACTGACAATTCAATCCTATAGGCCAAAGAACTTATTCTTTCGAGAATACAGAAAAGATCCAAAATACCCTGGAACTAGCTTCCAGTCTTACCAAATCTTATTGCTCCCTTTTACCGAAGAAACCTCACCCAAAAACAAAGGCTTTGACTTTGAATTCCAAATTCCTTCGTTTCTTATCACAGAACTTCTCTGACAATCTTGGCTGCCCTCATCCTTCCTGATCAGCTTGACCTTCATAGATGCCTCTCAAAACAACTCTGGACCAAGAATAAGACAAATCTTCGGATTCTACTCAACAAGATGGTCCTCTCAAGATCCGCTGCAATCCAGGACACAAGCTCTACTTCACAAACATCAGTAGACTTCAGACTTACTTCTCTTATCCGGAATAACCAAAATAGGCGCACTAGACAACCCAGCCTTCAAATACCGAATGAACTTCCTGTAGAAACCCTCTAATCCAAAACAAATGCGAACTTCCATAGGAGTCTGTGGTTTCTTCTACTCTAGAACAGCTGCTACCTTGCTTCCCCTGTGCAACTTTGATTAGAAGTAAGTGAGAATGCCGTCGATGCACTCGAGCACAAACTTGATCAACACATCCCGGAAGACACGGTTCATTAGATCCACAAAAGAGAAAACATAGAAGCTCTATGAAATTCCGAGTCTGTTCCACCAAACTCTCTCTCTAAGAACCAAGTCGACACGAAAACTCAATTTCCGATGCTAAGCAAACCTTGACTTCTTCGAAGATATTCGAAAAAAATCCATAACAACTTCGATAACTTCTACCTCCTCCTAAAAAAACCTTTATCCTAAGTAAAAGATTACTCAGATGACCTCTAAACTATCACAAGTCACTTCTGCGATCCAACCCAGTTCAGTTCCAAAGAAACTGTTCTCTCTTCACACATCTGAACAGCTTATTCTTGTCCTACAGAAGAAGCTGGTGGTCCACCTTCAATAACAAACTCCCTGCTCTGCTAAGCTTCCAAAAGTCTGGGCTGCTGACAGAAGAAACACAAAGATTTCTGAACCATCGAAGAAACGGGTTCACTATGCTGCTTCTGAACTCCACTTCCAGGATACTACTACACCAAAAGACCTTCCTACTGCCCATAAAACTCTTCCGTGCTGCATCGCTGCTACAGTTGCCGAATACTTTTGTCCATAAGCTCTTCAAACCTCAAAGCTACCAGCCAATTCCATAAAAGAGTCTTCGAGATGTTAGACAGTTCTCAAGAAACACGGGCCTCAAACCAAGCACAAAACATCTCACTCTTCTAAGGGGGTGACAATGAGACCATGTCCGTAGCGAGGCAACTCATAGACCTTAGTCTCATACTCCAATACAGACAAACTCCCTTGTTTGAGATCTAGAAAAATTCCTTAGCAGCTGAGTCTTCCCTGTGGTAGGTAAAACAGTTCCTCAAAAGCTTACTCAAAAAGAAAACACCTTCGGGAATATCCATAGTCACTGCGTCTCACCACGCAGCTGCTCCTTTCTGAAGTTGCCAAGATTCCATCACTTGCTACTGCTCATTCGACAGATCCACCCTCTTGAAAATTCCCTCACATGAGCACAACCAAACTTGTACATCAAAGATGGACTCCGAAACTTTAAAATGTTTCCTTCAGAGATCTAGTGAAATCCTTACACCATGCTACAAAGCTTACTAGAGGCGGTATTGGGTCTACATCCTCGGCATATACTCTTCCAACCTCAATGCTCAGACTTCTTTCATTAGTGGTAGTTGTGCTACACACACCACTGCCCTCAACCAAAGAGCTCATGTTGGCAAACCTGAACAGGTAACCCAACAAATCAGGTAGATATATAGATACACATAAAAATACAAGTACGCTCTCTTAAGAAACATACCACTCCAAAGCCTAGGTTTTCACTCAACCTAGCGCTCTGATACCAACTATAATTGTTTAGGCTTTTCAACCATCGACAGCGACCACTCTCCGCCGTGGCATAACAATGGTACCTCGAATTTGCTTTTACGGCCAACCTCTCGACTCGCAACCAACCCATCAAGGCCTTATACTACCTCTCAGGGACATATAGGGGTAAGAGTATCCTGCTCGCCATCAAACACGAAGCGAGAACCACTTATCATGCTGTACTGAAGCAAATCCGATCACGGTCTCACCGAAATCCAAAACACCATTTTAATGTCCAAGTTGTTTAAGGGTTAAACAATTCAGTTTATTATCTATATTCACACAGATAGATAATTCACCTTATCACAATATATAGATAATCCATATTATCACAATTCAACCAAAGTATCTCATATCACAAAGCAACCCATATCACATATTAGAGATATCACATAATCCAAGGCATTTAATTTCATTCAATCATTCATAAGCAAGATTAATCAACCATACCATTCCTAATTAATTTAATTAACCGCCAATGAATTAAATTAATTACTTAATTACTTTTAAATCCTGCTTATTTAACATTAATTAATTATAACTCAATTAATTAATCATCCCTTAATTATCCGTCTTAATTTAATCATCCTTGGTTAATTATTCTTTAATTACCTTAAGTAATTAGCCTTCAATTAATTAAACAGATTAATTATCCTTAATCATTTACAGTAATTAACCTTTAATTACTCTCATTAATTACATTAATTAATGATCCTCTAATTAATTAATTAAATATAATTAATTACATTGATCCTTAATTAATTACATTAATTAATTATACTTTAATTAATCACTTTCCTTTAATTAACCTTAATTAATTACAAACAGTAATTAAATATCCTGTAAATACTTACCTTAATTAATTAACTCCTTAGTTAATTATATTAATTAATTCTTAATTAATTACACAAAGTAATTAATCCTCAATTACTTCCACTAAGTAATTATTCTTCAATTACTTTTCATTAAGTAATTTCCCTTTAATTAATTACACTCAGTAATTACCCATTAATTACTTACACTAAGTAATTACACTTCATTAATTACATTAAGTAATTTTACTTAATTAATCATCAAGTGATTATCTTTAATTAATTAAACAAATTAATTAACTTAAATTAATCACATAAATTTTATTAATCATAATCGAGTAATTCATCCCTTTAATTACTTCCATTAATCAATTACTCCTTAATTAATTACCTTTAATTACTTAGATTAATTAACCCTTAATTAATCATGTAGTTAACTATCCTTAAGTAATTAATCCAATTAATTATCATTAATTAATTAACTATCACTAGTTAATGATTGTTTTCTTAGTCACATTCTTTAACTATTCGCTAATTACTTCATTAAGTAATTATCCTTAATCAGAATTGGTGATTAATTTTAAATTTATTTTACTAATTGATTACACTTAATAAATCACAATTTTAATTAAATGAAGATAAGTTCTTTATTTTAATTTAAATACTTCATTAGAAACCATTTAGAAATCAATTATATACTTAAGAATATATATAATTGATTTTAAAACAAAACAATTTACTTTAAATGCATTTTTAAAACTTGGAACATTCTTATTTCAAACTTGTTTAAATTTCTTTCTTAAAAACATTGATCTAGTATATTTATTTGAAAACACCTTTAAATTCAAGTACAAAATTAATCTAGTTTATAATTACCTTTAAAAACAAACAACTTTAAACATTTATATTTTTGAAAATACATTCAATTTAAACATATCTTGAAACTTGAGTAACATTCTTTGGAAATTTATTTAATTTAACTAGCTTTTGCTTTTTGAAAACCTGAATTTGATTTCTTTTTAAATTTAAAACCTGTTAACAAACTCAGAAACGAAACCGAGCAAAACTATCGAAAATCCGAGCAAACCAAACAACAACACCGAGTCCCACAAATCCTGCTACTTCGAGAAAATCATGCATTCAACTCGAGTTCGACTCGAGCTACCCTGCTTCTTTCCCAAACTCATGAAACCCAGTAACAAAAGTGCACCATACACGTGCACCAGCCACCCAAGTCACTCCAATCAACTATATCAGCCTCGACACATCGCCGATGATCCCCACTATCCTTCTAACCACTCAGATCCGAAGATCTCCCCATAAAATCGTAATGAGCAAATCGAGCGATAACAGAACCTAAAACCACTTTGGCCAGAAAATGGCTCGCCACGACGATCTCGACGAATGGGGCCTACGACCTTCCGACCAGAGCATTATAAATACCCAAACTCGACCTTCGAAAATCGACACCCGTAATTCACCCGTATTCGAATGCCGCAGATTCAAACGTCGAATCTGGTTCGCCAGAGCTTATAACACATTTGTACAACAACACAGCGGAAGAAAATAAATATATCATTGATACATAATAGTATTTGATACAACACATTGAGACAATTGATATCAACATCAGAGATACAAGATAACAGCGGAAGAAATAACTCCAAAAAATAATATCCTCAGAAGTCCTTAAGATGATACTCCAATCAACTACAACACCATTGCCAATGCCCCAAGACTAGAAAGACTCCAAACCAAAAAGCGAGAACCACCATCAACACTGAAGTGAAGAAACTCGATCCAAATGCGATTGCCAATATCCAGAGATTGAATGCTATCGAATCTACACCTACTATTCGATTATATGAAAATCCTAACTCTAGACTGCCCGTGTGGAAAATTACGGGCATCCAGAGTTTAGGAAGGGAATAATAAACTCCGAGTTAGTCATGGGACTGGTGTGAGAAAACAAAAACAGTTAATCTTTGAATAAAATAATCAACAAGAAATAAAATGGAAATCCGCAATGCTTTTTGGAAAATGAAACGACCATAAGGCCTCCCACCGAACACATAATGCAAACGCAGAATTGGAGGAGATCTCTCCTTATGATAGTCAAACATGCTTGATACGCGAAAACCTTTTGATATTATTATTAGTGCATAGTGCAGAAAATCTTTCGAAAGTATAATATTAATCTTAGCCAGCATACCACATTTCGTCGTATTCCTACTATAGCTACCATCTTCAATAGCAGGTTACCGCCACATTTCATGGTAGGTTATACATCTAAAACCGTATAGGTCTCGTATTGTTTTGTTTGGATTTCCAATAATGGTCAGGCAAAGGAACTTCCCACACCGAACGGAATGCCTCTGGAGGGACGCCCTCGAGAACCTAACCAGATCTCTACCAACACAAGGTCGGGTTACCTCTGTAACTAGGTAACAACTGACACGAGCATGCCATCCCCTGGTTGTTACCGACCTTTATTCGAGGTACCTCTACACCAACAACCACAAAGCAATAAGTTTGCAGCAACCACATAGGTAAATATCTGGGCTCCATACCATGATACCACCTTTTATCTAGAATGAAATAGACATACCCTCTGGGGCGCTACCCCCAAATAACCTTGCTGCAACGATTCCTGTTTCGACCATTCCGGGTTGTGAGGCTTGATAAAGTCTCGCCCACAAAGCTACGCTTTTCACAAAGCCACGCTTCGATCAACAAACGATAAGCCGCACTTCGTATGCCACATTACCAAATTGGGAATGTATCACTAGTAACCATCAACTACATAACCTCTGAGCTCATACGTCTCAGAGAAGGGTGTTAAGCTAAGAGAATAAATTCTCCGCCACCAAACAGAAATGCATTTGATGGAAACCAGTTTTACATCTCAAAGTGTAATGTTAGACACATATCCATACAAGTCTGTTTCTGGTTCGAACAAAACCGAAGGCACTTCCAAAGAAGCCCTTGCACTCTAGGAATTCTCAATTCGGATTGGACTCCCCATCCCATATGGAGATCTCTGTGCCGACGTGACTCGGTGCAGAGACATTGACGGGTAATCCTTTCATTCTCGAAAATACCCGGTCTTCACCACCGGTCTTCAAATGCTATCCATTTCGTCGTATCATTATTCGGAATGGGTTATATGACACAAAGTCCTCTCCTGGCTAAACTGAATAATGAGCGCAACATTTTAAAATCATATGGATAATGGGATCTCAGTTAAGTCATAACTTATTACCCAAATTTTTCTTCAAATGGTTTAAACAAATTACCATTCTCAAATCTTTAAACAAAAAAGATTCACTTTATAAAGTTCACTAATCTTCTACAAAGATTCATTCATGGTTTTCAAAACAATTTCCTTTTCAAATTGGATTAACTCATCCAATCATTAAATCAAAGACTAAATTCATAGCATTCAAAACCATTTCAAATATTCATAACTTTCAAAACCAATTCCATTTCAAATCTTTTATACAAAAGATACACCTTTAAGATCCTCTTCAATTTCCAAACAAAGTTCAACCATCTTTCACAAAGATTCATTCGTAACTTTCAAAACTATTTCAATTCCATTTCAAACTTGAAATCTTTCAACACAAATTGGAAATCCTTTCTTTATATGAAAGCTACTTAATTACCTGATTGATCAACTTTTAATCATCAATTAATTATTCTTTAACTGCCATCATTAAATAATTATTCTTTAATTATTAAGTAATTATAAATCATTAATTATTTAATTATCGTTAATCATATTAATTAACTTAACCTTTAAGTTAATAATTTAAAAACATTTGATTAACTCCTTAATTACTTTGTTAAGTTTTATTTTAAAATATATGTTTAAAACCATCTTTAAACTTAACTAATTTGAAAATATTTTATTTCAATCATTAACTTCACATTCCAACTTAACAAATAATCATCATGTTAAAAAGATTAAATTTAAAAATAAGTTTAACTTAGATTGTTTATGTTTTAAAACCAGAAATCATAACGCACGAGACTCGCCCGAAAGCTTCCCGAGATAAAAACCTATTGACTTCGAGTTTTCCCCCAAACAACCCGAGTACCTTCCAAAAATTTCTTTTTAAAACTTAAAATTTTGTTTAAGTTTTTATTACCCGGTAAAAAACAAAAACAATCGAACTAATGCTCGAGCCTGCATCCAATTTTCCCGAAGAATACTTCGGGTTCATAGCCTTTCTTCCACAACCCAACTGACAGATACAACCTCGCCACTGTGCATATGCACAGGCACTCTAGCCATCTCCGATCAAAACAGCGACCACCCACAGATCATCGTTGACCACCTCTACAAATCTCGACCACCCATCTCTGATGATCACATCGGAAATCAAAATTTGACACTCGATTGGTTTCCTAGAACTAACTATGATCACCAGAAAACTCCACGTGTCGAGGATTCCGATCGCCAGAATCCACGCTGCTCCTTCCAGAGACACGTCACATCTTCACACACCAATCCCCCCAGTCTCATTGATTCGGATCCATCCTTGATGACACGCGAGCATAGGAATCGTCGACAACCAAACCTAGCCATGAAACCCTACTCCACCATTTCCTGGCCACTATGACCTTCTAAAAAATCCTTTAACATTTTTCCATGATCTACAACACCTACGCCATCTTCCACCATGTTCACGACACAAACAAACTTGCCGATCGACGATAATCGACCATAATACCCATTTAGATAAACTCAAAATTTCTCTCTGGTTCCAAAGCAATTTTTTTTGATTTAACCTTTAAAAATTATGATTTTCGAAGGTGATTTCAATCATATAAATGAATTAGCAAATTATGATATTTGAAATTAATATATCTTAAGGCTTCACTGTTTATTTCCCATTTTCCAGATAAACTCAAACCCGTTATACTTAAAAGTAATTTTAAATCTTAGTTTATGATTAAACAATCATAGTTTATTTGAATACCACAGCCTATAAAGATTTAAATGAGGAGATTTAAATTCTAACTTGTTTTAAACCTTGTAAAATAAGAACAGGGTATATATATTTATATATTACAAACACGCACAGACATTTTTTTAAATTTACACATGCATTTATATTTATAAATAAAATAATATCACTCACATCCATTATCATAGGCAAACCAAAAATTCATGTATACAAGTTCAAAAGTTTGCTCACCTGAGACTTGGAAAGAACCGGACAAAAAGTTTGGGCCTGAATTTTAAAACAGTGAAGAAGCCTGACTTGAGCTTAAGCTTTGAATTTGTTTGATTTTGATTTACTTCAGTTTTGAATGCTTTAACTTTGCTTTTGATCTGTGAGTTGCCTGAAACTTAAATCCTTGATTATTTGTTCTGCTTTGCCCTGGATAAAGTCAGGTTGCACTTGATTGCTTCGGATCTTGTTTTGTTTCAGGCTTGAAACTTTTTTTACTTTTATTTCCAGATTTTGGTTATTCCTTTTGATTTGGTTTTGTTTTCCAAATTTGAAGTTTGAAAACAGGATTTTTGTTTGGAAGCTTGTTTTGGGATGCTTCAGATTTTTGATTTTTCATTTCCCAGGTTTTTTTGGATTGTTTTCAGGTTGAAATGATCTCAATTTTTCTTCTTTGGAGTTTAAAAGTGATAAAAGAAATGTTAAAGAGAGGGAATAGGAACATATAACCTGATATTTTCTTTTTATCGGTTATTTTAGAGATAAAAGAAATAGAGGACGCTTGTACTTTTTTCTTGTTTTCATAATTATCACTTGTCTTAAAGTTTTTTCAAAATGTTTACAAATCTTAAAAATGTTTACACATGTATTTTACAAGTATTTATGTTTTCTTATTTGTACTTTTATATATTTTAATTTAAGATAAATTTAAGCCACTTGTAATTACAAATAATAATATGCCTACACTTGTTAATTTTAAATGAACACTTATTAGATTCATAACTCTTTAACTCACACTTGTTAAAGATAATCAATATTATGTTTAAGCCCTTGTTTTAAATAATCTATAACTTTGTTTCGAACTTTACTTTATTTTAATTTATGAAACATGTTTATTTATTTTTCTTTTCTTACATTTTAAATCCAAGTAATTATGAATGTTTATATTTATGCATTTTCTATTAATTGTTCTTATACAAAATTTAAAGAAATGATTTTTAAGTTCTAATTAAATAGCCACATATATACATATATATTAAAAGTATAAAGGTTTTTAAATCCAATTTGTTTTTATAATTTTTATTATTGAATTTCCAAATCAAAGTTTAAATTTTCAATTAATATATATATATATATATATAACATATGTATATTAGAAAACAAATTTCTATAAATTTAAAATATGGTGTTTTTCAAATTCAATTTTTTTTTAATTATAATATCAATTCCAAAATTCAAACTAAAAATTCATTTACATATATATATATATATATATATATATATATATATATATATATATAAATAAACAACACATATCTTTATTAATTCTGGAAAAATTTAATTAAATTTACAGTTTAATCCAAAATTTATATTAATTTCCAATTTAACATTGGCTTAAAAACATGGAATGTTACAGATTCCTCCCCTTAAGAAAATTTCGTCCCCGAAATTTGCTAGATAGGAAGGTGATCAAAGAACCGATATTATATTTTACCAGATCAAACTAAACATTCATTCTGCATTTGGCTTACCAAATCAGAATATCAACAATAATTATGAGAACAAACTCATTCAATTTTTACGAAATATTTGGGTCATCGGTCTATGAAATATGCAGGGCATTGGTTAGTTCGAAGGGAAAACTAACCGTTCGTAGAATATATCTAGACCCAATAAACAAACAATGGATACTCAACTCAGGTCAGAATATCAAAAATATATACTAGCTTGCCACTCTTTGGACTTTGATTCTCACAGAAATTACAATAGAATTTCAAATTTGGTTTTAATAGAAATCGTTTTATCGATACAAATCTTCATATTTTGTTAACCAATTTGTTTCAATTTAAAATTTCAAATTCATTTGAAGTTAAGACTGAAGATGAGAATACAAAATAGAACTTATCTACAATGATTCGCAAGGCCATCACCATACCGAAGCTTTTCCTTGCAGCTGCCACGAAGCCATCAAAGAATTGAAATTGGATGATCAACAAAGGAGATTGATAGAGAAAGTTGTTTCTGTTGTTGCAGCGTATTGACCATTTGTAGTGGTATTTCCCTATCCCCTACTTCATCCTCTTCTTGCACTCATACTCACTATCAGTGGATAGTAAGAGAATTTACTGAGGCATACAGACGGATATCTAAGGGACACTCCTTCTAGGGCGTTTATATCCCAATCTCTAATGAGCTACCTAATGTGTTATACACCTGAGCTAAAGTTTCAACCTTCAGCTCTGATACCAAATATAATGAGCCTGACTCGACCTTCGAAAATCGGCACCCGTACTTCATCCGTATTCGAATGCTGCAAATTCAAACGTCGAATCATGTTTGTCGGAGGTTATAACATATTAAGTACAACAACACAGCGGAAGAAAATGAATATGTCATTGATACACAATAGTACTTGATACAACACATTGAGACAATTGATATCAACATCAAAGATACAAGATAACGACGGAAGAAATAACTCCAAAAGATAATATCTTCAGAAGTCCTTAAGATAGATACTCCAATCAACTGCAACACCATTGCCAATGTTCCAAGACTAGAAAGACTCCAAACCAAAAAGCGAGAACCACCATCAACACTGAAATGAGGCAACTCGATCCAAATACGATTGCCAATATCCAGAGATTGAATTCTATCGAATCTATACCTACTATTCGATTATATAAAAATCCCAACTCCAGACTGCCCGTGTGGAAAATTGTGGGCACCCAGAGCTTAGGAAGGGAACAATAAACTCCGGGTCAGTCATGGGACTGGTGTGAGCAAACAAAAATAGTTTATCTTTGGATAAAGCAATCAACAAGAAGTAAAAGGAGATCCACAATGCTTTTTGGAAAATGAAACCACCATAAGGCCTCCCACTGCATACACAATGCAACCGTAGAATTGGAAAAGATTTCTCCTTATGATAGTCAACATGCTTGATACACGAAAATCTTTTGATATTATTATTAGTGCATAGTGTAGAAAATATTTCGAAAGTATAATATTAATCTTAGTCAGCATACCATATTTCGTCGTACGCCTACTATAGCTACCACGTTCAATAGCAGGTTACGGCCACATATATGGCAGGTTATACATCTAAAACCGTACAGGGCTCGAATTGTTTTGTTTGGATTTCCAACAATGGTCAGGCAAAGGAACTTCCTACACCGAATGGAACGCCTCTGGAGGGATGCCCCCGAGAACCTAATCGGATCTCTACCAACACAAGGCCGGGATACCTCTGTAACTAGGTAACTACTGACACGAGCATGCCATCCCCCGGTCGTTACCGACCTTTATCCGAGGTACCTCTACACCAACAACTACAAAGCAATAAGTTCGCAGCAACCACATAGGTAAATATCCATGCTCCATACCATGATACCACCTTTTATCCAGAAGGAAATAAACATACCCTCAGGGGGTGCTACCCTCAAATAACCTTGCTGCAACGATTCCTGTTTCAACCATTCCAGGTTGTGAGGCTTGACGAAGTCTCGTTCACAAAGCTACGCTTTTCACAAAGCCATGCTTCGATTAACAAATGATCAGCAGCACTTCGTATGCCACATTACCAAATTGGAAATGTATCACTAGTAACCATCAACTACATAACCTCTGAGCTCGTACGTCTCAGAGAAGCGTGTTAAGCTAAGAGAATAAATTCTCCGCCACCAAACAAAAATGTATTTGATAGAAACCAGTATTACATCTTAAAGTGTAATGTCAGATACACATCCATACAAGTCTAATCTGGGTTCGAACAAAACCGAAGGCACTTCCAAAGAAGCCCTTGCACTATAAGAATTCCCAATTCCGATCGAACTCCCCATCACATATAAAGATCTCTATACCGACGCGACTCAGTGCAGAGACATTCGACGGGTAATCCTTACGTTCTCGAAAATACCCGATCTTCACCACCGTTCTTTAAATTCTATCCATTTCGTTGTATCATTATTCGGAATGGGTTATATGACACAAAGTCATCTCCCGGCTAAACCGAATAATGAGCACAATATTTTAAAACCATATGGATAATGGGATCTCAGTTAAGTCACAACTTATTACCCAAAACTTTTCTTCAAATGGTTTAAACAAATCACCATTTTCAAATCTTTAAACAAAAAAGATTCACTTCACAAAGTTCACCAATCTTCCACAAAGATTCATTCATGGTTTTCAAAATAATTTCCTTTTCAAATTGGATTAACTCATCCAATTATTAAATCATAGACTCAACTCATAGCTTTCAAAACCATTTTCAAAGATTCATAGCTTTCAAAACCAGTTCCATTTATAATCTTTTATACAAAAGATACACCTTTAAGATCCTATTCAATTTCAAAACAAGGTTCAACCATCTTTCACAAAGATTCATTCATAGCTTTCAAAACTATTTCAATTCCATTTCAAACATGAAATCTTTCAACACAAATTGGAAATCCTTTCTTTATGTGAAAGCTATTATTATTTGAAAACACATAGTTTCCGTTTCGGAAAAATCCGATTACATTTGCACAACTTGAATCCCTTCAAGTATAAAACTTGAGTTAAATTCAAATTTCCAAAATAATATTTTTAAATTGGTTTAAAGCCCATATAAACACATTTATAACTTGTATAACCTTTTTAAACCATAATTTCCAAACATAGAATTCAATTCAAACCTTGAATTCAAATTCAAATTCAAATCAAATTATTTAAATTTCAAAACTTTATCAAGTTATTACAAATAACTTTTATCTTTAAAACTCCCTTTCAAATTTTTTCATATTTAGTCCAATTTCATTTCCAAAACCATTTGAATTCAAAATTCAACTTTAAAACCATTTCATAATATTAAATTCAAATATTTGTGACTTAACCCATTTCCTCGTGCAATCCATATTTTTGTGTGTATGGTTTAGTCCAGGGGTTTTATACAATAGTGCAACATCATCAAGCATCATAGATTCAATCATATCAATATCGATAAGCGGTATATCTATAACGCTAATCTTCATTCACAAATTCACAGATAACATAAATTTATCACAGATAAATAAATTACATTCATCACAAATAAATAAATTACATTCATCACAGTTCAAATCAAAATAATTCATATCACACAGCATCACACATCAGGGATATCAAACAATTCAGCATTCAATAAAATTAAACATTCATAAGTAGGATCAATTAATCATCCGATAAATTTAAATCAGATTAATTACTTATCTAGGTTAATTAACATTAATTGATTACAAATCAATTAATTAATTATTCTTTAATCATTTATTAATTAATAAATTAATTAACCTTAAATTATTAATTAATCATCCTTAATTAGTAAATCGATTAACCTTTAATCATTAAATAATTAACCTTTAATTATTTAATTATCCTTTAATTAATTATCCTTAATTAATTAACACTTAATAAATTATCCTTTAATTAATTACCTTAATTAATTAATCACATTAATTAATTATACTTTACATAAATTATTCTTTAATTACCTGATTGATCAACTTTTAATCATTAATTAATTATTCTTTAACTGCTATCATTAAGTAATTATTCTTTAATTATTAATTAATTATAAATCATTAATTATTTAATTATCATTAATCATATTAATTAACTTAACCTTTAAGTTAACAATTTAAAAACATTTGATTAACTCCTTAATTACTGTGTTAAGTTTTATTTTAAAATAAACTCTTTTAAAAATATAAGTTTGAAAACATCTATAAACTTAACTAATTTAAAAATATTTTATTTCAACCATTAACTTCACATTCAACTTAACAAACAATCATCATTTTAAAAAGAATAAACTTAAAAATAAATTTAACTTAGATTGTTCAAGTTTTAAAACCAGATATCATAACACCCGAGAATCCTCCGAAAGCTTCCCGAGATAAAAACCTATTTACTTCGAGTTTACCCCAAACAACCCGAGTGCCTCCCTAAAATTTCGTTTTAAAACTTAAAATTTTGTTTATGTTTTTATTACCCGGTAAAACTGTAACGCCAAGGAATTTTCGACTCCCGAAAATCCGACATCGACACTCACTTTATCGACTGCCGAGAAATCAAAGGCCGAAAACCGAGATGTTATGGGTTTTTAAAAAGAATTTAAGAAAAAGAAAGAGATAGAAGAAGAGAGAAGATAGAAAATAGAGGGAAAAGAAGATAGACAATTTTTAGAAAACAGAGAAAGAAAACAGAGAATTTGAAAAATAGAAGATAGAAGAATTTTAAAAATAGAACGGACAGAAAGGAAACAACAGAACAACAACAGAATCTCACAATTCGCAGCGGAACAACATATAATAATAAATGAATAATTTTTAAATAAAGAACTATATCAGTTATTACATCACATTATATTTCATTACATCATATCATATCATCAGAGTGTACAACAACATACAACAATAAACAGTGCAGCGGAAAAGAAATACTATATAAACTAGTAATACGCCATGCCATCCAGCTTGCCTCCAGCAACTCCAGAATATCCAGAATATCCTGATAAACCTTTCTCTTGACTGCCCGTGTGGAAAATTGGTGGGCACCCAGAGTTTAGGAAGGAAAACAATAAACTCCAAGTCAGTCATGTGACTGGTGTGAGAACTCAAAACAGTTTATTTATTTTAAAATCAAAAAGAGGGATATTTTTAAATCAATTCGCAATGCTTTTAAAAATGAGACTACCATAAGGCCTCCCGCACACACACACAATGCAAACGCAGAATCGGAGGAGATTTCTCCTTATGATAGTCAAAGATGCTTGATACGCATTTAAAATAACATTTGATATTATTACTAGTGCATAGTGTAGGAAATCATTTCGAAAGTAGAATATAAATCTTAGCCAACATAGACATTTCGAACTATGCCTACTATAGCTACCATCCAAACAGTGGTGACCACCATAAGTGAATGGCAGGTTCTACAACTAATGCCGTACAGGGTTTCGTATTGGGAATTGGATTTCCAACGAATGGTCAGGCCAAGGAACTTCCCATTGCCACTGAGAATGCCTCTGGATGGACATCCCCGAGAACCAAACCGGATCTCTACCAACACAAGGCCGGGTTACTCCTAACTGAGTAACAACTGACCGAATATGCCATCCCCCGGTCCTTTGGGACCTTTTCACCGAGCGCTCGTAATCAATTCACACAATCATAAAGTGTTTTCAACATGAGTAAGTATCTGGGCTCCATACCATGATACCACCCTTTTCCAGAAGGAAATGGACACATCCTAAAGGGTGCTACCCCTCATAACCTTGCTGCTTCTTTCCTGTTTTGACCATTCACGGGGTGTGAGGCTCGACGAATTCACGTCCACAAAAACATACTTTATACAAAAGCCATGCTTTGGGTCAACAAATGATCAACACAATGATCACAAGGATAGACGATCAAATAAATGATCCTATCACAAATAATCAACACAATGATCATTTCAGCATCACTCAGCATGTCACATTACCAAATTGGGAATATATCGCTGATAACATTCAACTACATAACCTTTGAGCTCGTACGTCTCAAAGAAGGGTGTTAAGCAAAGAATAAATTCTTCGCCACCAACAGAAATATATTTGAAAGAAATCGGCTTTATATCTCAAATTGTAATGTCAGGCATACAATCCATACAAGTTTGTTCCGGGATCGAACAAAACCGAAGGCACTTACAAAGAAGTCCTTGCAATCCGGATATTCACAATCCTGATCGGATTTCCCATCACTTATGGAATCTCTATACCAGGAGCGACCCAGTGCAGAGACAATCGATAGGTCATCCTATCGCTCTCGCAAATACCGGTCTTCAACACCGATCTTCAAATGCAATTCACGTCGTATCACATATTCGGAATGGGTTATACGACCCCATGGTCCTTTCCCGGTTAACCCGAATAGTGAGCGCTTATTCAAAAATAAGTGTGCATTCAAATTCAAACAATCATATCAAATACCCAATCAAAGGGAAATATTGATAGTTCGGCTATTGAACTATCAATTGATATGCATACATCACCAGATTCCAAATAATTTTCCAAATTATTTATTTTCCAAAATATCTTTATAAGATATATAATTTCAACACTTCAAAAATAAATCAATATTTATTTTTAACAAGTTTCACTTTCACATATAAATTCCATAATGAATTTATATTTCAAGATATCCATGCATATGCGATTTCAATAATTCATTTCAATTTATCTTCAGAAAAAGATAAATTCTAATTATTCACTTCATATTGGAAAACATTTCCATACTTATTTATTCATAAGTAATTCACAAATTCCTTTTATTTTCAACCTTTGAAAATATTCAATATACTTAAATCGAATTAATTATATTATTCATTCTTTAAGGGAAATCATTCTCTTAAACATTTTTATTTGGGCCAAAACGAATGTTGCGTAAAACATCGTTACAACGTCCCAAAATCACTAGTATAGGGATTCGAAATTAAATAGATATATAAATCCCAATACTAATCAAAAACATTTCCTTTCGGAAATCATTTACTATAACAACAGTGTTATAGTCCACCATTTCCTTTTATTTCTCGAAACATCTATTTCAACAATAAATGTTGAAATCTATGGTTTCGAATCTCAACACATTTTAAAACATCGTTAGATAGTTTTAATTCAATTTAAACATCTCATTCAAAACAATTTCTTTAACATATCATTCACTATTTAAAAACGTGAATATACTTCTTTAACAAATTCCATCCTTTTATTCAATTTAATTCAAAGGATTATTCACTGTCTAAAACGTGAATATAACTCCAATTATAAGTTATAACAATTAACTTATCAAAATAAGTCGTTTGCGAATTTATAAAGCAACGTTTATAAATTCCATTTCTATTTAATTATAAAAACTTCCTTGTTATAAATCTCATTTATTAACTTATTCGATTTATAACTCGGTTATAAACTACAGGTTCATATTATAAGTTAAACACTTATAATCTATTCGTTTGCAAAAACCATTCCATTGAACTTCATAATTATAAATCTTATTACTTTAATAACTTTACAAATTTTATAAACCTACTGTTTATAAAATTCCATTTATAACTTTACCGTTATATAATTCTATGAATTCCATTCATTTACAAAATTCATTTTTACTTCATTCAGACACTTATAAAATCTCATTTTATAATTCCAACATTTTAATTTACAAATATTCATTTGTAAATCCTTTAATATAAATCAATCTATATTATTCTTTAAAACGTCTTAACTCCTTTATAGTTTCACCATTTTTGATTTATAAAATAATCAAACTTCATAAATTCTATATTTAAACTTTTATAATATATTCAAAAATCCAATTTAACTATTTTATAAAATCATTAGTTCATATTTCTCAAAAATCGACTTTTAATCGTATTTCTAAAAATCAGCTTTTTAACTATATTTCACAAAAACCATAATTTTTTATAACTTTAAAAATTATAACGTTTATTTATTTATAATGGATCAATTCCAAAAATATAGTATATTTTCAAAATCACTTTTAAAATCATTTTAAAATCCCAAAATCTGGGTCCAATGATGCTACACACCAAATAGTCAATCACGACTAACAACGATATCATATATCGATATGATAATCCATCAAATATCAAAATATCTGAAATTAAATAAATACTGTTGAGGAATCCAGTTGGATCCCTCCAACCTGTTTCCTGCATCCAAAAACATTAGCACAATACCAATTTCGCTCCAGTACGAAATTATCGCGGTACATGTTTTTATTAAATATTATCCGCTTACTAACGGCGTAATAGGGTCTCATCCGCTAAACAAAAAATGCGGGAAATCAATCAACTGCAATATATACATATGCCAATATATATATATATTGATATTATATATAATACCAATTTCACTGTTTATGAAATATTCGCGGTATATGTTTATATTAAATAACATCCGCTTACTAACGGCGCATATGTCTATTTTAACAATCAATAATTTACAGTCATCATTCAAACATGCATTCAAATATTTTAAATCTAACTATTTAAAATAAAATCGAAATCTATTCGATTGAGTGAGAAGTTCTCACCTTGGTTTTAATTTCCGTTTTAGCGATTTATTTCGAATAAAATTAAACGCGCGTTTAATTTTACCCGAAATTCTCACTAACTCCAAACGACTCCAAACCAACTCCATCGCGTAGTGCTCGTCCATACGATTCCAACGCAACTGAGTTTGCATTTTTTCGACCTCGTATGAAAAAGATATGATTTTTACAAGTTTGTACACAATTTTAACAATACTTAATAACATAACTTTTAAAAATTAAAACCCACACAAATCTTGGCCGTGCATTCCCACATCCAACGGCCCCCCCCTATCTTCCATCTCACGTATTTCATCTCCAGGCAACAGAATTTAGGCCGAACCCATTTATGAAAACTAGGGTTGAATTTATCGCCTCAATCACTCGATGGTTCTTCGATCAGGTAGTTGCAACTCAAAGCCCTACACCACAACCACACACGGCCCAAACCCCAAGGCACTCGGCCTCCTCCTCCACCTCAGGTTGCGTGCGCAACTGGACACGCACGGCCCATCATAGCTCACCCCTCGTCGCTCCAAAACGCATCTCCACCATTGAATCTCTTCGTCTTGACGAGATCTACAAGTTCCTAGTTGAAGTCGAAGTCTATCGGAGAGTGGATGAAGAGAAAATCGAGGAGAAACGATAGTGTTTTCTGGCCGTTCAATTGGGGGCTGGCGGCTAGGGTTTAATGTTGATATTTTTTTTTTTTTTTTTTAAATGAAGGCAAAGGTCTCTATTTATAAGAAACAGCTAGCGTAAACACTATTCATCCCGGGAATTCCGAACTCCGATTTAGACGCCGTAACCAGCGTACCTAGGGTTTATCCCGCGTTCCGGACACAATGGAACAGGTTTCGGAAGCTAATTCGGAAGTATGTGCGAGTTATGGCTGAAAACGTTCAATTTAAATTAAACCGATTTAAGTCGATTTTTAGGCGTTTTAATTTGTACCGGACAAACGGTAAATCCAATTGACTTGAAATTTGAAATCTTACAATAATATCACATTACGGATCCGATGAAACTGGTTTCGTCGAAATCCGAGACTTTTTGAAAAATGGCTATTTTGACTCGCCAAATTTAAATTAAAAACAATTCGATGCGTTTCGAGCTGCCACGATCAAACGATAGCTCCGATTGACACGAAAATTGAAATCCGGTAATAACTAACTATTACGGATCCAATGAAACTGGTTTCGTTCAATTCTGAGACTGTTCAAAAATTGACTATTTTACAGTCGATTATTAAATATTAAAATATTCAATTTTCACAAATTTACTTTTAATTCGATTTTAAAAGTTCTAAAATATTTCTATAACTCCAGTACGATTAAATAAAACTTTACAAATCATTTTCTATCATATTTAACTCTATTTTCAATTATTTCCATAATTTAACATATTAAATTATCGATTTAATTATCCAATTAAATCCAAAAATTCAAATAAAAATTTATTTGACTTAAAAATCCACTTATTAACATTTAAAATTAATTAAATATTCAAATTTAAATTATTAAAAATTCTGGGTCGTTACAATCTTTCCCCCTTAAAAGAATTTCGTCCTCGAAATTACAAGTAAGAAAAGTTACAGAATCTATTAATTTTCCAAAATTCATAATTAAACTTCTTACAAATCTTTACTAAGTTTTCAAATCATACTTAGTTATCTTTTCAAAAACAATCTATATCATTTAACTTTCAACTCTAAAACAAAGTTAAAGTTTTCCAAAATTTTCCCAATTTTCTCAAAAATTTTCTAACGCCTTAAATTTTCGGAAAAATTCGCCATAGTCTCCTTTGCGCGGCTCGATCCGAAAAAAAAATGACAGTATATATATCACAAATATACATCTCATCAAGTAATGAGGCATCCCGAAGGGAAAAAAGTGTAAAAGTGCGATATTTAATCCGAGATATGTACCTTATATTTTATTAGCAAGCATATACGGCTAATATAGCGCTAAAGCGAACTCCAAATGCGAAGCAAACGCGATCCGCACCTACTAAACTCAACAAACAACATGAGAACCATGCATATATGTAAATAGTATCAATATACAACATATATCAACACAATAACTATATATGTCACATAGCACATGTAGTAAAACAATAAATGCAATATATATTCAACCATCAACCAATTACATCCATAACCAATCAATATTCATTTATATTCAATGAAACAGATTTTCAATATCAAATCACATTTGATTCATTAATGTTGGAATTTACTAACATTCATTCTCATTAATTTCAATTAGTTAACATTCACTAATTAAATCCAATTCACATTCAATTCTATTCAAATTTATTTATCTTTAATTTGAATTTCAATTACTTTAGCTTTCCACTTCATTAATACTTAATGAACTTATATAAAATCAACTACAATCATATAACAACCAAAGTATATTAATTTCAACCAAATTCCTTTGCTTTAAATTGATTTTCATTCAATTTTATTCAATTTCTAATAACATTAGATTTCAATGAATTAACACTTTCATTAATTATTTCTTATCAACTTAAATTACATTCAATTGATTAAACATTCAATCCCAAAGTTGAATTCTATTATATAACTCAAGTTCATATTTATTACTTAACTTCATTAATTTAGTTTGATATCAATATCAACTTTATTCAACAATTCTTAAGTTATACTTCCATTTAACTTTAAATTCATTTCTTATTTATAACTCATATTCATAAATATATTCATATAGTTTCACTTCTTATATATATAAGTTTATTTCACAATTGTAAATTACTTTAATTATAATTTCAATTCTTATAATTCATTTACTTATACAATTATTCTTTTATTTAGATTATTCAAACAACCTAACAATCAACTTATATACACTTTAATAATTCTGAAAAATTATTCCTTTACATATAAAAATATAATCAAGGCAAAATTATTCCATTTACCCAATTTAAAATCAATATTGTGTCGAATTGTTCTATTCAAGTGTTTAGAAACCCCTTCGGCTCAGTTTCGAGGCTGTGCTGACGAAAGTTCATATGCCACTCAACAAACCAATCATCACAATATAAAACAATTTTATATTCACTAACAAATACGCACTCATAGCTATTATTACACTCAAATTCATTCTAGAGTACTACTGACTCTATCTCTAATGAGTAATACCCAACAGAACCATGGTTGTCGCTTAACCATCAGAGCTCTGATACCAAATGTAACGCCAAGGAATTTTCGACTCCCGAAAATCCGACATCGACACTCACTTTATCGACTGCCGAGAAATCAAAGGCCGAAAACCGAGATGTTATGGGTTTTTAAAAAGAATTTAAGAAAAAGAAAGAGATAGAAGAAGAGAGAAGATAGAAAATAGAGGGAAAAGAAGATAGACAATTTTTAGAAAACAGAGAAAGAAAACAGAGAATTTGAAAAATAGAAGATAGAAGAATTTTAAAAATAGAACGGACAGAAAGGAAACAACAGAACAACAACAGAATCTCACAATTCGCAGCGGAACAACATATAATAATAAATGAATAATTTTTAAATAAAGAACTATATCAGTTATTACATCACATTATATTTCATTACATCATATCATATCATCAGAGTGTACAACAACATACAACAATAAACAGTGCAGCGGAAAAGAAATACTATATAAACTAGTAATACGCCATGCCATCCAGCTTGCCTCCAGCAACTCCAGAATATCCAGAATATCCTGATAAACCTTTCTCTTGACTGCCCGTGTGGAAAATTGGTGGGCACCCAGAGTTTAGGAAGGAAAACAATAAACTCCAAGTCAGTCATGTGACTGGTGTGAGAACTCAAAACAGTTTATTTATTTTAAAATCAAAAAGAGGGATATTTTTAAATCAATTCGCAATGCTTTTAAAAATGAGACTACCATAAGGCCTCCCGCACACACACACAATGCAAACGCAGAATCGGAGGAGATTTCTCCTTATGATAGTCAAAGATGCTTGATACGCATTTAAAATAACATTTGATATTATTACTAGTGCATAGTGTAGGAAATCATTTCGAAAGTAGAATATAAATCTTAGCCAACATAGACATTTCGAACTATGCCTACTATAGCTACCATCCAAACAGTGGTGACCACCATAAGTGAATGGCAGGTTCTACAACTAATGCCGTACAGGGTTTCGTATTGGGAATTGGATTTCCAACGAATGGTCAGGCCAAGGAACTTCCCATTGCCACTGAGAATGCCTCTGGATGGACATCCCCGAGAACCAAACCGGATCTCTACCAACACAAGGCCGGGTTACTCCTAACTGAGTAACAACTGACCGAATATGCCATCCCCCGGTCCTTTGGGACCTTTTCACCGAGCGCTCGTAATCAATTCACACAATCATAAAGTGTTTTCAACATGAGTAAGTATCTGGGCTCCATACCATGATACCACCCTTTTCCAGAAGGAAATGGACACATCCTAAAGGGTGCTACCCCTCATAACCTTGCTGCTTCTTTCCTGTTTTGACCATTCACGGGGTGTGAGGCTCGACGAATTCACGTCCACAAAAACATACTTTATACAAAAGCCATGCTTTGGGTCAACAAATGATCAACACAATGATCACAAGGATAGACGATCAAATAAATGATCCTATCACAAATAATCAACACAATGATCATTTCAGCATCACTCAGCATGTCACATTACCAAATTGGGAATATATCGCTGATAACATTCAACTACATAACCTTTGAGCTCGTACGTCTCAAAGAAGGGTGTTAAGCAAAGAATAAATTCTTCGCCACCAACAGAAATATATTTGAAAGAAATCGGCTTTATATCTCAAATTGTAATGTCAGGCATACAATCCATACAAGTTTGTTCCGGGATCGAACAAAACCGAAGGCACTTACAAAGAAGTCCTTGCAATCCGGATATTCACAATCCTGATCGGATTTCCCATCACTTATGGAATCTCTATACCAGGAGCGACCCAGTGCAGAGACAATCGATAGGTCATCCTATCGCTCTCGCAAATACCGGTCTTCAACACCGATCTTCAAATGCAATTCACGTCGTATCACATATTCGGAATGGGTTATACGACCCCATGGTCCTTTCCCGGTTAACCCGAATAGTGAGCGCTTATTCAAAAATAAGTGTGCATTCAAATTCAAACAATCATATCAAATACCCAATCAAAGGGAAATATTGATAGTCGGCTATTGAACTATCAATTGATATGCATACATCACCAGATTCCAAATAATTTTCCAAATTATTTATTTTCCAAAATATCTTTATAAGATATATAATTTCAACACTTCAAAAATAAATCAATATTTATTTTTAACAAGTTTCACTTTCACATATAAATTCCATAATGAATTTATATTTCAAGATATCCATGCATATGCGATTTCAATAATTCATTTCAATTTATCTTCAGAAAAAGATAAATTCTAATTATTCACTTCATATTGGAAAACATTTCCATACTTATTTATTCATAAGTAATTCACAAATTCCTTTTATTTTCAACCTTTGAAAATATTCAATATACTTAAATCGAATTAATTATATTATTCATTCTTTAAGGGAAATCATTCTCTTAAACATTTTTATTTGGGCCAAAACGAATGTTGCGTAAAACATCGTTACAACGTCCCAAAATCACTAGTATAGGGATTCGAAATTAAATAGATATATAAATCCCAATACTAATCAAAAACATTTCCTTTCGGAAATCATTTACTATAACAACAGTGTTATAGTCCACCATTTCCTTTTATTTCTCGAAACATCTATTTCAACAATAAATGTTGAAATCTATGGTTTCGAATCTCAACACATTTTAAAACATCGTTAGATAGTTTTAATTCAATTTAAACATCTCATTCAAAACAATTTCTTTAACATATCATTCACTATTTAAAAACGTGAATATACTTCTTTAACAAATTCCATCCTTTTATTCAATTTAATTCAAAGGATTATTCACTGTCTAAAACGTGAATATAACTCCAATTATAAGTTATAACAATTAACTTATCAAAATAAGTCGTTTGCGAATTTATAAAGCAACGTTTATAAATTCCATTTCTATTTAATTATAAAAACTTCCTTGTTATAAATCTCATTTATTAACTTATTCGATTTATAACTCGGTTATAAACTACAGGTTCATATTATAAGTTAAACACTTATAATCTATTCGTTTGCAAAAACCATTCCATTGAACTTCATAATTATAAATCTTATTACTTTAATAACTTTACAAATTTTATAAACCTACTGTTTATAAAATTCCATTTATAACTTTACCGTTATATAATTCTATGAATTCCATTCATTTACAAAATTCATTTTTACTTCATTCAGACACTTATAAAATCTCATTTTATAATTCCAACATTTTAATTTACAAATATTCATTTGTAAATCCTTTAATATAAATCAATCTATATTATTCTTTAAAACGTCTTAACTCCTTTATAGTTTCACCATTTTTGATTTATAAAATAATCAAACTTCATAAATTCTATATTTAAACTTTTATAATATATTCAAAAATCCAATTTAACTATTTTATAAAATCATTAGTTCATATTTCTCAAAAATCGACTTTTAATCGTATTTCTAAAAATCAGCTTTTTAACTATATTTCACAAAAACCATAATTTTTTATAACTTTAAAAATTATAACGTTTATTTATTTATAATGGATCAATTCCAAAAATATAGTATATTTTCAAAATCACTTTTAAAATCATTTTAAAATCCCAAAATCTGGGTCCAATGATGCTACACACCAAATAGTCAATCACGACTAACAACGATATCATATATCGATATGATAATCCATCAAATATCAAAATATCTGAAATTAAATAAATACTGTTGAGGAATCCAGTTGGATCCCTCCAACCTGTTTCCTGCATCCAAAAACATTAGCACAATACCAATTTCGCTCCAGTACGAAATTATCGCGGTACATGTTTTTATTAAATATTATCCGCTTACTAACGGCGTAATAGGGTCTCATCCGCTAAACAAAAAATGCGGGAAATCAATCAACTGCAATATATACATATGCCAATATATATATATTGATATTATATATAATACCAATTTCACTGTTTATGAAATATTCGCGGTATATGTTTATATTAAATAACATCCGCTTACTAACGGCGCATAATGTCTATTTTAACAATCAATAATTTACAGTCATCATTCAAACATGCATTCAAATATTTTAAATCTAACTATTTAAAATAAAATCGAAATCTATTCGATTGAGTGAGAAGTTCTCACCTTGGTTTTAATTTCCGTTTTAGCGATTTATTTCGAATAAAATTAAACGCGCGTTTAATTTTACCCGAAATTCTCACTAACTCCAAACGACTCCAAACCAACTCCATCGCGTAGTGCTCGTCCATACGATTCCAACGCAACCGAGTTTGCATTTTTTCGACCTCGTATGAAAAAGATATGATTTTTACAAGTTTGTACACAATTTTAACAATACTTAATAACATAACTTTTAAAAATTAAAACCCACACAAATCTTGGCCGTGCATTCCCACATCCAACGGCCCCCCCCTATCTTCCATCTCACGTATTTCATCTCCAGGCAACAGAATTTAGGCCGAACCCATTTATGAAAACTAGGGTTGAATTTATCGCCTCAATCACTCGATGGTTCTTCGATCAGGTAGTTGCAACTCAAAGCCCTACACCACAACCACACACGGCCCAAACCCCAAGGCACTCGGCCTCCTCCTCCACCTCAGGTTGCGTGCGCAACTGGACACGCACGGCCCATCATAGCTCACCCTTCGTCGCTCCAAAACGCATCTCCACCGTTGAATCTCTTCGTCTTGACGAGATCTACAAGTTCCTAGTTGAAGTCGAAGTCTATCGGAGAGTGGATGAAGAGAAAATCGAGGAGAAACGATAGTGTTTTCTGGCCGTTCAATTGGGGGCTGGCGGCTAGGGTTTAATGTTGATATTTTTTTTTTTTTTTTTAAATGAAGGCAAAGGTCTCTATTTATAAGAAACAGCTAGCGTAAACACTATTCATCCCGGGAATTCCGAACTCCGATTTAGACGCCGTAACCAGCGTACCTAGGGTTTATCCCGCGTTCCGGACACAATGGAACTGGTTTCGGAAGCTAATTCGGAAGTATGTGCGAGTTATGGCTGAAAACGTTCAATTTAAATTAAACCGATTTAAGTCGATTTTTAGGCGTTTTAATTTGTACCGGACAAACGGTAAATCCAATTGACTTGAAATTTGAAATCTTACAATAATATCACATTACGGATCCGATGAAACTGGTTTCGTCGAAATCCGAGACTTTTTGAAAAATGGCTATTTTGACTCGCCAAATTTAAATTAAAAACAATTCGATGCGTTTCGAGCTGCCACGATCAAACGATAGCTCCGATTGACACGAAAATTGAAATCCGGTAATAACTAACTATTACGGATCCAATGAAACTGGTTTCGTTCAATTCTGAGACTGTTCAAAAATTGACTATTTTACAGTCGATTATTAAATATTAAAATATTCAATTTTCACAAATTTACTTTTAATTCGATTTTAAAAGTTCTAAAATATTTCTATAACTCCAGTACGATTAAATAAAACTTTACAAATCATTTTCTATCATATTTAACTCTATTTTCAATTATTTCCATAATTTAACATATTAAATTATCGATTTAATTATCCAATTAAATCCAAAAATTCAAATAAAAATTTATTTGACTTAAAAATCCACTTATTAACATTTAAAATTAATTAAATATTCAAATTTAAATTATTAAAAATTCTGGGTCGTTACAAAAACACAAAAACATTCGAACTAATGCTCGAGCCTACACCCAATTTTCCCGAAGAATTCTTCGAGTTCATAGCTTTCTTCCACAACCCAACTAACTGATACAACCTCGTCACTGTGCACATGCACCGGCACTCTAGCCATCTTCGATAAATGCCGCGGCCACCCACAGATCATCATTGACCTCCTCTACAAATCCCGGCCAACCACCTCTGATGATCACATAGGAAATCAAAATTTGACACTCGATCGGTTTCATGGAACTAACCATGATCACCAGAAAACTCCACGTACCGATGATTCTGATCGCCAGAACACACGATGCTCCTTCTAGAGATGCGTCACATCTTCACACACTAATCCCCCCCAGTCTCATTAATTCAGATCCATCCTTGACGACACGCGAGCACATGAGTCGTCGACAACCAAACCTAGCCATGAAACCCTACTCCACCATTTCCTGGCCACTCCGACCCTCTGAAAAATCCTTTAACATTTTTCCATCGATCTACAATACATACGCCATCTTCCACAATGATCACGACACAAACAAACTTGTCGATCGACGGCAATCGACCAATACCCATTTCGATCAACTCAAGATTTCTCTCTGGTTCCTAAACTAAAATTTTTGATTTAACCTTTAAAATTTATGATTTTCGAAAGTGATTTCAATCATATAAATGAATCAGCAAATTATGATATTTGAAATTAACGTATCTTAAGGCTTTCACTGTTTATTTCCCATTTTCCAGATAAACTCAAACCTGTTATACTTAAAAGTAATTTTAAATCTTAGTTTATGATTAAACAATCAAAGTTTATTTGAATACCACAGCCTATCAAGATTTAAATGAGGAGATTTAAATTTTAACTTGTTTTAAACCCTGTAAAATAAGAACATGGTAGATATATTTATATATTACAGACATGCACAGGCCTTTTATTTAAATTTATACACATGCATTTATATTTATAACTAAAATACTATCACATACATCCATTATCACAGGCAAAACAAAAATTCATGTATACAGGTTCAAAAGTTTGCTCACCTGAGATTTGGAAAGAATAGGATAAAAAGTTTGAGCCTAAAAGATAAAACAAAGAAGAAGCCTAACTTGAGCTTAAGCTTTGAGTTTTTTTGATTTTGATTTACTTCAGTTTTGAATGCTTTAACTTTTCTTTTAATCTTTGAGTTACCTGAAACTTAAATCCTTGATTATTTGATCTACTTTGCCTTGGATCAAGTAGGTTGCCCTTGATTGCTTCAGATCTTGTTTTGTTTCAGGCTTGGAACCTTTTAGCTTTTATTTCTAGATTTTGGTTCTTCCTTTTGATCTGGTTTTGTTTTCCAGATTTGAAGTTTGAAAACTGGATTTTTGATTGGAAGCTTGTTTTGGGATGCTTTAGGTTTTTGATTTTTCATTTCCCGGGTTTTTTTTTTGGAATTTTGCTTTTAGGTTGAAATGATCTCAGTTTATCTTCTTTGGAATTTAAAAGTGATAAAAGAAATGTTAAGGAGAGGGAAAACATATAACCTGATATTTTCTTTTTATTGGTTATTTTAGAAATAAAAGAAATAGAGGACACTTGTATTTTTTTCTTATTTTCATAATTAACACTTGTCTTAATGTTTTGTCAAAATGTTTACAAATGTTAAAAATGTTTACACATGTATGTTACAAGTATTTATGTTTTCTTATTTGTACTTTTATACATTTTAATTAAGAGAAATTTAAGCCACTTGTAATTACAAATAATAACATGCCTACACTTGTTAATTTTAAATGAACACTTGTTAAATTCATAACTCTTTAACTCACACTTGTTAAAGATAATTAATATTATGTATAAGCCCTTGTTTAAATTAATTTATAACTTTGTTTTGAACCTTACTTTATTTTAATTTATGAAACATGTTTATTTATTTTGTTTTCTTACATTTTAAATCCAAGTTATTATGAATGTTTATATTTACGCATTTTCTATTAATTGCACTTATACAACTTTTAAAGAAATGATTTTTAAATTCTAATTATACATTATTAAATAATCACATATATACATATAAATCAAAAGTATAATTTTTTTTAAATCCAACTTGTTTTATAATTTTTATTATTGAATTTCCAAATCAAAGTTTAAATTTTCAATTAATATATATATAACATATGTATATTAGAAAACAAATTTCTATAAAATTAAAATATGGTGTTTTACAAATTCAATTTTTTATTTATTTTAGAATATCAATTCCAAAGTTCAAACTAAAAATTCATTTACATAAGTGTGTGTGTGTGTGTGTGTATATAACATCACATATCTTTATTAATTCTAGAAAAATTTAATTAAATTCACAGTTTAATCCAAAATTTATATTAATTTCCAATTTAACATTGGCTTAAAAACTGGGAATGTTACAACATCGTCACTGATCCATGCAACGATCTCCAACCTCGCGATCATCTTCGATGATCCAACGATGATGCACGAATTTCACTTATCTCGTCGTCCCAAGCAGGTCTTCGTATCCTAGATCACCTTTGCCAAGTAACTCCGATCAACTGAAAAATCTCATACTATTTTTCCTATGGTCAACCACCTACCAGCTCCTTCGACAACGATCATTGCGACTAACACCATGCCGATCGTTAGAATTTGACGATGAACCAAAATCTGATCAACTCCAATTATCTCGACAATTACCTACTTAAAAATCAAGATTTCATTACCTAAATTCATCATTTTGCATAATGTTTCAGTTTGTATAATCAAGAATTGAAATTAACATTATCAACTTTTGACCCATTTTTGAATCTCACTGTGATTTATAAAATTTTGAGATAGATACTTAATATAAATTCCTATAATCATTTTTAAAATTTACATTATCCTGTTACAGATCTTTTTCTTTTGAACATCATGGTCTAAAATCAATTCATTTAAGAGATATGAATTTTGTTGAGGAAGAAGTCTCTATAAATACAACAGAGAAGTTAACATCAGACATATACACAGACATTCCATATATATACATATATTCCAATCCAACATTCATGCAATAATAGATACTATGTTACCCAGTATTTCATCACATGCATCAAGTTAAATCTTAGATTTACACTGTTTTTAAAGAAAAAGGTTTACTCACTGGATAGTGAACCAGGGGGCAGGCTTCAGGTTTTAAATTTGGAACTTGATTGCTTGAGTTTGATTTGTTCTTGGCTTTGTTTTATTAGCTGAGTTGAATCTGCTTGCAAGCATTGCTCATGTTGTTGATGAAATAGAAGAAGTTGATTTGCCTATTTTAAGTTTAATTTGCTTGAAACTGCTTTGCTTAAATCTTGAAACAGTTGAAGCTTTTAGTTTTGATTTTCTTTCGAAATTGGGTTTTCAGTTTTTCTTAGTTTTGAAGATGAAAGAAGATTGAGAGGTTTAAAAATGAGAAAGTATGCAATTAGCCTGGTTCCTTCTAATAAATATGTTATTTATAAATTAAATTTTAAAGGAACAAATGTTGCCACTTGTTATTAGGCTTGCTTCTTGCCTTACAAATGTAGATTGCATGTTTTTTATTATACAAATATCAAAAGCTATGTTTAAATGTTTACAAATGTTAAAAACCCTTTATTAAATATAATTTTTTCTTAATTGCTTATGTTATATACATTTGTGAATTGTGTTTATATATGTTTTTATAATTTTTGTATATTCACAGACTACACTTAGTTCATAATATTCAAAAAGAAAGAATACTTTAAACCTTTATATATATATATATATATATTTATAACCATTTTAGTTTAAATAATTTTTAAAGAAATCATTTTAAAAGCAAAAGAATTGAACCTTATATTAAATATTAATATGTAAAGGTTATGTTTATATATATATATATATATTCAAATTATATTTATACATGTTAAAAATTGAAAAGAAAGAATATTAAAAATAAAAGAAATAAACCTTTAATTAAATCTTATTTGAGAAAAAAATGTATTTTTAGAAAAATAAACATTTACCTTAAATGTTTTGGAAATATATGGTTAAATTTTAAATAGCTTTTGAAAGGAATTGTATTAAATTCAAACATAATTTTCCAAATCACAATATATATATATTAAATTTGGAAACATATTTTTATTTGTTAATTTCAAACTGAAGCTTTTCTATTTATAATATATACAAATATATATACATTATAAATAGAAAACATTCTAACATTAGCCTTGAAAATTATTATGTTGAATTTTAAAACATAACTTTAAATTACAATCAGAAAACATATCTTTTATTAAATTAAAACCAAAGACTTTCTATTTACAATATATACACCAATATATATATTATAAATAGAAAACAAATGTTATTTAGCTTTGAAAAAGATTAATTTTAAAAAAATATTTATAAAAGAAGATTATTAAATCAATTTAATTACTTATTAACAAAGATTATTAAATTGCTATTGCCCAAAATTCCGGGTCATCACATTCCTCTCCCCTTAAAAGAATTTCATCCCCAAAATTTAAAAACAAAGATAATTTAATAATCCAACAAAGGTTTTATTTACAAATATCAAATCATACATATCAGCCATACACTAACAATCATAGCAACAAGTTTACTTAAACAAACAAACCTAATTATCCTGACACAATTCAGGATTGGTTATCCCAATTCTATCTAGAGTTTCCCAAGTACAAATATTGGGATACTCGCTCTACAGAATCTCAACTAGCCATACTACTTTGATCCTGAGCTCCTACTCATCTAGATCTACAATCTGAACAAGATATCAGATCACAGACAAATCCAGCTCGACTACCAGATCCTTCTGAACTGCTTATTCCATAACCAGTGATGGACCATACACGTACTTCCTCGGAGATACATGAAATACCTTATGAACTCCAGCCATCCGAACTGGCAATTCAATCCTGCAGACCAAAGAACTTATTCTTTCGAGAATACAGAAAAGATCCAAATACCCCGGAACTAGCTTCCAGTCTTACCAAATCTTATTACTCCTTTTTACCGAAGAAAGCTCACCCAAAAACAAAGGCGCCAACTCTGAATTCCAAATTCCTTCGTCACTATCACAGAACTCCGTTGACAATCCTTGCTGCCCTCATCCTTCCTGATTAGCTTGACCTTTGCAGATGCCTCTTAAAACAACTCTGGACCAAGAATAAGACAAATTTCTAGATTCTACTCAACAAGATGGTCCTCTCAAGATCCGCCGCAATCCAGGACACAAGCTCTACTTCACAAACATTAGTAGACTTCGGACTTACTTCTCTTATCTGGAATCACCAAAAAAGGTGCACTAGACAACCCAGCCTTCAGATCTCGTATGAACTTCTTGTAGAAACCCTCTAATCCAAAACAAAGTCGAACTTCTGTAGGAGTCTGTGGTTGCTTCTACTCTAGAACATCCGCTACCTTGCTTTCGCTGTGCAACTCTGAATAGAAGTAGGTGAGAGTGCCATCGATGCATTTGAGCACAAACTTGATCAACACATCCCGGAAGACACGGTTCGTCAGATCCATAAAAGACAAAGCATAGAAGCTCTATGAAATTCTGAGTCTGTTCCACCAAACTCTCTCTAAGAACCAAGTCGATACGAAAATTCAATTTTCGATGCTAAGAAAACCTTGACTTCTTTGACGATATTCGAAAAAAATCTCTGACAACTTCGATAACTTCTACCTCCTCTTAAAAAAACTTGATCCTAAGAAAAAGATTACTCAGATGACCTCTGAACTATCACAAATCACTTCTACGATCCTACCCAGTTCAGTTCCAAAGAAACTGTTCCCTCTTCACACATCAGAACAACTTGTTCTTGTCCTGCAGAAGAAGCTGGTGGTCCACCTTCAATAACAAACTCCCTGCTCTGCCGAGCTTCCAAAATTCTAGGCTTATGACAGAAGAAACGCAAAGATTTCCAAACCATCAAAAAATGGGTTTACTCTATTGCTTTTGAACTCCACTTCCAGGATACTACTAAACCAAAAGACCTTCATGCTGCCTATAGAACTCTTCCGAGCTACACCGCTGCTACAGTTGCCAAAGACTTCTATCCATAAGCTCTTCAAACCTCAAAGCTACCAACCAATTCCATGAAAGAGTCTTCGAGATGTCAGACATCTTCTCAAGAAACACGGGCCTCAAACCAAGCACAAAACATCTCACTCTTCTAAGGGCGGTGACAATGAGACCATGTTTGTAGCGAGGCAACTCATAGACCTTAGTCTCATACTCCAACAAAGACAAACTCCCTTGTTTGAGATCCATAAAAATTCCTTAGCAGCCGAGTCTTCCCTGCGGTAGGTAAAACTGTTCCTCAAAAGCTTACTCAAAAAGAAAACACCTACGAGAACATCCATAGTCACTGCGTCTCACCAAGCAGCTGCTCCTTTCTGAAGTTGCCAAGATGCAATCACTTGCTTCTACTCATCCAACAGATCCAAACTCTTGAAAATTCGCTCACACAAGTGCAACCAAACTTGCACTTCAAAAATGGATTTCGAACCTTTAAAAGGTTTCCTTCAGAGATCTGGTGCCTTACACCATGCTGCAAAGCTTACACCAGGCGGTATTGGTTCTACAGCATCGGCATATACTCTTCCAACCTCAATACTCGGACTTCTTTCATTAGTTGTAGTCGTGCTACACACACCACTACCCTCAACCAAAGAGCTCATGTTGGCAAACCTGAACAGGTAACCCAACAAATCAGGTAGATATATAGATATACATAAAAATACAAGTACGTTCCCTCAAGATAGATATCACTCTAAAGCCTAGGTATTCACTCAACCCAGCGCTCTGATGCCAACTGTAATGGTCTAGGCTTTTCAACCATCGACAGCGGCCACTCTCCGCCGTAGCATAACAGTGGTACCTCGAATTTGCTTTTACGGCCAGCCTCTCGACTCGCAACCAACCCATCAAGGCCTTATACTACCTCTCAGGGACATGTAGGGGTAAGAGTATCCTGCTCGCCACCAAACACGAAGCGAGAAACACCTATCATGCTGTACTGAAGCAAATCCGATCCCGGTCTCACCGAAATCCAAAACGCCATTTTAATGTCCAAGTTGTTTAAGGGTTAAACAATTCAATTTATTATCTATATTCACACAGATAGATAATTCACCTTATCACGATATATATAATCCATACTATCACAATTCAACCAAAGTTTCTCATATCACAAAGCAACCCATATCACATATCAGGGATATCACATAATCCAAGGCATTCAATCTCATTCAATCAGTCATAAGCAAGATTAATCAACCACACCATTCCTAATTAATTTAATTAACCACCAATGAATTAAATTAATTTCTTAATTATTTTTAAAGCCTACTTATTTAACATTAATAAATTATAACCCAATTAATTAATCATCCCTTGATTATCCATCTTAATTTAATCATCCTTAATTTAATTATTCTTTAATTACATTAAGTAGTTAGCCTTTAATTAATTACACAAATTAATTATCCTTAATCATTTACAGTAATTAATATTTAATTACTCTCATTAATTACATTAATTAATGATCCTCTAATTAATTAATTAACTATAATTAATTACATTGACCCTTAATTAATTATATTAATTAATTATACTTTAATATATCACTTTCCTTAAATTAACCTTAATTAATTAGAAACAGTAATTAACCATCCTGTAAATACTTACCTTAATTAACTCCTTAATTAATTATATAATTAATTCTTAATTAATTACACAAAGTAATTAATATTTAATTACTTCCACTAAGTAGTTATTCTTCAGTTACTTTTCATTAAGTAATTTCCCTTTAATTAATTACACTCAGTAATTACCCATTAATTACTTACAGTAAGTAATTACACTTCATTAATTACATTAAGTAATTTTACTTAATTAATCATCAAGTGATTATCATTAACTAGTTAAACAAATTAATTAACTTAAATTAATCACATAAATTTTATTAATTACAATTGAGAATTCATCCCTTTAATTACTTCCACTAATTAATTACTCCTTAATTAATTACCTTTAATTACTTAGATTAATCAACCTTAATTAATCAAGTAATTAACTATCTTTAACTAATTAATCCAATTAATTATCATCAATTAATTATCACTAGCTAATGATTCTTTTCTTAGTTACATTCATTAACTATTCACTAATTACTTCATTAAGTAATTATCCTTAACCACAATAAGTGATTAATTTTAAATTTATTTTACTAATTGATTACACTTAATAAATCACAATCTTAATTTAATAAAGATAAGTTCTTTATTTTAATTTATATCTTCATTAGAAACCATTTAGAAATCAATTCGATACTTAAGAATATATATAATTGATTTTAAAACAAAACAATTTACTTTAAATACACTTTTAAAACTTGGAACATTCTTACTTCAAACTTGTTTAAATTTCTTTCTTAAAAACATTGATCTAGTATATTTATTTGAAAACACATTTGAATTCAAGTACAAAATTAATCTAGTTTATAATTACCTTTAAAAACAAACAACTTTAAACATTTATATTTTTGAAAATACATTCAATTTAAACATACCTTAAAACTTGACTAACATTCTTTGGAAATTAATTTAACTAGCTTTTGCTTTTTGAAAATCTGAATTTGATTTCTTTTTTAAAATTTGAAATCTGTTTACAAACTTAAAAACGAAACCGAGTAAAACTATCGAAAATCCAAGCAAACCAAACAAAAGCACCGAGTCCCACAAATCTTGCTACTTCGAGAAAATCACGCATTCAACTCGAGTTCGACCCGAGCTACCCTGCTTCATTCCCAAACTCACGAAACCCAGTAACGAAAGTGCACCATGCACGTACACCAGCCACCCAAGTCTCCTCGATCAACTACGCCGACCTCGACACATCGCCGATGATCCCCAGTATTCTTCTGACCACTCAGATCCGAAGATCTCACCATAAAATCGAAACTAGCAAATCGAGCGTCAACAGAACCCAAAACCACTTTGACCAGAAATGGCTCGCCACAACGATCTCGATGACCGAAGTTTACGACCTTTCGACCAGAGCATCTTCACCGATCCCCACAGCGATCTCCATCCTCGCGATCATCTCCGATAGTCCAACGACGACGCACGAACCTCACTTATCTCTTCGTTGTTGAATATGCGCTTATATTATTTTTGTTTGATGATAATAAACATATATACATTCGTTTAAATGTATTTGATAATATACTATTTTATTTTTCACAGATTAAATAAATATTTGCAGAATAAAATAAATAACACGGAATTTGAATTCAAACGAATATTTTATTCAAACAAATATTTATTACAATTTTGAATAGTATACAAATTCAAGCTCTCACTATTCACTATACAACTTTGATACAAACTCAATTACATCACTATTTTACATCAGCACCTCACTACATATCACTCACACTCATATTTATCTTCAACTGCATTCCAGTTTGAATCCAGCATCTGAGCAATCTGCAAAAATATTCACTAACGCAGTAAAATTGAAAAAGAGATATTTTTGCAATATAAAATAAAAGATGGATTTTGAAAATATGATTTGCCTCAGTTATTTGGGTTGTTCGTCATCATTTAAATTTGAATTCATCATACACGAACAACTTGTGACATACACAGTGTATTACTGTATATGCCATAAGGCCGTGCACGCCGAAATATACACTTGATCGATTTACAGGGACAAGTGAGCACAGGTCAAACCCAAATACAGGATTCAACTCAAGTGCAATAAAACAATGTCATTCAGCACAAGGTCAAATCCTAGCCGGATTCAACTCAGGTGAAAATTAGAAAAATAAACAATGCAAAGGTCAAGTCACCACTCAACTCAGTGCATCAACCAAGTTAAGGCGACGTGAAGTCAGCAAACTGCAAGTACAATGCTCAATGCACAGTAATACAATGCCACAGCAAACAATGGTTCAAAACATTATATCAAACAGCGGCAAAAGCATGTACATTGATGCACACATTCATCAACACACTCAAGTGACTCAACAATGCACAAGTGACAGCGAACATGACAGCAAGCTACAGTGCATAATGGTCAACACAGCTACAATGAAGCAGCAGTAGTTTGAAGCAACTAATCGACCCAAATCGAACTACAATAACCAGTGCAACAGGCCATAATGAAGACTGAATGAAATGCACAGCATGTATTGTTGAATATGTGTTACAGTTGTGATGCAAGTGCTAACCAGAATGAAATCCAATACAACTTCAACAGAGACTCAAGCAACCATTAACTGCAACAAGGTGATATGCAAACTACAACAGGCTAGAGGTGAAAGCAATACACGACTGAAGTGATGAAGTGAATGCAAACAACTCGGCAATCAAATAACAGTGAAGTCCAGGCCAAACCAACCAGAAGTTCAAAGCAGTAAGGAACATGAAGCAAACAACAACACGAAGGCAACATGATCAAAAGTTCAGAGCAGACATAACATGTGAAGCATCACCAAATACTCAACTCAATGCATCAACAATAGTCAAGACCGCAAATGAAATACAACTCACATGTATGCACCAGTAAACCATGCTTCACGATGAACTTGTGGTCATAAACACAGTGACATGCACAGATGTATTCAAGAACAGCATGAAAAAGTCAATGGCTACAAGCTAACACATTACAACTGACTCAAAGCACAAAAGTGCACAGCAACCATCATGAGCTCAATGAAGACCACTAATATATGCAACATGAACATTTAAACCAGAATACACAGTGGCAACCACAAAATGTGTAACGACCCAGAATTTTAATTAATTTAAATTTGGATATTTAATTAATTTTAAATATTAATAAGTGAATTTATAAGTCGAATAAATTTTTATTTGAATTATTGGATTTAATTGAATAATTAAATCGATAATTTAATATGTTAAATTATGGAAATAATTGAAAATAGTGTTAAATATGATTGAAAATGATTTGTAAAATTTTATTTTATCATGTTGGAGTTAGAATGATATTTTAGAACTTTTAAAATCGAATTAAAAGTTAATTTGTGAAAATTGAATATTTTAATATTTAAATCAACTAGTGAAAATAGTCAATTTTTGAACAGTCTCAGAATTGAACGAAATCAGTTCCATTGGATCCGTAATAGTTAGTTATTACCGGATTTCAATTTTCGTGTCAATCGGAGCTATCGTTTGATCGTGGCAGTTCGAAACGCATCGATTTATTTTTAATTTTAATTTGGCGAGTAAAAATAGCCATTTTTCAAAAAGTCTCGGATTTCGACGAAACCAGTTTCATCGGATCTGTAATGTGATATTATTGTAAGGTTTCAAATTTCAAGTCGATTGGATTTACCGTTTGTCCGGTACAAATTAAAACGCCTAGAAAATCGCTTAAATCGGTTTAATTCAAATTGAGCGTTTACAGCCATAACTCGCACATACTTCCGAATTAGCTTCCGAAACCTGTTCCATTGTGTCCGGAACGCGGGGTAAACCCTAGAAACGCTGGTTACGGCGCGTAAATCAGAGTTCGGGATTTCCGGGTGAATAGTGTCGTTTGAAATTCTATAAATAGACCAACATTTCACAATTCTAGAAAAAATAAACCTAACCCTAAATATAAACTGCAGCCGCCACTTTTAGGTTCAATGGCCAGAATTTAATCTCACTTCTCCCTCAATCTCTCTCAATCCAGCAAGAATTAGCCAAAGTTGTTAACTACAACATTATAGAGCACGATGAGATCTTGAAATCTATACGGTGATGATGGATTTTGGTGCAACGGAGGGGGAGATAAATGAGGCCGTTCGTGGCCAGTTGCGTGCGTGTTTCCCGAGCATAGGGGTGGCCGAGTGTGCCGAGCTTAAGGCCGAGCCTAGGGGGGGTCGAGAGCTTCGTGATGGTGGTAGTTTGATGAAGTGTAGTCGTGTGATCGAGGAGTATAATGAAACCCTAGTATCAAGTGTTGGGTTCGGCCTCATTCCTGTGCGTGCGTGAGAAAGTGGAAGGGAAGAAGATGATGAAGGGTGCGGTCCTGATGCCTCCAAGCAGTGATGAGCGGCCAAGATTCAGCTAGGTTAAAATTATAGTTAATAATGTTGTAAATATTATAAATAAATTTGTGTAAACTTCAAATATTCATATCTTTTTCATACGAGGTCGAAAATGCGTGAAACCAGTTGCGTTGGAATCGTATGGACGAGTACTACGCGATGGAGTTGGTTTGGAGTCGTTTGGAGTTAGTGAGAATTTTGGGTAAAATTGTCCGTTTAATTTTATTCGAAATAAATCGCTAAAACGGAAATAAAATCAAGGTGAGAACTTCTCACTCAATCGAATCAGTTTCGATTTTATTTTAAATAGTTAGATTTAAAATATTTGAATGCATGTTTGAATGTTGATTGATATCTATTGATTGTTAAAATAGACATTATACGCCGTTAGTAAGCGGATGTTATTTATTAAAAACATATACCGCGAATATTTCATAAACAGTGAAATTGGTATTATATATAATAGCAATATATATATATATTGGCATATGTATATATTGGAGTTATTGATTTCCCGCATTTTTTTGTTTAGCGGATGAGACCCTATTGCGCCGTTATTAAGCGGATAATATTTTAAATCCCATATACCGCGATAATTTCGTACTGGAGCGAAATTGGTATTGTGCTAATGTTTGTGGATGCAGGAAAACAGGTTGGAGGGATCCAACTGGATTCCTCAACAGTATTTATTTGATTTCAGATATTTTGATATTTGATGGATTTTCATATCGATATATGATATCGTTGTTGTCGTAATTGACTATTTGGTATGTAGCATCATTGGACCAAGTTTTGGAATTTTAAAATGATTTATAAAGTGATTTTTTGAAAATATACTATATGTTTGGAATTTGATCTATTTTAAATAAATAAACGTTATAATTTTCAAAGTTATAAAATTATGATTTTTGAGAAATATAGTTAAAAAAAACTGATTTTTGAGAATACGATGCTAATAATTTTATAGAATAGTTTAATCAGGATTTTAGAATTTATTGTGAAAAGTTGAAATATAGGATTTATAAAATTTAATTATTTTATGAATCAAAATGGTGAAATAATAAAGGAGATTAAAGACGTTTTAAAAGAATAATATAAATTGAATTATATTAAGAGATTTATAAATGGATATTTATAAATTGAAATATTGAAATTATAAAACGAGTTTTTATAAGTGTTTGAATGAAGTGAAAATGGATTTCAGAAATGAATGAAATTTATAGAGTTATAAATGGTGAAGTTATAAGTGAAATTTATAAATAATAAGATTTATAAATTTTGTGAAATTATTAAAGAATATATTTGGATGAATAATTGAATCTTATAAGTTATAAGATTTATAATTATGACGTTCAAAGAAACGATTTTGTAAAATAATCGTTTTATAAGCATTTAACTTATAATATGAATCTTTGGTTTATAATTGAGTTATAAAGTGAATAGGTTGATAAAGGAATTTATAAAAGGAGATGTTATAAAATAAATAGAAATGGAATTTATAAACGTTGTTCTATAAATTCGCAAAGACTTATTTTGATAAGTAAATAGTTATAACTTATAAAAGGAGCTATATCCACGTTTTTGACTGTGAATAATCCTTTGAAATAAAATGAATAAAAGGATGAAATTGGTTAACGTAGTATATTCACGTTTTTGAATAGTGAATAATATGTTAAAGAAATTGTTTTGAATGTGATATTTCAAATAGAATTAAAACGATCTAATGATGTTTTAAAATGTGTTGAGATTCGAAACCATAGATTTCAACATTTATTGTTGAAATAGACGTTTTCGAGAAATAAAAGGAAATAGTGGACTATAACACTGTTGTTATAGTAAATGATTTCCGAAAGGAAATGTTTTGTATAGTATGGGGATTTATATATCTATTTAATTTCGAATCCCTATACTAGTGATTTTGGGTTGTCGTAACGATGTTTTACGCAACATTCGTTTTGGCCCAAATAAATATGTTTAAGAGCATGATTTCCTTAAAGAATGAAATATATACTTAATCTCGATTTAAGTATATTGAATATTTTCTAAGTGTTGAAAATAAATAAAATTTGTGAATTACTTATGAATAAATAAGTATGGAAATGTTTTCCGATATAAAGTGAATATCTTAAGAATTTATCTTTTTGAAGATAAATTGAAATGAATAATTGAAATCGAATATCCATAGATATTTTGGATTATAAATTCACTAAGGAATTTATAAAAGAAAGTGGAATTTGTTAAAAATAAATATTGATTTATTTTTGAAGTGTTGAAATTATATATCTTGTAAAGATATTTTGGAAAATAAATAATTTGAAAAATTATTTGGAAACTGGTGATGTGTGCATATCCATTGATAGTTCAATAACCGACTATCAATATTTCCCTTTGAATGGGTAAATTGATGTGATTTGTTTGAATGTGAATGCCACACTTATTTTTGAATAAGCGCTCACTATTCGGGTTAACCGGGAAAGGACCATGGGGTCGTATAACTCATTCCGAATATGTGATACGTCGTTGTGAATTGCATTAAAGACCGGTGTTGAAGACCGAGTATTTGCAAAAGCGATAGGATGACCTATCGATTGTTTATGCACTGGGTAGCTCCTGGTATAGAGATTCCTTAAGTGATGGGAAATTCGATCGGGATTGTGAATACCCGGATTTGCAAGGGCTTCGTAAGAAGTGCCTTCGGTTTTGTTCGAGCCCGGAACAGACTTGTATGGATTGTATGTCTGACGTTACAAATTGAGATATAAAGCAGATTTCTTTCAAATATATTTCTGTTAGTGGCGGAGAATTTATTCTTTTAGCTTAACACCCTTCTCTGAGACGTACGAGCTCAGAGGTTATATAGTTGAAGTTATCAGCAATATATTCCCAATTTGGTAATGTGACATGCTGAGTGTAGCTGTGAAATGATCATTGTGTTGATTATTTGTGATAGGATCGTTTATTTGATCGTCTATCCTGGTGATCATTTCTATGATCATTTGTTGACCCAAAGCATGGCTTTTGTATAAAGTATGTTTTTGTGGACGTGACTTCGTCGAGCCTCACACCCCGTGAATGGTCAAAACAGGAAAGATGCGGCAAGGTTATGAGGGGTAGCGCCCTTTAGGATGTGTGCATTTCCTTCTGGAAAAGGGTGGTATCATGGTATGGAGCCCAGATGCCTACTCATGTTGAAAACATTTTGTTATGATTGTGTGAATTGATTACGAGCGCTCGGTGAAAAGGTCCCAAAGGACCGGGGGATGGCATATTCGGTCAGTTGTTACTCAGTTAGGGGTAACCCGGCCTTGTGTTGGTAGATATCCGGTTTGGTTCTCGGGGATGTCCATCCAGAGGCATTCTCATGTGGCAATGGGAAGTTCCTTGGCCTGATCATTCGTTGGAAATCCAATTCCCAATACGAAACTTGTACGGTATTAGTTGTAGGACCTGCCATTCACTTATGGTGGTCACCACTGTTTGGATGGTAGCTATAGTAGGCATACGATAATGGTCGTATGTTGGCTAAGATTTATATTCTACTTTAGAAATGAATTTTTCCTACACTATGCACTAATAATAATATCAAATGTTCTTTTAAATGCGTATCAAGCATCTTTGACTATCATAAGGAGAAATCTCCTCCGATTCTGCGTTTGCATGTGTGTGTGTGCGGGAGGCCTTATGGTAGTCTCATTTTTAAAAGCATTGCGAATTGACTTTAAAAATATTCCTCTATTTTGATTTTAAAGATAAATAAACTGTTTTGAGTTCTCGCACCAGTCACATGACTGACTCGGAGTTTATTATTTTCCTTCCTAAACTCTGGGTGCCCACCAATTTCCACACGGGCACTCAAGAGTTAGGTTTATCAGGATATTCTGGAGTTGCTGGAGGCAAGATGGATGGCATGGCGTATTATTAGTTTATATAGTATTTCTTTTTCCGCTGCACTGTTTGTTGTTGTTGTTGTTGTACACTCTGATGATATGATGTAATGTAATATGATGAAATGTAATAACTGATACAGTTCTTTGTTTAAAGATTATTCATTTATTATTATATGTTGTTCCGCTGCGACTTGTGAGATTCTGATGTTGTTCTGTTGTTTTCTGTTCCGTTCTATTCTCTTTTTCTTCTATTTTAAAATGTTCTGTTTACTTTCTGTTCTATCTTCTATTTTTCTTTTCTCTCTATTTCCTACCTTCTTATCTCTTCTTCTATCTTTTTCTTCTTTCTTAAAACCCTCAGTGTTCGGTTTTCCGTCGTTCGATTACTCGGCAGTCGATAAAGTGAGTATCGATGTTGAATTTTCGGAAGACGAAGAATCGTGTCCTGACAATGTGGTATCAGAGCTTATGGTTAAGCAACAACCATGGTTCTGTTGGGTATTACTCATTAGAGATAGAGTCAGTAGTACTCTAGAATGAGTTTGAGTGTAATAATAGCTATGAGAGCGTATTTGATAGTGAATATAAAATTGTTTTATATTGTGATGATTGGTTTATTGAGTGGCATATGAACTTTCGTCAGCGTGGTCCGCAAGACTATGCCGAAGGGGTTTCTAAACACTTGAATAGAACAATTCGACACAGTATTGATTTTAAAATTGGGTAAATGAAATAATTTTACCTTGAGTATATTTTATATATAAAGGAATAATTTTTCAGAATTATTAAAGTGTATATAAGTAGATTGTTGATTGTTTAGATGTTTGAATAATCTAAATAAAAGAATAATTGTGTAAGTAAAAAGAATTATAAGAATTGAATTATAATTAAAGTGAATTACAATTGTGAAATAAACTTATATATATAAGAAGTGAAACTATATGAATATATTTATGAATATGAGTTGTAAATAAAAATGAATTTAAAGTTAAATGGAAAATTTACTTAGAATTGGAAGCTGAATTGATTTATAAATGGGAATTTAAGTTAAGTAAAACCAAGTGATGTTTATAAAATGAAATATAACTTAAGTGATATTGAATAAAGTTGATATGGGATAATGGATGTAAGTGTTGATTCATTTAAAATCTAATGTTATTAGAAGTAAATGGTGTTAAACCAAATAGAATGAATATATGCAAAGAATATACATTGATTGTTATATGATTGTTAGTTGATTGTATATAATTCATTAAGTGTTAATGAAATTGATTTAATAAAATTGGAAGCTAAAGTAATTGAAATTCAATTGGAAGTTAAGTGAAACTTAAATAGAATTGAATTTGAATTGGAAGTGAACCAACTTGAATATGAATTAGTGAATATGAACTAATTGAAAATGAATGTTAGTAAAAACATCCACTATTAATGAATCAAATGTGATTTGATATTGAAAACCATTTCATTGTATATAAATGAGAATATGAATGAATATTTATTGGTTATGGATGATAGTTGGTTGATGTTTGCATTTGTTGCTTTAGTTTCATTTGCTATGTTGACATATATAGTTATTATGTTGCTATATGTTGTATGTTGATACTATTGTCATATATGCATGTTCTCATGTTGTTTGTTGAGTGATTAGTAGGTGTGGATCGCGTTTGCTTCGCATTTGGAGCTCGCTTTTGCGCTATATTAGCCGTATATGCTTGCTAATAAAATATAAGGTACATATCTCGGATTAAATATCGTACTTTTACACTTTTTCCCTTCGGGATGCCTCATTACTTGATGAGATGTATATTTGTGATATATATACTGTCATTTTTTTTTCGGATCGAACCGCGCAAAGGAGACTATGGCGAATTTTTCCGAAAATTTAAGGCGTTAGAAAAAATTTGAGAAAATTGGAAAATTTTGAAAACTTAAACTTTGATTTTGGAATTGAAAGTTAAATGATATAGTTTGGTTTTGAAAGGATAACTAAGTATGATTTGAAAACTTAGTAAGTGTTATAAGAAGTTTAAAAATTTGTTTTGGGAAAATTAATAGATTCTGTAACTTTTCTTACTTGTTAATTTCGAGGACGAAATTCTTTTAAGGAGGGAAGATTGTAACGACCCAGAATTTTAATTAATTTAAATTTGGATATTTAATTAATTTTAAATATTAATAAGTGAATTTATAAGTCGAATAAATTTTTATTTGAATTATTGGATTTAATTGAATAATTAAATCGATAATTTAATATGTTAAATTATGGAAATAATTGAAAATAGTGTTAAATATGATTGAAAATGATTTGTAAAATTTTATTTCATCATGTTGGAGTTAGAATGATATTTTAGAACTTTTAAAATCGAATTAAAAGTTAATTTGTGAAAATTGAATATTTTAATATTTAAATCGACTAGTGAAAATAGTCAATTTTTGAACAGTCTCAGAATTGAACGAAATCAGTTCCATTAGATCCGTAATAGTTAGTTTTTACCGGATTTCAATTTTCGTGTCAATCGGAGCTATCGTTTGATCGTGGCAGCTCGAAACGCATCGATTTATTTTTAATTTTAATTTGGCGAGTAAAAATAGCCATTTTTCAAAAAGTCTCAGATTTCGACGAAACCAGTTTCATCGGATCCGTAATGTGATATTATTGTAAGGTTTCAAATTTCAAGTCGATTGGATTTACCGTTTGTCCGGTACAAATTAAAACGCCTAGAAAATCGCTTAAATCGGTTTAATTCAAATTGAGCGTTTACAGCCATAACTCGCACATACTTCCGAATTAGCTTCCGAAACCTGTTCCATTGTGTCCGGAACGCGGGGTAAACCCTAGAAACGCTGGTTACGGCGCGTAAATCGGAGTTCGGGATTTCCGGGTGAATAGTGTCGTTTGAAATTCTATAAATAGACCAACATTTCACAATTCTAGAAAAAATAAACCTAACCCTAAATATAAACTGCAGCCGCCACTTTTAGGTTCAATGGCCAGAATTTAATCTCACTTCTCCCTCAATCTCTCTCAATCCAGCAAGAATTAGCCAAAGTTGTTAACTACAACATTATAGAGCACGATGAGATCTTGAAATCTATACGGTGATGATGGATTTTGGTGCAACGGAGGGGGAGATAAATGAGGCCGTTCGTGGCCAGTTGCGTGCGTGTTTCCCGAGCATAGGGGTGGCCGAGTGTGCCGAGCTTAAGGCCGAGCATAGGGGGGTCGAGAGCTTCGTGATGGTGGTAGTTTGATGAAGTGTAGTCGTGTGATCGAGGAGTATAATGAAACCCTAGTATCAAGTGTTGGGTTCGGCCTCATTCCTGTGTGTGCGTGAGAAAGTGGAAGGGAAGAAGATGATGAAGGGTGCGGTCCTGATGCCTCCAAGCAGTGATGAGCGGCCAGGATTCAGCTAGGTTAAAATTATAGTTAATAATGTTGTAAATATTATAAATAAATTTGTGTAAACTTCAAATATTCATATCTTTTTCATACGAGGTCGAAAATGCATGAAACCAGTTGCGTTGGAATCGTATGGACGAGCACTACGCGATGGAGTTGGTTTGGAGTTGTTTGGAGTTAGTGAGAATTTTGGGTAAAATTAAACGTCCGTTTAATTTTATTCGAAATAAATCGCTAAAACGGAAATAAAATCAAGGTGAGAACTTCTCACTCAATCGAATCAGTTTCGATTTTATTTTAAATAGTTAGATTTAAAATATTTGAATGCATGTTTGAATGTTGATTGATATTTATTGATTGTTAAAGTAGACATTATACGCCGTTAGTAAGCGGATGTTATTTATTAAAAACATATACCACGAATATTTCATAAACAGTGAAATTGGTATTATATATAATAGCAATATATATATATTGGCATATGTATATATTGGAGTTATTGATTTCCCGCATTTTTTTGTTTCGGATGAGACCCTATTGCGCCGTTATTAAGCGGATAATATTTTAAATCCCATATACCGCGATAATTTCGTACTGAGCGAAATTGGTATTGTGCTAATGTTTGTGGATGCAGGAAAATAGGTTGGAGGGATCCAATTGGATTCCTCAACAGTATTTATTTGATTTCAGATATTTTGATATTTGATGGATTTTCATATCGATATATGATATCGTTGTTGTCGTAATTGACTATTTGGTATGTAGCATCATTGGACCAAGTTTTGGAATTTTAAAATGATTTATAAAGTGATTTTTTGAAAATATACTATATGTTTGGAATTTGATCTATTTTAAATAAATAAACGTTATAATTTTCAAAGTTATAAAATTATGATTTTTGAGAAATATAGTTAAAAAAAACTGATTTTTGAGAATACGATGCTAATAATTTTATAAAATAGTTTAATCGGGATTTTAGAATTTATTGTGAAAAGTTGAAATATAGGATTTATAAAATTTAATTATTTTATGAATCAAAATGGTGAAATAATAAAGGAGATTAAAGACGTTTTAAAAGAATAATATAAATTGAATTATATTAAGAGATTTATAAATGGATATTTATAAATTGAAATATTGAAATTATAAAACGAGTTTTTATAAGTGTTTGAATGAAGTGAAAATGGATTTCAGAAATGAATGAAATTTATAGAGTTATAAATGGTGAAGTTATAAGTGAAATTTATAAATAGTAAGATTTATAAATTTTGTGAAATTATTAAAGAATATATTTGGATGAATAATTGAATCTTATAAGTTATAAGATTTATAATTATGACGTTCAAAGAAACGATTTTGTAAAATAATCGTTTTATAAGCATTTAACTTATAATATGAATCTTTGGTTTATAATTGAGTTATAAAGTGAATAGGTTGATAAAGGAATTTATAAAAGGAGATGTTATAAAATAAATAGAAATGGAATTTATAAACGTTGTTCTATAAATTCGCAAAGACTTATTTTGATAAGTAAATAGTTATAACTTATAAAAGGAGCTATATCCACGTTTTTGACTGTGAATAATCCTTTGAAATAAAATGAATAAAAGGATGAAATTTGTTAACGTAGTATATTCACGTTTTTGAATAGTGAATAATATGTTAAAGAAATTGTTTTGAATGTGATATTTCAAATAGAATTAAAACGATCTAATGATGTTTTAAAATGTGTTGAGATTCGAAACCATAGATTTCAACATTTATTGTTGAAATAGACGTTTTCGAGAAATAAAAGGAAATAGTGGACTATAACACTGTTGTTATAGTAAATGATTTCCGAAAGGAAATGTTTTGTATAGTATTGGGATTTATATATCTATTTAATTTCGAATCCCTATACTAGTGATTTTGGGTTGTCGTAACGATGTTTTACGCAACATTCGTTTTGGCCCAAATAAATATGTTTAAGAGCATGATTTCCTTAAAGAATGAAATATATACTTAATCTCGATTTAAGTATATTGAATATTTTCTAAGTGTTGAAAATAAATAAAATTTGTGAATTACTTATGAATAAATAAGTATGGAAATGTTTTCCGATATAAAGTGAATATCTTAAGAATTTATCTTTTTGAAGATAAATTGAAATGAATAATTGAAATCGAATATCCATAGATATTTTGGATTATAAATTCACTAAGGAATTTATAAAAGAAAGTGGAATTTGTTAAAAATAAATATTGATTTATTTTTGAAGTGTTGAAATTATATATCTTGTAAAGATATTTTGGAAAATAAATAATTTGGAAAATTATTTGGAAACTGGTGATGTGTGCATATCCATTGATAGTTCAATAACCGACTATCAATATTTCCCTTTGAATGGGTAAATTGATGTGATTTGTTTGAATGTGAATGCCACACTTATTTTTGAATAAGCGCTCACTATTCGGGTTAACCGGGGAAGGACCACGGGGTCGTATAACCCATTCCGAATATGTGATACGTCGTTGTGAATTGCATTAAAGACCGGTGTTGAAGACCGAGTATTTGCAAAAGCGATAGGATGACCTATCGATTGTTTCTGCACTGGGTAGCTCCTGGTATAGAGATTCCTTAAGTGATAGGAAATTCGATCGGGATTGTGAATACCCGGATTTGCAAGGGCTTCGTAAGAAGTGCCTTCGGTTTTGTTCGAGCCCGGAACAGACTTGTATGGATTGTATGTCTGACGTTACAAATTGAGATATAAAGCAGATTTCTTTCAAATATATTTCTGTTGGTGGCGGAGAATTTATTCTTTTAGCTTAACACCCTTCTCTGAGACGTACGAGCTCAGAGGTTATATAGTTGAAGTTATCAGAAATATATTCCCAATTTGGTAATGTGACATGCTGAGTGTAGCTGTGAAATGATCATTGTGTTGATTATTTGTGATAGGATCGTTTATTTGATCGTCTATCCTGGTGATCATTTCTGTGATCATTTGTTGACCCAAAGCATGGCTTTTGTATAAAGTATGTTTTTGTGGACGTGACTTCGTCGAGCCTCACACCCCGTGAATGGTCAAAACAGGAAAGATGCGGCAAGGTTATGAGGGGTAGCGCCCTTTAGGATGTGTGCATTTCCTTCTGGAAAAGGGTGGTATCATGGTATGGAGCCCAGATGCTTACTCATGTTGAAAACACTTTGTTATGATTGTGTGAATTGATTACGAGCGCTCGGTGAAAAGGTCCCAAAGGACCGGGGGATGGCATATTCGGTCAGTTGTTACTCAGTTAGGGGTAACCCGGCCTTGTGTTGGTAGAGATCCGGTTTGGTTCTCGGGGATGTCCATCCAGAGGCATTCTCATGTGGCAATGGGAAGTTCCTTGGCCTGATCATTCGTTGGAAATCCAATTCCCAATATGAAACTTGTACGGTATTAGTTGTAGGACCTGCCATTCACTTATGGTGGTCACCACTGTTTGGATGGTAGCTATCGTAGGCATACGATAATGGTCGTATGTTGGCTAAGATTTATATTCTACTTTAGAAATGAATTTTTCCTACACTATGCACTAATAATAATATCAAATGTTCTTTTAAATGCGTATCAAGCATCTTTGAATATCATAAGGAGAAATCTCCTCCGATTCTGCGTTTGCATGTGTGTGTGTGCGGGAGGCCTTATGGTAGTCTCATTTTTAAAAGCATTGCGAATTGACTTTAAAAATATTCCTCTATTTTGATTTTAAAGATAAATAAACTGTTTTGAGTTCTCACACCAGTCACATGACTGACTTGGAGTTTATTGTTTTCCTTCCTAAACTCTGGGTGCCCACCAATTTCCACACGGGCAGTCAAGAGTTAGGTTTATCAGGATATTCTGGAGTTGCTGGAGGCAAGATGGATGGCATGGCGTATTATTAGTTTATATAGTATTTCTTTTTCCGCTGCACTGTTTGTTGTTGTTGTTGTTGTTGTTGTTGTTGTACACTCTGATGATATGATGTAATGTAATATGATAAAATGTAATAACTGATACAGTTCTTTGTTTAAAGATTATTCATTTATTATTATATGTTGTTCCGCTGCGAATTGTGAGATTCTGATGTTGTTCTGTTGTTTTCTGTTCCGTTCTATTCTCTTTTTCTTCTATTTTAAAATGTTCTGTTTTCTTTCTGTTCTATCTTCTATTTTTCTTTTCTCTCTATTTCCTACCTTCTTATCTCTTCTTCTATCTTTTTCTTCTTTCTTATAACCCTCAGTGTTCGGTTTTCCGTCGTTCGATTACTCGGCAGTCGATAAAGTGAGTATCGATGTTGAATTTTCGGAAGACGAAGAATCGTGTCCTGACAAAATGCAGACAAACTCAAAGCAAGCCGAGAACAAACACCAAGTGGAACAGTATGAACAAAAGGTCAAAGAAAAAGATGGTCAGAGCCGTAATATACAATGCATACATGAGTCAGTGCAGTAAACAGGTGAAAGTGCAACAGTGGCAATGCAGTGACACATGATATACATGATGAAGCAACAGAACAACCAAATCAACTGCAGGAACTCAAAGTGTACATGGAATAATGCAACAGTATCGAGTACAATAAGCACAAGTCAATTACTACATAACAACAGTCAGTACCAACATGGACAGAAGGCAGTGAAACCCAGAGCATATGAAATGCAGACTAGAAGTGCAACTGCAATGATACAAATATGCTCAAGATTGCTAGAACAAAGCTACAGGAATGCAGACAGTGGCCGAAGCAAATTTACAAAATGTCGAAGCCGTGGAAGCATAACAAAGCCAAAAATCGTCACAGTCAATATTGAACGAGTCAATAATCAAAACCGTGTCAACCAAGCCGTGGGGATCAAGCATCAAGTATACGAAATTGAATTAGTCAGATTTTATCTCAATCATCCAAGTATAATCGAATGGCCAAAGCAAATCAGTAGACAAATTCAAACACGAAAATACGAACGCAAAAATAGGATTTCGAATCCTATAAATACCCAAAATCATCATCGGCATAAAGTATCGAGTTCGAGAAAGCCAAAATCAGCAGAGCAAAAGGAATAAAACACATACCAGAAAATCACATACGAATTCGATCCAAATCGAAGAACCGTGAGCTAATACAAGAGAAACGAAGCCTATAACAATCTGTATCAAGCGGTGACTTCAATTTGAAACAAACCCTAATTTGGAAATCAGGGACGAAGCAGGAACGAAAGAGAAGAACGGCCTCCATCTTTCACAAAGCAAAAGGAACGGGTTGAAGAAGTGAATAAGGGGCCGGTCTGTGTTTATTATTTTGGGCATATTTTTTATTTTAAGGGTTTAAATTTAAATAAGGGTTATTGTGTTTTAAATTGTTTTTAAATTGTATTTTTCTTTTAAATCGTTTTTTAATTTTCTAGTCGTGTGACTAGGGTACAAACTACGGTGTGTAGTTTGGGAATTCACAACTCTGTGGTTGAGTTGTGGTCAGGGTTTTGAGCGTAGAGTTAGATTAGTCAATAGCGGGTATAGCGAGTTTACGTGTGTAAGCGAGGGACTGTCTAATTTCTAGTAGAAACCTTGGGGGCAGCACGTAGGCAGGGTTTTGCCGAAGCTGGGTAAATTCTGTGTTGTTCTGTTATTTATATTCTGCAATATCTGTGCTGCTATTCTGTGATCTGAATTGAATTTAATTCATAAGCTTCCGCGATTAATTTTTATAATTTACACTATCACCCTATTCACCCCCCCTCTAGGGTGAAATCGATCCTACATTCGTCCCAAGCAGCAGTTCGAACCCTAGATCACCTTTGCCAAGTAACTCTGATCAATTGAAAATTTTCATACTATTTTTCCTGTGATCAACCACCTACCAGCTTCCTTCGAAAACGATCATGGCGACTAACACCATGCCGATCGTCTGAATTTGACGATGAACCAAAATATGATCAACTCCAATTATCTCGACAATTACCTACTTAAAAATTAAGATTTCATTAGCTAAATTCATCATTTTGCATAACGTTTCAGTTTGTATAATCAAGAATTGAAATTAACATTATCGATTTTTGAACCATTTTTGAATCTCACTGTTATTTATAAAATTTTGATATAGATACTTAATATAAATTCCTGTAATCATTTTTAAAATTTACATTATCCTATTACAGATCTTTTTCTTTTCAACATCATGGTCTAAAATCAATTCATATGAGAGATATGAATTTTGTTGAGGAAGAAGTCTCTGTAAATACAACAGAGAAGTTAACATCACACATATGCACAGACATTCCGTATATATACATACATTCCAATCCAACATTCGTGCAACAATATATACTATGTTACCCAGTATTTCATCACATGAATCGAGTTAAATCTTAGATTTAAACTGTTTTTAAAGAAAAAGGTTTACTCACTGGATAGTGAAAATGAGGGCAGGCTTCAGGTTTTAAATCTGGAACTTGATTGCTTGGGTTTGATTTGTTCTTGACTTTGTTTTCCTAGCTGAGTTGAATCTGCTTGCAAGCTTTGCTCATGTTATAGATGAAATAGATGAAGTTGATTTGCCTGTTTTAAGTTGAATTTGCTTGAAACTTGTTTGCTTAAATCTTGAAATAGTTGAAGCTTTTAGTTTTGATTTTATTTTGAAATTGGGTTTTCAGTTTTTCTTAGTTTTGAAGATGAAAGAAGATTGAGAGTTTTACAAATGAGAAAGCATGCAATTAGCCTAGTTCCTTCTAATAAATATGTTATTTATAAAAACTTTAAAGGAACAAATGTTGCCACTTGTTATTAGGCTTGCTTCTTGCCTTACAAATGTAGATTACATGTTATTATTATTATACAAATGTCAAAAGCTATGTTTAAATGTTTACAAATGTTAAAAACCCTTTATTAAATATAATTTTTTCTTAATTACTTATGTTATATACATTTGTGAATTGTGTTTACATATGTTTTAATAATTTTTATATATTCACAAACTACACTTATTTCATAATATTCAAAAAGAAAGAATACTTTAAACCTTTATATATATATATATATATATATATATATATATATTTATAAACCATTTTAGTTTAAATAATTTTTAAAGAAATCATTTTAAAAGCAAAATAATTGAACCTTATATTAAATATTAATATGTAAAGGTTATATATATATATATTCAAACTATATTTATTCAAGTTAAAAATTAAAAAAAAAGAATATTAAAAATAAAAGAAATAAACATTTAGTTAAATCTTATTTAAGCAAAAATGTATTTTAGACAAATAAACATTTACCTTAAATGTTTTGGAAATATATGGTTAAATTTTAAATATCTTTTGAAAGGTAGTGTATTAATTTCAAACATAATTTTCCAAATCACAATATATATATATATACATACATATATATATATATATTAAATTTGTAAACATGCTTTTATATGTTAATTTCGAACTAAAGCATTTCTATTTACAATATATACAAATATATATACATTATAAATAGAAAGCATTCTAATATTAGCCTTGAAAATTATTATGTTGAATTTTAAAACATAATTTCAAATTACAATCAAAAAACATATCTTTTATTAAATTAAAACCAAAGACTTTCTATTTACAATATATATACCAATATATATACATTATAAATAGAAAACAAATGCTATTTAGCTTTGAAAAAGATTAATTCTACTAATTAAATATTTATAAAAGAAGATTATTAAATCAATTTAAATACTTATTAACAAAAATTATTAAATTGCTATTGCCCAAAATTTCGGGTCATCAAAGGATCCTTGAAGGCCTAAAGGGAAGAGCTAAGGTCTAGAGGTGATTGATTGTAATTATTTTAAGATTTGTTTAAGTAATTTAAAATAATAGGGTTTCCAATAATTGTAGTTTTATTACGATTTTTGGAATAGCCTTTCCAGTAGTTTATTTACAGTTTTTATTTTCAGTCCATTTCTTTTCAGTCCATTTCTTTTTAGTAATTTTAGTTTATTTTTGTTGATTGTAGCTTTTCCATTTATTTACAATATTTTAGTTTATTTACTATTATTTATACGTTATTTACACCTTCTTTCTATGCTTTGAATTTTATTTTATTTTCAGTTTTCTTTTATTCCTTATTCTTCTTCACATATGGATTAGAATAGGATTAACACGAATATGGATTAAATTGTAATAAAGCTGAAATAATAAGATATAAGATGTAAATTTCAAAGACTGTAATATAAATGGAATTGGACAGAAATTACGCCTAATTATGGCATTAATTGAACTGAATTAAAAAGATTGGCCTAGTTATAACTTAAAATTATAAGTAAAAAGAGTAAAAGATGAAAGAAGCTTATTTTCACACTTAGACCTTGGGTTAAGTAATAAGCATGATTATAACGTAGGTTATAACAAGAAAAAGAATAGAATAAGGCTTATTTTAAGACGTTGGAGAAATTAATAAGCACAGATAGTAGAGAAAAATGTAAACGCTTACTTAAATAATTTACCTAAGTTAATAAGCAAAAGTGAAAGTAGAACCTGTACCAATTGGCATTCCCTATTAGACAAAATGGCGGTCCCACATTAGCCTGAAGTGAGATAAGGGCAAGTTTATGCTAAAAATGGTAGTAATTAGTCGATTAGAAATCCAAGTCACGGGGGATTTAGCTAAGGGGTGCAACTAGATATTGTTTGGATAAAGGGCTGGTACCAACAACATTTTCCCTATAGATTCTATGGACACATGGTGATCTCACGTTAGCCTAAAGTGGGATGAGGGGCATGCTTATGTTGGAGTTTGAGGTAATAAGAAGACCCAATAGGTGGAGCAAAAGGTAGGATGGGCATGGTGGTAGTTACGTGTGCGACTTCCATTCGGGTGCTCAATAATAGCTATGAGTTCCAAGCACTTAGTATGGGTGTCTGTCATAGACACCATTTCCTTTTGTGTAGGGAGCTATAAATGTCGTCCGGATTCATAGTGGTTGTTCTATGCATATTTCGTAGAGACTATTGGCTGCTGTGTAGGGAGTTATACAGTGTTTGATCCGTAGTGAGATCTATGGAGTAGCAGGTCGATCAAAAAGGGTAGAATTAGGGTTACATCCTAATTATAAGATTAAGAATTCAAAGAAAAAATCAAGGACAAGTACAAGCAATCAAAGTTAACATATCCTATAAATTGAGCAATATTTAATCGTACTTAATTCCAGTTTATTCCTTTCCTATTTCCTTTATCCTTATTTATGCTAGAATTGTTTTAGAGTCTATTACTGTTATCTTGCTTAAAGACTTTAATAATTACTATCATTTACCAGACTTTTAGTCTGATCCACTCCTCTCTATATTCCATTCCCCCCCCCCTCGTAGGCAACCAAGAGAGAAGTCAGCAGATTGCTACTGCTTAGAGTTTTCTTGGGGGAGATTTCTACTATGTACTTTTTTATTTTTAGCTTATGTTATTTCTATATACCGGCTTATTATGAGGGATATTATATACTCTGATTTTTGAGACTATGAGACATATTGGATTTTCAGACATGTATGTGCTATTTGGTATTTGACTTATTTATGAAGCAATTATGAAGTTTTGTTTTGATTAAGTTATTATTTTAAGTTTCACTATTTTTATCTATATTTTCTTGTGAATCTTAGTCTCTGTTAGCTTTAGTTATACTTACAATGCACCATGCCTTTCAATGTGTAATTTTGGGTATATTAAGGGGCGTGGAGTGTTACATTTGGTATCAGAGCCTAAGGTTACAGGATTCCTAAAAATTTATATTAAAAGTAAAGTATTTTCGAAAATAACTTGTTTTAAAAGTATTTTTCAGAAAAGAACTCTTAGAAATAGTTTTTAAGTATGAATTTTTTTTTATAAAAATCCTCCCAAAGTCCAGTTCAACCTTCTTTCGATTGTTTCGAGCCTAAGCTTACTTTTCTTTACATAACATGGCCGACTGGTTCCATAGAGATGCGATACCAGAGGTATAAGGGCAAGCACCCAATACAACACCGGTAGGTGGAAATCCCTTTAATAAGCTATGCAAGGACTTCACTAACATAGGGGGCTGAAGGTTATTTAGCACGGGGGATTTCAAGGGGACACAAGCTAGGTTGGAAGATATTGAGCGAAAGTTTAGGCGGTTAGGCTTTGAGGACCGGCAGTGAATTCAACCAACTTATTGGAAGCTAAAGGGAGAACTTAAGGAGGGTCCTATAAGCTCTAAGAAATAGCGGTGGAAGGACAAGAAGGATAAGAGGAAAGAAAGGGGATCTTAGAAGCGAATCAAGAAAAATGGGAAATGTAAGCGCTGTAGAATGAATAGTCATTACGCAAAAGAATGTAAGATGGTAGGAATGGAGGGAAGATGTTTCAATAGTGGACAGCTTGGTCACTTTAGTAAAGTGTAAAGACCCGCAAATCCCTACACCTTTTGTTTTACCTATTTATAAAACAAATCTTATTTTATAAAAATTCCATTATATATATTCATTTCCTATAAATTCCTTTTATTCTTTCTATCTATTTTAGTATTGACCTTAACTCCTTTTAAAATTTCTAGAATATCATTTACAAATTCTCTTATATAATTCATTTTTAAAAATCTCCAATTACTAATTCACAATAGTTAAGTATAACCAAACTCAAATATTTTTTTTCTAATTCTATTTCTTTAAAATAACTCCAAATCCAATATATATATATTTTTATTGTCAAATTCCATTCAATTCCATAAATTTAAAAAATACATTTATAGTATTTAAATTTCAAAATTCAGGCCAGTGCTACAATAGCATCAATAATTCCAATCGCTACAAAAATCTATCATAGATTATTCTACACAAATCACATATCACTTTATATGAAAAAATAAACAATATATTTGAGGAATCCAGTTGGATCCCACTAACCTGTTTCCCCTGCATCCACAGATGTTAATAATATATACAAATAATGCCAATTCCACTTCGAGGGGGATATCGTTGTATATAGGGTCATCGGCTATTATGCGGGGCGCATAGGTTCTCATCCGCTATAATGTGCAGGAATATCACTCCAATACTAATGTATATACTACTATATGTATATAGTCATCCAATAGATAAATTATAAATTTATGAATCAATCAAGCATTCAATAATTTAAATTTAAATATTTAAATTGAAATATGGTAATCCAAATGAGTGAGAAATTCTCACCGTACTTTAATTTTATTTGCAATCCATTCCCATTTTAATTCTATCGCGTAGATTCTATAGCTACAAACCAAAATCGACTTGTTTTCATGATTTTTGGACCTCACATGAATTTTACATGGATTAACGAACTTCGAATATATTAATCGATTATTATATTAAAATTGTAATTGTCTTACAATAAATTACCTTCCCTTCCAAAAGCTAATTATCCAAAGCCTACATAACCTATGATCGACATCCTAAATCGACAGCTTCTTTTGGTTGCTCCAAGGTCAGACGTGAGCTTCAACTTCCGTCGCCTGAAACCATCAACAAACCCCTCCCCTTTTATCCCATGTACAACCACACTTGCTAGAAAAATACAACCACTGTAGTGCCGAACGAATCTCCAGTCGAGCAGCCACCAACCCTAACTTCCCTAGCTCGTCGAGAGTGTCACAGCAATAGCCTCGTCGACTCCTCGTCGACTCGTAGCAGCAACCTTGCTTGCCAGAAAATGCCAACCCCTCGTCAAATCACAACAACAACCTCGATCGCCAAACGCCATCCCAGACGGGCACGAGCTATGCCCCCTCGTGCCCGCGACCACACCCCACTTCGCCGCGCCTTTCCCCTTGCCCACCACTTTGCCTCGATCGATTCCCTCCCCCTTCGATCGCCCATAGCTACCCGCGCGAGCGAAATTAAAGGCGAGCGACTTCTCCTTTCCAAGCGACTCGCCGTTTCTATATGTTTTATATACATGCATACATACATCCATACATAGATATATATATATATATATATATATGTATATTTGATGATCCGCGTTTCAAACAAATGAAAGAGAGGGAGATGCGATTTTATTTTGCTTTTTCCTCCCTCTTTTTTTCTTCTAATCGAAGCTTTCAATCCATTTCCATTTTTTTCTTTTCTTTCTTTTCGATTTTTTTTTGATTTAAATGAGAGCGATAAAGTATAGATGTGATATAAAGTTGTGGAAGGCGTGTTGGAGAAGGTAAGTCCTAATTGCTGTCATGTTAAAATATTATTTAATTATAAATATCTTATATAATGCAACTTAAAATTCCGATACCCTATCGAGGCATGCCGCTAGGCGTTTTTAATGTTATACCCCTACTCCAAATGCAATGGAAAAGGTTTTGAGTCCCAAATCGATCGTATGGAGAAGATAGCTTTTTGGACCCAATTATTATATTGAATTTCAATATTAATTTCAACGCGTTTCTATCCTATACGATTAAACAATAACTTCCATCACTAAGAAATTTGAAATCCGATCGTAATACACTATTACGGATCCAATGGAACTGGTTTCATTGAAATCCGAGACTATGTCTCGGAAGGCAATTTTCAAATGTCAATTTGAACAAACTATTTTTTAATGTTGACAGATCATTTTTAAATTCAATTTTAAAACTTTTATTATCTTTATTATTATTAATATAAATTTCACAATCCTTTAAATTATTTTTATCGGGCTTAAAACTCAGAACACAATATTTTACCCAATATTCAATTAAAAGTTCAATAATTAAATTATCCGATATATCACTATATTTAAATTCTAAATTTATTTTATAAATAAACCCAAATCTTCATATTCAAAATCAATCTATAAATTCAAATTCAATATTTAAAACCATTTGAATATTCCAAATCAAACTTCGAAAAATCCGGGTCGTTACATTCCTCCCCCTTAAAGGAATTTCGCCCCGAAATTGCTATGGTAGGGAAAATGCTCCAAACCCATTAACTTATCAAAACCCACTTAGTGAAAATTTGATATTCACTTTTTTAATCCTTTAGTTCCAACCACACATTCAGTTTCCAATTCTAATCCCAAAATCTCTTATTTCAATTTTAATTTGAAATCAATTTATCGGTAAAAACATTTCCAAAAATTTTCAAAATTTTTCTAACATCTTAAATTTTTGAATTTTTTTGGCAGATTCTCTTTTGTACGGAGAACCTTTAGCAATATGACAAGGGATATAAATATATATAAATACATCGATCCACATGGTCGGAAAACAAAATATATAACAATATTTTATAAATTCTTAGTATTTAATCTGAAAACGTACCTTAATTAGCATTTTTTTAAGCAAGCGGCTTATTTATTTTCGCAATTCACGCAATCAAAGTCAAGAAAAATAGCTCCAGGTACATGTTCTTACTCAATTTAAACATGTAAGTACCAAATATGAAATTTAATAACATTTCATTCATTTAACTAGTTAAACACAAGAATTTCGTAAGCATGCTAACCTATATTTGTAAGCAATTACAGGGGTCCGATGCTAATTTAATTGCTTTCAAATAATCCGTGTACCATTTCATTCAATTTAAATAATTTACAATGCACTTTACATGCATTTAATTTATTTTCATACCAAAAAAATCATATCCATTACAATCTGATTTAGAAATCAATCTATTATCATTCCGTTCATTCATAGAATTTTATTTACTTTCGTTTTTGTCGAACAACAATTTTTCTATGCAAATTCTACGCTGTTAATTTAATAAAATAGTTATTTGACCTTATAACTATTTTAAATTGATTCAAAATCAATTTATATTCAATTCTATTCCATTTCTAATTGATTCTCAATCAATTCATTTATATTCCACTCATAACCATATTCGTTATATTCAAATTTATTTTATTAAGCTTGAATGCTAATTTATTCAATAGTCATTTCATAAATTATTTAAGCCAAGCTTCCATTAAAATATTAACTCAAGTTAATTTATTTATTTCTAACTATTCCAACTATATAACTTAAGTTTATTTTTTCTGGTAAACAATTTCCGATTCAAATTACTGATTTGATTTTTATTTAATCAATTTTCATTTCGTTTACTTATTAATTCAATTAGTTCATTCATCCATTCCACTTCAAATTTAATTCCGAACTCAATTCAATAAAATAATACCCAAGGCCATATTTAATTCATTCATATTCAAATTGGATTTATTTGCAACTCAACCCAGTTAATATCCATTTTATATCTAATTAACTAATTAATTATCTAATTAGTTCATTTCCACTTTATAATTTAATATCTAATTTTTATTCCAAAAATCACTTCAACCCATTTACTTGAGTTCAAGTTATTTTATAATTCAAGTTTGGGTTTTTATTTTGTTTCCAAAATATCAACTCTTTTTATTTTGGCTTACCTATTCCCATTTTCAATTTTATAAGGCACACAACTTTTTTTCCCATTTCCATCAATTCTATACTCGAGTATATTCCTATTTTATTTTTAACCCGAGACCTATATTTATTTATAGCCCAAGTATTTTTTTATTCAATTAATTTAAATTTTAATAAGCTATAGAAATTTATATATTCCAATTCAAATTATATTTAATTTAACTTTAGTTAAATTTCATCCATACCATATTCTTTTACCAATTAGATTTATTTAACTTACACGAGTTTTAATTTCATCCTTAGCTCACATTTTCCTCTTCCCTACTTATATTTCATTATCTTCTTTGCATTTTACTCATGTCATTTTATTTATTCTAATCATCTTTTTTATTGATTTCCTTAAACTATAGTAAGTTAATTCACTATTTCGTTAATTTATTTCATCAATTCTATTTGAATCACAACCAATTAAATTTTTAAAATTTAATTCCTTTAACTTAATCCAAGTTATATTCCATTTTAGCCTTTTCACTTTTAATTTTAATCTCAAAATTCAGTTTCCATATTTTTCTTTAAAATCATTCTCAATATTATAAGTTCATCACTTATTTCCTGACATTTTCTAAACACTTTAATAAGGATTTAAAACTCAAATACCCGGCATTTATTTCAAATCATTTTGAAATCTTAATATTTCGAATCACACTTTTTAAATTTTTAAACCAAACCTGGTTTTTATTCAAAACAAATTCCCTTCGGAATTTCCAAAATAAAATTATTTGCCTAACCCATCCGAACAATCAATTACGGTAGCAATCCATCACTTAGAAACTTGAAAATGAATACTAGCGATGCTGTGCACTCATCACCAGACTTATTTTCCAACGAATGAAGTGAGTTCAGTGTCATTATCATTTTCCAAAATCCATTTAAAACATTATTCTATTCAAAAATATCTCTAAAATAATAATACTATTATTTACTTCAAAATACTTTGGAAAACACTTCCAAAAAAAATCTTTGGGGTTCAGTTTTTCAAACTTTGGTTTTAATCAAGTCTAGTTTAATTGTATAATCCATAATTATACAATTTTCATTTGGTTATATATAACTAACTCTAGATTTTATAATCTTGTTTTGATTATAATATTATCATCCAAACACTCCAAATATACCATAATAATTTAAAAAGATTATTTCTTTTATATAAAAATATAATTTGGGTAAAATTATTTCATTTACTAGCTTCAGAACCATATTGTGTTAGTTTATCGCGTTCAAGTGTTTAGAAACTCCTATGATTTAGTGGCGTCCCATTGTTCGACAAGAAATTATATACCACTTAACCAATAAGTTAACACGATTTAAAACCGTTTTATATTCACTAACAAATACGCGTTCATATCTATTAATATGCTCAAACTCATTTTAGAGTACTACTGACTGTATTTCTAATGTGTAATCCCCACTTGAGCTAAGGTTCTCGTTTAACCTTCTGCTCTGATACCAAATGTAAAGGCCTGCAAATTCGTACCCCTTTTGTTTTACCTGTTTATAAAACAAATCTTATTTTATAAAAATTCCATTATATATATATATATATATTCATTTCCTATAAATTCTTTTTATACTTCCAATCTATTTTAATATTGACCTTAACTTCTTTTTATAGTTCTAGAATATCCTTTACAATATGTAATTCATTTTAAAAATCTGCATTTATTAATTCACAATAGTTAAGTATAACCAAACCCCCCTTTTTTTTTCTATTTCAATTTCTTTAAAATAACTACAAATCCAATATATATTTTTATTATCAAATTCCCTTCAATTCTATAAAGTTAAAAAATATGTTTACAGTATTTAAATTATCAAAATCCAGGCCAGTGCTACAATAGCATTCAATAACTCCAATCACTACAAAAATCTATAATAGATTATTCTACACATATCACATATCACTATACATGAAAAAATAAAAAATATTTTTGAGGAATCCAGTTGGATTCCTCCAACCTATTTTCCCTACATCCACAGATGTTAATGCAATATAAAAATAATACCAGTCCCACTTCGAGGGGGATGTTATAGTATATGCGGTCATCCGCTATTATGCGGGACGCATAGAGTCTCATCCGCTATAATGTGCGGGAATATAACTCTAATATTAATATATATACTACTATATGTATATAGTCATCCAACAGATAAATTATAAATTTATTAATCAACCAAGCATCCAATAAATTGAAAATTAAACATTTAAATTTAAATATGATAATCCAAATGAGTAAGAAATTCTTATCTTGCTTTAATTTTATTTGCGATTCATTCCCATTTTAATTTTATCATATAGATTCACAGTTACGAACCAAACTTGACTTGTTTTCATGATTTTTGGACCTCTTATGAATTTTATATAGATTAACAAACTTCGAGTATATTAATCGGTAATTATCTATTATCTTAAACTTGTAATTATCTTACAATAAATTACCTTCCTTTCCAAAAGCTAATTATCCAAAGCCTGCATAACCCATGATCGATATCCTAAATTGGCAGCTTCTTTTGGTTACTCCAAAGTCATACATGATCTTCAACTTCCTCACTTGAAACCATCATCCAACCCCTCCCCTTCGGCACCACGTACAAAATTGCTTACCAGAAAAATGCAACCATTGTAGTGCCGAACGAATCCCTAGTCGAGCAGCCACCAACCCCAACTTCCCTAGCTCGTCGAGAGGGTCACAATAGCAGCCTCGATGACTCACAGTAGCAACCTTGTTTGCCAAAAAACTCTAACCCCTCGTCAACTCACAGCAACAGCCTCTATCACCATATGCCATCGCGGTCGCGCGTGAGCTCTGCCCCCTTGTACCCACGACCATGCCCTAACCTACTTCGCCGCGCCTTTCCCCTTGCCCGCGACTTTGCCTGGATCGATTCCCCCCTTCGATCACCCATAGCCTTCCAAGCAACTTGCCATTTCTGTTTGTTATATTAATTTTTTGATGATCTGCATTTCAACAGACGAGAGAGAGGGAGACGCGATTTTATTTTGCTTTTCCCTCACCGTTTTTTCAGATAAGCTTTCAATTCATTTCCATTTTTTTATTTTCTATCTTTTTGATTTTTTTCTAATTTGAATGAGAGGGATAAAGTATAGACGTGATATAAAGTTGAGGGAGACGTGTTCAAGAAGGTAAGTCTTGATTGTTGACAGGTTAAAATATTATTTAATTATAAATATCTTATTTAATGCAACTTAAAATTACGATACCCTATCGAGGCATGCCGCCAGGCGTTTATATTGTATACCCCTGCTTCAAACGTAATGGAAAAGGTTTTAAGTCCCAATTCGATCGTATGGAGAAGATGGCTTTTTGGACCCAATTATTATATTGAATTTCAATATTAATTTCAACGCGTTTCTATCCCGTACGATTAAAATATAACTCCAATCATTACAAAATTTGAAATCCGATAATAATACACTATTACGGATCCAATAGAACTGGTTTCGTCGAAATCCAAGGCTGTGTCTTGGAAGGCTATTTTAAATGTCAATTTGAACAAACTATTTTTTAATGTTCAACAGGTCACTTTTAAATTCAATTTCAAAACTTTTATTATCTTCATTATTATTAATATAAATTTTAAAAGCCTTTAAATTATTTTTATCGGGCTTAAAACTCAAATCACAATAATTTATCCAATATTCAATTATAAAATTCAATAATTAAATTATCCGATAAATCACAATATTTAAATTCTGAATTTATTTTATAAATAAACCCAAATCTTCATATTTAAAGTCAAATTATGAATTCAAATTCAATATTTAACCATTTAAATATTCCAAATCAAACGTCGAAAAATCCGAGTCGTTACATGAAGTATGTCCTCAAAAAGCGGGCAGGCAGCAAGCGCACCTCCAGCACAGATTCAGACTTTGGATACAACACCTCCCAATAGTAGGCCAAATCGAGGTAGGGAAATTTGGTTTCTATTCCTGATTTTACCATTCAGAGCTTTTTCGATCCTAGAGCATCACACTCTTTGATATTTAGTTCTCATATGTATTGTTTGCACATAGACATTTCTTTAATGGTTGACCCTATCTTTGTTTGAAACCCAATAGGAGGATCGGCACTTCTGTCTATGGTTTGTAGGGGTTTGAAATTTTTTATCATAGGCATAGAATTTAATTGTGACGCCTATGCTTTGGGATATTCAAGGTATGGGACAATTTTAGGAATAGATTGGCTATCCACGTATAAAGCTATATTAGATTGCGAGAAGAGAGTCATTAGACTTGAGGCAGGCATCAATAGGACTCTCGAGATTCCTTACGGTCTGCAAGAGTCAGTTATGTTGAGCTTCCTTTATTCCCTTGATTCATCATCATCAGAGTTAGATTCGGTTCATGTCATCATAGATTCTTCTAAACATCTTTGAGGTAGTTAGAGGACTACCCCCCTCAAAGAGAGAGATTGACTTCATGATTTATTTGGCTAGCCAGTAGCATTACCTGTAGGGCATATGGTGCCTAGGGAAAGGAAGGGATTGAGCAAGTAGATCTGTGAGCTTTGGAGAAAGGTTTCATAAGAAGAAACATATCGAAGTAGGGAGCGCCAATCGTCTTTGCTACCAAAGTAGGTGGTTCTCTTCGACTTTGCATTGACTATAGAGAATTGAATAAGCTCACAAAGAAGAATCATTACCCACTCTCTAGGATACATGATCTTTTCAACCAGCTAGTTGGCTCTTTGGTATTCTCCCAGCTTAATTTAGCCACTGCATTTCATCAACTTATGGTCGCTGATGATAACATTGATAAAACCGTATTTAAGACACCAAATGGATTCTTTGAGTGGTTAGTCATGACTTTTGGGCTAACCAATGTCACAGCCTATTCTATAGATTTGATGAACCACGTTTTTAGAGATGTCCTAAAATAAAGTTTGTGGTGGTATTCATGGTCAACATTTTGGTGTTTTCTAAGAAGTATGGAAGAGCACGTTATTCATCAAAAGGAGGTCTTTGTACGCTTCGTGTTCGTCAGTTGAGAGCAGAGTTCTTGTAGTATCACTTTTGAAGTGCGTTTATAGGGGCATACAGAATGTCTACACATGATAGGGATTTAAGAAACGGTTTTGTACATTAATGTTAAGGATTATGGAAATCCAAAGAGAAGAAAGTCCATGTGTAGGTAATTGCAAAAATTATAATTGTCTAAGACTAGTGGATTTGACGGTGATGCCTTAGAGTAAATATGAGTATACAAGAGGAATAGGAGTAAAGGCCTTTAGTTTAGAAAAAATACTTCGATGGTAGTAAGTAGGAAGATCCACTTTATGCTAACCCAATAAATGAAATTTTCGAAATTTAAAAAGTTAAAATTTTATTTTTGTAATCATTGGAATTGAATATTTTCATTATTAATATTTTCTTTCAGAATATAAACATGGGGTTTTTGAGGAATGGTATGAAATTTAAGTTGGTTTTTAATGAAAAATCTGAATTCTTTTTGAAGACTTATGGAGTATGTATATGTGACTCACTAGTTTCTTTGAAAGTAAACAAAGATTTTAAATATAAAAACCTAGAGTATATCAAGTATCGAAAACATAGATTACAACTTTTATTATTGTATTAAATGTTTTCGTGAAAAATAAGAGGAGCATATGGTATAACACTATTGTTATAGTAAGTGACTCCCAAGAGAAATATTTTTACATAGGTATATGAGATTTATTAGTATTTATTCAATTAAATCCATACACTAGTATTTTTTGGATTGTAGTAACGGTGTTTTACGCAACATCCATTTTAACCCAAATAAAAATGTGTATTAAAAGGTAATTTCTAAGTGTAGAAACAAAATGGTTTGTAAAGTACACTAATTATTAATAAGTATAAGGAAGTGGTTTTACAGTTATGGAAATATTAAAACAATTTTGAAGATGAGTGTGTAAGTTAGATATCAGAAAATATTATCATGGAAGAATGTAATTTAAGCATAGTTCAATCTGTTGGAATGAAAAGAATAATGGTATGATTTTCTATGAAACCAATAAAAATGTTTTGTGCAAGTTACAAGAATACATGAAAGAGATATACAAGGTATGAAAAGCACCGTATTTTGTATAGCCTATTTCGAAAAATATAAAATAAGTTCCTTGCAATTTCACATAAATATGAAATCACTTTTAAAACGTTAATAGAAGATTTTAGCGTTAATAACTTCTCATAAGAGAAATTAGTTCCAATACATTAAGATGTGAGACTGTTAGGTGTAATAAGAAGCTGTTTTGAAAACACATAAAGGATATTTTAAAGATATTTTAAAAGAAAATGGTTTGGTAAAAAAGTAAATAAGTTTTTGGAATGGAAAAAAACTTAATAAAAAAATTAAAATTTGAAAATTCAATTTTTTTATAGAAAACTGTAAAAGTCTTTAAAAGAAAGAGATTGATATAAGTTTTGGACTTAAGATTTGGAAGTTTTTCCCTCTAGGTTTGAAAATAATATTAAGTGACCAAGTATTTTTGAAATTAATAGAAACTGAAAAGATAACACTTTTAGAGACAAAGATTTTGGGATTTGATGTTTTAAATTTTTTAGAAACCTTAGTTTTTAAAACAAGGTGATAAATACCAAACCAAACTCTTAAATGTAGAGCAGATAAAAATCATTTCCTAGGAGTAATTACTTTTAGAAGTAATAATGGAAGTTTCCTTAAAGTGTATTGGACACTAGTAAGAACCTAGGAATGTTGATTCATGAAGAACAATAAAATGAGATTAGTAGGATAGTAAGACAAGCATGGTTGAGAATGAGTATTCTTGATTTTGAAAGGACTTGGGAAAAACACCTTTCTTTAGTGGAATTCATATGGTAGTAATTATCAAGCTAGCATTGGAATGAAACCTTTTGCAGCTCTTTTTGGGAAGGCTGTGTAAGACATCTTCATGTTTATTGGAGTCTGCGGAAAGATTGCTTCTTGGTTCCGACATGGTTAGAGAGATTTTGGAGAAGAATGAGTTGATTAGGAGAAAATTCGTATCTCATATCCATGTCTCTTTGATAATAGGTTTGAAAGTTTCCTTCTTCCTTCTTTAGTTTTCAATAAGTTCTTTCCTTTATTATCCTTTGGGAGGGTAGAACTTAGGATTTAACCTATGGATTGTAGGATTTGATGTAAACACACTAATAGAACATGTTGTGAATGATGTATGCTAGTGATTGCAAGTTTTTTGCTAGTGGATGCTAATGGACGAATATTGTACACTAGGCACTATTATTCTTTAGGGATCGACTAAATTAGGACACTAGAGCATATGCATATGGATGTGTGTGAATTTTTAATTTATTTCTGTGGTTTCTATAATGGATGTTTTACCACATGACTGTTGCATTTGGAAGATGTTTGTAGCACGCATATAGAATTATCAGTTATCATTATGAAATTTTCGCATTCATTTGGATATATGGCATGGATATGATTGCATAAAAAGAGGTCAACTGAATCAGTGGACCGTCTAATCTTTTGCATTAGTTAGGGACATTTGCACTACACTAATTGCATAAGTATCATAAACTACATTAGGAAGACTTAAGGACAATGGATGAATGGTTGATGATTGAGTAGTTGGTTGTAGAATTGGATGAAAACATTTAGTACATTCTTTTATCCTTAGAGATTTTGGGGACGAAATCCCTTATGGAGGGGAGAATGTAACAACCCGAAATTTAACCCGTAATAATTAATTTGTTAATTAACTAAATAATAAAATAACCTTGTGAAATTATTAGAATTGAGCCACGGAAGTTGCACCATGTGTCGTGGTAATTTTCTAGTCAATTTCCATATATAGAACGTCAGAATCCGAGCTAATATGAACGAGTTAAAAAATAAACAAGAATCGAAAAATAAAGGAATATATATATATATATATATATATAATGCCCTAGGTCGACCGGCCTGTCGACCTAGAGGGGAGGGGAGTTCGACCACGCGGTCGACCCGCCTTCCCTGATAAGCGAACGAACGTTCGTTCGTTCAATTGTTGTACGTGTGTTTTGCATTATTTTGCTTCATCTGGTCCATTTATTTTTGCATCCGATGGCTCCTATTTAGCCTATGACATGGTTGCATCCTATTTAATTCCTAAACACAATGGTTTGAGATCCACTTCTACTCCTATAAATAAGACTTAGGCCTAACACCTTTTCTCATTCTAGGTTTTCTCCGTTTGGGTTAGCCTTTTTAAGAAGGACCCTAAAAGGAATAATTTTCCAAGGAGAGAATATTTGTAATAAAAATATTTTGACAACCCCACGTGGATCCGCGAAGGCCTAAAGGAAAGAGCTAAGGACCAGAGGTGAGTGATTGTAATTTTAAGATTTCTTTAAGTAATTTAAAATAATAGGGTTTCCAATAGTTGTAGTTTTACTACGATTTTTGGAATAGCCTTTCTAGTAGTTTATTTACAGTTTTTAGAACTATATTCAATCTATTTCCTTTCAGCTATTCTTTTCATTAATTTCTTTTTATTTCTTTTAATTATAACTTTTCCATTTATTTATAGTTTATACAATATTTTAGTTTATTTAATGTTATTTATACGTCATTTACACTTTCTTTCTACACTTTGGATTTTCTTCTATTTTCAGCTTTCTTTTATTAATCCTTCTTCTTCGCGTATGGATTAGAATAGGATTAATGCAAATATGGATTAAATTGTAAGAAAAATGAAATAATGGGATATAAGATGTAATTTTCAAAGACTGTATTATAAATGGAATTGGACTAAAATTACGCCTAATTATGACGTTAATTGGACTGGATTAAAAATAATGGCCTAGTTATAACTTAGAATTATAACAAAAAAGAGTAAAAGATGAAAGAAGCTTATTTTCACACTTAGACCTTTGGTTAAGTAATAAGCATGATTATAACGTAAGTTATAATAAGAAAAAGAACAGAATATGGCTTATTTTAAGACTTAGGAGAAATTAATAAGCATAGATAGAAGAGAAAAATGTAAAGGCTTATTTAAAGAATTTACCTAAATTAATAAGAAAAGATGAAAGTAGTACCTTTACCAAATGGCATTTCCTATTAGACAAAATGGTGGTCCCACATTAGCCTGAAGTGAGACGAGGGAACGCTTATGCTAAAAATGGTAGTAATTGGTTAATTAAAAGTCCAAATCACGGGGGATTTGGATAAAGGGTGCAACTAGATATTGTTTGGATGAAGGGCCAGTACCAACAACATTTCCTTTATTGACTCTATGGACACATGGTGATATCACGTTAGCCTGAAGTGGGATGAGGGGCACGCTTATGCTAGAGTTTGAGGTAATAAGAAGACCCAATTGGTGGAGCAAAAGGTAACATGGGCATGGTGGCAGTTACGCGTGCGACTTTCATTCGGGTGCTCAGTAATAGCTATGAGTTCCAAGTGCTTAGTTTGGGTGTCCGTCCTAGACATCAATGCCTTCTATGTAGGGAACTATATATATCGCCCAAATCCACAGTGGTCTATGCATCTTTCGTAGATACCATTGGCTAATGTGTAGAAAATTATATAGCGTTTCGTCCATAGTGAGGTCTATGGAGTAGCAGGCCGATCAAAAAGGGTAGAATTAGGGTCACATCCTAATTATAGGATTAGGAATTCAAAGCAGAAATCAAGGATAAGTGCAAACAATCAAAGTTAAACTATCCTCTAAATTGAGCAATATTTAATCATACTTAATTCCAGTTTATTCCATTCCTATTTCCTTTATCCTTATTTATTCTAGAATTGTTATAGAGTCTATTACTTTTATCTTGCTTAAAGACTCTTGTAATTATTATCATTCACCAGACTTTTAGTTTGATCCACTCCTTTATTTTCCATTTCCCCCATAGACAATCAAGAGAGAATTCAGTAGATTGTTGCTGCTTAGAGTTTTTTTGGGGGAGATTTCTACTATGTACTTCTTTTATTTTCATCTTCTGTTCTTTCTATGCACTAGCCTATTATGAGGGATATTATGTAGTCTAATTTTTGAGACTATGAGACATTGGATTTTCAGGCATGTATGTGGTATTTGACTTATTTATGAAGCAATTATGAAGTTTTGTTTTGATAAAGTTATTTTTTAAGTTCTGCTATTTTTATACATTTTTTTCTTATGAATCTTATTCACTGTTAGCTTTAGTTATACCTACAACACACCACACCTTTCAATGTGTCCTTTTGGGTATATTAAATGGTGTGGGGGTATTACAGATTTCATTACCAATAATCTATTGCATTAAAATAATGCACATTAATATATGTAACAATCAAACCATTTCATACTAAATTTATCATAATTATACAGGTTTATATATTTTTGAAACCAAGCCTCAAATCATTTACTATGTTGAACCCTTCGATTTTTTGCTCAAATTGACAGATAAACAACTGATATTGTTAAGATAAACATGATTATGCTATATAATATGACATTGACAGGAAATAAAAAAAATATCGTACTACCTAGTAAGATATGATAATTCGTCACAGTTGATAAGCATCATTGTCTAGCTATGACAACTTGAAAACTTTCATCCTTCCATTTACCCGAAGGACATCCATGTTACTGAAAAATGGAAAAAGAAATGTCAGATGACTCATCCATAGCATCATCATTGTGAGGATCAATTTAGAATTTAGCTTAATATGGACTTTAAAATAATAACTAAAGAATGGAGATTCTCCTTCAATAATGTATGTTTGACATATTGAGCCTTCAAAATGTGCTTTTTGTTTCACCTCTTTTAAGGTGACCTGGGTACTTTCATGTCAAAAGTTGTCAATTATACATTTACTACGTTCATTTTGGAAAATACATAACTCCAAATTGTACTTTACGTACCTCTCAAAAGGATACATCCATCCGTATTTCTTATTTTTACACATTAAAGCTTCACTTGGTAAATGTATGGGTAGATGTTCCATGTAGATGAATACTCCAGAAGGAAATATTTTCTTTGGTATATCTGTTTCCAGTTTTTACAAATTATTTCTATTAAGTGTAGTTGAGCACAACTCTTTACAAGACAAATCAAATTCAGGAATAGGCATTCACGCATATGGTGGCAAAAACTCCTTAAATACTATCCTGAAACGAGTCTTTAAAATACATAACAATCATGACTCTTTGTACCCAACAGCTGAAGATCTTTCATATCAGCACATCTTCTTAAGTTCAAAGCAAATCCACCTGGAAACCTCAAATTTCGAATCCACTCTATTAGTTTTTATCGACACTTATTTTTGAACTCGTAACAAGCAAGACGTTTGAAATTTGGTCGTTCGCTATCGAATTTTAGCTCAGGGCGATTATAGTATAACGCAATATCATTCTTGACTTCAAATCATCTTTTTTTCCTTTCACATCCATTATCATATTAATGAAGTTTTTAAACACATTTTTCTTATTACGTGTTATGTTTACATTGTGTTGAAGCTTATGTATGGTAATTCCTAAAACATACTTTGTTTACACCAATTATGATGCTCTCCTTTATCAAGAATATTGGAGTCTTTTCCTATCTCGTGTATTTTAGGACAATCTTGCACAAGCTTGTACACTTCTACATTGCCCGGAGTGGATGGTGAGTCTGTGACTCAAAAGTAATAGTTGTGTTTCATTTAAGTTTATTTTATCAATATAAGCGATCTTTTACATTTAAAAAATGATAATGTCGATGCCACCAATATTGATCACCACCATGTGCAAGTTTAAACGATTATACCCAATCCATGCAAACGGGACAAATAAATTTACCACCAGTACTCCATCCAGAAAGCCACCATATATAATAAATTGCTTATCGCCCATAACAAAGAAGCAAACATTCTAACGTTTTCTTATTTGAGATGTCGTATGTAATAATATCCCCTGTCCAAATTTTTTTCGACTAATCAACTAAAGGCTGCATTGAATAAGGCTTAGCGAACAAAGATAATAAGGGAAAACCATCTCTATACAAACTGTTTAACAGCAAATTTTATATCGGATTAGAACACCGCTGATAAATTCCAATTAAAATTTACTGCAGGCGCACGATGTATGATTGTAGCACATATGCTAGTACAGGTCGACCCATAGGGAATTGTAAATTTTAAATTTCTATTCAATCAAATTAAACCAAAGCTGAATGTGATTAGCTAGAAAATGTAAGAAAAATAACAAAAAGAAAGTTAAAAAATATGAGAGTTAAATGACAAATTAGATATAATTCCACTCTCTAGATCATATAGTTCAACAAATAATGAAATTATGATCTCCGTTTTTGGTCATAAGTGAATTTAAATTATGTGTTTATCATAAGTATTGCTCATTTGTGTTATTAATTAACTCAACATAAGCCATCAAACTATAACAGCCTCCTTTAAACCACTTTTAATTCTCATGAAAAATAACAAGAAGTTGAAAATGAAATCTATTTAAAGTATGGTCTATTAACTATTAATTAGAAATATATACCATCAAATTTTAGTTTCAACAATCACTTCATTACCATCATCATATGTAAATGAAGAGGTAATTATTGTTTTTGATTGTTTAACCATAGTCTATTTGTTATGAACAACATAGACTATCAAATTCAACATGAAACAATAAATCACATCAACTTTCATTTATGCACAAAAGAGAGCAATAATTATCAATGTTGAAGCTACATGATTAGAGGCTTCATTTCCTATAAATTGAAGGGATTAGCCTCTTATTTGTGTTATCATATCAACACAAGTAGCATGCAACATGAAAAAAGAGAGGAAAAAGAGCTAAATGAAAAAGATATAAAACTAATCTACTTGCATTAAAATCAAACTACACTACTTGAATGAAAGGAAGTAAACAAGAAAAGAGCAATGTATTAAAGTTGCATAAAAAAATAAATTACATGAAAGAAATGGCTAAGTAGCCGTGAAAAGAAAAGAGAATCTTTCTTTATTTCTAAGCTAAAAACTAACTAAAAGCAAGACAACCTAAAGAAGAGGAGAGGGTTACATAAAACATAAGGGGCATTTATACGAGTTTAAAACCCTGGGAACTACCCAAAATGCCCTCTTAGGAAGTATGGTGACCATGTTATCATTAACTTCAAATAATCATCCATTAAATGTGCATGAACATTTAATGGCCTTTAGCATTTGCATTAGCTCCTAAGTGTACATTAAGGTGGGTGGGTAGTGGGGTCCTCCATGATCATCACTTTGAATTATTTCCATCTCCATTCCTTTGTATTCACTATTGTGCATGTATATCTTCATGAAGCCACTTGTAAAATTCACTAAAATTGCTACAAAACAACATAGGAAATTCCAAGTAAATTTTCACAAATTAATAAATGCACAAAAATGACCATTTTACCCCTATAGGAAGATGAATATGTGACATTTGGAAAATAATTTGAATTTTGGTTTAAATAAGTTAAATCACCCATTATGAAACGACCCGCCTTTCATTCCACAGAAAGACGCATCATCAATAATAAAGAAAGTGTTATAAATAGAATAGATAGAAGAAAGAACTAAACAATATCATAGTCTCACAGCGGAAACAGAATAAAATATAATATATCACATAGATATTACATAGTCATTACATCAGAGTTACATATATTTCAACAACATCATCACATTAGACAGTTATAAAGGCCTGTCTAGTCCATTACATTTCAAAATACTACAGACAAAGACTCTACACAACGGAAATAGATAGATATAGCTACGTCTGAACTCCAGCTCCAAGCTTCCAAGATTCGTCAAGCCAAACCTGATCACTTGGCTACTCATAAAAATTTGAGTACCCTAGAGTTTAAGAAAACAGAAATAAACTCCGGGTCAGACATAGGTCTGGTGTGGGTAAACGGGTTAAAGTTGTTAAACTTTAAAAATCATTTGAAAACAAAGGTATCATGTAAGACTCCCCCACACATAAACATGGGTAAGTTTTACCTTACGCTAACCAAAACATTTGATAGGAAATCCAGTGATATTATAATAAGGTCTAGGGTTTTAAAATAAATATTCTCACAGCTGAACTTGTTACATGATTAAATTCCAGCATACTAGCCACAAAGTGGGTTATACAATCAAAACCGTAAAGGCACGTAGGGATAATGAGTTTCCATTAATGGCAGGGCTATTGGGGTACCGCCCGTCACAGTACGTGGTCTAGATCATCGTACTGAGTATCCACCCTAAATCCCCTGCAACATAAGGCCGGAACCATCCCTTACTGGATAGTCCCGAACAAGACAACCCCGTAGTTAGCTGCAGACCAATTGCCCACTAAGCCGAAATAAAAAGGGACCTCTAGACAGGGGTAAATCCCATCCTACTTGAGCGCGACTCACTTAGCCTTGCTGCACCTCCCCTATTTTAGCCATTCCCGGTTGATAAGGCTTGAGGCTATGATTACCTTTATAGAACACATCTATCTTAGAATGCTCATTGTCCACCTGACGATGCTCTAAAAGCATTCAATCCATACAAGTTCGTTCCAGGTTCGAAAGAAACCGAAGGCATTATCTCGTTACACTCATTTTGGAATCACCCTCAGAGTTAACGACAATAACCCTTGCACTTTGAAACTCCATCTCGATCTTCACTTTGAGATGTCATGACCTATCGTTTAACTTGAATCGATGTGGTTTTCAGATAATCAAATTTGATACCCAATCCCGGTCTCATCGAAATCCAAACGTTTCTTAAAGGTTAAGTTGTTTAAGGTTTGAACAATTCAATTCAATTCAAAACTTTGAATTCACCTAGCATTTATCATAGATAAATATCATACATTTATCACAGATATATCCAATATCACATCACAGAATATCATCCAGTAAATATCAACCAATCCAAACATTACACAAACAATCATCCATAAATAGGAATTATAAATCCATATTATAATTAATTTAATTAACTTAAGATAAATTAATTACCTAAGAATTAATCGCCTAATCCTGCTTAAGCAATCATTAATTAATTAATTACAAACCATTTAATTAATTAACCATTCCTTAATTACCTTATCAATCAATTAATTAATCTTTAATTACAAATTAATTACTCTTTAACTATTAATTAATAAACCTTAATTATTATTAATATCCCTTAATAACAAATTAATTAATCCTTAATTAATCTTATAATCAATTAATTAATATTTAATTAACTAATCAATTATCCCTTAATTATTAATTAATAAACCTTAATTATTAATTAACAAAAGTTAATTACAAATTAATTATTCCTTAATTACCAGTTGATTAATCCTTAATTACCATTTGATTAATCAATTAATCTTTAAATATAGATTAATTATCCTTTAATTATTAATTAATAAAACCTAATTATTAATTAATAAAACTTAATTATAAATTAAGTACCTCTTAATTATTAATTGATTAACCTCTAATTACTTAATTAATTAATTAATCACTAATTATTAAATTAATCAATCTTAGTTACTTAATTAATTAATCTCTAATCATTAATTAATTAACTAATTAATAACCCTTAATTACAATTAATTAACCTTTAATTAATTAACTTATAACCCTTAATTATTAATTAAAATCAATTAATTATACTTAAATTACTTATTAACTTAATTAATCTCAAGACGTTAAAACCTTAATTATCTTTAAGATAAAACATTATCTTTATAATGACCTAATTATCATTAACATATTAAAAACATTTTATCTTTAAAATTAACTTCTTTAAATAAATCATTTAATTAAGTTTTAAAGTAAAATAGACATTTAATTTGATAAATTAAAATTACCAAATCATAACTTCCTTTAAAACTTAAAACATTATCAAGTAATAGTTTAAAACTAGTTCAATTTAAATTTAAAAACTTGCTTTTATAAATACCTTTAAAATTTCATTTCTAACTTAAGTTTTAAAATAACTTTAAATTTTACTTAACAAAATTTAAATTAAACAAATTTCTAAACGTCTTAACCAAATATTAAAGAAAACAATTATTATATATAAAGTAATTTATATAAGAAAGTTAAACCAAATTTATTTTAAATTTAAAAAAAAACATTGTTTTTTTAAAAACCTTTTTAAATTTGATGAATCCTTTCTTCGGGTCAAACCCGAAGATCACTCGGGTCAAGCCTCGAGTTTCCTTTCTTCTTCCCATTTTCAAAAACATAGATTTATTTTCAAGCTAAAAACCCTGTAAGCCTGTCACCCAAAACTACTCGAGTACAAACTCGAGTCGCTATCCCCAAAAACCCGATCCTCCCTTCGAGTCAAAACCCCAACATAAACAACAGACACCAAACCACCTTTGTGCACCTGCACAGTCGACTGCGACGACGGTGACCACTGCCGATACCTTCGACACATCGACCGTCACCCTTTCATCAGTTTTCGACCATCCAAATACTAGCACAAGACTCAAATCAAAATCGAGCAACTCAGATGAAACTGCAACAAAAAAACCCAAACCAGAAAACTCCTCGAACCCACGTCTCCGATCATCGGAGCCGTTGCAACCCCAACTACATCTCCACTAGCCTTCGAATTTGCTATTCCCAAAATCTCGAGCAACTTGAATCACTCGCGACGCCCCAATGACCCAAAATTTAGCATTGACACAACCTAGGGTAGAAACCCTACCTCGATCGATTCCTGATACCAAGTGATGTAGAAAATTATCGCCATTTTTCCAGGCCTCGACAACCTTCGGTGGCAACCACGGGGTCCCACCACCCTCCTGTCGACAGAAAATGCCCAAAAACCAAAAACTGGCCATCTCCGAAATGCTCACTCAAGGAAAATCTAAAAAATCCGATTTTCATCTTAAAAATCATATTTTACAAATTCGGTTCAGGTTATATACTTGAATCAGCAATTTACATCATTTGATTTAACATGTTTTTAAAATTTCTATTGTAATATCTAAATTTACATACAACTTCATACTTATCATGCTTAATTATATTTTTAATACTTTCCTTAAGTAAAAACAGACATATTTTGTTCAAATTTCACAGCCTATATGTGAATGTTTAAAGAGCACTTGATTTTTGATCAAGATTTAAACCTGTCAGTTACAATTCAGGGATATACACAGGGTTTCAGAAATGCATACATATACACCTACATATTTATAGCATTCAAACCAAAATTACACACATGCAAACAATTTTCACATCACAAACCACAATTTAAATCAAAAGTTAGTTGTTTACTCACCAGATTTAAAAGACAGAGAGCTTGATTTTGAAACAGGAAAGCTTTATTTTGAAAATTGAAAAGCATTGTTGAACTGGAAATTTGATAATGAGATGATTTAAGACTTTCTAAAACTAAACTGAAGATGCTTGATTAACTCGCTTGAACTTTGATTCTCCGTTTGATTTCAGGTTTGCTAGCATGTTTGATAATTTGTTACAGGCTTTTGAAAAATGATTTACAGGTTTGGTTATGAACTTGAGTTGTTTTGATTTTGAGTTTGAGAATGTTTTCAGTGTTTTGATTCTTGTGGATTTTCTCGTTTGAGAAGGGTTTTACAGGTTTGGTTTCTTTCTTTTGAAAATGTGAAAATAAGAAAAGAAGCAGAAGAGAGGGGATGTATGTTTATATAATGTAACTTATGATTATTTAAAGAAAAAGAAAATAAAAAAGAATGACACTTATTCAAATGTTAACATTTGTCATTACCATACTTTAATTTCATTACACATGTATTCACAAGCTTTAATAATCTAACACTTGTAGTTATTCATGTTTAATAAATTTTAAAATGATTTAAAAGCTTTTAAATTAAATTTCCTAATTAATAAATACATTTCAAAATTATTAAATGCTTTTCTAAATTTATATAAATAAAACCTTTAAAAGAAAAGAAAATAAAAACCAATTATATTCTAAATAAAATCATATAAAATATTTAATCCATTTTAAAATGTTAATATAAATGCTTTTGTATTTATTTACTATTTAATAAATACTTTCATAATTTATATTAATAAAATTCTTTAAAAGAAAACAAATTATATACTAATAAAAACTTTATTCATATATTTTAAAATACAAAATGTTTTTAAGATATATATCCTTTAAATTCCAAATTTAAATTCAAAATTTAAATTCAAATTCAAATTTAAAAATCCAATTTAAAATCAACTCAAATATATATATATATATATATATATATATATATATATATATATATATATATATATATTAAACAAACACATTATTAAATTTGAAAATAATAAGTCTATTTAAAATCTATTTATAAACAACACATTATTAAATTTGTAAATAATTATTCTATTTTAAAATCCATTTATATCTATATTTAAAAACATCACAATATTATTATTGTTTGAAACAACAGTTTTTACCAATTTTAAATAATTTAATAAGGAGATTATCATATTTTAAATTCCTTGAAATTCTGAGATATCACAAATATGATCATTTATTTAGTTTAAATAGATTAAATATGGTAGTAAAAATATGCACATTTACGTGCACATCACAAACCAAGACTAACATTATGCAATTCCTTAACAAAATCAAGATATGTCCTATCGAAATGTTTCCACGTTTCACCGTCCGAAGAATGACATAAAACACTTCCATCTCATTGTCGTTCACTATGCCATCGCATGTGTTTCGCTAGACCTGTCAAACGGGTTGGGTTGGGTCAAAATGGGTTGGATCAAGTTTGACCCAACTCATTTATGACTCATTCTTTTTTATCCATTTATGACCCAACCCATTTTGACTCAACCCACTTAATAAGCAAGTTACCCATTTAATGATTTAAATTTAATTTGACTAATAAAAACAAGTAAATATAAAATAATTCTAATTCTAGTTTTTATGTTTTGAATTCTGATAAAAATTTAAAATTTTAATTCTAATTTTCATAAAAATTCAAATATGGGGATGTGGTAGCCTGTTATTTTCTAAGTACAACTGTCGGTCCCTTTGAAGAACCTTAGTCTGCATTAACAATATGAAGTGTCCAAGTGTTCCATACTGTCCGTAATTTAGATGGGAGTTTATCAGTCGAAGTCTTGCCTAATTCTGATTTAGTATGAAGAAGTTATTCAGGTCTGAACCAAAAAATAGCGGCTTCTGCACTAGGTTGAGTTCAAATATGGGGATGTGCTAGCCTGTTATTTTCGAAGTACAATTGTCAGTCCTCTTGGAGAACTACAGTGCGCGTTCATAAGATGAAGTATTCGAGTGTTCCATACTGTCCGTAATTTAGATGGGAGCTAATCAGCCGAAGTCTCGCCTGATTCCGGGTTAATATAAAGAAGTTATTGCAGTCTGAACAAAAAAAATAGCGGCTTCAGCAATAGGCGGGGTTCATATAGGGGGATGTAGTAGCATGTTATTTTCGAAGTACAACTGTTAGTCCCCTGAAGAGCTATAGTGTGCATTCACACGATGAAGTATTCGAGTGTTTCATACTGTCGGTAATTTAGATGGGAGTTAATCGGTCGAAGTCTCGCCTGATTTCGAGTCAGAACAAAGAAGTTATTGCAGTCTAAACAAATAAATGGCTTCTACACTAGACGGAGTTCAAATATGGGGATGTGGTAGCCTGTTATTTTTTAGCCTGTTATTTTCTAAGTACAACTGTCAATCCCCTTAGAGAACTACAGTGTGCGTTCACATGATGAAGTATCCGAGTGTTCCACACTGTCCGTAATTTAGGCGGGTGTTCATCGGTCGAAGTCTCGCCTGATTCCGAGTTAGAACTAAGAAGTTATTGCAGTCTGAACAAAAAAATAGCGGCTTCTACGCTAGATGGAGTTCAAATATGGGGATGCGGTAGCCTATTATTTTCTAAGTCCAACTGTCAGTATATATGAAAAACTACAATGTACGTTCAAAATTCTTATTTTTTAAATTTATATTAAAATTTAATGCTTTTAATAAATGGGTAAATTGATTACCCATTTATAACCTTTAAAAAATAGGTCAACCCAACCCATAACCCATTTAATTTTTTTAAGAAAAATGTGTGATCCTCTACGAATAGAGGAGAGCACACATGTGAATATATATATATATATATATATATATATATATATATATATATATATATATATCACGGACATAAGGAGCTGCCAACATGCCTGGCAGGTAACAAAAACAAATATACATATAACCAATCTCATGTACTCCTAAGATGAGTTTCGATAAGGCCACCACCCATCGCACCTCAATATCAAGCTCCATCATGGCCACCACCCGATTTTAAGATGTTAGAAATACCAAAAAGACTAAAGAAGAAAAAACAACTAGATGACGTCTCAAACTAATAAGAAAGCTCCAAAAATCTGAATCAAAAGAACTGAATAAGCATCTACTCTGAAGTGGATCTTAGAGACCACTCTGAAGGCTCTGAACAAGAAGAAGGAGTGACAAACTGAAGAATAGATCCTCCTCAAAAAAGTACTCCATAATGAAGATAGCAGTACCCTACATCTGAGGAGATAACTGCTAGAAGTCTTGGATGAAGAAACTCTACTCTGATGACCTCCCTACAATCTGATATCCAGCAATTTGAAGACAAGAGAACCTGCAAAAAGAACATGATATCCTATCTTCCAAACCTGTATCTGAAACATAACTAAAGAAAAAATTAGAATGATACATATATATGTATATTTATTAAGTAAATATACATATACATGTATTTATAAGGAAGGAAATAAAAACCTAAACAAGACTATCTGGACAATAACTATGGAAATGAATTAACTGAAAACTAATACCAAACAGAGAATAGAACAAAAATTAAGACAGATCTGACTTGTGTACCTTTAATCATAAGTAAGTTATGATTAAAAGTGAGATCATCATATAAATTTGGGAAAATATTAATAATACTATTATTAATGTTAAAAAAATTATTATTGTGTTTAAAAAGTTAATATTATGACTAACCTTGTAAAGATACTGTTTGAAAAGGATATTTTTAGCTAATTTATATTTGGGGTTAGAAATATAATTAAAACAAAATGAAGAAATTGAAAAAATCAATTTGTTAAAATGACTATTATTATTATTAAAAAATCTTCGATTTCTTTCAAACTAAATAAACAAACTAATAGTAATAAATAAATTGTCTAGTAAAAATCTAATATTCTTGTTGAATTTGAATCTATAATTTTCCAGTAGAATTCACAATCCGAAATTTTAGTTATTATATTAAAGTAAAAATCTAATATTCTTGTTGAATTTGAATCTATAATTTTCCAGTAGAATTCACAATCCGAAATTTTAGTTATTATATTAAAGTAAAATTTTTAAGAGTATTAATTAGGATGTAATTAGAATACAAACAATCATAATATATATGATTAATGTCCTCAAGATGAAGATTACAAAAATAATATTTATTATCATTTTGAATGTTTTTTCTTTAAAAATTCTATTATATTAAGTTTTCCATGAAGTATTAACCACATGTGAATTTTGGATTTAAGAGGAGCATTAGGTTTCCAGATATATTTATAAGAGTTATTTATAGTACCTGAAAAATTAATATATATATATATATATAAAGAATTTGGAGTATATTTCTTACTCTTATCCCATTCCCAACTAATAAAATCATTATCATTATCAATATTATAATGATTTAATTTGGCATAAAGCAAAGAAAGTTGCCTAAGGGTTGATCCTACTAAAATTCTGTTAAAATTTAAATTCCAAGGAGGATCATTTTTCGGAGAATAAACTTCATTGATTAAAGTGTTCGTCGACGGAAATTCTATCGGTATAGAAAACTGTCGAACAAATTTAAATTAAAAATAACCGCAAGCGCACGGTGTACGAATGTAGCACGTGGCGAATACGGGTCGATCCGTAGGGAATTGTTAGAGTTTAAAATTCTATTCAATCAAATTAGACCAAATGGAGGAGGGAAATAAAATGAGGCAAAAATAGAATTAAAATGAGATTAAAAACTATGAAATCAGACAACAATTTAGAGGCAAATCCACTCTCATATTTTTGTATGTCAACAAACAAACAATTTAAGATCTCTAGTTTTGATATTAAGTGAAATATTGTTGTATTTATCATAAGTATGGTTTGTTTATGTTATTAATTAACATAACTCAAACCATCAAACTATAATACAACAAATAAACCACTTATAATTCTCATGAAAATGAAGCCAAAGCAAAATCTATTTTAAGTATGATCTATTTACTATTGTAACTAGTAATATAGATCATCAAATTTCATTTTTACTTAAATTTCACAATCAAAATTGGATTAGCAAATGATGATGCAAATTGTGTTTATGTTGAATAAGAATAGCTCATTTTCATAAGCAATATAAGCTATCAAACCCACTTATATAAACTTGCATCAAAATTCACATTCATGAAGCATAAACAAAGAGATCATAAATCATAAAAAATGTTGAAATTACATAAAGTTTGAGAGCTTCATCACCCCTAAATTGAAGGGGTTTAGCTACTCATTTGTGGCATTAAAGCAACACAAGTAAGTTTCAACATTAAAAAGAAAAGAAAATAGAAAATAAGCAAAGAAAGAAAAATAGATTAGCTACTAACTACTTGCATAAATGTAAATCTAAGCTATGAACATAAGGAGAAAGAGAGCATAGAAATAAACATTAACAATAAAATGAAGAAAAGCATGTAGAAAAGAGAGAAGAAACAGGCTTGGAAGCCATTTTTTCATAGAACATTGAGCTTACAATTTGATCTCTTAATTTCCTACGTAAAAAATGAAAGAGTAGAAGATCATTTTTTCATGTACATAAGAGGGCTATTTATACATGCATAAAACCCTAATTCTATTTTTAGGGAGCTTCCTAAATTGCCCTTTAAGAAATGTGGCCACCAAGTAACCATTATCCACTAATTAATTCATCATTTTTTTTGCATGAAGCTTTAACCTCTACTTAGTTGTCCATTAGCTCCAAATTGTAGTTTTAGGTAAGTGGGTGGGGTCCTCCATGTTCATGGCTTGAATTATTTCCCTCTTCTTTCCTTTGTATTCATTTGTGCATGCATATATCTTCATATAAGCCTCTTACATATGCATCCAAATTCCTATAAAAATTATCAAAAATGTCCAAGTAAAAATTCTTACATTGACACATGCACAAAAATGACCGTTTTGCCCCTGAATGAAGATGAAAATATGATGGTTGGAAATAATTGAATTTTGGTTTTAAACATGTTAAAATGCCCAAATATGATGATTATTTAAATAAAAAGAGATAAAATATGGATGTAAATATATGCACAATTACGTGCATATCATAAAGCATACTTAAAGTTACAAATATCATACAATTCCTTAAATTCTAATTTTAGAGGCAAGATTGAAATCCAACCGTCGTGCCAAAAAGAAGTACAATTTCCTGAATGTATAACCATCTTAGTTCCTAAGTTAAAAATTTCATAACATTTTAAAATGTTTTTCCAAAAATTAGAAAATTTATGGGAAAATGAATAATCAATTTGGTATAAATTAATATTACCATTATAATAATATTTAGAAATGATCTCTTTCCAAATAGCATTAACATTTATTCTTTATACTTCCAAAGCCATTTACCTAAAAGAGACAAATTCATGTTACGCAAGTTAGTAACTCCTAAACCACCCTCCTTTTTAGCTTTACAGACAGTTTCCCAGTTTACTAGACATTTTATACTGTTATTAATATTATCCCCACTCCATAAGAAATCTCTTCTAATTTTAACAATTTTATCAATTACCCAATCTGGAAACAGACGCATAGACATCCAATATATCAGTAAGGCTGATAAAACCGAGTTTATTAAAACTAGCCTACCTGCTCTAGATAGAAATCTCCCATTCCAATTAGATACCTTATTTTTAATTTTATCAATAATAATAAGGCAATCATCATGCTTAAGTTTGGTAGGCCTAATCACAAACCGAAGATATTCAAAAGGAAAAATCATACTTTTGCAATTTAGTGTATTAGCAACTAAGTTTTCTACCTTTTCAAAATCATTTAAAACTAAAACAGATCTTTTGTCAAAATTTATTTTTAAACCAGATAAAAGCTCAAAACTGTAAAGAATAAACCTGAGAGTAATAATGTGTCTAGGAAGATGAAAGGAAAAAAGTAAGGTATCATCTGCAAATTGAAGAACCGATATACCATTACGCGATATGTCATTGCCAACACTTCCTAGAGATCCATTATCCACTACTCTTTTAATAATTTTAGCAAAAACATCAGCTGTTAAGTTAAACAACAAAGGTGACAAGGGATCCTCTTGCCTGAAACCTCTTTTTGATTGAATTCTTTACCTAATATACCATTAACCATAATACTAGAGTTTCCAGTTTTCAGCAAAGTCAAAATCCAACTAATCCATCTATGATCAAATCCTCTAGCATGAAAAATATCTATAATAAAATCCCAATCCACTGAATCAAAAGATTTAGCAAAATCAATGTAACAACCCGCATATTTAACGGTTATATATTTAAATGTTCTATTTAAATATAGCGTCGTTAGTCGGATTTTTGGATCCGAAATGTTACTTTTTGCAAACGGCCGAATTAGGGCTCGAAACCACTTCCGTTGAGTTCAAAATGGCATTTGCGATCTTTTTGAGTATAAGCTTTGACATGTTTGGAGTAAGTTGAATTTTGCTACTTTTTTTAGTTGGGTTTTGGGTTTGGGTTCAGCCCGCTAGCCAACTAAATAACCTCAACTCAGCCCCTCTCCTCTCCACTCGCTCATTACATTTTATAAAACTCAAGCTAAAACTAAAAATGAGGGAAGAGAAGAGGAATTAGAAATTCCAAGCCCTAGTTCTTCTTATATACTTGAATTCTTGCTCCAAAATCAAAGTGAAGCTATTGGTAAGCCTTCTCTTCATCTTCTCCAACTCTTTCTCCTTCAATTTCAGAAAGTTTCCTAAACTTAACTTAGGAAAATACTTGTTTTGATCTTAGATTGAAGCTAGTAGAGTTGAGGTGGAGAGTGGTTGGTCTTCTCCTTGCAATTGAGCTTCTTCTTCTTCTTCTTCTTCTTCTTCTTCTTCTTCTTCTTCTTCTTTGTTTTTGGGTTAAAGGTGAGATTTTTATCTCACATCTTTGGCTATAACTATCTTTGGTTGTTGGGTATGAATTCCTAACACTTGTTCATGTGCACTTGCTTTTGGTTTGGATTGAATTGGTGAATAACCAAATTTTTAGTGTTTTGGGTTCAAATCTTTAAAAATCCTAACTTTGATGTTTGAACATGTTTTTGGTGATGCATCGAGAAGCCAATAGGATCGGGTAGCCGATGGGCGTAATCCCTAGCGTCCGTGCTCGATCGGTTGCGAATTGGGAGAGTTCGCACTTCAATTAATAGGGTAGGAAATGCAGAAACTTAGGGTTCAGTCGACCGAACTCTCTGGTCGGCCGACCGAGCTGGAGCCCGAAACATTTCTGGGCTATTTCGGTCGGTCGACTTAAGAAGTCCGGTCAACCGACATGCTCTTGTTTCCCTGTTTTGCCTAGTGTGCCTATTTGTTTGTGATTCCAACTTTTATCGATCTAAGTTGATTCCAATTAGTTGTTTATGCATATTTGACCTTGATGATTCCTTTTTGACTTCATCCACGGGTTTTTATAAAATAATCTTTTAAATTGTATTAAAAGCTTGCTTCTCCAATTTATAAATTCTATTTAAAACGCACACACACAATTTCGCACTTCGAGCGGAGTGGAAAGAAGATTAAAAGGTTAGGTAAAATACGGACCATTAATCTGCGCGTTTATCTTTCCGATTAGTCCCCGACCTATTCGATTGATCGTTTTGGCCTTTTGGTCTGGTTTATAGATGAGATGAGGTAAACTTTGTACTGCTTTGAGTGTGAAATTGACTGACGGATAGTAAACCGTTTAGTGCGAACGGGTGGTTATGGGACTCACGTTACCACTTTCCGGGTTCCTTTTCGAGAGTTGTGACACATTCCGCCAGTTAGTGGTGTCCAGTACTGGGCCTTGGACACCACTACGGTTTGTTGCCTTCGGTTATGTTGCCTTCGGTTCGCACCTTCAGGTTTGTTGCCATCGGGTGTGTTTCCTTCAGGTTTGCACCTTCAGGTTTGTTGCCTTCGGGTGTGTTGCCTTCGGGTTTGCACCTTCAGGTTTGTTGCCTTCGGGTATTTTGCCTTCGGGTTTGCACCTTTAGGTTTGTTGCCTTCGGGTGTGTTGCCTTCAGGTTTACACCTTCAGGTTTGTTGCCTTCGGGTGTGTTGCCTTCGGCTTTGCACCTTCGGGATTGTTGCCTTTGTGTGTGTTGCCTTCGGGTTTGCACCTTCGGGTTTGTAGCCTTCGGGCTAATGGATCCTTGTTTATATAGTACTGAGCACGTGCAAATTTCTGATGTTTCATTGATATGTATATTCCCTAGGTATCACCCTTCAGTGTTGGTCTTTTTGAGCGGCACGATATATAGTGATTACCTTGTGGAACTTGTGTTACCTTCATTGGTATTTGTTATTGCCTTTTTGGCTTGTTTTGGGATATTCATATCCTTTGTTTATTGTGTTGCCGATGAGATGTGGCATGTCTTGTTTTGATTCATCTTTTGTTAGATGATTGTTGTATCTCTTTTAGAGATATTTGTTATACTTTATGACTTTGCAGGTTATTGTTGTTCAGTTTAATCTAACTGATTTGTTTAGCTAGACTGACCCATGTATTTATACTTGGGTCAGACCGAGTTATTTCAGGTTAGGTGCTTTTGGACTTAGCCTATTTTGCTTCCGCATGGACTACTTCGCTATCTTCTTTTGTTAAGGCTTTTTGTGTAGTCCTTTTTGTTGTAAATCTGATATATTTATTCTTTTGGATTCGTCTGTATATTGTGGTTTGCTATACCACTTGCATGTATCAGTTTGTATACTCTGTTATGTATCAGTATATGTGTATAAGATGATCTACTGTTCTGTGATGTATATTACATTTAGGTTATTATATTTTGTTCTGATAGATCTCCAACCACCTATGGTTTTGTTTTAAATATTCATTGGGTATGTCGACCTACTTGGTATGTCTATTGTCGATGTATTAAATAAATAGTTAGAGCAAGGCTATAGATGGTCACTCCTAACCAGCCTTATTCTCCATGTTAGTTGACGGCATTACCCTGTAGTGTCCTTGGCTAGCATGGGTATAGAGGTGGGGCATCATAGCTTGGTATCAGAGCCTGGTTCAGAACAAAATATGATAAAAACAAAATAGATGCACATATTACGATACATCAAAGTGTAATAAGTGATACAAATCTTTGAACCATCGTGCCTCTATATTTCTTCTGTGCCTTTGGTGGTAGATAGAAATTGGGAATACTTCTAGGAATGCATTTTGTTCCGTAGTATTCCATATTTGAATTGGTGACATCTACCTTGTGAATAATCTTGTTCTTATCTTACTTTTAGCCTATGGCTGGAAGAGGCGGAGGACGATGCTCGGATGCAGGGCAATCCAGCAGCTCGCATCCGGACGACGTTTATATGTCTGCCGATCAGTTTTTGATGTGGTTTAGGAGCACACAGCCTCCAGCTCCTACTCTAACATCTCCTTCATGCAAGTCCACCTTCGCACGATTGTGCAGTGATTTTTCTCATCTTGGTGGGAAGCCGTTTAAGGGCTCCGAGATTGTTCTTGAGGTCCAAGCTTGGATTCGCATGTACGAGCATATTTTCTCTCGCATGGATCTTTCTGATCATGATAAAGTTCTTGTAACTTCTAGCTTGTTGCAAGAGTGTGCTCTTGATTGATACGAGCTTCTTTTAGTCGAATTTGATGAGTCTGCTCTTTCTTGGACTCAGTTTCGGGGACGATTCGAACTCAGATTCGTTCCTGAATCTGAGAAAGTTTTATTGGCCCGTCGCTTTCTTGAGTTGAAGCAAGGGGAGTCTTCCATTTTTGAGTATGTTGCATCATTCGAGACCTTATTTAAGTATGGTCTTGAATTCATTAGCACCTCGTATAGAAAGAATCTGAAGTTTGTATCTGGTCTTAAGAAATGTCTCAAGAAGTCTTAAATGCTCCAGCTTAAGCTTTCTTTTGAGGAGTTGGTTGATTCGGCACTTCATCTCGAAGACTTCGAGAAGGAGTGTGACTGTGGGGATGATGTTGGGGTTCGCGAGAACACCAACAAGAAGCAGTTTCCATTCGGTAAGCGGAAAATTTTCCTTTCCAAGAAGAAAAAGCCTGTTGAATCTAATTCTCAGTCTCAGTCTGCTGGAACACCTTCCATTCGGAAGTGTTTCAATTGTGGTTCTCCTGATCATATGATTCGAGATTGTCCTAAGCCTCTCTTCTGCCGCTATTACAAGATGGAAGGCCTTCATAGTTCCACTTGTCCCATTGCTCCGAATAATTCTCCATATGGCAAGTTAAAAGATGCTTCTGGAGGTTCTTCTCAGGGATAAGATATGTCTCCATCTATTTTTAAGGTTTCTATTTTTCTTTGTGATTTGATTCCAATTTGATGGCATCATTTTATTCTTTAAACCCACATGACGAGGAAAAATGTTATTTCTCTCATTTGGGTAGTTTCTAAAAATTTTCGGCATTTTTGAGCTTATCTTAGGATTATCTCCTAAGAAATCTTTAAAGTGGTGTTAAGGTCTTTTCAGCTCGACCTTGCCACCGGCTTTCATTAGCTTCGAGTTGCGAAAGTTATCCTTCCATTTACCGCATTCCGTACTCGTTATGATTCTGATGAATGACTTATTATGTCATTCAGTTTGTCTAGCTTATTCATCCATTTTATAAATCGAGTATTCTATGAATATTTCGATGACTCCTTTTTGTATTTATTGTTTTGGATGGAAAATAGCAATTTAAAATTTTGCAAATCTTTTTCATAAGATATTTATAAGTATAAACGGATTTTTGTTCTTGAAACGAACAAAGAGTATTCATAAAGTTTTTAAGAGCCATTTTCATTATATAGAAGATGATTTTGTGATTGTATTGCTCATTGAGTGCTTTAAGAATTCTAGTCGATGCGCTTGATCAACGTTATCGATAGGAATCTCCTAAACGCTTTGATGAGACAATTTGACACAACAAATTGACTTATAAAAAGTAAAATTTTCTAGAAAAATGATTACATAAATATAATTGTAATTTTGGAAGTTTTAGCTTTTCGGGAAAGAATATTATTTAAAAGAACTCTTTTCCGATACTCATATCCTTGTGGTCCCCGAAGGGAACCAAAACTTCATTATTTGCACCGATACTAGTCATATTGGTTTGGGTGTCGTTCTCTTGCAAAATAGAACGTGCTATCTTTTATGATTCTAAATAATTGAAGCCTACCGAGACTAGTTATACCACTCATGATCTATTGCTCGCGGCTATTGATTTCACCTTTAGTGTGGCGTCCTTGTTTTTGGAGGAGAAATTTTTTCTCCTCCTCGACCGTAAATTTTTAAAATATTTATTTTCTCACAAGGAACTTAATTTGTGTCAACAACGTTGGCTCAAGTTTCTCGCCTCCTATGACTTTGATATCCAGTATACCCCTGGAATGGGTAATCGTGTTGCTGATGCGCTTAGTCGCAAACATTCGGCTGTTGATTCTATGATGCTTGCCGAATGGGATATTCTTGAGACTCTATCTTTTTGTGAAATTCATGATCGAGCTTTATTTTCCGATTCTCCTATTCTGTTACTTAGTTTGGAAGCTCGACCCTTTTTATTGGATTGTATTGCCGATGCTCAGCGGCATGATCCTGATTTGTTGCATCTTATTCAGCTTTGTGAGTCTGGATCCTGTGATGAGGCGTTACAAGATTTTAGCATTGATTCCAATGGGTGTCTTTGCAAGAAGTACCGTCTTTTTGTGCCTTCTGATTTTGCACTTAGGCATGACATTCTTGATGACTGTCACCGTTCTAAGTATACCATTCATCGTGGTAGTAGTAAGATGAATGCCGATATGCATCGTCTTTATTATTGGGAAGGCATGAAGCGCGATGTGGCGAATTACGTGAGTAATTGCATAACTTGTCAGCGTATTAAGGCCGAACATCAGCGTCCTTCTAGTCTTCTTCAGCCTCTAGAGATTCCATTGTGGAAATGGGATCAGATTTCTATGGATTTCTTTGACGATCTACCTCGTTCGAGATCGGGCCATTCTAGAATCTGGGTTATTGTTGATTGCCTCACCAAGTCTGCTCATTTTATTCCTATTAAGTCTAATAGGACTGCTTCGCATTTGGCTAAGTTGTATGTCAAGGAAATCGTGAGACTTCACAGTGTTCCTAGTTCTATTGTGAGTGACCGTGATCCTTTGTTCACGAGTCATTTTTGGCAGAGTCTTCAGCAAGCTTTGGGAACAAAGCTAAATTTTTGCACAGCTTATCATCCGCAGTCTGACGAACAGACTGAACGGGTGAATCGTATCTTGTAAGATCTTCTCCGTATTTGTATTTTTGATTTTGGTGGTAGTTGGGAGGATCTCCCACCTCTTGTAGAGTTCTCCTACAATAATAGTTTTCAGTCCAGTATCGGTATGGCTCCTTTCGAAGCCTTATACGAAAGGCCATGTCGATCACCTTTTTGTTGGTTGGAATCTGGGGAGAAGCTTATTCTTGGCCCAGATTTTTTTCGTGATTCTTCCGAGAAGATTGATCTTATTCGTTTGAGAATGAAAGAGGCACAGAGCCGCCAGAAGTCCTATGCGGACAACCGTAGGAAGCCCCTCGAATTCTCGATTGGTGATCTTGTTTTTATTCGTGTTTCTCTTTTGAAAGGGGTGATGCGCTTCAGTACGACTGGGAAATTGGCTCCTCGCTTTATAGGACCATTTTCTATTACTGAACGTATTGGCCCTGTGGCTTATAGAGTTTCACTTCCTGCTCATTTATCTGGCATTCACGACGTGTTTCACGTCTCTCAACTTCGGAAGTGTCTTCCGGATTCGAATTCTATTATCGGTTCTCTTGATTTGCTAGAGCTTGAGGTCTCACCGGACTTATTTATTGTACAACAACCTATTCGGGTGCTAGCCACGGAGGTGCGAAACCTTCAAAAACAAGGACGTGCCGCTCGTTAAAGTTCAGTGGTCCGCTATCCCCAATGACTGTACTTGGGAAACTATAGAGCTTATCGTGCGATCCTATCCAGGTTTTCTATCTTTGCTTAGGAACGGTGAGAATATCTTTTCATCTCAAGCTTATTTCCTTTTCTTCTGAATGATGTATGTATGTAGTTGTTACAAATATCGTCTCTAGGAATTGCGGGGACGTAATTTTGTAAGTAGGGAAGATCTGTAACACCCGCATATCTAACGGTTATATATTTAAATGTTTTATTTAAATATAGCGTCGTTAGTCGGATTTTTGGATCCGAAATATTACTTTTTGCAAACGGTCGAATTAGGGCTCGAAATCACTTCCGTTGAATTCAAAATGGAGTTTGCGATCTTTTTGAGTATAAGCTTTGATATGTTTGGAGTAAGTTGAATTTTTCTACGTTTTCTAGTTGGGTTTTGGGTTTGGGTTCAGCCCACTAGCCAACTAAATAACCTCAACTCAGCCCCTCTCCTTTCCACTCACTCATTTCATTTTATAAAACTCAAGCTAAAACTGAAAATGGAGGAAGAGAAGAGGAATTAGAAATTTCAAGCCTTAGTTCTTCTTATAAACTTGAATTCTTGCTCCAAAATCAAAGTGAAGCTATTGGTAAGCCTTCTCTTCATCTTCTCCAACTCTTTCTCCTTCAATTTCATAAAGTTTCCAAAACCTAACTTAGGAAAATACTTGTTTTGATCTTAGATTGAAGCTAGTAGAGTTGATGTGGAGAGTGGTTGGTCTTCTCCTTGCAATTGAGCTTCTTCTTCTTCTTCTTCTTCTTCTTCTTCTTCTTCTTCTTCTTTGTTTTTGGGTTAAAGGTGATATTTTTATCTCACATCTTTGGCTATAACTATCTTTTGTTGTTGAGTATGAATTCCTAACACTTGTTCATGTGCACTTGCTTTTGGTTTGGATTGAATTGGTGAATATCCAAATTTTTAGTGTTTTGGGTTCAAATCTTTAAATATCCTAACTTTGATGTTTGAACTTTTTTTTGGTGATGCATCGAGAAGCCAATAGGACCGGGTAGCCGATGGGCGTAATCCCCTAGCGTTCGTACTCGACCGGTTGCGAATTGGGAGAGTTTGCACTTCAATTAATATGGTAGGAAATGCAGGAACTTGGGGTTCGGTCGACCGAACTCTCTGGTCGGCCGACCGAGCTGGAGCCCGAAACATTTCTGGGCTATTTCAGTCGGCCGACTCAGGAAGTCCGGTCAACCGACCTGCTCTTGTTTCCCTGTTTTGCCTAGTGTGCCTATTTGTTTGTGATTCCAACTTTTATCGATCTAAGTTGATTCCAGTTAGTTGTTTATGCATATTTGACCTTGATGATTCCTTTTTGACTTCATCCATGGGTTTTTATAAAATAATCTTTTAAATTGTATTAAAAGCTTGCTTCTCCAATTTATAAATTCTATTTAAAACGCACACACAATTTCGCACTTCGAGCGGAGTGGAAAGGAGATTAAATTGTTAGGTAAAATACGAACCATTAATCCGCGCGTTTATCTTTCCGATTAGTCCCCGACCTATTCGATTGATCGTTTTGGCCTTTTGGTCTGGTTTATCGATGAGATGAGATAAACTATGTACTGCTTTGAGTGTGAAACTGACTGACGGATAGTAAACCGTTTAGTGCGAACGGGTGGTTATGGGACTCACGTTACCACTTTCTGGGTTCCTTTTCGAAAGTTGTGACACATTCCTCCAGTTAGTGGTGTCCAGTACTGGGCCTTCGGACCTTCACCACTACAGTTTGTTACCTTCGGGCGTGTTGCCTTCGGGTTTGCACCTTCGGGCTTGTTGCCTTCGGGTGTGTTGCCTTCGGGTTTGCACCTTCAGGTTTGTTGCCTTCGGGTGTGTTGCCTTCGGGTTTGCACCTTCGGGTGTGTTGCCTTCGGGTTTTCACCTTCGGGTTTGTAGCCTTCGGGCTAATGGATCCTTGTTTATACAGTACTGAGCACGTGCAAATTTTCTGATGTTTCATTGATATGTATATTCCCTAGGTATCACCCTTCGGTGTTGGTCTTTTTGAGCCGCACGATATATAGCGATTACCTTGTGGAACTTATGTTACCTTCATTGTTATTTGTTACTGCCTTTTTGGCTTGTTTTGGGATATTCATATCCTTTGTTTATTGTGTTGCCGATGAGATGAGGCTTGTCTTGTTTTGATTCATCTTTTGTTAGATGATTGTTGTATCTCTTTTAGAGATATTTGTTATACTTTATGACTTTGTAGGTTATTGTTGTTCAGTTTAGTCTAACTGATTTGTTTAGCTAGACTGACCCGTGTATTTATACTCGGTTCAGACCGAGTTATTTCAGGTTAGGTGCTTTTGGACTTAGCCTATTTTGCTTCCGCATGGACTACTTCGCTAGCTTCTTTTGTTATGGCTTTTTGTGTAGTCCTTTTTGTTGTAACTCAGATATATGTATTCTTTTGGATTCATCTGTATATTGTGGTTTTCTATACCACTTGACGTGTATCATTTTGTATACTCTGTTATGTATCAGTATATGTGTATAAGATGATCTACTGTTCTGTGATGTATATTACATTTGAGTTGTTATATTCCGTTCCGATAGATCCTCCAACCACCTATGGTTTTGTTTTAAATATTCATTGGGTATGTCGACCTGCTTGGTATGTCTATTACCGATGTATTCAATAGATAGTTAGAGCAAGGCTATAGATGGTCGCTCCTAACCAGCCTTATTCTCCGTGTTAGTTGACGGCATTACCCTATAGTGTCCTTGGCTAGCGTGGGTATAGAGGTGGGGCGTCACAATCAAGTTTTAAAATCGCATAGGTTATGTTATTCTTACAACAGTAATTAATATATTCTTGAACAAAAACCACTCCATCAGTGATATTTCTCCCTTTAATAAAAGCCGATTGTGAACAATCAATTAAATCATTCATTCTTGTACTAAGTCTATTAGCTAGAACGTTAGAAATGATTTTTACTGAACATTTAATCAAAGAAATAGGTCTAAAATCTTTTAAGTTGTTAACAAAATAACATTTGCGAAATTAAATCTCCATAATTGCAAATTACCATTATAGAAATCATTAAATAAATTAACTAAGTCAAATTTTAAAACACCCCAAAAAGTTTTATAAGATAAAATTAGAAACCCATCGGGTCCCGGAGATTTATCACTTGGCATGTCATTAATTGCTTTCCTAACCAATTTATAAGTAGGATTAGGTTAATGGGTTGGGTCATATTTTGATAGGTCTATGTTGCCATGGCAGTAGATGCATATATCCTTTGCAATCTCTGTGTAATTAGAAAATATGCATTCTGGTGAAAGGTACGTCTTTGCCATTCGTTTCCACCAATTTATATCTAGGTTGTTTATAGAATTTACACAATGTCAAATGTTTATCTTCCTTTCAATAAATCATACATCCACCTGGACATGTTCTAATTTTTTCAATAGGTAATCCAAAGGCAAAGACCTTTCCTTTAAGAGAGTACCAGTTCTCTATCGATACATTGTCGGGTCGAAGTGTTTCTTTACACAAGGTAAGATTCGCGTTCATTAAGTTTTTATATACATTTTATTTAGATTTTATAGTGGTTAACCTACATATGGTTGATAAGTGTTCATTTTACAATCTTTATAGAGTGGTCATTTCGATGCTTCTAACAAGTTGAAAAACATTTTTGCTTCCGAGTCAAGATATTCCTCCAAATCTGATTCTTCGATCCACATACTCGAACCGGCAACATTATGAACCATTTTAGCTGTTCTATTTTCTAGATGTTCATTTTCTTAGATAAGGAGTTCACTGTAATCCATATCCATATTTATGGTCTCCTATGGTACAACGTGATATTCTTCTCCATGGTATACCCATAAAAGATAGTTGGGCATAAAATTTGGTGTAAATGTTGTATCACAATATAATACTCTAGAAGTTTCAGGCAATGACATTTTGAACACAAACATCAAACTTCTTTTATATTTATTACATTACAATACACCACTTTCATGAATGCATCCATATCATTTCTAAAGTGCAATGGAATCATTCCCCTATTTTTATCTCTTATGTACATCCAACTACAATCTTTCAAATAATCTATCTTTTATACTTTACACGTAAACAAAATTTACATTGTCTTTCACATGATAGTATTATTAATTCAAATAACATTATTAATTTTATTATTATTTTAAATAACACTATTAATTTATTAATATTTAAATAAATAACATGTTAATTCTATTATTAATATAAATAACATTATTAAGTTTATTAATATTTTAAATCACATTGTGAATTTAAATAATATTATAAATTTTATTATTACTTTGAATAAAATTATTAATTTTAATATTTCATACTATTAACATATTCAATAATATTATTAATTTTATTATATTTTTTAAAACATTATAAATTTTATTATAAAATATTAGAACTCACAAATAATTTCAAAGCTATTTAACCTAGGGATTTCTACACTTTTTTTGAAGGTTGGCCATCCTACTTTCCATTACAAATGCATGATGTTTATGTTTTATAAATCATTTCAAATCAAATGACTAACAAAGTTTTGGCAGCAATTCCCTTTATTTCTTGTATCATAGGTAAAAGAGCATACACGGGAAATAAGAAAGAAGTGTCGTCGAAATTTCGTTAACTGTTTGATTTGAACTGCTGACTTACGAAACTTAAATATCATTGTATTTATAACTTGTCCAATACTGCGATAAATTTAACAAATAACGTATCAAATGAATATCGATATCCATTTTACTTAATAGACGAATATCTATATAACAATCATGTAAAATACTTCCTAGACGGGGCCAACTAAAGTTTATAGGGATTCATTAATACCATCATATTAAATGACAATGAATTACTAAACAATTTATATCAACGCGTAATTTATTGGCTAGATCTGAAAGGTATATTCCACAATTTAATTTGTTTTCTTAGATGTAATATATTTATCACTACCTCATCCTGACTTAAGATTAGTAATATAATACAAACAGCTCGTTAAATGATTTGATCAGTTTTAACTGGAAAAGTTAAAACCAAGATTTATACGTATAAAACAATGTTATGGTTATGTATCTGTGTTTTAAAATTACCTGCAATAATATATTTTGAATTATTTCCATTTGAATTTTTTTAATCTATACTACAATACATAGACTGTTGAATATTGTTTGATTTGATATATGCAATTATTGTTTTATAATATTTTAATTATTAAACAAACAAATTTTTATTTTCGGGTTGAAAGATTATACACACACAAATATATATACACACACACATACATATACATATACATATACATATACATATACATATATATATATACACACAGACACGCTTGTGCATGTGTGTATGTTTGTATTTGCAAATACATCAGAAATGTTTAGTGTAATATGAATGTTTGTTTGAACCAATTGGAAATTATTTTGGCATAATTATAGTGTTTATAGATATAGGTGTATATACATACATATTTATATATATAAATCTTTATATTTACGTTTTGTATAGTTAAGGCATGTTTTCTATTAATAGTTTTCTTTTAATTTATTTTTTTGGAACATCTTGAAAAAAGGCAGTAATATATGAATAACTAATTAGTGAATATATACGTGGTTGATATAAATCCCAACATTTACACATGTATACATTAACCATTTTATTATTTGTTGCTTTTGTCAGTTTAAAGTTATTGATGCAATATAATAACCTTTATAAATTGATTAGATGTAGCATCAATTAAATGTTTGCAAAAGAGGAAAGGTGGAATCAACCAATGATGCCCATTTATCTCTTTCCATTAAGATGTTGACATGATTATATATCAAATTTTATTTTTTCTTCTCATCCTTCAATACCATAAAAATTCACCAACTATTTGCTTAACGTGATTGGTACATCTTTAAAATATAATTATATTTGATATGTTTATACCTTTTCAAATTTTACACTTAATTAATATAGATTTAATTAATTAATAATAAGACAATATTAATATAATATGATTTTATTAATAACAATTAGATTGGATCTAGTATTCATCATTAGATTTTAAAGGCCCATTATGATCCAGATAGGAATTTTTTTAAATCTACCCATAGCACCCATTACAAAATGGACTGGGTTCCTTAAATGGTCTCAATGCCTAAATGGCCTACGGAGTCTAATTAGTCAACATTTAGGTCCATATAATTAAACGTATCCATCATTTAGGTGTCTAAAAAAGTAATGTCTAGACTTAAGGTTGAATAATCAAGTATTATGCCCTCCTATGCTGCCTCTCTGACCCAATAGATGGAGTAAGTCTAAAAGGTTGGCCCAGATGTAAGGCCAAAAGCATTTTTAGCATGGGCTAATTTTCAAAATTCTATTTGAAAATTTAAATATATTTTAAATTTAAAAGTTAAGAGTGTATAAAATGAAATTTTGTAAAAGTTATAAAATACTTTAAAATGGTTATGTAAACAAATTTAATATTTTCAAAAGTTAACATTTATTAAATAGATTAATTAAAGAAGTAATCAAGTAAACATTAATTAATTTAAATAAACATATATAATTATGGATATACCAGTAAAATCTCATGTATGTACGTCTAATAGCTAGAGATATTTATTTTTTTATTTAATAAAAAATTAATGGATGGATATGTGCTATAAGTGCAAAGTCTTTAGTAGTCATAATGCTTTTATTTCAAGCAGTTGTTAGTGGTTTTGGTTGCAAATTGATAATGGTTGGCCAGAAAGAGGATGGTGGTGGAGATTCTAAACCGATAGTGAGCTTTTGTTGATGAGCCAAGGTACTTTTGGAATTTGAAAATGATACCGTGAAAATTCTATTCATTAAATTCTCTTTAATAATAGTAGAGATGTATCTTTTATTTAAGTTAAATTTTAAATGAAAGTTTTGAGTTTATTAAAAATATTTAATTGAATGTTTTTTAATTAAATGAATAATTTGTTTGATGAATAAATTAACTAAATGTTAATTGAAGCAAACATATACATATATAATAATATATGTATGTAACTATAATTATTATAGCCATACCTTAATCGTAAATGTGTTAAGATGTATAATATTAGAATTTCAAATTAATTTAAAATAATAATCAAATTGTTTAATTAAATAAAATATTTATTTTATAAATATAAATTAGTTAAGAGTTAATTAATTAATATATGCATATATTGATATATATATATATATATATATATGAACAAACTATAAATGTTATAATTGGTTATTTACCTTAAATAGTTTAAAACGAATAATATAAAATTTCTAAAATTATAATAAAATTTAATAAAATTACTTAATTAAATATTGTTTAATTAATAAGAATTAAATTAATAAATATGATTTAACTAATAAAAATAATTATATAAGTTAATTAAATTATAACACTTATAAATAAACTAACCTTGTATAACTATATATGTATAAATATATGAAAGTGGAACTGAAATAAATCCAAAATAGGTTTATGGAGTAAATACATATGTATTGTACTCACACCATAATTTTAGATGTGTCTAATGCTTGAATCGCCATGGTATTTAATAAGAAATACATTATTCCTTAAGTCGATATAACTTAAAATATATAAAAGATTATGATTTTTTAATGCATAGTTGTCCATTACCAATTATATATTAATAGAATACTTGCATACTCTTTGGTTGTTAAGAAAACTCAAGTTAGGGATGTTATGTGTAGTATTATCAATATATTGCTACATGAGGTAAGATAATATATGTATTTTATGGGCTAACTAAAGGTATGTGCAATATATTTAGACCATCGTGAAATGGTGGGTGCGAGCGAATATTCTCTTTCGATTTGTTGAGAAAACTCAAGGTTGAAATTAAGATTAGGAAAATGACCATGGTTAGGAGTTGTATATGATACAACTGATAAAGCCTTATCCATCACTTGCGGTCCTATGATTTTTGAGCAAACTAGAGATAGAATCCCAAGGCAAGCGAATCCTAACACCAAATAGAGGAATCAAAAGATTTCTTTATTTCTTTTAGGATTCCGAGGAATATAAAAATCTAGTGGAAGCTTTTTTATAAAATTGAAATGTTAAAATTTAACCCTTCTAATATTGTAGGAACACATGCTATACGAATTAAAATTATCTACATTAATGAATTTATGCAACTAAATTTATAAAATTCTTTATTATTAAGAATATATTAATGAACTGAATTTAGATTGATAAAGAAATATAGAATATATTTATAAATAATTTTTTGCTGTTGTTATTTAAAAACCTATGCACTTGCAAAAAATTATACAATTACTCAATGCATTTCTAACTTGGTCAGTTAACTATTTGTTCGCTCAAAACCGTTTATTTTCTTCTATAAGCTTTGAACTCTAAAGCGATATAAGGATATGGATATTAGATCTATATTAGATCACATACAAAAGTTGTATGGTTAACGGCCGTGTTTGTATTATATGAAATTTTGATGAAATTGGTTCACCTATAATGAGAAAATATACTATAGTGCAAGATCACGTGTTCAATATATTTGAATACAATAAGAATATTGTTATGTTAAAAACAACAAAAAGCTAAGGACTAAAGACCGAACCTGGAACTCGATCTCTAAATGTTAGTTTTGATCAATTTACTTAAGCGCGACCTATTCGAAATCGTTAAAACGTTAAGGATCTCTAAAGCACTTATGTAAAGATTTTGGTGCAGTCACGTGATAAAAGTTTCCTTTTGAACGATTCAACCATTTAAAAAGGAAAGAAGATGTCTGATAGTGGATGTAAAATGGACATGATACGGATAAAGAGAGTGAATCATCACCTCTACTTCATAAAGAGATATTGGATGCGAGAATTGTATAAAATTTAGAAAGATATTTAATACGGATGAGAAATGTGGTTCCATGCCAAATATATTTTATTATAGAAAACTATTTTCTATAAAAGGTATTACTATGATTTTAAAATATTTGATTCAGAATTCTAAACGATAAGCTAGTTATAGTAAAAGAATATACACCACATAATAAGTAGTTGAAGGGATTAGCGGATTAGAAACGGGTATAGATATAGGGATCTAATAGGATCACAATAAACTCAAATGGATGGCATAGAAATAAGGGAAGATTCTTTGTGCCAAACAAGGGAGATATTCGAAAGGAACTCTTAGAAGAAAGCCATTAGTCTAAGTTTATGATTCGCCCTGGAGGCAAGAAGAGGTACCATGACATGAAACATGTGTTCCTTTCGAAAAGGATAAAGTAGGATATTGGTGAATGTGTGAAAAAGTATTTCACACATCAGCAAGCGAAGGCCAAGCATAAGAAGTTAACTGGATTATTTCAACTCTTGGAAGTACCACTTAGAAGTGAGACTCAATATATATGGATATTATAGATATATTAACAAGGTCGATGATAGGGAGTGATAGTATATGGGTAATAGTTGATAGATTGAATAAAAACACCCATTTTGTCCTAGTGGAATTGACCAGATTGGCGGCGAGCATAGTGGAGCTATATGCGAAGAACATTATGAGATTCCATGGGATTTCGAGGAAAATAATTAGTGATAGAGACCCATTATTTACCAGTGCATTCTAAAGAAGTTTGCTAAGTACTTTGGGAATTGGATTGAACTTGAGTATGGCTACCACCCAAAGACTAATGGTCAGATGAAATGGGTAAACTAAGTATTAAGGGATTTGTTGAGAGCATGTGTCCTAGATTTTGGAGCATCTGGGAGTACATTTGTATTTGGTGAAGTTTTCCTATAATAATATTTACCAATCGAGAATTGGAATGACACAATTTGAGGAACTTTATGGTAGATAGTGTAATGCACCTGTTTGTTGGTCGGACATAGGAGATGGACTCGTGTTACTACTCGACTTGGTACGAGATTCTACAAAGAAGGTAGAGTTGATCCATGCTAGATGAAGGTTGTGCAGTTAAGGATATGTCAATAAAAGATGAAAGAAGCTAGAGTTCACAGTAGGCAATCATGTGTTCATGATGGTTTCACCAATGGGATGTGTTATGCGCTTTGGGAATGCAGAAAAACTGGGTCTTAGATATGAAGGTCTGTTTCTAGTGATTGAGAGGATAGGTAAGCCCTTATATTGAGTTGAGTTACATAATAGTTTGACAGGTGTGCATAATGTCTTTCATATATCACATTTTAGGAAATATGTGCACGACCTTAGTATGATATTGGAATCGATGGTGCTTTCAAGGACATTTGTGATTTTAAAAGTCTTGGTTTTTAGTCCTTGAAAGTCGACACTAATATATTCGTGATATTCACATGCCGAGCATCCATGTACTGGAAAGACAGATTGTTGGGGAGAAATAAAAGACCGAACATAATTTTTTATCATGGCAAGTAATATATAATATACAACATGGTCTTTGTAAAAGAAACTATAATATACATACATCAACTAGAGTAAACTAACATATCGTCAGCCTATATAGTTATAACAACTGGTCCTCATAAACACTGATAAATAAAAAATAAAAATTATAGTGGAAATAAAATATACGTGAATCGTCTTGGAGGCATCCAACTCGTCTCCTGAAGCTCCAAAGCATCCATAACTAAATCTGGAGATATGCTCGGGCTGACCTGAGCATTATAAGAAAATAAAGCCCAGATCAGTCTGGTAACAAGCATGGGAAACAATGGTTAAATGCATTTTTAATGTTATAAAACCTTTCAAAATAAAGGTATCTCGTAAGATCACGCTGCACATAAACATGGATATATTTCTACCTTACAATAACCAAACCATTTCAAATAGAAAATTTAATGATATAATAATAATATCTAAGTTTAAAAAAATAATATAATATAGCCAGAGAGTTTGCATCTCATATTCTAGCATAGTTGGGCACAACTAAGTCCGTAAGGAATTAATTGGAGAATGGATTCCATACAATGACAATACTGGGGTACTGTTTGTTACAGTACATCTCTAGAAAAATGTACCGAAAATCATAAAAACATTTTGCACCCCTACCAACACAGAACCGACCTACCCCTTCCTGGATAGTTCCGAATATGACAACATCACTATTTTCGATCAACAACCATACTAAATTACTACCATACATAAATGGGTCAATATCGATCTAGATCGGGTGATAACCATACCCTAATGGTTGTGAACCACATATCCCTTCTACATATCCCTTGTTTTAGTAATTACCTGTGTGAGGCTTGAGGCTATGCTTTACCTCTTATATAGCAATCCTACTTGGAATGCCATGTGTAATAACACACATAAGAACAGGTCTAAATTTCGATCTAGAAAAGGCCCATCTAAACATAGATCCATTCTAAGGCTAGCTGTTGGTTGGAAAAAGAAGTAATTGTATAGAGCAAAAACTATTCTTTCTGAATTCATAGCAGATGAAATAAAATAGCAAATTTTGCCCATTTATTTCAAAACCATTTGAAATGTCATAGTACAAAACATAATCAACTCTCAAATAAGATCTGTTACATCATTTATCAAAAATACATGGGTACAACATAAGACATCAGAAAAGATGATAATAATAACTTCCACAAGCTTAACCCACTCCACCTTCAAGCATCGTCACTGTCATCGCTCCATCCTTAACCTGTGTTGTAATGTGGAAGGAGTTAGAAAAACAAATGTCCGGTGAATAAAAAACTTGAGTCTTATCATTTCAGTATTTAGGCAGTATATTTTAAAATAAGAATATGTCTTGCATACATAAAAATATTTAACACTTCTTATAAGGAAAGGAGGCAGTCCATAATCAACCACTTAATAGCTTCCATTTCCGAAGAAGGTTTGTAAATCCCATGACCCAAATCCCACGCCATAAATATCTATGCGAGAGAGAGTACCCATGCCACTTAATACCTTTTATTGGAAAACATGCAGAATCTGGCCATTTAAGACCTCAGTAAAGGTAGAACCCATCATTCAGTACCTGTTCCAAAGGCGGACCCCTTAATGGTAACTATCTAGTTGATATCACATGGAACCCCTCGAGCCATTCATTACTTCTTTATGGAAAAGCGGACCCTTAATTAGTCACTCAATACCTTATCCTGAAGTGGACCCCTGTTGAGATTCCACCTATCGTGGCTAATAACAAGTCCCTTGGCCATGTAATACTTCATTTGGAGAAAAGAGGCGGGCCCTCAAACAATTACTTAATACCTTAAGACCCTAAGCAAGCCCTTCGTATTATGATCCATACTCATAATGACATCTCATATTAGTCCTAATATTCATAGGAACTGGTAGCCAGATTTGCTGGGAAAATTTACCCTACAAAATTAGGGACTAACCTCGCGTCATCAAAAAATATTTATTATAGGAGATGTCTCACATCAACCCTAAAGTCATACTGCTGGTAGCCAGATTAGTTGGACAGACTTCTATGTGTCTTCTGACTAACCTCGCATCCCTATGACTTAGCCATAATGTAAATAGTCTCTCTATTTATAATATTCATCCCACTGTTTCATAATTAAGGCCTTACAAGGAATCTTCCTTACTACACCTTAAAATATTAATTACCTTTCTAAGGAGGAATTAATGACAATATTACCTAATTAACTATGCAATTATATGCTATAATTATACTTTTATTATGCTAATAGAAATAAATAATATTCGTGCCTAATAACTTCTAAGCGTGCAGTTCATACACCCTAAACTAGTGTTAAATGTCAATTCCTTAGCCATAATAATAGTACAAGTCCTTTCCCTTTAGATTTCCAAGAATTTAATATCCAAAACAAGGGATTAAATATTCATATCCAAAACAGCGATAAATAGACTTGTAAATAGAAATAGAAACCCAATTTATTACATAAATTTAATGGAATATCCTAAACAATAGAAATTACAATAACTTCATACTTTATTCAACTCCTCTTACAAAGAAATAAATAAACGAATTTTGTGTGGAATCAATGGCGTATACCATGAATAGAATTTGTGCTCTACACCTTGATTTTATTATCGAAGACTCACAATTTGAATCAAAAAAGGATGAGAAGTGGATTAGATTACGAAATTATAAAAAATTACAGAAGCAATATAAATTCCATCAAATTAACATAAAAATTGAGAAACTCCGTCTAGATATGACATTTCGAAATAAAAATGAATTTTAGGGGATTTTTTTCGCAATCCCAAAATCCATAAGACCTATTTAAATCACTATACATATACTTGTCAATTACTAAAAAAGAAATACTAAGGTTTCTACTCATAGAATATCCTTAGCTTCACCTTCCTTGTATTCCCACGCCTTATAAACTCTTCCAAAATCTCTCTTTACACACACATATATACATACACGCAAACACGGACACACACAAAACAAGGGAGAGTAATATATGTTTGTTAGATTCAGAATAGTTAGAGAAGAATAAAATACGAATAAGTTGGAAGGAGAAGAAACAAAAAATAAAACTAGATTGAATTCAGAATGAAGTTTCTGAATCTAATTGGAGAGATAAGAATAGCAGAGGTTCGAGGAATTCTCCAAATATTTATGAATAAAAAGTGGAGAGGATAGGGTCATGTGATGACTCGACTTTTCGACCCTCCAAAATTGACATCAATAAGTTCACTGTATACAATATGCCGAACAATCGAGTGCCGAAAAGACAGATTGTTAGGAGAAGGAAAGAAGGTAGAAGAAGGAAGAAGCTAAACAAATACAGATTCTCTTAGCAGACTGAATAATATATAATATCAATATCTCTTTACACAAATCAAACTCAAATATCCGTAACTCAATCAGAGTACACAAATCAATAACTACTAGCCTGAACAATTATAACAGCCTATCCTCACAATTGATGATAATTTCATACAAACACTACAGCAATATATTTATTTAGGAAAAAATCAGACAATACAAAAGAGCAGGGATCACCCCCTAACCGTTTAAATGGATGGTTCTTCTTATCATTTATCCTAGAAGAACGAGTTTATACGTACAGTATAGCACCTCGAACGGTAACTTGTACCATATAATTTCCGTGTTTCCCTTAGATATTTCTAGAGTTAAACTCCCTTGGTGTTAAGTAGGGAATCGTTTCCTACCACAAAATTTAAGAAGGATTACATATTTGGGTTAAGACTCGATAGTCGGTTATTTAACTATCAAATAAACAAGTATTCAATCATAGATCACATTTCCCACTAAAATCACTAAGCCTCATTTAATTTGATTTCGATAAATCGAATCTCCTTACTAAAACATTCATATACTTATTTCATTAGAATAAGCATATACACATCCCTTCTTTCAAAAATACTTGAAGACTATTTAAAAAAAAGATATGGACGTGCCATTCCGTATCGACCATGGATAACAGCTCGATGGTTGCGTCTCTATCTTAGAAAAACCAAACTTAACTTATGCAATCTCCGCCTCTCGATTTCTGCCATGCAATCAATCATAAATCGCAGTTTTCATAATGATTGCGTCGCTATTCCAGCGAAAACATCCCAAACTATAGGCAATCTCTGCCCTCGAATTACGCTATGAAATTATACCACTTCTTCCAAAATCTTTAATTTTAATAAACATCACAAAATAATACCTATAAAGTCTCTATAAAAATTCCCAAGTTTAATTTATGAAAATACTCTTTTAAAATAGATTAAGGAAGAATTTAAATTAATTAGGTATCAATAATAATATCATTTGCAACCATCTACAAAATTATTTAATAATATATTATAATAACTTCCAAAAATAACCATTTTAACATACACTTAAGTAATTAATTTTAACAATATATTTCAATTAAAGTAATTAATAATTAAAATCATCTATTAAATAATTATATTACCATAAATAAATAACTCGACTTTTAAACCTTGAAATAGCCTTTAAAAATATTTAGGTGAAATAACTAACATTGTTATAGGAGTCATTCACAAAACATTTGTAAATGATAATCTCAAAAGAAGCTTTCGTATATATCTACTATATAAAAAATTTCACTTCAATTTATACAATCTGGGGTTAAACAAAAAATTTGTAACTTTCCAATGTTATACCGAGGCTTGGAAATCCCAATGGTACTTATCAACTACCATTCAATTCAATTTAACTACAAAGTTAAATGACAAGCATTTACATAACCGTCGTATATGCAAATCAAATCCACACTTAACAACGATTTTTTAACATATCAATTTTTCAATACAAATCAATTAGCATTTGAACAGTGTTCAAAAAAACAGCAGAATAAAAATTGATTTTGTTAAGCAATTATCATTCACAATCAAACTCTTTCATTTATTGTTCAACGTTGTTTATTTGGCCAAATATATCGCACTATTATATATCAACTCAATTTACGTTATAATTTGACAACGTAATTTTTAAACAATCCATTTATCAATTCTGCACGTACATGATTCAGTACTGGGAATAAGCATAAAAATAAACATAAACGGTTTAATAGCAATTAGAGGTGATATATCGTGATCCTAGATCCGGTTCAACCAATCTAATAGCATTTCAAGACGCTATATAGTCTTCCTAAATTAATTTCAACAATCACCAATTTCAACAATCCAAATAAGCAGAAATAAATTTTTTTACCATAAAAATATATCGATTAGCCAAATGAGTGAGTTTAACTTACTTTGAGTTTTCAATTTGCCAACATTCCAATTTGAAATCAAATTGAACAACGTTCGATTTAACCTAAAATCTTAGCTATCTCCAATCATCTCCAAATTAGTTCTAAAATGTAGAGCTCATCCCATGATTCCATCATCGCTTGTTTCGTCTCAGTCGGACCTCACAAGTGATAGATATGCATTTTATAAGAATTCATATTTTGTAATATAATAAATTTACAATTTATTTTTATACATATTAACCTATATAATCTTGGACGTTCATCTGGCATGGAGAAAAATCTGACCGCCCTTTTCTTCTTCCTTTCATCGTGACCAGGCAACAATTCGAACCCATCACGTCGTTCGATTTCGATCTGCCGCACCCTCCTATGAGCAATCGGAAGTTGATCAACCACCCCAGAAGCACGGGCCTACCTACAACACACCTCCACCCAAACGCCGCCACCTCTCTCTTGGCCATTGGTTTGAAATCAAGCCCGAATAGTGGCAAGAATGCGGCCTCCCTACTCCTCTTATGGTCGGCGATAGGCGATCTCCACCGTTGGATACGTCGAGCTCAACGAGCTCTTCAATATTCGTTTAGGAAGTTTTGTCTAATTTAGATGGATCGATCAGTAATTGAGCGAGGAGAGGATGGAGTTTTGGCCTTTGAAATATGAACTGGTGGCTGCAAGCTTTGGTTAGGTATAGGAGAGGGTTAGGTGCGTGTGTATATATATGCGTAAATATATTATTTTAATATATTTTGACTATTCACGCGAATTTTGGACGAACTCCAAACAAGGCATGCTGCCTGGTGTTTATAATATTTTACCCCTATTCCCAATACAATGGAGCAAGTTTGGAGGACTAGTTCAATCGTATGTGGAAGATAGCTTTTCAAACCCAATTAAAATATTGAATTTTCAATATTTATTTTCAACGCGTTTCTCTTCCGTACGATCAAATGGTAACTCCAATCGCTACGAATTTCGAAACCCGCTAATTATTCACTAATACGAATCCAATAGGACTAGTTTCGTCGAATTTCGAGACAATGCCCCTGATCGCTATTTTATGTGTCGATTACTTCTAGCGGTTTCCAAAATTTATGAAATTACTTGAAATTCCAATTTTAAAATCTTACCAACTCAATTATACTTCAGATAGAATTTATATCCATATTAGAAACCATTTTGATTCATATTAAATTACAAATTCAATTATTTTCACTATCCCAAATATTAAATTTCAATATATTAGTATTACGATAAATCGCTATGTAACAGCCCTAGTTTTATAACTATTTATTTTATTTTAATTATTTAATTTTGAAATATATTTTATGTAAATTGTGTTTAACAACATAGTTTAAATACTTAATTGGAAGATATATTTTATAAAATTGTATATGTTAATAAATTTAAATAATAACTGTGAAATTTTAAGCTATGTTTAAACTGTAAGGTTTCGCGTTCAAAAGACGCGTCAATCATAGGGTATAAGCAACGTAATAAAACGTGTGTTTTAAAAATGTTATTTTATGAAAATTTTGATGTTTTAGACTGCGTCTGTTTAACGTAGTGAAAAAAATCAAGTTTTCGATTAAATTTGAGGAAATATCAGTTAGTAATTTTATGGTAACCGGTACTTTGTCAACCAACGGTCTGATTTTTGAATAAACGTATATACGTTGCCATTCCTTCTGCCTACACAAATTTATCATTTCATTTATTATTTTCAAAACTAAAAATCACATAGCCTAAATTTAAGGAAAATTGATATCTGTTGAATTGCCGTTCTTAAAAGAAATAAACTCTTGCCATTTCTCTACAAAATCTAGGTATGCTGGAATTTAACTTTTGTAAAAATCAAAACTGTACTAAAATAGGTTTTGCCTTTCCCAGTACTCTATGACATAAATGTATATCATATCACACAAGAATTAAATCTGGCATTTAAAATTTTCAAGCTTGCTTTAGCTTTATCACGTATTCATGCTACAAAAATTTAAACTGACTCTATAACTAGGATCTGTTCTCTTCCTCTGCTTGTACAAGATCCTAAGCAATGGTTGCTTTAATCAAGTAAACCTACAGTTAAGAACAAATCTATATGTATTTGCTTGAATCTGGGAATTTTATACTTACCATTCTTCAATCAAGGAGTTACATTTTATTTACACCTGCATTAAATCAATATTTGACCGTTTTGTTTGCCATTTCAATTCTTCAGTTCCACTGATCTGCCTAGTTCCACCCATATTCGTAACCGCTCTAATTTTTCCTCTGTTAACATTCATATCAGGCATGTAAAAAGGGTTAGCAAACGGAAATGAGCTAATCACGCAACCATTTGTTTTCCCATAATCAATGCATGAGTAAATCCTCAAATTGTAACATTCGAACTAGTAGTAATCTCAGTGCCTTCTTTTGGTATGCTATATATTTTTTTTTTTCTTCCTTTTCTTTTTTTTCTTTTGAGCTCGCAACCTATAAGTATACCCTTTCTCCTCTGCATCTCATTTTTCTGCCTTGTTTCCTCTCTAGCCATCAGGTAAATCTCTTCCTTCTTCAGTCCTTTTGTTTTCTTTTTCTTGATGCCTTGCTCGACCATTCTATTTGTTTATGCCATGCCCTTAAATTTACCAAGCCAGACCTGATTTGTTATTAAAACTAGAGTCACTTTTGTTTGTGCATAGATTTTGGGCATGTTTTAAATCTGGGTTTTCTGCCTGATTCATATTTAAGGCCTGAGGTTATGAGGTAGGTAGGAAATAGTATAAAGCCATAGTGAAAGAAAAGATAAGTCCTGCATTTTTGAATTGTCTGCATTTTTCCAGATCTTCCATTTGTTTGCAACCCTAGTGTGTCCACCACATCATTGGCTCGTTTGCATTTTAGACAACCTGAGTTGTTAGGGGTAGTTGGGTGTGTACTGGTAGAAGAATGCATATTTATAAGTCTGGAAAGTTGTTTTGGTTAAATGAATTTAAGTTAAAACAAACTGTAGGAGATGGTTATGTTTGGTGTAGTTTGGGCTAGGCACTTTGACCTTACAGTGAAACAGATTGGTAGACTGAATAGGGATTTGCAGTAGAAAGTAAATACAAATGTTGAGTAGGTGTAAATACTTTGGGGTGAGTTTCAGATTAAGTCTGCATATGTACCAAAGGTTAAAGAAGATGGAGATGTTTTGGGGTGTGCACGTGTACACATAGGTATCACTGTGTACATGGGTGAAACTGACATGAGTGAGATTGCATAACTGGGATGTTGGGTATAGATTTGAGTTGGTAGAGTGTCAGAGAGGAAAAAGGAGAAGTCTGGCTTTAAAAAAAAAAAAAAAAAAAAAAAAATAATTTTTCAAAAGGGAGTTTCAAGTTAAAACTGAATAAGGTAAGAAGAGTAGTGCTTGACCCGAAGCACTCCACATGTTTTCTCGAAGCATATGAGGAGGTAACTCGAAGTAATATAGTAACTGTCTCGAAGCAGTAGTTTGCCTGTTGCAAGTTCTAGCCTGGGAAGTTTTAAATTTTAGGGATAATTTGACTGTAAAGCAATGTTTAAAACCAAGTCTAAATTTAAGATTTAAACTGAATACAAGTGGAATCTAAGTTACAAATGTTAGATGTTGATAGTTGCGTGAGTTCATATTTCACATGGATTAGCTCTGTATGTTCAGTTTGAGGACTGGGTATAGGTCGCATAGCTAAATAGTGTTTGTGTCAGTAAGCATGCAACAGGCTTTAGCATATCAGTGTCTGCATATTTGTTTCATATTACATAATCAGTGACAGTTTATGCCCAGTATGCCAGATTTGTAAAGGCACATCTCTCATCTCAGAGCCAGATTTGTAAAGTTTTAGATGATGGGTAGTTGTCTTAAGAATTTTATGCAGAGGAGTTGTATGAATTGTTAGTATATAAAAATAGATGTGAATGTATGAGTGGTAAAACTATGATGTACCCAACCTTAAATAAGCATAGGCCGAGAGTTTTATCCTCTTTGATGAGCTTCAGCATGTGCATGTGATGCATGAGTGCACACATAAAAACTGGGAAACATGTATTCGATGAATTGGTGGTAAGGTGAGCTGAATAAGGATTTGGAATCTAAGTGAAAGATTTAGGCAACAGTTTAGGCTGGGTTTGTTGACATTTACAGGAGGACATATTGTGAAAACTGGAAGTAAGGGGATATGACGCAAGGCAGGCAGAAGGAATAAATGTGTAAATGCACACATGAGTTCAGTGCATAGTACACAGGATAGGGTGAGGGACGAGCATGGTTGTGTCTGCTCTGAACTGGTGAATTGGAAACTTGATGTAAGCTGTAGATCTAGTGCAACAAATTAAGAGAGAAGCTTTGAAATAAGAAGAGAAGAGGAAACTGGAGGAGTTGATTGGGGAGGTAGGCTGCACATATAGGTTGTCGTGTGCATGAGCAAGCGAGGCAGTGGAGGATGTACGTGTGTGCACGTATCCATGTCATCATACATAGGGAAAGGAAAGGAATATTTTGTGCACGAGTGTATTCAACATTTTGCCATAGTGGTTTTAGGAATGATTTTGTCGTAAAATTTTAATATTAGCACGGTCCATACTGGGTATATTTTGGGTTATAACACGGTGGAGTGGTCGAGCAAGTCAAATCATTCTCATTCTATTTTAATTTTCTTTGACCGTAAAATCTAAAGTCGCGTATTCCATATTTGAATTTTGTTCTAGATTTGAATCTAGGCAACATCAGAAGAAATTTGATCGTTATTTTCTGTCGGTCTTTACCGGTGAATCGTCATTTTGAATTCAAATTTTCTGCAACTTTCAGGTGAGTATTTCTCACCAGACATACGTATTTATATTTCGTAAATTATTGCAAGTGTATGTGTAGAAATTTATTTCACTACTATCTGTCTGTAATGTTGTATAAAATGATAAATCCCATTTAAATTGACAACTCATCAGTTATTTATATGTTGTATTTTATCTGCAGTTATATTATGTTATTGTTTATTTACTGCTTAAATCACACTGCAAGTTCCCTGTTAATTTAGATTGTATGGGCTGAAATGATAGGCCTAAATGATTATTATTGTTAAATTATGCTGTTAACTGCTAAACTATTAAACTTGGGATTGCGGGTTTGAAATGATAGAACCCGGTGTTTGTAAATTACGGATTGAAATGATATAAATCCGTATCACTTGACCTAGGCTAGAAAATTATATACAGGCCCGTGGTCCTTATAATATTTTCTGAAATATTTAAAATTATTCTGGGAGTTAAATATTTGATTTAATATCTTTAAAAGATTTTATATTGATTTTGAAGGAGTTATAAATAAAGAAATAAATAAATAAAATGAGGAATATAACTTATTTTAGAAATTTTGGATTTGAAAGAATAAGATCTCAGTTAAGAAAAGAAATAAATAAAATAAGTTATAATTGGAAATACTTATTAAGTTAAACAATCTACTACAGCATTCAAATGCTGTCTTTTTGAAATTGGACCAGTTTTACCCGTAACTTTAGATAGCATTTCCTAAGTGCTACAGAATCTAGAATTTGACTGTTTTAAAATTTAAGGAAATTGATTTTGATATTTATAACTGGATTTTTCCTTAATAAAATTTAGATGAACATTCTAGTATTAAGTCAATTTTGAAAATATTAAATAGCTGAAATTTGGAGTTTTATTTAGGGAACTTATAGGAATATTCAAGACGAAAATATTAAAACATTAATTTGTTGAAAGAATAAAATCCAACCTTAGTTTTGAATATTAATACTCCAATTGGATATATATACATAAGGATTGAAATGGTTTTTGGGAACGTGAAGTGATATTTAAATTTTGGTTTAAAACTTTAAATAAAGAAATATAATTGTAAAGCTACGTAAATTATCTTCTTTACAAAGTAACCATAAAGTTAACCCATTTATTTTATATACCGTTGAATGTCCAAACCATTGTGTTTGGGAGTTATGGTTTTAAAGTAAATTTCCAAAAATATTATGTTTGAAGATATAATTCAAATATTTGGTTTCCAGATATTATAAATTTTAAGCCGTATGGTTTTGGGAAGAATTATATTTGAATATAATGATATCATATTGTTTTGGTTTTTAAAATGATCTCGTACTTATAGTTTTGAAATGGAAATGTTTATTCTGGTTTTAAAGTATAAAATGTTTTAAATGACCACGGGTTATAATAACGATGGGTTGGCAAAGAGACCGGGATCGGATATGGACATACTCTCTGTCGATACCGAAAACCACTTTGACCAACCGTGTACGCGGTGGAGATTCCAGAATGAAGTAGGTCGGTGGTGGCGTTTCCTGTAAGGTAAATACGTGGACCCGACTCCCGTGAGTTGGCATAAGGTGGCTAAAACAGGAGCAATTCCAGGCCAATGAGGTCATTCCTCTGATCGGACGCTCCTCTTCGATATTATACTATGATTTTGGATTGATTCGGTGGCCACCTCTATATTTTGATTTTGGGGAGTTAGTCCGAGGTGGGCGGTAACTGCGGCTACGCGTTTCCACCAGCCTGGATAGCAATTGGTATATCTACCCTGGCATTGCCTAGTTGTGCCGTGTCATCTACCATACCGAGCCTTGTACGAGTTTAGATTTCTCCCGTAGCCCGTGTGGTATCCTCTAGTTGCTTCCCGATCAGGAGGAGCTATGATATTGGATGGACTACTGGGACTATTACGTGTTAAGGGCTATATGGGTAACCCCTTAATGCTAAGAAAAAAGTATGTTTATTTTATAAATAGACACTATTATAATAGCGCAATATACTACATAGTAAATAGTTTAACGGATCCTTAGAGGATGGGCGGTCCCAAGCATCCTTTAAGTTACTTGCTCTATATTACAGTACACTTGAATTAGCTTACATTATATAAGTATGTATGTCCTGACTCGAGTGTTATGTTTTATTTTATGCTCGGGTCAGCCTGAGTTGCAGTTTCAGTTTTCTCTCCGGAGCTAGGACATCCCGTAGATCATTCGTGCTGCCGGAAGCTTTCCAGTCTTCATCCTATTTGCAATCAAGACTTTGGAAGACTCTGATTCTATTTATGTCAAAGCTGTATTGTAGATTTTAAACTATGTAAATTCTATTTGGTTAAAGTCTTATAGTGGCTTCATGAACCACTGTATATTTTATTTCCGCTGTGAATTCTGATATCTGTGTATGTGATTCTGTGATTTATTGACTGTATATTCTGAGTTTTGCCAACTTTATTCTACAACGCAGTACTTTGAACAATTCAAGTCCGACATGCGCGGATGCGAAGGGTTAAAATACTGGGTCGTTACAGTTGGTATCAGAGCGAGGTTCTAGGCAAAACTTAGAATGTATGGTAAATTTGATTTACAGAATCACGTTCATTCGAGATTGAACCACTCTCTTTTCGAATTTTGGAACATTCCCTACGGTTCCAAAGCTCATTCGTATCCCTCACTTTTTCATCTGCTTTAGATTCTGGAGTATCTCATAACTCCACTTCGGATGATCTTTATTGTAAATTGGCGGTCTCGCCATTATTCTAATAAAGGGGTGAAACTCCTTTACCATTAGCATTGATTCACCGGTGGGTTATATTTATCCTCAGTTTATATGCTAGTATCTTTGATTATTCTGGACTCTATCTCTTCGGATCAAGTGTAGATTTACTCAACCACACCGATCTGACTCTTTAAGTCACGGATGACTAGGTCAAGGTTGTCCGCGATTCATATAGACTTACTCAGTTCCTTATTCTGATTTTTAATCATCGGATCTTCTGATTTCAACTTATCTTGATTTCTATTTGATTTGAGTTCATCAAATCTGAATTTCTATCTATGTTTTGAAAATTTATTTTTGAAATAAAAATCTTTTCCCTTGTTTTGAAAAATTTATTTCTATATTTGAAAATAAAATATAATACTATATATATGAGTATAATTTTCAGATTTTTGTAATTAATTTAACTATTTGTCAAGAGATAATAGTTTTATGATTTGTAAGCCATGTGTTTTGTCTAAAATAAATAATTGAATATAAGCAATGGTTATAAACTAATTTAGAAACAGAAATGAATTTAAACTAGAACTTGAGAATTAAATTCTCGGTGGTTTCAAACCTTGTGTTTAAATTCTAAAATATTTTTGAATAGAAATTTGTTTCCAAAGAATTTTAAATTTAGTGCTCTTCTCTTTGTCGCTGGAAAATAATTTCGGTGATGACTGCAGCATCATCGACATTCATTTTCGAGTTTCGAAGTGAAAAGACCATTCTGTAGTCTGGCTACAGTGTTACCTTGAGATATTAATTGATTTGAATTTCTAAAGTATGACTTAATATATATAGATATATAATTTAAATTTGATTTGATATATTACGTATATATTTATATATCTCTAAATGGTTTGAAGGAAATCAGAAATTTAATTTTTAAGTTTTATCGTGAGGAATAATTTCAATAAAAATAAAATTCTTAATAAGAAAATCCAATTGGAGATAATTAAATTTGAAAGTTTTAGTTGTATAATACTCAATTTCATTCAATATAACTTACCTTGATTTTCAAAGTTAACAATGTAATTAGATAATATACAATATAAAAGGATTTTATAAATAAAATTTGAGTGGTTATAATAAATGTTATATACTTAAATTTTAGTTATAAAAGATTAATAGAGGAAAATAAGAAAAAGGATTTTAGGGAATTTTATTTAAATAACCTAAATAATAAAATTTGATCAAACAAGAAATCGTAATAAAGGTTATTTCCTGAAATAAATATGCGGTGTAATAAACAATGTATCTTTGAATAAGAAAATATATTTGAAAGAGATATTTTGGAATAAGGATTTTATATCTTAAAATCATAATTTAACTAATGTCTAAATGAATAGTTATGATTTAAATAGTTGAGATGTATTTGAAGATCACTTATTTATTGCAGAATTGAACTAATTTGAAACACTATTGTATCTACTATAGCATAGATAAGTGCTGCTGTTTTTAAAAATATAATGTTTGAAAATTTTATAATTGAATAAATGAAGATTATTTTGAAAGTATTATGATTTTAGTAGCATGATTTCCAAATGATAATACCCATAAATTTTAATGACTTTCAAAGTATTATGATTCAAAAAGCATTATGATTTTTAAGTTATTACCTTATTTTGTTTTCAGACTATCTTAAATATCCTTGGTTTCCCCATCTGCTACAGAATAAGGAGGCTATTGCTTATACCAGTCTGTTTAGAAATCTTTCTATAATCTTTGAAATCTGTGTTACTCATCAGGGACCGGAGCACCGTTTATCACCCATAGACTGTCGGTCAAACCGAAAGGGTAAAACCGATTCTAGAGGATCTTCTTCGTGCTTCAAATCCGGAACTATTAGGTTAAGGTTTTGTTTACCTAGCTTATCTTCCTTTGTTTTTTTTTCCTTCGTTCCTTTTCGAGGACGAAAAGTTCTTAAGTGGGGGAGAGTGTAACAGCCCTAGTTTTATAACTATTTATTTTATTTTAATTATTTAATTTTGAAATATATTTTATGTAAATTGTGTTTAACAACATAGTTTAAATACTTAATTGGAAGATATATTTTATAAAATTGTATATGTTAATAAATTTAAATAATAACTGTGAAATTTTAAGCTATGTTTAAACTGTAAGGTTTCGCGTTCAAAAGACGCGTCAATCATAGGGTATAAGCAACGTAATAAAACGTGTGTTTTAAAAATGTTATTTTATGAAAATTTTGATGTTTTAGACTGCGTCTGTTTAACGTAGTGAAAAAAATCAAGTTTTCGATTAAATTTGAGGAAATATCAGTTAGTAATTTTATGGTAACCGGTACTTTGTCAACCAACGGTCTGATTTTTGAATAAACGTATATACGTTGCCATTCCTTCTGCCTACACAAATTTATCATTTCATTTATTATTTTCAAAACTAAAAATCACATAGCCTAAATTTAAGGAAAATTGATATCTGTTGAATTGCCGTTCTTAAAAGAAATAAACTCTTGCCATTTCTCTACAAAATCTAGGTATGCTGGAATTTAACTTTTGTAAAAATCAAAACTGTACTAAAATAGGTTTTGCCTTTCCCAGTACTCTATGACATAAATGTATATCATATCACACAAGAATTAAATCTGGCATTTAAAATTTTCAAGCTTGCTTTAGCTTTATCACGTATTCATGCTACAAAAATTTAAACTGACTCTATAACTAGGATCTGTTCTCTTCCTCTGCTTGTACAAGATCCTAAGCAATGGTTGCTTTAATCAAGTAAACCTACAGTTAAGAACAAATCTATATGTATTTGCTTGAATCTGGGAATTTTATACTTACCATTCTTCAATCAAGGAGTTACATTTTATTTACACCTGCATTAAATCAATATTTGACCGTTTTGTTTGCCATTTCAATTCTTCAGTTCCACTGATCTGCCTAGTTCCACCCATATTCGTAACCGCTCTAATTTTTCCTCTGTTAACATTCATATCAGGCATGTAAAAAGGGTTAGCAAACGGAAATGAGCTAATCACGCAACCATTTGTTTTCCCATAATCAATGCATGAGTAAATCCTCAAATTGTAACATTCGAACTAGTAGTAATCTCAGTGCCTTCTTTTGGTATGCTATATATTTTTTTTTTTTCTTCCTTTTCTTTTTTTTCTTTTGAGCTCGCAACCTATAAGTATACCCTTTCTCCTCTGCATCTCATTTTTCTGCCTTGTTTCCTCTCTAGCCATCAGGTAAATCTCTTCCTTCTTCAGTCCTTTTGTTTTCTTTTTCTTGATGCCTTGCTCGACCATTCTATTTGTTTATGCCATGCCCTTAAATTTACCAAGCCAGACCTGATTTGTTATTAAAACTAGAGTCACTTTTGTTTGTGCATAGATTTTGGGCATGTTTTAAATCTGGGTTTTCTGCCTGATTCATATTTAAGGCCTGAGGTTATGAGGTAGGTAGGAAATAGTATAAAGCCATAGTGAAAGAAAAGATAAGTCCTGCATTTTTGAATTGTCTGCATTTTTCCAGATCTTCCATTTGTTTGCAACCCTAGTGTGTCCACCACATCATTGGCTCGTTTGCATTTTAGACAACCTGAGTTGTTAGGGGTAGTTGGGTGTGTACTGGTAGAAGAATGCATATTTATAAGTCTGGAAAGTTGTTTTGGTTAAATGAATTTAAGTTAAAACAAACTGTAGGAGATGGTTATGTTTGGTGTAGTTTGGGCTAGGCACTTTGACCTTACAGTGAAACAGATTGGTAGACTGAATAGGGATTTGCAGTAGAAAGTAAATACAAATGTTGAGTAGGTGTAAATACTTTGGGGTGAGTTTCAGATTAAGTCTGCATATGTACCAAAGGTTAAAGAAGATGGAGATGTTTTGGGGTGTGCACGTGTACACATAGGTATCACTGTGTACATGGGTGAAACTGACATGAGTGAGATTGCATAACTGGGATGTTGGGTATAGATTTGAGTTGGTAGAGTGTCAGAGAGGAAAAAGGAGAAGTCTGGCTTTAAAAAAAAAAAAAAAAAAAAAAAATAATTTTTCAGAAGGGAGTTTCAAGTTAAAACTGAATAAGGTAAGAAGAGTAGTGCTTGACCCGAAGCACTCCACATGTTTTCTCGAAGCATATGAGGAGGTAACTCGAAGTAATATAGTAACTGTCTCGAAGCAGTAGTTTGCCTGTTGCAAGTTCTAGCCTGGGAAGTTTTAAATTTTAGGGATAATTTGACTGTAAAGCAATGTTTAAAACCAAGTCTAAATTTAAGATTTAAACTGAATACAAGTGGAATCTAAGTTACAAATGTTAGATGTTGATAGTTGCGTGAGTTCATATTTCACATGGATTAGCTCTGTATGTTCAGTTTGAGGACTGGGTATAGGTCGCATAGCTAAATAGTGTTTGTGTCAGTAAGCATGCAACAGGCTTTAGCATATCAGTGTCTGCATATTTGTTTCATATTACATAATCAGTGACAGTTTATGCCCAGTATGCCAGATTTGTAAAGGCACATCTCTCATCTCAGAGCCAGATTTGTAAAGTTTTAGATGATGGGTAGTTGTCTTAAGAATTTTATGCAGAGGAGTTGTATGAATTGTTAGTATATAAAAATAGATGTGAATGTATGAGTGGTAAAACTATGATGTACCCAACCTTAAATAAGCATAGGCCGAGAGTTTTATCCTCTTTGATGAGCTTCAGCATGTGCATGTGATGCATGAGTGCACACATAAAAACTGGGAAACATGTATTCGATGAATTGGTGGTAAGGTGAGCTGAATAAGGATTTGGAATCTAAGTGAAAGATTTAGGCAACAGTTTAGGCTGGGTTTGTTGACATTTACAGGAGGACATATTGTGAAAACTGGAAGTAAGGGGATATGACGCAAGGCAGGCAGAAGGAATAAATGTGTAAATGCACACATGAGTTCAGTGCATAGTACACAGGATAGGGTGAGGGACGAGCATGGTTGTGTCTGCTCTGAACTGGTGAATTGGAAACTTGATGTAAGCTGTAGATCTAGTGCAACAAATTAAGAGAGAAGCTTTGAAATAAGAAGAGAAGAGGAAACTGGAGGAGTTGATTGGGGAGGTAGGCTGCACATATAGGTTGTCGTGTGCATGAGCAAGCGAGGCAGTGGAGGATGTACGTGTGTGCACGTATCCATGTCATCATACATAGGGAAAGGAAAGGAATATTTTGTGCACGAGTGTATTCAACATTTTGCCATAGTGGTTTTAGGAATGATTTTGTCGTAAAATTTTAATATTAGCACGGTCCATACTGGGTATATTTTGGGTTATAACACGGTGGAGTGGTCGAGCAAGTCAAATCATTCTCATTCTATTTTAATTTTCTTTGACCGTAAAATCTAAAGTCGCGTATTCCATATTTGAATTTTGTTCTAGATTTGAATCTAGGCAACATCAGAAGAAATTTGATCGTTATTTTCTGTCGGTCTTTACCGGTGAATCGTCATTTTGAATTCAAATTTTCTGCAACTTTCAGGTGAGTATTTCTCACCAGACATACGTATTTATATTTCGTAAATTATTGCAAGTGTATGTGTAGAAATTTATTTCACTACTATCTGTCTGTAATGTTGTATAAAATGATAAATCCCATTTAAATTGACAACTCATCAGTTATTTATATGTTGTATTTTATCTGCAGTTATATTATGTTATTGTTTATTTACTGCTTAAATCACACTGCAAGTTCCCTGTTAATTTAGATTGTATGGGCTGAAATGATAGGCCTAAATGATTATTATTGTTAAATTATGCTGTTAACTGCTAAACTATTAAACTTGGGATTGCGGGTTTGAAATGATAGAACCCGGTGTTTGTAAATTACGGATTGAAATGATATAAATCCGTATCACTTGACCTAGGCTAGAAAATTATATACAGGCCCGTGGTCCTTATAATATTTTCTGAAATATTTAAAATTATTCTGGGAGTTAAATATTTGATTTAATATCTTTAAAAGATTTTATATTGATTTTGAAGGAGTTATAAATAAAGAAATAAATAAATAAAATGAGGAATATAACTTATTTTAGAAATTTTGGATTTGAAAGAATAAGATCTCAGTTAAGAAAAGAAATAAATAAAATAAGTTATAATTGGAAATACTTATTAAGTTAAACAATCTACTACAGCATTCAAATGCTGTCTTTTTGAAATTGGACCAGTTTTACCCGTAACTTTAGATAGCATTTCCTAAGTGCTACAGAATCTAGAATTTGACTGTTTTAAAATTTAAGGAAATTGATTTTGATATTTATAACTGGATTTTTCCTTAATAAAATTTAGATGAACATTCTAGTATTAAGTCAATTTTGAAAATATTAAATAGCTGAAATTTGGAGTTTTATTTAGGGAACTTATAGGAATATTCAAGACGAAAATATTAAAACATTAATTTGTTGAAAGAATAAAATCCAACCTTAGTTTTGAATATTAATACTCCAATTGGATATATATACATAAGGATTGAAATGGTTTTTGGGAACGTGAAGTGATATTTAAATTTTGGTTTAAAACTTTAAATAAAGAAATATAATTGTAAAGCTACGTAAATTATCTTCTTTACAAAGTAACCATAAAGTTAACCCATTTATTTTATATACCGTTGAATGTCCAAACCATTGTGTTTGGGAGTTATGGTTTTAAAGTAAATTTCCAAAAATATTATGTTTGAAGATATAATTCAAATATTTGGTTTCCAGATATTATAAATTTTAAGCCGTATGGTTTTGGGAAGAATTATATTTGAATATAATGATATCATATTGTTTTGGTTTTTAAAATGATCTCGTACTTATAGTTTTGAAATGGAAATGTTTATTCTGGTTTTAAAGTATAAAATGTTTTAAATGACCACGGGTTATAATAACGATGGGTTGGCAAAGAGACCGGGATCGGATATGGACATACTCTCTGTCGATACCGAAAACCACTTTGACCAACCGTGTACGCGGTGGAGATTCCAGAATGAAGTAGGTCGGTGGTGGCGTTTCCTGTAAGGTAAATACGTGGACCCGACTCCCGTGAGTTGGCATAAGGTGGCTAAAACAGGAGCAATTCCAGGCCAATGAGGTCATTCCTCTGATCGGACGCTCCTCTTCGATATTATACTATGATTTTGGATTGATTCGGTGGCCACCTCTATATTTTGATTTTGGGGAGTTAGTCCGAGGTGGGCGGTAACTGCGGCTACGCGTTTCCACCAGCCTGGATAGCAATTGGTATATCTACCCTGGCATTGCCTAGTTGTGCCGTGTCATCTACCATACCGAGCCTTGTACGAGTTTAGATTTCTCCCGTAGCCCGTGTGGTATCCTCTAGTTGCTTCCCGATCAGGAGGAGCTATGATATTGGATGGACTACTGGGACTATTACGTGTTAAGGGCTATATGGGTAACCCCTTAATGCTAAGAAAAAAGTATGTTTATTTTATAAATAGACACTATTATAATAGCGCAATATACTACATAGTAAATAGTTTAACGGATCCTTAGAGGATGGGCGGTCCCAAGCATCCTTTAAGTTACTTGCTCTATATTACAGTACACTTGAATTAGCTTACATTATATAAGTATGTATGTCCTGACTCGAGTGTTATGTTTTATTTTATGCTCGGGTCAGCCTGAGTTGCAGTTTCAGTTTTCTCTCCGGAGCTAGGACATCCCGTAGATCATTCGTGCTGCCGGAAGCTTTCCAGTCTTCATCCTATTTGCAATCAAGACTTTGGAAGACTCTGATTCTATTTATGTCAAAGCTGTATTGTAGATTTTAAACTATGTAAATTCTATTTGGTTAAAGTCTTATAGTGGCTTCATGAACCACTGTATATTTTATTTCCGCTGTGAATTCTGATATCTGTGTATGTGATTCTGTGATTTATTGACTGTATATTCTGAGTTTTGCCAACTTTATTCTACAACGCAGTACTTTGAACAATTCAAGTCCGACATGCGCGGATGCGAAGGGTTAAAATACTGGGTCGTTACACGCTATATTTGATATTTAAATCAGATTCACCCATTCAACCAAAATCTCCATATTCAAAATCAATAAATATTTCAAATTCAACATTTAAAAGTAAATTAAACATTCAAAACCAAACAATCAAATTCCTGGTGGTTAGATTCCTCCCCCCTTAAAAGAATTTCGTCTTCGAAATTGCTAAGGTGGAAAAAATGCTCCAAACCCATTTCTTTACATGACCCATTTGGTTAAAATTCTGTTATTCTATTTCTTAAGTCTTTTAGACTCACCAAATCCACTATTTCCTATTTAGTCATCAAATTCCATTATTTCAAGTTATAATTTCAAATCAAATTTAGTAAACTAAATTTTCCAAAATTTCTAAAAATTTTCTAACATCCTAAATTTCCGCAATTTTTTTATAGAGTCTCCCATTTACTGAGAGCCTTTACAATATCACAAATATGATATATATATATATATATATATATATATATATATAATATACATCGACCCACGGAGTCGAAACTAAAATATATATATCAATATTTATCTCATTTCGCTTTTAATGCGTAAGCGTAACTTATATTAGCGTTATTAAGCAAGTTCGCTTAATTTGCATGCAATTACGAAACCAAAATCCATCCAAATAGCATCTCTGAACCTGTAATTACTTAAATGAAGCACATAAGTTTCATAACCATGAAAATTTTATAACATTACATTCCTTTAATGAACTTACACGCATGTTTTTCATAAAACAAACATATTATAACATGCATATTTCGAATGCGTAAATAAGTACAAGGTTCAAACATTCAATTATCCATTTCCAATCAATATATAATCAATTTTATTCAATTTCAAGTTGATTCACAATCAATTCATATGCATTCCATTTATATCCACTTTCATTATATTCAAATCCATTTTATTAATCTAGAAGTCATTCCATGTAAATCGATTCTCGAACAATTCAGCTCAGGTTCATGCACTTGCATTTAGGTTAATTTCAATTTCAGCTTATATTACATCGTTTCCATTCACTTTCATTTAATTCACAAAGTGTTATTCACATCATTTTATAATGAATGACATTTTATTCCATGCTAATTTATTTATAAACCATTTCATAAAATTATTTCTAAGGTTTATTGTAAACATTCTAGACCGCTATTTAAGTTCACATTCAGCTTTATAACTTAAGTTCATACCTAATCTTATCCAATCCATACTCTAAAACCATATTCAATTCATTTACTCTTTGCTTCGCTCATGGTACAACCCTCTTCCCGCTGAGCTTAAATTGAATTCATTTCTTTTTATCAATACTTAACCATTTTAACTTGGTCATACTTTTCCACTTTCTTAAGTTTAATAAGTTATACAAACTTATTTATTCACAATTTCCTAAATTTCCACTTAAGTTTACTCAAATTATATATTTGTTACATATAGTTATATAATCATGTCACAATTCATATGTATATTCAATTTACTCAATTCTAATTCACCCTCTATTTAAAATTCAAAATTTTGAATTTCTATTCCTTTACCATAATGTCAAACCATTTTCATTTTGGTTTTATCATTTCATTTCTCAATTCATAAGTTTAAGAACTTATTTACTTAAAATCTCATATTGCTTACTTGAGTCCATTCACATCTTATAATCATAATTCTAGATTATATACATCACTTTATAGCTTAATTTATCCATTCCATTCAATAATCCTAACTTGTAGGTATATTATCACTTTTCATTTCAAACTTTATATCAATTCCAATTCCACTTTATTTAACTTAGGTTAAATTTCTACCCATATTATTCATTTTAACTTACTCAAGTTAAACTTTAATTCCAAGATTAAAATTCACACTTTCCTTTACTATTTATATCAACTCCAAACTATAAGTCAATAACTAATTTTCTCCTGATTTCACAAATCATTTAAATGGAAATCCCAGAAATCAATCACCCAGTTTTATTTCAAATCATTTTAAAATCATAAATATACATATATCCATTTTTGTATATCAAATCATACTTTTAGAATTTTTAAAACAACTTGGTTTTTCCCATAACAATTCCCTTTTGGAATTTCTAAAACAAAACTTGTTTACCCAAACAAGTCCAAAGCAAATAATCATAGGCAATCACTATGGTAGCAATCCGTCATTTAGAAACTCGAAAATGAACATTGATGATGCGGCCGTCATCACCAGTATTATTTTCAGCGACTGAAGTGAGTTCAATGCTTTCTTACTTCCAAAATCCATTCAAAACATTTCCATCCAAATATATGTCCAAAATAATATCACCATTCTTCCTTTCAAACACTTTGGAAAACATTTCCAAAATCTGTAAGACTTAAAAATCGACAAATACTTAGTTCAAATTCATTTGAACTAAGTTTTCCATAATTTTCGGGACTTAAAGTTTCAAATTATAGTTAGAATCCAATTTTAGTTACAACTCATATGTATAATCATACTTATATACTTTTTAATTGGTTATATAACGGATTCCTAATTTTATAATCTTATTTAGATTATAACAATACCAACCAAACACTCCAAATATATACACTATAATAATTTCGAAAAATATTTCTTTTATATCAAAATATAGTTTGGGTAAAATTATTTCATTTACCCTATACGAAATAATACAGTGTTAGTTTACCTTGTTTAAGAGTGTAGAAACCCCTATCGATACGGTTGTACTTCCCGTACCGACCAAAATTCATAAACAATCAACTTGTAAGACAACACAATATAAAATACTTTAATTCACTAACAAAGACACACTCATATCTATTAATACATTCAAACACATTCTAGGGTGCTACTGACCCTATCTCTAATGAGTAATCCCCACCAAATCCTAGGTATACCACCAACCTAAGCTTTGGTACCACGTGTGACGACCCGGCTGTTTGACCCTTGAAAATCGACATCAATACGTTCACTGTATAACATGTTGAACAAGTGAGTGTCGGAAAGACAGTTTGTTAGGGGAAAGAAAGAAGGTAGAAGAAAGAAGAAACTAAACAAATACAGTATCTCAAAGTGGACTGATTAATACGTTATATCAATAGCTCTTTACAAAAATCCAAACTGTAATATACATAACTCAAATTAAAGTACACAAACCAATAATTACCTACCTGGACAATTATAACAGCCTATCTCACAATTGTTGATAATTTCAAACAAACATTGCAGCGGAATAAACAAGTACGAGAATAAGTCTTAGTCTCCAGCTCGTCTCTTGAGCTCTAAAGCAATCCAAACCTATATCTGTAATATGCTCGATCTGACCCGAGCAAATAATAACACACGGATTAGTTCGGTAAACCTGCGTGAGAAAAACACACTCAATTTGATTTATTAAGTTATAAACCTTTTCAAAATAAAGGTATCGTAAGACCACGTCGCACATAAACACGGATGAGTTTTAACTTACGATCACCAAACCATTTCTATAGAAAATCCAATGATATTATAATAATGTCTATGGGTCAAATAATAATATTCAAGCATATGTGATGCTCGTGCTGTGTACATCACAACAATACTTGTATAAAATCAAAACTCGATAAGGCTCATTTGTTAATTGTGTAGGATTTCCATGGAGGTAGCCTCAGTCTTTCGAGAACGGTCCTCCTGCTCAAGGATCAGAATTATCCTTCCGAAGCATTATACCCGTCTAACCGGGATATTAAAGGAAAAACATAGCTGGTCTTGCTAAGACCGAGTGCATCGCTCCGACATGCCAAAAACAAATAAAGATATCGGTATTGCTAGAAAAGGAGCCGATTACACCCTATGGGTTTGCCAACCCTACTGGCCATGCCTTCTATCTTTGGTTTTAATCATTTCCGCTGGTGAGGCTACGTCCGATGTTCCAGCTTACACACTGCTTCAAAAATAGATCACAGAATCCTATATGGATTTCCACACCACAATGGCCTTGGAGTCACATACATATTTCCACATCTCAAATAGATCTTGGAATCACACACGGATTCCCATACCTAACGGTCTTGGAATCACACATGGATTTCAACATCTCAATATAACACAGAACTCCTCCATAGAGCTGTATATGGTTTTAGAGTGGTAACGGCTCCGAGTCATCTCTTACGAGTACACTCTCCCGCATCCTGGGCGCTCCATAAACCAATCAACGTTTTTCGGAATGCTTAATACTGGTTCATTAGGAAATAATCAGACAATACATAAGAGTGTATGAATATGCGCTTATATGTTTTTGTTTGATGATAATAAACATATATATATATTCATTTAAATGTATTTGGTAATGTACTATTTTGTTTTTCATAAGATTAAATAAATATTTGTTGAATAAAATAAATTACACAGAATTTGAATTCAAACAGATATTTTATTCAAACAAATATTTATTACAATCTTGAATGGTACATATTCAAGCTCTCACTATACATATACATTTTTGAATACATCACAATTATCTTTACATTAATATCCTCACTACATATCACTCACACTCGTATTTTGTCTTCAACTTCATTCCAGTTTCCAGCATCTGAGCAATCTGCAAAAATATTCACTAACGCAGTAAAATTGAAAAAGAAATATTTTTGCAATATAAAATGAAATATGATTTTTGAAAATATGATTTGCCTCAGTTATTTGGGTTGTTCGTCATCATTCATATTTGAATTCATTATACACGAACAATGTGACATGCACAGTGTATCATTGTACATGCCATAAGGCCGTGCACATCGATATACACTTGATAATGCTACAGGGACATGTGAGCACAGGTCAAACCCAAATGTAAAGCCGGGTTCAACTCACGTGCAATATACTCAAAATCACGACACGAGCACAAGGTCAAACCCGAGTTTTTGTAACTGGATTCAACTCAAGTGAAATTTCAAAAATCAACATGAATGGATGCAAAGACCAGAAAGTAGCAAGCTGAATCAACACAGCAACTCAAAGACCACAAGTGTACAACAACTACAAGGCATAGCAACTACACAGCCCAATGAACAAGACACAACAAAGTTCACAAGTGCAGACACAAGGACAGTGGACAGTACAAGCAAAAAATGCAACAGTGACCAACCAGAAGTTCAAGGCAGTAGTGTACATGAATACAACTATAGGTACAAGGCCAGAAACTACAATATCATGTGCAAGTGCAAATGACCAGAGCTCAACATACATGAAGTAATGCAATGCCCAAAGACCAAGTCAAAGTCGAACTGTTCTTAACAGTTCTAAGTATCCAACAACAATATGAATGCTATGTTCAAACATGAAACAAGACTAAAACCAGACACCAACTCACATGTTTAAAACCACAATGCAGTATGTACATGAGCAAATACACAAGCACATGTGTGCAGACCACAAAGAAATGCTACCAGACAAACAAATGCATGCAACAATGTGCACAGGCCAGAGATAATACAGCATGTACAAGGATCAATGAGTTGGATGAACAATTGAACAACACGAAAAATGCCATCAAATCAGATGCAAGCCAAGACTGCAAGTACAAGACACAGTGCACCAAAGAAATGACATCACAGCAAACAACTCTGTGCAGCAGTGAAGCCAGAACATGAATAATGTAAACATGTTCGAAGTCGAAATCATGGTGAAGCTTACAGTGGATGAACACAAAGAAATGATGATGGCCGAAAATAATGCAGATTCGTGAATGTATGCAATCAAGAAATTCAAGTGCGTACTGTTTGAAAAAGTCACAAATTAAAAGAGGAAAGTCACTGCCGTATCAAACAAGAAAACTCGAACGTTCTCAAGATAAAGCCGTGCGCATCAAGTCAGGAAATCGAATTTCAGGAAAGTATCGAATTAATTAGGGCATAGGAATTCATATAAATACCAAACCGAAAATTATCATCGGAGTGTGGAGAAATCGAATCGAATCCATATAAATTCACACCCAAGTTCATCATCGGCACTGATAAGAAAATCGAATTCAAGCAATCCATACAGATAGCAAAAGGATAAAATCACATACCAGAGAGAATTCGAATTAAAGCATCTCAAAGCAACCAAGCCGATTACATCAAAAACCCTAATTTTACAGAGTGATCAAGAGAAGCAGCCGAGTGCAATTCAAAAGAGCCATCGATCGACAGAGCAAGGCGCAAGATCGAACGAAGAAACAAAGCCCTAATTTTCGCAAGGGAACAAAAGCCCCAAATCAACAAAGTCGCCATTTTTCATCAGAGGCAAAAAGAAGTGGATCGGGTTAAAAAATAAAAGGGCCGGCTTTATTATTATAAAGGAGTTTTTTTTATTTAGGGTTATTTTGAAAAGTTTTTTTTGTTTAAATTGTTTTGAGTTTTATTTGAGCAAAAATTATGGAGTCAAGTTTATATTTTAATTTTTTCTCCTGCTTTTATTTTTGAAATCTGTTTTTTTCTTTTCGAGTCAAAGTATTGGTAAATCACCACCTAGGTTGTAGGTAGTGTCAGATTGTCTAGTTAGAATTAGTTCAGTGAGCAGGGTGTGCTAGTTTGCAAAACTCTATAGGCGGGAGCAGAGTTTACGAGTTTTTAAAACTCTATAGGCGGAGCAGGGGGTGCGAGTCTATTAGAGTGTTTGTAAGCGGGAGCAAGGGTTTGCGAGTCTGTTAGAGTATTTGTAAGCGGGATACTGTTTAATTCTAATAGAAATCTGGGAATGCAGCAGTAGGCAGGGGTTGCCGAAGCTGGGTAAATTTTGTGTGTGATTTACTTTTCAGCATATTTATTTCTGAAGTTTGTTTCTGTGTTTAAATTGAGAAAATTTGCTATAACCCTATTCACCCCCCTCTAGGGTTAATCTAGATCCTACAAGTGGTATCAGAGCACGGTATTTTTCTTTAACTCTAGAGTCATGAATCCACCAAATAATACTTTTTTTGAGGGTCGTTCCAATATTATTCCTTCTATTTTCGATGGAACAGATTTTTTGAACTGGAAATTGAAAATGGAATTTTATTTAAAATCTGTTAATATTAAATGTTGGAATATTATTGAAAATGGGTGTGATATAACAAATAAGGAAATTTTCTCGATTAATGCTCTTGCTATGCATATATTATATTCTCATATTAATTGTGATAATTTGTATTTCGTCTCACATTGTGAAAATGCACAGAAAATCTGGAATACTTTTGAAGCAATATATGGAGCAAAAGTTAACAGCAATGAGATGTCCTCCACAACCGACTCAGTTAAAGAAATGTGCTTAACATGAGTGGTAAATGGCAGTTGTGATGAGGATGATGATGATGGAGCAGCCAAGCTGGCATTACTAATAAAGAAATTCAAAAGGAGGAACCGCAAATACGAAAATCCAGCTCTAAATCAAAATTTAAAAAACAGAGAGCATAATATGAAGCCAAGAGAGGTATCAAAAATCACTCACTCTGAATTACTTATTTATTTCCACGAAGTGAATGGCTATTTTGAACGACTTAGGGAGAAGTATGCCAAACTTGAATCACAAAAAGACACTTTGATAAAATTAAATGAACAACTTGACCAATTAGTTAAAACCTATCAAAGTAGGATCCCTAAGTGTGATAAGTGTCCAACATTTGAAGAAAAAATTAAAAAATCAAAAATTAATATAAAATCACTTGAAAATGAAATTCTGATTTTGAAAGAGAACGAAAATACTAGGAGAGAAAATTCTGTCAAAAAGTGCACATAATTATTGAACGAAAATGAATCTCTCAAAATAAAAGTCCAACAATTGTCAATAACTTTAGATAAATTTTCAAAAAGTGAGAAATCGTTGAATCTGCTATTAGGGAAGCAAACTGTTAATACAGCTAGACAAGGACTTGGATATAATCAATCTGAAAATGTTGAAACCGATATTAATCAAGAAATTTCCATGTGCACAATTTGTAGAAAATATGGACACGATCACAATAATTGTTGGTATAGACCCAAACATGTGAAAACCATACCAATTTGGGTTCCAAAAGGCACGAATATTAAATCTCTCAAAGTTAAACAAATTTGGGTGCCAAAAGGAACATATATAAACAGTTTTGGGTCTCCATAAAATTATTTTTCTAAATATTCTGCCACTAACAACCATGGACCTATAAAAACAAAAAGGTCACATAAATCTTTTCCCGTGTAGGTGTGGTGGCAGGCTAAGGAACAACAATAGTGTTTTCTGGATTTTGGCTGTTCCAGAAACACAACGGGCAACAAAGCAAAAGTTCCTTAGCCTAGTACAAAGGTGACAGAATCACAATGGGCAATCACGAAAAATTATCGTAAAGGTAAAACAGGTAAAGGTATATTAAATGTGATAATCTGCACCATATTCTGAATGAAATCAGCCAGTATTGAGATGTTGTAAAGAGATGTTTTGATTCTAACTTGTTCGACATAGTTGGCCAATTACATTTATGCCAAAAACACTATTCTTTGATTTACTTCATATATATTTGTTTGGATATAGTGTTTTGTTGGGTGATAATATTTTGGGTTATAATACGGCTAACTCTATATTCACGGTTTTTTCTGATTATTTACACGGCTACAATCCAAATTTAAGAGAATGCCATTTAAAATGCTGTTTGAGTTTTCATGCACACTTCATGATCTGATCTATCAAATTTAATTAGTGATGTTTTTGAGTGAAAAAGAAATTCAGATGCAGATTACACTGGTAATCTAGGTGATAGAAAAATTACTAGTTGAACGTGATTTTTGAGACATTTAGTAACTGCATCGTTTTTCAAAAGAAAATATCTGCATATTTTTCATTACAAATAATTTTCAAATAGCAGAATTTTTTTTCATATAACCCCCTCGAGAAAATCATTTTCGACCATATTTTCAAATTAGTCATTTTTATTTGATTTTAAATGACAAATTTTGACTAATCTAACTTCATAATAATTATCGAAAAGATAAATAGTGATTGGAAAAAGTGATGAGTGTTGATATTTTTCATACATTACTCAAGAGAGTATATTTTAGAAAAATTTCTTTAGAAATTCAAACAAGAGTTATAAAACTTTTTGTTGGGTAAAGATTCCATGACCATTTCTATATCTATCATATTTCTATCGACCATGGTTTATCAAATCTTAAATATAGTTTGTCGATATGTGGTACTATAATTAGGAATCATTTGTTTTTCATGTAACATTTTTTTGTAAAAATAAATAAATATCCAAAGTATTCACTCTCATTTAAAAGTCCTCACGGTTATGCATGGGTGAATTACTTGGATTTTTGATTATGTGCTTCCATGCTCATTTAAAAGTCCATACAGTTATGCATGTATGGAACGCATATCAAAATTAATTGATTAAATAGACAAGTTGATTCTAATCTCATTTAGAAGTCCTCACGGTCATGCGTGGTTAGAAGATACTTGATTTCATTTTTTAAAATTAAATTAGAATACTACTAATCTCATTTAAAAGTCCTAACGATTATGCATGATTAGTAGATATTCAAATTCCTGATATAAATGTACCACAAGTTGATACAATTGTATGATTTTATATTAGAACATCATTTCCATTCTTTCTAAAAGTGGAATATGCGCCTAACAAGGGTAGTTATGATTTTTGTTTGATTTTTATTGAAGTTTAATATTTATATTCAATTTGAGTTTAATGTTGGATTAATATTGATCACTTAATCTCTATTTTTCTCTAACACTAATATTCTTTTGCTGATAACAAAAGGGGGAGAGAAAAGTTAATATTTTGTCAAATAGAATCAAGCAAAGGTCAAATAATTTTCCATTTGCATCTAGGTTCATTTATATATTTCTATTTGTATGCATATATGTAGGGGGAGCATCATGTAGAGAGGAAGCATTTAAATAGGAGGAGCAATTAGAGTATATCATTGATCAAATACATTTAACACGGTCAAAATCTTAAATATATGTTTGTTATCATCAAAAGGGGGAGATTGTATGAATATGCGCTTATATGTTTTTGTTTGATGATAATAAACATATATATATATATATATATATATATATATTCATTTAAATGTATTTGGTAATGTACTATTTTGTTTTTCATAAGATTAAATAAATATTTGTTGAATAAAATAAATTACACAAAATTTGAATTCAAACAGATATTTTATTCAAACAAATATTTATTACAATCTTGAATAGTACAAATTCAAGCTCTCACTATACATATACATTTTTGAATACATCACATTTATCTTTACATTAATATCCTCACTACATATCACTCACACTCGTATTTTATCTTCAACTTCATTCCAGTTTGAATCCAGCATCTGAGCAATCTGCAAAAATATTCACTAACGCAGTAAAATTGAAAAAGAAATATTTTTGCAATATAAAATGAAATATGATTTTTGAAAATATGATTTGCCTCAGTTATTTGGGTTGTTCGTCATCATTCACATTTGAATTCATTATACACGAACAATGTGACATGCACAGTGTATCACTGTACATGCCACAAGGCCGTGCACATCGATATACACTTGATAATGCTACAGGGACAGGTGAGCACAGGTCAAACCCAAATGTAAAGCCGGGTTCAACTCACGTGCAATATACTCAAAATCACGACACGAGCACAAGGTCAAACCCGAGTTTTTGAAACTGGATTCAACTCAAGTGAAATTTCAAAAATCAACATGAATGGATGCAAAGACCAGAAAGTAGCAAGCTGAATCAACACAGCAACTCAAAGACCACAAGTGTACAACAACTACAAGGCATAGCAACTACACAGCCCAATGAACAAGACACAACAAAGTTCACAAGTGCTGACACAAGGACAGTGGACAGTACAAGCAAAAAAATGCAACAGTGACCAACCAGAAGTTCAAGGCAGTAGTGTACATGAATACAACTATAGGTACAAGGCCAGAAACTACAATATCATGTGCAAGTGCAAATGACCAGAGCTCAACATACATGAAGTAATGCAATGCCGAAAGACCAAGTCGAAGTCGAACTGTTCTTAACAGTTCTAAGTATCCAACAACAATATGAATGCTATGTTCAAACATGAAAAAAGACTAAAACCAGACAACAACTCACATGTTTGAAACCACAATGCAGTATGTACATGAGCAAATACACAAGCACATGTGTGCAGACCACAAAGAAATGCTACCAGACAAACAAATGCATGCAACAATGTGCACAGGCCAGGGACAATACAGCATGTACAAGGATCAATAAGTTGGATGAACAATTGAACAACACGAAAAATGCCATCAGATCAGATGCAAGCCAAGACTGCAAATACAAGACACAGTGCACCAAAGAAATGACATCACAGCAAATAACTCTGTGCAGCAGTGAAGCCAGAACATGAATAATGTAAACATGTTCGAAGTCGAAATCATGGTGAAGCTTACAGTGGATGAACATAAAGAAATGATGATGGCCGAAAATAATGCAGATTCGTGAATGTATGCAGTCAAGAAATTCAAGTGCGTACTATTTGAAAAAGTCACAAATTAAAAGAGGAAAGTCACTGCCGTATCAAATAAGAAAAATCGAACGTTCTCAAGATAAAGCCGTGCGCATCAAGTCAGGAAATCGAATTTCAGGAAAGTATCGAATTAATTAGGGCATAGGAATTCATATAAATACCAAACCGAAAATTATCATCGGAGTGTGGAGAAATCGAATCGAATCCATATAAATTCACACCCAAGTTCATCATCGGCACTGATAAGAAAATCGAATTCAAGCAATCCATACAGATAACAAAAGGATAAAATCACATACCAGATAGAATTCGAATTAAAGCATCTCAAAGCAACCAAGTCGATTACATCAAAAACCCTAATTTTACAGAGTGATCAAGAGAAGCAGCCGAGTGTAATTCAAAAGAGCCATCGATCGACAGAGCAAGGCGCAAGATCGAATGAAGAAACAAAGCCCTAATTTTCGCAAGGGAACAAAAGCCCCAAATCAACAGAGTGGCCATTTTTCATCACGAGGCAAAAAGAGTGGATCGGGTTAAAAAATAAAAGGGCCGGCTTTATTATTATAAAGGAGTTTTTTTTATTTGGGGTTATTTTAAAAGGTTTTTTTTTGTTTAAATTGTTTTGAGTTTTATTTGAGCAAAAATTATGGAGTCAAGTTTGTATTTTAATTTTTGCTCCTGCTTTTATTTTTGAAATCTGTTTTTTTCTTTTCGAGTCAAAGTATTGGTAAATCACCACCTAGGTTGTAGGTAGTGTCAGATTATCTAGTTAGAATTAGTTCAGTGAGCAGGGTGTGCGAGTTTGCAAAACTCTATAGGCGGGAGCAGAGTTTGCGAGTTTTCAAAACTCTATAGGCAGAGCAGGGGGTGCGAGTCTATTAGAGTGTTTGTAAGCGGGAGCAAGGGTTTGCGAGTCTGTTAGAGTGTTTGTAAGCGGGATACTGTTTAATTCTAATCGAAATCTGGGAATGCAGCAGTAGGCAGGGTTTGCCGAAGCTGGGTAAATTTTGTGTGTGATTTACTTTTCAGCATATTTATTTCTGAAGTTTGTTTCTGTGTTTAAATTGAGAAAATTTGCTATAACCCTATTCACCCCCCTCTACGGTTAATCTAGATCCTACAAAGAGCGGGGATCAACCTCTAACTGTTTAAGTGGATGGTTCTCCTTATCATTTATCGTAGAAGAACAATGAGTTTATACGTACAGTATAGCACCTCGAACAATAACTGTGCCATTTAACTCCCGTGTTTCCCTAGATATTTCCAGATTTAAAATCCCTCGGTGTTGAGTAGGAAATCGTTTCCTACGACCAAAATTAAGAAGGATTACATATTTGGGCCAAAATTTCATAGTCGGTTACTTAACTATCAAATAAAAAAACATTCAACCATAGATCACATTTCCTTACTAAAAGCCTCATTTAATTTGATTTTGATAAGTCGAATCTCCTTACTAAAACATTCATATACTTGTTTCATCGGAATAAGTATATTCACATATCATTTCGTTCAAAAATACTTGAAGACTATTTTAAAAAAAGATATAGAAGTGCCATTCGGTATCAACCATGGATCGTAGCTCTATGGTTGCGTTTCTATCCTAGAAAAAACAAACTTAACTTAGGCAATCTCTGCCTTCCGATTTCCGCCATGCAATAAATCATAGATCATAGTTTGCACAATGGTTACGTCGCTATCCCAACGAAAACATCCCAAACTGTAAGAAATCTCTACCCTTGAATTACACTATGAAAATATACCATTTTTTCCAAAATCTTTAATTTTAATAAACATCTCAAAATAATACTTATAAAGTCTCTATATAAATTCCCAAGTTTAATTTAGGAAAATACTCTTTTAAAATAGATTAAGGAAGAATTTAAAGTAATTTAGGTATCAATAATAATATCATTTGGAGCCTTCTACAAAATTATTTAATAATATATTATAATAACTTCCAAAACAACCTTTTAACAAACACTTAAGTAATTAATTTTAACAATATATTTCAATTAAAGTAATTAATATTTAAAAAAACCATTTATTAAATAATTATATTACCATAAATAAATAACTCGACTTTTAAATCTTGAAATAGCCTTTAAAACATTTAGGTGAAATAACTAACATTGCTATAGGAGTCATTTACAAAACATTTGTAAATAATAATCTCAAACAAAGCTTTCGTATATATCTACTATATAAAAAAATTCACTTCAAGTTATACAATCTGGGGTTAAACAAAAAATTTGTAACTTTCCAATGTTATACCAAAGCTTGGAAGTCCCAATGGTACTTATCAACTACCATTCAATTCAATTTAACTACAAAGTTAAACGACAAGCATTTACATAACGGTCGTATATGTAAATCAAATCCACAATTAACAACGATTTGTTAACATATCAGGTTTTCAATACAAATCAATTATATTTGAACAGTGTCCAAATTAATCAAATAGCAGAATAAAAATTTATTCTGCCAAGCAATTATCATTCACAATCAAACTCTTTCATTTATTGTCCAACGGTGTTTATTTGGCCGAATATACCACACCAATATATTTAACTCAATTTACGTTATAATTTGACAACATAATTTTTAAATAATCCATTTATCAATTCCACACATACATGATTCAGTACTGGGGATAAGCTTAAAAATAAACATAAACAGTTTAATAGTATTTCAAGATGCTCTATCGTCATCCTAAATGAATTTCAATAATCACCAATTTCAACAATCCAAACAAGCAGAAATAAATTTTATTTACCCTAGAAATATACCGATTAGCCAAACGAGTGAGTTTACCTCACCATGAGTTTTCACTTTTTCAACATTCCAATTTTAAAAAAATCGAACAACATTCGATTTAACCTAAAATATTAGCTATATCCAATCGTCTCCCAATTAGTTCTAGAATGTAGAGCTCGTCGTCATGATTCCATTGCCACTTGTTTCATCTCAATCGGACCTCGTAAGTGAAAGATATGCATTTAATAAGAATTCATAATTTTATAGTATAATAAATTTACAATTTCTTTTTATATATATATTAACGTAAATAATTTGGGTTGTTGATCTGATATGGAGAAAAATCCAGTTGCCTTTTTCTTCTTCCTTTCATGGCGACCAAGCAACAATTCGAACCCATCACGTCGTTTGATTTCGATCTACCGCACCCTCCTACGAGCAATCGGAAGTTGATCGACCACCCCGAAAGCATGCACCTACCCACGACACACCTCCACCCCAAATGCAGCCACCTCTCTCTTCGCTGTTGGCTTCAAATTGAGACCAAATAGTGGCAAGAACGCGGCCTCCCTGCTCCTCCTATGGTCGACGATAGACGATCGTCGTCATTGGATACGTCGAGCTCGACGAGCTCTTCAATATTCGTATAGGAAATTTTGTCTACTTATTGATGGATCAATCATAAATTGAAAGAGAAGAGGATGGTGTTTCGGCCATTTATATATGAACTGGCGGCTGCGACATTTGGTTAGGGTTTTGGAGAGGGTTGGGCATATATATATACGTGTAAATATATTATTTTAATATATTTCGAACATTCACGTGAATTTTGGACGAACTCCAAACGAGGCATGTCACCTGGCATATATAATTTTTTATCCCTCTTCCAAACACAATGGAATAAGTTTCGAGGCCTAATTCGATCATATGTGGAAGATAGCTTTTCGAACCCAATTAAAATATTAAGTTTTCAATATTTATTTCCAGGCGTTTCTCTCCCGTACGACCAAACGTTAACTCCAATCGCTGCGAAATTTAAAATCCGCTAATAATACACTATTATAGATTTAATGGGACTAGTTTTGTCGAATTCCGATATTATGCCCCGGATTGCTATTTTGACGCATCGATCAAGTCTACCGATTTCAAAAATTTACGAAATTACTTGAAATTTCCATTTTGAAAACTTAAAAACTCAACTACAATTCAAATAGAATTTATATCCATATTATAAACCATTTCGATTCATATTAAATTACAAATTCAATTATTTTCACTATCCCAAATATTAAATTTCACTATATTTGTATTATGATAAATCGCTATATTTGATATTTAAATCAAATTCACCCATTGAACAAAAATCTCCATATTCGAAATCAATAAACATTTCAAACTCAACATTTAAAAATAAATTAAATGTTCAAAACCAAACGACCAAAATTCTGAGTCGTTACAGGTCATATCTATAGTAATTGAAACGCATCAGAATCGTAAGATGGTGTTACGGATAAATTTGGAGCTTTTAAACGTTGAAATACCCTAGCTGCCACATCGAATAGGGGTCGACGCCCTTTGATCGGTCGATCGCTTGGAGTTGGAGGTGTCGACTTCTCTACTATTCTAGGGTGCGCTGATTTGTTTCCATTACTCGTTTATTGTATTCCTTAATTAACTTTTAATATTAATTGTTTAACTTAACTTTTACTTTACCCCCAAGTATAATTAATTTTAATTTCAAATCCAAAATTAAAATACTCCTTTGAATTTAAATTCAAACTAAATTAATTTGAATTTGAAAACTTAAAATGCTCTTAACTTCTTCGTTTGAGCTTCGTTTTCAGCATATTATATATGGAAACAAATCAAAATTTCTCCACTAACGCAACATAATAACTTTCATGGTAAAATTCTCACTTTTATAAAATTTCCATTTCAATCTTACCTTATTTCCACACAAGTTGTCCAAGATATGAACAAACCCAAGACACTACTTCTACTACATCCTTAGGATTAGTGCAAGTATCCCTTGCACTTCAAAGAACTCCATCTTCGATTCTGTCATCTTTAAGATGTCTTCAATTCGAACACTTATGTTAGTTAGAAGTGTTTTTCGAAAAATTTATCTGATCCCGGTATCTCCATACTGACAATAATAGTTTTATAACTGGCCAAGATTTGATGGTCGATTATTTAACTAACAAATAAACAAACAATTCTACTCGAGATTTCACCAAGCATGGTTAGGGGTGAGCGTTGGTTAATCCTCTGATGAAAACAGTTAAACCAAACTAAAATCAATAAATTTGAAAACCAAACCTGTTAGAACCCTGAGTTTACTATTTCGACGATAACAACTATACAATGGAAATCATACACACACACACACATATCGTACATAGATACAAAGCAAGACAAACCACTACCTTGATAAGACGATGAGTAAAGCATTAAAGAAATTCATCTACAAAGTTGCACGAAGATCGAAGGAACAAACACTCAAGAATGAATCCAGAAAAACCTCACCTGACAGGTTTAGACGTCTGAATGTAGAACTTCGGACGTCTGAAAGCAGATGCTGGACTAAAATTAAAAATAAGTTCCAGACGTCTGAAAACAACATTCAGACGTCTAAAACTGGGCTCAGGGCAAAAAATTCAAATAACAACTGTCATCTTCGAAAAGACACAACTCCATCTCTCCTCCGCAACTCTTCACCAGTGAACAGTGATGAATTTAGACTGAAAGGAAAGAGATGTAACTACTAGAAGCAACTCTCTACAACTATTTTCATGTGTCATGTTATGCACAACTGCATTTTACATTTAGCATACCTTACAAATTACACACGAAGGTACAACAAAGGTCAAACAAACTAAGTTCAAAACCAATTCTCTTCATTTAAAATGAAGCAAAATGAAACTATTGTTGACATGTATTCTAGATTTCAAACTATCCAACATGATCTTATGGTATTAGGAGTTAAGTTTACTTATTTTGATTAAGTTTCTCGAATACTGAACTCTTTAACATCGGATTGGGAAAGGAAGGTATTAGCTATTGAAGAAGCTAACGATCTCTCTACTCTCAAAGTTGAAGAGTGGATAGGAAATTTAATGTCCTATGAAGCTAACTTACAGGCTACAAAAGAAGAAAATGTTGAAAAGAAGAACATAGCATTTCAAGAAAAGAATGATGACTCAGATTTGGATGAAGAAGAGATGGTCTTCATTGCCAAGAATTATAACAAATTCAAGAAATTTAGAAAGATGACCGAATTCCAAAAGGAAGGGAAGTCCAACACAACAAATCTATCTCAAATCAAGTGCTATGAATATGATCAATATGGACATATGAAGAAAGAATGCCCTAAACTCAACAATGGAAAAAAGAACAAATTTGAATAATTTAAGAAGAAAAGAGCTTTTAAAGTCACTTGGGATGATTCGGATTCATCATCATCTTCTGAGAGTGATAGTGACAGGATGGAGAACATGCTAATGTATGTTTTATGTCTAACACTAATGAGGTATGTCCTGAACTTAGCTAAAATGAATTATTAGAGTTAAGTATTGAACTTGATAACAAGTTTCAACAAATCAAAAATTGAACAAAAAACACCTAGCCAAAATAAATCGATTAGAAGTAGAAATTGAATTATTAAGGGATGAAAAAGTTATTTTAGAATAAGTATTAGAAATTTCACAAAAAAAGGTAAAAACTCTATCGAATATGATACGCAACTTAGTGAAATAGATAAGTTAAAACTTGAGAATAATAATTTGATTAAGGAAAATATTGAACTAAAAATAGTAGAAATTTCAAAAAATGAAATTTGTGAATTAAAGGATAAACTAGAAAAAAATTACTAACAATGTTTCGAAGTTTAACAAAGGAAAACAAGATCTTGATAATTTAATTAAAATTTCGAAACCCTCTGGTAATCGAAATGGATTAGGATTTAAAAAGAATTTACAAAAGAAAAAAGGTAATACTACAGATCAAAGTACCTTATATCAAAGTTTCAAAAAAACACCAAAGTTAAGTAAAGATGTAAAATCTAAAAATATAAAAATTTGGATACCAAAGTCTAATAATAAGTTAATTAGACAAAAATATATTGATAGTTTTCTATCAAGTGTAGTATTTAACAAAGATTATGTATTTAAAGGATCTAAACCCACTTGGGTATGGCTACCCTCCCCTCCAAACATTTAGGACCCTAATAAAAGAAGTGGATACCAATTGAATAATTTTTGTTTTATAGGTACCCAAAAATAAAAGCAAGGAGAAATGGATACTCGATAGTGGCTGTTCATGAACACATGACCGAGAATGCCAAGATGTTCTCAAATATAAAATATATCGATGGAGGCACCGTAACCTTTGGAGATAACTCAAAATGATATGTCATCGAAATTGGAGAAGTCATAAATATCGGTATTTCTAACTCTCCTATTATCTCTAATGCTTTATTAGCAGAAAATTTAAAACATAATTTACTAAGCATTAGTCAACTATGTGATAAAGGTTTTCAAATAAATTTCGAGAAAAATCGATGAAATATATTTGATAATAATAAAAATTTATTATTTGAAGGATTTCAAAATAAAAATATTTATATTTAAAATATGAATATAAAACAAAATTCGGATTTATGCTTGACCGCTAAGCTTGATGATCCATGGCTATGGCATAAACGATTTTGTCACATAAATTTCAAATATATAAATAAATTATCAAAACATGAACTAGTTAGAGGTTTACCAAAATTAAATTATAAAATAGACAATTTATGTGATGCATGTCAAATTGGAAAGTTAAAAAGGAGTTCTTTTAAATCTAAAAATAACATTTCAACAAAACAACCATTAGAATTGTTACATTTAGATTTATTTGGTCCTACTTAAGTAAGATCAGTAAATCAAAACAAGTACGTTTTTGTAATTGTTGATGATTTCTCAAGATATACATTGACTTTGTTTTTAAAACATAAAAGTGATACTTTTGGTATGTTTAAAATATTTGCAAAAAGAATAAAAAATCAAATGAATTTAAAAACTAAAAATATTCGCAATGGTCACGGAGGAGAATTCGAAAATGAAATTTTTACAAACTTTTGCAATAAAAAGGGAATTAATCATAATTTTTCAATTCCACGTACACCACAACAAAATGGTGTAGTTAAACGAAAAAATAGAACATTACAAGAATGTGCAAGAACAATATTAAATAGTAGTAATCTATCTAAACATTTTTGGGCCGAAGCTATTGCTACAGCTTGCTATGTTTTCAATAGAGTGACACTACGACCAATGACAAAAAACACGCGTTAAGAAATATTTTTCGGTAAGAAACCTATGGTATCATATTTTAGAACATTTGGATCAAAATGTTTCATATTAAATACTAAAGACAATCTAGGAAATTTTGATCCTAAGGCCGATAAAGGAATATTAGTTGGCTATTCCACAGCAAAGCTTATAGAATCTATAACAAAAGGACAAATATTATAGAAGAAAGTTTACATGTTTCTTTTGATGAAAATTTTATAACTGCACAAATTAATGATGAAGAAGAAATACATCCAAATGATTCCTCTAACACACTTAACGATAATAATGAAGCTATTGATCAAAATAATAATTTAGTTTCACCTCCGAGGATTTAAAAGAATCATCCTATAGATAACATCATTGTAGATATAAATTCTAGAGTAACTCGAAATCAACTTAATCAAATAAGTCATATTGCATTTGTTTCAAATTTTGAACCAAAGAACTATAAAGAAGCTTCTAAAGACGACTTTTGGATTTTAGCTATGCAAGACGAATTAAATCAGTTCGAACGAAATAATGTTCGGAAACTTGTTCCAAGACCAGAAGATCAATCCGTCATTGGAACTAAATGGGTATTTAAAAATAAAGCGGATGAAACAGGAAATATTGTTTGAAATAAAGCACGTTTAGTAGCACATGGGTATAATCAAGAAGAAGGAATTGATTACGATGAAATTTTTGCACCTGTAGCAAGATTAGAAGCTATATGAACTCTACTCGCTTTTGCTTCTCATAAATTTTAAATTATATCAAATGGATGTTAAAAGTGCATTTTTGAATGGTTTTATCAAAGAAATTTTTTATGTCAAACAACCACCATTATTTGAATATGAAAAATTCCCAAATCATGTTCTTAAATTAAATAAAGCATTATATGGGTTAAAACAAGCCCCTACAGCATGGTATGATAGGCTTAAAAATCATTTAATTTCATCAGGATTTCAAATTGGTAAAATTGACACGACTCTATTTATTAAAAGAGAAAATGATGATATTTTAGTAGTTCAAACTTATGTCGATGATATCATATTTGCATCAACTAATGAAAATTTATGTGTACAATTTTCTAATATAATGAAAAATGAATTTGAAATGTCACACATAGGCGAATTAAATTTCTTTTTAGGATTACAAATAAAGAAACTAGAAAATGGTATCTTTATACATCAAGAAAAGTATTGTAATGAACTATTAAAACGTTTCGGTATGGATAAAACATCTAGTAAACCTACACCTATGAGTACAATGGTTCATCTTCATAAAGACGAAAATGGAAAAGATTTTGAAGAAAAATTATACAGGAGTATGATTGGTTCGTTATTATATTTAACCGCAAGTCGACCCGATATAACGATGAGTGCTTGTCTTTGCGCACGTTTTCAAGCAAAACCAAAAGAATCTCATCAAAGAGCCGTTAAACGTATTTTGAGATATTTATCTAACATGAAAGACTATGGACTATTCTACCCAAATGGATCTTCCTTTGAACTTGTGTCATATAGCAATGCAGATTTTGGAGGATGCAAAACGGATAGAAAAAGTACGAGTGGAACGTGTCATTTCATTGGACAATCTCTCGTCTCATGGTTTAGTAAAAAAAACAAAATTGTGTATCTTTATCCACCCGCGAAGCCGAATATGTTTCAGCGGCATTGGCATGTGCCCAAGTAATTTACATGCAACAAACCTTAAAAGATTTTGGAAAAATAATTGAAAAATCCCTGATTTATTGTGATAACACTAGTGCAATCAATCTGTCTAAAATCTGGTAAATCATTCTCGAACTAAACATATAGATATAAGACATCATTTCTCAAGAGAAAATGTAGAAAAAGGAACTATAACTTTAGAATATGTTAGCACTGAAAATCAAATAGCCGATATCTTTACAAAACCATTAAACGAACAAACTTTTGTAAAATTACGACGAGAATTAGGCATTTTTTCACTTAATGAACTTTTAAACTAAGAAAAAAAATCTTATATCCATAAGTTTTTAGGTGATTAAAAACCTTTAAAAATTTAGACAATAATTTTGGACCATAAAAATGCTACCTATTTTTATATTTGGATTGTTATAAATCTAACTTTCAGAAGTTTCTCTTTAAAAATATATATCAAATATAAAAATCAAAATTTCGTCTCAAGAAATAACTTCATACAATTCTAGATCGTCATCCTCAAACGTATCCACCCCCTCTCTTTGTACTCCTTCAACTTCTCATTCTCCACCCTCTCCTGACTTACCAAAAAGTCGATGGGGATTATCACCTCTACTGAAGAAAGCCAAACGAGAAAAACCAACTACAATCCACAAAAAACTTGATGAAATATCACATTATCAGTTCGCAATGATAGATGCTCAAAAGGAAATACGCTATAGACAGGAAGGAACAATCAAACATTTGAACTTCCTGGAAAAGGCTCTATATGCTATATGTGGTCAATCTCCAACAAAGAAGTATTTACATAAAAAATATCCATGCTTTGTTGAAACTCCTAGAGACAAACCATCGACTTTGTCACCCAAAGCTCCTTCCTGGTCCCTAATCAACTATGGTCATCCCATCTACGAACCGAATTCATGGGATCGTCAGGAACAGAACCTAAACAAAAAAACTATTACATTTGAAGACGATTATATACATATATATTTGTTTATATTGTATTATATTCAATAAATAAAGTTTTTTTTCTCTTTAAAAAATATCAAAAAAATTAATCTGGAGTATTTCAGACGTCTGAAAAAATTCTAGACGTCTGAAATAGGAATTTTAAACTACTAATAAATGATCCCAGACGTCTGAAGTCCTTTCCAGACGTCTGAAGTTACTCTCTGTCTAGTATTAGCACTTTCCAGGCTTCTGAGTGCTATTTCCAAACGTCTGATTTTACTCTCTGTTTCCACATTAAGCATTTTCAGACGTCTGATCCACTATTTCAGACGTTTGAAACTGGAAACGACAGTTTTTTAAAACCCTATATCTAATCGATCAACCCCCTTTTCTTATTTCTAATCATTTCCAAATCGAAATTTACCATTATCAAAATCTAATAATCGAATTTCTCATCTGATTAATGCCGGCATGAACAAAAAAAAGGGAATTAAGAAAAGAAAGCATGGAGAAGGATCCTCTTCTTAACCCTTGATGGTAACTGACAATCAAATCAAAGATTGGTTATTCCATAATCCAGCAACTATAAGATGGTTTGAGGACTTGAAGATTAAGAAGATGCATCTTAGACCCTTCTATAACCTAATCAAGTTTCCTTCATACGATATGGATGACAAATGTGAGCAAGGTAACTTAAAAACCCTTGTTTCATTTAATGCCAACGATATCTCCATCGATCAATTGGCTATATACCATTTTTACGATAATCTGGATAGTTCATCCGTATGGACTACTGAGAATGATGAACAGTGGTTATGGACGAGTGTCTACGGGACAACAATCAAGTTAACCCCCACTATAATTGGACGAATTTTAGAATGCTCTCATACAGTTCACATATTATCTGAAATGGAGGATATGCGATTCAAACCTCGTGATATTACAACTCATCAATTATGGGAGAATCAAATGGCCCAATTTTCTTCCAAATTCCTTAGGCCACATGCTAGGCTACTTACCCAAATGCTTATAAATACCATTATCCCATGATTAGGCAGTAATGAACAAATTACTGATCTTGAGCACAAAGCTTTGTATGCTCTTTTTAGTCGAACTACAATTGATTGGGCTCAGTTCATTTTTGATGAACTTAAAGGTTTTTGGAATAGATCTCGCCAGACTATCATTTACCCGGCTTACATTATGCGAATCCTCAAAGCACTAAACATCCCATCATACATTTCTGCTTTTGAGGAGCTACTTATCAAACATAGTGGAACAAATTTTTTCAACCTTTTGCATTTGCCGGAGGAACCACGATCTTATATAACTCTTCTAGAATGGAAAAATGCACAAAATCAACCTCCTCCTCCTACACAATAACAACAACAACAACAAGAAGTTAATAAAGAACTACCAAGGGAACCATCTCCACCTCCTCCTTCCTCGTTTTAATATAACTCTGATATGGAGATTTTGGAAGCATGAACTCGGCCTAATGCTACTAAAAGTAATGCTCACTTAACTTTACAAAACCAAGTGCTTCGGTCTAGAAATCAAATTCTCCTTAATAAACAAATGGCACAGCTTGATCACACATTGTTTACAAGACTTTCCAAAGTTGAAGCTCTATTGCTTCAGTAGTTTCCAAACTTGATCAAACACTTCAACAAGCTCGATAACCCTCTTCTGACCGGTCTACACCTTCTCCATCTCCTCACTCATCGCCAAAGATCCGCGATAAGAAAAAAGGGAAATTGGCTTCCTCTGGTGATGATCTACCTTAACCTCATTTGGGTAATATTTTGTTGAAGTTAATTTTTTCAAATTACTGGTAAGACACTGTCAATATTTTTCTGTGCCTCAAGATGTAATCATAATTTTTGTTACTATTGTAATTCTGTGTGCATATCATACTTATCTTTGCGTTATGGTTCTTCAATTATTCTTGATAATGACAAAGAGGGAGAAAGTAGATATGCACACCTATAGGGGGAGATTACATTTAGGGGGAGAATCCGTCTGTAATTATTATCCAAGTACATTGTATAGTTGTCATCATCAAAAAGGGGGAGAATGTTAGAACCCTGAGTTTACTATTTCGACAATAACAACTATACAATGGAAATCATATATATATATATATATATATATATATATATATATATATATACAGATACAAAGCAAGACAAACCACTACCTTGATAAGACGATGACTAAAGCATTAAAGAAATTCATCTACAAAGTTACATGAAGATCGACGGAACAAACACTCAAGAATGAATCCAGAAAAACCTCACCTGAAAGGTTCAGACGTCTGAATGTTGATGCTGGACTACAATTAATAATAGGTTCTAGACATCTGAAAACAACGTTCCGACGTCTGAAACAGGGCTCGAGGAAAAAAATTCAAATACAACGGTCATCTCCGAAAAGACACAACTCCATCTCTCCTCCGCAATTCTTCACTGGTGAATAGTGACGACTCTAGACTGAAAGGGAAGAGATATAACTACTAGAAGCAACTCTCTACAACTATATAAACAAGAATCAAGATGAATCAACTAACTTACTCACTTACTTTCTATCTTGATCATCTCTTGTTCTAATCATCTACTTGCTATCCAATCCATAAATCTGAGATCATACACTTCTATATTATCTAGAACAATATTGTATTCAATCATTCAAGAGATATAGGAAGTTCAGTTATACTATATAGGAAAAATTGGTGTAATAGAAGAACACATAGTTGACAAAGAAACACTTCTATTGTAAACCTGTTCCTTCGGGTGAAGTGAGGGTTATTTGGTAAAAGGAAATTCTAAAGAGGAGCTTCGGGACTGGACGTAGGACGGGAGGTCCGAACCAGTATAAAAACCCTGGTGTGTTTATTCTTATTTACATTCTTTACTAATTATTACACTATATTTTAATTTAGTTATATACTTGTCATTTGTATAATCGATCCACCATTAGTCTTTCAAAACCAAACCAACCAAATTAAATTTGATAGGTTTGGTTGGTTATCTGATTTAACTGAACTAAAAATGTCTTGCATTTTATGTATAGAATATTCATTGTAATTTAAAATAAAACATAAATATATGATCAAAGTATTCCTATTTACCATTCTTATGCTTTCTAAAAGTCATTTGACTCATATGATAAATAAGATTTATTTGGATAGTAAATTAATCTAAATTTTTTATTAATACATCGATAAATTTGAAAATACAATAAAACTCGGTTAATTTAGTTAAACTGATAACCACACTAATTTTTTTACAGGCTAATTATAACTAATCTAGTTTCAAAACCAAACAAAACCGACCAAAAATAATTGGTTTCGTTGGTTTATTTGGTTTAACCAAATAATGCTCACCCCTCAGCATGGTTAAGCACAAAGCAACCACTGAACTTATTTAATTAATCCTTTCATTATTTTAGACCAACTTGTAAGTACTTGTATCAGAATACTTTTACAAAGATATATTAACTAATCTTCTCCATCCTTTCAATACTTGAATATTATTGATATATTTATCTCAGCTGTATAAGTATACTCATAAAACATTTAACATTCAAAATTTAAAGAACTTTTACATATACTTATATCAACATTATAAGTATATTCACAAAACACTACATTTTCAATACATAGAAAATATACCTATATACTCATCTCAACTATATAAGTACATTCGGAAATCTTAAGAATATTTCATTTTCAAAACCATACTTAATTGGGTTAAAAAATAATGTCATTTAAAACACTGATGAAAATAAACCCTAAATACTTCCCTTCGGGTGTTAAGTATGAAAAGCATACTTCTCATACCACCATAACTTAAAATGATCATTTATGCAAATCGGGTCTTATTCTTTTTATTCTTTTTATAAATCCCCTTTATAAAATTCTTTTATAAAACTCCTTTCTATTTATAAAACTCTTTTATATTTACAAACTCCATTTATAAAAAATTTATTTATAAGACTCCTTTTATAAATCTCTAAATTTATTTATAACTTTTTTTATTAATTTTCATATTCATTTATAAATTCCTTTTATAAATTTCCAATTTCATTTATAAACTCCTTTTATAAATTTCCAAATTCATTTATAGGTCTCCTTTATAAAACTTTATTTATAGATATCATTTCTATTCATATAACTTCTTTATATAACTCTTATATACTTTCCATTAAACAATCATTCCATATATCACTATAAATTCATAGACGTGATTAATTTCCAATTTATAAAAATGATATAATTTTTCCATTTTGTTAAACACCATTTAAAAATCAATTCTTTTACGTATAAAATACCATTTATAAACCTATTCTTTCTATACAATATTTTATATAAAACATTTTCACAAATATTTATTCTAAAATATTTTTATCTTCTTCTAAAACAGAATTACTTTATTACAAAAGATAAATTCCTTTTTATTTAAAATAAACATCCTTTATTATAATAACTATTCTATAACATAAATACTCCCCAAAATACTTTTAAAACATTTCCAAAAAGGTTAGAGTATTAGAAGAGTACAAAAACTATTTTGAAATAAAAAGTCATAGAAAATCTAAAAGGTCAGATTTGAAATCAATCTTTGAATCAAAACCATTTTCAAATCCAAATAGTTATTAATAGTATTAAAGTACTATAATGAGGCCAATATCCACCATAGCACTTAACCAATGCTATTAATACCTTTGTCACTAAAAAGGTTCAACTTTTAGCATATACCAATGTCATATCCAGTATGGCCAAACTACAAAGTTTTTTCATTCAAATAATTATACAATAAATATATAGTTGAAGTTAAAATCAATAGTACTAGGAATCCGGATTTCCCTACAAATTCATTGTATTTCATTTTATATATCATTCTCTTTTCAAAGTGGAAATATGACCAAACCAAAGCAATAAATCATTCACACACAAAATAATAATTTATATCTACCATATACTATTATAGTATTCAATCAGAGGTGAGTTAAACTATCAAAATTTCAGTTGATGCTTAAGTGTTTCGGTTTGATCTTTAGCTCAAAATTCCACTTGCTCCAAACATTAAAAAAAAATAGTTCCAGCATATAGATATCGCTCCTACGAGCGCTACGTTCGCGTATCGATTAGACCTCCTATGAAATAGTTATTCAATTAATAAAATTTTGGATTTTAAAAGTTTAATTAAATAATCAATCATTTTAATTAACTCACTAACCCTTTCTTCCCAAAATCCTTGATTAACCTCCCCGTTCATACCCCTGTACACGAACTCAAATCACTATACAGGCAAGCTCAAACACGGCCATCGCTCATCAAAATCAAACACCAACACTTCCTGTGTGCTCCACATCATGAATGCTTCGCATCCCCTACCATCGCTTTGATTCGGTAGCTCCAAACAAATCGTAGGCTGCTACTTCTCCCCTCGTCCGTACAAATATTGCAATCTCCCATAAGGTGCCATACCACCCAAAACTCTTTCTACCGAAGCTTCTTCACAGAGAAATACAATGCCACAAACCCCATAGCCTATCGCCTCCTCAATCGACCACCATCCTCAACCTTAGTTTGTCGTCTACCATGTCGACCAAATCCAACTTCGACCGCACCCACCATCGACTAAACCAAATCGAAGATCTCCCTCCCTAGAACTCAAAGAATCCAATTTCGTCTTTTTTAGTTAAGAGAATTGTTTGATTTTGTTTTTTTATTGAAGAGGCCATTTTTCTTTGTTTACATGAAATTGAAAATGTGAGAGAGAGGGAAAAAGAAATGTCAAAAGCGTTGAATTGTCTAAGTGTTTGGTTTAGTTTAGTTATAATATGATTTTCGGCATCTTGGTACATAATATTCAGTTCACAAACAAACAACGAACGATAAAACAAATATATAGTCACACATAAAAATTCGATACGACTCCAAAACAACAATAAAATACACTGGTTATCTTATTCTTTAGAATTTTAAAAATAGCATCGTTTGCCGAAAAATACATCAAACGATAATTTAATAATTTTCCAAATTAAAAATTATGGAAAAATCCTATAAATTAAATTAAAAATAAGCTATTAAAAATCAATTTGTTTTATTAAAAATTTATTTTCTTTTTATTTATCACATTCGAATCAAATTTGAATATTTGAATAAAATAAATATTCACATTCGAAATGTTAAAAATTATGGGTCATTACATTTTTCCTCCCTTAAAAGAATATTGTCCTTGAAATTCCCAAAGGAAGAAAAATGTCTCCAAACCCTTATAAAATTTCTTAAGTTATGGAAAATTTCGGCGGCACCATCTTTGTGAGGCTCGATGCAGAAAAACTCATAATATCGATATAAGCTCATATTTGGGACCTTCCATATCTGAGGACAACACAACAACAATATATATACTTATGATATACTTTATAGAGTATCTATGAAAAATAGCAAACACACCCGTTAAGCAAAAAACACATGCCAATTTGTCAAGCAAATCAAACTCTACCCATGAAACCAAAAGCAGCGAGCTAGCCTTTGCTGCCATGTACCTGATTTTTACTTTCATAACCTAAGAGTGCTAAACATGACACTGAAACAAAACAATATTTTAACGTTCATACGATGTACATATGTCATTCGTATGTAATATCAAATTCGATCACTCGCTCGACCACATAAATTTTACATCCGAACTAGTATCGCTTACTCGACTACCTAGGATGGACTCCTATCAGGTTCCTTGATTAAAAATCTTCATTCTCCTTACATAGCCATATACGATGATTGAAACTTGAGAATCATATCAAGAATATGTATCAAGTGTTCTCCGTCAAGAATTGAGTGAAAAATCCTTATTCAGACATGGTGTGAATTACTTCGAAATCATGTACTCGAATCCGGATCAAGAACAATTGTGCAAATAAAATGATCTACGTACAACTTATGTATTTATTCTGTTAGGTTCTTAACTACACTGATTATTTTTAATTTCACATTTATTTATCCCAATACTATTTTATTTAATAATAAAATTATTTATGGACCATTTCTAACACATCGATTAATTCTATTAACATTTTATAACTCAAGTCCATATCTTTATAACATCTTCTACATCCTAAGAGTATATACTCAAAATCAATTTTTTTTACTGAATCAGGATGTTCAACAAACTTAAACTTGTTTTAACTTACTATCTTCTCAAATTTGTAAGTCACAAAAACTTATTTTCTTATACTTTCACAAAAACACTTAGCTTCAAGTTCTCAAATAATTCGGAAGTTTTCGACTATCCAAAATGGCTAGAAATTCCATTTCATTTCAACAAATGAAAACAAACAAATAACATACCCTAATGAGATGCACAACTCATAATACCCCAATGCATATAATGCATGCTCCCATATAATAACTTAACTGAGAACTTCAGAATTAAACACCTGGGTTTTATTTTAACCTTTTTAAAATAATAATACTATGCATATCTCCTTTTGTATACGATATCATATCTCTGGGATTTTAAATCAAAACATTTTGTTTTATCAAAACACCTATAGTGCAAAACTACTATGGTAGCATTTCCCCACCTTGAAACTCCAAAATAAACGTCGATAGTGCTACAGTTACCACCAGAATTGTTTTCTAGCGACGGAAGTGGGTTCAGGCTTTCTATCTCCTTTAAAATCCTTTAAAAATATTTCTATTCATAATACTTTCAAATAATACTATTACTATTTTTCTCCAAAAAACGTGAAAAACAATTTTCAGAAACACTAATATTTAAGTTCTCAAATTCTCAGTTTAAATCCTTTTTATTTATAAACCATATTTATATCATTTCACTTTCTTATATAAAAACATTTCACAAATGTTTATCTTTGTTTAGATTATAATAAACAACTTTTACTATAACTAAATTTTAACTAAACATTATCCCTGAATGCATTATATTCCAATCATACAACTGGATTCATAATGTATTCTTATTTAGTTTAATCAAATAATAAATGCTCATAAACTGCCTAAGCATATCTAATCTAACAATAAATTATAATAATCGAATATTATCATTTTTTTAACAAACAAACACATCATAAATAACTGTATCAATTTTCAAAAATTATTCTTTTATATACAAAATAAAAACTCTAGGCATAGTTATTTCACTTACCAAATTTCACAAATGCTGATAAACAAATAAAAAATAAATACATCAAATATAAAATATACATGAATACATTTTTGAGTCATCTAGCTCTTCTCCTGAAGCTCCAATGCATCCATAACTAAATCTGAAAATATGATTGGGCTGACTTGAGCATTATGAGAAAATAATGCCCAGATCAGTTTCATAAACCAACGTAAGAAACTTAGATCAAATGGATTTCTAATGTTATAAAACCTTTCAAAATAAAGGTATCTTGTAAAATCACGCTTCACATAAACACATATGAGCTTTTAACTTACGATAACCCAATCCATTTCAAATAGAAAATCCAATGATATTATAATAATATCCATGGTTTAAAATAAATATATAATATATCTGAAATGCTTACTTCTCACTTTCCAGCATAACTGGTTATAACTAAGCCTGTAAGGCACTTATAAGAGAATGGACTCTTTACAATGCCAAGGCTACGGAGGTATCGCCTATCAGGGTACATCTCCAAAAGAATATATCGAGTATGCAAAAACATTTTGCACTCCTACCAACACAGAACTAGCCTGGCCCTTCCTAGACAATACCGAATATGACATCACCTCGATTGCCGACCAACAATCATATCGAACCATAAGAATAAGTCAATATTGATCTAGATTGGGTGATAACCATACCCTAATGGTTGCGAACCACATAACACTTCTGCATATCCCCTATTTTAGTCATTACTTAGTGTAAGGCTATGCTTTACCTTTTATATAGCAATCCCACTTGGAATGCTAACACTGCCCTCCAAGCAATAATGCAATGCCAGCATTCATCCATACAAGTTGTCTAGGATATGAACAAACCGAAGGCAATACTTCTACTACATCCTCAAGATTAGTAGCAAGTAGCCCCCTTCGATTATATAAACTCCGTCTTCGATTCTATTATCTTCAAGATGTCTTCAATATAAATGCTTTTGCTACTTCGAAGTGGTTTTCATATAATATATCTGATCCTAATCTCTCCAAACTTACAATGATAGTTTGGATATCGGTCAGATTTGATAGTTGATTATTTAGCTATCAAATAAACAAACAATTCAACTGGAGATTTAACCAAGCATGGTTAAGCACAAAGCAATCACTAAGATTCTTTAATTAATCCTTTCATTAATTAAAACCACCTCGTAAATACTTGTATCTAAACACTTCTACAAAGATATATTTAAAAATCTTCTACACTCTTTCACCAATTAAAAAATATTGATATACATATCTCAGCGGTATAAATATACTCATAAAACATTAACTTTCAAAACTTAGAAAACTTCCCTATATACTTATATCAATAGTATTAGTATATTAACAAAACACTATATTTTCAATACTTAGAAAATATACCCATATACTTATCTCAGCCGTACAACTATATTCACAAATCTTAAGAAAGATTTCATTTCCAAAACCATGTTTAATCGGGTTAAAAATAAATATCATTTAAAACATTAATAACAATAAACCCAAAATACTTTCCTTCGGCTGTTGTATGAAAATAATACATTCCATACTACCATAATTTAAAATGATCATTTATGGAAATCGGTTCTCATTCCTTTTATAAAATTCTTTTTATAAATCCCTTTCATGAAATTTCTTTATAAAACTCCTTTCTATTTATAAACTCTTTTATAATTACAAACTCCTTTTATATAAAAAATTATCTATAGAACTCCTTTTATAAATCTCTAAATTATTTATAAGTTTTTTTTATAGAACTCCATACTTATTTATAAAACTACTTTTATAAGTATCCAAACTCATTTATAAACACCTTTTATAAGTTTCCAAATTCATTTATAAATCTCCTTTATAACTTCATTTATAAATCTCATTTCTATTTATAAAACTTCTTTTATATAAATCTCATATTGTAACATCCCGCCTTTTCGCACACTTTAAACCGACACACGTGCCAGTTCAAAACATACGCAAGGGCGGATTGTTATGGGGTAAATAAGAAAAACAGAGAAGAAATAAAAACAAAACAGAATCTCACAGCGGAAGGATAAAATATAATAATAAATATACAGTTCAAAACAGTTTACAAACACTTGATTTGCTTTATACAATAAATATCAGAGTTACACATACCAATACAATCAATGCAGCGGAACAGTATGAGTGTGGTGCAATACTATATATAATAATAATACGACCCCTTCGTCTTCGTCCTTCAAAGCTAAAGTCTTCGATCCTGAAACGCTCGGACTGACCCGAGCGAATTTGAAAAGACAAAACACTCGAGTCAGAACTAAAAGATCTTATGTGAGTTAAATTAACAGAAATAAATATGAGTGCAGTAACTCAAGAGATGCTCGGGATTTACATCTCCTAAGGATCCGTTAAACTATTTACTATGTAGTATATTGCGCTATTATAATAGTGTCTATTTGTAAAGTAAACTTACTTTTTAATAGCGTTAAGGGGTTACCCATATAGCCCTTAACACAAATAATGCCAATAGTCTATACAGTACCGTAATACCTCCTGATCGGGAAGCTACCAGAGGATACTCCATAGGTACGACACAAATAGAAACTCGTAGTAAAGGCTCGGTATGGTAGGTGACACGGCACAACTAGGCAATGCCAGGGTAGATATACCAATTGCTATCCAGGCTGGTGGAAACGCGTAGCCGCAGTTACCGCCCACCTCGGACTAACTCCCCCAAAAATCAAAATATAGAAGTGGCCACTGAATCAATCCAAGTCAAAGTATAATATCGAAGAGGAGGGTCCGATCAGAGGAATGACCTCATTGGCCTGAGAATCGCTCCTGTTTTAGCCACCTTATGCCAACTCACGGGAGTCGGGTCCACGTATTTACCTTACAGGAAACGTCGCCACCACCTACTTCATTCTGGAATCTCCACCGCGTACACGGTTAGTCAAAGTGGTTTTCGGTATCGACAGAGAGTATGTCCATATCCGATCTCGGTCTCTTTGCCAACCCATCGTTATTATAACACCGCTGTCATTTAAAAATAGGTTATACTTTAAAAATCAGAATAAACATTCCATTTCATAACCATGAATACGATATCACTTCAAAACCCAAAACCATATTTTATTACTTATCCCAAATATAATTCTTTTCCAAAATCATAATGCTTTAACTTCATAACGTCTGAAAATCAATATTTTCAAAGCATAATATTTTGAAAATCATAATTTAAAACCATAACTTCTAAAAAAACTTGAATGGTTTGGACATTCAACGGTATATGAATTAAATGGTTTTAACTTAAATGTTACTTTGTAAAGAAATAGTTCTCATGGCTTTACAAATACATTTCTTTATTAAAGTCTAAACCAAAATTTATATTATCTCTCTCAAGTTCCAAAACCACTTCAATTTAATTATATATACGTATATCCATTTTGAGTAACAATATTTCAAACTAAAATTGGATTTTATTCTTTCAACAGATCAATTGTTCTATTAATTAGTCTTGAATATTCATATAAAATCCATAAATAATAAGACTTCAATTTCTAGTAATAAAATATATATATTTTCCCAATTCAAATTATACTAGAATATTCATTTCAATTTATTTTGGGAAAAATCCAATTATAAATATCATATCTTAAAATTTCCAAACTTAACATTTAAACATATGATATAAATTATTAAACTCCATTTTCTTAATTTTCGTCCATTTTTAATAACGATTTTTATACACCTTTTAATTTCAAAATTTTCAACTTCATATGTATATATATATGGAAGAAAAATATTTATACAATATAAAATTTAAGATTATTATAAACCGTATTCCATCCAAACCATAGAAATCACATTTAAATAGTTATATATATACCGCGGTGCCTGTATATAATTTTCTATCCTATGGTCAAGTGATACGGATATTTATCATTTCAATCCGCAATTTAAAAGATATAAAATTTTGCGGTTATATATCATTTCAAACCACAATCCCGAATGAAATGAAATATGCATGATAATTTGCAATTTAATGATATACAAAAACATCCATTCATCAACATCATCCATCATCCAAATCGCAATCATCAATCAATATCAAACAATAACAATATTATTTTTGGTACTACATAACAGGTAATACTGGCAATTTTATTCAAATTAAATTTAACAGCTATTAATCTACAGTCTATATTCAGTAATAAATTATATAACTGTTAACTAGCAGTTCATATCCAAACAAATAAATTTTAACTGTAAATTTATACGAAATAAATTAATTAAATTAACAGTTAAATTTAATAAATGCAATTCAACAGATATGAATAAGATAAACATGCCAAATACTCATAAATAAATTTCTATTCATTTCTAAAATTAATTTAACAAACATAAAAGCTTCTAGTAGTTGTGAGTGGGTTAAAACACTCACCTTTGGAATTTAAATCGAATTTAAATTCGATTTAAACCCAAAAATTCGCCCGTCTTGGAATTCGTCCAAACCAGCGTCATCAGATCCGGAATTTAATAACGATCCTAACGGAAAAAATTTCGTGTGAATCCGACTTCGTATGGGAAAGTTATGGCAAAAAATGATGATTGAATTCAAAATTAAAAATAACCAAAATGACACATATTCAATACATACTCTAAGCCACGTCAGCAAAGCTACAGCACCCTCTCCTCACGCGACAGCAACACGCCTGCAACGCTCGAACACCGAAACCCTAGACCAAAACAACGCGCCGCCTCGGTCTGAGCACCGACCACCACGCCAGTGCGCCCTCACCCGAAGGACTCCCCCTCGTGCCCATGCATCACCCAGGTCAGGCGAATTGCCACGCTCAGAACAAGCATCCGCCTCCAATACTTTAAAACCCTAGGTGAATTTTAGGGCCAAATCCGACCGTTGAATCGCAGAACGAACCCCACCGATGCACTCCCCATCATCCACTCTACAATACCCAGAAACCGTTTGACGATCAGACGAAGTTTGATGCGACGCTGATGAACGGCCACGGACTGTTTGAATTTATTCTGGGTAAACGGTAACTCCAACTAAAAAACGAATTTCACCATGGGATTACGTGTTTCGAGAAGATCGACATATATTTTTGTGGAATTTTTCTGGAGATTTTGAATTTCCATTTTGTTTTTGAACTGACTGGATATAGGGTTAGCCCCCATTGAAGAAGAAGAGAAACTTGAAGAAAATACGCGCAGATAAATGTAATTAGGCGGAGTCTAGGGCTGAATAGCTGGGTTTATATAGAGGGTTAGAGGTAGCGTAGATAGACCGTAGAATGAACGTGCGGAACAAACTATGGCCCAAAAAGCCCGCTATGTCTCCGAAACGAAATTTCGTAAATCTATATATCCAAATAGGTAATTTAAAATATTCTGAACACGATGGAAAAAGTTTCATGTCCAAATTTGATCGTATGAAGAAGTTATGCTGAAAACAAAATTTCCAAATTGATTTCAAATTGATTTTATTAAAATTGATTTCAAGGCGTTTCACGCCCGTACGATCAAACGACAAGTCCGATCGATACGAAACTTGAAACCCTATAATAATTCACCGATACGGATCCGATGAAACTGGTTTCGTCGAAATCCGAGTCCGTGGCCAAAATGGCTATTTTTAATATTCATTAAATAAATTAAATAAATTATAAAAATCCAAATTTTATATTAAATTCTAAAATTGGCCAAATTTTATTTCTTATATGATTCGTAATCAATTGAAAAGATTTAACAGGCTTAGCTGTGAATTAAAAGTTGACAGTATATTAATTGCAATGTTAATTTCTACACTTTCTTATATTTAAGAATTTTATAAATTATATTCTCAAAACCCATACTTTAGATTTTAAATCTTTATATTCTCAACTTTCACCTAAAATAAAGATGCCATAAACATTAGTTCCTGATTCACATCATTATTCTTTAAGTCTAATTTAAATCTCAATAACGTAGTATTTAACGTCAGAATCCATTTTATTATGCATAAATTCCAAATTTTACTGACCCAAATTTTCTTCTTTTCATTCCATATCAATTGTCAATCCTATAAGAAAAATTAACATTAGGTTCATACTTATTACAAATAACTCCAATTTCTTCCAAATAATAATTACATAACTATTAAATATTAAATCCATTTAATTGCAATAAATTCAATTGATTGCAATTAATTTCCAAATAAATTTGGATCTTTATTTGGTTATACAAAAAAAATCCGTTATCACTTACCTAACAAAGTTATTATTACTTAAGATCTCATTGCATCCACATTTTCACATTTTCATTTCCTGGTTTCTTTACTTTATTCTACATAAATTATTATGAATGGGATTTTTCTTGGTTACATCTTATTTGTATTTAACATTACTCATTCACCAATTCATTTCACTATAACTGCGGTAAATTGGCGGATAAATTGAATTTGATTCCCAAAATTTAAATTAACAAGCAACAAGAATAGGTAACACACAATAGTCGTTACGCTAAATTCTAGTCACCTAAATAAGCTTTTATTACTTTACAAAATGGAATAACTTTTAAACTCATAAATGTAATACCAAAACCGTTATAAATCCAATAAATTTCCAAATCGGAGTTTGTACACATTTTACACAACTATTATGATTTCTCACAGAACGTTGAATTTATTAAATGACCATTTATTATACTTTAATTCCCTTAATTGAATCAAATGCTTATAATTTTTACATTCTTACCATTCCTTCCCATTATAAATTCATTAACGGATTTACAATTCTCTATCTTCCAAATATTAAATAACCAAACTGATTACAACCACTGTTCTTATCAAATTTTCATAAATTTGTTCAAATCTATACTCTTTTTCCATATAAATAAATTTTATGTTACTACTAGATTTTTTTTTTATCCACTACAGCCATTAAATTTTTACTATCTACACTTATTACATCTTTGTATTAATGAATCCCATTCAAGTTAATATTTATATTAATATTCACAAATTCAACATTTATATGTTTCTTAAAATTAACTTTCAACCAAATGTGCCAATTTACATTTCATTTCCATTCAATATATATTCATTTTATTCCGTTCATTCGGGTACTGCATTGAAATATATTTATTCTCTAATACTAACGTTATTGTCATTAAATTATGATTGGATTCCAAGTTTTTATTCAATACCTTGAACAATAACTTACATATTAACCAAATCCTTCTTCTACTTAATTCAAATTGGATTATGTTCCAATTCCTATAACCTAGGTCTTGAGTCACCATTTACATAATTAAATTTATCGTTTATTTCAATCTTCATTTATAATTTAAAGTTCTACTAAACTAAATTACAAAACTTATGAACTTTAACAAATTTAATCCACCAATTAAATTTTTCTGATGTTTATATATTGCAATTCAATTCAGTTATTATTTCATTAATACCATTTTAATCAACTAATTATGACTTATAACCACAACACAAATCTTCGTTATTCTACCTATTGCCATATAACATTTCAATTATTAAATCGTTAATCTCAGTTACTATATCAACTCCTACATTTATTATAAATTAGATTAAAAATTATATTAAGTTAATCTATTTAATATTATCAAATTTAACGGGTCGTTACAATCTCCCCTACTCAAAACTTTCGTCCCCGAAAAGGAAAAAGAAGGGAGAAGGAAGAGTAAAACAGTACATCTTATTTCAAACATTAACTTATTGACAATATTACTAATTTAATTCCCTTATATAAATATACCAGTTTTATAATCATTATATTCTTTTGTACTTAAATTATTAAAGTTGGGAGAATATTTTCACAAAATTCTCAGTCCAAAATTTACGGAGAATTTTGGCAGAGTCTCCTTTGTACGGAGAGACTCTGGAGAAAATATAATATCAAAATATACAAATATATTACATATATTATTAAAATATTATATCCCAACACGGAAAAATTATATAAAATAGCGCTAAAACGTAATCCGGAAACGTACCTATTTGTCGGGCAATATACGCTTATTATTTTAGAACCAAAAGCAGTAGCAGTTGCTTCCATCACCTGTATTCACTTATATAATCTAAAAGGTTAAATATTTATATGAAAGTGAAATGTTTAGGTGGTTTCGACCATTAATCAACCAATCAAATGCAACAACCATAGATTTTTAACAAACAGCACACACCACAAACAAGCAACCATTAATCCATCAACCAATTTGTTGTTTGGGTTCAAACTTGAAATTTGTATGAAATGAAATTAACTATCAAGTGCATCCTTTACTCAACAGTCTTAGATGGAACAAGGATAGATTATTTATTCATCCAACAACTTCAAATTCCTTACCCAACAAACATAAATCAACAATAACAATTCAAACCAACAACCAAATTAACTTATTATACATTTATTTCATGCTTCAGTGGGTTGATTTTCTTTCTTTCATTCATGGAGGGATTTCTTTGTTTCTTACAATTTTATTTTCCATTTATTACAAAATTCATTATATTTGTATTCCAATTTATTGACTAAAGTATATATCATCTATTTATACTACTTACCTTTACTTATATAGTAAAATTTCCAATTTAGCTTAAGTTTTAACAGCAATTAATTGAATACTTTAATTACCTCAAGCTTCACTTGTAAGATTTCCCTTTACACTTTCTTACTAGCAATTGCAACTTTTATTTTATGGTAAGTTATATATATTTTAAGAATGTAAGTGAAAATTTACAAGTTTCTTTTCATTCCTACAATTTCAACTTACCTTTAATCTCATTTATTTATTAATTTTAAACTAGTAGTTCATACCGTACTGAAGTTTATAACCCTCCACATCAATCCTTATTAAATAAAGAATTTCATTTTATCTACTTAAGTTCATATCACCTATTAATAATACAACCTTAAATTTTAGTAAAATTCCAATCATCACTTAAGTTAATACCATTAAATTCTTATTTATAACAGTAATTTATTGAATACTTCAATTTTTCCAAAATTCTACTTGCATAATATTCTATTCCACTCTTAATTTACATTTCAACTTTTTTATACTTGGTAAGTTATTTATGTTAAAGAAAAAGCAAAAGAACTTATGCAAGTTTAATCTCAACTCTTTTAATTCATTGATTACTTCTTTTATTTCACTAACCCAAATTTTTACAACTAATTGATGGAAATTCAAGAATTAATACCGGGTCAAATTCCAAAAATTCTTTAAAATAATAGATAATTAATTTCTTACAACTTTTATATCTCTAATTACCTTTAAACAATTAAAATTTTAAATAATTTCAAAACAAATCTGCAGTAGAATTTACTACAGTGGCATTTCCCTTCGAAACTCGAAATTAAAAGTCGATGATGCGGCCGCCATCACCGAAATTATTTTCCAGCGACAGAGAGGAAAGTACAAACTTATTTTCTTCAAAATCCTCTTAAACCAATTCTTTCGAATTATACTAAATATTTATATAAGAAAATATTTATAAACCAAATCATTATATTTCATAAATCCTTTGAAAGAAGATTTTCAAAAATCCCGGACTTAAGTTCTAAAATCTCCATTTGATTTATTATAATTTCAACTTAGCTTCAATTGTTATAAATATTTTTATTTCCTAACACCCAATCTATAGCAACCAAATATATATATATATATATATATATATATATATATATCTTTATAAAAATATTTTTATATATAGAAAATATAATAGGCAAAATTATTTCATTCACCTATATTAAAAACAAACATTATGTCGGTCTGTCCTATTAAGTGTTTAGAAATCCCTATTGATGACATAGCGTCCCATGCATCAACCAGAATTTATAAATACAAAGCGGAACAGATTAACACAATATCAAAATCTTTTATTAATACTAACAAATATGCTCTCTCATATATATATACACTCCGCGACTCCCATAGGGTATTATTACCCTATTAACAAAGAGTCAAACCCCACGAAGCCAAGGTTTATCGCTAAACCAAAGCTCTGATACCAACTGTAACATCCCGCCTTTTCGCACACTTTAAACCGACACACGTGCCAATTCAAAACATACGCAAGGGCGGATTGTTATGGGGTAAATAAGAAAAAAAGAGAAGAAATAAAAACAAAACAGAATCTCACAGCGGAAGGATAAAATATAATAATAAATATACAGTTCAAAACGGTTTACAAACACTTGATTTGCTTTATACAATAAATATCAGAGTTACACATACCAATACAATCAATGCAGCGGAACAGTATGAGTGTGGTGCAATACTATATATAACAATAATACGACCCCTTCGTCTTCGTCCTTCAAAGCTAAAGTCTTCTATCCTGAAACGCTCGGACTGACCCGAGCGAATTTGAAAAGACAAAACACTCGAGTCAGAACTAAAAGATCTTATGTGAGTTAAATTAACAGAAATAAATATGAGTGCAGTAACTCAAGAGATGCTCGGGATTTACATCTCCTAAGGATCCGTTAAACTATTTACTATGTAGTATATTGCGCTATTATAATAGTGTCTATTTGTAAAGTAAACTTACTTTTTAATAGCGTTAAGGGGTTACCCATATAGCCCTTAACACAAATAATGCGAATAGTCTATACAGTACCGTAATACCTCCTGATCGGGAAGCTATCAGAGGATACTCCATAGGTACGACACAAATAGAAACCCGTAGTAAAGGCTCGGTATGGTAGGTGACACGGCACAACTAGGCAATGCCAGGGTAGATATACCAATTGCTATCCAGGCTGGTGGAAACGCGTAGCCGCAGTTACCGCCCACCTCGGACTAACTCCCCCAAAAATCAAAATATAGAAGTGGCCACTGAATCAATCCAAGTCAAAGTATAATATCGAAGAGGAGGGTCCGATCAGAGGAATGACCTCATTGGCCTGAGAATCCTCCTGTTTTAGCCACCTTATGCCAACTCACGGGAGTCGGGTCCACGTATTTACCTTACAGGAAACGTCGCCACCACCTACTTCATTCTGGAATCTCCACCGCGTACACGGTTAGTCAAAGTGGTTTTCGGTATCGACAGAGAGTATGTCCATATCCGATCCCGGTCTCTTTGCCAACCCATCGTTATTATAACACCGCGGTCATTTAAAAATAGGTTATACTTTAAAAATCAGAATAAACATTCCATTTCATAACCATGAATACGATATCACTTCAAAACCCAAAACCATATTTTATCACTTATCCCAAATATAATTCTTTTCCAAAATCATAATGCTTTAACTTCATAACGTCTGAAAATCAATATTTTCAAAGCATAATATTTTGAAAATCATAATTTAAAACCATAACTTCTAAAAAAACTTGAATGGTTTGGACATTCAACGGTATATGAATTAAATGGTTTTAACTTAAATGTTACTTTGTAAAGAAATAGTTCTCATGGCTTTACAAATACATTTCTTTATTAAAGTCTAAACCAAAATTTATATTATCTCTCTCAAGTTCCAAAACCACTTCAATTTAATTATATATACGTATATCCATTTTGAGTAACAATATTTCAAACTAAAATTGGATTTTATTCTTTCAACAGATCAATTGTTCTATTAATTAGTCTTGAATATTCATATAAAATCCATAAATAATAAGACTTCAATTTCTAGTAATAAAATATATATATTTTCCCAATTCAAATTATACTAGAATATTCATTTCAATTTATTTTGGGAAAAATCCAATTATAAATATCATATCTTAAAATTTCCAAACTTAACATTTAAACATATGATATAAATTATTAAACTCCATTTTCTTAATTTTCTTCCATTTTTAATAAAGATTTTTATACACCTTTTAATTTCAAAATTTTCAACTTCATATGTATATATATATGGAAGAAAAATATTTATACAATATAAAATTTAAGATTATTATAAACCGTATTCCATCCAAACCATAGAAATCACATTTAAATAGTTATATATATACCGCGGTGCCTGTATATAATTTTCTATCCTATGGTCAAGTGATACGGATATTTATCATTTCAATCCGCAATTTAAAAGATATAAAATTTTGCGGTTATATATCATTTCAAACCACAATCCCGAATGAAATGAAATATGCATGATAATTTGCAATTTAATGATATACAATAAACATCCATTCATCAACATCATCCATCATACAAATCGCAATCATCAATCAATATCAAACAATAACAATATTATTTTTGGTACTACATAACAGGTAATACTGGCAATTTTATTCAAATTAAATTTAACAGCTATTAATCTACAGTCTATATTCAGTAATAAATTATATAACTGTTAACTAGCAGTTCATATCCAAACAAATAAATTTTAACTGTAAATTTATACGAAATAAATTAATTAAATTAACAGTTAAATTTAATAAATGCAATTCAACAGATATGAATAAGATAAACATGCCAAATACTCATAAATAAATTTCTATTCATTTCTAAAATTAATTTAACAAACATAAAAGCTTCTAGTAGTTGTGAGTGGGTTAAAACACTCACCTTTGGAATTTAAATCGAATTTAAATTCGATTTAAACCCAAAAATTCGTCCGTCTCGGAATTCGTCCAAACCAGCGTCATCAGATCCGGAATTTAATAACGATCCTAACGGAAAAAATTTCGTGTGAATCCGACTTCGTATGGGAAAGTTATGGCAAAAAATGATGATTGAATTCAAAATTAAAAATAACCAAAATGACACATATTCAATACATACTCTAAGCCACGTCAGCAAAGCTACAGCACCCTCTCCTCACGCGACAGCAACACGCCTGCAACGCTCGAACACCGAAACCCTAGACCAAAACAACGCGCCGCCTCGGTCTGAGCACCGACCACCACGCCAGTGCGCCCTCACCCGAAGGACTCCCCCTCGTGCCCATGCATCACCCAGGTCAGGCGAATTGCCACGCTCAGAACAAGCAGCCGCCTCCAATACTTTAAAACCCTAGGTGAATTTTAGGGCCAAATCCGACCGTTGAATCGCAGAACGAACCCCACCGATGCACTCCCCATCGTCCACTCTACAATACCCAGAAACCGTTTGACGATCAGACGAAGTTTGATGCGACGCTGATGAACGGCCACGGACTGTTTGAATTTATTCTGGGTAAACGGTAACTCCAACTAAAAAACGAATTTCACCATGGGATTACGTGTTTCGAGAAGATCGACATATATTTTTGTGGAATTTTTCTGGAGATTTTGAATTTCCATTTTGTTTTTGAACTGACTGGATCTAGGGTTAGCCCCCGTTGAAGAAGAAGAGAAGCTTGAAGAAAATACGCGCAGATAAATGTAATTAGGCGGAGGCTAGGGCTGAATAGCTGGGTTTATATAGAGGGTTAGAGGTAGCGTAGATAGACCGTAGAATGAACGTGCGGAACAAACTATGGCCCAAAAAGCCCGCTATGTCTCCGGAACGAAATTTCGTAAATCTATATATCCAAATAGGTAATTTAAAATATTCTGAACGCGATGGAAAAAGTTTCACGTCCAAATTTGATCGTATGAAGAAGTTATGCTGAAAACAAAATTTCCAAATTGATTTCAAATTGATTTTATTAAAATTGATTTCAAGGCGTTTCACGCCCGTACGATCAAACGACAAGTCCGATCGATACGAAACTTGAAACCCTATAATAATTCACCGATACGGATCCGATGAAACTGGTTTCGTCGAAATCCGAGTCCGTGGCCAAAATGGCTATTTTTAATATTCATTAAATAAATTAAATAAATTATAAAAATCCAAATTTTATATTAAATTCTAAAATTGGCCAAATTTTATTTCTTATATGATTCGTAATCAATTGAAAAGATTTAACAGGCTTAGCTGTGAATTAAAAGTTGACAGTATATTAATTGCAATGTTAATTTCTACACTTTCTTATATTTAAGAATTTTATAAATTATATTCTCAAAACCCATACTTTAGATTTTAAATCTTTATATTCTCAACTTTCACCTAAAATAAAGATGCCATAAACATTAGTTCCTGATTCACATCATTATTCTTTAAGTCTAATTTAAATCTCAATAACGTAGTATTTAACGTCAGAATCCATTTTATTATGCATAAATTCCAAATTTTACTGACCCAAATTTTCTTCTTTTCATTCCATATCAATTGTCAATCCTATAAGAAAAATTAACATTAGGTTCATACTTATTACAAATAACTCCAATTTCTTCCAAATAATAATTACATAACTATTAAATATTAAATCCATTTAATTGCAATAAATTCAATTGATTGCAATTAATTTCCAAATAAATTTGGATCTTTATTTGGTTATACAAAAAAAATCCGTTATCACTTACCTAACAAAGTTATTATTACTTAAGATCTCATTGCATCCACATTTTCACATTTTCATTTCCTGGTTTCTTTACTTTATTCTACATAAATTATTATGAATGGGATTTTTCTTGGTTACATCTTATTTGTATTTAACATTACTCATTCACCAATTCATTTCACTTTAACTGCGGTAAATTGGCGGATAAATTGAATTTGATTCCCAAAATTTAAATTAACAAGCAACAAGAATAGGTAACACACAATAGTCGTTACGCTAAATTCTAGTCACCTAAATAAGCTTTTATTACTTTACAAAATGGAATAACTTTTAAACTCATAAATGTAATACCAAAACCGTTATAAATCCAATAAATTTCCAAATCGGAGTTTGTACACATTTTACACAACTATTATGATTTCTCACAGAACGTTGAATTTATTAAATGACCATTTATTATACTTTAATTCCCTTAATTGAATCAAATGCTTATAATTTTTACATTCTTACCATTCCTTCCCATTATAAATTCATTAACGGATTTACAATTCTCTATCTTCCAAATATTAAATAACCAAACTGATTACAACCACTGTTCTTATCAAATTTTCATAAATTTGTTCAAATCTATACTCCTTTTCCATATAAATAAATTTTATGTTACTACTAGATTTTTTTTTTATCCACTACAGCCGTTAAATTTTTACTATCTACACTTATTACATCTTTGTATTAATGAATTCCATTCAAGTTAATATTTATATTAATATTCACAAATTCAACATTTATATGTTTCTTAAAATTAACTTTCAACCAAATGTGCCAATTTACATTTCATTTCCATTCAATATATATTCATTTTATTCCGTTCATTCGGGTACTGCATTGAAATATATTTATTCTCTAATACTAACGTTATTATCATTAAATTATGATTGGATTCCAAGTTTTTATTCAATACCTTGAACAATAACTTACATATTAACCAAATCCTTCTTCTACTTAATTCAAATTGGATTATGTTCCAATTCCTATAACCTAGGTCTTGAGTCACCATTTACATAATTAAATTTATCGTTTATTTCAATCTTCATTTATAATTTAAAGTTCTACTAAACTAAATTACAAAACTTATGAACTTTAACAAATTTAATCCACCAATTAAATTTTTCTGATGTTTATATATTGCAATTCAATTCAGTTATTATTTCATTAATACCATTTTAATCAACTAATTATGACTTATAACCACAACACAAATCTTCGTTATTCTACCTATTGCCATATAACATTTCAATTGTTAAATCGTTAATCTCAGTTACTATATCAACTCCTACATTTATTATAAATTAGATTAAAAATTATATTAAGTTAATCTATTTAATATTATCAAATTTAACGGGTCGTTACACATATACTTTCTATAAAATGATTATTTCATATATTACTATAAATTCAAAGATGTGATTTATTTTCCAATTTATCAAAATGATATAAATTTCCATTTATAAAATATCATTTAAAAATATGTTCTTTTATTTATAAAGCACCATTTATAAATATATTCTTTTATTTATAAAATACCATTTATAAACTAATTTTTTTATTTATTAAAAACCTTTTGTCAATCTATTCATTTTGTACAACATTTTATTTAAAATATTTTCACAAAAATTTATTCCGAAATATTTCTGTGTTCTTCTAAAACAAAATTATTTTATCACAAAAGATGAATTCCTTTTTATTTAAAACAAACATCCTTTATTATAATAGCTTTTCTGTAAAATTAATACTTCCTAAAATACTTTTAAAATGTTTCTAAAATGGTTGGAATAAAATGGAAAAGTACAAAAAGTATTTTAAAAAAAAAATCATAGAAAACATAAAAGGTCAGATCTAAAATCAATCTTCATATCTAAACCATTTTGAAATTCTAACATCAATTAATAGCTGATAGAAATCAATTTAGAAATCAATTGTTGGCCCATTGTATTCAATGTCCAATAATATATATGGTTATAAGAGTCATGATAGGCTACGAATCAGCCAACTGATTTGCTAAAACAAAGGTAACTAAATAAATACTAACCAAATAAAGAGGCTACAAATTAGCCAACTGATTTGCTAAAACAAAGGTAACTAAATAAATACTAACCAAATAAAGGTATGATCAGATCAAGGAATAAATGCAAGGAATATTCTAACACTATAATATATGTAAAATATATTCTATCATACCCCTTGAGTCGAAGCTGGAGGTTCTCGTATGCTTAGACTGTCCCTAAAATCATTAAATAATATGCATGGAAGCCCTTTTGTAAAATATCAGCAATTTGTAACTGGACGGTACATGAAGCACACGCACTTCGCCACGAGCTACTTTCTCACGGACGAAATGAATATCCATCTCAATGTGTTTAGTGCATTGATGCTGAATAGGATTGTCAGATAAGTATATAGCACTCATATTGTCACAATAACAAGAGTAGCCTTTTGAATAGGACAATACAACTCTACAAGCAAATTTCTGATCCAGCACAAATCAGAAACAATATTAGCAATACCCATGTACTCCACTTCAGCACTACTACGGGAAAGTGTAGGTTGCCTTTTTGAAGACCAAGAAGTCAAATTATCTCCGAGGAATACACAATAACCAGAGGTAGAACAATGTGTGTCAGGACAACCACCCCAATCTGCATCTATATATGAGATAATACGATTAATATTGGATTTGTACAAGTGGAGACCAAAAGAAGGGGTACCATGGAGATAGCGTATGATACGCTTAAGAGATTTCATATGCTCATTAGTCGGGGCATGCATATGAAGGCAGATCTACTGCACAACATAGGAAATGTCTGGCCGAGTGAATGTAAGATACTGAAGAGCACTTGCAAGACTACGATACTTAGTCGGATCATCATAAGGAGTGTCCGCGGTGGCACTTAGTTTGGACTTAGTGTCAATAGGAGTAGGACATGAACTGCAGTTAGACATTCTAGCACGTTCAATAACTTTTGCAGCATACTGTGTCTGAGATAAGAAAAGACCATGGGCATGACGAGTGACAACAATACCCAAAAAGAAACTCAGAGGGCCTAGATCCTTCATAGCAAATTTAGAAGCTAAGAGAGTCATAATATACTTATGAAGACGATCAGAAGAAGCTATAAGTATAATGTCATCCACATATAACAGAATATAAGCAATATCAGAACCATTCTTGTAGATGAATAAAGAGTGATCTGACGTATTATGAGAGAACCCAATGGTAGCAACAAAATTAGCCAATCTTTGGTACCAAGCTCGAGGAGCCTGTTTAATCCGTACAAAGATTTTCAAAAGACAAACATGATCCTGATAATTTTTGTTACAAAAACCTATGGGTTGATGCATATAAACTGCTTCATTGAGATGACCATGCAAGAAAGCATTCTTGACATCCATTTGATGAATGGGCCAAGATTTAGAAAGAGCAATGCCAAGAATCGCTATGGTGACCGGTTTAACCACGGGGCTAAACGTTTCATCACAATCAACGCCCTATTGGTGTGTATTTCCATCACCTACAAGACGAGCTATATAACGCTCAAAAGAACCGTCAGATTTATTTTTATGACGAAAAATCCACATAGACCGAATAACATTAACATTAGGAGGCCTAGACACTAATTCTGAAGTCTTATTGTCAATTAAAGCATTAAATTTATCCAACATTGCACTTTTTCAATTATGATCACTAAGCGCACTAACATGATTTTTCAAAACAGGAGAAATATCTATAGCGGTGGTAGTGGGGTAATTAGAAGAGTATTTGGGGTTGGGTTTAAAAATGATATTTGATGCATGAGTGGTCATGCGGGTTGTAATGGGGTTGGGAGGCCTACGGGTGGTGTGAGGAATGGTCAAAGTGGGGGAGCTCATAGACTGGGTTGGGATATGGGGAAGAGAGGATGGGCCAGAGGAGGAAAGAGAGGATCGAGTATGGGCAGCAGTGGGAGATGTGGAATCTGGACCTGTGTGAGACTGTGGCTCGGATTGAAGAAGAGCGGACGAGTCGTTGGGTTGCGTTGTTGGATCAAGTTGCATATTTTGTGGTGTGGTATTTTGAGATAAATGATGTATTAATTGAGGATTAATATTGTCACTCAAAAAATCATAATTTGAAGGTTTGTTTTGTGGAGTTTGGAGAATGGAAATCCTGTTTCAACAAAACGAACAGGACGACAAATTATGATTTTACTACTAGACATGTCATAGCATTTGAAGCCACGATGATTACGAGCCGGACCTAAATAAGCACATGGAGTCGACCTTTCTTGTAATTTATGAATAGCAGAAGAGGGGAATAATGGTAAACATAAGCAGCCAAAAACATGCAAACTCGAATAATCCAGATCACTTTGATAGAGGATTGGAGCAAGAGATTGGTAATTCAATGCGTTGGAAGGAAGGATATTGAGAAGATATGTAGCCATGGAGAGAGCATGATGCCAAAATAAGAGTGGCATAGATGCATGAGAAGAATAGTCTGAATGATATTATTATGGATTCTATGTGTCTTTCGGCCTTCACGTTTTAAGGAGATGTATGAGGACATGAGAGACAGAAAAGCATGCCATGTTCCTCAAAAAAATCCTTAAAAGTGCCATTAATGTATTCCGTGCCATTAATGTATTTCGTACCATTGTCACACTGAAAAGTCTTAATATTACGTTCAAATTGTGTCTTAACTAAAGCATGAAATGCTAAGAAAAGTTGTTTGACCTGAGATATTTTTGCAATAGGAAAGGTCCACAAAAATTTGCTATAGTCATCAAGAAAAAAGAACATAATAACAATGGCCGGAAGTACTAACAATAGGAGAAGTACAAAAATCACTATGAATAATATCAAACGGAAGAAAAGTATATGACACTGAATCATGAAAAGGTAGCTTAGAATATTTCCTAAGAGGACAAGAAGAACAAAAAGTGTTACAAGCCTTATTACAATCAACAAACTTTTTACTACAAAGAGACTTAAGAATAGCACCGCCAGGATGACCTAAACGATTATGCCAAATATTCGAAAGCAAAGCAGTAAAAGCAGAATGATGGTTGGAAGAAATGGCTTAAGAGTTGTAGAAAAGTGGATATAAGCCCTCAGTGCTGTCAATCTCATTAGTCTATTCCCTGTCTATAAGTTATTAATAGAGAAACCAAAAGGGTCAAAAGAGATAGAAACCCTATTATCTATGATAAATTTACGAACAGAGACCAGATTTTTAATGAGCCTGGGAGCATGCAACATATTGTTTAGGGTAAATGGTGGATAAGGTGGAGGCAATGTAGTGCGACCGTGACCAATAATTGGAATTAAATGACCACTACCAATAATAATGTTATGATTCTTATTGCTTGAATTGAAATAAGAAGAGATAATACCTTCATCCACCGTCATGTGAGATGTAGCACCAGTATCCATGTAGTAGTTCCCATCTGGTTGAGAGAACGAAAGAGCATGCATAGCGGCCTCAATGTCAGTGGGAATGTAGCTAGGAGCAGGAGGAGCAACGATATTGAAAGCTTGAGGTCTAGACCCAAGTAAGCCTGACCTAGAAGAGGAGGGACGTTGGGCCGCTGGATTGGGCCTTGGCTACTATGAGTATGAGAGAAATGGGAAAGGAGGAATAGTCCACCCTCCCTAACCAGGTTGCCACATCTGCTGCTACTGTGGTGGTGGGGACTACTGACGTGGTTGCCACTGGTGCTGCTGATATGGCGGCTAAGTAGGACTAGACCCATTAGTACTTTGGTGGACATTTTTCTACCCATTGTTTTTGAATTGTTCCTCCCTTTATTATTGTTGTTGCGCTTATTGCTTGCAGATGAATCAGTGGCAACTATGGCAGCACCACCGGACCAACTCCCAGAACTACCAGTTTCACGAGCTTGACAAGCCTTGATAGTACGCTCAGCCATTTTCAATTTTGAACGACAACTCTCAAAGGATTCCAAAGGCACTTGATTTTGTATATAGTCCACCGTACCACTATACGCCTCTAGTAAGGACCCAGTGAGACATAAAACTAGGCGACCATTTGTCACCGGAGCATCAACATCAGCCAATCTGTCCGCCAAAGATTGTAGATAATTATAATAATTTTCGATCGAGTTGAAAGCCTCGAAAGCAGCATTTGTAAAGTCCTCCTCGAGATGGGTAGCCCAAGAGGCTTTGTTGTCCTGAAAAAGAGTTTCAAGACGGTTCCATGCCCCCTCTGCCATGTCATTACGTCTGAGGATAGCGAGGAGAAGATCAGAAGAAATGGTGCTGTAAATCCATTGCAAGACAACGACATCCAAACACCTCCAAAGAGCCGGATCAACGGACTTAGCCTGGACATAGGCAACCATAGCCTTCTCCTCCATTGGTGGAACCAAGTGATCATAAAGATCATGAACCCTAGAAAGATAGGTAAACAGAGTAGCCCAAGAATGATACATGGCTTGCTCATTGTCTAATGTTAGGGGAATAAGAGATTTAACATTAGTGATGGTGAGTGCGGGATGAAACTTGGACAAATCTGCCATGGAAAAGAATTAAAGATAGAAGAAGAAGACGAAGAAGAAGATAGGTGAGGCTAGGGTAAGGAGAATAGGATCGTAAGAGGCTTTGACACCATTATAGAAATCAATTTAGAAATCAATTGCTTACCCAATGTATTCAACGTCCAATAATATATATGGTTACAAGAGTCAAGATATGTTACAAATTAGCCAACTGATTTGCTAAAACAAAGGTAACTAAATAAATACTAACCAAATAAAGAGGCTACAAATTAGCCAACTGATTTGCTAAAACAAAGGTAACTGAATAAATACTAACTAAATAAAGATATCGTCAGATCAGGCAATAAACGCAAGAAATATTCTAACTCCTAGAATATATGTAAAATATATTCTATAAATAGAATTTTCAGAATACTATAATAAGGCCAATGGCTACTAAGCACTTAACCAATGTTATTAGTTCATTTATCACTAAAAAGGTCCAACCTTTAATATATATCAACATCATATATAATATGGCCAATCTATCAAGTTTTGACATTCAACAATTTATACAACATATATTAACTGAAATTAAAATCAATAGTAATGAGGAATCCGGCTTCCCCTACGAAATTCCCTGTATTTTGTTTTATATGTCATTCGCTTTTCAAAGCGAAAATTTAGCCAAGCCAAACCAATAAATCATTCGCACATAAAACAATAATTTATATGTACAATATGTCATTATAGCATTTAAACAGAGGCGAGTTAACTCACTAAAATTTTAGTTGATGCTTAAGTGTTCCGGTTCGATCTAAAATCGAACGACGTTCAATTTAGCTTAAAATTCCACTTGCTCCAAACTTGAAAAATCAGTTTCAGCGCATAGATACTGCTCTTAGGAGTGCAAGGCAAAAGACTGCATTTTCAATTTTATCTCATATGAAATAATTATTCAATTTGTAAGATTTTGGATTTTAAAAGTATAATTAAATACATGTCATTTTAATTAATTCACTAACCCTTTCTTCCTAAAATCCTTAATTACCCTCCCCGGGCACGCTCTTATACACGAATTCAAACCACCACGCACATGCAAAAACACGGTCATCAATCATCTGAATTAAACATGGACACTTCCTATGTGCTGCACGTCATTAGTGCTTCACATCCCCCACCTTCATTCGAGTATGGTCGCTCCAAAAAAACCATGACTGTTGCTCCTCCCCTTGTCCGTACTAATATCGCAATCTTTCGTAGGGTGTCGCGCTGCCTAAAACTCCTTCCACTAAAGCTTCTTCAGCAGAGAAACACAAAGCCGCATACCCCACAGCCTATCGCTGCTACACACCAATGAAAATGTAAAAAAGAGGGAAAAAGAAAAGTCAAAAGTGTTGAATTGTCTAAGTGTTTAATTTAGTTTATAATATGATGTCTGGGCTCTCGCTACATAGTATTTCATTTGCATACAAACCGAGAATGACAAAAAAAAAAGAACGGTCAGCACAAAAATGCGAAATGTTCCTAAGACAATAATAAAATACACTAGTTATCTTATTTTGTAAAATATTAAAAATAACATCGTTTGCCAAAAAATACGTCAAACGATAATTTTAATATTTTTCAAATTAAAACTTATGAATAATCCTATAAATTAAATTAAAAATACATCAATAAAAATCGAATTGATTTATCAAAAATTGATTTTCTTATTATTTATCAAATTCGAATCAAATTTAAGTATTTAAATAAATTAAGCATTCCCATTCAAACCATTGAAAATTCCGAGTCGTTACTGTGTAATGCATCCATTTGTTGGTTAGACATGGGAGATAGACTCGTGTTAGGATTCGACTTGGTAATAGATTCTACTGAGAAGGTAGAGTTGATCCATGCTAGAATGAAGGTTCCACGGTCATGTAAAATGAGTTATGCCAACAAGAGATGAAAGGAACTAGCATTCACCATAGGTAATCATGTGTTTGTGATGGTTTCACCAATGGGAGGTGTTATGCGCTTTGGTAAGCTCTCATATTGAGTGATTGCTCCAAGATATAAAGGTTTGTTTCTAATGATTTAGAGGATTGGTAAGCTCTCATATCGAGTTGAGTTATCTAACAGTTTGGTTGGTGTACCTTTTTTGAAATTTGAGGACAAAATTTCTATAAGGAGGGGATACAGTAATATTTTATATTTTGGAGTGTCGTGATAAGGGAATAAATCGATAATAATTATTTATCAGATGATAACTAAGAGATATTAATTAAAAGAACTACCTAAGGGATATTTGATGTATCATGCATGGGACACTTACGTATTATTTGGATGGACCAAGAGTAATAGTGCAATTAATTTGGCTATAAAAAAGGAGTAAAATAAATATTTTAATAAAGGGATTTCATCTTAAGGGAAAGGAATTAATGAGATTAAGCAAGGAGTGATATTAGCCCAAGCCCAAATTATTATCTCTTATACCCTAAAGCATATCTTTCTCTTCATTCATATTTCATTTCATTAAACATAAGATAGAAATAATCAAGGTTGGTCATTGCTAGGGAAATGGAGAAAGAAAAGGGAAAAAAGATTGAAGCTTCATTTTTAAACAGAATAAGAGATTTCTAATCAAGTAACTGATTTAGATGGGCAACACTCACCTTATTTTTCTTCCAAACCCTTTTGGGTTTAGATTATCTATATTTTGGCGTTTTGAATGTGATGAACATATTTTGATGATAATATAGCAAATTTATGCATGTTTGGGTATTAAATGGCATTTAAATGTCTTAGAGTAAAAACATGAATTAAACTTCTCCAAATGGATTGAAAATTTGATATGATGTTTATAACATTAAACATAGAAGAGTTCTAAATTTTAGATGAAAAATTAATTTATTTTACGTTAAAAATTAGAAGTATTGGCTGTAAATTAGTGTTTAATAAATTGAAGTTCAATATATTTATCTGAAATTTTTATTAAAGATAATGGAAAGCGTTTATGAATTTCTATCAATTTTTGAGAATTTTCCAATTAGTTTTCAAATTATATGAATTAAACATTACGAAGAAAATTATCTCTAATTAATGAATTAATTATCGAAAGTGATTAATTAAGGCCTAATTAAAGGGTTAAAATCACCGCTGGGTTCAGACTTTTTTACATAATATAACAGTAATAAATAAACAAAGGACAGGTGTAATGAATTAATCAAAAAGTAGTTATTTTATTAAGGAAATATTAGTTTTTAACTTAAATACATATTTATCATATTAAACATGTGATAGCCCATGTTAGACATGCGACAACTAATTAAGTTAGAAGTGTGATAGCTTCAAACTCTAGATGTGACAGATTTGGAGTCAGATTTATAATATCCTTAGAAACTGGATATGCGATAGCTTCTTATATTAACCCCATGCTAACTATTAAAGTTAGATATGTGATAACTATAAATTAGACACATGATACTATTAATTTTAGAATTGCGATAGCATTCGACATGCGATAGCTATTTTAGGTATGTGATAGCTTATATAAGCGATGGCTTAGCCATGTGATGGCTTAAAATGCGATAGCACTTAAGTTAGAAGTGTGACAAAACTTAGGTTAGAAGTGCAATATCACTTACGTGAAATGTGTGATAATACTAAAGTTAGGCATTTGATAACTTATATATTAGATAGCTTTGATATGTGATAGCTAGGTATGTGATTGCCAAGATATGCGAAAGCCTACCTATGCAATAGTTATATATGTAATATTAAATGGATGTAAATTCTGTATCTAAATATGACAATTTTTGGTAGCATTTTCAAAACCAGGTTCCAAGATGTTTAATTTAAATTTCATAGTAATGGAATTATGGAGAGAAATAATATGTTAAAATGTAATAATTTATTGAAATTTGAAGAAGGATTAAGCTTAAGGAGGCTAAAAAAATGATAAGTATATGATTTAAAAATAAAGATAAAAATGTTTTATCCAAAGAATTGAAAGATTTTTGATCTAAACATGAAGATCTAAAGATGTTGATCTAGTATGGATAATAACGTCAAAATTGACTTATATGATGATATAAAATGAAAGGGGATTAGGAAGGGCTACAGACGCTTAATAGAGATGCTTGATAGAATGTATTCAAGGTGCTTACTTTCAACCTCCTAGGAGAGTCAAGGTGGCTCCTATGGTGAAATGAGTTATAACAACCTGATGCTAAGAAACAATTAACTAAAAATAATAATAGAAATTTAATTAGTTACATAGGTTTTGAAAGATAAAGTAAGAAATAGTTTGGGACTTATTTGTAAATATAGGGAATTTTGATGATTTGGAATAGAAATTTATGTAGGATTTGAATGATGAAATATTTTGTGAAGTTCAGAAAATATTTATTAATGAGATATAGTAAAAATATTATTTAATTGATGATATTTATTTATACTGAGAGAAATTATTTGTTAAAATGAATATTAAATGAACTATCATGGTAATTTGATATTTATAAGTTTAAAATTATTTTTCAAAATAGATTAAATTGATTTAATAATTTTATAAAGTTAAAAAGTGATCAATAATATATTTTTGAGGTTTATTATCATAAAGAATGAATTTCTATTTAATCACTAAGAATTTATTTATAGATGGGCTTAATAATGCAATTATGAAACAATTAAATTAATAGATGTTAAATAGTGGAAAATGATTTTTATAAAAATGTATAACATTGTTAAATTACTAGTAGAAGACATATGTGATTTTTAATTGGGATTTGAAGGTGTTTTAAGCTAAGTATGAATTGTTTTATAAATGGAAGGAGATAATAAAAATGAGTTACTGCATTACTTCATGGCCTATAACCTCAAACTTAACCAAAATTTTTTTGACTATTGTTCTCTCTAGAGAAATCTAGAATATTCCACACTTCTTTAAATAAGCCAAGTTTTATATCAATTTCATTATCTCATAGCTCACTCACGCACATTTTTTATCTTCCTACAACAAAATTTCTAACACCTCCTTCCTCTTTAAAAATTCTTATCAGATAAAATAAAATCCCATAAAATGTAGAAATTTGAATATAAGCCTCTTAAATAAGGATTGTGGCCCTAGAAGTAATCAAAAATGGAGTTTTGATCTAGTTGAAGTCCAGTTGCAATTTATAGGAAATGAAAAGATAAGTTTTCGGATGTGCTATGAAGTGCAATAGAAAGATTGGAGCATCTCTTAGCTAGGGTGAGTGATCCTTCACTCATATATCTATATGGAATGTTTTATTGCACTACATGTTGCTATGTTGAATAGTCCATGTGTGCTTATGTGTTGATGATGATAGAGTTATAGGTATGGCCTAAGGGAAATTCTGTAATGTACAATAATTTTCAACTCTGTAATAAAATCTCGTTTGAAATTAAAGGTGTTTCCTTTTATTATATACTTGATATAATGTGTTATATTATTTATTTGTTTAATTTAAGCATATTTAATAGAAAAACTATAAATAATATGTTTTGTGTTAATAATTACAATCTGTTATAATCATGAGAAATTTATCACAATAAAAATAAACATATCGTTCAAAAATTCCTAATCAATATGTATCACGACTAGATATCGATGCATTCGTTAAGATCTGAGTACGTAATGCTCTCTAAATGTTTGACAATGTATTACTCATAGCTGCTGGGGGCACCTAGGGATTACGTACCGATAGTTATTGGATAATTATTGAATGACTCAAACAGTTTTCTGTTGGTTAATATAACTAAGGTCAAACAGAAAGTATCAGTGTGTCATTATTACAAATTATCTCGCCTTAAGAATACCGTCAAACTTCAATATGGAAACACCACTTTGATTATAGTTAAATTATGGCATGGTATCCATCAAACGACCATAGTTGGGTCGAGTTGAAGCATTGGAGGTGAAACACTATTTAATATATAATCCATCTCCTTAGTTATATGAGTTTAGTATCACAATCGACTAAAGTCAACTCAAAGTCAAACACTCTCGCCAGTAATAATTGTTATTGTGGAATCAAAGATTTTTTTTGGACTATACAAGTTGAATAAGGGTAATATTGTAATTTTGATCATTACCACATTCTAAAAATCTGAATATGATATATCTTTGACTAAGAGAATTGGTATAAATAATTGTCACTGCTAGGGAGCGCTTCAAATAAGTAAAATAGGATTTTACCAAAAAATATGTAAGCGATAAATTCACTCAAACTGTCACACCACTAGATAGGGTAGGGTGTGTGTGATGTGTGAATGTTAATATTCAAATTGTTCGATATTTACCACTGATTGAATTTACATCTGCGAGCCGCACAACCGCATTGGTAGATTCTTTGATATACCACATGATTTAATTGATTTATATTTGCTGTAAATTATTTAAATTAATAATACTTACGAAATATCAATTATATATTTATTTAATATATCGGGTGTCATTAGTATTTTGTAGGTGCCAATAGTAATTAATTAGTTGCATATAAAAGTTGTATATGTACGAATCGATATTCGATATCGACGTGCATTTAATTTTAATTTAAATGTGGTTAATGTTATTAATGAGTTTGGAATTATTTAAGGCCTATATAGCCTTAGGCCAACTATAGGAGATCAAGAGAGGGGCTAAAGATTAAAAAATATTGGATATGGATTTGGTAATAGAGGAAGAGTAAACCAAGGAAATAATATCTCCTTTACTCTCTTTATAAACGGCTGTACTATCCCTCATTATTGAGGCGACTTTTTGCTCTCCTCCATGAAAACAACCATTTCCAATCCCCCTTAAGCCAAGAATATCAGATCCAAACATCAAACAAAATCAAAAGTGGTTCTCCAAGCAGTTGCAAAGCTAGGAGTTTGGATTAGGATCGAATTTTGAGAAGTCTGCCGATTAAGGTGCAAACCTAAGGCAACGTTTTTTGAGGTAACATCTAATAATCTGTGATTAATATGTCATCATATTAATATAGTTAATAAATAAATATTTGAATGAATTTATATACAAAATTGTTGACGTTCAATTGTATTGTCATACATATGTATATCTAAATATAAATCTACATATTTCACCATCTAACAATTCTATTTCTTTGAATCAATAAAAAATATTATATATTTCTGTATATTGCAGTAACGAATTTTAAAATATATTTTTAATAATTTTTAAAACATTAAAAACTATTTTAAATAGATTTAACATTGTCTTAACTGCAAATGTTAAATGAACAAATAAATATATGTACTTATATATCCAGAATTATTTTATTATGTATCGTAAAATATTTTTATAGAAAAAAATCAAAATATATTATTATTTTGTTTTAAGTATAATGTTTATATATGCACACATATTAGTGTCAATGTAACAAGTATTACATACACACGCACGGGTGCACATACATATGTACATAAATATATATTAGTATTTTTTATTTTATAAAATTTTGCTTTATTGTCTATAAAATCAAAAAAATTGTGTGTGTATATATGTGTATAATTTATTTTTAATTTTGGTTAGGCATTTTATTTAAATGGATAGATTTTAATTATTTAGTTTTTTAATATATTATTATAAAAAAACACACACACACACATATATGTATGTATGTATATAATTATTATGGGAAATTATGTGATATAAATATATTTATGATATTTTTATTTAATTTTATATACAGTATATATATTTTTAATTTAAGTCCATAGATCCAGATCTATTTTAAACTGCTTTTACAAATTAAACAAATAAGATATTTTGAAAATGAACTTAGAATTTCAAAATTATTAACTTTATCAAATAAAATTATTTTATTTTTATTTATTGAATTTTTATTTGGTTTTATAATATATACACACATTAATATAATTCTCTCGATCCAAATCTATTTTTAACCTATTTTACTAATTAGACACACTAAGGTAGTGTTTGGTTTGCCATTTTTAGTTTTGAGTTTTCGTCCATACAAAAATGTGTAAGATGCACGAGTCTTGTCAAAAACGATCAATTTAGAAAACGAAATCAATATACAAAATAGGAAAAAAAAATTATTTTCCGCATTTTGAGAAATAACACAAGCACGAGAAACAATCCATCATTCCATCGTCTCTCTATCCCATTTGTCCTCACATTCTTCTTTCTTTTATCCCCTCCGTCATCCCTCCATTCTTCTCATATTTGAGATGAATATTGAAAACCAAAAACATAAAATTCATTTTTAAACCAAATACTACGTAAATATTTTAGAAGTGAATTTTGAATTTAAAAATTATTGACTTATTTAGAATAATTTATTATATTACAAAATAAATATTTAAATTTAATTATTATATATTTAAATAGTTTAAACTTGTTTTGGAAATCAATGTACATATAAAGGGACAATATGCCTGTCGCGGTGTAAATCCTAGCACTCATATATATGCACAGTAAACCATGTGCACTTCTAAATGTTGCATGCACACTTACATGTATATGTGTATTTAATTTGATACATACATACACTTTATATATTACAAATATATACACATTCAAATATTTATATTAATTAATTAAATGAAATAAAGATTTTATTTAAAATTATTTAGATTGGGTCTTAATTAATTTAAACTTCACAGGCCCAATAAGATGTAACATGGTTAAAAAAAATTGAAATTCATCCATTTAACCAATTATGTGCTAGCCTAGTTCCAACAAATGAACGTATTACTAAAATACCAAATTATTGCTATGGCTTATGCTGCATGAATTTTGATGCTTGTTTATATAAGGTATTAAAATAGAGTGGAATGGTCGTTAAAGTATTAGGTTCGAACGATAAAAGTGGTGGAGCAAGTAGGGACTAAATGGATCACGGTCTAGAGCTTAACTACTCCATTCCTATCTCTAGCGGTTGACCCTTTATGGAGTGTGTGGCGTTCTACCTTTGGTCAAGCCTAAAGCATGCTCGGGTAGTGTAACAGCCCAATTTTTTTTTTAACAAGTATTTTTCACTTGTATTTTTCTAAAAAAAAAAAACTTTTGGGGTTTATTTAAAGTGATTAAAAATAATAATAAAAAAAAAATTGACCAAATTTTTAATTAAATAATAAGATCTCTGAAATTTTGACATGGTTAAGAATTAACTTTAATTTGGTAATTTGGGTTTTTGTCGAGGATGGTAAATAACTTAATTTCTAGCAAAATCAAGTTTTAATTAAGAAAACATTAATAGCTTAGGTGGTTAAGACATCTGGGCTATTCACGACAGGTCACGAGTTTGAGTCTCAGCATGGTTAGAATTTCGAATTTTTTTGTGTATAAATGAACTGGGAAATTACGCGTTAAAAAGGGCACGTAAATTTAGGGAATAAATACTATATATATATATATAAGATTATATATAAGAAAACGTATAGAACTTTAATCCGTTATTTTTCTCTTTCCAGTAAAATTTACTTCCCAATTTATATACATATATAATTTGATTTAAATCATTTCCTTAAAATACTAAATATGGAAATTTAAAGTGTGAAACGGTTAAATTTGTTAAAAGACAACTCCATTTGAATTTTAATAAAAGGAATTTTGTATATATATATAATATGTGAAAACCAATTAAGTTTGTTAAGTAATAATTTTGAAGGATTTAGTGTATTAATGAACTGTTAAATTTCGCGTTTAAAGGACGCGTAAAAATTTATGGTATAAGTAACAAAATAAACGTATAAATTAAAAACGTTATTTTTATATAACTTTGGGTGTTTTATATTACGTCAGTTGGCGTATTTTAAAAATCATATTTCAACATCGATATGTATTTAAAATATCGTATCAATGGTCTGTATACAAAATCAACGCTTACTTTAATCACGCATATAAAGTATAGAATCCAAAGCTTTGTATAACTGGCAATTAATATTTTCGCAAGCCTTATCTCAAATCCAGAGGAATAACGTGCATATCCAGGCATCAAAGAAAAAAAAAAGCACGCAAATCTGAATTTAAAAAGGAAACGTTCAAATCTGTTTGTAACTGTTCTTTAAAATATAATGATAATAATCAACTCTTCCATTTTTGATTTAAACATACCATATATTTCTTCTTAAATCACGCATATATCATTTGAGAGAAAATCAATTTTGCATTCCTTTGCGCGTGACACAAAATTTTATTCTTTTAACATTTTTGGCATTTGCCTCTTACCTTTTTGTTTCTTGAGCATGTCACTGTATTCATTTATTCACGCAACCTAAATGGACCAATATATTTGATTGCCTAAAATCAACTCATGCATTCAAATTTAACCTTGCCTATCTTTTCAAATTCTCACATTCCTATTTATATCTCTCTGTTTCCACTGCCTTTATTTTGCAAGATAAAAATTTTCGTTCCTATAATCACGCATATAAAGTAAAAATCATATTTAAATATACTTATCGATTAAAATATCAGTTAGTGATTTTTATAACAAACGTTACTTTTGTTTTAACTGTCAAAATTTATTTTAAACTTTTGTATATACCTTTTCATCCAAATATCTTTTGCCTAAAATCAATCTCTTTCCTAATATCAGTTCTTCCAAATGCCGTTTCTTCAATCTACAATCACGCAACTATCAAAAAAAAAATGTTGAAATCAAAACTCATAAACTGGCAATGAATATCACGCATATAAAATCAAATCTAATTGCTAACCGTGGTCCCTAAAATCACACGGGCCTTATCCATTCAAACAAGATAAAAACTGGAAATAAATCACTGAGCTCTGCTTGCTTTTTCTTTTTCCATTGATTTCGCCTCAAATCAATTCTTTATCTGCAAAACGTTCAATCTTCTATCTATGCTGCCGTTTTTTTTTCAATCTCTTGCCAAGGTATTCACATTCAAACTTTTTGAACGTACGAAATTTTGCTTTATCAATCAATTGTTTAGGCATGCCAAGATATGTTGCCATTTTTGTACCGAGCCCTTTTGATTTTCTTCACGTGTATATGTTTTCTTGCATCTAAAGCAAACTCTCCCCTCTATAAATATATTAGCCTGGTTCGTATTTTATCTCCTCATCTTGCATAACATCATCCACAAGGAGAAAAGCTTCTATCAGGTAATATTACTATTCCTCTTCTTCTTTTGCATCCTCTCCGTTTTCCTTCTTCGGTTTTTTTTCCTTTGCTTTCCCATCTTTTGGCTCGGCCACTCCAACCCTGACTACCACTCTAGTGCTCAGCCAAGTTTCCTATGAGACATATATTTTGAAAAAAAAAAACCTTGTTTCTAGTAGCAGTGGATATGTGTGTTGATGATGAGGTCTTAAGAGAAATACATTACCTTGCAAATTCAATCAAGTCAGGTCAATAACCTGTAGGAAGCTAGGTTATGGAATTAGTGTAGTTATGATGTAGTAAGTGTTATTCTGGATGTACTTATCACTAATGATTTGTGCATGTTTTACCATCTTGTAACAGTAGATAGCAGAGAGACGCAAGTTGTAGGCAGAGAGTTGCGTGAGCTTTGTTTTGCATAGGATGTTAGACATGTTTAAAAAAAAAAAATAAATAAATAAATAAATATAAAACGAGAGTAAAGAAGAATATAACAGAGGGAGAGAAAGAGAGTTTTCAGGGTTCATCAGAATATAACATGTTGACATAGTGAGTGAGCCTTCAGTTGCATATAGGCATATCATATAGGCAGGCTTTTAGTGAAATCTTGACCGTGTTTTAGGTAACTGACTTGGGTAGTTATTCGTTGATGATAGTAAATTTTAAAGAAGAAATGATGTATCCGTGCATGTTTTATAAAATATATATATAAGATTCGGTTGAAAAAAAAGGGAGAAAGCCTGTAATACTTCAGATAACAGAGAAGATGTTAGGTGGAAATGTTTAGTTGCATATAAAAGCATATAACTGCAATATGCTTTATAGTTGCGTGGGACAGTGCATAAGCCTGTAGGTAGTAGAGTATTGGATGCACTTGTACATGCATATATCACGGCCTATAGGAGTAAAACTTCACCATTTTGTTTTAGATGGCCTTTAGGTAAATTTTACCTTGATTTTTGAAATGGCATGGTTCAGTAATGTGTAGGAAAAGTTTCGTTATGTTTTGATAGTATACCCAGTGGAGTGGTCGAGCAAGTCGAACTAATTCTCGTCCTATTTTTAATTTTTGCTTTGACCGTAAATTTCTAAAGTCACGTATCCGGTATTTGGATCTTGTTATAGATTTGAATCTAGGCGTGACATCCGGGATATTTGATCGTTACTCTCTGTTCGTTTCTTTTCCGGTGGATTTTCGTTTTGAATCAAAAAATTTCTGCAGCCTTCAGGTGAGTTTTTCTCACCAGACAAACATGCCTATATTTCTGTGAATTATCGCAAGTGTATGTGTAAATTATTATTTTACTGTTATCTGTTTGTAATATAACGTAGGATGTTAAACTCCATTTAAATTGACACCTCATCAGTTATTTATCTGTTGTAATATTTCTGCAGTTATATTGTTAAATGTTTATTTACTGATTTAAATCATCACTGCAAGTTCCCTATAAATTTAAATCGTTAAGGCTGAAATGATAGGCCTAAAACGATGATTATTATGCATTTATTCAGTTAACTGTTAAATTTTAACTTGGGATTGCGGGTTTGAAATGATAGAACCCGGGGTTTGTAAAATTGCGGATTGAAATGATATAAATCCGTATCACTTGACCTAGGCTAGAAAATTTTATACAGACCCGTGGTTCCTATAATATTTTTATGAAATATTTTAAAATTATTTTTAAATGGAAGTTTATAATATTGTGGTTTAATGTATTTAAAGGATTTTTATAAAGATTTAAAAATGATTTTTGAATGAGTTAAGATTTTAAATAAATAAATATAACTTATTTGGAAAAATTCTGGATTTTTGTTAAGATGAGATTTCAGTTAAGAAATAATTGATAATAAGTTGTATTTGGAATTTAAACTAAATTGATAAGTTAATAACCTATTACAACATTTAAATGCTGTCTTTTAAAATTGGACTGTTTAACCCATAAACTTTAGGTAGCATTTCATAAGTGCTGCAGAAACTGGAATTTGATTGTTTTAAAATGTATGGAAATTAATTTTGGGAAAAAGGTGTAAATTTTGGAATTTAATATGAAATTAGAAAAATTTTAAGAAATTGATTTTTTTGATGGATTTAAAGGAAGAATTTAACTTTAAAATTTGGTAAAGGCAATAAATTCCAAATAAATTGAATAAATTTAAAAAGTATGTATAAAGTGGAAAGTTTAAATCAATATTTGATATTGAAGAAATTTGAGATATATTTTGATTTTAAAGTACGAATACCATTTTAAACTGTAACCACGGGTTATAATAACGCTTGGTTGGCAAAGAGACCGGGATCGGATATGGACATACTCTCTGTCGATACCGAAAACCACTTTGACTAACCGTGTACGCGGTGGAGATTCCAGAATGAAGTAGGATGGTGGTGTCGGTTTCTTTAAGGTAAATACGTGGACCCGACTCCCGTGAGTTGGCATAAGGTGGCTAAAACAGGAGCGATTCTCGGATTAATGAGGTAGCACCTCTGATCGAACGCACTTCTTCGTATGCCATTCTATTTCTCTTGTGATTGTTTGGTGCGCACCTTTGATTTGGAAGTGTTGTTCGAGGTGGGCGGTAACTGCGGCTACGCGTTTCCACCGGTCCGGATAGCAATTGGTATATCTACCCTGGCATTGCCTAGTTGTGCCGTGTCACCTACCATAGCGAGCCTCCTACGAGTTTCTATTTGTGTCGTACCTATGGAGTACCCTCTGGTAGCTTCCCGATCAGGAGGTATTACGGTACTGTATAGACTATTGGCATTATTTGTGTTAAGGTGGAAAATGTAAAGCCTTAACGCTATTTAAAAGTAAGTTTATTTTATGTATAGACACTATTATAATAGCGCAATATACTACATAGTAAATAGTTTAACGGATCCTTAGAGGATGGGCGATCCCAAGCATCCTTTAAGTTACTTGCTCTATATTACAGTACACTTGAATTAGCTTACACTATATAAGTATGTATGTCCTGACTCGAGTGTTTATGTTTTATGTTACGCTCGGGTCAGCCTGAGTTGCAGTTCAGTTTTCATCCCGGAGCTAGGATTTCTGTAGATCACTTTCAAGCTGCTGGCAAACTTCCTTTCCAGTTCTTTATCTAAAATTTTGAAATCAAGACTAGTGGACATTTGGACTGTTTACTGATAAGTTAAAACTATATTTGGATTTAAGACTATGTAAATTTTACTTGAGTAAGAATATTTAACTATGTAAATTTTACTTGAGTAAGAATATTTATAGTGGCTTCATGAACCACTAAGTATTTTTAATTCCGCTGCGAGTATTCTGATTCTGTGTCTGTGATTCTGTGATTAATTATTTACTGCATATTCTGAGTTCTGCCAAATTTATTTTTACAACGCGGTATTTTGAACAATTCAAGTCCGACATGTGCGGATGCGAATGGTTGAAAACACCGGGTCGTTACAGGTAGTGATCATTTGCATATTTTATTAAAAAACAATTTCTTTAAAAGTTGATATAAAATATGGATTTGTAAGTGGAAATTTAACGCATTCCAAATATGAAATCACTTTTGTGAGAATTTTTACTTTAATTAAATATTAAGTATATAACTGATTGAGTTTTAAAAATAGCTAGAAATTGTTTTTCATGTTTTCAAATTCATTTAAAAAACCTACTTAATCTTATAAATTTATGGAATAATTGACTTTAAAAGAGTTTTCAATGATTTTTAAGTATAAAAAGAGATTTTAAAATGTATTTCATTATTTGAAATAAATAGAAATTGGTTTATGAGGCTAATAAATTCATTTAAAAGTTATATTCAATTACATAAAAATTTGTGATGAATTTTATATATGTTAGTTAATTATAAAGGAGTTTTATGTGATATAAAATATTGAATAAAGATTTTGAAACATATTAAATGGATTAAAGTCCTTATTTTTTGATTTTTAAATAAATAAAGAAACTGGAATTTTAACTTTAAGAATAAAAAGACTATTAGAAGTTTAATAATTTTTATAAATAAAATCACTTTAATAAATGAATGGTATGCTTTGTTTGATTATATTTCCTAAATGATGAGAGTGTTGAATAAACGGGGCAGCAACACTGTTTGGCAAGGGACATTCGGTAATATCCCTCTGGTTATTCTTTGGACTTTTCACATAGGATATTATTGTATAGAGCGAGTGTGGTTTACGAGCATTGAGTATGCGAGTGAGTAACACCAGGAGGTATCGAGTGCCTAAGCTGATATTGGTTCGATTACTTAGTGTGAGTAGATGTCACTCATACGGGGTTGAGTTGTACGAGGCATTCATATATATGATGTTGCAAACTGAGAGTGAGAAAGCTGGGAGCAACAAGTATGTCTATTTATTATGATCACTTCTACTATTTTGGTGAGGAGTAAACTAGATTATACTAGTATCCATCCTAGTGGCTTGATTACGGGGCCATGCCTCGAATTTATGAGATAACTTTTTGATGTGTATGGCTGAAAGCCAAAGCCGAGAACTACTACCCACATGTCACATGGGCCTGCAATTTGTTACCATTTGGAGCATTTGTGGATTCATGGCTATTTCATAGCGTAGACTCACATTTAATGGATATCTGGTCATGATGTCCTTCGAGGTAACAACGACTATAGGAGTTGCATTGAGAGCATGTTAGCAAGGCTCGTAGAGCAGGCTAAGAGCTATTAGTCTCCCATCTAATTATTGATGAAATGATATAAACATGTACTTATTCACATTTATGAGATCCTTGAGTATACGACCAAGAGCCGACCAGGTCATCTTACTTGACTGATGCCAAAATAGTTATTTACGAGGCTAAGAGCCCATGCTACTTGTAGGACCGAGTGTCCAAAGGAGTGTCTATGAGGCCGTCAGCCTATTAGTGTATTGAGAGGCATAATGCCTATATGATTATTCAGGTGGCTAAGAGTAAAGTTAATTAACTATGAGGTTGATAGTATAGATGATTAGATATATGGTAATGGATTACTTGGAGTATTCATGGGACTATGTTCATGAATTAGCGTTACCTCGTGCACATCTATTATACGACTATCGAGGATAGCTATGGATACTAAGAGTAGAAGTTAGACCCTCTACTTATCTTTTGGAAGGCTATATGAGAGGTAAGCTTGGCTATCGGTTGTACGCCATGTTTGTGTTATGTGGATAGTTGATTGGGATGTTTGTTTATGTATTTTCATATGCACCGAGTGTGATGGGTCCTAGTATGTCCACTTTATGTTTATCTAAGAGATAATCTAGGCTTTGCCGAGTGCATGCTATAATGTATTTTATGATAATCATGTGTTATTATGATTGGATAGGCGTTGCTATGTGTGCAGTTGTAATTGTATCGTCCATTTTGATAATGAGCATTATAATGAGATGATAGATTTATTTATTTATTTTGGTGATGATATATATGCATGGTTTATAATATAGGTGGTAACTTTGAGATATTTAAATGTCCCTTGTGATATACATTATTATACAATGCCAGTTATTGTGATATATTAACATCTACATTATAAACATAGTCTGACCCGTGTTTCATTTATATAATACTCAAGTCAGTCCGAGACGTTTCAGATAGGCTGGGAATTTAACCAAGTTAACAGACCTAACCGACTTACCGACCTAAACAAATGCCTTAACCGAAAAAAATGGTTTACCGATCGATATTTGTAGTGCCACCGCCATTGTGTTGATTCTTTGCTGCCTGGCCCGTCAATTTGAGCTATGGTGCATGCTTGCAGAAAGTGGAAGAACATGAGTTTGATAATTATTTGTAATTTTAGTTTGTATATGTTTTATTTTGTTATTATTGGGTGTATAGTGCATGTATTATAACGAGATTATAAAAGTTTTATTTTAGTTTATTGTGTATAATTAATTCAAAATTTACCAAATGTTTATTTAAAGTATGAAGCTTAATTCCATGCCAGTTTAACTTAGTATGTCAAATATAATAGTTTCGTACGAGTTTAACTTAGTATGTCAATATATTCAGTTTGCAATATATTTAGTTTACAAAATAATAATATTGCTCATAGTTTATATAAATACACATGTGTACACACGTTTATATATTAGTCTGAATATATATTCAGTTTGAACATATTCACTGTTCGGCGTGAATATATAATCAGTAATTAATTAAAAATATCTAGTTTGCATATTCAGCGCGTGTGTGACGACCCAGAATTTTTGAATATTTGGAATTAAAATATTTAATTGATTTTAAATATTTAAAAGTTAATGTTTAACTTGAATTTCAAAAATCACCATTATTTGGAATTTAATTATTGGATTTAATTACTGGAAATTGGATAAAATGTTAAATCTGGAATTTTAAGCCGGTTAAAAATAATTTAAAGGCTTGTAAAATCTATATTGATAATTCTGAAGATAGAAAAGGTGTTAAAATTGAATTTGGAAGCGTTTTGTTAACTTTTGAAATTTAATCGTTTAAATCGATATTTAAATATAGCCTTTCGAGGCACAGTCTCGGAATTCGACCAAACTAGTTCCATTGGATCTGTAATAGTGTATTATTATCGGATTTCAAATTTCATAGGATTTGAAGTTGTTATGTGAGAGTACGATATATAAACGCGCTTAAAATCTATATCGAAAATTCAATTTAATAACTGAATCTAAAAAAACAATCTTCTCCATACAATCGAATTAGGACTCGAAACCTTGTCTATTATGTTCGGAATAGGGGTATAACATTATAAACGTCTAGCGGCATGCCTGGACAGGAGGTCAAGTTTTTAAGTTGCATTTATTGAAAGGTTTGAATTTGAATTTAAATTGAATATTTATACTTGTCAAATTTTCAGCCATATTCTTTCACATCTAACCTTTTGCTTTCTCTCCCGTCACTATAGCAAGGCAAGCTTCTCGCGCAAGGTATCTTCCTCCTTTCATATTATCTGTCGAGCCTTCTTTCTAAATTCTCGTTCAAGAATAATTAATGGCCGAGCAAATTGACTTTCCCCTAAACTTTTTCCTCTAAATCAATTCGTTCAAAATAGTAAAATAATAATAATAATAATAACCGATGATATTCGAACATGGCCCTATTCGAATAAAACAATGGAGGTCTTTGGTGAATCGCGAAGTACCCAATTCTAACCTCTGAGCTTCATTCTTAAAATCAGATCGATTCCAGATCGCCTCGTTGCTCGAGATTGGGGAGGACTTGGCTACGACGTGGAGCGGCATGCGATACGGCGGCGTCGGCATCACGATGTGTAGCAGGGCTCGATGTTGCGCAAGGATTGCCAGGCTAGGGTTTCTTTCTCGAGTTCATGTTTGTTGAGTTTGGCGATGTCTTACCTCAATTTTTGTATGTTCTTTTCTTTCGAATTTGTAAATACGGACACTGATAGGATTAATTAGATTAAGTAGTGTTGTTTGAATTTAATTTGATTTATACATAGGTTAAAAAAATGATGAAGTGATAATAATGGAATCTGTGGATTTAATTGTGAATTTGGGAATTTATTAAACCATTTTAGTCTGAAATCAATAATGGAAACATAAAAGGAAATTTTATTGCAGTAAGGTATTTAGTTAATTTTATTTATTATGTAGGTATACAGGTTACAAGAGAATAAATACACACATATATTCATGAATAAGAGTTTAAATTTCTAGTTAGATATATATTTAACAATTATGTTTTAACTTAATATATAGATTAAAAAAAAATTCATTGGGATTTAATGTGTGTGTGTGTGTATAAGATTTTGAAAAACAAAAATCGAAGGTGAGTTAATCCCACTCATCTGGTTGATATTTAAATTTAAATAATTGGTTGAATGGTTGAATTGATTTGATGTGCTATATTATAGTATATAATACATCTTGGAATGATTGATTTCCCGCATTATATAGCGGATGAGACCCTATGCACCATATAATAGCGAATGATATTATATTAATCCCATATACCACGATATTCCACCTCGAAGTGGAATTGGTATTTTATTGTGCTAACATCTGTGGATGCAGGAAAATAGGTTGGAGGGATCCAACTGGATTCCTCAAATTTATTTAGATTGTTTAATATTCCGTGTTTTGAATATTTGATATTCTGTGATGAATATTATTTAAAATTGGAATATATAATGCTTTGGTTTACTTGAATATATTTTTGTACACTGAGTTATCCAAATGTATAGAATTGGATTTTTAAAAGAAAATAAAAGAAGAGAATTTGTAAGTGAAATAATTATAGAGCATTTAAATAAATTTAAAAATGAATTGCATAAGAATAATAATGGTTTTAAAATTCTAATAAATAAATTCCGTATATGAAAGGAGATTTTAAATAAATAGGAAGATAATGAATTTTAAACTTCAGTGTTATTATTTAAAAGAATAAAGCCTTTATTTCACATTTAAGATTTAAATTATTGAAAAGAATAAAGAAGAAATTTGGAAAATCTGAAACTAGTATGTTTCAATTAAAAGATTTAAAATCAAAACGAAAAAAAAATGAAGTCCATAATGGATTTTAAAATGAATTGAGTAAAGAAATTTATTTCAAATGGGGTGAATTGGAAATCAATTTGGAAACTGATTTAAGTATTTGAAATTGGACATTTGGAAGAATAAATTCATGATGAGAATTTATTAAAGGAATGGGAAAATTTGTTTAAAAATAAATAGTGATTTATTTTTGAAGAATGTAAAGAGAAGTATATTTCCCTGGATAGCCATGTACGTTTTCAAAGTAAATCTTTAAGTATAAGATAAAATTCATTGGGATAGCCATGTATGTTTTAATTTAATATATAGATTTGAAAAGAATTTTAATTCATTGGGATTTAATGTGTGTGTATATATATATATATATAAGAGTTTGAAATTATATAGGAATTTTTAAATGTTTGATAAATTTATAAAAGTAGATTTTTGAAATCTGTAATTTATTTTTAGTTTCGAAAGGAAAATTTATAGTTTAATTAATTCATTAATCAACTAAAATTACTATATGGAAATTGATTATTAAATTAATTCAAATATTAATAAATTGGATAATGTTTATACAAGGTCAAAAATAGTGAAGAACAAGCTGGATTGGAAATGGATTGCCAAACAAAAATCGAAGGTGAGTTAATCTCACTCATCTGGTTGATATTTAAATTTAAATAGTTAAATTTAAATAATTGGTTGAATGGTTGAATTGATTTGATGTGCTATATTATAGTATATAATATATCTTGGAATGATTGATTTCTGCATTATATAGCGGATGAGACCCTATGCGCCGCATAATAGCGGATGATATTATATTAATCCCATATACCGCAATATTCCACCTCGAAGTGGAATTGGTATTTTATTGTGCAAACATCTATGGATGCAGGGAAACAGGTCAGAGGGATCCAACTGGATTCCTCAAATTTATTTAGATTGTTGAATATTCTGTGTTATGAATATTTGATATTCTGTGATGAATATTATTGATAATTAGAATATTTAATGCTATGGTTTACTTGAATATATTTTGGTACACTGAGTAATCCAAATGTATAGAATTGGATTTTTGAAAAGAAAATAAAAGAAGAGAATTTGTAAGTGAAATAATTATAGAGCATTTAAATAAATTTAAAAATGAATTGGATAAGAATAATAATGGTTTTAAAATTCTAATAAATAAATTCCGTATATGAAAGGAGATTTTAAATAAATAGGAAGATAACGAATTTTAAACTTCAGTGTTATTATTTAAAAGAATAAAGCCTTTATTTTAAATTTCAGATTTAAATTATTGAAAGGAATAAAAAAGAAATTTGGAAAATCTGAAACTAGTACGTTTCCGTAAAAGATTTAAAATCAAAACGAAAAAAAATAAAGTCCATAAATGGATTTTGAAATGAACTGAGTAAAGAAATTTATTTCAATTGGGGTAAATTGGAAATCAATTTGAAACTGATTTAAGTATTTGAAATTGGACATTTGGAAGAATAAATTCACGATGAGAATTTATTAAAGGAATGGGAAAATTTGTTTAAAAATAAATAGTGATTTATTTTTAAAGAATATGAAGAGAAGTATATTTCCCTGGATAGCCAAGTATATTTTCAAAGTAAATCTTTAAGTATTAGATAAAAGTTTTAATGTTGTTTTTAAAAACAAAGCATGTTCTGGGAAATTTATTATTTCTATATGTTTAAATCCTAAAATAGGTATTTTTCAAATCTATTATCGTAATAATTATTTAAAAGCGACTTGGTATTTTTTTTTTAAAAGAGAAATTTAGTTTTATATTTTATAAAGCAACCTTATTTAAATATTTCTAAAGTATTATTTTTAATTAAGTATTAAAGTAGTTTTCTAAATTTAAATGTTAAAGCATATTTTGCAATAAGAGTTTTTAAATTATTTTAAAAATCTAAAGTTTCGTGCTTGTTGATTTCAGTGGAAATAGAAAATATTAGGGAAATTTATTCTGTAAAAGGAAGGTACTTTGAAACTATTTTCAAAAGGGTTGAAATAGAAATATATCTTGTGAAGATGTTTTGAGATTAATAAATAATTTGGTGAAATTATTTATGTTGATGGTTGTTGGTGAATGTTAATTTAATAGTTAAATAACCGACTATCAATATTGGCCAAATGCGCTGATCGTTTCGAAGAGACCGGGATCGGGATTTATTTCTTGAAAACCACTTCGATCCGGTTTGTACGTTTTCGTGAAAACGAGTTTGAATTCGAAGATGGAGCAATGAAGTGCAAGGGCTAGTCGCTACTAATCCTGAGGATATTTCCAAAATGGATGTAGTAGGAATAGTGCCTTTGGTTCCGTTCGAACCCGGGTCGGACTTGTATGGATGAATGCTTTCAGAACATCGTAAGGTGGACGATGAGCATTCTAAGTGAAACGTTCAAAAAGGAAACGCTTAGCCTCAAGCCTCATCAACCAGGAATGACTGAAAATCAGGGGTTATGCAGTAAGGCTAGGTAGGTAGCATCCACTTCAGGGTGAGGTCATCATTGTCTAGATGTCCCTTTTATTCGGCTTAGTGGTGCGGTTGCTGATCACAACCGTGGGGTGATCTTACTCGGGATTATCCAGTAAGGGGTAGTCTCGGTCTTCTGTTGCAGGGGGTCGAGAGTGATCCTCGGTACTGTGATCTAGGCCACGTACCGTGATAGGTGGTACCCCAGTGCCTAGTCATTAGTTGGAAATCCATTCTCCCAACGCGCCTTTTACGAATTTTTTTTGTATTACCCACTTTGTGGCTAGTAGCTGGAATTTAATAGATGTAAAAATTTCGACTATTTTAGTAAGTATTTGTATATAGACCCTATTATAATATCAGAGGATTTTAATAAAAAGTGTTTTAGCTATCGTAAGGTAAAAACCCGGCATTTTTTTGTGGCGTGGTCTTACGAGATGCTTTTGTTTTCAAAAGGATTTTTGAAACTTTAATAATCAATTTGACTGTGATTTCTCACGCTGGTATTCCAGACTGACTCGGGTGTTATTTAACCGTAATGCTCGGGTCAGACCGAGTATTATAGTATACAGGATATGATGCTGTGGATCTCAGGAGACAAGCTGGATGGCGATACGTACTTCCATATTTGATTATTATTCCGTTGTGTATCCAGTTGTATGTTATTGATGTGGAACTCTGGTGATGTACCCTGATGATGTATGTATAAACAGATATAGTATCTATTTTTGGTGTAAACATATGTGATTACCTATTATATTTTATTCCGCTGCGATGGTTAGATTCTGATGTTGTTTTCTACTTTCTTCTTCTATCTCTTTTCTTTAACCCAAATGCTTCGTATTTCCGTAAATCTTGAGGTGATTGATGGAGAGTAGTATTGACTCAAGGGGTACGGATTTGCGGGTCGTTTCACTTGGTATCAGAGCTTAGGTTGGTGATAACCTTGGCTCTGGTGGGAATTACTCATAGAATAGAGTCTGTAGTACTCGAGAATGAGTTTGAGAGTATTAATAGACATGAATGTGTATTTTTTAGTGAATATAATTTTTTTTTATATTGTGTTGATTTATTGGTTGAGTGTTTATGGATTCTGGTCGATATGGGACGCCATGTTATCGGGATTTCTAAACCCTTAAACAAGGTAACACGACACAGTACTGTTTTAAATAGGGTAAATGAAATAATTTTACCCAAAATTATTTTTTTGTATATAAAGGAAATGATTTATCGTAAATTGTTATAGTTATATATGATTGCTTGGTTGTTAGAAGGTGATAATATTAAATTATTATCATTGTTGTATGAGAATTGAATAAGAAATTGAAATAATAACCAAAGATGAAGGAATAAATTAATAAAATAAATGGAATTTGTAAATGTGATTCATAATTGAATAAGGAATTGAAATCATAATTAAAAGCGAAGAAACAAATTCATATACAAATGTAAATGTAAACTATAAATGTGAATTATAGTGTGATTAATAATTAAAATAAGATAAAATTCCAAAGTAATGTTCGAATATAAATTTAAAGGATTTGGGATTTGAAAATTTGGAAAATTAAATTCCTTTGAATTTAAAAATGATTCTCAAAAAGTTGGGAAAAATAATATATATTTGAGAAATGTTTTTGAATCGGATTTGAAATCTAGAGAGATCTGAAATTTAAAAATATTTGAAGGGTTTTAAAAGAGATAAAAGCATTGAACTCTTTACGATCGCTGGAAAATAATTCCGATGATGATCGCGACATCATCGGTGTTCATTTTCGAGTTTCCAAAAGAGGGATTGTTACGGGGAAGTTTTGGATTAATGTTTCTTTGTGAAATTTGGTTTGATTTTGAAAATGCAAAGGAATAGTTTGATATATATATATATATATATATATATATATATATATATATATATATATATATATATGTTTTAAGAAATTTAATTTTGAACATTTTAGTAATGAGTTTAAATGTGTAAGCAAAAGGGAATTGAAACTGAATGTTGAACTTAAGTTTGTATGGAGAAAATTAGTCAAGTTGGACAAAATAAAACAAAGTTTTGAGATTAAAATTAGTAAGTAACCGATTGATTTATATGGCATGCAAATGAATGAAATTTGAATGTTGGATGATGTTCGATTTAAAATTGTGTAAAATAAAGTGCAGAATTAGTTCAAATGGACTAGAAATAATTGATGTTTGGAAATAAAATTTATTGGTTGAAAATGAATTTGTGAATGAATAAATGAATTTATAATTGTAAGTAAATGAACCGAAATTGGAAGTGGGGTCGAATGAAATTGAATTGGATTAAAATAGATTTGGTGTGAGTTGTAAACAAATCCAATTCAAGCATAAATTGAATGGCCTTATTATTAATAAATTCAATAATGAATTGTTAATGTGAATTAAAATTTAAAAATGGGTAAAAGAATAAACTAATTGAATAAATTGGTAAAATGGTTGGATTTGATTAAAGAAAAATAGAATCAAAGATTTGAATTGATTAAAGAAAAATCAAATCAAAGATTTGAATGGAAGTTGGTTGAATAAAATGAACTTAAGTTATTGTGTGGAATAGTTTGAAGATAATAAATAACTTAAGTAAATTGTGAGATGGTTATTTAATATATTGGTTGTCGAGTTTAATAAGATGGTTTGAAATCAACTTTTGGATATGAAAGAAATTGCAACGAAAGTTTGTGAATAAATTAAAATGGGATAGAATCAAGTGTAAATTGAGTTGGAATCAGTTTAAATAGTTATAAAGCTTAAGTAATTATTTATTCACCTTAATATTGTCGAATTGCATAAGAAAATAGATCGTTTGATGTAAACGGGATTAGATAAAATCCTATGAGTTATTAGAAGTGAAATAGGATGATTTTGAAATCAATTGGAATGAATATGAGTTTGATTTGCTTAGAATAAATTAAATATAAGCGAGTAAGTTGTAAATCAGTTAAACTGAATAGAATGGTTTGAGAATTGGTTGTAAGCAATTGTAGTAAGTGTCGGAACCTTATATGTGCTTATGGAAATTATATAACGTGCATTATATGTGAAATTTATGTGCTAGCTATTGAAAGTAAGTGAAATGTTAATAAATTGCATATATTTAGTGCTTATATGTTTAAATTGAGTAAGTACAGGTACTGGGAAGCCGTTGGACAGGATTAGATCGCGCAAAATGCTAAAATAATAAGCCGCTTGCTTAAAAATGCGAAATAAAGGTAGGCCTACGCAATAAAAATAGGAAATATGAACTGTTTTTGTTTTTCCAACCTTGTGGGGCGATGTATATGTATTTATATCTTTTGTCAAATTGCAAAAGCTCCTCCGTACAAAGGAGACTGCCAAAAATTTTCGAAAATTTTGGGAGTTAATTTTTTTTTGAAAATCTTGGGAAATTTTTTGTTAGCGATAAAACGACTATAAATTGGAAACTGAAATAAATTAGTCAGTGGAACTAATTTAAAATAATGATATGAATCAGTTAGAAATGGAAGATAAAATTAAATATTCAGAGTTGAAAATAAATTAAATTCATATGGAGACGGGAGAACCAATTTGAATAGAAATAGATATAAACTAATGTGGTGAAATAAAGATATATATAAAGTGTATAAAGTATTTATATTAAACATTAAGAAATGAATGGTGAAATCCTTAAGTAAATTTGGTATTTAAAACTAAAAGTTGTGAAATGGGATAATTGTGGATAGTGAATAAAAATCAAAATAATGTGAATAAAAGAGAATTGATATAGTTAATAATCAATGGATATGATACGTAGGATGTACGTATATTATTTTATTCACATAGCGATTTGATCCAGATTCGAGCACAGAATTTCGAGATAGTTATATCGATCCGAGTTAGGATTTTTCGCTCGATTTTCGACGGCGAACCTTGGATATGAATTTTGATTAATTCTAGAAATTCTCTATCATAGCTATGACTATTCAAGAAGAATGACGGTTTCGGATCAAGAAACCAAATCTGAGTCCGCGCTAGGAAGTTGGGTGGACGATACTAGTTCGGAAGTGAAATTGTGTGATCGAGTAAGCGATCAGATTCTGTATTTCGTACGAATGATATAGGTACATCATACGGGTTTAAATGGAACGAATATTGAAGTTTTGTAAGAAGTCAAAAAAAAGTTTTGAATGTTGTGATTGGACATTATTACTAAGTAGGATATGCATGTATTATAAAGGAAAGGGAAAATTGATTTTGATTTCAGAAGATAAATTTGAATTGCTCGACAAAAAAGTAAGTGTTTAAATTTCTGTATGAAATTTGATTGGGTTTTTGATCTAGCCACTTGGCTTTTGTTTTCTTTTGGAATCTGGGGGCCCGTCGAGGCATTTTGTAGCTGTATCGAGCTAGCCGCGTAAAGGAGATGCTGGCAAAAAATTTCAAAAATTTAAGGAGTTAGAAAATTTTTTGAGAAAATTTTGATAATTCTTAATTTGGTTTAAATTGAAATTTGAATGATTGAGTAAATAATATTGTTTGCAAATTATGGGAGGGTTTGGGAAGTTAGTAAGAATAGTAATGGATCGTCTATAAAAAGATAGTAGGTAGGATATTGAATTGTTGGTTTTAGGAAATAGTAACGGGTATTGGACAATTCTTCCTAACTAGTAATTTCGGTGACGAAATTCTTTCAAGGGGGAGGAATGTGACGACCCGGAATTTTTGAATATTTGAAATTAGAATATTTAATTGATTTTAAATATTTAAAAGTTAATGTTTAACTTGAATTTCAAAAATCACCATTATTTGGAATTTAATTATTGGATTTAATTACTGGAAATTGGGTAAAATGTTAAATCTGGAATTTTAAGCCGGTTAAAAATAATTTGAAGGCTTGTAAAATCTATATTGATAAACTGAAGATATAAAAGGTGTTAAAATTGAATTTGGAAGTGTTTTGTTAAGTTTTGAAATTTTATTATTTAGATCGATATTTAAATATAGCCTTCCGAGGCACAGTCTCGGAATTCGACGAAACCAGTTCCATTGGATTCGTAATAGTGTATTATTATCGGATTTAAAATTTCGTAGCATTTGGAGTTGTTGTGTGAGCGTACGATATATAAACGCGCTTAAAATCTATATCGAAAATTCAATTTAATAATTGAATCTAAAAAACAATCTTCTCCATACAATCGAATTAGGACTCGAAACCTTTTCTATTGTGTTCGGAATAGAGGTATAACATTATAAATGCCTAGCGGCATGCCTTGATAGGAGGTCAAGTTTTTAAGTTGCATTTATCGAAACAGTTTGAATTTGAATTTAAATTGAATATTTATACTAGTCAAACTTTCAGCCATATTCTTTCACAACTAACTTTTTGCTTTCTCTTCTGTCACTGTAGCAAGGCAAGCTTCTCACGCAAGGTATCTTCCTCCTTTTATATTATCTGCCGAGCCTTCTTTCTAAATTCTCGTTCAAGAATAATTAATGGCTGAGCAAATTGACTTTCCCCAAATCTTTTTCCTCCAAATCAATTCGCTCAAACCAGTAAAATAATAATAATAACAATAATAATAATAATAATAATAATAATAATAATAATAATAATAATAATAAACGATGATATTCGAACACGGTCCTGTTCGAACGAAACAATGGAGGTCTTTGGTGAATCGCGAAGTACCCAATTCTAACATAGGAGCTTCATTCTCAAAATCAGATCGATTCCAGATCGCCTCGTTGCTCGAGATTGGGGAGGAATTGGCTACGACGTGGAGCGGCATGCAATACGGCGGCGTCGGCATCACGATGTGTAGCAGGGCTCGACGTTGGCGTAAGGATTGGCAGGCTAGGGTTTCTTTCTCGAGTTCGTGTTTGTTGAGTTTGGCGATGTCTGACCTCGATTTTGGTATGTTTTTTCTTTCGAATTTCTAAATACGGATACTGATAGGATTAATAAGATTAAGCAGTGTTGTTGAATTTAATTTGATTTATACATAGGTTAAAAAAATGATGAAGTGATAGTAATGGAATCTGTGGATGTAATTGTGAATTGGGAATTTATTAAACCATTTTAGTCTAAAATCAATAATGGAAACATAAAAGGAAATTTTATTGCAGTAAGGTATTTAGTTAATTTTATTTATTATGTAGGTATACAGGTTACAGGAGAATAAATACACATATATATTCATGAATAAGTGTTTAAATTTCCAGTTAGATATATATATATTTAACAATTATGTTTTAATTTAATATATAGATTTGAAAAGAATTTTAATTCATTGGGATTTAATGTGTGTATATATATATATATAAGAGTTTGAAATTATATAGGAATTTTTAAATGTTTGATAAATTTATAAAAGTAGATTTTTGAAATCTGTAATTTATTTTTAGTTTCGAAAGGAAAATTTATAGTTTAATTAATTCATTAATCAACTAAAATTACTATATGGAAATTGATTATTAAATTAATTCAAATATTAATAAATTGGATAATGTTTATACAAGGTCAAAAATAGTGAAGAACAAGCTGGATTGGAAATGGATTGCCAAACAAAAATCGAAGGTGAGTTAATCTCACTCATCTGGTTGATATTTAAATTTAAATAGTTAAATTTAAATAATTGGTTGAATGGTTGAATTGATTTGATGTGCTATATTATAGTATATAATATATCTTGGAATGATTGATTTCTGCATTATATAGCGGATGAGACCCTATGCGCCGCATAATAGCGGATGATATTATATTAATCCCATATAATGCAATATTCCACCTCGAAGTGGAATTGGTATTTTATTGTGCAAACATCTATGGATGCAGGAAACAGGTCAGAGGGATCCAACTGGATTCCTCAAATTTATTTAGATTGTTGAATATTCTGTGTTATGAATATTTGATATTCTGTGATGAATATTATTGATAATTAGAATATTTAATGCTATGGTTTACTTGAATATATTTTGGTACACTGAGTAATCCAAATGTATAGAATTGGATTTTTGAAAAGAAAATAAAAGAAGAGAATTTGTAAGTGAAATAATTATAGAGCATTTAAATAAATTTAAAAATGAATTGCATAAGAATAATAATGGTTTTAAAATTCTAATAAATAAATTCCGTATATGAAAGGAGATTTTAAATAAATAGGAAGATAATGAATTTTAAACTTCAGTGTTATTATTTAAAAGAATAAAGCCTTTATTTCACATTTAAGATTTAAATTATTGAAAAGAATAAAGAAGAAATTTGGAAAATCTGAAACTAGTATGTTTCAATTAAAAGATTTAAAATCAAAACGAAAAAAAAATGAAGTCCATAATGGATTTTAAAATGAATTGAGTAAAGAAATTTATTTCAAATGGGGTGAATTGGAAATCAATTTGGAAACTGATTTAAGTATTTGAAATTGGACATTTGGAAGAATAAATTCATGATGAGAATTTATTAAAGGAATGAGAAAATTTGTTTAAAAATAAATAGTGATTTATTTTTGAAGAATGTAAAGAGAAGTATATTTCCCTGGATAGCCATGTACGTTTTCAAAGTAAATCTTTAAGTATAAGATAAAAGTTTTAATGTTGTTTTAAAAAAAAGCATGTTCTAGGAAATTTACTATTTTTATATTTTTAAATTCTAAAAGAGGTAATTTTCAAATCTATTATCTTAATAATTATTTAAAAGTGACTTGGTATTTTGTTTTAAAAAGAGAAATTTAGTTTTATATTTTATAAAGCAACCTTATTTAAATATTTCTAAAGTATTATTTTTAATTAAGTATTAAAGTAGTTTTCTAAATTTAAATGTTAAAGCATATTTTACAATAAGAGTTTTTAATTATTTTAAAAATCTAAAGTTTAGTGCATGGTGATTTCAGTGAAAATAGAAAATATTTGGGAAATTTATTCTATAAAAGGAAGGTAGTTTGAAACTATTTTCAAATGGGTTGAAATAGAAATATATCTTGTGATGATATTTTGAGTTTAATAAATAATTTGGTGAAATTATTTATGTTGATGGTTGTTTGTGAATTTTAATTGATAGTTAAATAACCGACTATCAATATTGGCCAAATGCGCTGATCGTTTCGAAGAGACCGGGATCGGGATTTATTTCTCGAAAACCGCTTCGATCCGGTTTGTACGTTTTCGTGGAAAACGAGTTTGGATTCGAAGATGGAGCAGTGAAGTGCAATGGCTAGTCACTACTAACCCTGAGGATATTTCCAAAATGGATGTAGTAGGAATAGTGCCTTCGGTTCCGTTCGAACCCAGGACGGACTTGTATGGATTAATGCTTTCAGAACATCGTCAGGTGGACGATGAGCATTCTAAGTGAAACGTTCAAAAAGGTAACGCTTAGCCTCAAGCCTCATCAACTGGGAATGACTGAAAATCAGGGGTTAAGCAGCAAGGCTAGGTGGGCAGCACCCACTTCAGGGTGAGGTCATCCCTTTCTAGATGTCCCTTTTATTCGGCTTAGTGGTGCGGTTGCTGATCACAACCGTGGGGTGATCTTACTCGGGATTATCCAGTAAGGCGTAGTCTCGGTCTTGTGTTGTAGGAGGTCGGGAGTGATCCTCGGTACTGTGATCTAGGCCACGTACCGTGACATGTGGTACCCCAGTGCCTAGTCATTAGTTGGAAATCCATTCGCCCTACGCGCCTTTTACGAGTTTTGTTTGTATTACCCATTTTGTGGCTAGTAGCTTGAATTTAATAGATGTAACAATTTCGGCTATTTTAATAAGCATTTGTATATAGACCCTATTGTAATATCAGAGGATTTTAATAAAAAGTGTTTTAGCTATCGTAAGGTAAAATCCGACATGTTTATTTGTGGCGTGGTCTTACGAGATGCTTTTGTTTTCAAAAGGATTTTTGAAACTTTAATAATCAATTTGACTGTGATTTCTCATGTTAGTATTCCAGACTGACTCGGGTGTTATTTAACCGTAATGCTCGGGTCAGACCGAGTATTATAGAATACAGGATATGATGTTGTGGAGCTCAAGAGACGAGCTGGATGGCGATACGTACTTTCGTATTTGATTATTATTCCTCTATGTATCCAATTGTATGTTATTGATGTGGAACTCTGATGATGTACCCTGATGATGTATGTATAAACAGATATAGTATTTGTTTTTGGTGTAAAGATCTGTGATTACCTATTATATTTTATTCCGCTGCAATGGTTAGATTCTGATGTTGTTTTCTACTTTCTTCTTCTATCTCTTTTTCTTTCTATCTATTTTTCTTTTACCCAAATGGTTCGTATTTCCGTACATCTTGAGTTGATTGATGGAGAATAGTGTTGACTCAAGGGGTATGGATTTGCGGGTCGTTTCAGCGTGCGTGCGTGCATATTCAACGAAGTAGCATATAAAGTCAATTGTAATTATTTCACAACCATTTGATATATATTCTGTTTGAGTATATTCACTTATTCAGTTTACATATTTATATATTTATGTATGTATATTGATGTGCACGTAAATGTGCATATATTTACATTCATATTTTATCTATTTTTATTTAAATAAATATTATATTTGGAATTTTAACCCGTTTAAAACCAAAATTCAATTATTTTTAAATCATCATATATTCATCTTCATTCAGGGGTAAAATGGTCATTTTTTGCATGTGTCAATTTGAGAATTTTTACTTGGACATTTTTGTTGATTTTTATAGGAATTTGAATGCATATGGAAGATGCCTTCATGAGGATATATGCATGCATATAGGAATGCAAAGGAATGAAGAGGAAATAATTCAAGTTCACGATCATGGAGGGCCCCGCCCACTTACCTAAATCTACAATTAGGAGCTAATGGACAACTAAGTGGAGATTAAAGCTTCATGCACATTTAATGATGGATTAATTAGTAGCTAATGGTTACTTGGTGACCACACTTCCTAAAGGACATTTTGGGAAGCACGCTAAAAATGGATTTAGGATTTTATGCACGTATAAATAGCCCTCTTATGTACATGTAAATATCTTCTACTCTTTCAAATTAGTCAGGAAATTAAAATGCAAGTTGTAAGCTTTATGCTTCATGAAATAAAGATAGCTTCCTAGCCTCTTTTTCTTCTCTTTTCTACTTGTTTTTCTTCACTTTTATGCTCATTTTTATTCTTATGCTCTCTTTCATTTCATGTTCATAGCTTAGAATTACATTTATGCACTTAGTTTAGTTCATTTCCTTCTAGTAGTTAATCTTCTTTTTCTTTAGTTATTTTCTACTTTATTTAACTTTCAATGTTGAAATCTCTATGTGTTGAAATGACAACACAAATGAGAGGCTAAATCCCTATAATTTAGAGGTAATGAAGCTTTCTTTTATCATGTAGATTCAACATAATTTTCTATGTATGATCTCTTTTGTGCTTCATGAGAAATGGATGTTTATGTTTGTTTATCTATTATGTGGAAGTTGATAGCCTACTTTATTCATAACAAATAGGCTATGCTTATCTCATTAATCACAAATTGCCTCTTCATCTAAAATATGATCATGGCAATGAAGTGAAGTTTCAATCAAAATTTGATGATTTATGTTACGTATTAATAGTAAATAAATCATGCTTAAACTAGATTTTGGTTTAATTTTCTATGCCTTGTTTCATGAGAATTGAAAAAACATGACTAGATTTGTATTATAATTAGATGGTTTGATTTGTGTTAATTAATAACTCAAATAGGCCATGCTTATGATAAATACATAACTAATTCTACTTCGATAAAAAAAGTGATCATCATTTAATTTTATGTTGATTTATGTGAAAAATATAAGAAATTGGATTTGCCTTTAAATTGAATTTTAATCACATAACTTTTAATCTCAACATTTTCTTAGCTTTATAGTTTTCTAAATAATTTCCACTCTTGGTTTAATTTGATTGATTAGAAATTTTAAATCTAACAATTCCCTGCTGATCGATCTGTACTCGCCACATACTAAGTTGTGTACACTGTGCGCTTGCTATTATTTTTATTTCAAAATTCGTTTGGCTATTTTCTAACTCGATAGACATTTAGCCGTTTGAACAAGTTTTTCGCATCATTGTCGAGGAATTTGCTTTGGTTTTTAATTTCTATTCTTCGTATTATTTTCGTTTGATTTTTGTGTATTTTAATTTTTGTATGTTTTAATTTTTGTGTGTTTGCATTTAAAATAAAAATATTGTGTGTTTGTGTGATTTTTGTTTTATGCGCATGTTGTTCTTGTTTTCTAGTTGCATTTGCATAATTTAAAAAAAAAACAACACACAACTTTTCTTGAAAGAAAAAAAATTTCATTTCATTTCCATTTCATACCTTTAAATTATTACATTTACATTTTCATTTTCTTCTTTTACATTTACAAAAAAAAAGAAATTTTTTTTATGCACATCTTTGTGCACACAGCCTGCATCCTCACTACACTTGCTCCTCCCTACCACACCTTCTACGACAACAATTCACATTACATTCCATCACCTATTGTCTCTGATCCACTAACCATCTCCAACTGCCAAACCACCACTAGTAAACTACATACCAATCACGACAGACCCGAACAACACTGCAGCATCTACAACCCCCATCTATTGCTATATAAAAGTCTTCCTCTGTCCATCACTGTTTCCTGCCTTCTACACTTCTGAACCTCCTCCTCCATTCTTGCCACTGTTGTTCAGTTTGCCTAACCTGCCGAATACTTTAATGCTACAACAATCCATCACTTACTTCACACTTGCTACCACTGAACACTACTTTGCTACTACCGTAAACTCTTCACTGCAAACTTATCATATTCATCCATCACTGACCATTTTCCATCCATCATCAGCTTCTTGCATCAACACTTTCCAGTACACCCATACTGCTCTAATCACCACCAGAAAGCACCATCACTAATCATTCAATTTCAACATTTACGTGCACTACGCCCTCTCTATTCCACTTCACCACAACCATTCATCCTACCACTAAACCATCATCGGCCATCTAACAACACACATACTTCAATACCTCAATACAACTCTCTACATCAACCATCTATCCATTGTGATACCATTCATACCCTTCTTCTCTGACGAACAAAAACATTGCTTGCTTTCCATTACTCTATCATAATCACACAACTCTTCCATCCAACCACACTACTGCTACACATATATTGTCATCACAGTTTGCTACATCATCACACTGCTACATCATCCCCTTTTCCTCCTCGTCTTCCTCTACAAACAGCCTCTCCAAACATCTACCCAGTCATCACACTAACCCAACATTTCACATAACCTTCCCACTTGAACAACAAACTTCTACTGCTTGGCAACCAACAAAAACACCCTAAAATGAAAAATGATCTTTTATTATTCTCAGTTTTCATAAAAACAAATACAGTGCAAATGCTTGTATTTGTAGAATACAAAAGACCTCTGGGCTAAAGAAAAGGTCCAACCCAATACCAGAACATACACGAATACAAGGCAAATAAAGAGAGCCCGATACTACATATCCTTATTATCCCTCCCCCCATAAACCAAGCTAAGGTTTCCACCCCTTTATGTTTTCTCTTCATTTTTCATGGCGGTGGGGAGGACGTGAAGTTCCTCTCTAAGCCGAATGAAATTCTTGGATGAAATCGCCTTTGTTAATACATTAGCGCGTTGGTAAAAGGAGGGGATGTGCCGGATCTGGAGCTTTCCACTTCCAGTTCGCTCTCTAACAAAGTGTAGATCCACTTCTAGATGTTTTGTTCTCGAGTGCTGCACGGGGTTCATGGAAAGAGATATGGCACTCAAATTATCCACCCAGACAGTCAGTGTTTGCTTAAGCTCGAACCCTAGTTCTCTAAGAAGAGCATCAGTCCAGGTGATTTTTGCTGTAACATTGGCGATAGCTCTGTATTCTTCCTTCGTGCACGACCTAGAAATGGTTGATTGCTTCTTCGTGCACCATGAAATGGGATTGTTACCGAGGTAGACATGATGCCCAGTTGTGGATATTCGATCGTCTAGATCATTGGCCCAATCAGAATCACTGTAAGCTTGTAAAGTTATATTCTTACAAGACACTAATCTTAATCCATAGTGAATAGTTCCCTTTAGATATCTAAGAATGCGTTTAACTGCAAGCCAGTGCTCATTTGTTGGTGCTTGCATGTATTGGTAGACCTTATTTACACTAAAACAGATGTCTGGTCTAGATATAGTTGCATACTGAAGTGCCCCAACTACACTCCTATATTGTTTGACATTTTCAATTGGTTCCCCCTTGTCTTTAGACAGTTTGAGATTACTCGTCATGGGTGTGGGAAGTGCTTTGGCATTATCCATATTTGCTCTTACTAGAATATCTGATATGTATTGCTTTTGTGACAAACTGATGCTTGAATCTGCATTTCTCTGAATATGAATCCCTAGGAAGTAATTTGCAACCCCAAAGCTTTTATAGCAAATTGTCTGTCTAAACACCTGATAACTGCTTCAATTTCATGATGATTGTCTCCTATAATGAGAATGTCATCAACATATACCAATATATAAATGCTATTATCTCCATGCTTTCTTATGTAGAAGGAGTTATCTGATTTAGTGGCAGTGAATCCCAATTTGACTAAAGTAGTTTTCAGTTTTTCATACCAGGCCCTTGATGCTTGTTTCAACCCATATATGGCCTTGTGTAACTTGCATACTTGATTGCTACTGTCTTTAGAACTGTAACCTTCTGGTTGTTGCATGTACACTTCTTCCACTAAGTCTGCGACGCCCCACCTCTATACCCACGCTAGCCAAGAACACTACGGTGTAATGCTGTCAACTAGTGCGGAGAATAAGGCTGTTGAGGAGCGGCCATCCGTAGTTAGGCCTTACACTAGGATTGGTTATATCGATATGAGTGGTATATATATATTCTTTCATTTTTAATCTCTGATTTATTTACTCCCATCGACATACCCCAATTCCAGTATGAAACGAACTACGATGGTTCGTAATAGTTTAGGAAAAAAAAAATATAATAACACAGATAATATAAATGCGGAACACAGATAAAAACAGAAAGTCTCATATATATAATAACTGATGTCAGTTACAATACATTTGACACAATACATATGATACAACTACAACTGTCGACTCTGGAAGTTATATATATACAAGTACATTATCGACTAATATACATGGATACATATCAACCTATACTGTGACAGGACAACTCCAAAAGACATGAAAATTCTTCATAGCTCAAACAGCAACCCAAAGCTAAAAATCTACAACCTGTAAATACTCGGTCTGACCCGAGTATTACATTCAAAAGAAAATAATACAAGGGTCAGTCTAATACAAACTCAGTTATTAAAGCACAGAAGCAATAATAATTAAATAATCAATAGGCGATAGTCATAATAAATTTCGTCTATCCGATCTTTAAATAAAGAAATTGGATAACGATAAATATAACACGTAACAGTGTTAAACGACAAATTAGCAAATTAAACCAAATCAGAATACAATTCAGAATATTGAATTGAATAAACAAAACAGTTCAAACCATTGAAATATTAATTCGAGTAGGGCTGCAGTACACGCACGCGTGCACTGCCTTGCCACTACAGCATATGGAATATGCTAAAGATCAATAAATCAAAAAAAAATAGAATATCATAAAAGCCATACCGTGTGGCTGCAGTTCACGCTTGCGTGCACTGCCTTGCCACTACAGTGATGATGTACACAACTGGGCACAAGGTCAAACCCGAACTATTAGCTGGATTCAACACGGGGCAGGTGTACAGGCTACGACTTCAAGCATAAAGCAGATATCCAAGCAACAATGAAAAACAATGGAACCAACTCAAAACAGTCACAATATGAAGACAGCAAGTAAAACTGCAATGCTCAAACTCAGGTGGACAACACTGACTTAAGTACACAAGTGACACAGCAATGCATAGAACCAAGACACAAAGAAATGTCAAAATGATAGTGAAGTACAAAATAAGTACACAACATGACCACAAAAGTCAAGTGATCGAAGTTAACAAATGACAGGGGGTACAATGAAAGTCCACCAACGAACACAAGGTCAAACCCAAATAAAAAGACGGGTTCAACTCAGGAGCAATATAAATCAAATATCGACTTCAGCACAAGGTCAAATCCGAGTTGTGAATCTGGATTCAACACAGGTGCAACGTTAAAAAATGTACAAGTGGTCAAGACATCTAAAGTAAGTCTCAACTAAAAATCAGTGACTCAAGTCAACTACACAATGCAAATAAATATGGTCAGAACACAAATGCAAATGAATTCAACGAAGTATTTCACAAGCCAAAGACAACTGCGGTTCCGAGCATATGTCGAAACTGCAACAAATACAAACTACAGGAAGACAGTGTATAAACATGTATATACACATGTATACATACAGTGGCAATCCAGTACTCACATACAATCTAAAAATTACAAGCACATGTTCGAGCCTTCACAGCAGGTATAAAGTTCAAATGCAAGAAGTCATATTTACAAGTTGATGTGCGGGCAACACGAAAATGAATCAAGTCCAGACCACACAACTCAAAGTCAAGCTACATGGAGATCAGACTTCAAGTCAACATGGCAGAAATCAAACCCAGACTGAAATAGCATGCACAAAAGTGGAAACAGCAACCATGAAATACAAGTGCAAGTACAAAATGAATGCCACGACTATAGAGGGTCAAGGGCGGTCACAACTGTACATATTCAAATGCACTTAAACAAAGAACTCAAAGACATTATCAAGTTAATGTCGAAGTTCAACCAAAACATCAACTCGATACAGCAAGTATACATATATGCAACTCGAAGTCAAAACAGCAATTGGTACCAAACCAAAGTCAACAGAGTCGAAACCGTAGGGGTCACCAAATCAGTGATGACTACGCAAAACAAGCAGCTCAAAATCATCTCAAGCATCTCAACAAAATCGAATGGGCGAAGCCCAAAATAGACAAAATCATCAAAAATTCAAAGCAATGATAGCTCAGAAATTACGCAATGAAATTCACGAATTAGAACAAGACAGAAATCAACGAGATTCGACTAGATGTGAGTAATTTAAAAATCACTCACCTTGATTACGAGCTCGAACAATTCAAAGAGCTGTGAGCAAAGGAGAATCGATCTAGCACGGCAGCGGATTCATCGCTTGATCGCGCAGATAAAGTTGGCCTCTTCGAAAATCAAAAGCCCTAATTTGGATCGAAGGACGAAAAGGAACGGCCGCCATTTTTATTTCCTTTCGTTTTATTTGGTCAAGGGTTTGAACGAATGAATCCCACGAGAGAGAGGGGAACGGGTTTGCTAAAAGAAATGAAGAGGAGAACCGGTTATTGCCATTTTCTACACAAAAGGAAACCGGCCAATTAACATAAAAAGGGAACGGGCCAAATGAATTATTTAAAGCCCGTATACTCTTAAACAAAATTTTGAAAATAATAATAACCCGAATCAAAACTCTAAATAGCACTTAACAAACCAATCTAATCGTCATTTGACGATAATTAAATAATTGTGAAATCCCGGGTTGTTACAAACTCTTCATTTAAGAATGCATTGTGCACTTCCAACTGTCTTATTTCCCAATGCTTGTGTAGGGCTAAAGTTATTATAAGTCTAAAGTTATTATAATTCTGATTGTTGCTGGTTTAATCACTGAGGAGAAAGTTTCATTGAAATCATAACCATACTGTTGAGTATATCCCTTTGCCACAAGTCTTGCCTTATGCTTGATTATTCTGCCATCTGCATCTCTTTTGATTTTATAAGTCCACTTGCTTCCAACTATATTTTTGTAATTTGGTGGTGCAACTAAGACCCATGTTTTGTCTTTAATCGATGCATTGTATTCTTCATCCATGGCTTTCCTCCACCTTTTGCCTTTAACAGCTGATTCATATGATGTTGGCTCTACTTCATTAATTTGAGTATTGAATATTGTGGGTTTAAAAATACCACTTTTGGATCTTGTTATCATAGGATGTTGACTAATGGTTGGTTGTGTCACTTGATGTTCAGTCATATGGTGATTAGTTGCTTCATTTGTTGAGTCTTCATTGCCTTGATTTTCCTATATATCTACTTGCTGCTGTTCATTATGCTGTGAATTGTCCATATTTGCGCTTTACTCTGAATTGTCAATGTGAACACCCTTTGTTGCTTCATACTTTGTTTTATTATCTTTGTTGATCCAACCAGACAGATCAGGTATTTGATTTGTGCTTGCATTATGGATAGCCATTCCTTGTTTGTGTTTTTCCTTCTCTGCAAAAGGGAAAACACTTTCATTAAATACCACATGTCTTGAAACACAGAGTCATCCTTGATTGTCTAAATACATGTAGCCTTTCTGATTATCTGCATAACCCAGAAAAGTACATTTGCTAGACCTAGGCTCAATTTATGTTTATTATATGGTCCGAGACAAGGAAAACATAGACACCCAAAATTTCTTAAATACTCATAATCTGGTCTGGCACCAAAAAGTTTTTCAAAAGGGCAGATATGGTTTAACACTTTGGTTGGAATTCTATTTATAAGATATACTGCTGTGGTAAATGCCTCCCTCTAGTATCTCAAAGGCAGACATGCTTGTGACATAAGTGTTAAACCTGTCTCCACTATGTGTCTGTGTTTTCTTTCCAGCAATCCATTCTGTTCAGATGTGTGTGGGCATGTCATTCTATGTATGATTCCTTTCATAGTAAAGAAATCCTTTAGGGGTTTGAACTCACCACCACCATCTGTTTGTACCATTTTCACACTGCTATTTAACTGTTTTTCAATACAAGTGATGAATTGTTTCATAGCATTGCATGTGTCTGATTTTTCCTTTAAAAAATATATCCATGTATATCTGCTATGACATCAACAAGTGATAGATAATACATGTCCCCCTTGAGTTGAATTGTGTGAAGATGGTCCCCACAAGTCAGCTGCCACTAGCTCAAGAGGCTTTTCATATACAGTTTCAGAATATTGAAAAGGTAATTTATGACTCTTACCGATTTGACAGTGTGTGCATACATTGGAACCACATAATTTTGGAAAGGAAAATTTCTTTTCATTCAACACTTGTTTGACTACATCAAGACTAGGATGCCCTAACTTGCAATGCCATACATCAAGAATATTATCCTTTTTGTTATCATCAGTACAGACATTATTACAACCTACTGCATTGTTATAAAAGGGTCGTTTTCTCATATTGCTGAACTTGTATAAACCTTGATCCACTTTACCCTGAAATGATATATTTTTATTCAGCAAATCCCTGACAAGACAAAATGTAGGGTGAAACTCAAAATATACATTATTCTCTTTAGCAAATTGTGAGACACTGATTAAATTCTTTTTGATACTTGGTACTCTCAATAAATTATTAAGATAGAGTAGCCTTGTACCTTCTATAGTGCCTGTTCCCACATGAGATATATTTAGTGTTTCACCATTTCCCATTGCAACAGAATGCTTACCTGTGTAGCTTATATTTCCTAAGTTTAGATTTTGCAAGTTGTTGGTCATATAATTAGTAGCCCCTGAATCAGGGAACCATTCTTCCATGTTGACATCTTCTGGTCTGGTTGCATCATCTGTTGAGTTGTCTGCACTATTTCTAGATTGATTACTGGTTTGTGCTATGTTTACTGTTGGTCCTCTGTTTCTCTGACCTTACTGGGTAGTATTGTGATCTTCTTTGAATCTGAAGTAGCACTTGTTTACCATGTGGCCAAATTTCTCACAAATTTGACATTTGACCCTATTGTTGTTTGGGTACCTTCCTTTGCCTCTTCCTCTTTGACTGTTGTTTCCTCTTGAATTTTGATTTTCTTGTTTATTTTGACTATGTTTCTGATTTCTATTCTTTGTGGAGGAGGCATAGTTGGCTGAATAGTCTTCTTGCATGAGTTTTCTTTGCTCAACTCTACCTTCATGAGCAAGAAGTGCTGAGTGGACATACTCAAAGTCTGGCAATGTTTGTTGTGTAGCAAGAAATGTCACTAATGACTCATACTCTTGATCAAGATCATTTGTGATGACAAGAATCTGCTCACTATTAGATATCTCGTGACCAACAGATTTCAATTTGTCACAAAGATTCTTGATCTTAGCAAGATACTCTCTCATATTTGTATCATTATTTCTTGCATTTTGTAGCTCGCTTCAATAGTGCATTACTCTGGCTGCTGACCGTGAACTAAAAATTCTTTCAATGGTTGACCATATCTTATATGACGTATAACATCCAACAAGTTGTGATACAAGACTCTGACTAATAGAAGATAATAGCCAAGATGCAAGCAAATTATCTTGCCTTTGATATTGAATGAAATCTGGGTTGCTAATAAGTGTCCCTTTATCATCGTGATGTTAATAAGAGGGATTACCTTGGTTACCTTCACATAATCTTGCAGATCGTAACCCCTTAATGCAATTTCTACCTGATATTTCCATGTTATATAGTTGCCTTCATCTAATGGTGTGTTGATTGCCTGATTTTTAGGCCTGATCAAGATTGGGTCGATGCTTTGACCATTTCTGGATCTGTTGCCTGTGTTTACAGAGGTGGCATCATCATCTTGATTTGCCATAGTGGATCAAGAACACAAATGTTCGGATATCTTGATCAAGAAAGCAATTGTTTGGCGAGGCAGTGATGAACTTGCATCTAATGCAGATGAGGATAGGACAATCAGATGAGGAGACCTTGATCAAGAAGGCAATGCTTTAGCGAGGCAATGATACACTTGCAGCCAAAGCAGGCTGTAATGATTGAGATATGTGCAACCAGATGAGGAGATGAAGATTCAGAGTCTGATCCTCTTCTAGGATGGCACACCAATGTAGGAACCGATGAAAATCTGATACTATGTTGATCACAAAAAGGGTATGCCTCCCCTGTGATGATAATGTTCTGAGGGGAGAAAGGAGAAATCACTTTCTCTGATCGACAACTACCTTTTGGCTACTTTCGCTCTGATACCTTAAAATGAAAAATGATCTTTTATTATTCTCAGTTTTCATAAAAACAAATACAGTGCAAATGCTTGTATTTATAGAATACAAAAGACCTCTGGGCTAAAGAACAGGTCCAGCCCAATACCAGAACATAAACGAATACAAGGCAAATAAAGAGAGCCCGAGACCACATATCCTTATTACACCCCACTCTACTACCACAGAAAAAATTACAATCATTGCTTGCCTCGACATCCTGCTATGAACAGCACTTCACAACAACCCAACAACAAAATCGAAAAAAATTCCAATGTTTTACCTGAACCTCTACATCATTTTCTGCCCGCGGCCTCTCTGACCAAACATCTCCAAACTCTAGCAATCGACCACATGCTCAACATCCACTACCTCATTAAAAAATTCATCTACCTGCAACCGCGACTTTGACGCTCCAGTTCCATCACATCCCAAGCTGCAAAACTCCACAATCGAATTCACCTCTATCCCTAATTCTTCGAACCAAGAAAAAACAATCGCCTCTTCTTGAATCTAGAGCAATTGCCTTATCAATAGCAATGCCATTAACTCCATTCCAACATCTATCAACTCTTAATACCAGAATTTGCAACCACGCACTGCCTACAATCGAACACCTCAACAACCACATCTCGAATCGAGAACCACGACCATTCCACGCCTCACCCATAATCGATTTCATCGAATTCGCTGTTGGCATCGTGAATTGAGAATTTGATTTTGTGAATTAGTGCGTTCGTTTTCTATTTAATTTGATTTCATGAATTAAATGGCCGTTCAAATAAGTGCGTTCTTTTATAAATCGATTTGAGGTAGGCATTTGTTTTCCCTTGAGCCGGGTCGGGTTTTGTTTTTCCTTTTTCGTCTTTGTTTTAATTTGTTTAAGCTTTTTGTTTTTTTCCATCTTAAAAAAAATTGTTTTTATAATTTTGGTTGAGTTCAATTGTTTTTGAGTTTTCTTTTAGTTAAAAAAAATCACTTGCCTAAAGAAATTTTTCTTTGAATTTGTCTATTTTGTTTTTAGTGACATGTCTTCTTTTTTCTAAAAAAAATTTGGAAAGCAAGTTTTTTCGTGTTGTGTTTTCAATTGCTTTTTTTAGGTTAGTTTGCTTTGTTTTATTTATATAATTTAGTTTCTTCTTTGAATAAAAAAGAAACTTTTACATATATCTTGTTTTTAATTTTCAGTTTACCAAAGCAGATTGGCAGAAGTGCTTGCCAGAAATAATTACCTGCTTGCTTGCTTAAAAAAAATGCTGCTTAAAAGAATTTTTTTTGCTATTAATTTGCACACTCTGGTATCGTTTTTTCATCTCTTGTTTTTTATTTGAATTTCATTGTTAGTTGCTTACGTTTACATTTATATATAAAAAAAATTCAAAATCCAAAAACAAAAACAAACTTCATTTTATTTGCATTGTAAATTCACGTTTAATTTTTGTTTTGCATTCATCTCATCCTGTTTTATTTTCTAAGGGCAATACCGCAATTCACATAAGATGAGGGATTTCATCACCCTTTCCTTACCCCACAAACATAGTTCATCGTAGAATTTGACTAATAATAAAGGTTAGACATTCAACTTAAGGGTGTCGCGAGCTCACTTAGAGCTTAATTATATCTTCACAATTGTTTTCTTTGGACAATTTTATTCCTTGGTGTCTAGGCTACGATAGAGTAATAACCATTTATAAATATTACAGTGATTCATAAATATTATAGTGTTTGTTCCTCTGAAGGTACTTAAACCATCGATTACATTGCTACGGTGATTCGTGGTGCATCGATAACTCCTGCCTCTTACCTAGCTGAGAAATATTTTTGTTGATTTAAGAAAAAGTACGATTATACAATTTTGGGTTAGGAGCTACTAAGGACGTAGAACTATAATTAAGTTCTTTGCATTCATTTAGTTGCATTAGATCATGCATATAAAAAAAATAAAAAAAATTCAAAATTCAAAATCCAAAAAAATTGTATATTCTACTTAATTTTTTTATCCAAAATAAAAAATCCTTTTTCATCCATTCCTTTGAAAATGTCAATAAAAAAATTCAAAAGTAAAATAAAATAAAACTTTTCAAAAATGTAAGAAAAATTGAAAAGTCAAAAACAAAAATCAAAATTCCATTTTCTAAAAACAAAAATCCTTTAAGTAAATATTTGAAAATTCAAAAACAATAGAAAAATTAAAAAAAAACATATAAAAATTTGAAAAGGATAAAAAACAAAAAGAAAAATAATAATCAAACTTGTCTTTTGAAAATAAATATTATTTGGTAAATATTTTTCTTCCTTTAAAAAAGAAGAAAAAGAGAAACAATTTTTCACCTCATTTTCCAAATCTAGTTTCATTATCTAAACTCGATTCGAACTTCTTTCTCTTCTCGACTTTCACTTGTGCATGAGTACTTGGACTTGTGACACAACAACAAATGGGCAATTTTCCAAATCTTGTACGATGGACTCGAAAACAGCTCACGAACCATGCTCGAATCAATGTGTCAATGCAACTTTCTTGCCCAACATCACGACGATGCTTGGCGATTTCTTGAAAACCTTGCTGAAAAATCATCCTAATAGGAACGTTCAAACGAAAAATCAATTTACTCATAATCGAGGGAACATTTGATAGGATCTTCTTTTGCTTTGGAAGCTAAGGTCGACGCAATGATTGAAAAAATTAGATAACGTTTTCTCATTGAATCAAATGAACCAAGCTTCCCAACTGATGTACTATAAATGCAACGATCCTAATCATGTAGCCGATCAGTGCCCCAATTCTGTCGAACAAATAAATGCTTTCAAAAAAGCAAAAAACGATCTATTTTCTCCAACATATTATCCTGGTTGGAGAAACTATCCAAATTTTGCTTAACTAGAACAATCCCAACACGATATGGTTCGTCCCAATTTTCAAGCATTCCCGAATAATGCTTCGAATCCTCCCTCTAAGACCGGCCTACTCTCCTACAGACTACCGAATGCCTACATAGACCAAGGATAACCGATCCACCCAACTATGAGGTACCGACCCACTCCTCTCCTAGACTCCTACCGACCTATTCTGCTGACAAAGTCCTATCGACCCATACCTCCTTGGACGACCTACTAGCCCACTACCGTTCAAGGTGCAGAACTCTTCTCCCTCACGAAACACGACTCTCTTCTCCTATACATCAAGGAACTCAATTCCTAACAGCGCCAATGCTAACTCCTCTCATTCTGGTGTAAACTCCCACCAATGACACTTCGTTGTCTGCTCCTATCACTCATACTTCACTATGTTTTTCTCTTCTTCCCTTTTTATTATGCATGGTTGTATGTGCCTAAGGTTCAAACCTAGTTCGAGTTAAAGAGGGGATGGCCTAGAAGTTCATAATAAAACGTGAAAGCTCACCTATATGTGTGTTAATTCGGAGTTGGAGTGAATAATTCTCAGAGTTTGGAGTCGAGGGGTGTGTTGAAATCACATTTGGAGAATGTTAGAACAAAGGGGTGAGGTAGTTCAGTGGAATGAAGGAGATGGAGTTTGGAGCTATACTGGGGAAGATGAGATATAAAATGAGAAGTGGAAAGCAAAGAACAATGAGGTGGATTTTTATATGGGGTACGAGAAGATAAATGGGCTATTCCCGATGGAACCAGTCAGCACGTGTTGCTGGGTCGGTGAAGTAAGCACACACCATGTGGGTCGGTATGAGTATGACCGACCCACCATTCTGCCAAGAGAACCGATTGTGTGGGGTCGGCCTCCTTATGCTGACCCAATTTTGTTAATAATAATATTATTATTATTATTAAATAATTAAAATGATATCAAAATAAAGTGTGTATATATATACACACACATTTAACGATAATCGAAGATGATAGTGCAATCGAAAGGTGGATTTCACCCGATAGGTGGAGAAGCATAGGTTTGGAAGACCCAGTGTGATTCAGCCTTCTAGAGATCGTATACATCTTGCTTTTGAAAATTTAAGAACAGGATCTAAACGACCGATGAATATCATTCTGAATGAAATAGCTCCTGAAAGTAAGGACTTATTGCTGATTCAAAGCACGTCGTGTTGATTCACACGACGCACTTTGGAGGGCAAATGTTACCTAACACTTTGGCCCGGTTATATGGCGATAGTCACAGAGCTTATAATTGAACCTCGATGGGACTCAAGCTAAGAGAGGATTGGAAATATAAGAGACTGATGTAACTCGAGTTTGGTTCGGCCCATACACATAGGCCGACGCTTTTGACACTGGCTAGGCCAAAGTGGTTCGGCGTTGCTGTGTAAACCTGGTGAGTCGGCCAAGATGGTCAAGGCAAAGTAGCTCGGTGTGGATGGGTTCAGACCTGGTGGTTCGGCCGATTGTGGTTCGACCTTAGGAGTATTAGATCGTGTGTCGTTCAGTCTTGTGGACGACATGCATCGCTCGGTCCAGGAAGTCATAGCGGTTCATCATGCACCACTCGGTCAAAGGTGGAAAGCCAAAGCTGCTTCGGTTGACTAAGGCTCGGCATTGGTGGCTCGACCTTAATGGTTCAGCATATGCGGATCGGCTTAGCTAGTTCGTTGCGCAATGAGAGAGATAGTATATTCTGGGGATCTACGACGAGGTGAGGAGTTCGGCCCAGCTTTATTTCGAGATACACCACAAGATGCTCCGGGATCCTTAAGAAGTTGCTTCGAGTCAGTTAGTAAACGACCACAGTTCAGACATAGAGGATTGATAAAACATGGTTCGGCCATATTCGTTCAGCATTGCCTGGATCGGTCAGTTTGAACTAATACTAATGGGCCGATCTTTCTTGGTCGTGGGTCTGTACAGGGATACCAGCCTACTTTCGTTTATAAATAGAGGGGCGGGGGTACAGCTGAAGGGGCCTTTTCACGAACTCCAAGGATACTCTTCCATTTCTTATGCTCACTTCTTTTTTGTTCAAACTTGCATTCAAGTTGTTTGTTTACAGATTGTATCTGTACTGAAGTAATTGAAAAAGTAATAAAGATCATATTCAAAGTGGACATAGGCAATTATGCCAAACCACTATAAATCTGGTGTCCCCTTTATTGTTGTTCTTTTTGCATTCAACTGCGTTGTTTATCTTTTTTAATTTTTATTAACCTCTCCACACAGCTCTATTCAAGGGTGTTGGTGACCATTTTTGGTGCTAACAATATATATATGTATATGTATATGCATATGCATATGCATATGTATACGTATATGTGTATGCGTATGTCTATATGTGCATATTCAGTGAAGTATCATATAAAATTGATTATTGCATATATATTCAGTTTGAATATATATTCAGTTTGCATATATACACATACATACATGTATACATACATATATATATATCTGTGCGTGTGTCTGTATATTCAGTGAGGTATCATATAAAATTAATTATTTGCACATATATCAATGTTACTACCATTATATATTCCATTGGCATGAAGGCATCACGATGACAAGAATGTCAAAGTTGAAGGGTCTCGTAGACAAAGGAAGTGTTAAATTAAAGAAAAGCAGGTCATCAAAGCCATTGGCGAAGGCCTACAATGATGTCGCATACCATTGGTCCCGCTTATTATCAATAAAGCACTATACTTTATTAAGGTCGTGATATCGAAAGACAGCATATCATAAGCAATCAATGTGATAGAGGCATGATATATCATCAATGTCGCTTCTCATCGTTGCCATCTCTTATCAATGCTTCTTCTCCTTGATCCTACCTCCTATGAATGCTGTTTCTCCTCAATGATGCCTCTTATTAATGTCGCACTTCACCATTGTGATAAAGAATGTCGCATTCCATCAATATAAGTAAAGAAGATTACATCATGCCAATAATATACAAGAGCATATCGCATGCTACCAGTAGATAAAGGATGTCGAATGCCTTTATTTCTAGGGATGTTGTGAAAAGCTATCAAGATGCATGCTATCAGAATGGTGATGTTGTAATCCTTCAATACACCAAAGGATGCCGTGAATCATCATATCAAAGCAACATCCCAAGCGCCATCAAGATGGAACTTGATGCCAAAGATCAAGCATGCCTCATTGACACGTGGCATTCATGTCGCATCTTTCTACCCCTAGAAATACAGAACTAGGGACATGGAGAAGGGCGATAAATTCCTTTCTCATTCATTACTTTCTAAAGTTTATAACCCTAAACCAATTTGAGGATTTTAGTGCCAATTGTAACTTACAAACTTTACTAGGGCTGGTACATGTACATTCGCATAGTATATTAAATAAAGAGACAAGATGTTTGGTTCATGATTCTCAAGCATATATAAATTCAACATGATCATTGGCTTCACTATTGAGAGACTTTAGAAAATAAGGCCTTGGTTATTCAACAACTTTATAGGATATTAAGGAAGACTTCCTAAATTATAATTTGTTTCGAATTCTCAAACACATGTGATTTGATCATAACTTGTTTTGGATTCCTAAACATTCATGATTTCGAAGTTAATATTGATTCAACATGGAGCATGTGCCTTCCTAGAAAATTAACCTAGGATTACTAAAGATTCTACTCCACCAAGTTTCATTCCATACACTTTTTGGCAGTTAGTGAAGAAATTCATTAGTGATCCACAAGTGGAACTACCCTTAACCTATATATATAGGGCTTATAGGATTTATGCCTACCAAGCATATCACATCAAGGAGCTATTCCAAATCCCATCCAACCTCATTTGGATAATAACTATATCCAAACAAGGATCGTCCAAGCCTCGAGCAGCAAGGCTAACCTACAAATCACTAGTGATCCTTGATTTCATGAAGAGCAACTAATGATATTAGCACAGGAAGATAAGAGAAGATAAGTAACTCCTTGTAATCTAGATAAATGAAGTTTAAACCTATTTCACATAGGGCCTACACCAATCTTTGCTTTGGGAAGCAAAGATAAGAAAGATAACATCATCATAGAAATGAGAAAGAGAATTCAACTCCAAGCAAGGGGAACTATCATTGAAAGAGAAACAATAAAAGACTTTGATCACTTCACCAAAAAGTGGAAGTATGTGCGTAGCCGTTTCCATAAATTGAACAAGATTTAAAGCCCTTTAAAGGGATTTTTTTTTATGATGTCTAAAGAGCCCATCACATACAAAAGAGCTAAGTGGAAATCAAGGGAATCAAGCTCCAAAAGTTCATGGTTTCTAAGAACTATTCTCTTACTGCTTCTGATGAAGATATTTACCTTCTAACAAAGGAAATGCTAAAGTATTGGCCTTCTCAAAAGAAACGACCCTCGAAAGACAATATTGTCATTATCACCGCTCAAATGGCCATGACACTAATTAATATCGAAGCTTAGAAGGGATGATAAACAATTTCCTAAGACAAGGAAGGCTTTAAGAATTTATAAAGGGATGTTGAACAACTCGACAATAAAGAAAGATTCTTAAAATGAAACAAGTATATCTACTAGAAGAATCATAAAAGGAGTAAGAATCTCCTGAAAATAAAGGAAAAGGCTAAATCATTACCTATAAGATAATAAGGGGCAAATAAAGCCTTTGATCCCACCATTAAGGCCTGGTCAAAGCACTTTCTAGAGGGAGGTCAGAGTAAGCCTCTAGTCCTACAAGAAATAGCCTTGCTAAAGTATCTACAAGCCTTCGGTCCCGCTTACGTGGCCTAGTCGGAACACCTTCTAGAGATAGGATGGAGTAAGCCTTCGGTCCTGCCTAAGATAGTATGGCCAAAGCACCGAACCAGCCTTTAGTACCGCCAATAAGGCCTAATTGAAGTGCCTTCTGGAGGGAGGTCAGGTGAGTCTTTAGTTCTGCTTAAGGTTTCTAATTAAATGCACTAGATGAAAAACCTAAATCATCACCCAAGATGGTGATAAGGGGTGCGATCCAAATTGAGATCATTACTTAAAGATGGTAACAAAGAAATCAATCAAAGCCTAAATCATTACCTGAAGAGTAATAAGAGGCAGTCTTATAGAGGAAGATCAAATACAAAAGCAAATCAAACTCAATCATAAAGAAAGACTGAGGCGGTCTTTTAGAGCAAGATCAATTACAAAAGCAAATCAAACACAACCCTAAAGAAGCATTTAGGCAGTCTTCTAGAGGAAGATCAAATGCAAAAGCAAATCATATTCAGTCCTAAAGAAGGATTGAGGTAATCTTCTAGAGGAATGTAACAAACCTGTTTTAAAAGTTGTAATATTAAATTAATTTAATTAAAACAGAAGTGCTTGAATCTGATTGTGACAAATTATATTTTTGAATCAAATTATTATTCAATTAGTCAACTTAATGAAAGTTAATTAGTTAATAAATTCCTTTTGGAATATTATATTAAAATTCGAAAGAAATGTTTTATGAATATAAAATATTTTAAAGTATAAATAATTTTATATAACTGAAATAGTGGAAGAGAAATAATTTTTTCATCATCAATACAATATAATAGGAGATAAAATTCAATTGGGTTAAGGTAATGAATAACTCAATAGAATTGAATGATATTGGATTGCATGAAATTAAGTAGTCATTGAAATATTTATATTTTGTAAACGAAGTGTAATTCAGTTTAAATTGGAATATAATTATAAATAAACTAAAAAGGAATTGCTTCGAAAAAATGGTTGAATTAAATTGAAGTAAAGCCTAAGTAAGTAAGTTAATACCTTATCTTTTGTTAGCCGCACGCCTATCACATTAAAAAAAAACCAAAATCACATTCTCTTCCTTACCCTCAGAATCTTGAAGCCGCTCTCTAATCTCCAAAATTTGGAAACCATTTGAACGATAAACCCGATTCGAAATCGATCCACGAAGGTGTAGCCACCAATTGGTTATTGGAGCAAACACCAACGACGCGCGATGATGAGTAGGGCAGAAGTCGATGTCGATAGTGGAGGCTGTGCATGCCTGGACTGGTCGCTACTCTGTATATTGGGGCGGCGATCGAAGTATAGGGTGGCGTGAGTGGTTTCAAGGGCAATGGACATGATGGTTAAGGCAATGGTAGTTGGCGATTACAGTAGGTAGTGGACACTGATGCTCAAGGGGACAGAGGTTCTGACGATGTTAGGCGCGAGCAATGATGGAATGAGTGATGATGGTGGTGTGCTTGCGCAGAGAGCGATCGTTTGGAAAGTTTAGAATCGCTTGAAATTTTGGTGGGTTATTCTTACGTTACGAATTATATTTCTAAATGTTAGAATTTCTTTTGCATGTTATTGGTTGATTATGTTATAATCTTTGGTTGTTAATGGTTGAACTGGATAGAGATGCTTGAATGCTTATGATTGATTGATTATATGGTAAGTTATTTTATTTAACTCACACCCTACATCTGAATTAGTTATATCGTTGTTTGTATGCCTAGTTTTAGTTATGAATTTTGTAAATATTGGTAATGATGGAATGATAGGAATGAAATAAATAACGTGCCATAGTTTTTAACTAAATTGGTGTTTAAATTGATTGAATCATGTGTTTAAAATATGAAATTTGAATAGATAGTTGAAATTGAAACAAATGATTAAAAATAAGATTATACGTTAAGATTTGAATTGTCATTGTAAGTTTGGATTGATGGTTGATTATGAAATTACATGTACATTGGAAACCATCAAAATACATTTGATTTTGTAGTTAAATTATACGATGATTGTGCACTGTTGAAGTGATCGGAGTTGTCGGAAAGCAACTTAGATCGTTAAATAATTCTGTATTACGGAGTTTTTAGAGCAAGGTTGTCAATAGTAGTTACAATTTTGATGGGTTACTGGCCTAAATTGTTTAAATCTTTTTCAAAGAATTTAAAAAGTGTGATTTAATTTATTTTGATTCTTATTGGAAATTTAATTTATTGGTTATAGTTAAATTATACTATTATTGATTTCCAATAGTAATTAACTATTTTTAGTTGAAATTGCTTTAAATGTTAATTTAAATAAATATATCTATTTATAGATATAAAGCTTGTTTTAAAATGGATTTACCTAAGATTTTTAAGTTTACAAATAAGTTATAGTTTTAAAGTGTTTATGAAGTAATATTATATATATCTATATAGTTTAAAATATCAATTATTTAAGTATTGTTTTGATTCAAAGAAAAAATAAAGAAATTTTATTTTGAGACCTAAAACTTTGTAACTCATTTCTTTTTATATATAAGAGTTATTGGATTTTAAAAGTGATTTTGAAAAAATTATAATATAAAATACTAATTTAAAACTCTTTTAATTTATTTATGGATTAACAAAGGTGAGAAGTTTAAAAGTGAATTATAGATAAAATATTTTAGAAATCATTATCTATATGATAAAATTGTATTAATTACTTTCAACCTATAAACTATCATTGGTTTTTATTGTATTTCACTTTCAGCTAATTTTATGCAAGTTTGAATTAGATTTCTGATGAATTTCGTGATTTTCTATGAAACAAAAATTTTTATTAAACGATTTAATTATCGGATGGTATGGGATACTTTGTACAATTCTTTCGATTATTATTATAATTTTTAAATAGAGTTTGAGTGGAAATTACTCGCTTTTAGTAAATACTTGAATTTACTTTCTGGTATGGAACAGTGAGTTAAATTCTTGTAATTACTAAAGTGACGGTAATTGTCACTTAGAGTTGTATTGTCTTAGGGTTTTCGGATTTCAGATCGATAGATCCTTGAGAGAAGATAACTCATTTTTCATTGATCTAAGAATCAATACATTTTTAGATTTGGGTAGGCATATCTCTTTCAGAAGATCTGTTATGGTGTAAATACGGCTGTGTCATTTGGAAAGCAGACTTTTACATGCATCACAGTCTATAGATACTACAAACTATCAGTTTAATTTGTTTTATACAGTTAGACTATGTTTACCTCTTTCAGAACATAAATTTGCATAGGACAGATTAGGTACATGACTACTCTTTTCTTTGAGCGGTGTCCCTAATCTGCTGTTTCTTTCGAAAGGCTTTCTACCCATATAGTGGGTCTCTATCGGTTGATTTCATATCACTGTATTAAACTCATAAATGACTAACATTATTATTTCATTAATGATGATTAATTCTTTAAAGATTTTAGTATGGATATTCTATATCCTTTGTGGCTCTGAGGAATTTTGAATTGGTTATCACCATATTTTGACGTGATTGTCTATTGAGACTTGATATGTATTTATGAAATGGTGATTTGTTAGATATTCCTTGAGTATTTGCTTTGGCATATTTTATTTGTGGCTTATTCCTTGTTAAGTCAAAATTTTGAAATTTGTATCAACTATTTTGATATGCCTTTATTAAATTTTTTTTGGGTTTTAGGCATATTTTGAGATGACTTATTTTTTACTTAAGTCATTTATGGATACATATAGTGAATTTAATCAATATGCCTTATTATAATTGTTTGTCCGGCATACTTTATATGGCTTATTATTTTAAGTCATAATTTTATACTATTAGTATCCCATCTATTATTTAGATATAGTCTGACTCGTTTATTATTTTAATGCTCGGATCGGGCCGAGACTACAAGTACAGGGACCCATTGACCTTTGGATTTTGGACTGGCATTGAAGTAGACTATTTTTATAGTTTTAGTTTATTTCATACTTGTATATATTGACAGTTAGGAGTTTATGTCATCTATATTATATAGTAGTGACTTGGTACCTGATACAAGATTTAGGATATGATGTATATTTATGTGGGTCTTGTACTCATATTTTGTAGACTCACATTCTATTATGTATATGATGATATATATTATTCCGCTATGATATGCGACTCTAACTCTAATTTATCTATATTATATACTATTCTAAATATTTTTAATCGGTATGTTTATTACCTTATACTGATACTGTACACGTCAATTTTCATTTCAAATCCTCAAAGGTAAAAAAAGCCGTGTTAATGTTAGTATAAAGATATTTTACATTCGATCACCCTTAGCCAACTGTACTCTTCGGATTAGCAGGCGAAATTACTAGTAATGTTCTTTGCTAAACTAGGCATAACAGTGGGGTTGTCACAAGGAAGATCGATTAGAAATAAGTCACTCGTGCTCAAAAGCAATCTTCTAGAGGAAGATTAATAAAAAATGAGCCGATTGTGCTCCAAAGCAGAAATCGAGCAATCTTCTAGAGGAAGATCTATCAAATACGAGCCATAATGTTTCGAAGAAAGTGAGAATTCCTTATTAACGCAAAAGAAAATATTTTTTCCAAAGGGATTTTTTGGTCTTCCATTCATATTATTGCTTGATGAATTTTCTGGTCTACTTTTCAGATTATCATTACTGGATAATTTTTTGGTTTTCTATTTAGATCATGATTATCGCTAGATAATTTTCTAGGCTTCAATTCAGGTGCCATTATTTTCAGATGACTTTTTGATCTTTTTTTCAAATTATTATGCTAGATGGTTTTTCGGTCTTCCGTTCATGATTCAATCAAAATTATTACCTATTATGGTAATCAAATCGAGTTCAATGCCTATTATGATTATGATTATGATTCAACTTTCTTACAAAAAGAACATTAATCTCCGAAATTAAGCAAACTATCGGATGTCTATTAATGAAGAAGCAGACTCTTACATCAAGATCCAATTTATTGTCTTTATACTAACTAAGGTTCCGAATGCTCAATCAGTAAGGCTTTTGATTCACTTAACAAGTAGATATTGGTCTATGTATTAAAAGCTCAAAATACATAAAGGCGGATTATGCTCAAAACAATATCCGCAAAGCATCAAACTGAAAATAAAAAGCAAATTTCAAGTCTCAAGAAAAGAAAAAGAACATAATTCAAATTATCAACCATTCAGGTGTGAGTTTATTTACCATTTAATACATTATGTACAGGAATGGCATGAACAAAAGAATGGATAACAAGTAAATCCAATTAAAATTCTGCAAATGATTATATGACTGCATTAAAAATTTATTTAAGCTCCTTCTCTTTCTTACAAATAGTATTCGCATTGTCGACTGAATCGATTTGAATTTTCAGTGCACGACCAAGCGCCTTGTTGGCACTTTTGTGAAGCTAAATCTTGCTCTTTAATTTCTCAACCTTCTACACAAAAGTGTGTTTTTCATGCTCGAGTCTCTCAACTTTATCCTCATTAGTATTAAGACGAGAAGAAACCTTATCACTCCACCACTTTCTTAAAAATTGAACGCATTCAAATCTAACTCTTTGGCACCATCTGGTGATTTCACCATCATCCAATCCCGAAGCAGGGTTTAACAATGTAGAAAATTTTTCATGACCAATCAATAAGGAATGAGTAGGAAGGTTGGATTCGCCTCCACTCGTGACAAGTTTTAAAGATTAGCAACACGCTTGAGTTTTCAATAATTCCACCTCGTGACCCATCACCTTCTGGTGTAATCGTGTAATTTCCGCATCAACTTTGACACTTTGGACATAATGTCTAGATTGGAAAATTGTGTTTATCTTCCCATTTAGCTTAAGGATTCTCCTATCCCTCTCTTTAATTTGCTTCTTTATATCAAAACTTATCTATTTGAAACTACTAACTGTAGATCATAATTTGTAATATTTTTCATGCCATTCTTATGCATCCGGATTATCCAGAAATTGTAAAGCCAGAGTGCCTTGAGAAGTGAGTTTCTTCTTGCATTCTACCTTAAGTCTATCTTTAACAGAATCAAGTCGATTAAGGATATCTGAGCCGCTAGATGTGGGTGTCAACTTTTTTCCTAACAAGAAAAGAAATCAATACACATAAAAGAATCTTTATTAAACGCCAAAGGTTTACAACTTAAGCAAATTCAAAATTACATGAATTCCATATACAAGTAACTCTTATAGTCTTGAAACAACAGTTTTGGCCTTTTTAAGAAATCCAATAGAAAAGGTAAGCTTCAATCCCTTCCGAGGTAGTAACTGGAGGGAACTGATGATAGTCTCATTTAACGGTTGGAGGGCTAATGTGACTACATAGCAATATAGCATGATAAGTTTGAATTTTACTAAGTAGTTTATCCTTCTCACCATCCAATAAATCAAAATTAAAGTAAGGGAATTGTGTATAAACTTTTGGTGGATCTCTAAGAAAGTAATGTTTTTCTAATTGAAATTTTCTGAGAGTTAAGGACTTTTCTCTAAAGTGTCTCTTTAACTTGATAAATTTACTCAACACTTCCATGGGAACAAGACTACTTGAGGGTTTCTTAATGTGTAACATATAAAAAATAAATTAAGAACAAAAGGACAAAGGTGATGAAGATTATAAACTACTTGAATTACACATTATAGTCATACAATCATTTGGCTTCGTACTATATTGATCCTTGTATATTCAGAAATAAATCTCTCCTTACTATACTTAACCTTTTCGGGAGGAAGAGTACTAGGAGAAAGGGAAACGATAGCAACCCAAGGAAGAATCCAAAAAACCCCAGGACGAGGGTCGCTTCCATTATCATCTAAATATATTTTATGAAGACGCTTAATCAATCCCCCACTTTTTTCCACTAAGAAGGGAAGGTCGATGAGAATATTCCTAGTATAAATTTTACAAAGGAATTCTACTAGGGCCTTCTTATCATCAATAAGCATCCAGAAAAGAGTCATTAACTTTGCATTCTCTCTTATAATTCTATCTCGGTAAAGGCGAGCTCTTTTCAAATAAGGGGCAGCTTGCTTTTCCTTAAAGAACTTTAATTGTACATCACTAGTCGAAAGGTGTTTATATTTGTCAGAAAGTTTGTTAAGTTCATTAACTAATCTATCATCTTCTCTGTGCGATCAACACACCTTCCTTCGACTTTTTTCATATAAAGTCTTGTAATAATACTTGGTTTTACTTCTTAACTAAGATAATAAATTTATTAACTAAAGACCATTGGAAACTTAAAACATTTAAATAGCGAATTCTATACTTGAAAGATAGGAAATTGGGCAGTTGAAACTTGAGTTTTTCCTTAGGGGAATAGTATCTAACATAAAATAAGTGGTTCTCTCATTCCTTCATCTTGTCAATAGTATTGGTGATTAAGCTCTTTGGGAATGATCGAGTATGATACAGTGGGTTATCTAGCTGCTCACTTAATATTACAAGGCTAGCCAAGATATGGAGAATTTTAGCACTCAAAGAGGGAAGTTTAGCTTCCCGAGCAAGAATTTCCAAGAATCTCAAATAAGTGTATGAGTTGGGAGTTAATTAAATCAGAGTAATATTTAGGTGCTCTAGGAAGCGCAAAAGAAAATTGGGAAAAGGCAGGTACCATGAGTGCCTGATATGGATTGGTGTGAAAACAAAGAACTCTTTTTGAGAGTTGCAAATTCTGCCAGGAGGACCGGCGGGAACGGCTTCTATGTTCATAATCTCGAATTCCTTTAGGATAGTGTCCACTTCTTATTGAGTTGTAATATGTGATTGGTTGAGATGATAATTTCCTTTCTTGATAGAAGAAGAAGGTTTAAAGCTCTTATTGGCTTTCTTGCTTGCCTTCTCACCTTCCATTTGCCTGCCATATGAGTGAAGTATTGAATATTTTGTGAAATTCAGAATTTTTATGATATAAAATAGACAATTATATGCTAAAATGAAAAGATAGTAAGTTAAGCAGAAATTACCCAAGCACCAATAGAGAAGTGTTGAAGTACAAGTTATCGGTTGTACTTGTAACAGGATTTTGACCATTAAATAATCCGTGCCGAATTTATGAAGTTCTTAAGTTTTTAGTCAATCAAAAATATGTAAACAATTGTTAAATCGATGGTGGATGGTGAATTTATAGTTATACAAAAGAAGCCTGATCGAATGTCAAAATCATTAAACTGATGTCAAAATGATAAGTAACCGAAATCAACGAATGATGTCAAAATGGTCTAAAATTATTTTTATAAAAAATATGAAGTATATGAGTAGTTCATGAATTTTCCATACGATAACTATGATACAAATTAGTGATGTTGTATAAAATTTGAAACCACAACAATGTAAATAGTTGTCAAAAAGAATAATGATACAAAATTTAAGATTATCAGAATCATATGATAACCCCTTAAATTGATATCGCACTCATAAATGAATGTCACACCTTTGTTTAGTTCCTAACATTATAAGGATCTTACATTGTAAAATTTTCTATGTTTCGAATTGGTTGTCGAAACATAATAAAATGGGAAAAACTATTTGATGTCGAACATCAGTTTGATGCCGTAAGGGAACAATTTCGAAATCAAACAAATTAATATCGGTTTTTGGGTTTAACAAAGCTATTCGCTTTGTAAATAAATTAGAAGCTCTTAGGATTGATGTTTCCTGACTCCAACTAACCCATAAATCCTCCATCGACATAGTAATTAAAAATTAATTCAATTTGTAAGCATTATAGATCATTATTTCAATTAGTGATATGAAAATTAGCGTCTAAACCAAATGTCGATTCGAATCCAAGTCCCCAAATAAAACCCTAATCATGATTCCGATACAAAAATATCTTAACTCAGGTTATTAATGTAACTAAAAATGAAGACCGTACCTTGATATTAGCTTTGATGCCTAAGGTTGAAAATTACGAATGATTTTGAGAATTTCAAATATTTTCTTTTTGCTTGAGTTAATTGTAGATTAAAAAGTAAATGAATAAGAAGCACCATTATTTATAGGGTGGAAGAAGATAATAAGGCGGAAGAAGATAAATAATCACCTTGGATTATATTTAAATGAGCAGTCAGGTCTGAAGAAGAGGACCAATAGGCGGAAAGTGCCATTATCAAGAAATTGACTTGAAAAGTCAATATTTCGGTTATACCGGGGGAAAATGTTATAACTATTATTGATTTCGAAGGCATAAAGGCATGACGATAATAAGAATATCGAAGTCGGTGGATCTCATAAACAAAGAAAGTGTCAAATTAAAGAAAAGCAGGTCATTAAAGCCAATGGCGAAGGCTACAATGATGCCACATACCATTGATGGCGCTTGACATCAATAAAGCACTATACTTCATTAAGGCCATGATATTGGAAGATATCTTATCGTAAGCCATCAATGTGATAGAGGCATGATATATCATCAATGCCGCTTCTCATTGATGCCATCTATTATCAATTCTGCTTTTCCTGGATGTCGCCACTTGTAACTGCCACACTTGACCAATGTGCTAAAGAATGTCACATCCCGTTAATATAAGTAAATAAGATTATCACATGCCAACAATATATAAGAGCATATCGCATGTCACCGGTATGATAAAGGATGTCGAATGCCTTCATTTCGAGGATGATGTCAAAAGCTATTAAGCTGAATGCAATTTGGATGGTAATGCTGTAATCCTTAAATACGCCATAGGATGCAGTGAATCATCGAATCAAAGCAATATCCCAAGTGCTATCAAGGTGGACCTTAATGCTGAAGATCAAGCATGCCGCATTGACACGTGGCATCAATGCCGCACCTTTCTACCCCTATATATATATAGGCTTAGGGGCATGGAGGAGGGGCAATCAATTCTTTTCTCATTTCTTACTTTTAAACTTTGTAACCCTAAATCAATTTGGGGATTTTATTTTCAATTGTAACCTTGCAAACATTATTACAAATAAGGGTTTGTACATGTACAATCCCATAGTATATTTATGAAGAGACAAGATTGTTGGTCCATGATTTTCAAGCATATATAACTTCAACATGATCATTGGCTTCACTATTTGACATTTCGAACTCTTGAGACTATGAAAAATAAGGCCTTGGATATTCAACAACTTCATAGAATATTAAGAAAGACTTCTTAAATTGTGATTTGTTTTGAATTCTCAAACACTTTTGAATTGATCATAACTTGTTTTGAATTCTTAAACATTCATGATTTTAAGTTGATACTGATTCAACATGGAGCATGTGCCTTCTGAATACATTAACCTAGGACAACTAAAGATTCTACTCCACCAAGTTCCATTTTTCTTACACGTTTTAGGTGTTAGCGAAATTATTCATTAGCAATTAAGTTTGCATATATACGTACGTATATGTGTGTGTGCACGTGCGTGTGCGTTTACGTGCGAACTAAATATATTCAAACTTCATAGAATATGCGCATGGACGCGTGCATATGCACAAACACACCCGCATGCATATATTTTTATAATTTTCATTTGAATATATATATTTAGTTCTTATTTGAATATATATTTAGTAATTGGCCGAATATATTCAAACTTCATTGAATTTGCAAACATAGGCACTTATATATATATGTATGTATGTATGTATGTATATCTGTGTGTGTGTATGTGTATGTATGTACGTATCTGTATGCATATGTATGTGTACATATTCAATGAAGTATCACACAAGATCGATTATTTTATATATATATATATATATTCATTTTGAATATATATTCAATTTGCATATGTATTAAGTTTTCATGTATATTAAGTTTGAATATATTCAGTTTGCATATACGTACACACATACAAACATACATACATACATATGTATGTGTGCAGGTTTAGTGAAGTATCGTACAAATTCGATTATCGCGTATATGTTTAGTTTTCATATATATATATATATATATATATATATATATGTATGTACGTACGTACGTATGTATCTATGTATGTATAGAGTTTGCATATATATGAAGTTTGAATATATTCAGTTTATATATATATATATATATATATATATATATATATGGATGTATGCATATTCAATGACATATCGTATAAAATCAATTATTTGCATATATATATATATATATATATATATATATATAAAGTTTTGCATATGTGCACACACACAAACACACACATCCATACATCCATACATACATATACAAACTAAATATATTTAGACTTCAGTGAATATGCACACGCACTCACACATGCACACACACACACACAAACACACACACACAAACACATATTCATTCATCTTTCATTTGAGTATATATCTAGTAATTAATTGGATATATTCAAACTTCATTAAATATGCATGCACACCCATATATGTGTGTGGGTGCATGCATATTCAATGATGAATCATATGAAATCGATTATCTGCATAAGTTTTCATGTGTGTGTATCTATGTGTACAAATGTGTGTATGTAAAAGTTGAATATTTTCAAACTTCACGAATATGGGCACATGCACAGATACATGTATTCAATTTTCATATTTAGTTAAGTTTGCATATTTAAGTTCGTGTATAATGGAATATGAAAACGAATAAATTAAATATGCAATTAAATTTGCAAACTGAATATTTTTAATTACTGATGAATATGCAACTGAATCTGCACTATTAAGTTTGCATGGAATTGAATGTGCAACTAAATAGACTGAATATTCAATTGAATTTTCCAAATGAATTTATAAAGCGAATATATTTAATTACTGATGAACATGAAAAATGAATTTGCACCATTAAGTTTGCATGCATATTACTTGGCTTCAACTTTAATTGAGCGTAATTGATATCATGCATCTACTTGTTAATTAAAATCATATATGACTCCATATATGATTGAAGTACATAGTAATTCATATATGACTACATCTGTATTTTCAGTTTGTATACGAGGCCTTGCTTATGTAAATAATTTATATATTCTCAATTTGTATATAAGGCGATAGTTTCTCCCCTGTAAAAGTCATTGAATATATTCAAATCATTATAGTAACTAATCAATTGTTTAAATAAATTTTACTTACAGTAAGACTGCATGTTTGTATCAATATTCCAAATATGAATATGCAGTAACTGCAGTTCATAATGTGTATATTTCATATTAATAGGAACAAATTCTAGAGAAACAAAGGATGATGACAAGGTTGTGGAAGAAGCAGATGATGAGGACACCAAGGACGGGACCTCTATATAGGAGAACTCCTTTACATTCAAAGCACAAGGCTTCTACTAGAAAGCCTTCTCCCATATGGGAACATTTTATCAACGAAACTCTTTTTTCCCTAATTTTCTAATATGTATTTGCAATTATTGCGTTCAACAATTTGAATGGATCCTAAATCAAATGGCACTATATATTTGAATTATCATATAGCAAAATCTTATAGGTTAATTCCACGAGATAATGATAAGAGACAAAAAAAATTAGCTTCTGGAAAAAATAGCTATAGTGAAAGTAGTTGCAATCTTATCAGAAGGTTATAGAGGAACGTAGAAAAGCATTAGTTCGAATGATAATTATTGATGAACTCCCTTTAATTTTTGTAGAGGGTGATGGTTTTCTTGAATTTTTGTAGAGGGACATGCTTCAATTATATTGGAACTCGGTGGATTCTCTGAAAATTCGTACTTTGAATCATTGCATATGATTTTACTAACTATCGATGCACAGACTTCTATTTAAAATGTGAATTATATTGTTTTAGTTGCACACTCTATTGATGATGATTGGAAATTACATAAAAGGATTACAAATTTCTATTTGATTACTAGTCATAAAAGGATTATAAAAGGAAAACTTGTTGACCTAGTTATATTCACAAGACCAACCAAAGACAAAATTCAAAGCATTCTCACTATACTAGATGACTTTCATAAGTTAACTGGCCTAAGATTTAAGTTTCTCAAATCTTACATTTTGATGGCTTGAACCAACAATAGAAGGATGAAATCATTCACCTTTCCTCTCTTCAAGAAATTCTTTACAATACTCATTACCTTGGCATGCTACTAATATCAACCAAAGTCAGTACTTTGAAATGCTTGTTATTATTTGAAAAGATAACTCAAAAACAATCTTCCCTGGCCTAACATGAAACTCTCTTAAGCCGGAAGATTAGAGCTGGTACAAGCAATTTTCATGGCTATGGCCTCATATTGGTCAAGACATTACATTCTTCCAAACAAACTTATATCCGTGATTTCAAGTGCCATCAACAAGTTTCCTTGACATGAGGATCCTTTCTCAAAGAAGATGGTCCCAATTTCCTTTTATAAAATGCAATTACCCAAAAATGATGGTGGGTTTGGCATTACTTACATCAAGCTTTGGAACAAGACTTCCCCATCTACCTACTTTAATAAATAGCTGGTACACAGAGACAACTTGTGGGTAAATAGGGTCAGGCATAACCTTATTAAAACTAGGCATTTTTGGGCTATGGATGTGCCGACTAATGCCGGTTGGTGTTGAAGAAGTACCCTTAAGCATAGGGAATCCTTCCTCCCTCATATACAATGCAATATTAAAGAAAACTCACACCACCTTTTTTTTCCTCCCCTTGGGAAAAAGCGGACCTTATTTTAAACAACATAATAAGTGTCAATTTGAGACATCTGACTAGAACTCCCCAAACTGCATTAGCTAAATATTATGTAACAAACAACTATATTAATCTTCCTTATTGCAGCTCCTACCATGTGAGGCAAATATGGGAAGCTATATCATATATCCCCTTGTTAGTTTCTAACACAACAGTTCTTTGGACTTCAAAGGCAAAGCATCTCTCAATTTATCTGACTTATAAAGTTCTCTGAATCACTAATGAAGATCGAGCCTTCCCATGGGAAAATAGAGTATGGTCAATGGATAGCCTAACAAAAGAGAACTTTCTTCTATGAAAGATAATGGCCAAAGCCATTTGTGACAACCCGTAAATCCATGCTCTTGGAATCGACAATAAACCACACATGTCTGACCCAAAAAGCACAAAATGACGAAAGGTCATGGGAAATAAGAGAGAGGATAGAAGGAAGAAAAAAGAAAAAGAAACTAAAAAACACAGGATCTCACATTGCAGCGGAACAACATATAATAGAATATCAATAATCTTTACAAAAAGGAAAAACTATAATACACATACATTAATCAGAGCACACAATCGATCAGCTTGGACAGTTATAACAACATATCCTTACAATTTCTGATAATTTAAAATAAACAATGCAGCAGAATGAATAAGTATGGGAATACGTCTCTAGCAGCCATATCGACTCCTAAGCTCCAATGCAACCAAAGCAACCTGTAAATATACTCAGTCTGACTCGAGCATCGAAAGAGGAGAACGCTCGGATTAGTCTAGTAAACCAGCATGAGAAAACATATCTCTACTTAAGTTTATAAAGTTATCAAAACTCCTTTTCAAAACAAAGGGTATCTCGTAAGACCACACTGCATATAAACACGGATGGGTTTTTACCTAACGATAACCAAACAATTTTTATCAAATCATTTGATATTATACTAGTGCTTAGGTTTTAAAGTAAAATATGGATATAGCTGAAATACTTACATCTCACATTACAGCATATTTGGTACCGTACGACGCTTATTGGAGAATGGATTCGATATAATGACTAGGCACTAGGGTACTGCCCATCACAGTACATCTCTAGAAAAATGTACCAAGACCGGACCTATCGATCCCTGACAGCACATGACCGGCCCACCCCTTACTGGATATTATCGAATATGTCATCACCCCGGTTGTTCCCAACCTTTTTAATGATATCTCATGCACAACCTATCCATAAATATGTAGATGCAGGGTATCTAGAAAGGTGACAACATACCCAAATGGGTGAGACCCACATAGCCTTGCCGCATCTCCCCTGATTTTCAGTCATTCTCGGTTGATGAGGCTTGAGGTTACGTTTTACCTTTTATATAGCAAATCAAACTTGGAATGCTAACACTGCCCATACAGGCATCAATGCAATATTAGAATTTGTCCGTATCATTTTGGGACTAGATGAAATCGAAGGCACTATTCTCTATTTCATGCATTACGGGAAATCCTTCCCTAGGAAAGTAGAGAAATAGCCCTTGCATTTAACTCTATCTTTGTCTATCTTCAACATATTCCAATTCGCAACTATTATGCCAATTCGAAATGGTTTTGGATAATAATCCTCGATCTCGGTCACTTTGAACTAACAACAATAGTTTAAAATTGGCCAATACTTTAATAATCGGTTATTTAACTATCAAAGGAACAAACATTCATCCAAAGACTTATTTCCAAATGGAAATACTACTGGTTAAGCACCAAGCAACAATGAGCCTCTTTTATTAATCTTATATTAATTATATCACTTTCCCAGTATTTATCACAAAGTATCTTTATTAAGATATACTCTCCAATCACTTTATCACTTACAATATATGAAAAACATTTCCACATACTTATCTCAACGGCATAAGTATATTCACAAACCATCTTATTTTCTACCCTTAGAAAATATCTCAGTATACTTAAATCAAAATAAGTTTATTTACCCACTTTTCGTGAAAACTCTTTATCTCCCAAAACACACTTTATTGGGTCAAAACGAATGTTGCATAAAATATCGTACGACGACCCAAAACACTAGTATAGGGATTCAACTAACTATATTAAATATCAATTTTCGATATCGAACTTCAACTGTTTAATAGTTCACAATGAAGCCAATCAAGTGGGGGTATTTTTACCTCTCAGACCTTGACCGAACAACATTCTTAACTTCAAAATAGATAGAAGCTACCCATCTCGAATATTAACATCAGATGTAGAACATATGTATTTAGATCCCATAAACTCTATAAAAACATTTTCTTTCAAAAATCACTTACTATAACAATAATGTTATAGTCCATGCCTTCCTTACTTTCATGAAAAACGTCCATTACAACAATAAATGTTGAAATATATGTTTTCATCACTTAACATATTTTAAAATCGCCTTTAAAACCATTTAGCTCCATTTCATAAACATCACTTTCAAAACCATCTCTTTCAAAACATTATTTGCTTTAAAACATGAATATATTCCCTATATAAAAATCCATATTTTATTACTAATATAAATCATTTCCAAATTTATAAATCATTTGTAAATCCTTTTCCATTTAATAACTTCCTTTTTATAAAATCTCTTTATTTATAAATTTCCTTTATAAATCTATTTCTTTATAAATCTCATTTATTTTCAAAATCCATTTATAAATATCGATTACAAATCCATTTTCATATTTATAAAACAAGGTTTAAAATTCTCATTTCTATTTTATAAAACCCTGTTCAAATATCTCCCAGTTTATTTCCACTTTCTATTTTTCACAAAAAAAGAAACAACCTTTTTCCTAAAATAACCATTCCCCATATTTTAAAAAATCCACAAATGTGGTTTACTCTCCAATTTTTCCCAAAGATAATATTTCCTTTTTTAAAACATCGTTTTATAAATCTATCATTTCATTTAAAAAAACTTTTACCTATTTATAAAATATCACATTTTAAATCCATACTTAATATATACCTTTATATCACTTTAAAATAAACGGTTAAATAATATTTATACAAAAATATTTCTATCTTCTTTCAAAACAGCATTCCTTGATTATAACATCGACTTAATATTTAATATTTAAAAATCTATTTAATGTATAATAGAAAATCTTTGTTAAAATATTTCGTAAAACTATTCATTTAATGTCTAAAAATTATACTTTTTATATAAAATAAATTCCCTATTTAAATAACTCAAAAATAATTTATAAATATATTTAATTTTGAAAACCATTTAAAAATAAAAATTTCCACCTAATAGCGTTTCAAAAATACTAAAAAGAGGCACAGTGCTACCATAGCACTAAATAAGGGAAATTATATTCATGTCATCAAATATGGCATCCAACTCATCATATATCATTACATATGAAAAGTAAAATTAATAATCTGAGGAATCCAATTGGATCCCTCCAACCTGTTCAACTATGTCAAATACATCATATGAGAATATACAATATCTGCTTCGAGGCAGATGCGTGCACAAAGGGTCATTGGCTTATACACGAGTAAGTATAGGGTCTCATCCCCTCCAATACGCGGGTATATGTATATCCAACTACTAATAATAATAGTAAACGACCAAATAAGCAATAGTAGGCAGCAACTGCATAAATAAAATTATTTCCACTTATATAAAAATATAAGTGGCAAGAGAGAGTGAGTTTTACTCACATTGATTCCAGTTAGCGCTGAAGCATTTTGGTTTGAATTAAAATTAACCAAGTGTTTAATTTTAATCCAAATTCTTGCTAGCTCCAAACAACTCCAATCCAGCTCCAAGGCGTAGTATTCCTTGATATGAATACAACATATCTTGTTTCATTCGATTTCTGTCTCGTATCAAAAAGTTATACGGTTAATAAGTTACCGAATTTAAATATAATTAACAAATCACTTAATTACTAGTTAAATTACCACTTAAACAACTAATCCTCGTATAACCCTTTCTTTCTCAAACACACATAATTCTCGGTACTCCTCAGTTCACCATTGCCGCACTCTCTTCCTTCCCATTCTTCCTCTCGTTGCACAAAACCATCCATCGACACCACCATTGAACATCTTGTCATTAATTTATAAAATCAACTTTTCAATATTTAAAATTAATTAAATATTCTAATTATAATTGATTGAAATTCTGGATCGTTACATTCTTCCCCCTTAAAAGAATTTCGTCCTCGAAATTACTAAGGTAAGAAAAATGCCACAAACCCATTTACTTTTCACAAAAAAAATTGTTGACCCTTTATCACACCTTTCCAAATCTTTATATTCATTCAAACTTTTCAACAAATAATGTTCCAAAAATCCCATTAGTATCATTTCAAGTCCAAACTAAAAAAATTCAAATTTTGCTTATCAAAATTTCCTAAAATTTCTCAAAAATTTTCTAACGCCTTAATTTATGAAAAATTTCGCCAACATCTCCTTTTCACGGCTCAATTGGAAAAATTACAGATCCTCACCGCAGACCCAAATCCATCAAAAGAAATAGAAACACGTACCTTTTTATTGGTCAACCAATTTTATTTTGTTGAAATCAAGGGGATCAACTAGCTCTTGCTTCTATATACCTGTTTCTTATTAAGACATAATGTCCAACCATATAATTTTTGCAATTTTCAATTATCAAAATTCAATTGATTTATAATCATATCAATTTGCTTACCATATCCATTCATTTATTCACATTCATGTTACTTACATCTAATTAATTTATACCTCATTCATTCATGCCATATTAATTCACATTCTTTGGTTCACATTCTTATTCATATTCGTTTACATACATTTTCACACTCATATGCATTATTCACATTTAATTAATCCATATTTAATTAGTTTATATTCAATATCTTCCATTACATTCAAATCATTTCATTCCATTCATCATATTCAACTATTAACATTCCTTACCCACTTTCATTAATTACTCAGGAACCATTCCATCAAGTTTACTTAAGTTATTATAAACATTACACACCACTCTATGTTTATTTTCACTTCACAACTTAAGTTCTTTTGCATTTCAGCTCAATTTCATATATTTTTTTGAAAAAGCAAGAGCAGCAGCTCATTTATTAACTAATGTTACATTACAAAATTACAACTCACACAGCACCAATACATGACAAACAAGCTCAACACATTACAGGAAAATACAAGAATCAACTGAAGTGAGTATAATACAACCAGAACAAAACAGATCAATCCAAATACATGTAGACAACCTGTATCAGAAGAAAATTACCATTCATGCAAATAGCAATAAAATCCATGCTGCACAATTTCATTTTAACTTCTCTTAAGTCAAACTCAGTTTCATATCACAATTTCACATTTTCCTTTTCTTATATATACCATTTCCTAATTATAAGTTACAAAACTTATTCTCTCATATTTCCCAAACCTCGAGATAAGATTTTAGAATCTTCACACTCGGTTTTATTTCAAATTATTTTGAAATCATATATATGTATATATACACATAACTCCTTTGTATATTAAATCATCATTTGAATTCTTAAAATCAAACTTGTTTTATCAAAACTTGTTTTATCAAAACAAAACTCTAAGAGAAAATCACCATGGTGGCAATCTATCACTTAGAAACTCGAAAATGAACACCGATGATGTTGCGATCATCATTGGAATTATTTTCCTGCAACCGAAGTGATTTCAATGCTTTTATTCCCTTCAAATCCTTTTTAAAATATTTATAATCAAAAGTACTTTACTGTTTGTACCAAAATTAGGCATAACACTTTTCGGATGTAACTGAAGAGACTAGAATGAAAAAATTAAATGGAAAAAGAGGCTAATCTAACAATCACACCAAGAAAAGTAAACTATAATAGAAAAAGACAAGAACTTATAGTGTTTCCGCATTGCAGCCTATGTCCACTTTGAATAGTTTGCTGTTTATTGATGATTCTCAACTGATTTACAACAATATGATAGCTAACACTCAAGTTACAATGGAGTTTCAGCAGAGTAACGACCTACAAGTCCCAAAAGTCCTTTTCAGTTGGCGTAGGTGTGCCATTTATAGGAGTTGATCTGGAAATAACTGCCCCAAAACTTTAATACTCTTTCTCATGCACAGGTTGACCAACTAGATCGATCTGGGTTTGTTTGGGATCGATCGCTGTTGTCATCATATCAATTAAGATTGGCTTCAGTTGAGCTGGGATCAATCATGGACGTTCTTTAGTTGATATTTATGCTCCTGTGAAAATTCATAGCATTTGGACTTGTACTTTGAGAGTTATGATCGATCCAGGATTTAAGTTGCCAAGGAGGCCGGAGGATTCGTATCGATACGTGTGGATCAATGGAATTCGTATCGATACAATGCGTATCAATCAATTATATGTTGATGACGTGGTGTTGGAGATCCACATTTCATGCTTATAGACCGTTTCCTTTGGTTTGACTTATTCCTTCGTATCCATCTGAGTCCATGCTCTTCGCATCGGTGCTTGTCTGTAGTTTCGTATCGATGCTTGGCTCCTTGCTTTGCATCGATCGATTGGTTGATCAATACGAAATATGGAGAAGTGTGATTGATACAATATGGGTAGTTGTTGAGCAAATAAACTATGATCGATCCAAGAGGCATTATTGCTTGATGGATACGAAGTGGACGGATGCTAAGTGATGGACCTATGCTCATATCATATCGATTTGGATGGATACAAAATGATGGATGTGGGCTGATGGATACGAAATGGATGTGTTCTTCATGGATCTTGATCGATCCATAACTTGAGCATATGAACTTCGATCGACCTAAAATTTAGAATGTTGCCTCTTATAGCTTTTCTTGTCACACCATGCAAATTTTAGCTCGATTCGGACTCGGATCAAATTTTCCTGTATCCATCGTGGACCTGTAGATAACTGATCTCCAGTGTGGATTGTCTTTAGTTTGTACTCAAATCCTTAGTGTCACGGCCTTGCCAAAAGGCGGTATAACATTTGCCCCTTAAAGTACATCTTGTGTGGACAGGACGTGCTTTTAAAAGTTGTAATCTTTATTTTGAAAAAGTTTTATCCGATTTGTTGAATAATTGTTGTCTTTTCCTCAAGAGATGTAATTTTCGATTAATTTCCAGCAGATAAATGTTGATTGTAGATTGCCAATGATCATGTATTTTATTTTTGTAACTGAAAGTCGAGTGCTACCAATTTGTTGTTCATTGTTCTGGTCATCACCAGGTAAGCATTCAGTTCTGTTAACTTTGAAAATCAAACGTTACTTTGGTATACATGCACGTATGTTAACCCGACTCTCGTTCATGTTTGCACATTCATGGGTCATTGTCAAGTTCGTTTTTTTAGGGTTACGTATCGATCCTCTCCTGGATCGACGTGAAATTCGAGTAGCAACAACAATCGATGGTTGTTTTGATCCATTTCTTCATATCGATCCTCTCCTGGATCGATCTGGGATGTATGGAAATAAGCTTCGTACCGATGGCGATTGATACAAGATAGGTATTCACATGGAGCGTTTTATATCGATGGATATGAGATTCTTTGGCTCTTGATTTTTCCGTGTTGAAGGATACGAAATTCAATCTTCGTATCAATGGTTGTTGACCATTTTTCTTGATTTAGTGACTGGGATACGAATCGTTTCTCTTTAGATACAAAGGCATATAAATAGTTTTTGGACGTATACTTTTTTTACTTGCTTCTGCTTTCACTTCATATCGATTCAAAAAGAAAAAGAATTGTTGAACTCTCATCTTCAAATAACTAACTTTTAACTTAAGTCCAGATTTCTCGAACTAGGTAATCGATTGACTAAAACCATTTTAAAACGACGAGATTCGAGTTTCATACCACTTCGTCCAAGGTAGTAGCCAACTCCAGCGGTGTTGATCCCAGAATGAGGCTAGGGTTAGGTGGAGGATGTCTTTTAATGGCTACTAGGAGGAGAAAAATGAAGAGAGCACTAGAGGGAGACGATGGAGTCACTGACTTATAATCTTTATCAAGTGCATATCGATGGTGAGGTGGATCGATCGAAGTACGTTGGAGATGGAGGAAGGCAGCCCTCATAATCGATATGAAATGCACTAGCTTATCAATCGATCTAGGATGGAGCATTTCGTTTCGATGTAGATCAATCGATAAGAACCCTATTCATCTTAGATCGATACGAAGTGACTAACGCTTGGGGTGATTGATACGAACAGGAGATCGATACAAACACAGGCTTTAGGGGAACGATCCAACTCGAACTATGATGGATACGAAACCAATTGTATTTTGCATACTCTAACACTTAGCTCCGACGAGCATTAGCCTTGCATACTTGGAATTCGTTGTAAAAATGCACATATGACTATCCTTTAAAGCTCGTCGATGGAACTATAATTCGATAAACACAAAAAATCTTAAAATGGATCGTTCTTCGAAGTTAGGATGGCACGGTTGAGATGGTCAGCGATGACGGTCACTCCGCTCGAATCTCGAAGTCTTGTCGCTTTACCATCTTTCAAACTTGTACAAATTTTGAGTATTATATAGCACTTCACACACAATACGATCACTCACTTTGCACTGGGTGGAACATGGGTTTCTTTCCGTCTAATAAAGGTTTTTACCTAGTTTGATAGATATGGATCCTCGAACCTCGGAGCAACATGAAGTTCAAAGCCTCATGTTTCCTTGAATTGAAAGGCCGGATGTCGCGGCAGACATAGTCAATCCTTCTTCGGATGAACTACCAGGTATAGTGTTGGTTTTGAATCCAGAGGATTCTGTTCAGTCCAAGATTTCAAAGGAAATGCTAGGCAGAATCTGTCCTAGGCATGGACTATCCTTGTAGGTAGTTCTATTACCGGGGCCAAAAGATAGTAAGCATGATCCCTCGAAGGGGTTTACCATGTGCAATAGATTCATGTGCGTAGCTGGGACATTGCCCCCGTTTAACCAATTCATTCGGGATGTACTATTTTTCTTGAGGATCGCTCCTTCTCAACTGCGTCCCAATGGTTGCACGCTTCTCAACAGTCCATACATCGTATTGATGGAGCATCTCCTTCGACCCCCGACCGTTGATGAGATCGGATACTTATTCAATGTGAAGAGTCGGGAAGACAATCTGTAGCTTACTTTTCTGGAACTAGTCAGGAAATACCAAGTGGTGGCAGGTGCTTGGAGTAAACTGAGCTACTTCAAGACAGAGTGGTTCTTTGTGAGATGCCCAACGGGGTTCGCTAGGCAATGGTTGGTCAGATGTAAGTGCTTTAACTTCTTCATCAATAACTGGGTAAAATAAGTCGATGTTGAATCCATTACTGCATTTCTTTCACAACATCTATTCCATGCTTTGAAGGAGTACAGCTTAAAGAGATAGTAAGGACACTCCAAACAGTGCCCACCGAACTTAGATAGACGAAGTTCTCACTGACGTTAACTTGATCGCCCTCGGGATCATAGTGAGAGGTCAGAGAATTGGGTTGACCGGGGTTCCCAAAGTGGGCCCAATAATACATAGTGGAAGACCAGCTCCTATCGTGCCCCCAGTCGAGGGAGCTCAGAATGCACTTGGAGTCAAATCATCGAACTGGGCGATGACGAGAGTATAACAGCTAGACATGATCCCGCGGTCATGCCTACGTAAGGCCATCGGTCATCATAATCCAGAAGAAGGGGCAAAACTAAAAGATTATCGAAACAACTTAGCCCGTTGCAACCTCTAGAGTCCGGAGATCACTTCTTCGTAGATGGAAGATTCATTGAAAGGGTTATCGGACATTTCTATCCCGGATGAGATACTATCATTCCCTGATCCTAGGCTAGAGGTGTTTTACTCCCCATCAAGAACTGGTGCAGATCTACCTTCAATAAACATAGGGGAGACAACTCCAATAAGCAGGGCTACTACAAGCCATCTGTTCGGGGTTTTGCACATGCATGCACACACTTCACAAAACCACATGACACTCTGTCACATGATTTTTGATCTTCGGTGATAACTAACTTTATTCCTCTATTTGTTTTCCAGACATAATGGTGAAGCAAGGATCCATGCTTAGCAATCGCCGCTATTCAGGCCATTCATCTAGATCGCGCTTCGAGTCACATCGCCGTGAGGGCGAGAGAGACTATGGTCGTGACTATTATTCCAGTCAGGAACGCGAGCGCCACGATAAAAAAAAGGAAAGATCATATCAAAGTAGACGCCGTTCTCGGTCGCGATCTCCGCCATCAAAGGGACCTTCAAAACTATCTGGCTTCGGTAAGCCATCTTCCAAATCAGCACACCAAGTAGCACCATCATGCTCCAAAATCTAACGATTAACATCATAGAATTAAAATTGAAGCTCTTGTCATTACAGAGAAAACCGCCATAGAGCCCACAGGGGAGGGAGCCATCCGTATCGCCAAATCAAAGAAAGATTTCTCAAACATTTGCGTCGATGGATTCCACTTCTCTCCTAACTTGAAAAGGATCCCAAATGACATAGAAAAACTGGTACAAGATTATGTTCATGATGCGTACAACCAGTATTGGGAGTGGGTCAAAAGGCGGAACGGGTCTCGGCCGTGTCCTTTGAGTGAGCCAAAACGATTGGAAAACTAGAGTGTGACCTTTCTCAAAAAGGCAGAATAATAACAATGCTCACCAACGAGCTTGAATCTTCATGGAAGACCGAGATGGAGGCTGGCCAGAGAGTCGAGGAGGCTAGGAAGTCCATGGAAAATATGAGAAAAACTCACAAGGACTTAGTGCAGGAGATGGGTCACCGTAACATGTCAATATTCGGGAAAGGGACTCTTCACGGAAAATAGTTACGAGCTAAAGGCAAAGCTGACTGAGGCCCATAAAGAGAAAGATGAAGCTAACAAAGTGGCCCAGGAGGCATGTGAGGAGGCGGTTAGACTTAGAGAAGAGAGGGTTGCTGCAAAGAAAAAGGCCGAAGAAGCTGACACCAGGGTGAAAAAGGAAATAAAAGCTGTAGAGGTCAGGATGGAAAGTGAATTTGAAGATTTCTGGTCACTTACAATGCTAATGTCTTGAGAACCCGCAACCTTAACTACTCGACGAAGACTATCCTTTTCAATTATATAAGGCTTGGAACCGCTTGCTTGAGGACGAGAAGGCTATCAATGCTGCAATCATTGATGAGTATGAACTAGAAACTCAAGTGCTAATCGAAGATGAGCCTAATGTCCTTCACGATATAGTTATTGCTCTTCAGAGAGAAGATCTGGCGGCTAAGTATCCAGAGGCCGAAGAAGGATCCGGAGTGAACATCTTGGAGTTGGTTTTGAAGTTTCTTCAACGTCTCAAGTTGAGCCTACTTCCTCTGTTGATCCTCCAGTCATCCCGGAGTATGATCCTAATAGGCCGCATCTCTCTCCGATCGCCGAGCATAGCTCAAAAGGCCCGTCGGCCCAACCTGGGAGCCAATTTAAGGAAGGTATTCTAGACACTTCTCCTATTCCTAAAAATGCAGGAGCACTATCAAATGATATTACTAATATATTCTCATATCTTCATTCAGTCTTAGATTCTACACTGGCCGACCCTCCTGCAACTCAATAAGTTCATTATAAGTAGAAGGCATTAACAACGAAGGCCACACCAGTAAAAATTACTTCTTCGATTGGGAAGACACTTGATGGAAGCTATGTGCTTGATGATCAACTAATGGAAGTTCTCCTCAGCCATCAAAGCGATCCGAGTATTGAAGTGCCTTTCAATGTAGATGAAGATATAATTATCACGAGCTCCTCGGGTCCGACTGGCAGCATTCCAATGGGTGACCGCGAGAAGTGAGAGGAGCAAATAATGGAAGAAATCAATGCCAAGGTTGAGTAGATTGAGCTGGCTCGTATGGCCGATGGAGGTATGGCGGGTCCCAGTTCGATCCCGATCTTCATGCTTTCTCTAGGTGGCACCATAATTGAAACTGGAATACCTCATTCTTTTGGTGTCGAGAGTGCCACCATTCCGCCAGTTCAACACACAAAGGATACTTCAGTTCCTATGAGTTCTCAAGAGGAGATTTTCTCGGTTCCCCCAGTTGGAGACAAGCCAGCTGGAGCGGGCCGGGGAGGTAAAGGTTCGAAAAGAGGTCAGGTCGATAGCTCGAGTGGGTCTGCGCCGAAGAAAATTAAGAAGAAACCAAAGGCATAAATATGCATTTTGGCTTCTTTATGCAGATGGCTAGAATAAGCTTCTCTTTTGCTTTTTGTAAGTCATATATAGATGTGGGTTTGGTCCCTGCTAATAGGAATTCTTTGAACATGTTTTGTACTGACTTTCTCAAAGAATAGTGTGAATAGAATTCCTTTTTTGTTTTAAGCATAACTTTGTGTTCATTTATCTAAGTACTTTAGTACTCACATTTCCATTCAATGTAATTGTGAATTTTCAATCTTTAAGTCAAACTTGAATCTGGTCTTTAGGTCCTGAAGTCGTGGCTTCGGGTCGTAATCAAACGTCGAATCGAGTCCCAACTTCGCTCTGTCCCGGTTAGTAGCAAGTACTTGAGTTATGCCTCCCAGTTATGGAAAGAATTAAAGTAATCAGTTGGCAGTCTTCCTCCACCTTCACTAACTTTAACTTAATGTTCGTCGACAGAAATTCTATCGGATTAGAAAACCGTCGAACGAATTTAGAAATAAAATTTATACCACAAGCGCACGGTGTACGAATGTAGCACGCGGCGAATACGGGTCGATCCGCAGGGAATTGATGATTTTAATATTCTATTCAATCAAATTATACCAAAGTCGAAGAGGATTTGTTAACTAGAAATTATGAGGCTAACACTAGAAAGTATGATTCAAAAATTATTAGACTAAAGAACAATTTAGAGGCAAATCCACTCTCAAATTTTTGTAAATCAACAAACACATAATTTATGATCTCTAACTTTGATATTAAGTGAAATAATCATTGCAATTATCATAAGTATGGTTTGTTTATGTTATTAGTTAACATAACTCAAACCATCAAACTATATTACAACAATTATACCACTTACAATTCTCATGAAAAAGAAGCCAAAGCAAAAACTATTTTAAGTATGATCTATTTACTATTGTAATTAGTAACATAGATCATCAAATTTCATTTTTACTTTCATTTCATAATCAAAAATTAATTAGCAAATGTTGATGTAAATTGTGTTTATGTTGAGTAAGAATAACTCATTTGCATAAGCAATATAAGCTATCAAACCCACTTGTATAAACTTACATCAAAATTCACATTCATGAAGCATAAACAAAGAGATCATACATCATAAAAAATGTTGAAATTACATAAAGTTAGAGAGCTTCATCACCCCTAAATTGAAGGGGTTTAGCTACTCATTTGTGGCATTGAAGCAACACAAACAAATTTCAACATTAAAAAGAAAAGAAAATAGAAAATAAGCAAAGAAAGCAAAAGAGATTAGCTACTTACTACTTGCATAAATGTAAATCTAAGCTATGAACATAAAGGAAAAGAGAGCATAGAAATAAACATTAACAATAAAACAAAGAAAATCATGTAGAAAAGAGAGAAGAAAGAGGCTTGGAAGCCATTTTTACTTCATAGAACATTGAGCTTACACTTTGATTTCTTAATTTCCTAAGTAAAATGAAAGAGTAGATGATGATCTTTTCATGTACATAAGGGGGCTATTTATACATGCATAAAACCCTAATTCTATTTTTAGGGAGCTTCCTAAATTGCCCTTTAGGAAGTGTGGCCACCAAGTAACCATTATCCGCTAATTAATCCATCATTTGTTTTGCATGAAGCTTTAACATCCACTTAGTTGTCCATTAGCTCCAAATTGTACATTTAGGTAAGTGGGTGGGGTCCTCCATGTTCATGGCTTGAATTATTTCCCTCTTCTTTCCTTTGTATTCATTTGTGCATGCATATATCTTCATATAAGCCTCTTCCATATGCATTCAAATTCCTATAAAAATTATCAAAAAATGTCCAAGTAAAAATTCTTACATTGACACATGCACAAAAATGACCGTTTTTCCCCTGAATGAAGATGAAAATATGATGGTTTGGAAATAATTGAATTTTGGTTTTAAACATGTTAAAATGCCCAAATATGATGATTATTTAAAAAAAGAAATAAAATATGGATGTAAATATATGCACAATTACGTGCACATCAAATACCCCTACACTTATCTTTTTATTCGTCCTCGAATAAAGGAAAACTAAGATAAATCCGTTTTCGTAGGGAGCACGATTGCATTGAGCATATGAAACAAGCCGTTAAACCTCTGGGAGTCCCCAGTAGGACGAGTGTTGGATCGTGAGGGTTTTCAGCGGATACTACCCATAAAATCCAAATGCATAATGAAAATATTTACAAATTGCAAGATTTATTTACAAAGAGATGAATGCGAATTTTTTGGAAATATTTACAAATGAAGGATTTATTTTTAAATTGACACGAATAAGTTAAATACAAGTTTTGGTCATTGTCTTGAAAATTTAAGTCATTTACTCGTCAAAATTTCCAACAAAAATCAAGTTGTTATAATAGATAGACCATAGTTTATCTAGTTGTTTTGGTTGATAACACAATGTAACTATGAAATGAATCCTTAGTTGATTATCAAAGTTTATTAAAGTGGTATTTTCATTTCTTTTCAATAACAAGTTAAATCAAACAAGTTAAACTAGTGCTTAGATTTCAATTGCTTGCTCGCTCATTATTTGCAAGAAAAATTACACACCTAGCTCAGGTAAACTGAGGCCAGATATACCACCCATGCACTGCCTTTCGGGCTTATGTGACGGGAGAAAAGAGCATGGCGAGTGCACGCACTTTCGTGCATACACCTATCGACTGTAGGTGGTTTTTATTAAATCTGTTCTTTTTTTTTTTTACATGTGTTCCATACATGCATAACCGTGAGGACTTTTAAATGAGTATGAAAGCACATAATCAAAGATTCCAAGTAATTCACCCATGCATAACCGTGAGGACTTTTAAATGAGAGTGAATATTTTGGATGTTATTATTATTATTTTTATTATATATATATATATATATATATATATATATATATATATATATATATCTTTTTTTTTTAAAGGAGAGAGTTTTGCAAAATCATCTTAGCACCATTTAACTTAGAAGACAAAAATGTTATATCCTTTACTTTAAATTTACCACTTTTTAAACAAAGATTTTCAATTAGAACATACTTCATAATTAGCATAGATGAACCTTCCTATATACTAGTTAAACCATTGTTATTTGTAATCAAACTTCATTTTTATTTTTATTTTAAGACAAATAAATTTTCAAAAATTTCAATTTATTAACCAAAACTTTACTTACCCCATAGTGTTTCTTCAAAGATAAATCAAAATGGTTAAAAGAAAATGTTTTTGAGATTTAGGAGTTTTGAGATTTTTTTTTGAAGAAAATGAAAATTCAAAAAAAAAATTGCCATGAAAAACTAAAAAAATGAAAATGAGACTCCCCCCACACTTAATTTTGACTGTGTCCCACAGTCGATGCATGATATAATAGTGTAACAGGGAAAAATATGTACATATTTACAAAAGAGGGTTAACACTCTTACTAGACGTAGCTTGGCTCATGAAGGATCATGAGCTCCTCCTCTTGGTTGTCGGGCAATTCCAAGAAGGGTTTTAAACGATGACCATTGACTTTGAAAATTGATCCATCCTTTGGGTTTTCTATTTCTATGGCACCATGTGGAAAAATAGTTCATACCACAAATGGTCCAGTCCATCTTGATTTAAGTTTCCCAGGGAATAAATGAAGTCTCGAGTCATATAAAAGAACTTTCTGGTTAGGCGAAAACGTTTTCCTTAGGATTGACTTGTCATGAAAATCTTTGGTTCTTTCTTTGTAAATTTTCTCGTTTTCATACGCGTCGTGCCTAAGTTCTTCGAGTTCGTTGAGTTGTAGTTTTCGATTTTCGCCAGCTTTTTCAAGATCAAAGTTTAAGTTTTTTATTGCCCACAACGCTTTGTGTTCAATTTCAACGGGTAAATGGCAAGCTTTACCGTAAACTAAACGAAATGGGAACATCCCAAGATTAGTTTTAAAAGCAGTACGGTAAGCCCAAAGCACGTCGGTCAATTTCTGAGACCAATTTTTTCGATTTTTATTGACAGTTTTCTCCAAGATTTGTTTTATTTGTCGATTTGAAACTTCAACTTGGCCACAAGTCTGAGGATGATACGGAGTGGATAACTTGTGGGTTATCGAGTATTTTTTCATTAAAGTTTCAAAAGAACGATTGCAAAAATGGGTTCCGTTATCACTGATTATTGTGCGAGGTGTGCCGAACCTCGAAAAGATATTTTCTTTGAGAAATTTCACAACAATTCTATGGTCATTGGTTTTGCAAGGAACGGCTTCGACCCATTTTGAAACGTAATCGACAGCGAGAAGGATATACAAGTTTCCAAAAGAATTGGGAAAAGGTCCCATAAAGTCAATACCCCATAGATCAAAGATTTCGATCGTAAGAATAGGGTTTAAAGGCATCATATTTCGTCGAGAAATTCGTCCAAGCATTTGACATCGATCACAAGTTTTACAAAATTCAAATGAGTCTTTGAAAAGAGAAGGCCAATAGAACCACACTGAAGCACTTTTTCCGCAGTTTTTCGAGGACCGAAATGTCCACCGCACGCTTGATCGTGGCAAAACGAAAGAACACTCCTTATTTCATTATCCGGAATGCAACGTCGGATGATTTGATCGGGACAATATTTGAACAAGTATGGATCATCCCAATAGAAATATTTCACTTGGGACAAGAATTTGCATTTGTCCTGTTTGGACCAAGATGATGGAGTTTCTTTTGTGACTAAGTAGTTCACTATATCAGCGTACCATGGATCGATAGAAATCGAAAGAAGTTGTTCATCGGGGAAGTTTTCATTGATCGGCAAGGAAGATGGTGCGTTCGTAAGACGAGATAGGTGATTGGCTATGACATTATCGGATCCTTTTTTGTCTTTGATTGTAAGATCAAATTCTTGAAGTAAAAGGATCCAACGAATCAAACGGGATTTAGCATCCTTTTTAGCGAAGAGATATCGAAGAGCAGAATGGTCAGTGTAGACCGTAATGTGTGAACCTATCAAGTAAGGTTGAAACTTTTCAGGTGCAAAAACGACAGCTAGAAGCTCTTTTTCAGTTGTTGTGTAGTTGAGTTGAGCGTCGTTCAAGGTCATACTCGCATAGTAAATGACATGAAGGATCTTGTTGATGCGTTGTCCCAAGACAGCACCAACGGCAAAGTTTGAAGAGTCGCACATTATTTCGAAAGAAAGATCCCAATTGGGTGTGCAAATGATTGGGGCAGAAATGAGTTCGCTCTTAAGACGTTCAAAAGAAGAGATACAATCAGAGTTAAAATCGAAAGGAACGTCTTTTCCAAGAAGGGTCGTCAAAGGACGGGCGATTTTGCTAAAGTCTTTCAAAAAATGATGGTAAAAGCCAGCATGTCCTAGAAATGATCGAATGTCCTTAACGGATTTGGGAATGGGTAGATTTGCAATGACATCGATTTTTGCTTTGTCTACTTCAATGCCTTTATTTGAGATGATGTGTCCAAGGACTATGCCTTGTTTGACCATAAAGTGGCATTTTTCCCAATTCAAAGTCAAATGTTTTTCTCTACATCGATTTAGAACCAACTCTAGATGATGTAAATATTGGGAAAAAGAATCGCCAAAGATTGAGAAATCGTCCATGAAAACATCTAGAAAGCATTCTATCATGTCGGAAAAGATTCCAACCATGCATCGTTGGAAAGTCGCAGGAGCGTTACATAGTCCGAATGGCATACGTCGATAAGCGAAGGTACCGAATGGACATGTGAAAGTTGTTTTCTCTTGATCTTCGGGAGCGATTGGAGTTTGGTTATAGCCAGAATAACCATCAAGGAAACAGTAAAATTCATGGCCGGCTAAACATTCGAGCATTTGGTCAATGAAAGGAAGAGGAAAGTGATCTTTACGTGTTGTGGCATTTAGTTTTCGGTAGTCAATGCAAACACGCCAACCCGTTTGAGTACGAGTTGGAATAAGCTCGTTTGAATCGTTCTTGACTACGGTTAGCCCGGACTTTTTTGGTACAACGTGAATTGGGCTAACACATGAACTATCGGAGATTGGATAAATGATTCCGTTGTCGAGAAGTTTAAGAATTTCATCACGTACCGCATCTTTCATTTTTGGATTAAGCCTTCGTTGCGCGTCACGAACAGGCTTGGCATCATCGATTAAATGGATGCAATGTTGAACCAGAGCGGGACTAGTTCCTTTTATATCGAAAATCGACCATCCCATGGCTTCCTTATTTTTCAAAAGGATAGAGAGAAGAGAAACTTCTTGGTCAAGAGAAAGATTGTTAGAAATGATGACATGACAGGTTTCATTTTCACCTAAGTATGCGTACTTAAGGTGGTCGGGAAGCGGTTTGAGGTCCAACTTTGGAATTTTTTCGATCGAAGAATTGGGTTGAGGTTCAGACTCAACTGGAAGAGATTCAAAAGGAAGAGTGTATTCAATATCGTTGGGAATTTTGTGAAACAATTTTTCATACTCGGCCTCACGTTCATTGTTAAGATCAAGTGTTTCGTTTTCAACATTTTCGTGAATGGCACTAACTTCCAACGTTTGGTTACAAGGTTCATTCGATTGGCTTTCAAGATTGAAAATATTAAGATCCAAAGTCATGTTTCCAAAAGAGATTTTCATTGATCCGTTACGACAATTGATTAAGGCATTTAAGGTGGCTAAGAATGGTCGGCCTAAAATCAATGGAATTTGAATCAAGGGATTCGTCGCAGGTTGTGTTTCGAGAACGATAAAGTCAACGGGGAATATAAATTTCCCTACTCGAATGAGTACGTCTTCGATTTCTCCCACGGGCTTCTTAATGGAACGATCGGCAAATTGAAGCATAACTGTCGTGGGTTTGAGCTCACCTAAGCCTAATTGTTCGTACACGGAGTATGGAATCAAGTTGACACTCGCGCCTAAGTCTATCAAACATTTGTTAATCGTCTTGTCTCCAATTGTACACGAAATCGTAGGGCATCCAGGATCTTTATATTTAACGGGCATGGATTGGGACAAGACTTCACTCAAACTGGCGGCTAAGAAAACTTTTTTGGGCACTTGGGTGTGTCGCTTTTGGGTGCACAAGTCCTTAAGAAATTTTGCGTAAGTGGGACTTGTTGCACGATGTCAAGAAGCGGGATGTTAACCTTCACTTGTTTAAAAATTTCCATCATCTTTTCCATTTGGTCCGAGTGTTTCTTTGGTCGAAGATGATGTGGAAATGGAACACGATACTCGATGGGCGGGTCTACTCGAGTAGAAGAAGAAGAATTTTGATTGTTGTTCGATTGGACGTTTGGCTCCACGTTCTGTTCTGAGTCGTTCGTTGTTTTAGAAGTGTCGAGAAAAGTTTTCGGTGAATCATTTGGATTAACGACTTGATTATCGATTTGTTTACCAGAACGGAGAGTTGTGATAGCATTCAACTGGGTGACGTTGCTATCTTGAACAACATAGGCTTGATTTGAATTTGCGTTTTGATTTCTGGGATTTGGAAGGGGCTGGCTTGGGAATGTTCCACATTTACGTTCACTTACAGACGTGGCTAATTGACTCATTTGCATTTCGAGTTTTGCAATCGATTGGTTTGTGTTTTGCATATATGAAGTCAATAAATTTTGCAAATTGTTGTTTGATTGAAGGCTTTGAGTAGTTTCCTTAGCCAACGTTTCAAGAGTTTTCTCAAACGAAGTTAAACGTTTATTGTCTTGTGGAGGATGAGTAGAATTTGGTGGAAAATTTGGTTGTTGTAGTTGATTATGAGACGGGCCCGTAAAGTATGGTTGAAAATTATTAGGCTGAAAGGGAGGATTCGAAGCATTATTCGGAAATGCTTGAAAATTGGGACGAATCGTATTCGTGTTGGGATTGTTTTGGCTCCACGCAAAATTCGGATGATTTCTCCAACTAGGGTTGCACATTGGAGAAAACGGGTCGTTTTTGGTTTTATTGAAAGCATTGATTTGTTCGACGGAATTAGAACACTGATCGGCTATATGATTAGGATTGTTGCATTTATAACACATTGATTGGGAAGCTTGGTTTGTTTGATTCGATGAGAAAACATTATCAAATTTTTTAATCATTGCATCGATCTTAGCTTCCAAAGCAACTGAAGATCCTATCGAGTGTGCACTCGATCGTGAGTATATTGATTTTTCGTTCGAGCGTTCCCATTGGGACGACTTTTCAGCGAGGTTTTCAAGAAATTGCCAAGCATCGTCATGATGTTGGGCAAGAAAATTGCCTTGGCACATTGATTCGAGCATGGTTCGTGAGCTGTTTTCGAGTCCATCGTATAAGATTTGGCAAATCGTCCATTTTTCAAAGTTATGGTGTGGATATTTTATCAAAAGCTCTTTGAATCTTTCAAAATATTTTCCAAATGGTTCACCCTTGAATTGATGAAAATTTACAATTTCGTTTCGAATTCTACTTGTTTTTTCCAAGGGGTAGAACTTTTTTAAGAAAGCTTTTACAAATTCTTCCCACGTTTTAATTGAGTTCGAATGTAAGCTGTACAACCATTTTTCAGCGTAATCCGTAAGAGCAAATGGGATTAATCGAAGTTTGATTCCGTCATCAGAAAGTTGTTGGAGTTTAATGGTTGCACAAACTTGTTCGAATTTAGTCAAAAAGATGTATGGATCATCGTGCTCGAAATTGCCAAATTTTGGAAGCGTGGCAATATGGTTCGAATGAATTTCGAAATGGTTACCCGTAGGGGCAGGTAACGTGATGAAAGATGGAATAGAAACTCTATCGGGAAAGATTCTATCCATAAGAGTTCGAGGGGCGTTTTCGTTTGCCATTTCAGGAGGATCGTCTGTTCGAGTTAAATGGTTTGTAGAAGGGTCGTGATTCCAACGATTCGTTGTTGTGTCACGAGTCCAAGTACTCATGCACAAGTGAAAGTCGAGAAGAGAAAGGAGTTAGAATTGAGTTTAGGGGATGAAAGAAGAATTGAAAACGTGTTTCTGTTTTTGTTTTCTTTGTCTTTTTTTTTTCTTTGAAATTTTTTTTTACAAGGGAGACAACTATTTAACAAGTGAGATTTATTTTCAAAAGAATTTTTTTTATGTTTTTGGTTTTGTATTTTTTTTTGTTTTTTTTTTTTGAATTTTTAAATATTTACCAAAAGGATTTTTTTTTTTTTAGAAAATGGAAATTGATTTTTTTGTTTTTGAATTCTCAAATTTATTTTTTTCTTTTTCTTACAAGATTTTATATTATTTTTTTGGATTTTTGTTTTTGATTGAAAATTTTCAAAGGAAAGGAATTTTTTTAATTAAAAATTAAGTTAAGTAAAATTTACAATTTTGTTTTGTTTTTTTTTTTGGATTTTTGATTTTTTTTTAAATATGCATGAACTAATGCAACTAAATGAATGCAAAAGACTTAACTACAATTTGCTGTCCTTAGTAGCTCTTAACCCAAAATTGTACAATCACACTTTGTCTTAAATCAACAAAAATATTTCTTAGCCAGGTAACGGACAGGAGTTATCGGTGCACCACGAATCACCGTAGCAATGCAGCCGAAGGTTTAAGTACCTTTAGAGGAACAACCAGTATAATATTTACGTATCACCGTAATTTTTATGACTGGTTATTACTCTGTCGTAGCCTAGACACCAAGAAATAAAATCGTTCAAATAAAACAATTGTGAGGATACAATTAAGCCCTAAGTGAGCTCGTGACACCCTTAGGTCCAACGTCTAACCTTTATTATTAGTCAAATTCTGCGATGAAATGCGTTTGTGGGCTAAGGAAAGGGTGATGAAATCCCCCACCTTATGTGAATTGGGGTATTGCCCTTAGAAAAGAAAACCAAGATGTGATGAATGCAAAGCAGAAATTAAACGTGAAATTACAATGCAACTAAAATGAAGTTTGTTTTTGGATTTTGAATTTTTTTTATATATACAAATGCAAATGCAAGCAACCAACAATGCAACAAAAAAGGGAGAAATGTGCACGATACCAGAGCGTGCAGATTATTTAGCAATATTTTTTTTAGCGGCAATTTTTCTTAGCAAAGCAAACCAGTTTATTTGTTGGCAAACACTTTTCCCTTTTGAATTTCTGCTTTGGCAACCTGAAAGGAAGAACAAGATATATTTACAATTTTTTTTAATATATATCGAACGAAATAAAACAAAGGAAAATAACACAACTGTTGAAATCAAAGGAAACAAAACAAAAGATTTTCAAACAAAGCAAAAAGAAACTTATTTGGTTTTTTTGTTGTATATCAAAGGAGAAACTAAACAAAGTAAAATCAAAACTATTGAAACAAAAGAACCAAAACAAAAAAAAACAAAAGAAGACACACTAAAATCAAACACTCACAAGCCCCAAAAATTCAAAATCTTCAATAAACAAACTTTTTTTTTGTTTTTTTTGAAAGGAAACTTAAAAGTAAATTCAAATTTTTTTTTTTGGTATAAGGATGGAATTTAAAACAAATGAAAACAAAACAAGTGGAAAAAAACGAAAACAAGAAAAAGTAAAACAAATTAAAACAAAAGAAATGAAAATGAATTCAAACTTTTTTTTAAGCTAAAACAAACTAAAACTAAAATGAAAACAAAGTATAAAGTAAATTCACCCTACTTTAAAAGCCAGCCCAAATTTCAATTCGGTTAAAAACTCAAGACTTCCAACATTAATTCCACAGACCACAGCTACTTCCTCTATTATTAGATACGATTCAAAGCTACCTACCACGAAATTAAAAATCCAATTAATTTGCAGTTCTCGGATTCGCAAATCAAAAATTCAACACGACTTCACGAAATCAAAGGTCCATTTGAAATCAAAATTCAATTACCAAAACTCAATACGCGAGGTTCGACTGGCGAGTTGCGGTGCTAAGGAGATGGGCTGTTGGGGATTCGCGATTGCACTTGGAGGATACATTGTTGTCGTGGTTTTTGGGAGGGCCGATTGGTGAGTTCGAGTTTGTTCGACCGATTTTCGAAGAAGATTCGAAGGTCGATGAGGTAATTAGAGCAATGGATTCGCGATGTTGAATCAGTGGATGGGATCGTTGAAGTTGCTGAGATGATATAAATGGAAGGTCTGAGAAGTTGCGGTTCCACTAGGTTAGGGATGGTCGGTTGTAGTTGCTCTAGTTGTGGGGTTGGTGTAGGCGATTTGGAGAAGGTGGTATCGAGGTGATTGGTGAATTTGGCAATGATGTAGTTGAATGGGAAGTGTTTTGAAGTGGGTGGTTGTTTGGTGTCAGTGATTGTGTGGCTTCAGTGACTGTTGTTAGGCGGTGCACAGAGGTTGATGTTTGGGTGAATGAAGTTGATGATTGTGGATGTTTGTGGTTTTGTTGCAGCGGATATTGTGGTCGGGGAATGGATGCCGTGATTGATGAAGTTGATCAGACTTGCTGTTAGAAGGTTTGTGGCAGATGGTGGGAAGGATTATGGATTGGAGGCACAGTTTTATGGAAGTATTTGAATGGTTGATTTGCAGGGTAGTGGAGATGATGCTTGTAGATGATGACAGTGAAATGATAGTGATTGCAAGTGATTCGATGGTTTTGGTTTGATGACTTGTTGGTGGAGGGGATGGTAGATGGAAGTATGGTTGAATTGAGCAAGTTTGGTTGAGTAAGTTTGTAATGGTTAATGGACTGCAGTGTGGATGGTCGTGGAATGGGCTTGAAGTTTAGTCTTGCGATTTCTTGAAGTTGGCTCTTTGTGATGAAGTATGAACAGGAGATATGTGATGAATGAAGGAGGTAAGGCGATGGTTGTTGTGCTGTGCAGGGTATAGGGCAGTGCAGCAGTAGTGATGTTGGCTGCTACATGGTATTTGTGGATGAACTATCAGGCAGGTAGGTTGTTGAGGGTATGACAAGCAGATAGTCGGATGTGAAGTATTGGCAGAAGTGAGTAGAGATGTCGTTGGTTGTTAGTGAACTATTGTAGAGTCACTGACATGTTTGTGGTGCATTTGTGGTGCTTGACAGTGGAGGAGCTGAGAGTTGATGGTGAAACTGTGGTTGGCTGTAGGATGTTGGTTGAAGTGTAGATGGCAGGGAACTTGGTGAAGCAGTTGCAGTTTGTAGTGGTAACAAGCAAGCAAGATGTTGTGACTGAGAGTATGGTAATATGCAGTGAAGTAGGAAATGGCTGTTGTTTTTTGAAAAGGGGAATCTGTTGGCTCTGTGCACAGTGCACAATGAACAGTGAGGCAGAGAGGCAAAGAAAAATTGTAAACAAAATGAAATTTGTAAATGAAGAAGAAATAATTTTTTTTTTGTTTGGAAATTGTGATGTGTTTTTTTAAATCTATATATATCACCAAATGCAAATGGAAATAAAAAGAAAACAAGCACACAAAAATCACACAAACACAAAACTAGTTTTTTTTTTAAATGCAAAGACACACACAAAAATCACACAAAAATAAAATCAAAATAATTCGAAGAATAGAAAATAAAATCAAGACAAATCCCCGGCAACGGCGCCAAAAACTTGTTCGTCGACGGAAATTCTATCGGATTAGAAAACCGTCGAACGAATTTAGAAATAAAATTTACACCACAAGCGCACGGTGTACGAATGTAGCACCCGGCGAATACGGGTCGATCTGCAGGGAATTGATGATTTTAATATTCTATTCAATCAAATTATACCAAATTCGAAGAGGATTTGTTAACTAGAAATTATGAGGCTAACACTAGAAAATATGATTCAAAAATTATTAGACTAAAGAACAATTTAGAGGCAAATCCACTCTCAAATTTTTGTAAATCAACAAACACATAATTTATGATCTCTAACTTTGATATTAAGTGAAATAATCATTGCAATTATCATAAGTATGGTTTGTTTATGTTATTAGTTAACATAACTCAAACCATCAAACTATATTACAACAATTATACCACTTACAATTCTCATGAAAAAGAAGCCAAAGCAAAAACTATTTTAAGTATGATCTATTTACTATTGTAATTAGTAACATAGATCATCAAATTTCATTTTTACTTTCATTTCATAATCAAAAATTAATTATCAAATGTTGATGTAAATTGTGTTTATGTTGAGTAAGAATAGCTCATTTGCATAAGCAATATAAGCTATCAAACCCACTTGTATAAACTTACATCAAAATTCACATTCATGAAGCATAAACAAAGAGATCATACATCATAAAAAATGTTGAAATTACATAAAGTTAGAGAGCTTCACCACCCCTAAATTGAAGGGGTTTAGCTACTCATTTGTGGCACTGAAGCAACACAAACAAATTTCAACATTAAAAAGAAAAGAGAATAGAAAATAAGCAAAGAAAGCCAAAGAGATTAGCTACTTACTACTTGCATAAATGTAAATCTAAGCTATGAACATAAAGGAAAGAGAGCATAGAAATAAACATTAACAATAAAACAAAGAAAAGCATGCAGAAAAGAGAGAAGAAAGAGGCTTGGAAGCCATTTTTATTTCATAGAACATTGAGCTTACACTTTGATTTCTTAATTTCCTAAGTAAAATGAAAGAGTAGATGATGATCTTTTCATGTACATAAGGGGGCTATTTATACATGCATAAAACCCTAATTCTATTTTTAGGGAGCTTCCTAAATTTCCCTTTAGGAAGTGTGGCCACCAAGTAACCATTATCCGCTAATTAATCCATCATTTGTTTTGCATGAAGCTTTAACATCCACTTAGTTGTCCATTAGCTCCAAATTGTACATTTAGGTAAGTAGGTGGGGTCCTCCATGTTCATGGCTTGAATTATTTCCCTCTTCTTTCCTTTGTATTCATTTGTGCATGCATATATCTTCATATAAGCCTCTTCCATATGCATTCAAATTCCTATAAAAATTATCAAAAAATGTCCAAGTAAAAATTCTTACATTGACACATGCACAAAAATGACCGTTTTGCCCCTGAATGAAGATGAAAATATGATGGTTTGGAAATAATTGAATTTTGGTTTTAAACATGTTAAAATGCCCAAATATGATGATTATTTAAAAAAAGAGATAAAATATGGATGTAAATATATGCACAATTACGTGCACATCACTTAACTTAGTCAGAACAAAGTTAAAGTGACATGAGTTCGAGCAGTCGGATCACACTCGCTCGCTTGCTGATATTTGCATCCAACTCTAAGGATTAGACTTATATGCTGGCGATCAGTCACACCTGCTTAATATTTAGAATCATATCCACACTCCGGGGGCATAAATTATTTTATGGGAAGTTGGTCACACCCATTTAATGTTTAGAATTACATCCACACTCCAGGGACATAAGTTGTTTTACGGGCGGTCGGTCACACCCATTTAATGTTTATGCTCTAGTTCACGCTCAAGGAATCTTGATTAGTTGATAGACAATTAATCACATCTGTTTAGGTATTAGGATTTGTTTGCACTCTAGGAACAAGGAGTTGGTCAAGGCTGTGGATGGTCGAATCACATTCACCTTGATCCAGCAATCGAAGTCATGGATAGACGAATCAATTTTCGGCAAGGTCGTGGATTGAGGGATCCATCCTCCTTGAGCCTAGATTAGATGAGGGAAAAGACTAGGTTGGATGGGTCTACCGTCTTCGAGCTCGGATTGAGGCGAGGTCATTGATGGATGGATCCATCCTCCCCAAGCCTTGATTGAATAAGGGCGAATTTGTGGGTGGACAGATCTACCTTTTTCGAGCCCGGATAGAGGCGAGGTCGCGGATGGACAGATCCATTCTCCTTGAGCCTGGATTGAGGCGAGGTCATGGATGGATGGATCCATCCTCCTCGAGCCTAGATTTTGGAGTTTGTACTTTAGCTCGCACTCAGGGAGCTGGAGTTCATTTGAGGATGAGGATAATCGTGTTTTTATCCTTCTTTACTTTGTCATTGCTTTCCCCCGAGCTCGAGGTTTCACTTAGCGAATAACTGGTCGGATCATGATCACTCCCTATTTGAATGAGTCCCACTGTAGGATGGTACTTAGCTCTTCGCACAACGTGACGGTCGCACGATCCACTTCAAAAGTCGCCAATCTGGCTTGATGAGTCTGCATTTTAGTGCTGAAATAAGAAAGTGTGGCAAAGTCAGTTTCCTTATTACACATTCAAATTTTAAAAATGCATAAAAAATTAAAATGAAAAACAGATTAAATGAATAAAAGGCAGTTATATGTAATAGCGATGGAGACTCACTATTCCATGCCCTTAGTAAAGTGAGACCACCAATAGTTGATAATTTGAATGCGCCATCTCTAAGTCTCCGCTCAATGGCATACAGTCCTTCTTATGTTGGCTTCATGTGTGAAGGGACCGTATAAATTCGCTTAAGCACGAGATCGCCAACTTCGAAGGTTCTGGGCCGAACCTTAGCATTGTATAATCGGGCGACTCGACTGCGATCTGTGGCTGCCCTTAAATCAGCCTTTTCACGCTTCTCATCCAGTAAATCCAGAGATTCTACGAGTAGGATGGCATTCACCTTTGGATCTTAATAATTCACACGGTAAGAAGGTACTTCTACCTCAACTGGAATAATAGCTTTGGAGCTATAGGAAAGTGCAAAGGAGTATGGCCATTCGCGGACTTGTAGGTAGTTCGGTATGCCCATAAAGCCATGGGGAGCTCATCGACCCACTTACCTCTGCCATTTTCTGGTTGTTTCTTCAAAATGGACTTGATAACTTTATTGACAGCTTTGACTTGTCCATTCGCTTGAGGGTGAGCACTGCTGAGAACTTCTTCTGGATGCGATAGCGTTGATAGAAATCTTTGAATTCGACACTATTGAATTGGGCTCTATTTTCAGTTATAATTGTTCATGGGAGGCCAAAGCGATAGATGATGCTGCATACAATAAAATTGATTACTTTCTTCATTGTGATAGTAGCAAGGGACTCGGCTTCCGCCCATTTGGTTAAGTGGTCGACTGCAACAAGGGCATACTTCGCACCACCTTTGGCCAGAGGTAAAGACCCTATTATATCGATGCCCCATGTGGCAAACGGCCAAGGACTGACCATCTAAGTGATTACAGTAGGCAGGGCTCTTAAGATTCTGGCATGTTTCTGGCACCTATCACACTTCTTGGCATAATCCGATGCGTCTCGATTCTCGGTTGGCCAGTAGTATACGTATTTGAGTAACTTTTTCACAAGGCCTTGCCCCCAGTGTGGTCCCCACACTGTCCCTCGTGCACAGTATGTACCGTTCGTTTGATCTCATCGTGGGCGATACACTAGAGTAAAGGAATAGAATATCCCCTTCCGTACAGGACCCTGTTCGGGAAAATAAATCGCGAAGCTTTTCGAAGGACCCATCTTTTCTCACTTCTGCGTTCGGGTAATGCTCCATGCCCAAGATAATTTCTGAATGGAGTCATCCACGACTCCTTCTCGGGTGTTGCTTCATGTACTTGGCGGTCTCCATCTGGTTGATACTTGGGGTAGTAAGTGTCTCAATGGGGATGATTCCCATTTGCTATGCCTTGCCAGTGCTGACCAGTTTCATTAAAGAATCATCTTTCAGATTTTGCTCCCGAGGTATATAGTGGATAGCATAGTAATCGAACTGATTCAACACTTCCTGAACCCGAGTAAGGTAAGTGGCCAATCTACGGTCTCTAGCTTGATACTCTCCCCAAACCTGGCATACCACCAATTGTGAACCACAGTAAATCTCCATAGCAATAACTCCCAAGTCTTTGGCAAGCCTAAGTCCAACAAGCGAAACTTGTTAGTTGCGTGGAAGTAAAACTTTAAAGCATAGCACACGGATCATCAATCTGGGGTTTTGAGTACCACTCCAGCGCCTAAGCAATTGTCGTTTGAAGCGCCATCAGTGTATAGCTTCCATATACATTTGGGAGACTCACTGGCTTTGGGCGAATCCTCCGGTATGGTGAATTCAGCTATCAAGTCCGCTAGAACTTGTACTTGAATAGCTCACCTTGGCATATAGAAAATATCAAATTGACTCAGCTCGATGTTCCATTTAAGCAATCTACCAAACGCCTCAGGTTGTGTTAAGATCTGTCGTAACGGCTGGTCGGTGTAAACGATGATTGGATGAGCCTGGAAATATGGACGGAGCTTCCTCGAGGCTAAGACAAGACAATAAGCCAGCTTTTCCACCTTCGAGTAGTTTCTTCCTACCCCCGTCAATCTTTTGCTAACATAATAGACTGATCATTGGATCTGATCCTGTTCTCGAACAAGCGCAACACTGATTGCACTTGCCGAAACCACCAGATAGACATACAACCTTTCATGATCAACCGACTTTGACAAGATGGGAGGTGTTGCCAGATGTTGCACTAGTGTTTGGAATGTGCCTTCACACTCCTTCGTCCATTCGAAGTTCCTTTTAATTTTTTGATCAGATCGGAAAAGGGAACGCACTTGTCCGTGGATTTGGAAATGAATTTACTTAAGGCTGCTACCTTCCCATTGAGGCTTTGCACTTGATTTATTATTCTGGGCGTTTTGAGATTCCAAATCACCCAGATTTTTTCATAATTGGCTTCAATTCCTCTGGCATTGACGATGAATCCAAGGAACTTTCCTGATGCAACTCTGAAATGACATTTCAATGGATTGGGCTTCATCCTATATTGTATGAGTATGTTGAACAATGTTTCCAAATCTCTAGCGTGGGTTCGTTAGATAGTCGCGACTTCACGAGCAAATCTTCAATGTACACCTCTATAATTTTTCTGATCTAGTTTGCAAACATTTAGTTCACAAACCTTTGGTAAGTTGCTCCAGCATTTTTGAGTCCGAACGGCATTACCTTGTAGCAATAGAGTCCTAGATCAATGAGGAAGCAAGTATGTTCCTAGTCTGGAAGATGCATCGGGATTTGATTGTGGCCAGGGCATGCATCCATGAAAGATAAGAGCTCATGTCTAGCTGTTGAATCCACCAGTTGAACGATTCTGGGAAGAGAAAAATAGTCTTTAGGGCAGGCTTGGTTTAGATCAAAGTAGTCCACACATGTCCGCCATTTCCCATTTGATTTTCTGACAAGCACTGGATTTGATACCCACTATGTGTACAAAGCATCATGAATAAACCCATTTGTCTTGAGTTCATCTACATCTTCCATCAGGGCGGTAGATCTCTCTGGATCCATACCGTGCTTTTTTGTTTCATTGGGACATGCCGCGGGGTTATATTTAACGCATCGCTTACAATGTACGGCGGGATCCCACACATGTCTGAATGAGTCCAAGCAAACACATCGGGGTATTCCCAGAGAAAATCAACCAATTCCCATCTCATCCAGGGGCTGATTTTAGATCCGACATTCACTATTATGGAATTGTCATTGTCGTGGATCGGAACATCGATCGACAACTCCGCCGAGGAGGCCTGGTAATCTTTGACCTCTTCCTTATCATTATTATCTCGAGGATCAAGGTCCTTAAGGAACTGATCATGGAGCCCGAGCCTAGGCCCGGGCATTAGCTATCAATTTCCTGAAAAATGGACGTAGAGAGATTCCTTTGCGCCCATTCCTTTCTCCTTCCGCTGCACATCCCACTGCTCTGCAACATAATATGCGCATACAGCCACCTAATCACTATGTACATTCCCGACTCCATTATCAGTGGGGAACTTTAGAGCTAAAATGCAAGGGGAAATCACTGCCCTGAAATCTGCGATGGACGGTCGGCCCAAAAAAGCATTATAAGGGGAATGTATGTCCAACACAAAAAACTGCAATATCAGGACTCTCCGGTGATCACCATTACCCTACTCAACGGGTAACTCCAACATCCAAGCTGGTATGTTGCACTTCCATTGAAACCATATATGCGTGACTGACATGGTTTCAGATCCTTTGCTTTCATCATTATTTGGTCGTACGCATGTTTAAAAAGTATGTTCACAGAACTTCCACTATCGACTAAGATTCTCTTAATCCAAGCAGGACCTATCTGAGCAGAAATAACCAACAAAACAATAATGAAGGTCTTGACTCTGTTGGTGTCATGGTTTTTGAAAATAATGTCGTCCATTATAGTCCCATGATGCTTTGCCGAGGCCTCTTCAATTGTACCACTACAATATTCGAAGTTCACAAGCCTAATCTAACTAGCATATGACTCCATTTCCTTCTAGCTTTTATCAATCAGATGACGACCACCGCTCATAGTATTAATCACCTATCTCCCGCAAGCACGTGCGGGTTCTTCAGGCCTAGCCGGGCCTTGGCCCTGATTGGGATTAGATGGGCCCGCTCTACCATTCTACAGAGCCCGGACAAACTGCTGCAACTTCCTTTCTCTAATCAACTTTTCAATAATGTCTTGCAGATGATTGCATTCATTAATGTTATGGCCGTAACAGTCGTGGAACCTATAGAACTTCTCGATCCGAATCTGTTTCTTGGATGATGGTTTCGAAGCTGGCTTCTTGTACTTCCCGGTATTACTAGTCCGAAGATAAACATTTTGCAGCGACATGTTTAAAGGGGTATAACGATCGAACATAGGAGCTCTAAGCCTCCCATCATGAGGATCTCTCTTCTTTCCTTGACCTCCATTACCCTTCTGCTGACTTTGCTTATTTTGAATATTCAATGCACTTTACCGGAACTCTCCTCGGTCTGCTTCACTGCAACGTTACTCTGCATACCTTCACTACTAGGCGCCGCAGCGTCTTGCTTCTTAGACCGTCTAGCATCCTCTCTCCTCAAAAATTGGTCTACCTTTGCATAGAAACAGTCCAACGAAGCGGGGGATTTCCCAGCCCACCAATCACTAAATTCGAAATCGGGATCGATCCCTTTAGTCAATGCCATCAAAATAGAGTTGTCATCGGGATTGCTGACTTCGGCACAAGTGGCATGGAACCTTTCCAGATAATGCCTTAGAGTCTCTCCTAGGGCTTGAGTAACATCAGACAAGGTATTGACATCCTTCGGCCTTGTAGCATGCATACGGAATCGCTCAACAAACTTAGTAGCTAATTGGCCAAAACATGAAATGGATCTGGGTGGTAAACGGGTGAACCACATAGTTGCAATGCCTCCCAAGAAGATAGGGAAGCTTCTACACTTAACCGCACCGTCAGCTTGAGCGACGTTCATAAGCCATTCATATTTCAGAGTATGCTGATTGGGATCCAAATTTCCTTCATACATTGGCAAGGTCGGCATCCTGAATCGACGCGGCGGCTCCGCATGGAGAATATCATTAGTGAACCGGGTGTGACTTCTGGAAATTCCCTAGCCATCGTTCGTGGGGCCGTGACTTTCTCTAATCATCTGGCGTATCGTAGTTGGAATGTTATGCATCTGGGAATTTAGGGCCAAGGCATGGTCGAGTTCCATGTCACGAGGATGGTCTGGTCGCTTTCTACGTCCCGTTCCATGCCTCCTTGGCTCCTGGGTTCAAAGAAGTGAGGATCCTGAGCATGAACATGGTGACGAGGGGCTGGAACTGGTTGGTTCTGGATCTCGACATTCAAAGCTATCGCAGTGGCTGCTGCATGGTCCTAGATAGTGTTGTAAAGAAGTGTCCCTCTTCAAGAGGAGGGTGCAGCTTGATGCCCTGTAGAAGGACCAATCTCAGCTTGCCCGAGATTCACAGCATGCTGATGCCTAGAGGCTTCTGCATAGTTTCCATCCAAGCGTGTAGATCTATGATTGAAGTCAGATGAAGCTGAGCTTTCGGACAAGAAATAATAGGTGTGCTCCCTTCTAGATCTCTTTCGCCTTTCTTCGTTCAGCTAGTTTGCAAGCTCCATGTTGGCATGGATATGCTGAGTGAGCTCCTGACGGCTCTGAGTTAGCTCTTGAATAAGGTCTGGAACTCCTCTTTAGTCACCGGACCAAGTGGATTTGGAGCTTCATTTGAGGTTTGGCCTACTAGAGTCAGCTACGTGGGATTTTGCCTATCCCTTCCTATTGGATCTGCAACATTGGAAGTAGTTCTGGTAGTGCACACCATGTTGATGGTAGTTCTTCCTAGATCTAGAGCAATCTAAATAGTATGGAAGGAACCACATGAAGATAGATCTGGATCTCCTCCTTAGATTTTAGCAATCCAACAACGGTAGGGGATCTACTGAATCAGAGAAAAACAGAGTTTTCTCATTGAAAGCGCCAAAGTGTTTGTATCAAAATTGGGCATAACACTTTTCGAATGTAACTGAAGAGATTAGAATGAAGAAATTAAATGGAAAATGAGGCTAATCAAAAATCCAACCAAGAAAAGCAAGCAATAATAGAAAAGGACTAGAATCTATAGAGGTTCGGCATTGTAATCTACGTCCACTTTGAATAGTTTGCTGTTTATTAATGATTCTCAACCAAGTTACAAAAGTAGACAGCTAACACTCAATTTACAATGGATTTTCAGTAGAGTAATGGACCAAAAGTACCAAAAGTCCATTTTTAGTTGGCGTTGGAGTGCTATTTATAGGAGTAGATCTAGAAATATCTGCCCCAAAACTCATAATACCCTTTCTCATGCATAGGTGTGCCCGCTAGATCGACCTAGGGTTGTTTCGGATCGATCCCTGTTGTCTTCATATCGATCAAAATTGGCTCCAACTGAGCTGCGATCGATCATGAACGTTCTTTAGTTGATATGCAAGCTCTTGTGAAAATTTCATAGCATTTGGTCTAGTAGTTTGAGAGATATGATTGATCCAAGATTGATGTTGCTATGGAGAATGAAGGATTCGTATCGATACGTGTGTCGATGGTCTTCGTACCGATACAATGCGTGTCGATCAATTGCATGTCGATGACGTGGCGTTGGAGATCCACATTTCATGCTTATTGACCATTTCCTTTGGTTTGAATTATTCCTTCGTATCCATCCAAGTCCACACTCTTCATACTGATGCTTGTCTGTGGTTTCGTATAGATACTTGGGCCCTTGCTTCGTATCGATCGATTGGTTGATCGACACGAAATATGCAGAAGTGTGATCGATAAAAAATGGGTAGTTGTTGAGCAAATGAAGTATGACCATTCCGAGAGGCGCTATAGCTAGATGGATACAAAGTGGATGGTTGCTGGGTGATGGATTTGTGCTTATTTCTTTTCGATCTAGATGGATACGAAATGATGGATGTGGGTTGATGGATACAAAATGGATGTGTTCTTCATGGATCTTGATCGATCCATAACTTGAGCATACGAACTCCGATTGACCTGAAATTTGGAATATTGCCTTTCGTAGCTTTGTTTGTCATACCAAGCTAATTGTAGCCTGATTCGGACTCGGACCAAGGTTTGCCTGTATTCATCGTGGACCTGCAGATAACTGATCTCCGGAGCGGATTGTTTTTAGTTTCTAGTCAAGTCCTTGGTGTCATGGCCTTGCCAAAAGATGGGATAACAAATACTATTATTATTTTCCACAACACTTTGCAAAACATTTCCAAAATCTCTGGGATTTAAATTCTCAAATTAAATCCATTTTATTTATAAATTATACTTACATAATTTCGGTTTCTTAAAACATTTCACAAATGTTCTATCATTGTTTATTATACAATATACATCTTTATTAAGGCGCAAACGAAAATTAACAATTGATAATAATCGAATACTATCACTCCCTAACAACCAAACGCACTATATATCACTACAATAATTTTTTAAAAATTATTCTTTTATACATAAAATATGTTCTAGGTAAAATTATTCCATTTACCCTACTTCAAAATAGTACTGCATTGAATTTTTCTGTTCAAGTGTTTAGAAACCCCTATAGATAAAGTTGTCCAGACTGTGCTGACCAGAATTCATAAGCCACTCAACAAATCAGCGAATACAATATAAAACATTTTTATATCACTAACAAATACGCGCTCATATACATATGTACACACTTAAACTCATTCTAGGGTATTACTAACCCTATCTCTAATGAGCCAACCCCACCAAAGCCTAGGTGACCGCTCAACCTAATTTCTAATACCAAGTGTGATGACTCGCAAATCCGTTCCCTTGGAATCGACAATAAACAACACATGTTCGACCCCAAAAGCACTGAACGACGGAAGGTCATGGGAAAGAAGAGAAAGGGCGAGAAGAAAGAAAGAAAGAAGAAGAAACTAAAACAACATAATCTCACATCGCAGTGGAACAACATATAATAGAATATCAATAATCTTATAGAAAGGAAAAATTAAAATATATATACATTAATCAGAGTACACAATCACTAGTTTTCAGCTTGGACAGTTATAACAACCTATCACTAGTTTTCAGCTTGGACAGTTATAACAACCTATCCTCACAATTTATGATAATTTAAAATAAACAATGCAGCGGAATGAATAAGTATGGGAATATGTCTCTAGCAACCAACTCGATTCCTGAGCTCCAATGCAACCTAAGCAACCTGTAAATATACTCGGTCTGACTCAACCATTGAAAGGGGTAAACACCTGGATTAGTCTGGTAAACCAGAGTGAGAGAATGCATCTCTACTAAAGTTTATAAAGTCATCAAAACTCCTTTTCAAAACAAATGGTATCTCGTAAGATCATGCCGCACATAAAAATGGACGGGGTTTTACCTTACGATAACCAAACAATTTTTATCAAATCATTTGATATTATAATAGGTTCTAAGGTTTTAAAGTAAAATATGAATATAGCTGAAATGTTTGCATCTCACGTTTCAGCATATTTGATATATAACTAAAATTGTAAGACACTTATCGATGAATGGGTTCCATACAATAACTGGGCACAGTACCGCCAATCACAATACACCTCTAGAAAAATGTACCGAGATCGAACCAATCGATCCTTGCCAACACAAGAACGTCCTACCCCTTATTGGATAGAAACGAATATTTGATCAACTTTGTTATTCCCACCTTTTTACCAAGATCTGAAGCACAACCAATCCATAAATATGTAGACGTACGGTGTAACGACCCGAAATTTTCAACCTAAAAATTTGACAATAATATGTTCACTGTAGAAGTGCCGAGCATCCGAACGCCGAAAATTCCAGATTGTTAGGGTTAAGAAGAAAAGAAGTAGAAGAAGAAACAGAAAAAAAAAACACAGAATCTTACATTCGGAGCGGATCAAAATATAATATCACATAATAGCATTTATACAAAGAAAAGCTGTATCTGTTAATTTACATGCAATACATTAGAGTTCGTCAAAACTGGACAACTGTAACAACTTGTCACAGAATACAAACAATATAACTTCAATACACATCGGAATAAACTCCATACGTTTCTGCCATCAAGCTCTCCTCCTGGGCTCCAGAACGTCCTAACCTGAAAATCTATAATACTCGGTCTGAACCGAGCATTATAATAAAGTAACACTCGGGTCAGGCTGGAAACCAGCGTGAGTAAACCCATATAACATGAAATACTAAGGTATAAAACTTAGTGGAAATCTCGGGTAACTCGTACCTCACTATGAGTTCTTATCTTGTGTATAATCAATACTTATTACAAAACAATATTTAAGAACTATTACACAGTTAAATGGCCATGTTACTTAATTTTTTCAGTCCAGCCTATTTGATTCTAAACTCAAATCTATAAAGAATATTGTAGATTACAAATCGAAGTGGTTTTGGGTATTTGCTGATACTCGACCCCGGTCTTTTCGAATCCAATACCATTTTTAATCCAAGTTGTTTAAGTGAATACAATTCAATTTATATTCAGAGTAACATATTCATATAGTGAATCTATTATAGATAGATAATACATATTATCCCAGTTCAATCCAAACATATCATATCACATTGCATCACAAATCACATATCAGAGATATCAAATAATCCAAGGCATTCAATATAATTAATCATCCTAGCAAGATTAGTTAGTTGTTCAATTCCTAATTAATGTAATTTAAACTCCAAATAAATTAAATTAATTACCTTTACATCCTGCTTACTTAACACTAGATAATTACAAGCCATTTATCATCACTTTAATTAATTAGTGAAATTAACTAATCAACCTTTAGTTATTAACATTAATTAATTAACCTTTAATTATTAACATTAATTAATTAACCTTTAATTATTAACGTTAATTAATTATATTATAATTAATTACATTAATTAATGATTCTTCAATTACTTCCATTAATTAATTACCCTTTAATTAATTACATTAAGTAATTATTCTTTAATTAGTTACATTCAATAATTATCCTTTAATTGACTACATTCAGTAATTATTACTTAAGACCTTAATTAATTTTAGTCAAACCATTTATCTTAATATTACTTAATTATCATTATTAAATTCCGTTTGACACACTTAAGAATATAATTAAATAATTAACCTATTATATAATTATATTGAACCAAAACAGTTTTAAAACATTAGGCCTATACTTTATATTTTGAAACTTGATTTTGAAAACTTGATAAATATTTATACTTTGAAAACTTAATTCTTTTGGCTTTGAAAACTTTGCTTTGAAAACTTATCAAAATTTTACTTTTTCTTTTTAAAACTTGTTAAAGAAATACACTTCATTATACAAATCAGGAAACCCGAGCCTAAGCCAGGATTTCCCGAACACTCACTCGAGCCATTTCTTTCGAAAATCTCGCGAACAACCCGAGGAAATCCCTACGTCTACCCGTGCACGAACCCGAGACAACTTCTTCTCCCAAACTCAAAGCAATAATCCTAGATACACAAACTCTTATGCACGTGCACCAACGATCGAATTCCCTTTGACCATGTTGCTACCTCCAACCATTCATCGTCGACCATCTCTATCCACTCGACTACTCAGAACCTACAACATCGTCGGAAATCAAAATCGTGCAAGCTGACACCTCCTCGATCCCAAACTAATCGACGTCATCCTCCTCGCACCACCGCGTTAGATCATCCGAAACCATGTGCTCGCGCCTAAAGCTACGCCAGTCCCTCGATAACTTATTCCCCCCACCTTCGATCCCTTCCGGTGCACCCTTGACGGCGAACTAGCCTCGAAATCACCGTCGACCAAAAATAGGCCCTAGACCCTAGTTCATCACCACCCTACCACCATGGTGGCCCAAAAATTCGCTGACCAATTTTCCTATGCTCACTGACCACGAGCAAGCTTCAGCCATGATCCCGAGACCCACCTCCTCGCCAATCGTCAGATTTTCCAGGAAACCAAAAACCGTTCATCTCGTGAAATCTCCTCAACCACACACTTAAAAATTTTGAAATCTTTATTAAAAATCATGGTTTTCAATCACGAATCCAGTTATACAATCAAGATTTGAGAATTTAACAAACTAATTTTGACTTAAATTGATTTTTCACCGTAAATTTTTGTTCTCGAAATAATTGCTTGATATATTCATTTGAAACTATTTTTAAAAATAAATTCACATCCTTATAATCACTTTTCTTTTAGTGATAATTACCTAGAAATGATTGGAACAAGAGAAATCGATTTTTTTGAATTGGTTTAGCCTGTTGAAAACAATAGAGGAAAGTATACAGACATGCACAGATATAAACATAATACTTCAGCTATATTTCAAACAATATACATTCATGCAAACATTATTCTCAACATTAATTCAAGAAAATCTTTCTTCACGTGCATCGGAGAAAATAAGATTAAGTTTTTCTTTTCAAAACAGATGTTTACTCACCTATTGATGAACAGAGGAATAGTTTGGAAATATGAAAATCTGGTTTTGATCTTTGTAACAGCAGGCTTGGATTTGAACTTCGATTGGAAACTGAGTTGAATCTTTACTTGATCTGGGTCAGGTCGAAAACTTAGAGCGTTGTTTGCTTTAGTTTTTATTTTCATCTAGCTTTGGTTTCTTTAGTTTTGATTTGAAAAATGTAAGACAGAAAAGAAAAGAGAGAGTAGAGGTAGAGATATATATAGCCAAGTTATATTTATTTAAAAGGAAAAGAAAATAAAAAAAATGTGACACTTGTTAAATTAGCCTACACTTGTTAATTGCACGAAATAATTAGCTTACATTTGTAATTTTGCATGAATTTATGTTTTAATATGTTTTATAAAAAAATTATATTAGAGTTTCAGTTAGTTTTTATATTTATATACGTTTTATGTATTTATATTTAAACTCTTCCCTTTTTTTAATATTTATATAATCTTTAAAGAAAACATATTATACACTAATAAGTAATCATATATACAAATACTAGTTTTAAAATATAGAGTTTTAAATCCCTTTTATTTTTATTAATCTATGTTTATATCTTTATATACAAATCATAATTAGTACATATATATTTAAAAAGAAAGCATAATAAACTTTTTTTTATTAAATCTCATTTTAACTATCATACTTTAATTAATAAATATTTATCTTTAGGGTTTTTAAAATATATGAAATTTAACTTGAAATAGCTTTTGAAAAGTATTATATTAAATTCAAAACATAACAAAAGTATTATAATTTTCAATATTATAAGGTTTGCATAAATCTTATATATATATATATATATATATATATTATTTACCATAAGATTTATCATTTCCAGATATTTCTAATTCAACATTTATTATAGTTTCAAATCCATATATATCCAGATATTTTGATTATCGGAATTTTATTTGTTCAACAAACAAAAATGGTATCCAAATAGTTAAAACCAGTTAATTATTCAATTATCAGATATCTAGAAATCCGGGTTATCACATTCCTCCCCATTTTAAATCTTTTTGTCCTCGAAAAGGAACGAAGCCAGAATTTTAATTACAGTGCTTATTATTAGTTAAATTACTTGTTGAACATTTTTAACTGTAACTCTTTTTTATTTAAACATTTTAAAATCTACATAATATTACCAAAATAGTTTTATAAAAATACTTTTTATAACTCGATGTTCCAACAAGTCCATCCTTGTTCTCAAAGAAATTCGGTCATATGTTGATCAGGCATAGGACTAAAAATCTATAAGTACTTGGTAAACCCGTTTTCAATACCAGTGAAAATATTAAAAAACATTTTTGAAAATATAGAAAACATATTTGAAAATATTGAAACATTTTTGGTGAGAATACTATGGAAATCATCACCCCCTCCATGGTCATATTTATCCCGATTGTTACGTTGCCATTCCGGCAAAGTCTATAGAAAACTGTAGGCACTCCACGCCCTCGATTACACCATGGAATCCGCCACAGATCGCAGCTACACCCAGGTTTTACGTAGCCATCGTAGCAAAAACCCATGTGACTATATGCATCAGCGCCCTCGAATTTCGCTGCCAAATGAAACTTCACCACTCCTACATAGATCGGAGAATACATCAGTCGAGTCCCAATGTAGCTTGTAGGCACTCATTGCCACACGACTTTCGCTATGTCTTCATAGATTGCATCCTATCGATGTTACGTCGCCCTCCCGGCGAAATCAGATGTAGACCGTTGGCACTCACAACCACACGACTTCCGTTATAGTCCGCAGTAGATCGCAGTGACATCGAGTTACACTGTCGCCATAGCATAACCCAAATGTCTCTGTAGGCATCATATCCCTCGAATTTTGCTACCCACACACAATCCTCAGGAACTTCAGTTTGTCCGTATTTTCTCACAGGATCAAATTTAGAATCCCCTCTTAGGGCTCAAGGCAAAACCACCCCATGGATCTCCTATGAAATTCATGTCATGGGAGCACCTTTTTCCCAGAGCCAATCTCAAAACATTTTATACTATATGTAACGACCCAGAATTTCTAGTCGTTAGATTTTGAACATTTAATTCATTTTAAAGGTTAAATGTGGATTTTGAATTGATTTTGAAGTAAAAAGATTTTGGTTAAATTAATAGAATTAGTTAAATTTCAAATACGGTAATTTAATTGGATATGAATAATAATAATGATTAAATATTTGGAATTGTGATAACTGGTGAATCTGGATATAAATGGTTATGAAAATGGTTTCTAAAATTTATTTTAAGTCTATTTGAATTTAAATAGCGATGTTGGACTTTTGGATAGAATCAAAAGTCGATAGGTTTAAAATTTGGAATTTTATATTAATTTAATAATGGAATTTAATAATATAATAATGCAAATAATCAGATTTTGGTTCGAAATGAATCAGAATGATTTCTAATGTGAATATAAATTCTATACGATTTATAATAGAGTTAATAAAATTTTAAAGGGTGAAATTTTAAGTGATTTCGACGATTTTGGAAATCATTCGAATTAATCGACGAGTTAAAATAGCCTTCCGGAACACAGTCTCGGAATTTGACGAAACCCATTTCATTCGATCTGTAATTGTTAGTAATTATCGGATTTCAATTTTCGTAGCAATCGGAGTTGTCGTTTGACCCTGGTAGCTCAAAACGCATAGAAAATACTATAATCGATTTAATTTAAAATTGATCGTTTATTTCCGTAACTCGCACATATGATCGAATTAGCCTTCGAAACACGTTCCATTATGTTCGAAATGCGGGTAAAACCTTAGAAACACGTGGCGGCACGTGAGATTTGGAGTTCATTTGAAAAGTTAAGTAATTCGGGGATTTATTATTAAATTATTATATAAATGTGTGTATATATATATATATGTATGTATGTATGTTCACGCGCAAGAGAGAGCTCCAGATATTTCTTTAGGCCGTCGTCTTCATCCTTTATCCATGGCCGAAAACTCTCGAAATTCATTTCGATTTTTCTCTTAATCCAAGCTTTTGTTCTAGAAACTTTCTAAAGGAAAACTGTAGATCATGAAGAGATCTACCCATCCATATGGTGGAGTTGCAAAAGATTCGTCGTTGTGGCTAGAATTTAGGCCGATAGGAGTTCCGCTCATGCACGTTTTTCTCTGCATTTGGAAGGCCGAGCTTCGCGAGGGTTGGAGCGACAGTGGAGGGTGCAGCGGCGCATTCGGCGGTCGTGCTCGATCGATCTCCGGTCGACCAAGGGCGGAGCGATCTTGAACCCTAGTTGTACGTTGATTGGTTTGTGGGTGCTGCGTGTTGCGTGAAGAGGATGAAGGTTATGGCCTTGATTTACTATCAAATTTTGAACGGCCGATGATTTCGATGAAACTGGCGACGCCGGAATCGCAGCGACGAGTCCGACGCAGTGGAGCAATTCTGGGATCATTCTGAGCAAGTAAAAATTTAGGTTAAATCGAACGCCGATCGATTTAATTTAAAATTTAAACGCTCAACGAACTCAGGGTGAGTTAATCTCACTCACATCTGGATACCGGTTAATTTAAATAGCTAATATTTAAATGTTTGATTGGTTTTTAGCTGAATATGATAATTATTATCAGATTGAATCGATATTTATTAGTTGTGCTAATATCTATGGATGCAGGGAAAACAGGTTGGAGGGATCCAACTGGATTCCTTACAAATAGGAATTTTATTTATATTCTGTGATATATCTCATTAATATCCTGTGATAAATTGATTTGGATCTTATTATGATGTTTTATGGTTGGATAAATATAATCTGGTATTTTAGAAATATCAATAAATAAATTGGGATTAAAGGAAAAAGAAAGTGGATATTTAAGTAGTTATACCCTTTCTACTAATTTTGTTTAAAAATGAGTGTTTTAAAATATTTGAACTTGGAAGATTTTCGGTGGAATTAAATAAATATTTGGAAATTTATTCCACGTGAGGGAAATGATTTGAAATTTGTTCTCAATGGATTGAAAGGTGAAAAGTGATTTGAAATTGATTTTCAAGTGGTTGAAGTGTGAAATATATCTTGCATGAATATTCTGAAAATAATAGTTGGGAAAAAATTATTTTAAATTTAGCGATTGTTGTGAATGATTATTGATAGTTAAATAACCGCTATCAATATTGTCCTTTTTAATGGCATTAGAATTTCGATGCGACTGGGAGTCGGATTCCAAATGAATATTCGAAACCCACATCGAACCTTTGTGATTGTGATGGATCTTTTATTTAAAAGATCAAAGTGGAAATTTGTTGTGATTTGTTCGAAATTTGATTGAACACTTATTTTTAAAAAAAAATAAGTGCTCATTATTCGGATTATCCAGGAAAGGACTTTGTGTCATAAAAAACCATTCCGAATAATGATACGACGTTATGGATAGCATTTGAAGACCGGCGATGAAGATTGGATATTTGGGAGAACGATAGGATGACCTATTGATTGTCTCTGCACTGAGTAGCTACGGTATAGAGATTCCTTAAGTGATGGGAAGTCGGATCAGGATTGTGAATATTCGAATTTGCAAGGGCTTCTTCGGAAGTGCCTTCGGTTCTGTTCGAACCCGGAATAGACTTGTATGGATGCGTGTCTGACATTACACTTTGAGATGAAAAACCAGTTTCTATCGAATACATTTCTGTTTGGTGGCGGAGATTTATCTCTTAGCTTAACACCCTTCTATGAGACGTACGAGCTCAGAGATTATGTAGTTGATGGTTACTAGTGATACATTCCCAATTTGGTAATGTGGCACACGAAGAGCTACTGATCATTTGTTGATCTAAGCATGGCTTTGTGAAAAAGTTTAGCTTTGTGGACGAAACCTCATCGAGCCTCACAAACCGGTAATGGTCGAAACAGGAAAAATGCGGCAAATTTTCAGGGGTAGCTCCCCTAGGGTATGTCCATTCCTTTTGGAAAAGGGTGGTGTCAAGTATGGAGCCCTGGTATTTAACCTATGTGGTTACTGCAAATACTTTTCTTTGTGGTTGTTGGTGTAGAGGATCCTCGGGTAAAGGTCGCAAACGACCGGGGGTGGAAAATCTTAGGTTTTACTCCCTAGGAAAGGGGTAACCGGCCTTGTGTTGGAATAGATCCGGGTAGGTTCTCGGGACGTCCCTCCAGAGACGTACCCATGTGGCAGTAGGAAATTCCTTAGCCTGACCATTTATTGGAAATCCAAAGAAACAATACGCGCCCTGTACGGTTTTAGTTGTATAACCTGCCATGGAACGTGGCGGTAACCTGCTATTGAACACGGTAGCTATAGTAGGCATACAATAATGGTTGTATGCTGCCTAAGATTAATATTACACTTTCAAAATGTTTTCTGCACTATGTACTAATAATAATATTGAAAGATTTTGCGTATTAAGCATGTTTGACTGTCATTAGGAGAAATCTCCTCCAATTCTGCGTTTGCATTATGTGTGTGGCGGGAGGCCTTATAGTAGTTTCATTTTCCAAAAGCATAGCGGATTTCTTTTACTTTTCTTTGTGAAAATAATTGTTTTTGAGATCTCACACCAGTCCCATGACTGACCTGGAGTTCGTTGTTCCCTTTCTAAACTCCGGGTGCCCATAATTTTCCACACGGCCAGCCTGGAGTCGGGTTATCAGTTATTCGGGAGCGAAGTCAAGAAGTTTCTATAGAGATCTGGAGGCAAGCTGGATGGCAAGACGTACCACTTATACTATGTAGTGTCCGTCGCACCTAGGTTAGTGCAAGTCAAATTTTATTGTACACAAGTTACTATAACTGCTAGTGTTTGTATTGAGTCGTTGTAAACTCTGATAATGTGATGTATAAACTGATATAGTGCTTTTATTTTAAAGATATTCATTTATCTATTATATGTTGTTCCGCTACGAAATGTGAGATTCCGTTATTGTTTTCTTTTCTTCTTCGTCTACCTCTTTCTTCTTTAACACTAAATACTCGTACATTTGTTCATGTTTGGGCTGAATTGTTGTGGAATTTTGCCAGCTCAAAAAGGGGTGTGGATTTGCGGGCCTTTACATTTGGTATCAGAGCATTTGGTTAAGCGACAACGTTGGCTCTGTTGGGTGTTACTCATTAGAGATAGAGTCAGTAGTACTCTAGAATGAGTTGAGTGAAATAGTAGATATGAGCGCGTATTTTTAGTGAATATAAAATTGTTTTATATTGTGTTGACTTATCAGTTGAGTGTTTATGAATTCTGGTTGGTACGGGAGTACAACCGTATCGATAGGGGTTTCTAAACTCTTAAACAAGTTAAACCGGCATGGTATTGTTTTTAAAGTGGATAAATGAAATAATTTTACCCAAAATTATATTTTGGTACAAAAGGAATAATTTTCTGAAATTATATATATATATATATATATATATATATATATATATTTGGATGTTTGGTTGTTGATATTATAATCAAATATAAGAATCTAAAGTTTGATAAGGTTTATAACCAAATAAAATTCTATAAGTATGATTTATCCAAAAGAAGAATAACTAAATTTGAATTAAACCAGAATTTAAGTCCCAAAAATTTTGAAAAGTGTTTTAAAAGGAATTGAAAACAAAAGTTTGGGAATTTAAAATTTAGGGAATGTTTGAAATTTTTTCCAAAGTGTTTGAAGGCAATGATGGGGTATTATTTTGGGAAGTATTTTTGAATGGAAATTGTTTGAAAGGAATTTGTGGAGGTAAGGAAGCACTGAACTCACTTCAGTCGCTGGAAAATAATCCTGATGATGATGGCCACATCATCGGAATTCATTTTCGAGTTTATAAGTGATAGATTGCTACCGTGGTGATTGGTTATGATATTTGTTTGGACTTGTTGAGTATAAAAGTGGTTTTAGAAATTTTGAAAGGGAAATTTATTTGGTATAAACAAGTTATTCGGAATCCGAAGATTTGAATTGATATACCAAGTCGGTATGAGTTGATTATTATTTTAAAATGGTTTTGGATTAAAACTGGGTAATTGAATTCTGGGAAACACTATTTAAATAATGTGAAAGTTAAGATAAATCAACTATTGAACCTATAAAGTGAAGTTGATTTGAATAAGAAAGAAAAATGTAAATTTTACTCCTGGAATTAAAATTTAAGTTGAATGAATGGTAGTGAATACAATATATTTGAATTTAACTTAAGATAAGTTAAATAAAATTGAAATTGGAATTGGAATTGAATTAAATTGGATATAAAGATGAAAAGTAAATGACTATAATTTTGTAATGAAAATTTATATCCTTAAGCTATTAAGTGGTATATATACATAATCTAGAATTGTGATTGTAAAATGCAAATGGATTAAACGGAGCAATGTAAGCTTTTTAATAAATAAGTTGATGAACTTAAGAACAGAAAATGGAATTATAAGCATAAATAGGGAATGGTTGAATGGTATGTTAAAGTCAAAATTTAAATCCTAAATGGATGTTAAGTGTGATAAGGCAAAGAAAAATATAAGATGTGAATGGACTTAAGTTAGAAAATAAGTTTTAAAACTTATATATCGGAAAAAAAACTTAAATTGAATGGAGAAATAAAATTGGTTCGAATTGTATTTAACTTCGATTAAAGGGAATTGAGTTGAATTTGGATTGAATTGAAATCAAAATCCAGTTGTGTTACAAAAAATATTGAATGGAATTAAATTCTTATTTAAAATAGTTAAGGGAATGGTAAAAATTTAAGTTGGCTGAATAAATTTAGTTGAACTTGAATTAAATGGAATTTAAATTAAGTAAGAATGATATTGAATGAATTGAATTCTCACTCAACTGAATTCAAAAAGGATTGTTTAGAAATGAATTTAGTGTAAGCTAAATTAAATGGAAATTGTATTGGAATGGTTATTATTAATAAAATTCAAAATGAATCGAGGAGATGAATTAAAATTTAATAGTGGATTGAATAAATAAACAAATTGAGTTAAAATTTGTAAATGAATTGGAACTTGGTTGGATGAAAATCAAATTAAAATAAAAAAAAATTGATATAAGAAGAAATGGAAATATTGTGAAATTGAAAGAACTTATGCAAATTGGAAAAAAATAATTATTGTCAAGCTTTATAAGGGGTCTTGAATGAAATTCGTTTAGATAATAAAATTGAAATGCAAGTGAAAGAATTTTAATTAATTATTATGATGAAATAAGAATGTATGAGTTGTAAATATTACAGAATGGGATGATATTAATATAAACTTAAGTTGGATGATGAACTTGAAGTGAGAATAAGGATTTGATTTAAAAAAATTGCAAGGAAATAAGAATATTTGGGATTGTGAAAAATTCTGAATGAAATAAAATTAATATAAATCTAAGTTGGAATTAATTTAAAATGGTTATAAACTTCATTAATTGTTGTTTGCTTGAATGACATCAAATTTGCATTGAGATTAGTCGTTTTGTTGTAAATAAAGCTAATAAATTAAGGAAAATAAATGATGTTAGTTTTGAATATATTTGATTGAGATGAATTAATTAAAATTGGTATAAGATTATGTAATTGTTGTTTGTATAAACAATATTAGAATTTGTACAAGAAAATAGTCGTTTTGTCGTAAATGAAAGTAAATGCAAGTGAATCACAAAGAAATGCAAATGTATCAAATTTGAAATAAAGATTTGATTGTAAATCAATTTGGAATTGGATTGGAACAAATTGATGTAAGTAAAGCATATGTTAATCATATTGAAGAGAGAGTGAAACGAGTTGTAGTAAATATGAATTGTAAAAGGTAAACTTGAATTAAATCAGTCGAGAAGATTAAAAATGAAGTTTGGATTTATCGGGAAATTGAAATGGTGATTGAAATCTTTGGGTTGTTGTTAATATATGGTTAACATGTTAAATTATGAGGTTTATTGGTTTAAACAATGTAATTGATGTGTTTGGCTAGTTTAATGAATAGAATGTTGATAAATTTTCATGTTATTGAAAACTGATGTGTTTTAAGTAAGTACAGGTACGGGAAGCGATCGATGGAGTTGAAGCGCGTATATGCAATATAATTAGCCGCTTGTTTTTAAAATGCTAATAAAAGATACGCCTACGCAATAAAATTGGGAAAATGATATATATATATATATATATATATATATATATATATATATATATATATATATATATATATATTGTGATATATTTGGTTTTCCGACCGTGTGGGTCAATGTATATATATTATATCTATTGTGATATTGCAAAAGCTCCTCCGTATAAGGGAGACTCTGCCAAAATTTTCTGGAAATTTTGGGAGTGAGAAAAATTTTGAGAAATTTTGAAAATTTAAAATTTGAATTTAAATTTAAATTTGAATTGTTAGGAAAACAATGTTGTTTGGGAAACCATGAAAGATTTTAGAAAGTTAGTTGAAATGATAATGGGTCTCTTATAGAAATATTTATTTTGGAAAGTTGAAGTTGTTTGGTTTTGGTAAAATAATAAATGGGTTAAGGATCATTTTTCTTAACTAGTAATTTCGGGACGAAATTCTTTAAAGGGGGGAAGGATGTAACGACCCAGAATTTCTAATCGTTAGATTTTGAACATTTAATTCATTTTAAATGTTAAATGTGGATTTTGAATTAATTTTGAAGTAAAAAAATTTGGTTAAATTAATAGAATTAGTTAAATTTCAAATACGGTAATTTAATTGGATTTGAATAATAATAATGATTAAATATTTGGAATAGTGATAGTTGATGAATCTAGATATAAATGGTTATGAAAATGGTTTCAAAAATTTATTTTAAGTCTATTTGAATTTAAATAGCGATGTTGGACTTTTGGATAGAATCAAAGTCGATAGGTTTGAAATTTGGAATTTTATATTAATTTAATAATGGAATTTAATAATATAATAATGCAAATAATCAGATTTTGGTTTGAAATGAATCAGAATGATTTCTAATGTGAATATAAATTCTATACGATTTATAACAGAGTTAATAAAATTTTAAAGGGTGAAATTTTTAAGTGATTTCGATGATTTTGCAAATCGTTCGAATTAATCGACGAGTTAAAATAGACTTCCGAGGCACGGTCTCGGAATTTGATGAAACCAGTTTCATTAGATCCGTAATTGTTAGTTATTATCATATTTTAATTTTCGTAGCAATCGGAGTTGTCGTTTGACCCTGGCAGCTCAAAATGCATAGAAACTACTTTAATCGATTTAATTTTAAATTGATCGTTTATTTCCGTAACTCGCATATATGATCGAATTAGCCTTCAAAACACGTTCCATTGTGTTCGGAATACGGGTAAAACCTTAGAAACGCCTAGCGGCATGTGAGATTTTGTAACATTCCTGAATTTCAGCTAAAAAATAATAATTTGATAATTAATTTAATAATGTGATGATTGTGATGTATATTTAATTTTTGACATTGGATGATTTGATGTTATATTTATATTGTTATAATACTGCAAGTTCCCTTAGTTACTGTTAGAAAATCCCTATGGGTTAAAATGATACATACCCGAATGATCATATAGAATAGGAGAAAATCGTTATGGGTCGAAATGATAAACCCAAGCGATTTTCATTAATTTGGAATTTGTTGTTGCGGGTTGAAATAATATATACCTATAAATTCAAATTTTTGTGGATTGAAATGATAAATATCTGTGTCACTTGACCATAGGGTAGAAAATTATATACGGATACTTGATTGGTTAAATTTAACGATTTTAAAACCCTTGAATCTTGAATTGGATTAAATGATATTTTGACGGAAATTGATTTATATAAATTTAATTACTTTGAAAATCCAAGCTTGAAGGTTGGAATTGGAAATTGGTTTAAATTGAAATTCTAAAGTATTTTAATCTATTTTAAATTATTTAAAGTATTTTAACCCATTTTAATCTATTTTAAATCTATTTATTCTATTTTAACCTATGTCAAACTATATTAAACAATTTTAATCTATTTTAAATTATATTAATCTATTTTATATTAATCTATTTTAATCTATTTAAAACTATATTAACCTATTCAATCTATTTCAAATTATATTAATCTGTTTTAATCTATTTAAACTATATTATTCCATTTTAATCTATTTTAAACTATCTTAATCTGTTTTAATCTATTTTAAACTATCTTAAACTATTTTTAAAACTATTTTAAACTATTTAAACTATTTTCTCAATTTTGGGTTTTGTAAAGTGGAAGTTTTATACTTGAATCCTTGATGTTTAAGTAGAATACAATTAAACGATGTTATAACATAAGTAGGGATTTAAATGACATATTTGAGAAATATGATGATTTTAAATAAGGATTTAATCTATTTTGGAAATATGAATTCGAAAGTGACATGATTTCAAATGTGATATAATTTCGAAAGTAAATATGACTTCAAAAATGATATGGTTTTGAGAATATGATATTTTGATATATGAAATAGTTTTGAAAATTTAAAAGAATCATCCGGTGTGAAATAAGCGTTTGGTTGTTGAAGAGACCGGGATCAGATATTATCATACTCTCTACCAATACCGAAAACCAGTTTAATAATTGTGTGCGTGGTGGAGATTCCAAAAATGAAGTAGGATGGTTTGGCAAACGATTCTGTACATGCCCTGACTCCCGTGAGTCAGCTTAGATGTGACTAAAACAGGAGCTATACCTGGGTCGAGTGAGGTCATTCGTTCGATCGGTCATGCTTCTTCGATACGGTATTTATTACTTTGTGATTTATTTGGTGGCCACCACTCGATTTTGGTTATGGGAGTGTGTTCCAAGGTGCATGGTAGTAGTTGCTATGCGTTACCACAAGCCCGGTTCTTCAAAACGGTAGAGTCCTACCCTGACATTGCCTCGAGTGCCGTGTTCACATGCCCTATCATGCCTTCTACAAGTTTGGTTTGTACCATACCTATGGAGTGGCCTCTGATAGCCCTCCAGTTTACGGAGGAATTACGGTAGTGTATAGACTATGTGAATATATAAAAATGTGTTAAGGGGGATATGGGTAACGTCTTAATGCTATTTTAATACTTTATTGTAGGCATTGTTGTAATAGCTACTGTACTATGTAGGTATATAGTTTAACGGTTAAGACATGGTAATCTCGAATATCTCTTAGGTTATTGCACTCACGCTAGACACTGGATAGGAGATGTCAAAACCCGTAAACATCTCTGACGCTATTACACTCATATTTGTTTACTATTGATTTAACTTACATAAGATCTTTTAGTTTTGACTCTAGTGTTTTGTCTTTTCAATTCGCTCGGGTCAGCCTGAGCTTTTCAGTATGTCGAAGACTGCTTTTCGGAGGACAAAGATGAAGAATTGTGTACTGTTATTCCTTATTATATTATTTCCACTGCATCATGTTGTTCCGCTATATTGTTATTTATTTCCGTTGAATGTAACTCTAATTATGTACTGCAAAAGTGTAATCAAAAGTTATTTGTAAAACTGTTTCATGAAATGTTTATTTGATTATTATATTTTGTCATCTGCTGTGAGATTCTATGTTTATTTCTTTCTTTCTCTACTTTTTCTTTTTTACCCCATAACAATCTACCATTTTGAATGATTTGAGTCTGACGTATGTGGTTTACCATTGATTTAAATCGTCCAAAAAACGACCGTTATAACTATCTTCATTCTAATTCAAATAAAATTTAAATCAACTTCCGCAATCATTTTCATTCAGATTAAATTTGATATTCAATTATTTAATCAATTATGAATTCAAATAACAATTATATTTAAGATTTAATCTATTTAACTTATAAAATCAACTTTTCAATATTTAAAATCAATTAAATATTCTGATTACAATTGACTGAAATTCCGGATCGTTACATCATTCTAAGCAAAGCAAAGCAAAGCTTTACCAAAGAGGCATAATAACTGATGAAAGGTATGTGCTCTACAGCAGTGAGACAGGATCAAATACCTACGTTTTCTTCGAATGTTGTTATATCAACCTAATATGGTCTAAGACACTGGGAAACAGATATTCCCATAAATGGTCCACCAGTTACAAACATGAATGGTTCAATATCTTTAAGGCAACGAGATGAAGGACACCTTGAATAAAGATGTTGCTTAAAATACTCAAAAGGTTGGTGAACATGATCTGGGTGGAAAGGAATATAAATAATTTCGAAAATTGCAACAAAACCTCTTTTGAGCTATACCACAAAATTCACAATGGGCTGGTGCATGATGCAAGGCTTCGTACTCATATGGAGGAAAAATCTCCCTAATGTAACTTTTGTCTGTTTCCTTAGTTGGACTCTGTAAATATTTTAGTTTAGTTTAATAAATGGGCTAGGGTTAGCCTAATTAACTCTCAAAAAAAATGGGAACACAAAAGAATAGTGTATAGCACGGTCTATAATGTTAGTGCAAATGAAGTGGCAATCAATTATATGAAAAGCAAATTAAGTGATTATACTGGTTGTGTTTTGAATGGTGAATTCATTCACATACGTTTTGTGCTCATATAACAAATTTAATTATTAATGATAAGATAAAAGAAATTAGTACCATTATCGCTACAATTCGTACGCAGTTAGATTTGTGAGATCGTCTCCGACATGGTTGACTGAATTTAGAGAGATGCGTTTAAGTTTAGAAACTGAGAATAAATCTGTGCTTACTTTAGCTGTACCCACTAGGTAGAATTCAATGTATTTGATGTTGGAAGTGGCTTTAAAACAAAAAAGGATTTTTGATGATATGAAAGAAAATGATGGCATTTATATTTCCTATTTCGATGATGAAATTCGTCCTCCAGGTTCTACACATTGGAAAATTGTGGATTTATTGTTAAATTCTTAAAGTATTTTTATGATGTAACTTTAAAATTTAGCAGAACTTTATCTATTATTACAAATGTTTGTTTGCTGAGCTAAGTATAATTCAAGAAGAACTTCGTATATTGATTGAGAAATGAATCATTATCTTTCATGAATGACAATCGATATGAAAACAAAGTTTGGCAAATACCAACAAGCGTAGATAACATGATATTTTTTTACTTGTTACATGTGTGCTTGATCTATGATATAAATTTCAAAATTTAAGTTATTATATGTCGAAGACATGTATGAAAACGAAGTTGCAAAAGACATATTAAAAACTATGAAGGATATTTTGAGAAGGATGTTTGATTTCTATGTTATCGATTCTACCTTTAGAACATAAACATGCGATGAAACACAACCTAGTACATCCGTTGTTAGTGAAAGTGTTAAGAATGTTAGTGATGTACTTTCTAGAAGAATGAATACTTTTGTGAGAAAGGTTCAGTAACAATGAAGGCAATGAACGAGAAGTGTTATTAAGTGCACTGATTAAGTTGCACTAAATAATTTTGATGCTTTATTATGGTAGAAAGAAAATAGCTCCAAATATTATGTTTTACCTTTAGTCGCTGGAGATGTTCTTCTTATTAGTGTCTACGGTTGCTTCCAAATCTGCATTTAGCACCGGAGGAGGGGTTATAGAACTTTTTCATAGCACTTCGAGTCCATAGATGGTTGGAGAATTAGTTTATACTCGGAATTGGTTACGGTCCAAACCAATTTTTGTAGATCACCGGGTGAGGTTCCTCTCGATGATGTTTATAATAACGATGAAGCCTTCTCAGGTGATATTAGCATTTATAATATAATCCAATTCCTCATTTTTTTTGATTTTAGATACTATCTCTAGCTAATTGATTTAACATGTCATAAAATTTGTATATGGACGTTAACCAGAGTCACCGTCATCTTTTATATTTACCGTGCATAGTCCATCATCGCTATTTTCACCATGGCCATTTCACCTTTTACATATATAGCTGAAATGAAATAAACTTATTATAAGTTTATACAATGAACTCATTCTTGCTTGCTTACGTTCTATCATGGCCACTGCCCACATGCTTCAATACCATTAATTAGAGTTAGTTTTTACGACCTGCCTACATGTACATACTTGCAACCTATACACTACAAAATACACACTGTTTAGCGATGGCAAAAAGCTGTTGGTGGCCATCGCAAGCCGTCGCTAATTGCCGTTGCAAAATACCTCATTGCAACCAAAGAAAGCGACGGCTCCATTGTTCTTTTTGCAACGGCTTGTAATGGCAAAATGTCGACATGGAAGCAACCGTTGGGTTGTTGGTTTCCCAGGTTGTTGATGCAAACCGTTGCAAATCGTTGCAAATTAGCCGTCGCTGGCCGACGCTATTTTTGACCAAATGGCCGTCGCTAGCCGTTGCAAACCTAGAATATTTTTCCAGCCAATTTGCAGCACCTTCAACCCTCAATCTCAATCAATCCAAATAATATAATTCCATCATTTCACACATATAATACCATTCCATCTTACCATGTAATCAATATCAACACAACCAAATCATTAAATATTGCATATTCTAACATATATTTACAAAATCATATAACAAAAACAACATAACCAAATATGGAAATTCACCAAACCAAACAACATTGTCCAAGTATCAATCACAACAACCAAAATATCAAACCCACCAAAATACTAAGTATCAATCACAACATCCATTGTACCAAATGTCAAACCCAACATAATATGTACACATATATATATAAAGCGTACCCATCAAAACAAACAGCTAAGCATCATCATCATCTGAACCTCCTTCCCCAGGCATTGACCCATGCTCCTGATAGAACGCAGCAATACGCTCATCTATCTGTGTCCCCAACTGACTCTTTCGCCAATCATTGAGCTCATTTAATTATGTTTGCATCCGAGCAATCTCTTCCTCATCTGTGGATCTCTTATATGACCTTTGGAAATTAAGAGCCTGTGAAATAATTCAAGTAAATAAGAAGTTAATGGCATACAATAACAATAAGAAAACTCAAGTTATTGGTAATAAACTCAAGTGAATAAGAAGTTCATGGCATATAGGTTTCTACTGTGTAAACGTTGAGTACATACCAAATTGCTGAAACTGTAACGCATGTTTCGACTTGCCGGTTCAATGATTGAATCCCATATCCGATTAGACTCATCAACCGTAAGTGACTCCCATCCACTCGCTTGTATTGCTCGTGCATACTCTGCATTATATCTCTCCTAAATTACAAACTGATATTTGACACAATTGCTATACAATTTACTTATTTACTGTGAAATAAACAAATATGAAATATTTTCACTATAGAAACAAACATATTTACCATTACAGAAGCAGCCTTGTCATCCGATCAATCATATGAGACATTCCCATTCTCATCTGTATGCTCCACTGCATGTGTGACTCTGAAAACCTCAGCCGTTGTAGGCTCTCTACCATACTAATTTGCCCACTGAATATATACAAGAATATGTTATATTGATAATTTGCATGAGTATATACAAGAATAGATTATATACAAGAATAGAATACATGGTAAAGATACACTAGTAAATATATACATGCATAACACAAATATTGGTTAATTTATTTACCAATTCCCTCCTATGTTGTTGGAAGGATTTCGAGCCACCACGATGTAAAGCGAGATTTTTGTTCCTATTAGCCTTGTTTCTTTCCGACAATTCCTATTAATTTATACACACTATTAAGTAAAATAATTCAACACATTTAAATGTAAAAATATAGTAACAATATAACTTACTCTGAATGCTTCAGATTCCCAATATTGTTGGAATCCAGCCCAAATATCATCCACCATCCAACTTGGCTTTATCCCCGAACTCTTAGCCCTTGACAGAGTCTCTCTGTAATTTTTTCGCATCTTTTTATTCCAATGATTTACAAAATCATCCATATCCTGTGGATCTACACGTACAGCTGCCTGCATATTGAATTATCATACGTGTTATGTAAAAGAGATTATATAATTAAAAAACAATCAGCAGAACAGAATACGTAAAACTGATATCATAATGCATGATGGAATATTCATTTTAGTTTCATATAAGGCATAATTATATACTACAAAATTGTGTTTACCATAAGATCATCCCATATTGCGTTTTTTATATCTGTTGGAATGTTATCCCACTGAGGCCAACACCCGGACATCCTACTCTTGTATGCCTCCTTCGATACTTGTAAAATGAAATCGGACGGCTCCACACCTCCACCTCGAACCCTCTGTAGAAATATCGATGTATATATTCAATATATTTCATATAATATAATTCAAATAAGTTTGATACATACCCAGCACTTTGCGAAACTATCTCTGCAACTCGACGGAGATCTGGCTCAGAGGTACTTGGACCTGCTCCAAGTGAAGGTGACCGAGATATACTACGTCGATCACGTCGTCTATCAGACATAATTGACAAACATATATATAATATCATACACTTCTTAGAAAAGAGCACTGATAACATAAGCATCACATAATCATCAATCAATATCGCATAATCATTAATCATCGCATAATTATTAATCAAGTGATAATCATCACATAAACATGCTCTGCACATAATCATCGAAAAAAGCGTACATGAAAAGAATAATGCATAACTTAGAATGATTCAGATCATATATAGTCATCATTATTATTAAATAGCTCAGAATATTACAGAACATAGTAATTATTGTTAATACATAGCTCACACTTATACAACAAGCGATGCCATCTATGATCAGTCTTCGTCATATTCTAATTCAAATATCATTTTCTTCGATACTTACAAATGCATCTATTAAAACATTCGATTCATCAGTCAGCGACCCTACATCAATGTCATCGGTTATCACTATTTCAGTATTTGGCTCGAGATCCGTTTGATAGCTGCTTCATCTGGAATATTATTTCCATCAAGCGTATATCTTGCCTTCGTTTTAAAAATAGCCCACCAGTCTGCTTTATCTTTTTTTAAGGATGGATAAGGAGAAAAATAAACTTGTAAAGCTTGCTTAGCTAATACAAAAGGATCATACTTATAGTAATGCGACGTATGCCTTATTTCAGTTAACTTCTAATCTTTGTGCACGTTAATTCCAGAGCTAGGAACATTGCTAAACCAGTTGCATTTGAATAAAAAAACTTTCTCTGCAGGTTGTATATAATATGTCGACTCTAAAACTTGTGTTAAGACGCCGTAAAAATCTTTTATATGTTCCTCTAGATCATCACTTCCTTTGACAAATACCCCACTGTTATATGTTAATTTTTTAGCCCCATAATCTTTGGTGTTGAATTTAAATCCATTGACAAAGAATATTGGATAAGTCTTGACATTTCATTTTGGTCCGATAGCAAGATTTCGTAATCCTTCGTCAATAACATAGTTTTCTGTATCATGAACGTAGTTTGAAAACCATCCAGCAAATTGTTTACTGAGATCGGCAGATGGATGTTGTGATTCGTATATGCTGCAAATATGTATTATATTCCTTTATAATTAATATATACATGTATAATTGAATTATATATGAATTCATAATTGCCTGACAAATGGTGCAACTTCAGCACAATTTAAAAAAACATATGTGTGTGCCATATGGTAGTCTATATCATCTAACCATATTTCCACACATTTTCCAGCAGGTCTTCCATGTTGTCTAAAAATAGATAACATTGTTTGAGAAGAATCCTATTGAATAGTGTCTTCATTACGGGGAACACTTACGAATGATAAGTTCACATCATTACCAGGTGGCATGTGTCATTTTACAATTTGTACAACTGCTGTAAATGCAGCTTATTAAATTTCGATTCCATAGTGATGTATTCGACGGTTACGGATAATTCGGTTCTGTTTGTACTTCCATCTCACAATGACTTCTTAGCAGAATCGAATAAATCATAAAAAAATTTGGCTTCCGCGGTCGGCTCTTCGTCAATATTTTCGTTCCCATCATCACCTTTGTCAAAGGTAGGAAACATTGATCGTGCAGCATCTTGCACCATGCTTTTTATAGGATTGGTCATAGTATTATCGTCCTCTAACACTACCGGATTAGGTGTAGGTTGAACAAGTTCTCCATGACGATCTCATAATTAATAATTCGGCACAAAACCAAATTTGTACAAATGTACTTCTACTACATCTGGTTTCCAACGCTTCAGATGTTTGCACTTACTACACGGACAACGAATGTCTACGTTATTTCGATTATTAGATTGAGCAAATCTAATAAATACATGTACACCGCTACAGAAACGTTCTTTTATTGATCCTTTCATATCTTTTCGAGGTTCATGCATCCAACTACGATCGAGAAAATAATCGAACATATTTCCTTATTTGTAAAATGTAGGTTAGAAGATTGAATAAAACACTTCATATTAAAGTCTTATAAAAATTCATATATAACCCTTTACTATTTTAACAAATTCAAATAAATACTGCATTAAAATTTTCAATTCTTAAGTTTATGGTTTTTTACTTTGACGGTCGGTTATCCTACTTTCCATTACAAACACAATAACGTAATCATATTTTATAAATCATTTTAGGTTAAACGGTTCTAAAAAATTTCGGCAGCACTTTCCTTTTTTCCCTGTATCATACACAAATGCGTGTACACAGGGAAAAATGAAAGTGCCATCGAAATTTTCTGAACCATTTAAAGTGAAATGATTTATAAAATATGATTACTTTATTGTGTTTGTAACTTGTCCAAATACTAGGACAAATCCTACAAATGTTGTATCAGATGAACATAGATGTCCGTACTGTGGAAAAACGAATATCCATATAACGATCATATACAACACTTGTTAGACGGGACCAAAAATTCTCTAAGGGGTTCAAATAAATAAAGCACAAATTAAAAAAATATTAATATTGAAGTGTTAGTGGTCTGTAGTGAAATAATGATCTTAATTTTTTTAGTAATGTAGCCAAATAGAATTCGTTTAATTATGAATCAAAATCCATGAGAACTATCAGTAACTCGGAAAATATTGCTTATCTCACAAATGGGAACTATGAGTTACCATTTTAACAACAACAAAAACTATTTTATATTTCATTTAACTATTTAAATATTTATTAATTAAATCTATAATTTTATAACTTATTTTAACTTTTGTTTAACTACATAAATTTTAATTAACGATTTTGTGAACTAAATAAATAGTTAGCACTTACAACATTATAACAAACATTCCCGTAAACTTATCAATAAACATATTATTCAATGATCATGTAATATTTTTTGGATTTTAAAGTAGCCATTATTTTTAGCAACAAAGTGAATAATAAATTCACTAATTAATACCACCAAATCAACACTAATTATCATCACCTAATACGCAATAATCACCATTTTCAAACACATAAACAACTAATTTTCAAAATTAGGTTTACCATTATATACCCAATTCAAATAATAAACTATATATCATAAACTAATAACATATATTCATCAATTCCAAACCCCTAAATCATCCAATTCCAAATCCCTAAATCATCAACTAATTTAATTTAAACCTAAATTAAACAAAGATAATGGAAAATAGAAGTGTGGAAAGGTTCAAATTAGCAATGGAAGGTTGCGACGGCTCCTGGTGGCGGATAGTGGCAGCTGGTTGCAAGTGTGGAGGAGAATGAGCTGAGAGAATGGAAGGAAGGGAATGAAATGTTTCTCTCGGCTGCAGATCTGTATATTCGCGACAAGCGACGGCTAGCGGCGGCCGCCTTTTTTAGCCGTCGTTAGCCGTCGCTAGGCTCCGTCGCTTTAGGAGCCGTTCCTAGTAGTGATATTCCTACTTCACTAATAATTATATGCTTTAGTTAATTATTCACTAATAGTTATATGCTTTAAGTTTACCTAAAGTTATATACTTCAGTTGATTATTTTCTATATCTTTTTCAAATATATGTATAGTCATGTGAACTAATGTCACTAATATATATGAAGTCTATAGCTTATACATATATGAGATATATGGCTTACGACGTATCTGTAGCTTATATAAATTAGTACATTTTGGATTCATATCACTAGTATATATTCAGTCTATAGCTTATACAGTTAGTAGAGTTAGTACAATTAAAATCAAACATGTATGCTTCAGTTCTAAAATAGTTATACATGTTTACACTTGTATGCTTCGGTTAATTACCAACTTATCTATGTTTATCTTTGGACGAACTTGGAGAATGATGACTGAAGTTGGAGAATAGAGACTTGGAGTCGACTTTATAGCTATAGTTGCATTAATGTATTTTTATATTTTTTTTGGACTTTAGAGTTCAAAACATTGAATTACTAATGTATTGTAGCTGTGTTTCAAACGAAGTATGAACCTTTTTTTGCCTGCAAAAGTGTGAATGAATTGCTAACTGCCGTGGTTCATTATAGTTGCTACAGTGTTAAAGTTAGAACTGTGTTCATGTATGAATCATGAATGTTTATGTTAGAATATTTATGTATGAATAGAGATTTGGAGTTAGAGTGACTTTTTAATGGTTAATGTTTTATGTATTAACTAAAATAGTGGCTGTATATTTGTTTCAGTTTGATTCGCGTTAATGTTTATGTGTTAGTTTGAAGTCTAAAACTATGGTTATTTTTTGTGTGTTCTTTTGGTTTCATCAATTAACCGGTTAAGTTAATATAAATGGTTATCACACCATGGTTAACCATTTATATTAATCGACTAACTAGTTAAATAAAACCGTAATCCATGGTTAATTTAACCAGTTTGGACATCAGCCGATATTGATCGTATATTGGTTAATCGAATGGTAACTATTTTGCAGTTAATGGGCAATGTTAGCCGATTAAATCAGTTAACGAACCATGCCTACCTCTAATTTTAGATTCAAGGACGATGTGACCAGTTTGTAGTTGTTGGGCATAGCTGGAGCCTAGTATACTTGTAAATAAGTAGGCATTTGACTCTTATGTAGACTCGCATGAGCTTATGTACTGTAAGGAAATTTGACCGTTTTGTAAGGAAATTAATACGAAAACATTAATGAATTTTCCTTCCTTATTTTGTAAGGAAATTTGACCATTTCCTTCCTCAAACATTTCCTTCCTCATTTTATAGTCAATAGAATCTAAAGGGTTTTCATATTAATATGCTAATCAATAAAACGGTTATAATCTAGAGCGTTAATTTCTCTCATCTTGATCTTGATGGACAATCAATACTAAGTCTACAAATCTGGAAATTTGGTCCTCTCTCTACCTATAAATATTAACCTTTTCCCATCATAAAGGATCTAGAAAAATACACATAAATAAAGATATAGGAAAAGAGAGAGAAACCATTTCCTTTATCCATTGAAACAGCTTTCGACAACAGCCATTGCTGATTCATATAGGAGATGTCTGGAGGTATGTTTTATTGATTCATTACATATGTGATAATCATGTAATTCTAGATCTTAGGGTTTATGTTATTCGCAAGATATAGATTACATGTGTATCATAGTATAGTTTTAGAATTCATGATTATCCATCAATATATAAAACAAAACTAGCATAGATCTATGATGTGATGTTTGTAATTTTACTATGATGATGACAATAATTAGTAGTGTTAATATGATTCAAGTTTAATATTCATATTATTTAAGTTGCTATAGTAATCATGATTATCAATATTGTTCTATTGACTATATGCTTAGATCTGGATCTGGAAAGTTTATATTTCCGTAAAAGTTAATTTTTTCTACTTTAATGTTTGACCTACTGTATAATATGGAACAACTTATTGTATGCGAATACTTTTCAGCAAGTATACATATTGAAAATAATTGTTTCCTAGTTTGACATTAAATTCATGATCTGGAACTTGTAAGATAATTATTTATATATGTTTTGCAAAATAATTGTTTATATGTTAAATTCATGTATGGAATTTACTTGGATTACTTGAAAGAATGGCAAATGTTTATGCAAAAAAAAACAAAGTAGTTGACCACCTGGTTCGATCCGGTTTTCCTCTTTTCTCTCTTGTTTTAGTTTTTGCTTCCGCGCTTAATTTCCTTGTTTCCTCTGGTCTGATGCATGCAGTCCCGTCCACAGGTGGCTGCTGCTTGCATAATAACGCATGAAGCATTAATGTTTATCATTCTTCCATGAGTATGGTTCTACTGCCTACCCATGGGTGGCGCTAAACCTAACCTCTTATTATGACATGTGTTTTATTCTAATAAAGAAGCCTACATTTCTTTTATATCTGCAGTTGCAATGCCCTCAAACCTTAATTCGTACGCTACGTCTATCGTCAGACTCAATGGAACCGACTACTCAGAATGGAAAGAGCAAGTTGAGTTTTCTTTGGGCGTACTTGAACTGGACATGGCTCTCCTTAAGGAAAAGCCAACCCCACTTACTGACACAAGTACCCTGAGGAAAACAAACTCCATGATGATTGGGAATGATCTAATAGGCTCAGCCTGATGTTTATGTGGATAGTGATTGATACCAACATTAAAACCTCCCTACCCAAAATTGAAAGCGCAAAATAATATTTGCAATCCATTGAAAATTGGTTCAAGACTGTACACAAATCCCTTGCTGGGAAACTTATGCAGATCTTGTAACCATGATTTAATGATTCTCGCTCAATGAGCGCTCATGTCATTGAAATGATTAACCTTGCTGTCAAACTTAAGAACTTGGGATTGGTTATGGACGATGCTTTTCTCGTCTAATTCATTCTCATTAGCTTACCTCCTCAATATGAACCATTCAAAATTCATTACAATACTATTACAGAAAAGTGGAGTCTAAATGAATTAACTAACAAACTGGTTCAACAGGAGACCAGGCAAGCCTCACAAGGCATTAAAGTTGCTTATTTCACTAAAGGGGTTGGAAAACAAGCTGGAAAAAAGAACAACTCATAGCATAAAAGAGCACCACCCAAATCTGATGACGCCACTCAACCATCCAAGCAGAAAAAAGAAGGATGATGTCTGCAAATTCTACAAGAAACCTGAACACTTCCAAGCAGATTGCATTAAGCACAAAGCATGGTTCGAAAAGAAAGGTAACCCAATGGGTTTCATAAGTCATTTCGAATCAAATCTTACTAATGTACCTTCTTCTACTTGGTGGATTGATACTGCTGCTAACGTTCTTGTTTCGAATTCTATGCAAGGATTCATTACGATCCAAACCACAAACCCAAGTGAGAATTTCATTTTCATGGGGAATAAAGATAAAGCTCCAGTTGAAGCTATTGGAACTTTTCGTCTTATTTTAGATAGCGGTTATCAGTTAGATTTATGTCAAACTCTTTATGTTCCTTCTATTTCCCGTAACTTGATTTCTGTAAGTGTACTTGATAAATTTGGATATTCTTTTGAAGTTGGAAATAGAAATTTTAGTTTATTTAAAAATTCTAATCTTATTGGTTCTGGAATATTAATTGATGTACTTTATAAACTTCATCTTAAACAAAATGCTGAAATCAAACCCACCCTGCATGGAAAAGAAACTAAAGGAAAGTCATCCAAGAATGATTCTTACTTCTTGTGGCATAAAAAACTGGGTCATATATCCAGTGAAAGAATCAAGAGGTTAGTGAAAGATGGTGTCCTACCAGACCTAGACTTCGCTAACATTACAGCACGTATTGATTGTATTAAAGGAAAAACAACAAAAAACACAAAGAAATAAGCCACAAGAAGTACACAACTTCTTGAAATAACACATACAGATATTTGTGGACCTTTTGATGTTCCAACTTTTGAAGAAGAGAAATATTTCATCACTTTTATCAATGTTTTTTCACGTTATTTCTATCTTTATCTGTTTCATGAAAAATCTCAGTCAATGGACGCTGTACAAGTGTTCATTACTGAAGTCGAAAGGCAATTAGAAAGAAAAGTGAAAATCATTAGGTCAGATCGGGGTGGTGAATTATATGGAAGGTATGATGAAATGGGACAACATACTGGACCTTTTTCCAAACTTCTTCAAAAACTTTGAATTTTTTCATAATACACAACGCCTGGATCTCCATGGCAGAATGGTGTAGCTGAAAGGCGAAATCAACATACATGGAAATGGTTAGATCCATGATGAGTCATGCAAATTTACCTATATCATTATGAATGGATGCATTACGAACAGCTGTCTACATCTTAAATAGAATTCCAAGTAAGGTCGTTCCAAAGACTCCTTTTGAACTTTGGAAAGGATAGAAACCTAGTTTAAGACATCTCCAAATTTGGGGTTGCCTAGCTGAAGCTAGACTGTACAATTCAAATGAAAAGAAATTAGATTTTAAGACAATCAGTGGTTACTTTATAGTTTACCCAGAAAAATCTAAAGGATATAGATTTTATTGTCCTAACCATAGTACAAGAATTGTTGAAACCGGCAATGCCAAATTCTGTGAGAATAGTGAAATCAGTGGGAGTACAAAACAACTAGAAGTGGTCTTTCATGAAATAAGGGTACCCATTATCTTACCCTCTATTTCGGAAGATATTGGGAATCATCCCATTGTTGAACCTATTCACAATTAGGAAAACCCAATAAATGATCAACAACTCCATAATTAAATTATCATCAATCATAAGGTTGATGAAGTACCATAGGAACTAGCATTAAGAAGATCTCAAAAACAAAGAAGATTAGCCATTCCTGATGATTATGTGCTTTATCTAATAGAATCTGAAAGAACTACGGACCCAATTTCTTATTCACAAGCCATTAAGGATGTTAATTCTATCAAATGGATTGATGCCATAAAAGATGAACTGAAATCTATGGATAATAATCAAGTTTGGGAAATCATTCAATTGCCGCAAAGACATAAAGCAGTCGGTTGTAAGTGGGTTTCAAGACCAAACGTGACTGCAATGGTAAAATTGAACGATATAAAGCCAGACTTGTTTTCAAAGGTTTTAATCAGAAAGAAGGCATTGACTATAATGAAACTTTTGCTCCTGTTTCTAGGAAAGATTCCCTTAGAATTATCATGGCATTAGTAGCTCATTATGATCTCGAGTTACATTAAATGGATATGAAAACAGCCTTTCTAAATGAAGAATTGGAAGAAGAAGTCTACATGCGTCAACCTGAAGGCTTCATAATTGAAGGACGGGAAGACATGGTCTGCAAACTTAAGAAATCAATATATGGACTGAAACAAACTTCTAGACTATGGTATCTAAAGTTTCATGAAGTCATTACCGCTTTCGATTTCACAGAAAACATAGTTGACCCTTGTATATACCTCAAGTTCAGTGGGAGCAAGTTCATATTTTTGATTATGTATGTTAATGACATATTATTAGCTAGCAGCGACCTTGGTTTATTACGTGAAACTAAGAATCATCTCTCAACAAACTTTGAAATGAAAGATATGGGTGAGGCTTCCTATGTGATAGGAATAGAAATATTATGTGATAGATCACAAGGAATTCTAGGATTGTCTCAAAAAGCATATATTGACAAAATTCTTGAGAGATTTGTCATGACGAATTGTTCCTCTAGTCCTGTCCCACTGCAGAAAGAAGACAAACTTGTTCTTGAGCAGTGCCCAAAGACTCCTGTGGAACGAGAAGAAATGACCAAATATCCTTATGCATCTCTTGTAGGGACAAGTCTGTACAAGACCTGATATCAGTCATGTAGTTGGTATGCTGAGTAGATTTCAAAGTAACCCAAGAATCGCTCATTGGAAAGCTACAAAGAAGGTACTGAGATACCTAAAGGGAACAAGGAATTACATGCTCACCTATAGAAAATCAAGTTACCTAGAGGTAACTGGTTATTCCGATTCAGACCTTGCTGGATGTCCTGACACTAGGATCTGCACTCTTGGTTATGTGTACCTCTTATGTGAAGGTGCAATATCATGGAGAAGCCAAAAATCTGAGATGCTTTTCGGGTCCACCATGATGGCTGAATACGTAGCATGTTATGAGGCTTCAATTCAGGGAACATGGCTGCGTAATTTTGTCTCACAATTTGGCACTTTAAGTTTTATCTCTAAGCCACTAACTGTCTATTGCGACAATGAAGCTGCAATCTTTTTCTCCAAGTATGATTGGATAACCAAATGTTCCAAACACATGGACCTGAAATACCTACTACTGAAGGAAGATGATAAACTAAAGAAAATTGTCGTGAATCGATAAGTACAGACTTACAAGTGGCAAACATATTCACGAAAGGACTACCTCCAAAGACCTTTCAGAGACATACTGATAGCATAGGTCTTGCAGATAGTTCCTAATTATCTTCTTATTATGCCATTTATTTTGTACTTAGCTAGACATAACAATTATTGAGCTCTTAATAATTTGGACATCTTTTATTTTTGTTTTATAATGTGTACACATTTATATTTAGATAAATGATAACAGAAACAGTCTTTTGCTTCAAGACATTATGTGACTATTAAGTTATGCTCATCTACGGTCTAGTTACGAAAGTTGTCAATGTCATAGTACATGGAAGTAAGCATGTTGCAAAATAACATGTACACGTCATGACTTCCATTGACCACTAGATTAGCCAAGACACTTATGATAATTGATTAAAGAAAAGTTTAGCATATCATGCGCGCCTTATGACCTTAATACAAAAAAATGGATTTTACTATTGACCAAGTGGGAGACTGTAAGCAAATTTGACCGTTTTGTAAAGAAATTAATACGAAAACATTAATGGATTTTCCTTCCTTATTTTGTAAGGAAATTTGACATTTCCTTCCTCAAACGTTTCCTTCCTCATTTTATGGTCAATAGAGTCTAAAGGGTTTTCATATTAATATGCTAATCAATAAAATGGTTATAATCTAGAGCGTTAATTTCTCTCATCTTGATCTTGATGGACGATCAAGACTAAGTCTACAAATCTGAAAATTTGGTCCTCTCTCTACCTATAAATATTAACCTTTGCCCATCACAAAGGATACAGAAAAAAACACATAAAGAAAGATATAGGAAAAGAGAGAAACCATTTTCTTTATCCATTGAAACAGCTTTCGAAAACAACCATTGCTGATTCATATACGAGATGTCTGGAGGTATGTTTTATTGATTCATTACATATGTGATAATCATGTAATTCTAGATCTTAGGGTTTATGTTATTCGCAAGATATAAATTACATGTACTTCATCTATTATATATTACCGCTGCTTTATTGACTTTATGTTCTCTACTTTTGTTTTACATTGTGCATTGTTCTATCCTAAAATTGCGCATGTTTATTGTTTTTTGCTGATACCATATATGTATAGATGAAAAGATTTATGATTTTGAAAATACGTACCGTTTTAGCCTAAGGGAATAAACATGTGATAACCCAATGATATGATGTAATTACCATCGATTGATTTAGTAAGGGAAAATCTCATTCCGCTAGGCGCGTGGTCTGACTATATGTTGTGTCGGGGACATGTATTACTCATACCATGGTTATGTTTAACCTGTGTTTTATATTTTTGTTCCTTCCATAGGTACTTATTCAAGTAGACTAAGTTTATGGGCTTAGCCAGGTTTCTTAGGGATGAATCAAGATCCCAAAGACAAAGAGGGAGGCTTAGCTAATAACAATATTTTATTTAACTTTCATGTTTGTAATATCAAGTTATATAACGGGTTAAGAGTTCTTTTCGACATCGTTAAATGTTAGGCTTGACCCTATTATTTATATTTTATTATATTTATCCCTGTGTGGGCATGGATTGTGTAATGAAAAATGTATAGACAATTTCATTTAATGGAAATTATTTTGCTACTCAATTTACTTCATATTGTTAAAAAAATGATCCTATTTGATCATTTGAAATTAATTTTGATAATGACTGCAGCTTTATCGATATTCGTTTTAGAATCTTGATATGAATGACGTTTCGTCTAATTATACAATGATAAAGATAGATAGCATGACCCTTGTTAATTCGGGCTTTGGTAGGGGATATCCTAGATAGGACATAGTCTCTCGGCTTTTTCGGAAGAACCTAGATATGAAATTGTTTAAAGAGTAAAAATTCGAGGCCTCTTCCTTTTCTAGGACTTCTCAAATTTCTCATGTGATACTAATATTTTCAAATATCATTCTTTGAGCATCGACAATAATTATCAATTAGTTTGGTAAACAAGTCCTTTATCTCCTAATACATTGTATGAATATTTCTTAAGCTGAGCAATTTGCTAAAAGTGGAACTTTGAGATATTCCGAGAGACGTTTGATGTGAAGAGATTGTAGAGATTGGTTGGGAAGCATGGCTCATTACTTCCGTTCGTTCATCTACCAAAATTAAAGTTGCTTGACATATTTTTATCTTCGTCAGTGAGCCAAATATAATGCTAGCAGGTAAGTCTAAGAAGGATAATTCTTCGCTTGCATAATAAACTTTCGAAGGAGACCAGTTATCCATCTTTAACTTCTAAAAGGAGAGAACATGTACAATCTGAATAAGAGATGGAGGTTTCGATCCTCATTTGGGTATTTGGGTGTAAAATTATTGGTGTAGTTTTTTCTCACCAGCAGCAACTGGGACTGTCAATAGGTATCTAACAAATCCGGTATCCGACCAAATCCATATCCGAAAATATAAAAAATATCCGTTATTCGAAAAGCGAATACAGATATCCGATATCCGAAAAGCTTTCCGGATACGGATACGTTATTGTGGTATCCGTATCCGAAAAATATCTGTTCGATTAACCGATGCATATATGTATAGTTATTTAAAATTATATTTAATTGATATATGATTTTCCAACTATTTTCTAACCATTGGATGTTACTACGATATGATTTTTTACTATTTCTAGTGAAAACGGACAGTTTTAGTATTTAATTTTCGAATATTTTGAATACACAGACGGATATTGATATAAAACAATGTTTTATCATCGCATTTTTCTATTCCTTGTATTTTTATGAACATTTGTCTTTTAGTATCTAAATTATTGCATTATGATCATTGTGGGATCCATGCCTATTTCTAATACTTTAGAGTGGGTGCCGATGAATGATATGGCACACTAGGTTGGAGTTGGTGATTGCATTGTTAACATTTGGCGTTCTTTTATCATCTCTGACTTTGTTGACTACAATTAATGACATATAATTTATTGATGCCATCTTATCTTTATAGATGCTTCGTCGGATGCTGACTCATGGATTTATTAGATGGTTAAGTAGACATAGTAACATGTAATGTTGTCATATTTATCCTGCTTTCTCTTTCCTAGGTTGGTCTTCCTTTGTTGAGATTACATTGTACCCGTGAACTATTAACGTTGTGTGAATATTTCGATTGGACTTTGGAACTTTAATTTTCGCACTTAGTTTTTTATTATTAGAATACTGAAATAGTGATATTACAATCCTTTGATGTTTATACCCTTTGGTTAATAATCACTTTTGCATTTTTATTCTGGAAAGTTGGATATCATAGATAAAAGAAACCTGACATTTCATTCCCTTTGTCACTTCAGCTAAAAGAATAGAACACTTCGGTTAACTTGTTTTAAAGGGCGGAAAATAATCTACTTTTATTGTTTTAGTGCCAAATGGATAATTATACCGAAAATAACAAAATACCATCGTAAAATATGGCGTAAAAAGAGAAAAGTTAGAAAAATGTAAATAAGGATGAACTACAGTAGCACCGAAGGTCCCTATTTTCGATGTTGTTGTAAGAAAAGTCCCTATGATAATAAGTATGTAGATTAAGTCTTTTTTTTCGTAATCAGAAAGCGCAAACTATCATGCCTTTTCTTCTAAAAGTGCAAGTTAACTTGCGCTTTTCAAAACTTAAATTTTTTTGAAAATTTCAAAAAATTTTAAAAATAAAAAAGCGCAAACTAGCTTACGCTTTTCTGATAAAAGTTACAGGTTAGCTTGCATTTTCTGTCAGAAAAATGCAAAGCACCTTGAGTTTTCTATTTTTCAAAAAATAGGGACTAAATTTACATACTTATACATACAGGGACTTTTCTTATAACAACATCAAAAATAGAGACCTGTATCTCGTTTCTTGTTCTCTTAATTACCGGTGACAGACACCTTATATATGGTAGTTTTTGTTACAACTAATATGCTAAGTACGGTAAATTTGGTAACCAATTATGAATGCTCGCTTTGGAAATTGATATATACTAAATTTAAAGTTGTAAATAATTTTGTATAATGGAAAAAATGATGGGATAAGACCTAATATGAATGTCATCAAGCATTATGTCCGATCGTTTGTTTATTTATGTTTTCCCATAAACTCACGGGTACTCATTTGACTAGGCTGAATTTATGAGAGATTATGAGACTCTTTTGCAGACGAGTAAATATTTCGTAGGTGATGTTGGAGGCTAAGTATTAATATCGGTATCGGGTACTTATCAGTCAAGTATGGACATGAGATATTTTAAAATATCATGATAGTATCAGATAATATCGATAAAATACAGGATAAGTATAGAACATGTTATAACTTTATTGTACTACGTCATAATGTTGTAATGATATTTTTGATCTTTGCCAAGGTAGTGCTAAAGTCTGATTGTATATAGTTTACATATACAATCTATCCATGGGGACATTCTATTAAATACAAATCACAAAATAGGCTCATAAAAACCAATATAATCGTATAATGTGAATCTTTATTAATTTATTCATTATCCTACTATATTCCCTGTTTCTTCGATCATACAATCATCCATATTATTATTTTATTTTTTTTCTTCATATTTATAGTTTCTTCATTTTCGTTCTCACTTAAATTATCAAACAAGTAATATTGATTTAATACTGATTACTACTTCTAGCCCATTCTTTACTGATATGTCAAATATGTAATTTTACTACTCTTGTAACGACCAGCTTTTTCGACCATCAAATGTCGATACTAATACAATACCGGTATTCATGCGCCGAGCATTCAAGTGTTAAAAAGACAGATTGTTAGGGTAAAATAAAAAGAAAATGAAACAGAACATGAAAGAAGAAACATAGTATCAGAATCTCACAGTAGAACGATGACATATAATATAAGGACGGTGCAAAATGTCTCTCTAAGATACATAACGTTACAATTTTAAATATTATCATTAGCCCGAACAGTTATAACAGCCAGTCCTCAAAAATACCATTATGTAAATTATTGTAATACAGCAGAAATAAGAATATTACGGTAGGTGAAACATCCAGCACGTCTCCTCGAGCTCCAACGAACATCAACGAAAATCTATCTTTCTCAGACTACTCGAAAGAGCACACAGATATTTTGAGAAAAACAAAAATCCCGCATCAAACATAAGTCCAGTACGAGAAACTCAAGAAATATGCAGCAAGCATATAATAATACTTTTGAGACCATTCAAAAATGGTTATCCTCTCAAAAGAACCACCATGTAATAAGTACATAAGGTTATATAATAGATAATTTCTATGGTAAGGAATATAAATCAGAAAATAGTTATGCCGCTTGCATCTCATAACATAATAGTATTAGAAGTACGTATTAAATCACTAAGGTACATTCACATAATGGATTTTCCATGGAAATCTCTTTGGACAAGCCGAATCCAATCCCTGCAAAAGGGTCAAAAACGACCTTTTAGTGTCGTATATCTTTAGATAAAATATACAGGTAGACATAGCTGGTCCAGGACCGAACACGTGATGCCACATATCATCACCTCCAGCGCTCAACATTGATAAGCATATTCTGGATTTGAAGTGATAATATCCTATCGTTGGTTAACTAAACTCCAGGCAATGAGGCATACTCTGTTTTTAGTCCTTTCTTATGTCGAGACCACGTTTGACATCTCTCACATGAGTCTTCATCACTCGAACAGAACACGAATCCCTAAATGAATTCCAGCATCTCAAACAGATCATGAATCTTTACATGGATTCGAGCATCTTGATCAAATCTCGACCATATAGATTCTCGCATAAGTCCTCCAATAAGTGCTAACGCTGACCTCTTTCTTGGACTTAACATTATGATAGACAGTTCAACTCTATAACATTCCACTTCACAAAGCCCTTCCAAAACATAGAACTCCTATATCAGTTTTGAAGTGGTATTCGATAAGTAAAACACTTACCAACCCCGGTCTCTTGAAAACTAGTTCGATGAATTTCCAGTCAAGTTCGATAGTCGACTATCAAGTTCAAAATAGACGGTCACATATGGAAACCAAGTCTTGTATACTTATTACGTTTCCAACCTTTTTATCTCACACTATCCCTCTGTCAAAAGTGAAGTCAGTAGGTTAAAGCACTATAGCTTATATCCCTACTCGAACATCATCCTTAACTCTAATGGATAGACAAACCCACTTCATCGGCTTTTAGTGCTAAGTATATGACTAAATACTTTCCATAAACGAATAAACACACAAAGCATGATCATATCAAACAAAGCACGATTAAGCCACATATGAAACTTCTAATCCTTTTTTAATTAATACCTTTTATTAATTAAAATATACTTTATTAGTAAAATTTCTTTTATCTAATAAAACTTCACTTATGAATTTCTATTATTCATTTGTACTCTTTCAATACTTCAAAGTGTATTCATATACTTATCTCAAATGGTACAAGAATATTCACAAATCATTAATAAGATTTCTTAGTTTAAACCATTACTTTTATTATCTTTTTTCCAAAAGATTCCATACTTATAATTTCCTTTATAATATCCATTTTAGGGATATAAGTACTTTGACAAATCTGTTCAAAAGGTTTAAGATTAATGTTACTTAGACGTTGTCACTAAAAACCCAAAACCATTTCACTTGCTTATATTTAAAACCTTCTTTTGAAGATCCATTTACATTCATAAATATAATAAAAAAGGGTTAAATTCCAATGTTATTAAAATATTTTCACAACAAATCCAAAACCATCCCATACTTGTTACTATCTTTAAAACATTCTTTTAAAGATCTAAATTAATATTTAGTTAAGTTTCGATAGTCGACTAATAAATTGTCCAGTTAAAAACAATTTCTTATAGAAATCATGATTTGTATACTTTATTCGTTTTCGACATTCCAACTTATATTATCCCTCTTTCAAGAGTGAAGTTAATTAAATTAGAGCATTGCTTGCATATCAAAGCCTTGCCTAGATACTTTATTCTTGAATCTCATAGATAGAAAAATCTACCTCGTCGGCTTTTAGTGTTAAGTATAGTATTAATAACTTTCATAAACAAGTAAGAAATCAACATGATTAACATGTTTCTAACATTCCCGACCTTACAATTCCTCGGTCAAGTGGGAAGCCGATAGGTTAGAGCACTATTGCTCCTATCCCTACTCGAACATCAATCTTAACTCTCATGATATATAAGTCTACTTCATCGGCTTAAGCGTTAAGCATAGTTAGTACTATTAGCACCAAAATTAGTCACTAACACCCTTGAGTAGAATCGTGTAAAGAGATTAATGAAGAAAGTAATTAAAGCAGAGAAGCAACACAGTTAAAGGCAAAAGGGACAACAAAAATGAGGACACCAGATTTATAGTAGTTCATCGTAATTGCCTACGTCCACTTCCAATATAATCTTTATTACTTTTCCAATCACTTGAGTACAGATACAATCGATAAACAAACAACTTGAATACAAGTTTGAATAGAAAAGAAGTAAGTACAGAAAATGGCAGAGTATCCCTGGAGTTCATGAAAAAAAGTCCCTTCAACTGTACCCCCCCCCTCTATTTATAGACGAAGATAGGCTGGACCCCCTATGCAGGCCCACGACCAAGATAGCTCAGCCCATAGCTGACAGGCTGGGTAGACTGACCCAGACATGCCGATCATCTACCACCGATCCATCTGTTGCCGATCTAGCTAATCGAAGCAGGCCCTCAAGGAACTCCAAGTAGCTAGTGGCGCGTCTCAAAGCAAAACACTACCGACCACATCACCTTGTTGTAAATCTAAGAATATTCTAACTCTCCCGATGTGCACCGACCTAGGTATGTCGAACCACCTAGGCTGGTCCAACATGGCCGACCCACTAGGGACGACCAACCAAGAGCCGAGCCACATGAAAGAATTCTTCTAAGGTCGATCCCACTCACACTAAACTACCTAGGCCGACCCAGAACTGTCTACCCACACTCGCCGACCCACGTATGCTAATCCAATACACAATCACCCACTTCCATTTAAGTACCTTAACCGATCCATTTCCCAATACCAAACAACTATAAACCATGCACCGACCTGCACCTGGCTTTGATACTAGAACCATAGCCAAGAGCGTCGAACCACAAACATCCGAGCCACCTCAAATGTAACGACCCGTGTAAATTCGATGCTTAAAATGAATTATATTAATAGGATTTTTAATTTTTTTTTTAGAAAGAAACGGAAATCTTATTTATTTATATGAAAGAGAATGTTGAAATTAGATGTATCTAGGTTAATTGAAATTTACAAATTGAATGTTTATTGCAATTAAGTGTAATAGTGGAAATTGTTGCAATTGGATATAAGGTTAGAAATAAGTAAATAAAGGCAAGGATTGAATTCATTAATGAAATAAAATTTTATTTAGTACAATCCTTTTTATTTATTATTGGAAGGTGTTAATTATCAAAAAGGAGAAAATTTGAAAATAGATTCAAATCGTATGTAGATAATAAATTGGAATAATTAAAGTTAGTAATAAATGGAATATCAAAACTATTCATAAAGTGAATATAAGTAGATGTAACAAATGAATAGGAAATGCTAGTTATTCATAAAGTGAAGAAATGGAACCTGGATGGAATAAGAAATTGGATTTAGAATCTTAATTTATAGATGTGCGTATATTTATAAAGGGATTATAAAAGGGTAAAATAACCATATACAAGTATATTAAAGGTTGTAATAGTAGGATACTAGTAAATTCACTCATTTACCTATAAAGATAATTAGGTGTGCCTTAATTGTAACTAATAAAATAACGAAAGAAGTAAATGATGTATTTATTTAGGTTAATAATAATGAAGAGTAATAAATTGAAAATTTGTAGCATATATCATAATTTACCTGCTTCCTTGTTAATGGAATTAGAATGTGTAATAAGTAATAATCAGATAAAGGAATGTTACCCTAATGGAAAAGGAAATAATTAAGTGTTGAATAAATTATAGGATTGTATTTATTATAAACGTTATTCTAATAATAATGGTTAATTGTGGAATTAATATGGGAGTATATAAAGAAATAACTAGGGAAGTATACGTTATAAGTTAATTATAACCTAAACTTATGTGCAAGGTTGAAATTGGATCTAATTGGAAACTTATTTAATAAATTGGATTATAGAAAGATTATTTTAAGAAAATATTAAGTACTATAATTAGTTGAATGAGTTACATTTAAGATTTGAGATAGAGATTTGTCTAAGGAATTATAAAGTTAAGTAAATCAAGGTGATAGAAAATTTTTGAATTATAGAAGGTGAATTTGAATAGTGAGTCAATTAGTTAATTTATAATAGTAGGACTTATTGAGATAAATGAAATCAAATTTTATTTATTATGTTAAATTAAGAATTACATTGAAATAGGATATTTATGTGATAATTTTTAATCCAAAGGGTAAACCCTTATATTTGAGATTAATGAAAGGAATAAATATAGGTTGATTCAATAAAAAAGGAAGTTTTGGAAATTTATCAACAGTTTTGGATTTTATGGAATTGAATATTTATATTGATTTAATCTTGAATAAATTGACATTTAAAATTTGTTAAATCATTTTAAATATTGAGAAAATAGTACTAAATCAATTGCAATAGATATAAATAAATTTTTACGTTAATGTTAATATAAAGTACTTTTTGAAGATAACATCAAATTCATTTATGGAGATTTAGTTAAATGGGAACTTTGATTTTGAGAAATAAAAGCGTATTAATGTGACTAAAGGTTAGAGTACGATTATTGTATGTTGCCTATTTTGGTAGCTTGTTAATTTACAATTTTGAAATCAGTTACAATAATTTTTAATTGAGTATTGCGTTAATGTTAATTAAAGTAGTATTTGTAACAATGTTAAGACTTTCGTATTGGATAATTTGTTGTAATATAAGACTTGGAAATAAAGTTATTAACGTATTGGAAAACAATTACATTTGATGAAATTAAATGTTGAAATATTACATAGATAAGAATTTAGATGAAATGGATTAATTTATGAAATAAAATGGTATGTAATTATAATATTGTTATTAATAATAGACGTTACTTTAAGGATAATTAATGTAGTAACGTAAGGTGAAAATGTAAATTAAAAGGGAAACGTAAAATTTAGTTAAGGTAGTAATTTATGAATTGGGAATAAAATTCAAATGTTATATTAGGCTGTAAATCAATTTGGGAATAAAATTTTATTTAATTGGGGTAAATTGATATATACTAATGTTAAATATAAACATAAGATGATGATTGATTTAATAAAGAGAATTGAATACGAATGGTATAAAATTTCATTTGAAATAAGATTTTTATAATTTATTGAATTTACTTTAATTAAAGGTAAACACTAAAATTTTTGCAATAAATCTTTATTTGATATGGAGGTTTGGTTAATAAATTTGAAGCTAATTGCAATCAGAAATGATAGGAATGGTAAGTTGACCATTTATTCATAATAAGATCTAAAAATCAAATAAATGGATTATTGGAATTTAAATTTGACAAATTGTGAATTCATTTAAATTCGGATCCATCTGTCTATTCCAACTTCATCTATAAATACCCTGCTAAACCCTAGCCTCCGCCTATTCTCTTTTGTCTGCGCGTAAAATTTCATCAGCTCCTTCTCCTCCTCAATGGTAGACAAACAAAGCTTAGATCCAAATAAAAATTCCAAACTAAATCAAAAGCTAAAATTCAAACTTCTCAGAAAAATATGGAAGCAAAACGCATGAGGGAGAGAGGGAAAGAAAGGGGGATGACGTGGCGCTTGAAGGTGTTCTTTTATTTCTATTCTTTTTTTTTTGAAATTTCAATCACCATTAATGCGTATAACTTTCTCCTACGAACTCCGTTTCACGCAAGATTTTTTTTGTTAGGATCGTAACAAAATTCTACATCTTTTGACACCGGTTTGGACAGATTTGAAGATCGTCGAATTTTTGGATTTAAATCGGATTTTTAATTTGATTTAAATTCAAAAGGTGAGTGTTTTAACCCACTCACAATTTCTAAAATTTCTTGTGTTTGTTAAATTAATTTTAGATATGGGTAGAAATTTTTTTATGACTGTTTGGCATGTTTTATTCACTATTTCTGTTTAAACGCATTTATTTAATATAACTGTAAATTTATTTATTTATTGCTTATAAATTTGACAGTTAGAATTTATTTAATTGCATATTAACTGCCAGTCATAGTTATGTTAAATTTTTATTTCATATTAACTGCCATTTAAATTTACGTTTATTTTTGCATATAAACTGCCAATTAACAGTTATTAAATTTATTTTGAGTATAAACTGATAATTGATGCCATTATTTATCACCTGTTATGTATTGATGATTGTTTGAAATTGGATGATGAGTGTGATAAATGGATGTATGATTTGATGGATGAATGGATGATTAATTTTATTAATTGCAATTTGCTATGCATTTCATTCATTCGGGATTGCGGTTTGAAATGATATATTACCACATTTTTTTTCATTTTAAATTGCGGATTGAAATGATAAACATCCGTATCACTTGACCATAGGATAGAAATTATATACAGGCACCGCGGTAAATATATAAAATTATTTTTGAAATGTTTTTCTATGGTTTTGTAAAGTTATATATATATATATGGTTTATGAGATATTGATTTGGTTATTGATAAAGGCTATTATATATATATATAGTAATTTCCGGTTTATTTGATTTGAAGTTTAAATAAAGTTTGATTTTAAGATCAAATAAGATTAAACATTTATTTAAAATTTAATTTCTGGAGTTTTATGACTTAAATGAGAATAGATTTGGAAGATGAATATTAAGTTAAATTGAATTTTAATAAAAATTAGAATTTTTAAAGGATATGATTTTTATAACTTGATTTTTGTGTAAAGTGATTTTAATGAATATCAGGTTGATTAAATGAATATATAATAAATTGAAAGATGATCCAGTTATATGAAGTTAAAGGTTTTCTTAAATTATATTGAATTCATTAAGCAAACATTTCAAGTCTAAATAATAAGTAACTGAATTTGATATATATATGGAATTGTCAAATGAGTCTGTTTGAAATGGTGAAATATTTAAAGCCTTGAAACATAAGAATTGAAATGGTATTTGGAAGTTTAAATCGATATTTGAAATTGATTTGTGAAATCTAAAGAAGCTATTTTGTTTATAAAAGTAATTTAATATTTAACCATTTAAGAGATGGAAATTTTATTTCAAAGCTATGTTTTCAAGGTAGTATAATTTGGAAATATTACATTCAAGAGTTTTGATTTCTAAATATTTTACTTTGGAAACCCTATGATTTTGGAAAGAATATATATTGGAAAATAAATGATATCGTATTGATTTGGGGTTTTAAGAATAAATGATATCGGGTTTATATGGGTTTTAAATGGATATTTTATTATGGTTTTAAAAGTATAATTTTTTTTACATAACCGCGGTGTTATAATAACGATTGGTTGGCAAAGAGACCGGGATCGGATATGGACATACTCTCTGTCGATACCGAAAACCACTTTGACTAACCGTGTACGCGGTGGAGATTCCAGAATGAAGTAGGTTGGTGGCGACGTTTCCTGTAAGATAAATACGTCGACCCAACTCCCGTGAGTTGGCATAAGGTGGCTAAAACAGGAGCGATTGACGGGTTAATGAGGTAGCACCTCTAATCGGACACTTCCCTTCGATACTATACTCTGATTTTGGATTGATTCGTGGCCACCTTCATTTTTGATTTCTTTGATGTGGGGAGTTTGTTCGAGGTGGGCGGCAGCTGCGCGCTGCGCGTTTCCATCGGCCCGGAAGCGTAATTGGTATATCTACCCTGGCATTGCCTAGTTGTGCCGTGTCACCTGCCCTACCGTGCCTTTACTACAAGTTTCTATTTGTGTCGTACCTATGGAGTATCCTCTGGTAGCCTCCCGATCAGGAGTTATTACGGTACTGTATAGACTATTAGCATTATTTGTGTTAAGGGCTATATGGGTAACCCCTTAACGCTATTAAAAAGTAAGTTTATTTTACAAATAGACACTATTATAATAGCACTATATACTATATAGTAAATAGTTTAACGGATCCTTAGGAGATGTAAATCCCGAGCATCTCTTGAGTTACTGCACCCATATTTATTTCTGTTAATTTAACTTACATAAGATCTTTTAGTTCTGACTCAAGTGTTTTGTCTTTTCAATTCGCTCGGGCAGTCCGAGCGTTTCAGGATTTGAAGATTTAGCTCTAGAGGACGAAGACGAAGATGTATATTATTATTATTTATACTAGTGCACTACACACTGTTCCGCTGCATTGTTGTTGGTATGTGTAACTCTGATATGTATTATATGAATATTTTGTAAACAGATTTATAAACTGTATATTTTATTATTATATTTTATCCTTCCGCTGCGAGATTCTGTTTTCTTTTATTTCTTTCTTATTTTTCTTATTTACCCCATAACAATCTGCCCTTTCGTATGGATTGAATCGGCATGTGTGTCTGTTTAAATCGTGCGAAAAGGCGGGATGTTACATCTGGTATCAGAGCTTTGGTTTAAACCTTAGCTTTGTGGGGTTTGACTCTTTACTAATAGGGTAGTAATACCCTATGGGTGTCGCTGAGTGTATATATATGAGAGAGCGTATTTGTTAGTGTTATAAAAAGGTTTTTATATTGTGTTAATCTGTTTCGTTTCGTATTTATAAATTCTGGTTGGTGCATGGGACGCTATGACATCAATAGGGATTTCTAAACACTTAATAGGACAGACCGACATAATATTTGTTTTTAATATAGGTGAATGAAATAATTTTACCTATTATATTTTCTATAAAATAATTTTTCAAAATAATATCTATATTTGGCTATAATAGATTTGTTGTTAGGTAATAAAGTGTATAATTAATAATAGAAATAAGATTGAAAAATAAAATCAATGAAATTTGGAAATTTAGGACTTAAGATCCGGGGTTTTGAAATTTCTTTCGAATAAATTTTGGAATATAATAATATTGTTTATAAGTATTTTCTTATATAAATATTTCAATGTAATTCAGAAGATTTGTTTAAAGGATATTTTGGAGAAAATAAGTTTTGTACTTTCCTCTCTGTCGCTGGAAAATAATTTCGGTGATGAGTGCACGCATCATCGACATTCATTTTCGAGTTTCGAGGGGGAAAGGCCACTGTAGTAGTTTTACTACCGATTCTTTTTTTGAAAAAAATATTTGTATATATTTTGAATTGTTTTAAATATAAATTGAGATATAAGTTGTAAGAATATATTTATCTGTTATTTTAAAATAATTTGAAATTTAACCCGGTATCTAAATTCTTAAATTTCTGTTAATAAATTGTTTCAATTATTGTAGTGAATTGAAAGGTTAGTAATTAATAATTGGAACCTTTAATTAAAGTGAAAATTTAATAAAAGGGAGATAAGTAATGTATATAAATGATTGTAAACCTTAGTAAATGAATTAACGAAATTCTTTATTTATAAGAATTGATGTTATAAGGTTATAAATTTAAGTGTAATTAAAATGTTACTATAATTAAAAACAATAGAATAAAAGGAATTGAAGGTAATTTGAAATATGTAACTTATAAAACAAAGATATAATTATTGAACCATTAATTAATTAAAAGAATTGTGAAATTTTTTTGCATAACTTTCAATTACATCTTTAAATAACATATATATATAACTTACCAAATATTAAAAGTTGAAATGTTTAATAGGAAATGTAATGAAAATTGTACAAGTAAAGGTAGGTAATGAAGTATTCAATGAAATCGCTGTTAAATGAGAATTTAATGTTATAAACTTAAGTTATAATTGAAATTTTACCAAGTAAATATAATTAAAGGTAAGATGGTAAATAAACGATTATAAACTTAAGTAATTAAAGTGAAAATAAATGAATGTAAAATAATAAAGAGAAATTGTAAATTTGTAAATTTAAGAAATAGGGTAGAGTTATTTCTGAATATAATTGAAAGAAATAAAATGGAAATAAAATTGAATGAAATAAATGAAAATAAAAGATAAACTGTTATATGAATGAAAAGAATCAAACAACTAAATGTATGAAATAAAATTTATAATAAGTTAATTTGATTTGTTGATTTAAATTGTTGTTTGTCGTGGTTTGGAGTTGTTGGGTAAGGGAACTTTAATCTTGTTGGGATGGATGAATAATCCATTGGGTTTAATCTAAGACTGTTGAGTAAATGATGCACTTGATGGTTTATTCTTCATTTCGTATAACTTAAAAGTTTTGAACCCGAACAACTATTTGTTTGTTTGATTGAATGGTTGTTTGTATTTGTTGTATATGCTGTTTGTTGAAATTGTTGGTTGTTGTATTGATTTGTTGATAGCGATTGAAACCACTTAAATATTTCACTTTATATAAATTGTTACCTCTTTGGATTTTATAAGTGAAATACAGGTTATGGAAGCAATTGTTACTGCTTTTGGTTCCATAAATTAAGCGTAAATTGCAAGACAAATAGGTACGTTTAGAATTACGGTTTATAGCGCTATTTTATACATTTTCCCGTGTAGGGATACATATTATTTTTGGAAAATATTTGTTTATATTGTTATACTTTGATATTATATTTTCTCCCGAGCCTCTCCGTACAAAGGAGACTCTGCCAAAATTCTCCGTAAAATTTTAGACTTAGAATATTTTAAAAATGTTTTCCGAACTTTAGTAATTTAAGTATAAAAAGATATTATGATTATAAAATGGATATATTTTATTTAAGGTAATAAATTTAGTAAGTTATTGTTTATGAGTTAATATTTTTAATAAGATGTATTGTTATTTAATTCTTCTTTTCCCTTCCTTTCCTTTTCGGGGACGAAAAGTTTTGAGTGGGGGAGAGTGTAACGACCCGTGTAAATTCGATGCTTAAAATGAATTATATTAATAGGATTTTTAATTTTTTTTTAGAAAGAAACGGAAATCTTATTTATTTATATGAAAGAGAATGTTGAAATTAGATTTATCTAGGTTAATTGAAATTTACAAATTGAATGTTTATTGCAATTAAGTGTAATAGTGGAAATTGTTGCAATTGGATATAAGGTTAGAAATAAGTAAATAAAGGCAAGGATTGAATTCATTAATGAAAATAAAATTTTATTTAGTACAATCCTTTTTATTTATTATTGGAAAGTGTTAATTATCAAAAAGGAGAAAATTTGAAAATAGATTCAAATCGTATGTAGATAATAAATTGGAATAATTAAAGTTAGTAATAAATGGAATATCAAAACTATTCATAAAGTGAATATAAGTAGATGTAACAAATGAATAGGAAATGGTAGTTATTCATAAAGTGAAGAAATGGAACCTGGATGTAATAAGAAATTGGATTCAGAATCTTAATTAATAGATGTGCATATATTTATAAAGGGATTATAAAAGGGTAAAATAACCATATACAAGTATATTAAAGGTTGTAATAGTAGGATACTAGTAAATTCACTCATTTACCTATAAAGATAATTAGGTGTGCCTTAATTGTAACTAATAAAATAACGAAAGAAGTAAATGATGTATTTATTTAGGTTAATAATAATGAATAGTAATAAATTGAAAATTTGTAGCATATATCATAATTTACCTGCTTCCTTGTTAATGGAATTAGAATGTGTAATAAGTAATAATCAGATAAAGGAATGTTACCCTAATGGAAAAGGAAATAATTAAGTGTTGAATAAATTATAGGATTGTATTTATTATAAACGTTATTCTAATAATAATGGTTAATTGTGGAATTAATATGGGAGTATATAAAGAAATAACTAGGGAAGTATACGTTATAAGTTAATTATAACCTAAACTTATGTGCAAGGTTGAAATTGGATCTAGTTGGAAACTTATTTAATAAATTGGATTATAGAAAGATTATTTTAAGAAAACATTAAGTACTATAATTAGTAGAATGACTTACATTTAAGATTTGAGATAGAGATTTGTCTAAGGAATTATAAAGTTAAGTAAATCAAGGTGATAGAAAAATTTGAATTATAGAAGGTGAATTTGAATAGTGAGTCAATTGGTTAATTATTATAGTAGGACTTATTGAGATAAATGAAATCAAATTTTATTTATTATGTTAAATTAAGAATTACGTTGAAATAGGATATTTATGTGATAATTTTTAATCCAAAGGGTAAACCCTTATATTTGAGATTAATGAAAGGAATAAATATAGGTTGATTCAATAAAAAGGAAGTTTTGGAAATTTATCAACAGTTTTGGATTCTATGGAATTGAATATTTATATTGATTTAATCTTGAATAAATTGACATTTAAAATTTGTTAAATCATTTTAAATATTGAGAAAATAGTACTAAATCAATTGCAATAGATATAAATAAATTTTTACGTTAATGTTAATATAAAGTACTTTTTGAAGATAACATCAAATTCATTTATGGAGATTTAGTTAAATGGCAACTTTGATTTTGAGAAATAAAAGCGTATTAATGTGACTAAAGGTTAGAGTACAATTATTGTATGTTGCCTATTTTGGTAGCTTGTTAATTTACAATTTTGAAATCAGTTACAATAATTTTTAATTGAGTATTGCGTTAATGTTAATTAAAGTAGTATTTGTAACAATGTTAAGACTTTCGTATTGGATAATTTGTTGTAATATAAGACTTGGAAATAAAGTTATTAACGTATTGGAAAACAATTACATTTGATGAAATTAAATGTTGAAATATTACATAGATAAGAATTTAGATGAAATGGATTAATTTATGAAATAAAATGGTAAGTAATTATAATATTGTTATTAATAATAGACATTACTTTAAGGATAATTAATGTAGTAACGTAAGGTGAAAATGTAAATTAAAAGGGAAACGTAAAATTTAGTTAAGGTAGTAATTTATGAATTGGGAATAAAATTCAAATGTTATATTAGGCTGTAAATCAATTTGGGAATAAAATTTTATTTAATTGGGGTAAATTGTTATATACCAATGTTAAATATATACATAAGATGATGATTGATTTAATAAAGAGAATTGAATAAGAATGGTATAAAATTTCATTTGAAATAAGATTTTTATAATTTATTGAATTTACTTTAATTAAAGGTAAATACTAAAATTTTTGCAATAAATCTTTATTTGATATGGAGGTTTGGTTAATAAATTTGAAGCTAATTGCAATCAGAAATGATAGGAATGGTAAGTTGACCAATTATTCATAATAAGATCTAAAAATCAAATAAATGGATTATTGGAATTTAAATTTGACGAATTGTGAATTCATTTAAATTCGGATCCATCTGTCTATTCCAACTTCATCTATAAATACCCCGCTAAACCCTAGCCTCCGCCTATTCTCATTTGTCTGCGCGTAAAATTTCATCAGCTCCTTCTCCTCCTCAATGGTATACAAACAAAGCTTAGATCCAAATAAAAATTCCAAACCAAATCAAAAGCTAAAATTCAAACTTCTCAGAAAAATCTGGAAGCAAAACGCATGAGGGAGAGAGGGAAAGAAAGGGGGATGATGTGGCGCTTGAAGGTGTTCTTTTATTTCTATTCTTTTTTTTTTTTGAAATTTCAATCACCATTAATGCGTATAACTTTCTCCTACGAACTCCGTTTCACGCAAGATTTTTTTTGTTAGGATCGTAATAAAATTCTAGATCTTTTGACACCGGTTTGGACAGATTTGGAGATCGTCGAATTTTTGGATTTAAATCGGATTTTTGATTCGATTTAAATTCAAAAGGTGAGTGTTTTAACCCACTCACAATTTCTAAAATTTCTTGTGTTTGTTAAATTAATTTTAGATATGGGTAGAAATTTTTTTATGACTGTTTGGCATGTTTTATTCACTATTTTTGTTTAAACGCATTTATTTAATATAACTGTAAATTTATTTATTTATTGCATATAAATTTGACAGTTAGAATTTATTTAATTGCATATTAACTGCCAGTCATAGTTATGTTAAATTTTTATTTCATATTAACTGCCATTTAAATTTACGTTTATTTTTGCATATAAACTGCCAATTAACAGTTATTAAATTTATTTTGAGTATAAACTGATAATTGATGCCATTATTTATCACCTGTTATGTATTAATGATTGTTTGAAATTGGGTGATGACAGTGATTAATGGATGTATGATTTGATGGATGAATGGATGATTAATTTTATTAATTGCAAGTTGCTATGCATTTCATTCATTCGGGATTGCGGTTTGAAATGATATATAACCACATTTTTTTTCATTTTAAATTGCGGATTGAAATGATAAACATCCGTATCACTTGACCATAGGATAGAAAATTATATACAGGCACCACGGTAAATATATAAAATTATTTTTGAAATGTTTTTCTATGGTTTTGTAAAGTTATATATATGGTTTATGAGATATTGATTTGGTTATTGATAAAGGCTATTATATATATATAGTAATTTCCGGTTTTTAAGCTTTTTATAAATTCGATTTGAAGTTTAAATAAAGTTTGATTTTAAGATCGACTAAGATTAAGCATTTATTTAAAATTTAATTTCTGGAGTTTTACGACTTAAATGAGAATAGATTTGGAAGATGAGTATTAAGTTAAATTGAATTTTAATAAAAATTAGAATTTTTAAAGGATATGATTTTTATAACTTGATTTTTGTGTAAAGTGATTTTAATGAATTTCAGGTTGATTAAATGAATATATAATAAATTGAAAGATGATCCAGTTATATGAAGTTAAAGGTTTTCTTAAATTATATTGAATTCATTAAGCAAACATTTCAAGTCTAAATAATAAGTAACTGAATTTGATATATATATGGAATTGTCAAATGAGTCTGTTTGAAATGGTGAAATATTTAAAGCCTTGAAACATAAGAATTGAAATGGTATTTGGAAGTTTAAATCGATATTTGAAATTGATTTGTGAAATCTAAAGAAGCTATTTTGTTTATAAAAGTAATTTAATATTTAACCATTTAAGAGATGGAAATTTTGTTTCAAAGCTATGTTTTCAAGGTAGTATAATTTGGAAATATTATATTCAAGAGTTTTGATTTTTAAATATTTTACTTTGGAAACCCTATGATTTTGGAAAGAATATATATTGGAAAATAAATGATATCGTATTGATTTGGGGTTTTAAGAATAAATGATATCGGTTTTATATGGGTTTTAAATGGATATTTTATTATGGTTTTAAAAGTATAATTTTTTTAAAATAACCGCGGTGTTATAATAACGATTGGTTGGCAAAGAGACCGGGATCGGATATGGACATACTCTCTGTCGATACCGAAAACCACTTTGACTAACCGTGTACGCGGTGGAGATTCCAGAATGAAGTAGGTTGGTGGCGACGTTTCCTATAAGGTAAATACGTGGACCCAACTCCCGTGAGTGGGCATAAGGTGGCTAAAAAAGGAGCGATTGACGGGTTAATGAGGTAGCACCTCTGATCGGACACTTCCCTTCGATACTATACTCTGATTTTGGATTGATTCGTGGCCACCTTCATTTTTGATTTCTTTGATGTGGGGAGTTTGTTCGAGGTGGGCGGCAGCTGCGCGCTGCGCGTTTCCATCGGCCCGGAAGCGTAATTGGTATATCTACCCTGGCATTGCCTTGTTGTGCCGTGTCACCTACCCTACCGCGCCTTTACTACGAGTTTCTATTTGTGTCGTACCTATGGAGTATCCTCTGGTAGCCTCCCGATCAGGAGGTATTATGGTACTGTATAGACTATTGGCATTATTTGTGTTAAGGGCTATATGGGTAACCCCTTAACGCTATTAAAAAGTAAGTTTATTTTACAAATAGACACTATTATAATAGCGCAATATACTATATAGTAAATAGTTTAACGGATCCTTAGGAGATGTAAATCCCGAGCATCTCTTGAGTTACTGCACTCATTTATTTCTGTTAATTTAACTTACATAAGATCTTTTAGTTCTGACTCGAGTGTTTTGTCTTTTCAATTCGCTCGGGTCAGTCCGAGCGTTTCAGGATTTGAAGATTTAGCTCTAGAGGACGAAGACGAAGATGTATATTATAATTATTTATACTAGTGCACTACACACTGTTCCGCTGCATTGTTGTTGGTATGTGTAACTCTGATATGTATTATATGAATGTTTTGTAAACAGATGTATAAAATGTATATTTTATTATTATATTTTATCCTTCTGCTGTGAGATTCTGTTTTCTTTTATTTCTTTCTTATTTTTCTTATTTACCCCATAACAATCCGCCCTTTCGTATGGATTGAATCGGCATGTGTGTCTGTTTAAATCGTGCGAAAAGGCGGGACGTTACATCAAACATGTCGAACCACAAATAAACTAAACCAATTTGGTTACACCAAAGCCTTATATTTCCTTATCTGTCTTGGCTTGAGTCCCGTCTAGGCTCAACCATAATGTCTACAACTGTCCCTTTGTAGCCGGGCTAAGTAGCTGGGTAACATTTGCCTCCCAAAGTGCGTTGTGTGGACCAACATGACGCGCTTTGAATCAACGAGTAATTGCTGCTTTCAAAGGCCATCTCGTTCTAAATGGTAATCGACTGTCGCTTTTTCATTGGCCGTCGACGAAGCTTTATGTCTACTGAACGTATCAGCTCAATCTCGAAGACCCAGAACTATCGACCCACCCGCTCGGTTTACCTGGCAACGCTCGACATGCCTCCTCACCGACCAACTAAGCATGCTGACTGGTTCCATAGGACAATGTCCATTCATCTCCCTCATCATATAAAAGCCTACAATTCTTCTCCTTCATCCCAATTTTACTTCTCAACTTATCCTCTCCGGCTTCACTCAAAACAGAGACATCCTCCCTCCACCAAACTCCCTTAATCTTTTTCTGTCCTCTTTCCACCATCTTACCAAGTACCTTCCAACTTCCTTTTGACTTTGAGCTTTAGATTTTACCGTGACGACTCGGAATTTTGGACAATTTAAATTGGGATATTTAATTGATTTTAATATTTAAAAGTCAGTTTGTAACTTAAATTTCAAATACCACCATTATTTGGAAATTTAATTATTGGATTTAATTACTATAAATTGGATAAAATGTTAAATCTGTAGTTTTAAGCCTATTAAAAATAATTTGAAGGCTTATAAATTTTTTATTGATAGTACTAAAGATAGTAAAGGTGTTAAAATTGAATTTTAAAGTGTTTTGTTAAATTTTGAAAATATATCGTTTAAATTGATATTTAAAAATAGCCTTCCGAGGCACAGTCTCGGAATTTGACAAAACCAGTTCTATTGGATCCGTAATAATATATTATTATTGGAACTCAAATTTCTTAGTGTTTGGAGTGATCGTTTGGCCGTACGATAAGTAAACGCGTTGAAAATTAAATCGAAATTTAATATAATAACTGGGTTTAAGAAAGCTATCTTCTCTATACGATCGAATTAGGCCTCGAAACCATTTCCATTGCGTTCGGAATAGGGGTATAACATTATAAACGCCTGGCGGCATGCCTCGATAGGGCATCAGAATTTTAAGTTGCATTAAATAAGATATTTATAATTAAAAAAATATTTTAACCTGTCAACAATCAGGGCTTAGCTTCTCCAACACACCTTCCTCAACTTTATATCATGTCTATACTTTATCCCTCTCGTCCAAAGTCAGAAAAAAAATCGAAAGGAAAGAAAAGGAAAAAAACATGGAAAACGAAATTGAAAGCTTTTGAAAAATAAAAACGGCCGAACTCGTCCCCCTCTTTCGTTCATTTCAAGCGAACGAAATCAAACTCAGAGTTGCCGTTTAATTTCTTCCCTTCTCTCAGTTAAATCCAAATCTCGTTCCTTATTCTAATCGATCCTAGAAGGAAATCGTGCAATACCTTCCCTTGTCAGTTTATAATTTGCGACTTTATCTTCTTCATTGAGTTTAGCAAATCATTCGAAGAGAGATCGCGCGATTCGAGAATTGCGTTCGAAGTGACTGAGGTCTTCATTGACGACGAGGCGAAGAAGCGCAGTGTGGATTTGACGTTGTAGTTCTTGAACGTGTGGGGGGGGGGAGGGGATGGCAGTCGCGAATCGCATTGCCGAGCTCTAAAGCGGCGAAAGGGTTTGAGCGGCAGTTCGAGACCGACGTAGGAAGGGGTGGTGCATGCGGCAATTTTCGATTTCTATGGTAGGCTATTTGGTGCTCGGTTGGAATATTAGGGCTCGATGGCGGTTTCATCGAGTGGCGATGGTGCTTGACGGCATTAAGGTAACAATTTTCTTTTTGTTATAAATTTAAATTGAATAAATAAATGTTTATATATATACATAAGTTTATAGTATATAAATTTATAGTAAGATATTAAGCAGTTTTGTTTTTAAATTTAATCTGATATATATATATATATAGGTCAAATAAAAATAGGTATATATAAGATTTTGGAAAAATATAAGGATTTTAAAAATATTGTAGAGTTTATAAAGAGTGGATTTTTTTAAAATGTATATATGACAATTTGGTATAAGTAGTTTCAAGGAGAAAAATAAAATAAATAAACATATATAAATATTTTTATCTACTAGTTTATTTTAAAAATAATGGATTTGGAGATTTAACTGTTTTAATTAACTTATTTAATTATTTTGGTTATTAAAAATAATTTTTTTAAAACACAATTATTAGTTTAAAATTTAAATCATTAATTAATTAAATTATTAAATGGTAATGAATTTTATGATTATTTCAAATATTAACAAATGCATATAATGCTTATACAAGGTCAAAAAAATCATGGAGAAAACAAGGCAAGGTTGGATCAGATTGCAAACAAAATCAAAGGTGAGTTAATCTCACTCATCTGGTTTAAAGTTAAATTTAAATGGTTAAATTTAAATAATTGGTTGAATGATTGAATTGATTTGATGTGCTATATTACATATAGTAGTATATAGTATATATTGGATGATTGATTTTCCGCATTATATAGCGGATGAGACCCTATGCGCTGCATACTAGCGGATGATATTATATTAATCCCATATACCGTGATATTCCACCTCGAAGTGGAATTGGTATTGTGCTAACATCTATGGATGCAGGGAAATAGGTTGGAGGGATCCAACTGGACTCCTCAACATTTATTTAGATTATTTAATATTCTCTGTTATGATTATTAGATATCCTGGGATGAATTATATTGATAATTGGAAATGTTGGATGCTACAGGCTGATTTAATATATTTGGGTATACTGAGTTACCAAAAATATAAAAATAGATTTTTGAAAAGAAAATAAAGGAGTGGATTTTTAAGTAAAATAATTTTAGAGTATCTGAATAAATTTAAGAATGAATTGAAACAGGATAAAAGTGATTTTAAATCTTAATTAATAAATTCCGGGTATGGAAAAGGGATTTTGAATAAACAGAGATAGAATGAATTTTAAACTTAAAGATATATTATTGGAAGTAATAAAAGAATTTATTTTAAAATTCAAGGTTTGAACTTATTTAAAAGGATAAAGAAGGAATTTGGAGAAATCTGAAATTGGTATTTTCAGTAAAAAGATTTTAAATCATAATGAAGAAATAAAATCTAAAGTTAATGGTTTTTGGAATAAATGGAGTAAGTAAGGAAATTTATTTAAAAGTGAAGTAAATTGGAAATAAATTTGGAAATTGATTTAAGTGTTTGAAATTGGAAATTTAAAGGAGAATGTGACTATGAAATCTAAAAACTGGGTTTATAAAAGTGAAGCAATATATCAGTGGATATTTGGAAGAACAAAATCACGGTGAGAATTTATTAAAGGAATCGGTAAATTTATTTAAAAATAAATAGTGGTTTATTTTTAAAAGATGAGAAAGAGAAGCGTATTTCCCTGGACAGCCAAGTACGTTTCGAAGCAAATTTTAAGTATAAGTAAAAGTTTAAAGTTGATTTAAAGGTATGTTTTAGAAAATTTATTATTTTCAAATGTTTAAATTTTAAGGTAAGTATTTTTCAAATTTATTTTAGTAGAAATTATTTAAAGGTGACTTGGTATTATGTTTTAAAAGGATAAAAAATTAGTTTTATATTTTATAAAGCGGCTTTATTTTAAATATTCTTAAAGTATATATTTTTGAATAAATATTAAAATAGTTTTAACTTAAATGACTCAAAGTGTATTTTATAATAAAGAGTTTTAAATTATTTTAAAAATCTAAAGCTTGTACTTGGTGCTGTCAGTGGGAATAAATATTTGAAAATTTATTCTATGAGTAGAGTGTGATTTGAAAACTGTTTTCAAAAGGGTTGAAAATGGAAATATATCTTGTGAAGATATTTTGAGATTAATAAATAATTTGGTGAATTTATTTATGTTGTTGGCTGTTTGTGAATGTTAATTGATAGTTAAATAACTGACTATCAATATTGGACAGTGCGCTGATCGTTCCGAAGAGACCGGGATCGAGATTAATTTCTCGAAGACCACTTCGATCCGGTTTGTATGTTTTCGTGAGGAAGACGAGTTTGGATTTGAAGATGGAGCAGTGAAGTGCAAGGGCTAGTCGCTACTAATCCTGAGGTGATTCCAAAATGGATGTAGTAGGAGTAGTGCCTTCGGTTCCGTTCAAACCGTTGACGGACTTGTATGGATGAATGTTTTCAGAATATCGTCAGGTGGACGATGAGCATTCTAAGTGAAATGTTCTAAAAGGTAATGCTTAGCCTCAAGCCTCATCAACCAGGAATGACTGAATATCAGGGGTTATGCAGCAAGGCTAGGTGGGTAGCGCCCATTAGGGTGAGGTCATCCTTGTCTAGATGCCCCTTTTATTCGGCTTAGTGGTGCGGTTGCTGATCCCAACCGTGGGATGATCTTACCCGGGATTATCTAGTAAGGGATAGCCCTGGTCTTGTGTTGTAGGGGATTGGGAGTAATCCTCGGTACGGTGATCTAGGCCACATACTGTGACAGGTGGTACCCCGGTACCTAGTCATTAGATGGAAATCCATTCTCCCTACGCGCCTGTACGGTTTTGATTGTGCCCAACTATTGCTGAAACGTGAGATGCAAGCATTTCAGCTAGATTCTATTTTACTTTCTATAGACACTATTATAATATCAGAGGATTTTAATAAAAATTGTTTTGGTTATCGTAAGGTAAAAACCCGACATGTTTATTTGTGGCGTGGTTTCAAAAGAATTTTGAAACTTTAATAATCAAATTGAGTGTAATTTCTCACGCTGGTATTCCGGACTGACTCGGGTGTTATTTAACTATAATGCTCGGGTCAGACCGAGTATTATAGAATACAGGATATGATGCTTTTGAGCTCAGGAGACGAGCCGGATAGGCATACGTACTTCCGTACTTGATTATTATTCCGTTGTGTATCCAGTTTGAGGAAAAGTTTACATTACTGTCCAATTGTATGTTATTGATGTTATTGAACTCTGATGATGTATTCTGATGATGTAATGTATAAATAGATATATTTGTTTTTGTGTAAAGATTATTTATTATCTATTATATTTTATTCCGCTGCGATGGTTAGATTCTGATGTTGTTTTCTATTTTATTCTTCTACCTTTTCTTCTTTAACCCAAATGGTTCGTATTTCTGTTCATCTTGAGTTGGATGATGGAGAATAGATTCGACTCAGGGGTATGGATTTGCGGGCTATTAAATTTGGTATCAGAGCTTAGGTTGGTGATAACCTTGGCTCTGGTGGGAATTACTCGTTAGAGATAGAGTCAGTGGTACTCTAGAATGAGTTTGAGCGTATTAATAGATATGAGCGCGCATTTGTTAGTGAATATAAACTATTCTAATATTGTGTTGACTTATTGGTTGAGTGAAATATGAATTCTGATCGAGTAAGTTGGCCGCTATTCGAGAAGAGTTTATAAACACCTAACACGATAAATTGACACAGTATTGTTTAAAAGATGGGTGGATGAAATAATGTTGCCCAAAATTATATTTTGATATAAAAGAAATATTTTCTTAAATTGTTATATAACTTGGATGTTTGGATGATAATATTTTAAACAAATAAGATTATAAAAATTGGAATTACTTGTATAATCAAATGGAAAAAAAAGTATGAGCATTAATTATACAAATAAATTATAATTAAAATGTGATTTAAATCAAATCTGTAAATTTAAAACCCGAAGATTTTGGAAGTGTTTTCGAAGTGTTTTGAAGACAAATAAAGGCATTATTATTTTAGAGGTATTTCTGAAAGGAAATTGTTTCAAATAAATTTTGGAAAAGGATATAGCATTGAACTCACTTCAGTCGCTGGAAAATAACTTCGGTGATGATTGCAGCATCATCGATGTTCATTTTCGAGTTTCTAAGTGACGGATTGCTGCCAAAATTGATTGGTTCAGGAGAACTAGTTTTTTTTTTTGAAATTTCAAAGGAAATTTGTTGGGGATAAAAACCAGGATTGGTTTAAAAATATGAGAAATGTGATTTTGGGATAATGGTAGTTGTAAAATGATTTGAACTAAAAGTCGGGTGTTTAAAAATCCTGAATCCTTATTTGAATTGAAAATCATGATGAGATAAATTATAAACTTATAAATGGTGAATGATTTTGATGAGGAATATGGGGATTGGATTTTTGGAATTAAAATTAAAGGTGAGAGTTAAAATAAATTTAACTTGGTTAATGGTGAAGAAATTAAATTGATGGAAAATTTAATTGATTACGGCTTGAATGGAAAAAATTTAGCGAAGTAAATGGATTAAAAGTTTTGGATATAAATTGGAATTGAATTGGCTGGCGGAATAAAATTAAATTAAAATGAATGAACTTAAGCTAAGTTTAATATTGAGTTGGATTTGAACTAAAACGAAGATAAAATTTAGTTGTATCTAAATAAAATGGAATGGAACTGAATTAAAATGAATTCGGAGAGTTATTGACAATATATAATGAAATAAAAAGAAAAAAATTACTTAAATAAATGGAAGTAAGTTGAATTGGATTGGAATAAATAAAAATATGCTTGGGCTAATTAAGGATCTCGAGTTAAAATGAAATGGGGATGTGCTTAATTATAAATGAATTGAAGTATGAAATATAAGCGCATGACCTATGAGAATTTGAATAGTGAAATAAGGACCAAAATAATTTTGTTTGGTATTTCAAAATGAAATAAAAATCCAAACATGAATTATAAAATAGATTAAACTCGAGAAAGTTAGCTCAAGTGGTTTTTGAAGGCAAAAATCAAAATTGAATCGAAAGTGTGAGTGAACTAATTTGGGATAAATTAGTTAAGTGAGTATGTTAATAAGATAGTTAAGTGAGTATGTTAATAAGATTTAAATTGGTTAAATAGAAGTTGAATTGGGAGTTATTAATGGAGTTTGGAAATGAAAACTTAAGTTATAAATTAAATTTGACCTGAGTTGTTAGTAAATTGAATACAATTGAAATATTGTCGAATAAAAGAAAGTTGGATTGAAACAGAAATGGATTGAATTGCAAATAAAGCTCAAGAAGGTAGAAATAAATTGAAACTGGCCTTGGAATTAAATGAGTCGGGAATGAATTGAATTTGGAAATTAAAATTTATAATAACTAATCAAATAAATTTGTAGATTGAAATGAGATTTGATTGAAATAGAACCAAGTCAAATTGAAAAGGAAAATTTATTTGCAAATGAAGCGAGCTTAAGTTTTGAAGTTGGACTAAATTAAAGTAAATTAACTTAAGTTTAAAATTTATAGAAGCCTGTCTTCGAGGAAGGGTGAGAGTTCATTAAATAAAAGTCTGGGTTAAATTAATTTGGGAAATGGTTATTAACGTATAAGTATTGAATGTGCCAAGTTTAACAAAATGTCTTCGAATAAAACAACTACGGAAATGGAATGAAATGCAGGTGTATGGCTTGTAAATAAGTTAATATGTGAAGAGACTTTAATAAAAATTGATTTTGGAATCAATTGAAGTGAATTGGGTTCGTTTGGATTAAAAAGGAATTGAATATAAGCGATTGAATAATAAACCATTCTAACTAAATAAAAATTTGGTTGGAAGCTATTCGAATCAGTGTCGAAATCTTAAAATTGTTTATAAGAATTGTTTAGTATGCATTGCTTATTCCATGTTAGCTATTGAAAATGAGTGAAATGTTAATAAATTTCGTATATTTAGTACTTACATGTTTGAATTGAGTAAGTACAGGTACCGGGAAGCCGTTTGGCTGGATTTGGACGCCCTAATTGCTAAAATAATAAGCCGCTTGCTTAAAAATGCTAAATAAAGGTACGCCTACACAATAAAAATAGGAAATATGAACTGTTTTTGTTTTTCCGACCGTGTGGGTTTGATGTATATACATTTATATCTCTTGTCAAATTGCAAAAACTCCTCCGTACAAAGGAGACTCTGCCAAAATTTTCCGAAAATTTTGGGAGTTAGAATTTTTTTGAAAATTGTTGGAAAATTTTTGTTAGCGACAAAACGTTTTCAAATTGGAAACGGAAATTGAAATTAATTGTTTAGTTGGAACTAAAGGATGAGGAAAGTGAATTCGGAATTTTGATTTCAGAGGATAAATTGAAATTTGCTCGGCAAAGGTATGTATTCAAATTTCTGTATGAAATTTGATGATTTTCTAGTCTAGCCACTTGGCTTTTGTTTTCTTTTGAAATCTGGGGGGCCGTAGAGGCATTTTGTAGTTGTACCGGGCTAGCCGCGCAAAGGAGACGCAGACGAATTTTTTCAGAAATTTAGAGAGTTAGAAATTTTTTGAGAAAACTTTGATAATTTAAATTTGGATTTAAATTTAAATTTGAATAAGTGGAGTAAATAATGTTGTTGGAAACTGTGAAAGTTTTGGGAAGTTGGTTGAAGTAACAGTGGGTCTTTAATAAAAGATATGTTATGGCAAGTTGATAAAACTGTTTGGTTTTGGAAAATAGCTATGGGCATTGGATCATTCTTCTTAACTAGCAATTTCGGGGACGAAATTCTTTTAAGGGGGGAGGAATGTGACGACCTGGAATTTTGGACAATTTAAATTGGGATATTTAATTGATTTTAATATTTAAAAGTCAGTTTGTAACTTAAATTTCAAATATCACCATTATTTGGAAATTTAATTATTGGATTTAATTACTGGAATTGGATAAAATGTTGAATCTGGAGTTTTAAGCCTATTAAAAATAATTTGAAGGCTTGTATATATTGATAGTACTGAAGATAGTAAAGGTGTTAAAATTGAATTTGGAAGTTTTTTGTTAAGTTTTGAAAATATATCGTTTAAATTGATATTTAAAAATAGCCTTCTGAGGCACAGTCTCGGAATTAGACAAAACCAGTTCCATTGGATCCGTAATAATATATTATTATTGGAATTCAAATTTCGTAGTGTTTGGAGTGATCGTTTGGCCGTACGATAGGTAAACGCGCTGAAAATTAAATCGAAATTTAATATAATAACTGGATTCAAGAAATCATCTTCTCCATATGATCGAATTAGGCCTCGAAACCTTTTCCATTACGTTCGGAATAGGGGTATAATATTATATACGCCTAGCGGCACGCCTCGACAGGGGATCAGAATTTTAAGTTGCATTAAATAAGATATTTATAATTAGAAAAAAAATATTTTAACCTGTCAACAATCAGGGCTTACCTTCTCCAACACGCCTTCCTCAACTTTATATCATGTCTATACTTTATCCCTCTCGTCCAAAGTCAGAAAAAAATTGAAAGGAAAGTAAAGGGAAAAAACATGGAAAACGAAATTGAAAGCTTTTGAAAAATAAAAACGGCCGAACTCGTTACCCCTCTTTCGTTCATTTCAAGCGAAATCAAACTCAGAGTCGTCGTTTAATTTCTTCCCTTCTCTCAGTTAAATCCAAATCTCGTTCCTCATTCGAAACGAGCCTGGAAGGAATTCGTGCAATAACTTCCCTTTTCAGTTTAGAATTTGCGACTTTATCTTCTTCATCGAGTTTAGCAAATCATTCGAAGAGAGATCGCGCAATTCGATAATCGCGTTCGAAGCGACTGAGATCTTCTTTGACGACGAGGCAAAGAAGCGCATGTGGATTTGACATTGTAGTTCTCGAACGTGGGGGGGATGGCAGTCGTGAATCGTGCTGCCGAGCTCTACAGCAGTTCGAGACCGACATAGGAAGGGGTGGTGCATGCGGCAATTTTCGATTTCTGTGGTAGGCTATTTGGTGCTCGGTTGGAATATTAGGGTTCGGTGGCGGTTTTATCGAGTGGCAATGATGCTCGAGACGGTAAGGTAACGATTTTCTTTTTGTTATAAATTTAAATTGAATAAATAAATGTTTATATATATACACTTAAGTTTACAGTATATAAATTTACAATAAGATTTTAAGAAGATTTTTTTTTAATTTAATCCGAAATATATATATATATATATGTATATGTAAAATAAAAATAGGTAAATATAAGATTTTGGAAAAATATAAGGATTTTAAAAATATTGTAGAGTTTATAAAGATTGGATTTTTTTAAATGTATATAGGACATTTTGGTATAAGTAGTTTCAAGAAGAAAAATAAAATAAATAAACATATATAAATATTTTTATCTACTAGTTTATTCTAAAAATAATGGATTTGGAGATTTAACCGTTTTAATTAACTTATTTAATTTTTTTTGTTATTAAAATTAATTTTTTTAAAACACAATTATTATTTTAAAATTTAAATCATTAGTTAATTAAATTATTAAATGGTAATGAATTTTATGATTATTTCAAATATTAACAAATGCATATAATGTTTATACAAGGTCCAAAAAAATCGAGGAGAAAACAAGACAAGGTTGGATCATGTGACGACCGCCCATGACTCCCGCACTAAAACAAGAGAAAAGAGCGCTGAAAAGCGTGCCAGGCAGCCATGGACGATAGTCAGGGTAAAATAAAACAGAAACTCCATCGCATAACTCACAGCGCATGGATAAAATACAATAGAGAAATATATATATAGTGAAGCTTCATAACAGGAAATCATCATATAAGCATCACAGTAGTTTGATACAATCATCCAAGCAAATCCATACATCAAAGCCTCACTACATAGCACTCAGAATATATACAAGCAGCGGAACACCCAGTACAAATAGTAAGAAAACTAATATGCAAAGCCTCCTGCTCGTCTTCGTCATCATCAGCGTAGATCTCCAAAAACAGCACCTGTCACCTGCTACCTAGTCTGCCCATCCCAACATGGATGAACAGCCCAAGGTAATAAGAGGAGACATAAAACCTTGAGTCAGACAAAGTCTTAGTGAGCAGTAAATCAACTATCAAACATACCAAAAGTGCATAAGGGATAAAAGGAATAGGAACCAAACCATCCCACTCCACCTCTTTCTACAGTGATAGCCCCAAGACTCACACTAAGGAGAAGCAAGTATAACATAGCATACAATTAAGGAAAAGAAATAACCACTCGAGTCAAGGACGATGTTTTCCAAATACAAACCCCCAAGGCCTAAACCAAGATCAGATAAGCACCCAGAAAACACCGCTCTTGAGACCGAATGATGATACAACCAAACATCCATGACTCTGGCTATCACTGTTATCATTGCCTTGATATCACCGTTAGTTGAATGACCACATGTCAAGGGCTAATGGTAACCCCGGTTCTAGGCATAGCTCCGCACGTCATCGTGACCCGTGCCTAGGACTTACCTACTCTGCCCAGAGTACTCAACTACCTACCTGTAGTCGTTTTGGGCGCCCCATGTACTCTTGCTTTTGAGCATGCTAGAACCTTCAACAACGATGAGATCCAAGCCTCCTAGTCATCCTCCTCGATGACTATTCTCATACTAGCTCAAGCTACCTCCCGAGCAATCCATTACCAACCAACTCGAACCATCCCTCGAGTTATCAACATGCTTGGAATGATCCCTGCCTGGATTACGCCAAGTCTACATCACATCATACTTCGCTTTATCATACCATAGCAAAGTCTCAACTCAACAACATGGTTTGCCTCATCGCATCATGGCAAAGTTCCATCTCAACATCATTCAATCCATACATATGAGCTTCAACATCCGCCTCATATACCTTTAGCAGCTTTCACCATTCAAGAGCCTCTTCTATAGCTTTTGAATCATCTTTGACCATACTTGTCCAAATCTATCAACTAGATAGCTCATTCACGACAATCAATCAAGGCAAACATTAATCCAAACAAATAAATATTCAATCAAGATCTAATTAGGCATTTATAACTAAAATGGCAATTTCGTAAATAAATGAGCATAGAACTAACATTCATGAATCATGGGTTTTTAGCATAGATCTAGCAAATATAAAACATGGGTTTTGTTTCTATAACTTAATAAATGAACTTGCATAGGTAAACATCTTCACAAACAATGGATCTACACTTGGATCTAAGAAAAATGCACAAAATCACTATCTACAACACTCCAACAAACCACCAATCCAATATACTCCTTTGGATCCGTGTGAGAGATAACTACCACTCACCAAATCACCTAAACACCTCAAAATTAAACACTTCAGATCTGGACAGCGAAGATCAAGGCTTGATCCGGCGAAATCTCGCTTAAAACGATGAAATCTAACTTCGTTGGATGAAGATCTTCAACTTTGGTCCTTGAATCTTTGATCTCGATCTTCGATCTTGGATGGATGTTAGAACTAGATTGGAATGGAGAAAAGAAGATGAAGAAATGTTGTAGTCGAGCTCTCAAAATGGCAGCACTTCGTCGCTTCCAAAATCAGTACCAAAAAGTGAGCTAAAGCCCTCTATTTATAGGCTGAAATCTCCCTGACTCGGCCGCTCTTAAGTCGTTGCCGACTCATCTCCCTGAGTCGCCCCCGACCTAAAACTTACGACTCATGCCACTTGCCGACTCAACACAGCATGCTTCAACACGGCTCACGACCTATACGACTCAACCCCAAGACACTACACAACACACACACAGGGTCACACGACCTACCGACCCAACCAAACACGGCACAGCATGCTAACGACTCAAGCCCCTGCCGACTTAACAACACACACGACTCAATTAACATGCCGACTCAACTACACTAAGCTATACTGGGTACTTGCAGACCTAACTAGGTGACGACCTAACAACCTATTCAAACTGCCGACCTAACTACACATGGGATAACACACTCTGCCGACCCAAGCCTTAGGTCGTTTTCCCCTTAACTCGGTCACCCTATAGGTCGGTCCAAACCTTAAGTCGTAACTCCTCTATCTCGCTAGCTCGTCCAATTCATTTCTTAACCCGGTAACTCCTAGGTCGGCCAGTTTCTATGAGTCGTTAACTACCCTGACTCGGTTCAAACCTATAGGTCATGACTCAGCAACTGACTAACTCGGCCACTTACTAAAGTCGTCTACGACTTACTATAGGTCGGTCACCATCTTAACTCGGTCAACGTACTAAAGTTGTAACTCGTGCACGACCCAACTCGGCTAAGCCTATGAGTCGGTCACAACTCGACACTTAAACACACGAGTTACTCTCCATACGACTCAGGCTAGAGACAACATAAACAACACTAACGACCTGTAGATTCTACGATCTATTGGTACGTAAAATACGGGTCGTTACATTCTCTCCCCCTTAGGAATTTCGCCCCCGAAATTCCAAGCAATCAACAGCAATCAAAATTATTCCGCATGCCTATCATCCACAGCAATTAACAAACCATGCATCCAATTCTAGCCTAGCATGCAGAATTCTAAGACTTAGAACAAGCTACAAATTCATGAGATGTCACGACACTTTAGGGCCATACCTCGAAGAGTTCTGGATGAGCTGCCTTCATCCTCTCTTCCTCCTCCCACGTACAGTCGTTAACATCATCACTCCATTGTATCTTGAGCAACGTAATCGCCTTCCTCCTAAGCTGTTTCGTGTCGGTCTCAACAACACGAAGCGGCTTACGAGGTCTTCTAACCACTGGATCAACCTCTAAATCTTCACAGCTATCAGCAGAAACCACCGTAGTTGGGTCATGCACATACTTCCGTAGATAAGATACATGAAAAACATTGTGCACACCCGCCATCTTTTCCGGTAATTCCAATCTATAAGCGAGCTTTCCAATTCGCTCGATAATCGGGAATGGTCCAACAAATCTCGGAGTTAACTTTCCTTTCTTCCCGAATCTAATAGCACTCTTTAATGGAGAAATCTTCAAAAAAACCATCTCACCTACGACGAATTCCAAATCCTTTCGACGATTATCGGCATAACTCTTCTGACGATCTTGGGCTGCCTTCATTCGTTGCCGAATGATCTCTATACAATCCGAAGTCTGTCGAATCATCTCTGGCCCAAGTATCAACTTTTCTCCAGTTTCCAACCAACATGTCGGAGAGTTACACGGTCTTCCATATAATGCCTCATATGGTGCCATACCAATACTCGACTGATAACTGTTATTATAAGCAAATTCCACCAAATGAAGATGATCTTCCCATGATCCTCCGAAGTCCAAAACACAAGCTCTGAGAAGATCTTCCAAAACTCGGTTGACTCTTTCAGTCTGACCATCTGTTTGAGGGTGATAAGCTGTACTCAAACACAACTCGGTTCCCAAAACTTCCTGGAAGCTCTTCCAAAATCCACTAGTGAACAATGGGTCTCGATCGCTCACTATACTCTTCGGAATACCATGGAATCGAACTATCCACTTAACATACAACTCAGCCAACTTCGATGCAGTCCTAGTTGATCGAACAGGAATGAACCTTGCACTCTTGGTCAAACGATCTACTATGACCCAAATTCCTTCATTTCCTGCTCTTGTCCTAGGTAGACCATCGATAAAGTCCATCGACACTTGCTCCCACTTCCATGTAGGAACTTCTAATGGCTGAAGTAATCCACTGGGCTTTTTCTGCTCAGCTTTCACTAACTGACAGTTCATACACTTGGAAATAAAATTTCCAACATCCTTCTTCATACCTTCCCAGTAGTAGGCTCTCTTCATGTCCCGATACATCTTATTTCCACCTGGATGAATCGTCAACTTCGAGTGATGACTTTCCCTTAGAACTTCATCTCTCAATCCGTCTATATCGGGAACAACCAGTCGTCCTTGCTTTCGAAGCCGACCCTCTCGATCGATCTCGAATCCTTTATCCTTCTCTGGTTCCAATCCAGATTCCAAACCACGGATAATCCTGACAAGCTTATCGTCTTGCTTTTGGCTCTCGCCAATCCTTTCCACAAGAGTAGGTCTTATCGATAAGTTTGCCAACATCTCAGGTTCCAATTCACATCTAGGCCTGAAGTCAAACTCAGCCAAATACTCGAGACTCTTCCACTCCGAAAACATGGCTCCCAATCCTGCATGTCTTCGACTTAACGCATCTGCCACTGCGTTTCCTTTTCCCGGAGTATAGGCTATACCAAAATCATATGATGCTAGGAACTCTAGCCATCTTTGTTGTCGAAGATTCAAATCCTTTTGGGAGAACAGATACTTCAACGACTTATGATCCGTAAACAACTCGAATCTAACTCCCAATAGATAATGTCTCCACATCTTCAAAGCAAACACAATTGCCGCTAACTCCAAATCATGAGTCGGATAATTCCTTTCATGCGGCTTCAGTTGTCGACTAGCATACGCAACAACTTTATCTTTCTGCATTAGCACTGCTCCAAGTCCAGTGCCACATGCATCGGTGTAAACCACCATCTCATCATTCCCACTTGGAATAGTCAAAACAGGAGCACTCGTCAGTCGCTCTTTTAGGATTTCAAAAGCTTGCTCACACTTAGCATCCCATCTGAACACTTGGTTCTTTTTCGTCAATCCTGTTAACGGTGCAGCTATCTTGGAAAAGTCTTTGATAAACCGACGATAATATCCTGCTAATCCAAGAAAACTCCTCACATCAGATGCATTCTTAGGTCTAACCCAATCCTGGATTGCTGCCACCTTAGCGGGATCAACCGCTATTCCATTTCTAGAGATAACATGGCCTAAGAACCTCACTTCACTCTTCCAGAAGTGACACTTCGAAAACTTAGCCTTCAGCTGATGTTTCCGCAAGATTTCCAAAACAATCCTTAAGTGCGTCTTGTGCTCTTCTTCAGTTCTGGAGTAAACCAAAATATCATCCACGAACACAAGTACAAATTTATTCAACTGATCTCTGAACACTCTATTCATAAGATCCACAAAATATGCTGGCGCGTTAGTCAATCCAAACGGCATTACCAGCCACTCATAAAATCCGGATGGTGTCCTGAAAGCAGTCTTCGGCACACTATCCTTTGCCACTCTCAACTGGTGAAATCCCGTTGCCAAATCCATCTGAGAAAACACCTTAGCCTCGTGAAGCTGATCAAACAAGTCATCTATTCTCGGCAATGGATACTTGTTCTTCCTAGTCAACTTATTCAGCTCACGATAATCCACACACAACCTCAACGATCCATCCGCTTTGGTTGCGAACACAACTGGTGCACCCCATTCGGACACACTTCTCCGAATGAATCCTTTCTGCAAAAGGTCATCAACCTGCACCCTCAACTCTAGCTGCTCCCTAGGCGCCATCCGCCTAAGAGGCATCACAACAGGTCTGGCTCCCTCAACTAGATCGATACGAAACTCGATCTCCCTATGCGGCGGCAACCCTTTGACTTCGTCAAAGACATCCTCAAATCCATTCACAATAGGCACTGATGACAGTCCATCCCGTGGAGCAACCAGCGAATACATGAAGCTCATGAAGACGCCTTCCTCATGCTTACATCGTATCACAACCTTTCGCCCTTCCACATTCCCGACTGTCACCTCCAGCCTCTCACAATCAATCCTAGCCGCATAATTCCTAAGCCAGTCCATACCCAAAATAATTCCGAACCCCGCAAAGTTCAGAACAAAGCAATCACAAACAAACGAGCAATCATGACTCGACACAACTAGACCATGGCATACCATACACAAACATGACGAACCCCCAACTGGATTAGTCACAACCAATGGCCTATCAACAATATCCGGTCTCAAACCTAACCGGTCTACCAAATCATTACAAACAAAAGAATGCGACGCTCTAGTATCAAACAACACTCTAACTGGAACACCACAGATAGAAAGAGTACCTTGAACCACCACACTCTTCCCCTTTTCTTCAGCAGTAGGAGCTTTTGAAGACGACGGCACAACTCCCAAAGCATAAGCTTGCACAATCTGCCTATCTTTCTTCGGCTCTGGGCAATCCTTCTTGATATGTCCCAGCTTATCACAGTTATAACACTTTCCCGGCACCTTGGGATTCTTACAATCTTTGTAAAGATGGCCCTTCTGTTGGCAGTTATAACAAGTCACTTCGCCTTTCGGCTTCTTCTGGCCATCCTTACCCTTCTGCTGCTGCTTCCTCCTCTTATTGCCATTCTGGTGTGGTTTAGATCCTTCCCTGGTTACAGCAACAACAGAACTTTCCTTAGGAAACAAACTCTCATGCCTAAGGGCTTTCTCCACAAGCTTCTCAAATGGATCGTCCAAATGATCCACTAACTGTCTCCCAAGATAAGCATCCAGACCAGTCACAAACTTCTCATTCTTCTGATAGGGAGAATCAATGTACGATCTGGCATACTTGGACAAAGCTTCAAACTCAGAAATATACTCAAGAACTGGTCTCCCACCTTGCTTGAGCTCTACAAACCTCTTGAACAAAACAAACTTCTGAGCCGTAGAGATGAACTTGGCTTCAAATCTAACTTGGAATTGCTCCCAAGTAATCTCTTCTTCTGGGGTATCAATGGTGATAAAATTCCACCAATCAGCAGCTCTTCCCTGAAGCTGTCTCGATGCAAGCTTTCTCTTAGTTGCATCCTCAATCCCTAAGTCACCAAAGATCCTTCGACATGCATCAATCCATCTCTGCACCTCAATAGTCGACTCCGTCCCCAAGAAAGCTTTTCCTCCAAGAGAAGTATAATCCTTGCAAAGCTTAGCAAAATCCACCGGTCTTGGAGCTTGAACTTGAACTCCCACATCCACTGATGATCCTGAAGCTGGTATCCTTCTCATGATCGAAGTCATCATCGCTTCGAACATAGTTCCATAATCAACAGCTCCTTCATCAGCACGGCTTTCCCTTGCAGCTGGTCTCCCTCTTCGACTCATCCTTAATATCTGTAATAAGAATGATTAGAACACCTTAAGAAACAACTACATAAGGAGTTCAAATCCTTCTAGGCTACCATATTATATATAGTAATCATCCATTAAAATACAATTACGTCTCTCGTACGTAGTTACGTCAGCGAGCGTTGGCTAAAATCGATTAACCAAAGCTCTGATACCAAATGTGACGACCGCCCATGACTCCCGCACTAAAACAAGAGAAAAGAGCGCTGAAAAGCGTGCCAGGCAGCCATGGACGATAGTCAGGGTAAAATAAAACAGAAACTCCATCGCATAACTCACAGCGCATGGATAAAATACAATAGAGAAATATATATATATAGTGAAGCTTCATAACAGGAAATCATCATATAAGCATCACAGTAGTTTGATACAATCATCCAAGCAAATCCATACATCAAAGCCTCACTACATAGCACTCAGAATATATACAAGCAGCGGAACACCCAGTACAAATAGTAAGAAAACTAATATGCAAAGCCTCCTGCTCGTCTTCGTCATCATCAGCGTAGATCTCCAAAAATAGCACCTATCACCTGCTACCTAGTCTGCCCATCCCAACATGGATGAACAGCCCAAGGTAATAAGAGGAGACATAAAACCTTGAGTCAGACAAAGTCTTAGTGAGCAGTAAATCAACTATCAAACATACCAAAAGAGCATAAGGGATAAAAGGAATAGGAACCAAACCATCCCACTCCACCTCTTTCTACAGTGATAGCCCCCAGACTCACACTAAGGAGAAGCAAGTATAACATAGCATACAATTAAGGAAAAGAAATAACCACTCGAGTCAAGGACGATGTTTTCCAAATACAAACCCCCAAGGCCTAAACCAAGATCAGATAAGCACCCAGAAAACACCGCTCTTGAGACCGAATGATGATACAACCAAACATCCATGACTCTGGCTATCACTGTTATCATTGCCTTGATATCACCGTTAGTTGAATGACCACCTGTCAAGGGCTAATGGTAACCCCGGTTCTAGGCATAGCTCCGCACGTCATCGTGACCCGTGCCTAGGACTTACCTACTCTGCCCAGAGTACTCAACTACCTACCTGTAGTCTTTTGGGTGTCCCGACTACCTACCTGTAGTCGTTTTGGGCGCCCCATGTACTCTTGCTTTTGAGCATGCTAGAACCTTCAACAACGATGAGATCCAAGCCTCCTAGTCATCCTCCTCGATGACTATTCTCATACTAGCTCAAGCTACCTCCCGAGCAATCCATTACCAACCAACTCGAACCATCCCTCGAGTTATCAACATGCTTGGAATGATCCCTGCCTGGATTACGCCAAGTCTACATCACATCATACTTCGCTTTATCATACCATAGCAAAGTCTCAACTCAACAACATGGTTCGCCTCATCGCATCATGGCAAAGTTCCATCTCAACATCATTCAATCCATACATATGAGCTTCAACATCCGCCTCATATACCTTTAGCAGCTTTCACCATTCAAGAGCCTCTTCTATAGCTTTTGAATCATCTTTGACCATACTTGTCCAAATCTATCAACTAGATAGCTCATTCACGACAATCAATCAAGGCAAACATTAATCCAAACAAATAAATATTCAATCAAGATCTAATTAGGCATTTATAACTAAAATGGCAATTTCGTAAATAAATGAGCATAGAACTAACATTCATGAATCATGGGTTTTTAGCATAGATCTAGCAAATATAAAACATGGGTTTTGTTTCTATAACTTAATAAATGAACTTGCATAGGTAAACATCTTCACAAACAATGGATCTACACTTGGATCTAAGAAAAATGCACAAAATCACTATCTACAACACTCCAACAAACCACCAATCCAATATACTCCTTTGGATCCGCGTGAGAGATAACTACCACTCACCAAATCACCTAAACACCTCAAAACTAAACACTTCAGATCTGGACAGCGAAGATCAAGGCTTGATCCGGCGAAATCTCGCTTAAAACGATGAAATCTAACTTCGTTGGATGAAGATCTTCAACTTTGGTCCTTGAATCTTTGATCTCGATCTTCGATCTTGGATGGATGTTAGAACTAGATTGGAATGGAGAAAAGAAGATGAAGAAATGTTGTAGTCGAGCTCTCAAAATGGCAGCACTTCGTCGCTTCCAAAATCAGTACCAAAAAGTGAGCCAAAGCCCTCTATTTATAGGCTGAAATCTCCCTGACTCGGCCGCTCTTAAGTCGTTGCCGACTCATCTCCCTGAGTCGCCCCCGACCTAAAACTTACGACTCATGCCACTTGCCGACTCAACACAGCATGCTTCAACACGGCTCACGACCTATACGACTCAACCCCAAGACACTACACAACACACACACACAGGGTCACACGACCTACCGACCCAACCAAACACGGCACAGCATGCTAACGACTCAAGCCCCTGCCGACTTAACAACACACACGACTCAATTAACATGCCGACTCAACTACACTAAGCTATACTGGGTACTTGCCGACCTAACTAGGTGACGACCTAACAACCTATTCAAACTGCCGACCTAACTACACATGGGATAACACACTCTGCCGACCCAAGCCTTAGGTCGTTTTCCCCTTAACTCGGTCACCCTATAGGTCGGTCCAAACCTTAAGTCGTAACTCCTCTATCTCGCTAGCTCGTCCAATTCATTTCTTAACCCGGTAACTCCTAGGTCGGCCAGTTTCTATGAGTCGTTAACTACCCTGACTCGGTTCAAACCTATAGGTCATGACTCAGCAACTGACTAACTCGGCCACTTACTAAAGTCGTCTACGACTTACTATAGGTCGGTCACCATCTTAACTCGGTCAACGTACTAAAGTTGTAACTCGCGCACGACCCAACTCGGCTAAGCCTATGAGTCGGTCACAACTCGACACTTAAACACACGTGTTACTCTCCATACGACTCAGGCTAGAGACAACATAAACAACACTAACGACCTGTAGATTCTACGATCTATTGGTACGTAAAATACGGGTCGTTACAGATCAGATTGCAAACAAAATCAAAGGTGAGTTAATCTCACTCATCTGGTTTAAAGTTAAATTTAAATGGTTAAATTTAAATAATTGGTTGAATGATTGAATTGATTTGATGTGCTATATTATATATAGTAGTATGTAGTATATATTGGGTGATTGATTTCCCGCATTATATAGCGGATGAGACCATATGCACTGCATAATAGCGGATGATATTATATTAACCTATATACCGCGATATTCCGCCTCAAAGTGGAATTGGTACTGTGCTAACATCTGTGGATGCAGGGAAATAGGTTGGAGGGATCCAACTGGATTCCTCAACATTTATTTAGATTATTTAATATTCTCTGTTATGATTATTAGATATCCTGGGATGAATTATATTGATAATTGGAAATGTTGGATGTTGCAGGTTGATCGAATATATTTGGGAATACTGAGTTACCAAAAATATAAAAATGGATTTTTGAAAAGAAAATAAAGGAGTGGATTTTTAAGTAAAATAATTTTAGAGTATCTGAATAAATCTAAGAATGAATTGGAACAGAATAAAAGTGATTTTAAATCTTAATTAATAAATTCCGAGTATGGAAAAGAGATTTTGAATAAACACAGAGAGAATGAATTTTAAACTTATAAAATCTAAAGTTAATGGATTTTGGAATAAATGGAGTAAGTAAGGAAATTTATTTAAAAGTGAAGTAAATTGGAAATCAATTTGGAAATTGATTTAAGTGTTTGAAATTGGAAATTTAAAGGAGAATGTGACTATGAAATTTATAAACTGGGTTTATAAAAGTGAAGCAATATATCAGTGGATATTTGAAAGAATAAATTCACGGTAAGAATTTATTAAAGGAATGGGTAAATTTATTTAAAAATAAATGGTGGTTTATTTTTAAAAGATGAAAAAGGGAAGCGTATTTCCCTGGATAGCCAAGTACGTTTCGAAGCAAATTTTAAGTATAAGTAAAAGTTTTAATGTTGATTTAAAGGTATGTTTTAGAAAATTTATTATTCTTAAATGTTTAAATTTTAAGGTAAGTATTTTTCAAATTTATTTTAGTAGAAATTATTTAAAGGTGACTTGGTATTATGTTTTAAAAGGATAAAAATTTAGTTTTATATTTTATAAAGCAGCTTTATTTTAGATATTCTTAAAGTATATATTTTTGAATAAGTATTAGAATAGTTTTAACTTAAATGACTTAAAGTGTATTTTATAATAAAGAGTTTTTAAATTATTTTAAAAATCTAAAGCTTGTACTTGGTGCTTTCAGTGGGAATAAATAATTGGGAATTTATTCCATGAGAAGAGTGTGATTCGAAAACTGTTTTCAAAAGGGTTGAAAATGGAAATACATCTTGTGAAGATATTTTGAGATTAATAAATAATTTGGTGAAATTATTTATGTTGATGGATGTTTGTGAAGTTAATTGATAGTTAAATAATCGACTATCAATATTGGACAATGCGTTGATTGTTTCGAAGAGACCGGGATCGGGATTAATTTCTCGAAAACAACGTCGATCTGGTTTGTACGTTTTCATGGGGAAGACGAGTTTGGATTCGAAGATGGAGCAGTGAAGTGCAAGGGCTAGTCGCTACTAATCCTGAGGTGATTCCAAAATGGATGTAGTAGGAGTAGTGCCTTCGGTTTCGTTCGAACCCAGGACGGACTTGTATGGATGAATGCTTTCAGAACATCGTCAGGTGGACGATGGGAATTCGAAGTGAAACGTTCTTAAAGGTAACTCTTAGCCTCAAGCCTCATCAAGCAGGAATGACTGAAAATCAGGAGTTATGCAGCAAGGCTAGGTGGGTAGCACCAATTAGGGTAAGGTCATCCCTGTCTAGATGTCCCTTTTATTCGGCTTAGTGGTGCGGTTGCTGATCCCAACCATGGGGTGATCTTACTTGGGATTATCCAGTAAGGGGTAGTCCCGGTCTTATGTTGTAGGGGATTGGGAGTAATCCTTGGTACGGTGATCTAGGCCACGTATTGTGACAGGTGGTACCCCAATGCCTAGTCATTAGTTGGAAATCCATTCTTCCTGCACGCCTGTACGGTTTTGATTGTGCTAAACTATTGCTGAAACGTGAGATGCAAGCATTTTAGTTAGATTCTATTTTACTTTTCATAGACATTATTATAATATCAGAGGATTATAATAAAATGTGTTTTGGCTATCGTAAGGTAAAACCCGACATGTTTATTTGTGGCGTGGTCTTACGAGATGCTTTTGTTTTCAAAAGAAGTTTGAAACTTTAATAATCAAATTGACTGTGATTTCTCACGCTGGTATTCCAGACTAACTCGGGCGTTATTTAACTATAATGCTCGGGTCAGACCGAGTATTATAGAATACAGGATATGATGTTGTGGAGCTCAGGAGACGAACTGGATGGCGATACGTACTTATGTACTTAATTATTATTTTGCTGTGTATCCAGTTTGAGGACAATTTTATATGACTGTCCAGTTGTATGTTATTGATGATGTTGAACTTTGATGTTGTATTTTGATGATGTAGTGTATAAACAGATATATTTGTTCTTTTGTAAAGATCATTTATTATCTATTATATTTTATTCCACTGCGATGGTTAGATTCTGATGTTGTTTTCGATTTTCTTCTTCTACCTCTTCTTCTTTAACCCAAATGGTTCGTATTTCCATTCATCTTGAGTTGAATGATGGAAAATAGTTTCGACTCAGGGGTTCGGATTTGTGGACTATAACAATTACATGCCCCAACTCTAACCAACATCATAGGCAAGGATCTGAATTCTTGCATAATTTAATTGCCCGTGTTCCTTTAAACTCGTCCTAGATCCGAGCGACACACACGGTCGATCTTCCTTGACGGGAACAAGATGAGTATGATAGTGGTAGTGACAGCATGTGTAAGGAGAGTGGAGAGTTTAGGAAAGAGAGAGAGTATGGGGTTTTGTAAGGAGGGCGAGATCGACACTATGAGTGTTCGCGGGTCGATAGAACACTAACAACGAAGTGGGTATGTAGGAATTCGGTAGAGGAATGGGTCGATAGGATTTTGGCAATGAAGTAGGTCGATGATTCGAGAGATAGTGTGGGTCGGTAGCGTGACAAATGGTATCGGTAGGTAGTTTATTAGTGTGGAGCTGGGTCGGTAGGAGTTTAGTAATAGAGCAGTTCAGTATTTTGAGAAGGAGTGGCTCGGTACGTATTATGGTGAGGTCGTTCAGTGATTAAGGATTGATTATGGGTCGGTCAGAACCCAAAGAGTGGGTCGGTGGATTGAGAGATTGAGTGGGTCGTTCAATGTGTTGTCTAAAGAGGTATGGGTCGGTAATGAAAGCGTGGTTCAATATTGATTGTTAGGGTTGCTATCAAGCATTGGGATTGGCATTGGCTTTTTGGACTATCTTAACTTGAACACAACATACACCAGGACCACACATTGCACGCCTAAGCACAAAACAATGGACAATGACGAGAACCTAAGCATATGAACCCGTGGACTTAACTCAAACTAGAAATTCCATAATTCAAGTAGTTCTAAACATAAAACTAGCCAAACGAAAATAAGTAAAAGCCTTCATACTATGTGATGCCACTGTCCGATTCCGAGACCTCTACTACCGAACATAGGACAAGCTGTCGGAGACAGTTAGCGATGACGGTCTCCGAAGATGATAGTTTAAAGCTTAATCATGCTTTACCAGTCTTTAGAACTTTAATTCTTTTGTACTCATGCTTGAATGGTTGCACTAGTTCACACACCACACGGGGGGAATAATTTGTTGTTATATTATGATGTCGATCATCTTTCAAGTATAGCTTAAACATGTATCTATCACATCAATCACTTTTCGGAGATGTCTAGGAAGTTAAGTTCCACCATTGTTTCTGACAAGCTCGAACCAAGTTCACGACAAGAGGTAGTTGAGATGTCTAGTCTGTCATTCGGCCCCATTCCCGACATTCCAGTTCTCCCTGGTGAGGTTATCGGCCTGGCCCCTAACGCCGTAGACGGAGCTATCATTTTAGATAACCCCTTTGATTTTTAGGCCTCTAAAATAGGAAAAGCCGCTCTCTTTCGATTGTGCTCTATCCATGGAATCCCTTCTGACGACAACCTGGTTTCGTCAACTCAAGATCGGCCCCACTTGCCCCCAGCTAGTTACAATGCGTGCAACAAGTTCAAATGTTAGGCTGGAAGCATGCCACCCTTTAATTCATTTATCCATGAAGTATTACAATATGCAGGGATTGCTCTTACACAACACCCTAATAGTCATGCATTTATTCATGGTACATACATTCTCTTCATAAGCTTCCTATTCAGACTTCCAACTCCTGAGGACATCCACTACATCTATCGCTTTAAGTGATGTACTGATAGTCCGTCCTACATATTCCTCAAGCCATACCCCAAATATCAAGTTCTGATGGGCGCGTGGAACAAGCTTTCTCGGTTCAAAGAGAAGTGGTTCTACGTACGGTGTCCTCCCAGCTTTGTGAGAAGATGGATAGGTGGACGTAAGTCGCATCCTTATCTCATTCTTCATTCTATGACTTAAAGGCACATTCTTTGAAAGCTGAACTTCTTTTAATCCTTGCAAGTATCCGCCCACGATCTGAAGGTGCTAGGTACTCTGAGGCCATTGAGGCTATTCGAGCTACCCCCGTAGAAGATTGGGAAATCAAATCGGTAGTTCCCAATGAACTGCTTTCGAGGTTTGGATTACTAGAAGAGGGTCGTAGGACTAGCCTTCCAAGTGGCACCACTATTGCAAGAAAAATCATGGAGGCGAGTAAAGAACAAGCTGGTCCTTCGGTGCCTCCTACCGAAGGGGGCCCCGATACTACCGAGGAAGGCTAGATTAAAGAAACTGAGGCCCCAGTGGCGACTGATGAGAATATAAGTTTCGGCCAAGCACCAGTAGCTGATGCATCCGGCGCCGACCTACCACCGCCTCTTTCAAAAAAGATGAAGAGCTTAGCGTATAAGCTGAAAAAGGGAAAAGTCGATTAAACTTCAAAGGTCATGATAACCCCTATCAAGAATGGATCATCTTTTCAAAAATTGGAAATCCCACTTAAGGGACTATCTGACTTGACCATCCCCGACGATCTGTTGAATTATGACTTCAATAATCCCGACGCTATAGGATTTAACTCGCTGAGAAGTAATGAAGGCACCCAGCTTCATGATTAAGGAGAGAAAACTCCGACGAGTAAAACAAAAACCGTTGTGGGGATGCATTTGGACACACACGAACACTTACACTCCACCATGCACCTGAATTCAATTCATTGTGTGACTTCTACTAATTCGTTATCGTTTAATCTTACATATTGGTGAAATGGGGCGTAAATATGGCGTTGACCATCTCCGAGGATCCTCCGTCTTTTACCATTCTGGTCGAGACTCAGGATTGGATAAATGAAGAGATAGGGACGAAGGCCGAGATAGAGAGTATCATTCTAGAGAGTCATCTTCATCTTCCCGAAGGAGGTCCCACGGTCACTCTTCATATCCAAATGATCCTCTCAATCTTCTAGCGAGTAGTGGGGAGAAGTCTGCTCAAAAAGGCTCTCAGTCCGAAGTCCCTCACGACCAACATTCTGGCTCGTCGAGCACAAAGCAAACCCATGAGCCTCGTAAGAAATCCGTGAGTCTAGTAAGGTAGATTCCCCTGGCTCCCACTCATGATCCGACTATGGCAGAAAAATTAGTCGAGCTCAAAGCTACGTTTCCGAAGATCCGTTACGATAGACTGAAATTTCTCCCCACAATTCATCCTATTCCTGGGCATGTCAAATAGTGCGCTATTGCTTGCAACAACGACATGTATTTCCAGCATGATGCATTTGTATACTTAGTGGAAAAAGTCTCGAAACTTTCCCTCGAGTGCCAGCAAGAAATTGACCGCCTTAAGCTCGAAGCCATTCACAACAGAGATGTTATAAAGGGCCAAGATGAGGAATCATACAAGTCTTAACTCGAGATCACCCAAAAGAATGCCAGGGAGACAGCCGAGGCAGTCAGACGCTTAGATACCGGTCATAAAAAAGAGTTAAATGAGGCAATTCAACGCAGCGGCGCTCTAGCTCTAGGTAAAGACTCTCTACAAAAAGAGAAAGAAGCCCTCACCCATTAGGTCAAAGAGTTGGAGGAGCAACTTTCCAAAGAAAAGGGAGAAAAAATCGCATCGTGGGAAGAATCACAAAAATACTGCGATGAAATCATCGAGATGAGGAACTTTAAAACAAAACTCGATAAAGTGCTACCCAAAATTGAAGCACTTTAAGATGCCACTTGCGAAGAAGGCAGAAAGGTGGCACTTTCAGAGATAGACTCCCAAATTGAGGAAGCAACCGAACCTGGTAGAGAAGAGATTAAGTGTTCCTTTGACCCGCTCATCGCCGAGTACAATGTAAGAGTCGTCATGCACCGCGACCTATCTTTCTTGGGCAATGCTTATCTCGAATCACTAGTTGTAGCATGGGATACTTTGATAAAAATTAAGAAAGTGGAGATATGTGTTGAAGAGGTTGATGAAGAGGCTCTCATGAGGGAAGTGCTCCGAAGAAATGAGCCTTCAGACATATCTGTGGCAAAAGCCCTCTTTAGAAGAGACTCCCCATCATCGAAGGGTAAGGAAGATATTGTTGGCTTGTCCAGCACTGAGTCTCAAGTTCCTCCTCACGTTCAGCCGGCCGAGACTTCGTCTCTTGGGCCTCTCAAGCAGCATGTTGGTTATGACCCGGAGAAGCCCGGACTTAACATTCACATTTTATCCCTAATCCCTGATGGTGATACTCCAAGGACCACTGAAAGTCAATTGGAAGCTGGTACATAGCTTCACCTTCTAGAATTCAGGAGATCATCGCTTTTGCCCATTAACAGAAGCATTGTAACATTTGCTTTCTATGAATTCCTATAGGCCACTCTGGTCCCGAGCCGACTCCAAGGAGCGATGTCGCCACAAAGTGGGAAGAAAAAAAGGCTGAAGCATCTTACAACGTAGATACCCCTAGTCCCAATTCTTAAGTGATCGGGGCACTGGATGAGGATAAACCTGAAGATCCCTCACCTGTAGAAGGATATGACGACGTTAAAATCAAGGCGCTTCCGAGCATACTTCCTAGCTTAGCATGAAGGAGCAACTCAAGGAGGAGGAGATAAAGAGAATCAAAGTTAAGATAGAATCCAAGGTGGTGAAACTCGACGATCCCCTAAATAGGCCATTGAAGGTCATTCTCTCCGGTGGGACTGCACCTTTGGAAGTTCCCCCTTCTTCCTCAGATTCCACATTGCTTGGAAACAAGGGTTCCAGGAGAAAACTCTCAGCTGAGGAGACTTCGGAGAAGCCAAAGAAGGCAAGAAAGCCAAAGAAGTAACTATCGCCTGTCGTTCCTTGCTTAGCTTTAATAAGTCCAAATCATGTAGTCGTTTCCCTTTCATTTTCTTTTTATTTTGTCAGTAGCCGTTGTAGATAGACTTGGTCTCTGAACTTTCGGAGAAGTCGTAAGGAGTTTTTTTTGCAAAGTAAATAAAATCTTATTTCTTTGCATTCACAGATTCTCATCGCTTAGCTTATAATTTAATCTGTAATTGAAATTCGAAGTCTTGCGGGTCATATAATCTCCAGTCCGTTTTCAAACGACCCGGAGAATTTCGAATCATTTATACTCTAGTCCGTGCTGTGAGGACTTAGAGTGCTCTAGTCTGCACTCTGGGGACTTAGAGGTTTTTGGATCGTTTATACTCTAGTCCATGCTCTGGGGACTCAGAGTACTCTAGCCCGCGCTTTGGGGACATAGGCATTTTTGTATCGTTTATAGTCCAGTCTACGCTCTGGGGACTCAGAGTACTCTAGTCCGCACTCTGGGGACTTAGAGATTTTGAGTCGTTTATACTCTAGTCTGCACTCTGGGGACTCAGAGTACTCTAGTCTACACTCTGGGGACTCGGACATTTTTGAATTGTTTATACTTTAGTTCGCACTCTAGGGACTCGGAGTACTATAGTCCGACTCTGGAGACTTAGAGATTTTGAATCGTTTATACTTTAGTTCTCACTCTGGGGACTCATAGTACTCTAGTTCGCATTTTGGGGACTTAGAGATTTTGAATTGTTTATAATTTAGTCCATGCTCTAGAGACTTAGAGTACTATAGTCCGCTCTAGGGTCTTAGATATTTTTGAATCGTTTATACTTCGTTCCACGCTCTAGAGACTTAGAGTATTCCAGTCCGCTTCAGGGACTTAGAGATTTTTGAATACGTAACTGGTCGACTTTTAGTTTTGAGTGTGCATTCATATGCTAGACAGATTAATGCAAATTAATTTGCCATGAAATTATAGAATACGGAACACCAATAATTCATAGAAAAAAGCTTCAAGCCTTTATTGATTGTAGAAAATAGGGTCAAATTGAATTGTCTTATTACATGTCAAAAATAAAGAACAACAAAAGAAGCATATACTGGAAACAATTGCTACTAAATTGCAAAAGAAATAAACTAGCATAACAACAGCGCGAATGCTCATTGTTCCAAGCTCTAGGGAGTGTCACGCCATCAATAGTCGCCAGCTTGAAGGTTCCTTCTCCAAGCCTCCATTCGATGATGTAGGGACCTTCCTATGTAGAATTCATATGTGACGGGACCAGAAAAAGTCACTTCAAAACAATGTCGCCCACATCGAAAGCTCTTGGTCGAACTTTTTCATTATAATATTGGGTGACTCGGTGCTAATATATGGCCGTCCTTAAATTAGCTTCTTCACACTTCACATCGACAAAGTCCAACGACTCTAGTAAAAGATCTCGGTTCGTTCTAGGATCATAATGAGTCACCCGGTGAGAAGGAACTTCAAGTTCCACGAGTATAACAAATTTAGTGCCCTATGCCAAGGCGAAAGGAGTGTGGCCAATCACGGACTTGTGGATGGTTATGTAGGCCCAGAACGCCGTTGGAAGCTCATCCACCCACTTGCCTTAAGCCTTCTCCAAACATTTTTTTCGAGATGGACTTTATTATCTTATATAGGGCTTCAACTTGCCCATTCGCTTTAGGGTGAGCGACTGCTGCAAGCCTTTTCTCAATGCAATGTTTTTGACAGAACTCTTTGAATTCTCTACTCTCAAATTGAGCTCCATTATCAGTAATGATAGTCCGTGGAAGACCAAAGTGACATACAATGTTTCGCATAACAAAGTTAATGACCTTTTTGGTGGTGATCGTAGCTACTCCGCTTCTGTCCATTTGGTGAAGTAATCGACCATGACAATTGCGTATTTCGCACCACCTTTGGAGATTGGAAAGGAGCCAATTATATTGATCCACCATATCGCAAACAGCCATGGACTGACCATTTGTGTGAGTTCCATCAGTGGCGCTCTGGTATCTTTGCATACTTTTGACATTTGTCGCATCTCCTTACATAGTCCACAGAGTCCCGATTCACGGTTAGCCAATAGTATCCATAGCAGAGTATCTTTTTGGCTAGTGTCTGTCCCCGGTATGTTCACTACACTCTCCTCCATGACTTCTCTTAAAACTCGCTTTATCTCGTCGTGGGTGATGCATCTAGGTAAGGGAATGGAGAATCTCTTCCGATACATCATTCCATTCTGCATTATGTACCGGCGGCCTTACAAATGACTTGTCATCTCTCATTCTTTCTCTTGGGCAAGGTTCCATGTAGCAGGTATTCTTTGAACGGGGTCATCCATGACTCCCTTTCAGCTTCTGTTTTCGCCACAAAATCTACCTCCATCTCATTTATACTCGGGGCATGTAAAGTTTTAATGGGAACCAGGCCTGCTTCGGGTGAAAGAAAAAAGCAGGCTAGGTGTTCAGCACGTAACGCCCCTGATACACCAGAGGATGGGAAGATTAAAGAAGTGGAAACGCCCAAAGTACAAGGTGAAAATGATAGTCCATCTCGGGACCCGATAGTCGAAGTTCATGACATTGAAACGACGCCTTCCCCTTCGAAGGGGAAGAAGAAACTGACATACAAGCTGAGGAAGAAAACAGTTGGCAGAACTTCTAAGGTTACCCTTATTCCAGTGGAGAAAGAAGCTTCCTCGCGGTACTTAGAAAGTTCTCTGAAAGTCCTGTCGAACCTTACCATACCTGATGATCTGCTCAACTATAGTTTCGATGATCCAGAGGCCCTTAAGCTTCATTCGCCCACGAGAGGCGATACAAGCGCTCAAGCCCAAAACCAGGGAGAAAAAACTCCTATTAGTAAAGAAATTGGTCCGTCGGGGGGAAACACTAGGACACACACAAATACATGCACTTCACCTTGCACTTAAATTTCTATCACCACTCTACTCTTCGCTAACTCGTTGTTATTTAAACTTTGTGTAGGTGACATGCGGCATACACATGGACTTGACCGCCTTCACAGTTCATCGATTTTTCGCCAATCCGGCCGGGATTCGGATTCCGGCAAGCGTCGAGATAGAGATGACTCCGGCGATCGAGACTACCACCATCGAGAATCGTCATACCGAACAAAATCTTATAGTCAACCCTCATATCCTCGCAATCCTCCTTCTCAACCGGAGCACAGAAAAGAGAAACCTACACATAAGAGGTCCCAGCTTGAGGCTCATCGGGATCAACACTCTGGTTCATGAAGTACCTGGCAATCTTGAGATCCCCACAGAACTCCTGCAGTTTCCAAGCAGACTCCTCTCGCTCCTGTATCTGATCCATCGGTAGCAGAACGACTTGCTGAACTTAAAACCCCATTTCCAAAGATATGCTTTGATGGCTTAAGATTTCTTCCGACGATTCACCAGATTCCAGGACATGTCAAGCAAAGCGCTATTGCTTGCACTAATGATGTCTATGTTCAGCACGATGCATTCGTGCACTTAGCCGAAAAAGTTTCAGAAGTCTCCATTGAGCGTCAGCATGAAATTGATCGTCTGAAGCTCGAAGCTATCCATGACAAAGACATTATTAAATCTCAGGATGAAGACTCTCTGCGTACAAATCTCAACTTAAAGCCGCCTAACAGAGTGCTAAAGATACTACGGAGGCCGCCAACCGTCTGGAGTCAAATCACAAAAAAGAAATCGATGAGGCAGTCCAACGCTGTAGGGCCCTGCCTTTAGAGAAGGATTCAGTGCAGAAGAAAAGGGATGCATTTGCCCTCCGATTCAAAGAGCTGGAGGATCAACTCCGCAAAGAAAGAGAGGAGAGAACTGTTGCCCAAGAAGATTCGCAACGATATTGCGACGAGATCGTTGCTAAACGACTTCTGAAGGCGAAGCTTGATGACGAGCTTTCTAAAGTCGGGATGCTAAAGGATGAAGCCCATGAAGAGGGCAAGAAAATAGCATCTGCGGAGATTGAATCTCGCCTTGAGGCGGCTAAAGAGGCTGGTAGGGAGGAGGTCAAATACATGTTCGACCCACTGATTGCAGAACGCCCGTGTCCTTATGCATCGAGACTTAACTTTTTTGGGTGAAGGCCACCTCGAATCCCTAGCTGAGGCGTGGGAGACTTTAATAAAAATGAGGATGGTCGAACTTGGCACCGAGGAGGTCGATGAAGATGCTTTAATAAAAGAATTTATTAAGGGGAACGAGCCTTCAGACCTGTCTGCAGCGAAGGCTCTTTACTGCAAAGGTTCCACTTCATCGAAAGGGAAAGATGTTATTGCCGGTCCATCCGAAACCGAGTCTCTAGCTCATGCTCCTACTCATTCGGCTGATCGGCCGATACTTGATCCATTTGAGCAACATGTTGGTTATGACCCGGAGGACCCTGGCCTCGGCGTTTACATTCTATCTCTCATTCCGGAGTGTAAGACTCCTCGGACGGCTGAGAGTCAGCCAGAAGCCGGTATATAACCCTTCAATTTTCCAAGAGTCATCGTTTTTGATGAGAGGTCATTGTATTCTAATGTTTGTTTTCCATGATTTTGCGCAGGGCATTCTGATCCCGAGCGCACTCCGAGGAGCGATGAGGCCAAGGAGGTGAAGGGGAAAACAAGTGAGGCTACCCACGTAGGAGAGACTCCCGGTCTAGATGTTCAGGTGATTGGAGCGCTTAATGAGGATAAGTCCGAGACTTCATCTCCCATCGAGGGAAGTTATGAAATTGAGATCACAAGTGCCTCTGAACATACTTCTAAAATGATCATGAAGGAGCAGCTCGAGGAGGAAAAGAAAAGGACAACCGAAATCAAAGTCGAGCCTCGAGTCGTGGACCTAGATGATCCTCTGAACAAGCCATTGAAGGTCATCCTCCCTGGTGGGTCTAGGCCATTAGAGGTTCCACGTACTTCCTCGGTTGTTACCTCTCCATCAAAGAAAATTTCCACGGGGAAACGCACGGGATAGGAGTCGTTTGAGAAGACGAAGGAGGGAAAGAAGTTAAAGAAATCAAAGAAGTAATTGTTACTCTTGTTCAACGAGAGTTAGTTTATATTATGTAATTATTTTTATGTATTTTCATAGTCCATGTAAATAGACTTTTGACTCCGAGTTTTGGAGGAGTTGTAGTAGAAACTTATTTTTGGATAAATAAAGCTTAGTTCTTTTGTCTTTCAAAAGACTTTTATCGTTCTGCTTTCTATATGATTGTGGTCGAAACCCAAGCTATTATGAGTTACATAAATTTCTCAATTCATCTTCATGTAAGTCGGAAACTCTTTGGAATTGTACATCCTTTATTGCACGCTTCGGGTACTTAGAATAATTTTTTAGTTCGTTCCTTGGGAATTTATAGCACTCCAGTCCACACTCTGGGGGCTTGGAGATTTTAAGTTTTTTATACTCTAGTCCGCACTCTGGGGACTCGGAGTACTCAGTCCACACTCAGGGGACTTGGAGATTTTAAGTCATTTATACTCTAGTCCGCACTCTATGGACTCAGAGTACTCTAGTCCGCACTCAGGGGACTTGGAGATTTTGAGTCGTTTATAATCTAGTCCCCACTTTGGGGACTCAGAGTACTCTAGTACGCACTCAGGGGACTTGGAGATTTTAAGTTGTTTATACTCTAGTCCGCACTTTGGGGACTCAGAGTACTCCAGTCTGCACTCAAGGTACTTGGAAATTTTATAGTTGTTTATACTCCAGTCCGCACTCTGGGGACTCAGAGTACCCCAGTCCGCACTCAGGGGACTTGGAGATTTTAAGTCGTTTATACTCCAGTCCGCACTTTGGGGACTCAGAGTACTCCAGTCCGTACTCAGGGGACTTGGAAATTTTAAGTCGTTTATACTCTAGTCCGCACTCTGGGGACTCAGAGTACTCCAGTCCGCACTCAGGGAACTTGGAGACTTCGAGTCGTTTATACTCTAGTCCGCACTCTGGGGACTTAGAGTACTCCAGTCCACACTCAGGGGACTTGGAGATTTTAAGTTGTTTATACTCTAGTCCGCACTCTGGAGACTCAGAGTACTCCAGTCCGCACTCAAGGGACTTGGAGATTTCGAGGTGTTCATGCGCGTTCATACGTCGGACAGAATAATGTAACTTCAGTGGTTTGCCATAGAATTATCATACACAGAAACATCAATAACCAAGGAAAAGATGGCTTCAAGCCTTTATTATTGAAAATAAGCTAAATTGTCTCATTACAAGCTGAAAACTAAGAATAAAAACATGCTGGAAATAAGTGCGACTAACATATGAAAGAAATGGACTAAGTATAATAATGCCGCAAATGCTCGCTATTCCATGCTCGGGGGAGTGTCGCACCATCAACGGTCGCTATCTTGAAAGTTCCCTCTCCAAGCTTCCGTTCAATGACGTATGATCCTTCCCATGCGGGATTCATATGCGACGGGACCGAGAAAACTCGTTTCAAAACGAGGTCACCCACATCAAAGATTCTCGGTCGGACCTTTTCATTATAATATCGAGCGACTCGGTGTCTGTATGCAGCCGCTCTTAAATAAGCTTCTTCACGTTTTTCATCAATGTAGTCAAGTGATTCCAGCAAAGATCCCGATTTGACTAAGGGTCGTAGTAAGTTACCCGATGTGTTGGAACTTCAAGTTCTACGGGTATAACACCTTCCATGCCCTATGCCAATGTGAATGGAGTGTGGCTAGTCGCGGACTTGTGGGTGGTTCTATAAGCCCAAAGCGCTGTTGGAAGTTCATCCACCCATTTGCCTCCAGCCTTTTTCAAGCGCTTTTTCAATATGGACTTGATTATTTTGTTCACGACTCCAACTTGTCCACTAGCTTTTGGATGAGCAACTGCTGTAAACTTTTTCTCAATACCATATTTTTAGCAAAACTCTTTAAACTCTTTGCTTTCGAATTGAGTTTCGTTGTCTGTAACGATAGTCCGTGGAAGGCCAAAACGGCATATAATATTTCTACAATGAAATTAATGACCTTTCCGGTAGTGATAGTGGCCAAAGGCTCTGCTTCTGCCCACTTGGTAAAGCAATCGATCGCAACTATCGCGTATTTCGCACCACCTTTGGATATGGGTAAAGAACCAACTATGTCGATCCCCACATTGGAAACGGCCAGGGACTAACCATTTGTGTGAGTTCCATCGGCGAAGCTCTTAGGATTTTTGCATATTTCTGGCATTTGTCACATCTTCTTACATAGTCAACAGCATCTCAATTTACAGTCGGCCAATAGTATCCATAGCGGAGGATTTTTTTTCTAACGTCTACCCCCAGTATAATCACCACACTCTCCTTCATGGACTTCCTTCAGGACTCGTTTTATCTCATCGTTGGCTATGCATCGGAGTAAGGGGTCGAGAATCCCCTCCGATACATTATCCCATCCTGCATTACATATCGTGAAGCCTTATGAATGACTTGTCGTCTTTCACTCCTTCTTTCGGGTACGACCCCGTGTAGCAAGTATTGCTTGAATAGGGTCATCCATCATTCCTTCTTAATTTCTGTTTCTAACATGAAATCTACCTCCATCATATTTATACTCGGAGCATATAAGGTTTCAACGGGAACCAATCCCATTTGCTGTGCATCGCCAGTGCTTGCAAATTTTGCCAATGAATCGGCTGCTCTGTTTTGTTCACGCGGGACATGCGAAATATCATAATACTCCATATTCGCTAGCAGCTCTTGAACCCGTGCCAGGTATAGGGCAAGTCTCTGTCCATTTGCTTGATAGTCCCCCCGAACTTGGTACACCACCAGTTGTGAGTCATAAAAGATTTTAACCGATCTTACCCCCAATTCTCTGATAAGTCTCAAGCCAGCAATCAATGCTTCATACTCGACTCCATTATTTGTTGCTGGGAATTCAAGTTTCAAAGCATAACAAACTGATCGGTTTTCAGGAGTCACAAGAACTATGCCAGCCCCCGAACAATGGTCGTTAGATACTCCATTGGTGTACATCTTCCATCGAATGGGAGGTATGACATTGTGACCGTTTGATTCGTCTGACATGGTGAATTTGGCAATGAAGTCCGCTAGCGCTTGCCCTTGTATGGCCCTTTGTGGCAGGTAGGTAATATCGAACTGACTTAACTCGATATTCCATTTTAACATCCTTTCAAAAGTTTTTGGTCGTTGGAGTACCTGCCGCAAGGGTTGATCAGTGTAAACACTGATTGAGTGTGCCTGAAAGTATGGACGAAGTTTGCGTTATGCAATCCCCAAGCAGTAAGCTAGTTTCTCAATCTTAGGATAAGTTCTTTCTGCCCCCATCAAACGTTTACTGACATAATACACTGGCTTTTGAATTCGGCCTTCCTCACAAACCAAAGCCGTACTGATAGCATGTTGGGATACAGCCAGGTATACGTACAACATTTCATGGTCAATTGGTTTTGATAGTACCGGAGGACTTTCTAAATGACTTACCAGAGCTCGGAATGCTTCCTCACAGTTGGATGTCTACTTGAAATTTTCTTTCCTTTCTTTATCACATCGAAGAAGGGAATGCACTTATCCGTAGCTCTGTATATGAATAGACTCAGCACGACCACCTTTCCGTTCAAGCTTTGTACTTGTTTTATAGTTCTGGGCACTTGTATGTCCCGAATAGCTTGAATCTTCTCTAGGTTAGCTTCGTTTTCCCGCACATTCACAATGAAACCCAAAAACTTCCCTGACGCAACGCCAAAGGAACACATCAAAAGATTGATTTTCATCCCATAATGCCTGAGTATATCAAACATTTCTGCAAAATCTCGAATGTGGTCGTTTGACTGTCGTGACTTCACGAGCATGTCATCCACATAGACTTCCATCGTTCTACCAATCTGATCTTTAAAAATTCGGTTCACCAGACGCTGATAAGTTACTCCCGCATTTTTCAATTCGAAAGGCATCACTATATAGCAATATAACCCAACGTCTATGACAAAACTGGTGTGTTCTTGATCTGGAATGTGCATCGGGATTTGATTGTATCCCGAGTACGCATCCATAAATGACAGTAACTCGTGTCCGGCCATTGAATCAACCAGCTGGTCGTTTCTAGGTAAAGAGAAACTATCCTTCGGGCATGCTTTGTTTGAATCAGAATAATCAATGCAAGTTCTCCACTTTCCGTTCGCTTTCCTCACTAGCACAGGGTTAGATACCCATTCAGGGTAGAGGGTGTCGTGGATGAACCCATTGGCTTTGAGTTTGTCCACCTCCTCTCTGAGAGCAGCGGGCCTCTCCGGGTCCTTGCATCTCTGTTTCTGTTTTACTGGAACGTCCTTCAGGTCTATGTTCAACATATGACTCTCAATAGCGGGAGAAATCCCGCACATATCAGAATGTGTCCAAGCGAAAAGTCCAGGTTCGCTCGGAGGAAATCAGTAGGATCCTCGACCATTGACGGGTCGAGTTGCAATCCAATCTTAAGAACTCGTGATGGGTCATCCTGGCTGACTGTAATGTCAATCATCAGCACAGCCGGTGCTGCATTCGCTTCCCTAGGTCCCCCATCATCATCTCTCGGATCTGTGTCTCTATAGATCCGAGAATGTCGCCCGAGCCAGGGTTCGGGCACTACTTGTATTTGTCAGTATTTCGGATGTGGAAGGAGTTGTCCGCAACCTTTCATTTCTCTCTCCGCTAAGCCTCTCTCAGCTCTGCCACATAACATGGGCGACCGATCGCCTGATCGCCATGCACTACACTGACTCCTTTGTCTATCGAAAATTTTAATGTCAAACACCATGGGGCCAAAGCTGCCCTAAACTCCGTCAGGACCGGACGACCCAGAAATACATTATATAGAGATTCAACATCCAACACTATGAATGGTAGGATTCGCACCCTCCTCCGCTCACCTTCTCCCAGTTCAACTGGCAACTCAACATACCCCATCGCGCCAGTCGCCGCACCATTAAAGCCATGGATACGGGCTTTAGATGGCTTTAAATCTTTTATCTCCATCTTCATTTGGTCATATGCCTTTTTGAATATGATATTGACAGAGCTTCCACAATCAATTAAAATTCTTTTGACGTATGCTGGCCCGATCGTCGCAGATATGACCATCGGATCGATGTAGGAGCATCCACCTTGTCCGCATCTTGGCTCCTAAACACTATATCGTCTGTCATTATTCGTTGTTGTTTTGCGGGGGTACCATCTTCCACATTCGAACAACACCTATAATATGCATGCCTTAATAAGGTAGCATATCGTTCCATCTCCTGCCAATTCTTGTCTGCAGGGTGAGGTCCTCCGACTATAGTGTTTATGATTAATCTACCCACCGTTCAGGCATGTTCCTCTGGATGGCGTGGAGCCGGCCCGCGTCCGGGGTCTGATGTTCCTTGCCTACCCTCTTGTGGGCACTTAACAAATTCTTGCAGCTTTTTCCGCCTGATCAACTTTTCTATGGCGTCATGGAGGTGTCTACACTCCTCTATATTGTGCCCGTAAGTCTCATGGAAGCGACAGTATTTCCCTGTCCGCTTCTGTTCCTTTGTGGACGCCCTTAGGCGTGGCTTTCTGTATTGAAAAGTGTTACAGGTTGACAGATAAATATTTTCAAGAGACGCATTCAGGGGGGTGTATTCGTTGTAGGTTGGAATCCTTGGCTTCCATTTCCCTGCTTCTCTTTTCTTTCTAGGATTTCCTCCTCCTGACCGTTTAGACTGTCCAGGCTTAATCTGGATGTTGACTTGAACCTTTTCCGAGTTATCGCCAGATTGTTTTACGACGATGTTGCTTTTTACAGTCTCCTGAACAGGCCCTGGTACTTTATCTCACCTCATCCACCTGGCTTCATCTCTTCTTATGAATTGATGAGCCTTTGAATAGAAACGCTCCAGCGTTGTTGGAGGCTTTCCTGCCAACCAATCTCCGAATCCGGATCTACACCTCGCATTACCGCCATAAAAATTGCATGGTCGTTAGGGTTGCTAACTTCAGTAGCCGCAACATGAAATCTTTGCAAATACTCTTTCAATGACTCTCCTAGGTCTTGAATTACATTTGACAGAGACATCATGTCCTTAGGACGAGCTGCATGTATCCTGAATTGTTCGACAAATTTCGTTGCCAATTCTCCAAAATTGGATATAGACCGCGGGGGAAGTCGAGTGAACCACATGGTGGCGATTTCAGATAAAGTGATCGGGAAGCACCTACATTTGGTCGCATCATTTGCTCTGGCAGAATCCATCATCCACTCATACCTCATCACATGTTGTTTGGGATCGGTCTTTCCTTCGTAGACCGGGATAGTTGGCATGCTAAACTTCCTGGGATACTAAGCATGTAGAATGGTATCGGTGAACGGAGTATGACTCGTGGATATCCCCCAATCTTCATTGGGTAGCCCTTGATTTTTCCTCATTAACTACCTAACCACAGCTGATAAGTCCGAAGTTTTTATGGAGGATGGAAGGTTGGGTTCTGTTCTACGGGACCGCTCAGGTTGATGTCCCCTCTGCTGGCGATCGGCCAAACGTGTATCTTAAAGGCCATCTTCATTAGGATCTTGGTGAGCCGAGAGTCCGGTCTCCACACGTGCTCCCGCTCTTAAGTTTCTTATTCTGGCTTGGGTGTGGTCTCCAAGATGTGATTGATCCCTGGTTGATCGATCAGTAGCACCTGCTTGCACAGTTTCAGTTTTACAGCATCTTCGCCTGTGAGATTCATCGGATGAAGTCAAGCTATCAAGTGAAGAATAAGGAGCAGGGCTACCTCCAGCATTCTGATGCTGTTGCTGAGTAAGCTGAGTCATCAAGTTAGCTTGAATCTGCTCAGCGAGTTATCTTCTACTTTCCATGAGTTCTCTCATTAAGTCATTGAACTCTGTCCTTGTAACGGCTTTTGTTTGATTTTGGGTAGTATTCCCTGCACCTAGGGTTGCTTGTTGGTTGCTAGGTCCTATCTGTTGTACGCAAGCAGTCTCGTTGACGTCCGCATTATGAGAGGCTGATCGGATACGTGGTCTTCCCATAGTAGAGTTATTGATAGGAACTCTGAGTAGAATCAACGGACGTCATGTGAATAATTTGGATCTCCTTCGGGGAATTTATTCAATCCAGTAGCTGCAAAGTAGATCCTAACGGCCAAAGAATTCGGTTCTCAGTGAAAGCACCAAAATGTTGGCACTAGAATTGGTCACTAACACCCTTAGGAAGGAATGTGTAGAGAGATTAATGAAGAAAGTAAATTAAAATAGAGAACTGTAAGCTAAATTAGATGCAAAAATAAGAACACTGGATTTATAGTGGTTCAGCGTAATTGCCTACGTCCACTTTAAGTCTTGATCTTTATTGCTTTCACAAGTGACTGAATACAGATACAATCCGTACTATAAATACTTAAATACAAATGCTAAGTAAAATAGAGTGAGTCTTGAAAGCGACAGAGTCTACCCAGTGTTCTCGAAAAGGTCCATTTCACTATGCCCCTGCCCCTCTATTTATAGACGAAGATAGTTTGGACTTCCCTAATGGGCCTAGGAGCAAGATACCTCAGCCGGTGATGAGTGACTTCTGTATGTCGAGCCGTAAATGCCGAACGGCAAATGCTGAACGATACCTCTATGTCGAATGAGGTAATGTGTTGAGTGAAGGGTGCAGGCCGAACAAGGCTGGGATGTCGAACGAGGCTAGAATGCCGAACGGGGTATCAGTGCCAAGCGAGACTCCTGCCGAACGAGGCTGAATGCCAGTCGAGATGTGACGACCCGGAATTTTCTAGCATTTGAAATAAGGATATTTAATTAATTTTAAATATTTGAAGGGTAAATTATAACTTGAATTCCAAATATCATAATTTATTTGTTCATTAAATTATTGAATTAAATAAGTTGAAGTTGGGTACAATGTTGAATCTGGGATTCTAAGGGTGTTAAAAACAATTTGAAGGCTTGTGAAATTTATATTAATAACACTGAAGATAGTAGAAGTTGTAAAATTGAATTTAAAAGTGGTTTGTTCAGTTTTAAAATTTTATAGTTTAAATTTGAATTTAAAAATAGCCTTCCGAGGCACAGTCTCAGAATTCGACGAAACCAGTCCCATTGGGTCCGTAATATTGAATTATTATCGGATTTCAAATTTCGTATTGATCGGAGTTAGTGTGTGAGTGTACGGTATATAAACTCGCTGAAAATCTAATTGATATTAATCCAATGAAATTTAATTTAATTAAAATAGAAGTCTTCTCTTATACGCCACTCCTTTCCATTTTTAATTCGTTCCATCCTTATCTTCTATCATACGCTTCTCGTTCCTTCTAAAATTTGCCTGTTCCTTCTATGTTCATTTAATTCAACTTCCAGTCAAAATCAAACGAAAAAAAAATATAATCATCTCGTTCAAAAACAAATAACGGCCGATGCTTCTATAAAGAAAAAAAATATATAAATCGAATGTCATCCTCCCTTCTTATCTCTCAGTTCAAATCCATTCGAAATCGAAATCTCGGCCAACAATTTCTAAAGGCTTGACTCGCGATTTTCTTCAAACTGGTAAACACTCTGGGAAGCGCAGCATCTGACAAAGATCGACCCTAACGTCGCGAGCTAGGGTTCCATGTTTGTGGATTTTGAGGCGGCCGTAGGTGAAGTGGACAGCAGAGTTTGGATCGAGAGGTGTAGTCCCGTTCATGGTCGAGGGGTTAGGAGGGTTCGGTGATGCTTTGGAAATCGCGATTTGTGGGAGGGCCGAGGAGTTGAAGCTGCAGATCACGCTGGCGATAGAGGCCGATGTTGACGAGCTAGTGATGGAGTTTGTGGTGAATAGCGGAGGCGTTTGGCTATGGTGGAGAGGGTTCGTGGTTTTAGTGCAGTTGATGTGTGGCATCGAGTTGTCGCAATTTTGGGGATTGTTCAGTTCGGCAGTAAGGTAAAATGTTTATAGCTTAATTTAAATTAAGGATAAGGTAATTCAAAATTTTAAAAAAAAATATAAATAGTATATACAGTGAAAACATAAATGTATATGAACAGATAGATTAATATTTTTCCCCAGTAAAGCAGAATAATATGATATGGTAAGGAAATAATCATTTAGATAAAATGGAATGGTTAATTAATTAATTTGTTTAAAAAGGGATTTAATTTTAAATCATATAATAAATTAAATCAATGGGGAGTAATTGTTCAATTTATTCAATTATTAATAAATCATAAAATATTTATTCTAGGTCCATATCTGAAAGAAAACAAGTCGAAATGGAGGTGGGTTGCAAACAGCAATAGAAAGGTGAGTTAATCTCACTCAGTTAAATTTAAATTTAAATGATTAAATTTAAATAATTGTTTGAATGGTTAAATTGATTGATGCGCTATAGTATGGTATATTTTGGGATTGGTATTTATGTTGTGCTAACGTCTGTGGATGCAGGGAAAACAGGCTGGAGGGATCCAACTGGGTCCCTCAACATTTATTTAAGTTATTTAATATTATCTGTTGTGATCATTTGATATCCTATGATAAGTTATATTTGGAATATTGAATGCAATGATTGGATTGGATATATTTGGGGTATAATGAATTACCACAAAAAATATAAATTGGATTTTGGAAAGAAAATAAAAGAAGTAAATTTGTAAGCGAAATAATTATTGCAAATTTGAGTAAATTAAGAATGAATTGAAAGAAATGAAAGTGATATTAAAATACTAATAAATAACTTCGAGTATGAAAAGATTTTGAATAAACAATAATTAATGAATCGTAAAATTAAGTGATATTATTTTAATGGAATAAAGAATTATTTTAAGATTAAGATTTAAATTTATTTAAAAGGATTAAGAAGTAATTTGAGAAATCAAAAATTGGTATTCTCAGTTAAAAATATTGTAAATCATAATTAAGGAATAAAATTTGAAATTAATGGATTTTGGAATTAAAAAGGAAGTAAATTGGAAATCAATTTGGAAATTGATTCAAGTGTTTGAATTAGAGATTTAAAGGAAAAATGTGAAGAGAAGTATATTTCTCTGGATAGCCAAGTAGCTTTTCAAAGTAATTTGTTTTTAATATAAGATAAAAGTTAATGTTGATAAAAAGTAATTTGTTTTTAATATAAGATAAAAGTTAATGTTGATTTAAAAAGTATGTTTTAGGAAATTTATTGTTTCTAAATATTTAACTTCTAAAGTAAGAATTTTCTTTTAATCTATCATAGCAGTAATTATTTAAAGAGTGACTTAATATTTTGTTTTAAAAGTGAAAATCTAGTTTTATATTTTATTAAGTAACCTTATTTTCAAATATTAATATAACATGTATTTTTAATAAATTATTGAAGTATTTTTAACTTAAATGTTTTAAAATATATTTCAAGGTAAAGCGTTTAAATTATTTTAAACATCTAAAGTTTTGTGCTTGGTAATTCCAGTGGAAATAGAAAATACTTGGAATTATTTCTGAGAAAGGAAGATAGTTTGAAAACTGTTTTCGAAAGGGTTTGAAGATAGAAATATATCTTGTAAAGATTTTGAGCTAAATAAATAATTTGGGAAATTATTTATTGTATGATGGTTGTTTGTTAATATTAATTCATAGTTAAATAACCGACTATCAATATTGGCCAACTGCGTTGATCGTTTCGTAGAGACCGAGATCGAGATTTATTTCTCGAAAACCACTTCGATCCGGTTTGTACGTTTCGTGGAAAAACGTGTTTGGAGTCGAAGATGGAGCAGTGAAGTGCAAGGGCTAGTCGCTACTAATCCTGAGGATATTTCCAAAATGGATGTAGTAGGAATAGTGCCTTCGGTTCCGTTCGAACCCGGGAAAGACTTGTATGGATGAATGCTTGCGAAACATCGTCAGGTGGACGATGGGCATTCTAAGGGATATTGTTCTAAAAAGGTAACGCTTAGCCTCAAGCCTCATCAAATGGGAATGACTGAAAATCAGGGGTTATGCAGCAAGGCTAGGTGGGTAGCACCCAAGCAGGGTGAGGTCATTCCAGTCTAGATGTCCCTTTTTATTTCGGCTTAGTGGGCGGTTGCTGATCCCAACCGCGGGGTGATCTCACTTGGGATTGTCCAGTAAGGGATGGTTCCGGCCTTGTGTTACAGGAGAGCTGACGTACTCCTCGGTACGGTGATCTAGGCCCCGTACTGTGACAGGTGGTACCCCAGTGCCTAGTCATTGGTTGGAAATCCATTCTCCCTACGAACCTTGTACGAGTTTTGTTTGTATTACCCACTTTTGTCGCTAGTAGCTGGAATTTAATGAATGTAACCATTTCGGCTATTTTATAGGTATTCGTAAATAGACGCTATAATAATATCAGAGGATTTCTATAAAATTGTTTTAGCTATCGTAAGGTAAGAACCCGACATGTTTATTTGTGGCGTGGTCTTACGAGATGCTTTTGTTTTCAAAAGGATTTTTGAAACTTAATAATCAATTGGGTGTGATTTTCTCACGCTGGTATTCCAGAATGACTCGGGTGTTATTTAACTGTAATGCTCGGGTCAGACCGAGTATTATAGGATACAGGATTTGATGCTGTGGAGCTCAGGAGACGAGCTGGATGACGATGCGTATTTCCGTACTTGTTTATGTATATATATTCCGCTGTGTTGAGTTGTTGTGTATCCATTTGTATGTTGTTGATGTGAGCTATGACTGATGTACTCTGATGATGTAATGTATGTAAACAGATATATTTGATTTTTGAGTAAAGATTATTTACTATCTATTATATTTTATTCCGCTGCGATGGTTCGATTCTGATGTTGATTTTTTTTTTCTCTTCTTCTACCTCTTCTTCTTTAACCCAAATGGTTCGTATTTCTGTGCAACTTGAGTTGATGGTTGTAGAATAGTGTTGACTCAAGGGGTACGGATTTGCGGGTCGTTACACTTAGTACCAGAGCTTAGGTTGATGATAACCTTGGCACTGGTGGGAATTACTCATAGATAGAGTCTGTAGTACTCTAAAATGAGTTTGAGAGTATTAATAGATATGAGCGCGTATTTGTTAGTGAATAAAAATTTGTTTTATATTGTGTTGATTCATCGGTTGAGTGTTTATGAATTCTGGTCGATATGTGGGACGCCATATTATCGATAGGGATTTCTAAACCCTTAAACAAGATAAACCGACACAGTATGGTTTTAAATAGGGTAAATGAAATAATTTTACCCAAATTATTTTTGTATGTAAAGGAAATAATTTTTCTTAAATTCTTATAGTATATGTGGATGCTTGGTTGATAGAAAGAGATAATATTTAATTATTATCATTATGGTATGAGACTAGAATAAGAAATTGAAATAATAACCAAAGATTAAGGAATAAATGAATAAATAAGTGGGATTTGTAAATGTGATTCATAATTGAATAAAGGATTGAAATCATAATTAAGAACTTAAGAAACAAATTCATAAAACTAATGAGATTTGTAAATATAAACTATAAATGTGAATTATAGTGTGATTAATTATTAAAATAAGATAAAATTCCAAAGTAATGTTTGAATATAAATTTAAAGAATTTTGAATTTGGGAAACAAATTGGAAATTTAAATTTCCTTTGAATTTGGAAATGTTTCTGGAAGTTCCAGAGTAATGCTTTGGTTGGATTTCGAATTTGGAGTTTGGGAAAAATTTTGAGTTAGATTTGAACTCTGGGGAGTTTGGAATTTTTGAAAGAATTTTAGAAAGTGAATAAAAGCATTGAACTCTTTTGGTCGCTAGAAAATAATTTCGGTGATGACCGCAGCATCATCGATGTTCATTTTCGAGTTTCCAGAAGAGAAATTGCTACCAAATTGTTTTGAATCGAAATTGTTTGCAAAGGGTAAATTTGGTTTTAGAAATGCAAAGGGTTTTGAATATGGTGGATTTCAAAGGGAATTTTGAAATGTTAAAAGACTGTTTAAACTCTGGAATCTTAACTAAGAATGTTGATGGCATATATTATGGTTGGTAACTTGTAAATTTGGAATTTGTTGAAATAAAATTCAACTTTGTAAGTAAGTAAAGTGAACCTGAGTACTGGAATTAAAAATGAATTGTGTGAAGTTATATGGAATGGGAAATTTGTCAGGATGGACTAAAAATAATTAATGTTTGAAAATAAAATTTATTGGTCAAATAATGAATAGGTGAATGAATAAATGGATCAACTATTATACTTATAAAGTGAAGTTGATATTAGTAAGAAGAAATTGGAAAATTTTAATCCGGGAATTATAATTTAACTTAAGTGAATGAAAGTGAAGAAAATATATTTGAATTTAACTTGAAATAAGTTATATAAATTGAAGTTGAAATTGAATTAAATTGGATTGGAATAAATTCAGCTGAGATAGATAATATTGAATGGAATAAATTTCTACTCAAAAAAAAATGTAAAAATCCAAACTTGAGATATAAAATAAGATTGAAGTCAAGGAAATCAAATAAAATGATTGTTAAGATAAATGTGAAAGAAAATAAAGTATGGAATTATAAATTGAATGTGTTGTTGAATGAAATTTGAATTGGATTAAATTGGATATGGTGTGAAATATAAACAAAATCCAATTCAAGCCTAAATTGAATGGCCCTATTATTAATGAATTCAATAATTAATTGTTAATGTGAATTAAAATTTAAAAAGGATAAAAGGATAAACTAATTGAATAAAATAGTGAAATGGTTGGGATTTGATAAAAGGAAAATCAAATCAAAGATTGTGAATAGGCAATTGAGTTTGGAAATAAAGTTGAGTTGGATAGAATTGGATTCAAATAAAAATGTTTTGAGATGAAAATAAATCCAATTCGAATGTGAATAAATTAAAGAAAAATGGGAATGAAACTTAAGTTATGAAATGGCAGTGAATTGAAGTAAATTAACTTAAGTTTAAAATTAATAGAAGTATGGGATGATGTCGTGTATAATAAAATGGTTTGGATCAAATTTTTGGATATGAAAGAAAATGCAATGGAAAGGTTTGTGAATAAATTAAAACGGGAATGCAACTATAGGGTTTGTAAATAAGCTAGATTGGAATGGAATCTATATACATTGAGTTGGAATCAATGTAAATTGGTTATAAAGCTTATGTTATTATTTATTCACATTAATATCGTCGAATTGCTTTAGAAAATTGGTCGTTCGACGAAAACGGAAGTAACAAATTATATGAATCAATAGCAGTTTAATAAATTGGTGTTGGCATCAAATGGAATGAATATGGGTTTTTTTTGCTTAAAATTAATTAAATATAAGCGAGCAAGTTGTAAATCGCTTAAACTGAATTGAATAATATGTAATTTGGATGCAAACAATTTAAACTTGTGTCGAAACCTTGCATATGTACTTATGAATGTATATCACATGCTTTACATGTGAAATCTATGTGTTTGCTATTGGAAATAATTGAAATGTTAATAAATCGTATATATTTAGTACTTACATTTTCAAACTGAGTAAGTACAGGTTCAGGGAAACCATATGGATGGATTTGATCGCGCTAAATGCAAATTAAATAAGACGCTTGCTTAAAAATGCTAAATAAAGGTACGCTTACGCAAAAGAATTCAATAGGAGATATGAACTGCATATATTGATATATATTGTGATTTCCGGCCTGAGAATGATGTATATATATATATCTGTGTATCCTGCGATATCGTAGAAGTCTCTCCGTACAAAGGAGACTCTGCCAAAAAATTTCGAAAATTTTGGGAGTTAGAATTATTTTTAAAATTTCCACTAACGACTAAGAATTAAAAATTTGTAAGCAAATAAATATGAAGCTGAATGTTGAGATCTAATTTAAAAGCGAGAAAGTAAAATAAAGTGGAATTGAAGAAATTGATTGAAGAAATTAAAGGGAGAAAAGTTGCAAGTAAACTTTTATTTGAAATTTTAAACAAATTAGTAACCGGAATTAATAAAAGAAATGGCTAAGTGCATATGGGTTGAAATAAGACAAATACAATTTAATATTCAAAGGTTGAAGATAAAATTGAATTCAAGTAGAATTGAGAGATGGAAATTTGAAAAAGTATTTAGATTTGAAAGTAATTAGTAAATTGAAGCCAATTGAATTTAAATTGGGTTGTAAAGGCGTAGTGAATGGAAATGGATATAAACTCCAATAGCGAAGTGAAATAAATAAGGAAGCATATTAAATACTTATACTAAACTTAAGTAAGGATTGGTGTATTCTCAATTGGAAATGGATACTGCAAATATATTCTAAGTTGATATTTGAATGAATAGATATTGACATTGGGTAAGGAAGTCGATAACATGTTTCGAATGTTGTGATTGGATATTAGTGCTAAGCAGGATATGCAGGTTCTATAAAGGGAAAGGAAATTGATATTTTGATTCCGAAAGATAAATTTGAAATGCTCGACAAAAAGGTATGTGTTTAAATTTCTGTATGAAATTGATTGGGTTTTTGGATCTAGCCACTTGGCTTTTGTTTTCTTTTGAGATTTGGGAGGCCGTAGAGCCATTTTGTAGTTGTACCGAGCTAGCCGCGCAAAGTAGACACTGGCGAAATTTTTCGAAAATTTAGGGAGTTAGAAACATTTTGAGAAAATTTTGATAATTCAAAGTTGGTTTTAAAATGTGAAATTCGAATCGATAAGTAAGCAATTATGTTTGAGGCCTATGGGTAAGTTTAGGAAATTAGGAAGAGGGATAGTGTCTTTAATAAAAGGTGGTTTTGAAAGGTCATTGAAAAGAATTTGGGTCAAGGAAATAGATAATGGGTTATGGATCATTCTTCCTAACTAGTAATTTCGGGGACGAAATTCTTTTAAGGGGGGAGGAATGTGACGACCCGGAATTTTCGAGCATTTGAAATAAGGATATTTAATTAATTTTAAATATTTGAAGGGTTAATTATAACTTGAATTCCAAATATCACAATTTATTTGTTCATTAAATTATTGAATTAAATAAGTTGAAGTTGGGTACAATGTTGAATCTGGGATTCTAAGCGTGTTAAAAACAGTTTGAAGGCTTGTGAAATTTATATTAATAACACTGAAGATAATAGAAGTTGTAAATTTGAATTTAAAAGTGGTTTGTTCAGTTTTAAAATTTTATAGTTTAAATTTGAATTTAAAAATAGCCTTCCGAGACACAGTCTCAGAATTCGACGAAACCAGTCCCATTGGGTCCGTAATATTGAATTATTATCGGATTTCAAATTTCGTATTGATCGGAGTTAGTGTGTGAGTGTACGGTATATAAATTCGCTGAAAATCTAATTGATATTAATCCAATGAAATTTAATTTAATTAAAATAGAAGTCTTCTCTTATACGCCACTCCTTTCCATTTTTAATTCGTTTTATCCTTATCTTCTATCGTACGCTTCTCGTTCCTTTTAAAATTTTCCTGTTCCTTCTTCGTTCATTTAATTCAACTTCCAGTCAAAATTAAACGAAAAAAAATCTATAATCATCTCGTTCAAAAACAAATAATGGCCGATACTTCTATAAAGAAAAAAATAATATAAATCGAATGTCATCCTCCCTTCTTATCTCTCAGTTCAAATCCATTCGAAATCGAAATCTCGGCCAACAATTTCTAAAGGCTTGACTCGCGATTTTCTTCAAACTAGTAGACACTCTTGGAAGCGCGGCATCTGACAAAGATCGACCCTAACGTCGTGAGCTAGGGTTCCATGTTTGTGGATTTTGGGGCGGCCGTAGGTGAAGTGGATAGCGGAGTTTGGATCGAGAGGTGTAGTCCCGTTCATGGTCGAGGGGTTAGGAGGGTTCGGTGATGCTTTGGAAATCGCGATTAGTGGGAGGGCCGAGGAGTTGAAGCTGCAGATCACGTTGGCGATAGAGGCCGATGTAGATGATCTAGTGATGGAGTTTGTGGTGAATAGCGGAGGCGTTTGGCTATGGTGGAGAGGGTTCGTGGTTTTAGTGCAGTTGATGTGTGGCATCGAGTTGTCGCAATTTTGGGGATTGTTCAGTTCGGCAGTAAGGTAAAATGTTTATAGCTTAATTTAAATTAAGGATAAGGTAATTCAAAAGTTTAAAAAAAATATATATATAAATAGTATATACAGTGAAAACATAAATGTATATGAACAGATAGATTAATATTTTTCCCCAGTAAAGCAGAATAATATGATATGGTAAGGAAATAATCATTTAGATAAAATGGAATGGTTAATTAATTAATTTGTATAAAAAGGGATTTAATTTTAAATCAGATGATAAATTAAATCAATGGGGAGTAATTGTTCAATTTATTCAATTATTAATAAATCATAAAATATTTATTCTAGGTCCATATCTGAAAGAAAACAAGTCGAAATGGAGGTGGGTTGCAAACAGCAATAGAAAGGTGAGTTAATCTCACTCAGTTAAATTTAAATTTAAATGATTAAATTTAAATAATTGTTTGAATGGTTAAATTGATTGATGCGCTATAGTATGGTATATTTTGGGATTGGTATTTATGTTGTGCTAACGTCTGTGGATGCAGAGAAAACAGGCTGGAGGGATCCAACTGGGTCCCTCAACATTTATTTAAGTTATTTAATATTATCTGTTGTGATCATTTGATATCCTATGATAAGTTATATTTGGAATATTGAATGCAATGATTGGATTGGATATATTTGGGGTATAATGAATTACCAAAAAAAATATATAAATTGGATTTTGGAAAGAAAATAAAAGAAGTAAATTTGTAAGCGAAATAATTATTGCAAATTTGAGTAAATTAAATATGAATTGAAAGAAATGAAAGTGATATTAAAATACTAATAAATAACTTCGAGTATGAAAAGATTTTGAATAAACAATAATTAATGAATCGTAAAATTAAGTGATATTATTTTAATGGAATAAAGAATTATTTTAAGATTAAGATTTAAATTTATTTAAAAGGATTAAGAAGTAATTTGAGAAATCAAAAATTGGTATTCTCAGTTAAAAATATTGTAAATCATAATTAAGGAATAAAATTTGAAATTAATGGATTTTGGAATTAAAAAGGAAGTAAATTGGAAATCAATTTGGAAATTGATTCAAGTGTTTGAATTAGAGATTTAAAGGAAAAATGTGAAGAGAAGTATATTTCTCTGGATAGCCAAGTAGCTTTTCAAAGTAATTTGTTTTTAATATAAGATAAAAGTTAATGTTGATAAAAAGTAATTTGTTTTTAATATAAGATAAAAGTTAATGTTGATTTAAAAAGTATGTTTTAGGAAATTTATTGTTTCTAAATATTTAACTTCTAAAGTAAGAATTTTCTTTTAATCTATCATAGCAGTAATTATTTAAAGAGTGACTTAATATTTTGTTTTAAAAGTGAAAATCTAGTTTTATATTTTATCAAGTAACCTTATTTTCAAATATTAATATAACATGTATTTTTAATAAATTATTGAAGTATTTTTAACTTAAATGTTTTAAAATATATTTCAAAGTAAAGCGTTTAAATTATTTTAAACATCTAAAGTTTTGTGCTTGGTAATTCCAGTGTAAATAGAAAATACTTGGAATTATTTCTGAGAAAGAAAGATAGTTTGAAAACTGTTTTCGAAAGGGTTTGAAAATAGAAATATATCTTGTAAAGTTATTTTGAGCTAAATAAATAATTTGGAAAATTATTTATTGTATGATGGTTGTTTGTGAATATTAATTGATAGTTAAATAACTGACTATCAATATTGGCCAACTGCGTTGATCGTTTCGAAGAGACCGGGATCGAGATTTGTTTCTCGAAAACCACTTCGATCCGGTTTGTACATTTCGTGGAAAAACGTGTTCGGAGTCGAAGATGGAGCAGTGAAGTGCAAGGGCTAGTCGCTACTAATCCTGAGGATATTTCCAAAATGGATGTACTAGGAATAGTGCCTTCGGTTCCGTTCGAACCCGGGAAAGACTTGTATGGATGAATGCTTGCGAAACATCGTCAGGTGGACGATGGGCATTCTAAGGGATATTGTTCTAAAAAGGTAACGCTTAGCCTCAAGCCTCATCAAATGGGAATGACTGAAAATCAGGGGTTATGCAGCAAGGCTAGGTGGGTAGCACCCAAGCAGGGTGAGGTCATTCCAGTCTAGATGTCCCTTTTTATTTCGGCTTAGTGGGCGGTTGCTGATCCCAACCGCAGGGTGATCTCACTCGGGACTGTCCAGTAAGGGATGGTTCCGGCCTTGTGTTGCAGGGGAGCGGGCGTACTCCTCGGTACGGTGATCTCGGCCCCTTACTGTGACAGGTGGTACCCAGTGCCTTGTCATTCGTTGGAAATCCATTCTCCCTACGAACCTTGTACGAGTTTTGTTTGTATTACCCACTTTTGTGGCTAGTAGCTGGAATTTAATGAATGTAACAATTTCGGCTATTTTATAGGTATTCGTAAATAGACGCTATAATAATATCAGAGGATTTCTATAAAATTTATTTTAGCTATCGTAAGGTAAAAACCCGACATGTTTATGTGTGGCGTGGTCTTACGAGATGCTTTTGTTTTCAAAAGGATTTTTGAAACTTAATAATCAATTGGGTGTGATTTTCTCACGCTGGTATTCTAGAATGACTCGGGTGTTATTTAACTGTAATGCTCAGGTCAGACCGAGTATTATAGGATACAGGATTTGATGCTGTGGAGCTCAGGAGACGAGCTGGATGACGATGCGTATTTTCGTACTTGTTTATGTATATATATTCCGCAGTGTTGAGTTGCTGTGTATCCATTTGTATGTTGTTGATATGAGCCGTGACTGATGTACTATGATGATGTAATGTATGTAAACAGATATATTTGATTTTTGAGTAAAGATTATTTACTATCTATTATATTTTATTTCGCTGCGATGGTTAGATTCTGATGTTGATTTTGTTTTCTCTTCTTCTACCTCTTCTTCTTTAACCCAAATGGTTCGTATTTCTGTGCAACTTGAGTTGATGGTTGTAGAATAGTGTTGACTCAAGCGGTACAGATTTGCGGGTCGTTACACGAGACTTCTGCTGAACGAGGCTGAATGTCGATCAAGACTTTTGCCGAACGAGGCTGAATGTCGATCGAGACTTCTGCCAAACGAGGCTGAATGCCGAATGATGCTGGATGCCGAACGGTACCCCCAATGCCGAACGGTTCTAGATACCGAACGAGACCCAAATGCCAAGCGATACCCCCAATGCCGAATGGTGTTGGATGTCGAACGAGGCCTGGATGCCGAACGGTACCCCCGATGCCGAATAGTGCTTATGTCGTGCCTCTAGTTACTTGGTCAAACCTCCAGGTACCAGATAGAGGGTGAAATCCCACGCATATCAAAATGGGTCCAAGCGAAAACATCGAGATTCGCTTGGCGGAAACCAGTAAGATCCCCCATCATCGAGGGGTTGAACTGTGATCCAATCTTAAGCACCTGTGATGGGTCATCATAGCTAACTGGAATGTCAATCATCAGTTCATCCAACATCACCTTGCTTCCTTGGGTTCTTCATCATCATCTGTTGGATCTATGTCTCTATAGATCCGACTGTGCTGCCCAAGCCAAAGCTCGGGTGCTATTTGTCAATTTTCAGCAACATGGATGCAAACAGGCTTGTCCACACCCTTTCCCTTCCCTCTTCGCTGGGCCTCTCGCAGCTCAGCCACATAACAAGCACTACAATCGCTTGATTGCCATGCACTACATCAACTCCCCTGTCTGTTGGAAATTTCAAGGTCAAACACCGTGGGGCCAAAGCTGCCCTAAACTCCAACAGGGCCAATCGGCCTAGAAAAACATTATGCGGGGAATCAAAATCCAAAATAATGAACGGTAGGATCCGTACCCTCCTGCATTAACCTTCTCCTACTTCAACTGGCAATTCAATAAAACCTACTGCATTAGTAGCTGCACCATTAAATCCATGAATGCTGGATTTAGATGGTTTCAGATCCTTCGCCTCCATCTTCATTTTGTCGTACGCCTTCTTGAAGATAATATTAACAGAACTTTAGTATTCTTCTCACAAGCACGGGTCTAATCGTAGCTGAGATAACCATCGGGTCAATGGTAGGTGCCTCTACTTAATCGACATCCCTACTCTTAAATACTATATCATCAGTCATCATTCGCTGTTGTTTCGATGAAGTCTCATCTTTTGTGTTCGAGCAACACTTGAATCCCACATGCTTCAAGGAACTAGCATAGCGTTTCATTTCTTGCCAACTCTTATCTACCGGATGAGGTCCACCGATTATCGTGTTTATGACCAACCTTCCTCCGGTTCAGGCGGGCTCCTCAGGTTGGTGAGAAGCTTGCTCGTGATTGGGGTCGGATGTCTCCAGTCCGCATTCCTATATATTCTTAACAAATTGCTGTAACTTCTTTCGTAAAATCATCTTTTCTATAGTATCATGGAGGTGTCTGCACTCTTAAGTATTATGCCCGTAGGTCCCATGAAACCGACAATATTTTCTAGTCTGCTTTTGTTACTAAGTGGATTCCTTTGGACGCGACTTTTGATATTAGAATGTATTACAAGTTGATGGATAATATTCTTCAAAGATGTATTTAGAGGCATATATTCACAATAGGTTGGGATTCTTGGTTTCCACTTTCCTGCTTCCCTCTTTGGTCCGGAATTTCCTTCTCCGGATCCTTTGGACTTTTCCGGCTTATTTTGAGCATTGACTTGGACCTTACAGAGTTTTCGCCAGATTGCTTTACCAAAATGTTGCTTCGGACCGCTTCCTTACTAGGTCCTGGTGGACTGCTCCATCTTGACCACCTGGCCTCTCCCTTTCTTATGAATTGTTTCACCTTTGAATAAAAGCATTCTAGGGTAGTCGGTGGTTTTCCTGCCAGCCAGTCACCAAACTCTGAGTCTGAATCCACTTCTTGCATCACGGACATAAGGATAGCACGGTCATTCAGATAGCTAACTTCGGTAGCAACAACATGAAATCTTTGCAAATAATCCTTCAACGACTCTCCGGAGCCTGGATGACACTGGACAGCGACATCACGTCTTTTGGGCAAGTGGCATGGTTCCTAAACTGCTCCATGAACTTCTTGCTAACTCATCAAACCTGGAGATCGATCACCGGGGAAGTCTGGCGAACCATATAGTAGCGATTTTGGATAGGTTTATTTGGAAGCGTCTGCATTTGGTCGCATTATTTCCCTAGCCGAGTCCGTCATCCACTTGTATCTCATTATGTGCTGTCGGGGGTCGTTCTTCCTTTCATAAGCTGGTATAGTAGGCATGCTGAATTTTCGGGGGTACTCAGCTTCGCGGATGGTATCTGTAAATGGAGTATGGCTCCTCGATATGCCTCGATCATCGTTGGTTAATCTATGATTCTCCCTCATGAGTTGCCTGACCATAGCTGATAAATCCGAAGTCTAGATAGGAGGTGGCAAGTGGATTTTTGTCCTACGCGATTGCTTCGGATGGTGCCTCCTCGGTAGGCGATCACCTAAGTGTGCATCCAAAGGACCCGCTTCATTATGACCCTGGCGAGGTGGTTGACCATCTCCCAAGCGTGCTTCAGATCCTACGTTTCCTACTCTAGGTTGGATACGAGTCCCCATGTGTAGTCGAGGGGCCACGGTTCCAACTAAGGAATTTGGATCATTTGTTGGTTTGTTCTTGGCGACTCGTTACCAATTGCTCTGTTGCACCAGTTTACGCCATTTCAATCCTATGTCATCTACGCCTGGGGTGTTCATCTGATGAACCGGAGCTATCAGATGATGAGTAGGAAGCAGGGCTTCCTCCAACATTCTAATGCTACTGCTGAGCGATCTAGGTCATCAGGTTGGCATTTGTTTGAATTCGCTCGTTAAGCTGTCTCCTACTTTCCACAAGCTCTCTCATCAGCTCATTGACCTCTGCCATGGTAACATCTTCTGCTTGGTTTAGGATGATGGCGGGTTATGCATCGGCGTTAGCTTGCCGATTGTTAGGTCCTACTTGCTAGTTGTTGGTGGTCTCATTAACATCAGTGTTCTGGGAGGTGGATCAGGTACATGGTTTTTTCATCTTAGAGTTGTCCGTAGGAACTCTGAGTAGAATCTATGAACTCTTGAGAATAAACTTGGATCTTCTTCGGGGGATTTCCTCGATCCAGTAGCAACAAAGTAGATCCTAACAGCCTGAGAATGAACATTCTCAGTGAAAGCACCAAAATTGGTCACTAACACACTTGAGTAGAATTGTGTAGAAAGATTAATGAAGAAAGTAAATTAAACAGAGAAGTAACATGGTTAAATGCCTACGTCCACGAGAATACTAGATTTATAGCGGTTCAGCGTAATTGCCTATGTCCACTTCCAATATAATCTTTATTACTTTTTCAATTACTTGAGTACAGATACATTCCGTAAACAAATAACTTGAATACAAGTTTAACCAGAAAAGAAGTAAGTACAGAAAATGGCAGAGTACCCCTGGAGTTCACGAAAAAAGGTCCCTTCAACTATACCTCTGCCCCTCTATTTATAGACGAAGATAGGCTGGACCCCCTGTGCAGGCCCATGACCAAGATAGCTCAGCCCATAGCTGACAGGCTGGGTAGACCGACCCAGAAATGTCGATCCACTACCACCGATCCACCTATTTCCAATCTAGGGGTTGTCTCGTAGCTGACTCGAAGTAGGCCCTTAAGGAACCCGAAGTAGCTAATGGCATGTATCGAAGCAAAACACCACTGACCGCATTACATTGCTATAAATCTAAGAATATGCTAACTTTCCTAATGTGCAGCGACCCCGGTATGCCGAACCACCTAGGCCGGCCCAGCATGGCCGACCCGCTAGGGCCGATTCACTAACATGCGAGCTACATGAAAGAATTCTTCTAAGGCCGATCCCACTCAGACTTAACTACCTAGACCGAACTAGAACTGCCTACCCATGCTCGCCGACCCATGTATGTCGATCCAATACACAACCGACCCACTTCCATTTAAGTACCTTGACCGATCCATTGCTCAATACCCAACCACTATAAACCATGCACAGACCTGCACCTGGCTTTGATACTAGAACCAATGCCAAGAATGCTGAACCAAAAACATATCGAGCCACCTCAAACATGTCGAACCATAAATATACTAAACCAATCGGGTTACACCAAACTCTTGTACTTCCACATCTATCTTGGCTTGAGTCCCTTCTAGGATCAACCATAGCATGTGCAACTGTCGCTTTGTAGCCGGACCAAGTAGCCGGGTAACAATTACCTTTTGCAAAACTCATATATATATATATATACACACACACACACACACACTTTAAAAATACTTGTAAATAGATTTTAAATATCTATGTAAAATATTACTTGAAAATAACTAATTTATAATTTGATGAAAAAAACATGTTTTAATATTTAAAACTCCTTTTACTTTCAAAATTCATAAATAAATAATAAAAATATATTTAAACTTCAAAAAAGGTTAAAATACTAAGAAATATGTTAGAAAACATCCACAAAAATATTAGGAAAAAGTTTCAAATTTAACTATCACTTTTAAACACTTAAAATAATAAGCAACTTGCTACGGCATTAATATATGCTGTTAAAAGTCCTTGTTAAAGTACAACATTGATAAACATGAACTTTGCAACAAGTTTTAACCGTGTAAACAAATAGCTTATGACTTTAAAATTTTACATTAAGTACTTTCCTTAGGGTAATCAAAAACCATGGAAAGAAACCCTTAATAATATCTTTCAGTTTATTTAGAAAAATTCTCGAAAACGGGACATTTCAAAGTTCTCATATAGCGACCTTCTTCTCGCTATAACCTTTTGCAACTTTGTTTCACAAGTTAACAAATGATTTAAACTTTCATATTTTTCTAGTAATAAGTACACTTATAATACTTATAAAAAAATAGAAAGAAGGCTCTAGGATGTCTTTCAAAGTTGACTTTGAAAATCATTTAACACAAGGCATTTTCAAAGTGCATCCATAATGATCTTTTCGCTTCTAACTTTCACAACTTTGGTTCACAATTTCTAGAGCTTTCCAAACCATTTATTTTCTGTCCCATACACAAAAATATGTATATAGAACAACCAAATCAAATTATCCTAAGTTAATATAACAAATCTTCCATTTACATGGGTTAACATTAAGGGATATCGAAGTGCACCTGTAGCGGCCATTCTTGCTTAAAACACTTTCACACATACTTCAATTCAAAACATAATCCAACAATAATTTAAACATCAAGTCAAGGCCATGCCACATATTTATGAGGGTAATAGAAATGATGTTATATAATATAAAGTTTGCATTTCCTTTCAAAAGCAAGAGGGGTCCAAAGTTTATAACTTTACTTAGTTAATGTCACTTTATCTTTATATTTCAAACACACAACATACATACATAATATATACATACAAGACAGTGAGATAACTCACTTAGGTCCAATTCAAAAACATGCTTAAACACTCAAAAAGCCAGGAACACATCCAACCATTGTCAAACTTCCGAAGATCCAAGCTTTAGCACTTCCATGCTAAGCCACCACCTCCCCCTCCTCCTCGTGCTCACGGCCCAAAGTGTAAATCACATTTCCATTTTCAACTTGATATTCATTATGGTTTTTTAGGCCTATAGCCCAAGACTGGACTTTATTTGAGTTAATTAGAGAAAATTAGTGAAGAACAAAATGGATTAGTGTTAATCCACTTCCACCATTTTTTGAATTTATAAAAAGTGATTAGCCTTACCCTTAAGGTTGTATTTATAGATTTTTTTCAAGAGGTCATTATCACCTTGCACCTTCCATCAAATATCACAAAGGAGTCTCCCTCTTACATGCCACATTTGCACCTTATTTTTTTATTTAATACTTAAGTGTTTCTATAAAAGCTCATTCAAATATCTTCTATGACATCACCTATGGCATCATCAAAAAATTTAAATTCCATAAATGGAAAAATATTTCTATTTTATTTAATGTTCTCTTAAGTAAATAAGTGTATGTAAAAAAATATATATAAATAACCTCTGACGGTCAAAAAGCTACTTATTGATAAAATGATTTTCGATCACACTATCGATATTTCTTTAAAGTATTTATTTGTATAAACATTTTTCCGAAACATGTTTAGAATCATTACTTATGATTTAAAAGAGGGTTAAGAAGGTTATCAATTTAATAACATTTAATCTAAGATTCAAATATTTAAAAATTCAGATATTTAAATACGAAGTGTCTGAAATTCGGGTCGTTACAGCTCTTCTACATTTGGTTTCTGATGTGCATGTGATAACTAAAAGAAAAATAAATAAATTTTTATAAGCTAACTTACCAATTATAAAAGGTAAACATAGAAAATAATAAAAAAGATAGGTAGCTCTTTCACGACGTTGTTTTTAGTGGTAAAGTTTTCAGACAAAATAAAACATCTAAAGTAATGGAATAAGAAAATTTTCTTTATTGAAAGACTAATGAAATAGGCTGAAAATATATGGTTAAAATTGAAAATTTAGCGAATTGGAGTTTTTAACATGGTCTATATGTTGTCATTCACCATACACTGAAAACAAACATTGAGAATGTGAAGTTATTTATTTCTAACTTTATTTTATCCAAAACTTACACTAATGATTTATATTCTTAAAAAATAATGGGTATTCTAGACTAGACATTATGCTACTTATCATCAAATATCAAGCGATATATCGGTAATGACATTTTAAGAGATATTTTGAAAAAAGTATTGGCTAAGATGCGATATAAGATATATTGAAGATATACCAGCGATATAATCCGGTATTAACTACTTAGGCTGGGTGCATACTTATCTATTAATTTTTTAATTCTACCATGTTATGTTTTAAATATGTGGCTTACATACGTATATACATACACACACACATATATTATTGTTTCCTCTACTATTGTTTTCACTCCTCTTCTTTAGTTCTTACAAAGGCTTGCTTATGTAGAAAGAGAAATGTTAGGATATAGTGGAGCTAATACTAGTGCAGGAGCTACTAATAAGCGAACCAATGGTTATGATGGGACTAGTGCAAATACCAATGAAGATCCTCAGCTGCATGCACTCATAGTCAGAGTAATAGGTGTTAATATATTGTTTCAATAATTCTTGGAAAACTTGTGAAGCAACAAATGCAGTAATAGATGCCTAATGTGCTAGGAGGACTGAGGTCAGCAATGGGGATGACTTCACTAAGAGATCCATGATTACAAGAATCTTGGTGGTGATAATTTCGATGGAATAAAGCTTGTAGTGGAATGCACGATTGGATTCAGACATGTGACTTTCACAGATTTGGCTCTTGTTGTTGCTCAAAAAGTAAAGTTGGATTCAAGAAAACTAAAGGCTTGGCAAATAATTGATAGGATACGATAAGGGCTCAGGTTCCAGGGAAAGAGATAACTTAGGATATGTTCAAAGATACGTGTGAGGACTAGTTTATCCTCTAATAAGAGGTTTCTGCGATGTCTCGGGCTTTTGCTAACCTAGAGTAAGAAGGATTTTCTACACTAGAATACATGGCTAAGTTTAAAGCCTTATCAAAATATGGAGCGGACCATATTCAAACCTTGAGGAAAAAAGTTGATGAGCTCATTTTAGGACTAATGCGGATGCCTCTGGCCTTGCAATTCAATGATGTAGTGTACATAGCTATAGTTTATGGGCTTACGTATGCTAAAAGAAAAGTTAGTATGATGAACTAGGTGTTCAATTGTAACGACCCGTATTTTTAACTATTTTAAATTATTAAATTTAATATGATTATTGAATGAAAATGGTTAGAAATAAAAATTTAATAAATTATTAGTGTCGTTATTGAATATGAACTTGAATAAAATTTTGAGATAACCAATTACGAAAATTTTGACAATAACAAGTATTGAAATTAAATTTTATATATTGAATGTGTTTGTAATCAATAACTGGAATTGAATAATAAATATTGAATTATTTAGACAGAAATGAAATATTTGTTGATAACTAAAACTCATCTGAAATTAATGGTTGTTAATGTAATTTATTGAATAATTAAGTTGTTTAAATTTAATATTGGAAATTATATAAATAATTGAATCTTAATTTAATATGAATGAAAATGATTTCAAAAGTTGATTTAAATTTTATTTAAACAAGAATGAAGATTTTTATCTTCTAAAATTGAATTTAAAATGAATAATTTGATTTCGGCAAATAGCTTGTTTTAATTAACGAGTAAAAAAAGCCATTTTGGGCACTGTCTCGGATTTTGACGAAACTAGTTTCATCGGATGTGTAATAGTGAATCATTATAGAATTTCAAGTTTCGTAGCGATCGTACTTACCGTTCGGCCGTGCGAGCTTGAAACACGTAGAAGTTAATTTATAGAATTTAATTAAAATAAATTGATTTTGAAATGCTATCTTCTGAATATGATGGAGTTGGCTTCCGAAACTAGTTCCATTGTGGTCGGAATGTGGGTGTAATAAAAAGAACGCCGGGGGCACGCTTCATTTGGAGTTTGGAATTTCGTGGATCGATCGGGCGAGATATATTCTAACCAATATATATATATATATGCTTGTCTCGACCATTCGTACACACTGCATACCCTCTTGTCCCCATACATCATCCCTCTCGTTCTCTCTTTTCAATTACAACAGCAAACCGAAATAAAAAGATAAAAATAAAAATATGTGTGCGATGATGATCAGCAGCGCAGCTCTAGCAGAGTGCGTGATGGCGAAGAGAGTGCGACGGCACGAGGTGGAGGCTTGCATTCGTTTGATCGATTTAGGGTTTCGGGGTGGGGGGGGGGTGGTGGGGGAGGGTCGCAACTTTTGCTCTAGATGTGTATGGCCTAATAGGCGCTGGAGGGTGGGGGTTGCGGCGGTGCAGGAGGGTCGGTTGGCTTTAGGTTGTGGCATGTCATCAATGGGAGTTTGCGTAACGCGTTGCGGACCTGATACGATTGCCTGGGAGAGATGAACGTTAGGGTAATGTAATTTTAATTATTTAGTCAATTATATGTTAATTAGTTTTAATAAATCATGAAGCTAATTATTGTGTAACTTCTCCATACGAGCCCTGTTTTGGAAGAATAAATTACATTGGAATCGTATCGACGAAGGCTATAGTATGGAATCGAGATGGTATTTATTTGAAGCTGAGAAATTTTTTAGTTTCAAATAAAGGTGAGTTTTTTAAATGCTCACGAATGGCTGAAATATTTTTATGTTAGTTAAATTGAAATTATGAAGTAATCTAAATTTTATTGACTGTTGTTGATAATTTAATTGACATTTAAATTGACATTAGAATTGAACTGATATGATTTAAATTGACAGTTCAATTTGAAATGAAATTAAATTGCCAGTTAGACCCCCAATATTGATAACTAGTCAATTGTTGTGATATTTTGTCTGTTTGGATGATTGATTGCGATGGATGGCAATTGGTTAATATTTGAATGATTGGATGTTTATTTATGTTATATACATCCTTTATCGCCTGTAAATTACTTGACAGTATATAAAACTGTTAATTGAATTTTTTCGAATAAATTAAGAAATATGTTGAAATGATATATACCTATGACATTTATTTTTGACTGAAATGATATATACCTATCCCTGAAATATAATTGAAATAACTGATCAGTTGGCCATATGATAAAAATTATATACGGACACTGGATTGATTAAATGATTTTGAATTCTTGAAGTTGAATGTATTAAATAATTTTGATTAAAGAAATAAAAATGGATTTTATGAGAATCAAATTAATTTTGAATTCGAGTCTTGGAAATATTGAAATCGAAATTGGAAAAGAAATTGTTTTAAGAATTTATTTTGAAATGTGAAGTAAAAATCGACATGTGACTGGAATTATTGAAATTGAAATTGTTAAGTGGTTGAAATTTTTCTTGAACTTCGAAGTTATTTAAGTAAAAGTGATATTAAATGGTATTTCTAAATTTGGCTTGGAATTGAATTATTTTAAAAGATTTGTACCTTGAATTAAATATTGAAGTTTAAAAGTTAATTTAAGAGATTCAAATCGATATTTTGAAATCGAACTTGAAATTGATATAAATTGAAATGGTCTAATACTAGAATTGAATTGAAATTTAAACCATTGACTTGAATTGTTGAATCGAATTTGAAGCTAATAATGAAAATCGAAATCGAAATTGATTTACATTGAAATTGGAATCGAAGTAAACTCAAATTGAAATCGAAATCAAATTGTTTTAAATTGAAATGAAAATTGAAAATGATTTAAACTGGAACATTTGGAATTGAACCAACTTGACTTTGAAACTATTTTTAAATAAATTGTTTTAATATAAACTGTTTAAAACCTATCTTTTTAAATATTAAAATTACTTTGATTTTTTTTCCAAACTATTTTCTATATAGACCATTTTTAATATCTAAACCATTTTATTAAATTATTTTATATCAAACTATTTTAACCATTTAAACTGCTTAGAATTATTCAAATTATTTTCTAAAAATTCAAACTGGTCAAAGTGCGAACATGTTTCATTTCAAAATATCATATTCGCTTCAGAAATTGTTTCATTTCAAAATCGTCATATTTACTTCAAAATATCATATTCGATTTGATATGTCATTTCTTTACTTTAAAACTTGTTCATATTTAAAGTCGTGGATTTAAATATGAATTGGATTACAATGAAGTTATAACCTAAATTGTAATTAAAATTGAATTATGAAGTAAAAAAATGACATATCGAACCGAATATGATATTTTGAAGTAAATAAGCGATTTTGAAATGAAACAATTTCTGAAGCGAATATGATATTTTGATATCAAGTATGAATCGTTTTGAAATGTAAAAGTACCAACCGGTGTGTAAAATGACATTGGGTTGTTAAAGAGATCATGGTCACTCATTGGCATACTCTCTATCAATATTAGAACCACTTTAACAATTGTGTATGTGGAGGAGACTCCTGAATAAAATGGTTGGATTTGGCGCGTTTGTTGGATTTGAAGAAAAAGAACGATGATGGATAGCTCCGACACTTGTGCCAATTTGAAATGATTAAAATAGGATGGCTTGTTATGGCCAAGCGGGCTAGCCACCAGTAGCAGATGTCCGTTCTTCGATTTTCTTCTTAGACTTGGTCCATATTATTACTCTTGATGTTGGTTTCGATTGGTTCACCTTGATTTTGGGTTAACCTCCCTTTGACTTGATATGGGATGGGTGGACGTGGTGACCGATCGTGGGTACGATACGTTACCACTAGCCCTGCGACCCAAACTGGTAGTATCCTACCTTGAGAATTGCCTGACGTGCCTTGTCATGCTTTTATCCCTATACAAGTTCACTACCATTTTGGTTTAGTGTTGTCGTATCACGGCGCATCCCTATCCCTCTACGTGCTACTGGGGCATTATATGCAAACGATACGACAATTCTTAAAAGCGCGTTAAGGGGGGGTTAATGTAAAGCCTTAACGCTAAGAAAAATATTTATTACTGATTAGACATTATATATATAGTGCATTCTACTACATATAAATAATTTGATGGATCCTTAAGAGATGGAAAATACCGTAACATCTCTTGAGTTATTGCATGCATGTTATACATTGGATAGAAGATGTGAAATCTGTAAACATCTCTGATGCTATTACACTCATGTTATGTGATATCGATTTGACTCATATAAGAATATTTTAGTCCTAACTCGAGTGTTGTGTCTTTTCATTATGCTCGGATCAGCCCTGAGTATTTCAGTGCATTGAAGATTATTTTTTAGAGAACGAAGACGAAGATTTGGTATATTATTATTAATATTATTATCTGCATCATGTTGTTCTGCTGCATTATATTTTGTTTCTTTTGTATATGTAACTCTGATAAATGTTGTATAAATTATAATCAAATGTATGGTATAAACAGCTTCATGAACTATTTATTTGATTATTATATTTTGTCATTCCGTTGCGAGATTCTGTATTTGGTGTTCTACTTTTCTTATTTTTCTTAATTAATCCCATTGATTATCTGTGTTTTGAATTGTTTAAGTTGGACATGTGTGGATTATTGTCGATTTAAACCTTCCGAAATATGGGTCGTCATAGTTGATATCTGAGCTTTGGTTTAGCGACAACCTTAGCTTCGTGGGGTTTGACTCATTAGAGATAGGGTATTAATACCCTAGAATGAGTTGTTTGAGTGTATATATATGAGAGCGCGTGCTTGTTAGTGTTAGAAAATGTTTTATATTGTGTTTATTTATCCGTTGAGTTGTTTATAAATTCTGGTCGGTGCATGCGACACCATGTTATCGATTGGGGTTTCTAAACACTTAAACGAGGCAAGTCAACATAATATTGTTTTAAAATCAAGTAAATGAAATAATTTAACTAAATCATATATTATATATAAAAAGAAACTGAATGAGAATCAATGAGTAAGAGAAATTAATGTGAGTAATTGAATTTGATTTAAATTGAATGTAAATAAATTGAATGCAAATGATATGGGTTTTAATAGTTGAATGTTAACTAATTGAATATGAAATAAGTGAATGTTAAATAAAGAAATGTTGATACACTTAAACGTAAGTGGTAACGAATACTTTAATTTTAAATTATGAAATGGATAGATTTATAAAATAAATTGAATATGAAGTAAGTAGGTTGTAAAACCAAGTCTGGAAATACTAACTTAACTAGTTTGAGTTATGAATGTTTATAAACTTAAGTAATGAGTTATGAAATAGATAAATAAAAAATTCTTAGTTTAAGTTAAAGGAATGAATTTAAACTGAGAATCTGAGAATTTAAATTCTGGTGCTTTTGAAATTATTTCTAAGATTTTGAAAATAATATTAGTATTATTTAAATATATTCTAAGATTTCAAAACAATTTTAGTATTATTTAAAAATATTTACGAATAAAAATTGTTTCAAAAGGAATAGAAAGGAAATAAATCCGGTACTTTCCTCTTCTGTCGTTGGAAGATAATTTCGGTGATGACGGCCGCATCATCGACATTCATTTTCAAGTCTCAAAGTGAGGGAGGCCACTAGTAGCTTTGCTACGCTTTTTATTCAGCAAACAGATTTTGATTTAAAATTTCTTAATATGATTTGATATATATATATATATATATATATATATATATATACAAAAGATATGAGTATATGTATTATTTCAAAATGATTTAAAACAAAATTCGGTATATGAGTTCTTAAGTTCTTGTTAGTTAATGATTTTCAGTTGTAGAAATAAAATGAATTTTTAAATAATTGAAAAGATCTAAAAATTAGAAATAATAAATATAAGCTGAGTGTTTAAATAAAATATGAGAACTTAAATTCTAACTCTTAAATTTTAAGGTAATGGAAATTTAAACTTGTGTATGTTAACTAAAATAAATAAGATAAATTTGTATAACTGAGCATTCTAAAAACATATATATAACTTACTAGAATATTTAAGAAGTTGAAATGTTAATATGAATATGTAATGAAATATTATACAAGAAAAAATGTTTCAAAGTAAATGTATTTTTAAAGAAATGAATTTAAAATAAGAATTAAGTTGTTATAATAAATGTTATACACTTAGTTAATGTTTTAAGAAACACTAAATGGATAACTTAAGAAGTAAAAGAAAATACTATTTGAACATGAACTTAAGCTAATATAACGTTTTGTACATAAAATGTAACTTTCTGAATTGATTAAAAATTACGTGATGTTACAAATAAAGATAAGTTTTAGAAAATAAATTTCTATAAACTTAGGTTAATGTTATGAAATGTTTAAAAAATTAATTTGAACAAGTAAATGAATATGAACTTAAGAGTAAATTAATAAATAATAAATAAAACCATATCTTTATAAATTGTTGTAATATAAAAAGAAAGATACACAGGGTGTTGAAATTAAAGTGTGACTTTCTAAGGTAATTGTAAATTTGATTTAAGGTGTATAAAAGGGAACGAGTCTTAATAAAATGTTTATACACTTAAGAAAATGATTAATGAAGTGTTTCACAAACAAATTTAGCATTAAATGAAATGTGAAGGTAAATATGAATTAAGTTGTAAAGGAACTTAAGTAATGATATAAGACATAAATTCATAAACGTTGTTGATGTGAAAAAGAAATATGAATATTATAATTTAAATATTTTACGAAACATAGAAGCTAAAGTTTTATAACTTATAGATTTGATAAATATATGAAAAATAAATATGAAATGCCATATGAAATCAAAATTTACATAAGTGTAGTTAATGATATGAATTACCGAAATGAATTACCGTAATAAACTAATGAAAGTGAAAAATGAATGTAACTACAAGCGAATGTAAATTAATAGAATGTGAATTCATTAATGTTGATAAGTGCATATTAATCAATTGAAAGTAAATAAACTGAATGAAAATCAATTGAATGTGAATCAAATTCAATGTGAATCAAATCGAATGTAAGTTGGTTGAATACAAATAAAGTGAAAGTAAACCAGTTAAATGTTAACTAAAATTGGTAGTTAATAAGAAATGAAGTGTATAAATTAAATATTGACATTGGATAATGTAAATTAATATAATTTGAATTGATTAGATGAATATTAATCATTATTGAATGGTTTCTTTGCTTGTAAATCATTTTTATTACTTTTTTGGCTGCATAAGATCGTTATGTTGTGAATTGGTGCTAATGCTTATGATTTGGATTCAAATTTCATGTTATATAGCTCTATATCTTTTATAATTGACTATATTCAAACTTATGTTGAGATAGGTACATATGAAGACCGTTTGGACGTATACACAGATTTTATATGCTTTTGCTTGCTTAATATGAGCAAATTCGCTCGTAATAATAATAAGGTACGTATCTCGGTTACATACCACTCTTTTATATTTTTCTCTACGGGATGTCTCATCATTGAGATGAGATGTATATTTGAAATATTTGGTAAATATTTGTGTTATATATTGTATTGTAAAAAAATTTCGATCGCGCCGCGCAAAGGAGACTCCGTCGAAATTTTCCATAAATCCGGATGTTAGAAAATTTTTGAGGTTTTAAAATTTTATAACTTCTTTTTATATATAAGCTGTAATTTCCTTAAAACCGAAATCGGAGCAGCGTAGGAGAATCGTAGTAAAATTTTCAGATAAGATTTTATGTTTATAAGTTGATTATTTTGAATAAAATATACCATAAATTACTTACTTAACCCTTTTCAAGGACGAAAAGTTTTGAGTGGGAGAGAGTGTAACGATCCGTATATTTAACGATTTTAAATTACTAAATTTAATATGATTATTGAACGAAAATGATTAGAAATAAAAATATAATGAATTATTAGTGTAGTGATTGAATATGAACTTGAATAAAATTTTGAAATAACCAATTAAGAAGATTTTGGCAATAACAAGTATTGAAATTAAACTTTATATACTGAATGTTTTTGTAATCAATATTGAATGTTTTGGCAATAACTGGAATTGAATAATAAATATTGATTATTTAGGTAGAAATGAAATATTTGTTGATAACTAAAACTCATCTGAAATTAATGGTTATTAATGTAATTTATTGAATAATTAAGTTGTTTAAATTTAATATTGAGAATTATGTAAATAATTGAATTTTGGATTTAATATGAATGAAAATGATTTCAAAAGTCAATTTAAATTTTATTTAAATAAGAATGAAGACTTTTAACTTCTAAAATTGAATTTAAAATGAATAATTTTATTTTGACAAATAGCTTGTTTCAATTAACGAGTGAAAATAGCCATTCTTTGCAATGTCTTCGATTTCGACGAAACCAGTTTCATCGAATCTGTAATAGTGAATTATTGTAGGATTTCAAGTTTCATAGTGATCAGACTTATCGTTCGGCCGTGCGAGCTTGAAACGCGTAGAAATTAATTTAAGTAATTTAATTAAAATAAATTGATTTTGGAATGCTATCTTCTGAATGTGATGGAATTGGCTTTTGAAACAAGTTCCACTGTGTTTGGAATGGGGTAAAACATATAAAACATCAGGCGCCACGCTCCGTTTGGAGTTCGGAATTTCACGGGTCGATCAGGCGAGATATTTTCTAATTATAATATATATATATATATATATATATATATATATATATATATATATATATATATCCTTGTCTCGACCATTCGTACACACCGCATACCCTCTTGTTCTCTCTTTTCAATTACAACAGCAAATCAAAGTAAATAAATAAAAAATACGCAATGGTGATATGCAGCCCAGCTCTGGCGAAGCACGCGATGGCGAGGGGAGGGTAACGACACGAAGTGGAGGCTCGCATTTGTTCGATCGATTAAGGGTTTCGGAGGGGTGGGGGGTAGCGACTTTTTATCTAGACACGCCCGGCCTGAGAGGCACTGGAGGCTGGGGGTTGCAGCGGTGCTGGAGGTGCGGTGGCTTTTGGTTATGGCGCGTCATCGATAGGAGTCTACGTGATGGGTTACGAACCTGATATGATCGCCTGGGAGAGATGAACGTTAGGGTAATGTAATTTTAATTATTTATTTAATTATATGTTAATTAGTTTTAATCAAATCATAATGCTAATTATTGTGTAACTTCTCCATACGAGGCTCGTTTTGGACGAAAAAAGTTGCATTGGAATCGTATCGACAAAAGCTACAACATGGAATCCAGGTGGTATTTATTTGTAGCTGAGAATTTTTTAATTTGAAATAAAGATGAGTGTTTTAAACACTCACGAATGACTGAAATATTTTTATGTTAGTTAAATTGTAATTATGGAGTAATTTAATTTTTATTGACTGTTGTTGATAATTTAACCGACATTTAAATTGATGTCTGAATTGATATGATGTGAATTTAAATTGACAGTTCAAGTTGAAATTGAAATTAAATTGCCAGTTAGACCCCCCGATGTTGATAACTAGTCAATTGTGGTGATATTTTATCTGTTTGGATGATTGATTGTGATTGATGCCAATTGGTTGATATTGTGAATGATTGGATGTTTATTTATTTTATATACATCGTTTATCTCCTGTAAATTATTTGACAGTATGTAAAACTGTTAATTGAATTTTTCGAATAAATTAAAAAATAGGTTGAAATGATATATACATATGACATTTATTTTGGATTGAAATGATATATTTCATCCCTGAAATTAAATTGAAATAACTGATCACGTGACCATAGAATAAAAAATTATATATGGACACCGTATTGGTTAAATGATTTTTATCTTGAATTTGTATTTATTAAATGATTTTGATTTAAAGAAATAAAAATGGAATTTATGAGAATCAAATTAATTTAGAATTCAAGTCTTGAAAATATTGAAATTGAAATTAGAAAAGAAACTGTTTTAAGAATTTATTTTGAAATGTGAAGCAAAAATTGACATGTGACTGGAATTATTGAAATTGTTAAGGGCTTTTATTTGAACTTTGAAGTTATTTAAGTAAAAGTGATATTAAATGGATATTTCCAAATTTGGCTCGGAATTGAATTATTTTAAAAGATTTGAATCTTGAATTGAATATTGAAGTTTAAAAGTTAATTTTAGTGATTTAAATCGATATTTCGAAATTGAACTTGAAATTGATATAAATCGAAATGGTTTAATATTAGAATTGAATTGAAATTTAAACCATTGACTTGAATTGTTGAATCGAATTTGAAGTTAAAAACAAAAAACAAAATTAAAGTAAACTCTAATTGAAATTGGAATTGAACTAATTGAAATTGGAATTGAACTAATTTAAATTGAGATGGAAATTGGAAATGATTTGAATTAGAAGATTTGAAATTGAACCAGTTTGAGTATGAAACTATTTTTAAATAAATTATTTTAATATAAACTGTTTAAAACTATCTTTGTAAATATTCAAAGTACTTTGATTTTTTTCCAAACTATTTTCTATACAGACCATTTTTAATATCTAAACCATTTTATTAAATTATTTTATATCAAACTATTTCAACCTTTTAAACTATTTAAAATTATTCAGATTATTTTCTAAAAATCCAAACTGGTCAAAGTGGGAATTGTTTATATTTAAAATTGTTGATTTAAATATGAAATGGGTTAAAACGAAGTTATTACCTAAATTGTAATTCAAAGTGAATTTTGAAGTAAAAAATGACATATCGAGTCGAATATGATATTTTGAAGTAAATATCATGATTTTGAAATGAAACGATTTCTGAAGGAAATATGATATTCTGATATCATGTATGAATCTTTTTTGAAATGTAAAAGTACGAACCGGTATGTAAAACGACGTTGGGTTGTTAAAAAGATCGAGGCTTCTCATTGGCATACTCTTTGTCAATATTGGAACCGCTTCAACAACTGTGTACGCGAAGGAGACTCCAGAATAAAGTGGTTGGATTTGGCGCGTTTGCTGGATTTAAAGAAAGAGAACGATGATGGATAGACCCCGGTACTTTGTGCCAATTTGAAATGACTAAAACAAGACGGTTTGACAGTGCCAAGCGGGATAGCTACCCCTAGCAGACATATGTTCTTCGATTTTCTTCTTAGACTTGGTTTATATTATTACTCTTGATGTTGGTTTCGATTGGTGCACCTTGATTTTGGGATAACCTCCCTTTGACTATATATGGGATGGATGGACGAGTTAGGCGATCGTGGCTACGATGCTTACCACCAACCCTACGACCCGAACTGGTAGTATCCTACCTTGGACGTTGCCTCACGTGCCTTGTCATACTTTTATCGCTATACGAGACCACTACGAATTTTGTTTAGTGTTGTCGTATCACAGCTCATCCCTATCCCTTTACGTGCTACTGGGGCGTTATATGCAAACTATACGATGATGCTTAAAAACGCATTAAGGGGGATTAATGTAAAGCCTTAAAGCTAAGAAAAATATTTATTTTACTGATTAGACATTATATATGCAGCATATTCTACTATATATAAATAATTTGACGGGGCCTTAAGAGATGGAAAATCCCGTAACATCTCTTGAGTTATTGCACGCACGTTATACACTAGATAGGAGATGTGAAACCCATAAACATCTCTGATGCTATTACACTCATGTTGTGTGATATCAATTTGACTCACATAAGGATATTTTAATCCTGAATCGAGTGTTTTGTCTTTTCGTTATGCTCGGATCAGCCTTGAGTATTTCATTGCATTGAAGATTATTTTCTAGAGAATGAAGATGAAGATTTGGTATATTATTACTATTATTATTTCCCTGCATCATGTTGTTCTGTTGTATTATATTTTGTTTGTATTGTACATATAACTCTGATAAATGTTGTATAAATTATAATCAAATGTATAGTATAAACAGCTTCATGAATTGTTGTACAAATTATAATCAAATGTATAGTATAAACAGCTTCATGAACTATTTATTGATTATTATATTTTTTCATTCCGCTGCGAGATTTTGTGTTTGTTCTAGATTTTTCCATAGCAGTAAAACTCAATCCCCACCACCATATCACCGAAATTTGACCCTCCTCCTCCTCCCCTCTTAATTCGATCTCCATTCCAAAAATAACCCGGTTAAATTTGACCTGTCATTGTTCTAGATTTTTCCATAATTTATTCAGCTGTCAAATCCAACTTTCATTAAGATATTTTCTATATTTGATGCCTGTAATTAACCAAGGATAGCTCCAAAGAATGAGATCAGGGATTGAGACTCTCATGCTCCATTTTTGGTTATTTTGAGATCCAACTCCATTATTTTGCTCCAAACTCCTCTATTTAGTGAAAATAATCATTACAAATCCTCTGGTATTATTTGTAAACAATAAATATATATGAAACATAAACAATAATGGAGGACGTGGACGTAGGTACCGAGTTTGATCTAAACCTGTGTAGTTAAAGCCTCGTAAACTTACCGTTATAGAACCGATGCTCTTCAATATGAATGCTTTAAACCCCATTATTTTCCACTACACGCACTAGATCAAGGTTTTGTAGCATCCGTTTTAGCAATATTAATATAAAAAGGTTGATTTAGCTAGTTTTGTTTAAACCAATTTAAAAAAGTTAGGATTAAACAATACGTCCTTTTCCTATACGAATGATATGAGAATGAGAATAAATTAATTTTAAATATTAGATTTTATGTCAAATGATGCTTTTTACACATTTGCTATTTTCTGCTATATCTCTGATTTATCTCTACTATAACATTTTGCACCTCTACCACTATGAAACTATTAAGTGCTTTAATTGCATAGGTCCGAACTAGTATAAAAACGATAGCTTTACTTTTATTATTTAAATCTCCGTTGATTTATTTGTGTTTATGACAAGGTTTGAACTTCCGGCCGGTACACATGAATTCCGTTCATTCCGTGTCGGATCCGGTGCTGACCGGGCCGGAATTTCATAAAAATTTCGTTTCGGATTTTGCACTAAAAAAATGACTGCAAAACTGATAAAACAAGAAGCACATGGTCATTACCTTCAATTTGCTTAACTGATAACATTAATTTTTGATTCGAAGTGATTTTTTAATGTGAATTCGAAATTGGAGGTTGTTTTGAGTGAGAGGAGAGAAGATGCCGAACGATAATGAGTTGAATCGCCAACTTGATCTGGTAATTTTGAATTGAGGAAGGAAAGTGAAATGAGCTAAATGATGGTTGTTGACTTGATGAAGTATGGCAAGTACACTACGCACGCAGGCTCTGTACTTTAAACATGAGAGTTTGAGTTCAGCATGGGCAAAAAGTATGATAGAAGATATGGAATAATGGTACATTTATTAATATAAAATAATTAGTGGAAATTGTATTAGCATTAAAATTTCCTGGTTACAGTTTTATATTTCAACACATTTATACTGGATATAATATAAAACGATCGGAAATTAACAAACCGGAATTTAAACGAAATTTTCGAAATTTCCGAAACGGAACCGAAATAATGAAAATTATAGATGATCGAAAAGGAACCGAATAACGGAATTTTAAACCTTGGTTTATGATCAAATTTGTCTTGATTTGATTATGCTATTGCATATATTTTGAAATAGTAGATCAAAAACCCCTTATAACTATATTCTCATCCACACTTTGTGACTGAACATCTACATGATTTACCTAAAAATGACATAAACAACTATGGTACAACCAGCCTTTCTCACGTTCAGGCCTTCTTTGCAAATTGTTTGGATCTGGGCAGCAAATCTTATCCTTAGTGGGTGCATTGATCTAAGCATAAGTCTAGTTTTGACAAGTGAAAGAAATAATCTACATCTCTTTTCTTCTTTGTTTCTTAGCCCCCTAAGTGTCCACCTTTGTTTTTCCGACCTTCGTTTCCACTACTTTGATCACTATTTCCTATCTACGGAGCTTCATCGACTTGAATATACACTTCGGTTTTGAAAAGGAATTTCATCAAACTCATATTTTGTTTATCATCAAGTCCTTTCAAAAAGGTGTAAACTTTGAGAATCTAGAGATAACCACCATCAACTTAGATACCGCAATATCCCAAGCTTTGGAAGATTTCTTATTACAAACACTATAACACCCTCGCAGATATTCTAGTTTTTCTTGTGTCAAATCAACTAGAACACCAAACCCCATCAATCAGTCATTTGAAGCAAATAACTGACGAAGAAAATCTAAAGTGAGCAGGAGCTATGAATGAATATATCACATCCGATGTTGTTCGTACCATTTGCTAGCTGCTCACATAACAATAGTCGAAAACCTACACCAAATGACATCTGAAACATCAATTGCATGCATATGAATAATGTAACATATTAAGAAATCCTATGAATCAGACTTCAATCATAAGTAGTCTCAAGGATCATAAAATTAGATGGTAATAGAGCCTTTATAATCGTTCGGTTGAAGAAATTCACTACACCAACTATCATACCCAACTTTGATAGGAGGTTCCTTTATTTATCTATTTAACTTCACCCAATATTATAGAGGGTGTTTTCGTGGTGGCAACATTGAAGTAGACAATGGATGATCATCCCTGCTAAAGTCAAAACCTGAATCATCATTCTGAAAATTTTGAGCATGAGAAGACATATGGTTTCTACACTCATAGTCCTCTTTCTTTACTAAACTCCATACTGGATTAGCGTCTTGAACGATTATTTGATCAGGTTAAGCAATTTTTCAATGACTACAATTGGTCCCGTTGGTTGCCAAATAGTCGCTTGAACATACCAATTTGTTCGTAGATTTTCTTCATGAAAAGAAAACACCATAACCAGTGAGCTCCTGAGAGGTCCGTCGCTTGTCTTAAATAGGAATCTTATCTATGTTCACCGTCTCTTCTTCCAGATCCACCTCTCTCTAAGGGTCCTTTATTTTTGAGCCAATCTTTTCTAGTGTAGAATCTAATATTTCTGCAAGCAGAACTAGAAGCAAGTAAAGCTTATAACAGTTGAACGAAAGTTAGAGGTTCAGACATTTCTTCTAGCACTACATTATAGTGCATTTTTTGTTTACACCAACTCAGGTTGAACTGATCAACGATACTTTGTTTCAAGTTGAGTACCAAACACATTTTCCATAAGAAAATGAAAAATATTAAAGAGTGAGTAAAAATGATGGAATAGTTGAGACATCGAACATTTTTAAAGTGGTTCAGAAAGAACCTTATGACGATATCCATATTAATGATAGTGACAATATTGATGATGACCTTGATACGGAGCTCACTGTAAAGAATAATTTGTTAACTGCGTACATGACGTCGAAAATAAACTGATTTGATATTACCCTTTAATTCGAATAGCAAAAGCAATGTCTAGTTGCATAATATGGATTCCAAACATTTATGGTTGTATGTGAATGAGTCGAATGCTTGTTCCTCGGTCTATTAGAGAATTATTTCTCTGTGGACTGTGAAAGATGTACCAATAGAAATATTCTTGCAATTACTTCGACTCTTATTCCTTAAAAATTGAATCTCAAAATCGATAGACACACTGCTCTTAGGATGCGGTATTGGAGCATCTCGGTTCAAGTCGAAGTAGCAACATACTCTAAAAGAGGTAGAATGGTTCTTATAATGTATTCAATTCTATAATGAGACCTTTTTAATGTATGATATTTGCAATTTTATAAAATATACTAGCTTGTCTCTCCTTTTCGATTGTTTCAATTGTGATTGCAATTCATTTGATGATTCTATTAGTTCACGAAATCATCAAATTACATTAGCCTATTCCATAACATACAACCAACATGATCAGAATTTCTATTGGTATAAGTGATAAAATAGATCTGTCACTGTGATTTTTCAAACCACTGTTGAAAATTTTCAAAAAGATTTGGGCTTTGGGATTTTTGTTTGGAAGAGAAAGAAGGAAGGAAGAAGAAAGAACTAAGTCCCACATCATAGAAACTTATACAAGATATTTGTATAAGTATAGCTTTCTCAAGTGGATGATGGGGCCTTGGGGCTCCCACATTTTTGCTTTGTTGTGAGAAGAGAAGTCATGCAACACCACACGCGCGCCGCCGTCCGTCCGACCGAACCGGGCCGGGTACGGGTTCGGTTCCGAAAATATTTTTGGACCGTATATGTACAGTAACGGGCCAGATTTCGGCCCGTTAAGCACTCAGAACCGAAAATCTGAATTTAGATAAAGGGTGGGAATTTGTAACGTTTTCTGAAACGTTACAAAATGAATGGACGCGACCGTTGCAAATGAATGGACGCGTCGTTTAACAGTTTGAATTCGTAACAGTTGCTAACGGCCGTGACACTTCGCGAATGTACATCTCCTCACGTATATAAATAGCAACGCCCAGAAACAGTTGCAAAAATAAGTTTCAATCCTCTTCTTCTTCTCCACACAGTTTTGCGATACCCAGAATTCATTACAGCCTTTGTGACGCCTCCAAGGTGTTGCAAATTCAGAAAGCGTTGCAAAATTGTTTTCTGCTTTCTCTTCATTATACTCTATACAAATTGCATCATCAGATACAGTTTCTGAAGTGTTCTTGGTCGGATCAAAGTCATACAAACTTTGAATCCGATTACGCTGTTATAGGGCTTCATTGAATCTTGAAAGTTGATAGTTCGATAACCCGTTTGTACCTGGTGGGTTGAACTATTGTCTGAAAGAATCTATTCCATAGATCCTTGAAGTCGGAAGTACAACATTGTTTTTATCTCAATCGCCATCAAATCCGTCTCGAACCGCAAAATCCCCAACAAATTTTCAGACAATTGTCTTCAACCATGGAAGGTTCGAGCGCTTTACAAGTTATGAATCAGCATCTAACTCGATTGGAGCGTTTTGATGGCGACAATTTCACTCGTTGGCAAGAGACGATGAAATTTTTCTTGGTCACCGTCAAGTTATTCTACATTTTGGAAGATGACTTGGAAGAAATCCCAGAGGAAACTGATAAGGATGATGCTGCTCTAAAGGCTAAACGTGCAAAGCGCAAAGAGGACGATTTCCTATGCAGAGACCATATTCTGAATGCGCTATCGACCCCAGTCTACAATGCTCATAGGACCTTGGAAACAGTGAAAGCACTCTGGACTGCTCTAGAAAATAAGTACCGCATATCCGAGGCAAGTAATAAAAAATTTCTTATTTCTAATTTTATGGATTTCAAAATGGTCACCAATAAGTCCATAATTGGACAAGTAAGCGAAATCTTACTGTTGGCGAATCAACTTAAAGATGCTGGAATTGATCTCCCTGAATCTTTCGTTGTTGGAGTTATAATTTCTAGACTTCAGTATAGTTGGAATGATTATAAGAAAAAGATGAAGCATGCGGAAACGGATTATAATTTAGACGGTTTACAGCGTCATCTTCGTATTGAAGAAGACTCTCGCAAACGAGATCTAGATGATAATCCGCAAACTGAGTCCCATTCTAAGGCAAATAATGTTGAAATTACTGATAAATTAAAGCCAAAGAATGAGACACAGTTTAAGAAAAATCGTTCCAAAACTAACAACAAAAAGAAAGGTGCTTGTTATTTTTGTAACAAGCCCGACCAGTATGCCCGAGACGGCCGTCTACGGAAGAAACAACAAAAAGTGAATGTGGTCGAAGACTCGCTTGTGGCTGTAGTGCAAGAGGAAACTCCGTTAGTGGCAATGATAATGATTGGTGGTTCGATACTGGAGCAACCATTCACATTTGCAAAGACCGTAATCTGTTCAAGAGTTACGAAGAAAATAAAGGAGAAGCCGACGAAGTTACTGGAGCAAATAAGGTTCCAAGTAAAGTTCTGGGAAAAGGCACTATAGAACTTCCTCTCACCTCTGGAAAAGTTCTTACATTAGTCAATGTATTTTATGTACCCAATATGTGTAAGAATTTGGTCTCTGGATACCTTCTTAACAAAGGAGGATTCAAGATGGTGTATGAGTCTGATAAGCTAGTGTTGTCTAAGAATGGTAAATTCATTGGACAGGGATACTCTTGTAACGGCATGATTAAGTTGAATCTAATAAAGAAATCTTCTGTTTATATTGTTGATTCTATTAATTTATGGCATGGTAGATTAGGACATGTTAATTATAATTCCATTAGGAATATGAATAAATTAGGATTAATTTCTGATTGTGATTTCGATACCATCTCTAAATGTGAAATATGCGTTCAAGCAAAAATACACCGGAAATCCTTTAAATCCGTAGAAAGGAAAACTGGTTTGCTTGATTTGGTATATAGTGATGTGGGTGACTTAAAAAGTCATATCACCTATGGTGGTAACCAATACTATATAACATTCATTGATGATTATACTAGATATGCATATGTATATCTAATGAAAACTAAAGATGAGGCTTTTGATAAATTCAAAATTTACAAAGCAGAGGTCGAAACACAATTAGGAGTTAAAATTAAAATATTACATTCAGATCGTGGTGGTGAATATTTATCAAATGAATTCACCTTGTTTTGTAAACAACAAGGTATAATTCACCAATGTACTGCCCCATATACACCACAACAAAATGGTGTTGCTGAAAGGAAGAATAGAACTTTAGTAGAAATGGTTAATTCCATGCTCATAAGTTCAAATTTACCTTATAACCTATGAGGTGATGCTATGTTATCTGCATGTTATATTTTAAATAGAGTACCACTTAAAAAGAATAATGTTTCCCCTTATGAATTATGGTTTAATAGGAAACCTAACCTAACTAGACTTAAAGTTTGGGGTTGCATAGCTTATGTTAGAAAACCAGACCCTAAACGACCAAAGTTAGGAAATAGAGCATTTAAATGTGTTTTCATAGGATATTCACTTAATAGTATAACTTATAGATTTCTTAGTCTTGACACCCTAGAAGTTATAGAATCTGTAGATGTAGAATTTTTTGAAAATCAAACTGTTGAGATCCCATTGAGATCATCTAGTCCAGAACGTAGTATGACTAATGATATCAATGACGATGATTATGCTCCTGCTCAAAACAGCAAGGAAGTGTCAGTACCAGATAATAGTACTGAACAACGGAGAAGTAAAAGAGCGAGAATAGAGAAGGACTTTGGTCCTGACTTCATTACATATCTTGTAGAAGGCAGTAAGGACGAAGTCCTTAATGTGACTAAATGTGTAATGAACGTTGATGATGATCCCAAAACTTATTCTGAATCTATGAGTTCCAGAGATTCAAATTTCTGAAAAGAAGCTATCAATGATGAAATGAATTCCATAATGTTAAACCAAACTTGGGTTTTAACTAATTTACCTCCTGGTGCTAAACCTATAGGATGTAAATGGATATTCGAGAAAAAGTTGAATACAAATGGATCCATTGATAAGTTTAAAGTCAGATTAGTTGCTAAGGGATATAAGCAAAAACATGGAGTAGATTATTTTGATACATATGCTCCAGTTGCTCACATATCTTCTATACGCTGTTTAATTGCACTTGCATCAATTCATAAATTAGTCATACATCAAATGGATGTAAAGACTGCTTTTCTAAATGGAGACTTAGAAGAAGAGATATATATGGAACAACCTGAAGGCTTCAAAACCCCAGGCCAAGAAAAGAAAGTTTGCAAATTAGTAAAATCTCTTTATGGCCTGAAGCAAGCTCCCATGCAATGGCATGAGAAGTTTGATAAAGTTGCACTGTCATATGGATTCATTGTTAATGATGCTGATAAATGTATTTATAGCAAATCGGATAACAACGGTATTGTTATAATATGTTTATACGTTGATGACATGCTAATATTTGGTTCCAATATATCCTGTGTGAATGAAACTAAAAAGTTTCTGTCTTCTAAATTCGATATGAAAGATCTAGGAGAGGCTGATGTAATTCTGGAAATTAAAATTGTTAGGAAAGAGGAGGAGTTATTACTAACTCAATCCCATTACATAGAGAAATTCCTACAAAAGTATGGTCATTACGATGACAAACCAGCACCAACTCCTTTAGATCCTAGTATTAAATTAGAAAAGAACACTGGACGTACTATCTCTCAACTAGAGTATTCTAGTGTTATTGGGAGTCTTATGTATGCTATGCATTGCACTAGACCAGACATCGCGCATGCTATAAGTATATTGTGTCGATTTACGAGTAATCCAGGTTTCGAACATTGGAAAGTCATTTCCAGAGTTTTAGCTTATTTGAAAGGAACCATTGAATATGGTTTATCTTATAAAGGATATCCTGCTGTAATAGAAGGATATAGTGATGCAACCTGGAACAATGTAGAATCCAAATCCAAGTCTACGACTGGATGGATCTTTACACTAGGAAGCGCTGCTATGTCTTGGGCTTCCAAGAAGCAGACCTGTATTTCTGACTCAACAATGTTGTCAGAATTGATTGCATTAGCAGATGCATGTAAAGAAGCGGAATGGCTTAGGAATTTATTAATGGAAATCCCTTTGTGGAAGAAGCCATCTCCAGCAGTCTTGATTAAATGTGACAATCAAGCAACAATATACAATGTGTCTAATAAGACATATAATGGAAAGTCTAGACATGTGAGTCTAAGACATCAAATGGTGAGACAGTTACTCAAAAGAGGAGTTATAACTGTTGACTACATAGAAACGAAGAAAAACTTGGCTGATCCACTTACAAAAGGTCTTCCAAAGGCAATGGTTTCTATAAAGTCACAAGAAATGGGACTAAGGTCTGTGAATGAAGGTTGATCATCCTTAACAAAAACCCAACTTACGTCTTGAAAAGGATAGACAAAGTTCAATGGGTACTAACAAGTTAAGAGAATGATTATGGAACACTAAATTGATAATCCCATAATATTTAGTGTCGGATTCTGCAAGAACAAAGGATGGATATATATCCTTAATAAGTCTAGAAACCTTAAAAGGTGTATCGCAGAAACACCTTAAGAGACTTACCTATATGAGTATGGAAATCAGGCTGTTTCCTAGGAAAGTAAGACCGCTTTCTAAGTAGACTCATGAACCAGGATTTAAGCACATGGACATTAACGTGTTGAGCAATACAGAACATTTTACCTAAGGAAATCAACATGTGTGATTGTTCCGGTTTTATCATTAGGGGTATTTGGTTCAAGATTCGTTCGCCATAGAATCTCGATAAGGCTTTGAATGGTTTGCACTAAGTAAAGGTTCAAATCCAAACGATACCTTTTATTTATGTGTTGGTTTTCACGATGATACAAAACTTGATCTTAGAACTACATAGTCTTGATCCCACTTGGGTATGTAGGAAGTCACTCTAGTGATTCGGCCGTCCTATTTATTTATTTTCTTACTTTGAAAATTGGGGGAGATTGTTGAAAATTTTCAAAAAGATTTGGGCTTTGGGATTTTTGTTTGGAAGAGAAAGAAGGAAGGAAGAAGAAAGAACTAAGTCCCACATCATAGAAACGTATACAAGATATTTGTATAAGTATAGCTTTCTCAAGTGGATGATGGGGCCTTGGGGCTCCCACATGTTTGCTTTGTTGTGAGAAGAGAAGTCATGCAACACCACACGCACGCCGCCGCCGTCCGTCCGACCGAACCGAACCGGGCCGGACCGGGTACGGGTTTCGGGTTCGGTTTCGAAAATATTTTTGGACCGTATATGTACAGTAACGGGCCAGATTTCGGCCCGTTAAGGACCCAGAACCGAAAATTTGAATTTAGATTAAGGGCGGGAATTTGTAACGTTTTCTGAAACGTTACAAAATGAATGGACGCGACCGTTGCAAATGAATGGGCGCGTCGTTTAACAGTTTGAATTCGTAACAGTTGCAAACCGTTGCTAACGGCCGTGACACTTCGCGAATGGACATCTCCTCACGTATATAAATAGCAACGCCCAGAAACAGTTGCAAAAATAAGTTTCAATCCTCTTCTTCTTCTCCACACAGTTCTGCGACGCCCAGAATTCATTACAGCCTTTGTGACGCCTCCAAGGTGTTGCAAATTCAGAAAGCGTTGCAGTATCGTTTTCTTCTTCCTCTTCATTATACTCTATACAAATTGCATCATCAGATACAGTTTCTGAAATGTTCTTGGTCGGATCAAAGTCGTACAAACTGTGAATCCGATTACGCTGTTATAGGGCTTCATTGAATCCTGAAAGTCGATAGTTCGATAACCCGTTTGTACCTGGTGTGTTGAACTATTGTCTGAAAGAATCTATTCCATATATCCTTGAAGTCGGAAGTACAGCATTGTTTTTATCTCAATCGCCATCAAATCCGTCTCGAACCGTAAAATCCCCAACAACCACTATATTCTTTTATTAATTATGTATAATGTTTTGATACAATGGAATAGAAGCTTTTTTGTATTGATTGATTTATGCGTAATGGAGGCTCTAGCGAGAAATTTATTCAAAAAGAATATCAAGTATGATTCAGATTAAGCATTAATTATTTATGATCTGTAGTATACATACAAACTGGAAAAATGAAGAGATCAAAGCGTGAGAAAACGAAACAGTAGGAAATGAGAAGAAAGTAAAAATGGAAAAAACTGAGGAAATAAGAATATTTCTAGTGAAAGTGTAAAGAAGAAAAGAATGACTTTTAGCTTATCAATGAACAACAAACTAGAGAGAGGAGTGTGTTTGATAAAAAAGGGAATGTTGAAAATACATGAAATAAAGAGTTGATATTCTACAAAAATAAGATTTTATTTCCAAAATTATTAGAATGGAATACAAATGGTCAGAGATTGAAATTTCTGTAGAATAGAATAGTTTACAGGATATCTGATCCAATGTCCTCTTTAGTGCAACTTCTGTTTATTGTTTTGTTTATTTGAAAAAGAACAGACACAAACGCTTAATGGAAAAGGTAGTCAGAACTTTGGAAGATGTTCGTTTGATTTGAGCAAGTTGTTTCTTTAATTCAAAGTCAAAGGATTAGCAATTATTTATCGCTTTTCCCTATATATTATCAGTTATTATAATAATTTTGTCTACTACACCTCGTTATTTAGTTTTACATATTGCGTATCACCTTATAATTTGAATATTCCAAATTCAAAATCAATGTTAGATGCCAAGATTATATATGTAATATGTGAAAACAATTCCATAATAAATAAATTCAATAGTAGAACACAACGGTTATTTCTTTAATGAGTTATTTTTGTAAGTTGGACATGGCATTGATATCATGAATAATATTGAGAAAGCAAACAATACAATAATCCAAGGTCACTACAAACTCAAACTCTGACTCTTATAAACTTCAAAAACAAAGTTGTTAGATAACCACATTGTTAACCTACCTTTTGGCAAGACAGCATACAGACGGATTTAACCCAATCGACTGCACAGTGATCGAAGCTGGATTGTCACGGACTTAGTTCAGACAAATGATGGACGATCAATGATGGATAATAAACATGATTATGAGGGCAGGATATAGCATAGTCGATGGACAAGCACCACATGATAATTGAGTATGAGTTTTTGACAAAGGTCGAGCTGCTCCGGGATCACAATGGGTTTACTTCGGATTTTCAGGAGGATTGCTTCGAGACAAAAAAGTGTTCGCTTCGGGTCACGATGGGGCATCCCTTGAAGGGGATGGCATTGGACCTCCTTGGATCAGCATTATCTTGCTTCGGGTCATCTCAGCATTTACTTCAAGTCACTGGAGGGGTTACTTTGGGTCAAGGAGGCAGTTACTTCGGGTCAGAATCATGGATCGATCAATATCCATATGATTCACATCATTGTGTATCCATCTGCTTTGTATCCACTTCCTTTACATCCAACCATTTCGTATCCATCGAGTTTGGACCAACCTCATCATTCATTAGCAACATGCTTCGTATAGATCATCCACTTGATCAATACGAAGAGGAGAACCACAGATCGATAAGAAGGAAGAACTTCGGCATCGATACGAAACCACACGTAAAACATCGATTCGAAAGTAATGAAAATTCATCGATACGAAGAGCTTGGTGCTAGATGGATATGAAGGACATAGTCAAGCCAGAGAAAGCGGTCTACAAGCGTGAAACATGGATCTCCCCTAAACACTTGAGCCACGTCATTGATACAAAGCCTATCGATATGCATGTATCGATACGAAGTGCCAAGCCAACTTCCAAATCCAATCTTGGATCGATCATAACTCAAAAACTACAAGTTTAAATGCCATGATATTTTCACAAAAACTTTCTTATTTACTCAAGAATGTCTACGATCGACCGCGGCTCCATTGGGTCATATTTGGATCGATACGAAATGAACTTAGATCGATCAGGATCGATCCCAACGACCCCAGACCGATCTGGTGGGCCCATCCACATGTGAGAAGAGGTATTCCTAGGTTTGAGGGAGATATTTTCAGATCTACTCCTATAAATAGCACCTTTACGCCTACAGAAAAAGGACTTTTGGCTCTTATGCGCTGTTACTCTATTGAAACTCCATTGTAACTTGAGTGCTACTGATTGTACCATTGTAAATCAGTTCAGAACCATCAATAAACAACAAACACTTCAAAGTGGACGTAGGCTACAACACCGAACCACTATAAATCTCTTCTTTTTACTACTTTCTTTTCAAATTTTGTTGTTCTTCATATTTATATCCTCTTCATATATTCTATCTGGGGTCTGTGGCTCTGAATTGGTGCTTTCATCTACGATTCGGTGTGTAACCAATTTTGGCGCAAACATTTTGGTGCTTTCACTGAGAAAGCCGGCACTCAAGGATCCTTAAGCTTGGATTTTAAATTTGAAGCCTTAGGAACTTGGATCTGGGAAGCCATGACTAAGCAATCAACAAGGAGACAGAGAACGGAGATGAATCATCATGAAGGAAGTTAGGAGGTTTCCTCAAGAGCTAATCAGACCTCAATTTTCATCACCAGATATGAGATGGAGATGATGATGGATGCTATACAAGAAGGGATGCTGAAAAGGCAGGAGGAAATGATGCAGAACCTACTCCGATAGATTAGACAAGCTGGAGCGCGAAATCAAGAGAACGGAGCTGCAGGGAATGATGGAAATGTGATTCGCGAAGCCAAAGCAGCAAGAGTATAGGAAGTCCTGTAACGACCCACCTTTCTGGACGGTTTAAATCGACAATAAACATGTCTAATTCAAACCGTTCAAAATGGAGGATTGTTAATGAGATAAATAAGAAAATAAAACAAAAGAAGGAAAAATAAAACACAGAATCTCGTAGCGGAATGACAAAATATAATAATCAAATAAACAGTTCATGAAGCTGTTTTACAAATAACATATGATTACATTTTTACAATTCAAATCAGAGTTATACATACAGCAGGAATAAACAAATAATGCAGCGGAATACATGATGTAGTGTAATAATTATAATAAATAGTAATAATATACTGAATCTTCGTCTTCGTCTTCCAGAAAATAGACTTCGATACACTAAAAAGCTCAGACTGCCCCAAGCGTAATGAAAATAAAACACTCGAGTCGAACTAAAAGATCTTATGTAAGTAAAATTAATTCAAAATAAAAGGTGAGTGCAATGGCTTCAGAGATGTTAGGGGATTTTCCATCTCCTATCAAGCGTACAACGTAAATATAATTATCAAAAGATTTAAAACAATTCAAGGTATTAATTTTAACCACTTTAATCTAAAAAAATTCAAAGTTTAACTTAAACCTTTTAAATAATTCAATTCCAATACATAATACAAATTCAAGAAATTTTATGGATATATATATATATATATATATATATATATCATTTCAACCAATATCTAAAATTAAAATTTTCAAATCAATGAAAACCGCTCGGATTTATCATTTCAACCCAAAACGATTTTCCTAATCTACAAGATCATTCGGGTATGTTTATTTCAATCCATAGTGGTAACAGAGATATAAGCATAAATAAGTGTCCAATCATCCAAAATTTCAACCAATAACATACATCACAATCAACATCCAAATTTGCAAATAAATCACAATAATTAATTGGTTATCATTATTAGGTGTTTAACTAGAAATTGTATTCAATATCAGTTACATGGCTACAAAATTCAATATTAATTCAGATTAAATCTAAATGACAAATTAAAACACCAAACAACAATTTATAAACTTCTAACCACATCATAAATCTAATTTAACCAACATAAGATAATTTAGTAGTTGTGAGAGGGTTAAAACACTCACCTTTGACTTGTCGACGATTAAAAATCCAATTAAATGCCTAAATTTGAACATTGGACAAACCAAAAACTAGGCCATCTTTAAGAAAATATACGTACCAGCATATTATTACTGAATCTATAAAGGTGACTAAATAGAAACTTATTGCAAATTCTTTTCTCTCCATTTCAAAAAAAGAATCACTCAAAAAGCTTTTTTCTTGAGGAAGCTATGGTCAAAACAAGTAGAGTTGTTTCCTGAGTTGAAAATCTCAGTTCAAATATACTTTGAAAAGATTTGAGTTTTTTGGCATAGAAAGTTAAGGAATTTGAAGAACTGATCTAAAAGAAAGTTGAAGCCATTGGAAAAATAAATGATTTGAAAAAAAGAATCACATAATTTGGTTCATTGCTTAAGGAGATATGTTGATACAATATGGTGTATTTTCGTCCAAAACTGGACTCGATAAAGGACTTGAAAAGTATAGTTTTTCATATATAAATATTCGAAATTGGAAGAAGGGCTCAACAACAAAGTTGTTGCCATTGAAATTATTTCAATTTTTTTTTTTTGATTTGGGGTAGCTTATTGGAATATAGAAACCATGAAAATAAGAGAAAAGAAGGGAAAAAAGAGAAAGAAGAGAAGAGGAAAGATAGGGCTTTGGCCATGGGTTACTGTCGTGGGTTGTGATGGAGGTGGGTGGCGGTAAGAGGAGAGAGGCAGGCTAGGGTTTTGAAGGAGGAAGGATGTAAATTGATTTGGAGATTTAGAATTTTTAGGGTTTGGAGTTTTCTGCAGATTTAAGGAAGAAGAAGAGAACGCAGAAAGTTTCTCAAATAAGCAATTTTTGTACGCAATTGGTTTTAGTCAGGTAGGAAAATAGAAGGTCAATGTGTGAGAAAAGGAAGGATCCAAAGTCTCTTAAGGTTTCTAGGGTCTCTTGGTTTACTAAGGATCCCATTAGTCTAAAACAAACCCAATAAGACTTTGCCAAAAAAAATAGAACAAAAATATACACTGCAAATGAAAGAAATAAGCTGCAAGTTATTTAATAATTAGGAAATTAAGGTGGAGAAAAAATAAATGTCACATTTTATTTTGAAAACTTTAGGCATTAATAATGCATAAAGAAATGTACGTAGAAATAGAAAATTTTGCAAACCAAAGGAAAGTGAAATTTTTTATACACGAAAATAAGGTGACAATAATTAAATATAACCTAAAAGTCTAGGCCTATGTATTAAACAGAAGGAGAAATAAACGGATCAAGTATTAGTAATGAGGTAACTATTTTAAAACGTACATGCAACAATTAATAATAAAAGAAATGAAGGGACCATGTACATTGCACAACCTTTTTGAAATTCAATTTATGAAATGTAACCAAATTAACTTCACTAACTCATATAATATTCAAATTTGTACGCATTTTTTTTCTACGCATAATAAATAAAATTACTTACCATAAAAATGAAAATGTTCAATTTGGTTTTCCCAAAATGATCTTTTATTTCCATTAAAACATCTTTTTTGTTTAACACAAAAGGTGCGTTTCTTTTATTAAATCTATTAATTGCAATCGACGTTTTCTTTCCTTCTAATTGAAATATTTCAATTACATTATTTGCAATTACTTACAAAGTTAAATTTCAAAACAGACAACTAAAATGGATGAAAAATAGAATAATTGTTTCCTTTAGTCATTTAAACACGTTTATAAATTTGTTGTTCATACAACAGAGTAATAAATAACTTACTTAAGTAAATTATTTTTCTACTCTTGTAATCCACCTATATGCTAAAACACAGTACAAATATACATATATTTCTTCCTTCAAATCAATCGTTCTATTCTATATTTTAATGAAACTAAACGTGCATTCACAAATAAAACATTCATTTTATTTGACATAAATGTTATTTTCACTAACCCAACTTTCCTTTTATATTCACAAAACATAAGCTGCGTTTAATTACACCTATTAATTTACAATTTGTTGTCCTCTCTATCATTAATTGAAATTATTCAGTTATATTAATTCAATTGTTTACAAAGATGAATTTCAAAATGGACAAAATAAATGTAATGAGAAATAGAATAATTATTTCATGTCTAATAGTAATTCAAACATATTTATACACCATTGGATACAAATAAGAATTATATACTTCTTACCAAATAATAGTTTCTCATCTCTGCAATCAATCTTTCAACTACCAAACATTTCAAATGAATACAAATATGATTTCTTCTTTTATAAAGAAACATTTATTATTCCTTATTAACATTTATAATTCCAATCAATTGGAAATTTACATTCAGACAATAGTTAATTTCACTCAAACCAATGTTATTAAAATACACACTAGAATTTGTTATCATCCTTGCATTATTGCAAACATGTTTCATTAATGGAAATTTTACTTAAGCTCATAACTTGTATTATAATTTAATTTGTATCAGTAAAGTCTTAATTTTTTTTCCTTACAATTTTATTCAAAAATCTTTTAATTTAATACTTTTAAATGTTTACAAATACGGGTCTTTACACTCTCCCCCACTCAAAACTTTTCGTCCTCGAAATGAAACAAGAAGGAATCCAAGAATTTGTTACATTTTATTTAAAACTGTCAATTTATAAAGAATTAACGTAATTAAGTATTTTAAATAAAATATACTAATTAATAAACAATCAAATCTTCATATTCAAGTTTACTAAAGTTTGAAAAAAATATTTTCACTTCTATAAAAAAATTCTAAGTCTAAACTTAATGGAAAATTTCGACAGAGTCTCTTTTGTACGGAGGGGTCCAAATAATAATAACAATAATAATAATAATAATATCAATAACAACTATGTATATAACATATTTGAAAATATAATATATCAATCTCGAGAAAACAATATAACACCGCTAGAAAATCGTAATCCGAAAACGTACCTATTTTTCGTGCAAACAACGCTTATTTTATGAAACCAAAAGCAGTAGTAATTGCTTCCATGACCTGTATTCCACTTATATAATCCAAAGAAATTAATAATTATATAGAAGCGAAATGATCATATTATTTTAAATTAACAACAAATAATCAACATAACATAACAACAATCACTTTCAACCAAAAGCATACCATCATCATATAAAATCAAAATAAATCAATACAACATAACAACAATCTTTTGCAAACAAACATACAATCTTTCAAGGGATCAAGGTAATCAACCATTTCTGAAGTTACAATCATTAAATTTAATATAGTATTCATTTTATTATTTACTTTAGTTATCAGTAACTTCAAACATTCACTTAAGTTCATAATTCTTTGCTTACAATATTCACTTTCTATTTCATTTTACTTATCGGCACTACAATTATAACTCGTTTATAACTACTTTCATAACAAATTTCTTATTTATAAAAGTAAATTCCATTGAACACTTTCATTATTTAAGTTTTTCTTGTATAATATTCCCTTACATATCCTTATTTAACATTACAACTTTTAATATTCTGGTAAGTTATATATATATATATATATATATATATATATATATATATATATATAAGAATGTAATTGAAAGTTACACAAGTTTATCTTATTTCATTTTACTAAATAAACGTTCAATAGTTATCATTTATTATTTTCATATGTCTTTTGTTTACAAGTTGCAAATTTCAAATTCCTTGTATATTTCATTTATAACTTAGCATTTAATTTCTTAATTTCAACTTTAGAAGTTCCAATTATTAAATAGTTAAAATTTTATTCCACTACAATGACTGAAATTCTAATTTAAATTTAATTTAGTTTATTATACTAGGTTTTCTCTCTCTCATTATTTACTTTTCCATTCATTTATTTATATAGTGATGAATCAGTTACATAATTCGTTTTCCATTAAGGATTTAAGTCATTAATGAATCATTTCAAAAAATATAACTTAAGCTTCTACTGCCTTACTTAAGTTTATAACTTAATTCGGTAACTGAATGAAAATTTATGTTTTTGATATTCGTCCTTGAAGAGAAAGGAAATATTTCAATATCTCTAAAAATTCAAATAAAACATTTAACCTTATTCACTTAGTAAAAATATAAGATATATTTAAAGCATCCTCATAGCATTATGTAAAGGTTTTTTCAAAAGTCTAAAGCAATGTTAGAAATTTATATCAAAACATTATGCTAAGCTTTTAAAATAATGCTCCTTAAATTTGAAGATTTAATAGACTCGTTACTTTTAAAATAATTATAAACTCAAGATTATTAAATTGAAACTAATGGTTTACTGAAATCTTACATTAAATTCTAAATCAAAGTATAAAATTTCATATCTTCATGATTAATTTTATACACTTGTTTTAAAATGAGTATTCTAATCATGAATAACAATTATTTCGGTTTAATACAAAATTCAAACAGTAAGTAAACCAATAAATTTACTATTAGTACTTCGAAACCAAGTAAATATTCCAAACTACACTTCCAAAATAGAGACTCAAATTTATTAGTCAAGTATATTACTATAAATAAACTTCGCAAATCAACTTTTTTTCCATTTATATAATATCTTTAAATTATACATTCAAAGAAACTTATATAAATTACTTGAAATATTCATTTGAAAGCTTCATTTGCAAATCAATTATCTTTAATACTTTAATACTTTTCAAAATTTAATTTGTAAAATTTCTTGCCTCATTTATAAATACCATTTAAATATTTAAATAACACCTTAATAAATATATGTAAACTATTTAAAAACAATTATTACATCATTACTTATATTTACAAAGAAGTTATTGAAAACATTAAATCCATTATCTATAAATTTATTAATTTTATCTCAGGATACTTTTCAAACATTATAAATAAATTAATAAGCATTTACTTTAAATATGTTTTATTTAATTAATAACTTTTAAAATACTTACAACGTTAATAATTTACTATTAAACTATGTAGTATATAAATAAACAATATTTTAAACATTTTAAATTATTTAGAAAGGAAAAAATGATCAAAATATCCTTTATATAATACTTTATCAAAATACTTTTATAACTCGATGTCTTAACAGGTTTATCCTCGTTCTTGCAGACTCTGGTCATGCGTTGATCAGGCGCAAGACTAGAATTCTCCAAGTACTTAGTAGACATGTTTCAACACCAGTGAAAATACTTGAAAACTTTCAAAACCGATATGGAAAGTACAATCCAAACAAATCACCTAGATTGTAGATACACAATGGTTACGCCTGAAGCCGCAGGAAACATCCGTACCTTTAAGCAATCACTGCCTTGCGAATTACGCCATGATAACCAAAACTGTGGACCGCAGGATACATAACAATGGTTATGCCTAGATCCCCCAGGAAACATCCATACCCTTTAAGCAATCTTTGCCTTGCGGATTACACCACGAAAACAAAACCGGTAGACCGCAAGATACATAACAATGGTTACGATTGGATCCCCCAGGAAACATCCATACCCTTTAAGCAATCTCTGCCTTGCGGATTACGCTACCAAAAAAACGACCATGGGTTACGCCATGGTAGGACACTCAAGTATCACATCCAAAAAACCAAAATCAGAGAGAATAATATCGATAGAATGAATCCAATGTGGCCACAAAGCGGATATCAAACAGAAGACACTTTTCATATCTTTACACTTTTCATATCTTTACTTCGAAAATTTGTATCATATAGTACCTTTTTCAAATCGATTTCAAATATCATACTTATATAGAGTCCATTATATATAAGATTCCATTTTCAAATCGAATACTTTCCAAAATCAATAGTATCAAATCACACTTATATAGACTTCGATTATATAAGATTTCGCTTTCAAATCGAGTACCTTTCCAAATCAATAGTTTTCAAATCAACTTCATACTTAATATTTGTTTCATAGAATTTCTCCTTTTGATATAAACATTAATATATCCATTCTCATAATATTGCTAATATTTCTCGTTAATTTAAATTACATTCATTTCACATGTCAATATATGTTCGAATCACGATAAGCAAGTTTCGAACTTGTGACCTCTTGCACTAAAGCCAAAGCACTTAACCATTGGGACAAGGTACCAACTGCAACGATCCACCTTTTTGGACGGTTTAAATCGACAATAATCCACATATGTCTAATTCAAACCATTCAAAAGGGAGGATTGTTAATGGGGTAAATAAGAAAATAAAAGAAAAGAAGGAAAAATAAAACACAAAATCTCGCAGCGGAATGACAAAATATAATAATCAAATAAACAGTTCATGAAGCTGTTTTACAAATAACATATGATTACACTTTTACAATTCAAATCTGAGTTATATATACAGCAGGAATAAGCAAATAATGCAGCGGAATACATGATGTAGTGGAATAATTATAATAAATAGTAATAATATACTGAATCTTCATCTTCGTCCTCTAGAAAATAGTCTTCAATACACTGAAAAGCTCAGACTGACCCAAGCACAATGAAAATAAAATACTCGAGTCAGAACTAAAAGATCTTATGTAAGTAAAATTAATCCAAAATAAAATGTGAGTGCAATGGCTTTAGAGATGTTAGGGGATTTTCCATCTCCTATCAAGTGTACAACGTGAATATAATTATCAAAAGATTTGAAACAATTCGAGGTATAAATTTTAACCACTTTAATTTTTTAAAAAAATTCGAAGGTTAACTTAAACCTTTTAAATAATTTAATTCCAACACATAATCCAAATTCAAGAAATTTTAGGGATATATATATACATACATATATATATATATATGTATATATATATATATATATCATTTCAACCAATATCTAAAATTAAAATTTTCAAATCAATGAAAACTTCTTGGGTTTAACATTTCAACCCAAAATGATTTCCCTAATCTACAAGATCATTCGGGTATGTATTATTTCAATCCATAGTGATAACAGATATATAAGCATAATAAATGTCCAATCATCCAAAATTTCAACCAATAACATACATCAAAATCAACATCCAAATTTGCAAATAAATCAGAACAATTAATTGGTTATCATTATTAGGTGTTTAACTAGAAATTATATTCAATATTAATTACATGGCTACGAAATTCAATATCAATTCAAATTAAATCTAAATGACAAATTAAAACACCAAACAACAATTAATAAACTTCTAATCACATCATAAATCTAATTTAACCAACATAAGATAATTTAGTAGTTGTGAGTGGGTTAAAACTGTGACGACTCGCCCTTCATTCCACAGAAAGACGCATCATCGATAAGAAAGAAAGAGGTAGAAATAGAATAGAAAGAAGAAAGAACTCAACAATATCAGAATCTCACAGCAGAACAGAACAAAATATAATATATCAAATAGAAATTACATAGTCATTTACATCAGAGTTGCACAGATACAACAACCTTTCACATTTGACAGTTATAGGGTTCTGTCTATTACATTTCAAATACAACAGACAAAGACTACAACATAACTCAGCACAGCGGAAATATAGATATAGCTACGTCTGGACTCCTTCTCATACTTTCCAATATTCGTCAAGTCAAAACCTGATCCCTTGGCTACTCATAAAAATTTGAGTACACGAGAGTTTAAGAAAAACAGAAATAAATTCCGGGTCAGACATGGGTCTGGTGTGAGTAAACGGTTTAAAAGTTGCTTAACTTTTGAAAACATTTGAAAACAAAAGGGCATCACGTAAGACTTCCCACACATAAACAGGGTAAGTTTTTACCTTACGCTATCCAAAACATTTGATAGGAAATCCAGTGATATTATAATAATGTCTAGGGTTTTGAAGTAAAATACAGAAATAGCTAGAATGCTTACATCTCACGTTCCAACATAGTTGGACACAATCAAAACGTACGGCACTTATTGGAGATTGGATTCCATACAATGGCAGGGCTACTGGGGTACCGCCCGTCACAGTACGTGGCCTAGATCACCGTACCGAGGATCACTCCCAATCACCTGCAACACAAGGCCGGGACCATTCCTTACCCGAATAAGACAACCCCGCAGTTGGTTGCAGACCAACTGCCCACACAGCCGAATAAAAAGGGACATCTAAACAGGGGAAGCTCTCGTCCTACTTGGGCATGACCCACTTAACCTTGCTGCACCTCCCCTGTTTTAGCCATTCCCGGTTGATGAGGCTTGAGGCTACGATTACCTTTATAGAACACATCTATCTTAGAATGCTCATCGTCCACCTGACGATGTTCTGAAAGCATTCAATCCATACAAGTTCGTTCCGCGTTCGAACGAAACCGAAGGCATCATCTCGTTACACTCATTTGGAATCACCCTCAGAGTTAACGACGATAACCCTTGCACTCTGAATCTTCATCTTCACTTGAGATTCACGACCTAACGCTTAATTTGGATCGATGTGGTTTTCGGATATCCAAATCTGGAAACCCGATCCCGGTCTCATCGAAATCCAAAACGCCATCTTTTAGGTCCAAGTTGTTTTAAAGTTTAAAACAATTCATTTCAATTCAATACTTGAATTCACACAGCATTAACATAGATAAATATCACACATTTATCATTGATATAACCAATATCATATCAAAGAATGTCACAACATATTATCAATAGATATCAATCCAATAGATATCATCCAATAAATACCATCTAATAGACATCATCCAATAGATATTATCCAATATAGATGTTCTACACAAACAACCATCCATAAACAGGATTTATTAATCCATGTTATAATTAATTTAATCGTCTTAAATTAAATTAATTACTTAAGAATTAATCTCTTAATCCTGCTTAACAATCATTAAGTAATTACAAATATTTAATTAATTAATCACTTCTTGATTATCCTTATTAATTAATCAATTAACCTTTAATCACAGATTAATTGCTCTTTAATTCTCAATTAATAAACCTTAATTATAATTAATTTACTTCAATACAAAGTAATCAACCCTCAATTACTTCTATAATCAATTAATTGACCTTTAATTAACTGATTAATTATCCATTAACTATTAATTAATAACCTTAATTATTAATCAAAATCTCTTAATTACAAATTAATTAATTCGTAATTACTTTTATAATTAATTAATTAATCATTAATTAACTAATTAATTATTTCTTAATTATTAATTAATAAACCTAATTATTAATTAAGAACTTAATTACAGATTAATTATTCCTTAATCATCAGTTAATTAACCATTTGCTTAATCCTAAATTAACTGTTAACCCATCCTTAATTAGTAGTTAATCAATCCTTAATTACCATTTGATTAATCGTTAATCACATTTGATTAATCAAGTAATTACCATTTAAAAATTTCTTAATTAATCCTTAATTACGGATTAATTATTCTTTAATTATTTAATTAATAAAACCTTAATTATTAATTAATAAAATTTAATTACAAGTTAAGCACTTCTTAATTACTAATTAAGTAACCTTTATTTACTTAATTAACTACTCATTAATTATTAATTAATCAATCTTAATCACTACATTAATTAAGTCTTAATTACACTTAATTACTTGATTTATTAAGCCCTGATCATTAATTAATAATCTAGTTAATGATCTTTTAATTACAATTTAATTAATCTTAAATTAATTAACCTTTAATCCTTAACCATTTATTAATCAAATAAATTATTTTTCCTTAATTAATTTCTTAATTAAACCAATTAATTACTCTTAATTAATTACTCCATTAATCCTTTATAATTAAATAAATCAAATTTATTAATTATATTTAATTTCCACAATTAACTTAGTTTATCTCAAGGTATTAAATCTTTAATCATTTTAAGACAAGAAATTATCTCATTAATACCTTTATTAACATTAACACTTAAAAACAATTTAACAATATAATTTGTCTTTACTTAGTTAAATCATTAATTAAGTTTTAAAATAAATAATTATTCACTTAAAATTTTTAAAGTTATCAAAGCTTAACTTCCTAAAAAAACTTAAAACATTTCAAGTAAAGGTTTAAGACTAATTACAACTTGTATTTTAATACTTACTTTTCTAAAAATCTTAACTTTCATTTTAAATTGATATTTTAAAATCACTTTAAGTTTAACAAATTTTCAAAATCTCTTTATCAATTGTTAAAGAAACAATTATAAATAGATTAAGATTATATAAGAAATTTAAACTAGATTTAGATTTAAATTTAAATTTCAAAACCCAATTTGATTTTAAAACATTTTTAAAGACTGCAAAACATCTCTGCTTTGGGACAAACCCGAAGACAACTCGGGTCTACCCCCGAGTAAACTCTCTTTCTTCCTGATTTTAAAACTTAATTTAAATTTTTAAAGTTTAAAAACCTATAGCTTATAAACACATAAATCTATTCAAGTTTACCCTCGAGTATTCTTCCCAAACTCTCGAGCAATGCTTCGAGTAAAAACCAACACCCATCATCAGATGTCACACCCTCCCTGTACACCTGCACAGTCAACCCTGACGCCGATGATCACCTTCGGTGACGTCGACACATCATCTAACACCTCAACATCATCGCTCGATCATCCAAACACGCTCACAAATCTCAAACCAAAATCGAGTATTGAATACGAACAGCAACCAAAAACCACTGCCAAGAAACTATCTCGCAACCACTACTCCGATCATCGAAGTTGCTACCCCTCCGGCTAATCCATGCCGACACCCTAAGCTACCATTACCCCAAATTCCAATCCTCTCGATGCACCAGAGAAAGTGAAGAAACCAAATTTTCCAGCGCGACCAAAACTAAGTTTAGAAACCCATTTTCTTTGCCGCCGACATCCCAATGATCAAACACCCCATCTTCCATTTTTCCTCGCCTCACCGTACAGTCCTCCACCACCACACAAAGCCCCGACCCTTCTAGACCCTTAGGCCATCAGCAGTTGCTCAAAATCTCCAATCCAGTCAACACTGAAATTCTCCTCTGTCCTATTACTAAAAATCTGAATTTTTGATTTAAAAATCTTTATTTTCTATCTAGATTCAAGTTATGAAATTAGATTATCAAATTATAACACTTGATTTATCATGCATTTTAGAATTTACCACTGCATTTCTTGTTTCCAGAACTAAATTTAAACCTAAATTATTTTAAATAAATTTTAAACTTAAATTTATGATTTAACAAACATATATTGTATGTATCTCCAAATCTAACAAACATTTGAATGATTTGATTATGATTTTTGATCAAGCTCTTATTTCCTGAACCAGGAACAGAAACATAAAAACACAACAGACATTCACATATACAATCATTCATATCATATATATATACACAATCAAGCATTATTATCTTAAACTTCACAAGCAATCAGAAGTATATTAACTTAATTTTTAATTAAATTTATTTACTCACCAGATAAAAGAGCAGAGACCTGAATGCTTAGAAATTTGAAAAACTGAATTTGCCTGGGGCTTTTGATTTCTTTAAAACTGCTAGTTGACATAATTGCTGTTGAGAAGATTGACTTTGATCATGAACTTCAGGTTGCATTTAGACTTGAAATGGTTGCAAACTCCATATTTTGAAAATGGTTCAGCTTTTGAATTTTTTTACAAAAATTTAAACAGAGTGGATATTTTGTTCTGAAGAGAAATACAACTTGTATTTGATGATTCTTTACTTACAGATTTGAAGACAAATGCTTGAGGAAGAATTAGTTTACAGGGTTGCATTTGAATTTTGGTTTGAAGCTTCAAATCTGAAAATGGTTCCAGGTTTGTTTACAGATTTGAAATGGAAGATTTACAGAATTTGCTTGAGGATAAGCAGTTTACAAATTCTTGAACCAGAGATTGAAAATATCACAGTTTTGAGGAGGTGATTACAAGTTTATTTGCAAATTACTGATTTGAAAAAATGCTACAGGGTTAAGTTTTATTAAATCTGAGATCAGGGTTGAATTGTTTGAGGAGTTTTCATATTTTGATTCTTGAGTTTGAGGTGTTAGCATTTGAAATCTGAAGTTTTGAAAATCTGCTACAGATTTGAAAAGAAGAAAGTTTACAGGATTGCAATGGTTGCAGGTTTAAATGAAAAGGAATTTGGTTGTGAAGATAGATTTACAAGATTGAGTTTTTGATGCTTGAGAAGATAAGAAAAGAATGTGAAAAAGAAGATATATGTTTTATATCATGTGAATTTCGATTTATTTCAAAATTAAAGAAATAAATAAATAAATAAATAAATAAATTTTGACACTTGTTTTAAATGCCACCACTTGTCACAACTCATAATTAATAAACTTACATGTGTTTTTTATAAGCCTAAATAAATTAACACTTGTAATCTTTCATTTTTATTTATCTTTAAGAGATTTTAAAAGCTTCTTATATTAATTTCCTAATAAATAAATACATTTGTAAATTGATAAATGCTTTCTAAAATTTATATAAATAAATTCTTTAAAAGAAAATAAAGTATAAACCAATTATATTTTAAATAAAATCATATAAAATATTTTTAATCCATTTTAAAATGTTAAAATAAACCTTTTGTATTTATTTTTAAATTTAATAAACACAACCTTAATTAATAACAATAAATTATTTTTAAGGAAAACAAATTCTATTTTAAATAAAAATCATTCATATATTATTTTAAATCAAAATACTTTTAAGATATAAATATTTATTTAAATTCAAATTTAAATCTAAATTCAAATTCAATTTGAAATCAAAATTTAATATCAATTCAAATTAACACTATCTTTAAACAAACACCAATTTAATTTGAAAATAATAACTTTGTTTTAAAAAAAATATTATTAAAATTAATCTCAATTATATATATAAACTCCTTATTAACTCAAAAATAATAATTCTATTTTAGAATTCATTTATAGATCAACGCCGACTATATTTGAAAATAATTATTCCATTTAAAAATTTACTTATAAAACATTACCAATTAAATTTGCAAATAATTATTCTATTAAGAATCCATTTATAACTATATTTAAAATCATCATGTTATTAATTATTTTGGTTATTTATATTTGAAATTTACAATTTCATCAAATTTAAATAATTTATTAAGAAAATTATCACATTTTAAATTCCTCGAAATTCCAAGATAACACAAAAGCACTCACCTTTGATTTTCGACGATTAAAAATCCAAGTAAATGCCCAAATTTGAACAGCGGACAAACCAAAAACTAGGCTGTCTTTAAAAAAATATACGGACCAGCATATTATTACTGAATCCATAAAGGTGACTAAATAGAAAGTGGTGGAAAATTCTTTTCTCTCTATTTCAAAAAAAGAATCACTCAAAAAGTTTTTTCTTAAGGAAGCAATGGTCAAAACAAACAGAGGTGTTTTCTGAGTTGAAAATCTGAGTTCAAATATACTTCGCAAAGATTTGATTTTTTGGCATAGAAAGTTAAGGAATTTGAAGAAATGATCTAAAAGAAAGTTGAAGCCATTGGAAAAATAAATGATTTGAAAAAAGAATCACATAATTTGGTTCGTTGCTAAAGGAGATATGTTGATACAATATGGCGTATTTTCGTCCAAAACTGGACTCAGGAAAGGACTTGAAAAGTAGAGTTTTTCATATATAAATATTCAAAATGGGAAGAAGGGTTCAACAACAAAGTTGTTGCCATTGAAATTATACACGGTTTCAAAAAAAATGATTTGGAGTAGTTTATTGGAATATAGAAGCCATGGAAATAAGTGAAAAGAAGGGAAAAAAAGAGAAAGAAGTGAAGAGGAATGATAGGGCTTTGGCCATGGGTTACTGTCATGGGTTGTGATGGAGGTGGGTGGCGGTAAGAGGAAAGAGGTAGGCTAGGATTTTGAAGGAGGAAGGATGGAAATTGATTTGGAGATTTAGGATTTTTAGGGTTTGGAGTTTTCTGCAGATTTAAGGAAGAAGAAGAAGAGTACGCAGAAAGTTTCTCAAATGAGCAATTTTTGTACGTAATTGGTTTTAGTCAGGTAGGAAAATAGAAGGTCGATGTGTAAGAAAAGAAAGGATCCAAAGTGTCTTAAGGTTCCTAGAGTCTCTTGGTTTACTAAGGAGCCGATTCGTTTAAAACAAACCCGATAAGACTTTGCCAAAAAAATAGAACACAAATATACACTATAAATGAAAGAAATAAGCTGCAGGTTATTTAATAATTAGGAAATTAAGGTGGAGAAAAAACAAATGTCTTATTTTATTTTGAAAGCTTTAGGCATTAATAATGCATAAAGAAATGTACGTAGAAATGGAAAATTTTGCAAACCAAAGGAAAGTGAAATTTTTTATACGCTAAATTAAGGTGGCAATAATTAAATATAACCTAAAAGTCTAGGCTTATGTATTAAACAGAAGGAGAAACAAACGGATCAAGTATTAATAATGAGGTAACTATTTTAAAACGTACATGCAACAATTAATAATAAAAGAAATGAAGGGACCATGTACATTGCACAAACTTTTTGAAATTCAATTTATGAAACGTAACCAAATTAACTTCACTAACTTGTATAATATTCAAATTTGTACGTATTTAATTTTTTTTCTATGCATAATAAATTTAATTACTTACCGAAAAAATGAAATGTTCAATTTGATTTTCCCAAAATGATCTTTTATTTCCATTAAAACATCTTTTCTGTTTAACACAAAAGGTGCATTTCTTTTATTAAATCTATTAATTGCAATCAATGTTTTCTTTCCTTCTAATTGAAATATTTCAATTACATTATTTGCAATTACTTATAATGTTAAATTTCAAAACAGACAACTAAAATGGATGAAAAATAGAATAATTGTCTCCTTTAGTCATTTAAACACATTTATAAATTTGTTGTTCATACAACAGAGTAATAAATATCTTACTTAAATAAATTATCTTTCTACTCTTGTAATCCATTTATATGCTAAAACACAGTTCAAATATACATATATTTCTTCCTTTAAATCAATTGTTCTATTCTATATTTTAATGAAACTAAACATGCATTCAAAAATGAAACATTCATTTTATTTGACATAAATGTTCTTTTCATTAACCCAACTTTCCTTTTATATTCACAAAACATAAGTTGCGTTTAATTACACCTATTAATTTATAATTTTTTGTCCTCTCTATCATTAATTGAAATTATTCAATTACATTAATTCAATTTTTTACAAAGATGAATTTCAAAATGGACAACATAAATGTAATGAGAAATAGAACAATTATTTTCTGTCTAATAGTAATTTAAACATATTTATACACTATTGGATACAAACAAGAATTATATACTTCTTACCAAATAATAGTTTCTCATCTCTGCAATCAAACCTTCTACTACCAAACATTTCAAACAAATAAACATATGATTTCTTCTTTTATATAGAAACATTTATTATTCCTTATTAATATTTATTATTTCAATCAATTGGAAATTTACATTCAGACAATAGTTAATGTCACTCAAACCAATGTTATTAAAATATACACTAGAATTTGTTATCATCCTTACATTATTGCAAACATGTTTCATTAATAGAAATTTTACTTAAGCTCATAACTTGTATTATAATTTAATTTGTATCAGTAAAGTCTTAATTTTTTTCCTAACAATTTTATTCAAAAATCTTATTTAATTTAGTACTTTTAAATGTTTACAAATACGGGTCGTTATATTTCCAGAACGAAAGTCAAGGGAATGGAGCAAACATGATACGGGATGGACTAGAGCTATCCAGAACAGCCCTGAATCATGTTGGCTCAATTCCAAGCAGGATACCAGGCGGTGCTGTGCAATTTGGCATCGATAGAGGAATGAATGCTTGTCCGGGAGAGCAGATTTCAGGATTCCCTCGAGAACTCAGGGGACGGGTTGAAGGGAACGAACAAAGACTACCGTTTGATGACAATTACAGATTGGCAAAAACGGTCAGACGGACCATGAGAGGTGGATTGGTGAATAAAGATTTGGAGGATGTGAATATGAGCCCCTTCGCTTCCACAATTAGGTAAGCTAGAAATCCACCTGAATTCAAGATACCAACACTGGAGACATATGATGGAAGGACAGATCTTGTTGTTCATTTGACAAGGTATATGAGGCATATGGAAGTACTGGAGGCATCGGAGGAGGTCATGGCCATGTGTTTCCCTTTGTATTTGACAGATATAGAAGCATTGTGGTTCAGGCAATTGGAAAGCGGCTCCATTGGAACGTGGACCGAGTTGATCGAGAGGTTTATGAGACAGTTTAGAGTTCATATATCAAGACCTAAGAACGTGATGAGTTTGACAACACTAAAAAAAGGTCTGGAGAGTCTCTGAAAAATTTATTAACGAGATTCACCTCTTATACAGAGTTGAGTGAGATTTCAAAACGAATATACTAAGATACTAAGGGGCAGGTTCCCTATCGAAGGCCAATCAAGAGGGAGCCAACTAATAATGAAAGGAAATCAGAAGAATACTGCCTATTCCATGAGCTAGGCGGCCTAGTTCAAATGATTGCAGGCACTTGAGGGATGAGATCGAGGGACATATCCAGAACGGCATGGTGTTATAGTACATGAAAAGGCGTGCAGCGACGGTTGAACGACCACCATCTGCATCAAATGAAGATGGCCCTGGATCAAAACGTTAGCTTATCATCAACTGATCGGGATGATGAAGAATAAGTAATAAACTCCATAATAAAATGGTTAGTCACTTACACATGTATGAGATCACGAACGGTCCTCAGGCATGCTCCGAGATGACTATAAACTGTTATAGTGGTGATGCATGCACTTTGATGTTTCTGTTTTGCTTTTGTTTTCTCTTCTTTGTATTGGACTTGATTTTCTTAGTTGGGCGTTTAAATTGCAAGACTCATTAGAACGTAAAATCTGATATTTATAATTTCAACACCCGACCTCGAACGGTCACAATTCGCCTCAAACGACACCCGAACTCGAATGGTCATAATGCGCCTCGAACGACACCCAAACTTGAACGGTCACAATTTGCCTCGAATGGCACCCGACCTCGAACGGTCAAATCTCACCTCGAATGCGACCTCGAACAGTCACATATTGCCTCGAACGGCATACGATCCTGAAAGTCCACTATTTACAATCATGTTAGATCATCGACCCTATCACAGGTTATCAACAGGCTCCGAACATCAGGCTTATGGCACTACAAAACAAACCTTCTCATCGCAAGGCATGTTTTGAGGGGCAAAGTGTTAACCCACCTTTTAGAAAGACAGCATACAGGCGGATTTAACCCAATCGACTGTACAGTGATCGAAGTTGGATTGCTACGGACTTGGTTCAGACAAATGGATGGACGATCAATCATGGATAATAAATATGATTATGAGGCAAGGACATAGAATAGTTGATGGAAAAGCACCATAGAATACTTAAGTATGGGTTTTTGACAAAGGTCGAGCTGCTTCTGGATCATAATGGGTTTACTTTGGGTTTTCAAGAGGATTGCTTTGAGACAAAGAGGTGTTTGCTTCAGGTCACGCAGGGCATTCCTTGAAGGGGATGGCATTGAACCTCCTTGGGTCAGCATGATCTTGCTCCGGGTCATCTCAGCATTTACTTCGAGTCATTGGAGGGGTTACTTCAGGTCAAGGAGGCAGTTACTTCGGGTCGGAGTCATGGATCGATCAATATCCATATGATTCACATCATTTCGTATCCATCTACTTCGTGTCCATCTCCTTTACATCCAACCATTTCGTATCCACCAAGTTTGGACCGACCTCATCATTCATTAGCAGCATGCTTCGTATCGATCATCCACTTGATCGATATGAAGAGGAGAACCACAGATCGATACGAAGGAAGAACTTCGACATCAATACGAAACCACATGTAAAGCATCGATAGGAGAACAATGGAAATTCGTCGATACGAAGAGCTTGGCGCTAGATGGATATGAAGGACATAGTCAAGCCATAGGAAGCGGCCTACAAGCGTGAAACATGGATCTATCTAAAGCACTCAAGCCACGTCATTGATACGAAGCCTATCATTATGCATGTATCGATACGAAGTGCTCATCCAACTTGCAAATCCAATCTTAGATCGATCTAACTCAAAACATACAAGTCCAAATGCCATGAAATTTTCGCAGAAGCTTTCTTATTCACTCAAGAATGTCTACTATCGATCGCAGTTCAATTAGGCATTTTTGGATCGATACGAAACGAACTTGGATCAATAAGGGCCGATCCAAAATGACTCCAAACCGATTTGGTGGGCGCACCCACGTGTGACAAAGAGGTATTCTGAGGTTTGAGGGAGATATTTCTAGATCTACTCCTATAAATAGCAACCATATGCCTATAAAAAAAGACTTTTGGCTCTTTGCATTGTTACTCTGTTGAAACTCCATTGTAACTTGAGTGCTATTGATTGTACTGTTGTAGATCAATTGAGAATCATCAATAATCAGCAAAATCTTCAAAGTGGACATAGGCTACAACATCGAACCACTATATATCTCGTCTTTTTACTGCTTTCTTTTTAATTTTAGTTGTTCTTCATATTTATATCCTCTTCACATATTCTATCTGTGTTCTACGACTGTGAATTGGTGCTTTCATCTGCGATTGGTTATTTATGACCAATTTTGGCACAAACACACATATTACCACCACACTAATTGGTAATGTGAAGAATTATTCAATGGTATTTATATAAAATTTATTTTCTAAACGTCCAGATGTGAGACAAATCTCAACAAGCTACAATAAGTGTTGCGTATCATTAGCCAAACACATCTATCTATTACTTACAACTTAAAATAGGAACTAGCATCTGCTTACTTGTATCGGGGAAATCAATTTATTTCAAAATTCAACTATCTCATGCATCCTTTTTTTTAAACAAACTACCCACTTCCCTCTATGATGTTTTAATAAAAACCACTCCTTCCCTTCATTTAGCATCTACTTTCAATCGTGACTCCAACCCTTGACAGTAATACTACTGATCCTTATTGACTAAACTAGAGCTCCTCCCGCATTTGTCCAACCATATATAACCGACATTGTTACCCTCCTCCGACAATAGATTATAATACGGTGATGATATGATTATTATCAATTTCAATAATGATATCGATTAATTGCTGTGAATTGGGTCTTTCCAACTTGTCGATTCTTTGCTGTAAATTGGGTCTTTCCAAGTCACCACTTAATTGTTTTTACGATATTAGTGCTTTCAATATTGCGGCAAAGTTCAAAATTAAAAATTGCAGCTTTATTAGATTTTTCGTAGATTAGATGGTATGCAATTATAAATTGAATTCGATTTGACTTAGTCAGTCACTTCACGTTTTGATTGTACTTCACCTAGTTAGCTTTCTATTACAACGTAGAACGATCAGTGATGAGATCGTGGATTTAGGGTTTAAAATGGGTTCAATGGTTTTCCATGCCACTGCTTTGTTGACTTTAAAAGTCAGTGGTGAAGATTGATTATTGCTTCGTGCTTACCCACGTATGATAAGGACTGTAATACCCCGTAATTTTAACGATCGAATATTTAAATAATTAATTTAATTATTTAATCGTAAGCGATAGAATGCCTCTTATACTCGATTTTTACAAACGAGCGAATTAGGTCTTGATACAACCATGGTTGAGTTCGCTTTTTGACGTAAGTAAAATGAGTATAAACTTGACTATGTTTGGAGTCAATGATTTTTGGAGATGAATAGTCTGTGATGGAGAGAATTGGGGCTTAGCATGCTAGTAGCCTATACATGGCGAACTCCTTTCTAATTATCAATCACTTTTCATTTCCACGTCATCTTCTTCTCCTCCACTCTAATGTCTACTCTAATCACCCCTTAATCCCTCCTTAATCCCCAAGTCCTAGCCCCTCCAAATAGATTTCCCAAAATCAAATAAAAATCATCCAAAATCTTCTCTCCTCATTCTCTACAAAACCCATGAAGGGATTAGCACAAAGTGGAGTTTGGAGGGAGATCTCAAATTTAAAAAAGCTTGGAATTGGGTTTTGCCGATTTGGAGCTTGGTTTGGAGAAGAATAGGTGAGTGGAATGATTCTCCTTACTACTTTATATTATTTTCATTTATTACCTAATTTTAAATTATATGAAATGGTTTGGAGAATGAATGGGTCTGTTTGGACTTGTGTTAATATTGTAAACACAATTACATTAATCCATTATTATTTTTAAGATCTAAATTACTATATTTTGAAAAGCTAGTAAGTCCTAGAATTAATTCGGTTGATTTGGGGTTAAATTGGTTGATTATTTGTGATGTTATAGTTTGATTTGTGATTAATTAAGTAGTATAATGATGTGCATGTCATTAGAAAATATTAATTAACATATTTGAATTGATTTACAAAATGTTAGCAAGCTATTATAAGTGATTTGTGAACTTTACACTTATTATTAAAGTGATTAGAGGCTAATAAAGCTTAATTAGTGTTTATAAAATGGTTCATGATTTTATAAATAAAGTATATATTTTATAATATAGAAATGAGATTTTATATAAAAAAATAAGGCGATGAATGCTTGATTTTTAATGAAGTAATTAAGTATTTTAAAGAAAGGCTAAAAGTGATTAGTAAGTTAGTGTGGTGTTATAGAATAGTAAGAGATTTTATAAAATAGTTTAAAGTGATATCTTACTTTTATTAAAAAGTTAGTAAGTTACATTTTACTCTTATTAAACATAGTTGTAGATAAAAGTAATATGTGAACTAGAAATAGTAAGATTTCCTATTGGATATACGTGTGTGTATATGTGTATGAGCGGGTATACATATATGTTTAGTCGGAGTTAAGCAACGATCAGAATAACCCTAGTGTTGTAGCTAGAGTTGTGATGGGTGTTGTGTTTGTAAGAGGTGAGTAGTCATGTAATAGAATGTATATGCATATGGAAAAGTCTATATGTGTATATGGTCATGTTAAGAGCGGTCTCATGTAGCCACAACAACCGCCGAATGCGCTAAGTTGCATAGGACAGTACTGAGTCGAGTAATCTTCCCGGTGAAACTCGAATGTATTTGTGTTATGATGTGTGTAGCTAAGTATACGTTTGTCCGTAGGAGTGCATAAATGAGTGCATCGACACACCTATGAGCTATACACAAGGAAAAAAGGCTGGGTATGTTGTTTAGCATGTTAGAGGAAGCCAGGTCACTATAATCACCCATTGAACTCTACGCATGAATTCGAGTCGGACGATGTCGTGCTATGTATCTCGTTGATATAGAGCCAAACGTCGAAAGCACTTAAGGGAAATAAAAAAATTCAAATGATGTAAATTTGTTACTTGAAGTCTCTATATTAAAGGTAATTTTGCCCATGATAGGTAGGGGTGGGCATTCGGTAGGTTCAGTCGGTTTTGAGGTAAAATATGTCAAACCAAATTGAAACCAAAAAAGCCAAAACCAAACCGAACCGAACCAAATTAATTTCGGTTAATTCAGTCCATAATTATTAAGCAAAACTAAAAAAGCAAGTAAGAGAATTTATCATATGTCATTATTCAAATTGATTTAGTCAAGGGAAAACATAAGTTTATGTTTATATAAACTATTTTTAGTACTTGTTTTAGGTTTATAAGAAAAATTAACCTATAGATAGGTTTTGTTTCTTATTACTAAACTTATTGTTAAGAGTATAACAATGCCATGAATTTGGATAATATAATAAATATTTGGTTAAACCGATAACCAAAATAAAATTATTTTACAAACCGATATAATTTCATAACCGAACCAAATCGACCGAAAGAAACCGTTTTGGTCGATTAATTTGATTCTAACCGAATATTGCCCACCCCTGTGACAGACATCTAGATGTCTAAATTTAGTATCAGAATGTCTGGATAAGTCTTGGAGGCAAACAGATAGGAATTAGTGCATTTTTAGGGGGTTTCAGAAGTTTGAAACACAATTCAGACGTTTGACTTTAAGAATTCAGCCATCTGAATTGCGTTTTAGACGTCTGAATACTTGCCGTTCGAATTTTGTCAATCGATCCATCGAAATATCAAAATGCGATATTTTTCGCGTAAAAACTCAAATTGAGGCACGGTTTGGACCATTATTCATAATTTTTCAAGTGCTAAAAGTTATGAGGTTTTGGTAGGTTTTGGATTATTTGATTTTGGGCATCCACCCCGAAAATATATTCCAAAACCGTAAATTTTGTAATAGACTGTGAGAGTATACTAGAGGAGCATTATGATATTGAGGTCATACGTTCCATTTCGAATGTGATTTGTATTAGTATGGGGTTTTGTTTGACTTTTCTAGTGTTTTTAGGCCATGGCAACTGGAACCATGCGTGGCGATTCCATCATTACATACAGAGTGAGTCCGTACTCTACGATTTCAACCTTAGAATAATATACGATTTGTTTGACGTTCAATTATAATGACACACCAAGGATATGGACTTACGTGACTTACCAAGGGTATGAACTTAGGTGAGCTACTCAGGTATCGACCTTGTTGTGGTGCACCTAAAGTTTGTTGATGGCCATGACACACTCGACACGGTCTTAGAAGGACCATGAATAGATTATCCTGTTATGATCGCTTGGACATTTTTGGGTCCTACGTTTGTAATCTTACGAATGTTTAGTCTTAGTAGTAGTGACCATACACATTGTGTCGTACCTATTTGGTCTTAGCAGTAGTGACCATACGCGTTCTGGCATACTATTTGGACTTAACAGTGGTGACCATACGCGTTGAGGTGTACCTATTCCATCCTAGCAATAGTGACCACACGCGTTAGGGCGTATCTAATCGATCTTAGCAGTAGTGATCATTGTTTTGAGATAACTGTATGATCATGGTATATTTGTATTATATTATTAGTAGTTTTGGGATAGTGTAGTGCAATGGATGATATTGTGCTACGTTGTTGTTACAATAGAAGAGTAGGTTATGGTATGATCCTCCGCTTTTGAGATGGATTTACTACACCTATTTATAGGCAGTCCGGATTATCCCTGACCCAAGTTTATGGAGAGGGACGATTGTGACTTAACAGTTCCAGTTTATTTGTACATATTTCTAAAATATAGTATTTTGAGATAATTCTCCTCACACCAAACTTTATGTCTGAATAGTGTTTTGTCTTTTTCAGCTCATGTCATGACAACTCTCAAGTACTCGATTAAGTATTTCGAGACTCGGGTGTTTTTGGGAATACACTAGTAAAGTGCGTAGTTGGAGTATTTTGGAGGTGTGGCATCGAGATTTGGGATATATACACTTGTTGTTTTATTTGTACATGACATACCTGTTATTTGTATACGGGACTATTGTATCAGATATTTATTTGAAACTCTATGATTTTTGGGTGTTGGGTTATTCTAATTTTCTATACTGATATTTATTTATCAGTTGCTTCCACTAGTGCAGTCTCTTATATATTGTTATTCTAATTTATTCAGGTATATTCAATATATTATATGTTATCATTCCATTATGATATCTTATCGATGTCTTGGTTAAGTGTTTTATTCTAATTTTACCTCGACGATCTGTCGTTTGTGTTATTTGAAAGTCGTGTAATGATGTAAGGCGTTGAGTTTTGGTTATTACGAAAGAAGGTTTGTTACAGTTGGTATCAGAGCTTAGGCTCAACACCCGAAACAAGTAGGCAAGTTTGAGTTCGTCAATCGCTTGTCCTTTACTACACCAAACATGTCATTTTGTAACACTTTTGCACTTTCAAATTGTAACGGCAATAACCGTTATGAAGTAATAATAGATATTTCTGTTGAAATATCTGTCATGGTAATAATCATGACTACATCTGGTAATTTTGTAAATACCAAAAATAAGTATAGACAGTATTGTAATTTTATGTTTTATTATTACTTAATCCATTTCACATGCATAACATTTCATTGTCATTTCAATTCCTCTTTAGTTCTAGGGTTCTCCCCTCCAGTTTGTTCCGCCTCTACTATTTTTCCACCATCTTTAATCTTCCGTCTTCAAGTTCATTATTCTTCACCAAAAATATCTTGTCGTCCAAACAAAGTAATGATTTGAATTCAGTGCATAAAAAAGAAGAGACAAACCCATAATGTCGTCGATGAACGGGAATGTGTCGTTGCTTGTTCAGGCACGACATGCCAGAGTTAACTGTGATTACTAGCATCGTTTCTCCTCTGTTTGGTCCTAAACAGCTGCCTGAAATTAGGCACAACATTGGCAAGACTGTCAAAAGCTTTCAGAAGGTATTGTTCATATACTATTATTTATTTATTAAGTTTAGTAGTGATGAATTGGGAACAATGGTTTGCAAATTTTGAAGGTATTACTTTGAAATTAAGATCTGGGTGTTGTTCAGACACATAAAATTAGGTAGTTTGAGATTGTTTTTGTGATTGACATTTTTGAAAAATTAGAGAATTTTAGTTTCTTGACTTCGTAATTCATATGGTTACTGAGATGCTAAGTGTAATGCTTTATGTGAATCTCTTTTATAATTCAATAACGTCTTGAATTTCTAAACATAATCTCATGCTTTTCTCAAGTGTAACTATGGTAAAGGTTTTCTATATTTATATAAGAATAATGAAAAAAAAACACAATCGATGAACTTTTAGCTTTTAAAGATAAAAACATGGTTCATAGTTTTTAATGATGACTGTACACAAGAATGGTGCTACCAATAGACAATTAGTGATATGTAATAAAGTTAGTATTTAGATGAAATTATCAAGGACCAAGAATTGGTTTCTGTTTTCATTTGGTTTATTTCCATTTTGTTTGGTCAATTTAATATTATTGGAACTCAAATTTTTTTTGCTACTATTCCAGTTTTGGATTTCGGCCTTTTTTGATGGAAATATATTAACGGATAATGCACTCTTGTTATTTATGAAAATAAAATATATAGTACTATATTATACTTTAAAAAGCCAATTGACTTATTCATATTTCTACTGAATTTGGCTATAATTGATAGATGTATCTTATTTTTCAACTAAATAATTTGCATATTTTTGTATTATCTTGTCTGATTTGTTATTTCTTTTTTGTTATTCACATGTTTAATACACTTTCTTATCTTTTCTACTATAATTTTATTGTCATCTATTTTTTTAGCGTTTGAAGAAAAAAACAAGAATGTAACCAAAATAAAGATTTAAATGGGACCTAATTGAAAAAAAAATAGAATTTTGGCTTCCAATCGGAATCTTCATCCATGATAATTATAATGAACAGTTGAGAAGTTGAAGTTCAGTAATATATCCTACGATTCTAAACTGAATTGGATATATTTTTGTTCATATATTGAATTTAAAGCTTGAACTTTTTCTCCGAACTTCAGAATTGTTACATTTAAGTTACATGTAAGAGAATAATTGTGTTTGCTTATACATATAAATCTGATGCACTTTAAATGTAATTATGATTAAGATATTATATTCTTAAAAATGAATTATTGTAGAATATTTAATATTAAGGAAATGTCTGATATTATGATTAAGATATTATATTCTAATGAACTACATTACAAAATCAAATTGTAGAAAGCTTTCCCAACCACTTTTAAAACGATATAAAATTTTCTTTCATGATTATTTTTATCAATCAAACATGTCTACCCAAACTATAAACAAAAAAGAATAAGTCACTAATTCCTTTTTGAAAGCAAGTTAAATATCCATTCTTGAAAGCATGTTGCGTATCTATTTTTGAAAGCATGTTAATTGTTCGATCAAAGTAATACCACTATCAAAAATTTTCAGGAGGAGACATATAAGGATAACTTACAGGGTAAATAATATCTCAGATCAGTTTTCCTATTTTGAAAAGCTGATGATGTAACAATTACAACTTCTTAAATTAGAATAGAAATTTACAACTAGAAGAGACTATGTAATAAATTAGAATATATTATTATGTAATTAATAAAAGCATATTGGTATAAGATAATAAATTCTCATGATGTCATGGTTAAATATTGCTGATAAATATAGTTTGTACAATCTTCATTATTTCATAACTGTAGTGAAAAAATAATAGTAATAGCCTAATAATTGGTGATTTAGATGTGAATTTCAATTTTTTGGATGTTGAAATTTTAGAAAATTTGATGGCACACTATTAATTCATGCACAATTAACGCACACCGTTAGTTGATGGCATACCGTTAAACTACAATCCTTTTTTAATGCATAATTAACGTACAATTTGAAAAATATTAGTAACAGCCTGATAGTATGTTTTTTCCCTTCTGTATATTAATGCATCAAAAAATAGAAACTACTAACCTCGAAAATTAATTTTAATTGTAAGATATGCTTTGTTTGTATAACATGGTAATGTATTTTTTTATGTTACCTGGTTTAAAAAACAAAATTTCCTACTCTTAATTAGCATTTGTGATGAGATTAATAATGTCAGAATGAAATATGAATAGAGTCAAGTAGTGATAGTTGTGTCAAATAAGAAATTATATTTTTGTAACATAACATGTATACAAGTTTTATCCAAAGATAAAACATATTAAGCTGTATGAAAAATTACCGTTATAGTTTTCTTTCTCTTTCTGATAATAGTTTAGAAGATTTAGTCAAATAAACAAATTTAAGTACAAATTCTTTTTACAGGTAAATAGGCACAAGGAAGAAGTTACAAAAAAATTTAGTCTCAGGGACAACAAGTTTACTTTTCGGTATGAAGAACACTTTTTAGTGTAAACTGGAAATGATAGTTACAACTATCATTCCGTGATTTACACTAAAAAGTGTCCTTCAGCCTAAAAAACAAACTTCTTGTCCCTGAAACTAAATTTTTCTCTAACTTTTTCCTTGGGCCTAAAAACCCCTTCTTTTTAAATAGTTAACAAACTGTTTCCAAGTCTCAGTAAAAGAAAAAAAAACTCGTGTCAATACTGGTTCTGAAATGATGATCAAAGTTGCAACAACTCTTGAATGCCATAAACTCAACTAATATAATTGATTTAGTCACTTGAACAAAGAAATTTGGTGTCAACACTAGTTCTCAGATGATTGTTTGTGCAACATTTGAATTATTCTGACCTTTACTTTGTCATAATCGGCCATAATGTGAGCAGTGACTAGATATAGGATATAGTGTATTAAACTTTTTGGATTTTAAATATGGTTGTTCAGGTTAACCTAGTTAAGTCAAATGTGTGTAAATTAAAATTTTATCAGAGTAGAAAATAGAGCTCCAGAGCCAACAACACCTGAAGTATTCATCGTCTAGAAAATTTAACTTGAATTATTCATCAATAGTTTTAGTAACTTATTGTCTAGGCTATTTTTGTAATAAGGTTAACAATATATAATGTTAGTTGGTGGTGACTGTAGGAATGTATGTAGCTTGTCTGATCAAGTGTCTGCATCAAGCATCACATTTGTGTGAACTAATTAGAAAAGATAGCCCAGTAATTAATTGCAAATGTAATTGAATATTATCCACTAAGACATTACCAACTTCTTCATTATTTCTATAGTCATTGTCAAATTTTCATTATGAAGATACATATATTTTAGTGAAGACAACTGTACATAGTGTTGGGCTTTAGCTTTCTATGGCAACAATATTATTCATAAAAATTTCACATGTCAGGTTCTCATTCATTTCTATATTTCCTTGTTGTATTTTATCAAGTGCAAGATAACTTTATATTGTATACAAAATCAATGACTAGTTGTTCCTTTCTTATTTATGGAAGAATTGCTTTATTACAAGTGAAACCGATGATTCTTCGCATGTTTGAAACATTGAATACTTTCTCTTTTACTTGGAAGACATGGTCATCTTGGAATCGTATTCTGATGCAGCTTTTAATATTAGTATCACAGGTCAATTTTTATACCACTAAACAATTTAAAGTAAAGAATTTCTCAAAAGCATGGCTACATGCATTACACATGCATTACTTTGTAAATCGCAACATAACCATACTTGGTGCATTTACACATGCATTATGTCCACAATTGTTAGGTGGAAACTTAAGGTTGACAAAGGTACTAGAGAATGGATAAATTATCATAAATGAATCAGAAATTAAAATAAGGAGAGTATGACAACAAACAGTAAATAATGCGAGAAAGCATGATATATCATGGTTCTGGCATATGTAGAGAGATTTATAAACTACGCAGGCATCTTTCATTTTCACCACCTCAAGTTGCAACCATATTATAGAACATTTTTTCCCACTTATATTCATTTATTCTAATAAATGAATAATAATTCATAACTTTAGCATCTAAATGTGGTGAAAAAAGTAATGAGCAACCATTGGGCTGCAACATGATTTATATCTTAATGGGCTTGTTGCACTTAAAAAATGAGTACAATTTTACATTAGTACTAATTGGATATAACATACCAAAATATTGCTTTTTTACATAGTTTGCGCTCGAATAACCAATAAAAAATAGTGATTTGTTCATATAGCAACGGTACTTTGTTCACACTAATGTTCGTTGAACAAAATTGCACTCTTTGGTGAATTAAGCTACACAATTTGTTTTCAACTTTAACGCAATCTATATACATTTTTTGTTGTCATACATAATTAAATAATAAATACCGTCGTAACCTAAAAGCAAAGTTAGAATGAAACGAGAAAAAGAAGATACCTTAGTAGACTTAAACATAAGCCGAGCAAGATAATTAAGAAAAGTCAAGGAACCTTTGGTTAATCCATGAGATCCCATAAGCACTGCTGAAAATTCAAATATGTATTCCATTATATTTTTTACTGTATAACTTTGTATACCATTGGTACATATTCATTTTCATGATTTAAAAATACACACGCACACTTGCAACATACACCACATTCATATCAGAGTTGGGTGTGTTTGTGTCAGTACTGTTCAATGAATACTATGATTCTTTTCTCATTAGTACCTACCAATTTATTACCTACTATGTATGGAACAGATAAAAGAGAAGAAAAAAAATCTACAAGAGAATAAGGGATGAAAATGAGACTGCTAAACTGGTATGAATTACTTAATCACAATAAGTTTAATAGGCTCGGATTGTCAACACATAGTTTGTAAATTGATAAGAAATACAAGAGACTGCTCAGTTTGTAAACTAAGGCCGCTCAGTTTACAAACTAAGCGCAGGGCTCAGTTTACAAACTGAACACTAAGCACAGGGCTCAGTTTACAAACTGAGCTCTACGCTCAGTTTGCTCTGCGCTCAGTTTGTAAAGTGAGCTCTGAGCTCGGTTTGTAGCCTGAGTTTGGCTCGGTTTGTAAACTGAGTTTGGGTCGGTTTATATTAACTGAGCCTGGCTCAGTTTTTATACCGAGCTTGCTGCTCAGGTTATAACTGAGTGGTAAGCTCAGTTGCTTACTTACAAACTGAGCGGTAAGCTATGTAAACCGAGCGTTGCTCCGTTATAATCCGAGTGCTTCGCTCAGTCATAAATTGACCAGTAAGCCCGGTTAAAAACTGAGCTAATCCCAATTTATAAAATGAGCCGTAAAGCTCAGTTTTAACTAAAAAAAGTGCTTAGTTTTTATTATTATATTTGATGTGATTTGATCTTCAAGTACAATGAAGCTTTCCTTCTATCTTTTTGATAAACTGAGCATGTTTTTTAAATAAGCAGGCTTTGATAGAAGCTGTAGAAGAAAAGAAAAAAATCAAAAGCTGAGTGTTAATGGTAATGGAGGCGAAATAAGTTTTGTACTAGTAAAATTTGAAGTTATCATCCAATGAACTCTGTAGAATTTGGTATAAAATATTTCGTATGTTTGATGTTTGTCTTGAAATTTCGTGATACATTTGTTTTGAAATTTGATTACATGTTTTTTGTTACTATAAATTTGAATTTGTATTGTTGAATGAAATAAAAAAAAGATAGTATAAGATGTTGAAAGATATGGTTTGCAACACTTATAAGTATTACCGATCAAAATGGCTACTATTTATCATAGTTATAACTGTTTGGTAAATGAGGTATTTTAGTAACATATTTACCAACGGTTGGTAAATACATTACTTTCCAACGATTATAATCATTAGTAAATATGTTGTAGATTTTGTCATATACCTATTTGTAACGATTATAACTATTATAAATTTTATTTTTAACAGTTATAACCATGATAAAATGACAATTCTGGTGTTGTGTTCTAAACTTAAATTATTTCTACCGTCAGTTGCTAAGGTATTTTTGACAGACTATCCACACGAGCAGACAAAATACATGAGCGACTACTAATAGGCAGTCTGAGATGCTTGATTAGTTCAGAGACTATTTAGTGACTGCAAAAGATGTTTCATCATCCACGAACATTTCCAGTTGATTGCAGTTAGCACTAAAAGTGGTGTGGCCCTTTGAGACATCAGTATTTTTAGCTCCACCAGCTTTAGATTCTTCGAAGCAGTGCTAGAATTTCCTTAGCATTTGGAGGGGAGCCATATTTGAGTCCTGAGACTGTTGCTGAGGCGCGATCTTGGACACATGCATGAGAAGGCTTCCATTGATATAAGTCAAGGGAATGTTCTCGTAAGTGAGATGGTTTCTCAGGCAATCAGGAAAGGGAGACTTTGGCTGGGTAAGACGTAATGTTTTTTAGGCTAATAAGCGGACATGTGATTCGTAATATATTCAGGCATCGCCTAAAGTTATTAGTTTGTTTTTGAGCTCATGAAGAGCATGTAGCTTGAGTATTCAATCCATCCTGAGTAGGACAGCATCTCAGTGAAGGAATATTGACTAGTTCAACCTTTTATTTTTTAAGTTTGAGGTGGTGGGTGTTATCCCAACTTTTGGCAAAGTTGAGATATCCAAAATTTACTGAGAATCGATTATTATTATTCTTGAATATCAAATGTACATTGCAGGATAACCACGGATATCGATGAATTTTTTCCGAGTCCGTATCGGGCCACAATTGACAGGACATGACAAGAAAGATCATAAAAGTCATCATCTCAAGTTTCAAGTCAATCCGAGTTCGTATGCTCAAGTTATGATGGATTCAATTTGAGAAAGATAGCCCTTGTTCGGTTCGAATCCATAGGATACCCCATAATTCGGATCGATGGCCAGAAATCATGTTCGCGTCCATCGGCTTCGATCCCATCTACTTCGAATCGATCAAGCTTGGAAGCCCTTCGTACCCATGCCAATGGCCTTCCTTCGAATCCATCAGGTGGCCAAGCTTCATATCCATCATAATGACCTTCCTTCGAATTCATCAGGGCAAAGTACCTCAAGGCCGTGAAGCAACTATACTTCGAATCCAAGCAGTTGATTTACTTCGAATCCATCCTGTAACCTCACTTCGACTCCATCCCATAACTTGCTTCGAAACCATTCGGTTGGGAAGCCTTCGTATCGATCAACTATGGTATACCCTGATCGATACGAAGCGACATCCATTCAATCGATTCGAAGTAACATATCTTCGAATCCACAAAGTCAAGGCGGCTAAAACCATGGATTCGACCCAGTAAACTCGGAGAAAAAGATGGGTTGACCCTGGAAATGTGCACCACGTCATCACTTGGGCACATGATGCCATCGATTCGACCCAATCGATTCGAACCACACAGCCAACCAAAACATAGCAACTCGTATCGATCATATATCCCAAACCACTGATCTAAATGCAACGAAATTTTTACAGGAGCTTACTTACACGTTGAAGAATTTCCACACCAAATTTCACCTCGATTGGATGCTTTCTTGGTCGATTTGAACCCTAGTTCGAATCGATCCCAAAGTGGGCCCGGATTTCTAGAATCCGGGCGTGTGGGCCCCCTCACGTGCCAGAAGCGGTCTACCGGATTTTTAGGAGAAATATCAGCCTCCTACACCTATAAATAGAGCCCCAGATCATTTAGGAAAGGGGATCGGAATTCTGAAGCGCCAAGACTCTACCGGATTCAACTCCATACCTTATCATCGCTGTTGCATTCAAGTTTCAGAGCTATAATCCATTATAACTTGCTGTAACCAACTGTAATCGTCAAGAGAACATCAATAATAAGAAAAACCTTTGAAGTGGACGTAGGCCGGAGACAGCCGAACCACTATAAATCGTGTGTCCTTGTTCATTATTTCTGAATTGCTACTTGTTGCTTGCTTAAATCTTATTTGTGTTTGAATATTGTTGATTCATATTCATACACTGGTGCTTTCACAACACGTGGGGTTTGTGACCAATTTTGGCGCAAACACATTGATGCTTTCACTGAGAAGACCAGCACCCGCTACATCGGATTGAAGTTCAGATTTGAAAGTTTAAAGGATTCAGATTGATTCAACAATGACTCGACAAAACAGTAGAAGGCAGAGGGCTGAACGAAGCCAATAAGGAGGAAGCCAGGAGGCATCCTCTGGAGCAGGAGAAGGACAAACTTCCATCTACATCACTAGAGATGAGATGGAGGCTATGACTAATTCAATACGCGAAAGCATGATGAAGACTCAACAGGAGATGCTACAGAATTTCCTCGAACAAATAAGGGCGACGAATGTGCAAAACCTTGGACCAACTACGACAACTGCAAGTGCGGGACAACGAATCAGGATTACAGAAGCTAATGAAGGTCAGGTTCAAGACCAGACTACAGGAGCTGAAGGTAATCAATAAGGACTTGGGGGCAGACCCTCAGGGTCCGATACCCGAAGACCAATAGACGGAGCTCAACAAGCTGGAGCCAATGCTTATGCTAACGAGCCCCCCGAAGAGTATGTACCAGAATTCCCTTCAAGGCTCGGGGGGCAGGATAGAAACTTGACAAGGGGTCAACCCCTGGATGGAGACGAGAGAATGATTGGTATAATGCGACGAATCATGAGAGGAGGATTGTCTAGTGGAGGACTGGAAGAAGTCAGTCGGAGTTCGTTCACTACGAACATTCGAAACGCAAGGAACCCTCCAAAATTCAAACTACCAACGCTAGATCCTTATGACGGGAGGTCAGACCCGACCATGCACATAACCAGATATATTAGGCACATGGAAGTGCTGGGGGCATCTGAGGAAGTGATGGCACGATGCTTCCCTCTATACTTGTCAGATTTGGCTGCGCTTTGGTTCAGGAAACTAGAGACTGGATCAATCAGAACATGGAGCGAGCTTGTACATTGCTTCATGAGACAGTTTAGGGTCCATGTGACGCGACCCAAGAGTGTGATGACTTTAGCCTCGATAAAGCAAAGGACCGGAGAGTCCATAAAAGATTTTCTACTAAGATTCAATGCAATGGTAACTTCTGCAGATCTCCCAGATCCATCAATGATTTTGATGGCGGTGGTGGCAGGAGTTGGGGAAGGCAAGATCTCGGAGAGTTCTATCATAAAGCTGAAAAGTTCATCCGATTAGAAGAATCACGAGCTGAGGGGAAGGAAACAAATGCCACGCAAGGCGAAGGAACCTCCAGAGAACAGTCTGGAGTAGACAGAGGAAAGAGGAAACAGAATGACAGATATGATGGTCCTGATAAACGGAAGAAATTCCGAGAACCAAGATTCAGGCAATACACAGATCTGACTGCAGGCCTGGAACAAATTTACACTGAAACTCGGGGGCAACTCCCTTATCGAAAGCCACCCAGGAGGGATCCCACTGAGCGGGAGCGCAGAACTGGAAAATACTGCCTATTCCATGAGCTGGATGGGCATACTGCGGAGGAATGCCGCCACCTAAAGGATGAGGTGGAAGAACATGCCAGGAGTGATAGATTGCCACAATATGTCAGAGAACGGACAGCGGCGGTAAGGCCTGAACAACTACAGCCTCCAATTAGCAGGAACGATCCTGGATCGGGATCACGACTCGTCATCCACTGATTAAAGATGGCAAGGGCCAAGTCCAGGATTTGGAATTCGGTCGAATAATTTCATTTAGATTTGTTTTCAAAATAAACGGTTACTCCACTTACTCATGAACGGGAACCAGAGAGATCCCTAGGCATGCTCTGAGATGGAGATAAACCGATATGCCCAGAGAGATAATGTTTAGCTTTTTCCTGATGTCTGAGATTGAACATCTAGGACTTGAATTTAAATAAATAAATTAGAATTTCTTAAAATAAACCTTTGACCGGAGAGTCAAAAGACGAACATTAAATACCAATATAAAAATGATCGCTTTATGACCCTACCCGGAGAGACGGGGTCTGGAGTGCAAGAAGTGAGTTGCTTCGCCGGAGAGCGACAGGATCAACTCACTTAAGCGTTGTTTCCCCTTCACCGGAAAGTGACAGGATGGGATCCAGCAAGAGCCCGGGAGGCTATGATCGGTCTAGAGCGACCAAGACATCGCTTAATGTTCAGATACACTGAACCGGAGTGCAAGAAGTGAGTCGCTTCGCCGGAGAGCGACAGGATCGACTCACTTAACGTTATTTCCCCTTCACCAGAGAGTGATAGGATGGGATCCAGCATGAGCCCGGAGAGGCTATGATCGGTCTAGAATGACCAAGACATCCCTATACGTCCTAACCGGGACCAGAGTGCAAGGGATAGAAGGCAACGCCAGAATGCAATACGATCTTTCTATTTAATCGCTAAGTCTGAGATGGACTTAGTAAGGGTCTAGAGTAGCCATTAATAGTCTGGAGAGAGTACGGAACTTCATTCTCAACTTCTACGGAAAAAATGAATGCTGATTCTGCTTCAAACAGCCATAAACTTGATTGCTAATACTGCAGCTATGAATGAAACGTGAATTTACTACACTCGATTTAAGACTGTTCAAAACATACCTTGTACAAAAAGGCATGTTTTGGGGGGCAAAGTGTTATCCTAACTTTTGGCAAAGTTGAGATATCCAAAATTTACTGAGAATCGATGATTATTATTCTTGAATATCAAATGTACATTGCAGGATAACCATGGATATCGATGATTTTTGTCCGAGTCCGGATCGGGCCACAATTGACAAGACATGACTAGAAAGATGATAAAAGTCAGCATCTCAAGTTTCAAGTCAATCCGAGTTCGTATGCTCAAGTTATGATGGATTCAATTTGAGAAAGATAGCCCTTGTTCGGTTCGAATCCATAGGATACCCCATAGTTCGGATCGATGGCCAGAAATCATGTTCGCATCCATCGGCTTCGATCCCATCTACTTCGAATCGATCAAGCTTGGAAGCCGTTCGTACCCATCCCAATGGCCTTCCTTTGAATCCATCAGGTGGCCAAGCTTCATATCCATCACAACGACCTTCCTTCGAATCCATTAGGGCAAAGTACCTCAAGGCCGTGAAGCAACTATACTTCGAATCCAAGCAGTTGATTTACTTCGAATCCATCCTTTAACCTCACTTCGACTCCATCCCATGACTTGCTTCGAAACCATTCGGTTGGGAAGCCTTCGTATCGATCAACTATGGTATACCCTGATCGATACAAAGGGACATCCATTCAATCGATTCGAAGTAACATATCTTCGAATCTACAAAGTCAAGGAGACTAAAACCATGGATTCGACCCAGTAAACTCGGAGAAAAAGATGGGTTGACCCTGGATATGCGCACCACATCATCACTTGGGCACGTGATGCCATCGATTCGACCCAATCGATTCGAAGAGAATCGATACGAACCACACAGCCAACCGAAACATATCAACTCGTATCGATCATATCTCCCAAACCACTGATCCAAATGCAACGAAATTTTTACAGGAGCTTACTTACACGTTGAAGAATGTCCACACCAAATTTCACCTCGATTGGATGCTTTCTTGGTCGATTCGAACCCTAGTTCGAATCGATCCCAAAGTGGGCCCGGATTTCTAGAATCCGGGCGTGTGGGCCCCCTCACGTGCCAGAAGCGGTCTACCGGATTTTTAGGAGAAATATCAGCCTCCTACACCTATAAATAGAGCCCCAGATCATTCAGGAAAGTGGATCGGAATTCTAAAGCGCCAAGACTCTACCGGATTCAATTCCATACCTTATCATCGATGTTGCATTCAAGTTTCAGAGCTGTAATCCATTGTAACTTGCTATAACCAACTGTAATCGTCAAGAGAACATCAATACTAAGAAAAACCTTTGAAGTGGACGTAGGCCAGAGACAGCCGAACCACTATAAATCGTGTGTCCTTGTTCATTATTTCTGAATTGCTACTTGTTGCTTGCTTAAATCTGTGATTTGTGTTTGAATATTGTTGATTTATATTCATACACTAGTGCTTTCACAACACTTGGGGTTTGTGACCAATTTTGGCGCAAACAGTGGGTACTCTGTTGTTGTGGGAAAAGAGATTTTCTTTGGGTCGTAAGCATTAGTTGGGGGTTCATTACTTAGCCTTATCCCTGTTAGCTTCCACTTTTGAATACCTCGTTGGGATAGTTCTCCTTTGTGAGAATGCCCATGAGATACCGTTGGGGCAATGAAAGTGGAAAGCAATCGAAACTCCAACCGAGGCATAACAACCATGATATAAGGAAGATCGAGCTTGTTCGAAATAGAAAAGCTGGCCTAGTATGTCACTCCTGTGACATATGGGAGGCATTTCGCCATGAAATGTCATCCAGCTAGAGTGAAGCGTAAGTGCCTTATTTGAGATCAACATGATCACTTGAAGAAGGACTGTCCAACATTTTCGAAGGGTGTGTAAGTGATGATGACTTGTGCCTTTCAGGCATTATTGGGTTATAGCGAACTTACGGCTTAGGAAAATCAGAAGGAGCTTATGCAGTGAGATATGCTCTATTTTTGGAAGCTCACTTATGTTCCTTCCGACACTTGAGCGGTATATTTTGCCTATCACTATTTACTCGGTAGATAGGTTAAACTTGCACCTTTCGTAGTAGGTAAATTCTTCGGTAGAGATAAAACTTGTATGAGTCACCTTAGTTGAGAAGCTGAGTTGAAGAGACCGAAGTGATACCATTTGAACTTGATGCACGAGCTTTCAAGTTGAGTGGAATCAATCGACGAAATATGACTTGGGTTATACCCAGGTAAACGTTCGGTGGATGCCCAATAATAAGTAGAGACTGAGCGATTGACTTATAGGCGTTTGTCTAGAGTCATTAGTGTTATAATTGTTTTACTTTGTATTAGTGAACCTCGGGCGATGAGAATAATCCCATGTGCCAAAAGGGATATTTTCTAAAGATTGGTCCATTCACATGTAAGTTCTAAACCTATAGTTCGAGCACAGATTTTCTGTGTGATTTACACTAGTTGGGAAAGTTTTTCACTTGATTCTGATAGACAAGCACTTGAGTTGGATTCTTGGGATGATTGAAGGATTTCTAAAACATGGCCTTGGTCGTGTGAGGAGATTTCGGTAGTCATATCAAGGAATCAGATTGGAGTTCACATAGATGGAATCAGGTGGCCGACCTTAATTTTACAAAGAAATCTTGTAAGCAAACGAAGGGTTGGAACGAGTATCGTGTCATTTGGAATATCTTTAGAAACTATGAAATTTTAATGCAGTATAATTATAGCGTTGGAGAGTTTGAGGGAGGATTTCTCGACTTGTTTTGTGGCAGTTCAGATTGTCTCCTAAGTGATGAGAGGATACTCGCCTAGGCGAGCATCGTAGTACACTTAATATATTATCCTGATTAACATTATGCAATAGAAGTGAGTTTGAACCTGAGTAAGCCCAGGAAATTGTAGATCTTCATTTAATGATGTTATAAATATAATTTTCTCTTCTACAAAATGAGTTTTGTTCGAAAGAAAAGGAAAGTCGATACATTGATTGCTGGGTTTATTCGAGAGTTTTGAGACTAGATGATCCTACTATCATATAGATTTTCCTTTTCGTAGCGTGAGGTGTAATATTCTTTCGTATACTGTATTCACGAAAGGAGTCACACCACTTAGAAGTTTATTCCTTTTGAATGACAGACGGGAATTTATGATTCAACATGCATGTATACTCTTGAAGGTTATCGTGCATGTTGGTATAGACTCCTTTGAATATTTCATTGCCTTGTTGCTTGCTATTGCTTGTTATTTATTTTTGCTTGTTGCTTGCTGTTGTTGCTACTACTTATGTTTGCTAGCTATTGTTTGATATTTTTCATTGTTGTTTGATTTTTCTATTGTATTGTCGGTTGATTTTGTTGATTTCTTGTTTGCATGTTTAATAATTTGTACGCCGGTTAGCGTTGCTTATTCTTGCTTCCTATGATTTGATCATTGTTCGTTGCCTGATTGCTGTTTGTTGTTGATTGTTATTGATTGATTAGATGTTAATTATATGATACAATCTATTGAATATCTTTGATTAGCAATAATGAATTCCTACATTCAAGGGTTTACTCCAGGGTACGTATAGTCGGATATATCGTATCGATCTTATATTAGTAAAGTATTGATCTTATATTAGTAATCATACATTGTACGGGCCTTATATTAGTGGCCATACCTATTATTAGATCCTGATAGACGTTTGGATACGTTAGTGTACTGACTATGTTTATAATTAAATCACGACAAATGTCTAAGTACGTTAGTGTAACTGTACTGAACCAGTTTAAATAGAATCGTTGGATCAAGATAAGTGTCCGTTGTTGACTCCATCCATTAGTAATGACGGGTATCGATTTGTATACCATAGCTATGTAGAATAGATCGCATATCATCCATACCCAGAATGAGGCGAGATGGGATCTATATGAATCCATTGGCATTTGATGCGACTCGGAATCAATGGTATATTTTGAGACTGACTCATGTGAGCTTACTGTCCAATTGATTGTCTTGTATAACTATAATGGTATCAGTTGCTACACTAAGGTTATAAATGTTTGAATTCTATGTTAGTGCAATCCTCTTTGTATAGTAAAATTAGGTACTTGAGAGCTGATATATAGCTATTTAAAAGCTTATTTGCTTAGATTAACATTTGAATAGTGAGAAGCTTCCTTAAGAGGAGTATGAGTTTTTTTGAGAATGTGGAATGACGTAGGTCATTGCATATTTCCTAGTGTGTGATGCATTCTAATTTGGGAGTTCTGTAGTGCTGATAGCATGAGAGAAGGTACTGTTGGAATTTCCCAAAATCGCGATTTGGGAAGTTTGGTCGGTCCTGTTACTTTTCCATACTCATGTGAATTTCGAAGTCAAAATTTTTTTAAAGAGGGGAGAATGTAACACCCCATACTTTTAGCAATCAAATATGCAATTGATTAATTATAATATTTAATTATTAAGCGACAGAATGCCTTATATATTTGATTTTTACAAACGCACAAATTAGAATTCGATACACCCGTGGTTCAGTTTGCTTTTTTGATGCAAGTAACAAACTAGACTATGTTTGGAATCGATGATTTTCGAAGATGAGTGGTGACGAATGGAGGGAATTGGAGCTTAGCACATTAGTAGCCTATATGTGGCTAACTGCTTCCTAATTCTCAATCACTTTTCATTTCCACGATATTTTCTTCTCCTCCTCCCTAATGTCTTCTCCAATCATCCCTTAATCCCCAAGCCCTAACCCTTCTAAATAAATTTCCTAAAATCAATTAAAAATCACCATAAACCTTCTCTCCCCATTCTCTAAAAAACCCATGAAGGGATAGGCCCGAAGTGGAGTTTGGAGGGAGATCTCAAATTTATAAAAGCTTAGAATTGGGTTTTAGTGATTTGGAGCTTGGTTTGAAGAAGAAGGGTGAGTGGGATGATCCTCCTTACTTATTTATATTATTTTCATTTATCACCAAATATTGAATTATATAAAGTAGTTTGGAGAATGATTGGGTTTGTTTGGACTTGCGTTAATGTTGTAAACATGATTACATTAATCCATTAATTGTTTAAGATCCTAACTACTATATTTTAAAAAGTTAGTAAGTCCTAGAATTAGTTTGGTTGATTTGGCATTATATTGATTGATTGTTTACGATGTTATGGTTTGATTAGTTATTAATTAAGTAGTATAATGATGTGCGTGTCATTAGAAAATATTAATTAACCTATTTGAATTGATCTTCCAAATGTTAATAAGATAATTTAAGTGATTTTGTAAACTCTACACTTCTTTTTAAAGTGATTAGAGGCTACTGAAACTTAATTAGTGTTTATAAAATGGTTTAATGATTTTATGAATAAAGTATATGTTTTATAAAATAGAAATGAGATTTTATATAAAATAGTAAGATGATGAATACTTGGTTTTCAATGAAGTAATTAAGTATTTTAAAAAAAGGCTAAAAGTGATCAGTAAGTTAGTATAGTGTTATAAAATAGTAAGAGCTTTTATAAAATGGTTTAAAGTGATATTTTACTTTTCATTGAAAAGATAGGAAGTGATATTTTACTCTTACTAAAGATAATTGTAGACAAAAGTAATATTTTGAACTAGAAATGGTTGAATTGCCTACTAGATATACATGTGTGTGTGTATGCGTGCACGGGCGGGCGTATGTATAAGTATATTCGGAGTTAAGAAATGATTGGAACATCCCTAGTGTTATAGCTAGAGTTGTGTTTGTAAGAGGTGGCGAGTCATGTAATAGATTGTATATGCATATGGGAATATCATATGTGTATATGGTCATGTTAAGAGCGGTCTTATTTAGACATAGCAACTGCCTTATGCACTAAGTTGTGTGGGAAAGTATCGGGTCGAGTAATCATCCCGGTGATACTCGAATGTATTTGTGTTGTGATGTGTGTGGTTAAGTATACATGCATTCTTAGAGGTGCAAAAATGAGTGCATCGAGGCACGTATGAGCTACGCACAAGGTAAGAAAGCCGGGTATGTTGTTTTGACGTGTTAGAGGAAGCTGGGTCACTATAATCGTTTGTGAACTCTACATATGAATTTGAGGCGGACGATGGTCGTTCTATGTATCTCAATGACACAGAGCCGTACATCGGAAGCATTCAAGGGATAGAAGAAAATTAAAATTATATGAAATTGTAATTTAGAGTCTCTAATTGAAAAGAATTTCTCCATGGTTGCAAAGAAGGAAATGGTGAGTCACTATGGATTGAAAGATTTGGATGTTTGAAGGTAACTTTTGCCCATGACGGGCATCTAAACATCTGAATTTAGTATCCAGATGAATGGATAAGTCCTGGGAGAAAATAGATAGGAATTAGTGCATTTTTGGAGGGTTTACACAATTCAAATGTCCGGCTCTAAGAATTCAGCCGTTTGAATTGCGTTTCAGACGTCTGAATACCTGTTGTTTGAATTTTGTCGATCAAACAATAAAAAATTTAAAATGCGATATCTTTTTCATATGAACACGATTGAGGCATGGTTTGGAGTAGTGTTCATCGCTTTTCAAGGGCTATAATGTTCGAAATACTTTGATTTTGTGGCCCACGTGGGACCTAACCTGGAACATATTCCAAAACTGTAGATTTTGTGGTAAACCGTAAGAGTATGCCAAAGGATTATTATAATATTTAGGTCATGCGTTCCATTTGGAATGTGATTTGGGTTGGTATGGGTTTTTGTTAGAGTTTTCTGATGGGTTTATAGGCCGTCACAATTTGAGCCATGCGTAGCGATTCCATACGTTACATACGAAGTGAGTCCGTACTCTAAAATTTCAACCTTAGAGTAATATACGTTTTGTTTGGTGTTGACTTGTTGTGATACACCAAGGGTATGCACTTATGTGACCTACCTATGGCATGGACCTAAGTGACCGACCCAGGGATTGACCTTGTTGTGGGTATACCTAGAGTGTTATTGATGGCCATGACACACTAGTCTTAAAGGGATTGTGAATAGCTTTATCCTATTGTCTTCGCTTAGACTTTTTTAGGTCCTAGTTCGTAATCATGCACAAAGTTATACATCATTAAAAAGAGTTTATATAACAAAAGCATACTCATATGACTATCTCATAATAATATTAATAAGCAACACTGCTAAGGCTCCAAAGTGTTGCACAGTGGAATAAGCATAAAAATCCATGTATATAATACAAGATAACCCCTACAGCTCATCCTCTGCACAGCTACTGCATCGCACCTAGACCTACTATCTAATCTACCCATTTAGGAGCACCGCAGATAATAAAAAGCAAAAAATAAAATCTCGAGTCAGACAACAGTCAAGTGTGAGCAGTGAATAAATCTCAAAATACTGTACAATTCGATATAGTAAGGAATAATGTACGTGAATCATATCCGACCTATTCGTGCATTCAAAGAGTCAGCACATAACAACATAATATGCTATTATAAGTGCCATAAGGGCATAGTGCATCAAAGTATGAGAATGGTTGTCCAGGTATCCCTATTTCCAATGACTACCCAAGAGTGGTAGACTACGAGGAAAGCAATCAAAGCAACCATAGCATCCACCCAACAATCCTCACTATCACTCAATGTACTTTGGATATACGATAACTCGTATAACCATTCTACTAGGGACTAATGGAAATCCTGGTTTCAGTGTACTCTCTTTAGTTGAAGCTGATACTAGACCCATTCAACTGGTCCAGGGCGCACGTATCATTCAACCTATCTTGGGAAACTTCAACATATCCATGAGCGTCTTCACCATAACCCACCTTTAAGTACAACAGAAAAAACTCTGAGTATCAACGATCCCTTAGTACTTGTACCCAAGCTCTTTTCATTTGCTCTAACTAGCTTCCATTATCCTAGAGGAAACATTCTACATTCCTCCATCCAATGACTCCTTTCAACATTAAACCGTCACCTTCAAGAAACCATTCTACGTTACCCACTCAACGACTTGCCCGAAACCTAACTCCATTCCGCATCAACGTACCATCTGAAGAATCTAACTTTCATCATATTATTACATCACCATCAATCATCACGCGAACGAGCTAACACCTCCAACAAGATCTGTAGAATCCCTATATCCACCTCCAGAAGTTCCAAATCCACATGATTAACCAGGAGAAGTCGACATCGACCTTTGATGTCGGTCCTGACCTCTATACTTGGATAACTGATAGCCAATTTTCTTCCCATCCCATTCCTTGCTTCTAGTACTTTATGCCCATATGTATTGACTCCGACTTCTCTGCTCCAAATCAAGTTGTCATAGGACAGGTCTCACCCGATCTCATATCCTAGAAACAAGTCGGTGTTGCCTTTTATACTTAGCCATTCTTCAATCCAACACCCTAGGCCACCTCTACTAGCCATAGCCTCCCTCTCATCCAAGTCACCGCCGACATGGACTAGGCCACATATGTTAGTACTGACCTTTGATGTCAATGCTAACTTCTATGCTTAGCAAATTGAAGCTTGCGGTTTGAACTGCAAGCTCCTTTTATGCTCTAGGTTTTGCCTTCCAAGTTTCGTCCAATTTCGACCAACTTTGCCTTTGATTTACCCAATCTCTCGACCTATCTATCTATCATATAAAACACTAACAAACAACATCAATGTACAACATACAATCATAGATAATCATGCATATGCATTCATTCATTCATACAACATATGAGAATATCAAAATCAAGCAAATCATAACCTAAATCTAACTTTTACACCAACTTATGCATATGAAATACGAGGAATTACAAAAACATTTTAGAAAGCACATAAACCTTTAAAATTTGTTTATAAACATGTATAAAAGTGTGATTAGGGTTAGAAAACATTTTAAGGTCAAAATCATATTAAAAACATCATTTTTAGCTATATAAGCATGCGAAGTAGAGTGACAGGCTAAGAACCACTCACAAAATACCTAAAATACCAATTTTTCTCCTCAAATAGACAACAAAGGAGAAGAACCCAAATCAGCACAAATGATAATCTCTAGCTTCTATATGCTAATCCTTCCTTTAATCAATGATTTAGCTAAGATTAGTAAGGAAAATGTGTGATTTTTGGATGAAATTAGGGTTGATGGAGGTCTAGATCAATTTTGGAATAAAATAACTTAGGTTGGTTTTTTCCAGCCTCCTATAAGCATAAATTTCGAAGTGGGTTGGTGGGCCTAAGCATAGACTTAGTTAATGACCCTCTAAAACTGGTGAGTAACAGCCAAAACTTAAAACTGCCATAACTTTCATACGACATATCCTTTTTATATTATGACCACTATATGGAATGCGAAACGATCATCCTGAAGCAATGGAAGTGGTTTAAGACCCTAATGCAGGACCTATCAAAAATTATAGTCGAACAAAATTTTCAAGGTCAAAATGGTTACATAGAAATTTGGAAAATATTATATATGCGGAAAATGTCCTTAAGTGTCACTGAATTTTAGAGTCATACGACTTCGTATGAGTAAAATAAAAATATTTTACGATCCTCCTTTATGTAAAATAAAGGTCGTTACAAAAGAGACCTTTCCTGCAACTGAGCTCCACCTAAAGTCTGAACCTCTGAAATCTTCTCATTAACTATGACATCATCAGAAATACCAATATCTCTTCGAATATGGAAATAATCTAATGACTCCAAATGTGCGGAAATTTTGCGTCCTACTGACGTTATCACTTGATAGAGACTCCACCTTCAATAAATACTTCTCATCAAATATCACATGCCTACAGACCAAAAATATCCTAGTTGTTTTACACCACAACCTATACCTCTTCACTCTTTCTCTGTAGCCTAACAAAATGCGATTGCTTTCCCTATGCTTCAACTTATCATGTCTCTCATCATCTAAATAAGCTGAACAACCAAACACTTTAAGAAATGAATAATCAACTAGCCCTCTTTTCCATACTTCTTCTGGGATTTTCATATCTGTGACAATAGAAAGTGTGCTGTTGATGAGAAACATTACCATCGATGTCGCTTTTGCCCAAAATCCCTCTTTTAAACCAGCAACCATTCTCAAGGTTATAACTCTCTTCCATAATATTCAACACATGCTCCGCGCTACTCTATAATAGTGCGCCTCAATAGAAAAATCTCTAACTACATGCTTGGGCCCATAATAGTAAGTGAATTCTTGCGACATAAATTCACCACTATTTCCAACTTTAAGAACTTTCAAATGATTCCTCAATTGCTTCTCTACCAAGATCTATTTCATCTATAGCCTCTAAGAAATAGACTCGGACCATACGTGAGAAATCATTCATAAATAAGACAAAGTAACTTGCACTACCTAAAGATGCAACTAGATTGGTTCCCCATACATAAGAATAAACAAACTCTAGAATTCTGTAGCTTTAGATCTAACAACATCAAATGCGACGTTCTTCTTCTTTCCAAAAAAAACAATCTCCACAAGTGCTAGGCTTCAACTGACTAATAAGATCAATCAACTCAACTTCTTTAATACTTTAAGACTTTCCTCATCAATATGACCTAAATAAAGATGCCATACTGAGTATAATCTGGAACAATAGAATCAGTAGAAAGTAATGGCTCTACAAAGATTGTCTCTCAATGAAGCACATAAATATCACCAACTCGCACCCCTTTCATCGCTACCATGGAACCCTCCACCACTCTCAATTTCTCCCCATCTATTATTATCCTCATACCGCATTTACTCAGCTCCAACGGCAACAAACTTCTACACAACATCAGAACATGTCTAACATCCATGACAGTCCTAATAACACCATCATACATCCTAAACCTCTAACTTTCGATGCCCACAACATTAAAAGACCTGTCATTTTTCATATAGACCGCTTTGCCATCAATCTTCTTATAACTGACAAAATGGCTCTTTTATCTAGCATTATATTACAAGAGTCTTCAGAATTAATCACCAACTTGTACTCTCGGAATTGAAATAGTGGCTGAAAATAATAAAGTATTACTATCACTACCATCTGCATCTGATCTAATTATTGTTAGAACTGAAGCTTTTTCCTTTCTTTCTCTCTTCTTTCTATGAGCTAGGCATTCTCGTATAAAATGCCTCTTCTTCTTTCAGTAATAACAAACACCCTTTCTAGGACCCATAAGGTGAGACCTATGCAATTCTCTCCTACCTCCAAGGTGCTTCTGACTTTTATCACTTCTTTTAAATGAATCAAGTAGTTGTTGAAGAACAACGTCATTAGTCTGTACCTCCCATGTCACAAAAACTCCTTTTCTAGCAAACTTAGTGAGGCCGTAATTTTTCATACCACTCTAAAAGAATTTTCCATTGATAACTAATCTAGAGCAAGCCAACTAGCGTCGATACTAATTTGTTATGCAAAATTTAATTAATTTGCATTAATGCCAAACCGTTGTGAAATAGTTAGGCTTATGTGCAGAAGAAACCAAAAGGATCTAGCTTGTTGATTAATTATCAACCGCCAATTCAATGAAAAATAATCAGCAAACAATGAAAAATAGAAGGGTAGAGAATGCAAAAATTAAACATGGTTCGGCCAAATTGCCCACGAACCCAACAACTATTCTCTATTTTACTAAAGAAAGAGAATACAAGAGAGAGATAACAAAATTATAGGTAGCAAGGCAGAAAGATTAAACTATAGTTACAAATTGAATAATCAATTTCTCCAAAAAATTATTTGCGCTAAAAATCCCTAGATTTAATTGAAGAAATTAGGGTTTAAAAAAAAGAGGATAATGGTGTATGCTCTCTCTCACACACACTACGAAGATGAACGCCTTTATTTAAATAGACTTTAGAATGAAAGAATTGCTTGGAGATTAAGTAAATTAATTGCTCGATTGTCTTAAAAACTTTCCAAATATCCCTGATTTGATTTCTAAATAGATGAATAACGATGATCTTGGTTTCCATAATTTTCCTTGCTTGAATCGATCTCCATTAGCAATCTTTTCTTTCTTCATATTATGAAATCAATTAATTCACTGATGGAATTCTTTCTTCATTTATGTATCCATTGACTAATTAATTGATTGACTAAATAATTAGTATTCGTCCAACATAAATTGTCTTCTTATAATTTTTCTTTTATTCTTTCCACATATAACCTAATTGATTGATAAGATCAATTGGCTAAATTCTTTTCTTCTTTGAAAAATATTTGAATCGCCAAATTTAACACTCCAGTTCAAATATAAAAATTACTATTCATCAACACATTATGCCAAAGTCAAGATGAACAAGTTTGAGCATTGTTGCTTAAACATAACTTCCAAAACTTTCCCAAGCATAAGAAAGTTAATTAGAACATCAACAAAAAATATGCGTATGCGAAACTACCAAAATTCTTCAATATAATCAATGTAGGAGGCAAACTTATAGATACTAAACTTTGAGAGACCAGTTAGAGATTTTATAGCACACTTCACCTTCCCCGTTCACATTGAGTGAGGACATACCCAATATTATCTATTTCAATCTTCTTTATAAGAATTTTGCTAGACTTTCTAAAGTCAATACCAACAGACTCACCAACAAGCTCCACATCGTTCAAAACATAATATTAAAAATTATCATCACAAATATGCTCACAAATAAGGCCAACTGAACAAAGAGACCTTTCCTACAACTGAGCTCCACCTGGAGTCTGAACCTCTGAAATTTTCTCATCAACTTTGGTATCATCGGAAATGCCAATTTGTCTCCGAATGTAGAAATAATCCGGTGACTCCAAACGTGTTTCAAAATTTTGCATCCTCTTAACATCATTACTTGACAGAGGCTCCACCTTCAATAAAGACCTCTCATCAAATATAACACGCCTGCTAATTGCAATTCTCCTAGTTGTTTTACAGCACAACCTATACCTCTTCACTCCTTCTCTATAGCATAACAAAATGTTCTTGTTTTCCCCAGGCTTCAACTTATCATGTCTCTCATTATCAAAATGAGCTGATAACCAAATATTTTAAAGAATGAATACTCAGCACACACCTTTTTTCATATTTCTTCTGGGATCTTTATATCTATGACAGTAGAAGGTATGTGGTTGATGAGACATACAGAATAGATGTTGCTTCTGCCCAAAATCCTTCTTCTAGACCATCAGTCATTCTCAAGTTTATAGCTCTCTCCCATAATATCTGACACATGCTCTACGCCACTCCATAACAATGTGGCTCAATAGAAAAATCTCTAACTACATGCTTGGACCCATAATAGTCAGTGAATTCTTATGACATAAATTCACCACTGTTTCCAACTTTATGTAGTTTCGAATGCTTCCTTGATTGCTTCTCTACAAAGGTCTTCCACTTACAAAATTGGACAAATATTTCATCTTTGGCCTTTAAGAAATAGACCCATGCCATACGCGAGAAATCATCCATAAATAAGACGAAGTAACTGGCTCCCACCAAAAGATGCAATTGGGTTGGGTCCCTACACATAAGAATAAACAAATTTTAGAAAATTTGTAGTACTAGCTCTCCCAATATCAAATGTGAAATGCTTTTTCTTTCCAAAAGAACAATCTCTACAAAAGATTGGATTCGACCGACAAACACCATCAACCAATCCCTCGCTTCTTTAATAATTCAAGACTCTCCTTATCAACATGACCTGAACGAAGATACCGTTACTGTGTAGACTACTTCAAAACTCTCCTTATCTTCATTTATTATTATCCTCATACAAGGTCTACTCAAAGCTCCAACAGACAATAAACTTCGATGCAACATCGAAACATGTTTAACGTCTGTGATAACATCAACATGCATCCTAAACCTCATATTTTCGATGGCCACAACATAACAAGATGTGAACTACTTCGCCAACAATCTTCTTATAACTAACAAAACAGCTTCTACATGGCATTCTATGACAAGAGGCTTCATAATCAATCACCCAACTTGTACTCTTTGAAGGTGAAATAGTGGCAAAAAATAATAGGGTATTACTACTATTATCATTATCATTTTCATGTGATCTAACTGCTATCAAAACTGAAGCTTTTCCCTTTTTATCTCTCTTGGCATTCCAATATATAATGCCCCTTCTTCTTACAGTAATACCAAACACCCCTTTTCGGACCCATAAAGTGGGACCTATGCATATCTTTCGTGCCTCCAAGGTGCCTCTGGCTCTTATCTCTTCTTCAAAATGAATCAAGTTGTTGTTGAAGAACATGATTATTAACACCTTCCATGTTACAAAAACTCCTTTTATAGAAAATTTGGTGAAGCTATAATTTTTCAAACCACTGCTAAAAGAATTTTCCATCAATAACTAATCTAGAACAAGACAGCTAGCTTTGACACTAATTTGTTATGTAAAATCTTAATTAATTTGCACTAATGCCAAATTGTTGTGGAATAGTTAGGCTTATATGTGGAAGCAACTAAAATGATCTAGCTTATCGATTAATTATCAACTGCCAATTCAATGAAAAGTAATCACCAAACAAAGAAAAGTAAAAGAGTAGAGAATACAAAATTTTAATATGGTTCAATCAAATTGCCTACATCTACGGACCCAACAACTATTATGATTTTACTGAAAAAAGAGAATAGAAGAGAGACATTATAAATTACAGACAGAAAGGTGGAGAGACTAACCTATAATTATAAACCGATAATCAATTTCCCCAAAGACCCGTTTGCACTCAAAACCCCTAATTTGATTTGACCGAGGAAATTAGGGTTTACAAAGGATAACGGTGAATGCACACACTCTATGAAGATAAAAGCCTTCATTTAAATAGACTTCACAATGAAAGAATTACTTGGAGGTTAAGTAAATTAATCGCTCAATTGTCTTAAAACCTTTTCATATACACTTGATTTGATTTCTATGCAAATGAATAATGGTAATCTTGGTTTCCATATCCTTACTTGGATCAATCTCCATCATTAATCATTTTTTTCTTCATGTTATAAAATCAATTAATTCACGGATGGACTTCTTTCCTTATTTATACATTCACTGACTAATTGGTTGATTAACTAAATAATTAGTATCCTTTCAACATAAAGTATCCTCTTATAATTTTCCTTTTATTCTTTCTACATATAGCTTAATCGATTGATCAAATCAATTAGCTAAAAAATAAATTCTTCTTTGGCAAATATTTCAATCACCCAAATTTGACATGTGTTAGGTGTGGATCACATTGTATAAATGTGGATGTATAGACTGGATTATGATTAGTTCCACATCGCAAAGTATCCTAAATGAGATGGGCATATAAATGAGATTGGTAGCTTGTAACAACAAGGGATTCCTTTTGTTACAGTAAATGTTGTCATGAAAATATATAAGCTCCAAGTGGGATGTAGGGATATCTAATTATGACGTTGGCACTAAAGAGCTTCATTCAGTGGTTTTGCGTCTTCTACACTAAATGAAGTGCATGCATATCAAAGATGCGAGGGGGGTGTCGAAAAATTTCAAAATGGTATTGGGCTGATGGTTCAATGGGACCAATATGATGCAACATTGACCAAAGTATGCTCCAGTGTGTGGCTTGAGCTCGAGATTCTCATTAAGGTGGAGTTATATGTTAGAACGCGGTCTGCTCCAACCATGGAAAGGATGACTTTTTGTAAAAATAGATTGGCACAACTGCTGAGAGGTGGTAGTGACCTAATCGAAACCGTTGAAAGGTGTTATCGATCTTATCTAAATATTTGAGGGCTCTGTATAACTTCAACTTGAATTGAGAAAAATGCTCGCCAAGATGAAGATTTGTTAGGTATGGCTCGCAATGTATTAAAGTGGATGCGTAGATTGGATTATGATTAGTTCCACATCGCAAAATATCTATCCAATCATGACGCTGGCACCAAAGAGCTTCATTCAGTGGTCTTGTCTCTTCTACACAATATGAAGTGTGTGCATAACGGAGATGCAAGGCGATGCTGAAAAATTTCAACATTTTTATTTTAATTTGATCCCATAAATTTTCTGCTGTGCTCACACTGGCTTTTCCATATTGGATAAATATAAATTCACCTTCATTTATTTATTATCAGTCTAATTTATAGTTATTTCAAAGCCGACTTATTCTAAAAATTTACAAAACATACAAATAAACCTTTTTATTGCATACACATCTCAGGTTAGGGAAATTTTTTCCAGGAAACAATTGTTGAAAATGCCAAATTCAATGATTAGAATATTAATAGTGTCAGTCCCATCAACACCAAACACACTAATAAGGGCCGCTTTTGTCAACAGCAAGATTTAGCTCGCTATTATACAACAGAAAATCAACGACAAATTGTATCAATTATTCAAATTTGTATTTAAGGGATTATACCTTACTTCAAAAAATTTCCACATCCTGGCGCCTCACTTATTAGAGGGTATGCATGTATATGCTTTTAAAACTCAAGTCATATCAGTATATTTAGGCTTAAAAGAAGCATAATATTTAAACATAACGTTGAATCAACATAGTACAAAAAAATCCTTTATAGGTTGTATGTTCAATATAAAGCAATTTGCATAGTTTGGTTTACCATAACTCTAATACGTACAACTGCACAACAGTAGGAAACCGACCGTTAGATTACATAATTTAAAAAATATTTAGTTTGGTTTTTAACTAATTTTAGTTAAATATCAAGTAATAAATAATAATCTGCTAGAAAAATTTAAAACTGAAGAGGTCTAAATAGACATTATCAGAAAGAGTAAAGCAAATTATATTTGAGAGATTTAAGGAGATATGTTACAAATATGTTCCTCTTGTTTTTTTCTGGCTTCACACAATTTGGTTTAGCAAGCCTATAATTGACAAACAATCCTAACGGTCGTTAGATTATATAAACTATTTAATAACTTCCCGAGTACTAAACAAAATTGAAATATACAAAACTTTTATATACAAATTTGCACATTAACGTACTAATAAGTATGAAAAACATTATACTTCAGTCAACATCATTTTTGAGTCATTTCTTTAAAAGATAGAAACTTCAAATGCGTTTTATGATCTAAGTGATTATAACACACATCAATTATCAAAACTATTAGTGTGTGTGGCACGGGTCAAACACTAGTTAACCTAATTGTTGAATTTTCATATTGAATAAGAATTATAAAACACTTCAACTTCTTACTCCGACGATATTTATAACTAGGCAGTCGCGACAGACATTATCAAGGTCGACTATGATTTAATCACAACTCAGTTCGGTTGAGGCCCAATCCGATTATTAGTTTTCCTTAGTACCAAAACATAAGTGTATATCTTCAACCTGCAAGTAGGTATAAAGAGAAAAAAATAGAGGGGGCCATAATTAGTCTGGTGAGTAAGAAATATTGATCACTAGTGGTATGGTATTTATAGGCAGATCAATGATTATTTAAACTCTACACAATCCAATTTCTAAATAGGTATGCCTTCAACTAACAAGTTGTGCAACTGATAAAATATAGGCAACAACCTGTAATATGCCCGAAGTTTGGTAATATCACACATGGATTACATTCGAATGTCGGGCATCCCAAAACTGGGTAAACTTAGTAATACATCGAGCATACAATCTCGTTGATAAACCACTTACACTAAATTAGTACATCGAGTATACAATCTCGATGCTCCACCACCTAACACTACACCGAGTAATCAATCTCAATGGTAAACTGTCTATAACAATTACACTAATGTTCCATAGGCTCCTTATCATTCAATTGACGTTATACAAGGACCGAACAACAATTTGATTCCCCCGTTAGTACATCGGTCGAACGACATGAATCCTACTAATATGGATATCTCTATTCTCCCAATGATTCACGTACTGAAATGTGCAACCATGGGCTAACAATAACAATAAGAGCAGTCTAATTGTGATACAATCGCATGCCCGCACTAAATGTCATGTTATATGACATCATAATGCTATGTGAATTGTGGAATGCAACAAAGCGAGAAACGAACCCCCATAACTATCCACTTGGCCTAGAATAGGTCCAGGTTCAACCTATTAAACATTAAATAGTCGACTATTCTCTTGTAATATGTATTTTTCTTCAAAGGACCATTGGTCGTGTTATTGAACATCATCAATCGACTCTTTGACTGTTCAATTGACATCCCTCTTAAAAAATCACGTAATTCATCCTTGAAATTTGTAAACAACGTGGCATATGTATATGTTAAAAATCTAGGGTATCACATCCCTCTTAAAAGAATTTCATCCTTGAAATTCCAAGAGACATAAAGTGTAACTTGTAGACTAAACATTCATTAACAACTATGTGCATGTGCAATACATGCATTTAAACCACACAACAATCAAATCAATCCAGCAATTCATATTAAACATATCCAATTCCCAATATTTCTAATAATATAATCCTTATGAATGCCAACTATAACCTATATATGGATAACAATATACAGTAACTGTGATATGAATGCAAATAAATAATTACATCCATCGAATCAAACATATGTCATGAATATAGCAAGGATAATTGCAGAAATGCAACTACTACTATTTCTATACGAATGGAAAATTATGGCATGCATGCATGATGCAAAACATCCTAAAATATACTAATAATTTCTATATGCAACATGTACATATACAATAAGTCAAGTCACATGGCAAAACATAACCTGACTACAAAGAATACCACACCATCCAATTTTAATAAACAAAAAAGGAAAATGTACCAAAAAAGAGTGAGGGATGAGAAGCTCTAATCTTCTCCTCTGCCTTCAAGTATTCTCATCGGATCATTTCCCCATTGAACTCTAACCAGTTTGACTACTTTATTTTGGAGTCGCTTTGTCAAATGCTTAATAATGCGAGTAAGTGCATGTCGAACAAGTGACTCTCTCCCTGCTTCAACTTCCTATAACAGACTTGGTTCGACCATAGTAGTTGAACCATGTAAACACTTTCTCATGTGCTACACATGGAAGACATCATGAACTCCCATCAGCTTTTTAGGAAGCTTCACTCTATATGCTAAAATCCCTACTGTCTCCAATATCGAAAAAGGCCTTACAAACCTTAGTCATTAGGATACCCCTTATCGGGGTAAGTCCAAAAGAACAACTAAAGATTTCAAAGTAAGAACACATGCATTATCTCATTGGTTAGGCATTTTGGCTTGGATCTAAGAGATCATTGGTTCAAATCTCACTCAACGTGATTCGAACCACTGGACGCGTATTAACTTGTAGTACGATATATACTATCTAAGGCTTTTAGTATAACTATGTAGAAAAGAATACATGATAGGTAGAGGATAACATATTATAGTTGGTTAATATCTCATGTAACATTATGATAGATGGAAAATTTTCAGTCATATATACAACAAAATAATTACTACTTTTTTTTTCAAATTATCACTAACTTAGTGAGCTTATAAATAATGTAATCAACGTTTTCAAAGCACTAAAGAACATATATCTAAAATGTTTAGTAAAAATAAACATTTAGATAATTTTGTACCTTTTTAAACTCTCTAGTGCATCAAACATAGTGATTTTGTTGTTCCACGTCTCTATTCAAACATAATAACAAATAGTACATTATATTGCATCAACCTAAAGTTACCATAAATAATCAGCTCACTTCACAAACATCCATAAAAATGTTAATTTATTATAGGGATCCATATACCACATTCTGGTAATAAAAATATTTGCATATACTTTTTGAGACTGACACAAACCATTTAATAATATGCTTCTACAAATATATAAAATACCATACATTTCCAGTATCACTAAGTGATTGAAAAACATTTACAAAATTTTGATCATACTTGAAAAACCAAATACAAAAGGCATCATATAAGCGAAGGAAAAGGGATTCAACTATATGCAGCATTCTTTTTGTCTGCCATAACAACAGAGGATGCAAATGGATCAGCTACATCATATTCAATAGTTCAAGCTGTAGTTTAGTGCTTAGCAAACCAAAACTAAGTTCAAGACCCCCTTGATTGGTACAATGTCTAGGAAAATGCTTGATGTTTTCTAAATAGCATCACTCATAGTCTCATAATGTGCCTCGAAATTTTGAAATGAACATTCTTGATTTTTGAGACTTCATCTGCATCACCTTCTTCCATGGCTTCTGCACTCTCACATTTTGTTTTCTAAGTCTTCCATGTTCTCTTTTAATGGCAAACCTTCAAGCATCACTCATAGTCTCATTATGTGCCTTGAAATCGTTAAAATGAGCATTCTTGATTTTTGAGACCTCATTTGCATCACCTTCTTCCATGGATTCTTCACTCTCTCATTTTGTTAGTTAAAGTAACATAATGAACCAGATAGGTTATCTTATGTATTATTATTTTGTAATAAGCGGTCCGAGTATAAAAGCCCAAAGCCCATTTTATTTCTGCTAGTAACGACTGTATAAATATAGTCTGTTTTCTGCATATACATTTTCAATACAATAATCATTTTACTTCTTTTCAATCTCTTTATTTCTACAATACAAAGTTTCATCAAATCATAGTATGGTATCAGAGCCACTCAATGTTTAAAAGCATTAAAAATCATCCCACTAATAAAAGAAGAAACTGATTATCATTAGATTGAACATCATCATCTGATAATTAGAACCCATCAGAGATTATTCTCATCATTTGGGTTTTTATCAAAAATTCATCATAGCTTCATGCCATGCCTGAAACATAAGGTCTCGACTGCAATCAAACTTTGACAAATTCAGAGATTCAAAGAAGGAAAATCAAATCAAAATCAAGAACTCAATCAAATTATCGAAAAAGCAAGTGTCGTGCTAGAAGCTTATCAGAGAAGACTCACCACTTAAGCTTGGCTGCATCTAACCTGGTTCTTGACTGCTGAAGAAGTTCTTGCATCTGCTTATTTCCTAATCCTCTCTTTTCAGACTGATCCTTGTCGAAGTTCATCATGACTGGTGATAACAATAACTTAGCAACATTTGAAAGTTTTGACAATACACAACAGTTAGAAACTGCAACTAAGAGTCACATCAAAACAGTGATCAGTCCTCAAAGCCAATTGATAAAGATGAATAGTTATCTATTGTGGAAGCTTCAAATTGAAACTACACTTCAAGGTTATGGCCTTGAGGGGTTTATTGATGGTACCATCCATGTCCCTCCAAAGTTTATAACTAATTAAGAAAACAACGTGATAAGCAATGAAGAATACACAAAGTATTATAGACAAGATAGACTTATAAGTTCATGGTTATTATTATCTATCAGTACTAACTTGTTATCTCAGGTTCTTGGCTGCAAATCGTTTAATGAAATATGGGGCACTATTGAGAGAATTTTCAATACACAGTCAGCTGCAAAGGTGATGCACTACAAAAGAATGTTGCAAAATATCAAGAAAGACAACTTACCCATGAAAGATTATCTATCAAAGACCAAAGTGACATGTGACATGTTAGAAGCAGTAGGCCACAAAGTATCAAACACAGAACAAGTTTTAACCATTCTAAATGGTCTTGGTGAAGAGTATGAAGTTGTGGCTGTGATCACATCAAAGAAAACCATGACACCTATAGAGTACATTCACTCTACACTTCTTGCCCATGAAGGAAGAATTGACCATAAAAAGCCCCTAGATTCAAATATGTCTATCAACTATGCAGCTAATTACAAGGGAAAAGGTCAATGAAACAGTAAAACAGATCAAACATATCAAAGAGGTGGTTACAACAACAGAGCAAGAGGAAAATGCAGATAGAACAACAATAACAAGCCAAAATGCCAAATATGTGAAAAGGTTGGCCACACTACAGTCAAGTGTTATTTCAAATTCAATGCAAATCATACAAAAAATAAAAATCAAAACAGTCGAAGAAGAACTAATCCAAATGTTAACATGGCACAAATTGACTCAAACAATCAATTAGAAGCATTAAAAAACTGCCAACAAAACATAGTTATAAAGACAGATGATGCAACAGATGAAAGCTAGTATCCTGATTCAGGGGCTACCAATCACATTACAAATAATGTGGAAAATCTGAACTTAGGGAAAAAGGAGTATAGAGGTAAAGAGTCTATACATGTGGATAATGGTAAGAGTATTGAAATCAGACACACTTGACTCACTTGCATAAAAGGTCGAAGACTGTTGTATCTCAACAATCTATTAAGAGTACCATAAATAAAGAAAAATCTCATAAGTTTATCAAAATTATCAAGTGATAACCATGTTTACTTTGAATTTTACCCTAATTATTGTTTAGTCAAAGATATACTCACTAAGGATATTCTCTTGCAGGGTAATCTTGACAAAGGATTATACAAGTTTAATCTTACCAACTCAAGAAAATCTAGAAGTTGTGAAAAATCCTGTAATCTGTCTAATGTTACTGATGAGAAAAATAGTGTGTTTGACTCTTGGCATAGCAAGTTAGGGCATCCCAATATCAATGATGTAAAGAAGTTTATAATGGATAATAAAATTTCTTTTGAAAATGTTACTCTACCATATGTATCCACTTATTGTCAGAAGGGCTAAAGACATAAATTATCATTCACTGATTCATAAACTGAGTATGAAAAACCACTTGAACTGGTTGCTGCTGATCTTTGGGGTCCAGCACCAATCAATTTAGATTATGGTTTTAACTATTACATATCATTTGTTGATGCATACACCAGATACACATGGATATACTTTCTTAAAACCAAATCAGAAACTTATAAGGTAGTAGTGCACTTTATAACACAATCAGGGAGACAAACTGATCACAAGTTAAAGATTTTGCAAACTAATGGTGGTACATAATTCAAACCACTTAATGATTTATTTCGAAAAAGAGGAATCATTCATAGAATAATATGTACATATACTTCATAACAAAATGGTCTAGTTGAAAGGAAACACAGACACATTGTAGAGTATGGTCTTACTCTATTAGCTCAAGGGTCTTTACCTATGAAATTTTGGCTAGATATTTTTAAAACTGCAGTCTATCTAATAAATAGGCTGCCATCAAAAGTGTTGAAAAATAAGTGTCCTTTAGAAATTTTATTCAACATAAAACCAAATTATCATAGATTAAGAATTTTCGGATGTCTGTGTTTCCCTTATCTAAGACCTTACAATGTTCACAAACTAAATTTTAGATCTGCTGCTTGTACATTTTTAGTCTATGCAAGCAATCGAAAAGGTTACAAATGCCTGGACAATAATGGTAAAGTGTTTATAAGCAGGCATGTTGTCTTTAATGAAAATATTTTCCCATTCTCTAGCATAGGTGTAACAACAACACAGAAAGTATACAATCCAAAGGTTTCAATACAAGATATACCTTTATATCAAAATGAAGAAAGGAAGGAATGGATTGAAGAAGGCTCAAATCACTCTGATCCACAACACATTGTGCTCAATGAACCCGGTCATGAACAAGCAGAGAAATATGATCAACCTACTCACGCTCCTATAAATAGTCAATCATACAAAACTAGTCAAGAAGGAGAATATGAGCATTGAGATAATGTACAACAAGACAATACAAGTGAACAAGCATGTACATTTCAACCAACAGAGAGCAGACATCCTATAATTACCAGATCAAAAAGTGGGATTTACAAACCAAAAATATACAATGCAACAATTATATCAGAAGAACCAAGGAACTTTAATGAAGCAGTGAGCAACAACAACTGGAAGAAGGCAATAGATGAAGAGTATAATGCTCTTATGAAAAAGAAAACATGGACTTTAGTTCATTTACCAGAAAACAAAAATGTTGTGGGATGCAAATGGACCTTCAAACTAAAGAAAAACCTAGACGGAACCATTGCTAGATGTAAAAAATGTTGTGGCCAATAGATATACACAACAACGGTGATTTGATTTTGATCAGACCTTTTCACCAGTTGTTAAATCAACTACCATCAGAGTTGTACTTACTATAGCATTGAACAACAAATGGAAAACCAGACAACTTGATGTAAAAAATGCTTTCTTAAATGGAAACTTAAAAAGGATGTAACGACCCAGAATTTCTGTCAATTAAAATTCGTATATTTAATTGATTTTAAACATTAACAAGTGAAATTAAACAGTCGAATAAATTTTATTTCGAATATAAGGATTTAATTTGATAATTAAATCGATAATTTAATATTTGAAAATACAGAAATAGTTGGAAATTGTGTTTAATATGATTAACATTGATTTGTAAATTTTTATTAAATCATATTGGAGTTAGAATTATGTTATAGAACTTTTAAAATTGAATTTAAAGTTAATTTGTGAAAATTGAATATTTTAATATTTAATTAACGAGTTAAAATAGCCATTTTTCAAACAGTCTCGGATTTCGACGAAACTAGTTTCATCGGATCTATAATGTTATAATATCGTATGGTTTCAAATTTCGTGTCAATCGAATTTACCGTTTGTCCGGGGCAAGCTAAAACGCATAGAAATTTGATTAACCGATTTAATTTAAAATCGATCGTTTATTGCCGTAACTCGCACACATGATCGAATTGGCTCCCGAAACCTATTCCATTGTGTCCGAAACGCGTGGTAAACCCTAGAAACGTCGGTCACCGCGCGAGATTTGGAGTTCGGAAAAGTCGGATGAATAGTGTTTTTCGTTGGATTTTCTATAAAAAGGGCTTCACTCTCTTCATTGGCAAACAATAAAACCCTAACCCTAATAAACATTCAGCCACCTCCAATAAATTCAATGGCCGAAAATGGCTTATCTTCTTCCCCTCCGATCTCCTCATCCATCGATTTTTATCAAAAGCTTTTAACTGCAAAGTCGTAGATCGTAACGAGATCTTCCTATCCAACAGTGGATTCCAGTCAACGTATGAAGCCAGAAAATGGCCAAGAAGGGCCGTCGTTTGCACACGATTTCCGAGTTCTAGATGAGGCCGAGCTCTTCATGGTGGTAGGTGGGGGTGTAGGCGAGCATGAGCTGTCATTTGGTGGTGGAGTGATGTTGTTTCGAGCGTCGAGGGAGGTGCGACTAGCAAGAAGAACGAATGGCCTATAGGTTCGGTTTTCACGTACAAACCTGGGGAGGGAGAAGATGAAAATGACGGCCACGATCTGATGCTACGAAATCTACGGCCTGGAATAGAGTTAGGTTTAAAAATTGAAAACAAAAGTTGTAAATTGAATTATATAAATTTGTACAATCTTTATAACGTCATAACTCTTTCATACAAGGGCGAAAACGTACGAAACGAATTGCGTTGCAATCGTTTTGACGAGCACTACGCAATGGAACCGGATTGGAGTCGTTTGGAGCTAGTTCGAATTTTGGGTAAAATTAAACGTACGTTTAATTTTATTCGAAATAAAACGTTGGAACTGAATAGGGTGAGAACTTCTCACTCAATCGAATCTGTTTCGATTTAAATTTTAAATAGTTAAATTTTAAATTGCTTGGTTGTGTGATTGGATGATAAATTGTTATCTATTGTGTTAAATAGACATTATACGCCGTATATTAAGTGGATGCTATTTATTAAAAACATATACCGCGAATATTTCACCTTGAAGTGAAATTGGTATTATACATGTACTTGGAGTTGATTTCCCGCATTATATAGCGGATGATTCCCTATTGCGTCGCATAATAGCGGATAATATTTTATAAATCTCATATACCGCGATATTCCGTATTGGAACGGAATTGGTATTGTGCTAATGTCTGTGGATGCAAGGAAACAGGTTGGAGGGATCCAATTGGATTCCTCACCAATATTTATTTGATTACAGATATTGTGATATTTGTTGATTATCATATGATGATATATGATGTTTGAATGCCGTGATTGATTTTTTTTTGGGTGTTGTTGCATCATTGGGTCTATTTTGGAGTTTTAAAATGTTAAAGGAACGATTTCTAATTTAAAAGGATTTTTAAAGTGATTTTTGGAAAGTATACGTTTTATTAAAATTTTGGAATTGATTCATTTTAAATAAATAAACGTTATAATTTTAATGTTATATAAAAATATGATTTTTAAGAAATATAGTTGAAAATTTGATTTTTGAAATATGGAGTTAATGATTTTATAAAAAATGGTTTAAATAGAGATTTTGAATTTATTATAAAAGTTATATATACAAGATTTATAAAATTGGATTTTTATAAATCAGAATAATGGAATTTAATGGAGTTTTTATAAATGTAAAAAGGGAGTTATAAATGAATCTTATAAGTAATAAGATTTATAATTTGTGAAGTTTAAAAGAACGATTTTGTAAATAAAAGATTTATAAGTAATTAACTTATAAATTAGAGTTTGGGAATAAAATTGAGTTATAAATTGAATTGGTAAATAAAGGAGATTTGTAAATCGAAGTTTTTATAAATAGAAATGGAATTTATAAACATTGTTTTATGAATCCGAAATCAATTGACTTTGATAAATTAAACATAGAAGTTTATTAAAGGAGATATATTCGTGATTTTGGATAGCGAATTATCCTTTAAGTTAAATGTTGTAATAATAAGAGTTTGGTTAGAAAGTATATTCACGATTTTGGACAGTGAATATATTATTAAATAAAAAGAAATGTTTTAGGGAAGTGATATTTTAAATAGAATTAAAACGATTTAAAGATGTTTTAAAATGCGTTAAGTATCGAATACATAGATTTCAACATTCATTATTGAAATAGACGTTTTCGAGAAATAAGGAAATGGTGGACTATAACACTATTGTTATAGTAAATGATTTCCGAAAGGAAATGTTTTATATATTATTGGTATTTATATATCTATCTTAATTTCAAATCCCTATACTAGTGATTTTGGGTTGTCGTAACGATGTTTTACGCAACATTCGATTTGACTCAAATAAATGTGTTTAAGAGAATGTTTTCCTTAAAGAATAAGTTATATACTTAATTGTGATTTAAGTATATTGAATATTTCCCAAATGTTGAAAATGAATAGATTTGTGAATTACTTATTATTAAATAAGTATGGAAATGTTTTTCCAATATGAAGGGAATGTTTTGAGATTTTATCTTTTAAAGATAAATTGAAAATGAATATTAGAAATCGATTTGAAAATCCTATATTCATAGATATTTTGGAAATGTAAATTCACTATGGAATTTATAAAAGAAAGGAAAATTTGTTTAAAAATAAACATTGATTTATTTTTGAAGTGTGGAAATAAATTTACGGATTTGGAACGTAAGTTTAAAATAAATCGGTAAGGATTTATTTGATTGATTTAAATGAACCATTTTAAATTTAAAATGGATAAATATTTGGAAGTGTTTCCGTTTAAAGAAATTGATTTGAAATTTGTTTTCAAAGATTGAAAGGTGAAAAATGATTTGAAATTTGTTTTCAAATGATTGAAGTGTGGAAAATATATCTTGTAAAGATATTTTGAAAAATAAATAATTTGGGAAGATTATTTATAATCGGATGATGTTGTGAATATTGATTGATAGTTAAATAACCGACTATCAATATTGACCTTTAAATGGGTATTTGTTGTGAATTGGTTGAAATTGAATGCTACACTTATTTTTAAATTATTGCGCTCGTTATTCGGATTACCCATTCCGAATAGTGATACGACGTAATGGATAGCATTGAAGACCGGTATTGAAGACTGGATATTTATGAAAACGGAAGGATTACCATCAAATGTTTCTACATCGGCTGATCTCCGATATAGAAATTTATTACCCTTTGTGATGGGAAGTCCGGTCGTGATTAGTGAATATTCGGATTGCAAGGACTTCTTTGTAAGTGCCTTTGGTTCCGTTCGATCCCGGAACGGACTTGTATGGATGTGTGTCTGACATTACAATTTGAGATGTAAAGCTAGTTTCTATCAAATATATTTCCGTTGGTGGCGGAGAATTTATTCTCTTAGCTTAACACCCTAGAGGTTATGTAGTTGATGGTTACTAGTGATGCATTTCCAATTTGGTAATGTGGCATACGAAGTGCTGTTAAGCATTTGTTGAACAAAGCACGGCTTTTGTATAAAGCGTAGCTTTGTGGACGAGACTTCGTCGGACCTCACACCCCGGAAATGGTCAAAACAGGAAGGATGCAGCAAGGTTATTAGGAGGTAGCGCCCCTTTAGTGTATGTCATTCCTTCTGGATAGAGGTGGCATCATGGTATGGAGCCCGGATACTTAACCTATGTTGTTGCTGCAAATTTATTACTTTGTGGTTGTTGGAATCCAGGATCCTCGGATATAGATCGGTTACGATCGAGGAATGACATATTCGTGTCAGTAGTTACCCAGTTTGAAGGGTAACCCGGTCTTGTGTTGGCAGAGATCTAACCGTAACATTAGGTTCTCGTGTCGTCTTTCCAGAGGCATACCCATGTGGCAATGGGGAGTTCCTTGGCCTGACCATTTGTTGGAAATCCAAAGAAACAGTACGAACCCTGTACGGTTTTAGTTGTATAACCTGCCATGGAATGTGGCGGTAACCTGCTATTGAACATGGTAGCTATAGTAGGTATACGATAATGGTCGTATGTTGGCTAAGATTTATATTCTACTTTCGAAATGTTTTCTACACTATGCACTAATAATAATATCAAAAATGATTTGATTTTTGCGTAGTAAGCATCTTTGACTATCATAAGGAGAAATCTCCTCCAATTCTGCGTTTGCATTGTGTGTGTGGCGGGAGGCCTTATGGTAGTTTCATTTTTCAAAAACATTGCGGATCTATTTTTTTAAATACTTCCTTTGTTGTTGTTTCAAAGATAAATAACTGTTTTAAGTTCTCACACCAGTCCCATGACTGACTCGGAGTTTATTGTTTCCATCCTAAACTCTAGGTGCCCACCAATTTCCACACGGGCAGTTTAGAGTCAGGTTATCAGGTTATTCTGGAATTCGGAAGTTGCTATAGAGATCTGGAGACAAGCTGGATGGCATGGCGTATCAACTAGTATATAGTATTTCTTTTCCGCTGTTTGTTGTTGTAAACTCTGATAATGTAATGAAATGTGATGTAATGTAATAACTGATATAGTTCTTTGCTTAAAGATTATTCATTTATCTATTATATGTTGTTCCGCTGCGATTGTGAGATTCTGATATTGTTCTGTTGTTTCTTTCTATTCTGTTCTATCTTTTTCTCTCTTCTTCTACCTTTTTCTTCTTCTTTAACCATAACATTTCGGTTTTCCGGCATTCGATTGTTCGGCAGTTGATACAGTGGATGTAATGATGTCGGTTTTCGAGCGTCGAAAAATCACGAACGTTACAGAGGAGGTCTACATGGAACAGCCTCAAGGATACGGAGAAAATAAAGACCTAGTTTGCAAATTAAATAAGGTCATTTATGGTCTTAAACAAGCTCCCAGACTCTGCTTTAACAAGTTGAAATCCACACTAACAAGTTTGGGATTTCAACCTGCTAAGTCAGACAATTCACTTTTCATAAAAATCAACAATACTTCTATTATATATATATATACATATATACATATATATACTAATATATGTTGACAATCTAATTATTACAAGAAGTCATGAGACAGAAATTAGCAACATTATTCGGTTCTTAGATCAAAAAATTTCAATAAAAGATTTTGGCGCACTAAGTTACTTTCTGGGTATAGAGGCTACAAGAATGTTTGAATCGGAAATATTCTTATGTCAAAGAAAATACATCATGGAAATCTTAACCAAAGCAAAAAATGGAAGATGCAAATTCATCATCAACACCAATGGTGACAAACCATCAACTATCAAAACACAGAGGAGAACCCATATTTAACACTAAACAATACAGAAGTATTGTTGGTGCTTTACAATATGCAACTATTGCAAGGTCAGAAATATCATACAATGTTAACAAAGTGTGTTAATTTATATACCAAAAGATGAACACTAAAAAGCAGTAAAGAGGATTCTTAGATGTCTAAAAGGAACAATCAATTATGGATTACAGTTTGAAGCATGCAAACATCTAAACATAATAGGTTATGCAGATGCAGATTGGGCTACGGACCCTGATGACAGAAGGTCAACAACAGCTCATTGCATGTAATAAGGAAATAATCCAGTCTCATGGTGTTCCAGAAAATAACAAATTGTGTTTAGATCAAGCATTGAAGCAGAATATAGAAGCAAAGCATGTGCAACAGCAGATGTTCTATGGATAAAATCATTGTTAAGTGAACTGAAAGTAAATACTAACACTATACCAGTGATGTGGAATGATAATCAAAGTGCAATCTCACTGTCTGGAAATCTAGTTCTACGTTCCAGGAAAAAAACATATGGAAATAGACTTGTATTTTGTTCGAGAGCAAGTAATGAAGGAAAAACTATATGTAAATCACATACCTTCAATTTACCAAACTGCAGACATATTCACAAAAGCGTTGTCTACAAAGAACTTTACCGGACTTAGAACCGAGCTCAAAGTGAATGAAAAGCAATGATCTTTGGACCATAAGAATAGATCTGCCACAAAAGTGACAGATCTACACTCACAAGGTTGTCTGCATGCTCAAGCTCTCTCTGGTTCGTACTCAAAGAGACAAAAGTGTCAAATCTTCAGAAAGCAAGGATCTTTGGACCAGATCAAGCATAGGTCAGATCTATACTGATAAGGTTGTCTGCATACTCAAGTCTCCTCTGATTAGTGCTCAAAAGTTCCTCTTCACAAAGACAAACACAAATTTGGCGTGTTATGGTCCCTACAGTCTCATTTCTCTCGAGATTCACTTTACAATAGCGAATCCACGACAAATCTGCCCAAATCTCACCGGATCTGGCTGTATATGAAGGAGATCTGACTGCGTATGAAGCAAAGTCAGAAGTTTTTCATGATATTTGTCACTTTCGCTCGATTCTCGGTGATTGTGGAGAAATAGTGAGATATATTCAACGAGCCGTTGCTTTTCCTTCAGACTGCACTCATTTTTTAAAGGAAAATTGAAGATTGAAGAGATTGAAGCGGAGCTGCCATGGGAAGGAAACCCTAGAAATTTTTGAAGGGGAGAGTTAAAGTAACAGAATGAACGACATAGATTATCTCGTGTATTATTATTTTTTAATAAGTGGTGCGGCTATAAAAGCCCAAAGGCTATTTTCTTTCTGCTTGTAACGACTGTATAAATGCAGTCTATTTTCTACATATACATTTTCAATACAATATTCAATTTGCTTCTTTTCAATCTCCCTATTTCTACAATACAAAATTTCATCAAATCATAATAGTTTTTTTAACTTTTCCCTGTTCTCTTTTAATGGAAAACCTTCAAGCATATTGGTAAATTTTAGTGATACCTTCCCTCATATTATATGGGTAGAGTTACAACGCATTTATAAAGAAACTACCAATAATTACTATGTAAACATATTAACATATATTGTTAGCACTTAAATGTCATTATACGCTAACAGTTTTATTTCATATTTCAGTGCAACCCCATTCTTGTAAAAATGAGTACTGAATGATGTAAGTTGCACTATATCGAAAACAAATCCTTTTTTTGGGCAATCAGTTTTGATAATAAAAACACATATAAATCGACCCAACAGTCTAAATGAGTATAGCTAATCTAAATCTTTTTCTTGCATGTATTCTTTAATTACATCTAACTGCAGTATGTATAACCCATTTAACTATTACTTTGGTACTCCATAACATTAATCTAAATGTATAATTATGGTGGCAGTAAATGCAGGTGGAAGCTACAAGTTATTCAATTATATTTGATGATCGTGAGATGTAACTAGTTCTAGTTCTATTTTTCCTTAGTTAAACTTAATAATTTTATTAACAACATAATATTTTTTAATGAAGTATGTATGTCAATGGGTATGAAGGTTTGAATTATTTGGAAATCTTTGATTCCTTTACGTATAATACGAAGAGTGTATAATACGAAGAGTAGTTGATGTTTTGTAAACAACATGTTCGTATGTTTAGTTATTTTTTGTGTGTACCATTTTTTGTTAACCGTTATTTTCTCTTTGGTGAACATTAATATATGTGTACAAATTACATCAAACTCTATTATATGACCAATGAGCACTAAAATCTAATTGCATCAAACTCTATTTAAGGTAGAACCTTGAAATGAAGAACTAACAAAACAACCTATTAGGACTTGAAACTTTTAATAAAATATAGTTTTCGACTTTATCCCCTCCAGACTTTGATTAAAACACATATATCTGTACACCAATCGTGAATCCAAAACAAAACCAAGTATAATCTTTTTAAAAGAAAAATAAATTAAGTTAATGACATATAGCTACTGTGTGAAAAGGAAAGATACCAAAGAATAATGAAATATTAATTAGTTAGCAGAGTGTGAATAGCCAGTTTGAACAACGTACGTATGTTTACGTGAATGGAAATGTTATACATGGTTTACACAAGAAACATGTCGTCACTTACTATGGTAGGCAAGCTCAATTTTTCTGAAAGATTCGCGTTCGACACAAACATAAATTCTTTCCTTGCTAACACTAACATTCCTACCTTAGTTATATCTATCTACCTATAGCAGAGTAGCACTTCTATATCTATATATAACAGAGATGCTTCATTTTGAAGCTTTTGAAATTAAGCACATATATGCCCTTGAAAGTTTTTAGATAAACAATGGATATTTTTGACAATCCTTTAGTTCGCGTTTCCACAAACAAAAATCACTCCACCTTTCCTATTTTCTAACATTTTCTTTTCTTTTCAATTGCCTAATTTCTTCTTTGAACTTCCAATTTCGGCCTAATCTCTACCCATGGCATGTAAAAATATGAAAAACGACAAGGGAGAGTGGGTTAAGAGGAAAGATGTAAGATTTGAGATCCATTACTTTTCAATTGATTAGGTTTTTGTTCTGTTTTCGTTTAATTACAGTAGCTTATGTACGATTGTATTCGTATCATATACCGTGATGAGTAATTTATGTGTTTGATTTTAGACTAAACGAATCTTCACTCCTTTATGATAGAAAAATTGAGGTGGGCCATTGAAACTAAAATGCACTTCAGATAGAAACGCCTCTATTGGTGATGTTCTGATTTCCATTTTATTTTCTTGACATATATCACTACAAGATAGAATGACTATTCCAACGGCTTCAAGTCGTTGGCAGCCGTTGATAGCCGTTGGAAAAGCCATTGAAATAGCGTTCATGCTTTCCAACGGCTTCCAACAGAAGCAACGGGATATTTCCAACGGTACTTCCAACGGCTACCAACGGCAAATAGCCGATGGAGACCGTTGGAAGCCGTTGCAATAAAATGACCAAATAGCCGTTTGTAGCCATTGCTAATCTGGATGAATTTTTTTTATAACAGCATGTCCTTCGCCTTCCAGCCACACATAATCAATAATAGTGGAAATTAGCCAGAAGGGCCTCTTTACCATGTGCAATTAGTTTCTAAGACACAAACGAAATAATTACTTTTAAGGACAAAATGCAAAATAATTAGTTTCTAAGGCTTAAAAACCTATGAAATTATGTCCTTAATAGTAATTGGACTGTTAACTTTGTACTTAAAAGTAATTATTCTGCTGACTTTGGCCTTAAAATTAATTTCTGTGAATGTGCGTTCTAGAAAATAATTGGACTACAAAGTTTGTCCTTCTAGTGAGATGCCCCTAATCAATATATATCTATTTCCACTCCATTTTCACTACATTTCACATACATATATCACATATCCAACACATTATACCACAAATAATATAAACAACCAAAAATTAACATCAAACATTACATTTTCAAACCAAACTACAAGTCAATATGTACATAAACAACAAAACCCTCACCAACACCAACTCCAATCCATATTCAAGTCAAAATATACAATGCAAACACTTAAACCTCACCACCTCAAGTCAATATATACACAATAACCATCAAACTCAATCTTCACCACCTCAAAGTCAATATATACAATAACCAAACGCAAAGACAATAATTATCATACCTCTCAAGCATCATCTTCACCTCCGGAAGCACCAGACGACGAAGGGAAGGAACCATGCCTATGCACGTACTCCGCTAAACGTTGATTCAGCTGCTCCATTGTATATCGTGAAGACGGTTCTGCTCTTGCAGCTGCTCAACCATGGCTTTAAGCTCTTTTATTTCTGCTTTGTCACACGCCTTTTGAGCTGCCCGAACATGCAAATAGAATGTGAGATGTTCACATTTGTATTATAATCATTTTCTTAAGCAATGCATATTTTAAAATGTAGAAACGTAAATGACGTGATCTTAAGCAATGCATATACCACAAGGAAATATATATTTTATTAAATGATAATGGTGCAAGATGGTAAATCACGTATATGTTAGATTTAACTCAAGTAGAAATCATCATATGTATAGTGTATCTAAAGGTTAATTTATTAAATATAATATTGCAATGTTTATAAGATTACCGCTTGGTTTCCATAGCCACAGCGCCTATTCCGCTGCGTCGGATCCATGATAACGTCGAAAATATTATCTTGCTCCTCTACCGTCAACTCATCGCGACCCGATTCTGAAAGCAGCTCTGCCCGTGCCTCCTGAAACTTTGCCTAAAATAAAAAACAATTTCAGGTTAAAAGTAGTAGAATAGGATTTAAACTTATCGATATTAATAAAATAAGATTTAAAATATGCATACATATGCAGCCATCGCCTTATCATCCTCATTTCACTGATATGTAATATTGCCAGCATTGTCTGCTTGTCTTGATGCGTAGGTGTGGGTAAATACCTCCATCATAGACACGGGACGTCCAAGCGATCTTTCCTGCAATAAATAATTTATATATTCTAATTTTTCATAGCTAATTACTGAACTGATTAATATACAAAATGTAATAACGGTTTAGATTCGTAATTGATAAATTTACCAAGTCCTCACGGTGATGTTGAAAAGACTTGGATCCGCCATGATGCATTACAGGATTCCTACATCTATTGGTGGAGTTCCTCTCCGACTCCACCTATAATTTAAATTGAATATTAGATTTACAAATTGCGAAATAATTAACTATATATTTGGTAGATTTACCTTGAACTCGTCGGTCTCCCACCAACTCATCCAAGAATCCCATACGGAAGCGCTCATCCAGTTCGGTTTCTTCTCCGATTTTTTAAGAGCTGACATTACCTCCCTGTAATTTTTGACGACCTTCAAATTCCAGTGGCACTGAACCATGGCGACATCGGGTATCGCCAAGTCCACTTGCCTCTGTACAAAGAGAAAATATTACTAATTTTTCGTTTATACTTATTCATATAGTAAAGTGGTATAAACTCACCTGAAAATCCTGCCAGATGGCCTCCCTGACTTGGTCAGGCATCTTATTCCACTTAGGCCAGCAATCTATCATCCTGCTCATATATGATTTCTTGGAAATGCCAAGCACAATTCCTGAGGGCACCAAATCAAATCCCCTGTGTTAAATATAAAACAAAGCTTTAGACGTGTGTGTGTGTGTGTATGAACAAATTTATATTGTTATCATTTTAATTTTGATACTTATGCTTCATCAGCCTTCGGCTGCAAATATACAAGTGGTCGAGCCAGAGGCTCATCACTACTCTCGCCGGCCGAGCGAGAAGAGCTACGACGTCTGGAGCCTGACATAATACCTGTTGAAAGTTTCATTTTTAATTATAGACATAGATAAAATGATGATGATATGTGGTGCATGTAATAAAGTCATTTTTAATTGGTAGTGCATGTAATGATGATGATGATATGTGATGTGTGTGCGTGAATAATTGTAAAAATTACTGGATATTACTCAGTCCTCCTTATTTTCTGATTCAAACTCGATCTCGTGTTCTATATCGTTTTCCTCTACATTCTCAAATGCTTCGACTAATACATTTGTTTCATCATTTAATTGTCCAAAATCAGTTTGATTGTCTGTAATTGTAATTTCAACATTTTCCTCGATATCTGATTGATAGGCTTGTTCTTCTGTAATATTCTTTCCATCGAATGTAAATCTCGCCTTGGTTTTAAAAACCGCAGACCAATCCACTTTATCACTTTTTAGAGATGGATAAGGGGCGTAATAAACTTGTAGGCTTGTTTGGCTAGTACAAAAGGATCGTACTGCTGATAACGGGAGGTATGTTTTATTTCTTTAAGATTATAATTTGGATGCACGTTAATACCAGAACCTAGAACATTGCTGAACCAGTTGCATCTAAATAAAAAAACTTCCTCTGCTGGTCTTATAAAATATGTCAATTGCAAAATCTGGGTTAACACGCCATAAAAATCATGTATATGATTATTAGGATCATCACTGCCTTTAACAAATACACCGGTATTCTTTGTTAATTTTTCGGCACCGTATTCTTTGGTGTTGAATTTATATCCATTAATGAAAAATATTGGATACGTTTTAACTTTCCTTTTCGGTCCCAACGCCAAATGTTTTAATCCTTCATCGACCACATTATTTGTATGATCACAAACGTAGTTCGAAAACCAAGTAGCGAAATTTTTGCTTAAATCGCCGTTTGGATTTTGTGATTCATAAACACTGCAAACAAAAACATAATATATTGCTTTATTATTAATTTACACATGCAGTATTAAATTAAATTTATCAAAACTTGTAATCTGATAATTACCTAATAAATGGTGCAACTTCTGGACAATTAAGAAGAATATATGTGTGTGCTACATGGTAATCACTATCATCTAACCATACTTCTACACATTTTCCAGCATGTCGACCATGTTGTTTAAAAATAGATAACACATCTTCAGAAGAAGAATCTTGTTCAACGCCCTCATCATTACGCGCAACAATTTGAAATGATATATTCACATGATTATTGAAATAATGTCCTAAAAAAAACCTCAAAAAAGTTTCAACGGCTCTATTCATGGCTGCCCAGATCTGAGTATTGCGAAATTCTTCTTCTCTTCTCCTTCTCCTCGAATACTTCTGTGATCTCACTAATTTCATCTATTATTACTGCTGTTGGATCTCTGTTTGTCATCTTCTATGGAAGATAGAGGGGAGTTCGTTTTGTCGGGCTCATTTGTTCGAAGTTGTCCCTCTTTTGCAGCCATCGGCGCTGCCCTGCTAGCGGTGGTTGATGCCCCAATATCGGTCTGCTTCTCTGGCCTCAACTCTATCGAAATTAGGGTTTATTCCCTTATCGATTTTGGGGCTTTAGCTCGTAATCGGTTTTTGTGGGTTGATAACGGTTTCATGGAGCTTGTTCCGGTGTATTGTGGTGGTTTTTCTTCTGTCCTCTCCCCGCGTCAGACAGTTTCTTCGGCATCGACGTCGTCTTTCGCTTCGGCACCAGCTGCTGGCTCCAAGAAGGATTTCGTCGCCTTCTTCGAGCCTCGGCTTTCTTTTGCCAGTGATTGTGGGTTGGTTCCGTCAGGTGAGGTTCCGGTGTTAGTGGGTTCGCTTTGCTGTGGCTCTGCTGAGGTATCGGTGGATTTGCCTTGTGCGGCGGTTCAGGGGGATTCGGGTCCGGTGGATTTTTCGTTTGAAAGTGATTTGGACTCGCTGGAGGAAGGGGAGTTCATCACCCCTCCGCCTCGGGGCCGGTCGGTTTCGAATTGGTCCAGTTCATCTGGTTCTGGTGTTATTGTGGGTGTTTGTGTTGGCAATTTTGAGCAGACCGTTGGATTTGTTTCTGTGGGTCTTGTTGGTGGTGTGTCTGATAGCGGTGAGGTTGTTGCTCTTGGTTCCCTGTTTGATGTGGCTTTGGTGTTCTCTGGGTGGGAGGAGTTGTTGTCCCCCTTTCGGCCACTTGTGGTGGTGCGTGTTTCTTCGATGGGGCTGGTTGTTGTTGGCTTTCCCGCTGGTGGTTGTGGTTGGTCTGTTATTTTGGGTGGTCTAGAGTGGGGCGGTCAGTTTTCTGGTTCGGTTCCTGTTGATATGGAGTGTGGTTTGTTGCTGCCGCAGGTGGTGGGTGGTTGTGCTTTCTCTGATGCTGTCTCTCTGCAGCAAGTTTGGCTTTTGTTTGGTGGTCAGGTGACTTTTTGGTCCTTGTTTTTCTTATTTTTGGGTAGTTTTGGTTTGATGTTCGTTGGGTGGAATCGTTATGCTGGTTTGTGGTGTGGCTTTATGAGCATGGTTGCGTTTCGGCATATGCTCCCTGACACAGATCCACTCCCGGTGGTTGAGTGTGTGTCAGGTCACTTTCACTTTGTTTTAACCGTTAGGTGCGAACAGAGTTGTTGTTTCTGTTGGGTATGTTTTTCGTGCCATTACGAGGCCTGGCCCGTGTCGTGGATGACGTTTTTTCGCGACTTCTCCTTGGTTGGTCCATCCTTGTCCCGTCGGAGAGATCTCCCTGTCAGGGTCGATTGGCTCAGGAGGCATTCCAGCCCTGTGTGCATAGTGTACCATGCATCGGTCCACTATGCGAGCAGCCTGAAATGTTGCCAGTCACTGTCGACTAGAGAGGGAGATATCTCAGCCAGGGTCACCTTGCGAACCATTCCCATCTCGCGGGGCTGTCTGTTTAGTGACAGTCCGGCATGGGTAAGGTTCCTACAGCATCGGGGGATGTGTATTATTAGCTCCCCTACATTCTTTCGGTTTCCCCTTTCAGTTTCGTCTTCTCCTGCTTCTCCGTCAGCTCATTGCTCCTCTGTTTGCTCTCTTCCTTCGTCTTCGTGTTCTATTTCGATCGTCATTCCGATGCTTAGTCCTGCGGAGATCGCAGCGATTAATGAGCGTCTTTCTCGCCTTACCGAGAATTCTGCTCCTTCCTGTGCTTCTTCTTCTTCATGTTCTTTGGTGTGTTTTGATGATTCATCGGCGTCCGAGCCTAGGCGTCAGTCTAGACGCCGTGCTGCGCGTAGTAGTTCGAGAGGCGCTGCTGCCTTGTCTCGTACTATCCGTACTCGCTCTATAGCGGCGACTGAGCTGTCCGAGAGGACGGCTCGATCCTCTTATTATCGTATCTGAGCTTCATTCGTGCTGGTCTTGGGTTGTATCGTTATTCTTGTTGCTTCTCTCCTCATGTCGAACTTCCTTTTCTGGAACATCCGTGGTATTGGCAATGAAGCTTCTGCTGCTAGACTTAGGAGGATTGTGCGTAAGCATTCCATTGGTCTGGTGGCACTTTTGGAGCCGTTGGTGGGTTCCGGCGCGATCTCTCAGACTCTCTTGTCTCTTGGCTTTGGTGGCGCGCTAGCCAATGAGTCTGGTAAGATCTGGATACTTTGGTCCAGAGATTGCGTTGTTCGCCCTGTTTTTGATTCTTCCCAACTTTTGTCTGTTCTGTGTCAATCCTCCTCTTTCCCGCAACCGTTCATATTTTCGGCGGTTTTATGCCAAGTGTGAACGGTCTGAGAGATTATCTCTGTGGGAGGACATCTTGTCTCTAGACGGTGTTGGGTGCTCCGTCTCCGTCGTCGGAGGTGATTTCAATGTTGTTGCTAGTCAGGCAGAGAAATTAGGAGGGAGGGCTATCAACCGGCAATCGGTTTCTGATTTCAACTCCTTCATTGTTCGATCCGGTTTAGCTGAGTTTCCTTTCGTTGGCTCTGCTTTTACTTGGTCTAACAACCAGGAGGGTCCAAATCATATTCTCTCTAGGTTGGATAGGGTCTTTGGCTCTGCGGATTGGTTTAACCTTCCTTTCTCTTTCTCCCTTTCTCATCTTCATCGCTCTTGCTCTGACCATGCGCCTTTGATCTTACGATGCGCTTCGCGGTCGTTATCTGGTCCTACTTCCTTTCGGTTTCTGAGCATGTGGAATTCCCATCACTCTTTTTTACAAGTGGTGGAGGATTCGTGGTCCGCTCCGATTGAGGCTGCTCCGATGGTGGCTTTCTCTCGGAAACTGAAACGTCTTAAGCTCTGTCTTAAGTCGTGGAATTCCCTTGTTTTCAAGAACGTTTTTGATCGTGTGAGAGCGGCTGAAGAGTCCTTGATTCTAGCCGAATCCTTGTTCGACGAGAATCCTTCGGCCGTAAATAAGGAGAATTGGGCTCTCGCCCAACTGTCTTTCTCATCGGAACTCCGTATTGAAAACTCTTATCTTAGTCAGAAGGCCAGGATTAAATGGGTGGTGGAAGGTGATATGAATTCCAAGTTCTTTCATTCTTCAATCCGGAAGAAAGCAAATTTGCTCTCTATTCGTGAGATATTGAGAGAGGACCAATCTGTGGCTACCTCTCCGGCTGAAGTTAGAGATGTTATTGTCTCCCACTTCCAGACTTATCTTGGCCTTCCTTCTGCGTCTGAATCGCATTCGGACCTTTTGTCCTTTATTCCTAGGATTGTTGCGTCTGAAGGAAGTGAAGCCCTAGCATTCCCTCCTTCGTCGGATGAGATTCGTGACAGTGTTTTTGCTCTTAGTAAGGATAGTGCCAGTGGTCCGGACGGCTTTAATGGGTCCTTTTTTCGGCGAACCTGGCATATTATCCAAGCTGACCTCTGTCTGGCCATTCAGCATTTCTTTTCTGGTGGAAGCCTTCCCATTTGCTGGTCTTCCACCAACTTAATCCTCATTCCGAAGTGTGATAATCCGAAGGCGTGTTCGGATTTTCGCCCGATCAGCATTTGTAATTTTGCCAACAAAATTATATCTAAGGTTTTGGCCACTCGTTTAGCTCCGTTGCTTGACCGTGTTATCTCTTCCTCTCAGGCAGGTTTTGTGAGAGGTCGTTTGATCTCTTGCAACGTTCTTCTAGCCCAAGAACTTGTTTCTTAGATTGACCGCAAGGTTAGGGGTTCTAACATCGTTTTCAAACTTGATATGGAAAAGGCCTATGATCGCATGTCTTGGTTTTTCATTATCAAGATTCTCCGGGCTTTCGGTTTTCCTGAAACCCTGATCGATTTGGTTTGGAGGCTCATATCTAACTGTTGGTTTTCTGTTATCATTAACGGATCGGCCAATGGTTTCTTCAGGTCGGGAAGAGGTATCCGCCAAGGAGATCCTCTATCTCCAACTCTTTTCGTTATCGCGGCTGAGGCCTTCATTCGTGGGATCCACACGTTGACTGTTTATGGTCAAATTCAACGCTTTGGGATTCCATCAGGTTGCCCGCTTATTTCTTCTCTGTCTTTCGCGGATGACATTGTCATCTTCTCTAACGGAACCAGGTCTTCTATTCGTCGTCTTTATAATTTCATTCATCTTTACGAGCTTTGCTCGGGCCAACGGGTCAACTCTTCTAAGAGCTGTTTCGTTCACGCGAAGGACATGGTCCAATTGCGTGTTTCTTGGGTCGAGTCTTTCACAGGGTTCAGGGCTACTTCTCTACCTCTCCCTTATTTGGGTGTTGTTCTCTACAGAGGTAGGAAACTTAACGCTATTTTTGATCCCCTGACGGACAAAGTCAGGGGAAAGATTATTCGTTGGAATGCGTCTCATCTTTCTCAGGCGGGCAGATTGGTTCTGATACAATCAGTGCTATGCTCTATGGGCACTCATATCTTCGCCGCTATGTCCCCTACTTCCTCTTTCTTTCGATCGTTCCAATCTTTGGCTTCTTCCTTCTTTTGGGGCTCCAAGGGCGACAATCGTCGCCACCAGTGGGTTTCTTGGGATTCTATTTGTCGTCCAAAGAATGAGGGCGGGCTAGGTCTACGCAACCCGAAGGACATCTGCTCTGCTTTCGCTTGTAAGTTGTGGTTCAGGTTTGGTACCAACGACTCCTTATGGGCGAACTTCCTCCATGCTAAGTATAGGAGACTGGCCCCGTCGGGCTATTCTGGCTCCCCGTCTTTCGCTAGTGAAACTTGGAAGCATATGCAATCTGTCAAATTGCTAGTTGATTCTCATAATGGTCTAATCGGATGGGATGGCGGCTCCTTTTCCATTCAAAAGGCCTGGGATGCTTCGAGAATTCATTCCCCGTCCCTTCCTATTTTTACCTTCATCTGGGACGCTCGTATCCCTCCTAAAGTTTCCCTCCTATTGTGGAGATTACTCCATAAGGGGGTTGCTGTGGATGTGAATATTCAGCGAATCGGAATTCCTCTTGTTTTCCGTTGTCGTTGCTGTGGTAACGGGGAGTCGGAGTCAGTGGATCACTTGTTCTTCGGGGGATGGTGTGCTAGCTCCTGTTGGCATTACTTTGGCTCCTTATTAGGAGTTCGTGGCCCTATCTCCTCGTCTCAAGATTTGTTATCCTCTTGGTGGATCGGTAATTTAGGTAGATCCCTTCGCTCCATCCTTTTCCGCTTAATTCCTTGTCTTGTGTGCTGGCACATCTGGTGTGCGCGGAACAAGGCAATTTTTGATGACTCTCCAATGAATCCGCTATCCGTTATCCGGAGGGTTCGTGAAGATGTATTCCTGGCTTTCCGAGGGCGTCCTTTCAGAGGTAGGGTCTCCTCTCGTTCCGTTCGTTTGGTGAACCTTTTATCTATCTCCTGTTCTCGCTCTCCATCCAGAGCGGGTATCGGTTGATCGCTGTTCCGAAGACGAGTGGTTCTGCCCTCCAGTCTCCTTCTTGTCCGTCTTCCCCCACCCTTTTTTTTTTTTTTTGGCTTTCAGGTTGTAGATTTCTTTGGGTGGTTTCAGCCCCTTCTCCTTATGGGTGTGTGGCTAGCTTGTGGCTGGATTTCGGGGCCCTCTTGGGTTTAGCAACCAGGGACATTCGTTTTCCACCGCCTATTTCTGGATTGTGGCCGACTATGGACTTTTAGCTTCTTCTTATCGACTGTCGGCCTTCTGCTGCTGGATTGTTGCGTGGTTTCTTCTGCATTTTATTGCTTGGTCTCTTGCTGGTCTTGTTTTCTGTTTGTTGGGTAGAATCCGTTGTTCGGTGTCGGGCGGTGGCCTTGCCGGAGCTCGACTCGGATAATGGATGGACGGTGGCTTTCTGGGGATCCTCAGTCTGTCCTTTTATTTTGTTCTTTTCGGTTACCTGTCAGGCTTATTGACAGCTTTTGGTTGAGCTGATATATATATTTCCTTTTTCTTAAAAAAAAAAAAAAAAGATTATTGAAATAATGAGAGAAAAAGAACGATGCTTCTTCTTCGATATATGATTTGCAAATTGAACCTTCAACTCAAGATTTTTGTCTTCCTTTTTTCTTTAAATGATTTAAGTACCTAATAAAAAATATTTCATATCAATATTGATTTTTATTTATACTTAAATTAACATTTACATACTCAGTATTAATAACATACCTCTCGAATGGATACGTCCATCCATATTGCACAGGACCTCGAAGATGTGCCTCAAATGGAAGGTGAACAGGTAAATGCTCCATTACATTGAAAAAAGCTGGAGGAAATATTTTCTCCAGTTTGCAGAGCAGTATAGGGATTTCTATCTCAAGTTTACGAAGACGGTCAACTTTTAACGTAGTTAACAAAGCTCCTTATAAAATAAACTAAGTTCTGTTATAATCTTTCAAACTTTTACGGGCAACAATTCTTTGAAAGCGTCGGGCATCCCACTCAGTCTTATGTTCTTATAGTCGACACATCTATGAAGATTAGATGAAATTCCATCAGGAAATCGTAATCCTTCCATCCCTTTTAACAGTACTTTAACTTGGTTGTTATCTAGTTCATAACATGCTTTGGGTTTTTTAGCGTCATTTGGCTTCATATGAAGCTCAAGACGATTACATATTTCTTCTATATCACGTCTTGATTTCAGATCGTCCTTAGTCTTGCCCTTAACATTCAAAAGTGTAATAAACACATTATCGAATACGTTTTTCTCATTATGCATCACGTCAATGTTATGACGGATTAAGAGATTTTTTCAATAAGGCAACTCCCAGAATATACTCTGTTTGCACCAATTATGAAACGTCGATTTACCTTGGATTTCAGTTTGATGCCCGGTTTCATGTATCTTTGAATAATCTTTTACAAGTTCATATATATCTTCACTTGACCAAATCATTGGTGGTTGTAAAGTCTCATGTCTATTAGCTATGAAGTTTTTTTTCGTCCCTTCTAAAAGTATGATTAATATGGAGAAAACGTCGATGACAATCAAACCATGAAATTTTCTTCCCATGCCGTAAAGAAAATGCTTGTGTTACTTCCATATAGTAAGGACAAGCAAAACGACCGGCCGTACTCCAACCCGAAAGCATTGCATATGCAGGAAAATCGCTAATAGTCCATAACAAAGAAACGAACATCCGAATTTTTTTTTCGATACGTCGTATGTTTCAACTCCTTCATAACATAATATTTTCAACTCTTCGATTAGTGGTTGTAAGTAAACATCGATACCCTGTGTCGGATCATCAGGGCCAGGGACGACAATTGTGAAAAACATATATGGAGTTTTCATACACATCCACGGTGGTAGATTGTAAGGTGTAATGATTATAGGCCAAGATGAATATTTAGAACCAAACTGAGAAAACGGTGAAAATCCATCAGTACACAAACCCAGTCTTACGTTACAGCTCTCCGCTGCGAAATCGGGATATTTCTTATCAAAATACTTTCATGCTTCTCCATCAGATGGGTGTGTTAAAGTACCTTCTTCAAGTGTTCTCACACTGTGCCATCTCATATGATGCGCTGTTACAGATGATGCATGTAACCTTTGAAGTCTAGGAGTGATAGGTAAATAATGCATGTGCTTGTATGGAACTTCTTTTCCCTTTTTTTCCTTGGTTTGTATCTTCTTGATTTACATATTTTACAATTCCGAAGACTGACATCATCTTTTCAAAACAACATGCAACTATTTAGACATGTATCAATTTTTTGATATGGCAAATCGAAAGATGGCATAAGTTTTTTCACTTTATAATAATTTTCGCATATTAAATTATCTGATGGCATATGGCGTTTAGCAGCTTGTACAACAACCGCATATCCGGCTTCTATGAGGTTGTACTTTGATTTCATTGCAATGTACTCTGCAGTTGCCGATAATTGAGTGCCGCTAATACATCCATTCCAAAGAGGTTTCTTAGCAGCATCTAATAAATCATATATTTTTTCGCTCCAACATTTGGTTCCTCTTCGACGTTAACATCGTCGTTATAATTTCAACAGTAGGGAACATTGATCGTGCTGCATCTTCAACCGTATGTTCTATGTGATTCGTCGTACTAACTTCATCACTAATGACCTCTATTGACTGTTCTTCGTTGCATGTTATAATTTCTCCAGGACCTTCCCACACCAAATAATTGGTTACGAAACCATATTGGCGCAAATGAATTCTAACCATATTCGATACTAAATGCTTCAACAATTTGCACATACTACAAGGACAATGAATTTCTACGTCGTTTCCAATATTACTCAAAGCAAATTCGACACACACATTTACCCAGTTAAGAAAATGTTTACTTATTGAGCCTCCCATTTCTCATCTTTGATACATCCAGCTCCGATCAATAAAATAATTGACCATTTTTCCTACTATAAAACCTATGATCAATAGTAAAAAATTAATAATCAAATTCAATAAACACATTTAGATTTTACTGTTTTTTATAATCCATTTTCGTTTATATACAAAGTTATATTTCTTGATATTTCGTTCACATTTTTGTACCTTTTGTGATGGTCGGTCATCCTACTTCCTATTACAAATACAATAATAATTACATTTCTTAAATCATATCATTATAAACGATTTTTCAAAATTTCGGCATCACTTCCCCCGCATTCCTTGTATCGTACACATATGCATGTACATAAGGAACGAAAAGGAAATGCCATCGAAATTTTGTGAACCGTCTATAACGATATGATTTAGAAAACGTAATTACTTTATAGTATCTGTAACTTGTCCAATACAGGGACAAATCCAACAGATATTGTATCAGATGAATATGAATATCCGTTTTGCAATAAAAACGAATATTCATACAACGATCATATACAACACTTGTCAAACGGGGCCAAAAATTCACTAAGGGATTTAATTTTTTTTATATGTTACCGTTTTATTAAATATATAAAATAAAGCATATTATGCATTATTTTATTTATATTCTACTATTTTACTAAATATATAGTAAATTATATGATTTTTACTATTTCACAAAATATATAATTCATGTCTATATGTATACTAAATTATATACTTATTTATCTAATGCTAATATATTTTTTAAAAGATATAATTCATGTTTGTAAAATAGTCGACTAATTCATGTTTTCCTAATATTTTACAAAACATACACAAAATAATTTAAATTAATCCTAACTAATATAATGGAAATTCAAATGCGCATTTACACTAAATTATAAACATATGTATATATGTGCATAATATATACACACAAACAATTTGGACATTTGGATGGTAATAATTGTAATTAGTACTTAGTTTGGTATAATAAACAATTAATAGGCCATTAGATACAACTATTAACAACAAATCAACACAAAATTAGAAAAATTTAAAATTTTAGGGTTTTAGGCAAAACCTGATTTTGGAGATGTCTGGGGATGGAGAGAGAGTGCTGGCGTTGATTGATGGCGTCGGAGCGGCTGCCGATTGCGTGGGGAAGCTGGGAGCAAGAAAGGAGGAGGTGTGGAAGAGGGTTTTTGTGATTTTGGGGAGGAAGATGATAATGATACAGGTCTCGGCCTCGCTGCAGGTTTACACGAATATTTCCAATGGCTTCCAACGGCCGCAAATGGCTCTTTTTCAACGGTTACCAATGGCATGTTAAAAAAATAACGAGCCATTGGTAGCCGTTGGAAACTCCCATTGACGGCCGTTGGAAACCTGTCGTGGCTATATATTGTATTTCTAGTAGTGTATTTCTATGGTTATTATTTAGATCATTGCCTCCTCAATTGATATTCAGATTTGCTTGATCCTTATATATGTTAAATGTACATATTAGTTGATTTGCTTAATCTTTTATCGAGATGGTATTAGAAAAATAATAGGAAAACCAAATCTAAGTGAAGCTTTTGAAGCATCCATAAATGACGATGTCGGTGTGAATTGGCTGTATATGAATTCTTATGTTTTTTTGTATTCTTCGCTGCTGTTAGCTTAATGTTATTCTCTTGGTTTCGCTGCTTAGTGCTTTTGGTATCAAACCAAAATAAATTAAAGTCCTTTTAGTTCAAAAGAGGAATTTATAAATATCATAGTCTTTTCTTCTAATGGTTGGTACTAATTCCCAAAGTTTGTATTTTCATAATTTTGATAATATACATTTTGTGTTTGATGAATTGTATATCAAGCTTCAGGATGAAAAATATGAAAATATTTATTGCTTGCTCTAATGTATCACTCCTATTTTTTATGGAGTTATATCTCCAATTTTTTTTTCAAAGTTGTATTTTGGATAATTTTCATTCTCTAAATTTATAACGTTTTATTTTCAGGGGAAGCACATAGGTGGAATTGGAGCCTATGGCCAGCTGCTACTTGGATACAAAATACATGTATTAGTGGTTTGTAGTTGCCTTCATATAGATCCATAGGTGTGTGAGCATTTTTGAATTTTACTTCTTTGATATTCTTTTTTGCAGTCTGCTATAGATTTGAGTTCATAAAGTTATTGGCCTGTATATTCTGTTTGAGATTAGTGGTAGGATGTGTTAAACTTCCTTCCATTTTGCATAGGGTGGGCTGGATTTACAGTAATATGACATTATCAGATCATATTTAGCTGTATATATATATATTAAAAAAAAAAAAATTATGCCCCAGTGATTTATGTAAAGAAATGGAAAGTCATGTTATTAAATGTAATCCATTATGTGAATCTGCACTCAATATTTGTGAATGAGATTGCTTTTTTGGAAAAATTTCATTAAGTAATAAATTTTACATTAATAAGTGACTAAACTTATGAAAATTGATGCATGCATGTTGTGACAAACCATAGAAATAATGGGACTCCTCCATTTCCAACTAAATTAAATGAGTGTACATTTGGATTAATTTTTTCATCCCTTAATTTTTTTTCTTTTCCATTCCGTTTTAACTTTGAACCCTACATCCCAAATTGACCTATATTTTGATATTGAATTCAATATAAAAATATGACAATGAAGAAGTAGATATTTTAAAGCGAAAAGGGAAAAGTCCCTTCTCTTTCGCTTACAGTCCAATGATTAACCAACTCGGTAGTTACTTTGTGGATTCACTGCTAGAGTAATTTAAAATGGGGACTGGACCATGAGTCAGCCGGAGTCGGCTACGTCTGCATTATGGAGTCGGCTAGGGACGGTCAAATTTCTACTAAATTTTGCGTCGGCTGGGAACGACCTGCAACGATCCGAGTCGGCTAACGTCGGCTAGCGTCGTCTATTAAATTATTTTCCCAATCTAATTATTATATACACCTATTTCGTTTGAAAAAATAAAAAACACAACTAAAATGGCCAAAAAAATAAAATTGACATGTATGATTATTAATATTCATCCAATGACGGGTCGTGATAGGTTAAATTAGTATTTTTGATGATATATGTCTGTGTAATTCGAAAAGTTATCATTGTTGAAAATCTAACTCGCATGACAATTTGATGCTACTTTTAGTTGATACGTTATACAAATTCGATAAAGGTGATTTTAAAGAATTAAAATAATTTTTTAAACCGTTGGTTAATCAATATGAAATAAAATATGCGGCGTAAAATAAATTCTTTGGATCTTATGTCGATCTAAGATATTTGGACATGTTTATAGAATATGGTTTAAAAATATACGATCTGGGGTGTTGATCTTGAGTTTCAAATTTATGGCCATTCGTGGACTTTTGGACAAAAAACCCTTTGTTCGAAGGCCGAACGACCTTCAAACGAGACCAAATTTGAATCAGCGATGCTTCGTAATGTTTTATTCGAATCCGTACGGTTGGATTCGTAAAAAAATTATCGAAAATAAAATTATCAAAAAAATATGTCATTTTATAGGAGTTAGCTATAACACTTATAATATAAGTGTTATAGCCAACTCCTACAAAACGACATATATAAGTGTTATAGTTAACTCCTACAAAACGACATTTCTTCGACAATTTTATTTTCAATGATTTTTTTGCGAATCCAACCATACGTATTCGATTAAAACACTACGAAGCATCGCTGTTTCAAATTTGGTCGCATTTCAAGATCGTCCGGCCTTCGAATGAAGGGTTTTTTGTCCGAAAGTCCACGAACGACCATAAATTTGAAATTCAAGATCGACACCCCAAATTCGTGTATTTTTAAACCATATTCTGTAAACATGTCCAAATACCTTAGATCGACATAAGATCAAAATAATTTATTTTTAAGATGCATATTTTATTTTATATAACTTTATTATACCAAATACATTTAAAAATTCATATTGGATTACCCAACGGTTTAAAAAATTATTTTAATTCTTCAAAATGTTACATATAACCACCTTTATCGATTTTGTATAACGGATCGACTAAAAGTAGCATCGAATTGTCGTGCGAGTTAGATTATCAACAACGAAAATTTTCGAATTATACGAACATACCAATTTAACCTATCAGGACCCGTCATAATTGGGTCAATAATAATAAATGTCAAATTTTTTATTTTTTATTGTAGTAGTGTTTTTTATTTTTTTAAACGAAATAGGTGTAAAAAAAGAATTTTAAAAATATATATATACGGGCCTACCTTAGCCATCACTAAATGGGCCGATGCCAGCCGACGCTAGCCGATGCCATATCGAGTATACAGGTTTCAGCCGAGATCTTTTTCTCACTTCCTTTTCTTACTAAAAAACGATTTTTTTCTTCCCCCATCACCGATTCCGACCCTTACCAATCGTCACCCTCCGTCGTCGTCGTCGTAGAAGCCCAAAACTCGTCTGAACTCGCGAAATCTCCTCTTCTTCTTGAATTTGGTAATTTTCTAAACCATAATTTCGAATTAAATTGTTTAATTAGGTTTAAATGCACATTATTGTGATGATAATTGGGTGCAGGTATTGCTAATTTAGTATATTAAGTTATTTTTACTATGAAATCGTTGAATTTGAAAGTGTGAATTGAGAATAATTGGGTGCAGGTATTTAGAATTTGAAAGTGTGAAAGTGTGAATTGGGAATTGAGAATTTAAAAATGTGAAAGTGTAAATTTGAATTTTATTTCTGATCGATCTCTTATATTTTATATTTGGATTGAGTGTGGACGACTTGGTCGTCGAGTGTTGTTTGAGTGGCCTGTGCGCCTTGTATTTGGATTGAGCGAGGACGTCTTGGTCGTCGAGTGTTGTTTGACTGGCCTGCGCGCCATGTGTTTGGGTATTTATACCTGGAAAGTCTCAGTAGCCGGTCCATTCGGACTGTGCCGATATTATACGAAGAGTGTATCGCCTCGATGCGCTACCGTTTATTTCTGACGCCTAGGTGAAGTGACTATTTGGATATTTATTGCTTTATATGCAGTTAACATTTTAATATAAATGATTTAAAGGAAATAATTATAAATAAACTTTTTACCTATTTTAGTCTATCTCTAATTAATATAAATAATTTAAACAAAAATAAGACAACAACAAAGCTTTAGTCCCAGAAGGCTTTGGTAGATTAGAAAATACGATAATAATCATATAAAACTTCAGATGCAACTATATACGTATAATAACAGAAAATAAATGCTGTTAAAATTTCTAATATATATATTTTTTTAAATTAGAAAAAATGTTCAACTATCTTCTCGACCGTATCTGGATGTATGAAAGTCGAACAGGAACGAAAGGTTCAACGAAAAAACATTTTAAGGATAGTGTACTTAAATTTGTTAAATTCGCTAAAGCTAATAATGAAGAAGGCGGCACACAAATTCGTTGTTCGTGTCGTAAATGTCTATATTTGCATTATCGGAAACCAGATTTAGTTATTGTACATTTTTGTAAATCCGGTTTTGTGCCAAACTATTATTTTTGGGATCGTCATGGAGAAGAAATTCGTGCATCTAATTGTGTAATGCCTGAGGCTGAGGTGAATAACTTATTGAAATAAACCATAAATCACGTTACTCAAAATTTGATCCTTTCGTATTAGCCAAACAAGCATTGCAGGTTTATTTTGCTCTGTATCCATCACTAAAACGAGATAAAGCAGACTAGTCGCCTGTTTTTAAAACAAAGACAAGATTTACACTTGATGGAAATAATATTTCAGACGAAGTAGCTTATCAAGCAGATCTTGAGCCAAATAATGAATTAATAATAACTGATGGTCATGCTGATATAGGGCCTTTTAACGATGAATCAAATATTCTAATAGAAGCATTTGAGACTTTAGAGAAAAATGACGATATAGAGTGCCAGACCGAGTCAGAATCAGAAAACGACGAAGATTGATTATTAATTAGTGATGATGTAATGTATATAAGATGGAAATTTGTATCGTTTATTGTATTATTAATTCTAAACACTGTATTAATGTAATGGAAATTCATATCGTTTGTTGTATTATTATTTTATTATTCTGCCGTGAGCTATATGTATGTGATTATTAATCAAGCGTTTTTTCTAGTTATGAAATGATATATTTATTTTTTCATTATATGAAATGATATATATATATATATATATGCATGTTTCTAGGAGATATTATGTCACACGGCAGGCAGTCCCAAGGTTCACGAGACCCTGCTCTTAGCGAGGGTATTAGTGGTACGGCCGATAATCGCCAGAGGGCGTACTTAGTACCGAAGACCGATGGGGGGTAAGTATTTAATTTAATGCAACTTCATTATATTATTAAGTGCATGTTACTATTATATTTATGATTTATTAACTGAGAATATCAAAATATATTCAGGGTTTCGATTTACAGCCGTCCGAGCCCATTCTAGCTGTGTCTCGCAACAGCTACCGTAGTAGGATGACGGATTTGTGGGAGCATTGCGATAAGTTCCCACTTTATATCAGAGATGCCATATGGGCTGACCTCAGGATAAGTATAAAATTCTAATTAATTAGAGATTGGCATATTTGATCTTTGAAAATTAATATGCAATTTATATAATTCATTTAAATTTCAATGTGCAGGCGTCCTTTATTGTGGATCCCAAGATCTCGGAACGTTCAAGACGCACTAGGAGAGGAAGATGAGGAAAAAACAATAGAGGTACGCTCTCCAAGATGAAAGAGGCCGGTTAAAAGCCAAACTGGATGAGCGAAAATTTGTATGTGCGATTTGTGCAATATTGGAAAAGCGAAGATGCGAAGGAAATTTTTCTACTTTCATATGTATGTAATTATAATTCGTTTAAAAGTTTATATAATAGTTAAATTATACAGGCAGTAACATCGAGAAACTCCGCAAACAGGCTTAGGAATCCTACATCACACCACGGTGGATCCAAGTCTTTTCAACAATATAGAGAAGAAATGGTAAATGTAAAAATTATTATTTTTAATTTACTTATAACATTGTTTAGTTATATATGTACATATGTGTGTGTATATATATACATTCTTTAATCATATCTAATTTCAGACGAGGGAGAGAGGTGGTGTTGCACTGTCTCATTTGGACGTCTTCACCCGAACACACGTTGTGGAGTATACAGATGAAGATGGCGTGGTAACATATGAATGGTCAGACGTCAAATCAGTGAATATCCGGGTACAAAGACTATAAATTTTTTCTTATTTAATAATACATTAAACTGAATAATCATCTTCTCAAAATTATATTTCTAAACAGGGTAGAGATGCGATCAGGAGATTGCTCGCGTGCTTGCAGAGTCTGAAAGGGAGCAGTTGACCGTTGAGGGGACAGACAAGATATTCGCTCGTATTACAGACCCGCCGACCAGAAATATACAGTATGGATATGGAAATCAAGTGGTAATCTTTACTGAATTTAATTAATTCATTAACCAGTTTACAAATTTTATTGAATATTACGTATAAACTATAACTATGAATTTATTAATACATAGGCGCAACGCAAGCCGCTTACACTAAACAACAAGCTGAAGAAACAATAGCAGTCCTACAAGCACAAGTCGCCGAATTGAACGATTGAAGGAAGACTGGATTGAAGCAGCAACTAGACGAGGCGATTGCTGCTTACTTGGTAGAGCACGTGACGAATATGCCGCCATCACAGGGATATGGCGCCGTTGATGATTGGGGTGAGTGGTAGTAAGTTTTTATATATGTTTTCTGATGAACTTTGAATGTCTTGTATATTTGATGAACTTTTGGCTGAATTTTGTAAATATTATAGATATTTGTGATGATGGACATTTGGAGATGTATATTGATGTTTTGTGGTTCTTAGTTGGGCATATATGTGATATATATTGTTGTTTGGTGAAGTATATTTGAGGAATATATATGATTGTGTGGATGGAAGATAGAAATGGCTGCTGGAAATGCAGAAAAATTTACCCATATTAGCGTCGACTGGAATCGGCTAGGGACGACCTATGAGTTATTTATTTTACACGTGGACTACACTTAGCGTCGGCCGGAGTCGGTTAAGCGATTCTAGCCGACGCTAAACTAGGGGACGGACCCGTCCTCATTGCCGTCACCATTTCACTTGGCGACGAGGTATTTAGCGTCGGCTAGAATCAGCCGGAGTCGGCTCGAGTCGGCTAAATGCCGACGCTAAACAGTCTTCTCCTTGTAGTGATTCAAACTTTAGATCGACGCTGCATATATAATTAGTGTTGTTTTATTTTATTTTAACCATTATGTATGGCACGTCCGTTGGACGTGTGCAAAGACAACCGCGAGTTAACTTCTCTTTAGTATAAAATAGTACATACAAACATGCATAATTTTTCATAGATATAATTTTCGTGTACTACTTTATATATAATAGCTGACTTTGTTTTGCATGCATGCGTCATATTGTATAAACAATTGGATGATTTGTAGTCCTTACCATGGCATGATGTTGCAAGTAGCTCAGAGCATATCCATAGTAGGCTCGTATGCTCAGATTATCCCATGTCTAAAACATGCCTTGTCCTACAACTGCCTCAGCTTATCCCCTGTCCAAAACATGATTTTGTACTGAAATAGTTGTTCATGTGTTAAATTATCGATCTAGAAAAGCATAACTTGTTTTTGATGTATGTATTTCATTGGTTCAAGTAACTAATGTTACTAATTGAAGCAAATTCAAAATAATGTTATGAAGTCCACTCGATTTGAACTTAGAACATACGAAATCATCAAAATTGAAAAATATGTTGAATTAGAGTTATGGTATTGAGGTTGTAGGAAAAATTGTAACTATAAAATAAATACCCGGTTGACTCAAATGAGAGTTTTCATTTTTTTGGGACCTTCTATTTGAAATAGTTTACTCTCTTGCATGCTCAAATCTAGACCGTCGGCTCTCGCGTCGTCTCTCAATTTGTATTTCAACCATAACAATAAATGGAACAATATGAAGCAATTCGGTAAAGTTCAATATGAAGTTGTTTGGTTAGCTTAGAAAATAGTTGTATTGCATTTAAGTGAAGATATAAAACAGAACGATTTACTTATATAGAAAGATAATATGTGAGTAACAGTAATATATGCTATGAATGAGTAAAAGATGAGAAGCTATGGAAGGAAATAATGGACTCCATCATAAATATATTTTATTGAGTGTACCATTAGTAATGGACCATGTCAAACATTTCAATTCAAGTGCAAGCTTTTACACAACAGCTCCATTCTCTTTATATATGTAAACTTGCCATTTTTATATATGTAAACTTATGGTATAAAATATAAGACGTTACCTATAACACAATGACATATATACTTATTTAAATATCCATCAAAACTGATATATTCACAGTAATAAAATTCACATGGATCAACTCATGATAAGAAGTGGCAGGATATTTCATTCTATATTCTAGTTGTGGCTTTAGACACGTAATTTTTCACATTTTGGACAATAACAACGCCTGCCTGTAGCTAACTGATTTGATACATTACTTGTTTCATGCAGTATGCACACCATTAATCATGCTTCACAATATTTAGAAATATATATACTACATTTATTGTGTGGGTACACCTATGCAATATGTATATGTGGTAAGTACATCTTGTGTTAGTTGTGTCATGCAACACATAGTTATAATGAGTACGTGCATGTTATATAAATAGTTAATACATAGCAAGATTTTTGTACCATAATCTTGAAGTAAATTGATGTTGCTCAACAGTTTTAGTCATAACTTCCAGTTACCCTTCACTGTTTTTGACTATTTTCTTCATTAATTCTTATACATCTAGCTATAATAGTTTTTTATTGCAATTTTGATAATTGACTAAGATTTAGATAACTTCTACATAAAATGTGTTTTAATGCCAATAATCATAAATAAAAATTCATCAACAAAATAAAAATATACTCATTTTTATCCGTAAAATTTACAAACTTCAAACTTAATATTATAACATTTTTAATTTGATTCATTACCAAAAGTTCAAAAAAATGTCTTATCAGCTACTGCTGATTAGCCTATTTTATTATGTCCCAAAATGTAGTGATCTATGATTTTCACATAATTTTTCACGTTTTGGACAATAACAATGGCTTCTGACAATAACAATGGTTGTCTGCACGTAACTGTTCAATTAAAAGTGAAGATGAACTAAGTACATCTAAAACAAAAACTGCTATAGTAAACCTGTTAGCTATATGGTACATATGTGCATGTAAAGGCCAAGTATACACAATATAATATCTAGTAAAGCCCACGATATACCCATTACTTTCAGCAATGATGACTGAGAGAGGTTGTTAATGCTTTTAACAGGACCACCTGATGTAATTTGAACTTTAATCCTTCCAACGTCAACTATTTTTTACTTGAGATGTGAAACTTTGGTGCCATTTTCTATAGGTCCGTATACATCACTTTCATTCAATTTTCTTTATTTTGTTCTTTTTTGCCTTAGAACCAAAACCAAGCTTAGGCTATCCATTGGGATTTATTTCTTATAATGTATTAAAATCATGTGATGATAATATATGTACAGGAGGGACAACTTCATTACCCATAGTATTTTATTTTATTTTATTCTATTACTTTAAAGCTCGAAGCTTGAAGGTAAGGCTGGAGTGCATGGTGCATGCTTAGAGGAATATATGTACTAGATACTTTACATAGGCATAGATAATTAAATTATAGAAAGTGAAAGTTACATAAATGTGGGCGCTGAAATAATGAGTCAGTTAATATAACTTGTTACCAAGGGTTCCCTACTTATATGCCTAAGTAGTAGATTTGTGTATGAATAAGGACATATCGCTTTGTTTAAATATTATATGCTACTGTACATAGAAGCTTTTAGACCACATGATTGCTTTGTTTAAATATAATAGGCTAATGTACCTAGAAGCTTTTGGACCACATGATTGCTTTGACAGCCGACATGATGGGTACTTTGTATTAGCTCTATTTGATCATTCAACTTTTGTTTGTTTTTCCTGAGAAACCAAAAAGCAGATGGAGGTGTTTAATGGAGGTCTTCTCTGGTTTTATGCATGCCTGTGATATTATATTTCCTTTCAAAATCAAGCAGCTTGGTTCCAGGACATTCATATTTCTATTTTTATGTTCAACTCATGAGCACTTTTGGTCAGAATAATATACCATCAAGGATTTTGAATTCTTATCATATTAATTAATGAACTTTCACATTAATTTTATGTTAACTGCAGTTATTTGTAACATAACATTAAACTAATAATTAATAACAACTATCTATTGAATCAGTTTTTTCCCAAATTTTTTCCAACCCAATCCGGTGCACATAAGCACAATATACATTTGCTTGCTCTTCTCCTTTTCAACTCTTTACAAATGCTCATTTACTGTGCATGTTGCATTTGCTAAGAACGCACTCCCTGTTTTTTTACTATAGATACCACATTTTTTTAGAAACATATATAACCTAGTGCATAAGACTGCTAGTTATAAGTTAAAAGAAACAAAAATCATGATTATTTTATCCTACCGCAGTGACATATCTATGCAATTTGTTAGAATGTTTACATTTATAATGAAATTATTCCTTTATAATAACCAATCCTTTATGACTAATTTGTATGAATATTAATGTCTGGATTGCTTGATTTCACTCCATTAATTTTCTTTATGCCAAATGCATGACTTAGATTGATAGTGTGATATACAAAAATTCCATTACCACATGAAGTTGGAATTGAGTGAAAATGATTTGCTATTAACATATACAAAATTGTCAACCACGTACAAACAGATACACACTAAGATATACAAAAACACAGACCAATACATAGTAACATATACACGAACACATAACCAATGCACACGCTTCTTTTAATTTTTCCAGCAATCCGTGTCAATTCCTCTGCTTGCCATTGTCTTCCTCCACCCTTGATCTGCATCCAACCCGCCGGAACTACCAACCTCCTCCCTTGTTGAAGCACACCAATCAGCACCCTTGGCCTGCCTACATCACCTCTACCCTCGGCCAAAAACTCACCACTGTGGCCTCCTCCGCCTTAGCCTCCTTCCTGCTGCGTAAAACCCTGCTAGTGCCAGATCCAGACCTTCACTCGAATTGCCAAGCCCCGCCTCCAACCTGCCACACAAGAGTCCAACCAAATCCGAAGCTCCAGCCTATGTCTTTTAATAATTCTTCTTTTCCACTTGTTATTTCAGGGTTGGCCATAATTAAGGTGTTGGATGATGTTAGGTAGGAGGAAAGCGTTAATTTACGATAAAAATACAGCGCTTACCATAAAGGAAGAAGAGTATGAAAACAAATGCAGTTTCCATTGTTGAGTTATGGATATTCATTGAGTGGTGATTGCTATAGTTACCGATGCAGTTTTTGGTATGTATGAAAAATGCAAGAAGCAAAGTGGTTGGATCATTCTTGTTTTGCATTCTAATTAGCAACGCAGTTTAAGAAAAAACATTCCATAAAGTTTGGTAACGGTGAGATTATGGATCAGTGTAGAGACATGGAATTGAAAGATAAAAATATCCCAACCATGGCATGAAGTTTGAAAGGGTAGTTTGGACAATTCAAAGCTTCAAAATGGGGTATTCCTATATAGATTAATACTATTTTTTGGGACTTATTATCCATGAAGGAATACAACATCAAGTGGCAGCAACAGATGCAAAGGTGCAAAGATGCAAAGGAGCAATTGCTGATAGGAGTCCTACAATAAATGTTCTAATTAATTTATGTAGTTTTTTTTTTTCGAAACAAGAATTATATAAATAAACAACACTAACTGTCAACAAGCCTAACAGGTAACCAACAGTAAAAGAAACCCAAAACCCGGCGAAGCAAGCCGAAACAGGAAAAAAAAAATAAGACAGGAAAAAACGAATAAATCAGCCGACAGAAGGCGAAAAGTCAAAACACGGCAAGAAGCCGCTAATAAACACAACAAAATCAGAATAAGCGGAAATAGCTGCCGAAGGTTCCTCCCAGAGGAGGAAACAATACAAAAGGATGAGATCCAGCAAAGGCAGCCGAAAAAGAGAACGGCTAGAATAAGAACCAGAATAGCGACCACCCAAATCTAAGCATTATAGAAGAAATAACAGACCCCATACCAAACCTATAAAACCAGAGCCTGCAAGCAGAAACCACTAAATCAGAGGAAAAAATAGGGGGGGTATTACGGAGTCGGGTAAGCCAGAACCACCTGGCTTAAGGACGTTCATCAACCAACTCCCGCCCTATTGGGAGGCTGAGAACAGAAAATAGATAACAGAGTCACTAAATGGCCAGAACGAGAGCTAATCGATCCCTTGAAAGGTCTGCCTCGAAAAGCAAGAAAAACATCATTCCTAAACCGGCGAATAACGGAGACGGGATCCATGAGAGTTTCCTCAAATATTGCCTTATTCCGCGCACACCATAGGTGCCAGCAGATCAGACAAGGAATTAAGCGAAAAACAACAGAACGAAGAGATTTACCTTTGATTCCGTTCCACCAGGTCAACTATAAAGCCTCCGACGAGTTGTTGCTACCTCTGATACCTAAAAGATTACCGAAATAATTCCAACAGGATCTGGCTGAGAAACCGGTAAAGATTAAATGATCCAAAGATTCTGAATTCCCGTTGCCGCAACACCTGCAACGGGAAACAAAAGGAATACCAATCCGCTGAAGGTTCTCATCAACTGGCAATCCCTTATGAAGGGTTCGCCACATGAACATAGACACTTTAGGAGGGATTCTGGCGTCCCATATGAAGGAGAATATAGGGAGAACGGGGGATGACAGACGAGCCGAACTCCAAGCTTTCAAGATGGAAAACGAACCACCATCCCAACCGGATTGGCCGCCGTGGGAGTCAGAGAAAGGTTTGACCGATTGCATGTGCTTCCAAGTTTCACTAGCGAATAAAGAAGATCCGGAAAAGCCTGTGGAGGCCAGACTATGGTACTTGGCTCGGAGGAAATTCGCCCAAAGGGAATCGTTAGTCCCAAACCTGTACCACAGCTTGCAAGCAAAAGCCGCACAAATATCCTTAGGATTTCGCAATCCAAGCCCGCCCTCGTTCTTGGGGCGACACACCACGTCCCATGAAACCCAGTGATGACAGTGATTGTCAACCTTTGACCCCTAAAAGAATGAAGAAGCCAAAGATTGGAAAGACCTGAAGAAAGAGGCGGTAGAGGAAATCGCTGTGAAGACATGAGTACCCAGCGAGCCTAACACCGACTTGATAAGAACCAATCTTCCTGCCTGAGATAGAATCGAAACATTCCAACGAATGATCTTTCCCCTAACTTTATCCGTCAGAGAATCGAATAGGGCGTTAAGTTTCCGGCCCCTGTAGAAAATAATACCCAAGTATGGAAGCGGTAGGAAAGCCGCCCTGAATCCTGTGAACGAATGGACCCAGAAAACCCTGGAAGGATCCGTATCCTTCGCATGAATTTATGTAGTTGTATTAATGATAGAGGAGAATTATATATTAAAAAAATTAAGCATGTCCATCACAACTTTTCAATTATTCTTTCCATAATTCATTTTATCCCTTTCTTCCACATTCTAATTACTCTATGATCCAGATAAATAATTCAAAAAAAAGAAGAAGAAGATGAAAGTTATCTCCCAATAGCAACCAATGGCCCTCTCAATCACTGTTAATCCTCGACGACCCGTCCGATGCATCGTGAAAGAATTAATTAATCCAATGGATGTGGTGTAAACTTCCTAGGCGGTTGAGGTGGAATTTATGCGTAGGTTGTAAATATTTCTACTTCAATGGGTTTTGTTGTTATTCATTTGTTTGACAAGTTATATTTTTACAGATTTACCATTAGCGGTGATTCTTATATTTCAGTTTTTGATTTGGGATGTTATTAAGCATATTTCCACTATCATTTTGCAGATTTGATTAATTTGTTAAAATAGATTAGTAAGAATATGAATTGTATTATAATACTCCCCATGTAAGGTTTGATATAATTCCTCACACAGCTTGATTTTTAATTATTTAGGCTTTGTTCAGTTCTTGATGAAATACCTGACTAATATGACTTCATTTTATTTGCATTTTTAGAAAGGAAGAAGGATAGCAAGTGAAAGATCATTTGGTTACACTTTAAATGATGTGTTGACTTATGACCGCAACCATTTATAAAGTTGGTCAGTTTTTATGAATTATATCTTTTTCGATAATTTGTAAGATTGCGTAAAGGGAGCAGAAATTATTGTAAGGAAAAAAATTGCATTTCCACTTAATTGTATCAATTTTCTCAAGGCTAAACCTTAGTGATGTTCTACTGTTCTAACAAATATTAATTATGCGATTTAGCATTTTTGGAAACGATGAGAAGGTATTTGTTCAGCAAAATCTTACCAAGCACAGTTCGGTTCATTATGGTAGAACTGGTGAAAAGGAAACATATTATGCAACCACTATTTTATTTATATCAATAGTAAGTAGTTGCGGATGAGTTGAAAGCAACAACTTTTATTTGGTTAAAACAATTTAATAAGTTGGTTGGATTTCTTTCCAGGATTGCTGATTTTTTGTTGGAAGGCATTGTCCTAATTGGTTTCTGTAAAGTTAATCTTGATAAGAATCTTAAACACACGTTAGTTTCTTCACTTATTTTATATAGTTGAATTAATTATTAGGCTATAAGAAATTTGTCTGATATTATATTGTTCCTATCTTATAGAATATCAAAAGAATAGACTGAACTCAACTATAATAAGAGCTGTATATATTGATAGGACTTAGGCAGAGAGAAAAGGAAAATCATTTGCATGTAAAAATTGAAGGGTTCGGTGGAGAGAGAAAATTTATTGATTTTGTACGGTGCATAAAGTTCAATTTAACAATCATTTTTGTACTTGAAGCTACCAAAAACCAAACCTCAGGTTTGATGTTGTTATTAATGACATAACTACCCTTGAATTTCTCCCATTCACTTTAGTCTCATAGGGATATAACTGATTTTGAAATTAATGTCTTTTATCATTTTAAATACTCATTATTAACATGTATCCAATAAGCACATATCAACATTACCCTAGATAATTAAGAATAAATTAAATAATAAATACAAATTATTTAGTGGATAGATGGAGCAACTACAAAATAGGGAGAGCAATAGATGTGCTCTTCACATGCATAGGATACAACCATAAAGTTTTATTTTAGTAGTCTACTTCTTATGATTGCTTCAAATAGTGTGCTAACATTTTGTGAAAATAAGAAACAAAAACAAACATTTAAAATCCGAATATGGATTGGTTAACTTTCTAAGTTCTTGATATAACTAAAAATTCTCCACGTATTAATACATTTTATAAAATCAAACATTAAAGGGGAAAAAAATGAAATAATGAATTGAAATGACACAAATCTAGGAATGCATGTCTATGATTTCTCTTTGGTCTCTTTTTCCGAGTGCTTTAAACATCAATAACAATATACTCTCAAACCCTTGAAACTCAACTATGAACATGTGAGTGCATATATAAGCCATTGGATAATCTGTCATATATTCATCCGATCCGGTTCTTCCATTGCTGTTACATAAGAAGCCTCTGACTTCATAGACCTTGAAGACAAAGACTGTGTTAAGTTTTTATCTTTGATCTCTTATTCTTCGTCTTTGTAAACTTTGGAGCCTTATCTTATTCTAGCCTTGGGTAATCTTTAGATATTGTAAAAGATCGTTTGTAGTTTACTCTTGGTTGGTCGAAATCTATCAAGCTAGAATGTGTTGATCAGTTAAAGCATTTGTTAATTTATCACTTTAAAGTAAATCCATTTCTCATTTTCTACAAAATGAGAATGTGGAATTATTATTGTCATGAAAATGCAATTTTGGAGCTGTAAAAGTCTTTAGTAGTATTCAGAATATGCAACATAATTCATAGCTAAGAAAAGGAGAATCAACAACAGTATGATAAAAACACCATATTGGTTAATTTTGTGATATAGTTGTCCATAATGCAATCACTTGCTCATATAATGTCCATAATTAAGTATTTAATTTTGTATAGTGCTTAAAGTTAAGTTAACAGTCTTTTGAGTGCTTGAACCCAGCAAAACCAAACATCGGGCTTGATATTGTTCAAGGTTTTCGTGAGTTGGTTAGGCAAAGAAGTCTTATAGTACCGTTATCGTGTCATTCAATTGCCATTTGAACCTCACGTTACATTTTTTGTTTATACGAAAAAGAAGGGAAATAGCTTTTCTTAGGTTACATACGGTAAATAGGAAAACAATTTGGTTACATTTTGTTCTGCTTCCCATGCATCCAATATTTTGATTTAGTGTGTGTGGACACACAAACACACACATATTGCGTTGCTAAGAGCACCACCCTTTATATTAGAGTTTATATTAAAGGCACAACATTCGACGATTAACCGCCGAAAGAAAAAAAATTTTTACACTGAGATCAACCATTGATCAAGCAGTGTTTGGTCGGTGGGCAACCGCCAACAGAGTGACCTAGCACAGGGCACAATTCCCTTAGCAACATTACATACATACATGCATATACATATATGTAAATATACACTTATTATATATATACATACATACATATATATATATATATAAGTGTATATATACTTATATATATGTATACACACACATACATATGTATGTATATATGTATAGTGTGTGTTACTAAGGGCACTACATTCAATGGTTAACCGTCGAATGAATTTTTTTTTACACTGAGGTCGAACCGTCGACCAAACAATGTTTGGTCGGTGGACAACCACCAACAACGGTGGCTCTCTACACACACGTACATATATATATATATACACATTTCTGTGCAATAATAATGTGTTTTTCCTTTATGCAAGTTTTAATATAATGTCAAGTTAGATGAAAAGTTAATCGCAAAGTATATTTTAGTTAAATTATGTTCAAAACATAGATAAATATTATAAAAAACTAATTTAGTTCTTTTCTCTACACATATAGCTTGAAGCAACAATGGAAGTAGGTTACAACCATTAGAAAGATGAGTGACGTAAATACACATATACTTGATTGGATACCATTCTAGCTTACAACATGTTTGGATATGTCTGTTAAAATAAATGGTCTTGGTTTCATCCTAAAGATTTTCTCGGATCACTTTTAAGTTCTGGAATATTCTTAAAGAATTATGAAGATTTTTAATCCGTTATAAAATTGTATATATTCTAGCAAATACTAATTTGCAATAGATTTTTTAATGCTTCCATCTTGATTTACTGTGTATATCTGAACATTTAGTGAATATAAGATTGCCTAAAGTTACTATTTTTAATAATATTTAACTTTTTTGACATTGTCTAAAATTATTGTTATTTGGCTTTTGTAATTTAAGCAACAAAATTAAGTATTTCCCCACGAATGCTCAGATCATGAGATGATCAAAATTTTAAATGATGCTCAAATAGTTGTTTGCAATTTTTTTTTTTTGTTTGTTTGAGTAAAAACAGAGTTTATTAACCAACACCAAAAAACTGTCAACATGCCTGACCCAAAAGCAACGCAGGACAACAACACCGATTAAATAAAAACAAAAACATAAAAAGATAGAAAATATGACAAAACCCCCAGAGGCTGGCGTGTCAGAACATGTGCCATATTAGAATTCAATTTGAAATCAAACATAGTTAAAACATGTGCCATATTAGAAAAAAGCATTAATTTTGCAAAAAAGAAAGCCGAGCTCTTTTTTTCCCTTCCACGGGCTTAGATATTGGTCTACTTTTTTTTCTTTTATACTATACGCAGGAGAACCTGACGAACCGATAAACTCCTGAGGAGAATTCAAGTCGTGCATATCCGCTTCAACTCATGGTACTATAACAGTCAGGTTTCTATTTTTACAAGAATTATGTGCAAAACATGATTCAAATCTAGGTCTGTTAATAGACCTAAATATTGGTCTGTTTTAATATGTTTTTTCTTACTAAAACCCACTAAAAAGAATCAAAACTTCCACCTCCGAATCATTGTTTTCCTTTGCAATATATTTATTTTTCATATATATAGTTTCTGCATGCATAAAACAATAGTAGCCTAAGCTTTTGATATTACAAAATTTGTCTTGCATCTTTAACCCACAATAATTAAATAAATCATGGTAATTTTGTACTTTACGCACTCCACAACATCATTTTCCACCATATCAGCAATCCTCGCTTCTTTCTCAAATTCATTACATTTCCTATATTCTTTGTTAAACTTCGGTGATTTATTAAAGAATAAATCAATAACTATTGAAGAAAGATTTGAAGAAAGATTTCAGTAATCATCAACAACAAAATATGAAATCCATTAAAATCCACACTTTTGATTTCTCTTTTCAAACTTTTGTTCCTTACCATAATAAATTTAAAATTCCTCATCATGGAAATATATAGTGATTTAAGCTACCGAAATACGATCACAAATATAGTAAGCAAGGAGACCTCTATTTATGCATATGACCATTATTTCATGATGAATAAACTTGCGCTCAGTTTTTTTCACACGTCCAATTGACATGCCTAACGTACTGGTATAGCATAATCCGTAACTTTTTATGCATGTGGAGTTCATAATCCCCTTGGACAAAGTTTACGATCTCTTTAGATTGAGTTCTTACAGTTTGTTCTTCATGTCCATGTGATTTAAGTTTGTTTATGGATGATAATCTAAATGATATACGTGGCAGATATATGTTTGCCTATCGATCAACTAGGGACTTCTAAAACTTACCAACTTCAAATTATTCATTGTTTGGGCTTTATGGTCTAATGGAATTCATAAATAATTTTTGGTGCTAGATAGACACATTTAGGCATGTGATTATAGGATCTTGCATGATACATGAATGTCATCGTAAAATTAAATCTCCTGATCTGTTGAAATCGAACTCGTTAGAGATGTTCAGCCGCTAGGCAGAGATCACTGTTAATTGAAAACAATAAACATAATAATTGATATTTAACATGCATATAAAAACCTTAAGCAGATAATCAAATAATAGGAATGGACGCAAAACATTTACGTGAACAGGAGCATGTAATATGAGTAGAAATACTTCACTTGAGCACGATCGGTAGTCTTTACATACCAAATTAAATTATCATTATTATTTTGGACTTTATGCTCTAACCAAATTCATATAATAAATTTATCGCGTTAAAATGACTTATTTAGATGTGTATTAAGAGTCTTTCATGACAGATGTCGGTCATTAGAAAAATCAAATTGTCTGACTTGTTGAAATTTGTTATTAACTGAAAACAACAGTCTGCATGCATATATTAAACATTAAGAAAATAAAGATTAATTAAAAAGGAATGGATGCATAAATAATTTACTTGAAAAAGGAGCATGCAAGTTTATTGAACTGAGGCATGTAACAGGAGCTAAAATAATGAACTTGAATAGGTGGATATAACCTTTTATTGCTTACCAAATTTAAATTATTTATTGTTTGAATTTTATGTCCTTACCAACTTCATTTAATCTATATACCATCTATTACTTACCAAATTCAAGTTGTTTGCTGTTTGAATTTTAAATTCTTACCAACTTCATTTAATCTTCTAATGGTCATCGAAATATTTATTTAGGCATGTGTTTAAGATAATACGTGTAACTGATTAGTCACAACCTATAGTTGGTAAAAGTTTGTCTTATCTGTTGAAGAACGGAGTAGAGTACAAATTCACTTGACGCTGAATTATCTCTTCTCTGGACATGCACTATGATCGGTTATGCTTATTAACCGTTTTAGATCTTTATGAAAAAATACGAAACCCAAAACATGCTTGATCTTGTATGAAAAAAATCAAATCAAAGTAATTAATTGTCAGATCAACGATAGTTAAAAGGTTATTAAGAACATCCAATTTGCATATCACTGTTCTTTATGAAGCATAAATATTAACATCAAAGCATCTCTTACTACTATAACTGCGCATACCGTTGGAAAGTATGACCGTTAAGTTGTATAACATGAAAGAAAAAAATATTTGGTAATTTTTTCTTCCTTAATTATGTCTGATGAAAAATTAACTGCATCGTTTATAAAAAAATGAAAGTAATTGGAAAAGTGTAAACCTAGTTACACTAAGAATTGAACATGTAAGCTACCTTGATACTATGGATCTGCTATCAATGTATTAATATGAATCATTGACACACACATAAATACACATATATTATATCAAGAAATATCAATATACTCTTAATTTTGTGTTTCTTTGTAGCTCTACATCATTATAAGATTTGAAAAGTAAAAGAACAAATCAAACAAATATTAGATCAAAAACATATCATCATATTTGTGATTATTTAATTATAGATAATCCAAAAGTACAATTATTATTAAAAAAACAAACATTGCTAAAATAAAATAGAACTTATAAAAAAAAACTAAACTTTGGATTCTGTCCTTGTTGATGTTTTTTCCAACAAAAAGCTTGATTCAACTGAATAATCAATAATTGATTGAGACATGACAGTGATTTTTTATTTATTCATGTACTCGATATGGGCAGCACCAACCCTGAAAAGACGAGTGATCCATAACAACTTCTTTAATTTTTGTTGGTATATGTATTCACCTTCCTCCTTTTTTAATCTTATAAAGGTCATCTACATTGAAACCTATGATTTCCTTTGCTGGTTCGTTGAAATCGATAACCTAAGCTTTAGCGGATGGATCGGTTATTTTCATTACCATAATATATCAGCATTACACAAACCTATTATTACATATATTAACGGTTATTGTAAATATTTAACTCTAAATTTTTACTTCAAAATACAAGTACTTTCGTCCTGTTGGAATGCTTCACACCAATAGCTCGATCCTACAGCTTCAGTTACCTTTTTGTTACAACTCTCACAGGCTCGATGCCACAATGTTTGACTCTTAATGTATGTTATGTAAGCAAATAAACCGAAGAACGAGGACTATTTATGGAAAACTAGAAGTAAATAACCAATTGATATGAAATTATTAATGTATGAAATAATAATATGAATTGATGAGGATTCACCTTATCATGGCCCATTTTTGAATTTTTTATCATACGAGAAAGCATAACCCTGTCATAAGTAGCAGATGATATGTTTTCATTTTTGACTTCATGATAAATTCTAAGCTTTTTAGTTTCTGGTATGTTCGGGTTTGTAGCTAAATTGTTTTTACTCAACGTTAATAAAGATAAACATGCAGTAACAATAAAAAACCTTAAAAAATGATGGCATGGTTATCTTGAAAATCTCCAACTTTTACATATTTAATGACTACTATAGGACTTCATTAACCATTTTTAGCAGTTCGGAACCTACTTCCATAGCCAGTTCTCCCCATAACATCACTAAATGGTTTTGGTTCTGTAATTTAAATCCAAACATAAATATTTCAATTAAACAAATTAATTAGTACAATATGTTTTCGTATGAATCGTCTGCAACAGTTATATCACGTTCTTCAACATTCTCATTTTTGATTTTTCTTCAAACAACTTTGATTGATGGGACACTTTGAAAAAGACCGATTATATCTAAAAGGTTATTACGTTAAGGAAACATATAATGATTTATAAGAAATTAATAACGTGGATGCATTATCTACAACTTTCTTTCTAGCAAGATATTTTTGAAGTTGATTAATGTTGACAAAGTTGTGTACGGTCTCAAGTATACAAGAGTTCTCATATCTACTCTTCCGACTAATGAGTTCTTATTTATAATCATTTCATATTCATTTTTTGTAGTACTAAATTCTTTTTTTGCAAGTCAAAGAGTTTCTTTAGAAATATAATAAACTTTTCTATACCCAAATATACTTTTTTTTTCGAAACAAGAATTATATAAATAAACAACACTAGCTGTCAACAAGCCTGATAGGTAACCAACAGTAAAAGAAACCCAAAACCCGGCGAAGCAAGCCGAAACAGGAAAAAACAAAATAAGACAGGAAAAAACGAACAAATCAGCCGACAGAAGGCGAAAAGTCAAAACACGGTGAAAAAGCCGCTAATAAACACAACAAAATCAGAATAAGCGGAAATAGCTGCCGAAGGTTCCTCCCAGAGGAGGAAACAATACAAAAGGATGAGATCCAGGAAAGGCAGCCGAAAAAGAGAACGGCTAAAACAAGAACCAGAATAGCGACCATCCAAATCCAAGCATTATAGAAGAAATAACAGATCCCATACCAAACCTATAAAACCAGAGCCTGCAATCAGAAGCCACTAAATCAGAGAAAAATAGGGGGGGGATTACGGAGTCGGGTAAGCCAGAACCACCTGGCTTAAGGACGTTCATCAACCAACTCCCGCCCTATTGGGAGGCTGAGAACAGAAAATAGATAACAGAGCCACTAGATGGTCAGAACGAGAGCTAATCGATCCCTTGAAAGGTCTGCCTCGAAAAGCAAGAAAAACATCATTCCTAACCCGGCGAATAACGGAGACGGGATCCATGTGAGTTTCCTCAAAAATTGCTTTATTCCGCGCACACCATAGGTGCCAGCAGATCAGACAAGCAATTAAGCGAAAACCAACAGAACGAAGAGATTTACCTTTGATTCCGTTCCACCAGGTCAACTGTAAATCCTCCGACGAGTTGTTGCTACCTCTGATACCTAAAAGATTACCGAAATAATTCCAACAGGATCTGGCTGAGAAACCGGTAAAGATTAAATGATCCAAAGATTCTGAATTCCCGTTGCCGCAACACTTGCAACGGGAAACAAAAGGAATACCAATCCGCTGAAGGTTCTCATCAACTGGCAATCCCTTATGAAGGTTTCGCCACATGAACAGAGACACTTTAGGAGAGATTTTGGCGTCCCATATGAAGGAGAATATAGGGAGAACGGGGGATGACAGACGAGCCGAACTCCAAGCTTTCAAGATGGAAAACGAACCACCATCCCAACCGGATTGGCCGCCGTGGGAGTCAGAGAAAGGTTTGACCGATTGCATGTGCTTTCAAGTTTCACTAGCGAAGGAAGGAGATCCGGAAAAGCCTGCGGAGGCCAGACTATGGTACTTGGCTCGGAGGAACTTCGCCCAAAGGGAATCGTTGGTCCCAAACCTGTACCACAGCTTGCAAGCAAAAGCCGCACAAATATCCTTAGGATTTCGCAATTCAAGCCCGCCCTCATTCTTGGGGCGACACACCACGTCCCATGAGACCCAGTGATGACGGTGATTGTCAACCTTTGACCCCCAGAAGAATGAAGAAGCCAAAGATTGGAAAGACCTGAAGAAAGAGGCGGTAGGGGAAATCGGTGCGAAGACATGAGTACCCAGCGAACCTAACACCGACTTGATAAGAACCAATCTTCCTGTCTGAGATAGAATCGAAGCATTCCAACGAATGATCTTTACCCTAATTTTATCCGTCAGAGGATCGAATAGGGCGTTAAGTTTCCGGCCCCTTTAGAGAACAATACCCAAGTATGAAAGCGGTAGGGAAGCCGCCCTGAATCCTGTGAACGAATGGACCCTCTTAAATTTGGATAAATATTGTAGTACTTGTCTGCAGCTTTATTAAATATTGTAGCTTGAATTTGGATACCCTCTTAACTTGAAGAAAGCAAGCATTATAATAATAACTTTATGGTTGTAAATTGGAGAAAATATTATTAAAAGTATTAAGATAAAAAAAAATTACATCTTCATCAGTGAGTTCTATACTAGATACACAATCTTCTCTTTTAATATTCTTATAGGACCTCAAATTGCCTTTTTTTGTCATCGAACTTTGATGATCCAAATACATTACTAATGCAAGAGTAAGAACATTTCTAGCCAAATCCATTTGAATAATAGAGCTAACATGATTAACGTAATATCAGAAAGGAGATATAAATATCGATTACTATAATAGTAGATAGGATACACAAACATATTGATAATGGATAGGTATCCATATTGGAAAAATCGATAATTTGTTAAATGGGAGAATTGAAATAAAAATATTAACTAGATAAAAGGAAATGTACATTTTAGTGGTTGGAATTGTAAAAAATTTAAAACGGTTTTTTTAAAAAAAAAATCAGAAAATTATAAATGGAAAAGGGTTAGTATTTTAAAAAGTTTAAATCCTTGAATATACTAATATATACTTTGTACAACAGTTCATTGAGAAAAAAAAAAACAAATCCTAAATTTTTATTATTGAATGAAATGAAATAACAGTTCCAAATCTGGAAAAAAAAAAACCAAAATGTTAACAAAATATTATATACCAACCTGACTGAAATTGAATAAAATTAAAAAGGTTGAAATACAATTTTTCTTTCCAGCAAATTATAAAAGAAGTTTTCCCTTCAGAGTAGTAAAATATTTACTGTTTAAAAATTACATTAACATAACATGCAACGGTAATACATGAAATGTGATTCCTAAATAATAAGTATTATACAAATAAAAACTGAGATAATGAATTAAAGAGGTTGTTAATGAAGAGTACTAGCGCTGAATTTACTATAAACTAAAAATGGCACTGACAACAAACTCGGATTAGTCCAAATACTCTCATTCCCGGGACATTTATCGTTATTATTAGTTTTCAGCTAACATAGGTAATGAACAGTTAAAGGTTAGTTTTTTAATATTATTTTATCGCAGTGTATTTTTTATTTCACGTACTTGTGTTGTATGCATGTGATGCATATCATACTTTATAATTATATAATTTAACGTACTGCAAAAGTAACCACAAAATTTTTAAACCAACAATCCGAACTGAATTATATTTAAATACTAGCTGCTCAAGTATAACAACCGAAATTAATAAGTGCTAATCATGCATTTTAAAATACATAACATATACCAACAGAGAAAAACTAAGATAATAGGAAGTAATAAATCGAACACTTCCTTGTCCCCTCCTTAAGGCTATAATTCCCTAAATGGCCTGTGGAGGCTTTACATTGTCCGCCTAGAACCATAGTATGAATAACCACTAAAAATCAGTGGTTAAAAAAAAAAAACAGAGGCATAAAATGTTTCCACTAAAAATGACAGCTTTGAAGATACTATTATTACATGACAGCATACAGAATACTGAGCACATATCATATATCTAAGTTGCACCTTTTGCAGTGAAAATTTTCGAACACTACAATTCAATAATCTCTATCTCGATAAACAAAGAATTGAGTATGCTGAAAACCATTAAAAATAAAATAAACCTGAAACGACCCCAACTTAAAGCCGCTCTCCATGGGCTATAGTTAGGGTGATTATTTAAAAAATAGGAGAGCATAGATTGTACATAAAATTCTTTGTGTACCAGCTATTTAATACTTGATGCTCGAACTGGAAACAGTCATGATACCAGAAATCTGCAAAGTTTTCATTTGCAGTCAACTTTGGAACATAAGTTTCAATATATATTTTATTAGGACCAAACAGTTATCATACCCAAATGCCGCAGCATAAATTATGAATTACAAAATAATTTTATCCTAACAAAAAATTGCACGTTCTCAAATATTACATGAATTGTGTAGTAAATTATGATTTGGGGTGTCAGTAGATTGAGAACTAGACATGAAAGCATGCAAGTTAAATAAACAAAACAAAGTTGAGTTTGACATGACCATACAACCATTAGGCAAAAAAGGAAATTTTGCAATAGGTAAATTCGTAAAATAGCAAAATTAACAAGACAAAATAGTGTACCAATGGATAACGGCAAAAATTGTTCATTAAATGACGGTGAATAAAAGAAAATAATGTTTAATTTTTTTTTTCTTCAATGAATCATGCCAGCATTAAAAAAGACATTGCATAGAAATCATATAAATATAGAATAATCTTCGGTCCGTGAGATTCTTCGGTCGGATCTCACTTTGGCTTCAACCCCTGTTGAAGTCAAAGAGACCATTTTGTCTCATTTCCAATCATTTTTGCGTTCTCCTTCTGTCTCGGTTTCCGACCCGGTCCTCTTTTCCTTTATCCCCGTCTGGTTTCTCCTGCAGGTAGTGTTGCTTTAGCTGACCCTCCTTCGACGGAAGAGATTCGAGCCTGTGTCTTTGCTCTAAGCAACTATAGTGCCAGTGGGCCGGATGGCTACAACGGTGCCTTCTACCAGAGTGTGTGGCCTATCATTCAGCTAGACTTCTGTCTGGCAATTCAGCACTTCTTTGCGGGCGGTATTCTTCCCATCGGTTGGTCTTCCACCAACTTGATCCTTATTCCGAAGTGTGATAATCCTCGGTCTTGCGCGGATTTTCGTCCCATCAGCTTGTGTAATTTCTCAAACAAAGTTATCTCCAAGGTGCTGGCCAATCGTTTGGCTCCGTACCTTGATCGCATCATATCCACCTCTCAAGCGGATTTTGTTAAAGGCCGTTTAATCAATGATAACGTCCTTTTAGCCTACGAATTGATTTCCCAGATTGACCGGAAGGTCAGAGGATCTAATGTTGTTTTCAAACTAGATATGGCAAAGGCTTACGACCGTTTGTCATGGTTTTTTGTCATCAGGGTTTTGCGTGCCTTTGGGTTCCCTGAAACCCTTATTGATTTGGTGTGGAGGCTCATTTCCAACTGTTGGTTCTCTGTTCTCATCAACGGATCAGCCAACAGTTTCTTCAAGACAGGTAGAGGTTTACGTCAAGGAGACCCACTATCGCCTTCTCTTTTCGTGATCGCGGCAGAGGCTTTCATTCGCGGCTTCATTCCCTATCGCTATACGGTCAAATCCATCGATTTGGGCTACCAAGGGGGTGCCCGCTCGTTTCCTCCTTATCTTTTGCGGATGACATTATCATTTTCTCGAATGGCAACCATTCTTCTGTTCGTCGGCTACTTCGCTTCATTCATCTGTATAAGAGGTGCTCGGGCCAACTCGTCAACTCCTCCAAGAGTTGCTTCGTACACGCAAAGGACATGACTCCTTCCAGGGTTTCTTGGCTTCAGGACTTTACCGGTTTCAAGGCAGCTTCCCTTCCGCTTCCTTATCTTGGTATAATCCTCTACAAAGGTAGGAAACTTAACGCTATTTTCGATCCTTTGACGGACAAAGTAAGGGGAAAGATTATCCATTGGAATGCATCTCTTCTTTCCCAAGCAGGAAGACTGGTTCTCATCAAGTCGATCTTAGGCTCGATGGGCACTAATGTCTTCGCGGCGATGACCCCTACCTCTTCTTTCTTTCGGTCTTTCCAATCTTTGCCTCGTCCTTCTTTTGGGGGTCGAAGGTTGATATCCACCGCCATCACTGGGTCTCATGGGACGTCGTGTGCCGCCCCAAAAGTAAGGGCGGGTTAGGCTTGCGCAATCCAAAGGACATCTGTACGACTTTTGCTTGCAAGTTGTGGAACAGGTTTGGGGCTAACGACTCCTTATGGGCGTCGTTCCTTCACGCCAAGTACCACCGGCTGGCAAACTCTGGTTATACCGGATCTCCATATTACGCTAGCGAGACTTGGAAACACATGCAATCAGTGAAATCGTTTTCTGACTCTCATGGTGGTTCTTCCGGCTGGGATAACGGATCGTTTTCTATCTTCAAGGCTTGAAGCTCGGCTCGCATCCCAGCTCCAATCCTTCATTTGTTCTCTTTCATCTGGGACTCTAGAATCCCTCCTAAAGTGTCTCTGTTTATGTGGCGAACCCTTCATAATGGGCTGCCATTAGACGAGAACCTCCAGAGGATTGACATTCCTACCGTCTTCCGTTGTAGGTGCTGCGGAATCGGGGATACGGAATCCTTGGGACATTTGCTTTTTCTGGGTTTCACTGCCAGATCCTGCTGGAATTACTTTGGAAATCTGATAGGTATCCGAGGAAACAACAGCTCTCCTAATGATTTACAGAGAACCTGGTGGCACGAGATCTCTGGTAAATCTCTTCGCTCAATCATTTACGTTTGATTCCTTGCCTGATCTGTTGGCACATTTGGTGCGAGCGGAATAAAGCAATTTTTGAGGACTCTCCAATGGATCCCTCTTCCATTATTCGGCGGGTTAGAAATGATGTCTTCTTGGCTTTTCATGGCAGACCTTTTAAGGGTTCGTTCAGCTCTCGCTCTAGTCGGCTGGTGGTGTTCAGGTTTCATCAAGAGCTGGAATTAGCTGATGCCCTTTCGAGGGCGGGATGTTCCGGCTTATTCTCCCTCGCTGCGCTCCCTTTTTTTCCTTCTCATGTGGTTGCTGGTTTTTCAGGCTCTGGATTTCCAGGTTTAGTACGAGGTCTACTTCCGTCTTCTCCTACTCTGGTATTCTAGGTGGTTTCTTAGCTAGCTCTGGTTGGCTCGTCCACTCTGCTTGCTGTTGTTTTGCTCGGTTGTCTTTCGACATCGACATTGGACGGTGGCCTTGTCGGAGCTCGATGACGATGTTTGATGGGCGGTGGTTACTCCAGAGCTCATCTTGTTTGATCGGTGACTGTTTCCAGTGGTCATCAGCCTCTATTGCGCGCCAGTTTCTGCCGCTTTTTAGGCTTTTGTTCTTGCTTTGTCTTATTTATCTGTTTCGCCGGTTTTGTATTTCCTTTATTTTCCTGGTTACCTGTCAGGCATGTTGACAGCTTGTTTTGAAATAAATAAATAAATAAATATAGAATAATCTATTAAGTATTAAAATTTTAAAATATTCAAGAAAGTGAGAATGAGAATACAGGAAGAAAGTAGAATGAAGGAAACATAACTTGCCTCAAAATTGAGTATTCTTTGATTTGCTGATTGGCAATGAAAAAAATAATGGAGGAAAATAAAGTGTAGTATGCATATGAGATTCTCAAAAGTGAGCCCCTATAACAAAGAACAAAAGAAGCTTGTTTTTCAATTTCAAATAGAAAAATTATAAAGAGGAGTATAGTAGGGAAATATATGAAAATTGTAACAACCCGTCTTTTCAAACCCCAAAAGTTGACATTAATAAATCCGCGGTATTCATGTGCGGAACAACGAAGTGCCGAAAAAACAGATTGTTAGGGAAAATGAGAAGACAGAATAAAGAAGAAACTAAACAATGACATAATCTCACAACGTGAAATAACTTATATTAATCAAAATGATGGTATACAAAGTCATTTTCAAAATGATATATCAGAGTTATACTAATACAATTCTACCCAAGGACAGTTATAACATCATGTCCCTACCTAACTGATATATATAGTACAGTAGAAACAAAATAGTAACCAGGTATCGATGTCTGCTTCAAGCTCCTCCAAATTGCTTCCATGGAAATCTAAACTATTTGGCTGCCTATACAAATTTGAACACCGAAAAGTTTTAGAGAAAGAAAATAAAACTCTGGGTCAGACATGGATCTGGTGTAAGTAAACTCAAAGCAACTGAATTATTACTTTTAAAACACTTTTAAAATCAAATCAAAGGTGTCTCGTAAGACCATGTCACACATAAGCACGGATAGGATTTTACCTTAAGATAAGCAAAACATTTTCTATAGAAAATCCAATGCTATTATAATAATATCTAGGGTTAAAGTAAATATTGAATCATAGTCTAAATTATTACACCACAAGGGGAAATCCATATTTCGACGGCTGGAAACCGTCGGAAAATGCCGACGGAAATTGCGGCGCCGGGGAGCAGTGTTTCCGACGGCTTCCGACGAACCTCGCCGGCCGTTTTTCCGACGGCTTCCGATGAACCTCTTCGTCCGTTTTTCCGACGGCTTCCGACATATTCTGATGGCTTCCGACTAATGTTGGAAACCGTCGGAATCCGTGACCCGAAAGACGTCGAGCGTCGTCGAAAGTCGTCGGAAATATAACACCTGCAGGCCGTCGGGAGCCGTCGGAAATATGCTGAAACTTTTTTTTATTTCTGCAGCAATGCAGCCTTCCATCCACGTTTTCCGTACAAATACTATTCCACCAATATCGTAGAATCCAATAAATAATATTCCAATCAAAAATCAAACTATACACAAATCACCAAACAAAAAAATATATAAAATTAAGTCAATACAAATCATCGTCACCCAAACTAATGTACAATACATAATAATATACACAAACACCAAATGTTCTATCAATACATACATCCCCAATATCCCCAACATCCACATAATTTTAAGTGTAGCATAACATAGTACACAAAACCAACAATACCTCTACCATCTACCAAATCGTACAAAACAGAAAGAAACTTACCGACCAAAGCAATCAATCAATCTCCTCCAGAAGCTGAGCCAACAGAGGAAGGGAAGCGGCCACCATACTACTGCATGTACTTGGCGATACGTTGGTCTAGCAACTGTATCATCTCTATGGCCTGCCGACGGTTCTGCTTCTCCAACTGCGCCACTTTAGCCTGCAAATCTTCAATCTCCGCTAGATCGATCTGAGCTCTAGTCGACCTACCCCGTCTCTGACTGCTGGCCTATAATAAATATTTAATTTAGCTGTGTGATCTCTGTAAGTGTATGTGCAAGTATGTGAATGATTTGCAGTGTGATAATGTTATTTAATTTATTTTATGATGTTTTTGTAAGTGTATGTGCATGTTGATAACATTTTAGATTGTGGTAACACCAAATAACTATAGTGACCATATTGTTGATTTATATTTTGAATTAATATAACTTTCGAATATTTTAGCATAAGTAAATTAACTATAGGGAAGGATAAGAGAAATTGAAATTACCCCTTGATTGCCAATATATTATTTACTTACCACTTGATTTCCAAATCCGTATCGTCTGCCATGCTCCGATAGATCCATAACTGACTCAAAAATAATATCCTCCTCATCTGTTGTCAGTTGATCTCAACCTGTATCAGCAAGGAGCTTCTGGCGCTGTTCCATAAACTTTTTCTGCATTAATACATTAATATCATCATATCTTATTTCATTATATTTTAACAAGTAGAACAATTATTAGTAATAGTGCATAAAATGAAATATGCTTGCATGGCTCTTGTTGGATTTACGTCGTGTCATGTATACGAAACTGTCCCGTCCAGATTTACATGCTCGACAGCATGCGTACGAGTGAAGACGTCCATATAGCCCACGGGACCATGTGCCTCAACTTACTGAAATTGATTTTTACATACAATTATTATACATTTAAAATTATATAGCACAAACTATTTTAAAATGCATTCAGTAAATTTACCAACTCCTGTCGTTACTGTTGAAATGACTTCGACCCTCCGCGATGAGTGACGAGATTTTTATTTCTATTTGTAGAGTTTCTTTCCGACTCTGCCTGTACATTCAAAAGCTGATACATTATTTATCGATCATGTATTTTTTGATATTTACTGCCAGTCGACTAATTTAAAAAAAAATAGTATACTTGCCTTCGCTGTGTCAGTTTCTCAGTATCCAAACCATGCTTGCCATACGCTCTCCCCCATCCAACATGGTCTCTTACCTGATTTCTTTATTTCGAATATCGAGTCCCTATAGTTTTTACGCATCTTCTTCATCCAATATTCCCGTGCCAACTGCATATCATCTGTCTGAATGTCTATCTCAGCCTGTGTTTCACGATAAAAAGCAAAAAAAATATTAAACTGTAAGCGATAAACAGTAAAAAAAATGACAAAAATGAATTAAAAATGAAAAACAGAAAAATATACTTACTAGGACATCCTGCCAAATACACTCTAATATGTGGGGAGGGATGTTATCCCACTTCGGCCAACAAGCACTCATCCTACTCCGGTAAGACGCTCTAAAAATATCCAACACGACCTTCGAGGGAAGTAAGTAGAACTCTCTGTTTTTAAATATGATACAGATAAGTACGCACGTATATCAAAAAAAATAAGATGCTGACTAGAATTTAATTCTTACCCCTCTGGTCTAGGTACTAAACAAACGACAGAACGTTGTGGTGCCTGCGATGGACCACTACCATCGCCTCCTGATCAGGAAGAGCTCCTACCTCTAGATGACATTACGTAAACCTGTGATATATATACACATCATTTCAAAATACAATAATAACATGATAATGAAATATATTTCATACGTAAATGAATAATCAACGATATAGACCGTTAAATTAATGACTGAAATGGAAATAGGAATGGAAGGGTGTTATACTTGACACATAATGGGTCTCATGTTCCGACGATACGCAGATTACATTGTATTTTTTAATAATATTTGCTAAATAAATGATAAACGGAAATGACATAAAAAATGTAAACAATGGTAAACGTACAGATTTGGTTTCATAGTTACATCAATTTCATAATACATCAAGAGTTTAACATAGTTACATCAACTGCAAAAAAATCAAATTCGGATTTTTATCAATCACCATCGTCTTCTGATTCAGATTCGGTCTCGTTTTCTTCGATATTTTCCTCTGCACTGTCAAACGCTTTTACCAAAATATTTGATTCATCGATCAAAGGACCAAAATCTATATGATCGTTTGTAATTATTATTTCGTTATTTTCCTCAAGATCTGCCTGATAAGCTTGTTCGTCTGGAATATTCTTCCCATCGAATGTAAATCTAGCATTTGTTTTATAAACTGCAGACCAATCTGCTTTATCTCTTTTCAGAGACGAATAAGGAGCGTAATATACTTGCAATGCTTGTTTGGCTAGGACAAAAGGATCGTACTTGTGATAGTGCGATGTACGCTTTATTTCGATAAGATTATAATCCTTGTGCACATTAATTCCAGAACCTGAAACACTGCTAAACCGCTCTTTTTGGTCCCATCGCAAGATGTTTCAACCCTTCGTCAACAACACAATTTTTTGGCTAATAAACGTAATTTGAAAACCAACCGGAAAATTCTTTACTGAGATCTCCGTTCGGATGTTCACGTTCATAAACATTGTATATATAAACAAATCATTACATTAGGTTATACACGCGCATGCATTATAGAAAAGAATAAAAAAAATTATTATTTTAGATCACCTAACAAACGATGCAACCTCGGCCCAATTTAGAAATATAAGTGTGTGCTACATGAAGATCTCTATCGTCTCGCCATATTTCTGCACATTTTCCAAAAGGCCGACCATATTGTCTAAAAATAGATAAAATTGCTTGAGAGGACTCTTGTTCGTTGCCTTCGTCATTATGAGGAACACTTTCAAATTATATATTCACGCGGTCACTGAAATAGTAAGAGAAATAGAACGAAGCTTCTTCTTCGATGTAAGATTTACATATCGAACCTTCAACTCATGTTTTTTGCCTTACTTTTTTCTTCAGATGATTTAGATATCTATGCAAAATTAGTTTACATTAACTTCATCTTTCAAATGCAATTAAATTACGTAATAACATATTACATACCTCTCAAATGGATACATCCATCCATATTGGACAGGACCTCGAAGTCATGCTTCAGATGGGAGATGAACAGGTAAATGCTCATTAAAAAACCTGGCGGAAATATTTTCTCTAATTTTCAGAGAAATATAGAAATATCTACTTCAAGCTTACGTAAACGTTGCACTTTTAAAGTAGTCGAACAAAGCTCTTTGTAAAACATACTAAGCTCCGTTACTACCTTCCAAACTTTTAACGGTAGTAGTTCTTTGAACATAACGGGTAATAAATTTTCCATCATTATGTGACAGTCATGGCTTTTCATTCCGCTCAATCTACCATTTTTAAAGTCAACACATCTACGAAGATTTGATGATATCCCATCAGGATATCTTAACCCTTCCATCCATTTTAACACAACTTTAACTTGATTATTACCTAATTCGTAACATGCTTTGGGTTTTTTACTGTCATTTTGTATTGATATGAAGCTCGGGACGTTTGCATAATTCTTCTATATCGTGTCTTCATTTCAAGTCATCCATCGTCTTCCCTTCCACATTCAAAATTTTGTTAAAAACATTATCAAATACATTTTTCTCATTGTGCATCGCGTCTATATTATGACGAAGCAGAAGATGTTTCCAATATGGCAACTCCTAAAAAATACTTTGTTTGCACCAGTTATGAACAATTTATTTGCCTTCAATTTCTATTTGCACTCCAGTTTCATATATCTTGAGATAGTCTCCAACAAGTTCGATATGTTTTCGCTTGACCATATCATTGGTGGTTGTCTAGTTTCTACTCTATTAGCTAAAAAGTTTTTCATGTCTCCTCTGAAGGGATGATTTATATGGAGAAAATATCGATGACAGTCAAACCATGAAATTTTCTTACCATGAGGTAAAGAAAATGCTCGTGTTTTATCCATGCAATATGAACATGCTAGATGACCAGTAGTACTCCATCCTGAAAGCGTTACATATGTAGGAAAATCACTTATAGTCCACAACAAAGAAGCAAACATACGAAAAATTTTCTTTTTAGACACATCGTATGTTTCTACTCCTTCGTTCCACAGTATTTTCAACTCCTCAATCAACGGTTGTAAATATACATCGATTTCTTGTGTCGGATCGTCGGGGCCAGGAACAACAATAGTAAGAAACATATATTGCGTTTTCATACACATTCATGGAGGTAAATTATACGGTGTGACGATAATGGGCCAGCGTGAATATTTAGAACCAAATTGAGAAAATGGCGAAAAACCATCCATACATAATCCTAATATAACATTTCGACTCTCCGCTGCAAAATTTGAATACGTTTTATCGAAATGTTTCCATGCTTCTCCATCGGCCGGATGTGTCAATGTACCCTTTTACTTCGTTCTCACACTATGCCATCTCATATTAGATGCAGTTACAGATGATGCATATAATCTTTAAAGCCTTGGAGTGATCGGTAAGTAATGCATACGCTTGTACCGAACTTCCTTCCCCTTCTTTTTTTTAGGTTTGTATCTCTCCTTATTACAAATTTTACAATTTCGAAGGTTTGACTCTTCTTTCCAAAACCACATGCAGCCTTTTAAACATATATATATATTTTCTGATAAGGTAAACCAAAAGCCGACATAAGTTTTTTAACTTCATAGTGATTTTCACACATTAGATTATCGGGCGGCATATGTCTTTTTGCAGCTTGTACAAAGCCATATACCCAACTTCAGTGATGTTGTATTTTGAATTTATCGCAATGTATTCTGCGATTTCTGACAGCTGAGTGCCACTTTTACAACCTCCCAAATAGGTTTCTTAGCAACATATAGTAAATCATAAATTTTTTTGCTGCAATATTTGGTTCCTCAACATTTCCATCATTGTCGTTAACTTCAACCATAGAAACATTGATCGTGCTGCATCTTCGACCATATTTTCTATATGGGTCGTCGTAACTACTTCATTAACGACACTTTCAGACTCTATACAAGTATTAGCTACAACTTCTCCATTCCGATACCAAACATAATACTCGGGTACGAAACCGTTTTGGCACAAATGAACTTTCACAATATCTGGTTACAAATACTTCAAATGTCTACACCTACTACACGGACAACGAATTTCGGGATCGTTTCCTTATTACTTAAAGCGAATTCAACAAATACATTTATACCATTATAAAAATCTTCTTTTATTGAGCCTCTCAATCCTTTTCTTGGTACATCCATCTCCTTCGATCAACAAAATAATCAATCATTTTTTCTATTTGAGAAAATGAGTCACAAGTTCAAATTTTAATATTTATTTTCAGGAATACAAATTCGAAAAAGATTATTTTCATGGTCGTACAATATTTGAATTTAAAGCATTATTTCACAAATTAAAAAATATTTTCAAAAATGACACATTTTATTTTTTAACATATCGATACAAAATTTTGTACAAAAAGATTTTTTTTTTCCAATGGTCAGACATCCTACTTCCCACTACAACTGTAAGCATTTGCATTTCTATATTATTTCGTCTCAAACGATTTAACAAAATTTCAGCAGCATTTCCCTTTTGTTTTCTATATTATACACAAATGCGTGTACGCAGGAAACAAAAAAGAAAAGTCAGGCCGAAATTTTATGAACCGTTTGAGACGAATTAGTATACAAAATGTAAAAGCTTACTGTGTTCATAACTTGTCCAATACATGGACAAATCCAACAAACACTGTACCAGATGAATATAAATGGTTTTTTTTTGAAAAAAACGACTATTTATATAATGATCATGTACAACACTCATCAAACAGGGCCAAAAACTCTCTAAGGGACGTTAAATGTGCGCATTTTACGAAAAAATACAGTTTTACTAACTGTTCATAGTTACAAAAATATATTTTAATTTAACACATTTATTCGACGTATTACATCAACTTAAGGCTGGTGTAACATTTTTGTCATTTTAAAATACACACAATTATAATTTAGACTCGTGCACTTTTTTGTTGCATTAGTCAATACGTGCACAATATAATACTCCTAGCTCGTTCGTTCATTTTATCTTTATTCCAACTAACACAATACAATGATAGTAGCACTACACACATATACAATCATAGAATCAATGCATACATAACGATTTACATATACACGAACAATCACAAATTATACATGTTTTTCACAATTTCACGATAAAAGATGAAATAGGTCTAGCATGGAATGCTAGAAACTATTATCACACTATTGAAAACAATTTCAATCACCAATTAGCCCTAATTTGTCATCTTATGCAAATCTATAAATATGGTAAAAATTGAATTTTTCGCAAAAATAAGAGATTATATCTGAGCTAGAAAGCAAGAGAGATTGAATTCGTAGCCAGAGAGGATGCAAAAATACAGAATTAGTGATTGGAGGCTTGGAAAGTGAATTTGGGATTTTAGAAATTAAAATTAGGTTATGCTAAAATGAGTAAGAAAGGCTTGGTTGGAGCCTGTAATTCACGATTTTTCGACGGCCGTCGACAGCCCGTCGGAGGCCGTCAACGGACCGTCGGAAGCCGTCGGAAATAAGCCGTCGTCCTACCTTGTCGCTTTTTAAGCATTTTCAAGTAGTGTTACATTAATTAAATTCCAACATAGTAGGCTTCACAATCAAAATCGTGAAGTTACGTATTGGAGAATGGATTCAAACTATGGCTAGGTAAGCGACTGCCTTCTGATGGTATACCTCAACAAAATGTGCCTGCGGGCTACATACGCATCTGCCCCTCTGCTACATTGAGTCGGCTTCCCCTTTAACGTGACAGAACGAATTATCTTATCCCTTGACGTTGAGGCTGCGAACATTGCCCATAGATGCCTACGTGCAAAACAGCTCTAAAGGGACAATCAAGAATAGGATGGCGGCTCATAATGGTAGCTAGCTAACCACATAGCTCTGCTGCATACCCTATTTAAGCCGTTTTTCCGGACTATTACACTTGAGGCTACACGTTTGCCTTTTTAATAGCAAACTCCATTGAAATGCTAACACTGTCCTCAACACGTCAATGCATTATTAGCATTCATCCATACAAGCTCATTCTAGGACTAAACGAAACCGAAGACACTACTTCTATTACGACCATTACTGGGACTCCCTTCCAAGGTTAATAAAAAAATAGCTCTTGCACTTCAGAACTCCGTCTTCGACTCCATGCCGTTCAAATGTTTTCAGTTCGAAACGCTTGAGTCGGATCGAAGTGATTTTTGGATAACATGTCTGATCTCGATCTCTTCGAAACAACTGTCGATAATTTCCAATAAACTAAACCCCGGTTTTTTAGGAAATAAGCAAAGAAAAGATAAGAGTGGAGTTAACCTCCAAATCGTTAAATGAACGAATTTCCTTATCATTTGTTCAAGAAAAATGAAATGAGATTTATACGCACAGCATAGCATCATTAGGGATGACTGTGTCATATAACTCAAGTTTTTCTCCTAGATATTTCTGAAATTACGTCTTGGTCGGGATTTGATAGTCGGTGATTTAACTATCAAATCACTGCACCAAACAACCCATTTTGTAACGCTTTCCGCTTTCAATTTACAATGCTAATAACTGTTACAAATTTCTAACGGTTATATCCGTTACAAGCATTTACAACGGTTTTTGCCGTTGGTAAATATGGTAATTCCATAAATAATTAAAAACAGTATGGATAAGATTGTAAATTTATCTTCTATCAATTGTAATCTAATTTCTCATGATAACTTTTCATTTCTCACTGTCTTACGTTTTACTTCTTTTTCGTTTGTATCAGGTTTCTTCTACCACCGCCTCCGTTGTCTGCCACCGCTTCCGCCGTCTACCACCGCCTCCGCCGTCTATCACCGCCTCCTCCTTTTGTCCTATCAAACCGACGAAGATGATGGAAGATCTGGGTTGCGAACTACAAATCTTGGGTTTCTCTTTTCCACCTCCATCTACTCAGGTATGAACATTTTTTTCAAATTCATGTCAATTTCTTGCTTACGAATTGAAGGATTATGTACGATTGGCTCATTAGCTCCAATTTCTGAGTTTTATTATTCGATTCAGGCGAACCATTAATATTTTTTTGAGTTTTGTTCATCATTTCCAACTTTGAAAACTAAAATTTCATAGTTAGTTGTAGCTTTCAATTTGAATTTCAGTAAATTTTTATTCACTTCTGAAACCTATTGTTATATCAGTAAATCTTTAGGGTTTTAGATTCTTTGCTAACTTTGATTCCTTTAGTGTGAAGTTTTTGAACTCTCGGTATTGTTGAATTGATTAACTTTATCTTTTAAGCTAAATTGTTAATTTATGATTATTGCACTAATTTTCCTAATATAATTTTTTTTATCTACATTGGATGTGATATATGGGGAAGCTTCAAATTTAGTAGAGAAGCTTCAATTTTAGAGGTAAGTTTATATTTATAAAATAGTGCTTGACATATGGATGGATTTACAATCATTGACTTCAAATCTATTTTGCATTTTTATACAAATGACATAAGGTGTATGCTAGTTGTTTAAGTTATTATCTCCAGGGCAATAACTCTTATTTTTTCCAGTCTTGGGTGTTTGACTGAAATGATTATATATTTTTTCCAATTATTGGCTCTTATTTTGCATTTGCCACTGCCCTTCACATGCTATTGTGGTTTGTTTAGCCGAGGCTGAAGTATGCAACCCTCAAAAGTTTTGATCGAGATAAATTAATGCATTAACTAGAAATACCAAAGAACAAATTCTAATTAGTTATGTATATCATTTAATTTTTTAAGGATGTTGAAAGCAAGGTACCATATCTATTGTTACTGTCTCCATTTTTTCTCCATAGTAGGAATGTCTAGTAGATACCTAAACAATCATTTATTTTTTCATTACTTTACCATTATAATGAGTCTTTATGTGGGTGACCTCGTACTTAAGGTTCTCTCTTATGTTAAATTTTGGAGATACAAATCACAAATAGAATGAAACAAATATGCAAGAAGGAAAGTAATCACCTTTGTTTATTATGCAAATGCATAAATTATTGGATTGCATTTGAATGAGATGGCAAGGAAATATATGCATGCGCACGTTATGGAATAATATATATGCAAAAAGATATGCATGTTATTTCTTTCTTCTTAATCGCATTACTTTGAGATTATTTTCTTCCATCTTTGAAATGAGTGAATTACTTGCTACGTTTGCGTGATTTGTTGAGGGTAGACTTCATTGTAAACCCATTTGATATTCAGCCAGTGACTCCCAAATGTAATGTCTCTTCCTGTTAACCCTAATTTAGGGCTTTGGTATGTAAACTCTTATCTTGTAATCTCTTCTAATTCTCTCAAGTGTAATAAAATCTCTCTCCTTTGGATTGGATGAACACTACCTTTGTGACGCCCCACCTCTATACCCACTCTAGCCAAGAACACTATGGGTAATGCCATCAACTAGCGTGGAGAATGAGGCTATTGAGGAGCAACCATCCACATAATTGCTTTGTGCGAGCACCGATATGTCAGATAGTACAACGTGCATTTGATTTCAGGAGGAAATCCGACATACCGATACAAACTCAAAGCTACTACACAGTGCCTATAATATCTTCGGAAATATACATAGAAATAAACATAACACAAATCAGTCACAGACATCCATATCACAATGGCGGAAATAGATATGAATATATAACACATGAAAGTGTATAACAGAGTAGTGGTCAAACAAGATCCACAATATCACAAAATAATAGCTACCAGTGCTAGACAAAAGAATATGGATACATCAATGAGTCTATATCTCAAATGTATACAACAAAAACTACTAATATAAGTAGTTAGCCAAAAGTCAGGGTGGTAACCCCAGATGTGAAGTCAAGCAGAAGCACCTGTAACATCTCGGTCTGACCCGAGTATTATTTAATAAGAAAATAATAAATGGATCAGTATAGCTATAAATATCAGATGAAATGATATAGAATAAGAGATATGACAAAAATATATGATAACCATAAAGCCATACTGTGATAAGTATGCAATTGAAAATCAACTAGCGATTAATCAATATCACAAGAATCTTCTCAAAGATCAAAAGGAATGTCATACTCTTTATTTTTTTATTCACCAAACCATAATTATTGACAATAATATCAATGCCAATCACAAAAGTTAATGACACACAAATTCACCAATACACAAATATTGATAAAACTTAGCAATGTAAATCACAATAATTGGTGAAACACAAATTCTAGAAATCATCAATGGAAATCCAGAAATCACAAAAAGGGAGAGGCCTATCACAAAACGGGAGCATGAAAACTCACCAACACGTGTATCACAAAATGGAACGCTATTCCATGGTTGCTAACCATTAATTTTGAGCCGAAGCTCCACAAAACGGCCCGAAGACCATGGGTCGCTACCCTACCAAATTGTGCCAAAGCTCCATAGAAACGGGGTTTAGTCTCCCTCGTAGACAAAGAGACATCGCACATTTGCTAGTCTAGATCACAAAAATGATCATCAATGATCATCAATAAGTGTCAATTATAGTAAGCTAGTAAATATATAAGCTTAGCTTCATGTCCCATAACCACTAGCTTAACTTAAACATTTACGAACAAATTGTAGATCTCCACTCGAAAATTGTCACAATAGGTTCAATCGAACAAGTCCAAGAATTAACCGGCGAAGTAAACGCAAGCGTTTCATACCATTTGTTTTGCTAAGTCGTTTAATTAGATTTCTCGTACGAGTGAGATAAAGTGACAAATCACAAAAATGATATACAATAAATCCCAAAAAAATTCACATTCGAAGACGTGAATAAAAATCCAAAGAATTCGATTCCAAGTCCATCAAAGTGGAAATACCCTTGCGACTTAACAGCCACGACTTACGACTTAACATAAGTCAACACAAGAAATCAGCGGCTCAAGAAATAGCATATGGTCTAACAGAGCAACTTAACATGGCACGACCAATAGCATGGCGCGACCTAACAGAGCAAGCGACCTAACATAATTGCGAGATAGCAGGTGCGACTTAACATGGTTGAGCTATGGGGTGAAACGACCTAATGGCCGAGCGCGCGACCTAACAAAGCAAGCAACATAGCACATGGTCGAGCGACATAGGGGGGGCGACCTAATGAGCTAGCGGCATAACATGGTCGAGCGACCTAAGGGGTTGCGACCAAAGTGGTTGCAAGATATGACAGGCCGACCTAAGTAGTGCGACCTATAGGGGTGCGACCAAGTGGTGGAACGACCCAATGGCGAGCGACCTAATATGGAATGACCTAATATATAGCCGAGCGACCTAAGAGGTAAGAGAAGGCCGAGTGACTAAAATGAGGCCAATGGCGCGACCTAGCCGAGCCACCTAAGAGATACAGTTTCACATATGGCCAAGCGGCCTAAGGAGACAATTGGCGCGACCCTAGTTGTGAAGAATAGGTCGAGCGACTTAGGGGGGACGACCTAATCCATGGAACGGTCTAACACATGGCGAGCGACCTATGGGTTGCGACCTAAGGCAGGCCGACCTAACTGCATGCCGAGAGTAACGTGTGCAGGCCGAACGACCTAAGCAACAAAAATGCCAAAAACTCTCTCAATTTGCAACCGATCGAGCACGGAAGCTAGGGGATTACGCCCATCTACTACCCGGTCCTATTGGCTCCTCGATGCATCACCAAAAACGTGTTCAATCATCAAAGTTAGAATTTTTAAAGATTTGAACCCAAAACACTAAAAATTGGGATTTTCACCAATTCAATCCAAACCAAGAGCAAATGCATTTGAAAAAGTGTTAAGAATTCATACCCAACAATCAAAGATAGTTATAGACAAAGATGTGAGATAAAAGTCTCACCTTTTCACAAAAATCAATGTAGAAGAAGCTTGAAAGCAACGGAAGAATCAATTGCTTCTCTTTGAATTTGGAGTTAGATGTTGGATTTGCAAATGAATTAGGGCTCGGAGTTTTAATTTCCCACTCTTTCCTCCATTTTTAATGAAGCTTGAGTGTTAGGAAATGAAAATGAAGTTATGAAGGTAAGGGGGGTTTCAGCTAGAATTAATAGTTTAGGCTAATGGGCTAAATCAAACCAAAAGCCCAAAGTGAAAAAGTGGCAAAATTTCACTAACTCCAAACATACCAAAATTTATACTCAAAAAGATCGCAAACGGTGTTTTGAACTCAATGGAAGTGGTTCCGAGTCCTAATTCGACCGTATGCAAAAAGTAACTTTTCGGACTAAAGTTCGATTAACGATAAAATATTAAAATAAAATATTTAAATATTCTTCGTAAAATATGCGGGTTGTTACAGACTCCCCTCCTTAAAGAAATTGCGTCCTCGCAATATTTAAGAAGAAAATATAAGGTAACAACCATGAAAGCATATCAACACAAAAGAAATTTGAAATAAGAAATTCACCTCATAGAGCACGGGAAAGTAAGTCCGGATGTGTTCGCTCGATGAACTCTCTAGATTTCCAAGAGCAATCCTTAGGATTTGAGGAACATTGAACTTTAACAAGCGGAACAACTTTATTTCGAAGGCGTTTGACCTCCGAAGCAATAATACGAATAGGATGTTGCTCATAAGTTAAATTAGGCGAAACATCAATTTCTTCCACAACACCGGGCTCAAGAATAGAATCGGAATCTCGAAGGCATTTCCGTAATTGAGAAACGTGAAACACGTCATGAATAGCAGAAAACTGAGCCGGTAATAAAAGGAGATAAGCCACGGAACCAATACGTTCGGTGATAGGAAATGGTCCAATATATCGAGGCGCTAATTTTCTCGATCGACTGAAACGTACAACACCCTTCATAGGTGAAACACGGATAAACACAAGATCTCCCATAAAAAATTCTAATTTCCTTCTCCGGTTATCGGCATAGGGTTTTTGTCTACTTTGGGTTCTTTCATCCTATGACGAATAAGATCAATCTTTTCTGTGGAATCACGAATAAAATCTGGACCTAAAACCAGCTTCTCACCGGCCTCAAGCCAACAAAAAGGAGATCGGCATGGCCTTCCATAGAGTGCCTCAAAAGTTGCCATACCAATACTAGATTGGAAGCTATTATTATAGGAAAACTCAACAAGAGAAATATGATCTTCCCAACTTCCACCAAAATCAAGAAAACATGCACGAAGAAGATCTTCAAGAGTTTGATTCACACGCTCAGTCTGTCCATCGAACAGGGGATGATAAGCGGTGCTAAAATTAAGCTTCGTTTCCATAGATTTTTGAAGGTTCTTCCAAAATCCACTAGTAAACAATGGATCACGACCACTAACAATAGAAGTAGGAACTCCATGCAATTTAACAATTTCTTTGATAAAGAGTTTGGCCAAAAGAGGTACGGTTCGATTGGACCGAACGGGAATAAAATGGGCGGATTTAGTAAGTCTATCAACTATCACCCATAAGCTATCATGACCCGAACGAGAACGGGGAAGACCGTCTATAAAATCCATGGAAATTTGGTCCCACTTCCAAATTGGAATTTCTAAAGGTTGCAATAACCCACCGGGCCTTTTATGTTCGGCCTTGACAAGTTGGAAAGTCATGCAACACTTAACAAAGTTAGCAATATCAGATTTCATTCCCTTCCAATAACAAAGTCGCTTCATATCTGCGTACATTTTACTACTACTGGGATGAATGGTAAATTTAGAACGATGAAAATCTTCTAAAATATCTTTACGAAGATCACTAATATTGGCACGATAAGTCTACCAAATTTTCGAATGCCGCCACGAGAATGAATATCAAAGTCTTTCAAACCTTCAATATCAATTTTATCCCTAAAATTTTGGCCAAGAAGAGCCAATTCGGGATCTAGCTTTTGAGCTTCAAGAATTCAGTCTATAAGAGAAGGATGAGCCTCAAGGCTACATAAAACAAGAGATGAACATAAATCGGAAACACGATCTCGAATCTCACAAGTGGATAAAATTCTGAGATCATTCCATTCGGATATCATCGTGGAAACAACCGCTTGTTGCTTGCGACTAAGTGCATCGGCAACATGATTTCCCTTTCCGGGAGTATAAAGAATATCAAGATCATAAGGTGTAAGAAACTCGAGCCAACGTTGTTGACGCAGATTAAGTTCCTTTTTGGAAAATAAATACTTCAAAGATTTATGATCGGTATAGAGAACAAATTTCTCTCCTAAAAGATAATGACGCCAAATACGAAGGGCGAAAACAATAGCTGCGAGCTCTAAATCATGTGTGGCATATCTACTCTCGGCTGGATTCAATTGCCTAGAAGCATAAGCAATAACACGTTCTCTTTGCATAAGAACGGCACCCAAACCAACGCGACTAGCATCGGTATAAACAATATAATCTTGGTTTCCCTCGGGAATCACAAGAATAGGAGCATCGGAAAGGAGTTCTTTTAATTTCTGAAAAGAAGCTTCACATTTGTCCGACCAAATGTATTTAACTCCCTTCTTTGCCAAACTAGTAAGAGGCACGGAAATTTTTGAAAAGTCTTTTATAAAACGACGGTAATAGCCCGCCAATCCAAGGAAGCTACAGATTTCCGTCACATTCTTCGGTCTCTTCCAGTTTTGAATCGCTTCAATCTTTGAATGATCCACGGAAATTCCGGATTCGAAAATAATGTGACCGAGAAACTTCACACGAGATTGCCAAAAGTGGCATTTAGAAAATTTTGCTTTTAATTGGTTATTCCGAAGAGTTTCCAACACAATCCGAAGATGCTTTTCATGCTCCTCCTCGGTTTTTGAATACACAAGAATATCATCAATGAAGATGAGAACAAATCGATCGAGGATATCTTTGAAAACTCGATTCATAAGGTCAACGAAATAAGCCGGAGCATTCGTTAAAAAAAAGGGCATAACAAGCCATTCATATGACCTATAACGGGTACAGAACGATGTCAAAGGAATGCTATCCTCTGCGATACGAAGCTGATGAAAACCGGTACCTAAGTCTAATTGTGAAAAAAGACTCTAGCACCACTAAGTTGATCGAATAGATCATCAATCCGAACTAAAGGATATTTATTCTTGATAGTAAGATCATTAAGCTTGCGGTAGTCAACGCAAAGCCTAAGTGTACCATCGGATTTCTTCACAAAAATAGCCGAACCTCCCCAAGGCGAGGAACTAGAGCGAATGAATTGCTTCATCTCCAATTTAGATAATTGTTTGCGCATCTCCTCGTTTTCCTTATTGGACATACGATAAGGAGGACGAGTGATAGGTTGAGCTCCAGGGATGAGATTAATTTTGAACTCAATTGCTCGCTTAGGTGGTAATCCTAGAACGGGCTTAAATATGTCGGAAAATTCATGAACAACGTGAATAAGAGAAATAATATCTTCCTCATCATCATTATCGTCATCATGAGGATTTACAGAATATAAAGACGTAACCAAGCTGGAATCCGACTCTTTAAGGTCAATGGAAATCTGCTTAACAGATTGAGGATGTCGAAGATGAATAGTCTGCTCAGGACATAGGATTTGGGCTTCATAACGGTTAAGCCAATCCATTCCCAAAATCATTCCAAAGCCTAAGTAGCGCATAACATGCAAATAGGCTCGAAAAGAAAAATCATACAAAATAATCTCGACATCTTTACACAATAAACTGATTGTTGCGGATCCACCAACTGGATTCGCAATTCTCAAAGAAGTCATTAAACACAAAACATCCAAAGAAAAATTATCAACAAGTTCTTTTGATATAAAAGAATGGGACGCACCCGTATCAAAAAGAACTCGAATAGGATGATCACGAAATAAAATAATGCCATCAAGGATAGAATGAGAAATACCTTGACCACGAGATGTGTTTCCAGGGGCTTGAGCAACATTTTTGCTTTCCCTCCTTCCTGTTTTGAAGTTTGGGACACGAAGATAAATAATGATCCAGGCTTTTGCAATAGCGACAAGCACGAGGCTTTGAATACTTTTTCCCATAATGGTCCTTAGAACCACAGTTGTAGCATTGCCCACCACTAGAGGTAGAAGTCTTTGCCACCGAAGTTGCTTGCCTCTCTTTCTTATTGGGATAAGGACCTCTGAACTTATTAGGCCTCTTCTTGTTGTTGAAGTTTGGTTTAGTACTCCCAACCTCAACATCACTCTCTATCTGCCTCTTCAAGTCGAAGAGCGATATCAACAAGTTGATTAAAAGAAACTTCTAATTTTAGAAGTAATGGCTTTTTGAGATTTTTATTCAAGCCATAGACAAATCTTTGGTTTTTCTTCAATGGGGTGTTTATGTACTCGACCCCATATTTAGGAAGTGACTCGAATGATGCGACATAGTCTGTCACGGAAGATTCACCTTGAACAAGGTCTATGAAACGACGAGCCAAAGTCACCTTCTCAGCTTCTGGCACAAATTTTAATTCGAAGCGTTCCCCGAATTTCTCCCAAGTAAGATCCGCTTCATTTATTTCAGAAATCAGAAGCTCATACCAATCTAATGCTCTTTCTTGGAGCATACCAGAGGCCACCTGAACACGGTGAATATCAATAAGATTCATGCGAGAAAAGATTCGATCGCACGTTCTCAGCCAAGCCTGGACTTCAATAATAGTTTCAGAACCTCTGAATGGCTTCCCACCAAAATTGGTATAATCATTGCACAAATGTGCAAATCCAGACTTAGGGTGAGTAGACTCCGGATTAGATCCGGCTGCTTGAGCATTCCTTACTAGATCAAGAAGCTGTTGGACAGACATAAATACTCCATCTTGGGGAGTAGCACTAGATTGACCGGTGCTGGGACGGCCAAGTCTAACCATTTCTCTTCCTTTTGAAAGAAAGAAAGAAGAAGGATAAGGTTATTCACCAAATGAATATCAAGCAATCTTGATAGATAAACAAGGAATCATAAAGAAAATAGAATGAATCGGTACGAAGACTCGGATTAAATCCTAAAGTACGACTCCTAAGACGGACTTAGGACAATGATCCTTGCTAGATTATTCTATATTGTTCCGAAGTTTGGCTCTGATACCAAGCTGTGACGCCCCACCCCTATACCCACTCTAGCCAAGGACACTACGAGGTAATGCCGTCAACTAGCGCGGAGAATGAGGCTGTTGAGGAGCGACCATCCGCATAATTGCTTTGTGCGAGCACCGATATGTCAGATAGTACAACATGCATCTGGTTTCAGGAGGAAATCCGACATACCAATACAAACTCAACGCTACTACACAGTGCCTATAATATCTTCGAAAACATACATAGAAATAAACATAACACAAAGCAATTACAGACATCCATATCACAAAGGTGGAAATAGATATGAATATATAACACATGAAAGTGTATAACATAGTAGTGGTCAAACAAGATCCACAGTATCACAAAAGAATAGCTACCAGTGCTAGACAAAAGAATATGGATACATCAATGAGTCTATATCTCGAATGTATACAACAAAAACTACTAATATAAGTAGTTAGCCAAAAGTTAGGGCGGTGACCCCAGATGTGAAGTCAAGCAGAAGCACCTGTAACATCTCGGTCTGACCCGAGTATTATTTAATAAGAAAATAATAAACGGATCAGTCTAGCTATAAATATCAGATGAAATGATATAGAATAAGAGATATGACAAAAATATATGATAACCATAAAGCCATACTGTGATAAGTATGCAACTGAAAATCAACTAGGGATTAATCAAAATCACAAGAATATTCTCAAAGATCAAAAGGAATGTCATACTCTTTATTTTTTATTCACCAAACCATAATTATTGGCAATAATATCAATGCCAATCACAAAAGTTAATGACACACAAATTCACCAATGCACAAATATTGATAAAACTTATCAATGTAAATCACAAAAATTGGTGAAACACAAATTCTAGAAATCATCAATGGAAATCCGGAAATCACAAAAAGGGGGAGGCCTATCACAAAACGGGAGCATGAAAACTCACCAACACGTGTATCACAAAATGGAACGTTATTCCATGGTTGTTAACCATTAATTTTGAGCCGAAGCTTCACAAACGGCCCGAAGACCATGGGTCGCTACCCCACCAAATTGAGCCGAAGCTCCACATGAACGGGGTTTAGTCTCCCTCGTAGACAAATTGACATCGCACATTTGCTAGTCTAAATCATAAAAATGATCATCAACGATCATCAAGAAGTGTCAACAGTAAGCTAGTAAATATATAAGCTTAGCTTCATGTCCCATAATCACTAGCTTAACTTAAACATTTACGAACAAATTGTAGATCTCCACTCGAAAATTATCACAAAAGGTTCAATCAAACAAGTCCAAGAATTAACCGGCGAAGTAAACGCAAGCGTTTCATACCATTTTTTTTCCTAAGCCGTTTAGTTAGATTTCTCATACGAGTGAGATAAAGTGACAAATCACTAAAATGATTGTAGAAACAATAAATCACAAAAAGATTCATATTCAAAGACGTGAATAAAAATCCAAAGAATTCGATTCCAAATCCATCAAAGTGGAAATACCCTTGCGACTTAACAGCCACAGCTTACGACTTAACATAAGTCTACACAAGAAATCAGCGGCTCAAGAAATAGCATACGGTCTAACAGAGCAACTTAACATGGCACGACCAATAGCATGGCGCGACCTAACAGAGCAAGCGACCTAACATGGTTGCGAGATAGCAGGTGCGACTTAACATGGTTGAGCTATGGGGTGAAACGACCTAATGGCCGAGCGCGCGACCTAACAAAGCAAGCAACATAACACATGGCTGAGCGACCTTGGGGGGACGTCCTAATGAGCTAGCGGCATAACATGGCCGAGCGACCTAAGGGGTTGCGACCAAAGTGGTTGCAAGATATGATAGGCCGACCTAAGTAGTGCGACCTATAGGGGTGCGACCAAGTGGTGGAACGACCTAATGGCCGAGCGACCTAATATGGAACGACCTAATATATAGTCGAGCGACCTAAGGGGTAAGAGAAGGCTGAGCGACTGAAATGAGGCCTATGGCGCGACCTAAGTGACGCGACCTAGCCGAGCGACCTAAGACATACGGTTTCACATATGGCCGAGCGACCTAAGGAGACAATTGGCGCGACCCTATTTGTGAAGAGTAGGCCGAGCGACTTAGGGGGGGACGACCTAAGCCATGGAACGACCTAACACAAGGCGAGCGACCTATGGGTGTCGACCTAAGGCAGGCCGACCTAACTGCAGGCCGAGAGTAACGTGTGCAGGCCGAACGACCTAAGCAACAAAAATGCCAAAAACTCTCTCAATTTGCAACCGATCGAGCATGGACGCTAGGGGATTACGCCTATCTACTACCCAGTCCTATTGGCTCCTCGATGCATTACCAAAAACGTGTTCAATCGTCAAAGTTTGGATTTTTAAAGATTTGAACCCAAAACGCTAAAAATTGGGATTTTCACCAATTCAATCCAAACCAAGAGCAAATGAATATGAAAAAGTGTTAGGAATTCATACCCAACAATCAAAGATAGTTATAGACAAAGATGTGAGATAAAAATATCACCTTTTCACAAAAATCAATGAAGAAGAAGCTTGAAAGCAAAGGAAGAATCAATGGCTTCTCTTTGAATTTGGAGTTAGATGTTGGATTTGCAAATGAACTAGGGCTTGGAGTTTTAATTTCTCATTCCTTCCTCCATTTTTAATGAAGCTTGAGTGTTAGGAAATGAAAGTGAAGTTATGAAGGGAAGGGGGGTTTGAGCTAGAATTAATAGTTTAGGCTAATGGGCTAAACCAAACCAAATGCCCAAAGTGAAAAAGTGGCAAAATTCCACTAACTCCAAACATACCAAAGTTTATACTTAAAAAGATCGCAAACGGTGTTTTGAACTCAATGGAAGTGGTTCCGAGTCCTAATTCGACCGTATGCAAAAAGTAACTTTCTGGACTAAAATCCGATTAACGATAAAATATTAAAATAAAATATTTAAATATTCAATCGTAAAATATGCGGGTTGTTACAACCTTGATGATAGTGGAAACAGTATTAATATTGTGCATCTCTCTTCCTACTTTATAGTTATTTACTATTTATTTGGAGTAACAAAAAAAATTGCTGCTAGATTTAGTAATGTTCAAATTGGCAAATCTAGATCTTGTTTATTGTTTTTCTGCATATGCACAATTTTTTCACAACATCTTAGCTCTGCATAATATTTAAGTTTACATATAAAAATATCCCAAACAACTGCTAACGTGGTAAATAACCATTATTGAGGTTACGGGAACTTTTTTAATTCATTTCATCGTTCACCTAGTTAACTAGCTTATTATGCATCAATTTCTGAAAATAGCTTGTGAATTGGAAAGGAGGACTAAGGCTGGTGCTTATTCATTGCTTAAAGTTATTGAATCAGGAATGGAAGATTATCTAACTATTAAAAATGGCCGTGTGGTATGTGCTCTCATGAACATGTTGCTTTTTACTCATGGGAAATGTGCTTGGCACGTTTATTTAATAATAAAAAAATTTAGCCATGGGTGTTTTGTATTTTTGTGCTAACACAGTTTTATGCATATTCAAATAATTGATTAGAGGAAAATCTTATTGGATAAGGGTGAAAATTTTGTACAATGACATGGCAAAATATGCAGAGAAAATAAATCATTTGACTTTGAAATTTGGACTACATATTTCATTTCTATCACAACAAAACTTAAACACGATTCTTTTCAATTATTGCAGAGAAATCGGTTAAGATGAGGATATGATATGTTAAAAAAGAAATCAAGACTCATTATGAATTTTATGTTACATGGACAACCACTTTGGCTGCATATGAATTAATCCATTGTGAATTATATGGAGTGTGTGCAGGTAGGACTATCGTATATTAGTTGGTTAGTCTGTTTTTTTAGAAAAAAACAAAACTGTAATGGAGGAAAAACCGACTGACGAATTTAGAAGATGTTGTACCAAAATACGCAATGATATAAATGGATATGCGATTGTTTGCTTGTCGCTTCATAATTCAAATGCGACTTAGATTTTATCAAATAGTTGCATTAGCTTTCGTATGAATTAGAAGTATAGTTGCAAAATCAACGATATAATAGTTTCAAATTTCAATTGCCTTTAACTTTTAGATGGCTTCTATGGAGTGTTACAAATGACAAACTGTTTTGTGTTGTGTTGTCGGTATTTTATTAGGTTGTTATTTTACAGATCCATCATTATACTTTCTAGTGTTAGTTAAACGGAAAATAAAAAATAAAAAAATAAAAAAAATTTGCTTTAAACATGATGGAGAATTTTACTTCTAGATTATTTATTAATTTGAGAAATTATTTTTTAGCATGTCTTCCTTGTTGTAATTTTACCTTTTGTCAATTGCAAAATTATTTTAGATGGAAAATAAAAATTTCCAACATACTCAGTACAAAAATTATCTACTAAATGAAAAGAGCATGAAGGTAATCCATCGCACAATGAAAATCTAATCAAATGGGTGGATTTGCATAGAGGGCTACAATAAAAGGTAACAATCGAGAAAGCAGTGGAACACAAATCAATCATGACAAACAGCGTTGGAAAAAGTTGAACCACCACTAAATTACATGAGAACAATATATTTATATTGCTCAACTATCTTAGATATATAAATGCACACATAATTTTCGTTGCAAAATAAGTTTAGAAGTAAATCTTTTAGAGTCTTCCCATGGCCAAAGTTTTTGTTCTTAATATTTATGGTTTTGAAAATACCTTTACATTGTGGCTTTTTAATATAAAAAAAATTAAAATGTTAGGCCTTGCCGGTAAATCGATACGGTATTAATTCCAAATTAACAGATATTATGCGGTCTACATTTTAATGAGTCTTTTAATATAGGAACAAGGGTACTAAGAAGATGATTATGTGCCTTTTCAAGGTTGTTCCTGAATAGGTCATAGTGAATTCATTACTTAAAACTATTGTAAACGATCTCAGCATAATGCCCTTCTAGATTCAGATTTCTCTTTTAATTTTTCCTAACAAGATTTTTTTCTGTTACTTCTGGTTATTTTTTGGTTGGGTCTCAACATTAAACCTTTTATATGTATGTAACTCCGAAAGGTAAATAAATAGTTGTAAATCAAATACTTATTTTGCTGCTGAAATTTTTGACTATATGTGATTTTAAATCTGTTTCAACTCCTCCAAGACCAAAAACCCGAGTGAGATGAATTTTTAGACATATATTTTAACATCCAAGATGTTAAAATATCAACTCTAGACATGTACCAAGATATCATTTTGAGTCCCAAATCCAAATGAGAAATACATGATATAAATTATGTGATCCACAAAAAAGTCTATATGCAAATATATGATATAGAATTATATATCCAATATAAGTAACAAACCAAGCGTAAAGTTGAATTTCTTCACTAGGAGAAGTGGAGGATATATCAGGATTACAAATTGACCATTTGCTCATAGTTACAGAAGAAATTAATTCATTGGCAAATGCTAAACATTTTGCAATATTACAATACCATTAGCAATCGGTAGAATTATTTATGTACCAATATAAAAAATGGTGATTCTGTAAATGGAAACATTGATAGGAATCAGTTTATTTAGTAGCTAGGGATAAAATATATTAAAATCTGAATATATGAAACTGCAATTTGTAAAAAGTGTCAAAACAATAGTAGCTAATGAAATAGAAATCTTCAAGCAATAAAAATCTTATCTATGCAAAAAATATTGTCATATATGTTTTCTTGATTAACAAAACACCAAAAGTAGTTAAATGTAATATAAGGCACGGTAGTATAGCTTGACAAAAAGCAGTTAAAGCTAAGTAGTAAGCTTTAGTCCATATATTTATGCATTGTTTTCCCAAAACATGAAGCACAACATGCTAGAAGAAATAATGTTTGATTTTCTTACATTTACAGTTGTGAAAAACATTAGTAGCTTAAATTTGAAGTTGAAACCACGAATTAGAAAAGAATTTTGCTAAAAAACTTATCGAAATAGTTTACCATTTTGTGGATCAAATGACAAAAATAATAGACTTTTTTGTCCACTTATAGAATATAGCTGAGTTTGATCCAATTATGGACGATCATCTTAGGAAGGTGGTAAACAATGAAATCTATAATCATTATTTAAGTCACAAAATTCAAATGAATTGATAAGTTTGTACAAATGCAAAGCTCACACATGTAAGAAGCTCACACATGGATTTCAACTGTTAATCGACCGTCTCATTCACTATTAATTTTTACAATGCTACTGTTATATTTACACAAGTTCATTTTTTTGTGTTTATATAAAATGACAGGAAGAGATAAAAGTTCTTTCTATGTCGTTATCTACTTTGAGAGAGTGGATTATATGTCAACGTAGGAACACTAATGAGTAAATACAGGGGGTTCGACATTTTATAAACTTCGTAAAGCATCATGCATCACCTGGCTTTGTAATGTGCAGTTGTCCTTGCAAAAAGTGTAGAAATTCAAAAAAAACTATCCTTCAAAACAGTCGAGAAACACTTAATCATTTACAATATGGATCCAACATATGATGAGTGGTTTGTTCATGGTCAGAGGAACGACACAGATGCAGTAATAAATCCTACACCAAATGTTACCGCAATGAGGCTTGCATCTCTCATCAAATTTGTGTGGAAAACCATGTAGAAGGTGCTCTTGGAAACCTTATTGACAATGCATATGGTGTGTACTATAGCATTCACGGTATTAGAGATGGTTATTAGGGAAGAAAGTACCACGAGTGCAAAAGAAAAGCAAATGAAAAATTATATTCTTCTAGTGAAGACGGTCTTACAAAGCTAAGTGTCCTTATAGAACTACATAATTTGAAAAAAGAATTCAATTGGTTGGGAAACAATATGACCGAGTTGTTGAGGAGATTGAAAAAGTGGCTTTCAAATGAAAATACACTACCGGATAAATACCCCATAATGAAACAAATATTAAAGGATTTAGGAATGAAAGTAGAGTGCATACGTGCTTGTGAAAATGATTGCATATTATTTTGAAAGGAGAATAAAGATGCCGTTGGAAGTCCTCGTTGCCATACTTTGAGATTTAAAGTTAAAGTTGAAGGTGAAATTGTAAAGATCATAAAGCAACCAAGAAAAGTTTTAAAATATTTTCCATTAATTCCTAGATTAACTAGATTGTACACTATACCATGGATAGCTCGAAAAATGTTATGGCATAGTGAAGCAAAAATTTATTGGAATTCCATGTGTCATCCTATCGAATCAGCTGAATGAAGACCGCTTAAGAATAAGTGGCCAGAGTTTACAAATAATGCTCGAAATGTTTGGCTTGGAATTGCTATCAATGGGTTAGATCCTAATACAATCCAGTCTAGTAGTTATTGTAACGACCCAGCTTCCTACGCCGAGGAAGGCGTATCGTTCTTAAAGAAAGAAAGGGGTGAGAAAATAGAAAAGATAGAGAAGAAAGAACAACAACATCAGAATCTCACAGCGGAATGAATAAATTATATTAATCACATAAGTATTTACATAATATACAACATCAATCAGAGTTATACAGATAATAAATCACATACTAGACAGTTATAGACACCTGTCTAGTTACACAACTCAATACACAATACAACACAGAGATACCAACATAGCGGAACACTATATCTACAAACGCTGAAGCCTCCTGCTCCATTGCTCCTCCAGAATTCGTCAAAGCAAACCTGATCCCTTGGCTACTCGTAAAAATTTGAGTACCCGAGAGTTTAAGGAAAACAGAAAATAAACTCCGGGTCAGACATGGGTCTGGTATGAGTACCAGGATAAAGTTGCTTAATTTTCAAAACCTTTGAAAAGAAAGGTATCACGTAAGACTTCCCACACATAAACATGGAAAAGATTTTACCTTACGCTAATCAAAACATTTGATAGGAAATCCAGTGATATTATAATAGGTCTAGGGTTTTCAAGTAAATAGAAAATAGCCGAAATTGTTACATTCATTAAATTCCAGCTACTAGCCACAAAAGCGGGTAATACAATCAAAACCGTTAGCACTTATTGGATTTTGGATTCCATACAATGGCAGGGCTACTGGGGTACCGCCCGTCACAGTACGTGGCCTAGATCAATGTACCGAGGATCACTCCCGACCCCCTGCAACACTTAATTACTTCCTTATTAATTATTCCTTAATTAATAATTCTTAATTACATCATTTACAAATCATCTTGTATTATTTACATCAAGAAATTATCATCTAATTATTTTCCTAAGTAATTATGCTCCATTAATTACACTAAGTAACTTTACTTTCAATTAATCAAATGACTATCTTAAATTAATTAAACTAAATTAATTAACTTAATTTAATCGTATCATCAGTTACTTATGTATTCCAATTAATCATCTTTGATTTAAATCGAGCATTCGAACTCGATACTGGAATCTAAAACGCAACCTGGAAATTCGAGAGGACCCTCCCTCCAAAACCTGGCAACACCACTTCCTCGAAGCTCCGACCCCCAGACCGCCAGCGCCTCCGGCCGTAGCCTCGTCCACCTTTCCTCTACCAAACCCCACAAGCTCGTGCCACTCAATCACCTAAACTGGCCGTGGTGATCGATAACCTATGCATAGTAAAAATTAGGTTTAAATACTTTAAACCTACTCCGCCGCTTCCACGACCCACTGCACCACCATCCACCATTTTTCCCAAATCCAAGGTAGACTCTTCTACCTCCAAACAAAAACCCAACCTTCCCGATCAACGTGATCGCCCACGGTGACTCAAAATGCCAAAAATAGATAAACACAAACTGCTCTCATACCACACCATTAAAAATCATCAAATCATGTTTAAAAATCATGTTATTATACTCGGATCCCTCTAGCATACCTGAAACCACGAATTAAGAAGTTCGAAAATTTACAAATCTTAAGTTTGTTCAGATAATTTGGGTTCCAAAGAAATTTTTTAAGTTGTTTTAATCTAAACTGAATTTTTAAACTTAGTTTATAATGATACAAATATCTTTTGTTCGAATCTTAAGTTCAATCATCAACCAGAAAAGGAGTAAATGATTTTTGAATTAAACAGTTTGAGTTTTGAACTGAGTACACGTAAAATTTAAAACAACAGCCTGTAACACTACACATCCTACAAGCATAGACAGAGGATCCAATATATATATAGATATATACACATACTATTCCCAGGCATATACACAACAGATTCATTGATTAGCTTTTTAAAAAGTTACTCACTTGGTATGTGAAAGAACAGAGCCTAGTTTGCTTTGCAACAGCCTTGAAAAATATCAGGTTGAACTCCCCTTTGATTCTCAGGTTGAATCGAATCTTGATTGTTGTTTAAACTAAAGTTTTTGTTTGAGTTTGAAATGGTTTTACTTCAAATTCTTGGTTTTGGTTTTAAGAACTGAAATGAGAAACATGGATAAATAGCAAAGAATGGTAGATAGGGTGTATTATTATGTTTCATACAACTGTGTCAATACTTGTACAATACAGCATATAAATCTTTGTTTGTACTGATTTAAAACAGAGATATTTTTATGGTGGAGGCTGATATGAAGTGTATTGTGTGCTAGAAAGATTTACATTAACTGCTTTTGCTTGTTTAAGAATACATAATACTGTCTTCCTTAGTAAGCCTTCACATATATTTTTTTATTTTTTTTATTTTTCTTTTCAGCCTGCGCACATCTGATTTGTTTCTAGATTTTATTTGTTGCGTTGTTATTTTGTTTGTTTCTACTTACCTATTCATGGGTTATGAATAAATATGTTACTTGTTTTATATTTTTGAAATGTAAATGAATGTTATAACATGTGGTTTTAAATGTATGTATGAGCTTACTTTATTACTTACAATCTATCTTATAAATATTTGTTTCTATTTCAAACTTACAGTAAAAAAAAATTCTTTTGTTTTGTTGTTTGTAATCAAAATGAATTCTATAGTTGTTATGTTATTATAATTTAACCAATGTACTTACTTTATATTTTCCCTAATTTATCTTATAGTCTTGCATTTTTATATGTACATTTTTATTTTATTTATATTATAAAAACATATTTATCAATTTGAAATGATTCATAAAAGAAATTATCTTTTTATTATAAACTGCTTATTTTATTAATGTACCATTTGACAAAATTGCATTAAAACTCATATATAATTTTAAATCCATATTTTTATCAAGCTATACTAAAAAGAAAACAAAACAAATCTTTTTGTTAATAAATTTAAATCTAAACTTAGGCTAAAATAAGTTTTAAACTATTTAAACATTTATCTTATGTATTTAAAACCCTATATTTATTTATTAAATAGCTTTGAAAAGTTTATATTAAATAAATCATAATTTCCAATTCACTAAAATGTATATTAGAATTTGAAACATAATTTATTTGTTAAATTTTAAAACAAAGCTTCCCTATTTACAATATATACAAATATATACATATATAAATAGAAAACAAACAATTAGTTTAAAGGATAAAATTCACCAATTAGATATTTATTAAAAGCAAAGTATCAATTCAGATCTTATTAACAAAGATATGTCAAGTCAATTTAATATTTAAATACAGATTATTAAATTGATATTGCTCAAATTTTCCGGGTTGTCACATTCCTCCCCCCTTAAAAGAATTTCGCCCTCGAAATTTAAAAGCAAAGGTAATTTAGTAATCTATTTAAGATTTTAATTTTTAAATCACACTCATATATCAATCATATGCTAACAATCACCACAACCAATCTACTCAATCAACAAAGCTAACCATCCAGACAAAATTCTGGATAGAGCTCCCTAGAGATTTCCTAGTAATACCAGAATACTTAATTTATAGAATCCAAACAATCTATACTACTAATCTAAAGAGCTCCTACTCATCTAGATCTACAAAATTACACAGATATCAGACTATAGACGAGTCTGACTCAACAACCAAAACTCCCCGAACTGCTGGTTCCAAAACCAGAGATGGATTATACACGTATTCCCTCCGAGATACGTGGAACACAACGAATCCCAGCTATCCAAACTGGCAATTTACTCCCGAAGATCAAACATCTAACCTTACCTAAACATAGAGAAAATCCAAAACACCTCGGAGCTAGCTTTACAGACCTACCAAATTATATAGATCCTTTGATCGGAGAAAACTTATCCAAAATCAAATCTTCGACTTAGAAATCCAAATCCCTTCATCTCTTATCCACTAAATTCTTCTAATGATCCAGAGCTGCCTTCATCCCTACTGATCAGCTCAACCTTTGCTGATGACCCCTAAAACAATCTGAACCAAAACAATTCAATAGAATGATCTTCTCAAGACCAACCAAAGTTAAGAACTCAAACTCTATCATCAGTAGAAAACAACCTCTCCTTTCCAGAAAAGAAAAACAGATGCACTTCCAACTGCTTTCGTTGCACAACTCTGATCTGGGGTAGATGAAAATGCTGATGATGTACATAAGCATAAATTGGACAACACATTACAAAAATATGGTTCACAGATCCACAATAGAAACTCAAAAGTTCCTCCAAAACCTGAGCTGCTTTACCAAATCCTCTCTCTAGAAACCATTCCACTACTGGCTGAACCATCGGTACTACTTCTGGAATCCAGTCGATACCAAACTCAACTCCGGATGCAAGGGCAACCCGCTGACCTCTTCAAAGATATCCAGAAAAAGATTTTGATAAACCAAGAGAATGCCCAACTATCGCAAGTCACTTTTGCGATCAACCCAGGCTAATATCCAAAGAAAACTGTTCTCTCCTTACCAACCTGAACAGCTTAACCTTATCTAGCCAATCCATTGAAGAAATGGATCCACAAAACTGCCTCTGAACTTCACCTCTAAAGAACTACTGACAGATGACCTCCTCGTGTTCCGGAAGAACAATCTGAGCTACAACACTGCTACTGATGCCAAAAACTTCTTAATCCAAAACTCTTCGAAAACTCGAGCCTCAAAGCCAAACACAACATTCAGCTGAACTCAGCCTCAAAACTAATGCAGACACACTTCCTTATCCAAAGATCCTTGAGAACTTCTTCGGAAACAATCCATCGCTACTGCATCTCAACACACAACTACTACTTCTTGAGTTACCAAGATAATATTTCTAGCTTCTGCTCAACTTACAAAATCCAAATTCTACTCATCCAAACTCGTACTGCAAAAATGTACTCCAAATCTTAACAGGTTCCCTTCAGAGATTTGGTGAAATCCTTACACCACAAATTCACTCGAGATGGTATTAGGTCTACAGTCTCGTCAGATATACTTCCAACCATTGGTAGTCACCACTACCCTATCTACCCTTATACTTATATTGGAAAACCCGAACAGGTAACCCAACAAATAGATAGAAATGAATATATATATATATATATATATATATATATATATATATATATATCAAAATTACAAATACGCTCTCTCAGGAAAGAAATTACTCAAGAGCCTAGGTATTCACTCAACCTAGCGCTGTGATACCATTGTAACGACGCGGCTTCCTACGCCCAGGAAGATGTATCGTTCTTAAAGAAAGAAATGGGTGAGAAAATAGAAAAGATAGAGAAGAAAGAACAACAACATCAGAATCTCACAGCGGAACGAATAAATTATATTAATCACATAAGTATTTACATAATATACAACATCAATCAGAGTTATTTATATAATATACAACATCAATCAGAGTTATACAGATAATACATCACATACTAGACAGTTATAGACACCTGTCTAGTTATACAGCTCAATACACAATACAACACAGAGATACCAACACAGCGGAACACTATATCTACAAACGCTGAAGCCTTCTGCTCCATTGCTCCTCCAGAATTCGTCAAAGCAAACCTAATCCCTTGGCTACTCGTAAAAATTTGAGTACCTGATAGTTTAAGGAAAACAGAAAATAAACTCCAGGTCAGACATGGGTCTGGTATGAGTAACAGGTTAAAGTTGCTTAATTTTCAAAACCTTTGAAAAGAAAGGTATCACGTAAGACTTCCCACACATAAACATGGAAAAGTTTTTACCTTATGCTAACCAAAACATTTGATAGGAAATCCAGTGATATTATAATAGGTCTAGGGTTTTCAAGTAAATAGAAAATAGCCGAAATTGTTACATTCATTAAATTCCAGCTACTAGCCACAAAAGCGGGTAATACAATCAAAACCGTTAGCACTTATTGGATTTTGGATTCCATACAATGACAGGGCTACTGGGGTACCGCCCGTCACAGTACGTGGCCTAGATCAATGTACCGAGGATCACTCCCGACCCCCTGCAACACAAGGCCGGAACCATTCCTTACCGAACAGTCCCGAACAAGATAACCCCGCAGTTGGCTGCAGACCAACTGCCCACACAGCCGAATAAAAAGGGACATCTAGACAGGGGTATACCTTGTCCTGCTTGGGCATGACCCACCTAACCTTGCTGCACCTCCCCTGTTTTAGCCATTCTCGGTTGATGAGGTTTGAGGGTACGATTACCTTTACAGAACATATCTCTTAGAATGCTCATCGTCCGCCTGACGATGTTCTGAAAGCATTCAATCCATATAAGTTCGTTCCAGGTTCGAACGAAACCGAAGGCATTATCTCGTTACACTCATTTTGGAATCACCCTCAGAGTTAACGACAATAATCCTTGCACTCTGAATCTTCATCTTCACTTCAGATTCACGACCTATCATTAATTTGGATCGATGTGGTTTCCGGATGTCCAAATATGGAAACCCGATCCCGGTTTCATCGAAATCCAAAACATATTTTTAAGGCCAAGTTGTCTATTTAGTCTTAACAGTCAATTCAATATTATCAATATACACACAGATAGATAATTCACATCTCATAATAGATAATCACATTATCATCATAAACAGATAATTAATATCATCATCCAAACAGATAATTAAATATTATCATACTTAAACCATACATCCGTATCACATAGATATTACTCATCTCATTTCTGAGATCATAATCAATCAATGAAATATCAATATCATCCATAAGAAATGATTTATGAATCACAATCTATAATTAATTTAAAATGAATTAAATTAATTACTTCTATCTTTAATTAATTTAAAATAAACTAAATTGATTACTCATTCCATAAATCCTGCTCTCACAACCATTAATTATAAATCAAATTAATTAATCATTCTCTAATTTCAATAAGTAATTTAGTCTTTAATTAATTTCTCAAATGAATTATTCTAAATCATTCATAGCAATTTACATTTAGTTACTTCCTTATTAATTATTCCTTAATTAACAATTCTTAATTACATCATTTACAAATCATCTTGTATTATTTACATCAAGTAATTATCATCTAATTATTTTCCTAAGTAATTATGCTCCATTAATTACACTATGTAATTTTACTTTCAATTAATCAAATGTCTATCTCAAATTAATTAAAATTAATTAATTAACTTAATTTAATCGTATCATCAGTTACTTATGTATTCCAATTAATCATCTTTGATTTAAATAACTTTTGCTACATTCCAGTAGTTTCCTTTAATTTATTTACACAGATTAATCTTTGAATAAATCCATTAATTAATTACATTTATATAGATTTATTACAATTTAATTACATTGTTTATTTATTATTCCCAAATTAATCAATTTCCTAATTACATCATTAATTATAATAATTAATGATCTCTAATTACATTTTCACCTGTTATTTTATTAATTATATTAAGAATACTAATCTTCAAATCACATATATTAACCCTCTTGATTAATAACATACAATAATTAACCGTCTTTAATTAATTACTCCTCAATAGAATGTTAATTAATCCTTTGATTAATTTCAAGTAATATACTCCAATTACTTCCATTAACAACATCATCCAATTAATTACATCCAGTAATTATCCATCAATTACTTCTCTAAGTAATTTACTTCCAAAATATCAATTTGATTAATCCAAATTAATTAAACTAAATTAATTAACTCAAATTAAATCAATTTACTCAATTAATAAGTAATTAATTTCTTAATTACTTTCCAAATAAATAATTACATTTTCACTACTACAATGATTATTATTAAGTTAATTAATCTAATTAATTATTAAAAAAATCAATCACGTTAATTAATTATAAAATAATCTAGTTAATGACCCTCATTAACACTTGTTTAATTATTTTTCTAAGATAATTAACTTATATTAATCATTATTAATTATAATTTTGATTAACCCTTAAAATTTATTAATTTAAATAAAAAATTCTAATCTATGGTTCTTAATTACATATTAGTTAATTAATTCATTATTTACACTTAAATTAATACATTTAAACTTATAATTACTAATTTAATTAATACCAATCATTAATTATTCAAACTTAATTAACTTAAAGGTTAATGAATATAAATTCTAAATCTTCATTACTTAAAGTAAATTATTCTTATTATTGATTAAATTTTCACTTTCAATATGTTTTAAAAACATTTATTTCAAATTTTCTTTGAAATTTCATTTTAAATCCTAAGCTTAAATGAACACTAATTGAACTTTAAATCAATTTATAAAACTAACTTGTAAAATCTTTAAATTACCACTTGAAGAAATTCCTTTGTTATTGAAAGGACTTTTAAATTTAGAATATTTAAAATACTTAAATTTCTAAACTTCCTTTCAAATTTTCTTTCAAACTTCCATTTGACTTCAACCCCCTATTTCTTTCTTACTTACTACTTAATGCCATTAAATAAATTTTAGTTAAAAACAAACTTTATTTTATCAAAATCTTATTGTACAATCTAACTTGAATTATACTTGAACTTTTACTTAGACTCAGTTTAACTTGATTTAATTTAAAAGCTAAAATTTTAAAAACTGTAACTGGTACAGGTTAAAACCTTGAACAAACGTCAAACTGAAACTGACCTTATATTTAAGTCTTGATTAAAATCTTGATTCAATTCTTAATTTAAATTTTAAACCCAAAACTTAAAACCCCAAATCAAATCAGGTTTGAGTTAAAGCCTGTAAAAAGAAAAAAAACAACCAAACCCTCCCCTGTTTTGCTTCGAGACCAACCCCAATGTCTACGAGCAAACACCCGAGTACATTCTTCCTTTACTTACTTCTTTCCCAATTCAACATCACCTGATATTGATGATGTCGCGTGCACGTGCACCACTCCATGGTGATGCTCCGATCACCGAGACTGCCTCCGATAGGTCAGCAGTGACCTACACCCTCGCTCCCGATCATCAAAATGATGAAAACAACATCAGGGCAAAATCGAGCATTCGAACTCGATACTGGAACCTAAAACGCAACCTGCAAACTCAAGAGGACCCTACCTCCAAAACCTGGCAACACCACTTCCTCGAAGCTCCGACCCCCAGACCGCCAGCGCCTCCGGCCGTAGCCTCGTCCACCTCTCCTCTACCAAACCCCACAAGCTCGTGCCACTCGATCACCTGAACTGGCCGTGGTGATCGATAATCTATGCACAGTAAAAATTAGGTTTAAAAACTTTAAACCTACGCCGCCGCTTCCACGACCCACTGCACCACCATCCACCATTTTTCTCCAATCCTCTTCCACCTCCAGACAAAAACCCAACCTTCCCGATCAACGTGATCGCCCACGGCGACTCGAAATGCTAAAAATAGATAAACACAAACCGCTCTCATACCACACCATTAAAAATCATCAAATCAGGTTTAAAAATCATGTTATTATCAACGGATCCCTCTAACATACCTGAAACCATGAATTAAGAAGTTCGAAAATTTACAAATCTTAAGTTTGTTCAGATAATTTGGGTTCCAGAGAAAAAATTTAAGTTGTTTTAATCTTAACTGAATTTTTAAACTTAGTTTATAATAATACAAACATCTTTTCTTAAGTTCAATCATCAATCAGAAAAGGAGTAAATGATTTTTGAATCAAACAGTTTGAGTTTTGAACTGAGAACGGATAATATTTAAAACAACAGCCTGTAACACTACACATCCTACAAGCATAGACAGAGGATCCAATATATATATAGATATATACACATACTATTCCCAGGCATATACACAACAGATTCATTGATTAGCTTTTTAAAAAGTTACTCACTTGATATGTGAAAGAACAAAGCCTAGTTTGCTTTGCAACAGGCTTGAAAAATATCAGGTTGAACTCCCCTTTGATTCTCAGGTTGAATCGAATCTTGATTGTTGTTTAAACTAAAGTTTTTGTTTGAGTTTGAAATGGTTTTACTTCAGATTCTTGGTTTTGGTTTTACGAACTGAAATGAGAAACAGGGATATATAGTAAAGAATGGTAGAATGGGTATATTATTATGTTTCATACAACTGTGACAATACTTGTACAATACAGCATATAAATCTTTGTTTGTACTAATTCAAAACAGAGATATTTTTATGGTGGAGGCTGATATGAAGTGTATTGTGTGCTAGAAAGATTTACATTAATTGCTTTTGTTTGTTTAAGAATACATAATACTGTCTTCCTTAGCAAGCCTTCACATTTATTTATTTATTTTATTTATTTTTCTTTTCAGCCTGCACGCATCTGATTTGTTTCTAGATTTTATTTGTTGCCTTGTTATTTTGTTTGTTTCTACTTACCTATTCATCGGTTATGAATAAATATGTTACTTGTTTTATATTTTTGAAATGTAAATGAATGTTATTTTTAACATGTGGTTTTAAATGTATGTATGAGCTTACTTTATAACTTACAATCTGTCTTATAAATATTTATTTCTATTTCTAACTTACATAAAAAAATCTTTTGTTTTATGAATTCTATAGTTGTTATGTTATTATAATTTAACCAATGTACTTACTTTATATTTTCCTAATTTATCTTATAGTCTTGTATTTTTATATGTACATTTTTATTTTATTTATATTATAAAAACATATTTATCAATTTGAAATGATTTATAAAAGAAATTATCTTTTTATTATAAACTGCTTATTTTATTAATGTACCATTTGACAAAATTGCATTAAAACTCATATATAATTTTAAATCCATATTTTTATCAAGCTATACTAAAAAGAAAACAAAACAAATCTTTTTGTTAATAAATTTAAATCTAAACTTAAGCTAAAATAAGTTTTAAACTATTTAAACATTTATCTTATGTATTTAAAACCCTATATTTATTTATTAAATAGCTTTGAAAAGTTTATATTAAATAAATCATAATTTCCAATTCACTAAAATGTATATTAGAATTTGAAACATAATTTATTAGTTAAGTTTTAAAACAAAGCTTCCCTATATACATATATAAATAGAAAAAAAACAATTAGTTTAAAGGATAAAATTCACCAATTAGATATTTATTAAAAGCAAAGTATCAATTCAGATCTTATTAACAAAGATATGTCAAGTCAATTTAATATTTAAATACAGATTATTAAATTGATATTGCTCAAATTTTCCGTGTTGTCACGGTTATAGTTGTTAACCCGTGTGTATGGTTCCTTATAATTTACCTTCTTCGTTGTGCATGAAATCAAAATTTCAATTGTTGTGTTTATTAATTCTTGGACTTAAAGCACCAAGTCAAAATATTGATGTATATTTAGAACCCCTTGTGGATGAGTTGAAGCAACTTTGGACAATAAGAGTGCCTGCATTTGACATGGACAAGAAAGAGTATTACACATTTAAAGCAATGATACTACGGAGAATTCATGATATACATGCATTTGGGAATCTATCGGGTTGTGTGATTCATGGCTATAAAGCATGCCCTATTTCTGCTACATAGACTGAGGCGGAACACATTGGTAATAAGATTGTTTATACGAAGTGCAGAAGATTTATGAAGAATGGTCATACATATAGAGCACCAAAACACGGATGGTATAAAGAAATAGATTATTTGGAACCTCCAACACGACTGACAGGTTCGGCTCTTTTAGAGAAGATTTCTCATATCAAATAAAAACCTGGTAAATTGAATAGAAATCAGAAGCGTATAGGAGAAGATTTTTATTATTATGAACATCTTGTAAATGAAAATGACGATGGTGTAATACCAGCATGGTATAAAAAGTCGGTTCTTTTTTCCTTAGAGTATTGGAGTGGCCATAAAGTACGACATACAATAGATGTGATGTATATTGAGAAGAATGCGGTAGAGCATTTTATTAATTTGTTATTCGATAGAACCAACCAATCCGCTAAATTTGCATTTGATAAAGCTTAAAAGATCCAATGTTGTCAAGTTCTAAAAGACGTAAAAATTCCCTCATGCTTTGGAACTGAATTAGGCAACTTAGTAAGCATTCAACCACCTAGTTTGAATATTGGAAAGTCATATGACTATCATATTATTATCCAACATTTTTTGCCTGTCATGGTTCAACATGCATTTCCAAAGTTTCGTGACTTGTGACGTGTAATGTTGCTAGTATGCTTGTACTTCAATATTATTTGTTCAAAGGTTTTGATTCGAAAGCATGTCAAAGCTGCCAAAGATATGATTTGGAGGCATTATGTGTGTTGGTCATTATATTCCCACTCGTTTTTTTTATATAAGTATACATCTAATGGTGCATTTAGTTGATCAAGCACTACTTTGTGGACCAGTTAATTATACATGGATGTATCGATTTGAAAGGTAAGACATTTGTTTTAATCATTATTATACGAATTATTATTCGATAATAATATAAAACCATGCATTATTTTATGTTTTTTTAGAGCTATGAAGGAGTGTAAAAACATACCAAGCAATAAACGATATGCAGAAGGGTCATTGCCGAAGCATATCTTGTTTTAGAATCTGTTAGGTATGCAATGGAGTATATGCCAGATCCACGTGCAGGAAATCATAGCTCTAAACAAGCACCATTCTTGGATGAGAATGGTAATGATACATACGAGCGTTTCATTATTGAGGGTAAAACTATCAAGCTAAGTGGCATACGACGAATACAAATTCGAAGATGGATACTTTTTAGAATGGATATACCAGATCTAGACGATTATTATAGGTTTGTGTTTTTTTTACAAATTATAAATTAACTTTCTATTTACTTAATATAATATGTTTCCTTTGTAGCAAGTATCGATTGTCATTAGAAGATGCTCACCGTAATAAAACAAAGACTTCAAACAAAGGAAAAAGTTATTGTACAACCTGAATTCATTGATTGGTTACACATCAAGGTTTGTTAGGCTTCAACAAAGCAATAGTTTTATAAACTATTACTTTATTTAATAAATTTTAGCGATTTTAACAGTTAATGTAAGAAAATGCATGAGTTCATTGTTATGGTATTATGTTAGTGGACCAACGTGGGAAGCCAAAACTCATCTAAAATATAGGATCAATGGTCATGTATTTTTTCCCCCAGCACTATGAAAACACTCATTCGACACAAGACAGTGGTGTTTGCATGGACACAATTAGAACATTTATCGCAAGTGCAAAAGATTTAAATCGTATGGATGAAGATACTTATTTAACGGTAAATTATATATCAAATTAGAAAGCTACCGATAAATTTCAAATTAAATTTTACCACAAGCGCATGGCGCACTATCGTAGTACGCGGCGAATACGGGTCGATCCGTAGGAAATTGATGATTTTAAAAATTCTATTCAATCAAATTAAACCAAAGTCGATGTAAAGTTTAGCTAGAGAATTGGAGAATTAACTAACTAACTAACTAAAAAAAGAGAAGCAAATATAAGAGTTAAGTGACAATTTAGAGAACAAATCCACTCTTTAAATCATGTAGTTCAACGCATATGAAATCACGATCTCTCTTTTTTGGTCATAAATGAATTTAAATGATGTGTTTATCATAAGTATGGCTCATTTGTGCTATTCATTAGCTCAACATAAGCTATCAAACTATAACACAACCTTTAAACCACTTGCTAACTCTCATGAAAATGACAACAAAGTTGAAAAAGAAATCTATTTTAAGTATGGCCTATTAACTATTAATTAGAAATATAGATCATCAAATTTGAATTTCAAATCACTTTCTTACGCCATAATCATATTTTGATGAAGAGGCATTTGTGTTAGTGATTGTTTAAGCATAGCCTATTTGGTGTCAACAATGTAGGCTATCAAATTCAAAACAAAAACAACAAATTAAACCAGTTCAAGTATTGTCATTAAGCACAAAAAAGAGCTACAATTATCAAAATGTTGTAGCTACATGATTAGAGAGCTTCATTACCCCCTAAATTAAAGGGGTTTAGCCTCTCATATTTGTTATTAAAACAACAAATATAGCTTGCAACATGAGAGAAAAGGAAAAGGAAAAAGAAAGGAAGATAAAGAAAAACTATTTTATTTGCATGAAAAATAAATCTACACTACAACATGAAAGTAAATAAGCATGAAAAGGAAAAGAACATGTATTGAAGTTGCATAAAAAAATTATATTAAGTGAAATGACTAAGTAGCCATGAAAATAATGAAGAGAGCTTGGTTTTATTTTGAGCCTAAAACAAATTAAATAGAGACTAGGAAGAGAAGAGGTTACATGAACATAATGAATTATTTATACAAACATGAAATCCTAATCCATAATTTGGGGAATGCCCAAAATTCCCTTGAGGTAGTGTGGAGGCCAAGAAATCATTAGCTTCTACTAATCATCAATTACGTGTACATGAAGCCATTAATTCCATAAGCATGTCCATTAGCCTCTAATTTGTACACTAAGATGGTGGGTAGGTGGGGTCCTCCATGATCTTCACTTGGAATTATTTCCATCTTCATTCATTCGTGTTTTTTTTGTGCATGCATATCTTATTCATGAAACAACTTGTAATTGAAATTAAATTCCTGCAAAATAGTATGGAAATTTCGAAGTAAATTTTCTCAAGTTAATTTATGCACAAAAATGACTATTTTGCCCTTCGATGAAGATGAACATGTGATAATTTGAAATTAATATGAATTTTGGTTAAAGCAAGTTAAAATACCCAATATGATCATTTATTTAAATTAATTAGAATAAATATAGTGGTAAAAATATGCAAGTTTTGTGCACATCAAATACCCCCACACTTATCTTTTTATTTGTCCTCGAATAAAGAAAAACTAAGATAAATCCGTTTTCATAGGGTGCACGATTGCATTGAGCGTATGCAACAAGTCGTTAAACCTCTAGATGTCCCCAGTAGGACGAGTGTTGTCTCGTGAGGGTTTTCAGGGAGTACTACTCACAAAATCCAAATGAAGAATGAAAATATTTACAAAATGCAAGACTTATTTACGAAGATGTGAATGCGAATTTTTGAAAATATTTATAAATGATGGATTTATTTTTAAATCGACACGAATAAGTTAAATATAGGTTTTGGTCATTATCTTGAAAATTTAAGTCATTTACTCTTCAAATTTCCAACAAAAATTAGGTTATCATAATAAATGGACTATAGTTTAACTCGTTGTTTTGGTTAATAACATAGTGTAACTATGAAATGGATCCTTAGTCGATTATCAAAGTTTATCAAAGTGGTATTTTCATTTCTTTTCAATAACAAATCAAATCAAATAAGTAAAAATAGTGCTAAAATTTTAATTGCTTGCTCTCTCATTATTTGCAAGAAATATCACACACCTAGCTCAGGTAAACTAAGGCGAAATATACCACCCATGCACTGCCTTTCGGGCTTATGTGAGGGGAGTACAGAGCATGGTGAGTGCACACACTTCGTGCATACACCTATCACCGCAGGTGGTTTTTATTAAGTCTTTCCTTTTTTTTACATGTGTTCCATACATTCATAATCGTGAGAACTTTTAGATGAGTATGAAAGCACATAATCAAAGATTCCAAGTAATTCACCCATGCATAACCGTGAGGACTTTTAAATGAGAGTGAATACTTTGGATGTTATCATTTATATATTTTTTTAATATTTTTTTAAGAGAGTGAGAGTTTTGCAAAATCATCTTAGCACCATTTAACTTAGAAGACAAAAAAATGTTATATCTTTACTTTAAATCAACCACTTTTTAACACAAAGATTTTCAATTAGGATGTATTTCATAATTAACACGTATGAATCTTCCTATATACTAATTAAACCATTATTATTTGTAATCAAACTTCATTTTTATTTTTTTTAAGACAAATAAATTTTCAAAAATTTCAATTTAATAAACCAAAACCATATATTTATCTTATAGTGTTTCTTTTAAAAATAAATCAAAAGAAAATTTGTTTTTGTATTTTTTTTTGAGATTTTAAAAGAAAAGCAAAAATAAACCGTTAAAAATAAAATAAAAATGAAGATGAGTCTCCCCCCACACTTGATTTTGACTTTGTCCCCACAGTCAACCCAAGTGAAAGGAACGTTTATTATTATTTACATGAAAATGAAATGTGTTTACACGGTTTCAGAAAGTATATTGTTAAAAGGTAAATCAAATGGTCTTCCAAAGATCGATTCATTTGTCTCGTCAAGTATGCGAGACATGGCTTAAGCACGAAAAACCAAATCGTAAAAGATTTCGAAATTGAATGTGGATTTGGAAAAACAAAAGTCGTTTTATTGAAAATTATACAATTTGTTTTATTTTCGATGATTTTTGGGGTAGATAGAAAAATTAGTTGAAGTTCAATTTCTTCCAAATTATCGATTTCAAAATCAAAATGGTGATCGAAATTTTCCCCATCAGAATACAGCAACTCGTTTTCAAAAAGTCTATGAAACTCATGTTCGTTAAATTCGACTTTCTTTGTTGGATTATCAACAATCGAGCTTAAAATTCAAAGTTGTCGTATTCAAATTTTCAGAAAAAGGAAGATCGAAGTTTAAATCGAGTTTCGCACCCTCAAAAGAATTGAAATCCAACTTAATTATCATATTTTCAACAACTTGATTAAGATCGTCATTATCAAATTCAAAAGTTGTTATTTGAAAATCATCGATTTGGGTAAGAGATGGATTACCATTTGACTCGTCACACATTGAAATTTGATTTTGTTTCTCATGAAAATTTTCCAATGTTTTAACCAACAAATTCGTGTGATCATCGTAAATTTCATTCATTTTCTTAACAAAGTCAATTTGTGATTATTAACTTGAAAATTTTCGATTTGGACTTGTTGAGAACAAGAATTGCCAATTTCGATAAACGGTAGATTATTATTTATTTCTTTGCAAGTTGAGATTTGATTATGATTTTCACGAAAAGTTTTGTATTTTTCAAGTAATAAATCCCCGTTATCTTTTGCCGTTTGGTCAACAAAATCAAATTCATGATTATTAATTAGAAAATTTTCATTTTGAATTTGTTGATAACTAATGTTTTCAATCGTATCGTTATTGAAACTATTCACATTGCCAAAATTATTTGAACATTGGTTCACATTTTCGTCTTGATTTTGGAATTCATTTTGAAGCTCGAAATTGAATTGGCATGGGTTATACTTGAAATCATTTGAATTTTGAGGTGAATTCAAATTTTGATTATTTTGACTTGAACTATTGCACAAATATGAGTTACACAAATCGTTTATACTTTGATTTTGTTGTATAGAGAGTTAAAGTAAAGATGAAATGCTATTTTCGAGATTTGAGGGTTGATTTTCGTTTTGAAAACTTTGTTGTTCAAAATTTGAATTATTTAAACAATAGTCAATCCATAAGAATTTTGAGTGAAATTATATGGATTATATTGATTTTTCCAACTATCGTAAAATTCATATGAATATGAAAATCGAGATATTTTCAAGAAAGTTTTTTGGTTTTTTTTTAAAAAAGGAAAATATTTACAAATATATTTTTAAAAAGGGAAATTGATTTTTTTTTTTAAAAAAAAAAAATTCTTTCTTTTTGAAAAGGTTTTATAATTTCTTTTTGGATTTTGGTTTTTCTAATTCTTTTTTGGATTTTTGAAATTTCAAAGAAAAAGGATTTAAAAATTTCAAAGGAAAAGGAATATTTAATTTTTTATTAGTTATGGGGTTTTGAAATTTTTTTAAAATATGCATCAACTAATGCAACTATATGAATGCAAGGGTTAATTACAAATGATTTATCCTAAGTTAACTCAAAATTGTATAATCACACTCTGTCTTAAATCAACAAGATAGTTCTCAGCCAAGTAACAAACAGGAGTTATCGGTGCACCACGAATCACAGGAATCCAGCTGTAGGTTTAAGCACCTTCAGAGGAAAATCCACTATAATATTTACGAATCATCGTAATATTTATAAATGGTTATTACTCCGCCATAGCCTAGACACCAAGAAATTAAATTGTTCAAAGAAGACAAATTGTCAATATACAATTAAGTGTTACCGTGTCTGTCAGTTATTATTAATCAAAATTCTTAGGATAAAATGCAAAGCAGAAATTAAAAGTGAATTAACAATGCAACTACAAATGATTTTTGTTTTGTTTTTGAATTTTTGAATTTTTTTTAATATATAAATGCAAATGCAAGCAATCAACACTACACTAAAATAAAAACAAGAGATAAATGGAAAATGTAATTTTTTCTTTTTTTTGGTAGTAGTTGAGCGAAGCAAACAACTCTTTGGCAACCTGAAAAGAAGTTAAACACAAATATATACAGTTTATATATATATTTATATATATGGATGGATCTTAAAACGAAAATAAAAAAATTCAAACTCAAATTTTTTTTGGAACTAAGAACAAAAGGAAACCATAACAAATGAAACAAACTAAACAAAACAAATGAACAACATATATACAATTGTCTTTTTCATAGCAATGCAAATGCAAAAATGAAAAACTAGAATGAAACAGTAAGCAAACAAGAAAATGTAAAAACAATTATTTTTTTTGAAAAAAATGCAAACACACACAAAAATAAAACTAAAAATAATTCGAAGAATAGAAAATTAAAATCGAATCAGTTCCCCGGCGATGGCGCCAAAAACTTGTTAATCGATAAATTTTCTATCAAATTAGAAAACTACCGATAAATTTCAAATTAAATTTTACCGCAAGCGCACGGTTTACTATTGTAGTGTGTGGCGAATACAGGTCGATCCGTAGGGAATTGATGATTTTAAAAATTCTGTTCAATCAAATTAAACCAAAGTCGATGGAAGTTTAGCTAGAGAATTAGAGAATTAACTAACTAACTAAAAGAAAAGAGAAGCAAATATAAGAGTTAAGTGACAATTTAGAGAATAAATCCACTCTTTAGATCATGTAGTTCAACGCATATGAATTTACGATCTCTCTTTTTTGGTCATAAATGAGTTTAAATGATATGTTTATCATAAGTACGACTCATTTGTGCTATTCATTAGCTCAACGTAAGCCATCAAACTATAACACAACCTTTAACCACTTGCTAACTATCATGAAAATGACAACAAAATTGAAAATAAAATATATTTTAAGTATGGCCTATTAACTATTAATTAGAAATATAGACCATCAAATTTGAATTTAAAATCACTTTATTATGCCATAATCATATTTTGATGAAGAGGCATTTGTGTTAGTGATTGTTTAAGCATAGCCTATTTGGTGTCAACAATGTAGGCTATCAAATTCAAAACAAAAACAACAAATTAAATCACTTCAAGCATTGTCATTAAGCATAAAAAAGAGCTATAATTATCAAAATGTTGAAGCTACATGATCAGAGAGCTTCATTACTCCCTAAATTGAAGGGGTTTAACCTCTCATATTTGTTATTAAAACAATAAATGTGGCTTGCAACATGAGAGAAAACGAAAAGGAAAAAGCAAGCAAGATAAAGAAAAACTATTTTATTTGCATGAAAAATAAATCTACACTAAAACATGAAAGCAAATAAGCATGAAAAGGAAAAGAACATGTATTGAAGTTGCATAAAAAAAATTACATAAAGAGAAATGACTATGTAGCCATGAAAAGAAAGAATAGAGCTTGGTTTTATTTTGAGCCTAAAACTAACTAAAGAGAGACTAAGGAAGAGAAGAGGTTACATGAACATAATGAATTATTTATACAAGCATGAAACCCTAATCCATAATTTGGGAATGCCTAAAATGCCCTTGAGGTAGTGTGGATGCCAAATAATCATTAGCTTCTACTAATCATCATTTAAGTGTACATGAAGCCATTGATTCCATAAGCATATCCATTAGCCTCTAATTTGTACATTAAGATGATAGGTAGGTGTGGTCCTCCATGATCTTCACTTGGAATTACTTCCATCTTCATTCCTACATGTTCATTTGTGCATGCATATCTTCTTCATGAAACAACTTGTAATTGAAATTAAATTCCTGCAAAATAGTATGGAAATTTCGAAGTAAATTTTCTCAATTTAATTTATGCACAAAAGTGACTATTTTGCCCTCTGATGAAGATGAATACGTGACAATTTGAATTTTTTTTAGATATCATGGGGAACCTTAAGATCATGGTATTCATTGATACTCACTTAAGTAAACCCCACGCCGTGTGTCTACCCCGCTTTTATTTAGTCGTCGCACATGGATGCTTAACGTTGAAACTCCCACTGATGGTTAGGCGCTGGGATTCGAACCTGCCCGGACACAGTCCTTTAGTCCCCATCTCCCAGCTCCCTAACCAACCGAGCTACGAACGGCGGGTGACAATTTGAAATTAATATGAATTTTGGTTAAACAAGTTAAAATACCCAATATGATCATTTATTTAAATTAATTAGAATAAATATGGCGGTAAAAATATGCAATTTATGTGCACATCAAATAGCCCCACACTTATCTTTTTATTCGTCCTCGAATAAAGAAAAAACTAAGATAAATGCATTTTCATAGGGTGCACGATTGGATTGAGCGTATGCAACAAGCCGTTAAACCTCTGGGTGTCTCCAATAGGACAAGTGTTACCTCATGAGGGTTTTCAGGGGATACTACTCAAAAAATCCAAATGAAGAATGAAAATATTTACAAAATGCAAGATTTATTTCCAAAGTGTGAATGCGAATTTTTGAAAATATTTACAAATGACAGATTTATTTTTAAATTGACACGAATAAGTTAAATATAGGTTTTGGTCATTATCTTGAAATTTTAAGTCATTTACTCGTCAAAATTTCTAACAAAAATTAAGTTATCATAACAAATAAACTATAGTTTAACTCGTTGTTTTGGTTAATAACATAGTGTAACTATGAAATGGAACCTTAGTTGATTATCAAAGTTTATCAAAGTGGTATTTTCATTTCTTTTCAATAACAAATCAAATCAAATAAGTAAAAATAGTGCTAGAGTTTCAATTGCTTGCTCTCTCATTATTTGCAAGAAATATCACACACCTAGCTCATGTAAACTGACGCCAGATATACCACCCATGCACTGCCTTTCGGGCATATGTGAGGGGAGTACAGAGCATGATGACTGCACACACTTTCGTACATACACTATCACCGTAGGTGGTTTTTATTATGTCTGTTCTTTTTTTTTTACATGTGTTCCATACATGCATAACCGTGAGAACTTTTAAATGAGTATGAAAGCACATAATCAAAGATTCCAAGTAATTCACCCATACATAACCGTGAGGACTTTTAAATGAGAGTGAATACTTTGGATGTTATTATTTATATTATTTTTTTAAGAGAGAGAGAGAGAGTTTTGCAAAGTCATCTTAGCACCATTTAACTTATAAGACAAAAAAATGTTATATCTTTACTTTAAATCAACCACTTTTTAAAACAAAGATTTTCAATTAGGATGTATTTCATAATTGACATGCATGAATCTTCCTATATACTAGTTGAACCATTATTATTTGTAATCAAACTTCATTTTTATTTTTTTTAAGACAAATAAATTTTCAAAAATTTCAATTTAATAAACCAAAACCATATATTTATCTTATAGTGTTTCTTTTAAAACTAAATCAAAAGAAAATTTGTTTTTGTATTTTTTTTTTGAGATTTTAAAAGAAAAGAAAAGGTAAACCATGAAATGTAAAATAAAAATGAAGATAAGTCTCCCCCCACACTTGATTTTGACTGTGTCCCCACAGTCAACCCAAGTGAAAAGAACGTTTATTATTACTTACATGAAATGAAATTTATTTACACGGTATCAGAAAGCATATCGTTAAAAAGTAAATCAAACGGTCTCCCAAAGACCGATTCATTTGTCTCGTCAAGTATGCGAGATACAGTTTAAGAACGAAAAACCAAATCGTAAAAGATTTCGAAATTGAATGTGGATTTGGAAAAACGAAAGTCGTTTTATTGAAAATCGTACGAGTTGTTTTATTTTCGATGATTTTTGGGGTAGATAGAAAAATTGGTTAAAGTTCAATTTCTTTCAAATTATCGATTTCAAAATCAAAATGGTGATCGAAATTTTCCCCTTCAGAATTCAACAACTCGTTTTCAAAAAGTCCATAAAACTCTTGTTCGTTAAGTTCGACTTTCTTTGTTGGATTATCAACAACTTCATCATGTAAATCGAGTTTAAAATTCAAAGTTGTCGTATTCAAATTTTCAGAAAAAGGAAGATCGAAGTTTAAATCGAGTTTCGCACCCTCAAAAGAATTGAAATCCAACTTAGTTACCATATTTTCAACAACTTGATTAAGATCGTCATTATCAAATTCAACGGTTGTCATTTGAAAATCATCGATTTGGGTAAGAGATGGATTATCATTTGGCTCGTCGCACATTGAAATTTGATTTTGTTTCTCACGAAAATTTTCCAATGTTTTAACCAACAAATTCGTGCGATCATCGTAAATTTCATTCGTTTGCTCAACAAAGTCAAATTTGTAATTATTCACTTGAAAGTTTTTGATTTGGACATGTTGAGAACAAGAATTGTCAATTTCGATAAACGGTAGATTATTATTTGATTCTTCTCAAGTTGAGATTTGATTATGATTTTCACGAAAAGTTTTCTATTTTTCAAGTAATAAATCCCCATTATCTTGTTCCATTTGATCAACAAAATCAAATACATGATTATTAATTCAAAAAATTTCATTTTGAATTTGTTGACAACTAATGTTTTCAATCGTATCGTTGTTGAAACTATTCCCATTGCCAAAATTATTTGAAAATTGGTTCACATTTTCGTCTTGATTTTGGAATTCATTTTGAAGCTCGAAATTGAATTGGCATGGGTTATACTCGAAATCATTTGAATTTTGAAGTGAATTCAAATTTTAATTATTTTGACTTGAACTGTTGCACAAATATGAGTTACACAAATCATTTATACTTTGATTTGGTTGTGTAGAGAGTTCAAGTAAAGATGAAATGCTATTTTCGAGATTTGAGGGTTGATTGTCATTTTGAAAACTTTGTTGTACAAAATTTGAATTATTTAAACAATAGTCGTCGTTAAAATATCCATAAGAATTTTGAGTGAAATTATATGGATTATATTGATTTTCACAACTATCGTAAAATTCATATGATTATGGAAATCGAGACATTTTCAAGAATGTTTTTTGTTTTTTTATAAAGGAAAATATTTACAAATTTATTTTTAAAAAGGAAAATTGATTTTAATTTTGTTTTTTTTGGTTTTTTTCGATTTTTTTTCTTTGTTTTTGAAAAGGTTTTATAATTTTATTTTTTGGATTTTGGTTTTTCCAATTTTTTTTTATTTTTGAAATTTCAAAGAAAAAAGATTTAAAAATTTCAAAGGAAAAGGAATATTTACAATTTTTTTTTAGTTCTGGGATTTTGATTTTTTTTTAAAATATGCATGAACTAATGTAACTATATGAATGCAAGGGTTAGTTACAAATGATTTATCCCAAGTTAACCCAAAATTGTATAATCACACTCTTGTATAATCACACTCTGCCTTAAATCAACAAGATAGTTCTCAGCCAGGTAACAGACATGAGTTATCGGTGCACCATGAATCACCGTAGCAATGCAGCCGAAGGTTTAAGCACCTTCAGAGGAACAACCACTATAATATTTACGTATAATCGTAATATTTATAAATGGTTATTACTCTGCCATAGCCTAGACACCAAGAAATTAAATTGTTCAATGTAGACAGATTGTCAATATACAATTAAGTGTTATCGACGTCTGTCCATTATTGTTAATCAAAATTCTTAAGATGAAATGCAAAGCAGAAATTAAAAGTGAATTAACGATGCAACTACAAATGATTTTTTTGTTTTTGAATTTTTGAATTTTTTTTAATATATAAATGTAAATGCAAGCAATCAACACTACAACTAAAATAAAAACAAGAGATAAATGGAAGAAGCAAATTTTTTTTGGGCAGTAGTTGAGCGAAGCAAGCAACTCTTTGGCAACCGAAAAAGAAGTTAAACACAAATATATACAGTTTATATATATATATATATATGTATATATATATGGATGGAACTTAAAATGAAAATAAAAAAAATTCAAACTCAAATTTTTTTTGGAACTAAGAACAAACGGAAATAAAAACAAATGAAACACACTAAATAAAACAAATGAACAACATATATACAATTGTTTTTTTATAGCAATGCAAATGACAAAATGAAAAACTAGAATGCAACAACAAGCACACAAACAAATGTAAAAGCAATTATTATTTTTGAAAAAAATGCAAACACACACAAAAATAAAACTAAAAATAATTCAAAGAATAGAAAATTAAAATCGAATCAGTTCCCCGGCGACGGCGCCAAAAACTTGTTACTCAATAAAGTTTCTATCAAATTAGAAAACTATCGATAAATTTCAAATTAAATTTTACCGCAAGCGTACGGCGTACTATCGTAGTGCGCGGCGAATACGGGTCGATCCGCAGGGAATTGATGATTTTAAAAATTCTATTCAATCAAATAAAACCAAAGTCGATGGAAAGTTTAGCTAGAGAATTAGAGAATTAACTAACTAATTAAAAGAAAAGAAAAGCAAATATAAGAGTTAAGTGACAATTTAGAAAATAAATCCACACTTTAGATCATGTAGTTCAACGCATATGAAATCACGATCTCTCTTTTTTGGTCATAAATGAGTTTAAATGATGTGTTTGTCATAACTATGGCTCATTTGTGCTATTCATTAGCTCAACATAAGCCATCAAACTATAACACAACGTTTAAACAACTTGCTAACTCTCATGAAAATGACAACAAAGTTGAAAATGAAATCTATTTTAAGTATGGCCTATTAACTATTGATTAGAAATATAGACCATCAAATTTGAATTTCAAATCACTTTATTATGCCATAATCATATTTTGATGAAGAGGCATTTGTGTTAGTGATTGTTTAAGCATAGCTTATTTGGTGTCAACAATGTAGGCAATCAAATTCAAAACAAAAACAAAAATTTAAACCACTTCAAGTATTTTCATTAAGCACAAAAAAAGAGCTATAATTATCAAAATGTTGAAGCTACAAGATTAGAGAGTTTCATTACCCCCAAAATTGAAGGGGTTTAACCTCTCATATTTGTTATTAAAACAACAAATGTAGCTTGCAACATAAGAGAAAAAGAAAAGGAAAAAGAAAGCAAGATAAAGAAAAACTATTTTATTTGTAATTAATTCGAATAAAACAAGTTAAAATACCCAATATGATCATTTATTTATATTAATTATAATAAATATGGTGGCAAAATATGCAATTTATGTGCACATCAAATACCTCCACAATTATCTTTTTATTCGTCCTCGAATAAAGAAAAACTAAGATAAATCTGTTTTCATAGGGTGCACGATTGCATTGAGTATATGCAACAAGCCATTAAACCTTTGGGTGTTCCCAGTAGGACAGGTATTGTCTCCTGAGGGTTTTTAGGGGATACTACCCATAAAATCCAAATGAAGAATGAAAATATTTACAAAATGCAAGATTTATTTACGAAGAAGTGAACGCGAATTTTTGAAAATATTTACAAATGACAGATTTATTTTTAAATTGACACGAATAAGTTAAATATAGGTTTTGGTCGTTATCTTGAAAATTTAAGTCATTTACTCGTCAAAATTTCCAACAAAAATTAAGTTATCATAACAAATAGACTATAATTTAACTCGTTGTTTTGGTTAATAACATAGTGTAACTATGAAATGGATCCTTAGTTGATTATCAAAGTTTATTAGTGGTATTTTCATTTCTTTTCAATAACAAATCAAATCAAATAAGTAAAAATAGTGCTAGAATTTCAATTGCTTGCTCTCTCATTATTTGCAAGAAATATCACACACCTAGATCAGGTAAACTGAGGCCAGATATACCACCCATGCACTGCCTTTCGGGCTTATGTGAGCGGAGTACAGAGCATGGTGAGTGCACACACTTTTGTGCATACACCTATCACCGTAGGTGGTTTTTATTAAGGCTGTTCTTTTTTTTATATGTGTTCCATACATGCATAAACGTGATAACTTTTAAATGAGTATAAAAGCACATAATCAAAGATTCCAAGTAATTCACCTAACCATAACAGTGATGACTTTAAAATGACAGTGAATACTTTGGATGTTATTATTTTTATATTACTTTTATATTTTTTTAAGAGAGAGAGTTTTGTAAAATCATCTTAGCACCATTTAACTTAAAAGACAAAAAAATGTTATATCTTTACTTTAAATCAACCACTTTTTAAAACAAAGATTTTCAATTAGGATGTTTTTCATAATTAACATGTATGAATCTTCCTATATACTACTTAAATCATTATCATTTGTAATCAAACTTCATTTTATTATAAGACAAATAAATTTTCAAAAATTTCAATTTAATAAACCAAAACCATATATTTATCTTATAGTGTTTCTTTTAAAAATAAATCAAAAGAAAATTTGTTTTTGTATTTTTTTGAAATTTTAAAAGAAAAGCAAAAATAAACCACGAAAAATAAAATAAAAATGACGATTACTCTCCCCCCACACTTGATTTTGACTGTGTCCCCACAGTCAACCCAACTGAAAGGAACGTTTATTATTATTCACATAAAAATGAAATGTATTTACACGGTATCGGAAAGTATATTGTTAAAAAGTAAATCAAACGGTCTTCCAAAGACCGATTCATTTTTCTCGTCAAGTATGCGAGACACACCTTAAACACGAAAACTAAATCGTAAAAGATTTCAAAATTGAATGTGGATTTTGAAAAACGAAAGTCGTTTTATTGAAAATCGTACGAGTTGTTTTATTTTCGATGATTTTAGGGGTAGATAGAAAAATTGGTTGAAGTTCAATTTCTTCCAAATTATCGATTTCAAAATCAAAATGGTGATCGAAATTTTCCCCTTCAGAATTCAACAACTCGTTTTCAAAAAGTCCATAAAACTCATGTTCGTTAAATTCGACTTCCTCTGTTGGATTATCAACAATTTCATCGTCTAAATCGAGTTTAAAATTCGAAGTTGTCGTATTCAAATTTTTGGAAAAAGGAAGATCGAAGTTTAAATGGAGTTCCGCACCCTTAAAAGAATTGAAATCCAACTTAATTACCGTATTTTCAACAACTTGATTAAGGTCGTCATTATCAAATTCAAAAGTTGTTATTTGAAAATCATCGAGGGTAAGAGATGGATTATCATTTGACTCGTCACACAGTAAAATTTGATTTTATTTCTCACGAAAATTTTCCAATGTTTTAATCAACAAATTCGTGTGATCGTCGTAAATTTCATTCATTTGCTCAATAAAATCAAATTTGTAATTATTAACTTGAAAAATTTCGATTTGGACTTGTTGAGAACAAGAATTGTCAATTTCGATAAATGGTAAATTATTATTTGATTCTTCGCAAGTTGAGATTCGATTATGATTCTCACAAAAAGTTTTGTATTTTTCAAGTAATAAATCCCCGTTATCTTTTTCCATTTGGTCAACAAAATCAAATTCATGATTATTAATTCAAAAAATTTCGTTTTTAATTTGTTGGTAACTAATGTTTTCAATCGTATCGTTATTGAAATTATTCTCATTGCCAAAATTATTTGAAAATTTGTTCGCATTTTCGTCTTGATTTTGAAATTCATTTTGAAGCTCGAAATTGAATTGGCATGGGTTGTGCTCGAAATCATTGAATTTTGAAGTGAATCCAAATTTTGATTATTTTGACTTGAACTATTGCACAAATATGAGTTACACAAATCGTTTGTACTTTGTTTTTGTTGTGTTAGAGAGTTCAAGTAAAGATGAAATGCTATTTTCGAGATTTGAGGGTTGATTATCGTTTTGAAAACTTTATTGTTCAAAATTTGAATTATTTAAACAATAGTCATCGTTAAAATATCCATAGAATTTTGAGTGAAATTATATGGATTATATCGAGTTCACAACTATCGTAAAATTCATATGAATATGGAAATCGAGACATTTTCAAGAATGTTTTATGGTTTTTTTATAAAGGAAAATATTTACAAATTTATTTTTAAAAAGGGAAATTGATTTTTGTTTTTTTGGTTTTTTCAAATTTTTTCCTTTGCTTTGAAAAGGTTTTATAATTTTTTTGGATTATGGTTTTTCTAATTTTTTTTTGGATTTTCGAAATTTCAAAGAAAAAGGATTTAAAAATTTCAAAGGAAAAGGAATATTTACAATTTTTTTAGTATTGGGGTTTTGAATTTTTTTTTAAATATGCATGGTCTAATGCAACTATTTGAATACAAGGTTTAATTACAAATAATTTATCCTAAGTTAACCCAAAATTGTATAATCACACTCTGTCTTAAATCAACAAGATAGTTCTCAGCCATGTAACAGACAGGAGTTATCGGTGCACCACGAATCACCGTAGCAATGCAGCCGAAGGTTTAAGCACCTTCAGAGGAACAACCACTATAATATTTACGAATCATCGTAATATTTATAAATGGTTATTACTCTGCCTCATCCTAAACACCAAGAAATTAAATTGTTCAAAGAAGACAAAATGTCAATATACAATTAAGTGTTATCGACGTCTGTCCGTTATTATTAATCAAAATTCTTAGGATGAAATGCAAAGCAAAAATTAAAAGTGAATTAAAAATGCAACTACAAATGATTTTTTTTTGAATTTTTGAATTTTTGAATTTTTTTAATATATAAATTCAAATGCATGCAATCAACACTACAACTAAAATAAAAAAAGAGATAAATGGAAGAAGCGGTATTTTCTTTTTTTGGGCAGTAGTTGAGCGAAGAAAGAAACTCTTTGGCAACTTGAAAAGAAATTAAACACAAATACATACAGTTTATATATATATATATGTATGTATATGGATGGAACTTAAAACGAAAATAAAAAAATTCAAACTCAATTTTTTTTTTTGGAACTAAAAACAAACGGAAATCAAAACAAATGAAACAAACTAAACAAAACAAACGAACAACATATATACAATTGTTCTTTTATAGCAATGCAAATGCAAAAATGAAAAACTTGAAAGCAACAACAAGCACACAAGCAAATGTAAAAACAATTATTATTTTTTGAAAAAAAATGCAAACGCACAAAAATAAAACTAAAAATAATTCGAGGAATAGAAAATTAAAATCGAATTAGTTCCCCGGCGACTGCGCCAAAAATTTGTTAATCGATAATTTTTCTATCAAATTTGAAAACTACCGATAAATTTCAAATTAAATTTTACTGTAAGCGCACGACGTATTATCGTAGTGCGAGGCGAATACGGGTCGATCCGCAGGGAATTGATGATTTTAAAAATTCTATTCAGTCAAATTAAACCAAAGTCAATGGAAAGTTTAGCTAGAGAATTAGAGAATTAACTAATTAACTAAAAGAAAAGATAAGAAACTATTAGAGTTAAGTAACAATTTAGAGAATAAATTCACTCTTTAGATCTTGTAGTTCAACGCATATGAAATCACGATCTCTCTTTTTTGGTCATAAATGAGTTTAAATGATGTGTTTATCATAAGTATGGCTCATTTGTGCTATTCATTAGCTCAACATAAGCCATCAAACTATAACACAACCTTTAAACCACTTTCTAACTCTCATGAAAATGACAACAAAGTTGAAAATGAAATCTATTTTAAGTATGACCTATTAACTATTAATTAGAAATATAGACCATCAAATTTGAATTTCAAATCACTTTCTTATGCCATAATCGTATTTTGATGAAGAGACATTTGTGTTAGTGATTGTTTAAGCATAGCCTATTTGGTGTCAACAATGTAGGCTATCAAATTCAAAACAAAAATAACAAATTAAAGCAGTTCAAGCATTGTCATTAAGCGCAAAAAAAGAGCTATAATTATCAAAATGTTGAAGCTACATGATTATAGAGCTTCATTGCCCTTTAATTGAAGGGTTTTAACCTCTCATATTTGTCATTAAAACAACAAATGTAGCTTGCAACATGAGAGAAAAAGAAAAGGAAAAAAGAAAGCAAGATAAATAAAAACTATTTTACATGTATTGAAGTTGCATAAAAAAAATTACACAAAGAGAAATGACTAAGTAGCCATGAAAAGAAAGAAGAAAGCTTGGTTTTATTTTGAGCCTAAAACTAACTAAAGAGAGACTAAGGAAGAGAGGAGGTCACATTAACATAATGGGTTATTTATACAATCATGAAACTCTAATCCATAATTTGGGGAACACCCAAAATGCCCTTAAGGTAGTGTGGAGGCCAAGTAATCATTAGCTTCTACTAATCATCATCTAAGTGTACACGAAGCCATTAATTCCATAAGCATGTCCATTAGCCTCTAATTTGTACATTAAGATGGTGGGTAGATGGCGTCCTCCATGATCTTCACTTGGAATTATTTCCATCTTCATTCCTTGGGTTCTTTTTGTGTATGCATATTTTCTTCTTGAAACAACTTGTAATTGAAATTAAATTCCTACAAAATAGTACGGAAATTTCGAAGTAAATTTTCTCAAGTTAATTTATGCGTAAAAATGAAAATTTTGCCCTTGGATGAAGATGAATATGTGACAATTTGAAATAAATATGGATTTTGGTTAAAACAAGTTAAAATAACCAATATGGTTATTTATTTAAATTAATTAGAATAAATATGGTGGTAAAAATATGCACATTTATGTGCACATCAATACTATTTGTTATGGTGTTATCAAGGAGATCATTGAGGTTAATTATTATGATTTTCAACATGTAGTATTCTACCACGACTGGGTAAATATCGCCGACTAAACACATGGGTGTAAGATTTGTCCAGAGTCTAATTTACCGATGGTAAATCTAAAGAAGCTTAAAAGTAGTAATGGAGAATATGTTGAGCCCGTCATTCTTGCGTCTGAAGCAAGCCAAATCTTTTACATAAAAGATATATAAAATCTCGATTGGTCCATTGTACGACGTTCGCCTAAGCACTTGACTAATGACACAAATGATTATGAGATGCCAACAAACTTCCACTCCAATTTGAATGAGCAATACAATTTAACACTATTGAAATGCATGGAATCTAGATAGAAAAATATGATTATAACTAGTGATGTTTTGTTTGTTTTTTGCTTGATGTATAGAATCTATGTTGACATCTAAATTCTACAGTAGTAAAACATGCTTTTTTTGTTTGATGCATTGAATCCATTTAATGCTTAATGCTTAGTTGTTATCATATTGATTTCCATCTTTGCACTAAAAGCGATCTACTTGTTTATAGTTATATATTAAACACTACCCAGCCTTTTATGCTATGATTAGTTGATTTATCAACTAATTCACAAGTTAACATGCGTATTGTAGAATGTCAACTAGCTGCAACAATGCATCACAATGTCAAGAAAGCACCAAAGAAGACGTTCCTCCTCCACCAACAAATAAAAATTACTCAATAATTGTTGAAATGGATGGTGCGAAAGGTAGAGATGCAAAAAATGGAGTTCTCGTTGTGGGGTTTTGATTTGTGCGCTCATTCCAGTTAGTTATGATGACTGAAGGAAAGTGGACAGCTTTTATAAGGATAATTTATGGAAAGCACTTACAGAATTTTACTTCATTTCATGATAGAAATAACTTGTTGAACCATGTTAAATTCTTGTGTTCTCTTTTTATCGTTTACTTATTCTTATTTATTCCTCGTGATTGGATATCATTGAATTGTTGCCAGTGATTAATTAAAAAGCACATTGTTATCCCGCCTTTTGGTCAAGGCTGGGAAATCAACAAATTGGCTAAAAAGGAAGGATATCATGATTGGAGATCGATTGGAAACAAGGCTATGATTGATACCATGAAAATTAGACCAAGCTCTAATCAAGTTGGGATCGATCAGGAATGATAAACAAGGCTCGGTGAGGCTACACTTCAAATTTTAGGTCAATCGGGGTTCATTTGCTCAAGTTATGGATGGATCAATATTCACAGAAAACTAATTTATATCGATACTTTCGTATCGATCAAGGTGGACATGGCAATATGCTTCGGATCGATACATCTGTATCGATGCTTTCATATCGACGCTTTCGTACCGATCAAGATGGATATGGATATGGACAACACACTTTGCACCTTGCTTCAAATAGATCACAGTACGTATCGATCCAACTCAGATTGATACGAAGGCATATGCTTCACCAGAACGCTTGGGGTCGATACGAAAGAAGGATGCTGGATGGATACGAAAGCACTTAGGAGCTATTTCGTATCGATCGCATTCATATCGATTGATACGAAGGAACCAATCGAGGGAAGGAGCGCATCACATGGATCAAGGCATAAGACTAGAATGGATGGTGGTATGAGAGATACGAAGGCGATCGATACGAAGCCTTCGGCCTCCCTAGCAATCTCAATCTTGGATTTATCATAACTCTCAAATTACAAATCTGCATGCCATGAAATTTAAGCAAAAGCTTTCATATCATCTCAAGAATGACCATGATCAATCTTAGCTCTATTGGACCATTTCTTGATGGATACAAAGACAACATGGATCGATCTTGGATCGATCCCAAACCACTCCAAATCGATTATATTTGCCCATCTATATATGAGAAAGGGTATTCCAAGATTCAAGGCGGATATTTCCAGCTCCGTACTTATAAATAGCACCTCCATTGCAAAAATAGGGGATCTTCTTCTTCTTTTTTGGCGATACTCTGCCATTTTGATTATTGATATTCAATGGATTGTAACTCTAATCACGGTATAAAAGAAATGAAAGGATCAATTCAAAGTAGACATAGGCTGAAGATAGCCGAACCACTATAAATCTTGTGTCTTCTCTTACTTTCTTTCATTTGAATTTTATTATTTCTTCATTTTAACTCTCTACATCATCTAGATCTGAGATTTGTGAAAACTAAGAATTTGTGTGTAAACACTGGCGCTTTCATTACATTCGGGGTTTGTGGTCAATTTTGACGCAAACACTATGGTGCTTTCACTGAGAAGACTACAACTACTATATCGGATTTGGAGTTCAAATTTTGAAAGCCAAAGGATCGGATCTAAGAACAACCATGGTTAGGCAATCGACCAAAAGGGCATTACCAGAGAGGGGCAATCAAGTGGGAAGTCAAGAGGCTTCCACTGGAGCTGGAGTAGATCAGGCATCCATCTACGTCACAAGGGATGAGATGTAGACTATGATGGATTCCATGTAGGAACAATTGCAAAGAAGGTAGGAGAAGATGATGCAGAACCATTTTAGACAGTTTGGAAAGGCAGGAGCTGCCGAAGCATAGATCCATGGAGTTGGTTCAAGGGGACTCAACAGGCAACCAGATAGAGTAGTTCAGCGGGGGGTAGCCCCCAATCAACACACAGCTACCAATCTGGATTGATCTAGACTCGAGGACACATCCCTTAGTAATGTTGGACCAATTCATGGAAGAATACCAGAAGACGCTGCACAACCCAAGGGCAACAGGAGGATTATATACCAAAATTCCCTCTAGGACATGTGGGCAGTTAGGAAATGGAGACGGCGGGCAGCCCTTGGTGGACAACACTGGATTGGCTGAAATTATCAGGCGAACTATACGCGGAGGTCTGACGAACAGAGATCTGAAAGGAGTAAATAGGAGTTCATTTATCCATAACATCGGGATGGCTAGGAATCCACCAGAGTTCAAGCCCCCTACTCTAGAAGTATACGACGGTAGGACGGATCCTAACGATCATTTAATGAGGTACATAAGACGCATGGAAGTACTGGGGGTATCGGAGGATGTTATGGCCCAATGTTTCCTCTTGTACTTGACAGATTTAGCTGCTATGTGGTTCAGGCAGTTGGAAAATGGATCTATTAGGACATGGACAGAATTGGTGGATAAGTTTAGGAAATAGTTTCGAGTTCATATCAAAAGGCCGAAAAATGTGATGAACTAACATCAGTAAAACAGAGGACAGGAGAGTCGCTTAGGACTTTCTTAACCCGGTTTAATGCGACGATTGCTTCGGTGGATCGGCCGGATCCATCAATGGTTCTAATGGCGGCAGTGTCGGGAGTTAAGGACAACTCAAATTTCAAGATATTGTTGGTATGGGATCCACCAATGGATCTTGGGAATTCTTTCATAAGCCCGAGAGATTTCTTCGACAAGAGGATGCAAGTTTGGATATGAAACTAAAGGAAGTAAACATGGTCAAGGATGGAGGACCATCCAGTGAAAGCTAGGGTAAGAATAAGGATAAATGGAAGAGGAAGTCAGATGATGATTCTGGCAGAGCAAGGAAGCAATGGGGAGAACCAAAATTCTCCATTTACGCAGGACTAAATGAGACACTGGAATGGATATATATATATATATATATATATATATATATATGGAAACTCGGGATCACCTTCCTTATCGAAGGCCAGCAAGGAGGGAACCCTCAAAATGCGAGAGGGCATCAGGAAGGCAGTGTCTCTTTCATGACCTGCATGGGCATGGTACTAACAACTATAGACATCTAAACGATATAATCGAAGAGCACATAAGGAGTGGTTTGTTGCGGCAATATGTTGGGACTTGGAATGCGATAGCGGAACAGGAGCAACCACTGTCTTCCTCAAACATCGACGACGCGAGGCCCAAGAATAATGGTCGGTTGGTCATCAACTGTTCGGGGTGGTATGGAATAAGTAGCAAACTCTGGACAGACGGCTAAGTCACTTACTCATGTATGGGGATGGAGATAGCCCATAGGCATGCTCTGAGATGATGATAAACCATGATGCTCTAGTCTATGAAATTTGGTTTTTCTTTCTGGTTTGGACATTTGCTTTTTTCTGGTTTGGTTAGAGTTTGGTTTGGACTCTTGGTTTTGTTGATTTCTGGTTTGGATTTTGGTTTGGATGCTTGTCTTTTGGTTTGGATTTCTAATGTGGATTTCTAATTTTCTGATTTGGTTTGGATTTCGGATTGGATTTTGATTGGATTTTTATTTGGTTTTTGGTGAAAGGTCGTCAGGTATGGATTTGCATGGCAAGGGGTAGGTTGCTTCGTCCAAACATGACGAATCATCTTATTCAACTCGTCGAGTATGGACTATGCTCTGCAAGGGTTTGGAGAGACCAAGATTCGGCTTAGGACTTAAGCCACGACATTACTTAGCGTTCAGGGACACCGAACCAAGATCACCGTCGATCTAGGACTTATGCCAAGTCATTGCTTAATACAGGTTGTCGAGTGTGGATTATGCTTGGCAAGAACCCGAAGAGGTTATGGATTCTGAAACTGGCTATGAACAGCAAAGGATTTGGGCATGAACTCGGAGTGGTCCCGAATTTGGCTAAGGGCTCGGTGCGGTCTCGATTTGGATATCGACCTGGGGAGGTCATGGATTTGGTTATTGATTACTGGATATGGAAGGGTTAGAACTCGGTTATCGGGATCGAATGGATATGGGATTGGCTAAGGATTTGGTTACTGGATTCGAAATCGGATACCGACTCAGGGAAGTCATGGATTTGGATAAGGATATGGCTATAGCACTTGGATAGAATGTCTTAGTAATGGATTGGACGATGGATCAGATGATATACGAGTATGGACAAAATATAGGCTTTAGATGTTGGATTTAAAGCTTTTCAAAACATGCCTTCCTACCATAAGGCATGTTTTGGGGGTAAATGTTCGCCGCTTTTTGGTCAAGGCTGGGATAACAACAAATTGGCTCAAAAGATACCAGGTTGAAGATCAATTGGAAACAAGGCTATGGTTGACACCGTCAAAATTGGACCAAGCTCCACTCAAGGTGGGATCTATCAAGAATGATAAACAAGGCACGGTGAGGCTATACTTCGAATTTCAGGTCAATCGAAGTTCATATGCTCAAGTTATGGATGGATCAATATTCACGGCAAACCAATTAGTATCGATACTTTCGTAGATCAAGGTGGATATGGCAGTATGCTTCGGATCGATACATCCCTATCGATGCTTTCATATCGATGCTTTTGTATTGATCGAGATGGATATGAATATGGACAACACACTTTGCACCTTGCTTCGGATCGATCACAGTACATATCAATCCAACTCAGATTGATATCAAGGCATATGCTTCACCAGAATGCTTGGGGCCAATAAGAAAGAAGGATGCTTGATGAATACGAAAAGAACTCAGGGGCCATTTCATATCGATCATGTTCGTATCGATCGATACGAAGGAACTGGTCGACGGAAGGAGCGCATCGCATGGATCAAGGCGTAAGACTTGGATGGATGGTGGTATGATGGATGCAAAGGTGATCGATATGAAGCCTTTGGCCTCCCTAGCAATCTCAATATTGGATCGATCATAACTCTTAAACTACAAATCGAAATGCCATGAAATTTTCACAGAAGCTTGCATATTTTCTCAATAACAACCATGCGCAATCTCAGCTCGACTGGAACATTTCTTGATGGATACAAAGACAGCATGGATTGATCTTGGATCGATCCTAAACCACTCCATATTGATTACGTGGGACTACCTATACATGAAAAAGGGTATTTCAAAATTCAAGGCAGATATTTTGTAGCAACCTGCAGTTACATACCCTTTGAGTCGACAATAATTCACTCGTGTTCAATCCAAATTGTTTGATAGAGCGAATAACTAGGGTAAAGAAGAAGAAAAAGGTAGAAGAAAATTAAACAACAACACAGAATCTCACAATCGCAGCGGAAAAAATATAATATATAATAATAGATTTTTGTATAAAAGAATTTGTATATGTTTATACTTACAATCATCAGAGTACAAAAATCAATACATCAATTTGGACAGTTATAACCACTTGTCCTCACACAGCGGAAACATAGACCGAGTACAGGAATATGTCCGAACTCCTCCCGCTCATCTTTTATGCTCCATAGCATTCTAGCCTAAAACTGAGATACTCGGTCTGACTCGAGTATTATAATAAAATAACATCCGAGTCATCCTGGAAAACCAGCGTGAGAAAACGCACTCAATTTGAATTATTAGAGTTATCAAAATCCTTTGAAAAACATAGGTATCTCGTAAGACCGCGTCACACATAAACACGACGGGTTTTTACTTTACGATAACCAAAATGTTTTATATCAAAATCATCTGATATTATAATAGCGTCTAGGCACAAATACTTATTCAAATAGCCGAAATAGTTACATTAATTAAATTCCAGCATACTAGGCTCTACAAACAAAACCGTAAAGGCTCGTATTAGAGAATGGATCCCATACAATGACTGGGCTACTGGGGTACCGCACATCATGGTACACTTCAAGAAAATGTACCAAGAGACATCGTTGGGATCCCCGCTACATAAGACCGGTCTACCCCTAACCTGGATAGACCGAATATGTTATCACCCTGGGTGTTCCTACCCTTAAAAGTTGAGCACCCACTTTCTCATGCATCTCTCATGTTTAGTCATTCCCGGTTGGTGAGGCTTGAGGCTAACAATTACCTTTCAAGAAAAATTACACTTAGAATGCTTATCATCCTCCAATGACGATGTTTTGATAGCATTCGTCCTTACAAGTTGTCTTGGATCTAGACAAACCGAATCACCATTTTCATCATCTTTACGATATTCAATCATAATGTTCAAACTAGATCGAAGTGGTTTTCGGATAATTATATCCGATCCCGATCGCTTCGAAACGATTAACCGAATTGGCCAATATTGATAGTCGGTTATTTAACTATCAATACAACATCCATAGGTAGACACCAGGCCTTATTATAAATATTTTTCAAAAATATTTATTTTTTAATATCTTTATAAGATATATCAATCCCTACCAATATTTGAAAACAACTTCAAATACTTAAATCCATAACAGTATACTTCCAAACCATCTCAACACTTTGAATTATGTCCAAATTTCCGTTTTTATACTTAGGAAAATATTATAAGTCTTATTTTCCAAAATCTTTTTAGATATCAACACTTAAGAGAATATTTCATAACTTATTTCATAAGTCTTTGTAATCACTAATAAATTCATCTTTTTCAATTTTCAAAACCCAATATACTTATTCGTAACTCTATTTAATAATTTATAACTTCCTTTATGAATTCATATTTCATTTTCGAAATCCCCATATTCAACATTTTGAAATTCCATTTCTTCCAAATCCCTTATAAAGTTCCTCTCCTCAAAATCATATCCGTTTATAAGCCTCATTTAAGAATCTCGAGAGAATTAATAAATAGAAAAATTCAATCACTTCAAAACTCTCTATATATAATAAATATTCAAAAGAATAATAATTTATTTCTAAAACATGTTCAAATAATTATTAAAATATCGAAAACACTTTTATAACATCAATAACTTATTTTTGGATAAAAAATAAATTTTCAAAGCTGGTTTTAAAAATTAGAATTTACAAAAATAAATACTTAATATTTGAAAATCTACTTACCGAAGTATTTCAATCCTAACCAGCTTAAATTTTATAGTTTGAAATAATAAAAATATCCTTTTAAAAACAAACTTAACTTCTTAGAACTAAAAATATATTTTTTAGAACCTCAATGACCAATTCAATTTTTATAAATTCCTCTTGAATCACATCACATCACTTCCATTCCAATCCGCTTAACCATTTTCACTTTCAAAAATAGTATCAACTATTTTTCTCACTCTATTTACATATTATAATATAAATTTACTCTATGAATTTTATATTTCCAAATTTTCTTCTGTTATCAATTTCCTTTATTTATACCTTGTTTAGAAATATATAACGTCTCTGAATTTCACTTTTTTATTAAAATAATCTAATTTATGAATTCCATTTTATAAATTCAATTCCTTACAAATTCTATTCATTTTTGCCAATCTATCTTTAATATCGATTTCAACTTCTTTTCATATTTTCCAAAAATATCATTTTAAAACTCCATCATTTAAAAAAAAATCCTTTATATAAATTATTTTAAAAAATCTCTATTTAAAATATATTTTTCCGAATAGTTATATACCACCCAAAAATCAATTTATTATTTTACCCAAATCAATGTCTTTTAAAATAAATCAAATTTCGATATAAATATTTTTATATTCAAAATCTCCTTTTAATTCCTTCAAATTCCAAAAATAATATTATGGTATTTAAAATACCAAAATTCAGGAAAGTGTTAATTTAATATCCAATTATTCAATCACAACAATAATCAATAATAGATTATTCTAACACATCATATATCATTATGAATGAAATTTAAAATTAACATTTTTGAGGAATCTAGTTGAATCCATTCAACCTATTTTCCCTGCATCCACAGACGTTAATACAACATAAAAATACCAATCCAACTTCAAGAGGGATATCGCGGTATATAGGGTCATCTGCTATTATGTGGGGTGCATAGGATCTCATCCGCTATAATGTGCAGGAATATCAATCCAAATACTAGTATATGTATAACTATATATATATATATATATAATATCATTCAACAGATAATAATTTCTAAATCCAACCAAGCAACCAATATTTAATTTTTACTATTTCAAGTTAAATTGGCAATCCAATTGAGTGAGAATTTTCACACCTTTGATTTTATTTGCAATCCATTTCAATTTGAACTCTCTTCTCTGTGTAGTATTGCTGCTCCGAGTCCAACGTGAGTTGGTACGTTAATTTTAATCCTCGTATAAAAGTTATACAATTCTACAAGCATTTGATAAATCAAAAACAATTAAATACCAATTATTTAATTCAATCGACTAATTAAAAATGAAAATTACCTTTCATAATCAATTAGTTAATTTTTTTTGATCCTTCATGCCTACCACTGCGATCCAAACTTCGACGACAATGGCCTCCTTCCCTATCGACACCGTTCCCTTCATCGACATCGACATGTTCCTCGACCAGGCATCTATCGCAAACCTAGACAGTCTTATTTCCCTATCGCGAGCATGCCTCTGCCATCTCATGCACGAGGACAGCGTGACTCGAGTTTCCCCAAAACTAGTCACGACCAAACCTCAAATGTTGCTCCTTACATTGCCGCCTCACCCACGACGATCTCCATTTGGAATCACGCATGCGGACAGTCGCGCCCAAACTAATAAACCAAAACCCATATTGACAACAACCCTAATGAACATTGCATCGCCATCGAGCTCGAATCTCTAGACATGGAGCTGCAACTTCCCTCGCTGTCCCCAGGGTTCTCAACCTTAATCGTATTCGATTTCGATCGATATTTCTTTTCTTTTCTTTTTTTATATTATTTCGATGTGAATGAATTCGATTTTGTGAATTTGAATTTAAGAGGAAGCAAGAGAAGTAACGCGATTTATAAAAGAAAACGGTGGCTTGTTCCAGAAGAGCAAGGTTTGACTGAGAAGTTATATAATATTATTAACTTTCCAAAATATCTCGCATTATAATAATTTTAAATTTTGAATTCATATCGAAGCGTGCCATATGGCGTTCCTAATGTTATATCGTTATTCCGAAGCCAGTGGAACAAGTTTCGAATCCTAATTCCATCGTATGTGAAAGATAGCTTTTTATATTGAATATTTAAATTAAATTCAATTAAATTATTTCTAAGCGTTTTCAGATCGTATGACCAAATGGTAACTCAAAACACTAGGAAATTTGAAATTCGATAATAAGACACTCTTACGGATCCAATGGACCTAGTTTCGTCGAATTTCGAGATTATGTCTCAAGAAGCAATTTAAATGCGTCGATTAAAATGGACGATTTCAAAAATTTAACGAATTGCTTGAAATTTCAGTTTTGAAATCTTGCTAACTAAATTATAATTCCAAATCCACTATCTAAAACCCTTTCAATATTCAAAATCAAACAACAAAAAATCCGAGTCGTTACATATTTTCAGCGCCGCGCCTATAAATAACACCTCCATTGCGACAAATGGAGGGGTGGGGATCTTTTTCTTCTTTTTTGCCGAAACTCTGTCATTTTGGTTGTTGATATTCAAAGGATTGTAACTGTAATCATAGCATAAACGAATGAAATAATCAATTCAAAGTGGACGTAGGGCGGAGATTGCTGAACTGCTGTAAATCTTGTGTCTTCTTTTATTTTCTTTCATTTAAATTTTGTTATTTCTTCATTTTTACTCTCTACATCATCTGGATCTGAGATCTTTGACTGGATACTGAAGATTTCTGTGTAAACACTAGTGCTTTCATTACATTCAGGGTTTGGGGCCGATTTTGATGCAACCATACGCTACTTTCACAGAAGTTTATACCTTGTACCCTTTCTTTACTATTTAGTGTTTACCACCAAATCTGATGTTTACTTCTCCAGTTCCCTACTGTCAATATAAACTCATATGCAAGTTATTTTGAGCTGATAGAAACAAATGCGTAGAAAAAATATACGCAAACTTTCACATTTTCTTTGATTTATCAGTCAATAGCTTGTCGGTGTTTTCTAATCTTCTTTAAGTCAACCTAAGTAATCAATTAATCATTTTAATTTGATGTAAATTAAACAATCAGTCAATGGTTTTGTAGAGATTATACGAACTTTAGTTACTTTGTGGTAGGTTGTATGAAATCTAGTGGAGTAAATAGACATGTAATAATTTTCTTTGAACCGAACCATGATAGGTTTCAATTTACTTCTCTTTTGATATATTATGAACATCTTTCTTCACACAACATTCTCTGTTTTTCCTGTTACGCGTACTTTAGCAAAAATTAAATTTAATGCGTAAAAAGATATGAAGTAAAGGTGTAAATGGATGTAGTATAGGATACTTCACATAGTTCAGTAGATGCATGGGCATAGTTATCAGCATTTTGTGTTCTGTGTTTAGAATACAGAGGGCATTCAAATATTAAGAAGTGATATGAAAAAATATTTTTGGCTTCAATTATTAGTAACTGCGCGCTAATTTTTATGCCCTCAATATGAACACATATCGATTCTGTTCTTCTACTTCTTTAAGGGATTTGAATTATTATTTTTTAATTTTTTGTTTAATTTATTTTATGGAGATTCCTAATGACAATGGAAGGGAGTAAAGGTATTTTAAAAACTTAGGTTGGATTTCTGGTTCTGTTAACTTTAACAAGTTAGGGAGTAATGTCATTATTCTCCATTTAGAAGTACAAATTTGGTGAATTACAATCATCTTTGAAGAGAACTGCAAATGATTTCAACTTACAGCTCATTTGAAATATATGAACATATTTTCTTCACACAAGCAGTCTGTTTTTTCCTATTATGCGCACTTTATAAAAAACGAATGCATAAAACGGTTCTAAGTATGGGCATAGATGGATATAGTATTGGACAATTCACATAGTTCAACAAGCAAGTGCAAAATTTCAGCATTATATAAAATATACCTGCTCCATTTCAACAAGTATGGGTATAGATGGATGTAGCATCATGCATACGTTTAATACAATTGTATAAGCCTACTACTCCATTATCTCTAATTGCTCTTCCTTTCCAAATGAGGATCCTTGATCTCTGTAACTTACATTATTCTGAAGATTTTTTTTTTTTTTTTTGAAACAAAATAGAATTTTATTAGTAATTCCCAAAAGCCGTCAACATGCCTGACAGGTAACCAACAGAAAAAACCAATTCCGGACTAACAGTATAAGAAAATAAAAAACAGGAAACCACAATAACAGCGGGAACAGCAAAAGACGCCATCCAGAGAGAAATGCAAAAACCGGTCGATCCCCAGGAACGACAAACGAAAAAGAGATCGGAAGAAGAGCGATCAGAGCAATCCTTCGCCCAAGATCCAGAAAAAGAGAAGGAATGCCAGCCCCGGCCAAACCTATAAATCCAGGTCCTGAAACCAAAAGCAACGAAATAAGAGGAAAAAAGGGGGGGGGGGGTAACGGGAAAGGAAATGCCAGAACCACCTGGCTCGCAACCGGTCTTCATCCAATTCCCGCTCTAGTGGAAGACTGAGAACAGGAAATGGAAAGCAGGGGCACAAGGGGGCCAAAACGGGAGCTAACCGATTGAAAGGTCTACCACGAAAAGCCAAAAAAACATCATTTCTAACCCGACGAATAATGGAAGAGGGAACCATCGGAGATTCCTCAAAAATAGCCTTATTTCGCGCGCACCAAAGGTGGCAGCAGATCAGACAAGGAATCAAGCGAAAGACGACAGAGCGCAAGGATTTACCCGAGATTCCGTTCCACCAGGTTCTTTGTAAATCACCAGGCGAGCCGTATCTTCCTCGGACGCCAATAAGGTTACCGAAATAATTCCAACAGGCTCTTGCAGTGTTACCAGAGAAGAGTAAATGATCCGAAAATTCCGACACCCCGCTGCCGCAGCACCTGCACCGGGATACATATGGAATGTCAATCCGCTGAAGGTTCTCATCAACTGGCAACCCCTTATGAAGGGTTCGCCACATGAACAGAGACACTTTAGGAGGAATTCTAGCGTCCCATATGAAAGAGAAAAGTGGGAGAACTGGAGTCGGAGTGCGAGCTGAGCTCCAAGCTTTGAAAATAGAAAACGAACCACCATCCCAACCGGAATGGCCTCCATGAGAGTCAGAGAAAGATTTGATCGATTGCATGTGCTTCCAATTCTCACTAGCGAAACAGGGAGATCCGCAAAAGCCTGCGGATGCCAGCCTTTGGTACTTGGCACGCAGGAACTTAGCCCATAAGGAATCGTTTGCCCCAAATCGGTACCACGGCTTGCAAGCAAATGCCGAGCAAATGTCTTTGTGGTTTCGCACACCTAGACCGCCCTCGTTCTTGGGACGGCACACCACGTCCCATGATACCCAGTGATGACGATGGTTGTCAATTTTCGACCCCCAAAAGAAGGACGAGGCCAAAGATTGGAAAGATCGGAAGAACGAAGCGGTGGGGGACATCGCAACGAAGACATGAGTACCCAACGAGCCTAATACCGACTTGATAAGCACCAGTCTCCCTACCTGAGAAAGCAGCGATGCATTCCAATGAATAATCTTTCCCCTAACCTTGTCCGTCAGAGAATCGAATATGGCGTTTAGTTTCCTACCTCTTTAGAAAACAATACCCAAGTAAGGAAGAGGCAGGGAAGCCTCCCTGAAGCCGGTGAACGAATGGACCCAGGAAATGCAGGAAGGATCCATGCCTTTCGCATGAACGAAGCAACTCTTCGAAGAGTTAACGAGCTGACCCGAACATCGCTCGTACTGATGGATGAAGCAAAGCAGCCGACGAACAGACGAACGATTGCCGTTTGAGAAAATGACAATGTCGTCCGCAAAGGATAAGGAAGAAACGAGTGGGCACCCTCTCGGAAGACCAAAACGGTGAACCTGGCCGTAAATCGTTAAGGTGTGAATCACTCGAGTGAGAGCCTCTGCCGCAATGACGAAAAGAGATGGAGGTAGAGGATCACCTTGTCGAAGACCTCTACCCGCCCGAAAAAAACCGTAGGCCGATCCGTTAATGAGAACGGAGAACCAACAGTTAGAGATAAACCTCCAAACCAAGTCGATAAGGGTTTCAGGAAACCCAAAGACACGCAGAACTCTAATGACGAAAAACCAAGACATACGATCATAGGCCTTACACATATCAAGCTTGAAAACAACATTAGAGCCTCTGACCTTCCGGTCATTAGAGGATCAGTAGTTTTTGATTGCATTTCCTCACATATGTCTGGATTTTGATTTTTCATTAAACAATATGCTTGATGTTCGTGTGTTTATAAAACGACCGAAAGTAAATAAAGATTCTTACATGTAATTTGGAGGTTTATAAAATCGACCTGCTTAAGTATCCTACTTAAAGTTTGTCATAAGCTATTTTGAGCTGATATTAATTACAGACGAACATGGAGGGATTTAAATGGTGAACAATGTTCTTATGTCAATGATATATCTAAATGCTTTTCTTTATAAAGGTTATGGGATTGAGTGTTACTGTATACACCATAAAAATTATCTATGCTTAAATAACCCATATCCACTTGATATTTCAAGTATTCACTAAGCTAACCTTAAAAAAAGCCGATACACTCTCTCATTTTAATAAATGATCATTCATTTTAACGCTAATTCATATTGCGGTGGGTCGCAAGGAGACAACTTAATGGCAAGAAGTACGTATTTGGATTCGAACTCTAATTTTTTTCTTGAAAAAAAATAAAAACTAGAAAAAAATGATTTTCTTTTCAAACAGGAAAACAAAGTAATTAATAAAAAAATGCAAATAAAATCGATATGCCCGTACATTCGATTTTTTTGTAATGAATCAATTTCAGTTAATTATTTTTAAATAAAACTATCATTTACATGTTTATACATTTTTATTTGGCTGAGTTTTACTTTTCATCATATTTCTTCCTAAACTTCATCGAAATAACTTGTAATTAATTGTGTGTGAAGATATGAGGGGCATAATGGCAGGATCGTTTCATGATTTTGAATAGATAGAAATGAAAGAGGATTATGGAATGAATAAATCGATAATTTTAAGTCGAATTATAATATACTTTATTTATTTTGTAATTTGGTGATTTTTGATGGAAATAATGATGTGAATGACATTGCTCTATAGGATTAGATACATAGAATTATATATGTCACGGAGCTAGACCAGTATTATTTTGAAAAAGAAGAACTACTTCATATACTTTAACCTGTAAAAAATATGAATGAAAGAAAACAAAAGCATTCCACTTGTCATATATACTAAAGCTGATTTTCATTACTAACCGACCCCTTAATGTTTTAGTAATAACCAAGGCTTAATTTAAAGTAGATGAGGGATATATAAAAAGAAGATAAAGTTGGATAGTATTTCATTTTTGCAATGTCAACACTTCTAGTTTCCTTAGTATTTTTCTCATCACTGATCAATTTTTTCTGTGGTATAAAACAGGACATTATGTACCATTAATCATAAGTGATTACCATTTATTTAACTTTGACATGAATTCTGATCAACAATTGTTCTGATTTTTTTCTTTTTTTTTTTATAGAAAGAGATTGACATGAATCTGGATCCAACTATTGCTCGATCTATTTTGAAGAGAGGTTTTTCACAATATATTAAATCGAAAAATTCAAAGCTACAAGACAAATATTTAAACAAATATAAAGAGTTACTACCTATACGCATTGCGATTGATAGTCGTCCGAATGATATTGATAAAGTCCAGTGGAAGAAATTCATTGATATTACTGGTAAGAAAATAAAACAATGCAAAACAAATGCTGAAAATAAAGGAAAAAATACAATGACTCATACTTTGGACAGAAAATCATATACTTGACTTTATAAAGAATTGGAATGTAGTCATTATTGTACATAAAATCTTAATGGTAATGCGTAATTTACAAATGAATTCATATATATTCATGTAGGAAGCGGAAAATTCGAAATGCAAGCCTACACGAGCAAAGGTGTGGAAAGTAGCGCACACAAGTAAGAAAATCAAAGAGCTGCTTCCGTGCGCAGTAGAAAAATATGTAAGTAGAAAAATATTCATGCATTGAATTCATAACCAGATATTTGTACTTAGTGTACGCATTTTGTTTCTAGATTTTTCTTCGTTTTTATATTTAATTAGTCTTTAGTAGAAATATTCAGGCTTTAAACTTTTATATAATTTTAAACAATAATTCAAAATTTTACCAAAGTAACATAATTATATTATTAAACTTTTAACGATTACCGCATAAACATTCACATAATAGGGTCTACGGTCTGGCCTTTTGGCCATAGAAGTGCTAAGGGCGTGAAAGACTTCTTCTTCAACCTCAAATGTGATATCTATGCCTTTATTTTTAACTCGTCGATTTGAGTTTCATATTTTGTCTATTTTTTATTTTTCATACTTATTAACAGCACAAAAATATGCATGTATTATGTAAATCAAGTTTTCTAAATTACTTACTGCAAACTACTTCACGGTGTCATCAACCCGTTCAATGGTGGTTGTTCCATCATTGTTAGAGTCGACATCCTGAGTCTTGCAATAAACCTCCCAAGATGCTGGTTCCTTGTAAAGATCTTTCCATTGATAAAATGAAAATAAAATATTAAATATGACAATATTCAACTAAAACTAAAAGCATTATTCAATATAAACATATATAGGCATGTCTCTATACAACACCATAAACAAATTTACTTCAAACCTAAAATGTTCTGTCTTTTTGTTAAAACTCGACATGGTTTTGTGCGTTGAGTCCAAATGAAGCCGTTCGGTTTTTGTGTCAAAACTGAGCACACAAAACTTATACACGGGTTTGTTACAAGTTTTATGTCAAAATTTATACACGGGTTGAGGAAGCAAAAAGGGGACATGAAGCATTAGAAATCAACCATAAAAACGAAAATGTAACAATGAAAAGTACACTTTTAGAGAAGCTGACGATAGCATGCATGTATCTACTATCTAAAGCAAAATCTAGTATCAGTGACTTCAAAAGTTAGTGAAAATTCTTTTAGCATCGGGTATTAAACATTCTTCCTCTTTTATACCTGAAAAATAAAGGCGTGCTCTTAAATAAGCCACATCAGATACATCATATGCTACATTCTGCATTATTTAGTATTTTCTTTTGACAGACTTTAACGGCCCACATTTTTGGATAATTTAAATCGACATTAAGCCACACATGTTTGATTCAAATCATTCAAAATGGAGGATTGTTAATGGGGTAAATAAGGAAAAAATAGAAAAGAAGGAAGAACAAAACACAGAATCTCACTGCGAATGACTAAATATAATAATCAAATAAATAGTTTATGAAGCTGTTTTACAAATGACATTTGATTATACTTTTACAATTCAAATTATAGTTATACATACATCAGAAAATAAAAAAATAATGCAGTGGAACACAAAGCAGTGGAATAATAATAATAATAATAATAATAAATAGCAATAATATACTGAATCTGTAAAGGCCCGCAAATCCATACCCCTTTTGAGCTGGCAAAATTCCACAACAATTCAGCCGAAAGTGGAACAAATGTACCAGTCTTTGGGTTTAAAGAAGAAAGAGGTAGAAGAAAAAGAAAAGAAAACAATAACAGAATCTCACATATCGCAGCGGAACAACATATAATAGGTAAATGAATATCTTTAAAACAAAAACACTATATCAGTTTTTTTCATGTATCATATTATCAGAGTTACACAACACGATACAACACTGGCAGCTATTTAGCTTGCTTACATAGAGATTTGACTTGCGCCAACCCATACGCAGCGGACACTACATAGTATAAGTAATACGCCTTGCCATCCAGCTTGAACTCCAGATCTCCACAGCAACTTCTTGATAGACTTCACTCCAGAATAATGATAACCTGACTCTAGGGTCTAGGCTGCCCGTGTGAAAAATAATGGGCACGCAGAGTTTAGAAAGGGAACAATAAACTTCAGGTCAGTCGTGAGACTGGTGTGAGATCTTAAAACTGTTATTTTTCACAAAGAAAGTAAAAGAAATCCGCTATGCTTTTTGGAAAATGAAACTAGCATAAGGCATCCCGGCACACACACACAATGCAATCGCAAACTTGGGGAAGATTTCTCCTTACGATAATCAAAAATGCTTAATACGCAAAAATCTTTTTAATATTATCATTAGTGCATAGTGTGGAAAACATTTTGAAAGTATAATATTAATCTTAGCCAGCATAGGTACAATTATATTATTCCTGCTATAGCTACCTTCTGAGGAGGCAGGTTATACAATTGTAATCGTAGAGGGCTCGTATTGTTTCTTTGGATTTCCAACAAATAGTTAGGCTAAGAAATTTCCTATTGCCACATGGGTACGCCTCTGGAGGGACTCCCCGAGAACCTAACCGGATCTCTGCCAACACAAGGTCGGGTTACCTCTGTAACTAGGTAACTACTACACGAGTATGTCATCCCCCGGTCGTTTGCGACCTTTATTCGAGGATCCTCAACCACAAAGTATAATAAATTTGCAGCATCAACATAAGTAAAATATCTGGGCTTCATACCATGATACTACCCTTTTTCAGAAGGAAATGACATACCCTTAGGGGGCGCTACCCTCAAATAACCTTGCCGCATCTTTCCTGTTTCGACCATTTTCGGGGTGTGAGGTCCGACAAAGTCTCGTCCACAAAGCTACACTTTTTGCAAAGTCATGCTTTGATCAACAAATGATCGGCAGCACTTCATATGTCACATTACCAGTTTGGGAATATATCACTAGTAACCATTAACTACATAACCTCTGAGCTCATATGTCTCAGAGAAAGGTGTTAAGCTAAGAGAATAAATTCTCCGCCACCAACAGAAATGTATTTGATAGAAACCATCTTTACATCTCAAAGTGTAACGTCAGACACACATCCATACAAGTCTGTTCCGGGATCGAACAGAATCGAAGGCACTTCAAAGAAGCCCTTGCAAATCCGGATATTCACTAATCACATCTGAAATCCCCATCATAGAGGGTGATAAAATCTCTATACCGGAGCAACCCGATGCAGAGACATTCGACAGGTAATCCTTTCGTTTTCGAAAATACCCGGTCTTTAACATCATCTTCAAATGCAATCTCATTTCGTCGTATCATTATTCGTAATGGGTTTTATGACACAAGGTCCTCTCCCGGCTAATCCGAATAACGAGCGTTTATTTTTAAAAATAAGTGTTCAATCAGATTTCAAACAAATCACAACAAATTTCTACTTTGATCTTTTAAATAAAAGATCCATTACAATCACAAAGGTTCGATGTGGTTTTCGAATATCCATTTGGAATCCGACCACCGGTCGCATCGAAATTCAAATGCCATTGAAAGGCCAATATTGATAGTCGGTTATTTAACTATCAATAAATATTCACAACAATCACCAAGATTTAAATAATTTCCCAATTATTATTTACAAAATATCTTCGCAAGATATATATTTTTAACACTTCAACCATTTGAAAACAAATTTCAAATCACTTTTCTCTCGCGGAATAAGATTCCCGATATTATTTATTTCCATTGAAAGTCTGTTGAGTTCAAATACTTTAAAAATACTTTAAATCACTTATCCAAAATATATACTTGGAAACATTTAGATAAAACTATTTTAAAACATTTATTTAAATATTAGTTAGGAAAATATTATATAAATGTCTCGTATAAAATTTCAAGTCCAAACTAACTTTAAAATAAAATTAGTAGATAGGGTATAACTATTTTAAGTACCCATTTTCTAAAACAAATATCAATTTAATCTTTAAATAATCACTTCTATAATAGTTTAAAATATATTTTACTTTAAAGATTTTCAAAATAACCTAAGTAAATAATTTTTTTCCAAACATTCTATCCTTAAAACCATCTTTACAACTTCAATCTATGTTTGTAAACTATATTGAAAACATTCTCGGCTTTCAGGGAAAATACACATTCCGTTCTAAAATGGTTCATTCAAATCAATTTATAAATCTTTCTGGATTTATTTTAAATTTACATCCCAAATCTATAAATTCCTTTCCACACTTTTAAAAATAAAACAATATTTATTTTTTAAAACAAATTTCCCTTTCTCTTATAGAATTCCCATTGTGAATTTTAATTTTCAAATATCCACAGATATATGATTTTCAAATCGATTCCCAAATATTCACTTTCAACACCAAATCGATTTTCAAATTGATTCACAAATTTATTTCAAACACCAAATTTATTATCTTTTGAAACAAATTCCTTCTTTTAAATCTATTCAATTTTCTAAAATTAATTTATTATAAATTTTCTACTAAATTTCAAAAATCCAATTTGATTTATTTCTGGTATCCTACGATACCAAAAATATATTCGGCTAAATTATAGCCTTCAATAGTTTCAATCACAAATAGTCACACACAAATTATAAATAATCAACACACAATATTGAAACTAATTCAAATATTTGACGAATCCAGTTGGATCCCTCCAACCTGTTTTCCCTGCATCCGCAGACGTTAGCACAACAATTAAATACCAATTCCACTTCGATGTGGAATATCGCGGTATATGGGTTTAATATAATATCATCCGCTATTATGCGGCGCATAGGGTCTAAACTAATATAACTGATAATAAATCAATCATCCAAGCACACAATCAACAATTTTAAATTTAACTATTTGAATTTTAATCAGAAAAATATTTGATTGAGCGAGAAGATCTCACCTTTTTAGTTGCAATCCGTTTCCAATCCCCATTTTGTCTTCAGAGTATTAGACCTTGTATAAACAATTTTGCAATTTATTAATATTCGAAATGATCGAACAAATTAATTTTCTTATTTGATAAGTTTAGTTAACCAACGATTCACTTTAAACTAAAAATTCCCCTTTTAAAAATCTTTAGTAACCAAATTAAATAAATAGGTTAATTGAACAGTTTCATCACTTAATCCATTATTTTAAAAGTAAACTAGTAATTTAAAATGGATATTTTTATAATTATTTTTCTTTTGAAACTCATATATGCTTATAAAAATAAATTATAAATTTCAAAAAACTAATTTTTATAAACTCTTTAAACATTTTAAAATCCATATATATATATATATATATTTCTATATATTTCCCTAACAGAAAAGGAGTTCTCTATTTTTAAATTTTTATATACATTTAAATCTGTAAATATATATATATATATATATATATATATATAATTGTTAAGTCTCATTTTATCCTAGAATAAAAATTCAAATACCTCTCAGCTAACAAGCCCCAACAGCGATCGCCAGAACCGACCATCCCAAAGCCCTAGCTGACATCACGAATCCATTCACGCGACTCCCAAGCCCTAATCTGCCTCGCGAGCTCCAGTAGCACCACCGCTGCCTTGACCACATTGATGTGCCCCTCAATTTATGGAAACCCTAGCCGACCCAATTGACTTCGCGGCCGCCCCAGTCGTCGCGTCGCCACTCCCTAGCTCCAGCTCCGATTTCACCCTACGTGTTGTAACAACAACTCGCGAGCCCCCTCCTATTTCCATGCGTTCGCGTGATGGAGACTCGGCCGCCAATTCGACTTCTGCCATTACTTCTTTTCTTTTTCGATTTAGAAAGGGAAGAGACGCGGCTATGAATTGATTTGAATTTCTATTTTTTTTTGAATCTAAGTTTTTCTGTGGCCATTTATTTTCTTTTGTTTGAACGAAAGAAAACGTTTTCGTTTGTTTCTTATGTTTGAACGAAAAGGTAGGATAGGGTGGCGTGTAGGAGAAGACAATAGAAACGTGTATGTTACATTTCGCAAAAAGGTGGCTGCGATTTGATTTTTGATGATATATATATATATATATATATATATATATGAATTTAAATCGTCTCGATTTTGCACCCTAAAATATCGATATCGTATCGAGACGTGCCGCTAGGCGTTTATAATGTTATACGTCTATTACGAACGCAATGGAAAAGGTTTCGAGGCCTAACTCGCTCGTATGGAGAAGATAGCTTTTTGAATCAGTTATTAAATTAAATTTCGATATAATTTTCAGCGCGTTTGCCTATCGTACGGCCAAATGACAACTCCGAATGCTACGAAAATTGAAATCCGATAATAATAGAATATCACGGATCCAATGGAACTGGTTTCATCGAAATCCAAGACTGAGCCTCGGAAGGCTATTTTTTAAATATCGATTTAAATGATAAAAATTCAAAACTGAATAAACCATTTCCAAATTCAATTCTGAAGCTTCCATTATCTTCAGTATTACCATTATAGATTTTCTAAGCGTTTGAAATATTTTTAACAAGCATAAATCTGAAGATTCAAAATTTTACCCAAATTTCTATAGTTAAATTCAAAAATTAAATTGCCAAATTCATTCTGATATATGAAATTCAAGTCAGACTATCTTTCAAACATTTAAAATCAATCAAATATTCTAATTTCGAATGTTCAAAATTCAGGGTCGTCACATCCTTCCACCCTTAAAAGAATTTCGTCCCGAAATTACTAGTTAAGAAGGATGATCCTTAACCCATTTAATATTTTCCAAACCCAAACAATTTTATCTATTTGCCAAAATAAATCTTTTATTCGAGACTCATTCACTTCAAATAACTTTCCAAAGTTTCCAATCAACATTGTTTACTTCACAATTCAAATTTAAATTTAAATTCAAATTTCAAAATTTCTCAAAATTTTTCTAACTCCCCAGATTTTCGAAAAATTTCGTCAGAGTCTCCTTTACGCGGCTAGCTCGGTACGACTACAAAATGCCACAACGGGCCCCCAGATTCAAAAAGAAAACAAAAGGCCAAGCGGCTGGACAAGAAAATCGTCAAATTTCATACTGAAATTTAAATACATACCTTTTTGTCGAGCAATTTAAATTATCTTCGAAAATCGAATCCCAATTCCTTTATCTTTAACACACCTGTATATCCTGGTATCCATAATGTCCAATTTCAACATTCAAAAATCATTTTTGCACATTTCTTTACAAAAGTTTGAATACTTCTTATACCATTTTTGCTTCACTATTGAAGTTATATATCCATTTTCATTCAATCTTGCATTTTTAATTTCATCCGAATTCAATTTACAATTTCAATTCTATTTGGATTCAGTTTACCTTCTGAATATTGAATTATATCAACTATCTTTCATTTACAACAGATTCATATCACTATTTTAAATTAGTTTCATTTACTAATTCATTACAAATTCCAATTCATTTTATCTCAGACCATTTTTTTTAATTTCCACCCTTATTATCTTTAGTTCACTTCGAACTAATTTTGCAACTTCATTTTATTTCACACAATTCAAATTGGTTTTCGATATTCAGTTTTCAATTCCAGTTTTATTCTTTTGTTCATCCCCAAACACAATTCAATTTCAATTGACCATTTGGTTTACAACCACTTATATTTAAACTGGATTTCAAATTCCATATGAATTTAATTTATCTTTCATTAATAAATATTGAATTCAATTCATTTCAAATCATATTTTCATGTCATCCCTTGGTTTCATTTAGTCCAACTTAACAAATTTTCATTTATTTACAAATTCGAAATGAATTTCAACATTCAATTTCACTTTCATTTAATTTCAGTTGTAAATTTATTTATTCACTCACAATCTAATTTTCCACCTTAATAAATTTTATTCCATAACTATTTTTATTTGATTCTAGAGTCTTTTCAACATTTCAAAAACCATTTTTTTTCTTGAAATAAATCCAAATTATCCTTTGAGTTTCAAAACCAAACCCAGCTTGCAAACAACTTTCATTTAAACTCATTTGGCAACATTCCTCTCTTGGAAACACGAAAATGAACATCGATGATGCTACAGTCATCACCGAAGTTATTTTCCACCGACCGAAAAGAGTTTAGAGCTTTCATCCCTTCAAAACATTTTCCAAACCTTTGAAATTCATGTTCAAACTAAAAAGAATTTAAAAACTTTTTTTTTCAAATCTCCAATCTTTTCCAAACTCCAAAACTTTTCGAACCCTTTAAATTTTATTTTATTTTATTTTTGTTCAGAACATTTTTTTGGAATTCCATTTCAAATTATAAATCACACTTACAATTTACATTCTTAAATTCCATTTGTATGTGATTTTATTTCCTTAGCTTTAAGTTATGATTTCAACTTCTTATTCAATAATCAATGATAATAAATTAATATTATCAGTTCCTAACAAACAAGCAACCATATACTATATAATTTATGGAAATCATTTCTATTTATATACAAAAATAATTTGGATAAAATTATTTCATTTACTCGAATTTAAAACAATATCGTGTTGAATTGTTTTGTACGAGTGTTTAGAGATCCCTATCGATAGAGTTGTACAGACTATACCGACTAGAATCCATATACCACTCAACAAACTAATCATCACAATATAAAACAATTTTTTTTTTAAATTCACTAACAAATACACGCTCATATCTGTTAATACACTCAAACTCATTCTAGAATACTACTGACTCTATCTTTAATGAGTAACACCCAACAGAGCCAAGATTGTCGCTTAACCAAATGCTCTGATACCACTGTAAAGGCCCTCAAATTCGTATCCCTTTTGAGCTGGCAAAATTCCACAACAATTCAGCCCAAAGTGGAACAAATGTACGAGTCTTCGGGTTTAAAGAAGAAAGAGGTAGGAGAAGAAGAAAAGAAAACAATAACATAATCTCACATATCGCAGCGGAACAACATATAATAGATAAATGAATATCTTTAAAACAAAAACACTATATTAATTTTTTTCATGTATCACATTATCAGAGTTACACAACACGATACAACACTGGCAGCTATTTAGCTTGCTTACATAGAGATTTGACTTGCGCCAACCCATACGCAGCGGACACTACATAGTATAAGTAATATGCCTCGCCATCCAGCTTGAACTCTAGATCTCCACAGCAACTTCTTGATAGACTTCGCTCCAGAATAATGATAACCTGACTCTAGGCTACCCATGTGGAAAATTATGGGCACCCATAGTTTAGGAAGGGAACAATAAACTCCAAGTCAATCATGGGACTGGTGTGAGATCTTAAAACGGTTATTTTTCACAAAGAAAGGAAAAGAAATCCGCTATACTTTTTGGAAAATGAAACTACCATAAGGCCTCCCGGCACACACACATTGCAATCGCAAACTTGGGGGAGATTTCTCCTTATGATAGTCAAAAATGCTTAATACGCAAAAATCTTTTTAATATTATCATTAGTGCATAGTGTGGAAAACATTTCGAAAGTATAATATTAATATTAGCCAGTATAGGTACCATTATATTATGCCTACTATAGCTACCTCCTGAGGAGGCAGGTTATACAATTGCAATCGTAGAGGGCTCGTATGGTTTCTTTGGATTTTCAACAAATGGTCAGGCTAAGGAACTTCCTATTGCCACATGGGTACGCCTATGGAGGGACGCCCCGAGAACCTAACCGGATCTCTTCCCCCACAAGGTCGGGTTGCCTTTATAACTAGGTAACTACTACACGAGTATGCTACTCATCCCTCGGTTGTTTGCGACCTTTATCCGAGGATCCTCAACCACAAAGCAACAACCACAAAGTATAATAAATTTGCAGCATCAACATAGGTAAAATATCTGGGCTCCATACCATGATACTACCCTTTCCAGAAGGAAATGACATACCCTCAAGGGGCGCTACCCCCAAATAACCTTGTCGCATCTTTTCTGTTTTGATCATTTTCGGGTGTGAGGTCCGAAGAAGTCTCGTCCACAAAGCTACACTTTTCACAAAGTCATGCTTTGATCAACATGAGCAGCATCACTTCGTATGCCACATTACCAGTTTGGGAATATATCACTAGTAACCATCAACTACATAACCTCTGAGCTCGTATGTCTCAGAGAAGGGTGTTAAGCTAAGAGAATAAATTCTCCGCCACCAACAGAAATGTATTTGATAGAAACCATCTTTACATCTCAAAGGTAACGTCAGACACACATCCATATAAGTCCGTTCCAGGATCGAACGGAACCGAAGGCACTTCAAAGAAGCCCTTGCAAATTCGGATATTCACTAATCACATCCGAAATCTCCATCACAAAGGGTGATAAAATCTCTATACCGGAGCAACCCGATGCAGAGACATTCGACAGGTAATCCTTTCACTTTCGAAAATACCCGGTCTCCAACATCATCTTCAAATGCAACTCATTTCTTCGTATCATTATTCGGAATGGGTTTTATGACACAAGGTTCTCTCCCAGCTAAACCGAATAACGAGCGCTTATTTTTAAAAATAAGTGTTCAATCAGATTTCAAACAAATCACAACAAGTTTCTACTTTGATCTTTTAAATAAAAGATCCATTACAATCACAAAGGTTCGATGTGGTTTTCGGATATCCATTTGGAATCCGACCCCCGGTCGCATCAAATGTCATTTAAAGGCCAGTATTGATAGTCGGTTATTTAACTATCAATAAATATTCACAACAATCACCAAGATTTAAGTAATTTCCCAATTATTATTTTCAAAATATCTTCGTAAGATATATATTTTTAACACTTCAACCATTTGAAAAAAAAATTCAAATCACTTTTCACTCGCGGAATAAGATTCCCGATATTATTTATTTCCACTGAAAGTCTGCCGAGTTCAAATACTTTAAAAATACTTTAAATCACTTATCCAAAATATATACTTGGGAACAATTAGATAAAATTATTATAAAACATTTATTTAAATATTAGTTACGAAAATATTATATAAATGTCTCATATAAAATTTCACACTACAACAAAAAGACCCTATTACAACTATACTTTTACAACTGTCACAAAATGTCAGTTGTAATAGAGGTTTTTTACAACTCTTTTTTTCAGAAAGCTGTAATAAACTTATTTTCAACAACTCTTTTATTTTTCCAGTTGTAATAGATTCATATTACAACTTTTCTTTCTTACCAGTTGTAATGGATTCCTAATTTTAACAACTCTTCTTTTATGTTAGTTGTAATAGATGCCAATTACAACTTTTTTCATTTAGCAGTTGTAGTAGATGTCTATTTATAATTGATAATAACCCTATAAATTAATAACATTTAATATTTAGTATTTAATATTAAATATCTAATAATCAGTATTAGATAATTACTATTAAATAATTACAAATTAATATTAATACCTAATACTCAACAATTAATAATTAATAATTAATATTAACTAATAATAGTTAATGCTTAACAATTAATAATTGATTAGTTTTAAATAATTAATATTAAATTTTTAATAATTAATAGCTACTATTAAATATTTAATAATTAATAATTGGTAATATACATAACAATTAACTTTCAATAATTAATGTTCAATTGTAATTAAGAAATAATAAGTAATAATTAATAATTAAGAAGTGATAAGTAATTTTAGATAATACAATAAAAATTTAGAAAGTTTAAATTGTTCAAAAATGGTATAACTTCTTTGAATTTGAGTAACTATTTATATGGTATTTTTCAAAATAATAATTGTTCAACTGTATAATACTTCAAATTATACCATTTGTACTAACTAAATTTTTTTAGTTAATAGTCTACTATAGAAGTTATAAGACTTCAACTTATATTTAAACTAATTTTGACATCAACCTTGCAAATTTTGGGCTCCAACCCTCTAAAATTTTGTCTAAACTTTGGCTCTATGTTTTAAATTTTTTGCTCCAGCTAAAAATTTACAACCGTCCATTTTCTCCCCTACTTACTTCTATGAAACCTAATTTCCAAATCCCTAATTTTTTTTTCCATGGCACTCAAAACCAAAAAAAACCCGCTAAGAAGAATCTAACTGTAGAGACATGCCATATTATGGCCTCCAAAATTTATTACCCGTTACCAAAAGTCGCTACTTCCACTTTCTCACTTCCTCCACCATAATATTACAATACCCGTGACCTAAATCTGAAGTCCAATCAACAAATGAAGCTCCTATTCGCTGTCGATGACCATTTTAGATTTGAATAGAAGCTCCCGAATGGGTATTTTAGAAACAAGATCGTGTTAACGAACGCGATGTGTGAGGCGAAGCAGCTGACTGATGGATCGGTTGGGTGCGCAGTTAAACTATGACTTTGTTGATTGATGGATTGGGGGACCTGATTGATGTGAAGCCTCTTCGTTCTCTGGTTGACGCTACTGGATGTTGAGGTAACCATTAGTTTTTTTTATTTGTTGTACTATTTACTTTTTATGTTGAATCTTTCGAATTCAAAGTACAGATATGTGGTATAAGTAGTTTGAGCATAAATTTCTTTAACTCCCTACAGTATATGATGGTTTAACAAACAGACTTGCACTCAAAAAAGGACTTCATTTAAAAGGTTATTTGCATACACCAATTTATTCTAGGAAGGTAGCAACTACTGTAATGTACAGGGGAGTGATGTATCACCATTTTTAAACTAAAAGTCGATCAGAAGATAGTCCGTATCTCATTTGATATGGCTTATAGCTAGCAGTTTTATAAACACCAAACTGTTACTGCACCTATATTTATAAGTAGTAATACAGATAGAAAATATCTTGGAATATAATAAAACAAAATGTGCGCGCTTTCGATTTGTCAGTTGGTAGATATTGAAAAAGATGGATGTTAGGTTGAAGTAGACAAGCAGGAATATGGTAAAGGAAACATATATATGAGAAGTTTTTAAAGCATTTTGAAGTCATTTACTTGTTATTTCAGACATGCCAGTTGACCAATAAATTGAAAGAGTCAATTTTCAGTACATTCGCCAGTGTATGCAAAATCAATCACTGAATATTAGTACCATCGTGATGCATGGACATTCGGAGCAATTGATCCTAATAGTGGAACTGCTTCCTTATTAGAGGTAACTTTAGATATTATACTTGAGCCAAAACAATGACTAAATGATTTTAATAAATCATCATCACCTCAGTACATGTTTCTGTTCTTCAGACCCTTACAATAACAAAATTTTCACCCTCCATAATTCATCATAAGTATTTCATCAAATCAGATTCTTATGCAACATTTTTTTAGATTTCAATATAATATTATATACTATGTTAAATCAATGAGGAATATGGTGGTCTGTGAAGTTGGGTAAACTTATGTATTTTGTGAAGTTGAGTGAATATATAATTTTCAGGTAATCCAACAATACATTTGCATAACAGGGTGTTTTATGTATCATTTTCTTTATTTTAAAAGGCACTGTCCATATAATATTTTCTCTTTTAGATGGCTCAAAAACTGGTACCTTTTTCCTTAATCCATAGAATTCAGTAGATTTTTTATTTCTTAAAACATCACTTGTCCCTTCTTTTGGTATCAGTGAGAATATGGATGGGTAGATCCTTCAGCTTATTCAGATCGGAGAATTTAGATCAGTTCATCCAACCAGTGATTTCTATAAGCATTTCTATTTATTACCAGTTATTTAAATAGTTTAACCAATAATAACTAGTTAAACGGATAAAATGTGCAAAACTGAACATCCAAGCAGAACTCTACCCAAATTCTAACTAAACTTATGTCGGAGAACATCAATTTGACGAACTATAGAGTTCAAACTTTTGTGTTCGTGCAACTCTTGTCCAAGAACTCAGTCTTAGGGTGTTGATTTGCCATCTTTCCATCCGTCTACAAATTGACTACATTCCAAATACTCAATTTCAACTTTCCTGTCTTGTTGAATTCAAGCATTGTGGGTGATTTTAATTTGGTTCAATTTTACTTACCAATGCAATTTTGATATTTTGATTGAATTCTGCATGATGAGTTGATTTATTTGTTTTTCAGTTTAATGTAATTTGTTGTTTTAGTGGTTTATACAATTGCATATCTCATATCATTCACATATATTTGGTTTAATTTGAAACCTCTGTTTGTTCATCAGTTTTTTTATTTCATATTATTCTATTTTTAGGGGAGTTAGGTAGTGAATTGTAATCAGTATATCAAAATGCCTTTGGACCCATGGCTAGGTGACAAAGATGCGTAGCCCCATAGAAATTACAGAATATATGTCAACCAAATTTTCATCAAATAACCAGTTAGAGTAATTATAGATTATATTAGATCATGTCACTCGCACATTCGAATTAAAGCAATGTTAATTATAACTTTAATCACTACATAACATGTCAAAAAACAATTAACAATGAACATATTCTAAAGCACATTTAAAATTATTGGCAAACACATTCGGCATATTGGTCCAGCGAAATATAGAAGACAAAAATCAAGTGTCTGAGCGCCGAGAATGCTGAATGCCTAGAATGCTTAAATTACCTTTACAAGTAATCATTCTCTATGAATCATCAAGTCACATCATTTTCATCAAGTATTAAGATTTGTTACTGAATGCTTAAATTTGAGAGAGTGAACTAAAGTGAAAAGCTAAAATACAATACTGTTTTTGATTGATTGCATAGTGATGTCCACCTTTACAGCTCTTGAAGATATGCCTATAGCTGTGGAAACTGATAAAGCAAAAGCTCAACATTATGAGATGCCTACATCTTTTTTCAAATTGGTGCTTGGGAAGCATCTCGAATACAGGTAAATATAATGAATGCTATTCATACTTGTTTTATATTGGTCTGTATAACAATATTTCAACATACATGCACACCTACGCAACTGCATGCGTGCATATTTATTTTCAGATGTGGTATTCTTTTTGTTAAGAGTGTCTTCGTATTATGTTGTTAAGAGTACACATGTACGAAATATTTGCTCAGTTTGCGGGTTTAAGATGTGAAAATTTTGATTGTATAACATGTACATATTATGATTTTTTTCCCCAGGTTGATCACTTTGTAAAAGAAGCTTGAACTTGTCGCGGTGGATCCGGAAGCTTTCTTGTGGAGGCCGAGTTCCGAGATGTGCACTATTGGAGAAGCAGTTGGATCGACCGTGCCTTGGCGTAAAGACTTCGTTGCCTTCGACTAGTGTATTTCCTTAGGGTATGTGTTTTGCGATACAAAACTTTATCTTTCTTATGTATTTTATGTTGTATCCTATTTTGGAATGGTTATGTGAGAATGTTGTTTTGGTACTGTTTTAGTTGGTGATGTGAACGAATACTTTAGATTGTTTTATTTGGTATGTATTGTGTTTTGTTAGAATTATATAAATATTAATATTTATGAATGAATTTAATTCAGTTATGTATATTTATAGTTTTGGTAAATTATTAAATGGTGCATGCAATTATATTTTTGGGTTTAAATTATAATTGATGTGGTTGTAATTAAAGTATATTACAACTGTGGAGGAGGTCGCAGAACATACTAAACTGCAATTGCGTGCAATTGCAACTGTAAATAACAGTTGTAGTAGATAACTACAACAGTTATCCAACAGTTGTCATACCTGCTACAGCACGAAATGTTACATATCTACAAGAGTTACCAACAGTTGTAAAATGGTTATTTGTAAGGGTAAGAAACAGTTGTAATATACAATATCACAACGGTTATACGCAACTAAAGAACACAGTTGTAAAAAATGGATAGTCTTTTATAACTTCTTAAAATACGACTGTTGTTCCACCGTTGTAATATATCTTTTACAACTGTGTTCCACCGTTGTAATATGCCTCTTTTGTTGTAGTGTCAAGTCCAAACAAACTTTAAAATAAAGTTAGTAGATAGGGTATAACTATTTTAAATGCCCATTTTCTAAAACAAATGTCAATTTAATCTTTAAATAATCACTTCTATAATGGTTTAAAATATATTTTACTTTAAAGATTTTCAAAATAACCTAAGTAAATAATCTTTTTCCAAACATTCTATCCTTAAAACCATCTTTACAACTTCAATCTATGTTTGTAAACTATATTGAAAACATTCTCGGCTTTCAGGGAAAATACACATTCCATTCTAAAATGGTTCATTCAAATCAATTTATAAATCTTTTTGGATTTATTTTAAATTTACGTTCCAAATCTGTAAATTCCTTTCCACACTTTTAAAAATAAAACAATATTTATTTTTTAAAACAAATTTCCCTTTCTCTTATAAAATTCCCATTGTAAATTTTAGATTTTCAAATATCCACAGATATACGATTTTCAAATCGATTCCCAAATATTCACTTTCAACACCAAATCAATTTTCAAATTGATTCTCAAATTTATTTCAAACACCAAATTTATTATCGTTTGAAACAAATTCCTCCTTTTAAATCTATTCAATTTTCTAAAGTTAATTTATTATAAATTTTCTACTAAATTTCAAAAATCCAATTTGATTTATTTCTGGTATCCTACGATACCAAAAATATATTCGGCTAAATTATAGCCTTCAATAGTTTTCAATCACAAATAGTCACACACAGATTATAAATAATCAACACACAATATTGAAACTAATTCAAATATTTGACGAATCCAGTTGGATCCCTCCAACCTGTTTTCCCTGCATCCGCAGACGTTAGCACAACAATTAAATACCAATTCCACTTCGATGTGGAATATCGCGGTATATGGGTTTAATATAATATCATCCGCTATTATGCGGCGCATAGGGTCTAAACTAATATAACTGATAATAAATCAATCATCCAAGCACACAATCAACAATTTTAAATTTAACTATTTGAATTTTAAATCGGAAAAATATTTGATTGAGCGAGAAGATCTCACCTTTTTAGTTGCAATCCGTTTCCAATCCCCATTTTGTCTTCAGAGTATTAGACCTTGTATAAACAATTTTGCAATTTATTAATATTCGAAATGATCGAACAAATTAATTTTCTTATTTGATAAGTTTAGTTAACCAACAATTCACTTTAAACTAAAAATTCCCCTTTTAAAAATCTTTAGTAACTAAATTAAATAAATAGGTTAATTGAACAGTTTCATCACTTAATCCATTATTTTAAAAGTAAACTAGTAATTTAAAAGGATATTTTTATAATTATTTTTCTTTTGAAACTCATATATGCTTATAAAAATAAATAATAAATTTCAAAAATCTAATTTTTATAAATCTTTTAACATTTTAAAATCCATATATACATATATATTTCTATATATTTCCCTAACAGAAAAGGAGTTCTCTATTTTTAAATTTTTATATACATTTCAAATTTGTGTGTGTATATATATATATATAATTGTTAAATCACATTTTATCCTAGAATAAAAATTCAAATACCTCTCAGCTAACAAGCCCCACCAGCGATCGCCAGAACCGACCATCCCAAAACCCTAGCTGACATCGCGAATCCATTCACGCGATTCCCAAGCCCTAATCTGCCTCACGAGCTCTAGTAGCACTACCGCTGCCTCGACTACGTTGTTGAGCCCCTCAATTTCATGAAACCCTAGATGACCCAATTGACTTCGCTGCCGCCCCAGTCATCGCGTCCCCACCCATAGCTCCAGCTCTGATTTCACGCTACGTGCTGTAACAGCAACTCGCGAGCCTCCTTCCTATTTCCGTCCGTTCGCGTGATGGAGACTCGGCCGCCAATTCGACTTCTGCCATTATTTCTTTTCTTTTCTTTTTTTTGGATTTAGAAAGGGAAGAGACGAGGCTATGAATTGATTTGAATTCCGAATTTTTTTTGAATCTAAGTTTTGCTGTGGCCATTTATTTTCTTTTGTTTGAACCAAAGAAAACTTTTTTGTTTGTTTCTTATGTTTGAATGAAAAGGTAGGATAGGGTGGCGTGTAGGAGAAGATAATAGAAACGTGTACGTTACATTTCGCAAAAAGGTGGTTGCGATTTGATTTTTGATCATATATATATATATATATATATATATATATATATATATATATTTAAATCGTCTCGATTTCGCACCCTAAAATCTCGATATAGTATCGAGACGTGCCGCTAGGCGTTTATAATGTTATACGCCTATTCCGAACATAATGGAAAAGGTTTCGAGGCCTAACTCGCTCGATCGTATGGAGAAGATAGCTTTTTGAACCAGTTATTAAATTAAATTTCGATATAATTTTCAGCGCGTTTGCCTACCGTACGGCCAAATGACAACTCCGAATGCTACGAAAATTGAAATCCGATAATAATACAATATCACGGATCCAATGGAACTGGTTTCGTCGAAATCCGAGACTGTGCCTTGGAAGGCTATTTTTTAAATATCGATTTAAATGATAAAAATTCAAAACTGAATAAATCATTTTCAAATTCAATTCTGAAGCTTCCATTATCTTTAGTATTACCATTATAGATTTTCTAAGCCTTTGAAATATTTTTAACAAGAATAAATCTGAAGATTCAAAATTTTACTCAAATTTCTATAGTTAAATTCAATAATTAAATTGCCAAATTCATTCTGATATATGAAATTCAAGTCAGACTATCTTTCAAACATTTAAAATCATTTAAATATTTAAAATCAATCAAATATTCTAATTTGAAATGTTCAAAATTCAGGATCGTCACAGAATCTTCGTCTTCGTCCTTCAGAAAATAAAATGGTCTTCAATACACCGAAAAAACTCATACTGACCGGAGCATAATGAAAAACAATACACTCGAGTCAGAACTAAAAATTCCTATATAAGTCAAATCAATCTCAAATAAAAATATGAGTCAATGTCTTCAGAGATGTTATGGGATTTTTTATCTCCTATCAAGTGTACAACGTGAGCGCAGTAATTTACGAGATTTCAAATAATTCAAAATACCTATTTTAACCACTTTATTTAAAAATAAATTAGAAGTTTAAATTAAAAACTTAAACTTTTTAAATAATTCATTTTCAATAAATAATCCAAATTCAAGAAATTGTATGGGTATATATTTCATTTCAAAAGTAAATGTCTTAATTATCTAATTCTAAAATGATTCAGAGGATCACTTAAATAATGTCAATAATATAGAAGGGGATAATAGGGACATATTAAAATAAATAAACAATCATACATCTAACATATCAATCAATAAGCATCCATTTCAAACAACATCCAAATCAACCAATATATTTCAACATATAATAGTTATCAATATCGGGGTTTAACTATCAATTAAATTCTAATATAAAATTAAATGTTAATTTAGATTCAATATCAATTCAAATGTCAACTTACGTCAACAAAAAGCAATAAAATAATTATATATTACATTATATATTTTATTTAACTTGCATTGGAATTTTTAGTACTGCTTGAGTGGGTTGAATCACTCACCTTTTTGCTTTCCCATTTCTAGCCAGATTTGGATCTGCAACTACTTTCGCATTTTGTTTTGTTTCCTTGTTATCTTAATCTTTTTTTATAGAAAGTTTTAGAGAGAATGTTATATAGATCTGGATTTGAAGAAAAAGATATGGAAAGAAGAGAAGGTTTGAAAAAAAAAATTAAAGAAGAAGAAGAATTGAAAAAAGAAAAGGAAGCTTTGAAAAAGAAGAAGATTTGAAGAATAAGAAGAAACAAGAGAAAAAAATCTTTAGAAAAAAGGAGAGAAAGGAGATTTGAAGAAGAAACATGAAAAAAAGGAAGGTGGAAGGTGAAAAGAGACAAAAATTGAAGCTACAGAAGATGAGATTTAAAAAAAAAATGAAATGAAGCTACATGAATGAATATTGAAACTAGTGAAAAGCTAAAGACAAATAAAGTAGGAATTGAAATAAAGTAAAAATATGAACAACCCTAAACAAAGAGGTGAAGGAAAGAATTAAAAATATAAAAAGTTGGTAACGTTCATGAAATGAAACGGCCTTAGACAATGTAAATGGAAATGAGTAATGGAACAAATGAGGAAACAATGAAAAAAAATGTGACATTTATTAATTAGAAAGGGAATGAATGGACCAACTCTACTCTATAAACAAACTTTTGAAATTCAAATTTCAAAACATTTTTTTACTCTATTAATTTTTTTAACCCCAAACATACAAAAATTGACATTCATTAAAGATTTAATTACCACAACATAACTAAATTTGAATATACCAATTTACATAATGGGGACCGCCGCTACATAAAATAAAATATGAAACATGATTTAAAAATTCAAATTTAAAAACAACATTTTTCTCGACACGTAATTATGAACTCAAGTATTTAATTTATTTAAAATTTCAAGGTTATAATAAAATCACTTCCATGCAACCTATGCCTGCTATTTAACTACCGTAAAATGTTGTTTGAAAAATTCAAGTTTCTCTTTTTACAACGTTATATTTATATTCAAAATGGAAACGTTCACTTTATTTTCCTCAAACATTCTTTTATTTTCCTTAAAATGCTTATTCATTACTTGCAATTCATAAATGTAAACATTCTTATATTCTAAAATGACCAACTTATACAATATTAAATGCATTCTTATATTTTCAAATAATATACATTCCAAATGAAAACATTCTTACATTAAATTTATTAATTGCAATTTGTTTCTTTTTCCTTTATCAATTGAAAGATTTCAATAAATTTATTTCCAATTAATTTTAATCTTCCACTTCAAAACAGACCCTAATTAATGAAATCCATTAAATAAATATGTGAGCATTGTAATCCTTATTTATAGTCATGCAAACACGTTTATAAAATTACAATATCCAACAAGCACTAAATTACACACTAAATAAATGTTTTTCTCTATCAATCAATATTCATTTAACTCATCATTAAAACTGACATTTACTATTCCAATTCCTGTTATTAAATTATATTCTAATACGCGTTAGAACCTTCCACTTTATTGCTTCATTGTAGTTTGTTGTCTTAGAATTTTATTTATGGTCCAAATTTATGATCTAAGAACATATTTAACATTTCTTTTACATTTCATTACGTTAATATACTTCAATTTCCATCATTTATTTGTAGTAACTATTATATTTCCATTTTATTGAATTTTAGTCAGTTTCACACATTAATCATAATTAAAGTCTCAATTAATTTATTTACCTTGGTTTCATTCTTTTATTAAATCAATTATTACCTTACATACGTAGTCAACATTGTTATATCTTCCACTACATCAACATTTTACCATTTCATCTTACCTTTCATTCACGTAACCTTTTATTTCATTGATTGTAATAAATTCACTTATTAAAATTTCCAATTCCAATAAATTTGAGTAAACTGATTTCCATCCTTTTATTCAAATCAAAAGTCATACTATGATAAAAATTTACATTGGTTACATTGTATAGAATCAACCTTTTTATCATTATCAATTAAACCTACATTAACCGCACTAATTAAGGGAATTAATTGCCATTTATTTCCAATTAAATTTAATAGAGCAAATAAATAGGTAATATATATAATAATCGTCACCATTAGTCTTTAATTACATTTATAAGTTTATTACTTACAAACAAATGTTACAATTTCTTTCATAACACTAATTTTAATTTTATTAATGAATTCAATATTTACATTCTTTTTCCTATGTTCACTTTATAACCAAGTATAACCTTACACTATTTTAATTAATTGGAATTCCAATCAAATTATTAATAATTAGCTTTAATTAACATTGTATCATTTCATTTTAGTATTATTCCAGCTATAAATCTTAAATTTTAATTTCTTTCAACATTTAATTACAAAAATCTTATTAAATTTACTATTTTTAATTGTCGAAAATTACGGGTCTTTACACAAACCATATTAGAATCTCAGGTAATGCATCAATAAGGTTTTCAAGGAAGTCTTAAGTCTAATGCATGAATTACACATGAGAAATAAACATATCATATAAAGCTCAGTAAAATAAAAGGTCAAACAACATATTCTTACATTGGAAAATTTGAAACTCAACTACATCATTCAACTATTCAAAAATGCAAATTTTGCTTTCTTCCACACAATAATATCTTGGTAGAGAATATTTATTGTAAAAAAATCTTAGTCCAATGCATATGTCTTGCACTGCACGTTCCATGATAACACTTATAGGAATAATTAAATAGTCTAGGTTAACTTATCATTTTAAGAATTTGTGAAATACAAACATAACATTTTACAAATTAGATTTCACTGTTAGTTGACAAACAACTAGCATGTGGGCACAATTGTGGCAACAATAAGAATAAACATTTTATTTTATTTACAGCATCTCCAACAATTTCAAAATGGAACGGTTGTGAGATTGAATAATCAATTCGTTTTAATATTCAAGCTTCAATAGAAGCTGCAAATGAGAGGAAAAATCAGAAGCTAATGTTAATGGTAATGAAGGAGTAATTAGTTTGGAAGATTTTGAAAGAGATGTCGTTGTTGAAGTTTTTGGAAATGATAAAAAAAGAAGCTATTGCTATGCAATTAATTCTACATCTAATGCAAAGCACATAAAACCACTCAAGCTTCAAAAGCAATTATCAATTACAACGAGAATGAAGATAAGCGATGGAAAATGGAGATGCAACAGAAGATTGATCAAATGCATGAAGAGAGTAGAATAACGAATTTAACTCTAGCTCAAATGCAATAATGTATAAGGAAACTTGTTAGTCAGACAGGAATGAATTCGATGACACAAAGAATAGAAATTGGTTCGCATACCGAGCACCATCCTAGCCCTACTCCTACTTCATCTAATGCTATTATTGGACCCTCTACGGTTGAAAGACAAGCAGTGCAATTATTGTCACGAAAACTGGAATTGGTAGCTAAAGGACATCTTGGAGTGTAAAAGATTTGTAATGGTAGAAAGGTTGGAGATGGAGAAAAAGGTAGTTTGGATGGAGGATGCTCTCAATCCAAACGAGCCACTTTCTGATGCACCTTAAAATGGTCATTATAGATTGTCCGAGTTGGTTATGGTGGTTTTGTAGTTTGGCCGAAGTGTCGTATTCGTTGTTTGTAAGCTTCTAGATATGAAGTAGTAAAATTTGAAGTTCCCACAATGAACTTTGAAGAATTTGATATGTACTATTTCATACGTTTGATGTTTTTTTATAATTTGATGATATGTTAGTTTTAAAACTTAGTTTTGTGTTTTCTTTTATTATAAATTCGTATAGATATAGTTGAATGAAATACTATTAGACGCTGAATAAGATATGGTTCAACTATATCAAATTTGCAACACTTATAAGTGTTGGTAATTTTGCTATTTACCTGTGTGCGTGGAATTCCCAACGATTATATCGGTTGAAAATTAAAAAATTCTCAATGGTTATAACTGTTGGGAATAAGAAAATAGTCATAGGTTATAATTCCAAACGGTTATAACCGTTGGAAAAGAAAAAATTCCCAACGGTTATAACCGTTGGGAATCAAAAATTTCTTAACGGTTATAACCATTACAAAATATGTAAAAACAAATTATAACATACATGCTACCAACGGTTATAACCGTTGGGAATTTAATATCAATGGTTATAATCATTACAAAATGACAATTCTCGTGTTGTGTTAACAAACAATCATCCAAACATTGATTAAATTTACAAGATCCACTAAGTCTTAATTAATTAATCTTTAATTACTTAAAGTCATTTAATAAAACTTGTCAAACAATTTTCTCAAAAACACTATTACCAAACCCTTACATCCTTTTATACTTGGAAAATAAAACCTCTGGTTTTATTAATAGTCTCTTAGAGAGACTATGAATAAAACCTCTGGTTTTATTGATAGTCTTCATTTTTATACTTATCTCAACTATATAAATATATTACCTGAACATTTGTCCAATTTCCTCCTTCAAAATCCCTTTTTAAAAACATTATTTGATATAAAACCAATTATAAAATGCTTTTACAAATCTACTGGTCGAGAGGTGTGATGGAAATTTGTAGAGGAGAATGTAGGCAAAGCTCTGGTGGAGTTTTGCATCGTGGCATGACCTGTGGAGATTGAAAAACTAAGTTGAATGGGCCACGTTTTTTGTTTCTGCTACGAGCTCTGCTCATCGAGTGGAAGTCGCATGGGGTCGATGGGGTCCAAGCGAGGTTGGGGCTTTCTCCAGTGATGATCGGCGGTGGCACGATTCCACGTATTGGTGGCGACGAGATGAAGAAGCGGGGCGCCTGGATTTTTCATGCTCACGAGAGGAAGAGATTAGGAGGAAGAAGGGATTAAGGTTAATTACGGGATTAATTTTTTGATTAAGGTTTATAATTATAATTAATTAATTCGTAATCTAATAATTGCAATGACTTGATGATACTAGGTCAGAATCAAACATGGTTAGTCGTGTTAGCATCGTATTGACGAAATCTACAATATGTAATTGGATTGATTAAGATGTAGGCTTGCAGAATTTTAACCTAAATTCGAACGCTGTTCGAATTCAGTCAAAACTGAAACGCTTAGGCAATAATTGGAATTTATGTGAGTTAAACTCACCTTTTTGCTAAATAAGTACTTTATATAGTAGAAAAATTACCGATTGCTTATTTGGATGATTTATTGCTTTATTAGTTGTTTTGGATTTATTCCCGCCCCTGGAGCGGATGACCTTTTATATATACCCGTCTAGTTGCGGATGACCCATATTATATGATTATATACTATTTGTGACGTAGGGAAAACAGGTTGGAGGGATCCAATAAGATTCCTCATTACTGTTGGATTTCATTTATATATGTGTTGATATACACATGAGTTATGATGTAGATGGACAGGGTTGGAGGGATCCAATGTGATTCGTCGCTATTGTTGATTTATTTCCAATAAAATTCTTGTTATATGGTTATTGAATATGAAACCTGATTTGTGGACACTATTGGTTATGACATTCTTTATGTCGAAAACTTATACCCAGTAGTGATAGAAAATCAATAGCAATATTGGTTAAGCGTTTGGTAGTTATTGGCCTTAAATTAGTAACTTGAAATACTATAAGTCACTATTTGGGTTGGAATTGGGTTTTGAGACGTAGAAAGATTTAAAATCTAAATTTAAGGTTTCTAGAAATATTTTATTTTAAAAGGATTTAATTTCTATTTTACTCCAACGTTTTTATTTGTCTTTTCTAAATTATAAGAAATGATTTAAAGTGTTCAATTATTTTATTTTTTTGCAGAATAAGCGGGGTTAAACTGGACCCCTACCAGGTTTATTAAAGAAAGGAGAAAATACAAAGCCAGTTAAGACAAGAGAAGGAAAAGAAACCTAAAAAAGAAGGAAAACAAAAACCACACAATAAAAACAAAGAAACATACAAAAGAAAAAAATGGAAAAGCAAAGAAGAAACTAAGGGATCCATGGCTCAATCTGGTGATCAAGAAAAGTATGCACACTGGCCCTCATTCCCATCAAAATTTCATGCTTTAAGTCAGACCATAAAACTTCATGGCTTCTCCTGATACCATCAAAACACCTCTTGTTCCTTTCTTCCCATATTACCTTCATTAACTTTTTCAAAATGAAGCAAAAAAAGTAATTTTTTTTCATCCCTCCACCTAGTTGCTTTCTCAATAAAATTAATGTCTTGCAGGAACAGGAGAAACATCCACCCTCCCAGTTTTACTAATCATTTTGCTCCAAAGATGATGAACATAAGGACATTCAAAATACAAGTGCTGGATACTTTCACTGTGAATACAACATAGCTCATAAAAGGGAGGCACAAACATTCCATACCTAATCAACTTGTCTCTTGTCAACAATGCATTGTTACTAACCTTCCAGAACATCAGGTTATCACTGCTGCTAGAAATGGAAGACCAAGTTACCTTGCTCCACCTATAGATGGGCAAAGACTCCATTCCCAATAAGGCCTCATAAACACAGGAGATTGTACGAGCTCGGCCATTCCATTGTATTGTGTCATGCTCATAAAACACATATGTGCTAGTATCATATTGATTCCAGAGAACTCTGACTATCTGATTGCTAGAAAAAGGCAGCACAAGCACACCATTATCAATGTGGTCAACAGCCAAAGCATTAGACCCAATACCAGACTGAAACTTTTGTTGGGAAGTGAAAAGCTATTCAAGAATAACACCTTTGCTTAATCATGGCTCATTCCAAAAATTACATGTGCTTGCTTCAGAAAGTTTGATCTGAACAAAAGGTTTGAAAGTGTTTCTCAACTTTAATATACTTCTCCATATCCAACTGCATGATTGAGGAACCTCCATAAGCCAAAAATTCTTTGCCCCGATATTATACCTAAGAGTCCACCTAACCCATAAACTGTCCTTCTTATGCAACAAAGCATTAAAATGGTTACTATATGCAGCTTTGTTCCATACTTCTATGCAATGCAAACCCAAGTCCCCTTTGCTTTTTGGCTTCTCAAAAATAGAGAAAGAACATGGAACCATTTTCTTAGAATGAATAGAACCAAACCAGAAAAATCTCATCATGGCTCTTCTAACCATTTTCAATAGCTTAATTGGAAGAATGTATGCTCTTGCCCAATAGACCATCATGGAGAAGCTAACAGATTTAATGAGAACCAATCTACCAGCTTGAGACAAAAACTTGTTTTACCAACACCCCATGACATCAGTTATTTTTTGATAAAGTGATAGACAGTTTGCATGAGTTACCCTAGAAGTACAGAGAGGTAGCCTAAGGTAAGTCATATCAAGATTCATAGACTGCATTCCAGCATAGGAGTCAAGATTCAGTTCCTATAGGCTTGATATCCCAGAGAACAAAATACTTGATTTATTGAGATTAATCTTAAGACCTGTCATCAGGTAGAAGTTATGAAGAGCACTTTTAATGCAGTCAATGGATGGAAGGTTCAGCTTGGAGAAAATCATGATGTCATCAACAAACAGGAGGGAAGTTATCTAGAGGTCTTTGCAATTGGAATGATATTGTATTTGCTTGTTGTGATACATGGGTCTTATCAAGCAAGTAAAAACTTCCATAACCATGATAAAGATATAGGAGGAAAGGGGGTCATCCTGCCTAATACCTTGCTTAGAAACAAAGTAGCCAGAATTTGTACCATTAAAAATCAGAGAGAAAGAGGGAGTTGAGATACACTCATACATCCAGGCAACAAATACTTTAGGAAAACCCATGAGTGACATTATTCTAACAACAGACTTCCACTGAATGCTACCATATGCCTTCATTAAATCGAGCTTTAACATAGCTCCTGGAGTTGCATTAACACAGCGATATCCCTTTAAAAGCTCATGGGCTAGCATAATGTTGTCTAAAATATTTCTTTTAGGTAAGAAAGCAACCTGATTATTGGATATAATTCTTTCCAACACAGCAACAAGCCTCGTAGCAATAATTTTCGAAATGCACTTGTAAACAACATTGCAACAGGAAATGGGTTTGAAGGAGGATATAGATGAAGCAGGCTTGCACTTTGGGACTAAGACCAGATTCGTAGCATTCACCGATTTAAGAAGCCTGAATTTATCAAAGAAATTATGGACAGCCTTGCAGAAATGCCCACTAACTATATCCCAACTCGAAGTAAAAAAACTACATTGAATCCATCAGGACCACCACTAGAACTCTTATTCAAAGAAAATAGGGTGTTCTTTATTTTTTCATTAGTCACCTTTTCCACCAGCATTTTAGATTCATCAATATTAAGTCTTGGCAGAGAGATATTAGTAGCTGGTCCAGCTCCGGTTCAAAATTATTTTCATTTCCAAAGAGGGCAGTATAATACAGGAGAAGAGCTTTGTCAACCGTCTCAAGGGAAGAGTTCAAGATTCCTACTTCATCATATATGGAAGTGATGTTATTCATAGAATGTTTAACCTTTAGGGAGGCATGAAAAAATTTAGAGTTCTTTTCCCCATCAGCTGCCTATTTGATTCTTAGCTGCTGTCTCTTCATATCACAATCAGTTGCCAGATCTAGGTTGAGGTCATTGAAAAGAGCAGCTACCTTTTCAGCCAGCTCAGCATTGTCTGGTTATGCCATCATCAGATCTTGTGATTCCTTTAACTGGACCCTAAGACAGGTAGATTTGAGATTTCCATTGCCAAACTTAGTTCTTGCCCAAACCCTTAAGGCTTCCTTTATTGCTTTGAGCTTTCTGCAAAAAAATATACATAGGGTTTCCAAAATAATCATAAGACCAAGCAGTTTTTATAATATTATTATACTCGGGATCAAGGACCCAAGTGTTATAGAATTTAAAACCTCTTTTAACTCCTTGGGGAAGCTTCCCAGTGGTTATGATGAGGGGAGAATGGTCAGAAAGGATAGGTTGGGACAGGAAGATGGAAATTTTAAGCCATGTGGTTAGGGCTTTGAAGTCAGAAAAAGAATGATCAATGTTGGAGAAGGTTCTAGCTCCACTCCTAGATCTATTGTTCCAAGAGAAAAGAGCGCCAATTTTGTGAATGGGATTAAAGAAGAATCATCAATGGCAGTATTCAATGGTAGGATATCCCTTGGCATGAGAGGCAGGCCCCCATGCTTGTCAGACAAGGTTAAGCAACTGTTGAAATCACCAATAATAACCCAAGGGTGAGTTTCTTGCCTGAGAGCAGGAATAAGGTTGAAAAGGGATTGTCTAGAAGTTGGAGAGTTATAAGCATAGACAAAAGAAATGTAGAAAGAGGAGGAGGAATTGATATACTTAGCATGAAAGTGCATTAATTGAGGTGTTGCAAGAAGGAGTTCAAGGAAGAGTTCAACAGGATTATGAAGCACCATAATGCGACTATAGCTAGCTTCAGGAAGATTGTGAGACAGGGACCAAGTGGGGTTTATGTACTTTGCAGCAGAAATTGTTAGGGGAAGGTTCAACTTAGTTTCTAGGATTGCAAAAATGGAAAGATTATGAGAGGTGATTAATTTCTTGACCTGATCTAACTTAAGGAAGTTATGAGATCCTTTGATGTTCCATGCACCAAAATTGTGTATCATAATTATACTAGAGAGAGAAGGTCAACTTCTTTCATGCTCCTCGTAATGGGAGAATGTATTCTTGTTAATACTGGGATTTGAATCTTGGATTTTTTATTCTTCTTGGATTTGTCATTTTTTGTAGATACACAGTTGTCATTAGATGGATCTTTTGGAGAGGAAGGAGGTGTAATCCGTCCCGGAATTGTTCCTATAAAAGCATAAGGTTGACATGAGGGAGGTTTGGTAGGAGGAGGTGAAGGTGAATTGGCTGGAGGAACTGGGGTGATAGAAGAAGATTGCACAGAGAAGATTAAATCAAAAAATTTCCGTTGCAATAAATTACAAAAAAGCTCATCTTGGTTAGGAACTGGGGAGGATTTGGATTTCGTATGACATGTGCATAAGGGATTTTGCATGATGTGGTTTGTTTCTGGACAATGGGCATGCAATTGCTTACTATGTTCAGTAAGTTTTGATTGCATCTGAAGATAATTAGAAGCATGCACAAAATGGTTCCCATGCTCAATAGCTTGATTCTGCATTAATTGTGCTTCATCAGTTGTGCATGTTAAATGCTCAGATACAAATTGCTTATCAACCATAATTCCTATGCTTGAAATAAGTTCCTCAATAATAATTACTTCCTCCTCATCAAATTCCTCCCTATTAGTTGCTTCAATCTCCACAATAGTTGCATTATTCATATTATTTAATACGTCAAATTTATTAAATGTCAGGACACAATCTTGGTCATTGACTGCTGCACCATCTACCACATAATTTTCATTTCCACCATTATCATCATTTTTTTATTCACCATCTGATGTTGCACTGCAATATTACCATCAGCTCTCTCAACAAACACCTCATTGTCATTAAGTTCTGGCGGTTTCTGAATGTTACTTACCCTGGTTTTAGCTTTTCTATTTGCAACTTTCGTCCAGACTTGTTTGCTTTTGTTTAACTGTTTGCCATCCCTATTGCACTGTATTTTTACCTTCTTGCATTTTCATCTTAGTAACTATTACTACCTCACTCCTATCCTTATCCCCACTTTCTCCCAAGAAAAAGTTAGTCGAGTGTCCAAATTCATTACAGTGAGTACATATTTCAGGTTTCCAGAGGTAGCTAACCTTCACCATTTGAGTTGATCCATCAAGAAGTTTTACATGAAACTCATCAACCAATTCATAATCTGGAGTGAAATCTGCCAAGCACTTAGCAAATCCAATCCTCTCCATTCTTTCAGTGGAAGAATCCATACATAGAAGTCTTTCAATTCTTGAAGCAAGATAGTTAATTCCTAAGTGAGACCAGGCAAATAGAGGAATGTTCGATAATTTTAACCAAACTGGTACAGATTTTATGGTACCGCAACTGTTACCAATATTTGGATCCCAGGCCTTTATGATGAAAATCTTGTTCCTAAGAATTATACAGTCAGATTCAATAATTTTCCTTCTGTCATCGGCACAGCACAGATGGAAAAGGAACAAGGTTCCATCAGATTTAATTGAAATTTCCCCTTTAAGCTTCCAAAGCTTCTTTAAATGGTTGATAACAGTCAGATAAGACAGGGGCTTATCAAGGAAGAAACCTACCAACCATTCACCCCATATATTGTTACCAGCTTTAATGACATCACTCAGAGAAACTAAGGCAAGACCATCGAAAGTAAGAGGAATATCGACTGGGGAGTATAGGCCAGCATTGCGAGGTTTGGTTTTGAAAAGAGAGGACCAACAAGAAGATGAGGAAGCAGAGACTGAAAAAGATTTGGGTTTGAGGGGGGAGGAACAGGCGGTGGTGAGGTAAGAGGAGAGTAGGTAAGGGGGCCGATGGAGAAGCGGGAGGAAGTACAGTTGAAGTTAAGAGATGGTCAGTTTGAAAAGATGGGGAATGGGATAGGGGATGGGCGGGAGCAGCCATAGAAGAAAAAAAAAGTAAGTGTACTCAATCAATAAAAAGAAAAATTAAAAAAATTAAAAATAAAATAAAAGTGTTCAATTATTGTTAGAAATGTTTTAAAAATTGTTTATTTATAATAATATTGTTTTAAAGTTGTTTATCAATGCTTTAATATTTTAAAAGTTTAATTATTTAAATTATTAATATGGTTTGAAATTGATTATAATTAAAGTTATGGAAATTAATTATTATTATTTATAATAATGTTGAAGATTAATTATTAACGTTTTATTAACCAGTATGTTAGACACATCCATTGGACTTGTACAAAGAAAATTGAAAGCAAATTCATTTTGTTTTAAATAATGGTCATGCATAGATAATATTTTACATAAATAAAAATTTGGATTGTTGTTCCATATAGCATCTCATCACCTGGCAGAAATACCTAAAGGAGTTTCTTATAGTTCATATACCATGTTGTTCTTTTATATAATAGTAGACGTACATCTTTTCAAGAAGTAATATTCTCATTAATACTTTGTTCTCATCCATGATATCAAATTTAAATGCATTCAATAGTATCTTTAAAGAATGGTTAACCGTTATCTCTATAATATACTGTAGGTCTAGTAGTATGTTATCGCTTTGCAGAAGTACCTAAAGGAGTCTCTTCTAGTTCATCTACTATGTTGTTCTTCCCAATAATAGTAGACAACCATCTTTTTTAGAAGTAATTTTCCTTCGATACTTATTTCTCACCGATGACATCAAATTTACACACGGTTATATAAAATTGATATTGAACAGGTAAATAATTGAACAAAAATATTATTTCATAAATGTTTACTTCATTTTATCAATAATTTTTTTAATATTTTTTAAGGCTAATTAGAGAAATACCGAATACAACTCATTTCTCATTTCATATTGTAATATCTAATATAATATTCTGGAACAAAATATCACATTCAACATTCTCAATGATTTTTTGCTATAATAGTGATATCTCTTTTGAATATTGGCAGTAAGTATTTAGTAACATAGGAAACGGCCTTAAATGCTTCAAACGTGTTCACATGTTTCCTTTTCCTTTGTGATAAAAAACAATCTCTACTAACAAACTTAATAGTTTAATTACTTAATGGCTTAATTATATGTTTAAAACAATATGGAACACCCAAACCTGCTTGCTAATTCCATTTTAACATTACTTAATAAATATCGAAAATGAATTAAAGTATAGCCATCATGTGAATAAATGCTTGGTTTTTGTTCCATATGAAACATATATTGACGGTTTTAAAGGAAAGCTTTGTGCACAAAACCATTACCAAACCGCTAAATTAAGTTAAATGTATTCAACAATGTCTTAAAAGAATGTCAGCTACTATCTCATTCATCAATTTATAATATGTATTATTCATTACTCAACGGTTTAGCTGGAACGAAACGTATCATAAAAACTATAACACGCTAACATTAACAACTCATTCTTACGTTGTTCTAAGCTTTAAGACTTTCAGATCAAGGATCCGATGTAATTCCTAATAAATAACACGCCTCCATAACGTCATCATAGCACTTTAATTTGCCTCCATTCAAAGCATTGATGAAATCTAGGTTTTCAATCACCATATGATTTGGGTTTTTTGTTGATAACATTGTTCGAGGTTACTTTGATTTGAGAAAAATAAAAAGTTCAAGGATAAAGTAATTTATGCCTAAAATGAATGATAAATGGAGCCAAGAGATCAATTGAAGATAAAAGTTGGTAATTTTCTATGTACATGCATGCACAAGAAGGTAAAAACGATGTAAGTGGGTATCTTTGTGGTAACTGTGAAGGTTAAACCTATGTGAGGGTGGAGGGAGAATGACAAAATTACCCTCATTTTAATCAAGAAAATTGTCCTCATCTTAGGTGATAATTGTTTTATACTTTTATAGTATTTACTAATCCGTTTATTGTAGTAATAATTTTATGTGAGTTTTGTTAGCGTATGGCTTAAAATTAAGCACCATTATAATAACTATGTTACTTAATCAATCCATTAAGTACTATGTTAATTGATAAAAGAATGTATTAATACTTGAAAAATTACTGATTTATTATTAATATAAAAAATTGATAAACAATGTACATTACTATTTGTCGAAATTTAACATGGATTTTAATGAGGTACAACAATAACTAAAGTAATTTTTTATCGTTAAATAATTAAATTTAGGTGTCCAATTTTACATGGTTTAGACGTTTCAATTGACAAACCTGTTTAGAGTGAAGTATGGTTTCACTTGGAACTAAACTTTAGCTTAGCCAATAAAGATTTTAGGTTTAATTAGTTTTAATTGATAAAAAAAACTTTAGCTTTGGTCAATTTATAAAAAAGCAAGTTGAATATCAATATTGTAGAAAGATGTTGATACGAATTTATTAATTTTTTTTAAAATAAAGGCATCTTCTTTCTTTCTCTTCTTAATATAAGGAAGGATAGAGTGATCCCAATTTCACATTCACTATAGCAGGTAATCTATAGTAGAATATTCATATAAAATTAACTTACTGAATCTTGATTAGAGTTAGAAGTTGTAACTTTAGCTTAGCCAGTAAAGAATTTAGGTCTAATTAGTTTTAACTGATAGAAAGAAGACTTTAGCTTTGGTAACTTTGTAAAAAAATAGCCCGATGTGGATTGGAACTTCTCGTAGATTTTTCGATCTTGTAACTTAAAAGTACGTACAAATGTTTTATTACTTTGTCTTAATATTTGAACATTGGACAACCATGCTACAAAGTTGTATAAGCGGGAATGTTTCGATTACATTTAGAAAAAATATTTAAGATATAAAAATTGGTATATTTACAATGATGTAAATCAGTTTGCAACATTTACTACATTAATCTACCATTATATAGGATAGATATAACCAAGGACCTATTATGCAGTTAATTTATTCTGTCACTTCTGTCCTTCTGAATGTTATATAACTTTGTTAGAAATTCTTGGTAGAAAGAAAATGTGACTCCTTAAATATTGCAATCTCCATGCACACTTTTATCTTACTTAACTAAAAGCTTGCTTCATCAAAATCCATATGTTTAGAATAGTCTTCATGATTTTATCTGAATTTAATAAGCTACCTCGAGTCAGATTTTGAACATGCAACCATGGCAAAACTGTATAAATTCTACTGGGTCAAAAACCATGAAATTAATCCAAAAAATCTTTTGTTTTTTTAATTGAGATTCTATTTTTTAGGGATCTTAAATTATAGGATTTTAATAGGTTGTATTAAAAAGCAAGTTGAATATCCAAAATGTAAGACAATGATACATATTCTTTAAAAAAAATTAAAACTAAGACATCAACTTTCTTTTTCTTAATAAAAGGAAGGATGAAGTGATCCCAATTGCTCATTTAATATAGCAGGTAATCTATAGTATAATATTCATACAAAATTAACTTATCGAATTTTGATTAAAGTTAGAAGTTGTAACTTTAAGCAATTGTCATCGAGAAATACTTAAATAAAAGAAAACCATATTCAATGTTAATGCACTAAAACAACGGAAAAAAAACAATCCACACTATATAAGAATACCCATATTTGCTTACATAAATATTCTACCCATGCATTGGTTAATGGATCTATGAGTTAGCACCTATAACCTTAACCAATTTAATTAGGATATACACTTAAATAAATAAAGTGTTCTTAATCCAAATTCACAAAAACCATAAAAAAATACACTCCAAACTAATATGATTCATTTGCAACTTAGTTGTGTATATTTATATATGAATTCTTGGATGTGCACCAATTATTTATGTAAACATCTACATTTCATGAAAATTTGTTAAAGGCTAAGACTTTCTATGTTGTTTAAAACGGTAATTATGAGCATTAGCCGAGACAACTAACATACATATTCAGAATTTGACTTCATAAAATTCAAGTGCCTAGAATAACAAATTTGTCTATACTATATAGCAAAATAAAGATACCTACATAGAGCATTATATTTTAAATTTAAAGCAAAGCAATATAAAATCCGACCCTAATTCAAAGAATATTGAAATGCTCCATCGTGTCACGGGAAAATATATTAGTAGAATTTATAAGCCCTAATCAAAACTTTACACAAGTAAAGAGTCATGAATATAACAAATCACAAAAAACTAACGAAAAATATACAAATTGACAAAAGATAAAACAATAGACAAACCCTAATAAAATCAATCAAATTACCTCTCAGCTCCCAAATTTGAGTTTCATTCTTCCTCCTCAAAATCTGTACTTGCAAGCCAAATCGCTTTGCACTTTGTTTCTTCTTGATTTAAGAAATTTTCAACGTTGGAGGTTTTGCGTTTTTGTATCTTTGCCATTGCAGTCAAAAGAATCGAACTAAGATGGTGGTAGAAGAAAGGGATTGGTTGTGCTATGAAGGATGTAATTAGGGTTGAAGGAGGGGATTGCATTCATTTTAATTATTTTTAGAAGAACTACATTGTTGATGGTTTTACGGAGGAAAGGCGTACATTGCGGCTAAAGTTAGTGGATAAGAATGCGATAGATAAAAATACCAAAAATAGCATTACCGTATTTTAAAATTTTATAAAGGTAATATAGACATTTCAAAAGCTTCATTTGGATGTATTCCTATTATATATAGATAATGTTTTTAAAGTTATTAATTATTATTTTTAAGATGTTTTGAATTTATTAATCATTATTAATTTGAAATGTGTATTGTTAATTATTATTATATAATAGTGTTTTGAAGTAACTGGTTAGAATTTAGTTATAAATGTTTTCAAGATTTATAAATAGAGTTTTTTAAATAGACTTTGGTTTGTAAGAGGGATTTTATAAATGGTTTGGAGGCTTAAAGAAAGATTATTTACAAAAAAATGTTCTATAATTGTTTTTAGACATTTATAAAGGAATTTTATAAATGTTTTTATAGATTTATAAAGGAAAGTTTTATAAATAGTTTATGGATTCATAAAGGGTTTATAAATAATTTTTAGAAATGTATAAAAAGAGTTTATAAATGTTTTGTGATTTATAAAAGAGATTATAGATTATTTTTAGAGATTTATAAAGAAGTTTATAAATGATTTTGAATTATATAAAAAGAGGAAATTTTTCTCAGTGTTTGTGAATATACTTATACCCTTGAGATAAGTATATGGATACTTTCAAAATATTGAAAATATATGGGTTTGTAAATGGGTCTTTTTAAAATAATTTTGATACAAGTATTTACAAGATGATTTTAATTAACGAAAAGATTACTTAAAGTGGTTAGTGGTTATTTAGGTGCTTAACCAAATATTGGTTTTTCCTATGGAATTAAATCCTTGATTTGGATGTGTGTTTGTTGATAGTTAAGTAACCGACTATCAAATATGGACCCAAAAACCTAATTTTGAAAATATCTAGGAGAAGCACATGAGTTATATGGCACAGTCATCTCCGATGACGTTGTACTGTGCATATAAATCTCATTTTGTTCTCCTATGACAAATGATAGGGAACTTCATCCACTAACAATCAGGGGGTGATCTCCATTCTTATCTTTGACTATTTGTTTCCTAAAGAGTCGGGGTTGAGTTTACCAGAAACTATCGAATGTTGTTTCAAAAAGACCGGTATCAGATATGTTTTTCGAAAACCACTTCAATCCAACTCAAGCATTTCGAAGTGAAGATATCCTGAAGATGATGGAATTGAAGATAGAGCTCTTTGAAACACAAGAGCTGCTTGCTACTAATCCTTAGAGTGATTCCAAAATGGATGTAGTAGAAGTAGTGCCTTAAGTTTTTCCATATCCTGGACAACTTGTATGGATGAATGCTAGCATTGTATTGCTGCATGGAGGGCAGTGTTAGCATCTCAAGTGGAAATTGCTATAAAAAATGTAAAACGTAGCATCAAGCCTCATCAATCGGGAATGACTAAAACAGAAGATATGCAGTAGGGCTAAGTGGGTCTCTCCCAATTAGGCTATGATCATCCCTATCTAGAGTCGATATTATCTCTCATTTGTATGCAATAAGGCCCATTAACCAAGGGATGATTATATTCGGTACTACTAGTCAAGTGGTAGACCGATTCTGTGTCGGCAGGGGATCCTTGTAAGGTCCTCGTTGTTATTTAATCTAGAGATGCAACATGATGGGGTGTACCCCAGTAGCCCAGTCATTATATGGTATACATTTTTCAATACGTGACTTTACATTTTTAGTTGTATATGTATTATGTTGGAATTTAATTAATGTAACAATTTTGGCTATGATTAATAAATATTTGTATTTTAGACACTATTATAATATCAGAGAATTTCATATGAAATGGTTTGGTTATCGTATGGTAAAAACACATCTGTGTTTGTGTGCGGTGTGGTGTTACAAGATACTTTTGATTTCATAGGATTTTTGATAACTTCAAAATCCAGTTGGATGTGTTTTCTCATGTTGGTTTACCAGACTAACTCGTGTGTTATTTTATTATAATGCTCGGGGTTAGACTGAGCATATTTATAGATTCATTTAGATGCATTGGAGCTTAGGAGACGAACTAGAGTTCCAAGACATATCTACATAATTCTTTGCGTTCTGCTATGTTATCTGCTAGTTGTATTTATTTAAAATTGTAAGGACGGACTATTATAACTGCCTGGGCTAAAATAGACTAGTGCCCTCTGATTGGTGTATGTATATAACATTTTTTCTTTGTGTAAAGGTTTATTGTATATTATAGATTATTCGTTCCGCTGTAAGATTTTGTGTTGTTAGTTTTCTTTTTCCCTTCTTTCTCCCTTCTTCTCGCTTCTTTTCCCTAACTATCCGCCTTTTCATTCAATTTGAGTGGGTCATGTGCGGTTGATTTTCCGATAAAACTATACGGAAAAGTGGATTGTTACACCATGGTATCAGAGCGCAAGGTTAGGCGAGAATCTTGGCTTTGGTAGGGATTAGAGATAGGGTCAGCAGCACCCTAGAATATGTTTGAGTGTACAGATATGAGCACATATTTGTTAACGATGTAAAATTATTTTATATTATGTTGATAGGTCAGTTAAGTTGCTTATGGATTCTGTCCAATATGAGTAACTAAAGTTATTGATAGGGATCTCTAAACACCTGAACAAGACCAATCGACACAATATTGTTTTGAAACTGGGTAAATGAAATAACTTTACCCAGATTATATTTCATATGTAAAGGAATATTTTTCTAGAAATTATTATAGTAACTGTATGCTTGGTTGTTAGTATAATGATAATATTCAGTTATTATCATTTACTGTTGATTAGTCATGCTCATCCAGTCAGGGGCATTTACTACTGTTTGTTGATTTGGAAGTCATGCCTAACCAGTTTATGGGAATTGACTCTTGTGCTAGGTTGGAGTAGTTTATCCTTTTCACTACATGGGTTGGGTAGATTAGTGATTGTGGAAACATTAAAAATGAACATCTTGTGAATTGAGTTTCATAATTTGACTATAAGGCATTCAAAGATAATGTTGGGTTAGAATTTGTTTTTCAACTAAAACTTTGTTGTTATAGCTAAAAATAATAATGTTTGTGAAATGATTTCATATAAAAAAGTGAAGTTAGATAAATATGGTTTATAATCATGATTTATAAATTAAAAAGGCTTAAGTTGAGGATATGAGGACTGAAACCCCGGTGTTTATGAAAATGGATTGTCAATGTTTTAGGAAATTTTTTTCAAAAGTTTTGGAAAAATAATAATATTATTATTTTAAAGTATTTTAAATATAAATATTCTAAAAGATTATGAAGGAAGCAGAGGGAGTTGAATTGAATTTTAAAGGAGATAAAATGCATTGAACTCACTTCGGTCATTTGAAAATAACTCTGGTGATGACTATAGCATAATTGACGTTCATTTTCGAGTTTCTATAAGATGGATTGCTATCATATAAGATTGTTTGGCAAAACAAGTTTTGATTTAAATTGCAAAAGTATGATTTAATATATAGAGATATATATTATATATATTTCTTTAAAATAGAGTTGAAAAAATCTAGGTGTTTAATTCTGAAATTTTTCAATTAAGAATTTTATGGATGCATGTAACATTACATTAGGGTAGATTGGTTTAGTATCTCTATTTGATATGTATGTTTGTTATTTTTCATTTATTGAAATAAACTAGAATTTTCGACTATATTGGACAGTCGAGAGTTCTAAATTAGATATAGAAATTAAATTAAGTATTTTGAGGAAATATAAGAAAATGAGTTGTGCTAGCATATAAATTTGAGAAAAATAGGAGTAAATGGCAAATTTTAAATTGTTAGACAATTGAGTTAAATAAAACAAATTTGAATAGTGCATATGTACTCTTAGGATATAGAAGAATATTATACGAATATAAACTTAAATTGTAAATATAGGATGTGTATGAACTTAAGTAAGGTTGTAGGAGATAATTCAAAATGGATTTAGTAGGAAGTGAAGCGTTATGGAACTTAAGTTTAAAGTGTTGATTAAACCGAAGTTGTGTTTCTAGGTGTTTATAAACATAAGTACAAAAAATTATGAAATTATTCATAAATGGTTTAGTATTGAGTTAAATACTATTTAGGTAGATTAATAATGATTTAAAAATTTAGGCGAATAAAAAGAATTCGGTATAATTAAGAAACCAATTGAAATAAATGCATAAGTTATACGTATATTATTTTATTCGCATAAAACTTGATCCAAATTCTAACATCTGATTTTGAGGTAGTTTACACTGATCCGAATTAGGATTTTCCACTCGATTCTTGACGGCAAACACTTGATACAGATTTTTAATTGATTCTAGAGTTCTCTATCATAGCATATGGCTATGCAACGAGAATAGCGGTTTCTAATCTCGGAACTAGATCAGAGTCTGCACTAGAGAAGTTGACTAGACGATACTAGTTTGGAAATGAAATTGTATGATCGAGCAAGCGATCAGATTGATATTGCGTACAGATGGTATATGTACATATAATGGGATTATCATAATTAAATATTTGTCACATGCAAATTTATGGTTAGAAATTACATGGTTCGACATTATGTGTAAATAAGATGCAGATTTATAGGAGCAAGAGCTAGTTTGATGCCTTTGATTTCATAAGTAAAATTTGATCGCCCGACTAAAAGATACATGTTTCTATTTTTGATTGATGGATGATTTTATGACTAACCACTTGGCTTTTATTTTCTTTTATTGGTTTGGATCCATAGTGACAACTTGTAGTTGTTATGATCTAGCCGCGCAAAGGAAACACTGTAGAAATTTTTCTTAATTTTAGAAGTTAGAAAATTTGATAACATTTCAACTAAGCGATTTTGAAAAGTAAATAGGATTATGGCATCTTTCTTACCATGATAATTTCGGGGTCTAAATCTTTTAAGGGGTGAAGAATGTAACGACTCAGAATTTTAGGCATTTGAAATTGAAATATTTAATAAATTTTAAATATTTATATAATAGTTTTATAAGCCAAACAACTTAAATTTCAAATGTATTGATATTTGATAGCGAATTTAATATTATAATTTGTTTAAATAATTGAATCTTTGATTTAATACGAATAAAAAATGATTTGGAAACCTTAATTAAATTCTGTTGAATAAGAATGAGATAATAAACTTCTAAATTTAGATTTAAAAGTGATTACTTTGGTTTTATTAATAATAATTAGTTTTAATTAACATGGAAAATAACCTTTCGGGACACAGAGCCATTGGATCCGTAATAGTGGTTTTTATATGTTAATGATCGTGGCAATCAGATGTATCGTTTGGTCGTACGACCTCGTAACGCATAGAAATAGAATTAAAGGAATTTAATATAACATAATTTGATTTTAAAGCTAACTCCTATATATGATGGAATTGGCTTCCGATAATGGTTCCATTAAGTTCGAAATAGCAATATTTAGTATAGAATGTCAGGCGGCATGCCTCGATTGGTGTTAGGGATTTTTCGGTATGCTTAGGGAGAATATAAAAATAATAATATATTTTCATCTTGCATTAGCCCATACCCTTAACATACCCTCCACTATTCAACATTTTTCTCATGTCTCAACCCATCCCTCCCTTCACTATATTAATCGCGTTATTGATAAAGAAAGGAGTTGGCTAAATTTTCAGATCAAAATTCCTCTCCATCCAATGACCAAAATCAATCGGAGCCAATCGAGGTGTTTTCAGGCTAGATGGTCAACTAGAGAAATGGTGGCGACAAGGTGATGAAGCTAACCTACACTTAGATCCATGCAGCCCATGGTGAGGTGGCCGTATTTCGTTGTTGAACAGTGGAAGGAAATTGGTCGATTTCGGCAGCTATGATCATCTAGTGGTCGACGGATTGAAGCAATTTGTAGAGGAGGATGTGGGAAAAGCTATGGTGGATTTGGCAGCATGTCATGTCCTATGGAGAACGGAAATAGAAATTGAGAGCGACTGTTTTTTTGGGTTCTCTGGCAAGCTCTGGTTATCATAGGGAGGTTGCGTGGGGTCAGGGGTGTGAGGCACCGCTGGGGATTTCTCCAATGATCGTCGGCGGGGGAACGGTGGCCACATAGCAGCAGCGACGAGGTAAAGAAAGAGGAGTGCTTAGGTTTGTCATGTTCATGAGAGGGAGAGATTAAGGGGAAGGGGGGATTAAGGTTAATTATGGGAAATTTTGTAATTAAGGTTTACAGTTAACTAATTCGTAATCTTATAATTGCAATAACTTAATGATACTAGGTCAGAATCGAACGTGGTCAGTCGCATTATGATCGTAATGGCGAAATCTACAATATGGAATTTGGATTGATTAAGATTTGGGCTTGCAGAATTTTAAGCTAATTTTGAACGTTGTTCGAATTCATTCGGAATTGAAACACTTTGGTGATAATTAGAATTTAGTGTGTTAAACTTAACTTTCTAACAATTAGTATTTTATATAGTAGATAAAAAATTGTAGATTGCTTGTTTGGATGATTTATTGCTTTATTAGTTGGTTTGGATTTATTCCCGCCCTTGAAGCGGATGACCTTTTATATGTATTTGCCTACTAGCAGATGAACCATATTATAGGATTATATGTTGTTCGTGATGTAGGGAGAACATATTGAAGGGATCCAACAGGATTCCTCACCAATGTTGGATTTATTTATATATGTGTTAATACACATATGAGATGTGATGTAGAGAGACATGTTGAAGGGGTCCAATGGGATTCTTTGCTATTGTTGATTCATTTTTGATAAAATTCCTATTATATGATTATTGAATATAAAACCTAATTTGTGGACACTATTGGTTATGACAATGTTTGTGTTTAAAACTGAAACCCAATAGTGATAGAAAATCAATAGCAATACTGGTTAAGCGTTTGGTAGTTATTGGCCTAATAATTTGAAAAACTATAAGTTGCCATTTGGGTTGGAATTGGGTTTTGAGATGGAGATGGATTTAAAATCTAAATTTAGGGTTTTCAAAAATATTTTATTTTAAATGGATTTAGTTTCTATTCTACAACAACCTTTTCATCTATTTTTCCTAAATTATTAGATATGATTTAAAGTGTTCAACAATTTGTTTAGAAATGTTTTAAAAGTTGTTTATTTATATTAATATTGTTTTGAAGTTGTTTATCAATATTTTGAAAATTTAATTATTAAATTATTAATATGGTTTGAAATTAAATATAACTATTATTAATAAATTTTGGAAATTAGCTATTATTATTTATAATAATGTTGAGGATTAATTAATACTATTTTATTAATAATGTTTTTGAAGTTATTAATTATTATTTTTAAGACATTTTGAATTTAATAATTATTATTAATTTAAAATGTGTATTATTTATCATTGTTATTATTATATAATAGTGTTTTCAAGTAAATGATTAGAGTTTATTTATTAATGTTTTCGAGATTTAGAAATAGAGTTTAATAAATAGACTTGGGTTTATAAGAGGGGTTTTAATAAATGGTTTGGAGGCTTAAACGAAGATATTTACAAGGTATAAAAAAAAGTTTTACAATTTTTTTCAGACATTTATAAAGGAATTTGATAAATGGGTTTACAGATTTATAAAGGAAGTTTTACAGATAGTTTATGGATTCATAAAGGGATTATAAATGATTTTTAGAAATGTAGAAAAAGAGTTTCTAAATGTTTTTGAGATTTATAAAAGAGATTGTAGATGATTTTTAGGGATTTATAAAGGAATTTATAAATGATTTTTGAATTGTATATAAATGGGAAATCTTTCTCGGTGTTTGTGAATATACTTATACCATTGAGATAGGTATATGGATATTTTAGAAATATTGAAAATATAAGAGTTTGCGAATGAGTCTTTGTAAAAGTATTTTGGCAAAGTATTTACAGGATGATTTTAATTAATGAAAAGATTAATTAAAGAGGTAAGTGGTTTCTTGTGTGCTTAACAAAATGTTGGTTTTCCACATGAAATTAAATCCCTGATTTGGATATGCTTTTGTTGATAGTTAGATCTCGCTTCGTTCTCCTAGGATAAATGATAATGAAATCCATCCACTAATGTTAGAAGGTGATCTCCTCTCTTTTCTTTGAGTGTTTATTTCCTAAAGAACCGAGGTTAAGTTTGCCAGAAACTATCGAATGTTGGTTCAAAGAGTCCAGGATCAAATATGTTATCCAAAAATCACTTCAATCCAACTCAAGCGTTTCAAAGTGAAGATATCTTGAAGATGATGGAATTGAAGACATAGCTCTTTGAAGTACAAGGCTGCTTGCTACTAATCCTTAGAGTGATTTCAAAATGGATGTAGTAGAATAGTGCCTTCGGTTTGTCCATCTCCTGGACAACTTGTATCAATGAATGCTGGCATTGCTTTGCTGCCCGAAAGGAAGTGTTAGCATTTCAAGTGGGAAGTGATATATAAATGTTAAAATGTAGCCTCAAGCTTCATCAACTGGGAATGACTAAAATAGGGGATATGCAGCAGGGCTATATGGGTTGCTTCCAATTAGGGTATGATCATCTGTATCTAAAGTTAATATAATCACTCGTTTGCATGTTTCAGGGCCAATTAACCAAGAAGTGATCATATTCGGTACAACTAGTCAAGTGGTAGGCCAGTTCTGTGTTAGCAGGGGATCCCAACGAGGTCATTGGTGTTATTTTATCTAGAGATGCACCATGATGGGCTGTACCCCAATAGCCCAGTCATTGTATGGAATCAGTTTTCTAATACATGCCTTTACGGTTTTTGACGTATAACTATTATGCTGGAATTTAATTAATGTAACAATTTTGGCTATGATCAATAAGTATTTGTATCTTAGGCGCTAGTATAATGTCAAAGAATTTCATAAGAAATGGTTTGGTTATCGTAAGGTAAAAAATCGTCCACATTTATGTGCGGCGTGGTGTTACAAGATACTTTTGATTTCAAAGGTTTTTTGTACATTTACAACCCAGTTGGGTGTGTTTTCTCACGCTAGTTTACCAGTCTAACTTGGGTGTTATTTTATTATAATGCTCCGTCACACCAAGCATGTTTGCGGATTTCTTTGGATGCATCGGAGCTCAGGGGACAAGCTGGAGATCCAAGACATTTCTACTTAATTCTTGGTTTTTTGTTGTGTTGTTTGTTGGTTCTATTTACCAGAAATTATAAGGACAGATTGTCATAACTATCCAGGCTAAAATAGGTTAGTTTACTCTTATTGGTGTATGTATATTACATTTTTTTTTCTTTGTGTAAAGATTTGTTGTGTATTATAGATTATTCGTTCCACTGTGAGATTCTGTGTTGTTAGTTCCCTTTTTCTCTTCTTTCTCCCTTCTTCCACCATCTTTCTTTTCTCTAACTATCCACCTTTCCGTTCAATTTTAGTGGGTCATGTGTGGTTGATTGTCTGCTTAAACTGTACTGAAAAGTGGGTTGTTACAAGAACGGGGTTTATTCTATTAACGAATGTCCACATAATCAACAATTTACATTTTAGCAGAATGGTGTTTTATTCTGCTAATGGATGCCCACACAACACAAACTAACACAATATAGCTCATTCACAGTTGTTTGTCCACCTAATGGTATAGACATTTGAATTCCTTGTGTTCAAAACCATCTTGAATAAGAAGTACCTTTAAAATTTTATTCTTGGAAAACAAAGGATTAAAAACTTAGAACTCCTTTTTAAAATAACCTATTACAAGTTAAACCCTTTATTAAATCATAATTAATCTTTATTAATTCTTAACTTAAAGTTATAAGTTAACAAATAACTAACCTTGTATAAATAATTAAAAAACAATTGACCATTATATAAATAATTAACTCTTTATTAATTATTAAATAATTAAACTTCATTAATAATTAAATATTAATCTCAAATATTTAATAAAATAATATTTAATTCAAACTTAACTAACAAATTAAACCTTCAATAAATAATTAGTTCAAATTAAACCCTTACTTAAATTAAAATTAAAGTAATTAACATTTATTTTAATAATTAACTAATAGTTAATCCTATATTTAATTAATATTAAATAAAATAAAATAAAATAAAAATAACTCATATACTTAACTCATAATTAAATAAAATTGAATCTTTCTTAATTAATAATTAATTAAAATTAATCTGACCTTTAAAAGATAATTAATTAGTAATTAATCTTTAGTTAATTAAATTTAATAAACCTTATTTAATACTTAATTAATTTATTTATTATTAAAAACTTAATTAGTCAAAATTAATTTATAATACTTTAATTAACCTTTTTAAACATCATTTTTAGGTTTATAGAACATTTACAAAACAAACTCGTGTATAGAAACCTAGTTTCCCAAAATTGTGCTTTTTTAAGCGAATGGTATCCTTGGCGACTATCGCTATGGATACTCGAAATTTAAACTTGTTTTTAAATTCCTTTGAAACTTAGCACTTTAAAGTTTACTAACTTTTCTAAAATATAAGTTTTAAACCAAATAAAGGTAAGAAAGTTTGAAATCAAAATAAAGTTCGACCTTGAAATTTTAGTAAACAAACTAGCAATCACCTTTTAATTTTCCTAAAGATCTAATGTCACTTTAACAATTATATGTGCCAACTTTCTAACATGTGCATCACAAGCACATTCCATAACATAACATACAAACCACATTTCAAACCATAAGAAAGCTCACCACTTTCAACCTTACTACTAATTAACTTACATTTTCGAATTCATATTCCATCCAAACACATAAGCATATGCCCAAAACATCATTATTTTCAATCAAATCCAACTATGATTATCAAACAACATGAATATACAACAATCAAAAATATATTATACCATAAAACATAACAATGTATGGAGTTAAATTCTTTCCAAAAAGATAAGGAGATTTACTCACCAAAATCGTCTAACCTTTGTAAAACTTGATTTCAAACTCTAGATCTATAAAGGCCCGTTTTTCCATACCCTTTGAGTCGACAATAAACCACATATGCCCAACCCAAATTGAATGAAAAGACGGATCTTTAGGGGGTGAAAAAGAAAATAAAGATAGAACATAATCTCACACGAATGGAATAACATATAATACTGAACAATAATCTTTACAGCGGAAAATTTTAAAATACATATATAAGAGTCTAACCTAAATTCAGCTTGGGCAGTTATAAACGTCTTTCCTTACAAATGCTGACAGACATCAAACAAACAGCAACGGATAATAGAATAAGTCCATACATAGGTGAATATCTCCAGCTCTTTTAGAAAGTCTAATCGACTTCAACTAAACCTAAAACTACTCGGATCTGACCCGAGTATTGAAAACACCTAGATCAGGCTTGATAATCTAGCGTGAGAAAAACTCAATAATAGATGATAGTGTCATACATCATCCTTTGAATAAAATCCTTTGAAAAGAAAGAGTATCTCATAAGAGCACGCCAGCACATAAACACGGACGGGTTTATATCTTATAATAACCAAATCGCTTTTATATATCAAAACATTTGAAATTATTCCTAACGACATTGCTTTGAAATTTTTTGGCAAATAAACCGATTAATCTTAGCCGAATTTTTTACCATTATTAAATTCCGGATACTAGGCCCTACAAACAAATCTGAAGGCACTTATCGGAGAATGGAATCCATACAAATGACAAGGTAAGGGATTACCTTCCGTACGGTACACCTCTAGAGGGATGCACCTAAGGAGCAGATACTGCCCGCTTAATTCAACACAGAACTGGCCTACCTCTTCACTGGATAGTACAGAATATTTCATCACCCCGATTGTTATCGACCTTTAATGGGATCCCGAGTTATACATTCACCACATACTTAGACATGTGTAGAGTAATCTAGAAGGGTGATGACATCTCCTATTGGGAGCGACCCACTTAACCCTGCTGCTTCTACCTTGTTTCTATCATTTTCGAGTGATGAGGTTTGAGGCAACGATTACCTTTTCATGTATCACATCATCTTTGAATGCCATATTTCTATTTCCGTTGACTACTAATTGCCTTCTACAGAATTACATCCTTGAGCTCGTACGTCTCAAAGAGGGTGTTAAGCTAAGAGAAGTTGTGATCCCCGCCACTATAGATGTATGATTGTAAAAACCAATATACGTAATCTCATAAAATGCACTGTCAGACATCCATCCATACAAGTTCGTTCTGGGACTGAATGAAACCGAAGGTACTTTCTTCGACCATTACTAGGCGAGAAGCCCTTGTGTTTTTGAGGTTTTTCATAACAAAGAGACCACTGCTACAACAAGTAAAGTAGGAGTTTATCCCCAATTAATCAACAAGTAATCCTTCGTTATTATTCATCTCAATATCTCGGTCTTCAAACAGCTTAGTTCTTCGAACACGTAAATTGGTTCGAAGTGGTTTTCAGATAGGAATTACCCAAATCCGATCCCAGTTCCTTCGAAATCCATTATCGATAAAAAAGTGAATATGGGTATACCATATTTATTAAGTCTCTTTTCACTTTAACTCTTTTGGTTAATTACAAATCCCTTTTTAATCTTAGAGTTATTCTAAGTTAATTCACTTATTACTTGGGAAAATATTTCCTATTTTCTACTTATCATCGATCCAGAATTTCTTCACTTTCAGGCGGGTCAAAAACAATGTTACTAAAGACATTGTTTACTGTAAACCCTAAAAACAATCTTAGCAAACATTATTGAGTAAATAGGATCATGGAAATCATTCTAATTTTACTCAACATTAATTTATGTATTCAAAAAGTGCTATGGGCGGAATAACAGTAAAATCATCTTTTAAATTCCAAGCGAATTCCCTCTTTGGAATTTAATACCAAATATAAGAAGATTATCTCTATACAATCCAAATTGTAATTTATTCATTTTGGAGATTAATATTTTTATACTTAAATTGTTTGACTTCTGGAAAATAGTAATTCACTTTTATTTTGGAAAAACTTAATATAATCTTTTAGTGCATCCGGGTTTTCCTTTCGATCTATTCCACCCCTCGCCTAAGAAGAGAAAACATGGGCCAGGTAAGTTCAGGGTACTGCTTGCTACATTCCTAACCTTAGTTAAGCACCTTGTTTTATCTTCTAAGATCTCACAGGCAGAACAAATGTACTAGTTGTTTCCACATACTCAATTATTAGCTTTTATTTTGGAATTGATTATAAAGATTCCAAAAGTATCTTTAAATGCTTAATTTTGGTTTTAAAAACATTTATAATTGATCCTAGGAAATATCGTTAAGTTTAAACCTTATAATTCAAAAGTTATAGAATTCGCAGCAGAAAAAGTGCTGTGGAAAATGCTATATAAGCTTATTTGATTTAATTTTTTTTTAATATTTGAAAAATCATATTTTCCATTTGAAATCTCTTCTAAAATATTTAAAATAGATTTATCAAATTTATTTCATATTTTTCCATAATTAAAAACATTCATTTAAACAGATTTTACGCTATGGTCACTTAAATTCACAAGTGCGATTTTCTAGAAAATTGATTTGGACATAATTCAAAATCTACTTAATGAAATCTTGATTTTATTTCTTCATTTAAAAGATATGGATATAATAGTCTGAAATTTTCTTATCTCGAAGAATTTCGAACTATATTCTACTCTATACACTTGTTTGAACTTCTCGGCGCGAAATCGCGAACTGTGTTACGCGACGAGCCTAGTTTTAGCTTGATTTACAATATTTGAAATAAATTCTCTAAATTGAATATAATTACTTATAAAATCATTTTAAATTATTTTAAATCAATATTTTCGCTTTTTAAAGTATTTGAAGTGTATTTTCACTATTTCCATTTTATAATATTATTTTAATATTAAATTTTTAATTCCAATTTCAATTCTAACTTCAAATTAAACTTAATTAAAACTTCGATTTCAAATTTGATTTCAAATCCATCTTTAATTTCAACTTCAATTTCAATTTTAATTTCAATTTCAATTTCAATTTTAGCTTCGATTTCAAATCTAATTTCACATTGAAATTCACATTCTATTTTATTTTAACTTTAATTTCAATTTCAATTTATTGAAAAGAGACTTATTAAATTTTCAAATACATCATATCACTAAAAATTGGACTTTTTAACGAAGGTGGTTACTTGGACGAAATAAACATAGTCACTATTTATAACTACCACTACCACATCCAAATCGACGAGTCACATCACATAATAACTTTCAATATTTATTATAAACATAGCATCGATTCTTATAGCAGTGATTTTCCATAAATGGGTATATTATCATAAATTAACTATTCAACCATCATATTCAAAAAATCAAATATCCATATCATCAAATTATGATTATGTAACATAACAATTAAACTTGATAATCAATATAATTCAAATAGCAATGAGAATTTCTCACATTCGTTTCCACTCCGTCAATCTTTTCGCAAACTAGCATGCTTCACGAACTAACGCGCTCTCTTCTTCCACATTTCGAACTTGCCGCTTTGAATTTTTTTTCTCTTTTCTCTTTTCTTTTTATTTTTTTTATTTTTTTTATTTTGGTCGTGGGCATATGGAGGGTATAGGCTCGACTAGGGGATGCGTGAGCTATAGGGGGTGTATGGGTGTTTGGAGCTCGACTAGGTAATGTGGGAGACTTGTGCAGGCGAGTATGGCTTAGGTCATGGGGTGTGGAGGTGGATGGGGTGTTTGGAAGCTCGGCCTTGGCTATAGGTGGTGGGTGTGTCTGTTTGGAGGCGTGTAGGGTGGTGTGGGTGAGGGTGCAACCAAAGTAGAGGAGGAAGAGGTAGGAAGCCATGGAAATGAAGGTGAAAAAGATGGAGAAAGTGAAGAAGAAGAAGAGAAGACTTTGAGTTGTGAGAAATGAAGTGAACGGTGTAGGCTATTTATACTTGAGTTTTGGATGGCAAATAACTACAATACTCTTCTCTACTTTTTCACTTTGGTTAAGCATGATAAAAGGTGCATTACATCGAATGACTATTCATCTATTCTGGTGGATATGATGGTAGGATTTGATTCATGTACTCATGAAATGATTTTGCCTCTTTTTCTTACTTTTCAAATGACATAAACATCCTTTTTATTTTTTTTAGGTGAGATAAGACTTATGCATTAATGAGATGATATATGTATGTAATGATGTGGTTTTATAAAGTTTTAATTAAATTTAAATTAGTCAAATCATGTTCTTTTATTTTACTTTATATATGTTTATAAACTTTCCTAATATAATTTTTTTTGTCTCATATGCTAAATGTAACGTGTTTATACTTTGTAAAGGTGTACATATGTATATATGTATGTTAGGAAACATATCACGTTGCAACAATGCACCGACAACTTGTTTAGGTTGAAAACAGTGTTTTTGATGACAAATTTTATAGTCAAAATTTAACGTTTTTGCTAAACTATATATTTAAGTAAACCAAACTTAAAAAATGAACTTCTTACTTCCTTAAATAAATTTAAACATGTCTATTCATATTATAAAACCATATTTAAATAATATCAAAATCTCCATTTTTATAGTTTATGTAAAACTGACAAAATACGACAAAATCTGAACATTTTTGTAAAACGATTATAAACATATTTTTAAACCCTTTAATACACTTCTATTATTATCTTTATTAAGTGATTTTAATATAATTTAACTTTTCAAATAAATATTTAAACCTATTTATTTAAGAGTTTATTTATTTTTAACAAAACTTAACTTTTGCCGATTTATTCAAAAATCCAAATTTCATCCTTTTCAATTATTAATTATAGAATAATAATTTCTTTATTATTATTTGTTATATGTATAACTTATTTATTTAAGTTTTTAAATCCATTTAAATTTAAAATAAACAAAATCTCTCATTTTCGAAGTAGCGAAATTACGGGTCGTCACATTCTCCCCTACTTAAAAGCACTCCGTCGTCAAAATGAAAGTTAGATAAAGGAATATATCTTATACTCATATTCTCAAAACTCCTAGCTTATTTATACCGATGCTAGAAAAAATGCATATATAAAAAGAAGTTCTACCATAACAACAATGAAACAATTAACATCAGACATATATATACAGAGATTCCCATACCAACCTGAGTACTTATCATGTACTTATGGTTATATATACATCAAGTCAGACCCCTATCCTACCCATCCTAGTGTGTACCACACACTTAAGATAACATATATACAATGACAAAATAGACTATACATCCAAAAACAACCAAACTGATACTATATCAACATAAATGAATACATCCAACATAACCCATCCCCTGACCTGAGCATGTACTACACCCTACGCATTTAATGCCCCGCTATTACCCCGCTATATCTCGTAGCGACCGCTACGATTTTTTCATATAGCCCCAAATATAGCCTTTCCGCTTTGATCCCCACTATTTTCGCTATATTTCGTTGTTCCCGCTATATTCCGCTATTTTCGCTATATCTTCTTTAAAATAAATGAATTGAAAACTAACACTTATACATTATAAAAATTATGAAATTAACTTGTTTAATTGAATTTTCAATATATTTTCAGAAATGAAAATAATCAAATATTCTACTAAATTCAATTATGTTATATAATTGTATTGCGTTTATTTACAGTATATTCGCACATGTTTTTATTTTAAATTATTTATGTATTAATTATAATTCAATTGAATGTTAAATTTTCATTTAATTACCATTTATATATTTGTAAAAAAATTAAGTAAGAGTTTTATATGCTATTTTAGAGTCATCCGCTATATCCCACTATATCCTCGCTGTATCCCTGGTATGACATTTTGCACCTCCACCGCATTAAATCCACCGAGCGCTTTAACTACATAGACTACACCTAAGGTCTATATATGCCAAAACATAAGTCTAACCCCTATATCTTAATGCCTACTATTTAAGATAACTATCCAACTACTATACAGACAGACCTAAACAATCATACTATATGTGAAATTTGATTCGATTTATTATTCGAATACATAATTTTACTTCCGAGCTAGTATCGATCCCTCAATTTTCTAGTGCGGACTTTGATCAGGCTTCTCAATCACAAACCATTGCTTTCCTTGCATAACTCTCAACTATGATAGAAAACTTGAGTACATAATCACAAACCCTCATCAATGTTTGCCGTCAAGAATCGGGTAATAAATCCTTTCTCGGATTGGTGTAAAGACCTCAAAGTTCTGTACTCACATCTCAGATCAAAAATTTATGTGCCGAAATGATCTACATATAACTTATGTATTTATTCACATTTATTTTTACCTAATGTAGTTCTTATTAATCCAAGTTTATTTCACAACCATTTAATTTCACTAAATCCATTATTACTTAAGCATACAAATATGACTTAAACTTGTATAATATACCATTACTTTCTAAGAGTATATATACATATCCCCGAACTTTAAACTGTTATTACTTCAATTAAGGTATTTAACAAATGTGGAATTTTACTATTATCTCAAATTACTAAATTATAAAACTTAATCCTTAGTTTTATTTACATAAGGTCATAATTTAGCTAATATTATTTATCTTATCCATATATTAATAAGAAAACTTTACTAAGTGTACATCTTTTTCTTACTAATTCAAGGATCATCTGCTTAACATATTTACCTATCCATTCTAAATTAAATTTCCTAACCTTAAATCCATCAAATACCTTATAGTCAAATTTTGAAACTTGATTCACATGGTACTTGTTATTTAAACATTTTCATCAACAATGAACCAACTAACCAAATTATTCAAAATCTCCCTTTTTTTTCCTTTTCTAACTTATCCACTTCCAATCTTACTTCATTTTGAATTACAAATATTATCCCACATGTATCACTAATTCAAAGTTTTATATTAGGATGATATTTCTTATACCTCTTATTCCTAAATTTCACTTTGATTTTAAGCTAATCAAAGTGTCTAAATTTCAAATTATCTTATCTCCATTATATGTTATAGAATTTACCCATTTATATTATATTTACTCAAAGTCTCAATTTAGGCTTATCTTTTTCTATATTGTTGATAATAATTTTCCTAAGTATGCATTTCTTTTTTACTTTCTCTAATTACAACCTCTAGCTTCAATATTATCACCAAATATCTTGTAGTCAAATCGTGAATTTTACATCACAAGATATTTATAATTATCTTTTAAATCCATCAATTTTGATGATCATTAAATCATCATTTCATAATAAACAAATGTCCAGGGGTATATGGTTAAATTTCTAAATTCTAGCTTTTAACTAATTGATTCTATATGGAATATCTTATAGTTAAATTGTGAAATTCTAATCATAAGATATCCATATTTTAGTTTTACTAAGCTAAATTACAAAAAATCCTTAATTTCAAATCCAAAAACATCCCCTTGTATATTTAAAATATAAACCCAAGGTAAAATTATTTCAACTTCTAGCTTCAATATTATCATCAAATATCTTGTAGTCAAATCTTGAATTTTATGTCACAAAATATTTATACTTATCTTTCAAATCCATCAATTTCGATGATCATTAAATCATCATTTCATAATAACTAAATGTTCGGGGGTATAAGGTTAAAGTTCTAAATTCTAGCTTTCAACTAATTGATTCTATATGGAATATCTTATAGTTAAATCGTGAAATTCTGATCATAAGATATCCATATTTTAGTTTTACTAAGCTAAATTACAAACAATCCTTAATTTCAAATCCAAAAATATCCCCTTGTATATTTAAAATATAAATCGAACGTAAAATTATTTCATTTACCAAATTCTTTTAAAATAAAATCATTTTTTATAAAATTAAAAAATACACGCTCATATACACATAATACTCTCAACTCATTCTAGGGTGTCACTTACCCTTTCTATAATGAGTTACTCTTCCTAGGGTATTTCTAACCCTAACAAAGTTAAGGTTTTCGCTTAACCTTCAGCTCTGATACCAAATGTAAATGCCGATTTTTCCATACCCTTTGAGTCGATAATAAACCACACATGTCCAACCCAAATTGAACGAAAATACGGATCTTTAGGGGATGAAAAAGAAAATAAAGATAGAATAGAATCTCACACAAATGGAATAACATATAATGGTGAACAATAATCTTTACAGTGGAAAATTTTATGATACATATATTAGAGTCTAACCTAAATTCAGCTTGGACAATTATAAACAGTTGTCCTTACAAATGTTGACAAACATCAAACAAATATCAGCGGATAATAGAATACGTCCATACGTAGATGAATATCTCCAGCTTCTTTGGAAACTCCAATCGACTTCAACTAAATCTAAAACTACTTGGATCTAACCTGAGTATTGAAAACACCCGAATCAGGCTTGATAAACCAGCGTGAGATAAACCTAATAATACATGGCAGTGTCATATATCAGTCTTTGAATAAAATCCTTTGAAATAAAGGAGTATCTCATAAGACTACGCCCATACATAAACACAGATGGGTTTTTACCTTATGATAACCAGATCGCTTTTATATATCGACATTTGATAATATTTCTAATGAAATTTCTCTAAATTTTTTTGCAAATAAACATATTGATCTTAGCTGAAATTGTTACATTATTAAATTCCGGATACTAGGATGTACAAACTAATTTGAAGGCACTTATTGGAGAATGGATTCCTTACAAATTACAAGGTAAGGGACTACCTTCCGTACAGCACACCTCTAGAGGGATGCATCTAGGAAGCAGATACTGATACTGCTTGCCTAAACCAACATAGAACCGGTATACCCCTTCACCGAATAGTACAGAATATGTCATCAACCCGGTCGTTACCGACCTTTAATGGGATCATGAGTTATACATTCACCATATACTTAGACATGTGTAGAGTAATCTAGAAGGACGATGACATCTCTTATTGAGAGTGACCCACTTAGCCCCGCTGCTTTGTTTCTGTTATTTTCAGGTGATGAGGCTTGAAGCAACGATTTCCTTTTCACGTATCAAATCATCTTTGAATGCCACTTTATCATTTCCATTGACTACTAATTGCCTTCCACAAAAAACAGCCCTTGAGCTCCTACGTCTCAAGGAGGGTGTTAAGCTAAGAGAAGTTGCCTTCTCCGCCACCACAGATGCATATTTGTAAAAACCAATGTATGTAATCTTAGAAAATGCACTATCAGACGTCCATCCATACAAGTTAGTTCTGGGACTGAACGAAACCAAAGGTACTTTTCTCGGCCATTACTAGGCGAGAAGCCATTGTGTTTTTGAGGTTTTTCATAACAAAAACCACTGCTACAATAAGTAAAGTAGGAGTTTATCCCCAATTAATCAACAAGTAGTCCTTCGTTATTATTCATCTCAATATCTCAGTCTTCAAACAGCTTCATTCTTCGAACACATAAATTGGTTCGAAGTGGTTTTCGGGTAGGAATCATCCAAATCCGACCCTGGTTCCTTCGAAATCCAATTATCGATAAAAAAAAGTGAATATGGGTCTCCGTATTTATTAAGTCTCTTTTCACTTTAATTCTTTTGGTTAATTACCAATCCTTTTTTAATTTTAGAGTGATTCTAAGTTAATTCACTTATTACTTGGGAAAACATTTCCTATTTTCTTACTTAACATCAATCCAGAATTTCTTCACTTTTAGGCGGATCAAAAACAATGTTATTTAAGACATTGTTTACTGTAAACCCTAAAAATAATCTTAGTAAACATTATTGAGTAAATAGGATCATAGAAATCATTTTAATTTTACTTAACATTAATTTTCATATTCAACAAGTGCTATGGGCGGAATAATAGTAAAATCACCTTTAAAATTCCACGAATAGGACGAGTTCCCTCTTTAGAATTTAATAGCAAATATAATAAGATTATCTCTATACAATCCAAGTTGTAATTTATTCATTTTGGAGATTAATCTTTTTATAATTAATTTTCTTAACTTCTGGAAAATAGTAATTCTCTTTTATTTTGGAAAAACTTAATACAATCTTTTAGTGCATCCGGGTTTTCCTTTCGATCTATTCCACCCCTCGCCTAAGAAGATAAAACATGGGCTAGGTAAGTTTAGGGCACCGGTTGCAACATTCCTAACCTTAGTTACACAGTTTGTTTTATCTTCTCAGATCTCACAGGCGAGACAAATGTACTAGTCGTTTCCACATACTCAGTTATTAGCGTTTATTTTGGAATTGATTATAAGGATTCTAAATTATTTTTTAAATGCTTAATTTTCCTTTTAAAAACATTCATAAATGATCCTAGAAAAATCGTTAAGTTTAAACCTTATAATTCAAAAGTTATAGAATTCGCAGTAGAAAAAGCTCTTTGAAAAGCGCTATATAAGCTTATTTGATTTAAACAATTTTTTAATATTTGAAAATTCATATTTTCCACTTAAAATTTATTCTAAAATATTTAAATAGATTTATCAAATTTATTTCATATTTTTTCATAATTAAAAACGTTCATTTAAACAGATTTTATGCTATGGTCACTTAAATTCACAAGCGCGATTTTTCTAGAAAAATAAATTGGACATAATTCAAAATCTACTTAATGAAATCATTATTTTCATTCTTCATTTAAATGATATGGATATAATAGTCCGGAATTTTCTCATCTCGAAGAATTCCGAGCTATATTCCACTCTATACACTTGTTTGAATTTTTCGGCGCGAAATCATGAACTGTCGTTACGAGACGCGCCTAGTTTTAACTTGATTTGCAATATTTGAAATAAATTCTCTAAACTGAATATAATTACTTATAAAATCATCGTAAATCATTTAAATCAATATTTTCACTTTTTAAAATATTTAAAGTGTATTTTGACTATTTCCATATTATAATATTATTTTATTCCTATTATTTTAATAATAAATTTTTAAATCCAATTTCTATTCAATTTCAATTCTAACTTCAAATTAAACTTAATTAAGACTTCAATTTCAAATTTGATTTCAAATCCATCTTAAATTTCAACTTAAATTTCAATTTTAACTTCGATTTCAAATCCAATTTTACTTTTGAATTCAAATTATATTTTATTTTAACTTTAATTTCAATTTTACTTTATTGAAAAGGGTCTTAGAAATTTCGAAATATATCATATCACTAAAAATTGGTCTTTTTAACAAAGGTAATTAATTGGTTGAAATAAAATAATCACTATCTGTAATTACCATTACTACATCCAAATCAACCAATCACATCACATAATAACTTTCAATATTTATTATTAACACAAATCTATTCATATAGCATAGTGATTATCCATAAATAAGTATATTATCATAACTTAACTATTAAACCAACATATTCAAACAATCAATCTAATATCCATATCATCAAATTGTGGTTATCTAACATAGCAATTAAATTTGATAATCAACATAATTATAATAGCAATGAGAATTTCTCGCCTTAGTTTCCACTCTGTCAATCTTTTCGTAAACTAGCATGCTTCACCAACTATCGCGCTCTCTTCTTCCACGTTTTCGAACTTTCCGCTTTGAATTTTTTTTTTCTCTTTTTTGGCCATGGGCATATGGAGGGTATAGGCTCAGATTGAGGGTGTGTGATCTATAGAGGAGGTATGGGTTTGGAGCTCGGGTAAGTGGTGTGGGAGGCTTAGGTAGATGGGTATGCGCTTGGGCCGTGGGGTGTGGAGGAGGGTGGGATTCTTGGGGTGCTCGGCCTTGGCTATAAGTAGTGTGTGTGTGGGTTTGGAGGCATGTAGGGTGGCGTGGGGAAGGTTACGACCAAATTAGAGTAGGAGGAGGTAGGAAGCCAGGGAAATGGAGGTGAAGAAGATGGAGAAAGTGAAGAAGAAGAGAAGAGTTTGAGTTATGAGAAATGAAGTGAATGGTGTAGGCTATTTATACTTGAGTTTTGGATGGCAAATGACAATAATACCCTTCCCTATTTTTGACTTTGGTTAAGCATGATAAGAGGTGCATTAATGGTGGATATGATGGTAGGATTTGATTCATGTACTCATGAAATGATTTTGCCTCTTTTTCTTCACTTTTCAAATTACATAAAAACTCTTTTGCTCCTTTTCCATGTAAGATAAGACTTATGTATTAATGAAATGAGATATATATGCAATGATGTAGTTTTATAAAGTTCTAATTAAATTTAAATTAGTCAATTCATGTTCTTATTTTACTTTAGATTTTTTTATAAACTTTCCCAATATAAACTTTTTGTTTCATATGCTAAATGCAATGCGTTTATAGTTTCTAAAGGTGTGCATATGTATATATGTATGTTAGGAAATATATCATGTTGTAATAATGTAGCGACAACTTGTTTAGATTGAAAAAGGTATTTTTGTTGATAAATTTTACAATCAAAATTTGACGTTTTTGCTAAACTATATTTAAGTAAACCAAACATAAAAAATAAACTTATTGCTTCCTTAAATAACGTCTATTCATATTATAAAACCATATTTAAATAATATCAAAATCTCCATTTTTTCAGTGTATGTAAAATTGACAAAATGCGACAAAATCTAAACATTTTTGTAAAACGATTACAAACATATTTTTAAACCCTTTAATATACTTCTATTATCTTTTTAAAGTTATTTTAATATAATTTAAATTTTCAAATATATATTTAAACCTATTTATTTAAGCATTTATTTATTTTTAACAAAACTTAACTTTTGCTGATTTGTTCAAAAATCCAAATTTCATCCGTTTAATTACTAATTATAAGAATAATAATTTATCTATTATTATTTATTTTATATATATAACTTACTTATTTAATTTTTTAAACCCATTTAAATTTCAAATAAAAAAATCTCTCATTTTCGAAGTAGCCAAATTACGGATCATTACAAGATCCTTGCTTTATGAAAACCAAAGTTGGAATTTTGGCGAAAAAGGAACACACACATGACTCGGCCATGACATAAGCTCGATCATGGTGCTAATAGGGCAAGGCCTTGGTGCCTTAGGGATGTGTGGCCTTGGATTTGAAAATGGAGGATGTAAAAATGGAAAAAGAGGAGATTTTAACATTGTTTTATGGATTTTTGAACTTAGAAATTTTCTTTTGTAAGACATTAACATTCATGAAATCTTGAAGAGGAATTTATAAAATGGAAATTGAAAGGTAAAATGAGAAATAAACTATGAAATTTGTTTTTATAAAAATGGATTAAATGAAACTACCTTTTTACCCTTGTACTCTTACCCTCCACTACCTTGCGCCACCTCACCACCCTTACCTCCCTCTTTTTTCCTCACATTTTTGCCCTTTGTCCTCCTTTACAAACACTAGCAAAGATGTTTAGACATATCTTGGTACCTTAATGTGCCTATGTCTTCACATGATGTGACATATACCCCTTTTTTAATTTTATACACACACACACACACATATATATGTATATGTATATAAAACCTTGTGTACCAAAGTTAATACATATATATACATGAAACGAAATCCTAACTTTAGTTATAAATGAATGTATATACATATGCTATTTTGATCATAACATTTTTGATAACTTTTAGTCGATGAAAAGTCGAAATTTTGAAAAATGAATTCCGGTCACATTTTCAATTTTTATCCAAACTAAATATTTCTGTAAACAATTTAAAACTATTTTATCATCGTTATTTTTTATTTAAAAGAGTTTTATTTCTATTATAAAATCAATTATTTGAATATTAAAATTAATTAATATTTGCAAATAAAAGCACTGAAACTCCAAGTCGTTACACTCTCCCCCCTTAAAAGAATTTCCTCCTCGAAATTACACCTCAACTTATCTAAAAAAACACTCAACACTATACATCAGTTCATATGATGTACATAGATCATTCATATGCAAAATATGATTCGATCTCTACTCGAATAAATAATTTTACTTCCAAAATAATATCGCTCACCTGATTTACTCCGATCAAGCTCCTTTGTTCTCCTTACATAGGCATGTACTATGATAGAAAACATTGGTCACATACCAAAACTCCTCACCGAGCGATCGTCGTCAAAAACTGAGTAATAGATCCTTATTTGGAATGGTGAGAAACACCTCAAAGTCATGTACTCGTGTCTTAGATCAAATTTTGTGAGAATGAGAAATGATCTACGTCCAGCCTACGCACTTATTCAGTTGGTTCTGACTAATACCAATCCAATTTCCACTAAATATACTTATGAAAACATTTCGTAAACTGAATTAGGTCCAACCCGTATAATACTCTACTATATCCTGAGAGTATGTAACCCTATCTGATTCAACTATTCCATTTTGAATTTATTTCCCTAAGAAAACTCAAGATTCAAATACCTGAATTTATTTCAAATTTTTTTTGAAATGGAACTATATAATTTAATCATAGAAAGTATATACATATAGCCCAAGTATCTCCAAAATGATACTAAGAAACTGGGTACCATCAAATAGTAATGTACATTCCCTTAATAAGAAGGGTAATACTTAAGAGAAGTGCTTACCATCCGAACATAACCTTCCCCAATGTTATGTTATTTTCAAGCCACTCAAACCAGTTAAATTAAAAATATTTCTTTTATTTCAAAATCTCATTTTTGAAACAATACTTTACATTTTTCAAGAAAACATTTATATCCATTTACTTTGTGTTCACTCGGGTTTGAACTTATTTCGACTGTACAATGATAAATAGAATAATTTCCTAAGTGCACTTTAACGTTCATCTAGGAAAACATTTGATCGTCACTTAGAAGATTATTCTGATTATCACAAAACAAATCGAGGCTCATTATCCCTTACCAATCTAAAGAAAATACTTCTTCCCTTACATTTTCATTCCCAAAAATTTGTACTTGAACCAAAATTACTTTCAAATATTATTATTACTTTCCAAATCTTGAAAACTATTTTTCAAAAACCCCAGGATTTAAGTCTTTAAGTTTTCAATCCTAAATTCTTTTTAATTAAATACATATTCTTATTAATCCATATTATACATCAAGTTTTATAAAATCATTTCAAATATTTATTTCAAACTATTCTAGCTTTTAATAAACATATTTTATTAAATGAAATTCTACCTCAACATTAAAATCGAGTGCCTTATAATCAAATTGTGAAATTTAATTCGCAAGGTGATCATTTTAATGTTTTCCCAATTTCTATCTACCCAATCCATATCTTAAAAAGGGAAGCTACCTATACACATTAATAATAGTCCATGGTCAAACTGGACGAGCATGAATAAACAAACCTTAAATGATAATAATAAAATTTTATTATCTCTTAACAACCTACACTTCAAATAACTATACCATACTATACTAATTTTGAAAATCATTCTTTATATATAAAGTATATCCTGGGTAAAATTATTTCATATACTTAATTCCAAAATAATACTGTGTTAGTTAGTCTTGTTTATGTATTTAGGAATCCCTATTGACAATGTTGATAAAGTGCGTTGACTAGAATTCATAAACTATTCAATAGATCAAACAACACAATATAAAACATTATTATATCACTAACAAACGCACACACACATATAATACACACTCAAGCTAATAATAAGGCATTTCATTACCTTATCTCATAATGAGTTTCCCCACCAATGCCAAGGTTCGCGCTAAACCTTGCACTCTGAAACTAAATGCAACGACCCATCTTGAACCCCGGAAGTCGACACTAATACATCTACGGTATTCATGTGCCGAACAACCAAGTGCCGAAAAGATCGATTGTTACGGGAGAGAAGAAGGTAGAATAAAGAAGAAAGAAGAAACTAAACAATTATAGAATCTCATAACGCAACGAAATATCATATATTAATCAACATAATTCGATACAAAGTCATTTCTAAAATGATACATCAGAGTTATACTAATACAATTTTACCCTAGGACAGTTATAATAGCCTGTCCTTACCTAACTGATACGATATATATATATATATATATATATACATATAGACACACACACACACACACATATATATATATAGTGCAGCGTAAACAAAATAGTAACTAGCTATCGATGAAGCCTCCTGCCCCTAGCTCCTCTAAAATGCTTTCGTGGAAACGTAAACTGCTTGGATGCCCATAAAAATTTGAGCACCCAAGAGTTTTAGGAAAAGAAAATAAAACTTCGGGTCAGACATGGGTTTGGTGCGAGTAAACTCAACGCAACTAATTATTACTTTTAAACTCTTTTAAAATCAAGGGTATCTAGTAAGACCATACCGCATATAAACATGGATAGAATTTTAACTTACGATAACCAAAACATTTTCTATTGAAATCCAGTGATATTATAATAACGTCTAAGGTTAAAATAAATATTAAATCATAGCCGAAATTATTACATTGATTAAATTCCAGCATACTATGCTCTATAATCAAAATCGTAAAGATACGTATTGAAGAATGGATTCCAACATGGCTAGGTAAGGGATAACCTTCCGATAGTATACCTCTAGAAAATATACCTAAAAGCCATAGATGCATCTGCCCCTCTGCTACACAGCGTCGGCTGCCCCTTCAACATGGCAGGCTGGATTACCTCATCCCTTGACACCGAGGCTGCAAACATTATCCCTCGATGCATGTGCACAAAACAACTCTTAGCGGACAATCTAGAATGGAATAACGAATTCTAATGATAGCTAACCACATAACTCTATTACATACCTTGTTTAAGCCATTTTTTTGGGTTGTGAGTCTTAAGGCTACGCTTTTACCTTTAATAGCAAACTCAGTTGGAATGCTAACACTACCCTTCGGACGTCGATGTAATGCTAGCATTCATTCATACAAGTTTGTTCTGGGACTGAACGAAACTGGAGGCACTACTTCTATTACGACCATTACGAGAAATCCCTCCCAAGGTTAATAAAAAATAGCCTTTACACTTCAAAACACCATCTTCAATTCCATAGTCTTCAAGATGTTTTCAGTTCGAAATGCTTGAGTTGGATCGAAGTGGTTTCTGGATAACATATCGATCCTGGTCTCTTCAAAACAACCATCGATAATTTTCAGTAAACTCAAATCTGCTTCTTTAGGAAATAAGTAGACAAAAGATAAGACTAGATTTCACCTCTTAACAATTGAATGAATGGATTTTCTTATCATTTGTCTTAAAGAACGAACCGAGATTTATACGCACGGTACATCATCATTGGTGATGACTGTGCCATAGAACTCACGTGTTTCTCCTAAATATTTCCAAAGTTACATCTTGGTCCGGATTTGATAGTTGGTGATTTGACTATGAAATAAACAACCATTCAAACATTGATTAAATTCCATATGGGACCTACTAAGCCTTTTTAATTAACCTTTAAGTAATAAAAATCATTTAATAAAATTTGATCAAAGGATTTTTCTCAAAAACACTATTCTCGAACCCCTTAATCCCTTTATATTTGGAAATCATTTTTATACTTATCTTAACCATATAAGTATATTACCAAAATATTTGGCCAATTTCCTCCTTCACATTCCCTTTTCAAAAACATTACTTGCTATCAAACCAAACCATTTATCCTTTACAAAAATTCCTTTTGAAAGCTCACTCCACATTTTAAAATACCTTTACAAATCTCAAAAATCAATTTATAAAACACTTTCCCATATTTAAAACTCCTTTTCTAAATCTTCTTAAGGGAAATTCTTTTACAAAAGATCATTTGCAAAACATCCCTTTAGAAATCACTTTAAATAAACCTTTTTGTTTGTGTCAAAATTGGGCACAACACTCTTCGGGAGTCGTTGAAGAGATAATAGTCAAGAATGTAAGTTCAAAACAGATATTATCTAACAAAAACTCCAATCAACAGTAAAGTAAATGCGAAGACAAGCGATTTATAGTGGTTCGGCGTGTTGCCTACGTCCACTGTGAAGTGTTTTGATGTTTTATTAATTCTCTTTCAATGATTACAAGTTGTTGCAGCAATAACAGCAAGCTACAACTGGAAATTCGAAATCAACAACGAAATTATGATGTAGGACGATGTAGATCTTGATCCGGCAGAGTCTGGACGCTTGAGAGTCGAAAGGTCCCTTTTCTGTTGGCCCTGGAGCTCTATTTATAGGCGTAGGCTGCTGATATTTCGCTGAAAACTCAGGAGACCACTTCTGGCACGTGAGGGGGCCCACATGCCCGGTCTTAGGAAGTTTGGGCCCACTTTGGCATCGGTTCGAACTCCATTCGAATCGATCAAGAATTCATCCAATCGAGGTGAAATATGGCGTGGACACTCTTCGACATGAATGCAAGCTTCTGTGAAAATCTCGTGGCATTTGGATCAGTAGATTGGGAGATATGATGGATTTGAAATGGGGTTCACTGCGTGGCTGTTTGGTTTGAAACCATGCGTTCGAATCGATGGTTTCGAAACCATGGTGGAGCGCGCCTTCGTGGTGACGTGGAGCGCGAACTTCGAATCGATCCGGTCTTTACTCCGAGTTGACCGCGTCGACTCTATATATCTCGGTGCATTCGAACCGATGAAAGACACGTCATCATTGTTAGTTCACCCAGTGGGTTCGAATGAAGCTTCACAAGTGGGTTCGAACAAGGCCTCTGTGATGGGTTCGAACAAGGCTTCTATGATGGGTTCGAACAAGGCTTCTGTGATGGGTTCGAACAACTGAAGCTTAGTGGATTCGAACAAGGATTCTCTGGATGGACATGAGCTTTGCAACCCCTCCACGAGGTCCACAGATACGAACTTAGATGGGTTCGAGTTTGATGGATTCGAACCGAGGCACTCCGATGGGTTCGAAGTCCATCGATTCGAAAATGATCGTTTCGAATGATGTTTGTCGATGGGTTCGAAGACGCCTAGCTCGGGGGGTTCGAAACCAGAGCTTCCCCCCTTAAGTTGAACCGATCATAACTTGTGTGTATGAACTCGGATTGACTCGAAATTTGAGATGAAGGCTTCTATGGTCTTTCTTGTTGTGTCCTATCAATTGTAGCACAATTCGGGCTCGGACATAATTCAGCGATATCCATAGCAAAACGAAGTATGACCAATCTCTTATACGAACTATCCTTTGTTTTTCGATCGATCTTTTGGTATCACGGCTTTGCCAAAAAGCGGGATAACATTTTGCCCCCCAAAGTACGTCTTGTGGGAACATGACGTACTTTGAATAGCTACAACTTCTCTCCGAACAATCATTGCTCTCTTTTTGTTGAGACTCATAATCTGTATTGCTGCAACCTTGCGTTGATATGATTGATTGCTGTATAATAGCGCTTAGCCGTTGGCTGTTGCATTTGTAACAAGATAGGTGTTTGATCCCTGCAAATGTTTAGAATCGAATGTTAGTTCGATATATATGCACATATGCTAGTTTGATCTTTGTTAGCGTCGTGCGTCTACAAGTCGTTGTTAGTTTTGTTTGCTATTGAATTTCATATCGATTCTCTCCCGAACCGATTTTGAAATTTGAATTGAGACAACGCTTGATGGTTGTTGTGGAAGGTTCCTTCGTATCGTTCCTCTCCTGAACCGATGTGGAAGGTTGAAGGGAACGACTCTGCGTTGCGTGAATGTGATATTTCGAACCGATGTGTTGGAGCATTGATGGATTCGAAATCTATATTCATATGGATAGAGTATACATGTGTTGTGATGGGTTCGAAACTGACATTCGAACCGATGTGAAAGGATGGATTCGAACTAGCAGTTCGTTTCGGTAGGTTGTGGATGGAGTCGCGAACAGAGGCTTCGAAATGATGTGCCCACTGCGCGTTTCGCATCGATGCAATTCGTTGTCGTACTGTGTACTTCGTATCGATGAAGTGTGAGGGTAACTTCGAACCCACACGACATTAGGAAAATGGCTTCGAATGGATGGTTTCGAAACGATCCACGTTCTCACTGGTTGCAACCGGTCAAGTATACCGGAAGAGGAATCGTCTCGGTCAAAATCAAAACTCCATATAAATAGCAGTGGGCCTGCCACTTTTTCACTTTTCACTTTTTAACTCTCGCCTTGCTTTCACTGTGTCCTGCCTTGTCTCGAAGCGTCAGAGGAGAAGGTACTGCATCGCGTATTCGAACCAATCCAGATCCAAGACCTTGATTCCTCGAATCCATCACATAAACTAGGTAATTAGCCTCGAATCCAAACGGCAAAGTTACTTCGAACCTATCTCATCTTCATCGATTGCGTAGCCTCGAGATTGGCAAAACCAGATTTGGTTTGGGAGGGCTTCGAACCGATGCGTGGATTCGAGTTCGAATCGATGATGGCGGTGTCATTCTTCTTGGATTTCGTATCGATCTCTTGGATGACCTTATGGGGGTGACGCAGTTCACACCGATTGATGGATTCGATGGGTTCCTTCGAATCGATGGATTCGAATCCATCGGCTATCGGTTCGAAGTTCTCAACTTTATATCGATTACGAAGAGGATCGATTCGAAAGATATCGATGCTAAGTTGGGGTTTTCTGATCGGTACGAACTAGCCAAACATGGATCGATTCGAAGTTATCCATTTTTGATCGATTCGAACTCGACACCTGATCATTGTTTTGAAGCGCGCTTTCCAGTCATCGATTCGAAGTGATGTTAGGTTGGTTTCGAACGAGGTCCCTGTGATCGGTTCGAACCCTCTATGATGGATTCCAAAGTTTGACGTTTCTAAGCATAACTCCGACGAGCTTCATTCCTGCATATTTGGACATATTAAATTGCATACTTGACCACCTTTCGAAGCTCGTCGATGGAACGATAACAACTTTTGTTCGAATCAATTTCCATCATATAAACGGTTTTGTGATGACGGTCAGCGATGACGGTCATTATAACTGGACTTCGTGGCTTTGTCGTTTGCATGTTTCTTTTAACTCTGCGATATTTATTCAAGTAACGCATGGCACTGCACAACATACATTCATACACTTTACACTGGGGAATGCACGGGTCCTTTGTCGTCTAACGATGGTTTCTCATGAGTTAGCTAGTTATGGAACCTTCAAGTTTGCAACAGCGGGAGGTTCAAAGTACAGCTGCTCCGAGACTAGAGGTCCCAGATATTGAACCTGAGATCATTGGTCCGGCCCCGGACGAACTTCCCAATGCGTCTTTCATTGCCAATCCGTCGGATTCTGTTCAATCGAATATTTCTGAAGACATGTTAGGGAGAATATGCTTGAGGCACGGTCTGTCACTGGATGATGCGTTATTGCCGGGGCTGAATGATAGACCACACAACCCGTCGGAGGGATATACAACATTTAACCGCCACGCGTGCGCGGCTGGGACGCGTCCTCCGTTCAACGAGTACATAAGGGAGGTGTTGTTTTTTTGGGGATCGCTCCATCTCAACTACACCCAAACGGATATGCGTCCGTGAATAGTTTATTCATCGTCTTCATGGAGTGCCTTCATAGACCACCGATCCCGACCGAGATTAGATATCTATTTAACTTCAAGACCCGAGGTGATTATCCTTCCTTCACATTTTTGGAAGCAGTGAGGAATTGTCAAGTGGTCACTGGGTCCTGGACCAGGTTGAGTTACTATAGGACGGAATGGTTCTATGTCAGGTGTCCTCCGGGGTTTGCCCGGCGATGGTTATTCAGATGTGAGTGTAGCTGAGTTATCAAGTAATTACTAAGGCAATTGCGGTCAAAGCGAAACTTATGTTCTTTCTGTTTTTCACAGCGACGATTCAGTGACCTGAGGGCGAGCGCTTTAAGGAGATGGTGCGAGTACTCCGGGGAGTTTCGAGCGAGGATAGGGATATCGAGTCGCTTTTGACCGATAGGAATCTCCGGACTTACGGGCTGATTGAACGAGGGCAGAGCATACTGTTTGACGGGGCACTAAGGATTGTCTCTAAAAAGCGAGTCAAACACAAGAAGCCCAAAGTTACTATAGCCGAGGAGGCTAATTCTGAAAGAACTCATACTGACGACGAGCCGTTGTTGGAGCCTACAGACGTGGCTTAGGATGTTGAAGAGCAAAGAAAAGGCAAGGCAGCCGTCGTCACGTCAACTAGGAAGGGGAGATGGAAATCGGTTGTCACGGCCCGATCCTCTCCCGGAGTTAGAATTTCTGAGATGTCTCCTCCGCGAACTGAAAGTCTTTACGAAGGGCTTACCGACCTTCCAATCCCGGATGATGTGTCTTTTCAACATGACGCCGGGTTGGAGGAGTTCCATCATACTCTAGAATTGAGCGAGCCTTTTATTACTAGCTCAGTCGACACTTCTGGTTGGTCGGGGGGAATACATATTCATACACATTTCACGACACTACATAGCCCCGAGTCCTAGGTCATCGGTTTCGAGAAACCACTAACTTTATTCTCATTTCGCTTTGCAGACATTATGACTGGACGCGGTTCGATGCTAGGGAGCCTACGACATGTTCGCAAATCTTCCTCATACTACGAGTCACAACGGAGAGAAGGAGACAGGGGTTACGATCGCAGGTACTCCGGGTACTCTGGCCAAGAACGGAGAGATAGGGATTACAGACATCGGTCTCGATCATGCACTCCTCCTCCAAGAGTTCCTATACAACCTCCTGTCCATGTTTCTCGTCCTTCTGATTCCTCGCACTACCAGTCGACCTCTCAATCTTCTAAGCATGAATCTCGCCATCCCAGATCTGAGGCAATGTCTCCAATAGTTGCGGAACAACCTCCTACTGAGATTTCGGGGGAAGGAGCAATCAGGCTTGCTCAACTGAAGAAGGACTTTCTAAATATTTGCTTTGATAACTACATCTTTCCTCTTCACTTGAAAAGAATCCCGCCGGAGGCCGAGCAGACGGCGCACGATTATGTGCACGACTTTTATGCCCAATATAGGGCGTGGTATAAGGCAGCCGAGAAAGCGTCGACATTGGCCTTTGAGCGTGGGGCCACCATCGAGAAATTGCAGGCTGAGTTGGCTCAAAAGAGCCGTATTATTGATGTGCTAAACAATGAGGCTGAATCTTCTCGGAAATCCGAAATGGAGGCTATCAAAAAGGCCGAAGAAGCCCAAGCAACGATGGATAGAATGAAACGTGAGCATTACGCCACGGTAGAGGACATGGGCCATCGTAACACCCTGGTCAATGCTGAGAGAGACGCAGCCCTGAAGCAGTTGAACGAGCTTAAGTCAAAATTCGCTGAAATCGCCAAGGATAGGGATGATGCGAACAATGCAGCCCAGGAGGCGTGTGAACAAGCCGTGATTCTCCGGACTGAACGAGATGCGGCAGTAGCCAAGGTCCAGGCGGTTGAGACGGAGGTTGAAGAGAAAGTTCATCAAGTGGAGGCTAGGCTGGAGGCCGATATTGAAGATTTGCTCATCACTTACAATGCCAACGTGTTGAGACACAAAAATTTGGCCTGGCTCCAGGATTACCCGATACACCTCCGCAGCGCTTGGGATCATTTGGTCGAGGAAGAAGAAGAAGCACATCCGGATGAATCGGTCGACCGATTTGAACTTGAAAACCGGTTGTTGACTAATGATGAGAAGAAGGTTCTCCACGACGCTATTATTGCCCAAGAAAAGGAGATGATCGGTGGTCGATCTCTGGAGGTTGGAGAGGGATGAGGTGTTGAGCATCACTCTACTGTTACTGAAATCACCGCTCCACCTTCGGTAGTGCCTGTATCTGTGGTTCACTCACAATCCGTTCCTGCTTACGACCCAGAACAGCCGCGGTTATCACCTATTCAGGAGCATACTTCTGAGGCCGCTCAGTCGTCCGCAAGTCAAACTGGGGAAGGTATTCCGAACTTATCTCAAGTGTTTTCCAAATAGAGAGTCTGTTCTGAAGCAGTTACTGATGACCGCTTCTTTTCTTTGTTTAGTGACTGGAGTTGCTCCGATTGCTGCGACCCAAGAATCAAGCAAAGGGGATAAGGCCATCACCACCGAGACTACTATTGTAACTGCAGTATCAACTGAGGCGGCGCAGGGGAGCGGATTATCTCTCGATGAACAAATGGTGAGCGAGCTGCTTGGTGAGCAGGGTGGCTTCTCCACAAACCTGCCGTTCATCATTAGTGACCTCCCGCCAACCTCTAGCTCTTCAATGCAGAATGCGGATGCCCCTAGCCAAGCCCAGACGATTCGTGATGAAGAGATTCTGGCCGAGATTCAGGCAGAATTAGAAGCTGCGGGGCAAAGTGGTAGCGTTGGTGGTAGCACGGCGGCGCAGAGCCCAGCACCAGCGAGGATAGTATCGTCGGTTGGCACTATCCCATCTTCTGTTGCGAGTCCGGTCCCTCCTACTCCTCCGGCAGGGAGCCTTCATTTAGATTCAAGTTCTGAGGAGGACGTAGATATTATGCCCCCGGCCGAAGAGCAACCACCGGAGAGGAGGTCGTCCAAACGAAGGATTTCCGTCCCTAGCGATTCTGATGACGAACCGCTGATAAGGAAGCCAAGAAAGAGGAATATATCGGCCTCCTAAGCAGATTTTTCGGTAGATAGGAACTTGTTTTCGCTTTTTGTTAGTAGGCCGTGTATAGATGCAGGTTCGGCCCCTGCTAGTAGGCATTCTTTTTTGGGAAAACTTATTTGCATGTAAGTCTTTGTCTTCAGTTAGTTGAAATAAAATTTAATTTCTTTGTTTCAACTCTCATTTCTTTTGTGCTTAAGTGTTTGTAGTGTTTTGTTTTCAGTCCGGTGCACTTGTGGTATTTTTACCGTCAAGTAGAGTTCGTTTTTTATTTGCCAAGTCTGAGAATCTTGGTCGCGAGTTGTGATCGATGAATAATCGAACTCCGGACATTGCATCACTTTGGTTAGCGATTAGCACTTAGCTTTTTTGCCCCCTAGTCTCGGGGAGTATCATTTGTGTTTCGGTGGTTGACTGCGTTTATTGCAAACCTTAAGCACATGTCCACATTCTGGGGACTTAGGATAATTTGTAATCGATAACTTGGTTCGCACTATGGGAATTTGAGAGTCATCGATGTTTGTAGTACGGTTCGCGCTCCGGGAACCTGGAATTGATGTTTATACTCCATTTCACGCTCTGGGAACTTGGAGTTAGCATGTATGCTTGGGTTCGCACTCTGGGAACTTGGATTTGATGTTTATACTCCATTCACGTTCTATGAAGTTGGAGTTCGCACAGATGCTTTGGTTCACGCTCTGGGAACCTGTAACCCACATTTATGCTCCGATTTACGCTCTGGGAAGTCGGAGTTAGCCGCTGGATGGTCAGTCACATCTATTTGGGCTTTCAGGAATTTGTTCATACTCGGAGAACGATGGATTCGATGTTTATACTCCAATTCGCACTTTGGGAATTTGGAGTCCATTCGCACTCTGGGAACGATTTATTTAATGTTTATACTCCAATTCGCACTCTGGGCAGTTGGAGTCCGTTCGCACTCTGGGAACGAATTGTTGAATGTTTATACTCCAATTCATGCTCTGGAAAGTTAGAGTCCGTTCGCGCTCTGGGAACGAATTGTTTAATGTTTATACTCCAATTCACGCTCTGGGAAGTTGGAGTCCGTTCGCACTCTGGGAACGAATTGTTGAATGTTTATACTCCAATTCACGCTCTGGGAAGTTGGAGTCCGTTCGTGCTCTGGGAACGAATTGTTGAATGTTTATACTCCAATTCACGCTCTGGGAAGTTGGAGTCCGTTCGTGCTCTGGGAACGAATTGTTTAATGTTTATACTCCAATTCATGCTCTGGGAAGTTGGAGTCCGTTCGCGCTCTGGAAACGAATTGTTTGATGTTTATACTCCAATTCACGCTCTGGGAAGTTGGAGTCCGTTCGCGCTCTGGGAACGATTTATTTAATGTTTATACTCCAATTCACGCTCTGGGAAGTTGGAGTCCGTTCGCACTCTGGGAACGAATTGTTTAATGTTTATACTCCAATTCACGCTCTGGGAAGTTGGAGTCCGCTCGCGCTCTGGGAACGAATTGTTTGATGTTTATACTCCAATTCACGCTCTGGGAAGTTGGAGTCCGTTCGCGCTCTGGGAACGATTTATTTAATGTTTATACTCCAATTCACGCTCTGGGAAGTTGGAGTCCGTTCGCGCTCTGGGAACGATTTGTTTAATGTTTATACTCCAATTCACGCTCTGGGAAGTTCGAGTCCATTCACGCTCTGGGAACGAATTGTTTAATGTTTATACTCCAATTCACGCTCTGGGAAGTTGGAGTCCGTTCGCGCTCTGGGAACGAATTGTTTAATGTTTATACTCCAATTCACGCTCTGGGAAGTTGGAGTCCGTTCACGCTCTGGGAACGAATTGTTTAATGTTTATACTCCAATTCACGCTCTGGGAAGTTGGAGTCCGTTCGCACTCTGGGAACGAATTGTTTAATGTTTATACTCCAATTCACGCTCTGGGAAGTTGGAGTCCGTTCGCCCTCTGGGAACGAATTGTGTAATGTTTATACTCCAATTCACGCTCTGGGAAGTTGGAGTCCGTTCGCGCTCTGGGAACGAATTATTGAATGGACTGTCGTGTGTTGGTCCAATTCAGCCTTTGACGGGATGGCTTGCCCCCGAGCTGGGGTTTCACTTAGTGAGTGGCCGGTCGTATCGCAGTCACTCGCTATTTGAATACATTCCATTGTTTGATGAAACTTAGCTCTTCGTGTGTCGTGATTGTTGAACGTTGCATTCGGTGAATCATAGCTCTAGCTTGAAGAGATAGTATTTTATTGCTGAAATAAGAAAATATGGCAAAGTCAGTGCCTTATTACAAATTCAAATTTCAGCATATAAAGAAAACTGCAAAATATTCATAGATTGAAGGAGCCTGTCATGTGTGACAGTGATGAGGATCTTCGTCGTTCCAGGCTCCTGAGTAAGTAGGTCCGCCACTGATGGCGTTTATCACCAATCTTCCATGGGGACAAGTCGAGTCCTCCTGTCTCGGTCGATTGGGTTCGTTGTTTGGATTTGATGGGCCCGCTTCTCTGGGCTGCGGTGTCCGCACAAACTGTTCCAGCTTCCTTTCTCTGATCAGTTTTTCACGAGGTCTTGTAAGTGGCGACACTCGTTTGTATTGTGCCCGTAGCTTTCATGGAACCTGCAAAACTTTCCAGTTTGGATTTGTCTTTCTGACGACGGCCTTGGCGCAGGCTTTTGATATTGAATTGTTCCACACGTTTGTAAGTACAAGTCCTCTAGTGATGTATTTAGAGGAGTGTAACTGTCAAACATTGGATTCTTGCGCTGCGGGCCATGAGTTTGATCTTGTTTCTTAATTTGATTCACGTTTTCTCTTCGCCGAGCTTGTTTATTTTTAATGTTTAACTGAACTTTTCCGGCGCTCTCACCGGACTGTTTTATTGCAACATTGCTTTTGATCCCTTCCGCGTTTGATCCTGCATCAGTTTGTTTCCTAGACTGTTTCGCATCTTCCCGTCTCAGGAATTGAGCTGCTTTGGCATGGAAACGGTCCAATGATGCAGGTGGTTTCCCAGCTAGCCAATTGCCAAATTCAGAATTGGGGTCGATCCCCTTAGTCAATGCCATAAGGATGGAGTTATCGTTCGGATTACTAATCTCCGCGCATGCAGTATGGAATCTCTCCAAGTAGTGTCTGAGTGTCTCTCCGGGAGCTTGCGTGACACTAGATAGAGTGTTGACATCTTTTGTCCTTGCGACGTGCATGCGGAATTGTTCAACGAATTTTGTGGCCAGCTGGTCGAATGAGGAGATGGATCGAGGAGGCAATCGGGTGAACCACATGGTGGCGATGCCCCCCAAGGATATGGGGAAACTACGACACTTCAATGCATCATCGGCCTGGCAGAAGTCATCGACCATTCATATTTTAGAATATGTTGGTTGGGGTCGGAGTTTCCCTCGTACATGGGTAGAGTGGGCATTCGGAATCGCCGTGGGGGTTCAGCAGTAAGAATATCGTCCGTAAAGGGGGTGTGACTTTGGGAAACTCCCCAATCGTCGTTTGTGAATACCTGGCTCTCACGGATCATTTGACGTATCATAGTTGAAAGATCCGGCATTTGCGCCGGAGTATGATCATGTCCCATACTTTGGGTTTGAACCGGATATCGTCGACGGTCCAAGTCTCGCCTTCTTGGCTCATAGTCCTCTGGGACGTACGGTTCAGGAGTATGCCCGCTATGACGATGGTCCAGGTCCGACTGATCTTGGGCGTCGACCCCTGGTTCAGCCGCAACGTTAGTGGTGCGGTATTCTGCGGCGTGGTGGGGAACGGCACCTCCTCGGGAGGAGGGTCCGGTTTGGAAAATGGCTGACGGACCAACTCTTATTTGTCCAACGGTCAACGTTGGTTGATTTCCAACGGGTGGCATACGACCCCCATCTAGCCGGGGTCATGGAGGCCGGTTATAATAATCAGAGGATGAAGAACTTTCGCTGGATGAGCGAGAAGCATGGTCTCTCATGGATCTCTTTCGTTTCTGGCGATCCAGCTTGTTGATTTGCTCAGCGTTAGCGCGTAGCTGTTCTTCTAGTTGTCGCCGACTCTGGGTCAGCTCTTGGAGTAGCAACTGCAACTCTTGTCAGGTGACCGGTCCCGACGGTTCCGATTGCCCAGCGGCATCATGATTAGATGAAGGCAGAGGGGCAGGAATCTGTCTATCCTGTTCTTCTTGATTTACAGCGTTTGAGGTGGTTCTTGTGCTAACTATCTTGAGAATTGAATTCCTTTCCTAGACTTTATGCAAATCTGAATAGAAGGGAAGGAAATTGAATTTAACGATCTGGATCTCTCTCTTAGATTTATTCAATCCGGTATCGATGACAGATCCAATGAGCAGGAGAAAATCTGGGTATTCTCAGTGAAAGCACCAAAGTGTTTGTGTCTAAATTGGGCACAACACTCTTCGGGAGTCGTTGAAGAGATAATAGTCAAGAATGTAAGTTCAAAACAGATATTATCTAACAAAAACTCCAATCAACAGTAAAGTAAATGCGTAGACAAGCGATTTATAGTGGTTCGGCATGTTGCCTACGTCCACTGTGAAGTGTTTTGATGTTTTATTGATTCTCTTTCAATGATTACAAGTTGTTGCAGCAATCAACAGTAAGTTACAACTGGAAATTCGAAATCAACAACGAAATTATGATGTAGGACGATGTAGATCTTGATCCGGCAGAGCCTGGACACTTGAGAGTCGAAAGGTCCCTTTTCTGTTGGCCCTGGAGCTCTATTTGTAGGCGTAGGCTGCTGATATTTCGCTGAAAACTCGGGGGACCACTTCTGGCACGTGAGGGGGCCCACACACCCGGTCTTAGGAAGTTTGGGCCCACTTTGGCATCGGTTCGAACTCCATTCGAATCGATCAAGAATTCATCCAATCGAGGTGAAATATGGCGTGGACACTCTTCGACATGAATGCAAGCTTCTGTGAAAATCTCGTGGCATTTGGATCAGTAGATTGGGAGATATGATGGATTCGAAATGGGGTTCACTGCGTGGCTGTTTGGTTCGAAACCATGCGTTCGAATCGATGGTTTCGAAACCATGGTGGAGAGCGCCTTCGTGGTGACGTAGAGCGCAAACTTCGAATCGATCCGGTCTTTACTCCGATTTGACCGCTTCGGCTCCATATATCTCGGTGCATTCGAACCGATGAAAGACACGTGGGTTCGAATGAAGCTTCACAAGTGGGTTCGAACAAGGCCTCTGTGATGGGTTCGAACAAGGCTTCTGTGATGGGTTCGAACAAGGCTTCTGTGATGGGTTCGAACAACCGAAGCTTAGTGGATTCGAACAAGGATTCTCTGGATGGACATGAGCTTTGCAACCCCTCCATGAGGTCCACAGATACGAACTTGGATGGGTTCGAGTTTGATGGATTCGAACCGAGGCACTCCGATGGGTTCGAAGTCCATCGATTCGAAAATGATTGTTTCGAATGATGTTTGTCGATGGGTTCGAAGACGCCTAGCTCGAGGGGTTCGAAACCAGTGCTTCCCCCCTCAAGTTGAACCGATCATAACTTGTGTGTATGAACTCGGATTGACTCGAAATTTGAGATGAAGGATTCTATGGTCTTTCTTGTCGTGTCCTATCAATTGTAGCGCAATTCGGGCTCGGACAAAATTCAGCGATATCCATAGCAAAATGAAGTATGACCAATCTCTGATACGAACTATCCTTTGTTTTTCGATCGATCTTTTGGTATCACGGCTTTGCCAAAAAGCGGGATAACATTTTTATTTGGTTAACCTCTTTCATAAACAAGTTAATATTTTTAAATAATTTTATTAAATAACTTCCAAAACCATTTATAAACCCTTAACCTCAAATTGATTAAAGAGTTTAAGTTAACTCTAAAGCATACTTTAATAATTCAAAAAGAGGCTTAGCAATCTCAAGGATACTAACTTAAGTTACCATTTAATTTTAGTTTGAATTCCAAGTCACTTAACAATTATTTATATAGGTCAATATGTATGTAAATTCAATTCATATCCAAATCAGGGAATAACATGTCAATACAATTCAACTGGCATATACATGTCAAAATAATAGCAGGATGGTGACTTTTTCTGCTAAATAGATTTTCAAACAAATGAATTGCATTATGGCAGAATTTATTCTGCTTAAACAATCAAGTTATAGCAGAATGGGGATTTATTCTGTTAACAAATGTCCATATAATCAACGGTTTACATTTTAGCAGAATGGTGTTTTATTCTGCTAATGGGTGTCCATACAACACAAACAAACACATTATAGCTCATTCATAGTTGTCTGTCAACTCAATGGTATAAACATTTGAATTCTCTGTGCTCAAAACCATTTTGAAAAAGAAGTATTTTTAAAACAATTTTATTCTTGAGAAACAAAGGATTAAAACTTAGAACTCCTTTTTAAAATAACTAATAACAAGTTAAACCCTTTATTAAATCATAGTTAGTCTTTATTAATTCTTAACTTAATTTAATTACAAATTAAGTAATAACTAACCTTGTATAAATAATTAAATAATAATCAACCATTATGTAAATAGCCAAACCCTAATTAATCCTTTATTAAATATTAAATAATTTAAACCTTCATTAATAATCAAATATTAATCTCAAATATTTAATAAAATAATCTTTAATTAAAACATAAATAATAAATTAAACCTTTAATAAATAAATAATCTAACGTAAACCCTTACTTAAATTAAAACTAAAATAATTAACATTTATTGTAATAATTAATTAATAATTAATCCTATATTTAATTAATATTAAAAAATAAAATAATAAAATAAATATAGGCTTAGCTCATAATTAATTAAAAATTAATCTTGCTTAATTAATAATCAATTAAAATTAATCTTACCTTTAAAAGATAATTAATTAGTAATTAATCTTCAGTTAATTAAATTAATAAACCTTGTTTAATACTTAATTCATTTATTCATTATCAGAAAATTAATTAATTAAAATTAATTAATAAAAAATTTACTAGCCTTTTTAAACATCGTTTTTATGTTTATAAAACATTTTCAACATAATCTCAAGTATTAAAACTTAGGTAATGTTTGATTGTTATTTTTAGTTTTGGGTTCGTCCATACATGAATGCATACGACGCATATATACTGCTAAGATCGACCAATATAGAAAATGAAGTTTACATATAAAATAGAAAACAACTCTATTTTTGTTTTCCATATTTTGGAAAATAACACAAGCACGTGAAACAATCCATTCTTCCATCGTTCCTCTATCCCCTTCGTCCTCCCATCGGTCTTTCTTTCATCCCCTACATCATCCCTCCATTCTTCTCATATTTGACATATATATTGAAAATCGAAAATACAGAATTCATTATTAAACCAAAAACTACCTTAGTTTTCAAAATCTGGTCTTTTTAAGTGAATGTCTCCATAGCGACTATCACTATGGATATCCGAAAGTTAAACTTGTTTTTAACTTCCTTTGAAACTTAACACTTTAAAGTTTACTAACTTTTCTAAAACATAAGTTTTAAACTAAACAAGGGTAAGAAAGTTTAAATCAAAATAAAGTTCAACTTTTAAATTTTAGTAAACAAACTATTAAACTCCTTTTGATTTTCCTAAAGATCTAATGTCGCTTTAATAATTAAAGGTGTTAACTTTCTAACATGTGCATCACAAGCACATTCCATAACATAATATACAAGCCACATTTCAAACCATAAGCAAGTTCACCACTTTCAACCTTACTATTAATTAATTTACATTCTTAAATTCATATTCCATCCAAACATATCACTACTAGAAAATGGTTAAAAAGCGACAGGGGAGGGCGACGGCTTCTGACGGCCATTTTCCGACGGCTTCCGACGGGCCGTCGGCGGCCGTCGGAAGCCATCGGAAAATCGCGAATTACAGGCTCCAGCCGAGTCTTTCTTCCTCATTTCAGCATAACCTAAACCCTATTTACAAAATATCAAATTCACTCCCCAAGCCTCCAATCACTAATTTCGTATTTGTGCATCCTTCCCGGCTACGAATTCAACCTCTCTTGATTTCTAGCTCAGGTATAATATCTTATTTTCGCGAAAAATTCAATTTTTACCCCATTTCTAGATTTGCATAAGTTGATAAATTAGGGCTAATTGGTGATTGAAATTATTTCCAATAATGTTATAATAGTTTCTAGCATTCCATGATATACCTATTTCATCTTTTATCGTGAAATTTTGAAAAACATGTATAATTTGTGGTTGTTCGTGTATATGTAAATCGTTGTGTATGCCTTGATTCTATGATTGTATATGTGTGTAGCGCTGCTATCATTGTATTGTGTTAGTTGGAATAAGATAAAATGAATGCCCGAGCTAGGAGTATTATATTGTGCACGTATTGACTAATGTATTAAAAAAAATACACGAGTCTAAATTATAATTGTGTATATTTAAAAATGATCAAAATGTTACACCAGCCTTAAGTTGATGTAATACGTCGAATAAATGTGTTAAATTAAAATATATTTTTGTAAATGTGAACAGTTAGTAAAATTGTATTTTTTCGTAAAATGCGCACATTTAATTAACTAAAGTCCCTTAGAGATTTTTGGCCCCATCTGACGAGTGTTGTACATGATCGTTATATAAATAGTCGTTTTTTTCAAAAAAACGATCGTTTATATTCATCTGGTACAATGTTTGTTGGATTTGGCCCTATATTGGACAATTTATGAACATAGTAAGCATTTACATTTTGATTACTACTTCGTCTCAAACAGTTCATAAAATTTTGGCCTAACTTTTCTTTTTTATTTCCTACGTACACGCATTTGTGTACAATGCAGGGAACAAAATGGAAATGCTGCCAAAACTCTATCGAATCGTTTGAGACGAAGTAATATACGAAATGTAAATGCTTACTGTGTTTGTAATAGGAAGTAGGATGCCTGATCATGGAAAAAATAAAATGCTTACTGTGTTTGTAATGTGTTTGTATCGATGCGTTAAAAAACAAAATGTGTCATATTTGAAAATATTTTTTAATTTGTGAAATAGATCTTAAAATTCAAATGTTATACGACCATGAAAATAATCTTTTTCGAATTTGTATTCGTGAAAATAAATATTAAATTTTGAACTTGTGACTCATTTTCTCATATAGGAAAAATGATTGATTATTTTGTTGATCGGAGGAGATGGATGTACCAAGAAAATGACTGAGAGGCTCAATAGAAGAAGATTTTTATAATGGTATAAACGTATTTGTTGAATTCGCTTTAAGTAATAACGGAAATGATCCATGAATTCGTTGTCCGTGTAGTAGGAGTAGACATTTGAAGTATTTGTTACCAGATATTGTGAAAGTTAATTTGTGCCAAAACGGTTTCGTACTCGAGTATTATGTTTGGGATCGGCATGGAGAAGTTGTAGCAAATACTTCTGTAGAATCTGAAAGTGTCATGAATGAAGTAGTTATAACAACCCGTATAAAAAATATAGTCGAAGATGTAGCACGATCAATGTTTCCTATGGTTGAAGTTGACGACGATGATGGAAATGTTGAAGAACCAAATATTGAAGCAAAAAATTTATGATTTACTGGATGCTGCTAAGAAACCTATTTGGAATGGTTGTAAAAGTGGCACTCAGCTGTAGGTAACCGCAGAATACATTGCGATGAAGTCAAAATATAACATTACTGAAGCTGGGTTTACGGCTGTTGTACAAGCTGCAAAAAGACATATGCCGCCCATAAATCTAATGTGTGAAAATCATTATGAAGTTAAAAAACTTATATCGACTTTTGATTTACCTTATCAGAAAATAGATACATGTTTAAAAGGCTGCATGTTTTTTTGGAAAGAAGATGCAAACCTTAGAAATTGTAAAATTTATAATCAGGAGAGATACAAACCTAGAAAAAAGAAGGGGAAGGAAGTTCCGTACAAGCATATGCATTACTTGTCTATCACTCCAAGGCTTCAAAGATTATATGCATCTTCTGTGACTGCATCTAATATAAGATGGCATAGTATAAGAATGGAGGAAGAGTGTACGTTGACACATCCAGCCGATGGAGAAGCATGGAAGCATTTCGATAAAACGTATCCAAATTTTACAGCGGAGAGTCGAAATGTTAGATTAGGATTATGTACGGATGGTTTTACGTCATTTTCTCAATTTGGTTCTAAATATTCATCCTGGCTCATTATCGTCACACCGTATAATTTACCACCATGGATGTGTATGAAAACGCAATATTTGTTTCTTACTATTGTCATTCCTGGCCCCGACGATCCGACACAAGAAATCGATATATATCTATAACCGTTGATTGAGGAGTTAAAAATACTGTGGAACGAAGGAGTAGAAACATATGATGTGTCCAAGAACAAAAATTATCGTATGTTTGCTTCTTTATTGTGGACTATAAGTGATTTTCCTGCCTATGCAATGCTTTCAGGATGGAGTACTGTCGGTCGTCTAGCATGTCCATATTGCATGGATGAATCACGAGCGTTTTCTTTACCTCATGGTAAGAAAATTTCATGGTTTGACTGTCATCATTATTATCTCCATGTAAATCATCCCTTCAGAGGAGACAAGAAAAACTTTTTAGCTAATAGAGTAGAAACCAGACAACCACCAACGATATGGTCAAGCAAAGACATATATGAACTTGTTAAGGACTATCCAAAGATATATGAAACCGGAGTGCAAACAGAAATTGAAGGCAAATCAATTATTCATAACTAGTGCAAACAAACTAGTTTTTGGAAGTTGCCGTATTGGAAACATCTTCTGCTTCATTATAATATAGACGTGATGCACAATGAGATAAATGTATTTGATAATGTTTTTAACACAATTTTTGAATGTGAAATGGAAGACGAAGGATGATTTGAAATCAAGACGCGATATAAAAGAATTATGCAAACATCCTGAACTTCATATGAAACCAAATGACAGTAAAAAACCCAAAGAATGTTACGACTTAGATAATAATCAAGTTAAAGTTGTGTTAAAATGGATGGAAGGGTTTAGATTTCCTGATGGGATATCATCAAATCGTCGTAGATGTGTTGACTTTAAAGATAGTAGACTGAGCGGAATGAAAAGCCACGACTGTCACATAATGATGGAAAATTTATTACCCGTTATATTCAAATAACTACCGTCGTTAAAACTTTGGAAGGTAGTAACAAAGCTTAGTATGTTTTACAAAGATTTTTGTTCGACTACTTTAAAAGTGCAACGTTTACGTAAACTTGAAATAGATATTCCTATATTGCTCTGCAAATTAGAGAAAATATTTTCGTCGGGTTTTTTTTAATGTAATGGAACATTTACATGTTCATCTCCCATCTGAAGCATGACTTCGAGGTCCTGTCCAATACGGATGGATGTATCCATTTGAGAGGTATGTAATATGTTATCACGTAATTTAATTGCATTTGAAAGATGAAGTTAATGTAAATTAATTTTGCATAGATATCTAAATCACCTGAAGAAAAAAGTGAGGCAAAAAGCACGAGTTGAAGGTTCGATATGTAAATCTTACATCGAAAAAGAAGCTTCATTCTTTTTCTCTCACCATTTCAGTGACCATGTGAATATATCATTTGAAAATGTTTCTCGTAATGACGAAGGCGACGAACAAGAGTCCTCTCAACCAATGTTATCTATTTTTAGACAACACGGTCGGCCTATTGGAAAATGTGTAGAAATATGGCTAGACGATAGAGATTTTCATGTAGCACACACTTATATTCTTCTAAATTGTGCCGAGGTTGCACCGTTTGTTAGGTAATCTGAAATAATAATTTGTGTTTTATTCTTTTCTGTAATGCATGCGCGTGTATAACCTAATGTAATGATTTGTTTATATATACAGTGTTTATGAACGTGAACATCCGAATGAAGATCTCAGTAAACAATTTTCCGGTTGGTTTTCAAACTACGTTTATGAGCCGAGAAATTGTGTTGTTGACGAAGGGTTGAAATATCTTGCGATGGGACCAAAAAGAGTGATCAAGACATATCCAATATATTCATGAATGGATATAAATTTAATACCAAAGAATACGGTGCAGAAAAATTAACGAATAATACTGGTGTACTTGTTAAAGGTAGTGACGATCCACAAAATCACGTAAATGATTTTTATGGCGTTTTAACACAAATTTTTGCAACCGACATATTTCTCACGACCCATGAAGGAGGTGTTTCTATTTAGATGCGATTGATTTAGAAATGTTCCAGGTTCTGAAATTAATGTGCATAAGGATTATAATCTTATCGAAATAAAGCATACATCGCACTATCACAGGTTCAATCCTTTTGTACTGGCCAAACAAGCATTGCAACTGTATTAGCTCCTTATCCGTCTCTAAAAAGAGATAAAGCAGATTGGTCTGCTGTTTTAAAAACAAAGGCCAGATTTACATTCGATGGGAAGAATATTCCAAACGAATAAGCTTATCAGGCATATCCTAAGGAAAATAACGAAATAATAATTACATACGATCATACATATTTTGGTCCTTTGGTCGATGAATCAAATGTTTTGGTAGAAGCGTTTGACAGTGCAGAAGAAAATATCGTAGAAAACAAGATCGAATCTGAATCAGAAGACGATGATGATTGATAAAAATCCGAATCTGAATTTTTTGCAGTTGATGTAACTATGTTGAATTCTTGATATATTATGAAATTGATGTAACTATGAAACCAAATCTGTACGTTTACCATTGTTTACATGTTTTATGTCATTTCCATTTATCATTTATTTAGCAATTTTTATTAAAAATGCAATGTAATCTGCTTATCGTCGGAACATGAGACCCATTATGAATCAGGTATAACATACTTCCATTTCTATTTCCATTTCAGTCATTAATTTCACAATTTACCATTGATATACTCATTCACATATGAAATATATTTCATTATCATGTTATTATTCGTTTCTGAAATGATGTGTGCATATATCACAGGTTTATCGTAATATCATCTAGAGGTAGGAGCTCTTCTCGGTCTTCAAGAGGCGATGGCAGTAGTCCATCGCAAGCATCACAGCGTCTTGTCGTTTCTTTAGTACCTAGAGCAGAGAGGTAAGAATTAAAATTTATTCAGCATCTTTTTTTTGATATACATACGTACCTGTCTGTATCATATTTAAAAACAGGGGTACTAGGAAACTGACACCGTGAATGCAAGTATACTAATTTTTTTAATTATTTGACTGCTAGTAAATATCAAAAAATATATGATCGATAAATAATGTGTTAGATTTTGAATGTATAGGCAGACTCGGAAAGAAACTCTGCAAACAGAAATAAAAATCCTGTCGCTCATCACGGAGGGTCGAAGTCATTTCAGGAGTATCGGCAGGAGTTGGTAAATTTACTGAATGCAAAATATAAATAGTTTGTGCTATATAATTTTAAATGTACAACAATTGTACGTAAAAATCAATTTCATGAAGTTGAGGCGCATGGTCCCGTGGGCTATATGGACGTGCTTACTCGTACGCATGCTGTCGAACATGTAAATCCGGACGAGACAGTTTCGTATACATGACACGGCGATAAATCCAGCAAGAGACATGTAAACATATTTCATTTTATGCAGTATTAGTAATTGTTTTACTTGTTAAAATATAATGAAATAAGATATGATGATATTAATGTATTAATGCAGGAAAAGTTTATGGAGCAGCGTCAGAAACTCCTTGCTGATACGGGTCGAGATCAGCTGACGACGGATGAGGAGGATGCTATTTTTGAGTCAGTTAGGGATCCATCGGAGCATGGAAGACGATACGGATTTGGCAATCAAGTGGTAAGTAAATAATATATTGGCAATCAAAGAGTAATTTCAAATTTATTGCTCTCATCCTTCCCTACAGTTACTTTACTTATGCTAAAATTTTCCAAAGTTATAGTAATTCAAAATATAAATCAACAATCTTATCACTATAGTTATTTGGTGTTACCACAATCTAAGATGTTATCAACATGCACATACACTTACATAAACATCATAAACTAAATTAAATAACATTATCACACTACTAATCATTCACATACCTGCACATACACTTACAGAGATCGCATTGCTAAATTAAATATTTATTACAGGCAATCAGTCACAGACGGGGTATGCAGACTAGAGCTCAGATCGATCTAACAGAGATCGAAGATATGCGGGCTAGAGTGGCGCAGATGGAGGAGAAGAACCGTCGACAGACCATAGAGACTACACAGTTGCTAGACCAGCGTATCGCCGAGTACATGTAGGAGTATGGTGGCCGCTTTCCTTCCTCTGCTGGCTCAGGTTCTGGAGGAGATTGATTGATTGCTTTGGTCGGTAAGTTTTTTTTCTGTTTTATACGATTTGGTAGGTGGTAGAGGTACTTGATGGTTTATATACTCTGTTATGATACACTTACCCGTTTTGGTGTATAATTATGTGGATGTATGTATTGATAGAACATTTGGTGTTGTGGATATTATTATGTATTGTACATTAGTTTGGGTGATGATTATGTATTTTGACTTAATTTTATGTACTTTTTTGTTTGGTGATTTGTGTATAGTTCGGTTTTTGATATTTGGTTGTAATATTATATATTGGATTCTGCAGTATTGGTGGAATAGTATTTGTATGAGAAATGTGGATGGAACACTGTATTGCAGCAGAAATACTAAAAAAATTCAGCAGATTTTCGACGACTTTTGACGGCTTTCAGGTTTCAGATTTCCGACGGCTTCCGAGGCTTTCAGGTCATTTTTTCCAATGGATTTCGACTGCTTCCGACAATTGTCGGAATCCGTCGGAAGTCGTCGGAAACCGTCGGAAATACGAACGGCGAGATTCTTCGGAAGCCATCGGAAACATTGCTCCCCAACGCCTTATTTTCCAATGGCAATTTCCGACGGCTGCCGTCGGCTTCCAACGGCCTTCGACGTTTTTCTGCTGTTGGAAAATGCATTTTCCCTTGTAGTGTATGAGCATACACCCAAAACATCATCATCCAATCAAATCCAACTATGATTATGAAACCAACATGAATATACAACAATCAACAATATATTATACCATAAAACATAACAATATATGGAGTTAAATTCTTTCCAAAAGATAAAGAGATTTGCTCACTGAAATCATCCAAACTTTATAAAACTTGATTTAAAACTCTAGATCCTTGCTTCATGAAAACCAAAGTTGGACCTTTAGCCAAAAAGGAATGCATACATGGCTCGACATGACATGATATGCTCGGCCATGGTGCTAATAGGGCAAGGGCTTAGTGCCTTAGGGATGTGTGGCCTTGGATTTCACATAAGTTTACTAATTTTAACCTGTAATTGTTTTTTATTTTAGGCAAAGTTTTAGGAGGCACGGGCAGAGCTTCTTTTAGAATCGGATCGCGATGAGTTGACGGTAGAGGAGCAAGATAATATTTTCGACGTTATTATGGATCCGACGCAGCGGAATAGGCGCTATGGCTATGGAAACCAAGCGGTAATCTTTTAAATAATGCAATATTATATTTAATAAATTAACCTATAGATACACTATACATATGATGATTTCTACCTAAGTTAAATCTAACTATACGTGATTTATAAATATTAGATAAGTAAAAAAGGAAAAATATACAAAGATATGTGATGAAAATGGATGAACCAAAAAAAATAAGAATACCTTTAACACCTATATATTGTATTATAAAGAATCCATTTCCTTGTGGTGTATATTCCAAGAAAAGGGTTCGCTATTTTACATTATGAACCAAAAACATGAAGAAGAAAAATATGGTAGTAGTATTAACAATAATAAATGGAACTACAAATTTAAAATCATTCTATACCTTAGACTCTAATAATATAATGAACCAAAGTAGTGACGGGTTTAGGTTGCGATATAAAAATGCAATGTACAATAAATGTAACTAAAATTGCACAAAAGAACATTCTACGTTTGATACGTTATTTTAATTGAACAATGTAAGACATTATTGTAGAAATAAATAAATTCAAAAAAATTCCAATAATTCGAATCAAGTTTGTATGGCTCTAACACATTCCATTTTTATTTTTCATTCAAAACGGAAACAAGTGGAAATGGATTAAGAATTTAATTAATTCATTGTAAAGTAGGGGAAAAACTGGTATTTTGGCATCATACACCAAAATTGATATTGAAAAGGTAATATTTTTTATCGTTTATCATCCTGCACCATTATCATTTAATAAAATATGCATTTCCTTGTGGTATATGCATTGCTTAAGATCACGTCATTTACGTTTCTATATTTTAAAATATGCATTGCTTAAGAAAATGATTATAATACAAATGTGAACATCTCACATTCTATTTGCAAGTTCGGGCAGCTCAAAAGGCGTGTGACAAAGCTGAAATAAAAGGGCTTAGAGCCATCGTTGAGCAGCTGCAAGAGCAGGACCGTCTTCGTACTATACAAATGGAGCAGCTGAATCAACGTAGCGGAGTACGCGCAGAGGCATGGTTCCTTCCCTTCGTCGTCTGGTGCTTCCGAAGATGATGATGATGCTTGAGAGGTATGATGATTATTGTCTTTGTGGTTGGTTATTGTATATATTGACATTGAGGTGGTGAGGATTGTGTTTGATGGTTATTGTGTATATATTGACTTTAAGATGGTGAGGTTTAAGTGTTTGCATTGTATATATTGACTTGAATATGGAGTTGGATTTGGTATTGGTGAGGGTTTTGTTGTTTATGTACATATTAACTTGGAGTTTGGTTTGAAAATGTAATGTTTGATGTTGATTTTTGATTGTTTATATTGTTTGTGGTATAATGTGTTGGATATCACTTATGTGAAATGGAGTGGAAATGGAATGGAATGGAAATGGATATATATTGATTGTGTGTGGCTGGAAGGTGAATGGCTTGCTGTTATAAAAAAAATTCACCCAGATTAGCAACGGCTACCAATGGCTCTTTGGTCATTTTAAACCAACGGCCTCCATCGGCTAAAAGCCGTTTGAAGCTGTTGGAAAAGCCATTGGAATAGCCCTGCTGCTTCTGTTGGAAGCCGTTGGAAAGCGTGAATGCTATTTCAATGGCTTTTCCAATGGCTCCCAATGGCCGCCAAAGGCTAGGTGCCGTTGGAATAGCCGGTTTCTCTTGTAGGGGAGGATGTAAAAATGGAAAAAAGAGGTGATTTTAACAATGTTTTATGGATTTTCAAAATGAGATGGAATTAGGATTTTTGAACTTAGAAAATTCCTTTTATAGCCATTAACATTCATGAAAGCTTAAAGAGGAATTTATAAAATGGAAATAGAATGGTAAAATGAGAAATAAATTATGAAATTTGTTATTATAAAAATGGATTAAATGAAATTACCTTTTTACCCTTGTACTCTTACTATCCACTCCCTTGTGCCACATCACCACCCTTGCCTCCCCACCTCTTCCTCACATTTTTGGCATTGTCCCCTTCTTTACAAACACTAGCAAATATATTTAGATATACTTTGGTACCTTGATGTGCCTATTTCTTCACATGATGTGACATATATCCTTTTTCTTAATTACATATATGTATGCATGCATGCATGCATGCATGCATTTCACCTTATATACTAAAGTGAATACACATATATATATATACATATGAAATGAAATCCTTAACTTTAGTTATAAACGAATGTATATACAAATGATATCTTGATCATAACATTTCCGACAACTTTTAGTCGGTGAAAAGTCGAAAATCCGAAAAACGAATTCTGATCACATTTTAAATTTTTCTCCAAATTAAATATTTTTATACACTACAACAGTTTATGGGTTTCATAGCATTTGAAAAACGCTATAACAGGCTACCATAGCGTTTCAGAGAACGCCGTGGAACCACAAGCTATGGTAGGCCGACAGCATTACATAGCAGGAAGGAAAACGCTATAATATCTAATAGCGTTTACAAAAGGGCATAGCGTTTTCAACCTACCATAGCATTTTTTCTCTGTTATTAAACTTAAACGCTATAGGGAATATAATCCTTCATTTAACTTCTATAGCGTTTTCGAGCACATTTTATAGCGTTTCATCAAACCATGTTATAGCGTTACAATGTTTTTCGATAGCATTTCTTGTCATGTTTGTATAGCGTTTTTTATTTTCTACTATAGCGTTTTTGATTCTATTATAGCGTTTTTGATGCATAAATCTTACATCTCATATAGAGTTGCGATAGCGTTTGATGAATCAATAGCGTTTTTCAAACGCTATTCTATATAATATTAATTTTCAGCATTTGTTTCAATTTTCTTTTTATTTTATATATATATATATATATATATATATATATATATGCACATAGATAGATATATGTATACACATTACACACACACATATATATGTGGATCCCAACAATAACAAATCGAGAAGATGACAACAACTATATGTAACAATGATAACGTTGCAGTGAATTCTAATTTGGAAACACACAATCAAACAGTGGAAAAGTTTCAAATAATTCTGCTAATATTTCAAATACTTCAAGACATGGTTGAAAATTCTTCTTCTTCGTTCTCAAGAGGCAAAGCCGCTCCTCTTTCTGGAGTATCTCTAAGTATAGCTGCAGTTGAATCACTGATGCCAAGCAAATACTGAAGCCTGCTTAGTTTCTCTGGTTTAGGAATGCTCTTTGTGTATATCAAGTACAAATCTGCAAGTTCCTCCTGTGATGACCAGGACAAAGGTTCAGCAGGGACTGCCTTGTCACACGCTAGCAAATCATTCAAAGCTGAAACCTAAAAAGTTGATAAAAAAATAAATATACATATAGCACAATGATTAACCTTTTAATGTTAACACAGTTAGTTACGACATGCATGCAGTGGCATACACGTATGGTCGAGCATTCAATCCTTACCAACTGCATAGTGCTGTGATTATACCCTGAGCATGTGTTCGGGGTTCAGTGACAGTGCATACTTCATCAAAGTTTACAAGTGAAGCTTGGTTTATGTATATAACGGTTTAGATTTTTCACCAACTTGTGTCCCACTAGAATTTCTTTATGTATATACCACAAAAATTACCACGCAGGTAGGTTTATAAAATTAACATGAGCAATAAATTACAGTTCCATCTCGATTTCTTTGGCGAAGGAGTGCTACAGCCTGAATAAGCGAGTTAGAAAGCCTGCTTTTAGCAACTTCTTGAACAACATTCTTTGCTTTAGCAGCGTCTATATTAAGATCAGACGGTATCTTCTCATAAACCTCTATTTCATCAAAATCTCCTGTCCCCGATGAAAAAGTATCCTCAACCGTTTTCTTGAACAATTTTCACGTAATCGCTCCGATATCATGCTATCCAAGTCGATGTTATTATCTTTCAGCTCTCTCACTTGTTTTATACCGATCCTCCCTTGACTTACTGTTGTTTCGATTGCAGAAGACATTTTCGTAGTGGTTATGTTTTTTATTATTTTCTGTGCATACTCTGCAGGCAACCCCACCTATTTTTGAACATCGGTCAGTTGATTGATTCGAGCTTTCGATAACTGTCCATCGGCTAGTATAACCTCAGCTTGCTTCATAAAGGCTTGCTCTGCTAAGTTTCTGTGTATATCTACAATCTCCTTTCCAGTCAAACCAAGTATACCACGTAGTTGATTCAGCAATAAGAACTCGGTATTGTCCTTCTTTGTTGTGATTTGTGCACCGAAGGGCACAACTGTAACTTCGCCTTGAAGGCAAAACATTAAGTAGGTACGGTAAAGATCGGCTCTGTCTCTTTCAGGAAGATCGTCTCTTAATGTGATTTCAGTTTGACCTGGCTTTACCAGTTTTGCTTCTAGTTCTTTGTCGGGTCTTGTCTTTCTTAATGTCTGAAGAGCATCCCATTCGTCTTCTTCTTCTTCATCATCATTAACTACTTTAACTGGTTCGTCTTTACTATCATCCTTTTCGACTGGATCTGTTGATTCTCCTTTAATGTCAGCTATTAGTTCTGTGACAACAAGAGTATTGAATTTGATCATTTTCTTCAGCTCTTTCGCTGTTTCTGTTCGGCTGCCAGCAGATCTTGCTCGCTGCACATAATTTAGTAGGACCCTTCGTACCTGCACATGTATTTTCCAAAATATATCAACAATGAGGAAAGTACTCACATATTACATGAAGTCATTTTCATAAATGGATTTAAAGAAAAACGGTTTAAAAATCACTCATTTTCTCAAAATGTTTCTATGATTGTTTGAATGTGTTGGTTAGCTGAAAGACTAAAATAATGAACGGCATTAATTTTGGTAAGGGAACTTCAGCTCCTCTACTAAAAAAAATGCCATGCTTTATTAGGTAAGATGTAAACTCTTTAAATGTTTTACCCGTGTGGATGGTTCTTGGTAAATGAGTGGAGTTTGCATTTGATGGTATGTTTCTTGCATTTTCCTGTATAGTTGTCCTAAGCTTGAATTTTGGCTCATGCTTTGTGGCATGCAGTAGCAACTAATCAATTCCTGACAAGTACTTTGAGTAAACAAAACTTACTTGATGCTTCAATGTAGCTAAACTCTTTGTATGCATTGGGGATTGAAGAATGACACCATGTGATGGAGGGATACCAAGTAGGCCACATACCAAAGTCTACAAGTCCATCAAATGCATATCAGCCAAATCAAATAAAGTAAAGACAACAAAAAACAAATAAGAGCCAAGAGATACATACCAAAAAACCAAGAAGATGCAAGTCGTAATGGAAGGATGGTGGCTTTCAGAGGTTGAACTCTTTCTGTTGAGCAAGCTGTGATGCGACACTGTGGTCGAAGTAGTAAAGAACCGCTATCATCGTTGCAGGGATGAAAGCTCCAACTATATACACAACAGGCACAGTCAACATATCCTGCTTGATTCATAAGTGTTTTAGAACAATTATCTAAGCAATTTATCTAAGCAAGTTAACAAATCTAACTTCAAAACTATAGTCGAAAGCACAATTGCAATTTTAAATATACTAATATCAATTTTGCAAGTTCATGTTTTGATGTCAACTATGAATTCTTATACTATACAACAAGATACTCTTTGTATACCACAAAAATAAAATTGATATGCACATATTGCTAACTAATCTACTTCTATAAATAAAATCATTTTACAACCAGCTAAGCTTAAAACAATAGTGGAAAGATTTGCAGGTAAAAAAAAATGCTTATCAGATGCTTATTTGCACTACCAATGCCAGCTTTGAACTTTGCAAATAAGTTTGCACTGGCAGTGCAACCTTTAGTATGCGGACAACAATTTTGGACCATGTAATTATTCGTTTGGTGCAAATGTGCATTGGGCACTTCTTTAAGTGTAAAGCATTGTAATATTTCCATGCTATATACTCAGTGAGTTCATTTATAACTCACAGTGACAGATTTAGAGTATATAACACATGAAGTTATATACTCAGTTTGTTCACAGTGCATATTTGTATGCATATGTTGTACACCCATTTCGTATAATACATACACAGTTAGTTCAGAACTAGAGTACATAACAAACTTAGTTATATATGAAAAATTTGATTCATAGTTAGTTTATATGTACACATTTTACATACAGTTTATACAACAATTTCATTTACAACGTTATATACTCTACACTACAATTTAATTTACAACGTTATATACTCTACATTGATAAAGAAAAATAGTGATTCTACAACATTATATACTCTTCCTTATATTTGTTTGTTTCTTGTTGTATGACACACTATTTTCATTTTCAATTAGCAGAAATTTGCAGAAATTAGAAATTATAACTTAACTCTAATTTAAATTCAATTTTAAAAGCAATATGATTTAATTTTACTTCTAAAGCTATTATAATTTAAGTTTAATTTTATATAGTTTAATTTTCTTCTTATACTTTAATTTTATGATAAATTCAATTTTAAAAGTTATTATAATTTAATATTCATTTTAGTAGTTATTATAATTTAATTTTAGTTTTACTTTATAGATATAACATATTTATTCAAGTAGTCTTAGTAAACTCAATCCTTAAATGATATTCTACCATACAAAATAATATAGTTGTTAGCATAAAAAGTTGCATATGAATGATACAAATATAAATTGATATACCAATATTACCTTTTAGTTATAATAAAATATAGATCATCAAATTCCATAAGCCGTTGAGCTTCATCCTGGTAGTAAAATATACATGGTCAGATAAGGGTATTTAACGTAATTTTAATTGTCAAGGTAATTTTATCATAGCACACAATAACTAATCGTTTAACATAAATATGATTTTAGGATTAAAATTTAGCAAAATGGATTCTTGATGGTAAATCAAAAGCTAAATTTGTAAATCATAATTATTCAATCCTAAGATATCAAGGTGAAGATCAAAATAAAAATAAAAAAGCTATGACAGATTCATTTGTGGAATATATTGTCTAATGTTGAGAAACATTGGTGTACCTCAATTTGATCAGCGATATGACAGATGAGGGCATTGAGGATATACTTTGCGTCGAACTAGTGGGCATCCTTACTGACCTGCAGACCTGGAACTTCATGTCTCATAAGAATAGCGAGGCTTCACATGTCAATGTGGGCTACCATGCCTAAGGCTAAATCAGGGTTTGGACAAGGAGGGTAGTAGTTTATTCAGCAGATTTTCAACATCATGTCCTCCTACACCTCTTTAAGAATATGGGTTTCCAATCCTAATCCCAGAGACAAGTAGCTGTGCATTTTCCTATGCGTCATGTAGATATTGTGTACTCCTTAATTGCTTTCCTACAGTTGCAACAAGGATATATACCAAAAAATTTAAAGGATTTACAAATGAAAAAAATATTGGTGTTTGAACAACGTAGGAATGTTACTCATTATTTCAAGTAGATAATCTATTTTAATTTTTGAATTCTATAATTTTAACTTTTCAACTAAATACTTCGATGGCTTGTTATCTTCTTCAGGTATGGTATTCCATGAGATCAACGTTTCAACCCATATTATCAATAATTTCATATAATCAAATAACTTGATAGTTAGTATTGTTCTATTTGTTATGGAATTTTATATTTTGTATGGAGTGACATTTTAGTCCTATCTGCATCAATTTTTATCATTAAAGTGTCAAAGAATTATTAATTGTCAGTAAATCTAGAAAAAAGGCTCACATGAATTACCTATTTTAACCACAAATTATTTCTTCTAATAGAAATGTAATTTTAAAGTCTAAATGGAAATATTGCTATGTTTACTTGAAATTCTTCTAACACGGAACAGAAAACCATACCTATAAGAAGGAGGATCCTTGCGTCAAAACCTATTGTCGACCTTGTGCTTAGGCCACACATTATGAAACAAGTAATCAACCCATGCCTTCTTTCCTTCCAAATCCTTCCGCAGTTTGGTCCCATTACCAATAATGCAAAACGGATTTTAGATTTATTGGGATTTGACAGTTCAACTAAACCTGTATAGGTGAATTTTCTTTTGATAACTTAAATTTATGTAATAATATTGTATTACATGTACTAAATGAGAAGAAAAAACTTGGAACTTGGTTGTAATAGGATATTCATTCATATCAACATACTCCTTATCAATGAAAGTCATCATAGGTTTATCACACTCTAGTCTCATCCACATAGCGACAAATGATGCCAAAGTCAACCTTAGATTCCTATCTAGCATCATCTTGTAGATTATTATTTGAAAGTTGCTTCTTTCAGTATTGAATTCTCTAAAATACGATACCTACAGTTTGATTCAACACTTTCATTCACTTAAACATAAAGCAATCATAAGATATTTACCTTACTAATGTTATAATCAAGTAGACTTAGACAAAATATTATTTATATAGGTATGTTCCATAGTAAATTGTCCATACACCAAGAACTGATTAGAAGAGGTCCATTTATTTTACAAAAACACGGATGTGTATACATAAAACTAAACGACGAGCAATTTACTTAGTGGTCAAAATTTAAGCACCTGCTCTACAATATGGTAAAATCATAGGAGAATGTTGACTGGTGCAACTTTAATTTAAGCAACAGAGGTAGACTATTATAGTCAAAACAACTGATTTATAAAAGCGTATGTAAACTTAACACACAACATGAGATGTTAGAGAACATATTTAAAAACATCACAATCTGGCAAGCCTTTGTCCATATATATATATATATATATATATATATATATATATATATATATATATAGCACATAGTTACTTATTACTAATTAATACTTGGCAAGCCTTTGTCCATCTATATATATATAGCACCCGTCCATTGCCATAACATAAGCTCAAACCATACCCAACAAAAAATGCCAACCCTTCACTGCAGCGATACAGAAGGAGCTAGAGTTCAAAAACAAGAGGATAGTCGCATTAGAACTGGTTAGGGAAATACGAAAAGACAATTTGTATGATGTATCATCATATCATATGTTCTGATTGTTTTGCATGGTTGTGATATATAGGAACTCTATGGAGTTGTGTTGCTCATATAATAACTGCAGTCATATAAAAAGAATGAAGAGAGACTAAAGGATCCAAACTTTGATTAAATAACCAACATAACCATTAGTACGATGATAAATATATTCACTCAAATTCATAAATAAATAAATAAACCAAACAACACACACAAAAAACAACATAAATGTAACCATTGGCTAGAATTTAGATGAATTCTTACAGACTAAAAGTTCAAAAATGTAACAAAGACCATGATGATTAAGCAATATCTCGCAATTATGAAAATTTTGCAGTAAAACAAAGTGTAGAAAAAGCAAGCAATCAAAATTCATAAAGTATAATAGATCACACGGCTGCAAACTGGTTTAAAAGAGGTATTGAAGATAAGTTAGGGAAGACAACATTTGGTACTAAGAAAAAAGGTTGAGAGGAGAAGTTGGATTAAGTAGGAAACTGAAAAGAAGGGGGAATAAATGCAGAGGAGGGGTACTAAATAAAATTAATGGAGTAAATGAAAGGTGTAGCTGGTGTAAAATGCAAATTTGGTTTATATTAACATGACTTGAAATCATCGATCCTCAAAAATGTTTGTTTTGTTTTGAAACTTTTTTTTAAAATTAAATTCACGCAGACCTGGAAATGCTCAAACATTGAAAACAAATGCAAATGAGAAATTGACCATATCTCATTTTCCCTGCAACTGGTCCACTTTCTCATGTTCCCTTCCTCCTCATAGGTGCAAATTCACCATAATCTATTTGCCCATTCTGCGCAAATCATTAGTAAACATACATCATTGAATTTTACAGTATTATTTCTAATAATTCTATTCGAATAATTGGAAAAAAAAGGTTTCTTTTTATACTAGAGCTTTCTTTGCGTAGACAAAAAGGACTTGAACATACATAAATTGTTCTGATCAATTTCTTTGGTCATGTCATCAAGATGAACTCCACCCAGTCCAAAATCCTTGCATGCTTGGGAAAGTTCATCAATAGTGATATAACTGCTCCCATCTTTATCAAAAAATGAGAAAGCGTTTATCAAATATTTTTTCCAATTTATTTATGTGCACGGTAGCCGCTAAAAATTCTCCATATTCTATGGTGCCACTATTGTCCATATCAGACTGCATGAATGGTATATATAGTAAATTCACATCTTTTTTAAGAATATATATGTAATGAGAAATTAGTGCTACTATGAAACCTTAATGCTTCTATAGGATAAGTAACCCACAAACTGAACTAAGCAAATTAGACAAGATTATATGATCATATACAATATTATTTTAATACAAAACTTAAAGAGCATTAATATGTAATAATATAGTGAAGTAAGTCAAATTAAAATCAACAAATTGAGTCAGTAAAAATTTCATATTACCATCAGTCCATCACGATCTGTTTACCGAATGTAAGAAAAACACAAGGACATGAAATTAAAGGCCAACTAGTTAGAACTCATGAAAAATATTGCTTCTTTTGCATTTCCCTAGAATAAAAGAAAATATAATTTCCCCTAACCTTTAAATATTGGACAAAATTACCAACATAGAATTCATCAATTTTTCAGCATATTTATATGCATTACAAACTTATATAAGTGAAACTTCAAATGCTAAGGAATAAGAGAAAAAAATCTAATCTGAAATCAAATTAAAAAAAATGAAACCTGAATCAATTTTCTTGTGGTTTTGATCTGTTCTGAAGGCTAGAGCGCTTTGGTCTATTCACATCTTTGAGTTGTTTTTCAGTTTCTTTTCTATTTTGGATTCCAGTTGTGTTACAATTGTAAATGATTATTTTGAATCTAAATGATTATTCTCAGTTATAACACTTGTGTATTGACAGTGCAATCAATGGGAAGGGAAACCCACAAACCACAATCCATTTATCAAATTTTGAGATCTAATGCATATATCAAAGCTATGCTCAATCCTAACACACCGTAGAAAATACACATTTCAGTACATACTAAAAAAATACCCATACTTGAAATGTACAATAACAGACACTCCCTCCTATATCACTATCAAACTTTACCTACAAAATTTTATAAACCATTCGTCACCAAACTTTAAGCAACACGAAGTTGCAGTTAAGCACTAATACCAAATCAAGGCTAACTGTTAACTCATGTTAAACATATGCAAAAGAAAAGACTAAAACCACATCATGTTTATAGCTTGAACTAATGTACCCGACCACTTCAAAAAATATCAGATAAAAAAGTTCATTGCACAAACTCCTTTTCTCAGACAATATTCCTCCATCCAATGAGTATTATTATGACTCATCAACATACAACTATATTATTTGAAGCATAGATATGTTCTATTATAGCCAAAAGCATAAATAGACTATAATTAAAATCATATGAATAATTGCAAGAAAACGAGTTTTTAGCACAGTAATGATAATTAAAATTATATGAAAATTATATAATAATACCTCTTAGGAAGTTCAAATCGGAGACGCTTGTCTAGGTTTAAGGATTGGGATCGACTGTGTGAGAGAGAGCTTACGACATTGATCGATTGTTGACGACGGTGGTTAGGGTTACGTGGTCGAGGTTTCTGGAGGCGATGATGACGGTGGCTAATATTTCTGGAGGTGATAAAGTGAAATGAAGAATATCTTTTGGAGGAGGAAGTGACGAAACAATACACGCTTTTTTTTATTTCCCGCACTAATTTTGTTTCCAACCCGCCTTTTCACTTAATAGCGTTGTACACTAAATTTACCAATTGAATAGCAGTGGAAACCCTTGCTTGCATAGCATACTAAAGGTGATATGCGGGAACGCTATATGGTGGTGCTATCGAAAGTCCATTTTGTTGTAGTGATAAACAGTTTTGAAAAACTATTTCATTGTCATTATTTATCAGTTAAAATAGTTTTATTATGATTATAAAATCAATTATTTGAATATTAAAATTAATTAAATATTCGCAAATCAAAGTAATGAAATTCTGGATCTACAAAAATCAATTAAACTTGTTGGAGGTTGTGTAAGAAACCCAACGGTGATATTATAAAATAGCATAGGAAAAACTAATTTTGTCCATCAGAAAGTAACATAGTATAAAAGATAAAGTAAACTTACCTTTGAGGTGATGTATTTGATTATTGTAACTTATGCTAGAGTGAATTTTTATATACCTAGGTAGGAGTTTATATATCTATATCCAGTGAGAAATTACTGCAATAAATTCAGACTTTTCAAACTATCTTATCCCTATCTTTTATACTCGGTAAATATTAATATATTTTAGGAAACCTCTTTCCGAAGATTTAATCCAGCCTGGAATTTTTACTAGTAGTCATGTTCGGATTTGTATACATATCTACCATCTTGTACTATCTTATCCAGAATACATACTAGTATAACCGTACAACGGTGGGAAAACCGACTGTTGTGTTATTTGAAAAAAAGCATTAAGACAAATGTTATTCGATAGCTTTTGCATATTCATGTAGCAGTGAACACTTGCATGACAATCAGATGCAAGTTGGTTTGAATAAAACGGCATGTGCAATTAAATATATAAGGTTATTTTCTCAAGTTAATGTGTCATAGCAAAGGACATTTCTTAGACAATCTGTGTCAGAAGTTGCATATTTAACTAAGAATGGATATTATACCTGGAGTAGACTTTGAAGCTTGGAGAGTTGTAGCTGAAAGATAAAAAAGAAATGTTAGAACAAATTACTGTACTCATGGAAATGAACTAAAATACTCATGGAAATGAACTAAAATCATCAGGCGGTGGCCTTGCCGGAGATCGATGGTGAGGTCAGTTGGGCGGTGGTTCGCTGTTCTGCCTCGTCCTCTTGGGGTCTGCTTTACCTGCTATATCTGCATCCTTTTGATTTGGTGTTCTTAGCTTGTGGTTGTTTTAGCGTGGTCGCTTTGCTGCTCGGCCTGGGCTTTGGTTTCTCTTATCGGTTCCTTGGTTCTGTATGTGATGGTAGCTTCTTTGATGGACTGGCCTATACCTTTTCGGTGTGGCGGGATTTGTGGTTGTGCTTGTGGTGTTTCTTTTGCTATTCTTTTGCTGTTCTCCTAGCTTCTGTCAGCCAGTGGAGGTTCGGGTCTTGTTCTGTAGTCAGTTTTTTGGGAGGCATATGTTCTCTGCATGCCTCGCCTGCTTTTGTGAGGCTCCGGAGAAAGGATTTTTTCTCCTTTTTTTCCTATACATTTATATTTTTCAAAAAAAAAAGAACTAAAATATGTGTTATGGAAGAATGCTTGTTGCTGATATATAATAACTATGCATGAAAAAAAAATCGTGTGCAACATAGTGATGTGGAAGCTAGCTATACAACAGTAAAATAACATTTGAAAATAAATAATGAATGAAATATTAACAATTATAAATGGCTAAAAATCATAACATGCAAGAAAATTGTGTTAAACTTTAGCTTCATTAGTTGATAAAGTATAAATAAGTCTGAACGGTTTATTCCTAAATTTTATTAATTTTTTGAAGTTCGATTATTTCCATGGTAATTGAAGTGTTTACCATTTTACCTACTCTAATTAAAAAAATTGTACTTTTTTTCAGAATTTTGCCTCCTTTGATAGTAAAATAATAACTACTGTTAGAACTCAAAAAATAAAGTTAGAAATTGAAAATTCAAACTTATATATGCAAATGTTCCTGCTATCATTACTGCTGCTACCACTTCCAGTTCCAGGAGGGGTAGTTCCTGTAGTTGCAATTACCAAATAAGGATCATCGAAAATATTTTGCAGTGAAGCAAGCTATTGCAAAAGACACAAAAGCAAGATGATACAATGTATGGATATGGAATGATGATGAATTAGGTAACATAATTCAGATTACCCTCAAAATAAACAACAGATATTTTGTATTGGAGCTGGTAGTTTTCCCATCATGTATTTGTGAATTGTGAGTTATCGCTTTCTAGCTAGCAAATAAAACATAAGCAGTTTTTTTTAAAAAAAGAAGAAAAGTAGTCGATGAGATTCAACCTCACATCTTTTAGATCAATTCTTCAGCCTTACCATTACACCGATGGTCATTGTGAATTGAAAAAAAAAATTAACACTGGATTTTAAAATAAAAATTTAAAAGCATGATAAGATTAAAACATTCCCACAATTTTTAATCCAATCGCCCTTAACAAATGTTCCTGCATTGATGTCCTTACTGCTGTTGCTACTTCCTGTTCCAAGAGGCGTAGTTCCTGTAGCTGCAGTTACCAAATAAGGATCATCGACAATATTTTAATCTAATCACTCTTAACAAATTTTAATCCAATTGTAAATGAAAATTTTGATCTCTTGTCGATGTACTAATAAAACAAATTGTATCGAAACATCACTAGAAGACATAAAAGTATTTTTTTTAAAAACTTTTTGTGAGCGACTCATAAAACTTTAACAATCAGATCATTTACTAAAATTTAACAATTCATTTTACTCAATTAACTCAAAATTGCACAATTAGTCGATTGAACTCACATAAGAATGTTTTTGTGGAAGCCTCAAAGTATGGAGGATGCGCAGCACGGCAGCAGAATCCGGGAGGAGGAAACGACAATTCATTAGGCGGCAACACGTCCTGATGGTCTGACATGGAGGTGTGTTGCTGCGTCTGGTGGTGGGCGGCAGAGATCTGAGCGCCATTTCAATGTGTTTGGGATTTGATCTGTTTACATAGATTTAACGGGTTGATCTAGGGTTCGATCTATTTGGATTTTCTTTTTCTTTTTTCGGAGAAGAATTAATCAATGAATCTAAAATTTGTCGAAGTAGGAAAGCTAGTCTTCATAAATCGCAGAAGAAAAGTTTATGTTCATGAATCGCGGTGAGGCAGTATGTATGTTTTTTGGGCTTCAGACAAATTGATTTTGTCCAAGTGACAGTAAGCAAACCTCTCTAACGGTTGGTTTGATAATCTAAGTAGCTAATACCTACGTACTTTAAGAACTGTTCAATGCACTTCAAAGAGAATGATAAGATGGAAAAATGATGGGCTAAGTTTATTTCAGTGGAACAAAATAATTCAAAGTAGGCCTGGAAAGTGTAAAATAACAAAATATGTTTTTTTGTCTTGGTTTATTATAGAAAGATGGTTTATTGTACAAAAAAAAAATACCTCTGTTTTTGGATCAAACATACTCTTTAATAGAAGGCATCTACTAGGCCCTCCAATAGTCACAGCTGCCGGCAAAGTACGAAGGGCTGGATTCAACAATGTTGGCGCAGCATCATAGGCTGCCCATTTATAGGCAAAGGTAAGGGCTGCTGAATTGGCTGGGTAACTCCATTAACCACTGGTACACAAAGTGAGTCAGCAATACTATACAAAATAGTCATGTATTAATCTGTATATCTCAATAAAAAAGCAAATATCAAAAGATATTCGGGGAATCAAAAACGAACTTTGAAGCAGCTCCTGTGCGATCCAGTTTCTGCTTAAGCATGTCTCTTGACTGAGCATTCAAGGAACAAACAAACACGATAGCGCGCGTAAGTTGTAACACACGTGTAAAATACACGTAATATGCATACACTAAATGCAAAATTTGTTTTCATCTGCGTCAACAGAAATGGTGCCACATATATTATTCAACACACTGATAATTGTACTAGATGATAATTATAAGTAACAAATAATAAAAGATAGAAGAATACTCACTAGACCACCCTCGTTATCATCAAGATCAGCAGCATTTGCCCCAGGTTCAGGGACAATTACATGATCTTTTACTGCTAATACCTGCAAGCACATGCAATTTTAGGTATAATTTTGTGATAATATATAGATGCAATTTTTATGGAAAACAAATCTAGAAACAAAGTAGTGTGATGTGATAACCTTGATGGCTGTTCCAGCTATCTCTTGCTTGCTATTCAAACTGTAAGCCGCCTTGACACGTTCAACCTAAGCAAACTGTGGAAACCACAATATCAGTATGTGAATCAACTAGAATATGCACAGTATTGTGTGAAAATAAACCGCGTGATACTTAAAATTACTTACTTGAACAAAATTGTAACCTTTGCACCTATTTCCAAATACAATAGTAATTGTACAAGTTCAACAGGGCCAAATGGTTCAAAAAGCTAAATATAGGACAAAAATAGTGAGGATGCTCATTCGCCTGCGATCATCTTCATCAGGACTTTCATTGCCAGCAGAAGCAGCCCTACCAGAGGAAAAAACTATTAATAAGCATAGTTAAGTAAGGGGAAAAAAGAAAAGAAAAAAAGAGAAAGAAGAAGCAATTTCTCTTACAAATTTACGGACTCCTCTAAATCAATAATAAACTCATTCTTGACATTGGGGAGAGAGCCAATTGTATACAAACTTTTTTCTCCATCATAAGCAAAACATTTCGCCCCAAGCTCGGAATGCTAAGTCTGATAAAGTCTATTGATAACTGTACAGCCAATTCCTTTACTATCAATGAGGCGGTCATCCTCGTATATCAAATGGACCTAGATAGCACCGAAATATCAGAATTGAATAGTAGTAGTAGTAGGAGGAGGAGGAAAAAAAATTGATAATATGGGTGACATACACTGTAGTGGTAGAAATAATCATTGATGTTCCTCACAGAAACATTAAAATGATCTGTGAGAAGTTGAATGGACTGCCCTACTCTACCTTAGCCAGGTCTAGGCATTGGAACGCGCTTGGTTTTAGACTCCTTTTTAAGTGGGGTGAAATCTTTTAGTACAACTTCTTTTGAAACAGACATACTGTGCTGTAAAAGTAAGAACAAAATAGTTAATGAAGGATTTTTTGCATATTTAAAAGCATTCATTGCCAAAGCGTTAGCTACATCATAAACAGGAAGTGAAATAATAGTGGTTTCACTTTATTTGTTTATTTTATGTAGGATGGCGGCATATATTTTCATGTAGAATTGTGTATTATGGCTATAGCATAGGAGCCAACCATAGTTTATCTTTTCTTCATATTATGCAAAAAATGAACTTTTGGAAATTAAGAATTTTATTTTACTATTTATTTAGTTTCTAGATTTTTGTTCTTCTTTCTAAAATTTTCATTCATAGTTTTCATTCCATCTCAAAGAAATGATAAATTTACTATGACTCACAGTCACTTATTGAAATTAAAACCAAAATCAAATTGCAGGCAAAAGATATGAACTATATTTTCAAATGGTGAATTATATATGACAGTTTAAAAAAAAATTCACAACCTACATAAAGTATAGGATGAGAAGAACTGTAGAAATGGATTTAACTTAAGTATGTATTTTTGTTACTTGAAGGTGCAAACGTGTTTGGATTTATTTATGTTGTATATTAATCTAGTAACATCCTCTAATTTTGTAGTCTTGATATTGAATATTTAATTAAATTTAAATATCTAAATTTGTTTTTAAAGTCTAATAACTTGAATTCAAATATAGGGATTGTTTAAATATTTGAATTGTGAATTAAATATTAACTAAATGGATTAAATAGCCTTATTTAACTCCTTTAAATTAATAGATAATAATGGTGAATTCATTTTGTAAATTTATTTGTAATAATAAATGGTTCTAATAAATAATAAGAAAATCAATCGTTAACCAAACGATTTGATTTTTATTGTAGTATTTTTAATTTAATTTATAGAATTTTTCCATAATTTTTATTCGGGAAAATATTTACATTATCATTTGACGTATTTTACGACAAACATTGGTATTTCCGTGATTTTATAGAATACGATGACCAGCGTATATTATTGTTGATTTAAGATCGTGTTGCATTTTGGTGCATGATTGTATTTTTATTTCTGTCGTTCATAGTACGTATGCAAACGGAACATTAATTGTGTAACGAAATACCGCAAATACCTTTAAAAATTCAAATCAAATTCATATATTTCAACCAGCCATTAATATTGATTTGATTTTGAAATGATAGGTGGCTTGAATATATTATTCAACTTGATTTCTTTGGCTAGCTTTTGACTGAAGGAAAGAATGTTAATTTGTTTATATACTAAAAATAAGGTTAGCACTTAGAGCATTCCCAAGCAGGTCATGGTTGTGAAGCAGGTCAGTTGAAGCCTTCTGGGTTGTTTTGGCAAGCCAGAAGGTTGCCAAAGCAACCCAGGTTCTTAGCCGGCCAAAATAAGGCTCATAGTTTCAAAATAAGGTCGACTAAGAATTGCAGGCCTTATTTTTGACAGCTAAGCCAATGGCTATAAAATAGCCGTGGGCTCTCAGCGGGCTATATAATAGCCGATTAACGTCCAACAACTATTTTATAGTCGTTGAGACTTATCGGTTATTATTTAGCCGACTAAATTCATAGATTCAACCGTTGCCTTCTCCTTCTATATAACGTGTACATTCTAACCTTCTATTTACACCATTTCAACTATAATTTTCTATCTTCTCAACAGAGTTTCTTCAATCAATATTAGCAATGTCGAAAAATTTCAAAAGAAAATCACAGAAGCCTTTATCTCCTAAATTCCTACCTCTACAAAGGCCAAATAATCAGAATCTGAAGCAATTCAATCAGCATATGTATACTTCTCAACACGGTTAGAATCGATTTCATTCTCAACAGACGCCAATTTCCTATCAGCCTCAACAAAATCAGAATATCTATCATTCTCAACAAGATTCGAAACAATATCAAAATTCTCAAAATGTGAATTATTCGCAGAATAGTTCGTTACAACAAAACTATCACTACGATCAATACTACGTGTCTCCCAATAGCCATCGACGGTCGGTATTGCCTTAATATTCACAAAATATATTGAGAAATCTCACTAATCAATTTCGAGGGAACATATTTGAAAATCAGGAAAATTTGATGCCAATGAAATAGCCGATGAAGAAGACGTTTGTAGGAATCCTATTTTGTCTTCTGGTCAAACTTGGGGAAAGCAACCATCAGAATTAACATTTCAGAATCTGGTACCGCGGAACCGAAAGGCACAAAAATTGTTAAATAGTGTCCGGACAAGCAACCTGAATTAGCATTATGCTGGGTTGAATGTTCTAGAGATAATAAGAAAGGCACGAGCCAAAGCAACACCTTCTTTTAGACTTCTGTACGCAATTTGTTCAACCTTCGAACTACAAAAAGTCCCCCAAGAACGGTAGATTCTTTGAAGCAGTCGTGGAAAAGAATAAACGCCGCTTGTCAGCGTTAGAAAGAAATAATGACTGGCCTGCATTCTAGATAACAAAGCGGGACAAAAGACATGGACCTGGTAATTTTTTTTTGGAAATTGTGACTTTCAAATAACAAGTTTTATGTTTATTCTTCTAATAGCACTTCATCCTCTACGGCTCAATCAAGCAAATGCATTATATATGTTTGATATAACAATCAACCTTTCAACTTGCACCATTGCCATGACATACTAGTAAAAGAGGAAAAATGGAGCCAGGTGTGACAAGAACATTCAGTACTGCGTTTTCTTTCTCGAAAGATGAGTGTTGAATCCAACCCCGGTAGTTCTGATAACATGAGGACACCCCCTTCACAACTAGTTCAGGCGGTCGGCCTCCAGAAAGGTTCAAGGGCAAGAAAAAAAACAGCCCCGATTACAGCGCACGTTATGAAAATATTTGACAGCGTATGGCGGCCATTGAAGATGCTAACAAATTATGTCTGGTAAGAAAAGAAACAAAGAGAATTGAAAGGGCAATGGAAAAACAACGACGGTACGATGAAAAACAGAAGTTAAGAAATGATAAGCTAGAGTTAAGAAAACAAGAACTATCTCGACAACAAACAGTTGATGATATGGCTCTTTTAACTTGCATCTTAAACGAACTCAATCCAATTCAGAGGATGTACATGGAGAAGCAATTTGATGAGTACCATAGACGTCAAGGGGGGATGTATGTGTTGGTTGTAACTTTAATTTTAGTGTTGTTTTCATTTTTAATTTCGATGTATTAGTTCGAGTTAATGGTTATGCTATTATGGTCAATTTTGTTGTTATTGCTATTGTTATTTTTTAATACTCATAATTTGTCAACAACAACTTAATAAGGTAGATATAACAAATTCCAACACAAACTTTAATACAAACCGTCAACAACCACTTAATATTACATCAGATAAGCAACATCTAACATTACTTCTACTAATTGTTTCCTATATATTCCTAGTAGTGTTCCACTAGTTCTTCTCTTAGATCAAGATGAGCTTGTGGATCTTGAATATTTTGTACTCTTTGCAAGTATTCAGCAAAAGTATTTGAATCCTTATAAGCTTTTTTTAAATGCTACAGCAATGTCCGGATACTTTCTTATAGAAGTTCGTACCCACCGCTTTCTTCTTTGACAATCATATGATGTAAAATTATACAATAGTATATGATATCAAATACCGCCGGATCGTGGTAGTATACCTCTTTTCCTAATATGTGAAACCTACTTCGAAGCACTCCAAATGCTCATTCCACATCTTTCTTCAAGCTTTCCCGTTGTTTGGTAAACCTAGCTTCTTTGCTTTATTTGGCCTTTTGTAAGCTTGCACAAGTGTTTTCAATTTTGGGTAGATTCCATCTACCAAATAATAGCCTACTGAATGATCTTTGTCTCTGATTTTGTAATTGCATGGAGATGATATGTCATTACATAAGTCAATAAATAAATACAACTGTCATACGTTAATATCATTCAGTGAACTTGGGCTCCAAAAAAAGCATGCCATACGTACAAATCGTACGAAGCTACAGCTTCCAAGATCAATGTTTCCTTTTTGCAATGTCTTATATATTGGCCCTGTAATGCAACTGGACAGTTTTTCCACCTCTAATGCATACAATCTAGGCTGCCTAACATGCCTAGAAATCCATGATAAGATCCCATTGCCAACAATTTTTCAATGTCATAGGCTATTGGAGAGCAAATCTATCTTCACCAAACATACAAACAATGGTTTTGCAAAACTCTTTCATACATAATATTGCCGTTGAATCTCCAATCCGCACTTTGTCGTCTTGCGAGTCTCCAAAAGTTCCATATGATATCATGCGAAGTGCAGCCGTAACCTTTTGCAGGGGAGAAATACCAAGTTCATTGATTCCATTTCTTCTGTGCGTAAAAAATATGTTTGTTTCCGTTAATTTATCTAGAATCTGATTAAAGATATTCTTCGACATATAGAATCTTCGTCTCACGTCCCCGTACATTGGTTTTGCCGTGAAATAATCCTTGATCAATTGATTATGCCCGCTAGCATAGTCACGTCCATAATGCAAGTCTCTTCTGCCACAATGCTACCTCCTTGGGAAGTCGCAGAGCTTTCAGCAATTTCATAGGCCATTAAATCCATCGTTTCGGTAGCAAACATTCTTTGTTGAGTAATAAAATGTTCAACAAAGTCGTCGGAAGAAGATCACAATGACGAAGACGAGGATGTGAAGCACCAAAAACGTTTCAGAGAACTCATGTAATATCGGTAGAAGAACAGTGTTTGATATTTCAGGTTTGTGAATGAGAATGTTTTACAATATTCTAGCCTCTATTTAAATGCTCTTGTTGATTAAAGTTGGCGGTTATCAGAAGGGTGGGTCTTGTCTAAAACAGAGCTAAAGCAGATGGACCCACCTCTCGTACTGTTGAAGATGCATTTGTTGATTAAAGCTACCACTGGTCAGAAGGGCGGGTCATGTTTAGAGCAGAGCTAAAGCAGATGGACCTACCTCTCGTACTAATTAAAGATGCTCTTGTTGATTAAAGCTGTCGGTGGTCAGAAGAGTGGATCATATCTGAAACAGAGCTAAACCAGATGGACCCAGCTCTCGTACCGATTGAAGATGCCCTTATTGATTAAAGCTGCTGGTGGTCAAAAGGTCCGGTCATGTTGAAAGAGAAAAAAATCAGATGGACCCACCTCTCGTACTGATTAAAGATGCTCTTATTGATTAAAGCTGATAGTGGTCAGAAAGGTCGGTCATGCCTGAAACTGAGCTAAAGCAGACGGATCCACCTCTTGTACTGATTGAAGATGCTCTTGTTGATTAAAGTTGTCGGTGGTCAGAAGGTCGGGTCTTATCTGAAACAAAGCTAAAGCAGACGGACCCACCTCTCATACTGATTGAAGATGCTCTTGTTGATTAAAGCTAACGGTGGTCAGAAGGGCGGGTCTTGTTTGAAACAGAGCTAAAGCAGACGGACCCACCTCTCATACTGATTGAAGATACTCTTATTGATTAAAGTTGTCGGTGGCCATAAGGTCGGGTCTTGTCTCAAATAGAGCTAAAGCAGACGGTCGGTAATGTATCCACGTTGCAATGTTATACACGGCCATTGTAATCTGGTATATAAATATTGATTCACTTTCCATGCTTCTTTTCAATATTTTCTTAGCTTTAGTATATAAATGGTAGACTATGACCATATTTCATTGCCATCCCCATATTCATACGAGGGTCCATTACAGCACAATAGCCCACCGAATACCTCATCCCCGCAACTAACTACCAAGTGGTATATTGAAATGGAGGAGAGACATAATGCTGATGTAAGAGAGCATGAGATGCAAGTGCAGAAGCACATGTTGTTAGACAACGGACGACGTCAAAGACAAGATCGGCGTAGCCATAACAGAAATACAGAACAAAGTAATGAAATACAACACCAAGTAGCTCGCACAGATCAAGTGGTTAACTCTAATGAGATATATTGTAACTGTGGGGTTTCTGTTCTTTATGTTGTTGTACATAACGGAAAAGATATTGGTCAGCATCACTATAGATGTCGTAATTCTTCTGATGATTATGGCCTTTGGCAATGGATTGACGATCCTCTTCCTCACCGTATAGTTGTTTATGTCAACGAACTTGAAAACCAAATTCAGATGCTTCAAAGGACGTTGGGTTCAATTAACTTATCCGGTGGTCGAAGGTTTTTTTTAATTGTCGGTTGTCATGTTTACTGTCTTGTTCTTTTGATAAGTTGTTCTCGTGCTTGCTTCAGTTTGTTGTCCTGTTTGATTTCAATGAAAGCAGTTATTTGTTCTTTTCGTAAGTTGAGTGTTGTTGTTGATGATTTCCAACTGTTTGTACATTGTTATTATGTTAGGTGTGAAGTTGATTATGAGAGCACAAACTTTACTTTAATTTGAAATTACATATAAGTTGCTGATAGTGCAAACAACAAGCAAAAGGTAATTAACTTAACAAACATACTTAATCAACCCATATATCATTCAAATTGTCTAATAAATCTAATCTAGAGATTGTACGTAGCATGTCCAACAAAATCAACATGATACTCCCACAAACGACGGGAATCTTACGTGGCTCATGTTAGCTGAAATAAATCTTTCACTACTTTTATAAGGAGTCTATATCTTCGACAAGCCCTTATAAACGTTACGAAAGTGCAGTGGGTTTCCAAAATCCTTCGAATTAAGATCTACAATCCGAATGACTATTAAAAGTCTCGTTTAGAGTGACCCAAAATCTTGCTTCATCTCTTCTTCCTTGTGTCTACGGTCAGTTTCTGTGTATGATTTGATTAGAACTGAATAATCACCAGCATTCCATTTTTCATTCGGCATTGAAGATTACTTAGGACGTTGAGAATAAATGAAGATGTCGTTAATTTTCAATATAGAAAGATGTCATATATAGAAATTTCATGATCCGCTTCTCGTGAATCTAGTGTCTTATCACCAGCCACGTCATCCACTTACGTGAGTATAAACAAAGACATATGCGTTTATTCATTCAAATAGTGATTTACACATGTGCAAGCAAAATATGACATCCATAGCTGATTCAGTTACGCAAACACTAGTGGTAAATACAAAAACAATGATAATACTAATATACAACTACGACTACTACATACAAACCATTGATAATACAATCATACAAATCTGCTACATAATACATAACAATGATAATACTCAAGTACAACCACCACTACTATAAACAAACTACTGATTATACAATCATACAAACTCCGCTACAGAATACATAACAATGATAATATAGCAGCACTCACATGCATGCGACATACAAACAGTAATAGTACATGCTAACACTAAGGCTGATTAAATCGATACCAATTATCAAAAAGATTGGATGCTTCACCATCGTCGTCGTCGTCATCATCTACTTTGGGCGTAGGATGATATCGCTGCTCATTAGCTGTAGTAAGCTCGTTAATACGAGCAACCAACTCACCTTTACTATGTTGATGCTCAACGTACATGACCTGGCGGAGTCCTAACTGCATCAGAAACAAATCCTCATTGGAAAATACCGCTGGATCTGGATACTGGGAAATCTCTGGTCGAGGAATACTGACATATCTATGAACCCCATACGTTGTCGGAATACCGACTGTCCAACCATAATCTCCTATTTAGGAGGGATGTGGAGCATGATACACCTGAGTACTCTGTGTAAGGTTGGGCAAAATAAGGGGCAAAACCACTACGTATGCTGGAGGGCCTGACCAAATCAACATATGCAGCATGAACAAATGTAGCCGTATGCAATGGAGTGTAAAAGCGAAGCCAAAAGGAAGCATAATCTACATTCATGATGTTGAAGTAATTTTCAGACCACCACTCTTCTGCATACTGCTGTAATGCAACGCTATCATAAACGCTCAATAAAGGGTATCTCTTAAAACCACATCGCACAAAAACACGGAAGGGCTTTTACCTTACGATGACCAAAACACTTTATATATGAAATCCAGTGATATTATAATAGCGTCTAGAGACTCAAAGTAAATATATAAAATAGGTAAAATGCTTGCATCTCATAGTCCAACACAGTTATGCACATCTATATCTATAAAGGCTCGTATTGGAGAATGGATTCTATACTATGGAAAGGTAATGGAATACCTTCCGATGGTACAACCATAGAAAATGCACCGGAGTTTGACAAGAACTTCTTGTACTCTTGGTAACACAGTGTTGGCTGCCCTTTTAACATGGTATACCAGATTACCACACCCCTTTTTGACACTGAGGCCTTATACTACCAAGGTGCTTGTGCGCAAACCAACTCAAAAGGGAACAATCTAGAATAGGATGGCGGCTCATAATGGTAGCGAACCACATGGCTCGGTTGCATACCCTGTTTTTGCCGCTTCTTGGTTTGTAGGGCTCGTGGGGCCACTTCTTTACATATAGCACTTTTTGCTTGGAAAGCTAACGTTGCCTTCTATATGTTCACACAATGTCAGCATTTATCCATACAAGTCATTCAGGAGATGAACGAACTGAAGGCACTACTTCCACTGCATCCATTTTGGAATCACCCTTAGGATTAGTGGTAAGTAGCCCTTGCACTTTAAAAGCTCCATCTTTGATTCCATACTCTTCAAGATGCTTTCTGTTCGAAACACTTGAGTTGGATCGAAGTGGTTTTCGGATAACATATCCGATCTCGGTCTCTTCGAAACAACTTTCGGTAATTTTGGTAAACAAAAACTGGTTTCTTAGAAAATAAGTAGACAAAATATAAGAAGGGAGATCACCTCCTAACTGTTTATGAACGGATTTCCTTATCATTTGTACTAGAAGAACGAAATGAGTTTATACATACAGTATAGCACCACCGACGATAACTGTACTATATAATTCCAATGTATCTCCTAGATATTTCCAAACTTATGTTATTATTTAGATTTGATAGTTGGTTATTTAACTATCAAATAACAATCATTCAAACATATATTTAATTTCCATGGAAGTCGTTAAGCCTCTTAAATTAATCTTTCATTAATTTAAAATCAGTTTCAAGAATCTATTAAAATTTTCATATACTTATCTCACAGGTATAAGTACATTTAAAACACTATATTTTCGATACTTAGGAAATATAACTATATACTTATCTCAACGGTATAAGTATATTCACAAACCATTTCACTTTCAAAGACTTGGAAACTTTTCCATATACGTAAACAATAGTATAAGTATATTTTCAAAGCATTCGAAAGGATTTCTATTTCAAATCTATTAAAATGATCAAACCCCATAAATCATTAACGGAGATATTAATAACTCAAAACACTATTTCTTTTCGTAAATCTCTTTTATTTCATAAATGCCTCCTTTACAAATTCCCAAAATTCTTTTATAAAACTTCTTTATAAATCTCCAAATTATATTTATAAAATGGCCTTTTATAAATCTCAAAACCATTTATAAACTCTTCCAGGCTTTTAAAACCCTTTTTTAAATCTCCTTTTAGAAATCATTTGAAAACCAAATTCTTTTTCCCAATCCTAAAATCTCTTTCCAATTTATAAACTTCTTTTATAAACTTCCGTTATCTAAAACAAACTTTCTTTAATAAACTTTACTTAATAAAGTTACTTAATAACCAATCAATTATTTAAAACATCTTTAAATAATCCGTTTATTATTTAAAACATTCTGCGTTTAATTTTCTTTAAACCCAACTCAAAATAATGATGTAAGAATACATTAAATTGTCTTTAAATGATATTATTATATTAACAACTTTACTTTAAAATAATATAATAAAATAATTAATTAATTTCAAAACAGTATTAATATAATTTTTAATTAATTTCAAATATCTTTAGTAAAATAATCAATTAATTTCAAAAACATTACTAATTAAGAAATTGATTAAACTTTGAACAATATAATTAAAGTAATTAAATAAACTTTAAGAAATGTTAGTATGATATTAATAAACCTTTAAATATAGTAAAATAACATATATCAATACAAGTAAATAACTTTATTTAATAATTAAAATATAATTTAAAAACATTTTAAATAAATAATTAATTAACTTTAAAATATAAATTAAACATTTTTAAATAACCTTAAGAATCATATTAATAAAATAATTAAATTAAATCATTATTTAAAATAAAAATTAATTAATTATCTAAAATTCTATTTATAAATAATAATTATGTTTTGAATCTTATTAACATATGGTAAATATATTTTAAAATAATTTTCAATCAATAACTACTTTCAAATTAGAAAGAGGCTTAGCAACCACTATGTTACTTGACAAGTTATCATTTCATTCAATCTAACTTTACAAGTTACGTTATTTGGTATTTACACAAGCAGATATGTGTAAATTAAATCTATAATTAACAACCACTTGTTAATACATCGTTTGTCCAATATTTTTCAATTGGCATGTCTACACCAGAACTATTTTTATCTCTGCTAAATATATATTCAGTTTTAACATATCCAGTTAATTATAGCAAAATGATGATTTATTTTGCCAAATAGGCGTCCAATTAATTTAATTAGCGAAATAGTGTTTTATTTCGCTAAATATTATCTAAATTTCTTTATTCAATTCAATTTAACTTAACAGCATTTTATTTGGCCAAACAAACATCACTAATTAAGGTATAATAGTTTAAACGACGATATTAGTTAAAATAATGTAATTTAAATTCAGTTCTTTTTAACCTGCCATAAATTTATTCTGTACCAAAGCTATCGCACGTTATACTACGACGTTATACTTGTCAATACGAGTCCAACGCCAAAATCCAGGGTAAAACGGATTTAAAACGAGCACGTTACAACAATTCAAAGTTTAAACAAATTTAAAACATTATAAATTGAGAATTCTCACCCAAAGGCAACATGGGTCGAGCCCATCAGCCTCCACCCAAACCCAAAATGCACAGCACTTCATCTTCCCCAATTCTCCTTTCTCTCCTTCCTAAAAAAAATTTGAGTGCACGCTAGTGCACGTGCACATGCGATTCTCAACCGAATTGACGAACCGAGGCCACTAACCAACTCCCCATCCCGAGCTCATCATGTAGCCACCCATGACTTTACCTCTGGCCATGCCTACATTCGACTGACCCTCAAACCCATATGCAACCCCATAGAAAAATGTGACATTTATATGCTTTGATTCCCTCCAAACTTTGCCACTCGAAGCACCTCTCCACCATGAACCCCAAGCCAAATTCGAATTTGCCTCCAGCTCCGATTGTCATCAATCCTAGGTCACAATGGTCATCAATGACCATCACAAAGTTCAGTCAAAACTTCCACAAAAAATCCTATGGATCAACACGAACAGCTTTCATGTTCGAAAATTTTGTTGAAAATGGCTAGAATAGGAGAAACTGATTTTTGAAAGAGAAGGAGGAGTTTATTATCTTTGATTTTGCAAAGAATAGAAATGATGAAGAGCAAAATAATAGTAGCAGATCAAAGGCGAAGAAGGCATGTATGCATACACATATATAGGCAAACAAGTTATGTTTCCCCGTTTTTCTCCTCCACCAAACATGGCAGGATCGAAGGCATGGAAATAGGCGCACAGCAAGTAGAATATGGGCAGAGATAGGGTGTAGATGTAAAGTGCAATGTGTGCGTGTGTATAAACGTGTGTTAATTTGTTTTAAATTTAGGGTCTAAAACACAATGTTCGCGTACGAGCCGCGAATGACTAGAAATAGGACACAATCACATACAACCCCGTAACGCTATCTCAAAACAATGATAAAACACACTGGTTAATTGAATTTTTTTTTAATTTTGAATACACTGATGCTCGACATAAAATACGTCAACCGACAAATTTAAATATTTTTCAATTCAAAATTATAAAAAAATCCTATAAATTCAAATAAAGGTCCATCATTTGAAATCAAGTCATTTTATTTCTAAATTGATTTGTTTTAACATTTTAAAAATATAAATAGAATATTTAAAATCAATTAAGCATTCTAAAATCAAAGTGATAAAATTCTGGGTCGTTACTATATTTGGAAGGGGCTATGGAGTCTAAGCCTCCTTTGGTTGCTCCAAGCTTTATCAAAATTCGCCACTTTAGGACTCGAATCGATATTTATATGTTCCTTCTTGTCCACGGTAATGGGAGTGAAGTCACCTACATGTTAGGGACTTTTACTTTGAAAAGGAGGAGGAATATCAATAAGAGCATCATTGCCCATTTCTTCATCTTTTAACGCTTCAATGGCCCTAACAATGGAGTCCTTAATAGAAATGGGTTTGCTCAGCTGAGATGAAGCAAAAGGTTCATCTTTATTCATCTTCCTTTTTTAGGAACATCATCCTTAACCCTTCCCTCTTTAGAAGCAAGGACAAGGATAGAGGAGCCTAAAATGAAAATAGAAGTTAATAAAATAATAATAATAGGAATTTAATATTAGCTATATTGAAATTCACCTGTAGGCTCAAGTTGAATTGGAGAAGAGGTGGAGAAAACATTTCTGTTTTTGGTAACCAACGATGGTTTCCTTTGAGAATTTCCTTACATCATTGAGGGTTCTCGAAGTATTATATGATTATCACGGATCAACATGCATTAATGGCGATTCTCTTTCGTCAAAAGCATAAGCCTATCACCCTTGCTCTCGGATGCCACAATCAAGGATTGAACAGTTCCATTACCATTGGGGCTTAACTGTTTAGAAGCCGAATCTAAAAGGAAACACCTATTGTAAGAAAGTGATGAATATGATATAGGTAACTTGAAAAAGAAACTTACTCGCAACAAAAAAAGTTCACCTAATCCCAAAGTAGCATTTGTTGTAAAAGAATTGAGTCTCCCAATCTTTGGTTTTGTTGACAGCATTGGAAATTAAACTTTTCGGAAGGGGATGAATGAGATACAATAGGTTACCCAACCGCTCATTAAGTTTTGTAGGGCATGCAATTTAATAAAGAACTTTAGCATTTGAGGAGGGAAGTTTAGCCCCCATGGCAAGAAGCTCCAAGCAAGTTAAATAAGTGTATGAGTTTGGAGATAACAAGATTGGAGCAATATTCAGGCATTCTAGAAATTTTAAGATAAAGCCTGGAAAAGGAAGATACACCAATGCTATTGTGGACTGGAGTGAAGACGAAAAACCCTTCTAGAGGATTATCGGTTCTACAGGAAGAACCTACAGGAATAGCTTCTATGCCTACAATTTCAATTTGCTTGAGAATGGAATCTACCTCTTCTTGTGTGGTGATGAATGACTGGTTAAGAAGATTATACACTTTCTTAGTAGAAGGAGAAGCTTTCAAGCTCTTAGCTGGCTTCTTGACTGCTTTGGTGATTAGTTTCTTGCCTTCCATTTGTTTGTCAACTAATATCACACCAAGTCAGAAAGGTGACGGTTAAAAGGATCATAATAAGTTTTTACATGCTAAAACAAAGGTAATAAATTAATTCATATGATATATAGAATCATAATACCAAAATGATAGAGGACTAGAAACCAACATGATACTCACAACAAGTCGTTACCATTGGATAATCAATGTTAACTTCATAAAGTACTTAAGATTTGGTCAAACAAAAAGTATATAAGTGGTTGAAGTTATAATGGTATAATATTTAATCATCCTAATATATCTTAAGCATCTTGATTACATCAATAAATTTATAAATCAATGTCGAACATCATATCAGTTGCGCTATCGAAAGCTATAGTGCTCTTCATAATAGTACTCAATATCGAAATAAGAATTAGCCAACATCATTAAGTAATGACGAAACAGTTGATGAATCAATGTCAAAATATTTCATATAAATAAACAATATATTTTTCTAGAGTATAAATAACTCATGAGTTTGTTACAATAATTGTGTTACAAAATGAATGTGATATTGATAAAGTGCAATATGAATAGCATTAATAAAATACGGCATAGAACCAATACGGCATAAAATTATAAAGTATTAGTTAAACGCGCCATAAAGTTAATGTGGTATGAAGTCAATGCAATAATGATTAGATGCAGAATACAGTCAGTATAGCATATGATATAGAATCAATGCGTTATGAAGACAATGCGATATTAATAAAGCGCGATATAAAATGTGAGGCAAGAATAATATGTGATATCTGCGTAAGCTAATGTCGCACCTTTTATTTAACTATTGGTAACATAGATATCTCGCACCATACTAATTAACAACCACTAAGTAACGCTATAAAGTGCCAATTTTGAAAATTAAGAAAAATGATGTCAGGTAATGGGTAACAAGTCTACTATTGATTAATCAAATAAATCATTTGAGTTATAAAGAAATTCATTGCTAATTCAACTGATAAGCATACCGAAAATATAAAGATTAACCACTCTGATGTAATATCAAAACCTAAGTCATTTGGATTCAAAACCTGTAACGACCCGCCTTTTTGGACAGTTTAAAACCGACGATCAATTACACATGTCGATTCCAAACCATTAAAAGAGCAGATAGTTATTGGGGTAATTAAGAAAAGAAAAGGAAGGGAAATAAAGGAAATGAAACAACACAGAATCTCACAGCGGAAGGCTAAAGTATAATAATAAAATAACAGTTCATGAAGCTGTTAATTAAATGAATACATTTGAAATGAATACATTTGATTATTATTATACAACATTTATCAGAGTTACATACACAGCAAATATCATACAACAATGCAGCGGAATGGAATGAATATAATAGTAGTAGATCATATACCAAATCTTCGTCTCCGTCCTCCAAGGAAATGATCTTCAACCTAAACTGAAAACTCAGGACTGACCCGAGCGTAATGAAAAGACAAACACTCGAGTCAGGACTAAATATCCTTATGAAAGTTAAATCAATCGTAAATAAATATGAGTGTAACGGCGTCGGAGATGTTTACGGGGTTTGACATCTCCTATCCAGTGTCATCGTGCGTGCAATAACTTAAGAGATGTTACGGGATTTTCCATCTCTCAAGGATCCGTGAAACTATCTACTATGTAGTAATATACGCTAAGTAGATAATGTCTATCAGTAATATAAAGTATCAAAATAGCGTTAAGGCGTTACCATAATCCCCCTTAACACATTTTATATTCCCAAAAGCATATACAAGACCGTAGTTTCCCCAAAACCGGAAGTCACCAGAGGGCAATCCATATACTCAAGGTACAAATCAAAACGTAGTGGTCGCGAATAGGATAATCAGTATGACAAGGTACATGAGGCGATACCAACTAGGATACTAGTAGTTGCGTGATCCGGACTGATGTTGAGCATAGCCAGCAGCTACCCCAACACCGCGAAACAACACTCCCAAATCAAGGGGTGCACCCAAATCGCATCACAAATGTAATAGATATGGTATCGAAGAAGTGTGTCCGCTAGAGGTGGCGAACCTCAATGGCCCGGCGCGGCTCCTGTTTTAGTCATGTCAGGGGTCATCCAATAATCGTTCTCTTTCTTCAGTCAACGCGTTCACCAAACCATCCACTTCATTCTGGATCAACACTCCGCGTATAATAGTTATTAAAGTGGTTTTCGGTATCGACAGAGAGTATGTCCATATCCGATCCCGGTCTCTTTAATAACTACGTATTATTACACCGTTGGCTCTTTTATATTTCAAATTGATTCATAATTTATATCAAAATATCATATTCGCTTCAAAATCAAATCCATTTCAAATATCAACGCATCTTTCAAAATATAAGGTTCCCTTTCGAAAAATCATTTTTCGCATCAATACCTCGTTTCGATTTCAAAATCATTTCGAATTTCAAATTTAGGTTGCAACTTCATTTAACTTAATTCATATTTAGATTCAAGATTTTAAATATAAACATTCACCTTATTGACCAGTTTGGAATTTTAGAAAATAGTTTTAAGTAGTTTAAAGTAGTTTAAATAATTAAAATAGTTAAAATACTTAACAAAAATTTTCAACAATATTCAAGTTTAAACCCAAATTCCAAATATGATTCAATTCCAAACTCGATGTCAAAATGTCATTTTTATATCACATTTACTTGGTAATCTTCAAAGCTCGAATCAAGGTTAAATCTTTAAACAAATCAATTTTCGAAATTCAATCAAATTCCAATTTTTAAATTTCAAAGTCTCGAATCATATTACTTAACAATTTCTTATAACCAAGATTTATTTCATCATTCCAAAACTCAATTTTTCAATAAATTCGATTTTTATAAATTGATTTCTATTTATAACCTTTAAATCAAAACATTTAAATAAACTTCAAATCGACGATTTTTAAAATTATTCATTTAGCCAATTCGGTGTCCGTATATAATTTTCTATCCTATGGCCAAGTAATTATTTATTTCAATTAAATGTCAGGGATGAATATATATTACTTAAATTAAATCACAGTATCATATGTATGCATAACAGGATATATATAAGCAAATAAACATCCAAACACTCAAATATCAACCAATAACATCCATCGAAATACATCGTCCAATAGGCAATACAATTCAAGGCAATTTCATAGTTATCGATGTCAGGTAAGTAAATTGCAATTCAATTTCAATTTCAATTTAACTGTCAATTTGAGTTTTCAACGGTTAATTCAACTAACAAGCAATATGATAATTAAATTTATATCAAACAACGACAATAAAATTCATATCACTTTATAATGACAATTTTAACTAGCATAAAAATATTCAGTACGTTGTGAGCGTTATAAAACACTCACCTTGATTTTACGATTTTAAATCAAATCGAACGACGTTCGATTTAACTCAAAATTTTCTCTAGCTCCAAATGATTCCAATCCAGTTCCATTGCGTAGTCCTCGTCGATACGATTCCAACGCAAAAAGTTTCGTGCGTTTTCGACCTCGTATGAAAAAGTTATGCTATTTTAAAGTTTATACGAATTTAAATATACAATTTCAGCTTTATTTTAAATATCAAACCCTCAACTCCATCCTGGCCATCGATTTCTGCATCTTCAGATCTGAGCCGTCCCTCATCTCTTCTTCCTCAACGTGACAAACGCACGTATAAACAACCCATAGCCGCCGTTCTTCAAGCAATTGTCACGACCACCTCGACGACTTCCAGAACGATCAGGACCCATCATCTCGAAGGCCTTCGCGAGCTCCATCTTCACCGTGAGTATGGTCAAACTCGGCTGCACCTTTGGCCTCGAAAAACGTGAAAAACGCAGCAGGTTTGAACGTGATTTCCCGTCGATCCGTGGCTCCGTTTTTGATCATCTCCGTATGGATTTGAAGCTTTCATCGTGCTCTACAACTTTGTAGTTGAGAGTTTTTGCTAATTGTTGATGGATTGAGAGGAAAATGAGAAAGAAGTTTCGAATTTCGTGGCCATTGATTCAGGAAATGGCGGCTAGGGCTGAAGTCAATTAGGGTTTCTGGATTAAAAAATAATAAAACTGCCTCGGTTTGCGTGCGTATATATATAGGTAGGTCCAAAATCATCCGAACTCCAATCGAGACGTGCCGCCAGGCGTTTATAAGGTTTTACCCCCATTCCGGACGCAATGGAACTAGTTTCAAGGCCTAATTCGATCATATGTGAGAGTTACGGAAATAAACGATCAATTTTAAATTAAACCGATTAAACGATTTTCTATGCGTTTTGGCTTGCCCCGGACAAACGGTAAATCCGTTTGACTTGAAATTTGAAATCTTACAATAATATAACATTACAGATCCAATGAAACTAGTTTCGTTGAAATCCGAGACCGTTTGAAAAATGACTATTTTTAACTCGCCAAATTAATATTAAACAATTTCAACGCGTTTCGAGCTGCCACGGTCAAACGACAACTCCGATTGCTACGAAAATTGAAATCCGATAATAACTAACTATTACGGATCCAATAGAACTAGTTTCGTCCAATTCTGAGACTGTTCAAAATTTGGCTATTTTTCAGGCGATAATTAAATATTAAAATATTCAATTTTCACAAATAAATTTTAAATTCAGTTTTAAAAGTTCTATAACATCACTATAACTCCAATATGATAAAATAAAATTTTACAAATCATTTTTAATCATATTAAACCCGTTATTTTATTTATCCAATAAATTCCAAATATTTAATTTAGACAATTTCCCTTATCCAATAATTCATTATCTTTTGAAATATTGAAATTGAACTTATAAGATTCAACTTTTAAAACCATTTCAAAATTTAGAACACTATTTTCATTTTACAGTTATTCAATTATTCAATAAGTTTTAAATATTTAATTTAAACAATTACGTGTTCAATATTCAATATTTGATTTCAAATAGATTTTACTTATCAATCAATTACTCTATCATACCCAATAAATTCAACATTTAATATCCTATTCAACTATTGATTGCAAAGTCATTCACTAAGTAGCTCTTTTTTTCATTACTTGGATAATTATTGCAATTCATTCCAGTTATTATTATTCCAAATGAATTACAAATTTTTTTCTAACATTAAATCACGAAATCTTATTAAATTAGCTAATTTAATTATCGAAAATTTACGGGTCGTTACAAAACCCCCAAACCAAACCCTAACAGTTATACGAATAAAAGCTTGGAATTAAACTCGTCGACTCAATCTAACAAAATAAAATTTGTACCTTGATTTTAGCATTTGTATTTGAAGATCAAGATGTTTAAGAAAATTTGTGGAAATTAATCTTATTTGCTTGAGCTTTGGGGTTACAGACGGAAGAGGAATGAATGGAACGTTTCTGTATTTATTGAAGAAGAGGAAGAGGAACAGGCATCATTGACTCAATTTGAATGGACAGCCATATTTAATTGGAATACCAATAGGCAGTAAAGGTGGATGCCGAAATTATTGACTTGAAAAGTCAACGCTTCCACTACTCATATCGATGTCAAAGGAATGTGGCATGTCAATGTAGTCATGATGCCGCCTCAATAAACAGTACCGATGGTGTGGTAATAAGCTAAAGCCGAAGATATGAAGGATTACAGTGTAGTTTCACATCTGTACCGCTAATCCTCAATGTCGCTCCTAATCAATGAGGGTTAGAATGCAATGCCGCGTGTCATTAGTGAGGCCGAGAAGGCCGAAAGATATCAATACTGCATGGAACCAATGCCACATCTCTCCAAGGAAGTGATGATATTGAATGCAATCAATACTATGAGTCATCACTGTATGTCAACATGACCTATGTCACATCTCATTGATGTTGTGTTACATCAATGCCGCCTTTCACTTGTAAAGATGGAATGAATGCTACCCCTTATCGATACCGCTTGACATCAGTACCACATGCTATCGATGTCGTTATATGATGATATCATCACTATTCATGCCATATGTATAATAATGGCACACTTCAACCACCATTAGACGATGTCGCTCATTGATACTAACATACTAACATCGCTCTATTTCAATGTCGCACCCTAATCAAGCTGCTTCAAATTAGTGTCGCTCTCTAACAATAGTGAAGACCAATCACCATAGAAGATGCCATCAATACAGAAGGATGTTAGTGTTGCATTTGCCTACTAGCGAGATAGAGACGAAGTACTACCATACATCAAAGACTGTCGAAGATTATCACAGAACAAAGCCCAGCACCATGCGGCATTGACAATACCGAAGATTACGCATGCTGAAGATCAAGCTTCATGTCTGTGCCCACCCTAATAAATACAGATCTAGAGGTAATGGAGAAGGGACGAATCATTCTTGTCTCTTTTCTTACATTTTAAATCTTGTAACTCTAAATTGATTTGGGGATTAAGAGTCAATTATAGCACTTGAACTATTCCACTTTAGACGATGTACATTCAACATTATATGGTATAAGAATAAAATTACTTGAATTATGGCTTGCTTTCGAGTTCCAAAGCATTTTCGATTCTTACATCATAACGTTCTTTGAATTCCAAAAGAACTTATATTCTTGAGTTTGACTGCTCTACATGGTTTGAACTACGGACTTTTATATGACATGCGATACGACTTTAGTTTTGACATTGAACATGCATAAGACTTTCATGGATTCGATATGGTGTATATCCCATCCTAGCAACTAGCCTATGATTATTTTAGCTTAGCCAAATCCACTTTCCGTATATATTTGGAGTTGACGAAGAATTCGTTAATAGTAACTTTATATAACTCTCTGAAGCACATGAAAACCGACTGGACCAAATGCACCGAAAGAATCATCAAAATGACCACATACATTGGAATTGGAAGGAGTAGTTGCATTTAACCTTTTGGATGCATTAAAAGGTTCTTTAAAAGAATTGGAAGCAACATATAAAGCATTCGAGGGTGCCTATGACTTCTTTGTAGCCATAGGTTTGCTTATTACATCTAGTGATATGTGCGTATAGTCTAAAGCGCGTATTTTATAAACTAATAATATTTGAAATAAAAGACCAAATCATTATTAAGTATTTATGTTACAACTTGGTAGTATATTTCAAAAATAAAAACTTTAAGCAACGAAAACCTATATTTTTAAATTATTTCCCACATGGACGTCTTGCATATACTCGACCCAATCATCAAATGATTATTCATCATCGTTTAGCGGAGGAAAGCATTTATGTTAATATAACGCGTAATACTTGTACACGTAAAAATTAATTTATAAATATCACAATCGATAAACAATTAAGTATTTCATGTTGGTAATTTGAATGTGCAATACAAAATATTTAATAATAAATAATGTCGAAAGAGTCACCTTATCTTTAACCTGTGTCTTTTTCAAATGACTTGGCAAGATGAAGTATTATCAAAAGGTTAGTCGCCATCATTGTTGGGTAAAGTGAAGTCAAGCATTCCATTCGAATCAATATAATTCGTATTACGCCTTACACTCCTTGAAAATGCGACAAAACCAAGTATCAAAATTGACTCCAACTACACCATTTATACCAATAGAATGAAATTAGTTAATCAAAACAACGAGGTTAAAACGCATTGTAAAAGTTGGAAAAAAAAAATGAAAAATTTTACCATTTGAAGGACTGACTGTGACTATGACGTTGACACTCCTTTGATGGGATTGACATCTTCTTGAAATGATAACTCATCGTTGGTCAGTAAGGATGATGCATTCAAGTCAATTTGATGCACATTTTGAGTCATGTTTCCTAATATAAAAAGATAATTATAACATAATGAATAAAAAAAGAGCAAAATTTATATCATTAATATTTAAACATAAGTTTGTTCTTTTTGATTGTAATAAGAGGCATTAGTACATGTCCACAATGATCATCAATATTACTACCACGAATAGTGAAATCTGAGATTGTGTTTTGATGGCAGTGCTTCATATGCTGACATCACCAATTAAAGTGCGTTATCTTATAAATTCTAATGCTCTTTGCCTGTACATAGTTTAACTTGATTTTACGTCATTGAATTGTAATTGATTGATGTAAGAGCTTTATATCGTCTTTATGATTGCTTACTGCTAGTATTCTTCGCATGATATCGCTATGTAAATGCTCTCATTTAGAAGCTAATGGTCGGCTACATCTAGACCCATTTAACGGTCGGGTCGGGTCATATGTGGGTCGACTAGAAACCGACCTAGCCTATATAAGACAAAAGCAAACTTATCTAGGCAAACCGATCAAACAGGATCGGATCGTATCTTATCAAGTTTTTAGCGTGCTATTAATTAACCTATTACACACAACTTTTGGTAATAGAAGATTTGTCCAAAAAAAGAATTGCTATGATGAGATTTATATCCTAAACATGATGTCTTAGCAAATCAATCAAATGCTAAGAGAAAGCAGCATGATAACAAAAAAATCGTCTCGCATCGAATAGCCATTGTTAACTAAGAACCATAAAAGATTTTATGTTTGGTTACCTTTTGTTTTGTAAGTTCGTTATTTGTGTTCCTGTAGGATTATCTGTTTTGATGTTGATTTACTTTTTAAAAAAAATGTAATTGGGTTATGGGTACGGTACCATACAGTATTGTGGTAAAAGTTGTGTATACCTGGATATTGACATATTGTGTGAAAATAAAATAAAATAATGAATTAGGCGTCTCTGTAGTAAACCAATAAATACAACTATACCTTCACCATTCAGTCAACCAAAACTACATTGTTCGAATAAAACTAGAGAATTTAATGAATAAAGAATAGAACCAAGGCTTAAACCATCCTGATACATTGTGTGCATTACACATTAATATTTGACTTTCCAAGATCAGAAACAGAGTTTTGCAAATATAAGCTAATAAATTCACTCATCAGTGACAGTTCAATATAGGACTGTTATAATCATGGTTACCGTTACCATTTTATAAATACCGTTATCATACCATTTTTAACGGTAAACTAAAATTGTTTGTACTAATTATGTTGGTATACCAACTTCACTTGAAAATGGAAACCGATTGACTGATCATGGTATGGTAATTACCATAAAAGCCCTAACTCAACCAAAACAACAGTACTCAATCGCAGCATTTGCATGACACTTTACATAATCACCGCAATGAAAAGGCATCATTTAATTTGACAAGATTTGCATAAGTAAATGCTTAAACGATATACCAACAACTTCTGCATCGTCTGCCTGTATACGTAGCACGAACCATACATTAGTGAACATTCATATTAGGTGACAGGACATGCGTATCTACTCTAATCCAATGCTAAAGAACACGTTGTCGAAAAACAATTGACAATGTGAAGAATGAACTCTTGGTATTTATATAAATCTAAACACGAGTACACGAAGAAAACTCATAATCTTGCCGAAACATCCAAAGAAATCGGAAACAAGTTGAAACACAACACGCATCTAAAATTCGTTTCTAAACAAACAATAAGCATTAGAAAAATAACCAATCTTAGCAAGTATTACCAAAATAACCAATCTTAAACAACCCACATGTCCGGCTTCAATAAATTGGACGCAGCAGCTGCATCAACATGAAATGAATAATCTTTATGGACGCAACCAACACCATCAAACATACTAGTATTACCACAACCAAAAGAGACATTTATTGCACTTTTTGCATTGCAAAAAGTGAAGTATAAAAGAATGGTTTATATAGTGTTGTTTTACATTAAGATATACAAATATTACTTTTTAGACTATATATAAAAATTAGAATAAATATATAAAATTTTGAGGAAAACGATCTTAGTGCCATGAGCCTGGTCTCCTGCTTGAATAACTTGAACCTTATGCTGTCATTTTCTTTAACTTTTCTTCTACTTTCTTGATTGCCTGAGTTAGCCGCCTCACATCATAGGCTTCAGATAGTTCACTTCTAAACTCCGACTGCAGGAAAAGAATTAACAAAAATTACTGTATTTTTTTTCTTCTTGATTTGAAAAGCAACCAATGCCCAAATAATACGGTATAGAACTTGGAAGGAAAAAAAAAAGGTTTAATGTGGTTAAAAAATAACGCTTCTTATTCAGATGATTATTTTGCTCTAACATTCCAAGTATCCAAGATTTTTACCGTGAACAGTTCTGATCAAATACTTGTATTTTCGGAAAAAAAATAAAGAATTCTAGTTTAAACTGAAGTCATAGAAAAAACTAAAAGCGAACTTCTGCAACTGAATCTCTAAAATATCCTCCAGTGGATGCATATCTCAAAATTATTTGATATTTAACTTTACATTTATATTCTTTTTCAATTTAAATATGCATAAATATGTGAACTGCTCTATTCCATGGGAGAATGTCTAAAGTATGATCCTTTTAAAGGTCACCTTAATTATTGTTTTTATACAGTCCACTATTGGTAAAGGCAATTGATTGTATATGATTCATCGTTGTTCGTTGTTTTGCCCACTATCAGAGTTGCATAGATACCATTTTATTTTTCATACTGCATCGCACCTCTACATCACGGGCATGCTTTGATCAAGCGTTCTGGCTAAAGCAGGAAATCTTTATCATGTAGATGTTCCTATAATAGTCTTAACTAATTTGCTAAGAATTAGTTAAGTGTTGTGTTACTATCATCCTAATTTTGTCATGTGAAATTACCAAACTGATGAATGTTTTAATCAACCTTTTCTTATTTCTCAAGCTATTCATGTTTAATGCATGATATTTGTTTCATCTTTTATGCCAAATGTTAGATATTTATTAAAGACTAAATCAGATCTATCACGTTTCTTTTTCAACAATTTACCAAGCATGGGCTTGTTAATTGTTGACGATACTATATAAGATATCTTTACTGCACAATATGATTTATTTTGAATGACTAATAGCTAACATATCTTCTTTATTGTAAGATATTCATCACCAATTCTTTGTTATATGCTAAGGCAGCCAAACCAAAATGAGAATCTTTCCTATACCTTATTGTCTTCTCTATATGTATGTGCCTAATACAAAGTTAGCAGCTTCAAATGAAGAAGTGAATTTCTCTATATCATCAGATTCATCCTCATCCAAGACGTAGAAGATGAAGTTAAATCTCAGTCAATAAGAACTATATATTGGTCGATAAATCAAGTCATCTTTCTATTGTATTAGATTGAACAATGCTTTTGTTTATGGAAATGCGTAAGATTAACATAGATTAGCATACGGCATTGTTTTTTTTTTTTAAAACAAATTTCTTTAAAATACGCGATAAAAAGAAGAAATCTTATATGACAATTTTGTTAGTAGAAAGAATAAATATTTCAATTGCCATTTATAAAATTCCTAGAATACAAATATATGCATTATACAGTTTCTCAATAATATTATAACCTGTTAAAATAATAAATATTTCCTCTGGACATGGACCAAGATGGTAGATCAATAAAGTTAACAAGTTGACAAAATACGATAATATCTAACCGAATATCAGAACCATTTGTTTTCATGAAGTAACATTCTACATCTTTTTGAATTAAATATGGTGCTTCAGTGAAATATCGACCAGGCATTATTTTTTTTACTTGAATTTATATCTATTTGAATCTCAGATTTGACTATTATATTTCTTACAAGGATAAGGAGAGTGTTTTCCATATCGAACGAGATATCACCAAGGTTCATTTGCCTTGATATAAGTAACAAATTTTCTAGTGTGTTACTGAATAACTATGGAAAAAAACCAAATGACAACAGTGTACATATAAACAAGTACCGAAGATGCATTACTTTTCTTTTAGTATAGTTATAATAAAATTAATTTAATACTCAATGATGTCTGATGAATTAACTTTTTAATGCTAGTCTCACTGTTATTTAATTATTGGGGGTTTGTTGATAAATGTTTACTGTAAACGTGTGCGTGTCTACACAAACTATAATGAAATTTCACCTCTAAAAATGTTAGAACTAAAAAGAACTAAAACATATTTCTAGATATATTTTCGCATAGAAGTTTTACAAATATATTTACCTTTAAAATACATTTTTATATATTCAGATATATTTACCTTTAAGGTGTAATAAGATAGTTATTCATCGGCAACCTTATGAAAAGACAAGGACTATGTGCTAAACTTTTATAACTAAACGAATTATACCTTTAAATTACATAAAAATAAATAAGATAGCTTGATTGATTCTTTGACGTAAACCTTCACAAAATTCTTAAGGGAGTGAGATATTAGAAGCATAAGCCTATTCTTGGACACTTTGAATGGACCGATCGACGCATTTAACGTGTCTTATGTCAGAAGCAAGCTTACATTGTAACAAATGTAAGTCTACATCATGGTTCACCGTCGGTTCACTCGAACCTCAAAAGAAAAAAGTAAACATTAGTATTGGTCTTACGTCAAACGCAAGGTATAGTGGAATGGATCAAACTTAAGGGGTCCTAATTCAGATGATAGGGTGTTATTTCGTTTGGCTTGTTCTATTAACACCCCGAAAGTGACCTTACACGTCCTATTTTAAAAAATAAGCATTTCGTTACATTTTTCCCTGCCACAAATTCAAATAGATTCTAATTTCAACAATTAAAATCAAAAATCCTAATCCTAAACAAAAATACAAGGAAATGAATTCATGAGTTATAGATACATAAATTACGAATATCATAACATATTTTCATTTAGATCTCAAAACAAATTAATCTACTAATAACAGTTCTAGTTTTGAATTAGTTGCAACATAAAAATCAAATACACTGCATTTATATCATGTCAACTGTGGAAGACAACAGAAAATTAACCGATATCCATCGGGATTTCCTTTCCTTCTGTATCAGTTCTAAGGACTGGCTTTTATAGACATGAAGTGCGCGTTTTTTTTTTCTTAACAAAATTATATTGATTACATAAAAAGAGAGACAATGCGAGAAGTTGAAGAGCAAGAGAAACGAATTGGTATTATAAGATTTGATAAAAGAATAGAATAGAAAGAAGGGTGTTTGTGGAATTATTGGTAGGTGAAAAGGATTACGTAAGGCGTGAATTTTGTTAAGAAAACGACGAGGTGCGTAAGACATTTTGCGGGATGTTAATAGATGCTATCATTTTGTTTTTATATACAAACACATTTCTAACGATCATAAATCCAACTTCACATTTCAACTTTCAACCCAGTTCAATATGTCCAAGGACGTAATTTAATCAACAATTGTTCACTCAACTCCAGGTCATTCAACCTTAGCTTACCTAACCCTATTCTACTCAATTATTTGCTAGCAAACGCACCATATATGGCAAGGCATAAACTTACTTTGGTTAAATTGCTATTTAAATTTTTTTTTAGAAATATTCAAATCAAAAATCCAAATACCACAGAAGAAAATATCCTTACAATAACATAGTCATAGAAATATCTTTTTAAAAGTTGGATTATAGTACAAATATATCATTATGTTGCTAAATTAATTAACAATGAAATCAATAATCAAAATTTAAAATCTTTGAAGATTTTTTCGATATGAACTTGTTTGAGTGTCAAATTTTTTCACATATGATGGCCTGAAATTCTTGTGATAACTTTCACTTTGTTACATATATAAACATATAATTTTTGACCTATACGTATTTTTGATAACATTATATCATGTGGTTGAAATTAGGTGGATTTGAGGTGTAGCAAAAATGATACACATATATATAGGATCCATAGCTCCCTTTGTTTAGCACCATCGTCTAGTCCCTGATTTCAACCACATGTTTAAATAATATGTCTTTCTCTCTCCTATGACACAGACATGTTATTTAAATATAAATTGAAATCAGGGGACTAAGTGATGGTGCTAAACAAGGAGCCGCGGATCCTAGCTCCTAAATTGTAATTCGAGGTAGATATCCAGGTTACATCCATCTTGTCCGATATTTAATGCAATATCTCGTTAGTCAAGAGATATTGTACGTGAATACCCTAAACCAAGTGAGATCAAATCCAAGAAATAAACATTGCTTCTCCTTGCACTATAACTAACACATCTTAATTCTACATCTCAACATATAACCAATGACCAAAATCATGAAATCTAATATAATAAACGTTTATTATGTGAAAGTCTAAAGTATGTCATATTGGAAACTACTTACCATCAAATAAATATTTAAAGAGACCATGTTGTCCATGTATAGAAGCAACAAGTGAAAAAATAAATAAATAGCAATGTCAAAATTGCAATACCTTTTCCAATTTATCTGCTCGCTCCTTAATCTCGTTTTCCCCTAACCCCATTTCATTCTTAACCTTCATCAAAAGTACCAAATGCTGCTTCAAAAACTCATTGCAATGCTTCATCACAAAACACCCTGGAAAAGCTGAGCCGCATCCAACTTGATAAAACGGGCAATTCACCATTTTCATCCTACAAACAGTAATACAATGCCTATCCATCTCCCTCCTCAAAATCATCTCCCCACACTTTTGCTCGCATTCCAAAACCTTATATGCACAAACTCCATCATGCTCATCCTCATGCATCTTACTATATACCACCTTACATCCTTCATTCCCACACTTAGCTGGCCTAAATTCACACTTCACTACATGGCTATTCAACTCAGCTTCTGTATCAAAATACTTTCCACAATGGAACTTCTTCTTAAAATCAAGATTCTTGATCAATTCATCTGATATAGCTTCTCTTCTATCGATGCTCCAGAAATTGGTCAGCTCCATTTCCTGAACGAAATCATCAATCTTGTCTTCCCTTGAATCGGACAAAATCCAACCAGACACTTTTCCTAATAGATTGCGGCGAGATTCAATGAATTCCTCGGTTAAATAGGAGACGATATCGAGGGGGTCGTCGAGATCAATGTCAGGCGGGTTCTCGGTGGGATCGGCAGCTAGGGCTAGCGTTTGGGGGATGATGGTTTGGGAGCGTTGGGTGAGATGGGAAATGAGGAGATGGCGGAGATCGACAGCAACGGAGGCGGGGGAGGAAAAGATGGAGGTAGCAGTTGAGTCGACGGCGGCCGCGGAGAGAGCCGGGAGGAGGAGTGTGGCGATTTTGTGGGTTAGAATTGAATCGGAAAAAGGGCACATTTTAGTGGTGAATGGAGAGGTGGTAGGGCTAGAATCGGAGATGGGGATATTCGTGCTTTCAGGATCCATGAGACCGGCGAAGGTGGAAAAAGAATGATAAGGATCAAAGAAGAATAAAAACTTGCCTGAAAACTTCAAAACTCGAACATGTTATGTGTGGTGCGGAGGACGGGCCTCATGCGCTTCTTAATACTATAACAAAAAATAATAATAAAAACTGTAAAGTTTGTATTTTCTTAATACGAAAAAAGCTATTTAGTCCCTCATTCTTTTACCATCTAACAAGTTTTCTTCTATCCATCTGGAAAAAAAAATAAAAATACCAAATGTTGATACCCACAATCCTCCTTTATTATTGAACCCATGACGCCCATCGCCGTCGAACTTGCCACTACTCTTCACCGTCGAACCCGTATCTTCTTCTTCTTCTTCCCTTGCTAATTCTCATATGCATAAAAATTCTATTGAAAATAAAGTGTTAATTGATCAATGAAGAACAATAATGGTATGGAAGAAAGTGTGATAAAAATTCAAAATAATCAATGAAAGAAAATGAGGGTTTTTTTTTTTGGTCATTGTTTTTTATTATTTCTATTGTTATTTCAATAAATATTTTATTTTTAAGATTTGTTGAATGATTTTTTGAAAAACAATGCAGTTGAAGATGTCCAAATTGAGAAAATTGGTATCGACAATGTTGATGTAAGTATGGTATGCTTGTAAATATTGCACTTTTCATTACAATTATTTGACATTAACAAAAATGTTTGCATGGCAAGGGATAAAGAGACACAAGGTGAAAATATGATCAAAATTATTGATGATATGATGGTTGAAGATCAAACAATTCTTCAACATAAGGAATCAACTATTTTTAAAGTGTTGAAATTGATGAAACAAATAGCTTCATAATGGATGAAGTAAGTTGTTAATGAATTGTAGTGATTTTAACATTATTATTTGGATATTTTTTCGGTTACCCTTCAAAAATTTCAAAATTCACTTTCGTCTCCGCTCAAATTTTTTTTTCTCAAAATACGTTGTTAGATTTTCCAACGAAAATATAAAGTTTAAACCATATATATTTAAAGCTAAAATTGCAAATATTTGCATTCTACATTGCAAATATTTGCAGTTCTAACTGCTTATTTTTTAAAAACGAAAAATTTGTAGTCCATGCTACAAGAATACGCATTATACACTTTAAATTTACAGTTCACACTACAATTTTTCATTTTACAAATTGGTAGTTATAAAGACAAATATTTACAGTTATATCTATAAATATCGGTAGTTCTAGAATAAAATATATGTAGTTTAAAATGCATGTTTTGCTAGAAACTTTGGCATAAGTGATTTATGAAACTTGCTTTCATGAAGAATTTTTAAGTATTAAGTTTGAAAATAAGGTATGGATCCTAATTCCACTTATTATTTTATCATTATAATTTCAAGTTTTTGGTTCTAACTACACGTATATATATTCCCTATATTCATATGAAATTATCTTATGCATATTAAAGTATAATACATATGTATATATAAACATTAAACAAAACCAATTAATGCGATTAACTAATTAAATATAAAATAATTTTAAATAAATTATGACTTTATTTTAATAGATAGTTTAGATCTAATGCTAGTTAATAGACTTCATATGCCCATTAAGATCCAAATAGGGGTTTTTTTTCAAAATTTACCCTTTTCACTCGCTTTCCAAACATGACAAACTAACAATGGTCATCTAAATTGAGTGATACACGGTCTTTCTTGCTCTCATGAAATGTTTGAGTTTTACAGTGAAGGTCTTCCATTACCACTTGAAATAATAGAAGAACATTGGACAAAACTGAACTATATTCCACAAGTTGAAGAGTCAATGGAATTTCTTCATACTTTGGAGTTCTTATATTTTAAAAAATTATATGACTCGTCTACATAGAAGAAAAAAATGATCATATTAATAAAGCTAAAATAAATAGCTTTACCATCAATTACTTTAATGATAGAATCTAAAATAGCTCAACACAAAGGAAGTCCATCCAGTAGTAAAAAGTTAACTACCAAACAAAAAAAACAATATCGATCTACAAAAACAGATCCGTCATCCTTTGAATATTCTAAAACTAAGGATAAAAAGTTTCTCAAGGAAGTGCTAATAAAGAAAATTAAGGGGGTCTCTCTATGGGTAATTATGTAATTTGGTACATATCATAACTTTGAAATCAATCTTGTTCGAAATAAATTATGGTTTCGATATTTGTTTTTTATTATATGTAATGTTATATTATGATATAAATAATGATTAAATAATCATTTAAGAATGTACGCAAGAGAGCAAGTAAGGTAGGAAGAAGCCACAGAAAGTTGGAATTTCATAAACCAAACTGGCTAGGGTTCGAACCAAATCAAACTGATGTAGAACTAATCAATACTAGACTGGTGGTATCACTCATGTCAGACTAAGGGAGGATGTCTCGCCGCAAGTCAATGTTGATGTTGGAACCACACACTTAGTGTCGAAAAAAGGACTGCCTAAGTTCATACCGATCGGTACACAGGTGGTTGATCCATTGCACGGGGCCACAATGTAACCCACCATGCAACCTAAGAAGCTTCCTGATAGCGGAGGGGCGAATCATTGGGCTAATGCATCGATTGTTAGGTGAGCAGAATAGGAGACCAGAGCTTGGCAAGATGAACCATAGTGACTTCATTGCAAACATTAATATGCAGTCCACCCTTAAATTTTAAGACACTGGTAATGGAGAAATACGTTAGAAAAACCCATCTTTGAACACATTTGAGATGCTACATTAAGCATATGGAAGCAGTTGGAGTTACGAAGGAAGTAGAAGGTTGGAGAAAACTTATGAAACAATCTTGCATGTTTCATAGACTTAGCAGCCGCTAAGTGACAACATAATGAATGGATCGTCCTTGTGGTTGTTAATTAAAGAATTTATAAGAAAATGGATTTTTATAAGGAATTTAAGAAAAATTCAACTACTAATTTAGATGATGTAACAATCTAGAATTTAAAACATTGTAAATAGGAATATTTAATTAATTTAAATATTCAAATTTGATTCGAATGTAATAAATAATAAGAAAATCAATTTTTGATAAAACAACTAGATTTTAATAATGTATTTCTGATTGAATTTACTGGATTTTTCTATAATTTTAGTTTGAAAATATTTAAATTATCATTTAACGTATTTTAGGCAAACAATGGTACTTTTGAAATTTCACTAAATAAAATTATCAGTATATTTTATTGTTATTCTAGGATCGTGTTACATTATTGTACGCAATCATATTTTTTATTACTATCGTTCATGGTATGTACGCGAATGGAGTATTGGGTAGCGATATACCATTAACTTCTTTCCAAAACATTCCAAATCAAATTCAAATATAACTCTTTTAAGCAACCCATTAATGATGATTTGGGTTTGATATGATATGCCTTGAAGTTTTGGTTTTGGTTTGATTAGTGGTTAAGTAATTGGTTTTGGCTGTAAGCTTGTGCACTTAGCCTTTACTTCACCTTGATTTTCATTTCACTTCTCATTTAATTTTTTCTCCTTCTTCTTCTTCTTATTTTTCTTCCTCTGTAAAGGAAAATAATACCAACTTCTCCTTTCAATAATCCTTATCTCCCAATCCATTCACTTTCAACCACATCATCCAACATGAAAGTTGTTTTTTAAGCCTCCAGTATTTTATAAAAATGCTCACCTGAGTCTTTGTTGAGTGTGGTGGCCAAAATAGTGGGTGGTCGGATTTGGTCGTGTTTCGACGATAACGAAATGGGGAATGGAGGATATGTTTGGGTTCGTATCATTGATTTGAGATTTTTAGAGGAGTTCACGGAGTCTAATATCGCCAATATTGGTTGTGCATGGGCGATGATCATTTTTCGACCACTTGGAATTACGGACATCATGGCGGACTTGGAGAGGAGCGGCTGCACTTGGAGGAAGGTGGGTCAAGGCGGAAGTGCTGATGGTCCGGTGGTCAAAGGAGGCTGGACGAGGTGGAACTAGGGTTTCAGTGGTTGTCATTTTAGGGTTCGGATTTATCTCATGCCATAGAAAAGGAGGAGGTCAAGTTCACCGGGGTTGGGCTTAGAGGCATGGCAGAGTGTGGCGATTTCGATGGTGGTGGTGGCATGGTCTTGGGCTAGGCAAGGCGGTAGCCGGAGGTGGTTGATTAAGGCGTGTTTTAAATTTTTGAAAAAGCTAGGTGCAAATTTATTTGGAAGATGTGGCACTGCATCGAGCGAGTGGTGTAGGTGTTGGGCCTTGGGCCGGTTGAGTTGGGTTGAGATTATATTAATTTAATTTTATTTATTTATATAAATGCGTGCTGAATTTAAAATAGGATATCTCATTCATATTAAATTAGATTTACCCATGGATTTTTACTTACACTCTTTTTAATGAGTATAACATTATGATATAGTTTGTTGATAGTTTTAGTAAAGTACAAATTTTATGATAAAATAATAGCGATTGAGTATAATTAAGTTATTTTAGATAATAACATGGTTAAATTAATTACACTTCATCGGTGATATCTATTTGGCCAAATAGAACACCATTCTTTTAAATTAAACTAAATATTTTATTTTGGATATCTACTAAGTAAAATAAATCCAGTGTTGCTATTATATTAATTTGGATATTTATTTATATGCTAGTTGATTATTATTGGATAAGTGATGTATTATATACTTGATTATTAATTATGGTTTTCATTTACACATATGCTTATCTATGTAAATACCCGTAATATGACTTGGAAAGTGAATTAAAAATAAATGTTAGCTTGTTAAGTACTATAGTGGTTACCAAGCCCCTTTCTTAATTTGAAAAGTCATGGATTTAAATTAACTTAAATTTTATAACAATTTGACGTTAAGTGTTATATGAATATAAATGATTTAAATATAGAGAGAAATGATGTTTAAAGTCAATTAATTAATTTATTAACGACGTTTGAAGTTAATTAATTATTTTATTAATGGTGTTTAAAGTTAATTAATTGTTGTATTAGTGATGTTTAAAGTTAATTAATTAATAATTGAAGGTGTTTATAAATAATAAATTGTTTTATAAATGGAATTTTACTTTAAAAAAAGAATTTATTAAAGGAGCATATAAATTTGAAAAGAAATCTTGGAAATTTGAAAAAAGTATTTTAAGGATTTTAAAGTGGAATTTTTAAGAGACTATAATATTCAATTATAGGAAGAGATTTTGGAAAGTAGGAAAAGAAGTTTGATATATAACACTTTGTTTTAAATGAATAGTATATGGAAATTTAGTAGTTCAATACTTGGTTCTAAAAGTCGATGCGTAGACTGATCCTCTACTTGTGAGATCTAGAACCAAATTTTCAAGGCAAGATGTAGGATAAGTCAATCGAAAACATGTGAAGTAATGAGATATATAAATAGATTTTTAGAAGAGATTTATAAAAGGAAATTCATAAATAATTTTAGATATTTATAAAAGAAGTTTTATAAATTAATTTAGAGATTTATAAAAGGATTTGTAAATATGGAATGTGCTTATAAAAAAAGAAATTTTATAAAAGAAATGTGATTTGATTTTCTTAATTAATATTTCTTAATTATGGTGGTATGGAAGCATTCTTTCCATACTTAACACCGAGTGAAAAGTGGTTTGGGTTTAAAGTAAACAATGTTTTATATGATATTTTTTTTTGGCCTAATTAAATAATGAATCTGAAAAAAGAGAAAATCTTACTTAAGGTTTGTTAATTTACCTAGACCGTTGAGATAAATATATCGAAATTTCTCAAGGTATGGAAAAAGTAATAATGAATAGTGATTGAGTAGTGTACATATGTATATTTTTGTAAAAGTATTTAATATAAGTTGTGAAGACCCGCAAATCTGTACTCCTTGAATATACACTAATCTCCATAGATTAACTCAAGATGAACAGAAATACGAATTCTCAATATTTAAGAAAAAGAAAGAAAAAGAAAAAGGATAGAAGAAGAGAGAAAAGATAGAAAATAGAACGGAAAGGAAAACAGCAGAACAATATCAGAATCTCACAATCGCAGCGGAACAACATATAATAAATAAATGAATAATCTTTAAACAAAGAACTATATCAGTTATTACATTTCATCACATTTCATTACATTACATTACATCAGAGTGTACAACATCAAACAACAACAAACAGCGGAGAAAGAAATACTATATACTAGTAATACGCCATGTCATCCATCTTGCCTCCAGCAACTCCAGAATATCCTGATAAACCAAACTCTTGACTGCCCGTATGGAATTTGGTGGGCACCCAGAGTTTAGGAAGGAAAAACAATAAACTCCGAGTCAGTCATGTGACTGGTGTGAGAACTCAAAAACAGTTTATTTATCTTTAAAATCAAAATAGAGGAATATTTTTAAAGTCAATTCGCAATGCTTTTAAAAATGAGACTACCATAAGGCCTCCCGCACACACACACATGCAAACGCAGAATCAGAGGAGATTTCCCCTTATAATAGTCAAAGATGCTTGATACGCATTAAAAAGAACATTTGATATTATTACTAGTGCATAGTGTATAAAACAATTTCGAAAGTAGAATATAAATCTTAGCCAACATAGACATTTCGAACTATGCCTACTATAGCTATCATCCAAACAGTGGGGCGTCACCATAAGTGAATGATAGGTTCTACAACTAATACCGTACAAGATCGTATTGTTTCTTTGGATTTCCAACGAATGGTCAGGCCAAGGAACTTCCCATTGCCACATGAGAACGCCTCTGGAAGGACGTCCCCGAGAACCAAACCGGATCTCTGCCAACACAAGGCCGGGTTACCCCTAACTGGGTAACAACTGACACGAGTATGCCATCCCCCGGTCCTTTGGGACCTTTAACCGAGCGCTCGTCACCATCATCACACAATCATAAATAAAGTGTTTCAACATGAGTAAGCATCTGGGCTCCATACCATGATACCACCCTTTTCCAGAAGGAAACGCACATACCCTAAAGGGAGCTACCCCTCATAACCTTGCCGCATCTTTCCTGTTTTGACCATTCCGGGGTGTGAGGCTCGACGAAGCCTCGTCCACAAAGCCACGCTTTATACAAAAGCTGTGCTTTGGGTCAACAAATGATCATAGAAATGATCACAAAGATAAACGATCAAACAAATGATCCTATCACAAATGATCAATACAATGATCATTTCACAGCAACACTCAGCATGTCACATTACCAAATTGGGAATATATCGCTGATAACATTCAACTACGTAACCTCTGAGCTCGTACGTCTCAGAGAAGGGTGTTAAGCTAAGAGAATAAATTCTCCGCCACCAACAGAAATATATTTGAAAGAAACCAGCTTTATATCTCAATTTGTAATGTCAGACATACAATCCATACAAGTCTCTTCCGGGCTCGAACAGAACCGAAGGCACTTACAAAGAAGTCCTTGCAATCCGGATATCCACAATCCTGATCGGATTCCCCATCACATATGGAGAACTCTATACCGGAGCAACTCGGTGCAGAGTCAATCGATAGGTCATCCTATCGCTCTCGCAAATACCCGGTCTTCAACACCGGTCTTCAATGCTATCCATTACGTCGTATCACTATCCGGAATGGGTAATCCGAATAACGAGCGCAATAATTTGAAAATAAGTGTGGCATTCAAATCCAAAAAATCACAACAAATACCTATTCAAAGGTAATATTGATAGTCGGTTATTGAACTATCAATGGATATGCACAACATCTCCAGATTCCAAATAATTTTCCAAATTATTTATTTCCCAAAAATATCTTTACAAGATAAATAATTTTCACACTTCAAAAATAAATCAATATTTATTTTTAAAGGAATTCCACTTTCTTTTATAAATTCCATAGTGAATTTATATTTCACAATATCTACTGATATACGATTTTCAATAGTTTTCAAATATTCATTTTCAATTTATCTTCAAAAAGATAAATTCTCAAAATATTCACCTCATATTGGAAAACATTTCCATACTTATTTAATATGTAATTCACAAATCTTTTTATTTTCTACACTTGGAAAATATTCAGTATACTTAAATCGAGATTAAGTATATATTTCATTCTTTAAGGAAATCATTCTCTTAAACATATTTATTTGGGCCAAAACGAATGTTGCGTAAAACATCGTTACGACAACCCAAAATCACTAGTATAGGGATTCGAAATTAAAATAGATATATAAATCCCAATACTATACAAAACATTTCCTTTCGGAAATCATTTACTATAACAACAGTGTTATAGTCCATCATTTCCTTCTATTTCTCGAAAACGTCTATTTCAACAATGAATGTTGAAATCTATGGTTTCGAATCTCAACACATTTTAAAACATCGTTAGATCGTTTTAATTCTATTTAAAATATCACCTCCAAAACATTTTCTTTAACATATTATTCACTATTCAAAAACGTGAATATACTACGTTAACCAATTTCATCATTTCTATTCATTTTGTTTCAAAGGATTATTCACTATCTAAAACGTGAATGTAACTCCATTAATAAGTTATAACAATTTACTTATCAAAATAAGTCGTTTGTGAATTTATAAAACAACGTTTATAAATTCCATTTCTATTTGTTTTATAACAACTTCCTTTTATAAATTCCTTTATTAACCTATTCAATTTATATCTCAATGATATACTAAAGGTTCATATTATAAGTTAAATACTTATAATTTATTTGTTTGCAAAAATCGTTCTTTTGAACTTCCAAAATTTTAAATCTTATAACTTATAAGATTCATTCATTTACCCAAAAATCTATTCTTTTAATAACTTTACAAATTTTATAAACCTACTGCTTATAAAATTCCATTTATAACTTCACCGTTTATAATTCTACAAATTTCATTCATTTACGAAATTTATTCACAATTCATTCTAACACTTATAAAAACTCGTTTTATAATTCCAATACTTTAATTTATAAATATCAATTTATAAATCCTTATAATTTTATCATTTCTGATTTATAAAATAATCAAATTTTATAAATCCTATTTTTAACTTTTCACTGTAAATTCAAAAACCCCGATTTAAACCATTTTATAAAATCATTAACCATATTTTCAAAAATCAACTTTTAACTATTTTTCTCAAAAATCATAATTTTTATAACATAAAAATTATACGTTTATTTATTTAAAATGGATCAATTCCAAAAATATTTTATAAACGTATACTCTTCAAAAATCACTTTAAAAATCCTTTTAAAATTCCAAAATTTGGTCCAATGATGCTACATACCAAATAGTCAATCACGACTACAACGATATCATATATCGTATATGATAATCAACGAATATCAAAATATCCATAATCAAATAAATACTCTTAAGGAATCCAGTTGGATCCCTCCAACCTGTTTTCCTGCATCCACAAACATTAGCACAATACCAATTCCGCTCCAGTACGGAATTATCGCGGTATATGGGATTTAAAATATTATCCGCTTAATAGACGGCGCAATAGGGTCTCATCCGCTATATACTACGGGAAATCAATCAACTGCAATATATACATATGCCAATATATATATATATATATATATATATATATATATATATATTGTTATTATATATAATACCAATTTCAATTTTTATGAAATATTCGCGGTATATGTTTTTAATAAATAACCTCCGCTTACTAACGGCGCATAATGTCTATTTTAACAATCAATAGATATCAATCATCATTCAAACATGCATTCAAATATTTTAAATATATCTATTTAAAATTAAAATCAAAACTGATTCGATTGAGTGAGAAGTTCTCACCTTGATTTCAATTTCGTTTTAGCGATTTATTTCGAATAAAATTAAACGGACGTTTAATTTTACCCGAAATTTTCACTAACTCCAAACGACTCCAATCCAATTCCATAGCGTAGTGCTCGTCCATACGATTCCAACGCTTCCTGTTTCGCGCGTTTTCGACCTCGTATGAAAAAGATATGCATTTTACAAGTTTCACGATTTTATATTCATAAATTTACAACAATTTTTATAATTTTAAACCTTTATCTAATCTGGGCCGCTAGATCCATCTCCTTCATCATGACCGTGCGTTCCTACTCCCTCCTTTCTTCTTCGTTCACGCGAAACTCAACAGGAATAGCCGAACCCACTTTACAAAATTAGGGTTTAAATTATGCTACCACCTCGTCGCGTTTGAAGGTGATCAGGGAGCATCAACACGTGCGCGCCACTCCTCCCCACCCACGGCCAGAATGCGGCCCCACTCGGTCGCGCCTATGGCACGAAATTCGAGAACGAACGGCCACCTTCACGAATGATTTCTGGTCCATCCACAGCTCCAAACACGATCTCAACCGTTGAATATAAGGATCTTGTCATGCTCTACAACTTTTATTTAGAAAGTTTCTTGAATTGATGAACGGATTTGAAGAAAATGAGGGGAAAAGAACTGTAAATTTTGGCCATCGGTTTCTTAATGGCGGCTGAAGCAGAACGAAACCCTAGTTTTTATTTTTTTTATTTTTTTTGTGAATAAAGCCCTATTTATAGAATTTTCTCAAACACTATTCATTTTGGAATTTCCAAACTCCGATTTACGCACAGTGACCAGCGTTTCTAGGGTTTACCCCGCGTTTCGGACACACTGGAACAGGTTTCGAAAGCTAATTCGATCATCTGTGCGAGTTATGGCAATAAACGTTCGATTTAAAATTAAACCGATTAAACGATTTTCTAGGCGTTTTAGCTTGCACCGGACAAACGGTAAATCCGATTGACATGAAATTTGAAACCTTGCAATAATATCACATTACGGATCCGATGAAACTGGTTTCGTCAAAATCCGAGACTGTTTGAAAAATGGCTATTTTAACTCGCCAAATTAATATTAAAACAATTTCGATGCGTTTCAAGCTGCTACGATCAAACGATAACTCCGATTGCTACGAAAATTGAAATCCGACAATAACAAACTATTATGGATCCAATGGAAATGGTTTCGTCCAATTCTGAGACTGTTCGAAAATTGGCTAATTTCACTAGTCGATTAAATATTAATATATTCAATTTTCACAAACTAACTTTAAATTCAATAATTAAAAGTTCTAAAACATCATTCTAACTTCAATATGATAAAATAAAATTTTACAAATCATTTTCAATCATATTTTACCCAATTTTCAATTTTTTCCATAATTTAACAATTAAATTATCGATTTAATTATTCAATTAAATCCAATTATTCGAAATAAAATTTATTCGACTTATAAATTTCACTTCTTAATATTTAAAATTAATTAAATATACAAATTTTAATAAATTAAAATTCTGGGTCGTTACATACTTCCCCCCTTAAAAGAATTTCGTCCTCGAAATTACCAAGTAAGAAAAGTTACAGAATCCATTAATTTTCCCAAAATCCATAGTTAAACTTCTTACAATATCTTTACAAAGTTTTCAAATCATACTTAGTTATCTTTTCAAAAACAACTACTATTGTTTAACTTTCAATTCCAAAATCAAAGTTATAGTTTTCAAAATTTTCCAATTTTCTCAAAAATATTTTAACGCCTTAAATTTTCGGAAAAATTCGCCATAGTCTCCTATGCGCGGTTCGATCCGAAAAAAAAATGACAGTATATATATCACAAATATACATCTCATCAAGTAACGAGGCATCCCGCAGGGAAAAAAGTGTAAAAGTACGATATTTAATCCGAGATATGTACCTTATATTTTATTAGCGAGCATATACGGCTAATATAGCGCGAAAGCGAGCTCCAAATGCGAAGCAAACGCGATCCGCACCTACTAAACACTCAACAAATAGATGAGAAACATGTATATAGGCAATAGTATCGATATACAACATATAGCAACATAATAACTATATATGCCAACATAGCAAATGCAGTAAAAGCAATATATTCAACCATCAACCAACTAACATTCAACTAACATTCATAACTAATAAATATTCATTCATATTCTCATTAATATTCAATGAAATGGTTTTCAATTTAATCACATTTGATTCATTAACAATGGATGTTCTTTCTAACATTCATTTTCAATTAGTTTATATTCACTAATTCATATTCAAGTTGGTTTACTTCCAAATCAAATTCAATTCTATTTAAGATTCACTTAACTTCCAATTGAATTTCAATTATTTTAGCTTTCTAATTTCATTAACACTATTTCATTAATACTTAATGAATTATATACAATCAACTAACAATCATATAACAACCAATGTATATTAATTACAACCAAATTCCTTTGCTTATATTCATTCAATTTGGTTTAACACCTTTACTTTCAATTGGTTTAAATTAAATTGATTTTCATTCAATTATTCAACTTCCAATAACATTAGATTTTAATGAATTAACACTTATATCCTTTATTCCACATCAATTATTCACATTTAATTGATTAATATTCAATCCATTCATTCAATTCAATTACTAAAGTTGAATTTCATTTATATAACTCAAGTTCATATTTATCACTTAACTTTATTAATTTACTTTGATACCAAAATCAACTTCATTCAACATCTCTTAAGTTATACTTCCAATTTACAAACATCACTTGGTTTTACATAATTTAAACTCCCACTTATAAATCAATTCATATTCCAATTCTAAAGTAAATTTCCATTTAACTTTAAATTCATTTTTTATTTACAACTCATATTGATAAATATATTCATATAGTTTCACTTCTTATATATATAAGTTTATTTCACAATTGTAAATCACTTTAATTATAATTCAATTCTTATAATTCATTATAATTCACTTGCTTATACAAGTATTCTTTTATTTAGATTATTCAAACAACTAAACAATCAACTTATATACACTTTAATAATTATGAAAAATTATTTCTTCATATATAAAATATACTCAAGGTAAAATTATTTCATTTACCCAATTTAAAACAATATTATGTCGAATAGTTCTATTCAAGTGTTTATAAACCCCTTCGGCATAGTTGTCCAGACCGTGCTGACGAAGGTTCATATGCCACTCAATAAACCAATCTTCACAATATAAAACAATTTTATATTCACTAACCAATACGCTCTCATAGCTATTACTACAATCAACTCATTCTAGAGTACTACTGACTCTATCTCTAATGAGTAATACCCAATAGAACCATGGTTGTCGCTTAACCATATGCTCCGATACCACCTGTGAAGAACGCGCCGTCAGTGGTCACAACTGGTAGGCTTTTCAACCATCCCAGCCCCACCGTGGCTCACAAAGGTATCCCAAACTTGCTTTTACGGCCAGCCTCTCGACTGTCTCAGCTTACGCCTAACCAACCCCCTAAAAGAGGACGTGTGGGGGCAAGAGTCTCCCGTTCGCCACCTAACCGCGAAGCGAGAACCCCCCATCACATAGCCCTAAGCCCAGCAAGACTGGTGTGAGAACTCAAAAACAGTTTATTTATCTTTAAAATCAAAATAGAGGAATATTTTTAAAGTCAATTCGCAATGCTTTTAAAAATGAGACTACCATAAGGCCTCCCGCACACACACACATGCAAACGCAGAATCAGAGGAGATTTCTCCTTATGATAGTCAAAGATGCTTGATACGCATTAAAAAGAACATTTGATATTATTACTAGTGCATAGTGTATAAAACAATTTCGAAAGTAGAATATAAATCTTAGCCAACATAGACATTTCGAACTATGCCTACTATAGCTACCATCCAAACAGTGGGGCGCCACCATAAGTGAATGATAGGTTCTACAACTAATACCGTACAAGATCGTATTGTTTCTTTGGATTTCCAACGAATGGTCAGGCCAAGGAACTTCCCATTTCCACATGAGAACGCCTCTGGAAGGACGTCCCCGAGAACCAAACCGGATCTCTGCCAACACAAGGCCGGGTTACCCCTAACTGGGTAACAACTGACACGAGTATGCCATCCCCCGGTCCTTTGGGACCTTTAACCGAGCGCTCGTCACCATCATCACACAATCATAAATAAAGTGTTTCAACATGAGTAAGCATCTGGGCTCCATACCATGATACCACCCTTTTCCAGAAGGAAACGCACATACCCTAAAGGGAGCTACCCCTCATAATCTTGCCGCATCTTTCCTGTTTTGACCATTCCGGGGTGTGAGGCTCGACGAAGCCTCGTCCACAAAGCCACGCTTTATACAAAAGCTGTGCTTTGGGTCATCAAATGATCATAAAGATAAACGATCAAACAAATGATCCTATCACAAATGATCAACACAATGATCATTTCACAGCAACACTCAGCATGTCACATTACCAAATTGGGAATATATCGTTGATAACATTCAACAACATAACCTCTGAGCTCGTACGTCTCAGAGAAGGGTGTTAAGCTAAGAGAATAAATTCTCCGCCACCAACAGAAATATGTTTGAAAGAAACCAGCTTTATATCTCAATTTGTAATGTCAGACATACAATCCATACAAGTCTGTTCCGGGCTCGAACAGAACCGAAGGCACTTACAAAGAAGTCCTTGCAATCCGGATATCCACAATCCTGATCGGATTCCCCATCACATATGGAGAACTCTATACCGGAGCAACTCGGTGTAGAGTCAATCGACAGGTCATCCTATCGCTCTCGCAAATACCCGGTCTTCAATGCTATCCATTACGTCGTATCACTATTCGGAATGGGTAATCCGAATAACGAGCGCAATAATTTGAAAATAAGTGTGGCATTCAAATTCAACAAATCACAACAAATACCTATTCAAAGGTAAATATTGATAGTCGGTTATTGAACTATCAATGGATATGCACAACATCACCAGATTCCAAATAATTTTCCAAATTATTTATTTCCCAAAAATATCTTTACAAGATAAATAATTTTCACACTTCAAAAATAAATCAATATTTATTTTTAAAGGAATTCCACTTTCTTTTATAAATTCCATAGTGAATTTATATTTCACAATATCTACTGATATACGATTTTCAATAGTTTTCAAATATTCATTTTCAATTTATCTTCAAAAAGATAAATTCTCAAAATATTCACCTCATATTGGAAAACATTTCCATACTTATTTAATAAGTAATTCACAAATCTTTTTATTTTCTACACTTGGAAAATATTCAGTATACTTAAATCGAGATTAAGTATATATTTCATTCTTTAAGGAAATCATTCTCTTAAACATATTTATTTGGGCTAAAATGAATGTTGCGTAAAACATCGTTACGACAACCCAAAATCACTAGTATAGGGATTCGAAATTAAAATAGATATATAAATCCCAATACTATACAAAACATTTCCTTTCGGAAATCACTTACTATAACAACAGTGTTATAGTCCATCATTTCCTTCTATTTCTCGAAAACGTCTATTTCAACAATGAATGTTGAAATCTATGGTTTCGAATCTCAACACATTTTAAAACATCGTTAGATCGTTTTAATTCTATTTAAAATATCACCTCCAAAACATTTTCTTTAACATATTATTCACTATTCAAAAACGTGAATATACTACGTTAACCAATTTCATCATTTCTATTCATTTTGTTTCAAAGGATTATTCACTATCTAAAACGTGAATGTAACTCCATTAATAAGTTATAACAATTTACTTATCAAAATAAGTCGTTTGCGAATTTATAAAACAACGTTTATAAATTCCATTTCTATTTGTTTTATAACAACTTCCTTCTATAAATTCCTTTATTAACCTATTCAATTTATATCTCAATGATATACTAAAGGTTCATATTATAAGTTAAATACTTATAATTTATTTTTTTGCAAAAATCGTTCTTTTGAACTTCCAAAATTTTAAATCTTATAACTTATAAGATTCATTTATTTACCCAAAAATCTATTCTTTTAATAACTTTACAAATTTTATACACCTACTGCTTGTAAAATTCCATTTATAACTTCACCGTTTATAATTCTACAAATTTCATTCATTTACGAAATTTATTCACAATTCATTCTAACACTTATAAAAACTCGTTTTATAATTCCAATACTTTAATTTATAAATATCAATTTATAAATCCTTATAATTTCATCATTTCTGATTTATAAAATAATCAAATTTTATAAATCCTATTTTTAACTTTTCACTATAAATTCAAAAACCCCGATTTAAACCATTTTATAAAATCATTAACCCCATATTTTCAAAAATCAACTTTTAACTATTTTTCTCAAAAATCATAATTTTTATAACATAAAAATTATACGTTTATTTATTTAAAATGGATCAATTCCAAAAATATTTTATAAACGTATACTCTTCAAAAATCACTTTAAAAATCCTTTTAAAATTCCAAAATTTGGTCCAATGATGCTACATACCAAATAGTCAATCACGACTACAACGATATCATATATCGTATATGATAATCAACGAATATCAAAATATCCATAATCAAATAAATACTGTTGAGGAATCCAGTTGGATCCCTCCAACCTGTTTTCCTGCATCCACAAACATTAGCACAATACCAATACCTCTCCAGTACGGAATTATCGCGGTATATGGGATTTAAAATATTATCCGCTTAATAGACGGCGCAATAGGGTCTCATCCGCTATATACTACGGGAAATCAATCAACTGCAATATATACATATGCCAATATATATATACTGCTATTATATATAATACCAATTTCATTGTTTATGAAATATTCGCGGTATATGTTTTTAATAAATAACCTCCGCTTACTAACGGCGCATAATGTCTATTTTAACAATCAATAGATATCAATCATCATTCAAACATGCATTCAACTATTTTAAATATAACTATTTAAAATTAAAATCGAAACTGATTCGATTGAGTGAGAAGTTCTCACCTTGATTTCAATTTCGTTTTAGCGATTTATTTCGAATAAAATTAAACGGACGTTTAATTTTACCCAAAATTTTCACTAATTCCAAACGACTCCAATCCAATTCCATAGCGTAGTGCTCGTCCATATGATTCCAACGCTTCCTGTTTCGCGCCTTTTCGACCTCGTATGAAAAAGATATGCATTTTACAAGTTTCACGATTTTATATTCATAAATTTACAACAATTTTTATAATTTTAAACCTTTATCTAATCTGGGCCGCTAGATCCATCTCCTTCATCATGACCATGCGTTCCTACTCCCTCCTTTCTTCTTCGTTCATGCGAAACTCAACAGGAATAGCCGAACCCACTTTACAAAATTAGGGTTTAAATTATGCTACCACCTCGTCGCGTTTGAAGGTGATCAGGGAGCATCAACACGTGCGCGCCACTCCTCCCCACCCACGGCCAGAATGCGGCCGCACTCGGTCGCGCCTATGGCACGAAATTTGAGAACGAACGGCCACCTTCACGAATGATTTCTGGTCCATCCACAGCTCCAAACACGATCTCAACCGTTGAATATAAGGATCTTGTCATGCTCTACAACTTTCATTTAGAAAGTTTCTTGAATTGATGAACGGATTTGAAGAAAATGAGGGGAAAAGAACTGTAAATTTTGGCCATCGGTTTCTTAATGGCGGCTGAAGCAGAACGAAACCCTAGTTTTTATTTTTTTGTGAATAAAGCCCTATTTATAGAATTTTCTCAAACACTATTCATTTTGGAATTTCCAAACTCCGATTTACGCGCGGTGACCAGCGTTTCTAGGGTTTACCCCGCGTTCCGGACACACTGGAACAGGTTTCGAAAGCTAATTCGATCATCTGTGCGAGTTATGGCAATAAACGTTCGATTTAAAATTAAACCGATTAAACGATTTTCTAGGCGTTTTAGCTTGCACCGGACAAACGGTAAATCCAATTAACATGAAATTTGAAACCTTGCAATAATATCACATTACGGATCCGATGAAACTGGTTTCGTCGAAATCCGAGACTGTTTGAAAAATGGCTATTTTAACTCGCCAAATTAATATTAAAACAATTTCGATGCGTTTCAAGCTGCTACGATCAAACGATAACTCCGATTGCTACGAAAATTGAAATCCGATAATAACAAACTATTATGGATCCAATGGAACTAGTTTCGTCCAATTCTGAGACTATTCGAAAATTGACTAATTTCACTAGTCGATTAAATATTAAAATATTCAATTTTCACAAATTAACTTTAAATTCAATAATTAAAAGTTCTAAAACATCATTCTAACTTCAATATGATAAAATAAAATTTTACAAATCATTTTCAATCATATTTTACCCAATTTTCAATTTTTTCCATAATTTAACAATTAAATTATCGATTTAATTATTCAATTAAATCCAATTATTCGAAATAAAATTTATTCGACTTATAAATTTAGCTTCTTAATATTTAAAATTAATTAAATAAACAAATTTTAATAAATTAAAATTCTGGGTCGTTACATACTTCCCCCCTTAAAAGAATTTCGTCCTCGAAATTACCAAGTAAGAAAAGTTACAGAATCCATTAATTTTCCCAAAATCCATAGTTAAACTTCTTACAGTATCTTTACTATGTTTTCAAATCATACTTAGTTATCTTTTTAAAAACAACTACTATTGTTTAACTTTCAATTCCAAAATCAAAGTTATAGTTTTCAAAATTTTCCAATTTTCTCAAAAATATTCTAACGCCTTAAATTTTCGGAAAAATTCGCCATAGTCTCCTTTGCGCGGTTCGATCCGAAAAAAAATGACAGTATATATATCACAAATATACATCTCATCAAGTAACGAGGCATCCCGCAGGAAAAAAAGTGTAAAAGTACGATATTTAATCCGAGATATGTACCTTATATTTTATTAGCGAGCATATACGGCTAATATAGCGCGAAAGCGAGCTCCAAATGAGAAGCAAACGCGATCCGCACCTACTAAACACTCAACAAATAGATGAGAAACATGTATATAGACAATAGTATCGATATACAACATATAGCAACATAATAACTATATATGCCAACATAGCAAATGCAGTAAAAGCAATATATTCAACTATCAACCAACTAACAGTCAACTAACATTCATAACTAATAAATATTCATTCATATTCTCATTAATATTCAATGAAATGGTTTTCAATTTAATCACATTTGATTCATTAACAATGGATGTTCTTTCTAACATTCATTTTCAATTAGTTTATATTCACTAATTCATATTCAAGTTGGTTCACTTCCAAATCAAATTCAATTCTATTTAAGATTCACTTAACTTCCAATTGAATTTCAATTATTTTAGCTTTCTAATTTCATTAACACTATTTCATTAATACTTAATGAATTATATACAATCAACTAACAATCATATAACAACCAATGTATATTAATTACAACCAAATTCCTTTGCTTATATTCATTCAATTTGGTTTAACACCTTTACTTTCAATTGGTTTAAATTAAATTGATTTTCATTCAATTATTCAACTTCCAATAACATTAGATTTTAATGAATTAACACTTATATCCTTTATTCCACATCAATTATTCACATTTAATTGATTAATATTCAATCCATTCATTCAATTCAATTACTAAAGTTGAATTTCATTTATATAACTCAAGTTCATATTTATCACTTAACTTTATTAATTTACTTTGATACCAAAATCAACTTCATTCAACATCTCTTAAGTTATACTTCCAATTTACAAACATCACTTGGTTTTACATAATTTAAATTCCCACTTATAAATCAATTCATATTCCAATTCTAAAGTAAATTTCCATTTAACTTTAAATTCATTTTTTATTTACAACTCATATTGATAAATATATTCATATAGTTTCACTTCTTATATATATAAGTTTATTTCACAATTATAAATCACTTTAATTATAATTCAATTCTTATGATTCATTATAATTCACTTGCTTATACAAGTATTCTTTTATTTAGATTATTCAAACAACTAAACAATCAACTTATATACACTTTAATAATTTTGAAAAATTATTTCTTCATATATAAAATATACTCAAGGTAAAATTATTTCATTTACCCAATTTAAAACAATATTATGTCGAATTGTTCTATTCAAGTGTTTATAAACCCCTTCGGCATAGTTGTCCAGACCGTGCTGACGAAGGTTCATATGCCACTCAATAAACCAATCATCACAATATAAAACAATTTTATATTCACTAACCAATACGCTCTCATAGCTATTATTACAATCAACTCATTCTAGAGTACTACTGACTCTATCTCTAATGAGTAATACCCAATAGAACCATGATTGTCGCTTAACCATATGCTCTGATACCACCTGTGAAGAACGCGCCGTCAGTGGTCACAACCGGTAGGCTTTTCAACCATCCCAGCCCCACCGTGGCTCACAAAGGTATCCCAAACTTGCTTTTACGGCCAGCCTCTCGACTGTCTCAGCTTACGCCTAACCAACCCCCTAAAAGAGGACGTGTGGGGGCAAGAGTCTCCCGTTCGCCACCTAACCGCGAAGCGAGAACCCCCCATCACATAGCCCTAAGCTCAGCAAGACTGGTGTGAGAACTCAAAAACAGTTTATTTATCTTTAAAATCAAAATAGAGGAATATTTTTAAAGTCAATTCGCAATGCTTTTAAAAATGAGACTACCATAAGGCCTCCCGCACACACACACACATGCAAACGCAGAATCGGAGGAGATTTCTCCTTATGATAGTCAAAGATGCTTGATACGCATTAAAAAGAACATTTGATATTATTACTAGTGCATAGTGTATAAAACAATTTCGAAGTAGAATATAAATCTTAGCCAACATAGACATTTCGAACTATGCCTACTATAGCTAACATCCAAACAGTGGGGCGCCACCATAAGTGAATGATAGGTTCTACAACTAATACCGTACAAGATCGTATTGTTTCTTTGGATTTCCAACGAATGGTCAGGCCAAGGAACTTCCCATTGCCACATGAGAACGCCTCTGGAAGGACGTCCCCGAGAACCAAACCGGATCTCTGCCGACACAAGGCCGGGTTACCCCTAACTGGGTAACAACTGACACGAGTATGCCATCCCCCGGTCCTTTGGGACCTTTAACCGAGCGCTCGTCACCATCATCACACAATCATAAATAAAGTGTTTCAACATGAGTAAGCATCTGGGCTCCATACCATGATACCACCCTTTTCCAGAAGGAAATGCACATACCCTAAAGGGAGCTACCCCTCATAACCTTGCCGCATCTTTCCTGTTTTGACCATTCCGGGGTGTGAGGCTCGACGAAGTCTCGTCCACAAAGCCACGCTTTATACAAAAGCTATGCTTTGGGTCAACAAATGATCATAGAAATGATCATAAAGATAAACGATCAAACAAATGATCCTATCACAAATGATCAACACAATGATCATTTCACAACAACACTCAGCATGTGACATTACCAAATTGGGAATATATCACTGATAACATTCAACTGCATAACCTCTGAGCTCGTACGTCTCAGAGAAGGGTGTTAAGCTAAGAGAATAAATTCTCCGCCACCAACAGAAATATGTTTGAAAGAAACCAGCTTTATATCTCAATTTGTAATGTCAGACATACAATCCATACAAGTCTGTTCCGGGCTCGAACAGAACCGAAGGCACTTACAAATAAGTCCTTGCAATCCGGATATCCACAATCCTGATCGGATTCCCCATCACATTTGGAGAACTCTATACCGGAGCAACTCGGTGTAGAGTCAATTGACAGGTCATCCTATCGCTCTCGCAAATACCCGGTCTTCAATGCTATCCATTACGTCGTATCACTATCCAGAATGGGTAATCCGAATAACGAGCGCAATAATTTGAAAATAAGTGTGACATTCAAATTCAACAAATCACAACAAATACCTATTCAAAGGTAAATATTGATAGTCGGTTATTGAACTATCAATGGATATGCACAACGTCACCAGATTCCAAATAATTTTCCAAATTATTTATTTCCCAAAAATATCTTTATAAGATAAATAATTTTCACACTTCAAAAATAAATCAATATTTATTTTTAAATGAATTCCACTTTCTTTTATAAATTCCATAGTGAATTTATATTTCACAATATCTACTGATATACGATTTTCAATAGTTTTCAAATATTCATTTTCAATTTATCTTCAAAAAGATAAATTCTCAAAATATTCACCTCATGTTGGAAAACATTTCCATACTTATTTAATAAGTAATTCACAAATCCTTTTATTTTCTACACTTGGAAAATATTCAATATACTTAAATCGAGATTAAGTATATATTTCATTCTTTAAGGAAATCATTCTCTTAAACATATTTATTTGGGCCAAAACGAATGTTGCGTAAAACATCGTTACGACAACCCAAAATCACTAGTATAGGGATTCGAAATTAAAATAGATATATAAATCCCAATACTATACAAAACATTTCCTTTCGGAAATCATTTACTATAACAACAGTGTTATAGTCCATCATTTCCTTCTATTTCTCGAAAACGTCTATTTCAACAATGAATGTTGAAATCTATGGTTTCGAATCTCAACACATTTTAAAACATCGTTAGATCGTTTTAATTCTATTTAAAATATCACCTCCAAAACATTTTCTTTAACATATTATTCACTATTCAAAAACGTGAATATACTACGTTAACCAATTTCATCATTTCTATTCATTTTGTTTCAAAGGATTATTCACTATCTAAAACATGAATGTAACTCCATTAATAAGTTATAACGATTTACTTATCAAAATAAGTCGTTTGCGAATTTATAAAACAACGTTTATAAATTCCATTTCTATTTGTTTTATAACAACTTCCTTTTATAAATTCCTTTATTAACCTATTCAATTTATATCTCAATGATATACTAAAGGTTCATATTATAAGTTAAATACTTATAATTTATTTGTTTGCAAAATCGTTCTTTTGAACTTCTAAAATTTTAAATCTTATAACTTATAAGATTCATTTATTTACCCAAAAATCTATTCTTTTAATAACTTTACAAATTTTATAAACCTACTGCTTATAAAATTCCATTTATAACTTCACCGTTTATAATTCTACAAATTTCATTCATTTACGAAATTTATTCACAATTCATTCTAACACTTATAAAAACTCGTTTTATAATTCCAATACTTTAATTTATAAATATCAATTTATAAATCCTTATAATTTCATCATTTCTGATTTATAAAATAATCAAATTTTATAAACCCTATTTTTAACTTTTCACCATAAATTCAAAAATCTCGATTTAAACCATTTTATAAAATCATTAAACCCATATTTTCAAAAATCAACTTTTAACTATTTTTCTCAAAAATCATAATTTTTATAACATAAAAATTATACGTTTATTTATTTAAAATGGATTAATTCCAAAAATATTTTATAAACGTATACTCTTCAAAAATCACTTAAAAAATCCTTTTAAAATTCCAAAATTTGGTCCAATGATGCTACATACCAAATAGTCAATCACGACTACGACGATATCATATACCGTATATGATAATCAACGAATATCAAAATATCCATAATCAAATAAATACTGTTGAGGAATCCAGTTGGATCCCTCTAACCTGTTTTCCTGCATCCACAAACATTAGCACAATACCAATTCCGCTCCAGTACGGAATTATCGCGGTATATGGGATTTAAAATATTATCCGCTTAATAGACGGCGCAATAGGGTCTCATCCGCTATATACTGCGGGAAATCAATCAACTGCAATATATACATATGCCAATATATATATTGCTATTATATATAATACCAATTTCACTGTTTATGAAATATTCGCGGTATATGTTTTTAATAAATAACCTCCGCTTACTAACGGCGCATAATGTCTATTTTAACAATCAATAGATATCAATCATCATTCAAACATGCATTCAAATATTTTAAATATAACTATTTAATATTAAAATCGAAACTGATTCGATTGAGTGAGAAGTTCTCACCTTGATTTCAATTTCGTTTTAGCGATTTATTTCGAATAAAATTAAACGGACGTTTAATTTTACCCGAAATTTTCACTAACTCCAAACGACTCCAATCCAATTCCATAGCGTAGTGCTCGTCCATACGATTCCAACGCTTCCTGTTTTGCGCGTTTTCGACCTCATATGAAAAAGATATGCATTTTACAAGTTTCACGATTTTATATTCATAAATTTACAACAATTTTTATAATTTTAAACCTTTATCTAATCTGGGCCGCTAGATCCATCTCCTTCATCATGACCGTGCGTTCCTACTCCCTCCTTTCTTCTTCGTTCACGTGAAACTCAACAGGAATAGCCGAACCCACTTTACAAAATTAGGGTTTAAATTATGCTACCACCTCGTCGCGTTTGAAGGTGATCAGGGAGCATCAACACGTGCGCGCCACTCCTCCCCACCCACGGCCAGAATGCGGCCGCACTCGGTCGCGCCTATGGCACGAAATTCTAGAACGAACGGCCACCTTCACGAATGATTTTTGGTCCATCCACAGCTCCAAACACGATCTCAACCGTTGAATATAAGGATCTTGTCATGCTCTACAACTTTCATTTAGAAAGTTTCTTAAATTGATGAACGGATTTGAAGAAAATGAGGGGAAAAGAACTATAAATTTCAGCCATCGGTTTCTTAATGGCGGCTGAAGGAGAACAAAACCCTAGTTTTTATTTTTTTTGTGAATAAAGCCCTATTTATAGAATTTTCTCAAACACTATTCATTTTGGAATTTCCAAACTCCGATTTACGCGCGGTGACCAGCGTTTCTAGGGTTTACCCCGAGTTCCGGACACAATGGAATAGGTTTCGGAAGCTAATTCGATCATCTGTGCGAGTTATGGCAATAAACGTTCGATTTAAAATTAAACCGATTAAACGATTTTTTAGGCGTTTTAGCTTGCACCGGACAAACAGTAAATCCGATTGACATGAAATTTGAAACCTTACAATAATATCACATTATGGATCCGATGAAACTGGTTTCGTCGAAATCCGAGACTGTTTGAAAAATGGCTATTTTAACTCGCCAAATTAATATTAAAACAATTTCGATGCGTTTCGAGCTGCTACGATCAAACGATAACTCCGATTGCTACGAAAATTGAAATCCGATAATAACAAACTATTACGGATCCAATGGAACTGGTTTCGTCCAATTCTGAGACTGTTTGAAAATTGGCTAATTTCACTAGTCGATTAAATATTAAAATATTCAATTTTCACAAATTAACTTTAAATTCAATAATTAAAAGTTCTAAAACATCATTCTAACTTCAATATGATAAAATAAAATTTTACAAATCATTTTCAATCATATTTTACCCAATTTTCAATTTTTTCCATAATTTAACATATTAAATTATCGATTTAATTATTCAATTAAATCCAATTATTCGAAATAAAATTTATTCGACTTATAAATTTCACTTCTTAATATTTAAAATTAATTAAATATACAAATTTTAATAAATTAAAATTCTGGGTCGTTACATAAGTATTACAAAGTGATTTTAATTAATGGAAGGATTAATTAAAGAGGCTTAGTTGTCTCCACTTAAAATTAAATCTCTTGATTATTATTGTTATTTGATATTTAAATAATTGACTATTAATTTTGACCAAATATAACTCAAGAAATATCTAGAAGAAATACGAGAATTATATGAACTGTTATCTTCGGTGATACTATGCTGTACGTGTAAACTCGTTAGGTTCTTCTAGGACGAATTGTAAGGAAATCCGTCTGCTTAAACGGTTAGGAAGTGATCACCATTCTTATGTGTTGTCTGTTTGTTTCCAAAAGAACAAGAGCTGAGTTTTTCAGAATCTCTTGATTGGTTTTGGAAGGACCGATAAGCCAGGGAGTGTGCTTATATGAGATCACCCAAAAGCTTTACCACTCCTAAACTATATATGTGTTCGACTCTTTGGAAGAGATTCAAGACTGGTTCGAGATAATGGAATTGATGACGGAGTTCTTTGAAGTACAAGAGCTATTTGCTACTAATCCTAAGAGTGATTCCAAAATGGATGTAGCAAAAATGATGCCTTCAGTTTGTTCATATCATGAAAAACTTGTATGGATGGATGCTAACATTGCATTGTTGCCTAGAGAGCGGTGTTAGCATTCCAAGTGGGAATTACTAGAAGGAAAGGTAAAATTGCAACCTTATAAGCCTCACAACCCGGTAATAGCTAATATAAGGCAGATCCCGCATAGCTATATGATTCTCTAACATTAGGAACATCACTCCTCGGTTTAGGGTGGTCAAGGGGAAATCTTTGCAACCTCAGTGCCCGAGGGATAATGTAATTCGATATGCTATGTTAAAAGGGGTAGTCGACTCTAAGTTGGTAGAGGTGTAAGGTTTGGAGCCTTAGTACATTTTATCTAGAGGTGTATTGTATAAAGGTAGTCCCTTACCTTATCATTATATGGAATCCAATCTCGAATACATGCCTTTATGGACTTAATCGTATACCTGTTATAGTGGAGTGTAATTAACATAACCATTTCTGCTATTAATGTTTTATTTCAAACCCTAGATATTATTATAATATCAGAAGATTTTTTATAAAATAGTTTGGATATCGTAAGGTAAAAGCCTATCCATATTTATGTATGGCGCAGTCTTACATGATACCTTTATTTTTGAAAGGTTTCAAAATATTAAAAATCCATTTGATTGTGTTTCTCATGCTGGTTTACCAGACTTATCTGGGCGTTATTTTATTATAATGTTCAAGTCAACCCGAGCACATTTTCATATTTAATTATGAATGCTTTAGAGCTTCAAGATACAAGCTAGATGCCTCCAAGATGTATTCACTTATATTTTATTTCTGTTGCAGTGGTTTTTTTGTATTTGTCAGCATTTGTGAGGATAGTTTGTTATAACTGTCCAGGCTGTTGATAAATTAGTTAGTTTGATTGATGTATATATATATACATATATTATAGTTTTCTTTTGTAAAGATCATTGGTATATTATATATTACTCATCACGTTGTGAAATTTTAATTTGCCTCATTTTTTCTTTCACCCCAACAATCTATCTTTCTAACACTTGGATGCGTTTGATCAACGTTAACGATAAGAGTTTCTAAGCACTAAAACAAGACAAATCGACACAGTATCATTTTAAAATTGGTAAATGAAATTATTTTACCTAGAATTATATTTATATATAAAAGAATAACGTGTAAAAAATTAATATAGCAATTTATGATGTGTTTGTTTGTTAGGAAATGATAATATCCTATGATTATCGTTTATTGTTTGATTAGTTATGCTCTGCCCGTTTATGAGCATAGACTATTGTTTGTTAATTTCTGAATTGTGCTTGATAGATTTGTGAGAAGTTTTATCTTTTCACTACATGGGTTGGGTAGATAGTAAATTGTGGGAACATTGAAATGAATACCTTGTGAATTAAGTTTCATAGTTTAACTATAAGGCTTTCAATGAATAAAGTTGGGTTAAAATTTAATTTTAATAATTGTTTGTTATAGTTTTGAAAAAAGGGAAGATATTTAAAGGTAAACACTTATGGAATGATTTAATATAAGAAAGTTAAATTAAATAAATATGGTTTATAAGTATCGTTTGTAAATAAAAATGATTTAAAGCTGAGAATTTAAGAACTTAAATATGGGTATCTTGAAAATTGTTTTTCAAAATTTTGGGAAACAATAATAGTATTAATTTGAAAGTATCGATGAATAGAGATATTTTAAAAGAATTTTAGAAGAGATAAAAATCACCAAACTCACTCATATCACTAGAAAATTATTCTGGTGATGACTGCAGTATCATCATCGTTCATTTTCGAGTTTCTAAATGAGGAATTGCTACTACAATAATTTTGGTTCATAGTTGTTTTGGTAAAACAAATGTCGTTTCAAATTCCAAAATTATTACTAGATATAAAAAAGGAGATGTATATATTATTATCATTTCAAAATAATTTGAAATAAATCCCAGTGTTTAGTTGTAAAGTTTTTAGTTAAGTTAGTTTATGGAGATATGTATCTTATGCATTAGAGTAGCCTGGTTTATGCATCTCATTATGATATTTTTTGGTAGTTTTCATTTATCGAAATGAAATGGAATTTTATGAGATTACAGACGGTTGAAAACTTCCGATAAGTACTTAAAGCTAATTGTTTAAAAAATATAAAGGTAGAGTTTGGTAAGTCGAGAATGAAAGGATAGTAAGTTAAAATTTTTTTTTAATTTATTGAACATCTTAGTTATGTCAAACAAAGTTGATATTGTATATATACTCTCAGAATATAGTAGGGTCTTATACAAGTTCAAACTTAAGTTTTTATGGAATATTTTATAAATGATTTTATGAATTAAAAATAAATTGATAAAAGTAAGAACCAATAAGAATAAGTATATAAGTTGTACGTAGATCATTTCTTCACACAGTTCTTCATCCAGGATTTGTCTACATGACTTTGAGGTGATTTATACCGACCCGAATATGGATTTACCATTTGATTCTTGATGAGAACACATGATGAGGATTCTTGATATGTTATCGATATTTTCTATCATAGTATATGGCTATGTAAGGAGAATGGAGGTATTTAATCAAAATGCCTTATCGTAGTCCATACTAGGGAAGTCGGGTGAACGACACTAGTACGGAAGAAGAGTTTATGTATTCGAGTAAGTGATCGAATCGGATATTGCCTACGGATGATCTATATACATCGTATGGGCTTATGGAAAATTTTAAAAATACACGTGGGTTTATTTCTTTCTTTTTCTGATGTGATGAAATTTCGAGGACGAAATTCTTATAAAGGGGGAAGGATGTAACGATTCCGAATTTTTAACATTTCGAATGAGAATATTTACTTATTTAAATATTCAAATTTGATTCGAATGTAATAAATAATAAGAAAATCAGTTTCTTATAAAAAGACTTGATTTCTAATAATTTATTTTTTATTGAATTTATAGGATTTTTTCCAGAACTTTCATTTGGAAAATATTTAAATTAACTTTGACGTATTTTATGGCAAGCAATGGCATTTTCAAAAGTTCATAGAATAAAATAACAAGTGTATTTTATTGTTGTTTTAGGATCATGTCGCATTGCTGTGCACGGTCATATTTTTTATTTCTGTTGTACACGGTCTATACATGAACGGGGTATTGGGTAGCGGTGTGCCGTGAATCTTCTTTTCAAAACTTTTCAAATCAAATTCAAAAACAAGATTATTATTGATGATTTCGTTTTGATGTGACAGTGCCTTGAACTTTCGGTTTTGGTTATAAGCTTGTGCACTTAACCTTCGCTTCACCTTGATTTTTGTTTGACTTCTCATTTCATTTTTTTCTCCTTCATCTTCTTATTTTTCTTCCTCTATAAATGAAAATAATACCATCTTCTCCTTTCAAAAATCCTTATCTCCAAATCGATTCACTTTCAAACAAATCATCCAACATGAAAATTGTTTATTTAGGCCTCTAGTATTTTATAAAAATGTTTGTTTGAGTCTTTGTTAAGTGTGGTGGAGGATATTTGGTGAAATATTGGGTTGTTAAATATTGATTGTGTTTCGAAGATCACAAAATAGGAATGGAGGATATGATTGGGTTCATATCGTTGATTTGAGATTTTTAGAGGTGTTTGCAGAGTCTACTATTGTTGGAGTTGGCCATGGGTATAGGATGATCGTTTTCTGATCATCTTGGAATTGTGTGCGACATGGTTGACTAGGGGAGGAGTGGAAGCACTGGGAGAAAAGTGGGGTTGAGGCGGAAGCGTTGGTGGTCCAATGGTCGAAGGAGGCTAGATACAGTGGAACTAGGGTTTCAATGGGTGTCATTTTTAGGTTTAGTTTTATCTTGTGCTACAGACAAGGGAGAGGTCGAGATCATTGAGGCTAGGCTCGGAGGCATGGCAGAGGGTAGTAGTTTTGATGGTTGTGGAGGCATAGTGCAATGTTGGGAGAGGCGGTGGTCGGAGATGGTTGATTGAGGCGTGTTTCAAATTTTTGAAAAAGCTAGGCACGAATTGATTTAGGAATGGCACTATAGCAAGAAGGTGGTTTGGATGTTGGGCCTTGGGTATCTTGTGTTGGGGCGAGAGTATATTAATTTAATTGTTGTACTTATATAAATGTGTGTTGAATTTAAAATAGGATATCTCATTCATTTTAAATCTGATTTGCCCATTGATTTTTACGTTTGACTCGTATTGATGACTACAACATTATGGTATAGTTTGTTGATAGTTTTAACGAAGTATAAAATTTATGATAAGATAATAGTGATTGAATATAATTACATTATTTTAAATAATAACATGGTTAAATTAAAGTATCTACTTGGCCAAATAAAACAGCTTTTGTTAAATTAAACTATGTAGATTATTTTGGACATCTATTGAGTAGAATAAATTCTCATTCTGCTATTTTATTAATTTAGAAATTTATTTATATACTAGTTGATTGATATTGAATAAATGATGTGAAGATATTGGTTATTAATTATTGATTTTATTTACATATATGCTTATCTATGGAAATCCCAAAATATGACCTGGAAAGTGAATTAAAAATAAATGGTAGCTTGTTTAGTACTATAGTGGTTGGTAAGCCTCTTTTTGAATTTGAAAAGTTATGGATATACATTAACTTAAATTTTATAACAATTTGAGGTTAAGTGTTATATAATTATAAGTGATTTAAATATAGAGAGAAATAATGTTTAAAGTTAATTAGTTATTTTTTTTTATGATTTTGATTATTTTATTAATGGTGTTTAAAGTTAATTAATTATTTTATTAGTGATAGTTTAAAGTTAATTAATTATTTTATTAATGATGTTTAAAGTTAATTAATCATTAAGTAAAGTTGTTTATAAATAAATTGTTTTATAAAAGGAATTTTAATTAGTAAAAAGGATTTATTAAAGGAGTTTATCAATTTGAAAAGAAATCTTGGAAATTTTAAAAGAGTATTTTAAGGATTTTAAAGTGGAATTTTAAAGAGACTATAATATTCTATTTATAGTAAAAGTATTTGGAAAGCGGTAAACGAAGTTTGATATGTAACGCTTTGGTTTAAATGAATAATAAATGGAAATTTATTAGTCCAATTCTTGGTACTAAAAGCCGATGAGTATATCGATTCTCTATTTATGAGATCTAGAACCAGAGTTTTCGGGCAAGGGATAGGGTAAGTCAAAATATCAGAAACGTGTCAAGTAAAGGAGACTTATAAATAGATTTATAGAGGAGATTTATAAAAGGATCTTTATTAATAATTTTAGATATTTATAAAAGAATTTTTATAAATTAATCTGGAGCTTTATAAAAGGATTTGTAAATATGGAATGTGTTTATAAAAAGGGAATTTTATAAAAGGAATGAGATTTGATTTTGATAAATATCCTTCCTAATTATGGTGGTATGGATGCTTTTTTCCATACTTAACACATAAGGAAAAGTGGTTTAGGTTTAAAGTAAGCATTATTTTAAATGATATTTGTTTTTGGCCCATTTGAATATAATTTGGAAAAGGAGTAAATCTTCCTTAAGATTTTTTAATATTCTTATACCGTTGAGATAAGTATATGTATAATGGAAAGGGTATAAATGAATAGTGATTGAGTAGCATGTTTTTGTAATAATATTCAATACAAGTATTTACAAAGTGATTTTAACTAATGGAATGATTAATTAAAGAGGCTTAGTGGTTTCCAGTTAAATTAAATCTGTGGATTGTTGTTGTTTATTTGATAGTTAAATAACCGACTATTAAATATTGACAAAATATAACTTTGGAAATATAAAACACGGGAGTTATATGTTACAATTTATCTAGAGGTGTATGGTTTTCAGTCTTGGTACATTTTATCTATAGGTGCACTGTACGGATGGTAGTTCCTTACCTTGTCATTATATGGAATTAAATCTCCAATACGAGCCATTTGGACTTAGTTTTATGGTGGAATGTAATTAATAAAACCATTTCGAATATGACTAATATTTATTTTAAACCTTAGGCATTATTATAATATCATAAGATATCATATAAAGTGGTTTGGTTATCATAAGGTAAAAACTCATCCGTGTTTATATGCGGCATGGTCTAATGAGATACCTTTATTTTTAAAGGTTTTTCAATTACTAAACTTCCATTTGATTATGTTTCTCATGCTGCTTTACCAGACTGATCAGGATATTATTTCCTGATAATGCTAGGGTCACTCTAAGCATGTTTCCAGATTTAGTTATGGATGCTTTAGAGCTTCTATAACAACTCTAACTTGAATTAAAACTATTTAGGATATTTAATTAGATAAATAAAATAAAATAGTGTATGTGGATAAGGAGATTGGGATTTGATAATTAGTATGGGTCGAGCCACAATTAATAAACTAATAGAATTAGTAAGAACATTAATTAGAAGGGGGTGAAATACGAGAAGGGAAAAGTAGGAAAGAGTATATCTCCTTAACATATATGCTCTCTTTTTCATTACCTCCCTCACTTTACCATACAAATGAAAACTAAGAGAGCTTATGATCGACAATTAACTAGGGCTTCAAAGGGAAGATAAACTAGGAAAATAAGATCAAAGCTAGGGAAATCTAATCAAAATACAAATCTCAACCTTCATAATCCATTCAAGATGAATAATAATTATGCATCTCATGTTTTAGATGTTATTTTCAATTTTAAATATATATCTGAATCTTTTGCTTACATTATGTCATGCTATGATAATTTGAAGGGTTGTTTGCTTTTTAGTCTATTTATAGAATGAAATTTAGTGATATATTTGAATTGGAAAACCAATCACATGACATCCAAATGACTTGAAATTTTAGTAGGTTAGAAACATTATTTTAGAAGTGTATTTTTTATTTCATAATTTTTCAAGCAAGTATGAATTTTTAAGTGTAGAAATTGGAGCATTTTAGGTTTTATTATTAAAAATAATTAAATAAAGTTTATGGCCATGAAATTTTTATGTGTTGGAAAATATGATTAATTTTATTTATTATGATTCTTAAGGATTTTCCCCAAGGATTTAAGTATGATTAATAAATTGTTTTAAGTTAGAAGGGCTTAATTGTTTTATTGACATATTCAAATTAAGGGATAAAATGTATAAATGTTTTTGTATTAAAATTCTTATATGTAGCAGATTTATGGTAAAGAGAATTGATAATTTTTGTTATCCAGTAGAATTTGATAAACAATAGGGGTTGGCAGAAAAGAAATTGCTTTTATAAGTAAATTGCAGTTTTCATGTTAACTACTATTTTGTTAGGCCGATAATGATGACGTCGTCGTCAATCTCTTCTCCTCCTAATGTCTTTGACGTTAACCAAGATAATACTTGGGATAACGATGCAAATTAGTATGGAAAGGATGGATCTGGGTTGAAGCCGAAGAACTAGCATTAAAGACGATGAGATGGTCTTCAATGGTGAAATTTTCGACGAGGTTTGAGTGTCGCTTTTTGTATAAATGGCATGTCGCCACTTATTTTTATAGAGTTGCCGACCCCAATTCTTTTGAAGAGGTTTATAGAGACGATAATAATGTCTTATTATTTTCATAAAGGACTCCACATCTTACCACTTTGACCCTAATGGTCAATGCTTTTATTCTTTAACATTTAACCATTGTTTTCGAAAAGATTGTGTTGTTGTTCCTAACCATTACGACTCTAATGGAGCCACTATTTTTAAGGCATTATCACTGAGATTAATGACTTCTACCTTATTCTTTTAAAGCTTATAAATTATACAAACCACTCTTCGACTTCAATGTAATAAGTAGTACGAAGTGCATATTTTCGACCCTATGGCTTTGTTTTTTGAAAGCTAAAGGTTTTAACTGTGTTTTATGATAAAGAAGGGAAAAAACCAATTGGCAAAGAGGTTGCCAAGTTTATTTACTATATAAAGTTTATAGTTTTGGCCGTATGGCCTATATTTTAACGGCCGAAGACCCCATGGACTTCGAACTTCATTAATATGGATTTGTTAAAGCATATATATCATGGCATAATTATATTAAGATGAAATGATGAGCTATAGTCTTCCATGTTTTAAATATGATTTCAAGGGTTATTTCATTTATGAAGAAAAGTGTTTTCAAGGAAATAATAAGGATATTAAGCCAGTATTTTATTAAAGAGATTATTGTTCTTATCACCTTTGGGTAAATTGTGATTGGATGAATTGACTCAGAAATTGAAAACCAGATGGGACTGGTGTAGGGTAGTGCCCTATACTTCAGCTGTTAGCCCCTAGCTAATATATGTCTAAAATTCCAGTGTGTATGAGTTTTCAAGAGTAAGACAAAAAGTAGGCTTATGCATAGAAAGAAATACATAAACATAAGTTAGATAATAGGTTGAAATGCAAAACCTTTAGGTTCATAGTAAGCCTAGCAAAACTATGAGATTGTTAGATAGTCGGTTAAACACTAGAAAAAGTGTATTTGGACAAAGCATCTAGTTTTCTTCTAACAACCAATTGGAAAATTTGGTATATCCATTAGACCCGAGCCAACCATGGAGGTTGGTGGTTACCCTGTGAAAACTAAACATTGGGACAGATAGTCCATTGATTTGACGAATAGTCAAGATTACCCGTGTTACATGCATACCTATTATTTTTATATTGTTATTTTAACCAGTTTGGTTGCAAGGCTATGATTTGCAAAGGATATTTTTTAAATGATATTAGTAAGGGAAAAATCATTCCGCTCAATGGTGTGATCTCACTAGATATCAATTAACCGAGATGGCATATTATTATTCACACCAGGATTTTTGTCTGGCTCAAAGTTTACGTTTTTCCTTTAAACTCTCAGGTGCTCAAAATTTGATTTCAATAGGTCAGGAGTAAGGGTTTTACAGTAGGTTTTGGAAAATAAAGCTTATGGAAATGTGTAGAAGGTAAAGCTAACTATGCAGGAGTTTATCTATTACTATTACCCATTGTGTTGTGTTAGTTATACGAATGTATTGATAGTAAATGTATATGTCTATATAGTAACTCTAATCAACCAAGGGGGCATCTTCATATGTCGCTCTTGGAGTATTTTGTAATAATTATATTTTATATGAACCTGGGAAATGTTTGGGATTATGTGCTGAATATGAAATATAACTATGAATTGAAATATGGAAGTTTTCTTTGATATTGTTTTTATAATTATTTCACATTCTTATTCTTTTGATATTATGGATACTATTAAATAACCACATTTTACACCAGAAATATACGCTTTAAATGACTGCACCATCTGTAGCGCTTAGTTTCAAGGCTCAAAATGGGGGATATTACAGCTTCAGGAGACAAGTTGGATGTCTCAAAGATGTTTTCACTTATATTTTATTTCCAGTGCATTGGTTATTCTGTATTTATCAGCATTTGTAAGAATAGGCTGTTATAACTGTCCAGGCTGATGATAGGTTAGTTATCCTGATTGATGTATATAAATTACAGTTTTATTTTGTAATAATCATTAATATACTATATATTGCTCATTATGTTATGAGATTCTGTTTCGCCCTTCAGTTTCTTTCACCCTAACAATCTGTCTTTTCGACACTGGGATGCTCGGCACATGATTATAGTGGATGTATTAGTGTTGACCTTTGAAGGTTGAAAAGGCTGGTTATTATAGATGACTTATACTAGCAGGCCAACAAGATCATGCATTTGGAGGTTTCTGATATCAAGGCGAATGGATAAACATCAACTAAGTTAGAGATGAAGAGCTTCAGTATAGGAAACAATGCAGAAGATAAGGCGACCTTTTATGTTAGCATCTTATAGAGACTCTAGAAAGAATCCATCTTGCTATTATAGAAACAGTTGATTACAGATGATTAATGGTAGATAATTGAATGCGGTAGAAATGAAAATCAACAAATACCTTGTGTTCTACGTGGTTTATGGTCATGAGACCAATGAATGTAGATAGATCTTGCAGACATACTCTGGGTTGAAACACCAAAGTAATTTCATCGAGAATGCCACAAACTCTAGTCCGTAGTTCCTTGATGGAAATGAGTCCCTATGAAAAAAGAGTGAAAAGCATGCTTAGGGGCATGGTATTGGTCCCCATGGACAATAGAGCATATACTCCTACTATATATCTGAAGATATATGCGTATGAAAATTATGAAGAATGGAGTAATCAGACAGTGGAGTGTAAACTTGCTAGTCTCAAAAACAGATTCAACTTCAAATGAATATGAAGCAGGATACTACAGAGACTGAACATCCCCATAAAGAGTGGGGACAACAATGCAAAGGTATGAGTCAATTTAATAAATAAATTTCAAATGATATTTAATAAAATTGCCTAAGGCATAAGTTGCACCCGCATGACTACGCGACATTCGTAAAAGTGAGAAAAATATCAATGGATGGGCAAAAAAGAACGTTCATGACCCCTAGTCGGATAGACCTCTTGCCTTATAGGCTAGACCGAACAATAGAGTATGGTACACTAATAGCAGGATTGAAAATAGCAAATTGGGAATCTGGATATTATTTATTCATACCAACCTGCAAATTTCTATGAATAAAGCATTTTGGGAGTCTAAGTCAATGGAGAACGGTTGGCATCCTACTTAAAAAGAAAAAGGGCAAAGGATTTGGTTAATGTTTAAGAATTCTATTTAGTTAAGCATATCCCATGGGAAGAAAATCAGGATGCTGAAGGCTTGGAAAAATTGGCATGCTAAGGAAATGGATCACTTTATGGGATGGTCATAGGAAAATTTTCACTCCTAAATTGGAATGAAGCAAAGAAGTTGATGTGCAAGGAAATTGGTACAACATATAAAATGAGATCCTATATGTAAGAGTTCTAATTAACCCGCTACTAAGGTGTAAGGCTGCTAGAGAAGCTAAGGAAATATTGGACAATAAACATCAAGGCAGTAGAAGACACCACACTAGGGGCAAATCCTAGAAAATTAAATCTCACGGGCATTGATCTGAAATGGAGAAATTCTAGTAGTTATGGGTGGAGCTGAGTACGCAATAGTAATTACGGATTACTTTATTGAGTATGGAGCTCAGCCCCAGATGACCTAAGATAATCTGTAGCTGGACTTTATGTGTATTGTAACGTTTCGGATTTTGCCCGCTCGAAAATCGACATCCATACTTCATATCGTATTCGAATGTCATAGATTCGACCGTTCAAATCCGATTCGCCGGAGCTTATAACAACATTAAGTAAATAACACAGCGGAATAAAAGAATAATACATTGATATACAATACTGATACAACATCTGGTACAACAGAATGGTACAATGAATATCAATATACATCAGAGATATGATACAATAAATAGCAGCGGAAAAGAAAATAGATGACATCTAGCAGCGGAACAATATAACTCTAAGATAGTCTTCAAAAGAGAACTCCGAGAACTGCAACTCCATTTCCAAGAATCAATCCAGCAATAGCTCGAACTCCCAATAACGATGCACAAAGATAAGCAAGACTGGTGTGGTCCACAGACTGAACTAACTCCAGATAATCTACTGAACCTAGCTATTTGAAAAACCCAACTCTAGACTGCTCGTGTAGAAAATAATGAGCACCCAGAGTTTAGGAAAGAAAACAATAAACTCCGGATCAGTCGTGGGACTGGTGTGAGCAACAAAAACAGTTTATCTTTTAAAACATTCAAATAAATATTTTAAAGTTAATTCACAATGCTTTTTGAAATGAGACTACCATAAGACCTCCCGCCACACACACAATATAAACGCAGACTTGGAGGAGATTTCTTCTTATGATAGTCAAAGATGCTTGATACGCATTAAAAGAAACATTTGATATTATTATTAGTGCATAGTGTAGTAAAACATTTCGAAAGTAGAATATAAATCTTAGCCAGCATAGGTACCATTATATTATGCCTACTATAACTACCTCCTGAGGAAGCAGGTTCTACAACTAAAACCGTACAAGATCGTATTGTTTCTTTGGATTTCCAACCAATGATCAGGCCAAGGAACTTCCCATTGCCACATGAGAACGCCTCTGGATGGACGTCCCCGAGAACCAAACCGGATCTCTACCAACACAAGGCCGGGTTACCCCTAACCGGGTAACAACTGACACGAGTATGCCATCCCCCGGTCCTTTGGGACCTTTCACCGAGCGCTCGTCACCATCATCACACAATCATAAATAAAGTGTTTCCACATGAGTAAGTATCTGGGCTCCATACCATGATACCACCCTTTTCCAGAAGGAAATGCACACACCCTAAAGAGAGCTACCCCTCATAACCTTGCCGCATCTTTCCTGTTTTGACCATTCCGGGGTGTGAGGCTCGACGAAGTCACGTCCACAAAAACATACTTTATACAAAAGCCATGCTTTGGGTCAACAAATGATCATAGAAATGATCACCAGGATAAACGATCAAATAAACAATCCTATCACAAATAATCAACACAATGATCATTTACAGCAACACTCAGCATGTCACATTACCAAATTGGGAATATATCGCTGATAACCTTCAACTACATAACCTCTGAGCTCGTACGTCTCAGAGAAGGGTGTTAAGCTAAAAGAATAAATTCTTCGCCACCAACAGAAATATATTTGAAAGAAATCGGCTTTATATCTCAATTTGTAATGTCAGACATACAATCCATACAAGTCTCTTCCGGGCTCGAACAGAACCGAAGGCACTTACAAAGAAGTCCTTGCAATCCGGATATTCACTAATCACGTTCGGACTTCCCATCACATATGGAGTCTCTATACCGGGGACCAGTCGATGCAAAGACATTCGACGAGTTGTCTTTTCGCTTTCAAAAATATCCGGTCTTCAACACCGGTCTTCAAATGCTATCCATAACGACATATCACATATTCGGAATGGGATATATGACACAAAGGTCCTCTCCCGGCTAATCCGAACAGTGAGCGCAATATTTACAAGAAATATATGGATATTGGGATTTCAATTAAGTCACAACTTAAAACCCAAAACTTTCTTTCAAACGGTTTAAATCAATTACCATTTCTAATCTTTTAAACAAAAGATTTATTTCACAAAGTTCCATTTACGGATTTCAAAACAATTTCTATTCCATTTGGATTAACTCGTTAAATCTTTATATCAAAGATTTAACTCATAGATTTCAAAATTCGATTAACTTGTTGAATTTTTAAATCCAGATTCAACTTATACCTTTCAAATCGTTTTCATAACTTGGAAATTATCTTCATTCTCAAACTTGAAATTCTTTTTAACACAAATTGGACATTCATTTCTTATGTGAAAGCTTTTATTATTTGAAAACAAACAGTTTTCGTTTCAGAAAAATCCAATTATATTTACACGAGTTAAAGCCCTTGAATTAAAATTCAAATTCCCAAATCAATGCATTAAAAATAGTTTAACCCATATGTAACTGGTATAACATCTTTAATCCCTAGTTTTAAATCATAGAATTCAATTTCAAATCTTGAATTTAAGTTCAAATCAAATTATTCAACTTCATATTTTATCGAGTTATTCGAAATAAATTTCATCTATGAAATTCCATTTCAAAAGCTTTTCACTTTAAACCCAATCCATTTCCAAAACATTTGAATTCAAATATTCAAATTTAAGACTATTTCAAAAATCTGTGACTTAATCGATTTCCTCGTGAAATCCATATTGGTGTGTGTGTATAAGTGTGGTCCAGGGGTTTAACACAATAGTGCAACATCATACAATCATCACAGATCAGAATACAGAAATATAGTTGATAAGCGATATAAAACTTATAACGCTCATCGTCCATTCACAGATTCACAGATAATATACAAATGCAAATAAATATACATTGCTCAATCTACAGAACAAAATATCACAAATCAGATAGGATAATCAATTCAAGGCATTTCATACAATACAATCATTCATAAGCAAGGTCAAGTATTCAATAGTCATTTATAAGCAGGATTAATTAAATCGTTTTTAAATCCTAATCAACTCAATTTATTTCCAAGTAAATCTATTACTTATGAATTAATTATCCAATCCTGATTTATTAATTCCAAATCATTTGATATGAATTAATTTATCAAACACTTTAATTAATTAAATTATTCTTAATTAGTCATATTAATTAAATTGACTCTTGGACCAATTATATAATTTATTAACTTCTTAATCAATTATTTCAAGAAATTTACTCTTTAATTACTTTCATTAAGCAATCATCTCATAACAACAAATCATTAATTACTAATTTATCTTTATCATTAATTTAATCAAAAAATCCAAATTTAATTTCAATTATTAATTAATCCCTTAATTGCTTTTATTAAGTAATTAACAATTTACAATTGATTAATTAATTAATCTAATTTTTTTTATCAAAATTTATCACATAAATTTTTGTTACTTAATAATTCATAGTCAATTATCCTCATTAACTAATAACATTTCTTTAATTTCTTTTAATTAATCTCTAATTATAAATAAATCTAAATCATTAATTTGTAAATTGAATAAATCATCCCTTAATTATCATATTAGTTAAATCACTTAATCAACTTAATTATCTCTAAGGCAATTCGTTTCTTTGTTAATGACTTCACTGGTATTTAAGCGTAAAACATTTCACTTTTGAATTTAAATTTAAATTACATTTCGAATTTAAGTTTCAAAATGATTATTCTTTTAAACATAAATCCAATTTAAAACTCAATTTATAATCTTTAAAAATAAATGTAAATAACATTAGTTGCTTATATAATAGAAAGCTTTTGATTAAAAAGTTTATTTGAAAACTAAACTTTACTTTTAAATTTAAACCCCTTTCCAAATATTTACACTTTGATTATAAAAAATTAAATTTCCTTTCTTTTAAAATTTTAAGATTCAAAGTTTATTTGAATCTAACTTAAATTTGATTTAACTTTATTTACAGCTAGCTTACCAATTTAAATTCATTTAAATTTGGTTTGAATTTCAACTTGCAGACAGTTTTGAACAAAACTGTAACCCAGTTAAACCAACCTGAGGCAACTTAAGTTTGCTTCGGGTCCAACAGCTAAAGACTTCGAGCCGTACTCAAATTTTCTCGAGGAGAACTCGAGACAATCTCCTGAGAAATTTTGTGCTTTCACTCAAACTAACCCAAATTCCCAGTTACCAAAATCTCGAGCACGGTGTACGTGCACAACGTCGCCGACCATCTCCGGTCGCTCCTGATGACCGCTACACGTCGCCGATCACCCATGTACCTGATCCCGATCATCGCATCCCCCCCAAAACTTAAAAATCGAAATTGGGTTCACCACCCAAACCTGGAAACACGAGACAGAACCCACCCCAAACCTGTCAGCGCCTCCATCTTGTCGCCTCGAGCATCAGAGGACCCAGAACTCCGGTCATACAATCGCCATCGTCCCTGCTATCATCCCCCAAAATCCTATCACACTCGATCGAACACAGACATCGTACGAAACGAGAACCCATACCTCAACAAAACTAGGTTTAAAAACTTCGAACCCTCGCCGCCGCCACCACGTTCAACTACCGACCCTCTCACTATTTTTCCCTCCATCGTCGATCACTTCTCCACCACCTGGAAAGTTTCCGACCACCACTACTCAATGGATGACCCAAAATCGCCAAATCAAAGAAATTCAGACAGCTACAGATTTCTCTTCAATCCTCATTCTAAAAATTATAATTTTTGTGTTAAAAATCGAGTTAAAACATATGAATTCAATCTGCATACCTGAATTCAAGAACTAAAAGATTTGAATTTTTACATATTTAAGATTTCGTGCAGCTCTTTGATTTCCAGAAGTATTCAATTTAAATTTAAATTTAATTAAAATTCTAAACATTAGTCTATGATCCCATAAACAACTTTTGTTTTAAATCCAAGTTCTAACAGCAATTGGTTTTAGAGAATATGATTTTCGAACCAAAGTTTTGATCTTGACAACCATAACAGGATATCACTGATACATGCATTCACTTGTATACAGACAAAGATACTTGTATATATCCACACAAAATATATTTCCAGATATAGATCATGCAACAAAATCCTACTTAAGTTTCAAATAAAATTGTTACTCACCTTTGATTTGCAGCAGAGACAAAGAACTTGATCTTCCTTAACATTTTTTTTTTCCAGAAAAAGAACAGAGCTTCATTTTGTTTGAAATAGGGTTCTGGAGATGCAAGCTGGAACTTCCTCTTCCCTGATTCTCTGGCTTGCATTGATTGATTGTTTGGTGAATTTTGTTTTAGTTTGAGATAGCATTACTTCAGATTTGCTTTCGATTGTGGAACAGACTTAAAATGAGAGGGGAAGGCTAATATAAAGGAGATGTGTACATGGGTTATTATTGTTTGTTTGTACAATAGTTATGGGCTGAGATGATTTTTTTTAAAACAATTTGAATTGACACAATGTTGTTACCACGATGATGGCATTAAATGTTAATGTACTACATGTCTTCATACTTATATTTGTTTGCACTTTAATAATATTTTGCTCATACTTGTTGACTATGCAGTTTTGGTTTTGTGGCTGATGATACTTTGTTTGCTTTGTTTATTTGTTAGCTAAGTAGATTTTTTTATTTTATTTTTCCTCTTGTTTTGCCTTAACATGCTATTGTACATTGCTTTATTACTTAAATACATTTTTATGTTGATATTTTGCAGATTTTTGTCTTGTTCATATTCCTACATACTTATACTTATATTCTTTCTTTTCTTTTCTCATTTGAGTGTATTACTTTGTCTTGCAAATAATTTTCTATTTTAATTATGTTTGTTAGATATTTATTTTACTTTATGTACATATTATAAAAGTTGTTATTTTTATTATATTAGCTTGTATATTTATTTCTTTTCTTACACGACTACTTATTTTTAGTTCTATTTATTTTTAAAACCATTTATTTAAGATTTTATTTCTAATCCAATATATACATATATATTCACATATATACAAATTCTCAAATTCATATGACTTATTATAATTTCTAGTCGAATCGAGGAAACTCGCTTCCACTTAAATCAATATATCTTACAATTTTATTCAAAGATTCATTTAATCATCAATTTAAATTAAATTAAAATCTAGGGTCGTTACATGTGTATCGCACTTCCCACAAAACTATAATATGATATACTCCTTTTGCTTTGGCTTACGATTTATTAGTTACAATTCCCAACGAAAGCATAGTCTCATCTTACAGAAGAATCCAATATGACTTATAGGAGAATAAGGATTTCCTAAACATGTCCCTAAATATGATTAAGGAGAAGTGGGTGAGGCTGCTTTGAAATCTATAGTGCTATAGCTGAAAGCGGTGAAACGATATAAAACTAGGATATGGTGTTGCTCCCTTAAGGAGGGAAACCTAGTCCTGAGCGAATTTCGCCTAGTGGGGGGGCAATTATCAATTTGGGAAGGATTATATTTTATCAGCAATCCAAGGTATGGAACCTACATTCTCATCATAATGGATGGAACAATATATAGGAAAATTGGAATGCTCAAAACCTCTGTTTTAAGCACTTACTATGGAAATCGCATGGATTACAGATAGGTGGGTTAGCAAATCATTGTGGTCTTACCGAACCTCATGGTGGGGTGTGCGAAATCATGGTAGATGGTCAGCACTACCAAACCACCATAACAACAACCATCACGGGACAAATAAAATCCCAATTTCTAGGAGTGTATGGGAGAGGCCATTGCATACCAAGGGGAAAACAACTCTAGCACATCATGAAAAGCTTGGACAAATAGCTCTGGTGCATTATGGAAAGCTTGCACAAAAATCTTTGGTGCATTATGGAAAGCTTTGAGAAACTTCTCTCTGGTAGTGGTGGAAAAGAGAGTTCCTTATTCAGGTGTCCACGACTAACGATCGGCTAAAAATTCTCATCGACAGTGGTGGAATAGAGAGAACCCTACTCAGGTGTCCACAGTTGATGATCGGTGTAACGACCCATAAATTTTCGAAGTTTAAATTTTGTTAGTTTAATAATATTTTATGAGTTAATATTGAAAGAAATAAAATGTTGTAATTTAATAATGGAATAATAACTAAATTAAAGTGAAACAATATTAATACAAGTTAATTATCAACAATCTCAATGAAATTCCAATTCATTGTATTTAAACATGCTATGCTTGGTTAAAAAAAATTAATAAGTAACAAATGTAAACATTTAATTATTGTATAAAATAGATAGTTAAGGGTAATTGAATAAGATCAACATTGTATAAGGGATTATAATATGTGTTGTATTAATGTGTGCATTGATTATAGTGGGATGTAAAGGTAAAGAATAAATTTGCAAACGTTATAAAATGTATAATGGTGGCAACTATTGTTCGTTACCAATATATTTAATCAATAGCAATTAAATGTAATTAAACATTACCTTATGTAAGTTAAGATAATAACTGAAATTTTTTGAATGTAAAATCAATAGAAACGTTAATTATTTGCCTAAATGGCAATTGATTTAATAAATAAAAAAGTAAAAATAAATTTGAAACCAATATAAATAAGTGAATTGGAATATTAAGTGTGTATAAGTGACTAAATCTCAACATAATGGAAATAAAATAGTTAACACAAATAAAAGATGAAATTAGAATTATATAGATGATTTGAACATTTGTTGTAATTAATGAACTTTTAAATGTAATTAAAAGTTAAGGGTAACAATGGTTATAAGTTACCTATTTATTTAGTTCATAAAATTTGTTTTACTTAATTTGTGCAATTAATGTAGATTAAATTGGTAATCGAAGAATGTTAATTCAATAGGATGTAACCAATGAAAATTTTAATCATAATATGACTATTGATTTGAATAAAAATGGAAATCATGTTTGATCAATTTATTATAGTTTATATTATGATAAATGGATATATTGCAATTGAACGTATATAAATTTTACATTAATATGGAATAAGACAATAATTGTAGTGTCAACATAATAAAAGGTATAGAAATGTAAACTTTATTTACAAGGCAATGATTTATGAAATAAAAAGATAGAAACCTATGTTAATAATTTCATAAGGTATTGTTGATTTAATAGTAGGAGTGTAAATCAAAAAGAATAAAAATGAATAAGTTTAGTAAAGGAGTAAACATATGTTTATTAGCTGAAAGATTGATTGTAGAGATGAGTAACTATTATTTAGTGAGAAATGTGTAATTACTATTTGTATCCAATAATGTAAATATGTTTAAGTTACTATTAGATAGGAAATTTTTTTTAATTCTCATTACATTAATTTAGTCCATTTTGAAACTTAATCAACTGAAATGAATGTAATTGAAAATTTCTAATTAAAAGGAGAAAGAATACTAATTGTAAATTAATAGGTGTAATTAAAAGCAGCTTATGTTTTGTGAAAATAAGAAAAGTTTGATTTAATAAAAAGAACATTTACATCAAATAAATGAATGTTTCATTTATGAATGTAGGTCTAATTTCATTAAAATATAGAATAGAATGATTGATTTTAAAAAAATAAATATATGTTTATTTGAACTGTGTTTTAGCTTACAGATTGATTACAAGAATAGGAAAATAATATATTTCAGTAGGTTATTTATTACTCTTGTGTATAAACAATTTTTCTGTTTTTTTTATGCATTTTAGTTGTCTGTTTTAAAATTTAACTTTGTAAGTGATTGCAATTAATGTAGTTCAAATGTTTCAATTAAAAGGAAAGAAACGGTGATTGCAATTAATAGATTTAATAATAAAAAATGCATGTTTTGTGTTAAACAAAATTTAATGCTAGTTTACTACATATATGTTTATACCTAAATTCAAACATAGGTTTTAGATCAAAATTTAATGCTAGTTTATATTGAAATCTCATACGTTGTTAAATTAAATATTAATAGGAGATGATAAAGGGGGTAAAATAGATTTACACTTGACTATTTCCTTTCCAATTAGACTATATTAGATTTTTTTTGCAACATAACTTACCTTTCCATCTTCACTTTTCTAATTTACTCTTACCTTCATCGTCTCTATTTTCATACCTTTTATTTATGAATGTAAACTATAAGTGGCGATAAAGACGTACATATATATTATACACTTGTTTATATTACCTTGTTTATGCTACCATATTCTGGAATATATGTTAATGCATTCCTTGTAAAACATTCAATCGAAATGTTAACATGTTGTTTAATTTCCAATCTAATCACAAAGAGGGAGAAATGAAGATTTCTTAATGCTGCATATTCTTTTAATTTATGCCACAAATTTGGGTGGAGAATTTATTTTCATTTATTGTGTGTTAATTAAATCTTTAAAAGATGTTAATTTCGGTATGTTTAGGGTTAACAAAATTTATTAAGTAAACGATTGTTTTGAAATTTGAATTCTAAAAGTTTATTCATATTTACTTTATTTCTTTCCATTCATTTTCCAACTTCATTTTCTAAAACGTCATTTCATTTATTTCTAATTAATAGCGGTCTCTCTTTTCAAATCTCTTTGACCCAAAACCTAACTCTAACCTTATAAATAAGATATGACGCAAATGAAACCACAGCCTCCATTCTAATCTTCTTTTTTTTTCTTTTTTTCAAATCTCCTTATTATCTCTCATTTTAATTTTTCCTTCCTCTTCAAATATTCTTCTTTTTCTTCTTCAAATTTTCTTCTATTTCAAACTTTCTTCTTTCTTTTCAAATCTAGATCTTCTCTTCCATTTTCAGTTCTTATTTTAATCCTTTTCTTTTTCAATTCTTCTTTTTCAAATCTTTTTTTCCAAACCTTTTAAAAATACATACATTCATATAATAGGGAGAAAAATTAAAGTAAATCGAAATAAAAGAAAAATTATGGAACAAAGCTAGCAATCAAGAAGAAGCATACGCGTTTTTCACGTGGGAAGAGTGGATGTGGCATCGTATTTTATTTTTGTTTAATTTAATTTTGTAAATCTCGATTTCAATTAGTTCTAATAATCATAACTCTTACATTCGAACTCCGTTTCACGCGCGGTTTTCTTTGCTAGGTTCGTATTGAGATCCCGGACACTTTGACGCTGGTTTAGGCGAATTTGGAGACGGTCAAATTTTTGGGTTTAAATTGAATTTAAATTCAATTTAAATTAAAAAGGTGTGTGTTTTAACCCACTCACAACTTCTAAAATTTCCTATGTCTGTTAAATTGACTTAAGATATGAGTAGAAATTTATTTATGACTGTTTGGCATGTTTAGTCATCATCTCTGTTAAATCGCATTTAATTAATTTACTTGTTAATTTATTATTGCATATAATTTGACAGTTAAAAATTTATTTAGTTGCATATAAACTGATAGTTTAACAGTTATTAAATTTATTATTGAATATAAACTGTTAGTTAATATCTGTTACTTATTACCCGTATGTCTTATATGCTCTATATTGATGTTAGTTCAAATTGGATGATGATTGAAATAAATGGTTGATGAATGATGTTTGGTAAATGGATGGTGTGTTCTATATTATATAAACTGCAAGTTGTTATGCATTTCCATTTCATTCGGGATTGCGGTTTGAAATGATATATAACCGTAATTTTTATTTTTAAATTGCGGATTGAAATGGTAAATATCTGTATCACTTGTCCATAGGATTGAAAATTTTATACAGGCACCGCGGTATATATATATATATATATATATATAAATATTTTTGAAATGATTTATCTATGGTTTGGATAGGATACGGTTTAATAAATATTTAATTTTAATATTTTAAAAATCTTATTTTATATATGCACATATAGTTAAATTATTAAATTTAAGCTACGTATAATTTGTTAAATAAACTAAATAAGCTGAATAATGGAGTTTTAATGATTTAAATCAATCTAGATTGGTAGGCAAATTAAAAATTTAATTTGGAATTGAGCGTATTTAAGAATTTAACTATATAAGTGATGTAACTTATTGAAACTTGGAAATTTTAAAGGTATGATATTTATAACTGGATTTAATGAATAATTCTAGTATAAATAAAATGGAAGAAAATTTTTAGTGTTAATAAATTTAGTTTATTTTTAACGGTTATGGATTTATCATGTAAACCTTTCAAACTAAATAATAGGAAAATGAATTGTTGATTTGAAATTCCCAACCTTAGTTTGAAATTCATTAAATACTCAAAGTTTGAAAATATTGAAATCGAAATGTTTTATTCAAACTGAAAGTGAATCTAAAAGTTATGGGTTTAGACTGAATTTAAAGTGAATAAAATTGTTTAGACGCGGAAATTTTGTTATAAAGTAATTTTAAATTCAAACTATTTTATTCCACATACTGTTGAATATCCAAACCATTCAAGTTTTAGAAGTATGGTTTTAAAGCTATGAGTTTTGAAGTATTATGTTTTGAAAGTTATAATTCAAATGTTTGGTTTTTGGATAGTATAAACTTTAAAGCAATATGATTTTGGAAAAGAAATATATTTGAAATAAAATGATATCATATTAATTTAGGATTTATAAAATAATATCAAATGAGTTTGTTTTGAAATGGAAAGGATATCGTAGTTATACGGTTTTGAAATAGATACTTTATTCTGGTTTTGAAAGTACGAACTATTTTTAAAGACCGCGGTGTTATAATAACATTTGGTTGTTGAAGAGACCGGGATCGGAAGTTGTCATACTCTCTTCCAACTCCGAAAACCACTTTAATAACTGTGTATGCGGTGGAGATTCCAGAATGAAGTAGGTTGGTGGCGGCGTTTCCTGTAAGGTAAATACGTGGACCCAACTCCCGTGAGTTGGCATAAGGTGGCTAAAACAGGAGCGATTGACAAGTTAATAAGGTAGCACCTTTGATCGGACACATCCCTTCGATATTATACTTTGACTTTTGGATTGATTTGGTGGCCACTTTTGATTTTTGGGGGTGTGGCTCGAGGTGGGCGGTAGCTGCGCGCTCCGCGTTACCACCGACCCGGAAGCGTAATTGGTATATCTACCCTGACATTGCCTAGTTATGCCGTGTCACCTACCCTATCGCGCCTTGTACGAGTTTGGATTTCTCCCGTAGCCCGTGTGGTATCCTCTGGTGGCTTCCCGATCAGGAGGGACTCTGATATTGGATGGACTACTGGGACTATTACGTGTTAAGGGCTATATGGGTAACCCCTTAATGCTAAGAAAAAAGTAAGTTTATTTTACAATTAGACACTATTATAATAGCGCAATATACTACATAGTAAATAGTTTAACGGATCCATAGGAGATGTAAATCCCGAGCATCTCTTGAGTTACTGCACTCATATTTATTTCTGTTAATTTAACTTACATAAGATCTTTTAGTTTCGACTCGAGTGTTTTGTCTTTTCAATTCGCTCGGGTCAGTCCGAGTGTTTCAGGATCTAAAGATTTTATTCTGGAGGACGAAGACGAAGATTTGTAGTATTACCACCTACTATATTATTCCACTACACTATTTAATTCCGCTGCATTTATTATTATTCTCTGGTATGTGTACTCTGATATGTATATTTTAAGTAAAATCAAATAATTTGTAAAACAGCTTCATGAACTGTATATTTGATTATTATATTTTATCATTCCACTGTGAGATTCTATTTTTTTAATTCTTCCTTGTTTTTATTATTTACCCCATAACAATCTGCATTTCCGTATGGTTTGAATTGGCACGTGTGTCGATTTAAAGTGTGCAAAAAGGCGGGACGTTACATCTGGTATCAGAGCTTTGGTTTAGCGATAAACCTTAGCTTTGTGGGGTTTGACTCTTTACTAATAGGGTAGTAATACCCTATGGGAGTCACTGAGTGTATATATATGAGAGAGCGTATTTGTTAGTGTTATAAAAAGGTTTTAATATTGTGTTAATCTGTTCCGTTTTGTATTTATAAATTCTGGTTGATGCATGGGACGCTATGACATCAATAGGGATTTTTAAACACTTAATAGGACATACCGACATAATATTTGTTTTTAATATAGGTGAATGAAATAATTTTGCCTATTATATTTTCTATATATATAAAATAAATTCTTATAAAGATTATATTTGGTTGCAATATATTGGTTGTTAGGAATAAAATTTATAAATAATAGGTAAGATAAGGTTGAAAATAAAATCAATGAAAATTTTGAAATTTTAGAACTTAAGTCCGGGATTTTGAAAAATTGCTTTCAAAGGATTTTGAAATATAATAATAGCATTTAGAAATATTTTCTGATATAAATATTTCAATATAATTTGAAAGTATGATTTTAAAGAAATTTTGGAAAGAAAAAATTTGTACTCCCCTCTCTGTCACTGGAAAATAATTTTGATGATGAGTGCACGCATCATCGACATTCATTTTCGAGTTTCGAAGTGGGAAGGCCATTGTAGTAGTTTTACTACAGATTTATTTTGATAAACAAAAGTGAATTTTAAATTTCTTTATATATACTTGGATATAGATAAGTTGTAAGTATATATTTATCTATTATTTTAAAATGATTTGAAATTTAACCCGGTATTTAGTTCTTTAGTTTCCGTTAATCAATAATTTTAATTTTTTGTAGGAAATGGGTTGAATTGGAACCTTTAATTGAAATAAGAGATAAATGCTAAGTTATGAATAAAATTTAAAGAAAGTTGAAATTGTAATTTATAAACCAAAGACGTAATTATTGAACATTTAATTTAAATTAAAAGATGAGGTAAATCTTGTATAAGTTTCATTTGCATTTCTTAAAAACATATATATAACTTACCATCTATAAAAAGTTAAAAAGTTATAAGAAATTTAAACAGAATATTATACAAGTAATAAATTTAAAGTAATGGAGTATTCAATAAAATTCTTTAATAAATAAGGATTGATGTTGCTATTGTATAGACTTAAGTTATAATGAAGATCTTACTATAATAAAATATGATAGAGATAAAAGTTGTAAGTAAGTAATTATAGACTTAAGTATATGATGAAGTTATTTATTTTAAAAATAAGTAGAAAGATGAATACTGTAAATAAGTGAAATTAAGCAATAAATAAATGAATGTAATGCAAATAAAAGAAATTTGCATATATGGATAAATGAAAACTGTAAGAAATAAAATGTAAAATAAAAAGATAAACCATTATATGAATGAAAAAGAAATCAAACAACAAAAGTATGAATGGAATTAATAAGAATAAACTTAATCTATTGGTTGAGATTGTTGTTCGTTTGGATTATGGTAGTTTGGGCAAGGATACTTTAAAATCTGTTTGGAAGGTATGAATAATCTATTTAGTTTCACCTAAGACTGTTGAGTGAAGGGTATGCTTAGTAGTTTGTTTTTCTTTCCGTACAATTTAATGTTTTAAGCCTGAATAACTATTTGTTTTGTTTGATATGAATGAATGATGGATGCGTGTTGATTTTTTTGTGATGGTTGTATGCTTGTGCAAGTGATGGTTGATTGATTTGTTTGTTGATTATTTGAAACAGCTTTAAATATTCCATTTTATATAATTGTTAACCTTTTGGATTATATAAGTGAAATACAGGTTATGGAAGCAATTACTATTGCTTTTGGTTTCATAATTAAGCGTAAATTGCCCGAAAAATAGGTACGTTTTCGGATTACAGTTTATAACGCTATTATATTATTTCCCGTGTTGGGATATATATTATTTTGAAAATATTTGTTATATTGATATTATATTTACTCCCGAGCCTCTCCGTACAAAGGAGACTCTGCCGAAATTTTTCGTAAATTTTGGACTTAGAAATTTTTTTGAAAATGATTTCTAAACTTTATTTATTTAAGTATAAAAGATTTAATGGGTATAGAATGGGCATATTTTATTTAAAGTAATAAAATTTGTAAATTATTTGTTTAAACGTATTGTTTATTTAATTCTTCTTTTCCCTTCTTTTCCTTTTCGGGGACGAAAAGTTTTGAGTGGGGGAGAGTGTAACGACCCATAAATTTTCGATGTTTAAATTTTGTTAGTTTAATAATATTTTATGAGTTAATATTGAAAGAAATAAAATGTTGTAATTTAATAATGGAATAATAACTAAATTAAAGTGAAACAATGTTAATACAAGTTAATTATCAACAATCTTAATGAAATTCCAATTCATTGTATTTAAACATGCTATGCTTGGTTAAAAAAAATTAACAAGTAACAAATGTAAACATTTAATTATTGTATAAAATAGATAGTTAAGGGTAACTGAATAAGATCAGCATTGTATAAGGGATTATAATATGTGTTGTATTAATGTGCATTGATTGTAGTGGGATGTAAAGGTAAAGAATAAATTTACAAACGTTATAAAATGTATAATGGTGGCAACTATTGTTCGTTACCAATATATTTAATCAATAGCAATTAAATGTAATTAAACATTACCTTATGTAAGTTAAGATAATAACTGAAAATTTTTGAATGTAAAATCAATAGAAACGTTAATTATATGCCTAAATGGCAATTGATTTAATAAATAAAAAATAAAAATAAATTTGAAACCAATATAAATAAATGAATTGGAATATTAAGTGTGTATAAGTGACTAAATCTCAGCATAATGGAAATAAAATAGTTAACACAAATAAAAGATGAAATTAGAATTATATAGATGATTTGAACATTTGTTGTAATTAATGAACTTTTAAATGTAATTTGAAGTTAAGGGTAACAATGGTTATAAGTTACCTATTTATTTAGTTCATAAAATTTGTTTTACTTAATTTGTGCAATTAATGTAGATTAAATTGGTAATCGAAGAATGTTAATTCAATAGGATGTAACCAATGAAAATTTTAATCATAAATATGACTATTGATTTGAATAAAAATGGAAATCATGTTTGATCAATTTATTGTAGTTTATATTATGATAAATGGAGATATTGTAATTGAACGTAAATAAATTTTACATTAATATGGAATAAGACAATAATTGTAATGTCAACATAATAAAAGGTATAGAAACGTAAACTTTATTTACAAGGCAATGATTTATGAAATAAAAAGATAGAAACCTATGTTAATAATTTCATAAGGTATTGTTGATTTAATAGTAGGAGTGTAAATCAAAAAGAATAAAAATGAATAAGTTTAGTAAAGGAGTAAACATATGTTTATTAGCCGAAAGATTGATTGTAGAGATGAGTAACTATTATTTAGTGAGAAATGTGTAATTACTATTTGTATCCAATAATGTAAATATGTTTAAGTTACCATTAGATAGGAAAAATTGTTTAATTCTCATTACATTAATTTAGTCCATTTTGAAACTTAATCAACTGAAATGAATGTAATTGAAAATTTCTAATTAATAGGAGAAAGAATACTAATTGTAAATTAATAGGTGTAATTAAAAGCAGCTTATGTTTTGTGAAAATAAGGAAAGTTTGATTTAATAAAAAGAACATTTACATTAAATAAATGAATGTTTCATTTATGAATGTAGGTCTAATTTCATTAAAATATAGAATAGAATGATTGATTTAAAAAAAAGAAATATATGTTTATTTGAACTGTGTTTTAGCTTACAGATTGATTACAAGAATAGGAAAATAATATACTTCAGTAAGTTATTTATTACTCTTGTGTATAAACAATTTTTCTATTTTTTTTATGCATTTTAGTTGTCTGTTTTAAAATTTAACTTTGTAAGTGATTGCAATTAATGTAGTTCAAATGTTTCAATAAAAGGAAAGAAACAGTGATTGCAATTAATAGATTTAATATTAAAAAATGCACGTTTTGTGTTAAACAAAATTTAATGATAGTTTACTACATATATGTTTATACCTAAATTCAAACTTATGTTTTAGATCAAAATTTAATGCTAGTTTATATTGAAATCTCATACGTTGTTAAATTAAATATTAATAGGAGATGATAAAGGGGGTAAATAGATTTACACTTGACTATTTCCTTTCCAATTAGACTTTATTAGATTTTTTTGCAACATAACTTACCTTTCCATCTTCACTTTTCTAATTTACTCTTACCTTCATCGCCTCTATTTTCATACCTTTTATTTATGAATGTAAACTATAAGTGGCGATAAAGACGTACATATATATTATATACTTGTTTATATTACCTTGTTTATGCTACCATATTCTGGAATATATGTTAATGCATTCCTTGTAAAACATTCAATTGAAAGTTAACATGTTGTTTAATTTCCAATCTAATCACAAAGAGGGAGAAATGAAGATTTCTTAATGCTGCATATTCTTTTAATTTATGCCACAAATTTGGGTGGAGAATTTATTTTCATTTATTGTGTGTTAATTAAATCTTTAAAAGATGTTAATTTCGGTATGTTTAGGGTTAACAAAATTTATTAAGTAAACGATTGTTTTGAAATTTGAATTCTAAAAGTTTAATCATATTTACTTTATTTCTTTCCATTCATTTTCCAACTTCATTTTCTAAAACGTCATCTCATTTATTTCTAATTAATAGCGGTCTCTCTTTTCAAATCTCTTTGACCCTAAACCTAACTCTAACCTTATAAATAAGATATGATGCAAATGAAACCACAGCCTCCATTCTAATCTTCTTTTTCCTTTTCTTTTTTTTCTTCAAATCTCCTTATTATCTCTCATTTTAAATTTTCCTTCCTCTTCAAATATTCTTCTTCTTCTTCAAATTTTCTTTTATTTCAAACTTTCTTCTTTCTTTTCAAATCTAGATCTTCTCTTCCATTTTCAGTTCTTATTTTAATCCTTTTCTTTTTCAATTCTTCTTTTTCAAATCTTTTTTTCCAAACCTTTTAAAAATACATACATTCATATAATAGGGAGAAAAATTAAAGTAAATCGAAATAAAAGAAAAATTATGGAACAAAGCTAGCAATCAAGAAGAAGCATACGCGTTTTTCACGTGGGAAGAGTGGATGTGGCATGGTATTTTATTTTTGTTTAATTTATTTTTGTAAATCTCGATTTCAATTAGTTCTTATAATCATAACTCATACATACGAACTCCATTTCACGCATGGTTTTCTCCGCTAGGTTCGTATTGAGACCCCGGACACTTTAATGCTGGTTTGGGCGAATTTGAAGACGGTCAAATTTTTGGGTTTAAATTGGATTTAAATTCAATTTAAATTCAAAAGGTGAGTGTTTTAACCCACTCACAACTTCTAAAATTTCCTATGTCTGTTAAATTGACTTAAGATATGAGTAGAAATTTATTTATGACTGTTTGGCATGTTTTAGTCATCATCTCTGTTAAATCGCATTTATTTAATTTACCTGTTAATTTATTATTGCATATAATTTGACAGTTAAAAATTTATTTAGTTGCATATAAACTGATAGTTTAACAGTTATTAAATTTATTATTGAATATAAACTGTTAGTTAATATCTGTTACTTATTACCCGTATATTTTATATGCTCTATATTGATGTTTGTTCAAATTGGATGATGATTGAAATGAATGGTTGATGAATGATGTTTGGTAAATGGATGGTGTGTTCTATATTATATAAACTGCAAGTTGTTATGCATTTCCATTTCATTCGGGATTGCGGTTTGAAATGATATATAACCGTAATTTTTATTTTTAAGTTGCGGATTGAAATGTTAAATATCCGTATCACTTGTCCATAGGATAGAAAATTTTATACATGCACCGCGGTATATATATAATAATATTTTTGAAAAGATTTATCTATGGTTTGGATAGGATACGGTTTAATAAATATTTAATTTTAATATTTTAAAAATCTTATTTTATATATACACATATAGTTAAATTATTAAATTTAAGCTACGTATAATTTGTTAAATAAACTAAATAAGCTGAATAATGGAGTTTTAGTTATTTAAATCAATCTAGATTGGAAGGTAAATTAAAAATTTAATTTGGAATTGAGTTTATTTAAGAATTTAACTATATAAGTGATGTAACTTATTGAAACTTGGAAATTTTAAAGGTATGATATTTATAACTGGATTTAATGAATAATTCTAGTATAAATAAAATGGAAGAAAATTTTTAGTGTTAATAAATTTAGTTTATTTTTAACGGTTATGGATTTATCATGTAAACCTTTCAAATTAAATAATAGGAAAATGAATTGTTGATTTGAAATTCCCAACCTTAGTTTGAAATTCATTAAATACTCAAAGTTTGAAAATATTGAAATCGAAGTGTTTTATTCAAACTGAAAGTGAATCTAAAAGTTATGGGTTTAGACTGAATTTAAAGTGAATAAAATTGTGAAGACGCGGAAATTTTGTTCTAAAGTAATTTTAAATTCAAACTATTTTATTCCATATACTGTTGAATATCCAAACCATTCAAGTTTTAGAAGTATGGCTTTAAAGCTATGAGTTTTGAAGTATTATGTTTTGAAAGTTATAATTCAAATGTTTGGTTTTCGGATAGTATAAATTTTAAAGCAATATGATTTTCGAAAAAAAAAATATTTGAAATAAAATGATATCATATTAATTTAGGATTTATAAAATAATATCAAATGAGTTTGTTTTGAAATGGAAAGGATATCGTAGTTATACGGTTTTGAAATAGATACTTTATTCTAGTTTTGAAAGTACAAACTATTTTTAAAGACCGCGGTGTTATAATAACGTTTGGTTGTTGAAGAGACCGGGATCGGAAGTTGTCATACTCTCTTCCAACTCCGAAAACCACTTTAACAATTGTGTACGCGGTGGAGATTCCAGAATGAAGTAGGTTGGTGGCGGCGTTTCCTGTAAGGTAAATACGTGGACCCAACTCCCGTGAGTTGGCATAAGGTGACTAAAACATGAGCGATTGACGGGTTAATGAGGTAGCACCTTTGATCGAACACATCCCTTCGATATTATACTTTGACTTTTGGATTGATTTGGTGGCCACTTTTGAATTTTGGGGGTGTGGCTCGAGGTGGGCGGTAGCTGCGCGCTACGCGTTACCACCGACTCGGAAGCGTAATTGGTATATCTACCTTGGCATTGCCTAGTTGTGCCGTGTCACCTACCCTATCGCGCCTTGTACGAGTTTGGATTTCTCCCGTAGCCCGTGTGGTATCCTCTGGTGGCTTCCCGATCAGGAGGGACTATGATATTGGATGGACTACTGGGACTATTACGTGTTAAGGGCTATATGGGTAACCCCTTAATGCTAAGAAAAAAGTAAGTTTATTTTACAATTAGGCACTATTATAATAGCGCAATATACTACATAATAAATATTTTAACGGATCCTTAGGAGATGTAAATCCCGAGCATCTCTTGAGTTACTGCACTCATATTTATTTCTATTAATTTAACTTACATAAGATCTTTTAGTTCTGACTCGAGTGTTTTGTCTTTTCAATTCGCTCGGGTCAGTCCGAGCGTTTCAGGATTTGAAGATTTTATTCTGGAGGACGAAGACGAAGATTTGTAGTATTACCACCTACTATATTATTCCACTACACTATTTAATTCCGCTGCATTTATTATTATTCTCTGGTATGTGTACTCTGATATGTATATTTTAAGTAAAATTAAATAATTTGTAAAACAGCTTCATGAACTGTATATTTGATTATTATATTTTATCATTCCGCTGTGAGATTCTATTTGTTTTAATTCTTCCTTGTTTTTCTTATTTACCCCATAACAATCTGCCTTTCCGTATGGTTTGAATTGGCAGGTGTGTCGATTTGAAGTGTGCAAAAAGGCGGGACGTTATAATCGGCTCAAACTTTTTGCTGGCAATGATGGAGCAGAGATATTCCTATTTGAGTGTCCATAATAGATGATTGGCTCAAAAATTTTATTTGCAATCGTGGACTAGAGAGATCCCTGTTCTAGTGTCCATAACTGACGATCGGCTCAAACTTCTCATCGAAAATGGAGGACCAGAGAGATCCCTATTCGAATGTTTACAACTGACGATCAGCTCAAACTTCTCACTGGGAGTAGTGAGCCAGAGAGATCCCTATTTAGGTGTCCACAGCTGACAATCGACTCAAACTTCTTGTCAGAAGTAGTAAACTAGAAAGATCCCTATTCGGGTATACATAATTGACGATTGGCTCAAATTTTTCATTGGCAGTGGTGGACCAAAGGGAACCCTATTCGGGTGTCCACAAACGACGATCGGTAATAAGCTTTTAGGATGACTATAGAGAACCCGACTTATCGCTGGTCAGGACATGGTAGCCGCATAGTTGGTTCACGCCCGACATTTGGCTCTAGATTTTTATAAGCAACGAATAACCGAGCTTGCTCACAGTAAAGCATGACTATCGGTTGTACGGTGCAATGCAAGCAGTCAATACTCAAATTTCGTATGAATACTGTATGTGCTAATAAGCAAACTATAATACTAGAAGTGCATGAAAAAAAAAGGACACATGGGATTGGATTACAAAGACACTTCACCAGGGTATGTTCACCTTGCCAAACTTATAATGATTGATCCTATGCAAATATTTCAAGGCAAAAAAAGAGTTATAGGAAGAGCTAGCAAAATAACATGTGAATACTTCACCAATAAGCTCAGCTGGTCGAACTGGTCGGTGATAGGGCCTATACAAGTACGTGAGGAAGCAATAAAAGATTACTAATAGGCTAATAGCTAAGCAAGGATACTATACATACACAACGCAATAACTAATCCTGATTAGGTATGATAATTTCATATATAATTTCTATAAGATACATATGCGCTTGTGTAAGTATTCATACAAGAAGCATAAAGTATGGGCCAAGGAAAGCAACAGTCGCAGAATAGCTTACCCTACCGAACTTATCGATCATTGATCTCATACAAGTATACACAATATCTTCAAGAAAGGTTGTTAATGGAACAAGCAACTAAGAAACCGTGTGGAACAAACATATCATGATCACTAGACTGGAAAAGGAGAATAAGAAATGAATAAATATCAGATGCAACAATGCATAAACATTAAAAGAAGATTAGCTTCATAGCACAAGCGCATGAATAACCCATCTTCGAAACTTCAAAAGAAACCACTTACCTAGCCAAATATTTTGGTGATTGACCTATACAAATATGCATGGTGATGATGAAGGAATCGCTAGTGCAATAACTTAGCAATCATGTAAGGAAAATACATCACAACGACTAGTCTTAATTGGCGAAGCTACAATTAATGCGACAAAATACACCTTGTCCAATCTTTGTGCCATTGAACCACTGTATATTCTTGTGCTTAGGGCCCCTAAGAATTCTTGGAACATTTATACGATGATAGCATCCTTTAGGACACAGGGGCAAGGAGGTTGAACTAGAAGGAGCAAAAGCCTATCGAATAGAGATGAAAATCGGTAGGAGATTATATTAGATGATTATACTATAAAGAAAGAGTGAATTACGAATTTCATATTGATAAAAGATTTCTTGGAATGATCAAAAGCTTTCCTTGAGCGAATAAGACTCTGTAGCATGTTAGTAGTACAAAACCTACATAAAGGGTAGGAATGATGCTATAGATATTTGAGGCACAAGATAACCATTGCATGAGAAAGAAAGACGGGTTTGGATGAAAGAAAGCATGCTTTGTATTTTATGAAAGTATGATTTAGGAAGCAAGTGTTGTGGGTATTTTCGCCCATAGCATGGTGGGTATAAAAAGATGTAAATGAACACGAAACAGTTGAAAGGTGCATAATAAAGGCTTCATCATGTAATTACAAGGGCAGGGCAAAGCGCCAGATGCAAGTTTTGCATAGTCTGAAAATATAGTCAAAGCACTGCAAAACGTTTCTAAGGTTGGAACATGTGCCTAGATTGAAACGGTATCTCAATCTGAGTTACAAGTTGCAAGATATGCTCATCTTAAATTTTGTCTGCTACCTAACCGACATGGACCCCACCTTGTATAGCTACTGCCTACTTTAGGAAAAGTGGAACAATCAGAGGCATTCGAATACTCTACTCAATAATACGAAGTTATTGGTCTAAATTTCATTCAATCATGACTTGAAATGAAGGAGTTATAGAAAAAAACATATGTAGCTCAAGTGGTTGAGCATCAAGCTTCCAACGGAGATGTCAAGGGTTCGATTTAGCATAGCCCAAACAAGTCATACATAGGAAACTAAACATAATCATTTGATTGGCATATGTGAAAATAGACTAAGGCATATGGAATGAAATCTGCATATATTTGGAAATTATGAATCACATTCATGATACCCAGGAATAATCAATTTGGGCGAGATATACATGGAAACTTACTGACTTTTTGAATTGACCACACTACCTATTCACTCCAATAAATGCCAAAGAATCCAACAAAAATAGGGGGCAATTATGGAGAGCCAAGATTACAACAGTAATGGCAGACAAGTCAAAGGAAAGTAGGAAAAGCTAGCAGGAGAATAGCCTATTATGAACAGCTAGCAGGAATAATCTAGTAGGCACATTCTAGCAGGACTGCCTAACCGGAGCTGCCTAACAGAGATAGCCTAATAGGAATGGGTAGCCAAGGATAGCCAAATGGGAATAGCCGAACATATTTTTTTGGGCTATATCTTACTCTCTATTGAGCCTTAGAATATTGTATCTTGTAACACAGACATTACATCAAAAATTTAAAGAAAGAATAATGAAAAAGGATAATGGATGTAGACACACTCTAGCCGAACACTATAAATCTTTGTGTTCTTTACTTTACTACAACTTACTTTCGGCGTATTCCATACATGTGATCCGCTCTCTGAAAATCATTCATAATATTAATATAATAATTGTGTTATACACCCTGTATTCATAGCTCTAAATAAATAGATTGGAGGTGTTTGCCTATTTTTTATGCAAACACCTCAAAACTAAGAACATGTGCATTACATGTATAATAAACATTACATACATTCACAACTAAGTTTTTACAAATTAAATAAAGATGTGCCAACCCTCCAATAGGATTTGATACCGCTATTGGGTTGGCGACAACTGGGGTTTTTAAACTCAAGGAGTTAAATGTACTTCTAGCTATGAACGTAAGCGACACTCCCCAGTCAAATAAAGCACAAATAGATATCCCAGAAATAACAATGGTATCTTCCATCATAGCTTTCCGTTGATCTCTAAAGGAGGTCTACTCGACATAGGCACAGCCTTAATGACATATGTAAGATCGATTTCACCCTAGAGGGGGTGAATAGGGTGATGCTATCAATTATAAATATTATTGCAGAAGTATATAAAATAATTGCAACACAGATTTATCAGAATTATAGCAACACAGATAATAGCAGAATAATAAATGCAGAAATAGAACAACACAGAATTTACCCAGCTTCGACAAAACCCTGCCTACATGCTGCCCCCAAGGTTTCTATTAGAAATTAAGCAGTCAGACGCTTACACACATAAACTCGCGACACCCGCTATCGACAAGCCTTAACTCTACGCTCAAAACCCTGCCACAACTCAGCACTGAGTTGCGAATTGTCGAACTACATCACCGTAGCTCGTCCCCTAGTCACACGACTAGAAATTACAAGAGTTTAAAAGGAAAATACAATATAAAAAATTAAATAACACGAAACCCCAATTTAAAAAATTAAAGCCTTATATAATTAAAACAAGGCCGGCCCAAATTTAATATCCCTTTCTCTCTTTATTCTTCGGCCCATCCTTCTTTGTGCAAAATGTTGCTTTGCTCGTTCTTTCAGAAATCAGGGTTCCTAGAAATTGATGCGCCACTTCAATTGATCGTTCGATTATAAAATCTTGCTTTGGTTGCTAAGTCAAATGATTGTCTCTTCTATTTTTGCACACGGCTGCTCCCAGTATTGAGTTCGAAGCAATGTATCTGGTATGTGAATTATGTCATTTAAATGCACTATTGTTTTGCCTTGATTCGAACTCGATTCGAGTTGTTGATTTATTGTTCTCTATTTAGCTTCGAACTCGAATGCCTTTTTTTACGGCCGATGATGATTGGGATTTATAGGAGTCGAATTCCTATATTTTCGTTCGTATAAATTTCTTTGAATTCGTCACTGCTATGTTCTGGCCATTCGATTTTGTTTGATTGCTTGAGATGATTTTTGACTTTGTCACTTCGTATATTTTTTATTTACTTGATACCCACAGCTTTGAATTGCCTTGCTCACCATGGTTTCGATTTTGCTGGTTCGACTTTAGCACTGACTTGTTCAATACCGGCTTTGACACTGCTGTTGACATTATTTGATTCTTGTTGCCTTGGTCATCACGACACTGTCATTGCTTTGATTTTGCTGGTGACTTCGGCCTTTGTTCGCAGTTGATTTTGTGACGATATTTTGACTGATCTTGGCAATATCATTCACTGATTATTCTTGTGTGTCTGCACATGTGTACTTGAGTCTGACTCATGTAGTCTCGCTACTTGCTTCGAGGCAGTGTATTTACTTCGAGACAGTTTGCATTCCAGTTGCATTGTGGGTCTTGTAATTGTTTTCATATGCTTGACATGTTTTTTCACTTGTTGTTCATTGATCTTCGAGACAGTTCCTGTAATGTCTGTATATAGATGGTCTTGTATATTTTCTGGTTGCCCCGAGTTTTGCTGCACATATATATTCATGTCCACTCATGTATATATACATGTCTTCACTGTGTACATTGTTTTCTTTGATGCTATATTGCAGTTTCATTCATCCTAGACTTTGCACTGTGTATACACACACACACACACAGATATATATATATATATATATATATATATATATATATATATATTTATTTGTGTGTGTGTTGGCTGCTGTGCATTTGTAGTTGTATTGAGTACATTTGTGCTGTGTTCCTTGATTTGATTCTTGCCTCTAGCTTCATGTGTACACTTTTAGTTTCCAGTTGAGCTCTGGTAGTAGTTGAGTCTTGTTTCACTTCAGTTGAGTAAGTTCACCATCTATGTGTACTTGCGTTTGTATTAATGTTGAGGCTGCCGCACCATGTAATCTTTGCTTGCATATATGTGTCAGTTAAAATATTGGGTCTGTGGTTTAGTTAGCTAGCCGAGTTATGTTTATTTGGAACTTCATCATATTGTTGTTCCTTGATGTTCTGGCCTATCTTTCTTATATATGGTTTGGTGGCATTCATTGCAATGAGCTCTGGTGCAGTTTGGTTTGATATTGAATTATGGTTCATGTCTGAACCTTCTTTGGTTTGGGTTGTAATGACCAGTTCATTATTTTCTCACTGAATTTATGTCGAGGCTTGTTTTATGTTGTTTTTGGATTCTTAACCATTTTATTAAGCTTGCACTTGTGTTGAATCCAGCATAAAGCTCGGTTTGACCTTGTTCTCGTGTCGTGACTTGAGTTGAACCAGGCTTTTTATTTGGGTTTGACCTTGTGCTCACATGTCCCTGTAGATCTATCAAGTGTATATTGGTGTGCACGGCCTTGTGGCATGTACAGTGATACACTGTGCATGTTACAAGCTATTCTTGTATGTTGTATTCAAATTTAAATGATGACGAACAACCCAAATAACCGAGGCAAATAAAATTTTCAAAATTACATTTTATTTTACACTGCAAAAGTATTTTATTTTCAATTTTACCGTGTCAGTGTGTATTTTTGCAGATAGCTCAGATGTTGGATTCAATCTGGAATATAGTTGAAGATAAATACGAGTGAATGAGTGAATTGTAGTGAGGTGCGTTTGTAAATGAAAAATTGTGATGTAATCGAATTTGTATTGTCATTGAATTTATACACACGCACACACACACACACATATATATAATGAGAGCTCAAATTTGTACTATTCAAAATTGTAATAAATATTTGTCTGAATAAAATATTCGTTTGAATTTAAATTCCGTGTTATTTATTTTATTCACCAAATATTTATTTAATTATGTGAAAAATAAAATAATACATTAAAAAATACATTTAAATGAGTATATATATATGTTTATTATCATCAAACAAAAATCATATACTCGCATATTCAACAATCTCCCCCTTTGATGATAATAAACATATATATATAAGATTTTAACTATATTAAATGTATTTGATCATTGATAGACTCTATTTGCTCCCCTTATTTAAATGCTCCCTCTCTACACAAAGCTCCCTTTTCATATATGCATGTCAATAAAAATATGCAAATGAGCATAGATGCAAATAGAAAATATTTGACCTTTATTTGTCAAAATCTTAAATTTTCTCTTCCCCTTTTGTTATCAGCAAAGGAGTAACATTATTAGAAAAATAGAGATAAAGTGATAGACATTAATACATCATTAAAACTCAATCAAATATAAATATTAAATTTCAATAAAAAATCAAACAAAAATCATAAATACTCTATTAGGTACATATTCAATTTTCAGAATGATAGGAACGCATCATATAAAACCATATAGTTGTGTCTATTTTTGGTATATTTATATCAGGAATTTGAATATCTACTAGCCATGCATAACCATTAGGACTTTTAAATGAGATTAGTAGTATTCTAATTTTTTTAAAATGAATTCAAGTATCTTCTAACCACGCATAACTGTAAGGACTTTTAAATGGGATTAGAATCAACTTGTCTATTTAATTAATCAATTTTAATATGCGTTCCATACATGCGTAACCGCGAGGACTTTTAAATGAGCATGGAAGCACATAAAAAATTCCAAGTAATTCACCCATGCATAACCGTGAGGACTTTTAAATGAGAGTGAATACTTTGGATGCTTTTATTTTTAAAAAAACAATGAAATGAAAAACGAATGATTTCCTGTTTAAAATACCACATATTGACAAACTATATTGAATTTTGATGAGTGATAGTTGATAGAAATATGACAGAAATAGAAATGGTCATGAAATTTTTGCCAATAATTTTTTTTATAACTCTTGTTCAAATTTCTAAAGAAATTTACTAAATATACCGTCTCAAGTTAAAATATACGATTAATATCAACACCCATCACTTTTTCAATCACTATTATCTTTTCGATAATCAGTGTGGAGTCAGATCAGTCAATGTAGTCATTTAAAATCAAATCCAAAAGTAATTATAAAATCAAATATTTTAAGATGACTAATCTGAAACAAGGAAAAAAACATTTTCTAGAAGAGGTTTTTATTAGAATAAAATGTCTGCTAATTTGAAAATATTTGAAATGAAAAATACATAGATTTTTTCTTTGAAAAACGATGCAGTTACTGAATGTCTCAACATAAATCACGTTCCACTAGTAATTTTTCTTTCAACTAGATTTCAGTGTAATCAGCATCTGAATTTCTTTTCACTCAAAATTATTATTAGTTGGATGCTATAAACCAGACCGTGATGTTGCAACAAATTCTTGAAGACCATTTTAAATGAAATTCTTTTCAATTTTAATTAAAGCTGTGCCATAAACAAAAACCGTGAATATAGAGTCAGCCGTAAAATGACCAAATGTATTATCAACCAATAAAACACTATTGTTAATCCAAACTAATATATATGAAGTAGTTCAAAGACTCTAGAGATTTTTATTGTGTTCTTGGCATAAAATATAATTGGCCAACAATTTTGAAAAAGTCGGAATCATTATCATCATTCATTTGTTTATCAAGAACTGGCTGATTTAAATTCAGATTACAGTGCAGATTATCACATTTAATAAATCGTTCAAGATGAATATATCGTTACCTGTTTTACCTTTGAGATAATTTTTTGTTGTATCCCATTGTGATTCTATCACCTTTGTATTAGGCTAAGGAACTTGAATTGTTGCCCGTTGCGTGTCTAGAACAGCCAGAATCCAGATAACACTATTGTTGTTCCTTAGCCTGCCATCACACCTACACGATAAAAGGTTTTTGTGACCTATTTGTTTTTATAGGTCCATGATTGTTGGTGGAAAAATATTTTGAAATATAATTTTGTGGAGACCCATAACTATTTATATATGTTCCTTTTGGAACCTAAATTTGCTTAACTTTGACAGATTTTATATTTGTGCCTTTCGAAACCCAAATTGTAATGGTTTTCACTTGTTTGGGTCTATACCAACAAATGTTTTGATTGTGTCCAATTTTTTTTACAAATTGTGCACTCGGATTTTACTTGATTAATTTTTATTTTAACACATTCAGAATTATTATACCCAAGTCCTTGTCTATCTGTATTAACAGTTTGTTTCCCTAATAGCATTTTCCATGATTTTTCACTTTTGGAAAATTTTCTAAAGTCATTAACAGTTGTTGGACTTGTGTTTTGAGAGATTCATTTTCGTTCAATAATTGTGTGCACTTTTTAATAGAATTTTCTCTTCGAGTATTTTCGCTTTCTTTCAAAATTAGAATTTCATTTTCAAGTGATTTTATTTTAATTTCTGATTTTTTAATCTCCTCTTCGAATGATGGACACTTATCACACTTAGGGATCCTACTTTGATAGTTTTTAACTAATTGATCAAGTTGTTTATTTAAATCTATCAAAGTATCGTTTTGTGATTCAAGTTTGACGTGCTTCTCCCGAAGTCCTTCAAAATAGCCATTTACTTCGTGGAAATATATAAGTAATTGTGAGTGAGAAAGTTTTGATACCTCGCTTGGCTCATCATCATCGCTATTAGTTATATTACCTCGAAGGTACAGATCTGCTCTCTCACTCTTACTGCTAGTGCTTTTATTATCATCGTCACTTTTATTCCACGTGGCTGCAAAATTTTTCCTTTTTAATTTCTTTTCTTCACCTTGTCGATTTCGAGGACAATTGGGCTTGATATGTCCGGGTTTGTTGCACTTATGATAGATGATCTTCCGTTCTTCTGGGTTGTCTTGTGCTTTAACTATTCTGCTTTTCAATTTTTGATTTAGAGCTGGATTTCTGTATTTGTGGTTCCACTTTTTGAATCTCTTCATTAGTAATACCAGCTCAGCTGCTCCATCATCATCATCATCATCCGCATTACAACTTCCTTTTACCAATCCTGATAAGCACATTTCTTTAACTGAGTCGGTTGTGGAGGATTTCTCATTGTTGTTGACTTTTGCACTATATATTGTATCAAAAGTATTCTAGATTTCCTGTGCACTTTCACAATGAGAGATTAAGTTAAAATTATCTCAATTAATATGAGAGTATAATATATGCATAGCAAGAGCATTAATCGAGATAATTTTCTCATCTGTTATATCACACCCATTTTCAATAATATCCCAACATTTAACGTTAACAGATTTTAAATAAAATTCCATTTTCAATCTCCAATTCAAAAAATTTGTTCCATCAAAAATAGGAGGGATAGTACTAGACCAACACTCAGCAAAAGTAGCCATTTTAAAAATTCAAATTTGTAAAAAAAATGGCCTTTGAAAAATCGAACTTTTAAAAAAAAATGGCTTTTGTTTCTAGCTCTGATACACTTGTAGGATCGATTTCACCCTAGAAGAAGGTGAATAGGGTGATGCTATTAATTATAAATATTATTGCAAAAGTATATAAAATTTGCAACACGGATTTGTCAGAATTATAGCAGCACAGGTAATAGCAGAATAATAAATGCAGAAATAGAACAACACAGAATTTACCCAGCTTCGGCAAAACCCTACCTACGTGCTGCCCCCAAGGTTTCCACTAGAAATTGAGCAGTCAGACGTTTACACAAGTAAAATCGCAACACCCGCTATCAATTAGCCTTAACTCTACGCTCAAAACCCTACCATAACTCAGCCACTGAGTTGCGAATTCTCGTACTATACCACCGTAGCTCGTCCCCTAGTCACACGACTAGAAATTACAAGAGTTTAAAAGGAAAATACAATAAAAACAAATTAAATAACACGAAACCCCAATTAAAAAAAATTAAAGCCTTATATAATTAAAACAAGGTCGGCCCAAATTTAATATCCCTTTCTCTCTTTATTCTTTGGCCCGTCCTTCTTCTTTGTGAAAAATGTTGCTTTGTTCGTTCTTTCAGAAATTAGAGTTCTTGGAAATTGAGGCACCGCTTCAATTGATCGTTTGATTATATAATCTTGCTTTGGTTGCTCAATCGAAAGATTGTCTCTTCTATTTTTTCATACGGATGCTCCCAGTATTGAGCTCGAATCAATGTATCTGGTATGTGAATTATGTCGTTTAAATGCATTTTTTCTTGATTCAAACTCGATTCGAATTGTTGATTTATTGTTCTCTATTTAGCTTCGAACTCGAATGCCTTTTTTAGGGCCGATGATGATTGGGATTTATATGAGTCAAATTCCTATATTTTCGTTCGTATAAATTTCTTTGAATTCGTCACTGCTATGTTTTGGCCACTAGATTTTGTTTGATTGCTTGAGATGATTTCCGACGTTGTCACTTCGTATATTTTTTATTTTACTTAACACTCACGACTTTGAATTGCCTTGCTCACCACGGTTTCGATTTTGCTGGTTCGACTTTGGCAATGACTTGTCCAATATCGGCTTTGACACTGCTATTGACATTACTTGATTCTTGTTGCCTTGGTCATTATGGCACTGTCATTGCTTTGATTTTGCCGGTGACTTCGGCCTTTGTTGATGACATTTTGACTGATCTTGGCAGTATCATTCACTGGTTATTCTTGTGTGTCTGCACATGTGTACTTGAGTCTGATTCATGTAGTCTCGCTACTTGCTTCGAGGCAATATATTTACTTCGAGAAAGTTTTCATTCCAGTTACATTGTGGGTCTTGTAATTGTTTTCATATGCTTGACATGTGTTTCACTTGTTGTTCATTGATCTTCGAGACAGTTTCTGTAGTGTCTGTATATAGATGGTCTTGTATATTTTCTGGTTGCCTCGAGTTTAGCTGCACATATGTATTTGTTTACAATCATGTATATATACATGTCTACACTGTGTACATTGTTTTCATTTGAAGCTATATTGTAGTTTCATTCATCCTTGAGTTTGCACTGCGTGTGTATATATGTATATGTTGGCTGTTGTGCATTGTAGTTGTATCAAGTACATTTATGTTGTGTTCCTGGATTTAATTCTTGCCTTTGGCTTCATGTGTACACTTTCAGTTTCCAGTTGAGCTCTGGTAGTAGTTGAGTCTTGTTTCACTTTAGTTGAGTAAGTTCACCATATATGTGTACTTGTGTTTGTATTAATGTTGAGGCTGCTACACCATGTAATCTTTGATTGCATATATATGTCAGTTGAAATGTTGGGTCTGTGGTTCAGTTACCTAGCCGAGTTATGTTGATTTGGAACTTCATCATATTGTTGTTCCTTGATGTTCTGGCCTTCTTTCTTGTATCTGGTCTGGTGGCATTCATTGCAATGAGCTATGGTGCAGTTTGGTTTGATATTGAATTATGGTTCATGTATAAACCTTCATTAATTTGGGTTGTAGTGACCAGTTCATTTTTTCTCATTGAATATTTGTCGAGGCTTGTTTTATGTTGTTTTTAGATTCTTGACCATTTTATTGAGCTTGCACCTGTGTTGAATCCAGCATAAAGCTCGGGTTTGACCTTGTGCTCATGTCGTGACTTGAGTTAAACCTGGCTTTTTATTTGGGTTTGACCTTGTGCTCACCTGTCCCTGTAGATTTTTCAAATTTATATTGGTGTGCACGGCCTTATGGCATGTACAATGATACAATGTGCATGTCACAAGCTGTTTATGTATGATGAATTCAAATTCAAATGATGACGAACAACTCAAATAACTGAGGCAAATAATATTTTCAAAATTACATTTTATTTTACATTGCAAAAATATTTTATCTTCAATTTTGCTGTGTCAGTATGTAATTTTGCAGATAGCTCGGATGCTGGATTCAATTTGGAATATAGTTGAAGATAAATATGAGTTAATGAGTGAATTGTAGTGAGGTGCATTTGTAAATGATAAATTGTGATGTAATCGAATTTTTATTGTTATTGAATATTTATATATATATATATATATATATATATATATATATATAGTGAGAGCTCAAATTTGTACTCTCCAAAATTGTAATAAATATTTGTTTGAATAAAATATCCGTTTGAATTTAAATTCCATGTTATTTATTTTATTCACCAAATATTTATTTAATTATGTGAAAATAAAATAGTACATTAACAAATACATTTGAATATATATATATATATATGTGTGTGTGTGTGTGTGTGTGTATGTGTGTGTTTATTATCATCAAACAAAAATCATATACTCGCATGTTCAACAACATAAGCTTGCCCACTCTGTCCCCCCTTGTAAGCATTGGACACTGATTCTTGTAATGTCCCTCTTCAATGATAGCACTTTCCTTTGAACTCCTCCCTCGTAAAAATCACTTTACAATCCTTAGTAATGCGTCCTTTCTTTTGGCATCTTTGATAAGTTATACCTAATTTCGTGATCTTCCCTTTAGCCTTCTTATTCGTCCAAAATCCTACCTTCTTAGCTCCATCTTAGTTTTGCATTTCTCCCACCTTCTCCTCTATTTCTCCTTCTCCTCCAAGCCAACAGTCCGAAGAAAAGCCATCTCAACCAACATCTCATAAGTGGCGCTAGTGGGTAGTTGGATCAAAAGTTGGTCCCTAAGAGAGGAATTTAGACCTTTAACAAACTTCATGGCCTTCTTCATGAAGGTCTTACCAAACTCAACCCGAACTTAGCTAGCTTTGTAAACCTACTGATATACTCCTTTAATGTGGAGTCTCCCTGCCGAAGTTGTATAAACCTTTCTGCAATCTTACTTCAGCTTTGGACATTAATCGCGAATCAAAGCGATCCCTAAATTCAAGCTAAGTAATTTCTTCCTCAGTGTTCTCCTTAGCCACCATGGTCCACCAATCTAAGGCTTCTTCTTTTATATTTCATGTCGCCACCTTCCTCTTTATCTGGTCTTCCCATCCAAGCTCCCGAAATATTTAGTCACAGTCGTTAATAAAGTCTTCATCTCCATGAAACTTTCAGCTCCTATATACACCTTTCCCCCTATATTTTTGAAGTCTTTGCACATTTTGGAGAAGTCTTTAGCGCTAGGTGCTACTTCAACATGTGGGGTAACGAGTGCTACTGGTGCAACTTGTTGAGGAATGGGAACTTACCCTATATGCCTTAGGTATTGCTTAAACCATTCAAGCATCCCTCGGATAGTGGGTATCTCTTGGGTAGAGCGGTTCCTATCCTCAAAGGTATGATTTTCAGCCATAATCAACTATCTATAGGTTTAAACTTCTAGCTACAGTTTCTTAAGACGGTATTATTTGCAAAAATAAAGGATTTGCCACGTGTGTTTGTGTATGCTCAATTAAGTGTATGTATGTATAATAAGGTTTCTTTGAAAAATACTTTCAAAAATAATAAGCATGCATTCAAACTATACATAAACCCATTTATCGGGTAACTTAAGCTTTGATACCAAATATAATAGCCTCTAAAATAGGCCTGATTTTCAAATTAGTAAAGGCCCATCGAACTTTAGACCCATTCCAAAACTGGTTGTTCATTGGTAAAGTTGATATGATGAATAATACACAACACTATCTATTAATGCTATCAGAATCTCATAACGAAAAAGATAGAATATAATTTCAGAAATAGTGGCCATTTTATAGAAATTCAAATCTCAAAATCATAACATAATATCTTAATATCCAAAATAAAATACCTCATTCTAATAACATCAAGTCTGAAATTGGTACATCAAAATATAAGAAAACATAAATATATAGATAAGTTCAACAAGACTTCGCCTCCGCCTTCATCTCCTAAATCAGCATTGCCTTCTCTACCCTGTATTATACTCTTGAGTATTTCCATAGTATTATTTAGGAGTCGGAACAACAATGTCTAGTGAATAAAAATCTTGAGTCTTTCCATAATTGTACTTGGGCAGTATAATTTATATAAGAATATGTGTACGCATCCTTACTATATCCTACATGAAATACCTCCGACTGCAAGTCCTAAAGCTATTCCAGTCCAATTCTATGACCTATGCTCTTCCAATACAACTCTATTACCCACTTTCAACTGTAGGCCAAAGGCCCTTCCTAGTCCCACGCATCTACTTGTAATCATGTCCTAATAATTTGAGAGAAAATACCTAATCCATTTAATACCTTTTTAATGGGGACTAAGGTAGACTCTGACCATTTAACACCAATATCTTAGGCTGGTCGCCGTCACTTAAAACCTTACCCAAGGTGGACCCTACTTTGGTACTCTCTAGCTGACATCGCGCAGAATCTCACCAAGCCACTTAATACTTCATTATGGAGAGGCGGACCCTACTATAGCCACTTAATACCTCAAACTCGAAATAGACCATTCCTGAGACTTTGCACTACCACGCTTAAACAATAACCCCGTCCATTTTAATACTTCTTAAGTAGGAAGGAGGAAGACCCTACAACTGCCACTTAATACCCTCAACCCCAAAGAAGGTCCTATCATTATAACTCGTAAAACAAAATATGACTTCTCACATTAGTCCGTCTATTCATTGACATTGGTAGCTAGATTAACTAGGTAGAATTATCCTACAGATTTGGAACAAACCTCGCATCCTCCATGAGTACTTATTATAACCATGTCTCACATTAGTCCCAAAGTTATACTACTGGTAGTCAGATATGCTGGGAGGTTTCTGTGTGCTTTTGACTGAACTTGCATCCATATAACTTATTCATAATTTCCACTATCCTAACATACTACCATATGTACCTAACCATATATGCATTAAGACCTCATAAGGAAACTCCATATTTCGCCTTTAGTTATAAATTATTTTCCATAATTATCTATACTTCTTTCCTGCGAGGTTGCCACTACTGACCTATTTATACTACGAAATTATTACATTATTAGTTATACTTTATTTATATGCTAATAAATACACACACGTAACTAATACTCCTAAGCATGCGAAAATTTTACATCCTACACTAATTATTTAAATGTCAAAATTTCCTATTTATACAAGTCTAACCCCATATCATAACATACAAATTAGCTATGTACTTAGCCCAACATTAGACTTGTATGAGAAAAAAGAATCAACTACCAACTTATTTTCTATTAAAATAGCAGAATCAGCACTAATAAAACTGATAATTCAAACCATTTTTACAGTCTGTTCAACTTTTATGTAAAAATTGATAAAGGGATTCATATTTAGATTATGGAAATAGTTAGTGCAAACTACGAATAGGAAATTCATACTTTACACACCATTTCCTAATTTTTTTTAGAACTATAAATTGGATCAAAGAAGAAAAATGAGAAGTGGAATAAAACATAAATATTCAAATTGCAATAACTACACAAAGTCCATTATTTTAATATAGAATAATTGAGATTCCAATAAGGATTGACATTCGATTTAGGAAATTTTATGGTTTTGATTTGGTGTTTTCGTGAACAAAATTTCGCAAGGCATAAATCAAATCCAACTTATACTATAAAATGAAAATGAGAAAACTAAGATTCCCACTCACACTTGGTTTCCTAATTCCCCTTGGATTTGATTATGCCTTCTCTTAATCTCTTTTCAGACTTCTTCCTATTGAAATATACCACACTTGGATTGTATATGAATTAGATTCAAACTTTTAGGGATTAGAGAAGAATAGAATTCAAAACTAAGTATTCAATATCTAAAATCCCTTACAAGAAAGTCCTAGGAAATTCTGAATCGTATAGAAGTAACAGAAAATGCTTGCATGCATTTTCAAATAATTAAAGATAAAAGTGAGGGGCAAGCCTCCTATATATAATGGTTAGAAAGCAGAAGAACCATCAGATTTAAGTCGGTTTAAAATAATAAAATCTGGGTAGTTCATGGCCTAAGATTACCATAGAGTCTCAACTATATCGATCAACCGCTAAGTCGACCGGTCCCACAAAGGCGGTCGATTAGTCCTAGTGTATTTGGAAACGTATTAATGCTGCCATTTTTATTTTATCTAATTCTATATTTATGTTTAACGTTAATGTTATATTTGACGTTTACTTAAATCCTAAGTTTCTAACTAATATATTTTTGAATTTTGGATTCAAATTCATTGCGAATTATTTTAAATTCAAAAACTTCAAACATTGTTAACTTTTTCATTTGAGCTCCGATTACAAAGATTTAGATATTAAAATTGGTCAAAAAATTGCCATGGACATAATGGTATAACTTCCATGGCTAAATTTTGATATTTACAAAATTTTATTTTTAGCCAAATTATTAATTAATTAATTTTTATGAGATGTTACAGTTTATAGTAATAGAGTTTGGATGTTGGATGACATACCCAAAGGGATAAAGTGGAAGAGTTACTGGTATTCCCTAGGGGCAATTATGTAATCTTTTACATATATCTAATAGTGGACTCAATCTTTTTCGCAGTAACGGTGTTTATTTTCTTTATTATACTTTGTTATATTATGATATAATTAATTAAGTAATTAATTTAAAGTGTACAATAAGAAAATCCTTAATAAAATGTGTGATTGTAGTTGCAAATAGTTGCAATCGTGGGCAACAAATCATAAATTGAAATTACATTTTGTTTGAAATATTCTTAGTTAAGATGTTTTGAGAAAGGATATCGATTCATCCATTGGGACCAGAGTACGTAATGCTCTCTATATGTTGGGCAGTGTATTACTTATGCCTACTGGGGGGCAACAATGCTCAAAATTATTCGATAACTATGGAATGGCTCGTCCAAGAGTTTCCTGTTAGTTAATAACAACTAGGTCAAATAGGAAATCTCAAGGTGACGATGCTACACAGTATCCAAAACTTGAGAATGCAAGGGTGCTTCAATGTGAATACTCCACTTTGATTATGGTTAAGTCTTGACATAGCAATCCATAAGCGACTATAGTTAGGTCTGAGTTGAACGTTGGGAGTGAAGCATTATTTAGTAAAGAATCCGACTCCTTAGTTGTAAGAGGTTAGATCACAGTAAAACGTAGCAACTCAAAGTCAAAAATCTCTAGCTGGAGTAGTACAATCTAGGGACTTCGTATCTGGATAAGCTAAGCTAAATGTGCATAATATTGAATATTTTACGAACACTAATTCCCTATATCCTAAAGTGATATAATTTTGATGAAGTGAACATGTGTAAATTATCGTTACTCAATGGTACCACTTAAGATGATTATTTTACTAGGAAGTTCTGTAAGTAATGAATTCGGTCAAAATTTTATAACGCTAGCTATAGTGAAACATTAGTATTTGAATTATTCAATATAAATCACTGCCTTAATTCACACCTTTGAGTCTTATAACCATATTTGTAAATTCTTCCAAAAACCACATGATTTAATTGGTTTATAAAGTATTATAAATTAATTAATGAATATTTATGAGATATTAAATATTAATTTATTCAATGTACTAGGTGTTATTAGTAATTAATTAGTGTGTACATAAAAGTTATACATATACGTATCGATATATATTTAAACAAGCTTTAAATATATTTATTTACTTAAATATGCCTTGGGATTTTTTGGTCCGCATAAGACAAGTTCATGGCTAGCCATAAGAAACAAGAAATGTTATAAATATTTATTCAGATTTAATTGAGGAATTAAAGAGGAAGGTTTTAAAAGAGAGAATGAGAAACATTTTCATTCTCTCAAGAAAACAAACCTTCCTCATTAATTCATTATTTCAATCTTTCCTCTTTCTTCATCATCTTTCAAGGCTACTACTTCTTATTTTTCTCTCATATCTGAAATATTTTCACCCGAAACAACATCAAACAAATAAAATAAAATGATTCATTCGGTTCTAGTGAGATCGGGTGGTGAATCAAGCGTTTTTGTATTATCATTTATAAAACATGAAACCAATTCTTTATGCATATTTAAGAGAAATAGATTGTTGATGTATGTTTTTTGTTGCAATAAAATATGAATATACATATGTATATTCTTAAAATAATGAATTTTATATTCAAAATTTTGAATTTTAAATATGCACCTTTGTATTGCTGAAAAGTGAAACACTTGAATCAAATCATCTAGTTAAGTTAATTCTAATTTCAAATAAACATAAATCTATGTTTTCATTCTTTAATTCAAATTATTTGAAAATTAAATTTTAATTAATTTTGAGTTATAATACACAGACACATATGGCAATTTTGATTGTTAAATACTTATTTTTATCTATATTATGACAATGTTCTAAAGGTGATTTTATTTATATGTATTTATATATTACTTATACTTAAAATTTTAATGCTAAAATTTGACTACAGATAACTCTATATTTACCTTTTCCTTAGAGATTAGATTCATATTTAATTGGAAATAAAAAGAGAAAAGTGAATTTGCTTAAATATACAAGCATCGCCTCTTTCCTTTTGGATAATCGTTTGATTAGATCTACATCTGGTATTTACTTATTTCCTTTTCTCTTTAACGCCAAGCCCTCACATATATTTGTTTATATCTTCTAACTATATAGATGTAACACCCCCAATTTTAGTTTAAAATTATTCAAAAAAAGTAATTATATAGATTAAATAGAATAATGTTGTGGGATGCGAGGATGAGATTTGATTATTAATTAGGTCATTCCTTAATGAATTAAATAATATGATTTTAAAAGCATAACATATAAGAGAACATATGAGGGGAGAAAAGTAGGTAGATCCCTCTTTAAAACATAAACCCTCACCCCTTATATTCATTCATATTTTTTCATAACATCAAAAATAATCAAAAAGAAAAGACATCAAGGTCGACCATTAACAAGTATAGGAGATCGAAATCAAGGGGATTCAAAGAGAAAGAGTTTAGTGAAACTAAAGTAAAAAAAAAATCTCAAACCCCATTCAAAAATCCAAGATGAATAATGCATGAACAATCTCTTTTTCTTATTTTTATATTCGATTATGGGTAGTACCAGAATTGTTATTGTTTTTTACCAATATATGGTTTATGCGGGTTTTAAGGTTAAAACCTAAGTTTTAGTTTCCAATCAATTTGATTTTTGAATATGTGATGTAAAGCGTTAGTTGGAGATGATTTTTTAATTTCATAATTTTTCAAGTTAAAATAAATATTTATGAATTTCTTAATATGGAAATTGGGTTAATTTCGGGTTTTAATTGTTAAAAATAATTAACTATAGTTTTTGGCCTTGAAATTTTTATGTGATAAAGAATATGGTATTTTTTGAATTTCTATGATTTCTAGGGATTTTCCCAAGCGATTTCGAATTTTTATGAATTTATTTGCTAGACTAGCATTTAAACCTATAATTAATTAAAGGTATTAATTAATTAAGTTCACTAATATATTTGGGAACTTTAAAACAGTATGCTGTAATAATTACTAAAAAGAATTGTAAAAGATATTGATTTATACAATAGGTACTGGACAAGGGAGTAGATTTTGTGAAATGAATTTGCTTTTATTATTAAGAAATCAATTTTTATCTTAATTACGACAATGCCATGATGCCCCAGTTCATAACGAGACTAAGATGTTGAATATGCGATTACATGATTTTTGTTTGATGATAATAAACATATATATATATATATATTCGTGTAAATGTATTTGTTAATGTACTATTTTATTTTTCATAGATTAAATAAATATTTGTTGAATAAAAATAAATAATACAGAATTTGAATTCAAACAGAATTTTTATTCGAACAAATATTTATTGCAATTTTGAATAGTACGAATTCAAGCCCTCACTATACATGCACAATTTTGATTGCAATATAAATTCAATTACATCACAACTTCACATTTGCAGTTGACCTCACTACATATCACTCACACTCGTATTTTATCTTCAACTTCACTGCAAATTGAATCTAGCATCTAAGCAATCTGCAAAAATAAATTTTGACGCAGTGAAATTGAAAAGGAAATATTTTTGCAGTATAAAATAAAATGTGAATTTTGAAAATAACATTTGCCTCAGTTATTTGGTTTGTTCGTCGTCATTTAAATTTGAATTCATCATACACGAACAGCTTGTGACATACACAGTATATCACTGTATATGCCACAAGGCCGTGCACACCGATATATACACTTGATAAATCTACAGAGACAGGTGAGCACAGGTCAAACCCAAATTATCGGATTCAACTCAAGTGCAATAAAATAATGTCACAACTTTCAGCACAAGGTCAAATCCAAGCTACAAACTAGATTCAACTCAGGTGCGCTACAAAACATCAAAAACCGTCGAGCATAAAATTCAAGTACAATCAAACAGTGCACAAGGGCAATGACAACATATATATACATGTCAATCTGCTAGCAAAACATGCATCACATACACGGCAACTTCAAAATCAAACATATGCACCATGCAAATTCTGGAGCAACAACCCAGGCGGTCATTGCCATGCTTCAGACAAGTTTGATTCATGGACAAACTTATGAAAAATGCACAAGGAAGCCAATGCAAGACATGCTCCAAATGAATGTTCTCAGCAGGACAGTTCATATCAGCAAATACTCGAGCTCAAGTCAGTGCACAACAACCTCGGCAAACAACAACACAGTCTCAAATTCAAATAACAAACTGGAACCAGACAAACATAAACAAGACTCAAGGCAACAGTGAATGACAAATACAACATGAACATTTTCAGTTTTGTTGGAGTATTTTTTTACACAATTATTTGTTTTGTTAACAAACCTGATTATGCTAAGTAGTGTACCAAAAGCAAGCCGAGGTAAATTTACTCTGCTACAAACTACAGTACTCAAAGCTACAAATCATAATACAAGAGTGCCAACAGATCAGAGACCACCACTGATCGCATTCAAGTCATAGAAACAAATAACAATAAAGCCGGCTCAAAGAATCATATATGCACGAGCTAGGCCAGAGAGTAGTTCAAGTGCATGAACACAGTGAAATGCACAAAGACATAGCAACTGCACCAAACCAAGACCACATACAAGTAACATGCACTTCAATGATCAGTTCAGGTTAGACCAACCAGAAAAGATGCAAACAAATATGCAACACTTCAAATATCAATGCCTGAGCCGAGTAGCAGTTTCAAAATAATCAAGCAACAATTTCACAGAAACCAAAATTCATAACCTAGTCAAAGCCGAGGTAAATAAGTCAAGTCAACAGCAGTATAATCGGACATGAAGCCGAGATGAACAGTGTAAGTGTCGATGTCGTGGATTCGCATACACAGTCATTAGAAAAAAAGGAGTTGAATTCACAAATCAACATCGAATTTTGACCAAGTCAGAAATCAATGTAGGAACAAATTGAAAAAGTCAAAAATCAAAACCAAATAAAATAGGAAAGTAGCTGCCGTAACGATCAAGGAAGGATCGAACGGTTTCAAGCTAAAACCGTGACAGTGAAGTAAGGGAAAGATGCAAATTTGATTAAGTCGGTGAAATCTCAAACGTTCAAGCATCATCAAGCGGCAGAGAAAAGTTTTTGACAAATTTAAAAAATCATCAGACGAATATATATGAACTAATATTCAGGGATTCAATCTATATATAAAACCCTACTCATCATTGGCAAATAGACATGATTATCGAGTTCAAGCATTAAAACCCCAAAAGGTCATCATCGGCAGTATATAGGAATTCAATCAAGCATAACAGAATAGCATAAACGAAAATCACATACCAAATCGAAGTTGAACTCCATCGAACAGAAGCCGCAAAAGTGAGCGACGAGAAAGAATCGATCAAAGCTACTCGCAATTATTCTCGAGAATTGATCAACTAAAATCAGGCGCTTCAAAAAGCCCTAATTACTGATTGAAGAAGAACGAAAAAGGAACGGCCACCATTTTCACAAAGGAACGAAGCAAAGAGGATCGGGTCAAAATATAAAGGGTCGGCTTTCTTATTCTCTTTTATTATAAAGGCCTTTTAATTTTTAATTAGGGTTGTTTTAATTTTTAAATTGCTTTAAATTTGTATTTCAATTTTAAACCTCCGTAATTTCTAGTCGTGTGACTAGGGGACAAGCTACGTGGCGTAGTTTGAGAATTCGCAACTCAGTGGCTGAGTTGTGGCAGGGTTTTGAGCGTAGAGTTAGGTTAGTCAGTAGCGGATGTCGCGAGTTTACGTGTGTAAGCGTGTGATTACTTAATTTCTAGTAGAAACCTTGGGGGCAGCACATAGGCAGGGTTTTGCCGAAGCTGGGTAAATTCTATGTCGTTCTATTTCTGCATTTTATTATTCTGCTATTTATTTCTGTGCTGCTAATATTCTGTGATCTGTGTTGAAATTATTTTATAAGCTTCCACAATTAATTTTTATAATTAACACCATCACCGTATTCACCCCCCTCTAGGGTGAAATCGATCCTACAAGTGGTATCAGAGCTAGGAATAGAAGTCGGTTTTTTGGTTTTAAAATTTTGATTTTTTCAAAAATTAATTTTTTTATAAAAAGTTTAATTTTTAAAATGGCTTTTAATAATGCTTTTGCTGAAGGTCAGTCCATAGTTAGACCACCAAAGTTCAATGGTGAATACACCTATTGGAAAAATAGAATGAAAATATTTCTGAAAACCATTAACGCTTGGAACACTGTTGAGACAGGTTATAGAACACCAACTATAATTGTAGATAATCAGAAAATAGATAAACCGATGGATCAATGGACAGGACTAGAAAATAAATTACAAAATGCTAATGCTAATGCTAGAGCTATGAATTCTATTATCTGTTCATTGGATCAATTTGAATTTAATCGTGTCTCACATTGTCTAACTGCGCAGGAAATATGGCACACACTAGAAGTGACTCACGAAGGAACATCTCAAGTCAAAGAATCTCACCTTGCCATGCTAAGCAGCGAATACGAGAATTTCATAATGGCAAAAGAAGAAAATGTCAAAGAGATGCATGGACGACTTTCCAATATCGTATACAAATCAAAAGCTCTTGGAAAATCATATACAGAGTTGGAGATAGTCCGAAAAATCCTCAGAGTCCTTCGACGAAGTTTTGATGCCAAAGTGACTGCCATTCAAGAATCAAAAGATTTGAAACAAATGAAAGCCGTAGAACTCATCGGAAATCTCACTGCTTATGAGCTAGAAATGAAATTCAAGGAAGAACGTGAAGGAGGTGATACTCGAAAGAAATCAACAGCTCTTAAAGGAACAACAAAAAGTGATAGTGATGATAATGATGACGGAGCAGCAGAATTGGAGCTGATAATAAAGAAAGTCAAAAGGTGGAATTACAAATACGGAAATTCATCTCTAAATCGAAAATTGAAAAGCAGAATGAATAAAATATTAGACAATCCAGAAGAACCAAAGATCATCTGTCATAAGTGCAACCAACTCGGACACATCAAGCCCAATTGTCCTCAAAATCGACGTGACTTTGAAAAGAAATCAAAAAGGAGAAGTTTTTTAGCCACGTGGAATACAAGTGATAAAGATAATCAAAGTGCTAACAGTAAGAATGAAAAAGCAGACATGTGTCTTCATGGTGAAATAACCGATAGTGATGATGACGAGCCAAGTGAGGTATCAAAACTTTCTCATTCAGAATTACTTATACATTTCCACGAAGTGAATAGTTGTTTTGAACGACTTAGGAAGAAGTATGCCAAACTTGAATCACAAAAAGATACTTTGGTAGACTTAAACAAACAACTTGACAAATTAGTTAAAACTTATCAAAGTAGGATCCCTAAGTGTGATAAGTGTCCAACATTCGAAGAAGAAATTAAAAAATCAGAAATTAATATAAAATCACTTGAAAATGAAATTCTAATTTTGAAAGAGAATGAAAATACTAGGAGAGAGAATTCTATTAAAAAGTGCACACAATTGTTAAACGAAAATGAATCTCTCAAAATACATGTCTAACAATTGTCAACAACTTTAGATAAATTTTCAAAAAGTGAAAAATCATTGAATATGCTATTAGGGAAGCAAACTGTTAATACAGGTAGACAAGGACTTTGATATAATCAATCCAAAAATGTTGAAAGCGATATTAATCAAGAAAATTCTATGTGCTCAATTTGTAGAAAATATGGACACAATCACAATAATTGTTGCAATAGACCCAAACATGTGAAAACTATATCAATTTGGGTTCCAAGAGGCACAAATATAAAGTCTCTCAAAATTAAACAAATTTGGGTGCCAAAAGGAACATATATAAACAGTTTTGGGACTCCACAAAATTATTTTTCTAAATCTTCTGCCACTAACAACCATGGACCTATAAAAACAAATAGGTCACAAAAATCTTTTCCCGTGTTGGTGTGGTGGCAGGCTAAGGAACAACAACAGTATTATTTGGATTCTGGCTGTTCCAGAAACACAATGGACGACAAAGCAAAGTTCCTTAGCCTAGTATAAAGGTGAGAGAATCACACTGGACAACAACGAAAAATATTGTAAAGGTAAAACAGGTAATGGTATATCTATTTGAACGACATATTAAATGTGATATTCTGCACAGTAATCTAAGTAAAATCAGCCAATATTGAGATGATGAAAAGATGATGATTTTTATTCTGACTTGTTTAAAATTGTTGGCCAATTATATTATTATGCCAAAAACACTATAAAAATCTCTAGAGCATTTGAATTACTTCATATATCTTAGTTTGGATTAATAATAATTTTTTTTGTTGGATGATGATACATTTGGTTATAATATGGCTAACTCTATATTCACTGTTTTTGATTATTTACACGGCTTCATTTCAAATTCAAGAGAATGTCATTTGAAAAGCCGTTAAAATTGATTTTGAGATATTTTGTTGCATACTTCATGGTCTGGTCTATCAAATTCAATTAATGATAATTTTGAGTGAAAGAGAAATTCAGATGCAGATTACACTGGTAATCTAGTTGAAAGAAAAATTACTAGTTGAACGTGATTTTTGTTGAGACGTTTAGTAACTGCATCATTTTTTTAAAGAAAATATCTACATATTTTTCATTTCAAATAATTTTCAAATAGCAGAAATTTTTCTCATATAACCCCCTCGAGAAAATCATTTTTAGGTTAGTCATTTTGTAAAATTGATTTCATAATTGTTTTTGAATTTGATTTTAAATGACAATTTTGACTAGTCTAACTCCCTAATAATTATCGAAAAGATAAATAGTGATTGAAAAAGTGACGAGTGTTGATATTTATCATACATCACTCAAGATAGTATATTTAGAAAAATTTCTTTAGGGATTCAAACAAGAGTTATAAAACTTTTGTTGGGTAAAGATTCCATGACCACTATTTCTATCATATTTCTATCGACCATTGCTCATCAAAAATTCAATATAGTTTGTCGATATGTGGTACTTTAAACAGGAATCATTCGTTTTTCATTTTATATAATAAAACAAAATCTAAAGTATTCACTCTCATTTAAAAGTTCTCACGGTTATGCATGGGTGAATTACTTGAAATTTGTTATGAGCTTCCATGCTCAATTAAAAGTCCTCACAGTTATGCATGTATGGAACACATATCAAAAATTGATTAGTTAAAAAAGCTGATTCTAATCCCATTTAAAAATCCTCATGGTTATGCGTGGTTAGAAGATACTTGAATTCATTTTTAAAATTAAATTGGAATACTACTAATCTCATTTAAAAATCCTAACGGTTATGCATGATTAGTAGATATTCAAATTCCTGATATAAATGTACCACAAACAGATACAACTGTATGGTTTGATATGATGGCATCATTTTCATTATTTCTAAAAGTGGAATATGCGCCTAACAAGGGTAGTTATGATTTTTGTTTGATTTTTTATTGAAATTTAATATTTATATTCAATTGATTTTTTAATGTGGAATTAATATCGATCACTTTATCTCTATTTTCTCTAACACTATTACTCTTTTGCTGATAACAAAATGGGGAGAGAAAAGATTTTTTCAAATAAAATCAAGCAAAAGTCAAATGTTTTCAATTTGCATCTAGGCTCATATTATTTAATGCATATTTGTAGGGGGAGCGGTGTGTAGAGAGGAAGCATTTAAATAGGGGGAGCAATTAGAGTATATCTATGATCAAATACATTTAACATATTCAAAATCTTAAATATATGTTTGTTATCATCAAAAGGGGGAGATTGTTGAATATGCGATTATATGATTTTTGTTTGATGATAATAAACACACACACATATATATATATATATATATTCGTGTAAATGTATTTGTTAATGTACTATTTTATTTTTCATAGATTAAATAAATATTTGTTGAATAAAAATAAATAATACAGAATTTGAATTCAAACAGAATTTTTATTCAAACAAATATTTATTACAATTTTGAATAGAACAAATTCTAGCCCTCACTATACATACACAATTTTGATTACAATATAAATTCAATTACATCACAACTTCACATTTACAGTTGACCTCACTACATATCACTCACACTCGTATTTTATCTTCAACTTCACTTCAAATTGAATCCAACATTTGAGCAATCTGCAAAAATAAATTTTGACGTAGTAAAATTGAAAAGGAAATATTTTTGCAGTATAAAACAAAATGTGAATTTTGAAAATAATATTTGCCTCAGTTATTTGGTTTGTTCGTCATCATTTAAATTTGAATTCATCATACACAAACAGCTTGTGATATACGCAGTGTATCACTGTATATGCCACAAGGTCGTGCACACCGATATATACACTTGATAAATTTACAGGGACAGGTGAGCACAGGTCAAACCTAAATTATCGGATTCAACTCAAGTGTAATAAAATAATGTCACAACTTTCAGCACAAGGTCAAATCCGAGCTACAAACTGGATTCAACTCAGGTGCGCTACAAAACATCAAAAACCGTCGAGCATAAGATTCAAGTACACTCAAACAATGCACAAGGGCAATGACAACATATATACATGTCAATCTGGTAGCAAAACATGCATCACATACACGGGAACTTCAAAATCAAACATATGCACCATGCAAATTCTGGAGCAACAACCCAGGCAGTCATTGCCATGCTTCAGACAAGTTTGATTCATGGACAAACTTATGAAAAATGCACAAGGAAGCCAATGCAAGACAAGTTCCAAATGCATGTTCTCAGCAGGACAGTTCATATCAGCAAATACTCGAGCTCAAGTCAGTGCACAACAACCTCGGCAAACAACAACACAGTCTCAAATTAAAATAACAAACTGGAACCAAACAAACATAAATAAAACTCAAGGCAATAGTGAATGACAAATACAACATGAACATTTTCAGTTTTGTTGGAGTATTTTTTACACAATTATTTGTTTTGTTAACAAACCTGATTATGCTAAGTAGTGCACCAAAAGCAAGCCGAGGCAAATTTACTCTGCTATAAACTACAGTACTCAAAGCTACAATTCATAATACAACAGTGCCAACAGATCAGAGACCACCACTGATTGCATTCAAGCCAGCTCAAAGAATCATATGTGCACGAGCTAGGCCAAAGAGTAGTTCAAGTGCATAAACATAGTGAAATGCACAAAGGTATAGCAACTGCACCAAACCAAGACCAAATACAAGTAACATGCACTTCAATGATCAGTTCAGGTCAGACCAACCAGAAAAGATGCAAACAAATATGCAACACTTAAAATATCAATGCTTGAGCCGAGTAGTAGTTTCAAAATAATTAAGCAACAATTTCACAGAAACCAAAATTCATAACCTAGTCAAAGCCGAGGTAAATAAGTCAAGTCAACAGCAGTATAATCGGACATGATGCCGAGATGAACAATGTAAGTGTCGATGTCGTGGATTCTCATACACAGTCATCAGAAAAAAAGGAGTTGAATTCAAAAATCAACATCGAATTTTAACCAAGTCAGAAATCAACGCAGGAACAAATTGAAAAATTCAAAAATCAAATCCAAATAAAATAGTAAAGTAGCCACCGTAACGATCAAGGAAGGATCGAACGGTTTCAAGCTAAAACCGTGACAGTGAAGTAAGGGAAAGAGGCAAATTTGATTAAGTCGGTGAAATCTCAAACTTTAAAGCATCATCAAGTGGAAGAGAAATGTTTTTGACAAATTAAAAAAATCATCAGATGAATATATACGAATGAATATTCAGGGATTCAATCTATATATAAAACCCTACTCATCATCGACAAATAGACATGATTATCGAGTTCAAGCATTAAAACCCCAAAAGGTCATCATCGGCAGTATATAGGAATTCAATCAAGCATAACAGAATAGCATAAACGAAAATCACGTACCAAATCGAAGTTGAACTCCATCGAACAGAAGCAGCAAAAGTGAGCAACGAGAAACAATAGATCAAAGCTACTCGCAATTATTCTCCAGAATTGATCAACTAAAATCAGGTGCTTCAAAAATCCCTAATTACTGATTGAAGAAGAACGAATAAGGAACGACCACCATTTTCACAAAGAAATGAAGCAAAGAGGATCGGGTCAAAATATAAAGGGTCGGCTTTCTTATTCTCTTTTATTATAAAGGCCTTTTAATTTTTAATTAGGGTTGTTTTAATTTTTAAATTGCTTTAAATTTGTATTTCAATTTTAAACCGCTGTAATTTCTAGTCGTGTGACTAGGGGACAAGCTACGTGGCGTAGGTTGAGAATTCGCAACTCAGTGACTGAGTTGTGACAGGGTTTTGAGCGTAGAGTTAGGTTAGTCAGTAGCGGGTGTCGCGAGTTTACGTGTGTAAGCGTGTGACAATTTAATTTCTAGTAGAAACCTTGGGAGCAACACGTAGGCAGGGTTTTGCCGAAGCTGGGTAAATTCTGTGTCGTTCTATTTCTGCATTTTATTATTCTGCTATTTATTTCTGTGCTGCTAATATTCTATGATTTGTGTTGAAATTATTTTATAAGCTTCCGCAATTAGTTTTTATAATTAACACCATTACCCTATTCACCCTCCCTCTAGGATGAAATCGATCCTACATAAGACACTATCGCATCCATAAGTGTTGATGTTGATGTAAAAGAAAGCATAGGATAACTACTTAGGTAGTTATGGAATGATTCCAATAATGTTGAAGTCAACCTACTCAGCGACCTATCATCGACGGCATCGCCTTATCATGATTCAATTAATGGTTTTAAGCTTAATGTCATACAATATTAAAGCCGCATGTTTCACCAGTGTTTTTAAACGACGCCACATAGTACCATTATGATCATTTTCGACGTCAACTATATAAAGGCGGTGACGCTACTTGTTTTAACTTTAATTCTATATACTAAGCAACATTGTAACATCCCTCTACTTGGAGGCCCAAAACTAATGACTACGGATACCGCAGTCATCCATAGTTATTAATCTTCGACGACCAAATACAGCGGTGCTAGATACATTGATACACAGATCGTAGAAGTAAGGAAAAAAATTAACAATTCAAAAACATATTTCCAAATTTCATTCAGAACCTTCGATGCTCGTTGCATAACCCCAAAACATTAACCACATTTAGAAAAGTATAATTATTATAAATACGCCAAGAACAACATATAAGGATGCCTCCCTTGGTAGATCAGTGCATATAATAAGGCTAATAAATCCGCCTTCACAACAAATCACACAGCGGAAAAGAAAAACTCTAATAACTATCTGCCTCCTACATGCCTCTAGAAGCTTTATTCATCTAAGAAGAAAACCCGTAACCTTAAATCTCAAACTGCTCAAAATCAATTAAGTACTCGAGAGTTTAAGGGAAAAACAAAAACTTCGAGTCAAACATAAAGCCTGGTATGAATAAAAATCTAACATCTCATTCCTTTTAGATATCTAGTGAGACCACGCCGCTTAGAGGACCGGGTTTTCCCCTAACTAATATCCCAAAACTTTTATAAAACCATATTCTATACTCCTGCATCCACAAGAATTAAAACATACATTTTCAAAATATTTTGATGATATGCATGCTTGCAAACATTTAGGATTTCCCAATCCCCTATTATATTTTAATGTGCCTCAAAGTGGAATTATCCGTCCTGTATTCATGTTACTTAAGCGGATGTGGACTATCCATCTCACATCTCATAGTTCTCCTAGGATGACCATAAACCCTTCATTAGACATATGGAGACTATCCATCCCCAACATGATGTTAACTATCCATCAACCATCCTATAGTTTTCCTATGATTACTATGAACCCTTCTTCAATCATATAGAGACTATCCATCTCCAATTTGATGTTGACTATCCATCATACATCGCATAGTTTTCTTAGGATAACAATGAACCCATCACTTGACCATTTAACTCATGCTATCCACATGAATCTAATTATCTCATGCTATCCAAGTGGTTAACCTATTACCATTAGTATCCCTAATTTAGGTTACATCCAATTATAATTTCCATTAGTATCCCCAATGTTTGTCAAAATATATAAGTGTCGATATCCCAAACTGTTGTGTTGAACTCATAAAACCTACCCTAGTATCCCCAAGGTTAAACAACATTTATTTTATAAGGTTAAAAGAAACCAATTTTTCAATCCCTTCGAAAGTATCCCCTTTGAAAGCTTTGCTTTCGGCCTTTTTGAAAGCATAAACCATAAATTTTAGAACAATAGGTTCCAACCTATTTAATACTTTAAAACCCCTCCTTTGGAACCTTTCGACTTAGTTGAAGTATCATTAAGTAAGAGTGGAAGCCTAACTTCCAAACCATTTGTAAGTAAACCTTTCGAAAGCATTGGAAATAAAACCTTTTGAGACCATTGGAAAGAAAATCTTTCGACACCATTGCAAAGCAAACCTTTTGAAACTTTTCAACCTTTTAAAATAAACCTTTCGAAAGCTTACCGGGTTCAATTTAAAACATGTAGAAAATCTTCTTTATAAAACCTTTCGACTTCATTGGAAGCTACATTTCAAATGAATCGGAAGCTCTACTTTGAAATCTTTGGGTTATACTTCAATTAAAAAAGCAAGGTAAAGCAGATAAGTGGAAAGCTTAGATACCTTTTGAAAGCATAGAGAAGCGGCTAGTTTTAAAACAAATAAACCTTTCGACTTTGTCGAAAGAAACAACTTCGAAAGGTTGGAAAAAGGCGACAATAAACTTTCGACTGTGTTGGAAGGTTCAAAAAAAACAATGACAAAGTAGCAGTAACTTTTTGATTGTATCGAAAGGTTTTAAACCTTTATTTTAGATAATTGACCTTGTCGAAAGCAACCACGTCGCAATCAATTATTCGAAAGAAAAGCAGGTAATTCTTTTGGTTTATAAAATAATCATACTCCAACCTCTTTGGCAAAAAACCTTTCGACTATCCCTTCAACCTTTTTCAATTCATTACATGCCAAGTAACTTGATACCATATGCTTTGGTTTGACTTTGTTGAAAGTTATAACCTTTCGACTGTGTTGGAAGGTCTGGGTCGGAAGGTTTGTGCCTAAAATGGCCGAAACATACTAAAAACATGATTTTCTTGTTTTTAACTTAAGGAGTATAACTTTTTAACTAATCTGCCTTTGTTTATCAAATTCTCATTGGTTAACAACTACTTTTCAAAAAAATACCGCCACTAGTTTTAGAATTTGAATAATAATTTTATTTTATGAAATGCCATTTCTCCTTAATTAAATATATAAAACATTTAAGCCTCACACCTTGAATAATTTTATATATTCATCAAATCACATAGGAAAAATCTGAAAAAAATCCCAAAAAATCTATTTCAATATGTTTTCCAACATATATAAATTTACCCAAAAAAATTTATTTTTGCCGTAAATAATTTATAACCCAATAAGTCATTTTCCTCACTAGAAAATTAATATAAAATCCACTTTAATTCAAAAAATTATGGAAATTGAAACTCGTCTTCAAAATCATGTTTTCTATAATATAAAATTTTCCTATGGCATTTAAAAAATAATTTCGTCTCGATTTTACCCTAAAATCTTGTATATCTCCTTTTTAACAAACTTGTTTAATCCATATAAATCATGATTCAAGCGTGTCATCATTCAACATATCATAAAAATGTATTTACACTAAAATCCGAAACCATATGACCATAAAACTAAAATAGAGGTGTAAAAATTATTATTCACCATAGATTAGATAAGAAAATTGAAGTTTGATTGAGATTGATTTCTTCTAGCTTGATCCTAAGCATCTATTTTGATTTTTCTCTTCTCCTCTACCTAATGGCCGGACTTGCTTGCTTCTCATGGTTATAAATTTTTTTTAAAGTAAAATGAATGTGTATGTCCAAGAAGATAGTATAAAGGTGAGAAATATGGGTGGCTATATACCTTAATGTCCATGTGTTCAACCATTTATATAAGTTCATTAGATTTTTAATAAGCACGGCCGTCTAATTCATTGGTCAACCTCAATCTCCTTATTTACGTTATTCTATTTAATTTATTCTACTTAAATCACTTGAATAATGTTAATAAAATTAGGGGTGTTACAGGCTCCCCTCCTTTAAGAATTTCATCCTCGAAATTCAGTAAGAACTAATTTGTAAACACTACAATCATCTATAACATCTTCTAACAACCTTACTAGCCTACCAGTCTAGCAACAACATATATAAATCTAATATAGACATACCATCAAAGAAGATCAGGATAAGCCTCCCAAATTCTATCTTCTCCCTCACAAGTACAGTCTTTCTCATTGTCGCTCTACTGGATTTTCACTAACTTGACTGTCTTGGTCTTCAATCTCTTCTCAATCCTTGCTACAGTACGAACTGGATGTCTAACAAAAGTCAAATCAGGCTCTATGTAATGACCCGTAATTTCGATACTTCGAAAATGAGATATTCCGTTTGTTTTAAATTTAAAAAGGTTTAAAGCTTAAATAAATAAGTTAAATATAATAGGTAATAATAGAGAAATTATTTATTCTTATAGTTGATAATTTAAAAAATATAAATTTAGATTTTAGAACAAATCAACAAAAGTTAAGTTTTGTTAAAATAAATAAATGGTTAAATAAATAGGCTTAAATATTTATTTAAAAAGATAAATCTTATTGAAAACATCTAATAAAGATAATAAAAGTATATTAAAATACTTATAAGTATGTTAATAATCATTATACAAAAATAACCAAATTTTGTCGCATTTTGTCAGTTTTACATACACCGTAAAATTAAAGATTTTGATATTCTTTAAATATGATTTTAAAATATAAAGAGACATGTTTTAATTTATTTAAAGAAGTAAAAATTTCATTTTTAAATATGGTTTACATGAATAAATAGTTTAACTAAAACGTCAAAATATGACCGTAAAACATTTTGTCGAAAAACAATGTTTTGTCGATTAAAAGTTGTCGCAACGTCGTCGCACCTTTATTTTCTTTCATAGAAACATATATTCAAGTAGTATAAGTATTAATTAATTCACTAATCAAGTTTAATTTTACTAAACAATGTTAGAAACTTCTAGAAAACAATTAAGAAAAAGTAAGAACAAAAAGACAAAAATGTCATTTCAAAGCAAAAGGTAAAACATCAAATCAAAGAAACATGATTATTACTCACTTTACTTAATATCTAAGTGAAAATGATATAAAGTAATGATTTGAAATGTGATGTTTAGTGTTGAAAAAAAAATAAGGTTACTTAAGATGTAAGTAAGGTTATTTTGGTAATTTGGTAAAGGGATATTTTGGTAACTTACCACTTCATTTCTTTTTCTATAGACACCTACCACTTCTTTCACAAATTTCACACTTTTTCTACCTTCTTCTTCTTTCTTCTTGAAGCTCTCTTTAATGGCTTCTTCTTCTCTTCCAAATGCTTACTAACTTTTTCAAAACCATATCAAATCAACTTCAAACACCACCAAACTTTGCCAAAAACCTTAGAATATCATTAGAACATGGTTTCACATCTAAGAAGTGAAGAAATGATGGATAAAGTGAGGAATAGGGTGAGGCCGAACTATCAAGAAGGAGGAGCAAGTTTGTGAAGCTTCGGAGCGAGAAAAAGAGAAGGAAGTGCTGCCGGAATCAAAAGGAAAGTCTACGGAAAAGATTTGGTGAAGATAAGGGAATTTAGTGAAGTGTTGGATAATATGAATGTTGGTAGAAAGTGAACGATTTGGTTAAAAGGTGAGTACTCATATTTACTAATTAATTCATAAATTATTTCAAGTATAATGATTGAAAAGTTTAAATATGTTGAATGAATGTTTGATACCTTTGTTGCAAATTGGTTGATTATGTGATTGTTTATGTGGTTGATAACTTATTTGATAAATGATAAGAGAAATGATTAGTAACTAAACGAAGTTAATTAAATGAGAATTAAATCTGTAGAAATATGTGAATGGAAGTTATTTAGCCTCTTAATGATTTTAGATAAGTTTAAATCCGGTTTAAAACAAATTTGAAGTGTTTCGGACAAGTTCCGAAGCAATTCACAAAATTGGTCAAAATCGAGCTTGTCGCGTAGCGGCAGTTCGTAAATTTCGACCCATAACTTCAAGTTGACGTAGAGAATGATTTATAAGTCGATTTTCTTGGAAATAAAAATTCTTTGGTCCACAATGATAATATTTTTTTAATGAAGAAAGCAAATCAAGATTTCATCAAGTAGGTTTTATAATATGTCCAACATAATTTTCTAAAAACATCGCGATTTTGTAGTTTGGAATCCAAAACGGGATTTCTATATAAATGATATTTTTAAATGATTAAAAATACGAAATAAATTTGATAAATCTATTAAAATGGTTTAAAAGAGATTTAGAATGGAAAATATGAATGTTCAAATATTAAAAAAATTTCTAAAGCAAATAAGCTTATATAGCACTTTCCGCAGCACTTTATGCTGCGAATTCTGTAACCTTTTGAAATGTAGTTTTTAGCTTAACAGTTCATTCCTAAATCTTTTGTGAACGATTTTAAAAGAATAATTAAGAATGTAAAGATGATTTGGAAGTTTTAATAAGAGTTTGAATAAATTGTTAAGATGAATTGTTTATACCACTTAAACAAAAAAGTGAAGAACATTGAATGTAATAACAAACTGAGTATGCGGAAACAACTAGTACATTTGTCCCACCTGTGAGATTTGGGAAGGTAAACAAGGTATTTAACTACGGTTAGGGATGGAGCAACCAGTGCCCTAAACTTACCTGGCATATGTTTTCTCTTTTTAGGCGAGGGGTGGAACAGATCGAAAGGAAAGCCCGGATGCTCTAAAAGATCATATTTAAGTTTTTCCAAAATAAAAGAAATAAATTCTTTGAATGTTAAATAACCACTTAACATCTTTTTATCAACGATTAGTACAAAGGTACCGAGATCGGATTTGGGTGATTCATATCCGAAAATCCCTTCAAACTAATTTTGGAAATAAAATATATTGAAGACAATGATCGTTAAAGACAAAGATATTCATAATGTAGGACTACTTGCCATTAGTCTCTAGAGGTGAAACTTGCCATTAGTCCCTAGAGGTGAAACTTACCATATTTAAAGTGGCAGTAGTGCTCTGTTATGAAAATCTTCGATTTGCAAGAACATGATTTGAAGTTAAGAAAGAAATCTTTGACTAAGATTTAATGAGTAATTTGGGAATATTTTCCCTAAGTTAAAAGTATAACTTTAATATAAGAAATCTTTGATTAAGATTTAATGAATGATTTGGAAAGGTTTTCCTAAGTAAAAGAGAAATGATTTGGAATTATTTCAAGATTTAAGAAAGGGTTTAATAAATCAAACGATTTGATAAATGAGGCTTAATGATTCCGTATACATTTGAAAAGAAAGTGGAATAACTTGAAAAGATTATATCTAAGAAAGATATTTGGTTTAAAAGATAAAGTAATAGATTGATGATTGATATCCATGTATGACTTAACATCTTTTTAAAGCAATGATTGGCTTCGAAGGAACCGGAGTCAGATTTGGATGCTTCCTGTCCAAAAACCACTTCGAACCAATGTATACGTTCGAAAGTGAAGACATGTTGAAGATGATGATTATTGAAGACCGTGGATCTTTATAGCGTGAAGACTGCTTGTTAAACATGCTCTGGTTGGTCCCCATTATAGAGTTATTTATAGCAGTGGTCTCCTCGTGATGAAGATTTTTCGAATTGCAAGGGCTTCTCGCCTAGTAATGGACGAGAAAAGTGCCTTCGGTTTCGTTCAGTCCTAGAACGAACTTGTATGGACGAATGTTCGACATTGCATTTCTGAGACACAACATTTGTCTTTCACAAATGTACATCAGTGGTGGTGGAGAAGGCAACCTTTCTTAACTTAACACACTCCTTAAGACGTACGAGTTCAAGGGTTGTATTTTTGTTGGAGTTAAATAGTAATCAAAGGAATGGTAGTGTAGCATTCAAAGTGGAATCTATTATGATTAAAGCGTGGTTTTGTATGAAAAGCGTGGCTTTGAAGAAATTGAGCGTAGTCTCGCGAGCCTCATACTCCGGTTATGATGGGATTCTATGTGGTCAGATGTATGCCCGCATTTCAGATAGTAGTGATTTGGGTTATCAGATGTTCTGAGCCTTAGGTACCAGATACGTCTGGTCCTCATGGCAGGGATACGCGAAGTCCGAGTCCTTAGATGTTATTGGTAGATTGTATCCACTTTTAGTCATTTGTGTTGTTGTATAACGGCGTCTGAGTCTTGGACATAAGCCGTGGATGCAGATTGATCTTTCCACTAGATTCCTATCATGTTGAAAATCCAACCCCAATACGCGATTTACGATTTTGATTGTATTCCCAAAATAGCTATAATGACTTGCAAACATTTCAGCTACCCCTTTTGGTATTATATATTCTGTTCGGTATATTCCATTGACGCAGTCCAGATATATTACCTTAGATTTAGTCCAGTATTGATACCTTATTTGAATAAGTTTATTTGAAAAGTATTTTCAAAAGAATGTCATTAGTAATAATTCAAACGTTTTGATATATAAAAGTGTTTTCGTTATCATAAGGTAAAAGCCCGTCCATGTTTATATGTGGGCGTGGTCTTATGAGATAATCTTATTTTCAAAGGTTTTGATAATATAGTCATTTAAATTTCGAGTATCTCATGCTGGTTTATCAAGCCTGATTCGGGTATTTTTAGTACTCGAGTCAGATTCGATTAGTTTCAGGTTGAGTTGAAGACGGTTGGAGTTTCCAGAGGAGAGCTGGAGATCTTCATCATCGTATGGACATATTCTATTATCCGCTTTGCTTAGTGAGGTTCGTACATGATAAGGGTTTCTCGCTTCTTGTTAGGTAGCGAACGGATGACTCTTACTCCTACATGTCCCTGAGATCGAGTATCGAAGGGTTGGTTTCAGTCAAGAGGCTCGTTGTAAAAGCAAAGCGTGAGGTATCAGTGTAGGCTACGACGAAAAGTGGCCATTGTCGATGGTTGAAAAGCCTAGATCATTACATTTGGTATCAGAGCTGAAGGTTAAGCGAGAACCTTTCCATTATTGGGGTAAAGACTCGTCATAGATAGGGTTAGTAATATCTTAGGATGAGTGACTCATTAGAGATAAGGTTAGTAACACCCTAGAATGAGTTTGAGTGCATTATATATGAGCACGTATTTGTTAGTGACTATTAAAAATGTTTTGTGTTGATTTATCAGTTGAGTGGTTTATAAATTCTGGTCGATATGGGAAGTACAACTATATCGATAGGTATTTCTAAACTCTTAACAAGGCATATCGACACACTGTTTTGAAAAGATTATATTTTGCATATAAAGAAATGTTTTTCTAAAGATATAGAATTTTGTGTATTTAGGGAAATTTATAAGATACATTCCCTTAGGAAAGTCCCATGGATAAGGTCTTGATCCGTCTAGTGATGATTAAAATAATCTTTTAAGTATCAATCATATGTTGGCTTGGGCAAACGATATTGAACACTTGGTAAATTATTCTTCTTATCATTGAAGGATGAAGGCAAGTTCAAATCCAAACAAGTTGAATTAAGTATTTGGATAAAAGATGTTTGAATAAGATGAAATGGAAATAGTATAAACACTTCTAATCTTATCTTGAAATATCAATTAGGGGCAGAATGGCTTATTATATGTCAAGTAATGAGTTTTGAATGGCTTCAAAGCAGGCACGAAGAGCACATGCAAAAAGAGAAGAAGAAAAGAAACAAAAACTAGGAGCGTATTTTGGCATCTACCGCTTTAGGTGTTTTCAAGAAGGGTATTATGCAGTTTTTTGTGGTAGGAAAATAAAGAAACAAAAGGAAGAAAAACCCATTCGAAAAGATATACGCTGTTTTAAGTGTAAGAAGCTAGAACAATTTCTACATGATTGCCCTAGAACAAAGAAGAAACCCAAAGCCCCAAACGGGAAGGAAAAGTGTTGTTATCGGTGCAAAGAATTAGGACATATAGTCAAAGATTGCAATTTAAAGAAAGGAGAAAAGTCGGCTAAGGCGCATACCATTCAGACAGCCACGATGTCATGGCCTTGCAGACCATGTTCTAAATAGGGACATTCGGAGAAGGACTGTCCAAGGGAAAGGTCAGATGACTTAAGCCCCAAAGATAGAGCACCGTCTACCTCAAAAGGAATTCAAGAATAATATAGTAGTCAAAGTATCTATATAATGGTAGTAAGCGATAAGCTATATTCCTTAGTGAAGTTATCTCTAAAATTTTGTAATGCCAGTTAAAGATTGAAATAGATGTATGAATATGATGTTAATTAATAAACTTCCTTTTGATTGTCCTCTCCATGCACTTCTTCATTCTTATATCCGATCAAATCTAATAAGATATTTAAAAATAAAAAGTTCAAAGGAATATTAGAAAGAAATAGCTTTATAAAAAAGTGTTTAAAGTTTAGAAAATTATTTAAAAATATATCTTGTAAGAATATATTGTATAAAATAAAGAAAAGAATGAAATTATGGAAATTTTATCATAGTCTTTTGAAAAAGTTTAAAGAAATAAAGGAAAGTTATTTAAACTTAAGATAATTTTGAAAATAAAATCTATAATAAGATGTATTAGCAAAGAGAAAAAAATAGAGAGCTTAAATAAAATTTTAATGATATTTTCCAAATAAAAGATAATTGATTTCTTTAGAAAAGAAGATATAACTATTTTGCATAAATATTTTGAAAAAAAATGTGTTGTTCTAAAAGATGGTTTAAAAAAAATATTGGAATGAAATGTTCTCTTTTAAAATAATGAATATTTGGAAATTTATGAAATGGTTTCATAAAAGATTTTTTTTTAAAAATAAATTACCTTTTGAGTGAAAAATGGTTTCTTTAGAATATTTTCCTTTAATAAAAATATTTGAAAATAAATAATTAAGGGGATTATATAAAGAAGCACATTTATAAAGTGTTTGAGCTTAAGATAAAAGTTTATGAAAGTTTTTGAGAGTTAAATACATATATTACATGTAGATCATTTCGTCACACACATTTTAATCTATGATTTGAGTACAGAACTTCAAGGTATTTACACTAGTCTGAAAAAGGATTTATCATTCGATTCTTGACGATGAACATTGATTAGGGTTCATGGTTGGGTACTTGAGTTTTCTATCATAGTTGAGAGCTATGCAAGGAAAGCAAAGGTTTCTGAGCAAAGAGCTTGATTAAAGTCCGCACTAGAGAATTGAGGGATCAATACTAGTTCAGAAAAGAAGTTGTGTGTTCGAATAGGAGATCGAATAACATATTTCATATGGATGATCTGTGCATGTTATATGGAATTAATTTTGAAGATAAATGTTTTGGGCAAACTTTTGTTTGGGTAATTTCGAGGATAAAATTCTTTTAAGTAGGGGAGAATGTAACGACCAGTAATTTCGGTACTTCAAAAATGAAATATTCTGTTTGTTTTAAATTTAAAAAGGTTTAATACTTAAATAAATAAGTTAAATATAATAGATAATAATAGAGAAATTATTTATTCTTATAGTTGATAATTTAAAAAGTATAAATTTGGATTTAAGAACAAATCAACAAAAGTTAAGTTTTGTTAAAAATAAATAAATGCTTAAATAAATAGGTTTAAATATTTATTTAAAAATATAAATCTTATTTAAAACATATAATAAAGATAATAAAATTATATTAAAATGCTTATAAGTATGTTAATAATCATTATACAAAAATAACCAAATTTGTCACATTTTGTCAGTTTTACATACACCGTAAAATTAGAGATTTTGATATTCTTTAAATATGATTTTAAAATATAAAGAGACACGTTTTAATTTATTTAAAGAAGTAAAAAGTTCATTTTTAAATTTGGTTTACATGAATAAATAGTTTAACTAAAACGTCAAAATATGATCGTAAAACTTTTTGTCGAAAAACAATGTTTTGTCGATTAAAATTTGTCACAACGTCGTCACACCTTTATTCTCTTTTATAGAAACATATATTCAAATAGTATAAATAATAATTAACTCACTAATCAAGTTTACTTTTACTAAATAAGATTAAAAACTTCTAGAAAACAATTAAGAAAAAGTAAGCTCAAAAAGATAAAAATGTCATTTCAAAGCGAAACGTAAAACATCAAGTCAAAGAAACATAATTATTACTTACTTTAATTAATATCTAAGTGAAAATGAAATAAATAATGGTTTGAAATGTGATGTTAAGTGTTGAAAAAAAATAAAGTTACTTAAGATGTAAGTAAGGTTATTTTGGTAATTTGGTAAAGGGATATTTTGGCAACTTACCACTTCATTTCTTTTTCTATAAATACCTACCACTTCTTTCACAAATTTCACACTATTTCTACCTTCTTCTTCTTCCTCCTTAAATCTCTCTTTAATGGCTTCTTCTTTTCTTCCAAATCCTTACTAACTTTTTCAAAACCATATCAAATCAACTCCAAACACCACCAAACTTTGCCAACGACCTTAGAATACCATTAGAACATGGTTTAGCATCTAAGAAGTGAAGAAATGATGGAGAAAGTGATGGAACAGGATGAGGCCGAACTATCAAGAAGAAGAAGCAAATTTGTGAAGCTTCAGAGCGAGAAAAAGAGAAGGAAGTGCTGCCGGAATCAAAAGGAAAGTCTACGGAAAAGATTTGGTGAAGATAAGAGGATTTACTGAAGTGTTGGATAATATAAATGTTGGTAGGAAGTGAACGATTTGGTTTAAAGGTGAGTACTCATATTTACTAATTAATCCATAAATTATTTCAAGTATAATGATTGAAAAGTTTAAATATGTTGAATGAATGTTTGATAACTTGGTTGCAAATTAGTTGATTATGTGATTGTTTATGTGGTTGATAACTTGTTTGATAAATGATAAGAGAAATGATTAGTAATTAACGAAAGTTAATTAAATGAGAATTAAATCCATAGAAATATGCGAATGGAAGTTATTTAGCCTCTTAATGATTTTAAATAAGTTTAAATATGGTTTAAACAAATTTGAAGTGTTTCGGACAAGTTCCGAAGCAATTCACAAAATTGGTCAAAATCGAGCTTGTCGCGTAGCGGCAGTTCGTAAATTTCGACCCGTAACAAATTGACGTAGAGATTGATTTATAAGTCGGATTTCTTCGAAATAAAAATTCTTTGGTCCACAATGATAATAGTTTTCCCATGAAGAAAGAAAATCAAGATTTCATCAAGTAGATTTTGAAATATGTCCAAAACAATTTTCTAAAAACATCGCGGTTTTGCAGTTCGGAATCCAAAACGGGATTTCTTTATACCTACCATGCAGTTCGGAATCCAAAATGGTTTAAAGAGATTTGGAATGGAAAATATGAATTTTCAAATATTAAATAGTTGTTTAAAGCAAATAAGCTTATATAGCACTTTCCGCACCACTTTCATGCTGCGAATTCTATAACCTTTTGAAATATAGTTTTTAACTTAACAGTTCTTTCCTAAATTTTTTGTGAACGATTTTAAAGGAATAATTAGTAATGTAAAGATGATTTGGAAGTTTTGATAAGAGTTTGAATAAATTGTTAAGATGAATTGTTTATACCACTTAAACAAAAAAGTGAAGAACATTGAATGTAATAACAAACTGAGTATGCAGAAACAACTAATATATTTGTCCCGCCTGTGAGATCTGGAAAGGTAAACAAGGTATTTAACTAAGGTTAGGGATGGAACAACCAGTGCCCTGAACTTACCTGGCATATGTTTTCTCTTTTTAGGCGAGGGGTGGAACAGATCGAAAGGAAAGCCCGGATGCTCTAAAAGATCATATTTAAGTTTTTCCGAAATAAACGAAATAAATTCTTTGAATATTAAATAACCACTTAACATCTTTTTATCAATGATTAGTACAAAGGTACCGAGATCGGATTCGGGTGATTCATATCCGAAAATCCCTTCAAACTAATTTTGAAAATAAAATATATTGAAGACAACGATCGTTAAAGACAAAGATATTCAAAATGTAGGATTACTTTCCATTATTCCCTAGAGGTGAAACTTTCCATTAGTCCCTAGAAATGAAATTTACCATATTTAAAGTGGCAGTAGTGCTCTGTTATGAAAATCTTCGATTTGCAAGTATATGATTTGAAGTTAAGAAAGAAATCTTTGACTAAGATTTAATGAATAATTTGGGAATATTTTCCCTAAGTTAAAAGTATAACTTTAATATAAGAAATCTTTGATTAAGATTTAATGAATGATTTGGAAAGGTTTTTCTAAGTAAAAGAGAAATGATTTGGAATTATTTCAAGATTTAAGAAAGGGTTTAATAAATCAAACGATTTGATAAATGAGGCTTAATGATTCCGTATACATTTGAAAAGAAAATGGGATGACTTGAAAAGATTATATCTAAGAAAGATATTTGGTTTAAAAGATGAAGTAATTGATTGATGATTGATATCCACGTATGAACTTAACATCTTTTTAACGCAATATCGGCTTCGAAGGAACCGGAGTCAGATTTAGATGATTCCTATCCGAAAAATTACTTCAAACCAATGTATACGTTCGAAAGTGAAGACATGTTGAAGATGATGATTATCGAAGACCGTGGATCTTTATAGTGTGAAGACTTCTTGTTGAACATGCTCTGGTTGGCCCCCATTATAGAGTTATTTATAGTAGTGGTCTCCTCGTGATGGAGATTTTTCGGATTGCAAGGGCTTCTCGCCTAGTAATGGCTGAGGAAAGTGCCTTCGGTTTCGTTCAGTCCTAGAACGAACTTGTGTGGATGAATGTCCGACATTGCATTTCTGAGACACAACTTTTGTCTTTTACAAAAGTACATCAATGGTGGTGGAGAAGGCAACTGCTCTTAGCTTAACACCCTCCTTGAGACGTACAGGCTCAAGGGTTGTGTTTTGTGGGAGTCAAATAGTGATCAAAGGAATGGTAGTGTGGCATTCAAAGTGTAACCTGTTATAATCAAAGCGTGGTTTTGTATAAAAAGCGTGGCTTTGAAGAAATTGAGCATAGCCTCGCAAGCCTCACACCCCGGTTATGACGGGATTCTACATGGTCAGATGTATGCTCGCATTTCAGATAGTAGTGATTTGGGTTATCAGATGTTCTGAGCCCTAGGTACCAGATACGTATGGGTCTCATGGCAGGGATACGCGAAGTCTGAATCCTTAGATGTTATTCGCAGATTGTATCCACTTTTATCCATTTGTGTTATTGTATATCGGCGTCTGAGTCTTGGACGTAAGCCGTGGATACATATTGATCTTTCCACTAGTTTCCAATCATATTGGAAATCCAACCCCAATACGAGATTTACGATTTTCATTGTATTCCCAAAATATCTGTAATGACTTGCAAACATTTCAGCTACCCCTTTTGGTATTATATATTCCGTTCGGTATATTCTGTTGACCCAGTCCAGATATATTACTTTAGACTTAGTCCAGGTATTGATACCTTATTTGAATAAGTTTATTTGAAAAGTGTTTTCAAAAGAATGTCATTAGAAATAATATCAAACGTTTTGATATATAAAAGTGTTTTGGTTATCATAATGTAAAAACCCGTCCGTGTTTATGTGTGCGCTTGGTCTTATGAGATACCCTTCTTTTCAAAGATTTGATAATATAGTCATTTAAATTTCGAGTATCTCACACTGGTTTATCAAGCCTGATCCGGGTATTTTTAATACTCGGGTCAGATCAGAGTAGTTTCAGGTTGAGTTGAAGACGGTTGGAGTTTCCAGAGGAGAGATGGAGTTCTTCATCATCGTATGGACATATTCTATTATTCGCTTTACTTAGTGTATTTTGTTTGACGTTTGTCAGCAATTGTAAGGACAGATGTTTATAACTGTCCAAGCTGAATTTAGGTTAGACACTGATATTTTATTTAAAATTTTCCACTGTAAAGATTATTATTGAAATAATATATGTTATTCCATTCGTGTGAGATTCTGTTTTGTCTTTATTTTCTTTCTACCCTTAATGACCGTTTATTCATGCAATTTGAGTTGGACATGTGTGGTTTATTGTCGATTCAAAGGGTACGGAAAAACGGGCCAATACACTCTACTACCAAATCCTCCAAATCTATGTGAGGAATGGTAGACTCTGGATCATGTACATACTTACGAAGACGAGATACATGGAATACATTATGGACATCTACCAAACTGCTAGGTAATTCTACTATGTATGCAAGCTTTCCAATCCTTTCTATAATTTGGAATGGTCCAACATATCTTAGGGTTAGCTTCTTGACTTTTCAAACCGTACCACACCCTTCATCAGTGATAATTTGATGAATGCCTTGTCTTCTACCGAGAACTCTAGTTCTTTATGTCTCTTATCTGCGTAACTCTTCTAACTGGATTGAGCTTCCTTCATCCGTCCTCATATTAACTCAATCTTTTCTGACACCGCTCTAACCAAATCTGGACCTAAGACCAATCTGTCTCCAGTCTCCAACCAACATATTGGCGATTTGCATAGTTTTCCATATAAAGCTTCAAAAGGCGTCGTTCCTATACTAGTCTGATAACTATTATTGAAGGAAAACTCAATCAAATGTAGGTGATCTTCCCAAGATCCACCAAAGTCCAATTGACTAGCTCTCAATAAATCCTCGAGTACCTTTTTAACCCTCTCTGTTTGCCCATCCATCTATGGGTGATAAGCTGTACTCATCTTGATCTTGGTACCTAATACCTCTTGTAGACTCCTCCAAAATTCGCTAGTGAATATTGCGTCTCTGTCGCTGACTATGGTACTAGGAATCCCATGAAGTCTAACTATGTTCTTCATGAACAACTTGGCCAAAGCAGATGCTGATCTGGTTGACTTTACGGGAATGAAATGGGCACTCTTGATCTGTCTGTCCACAATAACCCATATGCTTTCATTTATTCTCCTTGACCTTGGTAACCCATCTATAAAATCAATCGATATCGAATCCCATTTTCAGACTGAAATATCTAAAGGCTGATGTAACCCACTATGCATCTGATGTTTGGCTTTCACTTGTTGGCAGTTTACACACTGCCTAATCCACAAGACAACATTCCTCTTCATGACTTCCGAATGGAAGCTCCTTTTCATGTCTTGATACATTTTGGTTCCTCTAGGATGAATCATAAACTTCGATCGATGACATTCCTCTAGAACTTCCCTCCTTAAGTTCTCTACATTTAGAATGTACATTTGTCCCTTCTTTCTCAACCATCCTCTTTGGTCAAGCCTAAAATCCTTTAGGTCATCACTCTCTGATCTTTCCTCAAGCCATCTAATCCTCTTAGCTAAAACTGGATATTCTCTTTGCTTAGAAGCTGTCGTTTCGATCAGCACTGGTCGAACTTCTAAACAAGATAACAAGGCAGTACCCTGATTAGATCTAACAGTAGACCCCAACTGCACACTAAAAATGGCTAAAGCTTCTAGATCCTTCCATTCTGCCAACATCACTAGCACCACATTTCAATGTTTTCTACTGAGAGCATCTACCACCTTATTTTCCTTTCTAAGAGTATACTCTATACTAAAATCATAAGCAACCAAAAACTTCAGCCACCTCTGCTGCCTCATATTCAACCTCTTCTGAGAGAATAAATACTTTAGTGACTTATGATTGGTAAATAACTCAAATCTCTCTCCCAAAAGATAATTCCTCCAAATATTCAAGGCGAAAATCACCGCACCTAACTCGAGTAGTATATCTTACTTCGTATGGTCTACGCTGCCTAGATGTGTAAGCAATAACTTTGCTTTTTTTCATCAACACTGCTCCCAATCCTATTCCATATACATCAGTGTATACTACCAACCATTGATTACCATCTAGAACTACTAACACTGGCTCATTGGATAAGAAATGCTTTAACTAAAGGAATGCTTTCTTATATTTGTCGAACCAAACAAACTTCACATCCTTCTTGGTCAACTTAGTCAAAGGTGTTGCTATGCTCGAGAAATCCTTAATGAAACTCCGATAATAGCCAGCAAGTCCAAGAAAACTTCTAATCTCGGTTACCCTCACTGTCCTTTTCCAATTATTGACAGCTTCGATCTTAACTAAATCGACTGCCAATCCCTCCTTTGAAACCTCATCTGAAACCATATGACCAAGAAACTTAACCTCTTTCTTCCAAAAGTGACTCTTGGAAAACTTTTCTTTCAACTGATTCTACCTCAGTGTCTCGAACACCACTCTAAGATGAACCTCATGCTCCCTTTCATCTTTAGAGTACACCAAATGTCATCTATAAATACCAACACGAACTATCCAAGTGTTCTCAAAAAACCCGGTTCATCAAATCAACAAAGAGAGCAGACGCATTAGTCAATCCAAATGGCATCACCAACCACTCATACGATCTATATCTAGTCCAAAATGTCGTCAAAGGACTGTTATCCTCCACCACTCTCAACTGGTGGAACCCTGTCGCCAAATCTAATTAGGAGAATACTCTGGCTCCACTTAATTGATAAAATAGATCATATATCGTTGGAAGAGGGTACCTACTCTTAATCGTCCTTTCGTTTAACTTACAATAGTCAATGCACATTCTTAACGCCCCATCTAGTTTCTTCACAAACTCCGTAGCTAGTCCCCTAGGTGATCTGCATGGTCTAATAAAATCCATTCCCTTTAGATCCACTAATTGCACCATTAATTCCTTCTTCTCTATCGTTTTCATCCTGCTAGGTGGTCCACTGACAGGTTCAGCTCTTGGTATAAAGTCTATTCGAAACTCAAAAGCTCGTTTTAGGGGTAATCCAGTAATCGGTTCAAATACATCTACAATTTCTCTCGCTACACGAACCTGACTAATCTCACCTCCAAACTCCGTGGCACTTAACAGAGCATCAAAACCTCTACTGGAATTCTCCACTGAGAAGATGATTTGGTTATGACTATCTATGTGCCTTAATGATGTTTCCTGATCATGGCAAAATATCATAGCCTCATACTTACCCAACCAATCCATACCCAAAATGATCCTGAAATCTATGAAATAATAAACATACAAACTACATGCAAACTTATGACCTAACAAATCAAGTTCTAACTGGTCACATCTCATCCTAAGAGTTGCATGCCCTCCTATTAGATTCACAACCCTCAAGGAAGTAACAAGGTATGTGGGTTATATACATAACCTATCAACCAAATACTGAGATATAAATGAATACGATGCTTCGGTATTAAACAATACTCTACCAGGTATTCTATGAATCAAAAGCGTACCTTCCATCACAGATTTTCCTTTCTCCACAGCAGTTGGTTTAGAAGATGATGGTTTCAAAGCAAAGACCTTTCATTTTCCTGCCTTGGCAGCTTCAGGACACTTGTTCTTGTAATGCCCCATCTAGTTGCAATTATAGCATTGAACATTCTGCTTCCCCACAACCAACCTTCCATCTCTCGAGCAACAATCATTTACGTAGTGACCCTACTTATCACACTTATAGCAAACTATATCTACTTTCCCTTTCTTGGCTGCTCCTCATTTCTGAGCGTCCTTCTTCTTGAAAAACTTCCTCTTCTTCCCCTGAGGACCCTGAGATTCAATCGACTTCTCTCTAGCAGAAATAGCAAGCATTTCCTCATGGCGAATGGCCATCTCCACCACCACATTAAAAGGATCTCGGATATGGGCCGTAGTCATTATGCCTAGCTTTTGCCTCAATCCTCTAATGAATCTCTCATTCCTTCTGACATCTGTGTCAACCAAAGCATAACCATATTGAGATAGCTCGTTAAACTTAGCAGCATACTCAATCACAGACATATCTCCTTGGACAAGATCCATAAACTTCCTCATTAATTACTAAACCAAATAGTCTATTTTGTAACACTCTTCCACTTTAATTTTGTAACAGTAATAACCGTTACAAATTTATAACAGATATTTCGGTTGCAAACATTTATCGTCATTAATACCGTGACTAAATGTGGCAATTTCATAAATAGTTAAAGGTAACATGGATAGGTTAGTAATTTTATCTTCTATTGCTACTTATCCCATTTATCACGATAACATTTAATCATTTCATTTAGTTTCCTCCGTCATTCTAGGTTATCGCCAATCTAATCTATTCCACCATCGCCTTCCACTGCCTCCGTCGTTCTATCATCACCGTCGCTTATCTTCTCCCAATTTGATGAAGACAAACGAAGATTAGGCCTTGTGTTCAACTTTGGCGATCTATTTCAACCTAATTTTTGATTTCAAATTAGTTAATTACTTTAGTTTTAACTTATTTTTTGAAATTAGGTTTTTTGTGCTACGAAATCAGGTAATCTTGTTTTCTATTGCGTTTACACTTATTTTTTGCAAGTAAAGAATCGAACTTGAACCATATAGTGTCGATTCAAAATAAGATTTGAATCGTAAAATTTAAGACTTTTGAAAATAATAATCTCAGGAATGTGTATAAGAATACTATTTCTTTGGGGTGCTATACACTCAGGCTCCTATCAATCTTGATTTCGGTTTTTTTGGTCTTATGTGCACTATAAATTTCCATATTTGCATACATGTTTTTAAGAAATAGCCGAGTTGAAATATTTCACTCTAGAGCCCTTCCATTCTTGTGTTTTGCTTTTTCCGAGAGATAAATTGAGGTACCTAAATTGTTGAGCCAATTATTTTATGATTTCAGTTTTTGTTACCGTCAATCAAACCTAAAGTGAAACATCATGGTGAAAATGATTGTTCATTGAACATCTATCGAGAAATAAATTCATTATAAAATTGAGTTAAATGATTTAAAAAAAATAAAATTACTAAAAAGAAGCATATTCTACATTATGCATGAACATGAAGAAACTATAAAGCTAACTTACAATCAAGTTAGACTAGATTCTCTTCTAAAAAATTTGTTTCAAATTTAAAAAATAAAAATTGATAATTTTTGAAGATGCGGTAGTAAGACAGGAGGAGAGACTGTAATAGTGAAATGGGAGGATGGAAATAAGAGAGAAGAGTTTTGAATAGATTAAACAGAGCAAAAATAAAATCAAGTCAGATATAATATTACATTTTATTTGTAAATCGTAAAACTGGTTGGGTTGGCCAAGCTCCAGCCTGCTACATGAACCTATTCAATAAAAACCAGGTCTCTGATACACCCTTTACACGCACGCAATGGATCAAGTATTGATAGGTCAAACATGGGATAGGTCTACCGAGTTTTAAACCAAAACCCATCCTATTGCTATCCCTGGTTAAAAGATTCTTGATAGGAAAACTGGATGTTTATGATAAAATTTGAGAAAAAGGTAACTTTTTATTTCTTGTTTGTCAAATGTTCTTGATGCCATTACATATGGGTTTTGGTTCCAAAATAAACAGCTTAGTTTACTTATAGTGTTTTTGTTATGCAAAACTTGCACAAATGCGGAAAAACAATAAACATGATCTATATTTGCCAATTTGAACATCACTTAATCTAGCAGCTCTATTACTCTAAATAAATAGCAAATAACTGTAAAGAAGGAAAAAAGACGCACAATATTTATACTGGTTCCACTATCATCGAGATAGTGTACGTCCATTCCAAAGGAGAGAGATTTTATTACACCTGAGAGAATTACAAGAGATTACAAAATAAGAGTTTACATACCAAAGTCCTAAATTAGGGCTAACAAGAAGGGACACTCTATTTGGAGATCACTGGCTGAATATCAGGATGGGTTTACAATGAAGTCTACCCTAAATATATAGCCAATGTAAATTCATGTGAGTCACCAATCAAATTACCAAGATATGATAAGAAGATATAATGGAGGGAACTTACAATGGTAACAAATGATGCAAACATAGCAAATAATTCACTTGTTCCTTTAATTAGCAAAGATGGAAGAAAATAATCCCAAAGCAACGTGATTATTGAGAAACAATTTATATGCATATCCTTTTGCTAGTAACATGCATTTGCATGTTGTATTCTAGTCAGCTGATTTGTCATTGTCTTACTACCGGTGGCCATGTTTTTCTCGTTGTCAAGATTATTTTATGATTACTGTAATTTTTTCTCTCTCCTTTAGTTCATTGACACAACACCAAATAGGCCATTTTGTCACACTTTTTTTGTTTCATTTTATCACGGTTATTAATGTTGAAAATTTGTAATGGTTATTATTGTTACATTGTATTATCATGGTTATTTCCATGACAAAATTTGGGATTATCATAAATAACTCAAAGACGTTGGATAGGGTTGTAGGATCGATTTCACCCTAGATGGGGGTGAATAGGGTGACACTACCAATGATAAAAATTTAATGCGTAAGTATATAAAATAATCACAGCATTGATATAGAAGAATAATAGTGGCATAGATAATAGCAGAATAGCAAATGCAGAAATAGAACAACATAGATTTACCCAGCTTTGCCAAAACCTGCTTACGTGCTGCCTCCAAGGTTTCTAGTAGAAATTAAGTAGTCAGACGCTTACATACGTAAATTCATGACACCCGCTATCGACTAACCTAACTCTACGTTCAAAACCCTGCCACAACTCAACCACTGAGTTGCGAATTCTCGATTTACACCACTGTAGTTCGTCCCCTTATTCACACGACCAGAAATTACAGAAGTTTAAAAGTTAAAATGTAAAATAAAAACAGTTTAAAAACAAAAACCCTAATTTAAAATAAGAAGACCAATAACAATTTAAAGTCGGCCCAAAAACAAATGATAAAACAATTATTTCCCTTTTTTCTTTATTCCTTCGGCTCGACTTTTTGTGAATAATGTTTGCTTCCTTTTTTTCGTTCGTTACACTTTAAAAAGTTTTAGGGTTTCTGTGAAATTGAGGCTGTCGACTTCAATTGCTCGATCGAATGATGATTCAGCGTTCCTTGCTCTATCGATCGATGGTCTCTTCACTTTGCATGCGTCTGCTTCAATTTTGATCAAGTTTGACTAAAATGGTATGTGATCTATTCTCTTTACTTTTCTGATTAGCTTGCTTGAACTCGATTTTATTTGAGTTATTGATTTTATTCTTTGCTCTATGTTATTGCTTAAACTCGAATGGATTATTGCTGATGATGTTAATCGTTTATATAGGATTCGAATTCCTATTTCTTCATTCATCTGATATTTTGCTCGGCCGTTTGATTTAGTATGGATGTTTGTGATTTTTTCTGACTTGTTCATATTCGTATATTTCCTGTTACTTGATTCTCATGGTTTTGATTTCTAACTTAGTTCATTCCTTTTTCCTTGGTCATCACGGCTTTGATTTTCCTGTTGACTTCGGTTATGGTGATTTTATGATGATATTTTCACTTTGTTCGAAACTACTACTTTGCTTTATTTTGTCTCAGCCTTGAACACTGCATCACTGTGTCGTACATATGTATGCTCGACTTGACACTCTGTTGCTTGCCATTTTGAACTGCTGCACTATTCAGTCCACTGCCGTGTTGATGTTGCACTTGTACCATTCGAGTTGTGGTTTGACTGCTAGCATTTTGGTTGCATATGAATATGAATACTTGTGTCTGCACTGTGCATCTCCATTTATATTTGAGTATGTTGCAGTCTTCTGTTTGGTTGCCAGGTTTAGTTGCTTCATTTGCATATTGAACTGGTTGCCTCGAGTGCATATGTGTATATGATGTTTGTTTCACTAGTGACATTGTAATTCAGTCTGTTTGCCTCCATGCCTTCATGAGTCTGTTCATGTGGTCTTGCTTGCATCATCTATTGGTTCATAACTTGGTAGAAATGTTGTATGTTCAAGTCTGGTTTCAATTTTTGTTGTTGTTGGTCTGCACTTGATTTTTGTAACCGCAAATATGTATTCCTGAGTGTTCATGCTGTAGCTTAACTTGATTACTTGTTTCTCTGACCAGTCTGGGTTCAAGTGTACATTCGAATTTTTGGTTGAGGCTGTGTTGTATGTATCTTGACCTATAGTTTTGTATTGCACCTGAGTTGAATCCAGCTCATAGCTCGGATTTGACCTTGTGCTCAATATCGTGACTTAATATTTATTTCACTTGAGTTGAACCCGGCTTTTGATTTGAGTTTGACCTTGTGCTCACCCGTCTCTATAATTTTATCACGTGTATATAGGTATGCACGGCCTTATGGCATGTATAGTGATAAACTGTGCATGTCAAAAGTTGTTCGTGTTTGATGAATTCAAAATTAAATGATGATGAATAAACCAAATAACTGAGGCAAATAACATTTTCAAAATACACATTTTATTTTACACTGCAAAAAATATTTCTTTTTCAATTTTACTGCGTCAGTATTTATTTTGCAGATCGCTTAGATGCGGGATTCAATCTAGAATATAGTTGAAGTTCAAATACGAGTGTATGAGTGAAATCTAATGAAGTGCAAATGTATGTATATTGAAATGTGTGATGTGATTGAAATTGTAATGTAACTGAAATTTGTATATATATAGTGAGAGCTCAAATCTGTATTATTCAAAATTGTAATCAAATATTTGTTTGAATAAAATATCTGTTTGAATTTAAATTCTATGTTATTTATTTTATTCAACAAATATTTATTAATTATGTGACAAATAAAATAGTACATTAAACAAAAATCATATACGTGCATATTCAACATGGGTCATCATTTATGTTTCAATTGTTGCTTCAACTATTTGTCATGTTTCTGGCTTTTATCATTCTTCCCTAAATCAAATTAGGTTTAAGAAGCCGTCACTCCAGCCTTTCTTCAATCCAACGAGTGGCCCGCCCACCACCGTAATTTCAAAGCCTTCGTCCATTTCTTTCGCTAAATCCGTCTATCTCTTTCACTGCCTTCACCCTTCTTCAAAGTCAGGTAATAATTTTTGTATTTTCTACGCTTCTAAATTAGAATATACTGGTTTTTATTTATTGCCATGTGAGCAGAAATATCAAATTGTTTGTTTTTTTGGTTAAAGATACATCTACATAAAAGAATTTGATGCATTGGTCTCCTTCAATCAGCCACTTTATTTTTATATCTTCTGAATTTCAATAGTGTGATTATGCATCATTAGCTTAAGCTGAAGTGAACTATCTTTATATGCCTAAACAGCATTAATATTGTTAAGATTTAGAAGAATGTTGTTATAAAGGTTGTTGTTTTGATTTCTCATGTTGTCTAGTAATCATTTTAGGCTAGTTGGACCCTTATTCATTTCCTATAAAACTCCTTTTGACATTTTTCAATTTATTAAGAAATATAAAAGGAGGATTGTCCAATGCCTCATTTTTCCAAGCAAAAGAAATCATGTTATTGTATTTGTGGTAGCTAATCCAAGAGTTATTGAATCTGAATTGAGCATGCTTATCAGATTTAGTACCATAGACCAATTTTATTAAAATTGGCATGTGATCACTTGTAGAATGGTTCATAATATTAGCATGAATATTAGGAAAAATCATGAAACATTCGATGTTGATGAAAGTTCGGTCAATTTTGCAACGAGTTAAGAAATTTTCACCCACCAATGAGTTAAGAAACATTCGATGTTAAGTCTATTCCATTTTTATTTTTGTATAGACAGAATAAAAAATATGAAATGTTATTTGCAGGATAGTTATGCCACAACTATTTTATATGCTGCCAAATTAATATATTATAAAATCTCATCTAGATAAGAAATCTAACATCAAATTCCCCATTTATAACTGCCTATTTTGTTATCTAATTTTCTCTTTAAAGATTATGAATGTTAAGGACAAGACAATAAGCATTACATGGAAAATTAATAGATTTAAATGATAATTTATGTAAGGTTATAGCAATACACTAGCCATAAGCGAGCCATATTTAAAAGAAAATTAATGAATTTAAAAGGTAACTTATGTCATGAAAGAGCATATCTGGAAAACAATGCATGACTATAATATTAAAGCAACATTGTCCGAGATATTATGTTTTCACCTTTGTATAGACTAATAAAGCGAACTAAAAATATTTCAGCATTTGTTTAAACTAAATGTTAAAAAGATTAGCATTTTAATAAACCTGATTTTTATCAAAAAAAATTTCCAACCTATAGTTTAACAAGTGGATTTATTATCATATTCTAATTTATATACGTGCCTGATACCTTTGTACTAGCTTATCTAGATTGCAAGCTTCATTCAATTCAAGTAGGTAACACCTATTCTTATTTTAAAACTATGGTTCTGTCAATTAAATCAAAAATTATCTCATAAATCAATGATGACGATAAGTAAGTATAACAAAGACTTAGTAAATAGAAGGAAAATGTTACTTCATTTATTCATGCTAATAGTAAAAAAATAAACTTAGACAAAAGTTAAATGGATCCATTGACAACATCTCCTTAAAGGTAAATGTATTCGACAAAATTAGAACAGTGAAAATCATATCAGATTTGTATTCTTATGTTGAAGTATACGGACATAATTTTGTAACCCAATTATGTGTGCAATTTGCTTAGCTTTTAGGAAGAAAACACACTCACTTTTGCTTAGGAATCACACTCTTGTAGAAGTTGAAATTTCGTAGCCTTCAAGGACAGTGAAGTATTCATGTCAATTGTACAGCTTTGAATCAACAGTGAAACATGTTGTAGAATTGAAGCTAACATTACAAAGCTTTTAAAACTCCTTTTATCATGCATAAGTTAATGTTTTGAGGGTTTTCAATTGAAGTAAAAAATCTTTATGAAGTTAAGATGTTCAGAATGTTAATGCATACTAAAATGAGAATATCTAAAATAGTATTTATGATGTACATGCAAAGCCTATTGCTTTATGCAATGTAACACATACCATTGCAACATATTGAAATTATACCAGGCGTAAATATATTAGGACATTTCTACTTTTTTGCACAATCAAATTGACTTTTAACCTCATGTAACACTCACAAGAGCATTAAAATAGTTCCATAAAAGTGACAAAGAATATAACATAATGCACAAAGTATAAAGGATAATGAGCTGGGTTTAACCAAAAAAAATGAGGGTACTCACACAATTGTCGGTGAGTTTGAAGCAACCACCGTTTGATGAAACTGTAAATGAAGTATATTTTAAAAAAACAACCAATATCTCGAGTATTAACCAATTTAGGGTGATGTAGATAGGAAAAAAATATATTATTATATTACCAAAAATATGAATTACACTTACAGTTGATCAGTTAAATATTTACTTTCAACAAATTCAATAAAGCGTGAGATCATCAGATCAGTTGGCAACTTGATCGACTAAATTTGGATAGGATTTATCAAAGAGAAAAGTAATCGTTTTTTCTTTCTTAGAATAGTTACACTGTGTAGCAAATATGGTTTCTCTAAGAGTAAGTGTAATGGTTCAATACTAAAAAGAAACTAAAATAAGAAAACTACCACTCAAATCCTTCATACTCCACTTATATTATTTATTTCTTATGCAGTTTACCTGAGTCTAATTCATGAGTGAAAAACAGTACTTCATCACTATAACTTCTCTAAATATAGATGCTTGCTTAACAAAGATCATGCTAACTGTTTTTTTTCCCGATGAAGCATAAATAAGCAACAATAGATGTATATTTTATCTGATTCACTTAAACAGTACTTCATCACTATTATTTTGAATCAATGTAATGCAAGATAAAGATTAAGAAGATCTATATGAATCAAGAATATTATAAAATAGTTTCTATAGTTGTTAAAATAGTAATTGTAAAATGTGTTTTATTTTTTAATCTCTTAGAGAGTTTTTGGCCCCGGCCAACAAGTGCTGTATATGATCGTCATATGTATATTCGTTTTTAACAAAACGGACATCTATATTCATCTGGTACAATATTTGTTGGATTTGTCCATGTATTGGACAAATTACAAACACAATACAGTAATTACACTTTATAAATCATTTCATTTTAAACAGTTTACTAAATTTAGACAGCACTTCCTTCTCGTTCCTTGTGTACACGCATTTGGGTACGATGCAGGGAATAAAAGGGAAGTGCTGCCGAAATTTTGTTGAATCGTTTAGCTGAAATGATTTATAAAATGTAATTACATTTTGTAACAGGAAGTAGGATGACCGACCATCAAATTAAAAACCAATAAACTAAAAACTAAAAAATAAAGTGAAGTGCTTATTTGAATTTTCTACAATGGGGAAGTGTTTACAGTGATGAAGTGTTGAAAATTATTCCTACAAGACTTTAGTATTAGTTGAATTATTTACTTGAACTTTCTAAAAAGCAACATATATAATTTTTTATGTTTATATGAAATGACAGGAAGAGATAAAAATTATTGCTAATGTCATTATCTACTTCGAGAGAGTGGATTATATGTCGACGTACGAACATCGATGAGTGCATATAGGGGGTTCGACTTTATAAACTTCGCAAAGCACCATGCACTGCCTGACTTTGAAATGTGCAGTTGTCCTTGCAAAAAGTGTAGAAATTTAAAAAAAACTATCCTTCAAAACAGTCGAGAAACATTTAATCATTTAAGGTATGGATCCAACACATGATAAGTGGTTTTTTCATGGTGAGAGGAACGACATAGATGCAGTAATCAATCGTACACCAAATGTTACGCTAATGAAGCTTGCATCTCCCATCAAATTCGAGTGGAAAACCATGTAGAAGGTGCTCTTGGAAACCTTGTTGACAATGCATATGGTGTGTGCGATAGCATTCACGGTATCGGTAATGGTTATCAAGGAAGAAAGTATCACGAGCACAAAAGAAAAAGAAAATGAATAGCTATATTCTTCTTGTGAAGACGATCTTACAATGTTAAGTGTCCTTATAGAGCTACATAATTTGAAAAAATAATTCAATTGGTCAGGAAACAGTGCGACTGAGTTGTTGAAGAGATTGAAAAAGTGGCTTCCAAATGAAAATACACTACTGGATAAATACCCCATAATGAAACAAATATTAAAGCATTTGGGAATGAATGTAGAGTGCATACATGCTTGTGAAAATAATTGCATATTATTTTGGAAGGAGAATAAAATGCTATTGAATGTCTTCGTTGCCATACTTCGAAATTTATCCTAAAAGATGAAGATGAAATTGTAAAAGTCACAAAACAACCAAGAAAAGTTCTAAAATATTTTCCATTAATTCCTTGATTAACTAGATTGTACACTGTATCATGGATAGCTCGAAAAATGTTATGGTATAGTGAAGAAAAAACTTATTGGAACTTCATGCGTCATCCTATCGACTCAGCTGAATGGAGATCGCTTAACAATAAGTGGCCAGAGTTTGCTAACAATGCTCAAAATATTTGGCTTGGAATTGCTACCGATGGTTTCGATCCTAATATAATCCAGTCTAACAGTTATAGTTGTTGGCCGATGTATATGGTTCCTTATAATTTACCTCCTTCACTATGCATGAAATCAGAATTTCAAATGTTGTGTTTACTAATTTCTGGACATAGAGCACCAAGCCAAGATATTGATGTATATTTAAAACCCTTTGTAGATGAGTTGAAGCAACTTTGGACAATAGGAGTGCCTGCATTTGACATGGACAAGAAAGAGTATTTCACATTGAAAGCAATGCCATTGTAGGGAATTCATGATCTACCTGCATTTGGGAATCTATCGGGTTGTGTGACTCATGGTTATAAAGCATGCCCTATTTGTGCTACAGAGATCGAGGCGGAACAAGTTGGTAATAAGATTGTTTATACGAAGTACAGAAGATTTCTAAAGAATGGCCATCCATATAGAGCACCAAAACATGAATCGTATAAAGATATAGAGCAAGGTTTTAAATATCGGATTTCGGTCACGTTTCATCTCGGAATTTTTACACAAGTTATCTCGTATCGGGAGAGATCTCGGACGAGATGAGCATGTATCGGGTGTACATCTCGGATTGACATCTCGGGTCTTATAATGCATCTCGGGAATATCTCGGATGTACTTATGTGTTTAAAATTGATGTGTCAAAAATTTATTTAACAATTATAACTTTTTTAGTAAAAATAAAAATGGTAACATACTTGATTTACATGGAAAAAGAAATATTTTTAGAAGAGTAGTAGCTTGATTAGCTTAATTGATTTGGTAATGATTGAATAATATCCTTTTATTTGAACGTAATAAAGAAGTGAAACTTTTCGCTATGACTTATTAAGATAAAAAGTAAAGAATATGTTCAAGAAGTTAGTAAATTATAATTGGATTGAGTAATTTCTTTCGAATTAATATGAAGATAAAAATTATTATGGAAAATAGGAAAAATGTATAACTTCGGCTGAGATCTCGGATTGAGATTTCGATCCATATATTGGGTGAGATTTGAATATCTCGGACGAGATGAGTGTCGAGGGAGATATGGAGGAGATTTAATGTCTCGTCTCGTTTAAGTGTGAAAATGAGATCTCGAGCGAGATCTCGGGCGAGATATAGGAGATTTAAAACCATGATATAGAGTATAAGGAACCTCCAATATGACTGACAAGATCAACTCTTTTAGATAAAATTGCTCAAATCAAATACACATCTGTAAATTGAATAGAAAAAAGAAGCGTATAGGAGATGATTTTGATCATGATGAACACCTTGTAAACGAAATGATGATGGTGTAATACTAGCATGGTATAAAAAGTCGATTCTTTTTTGCTTAGAGTATTGGAGTGGCCATAAAGTGCGACATACAATAGACGTGATGCATACTGAGAAGAATGTGGCAGAGCATTTTATTAATAAGTTATTCAATAGAATCAAACAATGCTCTAAATTTGCATTTGATAAAGCTTACAAGATCTAATGTTGTTAAGTTCTAAAATACGTAAAACTTCCATCATGCTTTGGAACTAAGTTAATCAACTTAGTAAGCATTCAACCACCTAGTTTGAATATTTAAAAGTCATACGACTGTCATATTATTATCCAGCATTTTTTGTCTGACATGGTTCAACATGCATTTCCAAAGTTTCGTGACCTAAGGCATGCGATTTTGCAAGTATGCTTGTACTTCAATATTATTTGCTCAAAGGTTTTGATTCGAGAGCATGTCCAAGCTGCCAAAGATATGATTGCGGAGGCATTCTGTGTGTTGGTCCATTATATGCCCGCTTAGTTTTTTGATACGAGTATACATCTAATGGTGCATTTAGTTGATCAAGCACTACTTTGCGGACCAGTTAATTATACATGGACGTATCATTTGAAAGGTGAGAGATTATTTTTAATAATTATAATTTGAATTATTATTCAATGATAATATTAAAACATGCATTATTTTATGTTTTCTTAGAGCTATGGAGTGTAAAAACATACCAAGCAATAAACAATAAGTGGAATGGTCAATTGCCGAAGCATATCTTGTTTCAGATTCTGTTAGGTATGCAATGTAGTATATGCCAGATCCACATGCTAGAAATTATAGCTCTAAACAAGCACCGTTCTTGGATGAGAATGGTTATGATACATACGAATGCTCCATTATTGAGGGTAAAACAATCAAGCTACGTGGCGTACAATGCATACAAATTCGAAGATGAACACTTTTTAGAATGGATATACCAAATCTAGACGATTATTATAGGTTTGTGTTTTTTACAAATTATAGATTAACTTTCTATTTACTTAATATATAGCATGTTTACTTTGTGGCGAGTATCGATTGTCATTAGAAGATGCTCATCGTAATAAAAGAAGACTTCAAACAAAGGCAGAAGTTATTGTACAATCTCAATTCATTGATTGGTTGCACATCAAGGTTTGTTAGACTTCAACAAAACAATAGTTTTATTACACAATTACAACTTTATTTAATATATTTTAGTTGTTTTAATAATTAATGGAAGAAAAATGCATGAGTTCATTGTTATGGTATTATGTTAGTGGTCCAATATGGGAAGCCAAAACTCATCTCAAATATAAAATCAATGGTTATGTATTTTCTCCCCAGCACTACGACAATGCTCATTTAACACAAGATAGTGGTGTTTTCATGGGTGCAATTACAACATTTATCGCAAGTATAAAATATTTAAATCCCATGGATGATGGTACTACTTAGTATGGTGTTATCAAGGAGACCATTGAGGTTGATTATTATGATTTTCAACATGTAGTATTCTACCGCGACTGGGTAAATATCGCTGACAAAACACACATGGGTGTAAGATTTGTTCGGACTCTAGTTTACCGATAGTAAATGATGCAGCGCTTACCTTGAATCACTTCGCCACTCCAGATCCACCTCGCGAACGAACTACCCTTCACCGTGAGCTAACTCTAAGTCGTTGCTGTGCTACCCTTCACCGCGAGCTAACCCTAAGTCGTGGACGACAAGATGAAGAAGGTCGCGCATGACATAATATAGGTCGCGAGAAGTAAGTCGCTGCCGAGCTTCCCTAAATCGTGAACGAGCAGAGTATTTTTTAGGTCGCGGGATCGAATCCTAGGTCGTATTCGTTTAAGTCGCTCGTTCCAGAACACTTGCGTCGCTGTATTGTAAAATGTATTTGTTATGTCATTATGTGTTGTTGAGTCGTTTAACTGATAAGCCGTCTTGTATTTGTTAGGTCGTTAACGACCTATGTTAAGTGGGTCATGTGTAAATATGTTAGGTCGTGATGGCTTTGTAATGTGTTGTGTTGTGTTGTAAGCCTGTAAATAGACGAGTCGTGTCATTTGTAAAGGTTGTTGAAAATTGAATAAATTTTTGTTTGTGAAGCTTTGTGCCTCCATTAAATTGATAGTTGAGTATAATCTCCTATCTCCACTTTCGGATATTCGAGTGCGCTCGAATCAATGATTGTTGAAGCCAATTCACGGAATCAAGTGCGCTTGATCAACGTCCGAAGAATTGAAGATCTTCTCTCACGGTATCGTGCGCGATCAACGTGTCAAAGATTGCTAAAGTCCGGTATCTTCGTGATCAACGGATTTGGGCCTTACGGTATTCTTAAATTCATCGATTTATCATCGATTCACCGATTATTTCCGCTAATCGTGTGAGATCCTGGATGGATTCGATTTACATCAACGAATTTGCTTCCCACGCTGCGTCAGTTTGGTATCAGAGCTAGATCGCAAGAAGTTTTTGTCATTTGGAGAATTGGGTTTCGAGAATTTGTTGTTTGGAGATCAGATTTGCAATTGTTGAGAAGTTTGGTGTTCATCGTGTTCATCGTGAAGTTGCGACCAGTTGGGAGTTTCGATCCATATCATTTTGGATCAAAGATCGAAAAGTGTTTGAATTTTTTTGAATTTGTTGAAGTTCAATTATGCCACCGAGACGAGCTCAACGTCATCGCAATATTAATCCTTTGTATGGAAGAGAAGAGGCCGATGAAATGGAGCAACGAATCAACGAGAGTTTCACTAAGAAGTTGAATGAAAGGATTGGTCGATTAGAGAGAATGATGCTTGAAATGAATCAAAGTAGAAGAAGGGTTTCACCTGAATCGAGTCATGGGGGAAACAGAGTTTCACCACAGTCGGATTGGGAGAGAAGAGGAGATCATGATCGTAGGAATGTTGACGATCGTGAAAGGAATGTTGATGAACGAAATCGAAGAAATGTGGATTATCGTGATCAGAGGAATGTAGATCGAAGAGATGGTGGTGGTAGAGATGTTGGTGGTCATGATCGATGTAACAACCCGCATATTTATCGAGTTTGTATTTAAATATTTTATTTAAATATTAACTCGTTAATCGGATTTTGGTCCGAAAAGCTACTTTTTGCAAACGGTCAAATTAGGACTCGAGACCACTTCCATTGAGTTCGAAATGTCGTTTACAACTTTTTTAAGTATAAACATCGATAGGTTTGGAGTTAGTGAAATTTCACTAACTTTTCCCGCTTTGGACTTTGGGTTAGTTTAGCCTATTAAGCCCAAGTTCCAACCCTCTTCTCCTCACTCTTCATAAATTTCCTAACTAATCAAGCTTTGGCATTAATGGTGGAGGGAATGGGAAATTAAAATTCCAAAACTCAAATTCAATTGCAATCCATCTTTCTACTCCAAATTCAAGAAGAAGACATTGGATTCAAGCTTCTTGTGCTTAGATAGAAGAAGGATTGATTCTTGCTTGCTTAAAACTTCATTTTCATTGATATTTGGTGCAAAGGTGAGATTTTTATCTCACAAATCTAGTCTATAACTATATTGGACTGTTGGGAATGATTCCCTATCACTTTTGCATGCACATTTGCATTTGGTTTGGATTGGATTGGCGAAAAACTCCAATTTTTAGCGTTTTGGTGAATTTTCTGCACTTAGGTCGTTCTGGCCATTTTTAGCTCGTTCGGAGTTAAGTCGTTCATCCATAGGTCGTTTACGAGTTATCCCGATAGGTCGTTGGACCTTATCTCGTTAGGTCGCTCCTGGCCTAACCCTTAAGTCGTGCAACTCTTAAGTCGTGCAACTCTTAAGTCGTGTAACCCTTAAGTCGTGCAACCCTTAAGTCGTGCAACTCTTAAGTCGTGCAACTCTTAAGTCGTGCAACTCTTAAGTCGTGCAACCCTTAAGTCGTGGAACCCTTCAGCCACGCAACTCTTAAGTCGGTCACGAGTTATCCTGTTAGGTCGCGACCTCTGTTAAGTCGGCCATGTTGGGTCGTGAGTCATCGTTAGGTCGCGAACACCTCTAGGTCGCAACCACTAAGTCGCTTGACCCCTTAGACCCCTAGGTCGCAGCCGTTAGGTCGTATGACCCTTGAGTCGTTAGGTCGTTAGACCTCATTTTGTCTTCACTAGGTCGTACCGTTTTGGTCGGGGCGCTGCCCCGCACCCCGCCGGGGGCGCTGCCCCCTGGACCCCCGCGACCTGACCGGGCAGGTCGAACCCCGTAAGCGGTGGCGTTGCCCCCGCACCCCCACCTTGGGGGGTTGCCACCCCCCCGGGGCCCCCCCTCCGTAGGGGATCTTATCTGAAAAACATTGAACTGATTTCCTTGGATTTTATTCACATCTCCGTATGCGATTTTTGTGATTGATTGTTTCTACAATTGCTTCTGTGTTTTGTCACTTTATAATATAAAGGTTTCAATACTAGTAGTAAATATCAAAACTCTTTTAACAAACAATTTCAACTCTATTTTTAATAACAAAGCTCTTTTCTTAAACCGTTTTCCAATCTATTAGTATATACAAACCTTTACCTCACTCGGATGAGAAATCTAATTAAACGATTTAGTAAAACAAGTGGTATGAAACGCTTGCGTTCACTTCGTCGGTTAATTCTTGGACTTGTTCGATTGAACCTCTTGTGACAATTTTATTAGTGAAGATTTGCAGTTTGTTCGTAAATATTTAAGTTAAGCAAGTGGTTATGGGACATGAAGCTAAACTTCTATATTTACTAGCTTAGTGTAATTGACACTTCTCGTTGATCATGACGATCATTCTGATGATTTAGACTAGCAACTGTGCGATGTCTCTTGTGGCGAGGTTAGACTAGACACCACTTGTGTGATTCCACTCACACATACCTTTTTGCTTTTTGGTTAGTCTGGACCTTAATCTGTGTGATTCCATTCACACATGTGGGGTAGCTCCCCTTGGTCTTCGGACCGTCATGTGATAGGCCTCTTTCTCTTTTCTATGATTTCTGGACTTCTTGCATTGATTTCTAGAATTTATGTCATTGACTTGTTATGAGTACAAGTTTGGGGTATGATGCCCTTTTCGAATCTTTGAGAAGATTCTTGTGATATTGATTATCTCTTATTGATTGATCTTCTGTTGATCATTATTTACATACTTATAGTGGTATGTCATTATGGATGTTTATGTTTATGCCATATCTTTTATGTTATATCATGTCATCTGATATTTATAGCTAGACTGACCCGTTTATTATTTTCTTAAATAATACTCGGGTCAGACCGAGATGTTACAGGTGCTTCTGCTTGACTTCTTCCCAGGGATTCATCACTCTGACTTTTGGCTAACTGTTTAGATTAGCAGTTTTTGTTGTATACACTTGAGATATAGACTCATAGTTGTATTCTTTTGTATAGCACGTGTTGCTATTCTTTTGTATTATCGTGGGACTTACTGACCACTACTCTGATGTACACTTTCATGTGTTAGTTATATATTCATATCTTCTTCCGCCTTTGTGATATGGATGTCTGTGACTGATTTGTGATATGATTATTTCTATGTTTGTTTCCGAAGATTATTTATAGCCACCGTGTGATAAGCAATTACATAGATGGTCGCTCCTCAACAGCCTCATTCTCCGTGCTAGTTGACAGCACTACTCCGGAGTGTTCTTGGCTAGCGTGGGTATAGAGGTGGGGCGTCACAATCGACAACGATATGCATCAGATTTTGATGAGGAGTTTGATGGTGGTAGTGTTCATAGTCGAAATCGAAGCCAAGGAAGAAATCATTCAGAGTATGATCACAAATGGGAATCCGGAATGAAAATTGAAATTCCAGAGTTTAAGGGTGGTATGTAGGCTGAGGAATTTTTGGATTGGGTTTCAAATGTTGAGGAAATTTTTGACTTCAAAGAAGTTTCCGAGAATCATAGAGTGAAGTTGGTTACTACGAGATTGGGAGGGAGAGCTATGACGTGGTGGCAGCAGACTAAACTTACACGAGAACGGATGGGAAAGTCAAAGGTTATTTCATGGGAGAAGATGAGGAAGTTAATGAAAGCTACTTTCTTACCTTACAATTATCAATCTCTTATGTATCAACGTTTACAAAATCTAAGGCAGGGGACAAAGACTGTTAATGATTATGTTGATGAGTTTTATCAACTGATTGCTAGGAATGATACCATGGAGACGGAAGAACAGTTGATTGCTAGATTTGTTGGAGGGTTGAGGATCCAGATCCAGGATATGGTAAATATGTTTGACCCTAGATCTGTGGCTGAAGTGCACCAGAAAGCGTTGGCTTGGGAGAAGAAGGGAAGACGAGGAGGTGGTGTGTTTACAAATTCCAACAATCAAGTGAAGGGAGCTAGTAGCAATACTACTGTTTCAAAGGCTGTTACTAAACCGGTTGTCAATGAGGTAGCAAAGACCAAGGTCAACAATAGTATCAAGTGCTTTAATTGTCAAGAATTTGGCCACAAGAGCAATGAATGTTCGAAACCAAAGAGGCGAACTATGATTGCTGAAATGGAAGGTGAGGATGTTGATGAAGGTCATTCTAGTCCAGTTGAAGTGGATGAATAGGATATCGCGTCGGGTGATGAAGGATGTAATCTAATGTTGAGGAGATCATGTTTGACACTGAAATAGGAAGAAGAGGCTAGTTGGTTGAGGAGTAATATCTTTCAATCGACATGCACTATACTAGGAAAGGTGTGTAAATTTGTGATTGACGCGGGAAGTTGTGACAATATCATTTCTACCGAAGCTGTGAGAAAGTTGAAGTTGAAGACGGAGAAGCATCCAAATCCTTACAAGTTAGCGTGGTTGAGAAAAGGGGGAGAGGTGAAGGTGGATAGGCGAGTTCATGTTCCATTTTCTATTGGGAAGAAGTATAAAGATGAGATCTGGTGTGATGTGGTGGAGATGGATGTTTGTCACTTGCTTTTGGGAAGACCATGGCAGTATGACCGAGCAGTGCAACATGATGGTCGAACCAATAGCTACAGCTTTATGTTTGAAGGTGTTAAGATCATTTTAGTTCCGAAGAAGATACAGCAAGGAGAAAGAAAGTCAGAAGAGATTGAGGAATTGAAGACTTTGTTGACTTTGAAGGAGTTTGTTGTAGAAGTAGAGGAGAGTCCAGAGGTGTTCTTCTTGATTGGACATGAAGCTACTGAATCTGTTGAAATTCCTGAAAAAGTAAAGCCGGTGTTGTAAGAGTTTGAAGATGTATTTCCGGAAGAGATGCCAAAGGAGTTACCACCATTGCGGGACATACAACATCAAATAGATCTTGTTCTAGGTGCCGTATTACCACATCGACCACACTACAGGATGAGTCCAAAGGAGCATGAGGAACTGAGAAGGCAGGTGGATGAGTTGTTAGAACAAGGGCGTGTTCAGGAGAGCTTGAGTCCTTGTGCAGTGCCAGCCTTATTGGTACCGAATAAGGATGGGACTTGGCGGATGTGTACGGACAGTCGGGCTCTAAACATGATTACTGTGAGATACAGGTTTCCTATGCCGAGGTTCGATGATTTGATTGATCAGTTGAGTGGGGCGGTTGTGTTCTCGATGATTGACTTGAAGAGTGGATACCACCAGATTCGTATTAGACCGGGTGATGAGTGGAAGACTGCTTTTAAAACTAGGGAGGGTGTATACGAATGGCTGGTGATGCCGTTTGGCTTGTCAAATGCTCCTAGTACTTTTATGAGAATGATGAACCAGGTTTTCAGACCATTTATTGGGAAGTTCGTAGTAGTTTACTTTGATGATATTTTGATATATAGTGGGAGTATGGAAGAGCATGTCCAACATTTGCGAGAAGTACTATTAATTCTACGACAGGAGCAATTCTATGCAGCAACGAAGAAGTGTGTGTTTATGACGCACAGTGTTTTATTTCTGTGATATGTTTTATCGAAGGAGGGTATTCATGTGGATGAAAGTAAAGTGGAAGCTGTTAGGAGTTGGCCACAACCCAAGACAATTACTGAAGTGAGAAATTTTCATGGGTTGGTATCTTTTTATCGAAGATTCATTCCACATTTTAGCAGTGTGATGGCACCTGTAACCGATTGCATGAAAGGGAAGAAGTTCGTGTGGACAGAGGAAGCAGAGTTAGCTTTTGAGAAGATCAAGACACTTTTGACGACATCACCTATTCTGGTACTGCTGGATTTTCAGATATTGTTCGAGTTACACACTGATGCTTCGAAGGTTGGGATTGGTGGAGTATTGAGTCAGAATGGAAGACCATTTGCTTATTTCAGTGTGAAGTTGTCCGGAGCCAAGTTGAGATATAGCACTTATGACGTGGAGTTATACGCAATTGTTCAAGCTGTGAAGCACTAGAGACATTATCTATCAGAAGGAGTTTGTTCTTTATACGGACCACGAAGCTTTGAAACATTTGCAAGGGCAGGACAAAATTTCAGCCAGACACGCTTCATGGGTCGCATATTTGCAGCAGTTTACTTTTTTTGTAAAACACAAATCAGGGGTGACAAATCGTGTAGCTAATGCCTTGAGCAGGAGGAATTATTTGTTGACGACGATGAAGGTTGAAGTGACAGGATTTGAACTATTGCCAGAGTTGTTTGAAGAGGATTCTTACTTTGCGAAGATTGTTGAGAAAGTCAAGGATGGGAGTACTGATGAGTTTGTATTGGTAGATGGATTCTTATTCAAGGGGAATCGATTGTGCGTACCAAATGCCAGCTTGAGAATGAAAATTGTAAAAGAGTTGCATGAAGAAGGACATGTTGGTCGGGATCGCACATTGCAGTTGATTTCTCAATCTTATTTTTGGCCTTCTATGAGGAGAGAAGTGGAAAGATTTGTGCAGCGATGTCATACATGCCAAATTTTCAAAGGAACAGCTACGAATGCGGGATTATATATGCCATTACCCGTGCCTACAAGACCATGAGTTGATATCAGCATGGATTTCGTTTTGGGTTTACCAAGAACTCAGCGAGGAAATGATTCCATATATGTGGTGGTAGATAGATTTTCGAAGATGGCACATTTCATAGCCTGTAAGAAGACCGCGGATGCAGTCCAAGTTGCTCAGTTATTCTTTAAAGAGATTTATCGATTGCATGGGTTGCCTGAGACCATTGTTTCTAACAGGGACACTCGATTCTTAAGTCATTTTTGGTTGAGTTTGTGGAAGATGGTTGGAACGAAACTGAATTTTAGTAGCGCTTATCATCCGCAAACAGATGGTCAAACAGAGGTAGTGAATAGATCGTTGGGAAATCTGCTGAGATGTCTTGTGAAAGATAATTTGAAGAGCTGGGATATGAAGTTATGTCAAGCGGAATTTGTGCATAATCATGCTGTTAATCGTAGTACTGGTTTCAGTCCATTTCAGATTGTATATTCAAGCTTGCCAAAGGGGTCGTTGGATTTAACGATAGTGCCACAACCGAAGGGGACAGTTAAGCGGGCTGCTTATTTCGTTGATGGGTTGACAGAATGCCATAGAATCGTCCAGGAACGATTGGAGAAGACGAATGAGAAGTATAAACGATCTGCAGATCTGAAGCGAAGAAGTGCTGAATTTAATGAAGGAGATTTGGTTTATGCAGTGCTAACAAAAGATCGTTTTCCAGCTGGAACTTACAACAAGCTGAAAGCTCGGAAATTTGGTCCAGTGGAAGTTTTGAAGAAGATCAATGATAATGCGTATCAACTAAGGTTGCCGGAAAATATTCATACTTCTGATGTTTTCAATGTCAAACATTTAATTCTGTATTATGGGGAGATACTTGAAGAGGAGAATGTGAATTCGAGGACAAATTCTTTTCAACCAGGGGAGGATGATGCAGCGCTTACCTTGAATCGCTTCGCCACTCCAGATCCACCTCGCGAACTAACTACCCTTCACCGCGAGCTAACTCTAAGTCGTTGCCGTGCTACCCTTCACCGCGAGCTAACCCTAAGTCGCGGACGACAAGATGAAGAAGGTCGCGCGCGACATAATATAGGTCGCGAGAAGTAAGTCGCTGCCGAGCTTCCCTAAATCGCGAACGAGCAGAGTATTTTTTAGGTCGCGAGATCGAATCCTAGGTCGTATCCGTTTAAGTCGCTCGTTCCAGAACACTTGTGTCGCTGTGTTGTAAAATGTATTTGTTATGTCGTTATGTGTTGTTGAGTCGTTTGACTGACAAGTCGTCTTGTATTTGTTAGGTCGTTAACGACCTATGTTAAGTGGGTCATGTGTAAATATGTTAGGTCATGATGGCTTTGTAATGTGTTGTGTTGTGTTGTAAGCCTATAAATAGGCGAGTCGTATCATTTGTAAAGGTTGTTGAAAATTGAATAAATTTTTATTTGTGAAGCTTTGTGCCTCCATTAAATTGGTAGTTGAGTATAATCTCCTATCTCCACTTTCAGATATTCGAGTGTGCTCGAATCAACGATTGTTGAAACCAATTCATGGAATCAAGTGCGCTTGATCAACGTCCGAAGAATTGAAGATCTTCTCTCACGGTATCGTGCGCGATCAACGTGTCGAAGATTGCTAAAGTCCAATATCTTCGTGATCAACGGATTTGGGCCTTACGGTATTCTTAGATTCATCGATTTATCATCGATTCACCGATTATTTCCGCTAATCGTGTGAGATGCTGGACGGATTCGATTTACATCATCGAATTCGCTTCCCACGCTGCGTCAGTAAATCTAAAGAAGCTTAAAAGTAGTAATGGAAAATATGATGAGCCCGTTATTCTTGCATTTGAAACAAGCCAAATCTTTTACATAAAAGACATACAAAATCCCGATTGGTCCATTGTACGATGTTAGCCTAAGCACTTGACTATTGGCATAGATGATTGTGAGATGCCAACAAACTTCCACTCCAATTTGAATGAGCAAGACAATTTAACATTTTTGAAATGCATGTAACGTAGATAGAAAAACGTGATTGTAACTAGTGATTTTTTGTTTGTTTTTTGTTTGATGTATTGAATCTATGTAGACATCTGAATTCTGCAGTAGTAAAACATGCTTTTTTTTGTTTGATGTATTAAATCCATTTAATGTTTATTCGTTTTTATATTGATTTCTATCTTTGCACTAAAGGTATTCTACTTGTTTATAGTTATATATTAAACATTACCCATCCTTTTATGCTATGCTTACTTGATTTATCAACTGATCCACAAGTTAACATGTATATTGCAGAATGTCAACTAGTTGCAACTATGCATCACAATGTCAAGGGAACATCGAAGAAGACGTTGCTCCTCCATCAACAAATAAAAAGTAATCAATAATTGTTGAATGGATGGTGCTAAAGGTAGAGATGCGAAAAAATGGAGTCCTCGTGTGGGGTTTTGATTCGCGTGCTCATTCCGATTAGTTACGATGATTGGAGGAAAGTAGACAGCTTTTATAAGAATAATTTATGGAAAGCACTTACGGTGTTTTACTTCAAGTATTTGCTCATTTAAATAATGTCTTTTTCTTTCATGGAAATCTTATTTAGCAAGTCAAACATTCTATTTGCCACTTAGAGCACCTAAACTTTTGATTTCATATTTAAATATCATCCAAGCTGTAGCCTTTTAGACTTATAATAGGTTACTGATGGGTTCAATCCTAATTCAATCTAGTCTCACGATGAAAAGTAAATTTAGGAGTAGTATAACACTAAATTATGTTTTAAAGATTTACACTAAATATATGTATGTATGTAGTATGTATGTATGTATGTATGTATGTATGCATGCATGCATGTGTATAGTATTTACGTTTTTTTTATAGTATCGCAATAGCATTAGGCAACGCTCCAACAACAAATGAGTGACTAATTGTAGGAGTGAAAAACGCAGGAAAATATGCTATAAAAACAAATAACTTCTGTGTCATTTTCTTAAACATTGTTACAATGATGTCCTTTTACTTCACAACCAATAAGGATTGGTCATTCAGTTAACATATTTCATACTGTTATGGTATTTTTAAGGTAGAGGAAATTTCCTCTCTGTTCTAGAAAAGGTAATAAAAATTTAAAACTAAAACAGGTGACCTGCTTACACCTTTCAATGTTGAATCATTTTTCTATCAAATGAAACAGGTGACCTGCAATTAGAGATGCAATTAACTCTAATGATACGTGTACATTTTGTTAAATTTTTTGAAACCAGCAGTTCAAATTATGAAACAAAAATAAATGCCTTGTTGTACTCATTTTGTTAGAATTTAGGTGTATCACTGAGATTATTTTGATTGATTAAGAAATGTTGAATGCCTCGTTGTATTCTGTATGCTTGTAACTTCATTCACAAAATTTAATGACCCATATTCATTCGCTGATTCACTCACTATTTCCCTCATTGTTTTATTTTCGAATACCCTATCATATATATTCGCTTATTTGTATGTATGAGCTTATATTTCCTTACACTGCAACTGTTGAACTAGTTAATTATTAAGTTTTCAATTTTATGCAACAGTGGTATTACATGATTACTTTTATTTTTCAGTGAGTTTCAATTCAAATGATACTCGCATTAGGAATACTATATGATTCTTTCAGTGCATTAGTTTCACTTAAGGCATGATTTTAGGGGCTCTGTTGCACAGGAAACTAATCTGCACATATTTTTTTGCCATATGTGTGATTTTCTAGTTTGCATGCTGCCCTACATTCCAAGTTTACCCTGTCTTAATACAATGTAGGGCAATATATAAGAAGATATGTGTTAATATTTGCCTAATGCCCATTTTAGTTTAAGGAATTTATTTCTGTGTTCATGTCCAACACCAATTTAGTCCAGTCACACATTCTTACATGAGTCTGCGAAGTAACTTCTGTACGCAATGATTCACTTTGCTCTAGAACTAGTGATCGAACCCTAAGCCTAATATTTCTATTGAAATGTAAGTCTATGCTACATGGCGACCAAGCGCTTGAACTCGTTAAATTTCTAGCATATTCCATGCAGACTATTTTTGAAAGAACAACATTTGTTTAGTGGTGTTTCAATTCTACTAATCCTTGGGTTTTTTATATATAGTTTACGCTGCCTTAAGTTCGTTGGTCTGAGGGTCTAAGCTCAATGTCTAGTAAAGCTGAGAGTCAGTAATGTGGATAGTAGCCATATTATAATGTAAGACTAAACGAACTTGTTCATTAATGATAAAATAAGAATTAGATGCTAGGGGTTGAGAAGGAGTGGATAGGGCATTTTGAGGAGGAGATTCAACCTTAAAATCTCTCGGGATTTGGATGAACTATTGTCCTATTTGATGTAATTTAATCGGATGAACTGTATAAATCAGGACCGATAACTAATTCAATATTATCTATTTTACGTATATTTCGATCTTGCTCTATGTTATGACTATTTCTTTTTACTTTTCTCTTAGTTAGCAAATGTTTCCATTGTTTTCGTGATATCACTGTTTAAATTTTAAGTAGCAGAACTATGACCTTTATTAAAAGTAATCTAGTGTTTAAACTGACTACCAACTAATGCACATTCTTTTTCATTGGAAACTGAGTCGCTTGTATTATTGCTAGAATTGCACATATTTGAGGAAAAAATAAAGTTAAGATTAGTTAACGATTGTTTGGTCTTTGATATGCTTAGTAACATAAAATTTTGTGCTAGCAGAGTTTGTTGTACTTATTGCTGAATCAGTTTCTGATTTTCATTTTTTCGCTTGATTTCACTTTGCTCTAGAACCCATGTTTATTTGAATTATCGTCCATTTATATACTATTTTGCTTTCGTTTGAATTATAATTAAAGTCATGGGTTTATGATAGGACATTGTAATTAATTTTGTATGCATACATAATGCAGACTAATATTCCTTAGAGGGTTCTATAATATTTATTTTTGTTTTGTATATTTTTATTGTTACATTCACTTATTGGATGTTTTTGTTGATTGAAAAATCTTGAACATACCATTTTCGAATTTATTTTCAAATATGTTATCGAAGATAGGCTAAGCTCCATGCTTAAATACCACAGTTGTCAACAATTCCACACTGGAAAATGGTGTAATTAACCCCTCATGGATATTGAGAGATCATTTTCACATGAAAAATTGAATTGTTAATAATAACTTGTTTTCCAATAAAAAGCTGGCACCTTCTAGTGGACTTATAGGCTATAATTAGGATATTTACATCCTTTGATGGCACCATACTACGACATTTGGTTTTAATGCTCTAACAATAGAAACTTAAATTTAGGGTATGATTTTTGCTTCTATAGTTAAGAGATTAAATTTAAGATATTATGCTTACACACCCTATTTGGTAGGATATAGCTGCATATTTGGTAGAATCTAAGATTGCTGACATAACTTTTATTTAACTTTGATAAGAATTAGGATCAACTGTTGATTTTTTTTCTTTTGTTTTTGTAGAAAGAGTTTGACATGAATCTAAATCCAACTATTGCTCGACCTATTTTGAAGAGAGGTTTTTCACAATATTTTAGACTGGAAAAATCAATGCTACGAGACAAATATAAGATAAAGAGTTTTTACCTAGACGCATTGCGATTGATAACCGTTCGAATGATATTGATAAAGTCCGATTGGAGAAATTCTTTGATATTGAGTACACTGATAAGAAAAGAAAACAATGCAAAACAAATGCTGAAAATAAAGGAAAAAAATACCATAACTCATACTTTGGGAAGAAAATCATACACTCGAATTTACGAAAATTGGTATGTAGTCATTATTGTACATATAATCTTAATGGTAATGCATAATTTACAAATGAATTCATATATATTCATGTAGGAAGCGGAAATCCGAAATGCAAGCCTGCACGAGTAAAGGCATGGAAATAGCACACACAAGTAGGAAAACCGGAGAGTAGCTTCCATGCGCAACGGAAAAATATGTAAGTATAAAAATATTTATGCATTAAATTCATAACCAAAAGTAGTCATTTAAGTATCAAACATGATTATTATTTATAAAATAGAAACACGACTGTTGTAGTAATTCAAACTGAATTCATGATAATCAAGACTAACTTTGTCATCTTTACTTTAATATATTCAAAAGTAGCCTTGTTGAAGCATATAATTTGCTTTAAATGGTGAAGGTGATAATTAAGTTGTGTAGATTTAGTAATACAATTGGCATGTCATAGAAATTTCTCCAACCATATAAAAATATGTGGACACTTTGTTTCTGAAAGAGGCACGCTATAAAGAACAAAACTATGATTAACAGAGCTCGAAATTATTTGAACGTGATAGGCCCATAAATATCTACGCTTATTATTTAGGCCTGCAATTTGTACCACCTTAAGTTGCAGTCAAGTTTGATACAATTTTTTTTGAGTTTCAAAGTTCGTCTAGTTTAGATAATAAGAGATCTTTTGCTTTTCTTCCGTGATTTGCAGAATAATCCGTTCATAATGCTGCAAGTTAATTACGTGGTGGAAGTTATGATTAAAATATAAGAGAAAATAAACATATCTTGGCAACCAAAGCTTTTGCAAAATATAAAACATAAGTGGGAATCAAAATTTATATTGAAAATATAAACAGTGGGTGGATGCATTGCATGTGTCATTGTACGCAGTCTAGCCCACAATATTTGGTTAATTGCGATATAAATTTAATGGCTTTCAATTGCTCAAGTTGCAAATTTTACCAACCAAAGCATGGAGATCACAATACATGTGAAGAAAGAGAGAGTAGCAATAAACTCTCCAACTGGACTTTATTGTGATCATTTGGTTTTTTCTTTTGAATGGTTCCTGGCTTTATATGTTACAATCTAGTATCCACACCATCTGGAATAAATGTTGTCTGAATTATTACAATTATTTTGAATTTCATGATTTGAACCTATAGCAAGCTGCTATTTTTCTTATATAATAAATGTACCAAGCTATATTTTCCTGTCAATAGATATAGCAAGCCTTAACACGGTACAGTTGCATGTATACTATCGAAAACTAAATAACAAAGCCAGTCTAAGTTATTTATGGGTTACTGGTTTGAAAATTGATCTTCTTCCCATGGAAAGTGTTTTCGGTTTGAATGCTAGAGTAGATCACGTCAATTTGGTTGTAGGATAAACTATTTTTTCTGGCATGGTTTGACTTTGGGTATTGCCATCATTTTTTACATTGAGCTCCTTCGTAGTATCCACATGCATTTAACAAAACAGGGTAAATCACTTCAAACACAAAAGTGAACTAAACTAAGGCATATAACAAAATGTTACACACTTACACACCCTTATCTCGCCACTAGCACTAAATTAAATAAGCAAATCAAATTAGGCTGTAAACTCCAATGAACTTTTATTTAGGTATCCGCTATCTTGTAGATTTGAGCGTATGTAAAAAAATCAAAATCAAGATTAGGCAATGCAGATAATCAAAACCATTTCATAAAAAATGAAAAAAAATCTTGTTACTCCAACAAATTACATCAAAACACATAACCTCAAAACACCGAACCTCCTTGTATGATATAAGTTTGAAAAGTAATAAAAAATTCTTAAAAATTTCAACCTGCAAGATTTTACTTTGCTGCCCCATTTGCTGATGAGTCTACCAAAACATTCGACACCAACATACAAAATCAATAGATTTCTACATAAATGTGCATATAATATTTTTATTCTTCATGTTGCATACAAAAATTCAGTACTAAACATTAAATTGCATCACTGTGGACATGCCTAGCGAAGTGGTTAACTGAAGTAGAAATGTACGGTAAACCATTGATAATATTTATTGTAATATACGTCACTATCACATCCAATAACAACTTAAGAAGCTTATTTATTCAATGATTTTCAATGTATATGCCTTATTTTCAGTTATTGTATAGCTGGTGCCTGGTATTCTTGTATGGCAGCAAATTCTATCATACAAATTTTTATATCAACCTTTTGCAATATCATTACATGTATCATATTAGAACCCATACCATTCTCATGAATTTTTATATCTATTCGTTTTAATATTCAGGATTTAATAGAAGCAGCAGAAGAGAGGCAAAAATTAGAAGCTAGTGTTAATGGTAATGAAGGATTAAGTAGTTTGGAAGACTTTGAAAGTGACACCGTTGCTGAAGGTTTTGGAAATGTTAAAAAAAGAAGCTATTACCATGCAATTAGTTCTACATCTAATGTGAAGCATGTTTAACTCACTCAAGCTTCAAAAACAATTATCAATTACAAAGAGAATGAAGATAAGCATTGGAAAATGGAGATGCAACAAAAGATTGATCAAATGCATGAAGAAAGTAGAATAACGAATTCAACTATAGCTGAAATGTAACAATGTATAACGCAACTTATTAGTCAGATTGGGATGAATTTGCCGACACTAAGAATAGAAATTGATTCACATACCAAGCACCATCCTAGCCCTACTCCATCTAATGCTATTATTGGATCATTTATAGTTGAAAGACAAGCGGTGCAATTATTGTCACGAAATCTAGAAGTAGTAGCTAAAGGACATCTTGGACTGCAAAAGATATGTCATGGTAGAAAGGTTGGAGATGGAGAAAATGTTGTTTGGGTGGAGGATGTTCTTAATCTGGATGAGCCATTTTTTGACGCACCTCGAAATAGTCATTATACATTGTCCGAGTTGGTTGATGGTGGTTTTGTAGTTTGGCCGGAGTGTTGTATTCGTTGTTTGTAAACTTCTAGATATGTTGTAGTGATGAAATTTGAAGTTGTCACAATGAACTTTATAGAATGTGATATGTACTATTTCGTACGTTTGATGTTTTTTAATAATTAGATGATATGCTGGTTTCGTGTTTTCTATTGTTATAAATTTGTATAGGTATAGTTGAATGAAACTATTAGATGCTGAATAAGATATGGTTCAACTATATCAAATCTGTAACACTTATAAGTGTTGGTAATTTTGCAACTTACCTATGTGTACGAAGAATTTCCGGTTATAACCGTTGGAAATTAAAAAATTCCATACAGCTATAACCGTTGGGAATATGAAAATAGTCGTAGGTTATAGCCATAATTCCCAATGGTTATAGTTGTAGGTTATAACTGTTACAAAATATGTGAAAAAAATATAACGTACCTACTACAACAGTTATAACCGTTGGGAATTTGATTACCAATGTTATAACCGTTACCAAATGACAATTTTGGTGTTGTGAAAGCTGATTTGGCAACCTCAGACAAGAACCTCTGCCCAGACCTTCTCCTGAAATCAGCCCATGTAAGCACTTCTTCCGGAACTCCAACTGTCACACTGTTCCACCAATGAAGCGCTAACCCTTGCATCTGTCTAGAGGCTAACCTTCTCTTCTCTCCATCACCCAAGCCTAAATCAATAAAGATTCTTTCATAGTTCAGCAGCTAGTTCTTAACTCCAACTGCATCTACTGTTCCAACAAACGGCTTCCCACCAAGACTGATGTAGTCCCGGCTTAGCTTAGCATAATTATATCCAACTGGAATTTCAAGATTATCTCCTCCAACATTACTAGCTGCTCTAGCTTGCAAAAGATTAGCCAACAACCGAAACACCATCCTCGCATACACTGGCAGATTTATAGCACCTACATTGACCTCAACATTTTGATTAGCGTTAGCCTGTTACCTTGGTTTCTCCGAGTATTGGGTCGAGCATTTTTTTTTGTTATGGAGCTTCCTCCACCTAGATTTTCTCTTTCATTTCCTACTCTATATCCTCTTTCTCGTATATCTGCATACGAGCTTTAGTAAGATATAGAAGAACGGTCTAAGAGAGAGGGGAATGCATACTTAGATATATATATATATATATATATATATATATACATACATACACCTATATATCAAATACAAGTACGTTACTATAGCGTTAACCCAACCCTGATCTTATTTTCAAATTCATTGGATTATGTTTCAAAAAGCCTTTTAGATTTAACTTTTCTTTTAAAGTTTCATAAATCTATGCTCTGATACTAACTTGTAACATTTCCTACTTGGAGGCCCTAAACTAACCATTACGGATGCTGCAGTTATCCATAGTTATTAATCTTCGATGACCAAATACGACGGTACTAGATATGGTTAATATGTTTTGGTTTAGGTACTAGTATGGGGAAAACCCGTTCCGCTCAGTGGTGTAGTCTTACTAGATATCAGTTTTGCTTGAGATTGTAGGTTATTATTCATACCACACTTTTTGTCTGGTCCGAAGTTTTTGTTTTTCCCCTTAAACTCTTGAGTAATCGTCCGAGTAGGTCGGGAGTAAGGGTTTTCAAGTTTCTAGTTAAACGAATAAACTTCCGAAGATGTGCAGGAGGCAGTTTAGCTATTTAGGAGTACTTTCCTAATCCACTTTGTTGTTTGGTTTTGTTTGTCTATATGTAATGGCAAGTTATATAATTGCTAAGTGTTAGACTCTGACCAACCAAGGGGGCATCTTCATATGTCTCCCTTGGAGTATTTTGTAATAACTATAATTTCACTGAATGTGGGGTTGCTAATGGGATTATTTCATGAATATGAAATATCATTTATGAAATGAGATTAAAAAAATTTCAGAAAAATTATGGTTAATAATTTTCATATTCATGTTCTTTTGATTATTGATATGATTAAAGCCACTGTTTGTCATCGGAAATTAATACTATGGATGACTGCTGCATCTATAGCGCTTAGTTTTGGGCTTCAAAATAGGGGATGTTATAATAGATTTGTTTCAAACACACACACACACATATAAACACATAAATGGAAAGGCATATTATATATGGCGTCGTTAATATGTGTATACAAACCATATAAATATATTGTAATATAATTAAACATTTGTATATACTTTGGCTTATATAATCTCGATATGCATAAGAATTTTTCACATGCATATATATGTATATACAATGGATATGAATCCCAGTACCCATATGTTTTTGTGTGTGTATGTGTGCAATTATACGTATGTTTATATTCTTTATGTTGTCATGTGATGTTATGAGCATGCAGATGACATTCAAATAACCATTCAATCGAATTAATTAATATCATTAACTAAAAAATATGGTATAATTTTATTTAAGAACTAAATTGGATCTAATGCTAGTCGATAAACATCATAGGGCATTAAGTTCCAAATAAGGAGAAAAAATTACCCATTTCACCCACTACGAAACAAATAGGATTCCTTTAATGGTATCAGAGTCTGTATAGCTTATGAAAAATAATTAGTTAGCATTAGGGGCCAACTAATAAACTTTTATATCTGATGGGTATCTAAAATAGTAGTTTCCTGGCTTGGGGTTGGTAATTAAGTATCCTTTCTTCTATGTCATTGGCTAGGTCCAATAGGTGGAGTAAGTCAAAAGGTTGGCCCAAATGTAAGGCCGAAATTGATTTTGGGTCTTAAGCTAATTTTCAAATTAAGATTTAAAAACTATAAATATATTTAAATTTAAATTTTAAGTTTAAATCATAAAAGAAAATTTTATAAATGTTATAAAATAAATTTTAAATTTCTCAAAATTATTTTAAGAAATTAATTTAATATTTTTCAAAATTTTATAAATAATTAATTATAAGTTGATCAAAAATATACATATATATAGTGATATTTGTATACGTAACCTTGAAGTTATAATTGAAAATTTATCTTAAATTTTTAATGTAAATTAAATATATTTTCAAATTTTATTTAATTATTTAGTTAAAAGTTTAATTAGGTAAATTATTTATTTGATAAATAATTGATTAAATGTTAATTGGTTAAATTATATATGCTAATATATATGTGTGTATGTGTGTAACTATAAAGGTTAAAGTTTAATAAACAAAAATGTTTGGTTTTCTCAAAATTGTTTTGAGAAATTAGATTGAAAAAATTCTTGAAATTTTGTTTAATCAACATTTATAATTAAATAATTAATTAATTAAAAATTTATTTAATTAATATATATATATATATATATATGCATATATTTGATATGTAAAACTATAATGGTTATAACTGAATATTCTTCTTTATTAGATTAAGATGAATAAAATAAAATTTATGAAATTTTAAATTCAGCTAAATTAGATGATTAAATTAAATAACTAAAATTAATTAAATATGATTTAATTAATAAGGTTAAAGTTAATAAAATATGATTTAATTAATAATATAAACATAAATATTATAAGTAACTATATTAAAAATTATTATAAACAAATTGAAATTTTATAATTATATATGTGTTAATATAATGAAAGTGGAACTACAATAAACTCGAAAAATATTTTTGGAGTAAAAACATACATATGATACGTATACCATGATTCGTGATGTGTCCGACACTTGAATCACAAGGGTATTTCATAAGAAATATGTTATTCCTTAAATCGATATCACTCAAAATATATTAAAATATTCGAATCTCCTATATAAAGTTTTCCTCTACCATTTATATATTAGTAGATTACTTGCATACTCTTTAGTTGTTGAGAAAACTCAAATTAGGGATGTTATGTTTAGTGCTGTCAATATATTGCTAGACAGGGTAAGATATATACATGTATTTGTTGAGAAAACTTAAGGTATGCACATTATACTTAGGTTGCCATGAAGAGGTAGGGCACGAATGAATCATCTTTTTAGATTTTTTGAGCAAACTCAAGGTCGAGGATGTGATTAAGACAATGATCACGGTTAGGAGTTATATAAGATACAACTGATAAAGGGTTATCTATCGCTTGTAGCCTTGTGATTTGTTGAGAAAATTCAAGGTCAAAATGTCAAGGCAAGCGAGTCCTAACATTCAGTGGAGAATCAAAATATTTCATTATTTCTCTTACAATTTTGAGGTAGTGGGACCCTTATTAGAAAAATGAATTATTAGGGTTAACCTTTCTAATATTGTAAGAACATATGCTATAAAAAATTAAAATTATCTACTTCAATAAATTTGTGTAAACAATCTAATTGAAAAAATTATTTACCAGTGGAAATATATTAATGAACTGAATTAAAAATTGACAAAGAATATAAGATATACTTACCAATAAATTATTTGGCATATTGTCATTTTAAGAGCCATGGATGTGTAAAAAATTTGACTACTTAATGCATTTGTTGGTTGGTCGTTTAACTATTTATTTTTCTAAAATTGTGTATTGTCTTCTACGATTTTGAACTGTAAAAAGATAGAATGATATGATATTTGATCCATATTAGATCACATACAAAAATTGTATGGTAAAGTGTTATGTTAATACAAAATCTCGATGAAATTGGTTGACTCAAAATGAGTAAGCAAACAATAGTGCATGATCATGTATTCAATATGAATAAATCTGATGACAATTTTGTTACATAAAAGACAACAAAAGACCAAGGACTACCGACCTAAGAAATCACTAAAATATCAGGTTTTGATCAATTTACTTCAGCGCAACCTGTTCGATATTCTTAAAATGTTAAGAATATATGAATGCGCTTTTATCAAGAATTTGGTGTAGTATTATAGTGTACTCACCTTTTAAATGGTTCGACCATTTGAAATGAAAGTGAATTTTCAACAGTAGATGTGAAATATGCATAGTTGTGATGAAGGGTATAAATAGTCACATCTACTTCATGAAGAGACATTAAATGCGAGAATTGTAAATTTTAAGATACTTAATATGAAATAAGAAATGTGGTTTCCATTCCAAACATATTTACTATAGATAATTATTTACTATAAATATGTTTCCATGAGTTTAAAATATTTGATCTAAAACTCCTAATTGTAAACTAGTTATAGGAGATGAAATAAATAACCTATAACAAATGTTTGATGGAGCTTTATGTTTTATGCACTATTATAGTAATGGCGGAAATAATGTGAGCTTACCATATAACATTTATTAGTGGATGCATCAAGATGAAAAAGATTATTTTCGAATATATACCAAATATTATTTACGATATATTAACTGTTTTCAAAATTGACTAAAAATAAATATTTTTTGTTTTTAATGAATACTATGAATATATCTATAATGGTATTTGTTTTCATAACATTAACGATGCATTAGCGTTAGAAAATACAAAAGTATTTAACAACTTTAATGATTATTTTGGAATTATAGACTAAGCCATATCTTTAGGAAATAATTCTTTGATCGTATGATTATGAATCAAACTACGCAAGTGAATTGTGTCTCAAGCGTTTAAGGGAAAAGCGCCTATTTAATAGGACTAACAAACGAGTTGATGAACTCTTCAGATTGATACATATAGATTTATGTTGTCCAAGATATAATGGTACCAAAACGGATCCACAAGTTTGTTAAATTCACTGTTAAATTATCCTTGAAACAAGCATTTGTATTTGATATATAAATAGTTTATCTATGATAAATTTATTGAATATAAAACAGGAATAGAAAAGCATAACATGCAAACAAAATAATATAATTTAATATGATCGAATATGTGAGTGTATTTTGAAAGCATTCCAAAAGTACCTAGAAACGAATAGTATTCAACCTCAATTGTCAGTCCTCCCTATGATTCATGAAATGTATTAATAAGGAGTAACTGAACTTTGTTGGATAAAGTACGATTGATAATAAGTGATGTTGAGTTAACTTCTTTATGTAAATATGTACTTAATAGTAAGTACGTATGTTAAATTTCATTTCATCTAAAGAATATTTTAGGAGCTTCTATAAGATATGATTTTATAAGTAACCCTACTATCCTAAATCAAGGAGTTGACAGGTTATGTGAGTCAAGTGACTGCATATAAAATTCACCACCCTAAAAGGGTTTGGGATCGACCGATAATGGTTGACTAATTTATATTATGAATATAAGTTTCGTAAACCTAAAATTGAATTAGTTCTATGTAAGCACTGGATATGATCCAAAATACTATAACGCAGAAACTAATTATAAAATATGAAAAGAAATTAACTAAGCCTAAAATAGAAACAATTCGTTACAATGTCTAATAAGAATTCTCACAGATTAAAGAGAAGGTACAATTTCAAATAGTTGTCAAGAAATGAAATTGTAATAGTAAGTATTTCCTTAGTTTCCAATAAGTTGTAAAGAGCGTAGACTCTAACATATGGCATGATGCTTAAATCAAGAATAGATTCCAAGCACATTATCAAAATATGATTTTGATAGTTATACCCGAAGGGATACAATCCACAAGCCATGGGTTAGTCTTCGAAAGGAAGATCGATGCAGTTGGAACATAGAAAGCAACATTGATGAGAATAACTCTTAAATTTTAATTATTGAAATTAGCACAACAGATTCGTCAATCAACGTACATGAGTTAATTTGTATTCTACAACAAAATTATCACCCAATATGACTTTAAATTTGGTACATAAATTAGAAATTTTGAAAAAAGATTTTGAATAGGCTATTTGCTCATGATAACCAAAATGTCATGATGTCAGTCAGAGCAGTACTGAATTTGTAAGTATTGGATAAGATCCAAGAACTGATATGACAATTTCATTCAACAAGCACCAAAATTGAGCAATTACTTTGACAAAGAAATCAAGTAGTTTGATTTTCACTCAGAATGCAGAGGAAGCATGTGTCTATAAGAAAGTTAAGAGGTACTAAAATATTTCTAAAACTGTAAGTAAAGATACTGGGACGGTCCTAAACTATATATAAGGACAATATATTAAAATGTTTAATATATAACATATAACATGGATTTTTTATGAATCGGCAATAGAAATTATCATATGTTCCAAGTTTTCTATTAATCGTAATTTGCTAATGTAATCAGTATATTGAGAAAATTTTCAAATCCGAAACTAAATGGCTAAATGGTAATCGTGAGTGTTCTTGAGTATTTATGAAGTACTAGAGAATTGTTTATAGAAACAACATACTCTTTTTTAAGGAGTATTCTGACTTGAACTTCATAAGTGACTGAGAATGTAACATGTTAATCCTAAATACATATTCAAACTTAGATAAGAAGTATTGAGTGAAAAAATTCCTAACAAGAGGTGGTGCCTTATTCAACAAAGGTTAAGTAAATTTCCTTGAATAACGTCATAATGAAAGTAGTGTATATATATACATGAATTTATAACTGAGTTTGGGGTGATTCCAAATGTTGTGAATCTCATGTCATTCTGAAAACAATGTCGTAATATATCAATAAAGAAGCTACAGCTTACAAGATTTTTTGACACATGCTTATAAAGTTCCACTTAATAAAGGCAGTTTATTAATGAAGAAGAGATATTGGCTGATAGAGTAGATAGTAATATAATATAACGTAACCATTCACTAAAAGACTAGCTTGATCAAATCTGAATTGATCGAGGGAATGGGATAAGATTTCATAAATGACCACAAGTGCAAGTGGAAGATTGAATGAGTAAGTGGTATGCTCTAGGAGCAACTATATAATTTGTTACATATATTTAACTATGTAGTCAATCTTGTTCATAGTAATGGTTTTTATTTTCTTTTATATACTTTGTTATTGTTTACGTCAAAATTGGCCAGCAACACCTAGTTGTATGAAAGCACCAATATCCAGTCACAGATCTCAGATAGTATCTAATGTACAGAATATAATATGAAGTAAAAACTAATTAAAAATTAGAGCAAGTAAAAAGAGACAAGGTTTATAGCGTGTTACCTGGGTTTTCATCCCAGCAGAATCCGAAGGAAGTCGAAACAGCTCCGTCGAGTCAGAATTGCCCAAGAACCAACTAAGGTGATGGATCACTAGCAATCCATCATCTATGGATCTCTAACAATCCATAGTGTTCGCTCGTGGATCTATGATTCCTCTCGCACCATAGTCTAAGAGGTATTCTAAGGAAAACTTTGGTGGAATTCCGAACTAGTTATATTGAGGAGCAAGCATTCGTCTAATTCAATCAACAGTCTAACACAACCAGTGTGTGTATCATCATGAAAACAAGGTAATGTGCTATGGAATTACATAAAGAGCACCAACACGAGATAATGAACGTGATTTAAAAGGCAAAGTTTAGAAATTCACAAAGTACATGGAACACTCGTGATTCATGCACTATGGATCGCTAGCGATCCATACCATTTCGCAAGATCGCCATAAACTTCAAATCAAAAGGTAAGGGGAAGCATCTCAAGCCATTAGATCACCAGCAAGCCAGAAGCAGAAGCTATTGATCGTTGGCGATCCATAGCCTATGGATCGCTAGTGATCCATCAAATTAGCTCGGTTCACGATGAAACTTACAGTGCAACTGTAACGACCCGGAATTTTCGAAGCCGAAAATTCCAGATAGTTATGAAAAAAGAAGAAAGAGATAGAAGAAGAAGAACAGAAACTCCAACAACTCACATTCGCAGCGGATAAAATATAATAATAAATAATGATAGCTTACAAAAGAATTCTATATCAGTATTACAATCATATACATCAGAGTTTTACATTTACATATACAGACGCTGAATATACACATTAATCATGTCTCAGATACACTAATATACTACAGCGAAAATACTTTATACGTTAGCCATCCAGCTCGCCTCTTGAGCTCCAGATCGTACCCACCTGAAACTCTGTAATACTCGGTCTGACCCGAGCATTACACCAAAGTAACACCCGGGTCAGGCTGGAAACCAGCGTGAGTAAACCCAAACAACATAGAATACAAAAGCAAACAATTTATATAAACCCGGGGTAACTTATACCAATTTAATAAATCCACAATTTTCTATAGACAGCACTTATCCCTCACATCAATTTCTAAGTACCAAACTTAGATAAAATAATCCAATTTACTTAAATCATTTCATTCCAGTCTATTGATTTCCACAAATCTACTTATAAAAATTCGAAGTGGTTTCGGGTATTTCCCAATACCCGACCCCGGTCTCTTCGAAACTCATGATATCCTAACCCAAGTTATCCAAAAGAAATACATAACATTCCATAACAGAGATATCAACTCATTTAAGCATCCAACACCATTCAATCACCCATAAGCAAAGCTTAATCACACACATATCAATTCAATTGATTTAAATTGAATTTCAAATCTCAATCACTTAGATTCCTTCATGAAATATTAATTTATTTCAAATCAATTAATAAACCAATTTTCATTATTCATCTAAATTAATCACACTGGATTAATTATCTTCAATTACATTAAAGTAATTATTTTCAATAAATTTCACGATATTAATTATTCTTAACTCAAAATCAATAAGAAATCTTAATTACTTCACAATTTAATTAACTATATTAATTACATTAATCCTTAATTTCTTATATTACTTAATTTCTCATAAGTCGCATATTATGAATTAATCAATCTTAATTTACCAATCTTTCATTACATCATTAATTATGTAAATTATTGGTGTCCAATATATTTCAATTTACCTAAATCTAAATTAAGTATACTAATTAAACCACAATACCACTCATTCTTGGTTTATCTCAACCTTTAAATTAACTATCTATTTATTTACTCCTTTAAATAAATCAATTTCCTCTTAATTAATCGTCTTAATTAATCTCTTGATTAATTACACAAAGTAATTATGTTTTATTTTAATTTAATTAAGTAATTATTCATCAAACCATCTATTGATTGTTCTGAACTAATTAAAGTTCATTGATTAACTTAATCCATAATTAATTCCAAACCCTTGATTACAAAATTAATTAACCCAAATTATTAATTAATTGAACTACTTATTTATTTATTTAATTTAATTACACTTCAAATTTAATGAACCAGAATTCATTAAGCCCTTAACAATATTAGAATGAAACGTTCTCTTATTTATAACATTAAATCTAAACAATTTAACAACCCGAACCCTTCGAGTCAACTACAATTAACTCGTGATCAAATCAAAACAAAGTCACATCATCTTCAATAGCACATCAATCAAGTTATCCATCCAACCAATTATTTAAATTTAACCATTAAATTTAAATAGAAACCCAAAAACATGAGATTTACTCACCTTTGCTCCTTAAATTTGCAAATCCACTTCATTCCCGACTATTTTCTTCACGATATATGGACCTTGTATAAACATTAGGTGATTATTAATACTTGAATTAACCGAACAATTTATCTCCCTTAAATAAGTTTAATTAACCCAAATTTTTTATTTAAACAAATTTCCTTTTCTTTTAATAAATAAATTTTAAGTTCCAAAATAAATTTAACAAGTTAATCTCCCAAATATTGTTTAAAATAAACTAGTAAATAAAAATGTGTAAATGTATTTTCATTTTATTTTACTTCCTTTAAAACTACACATATATATTTAAAACTTAAATTATATCGATTCAATATCTAATTTTATAATAAACCTTTAAACTATTTATAATTCCTATATATTGCTTTCAAATTCTTTCTATATAAAAATCTCTTATGTACTGGAATATATAAATTTGAAAAAATACACTTATCTCAATGTAATCATTATTTTCCTTTGATCCAAAATTAAATAAACTAATAACATAAAGAATCAAATCCTAGATTACCTATATACAAATTTTTCTGTAATTAACTAATTCTAAATTGATTTTAAAAAAAACAATTAGGTCAGATTATACCTTGAGCTTGCCTCGAACGCACCACCGACCCCCTCTCCAGAAATCGAGCATCACAGTGACGTCGCGACCCCCTCTTCGCCGCCGCCCTCTCGAAGCACTCACGAGCAGCCCATGACCCAAGAAAACGAACCCTAGCCACTGGCTCCCTCGCACGCGACCAACGCGACATCGAATGCCGCCGCCCCCTTTCTGCGCGAGTCGCGTGAGCCTCCCACGTCGCAGCTTGCTTCCAGACAATCAAACACTAACCCCCTCCCCTAATCTATCGCGACTTCGGCATTTAAAGGAGGAGGAGTTCGATCGAAAGAAGGAAGCTTTGAATCAAATCGGCTTCGGCCCCCTTTTTTTTTTTCGATTTTGTTTTTAAGATGTGTTCGATTTACACTGAAGAGAATAGAGTGGGGAACGGGAATGAGTTATAGGGTTGGGAAGCTTCACGAGTACGCGTTGGATACAAAATATCTCTGACTGTTTGTACTTCAATTTTTATTATATAATTAAATAGTGAAAATATCTCGCGTTCCATAACGCGAAATCCCGAACCCCGAATCAAACATGCCGACAGGCGTTTATAAAGTTTTACCCACGTCCCAAACACAATGGAACGTGTTTCGGAGCCCAATCTGATCGTATGCGTGAGTTACAAAAGAAAACGATAAATTTTAAACTAAACCAATTAAATAATTTCTAAGCGTTTTGAGCTGCCAGGGTCAAACGACAACCCCGATTGCCATGAAAATTAAAATCCGATAATAACTAACTATTACGGATCCAATGGAACTGGTTTCGTTGAATTCCGAGACTGTGCCTCGGAAGGCTATTTTAAATTCAATTTAAACGATATATTTCAAAACTGAACAAATTACCTTTAAATTAAATTCCAACCATTCTATTATCTTCAGTATCATCATTTTAAATTTTATAAGCCTTCAAATTATTTTAAATAGGCTTAAAATCTCAGATTCAACAACTTATCCAATTTCAATTATGAAATTCAATAATTTAATTATCGAGTAAATATTAACATTCGACAGTCAAGTTTAAAAATTAACTTTAAAATATTTAAAATCAATTTATTATTCCAATTTAAATTGTTAAAAAAATATCGGGTCGTCACATTCCTCCCCCCTTAAAAGAATTTCGTCCCCAAAATTACTAGTTAGGAAGAATGGTACTAAACCCGTTTACCCCTTTTCCTTAACCTACAACTCAACACCCTACCAATTATCTTTTTATTAAAACTCCACTATCACCTCAACCAACTTTCCAAAACCTTTTATTGTTCTCAATCAAAACCCTCTTGCTCAATCATTTAGATTTCGGTTTAAAACCAAGTTTTGAATTATCAAAACTTTCTCAAAATTTTTCTAACTCCCTAAATTTTTGAAAATTTTTGCCAGCGTCTCCTTTGCGCGGCTAGCTCGGTACAACTACAAAAGGCCTCTACGGGCTCCCCAAAGTCCAAAAAGAAAACAAAAGCCAAGTGGCTACATCAAAAACCCAATCCAATTCCATACAGAATTTTAAATACATACCTTTTGTCGGGCAATTCACATTTATCATTTGGAATCAAATCCAATTTTCTTTTCCATTTTATAATACATGCATATCCTGCTTAGCACTAATATCCAATCGCAATATTCCAAAATCATTTTATACATCTTTTTACATAAGTTTCATACCCACTTCTATTCAAATTAGTTTTCGCCGTTTCATATGAATTTAATTTATTTCCGATTTCTAATATTGGGTTTTATCTTTCATTTAACTGATTCATATTTGTTTCATTTATTAGTTTACTTTAATTCCAAATTTGTAATCGTTTTGTCGCAAACCAAAATTTTCCAAAAATTTTCTGACTCCCAAAATTTTCAGAAAATTTTGGCAGAGTCTCCTTTGTACGGAGGAGCTTTTACAATTTGACAATAGATATAAATATATATACATCGACCCACACGGTCGGAAAAAGAAAAAACAGTTCATATTTCCTATTTTTATTGCGTAGGCGTACCTTTATTTAGCATTTTAAGCAAGCAGCTTATTTAATTAAGCAATTAGCGCAAATCCAAACCAACCAAACAGCCTTCAGGTACCTGTACTATCTCAATTTAAATATGTAAGTGCCATATAAATGAAGTTTATAATATTTCTCTTACTTAAACGACCACAACACATCAACTCTAGAAGAAATGTGACCATCTATATATGTGAATTTGAGGTACAAGCTCGGGTTAAATTTCTGCCCGAATTGAACATGTTTGTTTCTAAGAACATGCCTTACTTGTTAGATTTCTATTTAAATTTAAATGGTTAAATTTAATATTTGGTTGAATGGTTGAATTGATTTGATATGCACTATGAATTGATGCCCTGGTGATTTTGGTTTGGATGGCTCTCGAGTTAACTGTTGCTTAACTCGAAGATTGGGAATTTGAAGTTGTTTGAACTGCAATATAAATAAGGAAATGTTTTTCGTTTAAAGTTACTAAGGGCTTGATGTTTTGTGATTCATTTAAAATTATTAGGGTAATTGAAATGAATAATTGTTTAATTCAATTAAATAAATGATTTGGCTTAATTAATTTAGTGGCGAAGGGTTTGAATTAATTAATTGTAAGTTCATTTACTAAGTTTAAGTTAAATAAATCAAGTGTAAGTAATTCAGAATAATCATTGGACGTGTGGTAAACAAATACTTAATGAAATTAGTAAAATATAATTGGAAACAATTAATTAATATAATTAACGATGTAATTGAAGATTGATTAATTAAGATAAATTAATCGGTAATAAGTGACTTATGGGAAGTAAATTAATATAAGTAATTAAGGATTAATGTAATCAAATAATTAATTTATTCATGATGTAGTTAAGATGTCTTAATGATATTGGTTGAGACTAATTAATATTGTGAAGTTAACTTAAGATAATTACTTGAATGTAATTGAAAATAATTAATCCAGGGTGATTAATTAAGATGAATAGTGAAGGGTTGACTAATTAATTGATTTGGAATCAATTAATATTGAATGAAGGAATCTAAATGAATGTGGTTAGGAGTTCAATTAGAATCAATTGAATTGATTTGTATGTGATTAAGCTTTGCTTATGATTGGTTGAATGGTATTGGATGCTTTGAATGAGTTGATATCTCTGATATGAAATGTTGTGTATTTCATTTGGATAACTTGGGTTGATGATATGAGTTTCGAAGAGACCGGGGTCGGGTATTGGGAAATACCCGAAACCACTTTGAATTTTATAAATTGATTTGTGAAATCAATTGGCTAGAATGAAGTGATTTAAGTGAATTGGATTATTTTATCTAAGTTTGGTACTTAGAAATTGATGTGTGGAATAAGTGATGTCTAAAATAAATTGTGGCTTTGAGAATTGATATAAGTTACCCTAGGTTTATATGAGTTGTTTGTTGGTATTCCATGTTAGTTGGTTTACTCACGCTGGTTTCCAGCCTGACTCGGGTGTTACTTTGGTTTAATGCTCGGGTCAGACCGAGTATTACAGATTTTCAGGTAAGTACGTGCTTGAGCTCAGGAGGCGAGCTGGATGGCGATATCGTATAGAGTATATCCGCTGTACTTATATTATTGTTAAGCTGAGACATGATAATTGTATGTATTCAGTGGCTGTATATGTTTGTGAAACTCTGATGTATATTAAATGTAATCGATGGATATAGTATTATTTTGTAAACTATTATTATTTATTATTATATTTTATCCGCTGCGATTGTGAGATGTTTGGTGTTTCTGTTCTTTTTCTTCTATCTCTTTCTTCTTTTTCATAACTATCTGGGATTTTCGGGTTAGAAAATTTCGGGTCGTTACATTTGGTGTAATGCTCGGGTCAGACCGAGTATTACAGATTTTCAGGTAAGTACGTGCTTGAGCTCAGGAGGCGAGCTGGATGGCGATATCGTATAGAGTATATCCGCTGTATTTATATTATTGTTAAGCTAAGACATGATAATTGTATGTATTCAGTGGCTGTATATGTATGTGAAACTTTGATGTATATTAAATGTAATCGATAGATATAGTATTCTTTTGTAAACTATTATTATTTATTATTAAATTTTATCCGCTGCGATTGTGAGATGTTTGGTGTTTCTGTTCTTCTTCTTCTATCTCTTTCTTCTTTTTCATAACTATCTGGGATTTTTGGGTTAGAAAATTTCGGGTCGTTACATTTGGTATCAGAGCTTCGAAAATTCCAGGTCGTTACAGCAACTTCATACAGTCATTTGCAAGCATGTGGCAAGAAGGCCTAGCCCAATAACTCTCCAACCCTTATAAATACGATCCTACCTACAACATAAACAGGATTCTTTGGGATTGGCTGCTAGAACTCTATAGAAATTCTTTTTCGCTCTTCTCCTCCCACACAATAGTCATATAGGGTTACATTGTGATTCTCTAGTGAACTTTGGTACTTTTGACTTGATCTAACTTAGTAGATACAATCATATTGTAATCAAATTCAACTTGTAACGACGGTCAGTTATAGAAAGTTATAAGTGGACATAGGCTACATTAACAACCGAACCACTATAAAAATCTTCTTGTCTTTTTACTATTTCTACTCTTATTACATTTGTCTCCTATAATATTGCTATGTAAGAACAGGGCCGATGCTTTCATAGCCATTCCAGTTTATTGATCAATTTTTGGGTTAACATTTTGGTGCTTTCATTGAGAATCCAACTAAGGCTTAGATTTAGCTATCTACTTTAGATCACATAGGTTCAGAAGTTAGATTTTAATCTCTGTTTAAAAGATATGCTGCTAAGAATCAATGGCTTCGAGGAGAAAAAGAACTGCTTCTGGAAGATCCATAGGGGCCGTAATAGCAGGAGAAGAGATAAATCATCAACAAATTGAAGTAAATGGCGCCAATGCAAGAGATCAGGGGCCAGGATTATCCAATCAATAGGAAGTCATTACAAGAGATGAATTGAATAAAATGGTTGATGAAATCGGTTAGAAAATGGAAAGCAGTCGGAGAGCATATATGGATAAGCTTGATGCCCTCTTGATCTTACAATCACATACTGCTTCAAGAACCACAGCAGAACCGGCGACTGTCATAGAATAAGAAAATTCTTCCATTTCTGGTCTAAACAGAAGAAACGCGAAGCAACCGAAAAGAGGAATGATAGCTAGAACCCTGGGAATCAACATAGAAGGAAACACAAGTACGCCATCGACCATGAGGCAACCAGCTATGAACTTGAATCAAGGAGCGAAGATCCCACAAGAGGATATAGCCATGGAACTCTCCAACTCAAAAGATGAAGAGCAATTTAACGGTGGTAAGTTTGAAGGAAACGTCGTTGCATTCGATAATGCCGGGAATGTCCAAATTGCCCTAATCAGGCCAATCGCAAGCCAACATGATTTCGAGGGAGTGGCCCTTCCAAAGAAAAGAGAGCCTAGGCTTCATCCTACTCATCAAGACCGTTTGCAAAGCCAAACACTCAGTGTAGTGACTGACAGCCGACCCTCGGACTACCGGAAATCTAAGGCATATATCGCATATTTGGTCAAGCGGCTGATGGATGAGAATAAGAATAGAAGAGATGATGAGTGGAGATCTGCACCAAGTTGGACTCCCTTCATTGATGAGATCTTGAATGAGTAGTACCCAGAAAAGTTCACTATGCCAACTATTTTGTCCTATGATGGGACAAAAGACTAAAATCCCCATCTGTACAATTACAGTGGTACATGGATAAAGAGAATGCTTCAGACGTTGTTCAATGTAGATGTTTTCCAATTTTTCTAGAAGAAATTGCTTTCATATGGTTCACTAGACTTCCACCAAGATCCATCTCCACTTTTGAACAACTAGCAACAAGATTCCTTGATCAGTTCAGAATTCACACAACGTAGCCTAAAGATGTAATGTCCTTGGCTGGCCTATTCCAGGGATGAAATGTATCTCTGAAGTCTTTCATGAATGGTTCAATACTGCCATGGTAAAGCTAAGCAATCTGAATGAGGATATAGTTTTTATGGCTTTGGTCCATGCCATCCACCTAGAAACTGAGTTTGGAATATGGATCAAAATGAAACAACCTACCACTATAAATGACTTTAATCGCAAGGCGAGTCAATATTTGAGATTGGAAGAGGTGTAGGAGTTAGAAAGGAAGTCGACTAGCTTGCAACTGATGAACGTTGGGCAGCGTGACATGGTGATGAACTGGAACATAAGCACCTTCGAGACCGCTGAATGAAGTGCGAGGAAAGATGGAAACCAAAAAAAGAAAAAATCATAATTCCAATAAAAGAAAAGCTAAAAATAAATGACTTAAAGGCTTTAGGCCCAAGGATTACACCCCGCTCAATGATACTTCGAGAAACATCTGTCTCGCAACATCGGAGACAGAGGAGTATAAGAAACCCTCTAAGAAGGGAGCAACTGAACAATAAAAGCGCCTGGGGAAGTTCTGTCACTTCCACAAGATGCATGGTCATAACACAAATGAGTGTCATCGTCTAAAGAACTTGATTGAAGAGCTGATCTGGGAAAATAATTTTCAATATTACATGAGAAAATAGCAAAATCCTGACTAACACGTAGCTCCCCAAGCTCCTAGGGATCGAAGAAACCAAACCCGAACCAGCGAAGAGGGATCTAAGCGAACTGACCAATGACTCATCATTGGAACGATATCTAGAGGACAACATCCGCTTAGCGAAGTTGGGGAGAAATAGAGCGGTATGCAATTTTGTTAAAGCACGCTCTGAAGGATTTGTGCCTTGCAATCGAAGATGGAGCTCCAACCAAGCCGTAGAAAACTTTGAATGATGATATAGTATTTCTAAATCGAGATACTAAAGAGATCGAAGCTCCAACTCCCGATCCCATGGTAGTGAACGTAGGGATCGGGATTACTGTAGTCGAACGAGTATTGGTTGACAGTGGTAGTTTTGTGAATGTTTTTTTCAAACGTACCTTTAAGCAGATGAAGATCAGCATGAAAGATGTATCTACATGCCCAACAAAAATCCAAAGATTCACTGGCAAACCAAACAACCCTCGGGACGATAGGCTTGCATGTAGAACTTGGGGAGGGCGACTGAAGTGTCACCCTCATCCAAACTTTCATCATTATAGATGAAACTTCTGCACGCAATTATTTCTTGGTATGGCCCGCGCCGGCAGATTTCAGAATTGCTTTATCCCGTAATGCCTTAACATGAGATTCCCAAAGGAAAATGGAACCAGGGTGGTCAAAGGAGATCAATGCGCCACCATAGAATGTTACATTGGAGAACTGCGCAAATCCAAAAGAAAAGATAAAGGGGAAAATGTGGGGAGAACTCTCCACATTCATGAACCTACCAAATAGCAATTATAGAGCCGCCCTGGCTTGAGGACCATAACCAATTTGATAATGATTTGAATCCTAGAAAGAAAAGTTTATGGGAGGATCGAGCAGCACCGACAGAATTGATGGTGTCTGTTCCTGTCGATATAAATGACCAGACACGGGTCTCGAAAATTGGATCGCACCTTGGGAATAAGATGCGATAGAACTCACCAAATTTCTTCGTGCCAACTTGGATGTGTTCACTTGGATACATTTCGATATGTGTGTGGTGTCCCCAAAAATCGCATGCCACGCCCTCAACATTGACCCAAGGTTTATGACGGTAAAGCAAAAAAGGCACATCCTAGGCCTCGAGCGGTCCAAGGCATTGAGAGAAGAAGTAGATAAGCATATAGCCAATGGATTTATCCGTGGTGCGACCTACCCCGAATGGGTATCAGACCCGGTTTTGACCAAGAAGTCCAATGGGAAATGGCAAAGTTGCATCGACTACTCGGACTTAAACAAAGCCTGCCCGAAGGATAGTTTTCCACTGCTCATAATTGGCCTGCTTATGGACGGGACGGCTGGGCACGAACTGCTATCATTTATGGATGCATGATCGGGATACAATTAGATCCTAATGCACGAGCGCAACTAGGAAAACCCAGTTTTATCACCGACCAAGGATTATACTACTACAAGGTAATGCTATTCGATTTAAAGAATGCATAGGCATCCTACAAGAGATTAGTAAATGCCATGTTTAAGAATCGGATCGGAAAAACCACGGAAGTTTATGTGGATGACATGTTGGTGAAATCATGAGTAGCAACCAATCACCTAGATAATCTTGCCAAAATGTTTGAAGTACTCGAAAAATATGGAATGAAACCCAATCCACTTAAATGTCACTCGAGGTAACCTTCGGAAAGTTTTTGGGATTCATAGTGAGCGCCAGAGGCGTTGAAGCAAACCCAGAGCTAATAACTGCCCTATGAGAAGTCCAAGCCCCAAAGAACAAGAAGGAAGTACAAAGATTGAATAGCTAAGTCGCAACGCTAAGCCAGTTCATCTCGAAAGCTACCGACAAATGCATACCGTTCTTCATTGCATTGAAGAAAGGAAAGAAAAATTTCGAATGGAATGAGGCTAGCTATCGACAAATGCATACCTTTCTTTGATGCAAAAGGAAAGAAAAAATTTGAATGGAACGAGGCTTGTCAAACTGCATTTAAAGAATTTCCACGATACATGAAAACCCTGTCAATCCTATCAAACCGATGGATGGAGAGTACTTGTTCATCTACTCAACAGCCTCACCTCATGCGTTGAGTGTTGCCCTTATGCGTGAAGAAACTAGGATTCAATGACCCATATACTACATTAGCAAGCGGTTCAAGGGAGCCAAGAAAAATTATTCAAAATTGCAAAAGCTAGCATGTTGCCACTTGATCGCATCTAGGAAATTACGACCGTATTTCCAAGCACACCCAATTAAAGTACTGAATGATCAGCCTTTAAAGAAAGTATTGTACCAACCCGAGACTTCTATGGGAATCCTCAAATGGAATATCGAATTGAGCCAATATGTATCACTTGCAATCCGAGAAGGGAAATCAACGGGCAAGCGTTGATAGATATAATCGTCGAATTTACCATGCGAGATGATGAAGAAGATAAAAACCACTAGAAGAAAAAACATGAAGGAAACTCTTTGTTAGTGGCACATCTAATAACCTCTACTCGGAGGGAGGGGTAATGATTGAAACCCCTAAAGGATGAGCCATTCGCTACGCCCTACGCTTGGAATTACCTACGACAAACAATGAAGCGAAACATGAAGTGTTGATAGCATGGTTGAAAGTCGTAAAGGAACTCGGAATAGGTCCGTTCACATCTACAGCGACTCTCAACTAATCTTCTACCAGGTGAAAGGTGAATACTAGGCTCGAAGGGAGAACCTTGCCCCATATTCATCTAAAGTACAAGAGTTGTTGATCAACATTGAGCAGTATACCATAACTCACATCCCGAGGGAGCAAAACATGAAGGCTGATACTTTGCCAAATTGTCCAACTCCGGAGAAGCTCAATCATTGGGACTAGTCCCAGTTGAGACCCTGACCGCTCCATGTATAAGCAAAGTGGATATCAGCTGGATTTTTGAAAGCATCGTCGAACCAGAGACGTGGATGACACCAATCAAAGACTATTTTCTTACAGGAACTCTTCCCGTAGATAGAAACCAGTAGAAAAACCTTCTTCGGAAGGCACCACAATTCATAATACAGGATGGCATACTTAACCCCTTTCTTAGATGTGTGACCGACGACGAAGTGGGGCGGATCCTGTAGGAAGTTCATGAAGGCAACTATGGAGACCATACTAGGGGGTAAACCCTTGCAAAGAAAATCCTCCTGTATGGATATTTCTGGCCAATGGTAAATCACGATGTAGCATATTATGCCAGATAGTGTGATCGATGCCAAAGATTCAGCAAAATTAAATGTACTCCCTCAATAGAGATAATGCAGATGGTCAGCCCATGGTCGTTCGCAATATGCGGAGTTGAGTTGATTGGTGTATGGTCAATGGCTAAAGGAGGGGCCAAATATGATATAGCTGTCATTGACTACTTCACAAAATAGGCCGAAGCGGAAGCATTGGCCACTATTACCACAAAGAAAGTCATTAATTTTGTTACTAAAAAGATCATTTGTAGGTTTAGCATGCATAGAAAATCATCTTTGATAATGAGATCCAATTCGAAAGCGCCAAGTTCAAAGACTTTTGCAAATGCTTCCGAATCAAGAAAAGCTTTTCCGTAGTCACTCATCTGCAAGTAAATAGGCAAGTGGAAGTAATAAACAAGATCATCGAGTCCACTATCAAAATGAACCCGAGTAAAGCTAAAGCGAACTGGGTTGATGAACTTCTACTCATACTATAGGTCTATAGGACAACACACAAAGCAGCAACCGGGCATACCCTTTTCGCTTTGGCATATGGTTCAGAAGCAATGATCCTCGTAGAACTAGAATTCCACTCCCATCGATGATAAAAATTTAATCAAATGCAAAAAGGGAAGCTCTTACTCGAGTCGCTTGATATGATTGACGAAAAGAGGGAAGAAGCCGAATCGAGGACCGCTGCTCACCAAAAAAGGGTCGCATGGTACTTCAACTCCATAGTTTACTACCAAACCTTCAAAGTGGGAGACCTCATCTTCGAAAGAGCATATTCCATACCGGGAGCCTTCGGACCAAACTATAAAGGGCCATATGTAATCAATCAAAAGCTGGGGGACGGAACTTTCAAATTGACAACCATGGATGGAATCCAAATTCCCCGAGCATGGAACAACGAATCACTATATCCTTACTGTATCTAAAACTATCTTATGTACTTTCTATTTTTTCAGCAAATAAACCATCCTGGAATGCTGGGGGCATTGTAAAAAGGCAGAATTTGCCCAACCTTTCTTAATAAAATTTCTTTGCTTTTTGAACCAATTAAACCGCATTCATAAAAGTAACATGTTGGGTCGAAGGAGTCAAATTGGCTCAAAACCATTTGATTACTACTTGAGATAGTAGAATCATGCTCAAGTAAGCCCCACTTGTCTGCAAAGTCAATGGAATCAAATCGACTCGAACCGTCGGATCGGCGGAACCCGATCCCTGCCTTCTAAGAACCAACGTTGCTCCAACAGCACCAGGAAAGCTCAAATTAAAGCCGTGCGCCACCTTTTTGAGCCATGGAATCATGCTCTTAAAGACATAAACTCCTCATGTTGCCCGAAGATTGGTAACGTTGAGAAGTTCCAAAATCATTTTAGATCGATGGGTTGTATCGATCTTGAAAGCTGTGCTTCCCATAAGCTACGCACACTTCTAAAAGCTGCGTATTTCATAAGCCATACATACTTTTAAGTACCGGTAATTGGTATTTCTCTGATGACACCGGGAAAACTCATCCATTATAGTAATAACAAGAATCAACCCACTCCTATTATTGGGAGCAATGGGCATGAATCCAACAATATCAAAATGCTACAAGTTGGTAGAAAATTCCAATTATTGACCCACGGTAAATCTAAAATTAAGCTATTAAAATCATAAGTTCCGAAGGATAGGAACTATAAATCAAGTCCGATGACAAAAAAGTAAATAAACGCTTGGATCAATCAGTCGTTTTGTCAGGTGTTCGAAGTAAACAACCCCATGAACTAGGGGGCATGGCCGATACTCAAATAAAAATACTCAAAAACAAAACATTTCACAGTTCTATTACACCGAACAAATACATTTGGTGGTAATCACAAGACTAGATAAAATAAAATAGTAGTAAACGAAATCGACATAAGTGCATAAAACACAGGTAGGTAGACGGGTGAAGTTTCAATCAAAACGCCAGCTTTGTATATTTGTAATGCTTTTCGTACAAAGTCAAAATGTGGGGGCCGTACCCACACAATATCGGCCAACAAAAGGAAAGATACAAACGCTACAACAAAAGTAGTAAGTGCAGACTCTGCACTTGAACAAAACAAAATGTCCCTAAAACCAGCTCCACTGCCATCCGGACCTCCCAATGCCACTTTCTGCCATCCCCTTCCCACCTTTGGATGGAAAATTTTTCTTCCCCTCAGAATCTCGGCCGAAGGTAGTGTCGCTGCTAGTGACATCAACTATCTCCTCGGTGTCGGCATCTCCTCTTTTCTCTCCAACCTTCTCAAAAGACTACCGTTTCGTCCTACGTGGCTCTTCAATCTAGACCTCCTACTCTCGAGCTTCGGCTACCGTAAAGTCGCCCTCTAAAGATACGAAAGGGTCATCCATACCATGTAGTGCAGCAATCTTCTCAGACTCCGGCCCTGGCTATGAACCGGATGCGGACACAACAATCGAAGTTGCTATGGAGGCAAGCATTGAGGCGGTTGAAATAGCAGTGGTCTGAGCATTGAAGAAATCAGCAGATCAACAGTTAAGGAAGATAGACCTATAAGATCAAAAATGAAAGCATTAAGTTCGTCTTGTTCTTGCGGCGTGAGCTGAAAATTCTCAAACTAGGAGGAAACGAGAGGACTACCTACATCAAAGGAGTGGCCAAGAATGTCGATTTCATATTCCCCGCCTTCTCCTTCTTTTGATGGTTGCACAATTTTCCAAGAAGCATCACGCCCAAAACTTGACGATTGATCATGGGGCTGTCTTGACAATTCGCCAGGTTCAGAAACAAAGGGCTCCGGTAACGTTTTGGTAGTTGCAGTCATAGTGACATCGGTGGCTTCCTATTCCTTCTTAATTCTCAAGTTCTCTTGGCCCTCTATCAATGCTTTTTTTGATTCCTCATTAAGGTAATGCATCCTCCAAATCTCGCTCAGTATAGACATCCCCGCTATCTTGGAAACGGGCCATAATTTCCTTACAAACCACGACGAGAGTGCATGGGAACTTAGGGTCCAAATAGCTAAGACTCCCCCGATGCAACAGGGAGTTAACATAGAAGTTTAAGATGGTATCATTCATCTTCTTTATATTCTTTCCAAAAACGTCCTGTAGCTCCAAATAATCCACCGTAACGGCGGCCTTCTCAACTTCAACACGAGTTTTATCGGTGCTATGTCGTGCAACTCTTTCTTGGAGCAGGTCAATCATCTAGGCTTGACTGGAGATAGGCCTATCACAGGATTTCATGATCTCTACATATTTTGTGATTGTTTTTTTGTGCCCTTCGGCAATCTTGTCATGATCAGTAATAGTCTTCTTGTGAGCTTCAATGATTGCGTGTGAGCTTTGGGCTCCTCTTTCAATTCAACCTCGTCCTCATAGGCCTTCTTAATTTCATCTCGAAAGACGATCTCTATTTTCCCATGGGCCTCTTTCAGCAAGCTAGCATTATTCTTACTCTCCCAAAGCACCGCGTCCCTCTCTTATACGTATCGTTTAATTTTGGCATCGCACTTTGCTAACACCTTCTTGAAGTCGCCCTTCTCTGATTCAAAGGAGAGGATCTCTTGGGAAATATCATGGTTCATATCAGCCAGTTGCTTGTATAACTTTTCCCATCCCTCGGCTTGCTCTAGATCGCTTTGAATCACCTGAATGAAGGCCATATAGGAATCTTTACGGACCGAGCGAAGGTCATAGTCAAACTTAACTCCCTTTAAAAACCACCTAAGGAGCGCAGCATCAAGTTCAAGGGGACCAGACGCAAGAATGTAAACCGGGCTCCTGTGAGGGTGTGAGGAACCATGAGCAGGCACCATGTGGGTTGATGAGACTTAATACGAAGACGGAGCCTAAACAGAAGAAACCGGAATTTCTGGACCAATAGAAACTTGAGCTGGGGCAAAGGCATGTTGCTCGAAATGATGAGAACCATGATCAACCTCTGATTCTTAGACGGTTCCTCTCGGTCATCAGGGGGTTTCCTCTTATCAAGGCCACTCTTATATGTCCCACCCTATTCCCTATTATCCCGGCAATGAGCTTTGACCTTCAAGTCTTTTCACCTTCTCTATTGTTCCTCGGTTTCGCAGGGCTGATGACTGCTTGCGGACCGTTTTGACCAACGTTGTGGATCAGTGAATTGCTCGAGACCGTCGTAAAGACCACGGCCTCTCATGCGACATGAGGAATAAATAAAAAGCTTTAGTAATAAGAGATAGGCCTAAATAATGCATGTATAAGTGAATGTGACCCTAGTAAAACTTGTAGTGTGTTTGTGGGGGGACCTAAAATGACATCACAAAAAAGATCGGGCAACCATTGCGGTAGAAAAATCGATCTGATTTCGGGCGCAACATGGCCTAGGTGCGGAGACGTCTCTTCAAATCATAAATCTTTCCCCATAAGTTCGTCAATATCCATGTAGACGTTGCTCAAATCCTCGAATTTTACGCCGACATCTTTAACCGGACAATCCTAAGGTCACTTGGCTATTGGCAGAGCATATTTACTACGGATCTCTCGGTGAGGTGAATCTAGAAGAATAGGATTCGTTCCTGGAGTCTTGTCACACGATTCAGAGTCTCCATCACAAGAACCTGCACCAAAATCATCATCACTAGAGGAGGAATCATAGCTACTGCTACTCCCAACTTCAGCCTCCTTTTTTTCAATTGCCACTGGAGTCTTGCCTTCTCGTTGCTTGAACTCTTCTTCCCCTTCCTCTAGAATCGGAGACATTCTGGCCAGACAGTTGGCTTCAGTCACAACATCTCTTCTCTCATGAGTCTCTTCACCTGAATTGCCAGACAAGCCCTCGTTTTCTTGAAAAACACACTCTTCAGAACCATGTGATGAAGAAGTGGAGTGTGTTCGTACTTTGGAATGGGAAGGAGACAAAACTTTAATGCTACGGTGGATCTTCCTAGATGCAACAGCCCATACTGAAGCAAAATTTTGTCCATTGGTAGAAATTTAACCGATCTCTCCCCAGCATCTACAGCCTTCAGAGTTTGGAAAATTTGGTCAACTGATCTTTATTTGTCCTCGGAATAACTACAGGAAATATTTGACTTGTTATAAATTCCATAGGGACATTTCGAAATTCAATTAGTAAAGAAGAGAACTTACCACCCGTTGTCCAAAGGTGATTGAACCCTTCGGGTCATCTAACGAAGAAGTATTAGGTCTTAAATTAGGATAAATTGCTTTGAAGCTGCAGGATGATCTTGCGAAACCTCTATGCCTTGATGATGATAAGGGATGGGCACTCGTCTCTCCTCTATAATGAGAGAAAATATCTCAACTTGTCGAAATTCGGAGCACGGTTAAATGTCCGCATAAAAAGAACATGCAGGCAAGTCTAGATCGCATACGCATTAGAATGAATTTGGAACGATGCAATTCCCAAGTTCGAAAGATTTTCTCTTAACAAGTCATTGAAGGGGGCACTGCTTCATTTAGGCACATATATCGATAGCAAGAAGTGTATCCCAGAGGCGGCGTATAGAGGAATTCATTCTTCTCCAAAAGGCACACATCATCCTCCGGAATGCCATGTTGCAAGCAAATGTTATGAAAAACCTTAGAGGAGATTGCAGTGGAGGCCTTCTTTGGTAAATTAAGAAGAACATTGAAATTTGAAGGAGTTCAGTCCACATCTGGACCAACTAGGACTAGTTGACCATATTCATTCCATGAAACAGAAGAGGAAGTGGCGACAGATGACGATTCAACTTCTAAAAGTGCTAGATTTCCTCCACTGGACTTGCGGCGGGAAGGCGAATAATTCATTCTATACAACAAAACTTGCATCTGGTGCGGTTTGGAATTCTATCATTAACTAAAAATTCCCCTTCAGCACTTGAGTTCCAAACGAATATTGACTTACACCGACATGTCGGATATCAAGCATATACTAAGATAAGAGCAGTGTGTTATCTATGGGGGAAGAGCCCGGTGTCCTGGACACCATGAATGCTCTATTCCATAAAGATAGATTTCTCACAGAAAAAAATGAAAAGGGCTTTTCGTACCATTTTTTGAAATTAGTCCTTCTACACTTATCTGTTATCGATCAATGATCGATAACGGATCTTTGTCCGAAGCGACGTGAAAGCTCTATCTAGTTCAGGTACACCGAGTGTGCAATAATGAGACCAATCTGAACTCTCCGGAAGGTGATAGCAGCTGCTTCCGAGATGTTATCCTAAGTCATTATTCCCCTCTGAAAGAGTTAAAACCAATTGGCGATATGTCATGTTGTATCGGTAATGTAACTTAGTATAAGTCAACTTTGATTTTATGGATGAAGACAGCGAAACATGTCAGGCATCAAGGCAAGGCCCATGTGTCATTCCATGGAGAATTCAAGACTCGATTTATTATCTTCTTCCATAAAATCACAATCAACTCATATTTTCTACTATAATTATCACCAATATAACCCCATCGTCCAATTACTAAACGAATGTCAGAATCAGCATCACCCACCACTAATCAAGAATAAAAAGGCAAGGATGATTGGAGTTTTTGATAGCGACAATCCAGCAACCCAGCAATCTAGCGGTCCCAAAAGGTAGGCGACGATCTAGGAAATTGGGTTTTAGGAGCTAGGATTGAAGTCAAAGCAACGGTGAGCTTCAAGTTGATCAATGACGAGAGGCTCTTGTAGTAGGTGGTCAGGAATGATTGTAGAGTGGATGGATTTTGGGTTCAGTCGAGATTTGGGTCGAATTGCAAGAAGTAGCTCGGGTCGTTAGAGGAAGATAGAAAAGAAGGATGGATCGGCTTGAGAAGGCTATATAAGTGATTGCACGTTAGAAAAACGCCTAAGTAATTGGTTGCTAGCGATCCATTGATTATGGATCGCCAGCGATCCATCAAATTTTGCTTGATCAATTTTAAATTTAGCCAGTATGATCCACGTGCTGTTTAAAGGCATTCTAAAGTTATGGGGTCAAACTTAGCCTTCTATAATAAGCAACGAAAATTCAGGTTGAAATTTAACTGCAACTGAATAGCCAAAGTCAAGTTCATGTGGCCTTAACACGATTACTTGAACCTCGCTAATCAGGAACTAAAAAGCAATTACTTCTAAAGCATGCCTTGTTTCCAATGAAGGCATACTCTGGACGGAAAATGTTATCCGTGTTTTCAACCCAGCAGAATCCGAAGGAAGACAAAACAGCTTCGTCGAGTCAGAATAGCTCAAGAACTAACATAGAAGACTAAAGAACCAATCAAGAAGAATCAGTGGAAAAGAAAGCGAGAACAAACCTAGGTGATGGATCGCTAGCGATACATCATCAATGGATCGCTAGCGATCCATAGTGCTCACTCATAGATTCATGATTCCTCCTGCATCATGGTCCAAGAGGTATTCTAAGGACAATGGCCAAGTTTGGTGGAATGCCAAACTAGTTAAATCAAGGAGCAAACATTCATCTGATTCAATCAGCAGTCTAATACAACCAGCGTGTGGATCGTCGGCAAAACAAGGCAATGTGCTATGAAGTTACATGAAGAGCACCAACACGAGATAACAAACGCGATCGAAAAGGCAAAGTTCAAAAATTTACAAAGTACATGGATCGTTAGCTATTCATGCACTATAGATCGCGGCGATCCATAACATTTCGCCAGATCGCCATAAACTTCAAAGTAGAAGGTAAGGGGAAGCATCTCAAGCTATTGGATCGCCAACAAGCCGAAATCTACGGATCACTAGCGATCCATTAAATTAGCTTGGTTCGCGATGAAACTTGCAGCGCACCTTCATAGGGTCATTTACAAGCATCTAGGAAGAAGGCCTAGCCCAATTACTCTCCAACCCCTATAAATACGATCCTTCCTGCAACATAAATAGGATCCTGGGGATTGGCTGTTGGAACTTTACATAGATTATTCTTCACTCTTCTCCTCCCACACAATAGTCATATAGGTGTACATTATGATTCTCCAGTGAACTCTGGTACATGTGACTTGATTTAACTTAGAAGGTTCAAGCATACTGTAATCCAATTCAATTTGTAAGAGCAAGCAGTTAATAGAAAGTTATATATGGACATATGCTTCATTAACAGCCGAATCACTATAAAAAATTTCTTGTCATTTTACTATTTCTACTCTTGTTACATTTATCCCCTATATTATTTCTCTGTAAGCACAAGGTTGGTACTTTCACACTCAATCCACGGTGTTAATCTATTTTTTGGGTAAACATTGTGGTTCGCTAAATTTGGGCTATGTCCACTCTAGAGTAATCCTTTTTATTATACTATAGTTTGTTTACAGTTACAATTCGAAATTCAAGGACAAAATTGTCAGAGTATAGCCTAGGTTGACGATAAAGGGAAGCAGAAAGAAGATCCTTTTTCTTATGTCATACTTGCTGTATTTATAGGGGAAGACATGCATGGATCGGGCTGAAAAATCGGCAGAAGAACCTCCAGGCTATGACGAGGCCATCCAAGAATTTTCAGGCTCATTGGGGCCCACGATAGGGATGGGTACCGATCCATATTTTGGTGTCCAAATAGGATGCAATCCCTCTAGGGGGTTCCTCGTGATGTTAGCTACTTTCCCTCTAAATTTCGTGCCATTCTGACTTACGGTTTGTGATATATCGTCTTTTCCATGAAGTGGCGTTACATGTACTCTGATTTCAGCCGATCCCTTTGGAGGGACAGAGGTTGATCCCTCCACAGTATCTCATCTAGTGTGCAATCCCTGTGGGATGTTTCACATGCTATAGTAAGCTTATGCTCCAAGTTTCATGTGAATTAGATGTGTAGATGTTGAGATACTAATCGGTCTTTGCTATAAGGTTGGGCTCAGCCGATCTCTAAGAGGGAAGAGGGCCGATCCCTGACGAGGGATAAAGGCCAATCCCTATAAAATCCTCCAAATACCATGTGATCCCTTAGGAAACTTCCCTATGTTGTATTATGCTTAACCTTCAAGTTTCACGCCAATTGGGTTAGTAGAACTCGAGTTATTGACCAATATTTGTTGCAATATGTTATGAAGGCTGATTATATTTGATCCCTACAGAGTGAATGGGACCGATCCCTCCAACTTACTCTATTTGATGTGCGATCACTAGGGTAAACTCCTTAGGGACCCCACATCTTGCTTACAAAATTTTATATACATTAGACTTATGGATTTTGGGATTGTAATTATTATCCTATGAGTTGTATTTGCTTGGCTGAAATATGCCGATCTTTTTATACCAATCCCTACTTTACCGATCTCTTTCTTAGATGAAGTAATTTGCCCATAACTTGCACATACAAACTCTAAATGACTTGAAATTTTGAATGTAGCATTGTAAGGCCTTCCTTGTCACTTTATAGTAGTCCTACCCAGTTTGGGACGAAAATTAAGGATATGTACCGATCCCCTAGGGGAAGGGATAGGCATCGATCCCCTATCTGAGGGAGGAACTAATCCATACTTAGAGTATTCTTGAGATTATATCTTTTGGCCTTAGTTGAACATTGCTTCATATCACTACCTGCACTTGATTTATGTACCTCACAATCATTGCTCCGGGATACTGGCCTTGATAATCATGAAATCTGTTGGGTTAAATCCGGCTGTCTACTGCCTTGGCAAAAGGTGGGTTAATACTCTCCCCCCCCCCCCCCAAAAAAATATGCCTTGCGATAAGAAGGTTTCCATAAATCAAAAATCCATAATCCATTGATAGTCGTATTTTACAATCCAAAATCCAATCCAAATCCATGGTCTCTCTAGATCATTTTATTCGAATCTACATCCATCCAAAGCAGAATTCATTGTCCTTTAAAATTAATATCCAAATCCATGACCTCTCTAGGTTGTTATCCTAATCCAAATCCTCAATCTTACTAGGTCCTTGTCGAGCACAATCCATACTCGACGACCTGAGTAGGCCAATCCATTGCATTGAGCGAAGCGACCTACCCCTTACCGGGCATAGTCCATACTTGAGGACCTTGATCTCTCCAAATCCATGTAGAGCATAATCCATACTCGACGACCTGGGTAGTTTGATCCATCACATTCGATCGAAGCGACCTACACCTTGCTAGGCATAATTACCTGACGACCTTGATCTCTTTGGATCCTTGTCGAGCATAATCCATGCTCGACGATGTGAGTAGGTCGATCCAACGTGTTCAAGTGAAGCGAACTACACCTTACCAGGTATAGTTCATACCTGACAACCTTGTTGGGTTTTATTCTTCGACCTCGATACTCAGTTGAGGACTTAATCCATGATGCATGAGTCTGTTTCATCATGTTTTCCCGATGAAAAGACCCACAACTTGCGATTGTAATCTTGTCACTCTAGACAGGACCACAACTACGACCTATGTTATATATTACATTGATCCAAATTTGAGCATTCATAAGTCCATTTTCCAAAATATAAAATAAGAGTCCATATGACCTATAAACCAGAGTTCAAATAAAACTAGGAAAAGAAATTTCGAAGCAAATATGAAGAAGAAAAAAAAAATTTCACAAATCCAAGCATTACGGTTTATCATCACCTTAGAGAATGCCTAGGAACCGTCCTCGATCCTGTATATATGTAAGTGACTTAGCTATCATACTGTGGAGTTTGCTGCTTATTCCATGCCATCCGATCAATTCATCACAAGTTGATGATGATGCCTTAATCCAGTGCCATTTTCATTCGAGGTGGATGGTTGCTACTCTTGTTTCATCGCCGCAGCCCGAGTCCTTACTTATTGTTGTAACTAACCATTCCTTACGTATTCCTCAATGATATCCTTCAAATGCTTGTAGTTATTTGTATTGTTCCCATCTAGCTCATGGAATAGGCAACGCTTTCTTGATGTTCGTTCGCGTTTGGAGGGTTCCGTCCTTGTCGGCCTTCGATACAGATGGCGTCCTCGAGTATCCAAATATATTTGATCTAAGGTTTCATTCAATTCGGAATAAAAAGAGAATATGGGTTCACCTCTCTGTCGCTTTGATCCATCGAAGCTATTATCCGTGTTATGTTTACCCTTGTTCTTTCTTGAGCTTTCACTGGGAGGTTCTTCACTCCATACCGTATTAACTTCCATTGACTCTTTATCAACTTTCGCATCTTCTTATCGCAGACCTTTCAAACTCATGGTGGAATTCCCTGAGATCCATCGGTGGATTCTGTATCAATGATATCTTAAAATCTGAATTATCTACAACTATTAACACCGCCATCATCAAAACCATCGATGCTTCTGGTCGATCCACTGAAACAACTGCCACATTGAACGTGGTTAAGAAATTATTAAGTGATTCTCCTGCCCATTGCTTTACTGATGTCAATGTCATCACATTCTTGGGTCTTGTAATGTGAACCCGAAACTGCTTCATAAATCTTTTGACTAACTCTGTCCATGTGCTAATAGAGCCGCTTTCTAACTTTCTAAATCATAGTGCAGCTACATCCATTAGTACAGGGGAAAGCATCGTGCCAGGACTTCTTTCGATGCCTCTAGTACTTCCGTGTGTCGTATATCCCTCATCATATGCATGGTTGGATCCAACTTTCCATCATAAGTTTTCAGTAGGGAGAATTATTTTAAAGGACAAAAATTTGTATATTTTTTGCCTCAAGGACACGACCTCAATATTTTTACCACAAGGACAAACATTCTTCTAAAAATTATTCATAAGGACAAACATTTTCCAAAATTATTCATAAGGACAACAAAACTGCTACCAAGCTAAAACTGATACCTAAAAACTGCTACCGATAACTACAAACTGATACCTAAAAACTGCTATCAATAACTAAAAACTGATACTTACAGAAAGTTGTCCTTCAGGATAAAATATTGAAGGTCTGTCCTTGATGCTAAAAAGCTGTGAAATTTTGTCCTTGACAATAATTTCCTGTTTTCAGTATTGGTATTTTGAATTTTGGTGGATTCCTATCATTTCTGATATTAGGAGCGAATGGACTTCTATTTACATCCTCAATATCCATGTTCACCAATCCTCCATGCATAGCTCATCTTATCATCTCTACAAACCTACATTATCTTCCAGTGGTAGTCTCCTATCATTATGTCCAAGCTGCTCCCCGATTCTACGAGGGAATTCTAGAACGTATTCCTTTGGACGAGCATTTAAATTCCAGTTGCACCAAGCTCCATAGGATTGATTGTAGGTCCTCCAACATCATAATCAACCAAACCTAAGGGCATGCTCCAGCCTTTAGGGATCGATGTCGATCCCTTTGGAGGGACCGATGCCAGTCCCTCTAATATGGCCGGGGACTACCCCCAACTGCTCTATTCCATTCCTTTACCTATTAGCTCTATTTCCATATTCCTGGTTCTGATTTCCAACAATTCCTACTGCTTTAACTCCTTGATCTAAGTTGTTGTTAACTTCTGCTGCTCTATCCCCTTGATTTTATGCTCTAGGTTATCCAATCTGTCAGAGCAAATTCGACAACATCTCCAACTGTCTTTTCAGCATCCTCTCTTTCTTAGCATCCATCTTGGTTTTCATTTCAAATCTAGTGATGTACATAGATGCTTGATTAGCTCCATCTCCTGAGGAAGCCTTCTGACTCCCTCCATGGTGGCTCCTTTCCAGTATCACTCTCCTTTTTGATTGTCTAGCCAATGCTTCCTAGATCCAAATGTCCGAGCTTCCAAATCCATGATCCTAACTTCCAAATCTGTAGGTGCGAGTCTCTCAGTGAAAGCACCAAAATGTTGACGTTAAAATTGGCCACCAACACCAAGTTATATGAAATCACCAATATCCAATCATAGATCTCAAATAGTATCTAACGTAGAGAATATAATATAAAGAGCAAACTAATTAAAAATGATAGCAAGTAAAAAGATACAAGGTTTATACTGGTTCGGCTAACTCCGGCCTACGTCCACTCTAGAATAATTCTTTTTATTTTATTGTAGTTTGTTCACAATTACAATCCAAAATCCAAGAATAAAATTTGCAGAGTGTAACCTAGGTTGAAGATAAAGAGAAGCGGAAAGAAAATCCTTTTTTATGTCATGCCTGCTGTATTTATAGCAGAATATGTGCATGAATCGGGCTGAAATTTCAGCAGAAGAACCTCCAGGCCATGACGAGGCCATTAAAGAATTTTCAGGCCCATTAGGGCCCACAATAGTGATCGATATCAATCTCTACTTTTGTGTCCAAATAGGATGCAATCCCTTTGGTGGTTTCCCCATGATGTTAGCTACTTGCCCTCTAAATTTCATGCCATTCCGACTTACAGCATGTGAGATGTCGCATTTTTCATGAAGTGGTGTTACACGTACTCTGATTTCAACCGATCCCCTTGGACGGATAGAGGCTGATCCCTCCAAAGTATTCCATTTGATGTATGATCTCATTGGGTGTTCCACTTGTAATGGTAAGCTTCTGCTCTAAGTTTCATGTCAATTGGATGATAGATGTTGAGATATTGATCGATCTTTACAATAAAGTTGGGTTTAGTCGATCCCTAATCAGGAAGAGGGCCAATCCCTATTGAGGGAGAGAGGTTGATCCCTCCAGACTCCTCTAAATGCCATGCGATCCGTAGGGAAGCTTCTACGTGTTGTATTATGCTTAGCCTCCAAATATCATGCCAACTGGATTAGTTTAACATGAGTTATTGATCAATCTTTGTTGTAATATGTTGTGGAGGCTTATTATAGTCGATCCCTATGGAGGGAAGAGGGCTGATCTCTCCAACTTGCTCTATTTGATATGTGATCCCTAGGGTAGACTCCTTAGGGTCCCCACATCTTGCATTGGACTTGTGGATTTTGAGATATTGATTGTTTTCCGTTGAGTTTTACTTGCTTGGCTGAAATATATTGATCCCTTTTATGTTGATCTCTTTCTTATATAAAGTAATTTGCCCATAACTTACGCATATAAATTCCAAACTATTTGGTATTTGAAATGTAACATCATGGGGCCTTCCTCGTCAGTTTATATCGACCTCATCCAGTTTGGGACAAAACTGAGGATATGTACCGATCCCCTAAAGGAAGGGATAGGCACCAATCCCCTACCTAGAGGAGATACTAATCCATACTTAGAATATTCTGGAGATTCTATCTCTTGGTCCTTGTCACGACCCGAAATCAAATGTTCAAAAATCGACATCAAATACCTCACTTGAATTCGAATACTGGAGATTCAAACGCAGAATTCTAGTTCGGATGGAGCTTATAACAACATTAGATGAATAAAAACAGCGGAAACAAAAGTTGATATACATTGATCACAATACAGTTAAAACACTTATAAAATATTCATTACAACATTTATCACCAACATCAGAGTACTACACATATGATACAACAAAAAAAGGTAACTCCATAGCTGAACAACAGAGTTATCACAACTTCAAGAGAGCGAGAATCCCAACTAAACACCTTTAGATCCAAAAAGCTTCCAAGACTTCAAACCAAAAGCTTCCAAACCAAAAGACTTCAAAATCTAAGCTAGCTCCAAAACACAGATAACCTGCGTTTAGGCCGCCGTTTGGAAATTATGGGCACCCAGAGTTTAGGAAGAGAACAATAAACTCTGGGTCAGTCATGGGACTAGTATAAGTAAACAAAAACAGTTGTTTGTACAAAAACAATTTTTAAAAGAATTCCGTTCACGCTTTTAGAAAATGAAACTACCATAAGACCTCCCGCCACACACACAATGCAATGGCAGAATTGGAGGAGATTTCTTCTTATGATAGTCATACATGCTTGATACAAGAAAACTCTTTTGATATTATTATTAGTGCATAGTGTAGAAAAAATTTCTAAAGTATAATATTAATCTTAGCCAGCATAGACATTTCGTACTATGCCTACTATAGCTACCATCTAAACAGTGGGTCACCACCATAAATAAATGGCAGGTTATACAACTAAAACCGTACAAGCCGCGTATTGGTAATTGGATTTCCAACAAATGGTCAGGCTAAGGAACTTCCTATCCCACATGGGTACGCCTATGAGAGACGTCCCGAGAACTTAACCAGCTCTCTGCCAACACAAGGCTGGGTTACCTCGGTAACTAGGTAACTACTACATGATTATGCCATTCCCCGGTCGTTACCGACCTTTATCCGAGGGCCCTCAACCACAAAGCAACAACCACAAAGTAATAAATTTGCAGCAGCCATATAGGTTAAATATATGGGCTCCATACCATGATACCACCTTTTTCCAGAAGGAAATGGACATACTCTAAAGGGCGCGACCCTCATAACCTTGCCGCATCTTTCCTGCTTCGACCATTTCCGAGGTGGGAGGTCCGAAGAGGTCTCATCCACAAAGCTATGATTTGCGTAGAAGCCATGCTTCGATCAACAAATGAATAGCAACACTCAGCATGCCACACTCCAAATTGGGAGTATATCACCAATAACCATCAACCACATAACCTCTGAGCTTGTACGTCTCAAAGAAGGGTGTTAAGCTAAGAGAATAAATTTTCCGCCACCAACAAAAATGTATTTGAAAGAAATTAGCTTTATATCTCAAAGTGTAATGTCAAACATACAACCATACAAGTCTGTTCCGGGTTCGAATAGAACCGAAGGCACTTCCAAAGAAGCCCTTACAATCCGGGCATCCACAATCCTGATCGGATTCCCCATCACATATGGAGATCTCTATACCGGAGCAACTCAGTGCAGAGTCATTCGACAGCTTATCCTATCGTTCTCGAAGACACCCGGTCTTCACCACCGTCTTCGAATGTTATCCATTTCATCGTATCACTATTCGAAATGGGTTGTATGACACAAAGTCCTCTTCCGGCTAAACCGAATAGTAAGCGCTTGATTTAAAAAACACGTGGATATATCAATCACAAAGATTCATCATCAAGATTCGATGTGGGTTTCGGATAGCCAACTGGAATCCGACTCCCTGTCGCATCAAAATTCAAATGCCGTTTTACGGGCCAAAGGGTTTTCACATTCACATAGTAATATATTCATTATAGATATCACAACTCAGCACATAGCAATTCATATCACATGGTACCACATCACATATCTGGGATGCTAATCAATACAAAGCATTCAATAATAATGAATCATCTACAATTTAGATGAATTAATCGTGTGATTAAAATTAATTAATCACATAATTACTTTGATTAATTATCTTTAATCAATGATTAATTATCCTTAATTATAAATTAATTAGTCATTATTTATTTATTAATTAATCCTTAATTATTAATTTATTAAATCTTAATTACTTTTATTAATTAATTATTCCTTAATTAGTTCTTAATTACAAATTAATTAACCTTAATTAATTATTTATCTAACCTTTAATATTAAGTAATTAATTAAGTAATTATTCTTTAAGTAATTATATTAACAAATCATTAATTACTTAATAAATTAAAAGATAAATCTTTTTATCTTTATTAATTACTTTAATTATCTTTTAAACCTTGTTTAGTAAATCATCATTATCACATTAGTTAATTTAAAAGATTATGGTTAGTTTAAATAACATTTTATCTTAATTATCCCTTTTAATCACATTATTCATTTAATATAAATAAATTTATAAAACAATGTGAAAAAAATAAATTAAATTTAATTACTTTAGAAATATCTTACTTAAAACCTTAACTAATTCAAACTTAAATCAAAATCATCATTTGAAAACATGGATTAGAAAATGTTCAAAAGTTTGAATTTTATTTTAAAGTAAAAGCTGTTTTATATGTCAAACTTGAGACCCACTTCGAGTCTCATCCGAACAAACACGCCACTTGCTTCGAGTCGTCCTCGAGTTAACCCCAATTTCATTTTTAAAACTTTAAATTTTTTGTTTAAGTTTTGAATACCTGGTGCACATACTAAATTATTCGAGCTAAGACTCGAGCCAGAAGCAAGATTCCCCAAAGACAACTTCGAGTCCATAGCCTTCTTCCCCAAACTTATACCACTGATACATATCAGAGGTTTGTGCACATGCACCAGGAGCTCTGATGAACTCCAGCCAACCTTGTCGCCTTCCACAAGTCTACGATCACCTACTCAAACTTGCAAACCACCCAGATCGACATATTCGTATCCCAATCGAAATCGACCAACCTAACTCAACCTGGAACAGAAATGAACCACCTAAGTCCACCTTGTCCCGCCGCCTCAGTCCAACAGAGTCCACGAAATCGTGTCCGAAGCTTCGTCGACATTCCATGCTTCTTTTCCACTTGCCCCGATGCAGTCCGGTTCGACGATCATTACTCCATTGCTCTGAGAACATGATCGACCCAAAACTAGGTTAAAACCCTAAGTTGAACTCGCACCTCCACCTCGGTAGTTTATAAATCCATTGGATATTTTTCTGGTGATCTCTGACTTCCCAACGAGTTATGACCTCGATCACGAGTCCCATCACGCTGCCGATCACCAGAATTTGACAAAAACTTCAAATCTGATCATCCTCGAATTTATCAGTGAATACATACTTAAAAAAATGTGATTTCACTTTTCAAAATCTTTGTTTTCAAAACCATATCAGATAATATATTTGAAAACATAAATCATGATACTTGAAAATTCAACATATAGTAAGTTTCCTTGTATTTTCCAATTTCCAGAAGAAGCTTGAATTAATTTTTCTTAAAATTATTTTTAAAACTTCAAACATGATTAAACAAACATGTTTCATTTGAACCTCACAGCCTAATGAAGATTAGAGAGGGAGCGGTTGATTTTCCTTTTAGTTTCAATAGGTTTGAAACTGTAAAATCTGGAACATAGAGTAATTGTTTATGTGTACTGACATGCACATATCATTTTTATGTATAAATATACATGCACATATAAATTTTCAATCCATACTTCAATATCATTCACAACAACATGTTTTCTAGTTTAGATCCTAAGAGAGTTTACTCACCTTGGATTTTGAATAGAGGAAACCTGGATCTGGAAGTTGATTTTGTTTTTCTGACTTTGATCTTTTTGTGATCTTTTGTTTGTTGTTTGATTAATGGAATGCCTGAAACTTGTTGTAATCTTGAACTGGAAATCTGAAGCTAGTTGTTGTTTGTTTTTACAAATTTTTTTTGAACCTTGAATCTTTATTGTTCTTAATTGCTTTGACATTGAGATGATCTTGATTTTTTTATTTTGGTTCAGGTTTGATTTAAAATTCTCTGGTTTGAGTTTAGAATGTATAGGCTTTTGTTTGAGAATGAAGATAAAGGAATGAGAAGGAGGAGACTAGAAATGTTTTATAGTTCTATTTTTTTCTTTTTTTTTATAAATTTTCTCAAAAATAGAAACAAAGAGATGACACTTGTTCATTTTAATTATAAAATCAATACATTTGTTAAACCACTTATTACATGAATTACACTTGTTAAATTGCTTGTTATATTTTTAACACTTGTATTTCACATGAATTAAAAGCTTTCAGATGAATTTTATATTACATAAATACATTTTTCATTATTATACTTATACCCTTTTAAAAGAAAATGTTTTTAAAAAAATTAATTATATATTAAATAAATCACATATATGTTATTTTTAAATCCAAATTGTTTTACTAAATTTTTTTTCAAAGTCAAATCCAAATTCAAATTCAAATTCAAATACCAATTCAAATTAAATTCAAACACAAAGTCAAATTCAAATCTACATATATATACATATACATATGTATTAAATTAAAATAATTTTAAAACATTTATTATTTCAAATTTTAAACTCAAATGCAAATTATACACAAATCAATGATTATCTGATTTGCCTTGAAAATATCAAATCAAATTCAAATTAAATTCCAGAAATTCATATTAACTTCTAATTTTAAATCTGATAAAAATTGGGATGTTACAGATTTCCCCCCTTAAGAAAATTTCGTCCTCGAAATTTGAAAGAGAGAGAAGCAAATAAAAAATATAAGAATGCAGAAAAAGATAAAGAAATGGCTTACCAGATTAAGCCGGAATATCCACTCTACAATTAGGATAGGACTTCTGCATGCTATCCTCTGTTTCCCAAGTACAGTCATTTGGATCACCACTCCATTGCACTTAACCAGTTTCACAATTTTGTTCCTCAGCAGCTTTTCATCACGATCAGTTATCTTCAATGGATATCTCTTTACTGCCAGATTTGGTATGATCTCTAAATCCTGCTGAGCAGCTTCCTCAATAATACAGTCTGGATCGTGCACATATTTTTGAAAATGAGAAACGTGAAACACATCATGCATGCTAGATAACCAGTTGGGCAGCTGCACTCGATCAGCTAATGGACCAATCCTCTCAGTATAGAGAAAGGATCAATATAACGCGGTGCTAGCTTACCAGTTTTTTCAAACCTCAACACTCCACGCATTGGAGAAACTTTGAGGAAAACAGAGTCTCCAACCTGGAATTCTAAATCCCTTCTTCTGAGATCAGCATAACTCTTTTGACGACTTTGAGCAGTTTTCAACCTCTTTCGAATAAAATCAACTTTCTCAGTGGCCTCCTTTATCATATCCGGTCCAAGGACGAGTCTATCACCTAAATCAATCCAGCGTGCATGTGATCGACACGTACAACCATATAAAGCTTCGAAAGAAGCCATTTCAACACTGGCTTGATAGCTATTATTATATAAGAATTCAACCAGATGCGAATGGTTCTCCCAAGAACCGCCAAAGTCGAGAATACAAGCATGCAAAAGGTCTTCTAAAATTCGATTAATCTTTTCCATTTTGCCCATCAGACCGCGGATGGTAAGCAGTGCTGAAGTTCAATTTGGTTCCCAACGCGGCTTGAAAAGCCTCCCAGAATCTGCTAGTGAAGATCGGATCATGATCACTCACTATACTACTAAGTATACCATGGAGACAAACAATTTCTTTCACATACAATTCAGCCAAACTTGCCGCCATGCGGGTAGATTTTACTGGGATAAGGTGGGCTGTCTTAGTCAGTCGATCCACGATAACCCAAATCGCTTCATTCCCCTTTCGAGTACGTGGCAATCCATCTATGAAATCCATATACACTTGATCCCATTTCCACTTAGGTACTTCCAACGGCTGAAGTAAACCCACCATCTTCTTTTGATTACTTTAAATTTGCTGACAAATAGCACAACGACTGACGTAGATAGATATATTCCTTTTCATTGTTTTCCACCAGAAAGTCCTTTTAATATCTCGATGCATCTTATTAACTCCGGAATGGATACGAAGTTTGGACTTGTGACACTCGTCCAAAACTTCACGTTTTAGATCGGGAATGTCTGGGACACACAACCTGCCTTTCAGTCTTATAATCCCTCTATTATCAATTTCAAAGCTAGAGTTCTCACCTTGACATATTATTTTATAAATTCCTCGAAGAAAATCGTCTTCTTTCTGTTTTCTTGCGATCCTATTAAGAAGAGTAGGAGCGACAACAAGATGAGCAAGAATAGCATGTTTTCTACTCAAAGCATTGGCAACCACGTTGGCCTTTTTGGGTGTATATTGAATATCTAAATCATAAGATGCTAGAAATTCCAACCAACGTTGTTGCCAAAGATTTAAATCCTTCTGGGTAAATAGATACTTCAGAGATTTATGGTCGGTGAATAATTCAAAATTTTCACCTAAAACAAAGAGGGTTTATTAAGTATAATATTAAGTCAAGTTAATTTTTTTTTAAAATTCTTAGGAAATCTGAAAAAGATTCTTACCCAGAAGATAGTGTTGCCAGATTTTCAAAGTGAAGATAATAGCTAAGAGATCAAGATCGTGGGTTGGGTAGTTTTTATCATGTGGACGTAATTGTCTACTCACGTAGACAATTACTCTACCATTTTTCATTAGCACTGTACCCACACCATCACCACAAGCATCTGTATAAACAGATAATCCTTGATACCCGTTAATAATAGCTAGAACAGGAGTAGTAGTTAATCTCCTCTTTAACTCCTGTAACGCTTCATCACATTTCGGAATCCAATCAAACTTAGCATTCTTCATAGTTAGCCGAGTCAACGGACTAGCAATCTTAGAAAAATCTTGAACAAACTTCCGGTAATATCCAGCTAAACCCAGAAAACTTCGAACTTCTTTTGGAATAGTGGGTTTCTTCCAGTCAAGAATAGCAGAAATCTTGCCTAGGTCTATAGAAATTCCTTCTTTATTAAAAACGTGCCCGAGAAATCTGACTTCCTTGACCCAAAAGTGGCACTTAGAAAATTTGGTAAACAGGATGTTCCTTCTCAATATCCCCAGAACAATTCCCAAGTGCTCGGCATGTTCTTCTTCGGTTTTGGAATAGATCAAAATGACATCAATAAAAACAAGAACGAATTTGTTCAACACTTCTCGGAATACACGGGTCATTAAGTCTACAAAGTATGCGGGAGCATTGGTTAGTCCGAAAGGCATGACTAACCATTCGTAGAACGTGTCTGGACCTCTGAAAGCTGTCAAATGAATACAGTCTTCGGCAATTCTTAGTTGATGGAATCCTTGAGCTAGATCCATCCTAGAAATGATCGAACAGATCATCGATCCTAGGCAATGGAAGTTTGTTTTTGAGAGTCAATTTATTGAGATCGCGGTAGCCCACGAACAATCTCAAGGATCCGTCAGACTTAGCGACGAACACCACGGCTGAACCCCAATTGGAAACACTAGGACGTATTAATATTTTTTCTAGTGAATCTCGGGTTTGCTTGACTAACTCTATTCTTTCCCTGGGTGCCATCCTGCGGCTTGCATGAACAATAGGATGAGCATTTGGAACCAAGTCAATTCTGAATTCAATTTCTCTGTGTTGAGGTAAAGATTTTACTTCTTCGAACATGTCTGGAAATTCCCGGACAATAGGTATGGACTTCAGACTAGGTTTGGGATATCCCAAATTATACATCAACTTATCCCTTTTAGGACTCGGGTCCTCACAAGAGATTTCAATGAAATTCCCAAATTTTGTATTAATCGAAATTGTTCGATTGTTACAATCTAATTTTGCCTTGTATTTTGTTAGCCAATCCATTACGAGTAAGATTTCAAATTCATTAAAATCGAGAAAAAAGAGACTGATAGGAAATTGATGACAATAATACAACATAGGAATGTCTCTACATCATAGACAAAGGTTCGCAGGGCCACCAACTGGATTCTTTACGCAAATGGGCTCGTCGAAAAATTTAGGTTCAAGTTTTAATTCATTTACGGTTTGTTGGGAGATAAAGCAACGTGTGGCTCCTGTGTCAAATAAAACTCTAACAGCTCTATCATAAATAAGAAGGTTACCTTCTAAAACTCCTTTCCTTTACCTGCTTTAGAGGTTGAAGGTTTATCTTCGATCGCATACACCTTCGCTACTTGAGCTTTCTTCATTTCTGGGCAATCTTTAACTTCATGTCCTGGTTTTTGACAGTAATAGCATTTCCTGGGTCTTGTTTGTATAGATTGATTTGTCTTTCCTTGTTTCTTAGGCTTCATACATCTACTCGAGTAATGGCCCTTTTGTAAACAATTAAAACAAGTAACGCCTTTTGCCTTATCCTCTTGATTATTCTTCTTCTCCTTTCCCTGCCATGGTTTCTTCCCTCCGGACTTCCTTTTCTTCCAATTGGGATTGCTTGTATTTCCTTTTTCCTTCAGGACTTCCTGCATATCTAGGGTAGCATATCGATAACCCATATCGATCAAATCACAAAAAGATTCTTTCACATAGGCTGTCATTCTTTCATGGAATTTCTTATTCATTCCATGAATAAACCTTTCATTTTTCTTCAGGGGGTGTTTACTAGCTTCGGACCAAACCGAGATAACTCGTTGAACTTATTCAAATATTCTTCGAACGATAAGCTTCCCTGCTTCAAGTCCATAAACTCCTTGTACATTCTGGAGAAACCAGCAGAAGGCATATAGCGTTTTTCAAACACTTCCTTAAATCGGTCCCAAGTGAACTCATCTTCCGGCTCATCCACTGTAACTATCTCCCACCAAGCTAGAGCTTCCTCTTGGAGTTGCCAAGAAGCTATTAGTCGCATTTGATCGTCCTCTAACTTCAACCCTCTAAAAGTTCTTTCACACGATCTAATCCAAGCTTGTGCTTCAACAATAGACTCTTTGCCTGTGAACGGCTTTCCACCAAGTTTGGAAAAACTTTTATATAAATCAGCCAGATTCGGCTGAGGTTGAGTAGGTATAGATTCTTCTACTATTGCAGGGACTTGATTTGTTAAAGTGGTATTTCCTCGTCCCCTAGCTCGTCCTCTTCGCTCGCTCATTCTTACTATCTGTAAATAGTAAGAAATTGATTTAGGTATATGGACGAGATATCTTAGGGGATAACGGTTAAAAGAAATAGACCAAGAAATTTTAGGTTTCGTCTCTCGGTTTATGCTCATTCTAAGGTATTCTTCACCCTATCTCTAATGACCACCTAATGTGTTATACTTCATTGCTAAATTTCTTACTCAACCTTTAACTCTGATGCCACTTGTCACGGTCCACCCGACAACGACCCTATAACGATCCACCATGGCTGACAATGGTGCCCCTCAGTTTACTTTTACGGCTAGCCTTTCGACTCAATTCAACCAATCCATACCCGGGACGTGTAGGGGTAAGAGTCTCCCGTTCGCCACCAAACGCGAAGCGAGAACCCTCTATCATGCTGTAATGAAGTAAAATAGGTAACTACTACATGAGTATGCCATTCCTCGGTTGTTACCGACCTTTATCCGAGGGCCCTCAACCACAAAGTAATAAATATGTAGCAACCACATAGGTTAAATGTCTGGGATCATACCATGATCCACCTTTTTCCAGAAGGAAATGGACATACCCTAAAGGGCGCGACCCTCATAACCATGCCATATCTTTCCTGTTTCGACAATTTTTAGGGTGTGAGGTCCAACGAGGTCTCGTCCACAAAGCAACACATTACACAAAAGCCATGCTTCGATCAACAAATGATCAGCAACAATCAGTAGCACTCAGCATGCACACTACCAAATTGGGAGTATATCACTAATAACCATCAACTACATAACCTCTGAGCTCGTACGTCTTAGAGAAGGGGGTTAAGCTAAGAGAATAAATTCTCCTCCACCAATAGAAATTTATTTGAAAGAAATCAGCTTTATATCTCAAAGTGTAATGTCAGACATACAACCATACAAGTTTGTTTCGGGTTCGAACAGAACTGAAGGAACTCCTAAAGAAGCCCTTGCAATCCGGGCATCTACAACCCCGATCAGACTCCCCATCACATATGAAGATCTCTATACCGGAGCAACTCAGTGCAGAGTCATTCAACGGGTTATCCTATCATTCTCGAGGACACCCAATCTTCACCACCATCTTCAAATGCTATCTATTTCATCATATCACTATTCGGAATGGGTTGTATGACACAAAGTCCTCTCCCGGCTAAACCTAATAGCGAGCGCTTGATTTAAAAACACGTGGATATATCAATCACAAAGATTCATCATCAAGATTCGATGTGGGTTTCGGATAACCAACTGGAATCCGACTCCCTGTCGCATCGAAATTCAAATGACGTTTTACGAGCCAAAGGTTTTTCACATTCACATAGTAATATATTCATTACAGATATCACAACTTAGCATAAAGCAATTCATATCACATAGTACCACAATCACATATCAGGGATATCAATCAATACAAAGCATTTAATAATAATCAATCATCTACAATTTAGATGAATTAATCGGGTGATTAAAATAAGATAATTTTACCCAAACTATTTTTTATAGAAAAGAAATCATTTTCCATAAATTATTATAATTTTATATGATTGTTTGGATGTTAGGAAGTGATAATATTAAATTACTATCATTGATTATTGAATAACAAACTGAAAACATAACCAAAGGTTATGAAATGAATCCATACACAGATGGAATTTGTAAATATAAATTGTAAATTTGATTTATAATTTGAAATAGAATTCCAGAGAAAAATTCGAAAGAATTTGAAAATTTTGAAAATTTGGAAAAGATTAAATTCTCTTGGAGTTTGGAAATGGTTTTCAAAGGTTTGGAAAAATGTTTTGAAGGGATAAAAGCACTAAACTCTTTTTGATCACTGGAAAATAACTTCGGTGATGACTGTAGTGTCATCGATGTTCATTTTCGAGTTTCCAGGTGAGGAATTACTACTGAATTATTTTAAATGGAAGATGTTTATAAACTGGGTTTGGTTTTGGGAATTCAAAAGATAATTTGAATTGATTTCAAAAATGATTTTGAAATGTTGGAAAGACTCTGGAATCTGATAAAAATAGTTACAGAATAAAATTTATTAAGGTAGAAAATAAAATTGTGAATGAATAAATGAATTTACAATTGCGAGTAAATGAAAGCGAAATTGAATGTTGAAATTCATTTCGAATTTGTAAGTAAATAGAATTGGAATTGAATTTGGTTTGTGATAAACAAAGCGAAGTATTGAAATAAAATTTGTAAGTGAAACTAATTAAAGAAATGACAAAGCAAATATGGTTTGGAATGAATTGAATTCAATAATTATAAATGAAAGGTAAATTGAATTCATATGGAATTTGAAATCCAGTTTAAATATAAGTAGATATTAACCGAAGTGTCAAACTGAAAGTATGTAAAATATTTGTGTTGGACATTTGAAATTATAATATTTGACTGAATTTAAACATTAGTTTAACTTGAATTTTAAAAATAGCTGGTTATTTTGCAATAAAACTTCTGAACTTAATTATTGAAACTTGGGTAAAATATTTAATCCTGAGTTTTAGGCTTGTTAAAAATATTTTCAAGGCTTAGAATATTTAAATTGATGATACTGAAGATAATGAAAGCTTCAGAATTGAATTTGAAAATGATTTGTTCAGTTTTGGAATTTTATTGTTTATATCGATATTTAAAAATAGCCATCTGAGGCACAGTCTCGGAATTCGATGAAACCAGTTCCATTGGATCCGTAATATTTTATTATTATCGGATTTCAATTTTCGTAGTGTTTGGAGTGATCATTTGGTCGTACGATAAGAAAATGCACTGAAATTTAGATCGAGATTTGACTTGATAGTTGGGTCCAAAAAGCTATCTTCTCCGTACGATCAAATTTGGCCTTGAAACCTTTTCCATTGCGTTTGGAATAGGCGTATAACATTATAAACGCCTGGCGGCATGCCTCGATAGGAGTTCGATATTTTGAACTTCGATTGGAGACAATTTAAATTTAAATTTAAATTAAATATTTATATTCACCTGCAATACCCAAATTTAACAAGTTTCTTTCTTTACATCATGTGTCCCCTTTTCTCTGCACAATTTTAACACGTGTTCGTTCCTTAGTAAAATAAAAATAATAAAACAAGTAAACGAAATTTTCTTCGTTTAAAATTAAACAATAGCTTTAGAAAAAAATAATGGCCGAATAAGTGAGTTTCATTTCCTTAGATGATTTCAAATCGAAATCGTGAATTCCTTCAAAAAAATAAAATCAAGCTAGGGCTCGTTCGAAAAAATCATGGAGGTAATTTCTAAAGCAATCGTCGAAGTTAACGTGAGGCTCAGCCTCGGCAACCGGCGAAGGGGGCGCTTGATTTCGAAGCTGCGATGGAGGGTTTGATCATCGTGGGTGTCGCACGACGCAGAGGATGTCGTGGCTAGCGATGTGCGTGCGAAGTTAAGCGATTATCGATCGAGGTATCGCGATTTCGTGGAGTTTGAGGGTTGGAAAGCAAATCATCGAGCACCAAGGCCGGCGATTGCAATACGTTGGCATTTGGGGCGATCGAATCGTGGAGCGGCGTAGTCGCAATCGTGCGTGCAAGCTCGTGATGCAGAAAGAGGCCACGGCACGTACTGGTAACGGCAGTGGAATAGGGAATCTCGGCGTCGACAAGCTTGTGTGTGTGATGGTAGGTAGCAAATTTATTTCTTTTCAATTCAATTTAAATTGTATTTGGGTTTTTTTAATCATGTACGGTAGACCAAAATATAAATGAATATACATACAGTTAAGAAAGAAAAAATAGAATGCATGTATAAACAGTAATATTTATTTTTGTAAAATCATTGGATAACTAAAACTATCAAAATGAAAATTGATTATTCGATTATTTTGAATATAAATAAATTGTATAATTGTTTATACAAGATCTAATACTATGAAGAAAAAGTTGAGATTGGATTGGATTGCAAAAAAAGGGCAAAGGTGAGATCTTCTCATCCAAATAAATATTGGAATTTCAGTTATTGACTGGCTATTTGATTGTGATAGTATATATAGTAGTGTGTGTGTGTATACATATGGAGTGATTGATTTCCCGCATTATATAGTGGATGAGACCCTATGCGTCGCATAATAGCAGATGATATTATATAAATGCCATATACCGCGATATTCCACCTCGAAGTGGAATTGATATTTAATTTTTGTGCTAACATCTGTGGATGCAGGGAAACAGGTTGGAGGAATCCACTAGATTCCTCAAATATTTGAATTTGTTTCAATGTTGTATGTTGATTTATTTATAATCGGTGTATGATTATATTTGTGATTGAAATCGTTGAAGGTCGTGGTTTAGCCGAATATATTTTTGGTATCATAGGATACCAGATATATAAAATTGGATTTTTGGAAATTAAAGTAGAAAACTTTAAGTGAATTAATTTTAAAGAATTAGGTGTATTTAAAATAAGGAATTTAAAGGGGTAAATATTAAATTTTGAAATCTTATCGAATAAATTCCAAATATATGGAAAATATTTTAATAAAGGGATTTTATGTAATATTGTTCAATAAGTGAGAATTTTATTGAAAATTCAGATTTTAAATAGTTTGGAAGAAATAAAGGAGTTTATTTTAAAAGAGATAAATTTTGGAAATCAAAATAAATTTTTGAAATAAAGTTGGAAATCAATTTGGTGTTTGAAATAAATTTGAGAATCAATTTGAAATTTGATTTGGTATTTGTAAATAAATTTTGGGAAATCGATTCTGAAATCTATTTGGTGTTTGAAATAAATATTGAAAACATCAATTTGGAATTTGAATTGGTGTTGGGATAAATTGGGAAATCAATTTGGGATTCGATTTGGTGATTAAAAGTAAATATTTGGAAATCGATTTTCAAAATAGTATATCGGTGGATATTTGGAAATTTAAATTCACTATGGGAATTTATAAAGGAAAGGGAGATTTGTTTTAAAAATAAAGATTAGTTTATTTTTAAAAGTGTGGAAAAAATTTACGGATTTGGAATGTGAATTTAAAAAGAAATCAAGAGGGATTTTTTGATTGATTTAAATGAACCGTTTTAGAATGGTAAGTGTATTTTCCTTGGAAAGCCGAGTATGTTTTTAAAGTAGCTTTCAAATATAAATTAAAAGTTCTAAAGTTGGTTTTTGAAAAAGGATGTTTGTGGATAAATTATTTTCTTAAGTTATTTTTAATTCTTTGAAGTAAAGATTTATTTAATTTGTTATAGAAGTGTTTAGTAAAGATTTAATTGATATTTGATTAGAAAATGGTTATTTAAATAGTTACACTCTATCTAACAATTTTATTTTAAAATTATTTTGGACTTAAGTTTATATGAAGTATTAGTATAATATTTTCATAACTAATATTTAAGCAAGTGTTTTAAAATAGTTTTATTTTAAATGTTTCCAAGTATATTTTGGATAAATGTTTTAAATTATTTTTAAAGTATTTGAAATGGGCAAATTTTCAATGGAAATAAATAATGTTTGGAAATTTATTCCACGTGAGGAAAGTGATTTGAAATTTGTTTTCAAAGGATTGAAATGTGAAAAGTGATTTGAAATTTGTTTTCAAAGGATTGAAATGTGAAAAGTGATTTGAAATTTGTTTTCAACTCATTGAAATGTAAAAAAATATCTTGCGAAGATATTTTGAAAATAAATAATTTGGGAAAATTATTTAAATTTGGTGATTTTTGTAAATATTGATTGGTAGTTAGATAACCAACTATCAATATTGGCCTTTAAACGGCGTATGAATTTCGATGCGACTGGGGTCGGATGCCGAATGGTTATTCGAAAACCAAATCGAATCTTTGTGTTGGATCTTTTATTTAAAAAGATCAAAGTGGAAATTTGTTATGATTTACTTGAAATCTGAATGTAACACTTATTTTAAAATAAGCGCTCGTTATTTGGATTACCCAGGAGAGGACTTTGTGTCATAAAACCCATTACGAATAATGGTACGACGAAATAAGATTGCATTTGAAGATGGTGTTGAAGACCGGGTATTTTCGAAACCGAAAGGGTTACCTGTCGAATGTCTCTACACCGAGTTGTTCTGGTATAGAGATTTTATCACACTTTGTGAAGGGGATTCCGTACGTGATTAGTGAATATCTGAATTTGCAAGGGTTTCTTTTAAGTGCCTTCGGTTCTGTTCAATCCTGGAACGGACTTGTATAGATGTGTGTCTGACGTTACACTTTGAGATGTAAAGCTGGTTTCTATCAGATATATTTCTGTTGGTGGCGGAGAATTTATTCGCTTAGCTTAACACCCTTTTCTGAGACGTACGAGGTCTGAGGTTATGTAGTTGATGGTTACTAGTGATACATTCCTAATTTGGTAATGTGGCATACGATGTGTTGCATATCATTTGTTGATCGAAGCATGGCTTTGTGAAAAGCGTAGCTTTGTGGACGAGACTTCATCGGACCTCACACCTCGGAAATGGTCGAAACCGGAAGAATGCGACAAGGTTATGAGGGTCGCGCCCTTTAGGGTATGTCATTTTCTTCTGGAAAAGGGTGGTATCATGGTATGGAGCCCAAATATTTAACCTACGTTATTGCTGCAAAGTTATTACTTTGTGGTTGAAGATCCTCGGATAAAGGTCGCTAACGATCAGGGAATGGCATTCTCGTGAAGTAGTTACCTAGTTACAGAGGTAACCTGGCATTGTGTTGGCAGAGAGCTGGTTAAGTTCTCGAGGCGTTCCCATGTGGCATAGGAAGTTCCTTAGCCTAATCATTTGTTGGAAATCCAAAGAAACAATACGCGTCCTGTACGGTTTTAGTTGTATAACTTGGCTTTTACTCATGGCAGTGACCCGCTGTTTAATTGGTAGTTATAGTAGGCATAGTATGAATTGTCTATGCTGGCTAAGATTAAGATTATACTTTCGAAATTATTTTTGCACTATGCGCTGATAATATTATAAAAAGGATTTTGCGTATCATGCATGTTTTACCATCTTAAGGAGAAATCTTCTTCAATTCTGCGTTTGCATTGTGTGTGTGTGGCGGGAGGCCTTATGGTAGTTTCATTTTCCAAAAGCATAGCGGATTTCTTTTCCTTTTCTCGATGAAAATAACTGTTTTTAAGATCTCACACCAGTCCCATGACTGACCTGGAGTTTATTGTTCCCTTTCTAAACTATGGGTGCTTATAATTTTCCACACGGGCAGCCTAGAGTCAGGTTATCATTGTTCTAGGGCGAAGTCAGAAAAAAATATGCTGTGGAGATCTGAAGTTCAAGCTGGATGGCGAGGCGTATCACTAGTCTATAATATTTCTGTTGCGCTGTTGTGTTGTTGTAAACTCTGATAATGTGATGTATAAAACTAATATAGTGTTTTGTTTTAAAGATTATTCATTTATCTATTATGTATTGTTCCGTTGCGAAATGTGAGATTCTTTTATTATTTCTGTTTCTTCTTCTGTCTTCTTCCTCTTTAACCCTAACAGTTCGGTTTTTCGGCATTCGATTATGCGACATTTGATATAGTGGGCGTATTGATGTCGACTTTCGGACGTCGAAAAATCGGGTCGTTACGGAATGGTATCATAGCACCCTGTGATGGTCTAGGCTTTTCAACCATCGACAGTGGCCACTCTCCACCGTGGCACACAGTGGTACCTCAAATTTGCTTTTACGGCCAGCCTCTCGACTCGCAACCAACTTAAGGCCTTATACTACCTCTCAGGGATATGTAGGTGTAAGAGTCTCCTGCTTGCCACCAAACACGAAGCGAGAACCCCCTACATGCTGTACTGAAGCAAATCCGATCCCTATCAACAACGTTAATTACTGGTATTGACCAGAATCCATATACCACTCAATAAACCAATCGACACAATATAAAACAATTTTATATTCACTAACAAATACGTGCTCATATCTTTTATTACACTCAAACTCATTCTAGAGTACTACTGACTTTATCTCTAATGAGTAATCCCCACCAGAGCCAAGGTTGTCGCTTAACCAAATGCTCTGGTACCACTCTTTAACAACCCGATTTTTTGATGCCCGAAAGTAGACATTAATACGCCCACTGTATCAAATGTCACACAATCGAATGCTCAAAAACCGAACCATTAGGGTTAAAGAAGAAGAAGACAGAAGAAGAAACAGAAACAATAAAAGAATCTCATATTTCGCAGCGGAATAATATATAATAGATAAATGAATAATATTTAAAACAAAAGCACTATATCAGTTTTATACATCACATTATCAGAGTTTACAAATACACAATAGCGGAACAGAAATATTATATACTAGTGATACGTCTTGCCATCCAGCTTGAACTTCATATCTCCACATCATATAATTTTTTGATTTCGCTCCAGAACAATGATAAACTGACTCTAGGCTATCCGTGTGGAAAATTATAGACACCCAGAGTTTAGAAAGAGAACAATAAACTCTAGGTCAGTCATGGGACTAGTGTGAGATCTTAAAATCAGTTATTTTCACAAAAAAAGGAAAAAAATCCGCTATGCTTTTGGAAAATGAAACTACCATAAGGACTCCCGCCACACACACAATGCAAATGCAGAATTGGAGGAGATTTCTCCTTATGATAGTCAAACATGCTTGATACGCAAAATCCTTTTTATATTATTATTAGTGCATAGTGTAGAAAACATTTCGAAAGTATAATATTAATCTTAGCCAGCATAGACATTTCGTACTATGCCTACTATAGCTACCAATTAAACAACGGGTCACCACCATAAGTAAAAGGCAAGTTATACAACTAAAACCGTACAGGGAACGTATTGTTTCTTTGGATTTCCAACAGATGGTCAAGCTAAGGAACTTCCTATGCCAAATGGGAACGCCTCTGGAGGGACGCCATGAGAACTTAACCAGCTCTCTGCCAACATAAGGCCAGGTTACCTCTGTAGCTAGGTAACTACTACACGAGTATGCCATCCTCCGATCATTAGCGACCTTTATCCGAGGATCCTCAACTACAAAGTAACAAGCGTAAAGTAATAAATTTGCAGCAACCACATAAGTTAAATATCTGTGCTCCATACCATGATACCACCCATTTCCAGAAGGAAATGACATACCCTAAAGGGGTCGACCCTCATAACCTTGCCACATTCTTCATGTTTCGACCATTTCCGAGGTGTAAGGTCCGACGAAGTCTCGTCCACAAAGCTACGCTTTTCACAAAGCCATGCTTCGATCAACAAATGATCAGCAGCACTTCATATGCCACATTACCAAATTGGGAATGTATCATTAGCAACCATCAACTAGTAATCTCTGAGCTTGTACGTCTCAGAGAAGGGTGTTAAGCTAAGAGAATAAATTCTCCGCCACCAACATAAATGTATTTGATAGAAACCAGCTTTACATCTCAAAGTGTAACGTCAGACACACATCCATACAAGTCCGTTATGGGATCGAACAGAACCGAAGATACTTTAAAGAAGCCTTGCAAATTCGGATATTCACTAATCACGTCCGGAATCCCCATCACAAAGGGTGATAAAATCTCTATACTGGAGCAACTCGGTGCAGAGACATTCAACAGGTAATCCTTTCATATTCGAAAATATCCGGTCTTCAACACCATCTTCAAATGCAATCCCATTTCATCGCATCATTATTCGAAATGGGTTTTATGACAAAAAGTCCTCTCCCGGCTAATCCGAATAACGGACGCTTATTTTAAAATAAGTGTTACATTCTGATTTCAAGTAAATCGCAACAAATTTCCACTTTGATCTTTTTAAATAAAAGATCCATTACAAAGATTCGATGTGGTTTTCGAATAACCATTCAGCATCCGACCCCGGTCGCATCGAAATTCAAACGCTGTTTAAAGGATAATATTGATAGTCGGTTACTTAACTATCAATCAATATTTACAACAATCACCAGATTTAAATAATTTTCCTAAATTATTTATTTTCAAAATATCTTCGCAAGATAGTTTTTTTACATTTCAACGCTTTGAAAACAGATTTCTAATCACTTTTCACATTTCAATCCTTCGAAAACAAATTTCAAATCACTTTTCACATTTCAATCCTTTGAAAACAAATTTCAAATCACGTTCTTCATGTGGAATAAATTTCCAAATATTATTTATTTCCATTGAAAATTTGCCGAGTTCAAATACTTTAAAAATAATTTAAAACACTTATCCAAAATACTTGGAAACATTTAAAACTATTTTGAAACACTTGCTTAAATATTAGTTATGAAAATATTATACTAATATCTCATATAAACTTAAGTCCAAAATATTTTAAATTAAAATTATTGGATAGAGTATAACTATTTACATAACCATTTTCTAATCAAATATCAATTAAATCTTTAAATAATCACTTCTATAACAAATTAAATAAATCTTTACTTAAAAGATTTAAAAACAACTTAAGAAAATAATTTCTCCATAAACATCCATTTTTAAAACCAACTTTCGAACTTTTAATTCATATTTAAAAGCTATTTTAAAAACGTACTCGGCTTTCCAGGGAAAGTACACTTTCCATTCTAAAACGGTTCATTTAAATCAATCAATAAATCCTTCTTGATTTATTTTTAAATTTACATTCCAAATCCATAAATTTCTTTCCACGCTTTTAAAAATAAACTAATCTTTTTTTTTAAAGCAAATCTCCTTTTTCTTTATAAATTCTCATAGTGAATTTAAATTTCCAAATATCTGCCGATATATGATTTTAAAAATCGATTTCCAAATATTTACTTTCAATCAACAAATCAAATCCCAAATTCATTTCTCGATTTATCCCTACACCAAATCAAATTCCAAATTGATTTTTCCAACATTTATTTCAAACACCAAATCGATTTCAGAATTGATTTCCGAAAAATTATTTTCAAATTGATTCTCAAATTTATTTCAAACACCAAATTGATTTCCAAATTAATTTCAAAATTTTATTTTGATTTCAAAATTTTATCTCTTTTAAAAAAAATCCTTTATTTCTTCCAAACTATTTAAAATCTGAATTTTAAATAAATTCTTCAACTATTAAACAATATTACTTAAAATCCATTTATTAAAATCTTTTCCCATATTTTTGGGATTTATTCGATAAGATTTCAAAATTCAATCTTTACGCCTTTAAATTCCTTCTTTTGAATTCACCCAATTCTTTAAAATGAATTTACTTAAAGTTTTCTACTTTAATATCCAAAAACCCAATTTTATATTTCTAGTATCCTACAATACCAAAAATATATTCGGCTAAACCATAGCCTTCAAGATTTCAATCACAAATATAATCATACACATATTATAAATAAATGAACACACAACATTGAAATAAATTCAAATATTTGAGGTATCCAGTTGGATTCTTCCAACCTGTTTCCCTACATCCACAGATGTTAGCACAACAATTAAATATCAATTCCACTTCGAGGTGGAATATCGCGGCATATGAGATTTATAAAATATCATACGCTATTATACGACACATAGGTTATCATCCGCTGTATAATGCGAGAAATCAATCACTACAAATATATATATATACTACTATATATACTATCACGGTCAAACAGTCAATTAATAACTAAAATTCCAATTTTTATTTGAGTGAGAAGATCTCACCTTTGCCCTTTTATTTGCAATCCAATCCAATCTTGATTTTTCTTCATAGTATTAGACCTTGTACGAACAATTATAGAATTTATTAATATTCAAAATAATCGAATAATCAATTTTCGTTTTGACAGTTTTAGTTATCCAATGATTTTATTTTAAACCAATTTTCCAAAAATAAATAATACTTATATTCATTTATATTTTGCTATACTGTACATGATTAAAAACACCCAAATACAATTCAAATTGAATTGAAAACAAATAAATTAGCTACCTGCCATCACACACACAAGCTTGCTAATGCTAAGATTCCATATTCCACTATCGTTCCCAGTACATGCCACGTCCACTTTCTGCATCACGAGCTCGCACACGCGATTGCGACTACGCCGCCCCACGATTCGATTGCCCCAAATACCGACGTATTGCCATCGCCAGCCTTGGTGTTCGATGATTTGCTGTCCAACCCTCAAACTCCATGAAATCATCAAGCCTCGATCAATAATCCCTTAGCTTCACACGTCCATCACTAGCCACGCCATCCTCTGCTTCGCGCAACACCCAAGATGACCGAAGCCCTCCATCGCAGCTTTGAAATCGAGCGCCCCCTTTTGCTTGTTACCGAGGCCAAGCCTCACGATAACTTCGACGATTGCTTCAGAAATTACCTCTATGATTTTTTTGGACGAGCCCTAGCTCGATTTTATTTTTCTGAAGGAATTCGCGATTTCGATTTGAAATCATCTGAAGAAATGAAACTAATTTATTCGTCCATTATTTTTTTCTAAAGCTATTGTTTAATTTTGAACGAAGAAAATTTCATTTACTTTTTATTATTTTTATTTTACTAAGGAACGAACGCATGTTAAAATTGTGCAGAGAAAAGGGGACATGTGCTATAAAGAAAGAAATGTGTTAGGTATTGTAGGTGAATACAAATATTTAATTTAAATTCAAATTTAAATTGTCTCTAGTCGACGTTCAAAATTTTAAATTCTATCGAGGCGTGCCTCCAGGCATTTATAATGTTATATGCCTATTCCGAAAACAATGGAAAAGGTTTTGAGGCCAAATTTTATCGTACGGAGAAGATATCTTTTTGGACACAGCTATTAAATCAAATCTCGATATAAATTTCAGTACATTTGCTTATTGTACGTCCAAATGATCATCCTAAACACTACGAAAATTGAAATCCGATAATAATACAATATTACGGATCTAATGGAACTGGTTTCGTCTACTGTGCCTCGGATGGCTATTTTTAAATATCGATTTAAATGATAATATTACAAAACTGAACAAATCATTTTCAAATTCAATTCTGAAGCTTCCTTATCTTCAGCATCATTAATTTAAATTTCTAAGCCTTGAAAATATTTTTAACAATCCTAAAACTCAGGATTTAATATTTTACCCAAATTTCGATAATTAAATTCAGAAATTTTATTGCCAAATAACCAGATATTTTTGAAAATCAAGTTAAACTAATGTTTAAATTCAATCAAATATTCTAATTTCAAATGTCCAAAATTGCGGGTCGTCGCATTCTTCCCCCTTAAAAGAATTTTGTCGCGAAATTACTAGTTAAGAAGAATGATTCTTAGCTCATTCGTTATCTTTCCAAAACCAAATAATTTTATCAACTTGCCTAGAACAAATCTTTTTATTAGAGACCCATTATCAATTCAACTACTTTCGAATCTTAACCACAAACTCCAGACAATATTGCTTTCTTAACCAATTCAAATTTTAAACTTTTAAAATTTTCGAAAAATTTCGCCAGCGATTCCTTTGCGCGGCTACCTCGGTACGACTACAAAACGCCACTATGGACCCTCAAATTCAAGAAGAAATTGAAAAGCCAAGCGGCTAGACAAGAAAGTCATCAAATTTCATATAGAAATTCAAGTACATACCTTTTGTCGACCATTTTAAATTATCTTCGAAATCAAATCCTAATTTCTTTTCCTTTTAACACACCTGTATATCCTGCTTATCACTTTACACATTTCTTTATAATAGTTTGAATATTTATTTTATTCAAATCCGTACGATGTCCGTATATCATTCATATGCAATATCAAATCTGATCGCTCACTTGATCACATAATTTCACCTCCGAACTAGTATCGTCCACCCGACTTCCTAGTGCGGAACTCAGATCTGATTTCTTGATCAGAAATCGTCATTCTCCTTGCATAGCCGTAAAATATGATAGAGAATTTCGAATCAACCAAAAATCCATATCCAGGTTCGTCGTCGAAAATCAAGTGAAAAATTCCAATTCGGATCGATATAACTATCTCGAAATTCTGTGCTCGAATTCTGGATCAAATCGCTATGCAAATAAATAATATACGTACATCCTACGTATTTATTCCAATTGATTATTAACTATATCAACTTTCTTTGGTTTTATTCACATTCATTTTTCATTTACTTATTCACAATTACCATTTCACAATTTCCAGCTTAAACTTCATTCACTTTTTAATTAGGATATTTCCACAATTTACTTAAGAAATACACCATTCGTTTTCTTATTTCAACACAAATATTTTACATACTTTTAATTTGCCACTTCGGTTAATATCTACTTATATTTAAACAGGATTTCAAACTCCATATGAATTCAATTTGCCCTTCATTTATAATTATTGAATTCAATTCATTTCAAATCATATTTTCTTTGTCATTTCTTCAATTAGTTTCACTTACAAATTTTATTTTAATACTTCGTTTATCACAAATCAAATTCAATTCCAAATCCAGTTCTACTTACAAATTCGAAATAAATTCCAACATTCAATTTCACTTTCATTTACTCGCAATTGTAAATTCATTTATTCATTCACAATTTTAATTTCTATCTTAATAAATTTTATTCCATAACTATTTTTACCAGATTCCAAAGTCTTTCCAACATTTCAAAATCATTTTTGAAATCAATTCAAATTATCTTTTGAATTCCCAAAACCAAACCCAGTTTGCAAACAACTTCCATTTAAAATAATTCGAAAGCAATTCCTCTCCTGGAAATTCGAAAATGAACATCGATGAAGCTACAATCATCGCCGAAGTTATTTTCCAGAGGTTGAAAAGAGTTTAGTGCTTTTATCCCTTCAAATCATTTTTTCAAACCTTTGAAAACCATGTCCAAGCTCCAAGGGAATTTAATCTTTTCCAAATTTAAATTTTTTCAAATTCTTTCAAATATTTCTCTGGAATTCTATTTCAAATTATAAATCACATTTACAATTTATGTTTACAAATTCCATTTGTTATGATTTATTTCTTAACCTTTAGTTATGTTTTCAATTTCTTATTCAATAATCAATGATGATAATTTAATATTATCACTTCCTAACATTCAAACAACCTTATATAACTATAATAATTTACGGAAAATGATTTCTTTTCTATACAAAAATAATTTGGGTAAAATTATCTTATTTACCCTATTTTAAAACAATACCGTGTCGAATTATTCTATTCAAGTGTTTAGAGATCCCTATCAATAACGTTTATTACTCGTATTGACTAGAATCCATATAGCACTCAACAAACCAATCCAAACAATATAAAACAATTTTATATTCACTAAAAAATACGCGTTCATACCTATTATTACACTCAAACTCATTCTAAGTACTACTGACTCTATCTCTAATGAGTAATCCCCACCAGAGCCAAGGTTGTCGCTTAGTCAAATGCTCTGATACCACTCTCGATTGGTAGGCTTTTCAACCATCCCAGCCCCGTCATGGCTCACAATGGTACCCTGACCTTGCTTTTACGGCCAGCCTTTCAACTTCTTCACCTAACCAGATTTAAATTGTTTTGGGTGTTTTTAATCATGTACAGTAGAGCAAAATATAAATGAATAAACATACAGTTAAGAAAGAAATCATATATATATAAACACTCTCAACTCATTCTAGGGTACCACTGACCCTATCCATAATGAGTAAACCCACCAGAGCCAAGATTCTCGCTTAACTTGCTTTGATACCAAATGTAATAGCCTGAAATTTTCGATCTTGAAAATTCCAGATAGTTAGGGAAAAGAAGAAAAGGGATAGAAGAAGAAGAAAACAGAAACACCAAAACACAGATTCTCCCATTCGCAGCTGTAACAACCCACATATTTTATGATTGAATATTTAAATATTTTGTTTAAATATTTTATCTTTAGTTGGATTACAGTCCGAAAAGTTACTTTTTGCATACGGTCGAATTTGGACTCGGGACCACTTCCATTGAGTTCAAAACGCCGTTTACGATCTTTTTAAGTATAAACTTTGATATGTTTGGAGTTAGCGGAATTTTGCTACTTTTTCACTTTGGACTTTGGGTTTGGTTTAGCCCATTAGCCTAAACTATTTACTCTAGCTCAACCCCTTCCCTTCATAACTTTGCTTTCATTTCCTAACACTCAAGCTTCATCAAAAATTGAGGAAGGAATGGGAAATTAAAACTCCAAGCTCCAGATCATTTGCAAATCCAACATCCAACTTTAAATTCAAAGAGAAGACATTGATTCAAGCTTCTTGGGTTGATTCTTCCTTGCTTTCAAGCTTCTTCATAATTTTGTGTAAAGGTGAGATTTTTATCTCACATCTTTGTCTATAACTATCATTGATTGTTGGGTATGGATTGCTAACACTTTTACATGTGCATTTGCTATTGATTCGGATTAAATTGGTGAAAATCCCAATTTTTAGTGTTTTGGGTTCAAATCCTTAAAAATCCAATCTTTGATGATTAAACACGTTTTTGGTGATGCACCGAGGAGCCAATACGACTGGGTAGCCTATGGGCATAATCCCCTAGCGTCCGTGCTCGATCGGCTGCAAATTGAGCGAGTTTTGAGCTCCAAAACCCTTAGGTCGCTCTACCTGCACAATGGTGATTTTCGGGCTGCAGTTGGCTCGTGCACAGTTAGGTCATTTCGCGTTAGGTCGCTCGGCCCCTTAGGTCGTAGCTCCCAAGGTCGTTCGGCCTGCACATGAACCTCTCGGCCTTCTTCTATTGCTAAGATCGCGCCAATTTAGGTCGTTCTCCCTTAGTTCACACGACCTTGTTTATTCATTAGGTCGCTAGGTCGCTAGGTCGCTCGGACCACTAAGTCGCGCTTGCACCTTAGGTCGTTGCTTGGCCTTGTTTCGTTAGGTCGCTCAGCTTTAGTCGTTAGGTCGCTCGGCCTTGTTTAGCTGCTAGGTCGCTCGGTTAGGTCTTTCGGCCTTGTTAACCGTTAGATCGTTCGCCCACTATGTCGCGCAGCCCCCTTATCTCTTAGGTCGTTGACCATCCTTAGGTCGCTCGACCTGATTGCACCGTTAGGTCGTGACATGTTGAGTCGCACCATCCCTTAGGTCGCTCACCCCTGCAGTTATGCCGCTACTCCTTAGGTCGTTCCACTTCTAGGTCGTGCTATGTTGAACCGCTAGGCTATTTCCACTTTGATGAATTCGGAATCGTATTCTTTGGATTTTATTCATGTCTTCGTGTGTGAATTTCTGTGATTGATCATTTCTACAATCATTTTTGTGATTTGTCATTTTAAAAATATACAAACCTTTACTTCACTCGTACGAGAAATCTAATTAAACAGCTTCGTAAGACAAGTGGTATGAAACGCTTGCGCTTACTTCGTCGGTCAATTCTTGGACTTGTTCGATTGAATCTCTTATGACAATATTCTAATGGAAATCTACAATTTGTTCGTAAATATTTAAGTTAAGCTAGATGTAACGACCCGAAATTTTCGAAGCCGAAAATTCCAAATAGTTATGAAAAAGAAGAAAGAGATAGAAGAAGAAGAAGAAGAAGAACAGAAACATCAACAACACACATTCGCGGCGGATAAAATATAATAATAAATAATAATAATAGCTTTCAAAAGAATACTATATATGCCGATTACATTTAATATACATCAGAGTTTCACATTATATACAGTCACTGAATATTTACAATTATCATGACTCAGATTAACAATAATATAAATACAGCGGAATACTCTATACGATATTGCCATCCAGCTCGCCTCCTGAGCTCCAGAACGTACCTACCTGAAAATCTGTAATACTAGGTCTGACCCGAGCGTTACACCAAAGTAACACCCGGGTCAGGCTGGAAACCAGCGTGAGTAAACCCAATTAACATGGAATATCAAAGCAAACAACTTACATGAACCCGGCGTAACATATATCAATTTATCCCATTCACAATTTTCTTTAGACAACCCTTATTTTAACATATCAATTTTCTAAGTATCAAAACTTAGATAAAATAATCCAATTCACTTAAATCATTTCATTCCTTCCTATTGATCTCACAAATCAATTTATAAAAATTCGAAGTAGTTTCGAGTATCTCCCCATACCCGATCCCGTTCTCTTCGAGTCTCATACCATCCTATCCCAAGTTATCCAAATGATAAACACAACACTTCATATCAGAGATATCAACTCGTTCAAAGCGTCCAATACCAATCAATCATTCATAAGCAAATTTTATCGCTTCTTGAATTTCTAACCTCCAATCACTTAGACTCCTTCATAATTAATTCCAAATCAATTAATTAATTAATCAACCCTTCCTTATTCATCTTAATTAATCACCCTGGATTAATTATCTTCCAATTCCATTGAAGAAATTATTTTTAATTAATTTCACGACATTAATTATTCTGACCAGATCAAGGAATAATCTTTAATTACTTCACAAATTAATTAACTATAATCAATTACATTAATTCTTAATTACTTATATTAATTTATTTCTTATGAGTCACATACGATTAATTCATCTTAATTAATCAATCTTTAATTACATCGTCGGTTATATAAATTAATGATTTCCAATTATGTCTTGATTTGTTCTATTCTAAATTAATTACTTTAATTCAACCCCAATATTAATCATTTTCGATTAATCTCAATCTGTAATTAACTATTCTTTTATTTACTTCATTAATAAATTAATTACTCCTTAATTAATTATCTTAATTAATCTCTTGATTAATTTCACAAAGCAATTATATTTTATTTTTATTTATTTCATTAAGGAATTACATATCAACCATCCATTGATTGTTTACATTAATTTAACTTAATCCTTAATTAATTCAAACCCTTAATTACTAAATTAATTAACACAATCATTAATTAATTGAATTAATTCATTACTCATTTAAATTATTCTACCTACTTAATGAATCACCAATCATTAAACCCTTATTAACTCGAGAATCAAACAAAACCAAAGTCACAGATTATCAGTACGCAATCAATCAACTCAATCAATCAGCCAATTATTTAAATTTAACCATTTAAATTTAAATAATACCAGATGAGTGAGATTTACTCACCTTTGCTTTATTTGCAATCCAATCCAGATCTCGACTAGGTTTTCCATGATGTTAGACCTTGTAAAAGTCATTTTATAATTTATCAATATTTGAATTAACCACATAATTAATCACCATTTACTTCCTAAATTTTCAACCTACAAATTTGATTTAAACCAAATTTTTATATAACTCCACTGTATATTTTAAACCCTTCTTATTTTTAACTCTTATAAAATAATTTACACACATATATATATATATTTAAAAACGGTTTCCTATGAAACCATACATAATCCCATGACATTCAAAATTCTTATTATATATAAAATTCCTAAAATCTTCCTGTATACATATTATATACATATATATCTTTCTTTTTTTTCCTTTTTTTTAAAAGAAAAACACTACTGTTAATACTTCACCTATTTCCATTTTCATCTATAAATATTTTCTGTAATTAAATAAATTTAAGAAATAAATTATCTTAACAACCTACTGTTAATTAATAATTTTTTTGTTTTCACATCTATACGTGTATGAACATTCCAAATTAAAACAGGTTGTACCTCACAACACATGCCATTCTCGATCGCCTATCAGCTTGACGCGACTCAACCCAACATCGTGCAACACCCCTTCTTCACGGTCGCGACCAACGACGCAGCCACACGCCCCCAAACCACTGCCGTAAGAGCTACCTTCACCACGAAGTCGACATCACAACGACACCTTGAGTTGACGGCCGAATTTCATCCAAATCACTAACCCTAGTTCGTCCCCCACATCGAACAAAAGCCAAAGTCGCCCCTTTCCATGCTCACTGTCGACCCAGGCTCTATCGAACTTGATTCGATTGAATCGCGTGGCCAAGAATCCCTCATTTTCCTCGGCCATTAAATTTTTCCTCTGAAGATTTCTTTTTTTTTATTCGAGTTTGATCCTATGCTTCAGAATAGAGAAAGAGGAACGGCTGATATAAATTGATTTAGATAGCTTCTAGCGTACGTTTGTTTTAAATAATTAAATATTGAAAATATCTCGTATCGTACCGTGAAACTCGAACCCCGAATAAGACCTGCCAACATGCGTTGATAAGGTTTTACCCACATTCCGAACCTAAGGGAACATGTTTCGAAGGCTAATTTGATCGTACGCGCGAGATACAGAAGTAAACGATCAATTTTAATTTAAATCGATTCAAATAAATTCGAAGCTTTTTGAGCTGCCAGGGTCAAACGACAACTTCGAATGCTACTAAAATTGAAATCTGATAATAATTAACTATTACGGATCCAATGGAACTGGTTTCATCAAATTCCGAGACTGTGTCTCGGAAGGCTATTTTTAAATTCAATTTAAACGATATATTATTAAAATTGAACAAATCACCTTTAATTTAAATTTCAACAATTTTATTATCTTCAGTATTATCATTATAAATTTTATAAGCCTTCGAATTATTTTAAACAGGCTTAGAATCTCAAATTCAACAATTTACCCAATTTAATTATATAATTCAACACTTTACTTATCTAATAAATATTAATACTCGGAATTCAAGCTAAAATTAACCTTTCAAATGTTAACATCAAATTTGTTATTCCATTTTAAATTGCTAAAATTTCCGGGTTGTCACATTCTCCCCCCTTAAAAGAATTTCGTCCCCGAAATTAATAGTTAGGAAGAATGAACCAATACCCGTTTACTTTTTCCAAAACCCACACTTCAACAGTCTTACCAACTATCCTTAATTTAAAGACCCACTATCACCTTACCAACTTCCTAAAACCTTCTATGGTTTCAACCAACACCCCTCACTCAATCGTCTAAATTTCAATTTAAAATCAAATTTGAATTATCAAAATTTTTCTAACTCCCTAAATTCCCGAAAATTTTTGCCAGCGTCTCCTTTGCGCGGCTAGCTCGGTACTACTACAAAAGGCCTCTACGGGCTCCCAAATTCCAAAAAGAAAACAAAAGCCAAGTGGCTACATCAAAAACCCAATCCAATTTCATATAGTAATTTAAATACATACCTTATTGTCGGGCAATTCAAATTTATCTTTTGGAACCAAATCCAATTTCTTTTCTCTTTAATACCTACAAATCTCACTTAGCAACAATATCCAATCGCAACCTTACAAATCATTTTATACGTTCTCATATATAGGTTTTCACATATACTGCTATTCAATTTTGTTGTTTCCGTTTTCATATGAATTCAATTTTATTTCGATTTCTAATATTGAATTTTATCTTTCATTAAAACTGATTCATGTTAGTTTCATTTACTAGTTTACTTTAATTTCCAATTTGAAATTGTTTTGTCGTTAACCAATTTTCCAAAAAATTTCTAACTCCCAAAATTTTCAGAAAATTTTGACAGAGTCTCCTTTGTACGCAGGAGCTTTTGCAATTTGAAAAAATATATAAATATGTATACATCAACCCACACGGTCGGAAAAAGAAAAAACAATTCATATTTCCTATTTTAATTGCGTAGGCGTACCTTTATTCAGCTTTTAAGCAAGCAGCTTATTTATTTTAGCAATTAGCATACCCCAAATCTAGCCAAACGGCTTCCCTTTACCTGTACTTACTCAATTTAAATATGTAAGTGTCATATATAGAAATTCTATTAGCATTTCACTTACTTTCAATGGCTAAACACAAGCATTTCAAAAACAATAAACACCAAATGCTTACCATAAGCGATTTATATAATTTAAAGCTAATCCAATTGCTTTCAACCAAATTTATATGCCATTACGTTCAATTCTAATGGTTTACAATGCAATTGTTCACATTCAATTCATTTTTAAGCAAAACAAACTCATATTCACTTCAATTAACTCAAAAACCAATTATATTTGCTTCCATTAATCCATAAAATTTAATTAAATCCAGTTTACGTTAAACAACATTTATTTCTACGCAATTTGATAACATCCATGTGAATAAATAATTACTTAAGTTTTATAACCTATAAAAATTGATTCCAACTCACTTTTATTTACTTCAATTCCATTTTAATTTATTCACAATCATTTTATTTAGCTCGACACATTCCATTCTTGTATACTGCTATCCATTCCCAAATTAATTCAATCCAACCTTTACTTAATGGGCTTTCACTCTTATTCGAAGCCAAACTTCCATAACTTTTAAGCAAGTGAATTTACTTTAGTTTATTCCAATATTAAACTTAAGTTTGCTTCTATTTGATTCTCATTTAAGCAACTTCCATTAAATTTAGTTAACTTATCCATTTTAAATTTTGATTTTAAATTCACCTTCACAATTTCCAAAATAATGTCCAACCACATACCTATGTCATTTATACTTTAAATTAATATACCACCAAATTAAAGTTCAGTCTGATAATCTTATTCCAATCACAATTTTGATTTAGTTTTTATTCTATCAGACTCCATCCATTTATTATTTAACTCAATAAACCCATTTAAAAAAAAATTAATTGCTTACTTAATTCGTTATCGAATTTATTTTATTAATACAAGGCCACTCTCAATTTATTTCTATTCACTTGGGTTTTGTTTTGCAACTCAAACATTGCTATTATAATCACTTTTCTTATATCCAATTTTCTTGCAAATATCATTAAACATTATTCAAATCAACCTTGAATTTTATTTGTAGTTCAAGCCATCACATTTTCAATCCAACTCTATTTTATTTTACAACATCTCTTCTTATTTAATTCATTATCAAATCCAAGTCGAATTCTAGTAACAATTCGAATTCATTTCCAAATTCCATTATTAACTTACAATCCATTTATTTACCCAAATTAAATTTTATTAACATACTCAATCAAACAATTATTTAGCCAATTAGCTTACTTCCAATTTTTTTTTTCAATATTCGATTTTATTACAAAAATCACTTCATTAAATTTTCCCGAGTTCAATTTAATTTTATAATTCCAGTTTGGATCTACCCTGATTTTTAAATCCACATAATAGTATTAAAATAGCTTTTTATAAAAAATATATCTTATAACTCGATGTCTCAACCAGTCCATCCTTGTTCTCACAGAAATTCAGTCATACGTTGATCAGGCGTAGGACTGAAAATCTATAAGTACTTGGTAAACCCATTTTCAAAACCCAGTGAAAATACTTGGAAAACAATTTTATTGAAAATACAGAAAATAGTTATTTTTTTTTTTGAAAATAGAGAAATATCTTTGGTGATAATGCTCTGGAAATCATCACCCCCATTCCATGGTCACAGTTACATACCAGGGTTACGTTGCAGTCACAACAAAAGTCCATGTAACTGTTGGCTCTCAGCGGCACACATGACTTACGCTACGGTAAACTCACCTCATAATCCTCAGGAACTAGTTTTGTCCGGACTCCTCACAGGATCAACTTTAGAACCCCCCTGGGCTCAAGGCAGCACCACCCGGTGGCACTCCTGAGAAGTTCATTTCAAGGGAGCGCCTTTTTCCCCAGAGCAATCATCAAAACACTTTATACTATACATATAGTATCCTCAAATCATACACCTAGTATGATATCATACAAAGCTCCTTTACACAAAATCGATTATCCCAAAATCGATAATTCTCAAAATAGGCTTTTCAAAACTCGATATTGATTTTTCCCAAAAATCAAAAGCCTTTCCCAAAATCCTCATAAGATCCTATATATATATATTCAGATATATATATAAATTTTTAAAACTTTGGATCCTTACTTTCTTGTATAAAACACCTTTTATACTCCAAACACTCTCAAAAACCATAGAAATATCCAATTTCCATCTTTATTCATTTCATATTTCTCAAAATATTCTTTCAGTTCAAAAGAACCATTTCACATTCCTTATTCACCTTTACATTAATCCCCATTTGGATTATTACTTCTATCCTTATCTCAGTTGGGTACTTTAATCAGTAATAGTTTGAACTCCGACCAGTTTAGAAAAATAGCTTGAAAATTTTAAAAATAGGTAAGTAGTTGAAAAATAATTATTAGTTTGCAAAATAATTGTAAAATAGTTAACTAATTATAAAATAGTTGGAAAATAGTTAAATAGTTATAGAAATCTTAAATAATTGCGAAATAGTTGTAAAATAGAAATTAATTCGTAACTTAGTTGAAAATTAGTAATTAGTGTATAAAACAGTTGTAAAATAGGTAAAGAGTTCCAAAACTAGTGGCAAAACCAGTATAAAATAGTTTAGGTTTTAAAAAGAAAGTTGTATAGTAAATAGATAAGAAAATAGATTTAAAACTATTTATATTAAAACAATTTACACTGAAAATGGTCTTGAGTCAAAACTGTTCACTTCCCCAACAATCCAATTTAAATTTCCATTCCATTTAAATTAACCCAATCCCAATTTAATTAACTCCAATTTCCATTGTACTTGATTCATTCCCAATTCAAATTGAATTGATTCTCAATTTCCTTCCAATTTCAGATCAAATTCCATTTGATCTTTAAACTTACAACCTTAAGTATAATTTCAATTTTACACCTTCTATTTATAATCAATTACATTCACATTTACTTTTAACTTAGAATTATACATTTTATTTAGCCAATATATTTTTATTATTCCATAAACATTTAATCAAGATTCCAGAGTTTAAACAAATTTCCAAATTTCAATATCACCTTAGAATTCAACTATATCCAAAATTCTTTGGCGAATTCAATTATCCCTTTGAATTTCAAAACTGAACCCAATTCACAAACACCCAATTTAAAACAATTTGGTAGCAAAATTTCTCTTCTAGAAACTCGAAAACGAACATCGATGATGCTGCAGTCATCACCGACGTTATTTTCCAGTGACCGAAAGAGTTTAATGCTTTTATCTCTCTAAAACACTTCCAATATGTTTGAAATAATGCTATTATTTCTCCAAAACCTTTGGAAACCACTTTCAATCCAAAGGAATTTTAGATTCTCCCAAAAATTTCAAATTCCCAATCCATCCAATTCATAATTAAACATTACTCTGGAATTTTCATCCTAGTTTATTTTCAAATATTCTCTGGAATTCTATTCCAAATTATAATCTCATTTATTTATGAAGTTTATTTCAATTTATAAAATACATTTACAATCTATATTTCAAATTCCTTTTTGATTTTAAACCAATTCCACTTTAATTACAAATTCCAAAGTTATTCTAATTACTTTGGACTAATATCCATTCAATTGAATCCACTTCAATTTCAATCATTACAATTCTATCCAAATCTTCCATTTAAATTTTTGAACTTATACATCTTCAATCCCAAATTCAATTAATTCAAATCGGGTTCAATTTGAATGAATTCAATTCCAACTTCAAATTTAAATCATCTCGAATTATATAAATTCGAGTTAAATTCTCAAGGATTGGTTTAACCTTGTTAAACCAAATTAACTTTGTTTATTTAAAGTTTCAAACAATTCTAATTTCTGAGTTCTAAATCTAGAATTTCACTTTTAATAAATTTAATTTTAATTTGGTTGTATTTTATATTACTTCATTTAATTCTAATTCTAGACTTCAATCTGGTTGTATTATATTGCTTATTGATTTAATTCTAAAGATTTTACAACCAATCGCCTTAATATTTATTAGAAGGAAATATCGCTTTATATATCAAAAATATATTTTTATATGAAATCATTTAAAATCTTTATATAAGAAAATAACAAGTACGCGCTCATATATATATATATACACTCAACTCATTCTAGAGTTCTACGAACTCTATTTAATGAGTAATCCCCACCAGAGCCAAGTTTCTCGCTTAACCTTTCAGCTCTGATACCAAATGTAACGACCCGAAATTTTCGAAGCCAAAAATTCCAGATAGTTATGAAAAAGAAAAAAGAGATAGAAGAAGAAGAAGAACAGAAACATCAACAACTCACATTCGTGGCGGATAAAATATAATAATAAATAATAATAGCTTTCAAAAGAATACTATATATGCCGATTACATTTAATATACATCAGAGTTTCACATTATATACAGTCACTGAATATTTACAATTATCATGACTCAGATTAACAATAATATAAATACAGCGGAATACTCTATACGATATCGCCATCCAGCTCGCCTCCTGAGCTCCAGAACGTACCTACCTGAAAATCTGTAATACTCGGTCTGACCCGAGCATTACACCAAAGTAACACCCGGGTCAGGCTGGAAACCAGCGTGAGTAAACCCAATTAACATGGAATATCAAAGCAAACAACTTACATGAACCCGGGGTAACATATATCAATTTATCCCATTCACAATTTTCTTTAGACAACCCTTATTTTAACATATCAATTTTCTATGTATCAAAACTTAGATAAAATAATCCAATTCACTTAAATCATTTCATTCCTGCCTATTGATCTCACAAATCAATTTATAAAAATTCGAAGTGGTTTCGAGTATCTCCCCATACCCGATCCCGTTCTCTTCGAGTCTCATACCATCCTATCCCAAGTTATCCAAATGATAAACACAACACTTCATATCAGAGATATCAACTCATTCAAAGCGTCCAATACCAATCAATCATTCATAAGCAAATTTTATCGCTTCCTAATTAATTCAATTGATTAGAATTGAATTTCTAACCTCCAATCACTTAGACTCCTTCATTAATTAATTCCAAATCAATTAATTAATTAATCAACCCTTCCTTATTCATCTTAATTAATCACCCTGGATTAATTATCTTCTAATTCCATTGAAGAAATTATTTTTAATTAATTTCACGACATTAATTATTCTGACCAGATCAAGGAATAATCTTTAATTACTTCACAAATTAATTAACTATAATCAATTACATTAATTCTTAATTACTTATATTAATTTATTTCTCATGAGTCACATATGATTAATTCATCTTAATTAATCAATCTTTAATTACATCGTCGGTTATATTAATTAATGATTTCCAATTATGTCTTGATTTGTTCTATTCTAAATTAATTACTTTAATTCAACCCCAATATTAATCATTTTCGATTAATCTCAATCTGTAATTAACTATTCTTTTATTTACTTCATTAATAAATTAATTACTCCTTAATTAATTATCTTAATTAATCTCTTGATTAATTTCACAAAGCAATTATATTTTATTTTTATTTATTTCATTAAGGAATTACATATCAACCATCCATTGATTGTTTACATTAATTTAACTTAATCCTTAATTAATTCAAACCCTTAATTACTAAATTAATTTACACAATCACTAATTAATTGAATTAATTCATTAATCATTTAAATTATTCTACCTACTTAATGAATCACCAATCATTAAACCCTTATTAACTCGAGAATCAAACAAAACCAAAGTCACAGATTATCAGTACGCAATCAATCAACTCAATCAATCAGCCAATTATTTAAATTTAAATAATACCAGACGAGTGAGATTTACTCACCTTTGCTTTATTTGCAATCCAATCCAGATCTCGACTAGGTTTTCCATGATGTAAGACCTTGTAAAAGTCATTATATAATTTATCAATATTTGAATTAACCACATAATTAATCACCATTTACTTCCTAAATTTTCAACTTACAAATTTGATTTAAACCAAATTTTTATATAACTCCATTATATATTTTAAACCCTTCTTATTTTTAACTCTTATAAATAATTTACACATATATATATTTAAAAACTGTTTCCTATGAAACCATACATAATCCCATGACATTCAAAATTCTTATTATATATAAAATTCCTAAAATCTTCCTGTATACATATTATATACATATATATCTTTCTTTCTTTTTTTTTTCTTTTTTTTAAAAAGAAAAACACTACTGTTAATACTTCACCTATTTCCATTTTCATCTATAAATATTTTCTGTAATTAAATAAATTTAAGAAATAAATTATCTTAATAACCTACTGTTAATTAATAATTTTTTTTGTTTTCACATCTATACGTGTATGAACATTCCAAATTAAAACAGGTTGTACCTCACAGCACATGCCATTCTCGATCGCCTATCAGCTTGACGCGACTCAACTCAACATCGCGCAACACCCCCTCTTCACAGTCGCGACCAGCGACGCAGCCACATGCCCCCAAACCACTGCCGTAAGAGCTACCTTCACCACGAAGTCGACATCACAACGACACCTTGAGTCGACGGCCGAATTTCATCCAAATCACTAACCCTAGTTCGCCCCCCACATCGAACAAAAGCCAAAGTCGCCCCTTTCCATGCTCACTGTCCACCCAGGCTCTATCGAACTTGATTCGATTGAATCGCGTGGCCAAGAATCCCCCCTTTTCCTCGGCCATTAAAATTTTCCTTTGAAGATTTTTTTTTTATTCGAGTTCGATCCTATGCTTCAGAATAGAGAGAGAGGAACGACTGATATAAATTGATTTGGATAGCTTCTAGCGTACGTTTGTTTTAAATAATTAAATATTGAAAATATCTCGTATCGTACCGTGAAACTCAAACCCCGAATAAGACCTGCAAACAGGCGTTGATAAGGTTTTACCCACATTCCGAACCTAAGGGAACATGTTTCGAAGGCTAATTTGATCGTACGCGCGAGATACAGAAGTAAACGATCAATTTTAATTTAAATCGATTCAAATAAATTCGAAGCGTTTTGAGCTGCCAGGGTCAAACGACAACTTCGAATGCTACTAAAATTGAAATCTAATAATAATTAACTATTACGGATCCAATGGAACTGGTTTCATCAAATTCCGAGATTGTGTCTCGGAAGGCTATTTTTAAATTCAATTTAAACGATATATTATTAAAATTGAACAAATCACCTTTAATTTAAATTTCAATAATTTTATTATCTTCAGTATTATCATTATAAATTTTATAAGCCTTCAAATTATTTTAAACAGGCTTAGAATCTCAAATTCAACAATTTACCCAATTTTAATTATATAATTCAATACTTTACTTATCTAATAAATATTAATACTCGGAATTCAAGCTAAAATTAACCTTTCAAATGTTAACATCAAATTTGTTATTCCATTTCAAATTGCTAAAATTTGCGGGTTGTCACATAGTGGTTATGGGACATGAGGCTAAGCTCATATATTTACTAGCTTATTGTAATTGGCACTTCTTGATGATCGATGATGATCATTTTTGTGATTATGACTAGCGATATGCTATGTTTCTTTGTCCACGTAGGGGACGGTACCTCGTTTTATTGAGTTTCGTCTCATTTTTATTATAGGCTAAGGACCTATTTATTTCTTGGGGTTTCGACCCAATTCTTGTGAACTAACGACCCACGTTTTTATGGAGTTCAGATCTTCGGGCGTACCATTGTACTACGTTGTTGTTTCAAATTTTACGAGTTTCAGGTTCCTCGGGCGTACCGTTGTACTACGTCTTTGCAGCGGCTCTATGGTTAGCGACCATGGGATAGCATCCCGTTTGTGATACACGTGTTGGTGAGCTTTCATGCTCCCGTTTTGTGATAGGCCTCCCCCTTTTTGTGATTTCTGGATTTCCATTGATGATTTCTAGAATTTGTGTTTCACCAATTTTCGTGATTTTCATTGATATGTGTTATCAATATTTGTGCATTGGTGAATTTGTGTGTCATTAACTTTTTGTGAATGAAGATATTGAGTATGACATTCCTTTTGATCTTTGAGAAGATTCTGGTGATATTGATTAATCTCTTGTTGATTTTCAATTTCATACTTACCACAGTATGGCTTTATGGTTATCATATGTTTTGTCATATCCCTTATTCTATATCATTTTATCTGATATTTATAGCTAGACTAATCCGTTTATTATTTTCTTATAAATAATACTCGGGTCAGACCGAGATGTTACAAGTGCTTCTGCTTGACTTCACTTCTGATATTATCATCCCGACTTTTGGCTAACTACTTAGATTAGTAGTTTTTGTTGTATACCTTTGAGATATAGACTCCTTGATGTATGCATATTCTTTTGTCTAGCACTTGTGACCATTCTTTTGTGATATTGTGGATCTTGTTTGACCACTACTCTGATGTACACTTTCATGTGTTATATTCATATCTTTTTCCGCCGTTGTGATATGGATGTCTGTGACTGACTTGTGTTATGCTTATTTCTATCTTTGTTTTCAAAGACATTATTTCCACTGTGTAGTAGCTTTGGGTTTGTATCGGTGCTCGCTCAAAGCAATTACACGGATGGTCGCTCCTCAACAGCCTTATTCTCCGTGCTAGTTGACGGCATTACATCGTAGTGTCCTTGGCTAGCGTGGGTATAGAGGTGGGGCATCACGGCTTGGTATCAGAGCCAATCTTCGGAACAATGTAGAATAATCTAGCAAGGATCATCGTCCTAAGTCCATCTTAAAAATCGTGCATTAGGATTTAATTCGAGTCTTCGTACCGATTCATCCTATTTTCTTTATGATTCCTTGTTTATATATCAAGAATGCTTGACATTCATTTGATGAATAACCTTATTCTTCTTCTTTCTTTCTTCCAAAAAGGAAGAGAAATGGTTAGACCTGGCCGTCCTAGCGCCAGTCAATCTCGTGCTACTCCCCAAGATGGAGTATTTATGTCTGCCCAGCATGCTTCTTGATCTAGTGAGGAATGCTCAAGCAGCCGGATCTAATCCGGAGTCTACTCACTCCAGGTCTGGATTTGCATGTTTGTGCAGCGATTGTACCAATTTGGGTGGTAAGCCCTCCAAAGGTTCAGAGATTATTATCGAAGTCCAGGCTTGGCTGAGATCGTGCGATCGAATCTTTTCTCGCATGAATCTTATTGATCTTCACCGTGTTCAGGTGGCTTTTAGCATGCTCCAAGAAAGAGCATTAGCTTGGTATGAGCTTCTTATTTCTGAAATAGTTGAAGCAGATCTTACTTGGGAGAAATATGAGAACGATTCGAGTTAAAATTTGTACCTGAAGCTGAGAAGGTGACATTAGCTCGTCGTTTCATAGACCTTGTTCAAGGTGAATCCTCTATGGCAGACTATGTCGCGTCTTTTGAATCTCTCTCTAAATACGGGGTTGAATACATTAATACCCCATTGAAGAAAAATCAGAGATTCGTCTATGGCTTGAATAAAAATCTCAAGAAGCCATTACTTCTAAAGCTAGAAGTTTCTTTTGATCAACTTGTTGACATCGCTCTTCGACTTGAAGAGGCAGATAAAGAGAGTGATGCTGATGTTGTGGGTGCCAAACCAAAATTCAACAACAACAAGAAAAGACCTATAAAGTTCAAAGGGTCTTATCCCAAAAAGTAAGGAAAGCAAGCAATTCCGGTAGCAAAGGCTTCTGCCCCTAGTAGTGGGCAATGCTACAATTTTGGTTCAAAAGACCATTATGTCAATAGATGTTTGAAACCTCTCTTTTGTCGCTATTGCAAAAGTTCGGATCATTATTTATCTTCTTGCCCAAACTTCAAGGCAGGAAGGAGGGAAAGCTTAACGTTGCTAAAGCCCCTGGAAACACATCTCGTGGTCAAGGTACTCTTCATTCTATCCTTGATGGCATTATTTTATTTCGTGATCATCCTATTCGAGTTCTTTTTGATACGGGTGCGTCCCATTCTTTTATATCAAAAGAACTTGTTGATACTTTTTCTTTGGATGTTATGTGTTTAATGACTTCTATGAGAATTGCGAATTCGGTTTGTGGATCCAGAACAATTAGTTTATTGTGTAATGATGTCAAGATTATTTTGTGTGATTTTTCTTTTCCGAGCCGATTTGCATGTCATGCGCTACTTAGACTTTGGAATGATTTTGGGAATGGATTGGCTTAACCGTTATGAAGCCCAAATCCTATGTCCTAAGCGGACTATTCATCTTCGACATCCTCAATCTGTTAAGCAGATTTCTATTGACCTTAAAGATTTGGATTCCACCTTGGTTGCATCTTTATATTCCTTAAATCCTCATGATGACGATAACGAGGAAGATATTATTTCTCTTATTCACGTTGTTCGTGAATTTTCCGACATATTTGAGCCTGTTTTAGAATTACCACCTAAGCGAGCAATTGAGTTCAGAATTAATCTCATTCTTGGAGCTCAGCCTATCACTCGTCCTCCTTATCGTATGTCCAATAAAGAAAATGAGGAGATGCACAAACAATTATCTGAATTGGAGACGAAGCAATTTATTCGCTCTAGTTCCTCGCCTTGGGGAGCTTCGGCTATTTTTGTGAAAAAATCTGATGGTACACTTAGGCTTTGCGTGGACTACCGCAAGCTTAATGATCTTACTATTAAGAATAAATATCCTTTACCTCGGATTGATGATCTATTCGATCAACTTAGTGGTGCTAGAGTCTTTCACAATTAGACTTAGCTACCGGTTTTCATCAGCTTTGTATTGCAGAGGATAGCATTCCTTTGACATCGTTCCATACCCGTTATGGATCTTATGAATGGCTTGTTATTCCATTTGGTTTAACGAATGCTCCGGCTTATTTCGTTGACCTTATGAATCGAGTTTTCAAAGACTTCCTCGATCGGTTTGTTATCATCTTTATTGATGATATTCTTGTGTATTCTAAAACCTAGGAGGAGCATGAAAAGCATCTTCAGATTGTGTTGGAAGCTCTTAGGAGCAATCAATTAAAAGCGAAATTTTCTAAATGCCACTTTTGGCAATCTCGTGTGAAGTTTCTCGGTCATATTATTTCCGAATCCGAAATTTCCATGGATCCTTCAATGATTGAAGCGATTCAAAATTGAAAGAGACCGGAGAGTGTGACGGAAATTCGTAGTTCTCTTGGATTGGCCGGTTATTACCGCCGTTTCATAAAGGACTTTTCCAAAATTTCCATGCCTCTTACTAGTTTGACTAAGAAAGGTGTTAAATACATTTGGTCGGACAAATGTAAAGCTTCGTTTCAGAAATTAAAAGAACTCCATTCTGATGCTCCTATTCTTGTTATTCCCGAGGGAAACCAAGATTTTATTGTTTATACCGATGCTAGTCGCGTTGGTTTGGGTGTCGTCCTTATGCAAAGGAAACATGTTATTGCTTATGCTTCTAGGAAATTGAAGCCAGCCGAGACTAGATATGCCACTCATGATTTAGAGCTCGCGGCTATTGTTTTCGCCCTTCGTATTTGGCGTCATTATCTTTTGGGAGAAAAATTTATTCTTTACACCAATCATAAATCTTTGAAGTATCTATTTTCTCAAAAGGAACTTAATTTGCATCAACAACATTGGCTCGAATTTCTTGCAGCATATGATCTTGATATTCTTTATACTCCCGGAAAGGGAAATCGTGTTGCCGATGCACTTAGTCGTAAGCAACAAGCGGTTGTTTCTATGATGATATCCGAATGGAATGATCTCGAGATTTTATCTACTTGTGAGATTCGAGATCGCGTTTTCGATTTGTGTTCATCTCTTGCTTTATGTAGACTTGAGGCTCATCCTTCTCTTTTAGATCGCATTCTTGAAGCTCAAAAGCTAGATCCCGAATTGGCTCTTCTTGGCCAAAATTTTAGGGATAAAATTGATATTGAAAATTTGAAAGACTTTGATATTGATTCTCGTGGCGGTATTCGAAAATTTGGTAGACTTATCGTGCCAAATATTAATGATTTTCGTAAAGACATTTTAGAAGATACCCATCGTTCTAAATTTACCATTCATCCTGGTAGTAGTAAAATGTACGCGGATATGAAGCGACTTTATTATTGGGAGGGAATGAAATCTGATATTTCTAACTTTTTTAAGTGTTGCATGACTTGCCAACTGGTCAAGGCCGAGCATCAAAGGCCTGGAGGGTTATTGCAACCTTTAGAAATTCCAATTTGGAAGTGGGATCAAATTTCCATGGATTTTATAAACGGCTTTCCCCGTTCTCGTTCGGGTCATGATAACTTATGGGTGATAGTCGATAGACTTACTAAATCCGCCCATTTTATTTCCGTTCGGTCCAATCGAACCGTTCCTTTCTTGGCCAAACTATTTATTAAAGAAATTGTAAAATTGCATGGAGTTTCTTCTTCTATTGTTAGTGATCGTGATCCATTGTTTACTAGTGGATTTTGGAAGAGTCTTCAAAAGGCTTTGGGAACGAAGCTTAATTTTAGCACCGCTTATCATCCTCGGTCCGATGGACAAACTAAGCGTGTGAATCAAACTCTTGAAGATCTTCTTCGTTCATGTGTTCTTGATTTTGGTGGAAGTTGGGAAGATCATATTTCTCTTGTTGAATTTTCCTATAATAATAGCTTCCAGTCTAGTATTGGTATGGCTCCTTTCGAGGCACTCTATGGAAGGCCATGTCGATCTCCTTCTTGTTGGCTTGAGGCCGGTGAGAAACTGGTTTTAGGTCCAGATTTTATTCGGGATTCCACAGAGAAGATTGACCTTATTCGTTATAGGATGAAAGAAGCCCAAAATAGACAAAAATCCTATGCTGATAACCAGAGAAGGAAATTAGAATTTTCCGTGGGAGATCTTGTGTTTATTCGTGTTTCACCTATGAAGGGTGTTGTACGTTTCAGTCGATCATGAAAATTGGCGCCTCGATATATTGGGCCATTTCCTATCACCGAACGTATTGGTTCTGTGGCTCATCGCCTTTTATTACCGGCTCAGTTTTCTGCTATTCATGACGTGTTTCACGTTTCTCAATTACGGAAATGTCTTCGAGATTCCGATTCTATTCTTGACCCCGATGTTGTGGAGGAAATTGAAGTCTCGCCTAATTTAACTTATGAGCAACATCCTATTCGTATTGTTGCTTCGGAGGTCAAGCGCCTTCGAAATAAAGATGTTCCGCTTGTTAAAGTCCAATGGTCCTCAAATACTAAGGATTTCTCTTGGGAACCAAGAGAGTTCATCGAGCGGACACATCCGGACTTACTTTCTCGTGCTCTTTGAGGTTAATTTCTTGCTTCAAATTTCTTTTGTATTGATATGCTTTTATGGTTGTTACCTTATATTTTCTTCTTAAATATTGCGAGGATGCAATTTCTTTAAGGAGGGGAGTCTGTAACAACCCGCATATTTTATGATTGAATATTTAAATATTTTGTTTAAATATTTTATCTTTAGTTGTATTATAGTCCGAAAAGTTACTTTTTGCATACGGTCGAATTTGGACTCGGGACCACTTCCATTGAGTTCAAAACGCCGTTTACGATCTTTTTAAGTATAAACTTTGATATGTTTGGAGTTAGCGGAATTTTGCTACTTTTTCACTTTGGACTTTGGGTTTGGTTTAGCCCATTAGCCTAAACTATTTACTCTAGCTCAACTCCTTCCCTTCATAACTTTGCTTTCATTTCCTAACACTCAAGCTTCATCAAAAATGGAGGAAGGAATGGGAAATTAAAACTCCAAGCTCAAGATCATTTGCAAATCCAACATCCAACTTCAAATTCAAATAGAAGACATTGATTCAAGCTTCTTGGGTTGATTCTTCCTTGCTTTCAAGCTTCTTCTTAATAAATTTTGTGTAAACGTGAGATTTTTATCTCACATCTTTGTCTATAACTATCATTGATTGTTTGGTATGGATTCCTAACACTTTTACATCTGCATTTGCCATTGATTTGGATTGAATTGGTGAAAATCCCAATTTTTAGTGTTTTTGGTTCAAATCGTTAAAAATCCAATCTTTGATGATTAAACACGTTTTTGGTGAAGCACCGAGGAGCCAATACGACCGGGTAGCCTTATGGGCATAATCGCCTAGTGTCCGTGCTCGATCGGATGCAAATTGAGCGAGTTTTGAGCTCCAAAACCCTTAGTTCGCTCTTCCTGCACAATGGTTATTTTCGGCCTACAGTTAGCTCGCGCGCAGTTAGGTCGTTTCGCTTTAGGTCGCTCGGCCCCTTAGGTCGTAGCCCCCTAGGTCGTTCGGCCTGCACACGAACCTCTCGGCCTTCTTTTATTGCTTAGATCGCTCCAATTTAGGTCGCTCTCCCTAGTTCGCACGGCCTTGTTTATTCATTAGGTCGCTAGGTCGCTCGGACCACTAAGTCGCGCTTGCACCTTAGGTCGTTGCTCGGCCTTGTTTCGTTAGGTCGCTCGGCTTTAGTCGTTAGGTCGCTCGGCCTTGTTTAGCTGCTAGGTCGCTCGGTTAGGTCGTTCGGCCTTGTTAACCGTTAGGTCGTTCGCCCACTAAGTCGCTCGGCCCCCTTATCTCTTAGGTCATTGACCATCCTTAGGTCGCTCGACCTGATTGCACCGTTAGGTCGCGACATGTTGAGTCGCACCATCCCTTAGGTCACTCGCCCCTGCAGTTATGCCGCTACTCCTTAGGTCGTTCCACTGCTAGGTCGTGCCGTGTTGAGCCGCTAGGCTATTTCCACTTTGATGAATTTGGAATCGTATTCTTTGGATTTTATTCACGTCTTCGTGTGTGACTTTCTGTGATTGAATCGTTTCTAAATCATTTTTGCGATTTTTCATTTTAAAAATATACAAACCTTTACTTCACTCATACGAGAAATCTAATTAAACGGCTTCGTAAAACAAGTGGTATGAAACGCTTGCGTTTACTTCGTCAGTTAATTCTTGGACTTGTTCGATTGAATCTCTTATGACAATTTTCTAGTGGAAATCTACAGTTTGTTTGTAAATATTTAAGTTAAGCTAGCGGTTATGGGACATGAGGCTAAGCTCATATATTTACTAGCTTATTGTAATTGACACTTCTTGATGATCGATGATGATCATTTTTATGATTATGACTAGCGATATGCTATGTTTCTTTGTCCACATAGGGGACGGTACCTCGTTTTATTGAGTTTCATCTCATTTTTATTATAAGCTAACGACCTATTTATTTCTTGGGGTTTCGACCCAATTCTTGTGGGCTAGCGACCCACGTTTTTATGGAGTTCGGATCTTCGGGCGTACCGTTGTACTACGTTGTTATTTCGAATTTTACGAGATTCAGGTTCCTCGGTCGTACCGTTGTACTACGTCGTTGCACCGGCTCTATGGTTAGCGACCATGGGATAGCGTCCCGTTTGTGATACACGTGTTGGTGAGCTTTCGTGCTCCCGTTTTGTGATAGGCCTCCCCCTTTTGTGATTTCTGGATTTCCATTGATGATTTCTAGAATTTGTGTTTCACCAATTTTCATGATTTTCATTGATATGTGTTATCAATGTTTGTGGATTGGTGAATTTGTGTGTCATTAACTTTTTGTGAATGAAGATATTGAGTATGACATTCCTTTTGATCTTTGAGAAGATTCTGGTGATATTGATTAATCTCTTGTTGATTTTCAATTTCATACTTATCACAGTATGGCTTTATGGTTATCATATGTTATGTCATATCTATTATTCTATATCATTTTATCTGATATTTATAGCTAGACTGATTCGTTTATTATTTTCTTATAAATAATACTCGGGTCAGACCGAGATGTTACATGTGCTTCTGCTTGACTTCACTTCTGGGATTATCATCCTGACTTTTGGCTAACTACTTAGATTAGTAGTTTTTGTTGTATACCTTTGAGATATAGACTCCTTGATGTATGCATATTCTTTTGTCTAGCACTTGTAACCATTCTTTTGTGATATTGTGGATCTTGTTTGACCACTACTCTGATGTACACTTTCATGTGTTATATTCATATCTTTTTCCGCCGTTGTGATATGGATGTCTGTGACTGACTTGTGTTATGATTATTTCTATCTTTGTTTCCGAAGACATTATTGCCACTGTGTAGTAGCTTTGGGTTTGTATCGGTGCTCGCTCAAAGCAATTACACTGATGGTCGCTCCTCAACAGCCTTATTCTCCGTGCTAGTTGACGGCATTACATCATAGTGTCCTTGGCTAGCGTGGGTATACAGGTGGGGCGTCACAGCAGTGGATCAAAATATAATATCAAATAAAATAGCGGTTATACATAGGAAAATTGTATTAATTAATTTACATCAATACATCAGAGTTACAACATTTACACAAACACTGGATAGTTAAAATCAACATGTTCTGGATAAACTACAATATATCACAGCGGAATACACTCCATACGTTCCTGCCATCCAGCTCGCCTTCTGAGCTCCAGAACGTCCCTACCTAAAAATCTGTAATACTCGGTCTGACCCGAGCATTACATCAAAGTAACACCCGGGTTAGGCTGGAAACCAGTGTGAGTAAACCCGTAACATGAATTTCTAAAGCATAAAACTATATAAAACCCGGAGTAACTTACTATGGGTTCTTAACTTGTTATATTCAATACAAATTTCACAAATCAACCTCTAAGTACCCTTACTTAGTTTCAATGGACCAGTTTACTTAAATCATTCTATTCCAGCCTATTGATTTCACAAACCAAAATTTATAAAGAATCGAAGTGGTTTGGGGTATTTGCTAATACCAGACCCCGGTCTCTTCGAATCCAATGTCATTCTTAACCCAAGTATTCAAGTGAATACGATTCAAATCTTAAATACAGGATGCCATTTACACAACAATTCATCATCGATAGATAACCACATTATCACTGTACAACCCAACATATCATATCACAAAACATTTTATATCAGAGATATCAACCAGTTTAAGGCATTCCATATAATCCAATCATCCATAAGCAAGATTAATTAGTCCCACCATTTCTAATTAATTTAAATAAATTAAATTAATTACTTTAAATACCTTTAAATCCTTCTTACTTAACATTAATTAATTGCAAATAAATTAATTAATCGTCCTTTAATTATCATCTTTAATTACATAAAGTAAATAGCCTTTAATTAATTACACAAATTAATTAATTTTTACCCATTCATATTAATTACATTTATCCTTAATTAATTACTCAAATTAATTATCCTATAATCACTTACATTGATTAATTATCCTTTAATTAATCACACTCATTAAATAACTAACCCTAAATTACTTTCCTAAGTTAATCAATCCTTTAATTAATTATATAATCCTTAATTATTTCCATTAAGTAATTACCCTTAAATTACTTTCATCAAGTATTTATCCTATTGGTTAATTATCCTCAATTAATTAACCTCGGATCATAAATTAATTTAACCTTTAATTAATAATTAAATTAATTAACCCCTAACAAATTTATTTTTTAATTACTTACATTAAGTAATTAATCATTTAAGTAATTAATCTCTAATTACTTACATTAATTGATCGCTAATTACCAATTAATTAATCTCCAATTAATTAATTTATAACCCTTAATTATTAATTTCTTTATTCTTAATCAATAATTGATTAATTTTTCTTTAATTCCTTTATTTAATTAATCTTTAACCACCAAAGTCCTTGATTAACTTAAAGATAACCCATTTACCTTTATTAATCACTTAAACTTTGTTAATATATAGATTAAAAGCATTTTATCTTTTAAATTAACTTCTTAATTACATGCTTTAATTAAGTTTTAAATAAACTTAAGGATCAACTTAATTTAAGTAAAACCTATCATACAACTTCTTAAACCAATAATAATAACATTATTATACAAAGAAATATATTTTTTTAAATCAGTTAAACTTGATTACATAAAGTTTAAAACTACCTTTATTTACATTTATAAAAATTGTTAAACCCTTACTTCGGGTTCAACCCGGAACCATCCGGAGTCGCCACCGAGAATAAAACTTCCCCTTCTTTTCTTTTTTCTATTTTTTAAAACTTAGTTATAGTTTAAGTATAAAACTGTCAACAAAACACTCATGCGAAGACCCGAAACCTAACTCGAGCCACCACGTTACTACCTCGTAATCCACTTCAAGATGAAGACCTTCTTCCCAAACCAAACTCGTGCACACGACATTGGTGCCGTTCCGACCAACTCGGACGCCATTCCCAAGTTGTCGTTGATCATCCCGATCCACTCTGCTACCTAGATCCTCACGAACCACCCTGATTCGAAATTGAACAATTTCGAACCCATTAGTGCTAAAAGCCAATCACCTTAATCCACCACGCGCCACCGATGCCGACTGTCAGATCCTAAATCCTTCAGCCAACAGCTTCGTCTCCCTTCTCTCCAATGTATGCCCCTATTCTGCATCCCCCAGTCGCCACCATGATGCCACAAATAATCGAAAACCCACCTCAACCAGAAACGGGCCTGAAACCCTACTTCGACACCGCTTGACCACCATGACGCTCCAGAAATTCGCCAACTATTTTTCCTACCATCCCTGGCCCACAAGCTCCCTCCGACAAGTACTCCGACCCCAGCGAGCCCCTCGCTTACCTGAATTTGACTAATACATGTTTTTCGTTCAACATAGAATTCCTCTCCATAAAAGCCTAAAAATCTTGATTTTATTTTTAAAAATCATCATTTCCGATAACAAAACAAAAAATATACTTGAATCATCCAATTATTAAGATCAAAATTTTTATATGGTTCAATCTTTCTGTTCTTCTTCTTTTTTTTGAAACCAGCTTCAGAAATTAACTTGGAAATATTTTTAAAATTTACACGAATATATACTTGAACCATCCAATTATTAAGATCAAAATTTTTATATGGTTTCAATCTTACTGTTCTTCTTCTTTTGTTTTGAAACCAGCTTCAGAAATTAACTTGGAAATATTTTTAAAATTTACACCATGTGGTAACAAACAAAATTTGTCTATACATCAACGTTTAAAATGAATCAGGGAAAAGGATATTTAAATTCGATCAGGTTTTGAAACCTGGATAACCAGAACAGAGTATTCTTTTATATTCTGACATGCACACCATGAATTCATGTGTGTGTGTGTGTATATACACACACACATATATATCTTCATGCAATTCAAATAAATAAACATGCAAATACTTATCATACTTTGTTCCAAGAACTACTGCATGCAATAGGATTTTAAACAAATTAAAACTTGGTTTACTCACCTGTTAAATGATGATCAGAGAGGGCTTGAAACAGAAATACTAGATTTTGAACAGAGGCCCTGAAATGGTTTTTTTCGTATTTTGAAAAAGATTGGAATTTGTCTTGCCACTTGATTTTGAAACTGAGCTACTTTTATTTAAATTTGAAACTGAGTTGTTGAGAAGATTTAGCTTTGAAACAGAGGTGATCAAGGCTTTTGATTGCTTGATTAAAAAACTGAAACTGATTTTGATCTGGAACCAAATATCGATTTTGAACTTGAATTGTTTGCTTAAGCTCAGATGGAAAGAACTTGGAAGAAATTGTTTTGATTCTCACTTTAGTTTAAAATTTAGTTTCAAAGAAGAATTTAGAAAAGAGTATATGAATATGCACAACCTAGTTTATTTTAACACTAATTGTATATCTTAAAATTTTAAAAAGAAAACACATATGCCACTTGTATTTTGTATGGCATGCCTATGCTACAAATGTTTAAATGCTATTTAAATACTTACACTTGTTAAATTCTTTGTTTAAATGGTTACACATGAAATTAAATGTTTTAAATATGTTTATAAAATTATAAATTTCAATTAATTCTATATATATATATATATATGTTTTATACTTTAAAACCAAATTTATTTTAAGATAATTATCTTTATATATATATATATGCATTATTTTTACATATGTACTATGTTTATACGAATTATGTAATTTAGAAAACGAGAATATCGACTCTTTTATTAAATCTTGTTTAAATACTTAAGTTATCATTATACTTAAATTGATAACAATACACAAATACTAGTGTTAAAAATGTCCAATTTACTTTAATCAACTTTTTTTTAGAATTTTTTTTAATATTCAAATCAATGTTTTCAGATTATTTTACATATATGTACACACCTATATACTTGTGTATGTATATACTTAAAATTTCAACATTATAATGTTTACACATATAAATTAATATATTTATTAATTTACTATAAGATTCATCATGTTAATTCAACAATTATTATAGTTTCAAATCCACTTATATATATTCAGATATTTTTAATTATCAGAATGTATTTATCCAAATAAGATTAGTTAATTATCCGATTAACAGATGTCCTAAATCCAGGTTATCAAGATTAATTAATTGATTATAAAAGTAATTAAGGGTTAATTAATTTGTATTAAGGGATATTAATTAATAATTAAGGTTCATTAATTCATAATTAAAGAATAATTAATCTGTAATTAAATATTAATTAATTAGTTTATAAGGTAATCAAGGAATGATTAATTAATTCAAATGAATTAATTAGTGATTAATTAAGCAGGATTAGATGACTAATTTTTAAGTAATTAATTTAATTTAAGTTAATTAAATTAATTATAATATGGATTGATAAATTCTTGCTTGTGAATGATTGTTTGAGTTGAATGTCTGGATTGATTGATATCTATGGTATGATAATCTATGATATAATATTGGATATATCTGTGATAATTGTGTGATATTTATCTGTGATAAATGCTGTGTGAATTCAAAGTATTGAATTGAATTAATTGTTTAAACCTTAAACAACTTGGCCTTTAAAAAACGTTTGGATTTCGATAAGACCGGGACCAGATATTAGATTTGATTATCCGAAAACCACATCGATCCAAGTTAAACGATAGGTCGTGAAATCTCAAGTGAAGATGAAGACTCAAAGTGTAAGGACTATTTGTCGTTAAAACTCTGAGGGTGATTCCAATATGAGTATAACGGAGATAGTACTTCCAGTTTCGAGATGGAGATTCAGAGTGCAAGGGTTATTATCGTTAACTCTGAGGGTGATTGCAAAATGAGTGTAACGAGATAATGCCTTCGATTTTATTCGAACCCGGAATGAACTTGTATGGATTGAATGCTTTCAGAACATCGTCGGTAGGACGATGAGCATTCTAAGATAGATGTGTTCTATAAAAGTAATCGCAGCCTTAAGCCTCATCAACCGGGAATGGCTAAAACAGGGGAGGTGCAGCAAGGCTAAGTGGGTCGCGCCCAAGTAGGATAAGATATTCCCTATCTAGAGTCCTTTTTATTTTAGCTGTGTGGGCGGTTGCTAGCTACAACCGGGGGGTTGTCTTATTCGGGCCTGTCCAGTAAGGGATGGTTTCGGTCTTGTGTTGAAGGGGATTTATGGTGAATCCTCGGTACGGTGATCTAGGCCATGTACTATAATGGGCGGTACCCCAGTAGCCCTGCCATTTATGGAAACTCATTATCCCTACATGCCTTTACGGTTTTAATTGTATAACCCACTTTGTGGCTAGTATGTTGGAATTTAACCATGTAACAATTTCAGCTATGTGAATATTTATTTGAAAAACCCTAGACCCTATTATAATATTACTGAATTTTCTATCAAACGTTTTGGTTGCGTAAGGTAAAAACTTACCCATGTTTATGTGTGGGAAGTCTTACGTGATACCTTTGTTTTCATATGATTTTTAAATTTAAACAACTTTAACCTGTTTACTCACACCAGACCCATGTCTAACCCGGAGTTTATTCTGTTTTTATTAAACTCTTGGGTACTCAAATTTTTATGAGTAGCCAAGTGATCAGATTTGGCTTGACGAATTTTGAAAGCTTGGAGCAGGAGTCCAGGTGTAGCTATATATATATATATATATATATATATATATCTTTCCGTTGTGTTGTGTTGTTTTGTGTCTTTGTCTGTTGTATTTTGAAATGTAATGGATAGACAGGTCTTTATAACTGTCTAATGTGATGTTGTTGTAATCTGTGTAACTCTGATGTTATGACTATGTAATATGTATGTGATATATTATAATTTGTTCTGTTTTCGATGTGAGATTCTGATAATGTTTAGTTCTTTCTTCTATCTATTCTATTTCTACATCTTTCTTTCTTATCGATGAACGTCTTTCTGTGGAATGAAAGGCAGATCGTCACATTTGCTCCCAATATGATCAATATAATTCATCACAGATCATCACATAATCATATCGCTGAATATATAAAATAGATTCAAACGTTTTGAGGAATCCAGTTGGATCCCTCCAACCTGTTTTTCCCTGCATCCACAGATGTTAGCACAGTATAATAATACCAATTCCACTTTGAGGTGGAATATCGCGGTATATGGGATCATATTATCTCATCCGCTATATACGGCCGCTATATAATGCGGGAAATCAATCACTCCTATATATATATACTACTATATAATATACCATATCCAATCAATTCAATCATTCAAAAAAAAAAATTTAAATTTAACCATTTAAATTTAAATAGTACCCAGATGATTGAGATTAACTCACTTTTTATCCTAATTGCAACCCAGCCCAACTCGGCTTGTATTCTTTACGATTTAGACCTTGAATAAACATTAGATGATTTACTAATATTTGAACTAATCGAATATTCACTTGTCATTAAATAATTTAATTAACTATAATTTTAATCTAAACTGATGATATTCTTTTTCTTTTCTTTTTTTAAAAAAACTTTTTATAACATAAATAAATAAGTCGGAAATTTATTCCGTGAGAGAAGGGTAGTTTGAAACTGTTTTCAAAGGATTGAAAAGTGGAAAATATTTTGCAAAGATATTTAAAAATAAATAATTTGGGAGAAATTACTATGGATTGATGATTGTTTGTGAATGTTATTTGATAGTTAAATAGACTATCAATATTGGCCAATGCGTTGATCGTTTTGAAAAGACCGGGATTGGGATTTTTTTTCTGAAAACCACTTCGATCTGGTTTGAATGTTTTCATGAGGAAGAGAAGAGCTGAAAGTCGAATATGGAGTAGTGAAGTGCAAGGGCTAATCGCTACTAATTCTGAGGGTGATTCCAAAATGGATGTAGTAGGAGTAGTGCCTTCAGTTAGGTTCGAACCCGAAATGGACTTGTATGGACGAATGCTTTCAGAACATTGTCAGGAGGACGATGAGCATATGTGCTAAAAAGGTAACGCATAAGCCTCGAGCCTCATCAACCGGGAATGGCTAAATCAGGGGAGGTGCACACAAGGCTAAGTGACTAGCAGCCAATTAGGGTAAGGTCACCCCTGTCTAGATATCCCTTTATATATTCGGCTGTGTGGCGGTTCTGATCCCAACCGCGGGGTGAACTTATTTGGACTATCCAGTAAGGGGTAGCTTCGGTCTTGTGTTGAAGGGGATTTAGGGTGGATCCTCAGTACAGTGATCTAGACCACGTACTATGACGGACGGTATCTCAGTAGCCCTGTCATTGATGGAAACCCATTTTTCCCTATGTGCCTTTAAGGTTTTGTTTGCATACCTATTAACTGGAATTTAATAAATGTAACAATTTCGGGTATTTGAATAAGTATTTGTATATAGACACTACTATAATATCAGAGGATTTTCTAAGAAATGTTTTCATTATCATAAGGTAAAAACCTGGCATGTTTATTTATGGCGTGGTCTTATGAGATACCTTTTATTTGCAAAGGATTTCGAAAACTTTAATAATCCAATTGAGTGTATTTTCTCACGCTAGTTTTCCAGACTGACTCGGGTGTTATTTAACTATAATGCTCTGGTCAGACCGAGTATTATACAGTACAGATTCTGGATGGACTGTTGTGGGGCTCAAGAGACGAGCTGGATGGCAAGACATATCCGACGTATTTGATGTATATTCTGCTGTGTATTCAGTTTTGGAAGGATGAGGCATTATAACCGTCCTGAGTTGTGTTGTTGAATGTGTTGAACTCTGATGATGTATTCTATTGATTTATGTATAAAACATATATAGTTTCTTTTGTGTAAAAATCAGTTATTATCTATTATATCTTATTCCGCTGCGTTGGTAAGATTCTGATATTGTTCTATTTCTTCTTTTATCTCCTTCTTCTTTAACCCAAATGGTTCGGTTTTCCAGCATCCGATTGTTCGGCATTTGATATAATGGACGTATTGACGTTGATTTTCGGGCGTTGAAAAATCGGGTCGTTACACTTGGTCAATTAAATTAATTATAATATTGATTAATATTCCTGTTTATGGATGATTGCTTGAGTAGAATGTCTGGATTGATTAATATCTATAGAATGATAATCTGTGATATTCTGTGGAGTGATGTTGGATATATCTGTGATAAATAGGTGATATTTATCTATGGTGTATGCTGTGTGAATTCAAAGTATTGAATTAAACCTTTAACAACTTGACCTTTTAAATGGCGTTTGGATTTCGAAGAGACTGGGGTCGGGTATCGGTAAATACCCGAAACTACTTCGATTAGTAATCTACTGCAGTTCTTTATAGTTTGGTTAGAAGGAAGCAGGCTGGATTGAAATAAGTTAAGTATCATGGATATTTTAACCGGATAACGATTCTTGGGTATTTTTTAAGATAAATGATTGACTTAAATAAGATTAGAACTCATAGGAAAGTACAAGTTACCCTGGTAATTCACTTAAGTTATAGCTTGGATATTTCATATTATATGGGTTTATTCACGCTAGTTTCCAGCCTGACCCGGTTGCTACTTTGATGTAATGCTCAAGTCAGACCGAGTATTATAGATTTTCAGATAAGGACGTTCTGGAGCTTAAGTGGCGAGCTGGATAGCAGAGATGTATAGAGTATTCCGTTGAGAGATATTATTGTTTATTTAGGATAAGTTAATTTTAACTGTCCAGTGTTTATGTAATGGTTGTAACTCTAATGTATCGATGTAAATTAACAAATACAGTTTTCTTTGTATAACTGCTATTATTTAATACTAAAATTCCAATAGTTAGGGAAAAGAAGAAAAGAGATAGAAGAAGAAGAAACAGAAACACCAAAACACAGATTCTCACATTCACATCGGATCAAAATATAATATCAAATAAAATAGCAGTTATACAAAGGAAAACTGTATTAGTTAATTTACATCAACACATCAAAGTTACAACCTTTACACAAAACACTAGACAGTTAAAATCAACATGTCCTAGATAAACTACAATATGTCACGGCGGAATACACTTAGTACGTTCCTGCCATCTAGCTCGCCTCCTGAGCTCCAGAATGTCCTTACCTAAAAATCTGTAATACTCGGTCTGACCCCAGCATTACATCAAAGTAATACCCGGGTCAGGCTGGAAACCAGCGTGAGTAAACCCATCTAACATGAAATTTATTGAATAAAACTTATTTAAAACCTGGGGTAACTCGTACCTCACAAAGAGTTCTTAACTTGCCATAGTCAAATACACATCTTATAATCATATCTTAAGCATTATTTCTTAGATTAATTGTCCAAGTTTACATCATTTAATCCATTCCAGCCTATTTATCCCAAAGTCAAAATCATAAAGAATTTTTGTAGATTACAAATCGAAGTGGTTTCGGGTATTTACTAATACCCGAATCCGGTCTCTTCGAAACCAATGTCGCTCTTTAAACCAAATTGTTTAATTTTAAACGATACAACATATATTCAGGGTCCATATTCACAACCATCCATCTCAGTTATATAACCAACAATATCACAGTTCAACCATGTATCTCATATCACAAAAGCAGCACAAAAAACATATCATAGATATCAAATAATCTAAGTCATTCAATTAGTCACATCATTTCTAATTAATTTAAATAATTAAAATTAATTACTTCAATCATCTTTAATCCTACTTTCTTAACATTAATTAATTTCAAACCAATTAATTAATCATCCTTTAATTTACCCATTAATTATCCATAATTACCTCCATTAAGTAATTATCTTATTGGTTAATTACCCTCAACTAACTAACCATAATTATTAAATAATTTAACCTTTAATTACTAATTAAATTAACTAATCCTCAATAGATTTATCCTTTAATTACTTATATTAAGTAATTATCATTTAAGTAATTAATCTCTAATTACTTATATTAATTAATCTCTAATTACTAATTAATTAATCTCTAATTACTAATTAATTAATCTATAATTAATTAACTTATAACCCTTAATTATTAATTATTTAATTTAATTAAATTCATAATTATCCATCAATTTATTAACTAAAATATAAATCATTTATCTTAATTAACTTCTTAATTGTCATTTAAAATCTTATTTAATAAACTTTAGGAATTAATTATCATTAGTCTATTAACTTAAGATTTTAAGTTTAACTAATAATAAAAACATTTTATCCTTTTAATTTTTACTAAATTACATTATTAATTAAGTTTCAAATAAACTTAAGATTTAACTTAATCTAAGTTAAAATAAATTTCATACCTTTTACTTATCCAGGTCTTTTAAATAAGCAATTATTATTTGAAAGAAGTAGTTTAAGAAATCAGTTTTAAAGAACTTGATTTTATAATACTTAAAAAATTGTTTAACCATTTGCTTCTAACTTGCATTTTCTTAATACTTTTAAATCTTGCTATTTCTTTTATTTAGATTTACTACTTAAATAACCGGTCCGCTACTTCCGACCCATCCAAACTCAGAACGCACGAAACAAATGAACCTCTCTTTCCCCCTTATGCTCTTATTTCCCTTCAGCAAAAAAGTACAAATTTCCAGCTCCAGGTCCTACATGAAGTCGTGCACGTATCCGTGCATGCTTCCTCCGATGATCATACCCCACCGTCGATCGCACCCGTAACTTTCCCTGATCCTCCTGATCTTCCTATCCTCCTGACCTTCCTATCCTCCTGAAACACAACTGAAAACCCCCCTTACCAAAATTCGAACTTGAAACGATATCTGGCATCAACCCAAACCTGTAGAACCACCTCGCCATGCCTCCTTTGTCAACCAGCGCCCCACCAAATCTCATTGCAATCTTCGCCCTGCCTTCCTCCCTCTTTCCCCTCAGGTGCGCAGTCCCCTTGTTCCATCACGTCGCCGCGAATGCAAGCAAAATAGCCTCGACCCTAAAACTGGCCCAAACCCTATATCTCTCTCTCCTCACCGCTACAGCTATTAAAAAAATGTGCCCTTAATTTTCTCATGATCGCCCACCCTTGATCCTTCTTTGCCCACAATTTCGAGAGTTCAGAGCCTCACGATCAAGTGGAATCGACAAAAACCCTTTTTCCGATCAACCCAAGAATTCTTCTCGAATTCATGCTTAAAAACTTTGATTTTTCTTTTAAAAATCATCATTTCCAATATCGAGTTAGATCATATAAACAAAACTTGAGTTTAATATATTTTACTTTCTGACTTGAAAAGGTTTCCTTTGTAATTTATTTTTTCCCAGTAAATATATATACTAATTTGCTTAAAAATATTTTTTTTAAAATCAAATATAGTAAACATATTTCATTAAGTGATCTAATCTTAAAAGAGATTGAGAAAGGAGATTTAGGAATTATGGTACTAGTTTATTTTGTTTAAAACAAAGACAGAGTAGACATCATCATACAGGCATTCATACACACACACACACACACACACACACACACACACACACATAGACATCCAACCATATTCCAGAAAAAAATACATCCAAGAAGAACATAACACGGTTATTTATCACATGTAATTAAATTAATTATAATATGGATTAATAATTCCTGTTTATGGATGATTGTTTGGGTAGAATGTCTAGATTGATTGATATCTATGGAATGATAATCTATGATATTCTGTGGAGTGATATTGGATATATCTGTGATAAATGGGTGATATTTATCTGTGGTGAATGTTGTGTGAATTCAAAGTATTGAATTAAACCTTTAACAACTTGACCTTTTAAATGGCATTTGGATTTCTAAGAGACCGGGTCGGGTATCGGTAAATACCCGAAACCACTTCGATTAGTAATTTATTGTAGTTCTTTATAGTTTGGTTAGAAGCAAGTAGGCTGGAATTAAATATGTTAAGTTTCATGGATATTTTAACTGGATAAGGATTCTTGGATATTGTTTTGGGATAAATGATTGACTTAAATAAGATTAGAACTAGTAGAAAAGTACGAGTTACCCTGGTAATTCACTTAAGTTATAGCTTGGATATTTCATATTATATGGGTTTACTCACGCTGGTTTCCAGCCTGACCCTGGTGTTACTTTGATGTAACGCTCGGGTCATACCGAGTATTACAGATTTCCAAGTAAGGACATTCTGGAGCTCATGTGGCGAGCTGGATGGCAGGGACATATATTCCATTGAGAGATATTATTGTTTATTTGGGACAAGTTAATTTTAATTGTCCAGTGTTTGTGTAATGGTTGTACTTCTGATGTATTGATGTAAATTAACAAATACAGTTTTCTTAGTATAACTGCTATTATTTGATAATATATTTTTATCCGCTACAAATATGAGAATCTGAGTTTTGTTTTCTGTATCTCCTTCTATCTCTATCTTCTTTATCCTAACAACCTGGAATTTTCGGGATCGAAAATTTTGGGTCTATTATACTTGGTATCAGAGCAAGAACAAATGATTTTAGAATTTTATTAGCATCCAGAAATTCAAGAACAGAGTGAACACTTTTATACTCACAGAGATATCCATATACATACACACATATAATCATTAAATCAACATGCAAACCATTATCACCAATTTAATACTCAAGTTTACTGCATGCGTTAAGGATTAAACAGATTTAAAACTTTTTAAAAATAACAGTTTTTTACACACCTATTATATGATGAACAGAGAGCTACTGAAACAGGGATGTTAGATTTGAAAACTGAATGCTTTTGATCTGAAAAAATACTCGAATGTTATGTTGATCTTCTGAAACTGTTGTTGAGATGATTTAACTTGAAATTGGAAATCTTGCTTGCTAATGATTTTGCTACAGGTTGCAGATTTGAAAAAAATTGATATCTTGTAGTGATTTCAGGTTGAATATAGTTATTATCACGACTTGAAATCCAGTGTTCAAAAATCGACATCAAATACGTCACTTGTATTCGACTGCCGGAGATTCAAACGTTAAAATTCAGTTCGGATGGAGCTTATAACAACATTAGACGAATAAAAACAGTGGAAACAAAAGTTGATATACATTGATCACAATACAGATATAACACTGATACAATATTCATTACAACATTTATCACCAACATTAGAGTACTACACATACGATACAACAAAATGGTAACTCCATAGCCGAACAGCAGAGTTATCACAACTTCAAAAGAGTTTTCAAAAGAAAGAAAGCGAGAATCCCAACTAAACACCTTTATATCCAAAAAGCTTCCAAGACTTCAAACCAAAAGTTTCCAAACCAAAAGACTTCAAAATCCAAGCTAGCTCCAAAACACAGATAACCTGCTTCTAGGCTGCCCGTGTGGAAATTATGGACACCCAGAGTTTAGGAAAGGAACAATAAACTCCAGATCAGTCATAGGACTGGTATGAGTAAACAAAAATAATTGTTTGTACAAAAACAATTTTTAAAAGAAATCTGTTCATGCTTTTAGAAAATGAAACTAACATAAGACCTCCTGCCACAAACATAATGCAATCGCAGAATTGGAGGAGATTTCTTCTTATAATAGTCAAACATGCTTGATACGAGAAAATTCTTTTGATATTATTATTAGTGCATAGTGTAGAAAACATTTCGAAAGTATAATATTAATCTTAGCCAGCATAGACATTTCGTATTATGCCTACTATAGCTACCATCTAAACAGTGGGTCACCACCATAAGTAAATGGCAGGTTATACAACTAAAACCGTGCAAGAAGCGTATTGATAATTGGATTTCCAACAAATGGTTAGGCTAAGGAACTTCCTATGCCACATGGGTACGCCTCAGGAGGGACGTCCCGAGAATTTAACCAGCTCTCTGCCAACATAAGGCCGGGTTACCTTTGTAACTAGGTAACTACTACACAAATATGCCATTCCCCGGTCGTTACCGACCTTTATCCAAGGCCCTCAACCAAAAAGCAACAACCATAAAGTAATAAATTTGCAGCAACCACATAGGTTAAATATCTGGGCTCCATACCATGATACCACCTTTTTCCAAAAGGAAATGGACATACCCTAAAGGGCGCGACCCTCATAACCTTGCCGCATCTTTCCTGTTTCGACCATGTCTTGGGTGTGAGGTCCGACAAGGTCTCAGCCACAAAGCTACGCTTTACACAAAAGCCATGCTTCGATCAACAAATGATCAGCAGCACTCAGCATGCCACACTACCAAATTGGGAGTATATCACTAATAACCATCAACTACATAACCTCTGAGCTCGTATGTCTCATAGAAGGGTGTTAAGCTAAGAGAATAAATTCTCCGCCACCCATAGAAATGTATTTGAAAGAAATCAGCTTTATATCTCAAAGTGTAATATCAGACATATAACCATACAATTTTGTTTCGGGTTCGAACAGAACCGAAGGCACTTCCAAAGAAGCCCTTGTAATCTGGGAATCCACAATCCTGATCGGACTCCCCATCAAATATGGAGATCTCTATACCAGAGCAACTCAGTGCAGAGTCATTCGACAGATTATCCTATCATTCTCAAAGACGCCCGGTCTTCACCACCATCTTCAAATGCTATCCATTTTGTCGTATCACTATTCAGAATAGGTTGTATGTCACAAAGTCCTCTCCCGGCTAAACCAAATAGTGGGCGCTTGACTTAAAAACACATGGATATATCAACCATAAAGATTCATCATCAAGATTCGATGTGGGTTTCGGATAACCAACTGGAATCCGAATCCTTATTGCATTGAAATTCAAATATCTTTTTATGGGCCAAAGGGTTTTCACATTCACACAGTAATATATTCATTACAAATATCATAACTCAGCACAAAGCAATTCATATCACATAGTACCACAATCACATATCAGGGATATCAATCAATACAAAGCATTTAATAATAATCAATTGTCTACAATTTAGATGAATTAATCATGTGATTAAAATTAATTAATCACACAATTACTTTCATTAATTATATTTAATTAATGATTAATTATCGTTAATTATAAATCAATTACTCATTAATTATTTATTAATTAATCTTTTATTATTATTTTATTAAATCTTTTATTAATTAATTATTCCTTAATTAATTGATTCTTAAATTATTTATTTAATTAACCATTAATATTAAGTAATTAATTAAGTAATTTTTTTTTGCAAGGCAAGCGGGGTTTACTGGTCTCCTACCAGTTTATTAAGAAATAAAAGTTTGTGATTATGAACATGCTCACAATCATCAAAAAAAGAAAATACTGAAAACATAAACACCACACAGAGGGAAACTAAGGACTAAAAACACACAAGGAAGCAAGACTAGAAGAAAGAAAAAAAGAAGAAAACAAACATAAAAAAGAACTAAGGCCAACCATCAGTAAAATGAGTACTGAACTCAAATTGACTATCTTTCATTTCATTTTTTATAACAATCTTTAGTGCTTCCCATAGCCGTTGCATGCTCCTACTCTTGTTTTCGAAACATCTTAAATTTCTTTCCTCCCAAACCATTTTCAAGTACTTCTTAACACAGAAGAAATACACATTTCTGTCATACTTCCTTCACCTTGTTGATTTACTTATCAGAGCCCACTCCACATCAGACAATCCATGCATATGATCAGAATTAATTCTTCTCACTAACCTACTCCATAGTCCCATTAAATCATTGCATTCAAAGTATATGTGATCCACAGATTCATGTTGCAACTTGCAGAAAACACAAAGTGGATCAACATTCATACCATAGTTCATCAATTTAACCTTGGTCAACAAGGTTTTATTGATAACCTTCCACATCATCAAGTTGTCTCTGGCAGGAGAGTTTCTTGTCCATAGAACCTTATGTCATTCAAACTCAGAACTTCCAGTGCCATTAACAAGCAGATCATAAGCAGTAGAGATCGAGTGAGACTTACCATTCCAAAGTATTTCATCAGTTGGAGTAGGGTGGTAGTAATTACCCTGATATTTTTTCCAGACATCCATAATTTCCTGATTACTGGTATATGGCAGCAGCAACTTGCCATCATACAAGTAGTCAATAGCATGAGCATCCCTACTAATGCCTGACTGTACAATCTGGTGGGGGGTAAAAATTTTGCCGAGGTATAGACCTTCTGCCATCCAAGGTTCATTCCAGAATTTGACAGCACTTGAGGGAGAGAGAACAAATTTAATAAATGGGGAGAAAGAAGTTCTTAATCTCAGCAAACTCCTCCAAGTCCAACTACAATCTATGGAAAATAACATGTATTATTTGGGTCTTCCTTTATGCTCATCTAGAATCACAACTGCTAATTGCCTGCCTCTGTATGCTAAAATCTGTAGCTTATTGACTTGTTAGGCTAATAGATTTCTCTCGCAAGCTGGTAGACTTGTGCTCATCAAGTCTGTTATATCATCAATGATGGTGTATTGGTCTAGGGTTTACATTCTTCCCATAAAGCTGGTGAAAATGGTTAGAAATGCCATGTTGAGATTTTTCTGGACTGGTTCAATTCATTCAAAGAAAGTCATCCCCTGCTCTTTTGCAAAAATGGAGCTGCCTAAAAATAAAGGTGGTCTTGGAATATTTAACTTGCAAACTTGGAACAAAGTAGCTATAAGTGCTCTCTTAAATGCATTTCTAACTATGTTGACTCCTTATGGGTTGATTGGACCAAAAAATTAAGTAATTATTCTTTAAGTAATTATATTAACAAATCATTAATTACTTAATAAATTAAGGGATAATTTTTTTTATCTTTATTATACTTTAATTATCTTTTACACCTTATTTAATAAATCATCATTATCCCATTAGTTAATTTAAAAGATTAAGGTTAGTTTAAATAAAATTTTATCTTAATTATCCCTTTTAAATACATTATTCATTTAATATAAATAAATTTATAAAATAACGTGACAAAAATAAATTAAATTAAATTACTTTAAAAATATCTTACTTAAAACCTTAACTAATTCAGACTTAAATCAAAATCATCATTTGAAAACATGGAATAAAAAATGTTTAAAAGTTTGAATTTTATTTTAAATTAAAAACTGTTTTATATATCAAACTTGAGACCAACTTCGAGTCTTACCCGAACAAACACACCACTTGCTTCGAGTCGTCCCCGAGCTAACCCCAATTTCATTTTTAAAACTTTAAAATTTTTGTTTAAGTTTTGAATACCCGGTGCACATACTAAATTACTCTTGCTAAGACTCGAGCCAGAAGCAAGATTCCCCAAAGACAACTTCAAGTCCATAGCCTTCTTACCACTGATACACATCAGAGGTTTGTGCATGTGCACCGAAGCTCCGATGAACTCCAGCCAACCTCACCGCCTTCCACAAGTCTACGATCGCCTACTCAAACTTGCAGACCACCCAGATCAACATATTCGTATCCTAATCGAAATCGACCAACCTAACTCAACCTGGAACATAAATGAACCACCTAAGTCCACCTCGTCCCGCTGCCTCAGGCCACCAGAGGCCTCAAAGTCGTGTCCAAAGCTTCGTCGACTTTCCATGCTTCTTTTCCACTTTCCTCATGCAATCCTGTTCGACGATCATTACTCCATTGCTATAAGAATATGAACGACCCAAAACTGGGTTAAAACCCTAAGTTGAACTCACACCGCTAGCTCGGTAGTTTATAAATCCATTGGATATTTTTCTGGTGATCTCTTACTTCCCAGCGATCTATGACTTCTATCATGAGTCCCATCACGCTGCTGATCACCAGAATTTGACAATAACCCCAAATCCAATCATCCTCGAATTTATCAGTGAATACGTACTTAAAAAATATGATTTTCACTTTAAAAATCTTTGTTTTTGAAACCATTTCAGATAATATATTTGAAAACATAAATCATGATGCTTGAAAATTCAACATATAGTAAGTTTCCCTGTATTTTCCAGTTTCCAAAAGAAGCTTGAATTAATTTTGCTTAAAATTATTTTTAAAACTTCAAACATGATTAAACAAACATGTTTCATTTGAACCTCACAGCCTAAAGAAGATTAGAGAAGGAGCAGTTGATTTTCCTTTTAGTTTCAACAGGTTTGAAACTGTAAAACCTAGAATAGAGAGTATTTTTTATGTGTACTGACATGCACATATCATTTTTATGTATAAATATACATGCATACATAAATTTTCAATCCAGACTTCAATATCATTCACAACAGCATGTTTAGTTCAGATCCTAAGAGGGTTTACTCACCTTGGATTTTGAACAGAGGAAACCTGGACCTAGAAGTTGATTTTGTTTTTCTGAGTTGATCTTGTTATGATCTTTCATTTTTTGTTTGATTACTGGAATGCTTGAAACTTGCTATAATATTCAACTGGAAATCTGAAGCAAGTTGTTGTTTGTTTTTACAGATTTTTTTTAGCTTTGAATCTTTGTTGTTCTTGGTTGCTTTAATATTGAGATGATCTTGATTTTTTTTTATTTTGGTTTAGGTTGATTTAAAATTCTCTAGTTTGAGTTTAGAATGTACAGGCTTTTGTTTGAGAATGAAGATAAAGGAATGAGAAGGAGGAGATTAGAAATGTTTTATAGTTTTATTTTTTTTTGTTTTTTTAATAAATTTTCTCAAAAATAGAAACAAAGAGATGACACTTGTTCATTTTAATTATAAAATATTACATTTTTTAAACCACTTATTACATGAATTACACTTGTTAAATTGCTTATTATATTTTTAACACTTGTATTTCACATGAATTAAAAGCTTTTAAATGAATTTTATATTACATAAATACAATTTTCTTTATTATACTTATACCCTTTTAAAAGAAAATGTTTTTTTAATTAATTATATATTAAATAAATCACATATATGTTAACTTTAAATCTAAATTATTTTACTAAATTTTTTCAAAGTCAATCCAAATTCAAATTCAAATACCAATTCAAATTAAATTCAAATACAAAGTCAAATTCAAATCTACATATATATACATGTACATATATATTAAATTCAAATAATTTTAAAACATTTATTGTTTTAAATTTTAAACTCAAATGCAAATTATACACAAATCAATGATTATCTGATTTGCCTTGAAAATATCAAATCAAATTCAAATTAAATTCTAGAAATTCTTACTAGTTTCTAATTTTAATTCTGATAAAAATTGGGATGTTACAGTCCTGCTTGATCGTCACTTCATATCATGGCCTACACTTGATTTTGTACCTTACAATAATCGATCTGGGCTACTGGCCTTGATAATCATGAAGTATGTTGGGTTAAACCCACCTATCGACTACCTTGGCAAAAGGTGGGTTAACGGTTATATTGTGATATAACTACTTAAGTAATTAACTAAAGTATATAATAAGAAAATCTTTAAATAAAATGTTATATGATTATAGTTGCAATAAAATTAATTACTCATAAAATGAAATAACATTTTGTTTTAAATATTCATGTTCAAGATGTTTGGAGCAAGGATATTGATACATCCATTAAGATAAATTGTGCAACGCTTCTAAATGCTGCCAGTGTATTACTCATGGTTTTTGAGGGCATTAAGGGGTTATGTACTCATAGTTGTTGGATGACTATGGAACAACTCAATCAAGAGTTCCCTGTTGGTCAATAATAACTAGGTTAAACAGGAAATCTCAGAGTGATGATGTTACACGTTTCCCTCAACTTTAGAATACTGTGGAGCTTCATTGTATATTCGACTTTGATTATAATTAAATCAAGTCATCGCATTCCATCAAGAGACTATAGCTGGGTTTGAGTTGAAGAATTGGGAGTGAAACACTGTTCAACAAAGAATCTGTCTCCTCGGTTGTATGAGGTTAGTATCATGGTCACTGTAGTCAACTCAAAGTCAAAATCTCTGATCGGAGTAGTACGGTTAATAATAAATATTATTATCGAACCAAAGACTTTAATTTTGGAAAAACCAGTTAAATGTGGATAATATTGGAATTTTGATAATACCTAATTCCATTATCCTAAAGTTGTACGGTTTTGACGAAGAGAATGTGTGTAAATTATCGTTACTAGATGGTACTTGTAACAACCCGCATATTTGTCGATTATATATTTAAATATTTTATCGTTAGTCGGATTTTAGTCCGAAAAGCTACTTTTTGAATACGATCGAATTAGGACTCGGGACCACTCCCATTGAGTTTAAAATGCCGTTTGCGACCTTTTTGAGTATAAGCTTCGATATGTTTGGAGAAAGTTGATTTTTGCTACTTTTCACTTTGGGTTTGGGTTTGGGCTCAGCCCTATGTTTAACTTATGCTCAAATCTGAGCCACTCTTCCCCATTCACCCTCATTCTCTTCTCTTTTCAGTTTTTAAAGTATTAATGGTGGGAGAGATTGGAAATTAAAACTCCAAAACCCTAGTTCCTTTTGCAACTTCAAATTCCTAGCTCCAAATTCAAGAGAACCCATTGGTAAGCATTCTCTTCTTCTTCTCCAACTTATTCTCTTACCAATTTCAGAAATTCCTAAACCTAATTTTGGGAATGATCTTGTTTTGAGCATAGATTCAAGCTCATTTGGGTTGTGTTGAAGAGAGGTTGATTCTCCATTTGCTTTCAAGCTTCTTCTTGTTTGATTTTGTGAAAAGGTGAGATTTTTAATCTCACATCTAAGTCTATGAATTATCTTCGATTGTTAGGTATAAATTCCTAACACTTATTCTTGTGCAATTGCTTTTGATTTGGATTGCTTTTGAGAATATTCCAATTTTAGTGTTTGAAAGCCAAATCCTTAAAAATCATAGCTTTGAGGTTCAACTGTGTTTTTGGTGATGCATCGAGGAGCCAATAGGGCCGGGTAGCCGTTAGGCATAATTCCCTAGCGTCCGTGCTCGTTCGGTTGCGAATTGGTGGAGGTTGCATATCAATTTATGGGCATCAATTTGCAGAGCATCAGGTTCGGCCAACCGACCCCCCTGGTCCGGTCGACCGACCTGCTAGTAAAAGTGCAGGTACACTTCTCTGTTTCTGGTTCGGCCGACCGACCCCCCTGGTTCGGTCGACCGACCTGATGCCCGAGAAGTTTTTCAAAACAAGGTTTGGTCGACCGAGCTCTGTAGCCGGCTGACCGACCTGATGCATTTTGCCTATTTTCGCCTAGTCGCGTGAATTTCCAACTTTGATCGATTCGTGTTGTTTCCTAGTTGTTATTATCATCTATTATGACTTTGATGACTCTTTTTAGGGATTTTTGAAAATCCATTTCGATGGATCCTTTATCGATTTCTTTGGATTTTATTCACGTCTTCGTATGTGAATTTTAGTGATTGATTGTTCTTACAATCTTCTTTGTGATTTGTCACTTTAAAAATATAAAGGTTTTCTATACTAGTAGTAAATATCAAAACTCTTTCCTCAAACGATTTCAATACTATTTTAATACCAAATTCGTTTATAAAACCGTTTTCCAATCTATTAGTATATACAAACCTTTACCTCACTCGTATGAGAAATCTAATTAAACGACTTAGTAAAACAAGTGGTATGAAACGCTTGCGTTCACTTTGTTGGTTAATTGTTGGACTTGTTCGATTGAAACTCTTGTGACGATTTTCAAGTGGAGATCTACAATCTGTTCGTAAATATTTAAGTTAAGCTAGTGGTTATGGGACATGATGCTAAGCTCATATATTTACTAGCTTACTGTAATCGACACTTCTCGTTGATCATGACGATCATCTTTTTGATTTAGACTAGCAACGTGCGATGTCTCTTTGTCTGCGAGGGAGACTAAACCCCGTTTTGTGGAGTTTCGACTCAATTTGGTGGGGTAGCAACCCAAGGTCTTCGGGCCGTTTGTGGAGCTTCGGCTCAATTTGTGATGGTTAGCAACCATGGAATTAGCGTTCCGTTTGTGATACACGTGTTGGTGGGCTTTATGCTCCCGTTTGTGATAGGCCTCCCCCCCTTTGTGATTTCTGGATTTCTTGAGATGATTTCTAGAATTTGTGTTTCACCAATTTTCGTGATTTCCATTGATAAGTTTTATCAATATTTGTGCATTGGTGAATTTGTGCGTCATTGACTTTTGTGATTTCTGGATTTCGCGTATTGAATTCTTGAATTTGTGTGTCATTGACTTTTGTGATTGACATTGATATAATCGTCAATATTTGTGGTTTGATGAACGAAATAAGGAGTATGGCATTTCTTTGTTTCTTGTGTAGATTTGGTGATATTGATTAATCTCTCGTTGATTTTCAATTACTTATATATATCACAGCTTGGCATTGTGATTATTATGTGTTTAGTCATATCTCTTATTCTATATATATCATTTCATCCGATATTTATAGTTAGACTGATCCGTTTATTATTTTCTTATTAAATAATACTCGGGTTAGACCGAGATGTTACAGGTGCTTCTGCTTGACTTCTCCCCAGGGATCCATTGCTCTGATCTTTTGCTTACCACTTAGATTAGTAGTTTTTGTTGTATACTCTTGAGATATTGACTCATTGATGTATTCATTTGTATAGCACATGTTGCTATTATTTTGTGTTATTGTGGATCTTTTTAGACCACTACTCTGACATACACTTTCATGTGTTAGTTATATATATTCATATCTTCTTCCGCCTTTGTGATATGAATTGTCTGTGACTGATTTATGTTATGTTTATTCCTATATTTGTTTCCGAAGATATTATAGCTACCGTGTGATATCTTTGAGTTTGTGTCGGCATGTCGGATTTCCACTTAAAAAGAATTGCATGTTATACTATCTGACATATCGATGCTCGCACAAAGAAATTACATGGATGGTCGCTCCTCAACAGCCTTATTCTCCGTGCTAGTTGACAGCATTACTTCATAGTGTTCTTGGCTAGCGTGGGTATAGAGGTGGGGCGTCACAGTACTGCTTAAATTAATATAAAATATGATTTTAATAAAAAGGTGTGTAAGCGATGAATTTAGCCAAAATGTCACAACACTAGCTGTTGTGACCTATGAACATTAGCATTTTAATTATTCGATATTATTAACTAATTTAATTCAAACATCTAAGTCACATTGCCACATTTACAGATTATTTGAAAAACCACACGATTAAATTAGTTTAAAAAGTGGTGTAAATTAATTCAATAAATTATTTAAGATATATTAACTATCAATTTATTTGATGTTTTGGGTGTTATTAGTAATTTGCGTATGTAAAATTTATATATACGTGAATCGATATACAATATAAATATGTATATATATATTGTGTGTAAACAAGTTCTGAATGTATTTATTTACCTAAATAGGCCTTGGGATTTTTGGTCCACATGGATAAGAAAGAAAGAAAAGATATAAATATTTATTTATATTTAATTAAGGAATTAAAGAGGAAGGTTTTAAAAGAGAGAATGGGAAAGGTTTTCATTATCTCTATCAAACAAATCTTCCTCTTTAATTCATTCTTTCAATATTTCCTCTTCCTCATCATCTTTCATGGCTACCATAGTTGAGATATTTTCACCCCAAACAACATCAAACAAGATAAAATAAAGTGGTTCATTCGATTTTAGCGAGATCGGGTAATTAATCAAGATTCTGCAAGACAATTTGCAAATCAAAGTGTTACAAGAGGCAATGTCACTTTAGGTTCAAATTATATTTTATATTATTCGTTCATAGTTTTCAACTTTGACCCAAAATTCATTTATATGTAAATATTTTATTGTCACTTATTAGTTTTGATTAAAAATGGATTATGTATTATCATTCATAAACATGAACCCAATTATTTATTTAAGAGAAAAAGATTGTTGATATATATATTTGTTTTGTTTGAAATAAAATATGCATATACATATGTATATTCTATAAATTTGATTTGTTTAAAATAATAAATTTTATATTTGAATACTTGAATTTTACATAAGCATCTTCGTGTTGTTGAAATAGTGAAATGTCTTGAATATATCATTTGATTAAGTCAATTCTGACTTAAAGAAAAACAATTTTACATTTTCGCCGTTCAATCAAACATATTTGAAATTTAAATTAATTTTGAATTGTAATATATACATAGACACACGCACATACATACATATACATGCATATGGAAAGTTTTGATTTATCGATTTTTATTGCAATCTTTATTACAATGTTTTAAAGGTGATTTTATTTATATGTATTTATGTGTTGGTTTGGATTTCAAATTTTAATTCTAATATTTGATTATAGCTAACTCTATAATTACATTTCCTTAAGAGATTAGATTTAGATTTGTCACATCCCTTATTTTGAGGTCGAAAACTAAGCGCTACTGATGCTGAATCATCAATAGTATTATTCTCCATGTTAAAATGCGATCAGTTAATTGTATCTATAATGTCAAGGGCATATGAATATGGAAATTTTCAAAACACATTTCACTAATGAATTTCATATTCCATACATCCTATTACATAATCTCATTAACTCCATGTTCAGAGAAAATATAATAATTATGAATATTTCCCAAGAGTAACTTATAAGATGCCTCCTTGGGTAATTAGAGTCTAACTACTTGACAATTATAAATTTTTTCATTACATCCATTCAAACATAGCATAGACTTTAAACTACACGGTGGAAATAAACTCCTAATATTAGCTAGCTTGCCCCCTACACGTCTCCAGAAGCTTATTCGTCTAACCTGAAATTCCCTAACTTCGACGTTCTTAAATGAGTACCTAAGAGTTTAAGGGGAAAAACAAAAGTTTGGATCAGACAAAGAGTCTGGTGTGAATAATAATATACCATGTCGAACCAAAATAGATATCTAGTGAGACCGCGCCGCTGAGCAGAACGGGTTTCACCCTTACTAGTATCTTATCCAAATATGTCAGTCATAAATCATGCACCTGCAATCATAATGGTTAAAACAAAACATGATATGATTACATCCATGTTATACTGGTAAATGTGACTAATCTATCATAAAAGGATAATGCACTCCCAAAGTTTGCACATCCCTTAAAATCGACTATTTGTCTCAAATTATAGTTTTCATAGGGTTGTTATGAACTTATTGAAACTGACTATGCTATGGATCGTGTAATATGGATATACGATAATACAAAGTGTAGTGATGATAGCTATATAGTAAATAGTGCGGAATATAAAAGCAGTATAATAAAAATAATACCAGGAATTTTTATACTGGTTCGGAGCTCCATCATACATCCAGTCCTAGAATCCTTTTGTAATTTCACTAAAACAATAACCCTCACTTAACCCGGAGGAATAGGTCTATACAACCCTCGAGCATCCGAACAAGGACTTGAGCAGCAGAATAAGATTTTGCCTCAACAGCCGAAGAAGACTTCATACGCCTGAGCAGTAGAACGGGACTTCAACAAATACAAAAGATTGTTTTGACTTTGTGTGTTCTAGAAACATGGATTTGTCGCTTGTAGTACACCCTTCCTATAATCTTCTCCTCGAGTATAAATATATATATTTGAAGTTTATGAAGTATAGAAAGGTATAATATTGCTTTAATGCAGAATATTTGAAAGTATAGTTGCAAGTAGATTCAAGAGTGTTAGATTAGAAAGTTAAGAAAATTCGGTGTTTTGGAATCAAGTTTGAGTATATATTTATAGAGGTTAGAAAGTAGCGACTGATGATGAAGAGTTTCGATTGAGGTGCTACGTCCAAATCTTTTCGTAGAGGTTCGTAACTCTTCACAAATAGTCATGTCTTTTCAAAAAGTAGTTGTTGTAGAAATTCAGTCAACTGAACCTTTGGGTCAATCGACTGAATATTCAAACGAATTTTTAAATATATATTTGTATATTTGTGCACCTGTGCATGTTGCACAGAAATTTCTAGGTCAGTCGACTGAGCCTCTGGGTCAGTCGACTGATCTGGTAATATCTGTGCAATTTGCACAGTTTACACAGGTATAATATATATATATATATATATATATATATATATATATATTATAACGATTCTAACTTTAAACACTTTTATAATATATATATTTTATATGCTTATATATGTATAAATTATTTGGAAATAAGATGATTAAATATATAATCTAATATATACGTAAACAAGGAGAGATTTTAACAAAATTGACCTAAGACTCAGAAACAAAATAATATAATTGATGCACCATTTTTGAAGTCTTGTCTCCTTGTAGTATATATTATCTTTTTGTCGTAGCAGTCATCAAATCTGTATTTCGTATTGATAGCTTTGTGTCATGATTCAAAATCAAGTCTCAACATTCTCTCCCTTTTTGATTGATGACAACCTGTAAATAGATATAGATTTCAGTAGTATATATAATATAAATACTTACTCCCCCTTAATCTTTGACACTTTGTATCCTGCATTCTTAACGTTAGTAATAATATTTCTCCCCCTTTGTCATGGACAAGAAGGAATAAGGAATATAAAAGTATGAAGCCATAATTTCATAGATATTATGAAGGAAACGATCATTCATACATTAAAATACCATAAACCAGAGTCTTGAAATAATCCGAAAAGAGTGACTATTTAATACAAGCCAAAATGTTGTGAAACAAAGACTAATGTTTTCATAAGGAAAATAACACCTTATGCCATTTTTTCTTACCCCTATCACCATGTGATGTTTGACCACCACTATCGCCTCGATCTCCACCATTGTCGCTACTACTTGCTTGATCATCGAAAGAGGAAGACTAAGTGAAGACGGGTTTGCTACCCGGATCACCTAGTGTAGCCGTGGAAGTGTCGAATGAGCATGAGATAGCTTAACATAACTTTGTAAAAAAATCCTTTAACCTTATCAAGCTTTTTGTCAACTTTAGTGATATGGTATTGAAGAATTTGTTGTTTACGGCATATCATGGAAATGGACTCATGTGGAGGAAGGCTCGGATTAGGAATCAAAATTTCGTCTTGTTGATGACTAGTTGATCTTTTGCGAGTTGGACGGGATACTTAGCCTTGTTGTTGTTATGGTTGATCGTGAGATAATTGTCCTTGAATCCATTCTTCAAAAGTAATGATAGGAGGAGGTGAAGCAACCGGTAGCTTCATTAATGCTAAAGTATGAGAGTTTTAAGTACCCGACAGTAGAAACTGGTGAGTCAAGTTCCAGAATCTCTCATGCTTTTAGCAATCGCATAATATATTCACCATAGTAGATGACATTCATTCGACCATTGTTGAAGCTTAAGAATTCATTAAGAATTAATAGTAGCCAATTGATTTTAATATTTCTAAAGATAGCATACAAGGCTTTAAAGTTAAGTTCATAAACAAGTTCATAACTCCCGGTTCGTGGAGTTATGATTTTCATTAACGCATGGTGTATAATTCTTGCTTTTGGTCTTAAGGACATGGACTTGAGTTGGTGCATATCGTCTTCCAAAAATAAATGACTTATATAGTCTCGAACGACCATATCACAATCAACATTGCTCAATTCTATACCATCATTTTCAGATCTTAAAATGTGAGCCATTCGATCTAAGGAGAAAACGACGGGTTTTCCACAAACTAGACTCCATACACAATCTTCTTGGTTTTGAACATTTTGGTGACCTAAGTTAAGATTAGCGTAGAATAGTTTGACCATAATTTGATTAATTTTATGCTTATTTTCGTCAACATTTAATAAAGATTCCAAATTGGTCCTATGAGCTAATTCTTGTATATGGTATGGGGAAAATCGAAAACTTTACAAATGAACCTTCAAAGATGCGAGAATCTTGCATTCTCCTCCATCTTCTAATTGCGGTATCATCGAATAGCCATTGTTGGATTTGCTCATTGGAAGGAGGTTGAGAGGATGAAGATGCTTGTTCTTTTCTCTTTAGAGCCATTATTTGATTGTTTGATGGTTAAAAAATTGAGTTTTTGTAGAGCTAGGGTTTTGGAAAAGTTGAAAATCTGAAATGAGAGTGGCGAGAGAAGGGGAAAGTGAAGGTTAAAAGGTAAAAATTGAGTAGGCAAGAGCAGTAATTTTGCTCAGATTCATGAATCAGTCGATTAAATCAGTGGTTCAGTCGACTGAACTTGAAATTCAAAATTTTTGAACTTCTGGTTCAGTCAATTGAATGCCTGTTTCAGTTGATTGAATATGGGTTACATATATTTCATCTTCTGGTCTAGTCGACCGAGCCACTGTGATAGTCGACTGACCCTCCATTTTAAAAAAAATTACTTCAGTGTCAGTCGACTGGCACCCAGGTTCAGTCGACTAACCTGGGTGAATTTTCCCAATCAACTTTTGTTGAGTAAATTTTTATATATTTTCATATTTAGGAACATTGTAAACTTTTTGAATATTAGAACTAGTTATAAGTGTTGATAATACGAGAGAGAGAAGAAATGAATTATTCCAAAAACAAATTGTACATACTTTAGTTAAATTATTCAGAAAAATAACAAACAATAACAACTACTTTTATTTTGAAGGGCTTGGAGTTTTGTAGTCCTACGGTTGTTTGCGACGAACATTTGATGCTTCATTTCGATCCCATAAATTTGGTGAGACCGGTGGTCGTAGCGGGGATGAAGTAGAAGGTCGTCAAACAGGCAAAACGGCGTGTTCGTCTATTGGATGTGATGAAGCACCGCAAAACTTCATAGTAATGTGCTGGATAATTCCTAGGCGTCTCAAGTTGATCTTTTGCTCGTAATATATTTCACGTTGTAGCATCAGCGATTCTTGTTGATAGTGATGCAAATCATCTATTTTTTGTTTAGTGTTTGGAGAGACGTCAACCATCATCGTTTTCCCATTCTTTTTCTTCATAGTATATCCGATATGATCATGATAGGTAGACGATGGTGTAGTATGATGGACGAGAGTTTTTGGTGATTCAGTAGAGGCTAGAATTTTAATGGAGTCAGTTGATAAAGAAGTTGACATACTGATAGATAGTTTGTATTTCTGTTCGATTATATGAATAATATAGAATAGACATACCTATTTATAGCCTATAGTTGAGAATAAAAAGTATGAAGTGAATGGTTTGTCTTGAATTTAGCTATAAAAAAGGTTGTTAATTAGGAATGTTAGTTGCTATTTCGTTGGTTTTCTATTATTTGATTTATCTTATGTAAATGTACTATGCATAAAGTATATTTATAAAGGCAAGTGTTATACATAATTTAGTTTATAGTTGTCACCATATAATAGAGTCCCCGACCTAGATTGTAATGAAAATAATCAATAGCTCAGATGGTTAAGACATCTGGGCTATTCACAGCAGGTCATAGGTTTGAGTCTCAACATGGTCAGAAAATGAATTATTGTCAAAAAAAACATTTTTAAGTTTTTAGTCAAAATTTCGTATTTTATAATTTATATATCTTTAATTGACATTATACTGAGTTCACGATGTAGTTTTATATAAGTGTTTTCTAATAAAGGTTTAGTAAAAATATCAGCTAATTGATTTTTAGATGAAACGTAGTCTAAATTTATCATTTCTTTTTCTATATTGTCGCGTAGAAAGTGATGTCTAATATCGGTGTGTTTAGTTCTAGAGTTGCTTACTGGATTTTTGGATAGATTTATTGCACTGGAATTATCATAGTATATTGTTGATTTTGATAAATTGACTCTGAAATCTTTAAGTGCCTATTGCATATAAATTACTTATGCGCAAGCTAGTGCCGCAAAAATATATCCTGCTTCACAAGTTGATAGTGAAACACGATTTTGTTTCTTGCTAAACTATGATATTAATGATTTACCAATGAAGTTACATGTACCACTTGTACTTTTTCTATCTGTTCGTGATCCTCTGAAATCAGCATCGCTGTATGACACTAACTCGAACAAGCACTCTTTTGGATAGAAAAGTCTGAAATCGACAGTATTACTAAGATAACGTAATATTCGTTTTACGGCTCGTAAATGTGATTCTTTTGGGTCAGCTTGAAATCGTGCACATACACATACACTCACCATTATATCGGGTCTACTCGCTGTTAGGTAAAGTAGTGATCCTATCATACTACGATATATTTTTTAGTTTACACTCTTGCCATTTTCATCTTTATCAAGATGTGATGTTGTTCTCGTAGGTGTTGGTTTGGCAGAATTGTTTTCCATTCCGAAACACTTGATAAGATTATTGCAATATTTTTCTTGATTTATAGATATTCCATTTGAAACTTGATTTATTTGAAATCTTAGAAAATACGATAATTCTCCCATATGGGACATTTCAAATTCTCTAGTCAATATTTCAGAAAATTCTTTACATAATTTATTATTAGTTGAACCAAATATAATGTCATCTACATATACTTGAACTACCAAAATATCAGTTTTAGAATGTTTTATCAATAAAGTTTGATCCGCTTTTCCTATTTCTAATCCTGATCCAATTAAATAACCTTTAAGGCGTTCACACCAAGCACGTGGTGCTTGTTTTAAACCATATAAAGTTTTCTTAAGTTTATAGACATGATACGGATATTTTTCATGAATAAATATAGAAGGTTGTTCAACAAAAAAAATTCTTTAATATAACCAATTAAAAATGCACTTTTAACATCCATTTGATAGAGTTTAAAGTTATTAAAACATGTGTACTCCAATAAGATTCATATTGCTTCTAGTCTAGCGACTGGAGCAAACGTTTCTTCGTAGTCTATTCCTTCTTCTTAGTTATATCCTTGTGCTAATAGTCTCGCTTTGTTTCTATTTATATTTCCTAATTCGTCTGCTTTATTTTTATAAACCCATTTAGTTCCTATAACAGTTTGATTTATCGATCTGGGTACTAGTTCCCAAACTTCATTTCTTTCAAACTGATTTAGTTCTTCTTGCATAGCAGTAACCCAATTTTCATTGGATGATGCTTCCTTAGTATTTTTAGGTTCTATAGTAAAGAGAAAACTACATTACCCATTAAATTTAGTTGATTTCTAGTTCGAATATTTGAATTTATTTCTCCAATTATATTGTCTTAGGATGATTTCGTAAGATTCTTCAAGGAGATCTTATTGTATTAGTAATATTTCTATTTTCTAAATTATTAACAATGTTTTCAACTTCTTTAGAATTATAAAAATATATTCATCTTCTCTTGAATTGTTTGTTATTATATTCGTTTTATTATTAAGCAAATCATTGTTATTATTTGTTTTTGAAATACGTTTAGAGTTCTCATCAAAAGAAACATGAAGTGTCTCTGCAATAGTATTAGTTCGTTTATTAAAAATTCGATAAGCTTTGCTTCGATTCGAATATCCAAAATATCTAAGAAATATACCTTCGTTGCATTTTGAATCGAATTTGCCAAGCTGATCTTTTGTATTTAATAAAAAACATTTTGATCCAAATATTTTAAAATAAGATATGTTTGGTTTTCTACCGTTAAAAAATTCGTAAGTAGTATTCTTGGTGAGAGGTCTAATAGAAACACGATTCAATACACAACAGGCAGTTGCAATAGCTTCTACCCAAAAATGTTTTGGTAACGTGCTTTCGTTTAGTAAGGTTCTTGCACATTCTTGTAGATTTCGGTTCTTTCGTTCCACAACTCCATTTTGTTGTGAAGTTCTAGGAAATGAAAAGTTATGAAATATTCCTTTCTTTTTACAATTGTTATCAAACTGTTCGTTTTCAAATTCATCTCGGTGATCACTTCTAATATTTTTAATTTTAGTACCTTTTAAATTTTGAATTCGTTTAATAAATGTTTTGAAATTTTAAAAAGTATCACTTTTATTTTTCATGAAGATAGTCCATGTATATCTAGAAAAATCATCAATTATTACAAATACGTGTTTATTGTGATTTATAGATTGAACTTGGGTAGGTCCAAATAAATCCATATGAAGTAATTCAAGTGGTTGTAGTGTCGAAATGACTTTCTTAGATTTAAACGAGGATTTAGTTGATTTAGTTAATTGACATGAGTCACATATATTATTACTTTAAAACTCATCTTTGGTAATCCTTTTACGAGATTATTTTTAGAAATTTTATTTATATTTTTGAAATTGATACGACAGAATTGTTTGTGCCATATACAAGGATCATTTTCTTTAGCTATTAAACACATGTCTGAGTGATGATTAACTTTCATATTCAAAACGTAAATGTTTTTATCTCTATTTCCTTTGAAAATAATATTTTGATTTGATCGCAGATACTACATTTATTTTCAGAGAAGGATATTTTAAAACCTTTTATCGCATAATTGACTTATACTTAATAGATTATGTTTTAGATTCTTAACTAACAAAACGTTTGTAATAAGAGGTAAATTTGATGTACCGTAATTGCTCACATCGCCTTTGCCGATGATATAGCCCTTGGAATCATCTCCAAAGTGAAAAAATCTCCATCTGAGTATGTAATGTTTATCAGCATATCTTTGAGCAACCACTGTCGATTATCCATTTTCCTCTTTTCTTGAGTGGGACCTGCAAAAAATATGAGAACGTTGATACCCACTTTTTTAATAGGGTCTTAAGAGTTAGTCCTTAGGAAACCAAACCCAAGTGCGTTTAGTACCCTTTGATAAATATAATTTTTATTATTATGAACATTTTCTATGAATGAACTAATATCTTATTCCTTATTAAGTTGTTATTAGTTTTAGGAACCCATAAATTTATAGTTTTAGAAACTAGTCTTTTTGAAGATATGGGTGTATTATTAGACTTAACATTGTTTAAATTATTAGATTGTGAATTCTAGACTTTCTTCATATAACCTAAACCATTTTTATTGCTAATAGGTTGTGAATTTTCAATAATTTTAGATAAATTTTCTCTTCCTGTATTAAAATTTGAAACATTTTTAGTGATTCCTTCTAGTTTGGTCTTTAGACTTGAATTTTCTAGTTCTATCATTTTAATATTAGTTTTTAAATCATGATTTTCAGAAACAAGAACATCATTCTTTCCTTTTTGAGTTTCAATTTCTTGACTCGATAATATAAGTTGAGAATTAACATTTGAAAGAGATTCTTGAGTTTTCTTAAGTTCTTCTTCGAATATTTTATTCTCGTCTTTAAGCATATATCTTCCGAATTCCGCCTTGTTCTAATTTTCTACAACCTCTTCATATTTTCTTTTGAGACTTTTTAAACTATCTAATAATTAAGAATTTATCTCTACTATATCATCAAAATTTAAATCACTAACCTCATTATCTTTAGCCATAAAGCATACGTTGGCTTGTTCATTATCGCTGTCACTATCACTTTCAAAAGAAGAGGAGGAATCTGAATCATCCCATGTAACTGAAAAGGCTTTTCTTCTGAATTTTTCCTTCCTTTAATTTCGATATTCTTTCTTTTGATCTGGACAGTCCTTCTATATATGCCCCTTTTTGTGACAGTAAAGCATTCCGTAACTGATGAAGACGGTGGTTTATTACTGTTTGAGCTTCTCTTTCCATTATTTCTGTTTCCTTTTCTATACTTCAAGAATTTATTGAATTTTTTGGCAATAAAGGCTATGTCGTCCTTGTCTGAATTTGATTCTTCTTGTTCTGCATGAAATGCTATATTCTTTTTATCTTAAGCTTGAATTCGTTTAGCCTGCAAATTTATAACGCCCGAAATTTTCGATCGCGAAAATTCCAGATAGTTAAGGAAAAGAAGAAGAGATAGAAGAAAAAGAAGAAACAGAAATACCAAAACGCAGAAACCTCACATTCACAGTGGATCAAAATATAATATCACATAAATAACAGTTTTACAAAGAAGAACTGTATCAGTGCAGTTATATTTTATACATCAGAGTTACAACCATTACCAATCACTGGACAGTTTAAAACAACATGTCCTAGTTATACAATAACATATCATAGCGGAAAACTCTCCATACGTTCCTGTCCTCTAGCTCGCCTCCTGAGCTCCAGAACGTCCTTACCTGAAAATCTGTAATACTCGGTCTGACCCGAGCATTACATCAAAGTAACACCCGGGTCAGGCTGGAAACCAGTGTGAGTAAACTCATCTAACATGGAAAATATTGGCATGAAACTTACATAAAACTCAGGTAACTCATATCAATTTACAAATTCACAATTTGTTATAGTCATCACTTATTTCACACATGAATTCTATGTGCCAAAACTTAGATTAAATGATCCAATTCACTTAAATCATTCCATTCCAGCCTATTGATTTCAAATATAAATTTTCAAAGAATCAAAGTGGTTTCGGGTATTTTCTAATACCCGACTCCGGTCTCTTCGAATTCAATACCATCTTTATCCAAGTTATCCGAGTAAAATAGAATTCAACTTTAAATAAAAGATGCTCTTTTACCCAGCAATTTATCATCAATAGTTAACCACATTATCATTATTCAGCCAAACATAACATATCACAAAACATTTCATATCAGAGATATCAATCAATTCAAGACATTTAATCAGCATTCAATCATTCATAAGAAAGATGGATCATTTCCAAAATTTATTTAATTTATCTCTAACTAAATTAATTACAAATCTTTAATCACTTATATTACCTTTACTTAAACAATTAATTAATTACAAATCAATTAACTAATATTATTTTAATTCTCCATCTTGATTAATCATCCTTGATTAATTATCCTCAAACAATTTCAGAAATTAACCTTTAATTCCTTCATTAATTTCATTAATCAGACTTATCAATCATAAACGGTAATCAACAATCCTGTAATTACTTACCTTAATTAATTAAATCCATAATTATATTAATCCTTTAATAAATTAAACCGAGTAATTAATCCTAATTACTTCTCCTAAGTAATTTATCTTATATTAATTACATTCAGTAATTTATCCATCAATTACTTCACTAAGTAATTACACTTATCAATCTTATTAAGTAATTATACTTAATCAATTACCAAGTGACTATCTTTAATTAATTATCAAATCAATAAATCTCATTCATCTCATTAATTACAACTGAGTAATTCATCCCTTAATTACCCTATAACCCAACTAATAAATCTTTAATTATAGATTATATTTTTTTTTAATAATTAACCAACCTTTAATTACATTAAGTACTTTATCTTGATTACCACACAGATTAATTAGTCTAACAGTTCTCCTTAATTATCTTTAAATTAATCTCTTAATTAACACAAATTTATTGCCTTGATCCATAATTAATTACTCTAATCAATTATCCTATATTTCCTTACACTGATTAATTATCCCATAACTAATCACATACATAAATTAACTAAACCTTTAATTAATTAATCATATTATCAAATCAATCCTTAAAATTTGAATACTCAAATTACTTAACCTTTATTAATTATCTAATGATTTAATTAATTAATTGTTTCCTTACTTGATAACATAAATCAATTAACCACACTTATTAAATAATTAATACTTCGTCAAATTTCATCATTTAATTTATCCTAAAAAACAAATAGGACTAACCCATTTTATAATTATCTAATTACCACAATTTGAAAACAATTAAAACCTTGGAACTAACACCTTTAGATAAGGTTTAATACTTGTTTAAATATACTTAACAGCTGGGTAACGTCAAATTTTAACCCGAGCAAAATTAACCCAAAACCCGAGTCATACGCAAGCAATCACGAGAACACACCCGAGTTCGAACTTCTTCCCCAATCCAACAAACAACATCAAACACGAACAACCACATATGCACGCGTGCATGTGCACGATAATTCTAGTCACCTCCGACCATCTCCACCGGCTCCAGGAAGTCACCGATGACTCTGACGATACTCCAGACCACCCAGATCTGTAAATCACATCATAAATCGAAATCAAGCTGGTTAGACGAAAACGGGAACCTATTCACACACTACACTCTCCTCGTCTTGACATTACCGGTCACCAGAGGACATGGAATTCCGTTCACAACTTCGCCACAGACCACACTTCATTTTCCCCCACACCACATCGAGACCGATGCTTCCAATCGTCGTGATGAACCCAAAAATCCTCAACATCCCGTCCATGTCTTTAAACCCTAATTTGATCCACTGACAACGCCACGCTGATCAAATGTCACATCCACCATTTTTCCTGGCATTCTTGAACGCCAAGCAAGCTTCAGCAAAATCCCGATCAACCCAAAAATGTGACGATCGCCAGAAATAGCTTAAAAACAATTTTCAGTTCATCTTCGAATTATCCCATAAATACTTAACTAAAAAATTCAAATTTGATTTCAAAAATCCTAGTTTACTAAGGGGATTCAGGTTATACGCGTGAATTAATAAATCATTAAGATTTATTTTTAACCCATTTTAAGTTTTCCACTGTTCCCTTTTGTTTCCAAAATATATTCAAACTTTATTTACATAAATATATTCTTAAAAATTTTCTTATGTTAAAACAAACGTACTTTGTTCAGGGATCAAGGTCCAAAAATCATTTGAGTGGGAGATTAGAATTTTTGAATCAGGTTTCGAACCTGAAATATTTAAACAGAGGCTTGCTAGCCTGATCCAGATTTGAACACTGATTCTAACACACACATATCTACATAAAAAATCATTTCTTTATCATCATGCACACATGGTTCATACATATTTCAAGGATTCACCCTGTGCCACTTCATGCAATTTCATTTTAGGAGTTTTACTCACCTGTAAGATTTGAAACAGAGGAGCCTGTCTAATTTGATTAGGATTAGATCTTTGTATTTCATCTGAAATCTTGCTCACTTAAATTTGTTTGAATCCTTGATCTGGTTACTTAGTTGAACTGAGTTGCTTTGATCTGCTTGTTGAACTTATTTGATCTTCTCTGGGTTTTTTTTTTAAAAGGTGAGAAAGGGGTTTTAGAAATATGTGCAGCCTATATATTTTCTTAAGTATCATGTATTTACTAACTAAAAATTTTCATTGCCACTTGTCTATACAAACCAACACTTGTTGATTTATATCCTACTTAGCCAACATTTGTCACAAATTTTTTTTCAAATATTTACATATGCTTATTTACATTAATAAATATTTATATTAAATTTAAAACTTAGTTCTATACTTAAAAATATCTTAAGTGTATTAATATTTAAATTACCCCTTTCTATTCACCAATTTACAATTAAAATAAAATGATAAAATTTCAATTATACTTTTATATTAAATTTTCTATTGAGAAATTCACTTTCCTTAATTTATATAAAATATTTTAAAGAAAATAATATAAACAAATTATATTTTAATGAAATCATATATATATATATATATCCAATTTATTTTAAGATATTTTACACTTTGAATTTCCAATTCAATATTCAAATTCCAATTTAACATTCGATCTAAAAAAACAAATAAACAAACACAAATTCAATTTGTAAATGATAATTCCATTTAAAGTCTATTTATACCTATAAACAACACATTATTATTATAGTTTTGAAAATATCTATTTTGCCATAATAATTATACTAGAAAAATTATCAAACTAATACTTATTCAAGTACATATTTATATTACCAGAATTGTTTATTTAACTTATAAATCAATATTTCTACTAATTAAACCCAGTTAATTTATCAATAATAGATATTCTAAAATCCGGGTTATCACATTCCTCCCCCCTTTGAACCTTTTCGTCCCTGAAAAGGAACGAAGCCAGAATTTATTAAAACACTTAATATCAGTCAAATTACTTTTTGATTAATTTTACAAAAAATACTTTTAAAATCCACATAATATTACAAAAATAATTTTTATAAAAATACCTTTATAACTCGATGTTTCAACAAGTCCAACTTCGTTCTTACAGAAATTCAGTCATACGTTGATCAAGCGTAAGACTGAAAATCTATAAGTACTTAGCAGACCTATTTTCAACACCCAGTGAAAATACTTGGAAAATAATTTTATTAAAAATATAGAAATCATTTTTGAAAATAGAGAGAATATCTTTGGTGAGAATGCTCTGAAAATCATCACCCCTATCCATGGTCGCAGTTAACCCGATGGTTACGTTGCCATCCCGACAAAATCCATAGATAACTGTAGGCCTCCGCTCCCCTCGATTACACCATGGAACCCGCTACAGATCGCAGCTACAACTGGGGTTACGTTGCTATCACAACAAAAACCCATATAACTGTAGGCCTCAGCGCCCTCGAATTTCGCTGCCAAAAGAATGAAACTTCTCCACTTGACCATATATCGCAGTCTACCGATGTTACGTTGCCTTCCCGACAAAATCAAGCGTAGACCGTTGACACTCACCTCCATAGATTTCCTCTATGGTCCACACAGTAGATCACAGCGACATCGAGTCACACTGTCGTCATAGCATGACCCAAATGCCTCTGTAGGCATCAGCGCCCTCGACTTTCGCTACCCAATAATCCTTAGGAACTAGTTTGTCCGGACTCCTCACAGGATCAACTTTAGAGGCTCCCCCTTAGAGATTCAAGGCAGTACCAACCTATGGTACTCCTGAGAAGTTCATCCCAAGGGAGAGCCTTTTTCTCCAGAGCCATTTTCAAAACGCTTTATACTATACACATATAGTATCTTCCAAATCATGCACCTAGTATGAATCTCATATAAATCTTCTTTCTTAAAATCGATTATCCCAAAATCGATAATTCTCAAACTAGGCTTTTCAAAATCAAATATTGTTTTTACCCAAAAATCAAAAGCCTTTCCAAATCCGAAGGTTCCCAAAACCTTTTTCAAAATCATTCTCACAAGATCCCTTATACATATATAGATATATATAACCTTGAAAAATCTTAGGATCATTTCCAACTTGTATAAAACCCTTTTTATACTTCAAATATTTTCAAAAACCCTTTAATTCTGGCTAAATTCAACAAGGAGAGATTTATCTTATATAACAAAGATATATAACTTTGTTTATTTCCAAATCAAATAATCAAATTTGATTATAAAGTCACTTACCAGTTTACTTACTTCTATAAGTAAATTTCTACCATAGAAATATCCAATTTCTATTTTATTTCATCATATATTTCACAAAATATATTTTTCATTTAAAAAACCATTTTACAGTTCTTATCATCAAACTCCCAGTAGCAATTGTATTCAAACCCGTACGATGTACACATATAATTCGTACGCTATACCAATCTGATCGCTCACTCGATCACACAATTTCACTTCCAAACTAGTATTGTCCACCCGACTTCCTAGTGCAGACTCAGATCTGGTTTCTTGATCAGAAACCGTCATTCTCCTTGCATAGCCTAACTATGATAGAGAATATTCAGTACCAATCAACAATCCATATCCAGGTTCTCCGTCGAAAATCGAGTGAAAAATCCCAACTTGGATCGATATAATTATCTCAAAATTCTATGCTCGAATCTGGATCAAATCACTGTGCGAATAGAATATTATACGTACATCCTACGTATTTATCTTTATTGATTTATTAATCAAATGAATTCCCTTTCTATTCACATTCACTTTAATTTTCATTCACTTATTCACAATTGCTTCAATCCCATTTGGATTATCACCCCAATTCTTTCTTCAAATGGATATTTAATCATAAACAATTTAAACTCTGTCCAGCTTAATTTTAGAAAATAGCTTGAAAAGTTAAAAATAGATAAGTAATTGAAAAATAATTATTAGTTTGTAAAATGTTGTAAAATAGTTAAGTAATTGTAAAATAGTTGAAAAATAGTCAAATATTTATAAAAAATTTAAATAATTGCAAAATAGCTATAAAATAGTAATTAGTAGTTAAAAATAGTAATTAGTTTGCAAAATAGTTGAAAATTTGTTAAATAGTTCCAAAAATAATTGTAAAACAAGTATAAGATAGTTTTAGGTTTAAAAAGAAAAGTTGTATAGTAAATAGTTTGGAAAAGTAGATTTGTAGTAAAAAAAATATTTTGGAAATAGTCTAGAGTCAAACTATTCAATTCCCAACCTCTATTTCCAATCAATTCAATTTAAATTTTCACTTCCATTTAAATTGACTTAGTTCCAATCTAAATAACTTCAATTTCCATTGAAATTAATTTATCCCCAATTCAAGTTGAATTAACCCTCAATTCCTTTCCAAATTCAAATCAAATTCCATTTGATTTTAAACCTATTCAACTTTAATTACAATTCCAAATTATTCAAATCAATTTGGACTAACTTCAAATTGAACTCACTTCAATTTCAAATCATCTCAATTCCTGTTTGAATAAATCCCAATTCCCATTGAATTTGAACTTATTCAACTTCAATTTCATTTCCAATCAATCCAATTCAAATTTTCCATTTGAATTTTTAAACTTATCCATCTTCAATCACAATTTTAATTAATTCAAATAAAAATTAATTTGAACTAATTCAATTCAAATTTCAAATTTAAACCATCCCGAATTATATAAATTCGAGTTAAATTTTTAAATATGGATTTAATCCTTTAAATCAAATCAACTTATATCTTTAAACTACTTAATTCTGAATCCAAATTCCATTTTTATCCTATTCCAAAGTCCAAATAATAATTCAAATCTTTTTTTTAAACAACTAAATCTTTGAAATTCAATTTATTACCAAATTTCAATTTTGAAACCAAACCTTTGAAGTTTTATCTTAAACTTTCAAATCTTAAATCCAAAATGATTCCATTTTACCTTAATAATGGATATATTACCACTCCCCATTTCTTTAAACAAATCCAATTCACAGGTTCAAGATTATTAATAATAATAGGGTAATATCATCCAATTATTTTAAAACATCCATCCATTTCCAATTTTCGGATCTCAAACCCAATTTGAGATCACTCAGACTCTCAATTCAAATCAACCATTTAACTTCCCAAGTTAAATCTTAATTTCATTTTGAAATTTCTAAATCAGGTTGATCATTCAAACTTATTTAACTTCTTCCAAGTTAAATTCAATTTACCTAATCCAGTCAAATTTACACAATTTGAATTCCCATTCAAATTTTAAACTTTAAATTATTTATCTTCCCACTTAAGTTTTAAAAACTTATTTCACTTTGGGTTTCACATCACATTCAAAATTTTAAAACTCAACATTTAGAGTTTATTCCAAACCATCTTTGATATTAGGTATATCCATACATATACATATTTACTTCTTGGCCCACCAAGCCAAAAATTTAAAATTTAAACCACCTTTGGTTTTAATTCAAAATAAATTTTCTTTAAATTTTCAAACAACTCTTGTTTGAAACAGGACCCTTCATTCAAAATAACATTATTTATTATTTCTTTATTACTTTGAAGCAATTTTCAAATTCTGGACCCAGATTTAAAACTTCACAATTTAGATCATCTTTAATTCCAATTTATAAGCCATTTCTATTTTCTTAAAACATTTCATTTTGCTTACTTATTAACACACATTTCATTACTAAACACAACAATCATTTATGATAATGACTGACTATTGCAACTGGAATCCAACTCACTATTATCTTTATTATGAAAATTCTTCTCCAAACTCAAAATTTTAATTTCAGTTTGAATCCATTTCAAACCTGTTCTTTATTCCATTTAAATTTGGTTGTATCTCTATTACCACTTAATTCTTACTATTACTTTAATTTAATTAATACAACAACCAATTTCCTTAATATAATAGACAATCTATTTCTTAATAAACTTATATAAGATTCATTTACTTTTTGAAACCATTTTAAAACCTTTATATAAGAAAATAACAAGTACGCTCTCTTATATTTATACACTCAACTCATTATAGGGTACTATTGACCCTATCCTTAATGACTATCCCACCAGAGCCAAGGTTCTCGATTAACCTTCTGCTCTGATACCAAATGTAACGACCCGAAATTTTCGATCGCGAAAATTCCAGATAGTTAGGGAAAAGAAGAAGAGATAGAAGAAAAAGAAGAAACAGAAACACCAAAACACAGAAACCTCACATTCGCAGCGGATCAAAATATAATATCACATAAATAACAGTTTTGCAAAGAAGAACTGTATCAGTACACTTATATTTTATACATCCGAGTTACAACCATTACCAATCACTGGACAGTTTAAAACAACATGTCCTAGTTATACAATAACATATCACAGCGGAAAACTCTCCACACGTTCCTGCCTTCCAGCTCGCCTCCTGAGCTCCAGAACGTCCTTATCTGAAAATCTGTAATACTCGGTCTGACCCGAGCATTACATCAAAGTAACACCCGGGTCAGGCTGGAAACTAGCGTGAGTAAACTCATCTAACATGGAAAACACCAGCATGAAACTTACATAAAATCTGGGTAACTCATATCAATTTACAAATTCACAATTTGTTATAGTTATCACTTATTTCACACATCAATTCTAAGTGCCAAAACTTAGATTAAATGATCCAATCCACTTAAATCATTCCATTCCAGCCTATTGATTTCAAATATAAATTTTCAAAGAATCGAAGTGGTTTCGGGTATTTTCTAATACCCAGCTCCGGTCTCTTCGAATTCAATACCATCTTTATCCAAGTTATCCGAGTGAAATACAATTCAACTTTAAATAGAAGATGTCACTTTTACCCAGCAATTTATCATTAATAGATAACCACATTATCATTATTCACCCAAACATAACATATCACAAAACATTTCATATCAGAGATATCAATCAACTCAAGACATTTAATCAGCATTCGATCATTCATAAGCAAGATGGATCATTTCCAAAATTTATTTAATTTATCTGTAATTAAATTAATTACAAATCTTTAATCACTTAGATTGCCTTTACGTAAACAATTAATTAATTACAAATCAATTAACTAATATTCTTTTAATTATCCATCTTGATTAATCATCCTTGATTAATTATCCTCAAACAATTTCAGAAATTAACCTTTAATTCCTTCATTAATTTCATTAATCAGCCTTATCAATCATAAACGGTAATCAGCAATCCTGTAATTACTTACCTTAATTAATTAAATCCTTAATTATATTAATCCTTTAATTAATTACACCGAGTAATTAATCCTAAATTACTTTTCCTAAGTAATTTACCTTATATTAGTTACATTCAGTAATTTATCCATCAATTACTTCACTAAGTAATTACACTTATCAATCTTATTAAGTAATTACAATTACCAAGTGACTATCTTTAATTAATTATCAAATCAATAAATCTCATTCATCTCATTAATTACAACTGGGTAATTCATCCCCTAATTACCATATAAACCATTTAATAAATCTTTAATTATAGATTATATTATTATTTTTTAATAATTAACCAACCTTTAATTACTTAAGTACTTTATCTTGATTACCACACAGATTAATTAGTCTAACAATTCTCATTAATTATCTTTAAATTAATCTCCTAATTAACACAAATTTATTGCCTTGATCCATAATTAATTACTCTAATCAATTATCCTATATTTCCTTACATTGATTAATTATCCCATAACTAATCACATACATAAATTAACTAAACCTTTAATTAATTAATTAATCATATTATCAAATCAATCCTTAAAATTTGAATACTCAAATTACTTAACCTTTATTAATTATCTAATGATTTAATTAATTAATTATTTCCTTACTTAATAACATAAATCAATTAACCACACTTATTAAATAATTAATAATTTATCAAATTTCATCATTTAATTTATCCCTAAAAAAACAGATAGGACTAACCCATTTATAATTATCTAATTACCACAATTTGAAAACAATTAAAACCTTGGAACTAACACCTTTAGATAAGGTTTAATACTTGTTTAAATACACTTAACAGCTGGGTAACATCAAATTTTAACTCGAGCAAAATTAACCCAAAACCCGAGTCATACGCAAGCAATCATGAGAACACACCCGAGTTCGAGCTTCTTCCCCAATCCAACAAACAACATCAAACACGAACAACCACATACGCACGCGTGCATGTGCACGATAATTCCAGTTACCTCCGACCATCTCCTCCGGCTCTAGGAAGTCACCGATGACTCTGACGATACTCCAGACCACCCAGATCTGTAAATCACATCATAAATCAAAATCGAGCTGGTTAGACGAAAACTGGAACCTATTCACACCCTACAATCTCCTCGCCTTGACATTGCCGGTCACCAGAGGACATGGAATTCCATTCACAACTTAGCCACAGACCACACTTCATTTTCCCTCACACCATATTGAGACCGATGCTTCCAGTCGTCGTGACGAACTCAAAAATCCTCAACATCCCATCCATGTCTTTATACCCTAATTTGATCCACTGACAACGCCACGCTGATCAAACGTCACATCCACCATTTTTCCTGGCATTCTCGAATGCCAAGCAAACTTCAGCAAAATCCCGATCAACCCAAAAGTGTGACGATCGGCAGAAATGGCTTAAAAACAATTTTCAGTTCATCTTTGAATTGTCCCATAAATACTTAACTAAAAAATCCAAATTTGACTTCAAAAATCCTAGTTTACTAAGGGGATTCAGGTTATACGCGTGAATTAATAAATCATTAAGATTTATTTTTAACCCATTTTAAGTTTTCCACTGTTCCCTTTTGTTTCCAAAATATATTCAAACTTAATTTACATAAATATATTCTTAAAACTTTGCTTATGTTAAAACAAACATACTTTGTTCAGGGATCAAGGTCCAAAAATCATTTGAGAGGGAGATTAGAATTTTTGAATCAGGTTTCGAACCTGAAATATTTAAACAGAGGCTTGCTAGCCTGATCCAGATTTGAACACTGATTCTAACACACACATATCTACATAAAAAATCTTTTCTTTATCATCATGCACACATGATTCATACATATTTCAAGGATTCACCCTGTGCCACTTCATGCAATTTCAGTTTAGGAGTTTTACTCACCTGTAAGATTTGAAATAGAGGAGCCTGCCTAATTTGATTATGATTAGATCTTTGTATTTCATCTGAAATCTTGCTCACTTAAATTTGTTTGAATCCTTGATCTGGTTACTTAGTTGAACTGAGTTGCTTTGATCTGCTTGTTGAACTTATTTGATCTTCTCTGGGTTTTTTTTTTAGAAGATGAGAAAGGGGTTTTAGAAATATGTACAGCCTATATTTTTCTTAAGTATCATGTATTTACATTCTAAAAAATTTCATTGCCACTTATCTATACAAACTGTTAGAAAATAGGCGGAAGTAGTAATTTGAATTCTTTTCTTTTTATTATCTCATCATCATAACAAAACAATGAGTACAATACAAATATAAAGAGAAAGACCGACATGGGCTGCAAACAAAGAAAGGCCCAAAACCCAAAACTGAAAAGCAAGAACAGAAAATGAAAAACAAGAACAAACGTAACCAAAACAAAGCTAGCCCAATGCTCCACTTGCACATGAATAAAGTAGATAAATTCCAATTTATTTATAACACTCCCCCTCAAGTGGAGCTTATAAATTGATCGTGCACAATTTACTGAATATTTATTTAACCCGAGCTCCATCCAATGGCTTCGTGCAAATATCTGCTACTTGCTCCCCAGTTCGAACAAATTTTGTGCAAATTAATCCTTGCAAAATCTTCTCACGAACAAAATGACAGTCGATTTCTATATGTTTTGTTCGTTCATGAAAAACTGGATTTGATGCTATGTGCAAAGCCGCTTGATTGTCACAGTATAACATGATAGGCTTCTCAATCTTTATACCCAGTTCTGTCATAAGATGATCGATCCACATGATTTCACACACTCCTTTAGCCATAGCTCTGTATTCAGATTCTGCACTAGATCTTGCAATTACATGTTGTTTTTTACTTTTCTATGACACAAGATTTCCTCCTACATATACACAAAAACCAGAAGTGGATTTCCTATCTAGTTTAGATCCTGCCCAGTCAGCGTCAGTAAAACATTCGACTTTAGTATGTTTGTGATCAGTATATAACATGCCTAATCCAGCTGTGCCTTTAATATAACCCAGAATATGTTCTAAGGCCTTCCATTGATGAACATTAAGTGATGACATGTATTGACTAACTATGCTAACAGCATAGGATAGATCTGGTCTGGTAACAGTAAGGTAGTTTAACTTACCCACAAGCCTCCTGTATCTTTCTGGATCATTGAACAACTCTCCATCCTCTGTCCAACTATTATTTGGCATTATTGGTGTAGTATTAGGTTTGACTCCAAGCTTTCCTGTCTCTGCTAAAAGATCCAGTGCATACTTTCTCTGAGATAAAAATATACCTTTCTTGCTTCTTGCAACTTCAATCCCTAGAAAATACTTCAGATTTCCTAGATCTTTGGTATGAAATTTTGTATGGATAAATTGTTTCAAAGAACATATTCCCTGTTCATCACTCCCAGTGATGATTATATCATCAACATAAACAACCAATAGCATAACTCCAGCACCAGAAGTTTTATAAAAACTGAATGGTCAACTTTACTTTTAGTTATACCATAAGATTCCAGAACTTGACTAAACTTTCCAAACCATGCTCGAGGAGATTGTTTCAGGCCATACAATGTTTTCTTTAGTTTACACACCATATTCTTCTTTTCTTTAGCAAAAAATCCAGGGGGTTGTGTCATGTAAATTTCTTCTTGAAGATCACCATGTAGAAAACATTTTTAATATCAAGTTGATGCAATTTCCAATTATGTGCGGCAGCTAGAGAAATGAATAGTCTGACAGATGTTAGTTTAGCTACAGGACTAAAAGTCTCTAAATAATCCACTCCATATATTTGTGCATATCCCTTTGCAACGAGTCTAGACTTAAATCTAGCCACTGATCCATCAGGGTTCACCTTAATTGAGAACACCCATCTACACCCAATTGCCTTCTTATCTTTAGGTAAAGGAACTAACTCCCATGTCTTGTTCAGTTCTAAAGCTTCAAGTTCTTCAAGCATAGCTGAGTGCCATTTTGGATTTGAGATGGCTTCATTAATTGATTTTGGAATAGAAATAGAATCAAAGATTTGCAGAAACAAACAGGTTGACACTGGTAAATGGTTATATGACACATAAGAAGATATAGGATATGTACACTGGCGTTTTCCTTTTCTAAGAGCAATGGGGAGATCTATCTTAGGATTAAAATGAGGTACAGGTTCATGAATAGGTGGAGAAGATATGGGAACATCGAAGCCATTGTCTACATTTTTCTTGTGTGAGATGTGTAGAGTAAATGTGGAACTCAGATTCTTCATTGTTAATGGAGTCGGTTTGATTAATCATAGGCTGAAAGTATGGAATTTCTTCATGAAATGTCACATCAATAGATACCACATATTATCAAGACTTGGACAATAACATTTATTCCCCTTCTGCAATCTTGAATATCCAACAAACACACATTTTATAGACTTAGGATCTAACTTTGATACTTGTGGCCGTACATCTCTAACAAAACAAGTACACCCAAATACTCTAGGTTTAATAGGATAGATATCTTTATTTGGGAAGAGAACTTTGTAGGGAATGTCGCCCTTCAACACACTTGAAGGCATTCTATTTATCAAAAAAACAGGCAGTGGAGATAGCATCTGACCAGAAACACTTTGGCATGTGCATTTGAAATAAAAGAGCTCTGGTGGTTTCTAAAAGATGCCTATTTTTTCTTTCTGCAACCCCATTTTGAGATGTAGTATTTACACAAGATGTCTCATGCATAATGCCATTATTATTCATAAAGTTATGAAGTAGACTTGAAGTATATTCTTTGGCATTATCACTTCTCAAGGTTTTAATAGTTGTGTTGAACTGGGTTTTTATTTCAGCACAGAAGTTACAAAAAATAGAATAAAATTCTGATCTATTTTTCATAAGAAATAACCAAGTCAATCTAGAGTAATCATCCACAAAAGTTACAAAATATTTAAAACCAAGTTTAGAAGTAACCAAAGAGGGTCCCCAAATGTCTGAATTACAAGATCAAATGCTGAATCAGCTCTTTTATCCATTCTTGGATTAGAACTCTGACGGTGATGCTTGGCAAATTGACATGAATCACACTCCAGTGATTTTATTGAAGTATACTGTGGACATAAAATTTTGAAATTAGAAAAAGAAGGATGACCTAATTGGAAGTGAGCCTTGAGAGCCTGATTAATACTAGTGCCTACAACCATAGTTGATGGAAAACTATCAAACACATATAGACCCCAAGCTCCTTTCCTACCAATAGTCTTCTTGGTCATTAAATCCTGAAATACACAATAGTTAGGATAAAATGTAATACTGCAGTTAAGATTTTTGGTCACTTGACTAACAGAGAGAAGATTGAACTCAAGTTTTGGCGTATATAACACAGACTTTAAAGTCATAGAAGGATTAAGATCAGCATTTCCCGATCCACGAACAACAGATAATGTGCCATCAGCAAGTGTTATACTCTGAGAACCACTTTTGTTCTGAAAATTTGATAAAAAAGAGGAGTTACCGGTCATATGATCAGTGGCACCTGAATCTATGACCCATCTATTTGTTGTAGCCACTGTAGAAACATTAGGACTTGGATTCTTCACGTTATTTTGATATTCAATGAATTTGTCATAGTCTTCTCCAGTAATGAGTATAGATTTACCATGGTTGGAGTTAGCAACATTAGCAACTTGATTTGATGAACTCTGCCCTTTACTTGCTGACTTATCAAAACTTCCAGTCTTATTTTTTCTCTGTCTCTCTTGTAATTTCCAGCATTGTTAATATCTATGACCAAATTTCCTACAAAATGTGTAGGAATTTGGGTTCATAGGTCGAAATTCAGGTTGTGTACCACCTCTTCCATATCCATTGGTCTCCACTGTGCATTGTTTGGTGCATATCTACTTTGTGCACTTGCACTGTTTTGACTAATTAAAGCACTAGAGTGAGATGTAGAATTATTTTGAGAGTTATTTGAACTATCAGCTCTTAACAGTCGACTGAAAACTTCTTGTAACGAGATCACATCAGATCCAGATAAGATTTGTGTTTTTGCTGATTCAAACTCACTTGGAAGACCACCAAGAAACTCATAACATCCATTTTCTCCCTCTGTTGTTGCTGGACTTTGATATCTGGACTCATAGGAAGAAGAACATTAAATTCTTCACACTCTTTCTTAAATTTTATAAAATAGTTCATTAAACTCAAATCAAGCTTCTCAGCACGGTAAAACGACTTGCAAACATCATACATCCTACTCAAATTTCCTTTCCCTGAATATAAAAATTCCAAATAGTCCATTAACTCCTTCACAAAACTACAATGATTAACTAAGCTAATCACATTACTATCGATCGTATTTCGAATCTGAAGAAACAATCGAGCATCATCTCTCAGCCATACTTGATCATCTTTATCTTTCGAATTTTCTTTTGGTGGATCTCTTATGAGATGGTCTTCTTTATCAATACTCCGAAGATACAATCGAATTGTCTTACTCCAATCAAAATAATTCGAGTCCCCTAATTTGTGATCTGTAATCTTGGACATTATAGGCATAACATCCACTACAGTCTTAGTATCCGCCATCGCCCTAATTCAGAAATTCGATTTGAGAAATTGGAGAAGAGATTAAATCAGATCTTGATGCTCTGATACCATGTTAGAAAATAGGCGGAAGTAGTAATTTGAATTCTTTTCTTTTTATTATCTCATCATCATAACAAAACAATGAGTACTATACAAATATAAAGAGAAAGACCGACATGGGCTGTAAACAAAGAAAGGCCCAAAACCCAAAACTGTAAAGCAAGAACAGAAAATGAAAAATAAGAACAAACGTAACCAAAACAAAGCTATCCCAATGCTCCACTTGCACATGAATAAAGTAGATAAATTCCAATTTATTTATAACACAAACCAACACTTGTTGATTTATATCCTACTTAGCCAACATTTGTCACAAATTTTTTTTCAAATATTTACATATGCTTATTTACATGAATAAATATTTATATTAAATTTAAAACTTAGTGCTATACTTAAAAATATCTTAAGTGTATTAATATTTAAATTACCCCTTTCTATTCACCAATTTACAATTAAAAGAAAATGATAAAAATTTCAATTATACTTTTATATTCAATTTTCTATTGAGAAATTTACTTTCCTTAATTTATATAAAATATTTTAAAGAAAATAATAAAAAACAAATTATATTTTAATGAAATCATATATATATATATATATTATATCCAATTTATTTTAAGATATTTTACTCTTTGAATTTCCAATTCAATTTTCAAATTCCAATTCAACATTCGATCTAAAAAAACAAATAAACAAACACAAATTCAATTTGTAAATGATAGTTCCATTTAAAATCTATTTATACCTATAAACAACACATTATTATTAAAAATATCTAGTTTTCCATAATAATTATACTAGAAAAATTATCAAACCATTACTTATTCAAGTACATATTTATATTACCAGAATTGTTTATTTAACTTATAAATCAGTATTTCTACTGATTAAACCCAGTTAATTTATCAATTACAGATATTCTAAAATCCTGGTTATCAAAAATTTCACTTCATAGGACATTAGATTTCCTATTAACTCTTTCGAAGTTATTTTGGAAATATTGTTTGCTTCTTCAATAGCAAGAACTTTTCTTTTCCATTCTTCCGTTAAAGAATTAAGGATTTTGGATACAATATTAAAGTCTGAATATTTTTCTCCTAGTCCTACTAATGAACGGTTCAAATATTTTTGGGATACCAAATAAAAGTGACTGTGCCATGGATCGTGTGATATGGATATACGATAATACAGAGTGTAGTGATGATAGCTATACAGTAAATAGTGGGACATAAAAGCAGTATAATAAAACTAACACCAGGGATTTTTATAGTGGTTCGAAGCTCTGTCCTACGCCATGTCCCAAACTCTTTCTGGAATTTCACTCAAACAATAACCCTCACTTAACCAGAAGAAACAAGCCTATACAACCCTTGAGCAGCCGAACAAGGACCTGAGTAGCAGAACAAGATTTTGCCTCAACAGTCGAAGAGGACTTCACACGCCTGAGCCGCAGAACAAGACTTCAACAAATACAAAAGATTGTTTTAACTTTATGTGTTCTTAAGACAAGGATTTGTCACTTGTAGTACACCATTCCTATAATCTTCTTCTTGAGTATAAATATACATATATATATATATATTATTGAAGTTTATGAAGAACAGAAAGGTATAATATTGCTTTAATGCGGAATATTTGAAAACATAGTTGCAAGTAGATTTAAGATGTAAGATTAGAAAGATAAGAAAATTCGGTGATTTGGAATCAAGTTAGAGTATGTATTTATAAAGGTTAGAAAGCAGCGACTGTTGATGAAGAGTTTCGATTGAAGTGTTGCATCCAAATCTTTTCGTAGAGGTTCGTAACTCTTCACAAATAGTCGTGTCTTTTCAAAAAGTAGCTGTTGTAGAAATTCGGTCAACTGAACCTCTGGGTCAGTCGATTGAATGTTCAAACGAATTTCTAAATATATACTTGTATATTTGTGCACCTGTGCATGTTGCATAGAAATTTCTGGGTCAGTCGACTGACCTGGTAATCTCTGTGCAATTTTCATAGTTTACACAGGTACAATATATATATATATATATATATATATATATTATATAATGATTCTAACTTTAAACACATTTATAATATATATATTTTATATGCTTATATATGTATAAATTGTTTGAAAATAAGACGATTACCTATATAACTAATATATACGTAAACGAGGAGAGATTTTAACAAAATTGACCTAAGACTCAAAAACAAAATAATATAATTGATGCACTGATTTTGAAGTCTTGTCTCCTTGTAGTATATATTCTCTTTTTATCGTAGCAGTCGTCAAATCTAGATGTCGTAGTGATAGCTTTGTGTCATGAATCAAAACCAAGTCCCAACACTTATTAGTTTTCATAGACTAACTAATAACCCATTAGGAATCATATCAATTATCCATATCTAAACATAATTTTCATGGGATTATTATGAACCTATTAGTTGCCACTAATAACTTATCTCAAATCATAGTTTTCGTTGAATCACTATGAACCTATTACTTTCCTCTAATAACATATCTGAAATCCTAGTTTTCATGTGATCACTATGAACCTACTAATTTCCTCTAATAACATATCTCAAATCATATATTTTTGATTAGTTATGGGCATCCTAACATATTCGATCTACCCGATACCCGGGATGTAATTCTACTTACTCGGGTGTTAAGTCTAACCATACTCACTACTGGGATAACCCAATTGTTAATTCGGCCTCCAAATACCAAGATGCAATGTTGGATCATAATGATGTGAGTATGAAAATGATGAATATGCAAATTTAAATGATTAAATAATAACAAGAATATTTAACATCTTCATCAAAACATGTTCAATCAATAGTCATAGTAAACACAAAATTATTTAATCATAAGTAATAGTTTACCTTTGGTAAATTGATATAAAACTTGGATTAAAATACCATTTTATTTCCTTGAAAACAATAATCTTTACAAATGATTGGTCCCTTAAAATCATTCTTTAAAATAAGGAAAACACAGCCCTTTTACTAAGCCAAAACATTATGCCAAATACAATCACCTTTAATTTGTTTCTTTTAAACATTCAGTACCAAATGAAGTTACCGTGCCTCTAAAAAATATGGCCATCGAGCCACTAAATAAAACTATTCATATCAAAAACATACGGCATTTATGCTGCTATAATAAGATATAGATTTTCTAAAATACCTAGGCTATCGTGCCTTTAAAACATGGCATTCGGGTTAGCATAACATAAGGCTTTCAAGCTTATAAATCATAGGTGTCAAATTTATAAACATACAGTATCAATGTCGCATCTAAACAGTTGGGGGATACTGATCCTCTAAACACTAGAGGATGTTGGTGCTTAAAAACTTGGGATGCCGAATCTATAAAAAGCTTGAGGGTATCGAATGCTTAAAACGAAGGCGGTGCCAAATTACTACTGACCTGATACATCACATACCTATAGTAGATATCGCACGTGCCAACCCAAATAGATGCCAAACCTGCAACTTTGATACATCATATACCTAACAAATAATTATTCCATGTATAGTCCTTTCTAGATGCCGAATATATATGAACCAGGGGTATCGACTCTCTATCGTGGCATTTATGTAATTAAAATAAAAACTATTTTATTTCCTTTTAAAGCGAATATTTTCCACCAACTCTCACCTCTTGTCAAATTATAATGGGTTCACAAAATGCTTTTTCATTTTCTTTTTCAAAAATTGCCAATATACCATGTTATACCACACCAAAATAACTTGCTAACCTTATGATTAATATCATTAGTTAATATTAATTAAAAGCTTTTCTACCACTATATATTCATAGAAAATCATAACCATTTGGAAAAATCCACAAAAATCTAAATGTTCATCTTCTTTCACATGTAAAAATTTTGAGGCCAAAAAATTTATTTAATTATTTTAATAATTAAAACCTAAAATAAACACATTATCCTCTTAGGAAATTCATAAAATATTCATGTGAATTTGAAAAATTATGAAATTGGAAAGTCATCTCCAAAATAATGTTTTACACAACGTACCAAATTTTGAATCAGTAAAAGATCAAAAACTTAGGTTTTTCTCTTAAAACTCGTTAAAAAAATTCCATAAAATTTTTAATAAATCATCATCTAATCCAATAATGATATAATCAATCAAGACATGACATATTATTATAATCAATTCGGAAATAAATCATAAATCGAAGAGAAAATCATAAATAATGATATTGATACTATTGTTCACCGTAGATTGGATAGAGAGATTGAGATTTGTTGTTCATTAATTTCCTAAGCACTTCCCTTTAATCCTTTAGATTTCCCATCTTTTTCTTCTAGTAATGGTTGGCCTTCACTTATGTTTTTGTTTTGATTAGAAATGAAAATGGAAAATGAATGAGAAAGGGATGGCTTAGGGAATGGAATAAGGAGTTATTCTCATTTTCCCTTCTCATTTATTTCCTTCTATCTAATGTTCAAATCCATCTTATTAATTGATTACTTAAGGCCTGACCCAAAGTAGTTATCAAATCTCATTTTATTTATCCCTGCACATCATATTATTTTATTTAATTTATCTAATTATATCCTCTAAATATTGTTAAACAAAATTAAGGATGTTGCAGGCTTCCTCCCTTAAAGAATTTCATCCTCGAAATTACGATAAGGAAAACAACAAGCATATCAATCATGCAAACATGTGTGATAAAAACAAAAAAACAATACTACCCTAACTGACTAGCAAAAAAAATTTACGACAAATATAGAACATACCATCAAACAACTCAGGATAAGTATCTCCAATCATGTCCTACATCTCCCAAGTACAGTCTTTCTCATATCACTCCACTAGACTTTCACAAACTTGACTGTCTTTTTTATTAATCTCTTTTCATCTCTTGCTACAAGTTGAACTGTTTGTCCAACAAAAGTCATATTTTGTTACACTGCTAAATCTTCCAATGTAGTCGGTGAAATAGTAGTCCCTAGATCATGCGCACACTTCCTAAGATGAGAAACATGAAAAACATTATGGACTCCTACCAGACTATTCGGTAACTTTATCTCATAAATGAATTTCCTGATCCTTTCTATAATAGAAAATGGACCAATATATCTCGATGCTGACTTTCCTATCTTTCCAAACCATAGCACGCCCTTCATCGGTGATACCTTAACAAAAACATTCCAAATAAGAACTATAAATCCTTATGCCTCTCATCTACATAAATGTTTTGCCTAGACTTAGCTTCTTTCATCCTTGCTTGTATTAACTCAATCTTTTCCATGGTTTCTCTCACCATATTTGGACCAAGAATCAATCTGTCTTTGGTCTCTAGCCAACATACTAGTGATTTGCACGGCCTTCTATACAAAACTTTGAATGGATTCATTCGTATACTAGTTTGATAACTAATATTATAGGAAAACTCAACTAAATACAAATGGTATTCCCATGACCCTTCAAAGTTTAGTACATAAGCCTTCAGCAAATCTTCAAGTACCTCGTTGACTCTTTCTGTTTATCGATCCGTTTAAGGGGTGATAAGCGGTACTTATCTTTAGCTTGGTATCTAACACTTCTTATAGACTCTTCCAAAAATGACATTTTGAAAACTTCACTTTTAGTCAATATCGCCTCAACATTTCAAGCACTATTCTAAGATGAGTCTCATAATTTCACTCATTCTTAAAACATACTAACATGAACCAATTCAAATGCTCTTCGAAGATCCGGTTCACTAAATCCACAAAGTAAGCAAGTTCATTGGTCAGTCCAAAGGTCATGACTAACTATTCGTATGAACCATACCTCATTCGAAACTCCATTAAAGAAATGTTGTCTTCTACCACTCTCAATTGATGGAACTCTGTCGCTAGATTCAATTGGGAAAATACTTTAGCTCCACTCAACTGATCAAACAAATCATCCATTCTCTGAAAGGATGCTGATTCATTATCATCTTCTCATTCAACTTATGGTAATCAATACACATCCTCAATGACCCATTCGGTTTCTTCACGAATACCACGGTTGCTCCCCAAAGTGAACTACTTGGCCTAATAATATTATTTCCTTCTAAGTCCACCAGTTTCACCTTTAATTCTTTCATCTCAGTAGGTGTCATTCTGTTAGGCAGTCTACTTATGGGTTCAGCTATAGGTACAAGATCTATTCGAAACTCAATAGCTCATTTCGACAGTAGTCCAGTAACAGGCTCAAAAACATCAGCATACTCTCTTACAACAAAAGACGATTCACTTTGCACTTTTCTTTTCTACGGCCATCTTTCTCTTACAGTTCGACACTCATGAGCAAAGTGTCCTTTCTTGTCATACTTAAAGCAAACAATATTGGTCTTTCCTTTCATAGCAGCTATACCCTTCTGAACTCCCTTCTTAAAGAACTTCATTTTCTTGCCTTAATTCTCCATAGGTTTATCACTTCCAAACGTTGAAAGCATTTCTTCATTCCTTAACGTCGTCTTCACCATCACATCACATGGATCTCTGAAATGCGTCATGGTTGCCTTAGCAATTTTTATCTTCAATCCTCGAATGAACTTGTAACAACCCGCATATTTTACGATTGTATATTTAAATGTTTTATTTAAATATAACATCGTTAGTTGGATTTAAGTCCGAAAAACTACTTTTTGCAAACAGTCGAATTAGAACTTGAGACCATTTCCATTGAGTTCAAAATGGCGTTTGCAACCTTTTTGAGTATAAACATCGATATGTTGGAGTTGAGTAAAATTTTGATTTTTTCATTTAGGGCTTTGGGTTTGGCTTTCAGCCCACTAACCCAACTCATCTTATATCCTAACTCCACCCCCTCTCCTCTTCATTCATTCCTCATTTCCTAACACTTCAAGCTTTAGTAAAAATGGGAGAGGAGATTGGAAACTAAAATCCTAAGCCCTAGTTTCCTTTGCAAATTCAATTTCTAGCTCCAAAATCAAAGAGAAACTTAGGTAAGCATCCTCTTCTTCTTCTCCATCTCAATCTCTCTCCAATTTCAAAAATTTCCTATAACCTAACTTAGGAAATATTTGCTTATGATCTTAGATTGGAGATTTTAGAGTTAAAGTTGAAGAGTAGTTGATCTTCCCTTTATTTTCAAGCTTTTCCTTTGTTGTTTTTGAGTTTTAAAGGTGAGTTTTTGAACTCGCATCTATGTCTATATCTTTGATAGTTGTTAGGTAGTGATTCCTAACATCTATTTCCTTTAGGTAGTGATTCCTAACATCTATTCCTTGTCCATTTGCTTTGGATTGAATTGGTTTTATGAATATTCCAATTTTTGGTGTTTTGAAGTCAAATCTTTAAAAATCCTAGCTTTGAAGTTTGAACATGTTTTTGGTGGTGTATCGAAGAGCTTATAGGGCTGGGTTGTCGGTTAGCATAAACCCCTAGCATCCATCGCTCGTTCGATCGTAATTTGTTTGGATTTTTGCCCTTGGTAGGGCTAGGCTGAAAATACTAGAAATTCCAGTTCAGTCGAGTGAACCAGGAAGTCAGTCGACTGAACCAGAACCCAGGAATTTTCCTGGGCCAGTATCAGTCGACTGACCACTCTGAGTCAGTCGACTGAGCCTGGAAACCGAAAGTTTCCAGGCATGTTTCAGTCGACTGAACACCCGACTGAACCTGAAAACAGAAAGTTCCCAAGTATTGTGTCAATCGATTGACCACCATGGTCCGGTCGACTGAATGTTCTGCCTCAGCCAATCTTGCCTTTTTTGTGTCGATTTCCAATTTTTAATCGATTCTAGTAGATTCAATTTGTTGTTATTACCTTTGTTGACTTTGATAACTTCTTCTTCAGGATTTTTGGGAACATCCATTTTGATGGATTTGGTGTGATATCCCGGAAATTTTAGCAATATCAATTTAATAATCTGCATTTAAAAATTAAATTGATTTGATAAAAATTTTAATAAAAATTAACTTGATTTAATAATCCAATTAAATTAATGTGTAATTTATGAATTTTATCTTTTGAAAAGCTAATAATTGTTTTTCCTATTTATAATATATGTATATATATTTATATATATATATATATATATATATATATTGTGAATAGATAAGTATGATTAGAAGTTAAATAAACAAATAAAATATTGTTTTCAAATTTTAATATTTATTTTGATAATTTGAAGATTATTATTTTATTTAATAAATAACTAACTGTTTAAAATACTTTAAGTAATTATTTTAAATTGTATAATTGTATTTTTAATATAGTTTAAATTTTAATAAGATAAACAAAAGTTTATTTTAAATATAGCTTAATAATTATAATTTGGGATTATATGAAAATTTAAGATACTCTTTATACATTAATTCTTTTAATTAAGATAAATAAGATAAGAAATTTATAATTTCTTTATAAATAATTTAAAACTAATAAATATGTTATTTTATAATAATAATAAATGTATGAACGTAGATATGTTTTAAAAGACAAAATTATTATTGTCAAAGTAAATATGTTAATATAAATTAGTTTTAAAATTTGATTTTAAATGTATAAATAGCATTTGAATTTGAATTCATTTTGAAATTCAAATGAATAAAACATATATGAATAACCATATTTAAATTTTGTAAGTGAGCTTTCATGTTTTATAAATTGTTTTACTTCATTAAAAATAAATATATATACATTCATTTATGAAACTATTATACATGTATTTAAGAAAGTAAAGAGAATTTCATTTATCTTTTAAAAAAAATATAAAAAATATGCTTATAACAAGTGTTAGTATTCTAGGTGATTAATAAGACAAGTGTAAACAATTTATTTTCTTATTTTGACAAGTGTCCTTTTATTTTGAATTCTTTTAATTTTTTTTAATAAATCATTTATACCTATATAAAACATGTTTTCTTCACCTCTATTCTTTTCTAAATCTTCTTTTTTTCAAAGTTAAGAAGAAGAAAAAAAGAATCTCAGCTGAAACAAATGTGAAGCCTCTGCATTTTTTTTAAAACCTGAGAATCAAATCCATAAACAAATCTACAACTCTACTTCCTCTCAAACCTGAAATTTTCTTTCCTCTGTAAAACCAATTTCAAAAGCAAAATCAAAGCCTGCACTGAAAAATTCATTCAAAAGAAAATTTAAAGGCCTCTGTGTTTTTTTTGAATCTGTAATCAATAAGCAAGTATGCCTGCATGCAAATTTATGTGCAAAGCAACAGCAAATTTGCAAGGTAAATCAAGCTTAATGTAAAGACTGCATTTGGGAATCAAGCATTCAAGGCCTTCTCAACATGCAACTGCAAATTAAAAGTTTTTCAAAATTAAAGATTTAAATACATATGGAATCAAAGCCTGCATGCAAGTTAAATCAAAGCTCTGTTTCATAAAATCCCAGGTGAGTAACAATTCTTTTTGAAATAATAAGTATAAATTTGTTGCTTAAATAAGTTTGCTATGAAAATGATTAGCTGAATTCATGTTGAGTAGTTTGCTTGTGTATGATTTTAAATGCAGTACTGTATATATGCAAATGAATGTTTGAATGTGTGAAATGATTATGTCTAGATGACTGTTATGTTCTTATAGATTTCTTTCAGGCTCATAATTTAGTAACTGATTTAATTTCTCTGGGATAAATCTGTAATAATACATGAGACCAAACAATGTCTGCTTATATTGTATGCATAAATTAAAATTAAGATGTGTTCAGAAGAAAAAAGAAAAGAAAAATATACCTGTAGTTTCTGGAAACAGGTAAACGCAAAGAAACTGGAATCTAACCAAAGCATGATGATTATTTCTTAATTCCAGAAGTTTGAATCAAATCTTTAAACTAAATTATGATTTTTAAAAATCCAAATTTCAATTTTTAGTTTTGAAATTATGTGCATTAATGTTTTCTTCTGGGAAATGAAAGGGGGAAAAATTGTAAACCTAGGCACTGATTAATGGAACGGTGAGGAGGCTACAGGTGACCGAGTGTCTTGATTTTAGGGGTAATGGTAGTTTGGGAATTGGTGAAGGAATGGACGGAGTTGCTAGGCCGCCGGTGACCGGTGGAGAGAGGACGTGGGGTTTTCAGGTTTGGGTGAAGGAGTGCTGTTGTTGCTGACAGGTTTGGATTGGGGGAAACTCGAATTCGTTTTCGAGTGGAATAGAGTGGTTTGAAGATAGTGAGGTGATACTGTGATGAACGACGACTTGTTCATGGCCTGGGTGGTGGCCGGAGGTGGCTACAGCCACCGTGCATATGCACGAAGCAGAGAAAAGTATCAGGGAAGTTGGGTTTTGCAGTAGTATTGTACTCGAGTTATACTCGAGTGAATTCAAATTTTGCTCGAAGTATCTAGGTTTGCGACTCGAAGCAAATAAGGGGGTACTCGGGTTGCTTCTGAAATTACAGGTTTATGAAACCTGTAGTTTTAATTTTAAGATTTGTTTTAAAATCTTAATGCAGGGTTTTTGAAAACGGAATTTAAGACAAATTTTAAAATTTGAATTTCAAATGAGTTTGGAATCCAGGTTTGAAATTTAAATTTAAACTTTGAAATAAACATGTTTAAACAACTTCAAAGAGTTTAAATATTTTAATTTAGGATAAAGTTTTAAATTTAAGTAGAGATTCAAACAAGAGTTTAAATCTGAAATCAAATTCCAATTTGAAACAATGGTTTGAAAATAAAGGAAGTTTTAAGGCAATTTAAATATTTAAACAAATTTGGATGTTGAAACATATTTAAATATGATTTGCATTTGAAATGAATTTGGAATTTAAATTTCTTATAACTTCTTTATAAAATAAGAATAAAGCTTTAAAAGATTTTAAAATGTTTTTAAAACTTTGTTTAAGTTAAGTTTGATTCCTTTTTAAATTTTAAATTTAAAATGTAATTTGAAAACAATTTTAAGATAAACTGATTTAAATTACTTTATTAATAATAAAGTAATCATGAATAAGAAATGTTTTAGTTTTAAAAGTAAATTTAAGATTTAATGATCTTTGTTTCATTTAAATTTATAAGGTAATTTAAATAACTTAATTAATTAATTTGTTTAGTTAATTAAAGATGTGAAATAAATTAATTAGGGATAATTAAATTAGTAATTAATTTAAGTTACTTACTTAAGAAAGGTAATTTAAAATTTTATTAATATGTTAAAGAAGGTCATTAACTTGTGATTATTTATTAATTAATTAATGTAATTAATTTTGATAATTAATTGGGTTAATTAATTTAAATAATCAATTACGAAACTTAATTAAGTATGATTATTATATGGAAATAATTAAAGATATTAATTACTTTGTGTAATTAATTTATTGATTGGATTAGTTTAAATTAATTAATTAACTTTAATTAATTTAGAATAATCATTAAATGAGTTGATAAGTAATCATTGAGAAATAATTACTTAGAGAAGTAATTAAGTTAAGTAAATTACTGGAAGTAATTAATTAAAGTATGATATTTGGGATTAATTACTTTGTGAAGTGATTAATAATTAATTGCTTAATGGAATTAATTTAAGCATTTATTAATTGAGTTATTTGAAATAATTAAGTGATGTAATTAGTTAAGAGTAATTAATTACTAATGAGTTTAATCAGGGATGATTAATAAATTAATTAATTATTAATTGTAATTAATTTAAAAGTAATTAAAGAAGTAATTAAGGGTGTTTAGTTACTAAATGTAATTAATCAAGAATGATTAATAATTATGATTTGATTACTTAATGTAATTAATTTAAATAAGTAATTAATTTAAAATTAATTAAGGATCATTAATTAATATAATTAATTATGTAATTAAGGATTAATTTATTAGGATTAATTATTCAATGATAAGTGATTAAGGAAGTAATTAATTAATTGTAATTAATTAATTAATGAAGTAATTAAAGGTTAATTACTGAATTTGGTTAAGGATAATTAATTTGTAAAAATTAATTAAAGATAATTACTTGAATGTAATTAAGGGATAATTCATCAAGGGTGATTAATTAAGGTGATTAATTTGAGGATAATTATTTGATTGATTGGAATCAATTAATGGTTAAGTAAGCAAGTTCTAAATGGTGAAGTAATTAATATAATTCATTTTAAATTAATTAAAGATAGGTAATTAATTTAATTCACTTTAAATTAATTAGAGATAGAAGTAATTAATTTAATTCATTTTAAATTAATTATAGATGGTGTGTTTGTAGATCTTTGCTTATGAATGGATGATGTGGTTACCTTGAATGGTTTGAATCTCAGACATGAGATAAATAGTGTTGTGTGTTATGGATGCATTGGTTGCATTGTGATGGTATGAGTTATCTATGGATGATGGTATCAATTTGTGATGATTACTTGTTTATGATAATATGGTTGATTATCTATTATGATGATGTGAAGTATCTATCTGTGTGTATAGTTTAAATTGAATTATTTAAAACTTAAAACAACTTGGACCTAAAAGACACGCTTTGGATTTCGATGAGACCGGGATCGGGTTTCCATATTTGGAATCCGAAAACCACATCGATTCCAATTAACGTTAGGTCATGAATCTAAGTGGAGCAAGTGAAGACTCGAGGTGTAAGGGCTATACGTCAGTATAACTCTGTGGGTGATTCCGTAATGAGTTTGAAGGAATAGTGCTTATAGATTCGAGATGGTGAATCAGAGTGCAAGGGCTATGGTCGTTGACTCTGAGGGTAATTCCAATAATGAGTGCAACGAGATAGTGCCTTCGGTTTCGTTCGAACCCGGAACGAACTTGTATGGATTGAATGCTTTCAACACATCGTCAGGCGGACGCTGAGCATTCTAAGATTTGATGTCCTATAAAGGTAATCGTAGCCTCAAGCCTCATCAACCGGGAATGGCTAAAACAGGGGAGGTGCAGCAAGGCTTCGTGGGTAGCTCCCACTGGAGAGCAAGATTGATCCCTGTCTAGAGGTCCCTTTATATTTGGCTGTGTGGGGCAGTGGTTCGCGACAACTGCCGGGGTTGTCTTGTTCGGAACTGTTCAGTAAGGAACGGGTCCGGCCTTGTGTTGCAGGGGAGTGTGAGTACTCCTCGGTACGGTGATCTAGGCCACGTACTGTGACGGGCGGTACCCCAGTAGCCCTGCCATTGTATGGAATCCAAAATCCAATAAGTGCTAACGGTTTTGATTGTATTACCCACTTTTGTGGCTAGTAGCTGGAATTTAATCATGTAACAATTTCGGCTATTTCTTATTTATTTGAAAACCCTAGACACTATCATAATATCATCGGATTTCCTATCAAATGTTTTGGTTAGCGTAAGGTAAAAACTTTTCCATGTTTATGTGTGGGAAGTCTTACGTGATACCTTTTCTTTTCAAAAGGATTTTTAAAAGTTAAGCAACTTTAACCTGTTACTCACACCAGACCCATGTCTGACCCAGAGTTTATTTTTGGTTTTCATAAACTCTTGGGTACTCAAATTTTTACGAGTAGCCAAGGGATTCAGGTTAGGATTCGGGTTAGCTTTGACGAGTATTGGAGGAGCAATGGAGCAGCAGGCTTCTGCGTAGGATATTAGTATTCCGCTGTGTGTTCTGTGTTGTCTCTAAGATTGTATTATGTTGTAAATACTAGACAGGTGTTTATAACTGTCTAGTATGAGATGTATCTCTGTGTACTCTGATAGTGGTTGTAAACTATGTAAATATTTTATGTTATTAATGTAATTTATTCGTTCCGCTGTTTAGATTCTGATGTGTTGGTTCTTCTTCTTCTCTTTCTTTCTATTCTCTATCCCTTTCTTTCTTATTAGCGATGCGACTTCCTGGAGTTTGGAAGTTGGGTCGTTACAGTGGTATCAGAGCATTAGGTTGAGTGAATACCTAGGCTCTGGAGTGGTGTCTATCTTGAGAGAGCGTATTTGTAGTTTTGATATATATCTATATATATTTATTATTTCTACCTATCTATTGGGTTACCTGTTCAGGTTTTCCAATATAAGTTATAATGGTAGATAAGGTAGTGGTGTGTGTAACACGATTACTACCATTGGTTGGAATTTGAATGTTTGAGGTTGGAAGTGTATTTGTTGAGACTGTAGACCTAATACCGTCTCGAGTAAGTTATGCAGAGTGTAGAGATTTAAATCGATCTCTGAAGGTAACCTGTTAAGGTTCAGAGTTTATCTTTGAAGATGGATGAGTAGAGTTTGGATCTGCTGATTGGCAGAAGTGTGAGATGGTATTTTGATACCTCAGGAAGTTGTAACTGCGAGATGAGATGCAGTAAATATGGATGTCTCCGAAGATGTTTTCTTTGGAACGAGTTAGGAAGTGTGTCTGTTTTGGTGATGTGGCTGAGTTCAGCTGGTTGTTTGTGATTGGCTTTGACGGCCGAGTTTCTTGAAGGACTTCAGATAAGGAAGTTTTGGCATTGGTGTCAACAGTGCAACTCGGAGTGTCTGTGTTAACAGAAGTTTTCTGGCTAAGTAGTTTCTGAAGAAGGAGTTCAGAAGCAGCAGAGTGGACCCAATACTTTATTGGATTGGCTAATTAAGAGTAAGCTGTTCTGTTTGGTAAAGAGAGAACAGTTTTCTTTGGTAATTGGTCTCTATTGATCGCAAAAGTGACTTGCGATAGGTTGAGTGTTCTTTTGAAGTATTGAAGAATTTTTGGTTGTCTTATGAGAAGTCGGTGGTTTGCCTACTTCTGAAGATTGAGTTTTCTTATCGTCTGGATTTCAGGAGTGCAACCGGTGGATCAGCTAGTAGAAGGATGGTTTCTCGAGATAGGTTTGGTGAGGCAGCTCAGGATTGGTGGAACTTCTGAGTTTTCTTGGATATGTTGAGCCATAATTGTGGGAAGTGATGTCCAGTTTGTACTCATATTCTTCATCAGCAGTGTCTTCTGTGCCAGATCAGAGTTGTGCAGCGGAAACAGTTTGGGAATGCTTCTGTTTTATCTTTTCTGGATAAAAGAAGTAAGTTTGTTCTTCTAATGGTTGAGGAGCAGAGTTGGTGATCTTAGTCTTGGTTGATCTTGAGGAGATCGTTGTGTTGGGTTGCTTTTGGTCTAGATTGTTTCTAGAGGAATCAGCAAGAGTTGAGCTGATCAGTTTGGATGTAGGCAGCCCAGGATCATCCGAAGAGTTTTATGGATAAGAGACGAAGGAATTTGGATTCCGGAGTCGGAGTTTTGTTTTGGATCTCTTCTGTGTTTTGGTTAGATTGGTGTTTGGATTTCAAGAGTTGAATTGCCAGTTTGGATAATTGGATTTATGAGTTTCACGTATCTCTGAGGGAGTACGTGTATGAGTTATCTCTGGAAATGGAACCAGCTGTTCAGAAAGGAGTGGTTGAGTCAGACTCGTTTGTAGTCTGATATCTTGTCTAGTTCTATAGGTCTAGATGAGTAGAAGCTCTGTAGCTTCGTAATTTAGATTGTTTGTATTTTGTAGGGCGAGTATCCCGGTATATATATATACTTGGGGAAACTCGTGGGAATTCATCCAGAAATTTTATCTGGATAATTAAATTTGTTTGATTAGATAAATTGGTTGCTATGGTTGTTAGCATATGATTGATGTATGTTTGTGATTTAAAATTTAAAATTTTAAATAGGGTTATTAAATTACTTTTTCTTTTAAATTTCGGGGATGAAATTCTTTTAAGGGGGGAGGAATGTGATATCCCGGAAATTTTAGCAATATCAATTTAATAATCTATATTTAAAAATTAAATTGATTTGATAAAAATTTTAATAAAAATTAACTTGATTTAATAATCCAATTAAATTAATGTGTAATTTATGAATTTTATCTTTTGAAAAGCTAATGATTGTTTTTCCTATTTATAATATATATATATATTTTTTTGAAACTTGGTTAATATCTTTATTGCTCACAAATAGGCCGTAGCCCAATATTTTACAATGAATGTTTAATTGTGAACTACAGGACGCGAACTGGAACATTCCATTTCTGAACCTCTTTATCTTCTACATCGCAAAGAACTTGATCATGGCGGCTCCTGAATCTCTAATAGATTTCCTTCATCGTCTACCCTCCTCTTCCACTTCTCCAATAGTAATTTTCCTTGTTCCTTTAGGCTGGTAAGCACTCTCTTGTTTATTCTCATCATCATCAATGTAACATCTCTGTCAATTTGAGCATTCACTGACTCAGTGTTTTTTTCTTTTCCGTTGAAAGCCCTGTTATTCCTTTCACGCCAGATGTGCCAAATGGTAGCTGCGAAGCAAATTTTGAATATTTCCTGCAGAAGGTTCGCACTGTTTCTCCGATTGTTCAGGTAAAAGATTTCATCTTTTAGTGTTTCCGCTGTTGCCAATCCAGTACATTTCATTTTTTGAATACCCCAGACTTCTTTAGTGAATTTGCATTCAAAAAATAAGTGTTCATGACTTTCATTCCGTTCCTTGCATAAGTTGCATGTGGTCTCATCTATTATCCCCCATTTTTTTAAACGATCTTTAGTGGGAAGTCGGCCAAGTACTGCTTTGTATGTTGTGTGTGCCATTTTAGGGGTGACCGATTTGCTCCATATAAGACTGTACCACTCAACCTTTTGATGTTTAAATCTAATTTCCTCCATCACTTTACTGAATTGAAATTTCCCTGTTTTTGAATTTTTCATGATCCATTCATCACATTCTCTTTGTGAATAGATTGGAATATTCTGAATTTCGTGAACAAAATTTCTTGTAACAACTTGTTTTTCACATTTCCAAATTCCTCCTTCAATAATGTCTGAAACAGCAATGTTCGGTTGTCCATAGTCTGAATATCCTTCCAAACCTAATCTGTCAATTAAACTTCTATTTTCAAACCAGGGATCTTTCCATAGATCAGTAGATTTTCCATTAGCTATTTTCCTTTCTATCAGAGTTTTCAACATACCTCTTTGCTGCATGATACTTTTCCATACCACTGATGCATTATTATCCAAGGAATCTGTCCAGAAATTTGTCTTGATGTATTTAGTTCTCATCCATTTTGTCCATAAGTTATCTGATGATATTATGTTCCATGCCAATTTGATCCCATAAACTTTTTTGAGTTCAAATAAATTTTTAAGACCTACTCCACCTTCTTTTTTAGGTCTGCACAAGTCATTATAACTGATTTTGTGAAATTTTCCCTTCCATAAAAAGTCTGCACATATGGAATTTATTTTCCCAAGAGAGCAATCTGGAATCTGGAATGTTTGGAGCCAATATCTGACTTTGGATGTTATTACTGTGTGTACTAGCTCCACTCTCCCAGCAAATGATAACAACTTAGATCTCCATCCTTGTAGTTGTTCTCTAATTTTATCTAGGAGTTTAGCACATTCTTTATCTGTAATTGAGTTTGTAGATAAAGGAACACCCAAGTATTTAACTGGGAGAATTCCTTCTGTCACTCCAATTCTGTCTATCATAATCTGTCTGTTCCTGCAGTACTTGTTAAAATAACATTTGGTTTTGCTTTCATTGAGTTTTAGCCCTGCATATTTTTCTAATTCACAGAAAAAAAATTTGAGTTCATCAACTGCATGTGTAGTAGCTTTCATGACTATTAGCAAATCATCAGCGTATATAAGGTGATTTACCTTTGGTGATATTTTGTGGACAGGGATGATCTTATTATTATGACATGCTATTTCCATTTGTAGGGAAAACCACTCCATTGCTACTGCAAATAGGTAAGGGGATAGAGGGTCCCCTTGCCTAATTCCTCTATTGCTAGAGATGTGTCCTTTAGGAATTCCGTTAATCAGAATTGAGAAAGTTGGGGAGAAAATACAACACTTTATCAGCTTTAAAAGATTCTCTGGAACCCCCATTTCCTTGAGCATATGAATAATAAAGTATCTGTTCACTTTGTCATAAGCTTTGTGCAAGTCAATTTTGAGGCACATTTTGTCTGCTCCAGGTTTGTTAAAGTCTCTAACAAGTTCATGAGCTAACAGAGAGTTTTCAGAAATCAATCTTCCTTTTATAAAAGCATTTTGATTTTGTGCAATCAGGTTTGGGAGGACTTTGTTCAATCTATTACATATAATTTTGCTCAAAATTTTGTAAGAAACATTACAGCATGATATGGGTCTGTAGTCTTCTATTTTGTTTGGTTTTTGATTTTTGGGATCAGAGATATAAAAGTGTGATTAATTTCTTGTATAAACTCACCACTGTCCATAGCTTCCTGATAGGCCTCTAACATGTGTTCTTTCAGGTATATCCAGTGCATTTTGAAAGCAGCTGCCCCCATACCATCTGGTCCCGGACTGGCATCAATATGGATGGACTGAATAGCTCTCTTCAGTTCCCTTTCCGTAATCCTAGCTGTGAGCATGGCGCAGCCCTCTTGAGAGATTTTCCTTCTGCATTGAACTTCAGGTAAGTTTTGAAGAGACTCCCCATTGTATAATTCCCTGAAATAGGTAATAGCCTTGTATTCCATTTCTTTCAAATTATTTACTACATTTCCTTCTTCATTTAGACAGTTCAGGATGTTATTATATTGGGTTCTTTGTGACATTTTAGTATAGAAATATTTAGTGCATTCATCCCCCTGTGTCATCCATTTTTCTTTTGCTTTTTGCTTGATTTCCATTGATTGTTTTTGAAGTTCTTCTTTAAGTCTGCTCTTTAACTGATAGAATTGTTTGTTAAGCTCTTCATTCAATGGATCTTTATCTAAGGAATCTTGGATGTTCTGAAGCTGATTTTGTGTTTTTATAATGATATCCCGATCTTTTGGCCTTTTCTTGTTCCATTCTTTGAGTCTTTGCTTCATTGTCTTGAGCATCATTATATATATGTACATTTTATTACCTGGGGGATGTATTATATTTTCTATGTTTAAAGCTTCATTATATCCCTCTAGTAGATGCCAATTATTTGAATATCTGAAAGGCTTGCCTTTACCAACTTTATAGTCATTATTAAACCTTACTAGTAGAGGACAATGGTCACTAGTTGAACTAGGAAGAACTATTGTTTGTAATCCCGGGATAGTGTTCATTAGCTCTGAATTGCATAAACATCTGTCAATTCTGGAAGATATATTTTTCCCTTCACCACTCTTCCATGTAAAATGCAGGCCTGTGTGGGATGTTTCCATGAGTCCACTTGCTAGTACACATTCATTGAATTCTGCTAATTGGGCTACGGTTAGAGTATTACCTCCTACTCTTTCTTTTGCTTTTAAAACTGCATTGAAGTCTCCCAATACTAACCATGGTTTTATAATATGACTTGAATGCTTTTTTATTTGCTGCCATAGTTCTATTCTTTCAGATGCTTTATTTTTTGCATATACAAAAGTAATACATATTTCCAGACCTCCTTCATTTTTAACATGTATAGTCATCTGTTGCTCTTTATTGTCAATAACCGTACCTGTCCATATATTCTTTTCCCATAATACTAGGATTCTCCCTTTCATAAGATGGGTAATATTATGTTCCATCTGCCATTGAGCACCTATTTGGTTTTTAAAGCTTTCCAAACTATTATCTGAAAATTTATTTTCTAGTAAACCAACTATGGATGGCTTATGATAAGCCATAATATTGTGGAGGTCTAACTGACGAGTGTCATTGTTTAGACCTCTCACATTCCAACAAATAACTGTCATTTGGTCTTATTGGATTTGCTCCTAGTAATTGGAGCATCTCCAACTTTAACCCTTTTGAAGGTTTCTGTACTTGCTTTGGTATTAAATATATCGTTGAACTTCTCATTTGCCTCAGTGTATTTACTAATGTCTTCTATATCATCTTCACTCTCTTCTGCAGACGACTCAATCTGGATTTTCATCTTCTGAATTTCCTCCAGAGATTCTGGCAACTTATCATCCTCAAGAGATTCTGGCAGATTATCATCCTTCTGGAGTAGGTCCTCCCCAATATGAGCATGCTGATTTGTCTCTGGACTCTGAGCTGGATGAGTTACTTGCAATGTTGCAGAGCCCTCAACACTGACTGACCTCTGACTAGTATCTTTATTTAGTGTATCTTTTGTAATTATATCATTTTTTGGGCAACTGGGTGGAGACTTTTGTATTTTGTTTTTCTCTACCCATACTTGTTCTGGCTTATTCTTGTTAATATTACAGTATGTAGTAGCATGGCCAAAACACTTGCACTCAGTACACCTAGGGGGAACGAACTCATACTCTATATCCTGTGTGTATACCACACCGCTATTATTTTTTGCTTTGACACTTGCTGGTAGCTGACAATCTGCCTTTATTTCAACAAGTACTCTGGCATAATTGATTCTTTTCACTTTCCTTGTATTCTCATCAATAGCCAATGGTTTCCCAATCATACTGGCCAATTTACTAATGCATCTTGTATTCCATAATGTTAAATCTAGGCTCTGCATTTTAATCCATATTGGATACGATGATAACATATCTTTCTCAAAATTGAAATCTGCTTCCCATCTTTTCATAATGATTAATTTACTATCCATAAACCATGGTCCCCCTTTCAGGATTCTTTCAAAATCCTCTTGCTTTTCAAATTTTATCAGATAGAAACCATTGTCTCTGTGAAAAACATCCCATGAACCGGTGGGGTTCCAGACACGTTTTATGTAAGCATTCAAGTGAACAATATAAGGTCTCTTTCCTGACATATATATGTATATAGAGTTTTCCCAAATCTTCTGAGCTTCGGCATAATCTTCTTCATCAATTAATTGATAGATCTCTTCTCCTTCCACAATTGGTTCTATGTAATTCAGATCTCCTTTGATTTCGATTTGTTTCCCCATCGCCTCAACCTAAGATCTAGGGTTTGGTCTTTGTTTTCTTTGGATAACTTACGCAAATGTCTCCTTCCTTCCCTCCTACTCCTTTCCCTTACCCTTTCGTCGCACCTCCACCCAATCATCTCCAGGGTCGAACGTTTTGGTGGGATCTGGGATCGGTTTTCTAGGGTTGTCGGTCGCCATCCTTTTCAAGTGTTATATTTATAATCTAGAGTTGTGATTCTATTTATAATATATGTATATATATTTATATATATATTGTGAATAGATAAGTATGATTAGAAGTTAAATAAACAAATAAAATATTGTTTTCAAATTTTAATATTCATTTTGATAATTTGAAGATTATTATTTTATTTAATAAATAACCAACTGTTTAAAATACTTTAAGTAATTGTTTTAAATTGTATAATTGTATTTTTAATATAGTTTAAATTTTAATAAGATAAACAAAAGTTTATTTAAATATAGCTTAATAATTATAGTTTGGGATTATATGAAAATTTAAGATACTCTTTATACATTAATTCTTTTAATTAAGATAAATAAGATAAGAAATTTATAATTTCTTTATAAATAATTTAAAATTAATAAATATGTTATTTTATAATAATAATAAATGTATGAATGTAGATATGTTTTAAAAGACAAAATTATTATTGTCAAAGTAAATATGTTAATATAAATTAGTTTTAAAATTTGATTTTAAATGTATAAATAGCATTTGAATTTGAATTCATTTTGAAATTCAAATGAATAAAACATATATGAATAACCATATTTAAATTTTGTAAGTGAGCTTTCATGTTTTATAATTGTTTTACTTCATTAAAAAGAAATATATATACATTCATTTATGAAACAATTATACATGTATTTAAGAAAGTAAAGAGAATTTCATTTGTCTTTAAAAAAAATATATATATAAAATATGCTTAGAACAAGTGTTAATATTCTAGGTGATTAATAAGACAAGTGTAAACAATTTATTTTCTTATTTTGACAAGTGTCCTTTTATTTTGAATTCTTTTAATTTTTTTAATAAATCATTTATACCTATATAAAACATGTTTTCTTCACCTCTATTCTTTTCTAAATCTTCTTTTTCTCAAAGTTAAGAAGAAGAAAAAAAAGAATCTCGGCTGAAACAAATGTGAAGCCTCTGCATTTTTTTTAAAACCTGAATCAAATCCATAAACAAATCTGCAACTCTACTTCCTCTCAAAACCTGAAATTTTCTTTCCTCTGTAAAACCAATTTCAAAAGCAAAATCAAAGCCTGCACTGAAAAATTCATTCAAAAGCAAATTTAAAGGCCTCTGCATTTTTTTGAATCTGTAATCAATAAGCAAGTATGCCTGCATGCAAATTTATGTGCAAAGCAACAGCAAATTTGCAAGATAAATCAAGCTTAATGTAAAGCCTGCATTTGGGAATCAAGCATTCAAGGCCTTCTCAACATGCAACTGCAAATTAAAAGTTTTTCAAAATTAAAGATTTAAATACATATGGAATCAAAGCCTGCATGCAAGTTAAATCAAAGCTCTGTTTCATAAAATCCCAGGTGAGTAACAATTCTTTTTGAAATAATAAGTATAAATTTGTTGCTTAAATAAGTTTGCTATGAAAATGATTAGCTGAATTCATGTTGAGTAGTTTGCTTGTGTATGATTTTAAATGCAGTACTGTATATATGCAAATGAATGTTTGAATGCATGAAATGATTATGTCTAGATGACTGTTATGTTCTTATAGATTTCTTTCAGGTTCATAATTTAGTAACTGATTTAATTTCACTAGGATAAATCTGTAATAATACATGAGACCAAACAATGTATGCTTATATTATATGCATAAATTAAAATTAAGATGTGTTCAGAAGAAAAAAAAAAGAAAAATATACCTGTAGTTTCTGGAAACAGGTAAAGGCAAAGAAACTGGAATCTAACCAAAGCATGATGATTATTTCTTAATTCCAGATGTTTGAATCAAATCTTTAAACTAAATTATGATTTTTAAAAGTCCAAATTTCAATTTTTAGTTTTGAAATTATGTGCATTAATGTTTTCTTCTGGGAAATGAAAGGGGGAAAAATTGTAAACCTAGGCATTGATTAATGGATCGGTGAGGAGGCTACAGGTGACCGAGTGTCTTGATTTTAGGGGTAATGGTAGTTTGGGAATTGGTGAAGGAATGGGCGGAGTTGCTAGGCCGCCGGTGACCGGTGGAGAGAGGACGTGGGGTTTTCAGGTTTGGGTGAAGGAGTGCTGTTGTTGCTTACAGGTTTGGATTGGGGGAAACTCGAATTCGTTTTCGAGTGGAATATAGTGGTTTGAAGGTAGTGAGGTGATGCTGTGATGAACGGCGACTTGTTCATGGCCTGGGTGGTGGCCGGAGATGACTACAGCCACCGTGCATATGCACGGAGCAGAGAAAAGTATCGGGGAAGTTGGGTTTTGCAGTAGTATTGTACTCGAGTTATACTCGAGTGAATTCAAATTTTGCTCGAAGTATCTAGGTTTGCGACTCGAAGCAAATAAGGGGGTACTCGGGTTGCTTCTGAAATTACAGGTTTATGAAACCTGTAGTTTTAATTTTAAGATTTGTTTTAAAATCTTAATGCAGGGTTTTTGAAAACAGAATTTAAGACAAATTTTAAAATTTGAATTTCAAATGAGTTTGGAATCCAGGTTCGAAATTTAAATTTGAACTTTGAAATAAACATGTTCAAACAAATTCAAAGAGTTTAAATATTTTAATTTAGGATAAAGTTTTAAATTAAAGTAGAGATTCAAACATGAGTTTAAATCTGAAATCAAATTCCAATTTGAAACAATGGTTTGAAAATAAAGGAAGTTTTAAGGCAATTTAAATATTTAAACAAATTTGGATGTTGAAACATATTTAAATATGATTTGCATTTGAAATGAATTTGGAATTTAAATTTCTTATAACTTCTTTATAAAATAAGAATAAAGCTTTTAAAGATTTTAAAATGTTTTTAAAACTTTGTTTAAGTTAAGTTTGATTCCTTTTTAAATTTTAAATTTAAAATGTAATTTGAAAACAATTTTAAGATAAATTGATTTAAATTACCTTATTAATAATAAAGTAATCATGAATAAGAAATGTTTTAGTTTTAAAAGTAAATTTAAGATTTAATGATCTTTGTTTCATTTAAATTTATAAGGTAATTTAAATAGTTTAATTAATTAATTTGTTTAGTTAATTAAAGATTTGAAATAAATTAATTAGGGATAATTAAATTAGTAATTAATTTAAGTTACTTACTTAAGAAAGGTAATTTAAAATTTTATTAATATGTTAAAGAAGGTCATTAACTTGTGATTATTAATTAATTAATTAATGTAATTAATTTTGATAATTAATTGGGTTAATTAATTTAAATAATCAATTATGAAACTTAATTAAGTATGATTATTATATGGAAATAATTAAAGATATTAATTACTTTGTGTAATTAATTTACTGATTGGATTAGTTTAAATTAATTAATTAACTTTAATTAATTTAGAATAATCATTAAATGGGTTGATAAGTAATCATTGAGAAATAATTACTTAGAGAAGTAATTAAGTTAAGTAAATTACTAGAAGTAATTAATTAAAGTATGATATTTGGGATTAATTACTTTGTGAAGTGATTAATAATTAATTGCTTAATGGAATTAATTTAAGCATTTATTAATTGAGTTATTTGAAATAATTAAGTGATGTAATTAATTAAGAGTAATTAATTACTAATGAGTTTAATCAGGGATGATTAATAAATTAATTAATTATTAATTGTAATTAATTTAGAAGTAATTAAAGAAGTAATTAAGGGTGTTTAATTACTAAATGTAATTAATCAAGAATGACTAAAATTATGATTTAATTACTTAATGTAATTAATTTAAATAAGTAATTAATTTAAAATTAATTAAGGATCATTAATTAATATAATTAATGATGTAATTAAGGATTAATTTATTAGGATTAATTAATCAATGATAAGTGATTAAGGAAGCAATTAATTAATTGTAATTAATTAATTAATGAAGTAATTAAAGGTTAATTACTGAATTTGGTTAAGGATAATTAATTTGTAAAAATTAATTAAAGATAATTACTTGAATGTAATTAAGGGATAATTAATCAAGGGTGATTAATTAAGGTGATTAATTTGAGGATAATTATTTGATTGACTGGAATCAATTAATGGTTAAGTAAGCAAGTTCTAAATGGTGAAGTAATTAATTTAATTCATTTTAAATTAATTAAAGATAGGTAATTAATTTAATTCACTTTAAATTAATTAGAGATAGAAGTAATTAATTTAATTCATTTTAAATTAATTATAGATGGTGTGTTTGTAGATCTTTGCTTATGAATGGATGATATGGTTACCTTGAATGGTTTGAATCTCAGACATGAGATAAATAGTGTTGTGTGTTATGGATGCATTGGTTGCATTGTGATGGTATGAGTTATCTATGGATGATGGTAATATAGATTGTCAATTTGTGATGATTACTTGTTTATGATAATATGGTTGATTATCTATTATGATGATGTGAAGTATCTATCTGTGTGTATAGTTTAAATTGAATTGTTTAAAACTTAAAACAACTTGGACCTAAAAGACACGCTTTGGATTTCGATGAGACCGGGATCGGGTTTCCATATTTGGAATCCGAAAACCACATCGATTCCAATTAACGTTAGGTCGTGAATCTAAGTGGAGCAAGTGAAGACTCGAGGTGTAAGGGCTATACGTCAGTATAACTCTGTGGGTGATTCCGTAATGAGTTTGACAGAATAGTGCTTATAGATTCGAGATGGTGAATCAGAGTGCAAGGGCTATGGTCGTTGACTCTGGGGGTGATTCCAATAATGAGTGCAGCGAGATAGTGCCTTCGGGTTCGTTCGAACCCGGAACGAACTTGTATGGATTGAATGCTTTCAACACATCGTCAGGCGGACGATGAGCATTCTAAGATTTGATGTCCTATAAAGGTAATCGTAGCCTCATGCCTCATCAACCGGGAATGGCTAAAACAGGGGAGGTGCAGCAAGGCTTCGTGGGTAGCTCCCACTGGAGAGCAAGATTGATCCCTGTCTAGAGGTCCCTTTATATTCGGCTGTGTGGGGCAGTGGTTCGCGACAACTACCGGGGTTGTCTTGTTCGGAACTGTTCAGTAAGGAACGGGTCCGGCCTTGTGTTGCAGGGGAGTGGGAGTACTCCTCGGTACGGTGATCTAGGCCACGTACTGTGACGGGCGGTACCCCAGTAGCCCTGCCATTGTATGGAATCCAAAATCCAATAAGTGGCAACGGTTTTGATTGTATTACCCACTTTTGTGGCTAGTAGCTGGAATTTAATCATGTAACAATTTCGGCTATTTCTTATTTATTTGAAAACCCTAGACACTATCATAATATCATCGGATTTCCTATCAAATATTTTGGTTAGTGTAAGGTAAAAACTTTTCCATGTTTATGTGTGGGAAGTCTTACGTGATACCTTTTCTTTTCAAAAGGATTTTTAAAAGTTAAGCAACTTTAACCTGTTACTCACACCAGACCCATGTCTGACCCAGAGTTTATTTTTGGTTTTCATAAACTCTTGGGTACTCAAATTTTTACGAGTAGCCAAAGGATTCAGGTTAGGATTCGGGTTAGCTTTGACGAGTATTGGAGGAGCAATGGAGCAGGAGGCTTCTGCGTAGGATATTAGTATTCCGCTATGTGTTCTGTGTTGTCTCTGAGATTGTATTATGTTGTAAATACTAGACAGGTGTTTATAACTGTCTAGTATGAGATGTATCTCTGTGTACTCTGATAGTGGTTGTAAACTATGTAAATATTTTATGTTATTAATGTAATTTATTCGTTCCACTGTTTAGATTCTGATGTGTTGGTTCTTCTTCTTCTCTTTCTTTCTATTCTCTATCCCTTTCTTTCTTATTAGCGATGCGACTTCTTGGAGTTTGGAAGTTGGGTTGTTACATTTGGTATCGATTTCTTTGGATCTGATTCACGTCTTCGAATGTGAATTTTTGGTGAATGATTGTTTTTACAATCATTTTTGGTGACTTGTCACTTTAAAATGCAAAGGTTTCTATACTAATAGTAATATCAAAACCCTTTCATCAAAATGATTTCAACGCTATCTTAATACAAAGATCGTTTGTTAAAAATCGTTTTCCAACCTATTAGTATATACAAACCTTTACCTCGTTCGTAGGAGAAAATCTAATTAAACGGCTTAGCAAAACAAGTGGTATGAAACGCTTGCATTTACTTCATCGGTTAATTTTTGGACTTGTTCGATTGAAAATCAATCATAAGACAATTTTCGAGTGGTGATCTACGATTTGTTCGTAAATATTTAAGCTAAGCCAGTGGTTATGGGACATGAAGCTAAACCCATTTATTACTAGCTTAGTGTAATTCACACTTCTTGTTGATCAATGATGATCATTTGGTGATTTAGACTAGCGATGTGCGATGTCTCTTTGTCCCCATGGGGGACAGCACCTCGTTATGTTGAGGTTCGTCTCTCTTTGTCCACGTGGGGTCCTATACCTTGATTTTATGGAGCTTCGGCTCATTTGGAGGAGCTTTGGCTCATTTGGAGGAGCTTCGGCTCATTTGGAGGGGCTACGGCTCATAGTCCGCAATGGGGGATTATACCCTATTTGTAGGAGCTTCGGCTCATTTGGAGGAGCTTCGGCTCATTTGGAGGGGCTTCGGCTCATAGTCCACAATGGGGGACTATACCCTGTTTGGAGGAGCTTCGGCTCATTTGCAGGGGCTTCGACTCATAGTCCGCAATGGGGGCTATACCCTGTTTGGAGGAGCTTTGGCTCATTTGGATGAGCTTCGGCTCATTTGGAGGGGCTTCGGCTTATAGTCCGCAATGGGAGACTATACCCTGTTTTGAGGAGCTTTGGCTCATTTGGAGGAGCTTTGGCTCATTTGGAGGAGCTTCTGCTCATTTGGTGGGGCTTCAGCTCATAGTCCACAATGGGGGACTATACCATGTTTGGAGGAGCTCCGACTCACTTTTCTGAGATAGCGATCCATTTTGTAGTACCCGTGTTGGTGAGTTTTCATGCTCCCAATTTTGATAGGCTTCTTCCCCTTTTTGTTATTTTTGAATTTCTAGTTGATGATGTTTAGAATTTTGTGTTTCACCAACTTTATGGTTGGCATTGATATGTTTGTCAATATTTGTGGTATGGTGAATAAAATAAAGAATATGACATTCTTTTTGGTATTTGAGATTTTTGAGATATGGTTTGATTTTTGTTGTTGTTAAATGTATACTTGTCACAGTATGGTATTATGGTTATCATATGTTTTATTCATATCTCTTATCCTATCTCATTTTATCTGATATATATAGGTAGACTGATTCTTAATGATAAGTTAGTGATTAATATAAGGTTAATTATGATTAAAGGTTGATTAATTTAATTAATAAATGATTAAAGGATATTTAATCAAATGATTTGAAATCGATTAATGTTAATTAACCAGGATTGACGACTTATCTGATTTAAACTGATCAGATAATTAATTGAGTTCACTTATAAATGTTTGAATTCTATTGATTGTCGAACTCTTTGATATTCTGATATGTTGTGCTTTGTGCTGTGAGTTGTTTCAATGAGATCTGTGATGAATGTAATTTATTTATTTATAATGCATTCATATTTTCTATCTGTGAATCTATGTATATAGATAAGCGTTATTGTAATATACCGCTTATCGATATTGTTGTGATTGCCATCTGTAATGACTGAATGTTGTCGTACTATTGTGTTAAACCCCTGGACTACACCATACACACACAAATATGAATTTCACGAGGAAAACGATTAAGTCACAGATTTTTGAAATGATTTTTAAATAGACAATTTGAATTCAAACGGTTTGGAAATGGAATCGGGTCAAATATGAAAAGCTTTTGAAATGAAATTTCAAGATAAAATTTATATTGAATATCTTGATAAAGTTTTGAAGTTTAAATAAATTGATTTAAATTCAAATTCAAAATTTGAAAATGAATTCTATGATTTGAAACTGGGGATTAAAGATGATATAAAAGTTTATATGGGTTAAACCATTTCAAAGGTATTAATTTGGGAATTGGACTTTAAATGCAAAGGCTTTAACTCGTGCAAATATAATTGGATTCTTCCGAAACGAAAACCATTTGTTTTCAAATAATTAAAGCTTTCACATAAGAAATGAACATCCAATTTGAGTTAAAAGGATTTCTAGTTTGAAATGAAAATGATTTCCAAGTTATGGAAACGGTTGAAAGCTATAAGTCAAATCTTTAATTTAAAGATTTAATGAGTTAATCTAATCGAAATGGAAACTGTTTTGGAAATCTATGAATGAATCTTGTGAAACTGTGTGAACTTTGTGAAATAAACCTTTTTATTTAAGAATATTTGAAAAGGTAAATTTGTTTAACCATTTGAAGAAAGGTTTTGGTTTTCTGTGAAGTTGTGACTTAACTGAAATCCCATATCCATATATTTTTAAATATTGCGCTCATTATTCAGTTTAGCCGGGAGAGGACCTTGTGTCACATAACCCATTTCGAATAATGATACGTCGATATGGATAACATTTGAAGACCGGTGGTGAAGACCGGATATTTTTGAGAAGATAGGATAACCTATCGATTGTTTCCGCACCGAGTCGCATCGGTATAGAGATTCCTTAAGTGATGGGAAGTCCGATCGGGATTGTGAATACCCGAATTTGCAAGGGCTTCTTCGGAAGTGTCTTTGGTTCTGTTCGAACCCGGGACAGACTTGTATGGTTGTATGTATGACACTACACTTTGAGATATAAAGCAGATTTCTTTCAAATACATATCTATTGGTGGCGGGGAATTTATTCTCTTAGCTTAACACCCTTCTCTGATACGTACGAGCTCAGAGGTTATGTAGTTGAAGGTTATCAGCGATATATTCCCAATTTAGTAGTGTGGCATGCTGAGTGCTGCTGTGTGTTGATGATCATTTGTGAACAGAGCATGGCTTCTGTACAAAGCGTAGCTTTGTGGACGAGACTACATCAGGACCTCACACCTCGGAAATGGTCGAAACAGGAAAGATGCGGCAAGGTTATGAGGGTCGCGCCCTTTAGGGTGTGTCGTTCCCTTCTAGTAAAGGGTGGTATCATGGTATGGAGCCCAGAAATTTACCTATGTGGTGGGCTTCAATCTCATTTCTGTGTGGTTGTTGCTTTGGGGTTTAGAGGCGCCTCGGATAAAGGTCCCAAAGGACCGGGGGTGGCATGCTCGAGTAGCAGTTACCTAGTTACAGAGGTAACCCGGCCTTGTGTTAGCAGGGATCCGGTTAGGTTCTCGGGACGTCCCGCCAGAGGCGTACCCATGGATAGTGGGAAGTTCCTTAGCCCGACCATTCGTTGGAAATCCATTCATCCAATACGCACCTTGTACGATTTTAGCTGTAGAACCTGCCATCTACTTATGGTGGCTCCCCACTATTTGGATGGCAGCTATAGTAGGCATAGTTTGAAATGTCTATGCTGGCTAAGATTTGTATTCTACTTTCGAAATGTTTTCTACACTGTGCACTCATAATAATAATATCAAAGAAATTTTCTCGTATCAAGCATGTTTGACTATCATAAGGAGAAATCTCCTCTAATTCTACGGTTGCATGGTGTCTGCGGTGGGAGGCCTTATGGTAGTTTCATTTTCTAAAAAGCATTGCGAATTTATTTTAAATTCTTTTGTTGTCTGTTTTTAAAGACCAACTGTTTTTGTTACTCATACCAGTCCCATGACTGACTCGGAGTTTATTGTTCCTTTCCTAAACTCTGGGTGCCCACAATTTTCCACACGGGCAGTCTCGAGTTGGGTTTTTCAGATTGTCAGGTTTAGTATATTATCTAGAGTTAGTCAGTCTTTGGATCAGGATGAGACTTGCTTATCGTTGTGAAACGTGATGTTGGTTCAAGCTAGCTTTGGATTGGAGCATTGGATTTGGGGATGCATTCTATTGAAGATATCGTTCCGCTGTTGATGTTATCATTATCTTTCTGCTGCTGCTATTTCTTGTATCTATGATAATATTGAAATCTGTTGTATCATTCTGTTGTATCATATTATATCAGATGTTGTATCTGTCACTGTATCAATGATATATATTGATATTCTTTTTCTTCCTCTATGTTGTACTTAATGGTGTTATAAGCTCCGACGCACCAGATTCGACGTTTGGATCTGCGACATTTGAATATGAGTGTCGTATTCGGTGCTGATTTTCGAAGGTCAAGTCAGGATCGTCACAATTGTCAATAGGTAAGAGCCCAACATCAGAAACCAAGTGGGTTACTTCAGCCTTTAGACATTCCAGTTTGAAAATGGGATTCGATATCCATGGATTTTATAGACATGTTTCCAAGGTCAAATCGAGGAAATGAAAGTATATGGGTCTTGGTGGATAGGTTGACAAGAGTGCCCATTTCTTTCAGGTTAAGTTAACCAGGACGACGCCTGTTTTGGTTAAATTATTCATGAACAATGTAGTTAGACAACATGGAATTCCTATTAGTATAGTAAGTGACAGAGATTTCTTATTCACTAGTGAGTTATGGAAAAGTCTACAGGAGACTTTGGGTACCAAGCTTAAGATGATACTTGCTTAGCATCTGTAGACATATGGACATATGGAAAGAGTTAACAAAATCTTAGAGGATTTGTTAAGAGCTTGTGTGCTAGATTTTGGAGGATCATAGAAAGACCACCTACACTTAGTCGAGTTTTCGTATAAAAACAGTTATCAAACTAGTATAGCGATGGTGCCATTTAAAGCTTCATATAGAAGTTCATGCAAATCTTACATTTGTTGGTTATAAATCGGGGATAGGTTAGTTATTGGTCTACATTTGGTTAGAGAAGCTGCAGAAATGATTGAGTTAGTCCAAGCTAGAATAAAGGAAGCTCAGTCTAGGCAGAAGAGTTATGCTGATAGAAGACAGAAAGACATAGAGTTCTCAGTTGGAGATCATGTTTTCATCAAGATATCACCGATAAAAGGTGTAATCCGATTTGAAAAATTGGGAAAATTAGCACCAAGATATGTTGGACCATTCCCTATCGTAGAATGAATTGGGGACTCGAATATAGAGTAGAGTTACCAAATAGTTTGGCAGGATTCCATAATGTTTTTCATGTTTCTCATCTAAGGAAGTGTATTCGAGATCAAAAAACTGCTATAGCACCGAATGTGTTAGATGGCTTAGTAGTAGAACTGGATATGACTGTAATTAGAAGGCCGGTTCGTATAATCATGAGGGATGAGAAGAGACTAAAGAACAAGACAGTCAAATTAGTCAAAGTCCAATGGAGTAATGACGAAAGAGACTATACTTGAGAAACTGAGAGCAGGATTAGAGATGCTTATCTTGACTTGTTTCATGGTATGTTTTACCTTTATGTTTGATTGTTATGAATACCTTATCGAAATTTCAAGGACGAAATCCTTTAAGGAGGGAAGTCTGTAATGACCCTAATTATGACTAGCATTATTTAGAGCATCTAATTAAATGAAATAATGTAGATGGTTAAGGTATTAAGATTTGTTGGTTAATAAGGGGTCGTGCCTTAATAAATATAAGCAAAAGAGAACTAAAATTAAGTAAGTAGAAGGAATATGAAAAGTAAAAAATAGGAATAGACTATATTCGTATACCCTAAACCCTTCTTACCTTCATTCTTTACTCATTTTAACATTTGCAAACAAAACTAAAACCCTTTTAAACTCGGCCAGCCACCATTAAGAGATTCAAGAAGAAGAAAAGCTAAGATTCAAGTAGGAAGCTTAAGCAAATTAATCAAAGGACAAATCTCAACCTTCTTAACACTAAGCTAAGGTGAATAATAATCTCACATCTCATTTTTGTTGAATTCGGTTCTAGTAAGATCTGAATTAGTTTTGCAAATAATATGCTATGGTATGATTGTTTAAATTGGTGTGTATATGTGTGTGTGTGTGTGTGTGTTTGTTGATGATTTATGTTACTTTATATATATTTTATGATAAGTTTAGATTTGAAAAAAAAACCTATTAAATGACATCAAATGATTTGCATTTTTGTGATATGATCGAAAACATTATTTATGGAGTGGGTTTCAAGTTTTGGAATTTTATAAGTTAGTATGGATTAATCATGAATTTTCTATGAAAGAAAATAGTTAAAATTAGGTTTAAATTTATTTATGGCAATTATATACTGATTTTGGGTTTGAAATTTAGATATATTAGAAAACATATTAAAAGCAAATTTTGGTATTTTTAGAGAATTTTCCTAAGTACTTTTTTATGGTTATAAAATTATTTAAGTTAATTAAGGGACTTAAATGTTTTATATTTTTATTCAAGGAGAAGGGCTTATTTGTCAAACATTTTAATTTGATAATATCTGAATTCGACATCACTTTTAGAAAAAAAATTGAAAAAGAATTGGCAACCAATTATATGTTGACAAATAAGGCGAGTTAGTTAGAAAGAAATTACTTTAAAAGGATAATATTCAGTTTTGCTTAAATTTACCGCTTTGCCACTTTCATTTGGTGCTTTCAACACCATACCACCGCTAGAGAGCCTGTTCGAAACCAAAGCACATGGTATTAACTAATTGATACGTAGTGAATTAGAGAAAGGCGGAAGGTATAGTGTCGAAACCATGCTTTCAAAGGGGTAGAAGTTACTCTTATTAACTTTGAACCGTTTCCATTTATAAATGATGCTTTCGAAAGGGTTGGAGTTACTTTCGACTTAATCAACTTGTCTTTGTTTATATAAAAGAGATTTCGAATGAGTTGTCGCATTTATGTTGTAAAAGAAACTTTCGAAAGGATATAACCCATGATGCCGCATTCAAACCTTTCTTTTACTTAAGATTAATGCTTTTCGAAAGCAATGCTTTTTCCCCAGTTATATTAAATGTTAAACCCAAAACTTTCGACATGAGTAATTTTAAATGGATTCGAAGCAATCCACAAACATTTACTTAAATCCAATACTTTCAAAAGGTACGTTTTAAGTGAAGAATTTCAATGCTTTCGAAAGATTTATTATGAGTATTTGAGGCTTCCAAATGCTTTCAAAATGCAAGTTTAAATGGTTTTAAAAAGAGAATGTCTAAGGTTTTAGTAAATGTAACGACCCAGAAATTTCGATCCCGAAAATTCCAGATAGTTAGGGAAAGAACAAAGAGAAGAAGAAGATGTAACAAAAAACCAAACTCAGAATCTCACATTCGCAGCGGATAAAATAAAAAATCAACTAATACTTTACACAAAGAAAAACTGTATCAGTTAATTACATTTTATTACATCAGAGTTACAACATTTCAAATAAACTGGACAGTTAAATAACATGTCCCAGATAAATAATAATATCATAGCGGAATACTCTCCATACGTTCCTGTCATCCAGCTCACGCTCCAGAACGTCCTTACCTGAAAATCTGTAATACTCGGTCTGACCCGAGCATTACATCAAAGTAACACCCGGGTCAAGCTGGAAACCAGCGTGAGTAAACCCATCTAACATGAAATGCACCAAAACAATAACCTATTTAAAACCCGGGGTAACTCGTAACAATTTTACAAATTCATAGGTTTGGTATAGACAACACTTATTACACCCATCAATTTCTAAGTATCATACTTAGATTAAATGGTCCAGTTCGCTTAAGGCATTCCATTCCAGTCTATTTATTTCACATACCAAATCTGTATAGAATTATTATAGATTACAAATCGAGGTGGTTTCGAGCAATTACTAATACCCGACTCCGGTCTCTTCGAATTCAATTTCCATCTTAACCCCCATTATTTAAGTGAAACACAATTCAACCTTTAATATTTAATACAGCAATTCATCAACGACAGATAACCACACAATCACTGTACAAGGCAAAATTATAATATCACAAACATTTCATATCAGAAATATCAACCAATCATTCATAAGTAGGGTTGATCACTTTAAAATTAATTTAATTCATCTCTAATCAAATTAATTACAAATCTCTAATCACTTAGATTACCTTTACTTAACATTAATTGATTACAAACCAATTAATTAATCTTCTTTTAATTTACCCATTATAATTAATCACCCTTGACTAATTATCCTTTAATAACAATAAGTAATTAACTCTTAATTAATTACCCAAATTAATTAACCCTTACCCATCCATATTACTTTTATTGATCCTTAATTAATTACTCAAATTAATTATCCTATAATCACTATTGATTAATTATTCTTTAATTAATCATACTCATTAATTAACTAAACTTTAGTTAATTCTTTTAATTAAATAATCCTTAATTAATTACACTAAGTAATTAATCTTTAATTTCTTTCCTCAAGTAATCAATCTTTAATTACCTTTATCAAGTAATTATCTGATTATTAATTATCCTTAATTAATTAACCTTTGATTATTAATTTAATCTTTAATTACTAATTAAATTAATTAATCTTTTAATTACTTACATTAAGTAATCATCGTTTAATAAATCACCTTTAGTAATAAACCATTAATTATCCACGTTAATTAATGACATTAAGCAATTATCTTTAAATTATAGTAATTATCATTAATTAATTACTTTAGGTGATTAGACCTTAATTAATCATATTTTAATTAATAGCTTAATTAATTATTCATATTAATAAATCAATCTTTAAAATTGATTTCACAAATTCATTAACCTTTAATAAATAAATCAATTAACCATTCTAAAACATTAAATAATTTGTACTTTCAATTACAATTTAGTTCACCTAAAAACATATAGGATTTAATCTATTAAATAATTATTTAATACAACAATTTGAAAACATTTTAACTTTGGAAATTTGTTTCAGAATTTTATAATACCTTGTTTAAAACTTGGTTTACATATACTTTGAAACTTACTTATTTTGATAAGCTTATACTACTTGATCCTTACAATACACACAAACCCGAAGCCAACCCATAAAATTTCCGAGACTACCCCATGAAATCTCGCGCATACCTCTACTTCGAGGGAACATTCAATTCTACACGAACCAGGCCCGAGAAGACATCGTCTTCCCCAAAAACAAACATCAACCCAACCATGATTGTGCATGCGTGCACATGCACGGCTACTCCGTTCGCCACTGGATGTCGCCGAGATCACCCGCAAGTCGTCGACACCCTCCACAATCCACTCGATCACCCTATATCATGACTTCGTCAAAAACTCAAATTCCAGACACTCGATCCCACTGGAACACCAAATCCGATTAACAAATCACCACCATATCACCATCCACGTTCATCTGAGACTTTACCCGCACGCTCTCAACTTCGTCACTTGCCCATACTCCTAATCCCCTACTCGCGATTAAGTCTGAAACACCCTAGACGGAGCCATTGATTCGAGAACGAAGATGAAATCCAATGCCTTAAACCCTAAATTAAGTCGCACCATCAACGACGATGCTCAGAAAAATGTGATACCATTTTTCTCTCAACCCCCCGCCTGCAAACTTCCTTTGGCCATAATCACGAGATCACTGATCAACTCGTTTGCCAGAATTTGATGATAAACCCAATTCCGGTAATTTCTCGATTTCTCAACAACCACGAACATAAAATTCATGGGATTTATACCAAAAATCATGTTTTCGATGATCGAATTCAATCCTACGATCAAAACTAGAAATTTTAATATTTGATTTTTGTCTAGAAATAAACTTCACTGTGTTTTCTTGCCTTCTACAACTTTATTTACCAGTTAATCCTAAAAAATATTTTTAAAGATCTAATATAGTTATTACTAACAATTTATCTTTAAAAATTAAAATTTACAATCATTTATATGAAGAGATATGAATTTATATCATAAATTCTAGAACCTGTTTCTCAACAGTACAGGTTATATACATAGCTTAGACATTCACTAATAATTTAAAATTTTATATATATATAAGAACTTTAATCTATCCATATTCTCATACCTACAGCATTACTCAAAATCTTATCTCCAGCATCAAGATAAATCAAAGATTAGTATGGTAGATGGTGATGTTTACCCTCTGTTTTTAGTTTGAACAGCGAGTTACTTTTCATATGCCAGTCATGTATAATTCTTAACACGCACATATATATACTTAAAACCATTTTAAAACATCATGCACATCATAATTCAGATCAGTCTTATAAGATCATTGCATACTGGTTCAAAATTTATCAGATTTTCCAAGTTAACTCATATATATATATATATATATATATATATATATATAATCGTTTCTTTAACATTATGCACACATGCATCATATCATGTTTTCAAGGATTCACCATATGCCAATTCAAGAAATTTTCAATTGTAAGAGTTTTACTCACCTGTAATCTAAAGACAGGGAAGTAGCTTGAGACTTGGAAACTGGAATTCACTTTTGATTGTTAAAAGTGGTGTTTAAATTTGATCTGTAGCTTGGTGTTTGATCCTGCTATACTTGAGATGAACTTTGCTTTTGAATTTGTTCTTGAGTTTATTTTGAATTTTTGTTTTAAGCTACAGTTTGGATTTGGAATTTACTTGACTTCGAGTCTTAAAATTGTAAAGGGTGTTTGTTTGATTTTTATTTTCTCTAAGTTTCATTTCTCTGGTTTGTATATTTTTTTCAAGTTTTTGTTTTAACACTAAATTTTAAAAAAAATTAAGGAACAAAATTGCCACTTGTCATTTTTAGATTATGATTATTCCCACTTGTAAAATTGCATGTACTAATAATTCCACATGTCATTATATTAATATGTGTTATTTTTATATACAAAGTGCATGATTTTAAATAAAAGAGAGTGTTTTTAAACCCTTGTTCAATCTAATTTTAGGCTATCATATTTTGAACTACTAAATATTTTTACAAATCATAATTAGTTTAACAAAATTAAAAAGAAAGTGTAATAAACTCTTTTATTAAATCCTATCTTAAGTCCTTAAGCTATAATACTTTAATAATAAATAAATATAGACACTATTCTAAGTATCAAAATATAGAACTCAACTTTAAATACCTCCTGAAAATTATTAAAATATAACGTCAAATTCAAGATGTATACCTATATTATATATATGGATAGAAAAATGATTAACCAATATTGTCAAACTTCAATAATTATATTAGGAGGTTATTAAATAAATATTTATCCATATATTTATAATCAGAGTTTCATTTGTGCAATTTACAAATGAGCATTTCTATTAATTATTCCAGTTAATTATCAATTAACAGATATTCCAAAATCTGGTTATCACAGTAAAGCTTTTGAAAGCGTTTTTCTCAATGATTTCGAAAAGCACTGTTTAAGGTTTAAACAGAGGTTTCGAATGTATTGTTTGGCTTCATAGCTTAAAATCTTTTGAGTTGAAAAAGGTTTTTAGCTTACTTGGAAGGGACGGATAATCCCATTGACAAAGTTTCATCAACACTGTTTTATGTGAAGTATATATATCATGGCATAAGTGTTTTGAGTAAAGCAAAGTATAAGATTTTCTTGTTTTATAAAGATATGATTTCAAGGGTAAATCATTTATAAATATTGTTTACAAGGAAATGAAATTTGAATAGGCTAGATAACCCTAAGTTTATGGCTCAGATATTAGAAGACCAGATGGGATTGGTGTAGCGTCGCGCGCTATACTTTAGTTATTAGCCTCTAGCTAAAATAAATCTAAAATTCCAGTGTGTAGGGCTAGTCAAAAGTGGGATTAAAATGAGGTTACACACAGAAAGGAATATATAAAGTAAAGATAGGTTATTGGTGAGCCTGCAAAACCATTAGTTTCAGTTGACCCTAGAAAAAGAAAGTTAAGAGCAGTCAGTCCAGTAGCGTGTCTAACAGAAGTTAGATAATTGATTATATCTGATGGGGCCGAGGCATCCAATGGTTGATAGTTAACCAGATAAACTATAGTGTGACAGATAGTCCATGGATTTCTTAATTTTATGCATATATACATGTTTACTTGAATTGTTATAATCAGTTGATTGCAGGATTTGATTTGCAAAAGATATGCTTTTAAGAAGGGATATTAGTGAGGGGAAGCACGTTCCATTAAGCGGTGTGGTCTCGCTTAATATCAGCAAACCGAGATATAATAGTATTATTCACACCGTATTTTATGTCTGACTCGAAGTTTATGTTTTCCCCTTAAACTCTCGGGTGCTCAAAATTTGATTTGAGTAGACTAAGAGTTAAAGGACTTTTCAGGTTAGTAGGTTGGACGAATAAGCTTTCGAAAACGTGCAGGAGGCAAAGCTAGCTACGTAGGAGTTATTTAGTATTATTTCCGATGTGATGTATTTAGACTGATATGTCTATTTAGTACTCTGATCATCTAAGGGGGCATATTCATATGTTGCTCTTGACGTAATTTGTAATATTTATATTTGATCAAAAACTTGGGAATCGTTTTGGGATTATGTATCTGAATATGAAATATTGATTTGAAATCAGAAAAGCTGTTTTGAAATCTGTGTTGATTTTATTTCATATTCATATGTTTCTGATATTATAGATACCATTAACATTATCGTATTTTGTCACCAGAAATTAATACTATGGATGACTGCAGCATCTGTAACGCTTAACTTCGGCTTTAATATAGGGGATGTTACACAAAACATGTATAAATGGCGAATTATAAATCCCAATATCAATATACGTAGACATAACTATGCACACATTAGTATGTATCACTTGCACATCATATACAACATAGTATATATTGTTCTACTAAAAACTATATTAACATTAAATAAATTAAATCTCATTAATTAATTAAATCAGAAAATTAATTATTGGATTTTATTTAAATTAACTAGATTGAATCTAATACAACTAATTAGGCTACACAGGGCCAATATGATCCAAATAGGGGAGAACTTTGAAATCAACACATTTCACCCGCTGTTGATCAGCTCACTTCCAACATAAGTCACCAATCGACCCCCTTCCATTTTCTTTACCTACAAACCTAAAAAAACAATCATATACTTCATACATACATATACATACACACACATAATAGTACAAAAAGGAAGAAAAAGGATGAATGGCTAATTTGGAGAGTGGATGAAGGGAAATTGAAGAGGCAGAACTAGGAGCATGTACAAAGGGAGAACCCAAGTGAAGCTTTCATTCCTAATACTCACATGTAAATAAACTTCCCCGTTCTTACACAAACTATTAAAAAGACAATTGTTGTACAACATGTTAGGTCTCAATGATGCCTTTCCTAAGTTTAATCGTGAATTCTTAGATTTGGCAGGCATGAGATCCAAGTAAGTGGAAGCATGGATTCGTAAACATGAAGTTTCTTTCGAGGTCGGAAACTTACAGAAATGTGGAATAAAGAACTTGATGTATAGGATTAAATGTTGAGCTATTGACTGGAACAAATTTAAAGGATAAAATTTAAGAATAGTCTGCCCCAGCAGCATATGGAGTCTAGTCATTTTATCCTTTTCATACTTTTCACTCGAACTGAAAGGATGTAGGTTAACAAGTATGCCAGCTTGGAGAATTATCTGGGGCAACACTAATTCAAATTTGTTTGGCAAATAAATTTAACAGGAAATTTTCCTCAAGGACAAAAATTAGGGCTTTTTTAATCACAAGGACAGCCCGCTAAAATTTTATCCTCAAGGACAAATCACTGCAACTTGCCTCTCCAACTCCACATCTTGCTACAAAACCCACACCATCGCTTCCTTCTCCAACCCGATAAACTCCGACCGAGACGTCGACCTCTCAGATCTCGACAACACCTTGGTAGAAATCAAGGACCTGCGCGCGGAGTTCGAGCTCGAGAGACGAATTCGGAAGAAGATGGAGTCTGTGAAAAAATCTGAGATGAAGGAGCTTGCGGAGAAGAAAAGAGCACGTGAGGAAGCGGAGAGCGACTATGAAAAGTTAGGGATGGAGATCAAGCACGTGAGTGAGGATTTCGAAAAGACGATGAAGGAGACCGTGGACGAGAGGAGGAAGCGATGACGAGAGGATGGAAATCATTCTACTGTGTTCAGTTTTTGGGTATCAGTTTTGTATGCGATGGTATCAGTTTTAATAAAATAACATAATATCAGTTTTGGGTATCAGTTTTGTATGCGATGTGGTATCAGTGGATTTGTGGTGGTTTAGGAAATAGTATGGATTTGTGGTGGAAAATTTCTGATGGGTTATTGGTTTGACGAAACTGTGAAGGTGGTGGTATAGTGTGTGGTATTTGGAAGCGATTTGTAGGGTTTGCATCAGAAGAAATTTCAAAACTGATACCTAAAATTTAAAAACTGATACCTAAAATTTGAAAACTGATACCTAAAATTTCAAAACTGATACCTAAAAACTGGTATCAGTATCAGCTTTTAAGAGCATGGTGCTGGTGAGGGGGTGGCGTTGGCGGGTGGAGGAGATGACATGGGGTAGTTGCACGACGCTGGTGAGGAGGTGACGCTGCGGCGATGGTGAACACAAAACGGGTGGAGAAGGTGGCACAAGGTGGTTGCTGCAAAACGGGTGAAGGAGGAGGTGGCAATAGTGGCGCTGGTGAGGAGGCGGCGGCGCTGGTGAGGAGATGGCGTTGACGCAGGATAAGGTGGTCGGAGCTGAAAACGGGATTGAATAGGCACGGGGAAGAGAGATTTGTGCATTTGAGAAAAAATGGGCTTTGGGCCTGTCCTTGAGGATAAAATTATAGGCATGTGTCCTTGAGGATAAATTATTTGGATATTTTGTCCTTTACAATAAATACCCCATAAATTTAAATTAAGAGGTATTTATTGTATCAACATGTTTTTTAGGATCCTTATCATTTTTCATATTAGGAAAATGACATCTCTTTCCATATTGTAAATCCAGTCTCTACGATTAACAAGTTATCACAACAAAATCAGTAACCTACATCATATTTTCGAGTTCAAATCCTTCAAATTAAATGCAACGAGATGATTATATCACATCAAGTTGTTAGTCCTAATCAAAATGGAAGATACAATGAAGTATAAAAAAAAAGGCACGAACTTTTTAAACAGTGGAACATTTCTACATCATTTATACACATGAAAATGCAATTTTTATAACATAATGCAACTTATTTTAGTAAATGCATATAAATTTAAAATTGTCAGGTGACTTGTTTAATATTAACGCAAGCAACTGAATAGCTACCAAAATAATTGGTTTGCTTTGTGAAAATACAATGTACGATAAAAACAACCACAAAGTTGTACAAAAAAACATTACTATGAAAATTTACTACTTTCTAACATTTATCTTCATACAACATGTGATTTTTTACATGACGCGTTTTTGTAAAAATAAATAAATCCATAATTTTCAAGGGGTCTGCGTTGTAAAGAGGGCAAGTATAGTGAAACCCACCAAAATTCCTAAAGATGACGCAACTTTTAAATGTTGTATACAAAAAATTGAAGAAAAATGAAAAATTTATGTTGCAACCTAAACAATTAGACTTGTTTATATTACAAATAGATTATAAAAATATGACGGTATGCTGACAATGAAACATTAGACAACCCAAACAATGGAAATACTGTGAAATGCTGTGGATTTGGATATACATCATAATGTAAAAATAAACATTACACTATCTAGTTACAATCTTCAATTTTGTCTGAAACATGTGAAATCAAACTGATCGCTTCAAAGTTAAACATTTAACAATTTATCAGAATATAATGATAGATATTCCCATCGCAAAGCATCCCAATGCTACCCAAGGGCTTAGCCTCTCACCTGGAATCAACACAATGAATATAAAGAATATTTTATATGCCAACGAAAACGAGGTATTCAGAATTGGGTTGCAGTAACAATACAACAGTACTCAAAAATGCGAAAAAAAAAATTTGAAAAAACAAATATTACAGTATTATTCAAAAATGTGAAAAAGTTCTTTCATTAACAATAAGAGTAATGTCAAAAACCACAAGCTCAAATGACAAGTGATATGATGTTATATACTGAAGCTGGGTTATTTGTTCGAACCTGAGACATCAAAATAAGTGTTCTACTTGAATAAAATACTACTGTTAATATTAAAAGGAAAAAACAACAACAACAACAACAACATAATGAATCATGTGCAAGAGCAAGAGTTTGTAAAGTTCAGAACTAGTCCTTGACAACATGGATTGAATAATTTGGAAATTAAATTAACTAAAAAAAGTCAAAAATATACCTATTCTAGCTGCCTTCCAGAAGAACCCACGAAATCTGCCAATTAAAAAAATGCATATATTAAGCCAAAGTCGATTATGCCATTGAATGGCTAAAACATATCAAATGTTAAATGACTATGAACAGCACAAGCGAACATAAACAATCAAACAAGGAGCCTAGCGACCATTTAGCAATTTTTAAACTAGGTGTAAAAGTTGGAACTGGACCTTTCTACAAAAATATGACTCAAGTTTTATTGTTTCATTGATCATTTTATTACTACGGAAACTTTAGAGAGGGTACTCACCAGTCACCAACACTACAATATATTTTCCAAACTATTTAAAAAGATTTACATGATTGGTGTGATTGGACCCTTACGCTTCCCATTTGTCATGGGAAAAGGGAGTTACATTAGGGGATAATTACACTGATTAATTGATTTTCTTTCAAATTAATTATTGAAAATTAAATTTAAACGATTCAGTAATTGTGCAACAATGGTTTAAATTATAATTTCATGTTTATAAACAACAAAAACTACTTAAGAATCAAGGCTAATTATACAGTTTTAAATTTTGAAAATAATAATAATAAATAATCAATAACAACAACAATAATACAAATTTATCATATGTTCACATTCACAATGCAAACATTATAACTATAATAAATATGATAGACTAACCTAGGGTATATGTAAATAAACAGATACCATATGTCTGTAAATAACCATTGGGATCTATTGTTATTATGTAGGGCATGATGATGATAATTTTTATTAATAGTTGGCTTGGAAGCGTAAACTTCCGGTCCGACCGTAAACTTTCGAAAATATCTTTTACTCGTATATAATTTAACGTCCATCTATGTATTTTACCAAAGCCCTTAAAGATTGGATCTAACAAATAAACTTCTTTTATAAATTCAACACGTGTCTTTACAAATATTAATAAACATTAATATCACTTGAAGATAGGACCTGATTAATAGTTATTTTTACAAATTCAGAACATTCAAATATAATCAAATCTTAATGTCACTTTATAACAGGATATAACAAATGAAATTCCTTTACAAATTCTTTCTTTATTAACTAATAACAGAAATATAAATTCAAACTACCAAAAAAAATTAGATACTGAAACTTAAAAATAAAAATTCAAACAAACTATGCATGAGTTCAACGCAAAACACGACTAAATATTTCTGAAAATTATTTTTTGAGTGTTTTGAAAACATAGACGATTTGTAGAACAACTCGCGCGCGAAGCGCATGCCGTAACGCTTAATAATAATAAAGCAATGCAAGCTTGAACGTGCAATCTCGTTATAAAATAGCTTATTATATGATAATAATCCGAACGGAGCAAAGTTAACTGTTAATACTTGATTGAATATGTTTTCCATGCTATTTGCTAAATAGTTCTGGATTTGTAGCCTTCTTTTACTGTTGTCCCATAAATTCTTTGAATATGAAAAATTAAAAAAACAAATGCTACATGCTTTCTTCATCTTGATTGCATAGAACACAGGTAAGATCAGTAATGTTATTTCATCTACTCAATCTTTTCTTAGAATTCATTCTATCAAATTTAGCCATTATTGAATACGCTGGCAATTTTGGTGCACGTGATTCGCACCATACTCTTTCTCTATTCAATTTCATTATTTTTCACCCTTATGCTGTTCCAAGTAGGTTTGAGACTGAATTTTCCATTTGCATTGGGTAGCCACGATCAGAGTTCCTATCAATTGTTATATGGGAAATAAGATTGTTAATATTGGTAGGCAAACATGAATTTTCCATTCCCAGCTCATTTTAAGCTAGAAGAGCACAAACTCTCTTCCTACGGGCACCAATAAGTGCCATAGTTAACCATCCAAGCATATCAACAAACAATTGAATCATTCATCCAAGGGTCTACCCAAAGATTAGTGCTCATACCCTTCACTATTACTCTTCCTATTAACTCTTTACTCATTTTCCTAGGGTTGAGAAGTGCTTTGTAAATGAATGCTACATCGTTATCTTTTTGAACTACCTATTTTTTTATGATAGTATCTTCTCCTTGTCCATTGTGCCTACAAGCAGTTTGAGTTTTGAAACCTCCACAGCAGTTTAATTGAACTAGCTTGAATAGGCCCGTCGATTCTTCTTATACCAAATCCTCCCTCTTCTTTTGGTTTGCACATATCAGACCATCTCATTTTGTGAAATCTAATTTTCCACGTAAAGTTTGCACATGCTGAATTTATCTTGCTGATGATACTCCTGCCATTTGATAGAACAGAATCCAAAAATTTACGATGGGGGTATATTACTACTAATTCAATTCTTCCACTGATATTGGGCAGTATATTTTTCCAATGGTTGAATTTTTTTATTATACTGATTTTGTCCAAAATCAATCCACAATCTCTACGTTTCAGTTTGCTAGATGATAATGATAGTCCTAAATAAGTGATGGGAAAGTTGCCTATTTGCACTTCAAGGATACTAAAAATTATCTATTTGTTCTTAAACCGTTTATATTGTTTAAAACGTTTGTTGACTTATGCTTGCTCATTGCGCGCCTACGCTCTCTTTTACTTTTGAAAGAATTTTATCTATGGCTTCATCATTTTTAACTGTTGCTTTAGTGATAACTACTATGTCATCAGCATAGAGAAGATGTCTTATGTTTGGTTCAAATCCATAAATTGGTAAAATTATCCTTTTAGAGCTTTATATTAAACAACAATATCATGTATTCCATGGCTATAGTGAAAAGGTAACGAGACAGTGGATATCCTTGCCTTACCCCTTTATTGCTTGTGAAATGACCATGTTGGACCGCATTAATGAGAATTGAAAATGTTTGTGCTGTGATGCATAAATGAATAAATTGCACAACATTTTTGCAGAATCCCATACACTATAATATGTGACATATAAAGTCTGTAAATATAGTCATAAGCCTAATGCAAGTCTACTTTGATACATATGTTAAAGAAATTTTGGATTAACACTCAAACCCAGTGGAAATAATAGAATCATTGTTAATGGTGAGGTAGAACAAACAGAAAATTAATACCTAAAATAAGCAATCACAGATGCACAAACGATTATAATTGATTATATATTAACAAAAACGATTATTATTTCTTATATGAACTTCAACATGCAAAACAATATGCTTCAGGCCTTTGTAAGAACGAAGGCTTGAAACAGTGACTCTACCTAATCCCCCTTAGGGACAACCCCTGCAATGGCCTAAGCATAACTGCGTTGAATCGAACAAGTCATGCTGATTATAAACTAAACAGTTATCTAAGCTGTCTGAAATTGGTGTCATGCGGCAAAGTTGAATTATACATGACTTGTTGACTTCTAGAATCAATTGCAATATGCCACCGTTTAAAAACACATAACATTATTAATGGTAGAGTAATATAAATACCAAATCATAAAAGAACTCAAATTTAACAAGGAACACTAGATATTGCTTCTAGAAAAATCATACCTACCTACCAACCCATAATGGCATGGGGTTACATTGTACCTAATCTAACTTTAGATAAGCTACCATAATTTGCAATGATCAGCTTCTTATTATGAGATTGTTCGGTATGCTCTGGGAAAAAACCAAATGTAATAGCAATGCTGACCATAATGATGGATGGATAAATGGGTAGGCTATATTGGCACAACCTACAGCACTGGGAATTCTCATAACTGCTAGTTAAGATGCAGTCAGATATAACCTACAAAGGTGCGGCTAGATATAAGAGGCGTTTTGTAGCTTCTACTTTGCATGAATATTATAATCAGGTCAAAGAGGCTTATTTCTTCTTAAACCAAGTGAAAAGAATTTTCATTGCGTGTAAGGTTTTTTGCTTATAGGTCCAACGAAACCTTATACATCACAATAAACATACCTAGCTCTATCAGTAGAAGATTCATGATTTGTCATGATTTTATGCCAAAGTTTGATCCCATTCAGGCTGACAAACCGCTATAAATCTACACCTATTCACGTAACAGAAGTACTAAATACAAACAAAGCTGATCAGGGAGTGCAACTTGATTACAGAACAAAATGATGATGAGTTTAGTCGTGTACATGAGAATGTGTGGAAAAAAAAAGGAATATTGAGAGCATATGCATAACATGGAAACCCACTAGTTGTATACTGAAAACACAAACCACTTTTACCATGGTTAAACTTAGGCTCCGTTTGTTTCAAATGTTAAAATAAATTAACTAGATTTATAAAACAAAAGTTGTGCCAACACAAATTGCCAATAAAGTGATATTTGATACATCATACGATTCTATTCTTAAGTCGCAAGAGAAAAACACAAGAATCTCTTAGTATGTAATTATCAATGTATATACCGCTAAAACAAAATTCAACTTCACTACTAACATCTTGCATAGAAATATAAGGTAAATATACAATTTGTTGTTAGATACATCGTTTTTTAATACATAACTCTATATAAAGAATGACTATGAAACCCTCGTACTTGTGCAAAATAAATTTATTACTTATGCACAATATATTATGAGTATGCTGCAAGTGAGTTCATTATTCATCTCTTACATATAGTGATTCGTCAAATACTTCAGTTTACGTACACTTAAACTTTGTTATTCGATTTTTATAACTTTCACAAATCGGTATTCTATGGATCAGTGGAGATCCAACAAGATTATGTGGCAAAGTCTAAAAATTCAAAAGAGAAAAAAAAATCCATTTTCAAGTGCACTGCACCTCTATTTATAGGCAAAAAATCACCGAGATAATCTCCGAAATTGCTCCAGAACTCCACCACGTCGTGCACATTCTTCCACAAAAATCTCAAGGTCAACCGATCCAAGACATCATGGATCGGATCCATGGCTCATAGATCAGTACCAAGCTGACTTGGAGTCTGACCCGAGGAATTTAAGTGTCTGTTTGGGGCTTGACCTGAAAATTTCCTGAGATTTTAGTTCTCGAATTTTTCTTGGCTTGCTTGAAGTCTGATATGAAATTTGTGTATCCAACCCGTTTCACGGATCGGTACCGAACGGTCGTGCTTGGGGTTTTTGCACATGTTGCTTCAGGCCTTAGGAGTTTCCCCAAGGCTACTGTGCTTCGATTCCGACCCGAGAATTTTGTGGATTTGCTCCAAGTCAACTCTTTCAAAACTTGAACATCCAAATTTTCAACTTTTTTCGCTTATTTTTTGACACTTTCATTTTGTTGCCTTTTTATGATATTTTCTAAGTCCTTGCGTCATTTCTTTGTCATTCATTTGTCCGATTTGATCGTTTAAGTCTATTCGAAGACTGCGTCGAATTCGGTCATAACATTTGTCCTCCAAAGCATACCTTATGAATGGAAGGTGTGCTTTGTTGAAGGATAAATTTCGAAGTCGTTGAATCACTATTAGTTGAATTTTCTGGTTATTAACTGATCAAATCACAGCAAATCGTCTGATTCCCTTAGGTTCGCATGTAAATCAAAGGTCGTTCCAGACCAATATACCTAAGGACTCTTGCCCTTGCTTGAGTGTTTATCACAAATAATCATTGTTCTGTGTTTTCCGAGAATTATTATATCGTATAACATATCATAAATCAAAATCATACCATATTCATCAGTGAGCTGGTAATCATATATCAAAATCAATGTTATCCCGTCTTTGTCTGGGACTCTAGTTACGACATGCAAATCATATCTCGGTTAATCAAAGGTCAACAATCCTATAAGCTCATTGCCACCGCTAGGAACGTTATTTATAAATCGTCTGACGCCGCCTAGAATCCCATTATAAGAACGTTTAATCGAAGCGAAGCAGTGACTTAATCTAATAATCGCTATCAAGTCGTTCCAAAGTCAAGTGGCGAACAAATTCAAAGTCTAGTCATAAATTTCTTTTTATCGCATTATCAATATCTAAGTTAGCTTCTGATCTCTCCAGATCGCATTATAAAATCCAGGTTAGCTTTTGATCTCTTTGGATCGTTAATTTAATCTTCGATCTCTCCGGAACGATAGTTCAATCCTCGATCTCTCCGAATCATTTGTTCAATCCTTGATCCCTCTGAATCGTTAGTTCAATCCTCGATCTCTCCGGATCATTAGTTCAATCACCGATCACTTTGGATCGTTAGTTCATGTTGAGTCCAATCCGCTCGCCTCCGGCGAGGGGACCGAACGACCAAGTGAGTCCAACCGCTCCGTCTCTGTGAGGGGACGCGTTATCCCGTACAAGTCCAATCCACTCGTTTTCCAGCAAGGGGACTCGCATCTTACGATTCATCACCTCATCTCTTCAGGTTTGGAAAACCGCATTCAATCAATTCATAAATCAATATTAAGGAGTAACCAATCTCCGTTGGTGTTTGGAAATCGGTATCAGGTATTACGTTCGAGTGGTTTTAAAAATCAAGCAATCATGAGGTTTAAATTAAATGCATCAATCAAAATGAAACGTTCTTCAAACCATTTAATCCTATCGATAATCACTTTTAGATTTCCAACTCAGAGCATGCCTAGAGACCGATCGAGATCTCATACACGTGTAAGCAGCCTGATAGTAACAGTGTAGTTAAGGCGAAAAAGCTTCAAACCCTCGCCTAACGCTTTTTGGCGCCTAAGGCATTTTTGGGCGCCTTGAGTGTCAGTTTTGCCGTTTTAGTAAAAACTGCACTTAAAAAGAACTGCATTTAAAAAAAACTTTTAACTGCGTTTTAAAATTCATTTTAAAAACTGCATTTTTGAAAAATTGCACTTTAAAATGCATTTAAAAAAACTTCTTCATTTTAAAAACTGCACTTAAAAAAACTGCATTTTAAAAACTGCATTTAGAAGAAAAAAAGTAAAAACTGCATTTTAAAAATCAATTTAAAGTTAAAATTTTAAACTATAAAATTTTCAACTTTTACCTTTAAATTCTGAAATTAAAACTTTAAATTCAATTTCAAATCTTAACTTAAACATTTAAATTATGCTAAAATGTGGATTTAATTTTAAATAAACTGCATTTTAAAAACTGCATTTAAAATAAAGTAAAAACTGCATTTTAAAATTCAATTTAAAGTCAATTTAAATTCAATTTTGAAATTCAATGTAAAAAAAAGTAAAAACTGCATTTTTAAAAAAAAGTAAAAACTGCATTTTAAAAGTTAAAAGTAAAAACTGCATTTTAAAATTCAATCTAAATTTAAAACTAACTTAAAGTCTTTAACTGAATTTAAAATCAAAACTTTAAAACTTAAACTCAATTTAAACAAAATTTTATACTTTAATTTAAAATTAATAACATTTAAAATCAGTTTTAACTTTATAATTTAAACCAATTTAAACTTAAAATCAGTTTTTAGAATCAAAACAGTTATTTAAATAAAATCAACTCACAAAAAAAATTAAAACTTCAACCAAATTAAAAAATATACCTCTGGTTCGAGATCAGCGGCTTCAGTTTTTAGGATTGAGAGTCGGCGGCTGCGGGGCTTCGGTCGGCGGCAGTTGGGTCGGCGACAGTGAAGCTTTGATCGACGGCGGTGGGGGTTTCGTCGAGTTTCGGTAGCAACTCGAGATTAGTTTTTCTTTAATATTGAGTCGAGATCGAGGGCAGTAGGCTTTTTTTCTTACGAACAGCAGCACAATTAAACAACTATCAGGTTCGATTTTGAGGGTTTTGGACTCAAGCCCTAAATCATCCCTCAATTAACTAAAGCATGCTTAATTGGAGCTTCGCTTTTTCGTCGCCTAGAGCGCTTTATTGGCGCCTTGCCAATCACCAGAGCCTGGAAACAGAACTTTTTCGCCCTAGGCGAGCGCTTTGACTACAGAGGATAGCAATGTTGCATCACTCATTCAAAATAACAAGTAATGTGAGGAAATCGAACCTAATTGTTATCCAGCCTGATAGCACCGCTGCAGTTTATGCTTTGGTAATCTGATTTCTGACATATCGTTGTGGGTGGTTACTCCAAAACTGCTATTCGATTTAATTCTCTATCGTGGCCCACATTTACGTAGGGCCTTCCAACTCTAATTCTTGTTATGCATTTGCACTTCAATCTCCTCTCTGTAGCTTAACATCATTCATCGGGCGTGCTCCATCTCGCCCGAATTCTAAATCTAGATCAATCATGCCCCTAGCTTTCATGGATCGGTACCGACTTGTGTTCGAGGATCGGCACCGACTTATGGCCTCTTTAGAGGTTGCATCACTTCATTCTGTTCCATTTTCAAGTGCATTTGTTCTGCTTTCTGGCCTCTGGTTCAGGTTTGCAGCAACTCCGACTATCCTTTGTTGTCATATCCTTTCGAGGAATCTGTTCATCATTTCTTCCTATCATGCTATCAATCTTTTTGTATTTCTATCATCTTCTTCATCTCTCTAGTTATGTAGATGGAAGGGATTAGATTCTAAGGATGCCTCCTGACTACCCCTTGTCCTTGTTGGTTTTCTCGAACAGTAGTTCTTTTAGTTGATAGTCTCGTCATCTTCATAATTCAAGTTTTAAGTCATTAAAGCTGAGTTCAACTCTCAATGAAAACACAAAAATGTTTGCATCAAAAATGGCACAAACTCCCAATAAGGTGAGAAATGTGAAAATAGAAAATAAAGAAATAGAAAAGAACACACAATTTCTACTGTGTCGAAAAATACTCCGACTTACGTCCATTTAAGCTTTGTTATTTGATTTCTGTAACTTTTACAAACTATGATTTTATAGATCGTTATTCTATGGATCCATGGAGATCCAACTAGGTTCCGTGGCAAAGCCTAGAAATTCAAAAAAGAAGAAAAAAAAAACCATTTCCAAGGCACTCCGCCTCTATTTATAGGTGAAAAATCACCAAGATAATATCCGAAAATTGCTCTACACATCCACCACGTCGTGCACGTTCTTCCACAAAAATCTCAGGGTCAACCGATTCAAGACCTCATGGATCGGTACCGATTCATGGCTCATGGATTGGTATTGAGCTGACTTGAAGTCAGACCCGAAGAATTTGAGTGTTTACTTGAGGCTCGACCTTAAGATTTTCTTAGATTTTAGTGCTCGAGTTTTCTTTGGCTTGCTTGGAGTCCGACCTGAGATTTTTGTGTGTCCGACCCGAGTTTCATGGATCGATACAAATCCATGATCATGATTCGGTACCCAACACTCGTGCTTGGGGTTTTCGCATGGCTTGCTCCAGGCCTTGCTTAGAGTTTCCACAAGACTATTGTGCTTCAAGTCTGATCCGAGGATTTTGTCGGTTCGCTCCAAGTCAGCATTTTCAAAAACTGGAACATCCAAATTCTTAACTTTTTCCATTCATTTTTTATATTTTCTTTTTCTTATCTTTTATGATGTTTTTCAAGTCATTGGGTCATTTCTTCATCTGTTGCTTGTCCGGTTCGATCGTTTAAGTCTGTTCGAAGACTGCGGCGAATTCGGCCGTAACATTATCGATCAAATAACATATGAACAAACATCAAAGATGATGCAAATTACCTAAAAGAAATGCAAAGAGTATAGAAAAGTGTAATGAAAAAGGATCAATAGAATGTCCTGAAAAAATATGCAACTTCGGTTTTTACTTGAGGATAAAATTGGAACTGACAATCAGAGAGAAAAATCAGTAATTCATTGCTTATTGTATATCACTGGATAGAATACAGAAACAATTTCCATTTATTTTGAAAAACAGCTCGACTACTTCTAATCGTTGATTTTTTTTTGGATAGTTGATCAATGAGTGATCATTTATTCTAAACGAAGTAATACTCCTGCAACAATGGTACAATGGTCCATATCACTAGGTCAATTACTCTGATATTTTGATTACAGAGAACACTCAGATAATACTAAAAGGGTGATTCGGTGGATTTCTACTCAAATTTACTTCAGAGGCAATCAAAGTTTTATCATAGATCCATTTTCTTACATATCCTATAATATATCCAATATCACAAGATTGACTTCTAGGATACTTTGGTAACAGTCTTACAAAGAACATTCAGATAATATTAACAGGGTGAGTCAGCGGTTGTCTACAGAAAGTTACTCCTGCAACAATCAAAATATCGTTATATATACCATTTTCTAACACATAATTGATTTGGCACTTTTCTTTTTCTTTTAATTTTTTTTTTTATGTTAAATAAAAAATGGTTATTGCCAAAATTTCAGATTTGTTATACCGATATATATTTATCAACACATCAGCTACTAAATATATTTCTGCAACTCTTTCAATATAATTGATTATAAGTAATTTCCTGACAAAAAGCCTAAAATCAATCGCAGCCAAAAAACAAAGCTAGATTGAAAACACTTACCCAGTCCTTTGTTCGAGAATTGTAGGGAAATTAATCTTAATGTAAGTACATGTGCAGATCACGAGCAAAACCACAGTAAGAAATGAATGGAAATTGAATAGCGCCGACTGCGATATAATAAAATTCGCAATGTCAATTCATGAATATGTAGATCCAGTTAAAAGACTATCATATTATTAAATTGATAGGAAATTAGATACCATGAGAGACGCTTGTGATCAAAACCTAATCTTTGCAACCAATTCGAACGAATCTGAATCTAGGGTTTAAAATATTTTTGTAGCCTCTGCTATGATATGAAAGAAGGGTGCCCAGTAAAGGTTAAATTGGAATTTGGCTGTGTTTGTATATGAAAGAGGAACAGGAAAGAGGCATTTAATCGCAAGGTGCGGTGTTGTGTCCCCTGTTTTCAAACTCACCCCACGAAATCCAGATAACCTTTTAAGTTTTTAATATTTCAAAGTGCATAGCTTTCTGTAGCAACATCGGATCATCATACGTTTTCATTAAAAAATCAAAAAAATTATCTTTAAAATGAGATCTATTGTTGATACTAAAAAATCATATTTACAGTAAAGTGCAATTATTCCATACATTTGCAAACAATTCTGCAAATTTTAAACATATTCAATTTTTCTTCAAATCTGCAAGTATTGCATATAATTGCAGACGTTTCTGCAATTATATGGTCTGCAATAATTGCATAGAGTTGCACTTATCGCATATAATTGCATACGTTTTTGCAATTATATGGTATAAATATAGTTACAGAAATGACTGCAACTATTGTATATAATTGCAGACATTTCTGCAATTATTGCATATAATTGTTGAATTGTCTGCAATCATACTATATAATTGCGGACAGGGCGCACTGCCCCATGTAAACTCCCAGCCAACTCAACACGGAGTTGGATCCGCGAATAGCTTGTCATGTCGTTGTTTTTACATATGCACAATTTCACTCGTTAGAAAGATAATAAAATTTGTGATTTAATGGTAAAAACGGTTTGTTAATCCGTTGTTTCTACAAGATGTTATTGTGTTTTAAAGATTGATAATTAATGGGGTGCAAATTTTAATTATGGATGTGAGAATAATATCCATATATGAAGAATTTGCAATGGAGAAGAGGGGTACTGTAGGAAAGAAAATTATAGTATTTGAAAATAGGAATGTAATTTATATTTTTTTATGAGAAGGATGTTTTGTATATTAAGTTTAATTTTAGGATGCGTCCCTTATTTTCACTTTTAATTATTTTGTTAAAAATAATTATTTTTGTTATTGTATCTTTAATTTAATAAAAAAAATTAAATATTAGTAAAGCTAGCCGGCTTTATAGCTGAATGTGTCACTATTGTTAATCAAATTTATAACAGGTGTTCTGCACATGCGCTAAACAACTAAGGAAATTAAACACAGGAGTATTGCAAAAGGTCAAACTACTAAATAGGAATAAAAACTAATTCCCAACAGAAGGGGATGGCTCATCTTCAGATGAATCAGACCCAATCACATGAACATATGAGCTAAACAACTTCCCGAGCAAACGGGAGAAATCCTAGGAATCCTCAGAATAAAAGAAAATCTTATTTCAACTTGCATCCTGAAGAATATCATTATTATGATCCCCATCTTCACCATTCTACGATAGAGCAGGAGAATCACATGATACTTGGTAGATTAAAAATCTATGCCCGCCTACAGCGTTAACAACATATCTATAATAACGATCTCTCGTGGGGAATAGCAAAACTGAGTGTCTTCATGCACCCACATGTCATTAGAATATTAAGATATCATATCTGGAGATGTGCTGGAGCTAGAGCGGGATAAAGGAGTATCACTGACCAGCCCCTTAGGACTAAAGGCTGGCATTGGTTCCTTGTGAACCCAAATTTTCTTTGCCACCTTTGACAAGGAATTTTCCGAGCTAGAGGAATCGCAATGTCTTCCCTCACCAAAGGTACGCGGTTGAAGCCGAAGCAAGATGCTTGCAAGAATCTGCCAAATGGCCAAAAGAACAAATAGTGCAAATATGAGGCTTCCACTATCGCAATCTACTCCGGAGCAGGTTCAACTGGTAGAATAGAAGGCAACAAGCTGGTGGGCTTAATCTTAATCAAAGTCCTAGCATAAACTAGCCTATCCCTACTGATTATAGCAGCATCAAACAAACCAGGTCCGCAATAAGGTCAGCTAACTAATTAATGCCAATTATAGATTGTAATACTAAAGGGATTTTGGTGAATTGAATCCAAAAAGAAATGGATAAAACATGTTCTCTAGCATCGTCCACGGATAAATTCCAATGAGTGGCGATGAAAGGTTTCCCTAATATAATAGTTGGTCCCGCTTCTAGCATTTTAAGACAATCTTTTGGACATGAGAATTCAAAGTAAAATGTAGAGTTGTCTCTTCTCATTTTAATTTTTCCTTTCAATCTCCACTTTTTCATCAAATTATCATTTAGCAACCAAAAACGGTGGATTTTCATCAAGAAAAAAACCAACCAATTGATCGCACCAAAATTTAGATTTTGCTTCAATAACCTCAACAAGAGGAATATTAATTCCATTAACAGTTTTAAATCAAATGAGCGAGGAGAGAACTCATACTCATTACGTGGTTTCGATGTGAAGAATGAAGCCCAACTAGTTTTGTTTGAGACAATAGGAACCGTAACAGGAACAGAGCATGATGTATTCATAGGGATAAGGCCAAACATTTCATCGGCATTTTCATAATTAAATATTATAATTAAACCAAATAACTTTCATTGGTAAAAATAAAAATAAAACTAGAAATAAAACAAAATTCAACTAGAACTCAGGTGGCGAGAAGGCGGGTGGGTAGGCAGGTGGACGTCCTATCATAAACTGCTGGTATTTGATTGTATGTTATGAAAGTTCTATCTCCAACCGAAGCTAATTTCAAGCTTCGTCTTCTTCCAAATTAGAAATAGGTTCCATGTTCTCTTGAATTTTGAGCAGTGATACAGCTTCAGAGAGATGAATTTCTTCAAATTTCCTCACACGATCAATGACATTATTAAAGGGTGTAGATGGACAACGGATGGTACACTTGGACAAGGATTAGGGGAAGGACTAGGATTAGGGGAGGGGTTATATGTTTTCAAATGATTTTTTTTCTGAATTTGGGTACTTGGATGGTAGTTTATATTAGTATTACAAGTCTTAACTAGTATGCAACATACTACATGTCAATATATGTCTAACAATTTGAATCACGCTACGCAAGTTTCGAATCTAAGACCTTTCGCACCAAAGTTGGAGTGCCTGACCACTGAGACAATGCTGTTGGTCGTTTCCGAACGAGACTTCTTCAAATTTCTTTGATATATTATATCAGTAATTTCGTTTATCTTCCCATCATTCTTCGTTCGCCTTCTCCTACCACGATCTTTGGAAGAAGAACCTCTGCCAAGCGCTGTTATATGTTGTTGTGAATATTACTTGCTGATGTTTTCAAGTGGAATATAAAATCCATTAATTCGTCATTTTGCATCGAAAGGTCTGTTGATGGTTTGTTCTACATGAGGAGAATGCACTTGATCTTCTATGACGCCAGGTGTGAATGCACCCGCTTGATCATTATTAAACACTTCCACTTTGTGAGATCCGCTTTGTTATCCTTAGCAATATGCCCCTTGAATTTGCATCTTTTACATATAATCTCACTCCCTTTGGTTGTAATTTATTACTTATTCTTACCTCCGTGTTCCTTGCGCTTCATCAGAAACTTTGATTTCACCTCAACTTTCACTACCACCTCAACAACTCCCTTAGATACCTCATAGAGAAGAGACATTCCTATAAGATTTTCGAAAGTCGGTTCCATTGAAATTTGACCAAGAACTTGACTTTTAAGAGTCGGGTTTAAACCCCTAGCAAACTTGGAAGCTCTCTTTAATAAAGTATTGATAAGATCTATAACAAACTTAGATAGGGTATTAAACTTACTCAGATACTCCCACACTTAAAGTTTTTCTTTGGCAAAGGTTAATGAACTCTTCATGCTTCTTTCCCCTTTTGGCCTTCGAAATGAATCGAGCTTCAAATCGGTGCTTAAAATCATCCTAAGTTATTTCCTCCACATCTACCTCAATAACTACCACTTCCTCCTAACTAAGAGCTTCCCCTTGGAGATGTCATGAAGCAAGCCTACACATCATTATGCCATCATATACATGGGGTAAATGGTGAGTATTTAAGTAGATATATGGAAAAAGTATACAAATATGCTCTCATGTGTTGCCCAAGTTTCATATTGGGTAATCTAAGTTATGATCCCATATGTAAAGACCCACAATTCATGATACCTTAAAATCTATACATTACGACTCCTAGATTCCTAAGTACCAAAAACGTTGATTCTTAAAGATGGTAAAAGAAAATAAAATAGAGCATCTATCGCAAGTTCATCCAGAACTCACGGTAGAATGATACAATATAATACGAATGTGTATATGTATACAAGGCCTTAAATATCATGACAATATTAAAATAATGGGATCCATCATCAGAATACATAACATTCCAAACACATGGATCAAATTATATAATGTCCCAATAATATTTCTCATATATAATATAAAGTCTAACATGTCCATATACAAAATACTAGATAGACGATCATAGAAATATAAAGCTATGGCTCCATAAACTGCTCCGACTGGTAATATCCCCAGGTCTTTAGTCTATACCTACTTAAGAAATAGATAAAAATGAAAACATAGAGGGAGTCAGACATTAGTTCAATGAAATGGAAACATCACTACTAAATATGACATCCCGACACACTAATATGACATGAATGATGTACTAAGTGGTACCCTAAAATATCACTCAAATGTAACCCAATTATACATAAAATAAATGAGTAAGAGCTCTAGAATAATGTTGTATCATATATAGCCATGCTCTTCTCCTACATCCAAAAAGTTAGTACAATTAATAAAAGTGCCGATACAATTATTAGACACCTCATGCAAAGGCACATGTAAACCCATGCATGAAAACAATGAGCCAAGCTCTTAGGTAAGACTGTATCTTACCTATAGCCAAAACACTGGGTAACTCCATATTGTACCCAAAACCATATCACCATGGTAATAATATATTGTAACTAACCATGATGTTGAGGTAGTGTCGTATTATACCTCAACCTCGACTCGAGGGTAACGCCATATCATACCCATTTACATATTTGAAACCAATACTAATGAGTCTACGCCTTTCCATTGAACTATCATATGTTGGAGAAAGTAAGTGTTCATCGCCACCTTACAGCGATTACCATATAGATGAGCATCCTCATCTCTCTTCGACTATCACACTCGATGAAAGCCATGGTTGATTCACACCATCTCGACAGAAAATAACAACGCCTAAGTTGTAGCTATAATCCTCGGGTGTGAGTAGCATAGTACCATACTCAACCCCAATTCGGTTGTCTTCGATATCCTGATGATTGGATAATAAAGTCGTATATAATGCTAGAACCGCCTAATTGTCCATGCATGGCTCATCCAAATATCATGATTCATGACTCACTTTCCAATACCACTTTTTAATTGTCTCCCTATCATTGTACATTATAGTACGTGCCTAAAGTATCGACCTCGAGCCACGCATGCTCCTATGTCGAAGAACTCCAAAACATCGCTTGTAGTCACATCGAATCCGCAAGACTCGTGCGAGTCACTAAAATCCTGCTCGAATGACACGCGCTAAAAAAACCAAAGGAATCCCCTATATTGAAAATCCAATTGACTCGTGGACCATAACCAGTCGACTACCATCAAATTTAGTCGATCGGTTATGGACCCAATCGACTGAAATAGGCCATTTTTTGCCTCTTTCTTTGCAGGTTGGAAAACTAACATTTTCGACCCCATTCAGTTGATTGTCCACAAAATTCAATTGATTGAACTCCTGTATGGATTTCAGCGTGGACCATGATGAGGGGAAATCCTCTAGTTGAATTCATTCCACCTCTTTACTTTACATGATCGCTGGCTCATCCTTCCATGCCTCGATGTCTTGCTTGGTGACATGGCGACCTTGCAACAACCCATTACATTCCGTGCTCGAGTTCGTATCATCGATGATCCGCCATGAGATGAATGTCGACAAAGGAAATTCTATGAATCGCCATAAAACTCCGACGTTTTACAACCCAAACCTACATGAAGTGTTCAGCCAACAATTCAACATAATCACATGCTAACAACAATCATATTCAAGCAATCACTAGCATGCAACATTATCATTATATGATTTCATTCAAGTTATCTTCATTTGTTCAATTCATAACTTAGTTTAGTAATCCAATTCATTGCTTCATTCATTCAAAGTTACATACTTCAACAAGCAATCACCTGGTCGTCATTCAATTAAGGAATAAGCGCTCATGGTTCAGGTCTAACTTAACCAAGCAATTAAACAAGCACAAAAGTGTAAAAAAAGATCATATAAAATAGATAATCATTCTCACTCACCCAATGCTAAAAGAAATCCCCAAATTTGCTTGAAACCGACTCTTCCAAATCTTTATTTTGGAAATTCTAAGATGAATGCTTCAATTTTAAAGAAATCTATTTTGTAGGTATTATAAAGGAAGATCTAACTTGAATTTAGAGTATTTTTGGGTGATTTTTGGTGAACGAATGAATGGGATATGGTAAGAAGAGCTAGGGCTTGGGGAAGATGAAGAAGAGGAGGAAGGAGGCAAAGGTAAAAACAAGAAAAGTCAGGTCTAAATTTTTAGAAATTATTTTATAACACCTTTTTCCAACTTATTTTCAGTTTTCCCCTCCTGACTTAATTTCTTTCTCTGATTTCTTCGAGCCTTATATGTTTTCCAAACGTAAACGGCATTCCGAAAAAATAAAACTAGTTTCGAGCCCTTATTCCATCATCTTCAAAAGTTTGATTTTACATCTAAAACTACTCTAAACTTTATTAAATCCATTATAACTCATTAAAACAATATAAACACATTCATAACACTTCTATAAAATATGGGTCGTTACACTTGAAGTACTTCATCAGTCAAGTTTTCCACTTAGGGAACACATAATCTACCATCTCTATAAAGCTAACCCTTCATATCAATAGAATTCCAGTTTATATGATTAAACTCCTCTCCCTTCCCTATCTAGTCCAAGACCTTTAATATGTTTGCATCAAGCCTTTACCTAGAACCGAACTAGTAAGTGTGGGTCTAACCTCTAATGTTGTTGACAAATTATGCAACACATCATAAGAAGTCAGAAATCAAACTCCGCAATAAATTCCAAACCCTTTCATTTAACGAACATAGGATCCAACATCTCATGCCTTCTACTCAATGCATCCGCTACACATTTCCATTTTTTTAGGTATATGAAATGCCGAAGTCATATGACAATAGGAATTCCATCCATCTTTGCTGCTATGATTGAGTTCTTTTTGGAAAAATAGATATTTTAAAATTTTGTGGTCCTTGAATTGCTCAGACCTTTCACCCAACAAATAGTGCATCAATGTCTTGAAGGCGAAGACCATGGTTGCCAACTCTAAATGATGAGTTGAATAGTTTTTTCCATGAGTCTTAAGTTTTCTACTAGTATATGCAACCACATTTCCATCTTGCATAAGTATTGCACCAAGTCATGTACCATAAGCATCAATGTATACGGTGAACGGTTAAGCTCCTTCTGGTATGACAAGAATCAGAGCACTAGTTAACAATTGCTTCATCTTTATAAAAGAGCCTTCGCTATGTGCATACCATAAGAAGACTTTATTCTTCCTAGTTAGTCGGATCAAAGGTGTGGCGACCTTTGCAAAATCCTTAATGAACTTTCGATAGTATCCACCAAACCATGGAAACTATGAACCTCGATCGCACTATTATGTACCTTCCAATCTTACACGGCGACAACCTTATCGGATCAATGGAAATTCCATGCTCGATACAATATAACCTAAGAATCAAAATTGTCTTTTCTAAAAGTGACATTTATAAAACTTCACTTTCAGGCATTATGGCTTAGCACATTCGCCACTTCTCTCAAGTGTAATATATGCTTCTCATCACTTCTTGAAAAGATTAAATATCATATATGAATTTTTGGAACCGGTCCAGTCTGTAGCAGGCGAAATGGGTAGATTTCAAAAAAAATCTTATTTGGATCATAATGGACTTATGAAGTACAATGGATTATGCTAGATCCAATCTAATTGATTTAAATCAAATGCAGTTTTATTTAATTTTATAATCTAATTACTTGACGAGTTAATCAAAATAAATTATGTATATGGTTTATGAGTATATTATTGTATATTCATATGTGTATAACATGCATGTGCAACATAATAATATGTACATAATTATCGTATATGTGTATAAATATTAGAATTTACATCTATAACATATACATTAGTCATTTATATACATTTGGTTATCTTTAAAAATTATATATATATATGTGTGTGTGTGTGTGTGTGTGTGTGTGTGTGTGTGTGTAACACCCGATATTTTACGGGAGATATAATTAACAAGAAATTAAAAGCGTATTTGGTACAGTGGTAAAGGCGCATGTTGACTTCCTTAGTGACCAGGGATCAAGTACCATTGTCGCCCAAAATCTGGAACGATTTTTTTAGCTGGTTCGTTTTCAGCGATTTTCCTACATATTTCAGCATTGTTTATGAATGTGGCGGCTTCTCGTTCACTCCAGTGATGTAATAGGATGAGATGGCTAAATTTTATTGGTTGAGTAATGTGTATGTGCTAAAATGAATGACCATTAACTGTATGAAAGAACCAGATTTAATCTAAAATAGTCTAATGAATTATATTCACTCAAAAAATCTATAAATAAACCATCTAACCTAAACGTAATCTCTTATTCAACTGTCGCCATAATTCTACAGTAAAATTAGTATGTATTATTCTTTCTCTTTTTCTCTACTAAATAAACAATCTCTATCAAATTAAATTATCTATATATATTCAAGCAATTTGGGGAGTTTAGAAGAATCAAAGGGAGAAAGATTAAAGCAAAGTTTTTTCAAATTTATACAAGCTCAAGTGCCAACGAGTGGGAATTAATATGAAATAAAAAAAAATAAAGTAGTTCGATTTCAGTTCTATTTTAGCACGTTAATATGAATTAATTCTATTATTAATTGAGAATAGATGTAAGTTATTGCAACTTCTTCTTCTTCTTTCATTTCTCAAATCTAATTCATGTTTGGTTTAAAATATGAGATATATATATATATTGTCTATTCACTTTTTATGGCATAAATAAGATTGAAATTTATGTAAATTATTGTAACTTCTCCTTCTACCACTTCTCAATTATAATTCATGTATGAGTTGAAATTTGGAACAAACAAATTGTTATTCACGATTCATGGCGTAAATAAGATTGGTTAATTAAATTGAATTAGAATTGTTATTCAATTTCCAATGGTAGTACATCTTTATTGAATAAATTCAAAATATGTTACTTGAATAAAATTGTGGTTTTGATTTATATAATTACATAATTTTGAATATGGTTTTGGAACAAAATTGGAAAGTCTGATTGGCATAATTGTTTGTTTCATATGTGGCCTAAAAATGTAAAAGTGGAATTTTGTGTAATTAAATGGTTTGTGGCTATTGGATAATTTTTTTGTACATATTAAATCTCTAAAAGGAGAACATAAATTAGGGTGGGAAAAAAGAAAAAAATGTAAATTAAATGGACCCTAAAGGCTGGTGTAAATCTGTAACAAAATGGTATAAAAATTACAGACAAACTATACGGACTGAACGGACGTGAAATTGAAACACCATTTATGTAAAAAAAAGGAAAATTGTGAAATAACCAAATCGGATGTAAAAATGGCCTAAAGCAGATTAACGGAAATAAATGATACGTCAACTGTAAGGGTAAAGTTAATTAATCTAAAAGTGATTTGGTGGGCAAACCTTGTAAATATCTAGATAGATGTTTCATACAGTTAAGACCAAAATATAGTTTTGGCTGTACATACTAGGAGCGGGCAAGTAGGTTCGCAAGGATGTTTGTTACCTTTCGTAGGTTGCTAGTACGTAGGATAGATAGCATCTGCAATCGTAGGCTTCTTCAGGCAGATCGACATGGACGAAACATGACAAGTGTTCTTCGATGTAGACTTCTTTAGGCAGATCATTGCAGGATTTCGTGCAGCCGACCCAGCCGCGTGCGCTCTTTTGGAGGACCAACACTTTGGATAGGGGCAAGTCTATGTTGGTGACTGAGGAGACAAGAGGATAGTAGTCCAGTTTGGGGGAGTCTAAGCGCAATTTCAAGGTCCTATGAGGTTGTTTAAGTCGTCGACGGTCAAACGTAAGAGGCATTTAATCACATTGCACGTGTAACAGGTCCGATTTCTCGACGCCCAAAAGTCGACATCGATACGTCCACTGTATCAAATGCCGCACAGTCGAATGCCCAAAAACCGAACCGTTAGGGTTAAAGAAGAAGAAGAAGATAGAAGAAGAAATAGAAACAATAAACAGAATCTCACATTTCGCAGCGGAACAATATACAATAGATAAATAATCTTTAAAACAAAAGGGCTATATATGTTATTACAACACAACATCATAGCACAACAACAACACACGACACTGGCAGTTATAAGTGACTTGCCTACATAGAAATTTGTCTCACACAAACCCGAACGCAGCAGATACTACATAGTATAGATAATACGTCTCGCCATCCAGCTTGCCTCTTGAGCTCCACAGCAATTCCTGAATTCTAGAATGACCTGATAACCTGACTCTAGGCTGCCCGTGTGGAAATTAGTGGGCACGCAGAGTTTATAAAGGGAACAATAAACTCCAGGTCAGTCGTGGGACTAGTGTGAGATCTTAAAAACAGTTATTTTCACAAAGAAAATAAAAGAAATCCGCTGTGCTTTTGGAAAATGAAACTACCATAGGGCCTCCCGCCACACACACAATGCAAACGCAGATGGAGGAGATTTCTCCTTATGATAGTCAACATGCTTAATACGCAAAAATCTTTTTAATATTATCATTAGTGCATAGTGCAGAAAATATTTCGAAAGTATAATATTAATCTTAGCCAGCATAGACATTTTGAACTATGCCTACTATAGCTACCATCTAAACAGTGGTGACCACCATAAGTAAATGGCAGGTTATACAACTAAAACTGTACAAGGCGCGTATTGGAGTTTGGATTTCCAATAAATGGTCAGGCCAAGGAACTTCCTATACCACGTGGGTATGCCTCTAGATGGACGTCCCGAGAACCTACCCGGATCTCTGCCAACACAAGGCCGGGTTACCTCTGTAACTAGGTAACTACTACTCGAGTATGTCATCCCTCGGTCCTTTGGGACCTTTATCCGAGGATCCTCAACCACAAAGCAACAACCACAAAGTATAATAAATTTGCGACAACAACATAGATAAAATATGTTAGTCCGTGAGATGATGGTTTTGACGACAACAACCTTAGAATAGATTACAAAATATAAATACTGACATTATAAGTTTAGATATATATGTATATGCATGATTTAACCATGCAGGTACCAAGAATGAAGACTGTACAATATAGAGATTCAAGATATCAAGATAAAAGACTTATGAGTATCAAGATTATCAAGAGTTCAAGATTTCAAGGTTAAGTATTTTTATTAGGAATTTTGTTAAAACTCATATAAAAACACTGGCATCTTAAAATCCAATTTATTCGTGGAATGGAATCCACTTCGAGCCTATTAAAGGGATGAAATCCTAAGTAGGATGGAACCTACGAAAAATCTAGTGGAACATTATTTTGTATCCACTAAATTTTTATTCAAAATGATTTTACAAAATTATCTTGTTTTCAAAATGATTTCAAAACTTTCATTTTAAAAACACAAAACCCTCTATCCTGATTTTAAATAATTTTAGCCTCAAAGTTATCTTTAATTTCAAAGTCAAATTACTCCTGATTTTAAACTATCTTTTAACATCATATATTAAACTTTTAAATATTTATACTTAGATTTAAATATAAAATTGTAGTTAAATTCTATATATATTATTCTTTATATTTACTTATGAATTTTAACTATAGTCAAGTATATTTTAAAGTTTAAAATAGTTTTAATATAAAATAAAAGTTATTTTCAAAGAAAATCAAAACACCAAAAAATCCTTTGGGATGTCGACATGCCCAAGTACCCCATGTCGATATGGTGTCAGTTGAGTTCAAAATTTAAATTTCAAAAGAAGTGTCTATTCGCCATAACTTTTCATGAATGGACACGGCTGTTGTTCTTCTATAAATAGGGGTTAGTTTCAACAAATTTTATATCAGATTTTCTGGTTTTTCACTCCTCTTCTTCTTCCGCGTTTCTTAATATATATTCTTACCATTACTCTGCCGAAATCAACATTGAATCGAACTCGATTAATTCTAGTTTGATTCTCTATCACTATCTCTACAAGGTTCTCAGTGCTATTTAGAGTTATAGGCTTTTTGTAATCTATCAAAAGAGAAAATGTGTGATTGTAGCCTTGAAAATCAATCAAAAGAGAAAAGGTGTGATTGTAGCCTTGGTAAATCAATTGCGTGAACTTGTGGCCCGGAAATCAAGTATCTCTACCCAGAGGATAGAAATTCTAGAGGGTGTACCTCATAGCCTTGAAACCGAGGGTGTAATTGTACAATTGCTTTCGAAAGGAAATCCGTACTTGTGTTGCGAGACTGGATGTAGGGTAACTCCGAACCAGTATAAAATCCAGTGTGTTCTTTCCTTTACCGCTTTTATTTTATTTTTGCATCTGTGTTTGTTACTGTGATCATATCTGTGTCTGTATATTGCATACATCAGTGTATAAATTAACATAAACTCAAAAAGATTTAGTAATTCTTTATTAACACTATTCACCCCCTCTAGTGTTAATCCTAGCCTTAAGATCCGTAATCCGCATTTCTCACAATTGGTTTCAGAGCGAGGTTTTCAAAGTTTCATAATCTGATTTTTGAAAAAGTTTTAAAATGGCTATTTTTTAGGATTTTATTAACACTATTTTCATATGAATATGTGACAGAATCATCATGAATTTTTTTGTTTAAAACTATATTTAGTTATTTTAAAAAGTCACTTGGTTCTTTAAAAGGTTATTTTATTTTGCAAGAGAAGAATTATGTATAATGGCTGTTGGTTAAAAGATATCAGATAATCATTTATCGATCAAGAAGAACAAGTGGATATATGTTGGAAATAGACAAAGAAAAGGGCACTAGATCAATACAAAACTCTTGGTTCTCATCTACAAATTGATTTGATACTGTACTTATCTCCATCTACTTCGCAATACCACTGGTTTCGTGTGAATCCATCAAGAAATGACCAAGTTATTGTCAAATGAAGTTTTGGTGAACAAAGAGAAAAAGAAGGCAAAAATGTCAAAGGTATTCTTCAAATTGTATCCAGAGATTTGAGTATTTTGTTTACTCTCCTTTTCAATATTGTAGTCCTTGTTTTCGCGGTCATTTTGATGGGTGGATCATCAAATTCCGATCAAAACTGAGTGAGATATGAGAGTTTGAAGTTGGCTATCCAAAACTGAAAAACTGTGTACGGGATCTTCTACATTTCTTCTACTGTTCGGCCTGTTGCATCACAATACCATCCAAATTCGACACCAAACTATTACTAGATCGTAGCCCTTGCCTTCCTCTTCGATTTGCCGCTGGTTTCATCCAATTTCGTTAAGAAACGAAGGAGATATGCCCTCTAGAAGTTTGATAGTATATAGAAAAATGGGAAGAAGAAGAAGAAGAGCAATTAAAATGAAAAGTGGTGACCGTTGGGCCTATTTACAGTGGTTGAAGTGTCCATTCATTCAAAATTCAAATTCAAAGTTTTGACGCCAAGTTAGTCTATCTACTAAATCATCCGTATCTTTCTCATACGGTCTTCAAATTCAGCAAATGAATATGCTACGATGATCAGAAAAACGAGCCCGTCGCAATAGAACAGATCTCGTCGTTAAATTCTGAAAGATATAAATGTGTGGTTCATGATAATGGAAGAGCAATAAAGTTAGAAAGATGGAGTGCAAAAATTGGTACGCTTTACTATTATTTCATCTTTATTTTTGCATCTAGGAATATATACTTATGCATTTAGTTAGGTATAGAAATTTATCTCCTTTATAAGTTTTGATATTTTGGTCCATATATCGACACACCATAGTATAAATAACGATATATAAGTCTAATTTTTTTTTAAAAAGGTCTTTTAAAATGTGTTTTCTTTCAAACAAAATCTACAACTAATTTATTACAACTATACTAAGTAGAAAAGCATACCTTCATTCACGATTTCAACTTTTCTAATGTTATTTTTACTTCTCATACTCTATTCCTTTTAAGATACTAGTTTTATATCTTTAAGAAATTAATATAATGAATTTAGAATGTTAGAATAAGGTTCTATTTATATATTTGTTCAATTAATAAGATTGCACCACATCACATGACCGGAATTTTAGATAGCATTTCTAAAATGCTTATTTTCTTCTGTAATGTTATGTGAGTACTGCAAATTCGTTTTTATATCATTTTTGTGCTTTGAAACGCTGTAGAGTTTCAGAAACTTTACACAACATTTGGTAAAAGCTACAGTTTTAGTTTTATAAAGTTTCGAATATATTTTATTGCAAAAACTTTTTATAGCATTTTGTAAATGCTGTCTTTTATGTTTGAGACTTTAGATAATGTAAAAATAATATTTAAATTAAGTGTTTTTCTCTATTCTTTTTATAAATTATTTTCTAACTTATATTAAAGATTTTAATTTCATGTTTAAATTTCTTTTTAGTAATTAATTAAATTTTTTAAAGTAAGAGGCCTTAATATAACACATGTTTATCTTAGTTTTTCAATCTTTATTATTTTATTTCATTATAATATTTTGTAAATTTAAAAGATGTTTAAACATGTTTCTAAATATTTAAACCAATAATAATTTATTTTATTTTTAAAAAAAGGGATTAAATAAGGAGGATATTAATCTTTATAAAAACCATATTCGATCATATATAGTATAAGTCCTTATTCCTTAGCATTTGATTTTAATATTAAGTTTGATTACTACCTTTCACAATTATGTTATAGTTTTAATATCATCTATTACCTTCAAACTCTTACTTTACAACTCTTTCAGTCCATTCATTAGTTCTCTTAACTTAAGTCTAGTAATTGGTGTGTTTTACCTTTGTATGGTTGAAGTATAATAAATAGTTTGATATATGTATACATACATACAAAGACACACACACACATATATATGCTTGCCAATTAGATATTACTTATCACTCATGTTTATCTTATAGTCTGAATGTCTCTTGCCATAGTATATATATATCATCATATCATTCTGCAAATTATTTTACTTTATTGTCATTTTATTACATATCATTATGCATCCTATTTCATATCACATTTCATTGCATATTACATCATAAATTACAATGCATATCATAATCATTTGCATCACAAGTTGCACTTTATTTTGCATATTATCTCATGCTACATTGCATATGTCATACATTTCATACTGCATTACATAAGTGTATTTTGTTTAGAAGGAGTTTGTAGTATTGTCTTATAATATAGGATTATTAGTTTTTGATTTGTTTGGTATGTTTTGATTGACTTGTTTGATTTGATTGACTTGATTAACTTGTTTGACTTGATTGACCAGTTTGATTTGATTAACTTGATTGACTTGTTTGACTTGATTGATTTGTTTGACTTGTCTGATATGATTGGTTTTGATGAGTGTGTTGAAATATACTTAATAAATAATTTATGTTCTTATATTTGAGTTCTAACTATTATAAGTATTATCATAGATTCTTAGTTAGGATAGTTAGTAAATTAGGATTAAGTTTTAGTTTTTAGAGTTAAGTGTTGATTATTTAAGTTTTAGTTTTTAGAGTTAAGTGTTGATTATTTAAGTTTTAGTTTTTAGAGTTCAGTGTTGATTATTTATGATAACACTATCATTATAATCACATGTCATATAGTATTAGATTAAGGGGGAGTTATATAGTTAGGAGTTTGTTTTTGTTGATGACAAAGGGGGAGAAATATAAAATAAGGTAATTAGGCATAGATTAAGGGGGAGTTATTAGGATAGAAGTAGTATTTTATAAACAAAGGTTGTCATCATCAAAAAAGGGGAGATTGTTTGTCCGTAAGATGATAGTTTTGATGACAACAACCTTAGAATAGATTATAAAATATAAATACTGACATTATAAGTTTAGATATATATGTATATGCAGGATTTAACCATGCATGTACCAAGAATGAAGACTGTACAATATAGAGATTCAAGATATCAAGATAGAAGACTCATGAGTATCAAGATTATCAAGAGTTCAATATTTCAAGGTTAAGTATTTTTATTAGGAATTTTTTTAAAACTCATAGAAAAGCACTGGCATCTTAAAATTCAATTTATTCGTGGAATGGAATCCACTTCGAGCCTGTTAAAGGGATGGAACCCTAAGTAGGATGGAACCTACGAAAAAGCTAGTGGAACATTGTTTTGTATCCACTAACTTTTTATTCAAAATGATTTTACAAAATTATCTTGTTTTAAAAATGATTTCAAAACTTTCCTTTTAAAAACAACAAAACCCTCTATCCTGATTTTAAATAATTTTAGCCTCAAAATTTTCTTTAATTTCAATGTAAAATTACTCCTGATTTTAAACTATCTTTTAATATAATATATTTAACTTTTAAATATTTATACTTAGATTTAAATATAAAATTATAGTTAAATTATATATATATTATTCTCTATATTTACTTATGAATTTTAACTATAGTCAAGTATATTTATAAAGTTTAAAATAGTTTTAATATAAAATAAAAGTTATTTTCAAATAAAATCAAAACACCAAAAAAATCCTTTGGGATGTCGAAATGCCCAAGTACCCCATGTCAACATGGTGTCAGTTGAGTTCAAAATTTAAATTTCAAAAGAATTGTCTATTCACCATAACTCTTCATGAATGGGCATGGCTGTTGTTCTTCTATAAATAGGGGTTAGTTTCAACGAATTTTATATTAGATTTTCTGGTTTTTCACTCCTCTTCTTCTTCCACATTTCTTAATACATATTCTTACAATTACTCTGCCGAAATCAACATTGAATCGAACTCGATTAATTCTAGTTTGATTCTCTATCACCGTCTCTACAAGGTTCCCAGTGCTATTCAGAGTTATAGGCTTTTTGTAATCTATCAAAAGAGAAAAGGTGTGATTGTAGCCTTGAAAATCAATCAAAAGAGAAAATGTGTGATTGTAGCCTTGGTAAATCAATTGGGTGAACGTGTAGCCCGAAAATCAAGTATCTCTACCCAAAGGATAGAAATTCTGGAGGGTGTACCTCGTAGCCTTGAAACCGAGGGTGTAATTGTACAATTGCTTTTGAAAGGAAATCCGTACTTGTGTTGCGGGACTGGATGTAGGGTAACTCCGAACCAGTATAAAATCCGGTGTGTTCTTTCCTTTACTGCTTTTATTTTATTTCTACATCGGTGTTTGTTACTGTGATCATATCTGTGTCTGTATATTGCATACATCAGTGTATAAATTAACATAAACTCAAAAAGATTTAGTAATTCTTTATTAACACTATTCACCACCCCTCTAGTGTTAATCCTAGCTTTAAGATCCGTAATTCGCATTTCTCACAAAATATCTGGGCTCCGTACCATGATACTACCCTTTTCCAGAAGGAAATGGCGTACCCTAAAGAGCACGACCCTCATAACCTTGCCGCATCTTTCCTGTTTCGACCATTTCCGGGGTGTGAGGTCCGATGAGGTCTCGTCCACAAAGCTACACTTTTCACAAAGTCATGCTTTGATCAACAAATGATCAGCAGCACTTCGTGTGCCACGTTACCAAATTGGGAATGCATTACTAGCAACAATCAACTACATAACCTCTGAGCTTGTACGTCTCAGAGAAGGGTGTTAAGCTAAGAGAATAAATTCTCCGCCACCAACAGAAATGTATTTGATAGAAACCAGCTTTACATCTCAAAGAGTAACGTCAGACACACATCCATACAATTCGTTCCGGGATTGAACGGAACCGAAGGCACTTCAAAGAAGCCCTTGCAAATCCGGATATTCACAAATCACGTCCGGAATCCCCATCACAAAGGTGATAAAATCTCTATACCAGAGAAACCCGGTGCAGAGACATTCGACAAGTAATCCTTTCGTTTTCGAAAATACCCGGTCTCCAACACCGTCTTCAAACACAATCCCAATTCGTCGTATCGTTATTCGAAATGGGTTTTATGACACAAGGTCCTTTCTCAGCTAATCCGAATAATGAGCGCTTATTTTTAAAAATAAGTGTCCATTCAGATTTCAAAAAAATCACAATAATTTTCCACTTCGATCTTTTGAATAAAAGATCTATCACAAATCACAAAGGTTCGATGTGGTTTTCGGATATCCACTTGGAATCCGACCCCCGGTCGCCTCGAAATTCAAATGTCGTTTAAAGGCAAATATTGATAGTCGGTTATTTAACTATCAATAAATATTCAAAACAATCACCGAGATTTAAATAATTTTTTTTCCAATTATTTATTTTCAAAAATATCTTTGCAAGATAAAATTTTAGCACTTCAACTATTTGAAAAAAAAATTCAAATTACTTTTCCTTACGCAAAATATATTTCCAAATATTTATTTATTTCCATTGAAAATCTACCGAGTTTAAATGCTTCAAAATAATTTAAATTCCTTATCCAAACATATATACTTGGGACATTCAGAATAAAACTATTTTAAAACACTTTATCTAAAACATTAGTTATGAAGATATTATATTAAAATCTCATATAAAATTCAAGTCCAAACTAATTTTAAAATAAATTAATATATAGGATATAACTATTTGAATATCCATTTTCTAAAACAAATATCAATTAAATTTTTAAATCATTATTTTCACAATTAATTAAATAAATCATTACTTTAAAGATTTTCAAAGTAATTTGAAGAAACTAATTTCTCTAAAATATTCTTTTAAAACCAACCCTAGAACTTTTAATTTATATTTCAATAGCTATTTTACAAACATACTCGGCTTTTCAGGGAACATACACCTTCCTTTTCAAAATGGATCATTTTTAATCAATTAATAAATCCTTCTGGGTTTATTTTAAATTTACGTTCCAAATCCGTAAATTTCTTTCCATACTTTTAGAAATAAAACAATATTTATTTTTTAAAACAAATTTCCCTTTCTTTTATAAATTTCCCATTGTGAATTTAAACTCCCAAATATCCACTGATATATGATTTTTAAATTGATTTCAAAAAAATCGTACACAAACCCCAAATCGATTTCCAATTTGATTTCTAAATTTATTTCGACACCAAATCGATTTTCATTCAAACACCAAATCAATTTTCATATCGATTCACCAAGGATTTATTCTTTTAACACCAAATCAAATTTCGAATTTATTTCTAAAATAAATTCCTTTATCCTTTCCAAATTATTTGAAAATCAAATTTTTTTAAAATAAATTCTTCACCTTTTAAATATTATTACTTGGAATCCATTTATTAAACATTTTCACCATATTTTGGAATTTTATTCAATAGGATTTCACTATAGATTTTCTACTTAAATTCAAAAAACAAATTTTATTTATTTCTGGTATCTTACGATACCAAAAATATATTCGGCTAAATTTTAGCCTACAATGAGTTCAATTACAATATATTCACACAGAGATTATCAACATACAACATATGAAACAAATTCAGTGTTTGAGGAATCCAGTTGGATCCCTCCAACCCGTTTCCCTGCATCCACAGACGTTAGCACAATAATTAAATACCTATTCCACTTCGAGGTTGAATATCGCGGTATATAGGATTTATAAAATATCATCCGCTATTATGCGCGCATAAGGTCTCATTCGCTATATAATGCGGGAAATCAACAACTCCAAATACATATATAATACCAATTCCACTTCAAGGTGGAATATCACGGTATATGGGTTTAATATATATAATATCATCCGCTATTATGCGGTGCATATGGTCTAAACTAATATAACTGATAATAAATCAATCATCCAAACACACAGTCAATCAAAGTTAAATTTAACTATCACAATTCAACCATCGATCAATAACTGAAATTTACAATTATTATAATTTTGAGTGAGAAGATCTCACCTTTGATTTGCAATCCATTCCAACTCATTTCCATTTCGGCTTGTTTCTCCATTTTAAACCTTGTATGAACATTTATACTATTTATTAATATTCGAATAATCAATTTCCATTTTCTTATTTTGTTTCAAACTAATAATTTAGTTTTAATTTTTTTTTATACTTTTTATAAGAAATAACCTATATAGATCAAAATCTATCTTTATGCAATTCCTATTTTTTTTAAAGTCCTATAATATATATATAATTTTCCTGTTATAACATAATTATTACCTGTAAATAAAAAACCGAATCTTATATCTTTACTGAAAACTTACTTAAGTCTGTTAACAGTTGAAATAAAATAAAGAAAAACACAATTTCAGTTTACAACAATTTTATAATAAAATCGAACAGCAAGAATGCCTCACACCATCGTTTATCGAGGCCACGACTCATACCGTGCCCTGCCTCCAGCCATCGACGATCAAATCAGCCTCTCCACGACCCAAAAGTCTATCGCGACTCCTTCCCTTGCGCGCTCTCTCAACCCGGAGTCGAGATGCTTGTCGAACTAGGGTTCGAACGACCTCGCCGCCTTCTCACGAAGATGCCGCCAAAACCCCAAAACTGAGCGCGCCTCGCCATCATGACTCGATGCCACGCAAGCGTCGCACAGGACGAGCAACTCGAGATGAATCTCTCTCCTCCCTTGCACGATTTTGGGCTTTAAGTTTTGATTTCATTTTCGTTGATTTTGATTTCGAATGGGTGGAATTAAATTTGAAGGGGAAGAGGGAACTACCGGCCATGGATTCGAACGAATGATCAGATTTTCGATTTTGAAAGAAAATAATAAGCTTCGGCCATTGTTTTATTTATTTATTTCCTCTCGGTTCCGTGTTAAAAAAGAAAAAAAGAAGGGGAATCATATTTTAAAACGAGAGGAACGGTTTCGATTGGAACGAAGGGATAGGTTGCGTAATCAGATAGAGCTACAGTGGTCCTTGAAATGAAATCAAAAAGTTATGATGTGAAGTAAATGCAGCTGGAAATTGACCAATATTTAGAAATAAAATTTTAATTAAATCCAAACTGTCTCGATAAATGCGACTGAAAATTTTGACATCCTATCCAGGCGTACCGCCAGGCGTTTATGATGTTATATCCCTATTCTAAACGCAATGGAAAAAGTTTCGAGGACTAACTCGATCGTATGGAGAAGATAGGTTTTAGGACACAATTATTATATTAGACTTCGATTTAATTTTTCAACACGTTTGCTTATCGTACGGCCAAACGACAACTCCAAACATTACGAAAATTGAAATCCGATAATAATACAATATTACGGATCCAATGGAACTGGTTTCGCGGAAATCCGAGACTGCGCCTCGGAAGGCTATTTTTAAATATCGACTTAAACGATAAAATTTCAATACTGAACAAAACATCTCCAAATTCAATTCTAAAGCTTCCATTATCTTCAGTATTGTCAATATAAATTATCTAAGCCATCAAATTATTTTTACAGGCTTAAAATTGAAGATTTTAAATTTTTATCCAACTTCAATAAATTAAATTCAATAATTTAATTACCAAATCCATATTTATACTTGAAATTCAAGTTAAACTAACCTCCAAATATTTAAAATCAATTAAATATTCCATTTCAAATGTTAAAATTTTTGGGTCGTCACATCCTTCTCCCTTAAAAGAATTTCATCCCGAAATTACTAGTTAAAGAGAACGATCCTTAACCTATTTGCTATCTTTCCAAAACTAAACAGTTTTATTAACTTACCAAACAAATATATTTTTTATTAACAACCCATTATTGCTTCAACTAACTTTCCAAAATTAATCATAGATTCCAAACAACATTGTTTTCTTAATAATTCAAATTTAAATTTAAATTCAAATTCAAATTTTGAACTTTCAAAATTTTTGTCAAAAATTTTCTAACTCCCTAAATTTTCGGAAAATTTCGCCAGCGTCTCCTTTGCGCGGCTAGCTCGGTACGACTACAAAATGGCACCACAGGCCCCCAGATTTCAAAAGAAAACAAAAGGCCAAGTGGCTGGACAAGAAAATCATCAGATTTCATATTGAAATTTAAATACACATGTATATCTTCGAAATCAAAATCCCAATTCAATTTCCTTTAATACACATGTATATCCTGCTAGCCATAATATCCAATTACAACATTCAAAAATCATTTTTGCATATTTCTTTACAAAATCTTCAATATATAATTCTTATACCATTTTTACTTTACTATTGAAGTTATATATCCATTTTCACTCAATCTTGCATTTTCAATTTCATCTGAATTCAATTTACACTTTAAATTTATTTGGATTCAATTTATCTTCTAAATCTCGAATTTTATCGATTACCTTTCATTCACAACTGCATTATTTTAAATTAGTTTCATTTACTAATTTATTATAAATCCCAATTCATTTTATCTCAAACCAAATTTTTTATTTCTTCCACTTTTATTATCTTTAGTTCACTTCGAACTAATTTTACAACTTCATTTTATTTCACTAATTCAAATTAGTTTTCAATATTCAGTTTCAATTTCAGTTTTATTCTTTTGTTCATTCACAAAAATTTATTTTCAATTCACTATTACCATTTCACGATTTCCAATTTAACCTTCACTTAATGATTAACCTGGTATATTCCCAATACAAAATTTACTTAAGAATTTCACACTTCATTTCTTAAGTTCAATGCAAATATTCTATATATTTCTTATATTTATTTTTAATTCATCACTTTGGTTTATATTTACCTATATTAAACTGGATTTCCAATTCTATATGGATTCAATTTACCTTTCGTTTATAATTATTGAATTTCGATTCATTTCAAATCATATTCAATTTCGTCATTCCTTTAATTAGTTTTATTTACTAATTTTATTTCAATATTTCACTTTGTTTAATACAAACCAAATTCAATTCCAATTCCAGTTCTATTTACTTACAAATTCGAAATGAATTTCAACATTCAATTCACTTTCATGTGTTTGCAATTGCAAATTTATTTATTCATTCACAATTTATTTTCCATCTTAATAATTTTATTCCAAACATTTAGTCTATAAGAGTTCTCAAATTCACACCTATTCAAATTAACTCAAGTCAATTTTAGTTTAAACTGAATTTTCTAAGTTTTCAAACTTATTTATTATTCCATAACTATTTTTAATAAAATTTCAGAGTCTTTTCAACAATTCAAAACCATTTTTGAAATAAATTCAAACTATCCTTTGAATTTCAAAACCAAACCCAGTTTTTCCAGACAACTTTAATTTAAAACAATTCGGTAGCAATTCCTCTCCTGGGAACCCGAAAATGAACACCGATGATGTCGCGATCATCATTGAAATTATTTTCGAGCGACCGAAAAGAGTTTAGAGCTTTTTATCCCTTCAAAACATTTTTCCAAACCTTTGAAATATTTTCAAACCAAAAAGGAATTTAATTTCCAAACTTCCTAAATTTCAAATATTTTCAAGAACATTTCCAAATATTTCTCTGGAATTCTATTTCAAATTATAAATCTTATTTACAATTTACATCTACAAATCCCATTTGGATTTTTATTTTCTTAGCTTTTGGTTTTGATTTCACTTCCTCATACAACGATGATAATAATTTAATATTATCGCTTCCTAGCAACCAACCAACCATACATTATGATAATTCACAGAAAATTTATTTCTTTTATATATGAAAATAGTTTGGGTAAAATTATTTCATTTACCCTATTTTAAAACGATACCGTGTCGAGTTTGTTCTGTACAAGTGTTTAGAGATCCCTATCAATAACGTTAATTACTCGTATTGACCAAAATCCATATACCACTCAACAAACCAATCAACACAATATAAAACAATTTTATATTCACTAACAAATACGCACACATATCTATTATTACACTCACACTCATTTTAGAGTACTACCGACTCTATCTCTAAGGAGTAACACCCAATAGAGCCAAGGTTATTGCTAAACCAAATGCTCTGATACCACATGTAACAGATCCGATTTCTCTACGCCTCAACATCGATACATCCACTATATCAAATGCCGCACAGTCGAATGCCCAAAAACCGAACCATTATGGTTAAAGAAGAAGTTAGAAGAAGAAACAGAAACAATAAACAGAATCTCACATTTCACAGCGGAACAATATACAATAAATAAATAATCTTTAAAACAAAAGGGTTGTATATGTTATTACAATACAACATCAGAGTACAACAACAACACACAACGCTGGCAGTTATAAATGACTTGCCTACATAAAAATTTGTCTCACACAAACCCGAACGCAGCAGATACTACATAGTATAAATAATACGTCTCGCCATCCAGCTTGCCTCTTGAGCTCCACGGCAACTCCTGAATTCCAAAATGACCTGATAACCGACTCTAGGCTGCCCGTGTGGAAATTGGTGGGAACCCAGAATTTAGAAAGGGAACAATAAACTCCAGGTCAGTCGTGGGACCGGTGTGAGATCTTAAAAATAGTTATTTTCACAAAGAAAATAAAAGAAATCCACTATGCTTTTGGAAAATGAAACTGCCATAAGGCCTCCCGCCACATACACAATATAAATGCAGAATTGGAGGAGATTTCTCCTTATGATAGTCAAACATGCTTAATACGCAAAAATCTTTTTAATATTATCATTAGTGCGTAGTGCAGAAAATATTTCAAAAGTATAATATTAATCTTAGCCAGCATAGACATTCCGAACTATGCCTACTATAGCTACCGTCTAAACAGTGGTGACCACCATAAGTAAATGGCAGGTTATACAACTAAAACTGTACAAGGCGCGTATTGGAGTTTGGATTTCCAATAAATGGTCAGGCCAAGGAACTTCCTATACCACGTGGGTATGCCTCTAGATGGACGTCCCGAGAACCTACTCGGATCTTTGCCAACACAAGGCCATGTTACCTCTGTAACTAGGTAACTACTACTCGAGTATGCCATCCCCCGGTCCTTTGGGACCTTTACCCGAGGATCCTCAACCACAAAGCAACAACCACAAAGTATAATAAATTTGCGGCAACAACATAGTTAAAATATCTGGGCTCCATACCATGATACTACCCTTTTCAAGAAGGAAATGACAAACCCTAAAGGGCGCGACCCTCATAACCTTGCCGCTTCTTTCCTGTTTCGACCATTTCCGGGGTGTGAGGTCCGATGAGGCCTCGTCCACAAAGCTACACTTTTCATAAAGTCATGATTTGATCAACAAATGATCAGCAGCACTTCGTGTGCCACGTTACCAAATTGGGAATGCATTACTAGCAACAATCAACTGCATAACCTCTGAGCTCGTACGTCTCAAAGAAGGGTGTTAAGCTATGAGAATAAATACTCCACCACCAACAGAAATGTATTTGATAGAAACCAGCTTTACATCTCAAAGTGTAACGTCAGACACACATCCATACAAGTTCGTTCCAGGATTGAACGGAACCGAAGGCACTTCAAAGAAGCCTTTGCAAATCCGGATATTCACAAATCACGTCCGGAATCCCCATCACAAAGGTGATAAAATCTCTATACCGGAGCAACCCGGTGTAAAGACATTCGACAGGTAATCCTTTCGTTTTTGAAAATACCTAGTCTTCAACACCGTTTTCAAACACAGTCCCAATTCATCGTATCGTTATTCGAAATGGGTTTTATGACACAAGGTCCTCTCTTGGCTAACCCGAATAATGAGCGCTTATTTTTAAAATAAGTGTCCATTCAGATTTCAAACAAATCACAACAATTTTCCACTTCGATCTTTTAAATAAAAGATCTATCACAAATAAAAAAGGTTCGATGTGGTTTTCGGATATCCACTTGGAATCCGACCCCTAGTCGCATCGAAATTCAAATGTCGTTTAAAGGCAAATATTGATAGTCGGTTATTTAACTATCAATAAATATTCACAACAATCACCGAGATTTAAATATATTTTTTTCCAATTATTTATTTTCAAAAATATCTTCGCAAGATAAAATTTTAACACTTCGACTATTTGAAAAAAAATTTCAAATTACTTTTCCTTACGCAGAATATATTTCCAAATATTTATTTATTTCCGCTGAAAATTTGTCGAGTTTAAATGCTTTAAAATAATTTAAATTACTTATCCAAACATATATACTTGGGACATTCATAATAAACCTATTTTAAAACACTTTATCTAAAACATTAGTTATGAAGATATTATATTAAAATCTCATATAAAATTCAAGTCCAAACTAATTTTAAAATAAATTAATAGATAAGATATAACTATTTAAATATCCATTTTATAAAACAAATATCAATTAAATCTTTAAATCATTATTTTCACAATTAATTAAATAAATCATTACTTTAAATATTTTCAAAGTAACTTAAAGAAACTAATTTCTCCAAAATATTCTTTTAAAACCAACCCTAGAACTTTTAATTTATATTTCAATAGCTATTTTACAAACATACTCGGATTTTCAAGGTAAATACACCTTCCTTTTTAAAATGGATCATTTTTAATTAATTAATAAATCCTTCTGGGTTTATTTTAAATTTATGTTCCAAATCCGTAAATTTCTTTCCATACTTTTAGAAATAAAACAATATTTATTTTTTAAAACAAATTTCTCTTTTTTTATAAATTTCCCATTGCGAATTTAAACTCCTAAATATCAACTGATAGATGATTTCTAAATCGATTTCAAAAAATCATATACAAACCCCAAATCAATTTCCAATTTGATTTCTAAATTTATTTCGGCACCAAATCGATTTTCATTCAAACACCAAATCAATTTTCATATCGATTCACCAAGGATTTATTCTTTTAACACCAAATCAAATTTTGAATTTATTTCTAAAATAAATTCCTTTATCCTTTCCAAATTATTTAAAAATCATATTTTTTTTTAAATAAATTCTTCACCTTTTAAATATTATTACTTGGAATCCATTTATTAAACATTTTCACCATATTTTGGAATTTTATTCAATAGGATTTCACTATAGATTTTCTACTTAAATTCAAAAATCAAATTTTATTTATTTCCGGTATCTTATGATACCAAAAATACATTCGGCTAAATTTTAGCCTACAATGATTTCAATTACAATATAATCACACAGAGATTATCAACACACAACATATGAAACAAATTCAATATTTAAGGAATCCAGTTGGATCTCTCCAACCTGTTTCCCGGCATCCATAGACGTTAGCACAACAATCAAATACCAATTCCACTTCAAGGTGGAATATCGTGATATATGAGATTTATAAAATATCATACGCTATTATGCGATGCATAGGGTCACATCCGCTATATAATGCGGGAAATCAACAACTCTGAATGCATATATAATACCAATTCCACTTCAAGGTGGAATATCGTGGTATATGGGTTTAATATATATAATATCATCCGCTATTATGCAGTGCATATGGTCTAAACTAATATAACTGATAATAAATCTATCATCCAAACACACAGTCAATCAAAGTTATTTTTAACTACCATAATTCAACCATCGATCAATAACTAAAATTTCCAATCATTATAATTTTGAGTGAGAATATCTCACCTTTGATTTGCAATTTCAACTCATTTTCATTTCGGCTTGTTTCTCCATTTTAAACCTTGTATAAACATTTATACAATTTATTAATATTCGAAATAATCGAATAATCAATTTCCATTTTCTTATTTTGTTTCAAACTAATAATTTAATTTTAATTTTTTTAAACTTTTTATAAGAAATAACCTATATAGATCAAAATCTATCTTTATGCAATTCCTATTTTTTTTAAAGTCCTATAATATATATATATAATTTTCCTGTTATAACTTACTTATTACCTGTAAATAAAAAACCGAATCTTATATCTTTACTGAAAACTTACTTAAGTCTATTAATAGTTGAAATAAAATAAAGAAAAACACAATTTCAGTTTACAACAATTTTATAATAAAATCGAACAGCAAGAATACCTCACGCCATTGTCTATCGAGACTGCGACTCATACCATGCCCTATCTCCCGCCATCGACGATCAAATCAGCCTCTCCACGACCCAGAAGTCTATCGCGACTCCTTCCTTTGCGCACGCTCTCAACCCAGAGTCGAGATGCTCGTCGAATTTGGGTTTGAATGACCTCGCCGCCTGCTCACGAAGATGCCGCCCAAAACCCCAAAACCGAGCGCGCCTCGCCATCATGACTCGACGCCACACAAGCGTCGCACTGGACGAGCAACTTGAGATGAATCTCTCTCCTCCCTTGCATGATTTTGGGCTTTATGTTTTGATTTCATTTTCGTTGATTTTGATTTCGAATGGGTGGAATTAAATTTGAAGGGGAAGAGGGAACTATCGGCCATAGATTCGAACGAATGATCAGATTTTCGATTCTGAAAGAAAATAATAAGCTTCGGCCATTGTTTTATTTATTTATTTCCTCTCGGTTCGGTGTGAAAAAAGAAAAAAAAAGAAGGGGAATCATATTTTAAAATGAGAGGAACGGCTTCGATTGGAACGAAGGGATGGGTTGCGTAATCGGATAGAGCTACAGTGGTCCTTGAAATGAAATCAGAAAGTTATGATGTGAAGTAAATGCAGCTGGAAATTGACCAATATTTAGAAATAAAATTTTAATTAAATCCAAATTGTCTCGATAAATGCGAGTTAAAATTTTGACATCCTATCGAGGCATGCCGTCAGGCATTTATAATGTTATACCCCTATTCCGAATGCAATGGAAAAGGTTTCGAGGACTAACTCGGTCGTATGGAGAAGATAGCTTTTAGGACTCAGTTATTATATTAAACTTCGATTTAATTTTTCAACGTGTTTTCTTATCATACGGCCAAACGACAACTCCAAACATTATGAAAATTGAAATCCGATAATAATACAGTATTACAGATCCAATGGAACTAGTTTCGCCGAAATCCGAGACTGCGCCTCGGAAGGCTATTTTTGATATCGACTTAAACGATAAAATTTCAATACTGAACAAAACATCTCCAAATTCAATTCTAAAGCTTCCATTATCTTCAGTATTGTCAATATAAATTATCTAAGCCATCAAATTATTTTTACAGGCTAAAAATTGAAGATTTTAAATTTTTATCCAACTTCAATAAATTAAATTCAATAATTTAATTGCCAAATCCATAGTTATACTTGAAATTCAAGTTAAACTAACCTTCAAATATTTAAAATCAATTAAATATTCCATTTCAAATGTTAAAAAATTCCGGGTCGTCACAGCAAAGGGTGAAGAGCATGACTTTCACGTTGTAGCACGTGGACAGACAGTCACAGTGCACGTGTGAAGAGCATGACTTTCACGCTGTAGCACGTGGATAGGTAAGGACAACAGGTCCGATAGGCCCATTGGCGTTTAGTATTACTGCATGGTTGACTTCCCTAGAGTGACCATGGACTTTGGCTTCTTAGGAACTGTATCTAAGAAGGATTCACTGGATTATATTATTCACCCTCTGCGATATCTGGGGAAGATCTAAAATGATCATTGCTCTTAAGTTGAAAACGCATGAGAAGAACTACCCGACAAATGATCATGAATTGACCTATAGTTTTTGCTCTCAAGTCTTAGAGGCACTATCTCTTAGGAGAAAGATTTGAGCTTTTCATGGATCATAAGTCTTTGAAGTATTTATTCTCTCAGAAAGACTTGAATTTAAGACAGCAAAGATGGATGGAGTTTTTAGCCTCTTATGACTTTGAATTTCCTATACCCCTGGCAAAGGTAATGTAGTGGCAGATGCATTGAGTAGACGCAAAGTGGTTTTAAGTCCTTTGTTTTTGGAATGGAAGCATTTGGAGTACATTACTAACTTTGATTTTAGACCTCTATCAGATTTAGCTCCAGGATTGTTAGTAGCCCTCGACGTCTAGCCTACTTTGATGGAGCAGATTGGAGCAAGGCAAGGTGAGGACGAAGAGTTCGAGGACATTTTAGATAAGCTTGGTAGAGGAGAGTCATCACCACATCTTAGGTGCTATACCATGGACACTAGGGGATGGCTTAGAAGGGACGGTAGACTTTGTATTCCCCATAATGTGGATTTAGTAGATATGGTATTGGTCGAGTCACGTCATTTTAGGATGACAATGCACCTTGGTGGTGATAAGATGTACCGAGATATGAAGAGGGTATTCTATTGGTCCAGAATGAAGAAGAGGGTGGCAGAGTATGTATCGAAGTGCATCACTTGCCAAAGGGTAAAGGCAGAATAGGAGAAGCCCGGAGCATTATTGCAGCCATTGGATATTCCATTATGGAAATGTGAGAGCATCTCTATGGACTTCGTGGAAGGATTACCAAGGTCACGGAGGGGGAACATGAGCATTTGGGTCATTGTGGATATACTAATGAAGAGCGCTCATTTTATACCCATTAAGAGTAATAGTACGGTAACTTCTTTGGCGACTCTTTATGTAAGGGAGATAGTTAGGCTTCATGGAGTTTTCCGCCAGCATTGTGAGCGATAGAGATCCATTATTCACCAATGAATTTTGGAGGAGTCTTCAGCAAGTTTTGGGAATGGAGTTGAATCTGAGCACGACATATCACCCTCAAACAGATGGACAGACTGAGGAGGTAAATAGGGTTTTGGAAAATTTTCTCAAAATGTGCACCATTAACTTCGGAGGCTCTTGGAAAGACCACCTACCTTTGGTGGAGTTCGCGTATAATAATAGTTATCAAGTAAGCATTGGGATGGCACCATTCGAGGCCCTTTATGGAAAACCATGTAGATCACTAGCCTGTTGGTGGGATACCACCGATAGGATCTTGCTTGGACCAGACTTAGTGAGGGAAACTTCCGAGAAGGTGGATTTGATTCGCAAGAGGTTGAAGACTGCACAAGATAGACAAAAGTCATATGCCGACAGAAGACGTTCAGATTTGGAGTTTAAGGTTGGAGATATGGTTTTTTTCAAGGTTTCTCCTCTAAGAAATGTCATGAGATTTGGCTTACTGGGTAAGTTGGCACCGAGATTTGTAGGGCCCTTCCCTATTACCGCATGGATTGTAAGTTGGCAGGAGTTCACGATGTTTTTCATGTTTCGCATCTGAGGAAGTGTTTGCATGATTCCGCAGTAGTAGTAGAACCCAATCAGCTAAGGGAAGTGGAGGTAGAGCGTGAATCACTTGTGCATCGTACACCCACCCGTATATTGGAACATGGAGTGAAGAGATTACACAACAAAGAAGTCCATCCAATGAAGGTTTAGTTGAGAGATGACCCCAAGGAGTGCACTTGGGAATCTGAGGAGAGAATTCTAACTTCTTATCCTTTTCTATTTGAAGGTACACTTCAAATATCCTATCTTTGACCTTTGATCTTTCCTTAGTTAGGTTCATTTCGATAATCTTTTGGTGAAACCTATGGATGGTAGCTTGGTTATAAACATGTCATTAGGGCATGTTATGTTTAATGGATGAAAATGATTGCAAGTAGATGCCAATGTTTGCAAATGGATGTATTGCATGCACTAGATAGATATTTATTAGGATAATCGACCAACTAGGTACACACACCTGCATATGCGTGCCTGTTATCTATTGCATTTGCACATGGTTGTATATATGTGTGTGTGTGTGTGTGTGTGTGTGTGTGTGTAAATGAATGTTGCATATGGATGGTGCATTTGGGTGAATGATTGAAACGTACATATAGAATTATCAATTATGCTAGAGTAATTGCATGCATTTGGTTGCATGGCATATGCATACTTGCATTATAGGAGGTCAACTGAATCAGTAGACCAACTACCTTTTCGCATTAGGTAAGTTCGTATGCATTTCGCTTTGCATAAATCACAAATTGCATTGGTTAAAAATAAGGACAATGATAGAAATGAATGATGGTTGAGTATATGAATGTAGTTCTTGGATGCTGGTTGTTAATTACGTTCTTCCATCTTTGGAGATTTCGGGGATAAAATCCTTTGAGGGGGGTGAATGTAACACCTTGATATTTTACGGGAAATATAATTTAGTGACTAGGGATCAAGTCCCATTGTCGTCCAATATCGAGAGCGATGTTTTTTTAGCTGGTTCGTTTCCAGCGATTTTCCTATGTATTTTAACACTGTTTCTGACATGTGGCGGCTTCCCATTCGCTCTAGTGATGTAATAGGATGCGATGGCTAAATTTTATTGGTTGAGTGATATGTATGGGCTAGAATGGATAACCATTTAGTGTATGAAAGAACAAGGTTTAATCTAAAATAATCTAATGGATTATATTTGCTCAAACAATCTATACATAAACCATCTAACCAAAACCTAATTTCTTATTCATCCGTCGCCATAATTATACAGTAAAATTAGTGTGTATTATTCTTCCTCCTTTTCTCTACTGAATAAACAAATCTCTACCATATTAAATTACCTATATATATTCAAGTAATTTAGGGAGTTTAGAAGAATCAAAGGGATAAAGATTAAAGCAAAGCTTTTTCAAATTTATACAAACTCAAGTATCTGGTGAGTGGGAATTAAAATGAAATTGAAAAATAAAGTTGTTCAATTTCAGTTCTTTTTTGGCACGTTAATATGAATTAATTTCTGTTATTAATTGAGAATAGATGTAAATTATTGCAACTTTTTTCTTCTTTCACTTCTCAAATCTAATTCATATTTGGTTTAAAATACGGGACATATAAATTGTCTATTCACGATTTATAGCACAAATAAGATTGAAATTTATGTAAATTATTGTATCTTCTCCTTCTACCACTTCTCAATTCTAATTCATGTTTGGGTTGAAATTTGGAACAAACAAATCGTTATTCACGTTTTATGGTGTAAATAAGATTGGTTTAATTAAATTGAATTAGAATTATTATTCAATTTCTAATGGTAGAACAAGTTAGTTGTATAAATTCAGAATATGTTACTTGAATAAAATTATGGTTTTGATTGATATAATTATATAATTTTGAATATGATTTTGGAACAAAATTGGGAAGCCTAAGTGGCATAATTGTTTGTTTCATATGTGGCCTAAAAATTTAAAAGTGGAATTTTGTGTAATTAAATGGTTTGTGGACATTGGATAAATTTTTTGTACAGATTAAATCTCTAAAAGGAGAACGTAAATTAGGGTGGAAAAAAAAGAAAAAATAATGTAAATTAAATGGGCTCTAAAGGATAGTGTAAATCTGGAGCAAAATGGTATAAAAATTACAGATAAACCAAACTGACTTTAAATTGAAACACCATTTATGTAAGAAAAATCGTGAAATAACCAAATCGAATGTAAAAATGATCTAAAGCAGATTAATGGAAATAAACAATATGTCAACTATAAAGGTAAAATTAATTAATCTGGAAGCGATTTGGTTGGAAGACCTTGTAAAGGTCTGGATATGTGTTTCATGCAGTTAAGACCAAAATATAGTTTATGCTGTACGTACTAGGAGCGGGCAAGTAGGTTCACAAGGATGTTTGTTACTTTTCATAGGTTGCTAGTACGTCGGATAGATAGCATCCGCAATCATAGGCTTCTTCAGGCAGATCGACGTGGACGAAACAGGACAAGTGTGCTCCGACGTAGACTTCTTTAGGTAGATCGTTGGAGAATTTTGCGTAGCCGACCTAATTGCGGGCGCTCTTTCAGAGGATCGACACTTTGGATAGGGGAAAGTCCACATTGGTGGCCGAGGAGACGGGAGGATAAGAGTCCAGTTTGGTGGAGTCTATGCGCAACTTTGGGGTCCTGCGAGGTTGTTTGAGTTGACGCCGGTCAGACGTAAGGGGCATTTAATCTTAGTGCATGGGTGAAGTGCATGACTTTCACACTGTAGCACGTGGATAGATAGTCATAGTGCATGGGTGAAGAGCATGACTTTCACGCTGTAGCACGTGGATAGGTAAGAACAACAGGTCCGATAGGCCGATTGACGTTTAGTATTACTGCATGGTTGACTTTCCTAGAGTGACCACGGACTTTGGCTTCTTAGGAACTGTATCTATGAAGGATTCACTGGATTATATTATTCACCCTCTGCGATATCTGGGGAAGATCTAGAATCAAACTATTTTATTCTTTCTGCTTCATCTTATTTCTCATTCACCAGACTTTATGTCTAACCCATTCCTATTTTTCCTATTTTCCTTAAATCGCAGGAAGGCAGGCTTAGATTGTAGTTCTTTGCAGTTTGGAGGGTCATTGGAGAAGTTGTTATCTTCATCTTTTGTTTCTTTTGTTTCATGTACTTCATTTCTCTTTTTCGTACTTTACTCTATATATGGGGACCTATATTGTGAACTTTGTTATGTTTTATGTTTTGGTGAAGACTACTTGGTACTTTTGGTTTTAGAATTAAATTTGAGATAATGTTGTTTTTAATGAAGCTGTTTTGCTATTAATTCATAATTAGTGAAAGTATTCTTCCGTTGTAATATTTTAATCATTTTATGCTATTGCTTTAATATCTTTGCTATGTTATGGATTTTTGTTTTACCCGACCGCTCGTACTTCTAGTCATATCCAAATTTCGGGGTGCCTAAAGGTGCGGGGTGTCACAATATATATATATAATAAATTTAGAAATATATGTTATATTAAATAAAATAAACTTTTCTTTTAAATATCTAAATATATTTTGAATAAGCAATAAGATTTGAATTTACATCGATATCTATATTAAATATTTTGGCTTAATAAAATAATTTAAATTTCAAATATTAATCTCTAAAATACAAAATAAAATATCCTTTAATTATTTAAAATATTTATGTATATTTTATAAAATAGTTTTAGTACGAAATAATTTATTTTTGTGTATGTAAATTATTTAAAATTTCACAATAAGATATTGTATGCATTTATCATAATAAAGTAAATATTAAATGTACATATTATGCATTTTCACAATAAAATAAATATTAAATGTACATATTATATATTTGATTCTTTCGGGCATGATAAATTTTTTCAATATATTTGAAAACCGAAACCAGTTTTCAATTTTATAATGAATATTATAATTTAAATATTTATATATGAATTAATATAAGCATTGTTTTTAAACCATTAAATATAAAACATTAATACATATGTACGTACATGGATGTATAATATATTAGTTCGGCTCAAATTTTCCTTTATAGACCTAAAAATATTTTGGATGCATAGCTAATTTTAAAACAATTTAAGACACATCATATTTTGTATAAATGAATTAAAATTAACAAACAATAATTTTAAATAATTAAAAATTGATATTCATGCTTTATATATATATATATATTAAAATAAAGCATGGCCGAAAACTAAAATGTCATAACTTGCACCCCATTGAGCCCAAATTTTCGCTAAATCAAAAGGCTAATTCCACAAAAGTATTGATCGTTGGTTTGATATCCTGCAAATAAACAAAAAATGCATATCAGAGTACTAACGATATAACTTACAGCAGAATGATAAAATATAATAACTCACATAGTCAATGACCGAGATTTGACACTTCTAATGTCCAGTGTCCTTGCCAGTGTCGAGCATGGATAAGGAACATGACCTTTGGCTGTTCCTTCCTTATACCAGTACCTGTCCGTTTAAGCTATCGTATTGGTTGTAATGAGGAGAGGGTTAGAACAACGTACTTGTGACTGGTAAATTATACACTTTATACATAACATAAGTTAAGGTCGATTGTCTTCCTTTTCATGTTATGTCTTTTGGTTTTACTTAGTTGCTTCGACTCCACGTACGCATACGATACATCCCATTTATTCATAGTAGATTATAACTATGTACATATATATAAATCTAATTACCATGGTGTAACAACCTTCTTTTTCCAGAACCTAAAAAGTCATCATCTCATAATAATTACAGACTCTCGAATACCCAAAAGACAGGTCGTCGGGGTAAAACTAGAAAAAAACACTAAACCAAGACATTGATAGGATCTCACAATGGAATGATGATGTCTAATATACTGAATATGCATGAACATAATAAAATAACAATATCTAAGAGATGATACTAGCGGAAGCAACTGATAAATAAGTATCAATACAGAAAGTCAGAATACATCAACTTTGAAAAGTACGAAGTACTGAATAAATATCTGATACAATAGTCTTATATAGAAGTAACAAGTCTGTCATGTACTACTAAAATATCAAGTATACATATCATAAAATATCGATGCCATGCCTCCAAAGACCTTCAGATGCACGTCTTGAAAGCGTGTCCCTAAAGGCACTTGACTCTCAATCTACTCAATTGAGTACCCAAGAGTTATCATGACATAAGCAAACAAAGACAAAACGCGGGTCTGACATAGAGCTTGGTGTGAAGGGAACTATCTCAAAATATTGTATATTAAAATTATATACAAATTAATAGGAACTACTAAATCACAGCTGGCCCTCTCCACAAACGTGGCTCAAGGGTACGTAATTCGGACTGCTTACAAACAAGTAAAATAAACCTATCCAAAAGATAGGAAATCATACTTGCATTCAATGAGTCATCACAACTAATATAATATGACTGAAACATAAAAACATACTATGACAAAGGTAACCGAACATCTAGAAGTAAGGTGATCATAATATAAGTCTATCTCAAAGTACATAACGATATAATAGGTAATAACAATAACATCAGCCAACTAACAATGCACACAATAGAGAAATGAAAGACAACCAAAGAATACAAATCAATGCATTATTGATGGGTGAAACCAACTACAAACATCAATCATAATCCAAAGATTCCATTTGAGAATTCAAGATACATAGTCTCATGTAGGTTTCACCGTACCCTCTGAAGCAAGCTTTGTTGATATATGACCTACTCTATAAGCCATACCGTACCCTCTGAAGCATGCTTTGGTGACATCTAGTCCACTCACTCATTAATGATCATCATCCTAAATGAACCACACCGTGCCCTCTACATCAAACTTGGGTGATGTCTAATTGACTCGTCGATGATCGTCATCGTATGTGAACCACACCGTACCCTTTGAAGTTGGCTTTGGTGACATCAGTTCACTCGTGAATTTCTCAAGTAACTTGTGTATGCCTCTATCAAAAAAGAACGACACTCGTGTCTCATGTAATACGCTATCGGGATTACAAAGGAACATGATGTCGTATAAATATATGCGCACGTCAAATATAACATCGAGTAAGCAAATGTGCCTATCATAAATGAAGATCGATGTCTCGTCATCGTCTATCCATACATATGGCCTCCCTTATAAGACGCATAATCTGTACATCCACTAATATAAGGCCAATACCATTCATCAAACATACTTACCCAAGGCCAAAGCCCAAGGATGCAAAACTCCCTACTTGATCGCACATGCTCGTCGGATGTGATCGTGTGACCAATCACCGTCCTGAACCCCTGTCTGATCACCTCGATTATCATAACCCACAAATAAGTCAAATAACATTAGTGTCTGGATCTTGAGCTTCATCGTACCTTCAACTTTCCCGAGTCGCCAATCATCTTCCCAAAGTCAAGCCGAAGCCACACACAAGCCAGCCAAAAATGGAGAAATCCCCTTTTGAAAATGCACCTAACTTGGGCTTTACTGCCCAGGTCAGTCCATTATCGATAGATTGGTGATGTACCACCGATGGATCGATGGTGGCATTTCCTGGGTAGTAAAGCCCAGGTTTTGCACAATATGCAGCCAATTCGAGCTCCGCCTCCTTCGTCGCTTCGCCTGATGTCTCGCCTAGCTCCCGTAGTCTGACTTCGTCGCGTCTGACCTCTTCTAGAGTTCGTATGTTGAAGTTTTGAAAGTGGATTCAATAGGTATTCAAAAACCGGTTTGGACATGAAAATCCACTCTTTACACGAGTAGAGTTCAACATCGATTCTAGTGACCCAGTTTCCTCTAACATTCCAAAATGACATTCCCGACCTCCTTGCCTTGTGCATAGCTAATACATGTGTTGATACACTCATTCATGCATGCTTATGCACACGGGCTCATGCAATGCACAACTGTAGCGACTCGAAAATTCGAACACTTCGTCTTTGAATATTAATACATTTTGAGATATGTTTATGTGTTATAAATATAATTTTATAACCTTGTTTAACGTTATTTAATTAATAGAAAATGATAATAAACTTCTTTTTGAAAAGTTTTCATAATATTATATTCTTTGGAAAAACATTGATAATGTGACCGAAAATTGTTTTATCGATAAACAGTATTTAACCGTCAGAAGTTGTTTGGATTTTTTTGCGTACAGTTATTTGCTTAGTAAATCATTTTGATGAAATAAAAGCGTTTTTCCATTTGTGGAAATAAAATTTATGGATGATGTCATGCATGATATGAGGGAAGATGTTAGGAAGATAATGCTTAAGTGTTAAGCATATGATAAAGGAGAAGTGATGTGTGTAATTAATGCTACTAAGGTTTTGAGGAGTTTTTGGTCTTTTCCCATCATCATTCTTAAGCCTATATAAGGAGGGGTACATCCTTAGGAAATATATCACAAAATTCCTAAGCTTTGAGCTAAAATTTCCATGTCTTCATCATCTTCTTCTTCTTAGTTTCCAAAAGCAAATAGTTTGCAAATCAATTCCAAATCACCTTAAATTTGAAATGAGACCATACCACCATATAACAACACCTTATACCTAGTTAGATTGTGAAAAATTAAAGCCACATTTCCCCTATAGCAAGAGGCCATAAGCATTGAAGGAGGTTGGGAGGGTTTGGAGCAAGTGAAGCAAGGAAAGGAAGGGAAGGAAAGGTGGTTGCTAGCCTAGGTTTAAACTTGAGTACTTAGGCCTTATTATTTGTTAAGTTTAAGGTGAGCTAACTTACCACTTGGATTCATAATATAACTCATATATGATCATATTTTGTTGTGTTAAATGTGTTTGAATTAACTTGGACATATGTTAAAAACATTGATTTTGATTCTTGTTTTGAAAACAAGTGACACATAGGATCCATATATGGACTTGAATAGACTTATTGACATATGATTAGGCCTTTAAAAAAGCACATAGGTTGTAGTACAATATAGGATGAGATATGACTTGCATTTAGAAATGCACTGACAGCGATAGCCGCTATAGATGCAGTTTGGAATTGTCTTCTTTTTTACAATTGTCATGGAACTTTATAGAGTGATCCATGGTGATTTCTCACCATATTTGCATTTTTTTAATGCATGTTTGTTGCTATTAAAATATTGAATAGTAAAAATTTAAGCAACATCTCGAAAATTGCCAAAACATAACTAGTGCAACATTGCCTCGTTTAACCTTGCTTTTTAGACTTCAAGTATTTCATAAAGGACTTTAAGTTTGAGCAATTTCTTTCATACTTTTAAAGGTATTGCTTAACTTCTATTAGAGTATTTTAAAATTAGTTTGAGATTTATGTGAATTTTTTAAAATTAGTTATGGATTTATATAAAAAGAGTATTTTGTGAAAAACACGGTTTTCTACGTTTTCAAGTAAATTTCAAAATGATTATTTTTAAGTAATATTTTGTACAAATGTTTTAAAGCCTATTACAAGTATTTTAAAATTATTTTAAAAGCGTAAACAAAAGGTTAAGAAAAAGGGTTAGAATTGGCCAAATGTTTAATTATTTAAATTGCTTATTAGAAAAAGTAATTAACTATGCTTAATACCAATAAGCCGACGAAGTAATCTTATCTATTTGTGAGAGTTAAGATTGATGTAGAGTAGGGATGGATCAATAGAGCTTTAACCTGCCAGGCTTCCCTCTTAACTAAGGGATATGTAAGTGGAAATTTCGAAAACGTGTTAATCATGTTGATTTCTTATTGTTTATGGAAATCATTAATACTATACTTAACATTAAAAGGCAACGAGTTAGATTTATCTATTTGTGACATTCAAGACTTAAGTGTCTAGGCAAGGCTTGAAGCAAACAGTGTCCAAACTTAACTGGATTCATTCTTGGGTGAGGAATAATTAGTTGGAATGTCGAAAATGATTTAAGCATATGAATCGTGATTTGTATAAGCAATTGTCTTAACTAGATAATCAATTAGTCGATTAGACCTAATATTAACTTAGGAATTAATCGAAAGGTACATAATTTCGTACCAATGAGAACCCCCTGGAGAAGTATTGGTATGAAATGTCTCTAGCTTTTGCTTACTTCTGAAAGAACCGAAATTGAGTTTACCAAAAATTCATCGACTAGTTTTGAAGTGTCCATGATCGGTAAGTGTTCTACTTATCGAATACCACTTCAAAACTAGTATGCTAGTTCTATGGTTTGGAAGTGGTTGAAGAAGGGAATCTATGTGGATATTCGAGATCTATCTGAGATGCTCGAACACATATAATTGTTCGTGATCTATTCAGGATGTAGGAATCCATGTGTGATTCCGAGATTTGTTAAGAGATGAGAATCCATGTGTGGTTTCAACATCTGTTCGAGATGTGAGGATCCAGTCTATTGTGTTCTTGTTAATTCAAATGGATGCACGAAAATATGAAGGTGGGAAAAATCATTCTATTATTCAGTCCACTATCCTTTTATACAAAGCAACCAAGCCAAGCATATAAGGCCCAAACCAATCCAGCTGTACATGATATGTACATATTCACAACACAACACAGTACAAAACTAAAATAATATGTACATACAAATGCTAAAATCTAAACTATCTACATAATACTCACAACACTCCCCCTCAAGTTGGAGCATACAAATTACTCATGCCCAACTTGCTGCATAAGAAATTGATCCTATTTCCATGCAAAGCTTTGGTGAAAAGTTCAGCAACCTGCTCCTCTGACTTCACATAACCAGTACAAATCAATCCCTGTTGTATTTTCTCTCTAATGAAATAGCAATCCACTTCAATGTGTTTTGTTCTTTCATGGAACACCAGATTTGATGCTATATAGGGAGCTGCCTGATTATCACACCACAATCTCATAGGCATATCACACTACAATCCTATTTCATTCACAAACTACTTGATCCACATTAATTCACAAACAGTATTGGCCATTGCCCTATACTCTGACTCAGCACTTGATCGAGAAACCACACTTTGTTTCTTGCTTTTCCATGAGACCATATTGCCACCAATCAACACACAAAACCCTGAAATAGATCTTCTATCTAATTTTGAACCAGCCCAATCAGCATCTGCAAATGCTTCAATTCTGCTATGTCCCTGGTTTGTGTATACTATACATTGTCCAACAGTACCTTTCAAGTAGCATAATATTTGCTTTAATGCATTCCAGTGATCAACAGTAGGTGAACCCATAAACTGACTAACCATACTAACTTAATAAGCAATATCAGGTCTTGTTACAACCAAATAATTTAGCTTACCCACTAGTCTTCTGTATTTATCAGGATCTTCAAATAATTCTCCTTCTTTTGTAAAAGATGTACTAACTAACATGGGTGTATTACCAGGCTTAGCACCTAATTTTCATGTTTCTTTCAACAGATCAAGAACATACTTCCTCTGTGACAAGCATATCCTATCATTACTCCTAAGGACTTCAATGCCTAAAAAGTATTTTAACTCTCCCAATTCTTTTGTATGAAACTGTGAATGAATAAATGCTTTGAGAGCAGAATTTCTTTTTTCATCATTACCAGTGATAATAATATCATCTACATATACTATTAACAAAATTAGTGTACCTTTCACATTCTTGTAAAAGACTGAATGATCTTCTTTGCTCTGTGACAAACCAAACTTGTCAACTGCCTGACTGAATTTACCAAACCATGCTCTCGAGCTTTGCTTCAAACTATATAAACTCTTCTTCAGTTTGCATACTTTCCCATGCTCCCCCCGAGCAACAAACCCAAGTGGTTGCTCCATGTACACCTCCTCAGTTAGATCTCCATGAAGAAATGCATTTTTGATATCCAGTTGGTGTAATCTCCAGTTATATTGTGCTGCCAAGGATATGAACACTCTTATTGAAGTCATCTTAGCTACCGGTGAGAATGTTTCAGGATAGTCAATTCCATATGTTTGAGCATACCCTTTCGCAACCAAACGTGCTTTCAGTCTTTCAAGAGATCCATCCGAGTTCATTTTTACTGAAAATACCCATTTGCAGCCTATTGCCTTTTTATTCTCTAGTAATTGAACTAAATTCCATGTATCATTCTGATCCAATGCACGTATTTCCTCTAGCATATCATCACACCATCCTTTCTTTGATAAGGCTTCTTCAACTGTCTTTGGAATGGGAATGGAATCTAGTGTAGAAATGTAGGCATAAAACTTTGGAGATATGTTATTGTATGTTACAACAGATGAAATAGGGTAAGTACATTTCCTTTTTCCTTTATGCAATGCAATGGGTAAATCAAGACTTGATACTGGTACATGAGTATCTTCTGGATCAGGAACAGATAATGATGGAGTATTAGTATTCAACTTCTCATTACCATTGTTATCACCATTCTATGTGAATACATTAGGATATACTTGAAATTCGTCATCTTCTTATGTTAACTGTTCATCATGGGTCTCTTGAATTGGAGAAATTGTTACGATGAATAAAAAGGTTCATTTTCAACAAAGTTAACATCAATAGATACAATATACTTGTGAAGACTGGGACAAAAACACTTATATCCTTTTTGAAGTCTTGAATAACCAACAAATACACATTTCAATGACTTTGGATCTAATATTGTTAACTGTGGATTGACATCTCTAACAAAATAAGTACATCCAAAGACTCTCGGTTTCACTGGATAAATTGCCTTATTTGGACATAGAACTTGATAAGGTATTTTATAATCCAAAACTGTTGAGGGCATTCTATTAATCAAAAAACATGAAGTACTTACTGCTTCTGCCCAGAAGCTTTTTGGAACATTCATTTGAAAAAGAAGAGCTCCAGCTGTTTCCAACAAGTGTCTATTTTTCCTCTCAGCTACCCCATTTTGTGCTGCTGTGTCTACACATGAGGTTTCGTGAATGATGCCATGCTGTGCCATGTATGAATTAAACTGATTGCTTGTATATTCCTTTGCATTGTCACTCCTCAAGATTTTTATTGATGTACTAAATTGATTTTGTATTTCAGCACAGAAAGTACAAAACATAGAAAACAACTCTGATCTATTCTTCATTAAAAACAACCAAGTTACACGTAAGTAATCATCAACAAATGTAACAAAATATCTATACCCTTGTTTAGACATAACTGCTGATGGACCCCAAATATCAGAGTGTACAACTTCAAAACATGAACTAGATCTTTTATTATCTCTAGGATATAAACTAGTACGATGATGCTTTGCATATTGACAAGACTCACAATGCAATGTAGATAAAGATATAAATTGTGGACATGGTTTCTTGAACAGAGACAATGAGGGATGACCTAGTTGACAATGCATTTGAAATGTAGAAGAAGTTATACTTGAGCAACTTATAGACTTGGATGGCATAGAATTAAGCACATATAATCCTCCACATTCTTCACCTCTACCAATAATCTGTCTCGTCGTTAGATCCTTAAGCTCACAGTGATCAGGAAAAAATGATATGCTACATTTTAGATTCTTAGTAATTTGACTCACAGATATCAGGTTAAATGATAAGTTTGGCAAATATAAAACTGAACTTAATGGTAAATTTGAATTCACCCTCATTTTGCCAGTTCCTTGAACAAATGTTTGTGATCCATCAGCTAACGTAACAACATGAGTTGACTGCTTATATTGTATATCTAAAATTAAATTAATATTACCTGTCATACGATAAGTTGCTCCAGAGTCTATGATCCATTTTGATTGACTTGTAGAATTGGCAATAGTTGAATTTGATGATGTTACTCCCTGATTTGTTGACTCCTTCTTCAATGATTCTTGAAATTTCATATACTGGTCATAATCTTCTGCTGACACGAGAACATATTTCATATCCTTATTCAACTATGAATTCTTGTATTAAAGTTTCCTACACTCAAATTTCATATGCCCTGATTTCTTACAATATATACAGAATTTTCCCTGATTTGAAGATCTAAACTATGGACCATTTGGCCTTGGTGAATTGTAATTTGGCCTTGGTGAATTATTCCACTGTGATTTGGTTTCAAACTGAGTTTTCTGATTCTGGTTTCCCTGCACATAACCTATGTTGCTACTCATCAAAGCACTCTCTACTTTAGTACTTGATACTTGTGCGTGAGCAATGTCAGAACGAAGAATTCTACTAAACACTTCTTATAAAGAGGGAATATCTGAACCAGATAAGATTTGAGACTTAGCAGGTTCAAATTCTGATGTTAAACCAGCCAAGAAACTCATACTTGCCATTTGTTCTCGTTGTTGCCGCTGAACCTTAACATCTGGACTGATTAGAAGAAGCATGTTGACTTCCTCATATGTCTTTTTAAAGTTCATAAAATAGCTCATAAGAGTTTGTTCTTAATATTCTGCTCGATAGAATGATTTGCACACCTCATACATTCTTGTTAGATTTCCCTTTCCAGAATATAAGAATTCTAAATATTCCATCAGCTCCTTAACAAACTCGCAATGATTGACCAGACCAATTACCTCACTATCAATTGAATTTCTGATTTGTAGGAATAATCGAGCATCAAATTTAAGCCACATCAAGTCTTTCTCATCCTTTGAATCTGCAATGGGTGGATCTTCAGTTAAATGGCTATCTTTATCTATACTATGAAGATATAATCGGATCGTCTTACTCCAATTTAAGAAATTCAAATTATTCAACTTAAAATCTGTAATTTTGGGCATCAATTGCATCGCATCCATCGCGATCTTGTTTTCCCCAATTCTGGCATTACTTTCTGCACTGCTATCTCCCATCCTTACTGATTCGAGCTAGAAAACCCTCGTTAGATTTGAATCTTGAATTTCCGTAGCTCTGATACCATGTTAATTCAAATGGATGCATGAAAATATGAAGGAGGGAAAACTCATTCTATTATTCAGCCCACTGTCCTTTTATACAAAGAAATCAGGCCGAGCATATAAGGCCCAAACCATTCCAGTTGTACATGATATGTACATACTCACAACACAACACAGTACAAAACCAAAATAATATGTGCATACAAATGCTAAAATCTAAACTATCTACATAATACTCACAACAGTTCAGTTCGATTGATGAAGACTCATGTGAAAGATACCGAACGTAACCTCGACATCGAAAATGACTAAAGACATAGTAAGTTGCACAACCTAGGGTTTAGCTAACCCACGTCAGGGTATTATCAACTCCATTCTAGAGATACTTACCAATTGTTGGCCGGTAGGAGTTGATGGTATTTGGTTCCACGTGGTTCATATTTACGTTAAGGCATGGGCCGCTTGTGTTTACCTTGTAGTATATTTTATCTAAAGACATATGATGCTCGGAAGGTGCTTTCTGACCTTGTCTATGAGGATCCGCTTTAGTTTACAGGAGGCGTCTCCGTGGAAAATCCATTATGCAGACGTACCTTAGTGGTTTTGAATGTAACATAATATGTTATGTTGTTACCAATGTATTCATCACAACTATTTGATATCATTATATCCTATACCCTAGACATTATCTATCATATGACTATATTAAACTTAAATAAATGGTTGGTTTCTTTTGAGTGGAAAACTGCGACGAGATTCCATATGGTATCAATAGTTATTGTTACATGTATTCATATTTCTCGAGTTTTCTCATACCAGACTTATGTCTGACGCTTGGTTTTTGTTTTTCCTAAATTCCTTGCATACTCATTCGAGCAGGCTGAGTATTAGGTTTTACCGTAGATGCTTCAGAGTTCAGAAGATGAGCTGGAGGCTTCCATTATCTATCTATTTCTATTGTTCCATATTAGCTATGTATATATATCAGCGTTGTGATGACAAGTAGTTATAACGGTCTAGGCTAATGATAATACTTAGGTTTTGTAACTGTGAAATTCCTATATTCAGAGTAACCCTTTTCTGTTGATATTATATATCACCATTCCGTTGTGAGATTCAGATGCTGTATTCTTTCCTTCTTATTCTTTTCTTTTTTGTCTTATTTTACCCTAACTTTCTATCTTTCCAGCATTTGCATTTCGGCATATGAATACCTAGATGTATTTAGTGTCGACATTTGAGGGTCAAAAAGTCAGATCGTTACAACAACCACTGCATAAATCACATTTTAGACTCCACTAGAGTGATTGCCCGTCTCGGTATATGTAACATCCCTAATTTTTGATAACTTTATTCAAAAGATTTAATTAGATAAATTAAGTAGAATAATGATGATAAGGAGATTGAGATTTGATTAAACAACATAATAGGGTCGTGCTTATTAACAAAGTAATTGGACTTTAAATTGGTTTAAAGGTTAATTAAACAACACAAAGGCATATTAGCAAATCAACCAATTAATTATACACGGCTATTACTTCTCCTCTATGTCCATTCACGTTTCATTTTTCTCATGGTCACAAAAAATCTAAAACCTAAACCAAAGCTGGCCATTACCAAAGAGGAAAAGAGAAATTTTAATCTAAAGCCAAAGATCAAGCTAGGAAGGATTAATCAATAACAAGTCTCAAGTCCCTTAATAAGGTGGATAATAATTCTTACCATCTCTTTTTGGTTTTATAATCATGTGATTTCATATTTGAATACTGATTTTGTTCCCACGATCTATTGGATGATGATATGCTAGAATTTATGGATTGTTCGATTTAAACCATTAAATTATATGAAATCCGTACAATTTTAGTATCAAAACCGTGATTACTGATTTTAAAATGCCATGGAAAATTTTCAGATTAAGTAAAAAATGATTTTGGATATGGGTTTTGATTTTCAGAATTTTCCAAGTTATGGAAATTTTATTAGGAATTTTTGATGGAAAATATGATAAACTTGGGTTAAATATTTATTTTGTGAATTTCAGTGGGAAATTGGGTCTAAAATTTTAATATGTTTGATTACTTGATTAATTCGAATTTCTGTGATTTTTGGGGATTTTTTCCATTTGATTTATTTGGGGAAATAAATTATTTTAAAGGACGGGCGTTTCTGAAAATGTCAATTTTAGGTTATATGGAAAGATTTAACGTTTAATCCTTTAATTTAGGGTCTAAATTAATGTAGAGGTTTCAAAAGTAAAGAAATTAGAAAGTTTTATTGCAGGAAATCATTGTTTTACAATTAGGAAAGTTGTTAAAAAGAGATTACTTAAAACTGCTATAACCCAGCCTTTAATCAGAAAAGGTATTTCACCATTAATGGAAAGTACCTTTCAACCCCTTGATTCGATCGAAACCATCACTATCGAAACCATCATAACCGGAACCAATACATATAGTATCTCTTGGAAGATACATAGTGGATTGGAAGATAGGCGGAAGCCTTGGTGTCGAAGGGGTAGCCTTCGATGTGATCGAAACCCTACTTTGTTTCATAAGTTAAGTTAAAGTCCTTGCTTTGTTTTGCTCAAAGCTTTTGATTTAGTCGAAACTTATTGTTTTCCAGAGGGTGTATGTTTAGCCTTCAAAGAAGGTTGCCATTTATACTAAAAGTACTAGCTTTTGAAGGAGATCTTTTTCTTTAAATAAAAGCTTTCGAAAGGGGTTGGTTTCGACCTAGTCGAAGCCTAGCTACTACTCTACCTTTCAACCATGTTGTCCAATAATGCTTTCGAAGAGTTGCCTTTGTTTTACTTTAAACCAAACCTTTTTCTTATTTGCTTTCGAAAGGGGTCGGGGTTTCAAATGAGACGGAGTCGAAAGGGGGTTTTGACCCAGACCTTCGAAATTTTGATTTTTAAGTCTTTTGCTTTCGAACTAGATGGCTCCGACACCATCAATTTTTCCCCAAACTAATTTATGTTGGTTTCGAAAGAGATACTTTCGTATATAACTATTGTGACTCAAATGATTTTTAAAGAGTAAACCTAATGCTTTCGAAAATGGTTCTTTCATTTGTTTCGAAGCTCTATATTTTTAAAAAGATGATTTAGTACCATCGAAAGGTAAATTAGGTTTTAAAAGAGAATGTTCATTAAGAGCTTCGAAAGGCATGTATTCAATGTTTTGAAAGGAGATCTTTGCTTTCGAAAGGAGGCTATCCAAGGTTTTGAAAGAGATATTTTTGATTTTAAAACATAAACCCAATCTTAATTTAAAGTAATAACCATGGCATAAATAAAGGTTTTGAAATGATGTTCACTTTGTTATTAACCCATAACTGTATTTTGGGGAAAGGGCGGAATAACCAGTTAGGTTGGCCTAGTGGTGAATATAACTTAACAGATGTTAAAATTTTAATTATAGATATTGGCATGGGCCATTAAGTTTGCAGTAAGTCCATGAAAACCGTGTGATATTGGCAGGGGCTAATAGGTTCATAGTCAGCCCATGAAAACTATGATTTGATACTGGTAGGGGCCAGTAGGTTTGTAGTTAGCCAATGAAAATATATCTAGATTAAGATATTGGCGGTCAATCAATAGGCTCCTAGTTAGCCCATGAAAAATAGGATTAGAAATAAGATATTGGAGTTACCAATAGGTTCTTAGTGATCCCATGAAAACTAAGTAATTGGACAGATAGTCCTTAGCATTTAACATGTTAATAGTAACCCTAGAAACTATGATAAGAAAGATAGTCGGAATAAATGAGGATGGGTAATCCATAATTGATTTAATTATTTTTCTTATCGTCATAATGTTTTGAAATACTAGGTTTTAACCATTGTGGATGTAGGAGCACAATATATGGTTTTATAAATGTTTTAGGATACTAATGAAGGGAAAACCCATTCTGCAAAACGGCGTGGTCTCACTAGATATCCAAATGGTTTGAGATGGTAAATTATTATTCACACCAGCCTTTATGTCTGACTCGAAGCTTTTGTTTTCCCCTTAAAATCTCAGGTACTCAATTAATTTTGAGTAGGTTGGGACTTAAGGTTTCCAGGTGTTTTTTAGCTGAATAAAGCTTTCGAGGACGTGTAGGAGGCAAACCTGTTATTAGAGTTCTTTTTATTTTTGTTGTGTGTTTGTTGTAAAGGCAAATTGTTTTCTTGCCTATCTATACACTCTAATCTACCAAGGGGCCATCTTCATATGTCACTCTTGGCGTATTTTATAATAATTATATGTTATCTTAACATGATCTACGAATTGAGATTATGTAATCAATTTGGAATATTTTGAAATGGATTGTGGAATTTGTTTTGCTATTTAATTTTTTCCATATTCTTGTGTTTCTGTGTATCAATGTATCTAATATCACCGTGTTAGGTCACTGAGGATTAATAACTATGGAAGACAATGGCATCCATAGCGTTAGTTTTGGCCTTCAAATTGGGGGATGCTACCAGTTGGCATCTGAGCATGGTTGAAATTTGAAAGAAACTTAAACCTAAAAGATTTTCCAAACATAATCCAATGAATCAGATAATAAGATTGGGGTTTGGGTTAATGCTATAGTAACGTACTTGTATTTGTTATATATAGTTATATATATAAATGAGTATATATCCCCCATTCTCTTAGAACGTTCTTCTGTATCTTACTAAGGCTCGTATGCAAATTTACGAGAAAGGAGATATGAAAGTAGGAAACGGAAGTGGAAATCTCTGTGGAGGAAGCACCACAACTAATGGAAACGCTCGACCAACAACCAAGGGAAACCTGGATCGATTGGCTAATGCTAGCAACCAAAATGCAGAAGCCAATGTAGGTACTGGAAATCCACCAGTAGATATGGGGGCGATGTATCATTTCTTTGCTAGTTTGATGCAAGCTGGAGCTGCCGCTGGATTGGTGGAAGTGTAGAAGGAGTTAATCATGTGGCTCCAGTTGGAATATTGCTTTCCTAAGTAGAGATTACAACAGTTTGGGTGGGAAGCCTTTCTTGGGAACGGAGAGTGCTGTAGATGTTCAGAATTGGCTGTTGCATTGTGAGCGAATATTTACTGATATGTGTCCGAATGACAGGCGAAAGAGAAGGTTGGCCTCTAGATAGTTGTAGGGGTCAGCACTACACTGGTGGAATAGTGTTACTGCCGGAGTGCCGTAAGAGCAATTAACTTGGGCTGATTTTAAGATGAGATTTGAGCAGAAGTTTGTATCTGAGTTCGCCAAGTCCGAGCTGATGAGGAAATTCATGGATTTAGTGCAAGGGGAAATTTTAGTAGTTGAGTATGTTTCTAAGTTTGAAGAGCTGTCTAGATATGGGTATGCTTTTATGGATACCGACATTAAAAGGAATGAGAAGTTTATTCGGGGACAACGGCTCGAACTTACTAGAATAACCATGAAACATGTTCGTGATCCTTGTAATATAGTGGTGGAGATGGCTATCCACCATGAGGAGTTGCTTGCTGATCTAGCTAAAGAGAAGTCAAAAGAAACCCAGAGTTCTCAAGGGTAGAAAAGGAAGTTCTTTAAAAGAAGGGGACCAGGAAGGAGGATACTGCCAAGAAGTCAAAGGCTGAGGTCGTTTGCTATAAGTGCGACAAGAATGATCACTTTGCTAATGAATGCCGGTCATGAAACGGGAAGAAAGCTACAGTTAAGAAGAATGTGAAATGCCTCAACTATGATCAATGGGGCATTAAAAGAATCAGTGTTCGGAGCCAGTTAGGAAGGACATAGGAAGGGTCTTTACTATTTGATCAGCTATGCCAATTGCAGCAGATAAGGGAAAGATTGTGATGGAAGGTATGCTTTTGATTCGGAGTAATTCAGTTATATTACTTTTTGATACCGGAGCATCACATTCATTTATATCTCAGTGTTTGGTTGATAGATTATGTCTAGAACCCACCTACCTTATTACTTCCTTAAGGGTTGCGAATCTAATAGGAAGGTATGTAACTTTAGGGTTAAGATGTGACCAGTTAGAACTTAACTTGTTAGGTCATAAGTTTTCATGCAGTTTGTAAGTTGTTGATTTCGTGATTTCGGGATCATTCTGGGTCTGGATTGGTTGAGTAGGTATGACACTAGAATATTTTGCCAGGACAGGGAAATATCACTGAGACACCATGATAGTCATAACCAACTGATATTCTCAGTAGAGAATACTGACCGGAGTGTTAGTGTTACGCTTAATGCTATGGAGGTAGGAAATGAGTTAAGTCAGGTTTAGGTAGTAAGAGAATTTGTATATGTTTTTGAGCCAGTCACTGGACTACCACCGAAAAGAGCTGTTGAGTTTAGAATAGATCTTGTTCCAGGAGCTGAGCCTGCAAGTAGACCACCTAGCAGGATGAGACCAACTGAGATAAATTAATTGAAGGTGCATCTAGTGGATCTAGAAGGAAGGAATTTTATTAGACCAATTAATTCGCCTTAGGGAGCAGCCATGGTGTTTGTGAAGAAACCAGATGGGTCACTGAGGATGTGTATTGACCATCGTAAGTTAAACGAAAGAACAATTAAAAATAAGCATCCTTTGCCAAGAATAGATGATCTGTTTGATCAATTGAGTGGAGCCAGAGTGTTTTCCCAGTTAGATTTGGCGACAAGCTTCCATCGGTTAAGAGTGGCGGAGGACAGTATTCCTTTGACAACATTTCGAACTAGATATGGTTCGTGTGAGTGGTTTGTGATGCCATATGGATTGACTAATGCACCTGCTTTCTTTATAGATTTGATGAATCGAGTTTTTTGAGAGTACTTGGATAGGTTTGTACTAGTATTTATAGATGACATTCTAGTATACTCTAGGGATGAGGGAGAGCACGGAGTTCATCTCAGAGTGGTGCTTGAGACGCCGAGGCAGAATCGGCTAAAGGTGAAGTTTACCAAGTGTCATTTCTGGAAGAAAGAGGTAAAGTTTCTTGGTCACATAGTTTCAGAGAAAGGATTGTCAGTCAATCCAGATAAGATCGGAGCTGTGAATAATTAGAAGACGCTAGAGACAGTGATGGAGATCAAGAGTTTTCTTGGACTTGCTGGCTACCACCAGAGATTCATTAAGGATTTCTCGTGGTTAGCAGCGCCCTTAACTAAGCTAAGCAGAAAGGAAGCGAGGTTTGTTTGGTCGGACAGATGTGAGGAGGCATTCCTTAAGTTAAAGCATTTGTTGACCATTGCACTATTATTAGTAGTTCCAGACGGAAACCAAGGATTGGTGGTGTATACTGATGCGTGTGGAACTGGATTAGGAGCAGTGTTGATGCCGAGTGGTAAAGTCATTGCCTATGCATCTAGGCAGCTTAGACCGCATAAGGTTAGATATCCTACTCATAATTTGGAGTTGGCAGCTGTGATCTTTGCAATTTGGAGACATCATCTCTTAGGTGAAAGATTTGAGTTGTATACCGATCATAAGTCTTTATGATATTTATTCTCTCAGAAGGAGTTGAATATAAGATAGCAGAGGTGGCTGGAGTTTTTGGCTGCTTATGATTTTGGTATAGTATACGACAGGGAAAGCTAATAAGGTAGCAGATGCCCTTAGCAGGAGGCATCAGAATGTAGTCTTGGCCATATTGGCGGAGTGGAAAGATTTAGAAGCTTTAGTCAGTTGTGATGTGCAGTTAATGTTGACTGCTGGTTCCAATCAGAGTACCACCGGGCTGTCTTATTTAGAAGTTCGACCAGTATTGATTGATAGAATTGCTTCTAAGCAGAAGGAGGATCTAGTATTATCTGAGAGGATCAGAAGACTTGAGGTGGGAACAGTGATCGATGATTTAAAATATTTTAGCCTTAACGAAAGAGGGTGGTTGAGAAAGAAGGAACGGTTATGTGTTCCAAATGTGGATGACTTAAGGAAAGAAGTTCTTGAAGAATGTCATTGATCCAAGTTTACGATTCATCCTAGTGGAACCAAGATGTATTAGAATATGAAGATCTATTGGGAAGGCATGAAGAGGGATGTTGGCTTGTGGGTTAGACAATGTGCAAACTATCAACAAGTGAAAGCTGAACATAAGAAACCAAATGGATTACTACAACCTTCAGAGATTCCTGTTTGGAAATGAGATTCGATATCCATGGATTCTATAGACTTGTTACCAAGGTCAAATAGAGGTAATGAATGTATATGGGTTATAGTGGATAGATTAACCAAGAGTGCCCATTTCATTCTAGTTAAGTCAACCAGAATGGCACCTCTTTTAGCTAAGTTGTTCCTGAAGAACATAGTTAAGTTGCATGGAGTTCCTAGTAGTATAGTCAGTGACAGAGATGCATTGTTCACTAGTGAATTCTGGAAGACTCTACAGGAAGTGATGGGTACCAAGCTTAATATGAGTACTGCATATCACCCTCAAAGGGATGGGCAAATAAAGAGAGTCAACAAAGTATTCGAGGATTTATTGAGAGCTTGTGTATTGGACTCTGGTGGATCTTGGGAAGATCACCCACATTTGGTTGAGTTTTCCTATAACAAATAGTTATCAGGCACCTATAGGAATGGCGCCGTTTGAAACTTTGTATGGGAGACCATGCAAATCACCAGCATGTTGGTTGGAAACTCGAGACATATTGGTCTTAGGCCAAGATCTAGTTAGAGAGGCATCAAAGAAGATTGAGTTAATCTGAGGAAGAATGAAGGAAGCTTAGTCAAGACAAAAGAGTTACGTAGATAAGAGGCGTAAGGACCTAGAATTCTCAGTTAGAGATAAGGTTTTCATTAAGGTATCACCTATGAAGGGTGTGGTACAATTTGGAAAGTCGGGGAAGTTAGTGCCAAGGTATGTAGGTCCATTCTAGATTATAAAGAGGATTGGAAAGCTCGCATATATAATAGAGTTGCCCGAGAAGTTTGGCAGGTGTCCATAATGTATTTCATGTATCTCATCTTCACAAGTATGTGCATGATCCAGAGACTACTATTCCTCTAACAGGGTTGATGATTTAGTAGTAGAGCCTAATTTGACTTTTGTCAGACAACCAGTTCGGGTTGTAGCTAGAGATGAGAAAAGTTTAAAGAATAAGACAGTCAGGTTGGTGAAAGTTCAATGGAGCGACAACGAGAAGGACTGTACTTGGGAGATAGAGGACAGAATTAGAGATACTTATCCAAATTTTCTTTAAGGGTATGTTTATATTAGATTTATATAGATAGTATCTAGTCAGTTAAACTAGTATGGTTGTTAGGTGTTATTACAGATGATTGCTATGTTTAGTATTTAGTCCTTACTGAATTTCGAGGTCGAAATTCTTTAAGGGGGGAGCCTATAACATCCTTAATTTTTGATAACCTTATTCAGAAGATTAAATTAGATAAATTAAGTAGAATAATGATGATAAGGAGATTGAGATTTGATTAAATAGCATAATAGGGTCGTGCTTATTAACAAATTAATTGGGCTTTAAATTGGTTTAAAGGTTAATTAAACGACACAAGGGCATATTAGTAAATCAACCAATTAATTATACATGGCTATTACTTCTCCTCTATGTCAATTCACGTTTCATTTTTCTCATGGTCATAAAAATCTAAAACCTAATTCAAAGCTGGCCATTACCAAAGAGGAAAAGAGGAATTTTAATCTAAAGCCAAAGTTCAAGCTAGGAAGGATTAATCAATAACAAATCTCAAGTCCCTTATTAAATCTAAGGTGGATAATAATTCTTACCATCTCCTTTTGGTTTTACGATCATGTGATTTCAGATTTGAATATTGATTTTGTTCCCACGATATATTGGATGATGATATGCTAGAATTTATGAATTGTTCGATTTAAACCATTAAATTATATGAAACCCGTACGATTTTAATATCAAAACCGTGATTACTGATTTTAAGATGCCATGGAAAATTTTCAGATTAAGTAAAACATGATTTTGGAGATGAGTTTTGATTTTCAGAATTTTTCAAGTTATGGAAATTTTATTATGAATTTTTGATGGAAAATATGAAAAACTTGGATTAAATATTTATTTTGTGAATCAGGAGGAAATTGGGTCTAAAATTTTAATATGTTTGATTACATGATTAATTCGAATTTCTATGATTTTTGGAAAAAATTTTCATTTGATTTATTTGAGGAAATAAATTATTTTAAAGGTATAACTTTTCTAAAAATATCAGTTTTAGATTATATAGAAAGGTTTGAACGTTTAATCCTTTAATTTAGGATCTAATTAATGTAGCGGTTTCAGAAGTAAAGATATTTGAAAGTTTTATGGCAGCAATTTAGTGTTATATAACTAGGCAAGTTGTTAAAAAGAGATTACTTAAAATTGCTATAATGCATCCTTTAATTAGAAAAGGTGTTTCGCCTTTAATGGAAAGTACCTTTCGACCCCCTTGATTTCACCCCATCATAGTCGAAACCATCACTGTCGAAACCATCATAATCGAAAGCAATACACATACTATCTCCTTGAAGATACATAGTTGATTGGATGATGGGCGAAAGCCTTGATGTCGAAGGGGAAGCCTCCGATAGGGTCGAAACCCTATTTTTTATAAGTTAAATTAAAGTCCTTGCCTTGTTTTGCTCAAAGCTTTCGACTTAGTTGAAACTTATTGTTTTCCAAATGGTGTATGTTTAGCCTTCAAAGAAGGTTGCCATGTTATACTAAAAGTGCTAGCTTTCGAAGGAGATCATTTTCTTTAAATAAATCTTTTGAAAGGGGTTCATTTCGACCTAGTCGAAGCATAGCTGCTACTCTACCTATCGACCATATTGTCCAATAACGCTTTCGAAGAGCTGCCTTTGTTTTACTTTAAACCAAACCTTTTTCTTATTTGCTTTTGAAAGAGGTTGGGGTTTCAAAGGAGAAGGAGTCGAAAGGGAGTTTTGACCTGGACCTTCGAAGTTTTGAATTTTAAATCTTTTGCTTTCGAACTAGATGGCTCCAACATCATCAATTTTTCCCCAAAATAACTTATGTTGGTTTCGAAACAGATATTTTTGTATATAATCATTTTGACCCAAATGATTTTTAAAGAGTAAACCCACTGCTTTCGAAAGGGGTACTTTCATTTGTTTCGAAGCTCTATATTTTTAAAAAGATGATTTAATAACATCGAAAGGTAAAATTAGGTTTCAAAAGAGAATGTTTATTAAGAGCTTCGGGTATGTATTCAATTTTTTGAAAGATCTTTGCTTTTGAAAGGAGGTTATCCAGAGGTTTCGAAAGAGATGTTTTTGGTTTCAAGACATAAACCCAATCTTAATTTAAAGTAATAACCATGGAATAAATAAAGGTTTTGAAATGATATTCACTTTGTTATCAACCAATAACTGTATTTTTGGGAAATGGCAGAATAACCAGCTAGGTTAACCCAATAGTGAATATAACTTAACAGATGTTAAAATTTTAATTAAAGATGTTGGCAGAGGCCAACATGTTTGTAGTAAGCCCATGAAAACCGTGTGATATTGGTAGAGGCCAATAGATTCACAGTCAGCCCATGAAAACTATGATTTGATACTGGAAGGGGCGAGTAGGTTTGTAGTTAGCCATGAAAACTATATCCAGATTAGGATATTGGCAGTCAGCCAATAGGTTCCTAGTTAGCCATTGAAAACAAGGATAAGAAATATGATATTGGAGTTACCAATAGGTTCTTAGTGATCCCATGAAAACTAAGTAATTCGATAGATAGTCCTTAGCACTTAACAGGTTAATATTAACCCTAGAAACTATAATTGAGACTAATAGTTAGAATGAATGGGTGTGGGTAATCTAGAATTGATTTAATTGTTTTGTATATCATCATAATGTTTTGAAATACTAGGTTTTAACCATTGTGGATGCAGGAGCACAGTATATGGTTTTATAAATGTTTTAGGATACTAGTGAGGGGAAACCCCATTCTGCAAAGTGACGTGGTCTCACTCGATATCGAAATGGTTTGAAATGGTAAAACAGTATTCATACCAGGCTTTATTTCTGATTCGAAGTTTTCGCTTTCCCCTTAAACTCTCGGGTACTCAATTGATTTTGAATAGGTTGAGAGTTAAGGTTTCCAGCTGTTCTTTTAGCCGAATAAAGAATCTGAGGATGTGCAGGAGGCAAACTTGTTATTAGAGTTCTTTTTGTTTCCGCTGTGTGTTTTTTGTAAAGGCGAATTATTTTCTTGCCTATCTATATACTCTAATCTACCAAGGGGCATCTTCATATGTCGCTCTCGGCGTATTTTGTAATAATTATATGTTATTTGAATGTGGTCCGCGAATTGGGATTTTGTAATCAATTTGGAATATTTTGAAATGAAATGTGGAATTTGTTTGCTGTTTAATTTTTTTCATATTCTTGTGTTTCTGTGTATCAGTGTATCTAATATCACCATGTTGGGTTGTCGAGGATTAATAACCATGGATCACTGCAGCATCCGTAGCCGTTAGTTTTAGACCTCCAAATTGGGGGATGTTGCAGTATACTCTCACGCAACCTAGCGCACGCTATAGTTGCTATGGCTATGTGAAATTCCCGCAATGAACTTTTATTCAATAATATTTCTATATAATCAAACAATTTTAAATGTATATAAATAACTAAACATACGATAACTCTAACTACAATTCACACAACATTTTGATTCTATATATCTTCGAACACACGTATACGTATACTTGCCTATACTCATATATGTACACGTATATTTATATAAGTAATTCTTTATTATTTGGTCAATTCTTACTTTTATTTGCTAAATCTTCTCAATAGAAGTCAAATATGGTTTCTTACTATTTTATAAAATCTTGCATCTATTTTATAAAATATACCATTAGCTTATATGTCAATTTTAAGCCTTTAAATACTTAATTGTCTAACTTGAAATTAAGTATACTTCATATTACTATTTTATAGAATCTCAATTTAAATTTTTTAAAATCTATACTTCATTTATAAAATCACATAACCATTTTATAAACACTAATTGAACTTCATTTGCTATTTTATAAAATATCATTTCATTTTAAAATACCTCCTTTGCATATAAAAATCATCCTTCTACTTATACGATGTTTATGAATATTATTTTAGCTTCATTAACCATACAATCATTTTAATAATAAGTGTAGAGCCCAAAACTAGCTAAATTAACTTACTAACTAATTTCAAAACCATTTCAATTAGTTTAATTATTACTAACTAATGGCATGCACTCAATTATCACATGCAATTAGTCTCTAATCTATCATTATATCACCTAATACCATTCCATTAATCAAAAAATTAAATTGTTAGGTTACTAAATATTTTCAAAAATAGCTATTAAGGGATTAAACAATTAATGAGTCAATATAATCATATTTATAATACAAACATAAGCACAAATCAACTTAAACAATCTCCAAATCATTTAATATGATTCTATTTATCAATAAACGTATTATAAAGATTAACACTTAAATTAATAAGCAGAATCATCACACTCGCCTTCTCTTTCACTAAAACAATTTTAATCATCAAAAACCATCTCCATCCTATCTTGAAATCCAAAATGAAATTCCAAACTCCGCATCAAGCTAATTCCTTCACGTGGTTTGTAGAGAATTGCATAAGAAGAATTATGGTTATTTTACCGGAATTTATTGGATTTTATTTGGACATGGATTGGTCGATCCAGGCTTAAGGGATTAGGAGCTAATTAGGGAAAGATTAAAAGAAAGAAGAAGAAGCGGAACATGATAATGAAAAATAGAGAGGAAAACGTAAGGGATTGGCTAACTTATAGTCAAGCTAATGAGCCTTGGCCTATTTCTTTTCATTTTCATGCAATCACTATTCTTATTCGAAAATCATCGACTCCAATCATAGTCAAGTTTATACTCATTTTACTCGTAACAAAAAAAAAACAAACTCAACCACGGCTATATCGAGCCTCAACTTGCTCGTTTGTAAAAATTTTTTATAAGAGGCGTTCCGTTACTTGGAGATTAAATATTTAAATTAATCATTTAAATATCCAATCATTAAAATTGCGGGGTGTTACACATGATCCTCCATTAGATCTAGATACTATCCCCACTAATATCTCTATATCAGCAACCCGTCAAGATTCATCCTCGTCGAGTCACGATCTTATCGTCGCGCATACTGAGAAACTCTCATAGTGCCTACTATGACTTTACCAAAACTTAGCTATTATCTGTGTTGCATTTTTTTGGGATTTTCATGTCTGTTTCTCGGTTGTAGACTCAGCTCTATAGACTATAAATATGATGGATTTAGCCCTACTTGCTATGGAGTCAGCTCCATGGACTACCTCATGCACATTTGAAAGACTTCTCTAATATGGTTAACTAGTCTTGCCTCTTAACAAACAAACTAGCAAACAATATGGCGATAGATGACCCAATGTAGACCGTACAGTAGTAGGCAGTATAGCCCATTAGGTGTAACCCATGTATTTCCCGTTGATCGCTAAGGACTGATGACATTCTCGACCTATGCACATCCCTACTCCTTTATTTGGTACCAATTCAGCTGAAATGCTGTCATAGTGCCATTCTTCGCTCATCATCCAATTTAGATTGCCTATTACAATCAAGACAATTTCCTCTCTTTCCTACTTTATTGAAGTAGATTACCTTTTCTATTGGGGTATGCCTTTATCTGTATGCAAGCATATACTCTCCACGAATCCTATGGTTGGACATGTCTCACATCAGTGATGTATACACAACTGCTAGTAGCCCCTTACTACGGGAAAGCATCTATTGTGTAACACTACCGACCTTGCATTCTAACCTATTCTAATGACTAATCGTCATTATATTCATACAATTGTTTGTTAACTTCTATAGTTCACACCCGTCTTAAACGCATACTTGAGGCAACATATATATATATAACACACACACACACACACACACACATATATGTTATATATATGTAGCCTCAAGTGTATATATATGGATTCATTCATCTTTTCTTAATCATTTTTCCTATACAATTTACTATTGACCATAAGTCCTTACTTCATTATGCGTTTATATATTGCTTACTTTTAGGATTATAGACTGCTTTCTTTTTAAAAAATCTATAGTGTCATTTTTTCCATTCTTTGCCCTTTTTCCCATTTCCTATTTCTATTCCCTTTTACCCTTTAATTTGTTGTTTTCTATTCTTACATCTCTTTTTATTCAATTCCCGTTTCTGTTGGTATTATGTACCATTTCTTTTAGAATGTTCATGTCGCATTTATCTCTTTATTTAACACTTAGGGAATTTGTGCATTTTAATGCATTGGAACTACGTCCCTATGATGTAAATGTTAAACTGTAAATTTCTATATCTTATACAAAAAGGAAGGTTGGTGTTGCATTTGGAATTACAAGGAATTATCTCTTTGTAGTTTTTGAAATAGACAGTATAAAACACGGTAAATATCCAGATTTTATACATCTTCTTTTAGGTGCATTCCTTGTCATTTCAAATGATGCACTTCATTTATTTTTAACTTAATAATATATAGAAATTCACAATTTAACATCTTATATTCCAATGAATTAAAATACTACTTAAACCCCTAAAATCTTATTTTGATTTCTTCGGTTCACATTCTTACTTTTCGATGTTGATTTAAATAATAAATCTAGAATTATTCCGTCATTTATACATTCATGGTCTACCATTATTCAATAATAAATTTAGGGTTTAATACCTAAATCATTTCTAGATTTACATTTATATGATATATAGGTATATCAAATTAACAATTACTGAATATGTAGAAAATGTTTATAATTTCATTGCATATGTATAAGTCTAGCCTGCAATTCCAATTTACATTTCAGGCATATATGAATAGATTTACAATGATATAAATATAATGTTATACAAAAGTATATAATTATTTCTACCTACCTCCTTTTAGTTTCAATTCTTTAGATCTAGATTCATTCCCTTTTTATTTGACTCCCTCTTACTTTAAACCCAAAATATAAAAGGGTATATACCTATTAGAATTACAGATCCGGGGAACGAATTGAATTAAATTTAGATTTATGTTTAAGATTCACGATTTACCTTTGTTTCTGCATTCTGAATCGATCATATTCTTCTTTTCTTTTATTCTCCGCTTTTCTCCTTATATATATATAATAATTTTACTACTTATAGAATTCTAGAAATTGTAGAGAAAAGAGAATGGTAGAGCTCTGCTTTGTGATCCAAAAAATATGAAAAGAGAAATTTTAGAAACAAGACTTGTATTTATAGGGGTTTGGAGTAAACATGGACTGTTAGATTTACTATAGGGAATCCTTCGTTTTATCTTAGATGAACCTCAATCACTTCGCAAGCAAGTCAAATATTTTAATGCATCTTGTTTGTTCATTTGACATTTAAAAATCACAATTTCACACATCAAACGTTCAACTTCTTGTTGCCTTAGGTGGACCGCTACTAGTTGACTTGGGTGCCTTATTGGGCGACCTGTGGCTTATTTTATGCGTAATTAATTCCTGTTTGTAATTTTTTTGTTTTATTCCTTTGTTAAACCACTGATATAATTTTCTTTCCATTATGATTTTCTTAATGTTTCAGTTAATCTTAACTATCTGTTAATTTAACTGATGCTAATTAACGTTAGTTGATTATTCTTATTTCCTTAATTACATATATAATTATTTATGATTTGAAAACTTCAGACGTTGATAACTTTTTCGTTTGAACACCGATAGAAAAACTTTATATATGAAAATCAATCAATAAATCGCTAAGAACCTAATGGTATAAGATTCGTAGCCAAACTCTAAAGTTTGTGAAATTCTGTTTTTTAGCATTATTATTTATTTATTAAATTTTTTTTAATTAATTATCGTAAAATTACGGGGTGTTACATTTTTCCCTCTTTAAAAGAATTTTGTCTTGATATTCCTCGAGGACTGAACAATATTAAATAACGTATGACTACTCTAAACTAACAAATCAATTAGTGTATAAATAATTTTGCAACCAATCACATAAAAGTGCATGGTATATCACAATGTATATGATATGTATGTAGAATAATTGTAATCGACACCTCTTATATGAATGCATTCTTTTAAATTAATTTCGAAAATATGGTGCAGACACCCTAAATATAATGGCACTTCTATATGCATGCAACTTTTGAAAACCAAAAATCGTTTTTTGCATCCACATTTTTCCACACTTCTACAATTAGAAGTATAGTTCTACCAATTTTTCATCAAATACCTACCATCCGAAATCCTAGCATATTGTTGCTAACATCCAAATTTAGAAAAATTCAATCTTCTAAACCTATTTTTTTATGCCGGGAAAAGGGTTTGAAATGGAAATTCCATATTTCCAATTTTTTTCTCTCGCGTACCCCACTTCCCATTGTATTTTAGAACTTTCACTTATGCCCAGACATCTCTTTTCAAAATTTCCAAGTACTGTTTGCATAAAAAGAAATTATTCTAAAGTTTTAAAACAAGGTTTATTTTAAAAATCAACTTTTTATTCATCTTTTCATTCATTTATTAACAATATATATTGGAAAAGTTTCCATAGCTAAAAGAACTTCCTTGTCTCTAACCGTATTTTATTTTACTACCACTTTCGCTGTATAGTAAGATCTATACTAACCAACCTATCTACTATTCCTTCATATCAAGTATGTGGCGTTTTCGAAATTTCAAAATTTCTTCACTTTCAATTTAAAAATATTTATATATTACTTTTTAAAATATCAATAAAAATTTCCTAACAAAAATCTTTTTTAAAAAAACTTTATGCAAAATTATTTTTATTTCAAAAGCATACATATATAGGTTTTTCAAAACAAAATTTTCAATACCTCCTGAAATCGAGGTTTAGTCAACACTTCGGTGTCCATAATGGACTCTATTGAATTATGCGCTAAATTTAAATTTCAATAAATTTTCTTTTCTTTTATAATATCAACCAGCACACAAGTTCGATTATAAATTTTAGCCTTTAAGGCATAGGGGTATTGACCCATGGTCCGCAATATTCTTTCCCTATCCTCCGCTCATTGAATTGTATTTCCCCTAATATTTTCAGGACTTACAATTTTATTTCACTTATCTTAGTAGTAAGTTAAATAAATTTTCTTAATTTATTTCTTAACTTCAAGTATCTACTATTTTCTTTTCTTCTTGCATTAGTTAACTATATTTCTTGAAATTTCCTTATCTTATTGTTTTCTCATAATATTGTGGTGTACATAGAAAACACATAAACAGAATATTTCCTATAATATCATACGCGCTTTTATACTGATAGAAACAACTAATGTTTACAACCCAAACCTTAAAGAAATAACTGTTGGAAGCTTCCCTTCAACATCTACTGACACAAATGATGTTGTGGCCATATCACTTCTTACTTAAATTGAATAGAACTTTCTAATGTGCCATCCTTCTACAACCCACAAATCTTAAATAACTCATTGGAAAATTGGCTTAGCGGAACAACTTTTCTATCCATTACCTTCTCTTCCTTGACTTTGATTCTACCAATGTCATTGTGTTAGCCATCTTACTACCACTCTCTGTCACTATCTTCTCTTAATCCAAATCTTTTGATGGCATTCTCAAATCTTGATATTTACTTTCTTTACTCCTGATTCAACATACTAACATACCCTAATACTCGTAGAAGTGTACTTTAATACCATTTACCAATTCCTTTGAGGGTTCTTCTTATGGTTTACACACATTTCTAACCAAATATTCCTAGGTTCTCACCAATATTCTTTACACTCTACGAGAATTTCTTATTACTAAACCATGAGTAGTCTTCGCTATATTCTTCATGGCCTTACATTTTACCCCATCTTAGCTAGGTAACCATTCCTACATACTCCATATGTAAAAAAAATTGTTTGGTCTTTGCTATTTTTTTAAAAAAATTAAAAGCTTTAAATTTTTAAAAATACTTAATCCCAAAACCTTTGTCTTTAAAAAGTACAACTTAGAAATCTTTTATTAAATTCAAAAATTCTTGGTGTCTTAGCTTTTTAAACCGTATTTTAAAATTTTTAGATTTAGCGTATTCATTAAATCTAAAAGAAAATTTTAGCAAATTTGATTTGATTTTTTTAAAGCTTCTTTCTTTTTCCTTCAAATCAATCTTTCCTTTTAAAGACCTTTTCAAATTTTTATTCTTAAAAATTTGGATTTTTAATTCAAACTATTTATTAAGTTTTCCTTCCAAAGACTAATTTGTTATGCCAAACCTTTTTTTTCAAAAATGTTCTTTACGATATTTCTATACATACTTTATAAACAATAAAAACTAGAGTAGATAAAAAAACTATCGTTCTATCATTTTCTTATTACTCATACTATCTCCACTTGCAGCCCTTGGCGGGGATTTGATATCATGTGAGGAGGACTTTCATAATATACTTGTAATAAAGGCGCACTACAATAGAAAAAATGTTCAATTTCCTTTGTTTTGGCTTTTATTTTCTATGTTGCTTCTGATTAGATTATTAGCATTATTTTTAATATAATCTCCAATGTTATTTCTTATTACTAACATTATTTTATATAAATTCCTAGCATTATTCCTAAGGTTACTATTATTTATTTATTTTCTACCTAAACTGCTCTTATTTAAATGGCTTATATTTATATAGTTCTACTCTCAATTGACTATCCTCTATATTGGACAACTACAGTGCGTCCACCTACTGATTTATTCTTAGGTTTTAATCTTCTTTCCCATACTATTTATCCTATTTAAAACTTGTACAACTTCCTATTGCCACCCCTAAAAAGAATTTTATAGCTTAGAATTTTTCATTATAGTAAAACTCAGGAGCTATATTGCTCTACCATCTTTCTTCCATAAGAAATGGTTTTTTACAAAATTTCCTTTATTGAAATTTTAGATTTAACAAATTTTAGTTTCTACTCGGAACTTTATATTTACAATTTTCTTTCTTCATAGAGAATCCGGTGAGCTATATATGCTCTATAACTTTTTTTTTAAATGAATTGCTTTTTGTAAAACAGTTTTGTGGAAATTTTTTAATTTAACTATATATATATATATATATATATCCTAACAAAACATTTATTAAATAAATATTTTCTTGAATTCTAACATTTAACTTTTCAAATATATTATTTATATATTTTTCTTAGCTCTTATAACTATTTTCTATTGGTTTGGACTAAGAGTGGATTTCTATTTCCCTTAAACTTTTCTTCTTCAACTTACGATTTATCTTCTTTTAAACATATGGATTCTTACTTTCCCTTATCTGAATCTGCTGTACATCATCAGCCAGCAATCATACGGGGATCTATAACCATTGGGCTATTAAAAGCCCGACTAGGGAGTCACGTGTTATCCATCTTCAAGGACTTTCCATATGTGCACCCATGCTATCTTTTTTAAGTCAATGACTTTATATACGACTTATTTCCCATGGGGTAATCGAGGTTGGTGTATATCTTTTACTTCTTCCATTATTCTGACCCATTATCAACTTATCCATATTTCAGCGTATGGTTGCAATTAATATATAGTCAGAATTTATTGGATTTGGCATTTAATATATTCATATTTATAGGCAAAATACAAATATGTTCACTCAACATTTCCTAATTTTTAAGATCGACTATGTAACACCCCTCCTTTTTACACTAATTAATTAAAAAGGGAATTAATTAATTAATAAATAATAAATAATGAAAATGGAATTTTTACAAATGTTGAAATTTGGCCAAGATACTTATACTATTGGATTCGTGGTGATTTTCTTATCAATTTTCATATATAAACTTTTCCATTGGAGTTCAAAGAAAGGGTTATCAGCATTTGAATTTTCATAATTAGAAATAATTATATAGGAAGTTAAGAAAAAAATTTGAAATTAATGACTAGTTAACACTATTAAAATTAATGGTAGCTTAAGGGTAAAGAAATAAATTGAGCAAAGAGATAACTCTGGTTAACGTTAACGAGGTAATAAAGGAAACAAATCAAAAAAATTTAAGAAACGTTGAAATTTTCACAAGTCGGGCCTATCTAGGTCGACCGCGACCCTACCAGGTCGACCATAGGCAGTCGAACCGCATACTCATGAAGGCGACAGTAACTCTTGGCCATGTGGCCGAGATTTGAACTAGCTCAATCCGACAGTGAGCATTGGTTTGAGCGTCTATAAATTAGGACCTAGGGCATCACTTCCAACTCATTAATTTCTAGTGAGCGTGGAAGCTCTGCCATTTTCCTTTCTCCTCCAACATGTCTAAATACACAAAAATAGATCTAGATTGCACATTTAGGACAGGAAATAGGTTCTAATCAGGTTGCTACATCAAACTGGTTCTAATTAGTAAATCTAAATCTCTTTTTTTAATTTAATTTCTAATGATATCTATATAAATATAGTCTGTGGATCCGAACAGGGAGTCAAAAAGTGAAGAATACAGATAGCAGGGTTAGATCTGGATCAGATCAAGTGATTTTGAAGCGTTAATTAAAGGTGAGTGAGAATATTATATATTTTTATATAACACTAGATTATACTATTATAGATCTATTCCTATACATCTGAGAAATGAATTTAAATTGCATTAAATTCACATATATGAAATGTTAAAGACTGTAAACTTGCCTAAAAATTTGTACCGATAATTGTAGAAGGGTGATGATTAGATTTAATTCCATTATTAAGAAATGATTTTTAATTATTAGTTCTATGTCGGATTAATTAACTAAAACCAAATAAATATAAATTCCATTTTATTTGATATTGATGAATGAGATTGAAAACAAAGTTAATTAGACTTATGGAATTTTAGTGATATTTTAATTTACTAGAATGTATATTATTGTAAGTGGATTTCCATATATTTTCAAGTTTAAATTAGTAAAAGTGGGATGTTTGAAATAACAAGGAGCAAGTATATGCCTTCAAATGAAAGAGATGTAAAAAATAAAGATAGTCGTTGTATTTTGTAATGTCTGATTCTATAAATAAAAATAGAATTTCTTATAATTAAAAAAATCACACAAACCACCTCTTTTGGACAAAGCATGGAAATTTATTGTGTTACAGTGAACTATTAAAGTTTAAATTCAAATTTATTAAAATGTAGTAAATCTTAAAGTAGAATATTAAAACAAGACCGAAACTAAAAGGTAGATAAAATGGGAGCAAATGAAAAATGAAGTTCGAGTGATAGGCAAAAAAAGGAAGCTGGGAAATGAAATTGATGTCTGGATTAAGTCTGATAATCAAATGAAATGGAATAATTTGCTGAAAATGAGTAAATTGAAAGATGTCCAGGTTAAGTTTGATAATTAAATGAATTGGCATAGAAATCAAAAGCTGAACTAACAATTGTAGTAGCAACGATATTGATGACCAAAAATGAGAGGCGGTAAATAAATTCGATGAAGTAGAGGATAAACGCTTAATAAGAATAAAGACTTAAAGTCGGATATAAAAGATGCGAGGCAATAAAGAAAATGAAAGAAGAATAAATATACATGTGTCTGAAGTATTTATATATGTAGCCTAGGATATACGTTTATGAAGGGTGTGAATAATGATAAATTGTCTGTTATAATTGTAAAGAATAAACGATTGAAGGTTGTTAAATTGGGTTGGGACGCTAAAAACATATCCAACCAATAGGACCCGTGGAGAGTATGCGCTTGTGTATGGCTGAACGCATACCCTCAAGTTGAGTGTGCTTGGATTGGAACCTTCATAATTGCAGGCATCGGGCAGTACGGATGGTGAGACTGTTTAAGCACTAGTTATTTGTTTAAAATTTGTCTGAGGAGGGTATTTCGTTGATTGCACTAAGCATTCTAAATGGACGATGGGTGAGATCGGGCTTATGCAATAGGGTGCTAAAAGGCTTGCGTGCGTAGGTACTAAACGAGTTGCAACACGGTGCGCATAAGGCTAGCGTATATGCGTACCAAAACTAGGGGTAGGAGTTGGATATTTAGCAAGCTCATTATTGGTCCCTTGAGGTCAACAGGAAGGACATGGTTACACCTAACTAATCTATGCCGTCGACTAGAATTGATTCAATTGGGCTATGCCTCGCTATAGTTGTTTGTTAATTTGTTTGATAGGGCAAGGCTAGTTAACCCATACAGAGGTTCCTTAAAAACATGGATGGGGTTGAGGTGCATGGGATTAGAAATCAAGATAACAAGTAGACAAAGGTTCATAGAAGGTTGGCGTATGTGGTGAAAAATCCCTGAAGAATACATGGCCTCATGGACTAAAGGTCATCGGTGCGCATGGTAGAATTTCCTCAGGTGGTACGATGTAGCAAGGCGATGGATCCTTACGAGGTGTTGAGCGATAGATACTAGTAAGGATAGTATCTAGGTTCATAATGGACGATGGGACATATATATACATGTGGTGTAGATGGGTATGGTACATACACAGCGATGGAGTTGTAACGACTAAGGATAAAGTCTAACATAATATGAAATGGTGAACAATCAGCATAAGCTAGTGTTATGTCTAAGATGTATAATTTACCAGTCACCAGAACATTATTCTGACCCCTTCCTCATTACAACCCATAGGATCTAGAAGGGCATGTACTGGTATTGTTTGGAGTGCGGTAATTTGGTATCAGAGCTTAGGTTAGCCGACTTCTGAAATTTTTTAGAAAATGCTGAGTGAACGTATTTGTATTTTTCCTACAAGTATAATATACGGTAGACCCCATGGAATAGCTACATATGGAAAATCCCTGAAGCTAGATGGTACATGACTCCCTAATCGAGCCTTGATAGCTCAATGATCGTTGATCCCTATTTTGACCGCCGATTGATGATATATAATAGATTTTATAAAGGGAAAATAAGGATCGATATGTTATAGATAGTGGAAGGTGGATAAGTCTCTGAAGAAGTGTGTGAAATGGTCACTCTCAATTAGTAATTATATTTTGGGATTTGGAAAGAAGGTTGTTCTTAAGAATAGTTAAAAGTCTAATTTAAGTCCAACCCAATAATATGCAAATCTTGGAAATTTAGAAAAAGTACAAATTTCATACGCTACAAGAAAAAGTATTTTTAGTGGTGCATAAAAAATGAAACCAAAACTTACGATGGTATTTTAATGAACAACGCGATAAAACATGCAACTAAAAATCCATGATTTTTAGTGCATTTATTTCAACGCCACTGTAAATCCATTTGTTGTAGCGTTTCTCAAGTGCAACCATGAATATATTTTTCTAACATTTTAAAAACGGCACTAAAAAGCTTTTTACTATTAATAGAGTTTCCAACTTTACTCCTACTTTACGGTTGCGTTTACCCAACGCCACTATATGTATTTCTCTAGTGTTTTAGAAACGCTACTAAAAGTTATTGATTATTTTGCAACATTTTTTCATGCTATTATTCCCTATTAATTGTCTATTTTGTTTCTAGTATATCAATCGACAATCACTCACATAATCATCATATTCAAACAATTAAAAAAACATATTAACCATATAATCAAATAAAATATCCATAACCATTCTGATAGAATATTTTTTCGACAAAATGACCAAACTCACATAGAATAACCATTCGTGTACAAATTTACACACCTAGTACTAGTAAAATGTTACACCTAACTAGTACTAACAAAACACTGGTTTATCCATAATTCTTTGTTGCATGCACAAGTGAAAGCTAGAACCATAAAAGTCTAAACTTGCTCTCTTTGAAAGTCTAATGCCTACACAAGTGAAAGCACAACATATAGTCAAACAATTATGTTAATTAGTAAGACTTCAAATCTGATATCAAACATCTACAACATTGTACAAATATATCATACTATAAATAATGTCATCTAAATAATCAAAGTTATAAATGAAATGAAATAAACAAAGTCCAATCTTACAATTATACATCAAACTTTGTTAAATCATTTATATTATTATTATTTATAAAATTTAGTTGACTTAAACTTTGTTAATTTTACAAAAATTGTTTAATTTTAACAAAACTTTTTTAATTTTTATTTACTTGGTTAACTTAGTTAATTTATTATTATTATTATTATTAAAACATAGTTAACTTAATTATATTATTATTATTATTATTAATACTATAAACTTAGTTAATTTTTATAAACCAAGTTAATTCATCATCATTATCATTATTTCATAAACTTTTTTAAATTAGTTATATTATTATTATTTTTAAAATATAGTTAAATAAAACTTAGTTAACTTTAACAAAACTTAGTTAATTTTTATTAACTTAGTTAATTTAGTATTATTATTAAAACTCGGTTAACTTAATTATATTATTATTATTATTATTATTATTATTATTATTATTATAAACTTAGTTAATTCATCATCATCATTTTATAAAACTCTATTAAATTGGTTATATTATTATTATTTATAAAAATTGATTGGCTTAAACTTAGTTAATTTTATAAAACTTGTTTAGTTTTAACAAAACATAGTTAATTTCTTTCAACTTAGTTGACTTAGTTAATTTATTATTATTATTATTATTATTATTAAAACTCGGTTAACTTAATTTATTACTATTATTATTATGAACTTAGTTAATTCATTATCACCATCGTCATTATTATTTATAAAGCTTTTTTAAATTAGTTTTATTATTATTATTTATAAAATTTAGTTAACTTAAACTTAGTTAATTTTATAAAATTTGTTTAATTTTATAAAACCTGAATCTCGCCTCAACCTTGCCGGAGCTTGGCGTCCCCTCGGACAGAATCCAAAACGAAGTGTACACTGCTGTGGATAGAAGTGCGCAAATCTAAGCACTGTTGTACACATCACACCACCGTCTTAGCAGTAGTGTACTTCACACCGCTGTCTTGGCAGCACTGTGTACATAACTAGTGGCAGCAATGTATACCACACTGCTGCCTGTAGGCAGTGCGTATACTATTGCCTATGGGCAGTGTGTACACTGCTGTCTAGTGGCAGCAGTGTAACAATGTACAATGCTACTAAGGGCAGTAGTGTAAAAGTGTACAGTACTGCCATGGGAAGCAATGTAATAATATACACTGTTGCACTAGGCAGCAATGTAAAGACAACAGTGCACACCACACTACTACATAAGCAGTTATAACCATGAACACTACCGCCCTTAGGCAGTAGTGTACAAGTGTATAATATTTCTGGTGAGGGTAGCAGTGTAGTGTAATACTACGTAGATGCGAGTGCGAGATTCATTGAAGACTTGGTGATAGGCTACGCTAGAGCTGAGCGACACAGGTGAGTTGAGCGATGTGATTGCAAGCGAAGATAGATGAATTTTTTAGGTATGGATCTAGGGTTTTAATCGGAATATAGATCTGTAGTTTTGAGAGAAGTATAACGAGAATTAGAAAATTTGAGATATAGAATTAGCAGCTGCTATATTTGAAAACATTCCACTGCCATGAAGAGGGCTACCATGTTCAAAACCACTCTGATCTAAATGAGTCACATTCCCCAATATTGTAGTCATACAAAAAATAATCATTTGAGAGCTTCTATATGCATTATTATTTATATGTAAAGAAAATTACGAAGCTTGATGCATTTTATAAACCTTGTTGCAATAATCAGGGTGAAAATTAGTTGTCAAATCATCAAAAGCATCATCACAGGCAAGTTTTCCACTTTTTTCTTCGTCAAATTCTTTTTTTTCACTGCAACTAGAGTGGAAGGTATAAAAGAGTATCCTTTAGTTTGAAATTGTTTCTTCGTATATTTCTTCTCAGCTGTAGCTATCACTTTTCTTCTTTTGCTCATTTCAATGTTGCTAAGATCCATTCTAAATGACTGCTTATTCATCTTTCAATTTGATCATCCTTATTAGTAAAACAGGATCCTGCTCTATAAGTTTGTAAAAATAATCAAATTTGAACTTACGTCCTATGAGCATATAGTTTCATGCGAACATCTAGCTTCGACGTTAATTCCTTATTTTTCCTTCAGTGCCTTTTGCTATAAACTAAAGAAATATATTCAAAGATATATCCAAAAATAATTACATGCCGAGCCTATTTTGGCTGATATTTGCAGTGAACTTTTTTTCACTTCAACAAACAAACATGCTTTTAAAGTTTTTTCCTTATACGTACAAATATAACATTATAATTTTGAATAAATACATAGAGGAGCAGTAAGGGTGGATGATATGAAGTATTCGAATAGTCTAACATAGTATTAAGACCACACTAGTAAGAAGTTCTTATATAAGTCAGCCATTCACCGGCAAAGAGTTGATTGTTGAGGCCCAGGCATGCATTAGATCTTGTGAGAAAATCTTTAAAGGGCTTAAGATGCAAGATGATCAGATGCGTCTCATAGCTACTTGGCAACTTCAAGATGAAGCTTCAGCACGGTGGGAGACAGTCACTATTGATGAGCCTGAGGACGAGTTCACTTGGGGGCAGATTCAAGGAAGTATTTGAGAAGCGCTATATGCCATCAGCTGGGATTTCTCTTATGTACCAGGAATTCATGGAATTAAAGCAAGGGAGTTTGTCATTCGAAGAGTATCACAACAAATTCAATGAATTGTCGCGCTTTGGTCCAGAATTAGTGAATACACCTTTGAAGAAGAATGAGAAATTCATTCCTGGGATGAATAAAAAGTTCCACGAAAGGATGACTGGCCACATCAAAGAATCCTTCTCAGATTTGGTGGATATGGGATACCGTTATGCTACACTAGACATGCAAGAAGCACCAAGGGAGAAAGGAAACTCAAGCAATCAGAATTGGAAGAAGAGGAAATTTGGAGGCAAGAAACCATGGCAAGGCAAGGAGAGAAAGAAGAGCAATCAAGGGAGAACAACAAAGAATGTCACTTGCTATAATTGCTTGGAGAAGGGACACTATTCTTACAGCTGCAAGAAGCCAAAGAGAAATCAATCCGCTCAAGCAAAGCCCAGAAAGTGCTATTATTGTCAGAACACATAAACCAAAAATTACAAAACACAATATAAAATGCCACATGAACCAACAAGACGACACTGAGTGAAGATCAATTTAAAAATAAGAAAATACCTTGGACTATAGCACTCCAAGATACCATAGATTGAAGCCACCTTTCAGAAAACAACGAAATAGAACTCTACCAGTTCTACATTAGAAAAATCTTTAGGTTTCTTCTATAGGAAGTTTTGGGCTTGGGATACGTCTACTTCATTAGGTCCCAAATTTAAGAAAATTTAAAACAAAATACAGTAGTATACAAACTTCATTAGGTCCCAAAATCCCACTTTTCGATGGTGAACTGCAACCGCAATGTTAAATGTAATGTTGCACAATGTACATATTTAAAGCTAAGTACGACAGGTTTTGCCTACTATGTTGTGAATTTGTTTAAAAGGTTCCTTTCAGTATTACTGGTAGCCCGAGTATCCATAATAGATTTAATAACGCAAGAGATTAATAATGCAAACTTTCTGTAAATATGTCAGTGTAGACTTTCTGTTAAGTCGAACGTCCATTGCACTATTGATCTCTAATGTTGTTAAATCTACTAAAAATCTTTTGAAACTCCTCCATAATGAAGTAATGCAATAAGGGACTTGGGCAAACATGTTCTTCGAGGTATGTTGCTAAAAAAAACAAGAAAAAGCAGTTAGTGTGAATATCCATCATTCCATATATCAATATTATACTGGCAAATAAGAGTCCACGTCGTCAAAGTGTAACAATGGATATTAGTTTAATTACTAGCTATCACTACACTAATTTAATTAGTGGTTATCACTATAAATAGTGTCTAACCTTACTATTAGCTTTTATGGTAACAATGGATATTAAAAATCAAAGTCCAAGCTCTTTAAACCCAATACGTAGGAAAAAGAATACATAAAGGACATACTATAAATGCTAAGTAACTAAACTAATGGTTCTAAATATACAAACCATCTTAATAACAATATGAAGTACCAAACTTATAATATGTAACTAAATTATCTTAATAATCTTTTAGAAAATTTCAGATTCTTATAACTAAAATCAAATATGTAAATTTAGGTGAATAACATGACACAGTTGGATTAGGTTTGGAACAAGAAGAACGTATGCTCCTAAAAATAAATGTATAGTTTTCTTAATTTTATAAATGTAAAATTAAACCACTTTAATGGTCTTCGAAAAACTCATGCACCCCCAAAACTAAAATACTTATGTAGATTGTGATACATAATGAACTTAACACATTTGTAAGTATAAGGAACAAAATCCCAAATAGTAATGTTATTGATATTCTACTTCGGTAGCTCACACAGAAACAACAACACATTCATACTATGAGTGCAACTACTCGCAAAATATCATTAATACACTAATCAGCCAATACGATTTTTAATTGGATTATGCCATTCCCTTACCTTTCCATTATTGGATTGGATTTAGATCTAACTATCATTAAGCACAAAGAACTCCATAAATATAATGTACATTATCACCAGCTGGTGCTTATGGATTGAAAGAAACTAGTGCATCTCTGACAACAAGTTTAGGGATCCTACTACTGTAATAAATTATATTGCTTGGCAGACTATTTTATGGATAGGTTCTATAAGGATCACATCAGAATGGAGAAATCACCAAAAACAATTTTGCATTAACATGAAAGAATTAATGAGCACCTCAAACTCACCTCTAACAGTTCACAATGCCTTGAATAGTGGACTTGAACAGCCAGAAAAGCATCAGGCAATCTTCTCGCTCATTGCACCATATCTATAACAGCTTATATCACATTTTAGATTGTTTTTATGCTTACAATAGTAGAGTTATGACTGGTTTGGCTCGCATATTTACCAGCTTTGGTAGTAGCTTTCAATCGATGATGAAAAACTATTGGGTCATGAATGAATTGGAACAACCAATGAATTTGGATTTAGGAATGTTAAGTGATTTAGGGTTGTTTATTGTAGGGAGAAAGTAAAACAAATTTTAAGCGGTGAATGAAAATAAAAGAGGGAGGAGGTGCTTCTATGCAGCCATGAAAAAAGTAAGTCCCACCTTAAATTTTTATTCCCTCTTTTGATTACACTTAGATAAACACTACTCCACAAAATACTGGTTACACCTAAACAACTTTTTGATTGCACTTGATAATAAACACTACTAATAAATGCAACTAAAAATGCTTTTGCTTGTAGTGATACTTTAAGAACGGTTTTTTTTGAAAAAGTAAGTAAGTATTGAATTTTGGAAAAACTTATATATATATATATATATATATATATATATAAAATAAAGGTCTTATAAGAAAATTGTATATATCTAGCTAATTTGATTTCAGTAAAGGAAATTTTGTAAGAGGCCATTTTCTTTTGAAAAGAAATGTTAGAACAATATAGCTTGTGAATCTTTCTATGTAATGAAAGGTTTTAAGATATTAAATATTTTTATAAATGGACAATATGAGCGGTATATAAATTAGAATAGAGTGAATGTTATAGAAAAGAAGACTTAGGGTCTTAAAAAATTAAGCTGTAAGTGGCTACATTACAATAGTGTAAGAAAAAGAATGGTAAATTAAGAGAAAAACAATTGGAATTAGTACAGTTTGGGCTGAAGAATTAGGCAGTAGGAAGTTGGGAAGTATAAATGAAAGAGAGGTTTGACCTATTGTAATTAGCTTAGGATTTGACATATTTTAATTCATTAGAATGAAAGGAGGTAACAAATTAAGTTTCTGTGAATTAATCAAGTTACAAATAAAGATGGTTTGTTTGAAATAATATGGAATGTTAATGCAAAGGAAGAGATGTACAAAATATCAAAAATTCTGTATTTTGTACTATCCATTTCAATAAACAAAATGAAATATAATTCTTTGTAATTTCATACAAAACATGAATCATCTTTTAAGCGATTCATAGAGAATTATAGCGTTAATAATTCCTCTTGAAGAAAAAAGTAATTCCAATGCATTAAAATGTAGGAACCTTAAGTAATAGAAAGTGTTAGTAATTATATTAAAATAATGCTAATAACCTAATAAGAGAAGCAGAATAAAGGAAAATGGACATTTTTTGTTGTTATGCGCATTTATTTATATTTTCTGATAGAAGTCCCCCTGTCATGATGTTATAAACTCTTCCAAATATTGGATGTAGGGTGAATATGAGATGTAAGAAAAGTATTAGGATGATAGTTGTTCTTATCTACTCCAATTTTTGTAATTTAAAAGGTATGAAAGTTGTTTTAGAAATATTGTAAATTCTATTTTGAAAGGAATGGTTTGGTGGAAATGAATAAGGTTTTGAAAGAAAAACTTAACAAGGGATAAACTAAATATCCCAAATTTTTAATAAGTGTTAGAATGGTCTTTAGAAGAAAAGGTTGATTTGATTTAAACTTATAATTATTAACATTCCCTTTTAAAGTTTAGTGAATAAGTTAAATCTTAAAATGTAAGTTCTACAAAAGGTTAAGACACCAAGATTTTCTGAATTTAATAAAAGTTTCTAAGTAGCACTTTTAAAGACATGAGTTTTGGGATTAAATATTTAAAAAACTTCAAGTCTTAATTTTTGAAAAAAATGTTAAAGACTAAACCAGAATTATAAATATGGAGTAGATAGGAATTAGTGCCCAGTTGAGAGGGAAAAAAGAAAGGCTATGAAGGAGGTTGCAATGACCACTTTTGGAATAGTAGTAAGGGATCCCCATAGAGTGTGAAGGACACTAGGAAGAGCCTAGGAATGTTATGTTGATATGTGTGTATGCCATAAAGAGGGTACTGCGGTACACTTCAGTAAGTTTTTAGATATGCTTGTATGAGGATTATGAATAAAAGGATTACCAAGGATTGATGATAATATCAAAGGAATAAGATTAAGAGAGGATAATAATAGATATGAGATGACAAACCCACATGAAAGATACTGGTAGACCTAAGTCGGGGAAGCAAGAGAGGAAACTAGAAAGGTTGTTTCCCCAGGCGTAGTTGTCATTTAATATAAAGATTTCATGACAATATTTCTTATCCACTGTAGCGTAAAAAGGCATAGTTATTTCATAATTGGTATAGAGTGAAAAGATTAATAGAACTTATTTATCTAAAATAATAAAGGAAGGATAAGAATGAAGGTTGTTGTAGAGGGATGACCTATTAGAAAGGTCTATTCTTGTAGTAGTAGTAAGTGGTGTTGTGTTTCTTTCAGTGTTAGTTTTTCTTTTCGTGGGTTATAAGAATTGGTTATTGCTATGAACTGTGTATGTTTAGAGAAATGTTCCTTTTAAGTGTTTTCTAGATGGACCGCAATGATTTGAGATAGCAATAAAAAGGAAATTTCGAAGAAAGCCACTTAACTAATGCGAGGGAAGAGAAAATAGTTGAAATGGAAGTTCAGTAATAAATTGAGAAAAATTTATTTAACCAACTACTAAATAAAAGTAAAATGAAAATGTATGTTCCAAGAATAGAAATTTTACGGAGAATGAAATTTCAGTAGACTAACGGCAGAAGTACAAAGAGGTAAGCCATGGGTCAATGTTCTTATTCCTTGAAAATTGAAATTTAAAATTCAACATGTGTGCTAATTGATATTAATAAGAAAGAAAACATTTTGAGAACTTGAAATTTACCATGCAATTAAGTGAAGTCCGTTATGGGTGGTGGTTGGTTGACAAAACCTTGATATCAGAAATGCAGAAAAAGTTGGTTATAAAAATGTAATTATATATATTTGGAAAAAGAAAAATTTTATGAAAAATTTACTTGTAAAAAGTTTTCATTATAATTATATATACATGTCTTTGAAAAGATTTTAAAAGTTAAGGATTTTAAGTTTTAGAAATGTTAAAATACCGCATGCTAACATTGAGGAATAGTCGATAAGTTGATTGGTGTAGATTTTACTGTGTAGAGGTATTTAAATGAATACGGTGAGAAATAAGAAAAATGTTTTGTTTATAGAAAGTTTTTCGAGGAACCTTGTCGATGGAGGAAATTTGAAAAGATGATTTTTGAAACAACAATGTTTTTTAACTTTAAAAATAAAAGTTACTTATGCAAATTATATTTGGGAAGGTAGGAAAAAGAAACGGGGGCAAAGGAGTATATCCTATGGTATAGTGTAAAAAGGTTACATAAGAGAATGGTGGAGATATGGAATATTCCATCTAGTCCCTTTCCAAGCATAACAAAATAGGTTTAGAAAATTGAATTTTTCTAAATTTGGAAGCCATAGTGTGCTACGAAATTGGATGGTAAGCATTGGATGAAAAAAATTGTTTGAACTTTGATTCTGCTCGTAGAAGTGCGGGAAAATGTGGATGAAAAACTATTTTGATTTTTCAAAAAGTTGCATTCGTGTAAAACTGCTAGTATATTTAGAATGTCAACATCATGTTTTTTAAAATGATTTTAAAAGACAATCATTCATATAGGAGGCACCGATTAGAAATTATTGTTCATAATTACGATGCACTGTGAACATATACACGGACTGTTGCAAAATTGGTTGTACACGAATTGATTATTCGCGTAGAATGGATGTGCGATGGTTTACATGATCGAACCCTTGCGGAATTTTGGGGCGAATTTCTTTTAAGGGGGGAGAATGTAATACCCCGCGTTTTTATGGTAATTAATTAAAAAGAAAATTAATTAATTAATAAATAATTAGCAATGAGAAATTGAATTTTTACTAATATTGTAATTCGACCATGAAACTTATACCATTGAATTCATGGCGATTATTTAATCAATTTTCATATATAAACTTTTCCAATCGAAGTTCAAACGAAAAAGTTATCAACATCTAAATTTTCATAATTGGAAATAGTTATATATGCAATTAAAGAAATAATTTTAAATTAATTAATGGTTAATTAACACTGTTAAAATTAATGGTAGCTAGCTTAAGGGTTTAGAAATTTAATTAAGGCAGAAGATAATTCTGGTTAACGTTAACGAGGTAATAAAGGAAACAAATCAACAAAGTTTAAGAAATGCTGAAATTTTCACAACTTGGTCCTATCTTGGTCGGTCGCAACCCTACCCAGGTCGACCATGAGCGGTCGACCCAAAGGCAAGGCGGTCGGCCCGCATACTCTGAAGGCGATGGTAACTCTTGGCCGTGCGGCCCAAATTTGAACTAGCTCGATCCCGATGGTTAACATTGGTTTGAATCTCTATAAATTAGGACCTCGAGTTCATTTTAAACTCATTATTTTTCAAATAAGCACGAAAGCTCTGCCATTTTCGTTTCTCCTTCAAAATGTCTAAATGCACAAAAATAGATCTAGATTACACGGATACACTTTAGAGAAGAATACGAAAGAACAAAGGATAGGAAAGAGATTCAAATCAGGTTTCTACATCAAAGGTAAACTTTTATATTCGGTTCTAATTAATAAATCTAAATCTAAATCTCTTTTCCCTTATTCAATGTCTAATGAGATCTATATAGATATAGTCCAGGATCCGAATAAGGAGTCAAAAAGTGCAGAGTAAAGATAGCAAGGTTAGCTCTGAACTGATGTAGAGATTTGGAAGCATTAATTGAAGGTGAGTGGGAATATTATATATTTTTATATAATACTTGATTATATCATTGCAGATCTATTCCTATACATCTAAGAATTGAATTTAAATTGCAATAAATTCACATCCATTAAATGTTAAAGACTGTAAACTTGCTTACAAATTCGTATTGATAATTACGGAAGCATAATGATTAGATTTAATTTTGTAATCGCAAAATGATTTGTAATTATCAATTCTACGTCGGATTAATTAATTGAAACATAATGAATTGAAATTCCATTTTATTTGATATTGTAATTATCAGTTCTACGTCGGATTAATTAATTGAAACATAATGAATTGAAATTCCATTTTATTTGATATTGATGAACGAGAGTGAAAATAAAGTCAATTAGATTTTTGGCATTTTACTGATATTGTGATAATTGGAATGTATATTATTGTAAGTGGATTTTCATTTATTGTCACATTTAAATTTAGTAAAAATGGGGTGTTTGAAATAACAAGGAGCAAATATATGCCTTTAAAAGAAAGAGATGTACAAAATAAAGATAGTTGATGTATTTTGTGCCATCTATTTCAATAAATAAAGAGAATTTTTTATAATTACAAACATCATACAAAACACCTCATTTGACAAGATATGGAAATTTAACGTATAGCAATTAACTATTAAAGTTTAAATTCAAATTTATTAAAATATAATAGACCAAAACCAAAATGTAGATAAAATGGAAACTAATCAAAAAGGAAGTTTGAGTAATAGTCAAGAAAAAGAAGCTAGGAAATGAAATAGATGTATGGATTAAGTCTGATAATTGATTGAAATGGATTAATTTGCTTAAAACAAGCAAATTGAAAGATGTCTGGGTTTAGTATGATAATTAAATGAATTGGAATTGAAATTAGGGGCTGAACTAATGAATCTACTCGCAATGATATTAATGATTGAAAATGAGAGGCGGTAAATAAATTTGATGAAGTAGAAGATAAATGCATAATAAGAATAATGACTTAGAGTCGGACATAAAAGATATGAGGTAATAAAGAAAATGAAAGAAGAATAAATATACGCAAGTCTGAAATATGTATATATGTAGCCTCAAATATGCATTAACGACGGGTGTGTATAATTATAAATTGCCTGCTATAATTATAAAGAATAAATGATTGAAGGTCATTGGACTAGGTTGGGACGCCAAAAACATATCTAACCAATAGGAATCGTGTAGAGTATATGCTTGTGTATAACTGAAGGGATACCATCAGGTTGGGTGTGTTTGGATTGGAACCTCAGTAATTGCGGGCACTGGGCATAATTTTTACGGATGGTGAGATTGTACAAGCACTAGTAGTCTGTTTCAAATTTGTCTGAGGAGGGTAATGCCTTCATTGCACTAGGCAATCTAAATGGATGATTGGTGAGATCAAACTTATGCAACATGGTGCACAAAAGATTGGCGTGCGTAGGTACCAAACAAGTTGCAACAGGGTGTGCAAAAGGCTGTGTAATTGGATACCAAAACTAAGGGTAGGAGTTACATATTTAGCGAGCATATCATCGGTCCCTTATGGTCAATGGAAAGGACAGAGTTACATCTAACATGTCTTTTCTGCCTACAAGGATTGATTTAGTTGGATTATGCACCGTCATAGTTGTTTGTTTGATAGGGCAAGGCTAGTTAACCCATACAGAGGTTCCTTCAAAATATGGACGGGGTAAAGGTGCATGGGGCTAGAATTCCATGATAAGAAGTAGACAAAGGTGTGCGAAGGCTGATATACGTGGTGAAAAGTCCCCAAAGAATACATGGCCTCATGCACTGGAGGTCATCGATGCGCATAACAGGACTTCCTCAGGTGATACGATGATCATGATGTAGCGAGGCGATGGATTCTTACGAGGTGCTGAGAAGTAGACACTAGTGGGGATTGTATCTAGGTCCATTAGTGGATGATGGGATATATATATATATATATCTATATATATATGTGTGTGTGTGTCTGTGTGTGTATCGATCTACATGGTGTAGATGGGTATGATTCATATGCAGCGGTAGAGTGATAAAGACTATGAATAAAGCCTGACATAACATGAAATGGTGAACAATCGGCATAAAATAGTGTTATGTATAAGATGAATGATTTACCAGTCACCAGAACGTTGTTCCGACCCCCTCTTCATTACAACCCATAGGATTTATAAGTGGTATTGTTTATAGTGCGGGTTGTTAAAGACTAACCCAAGCTCTGATACCAAATGTAACAACACGCACTCCAATGGGCCTAGGTTTTCACTAAATCAAAAATCTAAGTCCACCAAAGTACGAATCATTGGTTTGGTATCCTGCAAATAAACAAATGAATTCATATCAGTGCACTAATGGTATAACTTACAATGGAATGATAAAATATAATAAGTCACATAGTCATTGACCTAGATTTAACACTTCTAATGTATAGTGTCCTTGTCAGTCTCAAGCATGGATAAGGAACATGACCTTTAACTGTTCCCGCCTTGTACCGGTACTTGTCCGTTTAAGCTATCCTATGGGATGTAATAAGGAGGGGATCAAAACAACATTCCAGGGACTGGTAAATTATACACTTTACACATAACACTAGTTTATGTCGATCGTCTTTTTTTTCATGTTACGCCTTTTAGTTTACTTAGTCACTTGGACTCCACGTACTCGTACGATATATCCTATCTACCCATAGTAGATTATTACTATGTATGTATATATATAATATATGTACTATGGTCTCCCATTGGACCTAGATACTATCCCCACCAGTGTCTCTATATCAGCACCCCGTCAGGATCCATTACTCTCGCCATGTCATGATATTGTCATCACGCATACTAAGGAACTCCTACAATGCCTACTACCCACTTTATAATAACTTAGTCGTTCTCTATGTTGCATTTTTTGGGGGATTTTATTGTCTTCTTTCTGGTTGTAGACTTAGCTCTATGGACTATAAATATGGTGGTTTTGGCCCTACCGGCGATGGACTTAGCTCCACGGACTACTCCATGCATGTTTGGAAGACTTCTCTAATAGGGTTAACTAGCTTTGCCTTATAGCAAACAAACTAGCAAACAACTTGGCGATGCATGACCCGATATGGACCATACACTAGCAGGCAATGTAGCCTATTAGGTGTAACCCATGTCTTTTCTGTTGATCGCTAAGGATTGATGATGTTCTTGACCTATGCACAGCCTTACTCCTTTATTTAGTACCAGTTCAGCAGACATACCATCATAGTGTCGTTATTTGCTCATCATTCAATTTAGATTGCCTATTGCGATCAAAGCAATACCTCGTCTTTCCTATTTTATTGAAGTATTCTACCTTGTCTATTGGGGTATTCCTCTATTTATACATAAGCGTGTACTCTCCACAGGTCCTACGGTTGGACATCTCTAACATCATTAATGTATACACAACTATTGGTAGCCCATTGTGGGTTAGGTAGGCTTCTATTATGTAATACTACCGACCTCGCATACTAACCTACTCTAATGACTAATTGTCATTCTATTCATACAATTGTTTGTTAACTTCAATAGTTCACTCCCGTCTTAAATGCATACTTGAGGCCATGTGTATAACACACAAACATACATACATACATACATATATATATATATATATATAAATATATGTTCACTCATCTTTTCTTAATCATTTTACCTCTATAATTTCTATTAACGATAAGTCCTTACTTCATTATGCATTTATATCTTGCTTACTTTTAGGGCTATAGACTGCTCTCTTTTTAAAAAAAATCTATAATGTATTTTTTTCCATTCTTTTGCTCTTTTTCCCATTTTCTTTTCCTATTTTCTTTTCACCCATTAATTTATTATTTCCTATTCCTACTTCTCCTTTTTATTTAATTCCCTTCTTTGTTGGTTGCGTATCTTTTCTTTCGGAATGTTCATATCGTAATTTCATCTCTTTATTTCACACTAGGGATTTGCATTTTAATGCACTAAGATTGCATCCATACCATGTAAATGTTAACACTGTAAATTTCTATATCTTATCCAAAAGGAAGGTTTTTATTATGTTGGAATTATAAGGAATTATCATTTTGTAGTTATTGAAATAGACAGTATAAAATACGGTAGACATCCCTATTTTATACATCTCTTTCTTTTTAGGTGTATTCCCCATTATTTCAAGTGTATAGAAATTCATGCTTTAACATATTATATTCCAATGAATTAAAATACCACCTAAATCCCTAAAATCTTATTTTAATTTCTTTGTTTTACATTCTTACCTTTGAATATCCATTTAAATAACAAACATGGAATTATTACATTATTTCTACATTCATGGTCTATTATTATTATTCAGTAATAAATTTAGGGATTTCTAATACCTAAATCTTTTCCAAACTTACATTCATATAATATATAGATATATCAAATTAACAATTAGCCAGAGATTACGATTTCATTGCGTGTGTATAGGTTTAGCCTATAATTCCGCTTTACATTTCAAGCATATTGGAATAAATCTATAATGATATAAATCTAATATTATACAAAAGTTTATAATTATTCCCACTCACATCTTTTTAGCTCCAATTCTCCAGATTTAGATCCATTCCCTTTCTATTTGACTCCGTCTTATTTTAAATCCAAAATATAAAAAAGGTATATACCATTAGAATTGCAGGTCTGGAGAAAAGATTGAATTAAATTTGGATTTGAGTTTATGATTCATGAATTACCTTTGTTTCTGCATTCTAAATTGATCCTACTCTTCTCTTCTCTTATTCTCCGCTTTTCTATATATATATATATATACACACACACACACACACATACATAACCGTTTAATACTTTTAGAATTCTAGAAACTGTAGAAGAAAGAGAATGGCAGAGCTTTGCTCTATGACCCAGAAAATGGGAGAAGAGAAGTAAGAAATTAGGCTTGTATCTATAGGAGTTTGGAGTTAGCATGGAATGCTAGATTTACCCTAGGGAATCTATGGTTTTATCTTAGACGTGCCACAATTACTTCACAAGCAAGTAAAATACTTTAGCGTATCTTGTTCTTTTGTTCTTCATTTAAAAATCATAATTTCACACATCAAACCATCGACCGCTTATTGCCTTTGGTCAACCGCTACTGGTCGACCTGGGTGCCTTATTGGTGACCTATTTTATGCATAATTAGTTCTCATTTGTGATTTTGCTTGTTTTATTTCTTGATTAAACCACTGATATAATTTTCTTCCCATTATGACTTTCTTAACATTTAAGTTAATGTTATTTGTCTGTTAACTTTGACCGACGCTAACTAATGTTAGCTAGTTATTCTTATTTCCTTAATTACATGTATAAGTATTTCCAATTCAAAAATTTCAAACGTTAATAACTTTTTTCGTTTGAACTCCAATAAAAAAACTTTGTATGCGAAACTTGATCAGAAAATCGCTAGGAATCCAACATTATAAGTTTCTTTGTCAAATATGAAGTTTGGAAAAATTCCACGTTTTAGCGTTATTATTTATTTATTTATTAAATTTGTTTTTAATTAATTGTCATAGGGTGTTGCGAAAAATACAATGTTTTATACATTTAGAAACAATTTTAAGTATCATAATTCAATCAATGATATTAGATTACATATGAAACATAAGATAGCTAATGCATGTGTAAAGTTATTTATATATACTATCTAATGCATGACAAGTATAATATCAACTATAAATTTGATAATATACCTTAATGATGCTTCCTTTGAACACATGTTGATAGATGAGATCTCCTGGATATACCATGAATCGATCCCTTGACGTTGTTATTCCCCAAAGTACCATGATTCTATTCGATTTCATGTGTTTGGAATTTATTGTATTTTCTCCGAAGGAAGGGGTACAAAGGGGATCATGACCATGGAAGGGAGGGAGAGATAGAGTAAATAAGAGAGAGAGAGAGAGAGAGAGTGAAGGGGGGCATGATTGTCTAATTAAAGAAAGGGAGGAAACAATTTCTCCTCATTTTATTAATTCTTCATTTACTAATTCCATATCCAGATCCAAAATTTAAAAACAAAAATATCCCTCCATCTCTAAGTCATGGCTTACCATATCAAGGCTCTAATGGCCAATAAAAAACCAAACCGTTAAATAATTAATATCATTAAATGTGTGTTGATATACTATATTGATATTATACATGCACCAAATTAATTAATAATAGGACCCAAAATACTAATAACACTAGTACATCAAATAAATAATTAAACAATATTTCATAAATGTCAGGTAAATTAGTCAATTTATAACAATTCATAAGTGAGTTAAACCATGTGGTATTCTGGAGAATTCGTCAATATAATTATGCGACTCGTGTAAATTCAGTTAGTGATTAAAATCGAACTATTCAAAAATATTCACTCATCACTTTAGCTAGTAGAATGACTGTTTGGCTGAATTTATCGCTTGTACATCTTTATTGGTAAAATCTTATTTTACAATTTAAGCATTGCCATTAGTAATAATTATTTACACCAATTCTCTTTGTTAACACTATATCACTTCAGGAATTATGGAATTTGATCTGGATCAAAATTCATCCACATTCAATTCAATTATTCCATAAATAAAGTCCTTGGTTCAATTTTATTAACCGCACTACTTTGGCCATAGATTTTGACTTTGAGTTAACTACAGTTGAATGTGACAATTACCTTATACAATTGAGAAGAAGAATTATCTATTGAATAGTGTTTCATTTCTAATGCTTAAATCCAAATACAACTATAGTCATCCAATGTTTGTTATTTAAGTATAATCAAAGTGGACTATCCATATTGAAGTTTGACTATATTCCCAAGTCGAGACAACTGTTTAATGTTGTTACTTCAAGATTTCCTAATTGACCTAGTTATTATTAACCAACTAGAACCACTGGTGCGCCCAGCAACCATAAGTCCAATATTTGGGCAACATTATATACTCTAGTCTCAACAGATGTGTCAATATTTTTTTCTCGAAAAATCATGATTAGGAATATTTAAAATAATATGTTGTTTTATGAAACACCCCACCTCTATATCCATACTATCCAAGAGTACTACAGAGTAATACTGTTGGATAATATGGAGAATGATGCTATATGGGGTACAAATATGAATATTCCCTTGAGCTAATACAAGTATGTATTAAAACATAGATTAATAACTCACCTATATGTACTCAGTATTGGCACAAAGCAATAAATACATGCACCTTCAGGAGAGAACAATACGCAAGATATAATAGACAACAGAGAACATAGAGCTAGAATTGCGGTGATAATTTATAATATATATCATATAAGACTACAGATATATAACATCTCAAACGTCAACTACCCTAATATAATACAGTGTTTAATCATTATACAATCCACTATCATATATATATATATATATATATATATATATATATGAATCAAATTCACACAAATATCATACAACAACCCTAATATAAGTCTCCTCTAAGCCCACTAAAACACATGCTGGTCATATTGTCCATGTACCTGAAATATCTTGGACTGACCCAAGCATTATATACAATATATACTAAGGACACTGGTCAGACTATGTCTATTTCATAGATCTATGTATATTGGTAAAACGATATATACTAAGGACAACAATGTGATGGCACGGTGTAAGAACATAAGTCAATAATCACAATGTATTATATATGTGTGTATAAAGACATATGCATGGTTTATAATTTCAATAACTTAAAAGATCACCAAAACATCACATAATATGAATTACCAAAACCATGCATAAAGGTGTCATCACCCATATAGAAGCATAATAAATCAAAAATCAACGAATCAACAAGAAATGGGTGAATCATACATATCCAGAAATGAACATCTAAATCTAGAAAACATCAAAAGGGAGATATCACCAAGTATAGTCAGGCTAGCATGTAGTTAGCCCAAATCTCTCAGTCTTGACAAATTGAACATCATCATCAAAAAATGTAGGATAGGCTGCCGATTAATGCAATAAAAGATACGAGAATCCACTATACTTTGGACATATGTCCAGATATAATCTCGTATCCTCATATATGAGCTATCAAAATATATCATGTTAGGAAATGAATGTATGATGGACATAAAGTCCTAAGTACAGCCACATACACACACATCAATATGTGGGCCATCTAATCCATATCTATACATAGGTAAGGTGTATCAATGGTATATGCAAATCTTCACTCTATTAGTACCAAAAGGAAGACCGATAGCACAAAGTAAGCTCCCGATTCATGAAGTCTCTACAGCCTTCAGTTACCTTTACAGTACAATAACATGTATCCACCAATGTGCTCGTCAATGTGGGGACTCAAAAGTCATGACACGACTTTAGCCCCTATAGATAACAAACCGCTGACTTAGGTGACATAAGGGTGAATGCACAAAGCGGAAGAACGAAGCAATATATATATATATATATATATATATATATATATATATATATATAGTGTCATAGATCTAGGGAGCGACCCCACGATCAGTCCAATATGGTGGACTAGCTATTTGGTACTCCGCAACGTTAATAAAAGAAGTACATCATGATAGTGACATATATAACTAATACATATAGACATGAAGTCATGTTCCTCATTAAACACGTAACCTTATACGCTGTATATAGTCATGAAGCCATTATATCACTATCTATATCACCTCACATTTATATCACAATTTCCATTACGTGAGTGGCATTCACTTACAATGAATAGAGGAATAAATATCACAACAATGTCCCATACCACTGCGTGATACACAAGCGTTTATTTACTGCTAATAAACTACAACCAATCTCCTCAATATTCAACATAATAAGTCTAAAGAATAGCCTAAGAAATATTACCGAAAGTCCCATAAAAGATGGTATTATACTTCGTTTATTCAAATTCCTCGTCACACAGAATTAATACTATAGAATCACATAAGGATGTCATCATTTTATCATATCAAATCATTAAACAAATCCACGTAAATGGTGAATCATTCATAGGATCTAATGTAATATAAAAGGAAATAAAAACTAGAAAGTAAGATAAAATAGATCAACCAATATATATATATGCGTGTGTGTGTGTGTGTGTGTGTGTGCCACAACAAATCAATATTCGATAATGAATCATTCACAGCATATAATCGCATATAAAAAATATTAGAAACAGGTAATAAATATTTATTATAGAGTTAACTTGATAATTAACTAACTCAAATATGATATATTCTTTACAATAAAAACTAATTTCTTAATATATTATAAAATTAAATAATGACATGATTACCACTAATAATACTAGAAAACACATTTATTTCTTTTGATAACCCAAAAATAGTTTGTAAAACTAAAAATTATGCATAAGAATTATTCCATAATTTTATATAAAAAATAATATTTTTAAATAATTATAAAACATCTAAATCAGATATATATAATCAATTGATTTTCTTTTCAAAACTTGAATTATATATTACAATTACATAAAATGTACTTTGAAAATTATAGAATATCAATTAAGGACCATTTCATATTTTTCCATTTAAATAATTCTACTAAATTCACTTTATTAATTTATTAAACTTTAAATTATATTACATTCATATATATATATATATATATATACATATATTATCTAGGAATATATAAGAGTTTAGGTATATTTATTTAGTTTGAATATAATCGTATATATTTTAATTATAATAACTAATGTTTACACACGTACACGATTGCACACACATACACGATTACACACACATACACGATTGCACACATATACATGACTGCACACACACAATAGCACATACACGCACACAAATACACATAGCTCGAAACATCTCTTTTCTAGGCTACCCACCGGTCCACAACTTGGAACAGAGATGTTCCAGGTCATGCAGACCATTTCAGGCGGCTTTGGCCACCTAATTCATTGGAGTCGACTCCCAAGCAAGCACTGCACACCATAGGCAAAGTATAAGAGGATTTAAAAATTGATTGGTGAGTACGTAACTCATCTGAAGCTTACTTCCTTCTCTTTCGCTGCTCTCTATGCACGATCGAGCACCCTTGATCGATCACTCATTTTCTCCATAGCTTTAGGCATTGTGTAATTTCAAATTGCTTTTTGAGTCTTATAATATAATATAATTTATTGAATTTTTATCTTAATTTTGAAAGAGGAGCAAGAAAAGCATGAAAAGTGATGAAGAGGAGTACCCAAGAATGGAAAGTATGAAGGCAGGTAAACTTTATAGACTTAGAAATATCCGAGTAAAGAATAAATGGATTTGGGCTTTCATTATTTTATGCTTTGGTTATATATATATATATGTATATGTATGTATGTATGTATGTATGTATGTATGTATGTATGTATGTATATGTGTGTGTATGTGTTACTAAACATTTATTTACTTTTCCTTTTATTTATAAAGTTATTTATCACTCAACAAAAAGCACTGTTAAAATTAAACAAAAAAAATCACATTTACATTTCTTAATTATTTATCCAATATTATAAAATTTTCTAAAATCCATTTCCCATATTTTTATTCACGTAAATTTAAATATTCAATATTCTTATTTAAAGCCCAATATTAAATAATCTCCTAATTAAATTATTTCATAATTCTTAAAGCTAAAATTTATTCTCAAAACTATTAAATTTCATTACTAACTACCTCATTATAAAATTCAATATTCTAAAATAAATTCAAATGATTCATTTTTAATTTCAAAAATCCATTTTTAATTTATTAAGTATTTATTATTAATTACCCTTAACATCAGGTTATTACAGTATATATTGTTATAATTTTTTCATGATCATAGCTCCTTATAATTATTAACAAATAACATATCTTTTAAGGATTTTCTATTTTTAATATTCTTTGAATTTATTTATTTAATTAATTATATCACTATAGATGAAAGTATATAATAAAAATCAAATACCTTTATTGCGAACAAGATTTGTTATAGAGTTAGTTGTACGTAACGTATTACATAATTTCCCCGAGGGCATAGCCCTAACTCTCTCGTGAATACCACTATAAATTTATTGATTTAGCCCCAAAAGACAAGACTCATAAGATCAACAAAGTACGTCAGTGCATTCTTAAGATCGAATGACATCTCTAATCCTTCATAGGATGCATCAAAAGTTCTAAAGGTAGTTTTTGAAACACTATCTCTAGCCACTTACAGTTGATGAAAACCCATAGCAAGATCGAGTGTAAATAAAATCTTCACTCCTCTTAGTTGGTCGAACAAATCATCAATATGAGCAAGAGTATATTTGTTTTTTCTTATCAACTTATTTAACTCCCTGTGGTCGACACGTAACTTCAAAGATCCATCCACTTTCGTAAAGAACACAACAAGTGCTCCCCATTCTGATGTGCTTCTTTGAATGAGACCCTTCATAGAAAGCTTAATATTTTGTGTTTCTAATTCACTTCTTTCTCATTGAGCCATTCATCTAATAAGCATGACGACTGGCTTTCTTTATTGCTCTAACTCAGTACGGAATTCAATTTCTTAATGACTAGGTAAATTGAAACCATTTTCCAATGTGAAGGTAAACCCGAAACCTCTTCAAATACATCCACAAAATTCCACACTGATAATTTGCACCGATTCATCATGTAAGATCGAAGGAAAGTAAATAGTTAAACATTATGGAATCTCAAGCATATAATAATCATTAAGCCCATTACCACCATTATCCTTCATACAAACTACACAGCCATCGCAAGCAATATAACCCCATGCTTCATCTCCAATCCATCCCTAGAATAAGTCCATAGCCCAAGAACCGAAGTACAAAAGCATCATAGGAAAACCTCTTCTTACCCTACTGTACATCTTATAAAAAGAAGTGTCGACACCTTAGTGGGATTTGACACAATGAGACAATCACCAACAACATAGGGAACTATTGGGAACTATCAACATAATAACTAGCAATCAAAGATTGAGAAGCTTTTACATCAAATAAAACAAGTGTGGAAAATCCATAAAAGGAAAGAACACCTTCCATGACAAAGTTCTTCCTTTTATTGAGCTTTGGTAGGGATCTTAAACTTGGAGTAGCTTAGATAAGATATGTTTTGACCACTTGCCCATTATTAATGACAAAAATGACATAATACCCAAAAATCTGTTGAAATAATGAGATCTAGCAAAATAGTATAAAAAAATTAAAGGAGACATAAGTATTTTTTCAGTGGTTTGATAATCTCTGGTCTACGTCCATTTTATATTTAGTTTATTAGAGGTTTGAGGGACACTAATACAAGATATTTTTATCGATTAAAGCCTAGAACAACAAATGATCCTTCATTAATGACTTTGATGGAGGATGAATAGGGAGTGAAGAAGAAGAAGTGACAAAAATCCCATCTTGGTTGCTATAGGGTTGGTATGCTGTATGGGAATTCTCCAGTAGAATCACAAGCCCACGAATCCCAAGGTTCAGATCCAAGCCCAATGGTGTAGGAAAGTAGTTGTCAACCCAACCATCAATTGAAACCACTCGATACTGAGAGGTTTTTGTTGGTGTAAACTTCTCCTTTCTCTTCCATTCTGCTTCTTATCTCTGATCCATTGCGTACCAAACACTTTTCCTTAAAAATTGAGTTATTCCCGATAATTTCCTTGATATTGCTTGTCTTTTCTTGCTTTCTTTGCTTTCCTTAAAAAAATCCTTAGAGTTGCTCGTCTATTTTATGAGAAAAGCACCACATGGAAATCACATGAGGTGGTGCTCCAAGTACAAGAGGTTTAAGATGCCTAAGGTAGAGTAAAAATCTCTCGGCACCGAGTGGTTTTTCCTGGAACCGATTGGTCCACTTTACTCATTTTCCTTTGAAACTTGTTGAGTATGATCTTCTTGCTTTTTCAAACATGTTTCCAAGTCCGTGAATCATTTTGTCTTCATTTTGACGTTCTAATTCTAGTTGAAATTTGCTTGGACAAAAGGCTGATTAACACCCACTCTTTGAAGAGATGAACAATTCCTCTTGAAATGTCTCTGTTTATCCCAATTAAAACATTTCTCTACTTGGAAGTTGGCTCGAAAATCTCTAGCAGTGTTCCCCTCAAGTGGTACCGATTGCAAGTCAACCTCTCCCTTTTACCCTTGGCCTTGATCATTCTTATTCCATTTTCTTTTACTCTTACCTTAGAACTTGGGCTTGACTTTAAATTTAGTTTCTTCCTCTTTCAGGGTTTCCTTAGAAATAGGTTTTAATAAAGCCACTTCGACAAGTGCTTCAAAGATAGCATCCATCAAAACATGCCTAAGAGAGAGATCCTTAAGAGTTTGATCATATACATTCCAAACGAGCCAAGAGTGTGAACTCGTAGATTTACTCCCTAATAGTCTAATTACCTTGTTGGAGATACATCACTTCTCCGCTTGCAAGCCCCTATCGACCTCTTAAATAAACCATGCCTCAAATCTCCTCCAGAACTCTTCCTAGTCATAGTGTGCTCGTCCATCTTGTGAGAAATGTAGATTACGGATCTTAAGGCTGGAATGATACTAGAGTTGGTGGGGGGGAGGGGGTGAATAGTATTTTGTGGATTTTCTAAATCTTTTTGAAACTTATTTAATTTAATCACCAACAAATGCAATTCATAGACACAGATATAATCACAGAATCAGACACAGATGAAAATACTAAATAAAAGAAGTAAAGGAAAGAACATACACGGATTTTATACTGGTTCGGAGTTACCCTACATCCAGTCCCGTATAATTGTATGGATTTCTTATCAAAATAATCTCCCAAATTACACCCTCGGTTTCAAGTCTACGAGGTACACCCTCCTGTATTTGAGTTCAGGGCAACTCTCTTGATTAACCAGGCTATGAGATCACCTAATTGATTTCCGAGACTTCAATCACACCCAATTGATTTCAAGGCTCAACCGCACCTTTTACTCAACAATTTGATTTACAAAAGATCCTATAACTCTGAATAGCACTGAGATCTTATGGAGAGAGTGGCAGAGAATCAAACAAGAGATAATCAAGTTTGATTCACTTGGTATTTCGGTAGAGTATAGTTTAGAATTCTTTAGAATAAACGTGGAAGATGAAGAGGAGAGAAAACAAGTGAAATCTAATGAAAAATTCGTATAGAAGTACTGGTATTTATAGGAGATTAACAGCCATATCTATTCGTGAAAGGATATGACGAATAGTAACTTCTTTTAAAAATTTGAATTTTGAATTTAACGGGCACTATGTCGACATGAGGGGGTTGAAGGACGTCGATATGCTCTAGGAAAAATTGGTGATTTGATTTTCTTATTAAAACTGGTTTCTATAATTTGTTAAAACAATTTCTAAACTTTGCAAATATATTTGAATATAGTTTAAACATATAAAAAAGAGTTTAGAAAGTATTTTTAATATATATAAACTTAATCTATAAAGTGATTTAAAATCAGAGTATATAAATATTTTAAAGTCAAATATTTAAAACAAGAGATGGTTTAAAAACAAGTATAATTTTGTAATCAAAATATAAAAAATGATAAAGATAATTTTGAGGCTAAAATATTTCAGACAAGAGAGATGTCTTTTTGAAAAGAAGGTTTTGAAAACATTTTAAAATAAGAGATATATTTTTGAAAAGAATTTTCGTAAAATTAGTGGATATCAAAATAGGACCACCATATGTTCCACTAGATATTGTCGTGGGTTCCGTCCCACTAGGGTTCCATCCCTTTAACAGCCTCGAAGTGGATTCCATTCCACGAATAAATTTCCAATAAAGATGTAAGTGCTTTCAAAAATCTTTAACATAATTCTAGACTCAATACTTATATTGTATTCTTGAAATCTTGAACTCTTGATATCTTCAGTCTTAAATCTCTATTCTGTACAGTCTTCATTCTTGGTACCTGCATATTTATATCCTGTATATACATATATATCTAAAATATAATGTTAGTATTTATATTTTATAACAAGTCCTAAGGTTGTTGTCATCAAAACCATCGTCTCAAGGACTAACAATCTCCCCCCTTTTGATGATGACAACCTATGTTTATAAAATATACTTCACCTTCATTGTACTCCCCCTTAATATAAGCCTAACTACTCTATTTTATATTCCTCCCCCTTTGTCATTAACAAAAACTTATCCTAAACTAATATAACTCCCCCTTAATCTAATACTATCCAAATTAAATACTAATAAGGAAGTATAATAAGCGAAATAATTTTTTTATTATATACGATGTTATATATATATATATATATATATATATATATATATATATAGAACATAAACGCACAAATATATTTAAGTACATATATTATAGAATAACAGTACTAATGAGAGTTTTTGACAATTGGAGATTTGTGAATCGAATAATTTGGATAATGAAAACAAAAGTTTCCACGTTGTTCAACCAATTTCCCATCTTTGTTAAAACATACTTTGCCTACGTTGATGATGTTGTCGTCTTCTTCCATAGGTTCCTCTTCTTCTTCTTCCTCTTCGCTGTGCTCTAAGGGGTTATGCACTTGAATGTTGGGAGAATCTTCTTCAATCGCAATAGGATTTTCATAATTGTCCATTAGGAATTTTTGCACATTTCAAAGAATTTTGCCTTGCTTTTCTTGTTCTTTTGCCATCCCCATTTGCACAACTTGAAGTTCAGTCAACATTTGCATGACATTCTTCATAGAATCTTCAATCCTTATCACATGTGCTAGTGTAGTGCGTTGGAATTGACCAGAAAGGGGAGAAGGGAAAGAAATAGTATCATTTTGGTTTGATTTAGTGGAGGAGGCCATTGGTTTTAATTTTCAGAATTTTAATATAGAGAAAGAGAAGTGAGATGACAGAAAATTTCAAAATACATCGGTTTATATAACTACCAAAATAATTTTAGAGGAAAACCAAATTTTTAAATTTTAACGTTGTATATCGACATGGATGGTAGGGGTATGTCGACATCCCTATGAAAAATTTGATTTTCTTGTATATCTCTGTTTATTAAAATATATGTTACTATATCTATACTCTATATCTCAGTTATTGAGAAAAATGCCTAGTTCTCTTCTTAACTTATTAAATATAGACTGATTTAATGGTTTGGTTAAAATATCAGCAATTTGATTTTCATAGTTGATATATTCAAGAGAAATAATTTCTTTACTTATATTATCTCTTAGAAAATGATGTCCAATATCAATATGTTTAGTCCTAGCATGATGAGTAGGATTTTTAGATAAATTTATTGCACTAATATTATCACAATAAATTGGTGATTTTGAAATTGTTAATCCAAAATCTTTTAGGGTTTGTTGCATATAAATGACTTGAGAGCAAGCCAAAGTAGCAGAGATATATTCTGCTTCAGTTGTTGATAAAGAAACAGTGTTTTTGCTTTTTACTAAACCATGAAACCAAAGAATGCCCTAAAAAGTGACAAGTTCCACTTGTGCTTTTTCGGTCAGATTTGCAACCAGCATATTCAGCATCACAATAAGAGATTAAATCAAATGAATTATTTTTAGGGTAAAATAAACCATAGTCAAAAGTATGTTTAACATATCTTATGATACGTTTCACAGCTTTTAAGCGAGTCTCTTTGGGTTGAGATTGGTATCTTGCATAGAGACAAACACTATGCATGATATCAGGTCTACTTGCAGTGATATAGAGTAGTGATCCAATCATTCCCCTATACAGTTTTTGATTTACATCTTTCGAAAGATCTTCTTTATTTAAATCTTCATTGGTTGCTATGGGAGTAGTTTTTCCACTTGTAGTAGTCATACCAAATTTACTAACTAGATCCCTAGCATATTTTTCTTGACTAATAAAATTACAATTATCTAATTGTTTTATTTGTAAACCTAAGAAGAAAGTAAGTTCACCCATACTCATCTCAAACTCTTTTGTCATCATTTCAGAAAATTCTTTATTCATTTCATGATTAGTTGAACCAAAAATAATATCATTTACATAAACTTGTACTAGTTGGATATCATTTTTAGTTCTTTTAATAAAAAGAATATTATCTACTTTACCAATTTCAAAATTTGATTATAATAAAAAAGATAGTCTGTCATACCATGCTCTAGGAGCTTGTTTCAGACCATGTAGAGCTTTCTTAATTTTGAAAACATAGTTTGGAAAATTTTCATCATAAACTTCTTTTTTCACAAATCCATTTAGAAAAGCACTTTTAACATCCATTTGAAATAATTTGAAATAATTATAGTTTGCAAAAGCAAGTAGAATTCTAATGGTTTCTAATCTTTCTACGGGTGCAAAGGTTTCATCAAAATCTATTCCTTCTTCTTGACAATAACCTTGTGCGACTAATCGAGCTTTATTTCTAACGACCTCACCTAGTTCATTCATTTTATTTTGTAAACCCATTTAGTTCGTATTATAGTTTTATTCTTAGGTCTAGGAACAAGTTCCTAAACATCATTTCTAGTGATCGATTCAGTTCTTCTTGCATAGCCAGAATCCATGAATCATCAGACGATGCTTCCTTTGGATTTTTAGGTTCAACAGATGATATAAAAGCTACGTTACTCATGTTATTTAGTTGATTTCTAGTTCAAACAATAGATTCAACATTTCCTAGTATATATTCTATAGGATGATCTTTTAAAAGCTTAACCTTTTTATTTGGATGAATAAGTTTATTACTTGTTTCAATTGATTGACAATTTAGAGTAGCAAAATCTTCTTCATCATTAATTTGTTCAACATCTTTGAAATTTTCATCAAACAAAACATGCATTGTTTCTTCAATTGTATTAGTTCTTAAATTGAAAACTCTGTATGCTTTACTTCTATTAGAATATCCGATAAAGATTTCTTTGTCGGATTTAGGCTCAAATTTATCCAAATTGTCTTTTGTATTTAGAATAAAACATTTACTTCCAAAAATTATAAAATAAGATACCTTTGGTTTCTTCTTGTAAAGAAGTTCATAAGGTGTTTTATCAGTTAATGGCCTAATTAATATTCTATTCAAAACATAGCAAGCTGTAGCGACTGCTTCAGCCCAAAAATATTTTGGTAAATTACTATTTGAAAGCATTGTTCTAGCACACTCTTGAATTGTCCTATTTTTACGTTCTACCCCTTCGTTTTGTTGTGGAGTTCTTGAAAAAGAGAAATTATGAGTTAATCCCTTTTTATTGCAGAATCTCTCAAAATTTTCATTTTCAATTTCCCCACCGTGATCACTATGAACAGTTATAATTTTTAAAGAAAGTTGGTTTTGAAGTCTTTTTGTAAAAAAATTAAATGAATCAAAAGTATCACTTTTATGTGTCATAAAGATTGTCCATGTAAACCTAGAATAATCATCTACAATTACAAAGACAGACCAAACAAATCTAGATGAAGTAACTCTAGAGGTTTTGAAGTTGAAATCATATCTTTTAATTTGAAAGAATTCTTCCTAAGTTTTTCTAATTAACAAGCATTACATATACTATCTATTTTAAAATTCATTCTAGGGTGACCTCTTACTAGATTAAGTTTAGATAGTCTAGATAAGAGTTTAAAATTCAAATGCTCAAATCTTTTATGCCAAATCCAAGGGTCACTTGTAGTAGTCAAAAGACATAGATTATCGTTTGAGATTTTCATACTAAAAATATAAATATTTTTCTTCCTCATTCCTTCAAATATAATATTTGAATTATTATCTTCGATGTGACACTTATCTTTTTCAAATTTAATTTTGTATCCTTTATCGCAAAATTGACTAATGCTAAGTTGATTGTGTTTCAGATTCTTAACTAATAAACCATTAGAAATAGTAGGAGTTTTAGAGTTACTGACATTGCCAATGCCAATCACATATCCTTTTGAGTTATCTACAAAATTAAACAAACCTCCATCTCTATAGACAATATCATTTAGTATATCTGGATTACCTGTCATGTGTCTTAAACATCCACTATCAAGTATCCACTTATTCTTCTTGATTTGCACAATTTGTCCATTGAGTATTGATTCTTCAAAATCCATATAACATTTTCCTTTCTGCACAAAATAAAAATTGGTAGATAACTTGATTTTCTATAATAAGTATATGCAGACTTACGAGACAATGATGATTTGAACGATGTTAAACCACTGTTAACAAAATCCCAAAAAATAGCCATTTTAAAAACTTTTTTCAAAATTCAAATTATGAAAACTTTGAAAACCAATGCTCCGATACCAAATGTGAGAAATGCGGATTACGGATCTTAAGGCTGGCATAACACTAGGGGTGAATAGTGTTTTGTGGATTTTCTAAATCTTTTTGAAACATATGTAATTTAATCAGCAACAAATGCAATTCACAGACACGGATATAATCACAAAATCAGACACAGATGCAAATACTAAGTAAAAGCAATAAAGGAAAGAACACACCAGGATTTTATACTGGTTCGGAGTTACCCTACATCCAGTCCCATACAATCGTACAGATTTCTTATCAAAATAGTCTTCCAGATTACTTCCTCGGTTTCAAGGCTACGAGGTACACCCTCCTGTATTTGAGTTTAGGGAAACTCTGTTGATTTAACCAGGCTACAAGATCACCTAATTGATTTTTGAGGCTAGAATCACACCCAATTGATTTCAAGGCTCAACCACACCTTTTACTCAATAGTTTGATGTACAAAGATCCAATAACTCTTAATAGCGCTGAGATCTTATGGAGAGAGTGGCAGAGAATCAAATAAGAGATAAACTTGATTCACTTAGTATTCTGGTAGTGTATAGGTTAGAATTTTTTAGAATAAATGTGGAAGATGAAGAGGAGATAAAACAAGTAAAATCCGATGAAAAATTCGTTTAGGACTACTGATATTTATAGGAGATCAACAGCCATATCTATTCAAGAAAGAATACGCCGAATAGAACTTCTTTTAAAAATTTGAATTTTGAATTTAACAGGCACTATGTCGACATGGGGGGTTGAAGGATGTCGACGTGCTCTAGGAAAAAATGGTGATTTGATTTTTTTTATTAAAATTTGTTTCTATAATTTGTTAAAACAATTTCTAAACTTTGTAAATATATTTGAATATAGTTTAAACATATAAAAAAGAGTTTAGAAGTAATTTTAATATATATAATCTTAATCTATAAAGCGATTTAAAATATGAGTATATAAATATTTTAAAGCTAAATATTTAAAACAAGAGATGGTTTAAAAACAAGGATAATTTTGAAATCAAAATATAAAAAATGATAAAGGTAATTTTGAGGCTAAAATATTTCAAACAAGAGAGATGTCTTTTCGAAAAGAAGGTTTTGAATACATTTTAAAATAAGAGATATATTTTTGAAAAGCATTTTCATGAAATTAGTGGATATCAAGTAGGACCACTATATGTTCCACTAGAGATTGTCGTGGGTTCCATCCCACTAGGGTTCCATCCCTTTAACAAGCTAGAAGTGGATTCCATTTCACGAATAAATTTCAAATAAAGATGTAAGTGCTTTCAAGAAGTTTTTAACATAATTCTAGACTCAATACTTATCTTATACAATTGAAATCTTGAACACTTGATATCTTGATATCTTCAGCCTTGAATCTTTATACTGTACAGTCCTCATTCTTGGTACCTATATGTTTATATTCGGCATATACATATATATCTAAACTATAATGTTAGTATTTATATTTTATAACAAGTGCTAAGGTTGTTGTCATCAAAACCATCATCTCAAGGACTAACACACCTCCACTAGCATAACATCCCACCAACACAAAACCTCCTCTTAAAGTTGTCTAGAAGCAGGTCCTCTCCTTGTTAAGGTTTCAAGCACCATGTCATCAAAGATCTGCTTATTAATGCAGAACCTTGCTTGATCTCAATGAATGACTCCATCCTTGTAACGATCCAAAATTTTTGATCCGAAAATTTCAGATAGTTAGGGAAAGAAGAAAGAGATAGAAGAAGAAGAAGAAACACCAGAAAGATTCTCACGTTCGCAGCGGATGAAAATATAATATCAGATAATAACTGTTTACAAAAGAATTCTGTATCTGTCAAATACATTTATAATACATCAGAGTTACACATATATACAGACACTGGATATGCACAATCATCATATCTCAGATATACAATAATATAATATAGCGAAAATACTCCATACGTTCTTGCCATCCAGCTCGCCTCCTGAGCTCCAGAACGTCCTTACGTGAAAATCTGTAATACTCGGTCTGACCCGAGCATTACATCAAAGTAACACTCGGGTCAGGCTGGAAACCAGCGTGAGTGAACCCATCTAACATGGAATACAAAAGCATGAACTTAAATAAACCCGGGGTAACTTGTATCAATTACAAATTCACAAATTGTTATAGACATTACTTATTTCATTCACAAATTTCTAAGTACCAAAAACTTAGATTAAATAGTCCAATTCTCTTAAATCATTCCATTTCCAGTTTAGTGATTTCACATAACAATTTATAAAGAATCAATGTGATTTTGGGTATTCACTAATACCCGACTCAGGTCTCTTTGAATTCAATGTCATCGAACCCAAGTTATTCAATTAAATACAATTCAACTTTAATTACCGGATATCACTTTTACACAGCAATTCTTAATTACGGATATCAACTTGAAATATGATTTTATTTTTAAAATTAAACAATTCAAACACTTAATTTTTAAATACACTTAAAATCTTAGAATATCCTTTTCAAACATATTGGATTAAAATAACATTTAACCTTGAAATCCAAATGTCATATCCTTTAAACTTATTCATTTAAAATGAATTTTAAAAATCAAATCTACATTCCTTTATATTTTCTTTGAATGTAACTTTAACTAGAAACATTCATATTTCAATCTCATTTGAATTTCTTAAATCTTGATCAAATATTTTGAATTGAAAATATATTGAATTAAAAAGTCAAAATCAATTTAGTTAACCACTTTAAAATCAACAATCTTATACATTTGAATTTGAAATTATATTAAATTAAAGTACCCTTAAAATTTGATTCCACTTGTTTGAAAACTTGTTTACAACTTAACCCTTAATTTTCTTCTTACAGGACTTTGATTTAAAAATCTACAGGCTTGATTATCTTCCTACAAATCTTGCATCTACTCAGCTCAGATATACAAAACATCATACCCGAGTTAACCCTTCAACAAACCCGAGCTTGCCTTCGAGACAAACCCCCACTCAAAATCTTCGAGACCATCGCGTAAAAAATCAAAGTAAACCCGAGCTCGTCCTTCGTTCCCAAACCCAAACTTCGCCTAACACCAGAATCATGCTCGTACACGTGCACCAGCTACTCTGACCACCGGAGGTCATCGCGGCCACCTTCGACAACCATACGGACCCACATGACCACAAATGATCACCCAGATCTCACGAAAATCCCGCGAGACAAAAACGATGCATCTTGATCGAAACAGGAACCATTCTAGATCAACACAAACCCCTCGTCACCGACGATCCTACCTCCTGAGTTCACGTCGACTTCACCGAAGCAGCGCCACACTCTGATGAACCATTTCCCCCAATCGCGATCGACTATGATGCGCTACCGTCGTCCCATTCGCCTGGACAACATAGACGAACCAAACCCATGGCAAAACCCTACTTCACCGTCTTGCCGCCGCCTCGGTGAACGTTAAACTCTCCGATTATTTTTCCCAAGACCTCTGCCCTTCCAACCACCTCCAAGCTCGATCTCGACCCCTCCAAATTCATCAGTCGCTAGAAATTGAGCAGAACGTAATCACGTTCAACTCGTGATTGCTCTAGAAATGGAGACTTAAAAATCACAAATTTATTTTTTAAAAATCATAGATTTTGTTAACAAATCCATCTATATGCCTGAAACATTCAATTATTCAAATCAAGATTTTGGTATGTGAAAAATTTCCACTGAAATTCCTACTTTATGCTAAAGCTACCCTTAGATCTTATCTAAAATGTTTTTGGATAAAATATTGTGTCACAAGACATACATGTTTGTTTAAAATGAATCAGGGGAGAGATTTTAAAGCTTGTTCAAGATTTGAAACCTGTATGACTAAAACAGAGTAATCATTTTGTTCAGATATGCACACCCTGAAAATCATATATAAAGATAACCACATGCAAACTTACTGAGGATACATGTAATTCATATCATACTTTGTTTCCAAATGATCACAGCGTACAATAGGAACTTAGTTTACTCACTGTTTGATATGCTTTAAGAAGAAAATATGCTGCTTGCTTCCTACTTGATCCATTCGAACTTGAGCTGCTTTGATTTTTTTTAAGTTGTAATGGCAACTTGTTTATATTTTATTCTTCTCTGGCTATCTTTTTTTTGAATGCAAGAACATGGACAAGGCAGTGATGGGTGTATCTATATACATAGTGAAAGCGTGCGGTGTAAGCCTGAGGCCTTTGTACAGGCTATATACTTTACATCTTTATTTTCTTTTGAGTGATTGATTTTTATCCGACCTGATTTGATTCAATATGTACTTGACTAGATATTTTCTTTTTGATGATGTATCCTACCATGTTTACATTTATTACTACCTGAATTGATATATAGATATGCATACATATTCTTTTGTATGTGTATATACATAGTTATGAACTTATCCTTTTATTCTTGCATTTGTATTTTTCATTATCCTGCACATATATGTTTGTGTTCACACCTATTTCATTTACTTAGACATAGTTATATATGCATGTATATTTACTTTTTTCCTTGCCACTATTTCATATAACATATATGCATATACATTTATTTGTGTATTATTATCATATACATACATATTTTTTTCTTCTTTGTTTCCATACACATTTCTTTTGTATATATTGTCATTATATATATTCACATTTATACACCTTCCTATATTTTACTTCATATAAGCATCTATACATATATATACATATTTATATACTTGTATACGTCTACACTTATATATATATATATATATATATATATATATTTTCAACATCATAAAGTTTGTATATATTTATCTATATATATATTTATTTGTATTTGTAGTTATGGTTATTTTATCTTAATTTAAATGATGGAGTTTATTTTTTATGAGATTTTCATATCCAGGGATTTAATATTTATTATAGTTTTCAAATCAATATATATATATATATATATATCCAAATATCTTTATTTATTAGAAATTCATTTGTTTGGTTAGTCAATCTTAATATTCCAATAATAAAATCTGTTAATTTCCCGATTAACAGACGCCCAAGAATCTGAGTCGTTACATTCCTTCCCCCTATGAATCTTTTTGTCCTTGAAAAGGAACGAAGCCAGAATTATTAAAATGCTTAAAATCAGATAAATTTTCTTTGATCATTTTTAAAATACTTTAAAAATCTATATAATATTACTACAATAGTTTTTATAGAAATGCTTTTATAACTCAATGTTTTGACAAGTCCATCTTGTTCTCATAGAAATTCGATCATACATTGATCATGCGTATGACTGAAAATCTATAAGTGCTTGGCATACCCGTTTTCAACATCCAGTGAAAATACTTTGAAAAATAATTTTATTGAAAATATCGAAAATAGTTTTTGAAAATAGAGGAAATATCTTTGGTGAGAATGCTCTGGAAATCATCACCCCTATCCATGGTCGCAGTTACATCCTGGGTTACGTTGCCATCGCAGCAAAAGTCCATGTAACTGTAGGCACTCTGCGCCCCTCGATTACGCCATGGAACCCACAACAGATCGTAGTTACATTCCAGGGTTACGTTGCCATCACACCAAAAGTGCATGTAACTGTGGGCATCAGCGCCCTCGGTTTCGCTGTCAAAAATGAAACTTCTCCACTCCCACATAGGTCGCAGTCTACCGATGTAAAATCAAACGCAGACTGTTGGCTCTCAGCAGCACGCACGACTTTTGCTATGTTACCACAGGTCGCAGTCTACCGATGTAATATCAAACGTAGACTGTTGGCTCTCAGCAGCACACATGACTTTCGCTATGGTCTGCAGTAGATCACTGTGACATCGAGTTACACTGTCGTCACAACATAACCCAAATGCCTCTGTAGGCATCAACGCCCTCGACTTTCGCTACACACTACTCATAATCCTCAGGAACTAGTTTTGTCTGGACTCCTCATAGGATCAACTTTAGAACCTTCCCCTTTGAGGCTCAAGGAAGTACCAACCTATGGTACTCCTAAGAAGTTCATTTCATGGGAGCGCCTTTTCCCCCAGAGCCATTTTCAAAACACTTTATACTATACACATATAGTATCTTCCAAATCGTACACCTAGTATGATCTCATACAAAGCTCCTTTACGCAAAATCAATTATCCCATAATCGATAATTCTCAAATTAGGCTTTTCCAAATCCAATATTGATTTCACCCAAAAATCAAAAGCCTTTCCAAATCTAAAGGTTCCCAAAACCTTTTTCCACAATCCTCATATGATCCTTTATATATATATATATATAACCTTGATAAAAATCTTTGGATCATTTCAAACTTGTATAATTTCCCCTTTTATACTTCAAACACTTTCAAAATCCTTTTTTACGGCAATAGATTCAACAAGGGGAGATTTATCTTATATAACAAAGATATATAACTTTATTTATTCCAATTAAATATTCAAATTTGATTTCTCTATAAAGTCTCTTTTATCATAGAAATTTCATATTAGTCTCATTCAAACCCGTACGATGTACACATATCATCCGTACGCTATATTAATCTGATCGCTCACTCGATCACACAATTTCACTTCCGAACTAGTATCGTCCACCCGACTTCGTAGTGCGGACACAGATCTGGTTTCTTGATCAGAAACCGTCATTCTCCTAGCATAGCCTAACTATGATAGAGAATATCCAGAACCGATCAATAATCCATATCCAGGTTCGCCGTCGAAAATCGAGTGAAAAATCCCGACTTGGATCGATATAACTATCTCTAAATTCCGTGCTCGAATCTGAATCAAATCATTATGCGAATAGAATAATATACGTACATCCTACGTGTTTATCTTCATTGATTATTAGCTAAATCATTCTCTTTTCTATTCACATTCACTTTAATTTCATTCACTTACTCACAATTGCTTAAATCCTCATCTGGAGTATCACCTCAATTCTTATCTCAAATGGATGTTTAATCATAAACAGTTTGAACTCTGTCCAGCTTAAATTCAAAAAATGGCTTGAAAAGTTTTAAAATAGATAAGTAGTTGAAAAAATTAATAATTTGTAAAGTAGCTATAAAATAGTTAAGTAATTGTAAAATAGTTGGAAAATAGTTAAATAGTTTCACAGATTTTAGATAATTGCAAAATAGTTGTAAAATAGTAATTAATTTATAAAATAGTTGACAAATAGTAATTAGTTTATAAAACAATTGAAAAATTGCTAAATAGTTTCAAAATAAGTGTAGAATAAGTATAAAATAGTTTGGGGTTTAAAAAGAAAGGTTGTATGTAGTAAACAGATAGGAAAATAGGTTAAGTATAGTTTATATTAAAATATTTTATTTTGAAAAATGTTTCAGAGCCCAACTGTTCAATTCCCAATCTCCATTTCCAATTAATTCAATTTAAATTTCCACTCCCATTTAAATTGACTCAACTCCAATTTAAATGCTTCAATTTCCATTGAAATTGATTTAACCCCAATTCAAGTTGAATTAACCTCAATTTCTATCCACAATCAAATCAAATTCCATTTGAATTCGAAACTATTTAACTTTAATCACAATTTCAATTAATTCAAATAAATTTCAAATTGAACCAATTTCAATTCATATCAATTTAAATTTTGAATTAATCCTAATTCCCATTTGAATTTGAACTAATTCAATTCAAATTTCAACTTTAAGCCATTTCGAAATATAAATTCAAGTTAAATTTTAAATGTTGATTTAATCCCTTAAATCAAATTAACTTTTATTTTTAAATCAACAATCTAAACCTTTAAACAATTAAATTCCGAGTCAGAATTTCAAAATTCCATTTTAAATTATCTCTACTTAACTTATTTCGATGTTCAATTAAGAATTCAAAAACAATTTTATCGTCAAAATCCAATTTTACTACTGAATTTTAACTTCAAAACCCATTCTCAGTTTCATTTTGAAATTTCGAATTCAGGTTGCTTGTTAAATTACTTAACTTTCCCAAAGTTAAATTCAATTCATTTATTCAGTCAACTTTACTCAAATTCGAATTCCCACTTTAAATTTTCAATTTTTTTATAATATTCTTTCTTGCTTATAAGTTCAAAGACTTAACACCTTGGGTATCACATCTCATTTCAAATTTAAAACTCAACATTTAGAGTTTATTTCAAACCGTCTTTGATATTGTGTATATTCCTCATATATATACATATTACTTCCCTTACGCACCAAGTTATCCCTAAATTTGAAACCACCTTTGATTTTAATTCAAAACAAATTTCTTTAATTTCCAAACAACACTTGGTTGAAATATAACCCTTTTAATTAAATACATTAAATAATATTATTTATTATTCTTTGTCACTTTGAAACAATTTTCAAATTTCTGGACCTAGATTTAAAACTTCACAATTTGGATCATCTTAAGTTCCAATTTATAAGTCATACTTACCCAAATGTTTTACTTCCTTAAAACTGGGTTTTACTTCCTTAAAACAATTCGTTATTAAATACAATAACCATTTATGATAATAACCAAGATTATCATATCTGGAAATCAGTTCATTATTATCTTATTCTGAAACTCTTCCCAAATTCAAGATTTTAATTTTAGTTTGAATCCATTTCAAACTTATCTTTGTTTAATTCCAATTTGGTTGTATTTCTATTACTTAATTTAATTCCAATAATTTAACAACCAATTTCCTTAATATTAGAAAGAAATATCGCTTTATATATCAAGTATATTCTTATATAAAATCATTTAAAATCTTTATATAAGAAAATAACAAGTACGCTCTCATACACACACACACACACACACACACTCAACTCATTCTAGGGTACCACTGACCCTATCCTTAATGAGTATCCCCCACCAGAGCCAAGGTTCTCGCTTAACCTTCAGCTCTGATACCAACTGTAACGACCCGAAATTTTCAATCCCGAAAATTTCGGATAGTTAGGGAAAGAAGAAAGAGATAGAAGAAGAAGAAGAAGAAACACCACAAAGATTCTCACATTCGCAGCGGATGAAAATATAATATCAGATAATAACAGTTTACAAAAGAATTCTGGATTTGTCAAATACATTTATAATACATCAGAGTTACACATATATACAGACACTGGATATACACAATCATCATATCTCAGATATACAACAATATAATACAGCGGAAACACCCTTTACATTCTTTCCATCCAGCTCGCCTCCTGATCTCCAGAATGTCCTTACCTGAAAATCTATAATATTCGGTCTGACCTGAGCATTACATCAAAGTAACACCCGGGTTAGGCTAGAAACCAGCGTGAGTAAACCCATTTAACATGGAATACAAAAGCACACAACTTATATAAACCCAGGGTAACTTGTAACAATTACAAATTCACAAATTGTTATAGACATTACTTATTTCATTTACAAATTTCTAAGTACCAAAAACATAGATTAAATAGTTCAATTCTCTTAAATCATTCCATTTCCAGTTTAGTGATTTCGCATAACAATTTACAAAGAATCAAAGTGGTTTCGGGTATTCACTAATACCCGACTCCGGTCTCTTCGAATTCAATGTCATCAAACCCAAGTTATTCAATTAAATACAATTCAACTTTAATTACCGGATATCACTTTTACACAGCAATTCTTAATCGATAGAAAATCACATTATCATCGACCACCCAACATATCATATCACAAAGCAATTCATATCAGAAATATCAACCAATTCAAGCACTCACCACCATTCAATTATTCATAAGCAAGATTGATCACTTTCATTAATTACATTAATTAATGATCCTCTAATTACTTTCATTAATTTCATTTAATAATTAATCTTTAACTTAATTACAATCATTAATCACCCTTGATTAATCACAATCAGAAATTATTTTCTTAAATTACTCCATCGATTAAACCAGCTCCTTGATTAATTATATTGATAAATCTTTTAATTACTCTGAGTAATTATCACTTAATTCCTTCCACCAAGTAATTATCCTAAATTACTTCCCATCAAGTAATTTATTTTAATTAATTACATCCAGTAATTATCCACTCATTACTTCACTAAGTAATTACACCTCATTACTTCACTAAGTAATTACACCTCATTAATTACCTTAAGTAATTATACTTAATCTTTAATTAATTACATCTATTAATTAACTTCCCATAACTTTTATCAGTTAATTCTTAAATTAATTACACTAAGTAATTAATTATTAATTACTTCTACTAAGCAATTATTCTTCATATTAATCACCAGGTATTTAACCCAAAACTACTATCAATCTTCATTTAATTACACTCCGTCATTACCATTACTAATTACTTCATTCGGGAATTGTCCTTAATTACAAATAAGTAATTAACCTTTAGTTTACTTGATTAATTAATTACTCTTAATTAATCTCAACTTACCAATTTTTAAGAATAACTTGCATTTATATTAAATATCTTCATTAAGACCATTTTAGAAATCAACTTGAAATATGATTTTATTTTTAAAATAAAACAATTCAAACACTTAATTTTTAAATACACTTAAAATCTTAGAATATCCTTTCAAACATATTGGATTAAAACAACATTTAACCTTGAAATCCAAATGTCATATCCTTTAAACTTGTTCATTTAAAATGAATTTTAAAAATCAAATTTACATTCCTTTATAATTTCTTTGAATGTAACTTTAACTAGAAACTTTCATATTTCAATCTCATTTGAATTTCTTAAATCCTGATTAAATATTTTGAATTGAAAATATATTGAATTAAATAGTCAAAATCAATTTAGTTCACCACTTTAAAATCAACAATCTTATACATTTGAATTTGAAATTATATTAAATTAAAATACCCTTAAAATTTGATTTCCACTTGGTTGAAAACTTGTTTACAACTTAACCCTTAATTTTCTTCTTACAGGACTTTGATTTAAAAATCCGCAGGCTTGATTATCTTCCTACAAATCTTGCATCTACTCAGCTCAGATATACAAAACATCATACCCGAGTTAACCCTTCAACAAACTCGAGCTTACCTTCGAGACAAACCTCCACTCAAAATCTTCGAGACCATCGCGTAAAAAAATGAAGTAAACCCGAGCTCGTCCTTCGTTCCCAAACCCAAACTTCGCCTGACACCAGAATCATGCTCATGCACGTGCACCAGTTACTCTGACTACCGGAGGTCATCGCGGCCACATTCGACAACCATACGAACCCACATGACCACAAACGATCACCCAGATCTCACGAAAATCCCTCGAGACAAAAACGTTGCATCTCGATCGAAACAGGAACCATTCCAGATCAACACAATCCCCTCGCCACTGACGATCCTACCCCTAGAGTTCATGTCGACTTCACCGAAGCAGCACCACACTCTGACGAACCATTTCCCCCTGTCGCGATCGACTACGATGCGCTACCATCGTCCCATTCGCCTCGACAACACAGACGAACCATTTTCCCCTATCGCGATCGACTATGATGCGCTACCATCGTCCCATTCACCTCGACAACACAGACGAACCAAACCCACAGCAAAACTCTACTTCACCATCTTGCCGCCGCCTCGGTGAACGTTAAACTCTCCGATTATTTTTCCCAAGACCTCCGCCCTTCCAACCACCTCCAGGCACGATCTCGACCCCTCCAGATTCATCAGTCGCCAGAAATTGAGCAGAACGTAAATCACGTTCAACTCGCGATTGCTCTTGAAATGGAGACTTAAAAGTCACAAATTTATTTTTAAAAAACATAGATTTTGTTAACAAATCCATCTATAAGCCTGGAACATTCAATTATTCAAATCAAGATTTTGATATGTGGGAAATTTCCACTGAAATTCGTACTTTATGCTGAAGATACCTTTAGATCTTATCTAAAATGTTTTTAGATCAAATATTCTATCATAACACATACATGTTTGTTTAAAATGAATCAGGGAAAAGATTTTAAAGCTTGTTCTAGATTTGAAACCTGTATGACTAAAACAGAGTAATCATTTTGTTCAGATATGCACACCCTGAAAATCATATATAAAGATAACCACATGCAAACTTACTGAGGATACATGTAATTCATATCATACTTTGTTTCCAAATGATCACAGCGTACAATAGGAACTTAGTTTACTCACTGTTTGATATGCTTTAAGAAGAAAATATGCTGCTTGCTTCCTACTTGATCCATTCGAACTTGAGCTGCTTTGATTTTTTTTAAGTTGTAATGGCAACTTGTTTATATTTTATTCTTCTCTGGCTATCTTTTTTTTGAATGCAAGAACATGGACAAGGCAGTGATGGGTGTATCTATATACATAGTGAAAGCGTGCGGTGTAAGCCTGAGGCCTTTGTACAGGCTATATACTTTACATCTTTATTTTCTTTTGAGTGATTGATTTTTATCCGACCTGATTTGATTCAATATGTACTTGACTAGATATTTTCTTTTTGATGATGTCTCCTACCATGTTTACATTTATTACTACCTGAATTGATATATAGATATGCATACATATTCTTTTGTATGTGTATATACATAGTTATGAACTTATCCTTTTATTCTTGCATTTGTATTTTTCATTATCCTGCACATATATGTTTGTGTTCACACCTATTTCATTTACTTAGACATAGTTATATATGCATGTATATTTACTTTTTTCCTTGCCACTATTTCATATAACATATATGCATATACATTTATTTGTGTATTATTATCATATACATACATATTTTTTTCTTCTTTGTTTCCATACACATTTCTTTTGTATATATTGTCATTATATATATAAATATATATTCACATTTATACACCTTCCTATATTTTACTTCATATACGCATCTATACATATATATACATATTTATATACTTGTACATGTCTACACTTATATATATATATATGTTCAACATCATAAAGTTTTTATATATTTATCTATATATATTTATATGTATTTTGTAGTTATGGTTATTTTATCTTAATTTAAACGGTGGAGTTTATTATTTATTTTTTTATGAGATTTTCATATCCAGGGATTCAATATTTATTATAGTTTTCAAATCAATTTATATATATTCAAATATCTTTATTTATCAGAAATTCATTTGTTTGGTTAGTCAATATTAATAGTCCAATAATAAAATCAGTTAATTTCTCGATTAACAGACATCCAAGAATCTGGGTCATCACAATCCTAATATATGATTATCTCCCATACAAGGGAAATCTTTGTGGGAAACAATATGGTATAAATTATACTAGTGTGGATGGACCTTAAGGCTACTATAACACTAAAAGTGAGTGAATGGTGTTTTATAACTAACATAGAAATTTTCTAAATAGTTCCATGATTTGAATCAAGACACAAATAATCAACACATATATATTAACTAGCAGTCACAGATATATAAATATATATAAAGGCAGCAAAAATAAAGTAAAAGTAAGAGAGATGACGCCAAGAGTTTTATACTGGTTCATATTTACCAATCCTACATCTAGTCTTGTACAATATTAATACATATTTTCTTCAACAACTACTTTAATTAGGTAGGAAGCAAACCAAAATACAATCTTGATTTCAAGGCAACAAGATACACCCTCTTGACTTTCCAAGCTCAGGGTAGACTCTGTTGATTTACCGGGCAATAAGATCACCTACTTGATTAAAACGGGCTGTTAGTCCCTGAGAAGTTGGTTTTGATGACAACAACCTTAGAATAAGATTATAAAATATAAATACTAACATTATTGTTTATATATATATATGTATATGTAGGATTTAACCATGCAGGTACCAAGAATGAAGACCATACAGTATAGAGATTCAAGACTGAAGATATCAAGATTGAAGACTCATGAATATCAAAATTATCAAGAGTTCAAGATTTCAATATAAGTAATTTAGTTAGGAATTTTGTTAAAAATCCTAGAAAAGCATTGGCATCTTAAAATCCATTTTATACGTGGAATGGAATCCACTTCGAGCCCATTAAAGGGATGAAACCCTAAGTAGGATGGAACCTACGAAAAATCTAGTGGAACATTGTTTTATATCCACTAACTTTTATTCAAATGTTCTACAAAATTATATCTTATTTTCAAAATGATTTCAAAACCTTCCTTTTAAAAGAATCAAAAAACATCTATCATGGTTTTAAAATACTTTTAGCCTCCAAATAATCTTTATCTTCAAAATCAAAGTATCCTTGGTTTTAAACTATCTTTTAATTATAATATATTTAACTTTTAATATTCATACTTAGATTTAAATATATAGTAAAATTTTATATATACCAAAATATTATTCTCTATACTTATTTATGTATTTTAACTAGAGTTAAGTATATTTATAAAGTTTAAAATAGTTTTAATACAAGATAGAAGTTATTTTCAAAGAAAAACAAATTACCAAAAATTGCTTAGGCCTGTCGACAACCTCAAGATACCCTTGTCGACAAGGTGGCAGTTTATTTCAAAAATTTGAATTTCAAAGGAAGTGTCTATTCGTCATATCCTTTCATGAATGGACATGATTTTTGTTCTACTAAAAATAGGGGTTGTTTTAAACGAATTTATATACATACATTCTCTGATTTCACTCCTCTTCTTCTTCCATATTTCTTTACATACATTTTTACCATTACTCTGCCGAAATCACCATTGAATCTAACTAGATCATCTCCGGTTTGATTCTCTATCACTATCTCAACAAGATCCAGTGCTATTTAGAGTTATAGGCTTCTTTGTAATAAATTGAGTGAGAAAAGATGTGATCGCATCCTGTGAAATCAATCAAGCGAGAAAAGGTGTGATTGTAGCCTGGGAAATCAATTGGGTGAACTTGTTGCCCGTAAAATCAAGTATCTCAACCCAGAGGATTGTGAATCTGGAGTGGTGTACCTCGTGGCCTTGAAATCGAGGGTGTAATTGTAAGAATTGATTTTGAAAGGTAATCCGTACTTGTGTTGCAGGACTGGATGTAGGGTAACTCCGAACCAGTATAAAATCTGGTGTGTTCTTTCTTTTATTGCTTTTACTTTATTTTTGCATCTATGTTTGATTCTATGATCATATATGTGCCTGAATATTGCATACATTTGTGTTCAAATTAATATAAACTCAAAAAGAATTAGTAATTCCTTAAAACACTATTCACCCCCTCCCGCTCTAGTGTTAATTCTAGCCTTAAGATCCGTAATCCGCATTTCTCACACGGGCAACAAACACACGCATTTCATTCGAACGGGCAACAAGCATACCCATTTGATTTAAACAGGCAACAAGCACACCCATACAAAATAGTAGTTGATAGTTGTTGATTCTAAATACAAACAGTTGTACTTGTATACACAATATCCAATAGCCCTTTTATAGCACTTTAATCATTGAATTGGTAAAAGAAAATTTTAGAACAACATGAGAATGATTTGAACACTTGTAAAATGGTGAGTGGATTATTAAGAATGAATATAGTGAAGTATAAATTAAATTTGAGTGGATTTGAAGAGTAATGAAAGTCGATTTCATGAAATATATAACGAGAATTTAGAGTAAGAAGAATGTGTTAATACCTTGGTTATTGATTTCGATGACAACAACCATATAAAATATTGATACTAAAGTTTTTCCAAGTTATATAGTACGTAATGCAGAATATTACACAAAAGCTGAATTGAAGACTATACGGTATAGAGTCTCAAGATAAAAAAACAAAGAATCATGAGTTCAGAGATAGAGAATGAAGATTTCAAGGTTATAGTTCAGTATATAGAGTAATTAGTAAATATTATTAAAGTCCTTGATAGCAATTTCCGATCTCTATTTCCAATTTTTGATATTTGATATTTTATACGTAAAAATTATTTTAGTTTCAAAATACTTTATAAAAGTTTTTTAAATGTAGAAATATTTAAAATCTTTGTTCAAAATATTTTAAAGTAAAGAATTTTCAAAATTAAAAAAAAAACAATCTTCGTTTTAACTAGCATATGTCCATATACATATTTAGGATATGTCAACATACATGTTGCTAAATGGTTTTTCAAATTTTGAATGGAAATGTCTATTCCAGAGAACCCTTCATGAATGGATACATTTGTTCACTCACTATATGTAGGGGAGTGCAAAACGAATTTTTAATAATTAATTACTTACTTGCTTCCCACTCCTTACTCTCTTGAAAAATATACTATATTCTCTTCAGAATCATATAGAATCAATTCATACTTCATTGTATTGATTTAGTATAACTTTATTACTATTTTAGAAACATATCTCTCTTATTTCAAAGATCAAAGTGCTATCTAAGAGGCTTTGTAACAATCCGCACCTTAATGAGCCTAAATTTCGACAAAAATCGAAACTCATGTCCATTAAAGCACAGATCGTTGGATTTAGTACCTGCAAATAAGCATGAGCATTATCAAAGATTAATAGAAATCTAAAATCATAGCGAAAATAATAATAGGATAAGAATACTGACTATGACCACTACCATGTAGTTAATGGTATTTCATGGATAGTAGATTATCACATCAGTATTGAGCATTAGAGAAAGATGACTTTTCCAATAACAAAGCACATCCAGCTCCAGTGATCCGTTCCACCAAATTCTATATAGTAGGTTGCAATGAGGAGGGGTTCATAACAACGTTCTGGTGATTGGAAAAATATAAAATTTCCATAACATAAACTTATACGGATTGGTCTCCATTTAATAGTTATGCCCATCAAGGTTAGCAATTCTACTTTGACCTTGCATTGCATACACAATTACTTACTTATCCCTTCCCACGGTACGAAAAACTAATGAAGCCTTATCAACCACCCTATACTTTCAAACCCATTTGCCACTTAATACTTCCAAATATGAAGCGGGCTCCTATAATACTTTTAAGCAGAGAAACAGGCATATTCTTCCATTTAAGACCTTAATCAAGTAGACTACATCATTTAAGACCTATTTCCAAGGCGGTTTCCTAACAATATTGTCAATGGTTGGTGGGTCCTAGCTACAAGACCTCTAACCATTTTTTAAAGCTTCTGATATTTAGTGTCCAACTATTGCCGCATCTACACCGACAAAATCTTATCCATGTAATAAACAATACCCAAGCCACTTAATATCTTTGATTTTAAAAATAGGCAGACTCTGGTAATTTAAGATTTAATTAAGGATACCCTGTCATTTAAGACCTATCCCCAATGCATGCTTCTAAATGGTATTATTGTTATTATGGCCTTAGTAATGTAAGGCACTATCCCAAAGCTACTTAATACTTTCGAGTGGAAAATAGGTAGACTTTGGTCATTTAAGACCTTAATTAAGGTAGACCTCATCATTTAAGACCTATTTCTAGAAGCGTGCTCCTCAATGGTACCACCTAGCTATCATTGCTTGGAAATCTCATTGGGCTACTTAATACTTCTTTTAGAGGATAGAGGAGGACCCTACAATCACTTAAGACCTCAAACTTGAAGCTAACCTTTCCCAAGATATCCACTAACACTCATTAATTATATATGGCATCTCATTTGGTTACTTCTTTCAGTTGGGAGACGGACTCTTCAGCCACTTAAGACCTCAATACCGAAGTAAACCCTTTTTAGAGACATCCTTATTTATATATATGGAATCTTACTAGATTACTTAATACTTCAATTTAGGAGAGAGGCGGACCCTTCAGCCACTTAAGAACTCAAATCAGAAATGAACCCCTATGGAGATATCCGTCACCGCTCCTAGTTCCAAATTTGGACCATTTAATACTTTCCAATTATGAACGCAAGACTAATCTCTCACGTCGTCAGTAGTAAGTACACCCAAATGCTGATAGCCTCAAAGTGAAGGGCAATCTTCTGCATTGCTCTACATAGCTCGCATCACTAACCTACTAAGTCCAATTTACATTCTAAGTCATTATTTATATTATCTTAGGTAGTTATTAGACTTAGCTTACTAATTCCCTTTTTTATTTAAGACAAAAAGATTTACCTTAAATATTTATCTACCCATAAATCCTCGTTTAATGCTCATAAATGTCAATTTGCCCATAGAATCCTAATGGGCACTTCCTAAGACATTTATGTATGATTACTAATTTCAAATTAATAATCTTTTATGTCTGTTCCATTTTTATCAATCCTACTGATCCATTTACCTGATCAAATTATTGCAACTCCCATGTTTATTACCATTTATTGGAATCACAACCTTTTAAATTCTTTTCCCATCAGTTAATTATCCTAAATGCAAATATTACATGCAATCATCGTTATTATCTTTTTATTTAATTGTTATAAGTGCAGTAATTACGTACAAATATTTACTTCTATCAAATATGTTCTAGTTATATATACATTCACTAGAATATACTTCTCTATGTTAAATTGTTAGAATCGTATCTAAAAAGATTATCCGCTATAATTTTCATAAACTAGTCCAAAACTAAAGATTTACTTTAAAATATAAAGATTACATCGTCTGAAATTACAAGGAATGATCATTTCTTTTTATTACTGAAATAGACAGTGTAAACTACAATGAGTTCGTACTTTACACATCTTTTTCTCTTTTTATTTGCATCTATTCCTTGTCAGATCAACCGATGTATTTTTCTAAAGGGAATGAAATCAAAGTAATTTGCAAATATTAAACGGATCTAAATTCTAACAATTCCCAACGTAGAAAATTTTACTTTTCAATAAGATTAGGGTAATAGTCCAAATTTATACCATTATTATACAACTTATTTCAGGTCTGGAATAACCTTCGTTCAAATTAATATTCTAAATTCATACTTGTGGGACTGATTTTCGATCAGGTTATATATAATGCTAAATCAACTCATAAACAAGGATATACAGGGGATATTTATTATGTTCATATCATATTCAATTTGTTGCCAACAACTCATATACGATTATCCAATTAGGCATAAAAATCAGTTAAACACCAATGGGATAATTTTCATATAATAAAAAACTATAAAATTTCCCACTCACCTTTTAAGAGCGATCCAAATCTCCAGATCCAGACTAGAACATTTGATTCATCTCCAAATCTATTTTAATCCAAGAGATATGTATAAAAGGGCATATACATACATTAGAATTATAGATTTGAGAAGAGATTTGGGATTGGAGAGAAAATAAATACATATACATACATATACGTACATACATACATACATATACATATACATATATATATATAAGATCTCATATATACATATGGTTGTTTCTCTTCTCTTCTTCTTTTTATTATATTTCTACGCTTCTCCGATTTGTACGAGTATCTTATCTTTATAATTTAGAAAGAAAGTGGAGAAGAAGAAATGGCAGAGCTTAATTACCGCCTCCATAAAAATATAAGAAGAGAAGGGCTGAATTTATAGGTGTTAGAATTAACCAGAACCATTCGATTTAAAATATTAAATCTGTCCCATTGCGCCTAGGGTTATTGTAGCCACGAGGTCATCACCGATTGATCGCCTTTGGGTCAGCGGTCGACCGTCCCCAATAACGGGTTGGCTTGTGGGCTCAGGTAATTAATATAAACATTAATTTTTCTTATTTAATTATTTTCATTTCAAATTCGTTTTTCGTCCATAAGTTCGTCTGAACTCCGATCGCAAAACTTCAAATATAAATGTTGCTTAGAATTTCTCCACGAATGCAATGGTGCAAGTTTCATGATCAAATTCCATGTTTCACAAATTCCATTTTTCGAGCCTTATTAATTAACTAACTAACTACTTAAATATCTAACGCCAAATTACGGGGTGTTATATTCTTCCCCCTTAAAAGGAATTTCGTCCCCGAAATTTCATTAAAGACTAAGTCATGGTTTTTGCTCCTAATTATCCTAAACTATACAATCAATGAGTGTACAACAAATTTTCTACCAAATGTGCATAAGTGCATAATGTATTACTGTACAACCGCATAGAAAATATTTATGTAGAATGATTCTAAATCAGTCCTTCTATATGAATGCATTTCTTTTGAAAACACTTTTGAAAACATGATGTAAACAACCTATGTACATACCAGCAGTTCCATATGTATGTACTTTTTGAAAAACCTTTTAACAAAAACCCTTATACTCCTACAAATAGAAGCACGAAGCAACCAATTTTGCATCCACTTCCTGCAATCCAATAATCTATCGCATTGAAAAATTACTTCCTAAACTTTATTCCTATGCCAGCAAAAGGAATTTAAGTGCATAATTTAACATCCTTACCACTTTACAATCTTCATGTTCCCGTAGTATAGTGGAAATTTCCTTGCTGTCCCAGATTTACTTCAAATTTTCCACGTACAATATCTGTAAGGAGGCTTATTTTCAAGCTCTAAGACGGAACTAAGTCTAAAAATAGACTTACGAGCGTGGTCGATAAGGTAAATAGAAATTCCAAGGCTAAAACATTTTTTCCTTATTATCACTTATATTTATCTCATCGTCAAACCTAATGCACCGCTAAATTTGCCAGTTCTAACTCTACATGTCGTCCTTACGCCTAGCATGGGGCCTTCAAACTCAAAGTTTTCACAAAAATTCTTTCTCACTTTTCATATTTGTACGTCATTTGAAAAATAAAATCCCAAAATTTTAGATGCACATTTTCCCTTGAAATATAATTTTGAGAAAAAGCTCTAAATATAATTTAAGAGTAAAAAATAAGCAAAACATAAGACATTTTTTTCAAAAGTGAACTTTTAAAATTAATGGGAAATTTTTCAAAATATTTTCCTTCTAATTTTTTTTTGATAAATCAAGCCACAATTTCAACGTAGTCGAAAGTCTGTTATGCGCTAAACGCATAGACCAAACTCCAAAATTTTACAACTAACATTTACCCAAAAGTTTGACATTTTATTTAAAAATGTCAATACATCTATCATTCAAATTTTTTTGCTTTTAAGGAACATGAGCAATGACCCATGATATCGAAACAACTTTATCATGTCCTTTGCTAAAATTTTAATCTATTCTAAACTTCTAATCTTATATTGCTTTTACTATTAGTTAAGGGTCTTTATGAGATTCCCATATTTTTATTGTTTCTCTATTATGCATATATATATGAGAGGTTCGTATATCAGAAATAATCACACAGAAAATGAAAAGAAACTCATAATATCATTCGTGCCTTTTATTAGAGACAACTGGTCGTTTTACAACCTGATAACCAAAAAGAAAAGAACAAATGCTGGACGAAAAAAGACAATAGCACTATAACTCCTAAAATAATGCCTACCGACTACGAGATGCCTTGCTCCATGGTTGGAGGTCGAGCCATTGCTGCAACCCTTAAATGGTCATAGCATGTCGTTTATACCCCAAATCTCATGCCGCTGGCACTACTGATGTTGCCGATGGCTTCAGAATTTCCATCTTCCTAATGAAGGTTCTAATGATAGTAGAAGAAACCTTATACTAAACTGCCTCTACATAGAGGTTCACTTGTATTACCTAAAGACGAGAATGGCTTCGTGAAAATACAAAAGATGACCCTATGGAGTAAGAATCCTTGATCAACAAATTGACTCAAAAAGGTGCGGGTCCAATTGATGGCGATGTCGCCAATACTAGCATAGGTGATATTCCATGTCGTAGGACAAATCTAGTCGTAAATTTCCATCTTAGGGATGACATTATGCTGAATGATGCACTTAAACTAATGGGAAGTCGGACGTATATTATCCATCTTCCAAACACCGACATACTGGGAAAAGATTTGGTGCAAAATCTTTGAGTCGGTCATTCAAATGAGTCGGTCATTTTAAAATCATCCAAGTCCGCTTCCTTCACGTAGGGCCTCCAACATCTCAGCGAGATCATTATTAATTAGCTCAATCAAGATACCCTTCACCTTCGAACGAATCAAACCATTGTCCTATCAAAATTCTGCATCAAGATGAAATCGAAAAGGCAGATGCAGCATGGGTAACATTCCCACTCAAAGGTCTCGAAGCAAAGGATCGAGGCAAATCCTACCATGAGGAATAGCTCTTCCAACCTAAAAGCAGCGAAACCTTCTGTTCATTCCCGTCCAGCCAAGTGGCCTCTTGAGGATTGAGACCATAATGGTATGATGAAAAACTAACAATGTGGAAAGGTGTCGTAGGCTAAGAAGTGGTCGAAGGAAGTAAATAGGGTGTACATCTAGAGTGATGGTGGGGCGACATCTAATGTGCAAAACCAAAATGAAGGGGTGGCGAGGCTGCTGCTTCTAGGGAAAAACGACATTGCCTAGGGGATGAACGAAAGAAAATGGGTAATACTTGGATAAGGAGGAGGATGGAGATTGGGTTCGGCTTGTTGAGGCAGGAGGAACCAAAGAAGGCAACTGGAGGAATTCAGACGCGACTGTAATAGTTGCATTCTAGGTTCAAGTTGTGCCAAAACTCGTAAACAGGTAGACTTTTTTAGGTTTACCATTAAGTGATCAACTGTAAAATGGGCTTTGGGCGTTAGTTGAACCTAGACCTAATTAGGGTCGGATTAAATATTAATAATCATTTCGCATCCTTTGATTCAACACGATCCAAAAATTCATGTTCTAATCATAATGGTGCCAAAGCCTACCGCCTAGTCACGAACCATACTACAGCAATTCACAGTACTCCCAACAAAACTGCGGCGATCAACAATAATTCCGAAGACCCGAAAATATTCCAACTACTATTTCCTGCCTACTGCACACGAAAATCTTTCTTTAAATAGTTGGTGGGTGCAACAACACTTCAAACTACATACCCCAATAAAATTTAATGTCATTCCTATTTTATCCATATCTTAAAGAGAGAAAATATAAAAAACTCAATTTTATAAACCGAAAAATTACAGAGCTAATATATGCTCCTTTATACTTGTTTTTAAATAATAAAAACCATTTCATACCAAAACTTCCCTTAAAGTCATTATATATATATATATATATATATATATATATATATATATGTATATATATTTTAGGGTTTCCAAAAACCTTTTAAAACTACAAATTTCAAAAATTGGAAAAACTATTTTCTTGCCAAAAATCAAATCAAAATATTTATTGATATATACATATAGATATTTAAGGATTTAAAGAATTAATCTTTTATTTACAAATTTCTTAACACGACCATTCTAGTGGTATACGTGTTTCTTTGAAAATTAAAATTTCAAAACTTTCCCAAAACAAAGTTTCAAAATAAATCTTTGGAAAAAGAAATCCTTTGAAAACCCCTTTTTCAAAAATATAAGGCATTTCCAAAATATACTTTATAAAAATTCTCTCACAAGTTTTGAACTACGGACTTGACATTAATTATTCAAATAAAAATCTGGTTTGCCATCCAAGTGGTGATCAATGAATGCAACCTAGCACAAACTTGCTTCCAGACAATTATGACTTACAAATTCTAATTTTACATCCATCTGGAATAAATGTGTGTCTCATACCGGAACTCAAAATTCAAAATCACAAGGCAGCTAGAATCTCAATCGTCAGGTCGAACACCTCCGGTTTATGGGATTCAGCAATATGTCGTACTCATGCTCTTCATCAATAGCGCTTTACGCATCGTCGACACTCTATGGGGTACTTCAAAGTCGGCATAAAAATCTTAGCTCTAAGATACTTCCAACCCATAGTTGTGTTGCCTATTCTTTCAGAGTGGAACTATAACTACTTCTATAGTCGGAACTCTTAAGAGTTAAAATATGATATTATTAGATAGAAAAGTACGAATACGCTCTCAATTTATCCTAATTACTCTAATCTACTAGCATGGGATCTGATGCCAAATGTAACGACCCGAACTTTAATCGGCCTAAATTTTGACAAAAATCGAAACTCAAGTTCATCAAAGCACAGATCGTTGGACCTGGTACCTGCAAAAAAGCATGAGCGTTATAAGAGATTGATAGAAATCTAAACTCATAGTGGAAACAATAATAGGATAAGAATATCGACAATGACTACAACCTTGGAATTAATGGTATTCCTTAGATAATAGATTGTCACATCAGCATCGAGCATGAGAGAAAGCAGACTTCTCCAACAACAAAGCATATCCAACTTCACTTGTTCCCCTAAATTCTATCCTGTGGGTTGTAATGAGGAGGAAGTCGGAACAACGTTTTGGTGGTTAGAAAAATAAAAACTGTCCATAACATAAACTTATACTGATTGGTTTCCCTTTAGTAGTTATGTCCATCAAGGTTAGCAATTCTAATCTAACCTTGCATTGCACACACGATTACTTACTTACCCCTTTCCAAGGTACGAAATACTTATGAAGCCTTATCAACCATCTAATACTTTCAAGCCCATTTGCCACTTAATACTTCTAAATATGAATTGGGGTTCTATAATATTTTTAAAAAGAGAAATAGCCAGACTTTGCCATTTAAGACCTTAATCGAGATAGACCTCATCATTTAAGACCTATTCCCAAGGCGGTTTCCTAACAATGTTGTCAATGGTTAGTGGGTCCTAGTTACAAGACCTCTAGCCATTATTTAAGGCTTTCGACATTTAATGTCAAACTATTATCGCATCTATCGCTGATAAAAATTATAGCCATGTAATAAACAATACCCAAGCCACTTAATAACTTTTATTGGAAAATAGAGGGACTGGTCATTTAAAACCTTAACTAAGGTAAACCCCATCATTTAAGACCTATCCCCAAGGCGTGCTCCTAAATGGTACCATTGTTATTACAACTATAGCAATTTAAGAGACTATACCTAAGCCACTTCATACATCCAAGTGGAAAATAGTCAAACTTTGGTCATCTAAGACCTTAATTAAGGTAGACCCCATCATTTAAGACCTCTTTCCAAAAGCATGCTCCTCAATGGCACTATCTAGCTGTTATTGCTTGGATGTCTCATTGGGCTACTTAATACATCTTTTATAGGAAATAGGAGGATCCTACAGTCACCTAAGACACCAAACCTAAAGCAAACTCTTCCTGAGATATCCACTATCACTCTTTAATTATAAATATGGCATTTCATTAGGTTACTTCTTTTGGTTGGGAGGCCGACCCTTCAGCCACTTAAGACCTCAACACCAAAGTAAACTCTTTTTAGAGACAACCTTATTTATTTATATGGAATCTCACTGGGTTACTTAATACTTCCATTTAGGAGAGAGGTGGACCCTTCAACCACTTAAGACCTTAAACCATAAGCGAACCCCTATAGAGATATCCCTCACTACTCCTAATTTCAAATTTGGACCATTTAATACTTTCCAATTAAGAAAGCTAGCCCAATCGCTCATGTCGTCACAGGTCCTAGGATCAGTGGTATCTCACATTGGTAAGCACACCCAACTACTGGTAGCCTCAAAGTGAAGGGTAGTCTTCCATCGCATCACTAACCTACTAAGTCTAATTAACAATCCTAGTCTTTATTCATATTATCTTATGTAGACGTTGGACTTAGCTTACTAATTCCCTACTTGTTTAAGGCGGTAAGATTTACTTAAATATCTATCTACCCGTAAATCCCTGTTTAATGCTCATAAGTGTCAATTTTTCAATAAAATCACAACGGACATTTCCTAAGACATATATGTATGATTACTAATTTCAGATTAGTAACCATTTATATCTATTCCATGTTCATCAGTTCTATTAATCTATTTACCCTACCAAATTATTACAACTCGCATATCTATTACCATATATTGGAATTACAACCTTTTAAATTCTTTTCCTATTAGTTAATTATCCTAAAAGCAAATATTACATACAAGCGTCATTGTTAATTTTTTCAATTATTACAAGTACTATAATTACTTACAAATATTTACTTGTTCTAATTATATATATCTTCACTAGAATATACTTTTCCATGTTAAATTATTGGAATCATATCTAAAAGTTTATCCGTTATAATTTCCATAAATTAGTCCAAAACTAAAGATTTAACTTTAAAACATAAAAGATTACATCATTTGAAATTACAAGGAATAATAAGTTCATTTTATTACAGAAATTAACAGTGTAGACTACAATGAATTCATACATTACACATCCTTTTCTCTTTCTACTGCATCTATTCCTTGTTAGACCAAACATTGTATTTTTCTAAGAGGAAAAGAAATCAAACTAATTTGCAAATATTAAACAGATCTAAATTCCAACAATTTCAAACGTAGAAAAGTTTACATTCCAATAAGATTCACTAATCCAAATTTATAACATTATTATACAACCTATTTCAGATTTGAAATAAATTTCATTCAAATCAATATTCTAAATTCATACTTTTGGGACCGATTTCTAGATCAGGTTGTGTCAATGCTAAATTAATTCGTAAACAAGAATATGTAGGAGATATTTATTATATTCAGACCATATTCAATTCATTGCTACAACTCATATATAATTATCCAATTAGGCATAAAAATTCAAATAAACACCAACGGGATAATTTTTATATTATAACAATCTGAAAATTTTCCCACCCACCTTTTAAAAGAAATCCAAATCCTCAAATCTAAAGTAGAACCTTTAATTCATCTCCAAATCCTTTTAAATCGAAGAGATATGTATAAAAGGATATATACATACATTAAAATTACATATCCGAGAAGATATTTGGGATTGGAAGAGAAAATATTTACAAATATACATAAATATATAAATTACCTCTAATACGCATACGATTGATTCTCTTCTCTTATCTTTTTTATTAGATTTCTACTCTTCTCTAGTTTGTATGAATATAAATACAAATATTTTATCTTTATAATTTAAAAAGAAAGTAGAGAAGAAGAAATTGCAGAGCTTCGCTACTACCTCTATAGAAATATGAGAAGAGATGGCATGGCTAAGCCTGAATTTATAGGTGCTAGAATATAGCAGAACCGTTCGATTTAAAATATGAAATCCAAATCGTTGCGGCCTACGGTTATTGTAGCTGCCAGGTCGCCATCGGTCGACCCTGGAGGTCAATTGTCCCCAATAACGAGCCAGCCTGTGGGCCGGGGTAATTAATATAAATGTTAATTTTTCTTGTCTAATTATTTTCATGCCGAATTCGTTTTTCTTCCGTAATTTCTTCGTTTGGACTTCAATCGCAAAATTCCAGGCATGAAAGTTTGCATAGAGTCTCACCATGAATGTAATAATACAACTTTCGTGGACAAATTCAATCATTTATACAAATTCCATTTTTTGGTGCCTTATTAGTTAACTAACTAACCAATTAAATAAATAAATAACACCTAATTATGGGTTGTTACAAGGATATAAGGTCCATTTATAACCAAATTATAAGAATTTGTCTTTGGAATAACTATTAACTCAACTTGTGTTTGTTTGGGTGTGCTTGTAGCCCATTCAAATAAATTGGGTGTGCTAAGCAGCTTGTTTAAATCTAGTGAGTGTACTTTTAGCCCGATCAAATTGAGTAAGCTTATCCTAGATTGGAATACAGGAGGGTGTGTCTCGTAGCTTGGAAATCGTGATTGTATTTGGGTTTGCCTTCTACCTGGTTGAAGATTAGCAGTTGAAAAGAAATTTGCACAAGCAATTATATGGGACTAGATATAGGAGAAATCCGAACCAGTATAAGATCCATGGTGTCATCGCTTTAACTCTTACTTTACTTTATTGATTTTCTTTTTATCTGCGGTTGCATCTATGAATAATTGTTAGCATAATTCTGTATTGTTAATCTGTGATTTAATATTAATCTTGAAAGAAGATTAAAATGATTTACATAAATTAGAAAACACTATTCACCCCCATATAGTGTTAAAATTAGCCTTAAGATCCATAGCTCCATAACCTACAGAATGAAGTGAATAATTAGTAAAAAAATTCATTTTTTGGTCCCTATTAGATAGTGTTTGAAGGGGAATGTCCATTCACAAAAAGATGGAGCCAAAAAACGTAACTCTTCAAATTCTAAAAAAATCGTCTAACAGTCATATGCAACATAATTAGGTATGATATGTCAATATATTCTTGTATTGTGACGACCCAGAATTTTGAATAATTTAGATCGGGATATTTAATTGATTTTAAATATTTAAAAGTTAATTTTTAACTTGAATTCAAATATCGTTATTTATTTGATAATTAAATTATTGAATTTAATAATTGAAAGTTGGGTAAAATATTGAATCTCTAATTTTAAGCTTGTTAAAAATAATTTGAAGGCTTACAAAATTTCGTATTAATAATACTGAAGGTGATAGAACTTTTAAAATTAAATTTGAAAGTGATTTGTTCAGTTTGAAAATATATCGTTTAAATTGATATTTAAAAATAGCCTTTCGAGGCGCAATCTCGGAATTCAACGAAACCAGTTCCATTGAATCCGTAATATTGAATTATTACCGGATTTCAATTTTCGTAGCATTTTGAGTTGTTGTGTGAGCGTATGATATATAAACGCACTGAAATTTATATCGAAAATTCGGTATAATAACTGATCCAAAAGCTATCTTCTCCATACGATCGAGTCAGGACTCGAAACCTTTTCCATTGCATTCAAAATAGGGGTATAGCATTATAAACACTTAACGGTACACCTCAATAGGGGGTCAAGTTTTTAAGTTGCATTTATCGGAACAATTTGAATTTGAATTTAAATTGAATATTTATACTAATCAACTACAGTTGAAATTATCTCACATCAACCCTTTTTCCTTTCAATTCAAAAACACCGTAGGAGGTATAGTCCAGCACACAACCTTCTTTCCGAAATTACGTTTTCTTTTCAAATCACGTCGCTCCCATTTTTTTTAGACATTTCGTCCCTCCCCTCTTCTTCACAAACGAAATCCCCTCTTCCTTTTTTTATAATCAATCAGTTTGTTCCAAAAAAAAAGATCAAACGCGATGGAATCACATAACATCGATCTCGAGCGCGATGACAAAGGGGAGTCGTGAGCTCGAATTTGAGCTAGGGCTTGGGTCGCATGGCGGATTGGAAGGCGCGAGGCTGGGGATTAGGGTTGTGGCGGCAACGACGTGCCGGCATTGCGGTGAATTCGAGATGGTGGAGGAGTCGAAGCCGTGTTCGAATCGACGGCAAGCTGGAGACTCGGCGGGAAATCGCACGTGTGCGTGAAGGAGAGAATTGATGGCGATCTCGAGCGACGCGGCAGGAATTTCGAGCGTGATGGGTTGTGGTCGAAGATTGGCGATGGTAGAGGTGTTCGCGAGTAGCTACGCGATGGTGGAGAATGGTTGGTCGAAGCTTGGGTCTGCATCTCTTCTGTGAGGTATAAGATAATTTTCTTTTAATTAAGATTTATATAGGCTAAAAACAGAAATTTAGGGAATTATTACAAGTAGGATTTTTGATTTACAAAAAAAAAAGAAAAAAAATAGTTCTATAAAGATATGTATATATGGATATAGGAATCCGAAAGGGAAACAAATTTTTATAAGAGATATATGTAAGCACACGTATATACGTATATATGGAAAAAGAAAAAATAATTTATGGATAAGATTTCGAGAATATGTGTTTAGTACAAATTTATGTATTTATTGAAGTTATGTGATTTATCTTAGTTACCAAATTTTTTTTATTAAAAGGAAATTTGTTTAAAAATAAATTTTTGGTTTAAATCCAACTTGTTAGTTTAAAATAATTTACTGGTTAATTAAAATTATAAATGGATAATAAATTCTGCAATTAGTCAAATATTAATAAAACCATAGTATGTTTATTCATGGTCAAAAATCGAGAAACCAAGGCAATATTGGAATGGATTGCAAATAAAAGCTAAGGTGAGTTAATCTCACTCATCTGGGTTTAATTTAAATTTAAATAGTTAAATTTAAATAATTGGTTGGAGTGATTGATTTCCCGCATTACATAGCGGATGAGACCCTATGCGCCGCATAATAGTGGATGATATTTTATTTAAAACCCATATACCGCGATATTCCATCTCGAAATGGAACTGGTATTGTGCTAACATCTGTGGATGCAGGGAAATAGGTTGGAGGGATCCAATTGGATTCCTCAAAATTATCTAGATTATTTAATATTCTGTGTTATGAATATTTGATACTCTGTGATGGATATTATTGATAATTAGAATATTGATTGCTATGGTTTGCTTGAATATATTTCGGTACACTGAGTTATCAAAATATATAGAATTGGAATTTGAAAAGAAAATAAAAGAATGAATTCTTAAGTAAAATAATTATAGAGAATTTGAATAAATTAAAGAACGAATTAGAAAAGAATAAAAGTGATTTTTGAATTCTGATAAATAAAATTCCAAGTGCAGGAAATAAGATTTAAATAAATGGGAATGCGTGATTTTATTTTTAAACTCAAGTGATATTATTTCTAGAAATAAAGAATTTATTTTAAAATTCAAGGTTTGGATTTATTTGAAAGGATAAAGAAGAAGTTTAGGAAATATGGAATTGGTATTTCAGTTAAAAGAATTTTAAATCATAATGAAGAAATAAAATCTGAAGTTAATGGATTTTGGAATAAATGGAGTAAGTAAGGAATTTATTTAAAAGTGAAGTAAATTGGAAATTAATTTGGAGATTGATTTAAGTGTGTAAAACTGGGATTTTTAAAAGAGAAGCGGGACTTTGGAATTTATAAACTGGGTTTATAAAGGTAAAGTAATATGTTAGGGGATATTTGGAAGAATGAATTCACGATGGGAATTTATTAAAGAAATGGGAAAATTTTATTTAAAAATAAATAGTGATTTATTTTTAAAAGACGTGAAAGAAAAAGTGTATTTCCCTAGATAGCCAAGTACGTTTTCAAAACAAATTTGAAGGTATAAGTTAAAAGTTTTAAGTTGTTTGAAAGCATGTTATATAAAACTTATTATTTCTAAATGTTCAAATTCTAAAGTAAGTATTTTTCAAATCTATTATAGTAGTAATTATTTAAAGGTGACTTGGTATTTTGTTTTTAAAAGAGAAAATCTAGTTTTATATTTTATAAAGTAACCTCATTTTCAAATATTCCTATAGTATATATTTTTAATAAAGTATTGAAGTAGTTTTTAATTTAAATGTTTTAAAGGATATTTTAAAATAAAGAGTGTTTAAAAATTATTATAGAAATCTAAAGATTTGTACTTGGTGATTTCAGTGGAAGTAGAAAATATTTGGGAAATGTATTCCGTGAGAGGAAAATGGTTTGAAAACTGTTTTCAAAGGGTTGAAAACAGAAATATATCTCGTGAAGATATTTTTAGATTAATAAATAATTTTGGGAAATTATTTATGTTTTATGGATGTTTGTGATTGTTAATTGATAGTTAAATAACTGACTATCAATATTGGACAAGCGCTGATCGTTTCGAAGAGACCGGGATCGAGATTTATTTCTCGAAAACCACTTCGATCCGGTTTGTACGTTTTTGTGAGGAAGACGAGTTTGGATTCGAAGATGGAGCAATGAAGTGGAAGGGCTAGTCGCTACTAATCCTGAGGATGATTCCAAAATGGATGTAGTAGGAATAGTGCCTTCGGTTCCATTCGAACCTGGGATGGACTTGTATGGATGAATGCTTTTAGAACTTCGTCAGGTGGACGATGGGCATTCTAAGTGAAACGTTCTAAAAGGCAACGCTTAGCCTCAAGCCTCATCAACCAGGAATGACTGAAAATCAGGGGTTATGCAGCAAGGCTAGGTGGGTAGCGAACGTTAGGGTGAGGTCATCCCTGTCTAGGTGTCCCTTTTTATTCGGCTTAGTGGTGCGGTTGCTGATCCCAACCGTAGGGTGATCTTACTCGGGATTATCCAGTAAGGGGTAGTCCCAGTCTTGTGTTGCAAGGGGTCGTGAATGATCCTCGGTATGCTGATCTAGACCAGGTACCGTGACAGGTTGTACCCCAGTGCCTAGTCATTAGTTGGACATCCATTCTCCCTACGCGCCTGTACGGTTTTGATTGTGCCCAACTATTGCTGAAATGTGAGATGCAAGCATTTCAGCTAGATTCTATTTTACTTTCTATAGACACTATTATAATATCAGAGAATTTTAATAAAAAGTATTTTAGCTATCGTAAGGTAAAAACCCAACATGTTTATTTGTGGCGTGGTCTTACGAGATGCTTTTGTTATCAAAAGAATTTTGAAACTTTAATAATCAATTTGAGTGTGGTATTCTCACGCTGGTTTTCCAGACTGACTCGAGTGTTATTTAACTATAATGCTTGGGTCAGACCGAGTATTATAGGATACAGGAAAGGATGCCTTGGAGCTCAGGAGACGAGCTAGATGGCGATACATACTTCCGTACTTGATTATTATTCCGTTGTGTATTCAGTTTTAAGGACAAGTTGATATGACTGTCTAGTTGTATGTTATTGATGTTGTTGAACTCTGATGATGTATGAATAAAACAGATATAACTTTCTTTTGTGTAAATATCTGTTATTATCTATTATATTTTATTCCGCCGCGATGGTTAGATTCTGATGTTGTTTTGTTTTCTCTTCTTCTACCTCTTCTTCTCTAACCCAAATGGTTCGTATTTCCGTTCATCTTGAGTTGATTGATGGAGAATAGTGTCGACTCAAGGGGTGCGGAACTACGGGTCATTACATGTATGTTGGAAAGAAACAATATTTTGAAAGTGCTATAAAATTCTAGTTTTTTTCTAAAATCATTTAGTTTTTAAATACTTTAATATATAAAACTTTTATAAAATATTTGTGTAAATATATTTTGAAAATAAAATAGATTTTTAGTGAGAGAGTATTTCAAAAAAAAGAAAGTTGTTATTCAATGACTTTAGCGAATTTATCTAATGCCTATTAATTATTACCGATATTCTTAAACTCTTCACGTCTTTGTCTTTAAACTCATGAGTCTTCAATTGTCTTGATTATCTCTGATCATGATCTCGAGTCTCTTTGTCGATTAGTCTTCAAAATCGATTATCTTGTACTTGTATAAACCTATGTAACATCCTGCAAAATATTCTATATAAGTTGGGAAAACATTAATACATATATTTATTTGGTTGTTATCATCAAAATCAATATTTATGGTATTAACAATCTCCTCTATATTGATGATGCCAACCATGAAAATATTTTTATTTTAAAATATAATATAACTCCCCTTGAATTAGTTAAATCCCCTTATTTTGAATAACTTCCCCTTAGTATATGAATATGCATATATATATATATATATATATATTATTTCATGCATTTTCTCCCTTTTATCATCAACAAAAATGGGTACAAAAATAAACTCCCCATAAATATGACATATTAAATACTATGAAATGTGATAATGTTGTATACGTAATCAAAATGAATACTAATTGCGAAACAATATTTTTGAGAAATAACTCTTTATATATATACATTTATAATTTCATCTATTTAAACCATATATCACACTCATACACAATTAATTACATAAAAATAGTGGTTTCTAATTATACAAACTAAAATGTACAAATAATTAACACACATTTTGAATACATATTAAAATTAGGTTTTCTTGGTAATGTTGACCCATCCTTTGGATCTAAAGATTGGATTGTAGTTAATAACCTCCCAATCTTCATGTTTCACTTTTTCTTTTTACACTTCAAGCATTCCAGGGTGTCAACTTGAACTTCTTTAGTGAATAAAAAATCAAGCATCGAAGAGAATTGAAATATTTTTTCTTGTTCTTTGATCACTTGCATTTGACTCAAATTGTTGATTGCGAAGAATGATGCAAAAAGAACTTTTGAACGTTTGAAGAATTTCTTCTTGATTGTCACCTAGTATTTGTTGTGAAAAATTAAAGTTTGAATTTATTTTTTTGTGAAAAGAGATATGTAGAGAAGATTAAAATAAGAGGAAGAATTGATTTGTGAGATTTTATGGAAGAAATATGGTTTTATAGTGATGAAGAGACTGCTTAGAAACTAATCCCTTCTAATTAAAATAACCATTTTTTTGAAATAAAAAATCTAAAAGTACCGCAATATATCGACATATGTATATAGGGTATGTCAACATACATGTAGTAAATTGCATGGTTTTGTTTCATATTTTGTTTATATTTATATATTATTTTAGTTAATTTTAGAGAACAAAAGAATATGATTGATAACAAAATGAAATTTCTAAGCAAATTTCCTTAATAATGTAGAGAGATACATAAACATAATGGAAAATGCAAAGTAATGACATAAATAAAAATAGAAAATATAAAAATAGCTAATTAGATATAAGATGATGATGATGAAGAAGAATTTCCACCAAGCTTTCTCATTATCGTCCCAAAGAATTTGTTAATTTTTTTGGGCAAGGGCAACCGTTTTTATAGTGGGTCATCCACTTTTATCACCAATAAATCAACAGCTAAAATAGGAGCAAGGCAAGATGCCTCAACGAGGCAAATACTAATTAGGAGTTAGATAGAAGGTGCCTAAGCTACTACAAATGACCTAAAACTAGTCCTCCTTAGAAAGGGAGAACCACTTGTGTGACGACCCGACTTTCTCACCGCAGAAAATCGCATCATCTTGAAGAAAGAAAGGGATAGAAAGAAGAAAAGAAAAAGAAGAAAGAAGAAACAACATCAGAATCTCTACAGCGGAACGAATAAATTATATTAATAACATAAATATTACATAGTATACAACACTAATCAGAGTTACACGGCATATACATCACATACTAGATAGTTATAAACACCTGTCTAGGTATACAACTCAAAACAATATAATACAGGGAAACTACTCAGAGAAACCACAACAGAAACTATATATCTAACGCTGAAGCCTCCTGCTCCATTGCTCCTCCATAATTCGTCAAAGCTAACCTGAATCCCTTGGCTACTCGTAAAATTGAGTACCCAAGAGTTTAAGAAAACAGAAGATAAACTCCGGGTCAGACATGGGTCTGGTGTGAGTAACAGGTTAAGGTTGCTTAACTTTGAAAAACCTTTGAAAAGAATAGGTATCACGTAAGACTTCCCACACATAAACATGGAAAAGTTTTTACCTTACGCTAACCAAAACATTTGATAGAAAATCCAGTGATATTATAATAGGTCTAGGGTTTTCAAATAAATAAGAAATAGCTGAAACTGTTACATTCATTAAATTCCAGCTACTAGCCACAAAAGTGGGTAATACAATCAAAACCGTTGGCACTTATTGGATTTTGGATTTCATACAATGACAGGGCTACTGGGGTACCGCCTGTTACAATACGTGGCCTTGATCACCGTACCGAGGATCACTTCCAATCCCCTACAACACAAGGCCGGAACCATCCCTTACTGGACAGTCCCAAACAAGACAACTCCGCAGTTGGCGTACGTTCCAACCGCCCATACAGTCGAAATAAAAAGGGACTTCTAGACAGGGGAAAATCTCGTCCTACTTGAGCATGACCCAGTTAGCCTTGCTGTAACTCCCATGTTTTAGCCATTCCCGGTTGATGAGGCTTGAGGCTATGATTACCTTTAGAGAACACATCTCTTAGAATGCTCATCGTCCACCTGACGATGTTCTGAAAGCATTCAGTCTATACAAGTTCGTTCCTGGTTCGAACGAAATCGAAGACATTATCTCGTTATACTCATTTTGGAATCACCCTCAGAGTTAACCACGATAACCCTTGCACTCTGAATCTTCATCTCGAATCTGAAAGTACTACCCATCAAACTCATCTCGGAATCACCCTCAGAGTTATACTGACGAATAGTCCTTACACCTCGAGTCTTCACTCTTCACATGAGATTCACGATCTATCGTTAATTTGGATCGATGTGGTTTTTGGATATCCAAATCGGGAAACCCGATCCCGGTCTCATCGAAATCCAAAACGTGTCTGTTAAGGCCAAGTTGTTTTAAAGTTTAAAACAATTCAATTATCTATATACACACAGATAGATAATTCACAGATTCACAATAGATAATCAACATTATCATCACAATAGATAATCCATATTATCAATCACAAATAGATAATCTACATTATCATCACATATTGATAATTCATATTATCATCACAATGCAACCAAAGCATCCATATCACACAACATTATTTATCTCATATCTGAGATCTCAAACCATTCAAGGCAACCAATATCATCCATTCATATAAGCAATGATTATTAATCACACCAAATATAACTAATTTAAAATTAATTAAATTAATTACATCATTTTTTATTAATTTAAAGTAAATTAAATTAATTACTTCATCAATATAAATCTTGCTTACATAACCATTAATTAATTATCAATCAATTAATTAATCATCAACCAATTATTCATTTTAATTAATCATCCCTGATTAATTAACCTTTAATTACATTCAAGTAATTATCCATTAATTAATTTCACAAATTAATTATTCTTAACCAAATACAGTAATTAACCTTTAATTACTTTATTTATTAATTGACTATAATTGATTACATTAATCCTTAATTAATTACATTAATTAATTCCTTCATTGATTAATTATTTCTAAATAAATCCATTCTTAATTACTTCATTAATTATAACAATTAATGATTTCTAATTTATATTTTCTATTTAAATTAATTACATTAAGTAATTAATCTTTATTTAAACCATAATTGTTAATCACCCTTGATTAACCTCATTCAGTAATTAATTACCCTTAATTACTTCACCAAATAAATTAATTACTCGTTAATTAATTATCTCTAATTAATCCCTTGATTAATTTTACAAAGTAATAATACTCAAATTACTTCCATTATCAAATCACCTTCAAATAATTACATCCAGTAATTACCCACTAATTACTTTCCTAAGAAATTTCTCTTCAATAAATCACATTAAGTAATTATACTTCACAAATCAACAAATGATTATTCTAAATTAATTAAACTGAATTAATTAAATTAATCTAATCAAATTAAACTCAATTAATTACAATAAGTAATTAATTCCTTAATTACTTCCATAAGTAATTATACTTAACAATTTACACAAATGATTATCTTTAAATTAATTAATCTAATTAGTTATTAAAAATTAATCACATTAATAAATTATTAAATAATCCTTAGTTAATAACCTTCATTAACTATTAACAATTCATTAATTATTTTTCTAAAGTAATTAACTTATTTTAATCATTATTGATTACAAATTAATTAACCATTAATAGCCCATTAATTAACCCCTAATTATTTAATTAATTAAGTGTTAACTGTAACTTAATTAATCCTTTATTACTTGATTAATTAGTTACTAATCATTCATAAAATCTAATCTTATTTAATTAATGATTCTTAAATTACAAGTTAATTATTCTAAGAATAATTAATCGTAAACCTTTAAGTTTAAAACCCTTAATTACTTTAAGTAATTATTTATTTCATTTATTTATTAAATTAATTAACTATCCATTTAATTACCCTAATAATTAAATGAATTACAAATCATTAAATTCTAATTTAAATTTAAGATAAAACCTTTTTCTTATATATGGTTAAATTATCATTCACAAATATATTTGAAACATTCATTTCCAAATTTATTTTTAAATTTCATTTTAAATTCAAATTTTTAAAATGAAACCCAATTTATCTTCAACAAAGTTTTAAAATCAATTTAAAAACTTTAAATTTACATGATAAAGAATACTTTCTCTTATAAAATTTTTTTACAAGAGTTTAAACCAAATTCCTTTTAAATTCAAAACATTTAAATTTTACTTTATCATTCAAAATTGTTAAACACTTAAATTTATAAAACTTAAATTTATTTTTAAACAAAGATTCAAATTCAGATTTGAATCAGATTTAAACTTTGTTTAAATCATTTCTTTACATTTCAAACTCCAATTTAAATTCAAAATCCTTTAAAAACACTTTTAAACACTTAACCCCTTAAGTTTTTTTTAAACAAATTTGAAATTTAGAAACTTTATTCATTTCCAGCTAAGATTCGAATTAAAACTTGAATCCATTATTTAAAATTAGATTTAAAACTTAATTTAAATCTTTGCTTAATATTTAAAATTTCAGTTTAAATTTGGAAACAAAACAGGATTTCTAACCTGAATAAAACTAACTCGAGCTACACCTAAATCACTCGAGCCTAACCTAACCTAGCCCGAGCAAAACTCAAAATAACACGAGTAAAACTCGAGTAACATTTCATTTGAATTCATTTAAAAACTAAAGTACTGACAGGTTTATACATAAACCTGAAACATCAACACACCCGAGCCCACTCAACCATGACTTCGAGTCCAATACCCCAAAGCTTCGAGCAAAACACGATTCAGCCCAAACATCACTCGAGTACCCTTCTTCCCCCAAAACACAGCTGATACACAAGTCCTCCGTGTACCTGCACCATTACTGCCGCCAACTTCGACCTCTCGCGAAGACTCACGCAAGTCAACGGTCGTCCCCCAACCTAATTCCGACCATCAAACAATTTGCAGAAGCCCAAAATCAAAAACGAGCTTATGAGCTCAAATCTGGAACAATGTCGAATATTGGAAATCGCCTCAAACACTAAACTCCGACCATCAGAGTGGCTTCACCTCCGTCCACGACCTCTTCCACACCACATCAATCACCTACTTGAAACTGGGAAAGCTCGGTCATCTATAAAAGTCGCGTCGATCAATTTTCTGATCAACAGGAAAAATTAGGGTTAAAAACTTCAATCCAAAACCACCATCGCCTAATTGCATAGATCTACCTCCATCTATTTTCCCCTAATTCTCCTATCACCATTTCATCAATAGAGAAGATGCTGGCCACCCCGACCATCTAGATCGATAGTTAGATACCAAAACACCTTTTCTGGTCAAATCAGAAATACTCAATCATCTTTAAACTAAAAATTATAATTAAAGTTTTAAAAAATCAAGTTTTAGTATAAGTAATCAACTTATACTCCTGGATCAATGAATCTGGCTAATTAAATTTCCACTTACCTACAGTTTGTTCTGTTATTTTTGAATTTCCAGTGACAATACCAAATTATTTAACCTAAATAAAACTTAAGACTTTAATCTACGGTACAACTAACATGTTTTGTTTGAAATGTGAACCTTAACATGAATTAGATTTTGAGTTCATGATTTTTGAACAGAACATAAGCCTGGAATCTAGAATAGGCAAGAATAAATCAACAGCAAGCATGCATTCAGAAACCTATACATATATACAGAGAATTCTATCATATTCATTCACATAAATCATGACTATATCAGGAATAAATCAGGCATCCATATTTACTTAAATTATTTTAAATAAAAATGTTACTCACCAATTAGGATTATGAATAGAGCATCCATGTTTTTGAAAAACTTGAACTGGAATGTGCTTTAATTTTCAAAGCTTTGAGTTGCTGTAGTTCTTATGATCTTAAAATTCAGTTGCATGCTTGCTTTTTAAAAACTTCAAATTGAAGATGAAGAATATAGGTCTGGTTTGAAACTGCAATTGCATGCAGGCTTGAGTTGCAAGTTGATATTCAGGTTAATGTTTTGAAGAGAGCTTCAGGTTTATACTTTGATTTGCATTCTAGTTTTGAAGATGATTTCAGATAGTTTTGGGTTAGAGGAAATATTGGTTTCAGATTTGTTTTTGCGGGATTCACAGAATTTGTTTTGAGCAATTTTTTTTTTCTGTTTTGAAGATGATGATTTTAGATTTTTAACTGAAGTTCTTAAGTTTTGAAAAAGAAGAATAGAAAAAGAAAATGAGGTGAGAAGAAAATGTGTTAATATAAGTAAATTTTTATAATTAAAATAAAAGAAAAAGAAAATCAAATAGGACACTTGTTCTAAATTTAACATTTGTCACAATATTTAATTCATAACTTAACACATGTCATTTAGGTATCTTAAGGAATTTACACATGTCTTAAGAGTATTTTAATTTAATTTAAATTGTTTATAAAAGCCTTAAATCTTAGTTTATTACATTTATGTATATATAAATAAATTTCTCCCTATTTTTTTATTTTTAAAGAAAAACAAAACAAAACAAATTATAAATAAAAGCTTATTCAAATATTTTTAAGTATTTATCCTTTTAAATTTCAAAACATTAAAATCAAATTTAAATTAAATTATAAAATACAATTTAAAAATCAAGTTATATATATATATATGCATATATAACTACAAAAAAAGAAAATAACAAATCCTATTTCTAAAAAATCTATTTATGTTTATAAAAACTAGGTATTATAATTATTATTTGAAAATAACAAATTTAAATAATTTATAAAAGAGATTATAAATTACTTTTATTACCCAATATATTAAGATCATATGTAATTTGTAATTTAAACTCTTATATATAATATCAAGCAATATTTAAAAAGAAAATAAAACAAAGCTTTCATGTAATCTAATTTAGATTCATATTTAAGCTAATTAAATAAAATTTTAAAACAAATAAGATTTACCTTAAGTATTTACAAACTATATATATATTTATTAAATTGCTTTGAAAAGCTAAATGTTAATTTTAAATCAAAATTTACAATTTACCAAAAATAAATTAGAATTAGAAAATTGATTCATTTACTAAATTCCAAACCAAAGCTTATCTATTTACAATATATACAATTATATATATATATATATATATTATAAATAGAAAACAATTTATTAGTTTTAAAAAGATAAAATCTACCAATTTAAGTATTTATTAAAAGAAGATTATTAAATCAATTCAAACATTATTAACAAAAATTATCAAATCAATTTAATTTTTAACACAGATTATTAAATTTATATTGCCAAAAATTCCGGGATATCACAACTTGCTTCATCTGATGTGTCTAGGCCTATAACATGCAGATAGCCCATGAAAAGAGACATAATATATGGAATATAACTAGAATAATCCATACAATTGATAAATTTCCTATCCCAAATTTCATCATCAAGAACAACCCTATTCCTATCACCAAGGGCACCATCAACTGAAACAACCAGACCTTCCCCATCAATAGAGTAACGAAGATGCTTGGATTCACCTTCAACTTCACTAACAAACATATGGAAATCTTTTCATACATGGTCATATCTCTTCTCAGATGGCTCATGTATCCATGATTTATCAAAGGAATTCTACTTAGTAACAGATACCCGGGCATCACTAAATGATAGAGGATCAACAGTAGCATCAGAAGAAAAAATCATAAGGGAAAGAATACCTTCAGCTGAAGCGAAGACATGAAGAGACATAGTCATAGGAGGATTTGATGCAATCTCAGAAATTGGAGCAGAAGGAACATAAGTTGGGCTTACAAGATGATCCATAGACATGGAAGTGCAATTCCTAGCCTTAAGAACCCACTTTCGCTTAGGGGGATTAGGAAGCAAAATCTTGGGCGGAGGGCAGGCCTCCAAGTCCGATTCGGGGAGCTTGCAAGAGGCAACAAGGTGGCTAAAAGAATGACAAGCGGAACAAATGTCAGGCGCCCAACCATATCTAACACCAACTTCTGCTACATGGCCAATGGAAAGCTGAACACTAATCGAGGATGGTAGCGGCTTTTCTATGGTTACTTCTATCAATGCCTTGGCATAAACCAATCTCTCACGGGCCACTGTATTAGAGTCAAAACATTTCAATTTACCAATAGTGCGTGCTAACCAATTCAAGCCCATCAATGGCTGTAAAACAGATAGAATATGCGTAAAGCAAGCCCAAACAGGAATAAACAATAATTAGCCCCTAACACTAGCCATTGAAGGAGACCAAATGGTGATAATGAATAGTTTGCCATCAATAAAGGATGGATCAGCTTTAGAATTTCTTAGTAGATGATCACTTTAGCTTCTTCTAATATTAAGAAGCTTCTTTTGATTTCTCTGAATGTCTTTATTTGAATAGTGAGACGGTTTGTCATAGTTTTCAGGATATGTATCCATTTCCTCCTCCACTTCTTTTTCTTCCTCCTCCTCTATTTCCATTTCATCGCCTTCTTCTTCTTAAAGAATCTTTTGCTCTTCTTCTCTTGGCAATCTTTCTTCCTTTTCGGCAAGTGACTCATAGGGTACAAATTTAAGAGAAATTTGCATAAGAGAGAAGTTTGTTCTATCAAAAATTTTATGAGGCAAAATGTTTTCACCTCTTAGGTCAATACCAAAGTAGTTGAAAATTCTAGTAAGATACACACGATGGTAAAGTGTGTTTTCATGTCTAGAAATTTTCTTTTGAACAAAGTCATCCAAAATAATTTAGCTAAATTTATATCCTAATTTTGAAAAATAGCAAAAGGAGCTTTGAAAACTTTATGGGTGAGTTTGTTATAGTTCCCCATCCTAGGTGTAATACTTTGTTATAAAATAAGACCCACTAATCTTGCTCATGGCCTAAGATTTTTACCTTTAAAACCAAGTTCTTCATCATTAGAAAACAAAAAATGCATAACTTCTCTATTCCATAATCAATTTCAAAATTGAAGAAGTCATTTTCACTACTTTTACAACCAAGAATTTGACCAAGAGTATCATGATCTAAAATAATAATAGTATCCATGATACTACTCTAAATTTGACCTTCTTTTATGTGATAAAAATTTCCATTTAAATTAGCATAAAAGATTTTGACAAATGAGGATAGGAGTCAATATTATTTTATGTTAAATAGGTTAAATGAGAAATACCATTTTTTGAAGCAAGTTCTTGTAAACCATAAGAATAAAATTCATTAAAATGAGAAAATCTACGCAAAAAAAATTATCATATTTTAAAAGTCAATGTATGTTTCAATGGATTATTCATCATTGTAATTTGGCTTTTGGTAAGCCTAGTAGTTTTGGATGAAGAGTGTTGGTTTGAAAAGATATTATGAGTTTGTTTTGGAAGAAAGAGAGTGAAGAATTTGTTCGATTTTTTAAATAGTGTTGAAAATGAGGTTTGATGGTGTACTATATAGAGTTTGAACAAACATGTGATGGCTAAAAAGATGCCATTTCAAATTTTGAACTGAATGTAAAAGAGAGTAAAGTTCAAAATTTCAAATTTGAAAAGGTTCTTCAAATTTTGTTGGGATATGTCGATAAACTAGGTGGCATATGTCGACATATGTTCCATAACTTCAATGTTAAAGAAATATAGAGATACATTCATACTTATATATATATATATATACTTATTATTTTTATATATTTATCCCTATATTAAATATTTGTAAAAAAATTCGAAAGTAAAAAGAATTTTTTTAGAAAAGAATAAAATATGAAATGTAAAGTACCAATTTTGTTGTTTCCTTTATTTGGTTCGTTTAATCTTCCACCATCATAAAACACATGTTGATATTTTCAGTGTTTAGTTCATTTTCATTAGATGTTGTACCAGAATTGTCCAAAGTTGCATTGAAAGCCCCTTTTCTCATTTTAAATGAATCATTGTTTGGTGAATTCTTTGCTTTATTTTGATGCAGATAGTCTCTTTATAGATGGCTAGATTCACCATAGTCGAAACAGTTAAAAACAATTTCGTCTCCAGAATTTTTTTTAGTTTTTGAAAGTTGTTCATCTTACTGTATTTTAGAAATTTTATAAAATTTTGGGTCATAAGAACAATCTCCTCATCATTTTCATCGTCATCTAAATCTTGATCGTCAATTGTTGTGTTGAATGCAATTGATTTCTTTTCAGTCGCCTTACTTTCCTTTCTACACTACCACTGTGCTTCATAGGATATTAGATTACCAATTAATTCTTCAAATTTCAATTTACAATAGCATTGGATTCCTCTATTGCTAATGTCATTTGGTCATATTTTGACTAGAGTGAATTAAGGATTTTCTTAACTTGGTCCTCTTTTGAGAAATTTATCCCTAATGATATTAATGAATGAAGTATATCTTGAAATCTAGAATATATGTCAAAAATAGACTTATTTGTTTCATTTTAAAAAATTGAAACTGGTTGGTTAGCAAGGAAATCTTAGTTTGTTTTACTTTGCCAGTGCCCTCATGTATGACTTGTAATGTTCTCCAAATTTCATAGGCCGACTTACAAATAGAAACTCGATTGAATTCATTTTTATCTAAGGAGCAAAATAAAATTTCATGGCCTTTCAGTTATTGAGTGCTTGTGTCTTTTGGTGTATAGTCTATTGTGAAATTCAATTTGGGGTTAGATGTATTCACTTTGTGCAATGTTCCAAATATCTAAGCCATTGGATTATAAATAAACTTTCATCCTACATAACCAGTAAGCATAATTATTACCATTAAATAGTGGGCTCTAGCAGTTGATTGTCCTTCTACAAAAGTGTACAACTAGTGTTACTAGCTAATTGTAATTTTCTAAAATCAAATAATGAGTTTTTGAAATATAATGCTCTAATACCAAATGTGGGAAATGATGTAGTATAAATTATACCAGTGTGGATAGATCTAAAGGCTACTATAACACTAAAGGGGGGTGAATAGTGTTTTATAACTAATATTGAACTTTTCTATATAGTTTTAAGATTTAAATTAAAACACACACACCTACACACACACACACATATGAATTAATAGGCACTCATAGTTATATATAAATGCTGTAAAAATAAAGCAAAAGTAAGAGAGATGACACAATGAATTTTATATTGGTTAGGATTGACCAATCCTACATCCACTCCTATATAGTATCAATATAGATTTCTTGTCAACACCTACTTTAATCAGATGCAAGCAAACAAGAATGCAATGTTGATTTCAAGGTAATATAATACACCCTCTTAATTTTTCGAGCTAAGGGTAGACTCTCTTTTTAATATGCAACAAGATCACTCACTTGATTCGAACAGGCAACAAGCACATCCAAATGATTTAAATGAGCATGCCTAGTAAAGCTAGTCTCACTGTCCCTATAATGACCCAGTATTTTAGTAAATTGATATTTGGAACACGTAATTGATTTAAATATTGAAAAATTATTTTTATAAGTTAAATAAGTTGTATGTTAAAATATAGGGATTTATTTGATAATTAAATTATTGAATTTAATATATTCAAATGGTTTAAATAATTGTATCTTGGATTCTAATTTGGATAAAAATGATTTCAAAGCTTACTTAAATTCTGTTGAATAAGAATGGTAATAATAAACTTTTAATCTGGATTTAAAAGTGATTAATTAGGTTTTTGAAATAATTCATTTTAATCAACGTATAAAAATTGCCTTTTGGGCCACTATCTTGAATTTCGACGAAACCAGTTTCATTGGATCTGTAATAGTGTAGTATTGTGTGATAACGAAAAATCAAGGTGATCAGACGTATTGTTTGGTCGTGCGAGATCGAAATGCTTTTAAATTAATTTCAAAATTTTGTATAATATTATTGGGTTTGAAAAAGCTATCTTTTGCATATGATCGAATTAGACCTTGAGACTAGTTCCAGTGCGTTCGGAATAGAGGTATTATATATAGAACACCAAGCGGCATACCTTGATAGGAGTTCGAGATTTTTCAAACATATAAAATCAATTTTATTAAATTTAATAACCTATGTGTTGACGTAGCCACACCCCTAGCCTTGCCACACCTTACCTTCCGTGTATCAACCCATGCTTCTCCTTCATATATATATATATGTATATAATTGCGTTACATCAGATGGTTCACATAATTTTTTTCAAATCAACTCCCGTAAATCCTACGACCATCACGATTTTGGACACGGTAGGCCATATCAGGCATTGAGTTCAATTAGAAAAATGGTCAACTTGAGGTGAGTAAGGATGTTGACAATTGGATTTGAAAAATTCATCTCAAAGCGGCGTAATTTTTGAGGTGAACATTGTATTCTTCTTTTTCCAATTCCAACGAATTCGTCATTTTTTTAGGTGATGGACTATGAAGAAGAAAGGGAGAGGAGAACGTAGGCGAGGCGCGATCGAAGTCTGGTGGCCGAAGGCGACCTGTAGCGACGACAATCATAGGTTGAATGGAATCGAACTTTGGGTTTGTATGGAGAATCAGCGGTGAATTAGGGTGTCGCACCGATGGCCAATGGTTCGTCTTGGCGAGGGGTTTCGGGGCGTGGTGGCGGTGGGCTCTGGTGGGCTTCGGTGGCAATGACAACCAAATGAAGTTGGCATGGGTTATTTTTTTAAAATTGAAGAAAGGGGAGTAGGAGGGAAGAGAGATTTGAAATGTAATAAATAATTTTTTCAGTTATTAGTGGATTTAGAATTGCATTTAAAAATCGAAAACTTATATATTTAATATCTTTTGCATGCAAGATCCAATTAAGACGTGAATTTTTGCATTGCGCTAGTATAGACTTTAGCATCGTGATGGAACTAGTTTGGACGAATTTGTAGATAGTTGAATAGTAGGCTAAAATCGGATTTCATTTGATTTTTGTTTCAAAAAGGAATGCCTCGGCGGCAACAGAAAATTTCGATGAGTTAAACTCACCTTTTTGATTAACTTGTATGATATATAGTTGGTAAAAATTATTGAATGATTGTATGGATGAATTACTATAATTATTGGTTGGTTTGGGTATATTCCCGCCCGTGGAGTGGATGAGACACCATTAGGTTTCCGTGTAAGAGCGTATGGCCCTTTGTACACGGATCCCACCTCGAAGCGGTTGATTTATATTTTATGATTATATAACATTTGTGATGCAGGGGAAACAGGTCGGAGGGATCCAATAAGATTCCTCACCAATGTTGATTTTACTTACATATATATACACATACATACATAAATAAATCCATACATACATGCATATATATATATATATATATATTTGTGTGTGTGCACGCATGCTCGTTGATATATATGAGTGGATGCAGGGGAACAGGTTGGAGGGATCCATAGGGATTCCTTGTTATTGTTAAATTGATTTCAATAGTATTCCAGTTACATAAATTATTGGATAATAAACCCGATTTTCAAAAATATTTTGTTCAAAAGATTATCTATTTATATTTAATATTGTTTTAAAGTTATTTACTTATATTAATATCATTTTAAGTTATTAACTTATATTAATATTGTTTTAAAGTTATTTAATTGTAGTGTTATTATTTTAAGGTTATTTAATTAGATTAGCATTGTTTTAAAGTTATTTGTTTATAGTTAATATTTTTTTTAAAATTTATCAAAATTTTAATGTTTTGAAAGGTTAATTATTTCAAGAATAAGTATGGTTTGAAAATATGGATTATTAATAAGGTTTTGAAAATAATAATTATTATTTACAAAAAAATGGTAAATATTAATTATTATCATTTATTTAACAATATTTTGTAATTATTTTTTAAGATTTTTAAAAGTTAACAATTTTCATTTATTTATAATGTTTATTGTTAATAATTATTATTATATAAAGGTGTTTGAAGTAAAGGATTTTCAATTATTTATAAATGTTCCTATGACCCATGAATAAAGTTAAAAGACTTGGATTTTATAAAGGAGTTTATAAAATGGTTAGAAGACTTAAGGAAAGATTATTTACAAGGTCGAAGAGTTTATAAATGGTTAGATATTTATAAACGAAGTTTAGAAATAGGTTTATAGATTTATAAAAGGAGTTTTATAAATGGTTTTATGGATTTATAAAAGGTTTATAAATGATTTTTGAAATGTACAAAGAAGTGAATGAATTTTTATAAAGGGATTATATATGGCTTCTTCAGAGATTTATAAAATGGTTTATAAAAGGGTTTTTGTTACGACCCGGATTTTTCGACTCGATTTGGAATATTTAAATAATTTTAAATATTTAACTTGGATTATAAATTGATTTTTTTATGGAAGGTTGGTTTTTAATTTTAAAATAGATTCATATTTTAAATATAGCGATTTGTGGATAATATAATTATTTACTTTAATAAATGAATATTGGTCAAATTGTTTGAATATAGGGATTTAATCTTGTTAAAAATATTTTAAAGGTTGTAAAATTTATATTGATAATAATAAAGATAATAAAAGTTTTAAATTTGAATTTAAAAAATTATTTTTTCAATTTTAAAATATATCGTTTAAATTGACATTTAAAATAGCCTTCCGAGGCATAGTCTCGGAATTCGACGAAACCAGTTCCATTGGATCCGCAATAGTGTATTATTATCGGATTTCAGTTTTCGTAGCTTTTGGAGTTATCGTGTAGCCGTACGAGATGAAAATGCGATGAAATTTATTTCAAAAATTCAATATAATAATTGGGTCCAAAAAGCTATCTTCTTCATACAACCGAATTAGGGCTCGAAATCTTTTCTAATACATTTGGAATAGGGGCATAACATTATAAATGCCTAGCGATACGTCTCGATAGAAGGTCTAGGTTTTAAGCTACGGATTCGAGACGATTTAAATTTTTAAGTAATATATATATATATATATATTTACATATATATTCACATCAGCACTTTTTCCCATCAAAATCATTATAGCAAATCCATTCAAGCATGCAAATTTTACATCTCCTTTATTCCGTACCTTATGCAACCTTTCCAGCCGAAATATCAGAAGAAGAAAAAGTACATAAATACATCGCGTCCCTCTTCTAAAACATTCAAACGAAATGAAATTAAAAATCAAAATCAGAAAGAAAAAAATGGCCGACTTCATCTTCTTTTTTTTCGGTTCTTCATCTTCACAGTCCTGACACCTTTTCGAAACCAAGTCCGACATTCGCTTGAGCACACGGGTGACGCCAGAGGTGGCAGAGGCAATAGCAGCTGCGGCAGATAAGGAGGCGGTGATGTAGTTGAGTTTGGCGACAACCTAGGGCCGTGTGGGATGGTGCGGCGGTGATCTCGAGTCATGCGAGGAATTGGGGGAGGGACTGGAAGGCGCGTGAACACCGATGGCAGGAGGCAATGGTTTGGAGCTCGAAATGTGATCGAGCAAAACGCGACAAGTTTGGAAAGGGCCGCATTTCCTATGATTCGAATATGTGAGTGATTAAAACTCACGAATTTACAATCTATACTCTCTAATTACCTTTGAAATGATAAGTAATTGAATTACTTGCTATTGATTTGAGCACATCGTATACCATAAAATAGAGATATGGATTTTGGGTGTATTAAACAGTTAGGGGAATCTGGTGTGATCTCTGTTAGGTTCTATATCTCACCAAAATCGATCAGTGAAATCTAAAATAGGCAGTGAGCCCCTTTTCTATGAATACTGGTTGGTGGTTTGTTTTAAGTAAATGGTATGTACTATCTTATATAAAGTGTTTTTTAAGAAAAAAATAAATAAAAATAAAATAAATATATGTGATTATGAATGTATGTATAGATTTTAAAATTAGAGCAAGTTATTATGTATTGTAAATATTGGTTTAAATTTCCAATTTTTGATTTAAGAAATCCCATTTTTCCAAACTATAAATCTCTTTAGCCTCATCTTTTGAAATATAAGCGAACAAGCTCGAATTCCTTTGTTGAATTCCATGATTTTTCATGAAAGTAAATAATTTTAATAAAAATTGAATTATCAATTGGAGGTTATATATATGGTAGTATATGTATATATATATATATTTGGAGTGATATTCCCATAGATTATAGCGGATGAGACCCTATGTGGCCCGCATAATAGCAGATGACCCTTTATACCGCGATATCCCCTCGAAGTGGGATTAGTATTTATTTATGTGTATTAACATCTATGGATGCAGGGAGACAGGTTGGAGGGATCCAACTGGATTCCTCAAATATATTTTATATTTTCCATATATAGTGATATATGATTTGTGTAGAATAATCTAGCATAGATTATTGTAGTGATTGGAATTATTGGATGCTATTGTAGCACTGGTGTTTTGATAAATTTTAAAACTATAAATATATTTTAAAATTTATGGAATTGAAGAGAATTTGATAATAAAATATATATTGGAATTGGAGTTATTTTAAGGAAAATGAATTAGAGAGAATATAATTGATTTGGCTACTTGACTATTTTAGATAAATAAATGGAGACTTTTAAAATGAATTATATTAAGAAGTTTAAAAATGATATTCTGGAAATATATAAAAAGAGGTCAAAATCAATTTTGAAAGTAGTTTGGAAGTATTAATAGGATTTATAAGCAAACAAATTAAATGGATTTTATAAATAGATTTGTTTTATAAACAAGTGAAACCAAAGGGGATTATAAAATTGATAAACGATGTTTATAATGAAGAAGTCGTTATCAAACGGTAATTGGGGATATAAATTAATAGGAGAAATTTATATGGAAACCGGGTTGAGAAAAGAATGAAAAGTTCTATTTTTGAAATGGAAATGATTAGAGAATCGACAATGAGTCAAGATGTTGTGAAATCGAGAGTAAATTAAAAATTAAAAATTGGTTATTGAGATTTTAAAGATATATTTTTAACCATAAGAGGTGGGATTGTTTTAAAAGGGAAATTTTATTATTTTAAAACTATGGTATTTTTGATTAGTTGAGATTTAAATAACTGGGTAACTAGATTTTTAAATAAAAAGCATTTATTTTAGTAATTTCTAATTTTTTTTAAAAATCAGCTTTGAAAATTATTTGTTTAACTAAAGAAGAGTTATAAATGTTATAAAAGTGTTTTCGATATTTTAAATAATTACTTGAACATATTTTTAAAAATAAATTATTAATCATTTAATACTTATTATCTATATAAAGTTTTAAAGTTATTGGAAAATTTTATTTTATGAATTCTCCCGAGATTTGAAAAAAAAAGGCTTATAAAAGGATATGATTTTGAGGAGAGGAAATTAATTGTGATTTTCGGGAATTTTGGGTTAAGTTACAGAATAATCTCCTGGAAAGTTAATACTGAAAGATTTTGGAAAATATGACTGGTAATATTTTCCCGCGTATAGAAAAGAGAAATTTGGGAATATTTCTAAGTGTTAAAATGTTGGGGAACCCTGTTATGAATTTGGGTATTGAAAATTTGTTTTCAAATGTTGAGAGGAATTTATACATCTTTTAAAGATATTTTGAAAATAAATATTTTGAGAAAGATTATTATAAGGCCAGATGATTGCTTATGGATGTAATTTGATAGTTAAATAACCGACTATCTGTATTGGCCAATTTCGAATGTTGTTTCGAAGAGATCGGGATCGGATAAGTTATCCGAAAACCACTTCGATCCAACGGGTACGTTTTCGGAATGAAGACAAGAGCTTGGAGTCGAAGATGGAGCATTGAAGTGCAAGGGTTAATTGCTACTAATCCTTAGGGTGATTCCAAATTGGATTAGTAGGAGTAGTGCCTTCGGTTCCGCTCGGACCGGGAATAGACTTGTATGGATGAATGTAATCAGAACATTGTCATTAGAAAACGATGAGCATTCTTAGTAAATGTGTTCTATTAGGTAATCATAGCCTTAAGCCTCATTAACCGAGAATGGATAAAACAGAGGAGATGCAGCAAGGTTAAGTGGGTAGCTTCCAAGTAGGGTAAGGTCATCCCTGTCTAGAGTTCCTTTATTTCGGCTATGTTGGCGTTTGCTGATCCCAACCGCGGGGTGATCTTATTCAGGCTATCCAGTAAGGGATAGTTATGGTCTTGTGTTACAGGGGATCGGGAGTGGTCCTCGATACGCTGATCTAGACCAGGTACTGTGACGGGCGGTACCCCAGTAGCACTGCCATTGAATGGAACCCAATCTCCAATAAGCGCCATACGGTTTTGATTGTGCCCAACTATGTTGGAACGTGAGATGCAAGCATTTTAGCTATATTCTATTTTCTTTCTATAGGCACTATTGTAATATCAGACGGATTTGATAAAAATGGTTTGCTTATCATAAGTTAAAAACATGTTTATTTGTGGCGTGATCTTATGAGATACCTTTGTTTTCAAAGGATTTTGAAAATATAATAATAATTCAAATTGAGTGTGTTTACTTACGCTGGTTTTTCCAGACTAAATCAGGTGCTATTTTATTATAATGCTCGGGTCAAAAGAGCATTACAGATTCAAGACAGGATGCTATGGAACTCAATGAACAAGTTGGATGACGAAGCGTATTTCCGTATATTAGTATTTCCGTTGTGTAAGGAAAAGTTACCAAACTGTCCAGATTAGATGTAATCATTGTGTACTCCGATTATTGTAAGTACAGACTCTTTTGTGTAAAATCTATAGTTATATATATTATATTTTGTTCCGCTGCGATTGTGAGATTCTGTGTGGGTTTTTTCTCTTCTTCTTCTCCCCTAATGAACTAGTATTTCCGACACCCGACTACTCAGCATTCGGTACAGTGGATGTATTAATGTCGATTTTCGAGGGTCGAAAGTTTTGGATCGTTACAGTTTTAGCGAATTATAAGGAATTTATAAATGATTTGGGAATAGAATGAAAAGAAAATCTCTCCTAATTTTGTTAATATACTTATACCATAGAGATAAGTATATGAGTGCATTTTCTAAGATGCGAGGTGGTATGCGTGTGAATATACTTATACCGTTGAGATAAGTATATTAATGTTTTCTATGTATTGAAATTATAGGGATTTGTGGATATACCTTTGTAAAAGTATTGTTGTACAAGTAATTTACAAAGTTTTTTTAAATGAAAGAAAGTTTTATTAAAAGGAAGCTAGTGGTCGCTTATGTGCTAAACCGATGTTGTTTTTCCCCATGGAATAAATCTTTGTTTGAATGCATGTTTATTGATAGTTAAATAACCGACCATCAAATCTTGGCCTAAATATGCAATCCTTCTTAATTCTGGTGGTACAGGAATATTCCCTACTTATACCGCAAGATTCTAACTCGGGATATATCTAGGAGAAACACGAGAATTATATAATACAGTTACCGTCAGTGATGCTATACTATAAGTATAAACTTGTTTCGTTCTTCTAGGAAAAATGATGGGGAGATCCATCCAATTAAAGGGCTAGGGGTGATCCCGGCTCTTGTGTATTGTCTGATTTTTTCTTAAAGAACCGTTATTGAGCATTCTAGAAAATCGATGATTGATTTTTGGAGCGCTAGGGAAGCAGAAGAGTGTACTCGTAAGAGATGACTCGAAAACTGTAACCACTCCGAAACCATATGTGGTTCTATGGAGGAGTTTCATGACATGTATTGAAATGTTGGAATTTATGTGTGGTTTTGAGACCCGTTATGGTATGAGAATCAATGTGGGATTCCGTGATCAATTTGGTGGTTGTGCATGAGCTGGAGTGTCGGACATAGCCTCATCAATGGTAAGGGCTAAAACGAGAGATAGGAGGCATGGCCATTAGGGTTCGCAAACCCATAGGGTGCATTCGGCTCCTCCTAGACATTATTTACAGTTGTTATGCATGCATGGGGCGATGCATTCGGTCTTAGCAATAATAGCTGCCTTTTTCGTATGGTACATCACTAGGGATGGATGCTGCTTCAGAAGGATATCTCTGATCCTTGTGCAGGAGAGCCATTCTCGAAGTACTGGGGGGCACTTTCATGGAATCATACACAATTAGCGAACGAGCCTTATCAATTTTTGATTATGTACCTAGTGTTATTGTGATGTACACTCACGAGCATCACAGCTACTTGATTATTATTATTTTCACTCTTAGACATTATTATAATATCAAGGGATTTTCTATAGAAACGGTTTTGGTTATCGTAAGGTAAAACCCTATCCGTGTTTATGTGCAGTATGGTTTACGATTACTTTGATTTCAAAGGATTATATAACCTAAAAATCCAATTGGGTGTATTTTCTAACATTGGTTTTCCAGACTGACTCGGATGTTATTTTATTATAATGCTCGAGTCAGATCGAGCATATTACAGTTCTAGTTGGATGCTTTGGAGCTTTAAGAGACGAGTTGGAGGCCCAGAGACGTATTCATGTACATGGTTATTTTTTCCTTGTATTCATTATTGTATTTCTCAGCAATTGTAAGGACATATTGTTATAACAGTCCAGGCTGAAATTCGTTAATATACCCCGATTGATGTCTATATATACATATATTACAGTTTGACTTTTTGCAAATATTTATTGTATATTGTAGATTATTTGTTCCGCTGTGAGATTTTATGTTGCTTAGTCTTCTTCTTATCTTCTTCCTTGTTTCTTTTGCCCTAACAATCGGGTTTTCTGGCATTCAGTTGCTCGGCACGCAATACAGTGGATGTATTAATGTCGATTTTTAGGGGTCGAAAATCTCAGTCGTTACATCTGGTATCGGAGCTGAAGGTTAAACGAGAACCTTGGCTTTGGTGAGGTACTCATTAGAGATAGGCTCTGTAGCACCCTAGAATGAGTTTGAGTGAGTGTATGTGTGTATAACCGCGTATTTGTTAGTGATATAAAATTGTTTTATTTGGGGTTAATTGTTCAGTTAAGTGGCTTATGGATTCTGGTCAATACGAGTAATTAACTACATTGATAAGGGTCTCTAAACACTTGAATAGAGCAATTCGACACGGTATAGTTTTGAAATTGGGTAAATGAAATAATTTTACCTTGAATTATATTTTATATATAAAGGAATAATTTTTCAAAAATTATTATAGTATATATGGGGTGCTTGGTTATTAGAGAATGGTAATATTTGATTATTATCATTTTTGTTGTGTTCTAGTAAAAGTTGTTATTATTATAATGAAAACAAAGATTAACAGCAAAGAAATGATTTAATATAACCAAAGTAGAATTATATAAATATATGTTTTATAAACGTGATTTATAAATGGAAAGGAAATGAAATTTCATAAGTATATTATAAATATGATTGTAAACAAATTAAAAGGGTTTAAAAGCTGGAAATTTGAGAATTTAAAAACCCGTTGGTTTTGGAAATGGTTTTTTAAAGTTTCGGAAAATACATATAATATTATTTTGAAAATATTTTGATTAGAAATATTTTAAAATGGAATTTAAAAGAGGTTAGAAAGCACTGAACCCATTCGGTCATTGGAAAATATTTTTGGCGATGACTACAGCATCGTCGACATTCATTTTTGGGTTTCCAAGAGTGGAATTGCTACCATTGGAGTTTTGTTTTGGTAAAACTAATTTTGATTTTAAATTTCAAGGAATGATTTGATATACAAAAGGGATTATATGTACATATGATTTCAAATTGATTTGAAATAAGAATTGGATGTTTGGATTCTGAAAATTTTCAATAAACTGTTTTATGAAAATATGAGAAAATAAGTTTGATAACTTATAAAATTTGAGAATTAGTAAGTTAAAACAATGTTTTAAATTGTTGAATATGAACGTTAAGAAAAGTAAATTTGAAATTGAATTATGGAATGAAATTTAACTTAAGCTAAGTTAAATAGGATGAATTTTGAAAAGAAAATTGACCTAAGTTAGGTAAATGAAATACTTATTTTTGAAAGGAAACTGATTGAGATTTGAAATGGATTAATGGAATGAACTAGCTAGGTAAATTAGTGAAGTGAATATGGTTTTGAAAGGTTGATTGATAGAGTTGATCATTGAAATTGAATAATGAAACAAGTTAGATGGATTTGGCTTTGATTCAAGACGAATATGGACTTAAGTTGTGAAGTGGTAATAAACATGAGAAGAGTTGTATAAAATGTTTATAAACTTGAGTAAAATTTTATGAAATGATTCATAAATGAATTTAGTATGGAGTAAAATGTTGTTAGACATAAAATTGGATGGAATGGTTTATAAATGGTATTAGTGTTAAATGGGTATACTAAGGAAAAAAAAAGAATGATAATAAAGGAATGTAAATAATTGAATATAGATCAACTGAATGTGAATAAAATAAATGAGAATGAAGTGAGTGTGAATAAAAAGTAATTCGATATAGCTAAAGAATCAGTTGAAATAAATACGTGGTTGTACGTATATTATTTTATTTGCACAACCGTTTGATACAGATTCGAGTACATGATTTTGAGATGATTTATATCGGTCCGAGTTGGGATTTTTCACTCGATTCTCGATGGAAAACACTGGATATGGATTTTTAATTGATTTTGGAATTCTCTATCATAGTATATTGCTATGAAAGGAAAATGACATTTTCTTATCAAGGAACCAAATCTGATTCCGCACTAGAGTAGTTGTGTGAATGATACTAGTTCGGAAGTGAAATTGTGAGATCGAGCGAGCGATCAGATTTGATATTGCATACGGATGATAGCATCGTACGGTTTTAGAAAGCAAATGTTGGAAATTGAAATTGTAGAATAATATGATTATGAACTATATGATATATCATTGGTAAATATGATACATGTATAAAAGCAATAGCTAACTTGATGCTTTTGGTTTCATAAGAAAAATTGGGTTGCCCGACTAAAAGGTACATGTTTATATTGTTGTTTGGTTTGATGGTTTATGATTGAGCCACTTGGCTTTTGTTTTCTTTTGTTGGTTTGGACTTATAGTGGCGATTAGTAGTTCTTTTGATCTAGTCGTGCAAAGGAGGCGCTGGCGAAATTTTCTGAAAATTTAAAGAGTTAAAAAAAATTGAGAGATTTTTGAAGAAATTTTTGATAGCTAAAATTTGATTTTGAGTTATAACCGGAAATGATTTGATGAATGATATTAGTTGGAATCTATGAATGAATATGGCTTAGTAAAAGTAATAACAAAGATTCAACGAGTTGATTTTTGGGAAAAGTTAAAGGTTTAAAAGGAATTGGAATCTATTTCAAATAATTGGTTTTGAAAAGCTAATAGGTTTAGGAATTGTTGAATTTAATATTTCAAATAGTTTAAATAATTGAATCTTGGATTTCAATTTGAAAAAAAAATGATTTTAAAGCTTATCTAAATTCTGTTGAATAAGAATGGTAATAATAAACGTCTAATTTGGATTTAATAGCGATTAATTTGGTTTTTGAATTAATTCGTTTTAATTAACGTATAAAATAGCCTTACGGGCTACTATCTCGAATTTCGACGAAACCAGTTTCATTGAATGCGTTATAGTGTATTATTGTATGATAATAAAATTCATAGCAATCAAACGTATCATTTGGTCGTGCGAGATCAAAATGCTTGTAAATTAATTTTAGAAATTTATATAATATTACTTGGTTTGAAAAGCTATCTTCTTCATATGATAGAACTAGACCTTGAGACTAGTTCCAGTGCGTTCGAAATAAGGGTATTACATATAGAACGCCAGGCAGTATGCCTCGATAGGAGTTCGAGATTTTCAAACATATAATATCAATTTTATTAAATTTAATAATATATGTGTTGACTTAGCCATACCCTTAGCCTTACCAGACCTTACCTTCCACATCTCAACCCATGATTTTCCTTCCGATATATATATAATCGCATTACATCAGATGATTCGTAGAAAAATTTTCAAATCAACTCCTCTAAATCCTATGGACGTCACGATTTTGGACCACCACAGGTGATATTAAGCCTCGAGTTCAACTAGGAAGATGGTCGGCGTGAGGTGAGGAAGGATGTCGACGGTTGGATTTGGCTAAGTCGTCTTGGGGCAGTGTAGTATTCGAGATGAATGTTGTTTACTTCTTTTGCCGATTCCAGCGAATTCGTCGTTTTTTTGGTGATGCGATGTGAAGAAAAAAGGAAGAGGGGAACGTGGGCGAGGCGTGGTCAAAGTCTGGTGGCCAAAGGCAATCTGTAGCGGCGGCAAGTGTGTGTTGAACGGAATTGAACTTTGGGTTCGTAGGAGAATCGGCGGCGAGATAGGGTATCGCACCGGAGGCCGATGGTTTGTCTTAGTGAAGTGGTTTTGCGACTTGATGGCGATGGGATTCGGTGGCGAAGGAGATCAAATGAAGTTGGCCTGGGCTGTTTCATTCGAAATTGAAGAAAGGGGAATAGGAGGGAAGAGTGATTTAAAATGTAATTAGTTAAAATTTTAAGTAGTTAGTGGATTTAGCCTTATATTTAAAAATTAAAAACCTATGTATTTAATAACTTTTGCATGCGAGATCCAATTGAGAAGTTGAATTTTTGAGTTGCGCTCGTATGGACTTTAGCTTCGTAATGGAACTGGTTTGGTCAAATTTGGAGATAGCTGAAAATTGGGCTAAAATTGGACGTCGTTCGATTTTAGTTCCAAAATGAATGCCTTGGTGGCAACATAAAATTTTGGTGATTTAAACTCACCTTTTTGGTTAACTAATATGATATATAGTTGGAAAAAATTGTTGAATGGTTGTTTGGATGAATTACTATAATTATTAATTAGTTTAGATATATTCCTGCCCTTGGATCGGATGAGACCCTATTACATTCCTATGTAAAAGCGGATGACCCTTTGTATACAAATCCCGCCTCGAAGCAGTTGATTTATATTTTATGATTATATAACATTTGTGATGTAGGGGAAACAGGTCAGAGTGATCCGACAGGATTCCTCACCAATGTTGATTTTACTTACATATATGTATGCCGATATACATGAGTGTGATGCAGGGGAACATGTTAGAGGGAACTAATGGGATTCCTCATTATTGTTAAATTGATTTCAATAATATTCCAGTTATATGAATTGTTGGATAATAAACCTGATTTTTGGAAATATTGGTTATGACATCATTAGCAAATCTAAGTCGGCTTTAAAGTGGGTCGTGCCACTATGAACATAATAAGGAACATGTATTCTGTACATGCAAAGAACAATTAAATATGATTTTATAGCGTTCAGGCCACTAACTACATAAACAAAAGAAAAAAAGGAGCTAGACAAAGAGTCTAGACTGCTCAGAAGGACGTAAACCCCCTATCATTACTGATATCAACATCAGTGCATGGTCCTATAACATGCTGAATAGTAGAAAAGTACTAGCCAAATACGGATCATAAGACCTCGAGAGAGCAGAGTAGAGATAAATCCGGTCCCTTGTAGGATCTAATAATTTGCCACCAACTGCATGCACCATCAATACCAGTGGTCGACAGAGAAGGTCCTTCACCATAACATGATACATCGGTCTCCTAAACTCATCTTGGCCACCTAAGAACATATGATAACTACGCATCCACGGGTTATACCTCATTTCTGTATTCTTATGCACCTATGCACTCTCGTCAGGTTCCCAGTAAATAACCTTTTCGTTAGAATCGCTGATTGCTAGTAATTCTGACACCGCTTCCATAGCGGGAGAAACAATAACTGAAGGATCAGAGACATGTGATAATCTAACTTTGGGGACCTATTTCAATTCCGACCTGGGGAGGGGGACTTTATCAACAGGAGGTAAAGGAGAAATCTTAGAACACTTCTCCACAGAATGTCCAAATAACTGACAGTTCGTACATATGTAGGGCATCCAACCGTAGTTAACTTTTATTTCCACCTCATGCCCTTCCATGATTCGTACCTTCAATTTCGACGGTAACGGATTCGCTGGAGTAATTTTAATCCGTGGGTCATACGTATGACATCGTTATATGTTAGGAAACTGAAACCCAGTAGTGATAGAACATCAATATCGATATTGGTTAAGCGCCAGGTGGCTATTGGCCTTAAATTAGTATTTTGAAAAACTATAAATTGCCATAAGAATTGGAATTAGTTTATGGAACAGGAAATAATAAATAAATCCGAAATTGGGTTTTTGAAATATTTTTCTTAAAAGATTATTTATTTATATTTAATATTGTTTTAAAGTTATTTACTTATATTAATATTATTTTAAAGTTATTTACATATATTAATATTGTTTTAAAGTTACTTAATTACAGTAATATTATTTTAAGGTTATCTAATTATATTAGTATTGTTTTAAAGTTAGTTGTTTATAGTTAAAACTATTTTAAAGAATTTATCAAAGTTAACGTTTTAAAAGTTAATTATTTCAAGAATAAGTATGGTTTGAAATTAATAACAAGGAATATTAATAAGGTTTTGAAAATAAATTATTATTACTTATAAAAATGGTAAAGATTAATTATTTTTGTTTATTTAACAATATTTTGAAATTATTATTTTTAAGATTTTTTTAAGTTAATAATTTTCATTTATTTATAATGTTTATTATTAATAATTATTATTATTTAATGGTGTTTTGAAATAAAGGATTTTTATATATTTATAAATGTTTCCGAGACCTATGAATAGAGTTGCAAGACATGGATTTTATAAAGGAGTTTGTAAAATGGTTTAAAGACTTAAGGAAAGACTATTTACAAGGTTAAAGAGTTTATAAATGGTCAGATATTTATAAACGAATTTTAGAAACGGGTTCATACATTTATAAAAGGAGTTTTATAAATGTTTTTATGGATTTATAAAGGATTTATAAATGGTTTTTGAAATTTACAAAGAATTTATAAGTGGTTGAATTTTTATAAAGGGGTTATAAATGATTTTTCCAAAGATTTTTTAAAATGGTTTATAAAAGGGTTCTAGAGAATTGTAAGAAATTTATAAATGATTTGGGAATATGATAAAAAGAAAATCTCTCCCAGTTTTATAAATATATACTTATACCAAAGAGATGAGTATATGAGTGCATTTTCTAAGGGGCGAGTATAATATATGTGAATATACTTATTTCGTTGAGTTAAGTATATGAATATTTTCTAAGTACTGAAAATACAGGGATTTATGGATATACCTTTGTAAAAGTATTTTTATACAAGTCATTGATAAAGTATGTTTAAATGAATGAAAGATTTATTAAAAGGAGGCTAGTGGTTTCTTATGTGCTTAACCGATGTTGTTTACCCAATGGAGTAAATCTTTATTTGAATGTGTATTTGTTGATAGTTAAATAACCAACTATCAAATCTTGGTCTAAATATGTATTCCTTCTTAACTTTGGTGGTACAGAAATATTCCCTACTTAACACCGAAGGATTTTAACTTGGGAAATATCTAGGAGAAACACGGGAATTATTTGGCACAGTTATCGTCGGTGGTGCTATACTATACGTATAAACTTGTTTTGTTCTTATAGGACAAATGGTGAGGAGATCCGTCTACTTAAACGGTTAGGGGGTGATCCCCACTCTTGTGTGTTGTCTGATTATTTCCTAAAGAATCGATATTGAGCATTTTGGAAAATCAACGATTGGTTTTTAGAGTGCCAAGGAAGCGAAAGAGTGTACTCGTAAGAGATGACTCGAAAACCATAATCTTTCTGAAACCATATACAGTTCTATTGAGGATTTTCGTGACATACATTTAAATGTTGGAATTCAGGTGTTGTTCTGAGACCCATTAGGTATAGGAATCTATGTGGGATTCTGTAATCTATTTGGTGGCGGTGCATGAGCTGGAGCGTCGGACGTAGCCGCATTAGCGGTAATGGATAAAATTAGAGATATGAGGCATGCCCAATAGGGTTGGTAAACCCATAGGGTGTAGTCGGCTCCTCCTAGATGTTACTTACAGTGGTTATGAATGCATGGGGCGATGCATTTGATCTTAGCAATACTAGCTATATTTTCCTATGGCACATCACTAGGGATGCATGCTACTTCGAAAGTATATCTCTGATCCTTGTGCAGGAGGACCGTTCTCGAAGTACTAAGGGCACCTATATGGTATCATACACAATTAGCGAACAAGCCTTATTGATTTTTGATTATATACCTAGTATTGTTGTGATGTAAACTCACGAGCATCACAGCTACTTGATTATTATTATTTTCACCCTTAGACATTATTATAATATTAAGGGATTTTCTACAAAAAAGGTTTAGGTTATCATAAGGTAAAATCCTATCAGTGTTTATGTGCAGTATGATCTTATGAGATCCTTTTTATTTCAAAGGATTATATAACTTAAAAATCCAGTTGGGTGTGTTTTCTTACGCTGTTTTTCCATACTAACTAGAATGTTATTTTATTATAATGCTTAGGTCAGACTGAGCATATTACAGATTTAGTTGGATGCTTTGGAGCCTCAGGAGACGAGTTGGAGGCCCAAAGACGTATCACTTACATGGTTATTTTTCCGCTGTATTCATTGTTGTATTTATCAACAATTGTATGGATAGGTTGTTATAATTTTCCATGCTGAAATTGGTTAATATACTCTAATTGATGTCTGTATATACATAAATTATAGTTTTACTTTTGTGGAAATATTTATTGTATATTATAGATTATTTGTTTCATTGTGAGAATCCGTGTTGTTTAGTTTTCTTCTCATCGTCTTCCTTCTTTCTTTTCCCCTAACAATTGAGTTTTTAAGCATTCGATTGCTCAGCATGCAATATAGTGGACGTATTAGTGTAGATTTTTGGGGGTAGAAAATCCCGGTGGTTACAGTCCCTACAACTAAAAAGGTCTCGAACTGACTAGAGTATTATGTAAATAACAAACGAGTCAAACCATATCTAAATCAAGGGTTAATAAATAAAGGTGATAAAGTGTATACTTGGAATAATAATATGGTAATACTGGCATAGTAACACAAGTCAACGATCATAGAGTCAATGTATGTGTGTGTGTATAGTATCATAGACATGGTATATAATTGTAATATCATATGCAAACATCTAAACATCCCATAAATACCACAATTATATAAAGATGTCATCACCCATAAGAAAATACATCAAATCAGAAATCACAAAATCATAGATTAGGTGAATCATCCATTTTTAGAAATCATCATCAAAACCAAAAATTATCAAATATGATATCCTAAGTATAGTTACGCTAGAATATAGCATCGCCCAAATATATCTCTCAATCTCAATAATAAAATAACAACATTAATAAAATATAGGCCACCTGCAAGTAAAATTATATACAATAAAATGACATGAGAATCCACTATACTCTGGATAACTACAAAATATAATATTATCTCCTCATGTAGAAATAAATGATGATGGGAAGTCAAATAATAACATATAGGTTACACCATCCAATAATATCATAATATCTGGGTTAAGCCACCCATTCAAACCATAACAGGCTATCTGCCATCTCCAAGAGCACCTGGGTTGTCCACCCGAATCTTCTCTAATATTAACGTGAAGTGTATAAATATAACCAATATGTACTTGTCTACCATTCAATGTAGAACGCGAAGGAAGACTGACAGCTACCCCGTGCTCCAGGATTCCAAGGCTACACCACTCGGATACACTCCTATAGTCTTCATTTACCAACCTGGTATCGTGACTATATCCACCGCATGTCATAAATATGCTGCTAAACTATGCTAGGCATTAATCATGACCCGGATCATGCCCTTATGGTAATAGACTATTGGCCTCCGTGACTAAAAGTGCTAGGGCTACACCACCCTAACCGTTGATGTTGATTTTGATCAGTTGATATGATATGGTGGTACATAATTATATACAATTTTGTAATGGTTTTTATTCTGTGTAGCGAGAAATCTAAACAAACAGAGTTATAATACCATTTGGGATGAAGCATTCAGTAATATTTCTCCAGTTATTATTTGGACTCATTATATAGAATATCGCAGAGATTGAGCATATTTCATAAGCTGTGAATAAACGATTAAGCATCACACGGTGGTATGGGAAGCCAATGTGATACTTATAGTTATTCGTTACAAATAGATGTCACTCAAGTGACGGGAATTGAGATTATACTTACGTGAGGTGATACTCGGTGTAGAGCAAGTTTGTATGCTCGGTTTAAAGCAAATATATATATGCTCGGTGTTAAGCAAGTTTGTATGCTCGGTGTAGAGCAAGTATATATATGCTCAGGGTAGAGCATTATGGATGATTGAGCTATGGGGTTTCAAAAAGCATACCCATATAAAATAGCAGTAGAGTTGTTGATTCCAAACACAAATAGTTGTAACTTCAATACAAAATATCCTATAGGCCTTTTATAGGACTTTGATCTTTGAATTGGTGAAAGAAAAGTTTAGAACTGCAAGAGAATGATTTGAATACTTGCAAAAATAGTGAGTAGATTATAGAGAATGAATGTACCAAAGTAGAGACTGAATTTGAGTGGATTTGAAGTGTTTAAAAATGGATTGTGTAAACTATATAATGAGAATTTATAGTAAGAATAATGGAGTAAATAATTAGTAAAAAAATTCAATTTCCAGTCCTTTTATATAGTGTTTGAAGGGACATATCCATTTATAAAAAGATGGAGCCAAAAAACATAACTCTTCAAATTAAAAAAAAACTGTCTAGTAATATATATGTCGATATACTTAGGTAGGATAGTCGACATATCCTTGTATGTAGGGAAAAACAACAATATTTTTAAAGTGTTGTGAAATTCTGAAATTTTGTAAAATAATTTAAAAATATTTTTTAAATACCTTAATATATAAAACTTTTATGAAATATTTATATAAATATATTTTGAAAATAAAATAGATTTTTGGTGAGGGGGTATTTTAAAGAAAAGAAAGTTGATATTCAAGGACTTTAACAAATTTATCTAATTTCTATTAACTTTTATCCATAATCTTGAACTCTTCATGTTGTTGTCAAACTCACGAGTCTTCAATTTTCTAGATTATCTTTGAATCTTGATCTCTAATCTCTGTACTAATCGGTCTTCAAACTCGATTATCCTATACTTGTATAAAACTGTGTAACATCTTATAAAATATTCTATATAACTTGAGAAAACATTAGTACTACATATATAGTTATTGTCATCAAAATCAATATCCGTAGTATTAACAATCTCTACCAAGCCGAGGGAAATTATGAAAGGACGGTGGGGGCGGTGGAGGAATATGAATCACTTCCACTGGTGCCAGCACATAAGATATCCCATTGAAGGTGGGGACCCTTTAAGTACCTACGAGACTATGCTAGCATATGCAGATCTAGAGCTTCAACATAATCTCTAGTGTATGTTGCTCTAATAGCTCAACTCACGGTAGCTATATCTTGATGGGAACTATTAGCAACTTTCCTAGTAGATAGCGTAGAGTACTAGTGACAAAAGTGTGAATACCTAATGTTATATGCATAAATATATCAAAAAATAATTATGCTCTCTCATCTTACCCCAATTTACAATGATAGGGTGACCTAAGCTCTGGTACTAAATGTAACGACCTGCCCTCAATAACACTTGTAATTTGTGCATATAAGCAAGTAGATTCCATAAACGTCACTAATGAGTTCCATTAAAGGTATAATTCAAAAAAAAATAAAGCATATCTATCACATCTATAATCATATTAAATCTCACATCAGAAGGATAAAAAATATATTATCAACGTAAACATGTAAAATACTAAATGCATATCATATTAAGATACATAAGATTAAACATCATAGTACATAGTGGAAATGTTACATCGGACATCATATACAGCATATCCTAAATGACAACATAGTCTAAATGTTAATAAACTAAAAATACTGGATATATAAAAACATGTTGGTAAGTTGCTATGGCTCTATAACTTGTATCAACTAGTATACCCATCTCCATGTCATCCTACTCAAAGAATAGATAACAAAAGAAACAAAAAAGAGAGGGTCAGACATTAAGTTTGGTGAAAAGAAAATATCACAAATCTGAATGATTACTAACATGCTACTATGTCATAAACAACAGTAATTAAGGTAATGGAACCATACCTCAACCCGCATCTTCATCTGCATTCAATAAGTTAGCATATTTCTACTATAGTGCTACATTATACATGATTAGTCTATCGCACAAATCATCATCGCACCAATTGTGACTCAAATTTCACATACTAGACTAGTGGTTCTTGGGTCTTTTGGTAAGGCCAAGACCTGCTAAGCATGGTCATTAACATAAGGCTAATACTATGACCCTTCAACACATCGTGTACCACCTATAATCATGTCAAATCTGAATCTGTTGACTAAATTTTTTGTCAACCTCGGAATTTTGGTTATTATTGATATAAGCAAAGGTTACTTGATCGCATATTTATTTCTAAAATGTAAAATAAGAAAGTAAAATGCATGGAAAGTAAAGAAACATAAGATTTAGAGTGGTTCGATCTAAGTTGATTAGCATCTACTATAAAGAGTTTCTTATTACTTCATTTCTCTTACAATAGTTTGGATTGCAAGAGAAAATGTCTAACAAGTAAAATGCTTTAGAGCCTATACTCTCCAACTCCTTAAAAATGAACATCATGATATATTTATAGCTACTGGAATGTATGTTGAGTGTTGAGATTACACAACGAGATACTGAAATCACGTTAGGCCATTGATCATGTCGCTCGACCTGATGCATGGTAGCTAGAGTTCCAGTTGGGATCAAATGGTGGCTGTACAAGATGCTTTGTGTGGGAACTAAGCCAGCCCACGACAAAAGGTACGGATGAATTTCAAAAAAATCCCTATTAGATCTTAATTGGGCCTATGAAGTTTAATCTATTTAGAACATTTCTAAATTTAATTTAAATAAAATCATATATTTCATTTAAATTTATGAATTGTTGATAAAAATTTATTCAATTTATTTTCAATTTATGTACAAGTATAAATAAATATCGAATACATATATGTGCATGTGTAACATGATATACTATGCAAGTATAACATGTTTGTATGTAGATGTTGGAATTTACATCGCAATGGACACGTTAGCTCATCCAGTATGTATTATATGTTGTCCAAATATGTGTATATGTTTGCAATTATTATATGTGTATATAAATATTCAAGAAGTATATATATATTATTAGAAAATATCATATATATATATATATAATATTATAGTATATATATTATACAATTTAATTTTTTATATAAATATACTTACATATATCTAAATGCATTATAGTAATATAATTATATATATATATATATATATGTATCTATAAATATAAATATAATTATTAAATGAAAATATAATTTAGAATATTTTATATAATTATAAAATTTTGAAACAAATAATTTTTTATTTTCATTCCAGATCAAATACAAAGAAATTCCAAATTTAAATATAATTTTATTATATTAATATATATATATTAATAATTAAGCAAACAAACAACAATAAAAAAATATAGAAAATATATATGTAATAATACTTCAAATTTTAAAATTTCAGAAATTAGAATACTATTAGATAACCTAAGTAAAATTTTTGGATTTCTAAGCCATAATAATATTCTTTATTGATTAAATGCTTTTGGACTAAATTAAAAAATAATTTAAAAATATTAAAAATGATTTAAAATATATAAATTCTTGACCGAGACCTTTTGGGATGTCAAATTAATTTTAAAAATATAAAAATTTATTTTCAAAACATAATTTATTTTATATGAATTTATTAATTCGTATAATAATTTATAATAATAAAAATATTAGATAATTACCAAAAAAATATTTCCAGTTACTAAAAAATATTTTTAATATAAATGTACATTTTAAAATTATTATATTAGTTATTTTTGTGACATAGTTATATAGTTTAAAATAAGTCATTTAAATAAATAAGTTAATATATTAATCTACGTATATATATTAACTAATTAAATATAAATAATTAAAAATAATAATTTTGGCTATGTGTATTAGATCCTTGTGGAACAATTATAATTTTTATTTTATTTTATAAACATACACACATAACCAATCAATGTGTGACAACAACAATACCTATAGGAATCTCACATAACTAACAATATAGTAATAGTAGTATATGCGTATACATGAACAATATACATTTATGCATAGGTAATACATCATATATATAATAAATACACTTACTAAAACTAATGCTCTCAAGTCCACCTTGCAATTATGAGTTCTCATCCCTTAGAATTTTTTTTGATTCGTCAAATTGCTAGTCCTAGAACCGCAGACCCTTTGCTATCAAATAGCTTTTTATTTGAATTGATTTTAGTTTTAATAGAGTATATAGAGGGATAAATTTCGACCGTAGTATGATAGAGGAGGCAGCAAAAAAACTTTTTTCAATTAGGGTTGGAGGTATATAAATAGTGAATGGAAAGGAGAATATAATTGATCACATCTCATACTAGTTCTCCTTCAAATTGAGCCATCTAACATCCAACACCTACACCCTAATTTGAGCCACCGTATAGCCTCATTATAGTCAAAATTTCCAGCCCTATGATGGGACTTAAAACTGTTTTAAGCCCAAAAAAAATAATGTGTAATTAAATGTAATTTAATTGCTTATCGATATCATATATCGATCGATATATTTATAACTATTATAAATATATTCAATAATATTTATTCCTCAAATCATATTCAAAATTTATAATCAATATTTCAAACATATTTATTAATTTAATTAATTTATAATAACTGTAAAATAGTTAAATCATTTGGTCCAACGAGAATTCATCATTTTGGTAGTGTGACTCTCGGGTGTAAATTCGATTGGTGATTAACATCGAACTATTCGAATGTTAACATTCATACATCACTCAACAGATGGTGTGACGTTTTGGCCAAATTTATTGCTTAGTTTCGATAAAATTCAATTTCACTTTATTAAGCGTCACACGGTTGTGACATTTATTTACTCCAATTGTCTTTGTTAAAACTATATCATTTTGGACTTACGAAATTTGGTAATGGTCAAAATTCCAATATCATCCATATTCAACTCTATAGTCCAAATACAAAGTCCTAGTTTTAATAGTAACAATTGTTATAAATTAAAATGCTCTGGCCAGAGATGTGATGACCCACCTTTTTGGATGGTTTAAATCGACAATAAACCACACATTCTAACAAAAACGATTCAAAGGAAAAGTTATCAATGGGATTTAATAGGAAAATAAGGGAAAAGAAGGAAAACAAAATACAAAATCTCGCAGTGAAATGACAAAAGTATAATAATCAAATAATAGTTCATGAGGCTGTTTTACAATATACATTTGATTACACAATTTTACAACATAATCAGAGTACAATCAATAACATACCAAAATAATGCAGCAGAATAATAATATAAATACGATCTAGCAAACTCCATCTTCATCTCCAAGGAATAATGTCTCCAAACACTGAAATGCTCAGACAGACCCGAGCGTAATGAAAAGACAAAACACTCGAGTCGGAACTAAAAGTTATTATGTAAGTTAAATCAATAACAAGTAAATATGAGTTTAATAGCTTAGGAGATGTTTACGGGATTTTCCATCTCCTATCAAGTATACAACGTGAGTGCAATAACGTGAGAGATGTTATGAGATTTTCCACCTCCTAAGGATTTGTTAAACTAGCTATATGTAGTAAGATACGCTATATATGTCATGTCTATTAATAAAAATAAATATTTTTCCTAGCGTTAAGGCTTTAAAATAACCCCCCTTAACACATTTTTAAGCAGGTAGTCTATGCAGGTCCTGTAACATAAACAGTAACGTCGGTAGCCAGTGAGTCCCTTGTAGGTACCATACTATAATAAAATCGTAGTGGGCATGTATAAGGACAAAAGTATGACAAGGCACGTGAGGCAATGCCCAAGTAGGATTCTATCAGTTTACCCTTTCTGGCTGGTCGTACACATCATAGCCACGATTGCTGACCGAGTCCACCACCCCCAAAATCAAATCAATGTTCAACGAACAAGTCAAGAGTCAATATAATACGAAGGGGTGGGGCCCCTAAAGGTAGCTAACCTCTTGGCCAGACATAGGCTCCTGTTTTAGTCATTTCAAATTGACACAAGTGTCCGGATCATCTTTCATCGTTCTGTTTCTTCATTCTAGTCAACATTGACATTCAACCTCTACATTCTGGATAACATCCACCGCGTATACGATTATTAAAGTGGTTTCGGTAGAATGGCAGAGAGTATGTCATTCATCTGGCTCCGGTCTCTTTAACAACCAATAATCCGTTTTACAGACCGGTTGGTTCTTTTAAATTTCGAGAACAAGTCATACTTCATATCAAAATATCAGATTTGCTTCAAAAATCATTTCGAATTCAAATAAGTTATACTTTCAAAACATTCGTATTTAAATCAATGATTTAAATTTAAACAATTCCCACTTTTAAAACAATTTGAATATTAAAAATTGATTTGAATAATGAAAATAGTTTGAATATTGAAAATACTTTGGACACTAGTTTTAATATTGGAAATAGTTTGGAATAATTAAAATAGTTTAAAGATTGAAAATAGTTTGAATATAAAATATTTTTAATATTGAAAATAGTTTAGATAACTAAAATAGTTTATATATTAAAATAATTTGGTTATTAAAATAGTTTTTACATATAAATTGTTTTTATTAAAACTATTTCTTTCTTTCGCAACAATTTGAACCCATGTTCCAAATCACAACGAAATCTATTTTTCGATTTCCAATTCAAGTCAACTTCACATTCAAAATTCAATTTAAATCAACCTCAATTCAAAATGATTTCAACATTACTTCAAATTCAATTTAAACGATTTATTCAGAGGTTAAAAGTTTCAATTCGAACTCTCATTTTTAAACAATTTAGCTTTAATCCATTTCACATCCAAAACTTTGAAATACTAATTTAAACCACTTTAATTAAAGTAAATTCGAAGTCTAAATTAAAGTTTAAACCTTTAAAATAATTCTCTTTCAATAATTTAAAACATATCCCATTCTTGACTTAAGATTTCAAATTTAATCTTTAAACAATTTCATTTAACAGTTTCAGTTTCAACATTTCATGTAACGACTCGTAAATTTTAATGGATTTAATTAACTAAATGTTTCTTGAAATTTTAAAATGATAAAATTTAGCAATGAAAATTTTATATTTGGTATGCGTCTATTTAAATGTAGCAATGGTAAACTTTCATTGAAAAATATGAAAGTTAATTCTGGGTGTAATTTTCAATTTTCAATTTAAAATATGTTAAATTGATGGAAATAAAATATTTTTGAATTCTAAATATTTTAATATAATAAATATGTAAATCATTTTCTGAGTGAGATGTCATATTTCGTTTCGTCAATTTTGAACTGCTTTAGCCCTGTTTATCTTATTTTCGATGAATTTGCAGCAGTTTAGCAGTAAAATGTCAACTTTTGATAGGATGGTCGTATCACCTATATCGATGTGCCGTTTTGATCGTCTCGTCATGCTGATCTCCGTAGTATATTTATTTGTACATTTTGGAGTCCGATACATGGCGAAATTCGTGAAAAGGGTTAGCCATATCGGTATCCATTTTGGAGCATTTGATATTCTATGTTCATTCATTTCAAATAGTTGAAATGAATAGCCACTTATTAATTATTCCCAGAATTTATTATATAACTCTTGCTATCCCACATGTTAAATATGTTTGCTATTTATAATATAACTGTTTCGTATATTTACTTTGTGTCCTTTCACCTTTGCTCCGTTCTGTCTTCCTTATTATATGAAAATAATATATATATAATGCTTTGGAAAAGGCATCTTATTTTTCCCGTACATGCTCCTTCCTTTCTCATCTCATCCTTTTTTATGCCGTTAATGCTTGATAAAAAAAGGGATATGTATGATATATTGATTCACTCCCTAAGGCATGTTCGTGCTTCTTCCCTTCTTACCCGCAACAACGTTTTGCCTCACCACTTTCCTATTTGCTTTGAAATATTTTTTCAAATATTTGGTTTTTCTTTGGGACCTTCTTCATGCTCCTTTCCTTCTCTGCCTTTGCTACCCTACGCCTAACTTCGTGGACGAACCACAAACCCCATGTGACCCTCCATAACTGCTTGTCCCCTCTATAACAGCTTGTCCCCTCCATTTTGTATCTCCGACCTCATCAACTGACCAAACAGCTCCAATGCCATCCCACTGACAGCCATGCTCTACCATTATCCTGACCAACCATCGACATAAACCCCTCCACACTACAGCTGTGAAGCCTGCCACTCCTTCATTCCCGTCGCCACATCACCTGACACCAAACACTACCGACCATCACCTGATAATCACCCCCCATGTACAGTCGAAAATGGCCTCACTTAGCAACTTTGGCTACCATCCCATGTGTCTCTCTTAAGTTCGAGTACATATTGTTGGAGCCTACTATTTTTTCATCTCCAACGATTTGAAACTACAGCCATCTCCCTTGGCAACCCAAGCGTATTTTCTGGTAAAATATATGTGTTATATATATATATATATATATTCTCAAATAAGTCTCTTGCTCGCATACATTATTTTGGGACCTGTAGCAATATTATAGTGAGATATTATGCTGTTACAGCAGCAAGTTGTAGATTTGGTTCAGTTATCTTGAAAAAGAAAAAATTATAATATTATATAGATATGTTAGGCGTACAAGAGTAGTTTGATTTTTTTTCATAGATTTTTTTCCTTTTGTTTCCTCTTCTTTTTGAAATGTACATAGAGTTGGCTTCAATGACTCATTGTGTTTAAATTTATTTTACTAAAAAAAATGTACGGATTCTTTTATTTTGATTTTTGAAATATATATATATATATATATATATATATTTGATTTTAAATATACGTGTTTTAAGAAATAATGATTTTGAAATATGTATATATAAAGATATTTTTTAATATGTGTTTTAAACTAATTATTGATGTTAATATATATATATATATATATATTGCTTATATATATAAGTTCACTTATATAATTGATTTTCATCGAATCCAGTTCATTGTGCTTTACTTATGTCTCGATGCTGTCCAGGACTGGTCGCAGTAGCAGTTTCTAGCTTTATCGTTGTTCCACGTGTCGTATCCATGTCCGTTGCATCTCATTCTTGTTGTTTCTCTAGCCTCGAAAGGTGAGCAATCATTCACGATTAACATTCTTATATTTAGTAGATTTAATTCACATGGAATGATGGTTGAAATATGTTGATAAATTTGAATTTTTAAGTTATTTAATTGTTAAACATGATATGCCATTATCTACAATTGTTTACCTATGACATATGTAACCATAACCTGATATGTATATTATTATTTAAATTCGTTACAGATGATAGATGCCTGTTGTTGATATGTTATATTATTATCGTATTTGTTCTCACTCTGCAAGTTCCTTACTAGTTTAGAATTCCCTATTGGTTGAAATGATACATACCCGAGCGATCTTATAGATAAGAGAACATCATTATGGGTTGAAATGAAAAAACCCAGCCATTTCATTTATTTTGAAATGTTGGGATTGCGGGTTAAAATAATAAATACGCGTAAAATATTAAATTGCAGATTGAAATGATAAATATCCAAATCACTTGACCATAAGATAAAAAACTATATATGGACACCGTTGGTTTATATTTTGAAAAAGATTTCCAAAGTTTGAAAAGGAATATACGGGTTTTAATAAATACTAATTTTTAAAATATAATATATAAATGTTATTTTTATATATGTGTAAAACTAATATTTTTAAATTTATATCTTTTGGAAATTTTAAACTTATAAGTTACTTTTGAAATTATAATTTTTAAGATTTATCTTCTAACTTTATTATTTAAAAAAACACACACAGATATATATATATATATAATAAGATTTAATTTAATAAATTTAATTTATTTAATATATTATATTTGAGTATTTATTTAAAATTATATTTTAAAAATAGATTTTGCAATAACTTTAATAAATTAAGGTTGGAAAGATAAATTGAAATTGATTTGAAATTGTATTTGTTTAAGAATTGTACTAAAAAATTGATTTGAAACTTATTGAATTTGAGATTTTAAAGATACGATTTTATAACCTGATTTTGATAAAAGGTTATTAAATGAATATTTTCAAATTTAAATAAATTGAAATTGAATATTTAGCTTGATTTAAATGTGTAATTAGAGATTTTATTCAAATGTTATTAAAGTGATTAGGTGAATAATTTTAGAATTAAATATAATTGAAGTTAGGTATTAAATTTTGATTTATATTTGTAATTTGAAATTTTATTTAAGTATATTAAAATGATTAAGTGAATATTTTCCAATTTGAATAAAATTAAAGTCAAATGCTGAAATATAAATTAAACTTATATTTTACATGTTTGAATATTTAACCTTGTATCCCATTGGGATTGAAGTGATAGTTCAAACCTAGATTTGAAATCGATATAAATTGAAATGGTTTATTTAGAGCTTGAATTGAATCTTTAACCTTTTAAATTGAAATTACTGAATTGGGATTTATTTAAATTGAATTTTGGAATTAAATTTGATTTGAATCGATTTAGGAAATTGAAGGAAACTATTGTTATTATATAAAGTATTTTTAATATATATAAACCACTTTAATATATAAACTATTTTAATCTATAAACTATTTTTTTAATATAAGCCATTTTCAATTTATAACTATTTCAATATATATAAAAAAAACTATTTTCAATATTTAAACTGTTTAAGTCGTAGCTGTTATGATTTAGATTTAATGGATTTAAATGTGAATATTCGATATGATGGTTTAACCTATTTTTGGTGTTAAAATTTTGGAAATAAGTATGATTTTAAAGTGAATATTGATTTGAAAGTGATATGATTTCAAAGTGATATGAATTTAAAAAGAATATGATATTTTGATACGAAGTATGAACTACGTGAAATGATTATAAAAGTGATTTATAAAATGACCATGGTGTGAAATAAGCATTTGGTTGTTAAAGAGACCGGGATGGATATTGTCATACTCTCTGCCAATACTGAAAACCACTTTAACAATTGTGTAAGTGGTGGAGATTCAAGAACGAAGTTGGATGGTTTGGCGACGATTCTGTATGAGGTATTAACGCAGCCCTGACTCCTGCAAGTTAGCTTGATGTGGCTAAAACGGGAGCCATGCTGGGCCAAGTGAGGTCATTCCTCCTATCAGACACATTTCTTTGATACCATTCTATTACTTTCTGATTTGATTGGGTGCACCTTTGCTTTGAGAGTATGTCTCGAGGTAGGCGGTAGTAGCTACTATGCGTTACCACCAGTCCGAATCCCCAAAGTGGTAGAATCAAACCCTGGGCATTGCCTCGCGTGCCTTGTCACATGCCCTATCGCGCCTTCTACAAGTTTGGTTTGTGTCGTACCTACGGAGTGCTCCTTGATAGCCCACCGATTCAGTGGAGTTTACAGTGCTATATAGACTATGGCATGATATAAAATGTGTTTAGGGGATATGGGTAACGCCTTAACGCTATTTTTATACTTTACTAATAGACATATTTTAATAATGTATATTACTTTGTGTGTAGATAGTTTAACGGATCCTTAGATGATGGGAATCCTAAAGTTTTAAGTTATTTTGTATTTCAGGTGACATTTCGCCTGAGTTGAATTTACTGTATAAGAATGTTAATCCCGACTCAAGTGTTTTGTATTTTGCTTTATGCTCAGATCAGACTGAGTGTCACAACATCTGAGACCCACCTTTAGATTTTGGAGCTTTTCTTGAACATCTGTCTCTATCTATTCATCTTTCCAGTTACTTCAGTTTATTCCAGTTGTTTTGTTCTGACTCGTTATTTACATTTGTATTAGTCACTTCTATGTATCAGATATCTGTTGTATTTTACTTTAAACTCTGATGTTTATATAGTAGCTTCATGAACTAATATTTATCTATTTCTGCTGCTTATTGTCAAATTATTCTGTGTTTGTGATTCTATGATTGATTTGTTTACCATATATGCTAAGTTTTGCCAAATATATATTACCAATTTGTTGTTTTGAGCAATTCAAGTCCGACATGTGTGGATGATTGTCGATTTAAACGAATCGAAATAATAGCTCGTTACAAGTGGTATCAAACCAGGTTTAGGCAAACTTAACATATAAAGTAAAATTAATTATAGAATCATATTTGTTCGAGCTTAAGAATTCTTCATTAGGATCCTCCTAGATTGGGATTTCTTTCGAATTTGCTACTTTCCCTTTATTCTGAAATCTATTCTCGTCCTTCACATTCGTGTTCTTCTTGATACTGGAGCATCCTGTAGCTCTATTTCTATGTATCTCCGAAACAAATTCGAGCTCATCTTTCCACCTCAATTAATAGCTTCATCCTTGTGTGTGACTCAATCCTATCGGCAGTCACGCTAACCTCAGCATGATTTGAAAAGGGGGTGAAACTCCTTTACAACAAGCGTCGATTCATCGAAGATTTCTACATCCTTGGTTATGATGATGTAATCTCTAGCAAATCCCAAACCATTCTCTAGTAGACGTCCGGGTAATTCTCTTGTTATCGGATGTCAATTGTCTCGGTATCTTGCAGGTAGTTTTATCTTTTCGCTTGATTCTCATCCTAGTGATCTCGACTTCACCTGATAGTCAGGGATTATCTTGATGATTTGGTGAAGTCACTTCTCTACCTCCCTTGTAGGAAATTGAATTCCGTATCAATCTTATTCTTGGAGCACCACCTGTTGTCCTTCCTCTCGGATGAAACGTTTCTATGAATGGTTAGTCATGCTCTTTTGGATTAAACAAAGCTTCTGCCTTCTTCGTCGATCTCATAAATCGCGTTTTTCACGATGTTCTCAACAGGTTTGTCCTGTTTTTCGTAGATGATATTCTCGTCTTTTCCTAAGTCTCGGTAGACCCGGTTAAGGTCTTCGTGATTTATATAAGTCTATTCATCTTTCCACTTTTGAAATTTGATTATCTAATCTTCCTTTCGATCCTATCTATCTCAGTTAGAATTCTATTTGATTAGGGTCACTCCAAATTTGAATATCTATCCATTCTTGAATTATTGTGTGAGGGAGTGTATTTTTAATTGATATAAAACTGTTTTATATTATGTTGTTTGAGCTGTTAAGTTTGATTTGGAGTTCTGATCGATTCATCTGGCCAATGCTATCGATAAAAATTCCAAAACACTTGAACAGAGCAAACCGACACAATATTGTTTTCAAAATTAGTAAATGGAATAATTTTATATATGATTCTATTATATATATATATATATATATATATATATATATATTAGTATAATTTTTTGAAATTAAATAGTTAAATGAATTGGTAGTAAGAAATGATAATACTAGATTATCGTTTATTGTTTTGCCAACTATTAACTATTGTGTATGTTATAAGAAACTGAAGTCTTAAAACATGGTTTCTTAATCAAATGAAATGAATTTAAACTAGGGATTTGAGGATTAAATTTTTGGTACTCTTCAAAAATTTGGTTATCAAAGTTAGAAAATATATTATTTGAAAGCATTTTTGAATGGAAAATGATTTTAAAGAATTTTAAAAGAAGCAAGTCAGTATTCTCCTCTTTTGTCGCTGGAAAATTATTTCGGTGATGACTGCAGCATCATTGATGATTTCGAGTCTCAAAGTGGAGAGACCATTTAGTAGCTTTGCTACAATTTTATTTGAATTTCTTAAGTATGATTTGGTTGACTAATTATATATATGTATATTTAGTTCAAAATGGTTTGAAGTAAACTGGAAATTTAACCCTTAAGTTATATGTTAAGTGATGGTTTTCAATTATTTAAAGTAAAGTTTGAGTAATTGGAGTGTTTAAAATGAGAATTGAAATTTAAACAACATGAAACAGTTGAACTAGGATAACATTTATTTGTATAATACTCAATTGCATTCTAGAACATATATAACTTGCCTGAAATGTTCAAAAGTTAAAATGTTTATGAGAATAAGTAATTGAATAATATACAATATAATTGTAAGCAATAAAATGTCCAAAAATGAAGTTTATATGGTTTTAAATTAATTATTGTATCTGGTTCTTTGTATTTTGAATTAACCTATCTTTTTGGTTGCCTCTATTCTTCTGTCTCGTTCCTTTTCGGAGATGAAAAGGTTTGAGTGGGAGAGATTGTACCGACCCGTAAATTTTAACGATTTTAATTAACTAAATTTTTCTTGAAATTTTAAAACCATTAAATTTATCAATGAAAATTTGATATGTGGTATGCGTCTATTTAAACATAGAAAACGGTAAATTTTCATTGAAAAATATGAAAGTTAATTCTAGGTGTAATTTTCAATTTAAAATCAATTAAATTGATCAAAATAAAATAATTTCGAAATTCGAATATTTTTATATAATAAAAATGTAAATCATTTTCTGAGTGGGACGCCGTATTTCGTTTCGTCAAATTTTAACTGCTCTAGCTCCGTCTATCTTATTTTCGAGGAATTTGCAGCTGTTTAGCAGCGAAATGTCGACTTTTGATAGGATGGTCGTATCACCTATATCTGTGTACCACTTTAATTGTTTCGTCGTGTTGATCTCTGCAGTATATTTATTTGTACATTTCGAATTCCGACACGCAGCGAAATCCATGAAAGCGGTTAGCCATATCGGTATCCATTTTGGAGCTTTTGATATTCTATGTTCATTCATTTCAAACGGTTGAAATGAATCGCCACTTGTTAATTATTCCCAGAATTTATTGTATAACTCTTGCTATCCCACTTGTTAAATATGTTTGCTATTTATAATATAACCGGTTCGTCTATTTACTTTCTGTCCTTTCACCTTTGCTCCATTCTGTCTTCCTTATTATATGAATATATATATATATATACACACACACATGCTTTGGAACAGGCATCTTGTTTTTCCCGTATCTGCTCCTTGCTTTCTCTTCTCATCCTTTTTTTATCGTTCATTCTTTATAAAAAAAAGGGATATGTATGATATATTGATTCGCTCCCTGAGGCATGTTCATGCTTCTTCCCTTCTTGCTCGAAGCAACGTTTTGCCTCACCACTTTCCTATTTGCTTTGAGATTTTTTTCATATATTTGTTTTTTCTTTGGGACCTTCTTCATGCTCCTTCCCTTCCCTGACTTTGTTACCCTGCGCCTAACTTCATGGCCGAACCAAAAACCCCATGTGACCCAAAAACCCACGCCAGCAAGCCTCCATAATAGCTTGTCCCCTCCATTTTGTATCTCCGACCTCATCAACTGACCGAACAGCTCCATCGCCATCCCACTGACAGCCATGCTCCACCTTTAGCCCGACCAACCATCGACATAAACCCCTCCATATTGCAGCTATGAAGCCTGCCACTCCTTCATTCCCATCGCCGCATCACCTGATGCCAAATACTGCCGACCATCCCCTGATAATCACTCACCCATGCACATCCGAGAACAGCCTCCCCTAACAACTTCGGCCACCATCCCATGCGTCTTTTTTATTAAGTTCAAGTACATATTGCTGAAGCTTACCATTTTTCCATCTCCAACCATTTGAAACTACAGCCGTCTACCTTGGCAACCCAAGCATATTTCCTGGTAATATATATGTTATATATATTCTGGAATAAGTCTCTTGTTCGTATACATTATTTTGGGGCCTGTAGCAATATTACAGTAAGTTATTATGCTATTACAATAGGCGTACATGAGTAGTCTGATTTTTTTTTATAGATTTATTTTTCTTTCGTTTCCTCTTCCAACTGATATGTACATAGGTTGGCTCCAGTGACTCATTGTGTTTAAATTTCTTTTACTAAAAAAATGTAAGGATTTTTTTTATTTTGAATTTTGAAAGATATATATATTTGATTTTAAATATACATGTTTTAAGAAATAATGATTTTGAAATATGTATATATAAGGATATTATTTTAATATGTGTTTTTAAATTAATTATTGATTTTAATATATACGTATATACGTTGCTTATATATATAAGTTCACTTATATAATTGATTTTCATCGAATCCAGTTCATCGTGCTTTACTTATGTCTCAACGCTGTCCAGGATTGGTCGCAGCAGCAGTTTCTAGTTTTGTCGTTGTTCCGCCTGTTGTTTCCATGTCCGTGTTCGTTGCTTCTCATTCCTATTATTTCTCTAGCCTTGAAAGGTGAGAAATCACTCACAATTAACATTCTTATACTTAGTAAATTTAATTCTCATGGAATGATGGTTGAAATATGCTGCTAAATTTGAATTATTAAGTTATTTAATTGTTAAATATGATATGTCATTATCTGCAATTGTTTACCTATGACATATGACGCCATAACTTGATATGTATATTATTATTTAAATTTGTTACAGATGATATATGCATGTTGTTGATATGTTATATTATTACTATATTTGTTCTCACTCTGCAAGTTCCTTGTTAGTTTAGAATTCCCTATGGGTTGAAATGATACATACCTGAACGATCTTATAGATTAGGAAACATCGTTATAGGTTGAAATTACAAACCCAAGCGATTTTCATTAATTTTGAAATGTTGGAATTGCGGGTTGAAATGATAAATACCCATAAAATATTAAATTGTGGATTGAAATGATAAATATCCATATCACTTGACATAGAATAGAAAACTATATACGGACACCGTTGGTCTATATTTGGAAATGATTTTCAAAGTTTAAAAGGAAATATATGGGTTTTAATAAATATTAATTTTTAGAATATAATATATAAATGTTATTTTTATATATGTGTAAATTTATTTTTTAAAATTTATATGTTTTGGAAATTTTAAATTTATAAGTGAGTTTTGAAATTATAATTTTTAAGACTTTTCTTCTAACTTTATTATTTTAAAAAACACATACATATATATAATAAGATCTAAATTAATAAAATTTAATTTATTTAATATATATATTATGTTTAAGTATTTATTTAAAATCATATTTTAAAAATAGATTTTGTAATAACTTTAATAAATTAAGGTTGGAAAGATAAATTGAAGTTGATTTGAAATTGTATTTGTTTAAGAATTGTATTAAAAAAATTGATTTGAAACTTATTGAATTTGAGATTTTAAAGATATGATTTTATAACTTGATTTTGATGAAAGATGATTAAATGAAAATTTTCAAATTTAAATAAATTGAAATTGAATATTTAGTTTGATTTAAATGTAATTAGAGATTTTATTTAAATGTTATTAAAGTGATTAAGTGAATAATTTTAGAATTAAATATAATAAAGTTAGGTATTCAATTTTGATTTAAATTTGTAATTTAAAATTTTATTTAAATATATTAAATGTAACGACCCAGAATTTTGAATAATTTAATTTGAAAATATTTAATCAATTTTAAATATTTGAATGATGGTTTGAATTGAATTTCAAATTATCAGAATGAATTTAGCGATTAAATTATAGAATTTAATCTATTGAAAGTTGAATAAAAATTTGAATCTTCAATTTTAAGCCGATTAAAAATATTTCAAAGGCTTGTAAAATTCATATTGATAATACTGAAGATTATAGAAGCTTCAGAATTGAATTTGAAAGTGAATTGTTCAGTTTTGAAATTTTAATCGTTTGAATCGATATTTAAAAATAGCCGTCCGAGGCACAGTCTCGGATTTCGACAAAACCAGTTCCATTGGGTCCGTAATATTGAATTATTCTCGGATTTCAAATTTCATATTTTTCGGAGTTGTTGTGTGAGAATACGACACGTAAACGCGTTGAAAGTTGTATCGAAACAAAGTGAATTTAAATTTAAATTTAAAACAAACGACAACATCCCTAACTTTACGCCTAAAATCATGGCTAAAACGTGCAAACACGTTCTATCTGCTTAATCACGATCTCCTGTCTTCCCCCTCTCTTTTTAAATCATCACGCAACCCATCACTCTCTGTTCAAATCAAAACGCAGAATAAAATTTCAAAACATCAATGGCCAAGCTTTCATTTCCTCCCCATCTCGTTCAAATCAAGCAATGGCCGAAGCCCTCTTTGGTTCGGCTAATAAAAAAAAAAAATCAAGATGGCCGAAGCCCTAAATCGAAATCGCGAGGCTAGAGGGGAGGCAGTGGCAAGTGCGACGGCGACGATCTGGAGTGAGGCGCGCGTGCGCGCGGCATGAGGTTGCGGCGATCGAGGCGTTCGTTAGTGGCGTGTTCGCGGTGTTGAAGCAGGGGCGGCGGCGAACGATAAAGGGAAGCTAGGGTTTTGGGTTCGGCAACGCAGCTGGGGCACTATTGTTGATGACGACGTCGTCACCAGAGGGAGGTAGTGATGGCCGTGAAGGTGATTTTGTGGTTGTCGATGAAGTCAGCAAGGAAATGGTCACGAGTTCATCAACAAGAATGTGAGCTGCGACTCGGTTCGCATGGAGGCAGAGCATCTCGAGGCGATGTCTAATAGCAGTAAGGTATTGAGGAATTGCATAGTTTATTTTTTTTCTTCAGTCTTGATTTTTAAGTAATAAAAACATATATATGTTAAATTATATGGAAACTGAAAAATATATATACAGTTTTGTTTTTATAAAAAATGTATAGTTAAGTTTGAAAAAAATAAATAAATAAATAAATACTATCTGTTAACAATAAAAGAAGAAAATAAATAATAATGTCTATTTCAAGTTGAAAACTAATTTAAGTAAATTAGCTTAAAAAGTTAATGATTTAGTTTATTATGTTAAGTTAAAACTAATTTATTTAAAGTGGTAAATTATTCAAGTAACTTATTTAATCATTTTAGCTATTGAAAATAATTTTTTTTATAAAAAAAAGGAAATATAACTTTAAATTTATTTGTTTAAGTTGTTATAAACAATAGTTTACGATAATTAATTTATTTTATCTATTTTAGTTACTAAAAAGAAAATCTTTAGTTAAAATTAAATCTATAGTTAATTAAATTTTTTAAAGGAAGTTTGGTTTTAAATTTAATTTTCAGTAAAATAAATTTGTTAAAAAGAATTATTAGCTAATCAAAAACCTATTAAAAAAATCGATTATTCGATTTATATTGAGTATTAATGAATTGTATAAATATTTATACAAGGTCTAAAATGGTGAAAACGAGTCAAGATGGAAATGGATTGCTAAATGAAGCAAAGGTGAGAACTTCTCACTCAAAAAGGGTTTTATTTCAATTTTAAATAGTTAGATTTAAAATTGTTAGACTGTGTTGATTGAATGCTTGAATGATGATTGTTATATATATATATATATATATATATATATATATATATATTGGATGTGAATAGACCCTATACGCCGTTAGTAAGCGGAGGTTATTTATTAAACCCATATACCGCGATATTCCACCTTGAAGTGGAATTGGTATTATATTATATATATAGCAATATATATATTGGCATATGTATATATTGCAGTTGATTGATTTCCCGCGTTGTATAGCGGATGAGACCCTATTGCGCCGCCTATTAAGCGGATAATATTTTATAAATCCCATATACCGCGATATTCCACCTCGAAGTGGAATTGGTATTGTGCTAATGTCTGTGGATGCAGGGAAACAGGTTGGAGGGATCCAACTGGATTCCTCACAAATATTTATTTGATTCAAATATTGTGATATTTGATTGTTTATCATATCGATATATGATATTTAAAAGTCGTGATTGACTATTTGATGTGTTGCATCATCGAATCCAATTTTGAAGTTTAAAAATAACGATTTTTATTTTTAAGGGATTTCTAAAGTGATTTTTGGAAATATACGTTTATAAAATATTTTTTTGAATTGATTCATCTTAAATAAATAAACGTTATAATTTTAATATTATAAAAATTATGATTTTTGATAAATACAGTTAAAAGTTGATTTTTGAAAATATGGGATTAATGATTTTATAAAATAGTTTAAACTGGGATTTCTGAATTTATTATAAAAAGTTTAAATATTGGATTTATGAAATTTGATTATTTTGTAAATCTAAGAGAATGACGAAATTATAAAGGAGTTTAAAGATGTTTAAAAGAATAATATAAATTGATCCATATAAAAGATTTATAAATTAATATTTATAAATTTAGAATATTTTGAATTATAAAATGAGCTTTTATAAGTATTAGAATGAATTGTGAATGAATTTCACAAATGAATGAAATCTATAGGATTATAACGGTGAGGTTATAAATGGAATTTTATAAACAATAGGTTTATAAAATTTGTAAAGTTATTTAAAAGAATAGATTTTGGATAAATAAAATAAATCTTATAAGTTATCAGATTTATAATTATGAAGTTTAAAGGAACGATTTTGTAAACAAATAAATTATAAGCATTTAACTTATAATATGGACTTTCGGTATATAATTGAATTATAAATCGAATAGGTTAATAAAGGAAATTTATAAAAGGAGGTTGTTATAAAATAAATAGAAATGGAATTTATGAACGTTGTTTTATAAATCCGCAAAACGACTTATTTTGATAAGTAAATTGTTGTAATTTATTAATGGAGTTATATTCACGTTTTAGACAGTGAATAATCCTGTAAAACAAAATGAATAGAAATGATAAAATTGGTTAACAAGTATATTCACGTTTTTAAATAGTGAATAATATGTTAAAGAAATGTTTTGAATGTGATGTTTTAAATAGAATTAAAACGATCTAAAGATGTTTTTAAATGTATTAAGATTCGAAACCATAGATTTCAACATTCATTGTTGAAATAGACGTTTTCGAGAAATAGAAGGAAATGGTAGACTATAACACTGTTGTTATAGTAAATGATTTCCGAAAGGAAATGTTTTGCATAGTATTGGGATTTATATATCTATTTTAATTTTGAATCCCTATACTAGTGATTTTGGGTTGTCGTAACGATGTTTTACGCAACATTCGTTTTGGCCCAAATAAATATGTTTAAGAGAATGATTTCCTTAAAGAATGAAATATATACTTAATTTCGATTAGAGTATATTGAATATTTTCCAAGTGTAGAAAATAAAAAGACTTGTGAATTACTTATAAATAAATAAGTATGGAAATGGTTTCCAATAAGAAATGAACGTTTTGAGAATGATCTTTTTAAGATAAATTAAAGGTGAATATTTGAAAACGATTTGAAATCGTATATTCACAGATATTTTGGAAATGTAAATTCAATATGGAATTTATAAATGAAATTTGGAAAATGGGTTTAAAAATAAATATTGATTTATTTTTGAAGTATTGAAAATATATATCTTGTAAAGATATTTTTGGAAAATAAATAATTTAGAAAATTATTTGGAATCTGGTGATGTTGTGCATATCTATTGATAGTTCAATAACCGACTATCAATATTTACCTTTAAATAGGTATTTATTGTGATTTGCTTGAATTTGAATGCCACACTTATTTTTTTTAAAAATAAGCGCTCACTATTCGGGTTAGCCGGGAAAGGACCTTGGGGTCGTATAACCCATTCCGAATACGTGATACGTCGTTATGAATTGCATTTGAAGACCGGTGTTAAAGACCGGATATTTTCAAAAACGAAAGGGTTTCTTGTTGATTATCTCTGCACTGGCTGATCCCTGGTATAGAGACTCCATATGTGATGGGAAGTCCGGTCGTGATTAGTGAATATCCGGATTGCAAGGACTTCTTTGTAAGTGCCTTCGGTTCTGTTCGATCCCGGAACAGACTTGCATGGATTGTGTGTCTGACATTACAAATTGAGATATAAAGCTGATTTCTTTCAAATATATTTCTGTTGGTGGCGGAGAATTTATTCTCTTAGCTTAACACCCTTCTCTGAGACGTACGAGCTCAGAGGTTATATAGATGAAGGTTATCAGCAATATATTCCCAATTTGGTAATGTGACATGCTGAGTGTTGCTGTGAAATGATCATTGTGTTGATTATTTGTGATAGGATCATTTTTTTGATCGTTTATCTTTGTGATCATTTCTATGATCATTTGTTGACCCAAAGCACAGCTTTTGTATAAAGCGTGGCGTTGTGGACGAGACTTCGTCGAGCCTCACACGCCGGAATGGTCAAAACAGGAAAGATGCAGCAAGGTTATGAGGGGTAGCTCCCTTTAGGGTGTGTGCATTTCCTTCTGGAAAAGGGTGGTATCATGGTATGGAGCCCAGATACTTACTCATGTTGAAACACTTATTATTTGGTGTGATGTTGATTACGAGCTCTCGGTTAAAGGTCCCAAAGGACCGGGGGATGGCATGCTCGTGTCAGTAGTTACCCAGTTAGGGGTAACCCGGCCTTGTGTTGGCAGAGATCCGGTTTGGTTCTCGTGGACATCCTTCCAGAGGCGTTCTCATGTGGCAATGGGAAGTTCCTTGGCCTGACCATTCGTTGGAAATCCAAAGAAACAATACGATCTTGTACGGTTTTAGTTGTAGAACCTGCTTCCTCAGGAGGTAGCTATAGTAGGCATAATATAATGGTACCTATGCTGGCTAAGATTTATATTCTACTTTCGAAATGTTTTCTACACTATGCACTAATAATAATATCAAAATTGATTTGATTTTGCGTAGTAAGCATCTTTGACTAACATAAGAAGAAATCTCCTCCAAGTCTGCGTTTGCATTGTGTGTGTGGTGGGAGGTCTTATGGTAGTTTCATTTTTAAAAGCATTTCGAATTGAGTTTAAAAATATTCCTCTATTTGATTTTAAAGAAAAATAAACTGTTTTGAGTTCTCGCACCAGACACATGACTGACTCGGAGTTTATTGTTTTCCTTCCTAAACTCTAGGTGCCCACCAATTTCTACACAGGCAGTCAAGAGTTAAGGTTTATCAGGATATTTGGAATTCAGGAGTTGCTGGAGGCAAGCTGGATGGCATGGCGTATTCACTAGTATATAGTATTTCTTTTTCCGCTGTTTGTTTGTTGTGATACACTCTGATGATATGATGTAATGAAATGTGATGTAATGAAATAACTGATATAGTTCTTTGTTTAAAGATTATTCATTTATCTATTATATGTTGTTCCGCTGCGAATTGTGAGATTCTGATATTGTTCTGTTATTCCTTTCTGTTCTATTTTCTATCTTTTCTCTCTTCTTCTACCTCTTTCTTTTTCTTTTCTTCTTCTTAAACCCTAACATTTCGGTTTTTCGGCAACGAAAAATCGCGATCGTTACATTAAAACATTAAGTGAATATTTTCCAATTTGAATAAAATTAAAGTCAAATGTTGGAATATAAATGAAACTTATATTGTAAATGTTTGAATATTTAAAACCTTGTATCCTACTGGGATTGAAGTGATAGTTCAAACCTAGATTTGAAATTGGTTTAAATTGAAATGGTTTATTAAGAGCTTAAATTGAATCTTTAACCTTTAAAATTAAAATTATTGAACTGGGATTTATTTAAATTGAATTTTGGAATTAAATTTGATTTGAATCGATTTGTGAAATTGGAGGAAACTATTGTTATTATATAAAGTATTTTTAATATATATATATAAACTACTTTAATATGTAAACTATTTTAATCTATAACCTATTTTTTTAATATAAGCTATTTTTAATTTATAACTATTTCAATATATATATATATATAAACTATTTTCAATATTTAAACTATTTAATTTGGAATTGTTATGATTTAGATTTAATGGATTTAAATGCGAATATTTGATATGATGGTTTAACCTATTTTTGGTGTTAAGATTTTGGAAATAAGTATGATTTTAAAGTGAATATTGATTTGAAGGTGCTATGATTTCAAAGTGATATGAATTTGAAAAGAATATGATATTTTGATACGAAGTATGAACTGCATGAAAAGATTATAAAAGTGATTTATAAAATGACCACGGTATGAAATAAGCATTTGGTCATTAAAGAGACCAGGATCAGATATTGTCTTACTCTTTGCCAATACCGAAAACCACTTTAACAACTGTGTACGTGGTGAAGATTCAAGAACGACGTAGGATGGTTTGGTGACGATTCTGTATGAGTATTAACACAGCCCTGACTCCCACGAGTCAACTTGATGTGGCTAAAACAGGAGCCACGTCGGGTCAAGTGAGGTCATTCCTCCTATTGGGCACATTTTCGATATCATTCTATTACTTTGTGATTTGATTGGGTGCACTTTTGATTTAGGAGTGTGTCTCGAGGTGGACGGTAGTAGTTGTAATGCATTACTACCAGTCCTAATGCGCAAAACAATAGAATCCTACCATGGGCATTGCCTCGCGTGCCTTTTCACATGCCCCATCGCGCCTTATACGAGTTTTTTTGTGTCATACCTATGGAATGCCCTCTGATAGCCCACCGGTTCGGTGGAGTTTACAGCAATGTATAGACCACGACATTATATGAAATATGTTAAGGGAGATATGGGTAACGCCTTAACACTATTTTTATACATTACTTTACTAATTGACATATTATAATAGCATATATTATTATGTATGTAGATAGTTTAACGGAACCAAAGAGGATGGGAATCCCGAACATCCTTTAAGTAATTTTGTATTTCAGCTGACATTTCGCTTGAGTTGAATTTACTGTATAAGAATGTTAATCCTGACTTGAGTGTTTTGTGTTTTTCTTTATGCTCGGGTCAGACTGTGTGTCACAACATCTGAGACTCGCCATTGGAGTTTGGAGCTTTACTTGAAGATCTGTCTCTATCTATTCAGCTTTCCAGTTACTTCAGTTTATTCCAATTTTTTGTTCCGGGCATTTGTATTAGTTACTTCTGTGTATCAGATATCTGTTGTATTTCACTTTAAACTCCGATGTTTATATAGTAACTTCATAAACTACTATTTATCTATTTCCGTTGCTTATTGTCAAATTACTCTGTGTTTGTGATTCTGTGATTGATTTATTTACAGTATATGCTACGTTTTGCCAAATATAAATTAACAATCTGTTGTTTTGAGCAACTCAAGTCTGACTTGTGTGGATGATTGTCGATTTGAACGATTCAAAATACCAGGTCGTCGCATTTCAAGCCTCGAATAAGAAAATATTTTAATTCATATAAATCCAAATTTTATTTATTTAAAACAAAATCATTTAAAAAATCGAAATTTAAGATTTTGAAACCATTTAATTTAACCAATCCGGTGTTCGTATATAATTTTTTACCCTATAACTAAGCAATCATTTATTTCAGTTTTAATTACATGGATCGATATACATTATTTCCATCCATATTTACATGACATAGGTATATATCATTTCAACCTATTTCTTAGTTCGTTTCAAATACTCCAAATGATAATATATATCATGTCAAATAATAAATAGGGTGATAACATGAATATCTCAAATAAATAAACAACCATACATCCAACATATCAATTAATAGGCATCCAATTGCAATCAACATCCAAATCCACCAATATATCACAACAATGACTATTTATCATTTGTTGGTGTTTAACAAACAATCAAATTCAATATTAATTTAAGTATCAATTTAATTCAATATGATATTCAAATTAAATTTAAATGTCAATTTAAACTACCAATCAACATCCAATAAACCTTTATCATTTCATAAATTCCATTTAACTAACATCAGAACATTTAGTATTGCGTGAGTGGGTTTAATCACTCACCTCTAATTTATAGATTTAAAATCCAATAAAAGCCCAAAATTTCAACAGTCTTTAGTGTTATGACTCGTCTCCTCGATCCTCAGAAATCGACACTAATACATCCACGGTATTCACGCGCCGTAAATCCAAGTGCCGGAGAGGCAGATTATCAGGGGTGTAAAAGAAAATAAAGATAGAAGATAACAGAATAATAGAATCTCACATCGCATTCAACATTTATAATTATACATAATGATCAAAGTCAAATACAAATCTAGCGGGATAGTTATAATTGTTTATCCGTACATATGCTAGAAATGCGAACTACATAACACAGCGGAAAATGGGTAGATAACTATATAAGGTACTTCAGCTTCATAGCTCCAAAAGTCTTCTCCAAAATGCTCCCCAACATGCTCCAAAATGCTCCTAAGGTATCCTGACTACACGGCTGCCCGAAAATAGGGCACCCAGAGTTTAAAGGGAAAAACAAACTCCGGGTTAGTCATGGGACTGGTGTGAGAACTCAAAGTTATGATGTTTTTGAAAACAAAAAGGTATCTCATAAGACCACGCCGCATATAAACACGGAACGGGTTTTTACCTTATGATAACCAAAACTCTTTATTACGCAAAATTTAGGGATATTATTTTTAATGACATTCTTTGAAAACATTTTCAAATAAACTTATTAATCTTAGCCGAAATTGTTACATTGATTAAATTCCAACATACTAGGTTTACAATCAAGTCCGAAGATTCTTATTGGAGAATGGATTTTCATGCAAATGACCAGGTGAAGGGACTACCTTCCGATGGGTACACCTCTAGATGGATGCCCCGAGGCACAGAACATCTGCCCTCTACCAACACAAGACCGGCCTACCTCTGTAACTAGATAGTACCGAATATGTCATCCCTCGGTCGTTGTCGACCTTTATCCGAGAGCTCTCTTCGCATACTTCCACATTAATTTACATCCCGAACGTCATAGCGGGAAGAAATATATCTAGAAGGGGATGATCATACCCTAATTGGGAATGACCCACTTAGCCTTGCTGCATCTAACCCTGTTTCGGACATTTTCGGTTGATGAGGCTCGAGGCTACGATTACCTTTTCATATAGCACATATTCATTCACTTTGAATGCCACATTGCCATTCCACATTCACACGACTGATTTCTACAAACGTATAACTTCCTGGACACGTATGTCTCGGGAAAGGGTGTTAAGCTAAGAGAAGGTGTCTTCTCCGCCACCGACTGATATACTTTTATAGAAATCACTCATTATGATTTGGAATGCAAGGTCAGACATTCATCCATACAAGTTCGTTCTGGGACCGAACAAAACCGAAGGCACTTTCCTCGGCCATTACTAGGCGAGAAGCCCTTGTGGTTTTGAGGTTTTTCATTAGAAAGAGACTACTGCTACAATATAGTGAATCGAGAGTTTATCCCCAATTAATCAACAAGTAGTCCCTCGTTATTATTCGTCTCAGTATCTCCATCTTCAAACATCTTCATTCTTCGAACACGTAAACTGGTTCGAAGTGGTTTTCGGATAGGAATTAACCAAATCCGACCCCGGTTCCTTCGAAATCCAATCATCGATAAAAATGATGTAATTAGGTGATTGTTTTTTGATTCATTCATTTACTTTACCAAAATATCTTCGAGAGATATATATTTTCAAAAATCTTCTTTTAGTGAATACGAAATCATTTAAATATCTTTTTAAATATTTCTCAAATCATTTTTAAAGAGTATCTTTTGAGAAAATAGGATTATAGAAATCATTCTACTTTTATCCAAAATCAACTCCCGTATTCAACGAGTGCTATGGGCGGAATAACAATGAGATCACCTTTTAAATTCCACGAATAGGACAAGTTCCCTCTTCGGATTTTAATGATGAGTATAAGGAGATTATTTCTATAAAATCCAAGTTGAGCATCCGGGCTTTACTTTCGATATGTTCCACCCCTCGCCTAAAAGAGAAAACTGAGGCCAGGTAAGTTCAGGGCACTGGTTGCTCCATTCCTAACCTTAGTTACACACCTTGTTTTCACTTTTACATCTCACAGGCGGGACAAATGTACTAGTCTTTTCCGCATACTCATTTTGCCTTTTTAAATCACTTAACTTCTTGTTTAACATATTTGAAATAATGTTAAATTGTTCAAATTTCTTTCGAAATGCTTTATTATTCACTTAAAAACATTTACTAAGGATTTTAAGAAAGGATTGTTAAGTTTCAAATATTATTTCAAAAGTTATCGAAAAGCGTTTGCAGAAAGTATTGCAAAAAGTGCTTTAAAAGCTATATTCTTCAAAACAACTTTCATATCATATAGCAAACCATCTTTCTAACTTAAATCACTTTTAAAACATTTTAAAATATTTTAAGAATTTATTTCATATTTTTAAAACACTAATTTCATCAATTTCCAACTTTGGTCATTTAGTGCAAAAACTAGATTTTTCTTGAATATTGATTTTGCCATATTTCAAAATATACAAGATGAAATCTTGATTTTCTCTTTTTTTATGAAAGATATGGATATAAGGATTCAGAAAATTCTTACTTCGAATAATTCCGAACTATATTCCACTTCGTATGATCATTTGAACTTTTGACGCGAAAACGCGAACTACCGTTACGCGACGCGTCAAATTTTTGGCGTATTTTGAGATTCATATCCAAACTTTGTCGAAACAAGTTTAAACACTTAATATATATATTTATTAAATTATATACATAAAGGTGCAACAACGTTGCGACAACTTTAAATCGACAAAACGTCGATTTTTGACAAAATGTTTTATGGTCATATTTTGACGTTTTATTTAAACTATTTATTTATGTAATCCAAATTTAAAAATAATTTTTTATAATGTCATTTAAAAATATAAACACTCATAAATAAATTGAAATAATTTATTAAACCATTTAAACTTACTTTTCTGAAATCAGGATTTTGTCACTTTTGTCGATATAAGCAAATGTTACTATTTTTTATGTATATTTCTATTTTCAAATCCTATCTGATATTATTTGAATCATAAAACCTCTTATATTTTATATTTAAAATCACTTTAAATGTTATATTTTGAAGTGGTTAAATATTGGGTCGTTACATTTAGATTCAACCAAACCAATTTCATGTTGTCCGGAATTTCGATATAAATCCAATGGAAGAAACCCGCATCAGGCAGAGTTCGTATGCAAAAGCTATTAATGTTAGAACATTTGAAATTTGAAATTATTAATAGAATAAAATAAGAGAAAAATTGTAATTAGATCATCACCCTCACCCTACAACAGCGTGACCAAACCCAACGTGCTCCAGCCGTCGCCTTCTACCACCAACCACCGCATCTACGCACGTCGCAACCTAGATTGGAGCCACCATCGCATAGCCCATCTCTTGCTGCACCTTCCTATGCCCATGCGGTCGCCTCCACCACCTCCATCACACTAGGAATGGAACCCAAACACGCCACTTTCATCACCAATTTTGGAAATTTCTGACATAATAAGCTCGATCCAACCGTTCAAATCGTAAAGGAGATTGAGCTCTACAACTTTCCTTTAGGCTTCGTCGTGAATAAGTGAGAGATAAGAGAGATCAAAGGGAAAGAGCATGGAGTAATTTTGGCCATTGAAAAGGAGAGATGGAGGCTAGGAGAAAATTAGAGTTTTATATATTTTTTATTAATATTTTAGTATTGATTTGCATTTCTATTTATAGCGTAAGGTCCAAAACATCCCGAACTCCAATCGAGGTGTGCTGATAGGCAATCTATATGTAAAACGGCCTTCTGAACACAATGGAACTAGTTTCAAGACCTAATTCCATTATATACGAAATTTAATGATTTATCATTCGACAAAATTTAAATTAGATTATATCCATAAAATTTACCAATTCACAGTTATGAACAAATACAATATTTCTGCTTTACAAGTACATATTACAACCCACAACGTTCATTAATAATTAGATTTTATTATTAGTATATATTTGAATAACTACATTTCAAAAATAACATTTAACATTTGAATATAAATCAATTGTTAATTAAATTTGAAATTGAAAATAATTTCCAATTTCAGACAACAACCAATTTCATTTTGTATCACCTTTAAATTCTAAATTAAAAGTTCTTTATCATCATTCTTGATTAAACAGGAATTAATAAGTTTTTAAATAAAAATTTCCATGTTAAATCCAAGATTTAACTACTAAATTAATTCCAACATTAAATTTGTAACATCCCGTCTTTTTGTACGTTTTAAATCGACCATAAACCACACACGTCGGATGTTACGACCCGTAAATTTTCGTCAGTTAATTTTGTCATTTTAATAAGATTAGATAATTTAACTTTAGAAAGAAGTAAAGATTTATAATTTATAATGAAGTATATGCTGAAAAGGAAATGAAACCATAGGAATTTAAGCTAAGTATTGTCGGTTGATATAAAATGACGAATAAATTGAAATGATGTAAATGGTTATACTAGGCTAAGAAGAGAATATAGGAAAACAAAGGGTAAGTTGTGAATTTATTTAATGGATTAATAATATTAGATAGTACATTGAATTAAATCAATGTCCTGTAGAGGTTGGAGTATGGTTAGTAATAAAAGCTTTTAAAGGAAAAACCTTTAATTTATAAATGAAAATCAATGCATTAAATTAGGTGTAACTGAATGCATGTAAATAATTTTGTAAGAATAAATTAATAAACAATTTATTTGTGCATACCCGATTTAATTGAAATAATAGAAAAGACAAGAACTTGATTTGCCTAGGTATATATATATTGATAAACTATAACTAAATAGAAAGTTTGGTAGTAAATAGGATATAAGAAGACAAAGGCAACTAGTAAATTAATAAATGAATTCATAATAATAAGTAGTAATTAATGCATATATATTTGGCATTAGTGATAATTACAAAACTTTACTCATTTATCTAATTTATTTAATTAAATCTAAATCTATGGCAACATTGTTGTAATGATGGTTGTAAGTGAATTTGAATGTAAAAGGGTAACAATTATTTAGGTTAACCATTTTGAGTATGTTAAGTTAAGAATGGCAATCGATTGAAATAAATCTAAATTAATTATTTTGTTTTGGTTAATGTGTTCTAGTTAATAAAGGGGAGTTTATAAGAAATGAAGCATGCACTAATGACATGTGTTATAATTCAAATGTTATTTATACCCATAAAATGTCTATTTACTGAATAGAAAGATTTTAAATCAATAAGCGAATTTATTGAGGTTCCAATTTATAATTTATAACATTTAATGTAGACTCAATTACAATTAATTGACTTAAATCGTGCAGTTAGCGTAGATTTGTTTTGTAATTGGAGTAGTTAATCCTATAAGATGAAGTTAATGCTAATTCTATTTACAATTGGACCATTTGTTGATATAGATTATAGAAAGCAAGATGTATAAATTTAATTAAAGTATCAACATTCAACAATTGTAATTATTGAAAATTAAAATGGAATTTGAGGATAATAAGGTGAAACCATGAACAAATGTTAATGCATCCTTATTACTGCTAAAAGATAAGTATATAAAAGTTTGAAAATCAAAAATAGGTTTTTGAAAACTTAATTTATAATTTATAAATATAAGGAAGTGGAGAAATTAACACTGCAATGGATAGACTTATCAGCTTTTAATTTACATCTAAATTTGTTTAGATCAATTTGGAAATTAATAAAATTGTGGATGTATTTTGAAACGTAAACGAAACGTCTAGATTTACATTTGTAAATACGTTTAAAATAAAATGTAAATGATAAGGAATTTATTTATTTCCTAAATCTGTAACGTGTGTAATTAATATTATTTATCTTTTGGGACCACTTCCGTTTGCACGTTAAAATTCGTGCACACCTATTCTTTTGCGATCTATCTATAAATAGACGATTATAAACCCTAGCCTCCATCTTCTATCATTTGCTGTACGTTCATTTTCTTCAATTTTTTTTCTCTTCCTCAATGGATGCAAATTTCAGATCCAATTCTATTCAAAATTCAAATAAAAATTCAAACATCTCAGGAAAAATATCAAAAAATTATATGTTGTAGATTTCATCGACACGAATCTACTGGTGGTGTTCGTTTTTGTATACGATGCTCGAATCATCCGTAAATCACGGTCAAAGCTCAATTGGGGGTTTTCAAACGAAGCAGCGATTGACGAAATCAAGACATGGGTTTTGTAGATCTTGGCAAGGGGGGTCGTTGGTGGTGGTTGCAGCTGCTATTGATGACCGTGGCATTGGGAATTTGTCAATTAGGGTTCGAAAACCCTAATATTGGAAGCGACGGCGGCGGTGAAATAGGGGACCAGACGAGGAGATCTTTGGGGCGTGGGTACGCGCGGCCAAGGCGAGTCGAGTGGTGGCGGTGGCGTCGGCTAAGATGGTCGAAGGAAGGAGTAAGAGGCGGTCAACAGTTGCTGAGATGGGTTCGGTGAACAGCGTAAAGGAAGACGCGTTTCACTGTTGCATGCTAGTAGTGGATGACGTGGCAAGTTGACCTTGTTTTTTTATTTTATTTAGTTTAAATTTTAAATTTCAATGTTCAAACCTTAATATCTTTCGCATACGACCTTCGATTTATGCGAGATTTTTTTTGTTAGGATCGTAATAAAATTCCAGACGCGTTGACGCTTGTTTGGACAGATTTGGAGACCGTCAAATTTTTGGGTTTAAATCGGATTTAAATTCGATTTAAATTCAAAAGGTGAGTGTTTTAACCCACTCACAATTTCTAAAATTTCTTATGTTTGTTACACTGATTTTAGATATGAGTAGAAATTTATTTATGACTATTTGACATGTTTTATTCCTTATCTCTATTAAATCACATTTATTTAATTTAACTGTTCATAAATTTTATTACTGTGTATAAATTGACAGTTATAGTTATTTATTTGCATATAAACTGTTAGTTTAATAGTTGTTACATTCATTTTTGAATATAACTGCCAATTATTACATGTTATTTATTATCAGATATATATTGATATTGATTTATTATTGGATGATGATTGTGATTTGGATGATGGATGATGAATGATGAATGGATGTTTTATTTTATATCATTAAACTGCAAGTTATCATGCATTTTACATTTCATTCGGGATTGTGGTTTGAAATGATATATAACCGCAAAATTTTTATTTTAAATTGCGGATTGAAATGATAAACATCCGTATCACTTGACCATAGGATAGAAAATTTTATACAGGCACCGCGGTAAATATATATAATTATTTTTGAAAATGTTTTTCTATGGTTTTGTAAAGTTATATATATATGGTTTATGAGATATTGATTTGGTTATTGATAAAGGCTATTATATATATATAGTAATTTCCGGTTTTTTAGCTTTGTATAAATTTGATTTGAAGTTAAATAAAGTTTGATTTTAAGATCAAATAAGATTAAACATTTATTTAAAATTTAATTTCTGGAGTTTTATGACTTAAGTGAGAATAGATTTGGAAGATGATATTATAAAAATTATAATTTTTAAAGGATATGATTTTTATAACTTGATTTTTGTGTAAAGTGATTTTAATGAATATCAGGTTGATTAAATGAATATATATAATAAATTGAAAGATGATCCAATTATATGAAGTTAAAGGTTTTCTTAAATTATATTGAATTCATTAAGCAAACATTTCAAGTCTAAATAAGAAGTAATTGAATTTGATACATATGGATTTGTCAAACGAGTTGTTTTTTTTTGAAATGGTGAAATATTTAAAGCCTTGAAACATAAGAATTGAAATGGTATTTGGAAGTGTAAATCGATATTTGAAATTGATTTGTGAAATCTAAAGAAGCTATTTTGTTTTATAAAAGTAGTTTAATATTTAACCATTTAAGAGATGGAAATTTGTTTCAAAGCTATGTTTTTCAAGGTAGTATAATTTGGAAATATTATGTTCAAGAGTTTGATTTCTAAATATTTTACTTTGGAAACCCTATGATTTTGGAAGGAATATATATCGGGAAAAAAATGATATCGTATTAATTCGGGTTTTAAAAGGAAATGATATCGTATTTATATGGTTTTGTAATGGATATTTTATTCTGGTTTTAAAGTATAATTATTTTAAATGACCGCGGTGTTATAATAACGATTGGTTGGCAAAGAGACCGGGATCGGATATGGACATACTCTCTGTCGATACTGAAAACCACTTTGACTAACCGTGTACGCGGTGGAGATTCTAGAATGAAGTAGGTTGGTGGCGGCGTTGCCTGTAAGGTAAATACGTGGACCCAACTCCCGTGAGTTGGCATAAGGTGGCTAAAACAGGAGCGATCGACGGGTTAATAAGGTAGCACCTTTGATCGGACACATCCCTTCGATATTATACTTTGACTCTTGGATTGATTCGGTGGCCACTTTTGATTTCTTTGATTTGGGGGTGTGGCTCGAGGTGGGCGGTAGCTGCGGCTATGCGTTACCACCGACCCGGAAGCGTAATTGGTATATCTACCCTGGCATTGTCTAGTTGTGCCGTGTCACCTACCCTAGCGCGTCTTATACGATTTTGGTTTTGTACCATACCTATGGAGTGCCCTCTGACGACGTCCAGTACGGGGGAGATTACGGTACTGTATAGACTATGGGAATATATAACTGTGTTAAGGTGGAAAATGTAAAGCCTTAACGCTATTTAAAAGTAAGTTTATTTTACAAATAGACACTATTATAATAGCGCAATATACCACATAGTAAATAGTTTAACGATCCTTAGGAGATGTAAATCCCGAGCATCTCTTGAGTTAGTGCACTCATATTTATTTCTGTTAATTTAACTCACATAAGATCTTTTAGTTCTGACTCGAGTGTTTTGTCTTTTCAATTCGCTCGGGTCAGTCCGAGCGTTTCAGGATTTGAAGTTTTAGCTCTGGAGGACGAAGACGAAGATTTGTAGTATTACTGCTATTATTTATACTAGTGCACTACACACTGTTCCGCTGCATTGTTATTGGTATGTGTAACTCTGATATGTATTATATAAATGTTTGTAAACAGTTTTATAAACTGTATATTTTATTATTATATTTTATCCTTCCGTTGTGAGATTCTATTTTGTTTATTTCTTCTCTGTTTTTCTTATTTACCCCATAACAATCCGCCCTTCAGTATGGTTTAAATTGGCATGTGTGTTGATTTGAAGCGTGCGAAAAGGCGGGACGTTACAGTTGGTATCAGAGCTTTGGTTTAGCGATAAACCCTAGCTTTGTGGGGTTTGACTCTTTACTAATAGGGTAGTAATACCCTATGGGAGTCGTTGAGAGTATATATATGAGAGAGCGTATTTGTTAGTGTTATAAAAGGTTTTAATATTGTGTTAATTTGTTCCGTTTCGTATTTATAAATTCTGGTTGGTGCATGGGACGCTGTGACATCAATAGGGATTTCTAAACACTTAATAGGACAGACCGACATAATATTTGTTTTTAATATAGGTGAATGAAATAACTTCGCCTGTTATATTTTCTATATATAAAATATTTTATTAAGGTATTTTATATATATATATATATATATATATATTGTTGGTTGCAATAGATTGGTTGTTAGGAATAAAATTTTAAATAATAGGTAAAATGAGATTGAAATTAAAATCAATGAAATTTGGAAATTTTAGGACTTAAGTCCGGGATTTTGAAAATTTTCTTTCAAAGGATTTTGAAATATAATAATATTGTTTATAAATATTTTTCGATATAAATATTTCATTATAATTCGGAAGAATTGTTTTAAAGAAGGTTTTGGAGAAAATAAGTTATATACTTTCCTCTCTGTCGCTGGAAAAATATTTCGGTGATGGCGGCCGCATCATCGACTTCTATTTTCGAGTTTCGAAGGGGAAAGGCCACTGTAGTAATTCTACTGCAGCTTTATTTTGAAAATATCTAAATTTTTAATTGTTTTAAATAAAACTTGAGGTATATAAGTTATAAGAATATATTTATCTATTAAAATTTAACCCGATATTTAATTCTTAATTTCCATTAATTAATTGTTTCAATTATGGTAGTGAAACAGAATTTAATTAATAATTGAAACCCTAAATAAAATAAGAGACTTAAATGCTAAGTTATAAAGGAAGTTAAAATTTTAACTTATAAGAAAATGGTAAAGATCTATTGAACAATGAATGAATTAAAGAATTGACATAACTTGTACAAGTTCAATTGCATTTTCTTTAACATAAATAACTTACCAAATATGAAAAGTTGAAATGTTAAATAAGAGATTGGAATAGAATATTATACAAGTAGAAATTTTGGAGATAATGAAGTATTCAATGAATTGCTATTATAAATAAGAAGTTAATGGTATAAACTTAAGTTATAATTGGAATTTTACTAAAATTAAAGGTAAGTATTATTAATAGGTGATTTTAAGCTTAAGTAAATAAAATGAAATTCTTTAATAAATAAGGATTGATGTGTAGGATTTTAAACTTAAGAATGATTTAATGCTACTAGTTTAATATAATAAAAGTAGGTAATATAAATAGATGACTGCAAACCCTTGGTAATGAGTTAATAAAATCCTTTATTTATAAGAATGGATGTTATAAGGTTAAGAATTTAAGTGAAATTAAAAGGGGTTACTATAATTATATATAATAGAAATGTAAGCATTAAATAAATGATTGAAATTGAGGAGTGCATTAAATATAATACAAATAAAAGAAACTTTCATGACCTAAATAAATGAAAATGAATAATTGGAAGTAATAAGTGAAAATAAATGAAGCACACATTTAATGAGTAAATAAAATTAAAAGTTGTTGGAAATAAATGTAAATTATAAAAGGATAATTTAAAGAAATAAATGAAAATAAAAGATAAACTGTTATATGAATGAAAAGATCAAACTGTTAATGTATGAAATATAAATTTATAATAAGTTAAATTGATTTATTGGTTTAAATCGATATTGTTTGCTTTATGGTTGGCTGGGTAAGGAAATTTGAAGTTGTTGAATGAATAAATAATCTAATTCTGTCCCATCAAAGACTGTTGAGTAGATGATGCACTGGATGGTTATTTTTCATTCCGTACCATTTCAAGTTTTGAACCCGAACAACTATTTGCTTGTTTGACTGAATGGTTGTTTTGTTTGTTGTGTATGCTGTTTGTTGAAATCGATGATTGTGTATTGATTATTTTTAGTAGTTGAAACTATGAAAATATTTCACTTTAATATAAATAGTTAACCTTTTAGATTATATAAGGGAAATGCAGGTATGGAAGCAATTGCTACTGATTTTGGTTCCATAAATTAAGCGTAATTTGCCCGACAAATAGGTACGTTTCCGGATTACGTTTTGTAGCGATATTTTTATATATTTCCCGTGTTGGGATATACTATTTTGAATATTCTATATGATACTTTGTTATATTTTGGTATTATATTTTTCCCGAGCCTCCTCGTACAAAGGAGACCCTGCCAAAAAAATTCCGTAAATTTTGGACTTAGAAAAACTTTGAAAATGTTTTACATACTTTAATAATTTAAGTATCAGAAGATATAATGATTATAAAACGGAAATATTTTATTTAAGGCAATAAATTTAGTAAATTATTGTTTATAAGTTAATTTTTGAAATAAGATGTACTGTTATTAAATTCTTCCTTCTCTTTTCTTTTTCCTTTTCGGGGACGAAAAGTTTTGAGTGGGGGAGAGTGTAACGACCCGTAAATTTTCGTCAGTTAATTTTGTCATTTTAATAAGATTAGATAATTTAACTTTAGAAAGAAGTAAAGATTTATAATTTATAATGAAGCATATGTTGAAAAGGAAATGAAACCATAGGAATTTAAGCTAAGTATTGTCGGTTGATATAAAATGACGAATAAATTGAAATGATGTAAATGGTTATACTAGGCTAAGAAGAGAATATAGGAAAACAAAGGGTAAGTTGTGAATTTATTTAATGGATTAATAGTATTAGATAGTACATTGAATTAAATCAATGTCCTGTAGAGGTTGGAGTATGGTTAGTAATAAAAGCTTTTAAAGGAAAAACCTTTAATTTATAAATGAAAATCAATGCATTAAATTAGGTGTAACTGAATGCATGTAAATAATTTTGTAAGAATAAGTTAATAAACAATTTATTTGTGCATACCCGATTTAATTGAAATAACAGAAAAGACAAGAACTTGATTTGCCTAGGTATATATATATTGATAAACTATAACTAAATAGAAAGTTTGGTAGTAAATAGGATATAAGAAGACAAAGGCAACTAGTAAATTAATAAATGAATTCATAATAATAAGTAGTAATTAATGCATATATATTTGGCATTAGTGATAATTACAAAACTTTACCCATTTATCTAATTTATTTAATTAAATCTAAATCTATGGCAACATTGTTGTAATGATGGTTGTAAGTGAATTTGAATGTAAAAGGGTAACAATTATTTAGGTTAACCATTTTGAGTATGTTAAGTTAAGAATGGCAATCGATTGAAATAAATCTAAATTAATTATTTTGTTTTGGTTAATGTGTTCTAGTTAATAAAGGGGAGTTTATAAGAAATGAACAAATGTTAATGCATCCTTATTACTGCTAAAAGATGAGTATATAAAAGTTTGAAAATCAAAAATAGGTTTTTGAAAACTTAATTTATAATTTCTAAATATAAGGAAGTGGAGAAATTAACACTGCAATGGATAGGCTTATCAGCTTTTAATTTACATCTAAATTTGTTTAGATCAATTTGGAAATTAATAAAATTGTGGATGTATTTTGAAACGTAAACGAAACGTCTAGATTTACATTTGTAAATACGTTTAAAATAAAATGTAAATGATAAGGAATTTATTTATTTCCTAAATCCGTAACGTGTGTAATTAATATTATTTATCTTTTGGGACCACTTCCGTTTGCACGTTAAAATTCGTGCACACCTATTCTTTTGCGATCTATCTATAAATAGACGATTATAAACCCTAGCCTCCATCTTCTATCATTTGCTGTACGTTCATTTTCTTCAATTTTTTTTCTCTTCCTCAATGGATGCAAATTTCAGATCCAATTCTATTCAAAATTCAAATAAAAATTCAAACATCTCAGGAAAAACCTCAAAAATTATATGTTGTAGATTTCATCGACACGAATCTACTAGTGGTGTTCGTTTCTGTATACGATGCTCGAATCGTCCGGAAATCACGGTCAAAGCTCAATTGGGGGTTTTCAAACGAAGCAGCGATTGACGAAATCAAGACATGGGTTTTGTAGATCTCGGCAAGGGGGGCCGTTGGTGGTGGTCGCAGCTGCTGTTGATGACCGTGGCATTGGGAATTTGTCAATTAGGGTTCGAAAACCCTAATATTGGAAGCGACGACGGCGGTGAAATAGGGGACCGGACGAGGAGATCTTTGGGGCGTGGGTACGCGCGGCCAAGGCGAGTCGAGTGGTGGCGGTGGCGTCGGCTAAGATGGTCGAAGGAAGGAGTAAGAGGCGGTCAACGGTTGCTGAGATGGGTTCGGTGAACAGCGTAAAGGAAGACGCGTTTCACTGTTGCATGCTAGTAGTGGATGACGTGGCAAGTTGACCTTGTTTTTTTTTATTTTATTTAGTTTAAATTTTAAATTTCAATGTTCAAACCTTAATATCTTTCGCATACGACCTTCGATTTACGCGAGATTTTTTTTGCTAGGATCGTAATAAAATTCCAGACGCGTTGACGCTTGTTTGGACAGATTTGGAGACCGTCAAATTTTTGAGTTTAAATCGGATTTAAATTCGATTTAAATTCAAAAGGTGAGTGTTTTAACCCACTCACAATTTATAAAATTTCTTATGTTTGTTAAATTGATTTTAGATATGAGTAGAAATTTATTTATGACTATTTGACATGTTTTATTCCTTATCTCTGTTAAATCGCATTTATTTAATTTAACTGTTCATAAATTTTATTACTGCGTATAAATTGACAGTTATAGTTATTTATTTGCATATAAACTGTTAGTTTAATAGTTGTTAAATTCATTTTTGAATATAACTGCCAGTTATTACCTGTTATTTATTATCAGATATATATTGATATTGATTTATTATTGGATGATGATTGTGATTTGGATGATGGATGATGAATGATGAATGGATGTTTTATTTTATATCATTAAACTGCAAGTTATCATGCATTTTTCATTTCATTCGGGATTGTGGTTTGAAATGATATACAACCGCAAAATTTTTATTTTAAATTGCAGATTGAAATGATAAACATCCGTATCACTTGACCATAGGATAGAAAATTTTATACAGGCACCGCGGTAAATATATATATAATTATTTTTGGAAATGTTTTTCTATGGTTTTGTAAAGTTATATATATATGGTTTATGAGATATTGATTTGGTTATTGATAAAGGCTATTATATATATATAGTAATTTCCGGTTTTTTAGCTTTGTATAAATTTGATTTGAAGTTAAATAAAGTTTGATTTTAAGATCAAATAAGATTAAACATTTATTTAAAATTTAATTTCTGGAGTTTTATGACTTAAGTGAGAATAGATTTGGAAGATGAATATTATAAAAATTAGAATTTTTAAAGGACATGATTTTTATAACTTGATTTTTGTGTAAAGTGATTTTAATGAATATCAGGTTGATTAAATGAATATATATAATAAATCGAAAGATGATCCAATTATATGAAGTTAAAGGTTTTCTTAAATTATATTGAATTCATTAAGCAAACATTTCAAGTCTAAATAAGAAGTAATTGAATTTGATACATATGGATTTGTCAAATGAGTTGTTTTTTTTGAAATGGTGGAATATTTAAAGCCTTGAAGCATAAGAATTGAAATGGTATTTGGAAGTGTAAATTGATATTTGAAATTGATTTGTGAAATCTAAAGAAGCTATTTTGTTTTATAAAAGTAGTTTAATATTTAACCATTTAAGAGATGGAAATTTGTTTCAAAGCTATGTTTTTCAAGGTAGTATAATTTGGAAATATTATGTTCAAGAGTTTGATTTCTAAATATTTTACTTTGGAAACCCTATGATTTTGGAAGGAATATATATTGGGAAAAAAAAGATATCGTATTAATTCGGGTTTTAAAAGGAAATGATATCATATTTATATGGTTTTGTAATAGATATTTTATTCTGGTTTTAAAGTATAATTATTTTAAATGACCGCGGTGTTATAATAACGATTGGTTGGCAAAGAGACCAGGATCGGATATGGACATACTCTCTGTCGATACCGAAAACCACTTTGACTAACCGTGTACGCGGTGGAGATTCCAGAATGAAGTAGGTTGGTGGCGGCGTTGCCTGTAAGGTAAATACGTGAACCCAACTCCCGTGAGTTGGCATAAGGTGGCTAAAACAGGAGCGATCGACGGGTTAATAAGGTAGCACCTTTGATCAGACACATCCCTTCGATATTATACTTTGACTCTTGGATTGATTCGGTGGCCACTTTTGATTTCTTTGATTTGGGGGTGTGGCTCGAGGTGGGCGGTAGCTGCGGCTATGCGTTACCACCGACCCGGAAGCGTAATTGGTATATCTACCCTGGCATTGCCTAGTTGTGCCGTGTCACCTACCCTAGCGCGCCTTATACGATTTTGGTTTTGTACCATACCTATGGAGTGCCCTCTGACGACGCCCAGTACGGGGGAGATTACGGTACTGTATAGACTATGGGAATATATAACTGTGTTAAGGTGGAAAATGTAAAGCCTTAACGCTATTTAAAAGTAAGTTTATTTTACAAATAGACACTATTATAATAGCGCAATATACTACATAGTAAATAGTTTAACGATCCTTAGGAGATGTAAATCCCGAGCATCTCTTGAGTTACTGCACTCATATTTATTTCTGTTAATTTAACTCACATAATATCTTTTAGTTCCGACTCGAGTGTTTTGTCTTTTCAATTCGCTCGGGTCAGTCCGAGCGTTTCAGGATTTGAAGTTTTAGCTCTGGAGGACGAAGATGAAGATTTGTAGTATTACTGGTATTATTTATACTAGTGCACTACACACTGTTCCGCTGCATTGTTATTGGTATGTGTAACTTTGATATGTATTATATAAATGTATATAAACAGTTTTATAAATTGTATATTTTATTATTATATTTTATCCTTCCGCTGTGAGATTCTATTTTGTTTATTTCTTCTCTGTTTTTCTTATTTGCCCCATAACAGTCCGCCCTTCAGTATGGTTTAAATTGGCATGTGTGTCGATTTGAAGCGTGCGAAAAGGCGGGACGTTACATCGGACTTAAACCATATAGAAGGACGGATTGTTATGAGGTAAATAAGAAAAAGCAGAGAAAGAAAACAAAATAGAATCTTGCAACGGAAATAAAATATAATAATCAAATAAATAGTTCATGAAGCTGTTTACAAAACGTTTGATTATACTTATACAATACATATCAGAGATATACATACCAGAGAATAGTAAAACAATGCAGCGGAACAATGTAGTAATAAATAGTAATAATACAATCTTCGTCTTCGTCCTTCGGAAATAAGGTCTTCAAATCTTGTAACGCTCAGACTGACCCGAGCAAATTGAAAAGATAAAACACTCGAGTCAGAACTAAAAGATCTTATGTGAGTTAAATCAACAGAAATAAATATAAGTGTAACGGCGTCAGAGATGTTTATGGGATTTGACATCTCTCATCCAGTGTTAAACGTGAGTGCAGTAACTTAGAGATACTCGGGATTCACATCTCCTAAGGATCTGTTAAATTATTTACTATATAGTAATATTTCGCTATTATAATAATGTCTATTAGTAAAATAAACTTACTTTAAAATAGCGTTAAGGAGTGACCCAATATTCCCCTTAACACATAAATAGTGCCAATAATCTATACAGTACCGTAATACCTCCTTGTCGGGAGGCTACCAGAGGATACTCCATAGGTACGACAAAAATCAAACTCATATAAGGCGTGCTAGGGTAGGTGACAAGGCACAACTAGGCAATGCCAGGGTAGATATACCAATTACGCTTCCGGACCGCTGGTAACGCGTAGCAGCTACTACCGCCCACCTCAAGCCATTCCCCCAAAATCAAAAGGGCCCAAATCAATCATAAAGTAATAGAATTGTATCGAAGGAGTGTGTCCGATAAAAAGGTGCTACCTTCTTAGCCCGTCAATCGCTCATGTTTAGCCACCTTATGCCAACTCAAGGGAGTCGGGTCCATGTATATACCTTAAAGGAAACATCGCCACCATCCTACTTCATTCTGAAATCTCCACCGCGTACACGTTTGTTAAAGTGGTTTTCGGAGTTGACAGAGAGTATGACAACTTCCAATCCCTGTCTCTTTAACAACCAAACGTTATTATAACACCGCGGTCATTCAAAATAATTATACTTCAAAACCAGAATATACTATCCATTTCAAAACCATATAAATACGATATCATTTCCCCTTTTAAAACCAAATCAGTATGATATCATTTTTATTAAAACCCAAATCAATATAATATCGTTTTTATTTCAAATATATCCTTTCCAAAATCATAGCACATTCAAAATTATAATATTTCGAAACCAAACGCTTGAAATATAACCTTTCAAAACATAATACTTTGATTTCATAGCTTCTAAACCATAACTTCCAAAACTTAAATGGTTTGGATAATCAAACAATATATAAAATAAAATAATTTGAATTTAAAATTACTTTATAAAGTAAAATAATTTCCTCAACTTCACAATTTTATTCACTTTAAATTAAATCTCAATTCATAACTTTCAACTCACTTATAGTTTTCAATAAACCATCATAATCTCGATATATTTCAAACTTTAAGTATTAAACAATTTCAAAACTAAAGTTGGTAATTACGATTCAACAAACCCAATTTTCTATTATTTCGTTTTGAAATATTTGCACAATAAATCCATTATCGTTTAAATAAAACTCAAATTACAAATAACTAAATATTTCCTTCAATTTATTTATACTTGGAATATTTGTTTAATTCATCTTAAACCAAAATCCAGTTATAAAAATCATACCTTTAAAATCTCAATTTTATAAAATTTCAAATCAATTTCATATTTATCTTCCAACCTTATTCTCATTTAAGTCATTATAAACTCCAGAAATATAATTTAAATAAATATTTAGCCATTATATCTTAATAAATCAAACTTCACTGTTAAACTTATTTTATACTTTAAACCAATTTTATACATAGCTTAAAAACCAAGAATTTAACTATATATAAGAAAACATTTGTAAAATATCCAAGTCAATATCTCATAAAACTATATATTTCTTTAGAAAACCATAGAAATCACTTCAAAATATTTTTATACATGGACCACGGTGTATGTATAAAATTTTCTATCCTATGGTCAAGTGATATGGATATTTATCATTTCAATCCGTAATTTAAAATATAAATACAGTTATATATCATTTCAAACCGCAATCTCGAATGAAATAAAATCCATAACAACTTATAGTTTAGAACAATATAAAATACAACATCCATTCATCCAATATCAATCATCGACCATTTATCACAACCATCATCCAATTTAATCAATATACATCAATATAGAGCAGAAAATAAATAATAGGTATTTACTGGCAGTTAATATTCAATAATAGATTAAATAACAATTTAACTGGCAGTTTATATGCAATAATAAATTAAATAGCAATTTAACTGGCAGTTTATATGCAATAATAAATTAAATAACAATTTAATTCAATAAATTCAATTTAACTGAGATGATGATTAAAATATGCCAACAGTCATAAATAAATTTCTAATCACATCAAAAATAAATTTAACACACATAAGAAATTTTAGAAGTTGTGAGTGGGTTAAAACACTCACCTTTTGAATTTAAATTGAATTTAAATCCAATTTAAACCCAAAATTTCACAGTCTCGGAATTCATCCAAACTAGCGTCAAACTATCCGGAATTTCAATACGATCCAAACGCAAGAAGCCGCACCCAAAACGGACCTCGTATGTGAAAGTTACATCGATTAGAAGGTGAACGATTTTAAAATACGAAATAAATAAAATAAAGAAAACAAACTAATAGAACCCTGCCACATCATCAGCCTACCTGCACACGCGAATACGTCTTCAAGGAAATCCTAGCCGCATCAGTAAACGCATGCAACCCAACTACTGTCGTCGCCACAGGCTTCGCCACCACGCGTCACCGTGAGTTTGCCGTGACCCTGCGCCTTCGCCGCCGCTCTAGCCTGAAATCCCCACAAACCCGGAGACGACCCTCCAATCGAATGCAAGGTAGGGGCAGCCGTCGCCACATACACCAAATCCTACTCGAATTTCAAGCCCAATCCGACCATCAATTAGACGCAAAAACTATACCGATAAACTCCCCATCGTCCACTCTACAAAACCCATAAATCAATTCGTCGATCAGTCGATGCTCATCGACGCGCGATGAACGACCGTGAATGTTTCCTCGATTGCTGGCCACATCGAACCTCAAATTGAAAAACGAATCGTATATCTGACTTGCGCTCGTCGAGAGGTTCAAATCCATATATAATTCGATATAGTTTGAAGAGACTTAATTTTTGGCTTTGAATTTTATTTGAAATTGCAATTGGAATTTAGGGTTCTGTCTGCCATTGAAAGAGAAGAAACAAATAGAATAGTATGTACAGAAAAATGAACACAAGAAATAGGCAAGGGTTTATAACAGGGTATGTATATATGTATATATATATATATATATATATATATATATATATATATATATATGCAAAGCTGAAATAGAATAAATGGGCAAGATTGAATTACACGTTGAACGATAAATGGCCCACAAAGCCCGTTTCGACTCCAGAACGAAAATGGGTCATCCCATATGTCGAAATAGATGTTTTTAAATGTTTTAAATGCAATGGAATATGTTTCACATCCAAATTCCATCGTACGAAGAAGTTATGCTAAAATCAAGTTATTTCAAATTGATTTCAATTGATTTCAATTAAATTGATTTCAAGACGTTTCGAGTCCGTACGATCAAATGACAAGTCTGATCATTACGAAACTTGAAATCCAACAATAATTCACCGTTACGGATCTAAGAAACTAGTTTCGTCGAAATCCGAGTCAGTGGCCAAAATGGCTATTTTCCTATTAATTAAATAAATTAATAATTGATTAATTAAATCTTCAATTCTAAAATTGACAATTCTTTTCATTTTTATATTTCTAAATCATTCTCACTTATTTTAAACAAATTTAGATGTCAATTTAAAATTGATTAATTCCTCAATTTCAGTGTTTAATTTCAATTTCATTAAATTCATAAATTAAAAACTAAATTCCAAAAATCCATTTAATTGATTTTAAATCTTGTTATTCAATCCATTATCACCAAATAGAAAAAATTAACATTGGTTCATGATTTATTACATTAATATTCTAAAATATCATCTTAATCACCATTAACGTAATATTTAAATATTTAATTTTAATTATTTGCAATTAATCCAATCATTAAATATGAATTCCAATAAATTAATAAATCTTGATTTTCCATTCTTTTTATTCAACCTATTATTATATTATGGAAAATTTTGACATCATTACATCTCATTCCCTTTATTAATTCATTAACAAATTTCAAATTTTTATTTATTCCATATTTAATTTCCAAAATCCTATTAAATCAACAAATTAAATTATTGAAAATTTATGGGTCGTGACAATCTCCCCCACTCAAAACTTTTCGTCCCCGAAAAGGAAAAAGAAGGGAAAAGAAGAATTGAGCAAACAATATCTTATTCAAAAATATTATCTTTATAAATGATTAAATTTACAAAATTAATTAATTTAAATAAAATATACCAATTTATAGCCATTAAATCTTTTTATACTCAAATTAATAAAGTTTGGAAAACAATTTCAAAATTTTCTAAGTCCAAAATTTTCGAAAAATTTCGGCAGAGTCTCCTTTATACGGAGAGGCTCGGGAGAAAATATAATATCAAGTATAACAATATATAACATTTATTTTCCAAAATAATATCCCAACACGGGAAAACAATATAATACGCTATTAAAACCGTAATCCGAGAACGTACCTATTTGTTGGGCAATTTACGCATATTTATGGAACCAAAAGCAGTAGCAATTGCTTCCATAACCTGTATTTCAGTTATATAATTCAGAAGAGTTAATAATTATATAAAATAAAATATTTAAAGTTGTTTCAATCAATAAAAAACAAATCAATATAACAATCATCACTTGCAACAAGCATACAACCATTACATAAAATCAACACACAACAATTATCCATTCATATCAAACAAAACAAACAGTTGTTCAGGTTCAAAACTTTAAATTGTACAAAATGAAAAATAAACTACTAAGTGCACCATTTACTCAACAGTCTTAGATGAGACTAAATAGATTATTCATTCACCCAAACAAATTTAAAGTATCCTTGCCCAAACAACCATAAACCAAACAAACAACAATTCCAAACAGTAGATCAAGTTAATTTTTCAATTTCATTTCATAACCTTTGTTGTTTAATTTCCTTTTCATTCATATAATGATTTACCCTTTTTAATTTACATTTATTTCTCACAGATTTTTTTATATTTCCATTCATTCATTGTGCTTTTTCATTTATTTGCATTTATACTTACATGAATTCATTTTTATTTATTCATAGTATACAAATTTTCTTTTTATTGCATTATCTTTCATCATTTCCCAATTTCATTTATTTTCATTTATTTGTTTGTAGTGCTTACCTTTCTATTATATTTAATTAGTAGCATTTCATCTACACATCAAACTCTTATTTATTACTTCAAGTTAAGTCTTTCTCATTTATTTAAATTAATTTAATGTTCAATAATCATATCTTTTGTTTTTAGGTTACATATTTCAACTTTCTTTTAATTTTATTTATAATCTAGCATTAAATCTATTATTTCCTTTAGATGTTTCAATTATTAATTAGTTACATTCCATTTCACTACGATAATTAAAACTAAATTATTTTAAAATAGTAGAAAGATGTCTACACTTACAATTCATATATCCAATTATATATAAAACAATTTGAAATTTATATTTGTTTGTCAAAATAAATCTGCAGTAAAACTACTACAGTGGCTTTCCCACTTTAAAACTCAAAAATGAATGTCGATGATGCGTGCACACATCACCGAAATTATTTTCCAACGATAGAGAGGGGAGTACAAAACTTGTTACTTTCCAAAGTTTCTTTAAACTATTCTTTCAAATTATATTGAAATATTTATATCAGAAAACACTTATAATTAATATTATTATTATATTCCAAAATCATTCGAAAGAAAGTTTTAAAACCCCGGAACTTAAGTTCTAAATTTCCAGTTTATTCTCATTTATTTTACTTACAATTTATTTTCAACCAATATTTATAAATTTCACTACCTAACAACCAATATATTACAACCAAATATAATCTTTTTAAAAAAATTATTACTTTATATATTGAAAATATAATAGGCAAAATTATTTCATTCATCTATATTTAAAATAATATTGTGTCGGTCTGTCCTATTAAGTGTTTAGAAATCCCTATTGATGTCATAGCATCTTATGCACCAACCAGAATTTATAAATACAAAATGGAACAAATTAACATAATATTAAAACTTTTATAACACTAACAAATATGCCATCTCATATATATACGCTCAGCGACTCATCATAGGGTATTACTACCTCATTAATAAAGAGTCAGACCCCACAAAGCTAAGGTTTATCGCTAAACCAAAGCTATGATACCAGATGTAACATCCCGCCTTTTTGTACGTCTTAAATCGACGATAAACCACACACGTCAGACTTAAACCATACAGAAGGGCGGATTGTTATGGGGTAAATAAGAAAAAGCAGAGAAAGAAAAACAAAATAGAATCTTGCGGCGGAACGATAAAATATAATAATCAAATAAACAGTTCATGAAGCTGTTTACAAAACGTTTGATTGTACTTATACAATACATATCAGAGTTACACATACCAGAGAATAATAAAATAATGCAGCGGAATAACATAGTAATAAATAGTAATAATACAATCTTCGTCTTCGTCCTCCAGAAATAAGGTCTTCAAATCCTGTAATGCTCAGACTGACCCGAGCGAATTGAAAAGATAAAACACTCGAGTCAGAACTAAAAAATCTTATGTGAGTTAAATCAACAGAAATAAATACGAGTATAACGGCGTCAGAGATGTTTATGCGATTCGACATCTCCTATACAATGTCAAATGTGAGTGCAATAACTTAGAGATGCTCGGGATTCATATCTCCTAAGGATCCGTTAAACTATTTACTATGTAGTAATATTTCGCTATTATAATAATCTCTATTAGTAAAATAAACTTACTTTAAAATAGCGTTAAGGAGTGACCCAATACTCCCCTTAACACATAAATAATGCCAATAGTCTATACAGTACCGTAATACCTCCTGATCGGGAGGCTACCAGAGGATACTCCATAGGTACGACACAAATCAAACTCGTATAAGACGCGCTAGGGTAGGTGACATGGCACAACTAGGAAATTCCAGAGTCGAAATACCAATTACGCTTCCGGATCGATGGTAACGCGTAGCAGCTACTACCGCCCACCTCGATCCACACCCCCAAAATCAAAAGGGCCCAAATCAATCACAAAGTAATAGAATGGTATCGAAGGAGTGTGTCTGATAAAAGGTGCTACCTTCTTAGCCCATCAATCGCTCTTGTTTTAGCCACCTTATGCCAATTCACGGGAGTCGGGTCCACGTATATACCTTAAAGGAAACGCCTCTGCCATCCTACTTCATTCTGGAATCTCCACCGTGTACACGGTTGTCAAAGTGGTTTTCAGAGTTGATAGAGAGTATGACATCTTTCGATCCCGGTCTCTTTAACAACCAAACGTTATTATAACACCGCGTCCATTTCAAAATAATTATACTTCAAAACCAGAATATACTATTCATTTCAAAACCATATAAATACGATATCATTTCCCCTTTTAAAACCAAATCAATATGATATCATATTTATTAAAACCCAATCAATATAATATCATTTTTATTTCGAATATATCCTTTCCAAAATCATAGCGCTTTCAAAATTGTAATATTTCGAAACTAAACGCTTAAAATATAACCTTTCAAAACATAATACTTCGAATTTCATAGCTTCTAAACCATAACTTCCAAAACTTAAATGGTTTTGATATTCAAGCAGTATATAAAATAAAATAGTTTGAATTTAAAATTACTTTATAAAGTAAAATAATTTCCTCGACTTCACAATTTTATTCACTTTATATTAAACCTCAATTCATAACTTTCAACTCACTTTCAGTTTTCAATAAACCATTTCAATTTCAGTATATTTCAAACTTTAAGTATTAAACAATTTCAAAACAAAAGTTGGTAATTACGATTTAATAAACCCAATTTTCTATTATTTAGTTTTGAAATATTTGCATAATAAATCCATTATCATTTAAATAAAACTCAAATAAAAAATAACTAAATATTTCCTTCAATTTATTTATACTTGGAATATTCATTTAATTCATCTTAAACCAAAATCCAGTTATAAAAATCATACCTTTAAAATCTCAATTTTATTAAATTTCAAATCAATTTCATATTTATCTTCCAACCTTATTCTCATTTAAGTCATTATAAACTCCAGAAATATAATTTAAATAAATACTTAGCCATTATATCTTAATAAAATCAAACTTTACTATTAAACTTATTTTATACTTTAAACCAATTTTATACATGGCTTAAAAACTAAGAATTTACTATATATAAAATAACATTTGTAAAATATCCAACTCAATATCTCATAAAACCATATATTTCTTTACAAAACCATAGAAATCATTTCAAAATATTTTTATACATAGACCACGGTGTCTGTATAAAATTTTCTATCCTATGGTCAAGTGATACGGATATTTATCATTTCTATCCATAATTTAAAATATAAATACGGTTATATATCATTTCCAGTCGCAATCCCAAATGAAATAAAATCCATAGCAACTTACAATTTAAAACAATAAAAAATACAACATTCATTCATCCAATATCAATCATCAACCATTTATCACAACCATCATCCAATTTAATCAATATACATCAATATAGAGCAGAAAACAAATAACAGGTATTTACTGGCAGTTTGTATTCAATGATAGATTAAATAACAATTTAACTGGCATTTTATATGCAATAATAAATTAAATAGCAATTTAACTGGCAGTTTATATGCAATAATAAATTAAATAACAATTTAATTCAATAAATTCAATTTAATGAGATGATGATTAAAATATGCCAAACAGTCATAAATAAATTTCTAATCACATCAAAAATAAATTTAACACGCATAAGAAATTTTAGAAGTTTTGAGTGGGTTAAAACACTCACCTTTTGAATTTAAATTGAATTTAAATCCAATTTAGACCCAAAATATTCACAGTCTTAGAATTCGTTCAAACCAGCGTCAAACTGTGCGGAATTTCAATATGATCCAAACGCAAGAAACCGCACCCAAAACGGACCTTGTATGTGAAAGTTATATCGATTAGAAGGTGAATGATTTTAAAATACGAAATAAATAAAATAAAGAAAACAAACTAATAGAACCCTGCCACGTCATCAGCCTACCTGCACAAGCGAATACGTCTTCAAGGAAACCCTATCCGCATCAGTAAATGCACGCGACCCAACTATTGCCATCCCCACAGGCTTCGCCATCATGCGTCACCGCGAGTTTGCCGTGACCCTGCGCCTTCGCCGTCACTCTCGCCTGAAATTCCTGCAAACCCGGCGACGAACCTCCAATCGAACGCACGGGAAGGGCAGCCGCCTCCATATACACCAAACCCTACTCGAATTTCGAGCCCAATCCGACAGTCAATTCGACGCAAAAAATATGCCGATGAACTCCCCATCGTCCACTCTACAAAACCCATAAATTAATTCGTCGATCAGCCTATGTTCATCGACGCGCGATGAATAACCGTGAATATTTCCTCGATTTCTGGCCACATCGAACCTCAAATCGAAAAACGAATCGTATATCTGACATGCGCTCGTCGAGAGCTTCAAATCCATATATATTCGATATAGTTTGAAGAGATTTAATTTTGGCTTTGAATTTTATTTGAAATTGCAATTAGAATTTAGGGTTTTGTCTGCCATTAAAAGAGGAGAAGCAAATAGAATTGTACGTACAGAAAAATGAACATAAGAAATAGGCTAGGGTTTATAACGGGGTGTGTGTGTGTGTGTCTATATATATATATATATATATATATATATATATATATATATATATATATATATATGCAAAGCTGAAATAGAATAGATGGGCAAGATTGAATTACACGCTAAACGATAAATGGCCCACAAAGCCCGTTTCGACTCCGGAACGAAAATGGGTCATCCCATATATCGAAATAGATGTTTTTAAATGTTTTAAACGCAGTGTAACAGATTTCACGTCCAAATTCGATCGTATGAAGAAGTTAGGCTAAAATCATGTTATTTCAAATTGATTTTAATTGATTTCAATTAAATTGATTTCAAGGTGTTTCGAGTCCGTACGATCAAACAACAAGTCTGATCGCTACGAAACTTGAAATCCTACCGTTACAGATCCGATGAAACTAGTTTCGTCAAAATCCGAGTCAGTGGCCAAAATGGCTATTTTCCTATTAATTAAATAAATTAATAATTTATTAATTAAATCTTTAATTCTAAAATTGAAAATTATTATCATTTTTATATTTCTAAATCATTCTCACTAATTTAAACAAATTTAGATGTCAATTTAAAATTGATTAATTCCTCAATTTCAATGTTTAATTTCAATTCCACTAAATTTAGAAATTAAAAATTAAAATTCCAAAAATTCATTTAATTGATTTTAAATCTTGTTATTCAATCCATTATTACCAAATAGAAAAAATTAACATTGGTTCATGATTTATTACATTAATATTCTCAAATTCCATCTTATTCTCCATTAACGTAGTATTTAAATATTTAATTTCAATTATTTGCAATTAATCCAATCATTAAATTTGAATTCCAATAAATTAATAAATCTAGATTTTCCATTCTTTTTATTAAACCTATTATTATATTATGGAAAAGTTTGACATCATTACATCTCATTCCCGTTATTAATTCATTAACAAATTTCAAATTTTTATTTATTCCAGATTTAATTGCCAAAATCCTATTAAATCAACAAATTTAATTATTGAAAATTTACGGATCGATACAAAATTACAATAGTAATAAAATCTTAGCTTATTATATTTATATTTCAACAAATTCTTTTATTTTGTTTTACAAATTCTTTATATTACATAAAATTTCCTTTTCAATTAAACATATATTTCCTTTTTATTTCCTCAACTTTCTATTTTATTTTAATTCGAACATATGTTTCTATTATTACATCCATTAATTACAATTAATATTCTCTTTCCTTTTATTCGGAAGATTTCAATTACATTAATTTCTCATTGATTATCAAATTAATTTCAAAACAGATTAAATAATGAGATGAGAAATAAAGGAATTGTTACGCCTTAGTAATTTAAACACATTTCTAAATTTATTATTTACAATCAAAGGTTAATAAATCTACGTACTAAATAGTTGATTTCTTATTGTATGCCATCATATTTAGAATAGTTTTCATCCCACTCTTTATTAATGTTTATTATTACAATTGATTGAAATTACATTAAAACCGTTGCCAGTTACATTCAATTAATATTATTAAATTATATTCTAATATATTTTTTTCATTTATAATTCATAAAATTTTATTTCTGACAATATTAAATTCCAAAGTCTTATTTAATTTAATAATTTTAACTATCAAAAGTACAGGTCGTTACGATCTCCCCCACTCAAAACTTTTCATCACCGGAAAGGAACAAGAAAGAATCAAGGGATTTGATATATTTTATTCGAGACAATAAATTTATAAACAATTTAAACTCGCTTAGTTAGTTTTAATATAACTTTGAAAATAACCCAATTTCCTTTTTTTTTTCTAAGTCCTAAATTTACGAAAAATTTCGACAATATCTCCTTTGCGTGGTTAGGTCCGGAAATATAACAATATCATTAACTACATTGTACACATCATATTTTAATAATAAAGCATCCCAAACCATGGAAAAACAATAAAATACCACTACAAAAACAATAATCCGAAAACGTACCTATTTATCAGGCAAATAAACTTTATTTATGAAACCAAAAGCAACAGTTATTGCTTCCATAAACCTGTACCTCACTTACACAATCCAAAAGAGTTAAAACAATGTAAAAAGAGTAATATTTTAGTTGTTTCAATCAATAGCACAAGCAACACAACATATAATATAATCATATACAACAAAAGCAGTACGACCATTACATGCAACCAAAGAATCCACCACACATTTATAGCAACCACACTAATGGTTTATCCAGGTTCAGAAACGTTTCATCATACTAGGGTGATAACTAAACTACCAAGTGTACCTTGCGCTCAATAGCCTTAGACAATTACTTAATAGATTATTCATACAACCTCAAACAATTTGAAATATCATTTTCCAAACATCCCATAAGCCAAACAACAAAGAATTTAAATATTATTTAAATTTGTACTATGTACATGTATCATTTGTACACTACATGAATTCTGATCGCTGGCCCGAATACACAAATTTCACTTCCGAACTAGTATCGATAACCTGACCACTCTAGTGCGGACTCTAATCTGATTTCTTGTGTAACATCCCGGAATTTTTAACAATATCAATTTAATAATCTGTGGTAAAAATTAAGTTGATATTGATATTCTGATAATAATTATTCAGATAAATTTAATAATCTTCTTCAATAATTATTTAAATTGGTTATTTTATCTTTTAAAAATAATAAACTGATTTCTATTTACAATATAAATATTTGGTCTATATTTTAAATAAATTGGTATTGTTTTAAATTTAGAATAAATTCAATAAAATGACTTATGGTTTAATAAAATGGATATTTTATTTGATAAAAATATAATTTATTGTAAAATGTTTTTAATTTAATAATAAAAGAGTTATAAAAAATAATATTAATATTGTATTGACTTTATACATAAATTTTGAATAAGATTTGTAATGTTTATTTCAAATTGAATTTATATGTATAACTTGATTTGAAAAATATTTGATTTTCAAATTTAGTTGAATTTAAATTTAAAAGTATAAAGTCTTTAAATTGTTTTAATTTTAATATGTATAAGTTAATTTGTAAAACATTGTTGTTTTTATTTCTTTTGTAAGTTCATAAAACATATTTTAAAATAAACTAACAACTTAAATTAAGCTAATATAACATTAATTTGTAATTAAAAACTAATTATCTTTAAGAAAACAAGTGTTTGATTCTTACGCATTCATTTGACAAGTGTTAAAAAAATAGACAAGTGTTAATTTTGTTTTTATTTTCTTTTCTTACATTAAATCTGAAAATACATTAGTTTGCATCATTCATACATAATGCATTTTCATTTCTTAAATCAAATGAAGATCAAAATTCATTCTCGTATTTGCAATCCAAATCTGCATATTCAAAATACAAATCTGCATTCATAAGTTCATTAAAATTCAATAACCTGCATACTAAATTCTTCTTCAATGTTTAAAATTTGTTTGCAAATTGCAAGTTAAAACCCTTCCTCATAAATCAATCTGCAAATTCACCTGCATACCTACACTTCATTTCAAAATCAAAGTGAAGCCTGCATGTTCCTGCATTCTGTTTAAACCTGGAAATGAAAGTCTCTGCCTTCATGTGAAGATTTAGCAACTTAATCTATCTGCATGCATGTGAGAATCTAGCAACTACAGTGGAAGTCAAGCCTGCTTCTATTGTGTTCTACAAATTTCAAGAATCACCAGGACTCTGCATACTTTTGTTTCTGCAAATTCAAAACAGTGGTCTGCATTCATCAAATAAGTGAGTAACCTTTTAACTTTAAAATTTCAAATAGGTTGCATGCTAGTTATTGAAATGGAATAGCTATTCTCTGATGCTATAGATAACTGTTGATATGATTTTTAATGATGTGCATGTTGTTTGTTTTTTTTTCCAATTCCCTGTTCTGTTTTCTTTGATTTCCAGACAACCAAAATTTTGTTGAATACCTACCAGTTGAATTATTTCCTGACATAAACAAAATTATAAAGCAAAGTAGGTTGTATTATTTTCATCAGTTCATGTTTAAAAATGTCAAGAAGTTAAAATTATAAGTTGACTCTGGAAACAGGGAAAAGGATCAGGCATGCTTATTTTTAACAAAACTCAATCAAATGGATATGGTAATTTAGTAGTATAAATCAAATATCTAAACTATAACTTGATTTTTAAATCAAGTATTAATATTCTTAGGTGTTTGATAGAGTAACAGATTGTTCTTAAACCAAAAATATGAATTTGAGCAATACTTGCAATCTGATACATGAGAAATCATAAAATTCTTCTGTGTTGTAGTAAAAGGGACATAGATCCATAGAAAAATTTGAAATGAGTATTATAACAACTAGATTGATTGCATTTGGGCAGTTTTGTTTTAAACCCTAGTTTTATTTGGTTTAAAGAATTTGGTCATTTCGATTCATACATTGGATCGAGTGTCAAGATGCTTTGAGGATTTATAGTTTGGCCGTAGTTGAGTTCATGGCCGGAGGGGTCGATCTGAAAATGGTCGGAGGTGAGGGATATGGCCGTTGACAGGTTTTGGACATAGAACCTGTTTTTTGTTTACAGGTTTTGGAAATTAGGGGAATTTTTGAATTCTTGTTCTTTTGTTCGAGCTGAAGGCTTATGTGGGTATACTTGGATTTATGGTAGTTGTTGGATCATCACTGGAGGTCACCAAAGGTGATGGTCGCCGTGCATATGCACGGCGACATGTTTACTGGTGAGCTGTTTTGGTTTGGGAATGTTTCAGGAGGAGGTTGGGTTGCTCGGAGCAAGTGGGTAAATGACTTGAAGTAGGTTGTAGAAATCTCGAATTTGGCAAGCTAGAAACCCGAAGTAAAAGTTTTGTTTCTCGGGTTAACCTGTAGTTTACAGATTACACAGTAAAACTGTGTTCTGTTTTAAAAATTTGGGTTTTAAACCTTTTTAAAATCTGGTTTTGTCAAAATTTAAAATCTGTAGTTATAGGTTTTAAATAAGGTTTAGGTTTAAAAATTTAATTTAAGTTTGAACTACTAATTTGAATTTAAATTCCAGGTTTGAGTTGAAACCTGTTTTTTTCTGTTTTCTGCAAATCTAGATTTAAACCTTTTTAAATCTGCAGTTTATGGTTTGAGAAAAAAAATTTAAGTTCAAATTTAAATGCAAGTTTAATTTCTCATTTGAATTTAAAATTTCAGTTTTTAAAACAGAAACTTAAGTTTAAAATTTTAACTTTATCAACTATATCATGTTGATAAGATAGTTTAAACTTTTTAATAATAAGATTATAAAAATATGAATAGAGTTGAAGTTAAGTTGAAATCTGGGAATTCAAAGGTTTAATTTGAATTTCAGGTTTAAATTTGAAGTTTCAAATTAAAATGGAAATTTAAATTATTGAAAGTTTTGAAATGACTTTAACTTTATAATTTCCATAGCATTTGTTTGATTGGCAATTTAAAAGGTTTATTTATTTAAAACTTTGATAAGTTTAAAATTGTTCTATTTTAAACTTGAAATTTAAATTGAAATTTAAAGGTAATTTCAAAAGTACTTAGTTTTGAATTAAATTGTTTTAAACATAACTAAGTTATGTTTATTTTGAAAATTTAAATTAAGATTAGTCTTTTAGAATAAATTAATAAGGTGATTAAAATTAATTAATTAATTAAATTAATTAATTGAATTATTAGTTAATAGTTGATTAATGATTAATCAAATTTTAATTAAGATCATTAATTAAATTATTAATTAATGATGAATGAATGTAATTAAGTTTTAATTAAGGTTGATTAATTTAATAATTAACTTTAATCAATGAGTAATTAAAGATAATTTAAATGGTAATTAATTTAAGTTAATTACCTTATAAAATAATTTGAGGATGGTTAATGAAGGTCATTAACCATGATTATTTAACAATTAATTAATTTGGTTAATTTTTATAATTAATTAGATTAATTAATTTAATAATAATCATTTATTAATGGTTAGAGAGTAATTACTTAGTAAAGTAATTAAGAAATTGATTACTTAATGTAATTAATTTAATTTAATGAGATTGTTTATTTTAATTAATTAAGTTTAATTAATTATAAACACTTGAGTTTTATAAATAATTACTTTATGTAATTAATGATTTGGAAATTACTTAGTTAAGTAATTGTTTAATAATTACAGATTGTAATTAAGGAGATGTTTAAGTATGAGATAATTTGGATTAATTATTTAGTAATTAATCAAGAAATGAATTAAGAAATTAATTTAAGGATAATTAGTTTGGATTAATAGTGTAATTAAATTAGTTAATTACTTAGAGTAATTAACTTAAGAAATAATTAAAGATCATTAATTATTTTAATTAATGATGTAATTAAGTTGATTAATTATGATTAATTAATCAATAATAGGTAATTAAAGGTAATTAATTAATGTAATTAATTAAGGATTAGGATAATTAATTATGATTAATTAATAAATTAAAGTAATTAAAGGTTAATTACTATTTAGTTGAGGATAATTAATTTATGTAATTAATTAAAGGATAATTACATGAATGTAATTAAGTATAATTAATCAAGAGCAATTAATTAAAGTAATTTATGATTGATTAATTGATTGTAATCAATTAAATGTTAGAGTAAGCAAGATTTGTATTGATGAAGTAATTAATTTGATTTATTTTAAATTAATTAAAGATGAGTAATTAATTTAATTCATTTTAAATTAATTAGAGATAGTTAATTTAATTCATTTTAAATTAATTAAAGAATAATGAGTAAATCATTGCTTATGGATGAATGGTTGAACTTGATTATCTTGGATGCTTTAAGATCTCAGTAATGAGATAAATGATATTGTGTGGTATGGATGTTTGATTGTATTGTGATGATAACATAGGTTATCTATTGTGATATATGGTATATCTATATGATATTGATAATGTGAATTACCTGTTATGTGATAATGTTGATTATCAGTTATGATTTGTAACTTATCTATCTGTGTGTATATAGATACTATATTCAATTGTTTTAAACCTTTAAAACAACTTGGACCTTAAAAGACACGCTTTGGTTTTCGATGAGACCGGGATCGGATTTCCATATTTGGATATCCGAAAACCACATCGATTCCAAATAACGTTAGGTCGTGAATCAAAGTGGAGCTTTATAAAGACTCGAGGTGTAAGGACTATGAGTCATTATAACTCTGTGGGTGATTCCGTAATGAGTTGACGGAATTAGTTCTTATAGATTCGAGATGGTGGTTCAGAGTGCAAGGGTTATTGTCGTTAACTCTGAGGGTGATTCCAAAATGAGTGTAACGTGATAATGCATTCGGTTTCGTTCGAACCCGGAACGAATTTGTATGGATTGAATGCTTTCAGAACATCGTCAGGTGGACGATGAGCATTCTAAGATAATGTGTCCTCTTAAGGTAATCGTAGCCTCAAGCCTCATCAACCGGGAATGGCTAAAACAGGGGAGGTGCAGCAAGGCTTCGTGGGTAGCACCCACTGGAGAGCAAGATTGATCCCTGTCTAGAGGTCCCTTTTTATTCGGCTTAGTGGGCAGTTGGAATCGCGCGCTAACTGCGGGGTTGTCTTGTTCGAAACTATTCAGCAAGGAATGGGTCCGGCCTTGTGTTGCAGGGGAGTGGGAGTACTCCTCGGTACGTTGATCTAGGCCACGTACTGTGACGGGCGGTACCCCAGTAGCCCTGCCATTTGTATGGAATCCAAAATCCAATAAGTGCAACGGTTTTGATTGTATTACCCACTTTTGTGGCTAGTAGCTGGAATTTAATGAATGTAACAATTTCGGCTATTTCATATTTACTTGAAAACCCTAGACCTATTATAATATCACTGGATTTCCTATCAAATGTTTTAGTTAGCGTAAGGTAAAAACTTTTCCACGTTTATGTGTGGGAAGTCTTACGTGATACCTTTCTTTTCAAAAGGTTTTTGAAAGTTAAGCAACTTTAACCTGTTACTCACACCAGACCCATGTCTGACCCGGAGTTTATTTTTGTTTTTCATAAACTCTTGGGTACTCAAATTTTTACGAGTAGCCAAGGGTTCAGGTTAGCTTTGACGAATATTGAAGGAGCAATGGAGCAGGAGGCTTCTGCGTTAGATATATAGTATTCCGCTGTGTGTTCTGTGTTGTCTCGGAGTTGTATTATGTTGTAAATACCAGACAGGTGTTTATAACTGTCTAGTATATGTTGTATATCTGTGTACTCTGATAATGGTTGTAAACTATGTAATATCTTATGTTATTAATATAATTTATTCGTTCCGCTGTTTGGATTCTGATGTGTGTCTTTTCTTCTTCCCTTTCTTTCTCTTTTCTATCCCTTTCTTTCTTATTAGTGATGCAATTTCCTGGTGTTTGGAAGTTGGGTCGCTACATCTTGACTAAAAAATTTCGTTCTCCTTACATAGCCATAAACTATAATATAAAACTTCAAATTCATATCAAAAATTCGTATCAAATGTTCGCCGTCAAGAACTAAACAAAAATCCTAACTCGGACAGGTGTGAATTTCCACAAATCACGTATCCGAATCTAGAATAGGACTGTTATGCGGAATACAATGATCTATGTACAACTTACATTTTTTACTCTATTGGTTTCTTGCACACCTTGTACTTTTCATTTATTTTAATTTTCATTCATTCATACAAAATCAACTTTTATTAATTTATATTCATTTACTTACATGAATTATTTCATATTCAATATTTAAAGTCACTAACGAACCAATTTTTAAGGTATTACATATGTTTCATTGCAGTTTATTTCACATTTGTTATTATATAACTTGGTATCCATTAATATTAACATTCATTAATGAATCATTTCAACGTTTTCTTAAGTTTATAATCATTTACTTAAATAGTGTCCACTTTTTACTATTTAATTTAATTATTAAGCATTTCAAAACATTAACTTAAGTTTATACCATTTCTTATACACCTTAATTATTTATTTATATATAAATATAATTCCATTTTGAAAGATTTTATTACTTAAGTTTTTTACTTGTATGATATTCCATCAAATCATAGAAGCATATACAAGTAATCTTATTCATTTTACTTTAAAAAATGTTCTGTTTTAATTTTCATTATCTTTTAATTTAAAAGTTACAAAACTTTCACTTTTATTTTTCATTAAATACTAAGCACTAATTTTAGGTTTCAATTTGTAAGTTTCTGATAATTTAAAATCGTCAAAAATTTCATTTCATTTTAATAATTAATAACGCTAATTAACAGAAAATTTAAGAACTAATTACTAGGTTTCATTTTAAATCATTTTGATATAATATGAACTTATATCATTTGTATATCCAAATCATAGTTAGTAAATTAATTTGTTTATCAAAACAAATGTATAGCAAAGCTACTATTGTAACGACCCAGAATTTTTGTTATTTGAAATTAGGATATTTAATTGAGTTCAAATATTTAAAATATAATTTTTAACTTGAATTTCACATATAATGATTTATTGAATTTAATAATTGAAATTGCTTAAATAATTGAATCTTAAGTTTTGAGCATGATAAAATAATTTAAAGGCTTATTAAATTTATATTAATAAGAATGAAGGTAATAGAACTTTTGTATTGAATTTAAAAGTGATTTGTTCGATTTTAAAAATAGCTCGTCTAAATTAACATATAAAAACAGCCTTCCGGGGCACCGTCTTGGATTTCGACGAAACTAGTTCCTATTCCCATTCTACTCAATTAAAATTCTTCAAACCACTTTCTAAATTCTTGTTTGAACCTAAGTTTGAGATCTTGGTGGGTTTATGTATGCTCGGTTGCATTTAGGAAGGGTCAACAATACATGGCTAGGCTAGGGTTAACTATTGCTCGGAGTATGGGCAAGGAGGGGCTGTAGGGGTGGTTGCAGTAGGTTCGTGGCGCCATAGTGACCTTGATCGCGTGACTATGTACGGTCGAGAAAGGAAGGGGCAGATCGCTTTTTGCTGGGGAGGCTCGGGTGCGATGCTGTTAGTACAGGGAGATGGAGAATCTAATGGAGAGGCCAACGGTGGGAATCTCGGAGGTTCTAGCGCAAAGATGGTGGAGATAGAGGAGGAACAAGGAGCGGCAATAGAGTTGTCAGGTGCGAGCGGGAAGAGCATTTTCATTTTGGGGTAGAAGCACTATTGAGCGGCCCGGGTTTGTTAGGGTAATAGGCTTGGTTTTTTTTGAAAAATAAATTAGTTATATAAATTGTTTATTAAATTCAAATTCTTATAAATGTCATTACTTGCAAATTCTTGGTTGGATTTAAACGTAATTTTTTGCATTATGTTCGTAATAGTGCATTATATGAAATGAAATTGATTTGGTGACAATTGGAGCTAGCAGGAATTTTGGTAAAAATTAAACGTCCGTTTAATTTTTAAATTAAAATGGATGGCTTCAGCATCGACGAAAATCAAAGTAAGTAAAACTCACTTATATTGGATAATTAGTTTATACTAATAGTTAAAAATTTATTTATTTATTAATTGGTTGAATTGGTAAATTTTTATCAGTTGAATGTTATATTATATATAGTAGTATATATATTAGTAGTTGGATTGATCATTCCCCCGTATTTTAGCGGATGAGACGCTATGCTCCCCGCAAAATAGCAGATGACCATATATACCGTGATATCCCGCCTAGAAGCAGGATTGGTATTTTTATGTTGCATTAACATCTGTGGTTGTAGGAAAACAAGTTGAAGGGATCCAACTGGATTCCTCAAAAATGTTTAATTTAATTTCGTATATAGTGATATGTGATTTGTTTGAATAATCTATGATAGATCATAGTGCGATTTGAATTTATTGGATGCTATAGTAATTTTGTCCTAGATTTGGTGTTTTTAAATACCAAAAATATATGTTTTGAATTTGAAAAGAAATTTAAAAGAAATTTTGGAAGTGAAGGGTTTATATAGAGTTTTGAACTAGTTAAAGGAAATTGATTGGAATAAAATAAATGGTTTTGAATTTGGACTTAACAATTTTAAAAATTGTAAATAGAGATTTTTGAATAATATATATAAATATATAGGATTTTAAATAACAATTCTTAAGTGATACTTGTTAAATATAAAGTGTTTTATAAAAATCGAGATTTTAAAGAATTGGAAGAATAAAGGAAAAATTTGGAAATAAAATATAAAAGTGGTTATACTAAATCTTAAATGAGATTTATAAAATACGAAATGGAATTTGAATCGATATTTGGTTGGTTTTGGAATATAGTTTGGGTTACTTAAGAAGTTGATTTATAAATGGATAACAATTGATTTATAAGTGGTATTAAATAAGGTGAAACTGCTGTAAAATGGAAATGAGATTATGGGATTTATAAACAATGTTTATAAATAAAAGTAAAATGAGTATCATTTGATAAATTGAAAATATAAATTCACGAAGAGGATTTATAATAGGATGGGTGAATCGGTTTAGAAAGAAACAACAGATTATTCATTTAGAAATGTGGAAAATGGATTTATGAATTTGGAGACGTAAATCGGTTGGTGATAAATCGAGAGAGATTTATAAATATTGTATTTGGTTATATTGGAATTGAAAAATGTACTTTTATCGAGAAGTTGAGTTGTGGATTTGTTTTTATTAAACTAGGTAATTTAAAAGTGTTTAAAAATATTTTCATAAAATTAGTTATTTAAAAATTTTTAAAATGTCAAAATGAAAATTAAGTTTTATAGACAAATCTTGTAAGTCAATAGAATTTTTTTTAATAAATCAGAATTAATTATTATTTCAAAGTTATGTAATTATTTAAATTGTTTAGAAGTATATTAATTATTAAATAAGTTTTCAAAAAGTATTGGTATACTTTCATGGCAAAATCGGAGGCAAAGATTGCCTGCAGTTAAGTTCGGATTTCTCTGGGATAGAGACGTAATCATTGAGCTGCGAATCCATGGTTGATACCGCACGGTGCTTTCCATATTTAATTTAAAAGGTTTTCAAATATTTTTGAAGGCAATGGTTTGTGAATATAATTATTTTGGTGAGATAAGTATATACTTTTGAATAAAGAGATTTAATTAAGGAACCCCGGAACTTATAGAATTCGTTATAATCGAGTCAAGGAATTTACAATATAAATTGTGAAGGGTTTGAGAACAGAGAATTAAATAGAACTTTCCTAAATGTTGGGAAGTAAAGGGTTCAGAAAAATATTTTTTTAAATATTTTCTAAGTGTCGAAATAAGAGATGGTTTGAAATATCCTGATATGGATATAAATATTCGACTTGTCTCAAATATTGAAACTTGGAAGGGATTTGAATATATATATCTTATAAAGATATTTTGGGAATAAATTTTGGAAAAATTATAATATAGGCCCAGTGACTGCTTATGGATGTTATATTGATAGTTAAATGACCAACTATCAAGTATTTGGCCAATTTCGTTGATCGTTTCGTAGAGACCGGGATTGGATTTATTCGTAAACCACTTCTATCCGATTTGAGCGTTACGAATGGATATCTTGAAGATGGTGAAGATGGTGATTCGGTTTGTCCAGACCCAGGACAACTTTTATGGACGAATATTATCAGAATATCATCATTGGAAGACGATGAACATGCTAAGTGAAATTATTCTTGAAAGGTAACCATAGCTTCAAGCCTCATCAATCAGAATGACTGAAAATCAAGGGATATGCAACAAGGCTAAGTGCGTCATACCTAACTAGGGTATGTTATCACCTTTCTAGATACCCTTGGATATATTATAAATTAGGGATATAGTGGTGCATGGAAAAGATCTCTCGATAAGGGTAGGAACTCCCGGGGTGGTAATATATTCGATACTATCCAGGTTAGGGTAGAACCAATCTTGTGTTGTAGGGGATCTCAGCGAGGTACTCAGTATATTTTTCTAGATGTGTATCATGATAGGTGGTACCCCAATGCCTAGTCATTGTATGGAAATCCATTCTCTAATATGTACCTTTACAGTTTTGGTTATAGAGCCTAGTATGCTGGAATCTAATGAATGTAACAATTTCGGCTATTTGAATAAGTAATTGTACTTAGACACTATTATAATATCAGATGATTTTGATATAAATTATTTTGGTTGTCGTAAGGTCAAAACCTATCATTTTTATGTGTGGTGTGGTCTTACAAGATACCTTTATTTTTCAAAAGATTTTTATAACAGTATAATTCAAATTTAAGAGCGTTTTCTCACGCTGGTTTTCCAGACTAATCGGGTGTTATTTTATTATAATGCTCGGGTCAGTTCGAGTATTACAGATTCAGGTTAGGATGCTATGGAACTTAGGAGACGAGCTAGATGAAGAAGACATGGTGATTATATTCCCCTGTGTGCTGTAGGCTGTATAGTCAACACTAGTGAGGACAAGTTATTATAATTGTCCAGTATTGAGTTATTGATTTGTTTTACTCTGATGATGTAATGTATAAATAACTATTGGAGTTCTTTTTGCACAAAGACATGTTATTATCTATTATATATTGTTCCGCTGTCAATGTAAGATTCTTTTTGTTGTTTTTCTTTTATTCTACCTCTCATTTTCTTTTCCCCTAACTATCGGGTTTTTTGGCATTCGATTTCTCGTCATGTAATAAAGTGGATGCATTAGTGTCGATTTTCGAGAGTCGAAAAATCCGTTTGTTACATTTGGTATCAGAGCTGAAGGTTAAGCGAGAACCTTGGCTTTGATGGGGTAACTTGTTAGAGATAGGGTCAGTAGCACCCTAGAATGAGTTTGAGTGCATTAATAGATATGAGTGCATATTTGTTAGTGATATAAAATGTTTTATATTGTGGTGGTTGATTTGTTTAGTGGTTTATGGATTCTGGTCAATACAGCAATTTGACATGGTATTGTTTTGAAATGGGGTAAATGAAACAATTTACCCAAATTATTTTTACATATAAAAGAATGATTTTTCAGAAATATTATTATAATCGTATATGGTATGCTTAGTTGTTAGGAAATGATAATATTAAGCCATTATCATTTGTTGTTATGGCGATTGAATAAAAGTTGATATTATAATCAACCATTAAGAAATAATTTCATATAACAAAATGGGATTTTGTAGATATAATTTTGGCAAATGTGATTTATAATTTGAAATGAAATGGAATTCCAAAAGTATTTTTAAATATGATTTGTTAAAAGGGTTTGAAGGCTGGGAATTTGGGAATTTAATTCTCGTTGGTTTTGAAATGTTTTTCAAAGTCTTAGAAAACAATAGTTATATTATTTGAAGAATATTTTGGAAATATTTAAAAGGAACTTTAAGGAATAAAAAGCACTGAACTCACTTCGGTCACTGGAAAATAATTTTGGTGATGACTGCAGCATCATCGATATTCATTTTCGAGTTTCCAAGGGAGGGATTGCTGCGATTGGAGTTTTGTTTGGTAAAATAGGTTTGGTTTATGTAACGATCCCAGTTTTAAGCCAAATTTAATCTGGTGATTAAAATAAAATTTTGAATTAAATTGTGAGTTAATTTGAATTATATATATATGTATGTATATAAATAGATTGAAATAAAATTTTGGAAATTCAAAATTAAATATCTTATAAATATACTGGATTTGAAAACATTATATTTTAAATAAATAAAAATTTGTTTTCTAATTATAATATATGATATATGTGAAAGTTATATTTTGACATTAATATAGTAAATTTTCAAAAGCTATTTAAAGGGTTAAAATACAATATATATATATATATATATATATATATATATATATATATATGTTTATTAATTGTATTATTAAATTTTAAAATCATTTTCTTTAAGAGTTAAAATATAATAAATACATGTGTTTATGTATTAAATATAATTAGTTTTAAAATCATTTTCTTTAAGGTTGTATAAATATTTAGAAAAAGGAAATGCATTAATTTAATAATAGAAATTGTATTAATGAAACTATAAGACATATATGAATATTTAAACTATATAAAAAAATGATAAAACATATTTGAACATTAAAATACAAGTGTAGGCATCTTAACATAAAATTGAACAAGTGTAAAAATATTAAAATATCATTCAACCAATGTAAGTAATTTACAACATACAATTACAAGTGTCACCTTTATTTTATTTTAAAAAAAATTATTAATAAAATGAATTACAAGATTATATATATCTACACTTTTGCTCTCTATTTTTCTTTCATACATTTCATTTTTTTCAAACCTGGAAACGAAAAAAACAAAGTAAATCAAACTAAAATTACAAACCAGAAAACAAAATCATCTCAAACTCAAAAGCAAAGATTTCAAACCTTTATAAGTTTTAAATCAGAAAAGAAATCAAGTTTGCAACCTGATTCAAGGGAAAAGAAAATTCAAAATCAAAATAGCAGATCAGTTTCAAGTTCAAAATAAGTTCCAGTTTCAATTCAAAAATCAAGTAGCTTCAGATTAAAACAAATTTCAGATTTTCAAATTACATTTCCAGGCTCAAGTTTTTCTTGTTCTTCAATTCCAAGCTTCCTCTGTTTTAACATTCCAGGTGAGCAAACCTATAATTTAAACTCAAATCTTTTCAATAGATCTGGGTGCTTATGATTGATATTAATTTTTTTTTGAAAACTATTTGTATAGATGTTGAAAAGGTTGCATGTCTATATATATGTGTGTGCATGCCTGTGTTTAGATATACATGCCTCTGTGCTTGATTAGCAGAAATAAAAAAATCGATTCAAAAATCAAATCCTCTTCATACAATCCATTATAGGTTATGATGTTCAAAGGAAAGTTGTTTATAATGATGTAATATTAATTTTAAAAATGGTTTCAAGTATAATTATTGAATAAATATTTTATAATTTGAAAATTACAATAATGAACATTTTAAATCGGAAAAATCAAGTATTATAATTCCAAATTTCATTTATATATTCTGATTCATGCTAGAAAATATTGATTTTTGATGACAAAATTATGTTTTTTGAGTATGGGATGATCACGATATTTCGAGTTGAACGGATTTTGGCTTTCGATCGATTTTTGGCGATCGGGTTATAGATGTTCGTCGAGATCGTCAATGAAGGAAGGTGGAGGTCAGGGGAACTCAGGAAAAATGCTCGAAGCATTTATAGATGGTCGATGTGATTGATCGATGATGATTTAGGGTTTAAGGTCCGATTTGGGTGGCTGTTGAATTCGAAGCTGGGTAGTCATCAACGTCGCATCGGGTTGGATGAGACCAAGGGGAACAGGAGCGTGATTCTACGGTGGAGCTTCGGTCGTGATCGCGTGGCATTCGGTGGTCAGAGGTGGCGTGGCGAAGGGGTTTTTGGTGACTGAGTTAGTTTCAGGTGGTGATCATGTAGCTCGATTTCAATTTTCAAGTGAGTTCATCAATCTGGGCGTTTGGGTTGGTCGGCAAGGTCATCGGCGACATGTCGAAGGCCTCGGCGATGATCGAAGAAGCTCCGATCTTCCGTGCACGTGTGCATCTGGGTGTGAGGTTTGGCTTGTTGGAGAAGATGAAGTTTGTCTCGAAGTTGATCTTGGGGGAAGTAGTAGGGTCTTGGCTCGAGAAGGTTATCGGGTAGCTCGCTGGTGATTATAACTAGTTTTAAAATTTAAAAAAAAAAATAAAAATTTAAAAGAAAATGATGGGTTTTGACTCGGTGAAAGGCTCGGGTGAAAATGCAAGTGACTCGGGTGAAAACCCGAAGTCGTCTCGGGTTTGTGTTGAATCGGTTTTGTTTTTTAAAATTAAACAAGTTTTTCAAATTTTAAATTTAATCAAGTTTTATACACTTTCTTAATTAATAATAAATGTTTATACTAGTTTGTTAATTAGTTAAAGTTTTAAAAATAATTATTAAAGTTAATTAAGTTCAAGTGTTTTAATACTGTATTTTAAATAAATTCTTAAGTTTATTTTAAATAAATTTAATTGGTATATTAAGTAGTTAAAAGATGATGGTTTTAATTAACTTAAGATTTTTTAAGTTAATTCATATGTTAAAAATAAATTTAATTTTCAAGGTTACTTAAATGAGATTTTAAAGATAAATGGTTTGTCTTAAATATTGTTTTGATTTTAAATTAACTTAAAGGTTTTAAGATAATTTATATGTTAATGATAATTGTTTTCAAAGGTTTATTAATAAGATTTTCAATGACAATTAATTAATTAGAAGCTGGTTAATTAATGTGATTAAATTCAGGTTGATTAATATAAGTAATTAAAGGTTAATTACTTAATGTGATTACTTAAAGGATATTCAAATAATTAAAGATTGACTTATTAATTAATTAAAGGTTGATTAATTAATGATAAGTAATTAAAGGGTAATTAATTACTTAAAGGTAAATTACTTAATAAAAGTAATTAAGAAAAATTGATTAATATTTAAGGATAATTAATCAAGTGATTAAAGGATAATTACTCAACGTAATTAATTTATGATTTATTAATATAAGTGATTAGGGATAATCACTTATTGTAATTAATTAAGGATAATTAATTAAATGGTAATTAACTAAGAGTTAATTAATTGATGTAATTAATTAAGGATAATTAAGTAAAGAATAATTAAATAATTAAAGGTTAATTATTTAGTGATTAAAGGTTGATTGATTTATTAGTTAAGGATGATTAACTATAATTGACTATGTAATTAACTTAAGGATTAATTTACTTATGATTAACTAAGGATAATTAATTTAGATGGGTAATTAAAGTTGATTAACTAATTTTATTAATTAAAATAATAATAAATGGTTTGCAATTAATTAATGTTAATTAACCAAGATTAGTAATTTAGTAACTAATCTGGTTTAAATTAATTATAATCAGGTGATTAATTGACCTTACTTATGGATGATTGGATTCTATTGAATGCTTTGAATTGTTTGATATCTCTGATGTGTGATGTTCTGTGATATGAACTGTGTGAGCTGTGAACTATGATTTATTTATCTGCGATGAATTTATTTGTTTATTTATGAATGAAAGATAAGCGTTAGGATTATACCGCTTATCGATATTGTTGTGTTTGAATTGATGATGGTTGTGATATTTTATTATTGCCTGTAAAACCCCTGGACTACACATATCACACACAAATATGGGTTTCATAGGAAATTGGTTAAGTCATGAGTTTTTCAATTTAATATTATTTTATTCAAAATGGTGAAAGAATTTCAAATTGAATTTTTGAATCCAAAATAGTTTGGAAGTGAAATTTGGTTTAATATGAAAGGAGTTTTTGGAAGTTAAAATTATTTTGAATGGCTTGTTAAAGTTTTCAAATTAAAATATTTTAATTTGAATTTGAATTCAAGATTTTGAAGTTGAATTCTATATACATATATATTTGAAAACTATGGTTTAAAAGGTTATACAGGTTATAAATTGTATATATATATATATATATATGGATTTTAAACTATTTTTAAAGTATTTTGAATGAATTATTTTGGGAATTTAAATTTAACCCAAATAGAGCTTGTTAGATACGACAGTTCGTTGATTTTACTTTAAAAGGCTGTAACTTGAGCATATTTAATCGAATTTTCCTGAAACGAAAAACATTTTTTTTCAAATAATAATACCTTTCATATAAAGAAAGAACTTCCAGTTTTTATTGAAAGGACTTCAAGTTATGGGTGAATCAAATTGGAAATAGTTTTGAAAGCTATGAATGAATCTTTGTTAAAGATTGGTGAATCTTGTTTCAAATTGAAGAGGATCTTAAAAGGTAATTCTTTTGTTTAAAAGATTGAAGTGGAAATTTGTTTAAACCATTCAAAAGGAAAGGTTTTGGCCTAAAAGTTGTGACTTAACTAAGATCCCAATATATCCATATGCTTTTTAAAATAAGCGCTCAAGTTATTCGGTTTAGCCGAGAGAGGACTTTATGTCATAAAACCCATTATGAATAAATGATACGACGAAATGGATAGCAATTGAAGACGGTGAGGAAGACCGGGTATTTTTGAAAATAAAAGGATTATATATCGAATGTCTCTGCACTAAGTTACTACGATATAGAGATCTCCATATGTGATGGGGAGTCCGATCGAGATTGTGAATATCCGGATGTGCAAGGGCTTCTATCCTTAATTGGACGAAGTGCCTTCAATTCCATTCAGACCCAGGATGGACTTGTATGGACGTATGTCTGACGTTACACTTTAAGATGTAAAGCCGGTTTCTATCAAATACATTTATGTTTAGTGGCGGAGAATTTATTCTCTTATCTTAACACTCTTTGAGATGTACGAGCTTAGAGGTTATGTAGTTGACGGTTACTAGTGATATATTTCCAACTTGGTAATGTGGTGTAACAACCCGGTAATTGCATCAATTAATAATCGACATTTTGACGATAAATATTGTTGCAAAATTCCATTTGGAGTTTTTAAATTTGAATTAAAATTCTTTTGTGAATTGTTAAAGTGGTATGCGGGCATTAAAGTTGATTCCGGCCCATTATTTTTTTTTTGGGTTGTCGTGATAATCCAAAACCCGTTCCCCTTTTTTTTAATTTCTTCATTTTTCCCATTCACTAGCCCTAAAGCAAACGAGAGCGAGAGAGTTAATGGCGGCTTCGTCCTCCTTCCTCTTCGTCCAAAAAGTGGGGCTTCGGCAATCATTTAACAACTTCAAATCGTTCGTGTTCGATTCCGATGGCCTCTGCTTCGATTTGGCAACAAGGTGAGTAATTTATACTCACATCTAATTCAAATTCTTTGACCTCGTTTTCTTATTTCGTTTCATTGTTTCGGCCTTGACTTGATTTTGGATGTTGAATTGGTTTCGAATTCGCTAGTTCGACTTTGGCATTGACTTTGCTTACTGTCGGCCTTGGCATTTTTATTGGCATTATTTGAAACCATTTCTGTTATGAATGTTTGACCTTGACTTGTTTATCTTGGTATTGGGGTTTGGTGTTGCATCCATTGTGATATTTGTAGTAGCACTGTGCTTGAATCATTTTTGTGGTCTGCATACATGTGCTTAATTGCTGTTTTGTTGACACTGGTTTGAGCCCTGTTGTCTGCACTTGTATGCTCTCGTGTATTGCCTTTGACATGATTCACTTCATGTTTGTTGCTAGTTTACCTTGAATTACTGCTTCCATTCTGTTCTAATTTTCGAAGCTTGGAACTTTTTGCAACTTGACATTGTAGTCTTCTTCGAACTGTTTTCATTTCAGTTGAACTTGATATTGTAGTCTTCTTCGAACTGTCTTCATGTACTGTTGACATGTCTTGATGTTGTTTTGTTGAAGTTCTTTATGTCTGCAGCTTGACATGTTGTATACTTTCTAACCTGATAGCATTTTTGTCTCAAGCATACTCGGTGCACTTCCTCATTCTAGTTGTTGCATTGACTCATGTGTTCATTTTGTAGTCTGGTTTCTTTATCCACACTTTGTTGATTAATATACACTGCTCTGTGTACATCTCCACTACTCCATTTTGTTGCACTGTATATTCCAGTGTGCCTTTGGTCATTTTATTGAACCTGAGTCTGAGCTTGTATGAACTTGTTCATTGTACTGCTCCTTGATTTTCTGGCCTTCACTTGATATCTGCTGCACCATGTAGAGACTTTTGCTTGCATATAGTCTTGTTGCCTCTGTTTCATGTTGCAGCTGACTTGTGTCTGCATTGTGCATATTCATGATGTTGTGTTGTGACCTTTCTTTCTTTGGCACACTTGTGTACCTGTTCAGGTTCACAGTGCTTCATACTGCTACTTGCTCTGATTTGTATCACTTGTGTCTTGAACTTCTGGCATGTATTTTGATGTTGTCACTGTGTTTCATTTGATCTGTTATGTTGGAGGCAATTTTGTTCTTCTGGATGCACTTCTCTTGATGCACTGAACTTGTTTCAGTAGTTAGTTCGAATTGTTGCTGTTCCCTGGACATGAACTTGATTGTTACACATCTTCAAACCTTCACTTGGTTCTTGACTTAGTTTCTGTTGGTGCCTAGTATATATGAACACATTTGTGTTGCATTGCATTGATGATTTTGGTCACTCTGTTGCTTCATTTGCCACTGAGTTGCATTGAGTTGCTGGTCTTTGTAGTTGCATTAACATGTTGTGGCATGTACTGTGACTCGAGTTTTCACTGTCATGTTGCTGCTATTTGTCTCCTGTTCATTTGTATCATCTGCCTTGTGCATCTGACTTGATTTTTGCAGTTGCCATCCCTGTCCACTCTAATTCATTGTGCAGTTATGTGTACATATATATGTACGTTGCTTCATTTGCTTAGTGCATTGCTCACTTTTCTGACCTTTGCATTCGTGAAACTGTTTTGTCAAAATTGTTGTTTCATGTCTGGTTCATGTGTACTTAGTTGGGCTTCTTTTTGGTCAGCCTGCATTCCATGTTGTATATTTGATTATTTGACCTTGTATACTTATATTGCCCCGGGTTGAACCGTAATTCATTTGGGTTTGACCTTGTGCCCGGTTGTGTACATCGTCACTGTAGTGGCAAGGCAGTGCACGCAAGCGTGAACTGCAGCCACACGGTATTCATTGGGTACATCGTCACTGTCGTGGCAAGGCAGTGCATGCAAGCGTGAACTGCAGCCACATGGTATTGGTTTTGGTGTTATTTCTTTTGCTTTTGATTTATGGATCTATTTCGTATTCCATATGCTGTAGTGGCGAGGCAGTATACGCGTGCGTATACTGCAGCCCTACTCGTGTTGATCTTTTAATTGATGTTCCAATTGTTTTGAATTGGTTCGCGTTATATTTACCGTTATCCGATTTCTTATTTAAGAATCGGATAGGTAAATTTATTTCTGTGACTGTCATCTATTCATTATTTAATTATTATTGCTTCTGTGCATTAATAACTGAGTTTGAATTAGACTGACCCGAGTATTATTTTCTTTTGAAATTTAATACTCGGGTCAGACCGAGTATTTACAGGTTGTAGATATTCTGCTTTGGGATGCTGCTTGAGCTATGAAGACTTTTCATATCTTTCGGAGTTGTCGTGTCATTGTATAGGTTGATATGTATTCATGTATGTTAGTCGTTAATGTACTTGTATATATAACTTCCTGAGTCGACTGTTGTAGTTGTATCACATGTATCGTGTAAATGTATTGTAACTGACATCAGTTATTATATATGTATATGAGATTTTCTGTTTCATCTGTGTTCCGCATTTATATTATCTGTGTTATTATTTTATATTTTTTTTCCTAGCCACCGTGTAGTAGCTTTGAGTTTGCATCGGCATGTCGGATTTCCTCCTGAAATGAAATGCACGTTTTTAATATCTGGCATATCGGTGCTCGCACAAAGCAATTACACGGATGGTCGCTCCTCAACAGCCTCATTCTCCGTGCTAGTCGACAGCACTACACCGTAGTGTTCTTGGCTAGCGTGGGCAGAGAGGTGGGGCGTCACAGCTTGGTATCAGAGCCTGGGGTTTAGGACGAATATAAAATATAACTTAGACAGTACATGTGTTACAACTATTTGTCGATGTTTTATCTCACATTTTTATCTAAAATCATTTTTGATTTGTTAGGAATGAATTCCTAACGCTTATTCGTGAGCATTGCTGCTATTCTCTGTCCCACTTGCTCACTTGAGTTTACACTTCCAAGTATCAGTGTATATATGCTCTACCAAGTTGCATATTGCTGCAACTCGTACCACTTCAATTTGAACTCGCGTTGTTTATTCGAACTGCTGTATATATGCATTCTTATCTCTGATTCGTGTACTTGATGCGGTCTCCATGCAATTGGGTTTTGGGTATCAGTCTTTGAGACAAATTGAGTTTCAATTGTCGACTCTGTCTGTTTATCCATGGTTTGTTGGCTTTCTTGTGCCTCTCTCTGATAGTTTTAAAATTTCTTTGGTATAAAAGAAATTGTCTTGGGCTTTGCCTTGTCGATATCGACATTGACTTGACTTTTACTTTTGCAAAAGTCATTCAAGCATTTATGCTCGTTCTGCTTTGTTTTTCCAATTGTTGATCGATTCTTCTTTTCGGATTAGTTGTTATCACTTTTGTCGACTTTGATAACTTCTATTTCAGGATTTTTTGGGTATTCCTATCTTGATGGATTTGGAATCGAATTCTTTGGATTTTATTCACGTCTTCGAATGTGAATCTTAGTGAATTGATTTGGTTTTCGAATTTAATCGATTCTTGATTTTTTCCCGATTTGTTGCTATCATTTATTAGCAACTTTGATGACCTTTTCTTCGGGATTTTTGTGAACATACCTTTCGATGAATTCGGTATCGATTTCTTTGGATTCTATTCACGTCTTCGTATGTGAATTCTTGTGATTGATTGTTTCTACAATCATTTTTGTGATTTGTCACTTTAAAAATATAAAGGTTTCAATACTAGTAGTAAATATCAAAACTCTTTTATCAAAATGTTTTCAACTCTATTTTCAATACAAAACTCTTTTTCTCAAACCGTTTTCTAATCTACTAGTATATACAAGCCTTTACCTCACTCGGATGAGAAATCTAATTAAACGGCTTAGTAAAACAAGTGGTATGAAACGCTTGCGTTTGCTTCGTCGGTTAATTCTTGGACTTGTTCGATTGAACCTCATGTGACAATTTTCTAGTGAAGATTTACAATTTGTTCGTAAATATTTAAGTTAAGCAAGTGGTTATGGGACATGAAGCTAAACTTTTATCTTTACTAACTTAGTGTAATTGACACTTCTCGTTGATCATGACGATCATTTTTTCGGTTAGACTAGGCCTCATCGGTGTGATTTCGTCTCACACATATCTCTTGGGCTTTGAGGATTGTCTAGACACCATTTGTGTGATTTCGCTCACACATATTTTTTCGGTTAGACTAGGCCTCATCGGTGTGATTTCGTCTCACACATATCTCTTGGGCTTTGAGGATTGTCTAGACACCATTTGTGTGATTTCATTCACACATACTTTTCTTTTGATTGCGAGGTTAGACTAGACACCACTTGTGTGATTCCACTCACACATACCTTTTTTGATTTTTGGTTAGTCTAAACCTCAATCTGTGTGATTCCGACTCACACATGTGGGGTAGCGCCCCACGGTCTTCGGGCCATTCGTGTGTCAAAATTAATGGCTTGCAACCATGAGATAGCGTCTCGTTTTGCATTGCACGTGTTGGTGATTTTCATGCTCATGGGTAGGTGAGATTTCGTGCTCCCGTTCTCGCTTTGCGTTGCACGTGTTGGTGATTTTCATGCTCACGTGTAGGTGAGATTCCGTGCTCCCGTTCTCGCTTTGCGTTGCACATGTTGATGATTTATCATGCTCACGTGTAGGTGAGATTCCGTGCTCCCGTTCTCGCTTTGCATTGCACGTGTTGGTGAGTTTTCATGCTCGCATGTAGGTGAGTTTTCGTGCTCCCGTTCTCGTTATGCGTTGCACGTGCTGATGAATTTTCATGCTCGCATGTAGGTGAGTTTTCGTGCTCCCGTTCTCGCTTTGCGTTACATGTGCTGATGAGTTTTCATGCTCGCGTGTAGGTGAGTTTTCGTGCTCCCGTTCTCGTTATGCGTTACATGTGTTGATGAATTTTCATGCTCGCGTGTAGGTGAGTTTTCATACTCTCCTTCGAGTTTTCATACTCTGTTCGAGTTTTCATACTCCGTTTGAGTTTTCATACTCTCCTTCGAGTTTTCATACTCTGTTCGAGTTTTCATACTCCGTTTGAGTTTTCATACTCTGTTTGAGTTTTCATACTCCGTTTGAGTTTTCATACTCTACTTCGAGTTTTCATACTCTGTTCGAGTTTTCATACTCTACTTCGAGTTTTCATACTCCGTTTGAGTTTTCATACTCTCCTTCGAGTTTTCATACTCCGTTCGAGTTTTCATACTCTACTTCGAGTTTTCATACTCCGTTCGAGTTTTCATACTCTCATCTTGTGATTTCTGGATTTCTTGTGTAGTCTTTTGGAATTTGTGCTTCACCAATTTTTGTGATTTCTATTGATAAGTTTTATCAATTTTTGTGCATTGGTGAATTCGTGTGTCATTGACTTGTTATGAGTACAAGTTTAGGGTATGATATCCCTTTCTATCTTTGAGAAGATTCTTGTGACACTTTTGATGAATGAAAATCCGCTTATCGAAGTTTCTACTGATATCGCTGTTTTAATCACGTGTTTTAAAAATTGTTTCAAAATAAAAATCGTTTTCAAAATTTTTATAGTTTACGCTTTCAAAGGAATGAGGAAGCGATTTAAACGTTTCAGCAAAATCGAGGACTATGACCCCTTTCTTTTACTGGTTCGTTTAATTCCGGACTTGTCCATTTGAGGGTGAAAATTTGTAAATTCCTTTTATGAAATTAAGAAGATGATTTTGTGCTTGTATTGCCCATCGAGTGCTTTAAGAATTCTGGTCGATGCGCTTGATCAACGTTATCGATAGGAATCTCCTAGACGCTTTGACGAGACAATCAGACACAGTAAATTGAATTTTAAATGTAAATTTGCCTAAAAAGATAATTACATAAAGTAAATTGTAAACTTCGAAAGTTTTAGCTTTTCGGGAAAGAATACTATTTAAAATAACTCTTTTCCGACACTTCTATTCTTGTGATTCCCGTGGGAACCAAGACTTTATCGTTTGTACCAATGCTTATCGTGTTGGTTTGCATGTCATTCTCTTGCATAAGAGAACTTGCTGTCTCTTGTGTTTCTAAATCATAAATGCCTATTGAGACTAGATATGCCACGCTTGATCTAGTGCTCGTGGCTATTGATTTCGCTCTTAAAAATTTTGGCATCATTATTTTGGGTGAGAAATTTGTTCTCTACCCTGTTCATGAATCTTGGGAATATTTATTTTCTCATAAGGAACATGATTTGCGTCAACCACGTTGACTCGAACTCCATACATCTTATGATCTTGATATTATTTACCACTCCCGGATGGAAAATCGTGTTGCCGATGCACTTAGTCGTAGGCAACAAGTGGTTGTTTCTTTGATGATGTCCGAATGGAATCATCTTTTTACCAAGTTCATCAGACATTTCGATGTACTTCGTTTTATTGATCTTCGTCTCATTCCTTTTATGGACTTACGTCTGATGTTCTTTTATGTTGATTGGTTCATTGGACGTACCGTTTTTGTACTACGTCGGCGTTCCGAATTAATGAAGCTTTGATTCATCTGGCATATCGTTATTGTACTACGCTGTTGTTCCAAATTACTCGTGTCTCACCTATGATAGGTGTTGTGCGTATCAGTCGGTCGGGAAAGTTAGTGCCTCGATATATTGGGCCATTTCCTATCACTGAACGTATTGGTTTCTTGGCTTATCGCCTCTTATTACCGGCTCAATTTTCTGTTATTCATGACATGTTTCACGCGTCTTCCTTCTACGGAAATGCCTTAGAGATTCCGATTTTATTCTTGAGCCCGGTATTATTGAAGAAATTGAAGTTTCACCAGATTTGACTTTGAGCAAACACGTTCTGGCTTTCTCCTTCATGCTCTTTACGGTGAACTTCCTATTTCAAATTTTCTTCATCTTGTGATGATATGCTTTTATGGTTGTTACCTTTTGTCCATTTATCTCTTATGATTGCGAGGACGCAATTTCTTTAAGGAGGGGAGTCTGTAACAACCCGGTAATTGCATCAATTAATAATCGACATTTTGACGATAAATATTGTTGCAAAATTCCATTTGGAGTTTTTAAATTTGAATTAAAATTCTTTTGTGAATTGTTAAAGTGGTATGCGGGCATTAAAGTTGATTCCGGCCCATTTTTTTTTTGGGTTGCCGTGATAATCCAAAACCCGTTCCCTTTTTTTTTAATTTCTTCATTTTTCCCATTCACTAGCCTAAAAGCAAACGAGAGCGAGAGAGTTAATGGCGGCTTCGTCCTCCTTCCTCTTCGTCCAAAAATTGGGGCTTCGGCAATCATTTAACAACTTCAAATCGTTCGTGTTCGATTCCGATGGCCTCTGCTTCGATTTGGCAACAAGGTGAGTAATTTATACTCACATCTAATTCAAATTCTTTGACCTCATTTGCTTATTTCGTTTCATTGTTTCGGCCTTGACTTGATTTTGGATGTTGAATTGGTTTCGAATTCGCTAGTTCGACTTTGGCATTGACTTGCGTACTGTCGGCCTTGGCATTTTTATTGGCATTATTTGGAACCATTTCTGTTATGAATGTTTGACCTTGACTTGTTTATCTTGGTATTGGGGTTTGGTGTTGCATCCATTGTGATATTTGTAGTAGCACTGTGCTTGAATCATTTTTCTGGTCTGCATACATGTGCTTAATTGCTGTTTTGTTGACACTGGTTTGAGCCCTGTTGTCTGCACTTGTATGCTCTCGTGTATTGCCTTTGACATGATTCACTTCATGTTTGTTGCTAGTTTACCTTGAATTACTGCTTCCATTCTGTTCTAATTTTCAAAGCTTGGAACTTTTTGCAACTTGACATTGTAGTCTTCTTCGAACTGTTTTCATTTCAGTTGAACTTGATATTGTAGTCTTCTTCGAACTGTCTTCATGTACTGTTGACATGTCTTGATGTTGTTTTGTTGAAGTTCTTTATGTCTGCATCTTGACATGTTGTATACTTTCTAACCTGATAGCATTTTTGTCTCAAGCATACTCGGTGCACTTCCTCATTCTAGGTGTTGCATTGACTCATGTGTTCATTTTGTAGTCTGGTTTCTTTATCCACACTTTGTTGATTAATATACACTGCTCTGTGTACATCTCCACTACTCCATTTTGTTGCACTGTATATTCCAGTGTGCCTTTGGTCATTTTATTGAACCTGAGTCTGAGCTTGTATGAACTTGTTCATTGTACTGCTCCTTGATTTTCTGGCCTTCACTTGATATCTGCTGCACCATGTAGAGACTTTTGCTTGCATATAGTCTTGTTGCCTCTGTTTCATGTTGCAGCTGACTTGTGTCTGCATTGTGCATATTCATGATGCTGTGTTGTGACCTTTCTTTCTTTGGCACACTTGTGTACCTGTTCAGGTTCACAGTGCTTCATACTGCTACTTGCTCTGATTTGTATCACTTGTGTCTTGAACTTCTGGCATGTATTTTGATGTTGTCACTGTGTTTCATTTGATCTGTTATGTTGGAGGCAATTTTGTTCTTCTGGATGCACTTCTCTTGATGCACTGAACTTGTTTCAGTAGTTAGTTCGAATTGTTGCTGTTCCTTGGACATGAACTTGATTGTTACACATCTTCAAACCTTCACTTGGTTCTTGACTTAGTTTCTGTTGGTGCCTAGTATATGTGAACACATTTGTGTTGCATTGCATTGATGATTTTGGTCACTCTGTTGCTTCATTTGCCACTGAGTTGCACTGAGTTGCTGGTCTTTGTAGTTGCATTAACATGTTGTGGCATGTACTGTGACTCGAGTTTTCACTGTCATGTTGCTGCTATTTGTCTCCTGTTCATTTGTATCATCTGCCTTGTGCATCTGACTTGATTTTTGCAGTTGCCATCCCTGTCCACTCTAATTCATTGTGCAGTTATGTGTACATATATATGTACGTTGCTTCATTTGCTTAGTGCATTGCTCACTTTTCTGACCTTTGCATTCGTGAAACTGTTTTGTCAAAATTGTTGTTTCATGTCTGGTTCATGTGTACTTAGTTGGGCTTCTTTTTGGTCAGCCTGCATTCCATGTTGTATATTTGATTATTTGACCTTGTACACTTATGTTGCCCTGGGTTGAACCGTAATTCATTTGGGTTTGACCTTGTGCCCGGTTGTGTACATCGTCACTGTAGTGGCAAGGCAGTGCACGCAAGCGTGAACTACAGCCACACGGTATTCATTGGGTACATCGTCACTGTCGTGGCAAGGCAGTGCACGCAAGCGTGAACTGCAGCCACACGGTATTGGTTTTGGTGTTATTTCTTTTGCTTTTGATTTATGGATCTATTTCGTATTCCATATGCTGTAGTGGCGAGGCAGTATACGCGTGCGTATACTGCAGCCCTACTCGTGTTGATCTTTTAATTGATGTTCCAATTGTTTTGAATTGGTTCGCGTTATATTTACCGTTATCCGATTTCTTATTTAAGAATCGGATAGGTAAATTTATTTCTGTGACTGTCATCTATTCATTATTTAATTATTATTGCTTCTGTGCATTAATAACTGAGTTTGAATTAGACTGACCCGAGTATTATTTTCTTTTGAAATTTAATACTCGGGTCAGACCGAGTATTTACAGGTTGTAGATATTCTGCTTTGGGATGCTGCTTGAGCTATGAAGACTTTTCATATCTTTCGGAGTTGTCATGTCATTGTGTAGGTTGATATGTATTCATGTATGTTAGTCGTTAATGTACTTGTATATATAACTTCCTGAGTCGACTGTTGTAGTTGTATCACATGTACCGTGTAAATGTATTGTAACTGACATCAGTTATTATATATGTATATGAGATTTTCTGTTTCATCTGTGTTCCTCATTATATTATCTGTGTTATTATTTTATATTTTTGTCCTAGACTATTATAGCCACCGTGTAGTAGCTTTGAGTTTGCATCGGCATGTCAGATTTCCTCCTGAAATGAAATGCACGTTTTTACTATCTGGCATATCGGTGCTCGCACAAAGCAATTACACGGATGGTCGCTCCTCAACAGCCTCATTCTCCGTGCTAGTCGACAGCACTACACCGTAGTGTTCTTGGCTAGCGTGGGCATAGAGGTGGGGCGTCACATGTGGCATGCTAAGTGCTGATCATTTGTTGATCAAAGCATGGATTTTGTGAAAAATTTAGCTTTGTGGACGAGACTTCGTCGAACCTCACACCTCAGAAATGGTCGAAACAGAAAGGATGCAACAAGGTTATGAGGGTCGCGCCCTTTAGGGTATGTGCATATCCTTTTGGATAAAAAGTGGTATCATGGTATGAAGCCCAGATATTTAACTTATGTGGTTGTTGCAATTTGTTGGTGAATCCCAGGATAAAGGTCGGTGACGACCGAGGGATGGCATACTCATGACAGCTAGTTACCTAGCTACAGAGGTAATCTGGCCTAGTGTTGGCAGAGATCCGGTTAGGTTCTCGGGGCGTCCCTCCAGAGGCGTACCCATTCGTCGAAGGAAGTTCCTCAGCCTTGACCATTTGTTGAAAATCCAATCACCCAATACGAGCCCTATACGGTTTTAGTTGTAGAACTTGCCATTTAACATGGTAGCTATAGTAGGAATACTATAATGGTACGTATGCTGGCTAAGATTAATATTATACTTTCGAAATATTTTCTACACTATGAACTAATAATAATATCAAAAGGATTTTCGCGTATCAAGCATGTTTGACTATCATAAGGAGAAATCTACCCCAAGTGTGTGATTGCATTGTGTGTGTGGCGGGAGGCCTTATGGTAGTTTCATTTTCTAAAATGCATTGCAGATTTCTTTTTACTTCTTTTGTTGTTTCTTTTTGTTTCAAACAACTATTTTTGTTTGCTCACACTAGTCCCATGACTGACCTGGAGTTTATTGTTCCCTTTCTAAACAATGGGTGCCCACAATTTTCCACACAGGCAGCCTAGAGTCAAGTTATCAGATAGTCAGCTGGTAGGTGTAGATTTGGCAATCTTTGGAGTCTTTGGTTTGGCGATCGCATTGTGCACTGGATTTGCTACAAGTTCAGCAAGATGGTGGTTCTTGCTTCTGGTTTGGGATCTTTGGAGCTTGGCATTGAAGATGTTGTTTTCCGCTGCTGTGTTTTTCCACTATTGTATCTATCTCTGATTATATATTGTATCATTGTTGTATCAAATGTTGTGTATCAATAAAATTATCCTTTCTGTTTCCACTGTGTTGTATATACCTAATGTTGTTATAAGCTCCAGCGAATCGAATTTCAACGTTTGAATTTGCGGCATTCGAATACGGGTGAAGTATGGATGTTGATTTTTGGATGCTGAATTCGGGTAGTCACAGTTTGAAATGCAAAAGAATGATTTGATATACCAAGGGATTTTGTGTGTGTGTGTATGATTTCAAAAATGATTTTGAAATACTTAGAACAAAGTGATTAAACTCTGGGATTTTTATTTAAATGTTTTGTGGAATATGAGTAAGTTTGATAACTTATAAAATTTGGAATTTGAACTGTGGAATGAAACTTAACTTAAGTATAAAGTGAATTCTGAAATTTAGCCTAAGTTAGGCTAGATGGAGTAATCGTTGAAAATAGAATTTATTCAAGTTGGAAATAAATTAGTGGGTGAACTAATTAATTTAATTAGTAAGTTAAATGGAATTGGAATTGAATTTGAATAGAGATGGTTAAAGATTTAAGTCGTGAAGTAGTAATAACCACAAGCAGTCTGTATACAAAGTTGTAATTGAAATCATATGAGCAAATTCTTAAAAAGAGTTTGATATAGCAAAGAATCAATCGAAGTAAATACGTAAGTTGTATGTATATTGTTTATTCGCATAATGATTTGATCCAGATTCAAGCATAGAATTTCAAGATAATTAATATCGATCCGAGTCAGAATTTTTCACTCGGTACTCGATGGTGAACACTGGATATGGATTTTTGGTTGATTCTGAGAGTCTCTGTCAAAGTATACGGCTATGCAAGGAGAATGATGGTTTCTAATCAAGAAACCAGATCTGAGTCTGCACTAGAGAGTCGTGTGAACGGTACTAGTTCAAAAGTGAAATTGCATGATCGAGTAAGTGATCGAGTTGATATTGCGTACTAATGGTATATGTACATCGTACGGGCTTAAGTAAAAAAATTTTTGAAAATTTGAAAAAGGAATAAGTATAAAATGATTTTCAATTATATGATTGGATATTATTGGTTAATAAGATGCAGGTATTTAAAATCAAGGAAAAAATTGGGTTGCCCGACAAAAAGGTACTGATGATTTTATGATTGAGCCACTTAGCTTTTGTTTTCTTTTGATGATTTAGGCCCGTAGTGGTGTTTCGTATTTGTTTGGATCTAGCCATGTAAAGGAGACGCTGGCGAAATTTTTCGAAAATTTAAGGAGTTAGAAAATTTTAATAATTAAAATTTGATTTTGAACTATAACTTGAAATATTTGAATAGATAATATTCTTTGGAATCTATGTATGGATCTGGAAATTAGTAAAAGTGATAACATGTTTGCAACAAATTGATTTGGGAAGTTTTTTAAACTGATTGGGCTCAAGAAAGTAAATGGGTTATGGACCATTCTTCTTATCTTGGAAATTTCGAGGACGAAATTCGATTAAGGGGGAAGGAATGTAATGACCCATAATTATGGTTATTTGAAATTGGGATATTTAACTGATTTTAAATATTTAAAAGTTAATTTTTAACCTGAATTTCAAATATAATGATTTATTGGATAATTTAATAATTGAAATTGCACAAATAATTGAATCTTGAGTTTTGAGCTTGATAAAAATAATTTAAAGGCTTATTAAATTTATATTAATAATAATGAAGGTAATAGAACTTTTATATTGAATTTAAAAGTGATTTGTTCAATTTTAAAAATTGCTCGCCTAAATTAACATATAAAAATAGATTTCCGGGGCACAATCTCGGATTTCAACGAAACCAGTTCCATTTGAACCGTAATAGTGTTCTATTATCGGATTTCAAATTTCGTATCTTTTGGAGTTATCGTTTGGTCGTACGGGATATAAATGCGTTGAGATTTATATCGAAAATTCAATATAATAATTGGGTTCAAAAACTATCTTCTCCATGCGATCGAATTAGGGCTTGAGCCCTTTTCCATTGCATTCGGAATAGGGGTATAACATTATAAACGCCTAGCGACGTGTCTCGATAGGGTTCGATATTTTGAGTTGCGTAATCGAGACAATTTGAAATTTTAAATTATATATATATATATATATATATATATATATATATATTAACTTGACCATATTCACGTCAACCTCTTTTCTGTCAATTCCATGCACCTTACTGCCTACTTTGCCTTCAAAAACACGTCTCCCTCTTCTCTTTTAAAAGCACAGCTGAGCATCAGGAAAAAAATAACAATGAAACTTCAAAAATTCCTAACTCCCATTCTACTCAACTAAAATACTCAAACCACTTTCTAAATTCTTGTTTGAACCTAAGCTTGAGATCTTGGTGGGTTTTGATGTGCTCGGTTGCATTTGGGAAGGGTCAACAATACATGGCTAGGCTAGGGTTTACTACTGCATGGGATATGGGCAACGAGGGGTTGTGGGGATGGTTGCAGTAGGTTCGTGGCGCCATAGCGCATCTCCGGCCGGAATTAGGTGTTGTTCGACGCTATCTTGGGTCGTGCGACCATGTATGGTCGAGAAAGGAAGCGGCAGAACACTTTTTGCTGGGAAGGCTTGGGTGCGATTCTATTAGTACAGGGAGATGGAGAATCTGATGGAGAGGCCAACAGTGGGAATCTCAGAGGTTCTAGCGCAAGGTGGGGGAGATAGAGGACGAAGAAGGAGTGGCAATGGAGTTGTCAGGTGCGAGCGGGAAGAGCATTTTCGTTTCGGGGAGAAGCACTGTTGAGCGAGCCAGGCTTGTTAAGGTAGTGGGCTTGTTTTTTTTTTGGAAAAGAAATTAGTTATATAAATTATTTATTAAATTCAAATTTTTATAAATGTCATAACTCGCAAATTCTAGGTCAGATTCGAACATAATTTTTTAAATTGTGTTCATACTAGCGTATTCTACGAAATGATATCGATTTAGTGACAATTGGAGCTGGAAAGAATATTAGTAAAAATTAAATATCCATTTAATTTTAAAATTAAAATGGATCGCTTCAGTGTCGATAAAAATCAAAGTGAGTAAAACTCACTCATCTTGGAAAATTAGTTCATATTAAATAGTTAAAAATTTATTTATTTATTTATTGGTTGAATTGATAAATTATTATCAGTTGAATGTGATATTATATATAGTAGGATATATATTGATAGTTGGATTGATTATTCCTGCGCATTTTAGCAGATGAGACCCTATGTGCCCCGCATAATAGCGGATGACACAATATACCGTGATATCCTGCCTCGAAGCAGGATTGGTATTTTTATGTTGTATTAACATCTGTGGTTGTAGGAAAATAGGTTGGAGGGATCCAACTGGATTCCACAAAAATGTTGAATTTAATTTCATATGCTGTGATATGTGATTTGTTTGAATAATCGTGATAGATTATAGTGTGATTATAATTTAATTGATGCTATTGTAGTTTTGCCCTAGATTTGGTGTTTTTAAATACCTATAATATATGTTTTGAATTTGAAAAGAAATTTAAAGGAATTTTGGAAGTAAAGGGTTTGTATAGAGTTTTTGAACTAGTTAAAGGAAATTGATTGGAATAAAATAAATGGTTTTGAATTTGTACTTAACTATTTTGGAATATTGTAAATAGAGATTTTGGAATAATATATATATATAGGACTTTAAATAATAATTCTTAAGTGATACTTGTTAAATACAAAGGGTTTCATAAAAATCAAGATTTTAATGGATTGGAAGAATAAAGGAAAATTTTCGAAATAAAATATAAAAGCAGTTATACAGAATCTTAAATAAGATTTCTAAATTACGAAATGGAATTTGAATCGAGATTTGGTTGGTTTTGGAATATAGTTTCGGTACTTAAGAAATTGATTTATAAATGGAATTCAACTGATTTATAAATGGAGTCAAACGAGGAGAAACCGCTGTAAACTGGAAATGTGGTTATGGGATTTATAAACAATGTTTATAAATAAAAGTTAAATAGGTATCATTTGATAAATTGAAGATGTAAATTCACGGAGAGTATTTATAATGAGATGGGTGAATCAGTTTAAGAAGAAATGATAGATTATTCTTCTGGAAATGTGGAAAAAGGATTTATGAATTTGGAGACGTAAATCGGTTGGTGATAAATTGAGAGTGATTTATAAATATTATATTTGGTTATATTGGAATTGAAAAATATACTTTTATCGAGAAGTTGAGTTGAGGATTTTTAATTATTAAACTAGGTAATTTAAAGGTGTTTAAAAATATTTTCAGAAAAATTAGTTATTTTTAAAATTTTAAATTGTCAAAATGAATTATAAGTTTTATAGACGAGCCTTGTAAATCGATAGAATTTTATTAATAAATCAGAACTAATTATTGTTTCAAAGTTATGTGATTATTTAATTTGTTTAGAAGTATATTTAATTGTTAAATAAGTTTTTGGAAAGTAATGGTATACTTTCATGGCGAAATCGGAGGCAAAGATTGCCTGTAGTTAAGTTTGGATTTCTCTAGGATAGAGACATAATCATTGAGCTACGAATCCATAGTTGATGCAGCATGGTGCTTTCCATATTTAATTTAAAAAGTTTTCAAATATTTTTAAAGGGAATGGTTTGTGAATATACTTATTTCGGTGAGATAAGTATATACTTTTGAATAAAGAGATTTAATTAAGGAAGCCTGAACTTATAGAATTCGTTATAATCGAGTTAAGGAATTTACAATCTAGATTGTGAAGAGTTTGAGAAAAGAGAAATAAATAGAACTTTCCTTAAGTGTTGGGAAGTAAAGGGTATAGAAAAATATTTTTTTAAATATTTTGTAAGCGTTGAAATAAGAGATGGTTTGAAATATCCTTATATGGACATAAATATTCGAGTTGTCTCAAATATTGAAACTTGGAAGGGATTTGAATATATATCATATAAAGATATTTTGAGAATAAATTTTGGAACAATTATATATAGGCCCAGTGACTGCTTATGGATGTTATATTGATAGTTAAATAACCAACTATTTAGTATTTGGCCAATTTCGTTGATCGCTTCGTAGAGACCAAGATCAGATTTATTCAAAAACCACTTGGATCTGATTTAAGCGTTACGAATGGATATCATAAGATGGTGAAGATGGATTCGGTTTGTCTAGACCTAGGACAACATATATGGACGAATGTTATCAGAACATCATCATTGGAAGACGATGAACATTCTAAGTGAAATTATTCTTGAAAGGTAATTGTAGCTTCAAGCCTCATCAACCAGAATGACTGAAAATCAGGGGATATGCAGCAAGGCTAAGTGGGTCATACCCAATTAGGGTATGTTATCACCTTTCTAGATACCCTCGGATATATTATAAATTAGCGATAGGGTGGTGCATGGAAAAGAGCTCTCGATAAGGGTGGGAACGCCCAGGGTGGTAATATATTCGGTACTATCCAAGTTAGGGGTAGAACCGTCTTCTGTTGTAGGGGATCCCAGCGAGGTCCTCGGTACATTTTTCTAGATGTGTACCGTGATATGTGCTAGTGCTTGGTTATTATATGGAAATCCATTCTCCAATACGTACCTTTACCGTTTTGGTTGTAGAGCCTAGTATGCTGAAATTTAATGAATGTAACAATTTCAGCTATTTGAATAAGTATTTGTACTTAAACACTAATGTAATATCAGATGATTTCGATATAAAATGTTTTGGTTATCGTAAGTTAAATACCGATCGTGTTTATGTGTGGTGTGGTCTTACGAGATACCTTTATTTTCCAAAGGATTTTTATAACGGTAATAATTAAAATTTGAGTGTGTTTTCTCACGCTAGTTTTTCAGACTGACTCGGGTTTTATTTTATTATAATGCTCGGGACAGACAGAGCATTACAGATTCAGGTTAGGATGCTATGGAGCTCAAGAGACGAGTTGGTTGACGAAGATGTATTACACGTACTTGACTATATTCCACTGTGTATTGTAGGCTGTATAGTCAGCACTAGTGAGGACAAATTATTATAATTATCCACTATTGAGTTATTGATTTGTTGTACTCTAATGATGTGATGTATAAATAACAGTTGGAGTTCTTTTTGTATAAAGACATGTTATTATCTATTATATATTGTTCCGCTACGAATGTAAGTTCTGTGTTGTTGTTTCTCGTTTCTTCCACCTCTTCCTTTTCTTTTCCCCTAACTATTAGGTTTTCCGACATTCGATTTCTTGGCATGTAATACAGTGGACATATTAGTGTCAATTTTTGAGAGTCTAAAACCCATTTGTTACAACTATTATGGTGTTCCTATTTTAAGACTCGAAAATGAAAGTTGAAGATGCCATAGTCATCATCGAAATTATTTTCCAACGACAGAAGAGGGGAGTACAGAACTTATTTTCTTTTAAAAATTCTTTTGAAAATATTTCTTTTAAATCTCATTGAAAATATTTCTATCCGAAAATACTTCCAAATAATAAAATATCACTTTTCCAAAATCTTTGAAAACTAATTTCAAAACACCAAAATTTAAGTTCTCAAATTTTCAATTTAAATTCATTTTGTTGATAAATCATAATTTATAAACCATATTTACAAAATTACAATTTCTTATAATATGCAATAGTTAATAGTTTTAAGAACCTTGACTAACCAACAATAAATGACAATAATCGAATATTTTCATTTCCTAACAAACAACATAACAAAAATAACAATATCAATTTATGAAGAATTATTCTTTTAAATACAAAATATTATACTAGTTAAAATTATTTAATTCACCAATTTCAAAAACAATATTGTGTCGGTTTACCCTATTCAAGTATTTAGAAATCCGTATCGATGCCATAGCGTCATATGTACCGACCGAAATTTATAAATACTCAACAGAACAAATTAACACAATACAAAACATTTTTGTAGCGCTAACAAATACGCTCTCTCATATATATATATACACTCAGACTCATTCTATAATATTACTAACCGTATCTCTAACGTGTTTAACCCCCACAGGCTAAGGTATCTCTAAACCAAAGCTCTAATACCAACTACGACGACCCATCTTTTTGGACAGTTTAAATTAACAATAAACCACACATTTTTAACTCAAACCATTCAAAAGTGAAAATTATCAATAGGATTTAATAAGAAAATAAGAGAAAAGAATGAAAACAAAATACAGAATCTCACAGCGGAATGACAAAATATAACAATCAAGTAACAATTCATGAAACTATTTTATACTATATATTTGATTACACAATTTTCACAGTATAGTCAGAGTACAATCAACAAACATACCAAAATAATGCTGCGGAATAATAATAGTAAATACAGTCTAGGAAACTACATCTTCATCTTCAAGGAATAATGTCTCCAAACACTGAAATGTTCAAACCGAAGAGTAATGAAAAGACAAAACACTTAAAGTTCTTATGTAAGTTAAATCAATAACAAGTAAATACGAGTGTAATAGCTTCAGAGATGTTTCATGATTTTCCATCTCCTATCAAGTGTACAACGTGAGTGCAATAACTTAAGAGATGTTACGGGATTTGCCACCTCCTAAGGATCCGATAAACTATTTATATGTAGTAAGATACGCTATATATGTAATGTCTATTAATAAAACCAATATTTTTCCTAGCGTTAAGGCTTTACATTAATTCCCCTTAACACATTTTTAAGCAGGTAGTCTATGCACGTCCTATAACACAACCAGTAATGTCGGTAGCTAGTAAGTCCCCTATAGGTACCATACTAAAACAAAATCGTAATGGGCACCTATAAGGATAAAGGGGCAAAGTCAGCGGTCCAATTACTTTCAAGGACATAATTTCATAGGTTTTTAGTCCCTAGAAACTAATTATTTTGTGCTTTGTCCTTGAAATTAATTATTTCAGTTGTGTGTCCTAAAAACTAATTCCATATGCTAAAGAGGCCCTTGTGGCTAATTTCCACAAGGATAAAAGTATGACAAGGCACGTGAGGCAATGGCCAAGGTAGGATTCTACCAGTTTACCCTTTCTGGCTGGTCTAACACATCATAGCCATGACTGCCGACCGAGTCCACCACCCTCAATATCAAATCAATGTGCACTGATCAAGTCAAAAGTCGATATAATATGAAGGGGTGGGCCCCTAAAGGTAGTTAACCCCTTGGCCAGAGATAAGCTCATTTTTTAGTCATTTCAAATTAACACAAGTGTTGGGGTCATCCATCATTGTTCACTTTCTTCATTCCAGTAAACATCGCCAATTCAACCTCTACATTATGGATAACATCCACCACATACATGTTTGTTAAAGTGGTTCTGGTAGAATGGCAAAGAATATGTCATTCATCCGGTCTCGGTCTCTTTAACAACCAATCGTCTATTTTACACGCTGGTTAGCTCTTTAAATTTCAAGAACAAGTCATACTTCATATCAAAATATCAGATTTGCTTCAAAACTCATTTCGAATTCAAATAGGTTATACTTTTAAAACATTCGTATTTAAATCTAAACCATTTCCACTTTTAAAGCAGTTTAATTATTAAAAACGGTTTTGAATAATGAAAATACTTTGGATACTAGTTTTAATATTGGAAATAGTTTGGAATAATTAAAATAGTTTAAAGATTGAAAATAGTTTGGATATAAAATAGTTTTAATATTGAAAATAGTTTAGGTAATTAAAATAGTTCAAATTCAATTTAAATGATTTATTCAAACGCTGAAAGTTTCAATTCAAATTCTCATTTTTAAACAATTAAGTTTTAATCTATTTCACATCAAAAAATTTGAAAAACCAATTTAAACCACTTTAATTAAAGTAAATTAGAAGTTAAAATTAAAGTTTAAACCTTTAAAATAATTCACTTCCAATAAATTTAAATCATATCCCAATCTCAACTTAAGATATCAAATTTAATCTTTAAATAATTTCATTTTACAGTTTTAATTTCAACATTTTAAAGCTCGAATAAGAAAATAGTTTAATTCATATGAATCCAAACTTTTATTTCTTTAAAACAATATCATTTAAACAATCCAAATTCATGATTTGAAACCATTTAATTTAACGAAATTCGGTGTCCGTACATAATTTTCTACCCCATGGCCAAGTGATCATTTATTTCAATTTTAATTACATGGATGGATATATATCATTTCCATCCATATTTAAATGATATATATATATATATATATATATATATATATATATATATATATATATCATTTCAATATATTTCTTAGTTCATTTCAAATAGTCCAAATGACAATATATATGATGTCAAATAATAGAATAGGGTAATAACATGAATATGTCAAATAAATAAACAACCATACATCCAACATATTAATCAATAGACATCCAATCGCAATCAACATCCAAATCAACCAATATATCACAATAGTTACTAGTTATCAATTGTCTGTGTTTAACTAGCAATCGAATTCAATATTAATTTAAATATCAATTTAATTCAATATAAAATTCAAATTAAATTTAAATGTCAATTTAAACTACCAAATAGCAACCAAAAAACCTTTATCGCTTCATAATTTCAATTTAACTAACATCGGGACATTAAGTATTGAGCGAGTGGTTTTAAACACCCACCTTTGATTTATAGCCCATTTAAAATCAATAAAAGCCCAAAATTCTAGTATTCTCCAAATTCAAGCAAACTAGTTTCACATTGTCTGGAATTTCGATGTGAATCCAACAGAAGAAACATCGCATCAGTCGAAGTTCGTATGTAAAAGATATCAACATCAGAACATTTGAATTTGAAATTTTTAATAGAATAAAATAAGGGCAGAATTGTAATTAGATCATCGCCCTCACCTTAAAACAGCATGATCAAACCCATTTACATGCTTCAGCCGCCGCCTTCTACAATAACATTGGTTGGATGACCATAGAGTTGTAATGCTGGGATACTACTCCTCTCTTGTCCTCGATTGTGAAGATGATGTCCATTTCTTCTATTTCAATCTTTGGAGCTTGGAGTTCGACAAAATATATCTGGTTTTTGGCATAAACCCTCTCTTATACGGGTGTTTAACGACGAATTTTCTATCGAATTAGAAAACCATCGAAAAATTTATAATAAAATATATACCGCAAGCGCATGACGTACTATCATGGTACGTAGCGAGTACGGGTCAATCCGCAAGGAATTGTAGATTTTAAATTTCTATTCAATCAAGTAAACCACGAATTTGAAGAGTGTGAAGCTAAAATGTAGAAAAATGGCAAAAAGAAAGCGATAAAAATATGAGAGTTAAATGACAATTTAGAGATAATTCTACTCTCTAGATCAAATAGTTCAACAAATTATGAAATTATGATCACTTTTTTTGTCATTAGTGAATTTAAATGACGTGTTTAATATAAGTGTGGCTTATTTGTGCTACTAATTAACTCAGCATAAGCCATCAAACTATAACACACCCCTTAAATCACTTACTAAATCTCATGAAAATGAAATCTATTTTAAGTATGGTTTATTAACTACTAATTAGAAATATAAACCACAAAATTTCAATTTCAACATTCACTTCTTTGCCATAATTATATTGAGATGAAGATGTAATTTTTGTTTGTGGTTGTTTAAGCATAACCTATTTGTTATGAACAACATAGACTATCAAATTCATCATGAAACAATAAATCACATCAACATTCATTTAAGCACAAAAGAGAGCAATAATTTTCAAAATGTTGAAGCTACATGATTAGAGGCTTCATTACCCCTAAATTGAAGGGATTAGCCTCTCATTTGTGTTATCATATCAACACAAAAGTAGCATGCAACAAGAAACTAAAAGAAGAGGAAAAAGAGAGTAAAATGAAAAGAAAAGTTAAGTAAAAAGATGCAAACACTAATTTACTTGCATGAAAAATAAACTAACTACTAACAAGAAAGAAATAGAGCATGTAAATAAGAGAGAATATTAATTAACATTGCATAAAAGAAAGAAAAATTACATGATAGAAATATGGCTAAGTAGCCATGAAAAGAGAAAGAGAGGTTGTGCTTTATTTTGAGCCTAAAACTAACTAAGAGGAAGAGGAGGGTTGCATGAAGATATGGGGTATTTATACAAGTTGGAAACCCTAATTCATTTTTTTGGTGAATGCCCAAAATACCCTTGAGGTAGTGTGGCCACCAAGTAATCATTAGCATGTCTTAATCCCCCACTTAAATGTGAATGAAGCTTTAAGGGCCTTTTAGCATGTGCATTAGCTTCTAATTGAAAATCAAGGTAAGTGAGTAGGTGGGTTCCTCCCTATTCATGAGTTTGAATTATTTTCATCTTCATTTTCTTTGTTTCCTTTTTGTGCATGCATATCTGTAACGACCCAGGATTTTTATGAATTTAAATTGATAATTTAAATGAATTTTTGAATTAAAAATTGTAAAATTGATTTTTAAATGGCAGCGAGTTTCCCCAATTCAAATAGAAATTATATTAAGTCATATGAACTTGAAAATTTGTATATATGTGAATATATATGTATATAGTGGATTTGAGATAAAATCTTAAATAAATGTTTTTTTTTAAAATAAATAGAAATAAAAATACAAGACAATAAGTATTTAAGTTGAAAATTAATATGTAAGTCATAAGAAAAGAAAAGAAATGACATTTAAATATGAAACAAAGTTGTAAATAAATATGCAAAATAAACGAAACAAAAGTATAAAAATGATAACAAACAAAATACATTCACTTATGTATGTTATAATAAAATCATATGGTTTTAAAAATAAATATAGAGATATATATGTATATACATTAGATATGAATTGTAAATGAATGGTTTAATAATAATTGATAATAATAAGTATTACAATTGATGGTTAATAATAATTTGAATTTATAAATTTAATATAAAACAATAAATATTAAAGTAAAATAAATAATTTAAGTTAAAATAAAAGAGGAATAAAAATAAGACAATGGAACAAAAGAAATGACAAAACAAAGTTTAAATATAAAGTGATAAAACAAAGCAAAAAGAAATATAAATTCAAAATATAAATACAAGTTAATAAACAAATCTGCAAGCCACTAATATCATCAGCCAAATTAAACTAGATATAAGCAAGACAGCAAACATATATTGGAATCTACAAGCCAATTAAATAAATATATGTAGATTTGTACCAAGCTGCAGCTCACCATAACAACATCATTCTAGCCGAGATCTTGTTTCATAAAACAAATGAAAAATATAAGTACAAATAAAACATAAACAAAGAAATGCAAGATCTCAGCCGAGTAAAAAGGATTTGAGTTATCTTCACCATGCCTAGTATTGCACAACATAAACCATCACCCTATACACTACAACATCACCTGTAACTTCATTTTTATATACATCACCTTCTCGTCTCAGTTTTGTTCACCATTATAAACTGAAGTATAAAGGTCATTCCTTAACTCAAACAATCATTCAACATAAAACATTTTCCAAGCCATTAAAGCTTGACAGTTTAGAAGCAAAGAAAAGTTCAAATAAAACAGATTTCAACCTCAATTCTTGGAGTCAACATGATTTGGAAAGTGAGTAATCTTTCCTTTTAAAATTCTAAATATGATTCTGTGGCAAGTATCTGTGATGAGAATATTTGTATATATGTATGTTTTCTGGATCCACATGAGTGAGGGTTGAATATATGTGCACAGTTATTCACTGTGATACTTTGTTTCTGGTTTCAAGCTCTGGTATCAGCTTCAAAAAAAATAAAACAAAAATAAAATCATGTTCTCATGATCAAGGCATGATTTGAATTCAAGATCAAAACAAAACTTGTTTGTTTTTTTTTGTATAAGCTTTAGTCTAACAATGTATTCAAGCTAAAAAAACTTAGCATTTCCTCTGGAAATTGAAAGAGTAGAGCAAAGCTTTATATAAGTCGAAATTTAAATTTCTTAAATTACGTTTTCAGGCATATAAACTGAATTCGTATACTTTAATTTGATTTTTAAAGCTTGAATCATAATTTTTAGAGTTAGATGCTAAGAGCAGTTCGAGTTTGGTTAAAATTCGTTCTATCGTCGATCTCTGATAATCTACGAAGTTCTGGTGACCGGGGTCGTGCGTGAAGGTGGAGGAGTGTACCACGGTGATGGGAAAAATAATGGGAAGTAGTCGCGAGGTCGGAGGTAGCGGCGGTGTCGAATTTCCCCTGGGAACCCTAGTTTTACTGATGCTTATATTTGTGATCACCACGTCGTCGTCATAGCATCGAGTGCGGCAGCGTTTGGAGGGGAGGTGTTTGGGTCGTGGATGAGCATGTAGGCGAAGGGAGCGGTGATGTTGGAGGTCGTAGTTGTCAGGCCGAGGCATTTTTGTGAGTGGTGATGGGTTCGAAGTTATCGAGCTATGCTCGATTTTGATCGACAATGAAATTGGGTTGTTTGATGATTTGTGGTCAACGTTGAGGTGATTTGCGACTTGAAGGGGGTGTTCTCAATCGCCAGAGCCCCGGCGCCACCGCGTACACGTGCACGTGCACGTTGGAATTTGAGTTTGGCTGTGGGTTGCGTTGTTGAAGAAGAAGCTGGGTAAACTCTCGTGTGTTGACTCGAAGCTTTGCTTGAGATTCTGTGGGTTAGACTCGAAGCATACTCGGGGGATTTGAGTAGTTTACTCGAAGCGAATTTTAAACAAATACTCGGGTAAATTTTTGTTATCAGGGTTTCAAACCTGAACCTGTTTTCTGGGTCGGGATTTTAAAATTAAATTATAATTTATAAAGAAAGGTTTTGAACTGAGTTTAAATCAAGATATAAATATAATTCCAATTTGAATTAAGAATTTAGTATTGAACACAAACAAAGTTTAAATTCAAATTGCTAAAACAACTCAAAAGTAACTAAATGTTTGAAGAAATTTGTAAAGAAAATAGATTTGAAATTGTAGATGGAAGATTTAAACGAGCTAAAATTTAAAAGTTTAAAACTGAAATAAATTTTAAAACCAGATTTCCAGAATTTGGAATCTAATTTAGTTTTAAAACTTAAGGGTTTAATCTAAAAAGAAAAATTGATTTCAATTATATGGTAAATGAGAAAAGAAAATAAAATCATAAAATATGGAAGAGTGACTTTAAATAATATAGATTTATGGTTTCAAATTCACTAACGAATGAGTACTAAATGGTGAATCGATTTATAATCAATATTGATTTATATAAGTGAATTTCTTTAGAAAGGTAATCAAAGGAACTCAATAGTTAATGAAGTCATGACTAAGATTTTATATGATAATTAATTAATTTAATAAAAAAAATCAATCATGAAATTATTAAGTATAATTGCTTAATGACAGTAATTATTATGGGATTAAATTACAGTGCAATTAATTAAGTTAATTGGATTTGTTAAGTCAATTACTTAAGTTTAAATTTATTCAAAATAATCATTTAACCATTTGGAATATATAATTACTTAGAAAAAGTAATTAATTGACAATTATCGGATGTAATTGATTGAATGACAATCAGAAATTTGGAAAAAAATATTTGTTATTAATCAAGGGGTTAATTTAATTTATTAAGTAAAGAATTAATTAATACTTGAAATTAGTTGAGATAAATTAAAGGTTAAATTGATTCATTAATTAAGATTGATTTGTCAATAATTAAAAGTGAACTAATAAATGATAAAAAGGGATTTTATTCCAAATAAATTGTAATTAACTTACGATAATTTACCCAAATTTAAAATTAATACATCTGATTTAAATTTATCAGTCAACTAATGAATTTTACTTGTGAATGTTTGAACTTGACTGAATGATAAATTGTCTAATATCCCTGATCTGTGATACTTCGCGATATATACTGATTTGTGTGTGATCTGTAATGTAGGTATTTATCTGTGATAAATGTAATTTTATCTGCTATATATATATCTGTGATCTGTGATCTGTAAATGAGGATGAGCATTATAGTTATATCGCTTATCAGCTATATTTTTGTTTCAATCTGTGATGATTGAAATGATGTTGCACTATTGTGTTAAACCCCTGGACCACACTTATACACACACCAATATGGATTTCACGAGGAAATCGATTAAGTCACAGATTTTTGAAATAGTTTTAAATGTGAATATTTGAATTCAAATGTTTTGGAAATGGATTGGGTTTAAAGTGAAAAGCTTTTGAAATGGAATTTCATAGATGAAATTTATTTTGAATAACTCGATAAAATATGAAGTTGAATAATTTGATTTGAACTTAAATTCAAGATTTGAAATTGAATTCTATGATTTAAAACTAGGGATTAAAAATGTTATACCAGTTATATATGGGTTAAACTATTTTAAAAGTATTGATTTGGGGATGTGAATAGAATTCAAGGGCTTTAACTCGTGTAAATATAATTGGATTTTTCTGAAACAAAAACTGTTTGTTTTCAAATAATAAAAGCTTTCACATAAGAAATGAATGTTCAATTTGTGTTAAAAAGAATTTCAAGTTTGAAAATGAAGATAATTTCCAAGTTATGAAAACGATTTGAAAGCTATAAGTTAAATCTTTGATTTAAAGATTTAACGAGTTAATCCAATTGGAATGGAAATGGTTTTGAAGTTTATGAATTGATCTTTGTGAAATAAATCTTTTTGTAATATAAAGATTTGAAATGGTAATTGGTTTAAACCATTTGAAAAGGAAAGTTTTTGGGTTTTAAGTTGTGACTTAATTGAAATCCCAATATCCATATGTTTTTGAGATACTGCGCTCACTGTTCGGTTTAGCCGGGAGAGGACCTTTGTGTCATATATCCCATTCCGAATATGTGATATGTCGTTATGGATAGCATTTGAAGACCGGTGTTGAAGACCGGATATTTTTGAAAGCGAAAGGACAACTCGTCGAATGTCTTTGCATCGACTGGTCCCCGGTATAGAGACTCCATATGTGATGGGAAGTCCGGTCGTGATTAGTGAATATCCGGACTGCAAGGATTTCTTTGTAAGTGCCATCGGTTCTGTTTGAGCCCGGAACAGACTTGTATGGATAGTATGTCTGACATTACAAATTGAGATATAAAGCTGATTTCTTTCAAATATATTTCTGTTGGTGGCGGAGAATTTATTCTTTTAGCTTAACACCCTTCTCTGAGACGTACGAGCTCAGAGGTTATGTAGTTGAAGGTTATCAGCGATATATTCCCAATTTGGTAATGTGACATGCTGAGTGTTGCTGTGAAATGATCATTGTGTTGATCATTTGTGATATGATCATTTGTTTGATCGTTTATCTTTGTGATCATTTCTATGATCATTTGTTGACCCAAAGCACAGCTTTTGTATAAAGCGTGGCTTTGTGGACGTGACTTCGTCGAGCCTCACACCCCGGAATGGTCAAAACAGGAAAGATGCAGCAAGGTTATGAGGGGTAGCTCCCTTTAGGGTATGTGCATTTCCTTTTGGAAAAGGGTGGTATCATGGTATGGAGCCCAGATGCTTACTCATGTTGAAACACTTTATTTATGATTGTGTGATGATGGTGACGAGCACTCGGTTAAAGGTCCCAAAGGACCGGGGGATGGCATACTCATGTCAGTAGTTACCCAGTTAGGGGTAACCCGGCCTTGTGTTGGCAGAGATCCGGTTTGGTTCTCGGGGACGTCCTTCCAGAGGCGTTCTCATGTGGCAATGGGATGTTCCTTGGCCTGACCATTTGTTGGAAATCCAAAGAAACAATACGATCTTGTACGGTTTTAGTTGTAGAACCTGCTTCCTCAGGAGGTAGCTATAGCAGGCATAATATAATGGTACCTATGCTGGCTAAGATTTATATTCTACTTTCGAAATGTTTTCTACACTATGCACTAATAATAATATCAAATGTTTCTTTTTAATGCGTATCAAGCATCTTTGACTAACATAAGAAGAAATCTCCTCCAAGTCTGCGTTTGCATTGTGTGTGTGGTGGGAGGTCTTATGGTAGTCTCATTTTTAAAAGCATTGCGAATTGATTTTTAAAATATTTCGTTGTTGTTTAAAAGACAACTGTTTTCTTTTTGTTGCTCACACCAGTCTCACGACTGATCCGGAGTTTATTGTTTCTTTCCTAAACTCTGGGTGCTCATTATTTTCTACACGAGCAATCTAGAGTTGGGTTTTTCAGATAGTCAGATTAGTAGGTTATTTGGAGCTAGTTCAGTCTTTGGATCACACCGCACATGCTTATCTTTGTGCATCGTTATTGGGAGTTCGAGCTATTGCTGGATTGGTTCTTGGAGATGGAGTTGCAGTTCTCGGAGTTCTTTTTGAAGACTATCTTAGAGTTATATTGTTCCGCTGCTAGATGTTATCTATTTTCTTTTCCGCTGCTATTTCCTTGTATCTCTGATGTATATTGATATCTATTGTATCATCTGTTGTACCAGATATTGTATCAATGCTGTATATCAATGTATTATTCTTTTATTCCGCTGTGTTGTTTACTTAATGTTGTTATAAGTTCCGGCGAATAGGATTTGAACGGTCGAATCTATGGCATTCGAATACGACATGAAGTATGGATGTCGATTTTCGAGCGGGCAAAACCCGTCTCTTACAATATCTTCATGAAACCATTTGTAATTTCCATCCCATTTTTCTGCAAAATAATATAGAAATTCCCAATTAAATTTTCTCAAATTAATATATGCACAAAAATAACCATTTTGCCCCTATATGAAGATGAATATGTGACGTTTTGAAAATAATTTGAATTTTGGTTTAAAAGGTTAAAATACCCAATATGATCATTTATTTAATTTAAATAGATTAAATATGGTGATAAAAGTATGCACGTTTACGTGCACATCAAATATCTCCACGCTTATCTTTTTATTCTTCCTCGAACAAAGAAAAACTAAAATAAATCCATTTTCGTAGGAAGCATGATTGCATTGATCGTATGCAACAAGCTGTTAAACCTCTGGATGTCCCCAGTAGGACGAGTGTTGCCTCGTGAGGGTTTTCAGCTAATACTACCCATAAAATCTGAATGCAAAGTGAAAATATTTACGAAATGCAAGATTTATTTACAAACATATGAATGCGAGTTTTTGAAAATATTTACAGTAAATGTTACTTTTAAATCGACACAAATAAGTTAAATATAAGTTTTGGTCATTATCTTGAAAATTTAAGTCATTTACTCGTCAATATTTCCAACAAAAATCAAGTTATCATAACAAATAGACTATAGTTTAACTCGTTAATTCGGTTGATAACAAAGTGTAATTATGAAATAGATCCTTAGTTGATTATCAAAGTTTATCAAAGTGGTATTTTCATTTCTCTTCTATAACAAGTCAAATCAAACAAGTTAAAATAGCGATTAGTTTCATTTGCTTACTATCTCTATTTTTTTGAAAATTTTGTAGATATTTACAATATTTACATATGCCTAACTCAGATAAACTAAAGCCATATATATTACCCATGCACCGCCTTGCGGACTTATGTGAGGGGAATACAGAGCGTGGTAAGTGAACACACAAGTGTGAACACTTATTGCCTGTAGGCTTTATTAATTGAAAAAAATTATATACACACACCTAACTTAGATAAAACGAGGCTAGATATACCGATCGTGCACTGCCTTTCAGTCTTACGTGAGAAGGGTACAGAGCATGGCAAGTGAACACACGAGTGTAAGCACATGACTCTAGGTGTTTATTAGAAAATATACAAATATAAAAGAATTTCTTTTTTTTTACTTTGGAGAGAGAGTTTCACAAAATCATCTTAGCATCATTTAACTTAGAAGACAAAAAAATGTTACATCCTTCACTTTAAATCAACCACTTTTTAAAACAAAGATTTTCAATTAGGATGTATTTCACAATTAACACATATGAATCTTCCTATATACTAGTTAAACCATTTTTATTTGTAATCAAACTTCATTTTTATTTTTGTTAAGACAAATAAATTTTCAAAAATTTCAATTTTGTTAATCAAGAACATATATTTATCCTATAGTGTTTCTTTAAAAAAAATAAACCAAAAATGCTTAATTTTTTTTTCTAAATTTTGAAAAGAAATTTTTTAAAATAAACTATGAAAAATCAAAAATGATGATGAGTCTCCCCTACACTTGATTTTGATTGTGTCCCTACAGCCAACCCAAGTGAAAGGAGAAAAATAAAACAAAAATAAAAGGATGGCCTATATTTACATGAAAATGAACGGTATTTACACTAGATCAGAAAGTATATCATCAAAAAGTAAATGAAATGGTCTTCCAAAGACCAATTCATTTGTCTCATCAGGTATGTGAGACACAGCTTAAGCTCGGAAAACCAAACCGTAGAAAATTTCAAAGTTGGATATTGATATGGAAAAACGAATGTCATTTTATAAATCGAATGGGTTGTTTTATTTTCGATGATTTTCGGGGTAGATAGATCAATTGATTGAAATTCAAGTTCATTTTTACCAAATTGAAATTCAAATTTATCATTGAAAACTTCTTCAAAATTGTTGATTTCAAAATCAAAAGGGTGATTTAAATCTTCCCCTTCGGAATTTTATAACTCATCTTCAAAAAGTCCATAGAATTCATGTTCATTAAATTCGTCTTCCTTTGTTGGATTATCAACAACTTCACTACATGTATCATGTTCAAAATGTAAAGTTGTTGGATTCAAAATTTCAAAATCGAAAAAAGGAAGATGGAATCTTAACTCAAGTTTCTCACCCTCAAAAGAATTGAAATCCAACTCAGTTACCGTGTTTTCAACAACTTCATTAAGATCATCATTTTCAGTTTCAAAAGTTGTTGTTTGAAAATCATCGATTTGGATAAAAGATGGATTGTCATTTAACTCGTCATACATTGGGATTTTATTTTATTTCTCACGTTGTTTCATATATGTTTCGAACAACAAATCCATGTGATCATTGTAGATTTCATCCATTTGTTCAACAAAATTCAATTTATAGTTATTAACTTGAGAATTTTCGATTTGGATTTGTTAAGAACAAAAATTTTCACTCGTATCGTAATCGAGATTATTACCATTGCCAAAAATATTTGAAAAGTGGTTCACATTTTCCTTTCGATTTCGAAATTCATTTGGGAGTTCAAAAATGAACTGGCATGGGTTATACTCAAATCATTTGAATTTCGAAGTGAATTCAAATTTTGATTATTTTGAAAACTTTGATTTGAATTACTGCCCAAATATAAATTACACAAAACATTTATTTTTTGATTTTGTTGCGTAGAGATTTCAAGCAAAGATGAAATCATTTCGATCCTTTTTTCAAGATTCGAGGGTTCTTCATCATTTTGAAAATTTTGTAATTCAAAATTTGAATCGTTTATACAATAGTTGTGATTAAAATCTTCATACAAATTTGGTGTGAAATTATATGTATTATATTGATTTTTATAGTTATTGTAAAATTCCATCGAGTAAGAAAACGGATACTCGGACATTTTCAAGAATGTTTTTGTTTTTTTAAAAAGGAAAAACATTTACATAAGGAATTTATTTTCCGAAAAGAAAATTTAACTTTTTTTTTCTTTTTTAATTTTTCAAAAAAAATTGAAAAGATTTTATATTTTTTGGATTTTTGATTTTCTAGAAAACCGAGTAAAACTTTTTGGATTTTTGGTTGTGATAAAAAAAATTTCAAAGGAAAAGAATTTAAAAATAACTAATTAAGAAATATTTACAATTTTTTAAGTTTTGGATTTGGAATTTTTTATTTTTTATATTTTAAAATATGCATGAATTAATGCAGCTAAATGAATGCAAGGGTCTAATTACAAATCATTTATCCTAAGTGTAACGACCCAGAATTTTTATTAATTAAAATTTGAATATTTAATTTATTTTTGATATTAATAAGTGAAATTTATAAGTCGAATAAATTTATTTCGAATTATTGGATTTAATTGAATAATTAAATCGATAATCTAATATGTTAAATTATGGAAATAATTGAAAATTACGTAAAATATGATTGAAAATGATTTGTAAAATTTTATTTTATCATGTTGAAGTTAGAATGATATTTTAGAACTTTTAAAATCGAATTAAAAGTTAAATTGTGAAAATTGAATATTTTAATATTTAATCGACTAGTGAAAATAGTCAATTTTTGAATAGTCTCAGAATTGGACGAAACTAGTTCCATTGGATCCGTAATAGTTAGTTATTACCGGATTTCAATTTTCGTGTCAATCGGAGTTATCGTTTGATCGTGACAGCTCGAAACGCATCGAATTATTTTTAATTTTAATTTGGCGAGTTAAAATAGCCATTTTTCAAAAAGTCTCGGATTTCGACGAAACTAGTTTCATCGGATCCGTAATGTGATATTATTGTATGGTTTTAAATTTCGTATCAATTGGATTTACCGTTTGTCCGGTACAAATTAAAACGCCTAGAAAATCGTTTAAATCGGTTTAATTTAAATTGATCGTTTATTGCCATAACTCGCACAGATGTCCGAATTAGCTTCCGAAACCTGTTCCATTGTGTCCGGAACGCGGGATAAACCCTAGAAACGTCAGTTTCGGCGCGTAAATCGGAGTTATGAAAACCGGAATGAATAGTGTTCGATATGTTCTATAAATAGGCCTTACTTTTCACAAATTAAAAGAAAAAAAAGTATTAGGGTTTCATCATCTTGTGGCCGCCAGTTTTAGGAATGAATGGCCGAAAAACTCTGATATTCCACTCGATTTTTCTCCTCATCCACGAAGTTATAGCCGAAACTTCCAATAGCAATCTTGTAGAGCATCGAAGGAGCTTGACATCCATACGGATTTGATGGAGATCGGAGCAACGAGGAGGGAGAGAGACGCTCGCATTCGTAGCCGTGTACCCTCGAATTTCGTGAAAAATGGGGGGGTCGTTCGCGTGCGGTCGATGGCCGATGGTGCGTGGTGGAAGGGGCTTCGAAGTGGAGCAATCTGATCAAGTTGCAAGTGAACGTGGAGGCGGCATTTACTAACCCTAATCTATGAATATGGGTTCGGCCTTGATAGCCTGTGCGTGCGTGAAGAGGAAGAAGAAAAGGGGACGTGCGGCCGTGATCTCGTGTGTGGGAATGGACGGTGATGATGGTGATTTGGTTTAAAATTATAAATTAAGTTGTAAATTTATTATATAAAAATTTGTGTAATGTTCAAATATTCATATCTTTTTCATACGAGGTCGAAAACGCGCGAAACCAGTTGCGTTGGAATCATATTGACGAGCACTACGCGATGCAATTGGATTGGAGTCGTTTGGAGTTAGTGAGAATTTCGGGTAAAATTAAACGCGCGTTTAATTTTATTCAAAATAAAAGCTAAAACGGAATTTAAAATCAAGGTGAGAACTTCTCACTCAATCGAATCGGTTTCGATTTTATTTTAAATAGTTAGATTTAAAATATCTGAATGCATGTTTGAATGATGATTGTTATCTATTGATTGTTAAAATAGACATTATGCGCCGTTAGTAAGCGGATGTTATTTATTAAAAACATATACTGCGAATATTTCATAAACAGTGAAATTGGTATTATATATAATATCAATATATATATATTGGCATATGTATATATTGCAGTTGTTGATTTCCCGTATTTTTTAGCGGATGAGACCATATTGCGCCGTCTATTAAGCGGATAATATTATTAATCCCATATACCGCGATAATTCCGTACTGGAGCGGAATTGGTATTGTGCTAATGTTTGTGGATGCAGGAAACAGGTTGGAGGGATCCAACTGGATTCCTCAACTGTATTGATTTATTTACAGATATTTTGATATTTGTTGATTATCATATCGATATATGATATTTGGATGTCGTGATTGACTATTTGGTGCTGCTGCATCATCGGATCCATTTTAAAGTTTAAAAATAATGATTTGGGTTTTAAAAGGGTTTTAAAGTGATTTTTCAAAGCATATGTTTTATTTAAAATTTTGAATTGATTTATTTTAAATAAATTAACGTTATAAGTTTAGTGTTATAAAAGTTATAATCTTTGTATGATATAACCAAATTAAGATTTTTGAAATAAATAGTGATTAATTCATAAAATGGTTAAATTGGGAATTTTGAATTATTATAAACGATTTATATAAAAGATTTAAAATATTGATATTTATGGATTAAAAATATAAGAATTGTGAAACCCGTTTTATAAGTGTTAAAAAGAAATATAAATGGATTTTTATAAGTGAATGAAGATTTATAGATTTATAAATCGTGAAGTTATAAATATAAATAGGTTTTGTAAAATAAAAGATTTATAAGAGATTAGCTTATAAATCGGATTTTGGCATTTAAAATGAGATATAAAAAGGATCTTTATAAATAGAAGTTTATAAAAATATAAATGGAGTTTATAAACGTTGTTTATAAATCCGAAATCAATTGAATTCGATAAGTTGGATATAGGAATGTATGAAAGGAATTATATTCACGATTTTGGACTGTGAATATATAATTAAATGAAATGGATATGTTTTGGGGAAGGAATATTATGAAATGAAGTTAATGATTTTAAAGATGTTTTAAAATGCATTAAGTATCGAATACATAGATTTCAACATTCATTGCTGAAATAGACGTTTCGAGAATTAGAAGGAAATGATGGACCATAACACTGTTGTTATAGTAAATGGTTTCCGAAAGGAAATGTTTTGTATAGTATTGGGATTTATATATCTATTTAAACTTTGAATCCCTATACTAGTGATTTTTGGGTCGTCGTAACGATGTTTTACGCAACATTCGTTTTAGCCCAAATAAATGTGTTAAGAGAATGATTTCCTTAAAGAATGAAATATATATACTTAATTTTGATTTAAGTATATTGAATATTTTCACATGTTGAAAATAAATAGATTTGTGATGTACTTATTATTAAATAAGTATGGAAATATTTTTCCAATGTGAAATGAATGTTTAGAATTTATCCTTCTAAGATAAATTGAAAATGAATAATAGAAGTCGATTAGAAAATCGTATATAAATAGATATTTTGGATTATAAATTCACTATGGAAATTATAAAAGAAAGGGGGAATTAGTTTAAAAATAAACGTTGAGTTATTTTTAGAGTGTGGGAATAAATTTACGAATTTGGGAACGTAAATATATAAAAAAAATCGGTAAGGATTTATTTAATTGGTTTAAATGAACCATGTTGAAATGAAAATAATTCCGAGTAAGGAAAAGTGATTTGAAGAATTGTTTTCAAATGTTTGAAGTGTGGAAAATTCTATATCTAGTAAAGATATTTTGGAAAGTAAATAATTTGGGGAAATTATTTGGATTTGGTGATGTTGAGCATGCCTATTGATAGTTAAATAATCCGATTATCAATATTTACCTTTAAATAGGTATTTGTTGTGAATTGCTTGAATTTGAATGCCACACTTATTTTTGAATAAGCGCTCACTATTCGGGTTAATCGGGAAAGGACCTTGGGGTCGTATAACCCATTCTGAATATGTGACACGTCGTTATGGATTGCATTTGATGACCGGTGTTGAAGACCGGGTATTTGTGAAAACGGAAGAATTACCGTCGAGTTACTCTACATCGGCTGATCTCCGATATAGAGGTTTTATCACCCTTAGTGACGGGAAGTCCGGTCGTGATTAGTGAATATCCGGATTGCAAGGACTTCTTTGTAAGTGCCTTCGGTTCTGTTCGATCCCGGAACAGACTTGTATGATTGTATGTCTGACATTACAAGTTGAGATATAAAGCTGATTTCTTTTAAATATATTTCTGTTGGTGGCGGAGAATTTATTCTTTTAGCTTAACACCCTTCTCTGAGACGTACGAGCTCAGAGGTTATGTAGTTGAAGGTTATCAGCGATATATTCCCAATTTGGTAGTGTGGCATGCTGAGTGTTGCTGTGAAATGATCATTGTGTTGATCATTTGTGATAGGATCATTTATTTGATCGTTTATCTTTGTGATCATTTCTATGATCATTTGTGGACCCAAAGCACGGCTTTTGTATAAAGTGTGTTTTTGTGGACGAGACTTCGTCGGACCTCACACCCCGGAAATGGTCAAAACAGGAAGGATGCGGCAAGGTTATTAGGGGTAGGCCCTTTAGTGTATGTCATTCCTTCTGGATAGAGGTGGTATCATGGTATGGAGCCCAGATATTTAACATATGTTGTTACTGCATATTTTTGTGGTTGTTGGAAATTGAGGATCCTCGGATAGATCGGTTACGATCGGGGGATGACATATTCGTGTCAGTAGTTACCCAGTTAGGGGTAACCCGGCCTTGTGTTGGCAGAGATCCGGTTTGGTTCTCGGGACGTCATTCCAGAGGCGTTTCCATGTGGCAATGGGAAGTTCCTTGGCCTGACCATTTGTTGGAAATCCAAAGAAACAATACGAGACTTGTACGGTTTTAGTTGTAGAACCTGCTATGGAATGTGGCGGTAACCTGCTATTGAACATAGTTAGCTATAGTAGGCATAGTTCGAAATGTCTATGCTGGCTAAGGTTTATATTCTACTTTTGAAATAATTTTCTACACTATGCACTAGTAATAATATCAAATGTTATTTTAAATGCGTATCAAGCATCTTTGACTATCATAAGGAGAAATCTCCTCCGATTCTGCGTTTGCATGTGTGTGTGTGCGGGAGGCCTTATGGTAGTCTCATTTTTAAAAGCATTGCGAATTGAATTTAAAAATATTCCTCTATTTTGATTTTAAAGTAAATAAACTGTTTTGAGTTATCACACCAGTCACATGACTGACTCGGAGTTTATTGTTTTCGTTCCTAAACTCTGGGTGCCCACCAATTTTCACACGGGCAGTCAAGAGTTAAGGTTTATTCAGGATATTCAGGAGTTGCTGGAGGCAAGCTGGATGGTATGGCGTATTACTAATTTATATAGTATTTCTTTTTCCGCTGCATTGTTTGTTGTTGTATGTTGTTGTACACTCTGATGATATGATGTAATGAAATGAAATGAAATGTAATGTAATAACCGATATAGTTCTTTGTTTAAAGATTATTCATTTATCTATTATATGTTGTTCCGCTGCGAGTTGTGAGATTCTGATGTTGTTCTGTTATTTCTTCTGTTCTGTTCTATCTTCTTCTACCTCTTTCTTTTTCTTAAACCATAACATTTCGGGTTTCCGGCCTTCGATTTCTCGGCAGTCGATAAAGTGAGTATCGATGTTGAATTTTCGAAAGTCGAAAATTTTCGGGACGTTACATTAAGTTAACCCAAAATTATATAATCACACTTTCTCTTAAATCAACAAGGTAGTTCTCGGCCAGGTAACGGAAAGGATTTATCGGTGCACCACGAATCACTGTAGCAATGCAGCCGAAGGTTTAAGTAACTTCAGAGAAACAATTAAGTATAATATTTACAAATCACCATAATATTTATAACAGATTATTGCTCTGCCGTAGCCTAGACACCAAGAAATTAAATTGTTCAAAAAAGGCAACTTGTCAATATATGATTAAGTGCTATCGATGTCTAACCTTTATTGTTAACCAAAATGAAATGCAAAACAGAAATTAAATGTTTATTAACAATGCAATTACGAATGGATTTTGTTTTTGGTTTTCTGAAGAAAAAAAATAAATGCAAGTAAACAACAATGCAAGACAAACAAAAACGTTAGATATATAAAATGCAAGGCAAACAAAATGAAAATTATAAATAAGAAAACAGTTATTTTTTTGGCAAGATCAGCAAATCAAGCAATTTATTTTAGCAAACACTTCTGCTCCTTCCTTTATCCTCTTTGACAACCTGAAATTATAAAAAAGATATACACACACACAGAGGTTTTTTTTTTTTTTTTTAGTTTAGAAAGAAACTTAATATGATACCAAATGAAAATGAATTTTTTTAAGGAAACAAAACTCTAAACAAAACAATTTTTTTTTGAATCTAAGAAAGGAAATTAAAAACAAATTAACGCAAACCAAAACAAATTGAACAAAACAAAACGAATTAAAAGAAAAGAAAAAATTTTGGCGAATGAATTTTTTTAAAAAAAACTGAAAGAAAACTTAAAATCAATTCAACTCAACCCAAATTATAAAAACAAAAGCAATTAAACAAAAGAAATAAAAAAATTAACTCAAACCCACACCAACAAGAAATGCAAACCCGGCACAATTAAAACTAAAAACACAATCCACCTCACACTTTAAAAAAACAAGCCAAATAGAAGATCTGTTCTCCTAAATTACTTACCAAATATAGTTGCAATTTACGAATTCTTCTCACCGAAAATTTCTCAAAATAGAAATCAAAATCAAAAATCAAAATCACATTCAATCGTTTGATCACTTGAGTGACCAATTTCTCAAAATTGAATTGCGATTTCGTGGGTCGAGGCGGTTAAGCGGAGGGTGATTTGAGGTCGCGATGATTGTTCTCGAGGAGGTATGAGTTGCGAATTGGGGATGTTTGGCTTGGTGGAAGAAGTGATTGGTCTGGTCGCGGTGGAGGAAGGAAGTTGCTGCTACTTGGGTGTAATTGGGTGGTCGCGGCTGATTTAGGGAGCAGTAGGATTTTGGTCGCACATGTGATTGAAGGTTGGAGAAGGATTTGAGGCGATTGGGTTGGTTGTTCGTGTTGGCAGTTCTATAAAGGTCGCAGTGGTAATTTGGGGATGGAGATAGGGTCTGTCAGTGGAGATGGAAGGTAGTGGCGATGGAAGAGGTCAGAGATGGTGAACTTGCTGTGATGGGTTGGAAGATCGTGGCAGGGATTCAGAAGTGTGCCTGTAGGAAAACTAAGGGTGTGCAGTGTGTCGAGTGCAGATGATATGTGTTGAAGTCAAGGCAATGTATTGGCAGTGCTGGGGGGTTGTTGTAGCTGGTTGATGTTGGTTGTTTGGTGATCTATGCAGTGAAATCTGGTTGTATGGGGTGAGTTGCTAGTGTTGCTGCAACCTGCAGGTTGTGGAGAATGGCGAAGGCAATGGACTGCTGCAGTATGATTACGTGCAGTTTGTTCTTTTTGTTTTTTGTTTTTGGCACTGATTTGTGAATTTGTTTGTTGGCAGGGAGGTGTTTGCAAGGGAGGTTTGTGAATTTGTTTGTTGAAGTAGTGAGTGTGGTTTGAATGCACAGTGGTGCAGGCTGTTGAATGGTAGGAGCAAGGATTTTAGAGGAGTTGCTGATGAGTTCAGGCGGAAGCTAGGTGGTTTTGTAGTTGAAATACAGATGTAGTTGCAAGGGGGTGTTGGCAGTATTGTTCCCAGGCAGTAGAGTGTCAGTTGACTGTTGATGATTGGTTATAGGGATGTGATGTTCTGTTGATTGGAGTTGTATGTTAGCAGGCTTAAGGGGAATGTTTGAAGAAGATGGTGAAGTAAGAAGTCTGGTCGACGGCAGAATCTATAGGCAGCACTATGTAGTTGCACACTAGGTAGTTGCTGTGCACATTGGGTAGTTGCAGTGGATGGTTGGAGTGTTGTTTTGCAGTGGGGGTTTGGATCTGGAAGATTTAAGCAAGCAGAGGAGGACTGGTTAATATCAGTAGCAAGTTGGAAATGTTGTATATTTGGTGATCGGAAAGTGGTATGTTGTGACAGTTTGTGGTGATATGAAGTGGTGGGGCAGTTGTCAAAAAAGAGTTGTTTCAGTTGGGGATGGAGTATGTATGTCAGGACAATGGTATTTTGAATTGTGTGCTTGTTTCAGTTGACAGTTTGTATCACTGTGATGGTAAGTATGATGTTGAGCAATTATAGGTTATAGAAGTATGGAAATGCAAGATGCGAATGGTATTGTGGTTTAGCAGTAGCTTTGTTGTGCTGCAGTGAGAAGTATGGAAGATGATGGAGGCAAGTGCTGCTGTCGGTGATGGAGGAGAGTTGAACTGTTAAACAGAGACGATGAGATTGAAGTCAGTAGAGGGTTGAGCACAAATGTGCACGGATATGTGCACCGGTTGGTGTAAGAGGCAGTGCACAGTTTGCTGTAGTGTAAGAAGTTTTGACAGTGGTCAGTTGGCAGTTTGGACTGATGATTGTTTAGGTGAAGTGCACAGAAATTCGATGGCAGCAAGGTATGGCCAGAGGTCTTGAAATGGAAGAGGCAGGTGATTGGTTGTGTGGGTTGTAGAGGGGGATGGTGAGTGGTATGTATTGGCAGCAGTGTGCAACAGAGCACGGTAATCAACTCAAATTCCCCGGCAATGTCGCCAAAAACTTGTTTAACGATGAATTTTTTATCGAATTAGAAAACCGTCGAAATTTATAATAAATTTTTTACCACAAGCGCATGACGTACTATTGTAGTACGTAGCGAGTATGGATCGATCCGCAAGAAATTGTAGATTTTAAATTTCAATTCAATCAAATTAAACCACGAATTTGAAGAGTGTGAAACTAAAAATGTAGAAAAATGGCAAAAAGAAAGTGATAAAAATATGAGAGTTAAGCGACAATTTAGATATAATTCCACTCTCTAGATTATATAGTTCAACAAATTATAAAATTATGATTTTTTTAGTCATTAGTGAATTTAAATGATGTGTTTATCATAAGTATGACTTATTTGTGCTATTAATTAGCTCAAAATAAGCCATCAAAATATAACACACCCCTTAAATCACTTACCAACTCTCATGAAAATGAAATCTATTTTAAGTATGGTCTATTAACTACTAATTTAAAATATAGACCATAAAATTTCAATTTCAACATTCACTTCTTTGCCATAATCATATTTAGATGAAGATGCAATTTTTGTTTGTGATTGTTTAAGCATAGCCTATTTGTTATGAACAACATAGACTATCAAATTCATTATGAAACAATAAATCACATCAACATTCATTTAAGCACAAAAGAGAGCAAAAATTATCAAATGTTGAAGCTACATGGTTGGAGGCTTCATTACCCTAAATTGAAGGGATTAGCCTCTCATTTGTGTTATCATATCAACATAAGTGGTGTTTGGCCAAAATTGATTACAAACCCCAAATATCGTGAAAGCACCAGTGTACGAACACAGATCAGCAATAAATGATCACAAATCACAGATCTTGTTAGGTAGAGAATAAAAATGAAGATTAACAAATTTAAAACAGATGGAAATTAACAAAGACATAAGATATATAGTGGTTCAACTATCTTCGGCCTACGTCCACTCCAAAAGTTAATCCTTTATTGACTTTCCTTACTGGTTACAGCTGATTACAACAGATTACAATGAATAAATTCGAGTACAACAGTAGTTTAGTAGTGCAAAAGTGTTTTCGGCAGAGTGTGGATGTGTGATAGCCAAAAGATCCTTTTCTGTAGGCTCTGAGGTGCTATTTATAGGCGTAGGCTGCAAAAATCTCGCTCAAATCTTAAGAGACTGCTTCTGGCACGTGAATGGGCCCACCGATCAATCCCAGGTGATTTTCATTCGATCCGTGATCGATATGAATTAATTTCGTATCGATCAAGATTTGATCCTACCGAGTCAAAATTTGGCAAAAACATTCCTTAGGTCGTACGTAAGCTCCTGTGAAAATTCATAGCATTTGGACTTATGGATTGTGAGATATGATTGATACAAGTTATCGTTTTCCCTAGGCCATCGTGTTCGTATCGATACATTTCGTATCGAACCGTTCGACTCGATCTCAAGCATGTGTATGCAAGGTGACGTGGAGTGGTAAACCTGAATCGATCCACTTTTTGTGCCGAACGATCGAGTCTTTTTCGTGCGCTTGCCTCCTTTGCATCGACTGCTATGGCGCTACTCATATCGATCACTTATAATGATGTATTGGTCGTATCGATCGATCGTGGTCATTTCGTATCGATCGTGTTTTGTCTTGTTCGTATCGATCAACTATGTTGCTTCATTCGTGTCGTTCGGCTATGATGTTTTGTGTATGCTTTGTATTGATCCGTGATTGATCGATATGAAACTCCAATCGATACGAAATGCTCGAAGTCCGAACGATATGAAATGCATGCCGTAGTCGATGATACGAACCGGACGTGTGAGCGACCGATACGAATTGATTGATACGACGCGGTCACTTCCGGATGGATACGAAGAGTGTCGATGCGAAGAGGGTGGAGCGAACGATACGAATTCCCTAGTTTGCATCGATCACATCTTGAGCATACGAACTCCGATCGACCTAAATTTTGAAACGTAGCTTTTTCTAGCCTTGATCATCATTCCCAGTTGATCCCGTCTTGATTGGAGCTCGAACAAATTCGACGACATCGATCACAGCCTTGTTTCCAATCGATCTCCAACCCTGATATCCATCCTTTCCAGCCAGTTTGTTGATATTTCAGCCTTGACCAAAGGGTGCGATAACATTTTTCCCCCAAAACATGCCTTGTGATAAGAAAGTGTGTTTTGAAAACTTCCGAATCCGATATCCGGAGTCCATATTCCGTCTATAGCCAATAACCAACAACCGAATGCAGGACCTCTCCAGGTCGATATCCAAATCATTTGCTATTCATAGCCAGTATTTGTAGCCATAACATCTCCGGGTTCTTGTCAAGCGCAATCCACACCTGACGACCGTGGTCCAGTGTCCCTGAACGTTGAGTAATGTCATGGCTTAAGTCCTAAGTCGAATCCTGCTCGCTCCGGACCCTTGCCGAGCATAGTCCATACTCGACGACCTGTAATAGTAATCGATAGACATTGTGGGGCCTAAGTCCTAGGCTGAATCCTGATCTCTCTAGACCCTTGCCGAGCATAGTCCATACTCGACGATCTGCATAAGGCAATTTGCCACGTTCGGACGAAGGACTTACCCTTGTAAGGCATAATCCATGCCCGACGACCATCTACCAAAAACCAGATAATAATCCAATCAAAACCCAATCCTAAATCCAAATAAAATCGAAAAACCAAAAATCCACATCCGAAATCAAAACCAATATCCAAACATGAAAACAATCATCCAAATAAAAGTCCAGACTAGAAAACAAACAACATCAGGAGTTCAAACCAAACTGCAAAACCGAACCAGAAAAAGTAACTGTCCATACCAAAAGAAAAAACAGATTTCACAAACCATAGTGTCGCGGTTTATCATCATTAAAAGCATGCCTAGGTGTAATAGCCCGCTTTTCCGTACCCCTTGAATATACACTAATCTCCATAGATTAACTCAAGATGAACAGAAATACGAACCATTAGGGTTTAAGAAGAAGAAGAAGACAGAAGAAGAGAGAAAAGATAAGAAGATAGAGAGAAAAGAGAATAGAAAATAGAACGGAACAGAAAACAACAGAACAATATCAGAATCTCACAATTCGCAGCGGAACAACATATAATAAATAAATGAATAATCTTTAAACAAAGAACTATATCAGTTATTACATTACATCATTACATTACATCACATCATCAGAGTGTACAACATCAAACAGCGGAAAAGAAATACTATATACTAGTAATACGCCATGCCATCCAGCTTGCCTCCAGCAACTCCAGAATATCTAGAATATCCTGATAAACCTAACTCTTGACTGCCCGTGTGGAAATTGGTGGGCATCCAGAGTTTAGGAAGGAAAACAATAAACTCCGAGTCAGTCATGTGACTGGTGTGAGAACTCAAAACAGTTTATTTATCTTTAAAATCAAAATCGAAGGATTTTTTTTAAAAATAGATTCGCAATGCTTTTAAAAATGTAACTACCATAAGACCTCCCACCACACACACAATGCAAATGCAGATTTGGAGGAGATTTCTTCTTATGTTAGTCAAAGATGCTTGATACGCATTAAAAAGAAAACATTTGATATTATTATTAGTGCATAGTGTAGAACAAATCATTTCGAAAGTAAAGATATAAATCTTAGCCAGCATAGGTACCATTATATTATGCCTACTATAGCTACCTCCTGAGGAAGCATGTTCTACAACTAAAACCGTACAAGATCGTATTGTTTCTTTGGATTTTCAACAAATGGTCAGGCCAAGGAAGTTCCCATTGCCACATGAGAATGCCTCTGGAAGGACATCCCCGAGAACCAAACCGGATCTCTACCAACACAAGGCCGGGTTACCCCTAACTGAGTAACAACTGACCGAATATGCCATCCCCCGGTCCTTTGGGACCTTTCACCGAGCGCTCGCAATCAATTCACACAATCATAAAGTGTTTTCAACATGAGTAAGTATCTGGGCTCCATACCATGATACCACCCTTTTCCAGAAGTGCACATATCCTAAAGGGCGCTACCCCTCATAACCTTGCCGCATCCTTCCTGTTTTGACCATTTCCGGGGTGTGAGGTCCGACGAAGTCTCGTCCACAAAAACACACTTTATACAAAAGCCGTGCTTTGGGTCCACAAATGATCATAGAAATGATCACAAAGATAAACGATCAAATAAATGATCCTATCACAAATGATCAACACAATGATCATTTCACAGCAACACTCAGCATGTCACACTACCAAATTGGGAATATATCGCTGATAACCTTCAACTACATAACCTCTGAGCTTGTACGTCTCAGAGAAGGGTGTTAAGCTAAAAGAATAAATTCTCCGCCACCAACAGAAATATATTTAAAAGAAATCGGCTTTATATCTCAATTTGTAATGTCAGACATACAATCCATACAAGTCTGTTCCAGGCTCGAATAAAACCGAAGGCACTTACAAAGAAGTCCTTGCAATCCGGATATCCACAATCCTGATCGGATCCCCCATCACATATGGAGAACTCTATACCGGAGCAACTCGGTGCAGAGTCAATCGACGGGTCATCTTATCGCTCTCGCAAATACCCGGTCTTCAACACCGATCTTCAAATGCAATTCATAACGACGTATCACATATTCGGAATGGGTTATACGACCCCATGGTCCTTTCCCGGTTAACCCGAATAGTGAGCGCTTATTTAAAAATAAGTGTGGCATTCAAATTCAAACAAATCACATCAAATACCCATTCAAAGAGAAATATTGATAGTCGATTATTGAACTATCAATGGATATGCAAAACATCACCAGTTTCCAAATAATTTTCCAAATTATTTATTTTCCAAAATATCTTTACAAGATATATATTATTTCCAATACTTCAAAAATAAATCAATATTTATTTTTAAACAACTTCCCTTTTTTATTCATAAATTCCATAGTGAATTTTCATTCCAAAATATCCATGCATATACGATTTCAATTATTCATTTCAATTTATCTTCAAAAAGATAAATTCTCAAAGTATTCACTTTATATTGGAAAACATTTCCATTCTTATTAAATAAGTAATTCACGAACCTATTTATTTTCAACACTTGGAAAATATTCAATATACTTAAATCGAGATTAAGTATATATTTCATTCTTTAAGGAAATCATTCTCTTAAACATATTTATTTGGGCCAAAACGAATGTTACGTAAAACATCGTTACGACAACCCAAAATCACTAGTACAGGGATTCGAAATTAAAATAGATATATAAATCCCAATACTATACAAAACATTTCCTTTCGGAAATCATTTACTATAACAACAGTGTTATAGTCCACCATTTCCTTTTATTTCTCGAAAACGTCTATTTCAACAATGAATGTCGAAATCTTTGGTTTCGAATCTTAACACATTTTAAAACATCGTTAGATCGTTTTAATTCTATTTAAAACATCAAATCTAAACATTTTCTTTAACATATTATTCACTATTCAAAAACGTGAATATACTACGTTAATCAATTTCATCCTTTTATTCATTTTATTTCAAAGGATTATTCACAGTCAAAAACGTGAATATAACTCCATTAATAAGTTTCAACAATTTACTTATCAAAATAAGTCGTTTGCGAATTTATAAAACAACGTTTATAAACTCCATTTCTATTTATTTTATAACAACTTCCTTTTATAAATTCCTTTATTAACCTATTCGATTTATAACTCAATTATAAACTAAAGGTTCATATTATAAGTTAAATACTTATAATTCATTTGTTTACAAAATCGTTCCTTTAAACTTCAAAATTATAAATCCTATAACTTATAAGATTCATTTATTTATCCAAAACCATTATTTTAATAACTTAATAAATTTTATAAACCTACTGCTTATAAAATTTCATTTATAACTTCACCGTTTATAATTCTATAAATTTCATTCATTTATGAAATCCATTCATAATTCATTCTAACACTTATAAAAACTCGTTTTATAATTCAAATATTTTCAATTTATAAATATCAATTTATAAATCTTATATAAATCAATTTATACTATTCTTTTAAAACATCTTTAATCTCCTTTATAATTTCATCATTTTGATTCATAAAATAATTAAATTTCATAAATCCTATATTTAAACTTTTCACAATAATTTCAAAGATCCCGATTTAACTATTTTATAAAATCATTAGCCTCATATTTTAAAAATCAGTTTTTAACTATATTTCTCAAAAATCATAATTTTTATAACATTAAAAGTATAACGTTTATTTATTTAAAATGGATCAATTCAAAAATATTTTATAAACGTTTTCTTTCAAAAATCACTTTGAAATCCTTTTAAAATTCCAAAATTTGGTGGTCCAATGATGCTACATACCAAATAGTCAATCACGACAACAATGATATCATATATCGATATGATAATCCATCAAATATCAAAATATCTGAAATCAAATAAATACTGTTGAGGAATCCAATTGGATCCCTCCAACCCGTTTTCCTGCATCCACAAACATTAGCACAATACCAATTCCGCTCCAGTACGGAATTATTGCGGTATATGGGATTTAAAATATTATCCGCTTAATAGACGGCGTAATAGGGTCTCATCCGCTATACAAATGCGGAAAATCAATAACTCCAATATATACATATGCCAATATATATATATTGCTATTATATATATAATACCAATTTCACTGTTTATGAAATATTCGCGGTATATGTTTTTAATAAATAACATCCGCTTACTAACGGCGCATAATGTCTATTTTAACAATCAATAGATAACAATCATCATTCAAACATGCATTCAAATATTTTAAATCTAACTATTTAAAATAAAAATCGAAACTATTCGATTGAGTGAGAAGTTCTCACCTTGATTTCAATTTCGTTTTAGCGATTTATTTCGAATAAAATTAAACGGACGTTTAATTTTACCCGAAATTCTCACTAACTCCAAACGACTCCAATCCAATTTCATCGCGTAGTGCTCGTCCATACGATTCCAACGCAACTGGTTTCGCGCATTTTCGACCTCGTATGAAAAAGATATCACATTTTAAAGTTTCGTACACATTTAAATACAAACAATTAACATTTTCTTATAATTTTAAACCTACAGCAGATCTGGACCGTTGATCTTTGGGTGATGAGATCATGGCCGTGCTACCTATCTTCTCCCCCAACCTGGATATCACGTTCGAACTACCCATTTAGGCCGAAACTAGGTTTTCAATTTTCGACCACCACGCTCGACTAAACTCCATCACACCACAGCCAAACGAAAGCTCATCACCACCACAACACTCGGCCAGAACCACCTTGAGCTCGGCCTTCATCTGTGCACGCAGTTCGAGAATGAACGTGCGACACTAATACGAGATTTGCCATCAATCTACTAACCCATTCGCGATCATAGCCGTTGGATATCAAGATCGTGTTGTGCTCTACAACTTTCATTTAGAAAGTTTCTTGAATTAATGAACGGATTTGGAGATTGGAGGGGAAGAACGAAACAACTTTCTGGCCGTTCATATAGGGGCAGCGGCTGCGTTTAGATAAGGGTTTTGATATAATTTTTTTTTATTATTTGTGATGGTGGGCTATTTATAGGGAATTTATGAACACTATTCATCCCGGAAATTCCAAACTCCGATTCACGCGCCGTAACCAGCGTTTCTAGGGTTTACCCCACGTTCCGGACACAATGGAACAGGTTTCGGAAGCTAATTCGGACATCTGTGCGAGTTATGGCAATAAACGTTCAATTTAAATTAAACCGATTTAAACAATTTTCTAGGCGTTTTAATTTGTATCGGACAAACGGTAAATCCAATTGACACGAAATTTGAAACCTTACCATAATATCACATTACGGATCCGATGAAACTGGTTTCGTCAAAATCCGAGACTGTTTGAAAAGTGGCTATTTTAACTCGCCAAATTAGTATTAAAAATAATTCGATGCGTTTCGAGCTGCCACGATCAAACGATAACTCCGATTGCTACGAAAATTGAAATCCGGTAATAACTAACTATTATGGATCCAATGAAACTAGTTTCGTCCAATTCTGAGACTGTTCAAAAATTGACTATTTTCACTAGTCGATTAAATATTAAAATATTCAATTTTCACAAATTAACTTTTAATTCGATTTTAAAAGTTCTAAAATATCATTCTAACTTCAATATGATAAAATAAAATTTTACAAATCATTTTCAATCATATTTAACTCAATTTTAAATTATTTCCGTAATTTAACATACTAAATTATCGATTTAATTATCCAATTAAATCCAATTATTCGAAATAAAATTTATTCGACTTATAAATTTCACTTATTAATATTTAAAATTAATTAAATATTCAAATTTTAATTAAATAAAATTCCTGGGTCGTTACAATCTTCCCCCCTTAAAAGAATTTCGTCCTCGAAATTATTAAGTAAGAAAAGTTTACAGAATCTATCAACTTTCCAAAATCCATAGTCAAACTTCTTATAATAACTTACCAAGTTTTCAAATCATACTTAGTTATCTTTTCAAAAACAACTACTATTGTTTAACTTTCGACTCCAAAATCAAAGTTAAAGTTTTCAAAATTTTCTAATTTTCTCAAATTTTTTCTAACGCCTTAAATTTTCGGAAAAATTCGCCATAGTCTCCTTTGCGCGGCTCGATCCGAAAAAAAAAATGACAGTATATATATCACAAATATACATCTCATCAAGTAATGAGGCATCCCGAAGGGAAAAAATTGTAAAAGTACGGTATGTAATCCGAGATATGTACCTTATATTTTATTAGCAAGCATATACGGCTAATATAGCGCGAAAGCGAGCTCCAAATGCGAAGCAAACGCGATCCGCACCTACTAATCACTCAACAAACAACATGAGAACATGTATATATGAAAATAATATCAACATACATCATATAGCAACATAATATCTATATATGCCAGCATAGCAAATGCAACAAAAGCAATATATTCAACCATCAACCAACTATCATCCATAACCGATAATTATTCATTCATATTCTCATTAATATTCAACGAATTGGTTTTTTTCAATTTAGTCACATTCGATTCATTCACAGTGGATGTTTTTATTAACATTCATTCTCAATTAGTTTATATTCACTAATTCATATTCAAGTTGGTTCACTTCCAATTCAAATTCAATTCTATTTAAGATTCACTTAACTTCCAATCGAATTTCAATTACTTTAGCTTCCAATTTCATTAACACTTAATGAATTATATACAATCAATCAACTAACAATCATATAACAACCAATTTATATTAATCTCAACCAAATTCCTTTGCTTATCAATTGGTTTAATTAAATTGATTTTCATTCAATTATTCAACTTCCAATAACATTAGATTTTAATGAATTAACACTTACATTCATTATTTTATATCAACTAAATTACATTCAATTGATTATCATTCAATCCATTAATTCAATTCAATTACAAAAGTTGAATTTCATTTACATTACTTAAGTTCACATTTATCACTTAACTTAAATTCCAATTTATAAATAAATTCAGATTCCAATTCTAAAGTAAATTTCCATTTACCCTTAAATTCAATTTTTTATTTACAACTCATATTCATATAGTTTCACATCTTATATATATATGTTTATTTCGAAATTGTAAATCACATTAATTATAATTCAATTCTTATAATTCTTTTACTTATACAATTATTCTTTTATTTAGATTATTGAAACAACCAAACAATCTACTTATATACACTTTAATAATTTTGAAAAATTATTCCTTTCTATATATAAAATATAATCAAGGTAAAATTATTTCATTTACCCAACTTAAAACAATATTGTGTCGAATTGTTCTATTCAAGTGTTTATAGATCCTTATCAACAACGCTGATCATACGTATTAACCAGAATCTATATACCACTCAACAAACCAATCATCACAATATAAAATAATTTTATATTCACTAACAAATACGCTCTCATAGCTATTATTACACTCAAACTCATTCTAGAGTACTACTGACTCTATCTCTAATGAGTAATACCCAACAGAACCATGGTTGTCGCTTAACCATATGCTCTGATACCAAATGTAATAGCCCGCTTTTCCGTACCCCTTGAATATACACTAATCTCCATAGATTAACTCAAGATGAACAGAAATACGAACCATTAGGGTTTAAGAAGAAGAAGAAGACAGAAGAAGAGAGAAAAGATAAGAAGATAGAGAGAAAAGAGAATAGAAAATAGAACGGAACAGAAAACAACAGAACAATATCAGAATCTCACAATTCGCAGCGGAACAACATATAATAAATAAATGAATAATCTTTAAACAAAGAACTATATCAGTTATTACATTACATCATTACATTACATCATATCATCAGAGTGTACAACATCAAACAATATCAAACAGCGGAAAAGAAATACTATATACTAGTAATACGCCATGCCATCCAGCTTGCCTCCAGCAACTCCAGAACATCCAGAATATCCTGATAAAACTAACTCTTGACTGCCCGTGTGGAAATTGGTGGGCACCCAGAGTTTAGGAAGGAAAACAATAAACTCCGAGTCAGTCATGTGACTGGTGTGAGAACTCAAAACAGTTTATTTATCTTTAAAATCAAAATCGAAGGATATTTTTTTTAAAATAGATTCGCAATGCTTTTAAAAATGTAACTACCATAAGACCTCCCACCACACACACAATGCAAACGCAGACTTGGAGGAGATTTCTTCTTATGTTAGTCAAAGATGCTTGATACGCATTAAAAAGAAAACATTTGATATTATTATTAGTGCATAGTGTAGAACAAATCATTTCGAAAGTAAAGATATAAATCTTAGCCAGCATAGGTACCATTATATTATGCCTACTATAGCTACCTCCTGAGGAAGCAGGTTCTACAACTACAACCGTACAAGATCGTATTGTTTCTTTGGATTTCCAACAAATGGTCAGGCCAAGGAACTTCCCATTGCCACATGAGAATGCCTCTGGAAGGACATCCCCGAGAACCAAACCGGATCTCTACCAACACAAGGCCGGGTTACCCCTAACTGAGTAACAACTGACCGAATATGCCATCCCCCGGTCCTTTGGGACCTTTCACCGAGCGCTCGCAATCAATTCACACAATCATAAAGTGTTTTCAACATGAGTAAGTATCTGGGCTCCATACCATGATACCACCCTTTTCCAGAAGGAAATGCACATATCCTAAAGGGCGCTACCCCTCATAACCTTGCCGCATCTTTCCTGTTTTGACCATTCCGAGGTGTGAGGCTCGACGAAGTCACGTCCACAAAAACATACTTTATACAAAAGCCATGCTTTGGGTCAACAAATGATCATAGAAATGATCACCAGATAGACGATCAAATAAATGATCCTATCACAAATAATCAACACAATGATCATTTACAGCAACACTCAGCATGTCACATTACCAAATTGGGAATATATTGCTGATAACCTTCAACTACATAACCTCTGAGCTCGTACGTCTCAGAGAAGGGTGTTAAGCTAAAAGAATAAATTCTTCGCCACCAACAGAAATATATTTGAAAGAAATCGGCTTTATATCTCAATTTGTAATGTCAGACATACAATCCATACAAGTCTGTTCCGGGCTCGAACAAAACCGAAGGCACTTACAAAGAAGTCCTTGCAATCCGGATATCCACAATCTTGATCGGATCCCCCATCACATATGGAGAACTCTATACCGGAACAACTCGGTGCAGAGTCAATCGACAGGTCATCCTATCGCTCTCGCAAATACCCGGTCTTCAACACCGATCTTCAAATGCAATTCATAACGACGTATCACATATTCGGAATGGGTTATACGACCCCATGGTCCTTTCCCGGTTAACCCGAATAGTGAGCACTTATTCAAAAATAAGTGTGGCATTCAAATTCAAACAAATCACATCAAATACCCATTCAAAGGGAAATATTGATAGTCGATTATTGAACTATCAATGGATATGCACACATCACCAGTTTCCAAATAATTTTCTAAATTATTTATTTTCCAAAATATCTTTACAAGATATATATTATTTCCAATACTTCAAAAATAAATCAATATTTATTTTTAAACAACTTCCCTTTTTTATTCATAAATTCCATAGTGAATTTTCATTCCAAAATATCCATGCATATACGATTTCAATTATTCATTTCAATTTATCTTCAAAAAGATAAATTCTCAAAGTATTCACTTTATATTGGAAAACATTTCCATTCTTATTAAATAAGTAATTCACGAACCTATTTATTTTCAACACTTGGAAAATATTCAATATACTTAAATCGAGATTAAGTATATATTTCATTCTTTAAGGAAATCATTCTCTTAAACATATTTATTTGGGCCAAAACGAATGTTACGTAAAACATCGTTACGACAACCCAAAATCACTAGTACAGGGATTCGAAATTAAAATAGATATATAAATTCCAATACTATACAAAACATTTCCTTTCGGAAATCATTTACTATAACAACAGTGTTATAGTCCACCATTTCCTTTTATTTCTCGAAAACGTCTATTTCAACAATGAATGTCGAAATCTTTGGTTTCGAATCTTAACACATTTTAAAACATCGTTAGATCGTTTTAATTCTATTTAAAACATCAAATCTAAACATTTTCTTTAACATATTATTCACTATTCAAAAACGTGAATATACTACGTTAATCAATTTCATCCTTTTATTCATTTTATTTCAAAGGATTATTCACAGTCAAAAACGTGAATATAACTCCATTTATAAGTTTCAACAATTTACTTATCAAAATAAGTCGTTTGCGAATTTATAAAACAACGTTTATAAACTCCATTTCTATTTATTTTATAACAACTTCCTTTTATAAATTCCTTTATTAACCTATTCGATTTATAACTCAATTATAAACTAAAGGTTCATATTATAAGTTAAATACTTATAATTCATTTGTTTACAAAATCGTTCCTTTAAACTTCAAAATTATAAATCCTATAACTTATAAGATTCATTTATTTATCCAAAACCATTATTTTAATAACTTAATAAATTTTATAAACCTACTGCTTATAAAATTCCATTTATAACTTCACCGTTTATAATTCTATAAATTTCATTCATTTATGAAATCCATTCATAATTCATTCTAACACTTATAAAAACTCGTTTTATAATTCAAATATTTTCAATTTATAAATATCAATTCATAAATCTTATATAAATCAATTTATACTATTCTTTTAAAACATCTTTAATCTCCTTTATAATTTCATCATTTTGATTCATAAAATAATTAAATTTCATAAATCCTATATTTAAACTTTTCACAATAATTTCAAAGATCCCGATTTAACTATTTTATAAAATCATTAGCCTCATATTTTCAAAAATCAGTTTTTAACTATATTTCTCAAAAATCATAATTTTTATAACATTAAAATTATAACGTTTATTTATTTAAAATGGATCAATTCAAAAATATTTTATAAACGTTTTCTTTCAAAAATCACTTTGAAATCCTTTTAAAATTCCAAAATTTGGTGGTCCAATGATGCTACATACCAAATAGTCAATCACGACAACAACGATATCATATATCGATATGATAATCCATCAAATATCAAAATATCTGAAATCAAATAAATACTGTTGAGGAATCCAGTTGGATCCCTCCAACCTGTTTTCCTGCATCCACAAACATTAGCACAATACCAATTCCGCTCCAGTACGGAATTATCGCGGTATATGGGATTTAAAATATTATCCGCTTAATAGACGGCGTAATAGGGTCTCATCCGCTATATAAATGCGGGAAATCAATAACTCCAATATATACATATGCCAATATATATATATATATTGCTATTATATATATAATACCAATTTCACTGTTTATGAAATATTCGCGGTATATGTTTTTAATAAATAACATCCGCTTACTAACGGCGCATAATGTCTATTTTAACAATCAATAGATAACAATCATCATTCAAACATGCATTCAAATATTTTAAATCTAACTATTTAAAATAAAAATCGAAACTATTCGATTGAGTGAGAAGTTCTCACCTTGATTTCAATTTCGTTTTAGCGATTTATTTCGAATAAAATTAAACGGACGTTTAATTTTACCCGAAATTCTCACTAACTCCAAACGACTCCAATCCAATTTCATCGCGTAGTGCTCGTCCATACGATTCCAACGCAACTGGTTTCGCGCATTTTCGACCTCATATGAAAAAGATATCACATTTTAAAGTTTCGTACACATTTAAATACAAACAATTAACATTTTCTTATAATTTTAAACCTACAGCAGATCTGGACCGTTGATCTTTGGGTGATGAGATCATGGCCGTGCTACCTATCTTCTCCCCCAACCTGGATATCACGTTCGAACTACCCATTTAGGCCGAAACTAGGTTTTCAATTAAGTAACGAACTCAATTGGATTTACCCATTTAGGCTGTAACCAGCGTTTCTAGGGTTTACCCCGCGTTCCGGACACAATGGAACAGGTTTCGGAAGCTAATTCGGACATTTGTGCGAGTTATGGCAATAAACGTTCAATTTAAATTAAACCGATTTAAGCGATTTTCTAGGCGTTTTAATTTGTATCGGACAAACGGTAAATCCAATTGACACGAAATTTGAAACCTTACCATAATATCACATTACGGATCCGATGAAACTGGTTTCTTCGAAATCCGAGACTGTTTGGAAAGTGGCTATTTTAACTCGCCAAATTAGTATTAAAAATAATTCGATGCATTTCGAGCTGCCACGATCAAACGATAACTCCGATTGCTACGAAAATTGAATTCCGGTAATAACTAACTATTGTCGATCCAATGGAACTAGTTTCGTCCAATTCTGAGACTGTTCAAATATTGACTATTTTCACTAGTCGATTAAATATTAAAATATTCAATTTTCACAAATTAACTTTTAATTCGATTTTAAAAGTTCTAAAATATCATTCTAACTTCAATATGATAAAATAAAATTTTACAAATCATTTTCAATCATATTTAACTCAATTTTAAATTATTTCCGTAATTTAACATACTAAATTATCGATTTAATTATCCAATTAAATCCAATTATTCGAAATAAAATTTATTCGACTTATAAATTTCACTTATTAATATTTAAAATTAATTAAATATTCAAATTTTAATTAAATAAAATTCCTGGGTCGTTACACTAGGGGTCATCTCCATCCCCGTACATGAGTAAATGACTTGGCCATTCGCATGTAGTTCGTTACTTATTTCATATCATCTCTATCAATTGATAACCAATCGCCCATCAGTCCGGTGCCTCGCACCATCATTGTTTGAGGTAAACGGTGGTTGCTCCTGTTCCACCGCTGCATTTCCAGCCCCGACATATTGTCGCAACTGTCCATTCCTTACATGCTCCTCAACTATGTCCTTCAGATGCCTACAGCTATTGGTATCATGTTCATCCAAGTCGTGAAAAAGACAGTGCCTTTTGGATGTCCTTTCACGTTTCGAGGGTTCTCTCCTTACTGGCCTTCGGTAGGGAAGGCGATTCCGAATCTCCATGAATATCCGTTCTAACGTCTCATTCAATCCTGTGTAAGTGGAAAATTTTGGCTCTCTTCACCGCTTCCTAGCTTTTCCTGATTCGTCATCCAGCTACCTTTTTCCTTTATCTTTATCTTTATCTGAGCCTCCGCTGGATGGCCTCCATCCTCAGCCGCGTTCACCTCCTTTAATTTCATATTTGAACATGCATCTTCCTACCGAAGGAATCTCTCAGCTTCGTGAAAGAATTCCCCAAGATCCATTGGTGGATATCGTATCAATGACACTTTGAAATCCGAATTCTCTCTAACTCCTAACACTACTGCCATTGAAACCAATGATGGATCCGGTCAATCCACCGAAGCAACCGCCGCATTGAACCGAGTTAGGAAAGCTCCGAGCGATTCATCTGTCCTTTGCTTTACCGATGTTAGCGTCATTACGTTCTTCGATATTTTAATATAAACTCGAAAGTACTTCAGAAACCTGTCCACCAATTCTGTCCATGTCCTAATAGATCCTTCTTCCAGGTGTCTAAACCACATAGCAACTATATCCGTTAAGTACAGATGGAAACATCGGGCCATGACTTCCTCCGATGCCCCTAGCACATCCATGCGTCTTGTGTATCTCATCATGTGATCAGTTGGATCAGCCTTGTCGTTGTATACCTCTAGAGTAGGTAGCTTGAACTCTGGTGGGTTTCGAGCTATTCTGATTTCATGGATAAACGGACTACTGTTTACTCCTTCCAGATCTCTGTTTGTTAATCCTCCATGCATAGTTCACCTGATAATCTCTGCCAATCTAGCGTTGTCCGTCAAGGGTTGCCCCCGAGTCCCCGAGGGAATTCCGGTACGTATTCTTCATCACGCGCTCATGCTTTCCTACCAGCATCTTATCGTATGGTGTCACCTGGAATTCCTCCACGAGCTAGTCCATCGTTGCAAGGTGGTGTGCCCCCGAGCTTGGATCCATCCAGGTTTATGGTTGTATGGTGATCAGGGGTCGTGCCTTATTGAGCTGCTCCATTCAATTTCCTGTTTGGTCCTTCTGCTCTAGCTCCGTGGATCTGAACTCTTGAAGTTCCAGCCATTCCTACTTGTCCAAACTATCTGAGGAGGTTCTGCATAATTTCCTCATGTCTTTTCAGAAACTCTTCATGCATAGCTCCTATCATCATCTCCATCTCGTCTCTGGTGATAAAAGCCGAAGTCTGATTATCCCCTGATGATGCCTCCCGGCTTCCTTCATGCCGACTTCTCTCTGCTCTTTGTCTTCTACTTGATTACCTTTTCATAGCTCTTTAGATCTGAATTCTTAAGCCTACAAATGTGAACTCCAAATCTGGTATAGCGGGTGCTAGTTGTTCTCAGTGGAAGCACCAAAGTGTTTGAGCCAAAATTGGTCACAAACCCAAATATCGCGAAAGCACCAGTGTACGAACATAGATCAGCAATAAATGATCACAAATCACGGATCTTGTTGTGTAGAAAATACAAATGAAGATTAACAAACTTAAAACAGATGGAAATTAACATAGGCACAAGAATTATAGTGGTTTGGCTATCTCCAGCCTATGTCCACTCCAAAAGTTAAATCCTTTATTGACTTTTCTTGCCGGTTACAGCTGATTACTGCCGGTTACAATGAAGAAATTCGAGTACAACAGTAGATTAGTAGTGCAAAAGTGTTTTCGACAGAGTCTGGACGTGTGATAGCCAAAAGGTCCTTTTTCTCTAGGCTCTAAGGTATTATTTATAGGTGTAGGCTGCAAATATCTCGCACAAATCTTAGGAGACTACTTCTGGCATATGAGTGGGCCCACGCGATCGATCCTAGGTGATTTTGACTCGATCCGTGATGGATACGAACTAATTTCATATCGATCAAGATTTGATCCTACCGAGTCGAAATTTGGCATGAATATTCCTTAGGTCGTATGTAAGCTCCTTTAAAAATTCCATAGCATTTGGACTTGTGGATTGTGAGATATGATCGATGCAAGTTATCGTTTTCCCTAGGCCGTCGTGTTCGTATGGATACATTACGTATCGATCTGTTCGACTCGATCTCGAGCACGTGTGTGCAAGGTGACGTGGCACGACAAACCTGGATTGATCCACTTTTTGTGCCGAACGATTGAGTCTTCTTCGTGCGCTTGCCTCGTTTGCATCGACTACTACGGCGCTACTCGTATCGATCATTTATAATGAAATGATGTATTGTTCGTATCGATCGATCGTGGTCATTTCGTATCGATCGTGTTTTGTCTTGTTTGTATCGATCAACCGTGTTGCTTCATTCATGTCGATCGGCTATGATGTTTTATATGCGCTTTGTATCAATTCATGATTGATCGATATGAAACTCCGATCGATACGAAATGCTCGAAATCCGAACGATACAAAATGCATGCCGTAGTCGCTGATACGAACTGGACGTGTGTGCGACCGGTACGAATTGATCGATACGACGCGGCAACTTCCGGATGGATACGAAGAGTGTTGATGCGAAGAGGGTGGAGCGAACGATACGAATTTCCTAGTTTGCATCGATCACATCTTGAGCATACGATCTCCGATCGACCTGAATTTTGAAACGTAGCCTTTCCTAGCCTTAATCATCATTCCTAATCGATCCCGCCTTGATTGTAGCTCGAACAAATTTCGACGACATCGATCATAGCCTTGTTTCCAATCGATCTCCAACCTTGATATCCATCCTTTCCAGCCAATTTGTTGATATTCCAGCCTTGTCCAAAGGGTGGGATAACAAGTAGCATGCAACATGAAAATAAAAGAAGAGGAAAAAGAGAGCAAAATGAAAAGAAAAGTTAAGTAAAAAGATGTAAACACTAATCTACTTGCATGAAAAATAAACAAACTACTAACAAGAAAGAAATAGAGCATGTAAATAAGAGAGAACATTAATTAACATTGCATAAAAGAAAGGAAAATTACATTAAAGAAATATGGCTAAGTTGCCATGAAAAGAGAAAGAGAGATTGTGCTTTACTTTGAGCCTAAAACTAACTAAGAGGAAGATGAGGGTTGCATGAAGATATGTGGTATTTATACAAGTTGGAAACCCTAATTTATTTTTTTGGGGAATGCCCAAAATACTCTTAAGGTAGTGTGGCCACCAAGTAATCATTAGCATGTCTTAATTCCCCACTTAAATGTGCATAAAGCTTTAATGGCCTTTTAGCATGTGCATAAGCTCCTAATTGAAAATCAAGACAAGTGAGTAGGTGGGGTCCTCCATGTTCATAAGTTTGAATTATTTTCATCTTTATTTGCTTTTTTTCCTTTTTATGCATGCATATCTTCATGAAACCACTTGTAATTTCCATCCCATTTTCCTACAAAATTATAAAGAAATTCTCAATCAAATTTTCTCAAATTAATACATGCACAAAAATAACCATTTAGCCCCTATATGAAGATGAATATGTGATGTTTTGAAAATAATTTTAATTTTGGTTTAAACAAGTTAAAATACCCGATATGATCATTTATTTAATTTAAATAGATTAAATATGGTGGAAAAATATGCACATCAACGGGCTTAGGCACCTCAACTGGTTCCAACCATGTGCGGGTCAACAAATGGAAATGATTCAGTGTTGATGGCAACTATGTTGTTGTCAATCGCCCGCGGTGGCTAGGCAAATGGATTTGCTCAGATTGCTCTTAGCTCTACTTGTTGTCTTACATACAACATCAGTATCCCTCACGGATAGACTGCTCTATTTCATCCTTGATATATGGGCACTCATTGATGAAGTGGTTGTTAGACTAATGGAATTCATACTACTTCCCATTACTTTGGGTTGCAGAATTATTGGTCGTAAGGCTTAGAGGGGGTGAATAGTGTTTTCTAACTTTTGTATATCTTTTCAAATTTCTTTTAATTTATCTTAAGGCTAATTAAATACTAAATGGAGGATGAATAGTGTTTTCTAACTTTTATAAATCTTTTTAAATTTCTTTCGAGTTTGATATTAAATCTCGAATTAATAACACAAAATTATACTATTAAATAGTCACAGATGCAGTCACAGATAAAAATAAAAGCAACAATGAAAAGTAAAGAGTTATAGGATAACGCTAGGGATTTTATACTGGTTCGAATCTCTCCTACTTCTAATCTCATAGAATTTCTTGTGCAGATTTATTTTCAAATGCCAATCTTCAAATGGGTAGAAGGCGAACCCAATTACAATCTCGATTCTGAGGCTATCAGACACACCCTCTTGAGTTTTCGAGCTCAGGGTACACCTACTTGATTTAGACGGGCTACAAGCACGCCCACATAGATTTTCAGGCTACCAAGAATATGATTTGAACGGGCTACAAGCACACCCAAGCAAATGCAAATAGAGTTTGCTGGTTTTTTCGAAGAAAATTTCTTGAAGTTTGGATACAATGGATCCTACAACCTCTTGGACATCACTTTGATCTTTGATTTAAGAGAGAGAGAGAGAGATGATTCCAAAACAGTATGAAAGTAGCGGTGAACCAATACAACGAAGTTTGAATTGATTTTATATGATTTTGAAGAAAATAGAGTATATTTTTAAAGGAGTTTTCAAAAGAGTAAGAGGTAGGAGGAAATTAAGTTAATAACTATCAAAAAATTTGCTTGAACTCTCCTTTATATAGTGAATAACCGATGTGTCCATTCATGAAGAGTTGCAACAAATAAACACTTCTTTTTAAAATTTGAAAAACCGTTTGGCGCTATGTATGTCGACATATCATCTCGGCATCTGTCGACATATGCATGTTAAATTTGAAAACTTGTTTCTTTTTTGAAATGTTTCGAGAATCCTATACTTTGTAAAATGGTTTGAACATAGTTAATAACATTTTAAACTTTGAAAAACTTTAATAAAATATTTATAAATATATTTTGAAATTTTATTTTGTTTTGAAAATATAAAAGATAGAAAAACAAGAGATAGAGATCAAGGTTGCTAGCGGGAACTTAACAATATACTACGACTCTATACACTATATTTTACTCTAGTGATATTCATATCTTGGTTTTTGTACTCATGAGTCTTGATGTCCATTCCTTGAGTCTTTATACTATACGGTCTTTGATTCATCACCTGTGTAACATCTTGCACTATATACTATATAACTTGGCAAAACATTAGTACCTATATTTTATAATAATGTGTATTGTTGTTATCAAGGTTGTTATCATCAAAATCAATAAGTGAGGTGTTAATAATATCCCCTTTTTGATGATCACAATCATTAAATATTCATGTATATAAAAATATATGTAACTCCCCCTGAGTTGAATAACTCCCCCTAAATATATTCATATGCATATTATATATTTTTCTCCCCTTTTGCCATCAACAAAAATGGGTGAGAAATAAAAACTCCCCCTAAATAAAATACTTAGAAATTGTAGAATCAAAATCAATAATAAAAAATGTTTAAAGCATACTAAACATGAAATGAGAATGATATACGGAGACTTATAAATTAGAATATTTTATTAGTTTAATTCAAAACATACATATCAAATTATCAATCCAAACATAGATAAACAATTAAACCAAAACAAACAAATCCAATCCAAATATAAACATCCAACCTTAGTCAAATCCTAACAAACCAAATAATAAGTACTAAATTTAAATCTATGGTTTCCTTTTTATTATGGGAGGCTTATGGATGGGGAAAAGGGGATAGTAGAGACAAAAGTTTCCTTTTTTCCATAAGATTCCATCCCGATCGAAGCACACTTCGCTAATACATTTGAATTCATCACCATTTTTAGCATCACTCCATTCTTTCTCTTCTTCCTCCTCTTCCTCCTCTTCCTCTTGCTCATTATCCATAGGGTTGTGAATGATAATGTTAGGAGTATCCTCTTCGGTTATAATTGGATTTACTTCGTTATCTAATAGGTGCTTCTAGATATTGTGAAGGATGCTCCCATGCTTCTCTTGTTTTTTCAAGAGGCATAGTTGAACGAACTCTATTTTCGAAAGCATATTGAAAACATGCTTTAGATCATCTTCAATCTTGATTACTTTGGCTATGGTGGTGGTTTGGAAGGGACCTAGAGTGGGGGTTTCAAAGGAAAAGGATACATCTCTTCTTTTAGACATTTGGAACTTGAGAAAGATATTAATTTAATTTTGTTTTGAATTTACAGAAAGAGGAAGGCTGAGAAATGAAAAAGAAATCGAAATTTGGTGGCTATATAGCCTCATTTTGAATTTTGAAATTTTAGAGGGAAAAATAGTTTTTAGCCATTTGCGGTATATGTCGACATATACATAGATTGTATTTCGACATACATATGTTGATTTTGACAGTTTACTTTTCTTTTAATTATTCATTTTATATGTTGTTATATTTATATTTTAGAGAAAGAACAAATTCATAACTCCCTTCCAAGTTTTATAAAAGATGTTTAAGGTAATGGTTTTGTTAAAATATCGGCTATTTGATTTACATTATTTATAAATTCGAGTGAAGTTGCTTCTTTGTTCATGTTATCTCTCATAAAATAATGTCTTATATCTATAAGTTTGTTTCTAGCATTATATATTGGAATTTTAGATAAATTTATTGCATCTGTATTATCACAGTATATTGGCGACTTAGTAAAATTTAAGCCAAAATCCTTTTAAGTTTGCTGCATACAAATAACCTGTGAACAGGCTAATGCAGCATAGATATATTATGCTTCTACTGTAGACAGATACACCTAAATTTGCTTTTTTATAAACCAAGAACAAGGGAGTGTCCTAAAAAGTGACAAGTTCCACTTATACTTTTTCGATCTAATTACATCCAATGTAGTCAACATCACTATATGAAATTAAATCAAAAGAATCTTCTTTTGGATTAAAAAAAGTCCATAGTCTAGTGTGTTGTTTACATATCTTATTATTCATTTTACTAATTTTAGGTGAGTTTCCTTAGGTTGAGATTGATATCTTATACATAGACAGACACTATGCATTATATCTGTTTTATTAGCAGTCATATATAGTGATGCCCCTATCATACCTCTATATAATTTTTGATCTATATCTTTTGAATTTTCTACCTTATTTAATTTTTCATTAATTGTCATGCGAGTTGGCTTACCACTAGTATTTGACATACCAAATATCTTAACTAAATCCTTAGCATATGTTTTCTTGACTTATAAAAATACCATTATTTAATTGTCTTCGTTGTAATCCTAAAAAGAATGTTAATTCCTTTATATGATTCATTTCAAATTCCTTAGTCGTTATTTGAAAATTCTTTATTTAACAGTTCGTTTGTTGATCCAAAAATAATATAATCTATGTATATCTGTATAAGTTGAATATCATTATTATTTCTTTTGATAAACAGAGTACTATCTACTTTTCCTATTTCAAAATTACATTGTAATAAATAGGGTTTAAGTCGATCATACCATGCTCTTGGAGCTTGTTTTAGACCATATAAAGCTTTCTTTAATTTGTAAACACGATGAGAAAATTTTCTTCTTCAAAAGGTGGAGGTTGTTCTATGTAAATATCTACTTTAATAAATTTATTTAAAAAGGTACTTTTGACATCCATTTGAAATAATTCAAAATTATTATCATTTGCAAAAAGCGAGTAGAATTGAAATAGCTTCCAACTAGCTACAAGAGCAAAGGTTTCATCAAAATCTATACCTTCTTCGTGGCTATAACCTTGAGCGACTAATCATGCTTTATTTCAAGTGACTTCTCCTTGTTCATTCATTTTATTTCTATAGACACATTTAGTTCCTATTGTAGACTTATTTTCAGGTCCTAGGACTAATTCCCAAACATCATTTCAAGTAAACTGATTCAGATCCTCTTGCATAGCAAGAATCCATGAATTATCTAATGATGCTTCTTTTGGAGTTTTAGGTTCAACGGTTGAGATAATAGCAACATTACTCCTTTTATTTAATTGATTTCTTGTTTTTACAATGGATTCTATATTTCCTAGAATATTTTCTATAGGATGATCTTTCAACTATTTTGTTCATTTATTTGGATGTAAATTTTCATAGTTATTATTATTTTCATCATTAGCTATTTCATTGTTTGTAATTTATTAGTATTATTAATATTTTCTTTTTCATCAAAATAGAATCATTGATTTTGAAACTCTCATCAAATAAAACATGTAATGTCTCTTCAATGGTGTTAGTTTTAGTGTTAAAAGCTCTGTAAGCTTTACTTCTACTAAAATAACCGAAAAACTCCTTTATTCGATTTAACATCAAATTTATCTAAATTATCTTTTGTGTTTAAAATACAACATTTACTATCAAAAATCCAAAATAAGATACTTTAGGCTTTTTTATATGAAATAATTCATGGAGTTTTCTTAATCAAAGGTGGAAACAAATTTCTTTGTTAACCCCGGTAATGTGAAGATTGAACAATATTTTGTAAAGGATTGGCTAAGGAAGTCTTGTTGGAAGTGTGTGTTCAACAGTTAAGCCCAAGTCATGTTGAAATGTTCTCTAGTGAAGCCACATCATATCGAAATGTTTAATAGTGGAGCCAAAGAAATTATCAAAATCATATCATAATTCATAAACTTGTACTTCTTTATTAAATATGCTATGCAATTGCAAATGTACAAATTCTTATTTGCAAAAGGGTTGCAAGATTACAATTAGCATTAAAATCCCCAAATTGATTTAGAGTTAAAAAGTTTAAAATTACGAAATAAGAGAAGAATTAATTGCCCCCTTTTGAATGCCTTTGGGTATGTATTTATAGGGGTCAAGTTGGGCGGCATGGCTGCCATGTGTCACCTTCGAGATGCCTGACATTCGACTTCATTATTGCCTTAATGGCTTCTGGCATTCCTTTAAGTATCGATGACTTGTGACATCCTTGTGATGGCTAAAGATTAACGATATCCCCTCATACTGTTGGCATATGGCAACCTCTTGTGTGTTGATGAAACATGATATCCTTACTGAGCCAATGACACACAATATCCTTTTATATTGTTTAATATGTGACAATCCTTCTATAGCGTTGCTGATCTACGATATCAGTGTCGTACTACAACTATTTAATCTCTTTATCGTCTTATCGGCATGCGACATTTTCTTTTCATTGATAATTTATGACATCCTCCTTTTTATTGATGAGAGAGACATTGATGAGAAGGGGCATTGACAAGGCACGACATTAATAAGGTGCGACACTGATAATGTGCAATATTGATGAGAAGGGGCATTGACAAGGCACGACATTAATAACAAATGATGCATGTTGGTGATTTGAGATATGCTTCCATCCCCTACTTTGATGGGATGTGACATCTTTTATTACATTGGTGAAGTGTGGAGTCGATGGTATGCGGCATTATCACTAGCTGTAAGCTTTAGGGATCCTATCAAGGTTCCCCGAGGGGCATCATCATTTGGTGTAGATCCTTTACTTTATTTTTGACATCATGGACTTCAACATGTTGTAGTCATGCTTTCGATATCAGCTATCTCATCTTGTATGTTTTCTTGCCTTTTTTGACATCCTTATGGTCGACATGCTTTCATATCTTTGAAATCCTGGTTTGTAGTAACATTTGCCCCCTAATGTAGAGAAAATGTTGACTTTTCAAGTCAATTCCTCGATATTTGCGCTTGCCGCCCATTGGTATTCTTTCTAGATCTGGCCGTTCATTTGAATTTAAATCAACGGTGCATGTGCATTATCTTTCCTTCTACAAATACTCCTCCTTCGACATTTTTTATTTTAGCTGCAACTCAATAATATTAAAATAAAAATCCTTAAATTTTACTCAATAACTTTCAACTCCTCAACATCAAAGCTTAAGTCAAGGTTCGATTTCCATTTTAATTAACCAAGTTGACAAATTAGATTAAGAAATTTTATATTCAAATTACAACTAGGGATTTATTTGGGCATTTTCGGTTTTAAATTGATAACAGGGTTTAGTAACTAAGCTTTGGTTATTGATTTTTGATTATAGGCTAAATCAAAGATTTGTTACACTTATGGGTGAATTTATTTGTTGAATTATTATGTCGTCTAGAGCCTAATAAATTAATTAAAGATTTCGGCATCAATTTAAAAAAGTAGGATCTTCTAGTTTAGTTAAAAATGGGTTATTTATAGGGGACCCGAAAATCGCTACAAGATTCACTAGCTTATTAAATTTTGAAGTTATTGCCTTATGGAATTAAACATTTATCCTAATGGTCGACATAAAAAAGACTCTTTTCTTCGACCATTATTTCAACAACTAGTTCAAAATTTATTGAATGTGAGATTCTTATAATGCCAGCATCCAATTAGAAGTGTGGTAACCATTAAGGAATTTGACATACATTTTAAAGGATTACGACATAGATTTGATAACTCTATAATGGATTGTCATCCTTTTTCAACAACTATTTAAAGTGTTGAAAGTCCAATATTCTTGTTTTAATCTTATATGACATCATTAATTTGTTATGTAGTTACCATATAGCATATTTTTAAACTGTTTATATACTTGATATCTTTATGAGTTTGACAATTGGTTAGAGTATATAAACCGCTCCAATATCATTCATTAATCTTGACCATCTTATTACAACATCTTATTATTTTTTCCAGTATTGATTATTCATGCAATATTTCACTAATTTATGGATTTGATATTCCATTCGAGATTATTATTTGGTTAGACTTTCTTTGACCGGTTATAAACTTATCAGCCTAGATTTATTAATTGTTTATGTATTCTCAATTGATTATGAATTTCTCAAATATTTCACAAGTTCGTCGTGAACTACTTAACGGGTTATTGGCTTTTCAAAAATCGAATAGTTAATTATGAACTTTAATATCATAATGGTATGACTTATATAATTTTCAGTCAGTTAACTATCTTTTAATTAGACATTTAATTACCTATTTTGTACTTATGATTACTCCAAATTTTCTGAAATGAATAGTACTTTCCTGAACCTGTGTAATATTACCTGGAAGGCAAAATGGAAAACAAGAAATCAAGCAAGAGTTCTAAGCCATCTCCTTTTGCCAAGTAATGAGATTATCATCTCAACTAATCTTACATTACCACTTAGAGAGAAGTGGACATCATTCTCCGAAAATCTGGGATTATGAACATAGAGGCTAGGCCTGTCGGTCCCTCTGGTAGGATAGACAATCCTCCAGAGGGGTTATTCTCCTTCACACCTATTCATACCTATCACTTAGGGTACTTACCTTTCCCAAACTTCCTTCTGCAATTCTTGGAATGTATGAACATTGCTCCAATCCAACTAACCGCATATTCATATACTTACTTGATCCATCTAGAAATCCTTGCCAAGGAGACTAAACTTCCTTCTCTCGGCGTTGAGAAACTTCAGGCCTTAGAAAATCCTGTCAGGATAAATGAACAGTTGGAAGTCCGGTGTATCGTCTTCTCCTGTCCCCAAAATGCTTAACACTCTTCCAACTAATAAGACGAAAGACTAGAAGAATCAATATTTCTATGTCAGGTTTTACTCCTCTAAGATCAGGGGAACATTCTCGGGATTCGGTAAGTTCATGTTTCCTATATCCTATATTATATTTATCACTTTCTAATGATAAGCGTTTTTCTTTAGATCCTTCTCCCAAGCAATGTGGCTCTTCCACTGCTAATACCATCAGGTCCTTGACTCAAGCTTCCAAGTGTATAGGCAATAGGCTAAACCTCTTAAAGGAATTGAATGTCCATAAATAATTTTTGCTTTTAGACAACCATATAATACTTGGAGAACCTCCGATGATGAAGGGGAATTCCCAAGGGAAACAATCGTTGGTTGTTAATAATTGGAATGCTTTCTCAGTTTCCTCTCCAGTTCAACTTGAACCCTCTGGTAAGTTTTTACTACAACTTAAATGGAATTTATTGCATTGTTATAATGTAAACTTCCCTTTTTGATTTAGATTCATTTGCACTCATTGTTGCTTCCAAGGAAAGGAAGGTCAGAGATCACCTTCCCGCCTTAGCTAAACCTGCTCCTGTCAGGGAATCTATTGCTAAGGTTGTTGATAAATTAAAAAGAAAAGAGAGCACTGGCGCTCCTATTGACTCTTCGACTCTTCCTCTAAGTAAAAAGCCTAAGCTTGGAGATAATTAGACTTCTAATGTTATTACCAGAAAGTCAAATGCGGATACTTCCTTGACCGCTCAAGGTCCTGACATGATTGATTTAGACTCTCTGAATCGAGATGCGCAAGGACATGTAAAGCATGTTCGTTCCCCAAATACTTTGCTAAACTTCTCATTTCTTACTTCTCCATCTATTTTCTACTGCCTATTCGAAGAGCTTGGATTAACCCCACTCCCTAATGAATCCCTTTCTTCGACGATTCATGCTCAGACTCCCACAACTAGCTTTGAGTATCTTCTCCATTTGGTTGCCCACTCACCAATTTTGGCTTCTCTTATACCATTACAACCCCCAACCTTCTCAAAAGATCATTTTTACATCATTTGTCAGTGGTTGTTGCTGGTATGGTTTCCCTTTTGTTTGGTTAATTTAGACTTTTAACCTTGTATATCCTAATTTAGCTTATGTTTGTCGTATGTTTCAGATGGTCGAACACATGTTTTTCCTTCAACAAGCTTCTTAAGAGCCTTCTAATCAAATTACTGAATTTAAGGAGAAAATTTCTTTGCTTACAATGGAAAAGTATAATGTCATTCTCAAGAAGGGAAAACTAGCCTCTTCCCTTGATGAGGAAAAGAAATCTAAACTGCTATTGGAAGAGGAGTTGAAATCCTTAAAAGTAGATCTCGAAAAGGCCAATAAAGAGAAAGAAAAAAATGGCCAGTGAAGTAAAGTCTTTGAGAAACAAGGTCGAAGCCAGAGACGTTGTCCTGGTCTATGCTAACAACATAATAAAAGATGCTAAGGAGAAAGTCTCCTTCTTTCTTGACTAGGCTCTCCCTTTGGTTATGGAAAAGTGTTATGAGGACGCTCTCCTTGTAGCATATGGTGATAATATTGGTAAGTTTTTAGATTTGGATTTTCCTTCTCTTCCAAACCTGAATGACAAATTTAAAAGGAAGTTCGACCTTATATATGGGAGAGCTAAGGGATCGCTCCAGGAAGAATTCCCCATAGAGGAACCGTTGATCTGGAGAAGTTGTTAACTTTTGATGACCTCCCGCTTATAGGGGGTGAAGATTCAAACAAAGAAGAGAATGATAATGAGGATGATGAGAACAATGGTGATAATGATGACAGTAATGATGGCAATAATGATGGTGATGATAATGGTAATGATCAAGATGGTAGCGGTAGTGGTAAGAGTCCAAGAGGGCCAAAAGACGGGGGCAATGGATCAGGTGGTCATGATTTTGGCTCATCTGCCCATAATGTAGGATCCCCAAAGCTTCCAAGTGCTCGGAATATTTCACAAGAAGACATTCCTCCAAAAGATGCCCCTTCTTCCCATCAGCAAACAAGGGGAAAAACTCAAGTACCAACTTCACAAGTATGAAATTTTATTTATTTGAATTTATCTACTAATTATTAATTAAGAATCCTATTATTTTAGTTAAAAAAGGTTTATATCCTGTAAATTTGAGTATATAGTTTGACCCATTGTATATTTGTAAATTTTGTTGGCATTAAAGTATGCACTTTCCGATGTAGTGATAATAATTCTCTCTTTTATTTATTTTTAATAAAATATTTCGTTGATACTTGTGTCTTGCGATCCAAGTTCCCTTTCTTATTTAGACAATATTGAGACTGAATTGATGTTAGATACCGGGAAGGAACATTCTTCTCAAAATGCTTTAGCGCAGTCATTTCTAGATAACTTAGAAGCTCGAGAATAGAAGCTCGGGAATGGCATACCAAGTACCACAGAATGAAATCAATATAAGTGGTGTAAAAGAGATGACTTCAGAGGTAGAAGAGAAAATTAAAAAGACGATCAATGGTATTCAAAGGATGAAGGAGCGCCTAGATTCCATAAACCAATTTGATATTTCGAGCCAAAGAACCAAAGATGACATAGAGATTGCTCCACTACCAAAGAATAGAAGATCTAGAAGTAGATTTGTAAAAAAAATCAAGTATCTTATCAGTCTTTGGAGCTTATTGCCAGTGGAGGTGGATATATTCCTCTCATTCCTTCTAATGTGAGAAGGACTAGATCCCATTCTGCTGCTGTCAAAGAAAAATTTCCTTCTTGATTAAACCCACCTCTGGGTTTGAATCGCGAAGAAATCAACCAATAGTGTCAAAAGGTCAAATACAAATGAATTCAATATTTGAAGGGTAAATGGGACGATAAGGTTTCAAAATATTTAAATAATTAGCAGACTCAAGTTAAAGGGCTGGAGCATGAAACTATGCTCTTAATCAGGTGATCAAGGAATCGAAGAACGAGATCAAAACTCTTTTGGAAGCGAATGAAATGCTCAATCATGTGTTGGAGACTCAGGTCAATTCTATTGATAATGCCAATATTATTTGAAAGAGAGAAAAGATGCTTAAAGAACTTCTGCACGTGGCGACTTGTCGTGTTGTTGAACCTTCTTCTGCTATTCAAATTTTGAGAGAGAAATTTGAAGATCTTGAATCTCAATTAATGATAATTGAAATGGTGTGGCTTGAGCTTCTTGTTTGGATTTTCTTATTGATTATTTTCTTGAAGCAATAGTTGCTTTAAGTTTAGAAATTGATTATTCTTTCCTAGGTCCAGATATGAATTCAAGATTAAGTAGAGCGGCTGAAGCTGGGTATAGAGGATATCAGCATTTCTTTCTTTACAGATGTTTAGATTTTCTTAAAGATATTGGGGTTCCTCCCATTTTTCTTAGGAATGGGGCTTCTTCAAGCGAAAGCTATCCGTTCCTTCTTGAAGTTGACTCCATCAGCATCCCTCTCTAACTTAGGGAGATCTTAGTTTTCTATTTGTAATTTTTGAACATTGTAATTAAATATGGTAGACAAATTTATCCTAGATTAATTGATATTTTGACTTCATTTCTATCTTTTCGAATTGCTTGAAATTTGTAATCTTCTCCAGTTGTTGAAATTTTGAAAGAGGAGACGCAAAAGCTTGTCATTTAATGGAAAATTGCTTATGATTCTTTGGGCGGATTGTTCTTTTGGCTACCTATAATTTTGTATATCTAATATGTAAAGTAACCAAATTTGTATTTGAATAATCATTACATCGGATAAACTTTGTATTCTTCCATTTGAATTTGTTAAGTTATTAGTGATACACATTTTGCTTTAGAGGCTATACAGTGCATATCCTTTGGTTGAGTATTAGTTTTTCTTCTCGATGTGGAACATGTCCTTGATATATGTTTTGACAAAAAGATTAATGATTCATTTGATCATAAATTTAGAAGAACCTTCCTTTTAGAAATTCATTTAGTAACGAAGATTCTCTTTACTACGACATTTAAACTCCATTCTAGGAGAATTTCATTTAGCACTTTAAGGACTGACACTATTAATAACTACATTTTAAAGCTTTATCACTTAGAACTTTGGCGCTGATGTTTGAAGCTTTAATCTCCATGAATTATTTATCAGGAAATTCGATTAATAATTGCATGTATTGAAGACCGAAAATCCTTCGATAGTAATAAGATCATTTATTTGGAATATCATAAATCCATTCGGCAATAATTTGGATAGGAGGCTAGGAATAGCCTGGTTATAATATTTCGAATTGAAGACTAGAATCCATAATAATATTCCAAATAGAAGACCTGAAATTCACAATAATATTCTGAATAGAAGACCAAAAATCCAATTAAGCAATAATGATTTGAACAGAAGATCAAAAAACTCATATGGTAATATTATTGCTTAAATAGAAGATGAAAAGATCATCTAGCATTAACAGAAGAGAAGAAGACCACACTATTATTAATAGTAGACCAAAAACCAATCTAGAAGTAAGAAAACCAATTATAAGAAAACCAGAAATCCATCTGCTTATTAATAGAGATTCCTATTATTTGATAATTTGAATTCCAATGAATTCCAATCTAGGAATCAAGGATTGAGAATTAATTCCATGTTTTAAAGAGCAGAATTTGATGCATAACTAAATGTGTTAGATTGTTCTTCCTCTAGAAGAAGTCTTTTGATCCGTTCTTTAGGATAAAATTAGATTTGCTTCTGCATTCAATTGATCTTCTTCTAGAAGATTACACCAATCCTTCTTTAGAATAGACCTTAGTTTGCTTTTGGATTTGATTCATCATCCTCTAGAAGACTACCTCGATCTCTCTTTTGAATCGAGTTTTGATTTTCTTTTGCATTTGATCTTCCTCTAGAAGATTGCCCTTTACTACTCTTTAGGTAGTGATTTTGGCTTTAATTGATTTCTTTATTACCATATTTAGGTAATAATCTCAACTTGGATTGAATCCCTTATCACTCTTTTAGGTTATAATTTAGGTCTTTTTTTCGATGTGTTTGGTTAGCAATCTTAAGCAGAACCAAAGTCCTACCCGACCACCCTATAGGAAGTGCTTTAGCCAGGCCTTATAGACAGGACTGAAGGCTTGTTTGGTGCTTTGGCCAGGCTATCTTAGGCGGGACCAAAGGCTTACTCCATCCTTCTTTTAGGAGGCACTCCAAATAGGCCTTATAGGTGGGATTGAAGGCTTGTTGGTGCCCTGGCCAAGCCATCATAGGTATGACCAAAGTCTTACTTCGTCCTCTTTCTAAGAGGCACTCCGAAAAGGCCACATACGCAAGATCGAAGATTTGCAGTGCTCTGGCCAGGCCTTATAAGCGGGACCAGAGGCTTACCCTGACCTCCCTCTAGGAGGTGCTTTGACTTAGCCCTTGTGGCGGGATCAAAGGCTTTCTTCATCCTTTATTACCTTATAGGTAATGATTTGGGATTTTCATTTTATTTTATGAGTCCTTCCATCAAGAATTTCAATTTATTAAGGGTTTGCTTAAACTTGGTTTGCAAAATCATTGAGCTTTCCCTTCCTTAAGAAATCTCCAATCACTCCCTTTAAGGCTCAACGTTGATTGGTTTCATGTTATTTGCTTGATGATATTGACAATAAATACCTCCAAGGTCCCTTTCATTTTTAGGCTGCTTCTTTCTTGAAAGCCAATAATTCAGCTTTCTCTTTGTCGAAAGATATATATGTTCATAAGAAGTAGTGGGAGAGTGGATCTAAGAATTCTTAGGATATATTGCCTTTTGTTCCCGTTTGACTCTCTTTTAGGATCGGATTGGCATATTAGGATTATTCACAATCTTTCTCTTTTGAGCTTTGACCAGTGCAGATGGATGATCTATTACTCTTTTCCATTTCGGGAATACTTATCCAAACCGTTCATTATTTCCCTTTTGAAGATAGTCCCCTTTGACTGGCATTGTATGGCCCTCTTTACCTTTAAGAAACAACTATCTTTCTTTGGGTTCACTTATCCTAAAGAAAAGATTAAAGTCGGTCCTACATGGATTGGATTCATGCTCCATTTATTAGGATCATAGGGTGCCATTGTTTCTTTTCTTTAATGATTTGCAATGGCAACATCTTTAGCACTTGTTCCTCATGAAACTGTGGGTCAGAAGTGACTTGGTAAATTGGCCTACTTTCCTGAGATTCAATAGATCCCTGTCAAAAATAATCATCTTGTAGTCCTACGTGCTATGATAAATTCAATGAGTCCTTTTTTATCCCTTGTATGCAAGTAAGAGGATGGTCCTTTATATTCAAGGTAAGGAAAGAAAGGTCAAACATGGAATATGCGAGATGGGGTAAATCCTTTATACCTAAGTATGTATGTCAATAATAGTTCCACTTATGGGATAAGTGAAGATGGAGGTTTGATCCCTCCTTCTAGGGCAAAAATGTTAAAAATATTCTTTGTTAACCTTGGAATGTGAAGAATGAACAACATTTAGTAAAGGATTGGCCAAGAAGTCTTATGTCAACTTGTTAGAAGTGCACATGTTCAATAGATGTGCCCAAGTCACGTTGAAATGTTCTATAGTGAAGCCACGGTCGTATCAAAATGTTTAATAGTGGAGCCAATGTGATTGCCAAAATCATATCATAAGTCACAAGTTCGTGCCTCTTTATTAAAGATGCTATGCAATTGCAAATGTACAAGCCATTATTTGCAAAAAGGTTTGAAAGAATACAATTAGCATTAAAATCCCCAAAATTGATTTAAAGTAACAAAATTTTATAAGTAAAAAATGAGAGAAGAATTAATTTCCTACTTTTGAATGCTCTTTGGTCCGTATTTATGAGGGGTGAAGATGGGAAGCATGGCTACCATGTGTCACCTTAGAGATGCCTGACATTCAACTTCATTATTTGCTTCAATGGCATCCCACATTTCTTTAAGTATTGATGACTTGCAGCATGTTTGTGATGGTTGATGGTTTATGATATCGCTTCATACTATTGGCACACGGCAATTTATTGTGTATTGATGAAACACGATATCCTCAGTGAGCCGATGGCACATGATATCCTTTAATATTGTTTAAATGCGACAATCCTTCCATAATGCTGTCGATATATGATATCAGAGTCATATTACAGCGATCAAATCTCTTTATCGTCTTATTGGCATGTGGCATCTACTTTTTAGTGATAATTTACGACATCTTCCATTCTTTATTGATGAGGTGCAACATTGATGAGAAGTGGTAATGATAAGGGGCGACACTGCTAAGGTGCGGCACTGCTAAGGTGCGGCACTGATAATGTGCGGCATTGATAAAGTGCGACATCAATAAGGTGCGACATTGATAATAAATTGTAACAACCCAGGATTTTGGTCATTTAAAATTGGAATATTCAATTAATTTTAAATATTTAAAAAGTTAATTTTAACTTGAAATTCAAATATAACGATTTATTTAATGATTTAATTAAATAACTGGAAATTGGCTAAAATATTGATTCTAGAGTTTTAAACTTGTTAAAAATAATTTAAAGACTTATAAAATTTATATTAATAATACTGAAGAAAATAAAAGTTTTAAATTTGAATTTAAAAGTGATTTGTTCAGTTTTAAAATTTTATCGTTAGATTTACATTTAAAAATAGCCTTCCGGGGCACAGTCTCGGAATTCGACAAAACTAGTTCCATTGGATCCGTAATAGTGTATTATTGTCAGATTCCAAATTTTGTAGCGTTTGGATATAACGTTTGGTCATATGGTATACAAACGCGCTAAAATTTATATTGAAAATTCAATATAAAAATTGGGTCCAAAAATCTATCTTCTTCATACGATCGAATTAGGACTCAAAACCTTTTCCAGTGCATTCGAAATAGAGGTATAATATTATAAACGCCCAGCGGCACGCCTCGATAGGAGGTCGAGATTATAAGATGCGAAATCGAGACGATTTAAATCTAAATAAATATATATTTATATTGATTGACATTTATATTCACATCAGTTGTAACGATCCAGAATTTCAGTCATTAGAAATTCGTTTATTTAATTGATTTTAAATATGCATAAGTAAATTTAATAAGCTGAATAAATAATATATCGAAATATAGTAATTAAATTGGATAATTAAATTGTTAATTTAATATTTAAAATTGTAGAAATAATAGAAAATTGAATTTAAAATGAATAAAAATGTTGTATAAAATTGAATTAAATTCCATTTGAATTAGAATGATGTTAGAGAACTTTTAAAATTGAATTAAAAGTTAAATTGTAGAAATTGAGTATTTTAATATTTAATTGACGAGTAAAAATAGCCATTTTTCATACAGTCTCGGATTTCGACGAAACTAGTTTCATTGGATCCATAATGATAAATTATTATGAAATTTCAAATTTCGGGTCAATCGGATTTACGGTTTGTCCGGGGCAAGCTAAAACGCGTAGGAAATCGGTTTAAGTGAATTTTAAATTTAAATAGTTGATTTGAAAACCTATCTTCCAAATACGATCGAACTGGCTCCCGATATGTATTCCATTGCGTTCGGAATAGTGGTAAAACCTTATAAACGCCAGGCAGCATGCTTCGTTTGGAGTTCGGAAAATTTACGGATGAATAGTATGCGAAATTTTCTATAAAAGCCCCTCATTTTTTCCTTTTTTCTCAAACCCTTGGGTTTCAAAGCCCTAGCCGCCACTTCTTGTTAATGGCCAGAATTTCATTTCGTTTCTCCTCAATTATCTTCAAATCCATCGATCTATTCGAAAAAGTTTCAACTACAAAGTTGTAGACAACGTCTAGAACTTCAAATCCAACGGTCGAGATTGGGTTTCGAGCTACGGATCGACGTCAAATGGGCCGCGTTCATCATCAGGTCATGTGCTGTTTTCGAGGCCAGATCACCACCGAGCTTGACCAAATTTTCGGCGATGGTGGAGCGGAGCAAGGGCTTTCAAATGTTGGTTGCCGATCCACTTCAAGTCGATCATAGTGGCCGCGATAAATCAATCTAGTAGGCGGCTATTTGAGTTTCTTGCTCACGACTGAACGATGGAGGAAAAAGGGTAGTGACGGCCTAGATCTAGGGTTTCTTAATCTAACGGCCTGGATTAAAAGGTTTATAAAATAAATTAAAAAATTGAAATTGATTATGTATTTAAATTTGTGCAATCTTTAAAACGCCATAACTTCTTCATACGAGGTCCGTTTTTGACGAAACGAATTGGTTGGTTTGTATTGACGAGCATTACATTATGGAGCTGGATTGGGATTTATTTGAGCTAGTGAAAATTTGGTTGAAATTAACGCTTGTTTGATTTTAATCAGAATAAATCGCTAACGCGACGACTACAAGCAATGTGAGTACAACTCACTCTTTCTGACTCACTGATATTTATATATAAATGAGAATAAATATTATTTAGATGATTGATGATTGTTTGAATGATATATGATATATTGATTGGTATTTGGATTTATTCCTGCCTAGTGGAGCGGAAGACCCTATACGTTCCCGTGTATGAGCGAATGACCCTTTGCACGCGCGTCTGCCTCGAAGCGGACATTACAAATATTCTAATATGTATATTTGTTGCAGGTGACAGGTTGGAGGGATCCAACTGGATTCCACACCGGTATTGATTTATTTACAGATATTGTTATATATTCTGTTATCATATTATATATGATGTTTTGGATGTCGTGATTGATGTATTTGGTGTTGTTGCAGCATTGGGCCATATTTTGGAAATTTAAAAATGTTAAAGTGATGATTTCCAAATTTAAAAGAATTTTCAAGTGATTTTGAAAATATACGTTTTGTTGAATTTTGAAGTGTTAAAGGAAAGGATTTATTTTAAATAAATAAATATTATAATTTTTAAGTTATAAAAATTATGATTTTTGTGAAATGTAATTAAAATGTGATTTTTTTGAAATATTGAGTTAATGATTTGGTAAATAGTTTAAATTGAGTTTTTGAATTAAATTAAATGGTTTATATATGGGATTTATAAAATTGATATTTTATAAATCAAAGTAATTGAAATATAGACAAGTTTTGTAAATGTTAAAATGAAGTTATAAATGGATTTTATAAGTGAATACGATTTATATAATTTGTGAAGTTATAAAAGAATGAAAATTGTAAATAAATAATTTATAAGGAATTAACTTATAAATTGGATTTTTGGCTGTAAATGAGATATATGTAGAATTGGTTAATAAGAGAATTTATAAATTGAAGTTTTAATAAAATATGAATGGAATTTATAAACATTGTTTTATAAATTCGAAATCAATTGATTTTGATAAATTAAATATAGAAGTTTATTTAAAGGAATTTTATTCACAATTTTTGACAGTGGATAATCCTTTAATCAAAATATGCAATAGTAATGAAATTGGTAAATGAATTATATCCACGATTTTGGACAATGGATTATCTTTAATAAATGTGTAAAAGTAATGAATGTGATAAGCGATTTATATTTACGATTTTGGATAGTGAATAATATATTAAATAAAATGAATATATTTTGGGAAGTGATATTTTAAATGGAGTTAAATGGTTTAAAGATGTTTTAAAATGTGTTAAATATCAAATGCATAGATTTCAACATTCACTGTTGAAGTAGACGTTTTTGAGAAATAAGGAAAGGATAAACTATAACACCGTTGTTATAGTAAATTAATTTCGAAAGGAAATGTTTTTGTATAGTATTGGGATGTATATATCTATCTTATTTTCGAATCCCCATACTGTTGATTTTGGGTTGTCGTAACGATGTTTTATGCAACATTCATTTTGACTCAAATAAATGTGTTTAAAGAGAATGTTTTCCTTAAAGAATAACAGATACACTTAATTCTGATTTAAGCATATGGAATATTTTTTAAGTGTTGAAAATAAATTGATTTGTGAATTAGTTATTGTTAAATAAGTATTTGGAAATGTTTTCCAATATAGAAGTTGAAATGGTTTCGAAGATATTTTTTTTAAAGATAATTTGAAGTGGATATTTGGCAAGTGATTTAATTAATAAAAGATTAATTAAAAGGCATAGTGATTGTCATGATGCTGAATATTTGTTTGTTTGCTTTGATAGTTAAATAACCGACTATCAAACTTTGCCAAATTTTAGTTCCTTGACTTGATGTGGGAACTATTTAGTCGTGCACTTAGTACGTAGCCTTCTGTGTAGGCTTGATTATAGTTTGTGTTGAGGATGTTGATTCGTATGGTGCGGAGTATTACTCCAATCTATCGAGCTTCCTTCTTGGCCCGAAGGATAGCAAGTTGAAAGTTGGAGACGTGATAAGTCTATGAAACTTAGTTTCTGTGTGAGGTTGAGAAACGCTTTTACGTTGTTGGTGTGAAGAGACCGGGATCAGATTTATCTGAAAACCACTTCGGACCAACGTATATGCGATGATTGTGCTTAGTTATCGGCATTTGTATGGACAGGTCATTATAGCTGTTCATGCTGATAATTATTGATTGATTGTTGAACTCTGATTTATGTATGTATATATACAGTTTCTATTTTGTAAAGATCATTGATATGATATTATATGTTTTCCGCTGCGATATGAGATTCTGTATTGTTCTGTTTGGTTCTATCTTCTCTCTTTCTTCTCTTCTCTTCTTCTCTCTTCTTTTATTTCTCTTAACTTTCTGTCAGTCTTTGCTTTTTGGGTCGGACATATGTGGATTATTGTCGATTCAAAGGGTATGGATTTTCGGGTCATCACATCAGCACTTTTCCCCTTCCTATCAAACGTAACTAAAGCCTTCTTTTACATCCCTTCCTTCCCTTCCATCACTTTCCTCTTTTTTCTTTTTAAATGTCCAACCGAGCATTCTCAACGCAGAAAAAAAAGGCCAAACAGTATATATAAATAGATAATAACAGAGAACGAATGGACATTCAAAAGAAGATCGCGTTCGTTCTTCCATTTCCCTTTTAATGGAAATGAAAATGGAAATTGCGAATGAGCCGTTGCTCGTCTTCATCGACATCAAGAGAACGCGCACGAACGGAATTGGTATGGACGGGTTCGTGGAATTGGTATGCTCGACTTGTTCGAGCGATGGATTGGTGAGCTAGGGCTGGCCATTTTGTGAAGTCGAAGGGAAGTAGGATTGAACCATGCCTTGGGTAGAAGCAATTCGACATTTTCCAAGGGAGGCTCGCAAGTCAAAACACGATTTCACGAAGGGGAGGAGCGTGGGCAGTTGTCGATTTGTGAGATGAGTTTGGTATTGGGTTTAGGATGAAGATTTGCACCTTTGGCAAGTTTTTGAGGGGCGCGATCAAGTGGTGGTGGGAAGCGAACGCTTCCAGTCATGCATACGCTAGAGGAAATCACGACGTGGAGGAAGAACCAAGGTCAAATCAGGCAATAGTGGCATTCCTTCGTGGCCAGGATCAAGCGGAGGTGAAGGCATAGGATGGAGGTGCTTGGTCGGTGTAGTCAGCGACGAGAAGGGCAAACATGCGTTTAAGGTGAGAGTGTGTTAATTAATTTTATTTTCATCAATTGAAAATTAGTTATTATTCTATTAAAATGAAAATTTTAAACTTAAATAACTTATAATTTAATAACAATTGCATATGAGATAATTAGTGTGCTAATTATTTCTATTAAGTCGATTAATAGGTTCATTTATTTCATTAATAGGTAATCAATTTAAATTAAGTAATTTTTTGATTAAGTTTAATTAAAATTGAAAATTCTAATTTATACAAATTCGGAATTTACTTATACGAGGTTTAAATCTAATGGAATCGGTCAGCTGTGGATTCGGAGCTGCGAAAGCTGTGCAAAAGGATTTAAATTTGGAACGATTAGCTAACTAAAAATCAAAGGTGAGTTAATCTCACTCAATTTTGGATTTATCGTAATTAATTTAGTAGTTAAAATTAATTATTGACTGTTTGGTTGAATTGATATATTTTATCAGTAGATGTGATATTATATATAATAGTATATATATATATGTATATATTGGAGTGATTGATATTCTCGCATATATATAGTGGATGAGACCCTATGCACTGTGCATAATAGCGGATGACCATATATACTGCAATATCCCCCTCGAAGTGGGATTCATATTTTTATATTATATTAACATCTATGGATGCAGGGTAACAGGTTAGAGGAATCAACTAAAAATGTTGAATTTAATTCCATATATATTGATATATGATCTGTGTAAGTAATATGTGGTAGATTATAGTGCAATTTGAATCTATTGGATGCTATGGTAGTATTGGCCTGGACTTTGGTATTTTAAAAAGCTAATAATAAATGTTTTGAAGTTAGAAGGAAATGAAAAGGAAAAATTGGTAATAAAAATATCATAGTGAAATTTTCGGATTTATTTAAAGAGATGAATATTAGGTAGAATAAATAGATTGATTTCAAAATTGGGCTTGATAATTTTAGAAATAGGGATTTTGGAAATAAGTTAAATTAAAGGACTTTAAATGATAGAACTAAAGCAATATTGTTTAAGTGAAAAGGGATTTATTTTTTAAATCGAGATTTAAAGTAGTTAGGGAAAAATAAAAAGGAAATTTGAAAATAAAATATGAAATTGATTTTCCAAATTTAAATAAGATTATAAATCATAAAAAGGAAGAGAGATATGAAATTAGTGGGCTTTGGAATATATTGGGGTTATTTAAGGAATTAAATTTAAAAGTGGAATTGAATTTAGAAAATCGAATTAAAATTGATTAGGTGTTGTGAACAGTGATAAATGGGAAATGAGTCTACAGAATTCATAAACGAAGTTTATAAATAAGGTAATCGATGGATAAATGGGAATTATAAATTCACGGTGAGGATTCATAATGAGATGAGGAAATCGGGCTTAAAAATAAATGATAAATTATTTTTAGAAATGTGGAAAAAAGAATTTAAGGAATTGCAACGTAAATTAAATTGGAAATAAATCGAGAGAGTTTTAAAAATATTAGACTGGTTATTTTGGAATTAGAAAGTATATCTTATCGAAAACCGAGTTGTTTTAAAAGAATATCCTAAATTATTGACTGGGTAATTTAAAAAGGTGTTCAAGAATGTTTCAGAAAAATTAGCTATTTAGTTGTTTTAAATTGTTTAAAGTATATTTGAATATTAATTAAGTTATAGTCAGTTGGTTATTTAGAGGTTAATCAGTATTATTATTTTAAAAGGATAAATTATTCGATATTCAATATTATATAGTAACTTTTATTCTAAAGAGTATTCGCCTAAATTTAACATGGAAATCATCATAGAAATTTCATAAGTATTAATTTAAAAATTCTTAAATAAAGTTTTCGAGAAGTAAGGGTATACTCGCATGGCGAAATCGAAGGCAGTGAGTGCCTATAGTTAAGATTTGGATTTCTCTGGGATGGAGACATAACCCTTGCGCTGTGAATCCATGGTTTGATATCGCAGCCGTACTTTCCATATTATTTAAAAAAATGTTTTCAAATATTCTTTTTTCGAAAAAGAGATAGTTGGTGAATTTGCTTAGTCGATAAGATAAGTACATATACATTGGATAAAGAGATTTAATTTATTAAAATTAAGTTAAAAAGAGATTTGGAGTTTTTCTGTAACGACCCAACTTCCACACTCCAGGAAGTCGCATCGCTAAGAAGAAAGAAAGGGATAGAAAAGAGAAAAGAAAGGAAAGAAAGAACAGACCACATCAGAATCTCACAGCGGAATCGAATAAGTTATAATATATCACATAATACTTTACATAGTATCATATACATCAGAGTTAAACAGCTAGTACAACACAAAACTAGACAGTTATAAACATCTGTCTAGCAATTACAATTCAAGTATATCAGAGAAACAGACTCATCTCAACACAGCGGAACCACTACATATATCTACACGCTGAAGCCTCCTGGTCCATTTTCTCCTCCAGAACTCGTTAAAGCAATCCTGAAACACTTGACTACTCATACATAATATGAGTACCCAAGAGTTTAATAAAACAGAAAATTAACACTCAGGTCAGACAAGGGTCTGGTGTGAGTAAACGGGGATAAAAGTTGCTTAACTTTAGAAAACCTTTGAAAACAAAAGGGTATCACGTAAGACTTCCCACACATAAACATGGAAAAGTTTTTACCTTACGCTAACCAAAACATTTGATAGGAAATCCAGTGATATTATAATAGTGTCTAGGGTTTTCAAGTAAATAAGAAATAGCTGAAATTGTTACATGATTAAATTCCAGCTACTAGCCACAAAAGTGGGTAATACATACAAAACCGTAGGGTCACGTAGGGAAAATGGGTTTCCAACAATGGCAGGGCTACTGGGGTACCGCCTGTCACAGTACGTGGCCTAGATCACCGTACCGAGGAGCCACCCTAACTCCCCTGCAACACAAAGCCGGACCCGTTCCTTACTGAACAGTTCCGAACAAGACCACCTCGCAGATTGGTCGTCACCAACTGCCACACAGCCGAAATATAAAGGGACCTCTAGACAGGGGTAAATCTTGCTCTCAAGTGGGGGCTACCCACGAAGCTTTGCTGCACCTCCCATGTTTTAGCCATTCCCGGTTGATGAGGCTTGGGGCTACGATTACCTTTATAGGACATATTAATCTTAGAATGCTCATCGTCCACCTGACGACGTTCTGAAAGCATTCAATCCATACAAGTTCGTTCCGGGTTCGAACGAAACCGAAGGCATTATCTCGTTACACTCGTATTGGAATCACCCTCAGAGTTAACGACGATAACCCTTGCACTCTAAATCACTATCTCGAATCTATAAGCACTATTTCGTCAACTCATTACGAAATCACCCACAGAGTTATACTGACGTATAGCCCTTACACATCGAGTCTTCACTTGCTCCACTTGGATTAACGACCTAACGTTTAATTGGAATCGATGTTGTTTTCGGAATTCCAAATATGGAAACCCGATCCCGGTCTTATCAAAACCAAACGCCATCTTAATGTCCAAGTTGTACTTAAGGGTTAAACAATTAACTTATTTCATTATTATCTATTTTACAGAGATAGATAACTACATCTAACAATAGATAAGCACATTCATATCATAACAAATAATCTGTATCATCCATAAACAGATAATCATCACAACCAAATAATCCATCACAAACCATCATACTTAAACCAATCATCCATATCATACAGATACAACTAATCTCATTACTGAGATCACAACCATTCAATCAATAACATCCATAAGCAATGATTTATTAACCATCAATTGTAATTAATTTAAAATGAATTAAATTAATTACAACCATCTCTAATTAATTTAAATTAAATTAAATTAATTAACACATTTAAATCTTGCTTAACATCCATTAATTAATTAACCCAGTTAATTAATCATTCATTAAGTATTTAACTTGATTAAACATCTTTGATTAATCATTCACTAATTACAATAGGTAATTAGTCCTTAATTAATTTTATAAATTAATTAACCTTAATCATAAGTAATTAACATTTAATTACTCATTTATTAATTAATTATAATTAATTATATTTATCCTTAATTAATTACAATTAACTAATCACTTAATTAATTATTACTTAATCAAACAATCCTTAATTACATCATTAATATTAATTAATGGTCTTTAATATTTAATAAATTACTTAATTAAAATTAATTACATTTAGTAATTAATCTAATTATTAATCACCTTGATTAATATCCAATTAAGTAATTAAATATCTTTTAATTACTCATTTATAAATTAACTAACAAATCATTAATCATTAATTAATTCCTTAATTAATTCCAAAAGTAATTATCCAAATTACTAATTACATTCCAGTAATTATCAATATTACTTCTCTAAGTAATCCTGCTCCACTAATTACAATAAGTAATTACACTCTTAAAATCATCAAATGATTTATTTAAATTAATTAAACTAAATTAATTAACTTAATTAAATCACATATCAAAATTAATTACAATAAGCAATTAATTCCTTAATTACTTTAACAATTAATTATACTTAACAAATTACAATTAATTAGATTCAATTAATCAATCTAGTTAATTATCAAAATTAATTACATTAATTAATTACTAAATTATCCTTAGATAATTATCACCAATTATTAATTAACATTTCATTAATTATATACTTAAGAAAATTTGAATTAGATTAATTATCAAAATTAATCTAAACCATTATCAAATAATTAAGTAAACCCTTAATTATCTTAAATATTTTTCAAAATAATTAAATTACTTATCAATGACTCATCCAAATTTAAAATGTATTAAAACAATACATTTCTAAAAATTAAATTCAAATTCCAATTTATTTAAAGATTCAAATGTTTAATTATTTAAACATAAATCCAAATTAGAATAATTATAAACCTTAAAATAAAAATGAATGTTTAAACAACATTCATTACTTAAATATAAAGAAAGATTTAAAACAAATTTATTTGATTAAAATAAATTAAGCTTTGAAAATTAATTGATTATTTCAATTCAAATTTAAATTAACACTTCATATTTTAATTCAAATACTTTCAAATACTAAAGGAAATAAATTCTTTCAAGTTTAAACTTATTTGAAATGAAATTTCACTTTCAAATTCACTTTTAAACATTTGAATATGTTCATTCATTTTAAATTTAAAAACTGTTTCGAAATTAAAACTGGGTTTCAAAGAAACTTGAAACAGTTTTTAAATTGATTTCATACTAAGTTTAAACTTGCTTAAAACATTCAAATCTGTTCAAAAATTTAAAACATACAAAACTAACAAAAACCTGTTTGAATCAAAAACCTGGTTTTAAGAGCAACCTGAAAACTGTTTTAATTCTTGATTTAAAACTAGATTTAAATCTTGTTTAAATTTAAGATTTCATTTTTTTTTAAAACTTTGAATTTCACACTACATTTGAATTCAGTTTTTAACTTATACTTGAATCAAGTTGAAATTTAAAATATGAATTTTATTTAAACAACAAACTGCAAAATTACAGGTTCTAAAACCTGCAACTGTTCTAATATGGATTTAAAAACCAAATTTAAAACTTGTTTAAACTTAAAAGTTTCATTTTAAAAACTTTGAATTTCAAACTTCATTTGAAATTAGATTTAACTTGCATTTAAATCCAATCACAACTTAAAATATGAATTCATTCAAATTTCTTAAAAACTGCAAACTCTCTGTTTTAAAAACCTGAAACAGTTTTTATAATCTTGATTTAAACAGAATTTAAAACTTTGTTTAAATTTAAAAATTTCATTTTTAAAACCTTGAACTCAGAACTCCATTTGAATTCAGTTCCAATTCATACTTGAATTCAGTTTCCAACTTAAAATATGAATTTCATTCAAAAATTTAAAAACTGCATTATCTCAGGTATAACCCTGCAACTAACCCACCCGAGAACTCATCTATTTTACTTCGAGTTCTAAAACCCTTTGCTTCAAGTCAGAAATAAAAATACTCGAGCAATGACTCAAGTTAAAACCCTTCACACTACTAATATGTTACCTGAGTTCAACATGCAACCAAATCAAAACCTGGAAACCAATTCACCTGTCTCTCTCTCTCTCTCTGATCATCCATCACCAACATCTCCTCCATCCTCTCACATCAATACTCCACTAACATAAAGCATCTAACACCTGACATCACTAGCTTAACAGATTTTCCAAAAATTTCCACCTTTGTTTAAAACAGAAATGTTTTTCCCAACAGTTTAATTTAAACTGTAATATTTGTTCTTTTTTTTTAATTCCCAGATTCAAATATGTATTTGATTCATTTCAATGATGTTTGGTTTATTAAAAAAAAATACTTACTGTTAATTTTGTTCAGAGGTAACAGGACTTTTTTTTTATACACAACTAAAACATGATTTAAGAACATAATTTTGATTTATAAACAAAATTTACAATCCTGAATTTATGCTAACAACCAAACTTTGTTTACATATCAGTTCTACCAGGGAATCAAACCCAGAGTTAAGGGTTTTCTAATAACAATCTTAGTTTTAAAAAAAAACAACAGGTGTGCATATATTCAAGCAACAACAACATATATATAAGTTTACACAAGCATTCATCAATACACAATCACTCAACATACTCATTCACATGCAACTGATAACTCAAAGTCTAAGATCAATGAAGCATTGCAGTTTAAATTCAAGGCAGTTTTGATTTAGGGAAAACAGCTTGCATTTGATATTTAATGCTATAAATTGCTTTAACTTTGATTTTTAAAAGGAACTGTTTTTAAAAATAAAAGCTTACTCACCTTATAATTGAAGATGCAGAAACAAACTTAAGTGCAGATTTCAATTTCCAGGACTCCGTTTGAAATTGCATTTTGAAATGCATGATGCTCCTGGCTTTCATTTAGATTAAAGAAATTGCTTTTCTGTCTGATGTTGATTTTAGACTTTGCAACAGTTGAATTTTGCTTTACATGTTGAAGATGCTTGCAGATGATGATGCATGCAGACCCATCTTATTGCACAGATTTGAACTTGAACAGATCTTCATTTTGCAGATTTGATTGAAGTTGTTTGGGTTGCAGATTTGAGGTTATATGGTTTGCAGAAATTTGAAGTTGTTTGTAGAAATGGTTTGTAGATTTTAATTTGCATTTGTTTTGAGGTTTTAGATTTACTGAAATTTTGATTCAGGTTTCAAATGAGAAAATATGTTTTTATCAAATGCTTTGCTATATTTCTCCTATCAAAAATTTAAATAATGAGAATTAAAACAATTGACACTTGTTAACTTATTATGCTAATTGTTTTACAAGTGTCTCTTCTATTAATTAAATGATTAACACATATGCATGTTAATATTTAAAAGCCATTTCTAAATTTATAAATGTATTTGAATTTGTCTTAAACCATTTCTAATTTATTTTAGCAAGTTTCAAATGTTTATTAACACTAGCCTTTAAATAAATACATGTAAACTTTTTATAAAACTATATACTTACATTTTAATGTTTACTTGATTATTTTTTTAAAATAATATTCTTTATAAACTAAATTTCAAAAGAAAAGCAATTTTGAAATAAAATAAAACAAACTTTATTATAAAACAAAATTAAACTATATTTATTTTATAAACCAAAATAAACGCTCACTTATATTTCTATAAAAATATAAGAAAGATTTTTAAAACAAACTATTGAAAAGTTTACAATACTAATTTAAATTAGTTTAAAACAATTTACACATTATACATTAATATATAATAGTTATAAAATATTCTTTATTTAATATAAATTAAAATTAAAACCAAATCCTCTATTTACAATGTATAAACAATTATACATTATAAATAAAATATTTTTAAATCAGCAAAGAAAGATAAATTTATTACTTAAATATTTTTAACATTTGAAAACAATATCATTTAACAACTAAGTAATTATAATTTTCAAAAGAGAATTCCAGTTGAATTAAATTATTAAATCAATATTTCACATTTTAAAATAATTATCAAAGAAATTATTAAATAATTATTGCCTAAATTTCCGGGACATCACATTCCTCCCCCCTCAAAAGAATTTCGTCCTCGAAATTTAAAAGCAAAGGTAATTTAATAATCCCATACAGATTTTAAATTTAAAAGAGCAAACATATACTATCAACCAAATACTAGTAACCATAGCAACCAATTCATAACAAACAATTCTAATTACCCAGACAAAATTCTGGATAAAATTCCTTAGAGTTTCCCAAGTACAAACACCGGGACACTCGCCCTACAGAATCTAAACTTGCTACACCACTCAGATCTAGAGCTCCTATATATCTAGATCTACAAATCTAAACAGAATACAGGACTACAGACAAGTCCTGATCAACTCCCAAACCTCTCAGAACTACTGAGTCCAAAACCAGAGATAAACCATACACATACTCCCTCAAAGATACGTGAAAACAAAACAAATTCCAGCCATCCGAACTGGAAATTCAATCCTGTAGAACAAACACTCCACTCTCAAGAGAAATAGAAAGATCCAATAGTCATATCCACAAATCTCTCCTGATGATCCTGGGCTGCCTTCAACTTCTAGATCAATCAAATCTACCACACAGCTCTTCTACACAAATATCGAAAGACTACAAACATACTATTCTATACTGAAACAGAACAGGTGCACAAACATCCAAGCTTCCAGATCCAAAATAAATTTCCTGTAGAAATCCTTTGATCCAAGACAAAACTCAAATTCCCAAAGAATCGGGTGCTCCTATTCTGGAATAGCTGCCACCATGCTTCCACTGCGCAACTCTGATTTGAGAATGATGTTGATGAACACAAGTATAAACTTGATCAACTTATCCCGGAATATTGTTTATCAAATTCCATAAAATCTCAGTGACCTATCCGATTCGGTCACAAATACCACAGTAAAAATTCAACCAGAAAACTGGATCCAATAAATCCTGCCAACTTAAGCAGATCACATTCTTAAAGAATCTTCCTACTAATCTGATCCACCGGTAAAACTCCAAGAATCAAGTTGAAACAGAACTCAATCTCTTGATGCGGATGCAAATCTTGATTCCTTCGAAGATATCCAGAAAATACCACTTCGATAACTCAAACATCCTCTAAAGATGCTTCAATCCAAACAAAGCTCACTCAGAGAACTTCCGAACCATCGCAAGTCACTTTTGCGATTCCACTCAGTTCAGATTCCAAGAAATCGTTCTCACTTCAAAATTCAGAACAGCTAAAGCCTTCAAAAGAAGAAACTAGTGGTCCACCTCTTAACCACTAACATCACTCCCAACTGAGCTTCCAGAAGAAAAGGACAAGCTACACCATATGCCCGGACTACTGACTGAAGAATCACAGAGATTTCTGAACCATCGAAGAACAGGCCACTCACTGCTGCTACTGCTGCCAAAAATTCCTTATCCAAAAGCTCATCGAATCACAAAGCTACACCTGCCACTTCACAATAGAGCCTTCTAGATAAACAGATAACCCTCAGAAAACTCGCTCCCAACCAAGCTCAAAACACTCTGCCAAACTGAGTCTCAACTCAAATATAGACAGAACTCCTTCCTGAAGTTGCCAAGATACCCTTTGCTGGCTTCAGAACTTCCTACTAATCCGAACTCAAGAAAAACCACACACACGAGTGCAATCTAGCTTACAATCCAAATATATACTCCGAATCTCAAAAAGACTTCCTTCAGAGATCAGTAGAATCCTTCACACCAAACTGCCAAACTACTCAAGATGCCCAACACAGCCCTAGCAGGCCACTTCCAACTTCAAACACTCGAACTCCAACCATTGGTAGTTGTGTTACACACTCCACTACCCTATCTACCTTTATTACTTATATTGGAAACCCGAACAGGTAACCCAATCTAATAGGTAGAAATAAATAATATATATATATATATATATATATATATTCAAAATTACAAAAACGCTCTCTCAAGAAAACACCACTACAGAGCCTAGGTATTTGCTCAACCTAATGCTCTGATACCACTGTAACGACCCAACTTCCACACTCCAGGAAGTTGCATCGCTAAGAAGAAAGAAAGGGATAGAAAAGAGAAAAGAAAGGAAAGAAAGAACAGACAACATCAGAATCTCACAGAGGAATCGAATAAATTATAATATATCACATAATACTTTACATAGTATCATATACATCAGAGTAATACAGCTAATGCAACACAAAACTTGACAGTTATAAACATCTGTCTAGCAATTACAATCCAAGTATATCAGAGAAACAGATACAATTCAAAACACAGCGGAACTACTAAATATATCTACACGCTGAAGCCTCCTGCTCCATTATCTCCTCCAGAACTCGTCAAAGCAATCCTGAAACACTTGACTACTCATACGTAATATGAGTACCCAAGAGTTTAATAAAACAGAAAATAAACACTCAGGTCAGACAGGGGTCTGGTGTGAGTAAACGGGGATAAAAGTTGCTTAACTTTAGAAAACCTTTGAAAACAAAATGGTATCACGTAAGACTTCCCACACATAAACATGGAAAAGTTTTTACCTTACGCTAACCAAAACATTTGATAGGAAATCCAGTGATATTATAATAGTGTCTAGGGTTTTCAAGTAAATAAGAAATAACCAAAATTGTTACATGATTAAATTCCAGCTACTAGCCACAAAAGTGGGTAATACAAACAAAACCGTAGGGTCACGTAGGGAAAATGGGTTTCCAACAATGGCAGGGCTACTGGGGTACCGCCCGTCACAGTATGTGGCCTAGATCACCGTACCGAGGAGCCACCCTAACTCCCCTGCAACACAAAGCCGGACCCGTTCCTTACTGAACAGTTCCGAACAAGACCACCCCGCAGATTGGTCGTCACCAACTGCCACACAGCCGAAATATAAAGGGACCTCTAGACAGGGGTAAATCTTGCTCTCAAGTGGAGGCTACCCACGAAGCTTTGCTACACCTCTCTTGTTTTAGCCATTCCCGGTTGATGAGGCTTGAGGCTACGATTACCTTTATAGGACATACTAATCTTAGAATGCTCATCGTCCACCTGACGATGTTCTGAAAGCATTCAATCCATACAAGTTCGTTCCGGGTTCGAACGAAACCGAAGGCATTATCTCGTTACACTCGTATTGGAATCACTCTCAGAGTTAACGACGATAACCCTTGCACTCTAAATCACTATCTCGAATCTATAAGCACTATTCCGTCAACTCATTACGGAATCACCCACAGAGTTATACTGACGTATAGCCCTTACACCTCGAGTCTTCACTTGCTCCACTTGGATTAACGACCTAACGTTTAATTGGAATCGATGTGGTTTTCGAAATTCCAAATATGGAAACCCGATCCCGGTCTCATCGAAACCAAACGCCATCTTAATGTCCAAGTTGTACTTAAGGGTTAAACAATTAACTTATTTCATTATTATCTATTTTAGAAAGATAGATAACTACATCTAACAATAGATAAGCACATTCATATCATAACAGATAATCTGTATCATCCATAAACAGATAATCATCACAACCAAATAATCCATCACAAACCATCATACTTAAACCAATCATCCATATCATACAGATACAACTAATCTCATTACTGAGATCACAACCATTCAATCAATAACATCCATAAGCAATGATTTATTAACCATCAATTGTAATTAATTTAAAATGAATTAAATTAATTACAACCATCTCTAATTAATTTAATTTAAATTAAATTAATTAACACAATTAAATCTTTCTTAACATCCATTAATTAATTAACCCAGTTAATTAATCATTCACTAAGTATTTAACTTGATTAAACATCTTTGATTAATCATTCACTAATTACAATAGGTAATTAGTCCTTAATTAATTTTGTAAATTAATTAACCTTAATCATAAGTAATTAACATTTAATTACTCATTTATTAATTAATTATAATTAATTATATTTATCCTTAATTAATTACAATTAACTAATCACTTAAGTAATTATTACTTAATCAAACAATCCTTAATTACATCATTAATATTAATTAATGATCTTTAATATTTAATAAATTACTTAATTAAAATTAATTACATTTAGTAATTAACCTAATTATTAATCACCTTGATTAATATCCAATTAAGTAATTAAATATCTTTTAATTACTCATTTATAAATTAACCAACAAATCATTAATCATTAATTAATTCCTTAATTAATTCCAAAAGTAATTATCCAAATTACTAATTACATTCCAGTAATTATCAATATTACTTCTCTAAGTAATCCTGCTCCACTAATTACAATAAGTAATTACACTCTTAAAATCATCAAATGATTTATTTAAATTAATTAAACTGAATTAATTAACTTAATTAAATCATATATCAAAATTAATTACAATAAGTAATTAATTCCTTAATTACTTTAACAATTAATTATACTTAACAAATTACAATTAATCAGATTCAATTAATCAATCTAGTTAATTATCAAAATTAATTACATTAATTAATTACTAAATTATCCTTAGATAATTATCACCAATTATTAATTAACATTTCATTAATTATATACTTAAGAAAAATTGAATTAGATTAATTATCAAAATTAATCTAAACCATTATCAAATAATTAAGTAAACCCTTAATTATCTTAAATATTTTTCAAAATAATTAAATTACTTATCAATGACTCATCCAAATTTAAAATGTATTAAAACAATACGTTTCTAAAAATTAAATTCAAATTCCAAATTATTTAAAGATTCAAATGTTTAATTATTTAAACATAAATCCAAATTAAAATAATTATAAACCTTAAAATAAAAATGAATGTTTAAACAACATCCATTACTTAAATATAAAGAAAGATTTAAAACAAATTTATTTGATTAAAATAAATTAAGCTTTGAAAATTAATTGATTATTTCAATTCAAATTTAAATTAACACTTCATATTTTAATTCAAATACTTTCAAATACTAAAGGAACTAAATTCTTTCAAGTTTAAACTTATTTGAAATGAAATTTCACTTTCAAATTCACTTTTAAACATTTGAATATGTTCATTCATTTTAAATTTAAAAACTGTTTTGAAATTAAAACTGGGTTTCAAAGAAACTTGAAACAGTTTTTAAATTGATTTCATACTAAGTTTAAACTTGCTTAAAACATTCAAATATGTTCAAAAATTTAAAACATATAAGACTAACAAAAACCTGTTTGAATCAAAAACCTGGTTTTAAGAGCAACCTGAAAACTGTTTTAATTCTTGATTTAAAACTAGATTTAAATCTTGTTTAAATTTAAGATTTCATTTTTTTAAAAACTTTGAATTTCACACTACATTTGAATTCATTTTTTAACTTATACTTGAATCAAGTTGAAATTTAAAATATGAATTTTATTTAAACAACAAACTGCAAAATTACAGGTTCTAAAACCTGCAACTATTCTAATATGGATTTAAAAACCAAATTTAAAACTTGTTTAAACTTAAAAGTTTCATTTTAAAAACTTTGAATTTCAAACTTCATTTGAAATTAGATTTAACTTGCATTTAAATAAATTACAACTTAAAATATGAATTCATTCAAAATTCTTAAAAACTGCAAACTCTCTGCTTTAAAAACCTGAAACAGTTTTTATAATCTTGATTTAAACAGAATTTAAAACTTTGTTTAAATTTAAAATTTTCATTTTTAAAACCTTGAACTTAGAACTCCATTTGAATTCAGTTCCAATTCATACTTGAATTCAGTTTCCAACTTAAAATATGAATTTCATTCAAAAATTTAAAAACTGCATCATCTCAGGTTTAACCCTGCAACTAACCCACCCGAGAACTCATCTATTTTACTTCGAGTTCTAAAACCCTTTGCTTCGAGTCAGAAATAAAAATACCCGAGCAATGATTCGAGTTAAAGCCCTGCACACTACTAATATGTTACCTGAGTTCAACATGCAACCAAATCAAAACCTAGAAACCAATTCACCTGTCTCTCTCTCACTGATCATCCATCACCAACATCTCCTCCATCCTCTTACATCAATACTCCACTAACATAAAGCATCTAACACCTGACATCACTAGCTTAACAGAATTTCCAAAAATTTCCACCTTTGTTTAAAACAGAAATGTTTTTCCCAACAGTTTAATTTAAACTGTAATATTTGTTCTTTTTTTTTAATTCCCAGATTCAAATATGTATTTGATTCATTTCAATGATGTTTGGTTTATTAAAAAAAATACTTACTGTTAATTTTGTTCAGAGGTAACAGGACTTTTTTTATATATATACAACTAAAACATGATTTAAGAACACAATTTTGATTTATAAACAAAATTTACAATCTTGAATTTATGCTAACAACCAAACTTTGTTTACATATCAGTTCTACCAGGGAATCAAACCCAGAGATAAGGGTTTTCTACTAACAATCTTAGTTTAAAAAAAAACAACAGGTGTGCATATATTCAAGCAACAGCAACATATATATAAGTTTACACAAGCGTTCATCAATACACAATCACTCAACATACTCATTCACATGCAACTGATAACTCAAAGTCTAAGATCAATGAAGCATTGCAGTTTAAATACAAGGCAGTTTTGATTTAGGGAAAACAGCTTGCATTTGATATTTAATGCTATAAATTGCTTTAACTTTGATTTTTAAAAGGAACTGTTTTTAAAAATAAAAGCTTACTCACCTTATAATTGAAGATGCAGAAACAAACTTAAGTGCAGATTTCAATTTTCAGGACTCTGTTTGAAACTGCATTTTGAAATGCATGATGCTCCTGGCTTTCATTTAGATTAAAGAAATTGCTTTTTTGTCTGATGTTGATTTTAGACTTTGCAACAGTTGAATTTTGCTTTACATGTTGAAGATGCTTGCAGATGATGATGCATGCAGACCCATCTTATTGCACAGATTTGAAGTTGAACAGATCTTCATTTTGCAGATTTGATTGAAGTTGTTTGGTTTGCAGATTTGAAGCTATATGGTTTGCAGAAATTTGAAGTTGTTTGTAGAAATGGTTTGCAGATTTTAATTTGCATTTGTTTTGAGGTTTTAGATTTACTGAAATTTTGATTCAGGTTTCAAATGAGAAAATATGTTTTTATCAAATGCTTTGCTATATTTCTCCTATCAAAAATTTGAATAATGAGAATTAAAACAATTGACACTTGTTAACTTATTATGCTAATTGTTTTACAAGTGTCTCTTCTATTAGTTAAATGATTAACACATATGCATGTTAATATTTAAAAGCCATTTCTAAATTTATAAATGTATTTGAATCTGTCTTAAACCATTTCTAATTTATTTTAGCAAGTTTCAAATGTTTATTAACACTAGCCTTTAAATAAATACATATAAACTTTTTATAAAACTATATACTTACATTTTAATGTTTACTTGATTATTTTTTTAAAATAATACTCTTTATACACTAAATTTCAAAAGAAAAGCAATTTTAAAATAAAACAAAACAAACTTTATTATAAAACAAAATTAAACTATATTTATTTTATAAACCAAAATAAATGCTCACTTTTATTTCTATAAAAATATAAGAAAGATTTTTAAAACAAACTATTAAAAAGTTTACAATACTAATTTAAATTAGTTTAAAACAATTTACACATTATACATTAATATATAATAATTAGAAAATATTCTTTATTTAATATAAATTAAAATTAAAACCAAATCCTCTATTTACAATGTATAAACAATTATACATTATAAATAAAATATTTTTAAATCAGCAAAGAAAGATAAATTTATTACTTAAATATTTTTAACATTTGAAAACAATATCATTTAACAACTAAGTAATTATAATTTTCAAAAGAGAATTCCAGTTGAATTAAATTATTAAATCAATATTTCACATTTTAAAATAATTATCAAAGAAATTATTAAATAATTATTGCCTAAATTTCCGGGACATCACATTTTCAGTGGAAAATGAAATATGTGGTTGTATGATTATTTATTTGATAGTTAATTAACCGACTATCAAATTTGGACCCAAAACAAAACTTTGGAAATATCTAGAAGAAAACACGGGAACTATATGGTATAGTTACCGTTTGAGGTGTTATACTGTACATATAAACTCGATTCGTTCTTCTAGGACGTTTATAAGGAAATCGGTCCACTAACGGTTAGGACGTGATCTCCGATCTTATTTCGTCTGTTTATTTCATAAAGAATAGGGGATGAGTTTACCGATAAATATCGAACGCTGTTCGAAGAGAACGGGGTCAGATTCGTTATCCGAAAACCACTTTGATCCAATGAGTACGTTTTAGAAATGAAGACAAGAGCATGGAGTCGAAGATGGAATAGTGAAGTGCAAGGGCTGATAGCTACTAATCCTGAGGGTGATTCCAAAATGGATGTAGTAGGATTAGTACATTCAGTTTCGTTCGGATCCAGAACGGACTTTTATGGATGAATGCTATCAGTACATTGTCATTGGAGGACAATGAGCATTCTAAGTGAAATTTCTTTGAAAAGGTAATCATAGTCTCTAGCCACATCAATCGTGAATGAATGAAAAGCAGGGAAGATGCAGCAAGGCTAAGTGGGTAGCACCCAATTAAAGTATGTTTATCACCCTTCTAGATACCCTCGGATATTATTACTACGACTTATGGAAGGAACTCGAAAAGGGTGGGAACACCCGGGGTGATAGCATATTCGGCTTATAAAGGTCAGGGATAGTCCGGTCTTGTGTTGTAGGGGATCCCGACATGGTCTTCGGTACGCTGTTTCTAGACGTGTACTGTGATAGGTGATACCCCAGTAACTAGCCATTCGTATGGAATCCATTCTCTAATATGTGCCTTTGGAAATATCTAGAAGAAAACATGGAAACTATATGGTACAATTACCATTCGAGGTGCTATACTATATGTATAAACTCGATTTGTTCTTCTAAGAGTTTATAAGGAAATCCATCCACTAACGGTTAGGAGGTGATCTTCGATCTTATTTCGTCTATTTATTTCCAAGAGAACCGGGGTTTAGTTTACCAGGAAATATCGAACGTTGTTTCGAAGAGACAAGGGATTAGATTTGTTATCCGAAAACCACTTTTGATCCGACGAGTACGTTTTCGAAATGAAGACAAGAGCATGGAGTCGAAGATGGAGTAGTGAAGTGCAAGAGCTAAACGCTACTAATCCTGAGGGTGATTCCAAAATGGATGTAGTAGGAATAATGCCTTCGGTTACGTTCGAACCCGGAATGGACTTGTATGGATGAATGCTATCAGTACATTATCATTGGAGGACAGTGAGCATTCTAAGTGAAATTTCCTTGAAAAGGTAATCGTAGCCTCTAGCCTCATCAACCGGGAATGACTAAAAAGCAGGGGAAATGCAGCAAGGCTAAGTGGGTAGCACCCAATTAGGGTATGTTTATCACCCTTCTAGATACCCTCAGATATTATCACTACGATTTATGGAAGGAGCTCAGAAAGGGTGGGAACGTCCGAAATGATAGCATATTCAGCCTATCCAGGTCAGGGATAGTCCAGTCTTGTGTTGCATGGGATCCCCGCATGGTCCTCAGTACGCTGTTTGTAGATGTGTAATGTGACAGGTGATACCCCAGCACCTAGTCATTCATATGGAATCCATTCTTCAATACGTGCCTTTACAGTTTTGATTGTAGAGCCTAGTATGCTGGAATTTAATTAATGTAACAATTTCAGCTATTTGAATAAGTATTTGTACTTAGACACTATTATAATACCAGAGGATTTGATATAAAATGTTTTGGTTATCGTAAGGTAAAAACCCGTTGTGTTTATTTGTGGTGTGGTCTTACGAGATACCTTTGATTTTCAAAGATTTTGATAAATTTAATAATTAAATTTGAGTGTGTTTTCTCGCGTTGGTTTTCCAAACTGACTCGGGTGTTATTTTATTATAATGCTCGGGTCAGACCGAGTATTACAGATTCAGGATAGGATGCTAGGGAGCTCAAGAGATGAGCTAGATGGCAAAGACGTATTACCCGTATCTGATTTATATTATGATGTGTACTGTAGGCTGGATATTCAGTTTTTGGAAGGACAAGTTATTATAACTGTCTGGGGTTGTATATGGATGTGTTGTACTTTGATGATGTAATGTATAAATAACAGTTATAGTTCTTTTTGTATAAAGACCAGTTGTTATCTATTATATATATTCCGCTGCGAATGTGAGATTTTATGTTATTGTTTCTATCTTCTTCTTCTACCTCTTTCTTCTTTCCTTAACGATTTGGTATATCTGGCATTCGATTGCTCGACATGTAATACAATAGACGCATTAATGTCGATTTTCGAAGGTCAAAAATCTCGGTTGTGACATAAATGATGCATGTTGGTGATTTGTAGTATACTTCTATCCCCTACTTTGATGGGATGCGACATCTTTTATTGCATTGGTAAAGTGCGGAGTCGATGTTATGCAGCATAATCAATAACTGTAAGCTTTCTGGATCCTTTCATAGTAGCCCACGATGCATCATCATTTATATGATCCTTTGCTTTATCTTTGACATAATGGGCTTCGACATGTTGTAGTCATGCTTTCGATGTCATATATCTCCTCATGTATGTTTTCTTGCCTCCCTTTTGACTTTCTTATTGTCGACATGTTATCATATCTTCGGAATCATAGTTTGTAGTAACAAAAGGTCTTATTAAAATTCTATTTAAAATACAACATGCTATAGCAACTGCTTCAACCCTAAAACTTTTTGGCAATTCACTATCAATTAACATTTTTCTAGCACCTTCTTGTATAGTTCTATTTTTGCATCTACGGCTCCTTTTGTTATGGTGTTCTTAGAAAAGAAAAGTTATGTGTAATTCCTTTCTTATTACAAATATTTTCAAAGTTCTCATTTTTGAACTCTCCTCCATGATCACTCCTAATCATTTTAATTTTGATCGGCATTTGATTTTGGATTCTTTTAGTAATTTTTTTTTAACATTTCAAAGGCTTCACTTTTAAGTTTTAAGAAAATTATCCATGTAAATCTAGAGTAATCATATGCAATTACAAAGACATATATATTATGATTTATTGATTGTATTTATGATGGTCAAAATGGTCTAGGTGAAGAAGTTCAAGAGGTTAAGAAGTAGAAATCATATCTTTTGATTTAAAAGAAATTTTGTGAAGCTTTCCTAATTGATATGTTTCACATAAATTGTTAGCATTAAAACTCATTTTAGGAAGACCCCTAACAACTTCATATCTAGCAACTTTGGAACGGTGTTTAAAATTCAAATGACCAAATCTTTTATGCCAAATCCAAGGGTCATTAGATTCAGCCAAAAGACACAGATGGCCTTTAGACATTTCATATATAAAATGTAAATGTTACATTTCCTAATACCTTCAAAGATAATGTTTGACTCATTATCTTTGATGTTGCAATTATCATTTTCAAAATTAATTTTAAAACCCTTATCACAAAATTGACTAATACTAAGTAGATTATGCTTCAGATTCCTAACTATCAAAACATTATAAATAATAGAAGTCTTAGAGCTACCAACATTGTCGATGCCAATCACACATCCTTCTTGAATTATCTCCAAAGTAAACTAGTCCATCATCTTTGTAGATAATATCCTTCAAGATCTTAAGGATTTTTAGTCATAAGTGTAGATTTTTGATATTTGAACATCAGGCGTTGATTCATCGATAGACATATAACAAACTTGTTCCTATAATTCAACATATCAAGTGACTTTTCAAAACAATTGCTGTCTAATAACATGTTGGTTTCATAAAGTTGTTTTTCTACAAAAGTGTTAAAAATATTACTAGCCATTTAAACTTCCCAAAAATCAAATTATGAGTTTTTGGAAACCCAATGCTCTGATAACAAATATGAGTTGTGGAATTATGGATCTTAAGGCTAATTAAACACTAAAGGAGGAGTTCTAAAATTTATAAATCTTTTTAAACTTTCTTTCAAGTTTGATATTAAATCTCAAACTAACATCATAGAATTATACTATTAAACAACCACATATGCAATCACAAACAAAAATAAAAGAAGTAAAGCAAAGTAAAGAGTTAGCGAGATGACACTAGGGATTTCACTCTGATTTAGATTTCTCCTACATCCAGTCTTATAGAATTGCTTGTACATATTTCTTTTCGAATGCTAATCTTTAAACGGGCAGAAGGTAAACCTAATTACAATCTCAATTCCAAGGCTACGAAACACACCTTCCTGAGTGTTCGGGCTCAGGGTACACCCACTTGATTTTGATAGACTACAAGTACACCCACTTATATTTCTAGGCTACTGAGCACACCCACTTAATTTAGACAAGTTATAAGTAAACCCAAGAAAATACAAATAGAGTTTGATGGTTTTTCCAAAGAAAAATTCTTGAACTTTGAATACAATGGATCCTACAGCCCCTTGGACAGCACTTTAATCTTTGATTTGAGAGAGAGATGATACCCAAACAGTATGAAAATAGTGATTTTGAAGAGAATAGAGCATATTTATAATGTATTTTTCAAAAGAGTAAGAGGAGGGAAGAAAATAAGTTAATAATTGTCAAAAAATTCATTTGAACTCCTCTTTATATAGTGAATAAACAAACATGGTTCGCGAAGAGTTGCAATGTATAGACACTTCTTTTCAAAATTTGGAAAACCATTTGGTGGTATACATGTCAACATATCCTTTGGGCATATGTCGACATATGCATGTTGAATTTGAAAACTTGTCTCTTTTTTAAAATGTTCTGAAAATCCTATATTTTGTAAAATAGTTTGATACTTTGTAAAATGGTTTGAACATAGTTAATAAACATTTTGAACTTTGAAAAACTTTTATAAAATATCTATAAATTTATTTTGAAAACTTATATTGTTTTTAAAATATAAAAGATAGAAAATAAGAGAGAGAGATCAAAGATTGCTACCAAGGACTTTAACAATATATTATGACTCTATACACTATATTATAGTCTTGAGATCTTTTTATATCTAGGTCTTTGTACTCATGAGTCTTCAATTCTATTTTTTGAGTCTTTATACTGTACATTCTTCAATTCAACGCCATGCAATTTTCTACACTATATACCATATAACTTGGCAAAATATTAGTATCAATATTTTATAAGAATGTATATTTTTTATCAAGGTTGTTATGTGATGACCCGAATTTTTAACGTCTGTTAATCGGAAAATTAACTGATTTTATTAACGAGATATAAATTTTTGATGGGTCGAATAATTGAATTTTTGATAATTAAAATATCTGAATATAAATTAAGTGCTTAAGCCTTGGCTAAGAATAAAAATATAGATATAAATATATGTTTAAATAAGAATAAAGGTATATAAGTAACTTATAATGTTGTATGTAATATAAAGTAAAGCATATGTATATCTATATGTATAAAATAAAAAGGTAAACGTAGCAAAGTAAAATAGGATAAAAAAATCATATGTATAACTATATATACATAAGTATATGTATAGGTGTATATAATAGTATACATGAAGAATATAAATACATGTGTTAATAAGTATATACATTATTATAAAAATGAGAAAGATATGCATGTATTTGTACATTGTCAAAATATGGAAAAGGCATGTAAATACACATATGAATGGATATATATGTAAACAAAAGAGGGAACACATAATGAATGCAAGCATACAACCTTTCTAGTCAAGCTTACAACACATATAATCAAAGTAAAAATCATGTCACATGAAATCAAGCTGACATTTCAAATGAAATTTCTGATCACTAAAAATAAAAAAAATAAAAAAAAAATCTCAGCATGTAGCTTGCTCTGCACACTACTTCCCCCCTTTATACTCACACACACACACACACACACATACAAACCACTACTTTGTGGCCTTCCAGTTCAACACCCTCATAAACACAAATACACATTAATATCAAAACGAAAAGGATCTGCTTAAAGCTAGGAGGAAGATCAAAACGATAAAAATTAGGCTAGCAGCAAATTTATTTGCAAAAGCAGTGCTCTGTTCAAGTTTATAAGGTGAATAAACCTATTTGAAAAACAGTTTAATCCTGGATTTCATTTTGATGTTGTGAATGAAAATCATGCTATTACCTGAAATGCTCGAATTAAAATGAATGTATGCATGAATATGGGTGTTTGATGCCTGCATAATGCCTGTATATCTGCAAAAATGAACTCTGTTGTTTTTAACAGGTTTGGATTTCTTCATTGAATTCAATATCTCACCATGGAATCCTAGTTAGCATATGGTTTGTAAATGGAAAATGTTTGAAATCATGTAACATCACACCTAAAAATAATTACAGGAATTTTAGTTGAATATTCGGCTTGAAAACTTCTAAAGAACAGTGGAAAACAGAATTGGGTCAAAAATTTTTCAATTCAGCTTTAAGAATCGATTGCATAATAGAACTTGTTATAGTAAATCATGAATTATAGTGTGTAACTCATGATTTTTAGTTTGGGAATTTGTGTGTTCTCTTGAATTGAACGTCTATGATGTTTTGATCGATTTTTGTCGATCAACGACGAACTGGTCGACGTAATTGGGCTCGAAGGTCGAAGGGAAGACGAGGATCATCGAAAAAATACTATGATGATTTATCGTTGATCGTGGTGGTCGGAAATAGACTAACCAGGGTTTGACCGTTGTTTCTTATCGACGCGATATTTGGGGTTCGCGTGTCGTCGTGTGATGATCGGAGATGATCGCGTTGCTGGGGATTGTTGCTGGAAGGTGTGACGTAGCTTCTGTGAAGGTGGCTGGTGTTCTCGTGGTCGGAGGCAAAGGGGATGAGGGGTTTTCCGGTGAGTACTGTTTCTTGGTGTCGAGATTCCTGCTCGATTTTGATTCTGTGGATTTTCGTGCAATTTGGGTTCGCATTTGGGTTTGAGTAGGCTCGAGTGGCCATTGGGGATGGTCGCGATGATCGCCAAAGGTTGGCTCGATGGTTCAGGTGCACCGTGTGCACGTCGTACTGGGAAGTTTGGGTTTCTGTGTTTCGCTCGGGTGATTCTCGCGGAAACAAGAGAATGTCCCAAAGCTAATGAAGATGGTGGGAACTCGAAGCGAACGCGGGTTTGCCTAGGAATTGACTCGGGTAATGAAATGTGCATCTGGCTGAAGTTGGAGCTGTGTTGTAGAAGGTTCAAGCCTACAAATTTTCAAGGCAAAGTCCTCAAGTTTTGAATTTTTAAACAAGTTTTCAAAACAAATGGAATTCAAAATTTTAACGGTATTTGATTTTAATATATTTTCAAGTTCAAATGTATGGATGATTCATTTTAAGGTAGTTAAATTAAATTGGTTTTGAATTTAAAAGAGGAAGGCTCGGGTTGAGTGTGGGATTGGTCGTGTTTTACTCGAGTTAAATGATAAGAGGTTTTCAAGTTTAATGATTAACCAAAATCAAGTTTAAATTACCCTAACTATTATTCTAAATAGTAATTGTTTAAAATTGGGTAATTTATTTTAACTTAAATTAATAAAGTAACTTCTTAAGTTGTTTTTAAAAACTTAATTTATAATGTAATTAAGAAGTAACTAAGGAAATAAAATGATTTATCTTTAGTTAAACTTAAAATCTTGAGTAATTTAAGTTAATAAACCGAAGTGATTAAGGATAAATTTATAAGTTATTAAAGAGGAATTAATTAATTAATGATTGAGAATTAATTAATTAAGGAAATATAATTAATTGAAGGATAATTACTTGGTAATTAGAGATCAGTTAATTACTTAAATGATAAATTACTCAATGGAAGTAATTGAGAATTAACTACTTTGTGTAATTAATTAAAGTATGGATTAAATAAGATAATTTATTAAGGGTTAGTAAATTATAAGTGAGGTTAATTGAAGGATAATTAATCAATGGAAGTGATTAAAGGATAATTAATTTAAGTAAGTAATGAGAATGGGTCAAGGTTAATTAATTTTTGTAATTAATTAAGAGTTAATTACTTATTGTAAGTACAGTTAATCAAGGATGATTAATTAAGATGATAATAAAAGATGATTGATTAATTTGTTTGTAATTAGTTAAGGTTAAGTAAGGATAATCTAAATGGTTAAAGATTAGTAATTAATTTAATTAGAGATTAATTAAATTAATTTTGGAAGTGATCAATTTTGCTTATAAATGATTGAATGATGTTAAATGCATTGAATTGGTTGAGATCTCTGATATGAAATATTTTGTGATATGATATGTTTGGATGGACAGTGATAATGTGGTTATCTATCAAGATGCATTGATGTGTAAAGTGACATCTTGAATTTAAAGTTGAGTTGAATTTCACTTGAATAACTTAAAATGGTATTGAATTCAAAGAGACCGGGGTCGGATATCAGTAAATACCCGAACCCACTTCGAATTTGTAACCTACAATGATTCTTTATATATTGATATGTGCTATCAATAGGCCGAAATGGAATGATTTAAATGACTGGACCATTTAAAACTAAGTGAAGATACTTAGGAATTGGTTTGTGAATATAAGTGTTGACTATAACACATTGTGAATTTGTAAATTGGTACGAGTTGCCCCGGGTTTTATGTAGTTGTCTGCTTTGTATTCCATGTTAGATGGGTTTACTCACGCTAGTTTCCAGCCTGACCCGGGTGTTACTTTGATGTAATGCTCGGGTTAGACCGAGTATTATAGATTTTCAGGTAAGGACGTTCTGGAGCTCAGGAGGTGAGCTGGATGGCAAGAACGTATGGAGTGTTTCCGCTGTATTATATTGTTATATATCTGAGACATGATGATTGTGTATATCCAGTGTCTGTATATATATGTGCAACTCTGATGTATTATAAATGTATTTGACAGGTATAAAATTCTTTTGTAAACTGTTGTTATTTGATATTATATTTTCATCCGCTGCGAATGTGAGAATATTTGTTGTGTTTCTTCTTCTTCTTCTTCTATCTCTTTTTCTTTCGCTAACTATCTGGAGTTTTCGGGATCGAAAATTCCTGGTCGTTACATGTTATCTCAAAATCAATAGCTGAGGTATTAACAATTACCTTTGGGCTCTCTCTACCTAAACCAGGAGGAAGGTAACCATTGAAAAGGAATGCAATCTCATGTAGCAAGCTAGATTGTTTCTAAATCATATCTCAAAGTGGTGTAGCTCATGTACTCGGGTATGCAGCGTGAGCCATCTTCTCAACACTTCTTGTTATTTTCTTATTGGTCATTCTTTCGATGGATGTTCACTTCCCTTAGGCCGACTTTTTTGTTTTGCCTATACTCCCCGTCACTTTCAAATATGTTAGCCTGTTCTTCCCTCATGATCCCATTCGCTCTTTGGAGGAAGTTGGTCAAGGAAGAGGTTATCTACTTCTATAATGCTTTCTACATTCAGGACCAATATCGCACCCCTGAACAGAGGGCGATTACCAAGCTATTCTTGTCCTCTCCTCAAGCATCGGTTTACTCTTTGTTGAAGTGGTTCAAATAGGAGTAGAGGGACTCATTCAGGCCTTGTCTGATGTTTCTTAGCTCACTCTCCATCATAATCCTAGTTTTCAACATGAAGAAGCGAGTTTTGAAGTTGTTGCATCGTTTGGGCCTATGAGTGTATACTACCAGCCTGGAGGTGAAGGAACCGACGGGAAGCTGGTCCAGTCAGGGTCGAAGGAAAAACAAGACACTTGGCATGCCACGAAGTTGGCCGACATCGATTACCAAGTTAAACGTTGTACTATGGTTAGATGGGTACTATTCTCATCATACTTATCAGTGACGTAAAGCATACCTTCAGTAAATGTAGGTATTTACAACTTCTTCAAAGAAGGGTTTTGCGTTTTTATCATCCATCTGATCCTCACCTTCGATGTTTCTAGCTTTAATCATGTGCATTTGCTAGGGTAAGGCTACCATTTCTTCTTGGGTACCAGCCTCTGCATGCTACAGATGGCGCTAGCCCCTAACTAGGGATAGGGATCCTCGACGGTGATAAGGTGAAGGGGAACAGCGATGGTGGATCAGGATAGAAGGTCTATTGTTATTAATTGAGGATGATCTAGATCGATAAACCTGAGTGGACCGATGGTTCTGTATTTTCACGATTTATGGCTCATCCATCATCACTAAGATGGTCAAAATGCTGATCGTGTCCCCTATCCATTCCCTAAAGGCGATCAAACGCTGAAAATTTTCTATTGAGGAGGAAAAACAATCTACTTGGGCCTCTAGATGCATAACTGATTTAGGTTTTAAGATGTTACGGGTACACCCTTATTTATATGTAGGACACAGGTTTTTATTATGGTAAGACCACCTCCAATGGGAGTTTCAACATGACCATCCCATGGGCATCATGCATTTTTGTAGGTGTTGGGCACAACAGGCTAGATGGGAGTCCGGTTAGTCACTGGTGGGACTACCAGGATAAAGTTCACAATTATTTAGGAGTCCATTCTTGCCCTGAGGTCGTTCACATCACAAGCAAGTTACCTTATACAAGTCAGGCCATTTATCATGTTAAGCCGTATGTCATTGCTCAACCCTGGAATGGGACAAACAGCACTAGCCCTAATAGCTTGGTTGGTGTTATGACCATTGAAGCTAGCAGCTTCATTCTTACCATGGTTTTGCATGGTGTGAACTTGAGAGGATTTTATAGAGAAGAAAAGTGAAGAAATATGAGACCTTTTAGGGAAGGCCCTCTTTTTGGTGCCAAAATATTGATGTAAAATTTGGCCAACGTTGAAATTATGGTTGAGATCCGATGTTAGCAAAATTCACTCACCGATATCTTGATTTAAAAATGTAAATTGAAGAAATAAACTGCATGTAAGCAATGAGACACATGATTTAAAGTGGTTCGATCAAAGTTGATCTACGTCCACTATGAAGATTTTCTTATTACTTTTCTTCTCTTACAAAATTTTTGGTTACAAGAGATAATAACAAGAAAATAAATGCTTAAGAGCTTGAATGTTCAACCCTTGCAAAAATGCTAGTTTGGCTATATTTAAAGAGATTGGAATTCAAGTTGGACGAGCAGCAAGCGCCTAAGAATTACTCTCGATGGTTGATTCGGTTGTTCGATTAATATGTATGCTAGCTAAGATGCTAGCTGCTTTATATGGCCTAGATATTTTCCACTTAGCGATCCATACCTGAGTATGCCTTATCAGGGAAAGATGACATAGGATCGAGGACTGGTTGTGCAGGGGTACTTTGCCAAGGTCGTAGCAAAGGACAAGGAGTCATTATCACATAGTTCCACTTTTTTCGGATGAACAATATCTTATGTCCTAGTATTTTTAAAGAAACTGCACACTCATGTTTCTTTTTATAGGGGAACTTATGCATCTGTGGCCAAAGTCTGCCATATCAACACCAAAGGGCCACATAAGGTGCGAATGGTCGAGATGGAAGGCGAGCGGGGGACTTTGAGGACAGATATAATTAGGGTCGTTCGAGGTATGAGTGAGGCCATTGTCCCAGTTGCTCGGTTGTTGTTGACTATTTTTCATGTTGGACTATATTTATCACCGTCGAGGACCATATAGGCTCTGCATGGTTTATGAATGTGCCGGTGTCGGATGGACCGCTCCAAGGTGGGACCTATCTGTTCCAACCTGTTGTGGACATCTGGAAATGGGTAAGTTGAGGTATCAGCTTTTGGAACCATGCTGGCCAAGATGTGGGTATGTATATGGGCCAAGGTGCAAGCTAGTAGGAATACACAGGCCAATCCATATTACACTTGTGAGAAAATTGAGTAATGGTATTATTTGAATTTATATTAAAAATATTTTTATAAGTTATTATAATTCAGATATCAATTATTCAAAGTAAAAATACATGTGTATGTGTGTGTACAAAAATTATTTCATCATTAAATTTACCATTAAATATTTGTTATTTAATTTGATAACGAATATTTAGTGCATGATTAATAGAAAGGAAAATTTTGAAATTTTCCATGTTTACCTCTTTGGCCGAGGCACTTGATCCAAAAAATCATACTAAATATCTCGTGATTTTCAGTTGATTTGATCATGCACCAAATGCATACGTGTATGGGTTTTAGTATATCGTAGCATACATGTTGGATCCTATTCCTAATGCATATGGTATCCTTTTAATAAGCTCACGCTTTTCTGATTTGAAATGTAAAGTTCTTTCTATAAAGGATCACTTCGAGTCATGTAAAAACATTTCCTTTTCTTCAAATTTCATACCAAATATGTATGTTGTTTTGTACTTAGACTGAGATGATCCCAATATTCTAATTAATCCATTTCTGTTGATCCCTTTTGCATATGATACCCCCACTAAAATCCTACATCAATTAATTCTATATGCAGTTCTACTTTATCTGATTGTAAGCATAAGTACGTCATTACTAATTGATAGCAAGTCGATTGTGCATAAATTTTTAATAGAAATGTCATAGTACCTTATTTATTCCTTTCTATATGCACATGCTTCCTCTATGCGACTGTGATCAAACTATTCGATTACATTGTCTAAAACACATGTTACAACTTCTAGATGATTATTTTAATATCATGAGAAGATCTTACAAGTTTACAAGCTCTATTACTACTCCAGCTAAACTAAATAACCTTTAGCAGCAACATTCAGATAGTTTCATCCAAATTGTAATTTGGATATACCATTTTAACAACCATATACCATGTATCAGAGTCATAGTTGCGACAATTTCAAGTAGAATCCGAATGGAGTTAAGCATTGCAATAGGAGAAAGATTTCATTACAATCAACATTTTGAACTGGAAAAAAGATCATTTTTCCCAACAAGCTTGCACTATGAGTCTACACTCTTCCATCTGCATCAATCTTCTTAAACAAAGGTTCCACTCTAGTGGATGGGCGTTATCCCTTTGAGAACATTCCAAAATCCAATATTTGCAAGTGTACATGGAACCTCTTTTGGATTTACAGCATCAAGCCATAACGTAGAGTCTATACTCACCATGGCTCATTGGAAATTGAGGGGACTTTCATTATGAATGATATATGTATCCTTCTTTCCACTAATTAGAAAATCAAAGTTTCTTACCAATGTGCAAGATTTTCTATTAAACCTTTCCTACATGGTCTATCCTTTTAGGTATAGTGGAATTTGTATCTGCTTGAGCAGTTTGCATAGTAAAATCTTGGATCTCATCCATGTTCATTATACTACCACTAACTTCTCTAGAAAGAAATTCCCTTTTTTGAAGATGACATGTCTTGGAGTGACGACTTTTGTTCCTTAATAAGATAAAATAGGTATTCTAGTATATCCTATAATTTTATGCAAAACTAATTTAGTTTAGGTCATTAGAGCATACTTCTTTAATGTATGCTACACAACTCAATATCTTAACCGATTTAAGATATGATTTTTCCCCATTCAATTCTAGTATGGAATCATAAGCATATATTAGACGGTATTATATTCTAAGTGTAAGCTACAACCTTTGTCGCATATCCCTAAGAAAAAAGTAACTTAACTTCATTTATCGTAAATAAAACCATGTCCAACAAGGTTCGATTTCTACCTTTCAAGACACAATTTTGGTGCAGAGCATAGGGATTAGTGCTTCGAGAGAGAATCGCAGTGTCTTTTAGGTAGTCTTAGAGTGATATACAAGATACTCAACTCTTCGATTCTGTCTAAATATTTCACTCTTTTGCATGTTATATTTTCTAATTTCATTTTTCACTTTCCGAATTTATCATAGACCTATGATTTGTGTTTTATAAGACATTCATACTTAGAGAATCATTTATAGATGTCAAGAAGTAATTTGATCCGCTTTTGATGCTCACGGACATTCAACTTCATATATCTATATGCATTAGTCCTGAGAGTTCGACAACTCTTTTATTCTCCCACTTAATGGGAAATTGTCTATATTCACAATTCATAAATATCATATGATTCAAAAATCAAATGAAAGGAGATAGCTTTCGTTTCTTAAGTTGCACAATCATTTCTCAGTGGTATGGTCTGGTCTACAGTGCCAAATGTAATAGTCATTCATTTATATTCCTTCCTTTTGTATTTTGAACAACTACAAGTCATTATTTAGAACTTAAATGTCATTATTTAAGTGTGCCGAAATAGTTTTGTTATAAAATGAATATTCGTGATATTTTTATTAAAATAAGGTTACATGCAAATTTCATCTAATATAAAATGACCATTATGTCATTATAATTTTGGCATATAATGACAGTAGCTAAAATTTAGATGCGTTTAATAATAAGTGTTCCATGGTACTCTCCTATAGCCTCAGCTGCTATGATAGCACTATTTACAATGTGAAGTTCCAATAAGCCATTCTATTACCTTTATTATATTTTAAGTCTTTGTAACAATCATAAAAGAGATATCTAAATCGATATATGTCAAACTGAAGGAGTAGATCTCATTGAAAAGATAATCTATAAGACAATATTTTTGAAGGGAATCATATCCCTTCTTTCCCAACATCTAACTCGAAGAATTTAGTTTCCATTTCCCTTCCTTGACCAATGATGTAAATCACAATTCTCTTATTTCCCAGCCAAGCTTTAAATACTACCACCATTTAGCTTTTATTTCTTCCTCTTATATGGTCAAACCTTTAGAAGAAAACAATCATTAGATCATACTTCTTTAACATAACCGCCTTTCAATTATCCTTAATATTTTAAGGGGATGGACCAAAATGCACCTCAATGAGTTCATTAACATAGATGGATCAAACTAAGTCATTAGTGATCAAAGAACAAGATCTACCTATACGTTTTGGTCTAGAGTCATATTTCAACTCAACAAGTTTCTCAATGTACTTAATCATATTATGCACATAATCTTGCACTACGATTCCTTTCCCATGTTCGAATGAAATAGTTCCTTCGACTCCCATAACTTGCGAAATAAGACATTTCATTATACAAATGTGGAATGTGGCTGTATATGGAATGAATATACATATTCTTGTGTTGTATTATAGTTTTCAACACTTGGCATTGAGGAAGTTCGCAGTCGAGTAACCAAGATTTGAAATTTTTAATCTTATTGATAATAATGGTCGTACTATTTGACTTTTAAGAACTAAGGAGGTAACATACGAAAGTTTTGTTGGAGAGTATTATATTACTGGAACCAATATAAAACCAAATATCAAAATTAATTTATTGAAGACAATAGAGTTCAAAATGTTTCATTAGATATAAAATTGAATATCGAAATTAATTTATCCTTATTCTTAAATTATTTGTGTGGAAAAAAGAAATATTATTTAATCTTATAAAACAAAAGAAAAGAAAACCTCTGTTCATGCAGTCATGTTTGGTGACTAAATACATTTCTAATTTATATTGAGCGCTTACGCCTTAAAATTAGGTCTTTACCCTAGATTTTTCAAAAGAGAACTGGTCGAATTATCCTTTTTCATATTAATGTTGATAAAGCAAGTACTAAAGAGCCTTGTTTTAGTGGATGTAGCGGAAAATAGCGACTTAAAGCAGATCTATTATTTAACAGCGCTACACTGAAATAACATAGCAGTCGAAAAGCGCTATACGCTATGATGGGGATTTTGTGGGTTTTAGAGGGGTTTTAACTACATAATGCATTAAGTACAAGTATATGAACCTTGAATGTAATTAACAAAGTCATATAGTTTGTCTTATTAACCTAAGGACACCCAAGGCTTCTTTAGAGAATATAAACAGCTTGAGTGTGCTCAACAATTATTCAGATACCACAGTACACCGATTTGTGTGTAAATGATAGGAAGCAACCTTTAAATATAAATTCATAATTTATAGAAACAAATTTGAGTGTTATACATAATAAGGGATGACGGATACCAGAAATCCTATGACATGCCATAACTTGATATATCAACATTCCCTTATATTTTACCGAGTTTACTATTCGTAATATAATATAATTTTAACTCGTTAAAATTACTTATTTAATCGGTTAAGTTATAACTTTTATAAATATATTTTATTTCAAATAATTTTGATATTACATTAACAACATTTATAGTTTATTTCTTTAAGTGTAGAATAAAATTATACGAGTGCACTCCACATTTAAAGAAACACTCATTTTGCTCAAAATATTTATAGTTTATGTAACGAGCCTAGTTTCGATTACCTAAAATTAGATGAAAATATGATTTAATACAGTGATAATTTATTAATTTGAATATTTATGGATTTCTATTTCAAAACTTAAATGGAGATTGGAATAACATGGAAGAGTATGTAAATGGTTTTCTAGCGAAAAATGTATATTTGGAGATTTTAAGTGTAATAATAATATTTCTATGTGATTTAATTATTTTGTTTTACAATAAAAGAAAATGATAAATTTAATTAATGAAATAAGGATTCGAGAACCATTTTAATTATAAGTGAAACTTCATGATTTATATTATCACTAGTAAAGTTCATAGTAATTAATTTGATGAGAATATATTAAATCTAGCATAATTAGGATTTCTTGTTTAAATGGAGATTTATAACCTAATGGGATATTAGTTTCCTAATTATATTGAGACTGATAAGAATGGTTTCATTATTTAAAAGTTGAGTTGTAAGTTTATTCCATATGTTGAAATTAAAAATGAAAGAAATGAACTAGTGTTGATTTTATAAAAATAAAGTTAATCGTAGAATCAATTCATATCTTAAAAACAATGTGTGTAAAGAGCGTTTTATTTGATATTTAAGATAATATAAGTTTTAATTCTTCAGTTGGGATATATTCAATCCTAGGCTCAAATAGAATTTAATTAGCTAAGCAGGAGTTGAGAAATAATCGCCTGTACGTTTATTTCCTTCTAATATCTCATTTCCACACTTACAGACTGAAGTTAAGAAACTTACAGTAAACTCTATTTTTTCCCATTTCTCAAAAACTCTAATGTATTGTTCCCAAAATCAACCAAATTAAAAGAGAAATTTATCATTTTTGGAGTCTATGTTCTTAGGTAATCTATTCTAACCATTAATACATCTTATGGTCCTTATTTTCAGTTTTTATCCTTGCAATTGAATTGTGTATTTGGGTCGATTTCTAAGATCTTTAGGAACAACAGCTGTGAGGAGTTAAGAAAAGGTCCAAAGCAGTAATAAACTCCTTTTCTTAACCATAAGCTGAGTAATCTCACGAATTCTAGTTTTATTACATATGCATGTGGGTAATTGCTAATGGTTGAGAAAATAGTTTGATTTTTATCTCAGTTTTATGTTTAGCCTATTGTTCTAATTTCTATCTATCGGTAGTATCATTGTCTACTAATTTTAGTTGTGCTTCCCTCACTCATTTTCTATATCAAGTATTGAGTGTGTGCATGCAAGTGTTGGGGGTTTTTAAAGTCTAATATATTGCCAGAAACAATGAAAATCATTATCAGAGTAATGATCATTGGTGGGGAGTCATAACCTAGAGCACACAAGCTTTCGGTCTTCCCACCGGTTGATCGGTCATATAGGATTGGTCGACTGGTCCAGAACCTGGAGCACTGTTTGCTCTAGGCATTTGCTCCTCACCCTAGTCTTGTTCTTGCCTTGTTTTAGATTTTCTTTCTTTGCTTACTGCCTTGTTTTGATTGTTTTAGTACTATAAAATGCTTCTGATTTTCCAAGATTTAATTCTTATCATGATGATTTGAATTTTATAATAAGTTGGGTTTGAATGAATGTCAATTTAATATATAATTATAGATACACACATATATTTCATAATTTTTGCAAAAGGATTTTTACAGCAATTTATTTAATAAACCAACATAATTTCTATATCCTTTTTTTAGATAAAATATTCAATACTATTTATAATATGGAAATCTTATTTCAAAGCTTATCAAAACTCTTTTCTAAGTATATATTTTGAAAAGGTTTTCATAATTGATTTTACTATATAAATTATTGTTTCATTAGGATAAGAAATTAAATTAAACGATTTAGTAAAACAAGTGGTATGGAACACTTGAGTTTATTTTATTAATCAATTCCTAAACTTATTCGATTGAGCCTTATTTTATTCTCGAGTAGAATTTATTAACGTACAATAAATAATTGAGTAAACCTATGCGATTTAGGACATACGGTAGTTACTCGATTAGTTACTATTTAGAAGTAGATAACACTTATTGAGACAAGTTTACAGGCTTTTCTTCTATGTTTTATCCATTTACGGAAGGATTTATGAATTATGGGTTTTTTTCTCATCTACGCAGATTTATGCTTGTTTCTATTTTGTGGGTTTTCATACCCATTTATGGGTCCTCTGAACCATTTGTGAATAATACGCATGTTCGGTGAGTTTATATGTTTACCAATCTGTGATACTTTTAGGGGCCTTCCCTTTGTGTTTCTGGATTTCTATTTTAATTTTTGGATTTTATGAGATTTGTATTTCACCACATAATTCTTGGGAATTGCTTTTATTAGCTAAAATTGGTTTTGGGATTTAATGAATAAGATTTAAAAATGTTAATATTCTTTTGAGTTTTAACACTATATGGATATGTGTTCTTCTTTATTGTACCATTATCACTATTATCTCACATTTACTTAAATTATAACTAAACTGACCTATTTATTATTTTAACATTATACTCGGGTCAGACCGAGGTGTTTCAGGTACTTCAGCCTGTTGACTTTAGGGTTGGACTAACTTGATGCTATTTTATATGCTTTATAGACTAGTAGCATAGTTATATATGTAGCCTATCATGTATACGGAGATAGAGACTCATTTTATTGTATATTCTTTTGGATTGTCTTATGTATCTCATATGTATATCATGGATCTCTTATGACCACCCTTTTGTATTCCTGTCCATGTATTATATCGATATCTCTTTCATCTTTGTGAGATATGTATATTTCTCTGTTGTATTCTGTGATTCTATGATATGTAATATTTTATATTATTCTGAATTATTTTCTGAGCCATTGTATTACTATTTTACGCTTGGATCGGATATGCCGAACCCTATCTTATAAGGAAAGAAAAAAATAAAAATGTTCGCCCAATTCGACATATCGATACTCGCCAAAGCAATAACACGGATGGTCTCTCATAACCAGCCTTATTCTCCACATTAGCAGAAGATATTACATAATAATATCCTTTGTTAATGAGGGTATAAAGGTGGGGCATTACAACTTGGTATCAGAGCCGAGTTCGGAACAATATATGAAATTAAAGATGAGAGTCTATTCCTAAAAGTGTTTTAGAAACCGTCCCTTAGGATTTTGAATATGATTCTTCCTTATTTGGAACTAGAAATATCTTGATATCAAACTTATATGATCCTATCTTTTAATTTTTACCATGGTATAATCTTTTATCTAATCCTTTATTGAGAAGAAGTGTGATGAGCTGTAGTAGAGCCAAATATCCCGATGTTGGGCAAACCAGCGGCCCAGCCAGAAAGGTGTATTCATGTCTTCCTAGCAGCTTATGGATCTAGTAAAGAATGCCCAAACTTCCAGTTCTTCTTCTGATTCTTCTCCATGCAAGTCGGGTTTTGCACGCATATGTAATGATTTTGCTCTTTTAGGAGAGAAGCCATTTAAAGGTACAGGAAGGAGTTATGTAGGTTCAAGCATGGCTTAGGACATGCGAGGGCATCTTTTCTCATATGGGCCTTTTAGGTTTTCATAGAGTTTAGGTGGCTTCAAGTTTGCTCCAGGAGCGATCATTGGATTGGTATGTGTTATCCCGCTTTTTGGGCAAAAGCCGTGATATCAAAGGATTGGTCAAAAACAGAAAACAGTTCACCTCAGAGATTGGTCGTATTTCACTTCACTATGGATATCGATGAATTCTGTCCGAGCCCGGATCGGGCCGCAATTGATAAGGCATGACAAGAAAGACCATAGAAGCCAGCATTTCAAATTTCAAGTCAATCCGAGGTCATACGCTCAAGTTATGATGGATTCAAGTTAAGAAGGTGCACATTGCTCGGTTCGAACCCATCATGTTCGAACCCATCATATTCGAACCCATCGTGTTCGAAACCATCGTGTTCGAAACCATCTATTTCGAACCCATCATATTCGAACCCATAGGAAGAGGCGACATTCGAATTCATCTAAGGAACTCCCTACTTCGAATCCATCACAAATTCGAGTCCTTCCTATGCTTCGAATCCACCACAGCTTCGAATCCATTAATAGCTTCGAACCCATCACAGCCTCGACTCCATCGCTCACCTTCGAATCCATCCATCATCTTCGACTCCATCACTCACCTTCGACTCCATCGACTTCGACAACTTCGAATCGATCCAGGGCGCATTTGGATCGATTCGAACGAATCCACTCCATCGATTCGAAGACGACCTTCGAATCCAACAAAGCGGCTAAGCTAGCACGAACATGGATCGGCTCGAAGACAGGCGCGCCCCAATCGATTCGAAGTATTCGCTTCGGCCATGCATCGATTCGAACGAATCGATTCCATCGATTCGAACCAAACAGCATGCCGAACACCCAATTTCGAACCGATCATAACTCCCAATCTACTGATCCAAATCCCATGAAATTTTTACAGAAGTTTGTCTACATGATGAAGAACGTCCATGCCAAGTTTCATCGCAATTGGACAATTTTTTGATCGATTCGAAGTTCACTTCGAATCGATCCCAAACTGGGCACGCACTTCAAGAACGCGGGCTTGTGGGCCCCCCGTCACGTGCCAAGCAGCCTCTCCATGATTTAGGCGGGATTTTGGCCTTCCACACCTATAAATAGAGCCCCTGGTCATTCAGAGAAGGGGTCGGAGAATTTGGAGAAGAAGAACAAGCCTAAACGCTGCCAGAATCACTCCATACTATCTCAATTGCTGTTAATTTCGAATTTAAGTCCATTTGCTGTTGTAATTTGCTGAAAAGCACTTGTAATCTTCAAGTATTAAGAAATAAAGTGATAAAACTTCATAGTGGACGTAGGCGCATGGCCGAACCACTCTAAATCCTTGTCTTCTGCGCAATTTACTTTTCTGTGACTTGGAGTTTTTGTTAGATAGTCCCTATTTCCAATTCAGGTTCTTCATTTACTATCTCTTCAAAAACTTCCGAAGGATGTTTGCCCAATTTTGGTGCAAACATTTTGGTGCTTTCACTGAGAAAGAAAAAGAACCAGTTCTTTCTCCCGCTCCGTGGATCTATCTTCGATACCGGATTGCACAAATCTAAGAGGGAGATCCAGACTTCAAATTCAGATTCCATCCATTCTTTTCAGGTTTGCTCAAAATCTAGGACAGGAATCCAACCTTCAGGATGGTTAGTACGAGAACCACTTCCAACATTGGTAACCAAGAAGGTCAGGATAGGCAGAATCCCGCACAGCTACAGTCAGCCAATCAGGATGCCGTTGGGCAAACGGATCAGTCGGGTCCGGTTACAAGACAGGAGTTCCAAACATTACTGCAGGAATTAACTAAAAGCCGACAACAGCTAACTGAGCAGCTACGTGTCAATGCTGAATTGGCTAACCAACTAAACCACCAAGGGCGAAGGAGATCAAAGAGGGACCACGCTCCGCATTCTTCCACGGAAAGCTCTGCCTCATCCGACTATGACGGCAGATCTACGCGCCCCAGGCTAGACGGAAGTCATGCGCATGCTTCTGGTCTCCGGCAAACGTTGACTGTTGGGCAAATAAGAGTTGGCCCCTCTGCCAGTTTTCATACGGGACCCTCCTCTCGAGGAGGCACTGTCCCACAGCACACTGCAGATAACCAAGCCACCGTAGTTGACACAGGAGTTGACACCCGAAATCACTCCAGTCCAAACTACCACCCACAGGAACGTGTCCCAGGACCGAACATCCCAGAAGATGTCGAGCCAAGGAGGCGAGATTCGGATCGTCGACAGCGCCCGATCCCACCTCGCACTGTGGAACCAGACCGCACTTTGGCTCGACACCCTTCGAATACAGCAACACCTGATCTCTCAGCTATGGTCCGCCAAATGGTTCGCGAAAGTCAAGGTTTGACAAATGACGATTGGGGGATCTCTCGAAGTCACACCCCGTTCACTGATGACATATTGTATGCTGAGCCTCCCCGGCGATTCAGGATGCCGGCTTTGCCCATGTATGAAGGAAACTCCGACCCTAGCCAGCATATTCTAAAATACGAATGGTCAATGACTGCTGCAAGAGCTGATGATGCAGTAAAGTGCCGCAGTTTTCCTATTTCCTTGGGGGGGATTGCGACAATGTGGTTTACACGATTACCACCACGGTCTATCTCCTCGTTTGACCAATTGGCAACCAAATTTATCGAACAATTCCGTATACACATCGCCAGGCCTAAAGATGTAAACACTTTATCTAGTGTCACTCAAGCCCCTGGGGAGACACTCAGGCGATACCTGGAAAGATTCAACGCCGCCTGCGCAGAAATTACTAACCCCAATGATAATTCAATCTTGATGGCTCTGACTAAGGGGATTGACCCCGACTCTGATTTTGGAAACTGGCTAGCTGGAAAACCTCCCGCATCGTTGGATCGTTTCTATTCCAAAGCCGCCCAATTCCTGAGGCGTGAGGATGCGAAACAATCTAGGAAGCAGGACGATGCGAGGCCCAGCAATGAAGGGGTTCAAAGCAATGTGGCGGTTAAACAGTCAGGAGAGGGCTCAGGAAGAGCGCAGTTGAATATTCAGAACAAGCAACCCCAGCCAAGGCACGGCGATAATAGGAGTAAGAAGCAGGATCAGAACCGTGGCCCGCGACGTAGGGCGCAAATGTTTGAAAGCTATACACCACTGAATACGACATTGGAAAACGTATATCTACAAACCTGTAATGCGATGCAATATAAGAAGCCGACTCCGAAGCCATCATCAGAGAAACAGATCCAAACGGGGAAGTTTTGTAGATTTCACGAAAGCTATGGGCACAACACCAATGACTGCAGGCATCTGCAAGACCTTATTGAAAAACTGATCAGAGAGAGGAAGTTGGATCAATTTGTGCGGGCACCGCAAGCCGGTGGTGTGGGCCCGTCAAACCAAAATCGTGCGCAGAGCCAGGAAAGACAGGAGGAGCCCGCTCGTACAAGCGGAAGGTTGGTCATAAATACAGTCAGTGGTGGCCCTCATCCAGCGGATTGAAGTTGGAGGGAAATGGAATCATACGCCAATTCGATCAGGCACGTAAGTTTTGAAAGCTGCAGTACACTTGATGAAGGGGCTCCGGCTAAGCAACAGAAGACGATGGCGGATGATATCGTATTTAGAAACCGAGATGCTGACAAAGTCGAAGCCCCGACCATAGACCCACTAGTCATATCTGCCCAGGTTGGTCCTTCTTGGATGAAGAGGATCCTGGTAGACAGTGGAAGCTCAGTAAACATCTTGTTTAAAAGGGCATATGATCAGATGAAGATGGAAACTAAGGATCTAAAGCCTTGTCAATGTAGGATTCACGGCTTTGATGGAAGTGCTAATATACCCACCGGGATGGTGGAATTGCCAGTAGAATTGGGAAACGGAGAACGCCGTAGAGTCTGAATGTTACAGTTTGTTGTCCTGGATATCCATTCACCATATAATGCCTTTTTGGGCTGACCAGCCCTTGCAGAATTTAGGGCAGCAATTGCCCCGTGGTGTTTGACTCTAAAGTTCCCTACTGACCGCGGGATTGGGGTCATTCAAGGGGACCAGGCTGCCGGGAGAGCCTGTTATGTTGCTGAACTACGAGAAGCACAAAGGAGGGAGAAAGGAAAGGGCGTGGGGGAATCTCTCCGCGTCCGCTTTACCGATGATTGACAATTAGCGCCTGGGCCTCGGCCCGGGCACCACGGCCAATTCCAGAAGGATCTTGACCCTCGAGACACTGAAGATAATGATGGATCCAAAGAAAGTCAAGCTTCCCCAGCCGAGCTGACGATCGATGTTCCAATTGATGACAATAACGATTCGAAAATATTGAAAATTGGGTCTCAGCTAAACCTGCAAGCACAACAGGAATTGGTCGAATTTCTCCAAGCGAATCTAGACGTATTCGCCTGGACGCACTCCGATATGTGTGGAATCTCGTCGGACATCACGAGCCACACCTTAAATATTGACCCGCGGTACATCCCGGTCAAGCAAAAGAGACGCGGTATGGATCCAGAGAGATCTGCCGCCCTCAAAGAAGAAGTCGACAAGTTGAAAACGAATGGGTTTATCCGAGATGCTTTGTACCCGGAGTGGGTATCCAATCCTGTACTTGTCCGCAAACCGAATGGAAAATGGAGAACGTGCATCGACTACTCTGACTTAAATAAGGCTTGTCCAAAAGACAGTTTTCCACTTCTTCGAATCGATCAACTTGTGGATTCGACGGCCGGACATGAATTATTGTCTTTCATGGATGCTTACTCTGGGTACAATCAGATACCCATGCATGTGCCCGATCAAGAACATACAAGCTTCGTAACTGACCTAGGACTATACTGCTACATGGTCATGCCTTTTGGCTTAAAGAATGCCGAAGCAACTTACCAACGCTTAGTCAACCGAATGTTTGCCGACCAGATCGGGAAAACCATGGAGGTCTACGTGGACGACATGTTGGTAAAATCACGATACTCCACTGATCATGTCAAGGACTTGGAGTCAATGTTCAATGTCCTCCGGAGATACGGGATGAAGCTAAATCCGTTAAAATGTCATTTTGGGGTTGCTTCCGGAAAATTCCTTGGGTTCATCGTCAACGCCCGGGGAATAGAGGCCAACCCCGAGAAGATCTGGGCAATCAGGAATCTTCAAACCCCAAGGACCATAAAACAGGTTCAAAGTCTCAATGGAAAGGTTGCAGCGCTGAGCAGGTTCATCTCGAAATCAACGGATAAATGCATACCCTTTTTCGATCTGATCCGAAAGGGGAAACGAAACTTCGAATGGACTACGGAATGTGAGGGCGCGTTTCAATCGCTAATCCAGCATCTTTCCACACCACCGATTCTTTCAAAACCTGTTGATCACGAACAATTATACCTTTATCTGGCTGTATCTGAAAACGCCATTAGTGCTGCATTGGTTCGAGAGGAAGACCGAACACAGAAACCAGTCTATTATGTCAGTAAACGATTGACCGGGGCCGAGAGAAATTACCCAAGGCTAGAAAAGTTGGCATACTGCCTAGTCATCGCCTCGAGGAAGCTCCGTCCATATTTTCAGGCTCACCCTATCATTGTGTACACCGACCAACCGTTACGACAGGTCCTCACACGACCTAAGACGTCTGGCAGGTTACTAAAGTGGAACATTGAGCTGAGTCAATTCGACATCACATATGTTCCAAGGAGAGCCATACACGGTCAAGTCTTAGCAGATTTCATTGCTGAATTCACTGTTCCTGAAGACTTACCTGAAACTAGTAACTCCCCCGAATATATATGGAAGCTATACACTGATGGCGCATCCAACGATCGGTGCTCGGGCGCAGGGATTGTGCTTGAGACTCCCGAGGGCCGATCCATCTGCTACGCCTTAAAGTTTGATTTCCGGGCAACCAACAACGAAGCTGAATACGAAGCCTTGCTCACCGGGTTGAAGTTAGCCCGAGACCTGAGAATTATCGCTGTGGAGATCTACTGCGATTCCCAGTTGGTGGTATGCCAAGTTCGGGGTGAATATCAGGCCAAGGATCGAAGGCTAGCCGCTTATCTAGCCCAGGTCCGAGAAATACTGGATCAGTTTGATTATTATACCATTTTTTACATACCCCGAGAGCACAATCAGAAAGCCGATTCATTGGCAAAGTTGGCAAGTACAGGCGAAGCTCAACACTTGGGGCTCGTCCCCGTCGAGACATTATCCTCTCCGAGCGTTGATCGAACGGAGAATGATTTCACATTAGAAGCTACCTCCGAGAAGGAATCGTGGATGACTCCATACCAAGATTACATTGAGCATGGCACCCTGCCTGAACGACGAAGTGAAAGAAGATAGGTTCTTCGAAAGGTGTCACGATTTGTCATTCAAAACGGAATTATGTATCGGAGAGGATACTCTGTTCCTCTTCTCCGATGTATCGCGCATGACGAAATCAAGCGAGTGTTGCGTGAGGTGCACGAAGGAGAATGTGGCGATCACACTGAGGGGCAAGCGCTTGCCAAGAAAATACTTCGATACGGATACTATTGGCCTACCGTTAACCGCGATGCTATGGATTATGCCAAAAGATGTGATAAATGCCAGAGACACGCTCGGGTCCCTAGAGCCCCGCCTTCTGAAATAACCCAAATGGTCAGCCCGTGGCCATTTGCGATGTGGGGGATGGATATAATCGGTGCATTGCCTTTAGCTAAAGGGGGTGCAAGGTACGCCATAGTGGCGGTTGATTACTTCACCAAGTGGGCTGAGGCCGAGCCTCTTGCAACGATAACAACAAAAAAGGTAATCAACTTCGTGGTACGCAACATCATCTGCCGGTACGGTCTCCCGCATACTATAATCACCGACAATGGAACCCAATTCAACAGTGCCGAATTCAGGGACTTCTGTCAGCGATTTCACATCCATAAGAGATTCTCAGCAGTAGTGCACCCGCAAGCGAATGGCCAGGTCGAGGCCGTCAACAAGGATATCAAGTCTATATTGAAGAAAAGACTGGAGAAAGCCGGGGGCAAGTGGGTTGATGAGCTACCAATGGCCCTGTGGGCGTACAGAACGACTCACAAAACTGCAACCGGGCACACCCCTTTTTCTCTATCCTATGGCTCCGAAGCAGTTATCCCGGTCGAAATGGAAGTTCACTCTCACCGTGTGACATACTACGACCCGAAAACGAATGCTATATTACTTGCTGAATCCCTAGATCTGCTTGATGAGAAACGTGAAGAAGCCGACGTGAGGGTAGCTGCATATCGAAGTCGAGTCGCTCGAATATACAACGCCAAGGTCCGCCCACGAACTTTTGAACCCGGCGACCTGGTACTCAAAAGAATTTACCCGTTTCCTTCGCACACGAACCCAAATTGGGAAGGGCCGTATATGATTTCACAAAAACTCAGAGATGGCACATTCAAGTTATCGACCGTTGATGGTCTCACTTTACCAAGAGCCTGGAATAGCGGAAGCCTCCGTCACTACTACACCTGACAGGCTTTATTTATCTTTCTATCAATTTCTTCCTTAGCATTTTGTTTTTTGCATTTTGAAATTTGAACTTGTAATAAGGCAACTGATGTTGCCATGCTTCTTTTGTTTCAGCAATAAAACGCCATCTCTTCGAGCCAAAAGTTGTGATTCACTGAAAATAACACATAATATCACATTGCACGAAGAGCTAAATTCCATCACACGGTGGGATTTATCCAAATAGGGAGTAACTGTGATACGACCAGTCACTCACTAAATGAGACCCGAGCTCGGGGGCAAAACACAATACCAGCATTCACAGGGATTGATACACGACAATCCTTTTACTAACTCCAACTTCTCAGAGTGTGAATTGGAGTATAAAATAAGTCGTTCCCAGAGTGCGAACGGACTCCAACTTCTCAGAGTGTGAATTGGAGTATAAAATAAGTCGTTCCCAGAGCGTGAACGGACTCCAACTTTCCAGATTGTGAATTGGAGTATAAACATCCAATAAATCGTTCCCAGAGTGCAAACGGACTCCAACTTCCCAGAGCGTGAATTGGAGTATAAAACATCCAATAAGTCGTTTCCAGAGTGCGAACGGACTCCAACTCCCCAGAGTGTGAATTAGAGTATAAACATCCAATAAATCGTTCCCAGAACGCGAACGGACTCCAACTTCCCAGAGTATGAATTGGAGTATAAACATCCAATAAGTCGTTCCCAGAGCGCGAACGGACTCCAACTTCCCAGAGTGCAAATTGGAGTATAAACATCTAATCTAGATTCCCGAAGCGCGAATCAAAGTACAAGTAACAATTCGAAGTTCCCGAAATACGGGCCGAGATATCAACATCAACTCCCAATTCCCATAGCGTGGAATGGAGTGTAAACATCGATAACCCTCAGATTCCTGGAATGCAGGACAGATTATCAATCTCAAATTGTCATGAATCCCCAGAAGGGGGGGCATGTGCTCAGGGCTTGCAATAAACGCAATCAGCCGCCAGAATATGAGTATTATTCCCCGCAACTAAGGGGCAAAAAGCTGGGTGCTAATCGCTGGCTTAAGTGATAATATACTCAGAATCCGACTCATTCATTAAATCACGACACGAAGCTGTATAAATACTGAGCGGATACAAAAAAAATACTGCAAGGCATTCAGGTAAGAAGAAAAGTGTAATTTCCCATTTCATCAATCAACAAAAACAAGTTTGATTACACGGCAAGTAAAGATGTTTCAATTAAGTGGAGGCCGCATCCATACATACACATGGCCCAAGAAAGAACAAAAGAAGAGGCAAAAGAATTGTTATCCGTAAATCTCACAACAAAGCGAGGGGCTCACTCTTTCTTCCTCCGGTGTTTCTTCCTCGGAGTCGAGCCGCTAGACCCACTGCCTGGCTTCCTACGAGACTTTTTGCCTTTCTTTGGAACATCCTCCGGTTCCGGCATGATATCAACATCTTCCTCAGAACTGGAAGGGATGGAGATCCTTTTATGAGGACGAACCGAGGGCATGGGAGCAGTAACAGATACTTGTTCAGCAACACTCGAGACGGTTACTGTGCCACCAGGAGAAATCATCATTAGAGAAGATAAGCTTGAAGGAACGACGTCACCACCGGGACCAACTGTCACTGTCTTGGCCATCTCGGCACTTATCTCTGCTAAAATCTCCTCCTCTCGAGACAGTTGAGCTGCGCTAGGTACGCCAGTGGTCGTCACGATCGAACTAAAAACTGGAGCAGCTCCGCTCGTCACAAAAGAGAGGTCGGGCATGGGATCAAGAGGATGACCAAATAGCTCTTCAAACATTTGAACATCGAATGACATTGAGCCTCCCTCTCCCATATCACCAACCACGGCGGCAGTTGAAATCGCCTCGGTGACAATAACTCCACGTGTAGGATATAAAGCCGAAGGAACAGGGAGCACGGGTGCGACACTCTCGGTCACTAAACAACCAAAATTAGAGCTATCAGACCAAGGAATTCCCTCGAAAATCAATGTTTTAAGACGTAAAGGGAGTAATCAAAATACCTACTTTACCTTGCCTTGGAGCTTGAACAAGCTCGGGGACGAGCGTCTTGCCCGAAGACAGTTCCGGTTGGTCCGGATTGTAGGCTGGAATAGCTTGTGGATCAACCACGGCAGCAGCTTCGGATGAAGTCGAAACGGGGACTTCAGTATTCTCGCTATGGTGCACGATACCCGAACCTTCGCCAACCTCCGTTTGATGGACGACAAGTCTTTCTTTTTCAACAGAAATGATTGCTTCATGAAGGGTCCTCCTCTCATCCTCGCTGAGCAGACGTGACTCAAGCTCAAACTCATCTAATACCGAATCCGGACAAGACATCCTCTTGTTTTCCACTAATTTCTTCCAAGCATTGTAGAGAGGCATCGAGTAATCCCCTAGCCAGGAGAGATTTCTATGCTCCAATACATTGGCATTATATGTGTCCAAAAGATCGTCGAATTCGGCCTCCATCTTGAACCTCTCTGCTTGGACTCTCTCCTCCAACTCCGATTCAACCTCCTTAACCCTTGCAACTGCCGCATCGCGCTCAGCCCGAAAAGATACAGCCTGCTCACACGCCTCTTGCGCAGCCACGTTCGCATCGTCTTTTTCTTTATTCATGTCAGCGAACCTAGCCTTTAGCTCCTCTAGTTCCTTCACTGCCGCATCCCGCTCAGATTCAACATTCTTGTATCGATGGCCTAAGTCTTCAACTAAAGTACAATGTGCCTGTTGCATTTTCGCCATTTCAGCTAATGTCTCATCAACCTTCTGTAACGACTCGACCTCGGCCTTGTGGGAAGATTCCGCCTCAGATTGGAGTATGTCGACAATACGACTCTTTTGAGCCAAGTCGGCCTCTAGCTTCTCGATGATTTGGGCCCGGTCGAAGGCAGCTTTGGAAGCCTTAACAGCCGCTTTGTACCATTCTTTGTACTGAGCAAAAAAGTCACGGGTGTAGCTGAGCGCCGTAGTCGCGGCATCATCAGGAATTCTTTTAAGATTGGGAGGAAAAATACAAGCATTAAAGCAAATCTCTGGAAAATCTTTCCTCAGTTGAGCAAGCCTGATGGCCCCTTCGCCAGAAGACTCAATAAGGGTCTCCTCCCCAGACATAGACGTTGCGACCCCGGTTCGAGAACGATGTGGCTCAAGCCTCGAAACCTGCGAAGATGACTGATGTCGCAAAGGCTCGGATGCCTGGACATGACTTCGGGATTGCGGAGGAGATCGAGATGGGGAGCGATGCCTACGATCTCTGTCTGATCGTTCCTGGCTGGAGTTACCACGATGATGATCCTTTGCATAATACTCCTGGCCATATTGCCTCCGGTCACGATCACGATCGGGGCCTCCACGACGAGATTCATAATAGGTTGAGGGGTGATGCACTCTCCGGAGTTTGTCCAATGTAGTCTGACGACCAGCCATATTACCTGGAAAAGAGATACAGTTCAGTTAAGTACCAGGCAAAATCAACAGGGCGAGTGAAGCAGTCATGTAGTGTCATGAAAGTGTATGCAAATGTGCAAAGCCCCCGACCAACCAGAAGTATCGACTGCACTAATGGGTAAAAGCCCGCTTATGTCTAACGCTTCCCGGAGCTCAACCAACCCGGACTCGTGATAAAGAGAAACGCATTCCGGGATGGGAACGTCATCCAGTCCTGCGAAAATGTTTCCTGATTGACAAAGAGCGGAGTCAGAAGAAATAATTCCAGGAATCAAGCGAGACACGATTACAGACTTCCGTCTCGCAAATTTAGGAACAACAGCCTTGCCTTTCCGCTTTTTTCCTGCTTGGGGAGAATCAGCCGCTAGCCCGGTGTCAGTAGGCGTCCTCTCATCATCGCCCATTCCTCTTATCGCTACACCGGTCTTCTTCTTTGCCTTCGGAGCCGATTTCACAAACCCTTCAACGACAATACTCTGGTTCGTCTCAATTAAACCCAGCATCCTTAAGTTATCATCGGTTAAGACCAAGTCAATGTGCCGCAGATCACTCGGAACCTCTTGTAGACTTCGGATGACGTTTCTGTATCGACCACCGTCTGGCCTTGATATGATAGCTGCAAGAAAAAACACCTGATGTCAGTTCGAGTGTTGACAATGACCATTAAAGAAGGCTAACACGATTTACGACACTTACGTCTAGACAGCCATCGCCTAGCGAATCCTGGAGGGCATCGGACAAAGAACCATTCATTCTTAAAGTAACTGAGTCTGGTCCAGGCTCCCGTCACAATCTGGCAGTTTCTAACTGCCTCCAGAAAGGTGAACGATGGACTATCACCCCTGCTCTTGAAGTTGAATATATGTCTAATCTCAGCTGGCCTAGGCGGACAAAAAAGGCGGTCCATGAATAAGATGAAAACATTGTTCAGTAACGCGTGCCCGTTGGGGTGAAGTTGTGCGGGAGCGATTCCAATGAACGATAGCATCTCCCTGATATATTGGTTAAACGGAGGGAGAGTACCAACCGCACAAGCGTGGCGATAAAAAGTAGTATAGCCCTCGGGTGGATTGTGAGGCCTATCATCAACTCCCGGTAGCAAAACATCATCCGGGGATAAGTTATGTTTCGAACATATCCGACCCAATAATGCTCCAGAAATATTAGATCGGACGGAGTCTATGGGATCCTCGATAAGTAAGGCCTCTGGCAATTCGTCCGGAGCAGGATCTATTACTTCAGGAAGGATCTCTGGAATTTCTAGCATTGGATGAGGCAAGCTTTGTAACTCTTGTTGTTCAGAACCCGAAGACTCCATAATTAACTAACTCACGAGAAAGCAGCGTTAAAAACGAAGAAAGCCCGTATATTCCCCGGTGTGAAGCATATGGATATGCCGTGCAGTGCAAATACATAACTAAAACAAATTTTACAAGAGTAGAACACGGTATCTGAACGACTAGGCTTTTGAATCAGAGAACGAAAACGACCGTCATCGCTGACCGTCACTTTCGCGTCCCTCGGATACTACTGACCAATTCAAGTATGAATTCGTTATATGTGTTTAAGTCATGGTGCCATCGACGAGCTCCAAAAGACAGGTCAGGTCAACTTTGATCATGCGAAGGACGAAGCTCGTCGGAATCAAATATGCTAAAAATTTAGTGAGTTCGTTAGAGTTCGATTTAAAGGTGGTCGTAGTTCAGATATTGGAACGAATCGATGAGGTGGAAGTTCCAGAAGCAAGAACGTTCGAATCGATCGACTCGATTCGACACGAGTCAGATCGGTGAACCTCGAATCGGCGCAGTTCGAACCCATGGAGCCCCACCTGACTTCGAAATCAATCAAAGTCAGACTCCTTCGAATCCATCAAGAGCGGCTCGAATCCACGGAGCCCCACCTGACTTCGAATCCATCGAAGTCGAGCTCCTTCGAATCCATCAAGAGCGGTTCGAATCCACGGAGTCCCACCTAGCTTCGGATCCATCGGAGTTGAACTCCTTCGAACCGATGAACGTATCATTGCTTCGAACCGATCAGTAGTGAGCTCCTTCGACTCGATCAGAATGCCACTGTTTCGAATCCATCACCGCACGCCTTTTTTGTTGTGTTCTCCTGCAATCATCGATTCGAAGCTGCACATTCGAAACCAACTCAAAGCGCGCACCCCTGATCGATACGGCTCAAAAGTTTGCATTCCTCAGTTCCATGGAGTCGGCCTACTTCGTTCAAACCTCATCACTCTCCAAAAATTTCCAGAAGAAGGGGTTGAACCAATGCCAAAAAAGATTACGGTTTCTATCATTCTCAAATCGAATCGACCCCTTGGTTACCTGATTTAGTTTGATTACAAATGGAAGCTTGAAGGAATTTGGTCGATTCGTGAAAAAGCACGTTTGATTTGGCTCTGGGAAATCGATTCGGAGAGGCAGCTAAAGCAATGGTAAAAGGTAAAAAAGTGAAAATGAAGTCTGCCTCATGTATTTATACGGATTCCAAAAGGGATAAGTGTCACTTCGACTCCCATCGATTCGAAGGACCACTTCCGAATCCCTTCTAAGTTTCGAATCCATCAAAGTTTCGAATCCATCAGGAGTTTCGAATCCATCCAAGTTTCGAATCCATTGGAAGCTTCGAATCCATCCAAGTTCTGAATCCCTTCTAAGCTTCGAATCCATCAGGAGTTTCGAATCCATCCAAGTTTCGAATCCATCAGGATTTTCGAATCCATCCAAGTTTCGAATCCATCACAGCTCCGAATCCCTTCTAAGCTTCGAATCCAGCAAAACGGCATCGATACGAAGTAAGATTGATTCGAAGAAGCACATGGGCAAAGGATGGATCGAAGGTCCGATCGATTCGAAGCGCAAGGCCCATCGGGCCATCGATTCGAAAGCCATCAACTCATACAAGCATAACTTCGAACCCATCAAAAACCACTGATTAACAACACTTTGGCTTGAATCTAAAATCGATTCAGGAGAAAATCGAGACGGAGTTCGGCAGCAAACAAAGACCGACATGACTCATGGACACACGACGTTAATAAGGGCAGAGCTAATGTATGTGCACTCATAACGAACTAACGTTTGATTTTGAACATTCACAGGGATCAAATATTCACCCTGTTATAGCAACGACAGCCAACGATTAAGCACATTCGCACAGTAATCAATCATATCAAGGCAAGGTTACGGCAATACGGTATATGAGTCTCAACGAAAAGGGAGCAATAATCTTCAGAATAAAATGGCGACTATTCAAAGCACGTCATGTTCCCACAAGACGTACTTTGGAGGGCAAAATGTTATCCCGCTTTTTGGGCAAAAGCCGTGATACCAAAGGATTGGTCAAAAACAGAAAACAGTTCACCTCAGAGATTGGTCGTATGTCACTTCACTATGGATATCGATGAATTCTGTCCGAGCCCGAATCGGGCCGCAATTGATAAGGCATGACAAGAAAGACCATAGAAGCCAGCATTTCAAATTTCAAGTCAATCCGAGGTCATACGCTCAAGTTATGATGGATTCAAGTTAAGAAGGTGCACATTGCTTGGTTCGAACCCATCATGTTCGAACCCGTCATATTCGAACCCATCGTGTTCGAAACCATCTATTTCGAACCCATCATATTCGAACCCATAGGAAGAGGCGACATTCGAATCCATCTAAGGAACTCCCTACTTCGAATCCATCACAAATTCGAGTCCTTCCTATGCTTCGAATCCACCACAGCTTCGAATCCATTAATAGCTTCGAACCCATCACAGCCTCGACTCCATCGCTCACCTTCGAATCCATCCATCATCTTCGACTCCATCACTCACCTTCGACTCCATCGACTTCGACAACTTCGAATCGATCCAGGGCGCATTTGGATCGATTCGAACGAATCCACTCCGTCGATTCGAAGACGACCTTCGAATCCAACAAAGCGGCTAAGCTAGCACGAACATGGATCGGCTCGAAGACAGGCGCGCCCCAATCGATTCGAAGTATTCGCTTCGGCCATGCATCGATTCGAACGAATCGATTCCATCGATTCGAACCAAACAGCATGCCGAACACCCAATTTCGAACCGATCATAACTCCCAATCTACTGATCCAAATCCCATGAAATTTTTACAGAAGTTTGTCTACATGATGAAGAACGTCCACGCCAAGTTTCATCGCAATTGGACAATTTTTTGATCGATTCGAAGTTCACTTCGAATCGATCCCAAACTGGGCACGCACTTCAAGAACGCGGGCCTGTGGGCCCCCCGTCACGTGCCAAGCAGCCTCTCCATGATTTAGGCGGGATTTTGGCCTTCCACACCTATAAATAGAGCCCCTGGTCATTCAGAGAAGGGGTCGGAGAATTTGGAGAAGAAGAACAAGCCTAAACGCTGCCAGAATCACTCCATACTATCTCAATTGCTGTTAATTTCGAATTTAAGTCCATTTGCTATTGTAATTTGCTGAAAAGCACTTGTAATCTTCAAGTATTAAGAAATAAAGTGATAAAACTTCATAGTGGACGTAGGCGCATGGCTGAACCACTCTAAATCCTTGTCTTCTGCGCAATTTACTTTTCTATGACTTGGAGTTTTTGTTAGATAGTCCCTATTTCCAATTCAGGTTCTTCATTTACTATCTCTTCAAAAACTTCCGAAGGGTGTTTGCCCAATTTTGGTGCAAACAGTATGAGTTGCTTATAGTTGAGGTGGTGGAAGAAGAGTTTACTTAGGAGCAGTTTCATGAGAGGTTTGAGTTAAATTTTGTGGCCAAAGCTAAGAAGGCATCTTTGGCTCGAAGGTTTATAGATCTCAAATAAGAGGATTCTTCAGTAACGGAGTATGTGGCAACTTTTGAGGCACTATCTTAGTATGTGGTTGAGCATATTAATACCCCGCTAAAGAAAAATTAGAAATTTGTTTATGGTTCAAAGAAGTGTCTTAAAAATGCATTACTTTTGAAGTTGGAAGTATCTTTTGAGAAGGTTGTGGATACCGCTCTTAGACTTGAAGAGGAGAGAGAGATAGTGGTGATGATTCTGGAGTAGTGAAGAAGAACTTTAATCCAAAGAAAAAGCATCCTTTCAACAAATCCAAGTCTTTCAACTCCAACAAGAAGGCGAAGAAGCAAGGTTCAAAATCCAAGGGTTCAGCTTTCGTTTGTGGCAAGTGCTTCCATTGCGGTTCTAAGTAACATTTTACTAAGGCTTGTGTGGAGCCTATTATGTGTTGTTACTGTAGACAAGAAGGTCATATTATTACTTCTTTCCCTAGAGCAACTCATGATAAGAAGGGAGGGAGGTTGAATGCAATGGTATCTTCTGGTAGTTCTGGCCAGTGTGGAGGTATCTTTCCTTCTATCTTAGAGAGTATTATTTTTTTAAAGAATCTTCCTATACGAGTCCTTTTCGATACAGGTTCTACTCACTCCTTTGTATCAAGAGAGTTTGTTGATACATTATCTTTGGATATGGATTGCTTGATCACTTCGCTAAGGGTCACGAACACTATTGATCGATCCGCAACTCTTAGTATGCTTTTTGGAAATGTTGAACTTATCTTGGATGGATATTCTTTCTTAGTTGATTTGCATGTGATTAATAGCTTGGCTTTAGAATGATTTTGGGAATGGATTGGCTTAGTAGGTATGAAGCTCATAAGCTATGTCCTGAAAGAATTATCTATCTTAAGCATCTTGATTTGGAAGAGCAAATTTCAGTAACTATTCAATATATTGATTCTGACTCGAAAGTCTCTTTATTTTCTCTTGAATCTCGGGAAGAAGAAGATATAGCCCGAATTCCTATCATGTGTGATTTCCTCGATGTCTTTGAACCCGTTTCAGGATTACATCCTAAATGGGCGATCAAATTTAGAACCGATTTGGTTCTTGGTACTCATCCGATGAGTCATACACCCACGACGATGTTGGAAAAAGAGAATGAAGAATTGAGGAAGTAATTATCCAAGTTGGAGGTGAAGCAGTTTATCCAGTCCAGTTCTTCTCCGTAGTGTATAGTTGTTGTGTTTGTTAAGAAAGCGGATGGAACTCTTAGGCTTTGCAATTATCGTAAGGTTGATGAGCTTACGATAAAGAATAAGTATTCGTTGCTCAGAATCGACGATCTATTTGATCAGCTTTGTGGTGCTAAGGTCTTTTACAAGCTGAACTTAGCAATCGATTTTCAACAGCTTAGGGTTGCAGAGAATAGCAATACTCTAACAACTTTACATACTAGATATGGATCTTATGAGTGGCTCGTGATGCCCTTTGGGTTAACGAATGCCCAGCTTATTTTGCATATCTTATAAATAGGCATTTAGGAAATTTTGGATAAGTTTGCTCTTGTTTTCATAGACGACATCTTGGTTTATTCTAAGTCTGAGGAAGAGCATGAGAGATACTTTAGAATTTTTTTTGGAGATACTTCAGAAAATCAGTCGAAAGTAAAAATTTCTATGTGTCATTTTGGCTGAGTCAAGTGAAGTTTTTAGGACATGTGATTTCTGAGGCTAGAATTTCTGTGGATCCATCTAAGATTGAGACTATTCAGAATTGGAGGAGGCCAGAGAACGTGTCAAATATTTGCAGCTTTCTTGGTTGGCGGGTTATTACCGTTGATTCATAAAAGACTTTTCTAAGATTTTTTTGCCTCTCACTAGTTTGATAAGGAAAAGAGTTAAGTATATTTGATCAGATAAGTGTGAAGCTTTCAGAGGTTAAAGGAACTTCATACTCACGCTCCTATTCTTGTGGTTCTAGAAGAGAACTAAGACCTTGTAGTGTATACTGATGCTAGTAGGTTTGGTATGGAAGCCATTCTCATGCAGCAGACCGGGTTGTTACTTTTGCTTCAAGATAGTTAAAACAGAATGAAGTTAAATATGCTACGCATGATCCAGAGCTTATGTTGTTGTTTTCACCCTTAAGATTTGGCAAAATTATTTATTGGGCGAGTGGTTTGTGCTAAATGCCGACCACAAGTCATTGAAATATTTTTTTCCCATAGAAAAAGTATGCGTCAGCAGTGGTAGCTTGAATTTTTGGCATCTTATAATTTTGATATCCAGTATACTCCAGAGAAAGGGAATCGAGTGGCCAACGCACTTAGTCATAAGCAGCAGGCAGTGGTTTCCTTGACGTTGGCCGAATGGAATGATCTCGAAGTTTTATATTCTTGTGAGATTAGAGGACGGGTTCTAGATTCTAGTTTATGTATATTGTTGTTCAGTATTTTAAGCTTACCCTACTCTTTTGAATCAAATATTTGAAGCTCGGAAATAGGATTTTGATTTGGTTTATCTTAGTCAGTGTTGTGGAGATAAAAGTTGAATGGATGTAGTAAAGGAGTTCGAGTTGGATGCTCATGGTTGTGTTTGAAGAAGAGGTACGGTTATAGTGCCGAATGTTGGGAATCTTCGAAGAGACATTTTCGAGGATTCTCATCACACTAAACTTGCCATCCACTTCGGTAGTAGCAGAATGTATGCAGACATGAAGTGACTTTACTATTGGGAAGGGATGAAGCGTGGTGTGGCTAGTTTTGTGAAGAATTGTTGACTTGTCCGCTTGTTAAAGAAAAGCATCAAAGTCCCAGTAGTTTTTTGCTACCATTGGATATCCCAGTTTGGAAATGGGATCGAGTAATGTGAAATTAAGAGTTAAGTTCATATTCGAATTTCTTGTATGAATCTTGTAGTGGTCATATCTTATCTTTTCTTGTCGGGTATCCTTGGATTTCATGATGGGCTTCCCCGTTTTAGATCTGGTCATGATAGTTAGTCAGTGATTGTCGATAGCCTGACGAAATCGGCCTATTTCATTCCTATTAGGTCCAATTGGACCGCTCCTTCGTTGGCAAAGATTTATGCGGGTGAATTTGTTAGATCGCATAGTGTCCCCGGTTCTATTGTTAGTGATCGGGATCCAGTAATTACTAATGGATTCTGGAAGCACCTCCAGAAAGCTTTATGTACAAAGCTCAATCTTAGTATTTCTTATCATCCTTAGTCATATGTACAGATAGAGCAAGTGGACCAAGTGTTAGAGGATTTACTTCATGCTTGTGTTCTTGATTTTGTTGGGATTTGGGAGGATCATATTCATCTTGTTGAGTCTGCTAATAATAATAATTTTCAATCTAGTATCAGGATGGCGCCTTTCGAAGCCCTTTACGGAAGGCTATGCCGATCACCCTCTTGTTGGCTTGAGACTAGTGAGAAACTGGTTTTAAGTCCCGATACTATTCAAGAAGCTTCTACGAAGATTGATCTTATTCGGCAAAGGATGAAAGAAGCCCAGTGCAAGCAGAAGTCCTATGTAGATAATAGGAGGAGAGATTTGGTTATTTTTGTAGGAGACTTAGTTTTCATTCGTGTTTCACCTTTGAAGGATGTTATGCATTTCAGTCGATATGGGAAGTCAGCTCCTTGCTACATTGGACCTTATCCAGTCGCTGCACGCATTGGCCTAATTGCTTAGCGAGTCTCTCTTCCAGCTTAATTTTCTGGTATTCATGACGTCTTCCATGTGTCTGAACTTTGGAAATGTCTTATAGATTCTGATTTTGTCCTTAAGCCTAGAACACTTGAAGAGATGGAAATCTCACCAGATTTGACTTACGAGCAAAATCTTATTCGTATTGTGGCTCAGAGGTTAAACACCTTCGGAATAAACACATTCTACTAGTCAAAATTTAGTGATCCGCTAATCCTAAGGATTGCTCATGGGAAATCAAGGAATTTATCAAGCGAACACACCTTGAATTATTCTCATGTGCTCATTAGTGGTGAGTCTTTTGTTCAAATTATCCCTTGTCATTTGAATAATTATCTTTTGAAAGATGAATGGTTTGTGAAGCGTTATTGATTTTCCTCTATAGAGAATTGCGAAGACGCAATTTTCATAAGGGGGACTCTATAACAACTCTAATTTAGATAACCTAAAATTAAATTAAAATACGATTTAATACAGTGATAACTAAATAATCTAGAGATTTGGGGGTTTCTTTTTCAAAACGTAGGTAGAGACTAGAATAACATAAAAAGAGTACATAAATGATTTTCTAGTGGGAATGTATATTTGGAAATTATAAGTGTAACAATATTTTCATATGATTTTATTCTTTTATTTTACAATAAAAGAAAATGAGAAATTTAATTAACGAAATAAGGATTCGAGAATGATTTTAATTATAAGTGAAAATTTATGTTTTATTTTATCACTTGCAAAATCATGGTAATGAAATTTAATGAGAATATATTAAATATAGAGTAATTATGATTTTTTATTTAAATGGAGGTTTATAACTAAATGGGCTATTAGTTACCTAATTATATTAAGACTAATAAGAATGGATTCATTATTTAAAAGTTTAATTGTAAATTTATTCCATGTGTTGAAAATAAAAATGTAATGAATGACCGTGTTGATTTTATAAGAATAAAGTTCATTGTTGAATCAATTCATATCTTAAAAACAATGTGTATAAAGTGTATTTTCTTTGATATTTAAGATAATATAAGTTTTAAATCTTTAGTTCGGTTATGTTCAATCCTAGGCCCAAATAGAATTTAATTGGCTAAAAAGGAGTTGAGAAATAATCACCTGTACGTTTATTTCCTTCTCAAATCTCATTTTCACAATTATAGACTGAAGATAAGAAACTTTGAGTAAATTCTATTTTCCCTTTTTCTTGAAAACCCTAACGTATCGTTCCCTAAATCAACTAAATTAAAGAGAAATCTCTCATTTCTGGAGTCTATAATCTTAAGTAATCTATTCTAAATATTGATACATCTTATTGTCCTCAATTTCAGTTTTTATCTTTGCAATTGAATTGTGTATTTTGGTCAATTTCTAAGATCTTTAGGAACAACAGCTGCGAGGAGTTAAGCAAAGGTCTAGAGTAGTAAATAACTCTTTTTCTTAGCCATGAGGTAAGTAATCTCACAAATTCCAGTTCTAGTTCATATGCATGTGGGTAATTGCTAAAGTGGTTGAGAAAATAATTTGATTTTGATCCCAGTTCTATGTTCAATATGGTGTTTGGATTTCTATTTGTCAGTGGTATCTCTGTCTACTGTTTTCAGTTGTGCTTCCTTCACTCATTTGCAGTATCCACTATTGAATGTGTGCATGCAAGTATTGGGGTGTTTAAAATCTAATATGTTGCCGAAAATAATGAAAATCATCGTCGAAATCATGGTCATCGATGGAAAGTCGTGACCTAGAGCACGCATGCTTTAGGTCTTCCCATTGGTCGATCGATCGTATAGGACTAGTCGATCGGTCCAGAACCGGGAGAAATGCTTGCTTCAGGATCTTGCTCCTCACCTTGATCTTGTCCTTGCCTTGTTTTGGATTTTCTTTCTTTGCTTGTTACATTGTTTTGATTGTTATAACACTATTAAATGCTTCTAATTTTCCAAGTTTTAATTCTTATCTTGATGATTTGAATTTTGTGGCAGTTGATTTTAAATAAATGTCAATTACACACACACACACACACACACACACACACACACACATATATATATATATATATATAATGAGCCTTTTAAAAGGATTTTTAGAGCCGTTTATTTAATAAAACAACTCAATTTCAATTTCCTATTTTCAAATAAAATACTCAATACTATTTATGATATGGAAATCTTATTTCAAAGCTTATCAAACCTATTTTCTAAGTAAGTATTTTGAAAAGGTTTTCAAAATTTATGTTACTATATAAATTATTATTTCATTCGGATGAGGAATTCAATTAAATGTTTTAGTAAAGCAAGTGGTATGGAACACTTGTTTTTTATCAGTTGATTCCTGGACTTATTCGATTAAGGCCTATTTAATTCTCGAGTGGAGTTTACTAATGTATAGTAAATAATTGAGTAAACCCATGTAGTATAGAACATATAGTTGTTATTTGATTAGTTACTATTCAGAAATAGATAACACTCACTAAGACAAGTTTACAAACTTATCTTCCGTGTTTTATCCGTTTATGGACAGATCTATGAATTATGGGTTTTATGCTCATCTGCGGAGTGTTATGCTCATTTGTGGAGCTTTAGGCTCATCTGTATTTTACAGGTTTTCATTGTTAATACCCTAGGTATTGATTTTGATGACAACAATTATATAAATATTACTACTAACGTATCTTCAAGTTATGCAGTCATATCAGATATATTATGGAGACATTTACAGAGATAAACAAGAATATAGTGGAAGCAAATGAATTATAGAAGAAGGTTAATTAGAGCAATTGAAGAACAAAACCCAATTAGAGAAGAATGCTGAAGGACAAAGGCGTTTGAAGTGATGAGGAGTTGGTTGAACCTTAGAATATCTTGTTAAAGATCTCATGGCAATTATACTTGAAGATCATCGACCATTGACCTCAACCGAATCACAAAAATCCACAAATATAAGGTAATTTGAAATGCTGAAAATTTGCAACGCTTATTAGTGTTGTTGTTCATTTTACAACACACCCATGTCGACATGGGGGGTAGGGGGTGTCGACATACTAGCTGTTTTTCAGAATTTCAAATTTTAAATGAAGAGACATTTCCCTCCGCCTCTTCACCAAAAGACACGTCTCTTCAACCACTATATAAAGGCCTCTGAAAACGAATTTTAACATCAAGAATTCGTATTTTCTCTTACTCCTTCTACTCTAAACATTTGCAAAATAAATCCATTGCATACTCTTCAAATCTCCTTGCAAATCGATACTATTTCACTCCAGTTCTTCACTGGTTTGCAAGCCACACAATATCAGAGAGTTGTACTTTAATTCATATCATTCTCTCTGATTTCATCCTATTCCTTCAAGAATTCAAAGATATATTGCTATTGGAGGTCTATAGGATCATTGTACCGAATCTGCAAGAATCTGTATTAAAGATACAACCACTTGCCATAGTTTGTTGTTGGTGATAAGGAGATGGTGTTCTTATAGCCTGTAAAATCAAGAGGGTGTGTTTTGTAGCCCGTGAAACCAAGATTGTAAAGGTGTTCTTGCCACCCGTGGAAAGCAAGCGATCATAGTGGAATTCTGCACGATAGAGTGCAGGACTGGATGTATGATTGGTTAATCCGAACCAGTATAAAAATCCGGGTGTTATTTACATTACTGCATTTTATTTTGTTACTTACTTATTCTCTTATTACTTCTTTCTGTTTGCAATTTGAGTAAATACAGTTTGATATTCATAAGTAAATAGTTAATATACAATTCACCACTTCTAGTGTCAGAATAGCCTTAAGATCCAACATTGTGTTATAGCCACCCCAGTTTCTAACATTTGGTATAAGAGTCTTGGCTTTCAAAAATTCATAACTTGGTTTTTGAAAAGTATAAATGGCTAATGACACTAGTAATACAGTTTAACACTTTTGTAGAAGGGCAATCTACCACTAGACCCCCTCTATTTGATGGCAGTAGTAATGCATATTGGGCTTGTAGGATGAAATGTTATTTGCAGTCTAATGGTTTGGATATTTGGAACATTACCCAAATAGAATACATAGAGCCTCAAACCGAATATTCAAAATGGACACTAGACCAAAAGACACAAGCACGTAATAACTCTAAGGCCATGAACATTTTATTTTGCTCCTTAAATAGAAATGAATTTAATCGAGTGTCTATTTGTAGTTCTGCATATGAAATTTGGAAAACACTGCAAGTCATACATGAAGGCACCAATAAAGTAAAACAAACAAAGATATCTATGCTAACTAACCAATTTCAACTCTTTCAAATGAAACCAAATGAGTCGATTTCTGATATGTATTCTAGATTTCAAGATATAGTACATGCCTTAATCTCATTTAGAAAGAAAATTACTGAAGAAGACCAAGTCATAAAGATTCTGAATTCACTTCCTAGCGAATGGGATTAGAAGACTCTGGCAATTGAAGAAGCCAATGATATTAGTATTATGAAAATAGAAAATTTAATTGGTAACCTAATATCTTATGAAGTAAAGTTGCAGATTAGAAAAGAGAATCAGGAAAATGAGAATAAATCACTAGCACTCAATGCTATGATCGACAAAGATGAACCAGAATATCGAGTTTATGTTCAAGAAGTTCAAGAAGTTCAAGAAATTCTTGAAGTATTGGATAACAAACAAACTTCGAAAAACTAACAACAATAATTCTAGAAATGGAAATGTTGTTAAGTGTTTTGAATGTGATAAACCGGTCATTTGAAAAGAGATTGTCCTAAACTAAAGAAATCAAAGTCAAACACTTTCAATAAGGAGACAAAACAGGCATTCAATGCAAAATGGGATGATTCGGATACATCATCAAGTGATAGTGATTCAGAAACAGAAAATGCGAACATGTGCTTCATGGTAAAGGATGACCAGGTATGGAATTTTAATAAAGAAATTACTAATGTTTTGAATGATATGAATCATGGATATAAAATACTTAGGAAAGAGTACAACAATAGTTTGGCAGAGATAGATAGATTAAAAATATTTAATGAAAGGTTAACTGAAGAAAAACAATATCTAAAAGATGAAATTGAAAGACGTAATGGGTATAATGATGAAAAGGATTTAACACTTGGATGTTTTGAAAAACTAAAAAGTGAAAATGAATCCTTGAAATCAAAAAATCTTTCAATGAAGTCACAGATCACTGATCTGAATGAAAAAATAACATCTCTAGACAATGTATTCTTAACCGTAATAAGGATTTTGACAAAATGAAAACTGATATTGATAAATTTAACAAAGGGAAGGATAATCTAGAAAAGTTATTATCTGCATCTAAACACACTAGGAATCAACATGGACTTGGATACACCCCTAAGGCTAAATCAAAGAAAAATAGTGTTCAAAATACTAAGTTTGTTAAGGCTATCATGTTCAAACCAAAACCTAGGAAATTAAAGTTAAAACCTCGAAATAGGTTCATTAATTTATGGGTTCCAAAAATTTTGGATCATACTAAAAAAGAAAAATATATTGATAATTTTGTTAATAAGGTTCATTGATCTAATGATTATATTTTGAGAGGACATTCAAACTCTTTATGGGTTTGGCATCCCAAAACTTAACCCCATGGACCCCAAAATAAAAAGGGTACCAGTGTACATATTTTATAATTTTTCAGGTACCAAACAATGTATATCAGATAGCAGATGCTCAAAGCATATGATAAGAAATTTATTGAATATTGGATAAATATGAAAATGATTTGTTATTGGCATCACCAAAGTAGGTAACTCTAAAACTCATTTTATTATTAGAAAAGTTTATTTCATGTTTTGAATTGATTTGGTTTCCCCTCATGTGTTTTATTTATAAGCATTTATCTTTATATACAAACTCTATAGATTGTCTAGCAGTGATTTAATGACTCTTTTTTCGCCCTTTTTGTTGATGACAACGGGGGAGAAAAGGTATAAATATACCATGCAAAATGATAGGGGGTGCATAGAGTTAGGGGGAGTCAAATATAAAAGTATTATATTTTATCTCTCAAATATTTATATGGTTGTCATCATCAAAAGGGGGGAGATTGTTAATACCCTAGGTATTGATTTTGATGACAACAACCACATAAATATTACTACTAACGTATCTTCGAGTTATGCAGTCATATCAGATATATTATGGAGACATTTACAGAGATAAACAAGAATACAGTGGAAGCAAATGAATTATAGAAGAAGGTTAATCAAAGCAATTGAAGAACAAAACCCAATCAAAGAAGAATGCTGAAGGATAAAGGTGTTTGAAGTGATGAGGAGTTGGTTGAACCTTAGAATATCTTGTTAAAGATCTCATGGAAATTATACTTGAAGATCATCGATCATTGACCTCAAACGAATCACAAAAATCCACAAATATAAGGTAATTTGAAATGTTGAAAATTTGCAACACATATTAGTGTTGTTGTTCATTTTGCAACACACCCATGTCGCCATTGGGGGTAGGGGGATGTCGACATTCTAGCTGTTTTTCAGAATTTCAAATTTTAAATGAAGAGACATTTCCCTCCACCTCTTCATCAAAAGACACGTCTCTTCAACCACTATATAAAGGCCTCTGAAAACGAATTTTAACATCAAGAATTCTTATTTTCTCTTACTCCTCCAAACATTTGCAAAAGAAATCCATTGCATACTCTTCAAATTTCCTTGCAAATCGATACTATTTCACTCCAGTTCTTCACTGGTTTGCAAGCCACACAATATCATAGAGTTGTACTTTAATTCATATCATTCTCTCTGATTTCATCTTATTCCTTAAAGAATTCAAAGATATATTGTCATTGGAGGTCTATAGGATCATTGTACCGAATCTGCAAGAATCTGTATTGAAGATACAACTACTTGCCATAGTTTGTTGTTGGTGATAAGGAGGAGGTGTTCTTGTAGCCTGTAAAATCAAGAGGGTGTGTCTTGTAGCCCGTGAAACCAAGATTGTAAAGGTGTTCTTGCCACCCGTGGAAAGCAAGCGATTATAGTGGAATTTTGCACGATAAAGTGCAGGACTGGATGTAGGATTGGTTAATCTCAACCAGTATAAAAATCCGGGTGTTATTTACATTACTGCATTTTATTTCGTTACTTACTTATTCTCTGATTACTTCTTTCTGTTTGCAATTTGAGTAATACAGTTTGATATTCATAAGTAGTTAATACACAATTCACCATTTCTAGTGTCTGAATAGCCTTAAGATCCAACATTGTGTTATAGCCACCCCAGTTTCTAACATTCATACCCATCTATGGGTCCTTTGGACCATTTGTTTATAACACGTGTGTTCGTTGAGTTTATATGCTTACCAATACGCGATACTTTTAGGTGCTTCCTCCTTTGTGTTTCTAGATTTCTATTTTGATTTCTAGATTTTATGAGATATATTTTTCACCTAATAATTCTTGGGAATTGTTTTTATAAGCTAATATTGGTTTTGGAATTTGATGAATAAGATTTAAGAATGTTAATATTCTTCTGAGTTTTAATGCTATATGGATATGTGTTCTTATTTAGCTTTGTTACACTGTTATCGCTATTATCTCAAGTTTACTTAAATTATACAAGACCGACTTGTTTATTATTTTTATATAATATTCGGGGTTAGACCGAGGTGTTTCAAATACTTTAGCCTGATAACTTGAGAGGTTGACTAGCTTGATGTTATTTTATACGCTTTAGTAAACTAGTAGCATAGTAGTATATGTAGCATATCTGCATGTTGAGATAGAGACTCATTTTATTGCATATTCTTTTGGGTTGTCATATGTTTCTTATATGTATATCGTGGATCTCTTATGACCACTTTTTTGTAGTCCACTCCATGTATTATATCCATGTCTCTTTCATCTTTGTAAAATATGCATATTTCGCTGTCGTATTCTATGATTCCGTGATCTATAATATTTTATATTATTCTAAATTAGTTTTTAGCCACTGCATTATTATTTTGCGCATGGATCGGATATTCGAATCCTCTCATAAGCAAAGAAAACAAAAAAATGTTCACTTGATTCGACGTATCGATACTTGTCCAAAGCAATAATGCGGATGGTCGCTCCTAACCAGCTGTGTTCTCCACATTAGCAGACAATACATTGTAATGTCCTTTGTTAATAAGGGTATAAAGGTGGGGCGTTATAATTTGTATATATTTAATTCAAAAAACATTTGAATTTATTGTAGTTTATGACCACTAACTCAAGTGGTAAGATCTCTTAATTGTGGGTTCTAGAGATCTTGAGCTAGATCACTTGAGATATCAAAATGAGTGTTCTGCTCAAATTAAGTACCACTCTTTTTGTTTTAAAAATGAATTTATTTTAATTTAGTTATATTGAATTAATTAAGGTTAAAACTTATTTAAAATTCAATTTTAAATTCAAACAATTCGATTTTGATTATTACAACATTTACAGTATAATTTCAATTTAAATAATTCTAAAATTATATTTAATTCAAACTTAAAATAATCTTAAATTTATATTTATAACATCTATAAATATCAATTAAAAATTAAAAATATTTATAATTCAAATTTATTACATTTACAAACTCAAGCTGAAAACCAATTTTCAAATTTGGTTCATATTTAATTAAAATTCCTATTTGAATCACCTTTGAACACAAACTCTTTAGGCCTTAAACTTAAGGCATACCCTAGAAATAGACCTCTTCAATGAGATGGGTAAAGGCCATGGGTAGTGAGGCTTTTCGTTCATAAGAATGTTCCCTAATTAAAGTAACATCTCCTTGGTTAAACACCTTTTCCTAGATACCTATCATAGTGGAATTCTCACAAGGCCTACCCAATGTGATGGTCAATTTATTCATGATAACATATGTTAGTCAAACACCCTTTCCTAGTTAGTATGACATTAAGTGCTTTCCTAGTTATTATGACATTATAACCTTTATGTCGAAATATATTTTAGTTTATAAACTCTATAAATTATATATATGCTAGTTTGAGTCAATCTAAGGAAAAACAAATTTGCACTTCACATTTAGGGCACACTGAATTTATACAATCAAATTAGCCATGTTTATGGCAGCTAGATTAGGAGGTTTATTCGTTTGTAAGCATACTTCTTAATTAATTAACCCTCCATCTTAGACACACTTTCCTTCGAAATCGACTTAATGTGAATACCAAGTCAATTTCCTAAATACAGTTGGTTATTCATAATAACACATAGTGCTTTGTTACTAGCTTTAGATCATGTGCATTATGCAATAGGGTAAAATGGATAATTTCATAAGAAGAAAAAAAATGATCTTTTATTAAAGTTGCACAAGATCAGATTTTGTGTTATTATGAGCTATGTTTACTTTACATCAAATCATATTTAATGATTTTTAGTAGTTATAATTTTGAAATTTAAGTTAAAAATATTTCTTTAACTAATAGTATTAGTATAATTTCATTTGTATCATGAACATCATAAGTTCAATGAAACAGCCTCTGTGTATATATAAATATATATTACATTAGTGTCTTAATCAAACCGACTGCTAGGAAGGTTTGTCTGCTGTCAATTGCCCAAAATCAAATAGTCTGAGCCTAAGTGATACTCCTTTTTTTTCCTGATCTATTTTGCATCTATCCCATGTTTTACTCTCCTTGAATTTGCAAGCTAGCAATTGGATAACTTCTATCCATCCCATCGAGCCGGAACAGAAACCGGAGAATATTAGGGTGATTTCTTACAAAAATTTCATCTAATTTTCATAGCCAAGGACTTTACCTCGATTTTGAACCCTACCCGAACCCTAAATCCCCTTTTCATCCTACCTTAGCTTCTTCAATGGCGATAAATTTGGAATGGTCCTTGATCTTAGCTTGGGCTCGGGTATGTGTCATGGTGGAGAAGTTTGGTTGTAGGCAGTTGTTGGAATGAATGCAGAAAGAAGGTGACAATAGTGAGACTTTTGGAATGTTGTTGAAGGTAATAATAATGGGAAGAGATTGTTGGAGAGAATGTAGGTGAATGTGGGTGAGGAATGAGGCAAGAATTATCAAGAAAGGAGAAGAGAAGACATGAGAAGTTTTCACAAATGATTTGAAAAGAAAAGGAATAACAAGTTTTATTCATGCATGCTATTAGTTTGCACATCTTGTACATATATAATGAAACTGATACAGGCCTGGACTCAGACCAAATACATTTAACTCAACTCAATCAAATTAATTTTGCCCTAATTCAAATGTGTACACGCATGCATGTGTGTACCATGCATATATGGATACTCTAGTTATCCTTTAATCCTTCTTCCAGTTAGCTCTGTCACTTCACTCTCAAGTCCCTGGTCATCTCCCACTGCCTACGGGTCACCTCCGATGAACTTTTTTGATGATCTCCCATGACAATAGCCAATATATGAAATTTCATATGTTCGACCTTGTAACAACCCACGGTTATTACAATTCCCTCTCCCTTCAAACATAGACCTTGTCTCAAGGTCCAAATTAGGAATCCTATGAATCAGTGGCCAATAGTCTTCCCAAGTCACTTCCTTAACTGGTTTCTACCTCCATTTGACTAAAGCCTGAACCACAGCTTCATGGTTTCTAGGAATTATCCTTCTATCAATTATAGATTCAGGGTCGTCCACTATTTCTTCCTTAAATACAGGCACATTCTCAAGTCCCGAGCCGATGATGCCACAACTCCAAATTTGATGTTTCTTCAACTGTTGACACAAATTCTGGTTTGCTAAAGTAGTACAGTCCATCTCTTCTAATTCCCGTTCCATTCAGCTCCTTCGTTTGATCCTGTATAGCACAAGTATGAGAATCAAATTGAACAATAGTTTGTAAATCATCATTAAGTTGAGAAACAGAAATTAAATTGCAACTCAAGTTTGGAACATAAAGTACTCCGGTGAGTAATTTTGTCCATCACACATACAGATCCCACCGAAGTAGCAATCACTTTTTCACCATTGGGCAAACCAATAAAACACTCAAGATTTCGTGTGTCAAATAACCATGAACGTTGCCCTGTAACATGATGGGTTGCTCCAGTATCGATAGTCCATGAAGTATCATCAAACTTACCATTCAATCGATTTTCGGGAATTTTACTATTACCAATCACGCCCGAAATACCTTTCCACTGCTCATTCGTGAACAATTGACCCAAGGCTGACACCATCGATGAATTGGATGCGATAGAGGAGCTACTACCAGTAGCCGCATTAGCATGTACTTGCCCCCTACCTTGCCCAGCGGAGCTGCCTCGTCTGCCGTTGAACCAACCATCAGGGTATCCATGACGCTCGTAACACTGGCTAACCTCATGACCTGTTTTCTTGCAGTGGCTGCAAATGGATTTCACCTAGCAACTTGAGGCCTCATGGCCCTACTTCTTGCACTGAGAACACGTCGGTCTATCAGAGGTTCCTCGGCCCCGACCAGCCCCTGTATGTACAGCGAAACCGACTGCGTCAGAGGGCTTTTGCTCAACTTCCTGCTTCGATTGATGAACGCGTTCTTCTTCTGACACTAATTGATAAGCTCGATCAAGATTAGAAAGAGGATTTTGAGAGAGGATATGTGTGCGCAAAGGACCATAAAATTCAGAACAAAGGTCCATCAAAAAATCATGTAATTTGGCATGTGCTCGTCGTTCCTTATGTAATCTGCCAGCCGAGCACGAGGAACAACAAGAACAAGAGATTAAAGGTTCATGGTGATCCAATTCTTACCAAAAAGCGTGCAATTTACCATAGTAAACCGAAACAGGCATCGTCTTTGTCTTATTACATCGCGCAATTGACGATCGTAATTGTTGAACCTTAGGTCTGCTTGTTTGGGAAAAAGTTGCTTGAGATGATCCTAAAAGGGTTTAGCTTCCCTGAATTTTGACAAAGAGGACCTAACCTCGGGGTCGATAGTATTTGAAATCCAAGAAATAAGTATAGCATTAATCGTGGTCCAATCGGACTTTATACAGGGAGGCGCTGGTGCAAGGATACCGACATCAAGAAATTCAAATAATTATCGGCCTTGAGTCGAGTGGGAGTGATGAAGTCTCCTGGTCTATCTTGTGAGCCGAGGTAATAAGGGGAATTGGGTTCAATTTTAGGCAGTGGAGGACGCGGTGGATCTTCAACACCAGGCATGGCAAATTATCCTTGAAGAAAAAATCGTTCTTTGGCTCTGATACCATGAAGAATTGGTAAAACTCGACTTGAATTATTATTGATCACCAGCATCCCTATTTATAATACATACCCAAGACTCTATCTCATGGCGACTCTAAAATTGCAGAAACAACATGAAATCTTCCGAAGATATATCCCTTATCACATACCACTCATAACATCTAATCATACATTGTAAAAACAGCAGAAAATCTTCCGAAGATATATCTCTTATCACATGCCACTCATAACTGTTGGGGATGCGGATTAAGGATCTTAAGGCAGAAATAACACTAGAGGGGGGGTGAATAGTGTTTTAAAGAATATATGAACTATATGACTAAATTAAAACTTTCAGCACAAATCTAAACAGAATTCTAACACAGAATGATCACGGAACATATAACAAATGCAAATAGTAAAGTAAAGCAAGTAAAAGGAAAGAACACACCGGATTTTGTACTGGTTCGGAATCATCCTACATCCAGTCCTGCACCAAGGCAATATCCTTGTACAGATTTTTATAATCCAATATCCAAATTACAACCCTCAATTTCTAAGGCCTTGAGGAACCCTCCTATCTCCGAGTCTGGGGTAAACTCTCTTGATTTACGGGACACAAGATCACCCTAATACTTCTTAATAACAATCCTTTTGAATGGATAGACTCTATGGACTTTTTGAATACAAATTAATCCTATAACTCTGAATAGCACTTTGATCTTTAGTAGAATGATGGAGAATCAAATAGAGAGAGTATCTAAATGATTTCCTATTGAGAATTTGGCAGAATGATGGCACGATCTTGAAAATATGAAGTTTTATGGATATGGAATGGTGGAGAAGAAAGAGTGAAGAAAATAAGAAAGTAGTTGTTAAAAAAATTCGTTTTGGAAGCCTTTATATAGATGCACAACAGTCATAACCATTGGCGAAAGGTTTTCGAACGAATGGACACTTCTTTTGAAAACTGAATTTTGAATCCAACTGTCACCATGTCGACATGGGGTATCCCCTTATGTCGACATCCCTTAGTTCAAAATTATAGAGATGTTGTTTTGTAAAGACAATTGAATTTAAAACAAGTTGAAACTTCTCTGAAGCAAAGTAAAGTGTTTAAACAATATTTTGAGATAGAGAATGAATATAAAACATTATTTTAAATATATATATATATATATATATATATAATTGATATAGACCGTCAATTATATAAGTAATATTTAAAATCAGAATAAGTTTTGATGTTTTAAAAATAGAAGTTTTTAAAATCAGAATAGAGGAATATTTTAAGGCTAAAACAAAGTTTGAAAACATTTTTGAAAACATGATTTTAAAAGCTAAAACATTTTGAAAACAGATTTAAAAACATTTTGAAAAATCTATTCAAACTGAAATTGCAAGAACCTTCCTACAGAGCTCCTCCATAGGACTCGAGAACTTGTACAAAGTAGTTTAAATGATTTTGATTTTCGTGGGTTTGTAAGCCACTTGTCGTAGGTTTGTAAGCTACTTGTCGTGGGTTTGTAAGCCACTGGTTTCGATAGAAATTGGGTTCCATCCCAAAAGAAAATTGGAAGAAAGATGAGAGTGCTATTATGAAGTTTTAACAAAATACTAGACACTTATCTTGGGAACTTGAAATCTTGATTCTCTAGAGTCTTGAATCTTGAATCTCTAATCTTCATCTTGATGCTTGAGTCTTTATACTGATCGGTCTTCGATGATACCTGCATATACTTCCTATATATATATATATATATATATATATATATATGAAAATGTTAGTATATATTTTATAAAGTAAAGTATAATAACTATATAAGGTTGTTGTCATCAAAACATCATCAACTCAGTTCCTAACAATAACATCTAATCATATATTCTAAATATACCATAATATCTTAATCATATATTCTAAATATATCATAATATCTTAATCATATATTCTAAATATATCTCAATACCTTCTCATATTAGCAAATCTCTTCATTCTTTCTTGGGACAATCTTAAGCTATCTTGCAAAAATTGTAAACCTGTCTCTTTGGAACTCAACTCATCCTCTACTTGTTGTACCTTGGCAGTGTTGGGAATGTAGGCTAACAAGGTAAGGGGATCAATGTCGTACACAGCCTTGAATGGGGTCGCATTAGTGAAAGACTTTTAGATAGTATTATACTAGAATTCAGCTAGGGTAAGCCATTTTAAGCATTCTTAGAGTTTGTGACATACAAAACACCTCAAATACCTCTCCAAAATCTTGTTCACAACTTTTGTTTGGCCATCTGACTGGGGTGGTATGCAGAGCTAAACTTGAGGGAATAACCTTGCAATTTGAGCAGTTCCTACCAGAATACACTTGTGAATAAAGGTTCCCACCCATTTACTATAGATCTCGACATCCTATATAGTCTAAACACCCCATTAAAAAATATATTGGTTACTTCCTTTATTGTATAAGGATGAGATAGAGGAAAGAAATGTGCATATTTGGTTAATCTATCCACCACCACAAATATAATTTTATACTTATGACTCCTAGGTAAGCAAGTGATGATCCATAGAGATATCCATCCACACAATTTCAGCTGTTGGTAACGGTTGGTAAACCCAGAATATTTATATTCTCACTCTTATTTCTTGGACAAACATCACATTCCTTCACATACTATTCACATCTTTCTCCTCCTTTTCCAGTAGAAGGCCTGTCTGATTCTTTTAACAGTACCCTTAACTCCAGAATGGCGACCTGAAGGAAAGGAGTGAAATTCTTGTAATAAGGCAGACGTCGGGTCCTTGTTTTTGTGATCAATAAACATCTTGTTTTTAAGGAAAACCAAACCATCCACTACTTGGCACTTTCCTATTCCTCTTCTTCCTTCATGAATTTCTTTGATCAAGTTTTGGTAATAGGAGGATTGGTTTAATGTCTCTTTATGGCTTACTAACTAGGGACTTTGCACCATAGAAACTACCATGTTCTGGTTCTTTGGATTTGGGCCGTGTTCATTATCTTCCTTCCTTGATAAAGAATCAGCTACTATATTTTCTCTCTCACTTTTATATTCTAATTTATAGTCAAAGCTATGGAGCATGGATAGCCACATTCCCTGAATTCCCATATGTAGTCTTACGATAGGATGTGCCTTAAACTTTAATGATCCTTCTTTATAATAAATTGTCTCCTCAACAGATACTGAGACCACTTCTTCGTGGCAAGTATCAAAGCAAGAAGCTCCTTCTCATAGGTTGACAAAGCTAAATTCCTCCCATGCAATGCCTTGCTTAAATATGCTATGGGTCTGCCTTTTTGTAGTAATACAACTCCAATCCCACCACCACTAGCATCATATTCTATGAAAAAGACCTTATTAAAATCAGGCATGGAAAAGGATAGAAGGATTGATAAGGCACTGCTTCAGGTTTTCAAAAGTTTCAGAGGCAGCTTCACTCCATTTAAAAGAATTCTTTTTCAACAGTTCAGTGAAGGGTTTTTCTATGGCTCCATGACTCCATATGAATCTTCTATAGTAACCAGTCGGGCCTAGGAATCCTCTCAATGCCTAGATGGTTTTGGGGAGTGGCCAATCCATGACTGCCTGGACCTTGCTTTTGTCCACCGCTACTCCATGTAAAAAAATGATACGCCCCAAATAGATAGCTGATTCTTTGGCAAAAGTACTCTTAGATAGTTTAATAACCAAGTGATGGTTCTACAGCACTTGCAATGTGAGCTTCAAATGCATCAAGTGATCCATTCAAGTTTGACTATAAATTAAGATCACATCAAAGAACACCAAAACAAATTGTCTCAAATAAGATTTGAATATTTTATTCATCAATGCTTGGAAGGTGGAGGGTGCATTAGAGAGCCCAAAAGGCATGACCATAAATTCATAATGTCCTTCATGTGTCTTGAAGATAGTTTTGTGAATATCATCTTCATTCATCCTAATTTGATGGTATCCATATCTCAGATCAAGTTTAGTAAAATATTTGGCTCCATGTAACTCATCAAACAAGTGTTCAACTAGGAGTATGGGAAATTTGTCTTTGATTGTCTGGTTTTTGAAGCTTCTATAGTTAATGCATAATCTCCAACTTCCATCCTTTTTTCTTACCATTACCACTGGAGAAGAATAAGAGCTAGTGCTTGGTCTTATAATTCCTGCTTCCAACGTTTCTTTGATAATTTTCTATCTCATATTGGATGTGGAAAGAGTGTCGTAAGGTCTAAAGCGTATTGGTTTTGAATCTTTAATTAAGGGAATTTTGTGGTCACAGGGTCTTGTGGGTGGTACAAAATTTCTTGTGGACATGACTTCAGAAAACTGTTGATGGATGGTTTGAATTTCTAGGGAAATGTCTTCATTGCTAGAGGGAGCTTCTTCTAATTAAAGCTTCTGGCTACACATAATCATCGAAAATTAGCAGTGCTGATTTTCTCTTTCAATTGTTTTACCATCCACTAACTTGTATTCCTTATTAGTAATGCCTTGCCATACATAGGATTTGTCCTTAGAATGGAATTTGACCTGCAGCTTGTCTAATTTTGGAGTTACCTCCCTAATTCCTGTAAACACTGAGCCCCTAACACCACCTGACACCCTTCAAGAGGTAGCAACAATACTTTCACGGGCATAGTGCATCGACATGTCAATAAGGCCTGTCTACAAACCCCCGACTAATTAATTTATCACCATGGCTATCATCACCTCATAATTCTTCGATTGGTCAACCACTAACGCAATTTTATTAGCCAGAGAAGATTTGATAAAGCTATGAGTTGACCTTGAGTCTATTAAGAACTGAACAGGTTTTCCTTTGAGGGTACCTTTTAGTTTGATTGTATATAGAGTGGGAATGCCACATAGAGCATGTAATAAAATGGTAAAAGCTTCTTCAGGATTATCTTGTCCTTATTTATTAGGCTCCTCTTATCTACTGCTCTTTGAGTCATCTTTCTCTAATGCTTCATCTTCAACTTCTTTGTTAGAAATATTCACCACTCCCTCTATAGTATGAATTTGTTTAGTTTTGCAAACACCACTGCGCCATTTTTCATTGCAATCGTAACATAAATTTCTTTTCCTTCCGTCAATTATCCCTTTACGGGTCAGTCCTTTAGTTCTACAAACACTTCAAAGGTGTTCTTCTTGGCAGGGTTTTGGTATATGAGCAACTTCTGGGGGTTATTTTTGGCATGGGAGATGGAATTAGAAGGGTAAGTTAAGGCTCTGGTGACTTTCTTGGCGTTGTGATACTTGTTTTCAAAGCTTTTTTCCAATTTCACTACCCACTTGAAGCTGGTTGGTTTTCTTCTATATCAAATCTGATCTCATCTTTAAGTCACCCATGAACTTACCAAACACATAGTCAGGGTGCAAATGATCAAGAAGTATTTGGTGTTACTCAAACTTGGTGAGGTAAGCCTGAACTGTGGTAAGCTGTTTCAAATTAGCAAATGCCCCCAAGGGTTTCCTTGATTATGGTGGAGCACCTTATTATGACCTCCTCCTTGAAAACTTTCCACTACATATAATTCCTAACATTTTTAGATAGCCATTTGTATCATTTCTGGGCATCTTTCTTAAGACGAAAGGCTGACCATTCTAAAGAGATGAATGAAATATGCTTTAGTCCCACATTGGCAAAATAAAAGATTAAATTGTGTATATGTGTAGGATCCTCATTCCCTATATTGGCCCTTAGGGTCAGGTAATTTTGTGCGAGAGAGAGGACCCAAATCTGATGAACATGCGTGTGCCGCCCGTCCGAACCGGGCTTTGGTTTGGGTCTACTATGAAATCTTAATTTTGCTACAGAAAACACCGTGACCGTTCGAAAATTATAAATTAGTGACGGATCCTGATCAAATCATTCACTAATTTACAGTTCTTCTTCTTCCCCGCTGTGCTTTCTTCGGCCAATTCGTTTCTGTTGCCATCATCTTCTCAGACTGACGTACTCCTTACAGTCTCGCGCGGTTTCGTCGGTGGTACCCTGGGAGACTTGAAATAAAGTCTTAAGGCGATTGTCACGACAAGCCTCCGACGAACTTTGGCATTCTTGTTGCTTTCGATTACTGATACACAAATCTGTTACAGAATACCTTTGTTGCATTGCAGCATTTTTTATATAATCTGTTGCGCTTTCTGATTTTGCAACGCTTTATTGTGTTGCTGTTTTGTTGTTGTAACATATAATACTGTTACATTGCATTCCGTAGCGACGCAGACAATCTGTTGCGTTCTGTTTTCAACCATTTGATCCTACAGTTAGCACCCATTCAGTGTATGGAGCTTGATGGTATTTGAAAAGTTCTTCCACTTGCTCTAGCCATTCAAGGACTATATCGCCTCTTGAATAAGTTGGGAACTCAAGTTTTATTGTAGTGTGTTGCAATAATCAGAGGGCGTGAAGGATTATGGTAGTAGGTAGCAGTGAAATCTGACCAGATATTGTATTCATTTTAGAAAGGGTTCTTAAGGAGTTTCTCTGGAAGGGTGGCACATAGGATTGGCTCCTTGACTGGTTGGGTTGATCTGAGGTGGAGTAAAGAGGTGTATATGGTTTGGTTTTTAATTTCTACAATACTGCATTTAAGGTTTCAGATAGTTGATCAATCTTGCAATTTATCTCGATAGACTTTTCCTCTAAGCTTTGATGTAATTCTTGATGAAAATTATGGAGTGCTTGATGGGAATTAAGGAGTTCTTGATGGGAATTATGAAGTTCCTGTTGTGCTTCTTGCAGTTAGATCATGGTAGTGTGAGTTTACCATTAATGTGTTCTTGCCTTTGGCACAAATCTTCATCTTCAAGATCTGGCATGGATAAGGTGTTGTCATCATGGTGGTTGTCCGGATAGGGTGGTGTATGAGGAGGTGATGTAGGATCCTTTGGATTTGATACCAATTTGGAAGGGTGCTTGATCTTAGCTTGGGCTCGAGGTATGTGTCATGGTGGAGAAGTTTGATTGCAAGCAATTCTTAGAATGAATGCAGGAAGAATGCGACAATGGTGAGAGGTCTGGAATGTTGTTGAAAGCAGTAATGATGGGGATAGATTGTTTGGAGAATGTAAATGAAGATATGGATGAGGAATGAGGCAAGATTAACAAGAAAGGAGATACGAAGACATGAGCAGTTTTCAAAAATGAATTGAAAAGAAAAGGAACATATTTTATTCATGCATGCCATCAGTTCGGAAATATTATACATACTAGTGAGTGGTCCGTGCTACGCACACGGGTAGTGTTAGATTTAACATAGAGATATTAGAGGTATGTGCTGTCGTGGGAAAGACATGAACGCAAACAAAACTGCAGAATGAAACAAAATCTGGGTGAAGATGATATATGATGTACAGGCTTATATAGTAAGTGTAAGTAAGTTATATGTTTCAAAATATGTTGTAGATAGTTGTGCAGGCACATAACAAATTGGGTTTTGTCTTACCATGGAGTACAGTACAGTTTGAGTAATATGCACAACAAATTGTTGAATTAGTACTTCCATGTTGACCGTATGTGAGTACGAAGTGGATGGTGATAATTATTAAGAACATACTTTGTTTACTTGTAATATCTGATCATGAAATGTTTACATTTTTAACTTGTAATTTTCTTGTTTTTTCTTTTACCTCCACTAATTTTTTTATCCTTGCTTTCATTTATACATTTTGAAAACAGTTTGTAAAGTAGTGTTGAAATAATGAGCGAACAAAAAAAAAGCATCAAAACATCTTACGTTATGCATAGTTCTTTCTATTTCCGAGTTACATTCCGAGCTGCTAATGTTTTCATCAAAAGCTCATCCATCTTAGCTAAAAAATTTTACAAAATGACAGGTGTCATTTACATGTTAGTTTGGCAAATTTCACATCATAACAATACAGCACAGAGAAAGAAGTAGGCATCGGTGCATTTCGTTGGTGAGAACTAATAAGGGAGTATTAATTAAATAATGCTGATGCAAACCCTTTAATATGAGAATCGTTGGTGGTTGTGTTTACCTACCAATTGTACAGCTGAATCAGTAATAAGAAAAAAAAATGAACCCATGCTACGCATTGATCTCATATTGTGATTTATTTTCACAGAGAACAAACAAATAGAACAACAGTTTGAATTTTGCAGATGTTTCAAAATTTGCATATTGAAATGTGGAAAGAAAATTTTAATCCCACAAAATAGTCTAAAGCAAACTTTCATGTACAGTACATTAAGTCAACTGCAATGTAAATATATTTATAAAATTGTCTGACTGCAATGAAACTGACATAAATTCAAATGTAAAATGGTGCCCAAGTTGCTCATAATTTTTGATAACACATACGTGATACAGATTTATGGTTTGCATATTGTGTACGGTGAAATACTGAATGCCTGAAGCTTATGCTTCCACCCAATGTTTGGTGAAAACTCAAACGCAGCCTTCCTGTTGAACTGTACCACTAACGCGTTATAGCTATGCAGCATGATAGCATCATCAGATTAGCCCAGATGTAAATATTCTTACCATACACCGAAATCAGGACAGGCAGAGCAATATCAATATGACAGCATGCAGAATGTAAAGAAACAGCAAGATAGCTGTAAACAGTAGAATAGTGTGTACATGGATGGTATTAAAAGTGTGCGTACCAAGTGCTGACATGCACGTGTGTGCAACATGCTAATGTCCGACAGAAAAATCAACCATCCAGCCTACAGTAGTTGGGTATAATGACTACGCCGAGTCGAGGACAACTGTTGGGGAAGAAATGGGCTTCAAAAAGTAGTAGTAATAGTTAAACGTGGTTAGACTCACCTTCTCTTATCCGGTTTTGCAGTAGGCACAAAATGTGTACCAATCTTCTCTACGACTGCTGCAAAAACGTTGTCTGCCTGCAAAAGCAAACGGCGGCCTTTAAAAAAGGAGCTAACCGGTGCAGTCAGGGTATAATGTAATTAATGCCGATGATTCTTGGTGACACGTAGAAAAACTGTTACCATTAACATTGCAGTACAAATATACCATATTCATGAAAAATGATGAAAATACAGATAAAGCATATGTAGATAAACCGTTGGAAAAAAAAGATTAATATCGAAAATGTACAAAAAAATACAGGAAATACGAAGCAAAATAAAATTAAAGCAACACATAATCGAAGTAAAATTAAAGTAAAAAAAAGAGTGGCATCCAAAATGTAATTAAACTGATTCTGCCAGTTGAGACTTGATATATCAGAAGGGGTTATTGCACATTCAATTCAAACATAGCAGCCCATAAAATTAAGTAAATCATAGGAACACCAAGAAAAATAAAATGCACTGAAAAGCATGTATTAATATTTAAAATAAATAAGCAAATGACTGTAAAGAGAATACTCAATATTTCAAATTCACTGCCATATGCTACAACCTGCAATTGTGGACAAATTAATTTGGAAACAAACAAATTTTTTTGTTAAAATATCATGTTTTAGTAACTTCCTAAGTATTAACTTATGATGCTTACGAATTTTAAACTGAAAACAGTTATAAGTTGAACATTGAGGTTTTAAATCATTAGCAATAGAATGTTATGTGATGTGGAAACTAATAAATAATCATAGATTCACCTACTGAAACTGAAAGGAGATTGATGTTTCGTTCTCAACCTGAAAAAGCAAAAGAGATATTAAGATAAAAAGTGAGTGATGCATCAGTACCATCTGCTGACATGTGGAAATGCATATGTTTCAACAAATGATAAGTGGAAAGGGATGTGGAAAACCGTTACCAAATCAGCACGCAGTAAAAATTCGATGCAGGACATAGGCAGGCAGGGTGAATGTAGTTTCAACTGTTAAACCAGCGTGACGTCAGTTAAAATGCACAACAATCGGTATAACTCTGTTTAGACGGCACGGATGATGGCGGCCTGCAAAAGCAAACAGTGGAGTTAAAAGGAATTTAGTACCTGATCCAACCAGAGTCTTGTGTCATTCATGTTGCTAATACTTGGTTGCAGGTAAGGAAATAAACAAAGACAACATCGCAGCAAGAACATGTATTAAATTTTGTACAAATCAACTGCAGACGACAGTGAATAAAAGTTTAGTTCATGTCATATGCATACAGTTGTTAATACAGGGTAGGATACTGTACCGTTTAACCATCGAATCTGAAATACACATCTTTTCTACAGGCTGCTAACTTTACAGTAAGTTACGCACGTCATTTTTTTCATCACGTTTTGTTCGGTATAATGTTTTCATACAACCATTTGAACAGCTACTGACATTTTGATTGTTGAGATATGCTTGAAAACGACCTCCGGTAGTCTACGCTCATGTTTTTTTAATAATTTTTTAACCTCCTCTACGTGTGCCTATGAAAGGGGATGTATTTTTTAGTTAATCTTAATATGTCTATGAGAATGACAACATTGCGTCTCCATTTACTGTAATTCATGTGAATGACTACCGATACCTTGTGTATGTACCCTTACGATAACTCAAGGCGATTCATACTATCCTCCCTTCAATATAGCTACCAGAGCACTGTCAATTATTTTTTTCCCCTACGAACGGGTTGCTATAAAAAATACTTGGTTAGGCACAACATTGAGGAAAATGCAAACTCACACTATGGTTATCGTCATATACGACCGTCATGGCAGTAGTGGTTACAAACTCATACTATAGTTATCAGTAAAGAGGATTCAAAAAAAACATAGTGAAGTGCAAACATAAACCTGTAGACATATTAGCACTAAACTTTTAAGTCATGGCAGCAGAACCACCTTCAACACGGCAAATTCATAAACAAAAACAAATAATGGTGAACCCAAGACATTTCTTATGTAAACAAATATTGGTCAACCCAGGACATTTTTCAAGTAAAGTAATAATGGTGAACCAGGACATTTCTCAGTCAAATAAATAATGGTGAACCCTGGATTTTTTTTAGATAACACCAGCCACACCTAAAACTACATACAACTCAGATGTGAGGAATTATTTACATGCACGTATTGTAGACAAATAGGACAGTAAGGTTCATTTCATGGGCACAACAGATCAAAATTGGCCACACTTTAACTATACTTGAATCCATTATCGTAGGATTATACTACCAAATAACACTGTCCAACATATGTGAAATTGGTAAGAGGGAAGTCATAGTCTGAAATACCATGTAAAAAGGACAATTCATCAAGTTTTACCACCAGTTACCATACATTTGGAACTGTCAGCAAGAACATATGACAGCGTATTGTCAAACATTTTTTTTTTTTTTTTTTTGAAATAGTAAACAGGCCCAGCCCAGTAAAGTAGGAACCGGGTAATAAAACAGTTACACCCGAACACATAATATCACAAACCCTAACAAGGGTTGCCGACATATCACATTACAAAACACAACAACGAACAAAAATGGTGGAGCGAATTAGAAAACAAACTTTTCGCTTCAGAAAAGCAAGGTTTTCATCAGGATCTTCTTCGAAATTCTGATGCTAACCAACTTTGATGAACTCGCAAATCTCATGGGGGTCTCCACTCCATAATTTCTTTAGCACGGAGACGAGAAGTATTCAGATCTAAGCAGGAATGAACATTATGAGCTTTTGTAGACTTGTTGACATGGCTTTTGGCCTCCTTGTTAATACAATAGCCCCCAGATTTCAGATCTGGAGAAGTGGTGAATGTCGAGGCACTGTCGTCTTTCCGGTCAGGCTTATGGAGATTGAAACTAACTTCGGCATGAGAGTTGCTGCTCTCACCTCTTTCCCAGTCAGATAAGTGATAAATGCGACCATTAAGCATGCTGATGTAGTATGAATGACCTAATCTTTGTTCAATGTTGACCAGAGGCGAGTTGTTGCTATCTTCAGAGTAGTAGTTTCCCCTCTTGCTATATTTAAACTAAAAAAAAGGTAATCTAACCTCGGGCAGGGGATCCAGAGAAAGTTCCAATAAAGCAGGCAACTGAACAGCTTAAACTAACAGATACTATATCTACAGTAAGAAGAAAATACATGAAAGTAATGCAGATCGGTGATGTAAAAAACTAAGCAATCAAGATTATTAATCAACAGATCATGCAGGAGAAGTAAAAACGTGTAGAGCATAAATCGACGTTGAACAACCAAATTTGAAACGTAAATTTTAATTTATAACGGTGTACTCAAGATCACTACCGCTAACAACAACAGAAAGAACATACGTTAGCACCGATAGCGGGTAGGAGTGCTAAGTAAGGTCATTGAGACGGTAGCTTATAGCAACTTTAACGGTTTTAAATGTTATGCCTATACACAACTTGAAAATGAGAAGACGTTACGATTACTCAAGGCGTTACCCGCACAGGCGACCGAGAAATCAGGCAGAGGAAGGGGCTAAATCAGGCTATTTTCTGGTGGGCAGTCGTCCACAAGCTTCGCAAATGGATGGTGAAGGTTCAGAAAGGCAGTTGGCCAAAGCAATAGATGAGGGGAGTTGGAATTCAAAGGCGGCGATTAGTTCGTGGGAAGGAGTTTAGGAGTGGAAGGGGAGGAGGAGGTGGGTCGGAATAGGGGTGGAGGCGTAGAGGTGCGGAGTTTGGGAGGAACGTGCTTGAGAAGGAAGAAGGGAATTAGAGAGGGAATAGAGAAATTTAGCGAGAGTTAGAGAGGGAAGAGGGGAATTAGAGAAGGAGTATGGAAATTTAGCGAGAGTAGGATGAAGGACGTGGTGTGGCGGTTGGAGAAGAGGTAGAGGGGAAAAAACGTGAAAGTTGATAAGGAAGTTGGAAGCAACGTGCATGGAAGGAGGAATTGCGATGGAGCAGTTGTTAGGAAGGAGGAAGTCAAATGGAGTGGATAGGGAAGGCAGTTTGCAGAACGCGTGATGGAGCACCTGACTGAGCACGTGATAGGAAGAGGGAAAAAAAATAGACGAAGTTGAATACGGAAGCAGCATTTTGAAATGAGGGCAAGGGGAGTAATCCACGTCAGCACGGGAAAATTCCTACTTTAAAATAAAGTAATAAATATAGTGACACTAATACAGGCCTGGACTCATACCAAATACATTTTACTCAACTCTATTATATTAATTTTTCCTTAATTCAAATGTGTACATGCATGCATGTGTGCACTATGCATACACAGATACTCTAGTCATCCTTCAATCTTTCTTCTAGTCCCACCACCTGCAGGTCGCCTTTGATGAAATTTTCCGATATTCTCCCCATGACAGCAGTCAACATATGAAATTTCTTGTGTCTTCGGCCTTGTAACAACCCGCGGTTGTTACAAAATTTCCAACAAATCTCTCTCTACGCCAGACCTCGATATCTACATATAAGTTGCGGTTTATGTACTCGATTCTTCTAAATGTCTAGCACGTATATTATGTTTGCATTTTGCTCAATGTTTTTGAGGTTAATATGCAGCATTTTCTTCTCTTAATAAATTTTTGATACAATCAATATCAGCCCATTACTGAATGAAGTTAAAGGAATAAGTTGATAATTCAAATGGTAGAGATGTACTGATTTTTATATCCATGGTATAAATATCTCACTAATGCCATGATGGAGTAGATAATTTTCAATAGGATGTGAAGTTAGCATTTTATATAGGTAAAAGCAAAGGTTGTATGTTGTGGCATTGAGGAAAGATGAATTAGACTGATGATGGTTTGAATTTTGTTGCTGCTGCTGAGTTTCCTTGTGTGGCTTTGCAGACTCTGTGATTTCTGAATGTGTCTTTTATATATGTATGTTGGTTATGTGTTTTTAGTTTATAGAGGGTTACTTTATTTTGTGAATGGTTTTAACTTGATGATAAGAGCATCAAGCATACCGAATCTTTAAACAATAAGTGCTGAATTTTAGAATTAGATAAGGCATTAATATTCTAAATTTCTAACCGAGCGTGCATTATTTCTAATTTTGTTATGTTTCACTTTGTTCAAGTTCCAGGATGCATGAGTTTGTAGTGCTAGAGAAACTAAATAGATCCACCTGTATGGTATATGAATATCTTTTTGTGGATTATTTTGATAGAATATGTTTCTGGTTTATTTTAGTCTGAATCTTGACAATATGGGTAAATATTTTCTATTATGACTTTGATACTTTTAAGGCTTAAATTATGTTCTTATCATCATTGTTTTTTTAGTGCAAGCATGGAAGAAAGTGCTGAGCATGCATATGGTTCTGTTTTGGATCTAACAACTAATTGAAGAGTATGATCACCGATTTTACTTAAGTTTATCTATGGAAAAATTAATTGTAAAGCTTGAACCAACAATAGTTTCAAACCACGATTATCAAAGTGACTTGTCTTAAATTTTTTTAAGAAGATGATAGGAAGGACTTGTTATAAAGGTTTTATTTACGATGCAGAATGAAACTTTTAAGAAAGAAATATAAAAATTAACCAATGTAAAATAGTTTGTTATTTTATGCAGAACACATGCGAACCACCATGTTATCCCGCTTTTTGACCAGACAGTATATAGATGAACCCGACGAGTCAAACTTCGAAGTTATTATGGCAAGATGCCCGAAAAGATGGTTGCAAAGCCCAGAACACAAGTGCAAACAAGATTACAAAGCAAGTACAAATCCACCATAAAATTCCAGGAACCCAAATTCCATAAGTATGGGGTCGGTACCGACCCATATACGCTTATTATTGGAGTTCATCTTCTACCTACCAGCCCTACTTGATGTTAGAACCTCATTTCAAGTATTTTTTTTGTTGTTCCAATACAATTCTCTATCGATCTCCATGAACTCTTGAATCTGTAACTTTATTCTTTTGCAACTCCATCATTTTGACTCAAAAACTAGCTAATATTGGTGCAAGCAACTATGGAATCATGAAACTAACCACAAGACGAGCCGAAGCGAAGAGTTGAAGGCAGACATTTTGGAAATATTATGGGTCGGTACCGCCCCTACCCTTAAAGTTGTACCGATTCATCCAAGCTAATGAGGTGGCAATCTCTTTTCGTAGAGAACTAGTCTATAGTTAAGAGATCGGCCTGGAGATCTTTTGTGCAATATTTTAGGCTCTCTACCTCTATAAATAGAGGGGTAGGGCTTATTTTTCAGGATTTTTTGCATCTTGTTCTCCCTTCTCTAATTTCTTGTAATCTATGTTGGAAATATATCGACCCATAAGAACTTCTGCCTCCAAGTCAGAATACAAGCAATAAAATCATTAAGTGGAGTAGGCTCAGATTAGCCGAACCACCATAAACTATTGTGTGCTCTTTTATTTTATTTTTTATTTACTTTCTTTACTTTTTATTCTCTACTAATCTATTGGGTATTTGTGCTATTTTTGGTTCAAACATTTTGGTCCTTTCACAGAGAACACTTGAACTCTCTGATTCAAAAATTGGGAAGATTCTAAATGGCTAGACAATCAAATAGAAGGACCGTTGCTGGAGAAAATCAAAATAGGGCAACCAAGATGTGTTCTCAGGAGCTACCCGTATCAACCTACATAACTAGGGATGAGATGGAAACTATGATGAATGAACTGTTGAAAGGATGGTACCACACTAGGAAGAGATGATGGAGAATTTTTTCAGTAGAATAGGAAAAACAGAAACAGACGAAGTCGCTGTAAATTAGAATCAAATACCTAAAGTCGGAGCATGACTATTTGAGAGTGCAGAAGAATGACACGAGACAAACCCCAAGCCAAATATACGGATCGATACCGACCCATAAGCACGGGTCGATACCGACCTCCAAAGGCCCGAGGGCATGGGTCGTCCCGTCCTTGGAAGAAACGATGTACATTTTGGAGCTGAAGCGAAGTGTTTGAACTTGGATCGGAATACAGAAGCACAGCCTAATGAGTATGTACCAGAATTCCCTTGTAGAGCCGGGGGGGAAGGATAAGAATGCTAACCATAGAGTTTCTTTGAACGGAAATGATAAACTTGTTGAGTTTGTGAGAGCTATGAGAGATGGATTGCCTAACAAGAGCATGGAAGATGTGAGCAGGAGTCCACTTACTTCTAATATTCGATATGCTAGGAATCCGCCTGATTTCATGTTACCTACGTTGGAAACATATGACTGGAAGATGAATCCAACGGTTCATTTGATGAGGTAAATCTGACACATGAAGGTGTTGGGTGCATCCGAAGAGGTTATGAGATGGTGTTTCCCTTTATATTTAACAAGTTTGACAGTGTTATGGTTTAGATAATTGAAGAATGGTTCCATTAGCACATGGGTCGAGTTGGTGAACAGATTTGTGAAGCAGTTCCGGGTCCATATCTCACAATCCAAGAATGTAATAACATTAGAAAGCATGAAGCAGAGGGCCAGAGAGACCATCAGGAGTTTTGTAATAAGATTAAATGCGGCGACAGCTGCAGTTGACAAGTCAGATCCTTCGATGGTTTTGATGGTGGCAGTTTCAGAGACAGTTGTGAAGATGGATTTTAAGGTGGCTTTGGAACGGGATCCTCCCAGGGATCTCATAGAATTTTATCATGTGGCTGAGAGATATTTGTGTGAGGAGGATGCCAAGGCTAACCAGGAAGAAATCAATATTGTGGATGATGGAGGACAGCCCGGAGAAGGATCCAACAAAGGCAAAGGAAAGCAAAAGACGGCTGACAGCTTTGACGGATCAAAGCGACACAGGAGGGAATTGAAATTCTCATCTTACACGGACTTAAATGAAGCGTCGGAGTGGATTTATCTAGATACTAGGGGCAAATCATCCATCAAAAGACGGCAAGAAGAAAACCATAGAGCATGAAAGAGCGTTTGGAAAGTACTACCTATTTCATGAGCTAGACGGACACAACACAAATGATCGTAGATACCCGCGAGATCTAATTGAGGAACACGAAGGAAATAACTGATTATAGAAATATGTGAGAAGTCGAGCTGCGATGGTAAAACAAGAGCAGCCATCAACTGCAACGAATAGAAATGGTCCTGGATCAAGGTCAAAGATAGTCGTCTCTTGAAGAGGATGGTAGGGAATCAGGTTTGGTTCCCGCACTTTATTTCGCGTTTTTCAATAAACCATGCAATAATAAAGTCTAGCCACTTACTCATGTATAGGATCCCAAATGGTCCCTAGGCATGCCCTAAGCTGGATGTTAGGCTGTAATTACTAAAGAGGCGAATATCAGAATGTTTGATTTAATGTTTCTTAGTATCTGAATTCAATTCCATTGGATAAATTCTTGATTATTGAATCCCACTCGAACGTGATGACTGATATGAATCGCTTTAAGTCCCATTCAAAAAGACGGGACCGGAGTGTAAGAAGCTAGTCCCCTCACTGAAGCATGAGTGGATGAGCTTGCTTGTTGTTGATTTACCCTCTTCGGAAAGCAAGCGGATTAGGCTCAACAAGAGTCCGGAGAGACCTTGGACTTGGATTGCTTTAAGTCTCATCTGGAAAGACAGGACTGGTGTGCGAGCAGTAAGTCACCTCATCGGAGCGTGATTGGATGGACTTGCTTGTTTTGAGTCCCCTTGTCAAAGAGTGGGTAGATTCAACTCGGCATGGGTTCGAAGAGACTACAGATTTGAGTATCGTTTCGAACGGTCATGGATTTGACTATCAGCCTCGAACGGTCATGGATTTAATTATCGGCCTCGAACAGCCATGGATTTAATTATCGGCCTCGAACAGTTATGGATTTGATTATCGGCCCCGAACGACCATGGATTTGATTACCAATCTCGAACGACTGTAACCTCAATAATGATCCAGAGAGATCGTGGATTTAACTATCGACCCTGAGCGGTCATGAGTTTTATTACCAATCCAGAGAGATCATGCATTAAACTGAATATGAAATAATCTGGAGAGATCAAACCTTAAAAAAGATTTGATTTTGATAGAAGGATTTAAATGCCTTGTAATCAAATAGAACTGAAAAGCTCAACTGAACACGGGACGATTTTGATATGTAAAAACTTTGAATTAAATCAGAATGATAATGATGTAAATCCTATATGAACGATGACTCTGATTTGTGATGTAATAACTCTGAATGAAATCAGAATGAGGATGATGTATAGATTACACTTAAGCACATTCTAGAGTCTTAGACTGTAACAGGTCCAGATTTACCCGTAATTGACAAAAAGAGTCCATAGGAGCAGGATGATTCACAATATCTAGATCAGCAAATAACCAAAAAGTTCAACAACTAGAGTTTCATTGACTTCGACTTTTTTTTGGGCAAAGCAACCTTCCACTCGCAAGGCGTGCTTTGGGAAGCGATTGTTATCTCACCTTTTGACTAGGCAGTATACGGATGAACCCGACAAATCAAACTTCGAAGTTATCAAGGCAAGACGTCCGAAAAGATGGCCGCGAAGCCCAAAACACAAATGCAACCAAGATCACAAGGAAGTAAAAATCCACCATAAAATTCCAGGAATCCAAGCTCCATAAGTGTGGGGCTATGTAGTTAATATCGGATAATATCGTTGATATATCTCATATTGCTCCTAAGACGATATTTTTTCAAAATATCGCTTAAAATATAATTACAGATATATCGTTCGATAGTTGCCAATATATCGCTCTGATATTTTTTATAAAATACCCGATATTTTTTAAGAATATCATTCATTATTGTATGTGTTGGAAAAAATATCTTCACAGATAAGTATCTTCACAGTATAAATATTTGTTCTTTATATACGATGAATGAAAATTTGTAGACCATATTAAAAATCTCAATGCGCTAATTTTTTAGTTTTAACCATACAGTTTTCGGCTTCTTTATTATTCTTTAAATAAAGAAGACTCTACTTATTCCAATATTTTATATGTTTTATTATCATTGAAGACTTTACCACTAAAGACAAGATCATGAAAGTGCTACTTCTTTTCTTGGTTAATTTTTTTCACCATATTAGTTGGTAAGTCAGCTTATGAAAATTTATTTTATTAGGAATTATCATGCATCCGGAACTGAAATTTAAAGAGCGGTAAGATTGTATATTTGACATATCGATACAGAACGAGCTAAAATAGAAATTGATATCAAATCAACATTGCTTATTCGATAAACTAAGTGAAATGAAAACGACAAAACTATAAATATGGAATATTTGGAAAATTAATACAGATGATTAGATGACTAAAGAAACAATGAATAAAGTGTGAAAACGAAGAAAATAATAAAGATGTACATTACACGAATTTCTCGATTTTTACTTAGCCTATATTATGATTTATATATAGTAAATAGAATATCTAAGTAATCGGATTATAACTATAAATAATACATAATCAGTCTTTGATAGTAATTTGGATTTATTTATCCAAATATTTGAATACTTAACATCAATATAAAATTATAACATAGTACAATATCGTTTATAACATGTTTTACAATGTCTGGTATTTTGCGGATATTATCTGATATTATCACGATATTTTAAAATACCTCATACCAATACTTGATCGATAAGTATCTGATATCGATATTAACTACTTAGGTATGAGATCGGTACTGATCCATATACGCTCCACCATTGGAGTTCATCTTCTGCCTACTAGGCCTACTTATGTTAGAACCTCATTTCAAGTGTTTTGTTGTTGTTCCAATTCAATTCTCTATCGATCATTATGAACTCTTAAATCTGCAGCTTTGTTCTTTTGCAATTCTATCATTTGGACTCAGAAACTAGCAAATATTGCTATAAACAACTATGGAATCACGAAGCTAACCACAAGATGAGCCAAAGCGAAGAGTTGAAGGCAACCAATTAGGAAATATTATCGGTCAGTACCGACCCCTACCCTTGGAGTTGTAATGACCCCTACCCTTAGAGTTGTACCAACCTATCTAAGCTGATGATGTGGCAACTTATTTTCGCACTGCAAGAACGGCTTCATTTAGCTACGGCGCATCGCCATCGACTGTCGTTACCAAAGCCGCAAAAAAATCACACGACGCAAGAAAAATAGTGATGACGTCGTCACCATATTCGCGTCAGTTAGCGTCGAAAACCTAAAAAAATAGGCCATCGCTTGCCGACACAAGTCCGAAACAAGACAGTCATTGCTAGCCATCGCTTGTCGTCGCTATTCTGAAACAATTTGGTCGTCGCTTGCCGACGCAAACCTGAAACCTACAATTTTCGACAGAGCTATTTTTAAGCCTTTCAACCATACAATAAATATTATATCTCAATCTCACTTCATTCTCAAGTACGTACAAAAAATAAATAAAAACGCAACGTAAATATCAATATTACATAAACTTTCATCAACTAAAATCAAAATTCCATCAACGAACACAACCACATCTATAAAAATACTCATGTTCATCAAATCCATAATCATCGCACTACACAACCATTAAATGAAGTATCAACTCCATCAACACATGTCAATAATTACACAACAAAACAACCACAAATATTCAAAAAAAATCCGTACCCACTCATCCTCATTGTCACCATCTCTCGACTCATCCTCACCAGGCAACCTCCCGCGCTTTGCTAAAAAGCCGTAATTCGTTCATCTAGCAGTTGTTTCAGTCTTCCTCCCTTCCGCTAGTTATTGAATTCTTCCATCTGCTGCTTCAGCTGAGTTATCTCCTCCACAGCCTAAGATCTCCTATAAACCCTTTGGGTCATCATCGCCTACAAATTATTTGATTAGAAGTTATAATTTATGCTTCAGGATTAAATATAATTTATATATTAGTTAATGAAGCAGTTTACCTCCTGATTTCCGTAACCATAACGCCTATTTCGAGTAGGTGGGTCAATGAGAGCATCCCAAATACGGTCCTCCTCTTCTAAGGTCAACCCATGGCCAGTGGACTGCGCCACTCGAGCTTTCTCCGATTCGTATCTCTCCTGCGATGATGAACAGTAGTTTGTAATAATAAGTAATAAAGAACTTATCAAATGTGAATTAAAAAATTAAACAAATTTACCATCACATATTTAAATTTATCGTCTGTAAATTCATATGAAATATTTCACTCCTCATCCGTCCCTTGACGCCATGTGTGGGAGTGAAGACCTCAGTTTGTGTAGGCTCACGATTAAATTTATGAAACTGAAGTTATATATATACAAACGAATAATGTTACCGATATGACTAAATTATCTTACAACTATTTATAAATTCATTTTATAACTTTACCAATTCTCTACGATGTCGTTGGAAGGACTTTGACCCGTCGCGGTGCAAAGCAGGATTTTTAGCCCTGTTTGCATGGTTCCGCGCCGATAATTTCTATAAATTTAAATGCACAATTAATTAATTAATGCACCTAATATACAGATTTTAAACAAAATGTAATAACAAAATAAAATGATATAACTTACCCACGACTCCGGAGTGTCCCATAGTTGCAGAAATTGTGCCCAGTTATCAGCTCCCATTCAAGATGGCTTCTTTCATGCTTTCTTAGTTTTTGATATGGTGTCTCTATAATTTTTTCACATTCTTTGGTTCCAGTGATTTACAAAAATATCCATATCTCGCGGGTCAATACGAACAGCGGTCTGCATACTGAAATTGAAATTGATTTGAAATATATACATTATATTAATTTATAAATAAATTATAAATTTGAACTTATCATGAACTCGGCGAATATGGCATTCTTAATATGATCGGGAATGTTGTCCCAGTGAGCCCAGCATTCCAACATCTAGCTCATGAATGCCTTCCTGGGCACTTGCAAAATATAGTCCGATGGCTGCATCTCAAACCCCCTGTATAAAATAAGATGTATGCATTTAATAAATTTTAAACAGTAAATTTGATGCCCCACCTCTATACCCACGATAGCCAAGGACACTACGGAGTAATGCCGTCAACTAGCGCGGAGAATAAGGCTGTTGAGGAGCGACCATCCGTGTAATTGCTTTGCACGAGCATCGATATGTCAGATAGTATAACATGCATTTCTTTATCCAGAGGGAAATCCGACATATCGACACAAACTCAAAGCTACTACACAGTGGCTATAATATCTTCAGAAACAAATATAGAAATAAACATAACATAAATCAGTCACAGATAATTCATATCACAAAGGCGGAAGAAGATATGAATATATAACTAACACATGAAAGTGTATATCAGAGTAGTGGTCAAAAAGATCCACAATAATACAAAAGAATAGCAACACGTGCTATACAAAAGAATACAACTATGAGTCTGTATCTCAAGTGTATACAACGAAATAAACTACTAATCTAAGTAGTTAGCCAAAAGTCAGAGAAATCAATCCCAAGTGAGAAGTCAAGCTGAAGCACCTGTAACATCTCGGTCTGACCCGGGTATTATTTAATAAGAAAATAATAAACGGATCAGTCTAACTATAAATATCAGATGAAACGATATAAGATAAGAGATATGGCTAAACACATAATAATCACAATGCCAAGCTGTGATATATATAAGTAATAGATAATCAACAAGAGATTAATCAATATCACAGAATCTACACAAGAATCAAAGAAATGTCATACTCCTTATTTCGTTCACCAAACCATAAATATTGACGATTATATCAATGTCAATCACAAAAAGTCAATGACACACAAATTCACCAATGCACAAATATTGATAAAACTTATCAATGGAAATCACGAAAATTGGTGAAACACAAATTATAGAAATCATCTCAAGAAATCCAGAAATCACAAAAGTCAATGACACACAAATTCACCAATGCACAAATATTGATAAAACTTATCAATGGAAATCACGAAAATTGGTGAAACACAAATTCAAGAAATCATCTAAAGAAATCAAGAAATCACAAAAGGGGGGAAGGCCTATCACAAACGGGAGCATAAAGCTCACCAACACGTGTATCACAAACGGAACGCTAATTCCATGGTTGCTAACCATCACATATTGAGCCGAAGCTCCACAAACGGCCCGAAGACCATGGGTTGCTACCCCAACAATTTGAGCCGAAACTCCACAAAACGGGGTTTAGTCTCCCTCGCAGAAAAAGAGACATCGCACATTGCTAGTCTAAATCACAAAGATGATCGTCATGACCAATGAGAAGTGTCAATTACACTAAGCTAGTGAATATATGAGTTTAGCTTCATGTCCCATAACCACTAGCTTAACTTAAATATTTACGAACAAATTGTAGATCTCCACTAGAAAATTGTCACAAGAGTTTCAACCGAACAAGTCCAAGAATTAACCGGCGAAGTAAACGCAAGCGTTTCATACCACTTGTTTTACTAAGCCGTTTAATTAGATTTCTCATACGAGTGAGGTAAAGGTTTGTGTATACTAGTAGATTGGAAAACGGTTTTATAAACAAGTTTGATATTGAAAATATAGTTGAAATCGTTTTAATGAAGAGGTTTTGATATTTAATACTAGTATTGAAACCTTTAGAATTTTAAAGTGACAAATCACAAAAAATGATTGTAGAACCATCAATCACCAAAATTCACATCCGAAGACGTGAATAAAATCCAAAGAAATCAATACCAAATCCATAGAAATGGATATTTTCAAAAATTCATAAAAAGAAGTCATCAGAGTCGATAATAAGTGATAACGACTAATAGGATTGCTAAAATCGATCAATAATGGAAATTCACACAAAACAGCCTAAATAGGAAAAAATAAACATCTCCAGACGTCTGATTTGGAATCCAGACGTCTGGATTTGTTTTCTGAAAAATAGTTCAGAAAGCTACCCAGACGTCTGGAATAGCCAAAACAGACGTCTGAGCCATGGCCAGACGTCTAGTTTTGAATCCAGACGTCTGGATTTGTTCTTTGAAAATAACCAAGAGAACACCCAGATGTCTGAAACATCAAGTCAAACGTCTGAGACTTATCCAGACGTCTGATTTGAATTTCAGATGTCTGAAAATAGTCTCTGTCATTTTTTTTTTATAATATGCATGCATATATTTTTCTTTCCAGGTCCAAACCAGACGTCTGGACTTGGTCACCTGGTCTGGGCAACAATTTGCCTAGGCCAAAGTGGCCAAAACGTATCGGAAGCGATCGGACGAGCAATGTCGACTAAGGATTTTCGCCAAGCGACAACCCGTCCTTAAAAGCTCTTCGATACACCCCGAATATCAATGTCCAAATGTCCATAAAAGGATTTTCATAAAGTTGGACCAAAGCACACAAATTTGGAAAATTCACCAAATCAATTCAAATTGAAAGCAAATGAATATGCACATATGTTAGGAATTCATACCTAACAACAATGATGGATATAGAAAAAGATGTGAGATAGAAATCTCACCTTTGAACCCAAACGATTGAAGAAGAAGCTCGAAAGCAAAGGAGAATCAACCACTCTTCAAATCCAACTCAAGAACCTTGATTCTAAGCTATAAAAGAAGAACATTCCCAAAGTTAGGTTTAGGAATTTCTGAATTTGATAAGAGAATGAGTTGGAGAAGAAGAAGAGAAGCTTACCAATGGGTTCTTCTATTAGTTTGGAGCTAGAGCTTGATTTGCAAAAGAAAACTAGGGTTTTGGAGTTTTAATTTCTCATCTCTCCCACCATTGATGCTTTGGAACTGAAAAGAGAAGGAAGTGAGGGTGAGTGGGGAGGAGTGGTTCAGATTTGAGTATAAGTTAAACATAGGGCTGAACCCAAACCCAAACCCAAAGTGAAAAGGTAGCAAAACCTGACTAACTCCAAACATTTCAAAGTTTACACTTAAAAAGATCGCAAACGTCATTTTAAACTCAATGGGAGTGGTCCTGAGTCCTAATTCGACCGTATGCAAAAAGTAGCTTTTCGGACCAAATTCCGAGTATCGATAAAATATTTAAATAAAAAAAAATCGATAAATATGCGAGTTGTTACAGACTCCCCTCCTTAAAGAAATTGCGTCCTCGCAATATTTAAGAAGAAAATATAAAGTAACAACCATAAAAGAATATTCAACACAAAAGAAATTTGAAATAAAAGGTTCACCTCAAGGAGCACGGGAAAGTAAGTCCGGATGTGATCGCTCGATGAAATCTCTAGACTCCCAAGAACAATCCTTAGGATTTGAAGACCATTGAACTTTCACAAGCGGAACATCCTTATTTTGAAGTCGTTTGACTTCCGAAGCAATAATACGAACAGGATGCTGCTCATAAGTTAAATTAGGCGAAACTTCAATTTCTTCCACAACACCGGGCTCAAGAATAGAATCGGAATCTCGAAGGCACTTCCATAATTGAGAAACGTGAAACACGTCACGAATAGCAGAAAACTGAGCCGGTAATAAAAGGCGATAAGCCACGGAACCAATACGTTCGGTGATAGAAAATGGCCCAATATATCGAGGCGCTAATTTTCCCAATCGACTGAAACGTACAACACCTTTCATGGGTGAAACACGAACGAACACAAGATCTCCCACAGAAAATTCTAATTTCCTTCTTCGGTTATCAGCATAGGATTTTTGTCTACTCTGGGCTTCTTTCATTCTATGTCGAATAAAGTCAATTTTCTCTGTGGAATCCCGAATAAAATATGGACCTAAAACCAGCTTCTCACCGGCCTCAAGCCAACAAGAAGGAGATCGGCATGGCCTTCCATAGAGTGCCTCGAAAGGTGCCATACCAATACTAGATTGAAAGCTATTATTATAGGAAAATTCAACAAGGGAAATATGATCTTCCCAACTTCCACCGAAATCAAGCACACAAGAACGAAGAAGATCTTCAAGAGTTTGATTCACACGCTCGGTTTGTCCATCGGACTGGGGGTGATAAGCGGTGCTAAAATTAAGCTTCGTTCCCAAAGCTTTTTGAAGACTCTTCCAAAATCCACTAGTAAACAATGGATCACGGTCGCTAACAATAGAACTAGGAACTCCATGTAATTTAACAATCTCTTTAATAAATAGTTTAGCCAAAAGAGGAACGGTTCGTTTATACCGAATGGGAATAAAATGGACGGATTTAGTAAGTCCATCCACTATCACCCATAAGCTATCATGACCCGAACGAGAACGGAGAAGACCATCAATAAAATCTATGGAAATATGATCCCACTTCCAAATTGGAATTTCTAAAGGTTGCAATAACCCACCGGGCCTTTGATGCTCGGCCTTAACGAGTTGGCAAGTCATGCAATGCTTAACGAAGTTAGCGATGTCAAGTTTCATTCCCTCCCAACAATAAAGTCGCTTCATATCCGCGTACATTTTACTGCACCGGGATGAATGGTAAATTTAGAACGATGGGAATCTTCTAAAATATCTTTACAAAGATCACCAATATTTGGTATAATAAGTCTACCAAATTTCTGAATGCCGCCACGAAAATCGATATCAAAGTCTTTTAAACCTTCAATATCAATTTTATCCTTAAAATTTTGGCCAAGAAGAGCCAATTCAGGATCTAGCCCTTGAGCTTCAAGAATACGGTCTAAAAGAGAAGGATGAGCCTCAAGGCTACATAAAATAAATGATGAGCATAAATCGGATATGCGGTCTCGAATCTCACGAGTGGATAAGATCTCAAGATCGTTCCATTCGGATATCATCATAGAAACAACAACTTGTTGTTTACGGCTAAGAGCATCGGCGACACGATTACCCTTACCGGGACTATAAAGGATATCAAGATCATAAGGTGCAAGAAATTCGAGCCAATGCTGTTGACGCAAATTAAGTTCCTTTTGAGAGAATAAATACTTCAAAGACTTATGATCGGTATAAAGAATAAATTTCTCTCCCAAAAGATAATGACGCCAAATCCGAAGAGCGAAAACAATAGCCGCGAGCTCTAAATCATGAGTAGCATATCTAGTCTCGGCAGGCTTTAATTGCCTAGAAGCATAAGCAATAACACGTTCTCTTTGCATAAGAACGACACCCAAACCAATGCGACTAGCATCGGTAAAAACAACAAAATCTTGATTTCCATCGGGAATCACAAGAATAGGAGCATCAGAAAGGAGTTCTTTTAATTTCTGAAAAGAAGTTTCACATTTGTCCGACCAAATGTATTTAACACATTTCTTCGTTAAGCTAGTGGGAGGCACGACAATCTTAGAAAAGTCTTTTGATAAAACGGCGGTAATAACCCGCCAATCCAAGAAAACTACGAATCTCCGTCACACTCTCCAGTCTCTTCCAATCTTGAATCGCTTCAATCTTTGAAGGATCCACGGAAATTCCGGATTCGGAAATAATATGACCGAGAAACTTCACACGAGATTGCCAAAAGTGGCATTTAGAAAACTTTGCTTTTAATTGATTACTCCTAAGAGTTTCCAATACAATCCGAAGATGCTTTTCATGCTCCTCCTCGGTTTTTGAATACACAAGAATATCATCAATAAAGATGAGAACAAACCGGTCGAGGAAGTCTTTGAAAACTCTATTCATAAGGTCAACGAAAAAAGCTGGAGCATTCGTTAAACCAAATGGCATAACAAGCCATTCATAAGATCCATAACGGGTACGGAACGATGTCAAAGGAATGCTATCCTCTGCAATACGAAGCTGATGGAATCCAGTAGCTAAGTCTAATTGTGAAAAGACTCTAGCACCACTAAGTTGATCGAATAGATCATCAATCCGAGGTAAAGGGTATTTATTTTTGACAGTAAGATCATTAAGCTTGCGGTAGTCAACGCAAAGCCTAAGTGTACCATCGGATTTCTTCACGAAAATAGCCGAAGCTCCCCAAGGCGAGGAACTAGAGCGAATAAATTGCTTCGTCTCCAATTCGGATAATTGTTTATGCATCTCCTCGTTTTCTTTATTGGACATACGATAAGGAGGACGAGTGATAGGTTGAGCTCCAGGAATGAGATTAATTCTGAACTCAATTGCTCGCTTAGGTGGTAATCCTAAAACGGGCTCAAATATGTCGGAAAATTCACGAACAACGTGAATAAGAGAAATAATATCTTCCTCATCATCATTATCGTCATCACGAGGATTTAAAGAATACAAAGATGCAACCAAGCTGGAATCCGAATCTTTAAGATTAATAGAAATCTGCTTAACAGATTGAGGATGTCGAAGATGAATAGTCCGCTCAGGACATAGGATATGAGCTTCATAACGGTTAAGCCAATCCATTCCCAAAATCATTCCAAAGCCTAAATAACGCATGACATGCAAATCGGCTTGGAAAGAAAAATCACACAAAATAATCTTGACATCTTTACATAATAAACTGATTGTTGCGGATCCACCAACCGGATTCGCGATTCTCAAAGAAGTCATTAAACACAAAACATCCAAAGAAAAAGTATCAACAAGTTCTTTTGATATAAAAGAATGGGGTGCACCCGTATCAAAAAGAACACGAATAGGATGATCACGAAATATAATATACCATCAAGGATGGAATGAGAAATACCTTGGCCACGAGATATGTTGCCAGGGGCTTGAGCAACATTTAACTTTCCCTCCTTCCTGCCCTTAAGCTTGGGGCAGGAAGATATAACATGACCGGGACCTTTGCAGTAGCGACAAGAGAGAGACTTTGGACACTTGTTCGCGTAATGGTCCTTCGAACCACAATTATAGCATTCCCCACGACCAAAGGAAGAAGTCTTTGCCACTGGGGTTGCTTGCTTCCCTTTCTTATTGGGATAAGGGCCTTTGAATTTGTTGTTGTTGAAGCTTGGTTTGGAACCCACCACTTCAACATCATTCTCCCTATCCGCCTCTTCAAGACGAAGTGCGATATCAATGAGTTGGTCGAAAGAAACTTCTAATTTTAGAAGTAATGGCTTCTTGAGATTTTTGTTTAAGCCATAGACAAATCTCTGATTTTTCTTCAATGGGGTGTTAATATATTCAACCCCGTATTCAGAAAGAGATTCAAAAGACGCGATATAGTCAGTCACGGAAGATTCACCTTGAACAAGGTCTATAAAACGGCGAGCCAAAGTCACCTTCTCAGCTTCTGGTACGAATTTTAACTCGAAGCGCTCTCGGAATTTCTCCCAGGTGAGATCCGCTTCATTAATCTCAGAAATAAGAAGTTCGTACCAGTCCAATGCTCTTTCTTGTAGCATACTAGAAGCCACCCGGACTCAGTGAAGATCAATGGGGTTCATGCGAGAAAAGATTCGATCGCATGTCCTTAACCAAGCCTGGACTTCAATAATAGTTTCAGAACCTTTAAATGGCTTCCCACCCAGGTTGGTGTAATCATTGCACAAACGTGCAAACCCAGATTTAGGGTGAGTAAGTTCCGGATTAGAACCAGCTGCTTGAGCATTCGTGACAAGGTCAAGAAGTTGTTGGGTAGTCATAAAAACTCCATCTTGGGGAGTAGCACTAGATTGACCGGCGCTGGGACGGCCAGGTCTAACCATTTCTCTTCCTTTAGAAAGAAATAAAGAAGAAGAAAAAGGTTATTCACCAAATGAATATCAAGCAATCTTGATAGATAAAGCAAGGAATCATAAAGAAAATAGGATGAATCGGTACGAAGACTCGAATAAATCCTAAGGCACGACTCCTAAGAAGGACTTAGGACTATGATCCTTGCTAGATTACTCTACATTGTTCCGAAGTTTGGCTCTGATACCAAGCTGTGACGCCCCACCTCTATACCCACGATAGCCAAGGACACTACGGAGTAATGCCGTCAACTAGCGCGGAGAATAAGGCTGTTGAGGAGCGACCATCCGTGTAATTGCTTTGCGCGAGCATCGATATGTCAGATAGTATAACATGCATTTCTTTATCTAGAGGGAAATCCGACATATCGACACAAACTCAAAGCTACTACACAGTGGCTATAATATCTTCAGAAACAAATATAGAAATAAACATAACATAAATCAGTCACAGATAATTCATATCAAAAAGGCGGAAGAAGATATGAATATATAACTAACACATGAAAGTGTATATCAGAGTAGTGGTCAAAAAGATCGACAATAATACAAAAGAATAGCAACACGTGCTATACAAAAGAATACAACTATGAGTCTGTATCTCAAGTGTATACAACGAAATAAACTACTAATCTAAGTAGTTAGCCAAAAGTCAAAGAAATCAATCCTAAGTGAGAAGTCAAGCTGAAGCACCTGTAACATCTCGGTCTGACCCGAGTATTATTTAATAAGAAAATAATAAACGGATCAGTCTAACTATAAATATCAGATGAAACGATATAGGATAAGAGATATGGCTAAACACATAATAATCACAATGCCAAGCTGTGATATATATAAGTAATAGATAATCAACAAGAGATTAATCAATATCACAGAATCTACACAAGAATCAAAGAAATGTCATACTCCTTATTTCGTTCACCAAACCATAAATATTGACGATTATATCAATGTCAATCACAAAAAGTCAATGACACACAAATTCACCAATGCACAAATATTGATAAAACTTATCAATGGAAATCACGAAAATTGGTGAAACACAAATTCAAGAAATCATCTCAAGAAATCCAGAAATCACAAAAGTCAATGACACACAAATTCACCAATGCACAAATATTGATAAAACTTATCAATGGAAATCACGAAAATTGGTGAAACACAAATTCAAGAAATCATCTAAAGAAATCAAGAAATCACAAAAGGGGGGAAGGCCTATCACAAACGGGAGCATAAAGCTCACCAACACGTGTATCACAAACGGAACGCTAATTCCATGGTTGCTAACCATCACATATTGAGCCGAAGCTCCACAAACGGCCCGAAGACCATGGGTTGCTACCCCAACAATTTGAGCCGAAACTCCACAAAACGGGGTTTAGTCTCCCTCGCAGAAAAAGAGACATCGCACATTGCTAGTCTAAATCACAAAGATGATCGTCATGACCAATGAGAAGTGTCAATTACACTAAGCTAGTGAATATATGAGTTTAGCTTCATGTCCCATAACCACTAGCTTAACTTAAATATTTACGAACAAATTGTAGATCTCCACTAGAAAATTGTCACAAGAGTTTCAACCGAACAAGTCCAAGAATTAACCGGCGAAGTAAACGCAAGCGTTTCATACCACTTGTTTTACTAAGCCGTTTAATTAGATTTCTCATACGAGTGAGGTAAAGGTTTGTGTATACTAGTAGATTGGAAAACGGTTTTATAAACAAGTTTGATATTGAAAATATAGTTGAAATCGTTTTAATGAAGAGGTTTTGATATTTAATACTAGTATTGAAACCTTTAGATTTTTAAAGTGACAAATCACAAAAAATGATTGTAGAACCATCAATCACCAAAATTCACATCCGAAGACGTGAATAAAATCCAAAGAAATCAATACCAAATCCATAGAAATGGATATTTTCAAAAATTCATAAAAAGAAGTCATCAGAGTCGATAATAAGTGATAACGACTAGTAGGATTGCTAAAATCGATCAATAATGGAAATTCACACAAAACAGCCTAAATAGGAAAAAATAAACATCTCCAGACGTCTGATTTGGAATCCAGACGTCTGGATTTGTTTTCTGAAAAATAGTTCAGAAAGCTACCCAGACGTCTGGAATAGCCAAAACAGACGTCTGAGCCATGGCCAGACGTCTGGTTTTGAATCCAGACGTCTGGATTTGTTCTTTGGAAATAACCAAGAGAACACCCAGACGTCTGAAACATCAAGTCAAACGTCTGAGACTTATCCAGACGTCTGATTTGAATTTCAGATGTCTGAAAATAGTCTCTGTCATTTTTTTTTTATAATATGCATGCATATATTTTTCTTTCCAGGTCCAAACCAGACGTCTGGACTTGGTCACCTGGTTTGGGCAACAATTTGCCTAGGCCAAAGTGGCCAAAACGTATCGGAAGCGATCGGACGAGCAATGTCGACTAAGGATTTTCGCCAAGCGACAACCCGTCCTTAAAAGCTCTTCGATACACCCCGAATATCAATGTCCAAATGTCCATAAAAGGATTTTCATAAAGTTGGACCAAAGCACACAAATTTGGAAAATTCACCAAATCAATTCAAATTGAAAGCAAATGAATATGCACATATGTTAGGAATTCATACCTAACAACAATGATAGATATAGAAAAAGATGTGAGATAGAAATCTCACCTTTGAACCCAAACAATTGAAGAAGAAGCTCGAAAGCAAAGGAGAATCAACCACTCTTCAAATCCAACTCAAGAACCTTGATTCTAAGCTATAAAAGAAGAACATTCCCAAAGTTAGGTTTAGGAATTTCTGAATTTGATAAGAGAATGAGTTGGAGAAGAAGAAGAGAAGCTTACCAATGGGTTCTTCTATTAGTTTGGAGCTAGAGCTTGATTTGCAAAAGAAAACTAGGGTTTTGGAGTTTTAATTTCCCATCTCTCCCACCATTGATGCTTTGGAACTGAAAAGAGAAGGAAGTGAGGGTGAGTGGGGAGGAGTGGTTCAGATTTGAGTATAAGTTAAACATAGGGCTGAACCCAAACCCAAACCCAAAGTGAAAAGGTAGCAAAACCTGACTAACTCCAAACATTTCAAAGTTTACACTTAAAAAGATCGCAAACGTCATTTTAAACTCAATGGGAGTGGTCCCGAGTCCTAATTCGACCGTATGCAAAAAGTAGCTTTTCGGACCAAATTCCGAGTATCGATAAAATATTTAAATAAAATATTTAAATATAAAAAAATCGATAAATATGCGGGTTGTTACAGTAAACATGCAATAAATTTGATACTTACCTCGCACTCTTTGGAACTACCTCTGCCATCAGACGTAAATCCAGCGACGTGTCGCCGGCACCTGCACCAGCAAAAGGAGAAGGCAGAGATCTGCTCGAGTGTCTCATGTGCATATCTGTTACAAAAATATCATTTCATGTAATTATAAAAATATCAGTTCATTATTACAAAACATGTTTGATTAATCATCATCACATAAAACTTGCACTAAAACGTCATAAATGAGACAAAATCTCCTGAGTATATATACATAATTTAAAACAAACAATAAGACATAACTCACAACATAGTCATCATTATTGATAACAGCTAAAACTCAGAATATATATTATACAACAAATGATACAAAAATTCAAAATTTTCAGCCTTCGTCGTCTTCTGATTCATTCTCGGTCTCGTACTCTATATCGTTCACATCTGTACTCTCAAATGCTTCTATTAAAACATTCGATTCATCATTTAACAAACCTAAATCAATATCTTCAGTTATTGTTATTTCATCGTTTGGCTCAAGATTCGTTTGATATGCTACTTCTTTTGGAGCATTAGTTCCATCAAACGTAAATCTTTCCTTTGTTTTAAAAACAGCAGACCAATCTGCTTTATCTCTTTTTGACGATGGATACGGAGCAAAATAAACTTGTAATGCTTACTTGGCCAATACGAAAGGATCATACTTATAGTAATGTGAGGTGTGCTTTATTTCTATAAGTTTATAACCTTTACGCACGTTGACTCCAGAACTAGGATTATTGCTGAACCAATTGCACTTAAATATAAAAACTTTTTCTGCAGGTTGTACATAATATGTCAATTCTAAAACCTGTGTTAAGACACCATGAAAATCTTTTATATGCTCATCTGTATCGTCATTGCCTTTGACAAATACACCACTGTTATATGTTAATTTTTCAGCATCATAATCCTTGGTGTTGAATTTAAATCCATTGATGAAGAATATTGGATAAGTGTTGACATTTCTTTTTGGTCTGAGCGCAAAATGTTGTAATCCTTCATCAACAACGCAGCTTCTTGGATCATAAACGTAGTTCGAAAGCCATTTAGAAAGTTTCTTATTGAGATCGCCAGATAGATGCTGTGATTCATAAATACTAGAAGTATATATATACACTATATGTTACACTACGATTAATATGTAAGTATCAATGAAATAAATATAAATTTATTATTACCTAACAAATGGAGCAACTTCAGCACAATTAAGAAGAACATATGTGTGTGTTACATGTTGATCTCTATCGTCTAACCATATTTCCACACATTTTCTAGCAGGTCGGCCACGTTGTCTAAAAATTGACAACATTGTTTGAGAATAATCTTCTTCAACGGCTTCATCATTACGAGGACCGCTTACAAATGATAAGTTCACATGGTCACTGAAGTAATGAGAGAAAAAGAATGAAGATTCTTCTTCAAGATATGATTTACAAATTGAACCTTCAACTTGCGCTTTCTGTCTAATTTTTTCTTTAAATGATTCAAGTACTTATTGCAAAATTAATTCAATTTAAATGCACTTACGTAAATCTGAATTTTAAACTAACAACAATTTTACAGATATTTACTATTACCTCTTAAACGGATACATCCATCCATATTGCACAGAACCACAAAGAAGAGCTTCGATGAAAGATGGACAAGGAAATGCTCCATTACATCAAAGAAACCTAGCGGAAATATGTTATCCAGTTTGCATAGCAGTATACAGATCGCTACTTCAAGTTTACATATACAGTCGATTTTTAACGTTGTCGAACAAAGCTGTTTGTAAAACAGACTTAATTCTATTATAACACTCCACACTTTTATGGGCAGCGGTTCTTTGAAAACCACTGATAATAAATATTCCATCATGATATGACAATTGTGACTTTTCATCCCACTCAATTTATTGTTTTTAAAGTTAACACGTCTACGGAGATTAGAAGACATCTCATCAGGGCATTTTAGTCCTTCCACCCACTTTAGCACGAGTTTTATTTGCTTGTTATCTAGCTCATAGCATGCTTTGGGTTTTTATTGTCATTGGGCTTCATATGAAGTTCAAGATGTTTACAAAAGTGTGCTATATCAAGTCTTGAATTCAAATTGTCCTTAGTTTTTCCTTTAACATTCATAATTGTATTAAACATGTTATCAAACACGTTTTTTCATTATGCATTAGGTCAGTATTATGCCCAAGTAGGAGATCTATTCAATAAGGTAACTCCTAAAATATACTTTGTTTGCACCACTTATGAATGTCCGATTTACTTGGTATTTTAGTTTGTATTCCAGTTTCATGTATCTTCGGGTAGTCCTTTCCAAATTTCATATATTTCTCAGCTTGATCAAATCTTTGGTAGTTGCATACTTTCTTCTCTGTTAGCTTTAAAGTTTTCTTATCTCTTCTAAAAGTATGATTGGATGGAGAAAACACCGATGACAATTAAACCAAGAAATTTAATTTCCTTCCATACCTAAAGAAAACGATCATGTTTCTTCCATGTAATAAGGACAGGCTAGACGACCGACCATACTCTAACCTGAAAGCATCCTATATGCAGGAAAATCGCTAATAGTCCATAACAAAGAAGTGAACATATGAAAATTCTTTTTTTTAAATGTCGTATGCTTCAACACCTTGAAGCCACAATGTTTTCAACTCTTCGATTAATGGTTGTAGATAAACATCGATTCTTTATGTCGGATCATCGAGGCCGGGGATGACAATAGTGAAACATGTATGGAGTTTTCATACACACCCACGAAGGTGAATTATAAGGAGTAACAACAGGCCAAGATGAATAATTGTTGCCAAACTAAGAGAATGGAGAAAACCCATCGGTACATAAACCAAGTCTGACGTTATGGCTCTCTGTAGTAAATGTGGGATAAGCTTTATAACGTATTTTCAAACTCTTTGAACTAATTAACAAAATTATACGCTTTATAACGTATTTTCAAACTCTTTGAACTAATAAAATTTTAATTTACAGATTTTATAAGCTAAAATTAGGAGTAGCACTAATAGTAGCAAATTAAAATAAATTAATTTATACTAAGCACCAACATTAATAATTAACACACATTAATTAATTAAAGAATATTACTTATGTTTAACCGTACCTACGTAGGAGCATATTAATCAATAATTATAGACTAATTTTCACGTAAACAGTAACAAACATCGTTTTCCACTATAACAAACATTCGCGTAAACTTATCAATAAGCATATTAATCAATAATACTAATTTTCAAATTTTAAATCAAGTCGAATTTTAAATTACAAACTAAACAATCAAACCACTTGCTAACATTCCCAAATCAACCAACACACTATTATCATCAACTAATACATAATAACCATCAATTTCAAATCAATAATCAACTAATTTTTTAAATTAGAGTTTTAATTTTATTTTCAAATCAACTAATGAACTACATCATCATCTAATACCCACTAATCTAACTTATTCAAACCAAAAATACTAATTTTTTTTATAAATAGGGTTTAAAGTAATATACCTCAAAAATTGTGGATAAAGAGAAGGAAGGAGCGCGCAGCGAGAAGAGGCAGCCGGAGGCGGCTGGTGACTGCAAGCAAAAGAAAATGGGGGGAAAAGGAGAGGAACATTAAATGAATCGAATGTAGGCGACTTCGCGGGTTATATTCGGTTTAGCGACGACCGCGCTTTTTAGCCGACGTAAACCGTCACTACGTGTTGCCGCCAAATGAAACCGTTCTAGTAGTGTCATGGAGAACTGGTCTATAGTAAAAAGAACGAAGATCTTTCATGCGAGATTTTAGGCTCCCTACATCTCTAAATAGAGGGGTATTGCTCATTTTTAGGATCTTTTGGCTCTTGCTCTCCTTTTATAATTTCCTGCATTCTCCGACAGTAGTACCGATCCGTAAGAACTTCTGTCTCAAATTTAAAATACAAGCCATAAAATCATTAAGTGCACGTAAATCATGACTAGCTGAGCCACTATAAACTGCTGTGTGCTCTTTTCTTCTCGTTTTTCATTTATTTTCTTCATATTTTATTCTCTGCTAAATCTATCAGGTGTTTTTGTCATTTTTGGTTCAAACTCATCATGAATCATATTTGTGTTAACCTGTTTTTCCTCATCCAATTGCACAATTATACATATAAGTTTCGGTCATTGTAACACCACTCGTCTTTTTATATCCTTCATCTTATATTTAGGGGTGTAAATTGGTCGGACAGGACCGGATAGAGGTGTGTTCAGTTTATGTCCTAAATAAAATCGGACCAGACATGGACCGGACGAAATTTATGTTCGTACGAATTTTGTTGTCCTAACTCGTGTCCTAAATGAAATCGGATGGACTCGTACATGAATTTTTCGGACACGAACTCGAACGAACACGGATGGACATTGCTATTTACATCAAATTTTATGTTTTTTAATAAAATTTTCATTAGATATATTGAATTATAAGAAATTCGAACGAACTCGGACCGGACAATAATTTTGCTCGTACAAATTTTGTTGTCCTAGCTCGTGTCCTAAATGAAAATTGAACGAACTCGAACGAACGTATTTCGGTTACGGATATGAACGACATTGGACACTCGTATAAAATTAACAGCCCTACTTAATTCTGTTTTTCAATATCACAATCAATTTTTTTGTATACTCAGATAGAAAAATGTGCATGTGGGTTCTTTTATTTTTAATAATTGAAAATTCTTCTTAAACTTATTATTAATACAGTTGATCTTTCATACGTTGTAATTATTTACAACGCATATTTTAGTTATTTTCTATTTTTATCTTCATTTTCTATCAATGTAAACATTTTTTTCAACATAATCAAATTAATTGAAAAAAAATGCAATGAATGTTTTTTGTTGTAATTATAAAATTAATCGGTTGGTTCATCGCAGTTATGGGATTGTACTAACATACGTGATCCACAGAGGCACATGCTAATAACAGACAGCAAATGCAAATGCATGGTATATATTATGTGTGTTTATTTATTTAAATGTAATAAACTCTCTCTTTCAGCTTATTGATATTTTTCAAACCTGTATGGAAGGTTTCATGTCCCACCTAAATCGAAATACACATGCATATGGAAGGTTCTATGTCCCATCTAAATCTAAATTACACATGAAGATGGTACTTCACAGTAAATCAAATTCTATTTGTGAAGTCTAAAATAACTAATAGGGCATGAATATTCAATATGTATACACATGAAGATGGTACTTCACAGTAAATCAAATTCTATTTGTGAAGTCTAAAATAACTAATAGGGCATGAATATTCAATATGTATACACATGAAGATGGTACTTCACAGTAAATCTCTACTGGGATAAGGGATGAATATTCAGTACACTGAATATTCAGCCAGTTGGAGATTTCAATGATCAGACGCTCATTCAATGGACACCTGACTTCAGACGCCCATTAAATAGACGTCAGCTCCTTCTTCTTAAATATATTTGCTAGAAGTGGGAGTTTGGACATCCATTTATTGGACGTTCAAGACTTGACGTCCATTTAATGAGTGTCACCATTTAATGAGCGTCAGGTCTTGGGCGTCCAATAAATGGACGTTCAAGACCAATTCGATTTTCTGAACTGAAAACCGAATGTTAACCTTAATATTTAGAGTCGAATTCACGACTATAGAAAAAATTTGTAATATTCGGCGCTGAATTGGAACCACTGAATAAGCCTTAATATATGTTATTTTTGTAAAGCACCACCAAGAAGCATCAAACTTGGTATTTTGATTGCAACTGTACCATATTTATAGTCAGTAAAATGATTAATATTTTTGAAATGACACTGCTACCTTCATCTCTTCTTCAATTGATTTTTGGACTAAATTTAGATTTAAATATAATCATAATCATGCACGAAGAAATTTATTGGACATAATTTAATCAATTACCTGTATCTATTGAGCTAAAGAAACCAGATATTTCTGAAATGACACTCTTGCTTTCATTGGAGATTTTCCACCTCCGTCCTCTTTAGAGCCCCTTCCTCTCTTGCGCCATGGTCCTAACTTAATAGGATGACTTACTTGTTCACTCTGTTGACTCGAGCTTCTGTCGATTACCAGCTTCACTGCAAAAATCTTGCTTCAACTGAAGGAACTGTTCCCCATTCATAACTCATAAGCCTCAGTCGAGATTCGTATATTAGCTCACCTTCTCTTCAACGTCAGTGCTTTCTTCTTTGACTTGGCACATGCCCCAGCCTGCCTGACACGTCATAGCCTCGTCTTTATATGCTCCAATTCGGTTCGCATTCTGCCCTGTTAGGTTTCAGCCCAATTGCATCAACTCGTTAATCAGTCGTACATGCCACTTTAGAGAGAACTTCAGATCACGCAATAGGAAATCTGTCCATTCTTTGTACTCAACCCATTTATTCATCTACATACCCAGCTTTCAGTTAGTAAACTATGAATTTTGGCTTCCTTCCTTCCTATTTTGCAGATCCGCTGACATTAGTTATGCATTGTCTTCTCGATGGCAGTAGATAGATAGCTATCGCGATCTTCTAATTTGTTAACTATACATATCATGTAACAAGTTTGTAATATGCATAGGTTTATATACTTCGTACCTACCTTGCTTATTTTACTGTCATGTACCTCATATTAATATTTAGAGCATTCCCTAAAAGAAAGCTCATCCGGATCCATTAAACAAATATAAATTTTACTGACCCACTCCAACAATACACAACAACAATACACAACTTCATATCTCATTTATAATGTCGGATAAATATATATGGTCAATATTGCAATCCACATGATAACCGATTAACCTTGACCGCATATTTATCTGTCATTAATAATATTGGATAGCTCAATAACTGTTAGAATCACAACCGTTAGAATCACCAAAACTACTTTGACAGTCACCAGTGAGTTGAAAATTGGACTCACCAACCCCATTGAGGATGCTCTTAGCGTATGATTGTCATGACAGCTATAAGATTTCTTTGTAATTTTTTTGTTAGAAATAAATTATTTCAAGTGCACTGTTACAATTTAAAATTCGGTTTGAATTTTATTTTCTTACTTTATTGCTTCATTAAATAAGCTTGATTTTTTTTAAAAAAAATGGTAGGACTTTGAAATTCAAAAGTTTAACCTTACAACAATGAACCTTTCTTTTATATTTTGGCTGTAAATATTAAAATCAATTTTTCATTATCAAAATGTGATTTAACACTTGCATAGAATATCGGTATATGTAAATAAAGTGTAAATAAAAAAAAAATTAAGGTTGTGTTTGGTTTGTTATTTTTAGTTTTGTGTTTTCGCCCACACAAAAATGCGCAACTTATGTATATTGTCGAAAACGACTAATTTAGAAAACGAAATTATCATATAAAATATAAAACAACTTTTTTTTTATTTTCCGCATTTTGAAAAATAATAGAAGCACGTGAAACAATTCATTCTTCTGTCGTCCTTCCATCCCTTCCGTTGTCCCTCCATCCTCCTTCCATCACCGTTATCGCTTCACTCCTTTTATGTTGGACATACATATTTGAAAACAGAAAATTCAAAATTTGTTTTTATACCAAACACTACCTAGTATTTTTATTTTTACGATGAAATCTGAAATAAGAATACACGCGTTTATTTTAGTAAAGCGGATGTGTGCATTGGATTTACATCATTCGTCTTAGACATTGTTTAATCCCTCTGTGTTACCATTCAACAAATAATCGGGTAGTATGGTTGTAGGTTGTTATGTTATTCTAACAGCTCTGAGCAAATCCATGATTCGATGATGGTAAAGTAATGTACATATCTTTGGAATGTATCCGATATTGACATAATTAATGAGAGGCATTGGATTATTACACAAAACACAAGCTCCCTCCAATAGCATATGCATACATGTTGCATAGCACTATTAACAATAATAGTCATCATCCATATATCACTGAGATGCCATCAACCAACGTGTTTTACTAGTTCTAAATCACAGCCATTGAAGTTGAATGGCTTGATTTGATAAAAATAGCCATCAACCGATATCACCCACGCCTCAGATTTGGGGGCTTCACCGTTACATTCCAAGTATGGTCATGTTAACCATCATACATCGAAATAGAAAAATGATCTCATGATTACTGTCTTGCTTCAAACGTTCTAAACCATACCTAAGGACGATTGTTGTGCGATCGTACTCATAATCAAGATATGTCATCCACACATAAGTTTAACCGTAATCTCAAGTCAATGATCACAGCATCACGAATGTTCCTATTTGACAGAGATGTTATCGTCTACCAAAGCATCTCATCGATTTGATTTGTTATCATATAACAAAACACATACACAAACTCTTATAATTGAGTGATTGATCCAAAACTCAGGGGTAAGAATACCTTACATGCGTCATTTTAAAAGTGCACCACAAAGGAAATATGGGAAAGTTGTATACATCAAATAAATAAAAAACGAACCGGTATGTTGTTAAATATGAATACAATTAATGGCTTACATCTGAATGATAATCTTTCCAGTGGCATGCCCTTCAATGATTTTAGCCCACGCCTCCTCGGCCTTACCAAACTCGTACTTGGAATCCACAACCGTCTTCATCTTGCCTTCCTTGAGCAACCCAACCAGAAACTCCAAATCTTCCCTCTTCGGCACAGCAATCAGCGGCACAATCTGCTTCTTAGCCAAGGTCATTTTCTTAACCACCCATCTAGCAAACGTTGCACTCTTAGGAGTCAAATCTATCACCTTCCCGCTATCGCTTAAATTATGTTCAAAAGTCGACCATGGAATGCCTTCGGTGCAGTGCACAACCGCATCGTACTTTTTGCCAGAGGGACTTGTGAGGCTGACGCCGGCTTCAGTTTTGTAGTCCAGCACCTCGTCGGCTCCCAAGCTTTTAACGAAGTCCATGTTGCGTGAACCACATGTGGCGGTGACGTGGAGCCCTGCCTGCTTGCTGAGCTGCACTGCATAGGTCCCCACCCCTCCGGATCCGGCAGTGACCAGGACGTTTTTGACTTGTTCATTGTTGTCGTCGAACTTGACGCCTGCAGATTTCAGGGCTTGGAGGGCAGTGCATGCGGCTATCGGTAGGCCTGCTGCCTCCACTGCTGATACTTCGGCAGGTCTTTTGGCTGTGCGGGCCTGATTTGCTACTGCGTACTCTGCTAGTCCCCCTGCATTCTGTTTTTTTCGTACAAGCACTTTTAGCCAAAACTCACAATGGAAGTGCAACCCACCTTCTATTGGAGTTAGGTTAGCGATTAACACATCATACATTGATCATGCTCTAACAAATGATTTATCTATAATGTGAAAGGTTCATTGGGCAACTACTTAATTTAATTTCTCTTAAAAGACATTTTGAATAAATTTTATTCAATTGGGTATGACTAATAGTAAGTAAAAGCATCTGAATATAATTTGATTTTTAAGTTAAATTACATTAATTTGGTTTTTGACTGCATGACTTACGAGGAAGAGGTATAACAAATCAAATAATTTAACGTATACAAGTATGGTGAATATTAAATTGTAACATTTCCAAATTACTTATGCTACTTCCTTGTAAAAAAAACTACTAATAATTAGTTCTAGTTAAGAGTTGTGAACCGTGCTTGAAAGCATGAATAGGCTAGGCCTGTCAACGGATGCTTTCGGATGCGGATAGTGCCATATCCGCATCCGCATCCGAAATCATTATCGGATATCCGCAACCGCGGATACAGACGGATATCGGATAATTATCCTATCAGCTAATGACCTATAAATCTAGAATTATAAAATGAAAATTTTAGTTAACATAAATATTTTTCAATCTCACTGATTATAGAAGTGTTAAAAATTAACAAATATGATAATAATAAATAGTTTCGAACAGTTAATAAGCATTAAATGCATATAACATAAATTACTAACTTAATAAAATAATAAATGAATGTCTTTCACTGCACTAATATACACATAATTCGAAACTATAATGTTGAAAAAAAGCGGACGGATAATTTTCGGATGCGGATGTCTACGTATCCGCATTTGTTTTTCCCGATGTCGGATATTTCTCCGCTTTTCGGATGCTGACGAATTTCGAATTTTTCGGACATCTATTGACAGCCCTTAAAATAGCCACTGATACACCACAATAACGAAAATAAAGTTGATTTCTTTAACTAGTTAATTTTTATCTAGTCTTTTACTATTTAACAAAAAGAAATAACAAATAGCTCAGCCTAAATTAAATGATTTGGTTTTTGTTACATATGATCGAAAATTATACATAGAACATTAAGGTCTTTTGTTTGACCGAGTCCAATATTTTTGGAATCAATCAACAACAGGTGCATTTTTTTTTAATAATAATGATAATGATTACGATGAAGCATTAATACTTATGATTAACTTATATATTTGATAATAAAGATATGTTCAATTTAAGTAAAGCCAAGATAAGTTATAAAAACATCAAGAGAGGAAGAGCATACACGTATTCAATTTAATTACGAACACTAGGATATGGAATAACCAATATATATGTAGAAATTCAGCATCGTCCTCGTCTTCATTGGATGTTTATGAGCAAGAAAAAATTCAAATAAAATGAATGAAGAAGATGTTGGTGCATATGGATCTCTTATCATGCAGGATATTTTGTTGCCGATCTATTTGAATTTTTCAAAAAGATTTATAGTTTTATGAGTATTCTGGTTTTATTTGTTTTTTGTGTCTTTTATACTTGAATTCTGTTACTGAATGTTGATCAAGAAAATCTTTGTATGAATTTCTGAGCAAATGAAACATGCTTTATCCTCCCAGCAAGTAATACAATCAAAGTAGAACTATATGCTTGATATTTAGGGAGTTCATAAAACAATAATCCACTCGAATCACTAGTAGCTATTTCCAAGCAAAGATGCAACAACCTTACACAACCTCCTACTGCCATAATGTATCATTACTAATGTTTTATGTGAAATGAGCCATTGCTATATAAGAAGATCAGTTTAGTGAACTTGGGATCAGAATGTCCGTTACCTATCATTCATGCAAAGCGACAGTTCAATCAATAAAATGGTTTGGTTTGTGAAATTTAGATATTAGCAGGGTTAGAGATGATTTGGTTTGAACCTAAGACCTCATTGTTTGATTTTTCAATGTTTAAAACCACCACCGATAGGCTATAAGATTTCACACGGGTATGAAACAAGGGATATTGAAAAGACACACTTAAAGATTCCAAACACTTAAAAGGATCCAACGCATTTAAAAGATTCCACACTTTAAATAAAAATACACACGTCTAAGTTACTAGTGTGAAGTGATTCAAATTTAATATTGTGAACATGTAAATGTAATCACATCAAAGATGCAGTAAGCTTCTAACCATGTTAGCATCTAACCATGTTAGTTGAAGTTTTTAATCTCTGTTTAATATTTATTTTGAATGTATGCGTGCACTTGATATTAGTAGTACAAAGGGGAGCTCAGAATATAGTTATTTACCATACTAAGCATGGCCACAACTTTGTCACCGGCAGAGAAGTCTTTCACACCAGAACCAACTTTGACAACCTCCCCTGTCACATCAGTCACTATAATCCAAAAATAAACAAGTTTGAAGTTAGTGCCAAGTACCCTTCTTAGAAAAAATGACAAGATATAATGTTTTCGAAGGAAAAAAAACAGTTTCAAAGTTAAACAATTAAGCAAGATTAAGTCATGATGCAGTTTAATGTAAAAAGAAATTATTCAGAAGAAAATGTTACGGTTTAGCATAAAACCTTCCCTGATAAGTAATAACCATATATACTGTTCAGTGTTTACATGACTTGTAGGTACAAAAACACTCAGCTCAATTCCTCTGTCCCCTTTTCCCATGTCCGCATGTACCCACTTTAATCTCAACCGCACATCATATATATAATTCGTTATAGGGATCCAAAATGTTATTAAAATACTTTTGGTAGTACACAAATTAATGGCTGAGATTAGCTTGGCACATGGAACAGGAAAATGGAAACAGAGAAATAGAACTTGACAACATTTTATAAGACCAAAAAAAAAACTTATAGGTTACTCACGTAACTCGAAGTGTTTGGCAAATTATTGTTCTTACTTCAATATGTGTAATAAATGGAATGGTCGTTAAAAAAAGGACTCAACCAGCTTTTGAAACTGAATTTTAGCATAACTATTCAAACACATCTACCGCTTATTATTCACTTATAACTACTATACCTACAACTCAGAAAAGTTAGAAAATAAGTTGCAAAGTAAACTATTGAGCATTCCTTCAAATCATGAGCTGAATGTTAGAGCTTGTGATGCAAATTTACTAAGGAAACAGTTTGGCTGAAGTCCCTATTAAGTTTCAAAATACAGCAAACATTATTGCCAAAAAAAGTATGTAAATTAGATCCGTAGAATTAAGTTACTTAATAATTGCATATTCGTTGAATAATTGTAAACATTTATGCAATTATATCCAAAAATTCAGACATTTCTGCAATTATTCACTGAAAAATTATGGAAATTTCCGCAGCTCTTTACCAAAAAAATTGGGAAAATTTCCACAATTGTTCACTGAATGATTCCATACATTTATGCAATTTTTTGATATAATTGCATAAAAGTCTACAATTATTTATGCAATTATTCGGTAACTTAATTCTAGGGATCTAATTTACAATCTTTTTTTGAGTAGGAGTTTTCATGTATTAAGTTTGATTTTAAAGACCCGAGACTAATATTCACTTTACTAAGAGGTGAACTCAACTGGTAAATTTTGTGCATAAATATCTTATTACTCGCAAATGGACTTTATTCCATTTATGTTTCTCTTAGTTAAAAAAATTTATAACCATAAAACTGCATAGAAAGTAGTAGTTACAAGATCTAGGTAGTCGGAAACAAAGTTGCTGCAAGAACTAGGATTAGAAAACAAAGTTGCAAGCCACACTAAGGAAAACTAGTAGAGCCACACGTAAGGTCGAGTTTGTTTTCCCAATATAGTAGCAGCCAAAATAAAAGCCAATTAAATAGGTTTTACCGACATTTTCCCTTCTAAAAAGAAACAGCTGAGGCTAGCTATATAGAAAATGCAAATACAAAATAAGTAGGTAAACCATAATACCAGGCACAAACGGAAATTTAGGAGGCAAAATAGGCCTTATTACTCCCTTCTGAATTTTCCAATCAACTGGATTAAGAGCTGAAGCCTCAACTTTTAATAGTAACTCATCTTTAGTTGGCTTAGGAACCGGAATCTCCACATGCTGCATATCAGTAGAGTTTTTCCACAACCATCATAGGAAAATTATAATCAGGATAATTATAACAAAAACTTGTAAACATTTAATTCATTTATACAAAATAATCACGAAGAAGGAGCGAATTTTTTCATAGGCAAGGATAAGTAACTATCTGCCCTTTAATTTGCAAATAACAATATAACATTGACATTTAAAATTGGCAGCAAATATCATATATGTTGTCCTATGCATGAAACACTACAACAGTAACTTGGTTGAATAGTCCAACATGGAAGTTGAGCAGTCGAAAAAATTAGTTGCAACACCGTAGTGGACAAATAAAGAGTACCTAAGAGGCACACTAGAACAAACTCTCGAAGCATTTTACATTTTAAAATGCTTGTTTACAATCAGAAGTTAGCAATATTTACACTTACTGAATGTTTTCTACAATGTAACAACATTAAACCTGAATGAATGTTAAACAGTGCTCAACCTTTTGTTAAGTACTTAATTCAAACAAATATAATAAGTGCTCTGTGTTTATATTAGGTGGAATGCTAAGCACAAACAAGCGTAACCAAACACAATTTTTGAGTAGGTGGAACTACATAACACCCCTGAGTTGGCCAATAAAACAAGGATGTTACTACTTACACTCATATAAACTCTTCTCTCACCCACTTATCATCTTCACACATCCATCTACACCCACTTTTTAAGCACCTTTTTATTTTCTCAAAACCATGACTCGACTTCTTCTCTCAATCTTTCTTCTAACAACAAAATCAAAATTTATCCACTCAATTTCTCCATAGCTGATCGTTTTTTAATTTATATACTACACTAATACACACACGAGCGTTAGGGCACGCGTGATAAAAGCATGTGCCTCACGCATGAATTATTTTTCTACCGATTATACAAGATTAACACGTTCAAGAAAAAAAATGGTTTGCACAAATATTTAGCTATGTTTTACTTCAAAATAATGTGTATTTACTTTAAACATTTATTTCTAAGTTGAACATCTAATTTTTTATGTTGGTTTGAATTTTATTTGTAATTTGTAGTTAATTCAAGAAATTTTTTTATTTGTTAGATCCTATATTTTTAGTGTAGATGAACATTTTGAATTTGTAAAGAAGTTTAACTGTTAGATCCTATTTTTAGGGAATATTAATATTTGACCAATTTTAACTGTTAGATTCCACTTTTATAATATTTATAGAGGGACATTTTTGGTAGTTCACGCTGATATAAATAAGTGTGACACCAACGGTATTACAACTATTATTAAAGATATATATGTGTGTGTATGTATATCCAACTAATTTTTTTTTTACAATTAAGGCTTTATTTGTAAGTAGAATTTTCATTTACTTAACTTGCAATCCTAACTAAGATTAACACGTTGAAGAATAATTTGCAGCTCAAATTAGGTGTTACGATATAACATATTAAAAAACATTCGATTACTACTTCGATAAAAAATATTGATTTATATTCATATTCGAAAAATAGTTAATATCTTAAGTAATCAACTTCTAATCTGAAATTCATTAAAGAAAGTTTACTTGTACTTTTCATCTCATTTTCTTTTTTCATTAATGATTAATAGGATTGAAAATAATAATGTCGTGTATTAGATTTTATTATGTATATATTGTCCGATTATCTTTTATTTTCAATCTGTCTTTTAAACTTATGATGGACTTTTGAAGTAGATTTTATCATTTAGTTTAATTAATGTTTAAGTGGTAGGTGGGTGTAAACAATAACATGGTAAATTGAGTTCCTAAGTTGTAGTCTAGTTTTTTAATTCCTCCGCCAAATTACCATCACGAAATGGTCATCCATGCGAAATAAATAAGTTAGTTGGAACATTTGCTGTGGGAAATTACAAATCTCTGTTCACGCCATGGATCGGAACCCAATATTCCATTTATGTACCGAATCCTTTTTCACGAAAATAATACTTCTTCATTTACAACACAATTACATCGATCCTTTTACTTCTAATTGATATTCGACTAATTCATGTTTGATTAATAGTCGAACAGAATGAACATAACTGAAAAGCGATTTAGAACAGAAGAAATAACTGAATAATATGAAATGATGAGATAATTACCTTGAGGGCGGCGGCGCCGCCGCCATACCCGGCGTATTGAACGGCACGCATCATTTTTTCCGTTCACCAGGTGAATTCTTAAGTTTGTTTTTTGGGGAAATGGGAAGAACAAGCAAATGATACTGGCGAAGAGAATTCACCGTGGTTGAGTGCAAATATCTCGACGCAAATGACACATGTACCCCAAGCTAGACCCATTCCAAACATCTGGCGGCGCAAAGGAACACAAATACTATTTAAATCTATTTGGTTGCTGAGTAGCTCTTAATTATTTTTGTTATGACAAAACTGTCGCTAGCTAAATCTATTAACACACTGAATATCTTTTCTCACCCGACTATCCGAAAAAAAAAAATTGATCTGTATTTCCTTTGTCTATCCTATCTTACTAGTGTGTTACCTGTGCGTTGCACACGGTGTGTTGTAGAAAAATAATATTTTAACTATATTTGAAGAATATAATTTATTATGCAACATCTCATGAATTTGTTAAGATAAATGAATTATAAAATGAAATTACTATATTATAAGTGTGTATGTTTTATGAGATTCGTGTATTTTAATAAAAATGAAATTATCATTTTTGCTGATACAAATGAATAATATATTAATTATTTTTTAGGATTCATTATTTATTAATAAAATAAATGAAAATAAACATTCTTAATAAATTTTGAAATTAATATTTTTATAAAATTTCATAAATAAATATTCATGTACATATATCCTGAAATTGACATTTAGTTTTTGATACATTTGGCTAAAAGATAAATGATGTATACATTAGATATCAAATATTACTTGAGAGAATGACGACTATTACCTAAAAATAAAAGCGTAATACCAAAGACTCAATGTATTTGTATGCATTTAAAATTCTTGCAGCACACATTTATAAATATTTATTTATATTAAAAGAAATATTAAGCGAAAATAAGATCTAAAACGTTACAAATCATATTGTTTCATGACTTACTATTTTTATTTTATCGTAAAACTTTTCAAAAAAAAAATTTAACATTCATGTAAAAAAGATAATAAAATATGAAAGAAAAATATTTCTAATCAAAATATGGTATAATGTTTGTCCATTGATCAACTCATATTACGAATATAAATAATCAAGTTGTAACTTTTTGTACAAAAACATACTAATTGAAAATATTTATTCTTTTTTCAATAATACAAAATACAAACATTCATCAATTATCATTAATTGTAACGTTATTCTTCATAAAATATAATTTAATAATGATAAAGAGTCCATTTGATTTACCAATTTTAGGAAGAAAAAACGTTGTATAAGTTTGTAATCATGTACCAATTTGGAAGAAAAATTTGTATATATTTTTCTGTATTGAAATAACAACTTTAAAAAGAAATAATTATGTATATATTTCTTTGTATTAAATAACTAATTTTAGAAAGAAAAACTATGCATATATTTCTTTGTATTAAATAGCTAATTTTAGAAAGAAAGAAATTTATGAACTTAAATGTAGAAAAATGTAAAAGTATCAAAGATAATTTTGTATATAATTATGAAAATATTAGATCATACGGACTTGAGTGAAAAAATAGTTTTACCATTTATATCAGTGCAAATGCGGCATACACATTGAATTATCATTTTTTATGCTTTATTAGATCAATCAATAAATATTTGTTAATTGGATTTAGTTAAAAAGTTTAAATTCAAGATCAATTAATAAATTCAAAATACGAAGTTAAATGTAAAATAATATAGGAAAATTTAGGAGAAATTCGTAAATAATTGTAAAAATTATTGAATGTTGGTATTTAAATGCAAAATGATAGGATGGAATATTAGCAGAACATTGTATAATTTGTATATAGTTGTGGAAAATTAAAACTATATGGACTTGAATAAAAAACTAAGTTTACCATTTTTATCAATATGAATGCAGTACGCATGTAGAATTGTTATTTTTCAAAATTTATTAGATCAACTAATGAATATTCGTTAATTGTATTTATTTAAAAACTTAAATTTAAGATCATCGAACTATATTTAATATATATGGACTTAAATGTAAAAATAACAGAAAAAACTTCAAGAAATATGCAAACAATTGTAAAAATTAGTATTAAATTTTAATAGTAGAAAAGAGAACCAATAAAAACATTGTAATAATTATAATAACAATAAATTGTGAGATAGGAAAATAAAAAATCTGGAGTAAATTAAGGAGAGAGGATGAAACACCTAGAATTAATAAGAGAGCTTTAAATTCTTCTGCTTTACTATTATTTAATAGATTTCATACTTATCCCTGCATACTATTTAATTCTTTTTGGTATTGACTAGTATAACCGTACAACGGTGGAGAAACCGACCGTTCGATTGTATAAGTTTGATAAAAATATACATTTAAAATATTTGTTAATATTACTTAAACATTAAGTGATAATATGTTGGAAAAAAATAAATTGAGATTTGAATCTGAAAATATTAATTTCAAATTTAAATATTAATCAAAGCATTCGAAATTGTCGATTTGAAATTGAAATTTTAGAATTTGAAAATCATAATAGATTTGAATTTGGAATCTTTGATGCGCGAAGTAAAACGAGGAAGTTTAGGAAAACCACGATGAGACAAGATCCACGTTTTTAGGGAAACCGCGATGAAACAAGATCCACGTTTTTTTGTAATCAAAGCATTCAAAATTGTCGATTTGAAATTGAAATTTTAGAATTTGAAAATCATAATAGATTTGAATTTGGAATCTTTGATGCGCGAAGTAAAAGAAGGAAGTTTAGGGAAACCGCGATGAGACAAGATCCACGTTTTTTTGTAATCAAAGCATTCAAAATTGTCGATTTGAAATTGAAATTTTAGAATTTGAAAATCATAATAGATTTGAATTCGGAAGCTTTGATGCGCGAAGTAAAAAGAGGAAGTTTAGAGAAACCGCGATGAGACAAGATCCACGTTTTTAGATAAACCGCGATGAGACAAGATCCACGTTTTTTTGGCTTCAGAAAAATTGATTTTGGCCAGTGACAGTAAGCAAACCTCCCTAACGGTCGGTTTGATTAATTGCACATTCATCTTCAATGTTCTGTTCTTCCATCTCTTCATCAATTAGTGCGTTGCACACAGTAATATTGTAAAAGTTTAATTTTAAATACATTTTTAAAAATGGACATTTTATGCAATATATGGTGAATTTTTGAAATGTATGCGTTAAATTAAACTTGTTATACATACATAAATACATACATACATATGTATGTATGTATTTATAGTATGAAAAATAAATTTCCATTTGCTATACGGCGATTTGCATTGTTTTACGTTTTGAATGGAAAAACATAATTTTGTAAGCGTTAATATAAATGAGCAATTATTGATTTATTATCATGTAGTATTAAGTATTTTTTATCAAGTATTGATTGATTGCATCTTTTTAGCTGACTAAAAGATTGGATTCCTTATTTTTTATCTTCTAGATAAACAATTATAGATATTTGTTGATGTTAAATCTAACTGTTAATATCAAATACTTGTGATTAATGTATGGATGGTGATTTTCAAATGTTTCTTATGAATTTTGTGATAACATCTGGAACCGGAAGTGTTATAACAATGAATCTATATGATTTTATGCATTTAAAAATGATATACTTAATATGGCAAAGTCAACATAAGTGAATATGATGTAAAGAGATTAAGATGAATGAGAATTCTAAATTATGAATGATTTTAATGTGAAATACCCATGGAAAATTGAGTCCGACAAAATATATATTTTTGTTTTATTTATATTATTATTTACCACTGTTACTCATGTTTTGCACATACTACTGTTCTTTTTTTAGAATATTAAATTAAATTTACTATAGATATATAAAAAAATAATTTAAAGTTTATATATTGTATTAAATCATGTGTTTCAGTTATTAAGTATAGTTTGTTGGTTTGTAATGAAAAACCAATATTATAAGAATCACGTGAAGTTGAAATATAAAATAATACAAAAGAACTAAGGATCTTATAAATAATCGTAAAAATTATAGGCTATATGGATTTGAACGTTAGATAGCGAAAAATAACTATGAGGAGAATTGTAAAAATTATAATTACCGAACTTTAAAGTAAACCAATAGAGAAGAATGGTAAATGGTTATATAAATTACAAACTATAGAGATAACTTAAAGTGGAAGAGAAGTAAAGTTAGATTATAGGAATAGCACATAAAAGAGTGGGAGAGAATTAAAAACAGATTCGGGGAGACTTGAAATTTTCTTTACCTTACAGCATAATTCAAATACAGCATAACTCAAATAAAGTTTGAAATTTCAAACTAAGCTTAGTATCTACAAAATGTTATTCCTCGAGCATCAATCAATTACAAAATAACATGAAAAGTGTGGAAAAGCGATGACGAAACACCTTTTGATAAGGATAGTCAAATGAAACTTTATCCAAGCACGATTGAAAAAATTTAGTCAACACAAGCATGAAAATAGGTTCATGTTAGCTAGTTTAATGATGGGAATTCATAAAGGGAGAAATATACTCTTCTCAATCAAGAAAATCATAATCTACACAAATGGATGAAAATTAGCCTTGAAAACCACGAGAAACGTTGATTTAATAATCAAGGATGAAGATCCAAATGAAAGAAATCAAAACAATTCAAAATTTTATAGCAGCGAAAGAAAAAGTTATCTTTGAAAATGATGTCAACTTGGGAGCTAATCTAGATGAACGGTTTAATTTGTTGGTGATTAATCTATATTAGATCTGAATACATATAACCCATACTGATTCAATTGAGATACAAGTATATGAAATTAACAGCGGAAGGCGTACCTGAATGTTAGCGTCAAAATTGGTCACTAACACTCAAATCCAGATGAAAGCACCAAATTACAGTCGTAGAACACAGATAGAATGTATGTAGAGAGTATAAATATAAATAACGGTAAAAAATAAAAAGAAAGCAATAAGAACAGAGGATATACAGTGGTTCGGCTGACTCCAGCCTACGTCCACTCCAGAAATTTCTTTTTTATTAGTTAGAATCAATTACAGTTACAATCTAGAGTTTTCTAAAACAATAATGGCAGAGTAGCCTTAATAGGAAAGAAGATGAGAAACAGAATGAAGATCCCTTTTCTGAAGCCCCACATGCTGTATTTATAGGCAAAACCCGAGTTACTGGACTTCCTGAGTAGTCCGGGCCCATCAAGGTCATAGCCGAACCAGACCCAACACTACGACCGAACCAGGAAAGTCAAGCCACATCCTTCATCACGACCGACCCCAAATCCTCAATAAGCCGAACCGATATCCCTCGGGCATGACTCGAAGCAGACCTTGTCTCTGACCCGAAGCAAACTGGCAGCCGACCCGAAGTAGCTTACTCTTCGTCTATGCCGACTTTCCAACTTGATTTTCCCAAAGTCGACCCGAAGTATCAAGAACGCTGACCCAGAGCCGATGCAATGCCGACTCGGAGTTAAACCCTTGCCATATGTCGATCCCTCAACAATGCTGATCCCATCCAACTACCAATCCCTCAAGTAATACACCCTTCAACCAAATGCTGACCCACTCACGAACTCCAACACGCCGACCCACACAGCCATGCCGGTCCACACCATACTACCGAACCATATCTGACTGAACCATATCTGAACGAACCATATCTGAACGAACCATATCTGGCCGAAACATCTCAACTTTCACACCATGACCAAATGACATGACCTTCCTTCCTTTGCACGACTGAACCTCCTCAACCGATCCACTTCGACCTATCTACCATGACCGATCCACTCCACTGTCGAACCACTCACAATGTCGAACTACCTTGATGCATGACCGACCCATGCATGATCTCCACTCTTCGACCAATCCATACCTCCCAGGTCGAACGACACCATCAGGACCGATCCATGCCTCCTAGGCCGAACGACCGAAGTCGAACCATCCAACTAGCTCAAACCCATCATATCCCAATCTCGACAAACGAGTAGTCAATTTAGTTAAATTCACCTGTCCATGGCATTGCCAAAAGGCGGGTTAACACTGAATCCATCGATTCTTAATTGATATGAAGATTAATTTGGATTACATCTTCCAAATTGACATAATCTTATATCTGTAATTTCTCTTTAGAAAAATGTAGAGAATATGATAAGACTTATATAATTTGGGGACCATAACCCCATTTATATAGTGTATGGCATTTTTCAGTTCGACCATTCAATAAACTAAAATTGTCACTCTGGTATCCATACGTTATAATTTTACATAACGAATATACCCTTTAAGTCTTAATATGTTTACTCTAAAATTAGATCACCTAATTAGACTTAATTATAAGATATCTCACACATTCAAACATTAAAATATGTGGCCCTATTATGTTGAATTATTCCAACAATCTCCCCATGGGCCACATATGTAACTTTATAGAATGTATTCAGCTTTATGACCTCTTAAATAGCAATGTTGATAATATAGGATATTCAAAACAATCTCGTCCATTGATTTTGTTGACATAGAACCAAATTGGCTTTCATTACTGTTTTTGTAACTAAACCCATCAATGGTAATAAATATCAATACAATCAAACAACATAGATCAATCATGTATGTGTAGCATGGAAATTACATGAACTTTGATCTTTACATGTCCATTATCAACTGGTCCTACTTTACTTTAATGAGATCAAAATTCCAAATAATATATATAAACAATTAAAGTGCAAAAGAAAACTTTATCTCTGATCAGAAAAACCAAACACATGTCCATAATCAAAATATAGAGTATTGTCGCGAAATAAGTGACTAAATACAAACTCCCCCTAGACCAAAATATCCTTATATAAAAGATACACCCATTTTAGCAATATGCTTATGAAAGACCTTGGGTGGTACTCCTTTTGTAAGCAGATCCACTAGCAAGGAATTTTTCCCAATATGCTTTATGCATATTAATCCATTCTGCACTCTCTCCTTTACAACTAAAATCTTGATGTCAATGTAATTTGACTTGCTTGAGCTTCTATTGTTATTAGAATATAATACTGCACATCTATTGTCACAATATAATTTTAGTAGTCTTTCAATATTATTAATAATGCACAGCCCAGTAATAAAATTCTACAGCCATTTCGCATGGTTAGATGCCTCATAACAAGTCATAAAATCTGCTTCCACGGTGGAAGAAGCTATGAGCGTTTGTTTAACGCTTTTCCATGATATAGCCCCTCCACTTAATAGAAATGTGTATCCTGAAGTGGATTTTCTACTATCCGGGCATCCAGCAAAATCAGAATCAGAATACACAATGATCTCCAACTGATCTGATCTTCTACATGTAAGCATATAGTCCATTATTCTCTGAAGATACCTCACAACCCTCTTTGCTGCTTTCCAATGATCCATTTGTTGAATATGCGAGTATATGATTTTTGTTTGATGATAATAAACATATATATATATATTCATTTAAATGCATTTGTTGATGTAATATTTTATTTTTCACATAATTATATAAATATTTGCTGAATAAAATAAATAACACAGAGTTTAAATTCAAACAGGTATTTTATTCAAACAAATATTTATTACAATTTTGAATAGTACAAATTCGAGCTCTCACTATACATACACAATTTTGATTATAATATAAGTTCAATTACATCACAACCTTTCATTTACAAATGTCCTCACTACAATTCACTCATTCACTCGTATTTTATCTTCAACTTGAATCCAGCATTTGAGCAGCCTGCAAAAATAAATACTGACACAGTATAATTGAAAAGAAATATTTTTGCAGTGTAAAATAAAATATGGATTTTGAAAATAATATTTTCTCAGTTATTTGGGTTGTTCGTCATCATTTAATTTTGAATTCATCATACACGAACAGCTTGTGACATGCACAGTGTATCACTGTACATGCCATAAGGCCGTGCACACCAATATACACTTGATTAATCTACAGGGACAGGTGAGCATAGGTCAAACCCAAAACGCCGGGTTCAACTCAAGTGCAATAAAAATAATGTCACAATATCAACACAAGGTCAAACCCAAGCTTTAAGCTAGATTCACCACAGGTGCAATTCAAAATCAAAAATGTACAAGTACACGTGTGCACTGCCTCAACATTAGTACACATGAATATTGAGGTCAAAGAATAGAAGGAGCAGAAAAAGCAATAGGTACAACGGTGCACAGGATAAAAGTAAAGTGGTAAAGCAGTAGAAAGGTCATAGGCAACCTCAAATCAGCAAAGTCCATGCAGACATACATGTCGACCAGGCAGCGAACAAAGTCGACAAGTACTTCAAGGACAAATGCATAATTGGATACATGAATAACACTCAGACCTGGAGTGACAAATATATGAAGTTAACATGTATGCAACAGTAAAACGAAGACCAATGAATGACTAGTGAAACAAAAATACCAGACTACACAAAGGCAGTTCAATAGTCCACGAAAACATCAACCAATATCAAATTGCAGCAGGCCTCAACATTAAAGACAGAGAAACCAGAATGCAAACAGTATCACTGCAACTTGAACCAGACTTCGAATTATACAATGATGTGAAGATAACCAGTGCACAATAGCCATCATGCAATAACATATACAATGGACAAAACTTTCTGGAGTGAATCAGATTCAAGTAACAATGAATACATACTCGAGACTACAATTACATTGGAGCATATAGATGAATCAGATCAACATCAGTGGACAGTGCAATGTAGACTTGAACAAGACTCGAGTGCTACCAGAACTCAATGAACCAACACAAGCATATACACACACATACATATGCATGTGTATACATGATGAAGGTTACGGATTCAAGTACGAATACACAGCTCAAACTACAACAAACAGTGTGTAATTCAAGTTACATGTTGAAATGTAGCAAAACCAAAATGAACAAAATGTACACGTGCATCTAACCAAAGAAATAGTGCAACAGCCTAACAATCAAAGACCAGACCCAAATCAAAATTCAAGCAACAGCATGAACCAGACATGTACATAGGAGAAACCAGAATGCAACACACTGCAAATATAAGTGCAGACCAATAGAGTTTCAAACATGCAGTGACAACAAATGCATAGCCACAACAATGACGGAAATGTACAAGATGATAGCACATATATACATACATGAATGCATGCATATACATGCAAGCAATCAAGTACAATATCGAAATCATAGTATAAAAAATGACATGCAAAAGTACAGACTGCAGTGATGCAAAAATCACAACAGAATCAAATTCCAAAATCAAGTCAGAGCCATGTTAATCAATGTCAAAGAAAGCCATGTTTCAAATCAAAGTCGGAGACGTGATGACCGGGAAAAGATCGAACAACTCAAAATCGAAGCCATGTCAATCAAGGAAACAAGCGAGTTCAAAATGGATGCCGTAAAAATCAAGTAATCAAATATAGACGAATTGAAGAAGTAAGCAATCATCTCAAGCAATCAAACGAAAATCAATGGCTGAGATAAAAAAATTGACGAATTCAAATGATAATATACGAACGAAAATACAAGGGTTCGAACCCTATATAAACATTAACATCATCGGCAGTTTTAATCATTCGAGTTCAAGCATATCACAGATCACAACATCAATTAGGAACTCGAATCATAGTCGAGTATAATATAAATCGAAGAAGGGACGAACGTACCAATTTTCGTAACAGATAAACTCGATGCAAATTGAAGGGGCCATGAGCGAAGTGAAGAGACGGTCGATTGCCAACGCAAAACAAAGTAAAGGCCATTGTAATGACTTACAATCAATCAGCGAATTCAATTTTCCAAAGCCCTAATTTTAGGACGAGGAACGAATGAAGTAAAGAGGACAAAGCCATTTTCCACACAGGTAGAAGAAGTCGGCCGATATAATAAAAAGAAAAGGGGAATTCCTTTAATTGGACCGACCTTTATTTTTAGGCTTTTGTTTTAAAATTAGGGGTTTGTTTTATTTAAATTGTAATTTTCTTTTTAAACTTGTGTATTGTCTAGTCGTGTGATTAGGGGACAAACTACGTGGCGTAGTTTGAGAATTCGCAACTCAGTAGCTGAGTTGTGGCAGGGTTTTGAGCATAGAGTTAAGGCTAGTCGATAGCAGGTGTCGCGAGTTTACGTGTGTAAGCGTATGACTGCTTAATTTCTAGTAGAAACCTTGGGGGCAGCACGTAGGCAGGGTTTTGCCGAAGCTGGGTAAATTCCGTGTCATTCTATTTCTGCATTTATTATTCTGCTATTATCTGTGCTACTATAATTTTGATATATCTGTGTTGGAATAATTTTATACAAACTTCCGCATTAAATTTTTATAACTTATAACATCACACTATTCACCCTCCCTCTAGAGTGAAATCGATCCTACACCATTCTAGGGTTACTAAGATACATGCCCAATACTTCTATAATGTACGCAATATCCGAACGTGTACACACCGGAGCATATGTTAGACTCCCTATAGCAAATGCAAATGGGAGATTCTGCATTTCTTTAGCTTCAAGGATGTTATTAGGGCATTGTTTGAGACAAAATTATCTCCTTTAACGACAGAGTATCACCCATTTTACAATCTTGCATGTCAAACCTTTTAAGCACCATTTCTATATAGTTCTTTTATGACAATCCAAGAATACCCCGTGAGCGATCATGATATATTTGGATTCCTAATACAAAAGAAGCATCCTCAAGATCTTTCATATCAAAATTATCTGAAAGAAATCTCTTGGTTTCGTGCAAAATATGTAAATTATTACAAGCAAGAAATATATCATCAACATATAAAATAGAAAAATATGAACTTGCTCCCACTGAACTTGTGACGCACACAGTTATCAATTATGTTTGCCTCAAAACCAAATGAGGTAACTACTTTATAAAACTTGTGATACCATTGACGAGAAGCTTGTTTGAGCCCATAAATGGATTTATTTTGTTTGCTAACCATATTCTTTGGATCTTCAGATACAAAGTTTTCTGGTTACAGCATATAAATTGTTTCCTCAATGTCTCCATTGAGAAACGTAGTTTTAACATCCATTTGATGTAACTAAAGGTCATAATGTGCAAAAAGCGCCAAAATTATTCTAAAAGAGTCTTTCGATGAAACCGAAGAGAAAGTCTCTTTAAAATCGATGCCTTCATTTTGAGTAAAACCTTTTGCAATAGGATGAGCCTTATATCTTTCCACATTACCTTTTTCATCCCTCTTGGTCTTAAATATCCATTTACAACCAATGAGTTTCTTACCTTCAGGTGAAGAGGCAAGATCCCAAACTTTATTGTCTTGTATGGATTTGTACTCTTCGTTCATAGCTTCAATACACTTTTGAGAATTAGCATCTTGCATGGGTTGGTGGAAAGTTGATAGGATCATTTTCCACCATTGCATTATTATCCTCTATTTCTTGAAGAAATACCACATAATCATCTGGAATGGAATCTTTCCTCTCTCTAGTGAATCTCCTTAGTGGCAATTCATTTTGAGGTTTTTGAGTTTGTTCTTGTGGAACGCTGTCCTCATCTTGAAGAGGGTTTTATTCAACATTGTTTTGTTGTGGTTCTGGATCAACTTCTTCATTAATGACATGAATGATAATCTGTACATTGTCAGAAGTAGTAACTGTAGTAGGAATCATAAATGATGATTCCTCCTCAAAAACAATGTTCCTTACTCCATTTCTCCCTCATAACTCAACATTCTCAAAAAATGTTGCAGTTCCCATATCAAAAAATTTCTTTAGTGTAGATCATAAAATTTATAGCCCCTAGAACGCTCAGAATAACCAATAAAGTAGCTACTCACTATTTTAGAGTCCAATTTCTTTCATTTGGCCTATAAGGCCTTGCCTCAACTGGAAATCACCAAATATGAAAATGCTTAAGAGTGGGCTATTTGCCTGCCCAAAGCTCATAAGGTATCTTGGCAGCTGCTTTAGTGGGTACCCTATTAAGGATATAAATTGTTGTCTTTAATGCCTCCCCTCGGAGTGATCTTGGTACGGTAGAATGACTAATCGTACTTCTCACCATGTCTTTAAGAGTTCTGTTTCGTCTCTTAACAACGCCATTCATGCTAGGTGAACCTGGCATGGTGTATTGTAAGACTATTCCACATTCCTCTAGGAATTGGGCAAGTGGTCCTAGACATTGTTTGTCCGATCCATCAGATTTATCATAATATTCACCTCCATGGTCAGATCTAACAGCTTTAATTCTTTTATTGAGTTGGTTCTCAACTTCTATCTTAAATTTCTTGAACATGTCTAAGGATATTGATTTATCGTGTATAAGATATAGGTAGCCATATCTTGAGTAGTCGTCTATGAAAGTGATAAAATATTGTTGACCATTCCATGATGCCATAGGGAATAGTCTACAAATATCTGTATGTATTAATTCTAAGACGTCGGTCGCTCTATTGGCACATATTTTCTTATGTTTGGTCTGTTTTCCCTTGATGCACACTACACAGACATCGAAGTTTGAAAATATCAACAGATTCCATAATGCCATCTGACACAAGCCTTTGAATTCTACTTTTAGATATATAACCTAAGCGTTTGTGCCATAATGTGGCTGAATTTTGCTTATTAGCTTTTCTTTTGGTACCACATGATTCCACATGCAACGCTTCATAATAAGAGGTATTAACATCAAGCACATATAACTTATCATAAACATTGAGAGAACTAGTTTCAAAAAGATTTGAATTTATTGATAAACTAAAAATACCATTCCCAAATGAACAAGAATAACCAAATTTGTTCAACTTAGAAATAGAAACCAAATTCCGTCTAAATGACCGTATAACAAAAGTATCAAATAAATCCGAATAAAACTGAGTTCTTATTAACAACTTAAAATTCCTAATAGCCTCCACTTTAACTGATTTTCCATCACCCACACAGATGTATCCTTCAGCATCAGTTAGATTTCGGTAGCTCAGGCAACCCTCCATAGAAACACTTATGTGAGTAGAAGAACTGGAATCTAACCACCAAGTGTTTCTAGGTATTGTAGCTAAATTTACTTTAGAACAGACCAAAGCAAAGGATATACTTTTCTTAACATGCCATGTGTGATATTTGGTACAATCTTTCTTTAAATGTCCAGCCTTCTTACAAAAGTAACAACCATCAGCCTTCTTATGTTGTTTCTTTTCTATTGGACCCTTAGCAGTTTCCTTATCCTTCTTTGTCTTTTTGTCTTTTCCCTTAGAGGTATATACTAAATGAGCACTTTCAGTCTTATCATGCTTCAATCTCTCTTCTTTTTGTACACAATACGTAATGAGCTCATTAAGAGTCCATTTCTCCTTTTGACAATTATAACTGATCTTAAAATGGTTGTATTGTGAAGGAAGAAGATTAGTACCAAATCATATGAAAGCTCAAGCTTAATTAAGTGCCTTAAGTTTTGAAGCAAAATTAGACATTTCCATAATGTACTCCCTTATGTTCCCTTTGCTTTGATACTTCATGGAAATCAAGCGCTGCAAAAGTGTGTTTATTTCTACCTTATCGTTTTTAGCAAAACGTTTTTCAATCTCAGCAAGGAAATCTTTAGCATTGGTTATCTTTTCAAATACCGCACCCCTAAATGCCTCTGGAATGTCGCGCTTTATGATCATTAGACTCATGCGATTTGAACGATACTACCTCTCAAAGTTCTTTATAACATCAGAAGAACTTTCATCCGTAAGAGGGGTGGGTGCATCCATTCTAAGTGCAAGGCCAAGATCCATGCAACCAAGAACAAGCAATATGTTCTCTTTTCAATTCTTAAAGTTTGTTTCATTCAGAATAGGAATGTTGTTAAGATTGGCAGATATCGTAGTTAAATTAGCTGTAATTTTAACATAAGAGTCGATCAAATATGCTCACATTATAAAAGAAAACCGCAGTAAATTCAAATAATTGGTAAGTCTCTTCTCAAGATACTTAGCACAACATCAATATCAAGTCTTTAGACAGTAATATTAATTGTAAGTGGTGCTCTTTTTGTAATGATCAAACATTGACAATAAGTGCAACTCGAATATCAATCTTCCTTTAGGCCAATTAGATATTTACTTGCAAAACTATATGATCGTCACATATTTATCATCACACATGTATAAATGATTCGGTCAAATATTAGTCTTCCTTTAGGATGGCTAATATCCGCATGAATAAATAGACAAAAACATCAAACATTTTTCATGAATAACTAAAATAAGAGAGGTTACTTTGATGACATGTTATTTCAATTAGTTCACTTGTAATGTAGGATATTACAGTTCGTTTGCAAAAAGACACCAAATAATAATTGAATTGATTTATTTTAACTTATTCATTTATGCATATTCCATAAATTTTAATTTTTTTAAATTTTATACATATTGAAAATATGGTTTCATAGCCGTAATAAAAAAAATGATATCAACTAAACTGTAACAATACATAACAAATGGTATTTGCAATAACAATTAATGATAAAATATTGCACTTTATTTAAATGTCAATATTCAAGACAGAAGATAAAACAAATTTTAACATAGCATGGTCCATACATGTGATATTGCAAGAAAATGAATAGCTGAAAACTGTAGCAGTGGTTGATCCCAAACACAGTGGGAAGCAAGGAAAATAAATTGTCCATGTCAAAATAGCTTATTTTATCAGTGCAGCAGGTGATTTGCTTTCGATGAAAGCTTATCTGAGTAAGCAAATATGAATACATGTGGTATAATACTACAGAAAGTGAAACTTATTTTTAATAAGCAGGCCATACATATAAAATATATGTATCTATAAAATATAAATGCATTAAATAATAAACAATATGTCTTTCTTATTCCAAATACAAACATACTGCATCGTTGAATTTATTGCAACTAACGCATTTACTGCATTTATGATAATAAATTAGTTTACTTATTACTATAACAACCACATTTAATGTAATTATGATAAAAATAAATGCAGTTAACCGTTATGTGGTCCAATACGTATTACAAGAACATTAAAAGGCATGAAGATGCTTCCATACGTGTGAATGAAACGAGACTTAACATGATAACCATCTATAGCAATAAAAAAATTATACAGTCGCGATACTACTGACAATAAAATATGAATAATATGATTAGCAACAATTAAAGGCATCAGATTCGAACATGCAGAATTAATTCATGAATTATTTATATAGATCTGAAATAAAGGCATCAAATGAATCAATAAGAAAAGAGCAAATCTCACAGATCCAAAATAAAGGCATCAGATGAATCAACCAAAATTGTAAATCTCAGAATCATAATTTCATATATACTTAAAATCATGAAATTTATCAATAAAATCAACGATGGGTGGCTCTGATACCACTTGTTGGTGATTAATCTATATTAGATTTGAATACATATAACCCATATTGATTCAATTGAGAAACAAGTATATGAAATTAACAGCGGAAGGCGTACCTGAATCCATCGATTCTTAATTGATGTGAAGATTAATTTGGATTTAATCTTCCAAATTGACACAAGCTTAGATCTCTAAATTCTCTTTAGAAGAGGTTAGAAAGAATATGATAAGACTTATGTAATTTGGAGACCATAACCCCATATATATAGTGTGTTTCAGTTCGGCCCTTCAACAAACTAAAATTGTTACTTCGATATCCACACGTTATAATTTTAGAATACACTCCTTAAGTCTTAATATGTTTATTCCAAAATTAGATCATGTGATTAGACTTAATTACAAGATAGCCCACACATTCAAACATTAAAACATGTGGTCCCATTATGTTGAATTATTCCAATATAATTAATGAATGACAATAGAAACAGACTTTGAAGAAAGATTTACAATTGCATGAGGAAAAGAGTAATTTGAAGGAGAGAAGCCATTAACTTTTTCTTCATGGAAATTTTCTAGAAGTTGAAATAAATAATATGCTTAAACTGTCCATGTTCACTTTTCACAATTCTTATGTTTGGATTGCTCTAAAAATTACATAACACCCGACGACCAATGTCATAGTAAACAAAGCTTTAAAGCCATACATTATAAACATGTTATCAACTTTTCCACCAAGATGCATCACAATTTGAACGACTTAAGTAATGAAGACATAAGCCAATATGGTTTAAAGCTTAATATTTTTTATTCACTTGAGAATGCAAACCTAATAATGCAATGAAAATGTGTAATTTTGTACCTCAAAGCTCAAAAGGATACTTAGGTTATTAAGCTAAAAGAAAAACATGGTAAAGTATCTAGAATGAAATTTCTTATCTTACAACTAAATGAATTTTAGGAACTCATTTCAAAAATTTTACATAATCAAGCTAAGAAGAAAAGCACTTCCATCGACAATGTAATTAATTTTCTTACCTTACAATCAAATGAATTAGGCTTTATAAATAAGCCAAATTTTAGTTCATAATCAATTACATTTTAGCTTATGATAATTACAGTAAATCATAATCCAATCAAGGGTTTTACCATTTTAAAATTTAATCATAATTCAAGGAATAAGTAAACATAGATTCATAATTTACATAAATTTACATTTCATGTCAGTAGACTACAACAGCTGGTGGAGGCAAGCTAGAAGGCAGTAGTACATAAATTAGGAAAAGGCATCGACGGGTGGCATGGTAGGATGTAACGCCACATGAACTGTTAGAATTGAGGCAGCACGGTTTGGCAGAAGGTCGAAGTCGGCGAACTAAGGTTGCGTTATTAGGTAGGTGGAGGCCGATGATTAGCGAATTCAGATTGCGAAACCCTAAAAATTAAAAGGCGACTAAGAAAAACTCAGTTTTCTCTTAGCTTGCAGTATTTACATTTATCGTGCATTTAGGCTTAGACCAGGCTTATTTGCAAAATAAGAAGGAGGATAAAGAAATATGCAGTTGCTTGAATGAAGAAATATGCAGCTGCTTGAATGAACTGATAAGGAAGAAAAGGGGAAAAAGATGGAGAATATAATAATGGGATACGTTTTACTAATTCTACCGAAATTAGGGTTAAGGAGATGCGGTTAATGGATTTCGAATGATAATAAAAAAATGTAGGATTAAGGAGATTCAGTTAATGGATATCAAAGGATAATAAAAATGTAAGATTAAGGAGATGCAGTTAATGGAGAGAATTAAGGAGAAGCTTTTATATTCTTCTCCTTTACTACTATTTAATAGATTTCTCTTTTTTTTTCTTTTTCACTTTTCATCATTTTATACGAGTGTTATTATTCATTTCGACCATCATAATGATAGATTTTATAATTTCTTATTGTATGTTGAAAAAAATTCGATCAATTCCCCGTGCATGATGCGCTAGGTTTGATTACATCATAGTGCATGACGCATTAGGCATTAAGTAAATCCTAGTGCATAGTGTCTTAGGTTTTGATCGAATCCTTGTGCATGGTACACTTGGTTTTAATCCAATACTAAGGCATGACCAACTACGTTTAAAGAGAACCCTTTAGCATGCTTGATTTTTTTATTCTTTGTTATTGTAAAAAAAATTATTGTAAAATCAACAGTAATTAAGTTTCTAAGTTAATGTGATATTCATCATTTTCATAGCCATAAGAATAAAAGTGTTGATTATTCTTTTTATTTGTTATAAACAAAAGATAAAAGAAGACACCTACTTAATAATATAAAAGGGTATAATTGGAACTAAATTTTTATTATTTTTACCATGGCGTGTAAAGAAAATAATGGTGTGTTTAATAGAGCTAACCATTGCCATTATGTCATCCATCCATTTTTTAACTTTTTAAGGGTGTTACTATTTACACTCATCTAAACATTTACTAATACCACTTAAACAGTAATAAATTTAAATCACGAAATCCACTTCAAAATCCACATTAAGCTTAAAAGATGATTTGGAAATAAATGCTAACGGTTTTGCATAATCGAATAACATATAAATAATGAAATTTAATACTTGACCATAATTATTTTTAGTCATATCAATCATTAATGACAAAAGAAAATGAGATGAACAACACAAATAAATTTGCTTTTAACAATTTCAGATTAGAAATCGCCTAGATATTTAATTCTATTTAGAATATGCATGTAAAGCAATTGTAAATCCATTAAAATTCTAAGGAATAGAGTATCATAATTAATTATATCTGACTATGTCATATTATTTTCTATTTCATTTAATTTCATGGTTTTTCATTTTTTGTTCAGACAACAACAAAAGAAATAATGATTGGATATTTTCAATCGAAGTTGTAATGAATGTTCATTAATATTTTGTATCATAGAACTAAATTTTAGCTGCACATTATTCTTCACTATGTTAATCTTAATTAGGGTTACACAGTTTATAAAAAAATTAAAATTCTACTTAATAATTAAGTCAGTAACAACTTAGTTGTAACAAAATTAGTTAGATTTATATAATCGATGAAACGATAATTAAAAAAGATCAGCTATAATGAAATTGGATGGAGAATTCTTGAATTTGTTGTTCTAAGAAAGATAGAGAGAAGTAGCTAAGTTATGATTTTGAGAAGATAAAAATATTATGGAAAGATGGATGTGAATGGGTGAGTGAAGTAATTGATCGAGTGAGAGCACAAAGAGTGAAAGAAGTATTTAGGTGGGTGTAAATAATATCACCCTTTTTTAACCTCTCATTCTATTTTCCTTCTTCTATTCTTTTTATCCAATAAACTCCAATAATACAATTTTAGGTAATTCACAAATGTTGTAATTGAATCAATTAATTGTGATAAAGATAATATAAATTTAATTGAATCAGAAGAGATCAAACTTGAATTTTACGTTGTTTTGACTTTTTTCAATTTGAAAATACATAGATCGCTGAAGAACAATTAAGTGATTTAGTGGAAATTCAAGCAGTAGAAATGTGTGATATATAGAAAACCACACATGTAGGATGTGTAGATTAAAGTAATTTCTCACAAGTGGAATGGTTGTTTGTACGATGAATATTTCTATGGATCAGTTTTTACTAGGCAATGGTATAAAGCAAAAATTTTAACAAAAAAAATGGATATACTAGGCAAAAACATGGTATGGTGGTTTTTTTGTTTTGTGAGGGGGGTTACTCAGTAACTTCACGTGTTTAAATAGAACTAGCCGAATAAAAAATGTATATTGCCAACCAAAAGAGTAGTCTACTCGTATGGATGATTTTTTGGGCTCAAACGACGATAACATAACAACAGAGAAACCAAAAGTTTGATTATTTGGTTTCAACAAAAATTTATAACAATCATTATTAGTTTCATCCAAACACATGTGTTTAACGACGGAAATTCAAACAAGTTAAAAAACCGTCGATAAATTTCAAATTAAAATAACCGCAAGCGCACGGCGTACAATTTTAGTACGTGGCGAGTACGGGTCGATCCATAAGGAATTGTTTTAGATTTTAAAAATCAATTCAATCAAATTAGACCAAAGTGGCATGAAATTATTAACTACAAAAATGAAGCTAAAGCTAAAATCAAAATGAGATTTTAAAAACTATTAGACTAGAGAACAATTTAGAGATAAATCCTCACTCACATTTTTATAAATCAACAAACAAATAATTTATGATCTCTAGTTTTGGTATTAAATGAAATAATTATTACATCTATCATAAGTACGGTTTATTTATAACTTAAACCATCAAATTATAATGCAACAAATAGACAACTTATAAAATCTCATGAAAATGAAGCCAAGGTAAAAGCTATTTTAAGTATGATCTATTTACTATTGTAATTAGTGATATAGATCATCAAATTTTGTTTTTACTTTCATTTTAAAATCAAAAATCAATTAGCAAATGATGATGTAAATTATGTTTATTGAATAAGAATAGCTCATCAGCAAAAGCAACATAAGCTATCAAACTCACTTGTATAAACTTACATCAATACTCACTTTCGTGAAGCACAAGCAAAAGAAATCATAAATCATGAAAATGTTGAAATTACATAGAGTTAGAGAGCTCATTACCTCTAAATTGAAGAGGTTTATCTACACATTTGTATTATCAAATCAACACTTTTAAATTTCAGCATTAAAAAGCAAAAGAAATAAAACTAAACAAAGAAAGCAAACGAGATTAGCTACTAACTACTTGCATAAAAATTAAAGCTACACTACTTGCATGAATGTAGATCTAAGCTATAAAAATGAAATAAAAGAAAGCATAGAGATAAACATCAACATAAAAGGAAGGAAAAACATATAGAAAAGAGAGGAGAAAGTGGCTTGGAAGCCATTTTTATTTCACTTTGATTTGTGTTTACAACTTGCTAATTTCCTAAGTAAATATAAAAAAGAGTAGAAGATATTCTTATGTACATAAGAGGGTTATTTATACATGCATAAAATCCTAATTCAATTTTTAGGATGCTTCCTAAAATGCACTTTAGGAAGTATGGCCACCAAGTAACCATTAGCCACTAATTAATTCATCATTTATGTGCATGAAGCTTTAACTTCTACTTAGTTGTCCATTAGCTTCTAATTGTTGATTTAGGTAAGTGGATGGGGTCCTCCATGATCATTAACTTGAATTATTTCCTCTTCATCCCTTTGTAATTCCTTGTGCATGCATATATCTTCATGAATCCCTTTTCCATATGCATCAAAATTTCCCATAAAAATCATAAAAAATGTCCAAGTAAAAATTCTTAAATTGACACTTGCACAAAAATTTCCATTTCCCCCTGAATGAAAATGAATATACGATGATTTGAAAATAATTAAATTTTGGTTTTAAACATGTTAAAATTCCCAAATATGACTTTTATTTAAATAATAATAGATAAAATATGGATGTAAATATATGCACATTTACATGCACATCAAATACTCCCACACTTATCTTTTTATTCGTCTTCGAATAAAGGAAAACTAAGATAAATCCGTTTTTGTAGGGAGCACGATTGCATTGATTGTATGCAATAAGCCGTTAAACCTCTAGGTGTCGCCAGTAGGACTAGTGTTGTCTCATGAGGGTTTTCATTGGATACTACCCGCAAAATCCAAATGCAAAGTTAAAATACTTACAAAGCGCAAGATTTATTTACAATGGGATGAATGCAAGTTTTTGAAAATATTTACAATGAAGGATACACTTTTAAATTAACACAAATAAGTTAAATATAGGTTTTGCTTATTATTGAGAAATTTAAGATCTTTTACTTGTCAAAATTTCCAAAAAAAAATCAAGTTATCATAACAAATAAACTATAATTTAATTCGTTGTTTCGGTTGATATCATAATGCAACTATGAAATGAATCCTTTGCTGATTATCAAAGTTTATCAAAGTGGTATTTTTATTTCTTTTCAATAACAAGTCAAATCAAACAAGTTAAAATAGTGCTTGGATTTCATTTGCTTGCTCTCTTATTTGAAAATTTTATCGATATTAATAATATTTACATATGCCTAACTCAGGTAAAATGAGGTCAGATATATTACCCGTGCACTGCCTGTGGACTGATGCGAGGAGAGTACAGAGCATGATGAGTGAACACACAAGTGTGAACAGTTATCGGCTGTAGGCATTATTAAAAAGAATTTTCAAATACATACACCTAACTCAGATAAATTGAGGCCAGATATACCGATCGTGCACTGCCTTTCGGACTTACATGAGAAGAGTACATAGCATGGTGAGTGAACACACGAGTGTGTACACATGACTCTAGGTGTTAAAAATAAATAAACATATATACAAATGTTTTTTTACTTATATGTTTTTTTATGTTTTTTTCTATATTTTTTAGAGAGAGAGAGAGTTTTGCAAAATCATTTTAGCACCATTTAACTTAGAAGATAAAAATGTTATATCCTTTACTTTAAATTTACCACTTTTTTAAACAAAGATTTTCAATTAGAACATACTTCATAATTAACACATATGAACCTTCCTATATACTTGTTAAACCATTGTTATTTGTAATCAAACTTCATTTTTATTTTTGTTAAGACAAATAAATTTTCAAAAATTTCAATTTATTGACCAAAACTTATACTTATCCCATAGTGTTTCTTCAAAAATAAATCAAAATGCTAAAAAGAAAATGTTTTTGAGATTTAGAAATTTTGAGGTTTTTTTAAGTTAAAAGAAAATGAAAATTCAAAAATTCCATGAAACTTTAAAAAAATGAAAACGAGACCCCTCTCCCGCACTTAATTTTGACTATGTCCCCACAGTCAATGCACGATATAACGAGTATAACGGGAAGATATATGTACATATTTACAAAAGAGGGTTAACATTCTTACCAGACGTAGCTTGGCTCATGAAGAATCATGAGCTCCTCCTCTTGGTTACTTGGCAATTCCAAGAAAGGTTTCAAACGATGACCGTTGACTTTGAAAATCGATCCATCCCTGAGGTTTTCTATTTCTATGGCACCATGTGGAAAAACAGTTCGTACCACAAATGGCCTGGTCCATCTTGATTTAAGTTTTCCAAGTAATAAATGAAGTCTTGAGTCATATAAAAAACTTTCTAGTTAGACGAAAACATTTTCCTTAGGATTGACTTATCACGAAAAACTTTGGTTCTTTCTTTGTTGATTTTCTCGTTCTCATACGCATCGTTTCTAAGTTCTTCTAGTTCGTTGAGTTGTAATTTTCGGTTTTCGCCAGCTTTCTCAAGATCAAAGTTTAAGTTCTTTGTTGCCCACAACGCTTTGTGTTTGATTTCAACGGGTAAAAGGAAATCTTTACCGTAACTAAACGAAATGGGGACATCCCAAGGTTAGTTTTAAAAGCAGTACGTTAAGACCAAAGCACGTCGGTTAATTTCTAAAACCAATTTTTTGATTTTTGTTAACAGTTTTCTCTAAGATTTGTTTTATTTGTCGATTTGAAACTTCAACTTGGTCACAATTTTAAGGATGATACGGAGTAGATAGCTTATGGGTTATCGAGTATTTTTTCATTAAAGTTTCAAAAGAACGTTTGCAAAAATGGGTCACGTTATCACTGATTATTGTGCAAGGTGTGACGAACCTCAAAAGGATGTTTTCTTTGAGAAATTTCACAACAATTCTATGGTCATTGGTTTTGCAAGGAACAGCTTCGACCTATTTTGAGACGTAATCAACAACGAGAAGGATATACATATTTCCAAAAGAACTGGGAAAATGTCCCATAAAGTCGATACTCCAAACATCGACGATTTCGATCGTAAGAATGGGGTATAGAGGCATCATATCTTATCGAGAAATTCATCCAAGCATTTGACATCGATCGCAAGTTTTACAAAATTCGAACGAGTCTTTGAAAAGAGAAGGCCAATAAAAACCACACTGAAGCACCTTTTCCGTAGTTTTTCGAGGACCGAAATGTCCACCGCACGCTTGATCGTGACAAAATGAAAGAACACTCCTAATCTTATTATCCAAAATGCAACGTCAGATGATTTGGTCGAGACAATATTTGAACAAGGATGGATCGTCCCAACTTAAATATTTCACTTAGGACATGAATTTGTATTTATCCTGTTTGGACCAAGATGAGGGAGTTTTTTTAGTGACTAAGTAGTTCACTAGATCAGCGTACCATGGATCGATAGAAATTGAAAGGAGTTGTTCATCCGGGAAGTTTTCATTGATTGGCAAAGAAGATGGTGCGTTCGAAAGACGAGATAAGTGATCAGATCCTTTTTTATCTTTAATTGTAAGGTCAAATTCTTGAAGTAAAAGGATCCAACGAATCAAACGGGATTTAGCATCTTTTGTAGCAAAGAGACATCGAAGCGCAAAGTGGTCCGTGTACACGGTAATGTGTGAACCTATCAAATAAGGTCGAAATTTTTCGAGCGCAAAAACGATAGCTAGAAGCTCTTTTTTGATTGTTGTGTAGTTGAGTTGAGCGTCGTTCAAAGTCATACTCGCGTAGTAAATGAAATGAAGGATTTTGTTGATGCGTTGTCCTGAGATAGCACCAACTGCAAAGTTTGAAGCGTCACACATTATTTCAAACGGGAGATCCCAATTGGGTGCACAAATGATTGGAGCAGAAATAAATTGCTTCTTAAGACGTTCGAAAGAAGATATACTAATAAGAGATATAATCAGAGTTAAAATCGAAAGGAATGCCTTTTTCGAGAAGAGTCGTCAAAGGACGAGCGATTTTGCTAAAGTCTTTCATAAAGCATCGGTAAAAGTCAGCGTGTCCTAGAAATGATCGGATGTCCTTAACAGATTTGGGAATGGGAACATTTGCAATTACATCGATTTTCACTTTGTCTATCTCAATGCCCTTATTTGAGATGATATGTCCAAGGATTATACCTTGTTTGCCCATAAAGTGGCATTTTTCCCAATTCAAAGTCAAATATTTTTCTTTACATTGATTTAGAACCAACTCGAGATGATTTAAATATTGGAAAAAAGAATAGCCAAAGATAGAGAAATCGTCCATAAAAACTTCTAGAAAGCGTTCAATCATGTCGAAAAAGATGCCAACCATGCATCGTTGGAAAGTAGCAGGAGCGGTACAATGTCCGAATGGCATAGGTGATAAGCAAAGGTACCAAATGGACACATGAAAGTTATTTTCTCTTAATCTTCGGAAGCGATTGGAATTTGGTTATAGCCGGAATAACCATCAAGAAAGCAGTAGAATTCGTGGTCGGCTAAGCGTTCGAGCATTTGGTCAATGAAAGGAAGAGGGAAGTGATCTTTATGTGTAGCGGCATTTAATTTTCGATAGTTAATGCAAACACGCCATTTGAGTATGAGTTGGAATATGTTCGTTTGAATCGTTCTTGACGACGGTTATCCCAGACTTTTTTGGTACAACGTGAATGGGCTAACTCATGAACTATCAGAGATTGGGTAAATGATTCTGTTGTTGAGAAGCTTAAGAATTTCATCATGCATCGCATCTTTCATTTTTGGATTAAGCCTTCGTTACATGTAACGAATAGGCTTGGCATCGTCAGTTAAATGGAAACGATGTTGATCAAGAGTGGGACTAATTCCCTTTATATAAGAGATCGACCATCCCATCGTTTCCTTGTTTTTGGACACGATTGAAAGTAAGGAGGTTTCCTGATCAGGAGAGAGAGAGTTGCGGAAATTATGACGGGCAATGTTTCGTTATCACGTAAGTTTGCATACTTAAGGTGATCGGGAAGTGGTTTGAGGTCCAACTTCGGAAGTTTTTCGATCAAAGAATTGGGCTGAGATTCGGACTCAACTGGAAGTATTTCAAAAGGAAGAGTGTATTCAATCTCGTTGGGAATTTCATGAAACAATTTTTCGTACTCAGTCTCGTGTTCATTATTAAGGTCAAATGTCTTCTTTTCAAAGTTTTCATGAATGGCACCAACTTCTAACGTTTGGTCATGAGGTTCGTTCGATTGGGTTTCAAGATTGAAAATGTTGAGATCCAAATATTTATGAAAGAGATTTTCATTGAATCGTTACGACAATTGGTTAAGGCATGTGAGGTGGCTAAGAATGGTCGGCCTAAAATCAATGGAATTTGAATCGCAGGATTTGTCACAGGTTGTGTTTCGAGAACATAAAATCAACGGGGAATATGAATTGCTCTACTCGAATGAGCACGTCCTCGATTTCTCCCATGGGCTTCTTAATGGAATGGTCGGTGAATTAAAGCATGACCTTTGTGGATTTGAGCTCACCTATGCCTACTTGTTCATACACGGAGTATGGAATCAAGATGAAACTTGCGCCTAAGTCTATCAAATATTTGTTAATCGTCTTGTCGCCAATTGTACACGAAATCGTAGGGAACCGGGATCTTTGTGTTTGACGGGCATGGATTGGAACAAAACTTCACCCAAACTGGCAGCTAAGAAGAATGTTTTAGGCACTTGAGTGCGCCACTTTTGGATGCACAAGTCCTTAAGAAATTTCGCGTACGTGGGGGCTTACTGAACGATGTCAAGAAGTGAGATGTTCACTTTCACTTGTTTAAAAATTTCCAACATCATTCCATTTAGTCCGAGTGTTTCTTGGGTCGGGACGATGTGGAAATGGAACACGATACTCGGTAGGCAGGTCTACTCGAGTAGAAGAAGAAGAGTTTTGATTGGCATTAGATTCAATGTTTGGCTCCACGTTCTGTTCTGAGTCATTTATTGTTTTAGAAGTGTAGAGAGAGGTTTTCAGTAAATCGTTTGGATTAACGACTTGATTATTGATTTGTTTACCGAAATGTAGAGTTGTGATAGCATTCAATTGGGTGACGTTGCTATCTTAAACAACATGGACTTGATTTGAATTTGCGTTTTGATTTCTAGGATTTGGAAGGGGCTGGCTTAGGAACGTTCCTCATTCGCGTTCACTTATAGACGTGGCTAATTGACTCATTTGCATTTCGAGTTTTGTAATTGACTGGTTTGTGTTTTGCATATATGAAGTCAATAAATTTTGCAAATTGCAGTATGACTGAAGGTTTTGAGTAGTTGCTTTAGCCAACGTTTCAAGAGTTTTCTCAAGTGAACTTAAATGTTTATCGTATTGAGATGGGTGTGCAACATTTGGTTGAAAATTTGATTGTTGCGGTTGATTATGACATGGACCCGCAAATTTTGGTTGAAAATGATTGGGCTGAAAGGAAGGATTCGAAGCATTATTCAAAAATGCTTGAAAATTGGAACGAACCGTATTCGTGTTGGGATTGTTTTGGTTCCAAGCAAAATTCAGATGATTTCTCCAACCAGGATTGTACGTTGGAGAAAATGGTCATTTTTGGCTTTATTGAAAGCACTTATTTGTTCGACAGAATTGAGACATTGATCGGCTATATGATTAGGATCGTTGTATTTATAACACATCGGTTGGGAAGCTTGGTTTATTTGATTTGATGAGAAAACGTTATCGAATTTTTTAATCATCGCGTCGATCTTAGCTTCCAAAGCAAAGGAGGATCCTATCGAGTGTGCACTCGATTATGAGTAAGTTGATTTTTCGTTCGAAGTTCCCATTAGGATGATTATTCGACGAGGTTTTCAAGAAACTGCCAAGCATTACCGTGATATTGGGCAAGAAAATTTCCTTGGCACATTGATTCGAGCATGGTTCGTGAGCTATTTTCGAGTCCATCGTATAAGATTTGGCAAATCGTCCATTTTTCCAAGTTATAGTGTTTACATTTTATCAAAAACTCTTTGAATCTTTCAAAATATTTTTCGAATGGTTCTCCCTTGAATTGATGAAAATTTACAATTTAGTTTCGGATTCTACTCGTTTTTTCCATAGGGTAGAATTTTTTTAAGAAATCTTTTACCAATTCTTTCCAAGTTTTAATCGAGTTTGATGGTAAGCTGTACAACCATTTTTCAAAGTAATCCATAAAAGCAAATGGGATTAATCGAAGTTTGATTCCATCATCGGAAAGTTGTTGGAGTTTAATGGTTGCGCCAACTTGTTGGAATTTAGTCAAAAAATGTATGCGTCATCATGCTTGAAATTGCCAAATTTCAGAAGCATGGCAATATGATCCAAGTGAATTTCGAAATGGTTACCCGTAGGAGCGGGTAACGTGATGCAAGATGGAATAGAAACTCTATCGAGAAAGATTTTATCCATAAGAGTTCGAGGGGCGTTCTCGTTCGCCATTTCGGAAGGATCGTTTGTTCGAGTTGAACGATTAGTTGTTGAGTCGCGAGTCCATTGATTTGTTTTTGTGTAATGAGTCCAGGTAATCGTGCACAAGCGAAAATCGAGAAGAGAAAGAAGTTAGAAACGAGTTTGGAAAATGAAACAAGATTTGGAAAATGAAGTGAAAATTATTTTTGTTTTTCTTTTTTTTTTTAAGAGAAGAAAAATATTTACCAAATGAAATTTATTTTCAAAAGAAAATTTAAATTTTCTTTTGGCTTTCTAAATTTTTATGTGTTTTTTGTTTTTGTAATATTTTTGTTTTTGAATTTTCAAATATTTACCAAAATGATTTTTTGTTTTTTTTTGTTTTTAGAAAATGGAAATTTGATTTTTGTTTTTGAATTTTCAAACTTTTTTTTTGAATTTCTAATTTTTTCTTTTTTGAAAAGATTTTATATTTTTTTTTTGGATTTTTGTTTTTGATTGAAAATTTTCAAAGGAATGGATTTAGAAGGATTTTTTTGGATAAAAAAAATTAAGTAAAATTTACAATTTTTTTTTGAATTTTGGATTTTGGATTTTTTTTTGTGTTTTTTTAAATTTGCATGAACTAATGCAACTAAATGAATGCAAATGACTTAATTACAATTTTCTGTCCTCAGTAGCTCCTACCTCAAAATTATATAACCACACTTTGTCTTAAATCAACAAAAATATTTCTCAGCCAGGTAATGAGCAGGGGTTATCGGTGCACCATGAATCACCGTAGTAATGCAGCCGAAGGTTTAAGCACCTTCAGAGGAACAACCACTATAATATTTATGAATCGCCGTAATATTTATAAATGGTTATTATTTTGCCCTAGCTTAGACACCAAGAAATAAAAAATTTCAAAGAAAACAATTATGAAGATACAATTAAGCCCTAGATGAGCTCGCGACACCCTTAAGTCGAAATCTAACCTTTATCATTAGTCAAATTCTACGACGTTTGTGGACTAAGGAAAGGGTGATAAAATCCCTCACCTTATGTGAATTGGGATATTGTCCTTAGAAAAAAAATATATAAGATGAAGGCAAAAGAAAAATTAAAGGTAAATTTACAATGCAATTAAAATGAAGTTTGTTTTTGGACTTCGAATTTTTTTTTATAAATGCAAATGCATGCAACCAACAATACAATTTCAAATAAAACTAGAGGTGAAAGAACGATGCTAGAGCATGCAGATTATTAGCAATTTATTTTTTTAGCTGTAATTTTTTTTATAAGCAAGCAATTTTTTTAAGCAAGCGAGCCTTCTTTTTTTGCGATTTTCTGCTTTGCCAACCTGAAAATAAAATAAAGATACATCTACAATTTTTTTATATATATCAAAGAAGAAACTAAACAAAGAAAAATAAGAAACTATTAAAACCAAAAGAAACAAAACCAAAGATTTCCAAACAAATCAAAAACTTAATTTTTTTTGGAAGACTTGAAAGAAATTCAAAAGAAAGAAAACTTAAAAAAAATTAAACACATGCAAATTTTTTCTTTTTTCTTTTAGAACTCAAGGCCCGGCCCATTTTAACACAAATGCAAAATGCTTATTCTCCTTCCTAAAATGAACTTCAGATGAATTAAAAAAATTCGAGATGAATGAAATTAGGTTCGACTGCTTTAACTTGGACGTTGTGGCTCGAAAATTCAAAAATTTTGGGAAATGCAAAGGTGGTTCACGATTGACTTTAGGGATTTCGCAAGGTGTATTTTGGTTCGAGTTGGTAGTCGCATCTTCTCATCTTTGAATCTGGGTTTGAAGTTGCTGTGGGAAGTCACGGCGACTCGGTTGGATGGAGTTGTTGATGAGGTCGCGATTTTGAGGAGTTGGTTGAACTGGGATGTAGTGGGTTTATTTGATTTGTGGAACAGTAGTAAGGCGTCAGTGATGTTTCCGGTGGCGTGAGGTGGTTGAGAAGATGGTGGTGGTGTGATGTCGTAAGGCTGCGCTGTGTTGTTGTTGTGGCAATGTACGGTGGTGATAGTAGTGTTCGTATGAGATGATAATAACAGAGGCAAGGTGTTAGAGGATTAGGCAAATGGATGGAAAGTGCAAATGTATAACAATGTAGTTATTATGGTGGTTATTGATGTGGGAAGGTTGAGCAGTGGCAAGGTGATGTTTTGGGGATTGGGGATGATAAGTCTGGGTTTTGTTGTTCGAGTGAATTTTTTTTCTTTTTTCTCAATTGTTGATGTGGTTTTCGTGGAGGAGCAGTTAGAGGTGATTGAGGGCAGTGTGATGTTATTTCTGGGCAGTGGAATTGATGTCTGAGATGGATGTCAGTATACTTGGTTGCAGTTTCGAACTGCAGGCAGGGTGCATGAGTGAACTGAGGAGGTTGCTTTTGAAGGCAGATGGTTGAATGTGGGCTGTGGTTGTTGTCTATTGGTGGCAATGAGGGTATGGGGAAGTTTGTTATATGCAGCGGTTAGATTGACTGTTAGTGGTATGTGATGGGAGAAGCAGAGGAGGAGCTGTGTTTCAGTGGTTATTTTGCATGAACAGGAGATATGGCAGCAAGATGAAGCTTGTATATGATTGAAGTGTGGAAATGTGAAGGGTGCACTTATGAATGCACTGAGATGGTATGCAGGCAGATTGTGATATGTGGTGATAACTGGTGGTGTTCGAACAAGGGGTAAAGTGGTGGTTATTGGCAAGTTTTGGTCAGGACTGATTTGTATTGTGTTGTCACAGTTTGCTGGGTCGAATGTTAGAGTGGAATTAGTGGTGTCAGAAGGGGAGGTTGTTGCTGTATAGTCAATTGTGATCATATGAAGGCTGTTGCAAGTAAGGTGCTAGAACAGTTTGGATGTGCAAAGGCAAGTGGTTGTTTATATGTATGCAGAGTTGATTGAATTAGTTGCAGAGGATGGGGTGCTTGTGATGTAGTGGGTATTGAAATGTGGATGAGGCAGAGTTATGCAGTGGGGCAAAGCTGCTGTGGTAGATAGTGGTGGTGATTCAGCAGTGGGGACGACAGTTGTAAGCAAAGTGTGGTAGCAGTAGTGAGTTGAGCATGGTTTGAAACAGTGTGGTGATACTGTTGTGACAGAGAACAGTTTGGTAATGAAACAGTGTGTGTGTGTGTATTTAAATTGTAAATGCAATATAAATTGTAAAAATGAATTGCAAATTGAAAGAGAAATAGAATGTTTTTGTTTTGAAATTGTGAATGTTTTTTTAAATAGGATATGCAATGCAAATGCAAAAGAAAACACTAGAATAAAACAAACAAACAAAATGCAATCAAATAACAAACACAACACAAATTTTTTTTAATGCAAACACACCTAAAAATCAAATGAAACTGATCTGAAGAATGGAAAATTAAAATCAAGACAACTCTACGGCAGCAACGCCAAAAACTTGTTTAACGACGGAAATTCTATCGAGTTAGAAAATCATCGATAAATTTCAAATTAAAATAACTGCAAGCGCACAGTGTACAATTTTAGTACGTGGCGAGTACGGGTCGATCTGCAGGGAATTGTTTTATATTTTAAAAATCAATTCAATCAAATTAGACCAAAGTGTGAGGAAATTTTTAACTCCAAAAATGAAGCTAAAGCTAGAATTAAAATGTGATTTAAAAACTATTAGACTAGAGAAAATTTAGAGGTAAATCTACTCTCACATTTTTGTAAATCAACAAACAAATAATTTATGATCTCTAGTTTTAATATTAAATGAAATAATTGTTGCATTTATCATAAGTATGGTTTATTTATGTTATTAATCAGCATAACTTAAACCATCAAACTATAATGCAATAAATAATCCACTTATAAAATCTCATGAAAATGAAGCCAAAACAAAAGTTATTTTAAGTATGATCTATTTACTATTGTAATTAGTAATATAGATTATCAAATTTTGTTTTTAATTTCATTTTAAAATCAAAAATCAATTAGCAAATGATGATGTAAATTGTATTTATGTTGAATAAGAATAGCGCACTTGCAAAAGCAATATAAGCCATCAAATCCACTTGTATAAACTTACATCAAAATTCACTTTTATGAAGCACAAACAAAAGAGATCATAAATCATAAAAATGTTGAAAGTACATAGAGTTGGAGAGCTTCATTACCCCTAAATTAAAGAGGTTTAGCTACTCATTTGTGTTATCAAATCAACACTTGTAAATTTCAATATAAAAAAGCAAAAGAAATAAAACTGAGCAAAAAAAGCAAAAGAGATTAGCTACTAACTACTTGTATAAAAATTAAAGGTGCAATACTTGCATGAATATAGATCTAAGCTATAAACATGAAATAAAAGAAAGAATAGAGATAAAAATCAACATAAAAGCAAAGAAAAACATGTAGAAAAGAGAGGAGAAAGAGGCTTGGAGGGCATTTTTATTTCACTTTGATTTGTGTTTACAACTTGCTAATTTCTTAAGTAAATATAAGAGAGAGTAGAAGATGTTCTCATGTACACAAGAGGGCTATTTATACATGCATAAAACCCTAATTCAATTTTTAGAATGCTTCCTAAAATGCCCTTTAGAAGTGTGGCCACCATGTAATCATTAACCACTAATTAATCCATCACTTAATGTGCATGAAGCTTTAACCTCCACTTAGTTGTCCATTAGCTTCTAATTGTAGATTTAGGTAAGTGGGTGAGATCCTCCATGATCATGAACTTGAATTATTTTCTCTTCATTCCTTTGTTTTTCCTTGTGCATGCATGTATCTTCATGAATCCCTCTTCCATTGCATCAAAATTTCTATAAAAATCACAAAAAATGTTCAAGTAAAAATTTACAAATTGATATATGCACAAAAATGAACATTTTGCCCCTGAATGAAGATGAATATATGATGATTTGAAAATAATTGAATTTTTTTTTAAATATGTTAATTTTCCCAAATATGACTTTTATTTAAATAAAAGTAGATAAAATATGGATGTAAATATATGCACATTTACGTGCACATCAACACGGTAATAATATGTTGAACAAAACATTGTTTAAGCATAAAACATAAATAAAATAGTAAAGAAAATGTATAGTTGAAAACATATTAGCAATAGGAACAGAGGGCAAAAAATAATTATTCTAACTTCATAGTTAAGGAGAAAAAAGGAGTATGTGGTAGAATATAATTGTAGAATAAGAGAATGCATTAGAAAATATATTAACATTAAAAAGAAATACTAAAAAACCTTTTTATTTGGCTTCACACTATATTTTGCAAAACTCCACAGCAATTGATTTAGTTACTATCGTAGAATATATTAGTAAATGGAAAATGTATTAGAATACAAATTGTTAACACAACTGAGGCAAATGTGTAGTCTATTGCTTCCGTTGTTAACACAACCGAAGCAAATGTGTGGTCTATTGGTTCGGAAAATGACTTGTCTATTGCTTTGGTTGTTAACACAATCGAAGCAAATGACTGAGATATTGGTTTGCAAGGGCCTATTGCTTTGGTTGTTAAGGTTAGACTGAAGCAAATGATAATATTTGCTTTGGTTGCTAACACAACCGAACTAAATGAAGCGAAACAATAGACATATTATGCACTAGTGCATATTATGCTCGACAGCATTTATGAAGTTTGAGTCTGAACACTATTTCATAAGGAGTCCAGTGTAAAATCATGGTATTTTCAACCATTCGCACCCGCACATGTCGGACTTAAATTGCTCAGAATATCAGATTGTTAATTTATATTTGGCAAAACTCAGCATATACAGTAAATAAAGATCACAGAATCACAGACACAGAGTAATATAACAATAATGCAGTGGAAACAAAATAATAGTAGTTCATAAAGCTACTATATATATAATAGAGTTAAATAAGATACAACATAGGTCTCGAATATATAGATGTCTCGGTGCAATAGTCAAATACAAAATCTGAATACATCACTGGAACCAACTGAATAACTGAAAGAAGAATTGATAGATGGATCTCCAAGCGAAGCTCCAACTACAAAGGTGAGTCTCGAATACTGGTACACTCAGTCTGAACCGAGTGTAAAGCAAAACATAAAACACTCGAGTCAGGATTAACATTCTTATATTGATAAATCTAACTCAAGTGAAATAATCACTGAAATACAAGTAACTCAAAGGATGTCTGGGATAACCATCCTCTAAGGATCCATTAAACTATCTACTATATAGTAATATACGCTATTATAATAATGTCTAAAGTAAAGTAAACAATTAAAATAGCGTTAAGGCATTACCCATATCCTCCTTAACACATTTTATAGTGCCGCTTGTCTATACAGTACCATAATACCTCTAGATCGGGAGGCTACCAGAGGGTATTCCATAGGTACGACACAAATCAAACTCGTATAAGGCGCGTAGGGTAGGTGACATGACACAACTAGGCAATGCTAGGGTAGATAAACCAATTACACTTCCGGGCTGGTGGTAACGCATAGCAGCTACTACCGCTCACCTCGAGCCACACTCCCATAAAAAAATCAATAGTGGCCACCAAATCAATCACAAAGTCAGAATATAGTATCGAAGGAGCATGTTCGATCGGAGGAGCTACCTCACTTGGCCCGTCGATTGCTTCTGTTTTAGCCACCTTATGCCAACTCATGGGAGTTGGGTCCACATATATACCTCAATAGGACGTGCCAACATCCTACTTCATTCTGAAATCTCCACCGCGTACACGGTTGATAAAGTGGTTTTTGGTATTGGCAGAGAGTATGACAATATCCGATCCCGGTCTCTTCAACAACCAATTGTTATTATAACACCGCGGTCATTTCAAAATAGTTTATACTTTAAAACCAAAATATCATTGCCATTTCAAAGCCATATCAATATGATATCATTTATATTTGAAATATATCCATTTCCAAAATCATAACATTTTCAAAGTTATAACACTTTTGAAACCAAACACTTGACATTATAACACTTTCAAGACATAATTCTTTGAAATTCATAACTTTGCAAACATAATTTCCGCCACTTAAATAGTTTAGATATTAAAATAGTATATATAATAAAATAGTTATATAAAATAGTTATAGGTTAAAATAGTTTATAATAAAATAGTTAGTATATTAAAATAGTTTTTATTAAAATAGTTTATAAGGTAAAATAATTCATATTGAAATAATTTATAAGGTAAAATATATAAATAGTTTTAAATATAATTTAAAAATACTTTATATAATATAAAATAGCTTTCTCAAATTTCACAAATCGATTCCAATCAACTCAAATTCCAAAATTCAAATTTAATTCAATCTCAAATCTTCAATTTCAGTTCAATTCAGTTTCTCAACAAACCTTTTCAAATTATATCGATTTCAAATAAGATTTGAACCACAAAATAAACCCTTCAATTTGATAATTTCAAAGCTTCAAATATTCAACATTACAAAACTAAATTTGATAATTTCATTTATATCCCAAATTCACTTTACTATTATTTATTTTGAAACATTTACTTAATCATTCAAATAACATTTAAATAAAACTTCAAATTTCAAATTTAATAAAACTAAACATACCATTTCAATTTATGTAAATTTGAAATATTCACTTAAAGCACTTTTAATCGAAAATCAAGTTATAAAATCATATCTTTAAAAATCCAAATTTAATAAATTTCAAATCAAACTTATTTGAATATAATTCTTAAATAAATTTAATTTCAAAACCCAAGAAACCATTTCAATATATACACACACACACACACACATTGAACAATGGTGTCTGTATGTAATTTTCTATCCTATGGTCAAGTGATATGGATATTTATCATGTCAATCCGCAATTTAAAAATATATGGGTATATATCATTTCAATCCGCAACCCAAATTCAATTCAATGAAAATCGCTTGGGTTTATCATTTCAATCCATAACAATTTTCTCCTACTCTTCAGATCGTTCGCGTATGTATCATTTCAACCCATAGGGAATTCTATACTAACAGGGAACTTGCAGAGTGATAACAGATATGATAGTAATATAATAGGTATGTATCATCAATATATATAACAGATAATGGTGTCAGATGTCACAGGTGAACAGGTACAGATAATAGCATATATATAGCAATGTAAATAACAAACAACAGCATATTTCAATTGTCGTTTCAATTGAAATCAAATTCAATAAATATAAGAACGTTAATCGTGAGTGATTGCTCTCCTTTCGAGGCTAGAGGAGCTTGACTATAGAACAAGGTACGAATTCCAAATCAAAGCAAGATTGGCACGAATTTTTGACGAACGAAGCTGACAACTTGGAATAGACGAAATCAAATCAAAACTGGATCGATGAAGATAATTGGTATAAGTGAACTTATATCTATATATATATAACTATTTACATAAAAAAATTCATATTCTAAACTCAAACACAAATTTAATATACATGCATTTCAAACGCATATATAAAAATCAAACATATATTTATTTCCAAATAAATAGTTAATCACAAACATACGATATCTATATAAAATTGAAAACCAGGTTTCCATATATATAAACATATGCATATACACATACATATGAACTTATACACGTACTAAAATTTAAAAGTTACTATTGTTTAACATACCTTTAAAACTATGCTACAATAACATAAACTAAAATATTGTAACTTATACACATGCAGCACTAAATAAGCTTTATTGAATGAACTTTACATGCGAACCTACCTTATGATATATTACTGTAAACACTTGTATACTAAAACGAACATACAAGGTTGTAAACAATGAGTATATAATATACAAAATAATGATATAAGACACGGTATCAAAACATAATATATATTTATACATTCGTAACAAAGATTTGAGTAGTCATATTAAAAATTATATGTATATATATACCATTCTAACAAAATATACAACGAATCAATATAACAAACCTTTTATATCGACTGTAAAAATCAAAATACATGAAATAAAACCTTTATAATTTATATATACAGAGAGCCGATCCTATATTTGTTAAATATAGACAATGTATACTTTAAAATTATCTATACATCTATAAAACTAGCAATATGTTTAGTTTAGCTGCTCCCATATATACTCCATATATATTATGTACTATAGTTTATGGACTGCCTTTCAAAATATATGTATGGTAAACAAAAATAAGAACTAATATAACATATATACTGTAATATATATACATGTAATACCCAGATAGATTTATATTTTATAATTCTAGTTGATATACAACTTTCTATAACTTATAGATATGCAACAGTTTTCAGTTCATATACCAGCAGTTCATATGCCTTTTTATAAAAACAGATATTATACAAACTCTTATATGTTAGACTATGAACAACATTTATGCAAAATATACTTATAATAAATATATATAACAAGTTGATAATAAATTCAACTTTATAAAACTGAACCCATTTATATAAAAATCAATGCTTATATAATATATACTTACAGTAAGCTTACAAAAATCGGTACAATTTTTTTTATAAATAGCCAGCCGATCGAAACTATATTAACAAACTTACTGATATATAAAATGCTCACATATACATACTTCACTATGCAGTAGGAATATGGGATGTTGGGAAAAGGAGGAGATGGAGAGAAATGGTGGCCAGAAGGGATAACCGTGGCATTGTTGGGTTGCACGCGGCATGGGGTAGGGAATGGAAATCATGGGTAGGGAGGCGGATCCAGGGGAAGATGAAATAGAATTTGTTTTAGCATGAAATTTAAAGGAAACATGGTGAGCAGATGAAAACAAATAAAATACTTTAGATATAATATTATTATATTCTGTTTAACCAATTGAACAGAAGAAAGGAAATAAAACAACGAATAGATATAATTTAGCATTAGTAAATGTAAAAGTCAGCCGTTTGAATTTTGAGAATTTAAAAGGCTACCGGCTATTGAAAATTAAGCGGTGGAATATGAAAGAGACATTGGAAATCAAAAGTTAAAATTCGATACTGGTACGATCACCGTTTCCATGGATTCCGCTGCGCAATAGGCTTCAAAATACAGAATTGAGCGATCAGCACGACGAGATGATCAAAACAATATACAGATATTAGTGGTATGATCATCCTATCCAAATTCGATAATCGGTACCGAAAATGTTGCTATTTTGTTGAAAATAAGATAAACGACCAACAACCGTCCAAATTTGACGAAACGAAATATGACGTCTCACTCAGAAGATGATTTACAAATTTATTACATAAAAATATTCAGATTTGGAAAATATTTTATTATCATCAAAATTTAACCGATTTAAATTTAAATAAAATTACACAAGAAAATAAACTTCAATATATCAGATGAAAATTTACCTGTTGCTATTTTTAAATAGACGTATCCCAATTATTAAATTTTCAATTCAAAATTTTATTATATAAAATTTCAAAAAAATTCAATTAATTAAATAAATAAAACCACTAAAAATTTACAGGTCATTACACTCATTTTTATAGTTTACTTTACTTTAGACATTATTATGATAGCGTACATTACTACATAGTAGATAGTTTAATGGATCCTTAAAGGATGGTTATCCCAAACATCCTTTGAGTTACTTGTATTTAGTGGTTATTTCACTTGAGTTAGATTTATTGATATAAGAATGTTAATTCTGACTCGAGTGTTTTGTGTTTTGCTTTACGCTCGGGTTAGACTGAGTGTACAAGTATTCGAGACTCACCTTTGGAGTTGGAACTTCGTTTGGAGATCCATCTATCAATTCTGCTTTCAGTTATTCAGTTGATTCTAGTGATGTATTCAGATTTTGTATTTGACTATTGTATTGAGACATCTATGTATTAGAGACCCCTGTTGTATCTTATTTGACTCTGTTATATATATAGTAGCTTCATGAACTACTCTTCTTTTGTTTCCGGTGCATTATTGTTATGTTACTCTATGTCTGTGATTCTGTGATCTTTATTTACTGTATATGCTGAGTTTTGCCAAATATAAATTAACAATCTAATATTTTAAGCAATTCAATTCCGATATGGGCGGATGCGAATGGTTGAAAATACCAGGATGTTACATTCATTGTTTCCATAAATAATTCTTGAGTATTTTATAAATACTCGAGTACTCTCTAAACTACCCTTTAGTGATCTTAATTTGGATTTGATATTTGCTTAATGCATCAAATACACAAGCATGCTACTATATTGTAGACATTTCAACATGTATGATAGTTCCTATTGCAAATGCATAAAATCCATCTTACATGTTTGTAACGACCCAGAATTTTTAGTAATTAAAATTTGAATATTTAATTAATTTTTAAATATTTATAAGTGAATTTATAAGTCAAATAAATTTTAATTTGAATTATTGGATTTAATTGGATAATTAAATCGATAATTTAATACGTTAAATTATGGAAATAATTGAAAATTGAGTTAAAAATGATTGTAAATAATTTGTAAAATTTTATTTAATCATACTGGAGTTATAGAAATATTTTAGAACTTTTAAAATCGAATTAAAAGTTAATTTGTAAAAATTGAATATTTTAATATTTAAATCGACTGTAAAATAGCCAATTTTTGAACAGTCTCAGAATTGAACGAAACCAGTTTCATTGGATCCGTAATAGTTAGTTATTACCGGATTTCAATTTTCGTGTCAATCGGAGCTATCGTTTGATCGTGGCAGCTCGAAACGCATCGAATTATTTTTAATTTAAATTTGGCGAGTCAAAATAGCCATTTTTCAAAAAGTCTCGGATTTCGACGAAACAAGTTTCATCGGATCCGTAATGTGATATTCTTGTAAGGTTTCAAATTTCAAGTCAATTGGATTTACCGTTTGTCCGGTACAAATTAAAACGCCTAGAAATCGACTTAAATCGGTTTAATTTAAATTGAACGTTTTCTGCCATAACTCGCACATACTTCCGAATTAGCTTCCGAAACTTGTTCCATTGTGTCCGGAACGCGGGATAAACCCTAGGTACGCTGGTTACGGCGTCTAAATCGGAGTTCGGAATTTCCGGGATGAATAGTGTCGCTCGTTCCTTATAAATAGCCCCTTACCTTTCATAATTTTAGATAAAAATATACAAAACCCTAATCTAATAACTCCAGCCGCCACCTACAATGAATGGCCAGAAAATCATCAACTTTCTCCTCCATTATCTTCAAATCCAAGCATTATTTCAAGAAAGTTTCAACTAGAATGTTGTAGAGGGCTGTGAGTACTACGTTTTCAACGGCTATGATCGTGTTTGGAGCTCCGGATTGGCGACAAATCTCACTCAAAGACCTGGAGTTCGGCCTCGAACTGCGTGCTACAGGGATGGCCGAGTTCAACCTCCTTGGGGCCGAGTATAGCTTGTGGAAGGAGCTTCGAGATGAAGGTGGTTTGATACGATTTCGTCGAGAAATGAGGTAGTAAGATTAAAACCTAAATTGGAGCATGATGGGTTGTGCGTGCGTTCTTTTTTCTGGAGATGGAGTTGCGTGAATGTGGGAGATGATGGGGGGACGGCCTGATGTGTTTGGGTTTGGGATGGAGGGCTTTGATCAAGTTTGGTATAAAAATTATTAAAGTTTAATGTTGAAATTAGTTATAAAAACGTGTACAAACTTGTAAAATACATAACTTTTTCATACGAGGTCGAAAAAATGCAAACTCAGTTGCGTTGGAATCGTATGGACGAGCACTACGCGATGGAGTTGGTTTGGAGTCGTTTGGAGTTAGTGAGAATTTCGGGTAAAATTAAACGCGCGTTTAATTTTATTCGAAATAAAAGCTAAAACGGAAAATAAAACCAAGGTGAGAATTTCTCACTCAATCGAATAGATTTCGATTTTATTTTAAATAGTTAGATTTAAAATATTTGAATGCATGTTTGAATGATGAATTGTATATATTGATTGTTAAAATAGACATTATGCGCCGTTAGTAAGCGGATGTTATTTAATAAAAACATATACCGCGAATATTTCATAAACAGTGAAATTGGTATTATATATAATATCAATATATATATATATTGGCATATGTATATATTGCAGTTGTTGATTTCCCGCATTTTTTGTTTAGCGGATGAGACCCTATTACGCCGTTATTAAGCGGATAATATTTATTAAGAACATGTACCGCGATAATTTCGTACTGGAGCGAAATTGGTATTGTGCTAATGTTTTTGGATGCAGGAAAACAGGTTGGAGGGATCCAACTGGATTCCTCAACAGTATTTATTTTATTTCAGATATTTTGATATTTGATGGATTATCATATCGATATATGATATCGTTGTTAGTCGTGATTGACTATTTGGTGTGTAGCATCATTGGACCCAGATTTTGGGATTTTAAAATGATTTTAAAAGTGATTTTGAAAATATACTATATTTTTGGAATTGATCCATTATAAATAAATAAACGTTATAATTTTTAAAGTTATAAAAATTATGGTTTTTGTGAAATATAGTTAAAAAGTTGATTTTTAGAAATACGATTAAAAGTCGATTTTCGAGAAATGAAAGGAACTAATGATTTTATAAAATAATTTAAATTGGATTTTTGAATATATGATAAAAGTTTAAATATAGGATTTATAAAATTTGATTATTTTATAAATCGAAATGATGAAATTATAAAGGAATTTAAAGACGTTTTAGAATAATAATATAAACTGATTTATATTTAGAGATTTATAAATGGATATTTATAAATTGAAATATAGACATTATAAAACGAGTTTTTATAAGTGTTTGAATGTAGTGAAAATGAATTTCATTAAAGAATGAAATTTATAGAATTATAAACCGTGAAGTTATAAATGGAATTTATAAATAGTAAGATTTATAAATTTGGTGAAATTATTTGAAGAATAGATTGGATAAATCATTAAATCTTATAAGTTATAAGATTTATAAATTGGAAAGTCTTTAAAAGAACGATCTTATAAAATAATCGTTTTATAAGTATTTAACTTATAATATGAACGTTTAGTTTCTAATTTAGTTATAAACTGGAATAGGTTAATAAAGGAATTTATTAAAGGAAGTTTTTATAAGTAAATAGAAGAGGAATTTATAAACGTTGTTTTATAAATTCGCAAACGACTTATTTTGATAAGTTAATTGTTATAACCTATTATGGAGTTATATTCACATTTTTGAATAGTGAATAATCCTTTAAAATAAATTGAATAAAAGGATGGAATTTGTTAACAAAGTATGTTCACGATTTTTGAATAGTGAATAACACGTTAAAGAAAATGTTTTAGAATGTGATATTTTAAACAGGATTAAAACGATCTAACGATGTTTTAAAGGTGTTGAGATTCGAAACCATAGATTTCAACATTTATTGTTGAAATAGATGTTTCGAGAAATAGAAGGAAATGGTGGACTATAACACTGTTGTTATAGTAAATGATTTCTGAAAGGAAATGTTTTTGTATAGTATTGGGATTTATATATCTATTTAAATTTCGAATCCCTATACTAGTGATTTTGGGTTGTCGTAAGATGTTTTACGTAACATTCGTTTTGGCCCAAATAAATATGTTTAAGAGAATGATTTCCTTAAAGAATGAAAAATATACTTAATTCGATTTAAATATATTGAATATTTTCCAAGGTTGAAAATAAAAAGATTTGTGAATTACTTATGAATAAATAAGTATGGAAATGTTTTCCAATATGAAATGAATATTTAGAATTTATCTTTTTGAAGATAAATTGAAAATGGATAATTGAAATCGTATATGCATGAATATTTTGGAATATAAATTCATTATGGAATTTATATGTGAAAGTAGAATTTGTTAAAAATAAATATTGATTTATTTTTGAAGTTGAAATTATATATCTTGTAAAGATATTTTGGAAAATAAATAATTTGGAAAATTATTTGGAATCTGGTGATGTATGCATATCCATTGATAGTTCAATAGCCGACTATCAGTATTTCCCTTTGAATGGGTATTTGATGTGAATTGTTGAATTTGAATGCACACTTATTTTTGAATAAGCGCTCACTATTCGGGTTAACCGGGAAAGGACCATGGGGTCGTATAACCCATTCCGAATATGTGATACGTCGTTATGAATTGCATTTGAAGATCGGTGTTGAAGACCGAGTATTTGTGAAAGCGATAGGATGACCTATCGATTGTCTCTGCACTGGGTAGCTCCTGGTATAGAGATTCCTTAAGTGATGGGAAATTCGATCGGGATTGTGAATACCCGTATTTCAAGGGCTTCGTAAGAAGTGCCTTCGGTTTTGTTCGAGCCCGGAACAAACTTGTATGGATTGTGTGTCTGACATTACAATTTGAGATATAAAGCCGATTTCTTTCAAATATATTTCTGTTGGTGGCGGAGAATTTATTCTTTGCTTAACACCCTTCTTTGAGACGTACGAGCTCAAAGGTTATATAGTTGAAGTTATCAGCGATATATCCCATTTTGGTAATGTGACATGCTGAGTGATGCTGAAATGATCATTGTGTTGATTATTGTGATAGGATCATTTATTTGATCGTCTATCTTAGTGATCATTGTGTTGATCATTTGTTGACCCAAAGCATGGCTTTTGTATAAAGTATGTTTTTGTGGATGTGACTTCGTCGAGCCTCACATCCCGGAAATGGTCAAAACAGGAAAGATGCGGCAAGGTTATTAGGGGTTGCTGTAGCTCCCCTTAGGGTATGTGCATTTCCTTCTGGAAAGGGGTGGTATCATGGTATGGAGCCCAGATACTTACTCATGTTGAAAACACTCTATTTATTATGGTGTGATGTTGGATATCGAGCGCTCGGTTGAAAAGGTCCTAAAGGACCGGGGAATGGCGTGCTCGTGTCAGTAGTTACCCAGTTAAGGGGTAACCCGGCCTTGTGTTGGCAGAGTTCCGGTTTGGTTCTCGGGGATGTCTTTCCAGAGGCATTCTCATGTGGCAATGGGAAGTTCCTTGGCCTGACCATTTGTTGGAAATCCAAAGAAACAATACGAAACTTGTACGGTATTAGTTGTAGAACCTGCCATTTAATATGGTAGCTATTAGTAGGCATAATATAATGGTACCTATGCTGGCTAAGATTTATATTCTACTTTCGAAAGGATTTGTTCTACACTATGCACTAGTAATAATATCAAATGCTCTTTTTAAATGCGTATCAAGCATGTTTGACTATCATAAGAAGAAATCTTCTCCAAGTCTGTGTTTGCATTGTGTGTGTGGCAGGAGGTCTTATGGTAGTCTCATTTTTAAAAGCATTGCGAATTGAATTTAAAAAAATATTATTCTATTTTGATTTTAAAGATAAATAAACTATTTTGAGTTCTCACACCAGTCACATGACTGACTCGGAGTTTATTGTTTTCCTTCCTAAACTCTGGGTGCCCACCAATTTCCACACGGGCAGTCAAGAGTTAGGTTTATCAGGATATTCTGGATATTCTGGAGTTGCTGGAGGCAAGCTGGATGGCATGGCATATTACTTATATAGTATTTCTTTTTCCGCTGCACTGTTTGATGTTGTTGATGTTGTATACTCTGATGATATGATGTAATGGAATGAAATGAAATGTAATAACTGATATAGTTCTTTGTTTAAAGATTATTCATTTATTATTATATGTTGTTCCGCTGCGAATTGTGAGATTCTGTTGTTGTTCTGTTGTTTTCTTCTGTCCCGTTCTATTTTTAAAATTCTTCTATCTTCTGTTTTTCTAATTCTCTGTTTTCTAAAAATTGTCTATCTTCTTTTCCCTCTATTTTTCTTTTTCTTTCTTCTTTTTCTCTCTTCTTTCTTTTCTTTTCTTTTTAAAACCCATAACTTCTCGGTTTTCGGCCTTCGATATTCGGCAGTCGATAAAGTGAGTGTCGATGTTGAATTTTCGGAAGACGAAAAATCCCTGATCGTTACATTTGGTATCAGAGCTGTTGGTTAAGCGACAACCATGGTTCTGTAGGGTATTACTCGTTAGAGATAGAGTCAGCAGTACTCTAGAATGAGTTTGAGTGTAATAATAGATATGAGAGCGTATTTGTTAGTGAATATAAAAATTGTTTTATATTGTGATGATTGGTTTATTGAGTGGCATATGAACTTTCGTCAGCGTGGTCCGCAAGACTATGCCGAAGGGGTTTCTAAACACTTGAATAGAACAATTCGGCACAATATTGTTTTAAACTGGGTAAATGAAATAATTTTGCCTTGATTATATTTTATATATGAAGGAATAATTTTTCAGAATTATTAAATAGTATATAAGTTGATTGTTAGGTTGTTTGAATAATCTAAATAAAAGAGTAATTGTATAAGCAAATGAATTATAAGAATTGAATTATAATTAAAGTGATTTACAATTGTGAATAAACTTATATATATAAGAAGTGAAACTATATGAATATATTTATGAATATGAGTTGTAAATAAAAATGAATTTAAAGTTAAATGAAAATTTACTTTAGAGTTGGAATCTGAATTTATTTACAAGTGGGAATTTAAGTTATGTAAAACTAAGTGATGTTTAAATGTAAATATAACTTAAGAGTTGTTGTATGGAATTGATTTTGGTATCGAAGTAAATAAATCAAGTTGATAAGAAATAATGAATATAAGTGTTAGTTCATTGAAATCAAATGCTATTGGGAGTTGAATAAATTGAATGAAATCAATTTAATTAAACCAATTGCAAATGATGGTGTTAAATCAAATTGAATGAATATAAGTGAAAAGAATTTGGTTGTAATTAATATACATTGGTTGTTATATGATTGTTGATTGATTGTTTATAATTCATTAAGATTTAATGAAATTGGAAGCTATGTAATTGAATTCAAATTAGAAGTAAATAAATTTGAATAGAATTGAAAGTGAATTGGATTTAATTAGTGAATGGAAACTAATTAGAATTGAGAATGAATGTTAGTAAATCCAATGTAAACAAATCAAATGTGATTTAAAGTGAAAACCAATTCATTGTATATGAATGAAAATATGAATGAATATATTGGTTATGAATTTGTTGAATGGTAATTGGATGATGGTTGAATATATATTGCTATTGTTGCATTTGCTATGTGATATATATAGTTGATATGTTACTATATGTTGTATATTGAAATTATTTGCATATGTGCATGTTCTCATGTTGTTTGTTAAGTGTTGAGTAGGTGCGGATCGCGTTTGCTTCGCATTTGGAATTCGCTTTAGCGCTATATTAGCCGTATATGCTTGCTAATAAAGTATAAGGTACATATCTCGGATTAAATATCGTACTTTTACACTTTTTTCCCTTCGGGATGCCTCATTACTTGATGAGATGTATATTTGTGATATATATACTGTCATTTTTTTTTTCGGATCGAGCCGCGCAAAGGAGACTATGGCGAATTTTTTCGAAAATTTAAGGCGTTAGAAAAAAAAATTTGAGAAAATTTGGAAATTTTTTTGAAAACTTTAACTTTGATTTTGGAATTGAAAGTTAAACAATAGTAGTTGTTTTTGAAAAGATAACTAAGTATGATTTGAAAACTTAGTAAAGTATTGTAAGAAGTTTAATTATGAATTTTGGGAAAGTTAATAGATTTTGTAACTTTTCTTACTTGTAATTTCGAGGACGAAATTCTTTTAAGGGGGGAAGATTGTAACGACCCAGAATTTTTAGTAATTAAAATTTGAATATTTAATTAATTTTTAAATATTTATAAGTGAATTTATAAGTCAAATAAATTTTAATTTGAATTATTGGATTTAATTGGATAATTAAATCGATAATTTAATACGTTAAATTATGGAAATAATTGAAAATTGAGTTAAAAATGATTGTAAATAATTTGTAAAATTTTATTTAATCATACTGGAGTTATAGAAATATTTTAGAACTTTTAAAATCGAATTAAAAGTTAATTTGTGAAAATTGAATATTTTAATATTTAAATCGACTGTAAAATAGCCAATTTTTGAACAGTCTCAGAATTGAACGAAACCAGTTTCATTGGATCCGTAATAGTTAGTTATTACCGGATTTCAATTTTCGTGTCAATCGGAGCTATCGTTTGATCGTGGCAGCTCGAAACGCATCGAATTATTTTTAATTTAAATTTGGCGAGTCAAAATAGCCATTTTTCAAAAAGTCTCGGATTTCGACGAAACCAGTTTCATCGGATCCGTAATGTGATATTATTGTAAGGTTTCAAATTTCAAGTCAATTGGATTTACCGTTTGTCCGGTACAAATTAAAACGCCTAGAAATCGACTTAAATCGGTTTAATTTAAATTGAACGTTTTCTGCCATAACTCGCACATACTTCCGAATTAGCTTCCGAAACTTGTTCCATTGTGTCCGGAACGCGGGATAAACCCTAGGTACGCTGGTTACGGCGTCTAAATCGGAGTTCGGAATTTCCAGGATGAATAGTGTCGCTCGTTCCTTATAAATAGCCCCTTACCTTTCATAATTTTAGATAAAAATATACAAAACCCTAATCTAATAACTCCAGCCGCCACCTACAATGAATGGCCAGAAAATCATCAACTTTCTCCTTCATTATCTTCAAATCCAAGCATTATTTCAAGAAAGTTTCAACTAGAATGTTGTAGAGGGCTGTGAGTACTACGTTTTCAACGGCTATGATCGTGTTTGGAGCTCCGGATTGGCGACAAATCTCACTCAAAGACCTGGAGTTCGGCCTCGAACTGCGTGCTACAGGGATGTCCGAGTTCAACCTCCTTGGGGCCGAGTATAGCTTGTGGAAGGAGCTTCGAGATGAAGGTGGTTTGATACGATTTCGTCGAGAAATGAGGTAGTAAGATTAAAACCTAAATTGGAGCATGATGGGTTGTGCGTGCGTTCTTTTTTCTGGAGATGGAGTTGCGTGAATGTGGGAGATGATGGGGGGACGGCCTGATGTGTTTGGGTTTGGGATGGAGGGCTTTGATCAAGTTTGGTATAAAAATTATTAAAGTTTAATGTTGAAATTAGTTATAAAAACGTGTACAAACTTGTAAAATACATAACTTTTTCATACGAGGTCGAAAAAATGCAAACTCAGTTGCGTTGGAATCGTATGGACGAGCACTACGCGATGGAGTTGGTTTGGAGTCGTTTGGAGTTAGTGAGAATTTCGGGTAAAATTAAACGCGCGTTTAATTTTATTCGAAATAAAAGCTAAAACGGAAAATAAAACCAAGGTGAGAATTTCTCACTCAATCGAATAGATTTCGATTTTATTTTAAATAGTTAGATTTAAAATATTTGAATGCATGTTTGAATGATGAATTGTATATATTGATTGTTAAAATAGACATTATGCGCCGTTAGTAAGCGGATGTTATTTAATAAAAACATATACCGCGAATATTTCATAAACAGTGAAATTGGTATTATATATAATATCAATATATATATATTGGCATATGTATATATTGCAGTTGTTGATTTCCCGCATTTTTTGTTTAGCGGATGAGACCCTATTACGCCGTTATTAAGCGGATAATATTTATTAAGAACATGTACCGCGATAATTTCGTACTGGAGCGAAATTGGTATTGTGCTAATGTTTTTGGATGCAGGAAAACAGGTTGGAGGGATCCAACTGGATTCCTCAACAGTATTTATTTTATTTCAGATATTTTGATATTTGATGGATTATCATATCGATATATGATATCGTTGTTAGTTATGATTGACTATTTGGTGTGTAGCATCATTGGACCCAGATTTTGGGATTTTAAAATGATTTTAAAAGTGATTTTGAAAATATACTATATTTTTGGAATTGATCCATTATAAATAAATAAACGTTATAATTTTTAAAGTTATAAAAATTATGGTTTTTGTGAAATATAGTTAAAAAGTTGATTTTTAGAAATACGATTAAAAGTCGATTTTCGAGAAATGAAAGGAACTAATGATTTTATAAAATAATTTAAATTGGATTTTTGAATATATGATAAAAGTTTAAATATAGGATTTATAAAATTTGATTATTTTATAAATCGAAATGATGAAATTATAAAGGAATTTAAAGACGTTTTAGAATAATAATATAAACTGATTTATATTTAGAGATTTATAAATGGATATTTATAAATTGAAATATAGACATTATAAAACGAGTTTTTATAAGTGTTTGAATGTAGTGAAAATGAATTTCATTAAAGAATGAAATTTATAGAATTATAAACCGTGAAGTTATAAATGGAATTTATAAATAGTAAGATTTATAAATTTGGTGAAATTATTTGAAGAATAGATTGGATAAATCATTAAATCTTATAAGTTATAAGATTTATAAATTGGAAAGTCTTTAAAAGAACGATCTTATAAAATAATCGTTTTATAAGTATTTAACTTATAATATGAACGTTTAGTTTCTAATTTAGTTATAAACTGGAATAGGTTAATAAAGGAATTTATTAAAGGAAGTTTTTATAAGTAAATAGAAGAGGAATTTATAAACGTTGTTTTATAAATTCGCAAACGACTTATTTTGATAAGTTAATTGTTATAACCTATTATGGAGTTATATTCACATTTTTGAATAGTGAATAATCCTTTAAAATAAATTGAATAAAAGGATGGAATTTGTTAACAAAGTATGTTCACGATTTTTGAATAGTGAATAACACGTTAAAGAAAATGTTTTAGAATGTGATATTTTAAACAGGATTAAAACGATCTAACGATGTTTTAAAGGTGTTGAGATTCGAAACCATAGATTTCAACATTTATTGTTGAAATAGATGTTTCGAGAAATAGAAGGAAATGGTGGACTATAACACTGTTGTTATAGTAAATGATTTCTGAAAGGAAATGTTTTTGTATAGTATTGGGATTTATATATCTATTTAAATTTCGAATCCCTATACTAGTGATTTTGGGTTGTCGTAAGATGTTTTACGTAACATTCGTTTTGGCCCAAATAAATATGTTTAAGAGAATGATTTCCTTAAAGAATGAAAAATATACTTAATTCGATTTAAATATATTGAATATTTTCCAAGGTTGAAAATAAAAAGATTTGTGAATTACTTATGAATAAATAAGTATGGAAATGTTTTCCAATATGAAATGAATATTTAGAATTTATCTTTTTGAAGATAAATTGAAAATGGATAATTGAAATCGTATATGCATGAATATTTTGGAATATAAATTCATTATGGAATTTATATGTGAAAGTAGAATTTGTTAAAAATAAATATTGATTTATTTTTGAAGTTGAAATTATATATCTTGTAAAGATATTTTGGAAAATAAATAATTTGGAAAATTATTTGGAATCTGGTGATGTATGCATATCCATTGATAGTTCAATAGCCGACTATCAGTATTTCCCTTTGAATGGGTATTTGATGTGAATTGTTGAATTTGAATGCACACTTATTTTTGAATAAGCGCTCACTATTCGGGTTAACCGGGAAAGGACCATGGGGTCGTATAACCCATTCCGAATATGTGATACGTCGTTATGAATTGCATTTGAAGATCGGTGTTGAAGACCGAGTATTTGTGAAAGCGATAGGATGACCTATCGATTGTCTCTGCACTGGGTAGCTCCTGGTATAGAGATTCCTTAAGTGATGGGAAATTCGATCGGGATTGTGAATACCCGTATTTCAAGGGCTTCGTAAGAAGTGCCTTCGGTTTTGTTCGAGCCCGGAACAAACTTGTATGGATTGTGTGTCTGACATTACAATTTGAGATATAAAGCCGATTTCTTTCAAATATATTTCTGTTGGTGGCGGAGAATTTATTCTTTGCTTAACACCCTTCTTTGAGACGTACGAGCTCAAAGGTTATATAGTTGAAGTTATCAGCGATATATCCCATTTTGGTAATGTGACATGCTGAGTGATGCTGAAATGATCATTGTGTTGATTATTGTGATAGGATCATTTATTTGATCGTCTATCTTAGTGATCATTGTGTTGATCATTTGTTGACCCAAAGCATGGCTTTTGTATAAAGTATGTTTTTGTGGACGTGACTTCGTCGAGCCTCACATCCCGGAAATGGTCAAAACAGGAAAGATGCGGCAAGGTTATTAGGGGTTGCTGTAGCTCCCCTTAGGGTATGTGCATTTCCTTCTGGAAAGGGGTGGTATCATGGTATGGAGCCCAGATACTTACTCATGTTGAAAACACTCTATTTATTATGGTGTGATGTTGGATATCGAGCGCTCGGTTGAAAAGGTCCTAAAGGACCGGGGAATGGCGTGCTCGTGTCAGTAGTTACCCAGTTAAGGGGTAACCCGGCCTTGTGTTGGCAGAGTTCCGGTTTGGTTCTCGGGGATGTCTTTCCAGAGGCATTCTCATGTGGCAATGGGAAGTTCCTTGGCCTGACCATTTGTTGGAAATCCAAAGAAACAATACGAAACTTGTACGGTATTAGTTGTAGAACCTGCCATTTAATATGGTAGCTATTAGTAGGCATAATATAATGGTACCTATGCTGGCTAAGATTTATATTCTACTTTCGAAAGGATTTGTTCTACACTATGCACTAGTAATAATATCAAATGCTCTTTTTAAATGCGTATCAAGCATGTTTGACTATCATAAGAAGAAATCTTCTCCAAGTCTGCGTTTGCATTGTGTGTGTGGCAGGAGGTCTTATGGTAGTCTCATTTTTAAAAGCATTGCGAATTGAATTTAAAAAAATATTATTCTATTTTGATTTTAAAGATAAATAAACTGTTTTGAGTTCTCACACCAGTCACATGACTGACTCGGAGTTTATTGTTTTCCTTCCTAAACTCTGGGTGCCCACCAATTTCCACACGGGCAGTCAAGAGTTAGGTTTATCAGGATATTCTGGATATTCTGGAGTTGCTGGAGGCAAGCTGGATGGCATGGCATATTACTTATATAGTATTTCTTTTTCCGCTGCACTGTTTGATGTTGTTGATGTTGTATACTCTGATGATATGATGTAATGGAATGAAATGAAATGTAATAACTGATATAGTTCTTTGTTTAAAGATTATTCATTTATTATTATATGTTGTTCCGCTGCGAATTGTGAGATTCTGTTGTTGTTCTGTTGTTTTCTTCTGTCCCGTTCTATTTTTAAAATTCTTCTATCTTCTGTTTTTCTAATTCTCTGTTTTCTAAAAATTGTCTATCTTCTTTTCCCTCTATTTTTCTTTTTCTTTCTTCTTTTTCTCTCTTCTTTCTTTTCTTTTCTTTTTAAAACCCATAACTTCTCGGTTTTCGGCCTTCGATATTCGGCAGTCGATAAAGTGAGTGTCGATGTTGAATTTTCGGAAGACGAAAAATCCCTGATCGTTACAATGTTCCATTTTAAACGTTTTAATATGGCGCATTCGCATATCGTTTTGGACATTCCCAAAATCCTTTATACTTATTATAAAAGATATATTTTACAAATCCAATATTGAGTATTAAACAACCAAACTATTGTGAGAAATGCGGATTATGGATCTTAAGGCTAGAATTAACCCTAGAGGGGGGAGGGGAGGGGTGAATAGTGTTTTAAGGAATTACTAAATCTTTTTGAGTTTATGTTTATTTGAACACAAATGTATGCAATATTAGGACACAGATATTATCATAGAATCAAACATAGATGCAGAAATAAAGTAAAAGCAATAAAGGAAAGAACACACCGGATTTTATACCGGTTTGGAGTTACCCTACATCCAGTCCCTCACACAAGTATAAATTTCCTTTCAAAACCAATTTTTACAATTACACCCTCGATTTCAAGGCCACGAGGTACACCACTCCAGATTCACAATCCTCTGGGTAGAGATACTTGATTTTACGGGCAACAAGTTCACCCAATTGATTTCACAGGCTACAATCACACCTTTTCTCGCCTGATTGATTTCACAGGCTACAATCACACCTTTTCTCACTCAATTAATTACAAAGAAGCCTATAACTCTGAATAGCACTGAGATCCTGTTGAGATAGTGATAGAGAATCAAACCAGAGATGATCTAGTTAGATTCAATGGTGATTTCGGCAGAGTAATGGTAAAAATGTATATAAAGAAATGTGGAAGAAGAAGAGGAGTGAAATCAGAGAAAATATGTATATAAATTCGTATAAAACTGCCTCTAATTGTAGTAGAACAATAGCCATGTCCATTCGTGAAAGGATACGACGAATAGACACTTCCTTTGAAATTCAAAATTTTGAAATCAACTGCCACCTTGTCGACAAGGGTAGATTGGGGTTGTCGACAGGCCTTTGTAATTTTTGATAATTTGTTTTTCTTTAAAAATAAATTTCATCTTGTATTAAAACTATTTTTAAATTTTATAAATATACTTAACTATAGTTTAAATACATAAATAAGTATAGAGAATAATATTTTGGTATATATAAAATTTTACTATATATTTAAATCTAAGTATGAATGCTAAAAGTTAAATATATTACAATTAAAAGATAGTTTAAAACCAAGGATAATTTGATTTTGAAGATAAAGATCATTTTGAGGCTAAAAGTATTAAAAATAGGATAGATGTTTTTGATTCTTTTTAAAAGGAAGATTTTGAAATCATTTTGAAAACAAGATATAATTTTGTAAAACATTTGAATAAAAGTTAGTGGATACAAAACAATGTTCCACTAGATTTTTCGTAGGTTCCATCCTACTTAGGGTTCATCCCTTTAATGGGCTCGAAGTGGATTCCATTCCACGAATAAATTTGATTTTAAGATGCCAGTGCTTTTCTAGGAGTTTTAATAAAATTCCTAATTAAATTACTTATTATTGGAATATTGAACTCTTGATAATATTGATACTCATGAGTCTTCAATCTTGATATCTTCAGTCTAGAATCTCTATACTGTACAGTCTTCATTCTTGGTACCTGCATGGTTAAATCCTGCATATACATATATATCTAAACTATAATGTTATTTATATTTTATAATCTTATTCTAAGGTAGTTGTCATCAAAACCATCTTCTCCAGGACTAACAACTATTATTGATTTTAACATAAGTACATTGTTGATAATCATTAGTATGTTATTTACTTATAGTTCAAAAATACCAGTGTACCTTTAATTATTTTTCTTATGGACACACATTTTCTCTGCATTTTGATTGAAAATCAAACTATTTTATATTTCTGCCAAAACACTTGTCCAACTTTCATGCTTATCGAATGATATCTTTATATTAATTTTTTGATCATATCTGAAAACCTTCAAACTCAACATCGCTCCCATTAACTCTAAGATACTTTGGTTGTTATATGCAAACAGTATATTTTAATTCATTATTTAGAATTTTCTATTTCAACATATATGCAGCAAAACACAAAGTTATTTCAGGAGATAATTTTATGAGTAAAATCCGAATCAACTTGAGCACATTGAATGGTGAATCTATTACGTTAATTCCCATAATTAAAATTTGCGATGTTATTCTTATCAACGTTGCTCATTATGTTCCAATGGCATTAGTCTTGTTGTTGAAGACTCATTCGTGCCTGTTGGATTGTATACCTTTAGATACAACTATCAAGATCATATTTTGATAACGTATATGGAATCCATTTTGGATTTGCGCATCATGCCATATCATTAAGGCAATACTCTTAATGGTTTAGTTAATAGCCAAGGATTATCTTTCTCGAATTGATAATAAACTCGTAGTTTCTATAATGACCCGCCATTTTGACCACTGAAAGTCAACACCGAACACTACCACTGTGTTCCAATGTCATGCATCCAATCGACAAAAGGGTAGATTGTTCGGGTAAATGAAAAGAAAAGAACAAAGGAAAAATAGAATCTCACGGTAGAATTGACAACATATAATATAACAAAGACAATAGAAACTATCACTCAAAAATTACAGAGTATATTAGAGTTAAAAGCCAAGCTTACCAGCTGGATAGTTATAAAATCCTGTCTTTACTAATGCTGATAGGGATACTATATAATATAGAGGAAAATAAACACTACGATAGGTGAATCTCTAGCTTCCCTCCAAGATCTCCATAACACCAAAGCCAACCTAGAAAAATACTCGGTCTGGCCCAAGCATTATAAATAAATAACACCCGGATCAGTCTGGAAATGCCACCGTGAGATAGCTCAAGTAATGGGGAACATATAGATCTATGAGACAAGCTGCTAATGCGGAATGAGTTTTTACCTCACAAGAATAACATCCATGCAGGAAAGAGTGGAAATAATCATCAGGAAACAAATCCAAATATGAATGAGCGGAAATAATATTAAAATTAGACTTGAAAGAATGAAAATAACACGAGTAAAATCCAAATTGGGCAGAATGGATAAAACAAGGTAACAGTCCAAATTTAACTGAATGTGAAAAATAAGGTGACCGTCCAATTTGATAGAAATGAACTAAATAAGATAACAGTCCAACTTGATAAAATGAAAAAAATAAGGCAATAGTCCAAACTGGATAGAATGGACTAAATCAATGCTTAAATTCCACGAAGAGTGGTTAACTCTTCTTATGGCATTTTAAAGATAAACAGATTCAAAGATTCGAATCAAATAAGGAAAGGAAATTTTCCAACAAACGAGTAGGAAAGTAGACCCCCTTGAAGTATACCTCTAGCAATATATTCCTAAGAATCTCATATACTCCATGACACTTCTTGGAAATGTACTAGCCAGACCCCTCCAGACCTTTCTGGGCATTCGAATATTTCCACATCTAAGTTCACAACCGAATCCAAACTAGATGAGATGTGAAAATATCCTACTGGAAGCAACCCCACATAACTGGATGTCCTTTCATGCTTTTGGTATAGTTATTTCCAATAAAGGAAAACAAAGCTCAAAGACCAGCAAATCATTTTTAAAGCGAAGATACACCATGAAAAAAGCTTAATTTGATAATTAATAAATCAACTATCGGGGATAATTAAAATGATCGTATACGAAACTCAAATCATATATTTACCACTACTCGTTGATTCCAAACAAGTGCTATTTTCAATTAAAGATGAAGCCAGACAAGTTGAGGTAGTGCTACCTCTAGGCATCGCCTTGACAACATTTTTAACCTTCAAGATAGAAATGAGTCCAAGCCTCAATGTTTAGAGTTAAAGGTATGACTAGATCCTTTCCATATAAGCGATACTGATGACAGAACTATTTTTTCCATAACCAAAATCGAATATTAACTTTTTTAAAACTAATAATAATTATCAGTTTAAAAACAATATTAATTATCCCAAAAGATAACTAATCACATTTATAATCTCTTTTAGGTAAAAAAATCCATTATCTTTAATGAAATAGTTAATTATTTCCAAAAACTTTTATATCATTTGTAAATTAACTTTAAAATCTTTATTAAATCATTAATTAACTTTAAAAACACTAAATAAGTTAATTAACTTAAAGCACTTTTTATTGTATTAGTGAATTTACTTTAATCACTTTTTATTAAATTGGTTAATTAACTTTAAATATCTGTAATTCCAAAGATTAATTAAATTCAAATAATTATTAGTTAAAATGAATAAGTCATCTCAAACATCATTTATTAAAATGATAAGTAATTTTAAATTCCATTAATTTAAAAAATTAAATAAGTTTAAATAATCATAAATTAATTGGATTAATTAAATTCAAACCTCATTATTTACAACAATCAATTAAAAAATCATTTGTTAAAATGATTTTTTAACTATAAAACATCATTGATTAAAATGATTTAACTAAATTCCAAACATTGTTAGTTAAAACAATTAATTAAATTTAACACAATCATTAATTAAAATGATTAATTAACTTCAAATATCATCAAAAATGATTAATTACCTTTAAATATTATGAATTAAAATGATTATTAATTTTAATTATCGTTGATTATATTAATTAATTAAACTCAAGTAATCACTAGTTAAAATGATTAACCAAATCTTATCTCATTTAAATTAAAGATAAACCAATTTTAAACATCATTTATTAAATTGGTTAATTAACCTCAGAATCTTTAGTTAAAATGATTAATTATTTTAAGTTATCATTAATCAAAATGATTAATCAATTTTTAACGTTATGTTTAGCGAAAATACTAGATCAAGCTCAAAAACACATGATAGGGTTTTGGGGATGAAATTTAATAAACGACGATATAGCGAAATCGCTATAACAACAATTAACAAGTTAAATGGAATATCAGGATTTATTTCAATTGGCCATTAATATAACAGCATACAGATGTAAATAAATTGTGACGACCCGACTTTCTACTCCCAGAAAATCGCACCATCTTAAAGAAAGAAAGGGATAGAAAAGAGAATAGAAAGAAGAGAAGAAAGAAACAACACATCAGAATCTAACAGCGGAACGAATAAACTATATTAATAACATAAATATTACATAGTTTACAACAATATCAGAGTTACACAGCCATACATCACATACTAGACAGTTATAAACACCTGTCTAGTTATACAACTCCGTACAACATCACAGAGAAACACACATCGGAATACTCTATAGCTATACGCAGAAGCCTCCTGCTCCATTGCTCCTTCAGAATTCGTCAAGCCAACTTAAAATCCTAACCTGAATTCCCTTGACTACTCATAAAAATTTGAGTACCCAAGAGTTTATGAAAAACAAAAATAAACTCCGGGTCAGACATGGGTCTGGTGTGAGTAAACGGTTAAAGTTGCTTAACTTTAAAAACCTTTGAAAAGAAAAAGTATCACGTAAGACTTCCCACACATAAACATGGAAAAGTTTTTACCTTACGCTAACTAAAACATTTGATAGGAAATTCTGTGATATTATAATAGGGTCTAGGGTTTTCAAGTAAACAAGAAATAGCCGAAATTGTTACATTTATTAAATTCCAGCTACTAGCCACAAAAGTGGGTAATACAATCAAAACCGTTGGCACTTATTGGATTTTGGATTCCATACAATGGCAGTGCTGCTAGGGTACCGCCCGTCACAGTATGTGGCCTAGATCACCGTACCGAGGATTACTCCCAATCCCCTGCAACACAAAGCCGGACCCGTTCCTTACTGAACAGTTCCGAATAAGACAACTCCGACGGTTGTAGCTATTCAACCGTCCACACAGCCGAAATAAAAGGGACCTCTAGACAGGGGTAAATCTTACTCTCCAGTGGGTGCGACCCACGAAGCCTTGCTGCACCTCCCCTGTTTTAGCCATTCCCGGTTGATGAGGCTTGAGGTTACGATTACCTTTATAGGACATATCACTTAGAATGCTCATCGTCCACCTGACGATGTGCTGAAAGCATTCAATCCATACAAGTTCGTTCCGGGTTCGAACGAAACCGAAGGCATTATCTCGTTACACTCATTTTGGAATCACCCTCAGAGTTAACGACAATAACCCTTGCACTCTAAATCACCATCTCGAATCTATAAGGTCTATTCCGTCAAACTCATTACGGAATCACCCACAGAGTTATACTGACGTATAGCCCTTACACCTCGAGTCTTCACAAAGCTCCACTTTGACTCACGACCTAACGTTATTTGGAACCGATGTGGTTTTCGGATATCCAAATATGGAAACCCGATCCCGGTCTCATCGAAATCCAAAGCGTGTCTTTTAGGTTCAAGTTGTTTTAAAGGTTTAAAACAATTAAATTCAACTATCTATATATTCACAGAATAGATAATTCACAGGCCACAATTGATAATCAATATTATCAAATAACTGATAATTCTTATAGTCCATATCATAATAGATAATCCATATATCAACATTCCAATTGATAATCACAATTCAACCAAGCATTCAAATCACATAACCATACTTATCTCATTACCGAGATCACACAGCATTCAAGACAATCAATGTCATCTAATCATTTATAAGCAATGATTAACTCAAACCATAACATAATTAATTTAAAATGAATTAAATTAACTATCTCCATCTCTAATTAATTTAAAGTGAATTAAATTAATTACCTAATCACTTAATTAATTTAAAATTAATTAAATTAATTACCTTCATCAAAATAAATCTTGCTTAAATTAACATTAGTTAAATCCATTAGTTAATCCTAATTAACCTTGATTAATTAACTCTTAATAAAGTAATTAATCTTTAATTATTTTCATTAATCATATCAATTAATGAACCTTAATTAATTAATCATGCTTAGATTAATTGCTTTTAATTAATCAACTTAAATACAGTAATTAATTATTCTTAATTACTTCTTAATTACTTAATAAATTCATTGATTTATTACACCAAGTAATAAACCTTTAACTACTTTAACAAGTAATTATTCATTTAACAATTACTTCCAATCAGTAATCTACCTAACTCAATTACCTCTGTAATTAATCAATTGCTTATCTTAAGTAATTAACCTTATCAAAACTTATTAAGTAATTATACTTAATCATTTATCAAGTGACTATACTTAATAAATTAACAAATTAATTAATTTACTTGATCAAACTCATCTCATGAACAAAATTGAGTAATTCATTCCTTAATTGCTCATTAACCAAATTAATCTTTAATTAATAGATTAATTATCTCCAATTATTGATTAATAAACCTTAATTATTAATCAATCCTTTAATATAAAGTAATTAATCATTAATTACTTTTATAATTAATTAATTAAACTTAATTATCTAATTAATTAACTCTTAATCATTAATTAATAAACTTAATTATTAATTAACAAATCTTAATTACAAATTAATTAATTCATAATTAAAATTAATTAATCCTTAATTAAAATTAATTAACCTTAAATAAAAATAGTTAATTAATTCTTAATTAACTAACATTATAAATTAATAATCCTTTATTTATTAATTAAGAAAACCCAATTAAAACTTAAATAAACCTTTATTAATTTATTACTATTTTAATTAACCCTTAATTACTTAATTAATAAGTAATTATAATTTAATTAATCATTTTTTATTAATTAAATCATCATCTTAATTAACAGTTAATTAAATAAATAATTATACTTAATTAATTACTTAATTAACCCATTTTAAAATAATAATTAAATAAATTAATTAACTTAAAATTCCTTAATTAACTAACTAATTACCAATTTATTTTATACTTAATTATTATTTAAGATAAAACATTATCTTAAATACATTTTGAAATCTTTTTTTAACTTAATTCATTAATTAAATTATATTATAAAGAAATCATTAATTACTTTCTCTAATTATTAATTAACAATTTTTAATTCCAAGTTAATAAATTAACTTACCTTAATTGTTAATTAATAAAATCATTTCCACTAATTAATTTAGATAAAACATTTACTTAAAATTCTCTTTTATATTTCAAAATAAAATTTGAAATAATATTAAGATTTAACTTAAGATATTTAAATATTATACAAGTTTATTTACAAAACAATTCAATTTTCAAAACAAGAACTTTAAATTTAACTTAAAATTTTCTTAAAGCTTAAAACTTATTTATTTAAATTTGAAATATCTGTTATCACTTTAATTTGGGTTCAACCCTTACTGGAACCCAAGAAACAAAGCACAAAGATTTTTTTTTAAAATCCTTAAAAACTGTTTAAACTAAACTTAAAATAACCGTTAAAACCAAAACAGGTTAACACTGCACATATACACCCAGAAACACGCGAGTTTCTTCCCGAGCTACCCCCCTTAAATCTCGAGACCTGCTTCGAGAAACAAACGAACCCAAATAAAACCCAACAAACACATCTCACTAACACAACTGCTCCGACGTGCACCTGCACCGGAGCCTGAGCCTCCTCCTGCCAACGTTGACTTCGCCGACAAGTCAATCTACCCCCCTACAAACCTCCACTACCAACCAAACTCCATCATCTACCCCTAATCAAAATCGAGCATACCTGGGTATACAGAAACCCAAACCCATTATCAGCAAATCCCAAAACCCTGCCGCCGATCATCAATAATCGTCACCACCTCGGCCGAAGCTTGCTAACTCACCGCACACCCTCCTTCCCAAAAATCATACGACTCGACGCAATATTGAAGGTGCAGTGATAAATTTCAGAAAGAACCCAAAACTAGGTTACAACCAGTCTCTGACCAAAATCAAACATCACAATGTTTTATAAATTCTGTAATCATTTTTGCAATACTCACAGATGCATCACTTAACTCCATTATCCATCTCAAGTAGCCCAGATTCATAAATTATCAGTTAAAGATCAAAGTCCAGTTGACAGTAAAAACCCAAATTCATACACAATACAGGTTTAAAAATTTTGAACTCCTTTTCAAAATTCATAACTTCCAATGTCACTCCAGATTTTAAAGTTATTTCATCTAATTTTCAACATTTGATTTCAACATTGATTATCAAATGTCACTGCAATGTATGTTTTCCAGATAAATTCAAACAAGAGACTTAGATTTATTTTTGGTTCTTAGTTTAAGTTTAAACAACAATTCTTGTTTGATTCCTAATACCTAACAGCAAGCAGATGGAAATTTTTGAATTTTGTTAAAACTTTAAACTCTGAACTTATGAACAGAGTAATACTCAGGCAACCAACATGCACACTTCAATCTTCACATACACAGGGTACATACATATATATAACATGCAAAGACAATCTATTTCAGAAATCATATGGAAGCAACTTTAAATCTACTTTAGTTTTTATTTTAAAAAAAATTTGTTTACTCACCTCAATCAAAAGAAGACAGTGCAGAAATTTTTAAGATGAACTGGAAACTGCTTCAACAAATTTGCATTTGAAAAACTGGCTATGCTTCTCTTAGAACTTTGAAATGCTTTGAAACATCATGTTTTGACCCAGATTTGTTTAACTGCATTGCTTCAGGTTTTCTTTCAATAGATTTACTTGCATGCATATGGAAATGATGCAGACATAGATTGAAGATTTTCTGTGATTTTGTTTTGAGGAAAACTGCAGGCTTTGATCGCAGAAAAGGGTTTGAATTTGAGGAGTAAATGCAGATTTTTGATTTAAGAAAACTGCAGGCATTTGTCTTTTTTTTTTTGAAAGTGTTTGAGTTGAGGAGTGCTTCAGATTTTGGTTTAGAGGAATAAATGCAGTTTTCAATTAAGGATTGATCAGATTTCAATTTGAGGAATTGATTTCATTTGAAGATTGTTTGAGTTAAGGAGTGTTCATATTTGAAGATGCCATTATTTCAAATTCTTGAGAAGTAGATAAGAAAAAAAAATGAGAAGGAGATGGATATGTTTATAAGTAATTTCAGATTTTTTAAAACAAAAATGTAAATATGACACATGTCTCAATTTCCTTAAATATTTTCAACACTTGTTAAAATAGTGTTTTAAAATTAAACACTTGTCACTTAAGTTTGTTTTAACTTTAAAGAGATTTAAAAGCATTTAAAAAAATTATTTTCCTAATTTCTAATGTGTTTCTTAAATTTAAAAATACACTTATACATTTATAAATGTATGCTAATTTATAGAATACAATCTTTTAAAAAGAAATGCAACTAAATATAATTTAAATAAAATTATACAACATTTTAAACTTATTTTAAATACTACTTTAAAAAACCTTTGTATTCTTTTTATTAAATAAAAACAAATAATATTTTCATAAAAAGAAAATACAAAATCTTATTTCTAATTAAAAACATTATCTATATTTTTTTAAAAACCAAACTATATTATTATTTATTTAAATATGAATGTATACCTTTAAATTCAAATTTATATTCCTTTACAAAGTCAAATCAAATCTAAATCAATATAAACAACTATTTTAAATAAACTCATTATTATTTACAAGCAATATACCTTATTTTGAAATCAATTTAAAATACACAGATTTAAATACACTTTAAACACACTTATAAATTTTGAAAAACAATATATCAATTTAAAATTTATTCACACAAATAAAATAATTAATCTTAATATAAAACCAATTTATAACAAAAATTAAAATATTAATTGGTTAAATATTTTTGAAAATAATAATTTTTAAATTCAAATAATTTAAATTAAGAGATTATCAGCATTTTAAACTCCTGGAAATTCCGGGATATTAATAAATAATAATGGAAGAGCAACCCCATAGGGTCTCTCTATATATTTCGCTACAAAACAATGGCTATATATAATATATATATATATATATATATATATATATATATAATCATATGGGTTCATACGATCAAATTGATATGTCATCCATTTTCCAAGCAGAAATTCATCCAAAAAGCAATCAAACAATTTAGCTAACATCCATGAAATCAACAAAAGTTTATAACATCATTGATATGATATAATAAAATTTAATTTCAGTTAAACTCACATTGATTTTCATTTTCCCCGAAACGTTCCGATTTTGGACTAAAACCAAACGGTCGTCCGATTTTAGCATAAATTCCCACAAGCTCCAATCTCGTCCAAAATGAAGACAATGTCCATATGAGTACAATGCAACAAACGACATCTACATCCGAACTTGTATGAGTGAGTTATTAGATTTACAATTAAACGAACTAATTAATTCATTTATAATTTAAGTAACATCATAATCAACCTTAATTATAAAATTAATCCATCATCCCACTTTAAAACATACGCTCGACCAACAACCAGGCACAAACAAAAGAAACGACTGCGCTCCATCCCTTACCGTGCCACCTCCACCACCATCCGCACGCCACGACCACGCTGCCATCGCGTCAACCTCGACCCCTCCTCGCCGCCTCCCAGAACTACAAAATCCAAACCTCTAATCGCCACGAACGTAACCAAAACCGACCACCATGGTGTATTTTATGACATTCCTCCGTTGAATCCCTTCGTCAAGTCGAGCTCTACAATTCTTTAGTTGGACTGTTGGCCTGAAACAGTCTCGAGTGGCTCCGATAGACGAGAGCCGTTGGATTTGGCCATGTTTTTATTTATAAAATATCAAACCTAATTCTATCTCTAACCGCAAATTTAAAGAGGAAGGAAGGTATGGACAGCACGGATGAGTATGGCTGGGGTGTTAGGTATGGTCAAGACATGGTGAATGTATTTTATATATTATTTAAATTTAAATTATCAAGCTATAAAGCGTCCGAAAATCTCAAACTCCAAATTAGATGTGCCGCCTAGCGTTCTATATGTTATACCCCCACTTTAAACGCAATGAAAATATTCTCGAGACTTAATTCGATCGTATGCAGAAGATAGCTTTTCAAACCCTATTATTATATTAAATTTTCGATATCAATTTCAACGCGTTTCGATCTCGCACGACCAAACGGTACGTATGATTGCCATGAAATTAGATGGCATAATTATTATGGATCCAATGCAACTGATTTCATCGAAATCCAAGGTAGTTCCCTAGAATGACAATTTCCTAATTTTAAATGTCGTTTTATTTTTAATTATCGATATTTATCCGATTTATTTATATTCGTAAATAAATTTACAAATTTAATTCACTAATATTATTTATTAATTAAAGGAGTTGAGTAAAATTATTAAATCCACTTAATTAACATTTAATTCATATAAAATTTTAAACATTCCTTATATTTGAATTATAAGTTATTAAATTCTAAAATACAATTATTTAAATATTTAAAATTAATTAAACATTTAAAATCAAATGGCCAGAATTTTGGGTTGTTATAGTTTCCTTTCAATGTGAGAATATCTATTAGATGTTCTAATGTGTTGTGTTAATTTAGTTTTTATTAATTTCATTTCATCCATCGTAATCAATTTTATCCTTAGATCATATCCAAATCCATCTTACTACCAATAATTTCTAAAAGAAATTCCTTCATTACAAAATTAGCATTTCTTGAAACTACAATTGTTTCTTAGTGCAACGAAATTGGTATTCATAAATGCTTTATGAATTTCCTTATATATAAAACTGATTTGATTTTGTTTTACAATACTTTTGTTCAGAACATAAATTGGTCATCCAACAACTATTGTTGCAAAACTTCTTTTTAGGCGATTAACAATTATTATGTGCAATCTTCAACTCGCACAACTATCAACTCCTTGGCCTAGGATACGTTGGGGTTTCTTATAAACCCTTATCTTTTATGATTTTGTAAAACTATACTTAGATGAAATTAATTTTAACCTTGTGTGCTGCTCTTAAGTACATGACATTATATAAAGAAATTAACTCAACTTCACTCATCATTAACCATACTTCGTTGAACTAAGTTTGATTACTCCATATCGCTACATCATTATGTATCGTAGGGAGGAGTGACTTTTGAGATTGAATCTTTATTCATTTTTAGGTATGTTTGGAACACTTTCTAATATACTCTTATATTCGATTAAATCAAATCAATTTCATTTTCTATTGCATGTTATTTTTTTTACTTTCATTTTATACCATGAGATTATCATAGACATACTATATGTGTATCAAAGGCACAAGTCCATGTTGGTGATAACTCATCAGTGAATGCAACAAAGTACGTGTAACAATTTGGGTATTAATAGACTTGCGATTGCATACATACATACTTACTTACATACATACATACATACATACATACATACATATCTCAATTCAAAGAGTTCTTCAACTCTTACGTCACTCCCACTAAATGTGTGCTTTTCCATTAAATGTTTGAGATATATGATTCATAATCATAGAATTATTTCTCCAAACTGTTGCTTTGTCCATAATAATTAGAAATAAATTCATATACTTCTGTAATTTCCAATGCATTTCAATTACCACTATTATAGTTTTACTTTATAGCAAACATTCATAATACTCATATTGAAGTAAAACAATCTATATTTCAATCAACACTAAAAGATAATTATTATTTCATAAATAAAATTTGGTATGTTTTACGAAAACAATTTTCGTATGTTGGTGCCACCAATAAGTGCTATATGGTTTGCTCTCACTATTTCCGCCATTACTATAAAAGCATATGAAACACGAACCTCCATTCAACCACTTGATATAGGCTATTTATTTCATCTACCAGTAACTAGTTTACAGTTTTGAACTTTCAAATTAAATATCTCAAATTCAAAGAAAATAAATATCATTGAAAACAATTTTCTATGTGAGAATACACTTTGGAATAAAAATATTATTCCTTATTTCAATTTATTTATCAATTATTATTTTGCAGTTCTTGTTTAAAATGTTTTTTTTAATGAAGCAGAAGTGACTATTCGCTCTTTTCATCCTAACCGTGCCTTAACATACATTCACTCATGTGCATTCACTTTCCTTTCTAAATGGTCGAATCATTCAAAGGAAATCCTTACTACAATATCATAACGAACTCTTTACAAAAGTGCGTTTAGTCACCTTAATTTTTGAGGATATCAAATAAATCAAACATTGCGTAACTGATAAAACTGACATTTCAACGATCGAATTCTTAGATCTATCTTATAGCCTTTTGGTCCAGTGTTACATTTAACAAAACAAGATCATTATTGTAATTAATCATATTGAATACACGATCTAACACTGCAGTTTACTTGCTTATTTCAATGAACTAATTTCATCGAGGTTCGTACATTACAAACTGTGACCATTCATCATATAAAATTTATATGTGATTGTATATGGATCAAATATCCATATTCTTGTATTTCTTTTAGAGTTCGAAACTCATTGAAGACAATATGCAATCTCAAGCAAGTAAACATTTTATGAACATATTTAATTACTTTATATTTAGGCACTTGCATAGTTCAACATGCAAAAATTTATTGGTAAGTATATTTTATATTTCTATTTGTTAATATTAATTCAGTTCATCTTTATATTTTAACTGATAAACATTTTATCAATTATTATTAATTGTACAAATTGGTTGATGCAGATTATTTTAACTTTACAAATAGGGGATATTCTCACAATATTAGAAAGATTAAATGTTGCTATTTTATTTCTCTTCTAGGATAAGAAGGAACTTCTAATTCTATCAAGATCATAGCTTCTAATCCATATGCCAAAGCAAACAACGTATGTCCAGTTGCAACCTATGAGTCGTCCTATTAGCCTATAATGTCGGTGGAATCTCCTTGACATAGTTGTTTTTAGCCTTCGTTAACCATTTCATCAAGGTGGACTTGATAATTTTATTCACCGCCTCTATTTATTCATTTGCCTATGGTGTGTTACCATTGAAAAGCTCTTCTCGATCCTATATTGATTGTAGAAATTCTTAAACTTTGTACTTTCGAACTGAATTCTGTTGTTTGTTATAATATTCTAAGGTACTAAGAACCTACAAATGATGTTCTTTGTTACAAAGTTGATTTCCTATTTCGCTGAATCGTAGTAAGTGGTTCTTCTTGGATGATTACGTGAAGTATTCCAGCATAACTATTACATACTTGGCTCCTCCTTATAGCATTGGTAGCACTCTGATAATATCAATTTCCCAAATGGCCATGGGTTCACTATTTGTGTAAGTTCCATTGATGGTGCTCTTGGAATATTCACAAATCTATGGAAATGGCCGCACCATTTGGTGTAATCGGATGCATCCTGATTTATTGTTAGTCAATAATATCCATTGCGAAGTACCTTTTTGCCAATATCTTCCCTCATGATCACCATAGTTACCCTCACGGATTTCCATGAGGATCTTCCTAGCCTCATCCTTGGTTACACACCCGAGCAAGGAGGTAGAGAATCCTCTTATGTACATCACACCATCTTGGATCATGAACCATGGCGCTTTTTGAAGGAGTTTCTTTTATTCATTCCTATCTCCCGGGAGGGTTCCCTTTAGCAAATATTCCTTGATTAGAGTCATCTACGACTTCTTTTCCTCCATGGTCTCCAAAATTCATTCGACTTCCATTTGATCGATACTTGAAGCCATTAAAACCTCCACTAGAACCAAACCATCACCCGTCCTTCCTAAAACTAGCTTGCTTGGTCAATAAATTGGCTTTTTCATTCACCCTTCTAGGCATATGTGTAATCGTATGATGTTATGTATCATCCAATAGTTCAAGTGCTTTCATTACGTAAGGAGCAAGTCTTGCACCCTTAGCCTGATATTCCTTCCTTGTTTGACAAACCACTAACTTAAAATCACTTAATATATGCAGCTTCCTTATCCTTAGCTCATTCGTTATCCGTAATCCCACTATAAACGCCTCGTACTCAACTTCGTTGTTGGTTGTAGGAAATTCCACCTTCGACGCATAACAAATTGATCGTCCCTCTAGAGTTACAAGTATTAATCCTGCACCTGAACTTTGTTTGTTTGAAGCTCCATCTACAAATAGCTTCCAATAAGGAAGTACGGTCGTACCATCCTCCTCTTTACCATCTCATACAGTAAACTCAGCAATGAAGTCCCCCAATGCTTTCCCGTTTATCGCTCTCCTTAGATGGTAATTAATGTCATACCGACTTAACTTATGTTCCACTTTAGCAGCCTTCCTAAAATCTCGAGTCGATATAACACCTGCTTCAAGGGCTGATCCATTAGTACTTTATTCGGATGAGCCCAGAAGTATAGCCATAACTTCCTCAATGTGATCAACAGGAAATAGGAAAATTTCTCCAACTTCAGGTAATTCTTTTAAGCTTCAATGAATCGCTTGCTGATGCAATAGACTGGCCTTTGAATCCTCGTCTCCTCATGTAGTCATGCCATACTTAGTGCATGAGCAGATACCGCCAAATAAACGAACAAGTCCTCTTCGTCCAATGGTTTGTATAGAACTGATGGTGTTTCCATATGCCTCATCAACTCCTCGGAGGCGTTCTGACAATCTTGATTCCATTCAAAATTTCTCTTACCCCTTTTAAGGGCATTGATTAATGACATGCACTTATCCGTCAACTGTGAGATGAACCAACTCAAGGCAGCAATTTTCCATTCAAGCTTTGTAACTTCCATTTCATGGTTGGGGTCCTTACGTTCCTTAAGACTTTCATAAGTTCAGGATTAGCCTCTATGCCTCTTAAGTTCATGATGAATCCCATAAATTTTCCTGATGCAACTACAAATGTGCATTTCAGTAGATTCAACTTCATTCCATACATCCGCGATACCTCAAACATTTCTACAAGGTCATCTATGTGGTTCCTTGAAAGCTGTAGCTTTACGAGCATATCATACATGTATACTTCCATCATTCACCCGATATACTTTCTAAACATAGAATTTACCAACCTATGATATGTAGATCCAACATTCTTTAAACCAAATGGCATTACTCGATAACAGTACAATCCTAAATCCATTATAAAGCTAATATGCTCCTAATCCAGTATATATATCGGTATCTGATTACAGTCTGAATAGGCATATATAAATGAGAGCAACTCATGTCCTGCAGTCCCGTCTAATGGTCAATCCTAGGTAAAGGAAAGGCGTCCTTCAGGCATGCTTTATTTAAATTCAAATAGTCAATACACGTTCGCCACTTTCCATTTGACTTCTTGACTAACACGAGGTTTGATACCAACTTCGGGTACAAAGAATTGGAGATAAAGCCATCTTCCGTCAGTTTCGGACTTCCTTCTTTAATGTAGCGGATCGCTCCAGACCTAAATTATGCCTTTTTCGCTTTACTAGTGGAAACCTTGGATCCACATTCAGTGTGTGACATGCTACCTCCGGTGATGTCCCACACATATTCGAATAAATCTAAGCGATACTTCCAAATTCCCACAAAGGAAATTAACCAGTTCCTTCCTTAGTCTAGCACCGAGCTGAGATCCAATCTTGAGAGTCCAAGAAGGATCATCCATATCAACTGGAACATCAATCGTTAAGTCAGCCGGTACCGTCTACACTTCCTCTAACTTCTTCCTGGGATCTATAGACTTATCGAACCTGCCATAGTTCCCGAACCAAGGCTTGGGCTTTAATTTTTATGTTTTCGAAGTTGTAGTGCAGAGAGATTCTCCATATGCTTACCTTTCTCCTACCTCTTTGCTTCCCAACATAGCATTCTCTTCCTGTTCACTGGTCTCCCCTTATTGATCCGACCCCATTTTCTATGAGGAACCTCATCATTATGCACCAAATAGCCAGTGCTATTCTAAAATCGGCTAGGTCTAATCGGCCCAAAAAGTCGTTATACACTGAACACACGTCTACTTTAACAAACATTTGGATTCAAACAGCCTAGCGATCTCTATCATCCATTTCAATTGATAAATCAATCATCCCAATTGGTTGTTTCTATTTGCCTATAAATCCAAGAATTTTGGTTTTATAGGCCTGGACATCATTCGTGCTAATTTTCATCTGACCAAATGTTCTCTTGAATATAGTGTTCATAGAACTTCCACTATCCACATGGACTAGACGTACCATTGTCGATCCAATAATAGCCGTTATCACCATGAAGTCGAAAGTTGGAGCTTTGACACAATCGGCATCCTTATTCCTGAATACTATATCATCAGTCATCATCCTTTGTTGCTTAGCCGAATCTTCGTCCTCTATGGAAAAGAAACTCCCCTATGGTATATGCTTCAATGAGCTCGCGTACCATTCCATTTCTCTCCAGCTTTTTTCTATTGCATGAGGTCCTCTTGTTATGGTATTTATAACTAACCTTCAATTAGTGTGCCTGGGTCCTTCTTCGTTGAGTCCAGGTTGGTTCCCATAGGCATTCGGCCCTTGGGGTCTAACATCTTTTCTACCATCCTGTGGATCTCTGACATACTGTTACAGCTTTTTCTTCTTTATTTTTTCCTCAATAACATCTCTCAAATATCGGCATTCATTCGTGTTGTATCCATGAGTCTTATGAAAACGATAGTACTTTCCAGAGCACCTTTCCTCCTCGGTTTCCTCCTTCTTAGGCGACCGTTTATATCATTTTGTTCCTTGCGTAGCAAGGTATATATTATCTAATGTATCATTTGGTGGAATGTACTCATCCGGCCTCGTTTTCCTTGGGCGCTTTTTTGATTCGTTCCACCTGCCACCAAAGTCCTTATTCCTTTTTTATTATTATTTGAATTTCCAACATTAACTGCCACATTATAGGAGTGTTCTTCGGTCTATTTAATCATCACATTTCTCTGTATTACTTCCTTCGACTATCAACCATCGATTTGTCTGATTGCCTGACTTTCTTCCTCCAAATGCGAGAACAGATTGGCCTTCCTATGAAATTCCTCCAAAGTTATTGGTTGTTTCATCTTCAACCATTTGTCAAAGTTCATGTTCGGATTTATGCCCAGGACCAAAGCCATAAAAACTAATTCTTCCTTTGGAATACTCACCTCCATAACTGTGATATCGAACATGTTCAAGAACCCCTTCATTGACTTCTTAGGTCCTTGAGAAAACATCGACAAGGACATCACATTCATAGGCCGAGCAGCATAGAATAATAACCGATTTAAAAATTTCTTTACCAATTTTTCAAAAGTCGATAAGGACCTCGACGCGAGCCGTGTGAACCGCACCGATGCAGCACCTTCTAGAAAAATAGGAAAGCACCTACACTAGACTGCATCTACCGCCCTAGCGCTATCTACGTGCCATTCATACTTAAACAAATGTTGTTTGGTATCGATGGTCCCATTGTACAATGGCATCGTCGACATCGTAAACCTTTGGGATACTCCTCCCCTAGAATATTCTCCATAAACAGAGTTCTACCAAGTGTGGTCCCTATTCCTTTTCCTTTCTAGGTTTGCTTTCTTCCACCAACCGTTTAATCATATCTATTATATAAGGTTGACTATCAGGGGTTGCACCGTGTGTTTGTCTCTGTAAACGATCTCGGTTTGGCCACCGACATCTTGATTTTCCAATCTTAGGTAAAACCACTCCTCATGTCTTCCGTTGACATCCGATTGGCTCCATTATAGTTGTTTGAGTGATGGTATCATGAACAACAACATCAAGCTCATAATCATCACCATCATGCTATAGATGATCCTCCTAATATGAAAAATCAACGATCTAAGCTCCTTATTCAAAAAGCGCCTAAATTCTTCTCTGTGCCAAGTAGATTCTTTTCAGTACCGATTTGAATTTCTTTTGGGGGAACCGTCCAATGTCCTTCACCTATTCCCCTTACCGCCCCAGTAGATTTTCCTTCTTCCTTTGTTTTCCTACTCGCCTATTTAGACCATAAATAGATGAGTTCTCTTCTTTAGATCTTATTGGTGAAACTTCCCTTCTGCTCCTTTTGATTCTCTATGGCTATTAGCTTAATAAGCTACGCTAGCATCCATCTTCACCATTAGGGCTTTTTCACTATCAACCATTTTTTGATTTAGCTCTTGCATCATTTTGTCAAACTCCATACTGGTAACCATCTCCTAAGGAGAAAATGGTCCTTAAAATGTCTATTGGTTAATAAATCTCATATAAGGAGAACTTCATCTCCAGCCACCGCTCCTGATGATCTTCCAGATCTCTTAGGTGTTATTGATTCTAGTATGCTAATTCCTCAAACCATTAATAAAAAAATTCTAGAACTAACCATTAGATGCTCCAATCCAAAGTCAAAAGCAAGATCTATGCTTGAGAATCTCCGTTCTCAGTGAAAGCATAAAAATGTTGATATCAAAAATGACACAACACCCAAAGTCCTGTAGAATAGTAGAGATCCAACAGAAAATATATCAAAAAAAAGAAAAAAAGGTTTTTAAAGTGGTTCGGCAATCTTTGACCTATGTTTACTATAATTTATTGATTGTTTGATTGATAGTCATTAATATAAGGGATTGATAAGTTCTTACAGCCTAGAACTGCCAAATAGTATCTGCTTTAGTGAGTATGATGAGGAGAGATAGAAGATGAAGAGAATAAAGAGCCAAAAAGTCCTCCAATTGCTATAAGGTCTGTATTTATAGAGAAATCGTGCAGCAGAACTGGAGGTCCATGAGATACCAAGTCCAAATCCAGATTCAGATCCGAGAATGCAGGAGGAGAAGATGGAGTCCCCCAAGCTATAAAATCCACTCGTTGCCGATCAAAAGTGGTCGGCACCGACATGATTTTTAAAAGGAGAATTTTCCATAGAGATCATGTCATTCCAAACTCACCTGTATATGTCTATTTTCCTTCAAAAATTCCTTGAAATTGTTCATCCATACCTTAAAAAATATACTTTACGACGATCACTCAAGCCATTTCTCCATGATCCATTACTTAGGAGACCAACTAGGGGCAAATAAAGTGGTCGCTACCGAGTAGAAAGTGCTTGATATCAAGTATTTTCCTTAGCTCCAATTGACCACTGAATTCTTGAATCCATTTTCGTTGTTCTCCTAAGCATGCTTCTAAGTCTGTGAATCGCTTCATCTTCGTCCTGACTGCAATTTCAAGTGAAAGTTTGCTTGGTCGAAACGTCGGATAACCCTCGTACGTATAACTTACTAAGCCAAAAGTAACATGGGTGGTGTAAAGTTACTCAAAATGTCAGATCAACGACACCCATCTATAAATAATCTAAATCGTCTATCTCTTTTGGCGAAGTTAAAACAACTAATACTTTTGGGACATATGGTCGATAAACAACGCCTTTGGCTTAAAAAAAGAGTGCTCACATTTTGAATTCCTCAAGAAAACTGAAGTATTCTTAATAAGGTTGTGTTAGCAACTAAGAAATCATTGTGAAATGAACTTCTTATAATAGCTAGCCAAATCAAGGAATACTATTACCTTCGTTGCATTCTTTGGTACAGTAAAATATCTTGGCTTGCTCTTTGTTTTCCTTTAAAATTACATAAGCTTAGCCAAATCACATCTCCCAAACCTTCTTGTGCTAAGATTAGGCAACTCAAACCTTATTTGGGTAGAAAAACACGAAATGATGTTCATTTTTTATTGTTATAGAAAATTCAATTTGATACCTTACCCTTCCACTTCGAACGTTGATTGAAAAGGCCACCAAATCCCTATTTTAATTATTTTCTTTACCCCAAAAGTCCCAATTATTTACAACTCTATTACTAGCAAGTCCTTAACACACTAGCAAATTGACTATTCTAGCTAGTAAATCCAAACTTTATAGGGTGTGTAATCCCTGCAACTTCAATCAAATTTCGAAGGAAAATTTTGGTTTTTGTTTTTTTTTTATCTTTTTTTGCCAAAAACTTTGATTCATAGTCTTATTTTTCACAAAACAAGCAAGCTAATAAAATTCTCTGCTAATTTCAACAAACTTTTCCTTTTGAAAAAAGTCACGCAACTTTTTTCCAACTTAAAGTTCTATCTAAAACTGTTCAACTTAGCTTAAAAAAGTGGACATGTAAACATATCTTTTCAATTTTTCTTCTATAAAGAAGAAATCCCACAAAGGTGTATTTTAAAGCAAAATGTGGTATTTTAACTTTCTGTTTCAAAGTGTGACAAAATATTTAAAAAAAAATCGGGTTTTATATTTTTTTCTGAATTTTCCTTTCTGAAGTTTCACTATCCAAAAGAAAATTTTATATCAAAAGATACGTGCAATAATGAGCCTTAGATTAAATTTTTACAAAATAAAAGCATTAAAATAGTTATGAAAAAATATATTTTACTAAGTTTTCCCATGTTTTGAAGTTAAAAATAATGAGTTACCAGTTTAGACTTCAAATTTTATACCTTTTCAAAGATTTCAGACGGTTATGTTTCTACTCGTTTCAAAAATGCTTTCTACTTTTTTTTTTGGATAAAGTTCCATAATTTTTTTAAAATATCACATAAAAAATCAAGAATTAATTTATTTTCTTTAAAAATATCATACCTTTAATGTTTCTAACTTTTGAGAAAAGGTTTCTAATGGTTTACCGCTTAAGTTAGGATATGTGAAAACAACCTAATTTACATAAGCCTAACGACATCCAATAATGTTTTAAGTCCATAGAATTTTAGCCCTTCTTCAAAAATGGTTTACTTAAATCTATCCTCAAATACAATATCCAACTACAATGTCGGAACACCTCAACTATCAATTTAAGTTAGATGAAGTTTTTGCAACTATTTGTAATATAACAATAGAGCTTCCACTTTGACTTGGTAGATTTACTCTAACTTTGTGAAGTCTTTCTTTCATGGCTCCATTACCCCTTATCAACACCAAATTTATTTTATATGGTCTAATAGTACTACTTTTCTTCTATTCGCCCTTAGATCCATAATTTACTCACTACTGCTAGTTGGTATAGGGAAACTCTACTAGCGTTTCTTTATGGAGTAAATATGATGGATTTATTTTTCTACCAACTATTATAATCTTAATATTTATATTTACTCAAAGTTGTTTGCCTACATAAGGGACAAACCAACAACTATCTTACGAGTCAAAATATATAAAGTATGGCATATAAATAAATAAATGTATATATATAATAGAAAATTACAAATATACTCTCTTATACACCTTAATTTTGTAGGAAATGCTTAACCTAAACTCAGATACCAACTATAACAACCTACACCTTTGGACATACTAATCTAAAGCCTAAACTGGCATTTCAATTTGCATCGTGCCAAGAAGTACGGGCCATTGGTTTTAGATTTACATGATGCATAGACTAACATAAACTTTTAAATATTCATCACTTTCAAATCTCACGGCGGAATTGAAAATAACCCAATTAGATAATAATCTCAGTATCAACATGGTCTATAAGTAGTATCTCCAATTGACCATACATACGAGTCTGGCTAATAAAAATAATATAATATAAAGTACATAGAGAGTAACTATAAATAAATATATCTTTAGAGCACCAACGTCTCCTCCATGCACATTGCCATACCTTTTCACTTATTACTCTAACCACCTATGATAGATTTTAATGAGGGAAAATGGAGGGTGTTAGAAAAGTCCGATGAGTGAATTATCTTGCTAGTTGTATGGTGTGTAAAAATAATTAAATTCAGTTATAACCTACACCTAAAAGTGTCTTTTATTGTGTGTATTCTGTATATTTAAGGGATCAATTACTCTCATAATGTAGCTTGACTATTCATATGTGTCTAAGTCAAAATTTTATTTTCATGGTTTCCACTCATGGGTGAAACCTACCTATTGAATAAATCTTAGAAACATCTCTAGTGTATGACCAGTTGACCGCCTATCTATATATCGAGTTAACATTCACAATGGTAATCGTTTGTGTCGTGCCTAACCAAGTATAGCTTACCATGCTAAACCCGCATATTCGATTAACAATCCCGATATAATATTTTATGTTAACAATCCCAATATAATCTTTGGGTTAACAATTCTAATATAATATTTTGGGTTAACAATCCTAATACATTCTGTTGGGATAATAATCCCAATACAATCTTCTCATTAGTGCACGTATCTTACGCTATGTAGCAATATGAAAATAGCATTCAAGTGCAGATTAATAATTCCAACCCTTTCTAGGATTAACGATTCCTACTAAGATGGATCTCTCCAACATCTCTTTCCATCTCTTACCAAAAGGTGGTTAAGACCAGTTATGAATAATAATGCTTCTAGTTGCAATGTAATCGCTTGTCGTGTTGAGTGTTACGTTTCACAACTTCATGAATTGAGAGCCTAGGACTTCACCAAATGTAATATGTTTCCAGCTTGTTGCACGACACCATTCAGCTATGTGAACGCTAAAAAAAACAAGGAAGTGGAAACAAGTTTCCATAATCCATCCTACATGGTTTGTACAAGGTTGGGGTTCAACCTAGACTTGCTGTAATAAGTTAGACGTTTGAAAAATAGTTAAGACATCTGATACTACAATATAAAATTCTGTTCCAGGTATTTTGAAGTCTAGTTCCTTAGTCAGAAGAATGAATCAAGTCATTTTTGAACCATTTCTTTTCTGTTTTGCACTATATGAAATTCAGATGTCTGAAAATGAATTTAGACATCCGGTTAACCTTTCAGACGTCTAGTTATGAATTTCCTAAATTTGGCAATTTCTTTACATAATTTATTTCATTTATCCCTTTGGTGAATTTGAATATTCATGTTAGATCTATTTTTAATAGTGTTTGCTACAATTTTCATTACGGTTTCAACATAAGTCCTAGTAGTCTTGTTTCAACTATCATATATAACATTTTATTAATTTTTCTACGTGTTTTAAATCGATTATCTATATATTTTGAATAAATCTTCTATGTGTACTTAAAATTAATAAGGTCAATTTCTAGGCAAATTCAAAGGAATGTATTCAATTACTCTAAACTTATTCCATAAAAACCATATTTACGAACTAGAGATTATTTCAATTCAAATTTACCATTCCCTTCCAAATTACTATCAATATTCTTATTAATCCATTACCTAGGTATTCAATTCTTCCAATTCATAAGTAATTTTAAATAGAAATATTGATTCAAGGTTGAAAAATCTTAATTTAATTCTACCTCTTACCTTGAAGGGTTGTCCAAAGGAACCTTTTCTCTATCCCAATTTGAATTTGTACTATTCCTCTCCTTTCTAGCTTGTAGTTTTGATCTTTCTTTCCCCTATTTTCAATTTTTATTCTGTATCTTCCCCTTTCTTCTTGTCTTTTGATTTACTTTTTTATTATTATTAATTTTTGGGTGAGCAATTTAGAAGAGAATAGAAAGTATTGAATTGTTTTTCACATATCTGAATTACTACAGCAAGCCCAGGTTGAACCTGGACCTGCTACTGGCCAAGTAGGATGGACCGAGGAAAGTTATTTCCACTTTCTTGTTTTTTGGGAGTTCACGTAGCTGAATGAGATTTGCAGCAAGCTGGAAAAGTATCACACATGGTGAAGTCTTAAGCTCTCACCTCATGAATTTATTAAACATGATACTCAATGCGGTAAGCGATTACATCATAATTAGGTGTTGTTATCATTCATTGGTAGTCCTAGCCACATATGGTGGAAGTGGAAAGAGATGACGGAGAAATCCATCATGGTATGATCTATTAATCATATAAAGGGTTGGATCTTTTAATCCGCTCTTGAATGCTACTTGTGCTATGCGGTTAATGCCCCGCTATTACTCCGCTATAACTCATAGCGGATTTCTACCGATATGATTTTTCCATATAGCCCCAAATATAGTCTTTCCGCTTTATGCCCCGCTATTTCCACTATATACCATTATTCCTGCTATATTCTGCTATTTCCGCAATATCTTCATTAAAAGAAATGAATTGAAAAATGATATTTATACATTATAAAAATTATGAAATTAATTTATTAATTGAATTTTTAATATATTTTTAGAAATGAAAATACTCTAATATTCTACTAAATTCAATTATGCTATATAAGAGTTTTATGTTTATTTACAGTATATTAACACATGTTATTATTTAAAATATTTATGTATTAATTATAATTCAACTGAATGTTAAATTTTCATTTAATTATATATTTGTAAAAACATTAAGTACGAGTTTTATATGCTATTTTAGAGTCATCCGCTATATCCCGCTATATCCTCGATGTATCCCCACTATAACTTTTTGCACCTTTGCCGCATTGAATCCGCCAAGCGCTTTAACTGCACAGTACTTATGTAATGGTATAGGGAAAAAGATACATGCACTAACAAAAAATTTATATTGGGATCGTTAACCTAAAAGATTATTGGGATTCTTAACCCAAAAGACTAAGTTAGGATTGTTAACCCAACAGATTATATCAGGATTGTTAACTCGAATATGTAGGCTTAGCATGGTAAGCTTTACTCAGTTTAGCATAACTTAATGAATTCCATTGAAAATATTAACTCGACATATGAATAGATGGTTATATACTAGAAATGTTTCTATGAATTATTCAGTTAGCATGTTCCACCTAGGAATGGAAACTTTTAAAATTAGTAAATTGATTTAGTCACACTAAGACTAACCAAGCCATATTATGAAGGTTATTAATCACTATATATAGAGCATGCACACTAAAGCATACTTTTAGTTGTAGGTTATAATTGAATTTTAAATACTTACCCACACCATACCAATAGTGCTATAATTCACTCACCAAACTTTGTCTGACCCCCCTCTAATTTTCCCTTTTAAAATCTATCATGGGTGGTTGAAGTAGAAAGTGACGTAGGCGATGCAAGATGCATGGAGGAGGAGACCTAGCGCTCCAAATATACATTTATTTATAGTTTCTCTTCATGTAATTTATACTGTATAATTTATATAAGTCAGACTCTTGTATATTATTATTTGGAGACATTATTGTATGGATCACACTTATGTCGCAATTGTTATCTCATATGGCTATTTTCAGTGCTTATATTTTATTTTCTTCTGTTGTGAGAGCTAAAAGTGTAGAATGCCCCAAATTTCTATTTGTCTCCGTATTATGTAATGTTCTACAAACCCAACGAAACATACTTCTTGGTATGACACAAGTTTAAAAACCATTATATGCTTTGGATCGGTGTGTTCGGAGGTGTGGATTGTTACACAGTTATTAATAAAGAGTAGGTTCCTAAATAGTGTTAGACACACACACACATATATATGCTTGAGTATTTGTAAAAATCCGCATTTTTAACGATAGGTATTTAAACAATTGTTTAAAAAATGAATCGTTAATTAACTAAAAGTCCAAAAGTACGATTTTTCACATATGGTCGAATTAGGACTCGCGACCACTTTCGTTGATTTGGGATCGACATTACGAATCAAAATGAATATAGATATAACTATATTTGAAATCAGGTATTTTTATGGTTTATGTATTGTTATGCGTATTTAAAAAAAATACACACGTAGTTCCGTTTATTGGGATCTCGATTGACAACTTGTGTGTTTGGGATGAGGACTTCATTTTGAGATGTACGTTTGAGGGATTTTTAAAGTCGAACAGTCCAATGGTCAAAATGACCTCGATGCATGTTCATCCTAAGTGCAGTCTCCGATGGTGATGAAATTTATGCCATTAGAACCAAAAAAAGAGATGTTGTGCGTCGACGAGTTTCATGGCGATCGGACGTCTCGTGTGACCATATGAGCTTAAAACGTATGGCGATTTATTTGAGAAATCAAACTATATACACACAAACTCACATACTCTTTCACTTTTCATTTTCCTTCTCTTTCTCTTTCCAGTGAAAGAAAAGTAGCCGCCCCTTCTATGAATTTAATTGGGAGCTACAGTGCACAATAGTTGATGAGATTGGATCCATCGGACTTGGAAAGAGGATAGCATCACATCCATGTTAAGATTGGAATATGTAGCATCACTTGGTCATGGTCGACTTTAATGGTCAACGACAAGGGTTTCGGTTCAACATAGGTAGTAGCAGAGTTAGGCCAAGGCGAGACTGGGGTGAAGCTTTGGTGTAGGGGCAAGTTGGTGGTGATAATATGAAGGGGTGCAAAATTGTAATGGGAGATGCGACATTTCATTTGTTGTTAGCAAGCATCAGTCGCATCAAGCCACAATTGTTCTAAGTGGGTTGAGCTTCACTTCGTGGGGTCCTTTGTATTATTCGTTCATAATGTTCCATGAATGAGGCGACGGTGCATCGATTCTTGGACTCAGGAGTGAGATAGGGAGGAGAGATGGTGTGTGTCTTTGTTGGTTTAGGCATATGCATGTCCTTTGATGCACAATTTGGGGAAGAAGAAGGATTAGAGTGAGGGATTAGTTAAGTTAATTATTTTATTAATTATTTTAATTTATCTCGTTTCTTACAAAATTCATATCTTTTGTGTGTGAGGTTCGATTTGGATGTGGTTTCTTGCATTGCACTTATATTGGAGCCCGATATGACTTGGCATAGAAACATATAACTTCTGTTAAGGTAAGTGATATTTTCTTTCACCATACTATGATTGTTAGTATAGTATAAAAATTAACATTTTGATCTGATTTTTTTACTTTAAAACATGATTTCTAATATAATTAAACTTACATCTGATTTTACAAAATAATTTTGAAGTGTTTTAAAATGGTTTAAATTGTATATTACATATTTTATTACGAACACACTATTTTTAGGAAATTGCTAGATTTAGACTATTTTTGATATAAATCCTACATTGGTTGATATAGATGTATTGTATATGTTGTATATATGCTGTGATATATGTATACATGTTTTTTAGTTGCATATATGCTTGTTTTCTTAGTTCGGTTGAAAACACTAATCAATAGACTCTATAGGGTCAGGAGATATCCCGTGAATGAGAGTTTCGTGCACATTGGTCGAACGCACAAATGATGGAAACATGTATGATGAGATATAGTTTTTTGCATATCGATCGAATGCGTAAAAGATATAAACTCAAATGGATGGGATAAGTTATAGAAGAGTACTAGGATGCATACCTATGGATTTGAAGATGAGGAATGATGGACTTGGGTATGGGCTTCAGACTTCAGGATAGATGCAAAACGTTTTCGTTAGGTTTATACTTAGCCATTTTTGGCTAAGTACATGATCAAAATAGTTGGTATTGACCATGGTAGAGTGGTCTGTGCCTGGCACTAATTATTACTAAATTTAATTGAAAAATATGTAAGATCAAAACTGGAAAATCTTGGTTTTTTGAAATTCATTTTAAAACATTCAAATAATTCAAATAATAAGATTTTCCTATTTCGATCTTATGTATTTTGTTGTTCAGTTTAGTAGTAATTAAACTATATTTTATAAACTAAATTCTAGTAAGGATCAAAATTATATTATACATAAAGAAGATTTTTATACTAAATACAAATTTTTTTCTTTAAAATTTCACCAAAATATTCATCCAAAAATTTAAAGTAATAGTTATAATTTTAAGGATTTTATTATAAATGAAGTTTAAATAATTTTGAAAGACTTCAAAAGCCTTTGTTAATAAGCAACCTTCTTTAAAGTAAGTTTATTTTACGTCAATGCAATGAATAATTGAAATTTAATTTTATGTTAAATTGCCCATTGAGTGCTTTAAGAATTCTGATCGACGTGCATTGACGATGGTTGATTTGACTGATCTTTGACATGGACAATGAGGAGGCTTCGAGGAGCACAATGCGATTGTTTGTTCATGTGACCGACTCTTGGTCTTGATGTTATTTCTCTACAACAAGCAATAATGTTACGCTTCGATGTGATGGCTTTGGGACTTTGATGACGGTGAGTCGATGGTGATGAAGTTGCGTTCCAATTATGATGGCTCGATGATGATGGGGTCATGATGATTCTCTACAAGGGAGGGTTCTAGGAAGGTTGCCCTATGGATAAAACGTTGGAGGATTCTATTAGGGAAATTAATGGAGCAAATAAAGGCTTAGATACGCGTGCTAAGGATCATTGATACTTGGAGTGTTTTCCGATGTACTCGAAAGTAAGGGTGTTGTGAGGATGCTCATGGGCACTTTGTTTGGCTACCTTGGGTCATTTGATTGGATCCGTATACCCTGAACTAGTGGAATGGGTCTAGTATTAGCTTCAGGATAAAGACGAGTATGCTAAAAATAAGGGTTTTTCCACTCAGTCTTAGTAGAGAAATTGTCATACAAGTTATCGGATATCCAAGGCACATCGATTGACAGTGTGGTTTATTTAATGGATGTTATGTTTGCCATGGTTTCTTTATATGTAGTATGTCACTCTATGGATATCACATGATGTAGGTATTGTGGAAAAGGATACCTTGGCACCCCTACATTATACTTAGGATGGAGTACACCTTTATGATGTTTGTAAAGTAGCATATTATTGATGTTATATGCTAATTCTTTGGATGAAGGGACATGTCAGATATGATTATGCATACTCTTTGTTCCATATACTATATCGACTTCCTGTTCCATATACTATATCAACTTTCGTAGTATTTTGAGATTATTTATTGCTCACAGCAGATTGTTATCTACTCTAAGTTTTATGCTTTGGTTCTTATTATCTTGAGTACCCTTAAGTGAGTAGACTAGATAGCAGGTGTAAGCAGCATGTGGGGTAGCATAGATGGACTAGCAAGAGGTGAAACTTTCTCATATTTATATTTTGGGCTTATTATTACTTATTACGTTATGCGATACTATGGAGCCTTAACAGATTCAACTTATTATTATTAGAGACAGTTTATCGTTTGAGTTCATTTGCTAGTTGTATAGACTCTATTACTGCTTTGTATAATTATGTAAACCTGTGCACCTTGATTCTATGGTTCATTTAGTAATCACCGTCTCACCTATTTTATATCCATGATGATTACTATTATTATTCGATGCGCTGTGAGATATATGACAGGTTCTGTGATACTTTTATTTACTTCACAACCCTTGACCATTGTCCTACATTGGTCGGGAATTAATATCAGCGCACTCTATAGGTCATTATCATTACTGGGTGCCGATGGTACAGGACGGTCATTACATTTGGTATCAAAACTTAGGCTACATGATTAACCTAATCTGATACCGTGATCCAATAGAGATATGGTAGGAGTTGTTACCTTTGACTGGATCAAGAGTATGCATATATATATATATATATATATATATATATATGAGAGAGAGAGCGTGTTTGTGAAATATTTTGATTTTCAAAACTATGTAGTGTGTGTATATATATTATATAGTCGTATTGCACACATGAGTACCACTGATGCAATTTTACTTTATGAAAGACTAATCATCCTTATTAAATTAGGAATGATCTGGCATACACGAATGGTTGCAATTGACTCCAATTCTGAAGTTGAGGAGTGGGCAGGCCTGAGGGCCACTAACCCCAATTTATATAATACGTTCGCTTAAATGGTGCGGAACATTATCTGGAATACCCAAATTGCTCCAAATGATTATGGTGCACAAGTGCAAACGCCTAAAGTCGACTTTGTCGAGCTGTATAAAGACTACATGAGTCTTAGAGGCAACCTATTCCATGGAACGGAGTCAGTATTGACTGGATGGGTACCTACGAAAGCGTCTTCGATGATTTGGAGTGAAATGAAGCTATAAGGTAGAAGTTAGCCTTTAGATATCTCCAAGAATTAATGATGGACCGGTGGAACACCTTTAAAGTTGCGACTCTTGAGGATTATTTTATGTGGGACTAGTTTATAGTTTGCTTCAAAGAGAAATTTATTCAGACTACTCAAAATTTGGCGCTGTATATGAAGTTAGCAAATTGAAGCACGGCGACAAGTCTATGTTGGAATATGCAGCCGAAGTCAATGTGATGTTGAAGTAAGGTCTATCTTTCATATATACTCCACTCAGATGAGTGAAAATTTTATCATTGGATTGATCGATCATCTTAGGAAGCAATTAATTCGTCATATTGACAAGAGCTTTGAGAACTTAATCGAGAAGTTAGTGCCTATATCCAGTGCAGAAGGACCATCCCAAACCAGCTAAACTGGGGCAGACAGTGAAGGCATATGTATTGAACGTCATTCTGATTTTGTCGAGTACTTCATTGATGAAGGAGAAGGGAACGAACATTACTATCTAGGATATGATTTCCACTTATGACATTTCCGTCTATGTTTTATTCGACGTCGGGGCTTCTTACCACTACGTATGGTGTTTTAGACATAGACTTAGTGGGCAACAAGTTTGACATATGTGCTGCGCTTTCTAGTTTATATCCGTAATTGGATAGAGGTAACTCAGCTTTACTCATCATATAATGAACCATATTTAATAAAGTTCATTTCGTTCGCTCCAACAGACCATCGTGTTGCGGAGTATAGGGTTGAGTAACTTAAGAGATAATCCCATTATCTTTTAAGTACTATCGGAGTTCCTTTCCAATGCACTCGCCTGCTCAATCAGATAGAAGAATCTTAATCTTACGATTCATTTGGTTTTCTACCACATACTTATATTCAATAAATTTCTCACAGAAATTGGATTTGTTCTTCATATGATATATATGTCCTAATCTCAAGAAATCATCAGTGAAGGTAAAAAAGTAAGAAATATTATTTTTGGTAATTATAGGCATTGGGCCACATACATCACTATGTACTAACCCTAAGAGTTCATTAACCATTTCATTACTCCCACTAAATGAGTGCTTGGTCATTTTATCTTTGAGACACGACTTACGTATGTCAAATGATTTAGAATCAAGTAACGGGACAAAACCTTTGGCTTTCAGTTTATGTAGTCATTTCTCACTAATATGACCTAGCCTACAATGCCAAAGATAACCGTCATTTATATTATCAGAAGAGCTATTCACAGAACATAAAAATTTGTACTAATCGCATAAATTCCATTTTCAGGAACACCATTGCAGAATTTATTTCTATTCAAACTAATTCATAACATTATTCGCACAATGAAATATACATCCAGTCTCAAAGAATCTAAAAACAGACACAATTCCGCAAATAAAGTCTTTTACAAAATATCAATTATTCAATATCAATACTACTCTACTAGGAAAAACATATATGATAGTTTTCTACCATCGTTTCAACTACGATAGATCCATCATCAACTTGGAGCCTCATCTCTCCTTTTTCCATGTGGTGCCAGTTCCGAAGCCCTTGTAACGAATTACATATATGAATTCCTGATCAAGTATCTAAAAGATATTTTATTGATTGCAAAACAATTTCAAATCATTAATGTACGTGATGGAGCTGTAGAACCATTCTGCTTTCTTTCACTAATAATATTTAAGTATTCAAGATAGTTTGTTTCCATTAACCTTTCTTGTGGCAGTGGTGACATTCACCCTTGTTACCAGCTTTCTTACTTTTCTTATTCATTTTACCTTCCTTTTTTGGCTTCTTTGAACCTTTCAAAGATGATGCCCCATCCATTATGTAAGCATAAACCCTTACTCCTTAGAGGTAGAGTCGGTCTACCTCAACATGTTGAGGATCTCCATGAGATTCACATTCAATTTGTTCATTTTGTAATTCAGTATGAACGGTTCATACTAAGGTGTAAGAGAACCAAGGATCAAATAAACTTGTAACTCATTGTTTATCCATACGTCCAATTGTAAAAGTCTATCAATATAGCCCTTTATCAAAGGTACGCAATCATCCACTTTCTATCCTTTAGTCATTTTGGTATTAAACAACTTCTTCAAAAGCTCGTATCTTGTGGAATATGATTGTTCACCAAATAGAGCCTTGAGATTATCAAATATCTCATGGACATTCATGTTGCCCCTGCAATGGCTTGTCTAACATAGACAACATAAAAACCTGGATGATCTCTAGGTCTGAAACTCATTTAGCATAAGAAAGTCTAAGTTCGGGGTCCTCATCATCGGTGGGTTGTTCTTTAGGTTCACGTGTAATAGACGACCAAGGATGCTTGTAAGTCAACACTAACTTAATCGCTCTTAGCCAATCATTATAGTTTCGTCCAGCAAGCTTGTTACTTTCAAAAAACTATTTTGGAGTTGACGTTTTCTACAAGCTTTAATTGGAAGATTATTAGCACAATATCATAGTAGATATTCTAATAATATTAGTAAGGTTAAACTATATGTTTCATTTACTAATAAGCTCATACTAGTGTTTTATGTTTCTCCAAACCCTAAATCGAAATATTGAAGCCTTTTGATTTCACTAATAGGTGTTAGCACTTGTTTGCCTTGGAATTCCGACATTGAGTTTGCTCAAAAAGTCATAGCTCCATAAATGATGGATAACACCTTATTGGTTGTATCATATACAACACCTAACCCATGGTACCTTGTTCTAGTTTCACTTCAACCTAGAGTTTTCTCAACAAATCGAAATGAAATTATTCACTTGTACCTTCCATATCGCAATGACCTAAGTACGATATGTATACCTTGAGTTTGCTTAACAAATGCATATAGTAATCTTATATCACCTATGCAATATATTAATAGTACTATACATAACATCCCTAGCTTGACCTTGCTCAATAACTAAGGAGTATATAGGTAATTTATTAATATATATATATATATATATATATATATATATATATATATATAAGGTAGAGGACAACATTATATTAAAGATTCACAATCTTTAATATATTATATAGAGTGACATAAACTTATGGAATCATATATTTCTAATGAAACGCTCTCATGATTTAAGTGTCGAACACATCAGGAATCACAGTATACATACATTTACGTACGTATTTGTTCCTAAAGCCTATTTAGGGTTCCTATAATGTTTCACCTTTAGTATATGCATTCATTTTATATAAGTCGTATAATTATATAACTTTTATATTTAATTAGCTTATATACTAATCTTGTGTATAACATTATATTGATTAAATCATATTTAATTTTTTTAATAATTAACTCTTTAATTAATTGTTTACATTCAGTTTTAACATATTATATTGAATATTTATATATTATAATCTTTATAGTACATAAGTATACACACACACATACATACATGTATGTATCTATTTTAATTTATTAAATAACTTTTAGTTTATTTATTTGATTAAATTTTATTAATTTTAAAAATTATTTTATTTGTATATACATGTATACTTATATTATCTTAAATATTTCAACACAACATGACATATATCATTATATATTATACATGTTTTATTCAATTAATTAATTTGTTTTATTAATCTTATTATTAAAATTTAATTTCGAAATTAACTTATATTTGTTTTCAAACATCTTGAAAATTTTCATTATATTATAACTTTTATAATATATATATATATATTATTTTAAATTTTAAATCTATATTTTTATTTTTCAAACAATTTTTAAAATTAACCTAAGGTCTAATTCAAATTGGGCCTTTACTATTAGGGGAGACCTTTGGGGTCATATATCTGTTCGGGCTAGGCCGATAGGCACGGGTGTAGAGTACTTGATTGCCTAAACTCAATCCTTCAATATTACTTTTCTAGACACTCCGCTATCTGGGTTGTGAGATTAATTAGTTAACTCTAATATGACTAATATAGACTGCATAGGTTATTGGGCTCTAATACCATTGTTGGATCTAGGCCAGCCGTAGTAGAGTAATTGGGTAAATTAAAAAATTCCATTATTGGATCTTCAATGGGTCGAACTTTTTTGTACTAAATAAAATCAATATTTTATTTAAATATATAAACAGTTTTATTTTATATAGTTTGCATTATATTATATCATATATATGGGAGAACCACACTTCTATACCTATACTACCCAAGAGTATTACAAAGTAATAACATCAAGCAATACAGAGAATGAGGCAATATGGTGAAGGCTTGTGAATATTCCCTTAGGCTAACAATGCTACATATTTAAACGTCGATTAAATAACTCATGTACATGTACATAGTATTGGCACAATGCAATAAAAAAGTATGCCTCCAAGACAGAATAATACACAATATACAAAAATATCAGAGATCATAGAATCAGTCGCAACGATAAGATACAAATAGATAAATATACAAGGTATATCCAATATACAGTACAATAGTATGCACACAAGAGACTATCCAGTTTAGGATAATAATTTATAATAGTGAATATCTAGTCTTCTCTATGGCCACAGATCACAAGCTGGTCTCTTTGTTCATGTACTTGAAATGTCATGGACTAACTGGAGTATTATATAAATAATAAACGGGTCAGACTAAATCTAAATCTAAGGTCAATAAACATATGGAAGTCTATATATACTTGGTATAAATAAATATAATAATATTATCTCAATCATCACAAATATCATATATGTAGAACACCACAAAATCCAATAAAAAAATATCATCGCCTGTATAAAAACTCATCAAATAAGAAATCATGAAACAATATCAAATGGGTGAATCATCCATATCCAAAAATCATCTTCTAAATCCAGAAAACTTATATAAATAAGATATCATCGTATATAATCAGGCTAACCCATATCTTGTCCAAATATATCACTCTATCGCAATGAATAAAATATCCTTAATATTAATATAAATAATCATCCATAAACCAAATCATAGAATTTGCGACACATGCTAGTGAAGGATATAATTGGTGACATACGCCTATAGAGAACAATCGAGGACACACACCTGAGAAAGATAAATAGGTAATAAAAAGATAAATAAGAAAAACATATCAATAAACAATAGTTGGCTACACATGACAATGAAAAGAAAATATTGGGCGAAGCATGCTTGAAAAAAATAATAGGTGACATATCCAAAGAAGGATATGGGGATTGATCATACTCTGGACACAATCATAGGTATGATCATAACTCAATATCTTGAATATACATAATGTTTATATCACACACACCAGAACCAGACATGAGATTGACAAATATGCCTGCTTCAGGAGAATACACATGTGATTGGCAAACACAACACACATATTCCGCCAACACGGCTCCTATAGTCTTTGTTTCCTCAATGGACATCGTGACTCTTATCCATCGCATGTCACAAACAGGCTGCATGACTACGCTATGCATTGATCACGACCCTACATGTGACCCCAAATGGTAATAGACTGTTAGTTTAAATGTCAAGTAGGGGCTATACATTGCCGACACATGGCTATATAGATTACCGACACATAGCTACAGGTGTCACAGGTCCAGGGTGTGACCACCATGATCAGGTCATTAGAATGGATACTAGCCAACCTGATCCAACTACCATATTATACAGGAAGTTGAAAAATGAATAGAAAATACTAGACATATGTAATAGAATAGCTGGTACATAGATACATACTCGTGCTGACACACATCACGACATAGGCAGATACACAACAAAATACGTGACTTATCGCAGCAAGCTCAACATACATAATGAATCCTCATATGAGTGTCATCCATGAAACAAAGGATAACTGAATAAATGACACAACGGTGTTCCTACCACCATGTATTACTAGTCCGTTTAATCAGTGCTCATACATCACACTTGCTCCTTTAATATTCTATATAACAAGTCCAAAGAATAACCAAAGAAATATTGCTAAAAATATCATACCAGACAGTATTACAACTTTGTTTATTCAGATGATTTCCAGTCACATAGAATAGAAAACAATCGAAATATTCGATTATAAAATTGGAAAAGAGATTATATTTATAAAATAATAATAAAACATCTTAAATAAAGTTTTATATTCAAAATAATAAAAACCTTAAAATGCTTATATATATATTGAATAATATGTTCACTTTGTTTATTTAATCCCAATATAGGATTGAATTGCTATAATTCATTTCCAAATTCTTTCATATATGTTTTCCAAAACTTACAAAATCACTTATATATCAAAATAATTATAGAAACTATTTTGTGATTTCTATAACTAAACAATACTTTATAAGAAATTTGTAAATATTCTAAATAATCTCTTTTCATTTCAAACCATAATTTATAACTCAAAATCTTCACTTATATCAAACTAACATTTTCCTTTAGATTATATTATATTCAAAATTCTCATATTATAAAAAAATATCTATTCAAAAAGTATCCAAAATAATTTAATTATTTTATAAAATAATTATATAATTTTCCAGGATTTGAAAACTCTTCCATAATTTTTAAATGACCTTCAAATAATTTTTAATTAACCTTTATAATAAAAACCATTTAGAAGAATATTATTATTTTCATAACATATTTTATAAAATTAACAGTATACTATATTTTTCCTCTAAAACTATTCCTTACTTATAATAAATTATACCATCGATTTTAAAAAGAGTTTCATAACCAAAAGAAAGTTAAATTTATATTTATAATTCAAATTATATTTGTATGTATAAAATAGCTAATTGAATAAAATTTAGTAAATTATATAAAAAATAATTTTAATAAAATTTCAAAACCCTTAAATAATTTTTCAAAAACCTTCCAAACAATTTTTAAGCAAGGAATAAATAATTATCCAAATTTAAAATCCATGAAATAAAATTACTTCACAAATATATCAACCAAGTATCACTAAATATATATATATTGTCTGACTCGAGTCGAATTCCATCGAACTTCGATCATCTAAAAAATACACATATTGACATAAATATGAAATAGTTCAATTAGCAAAAGGACAAAATTCCAATTTTAAATCGACATTTCCAACCAACACAATCAACCAACATCTAATACTAATATACCCAACAACCTAAACAAACAACAACGATCACAAACGACCAATTCAACCAATTTATTATCCAATTCATCCAATTAAGTAATTCAGGAAATAATTGGGATAATTGTATGAAGAATGGAAAATAGAAACAGTTGTGAGTATAAAAGTCACCAAATTACTTAGCGAAATCTTACTACCTCTAACTTCTGCCAGCATCTATGATGCTACTCTCCCTAATGCAACAACCATCATCAACTCTCCTCACCATCCACGTGGCTACTATAAACCCTATGACATCCCTGCGTGCTTCGCCTGCATCGTCTCGCCTACATCGTCTAGCCTACATCGTCTCGCCAGAACCATGTCCCTTACGTCATGTCACCATCAGTCCCTGCCTACATCTAAGCCAACCAACCCTCACTCACACGCATGCATCAATCTGCCACCATGTCAGCAACCCTGACGTTTGCTCAAATTGCGAGCGTAAATCATTGTCCCCCATCTCCCCTTCGATTTTGTCAACGTCGCTGTTGTTCCCTTGAAGCCAGGTCGCGATTCGATTTAGTTACATGTGTTTTTTTAATTTATTTTCTTTATTTTTGTTTTTTATTTTGGGGGTTAGGGTTGGGATAGATTGTGTTCGGGGTTGGGTTTGAAGGGAGGTTAGGAAGAATTCAAGAATAGGACAAAAAATGTTAAATTTAAATGGGCTTGGGCTTGATTGCTTTGGGCTTTGCTTAATTTTTATTTTCCTTTAAAATGATTCTTGTATTATATTTATAAATGAAATTCCAATCTATTTTAAATTGATTTACACATTATTATTTAAATTATATTTCGTTAATAGGACAATATCATTCAATTCGATACCTACTTATTATTAATTAATCATTCATTGAACTATTACAAAATAAATTTATTCGGTTTCAATAAATGATTCAAAAAGAATTTACTGATTCAGATTAATTTATTACAACAAAACCCTTTACTAAATATAACTTAATTAACCAAGAATTTTTTTTAAAATATTTATTATCACAAATCAAATTCAGTCACTTTTATTGTAATAAAATTTATTTATTTATATGGCAAAGAAAGAAGGGTTGTTACAGTATGTGTATTATATACAAATATGTGAGTAGGCGTGCATATGCAATCAATGGCATATGCAGGACATGGTATTAGAGTGGGCATAAAGTGTTATGGGGTTCGGAGGCGACAACCACCAAGGCAATTCTTTAGGATGCCATTGGTATTTAACAAAATTTACACAAGAAACTTATATAACAAAGAAAAAGATAGATAATACCTTTATCATTTAATAGACTTCGGATTTCGTTATAAAAATGATCGATAATTGATCTTCTATTCATTACAAAAATGATCAATAATTGATCTTCCATTCATTACAAAAATAATCAATAATTGATCTTCTAAAAAAAATGAATTATAACATACATACCTTAGGGTCATTCTCTACGAGTTCTCATATTTTGAAAAATGATCGATAATCGCATCATTGTCAATGGTATCAAAGACATTCCTTTCAATAAAAGTGACACTACTATCATTCAACCATTCATCCTTATTTGATTTCGAAGATCCGTTTTAAATATATCCATAGCTGAAAAAGTCCTTTCAACTGTAGTGGTTGAAACTGGTAGGATTAGTGCAATGTGATGAGTTTATAAACTAAATTGTAGGCAATATGCTTTCTCGTCAAGACCATCTTTTTAGCTTAATCACTAATGCTTTTCACTTCTATGAATTCATTATTAGATTATGTCACATTCATCTTCTCTTAAAAAAGATGACATTCATTAACCAATCTAAAATCTTAAAACAACAAACAATTATAAGATTAGCAAACTGATTTTAAGAACAAAAAAATAATTTTATGCACATGAAACGCAAATCAATAAGTTACAAAATTAGTTATTTAGTAGATTGTTTCAATTACTCTTAAAGCATCTCCAAACCTTGTGGAATTTAATTTCATTTAATATCTATATGCCATTATTTACTAGACAATGTTAAGTTGACATGGATAAAAAAATTACACATAGAATGTAATTTCGTTTAATATCTATGTGCCATTATTTACTAGACAATGTTAAGTTGACGTGGTTAAAAAAATTACACACCACAACAAAATAAATTTATTCACTCTAATGAAAGTGCACTAAAATGTTAAAGTTTACTCATGTGGCATAATATTATTAGTAGTTATCACTTGACTTGTGGAGTGCAATATCTAAAAGTATATATTTAACTTCACAATGTCTAGTAAATGAATTTCCATATCACACTACACAATTAATTCATATCACCATTAGAGATTGAAAATTAAATAACATTGTTAAATATCTAGGTGTCATCCACTTTACATTGAAAATATACATGGGATGAAGATGCTCTTAATCAAGCAAAACAATTTCAATGTACTGAATTGTCTTAATTTAATCAAATTCAAACCATCTAACTTAATCCCTAAAATATGTGCATCATAAGAAATTGAAGAAAAACAAAGAAAGTTACCTATTCTACTAACTTGTTGATCTAGGGTTTTAATTCCACAAGAGATAACTTGATTGAAGTCTGAAAGACAGAGGTTAGTAGCTAGATTGTATGATGAAGAGCATGGAAGATTATCGATGGGAAGGAAGAAAGTTGAGCGCTTGAAAGATTAAAAAGGAGAGCTGCTGCTTTGTCCTTTTCTCCTTTTTATTTTTTGGAGTTTGAACTTGCTCTTTTTTTCTTCAAATACTGGGGTGGGCACATACCTACCCGGCTTGCATATGGCTCCACCCCTGCATGCAATAAAATAGTGTGTGTATTGTAACGACCCACCATTTTGGACGGTTTAAATCGACAATAAACCAAACATGTCAAACCCAAACCATTCAAAAGGGAGGATTGTTAATGGGGTAAATAAGAAAATAAGAGAAACGAAGAAAACAAAAAACATAGAATCTCACAGTGGAATGACAAAATATAATAACCAAATAAACAGTTCATGAAGTTGTTTTACAAATACATTTGATTACACTTTTACAATACAATCAGAGTTATACATACAGCTGGGAAAATAAGATAATGCAGCGGAACAACATGATGCAGTGGAATAATACTAGTAATATAATACTAAACTATGTCTTCGTCCTCCAGAAATAGCATTCAATGCTGAAAAGCTCAGGCTGACCCGAGCGTAATGAAAAGGCAAAACACTCGAGTCAGAACTAAACGATCTTATGTAAGTTGAGTGTAACGGCTTCAGAGATGTTTACAGGATTTTACATCTCATATCCAGTGTATAACGTACGTGTAGTAACTCAAGAGATGTTCAGGATTTCCATCTCCTGAGGATCCGCTAAACTATATATTTATAGTATAAACTATATATAATATCTATCAGTAAAGTAAAGTATTAAAATAGCGTTAAGGCGTTACCTATATCCCCCTTAACACAATTTATAAATGCCGTAGCCTATACAGTACTATAAACTCCACCAAATCGGTGGGCTACCAGGGAGCACCCCATAGGTATGACATAAACTAAAATCATAGTAGGCTCGATAAGGCATATGACAAGACAAACGAGGCAATACCCAGGGTAGGATTTTACCGTTTTGCACTCCCAGACTGGTGGTGTCACAACCGATTTTCCGATGCCAGAAAAACCGAATCATGTGGGTTGAAGAAGAAGAGGTAGAAGAAGAAAATAGAAAACAACATCAGAATCTAACCATTGCAGCGGAATAAAATATAATAGATAATAACTAATCTTTACACAAAAGCAAATATATCTGTTTATACATTATAACACCGAACACATCATCAGAGTTCAACAACATCAATAACATACAACTGGACAGTCATATAAACTTATCCTCAAGACTGAATACACAACGGAATAATAATCAAGTACGAAAGTACGTATCGCCATCCATCTCGTCTCCTGAGCTCCACAGCATCATATCCTGTATTCTATAATACTTGGTCTAACCCGAGCATTATAGTGAAATAACACCCGAGTCAGTCTGGAATACCAGCGTGTGAAAACCACACTCAAATTGATTATTAAAGTTTCAAAATTCTTTTGAAAACAAAAGCATCTCGTAAGACCACGCCACAAATAAATATGTCGGGTTTTTACCTTACGATAGCTAAAACACATTTTATTAAAATTCTCTGATATTATAATAGTGTCTATAGAAAGTAAAATAGAATCTAGCTGAAATTCTTGCATCTCATGTTTCAGCAATAGTTAGGCACAATCAAAACCGTACAGGCGCGTAGGGAGAATGGATGTCCAACTAATGACTAGGCACTGGGGTACCACCTGTCACGGTACCTGGTCTAGATCAACATACCGAGGATCACTCCCAACCTCCTACAACACAAGACCGGGACTACCCCTTAGTGGATAATCCCGAGTAAGATCACCCCACGGTTGGGATCAGCAACCGCACCACTAGGACGAATAAAAAGGGACATCTAGACAGGGATGACCTCACCCTAATGGGCGCTACCCACCTAGCCTTGCTGCATAACCCCTGATTTTCAGTCATTCCCGGTTGATGAGGCTTGAGGCTAAGTGTTACCTTTACAGAACTCATCTCTTTGAATGCTCATCTCCCACCTAACGGTGTCCTGAAAGCATTCATCCATACAAGTCCGTCCCAGGTTCGAACGGAACCGAAGGCACTACTCCTACTACATCCACTTTGGAAGCATCCTCAGGATTAGTAGCGACTAGCCCTTGCACTTCACTGCTCCATCTTGGACTCCGAACTTGTTTTTCCACGAAAAAGTACAAACCGGATCGAAGTGGTTTTCGAGAAATTAATGCCGATCCCTGTCTCTTCAAAACGATCAGCGCATTGGCCAATATTGATAGTCGGTTACTTAACTATCAATTAACATTCACAAACATCCATCAAACATAAATAATTTCGGCAAATTATTTATAAATCCTCAAAATATCTTCACAAGATGTATTCCACTTTTCAAACCCTTTTGAAAATAGTTTTCAAACCACACTTTTCTCATGGAATAAATTTCCAAATATTTATTTTCATTGAAAGCACCAAGCGTAAAAACTTTAGAGTTTCAAAATAATTTAAAACACTATATTATCAAATATCCTTTAAAACATTTAAATTAAAAATTTCTTTAACACTCATTCAAAATATATATACTTTAAGAAGATTTAAAATAAAACTACTTTGTACAATATAAAACTGAATTTCTAACTTTTAAAACATAATACCAAGCCACATTTAAATAATTAATACGATAATAGATTTGAAAATATACTTACTTTAGAGTTTAAACATTCAGAAATAACAAATTTTCTAAAACATACTTTTTAAAATAACTTTAACTTTTAACTTATATTTATAAATTTGTTTTGAAAACGTACTTGGCTATCCAAGGAAATACGCTTCTCTTTCACAGCTTTTAAAAATAAACTACTATTTATTTTAAAACAAATTTACCCATTCCTTTAATAAATTTCCACCGTGAATTTATTCTTCAAATATCCACTGATATATTACTTCACTTTTATAAACCCATTTTATAAATTTCTTAGTCTCAACTTCCTTTTAAAATCCCGATTCCAAACACTTAGATCAATTTCCAAGTTGATTCCCAATTTACTCCATTTTGAACTAAATTTCTTTACTTACTCAATTTATTTCAAAATCCATTGAACTAAGATTTTATTTCTTCATTATGATTTAAATTCCTTTAACTGAAACATACCAATTTCAGATTTTCCAAATTCCTTATCTATCCTTTTAAATAAATTCAAACCTTGAATTTTAAAATAAATTTTTTATTTCTTGAATTAATATCACTTGAATTTAAAAATAAAATCACTTACCCCCATTTATTAAAAATCTCATTTCCCGCACTTGGAATTTTATTTATCAGAATTCAAAAATCACTTTTTATTCTCTTCCAATTCATTTTTAATTTATTCAAATTCGCATGATTATTTTACTCAAAATTCACTCTTTTATTTCTTTACAGAAATCCCATTTCTTTTCAGAAATCCCATTTCTATAAATTTTGATAACTCAGTTTACCGAAATATTTTAAATTAACGATGGTATCCAACATTTCCATTTATCAGTATAATTCATCACAGGATAACAAATAATCATGACAGAGAATATAAAATAATCTAAATAAATGTTGAGGAATCCAGTTGGATCCCTCCAACCTGTATCCTTGCATACACAGACATTAGCATAATAAAGTACCAATTCCACTTCGAGGTGGAATAAAGCGGTATATGGGATTAATGTAATATCATCCGCTATTATGCGGTGTATAGGGTCTCATCCGCTATATAATGCGGGAAATCAATCATTACAATATATACTATATATTACAATATGCAATATAGCACATAAATTAATTAAATTATTCAATCAATTATTTAAATTTAACCATTTAAATTTAAATAATAATCGATAAGAGTGAGATTAACTCACCTTTGATTTTTGTTTGCAATCCACTTCAATCCTGACTATTTTCTTCACGATATTTGGACCTTGTATAAACATTAGGTGATTATTAATACTTGAATTAACCGAACAATTAATTTCCCTTAAATAAATTTAATTAACCCAAAATTTTATTTAAACCAATTTTTCTTTTAATAAATAAATTTTAAGTTCCAAAAATAAATTAAATAAGTTAATCTCCCAAATATTATTTAAAATAAACTAGTAAATAAAAATGTGTAAATGTATATTTATTTTATTTTACTTTCTTTAAAACTACATATATGTAAAAACTTAAATTATACCGATTCAAAAGTCTAATTTTATATAAAACTTTTCAATTATTTAAATTTTCTATATATTTCTTTCAAAATCCTTTCTGTATAAAATCTTTTATGTATTTGAATATATAAATTGGAAAAATTGCACTTATCTTACTATAATTATTATTTTTCTTCGATCTATAAATAAATAAACTAATAACACATAGAATTAAATCCCAATTACCTATATATATAATTTTCTGTAATTAACTAATTCCAGATTTATTTAAAAATAAATTTTAGGTTAGTCTATACCTTCTCTCGATACCTATCGCTTTCTGGGAATGAACTCGTGCATCCATGAACATGAAACCCTCAACCAACAGCCAATTGCTCGACCTTGCTGCTAGAAAATAGACCAGACTACAACCAACCCCTCACGTCCTGACTTTGATCGCCACCTAAATTCGAACGCCGCCTGCACCTTCACCTGGTCGCGGTCGAACTCACCTAAACATCAAGTCGCGACGCCTTCATCCGAACTCAACCCATAACACAATCGCGGCTCCATGGCTACTGAACCACCACCCCGACGCCACTCCTTACTTCTCCTCAAATCGAAACCCTACTCCAATCTCCACTTCGATCGCGCTCGGCCTATCATTGAGCTCGTGTTTGAGCTTGCGCTCGAAACCCCTAAAATCCCCCACACGCGCAACCCTAGCCGAGCCAATGAAAACCCTAAATTGCGAGTGCTGCTTCTCTTCTTCCACTGCCGTCGCTCGACTAGAATGAATTGCCTCACTTAGTTGTCTTCGATCGCTCACGCGTACGCGATAGAATGAAGAGCTCGGCCATTGATTGGGAAAGAATCGAGTACTGCTTGATTTGATCTAGGGGGAGAGAAAGTAAATTGAATTGAATTCTGCTTTTGAATGAAGATACCAGGGGAAGATAACGTGATTTATAAAAAGAAGATGGATTTGATTACGAACGAAAGAGGCAGCGTAAATTAAGGATAATGGGTAGCGTATGGGAGAAAAAAGTTACAGTGCTTTGAAAGGATTGAAAATGTGTTGATGTGAGATAATTTCAACTACAGTTGACTAGTATAAACATTCAATTTAAATTCAAATTCTAACCGTTCCGATAAATGCAAATTAATAACTTGACCTCCTATCGAGGCGGGCCGCTAGGCATTTATAATATTATACCCCTATTTCGAACGCAATGGAAAATGCATCGAGTCCTAATTCGATCGTATGGAGAAGATAGCTTTTTGAACCAGTTATTTTATCAAACTTTCGATATAAATTTAGCACGTTTATATATCGTACGCTCACACCACAACTCCAAACACTATGAAATTTGAAATTCGATAATAATATATTATTACGGATCCAATGGGACTGGTTTCGTCGAAATCCGAAACTGTGCCTCGGAAGGCTATTTTTAAATATCAATTTAAACGATATAATTTCAAAACTTAACAAAACACTTCCAAATTCAATTTCAACACTTTTACTATCTTCAGTATTATCAATATAAATTTTACAAGCCTTCAAATTATTTTTAACTAACTTAAAACTCCAGGTTCAACATTTTTACCCAATTCCCAGTAATTAATTCCAAAAATTAAATTTCCAAATAATGGTGATATTTGAAATTTAAGTTACAAACTAACCTTTAAATATTAAAATCAATTAAATATCCCAATTTGGATTGTCCAAAATTCCGGGTCGTCACATTCCTCCCCCATTAAAAGAATATCGTCCCCAAAATTGCTAGTTAAGAAGAATGATCCAATACCCATTACTATTTTCCAAAACCAAAACAGTTTTATCAACTTGCCATAACAATCTTTTATTAAAGACTCACTATTACTTCAACCAACTTCCCAAAACCTTCCATAGTTTCCAACAACATTATTTACTTCACTTATTCAAATTTAAATTTAATTCCAAATTTAAATTATCAAAATTTTCTTAAAAAAATTCTAACTCTCTAAATTTTCGAAAAATTTCGCCAGCATCTCCTTTGCATGGCTAGCTCGGTACAACTACAAAATGCCTCTACGGGCTCTCAAATTCCAAAAGAAAACAAAAGGCCAAGTGTCTAGATAAAAAACCAAACCAAATTTCATACAGAAATTTAAACACATACCTTTTTGTTAAGCAATTCAAATTTATCTTCTGAAATCAAAACCAATTTCCCTTTCCCTTTATAATACCTACATATCCTACTTAGCAATAATATCCAATCATAGCTTTTAAAATCATTTTATACATTTCCTTCCAGAAGTTTTCATATTTACTTCTATTAAAATTAGGTTTTCCTATTTCCATATGAATTCAATTTATCTTCAACTCTAAATATTGAATTTTATCTTCCAATTGTAACTGATTCATACCATTATTTTAAATTAGTTTCATCCACTAATTTATTCAATTTCCAATTTAAAATCGTTTTGTCGCTAACAAAAATTTTCTAACTCCCAAAATTTTCGAATTTTTTTGGTAGGGTCTCCTTTGTACGGAGGAGCTTTTGCAATTTGACAAGCGATATAAATATATATACATTGACCCACACGGTCGGAAAAACAAAACTGTTCATATTTCCTAATTTTTATTGCGTAGGCGTACCTTTATTTAGCATTTTAAGCAAGCAGCTTATTTAGTTAGTAATTTGCGCAATCAAATCTAGCCAAACAGCCTTCCTGAACTTGTACTTACTCAATTTAAATATGTAAGTATAAAATATACGCAACTCACTAACAATTACTTACTTTCAATAGTTAGACACATGCATTTCATACGAAATATACACCAAGCAATACCGAATGCAATTTATAAGATTACGACACTAATTTCAATTGCTCACAACCAATTCTTAAACTATTGTTTTCAATTTTTAAGTGATTTACAATTCACTTCCCTTCATTCAATTTATTCTAAGCAAAAAAAACTCATATCTATCCTAGTTGATTCAAAAATCAATTTTATTTACTTGCAATGATTCATAGAATTTTATTTTCTTCTATTTTCGTCCAACGACCAATTATTCTCATGCAATTCGACAATATTCATGTGAATAAATAATTACTTAATCTTATAACCATTTTAAATTGATTTCAACTCAATTTATATTTAATTCCTTCTTTTTTAATTCATTAACAACCATTTTATTTAGCTCGACACATTCCATTTCAATTTTATTCCTTTTCAATTTTATTCACGATCCATTCATTTGCGTTTCATTTCTTATCCACATTCATATCATTTTAAGTCATTCTATTAAACTTGAAAATATTCCATATCTCTTATTGTCTTTAAGTTATTTCAACTCCTTAACAATTTCATTTCTTCTTAACTTGTTGCGACTAAAACTACCCCATTTTTAACATTATAGCATATGTTCATTTCATTCAACCAATCTCAATTTCTTTTTGCAACAAGTTATATTTCCATCTTTCATTGATTCTTATTTAATCAAATTCCATCCATTTATTTATTCAATCCAATTAGTTTATTCACTCAATCCAAGTCGAATTTTATTTATAATTCGAGTTTATTTTCACACTTCATTATTAACTTACAATCCATTTCATTTATCCGAGTTAAATTTTATTAACATACTATATCAAATAATTTATTTAGCTAATTAGCTTACTTCCAACTTTTAAATCAATATTCGGTTTTATTACAAAAATCACTTCATTAAATTTTCCTGAGTTCAAAATACTTTTTTTTCTTCCAATGCTTTTCAATTCTTTTATAAGCTTCCGAAGCTTATTTATCCAATTCAATACTTATTTAATTTACACTTATTTATTTAAGTAAGAATTTTATTCCATTCTATATTATCAATAACTTCCTCAATTCATTTTAATTCAATTCCATTTTGACTTTATTCGAATACAACTAAATTTTATTTTCGGTTTAATTCAAATCCAACTCAATATTAAACTTAGCTTAAGTTCACTCGTTTCATAATTTTATTTCCCATCCAATTCAGTTCCAATTTAATTTTTGTTTTCCCATTCAATCACAATCTATTTAAGTTTCAAAATTTTAATTTCTTCACTTCCTTCCAAGTTAATTTTATTTTCACTTGATTAAACCCAACCCAATATCATCTAACTTTGTTTAAGTTGACTTCAATTCAACTCTCCTCCATCTACTTAGCTTAAGTCAATTAAATTTTATTTCTTTCAAATCACCATCACTTAAATTTTCCATAATTTAACTTCTCCAAATTGAATTTATTTAACTTTTTTCACTTTCAATTTTAATTCCAACATTCACATCTCCTATTTCCTTCCTTATTTAAAAATCATTTAAATTTATAAGTTTATAACTTATCTCACCAGGATTTTCAATTCAATTAAGGATTCAAGATTTTTAAACACCCAGCTTTTGGTTTCAAATCATTTGGAAATCACCAATATCTCAAAATCACACTTCTCAAATTTTAAACCAACCCTGATTTTTATCCCCAATAAATTTCCTTTGAAATTTCAAAACAAAACTAGTTCTTCTGAACAAATTTATTTGGAAGCAATCCTTCACTTAGAAACTCGAAAATGAACATCGATGATGCTGCATTCATCACCGAAGTTATTTTCCAGCGACTGAAGTGAGCTCTATGCTATATCCCTTCCCAAAATTTATTTGAAACAATTTCCTTTCAGAAGTATTTTTAAAATAATAATGCTATTATTTGTCTTCAAATCACTTCGACAAACACTTCCAAAATCTCCGAGGTTTTAAATTTTCAAATTTTGACTTAAATCAAATTTTAGCTACAATTCATTTGTATAGTTTATGCTTATACAAATTCCCATTTGATTATATTTCAATTTATAAATCACGTTTATAATTCACATTTATAAATTTTGTTTTATAAATGAATTTATTTCCTTAACCTTTGGTTATATTTTCAATTTCTAGTTGAATTTTCACACAACAATGATAATAATTTAATATTATCATTCCTAACATCCAAGCAACCAAATATTAGCTAAAATAGTTTACAAAAACTTTTCTTTTATATCAAAATATATTTTGGGTAAAATTATTTCATTCACCCACCTTTAAAACAATACCGTGTCAATTTATCGTGTCAGGCATTTATAAACTCTTCTCGAATAACGGCCAACTTACCCGATCAGAATTCATATTCCACCCAACCAATGAGTTAACACAATATTAAAACAATTTATATTCACTAAAAAATATGTGCTCATATCTATTAATACACTCACACTCATTCTAGAGTACCAAGGACTTTATTTTCAATGAGTAATCCCCACCAGAGCCAAGGTTATCACCAACCTAAGCTCTGATACCACAATGTCACAACCCGATTTTCCGATGCCTGAAAAACCGAACCATGAGGGTTGAAGAAGAAGAGGTAGAAGAAGAAAATAGAAAAAAACATCAGAATCTAACCATCGCAGCGGAATAAAATATAATAGATAATAACTAATCTTTACACAAAAGCAAATATATCTGTTTATACATTATACCACCAGAATACATCATTAGAGTTCAACAACATCAATAACATAAAATTGGACAGTCATATAAACTTGTCCTCAAGACTGAATACATAGCGGAATAATAATCAAGTACGAAAGTACGTATCGCCATCCAGCTCGTCTCCTGAGCTCCACAGCATCATATCCTGTATTCTATAATACTCGGTCTGACCCGAGCATTATAATGAAATAGCACATGAGTCAGTCTAGAATACCAGCATGAGAAAACCACACTCAAATTGATTGTTAAAGTTTCAAAATTCTTTTGAAAACAAAAGCATCTCGTAAGACCACGCCACAAATAAACATGTCGGGTTTTTACCTTACGATAGCTAAAACACTTTTTATTAAAATTCTCTGATATTATAATAGTGTCTATAGAAAGTAAAATAGAATCTAGCTGAAATGCTTGCATCTCACGTTACGCGTAGGGAGAATGGATTTCCAACTAATGACTAGGCACTAGGGTACCATCTGTCATGGTACGTGGCCTAGATCACTGTACCGAGGATTACTCCCAATCCCCTGCAACACAAGACCGGGACTACCCCTTACTGGATAATCCCAAGTAAGATCACCCCACAGTTGGGATCAACAACCGCATCACTAAGCCGAATAAAAAGGGGCATCTAGACCGGAATGACCTCACTCTAATGGGCGTAACCCATCTAGGCTTGCTGCATAACCCCTGATTTTCGGTCATTCCCGGTTGATGAGGCATGAGGCTAAGCGTTACCTTTAGACAACTCATCTCTTAGAATGCTCATCGCCCACCTGACGATGTCCTAAAAGCATTCATCCATACAAGTCCGTCCCAGATTCGAACGGAACCGAAGGCACTACTCCTACATCCATTTTGGAAACATTCTCAGGATTAGTAGCGACTAGTCCTTGCACTTCACTGCTCCATCTTCGAATCTGAACTCATTTTTCCACGAAAACGTACAAACCGGATCGAAGTGGTTTTAGAGAAATTAATGCCGATCCCGGTCTCTTCGAAACGATCAGCGCATTGGTCAATATTGATAGTCGGTTATTTAACTATCAATTAACATTCACAAACATCCATCAAACATAAATAATTTCGCCAAATTATTTATAAATCCTCAAAATATCTTCATAAGACATATTCCACTTTTCAAACCTTTTTGAAAACAGTTTTCAAACCACACTTTTCTCATGGAATAAATTTCCAAATATTTATTTCCACTGAAAGCACCAAGCGTAAAAAATTTAGATTTTTAAAATAATTTAAAACCCTTTATTATAAAATATCCTTCAAAACATTTAAATTAAAAATTTCCTTAACACTCATTCAAAATATATATACTTTAAGAAGATTTAAGATCAAACTACTTTGTACAATATAAAACTGAATTTCTAACTTTTAAAACATAATACCAAGCCACCTTCAAATAATTACTACGATAATAGATTTGAAAATATACTTACTTTAGAGTTTAAACATTCAGAAATAATAAATTATATAAAACATATTTTTTAAAATAACTTTAACTTTCAACTTATATTTATAAATTTGTTTTGAAAACGTACTTGGCTATTTAAGGAAATACGCTTCTTTTTCACAGCATTAAAAATTAAACTACTATTTATTTTAAACAAATTTACACATTCCTTTGATAAATTCCCACCGTGAATTTATTCTTTAAATATCCACTGATATATTACTTCACTTTTATAAACCCAGTTTATAAATTTCTTTGTTTCAACTTCCTTTTAAAATCCCGATTCCAAACACTTAGATCAATTTTTAAATTGATTCTCAATTTACCCCACTTTGAAGTAAATTTCTTTACTTAGTCAATTTATTTCAAAATGCATTAACTTCAGATTTTATTTCTTCATTATGATTTAAATTCCTTTAACTAAAACTTACCAATTTCAGATTTCCCAAATTCCTTCTTTATCCTTTTAAATAAATTCAAACCTTGAACTTTAAAATAAATTCTTTATTTCTTGAATTAATATCACTTGAGTTTAAAAATAAAATCGCTTATTCCCATTTATTAAAAATCTCATTTCCCGCACTTGGAATTTTATTTATCAGAATTAAAAAATCACTTTTTATTCTCTTCCAATTCATTTTTAATTTATTCAAATTCGTATGATTTTTACTCAAAATTCACTCTTTTATTTCTTTTCAGAAATCCCATTTCTATAGATTTTGATAACTCAATTCACCGAAATATTTTAAATTAACCATGGTATCCAACATTTCCAATTATCAATATAATTCATCACAGGATAGCAAATAATCATGACAAAGAATATTAAATAATCTAAATAAATGTTGAGGAATCGAGTTGGATCCTCCAACCTGTTTTCCTGCATCTACAGACGTTAGCACAATAAAATACCAATTCCACTTCGAGGTGGAATATCGTGGTATATGGGATTAGTATAATATCATCTGTTATTATGCGGCGTATAGGGTCTCATCCGCTATATAATGCGGGAAATCAATCACTCCAATATATACATATATTACTACATGTAATATAGCACATTAAATCAATTAAATTATTCAAACAATTATTTAAATTTAATCATTTAAATTTAAATAATAATCCATAAGAGTGAGATTAACTCACCTCTGATTTTTGTTTGCAATCCACTTCGACCTTGACAATTTTCTTCATGATATTTGGACCTTGTATAAACATTAGGTGATTATTAATACTTGAATTAACCGAACAATTAATTTCCCTTAAATAAATTTAATTAACCCAAAATTTTATTTAAACCAATTTTTCTTTTAATAAATAAATTTTAAGTTCCAAAAATAAATTAAATAAGTTAATCTCCTAAATATTATTTAAAATAAACTAGTAAATAAAAATGTGTAAATGTATATTTATTTTATTTTACTTTCTTTAAAACTACATATATTTAAAAACTTAAATTATATCGATTCAAAAGTCTAATTTTATATAAATCTTTTCAATTATTTAAAATTCCTATATATTTCTTTCAAAACCTTTCTATATAAAATCTTTTCGGTATTTGAATATAAATTGGAAAAATTGCACTTATCTTACTGTAATTATTATTTTTCTTCGATCTATAAATAAATAAACTAATAACACTTAGAATTAAATCCCAAATTACCTATATATATAGTTTTCTGTAATTAACTAATTTTAGATTTGTTTAAAAATAAATTTTAGGTTAGTCTATACCTTCTCTCGATACCTATCGCTTTCTGGGAATGAACTCGTGCATCCATGAACATCGAACCCTCAACCAACAGCCAATTGCTCGACCTTTCGACTAGAAACTAGACCAGACTACAACCAACCCCTCATGTCCCGACTTCGATCTCCACCTAAATTCGAACGCCGCCTTCGCGTTCACCTGGTTGCGGTCGAGCTCACATAAACTGTAACGACCCGTAAATTTTCGATAATTAAAATAGTTAATTTAAAAGATTTCGTGATTTAATGTTAGGAATTTTTTTTTTGTAATTCGTTTGGAATAATAATAACTGGAATGAATTGCAACAATAACTATCCAAGTAATGAAAAATGAATGCTACTTAGTGAATGCCTTTGAAATCAATGGTTGAATAGGATAATAAATGTTGAAATTCATTGGGTATAAGAGAGTAATTGATTGATAAGTAAAATCTATTTGAAATCAAATATTTAATATTGAACTGGTAAATTGTTTAAATTAAATATTTAAAACTTATTGAATAATTGAATAACTGCAAAATGAAAATAGTGTTCTAAATTTGAATTGGGTTTTAAAGTGAATCTTATAAGTTCAATTTCAATATTTCAAAAGATAATGAATTATTGGATAAGCGAAATTGTTTAAATTTAATATTTGGAATTTATTGAAATATTTAATAATGGGAATTGAATAACCGTATAATGAAAATGGTTGTTCTATAATCTTAATTCGTTTCAAAATTTAAATTTTAAGTTCGTTTTGAATATTTCAAAAGATAGTGATTTAAGAATAATCAAATTGTTTAAATTTAAAATTACAAATGTTTGAATAATTAAATTCCGAATTTGATATGATTAATTTGATATTGAAATTTAATATATGAAAATAGAGTGAATAATTGAAATTTGATTTAATATGATTCAAATTGGTTTCCAAAGTGAATGTAAGTTATATCGAGATTATAATGGAGTTAATAAGATTTTTTTGGCAAGGCCGACGGTTTTATAGGGGACCGACCACTTTTATTACGAAAGTAATAAGGTTGAAGTACAGGAGTAAGATAGAGGCACCTTAGCTACAAAGTATGAGAAAATAAACATCTATTACAGCACAGGAGTATGACAGATATGTCACAACTACTAGAAATAAATATCACGGCTATTTCTCCCCCGCTGAGGAAGAAACACTCACTCCCTCATCATCCTTGGAAGAATTCAAAGATCCACCCTCAAGAAGTCCAAAAAAGGGGCGAAATAGAGCAGCAAGGGAAGGATCATAACAATCAGTGCCTGGAGAGTAAACAAAAGATCGATTGCAGGCAGAATCAACAAGAAGAATAGAATTCATCGCAGCAAACGAACCATCCATGTCTAGAACCAAGGAATCACCAGATATACTATAATAAAGGCATCGAAGATCCAATAAATCATCAGATATGTATCGAAAATATGTGTTATCCACGGGGTTGTATCTCATGTCAGAACGACAATCAACCCAACAATGTTCAGACTCAGCCCAAACAACATGCGGCGGATAGAGAACCTGAACCACAGAGGGAACTGGAGGAGCAACATCAGGATCAGGGGAAACAGGATGCACTAAGGAAAGGGATGGACCAGGGACAGCAGCAACCAGAGAGGCCTTGGGAACCCATTTTCTTAGCGGAGGACGAGGCAGAGGGATCTTAGGAGCAGCAGCAGGAACTACAGAGCGCACGCAATTAGCGTCAATATGTCCAAAAGAATGACAGGAGGAACAAATGTCAGGGACCCAACCATAACGAACGCGAACATCCACCACATGACCAACGGCTAGCTGAACAGGAATAGAGGAGGGAAGAGGCTTATCGGGAGTAATCTCAATCAATGCTTTGGCGAATACAAGCTTATCACGCGCTACCGTATTAGTGTCAAAACATTTCAATTTTCCAATATTGCACGCAAGCCAATTCAAGCCAAGCAACGGCTGTAAAGCAGAAGGAATTTGGGAGAAATAAACCCATACAGGGATAGAAAAAACTTGCTCACGAACACAAGCTACCGTCAGAGACCAGGGGGTAAGAATAAAAGGCTGTCCGTCAAAGAAGGAGGGTTCAGACTCTAGAACACGACTACGTTCCTCAGCGGAGGAGAACAAAAGGTAGTACAAGGAATCAACCAACTTAATTCTAAGGCCACCTTGCAGTCTCCAGGCCCTACGACAAACATCAGCCACATCATGAAGACGATGTTTAGGGTCCAAAAAGAATCCAACTACGTATCCTGACCAAAAATCCAAACCCGCTTGCATAACACAGGGGGAGGGAACATAACTCCGTTTTCTTCAATGATTTCGAAATCAACTGGTTCATATACTCCCGCATTACGGGGCATGGATTTAAAAAGGGAAGACCATGATCTGGGAACTATTGAACTTGGGGCAGCAATGCAACACTCCACAACACCAGATGTTGCCTCAGGATTGGGGCTAGGGACCTCATTGGGAGAAACGACCGCATGCAAGTAATCACCAGGCGTTAAAACAGTGAGCACAGGGCCAACATTGTCATTGGCATTTTGTCGAGCAGATGGTGTGCCGTACTCTGAACCAACTTTGTTGCAAGCAAGCGAAGCCATAGGATCCACTGGACTAGCCACAACATGTACACTGTCCAAAACCAACGTCTCGGACACAAGGTGACCCAAATCGAGCCTGGGTATATCAACAACACTTACATTGGAGCTGGACAGTGGGAGGATAATCGTAGCTCCAGATTTTGACGTAGACGTATACGTATTCACTGCAGCACAACTGGTTGCTACCGCATTCGTATCATTCGAACGATGATGGGATGCAGAAGATTGGGGGGGCTGATTGACAGCAGAGAGAGGTGGAAAATCATGGGACGAGAGGAGGTCAGGACGAGCTCCAACAACATCAGACATGGATCTAAAGCAACGGCCAGAGCGCGTTGATGAGGGAGAGGGGAGACGTTGAGAAAAGGTGGGGGATACGGTCATGAAGAACGAAGATGAAGAAGGACGGGAAGACACCAAACGCCTAATCGCCTAATCGCCTAATCGCCTGTTTCCATAATGAAATTGAGTTAATAAGATTTTAAAATTGGAATTTATTGGATAATTGAATAACGGGTTTAATATGATTAAAAATGATTTGAAAATTTTTATTTTTCATATTGGAGTTATAGTGATGTTATAGAACTTTTAAAACTGAATTTAAAATTTATTTGTGAAAATTGAATATTTTAATATTTAATTATCGACTGAAAAATAGCCAATTTTTGAACAGTCTCAGAATTGGGCGAAACTAGTTCCATTGGATCCGTAATATTTTGTTATTATCGGATTCCAATTTTCGTAGCAATCGGAGTTGTCGTTTAACCGTGGCAGCTCGAAACGCGTTGAAATTGTTTTAATATTAATTTGGCGAGTTAAAATAGTCATTTTTCAAACGGTCTCGGATTTCGACGAAACCAGTTTCATCGGATCCGTAATGTGATATTATTATAAGATTTCAAATTTCAAATCAATCGGATTTACCCTTTGTCCGGGGCGAGCCAAAACGCATAGAAATTCGTTTAATCGGTTTAATTTAAATCGATCGTTTATTGCCGTAACTCACACATACGATCGAATTAGCTTCCGAAACATGTTCCATTGTGTCCGGAACGTGGGGTAAATCCTAGAAACGCCAGCCGGCACGCTTCGTTTGGAGTTCGGAAAATTTTCGATGAATAGTGTTTTGGCGATTTTCTATAAAAGGACCCCCACTTTCTTTGTTTTGCATAAACCCTAGTGTTTCAGCACTTAGCCGCCACTTTCATTTCAATGGCCAGAAAATTTCGAAACTTCTTCCTCATTTTCCTCTCAATCCATCAACAATTAGCAAAAACTCTCAACTACAAAGTTGTAGAGGGCATCAAGATCTAGCTATCTAACGGTGGAGATCGGAAACGGAGCCACGGATTGACGGCAAAACGCGATGGAAGCAGCTGCGTTTTTCATGCATTTCGAGGGTCTAGGGGAGGCCGAGCTGCACTTGGTTCTGGCCGAGCATGGTGTAGGAGATGCTCTTCGAAGTGGTATATGTTGATCGTCCTGGAAGTCGATGGATTGGGGGCGGCCAACTAGGGTTTTAAGCATGGGATGGGTTCAATTTCGCATGAGCAACCTGGAGCGTGAAGGCGTAGAGAAGAAGCAAGAAAATGGCGGCCCAGATTCTTCAATTGCAAAACGCACGGCCCTGATTCAATTGGGGTTAGAAAATGAGATATTAAATGTAAATTAATTATATTTAAATTCGTATTAACTTTAAAACTGTGTAACTTTTTCATACGAGGTCGAAAACGCACGGAACGAATTGCGTTGCGTTCATATCATCGAATACTACGCCGTGGAACTGGATTGGAGTCGTTTGGAGCTAGTGGAAATTTCGGATAAAATTAAACGCTCGTTTAATTTTATTCGAAATAAAACACTGGAACTGCATTGAAATCAAGGTGAGTGTTTTATAACGCTCACAACGTACTAAATATCTTTATGCTAGTTAAATTTGACATTATGAAGTGTTATGATTTTATTTGTCGTTGTTTGATAAAAATTTAATTGTTATATAGCTTGTCATTTGAATTAACCGTTGAAAAATTAAATTGACAGTTAAATTGAAATTAAAATTAAATTGCGATTAAATTACCTGACATTGATAACTATGAAACTGCCATGAATTGTATTGTCTATTGGATGATGTATTTTGATGGATGTTATTGGTTGATATTTAAGTGTTTGGATGTTTATTTGCTTATATATATACCGTTATGTATACATATGACACTGTGATTGGTTTAAGTAATATATACTCATCCCTGACATTTAATTAAAATAAATAATTACCTGGCCATAAGATAAAAAATTATATACGGACACCGAATTGGCTAAATTAATAAATTTTAAAATCGTCGATTTGAGATTTATTTAAATGTTTTGATTTAAAAGTTATAAATAGAAATCAATTTATAGGAATCAAATTTATCGAAAAATTGAGTTTAGAATGTCGAAATAAAATTTTGGTTAAAAGAAATTGTTGAATAAATTTAAGTGGAGACTTAGAGATTTAAAATTTGGATACGATTGAATTTTGGAAATTTATTTGTTTTAAAGATTGAACATTAAATTTGAGCTTTGAATATTACTAAGTAAAAGTGACATAAAAATAATATTTTGAAATGAGCTTGGAATTGAATCATATTTGAGATTTGGATTTAAATTTGAATATTGAAGGAAAATTTTGTTAAGTGTTATAAATTGATATTTTGAAAATCCAGCTCTAAATCGATATAAATTGAAATTGAATTAATTGAAAGTGAATATAAAATTGAATAAATTTGAAGTCAAAGTTGACATTGATTTGAATTGAAATCAAAATTGAATCGGTAGAATGGAAATTGAAATTGATTTGAACCGGGAAGTTATAAATTGAAATGGATTGGTTTTGAAGCTGTTTTATTTTGTTTTCCAAATTACTCTGCTATATAAAGCATTTTTGAATACTTAAACTATTTTAATCTATTTTAAATCTACTTAACCTAATTTAAATTATTTTAAACTAATTTATCTATTTCAAATCCATTTTAAGATTTTAAGTATTTTAAGTATTTTAATTATTTAAAACTACTTTTAAACTACTTAAAACTATTTTCTAAAATTCTAAGCTGGTCAATAAGGTGAAGTGTTTATGTTTAAATCTTGAATTTAAATACGAATTGGGTTAAATGAAGTTGCAACCTAAATTGAAATCCAAATTGATTTTGAAATCGAAATAAGATATTGAGACGAAAAATGATTTTTGAAACGGAATCTGACATTTGAATAGATACGATGATATTTGAAATGGATTTGATTTTGAAGCGAACATGATATTTTGATATCAATTATGAATCGATTTGAAATGTAAAAGAGCCAACGGTGTAATAATACGTAGTTATTAAAGAGACCGGGATCGGATATGGACATACTCTCCGTCGATACCGAAAACCACTTTAATAACTATTATACGCGAAGTGTTGATCCAAAATGAAGTGGATGGTTTGGTGAACGCGTTGACTGAAGAAAGAGAACGATATTGGATGACCCCTGACATGACTAAAACAGGAGCCGCACCGGGCCATTGAGGTTCGCCACCTCTAGCGGACACGCTTCTTCGATACCATTTCTATTACATTTGTGATTCGATTTGGGTGCACCCCTTGATTTGGGAGTGTTGTTTCGCAGTGTTGGGGTAGCTGCTGGCTATGCTCAACATCAGTCCGGATCACGCAACTACTAGTATCCTAGTTGGTATCGCCTCATGTACCTTGTCATACTGATTATCCTATTCACGACCACTATGTTATGTTTTGTGTTATACCTATGGGGTACCCTCTGATAACCACCAGTTTACGGTGGGGCTTACGGTGCTGTATAGACTATGGCATTATAAAAACGTGTTAAGGGGGATTATGGTAACGCCTTAACGCTATTTTGATACTTTATATTACTGATAGACATTATCTACTTAGCGTATATTACTACATAGTAGATAGTTTAACGGATCCTTAGGAGATGGAAAATCCCGTAACATCTCTTGAGTTATTGCACGCACGTTGACACTGGATATGAGATGTCAAACCCCGTAAACATCTCTGACGCCGTTACACTCATATTTATTTACGATTGATTTAACTTTCATAAGGATATTTTAGTTCTGACTCGAGTGTTTTGTCTTTTCATTACGCTCGGGTCAGTCCTGAGTTTTTCAGATTTTTGAAGATCTATTCTGGAGGATGAAGACGAAGATTTGGTATACTATTACTATTATTACCCTTGCATCATGCTATCTGCTGCATTATTTTAATTGTTCTGTTGTATATGTATAACTCTGATAAATGTTGTATAAATAATTGTCAAAGTATAGTAAACAGCTTCATGAACTGTTTATTTGACTACTATATTTTATCGTTCCGCTGCGAGATTCTGTGTTGTTTCATTTCCTTTATTTCTCTTTCTTTTCTTTTCTTATTTACCCCAATAACCATCTGCCCTTTTGAATGGTTTGGAATCGACATGTGTATTTGATCGTCGGTTTAAACTGTTCAAAAAGACGGGTCGTTACATAAACATCAAGTCGCGACGCCTTCATCCGAGCTCAACCCATAACACAATCGCAACTCCATGGCTACTGAACCACCGCCCCGATGCCACTCCTTACTTCTCCTCACATCAAAACCCTACTCCAATCTCCACTTCAATCGCGCTAAAAGCCTATCATCGAGCTTGTGTTTGATCTTGCGCTCGAAACCCCTAAAATCCCCCCCACGCTCAGCCCTAGCTGAGCCAATGAAAACCCCAAATCGCGAGTGCTGCTTCGCTTCTTCCACTGCCGTCGCTCGACTAGAATGAATTGCCGCACTTAGTTGTCTTCGATCGCTCGCGCGTACGCGATAGAATGAAGGGCTCGACCATTGATTGGGAAAGAATCGAGTACTGCTCGATTAGATCTAGGAGGAGAGAAAGTAAATTGAATTGAATTCTGCTTTTGAATGAAGATACCAAGGGAAGATAATGTGATTTATAAAAAAAGATGGATTTGATTACGAACGAAAGAGCAAGCATAAATTAAGGATAATGGGTAACGTATGGGAGAAAAAAGGTTACAGTGCTTTGAAGGATTGAAAAAGCGTTGATGTGAGATAATTTCAACTGTAGTTGACTAGTATAAACATTCAATTTAAATTCAAATTCAAACTGTTCCGATAAATGCAACTTAAAAACTTGGCCTCCCATCGGGGCGTGCCGCTAGGCGTTTATAATGTTATATCCCTATTCCGAATGCAATGGAAAAGGTTTCGAGTCCTAATTCGATCGTATGGAGAAGATAGCTTTTTGAACCATTTATTTTATCAAATTTTCGATATAAATTTCAGCACGATTATATATCGTACGCTCACACCATAACTCCAAACACTATGAAATTTGAAATCCGATAATAATATATTATTACGGATCTAATGGAACTGATTTCATCGAAATCCGAGACTGTGCCTCGAAAGGCTATTTTTAAATATCAATTTAAACGATATAATTTCAAAACTTAACAAAACACTTCCAAATTCAATTTCAACACTTTTACTATCTTCGGTATTATATAAATTTTACAAGCCTTCAAATTATTTTTAACAAACTTAAAATTCCAGATTCAACATTTTTACCCAATTCCCAGTAATTAATTCCAAAAATTAAATTTCCAAATAATGGTGGTATTTGAAATTTAAGTTACAAACTAACCTTTAAATATTAAAATCAATTAAATATCTTAATTGAAATTGTCCAAAATTCTGGGTCGTCATAGGTGGTAACGTGTAGCAGCTACTCCCGCCCACCTCGGAACACACTCCTATAATCTAATCGAGGGTTGACCACCAATCAATCACAAAGTAACAGATATGGTATCTAAGAAATGCTCCCAATCGGAGGAGCGACCTCACTTAGCCCGGTATAGCTCCTGTTTTAGTCATATCAAGCTGACCCATAGGGGGTCAGGGCTGCACTCACACCTTTACAGTAGCGTTCGCCAAACCATCCTACTTTTGTCTGGATTCTCCACCATGTGCACAGTTGTTAAAGTAGTTATGGAATTGGCAGAGAGTATGACAATATCCGACCCCAATTTTTTTAACAACTGAACGCTTACATTTTTAACATCATGGTCATTTTATAAAACACTTTAAATAATAAATCTAGAGAAACACATTATACCTTCATATCAAGATATCTATATACTTATTCCAAAAGTATAAATACATTCAGAAACACCGAGGAAGATTTTTCAATCAGTTTCGAAAATAATTTAGAAATCTCTCTCAAACCATTTATAAACTATTTATAAGCTTTAGAACCATTTATAAACCTATTTATAAAATTCCAAATAGTTTACAACTCTTCCCCTTTCATAATTTCTATACAATTCCTTTAAAACGTTTCCAAATACCCTTTTACTAGTTCTTTTATAAAACATATTTATAAATCCTTTAAAACCTTTTATAAATCCCTTTTAAAAATCATTTATAAAAATCTTTTTAAAAAATTTCATTTTATAAAATCCGTTATAAAATCTTTTACAAAGCCCTTTTATAAAATTCTTATAAAACCATTTACCAAATTCCAAAATCTTTTACAAAATCTTTTATATATTAAAGTTATTTATAAAAGTCTATATTTATTATCTTAAATCACACTATATTTATTATATTAAATTTAATTTAATTTATATATTAAAACTATATTAAATATTTTATTAGCTTAAATTTTAAATTATTTAAAATATGTATTTAAAACTAAACAATATTATAAGTTAAAATCTTAAATTTACATTTAAAACTATATATTAACTTATAATTTGAAGCTTTAAAACATATAAAATAAATTATTTTCCAAATATAATTTTTTAAATAAAATCATTAAATAAAATTTATAAATCAAACATACTTTACCATTTAGGAAATAATTTAAAACCGACCAACGTCGTCCATATATAGTTTTTTACCTATGGTCAAGTGATAGGGTATGCACATTTCAACCCCAAAATAGTTAAATTTTCCAAGTATATTTCATTTCAACCCGTGTCACGAATCAACAATTCCCAAATCAATAATATCGCTCCGGTTTATCATTTTAACCCATAACGATTTTTCCTAATCTATAAGATCGTCTGGTATGTATTATTTCAACTCATAGTGATTGCAGGGACACAAACATCCAATCATCCAAAATTTCAACAAAAAAACATCCATCATTATCATATCTTAAATTCAAATTAAGTAACATAAGATGGTTTAGTAGTTGTGAGTGGGTTAAGTCACTCACCATTGATTTACAGTCTATTTAAAAATTCAAATAAGCCTAAAAATCCAACAATCTCATAATGTAGCCAAACCTATTCCACATTGTTTGGAATTCCAATACGATCCCAATGAAAGAAACCGCGTTCAAATCCGAGCTCGTATGAAAAAGTTATGATATTTAAAACATTTAAAAAATTAAATTAAAATAGAATGAGTGCAAAATTGTAGTTTGCTATACCTTTTACAACCATAATCGCAACGTATACATGCACAAACCATCCGTCGCAAACCTTTTCAACCACTGATCGCTACTGCCACGTCCCGTTCCTCCTTGATCAAAGCACCTCGCCGCGATGCCCCGGCCGACCTGCCTCGCCCAGTGCCTGCGCCTCCATCTCCGATCGCTCCTACAGGCCCCATCAAGACAAGGCCGCCGCCCCTTCCAAGACATTTAATGGCGAACCTCAGCATCTCAGAGATGAACTAACATCATGGATCAACTCCTCTCGGCCTCCTCTATGCTCTAGCACCACCCAATCACTAAACGGTCGACGATCCACCGTTAAATCCCAAGCCCTAATATGGATGGCCGAGGCTTCTTCAACGATTTCTAGCCAATCCGAGACTCAGTTGCAAAAACGAATAACAGAACTAGATTACGCTCATCGAGTGCTTTCCAACGATATATAATATGACATAGTTTAAGGAGTTTGAATTTCCATTTGAATTTGATTTGAAATTGAATTTGGGAATTAGGGTTTTGATTGACAGGCATTGGGAAGGAGGAAGAGAACAAAAACTGTACATATAGAAGAATGAATAAAGAAGATGCTAGGGTTTATAATAGCCTATATATAGGCAGAGATAGACAAAAACGAATGGACATATTGAATTGGGTCGAAACGATAACGACGACCCGAAAAGACCGTTTTGTTCCTAAAACGAAAGTAGGTCATCCCATATATCAAAATATAGATTTTTGATATTTTTAAACTGAATGGAACTAATTTCAAATCTTAACTCCATTGTATACAGAAGTTAGCTTTTAAAATCAGATTATATTCATTTAAATTCTTTTTGTGACGACCCGCCTTTCTACTACCAGAAAGACGTATCATCATTAAGAAAGAAAGGGATGAGAAAATAGAAAAGATAGAGAAGAAAGAACAACAACATCAGAATCTCACAGCGGAATGGAACAAAATATAATATATCACATACCTATTACATAATTTTACATATATCAGAGCTATACAGATCATACAACACATACTAGACAGTTATAAACACCTGTCTAGTTAACACAAGTCAATATACAATACAGATAATCAGCTCAGAGATATCAACACAGCGGAACACCATATATATACATATATCTACAACGTAGAAGCCTCCTGCTCCATTGCTCCTCTAGAATTCGTCAAATCTAACCTGAATCCCTTGGCTACCCGTAAAAATTTGGGTACCCGAGAGTTTATGAAAAAAAAATAAACTCTGGGTCAGACATGGGTCTGGTATGAGTAAACGGTTTACGGTTGTTTAACTTTGAAAAAAAACATTTGAAAATAAAGGTATCACGTAAGACTCCCCACAAATAAATACGGGTAAGTTTTTACCTTACGCTAACCAAAACATTTCATAGGAAATCCAGTGATATCATAATAGTGTCTAGGGTTTTCAAATAAATAGAAAATAGCCGAAATTGTTACATCTATTAAATTCCAGCTACTAGCCACCAAAGTGGGTAATACAAATCAAAACCGTAGGGTCTCGTAGGTAAAATGGATTTCCAACAATGGCAGAGCTACTGGGGTACCGCCCGTCACAGTACGGGGCCTAGATCACCGTACAGAGGATTACTCCCTTCATCCCCTGCAACACAAGGCCGGAACCATTCCTTACTGAACAATCCCGAACAAGATATACCCCGCAGTTGGCGCGACCAACCGCTCACTAAGCTGAAATATATAAGGGACATCTAGACAGGGGAAATATCTTGTCCTGCTTAGGCATGACCCACCTAACCTTGCTGCATCTCCTCTGTTTTAGCCATTCCCGGTTGATGAGGCTTGAGGCTGCGATTACCTTTAAAGAACATATCACTTAGAATGCTCACCGTCCGCCTCACGATGTGCTGAAAGCATTCAATCCATACAAGTTCGTTCCGGGTTCGAACGAAACCGAAGGCATTATCTCGTTACACTCATTTTGGAATCACCCTTAGAGTCAACGACGATAACCCTTGCATTCTGAAAGCATCATCTCGATCTTCATTTCAGGATTCACGACCTAACGTTTAAATTGGATTGATGTGGTTTTCGGAGAATCAAATTTGATTCTTCCAATCCCGGTCTCATCGAATCCAAACGCCATTTTAAGGGCCAAGTTGTCTAATTAACTTAACAGTTAATTTTAAGTTATAATTCAAACAACATTTATCACAGATAAACATATACAGTCATCATAGATATATCACAGCATAGAGAGCATCACAGAATATCATCAAATAAATACCACAATTAGATATTCTACATACACAACAATTTATAAGCAATCATCTTAAATTCTCATTTGTAATAAATTTTGATTTAAATCAATTACATCAGAATTAATTACTCAACCCTGTTTTATTGATTAACAGTTTATTTCTTATTTCCTTTCAAGCTATTTGAATCAATAGATCATTCATAATTAATTACAAAATCTTAATTACTTAGTAACTTATTTTATTTTCCACTACTTAATTGACTAATTCTTAACTAAATTATTTGACTTTAATTACTATTCTTTTAATCATTAATTACTATCTAAATTGCTATTTAATAACTTGATTACTTATTTGTTAACTTCTAATTACTTAATTAATCATTTATTTAACCTCAGTAATTAAATCTTATAATTACTTATAATTTATCACTAATTACAATTAAAAGTGATTATTCTTAATATTTCCTGAGGATGATGATTTTTAAATTAACATTTAAAGGGTTTATTAAATTTGAAGTTCAATCATATTACTAAGAACAACCCAACATTAATTTACTTTATACTTAATTAAACCGACTACTTAATTAAGAGCTTAACATTTTAAAGAATTTCATTAAAATAAATAACTTATATTTAAGTTTTTTAAAAGCTTGAAACTAGTAAACGTTATTAAGATTCAAATGTTTGTAGTTTGTAAAATAAACTGTTAACTAACTTAAAGAACAGATCTGCAGAAATCAAAAACCCGAGTTCTCCACCATCAAGACGCGTATGCTACTTTGAGTTACTCCCCGAAATCACCGAGCCCCCCTCTTTACGCATCCTTCTTCCTCCCCCATTCTTATTTCCCTTTTTATTTCTGTAAGTTAAACGTTTACATAAACATGAACATTAGGAAATTACACTCGAACACGGCAAAGTAACTCGAAGTTTCTCCACTTTCGCTCGAGTACGCCTCGCGTCCGTTGAAAACCCAACAGCCACGTTGACACGACACGCCCACACCACCGTGCACGTGCACGGTGGTCCGCCTCCCCTGCGGCGACTCGCGTCCATCCCCACAACCCACGAAACACCTCTAGACTCAAAATCTAAACCCAGATTTCAATTACAAGCCGAAACGAAAAATTCGACCTGTAGCTCGACATGGCAACAACAACGCCACTGACAAATCAATCGCACGGCCACCACACATCACCGGAGGTGATGAAAATTCACCTGAACGTCACTCACATCTCCCCCTAACTCCTCCAAAAATCACACTACACTCGGTTGCCTTTTGGAGCCGCAAACTAATTTTTTATAGTGCATTGGAAAATAGGAGCTTAAACCCTATTCTATATTCAAACTCAAAACATATGCATTTGAAAAATAAATTGACATTTTTCTTGAATTAAAAGGTTTACAAACTTGCTTCCTGTAAATTTACAGAAATTAAAATTAACTAAATCTCCTAAAATTGACAAAAACCCATTTTTGACTCATTTTAAAACTGCTCTATTGCTCTTCGCTTAAAAATCAAGATTTTTATGTTAAAAATCATAATTATGTTTATAAAAATTAAATATGATATTGGATTTACGAATTTCAACCTTTGAATTTTAAACTTTGATTTCCTTTTTAACCTGTAGTTTGAAAATACAGAGTTAATAACATGTTGTTAAACTTTAAACATGTTTGCAGGCTTTGTTCCATATAAACAAACTCGAATTAGCTAACTACCAAGTTCAAATGGTTATATAAATAAGTTTTGTAAATATATTTGCTTTATTTTGTACAAAACTTGAAATACTAATCAACAACAACTATGAAAGCTTCCAGTGCAAACAAACATATACAGAACAGTATGTTTAAACTACATCAACACATATCATTAATAAGCAAATATACAAGATAAGGTTGAAATTAGTTTGTTTACTCACCAATCAAAACTTTGAACAGAAATGATGTTGAAGAAAACACTTGCAGGTGAAGCTTTCCTGAAACTCTTCTTTGTTTCTTTTTTCCATTGTTTGTTTTTTAGTTTTTCCTTTTAGTTTAAGTTTTGTTCAGTGTTAATAAATAAACTGAAAGTTTATAGGTGATATATATAGATGCTTGAACAATACAGGTTGTAACTGGACAGTTGTATTTGTTTGTATTGTCATTTTCTTTTAATTGGTTAAGATATAAATACCTGCAGTATGAAATGATATAGGTGATTTCGGCTACATGTACTTGTTAAACAAGATGTTAGGCTAATAAATGTTTATGCTTTTAATTATGATAGCAAGCAATAAATGTTTACTGATAGTTGCAACTTGTACAAAGATATTTATGTTATTTCGGCTAGGCATGCTATGTAAGATACATGTTTTAATTTTTCTTTGAAGTGTAAACTTGTTTTATATTGAAGTGAACCTTGTTTTCTTATGCATAAATGTTTTCCAGCAGCTTGAAGTTTATTACTGGTTTACATTTATTTTTAGTGAAACCTGCTTTTAAATTTTGTTTTTTATTTGTTAAGTACAACTTGTCTTGTTTCTTTGCATCATCCCTCTTGCATATACAGGTTATATTTTCAACTTTCTGATATGATTGCTTAAAAGTGATTGTTAACATATTGGTTTATTTATATTGATAGTTATATTTTATATGAAATTGTATACTTGTTCATATGATGTTTTTAACATTTTTATTAAGGATGTTGTGTTGTACAATTTGAATTTTGAAGATTATTGTTTGACTAAAATACTTGTATTTATATATTTCAAATTATAATTTATATTTGTATATTTATATTACTTTGATTACATCTTATAATTTATTATTACTTTTTATACTAGTTTTGAATGTTTATGCTTATAATTAGTTATATTGTTTTTAAACTTATGTGTTAGATTTCCATGTTTATGTTTAATATTACTATGTTTGTTTATTTTAAACACTATTATTTAAAAACTAAAATTGTATTCATATAAATTATCAAATAATAAAATATTGGATCTTTGATTTGATTTTATTGAATAAGGCAGATTTGTTTTAATGGTTTTGAACTATTTAATTTTAAATTTTCAAATCAAAACTTTCTTTTATAAAACATATAACTGTTAAATAACCAAAATCTCATCAAGTTAAACATTGACAAGCTTATATTTAATTTAAATTAGATTAAATATTTATTAAAATATGCTGTCAAAATTCCGGGTTGTTACATTCCTCCCCCCTTAAAAGAATTTCGTCCCCGAAATTAAAACAACAGTTAATTCACAAGTTTTATATTAACAATCCAAACATACGTATCATTCATACAATAACAAACAAACAAACAGCCTATTCTAACAAACAATACTAGTTATCCGAACATGAATCCGGATAACCTTCCCTAAAAATTATCGAGAGTTGTTTTCTCGATGATCAATAATCCCAACTGGATTCCTGACCACAGTTAAATTTGATTCAACCTCCAAATTCCTGAATTACTAGTTTAACAATTAATGATGAATCATGAACAAATTTCCTGAGATGGGTTATATGGAATATACAATACATTCCAGATATTCACTCTGGCAGTTCAATTCTGAGATCTACAGTATTAAAATTTTATTGACTTCTTTACAGAATTTCAATATCTATTTTAATCAGGCCCGTACGATGTACATATACCATTCGTACGCAATATAAAATTTGATCGCTCGCTCGATCACACAATTTCTTTTCCGAACTAGTATTGTCCACCCGACTTCCTAGTGTGGACTCAGATCTGTTTTCTTGATCAAAACTGTCATTCTCCTTGCATAGTCATAACTATGATAGAGAATTTTCTAGAACCAATCAAAATCCAAAACCATGGTTCGTCGTAAAAAATCGAGTGGAAAATCCTAACTCGGATTGATATAACTATCTCGAAATTCTGTGCTCGAATCTGGATCATATTGTTATACGAATAAAATAATATACGTACATCCTACGTATTTATATCCATTGATTATCAACCATATCAAATTTTCTTTTATTCACATTATCCTGAGTCTATCCACTTGGAATAAATTTTTCCCAATATCAAATTTTACTTAAGAGTTTCACCATCTATTTCTTAAGTTTTAATATAAGCATTATATATTCTCTTATATTATTACTCTACCACTATAGCCTTTATATCCTCTTATATTCCATTATTTTCAATTTGAATTTCTAATTCCATGTGAATTTAAATTTTCTTCAACTCTGAATATTAAATTTTTATTGACTATCTTCCATTCATAACTGATTTTTATCATTATTTTAAATTAATTTCATCCACTAATTTATTTTAAATTTCCAATTTGAAAATCTTTCTAATGCTAATAATTTTTTTTATATATATATAGTTTTCAAATTCTGAAATTTTTTGACAGAGTCTCCATTCGCCTAGCATTACATATTTCCATAAGCACATATGTATAGTTTCAACACTTAGTACAATTACTTCCATCAAATTTTCAAATCATTCCTTTTAGTTAAAGTGATTTTCACTTACTTGCTTAGACATATAATCCATTTGAGCAAAACAAACTCATATTCAAAATCATCCTATTTTGCTTCCAATAATTCATAGAATTTATCTAATTCTCATTTACTTCAAACAACCCATTTCCATATGCAATTCAACAATATTATTGTGAATAGATAATCACTTAAGCTTATAACACATTTTAAATTGATTCCAACTTAATTTACACTTGACTCCATCCCAATTAATTTATTCACAATCCTTTCATTGCATTTTCTTTCACTTCAACATGTTTCATTCCAAACCATTTTTTTTTTAAAACTTGACAACCAATGTTTTAAATAATCATTTCACTATTTACTTAATTCATTTATTTTCTTCAAACTGTTCCACCCAACAACTTAGGTTTATTCTATTTCACTAATTCCCATTCAAATCTTTGATTTGATTTTCTTTTGATCAAATCCCAATTATTTACTGATTACTTTATTCTTTTATCCATTCTTAAAATTACATGAACAATTTATTATTAAATTTATAATAAAGTCATTTAATTTATGCTTAAATTAGACTTGTTTACAACTCACACCAATTCTGTTTTAATCCAATTCACTACTTACTTTGGTTTTACATTTACTTATTTATTTAAGAATTTTATTTTATTCAAGTTTTATTTATAACTCGTCTGAGTTCATTTAAATTCAATTTTATGTTAACTCAGCTTCAGTTAAATTTAGCTACTTACCATTCCTTAAATTTATTTCTCAATATATGAGCTCAAAACCCTTTTTTTTTTCTTTATCTACTTAACAACTTATATTACTCATTTGGTCATTTCATCTTATAATCATAATTTCAGATTATTTATATATATCACTTACTGTCTTAAAGTATAAATTTCCACCTCATAATTTACAATCATTTTACCTTCAAATGTTATATCCAATTAAGTCCGTTTTGAACTTCAATTCCATTTAACTTATCTCAGGTTAGACTCAAATATATTTTCTTTCTTTCATTTTCTTAAATTAAATTTTAATTCCGGGATTATAATTCCCAATTTCATCTTATTAATATCAACTTTACCTTATAGGTTTAATAGTTGATTCATCTAAACTTACACATTATTAATTAGAATTCAATTGCCCGGTTCTCATTTCCAAACCATTTTAAACTAATAACTACACTAACCCATTTGGTATAGCAAATCAAATTTTCAACACTTGTTTTCACCAAACAAATTTTCTCTTTTTGAAACTCTCTAAAACAACTTGTATACCCAACAAGCCCAAATAATATCCTGATAGCAATCCATCACTTTAGAAACTCGAAAATGAATACTAATGATGTGGCCATCATCATCAGGATTATTTTCCAGCGACTTAAAGTGAGTTCAGTGCTTCCTTGCTTTCACAAATTCTTCCCAAAACAATTTCCATTCAATCATATTTTTCCAAAACAATACTCCATTATTGCGTTCAACTCTTTGAAAAAAAATATTTCAAACATTTCCAAGATTTTTAAATTTCCAAATTCCTTTGTTTAAATTTATTTAAACATCTTCCAAGTTTCCGGGACTTAAATTCTAGTTTAATCAGATTTCAGTTATATTCCTTTTTATTTAAAATCATTCTTAAATAATTTTATTTGGTCACTCACATTTAAATTTTTATTTGATTGTACTATTAATAATCAAACATCCAAGTATATATAGTTATTTCACAAAAATATTTCCTTATATCAAAATACAATTTTGGGTAAAATTATTTCACTTACCCTACCTTTAAAAACAATACTGTGTCGGTCAATCTTGTTTAAGAGTTTAGGAATCCCTATCGATGAAATGGCGTCCCACACATCGACCAGAATCCATAAACACTCAACAGATAAATCAACACAATATAAAAACAATTTTATATTCACTAACAAATACGCGCTCATATCTCTTAATACGCTCAAACTCATTTTAGAGTTTTACAAACTCTATTCTATGAGTAATCACTACCAGAGCCAAGGTTATCACCAACCTATGCTCTGATACCAACTGTGACGACCCGCCTTTCTACTACCAGAAAGACGTATCATCATTAAGAAAGAAAGGGATGAGAAAATAGAAAAGATAGAGAAGAAAGAACAACAACATCAGAATCTCACAGCGGAATGGAACAAAATATAATATATCACATACCTATACATAATTTTACATATATCAGAGCTATACAGATCATACAACACATACTAGACAGTTATAAACACCTGTCTAGTTAACACAAGTCAATATACAATACAGATAATCAGCTCAGAGACATCAACACAGCGGAACACCATATATATACATATATCTACAACGTAGAAGCGTCCTGCTCCATTGCTTCTCCAGAATTCGTCAAATCTAACCTGAATCCCTTGGCTACCCGTAAAAATTTGGGTACCCGAGAGTTTATGAAAACAAAAATAAACTCCGGGTCAGACATGGGTCTGGTATGAGTAAACGGTTTACGGTTGTTTAACTTTGAAAAAAAACATTTGAAAATAAAGGTATCACGTAAGACTCCCTACAAATAAATACGGGTAAGTTTTTACCTTACGCTAACCAAAACATTTCATAGGAAATCCAGTGATATTATAATAGTGTCTAGGGTTTTCAAATAAATAGAAAATAGCCGAAATTGTTACATCTATTAAATTCCAGCTACTAGCCACCAAAGTGGGTAATACAAATCAAAACCATAGGGTCTCGTAGGGAAAATGGATTTCCAACAATGGCAAGGCTATTGGGGTACCGCCTGTCACAGTACGGGGCCTAGATCACCGTACCGAGGATTACTCCCTTCATCCCCTCCAACACAAGGCCGGAACCATTCCTTACTGAACAGTCCCGAACAAGATATACCCCACAGTTGGCGCGACCAACCGCTCACTAAGCCGAAATATATAAGGGACATCTAGACAGGGGAAATATCTTGTCCTGCTTGGGCATGACCCACCTAACCTTGCTGCATCTCCCCTGTTTTAGCCATTCCCGGTTGATGAGGCTTGAGGCTGCGATTACCTTTAAAGAACATATCACTTAGAATGCTCATCGTCCGCCTGACGATGTGCTGAAAGTATTCAATCCATACAGGTTCGTTCCGGGTTCGAACGAAACCGAAGGCATTATCTCATTACACTCATTTTGGAATCACCCTCAGAGTCAACGACGATAACTCTTGCATTCTGAAAGCATCATCTCGATCTTCATTTCAGGATTCACGACCTAACGTTTAAATTGGATTGATGTGGTTTTCGGAGAATCAAATTTGATTCTTCCGATCCCGGTCTCATCGAATCCAAACGCCATTTTAAGGGCCAAGTTGTCTAATTAACTTAACAGTTAATTTTAAGTTATGATTCAAACAACATTTATCACAGATAAACATATACAGTCATTATAGATATATCACAGCATAGAGAGCATCACAGAGTATCATCAAATAAATATCACAATTAGATATTCTACATACACAACAATTTATAAGCAATCATCTTAAATTCTCATTTGTAATAAATTTTGATTTAAATCAATTACATTAGAATTAATTACTCAACCCTGTTTTATTGATTAACAGTTTATTTCTTATTTCCTTTCAAGCTATTTGAATCAATAGATCATTCATAATTAATTACAAAATCTTAATTACTTAGTAACTTATTTTATTTTCCACTACTTAATTGACTAATTCTTAACTAAATTATTTGACTTTAATTACTATTCTTTTAATCATTAATTACTATCTAAATTGCTATTTAATAACTTGATTACTTATTTGTTAACTTCTAATTACTTAATTAATCATTTATTTAACCTCAGTAATTAAATCTTATAATTACTTATAATTTATCACTAATTACAATTAAAAGTGATTATTCTTAATATTTCCTGAGGATGATGATTTTTCAATTAACATTTAAAGGGTTTATTAAATTTGAAGTTCAATCATATTACTAAGAACAACCCAACATTAATTTACTTTATACTTAATTAAACCGACTACTTAATTAAGAGCTTAACATTTTAAAGAATTTCATTAAAATAAATAACTTATATTTAAGTTTTTTAAAAGCTTGAAACTAGTAAACGTTATTAAGATTCAAATGTTTGTAGTTTGTAAAATAAACTGTTAACTAACTTAAAGAACAGATCTGCAGAAATCAAAAACCCGAGTTCTCCCCCATCAAGACGCGTATGCTACTTCGAGTTACTCCTCGAAATCACCGAGCCCCCCCTCTGTACGCATCCTTCTTCCTCCCCCATTCTTATTTCCCTTTTTATTTCTGTAAGTTAAAGTTTACATAAACATGAACATTAGGTTACACTTGAACACGGCAAAGTAACTCGAAGTTTCTCCACTTTCGCTCGAGTACACCTCGCGTATGTTGAAAACTCAACAGCCACGTTGACACGACACGCCCACGCCACCGTGCACGTGCACGGTGGTCCGCCTCCCCTGCGGCGACTCGCGTCCATCCCCACAACCCACGAAACACCTCTAGACTCAAAATCTAAACCCATATTTCGATTACAAGCCGAAACGAAAAATTCGACCTGTAGCTCGACATGGCAACAACAACGCCACTGACAAATCAATCGCGCGGCCACTACAGATCACCGGAGGTGATGAAAATTCACCTGAACGTCACTCACATCTCCCCTTAACTCCTCCAAAAATCACACTACACTCGGTTGCCTTTTGGAGCCGCAAACTAATTTTTTATAGTGCATTGGAAAATAGGAGCTTAAACCCTATTCTAGATTCAAACTCAAAACATATGCATTTGAAAAATAAATTGACATTTTTCTTGAATCAAAAGGTTTACAAACTTGCTTCCTGTAAATTTACAGAAATTAAAATTAACTAAATCTCCGAAAATTGACAAAAACCCATTTTTGATTCATTTTAAAACCGCTCTATTGCTCTTCGCTTAAAAATCAAGATTTTTATGTTAAAAATCATAATTATGTTTATAAAAATTAAATATGATATTGGATTGACGAATTTCAACCTTTGAATTTTAAACTTTGTGTAACGTCCCGGAAATTTTCGACTTTCGAAAATTCAACATCGATACTCACTTTATCGACTGCCGAGAAATCGAAGGCCGGAAACCCGAAATGTTATGGTTTAAGAAAAGGAAAGACAGAAGAAGAGAGAGAAAGATAGAAAATAGAGGGAAAAGAAATAGAAAATAGAACGGAACAGAAAACAACAGAACAACATCAGAATCTCACAATTCGCAGCGGAACAACATATAATAATAAATGAATAATCTTTAAACAAAGAACTATATCAGTTATTACATTTTATACATTACATTACATCATCATCAGAGTGTACAACAACAACAACATCAAACAGCGGAAAAGAAATACTATATACTAGTAATACGCCATGCCATCCAGCTTGCCTCCAGCAACTCCAGAATATCCAGAATATCCTGATAAACCTAACTCTTAACTGCCCGTGTGGAAATTGGTGGGCACCCAGAGTTTAGGAAGGAAAACAATAAACTCCGAGTCAGTCATGTGACTGGTGTGAGAACTCAAAACAGTTTATTTATCTTTAAAATCAAATAGAAGAATATTTTTAAGTCAATTCGCAATGCTTTTAAAAATGAGACTACCATAAGACCTCCCGCCACACACACAATGCAAACGCAGACTTGGAGGAGATTTCTTCTTATGTTAGTCAAAGATGCTTGATACGCATTTAAAAAGAACATTTCATATTATTATTAGTGCATAGTGTAGGAAACAATTTCGAAAGTAGAATATAAATCTTAGCCAGCATAGGTACCATTATAGTATGCTTACTATAGCTACCATATTAAATGGCAGGTTCTACAACTAAAACCGTACAAGTCTCGTATTGTTTCTTTGGATTTCCAACGAATGATCAGGCCAAGGAACTTCCCATTGCCACATGAGAATGCCTCTGGATGGACATCCCCGAGAAACAAACCAGATCTCTACCAACACAAGGCCGGGTTACCCCTAACTGAGTAACAACTGACCGAATATGCCATCCCCCGGTCCTTTGGGACCTTTCAACCGAGCGCTCGTAATCAATTCACACAATCATAAAGTGTTTTCAACATGAGTAAGTATCTGGGCTCCATACCATGATACTACCCTTCCAGAAGGAAATGCACATATCCTAAAGGGCGCTACCCCTCATAACCTTACTGCATCTTTCCTGTTTTGACCATTCCGGGGTGTGAGGCTCGACGAAGTCACGTCCACAAAAACATACTTTATACAAAAGCCATGCTTTGGGTCAACAAATGATCATAGAAATGATCACCAAGATAGACGATCAAATAAACGATCCTATCACAAATAATCAACACAATGATCATTTCACAGCAACACTCAGCATGTCACATTACCAAATTGGGAATATATCGCTGATAACATTCAACTACATTTGTAAGAAATCTGCTTTATATCTCAATTTGTAATGTCAGACATACAATCCATACAAGTCTGTTCCGGGCTCGAACAAAACCGAAGGCACTTACAAAGAAGTCCTTGCAACCCGGATATCCACAATCCTGATCGAATCCCCCATCACATATGGAGAACTCTATACCGGAGCAACTCGGTGCAGAGTCAATCGACAGGTCATCTTATCGCTCTCGCAAATACCCGGTCTTCAACACCGATCTTCAAATGCAATTCATAACGACGTATCACATATTCGGAATGGGTTATACGACCCCATGGTCCTTTCCCGGTTAACCCGAATAGTGAGCGCTTATTCCAAAATAAGTGTGGCATTCAAATTCAACAAATCACAACAATTACCCATTCAAAGGGAAATATTGATAGTCGGTTATTGAACTATCAATGGATATGCACACATCACCAGTTTCCAAATAATTTTCCAAATTATTTATTTTCCAAAATAAAATATCTTTACAAGATATATAATTTCAAATTCTTTAAAAATAAATCAACATTTTATTTTTAACAAATTCCACTTTCTTTTATAAATTCCATAGTGAATTTATATTCCAAAATATCCATGCATATACGATTTCAACTATCCATTTTCAATTTATCTTCAAAAAGATAAATTCTCTAATATTCACTTTATATTGGAAAAACATTTCCATACTTATTTAATAAGTAATTCACGAACCTATTTATTTTCAACACTTGGAAAATATTCAATATACTTAAATCGAGATTAAGTATATATTTCATTCTTTAAGGAAATCATTCTCTTAAACATATTTATTTGGGCCAAAACGAATGTTACGTAAAACATTGTTACGACAACCCAAAATCACTAGTATAGGGATTCGAAATTAAAATAGATATATAAATCCCAATACTATACAAAACATTTTCTTTCGGAAATCATTTACTATAACAACAGTGTTATAGTCCACCATTTCCTTCTATTTCTCGAAAACATCCATTTCAACAATAAATGTCGAAATCTATGGTTTCGAATCTCAACACATTTAAAACATCGTTAGATCGTTTTAATTCTATTTAAAACATCAAATCTAAACATTTTCTTTAACATATTATTCACTATTCAAAAACGTGAATATACTACATTAACAAATTTCATCCTTTTATTCATTTTATTTCAAAGGATTATTCACAGTCAAAAACGTGAATATAACTCCATTAACAAGTTACAACAATTTACTTATCAAAATAAGTCGTTTACGAATTTATAAAACAACGTTTATAAATTCCTTTCTATTTATTTTATAACATCTTTCTTTATAAATTTTCTTTATTAACCTATTCACTTTATATCTCAATTATGAACCAAAAGTCCATATTATAAGTTAAACACTTATAATTTATTTCTTTGCAAAAATCGTTCCTTTGAACTTCATAATTATAAATCTTATAACTTATAAGATTCAATTATTTATCCCAAAACCATTATTTTAATAACTTCCCAAATTTTATAAACCTACTGCTTATAAAATTCCATTTATAACTTCACCGTTTATAATTCTATAAATTTCATTCATTTATGAAATTCATTCACAATTTATTCTAACACTTATAAAAACTCGTTTTATAATTCCAATATTTTAATTTATAAATATCAATTTACAATCTTTTATATAAATCAATTTATATTACTATTTTAAAACATCTTTAATCTCCTTTATAACTTCACCATTTTGATTTATAAAATAATCAAATTTTATAAATCCTATATTTTCAACTTTTTATAATAAATTCAAATCCCCAATTTTAAACTATTTTATAAAACCATTAACCCTATATTTTCAAAAATAAATCTTTAATCGTATTTCTCAAAATCATGATTTTTATAACTTCAAAAATTATAACGTTTATTTATTTAAAATGGATCAATTCCAAAAATATTCTATAAACGTATACTTTCAAAAATCACTTTTAAATCCTTTTAAAATTCCAAATTTGGTCCAATGATGCTACATACCAAATAGTCAATCACGATAACAACGATATCATATATCGATATGATAATCCATCAAATATCAAAATATCTGAAATCAAATAAATACTGTTGAGGAATCCAGTTGGATCCCTCCAACCTGTTTCCTACATCCACAAACATTAGCACAATACCAATTCCGCTCCAGTACGGAATTATCGCGGTATATGGGATTTAAAATATTATCCGCTTAATAGACGGCGCAATAGGGTCTCATCCGCTAACAAAAATGCGGGAAATCAACAACTGCAATATATACATATGCCAATATATATATATTGCTATTATATATAATACCAATTTCACTGTTTATGAAATATTCGCGGTATATGTTTTTAATAAATAACATCCGCTTACTAACGGCGCATAATGTCTATTTTAACAATCAATAGATAACAATCATCATTCAAACATGCATTCAAATATTTTAAATCTAACTATTTAAAATAAAATCGAAGCTGATTCGATTGAGTGAGAAGTTCTCACCTTGCTTTCAATTTCGTTTTCAGCTTTTATTTCGAATAAAATTAAACGAGCGTTTAATTTTACCCGAAATTCTCACTAACTCCAAACGACTCCAATCCAATTCCATCGCGTAGTGCTCGTCCATACGATTCCAACGCAACTGGTTTCGTGCGTTTTCGACCTCGTATGAAAAAGTTATGATTTTTATAAGTTTTACAAAATTTTATTATAATAATTTACAACTAAATCATATAATTTAAACCTACATCTATCATCCACCATCCATTCCCTTCTTTCTTCAGATCTGGCCGTGCAACACCCCCCCCCCCTTTCTTCTTCGTTCACGCACGTTATCTCTGTTGTAGCCGAACCCATAGCCGTGCACTAGGGTTTAAAACGCACGCCACACCACTCGCTTCCACCACGATCAGGCACTACCTACAGATGCGCCTCTCTCCACTCCATGCTCGGCCCAAGTGGCTTCGAGCTCGGCCCTTCCTCGACCTTGAAAACCATGCACGAACTCGAGGACTTTGAGCTTTGATTGCCGTTGATTGGTGATGAAGTTCGCGATCATAACCGTTGAACACGAAGATCTCGCTGAGCTCTACAAGATTCTAGTTGAAAGTTTTATGAATGGTTGCTTGGATTTGAAGAAAACGAGGGAGGAAGTGGAGATGATTTCGGCCATTGATTCCATTAACTGGCGGCTAGGGTTTTAGAGTTTATTTTTTATTTTTATTTGTGAGGGGCTATTTATTGGAAATTATTCAAAACACTATTCATTCCGGAAATTCCGAACTCCGATTCACGCGCCGTAACCAGCGTTTCTAGGGTTTACCCCACGTTCCGGACACAATGGAACAGGTTTCGAAAGCTAATTCGGACATCTGTGTGAGTTATGGCAATAAACGTTCAATTTAAATTAAACCGATTTAAACGATTTTCTAGGCGTTTTAATTTGTACCGGACAAACGGTAAATCCAATTGACACGAAATTTTAAACCTTACAATAAAATCACATTACGGATCCGATGAAACTAGTTTTGTCGAAATCCGAGACTTTTTGAAAAATGGCTATTTTAACTCGCCAAATTAAAATTAAAAATAATTCGATGCGTTTCGAGCTGCCACGATCTAACGATAACTCCGATTGACACAAAAATTGAAATCCGGTAATAACTAACTATTACGGATCCAATGGAACTAGTTTCGTCCAATTCTGAGACTGTTCAAAAATTGACTAATTTCACTAGTCGATTAAATATTAAAATATTCAATTTTCACAAATTAACTCTTAATTCGATTTTAAAAGTTCTAAAATATCATTCTAACTTCAATATGATAAAATAAAATTTTACAAATCATTTTCAATCATATTTAACTCAATTTTCAATTATTCCCATAATTTCACATATTAAATTATCGATTTAATTATTCAATTAAATCCAATAAATTCGAAATAAAATTTATTCGACTTATAAATTCACTTATTAATATTTAAAATTAATTAAATATTCAAATTTCAATTACCAAAAATTCTGGGTCGTTACACTTTGATTTCCTTTTTAACCTGTAGTTTGAAAATACAGAGTTAATAACATATTGTTAAACTTTAAACATGCTTGCAGGCTTTGTTCCATATAAACAAACTCGAATTAGCTAACTACCAAGTTCAAATGGTTGTATAAATAAGTTTTGTAAATATATTGCTTTATTTTGTACAAAACTTGAAATACTGATCAACAACAGCTCTGAAAGCTTCCAGTGCAAAGAAACATATACAGAACGGTATGTTTAAACTACATCAACACATATCATTAATAAGCAAATATACAAGCTAAAGTTGAAATTAGTTTGTTTACTCACCAATCAAAACTTTGAACAGAAATGATGTTGAAGAAAACACTTGCAGGTGAAGCTTTCCTGAAACTCTTCTTTGTTTCTTTTTTCCTTTGTTTGTTTTTCAGTTTTTCCTTTTTGTTTAAGTTTTGTTCAGTGTTAATAAATAAACTGAAAGTTTATAGGTGATATATATAGATGCTTGAACAATACAGGTTGTAACTGGACAGTTGTATTTGTTTGTATTGTCATTTTCTTTTAATTGGTTAAGATATAAATACCTGCAGTATGAAATGATATAGGTGATTTCGGCTACATGTACTTGTTAAACAAGATGTTAGGCTAATAAATGTTTATGCTTTTAATTATGATAGCAAGCAATAAATGTTTACTGATAGTTGCAACTTGTACAAAGATATTTATGTTATTTCGGCTAGCATGCCATGTAAGATACAGGTTTTAATTTTTCTTTGAAGTGAAAACTTGTTTTATATTGAAGTGAACCTTGTTTTCTTATGCATAAATGTTTTCCAGCAGCTTGAAGTTTATTACTGGTTTACATTTATTTTTAGTGAAACCTGCTTTTAAATTTTGTTTTTTATTTGTTAAGTACAACTTGTCTTGTTTCTTTGCATCATTCCTCTTGCATATACAGGTTATATTTTCAACTTTCTGATATGATTGCTTAAAAGTGATTGTTAACATATTGGTTTATTTATATTGATAGTTATATTTTATATGAAATTGTATACTTGTTCATATGATGTTTTTAACATTTTTATTAAGGATGTTGTGTTGTACAATTTGAATTTTGAAGATTATTGTTTGACTAAAATACTTGTATTTATATATTTCAAATTATAATTTATATTTGTATATTTATATTACTTTGATTACATCTTATAATTTATTATTACTTTTTATACTAGTTTTGAATGTTTATGCTTATAATTAATTATATTGTTTTTAAACTTATGTGTTAGATTTCCATGTTTATTTTAATATTACTATGTTTGTTTATTTTAAACACTATTATTTAAAAACTAAAATTGTATTCATATAAATTATCAAATAATAAAATATTGAATCTTTGATTTGATTTTATTGAATAAGGCAGATTTGTTTTAATGGTTTTGAAGTATTTAATTTTATTCAAAACTTTTTTTATAAAACATATAACTGTTAAATAACCAAAATCTCATCAAGTTAAACATTGACAAGCTTATATTTAATTTAAATTAGATTAAATATTTATTAAAATATGCTTTCAAAATTCCGGGTTGTTACATTTTTAGTTGATTTTCATGGGTTTCAAGCTCGCATGATCAAATGATAAATCTGATTGCTACGAAACTTGAAATCTTACAATAATTCGCTATTACGGATCCGATGAAGTTGGTTTCGTAGAAATCTGAGACAGTGGCCTAAATGACTAATTTTCACATTAATTAAATAAATTATTATTAAATTGATTTAATCACCATTAAATTCATATTTAAAAGTTAACCACTTATCATTCTAGATTACATGAAAATTAATAATCTTTTAAAATAGATTATTCCATGTTAATCTCGAGATTTAAACATTACATTAATTTCAACATCAAATTACAACTATAATAAAATCCAAGTTAATTATATTTTAATTTTAATCAAAATCTTTTATTTCGATTTACATTCTTATTATTGAATCAACTATTACCTTATGAATATAATTAACATTAGTTTACATTTTATTACATTCATATTCTGCAGTTATCATCTTAACTCATATTAACTGCAATATTCACTTACATCAAATTTCAACAATTGATTCCGACAATTATTTTTTCCTTATTTACAGATTTTACCCAAATTAGTTTAACAATTATTTCAATTTACTGAAATTACATTAAAATAGTTGTCAGTAACATTCAAGCAACATTATTAAATCATAATCTAATTATTTTTCTCATAAATAGATCATAAATTTTAATTTCTCACAACATTAAGTTTCAAAATTAATTTAATTTAATATTATTAATTATAAAAATTACGGCTCGTTACACTTTCCTTCACTCAAAACTTTTCGTCCTCGACAAGGAACATGAAGGAATTAAGAAACTTGATATAGTTTTATTCAAATTATTCAATTTATAAACACTTTAAATTTACATCATTTAATTCAATAAGAATTTGAAAATAACTCAACTTATAAAATTTTCTAAGTCCTAAATTCAGGGAAAATTTTGGAAGTCTCTTTTACGCTTTTAGGTCCGAAAAAATAATAATATCAATAATTACCATATACATATATATTATGTTTCAATAATAAACATTTCAAACCATGGGAAAAACAAATAAAATATCGTTACAAAAACCGTAATCCGAAAATGTACCTACTTGCCGGGCAAGCAACTTTATTTATGAAACCAAAAGTAGTAGTTATTGCTTCCATAAACCTGTATCTCACTTGTATAATTCAAAGAGTTAAAATGATGTGAAAGAATAATATTTTGGTTGTTTCAAATCAATAGCACAAACAACGCAACAATATGAAATAATCATATACAAACAAAATATATGCAATCAAAGAAATGAATCATACATCCATAGTAACCAATGGTTTGTCCAAGTCAGACACATTTCATCATACAAGGGAGATGAATTATGTAATAAGTGTATCTTATGCTGAACAGCCTTCGATAATTACTTAATAGATTATTCATACAACCTTAAACAATTTGAAGTATCCTCTCCCAAACTTCCCACTAGCCAAACAATACAGAATCTAAATGTTATTTAAATTTGTTCTATTGGTTTACTTTTTACTCTTTTATTTAATTTCATTCAATCATACAATGTCATTTTTCCATTAATTTACATTCGTTTACATACATATGTTTTTTCCATTCAATTATTTAGAACATCAATAAATCAATTCTTAAAATATTATATAAGCTTCTTTGCAAATTTAATTCATAGTTATTATTTACTTATAAAACTTGATTCCTATTTAATACTAATATTCATTAGTGAATAAATTCATACTTAAGTTTCTATAACTTTTTATTCACATTCATTGTTTATATAGCCTGATTTCAATTTAATGAATCATTCAACTTAAGTCTCTTAACTTTTAAATTTACATTCATTCCTTCCTATATAGTATCATTTAATATTAAATATATTTATGAATCACTTCAACAATTTCTTAAGTTTATAATCCTTTACTTAAATAGCATTCACATATTACTATTCAATTTAATTATTAAGCATTTCAAAACATTAACTTATGTTTAAAACATTTCTTATACATTAAAATTCTTATTTATAGAAATAATTCCTTTTGAACACTTTCATTACTTAAGTTTTACTTGTATAATATTATACCACATATTCTTATTTAACTTTCAACTTTTAAACATTTCTGGTAAGTTTTATATATGTTTAGAATGTAAGTGAGTGTTATACAAATTATCTTATTCATTTTAGGTAACAAAAAGGTTCAATAATTTACAACTATTAAAATTTGACTTTCATATTCATTTGAACACTTAACTTCTAATTTCTTATTTCTCATTTTAGAAGTTTCCAACTACTAAAATAGTCAAGATTCCATTTCATTACAATAATTGAAATTCCTAATTTGTAGAAATTTGAGAACTAAATACCGGGTTCCAATTCAAATCATTTTAAAATATATACATGTGCTCATAATCTTTGTATATTAGATCATACTTAGAAAATTTAAAATTAAGATTTTTTTTCATCAAAACAAATGTGTAGTAAAGCTACTATAGTGGTCTTTCCACTTTGAAGCTCGAAAATGAATGTCGATGATGCGGCCGTCATCACCGAAATTATTTTCCAACGACAGAAGTGGGGAGTATAGAATTTGTTCCTTTTAAAATTCCTTTAAAACAGTTCATTCAAAACACTTTGAAAACATATATATCCGAAAATACTTCGAAATAATACTAATATTGTATTCCAAAATTTTTGAAACCAATTGCAAAACACAGGAGCTTAAGTTCTCAAATTTCCAATTCATATTCACTTATTTGTAAATCCCATTTCATAACCAATATTTATAAAATTTCACTTTTGAACAAACAAACATATCACAAACAACTATATCCATTTATAAAAATCATTCTTTTATATACAAAATATAATACTAGGTAAAATTATTTCATTTACCAATATTTCAAAACAATATTTTGTCGGTCTTCCATATTAAGAGTTTAGAAATCCCTATCGATGCCATAACGTCCTATATACCGACCAGTATTCATAAATACTAAATAGAACAAATTAATATAATATAAAAGCATTTTTATAACACTACCAAATACATTCTCTCATATATATATATACACACTTTCAAACAACTCATTCTTGTGTATTGGTACACTATCTCTAATGAGTTAACCCTGAACAGGCTAAGGTTATTGCTAAACCAAAGCTCTGATACCAACTGTATCGACCCACCTTTTTGGATGGTTTAAATCGACAATAAACCAAACATGTAAAACTCAAACATTCAAAAGGGAGGATTGTTAAAGGGGTAAATAAAGAAATAAGAGAATGAAAAGAAAACAAAACATAGAATCTCACAACGGAATGATGAATAACCAAATAAACAGTTCATGAAGCTATTTTACAAATACATTTGATTACACTTTTACAATACAATCAGAGTAATACATACAGCTAGGAAAATAGGATAATGCAGCGGAAAAACATGATGTAGTGGAATAATACTAATAGTATAATACTAAACTCCATCTTCATCCTCTAGAAATAGTCTTCAACACTGGAAAGCTCAGGCAGACCCGAGCGTGGTGAAAAGACAAAACACTCGAGTCAAAACTAAAAAATCTTACGTAAGTTAAATCAACTTAAATAAATATGAGTGCATCGGCTTCAGAGATGTTTCTCGTATCCAGTTATGACGCGTGTGTAATAACTTAAGAGATGTTCATGATTTCAATCTCCTAAGGATCCGTTAAATTTTTTATATGAAGTAATGTATGCTATATATATAATGTCTATCAGTAAAGTAAAGTATTAAAATAGTGTTAAGGCATTACCCATATCCATCTTAACACATTTTATAAATGTTGTAGTCTATACAGTACTGTAAACTCCACCAAATCGGTGGGCTATCAGGGAGCACTCCATACGTACGACACAAACCAAAATCGTAGTGGGTTCGTTAAGGCATATGACAAGGCATGCGAAGCAGTACCCATGGTAGGATTATACCATTTTGCACTTCCGGATTGGTGGTAATGCGTAGCAGTTGCTACCGCTCACCTCGGAACACACTCCCATAATCAGATCGAGGGGTGGCCTCCAATCAATCTCAAAGTAACAGATATGCTATCCAAGATATGTGACCAATCGGAGTAGCGACCTCACTTGGCCCGGTATAGCTCCTGTTTTAGTCATATCAAACTGACCCGTGGGGGTCAGGGCCGTGTTCATATCTCATACAGTAGCATTAGCTAAACCATCCTACTTCATTCTGGATTCTTCAACGCATGCATAGTTGTTAAAGTGGTTTCGGAATTGGTAGAGAGTATGACAATATCCGACCGCGATCTCTTTAACAACCAAATGCTTAAATTTTTCACACCGTGGTCATTTTATAAAGCATTTTAAATAATGTATCCGGAAAAACACATTATACCTTTATATCAAGATATCTATATACTTATTCCAAAAGTATAAATATATTCAGAAATACTAAGGAAGATTTTTCAATCAATTTCGAAAATAATTTATAAATCTCTTTCAAACAATTTATAAACCATTTATAAGCCTTAAAACCATTTATAAAGCTATTTACAAAATTCCAAACACTCTACAACTCTTCCCCTTTCATAACTTCTGCACAATTCCATTAAAACGTTTCCAAATACCCTTTCACAAGTTCTTTTATAAAACACATTTATAAATCCTTTAAAACCTTTTATAAATCCCTTTAAAAAAATCCATTATAAAAATCCTTTAAAAAAAATTCTTTTTATGAATCCATTATAAAATCTCTTATAAAGCCCTTTTATAAAATTCTTGTAAAACCATTTACCAAATTCTAAAATCTTTTATAAAATCTTTTATTTATTAAAGTTATTTATAAAAGTCTATATTTATTATCTTAAATCAAACTAAGTTTATTAGATTAAATGAAATTTAAATTATTATTCAAAACTATACTAAATATTTTATTAAATTAAATTTTGAATTATTAAAAAATATATTTAAAACTAAATAAAATTGTAAGTTAAAATCTTAAATTTACATTTAAAACTATATATTAACTTATAATTTGATGCTTTAAAACATATAAAATAAATTATTTTTCAAACATAAATTTTTAAATAAAATAATTAAATAATAATCATAAATCAAACATACTTTACCGTTTAGGAAATAATTTAAAATCGACCAACGACGTTTATCCATGGTCAAGTGATAGGGTATGTTTAATTTCAACCCCAAAATAGTTAAATTTTCTAGATATATATCATTTCAACCCGTATCACGAATCAACAATTTCCAAATCAATAAATTCGCTTCGGTTATCATTTCAACCCATAATGATTTTTCCTAATCTATAAGATCGTTCGGGTATGTATCTTTTCAACCCATAGTGATTACTGGGATACAAACATCCCATCATCCAAAATGTCAACAAAAAAACATCCATCATAATCAACATCCAACTCAGCCAATAAATTACAACAATTGACTAGTTATCAATATCAGGTATTTAACTATCAATTTAATTTCAATATTAATTTAAATGGCAATTTAATTCGAAATTTCAAATTTAATTAAAATGTCAAATTAAACACCAAACAACAATCAATAATATTCTTATCATATCTTAAATTCAAATTAACTAACATAAGATGGTTTAGTAGTTGTGAGTGGGTTAAGTCACTCACCATTGATTTACAGTCGATTTAAAAATTCAAATAAAGCCTTAAAATCCAACAATCTCAGAATGCGGCCAAACCTATTCTATATTGTTTGGAGTTCCAATACGATCCCAACGAAAGAAACCGCGTCCAAATCCGAGCTTGTGTGAAAAAGTTATGACATTTAGAACATTTAAAAATTTAAATTTAAAATTTAAATTGAATGAGGGCAAAATCGTAATTTGCTATACCTTCTACAACCCTATTCGTAACGCATACGTGCATGGACCATCCGCCTCCAACCTTGTCAACCATTAATCGCTGCTGCCATGGCCCATTCCTCCTAGATCACAGCACCTCGCCGCGACGCCCTGGCCGAGCTGCCTCACCCAGTGCCTGCGCCTCCACCTCCAATGGCTCCTACAGCCCCCACCAAGACACGGCCACCACCCCTACCAAGCCATTTTATGGTGAACCTCATCATCTCAGAGATAAACTAACACCATGGATCAACTCCTCTCGGCCTCCTCAATGCTCTAGCATCACCCAATCACCAAACGGTCGACGATCCAATGTTAAATCCCAAGCCCTAATATGGATGGTCGAGGCTTCTTGAACGATTTCTGGGGCCATCCGGTGGGCTATCAATGCCGTAGTCTATACAGTAATGTAAACTCCACCAAACCGGTGGGCTATCAGGGAGCACTCCATATGTACGACATAAACCAAAATCGTAGTAGGTTCGATAAGGCATATGACAAGGCACGCAAAGCAATGTCCAGGGTAGGATTCTACCATTTTTCCCTCCCAGATTGGCGGTAATGCGTAGGATCTACTACCGCCCACCTCGAAACACACTTCCATAATCAGATCGAGGGGTGGCCACCAATCAATCACAAAGTAACAGATATGGCATCCAAGAAATGTGACCAGTCGGAGTAGCGACCTCACTTGGCCCGGTATAGCTCCTGTTTTAATCATATCAAGCTGACCCACGGAGATCACGACCACGTTCATACCTCATGCAGTAGCGTTCGCCATACCATCCTACTTCATTCTGGATTCTCTACCATGTGCACAGTTGTTAAAGTGGTTTCAGAATTGGTAGAGAGTATGACAATATCCGACCCCAGTTTCTTTAACAACCAAATGCTTGTATTTTTCACACCGTGGTCATTTTATAAAACACTTTAAATAATAAATCAAGAAAAACACATTATACCTTCATATCAAGATATCTATATACTTATTCCAAAAGTATAAATATATTCAGAAACACCGAGGAAGATTTTTCAATCAATTTCTAAAATAATTTATAAATCTCTCTCAAACCATTTATAAACTATTTATAAGCTTTAGAACCATTTATAAAGCTATTTATAAAATTCCAAATAGTTTACAACTCTTCCCCTTTCATAACTTTTATACAATTCCTTTAAAACGTTTCCAAATACCCTTTTACAAGTTCTTTTATAAAACCCATTTATGAATCCTTTAAAACCTTTTATAAATCCCTTTTAAAAATCCTTTATAAAAATCTTTTTAAAAAATTTCTTTTTATAAAATCCATTATAAAATCTTTTACTATGCCCTTTTATAAAATTCTTATAAAACCATTTACCAAATTCCAAAATCTTTTCTATTAAAGTTATTTATAAAAGTCTATATTTATTATCTTAAATCAAACTATATTCATTATATTAACTTAAATTTAAATTATATATTAAAACTATATTAAATATTTTATTAAATTAAGTTTTAAATTATTTAAAATATATATTTAAAACTAAATAGAATTATAAGTTAAAATCTTAAATTTACATTTAAAACTATATATTAATTTATAATTTGAAGCTTTAAAACAGATAAAATAAATTATTTTCCAAATATAAAATTTTAAATAATATCATTAAATAAAATTTATAAATCAAACATACTTTACCGTTTACGAAATAATTTAATACCGACCAAAGGCGTCCGTATATAAATTTCTATCCATGGTCGAGTGATAGGGTATGTATCATTTCAAACACAAAATAGTTAAAATTTTCAGATATATATCATTTCAACCCATATCACGAATCAACAATTTCCAAATCAATAAAATCGCTTCGGTTTATCGTTTCAACCCATAACAATTTTTCCTAATCAATAAGATCGTTCGGGTATGTATCATTTCAACCCATAGTGATTACAGAGATACAAACATCCAATCATCCAAAATGTCAACAAATAAACATCCATCAGAGTCAACATCGAAATCAGCCAATAAATCACAACAATTGATTAGTTATCAATATCAGGTACTTAATTATCAATTTACTTTCAATATTAATTCAAATGGAAATTTAATTCGAAATTTTCAATTTCAATTAAAATGGCAAATTACACTACCAAACAGCAACCAATAATATTCTTATCACATCTTAAATTCGAATTAACTAACATAAGATGGTTTAGTTGTTGTGATTGGGTTAAGTCACTCACCATTGATTTGTAGTCGATTTAAAAATTCAAATAAAGCCTAAAAATCCAACTATCTCAAAATGCAGCCAAACCTATTGCACATTGTTTGGAATTCCAATACGATCCCAATGAAAGAAACCGAGTCCAAATTCGAGCTCGTATGAAAAAGTTATGATATGTAGAACATTTAAAAATTTAAATTTAAAATTAAAATAGAAAGAGGGCAAAATCGTAATTTGCTATACCTTCTACAACCCTAATCGCAATGTATACGTGCGCGAACCATCCGTCGCCAACCTTTTCAACCACTAATCGCTGCTGCCACAACTCGTTCCTCCCAGATCAGAGCACCTCGCCGCGACTCCCTGGCCGAGCCGCCTCAACCAGTGCGTGCTCCTCCATCTCCGATGGCTTCTACAGCCCCCACTAAGACACGGCCGCTGCCCGTTTCGAGCCATTTTCTGGAAAACCTCATCATCTTAGAGATGAGCTAACACCATGGATTAACTCCTCTCGGCCTCCTCTACGATCAAGCACCACCCAATCACCAAACGGTCGACGATCCACCGTTAAATCCCAATCCCTAATATGGACGACCGAGGCTTCTTCAACGATTTCTGGCCAATCCGAGACTCAACTGCAAAAAAGAACAACAGATCTAGAATACGCTCACCGAGTGCTTTCCAACTATATATAATATGACATAGTTTGAGGAGTTTGAATTTCCATTTGATTTCGATTTGAAATTGAATTTGGGAATTAGGGTTTTGATTGACAGCCATTGGGTAGGAGGAAGAGAACAGAAACTGTACGTTTAGAAGAATGAATAAAAGAAGCTGCTAGGGTTTGTAACAGCCAATATATAGGCAGAGATAGACAAAAACGAATGGACATATCGAATTGGGTCGAAATGATTACGACGACCCGAAAAGTCCGTTTCGTTCCCGAAACGAAAGTAGGTCATCCCATATATCAAAATATAGGTTTTCGATATTTTTAAACTCAATGGAACTAGTTTCAAACACTAATTCCATTGTATGCATAAGTTAGCTTTTAAAATCAGATTATATTCATTTAAATTCTTTTAATTGATTTCCATGGGTTTTCGAGCTCATATGATCAAACGATAAATCTGATTGCTACAAAACTTGGAATCTTACAATAATTCACTGTTACGGATCCGATGAAGCTGGTTTCGTAGAAATCCGAGACAGTGGCCAAAATGGCTAATTTTCACGTTAATTAAATAAATTATTATTAAATTGATTTAATCACCTTTAAATTCAAATTTAAAATTTAACCATTTATCATTCTAGATTACATGAAATTAATAATCTTTTAAAATAGATTATTCCATGTGAATCTAGAGATTTAAACATTATATTAATTTCAGCATCAAATTACAACTATATTAAAATCCAAGTTAATTACATTTTAATTTTAATCAAATTCTTTTCTTTCGATTTACATTCTTATTATTGAATCAATTATTACATTATGAATATAATTAACATTAGTTTACATATTATTACATTCATATTCTACAGTTATCATCTTAACTCACATTAACTGCAATATTCACTTACATTAAATTTCAACAATTAATTCCGACAATTATTTTATTCTTTATTTACAAATTTTACCCAAATCAACTTAACAATTATTTCAATTTACTGAAATTACATTAAACTAATTGTCAGTAACATTCAAACAAGATTATTAAATCATAATCTAATTATTTTTCTCATAAATAGATCATAAATTTTAATTTCTCACAATATTAAGTTTTAAAATTTTATTTAATTTAATATTATTAATTATAAAAATTACGGCTCGTTACACTTTGCTTCACTCAAAATTTTTCGTCCTCGACAAGGAACATGAAGGAATTAAGAAACTTGATATAATTTTATTCAAATTATTCAATTTCTAAACACTTTAAATTTACATCATTTAATTTAATAAGAATTTGAAAATAACTCAACTTTTACAAAATTTTCTAAGTCCTAAATTCACGAAATTTTTTGGCAGTCTCCTTAACGCGGTTAGGTCCGGAAAAATAATAATATCAATAATTACCATATAAATATATATCATATTTCAATAATAAACATTCTAAACCATGGGAAAAACAAATAAAATATCGTTACAAAAACCGTAATCGGAAAACGTACCTACTTGTCGGGCAAGCAACTTCATTTATGAAACCGAAAGCAGTAGTTATTGCTTCTATATACTTTAATCTCACTTATATAATTCAAAGAGTTAAAATGATGTGAAAGAATAATGTTTTAGCTCTTTCAAATCAATAGCACAAACAACGCAACAATATGAAATAATCATATACAAACAAATCAAAGAAATCAATCATACACCCATAGTAACCAAAACTAATGGTTTGTCCAGGTTCAAACAGATTTTATCGTCCAAGGGAGATGAATAAACTAACAAGTGTATCTTATGCCGAACAGCCTTCGATAATTACTTAATAGATTATTCATACAACCTTAAATAATTTGAAGTATCCTCTCCCCAATCTTCCCATTAGCCAAACAATACAGAATCTAAATGTTATTTAAGTTTGCTCTATTGGTTTACTTTTACTCTTTTATTTAATTTCATTCATTCATACAATGTCATTTTTCCATTAATTTACATTCATTTACTTACATATGTTTTTCCATTCAATTATTTAGAACATCAATAAATCAATTCTTAAAATATTATATAAGCTTCTTTGCAAATGTAATTCACAGTTATTATTTACTTATAAAACTTGATTCCTATTTAATATTAATATTCATTAGTGAATAAATTCATACTTAAGTTTTCTACCTTTTTTTTCACATTCATTGTTTATATAGCCTGATTTCAATTTAATGAATCATTCGTATTAAGTCTCTTAACTTTTAAATTTACATTCATTCCTTCCTATATAGTATCATTTAATATTAAATATATTTATGAATCACTTCAACCATTTCTTAAGTTTATAATCCTTATTTTACTTAAATAGTATTCACATATTACTATTCAATTTAATTATTAAGCATTTCAAAACATTAACTTATGTTTAAAACATTTCTTATACATTAAAATTCTTATTTATAGAAATAATTCCTTTTGAACACTTTCATTACTTAAGTTTTACTTGTATAATATTATACCACATATTCTTATTTAACATTTCAACTTTTAAACATTTCTGGTAAGTTTTATACATGTTTAGAATGTAAGTAAGTGTTATACAAATTATCTTATTAATTTTAGGCAACAAAAGGGTTCAATAATTTACAACTATTAAAATTTCACTTCTCATATTCATTTAAACACTTAACTTCAAATTTCTTATTTCTCATTTCTCATTTTAGAAGTTTCCAACTACTAAAATAGTCAAGGTTCCATTTCATTACAACAATTTAAATCCCTAATCTGTAGAAATTTAAGAACTAAATACCGGGTTCCATTTCAACTCATTTTAAATTATATTCATGTACTCATATTCTTTGTATATCAGATCGTACTTAGTAAATTGAAAATTAGGATTTTTTTATCAAAATAAATGTGTAGTAAAGCTACTATAGTGGTCTTCCCACTTTGAAACTCGAAAATGAATGTCGATGATGCAGTCGTCATCACCGAAATTATTTTCCAACGACAGAAGTGGGGAGTATAGAATTCATTCCTTTTAAAACGTTTCTTTCAAACACATTGAAAATATTTATATCCGAAAATACTTCGAAATAATACTAATATTATATTCCAAAATTTTTGAAACCAATTTTAAAATCCCGGAACTTAAGTTCTCAAATTTCCAATTCATATTCACTTATTTGTAAATCCCATTTCACAACCAATATTTATAAAATTTCTCTTTCGAACAATCAAACATAACACAAACAACTATATCCATTTATAAAAGTCATTCTTTTATATACAAAATATAATACTAGGAAAAATTATTTCATTTACCTATATTTGAAAACAAAATTTTGTCGGTCTGCCATACTAAGAGTTTATAAATCCCTATCGATGCCATAGCGTCCTATGTACCGACCAGAATTCATAAATACTAATTAGAACAAATTAACATAATACAAAAACATTTTTATAACACTACAAAATATACTCTCTCATATATATACTCTTAAATAACTCATTCTTGTGTATTACTACACTATCTCTAATGAGTTAACCTTGAACAGGCTAAGGTTATTGCTAAACCAAAGCTTTGATACCAACTGTATCGACCCACCTTTTTGGATGGTTTAAATCGACAATAAACCAAACATGTAAAACTCAAACATTCAAAAGGGAGAATTGTTAAAGGGGTAAATAAAGAAATAAGAGAAAGAAAACAAAACAAAACATAGAATCTCACAGCGGAATGATGAATAATCAAATAAACAGTTCATGAAGCTATTTTGCGAATACATTTGATTACACTTTTACAATACAATCAGAGTAATACATACAGCTAGAAAAATAGGATAATGCAGTGAAGCAACATGATGCAGTGGAATAATACTAATAGTATAATACTAAACTCCATCTTCATCCTCTAGAAATAGTCTTCAACGCTGGAAAGCTCAAGCTGACTCGAGCTTAGTGAAAAGACAAAACCCTCGAGTCAAAACTAAAAGATCTTACATAAGTTAAATCAACTTAAATAAATATGAGTGTAATGGCTTCAGAGATGTTTACGGGATTTTACATCTCCTATCCAGTGTATGATGCATGTGTAATAACTTAAGAGACGTTCGTGATTTCCACCTCCTAAGGATCCGTTAAATTTTTTATATGTAGTAAAATACGCTATATATATAATGTCTATTAGTAAAGTAAAGTATTAAAATTGCATTAAGGCATTACCCATATCTGTCTTAACACATTTTATAAATGCCGTAGTCTATACAGTAATGTAAACTCCACCAAACCGGTGGGCTATCAGGGAGCACTCCATATGTACGACATAAACCAAAATCGTAGTAGGTTCGATAAGGCATATGACAAGGCACGCAAAGCAATGTCCAGGGAAGGATTCTACCATTTTTCCCTCCCAGATTGGCGGTAATGCGTAGGAGCTACTACCGCCCACCTCGAAACACACTTCCATAATCAGATCGAGGGGTGGCCACCAATCAATCACAAAGTAACAGATATGGCATCCAAGAAATGTGACCAGTCGGAGTAGCGACCTCACTTGGCCCGGTATTGCTCCTGTTTTAATCATATCAAGCTGACCCACGGAGATCACGACCACGTTCATACCTCATGCAGTAGCGTTCGCCATACCATCCTACTTCATTCTGGATTCTCCACCATGTGCACAGTTGTTAAAGTGGTTTCGGAATTGGTAGAGAGTATGACAATATCCGACCCCAGTTTCTTTAACAACCAAATTCTTGTATTTTTCACACCGTGGTCATTTTATAAAACACTTTAAATAATAAATCAAGAAAAACACATTATACCTTCATATCAAGATATCTATATACTTATTCCAAAAGTATAAATATATTCAGAAACACCGAGGAAGATTTTTCAATCAATTTCTAAAATAATTTATAAATCTCTCTCAAACCATTTATAAACTATTTATAAGCTTTAGAACCATTTATAAAGCTATTTATAAAATTCCAAATAGTTTACAACTCTTCCCCTTTCATAACTTCTATACAATTCCTTTAAAACGTTTCCAAATACCCTTTTACAAGTTCTTTTATAAAACCCATTTATGAATCCTTTAAAACCTTTTATAAATCCCTTATGAAAATCCTTTATAAAAATCTTTTTAAAAAATTTCTTTTTATAAAATCCATTATAAAATCTTTTACAACGCCCTCTTATAAAATTCTTATAAAACCATTTACCAAATTCCAAAATCTTTTCTATTAAAGTTATTTATAAAAGTCTATATTTATTATCTTAAATCAAACTATATTCATTATATTAACTTAAATTTAAATTATATATTAAAACTATATTAAATATTTTATTAAATTAAGTTTTAAATTATTTAAAATATATAATTAAAACTAAATAGAATTATAAGTTAAAATCTTAAATTTACATTTAAAACTATATATTAATTTATAATTTGAAGCTTTAAAACAGATAAAATAAATTATTTTCCAAATATAAAATTTTAAATAATATCATTAAATAAAATTTATAAATCAAACATACTTTACCGTTTACGAAATAATTTAATACCGACCAAAGGCGTCCGTATATAAATTTCTATCCATGGTCAAGTGATAGGGTATGTATCATTTCAAACACAAAATAGTTAAATTTTTCAGATATATATCATTTCAACCCATATCACGAATCAACAATTTCCAAATCAATAAAATCGCTTCGGTTTATCATTTCAACCCATAACAATTTTTCCTAATCAATAAGATCGTTCGGGTATGTATCATTTCAACCCATAGTGATTACAGAGATACAAACATCCAATCATCCAAAATGTCAACAAATAAACATCCATCAGAATCAACATCGAAATCAGCCAATAAATCACAACAATTGATTAGTTATCAATATCAGGTACTTAATTATCAATTTACTTTCAATATTAATTTAAATGGAAATTTAATTCGAAATTTTCAATTTCAATTAAAATGGCAAATTACACTACCAAACAGCAACCAATAATATTCTTATCACATCTTAAATTCAAATTAACTAACATAAGATGGTTTAGTAGTTGTGAGTGGGTTAAGTCACTCACCATTGATTTGTAGTCGATTTAAAAATTCAAATAAAGCCTAAAAATCCAACTATCTCAAAATGCAGCCAAACCTATTGCACATTGTTTGGAATTCCAATACGATCCCAACGAAAGAAACCGAGTCCAAATTCGAGCTCGTATGAAAAAGTTATGATATGTAGAATATTTAAAAATTTAAATTTAAAATTAAAATAGAAAGAGGGCAAAATCATAATTTGCTATACCTTATACAACCCTAATCGCAATGTATACGTGCGCGAACCATCCGTCGCCAACCTTTTCAACCACTAATCGCTGCTGCCATAGCTCGTTCCTCCCAGATCAGAGCACCTCGCCGCGACTCCCTGGCCGAGCCGCCTCAACCAGTGCGTGCTCCTCCATCTCCGATGGCTTCTACAGCCCCCACTAAGACACGACCGCTGCCCGTTTCGAACCGTTTTCTGGAAAACCTCGTCATCTTAGAGATGAGATAACACCATGGATTAACCCCTCTTGGCCTCCTCTACGATCAAGCACCACCCAATCACCAAACGGTCGACGATCCACCGTTAAATCCCAATCCCTAATATGGACGACCGAGGCTTCTTCAACGATTTCTGGCCAATCCGAGACTCAACTGCAAAAAAGAACAACAGATCTAGATTACGCTCACCGAGTGCTTTCCAACTATATATAATATGACATAGTTTGAGGAGTTTGAATTTCCATTTGATTTCGATTTGAAATTGAATTTGGGAATTAGCGTTTTGATTGACAGCCATTGGAAGGAGGAAGAGAACAAAAACTGTACGGACAGGAGAATGAATAAAAAAAGCTGCTAGGGTTTGTAACAGCCAATATATAGGCAGAGATAGATAAAAAAACGAGTGGACATATTGAATTGGGTCGAAACGATAACGATGACCCGAAAAGCCCCTTTCTTTCCCGAAATGAAAGTAAGTCATCCCATATATCGATATATAGGTTTTCGATATTTTAAAACTCAATGGAACTAGTTTCAAACACTAATTCCATTGTATGCATAAGTTATCTTTTAAAATCGGATTATATTCATTTAAATTCTTTTAATTGATTTCTATGCGTTTCGAGCTCACACGATCAAACGATAAGTCCGGTCGCTAAAACCTGAAATCCGACAATAATTCACTGTTATGGATCCTATGAAACTAGTTTCATCGAAATCCAAGACAACGGCCAAAATGGCTAATTTTCACATTAATTAAATAAATTATTATTAAATTGTTTCAATCACCTTTAAATGCAAATTCAAAAGTTAACCATTTATCATTCTTGATTACATGGAAATTAATATTCTTTTAAAATAGATTATTCCATGTCAATCTCGAGATTTAAACATTACATTAATTTCAGCATCAAATTACAACTGTAATAAATTCCCAGTAATTTATATTTTAATTTCAATCAAATTCTTTTATTTCGATTTACATTCTTATTAATGAATCAACTATTACCTTATGAATATAATTAACATTAGTTTACATTTTATTACATTCATACTCTATACTTATCATCTTAACTCATATTGACTGTAATATTCACTTACATTAAATTTCAACAATTGATTCCGACAATTATTTTATTATTTATTTATAAATTTTATCCAAATTAACTTAACAATTATTTCAGTTTACCGAAATTACATTAAAATAGTTGTAAATAACTTCCAAACAACATTACTAAATCATATTCTAATTATTTTTTTCACAAATAAATCATAAATTTTAATTTCTCATAATATTAATTTTTTAAATTTTATTTAATTTAATATTTTTAATTATAAAAATTATGGGCTGTTACATATATAGTTTGATAAGCTCGTATATGGATGTTGGAATTTACACCGCAATAGACATGTTAGCCCCTCTTATATTTGATCGCTGTTTAAATGTGTATATATTTGAACATGATAATATATACAAGTAAATAATATACATACATACATACATACATACATATATATATATATTTATGTGTGTATATGTATATTTTAAATGTTAGTTATAAACAATTTTGTATAAAAGTTTATAAAATTCATGTTTATATATATGTATGTATATAGATATATATATATATAATAATTAAATCATAGAATTAATTAAATATTAGTTTCTAGATAATGTTAACATATACGTACGTATATGTAATATAACATGAAAGCTGTGAATGATTTTGTAAAATAATAATTTTTTATTTTGTTTTAAATTTATTTATATAATATATGTAAATATTTAATTAGATATAAACATTTTTTCGAAAATGAGAATATATATATAAATAAAAATAATTAGATTAAATTTTATAGAATTAACTTTTTGTAAATTTTGTTCTTGACTAATATATCTTTTTTTATTAATTTCTTTTCGATTTTACATAGTAAATCATTTTAATTTAAAATTGGTGTAAAAATTAAATATGAATATAATATAGTTATTATCGAAGTATTATATATAATATATGTTATATAAAATCTTTGTATAAAATTTTATTATTTGTTATAAATGTGTATATATATACAAGTATTTTAAACTACATAGTCAATTTTTGGTTAAGTAGATAATTAAATATCTTTATTTGAATTTTTTGTGCTTTCGGATGTATTTTATACGTGAATAAAATTTTAAAAATCTAAAGCATATGATATATAATGTTAATCTTTAAAGTATGAATTTTGATCAATCAAAGTCATTTAATAAAGTTATTTAAATATATTTTTATTTTTCATGCCGTGAGCAACTAATAAACCAAAAATACAAAAAAATGCAATACATATGCAACCAACCAATTCGTGACAGCATTTCAATATACAAGTTTCGTAATATGATCCAGCATCCTGTAAGATAAATAATATATTTATAAATATGATATATAAAAGAAGATTTACCTTTCACCAAAGCCTTTGCGTACATGTTGAAACATTGAATTGGTCACCTTGAACCCTTCACAATTCAAAAGTTGCTAACCCCCAAACTACATTGCCATGTACGGTCAAATGGAAGTGTTTTTATGTAATTTTGTACTTGGATTTTTAAGGCTTAGAGAAGGGGGTTGTTAGCCGAAAATATCAGAAAGGAAGGAGAGAAAAAAATGCAAAAAGAAATAATATCAAAAGTTGGCTTATAAATAATAAGTTAAGTGAGTGAAAAGTAGATATCATCCTCATATCTCTCGCTTACTATTTCACTCTTCTAATCATTCAAAGTCCTCTCTATTTCCCATCATATGGCAGGCCTAAACATTCCCTCCTATATTGAAATAGAATGCCTATGTGGGCCTCAAATATGGTCCAAGTTTGAAAAATATTCAATGCAATTTTAATTCTTATTTAAATGTGTGTCGATATCGTATATCGATTAGTATATCTATAACTATTATAACACACTATTTAATATTGTTCAATATACACAAAATAAAATTTTATAATTAATATTTCATAAATATTAATTAATTAACAACAACTTATAAATTAGTTAAATTAGCTGGTAAAAGGAATATTCAACATTTTGATCATGTGACTCCTACATTTAAATTTGGTCAATGATTAATATTGAACATTTCAAATATTAACATTCGGACGTCACCTAGCATGTGGTGTTACATTATGGCCAAATTTATCGTTTATTAAGTTTAGTAAAGTCCAATTTTACTTTATTATGCTTACCCGACACTGAAAATTATTTACACTATTTCTTTTCATCAAAACTATATCACTTTGGACTTATGAAATTCGAGAATAGTCAAAATATTAATATCATTCATATTCAAATCTATATTTCAAATAAAAGTCCTTGGTTCGACAATAAAAATTATTATTAACCTAACTACTCTGGCCAAATTTTTTGACTTTGAGTTGACTTTAGTTGTTCATGATACTAACCCTATATAACCGAGGAGATGGGTCCTTTCTCGAATATTTTTTCGCTTCCAATACTTCTACTTGACCCAACTATAGTCGCTCGTTCGATGCCAGACCATGATTTGACTATCAAAATGGAGCTTTCATATTGAAGATTGATAGTATTTCAAGTCAAGAGAACTGTGTAAATTAGTTACCCTGATATTTTCTTTTTGATCTTATTCATATTAACCAGCAGAAAACTATCGGGTGAGTCATTCCATAGTTGTCCAATAACTATGAGCATTCCCTTGGTACCCCCAACAGTCATGAGTTATACACCGCCTAATATTTGACGAGCATTACGTACACTCGTCCCAACAGATGCATCAATATCCAGTCTTGATGCATCTTGACTAGGAATATTTAAAATAACATGTTTATTATATTGTGATACAATACTTATGATTACACCTATTTATAATTACAATCACAAACACAAAATTTATCGATTTTTTATTAAAATATTTTAATTGAATAATTAATATTTATAACGCATTATAACAAAATATATAGAAAACACCTTTATTACGAACGGGAATTGATTACAGAGTTAATAATTCATAGTAAATTACTGAATTGGCCATAGGACGTAACCTTAAATCGATCAGTGTTCAATCTCATTGGGAGGTTGGCACATTTTTCTATTATTCGTAAAGACATTAAATTATCTCAATTCAGGTCCAAGTTTTCTTATGATGCTTTTGTGCTTCGATTTTCGAGTTATAAAATTATAACAAGGATGGGTTAGATAACCAAGCATGGTGTTGTTATAGATTATGATAGCTCGATAGTCTGTGTAAAGGATAATGGCGAGAATGGGCTTAATGTGCATTTCGAGCCCAAGAGTTCTATGATGTTGAGTTATTTATACTCCTTGGGTTTTTCTTAAGATAACTTAGTGCAAGCTCCCATCATTAGGGATTTTGCAGGTGCATTTGAAGAGGTTCCGGGTTTACCCTCATCAGGAAATCAAATTCCGCATTAATCTAGAGAGAGATGAAAAGTTGGCTATCTTACCTATTAGACGTGGCTCCAAGAGAAAGAAGAAAATTGGAAACTCAAAATTTCAAGCTTTCAAATAAGGGTCTTATATGGAGAAATACATCAGAGTGGGGAGCACTTGTCATATTTTCCACTAAAGCGGATGGATCCTTGAGATTGTGTGTCAACTATAGAGAAATGAATAATTTGACAACAAAAGACAAGTATCCTCTTCCTCACATTTATGATTTGTTCGACCAACTCAAGGAGCAGAGATTTTCTCTTAACTCAATCTTGCTATAGGGTTTCATCAACTAAGGTCGGCCAAAGATTGCATTCTAAAGATTGCCTTAAGGACTCTCAACGCATCTTCTGAGTGGTTGGTATTGCCATTCAACTTTATGGATGCGTCGGCATATTTGTTGACCTTATGTGTTGTGTCTTTAAGACCAACTCAATAAATTTGTGTGTTTTTCATGGATGATATTTTGATATTCTCTAAAAGAGAATAGAGGAAAAAATTACAGTTGAGGGAAGTGTTGGCTATATTGAGGCAAAAATGCTTGAACACAAAGTTTTCAAAGTGTTACTTAAGAGAAGGGAAGTCAGATTATTAGGTTGTGTTATGTCCGAGCATGAGATTTTGGTTAATCCAAGCATGGTTTCCATAGTACAATATTTGAAGGTACCGAGTAATGCGATAGACGTTTGAAGTTTTCTTAGTTTGGAGGGATATTATAGAAAGTTTATTAAGGACTTTACAAAGGTTGCTACACCTTTGACCCAACTCATTAGGATGAACCAAGTCTTTTTATGAGACGCATTCAGGAAGATTCTTTACTAAGATGAATCAGTTATTGACTAGCCTTCTGGTTCTTGTTATCACGGAGGAAGCTAGGCCATTTGCTGCCTGTATTGATGTTTATGGTATAGGACTCGGTGTGGTTCTTATGCAAGAAGGCAAAGCGGTTGTATATGCAACTAGGCAATTTAAGATCCATGAGAAGAATTATTCGTCTTATGATTTGGAGTTGGCTCACATTGCGTTTTCTTTGAAAATGTGAAGGCGTTAATTATTGTGTAAAAAATTTGAGCTACTCACTGATCATAAGTCTTTGTAGCACTTATTCTCCAAAATGATCTCAATTCGAGACAATGAGGATGGATGAAAATCCTAGCATTGTATGATTTTGGGATTTCTTATAATCCCAAAAGAGGAACCTATGGCGGATGCATTGAGTAGAAGGCACACTATATTGGATTATATGTTTGTAGAATGGAAGGGTATGAAGTTTATTGTGTAGTTCAATTTCCGAACTTCCTATGATGTATTGCCCTATTTGTTGACAACGTTAGAAGTTAGACCGACAGATATCGATCGGATCAGTTCTAGGAAAAGAATTTATGCAGTGTTGTAGAGATCTTAAACCAAAATGGAAAGGGAGAGAAGTATACTCACATCAACGATGCTCCATTACTACGAATGGTTAGCTTTGTAGAGATGGAAGGTTATGTGTGACATCCACAAATCTGTCCCATTCAAAGCTAACTACAACCGCATAGTTCCAGCCCCAAATGAAAGGGAATATGAATAATCATGAGAAAGAATGAAAAGAGAAGAAGAGAAGGGAAGAGAGAAAGAAAATGAAGAGAAGAAGAGAGAGAAAAGAATAAGAAGAGAGTAGAAAAGATAAACGAAACTAAAACAATTACAGAATCTCACAATCGCAGTGGAAAAACATATAATATCATATCAACAATCTTTACAAAACAGAAACTGTAATATAGTATACCTCCAACAATCAGAGTACAACAATCAACCACTAATTATTAGCCTGGACAGTTATAATTACCTGTCCTTACAATTGCTGTTAATTTAAATAACAATGCAGCGGAAAAATAAACATATATGTGGAATATGACCAAAAGACCTCCAGCTCTCGTGCTGATGCTCCAAAGCATCCAAATCTACATCTGTAAATATACTTGGTTTGACTCGAGCATTGAAAGGAAAGAACGCATGGATTGGTCTGGTAAACCAGTGTGAGAAAACACATCTCAACTGGATTTATTTTAAAGTTATAAAAGCGTTCTTTTACCAAAACAAAAGGTATCTCGTAAGATACGCCAACACATAAACACGGATGGGTTTTTACCTAACGATAACCAAAACCTTTCATATCAATATATTAGTGTCGAGTATACAAATAATAAGAATCATAGCTGAAATTGTTACATCATTAAATTCCAGCAATACTAGCCACAAATGCGGATTCTACAAACAAAATCGCAGACACGTAATGGATAATGGATTTCCATACAAATGATCAGGTGAAGGGACTACCTTCTGGCAGTTCATCTCTAGAGGAATGTACGAGGTTCAACAGATGGTCCTCTACTAACACAAGTCCGGCCTACCTCTTCCTAGATAGTACCAAATATGTCATCACCTCGGTCGTTACCGACCTATCCAAGGGCCCTCGTAGCATACATCCACAATAATTTACATCCCAAACGTCATGGCGGGAAGAAATATATCTAGAAGGGTATGATCATACCCTAATGGTTGCGAACCACACAACCTTGCAGCATCTACCCTGTTTTGGTCATTTCCGGGTGTGAGGCCAAAGGTCATGATTACCTTTCACATAACACATATCACTCTGAATGCCACACTGCCATTCCTTTAATCAATATTGACTTTTACAAACATACAACCTCCAAGCTCGTACGTCTCAGAGAAGGGTGTTAAGCTAAGAGAAATTGCCTTCTCCCCCACCAGACAAATGTACGTTTATAAAAGTCAATAATGCAATCTCACGAATGCACTGTCAGACATCCATCCATATAGGTTGTCTAGAAACAGGACAAACCGAAGGTACTCTCCTACCACATCCTGTCGGGAACTACCTTAGGATTGGTAACGCATAATCCTTGCATCGGATATTTCATAATGAAGAGACTATTTCTACTATATGTATTTTGCGACTTTATCCCCAAACTATCAACAAGTAGTCCTTCGCTATGAAAATCCCAAATATCAATATCTTCCAACACCGGCACATTCGAATGCATATACAATGGTCCAAAGTGGTTCTCGGATAAATTCGACCCCGGTCTCTCCAAACCAACAATGATAAAGAGGCCAAATATTTATTTGATAGTCGGTTATTTACTATCAAAGCAACAAACAATATCCAGCACCATAAGCAATCACTAGGCCCTTTTAATTAATTTTTTACTAATTAAATAATTTTCCAAATATTTGCTTTAAATTATCTTTAAAATGATATATCCTTAAAACCATTTCAAAACTTACTATATTGAAAAACATTTCCATATACTTAGATCTATAGTATAAGCATATTGACAAATCACTTTACTTTCAACACTTAGAAAATATCTTCATATATTTATATTAACGGCATAAGCATATTCGCAAATCACTTCATTTCATCACTTAGAAAATATTTTCATATACATATATTAATAGTATAAGCATATTTACAAATCATTATAGGAAAGCTTTATATTTCTCGAAACACGCTTTATTGGGTCAAAAAGAATGTTGTGCAAAACATCGTTACGACAACCCAAAACATTAGTATAGGGATTCGATAAATAAATATAGATAAACCCCATATAACATATAAAACATTTCCATTTGGAAATCATTTACTATAATAGTAATGTTATAGTCCATGCTTCCCTTACCTCCCCGAAAACGTCTATCTCAACAATAAATGTTGAAATCTATGTTTCTGTTACATATCTCATCTTAAATGATTTTTCAAAACCATTTAAAACCATCACTTTCCAAAACATGTACTTCCAAGAGATAAATTACTTTAAAAACATTAATTTCATCAAAACATCACTTTCAAAACACCTTTAAATAAAAACCCATATTTACATCTCAACACAAAACATCTCCATATTTATGAAACCATTTTTTATTTATAGATCTCCTTTTATTATCAAAATCCACTTATAAATTCATTTCTTTATAAGTCAAGTTTATTTATAAAATACATTTATAAATCTATTTGCTAAATCAACTTCAAAACCATTCATAAATTCCAATTTTAAATCAACTTATTTATTTATAAAATATCACCTTATAAATCCTTTATATAAGCTTATTCAAAAATCCATTTTCAAAGTATATCTCACAAATATATTTTTACAACATCCAAATTTATAAATTTTATTTTGAAAACAAATTCCTTTTGTTTAAAATAAACCAAAAATCATTAAAACATATATACTTCGAAAATTCACTTCGAAAACCTTTTCAAATCAAAATCGTATATTTCAATATTTCCAAAATATCAAAAAATAAGGCCCAGCGCTACCATAGCCCTAAATAAGTAAAATCACATCAAAACATCATCATGACATCCATAACATCATATATCATCGTATATATAAAAATAAATCAACAGTGGCGAGGAATTCCATTGGATCCCTCCAACCTGTAACCTGCAACAAATATGCATATGAGAATGTACAATATATGCTTCGAGGTAGACACATGTGCAAAGCGTCATCCACTCATATACGGGAAGGTATAGCGTCTCATCTGCTCCAATAGGCGGAAATATATCCAAAGCAAATAATATATATATATATATATATATATATATATATATATATATATATATATCATCCAAACAAGCATCAATCATCATAAATGCCAGAGAGAGTGAGTTTTACTCACAAAAATGCCAGAAATCGCCGAAGCGCTCCGGATTGAATTAAAATTAAACGATTGTCCAATTTAACTCATCCTTTTGAGCTTTGAATTCATCCAATACAACTTTATGGCATAGTGCTTGCTGATACGAACACAACGCAACTTGTTTCATTTGAAACAGACCTCGTAAGAGAAAGTTACGCATCATTAAACAATCCATAATAAATTATATAATTAATTAAAATAAACTTATAAACAAAATTAAACCTTTCACTATACAACTTGTTTCCCTCGTAAGCTACTGTGCACGCTCGAACCCATTTCTTTTTTATCAAATCACGTTCATTCAAATCATCGCGCCACCTGCAACTGCCGATCAACGCCATCGACCTTGCCAGCACTGCCCAGACTGCCCTTCACCTTGCTCCAATGCGCGTCTGCACCTGCACGCATATGATCTTGAGGCGAACCCATAAAAAATTCTCACGTCTGGACGTGTCTCTCCACCTCCATGGACCATCAATCAATGATCAGGTCATGTGTATGGGTTCGCGATGAAGAGCTTGACAACTTTCATGTAGAAGCCGAAGCCTAAAAGTGTGTGGATCAGTTGGAGGAATCATGGCCGTTGATGGGGATGTTAATGGCGGCTGGGGTTATTGGCTAGGGCTTTGGGCAAATGAAATTAGTTTAGGGTCCTTATATAGACATTTATAAAATACTATTCACATGAAATATTTCCAAACTTCAAACGAAGTATGCCGCCTGGCGTTCCTATGTTTAACCCCTATTCCGAACACAACGGAATATATATTGGAGGCCAATTCCATCATATGTAGAAGATAGAGTTTCAAAATCGTATTATTTTAATTAAAGTTCCTTTAATTAAATTTTATGCATTTCGAACTCGCATGATCAAACGATAAGTCCAATCGAGACGAAATTCGATAGCATACTATAATTCACCATTACGGATATAATGAAATTGGTTTCATTGAAATCCAAGATAGTGTCAAAAATGACTATTTTTACACGTTAACCAAATCAAATACATTCCTATCTCCCTTTATTCACTTTTAAATCACAATTAAAAGTTTACTAACTTTATTCTAATTTAAATATATTTTAAATCAACTTATAAATTGTTTTTCATTCTTATTAAATTCAAATTTCAATTATTTAAACAATTTCATATATTAAATTAAACAATTTAATTATCCGATAAATTAGTATATTTGAAATATAAGTTATTCAACTCATTAAATTAACTTTTGAAAATTTAAAATCAATTAAATATTCCAAATCTAAATGACTGAAATTCCGAGTCGTTGCATTATGTGTTTATGAGGTGGATAATTCAGTTGATGAAGTGCTTTAAGGGTGCCATCATTCTAGGATGACTATTCATCCCCATGGCAACAAAATGTATAGTGATGTGAAGCGCGCTTATTATTGGAAGTGGATAAAGAAGCATATTTCAGAGTTTAAATAAAAGATCACGACTTATCAACAATTCAAGATCGAGCAAATAGAAACCCGATGGTTTGTTATTGCATTTCAAAGTTTGCATTGAAATTGAACCATATTTCCGTTGATTTCATAAATGATTTTCCATAGATTTGGATAGAGAACGAGAGCATATGCGTCATTGTGGATGGTTTGACGAAGAGAGCTCATTTTATTTCGATGATGATTTCGAGAAAGGCCCTATCTCTAGCAACGTTTTATGTGCAAGAGATGGTGAGGTTTTATGGTGTACCCTCTAGTATTGTGAGTGATCGAAATCATTTATTCATGAGTGAGTTTTGAAGGAGCTTGCAATAAGCATTGGGCACAAAATTGAACTTGAGTATGACCTATCATCCTTAAACCGTTAGCTAAATTGAAAGAGTGAACCATGAACTTAAAGACTTACCGAGATGTTGTATTCTTGATTTTGGGGGTTCTTGGTAGGATCACATATATAACGACCCGCAATTCCATACCCTTTAAATCGATAATAATCCAGACATGTTCGACCCAAAAAGCACCGACTGACGGAAAATCAAGAGAAAGAAAAGAAGAGAGAAGAAGAGAGGAGAAGATAGAATCAAACAGAACAATATAGAATCTACAATCACAGCGGAAAACATATAATATCATATCAATGATCTTTACAAAACAGAAACTGTATATACATACATCAATCAGAGTTCAACAATAAATTAATAGTTATCAGCCTGGACAGTTATAATAACCTGTCCTCGCAATTGCCGATTATATAAAAAACAACTAAGCAATGTAGCAGATAATCAATAATCAAAACAGATACGTGTATACGAAAATGAAGATATCCAACTCTCATGCTGAAGCTCCAAAAGCATTAATCTAAACCTGTAAATATACTCGATCTGACCCCAGCATTGAAAGGGAAGAATGCCCGGATCAGTCTGGTAAATAAGCATGAGAAACACACTCAACTGAAATTACTAAATTTCCAAACTTTTCCTTTATCAAAAGAAGTAACTCGTAAGACAAGTCCACACATAAACACGGACATGTTTTTACCCTACGATAAGTAAAATATTTCATATCAAATCATCTGATATTATACTAGTGTCTAGTACACAAATAATATTAATCATAGCCGAAATTGTTATATATATTAAATTCCAGAATGTAGCCCAAATGAGTAATACAATGAAAATGGCAGGTGTGTAGCGGAGTTTGGATTTCCATGCAAATGACCAGGTAAAGGGACTGCCTTCCGGCAGTACATCTCTAAAAGAATGCACCGAGGACTATCTCAAAGGATCCTCTACCAACACAAGACCGACCCACCTCTATCACTAGATGGTACCAAATATATCATCCTCCGGTCATTACCGACCTTTACCGATGGCCCTTATAGCATACAAACCACAGTAATCAGATACATGACGTCATAACATGTAAAGATATATCTAGAAGAGGATAATCATACCCTACTTAGGAGCGACCGACTTAGCCTTATCGCATCTAACCCTTTTTTGGTCATTTTCGATTGATTGGGGCTGAGGTAACGATTACCTTTCACAATTACATATCACATCACTTTGAATTCCACATGGCCATTTCCTTTTGACTACTAATTGCCTTCCAGAAAAATACAACCCTTTAGATCATATGTCTCAAGGAGGGTGTTAAGCTGAGAAGTTTCCTTCTCCGCCACCACTGATGTACGTTTGTAAAAACCAATGTACGTAATATTTAGAAATGCAATGTCAGACAAACATCCATATAAGTTGTTCGGGAACAAGACAAACCGAAGGTACTTTACTACCACATATTGTCGGGAAATCCCTAGAATTAGTAGCGAATAGTCCTTGCATTGGATATTTCATAATGAAGAGACCACTGCTACTATATGTATATTGGGATTTTTAACCCAAAGATCAACAAGCAGCCCTCTACTATGAAAATCCAGAATATCAATATCATCACAAAGCAACCTGCATAATCGTCGCATATACGTTTGTCCGAAGTGGTTTTCGGATAAACCGATCCCGGTCTCTTCGCACCAACACTATAAAAGCGTTTCTCAACCTCACATAAAAACGAAGTCTCATAGATTTATCACGTTTTCAACTTTCAACTTACTATCCTTCGGACCAAGAACGAAGCTCGATAGATTGGAGTAATACTCCGCACTATATGAATCAACATCCTCAACACAAATGATAATCAAGCCTACACAGAAGGCTACGTACTAAGTATACGACTAAATAGTTCCCACATCAAGTCGAGGAACTAAAATTTAGCTAAATTTGATAGTCCGTAACTTAACTATCAAAGCAAACAAACAAATATATGGCCCCATAACAATCACTGGGCCCTTTTAATTAATCTTTTATTAATTAAATCACTTGACAAATATTCACTTTAGATCATCTTTAAAAAATATATTTCCAAACCATTTCAATATTGGAAAACATTTCCACATACTTATTTAATAATAAGTGATTCAAAAATCTCTTTATTTTCAACACTTGGAAAATATCACATATACTTAAATCAGCGTTAAGTACATATTCATTCTTTAAGGAAAAAATTCTATTTAAACATCTTTATTTGCGTCAAAACGAATGCTGCGTAAAACATCGTTACGACAACCCAAAATCATTAGTATAGGGATTCAAAAATTAAATAGATATATAAATACCATATACTATACAAAAATCTCCTTTCGAAAATCATTTACTATAACAACAGTGTTATTGTCCATCATTTCCTTACTTCTCGAAAACGTTTATTTCAACAATGAATGTTGAAATCTATGTATTCGATATTTATACATTTTTAAACATCTTCAACCATTTTAATCCATTTAAAATATCACTTTTCAAAACATTTATTTAACTTTAAAACATTATTCACTGTGCAAAATCGAATATAGTTCATTTACCAAATCCAATATTTCTACAAATTTATTAAAGGATAATCCACAAGCCAAAATCGTCGATATAACTCCTTTACCCAATTCATTACATTGCACATTTAACTAAAGGATTATCCACTATCCAAAATCGTGGATGAAATTCCTTTAATAAACTATAAAAATTAACTTATCAAATTCAATTGATTTCGGATTTATAAAACAATGTTTATAAATTCATATTTATATTTTATAAAAATTTCCACTTATAAAATTCCTTACTTACCAATTCTATATATAACTCATTTACATGCTAAAATCCAATTTATAAGTTAATTCACTTATGGTTCTATTTATTTACAAATCCATTCATTTATAACTTCATAAAATATAAATCTATAAATCTTATTTTCTTATAAAATCCATTTATAACTCCACTTTAACATTTACAAAAACCCTTTGTAATTCCATCATTTTGATTTATAAAATATCAATTTTATAAATCTTATATATAAAGCCATTTATAGTAATTCAAAAATACCAACTTAAACTATTTTACAAAATAAATAACTCTATATTCCAAAAATCACATTCTGGTTATATTTCACAAAAATCATAATTTTTATAACACAAAAATTATAACATTTATTTTTTAAAATAAATTCATTCTTTTAACAATTCAAAATTAATAAAAATATATATTTTCAAATCCCTTGAAAATCCTTTTTAATTCGAGATCACCACTTTAATATTTTTAAATTACCAAAATATGGCCCAATGCTGCAACAACACTAAATACATCAATCATGGCATCCAAAACATCATATACCACGTGATAACAGCATATATCATAATATATGTAAATAAATCAATACTGTTGAGGAATCCCATTGGATCCCTCCAACCTGTCATCTGCAACAAATATACATATTCGAAAATATGTACAATGTCCGCTTCGAAGCAGATGGGCGTACAAAGGGTCGTCCGCTCAAACATGGGAACGTATAAGGTCTTATCTGCTCCAATAGGCAGGAATATATCCAAATACCAATCAATATGTAGTTAATACAGCATGTATCATCCAAACAGTCATCAACCATCATAAATAATATTTATTCTCACCTATATAGAAATATCAGTGAGTTGTACTCACATTGCTTCCAACACCAGTTGCAGTGTTTTATTCCGAGTGAATTAAACAAGCGTTTAATTTTACCTAAAATTAACACTATCTCCAATCGACTCTAAACCGGCTCTAAAATGTAATGCTCATCAATATGAACCCAACGCAACTTGTTTCGTCAAAAACAGACATCATATGAAAAGGTTACGTATTTTTAAAGTTTGTACGAATTAGATATATGTATATAAATTTATAAATTCTTTTTTTTATTTACCAAACAAAATCTCGGCCGCTCGTTTTCTAGAGCAGATCTAGGCCGACCGTGCTTTTCTCCTTCCCATCGTTCAAAGCCGTAAGCAAGAACCCATAGCCACCCTTTAACAACCAATTATCATGACCTCCTCCTTCACTTCGACGACGATCGGAGACTACCACTCGAATGCCCAACACAAGAGCTACTCACAGCTAGAGGATTGATGAACTCACCCCCTATCGCATAGGAAAAGCACGCAAACCCTAGGTGAATGCAGCCTTCTAGCTCTCTCCACGTCGCGCCATTTCAAATCTCGACTGTTGGATAGCTAGTACTCGTTGAGCTCTTTATTTTTAAAGTTGATGGTTTTTGATGAAAGTCGATGGATGAGGAGATCGGAGGGGATGAAGATCGGTGTATTTTGGCCATTGGAATTTAAATGGTGGCTAAAGTAAGTTTGCCCTAGGTTTTAAGAAAAAAAGAAAAAGTGAGGGGCTTTTATAGAAAATTTCGCACATTATTCATCGCCAAATTTTTTGAATTCGAAAAGAAGCATGCCGCCTGGCTCAAAACATAGCGTGCTGCCTGGCGTTTATAATGTTTTACCTCTATTTCGAATGCAATGGAATATATATCAGAAGCGAATTCGATCTAATTTGAAAGATAGGTTTTTGAATCGACTATTTAAATTGAAAATTCACTTAAACGAATTTCTATGCGTTTCAGCTTGCCACGGACAAACTGTAAATTCGATTAACACGAAATTTGAAATCTTACAATAATATAACATTATGGATCCAATGAAACTAGTTTCATCGAAATCCGAGAATGTATGAAAAATGGCTATTTTTACTCGTCAATAAATGTTGAAATATTGGATTTCTATAATTTAACTTTTAATTCAATTTCAAAAGTTCTCTAGCATTATTTTAATTCAAATATAATTTAATTCAACTTTATAAACCATTTTTAATCACATTAAATCTAATTTCCAATTATTTCTACAATTTCAAATATTAAATTATCGATTTAATTATCCAATTAAATTACTATATTTCAAATATAATCTATTCAGCTAACAAAATTTACTTTCCAATATTTAAAATCAATTAAATATACGAATTTCAAGTGACGGAAATTTTGGGTCATTACATTCTCCCCTACTTAAAGAATCTTGTCCTCGAAAGTACCAAGTAAGTAAAGTCATAAAATCAATTAACTTTTCAAAAACAATTCGTTCAAATTAGATATTAAATCCATTTAAACATTCTAACTTTTTCCAAAATCCATTAGTTAAACTTCTTATAAAACTTTTTTAAGTTTTCAAGTCCATATATAGTTATCTTTTTTCAAAGCCAACCAATATCGTTTAACTTTAACTCAATATCAAAAATTCTTTAACGCTTTAAATTTTCGAAAAAATTCGCCAACGTCTCCTTTGCGCGGCTTAATCGTAGTAGGATCACAACATATATATATATATATCATAAATATACATCTCATCTTCAAGGATGAGGCATCCCGTAGGAAAAAAGTGTAAAAGTACGATATGTAATCCGAGATATGTACCTTATATATTATTAGCGAGCATATACGACTAATATAGCACGAAAGCGAGCTCCAAATGTGAAGCATATGCCATCCGCACCTGCTAAACACTCAACAACAAATGAGAAACATGTATATATGAAAGTAATATAATATACAACATATACCAATACAATAATTATATAAGCCACTATAGCAAATGCATTCAAAAGCAATGAATCCAATCATCAAACAACTATCATCCAACTAACATCCAACAACTATCCAATCAATCCATAACCAACTAACATCCAACAACTATCCAATCAATCCATAACCAAATCAATATTCATTCACTTCTCATTAATATTCAGTGAATTGGTTTTTTTCTTTCAATTAAATCACATTTGATTCGTTAACATTGGATTTTACTAACATTCATTCATTCATATTCAATTAATTTATATCCACTAATTTACATTTAAGTTAGTCCATTTTCAATTCAAATAAAATTCAATTTTAGTTAGATTCACTTAACTTCCAATTTGATTTTAATTATTTATCTTTCAATTTCGCCGATTCAATTCCATATGAATTTCTATACAATCAACTAACAACCATCTAACAAACCAATGCATAACTAACATAACCAAATTAATTTAATTTGCTTACATTCAATTTGGTTCAACACTTTAATTTCAATTAGTTGATATCAATTGATTTTCATTCAATCATTCGATTTCCAATTTCATTAGCTTTTAATGAATTAACACTTACATCCATTATTCCATATCAATTTATTTACATTCGATTGATTACTAATTTATTTCATTAGTCCAATTCATTCATTAATTCAATTGCTAATTCATTTAACAACTAAAGTTGAATTTTATTATATAACTCAAGTTCATATTCATCACTTTACTTTATTAATTCATTTTATTTATGAAAATCAACTTGATTCAACATTACTTAAGTTAAATTTCCATTTCAATCTCACTTATATTTATTTTCACTATACTACTTAAGTTCACTTCTAATTTAATTCAAATTCTATTTTATTTAACTTTTACTTAAGTCAAATTCATATCATTTTTTAAATTCAGATTTTGTTTTGATTAACACAATTGTTTAACCATTTTAACAATTGGTGTAACATCCTAAAATTTTGATTTTTAAATTCGGTAAACTGTTTGAACTTTTGAAATTTAAATTGAGAATTTTCAAAAGAAATAAAATTCAAGATTATTTTAGAAAAAAATAAAATATTAATACTTAGTAAACATATGAAGTACATATATATTTGATGTGAGTTGTGTATGCATGCAAGAAGATACATAAAAATATCTATGCAATAAAATAAAATATATCTACATACAAAATAATTTAGATAGCATAAGTAAGTAGGCTTAGAAGGAAGCAATGACTGGTAATGCTATCATCTATGTACAAAGCAAGTAAAAACAAATAAAGAAATAAAATAAAATACATACAAATTTTCTTGAATTAGGCAAGCAATTATAAAAGAAAAGAAGGCTTGCAAAGGAAGATAAACAAACAAACAAACAAAAATGTTTACAAAACAAACTGTACATACAAAAAAACAACAATCAAATGGATTATATGTAAACAAGAGAGGAAGCATGCATTTAATACCATCTATTCCAAGCATAAATAAAGATCTTTTCAGCCGAAATTATGTAAACAGAGATAAAATATCTTTAGTCAAAACAAATAAAAAAAATCTGTTCAAAGCAAAATAAGCCTAACCAGTAAAACCTTCCCCTTATACCAACTATTTTTCTATATATATATATATATGTGTGTGTGTGTTCATCAACTTATTTCTATTTCGTTCAGTGGAAACTAAGTAGGAAAACCAGAGAAAAAGATATATACATTATTATCTTACAAACTCATCAACCTGGAAAAGAAAAAAAAACACAAACTTGAAGCAGCTCAAAATTAAATAAATTCAACTCAGAAGTAAATTTCAAAGGTCAGGTGCATCTCAATCAACATAAATGATTCAAGAATAAAGCTTAGATTCCATTCAACTGAGCAAAGAGCAAAATAAAATCATTTCCAGATCTCTGTTCTTCTCTGTCATTTTTCAAGGTAAGCAAACTTTCTCTAAAAACTCAATCCTCCGTCTGACTGTGTTCAGTGATGATAAAAGAGATGAAAAATGTTGTAACTTGTTTGAATGCATATATATATGTGTGTGTAGAGTTGATGATGTATGTCTGTAGATATGTATATGCCTCTGGTAAAATATACAGACTCTAAAAACAACTTCAAAAAAAAAATCACTTCCCCTTATTCTACTTGCTATTAGGACTTAGGGTTAAAACAAAAGTTGTTTGTTTAATGATCAACTAAGTTTTAACAATTTATTAAAGTCAAACAACTTCTCAATGCCTTTGGAAATTAAGAACTGAGTAAAACTCTAAATAAGTCAAAAATTTAAACTTTTTAATTCATAAAGTCAAGGATATAATTTGAATTCTTAAACTTTAACATGATTTTTAAAGTAAGAATTATAATTTATGGGCTTAGGATTGAGGAGCAGTTTTAGTTCATTCAAATTTCATTTTTTGGTGATTTCTGGCGATGCACTAACTTGAAGTAGTTGGAACTTCGTCTAGTGATGGAAGGCCGAACGGCGGTCTAGGGAAAAATAGGGTAATGGTGTGTAGTTGGTCGTGGTGGCGGCGGCAATCTTTTGAAACCGGAAAACCTAGTTTTGTTCGAGTGTACAAGTTTGATTCGTTCATCGTCAATAGTTGATCGAGCCGCACGAGAATTTGGGAGGTGATAGCTGGGAGTGTGACGAGTTGGTGGCCGGAGTTGTGGCGTCGCTGGTGGTCAGAGACATGGTGGCGAGGCAATTTTGTTTTGGTGAGTTCGAGCTGTAGTATCGAGCAAACTGCTCAATTTCGAATTCGAGTCTTCTGTGTCGAATCGAGGTTCGATTTCGAGTGTGTGTTAGGTCTTTGATTTGCTGAAGCTCGCGACGTTTGCCAGAACGGCGGCGCAATGATGTGCACGTGCACATTATCGTTTTGGTGTCAGTGTTTATGGGGGTGAGCAACTCGAGCTATCACTCGAGAAAATGTATGCGATGCTTCAGAGTTGTACTCGAGTGCGTGAGTTTTGTTACCTGTTATTATAACTTAACTTAAATTTACTTACTGAAAAAAAAGAGAAGAAGAAGAAGTGTACGCGAGAGGGAAAGAAGATGACCTGGGGGAAAGAAGAGGGAAACCCGAGTGAATACTCAAGTCAAACCCGGGGTCGCTCGGTTATTTTCAAAAAAATGGGTTAAGCCAACAATTTAAAGTTATAACGTTGAAGTAAATAATGTTGACTATTTTTTTTAGTTAAGAATTTTTTTCAAGCTAATCGACTAAGTGAGTACATATCAATGCTTTCTAAAACCTTAATTAATATTTTAATTAAGTAATTAACTTAAGCTAAATATTAAATTTAATTACCATTAAAGCTTTCAATATAACAATAAATTGATTTTCAAAGTGTAAAGAAGATTCTTAAATGATAATTAAGGTAAATAATTTTTATTAACTAATGGATTTGAAAAATAATTAAGAATGATTTATAATTTGTAATTAAAATTGATTAATAAACAATTAAGTGTCTAAATTACTTATAATTAAGAATTGTTAGTTAGATAATTTAAGTTAATCAATTTATAATTTATAGCTAGCTAAGTTAATTGATTGAGGAATAATTTATTAACAAAATTAATTGAGATTTAATTAATTTAATTATCGTTAATAATAATTGATCATTGATTAAAATAATTGTGTGGTTAATTTACTTAAACCATACTGGAAAATAATTAACTATGGCTGTGCAGTAGATTGGTCTGTCGGTTCTGGTTGTGATACTGTGTGATGTAGATTGCTATGTACTGCACTGTAATTGTGATTTGTTCTGTATTGATGTGAAAACTCTGTTGCCCGTAAAACGGCATTTATACTTCGATGCAATAGGGAGTCGGATTTCAGTTAGTTATCCGAAACTCACATCGAACCCTGAATGTGAATCTTTGTGATTGATATATCCACGTGTTTTAAAATTAAGCGTTCACTATTCGGTTTAGCCGGAAGAGGACCTACGTGTCATATAACCCATTCCGAACTGTGATACGTCGAAATAGATAGCATTTGAAGACTGGTGGTGAAGACCGGGTGTCTTCGAAAACGATAGGATAACCTATCGATTGTCTCTGCACCGAGTAGCTACGGTATAGAGATTCCCTAAGTGATGGGAAGTCCGATCGGGATTGTGGATACCCGAATTTGCAAGGGCTTCTCCCTTTATTGGACGAAGTGCCTTCGGTTCTGTTCGAACCCGGAACAGACTTGTATGGTCGTATGTCAAACAATATACTTTGAGATATAAAGGGATTTCTTTCAAATACGTATCTGTTGGTGGCGGAGAATTTATTCTCTTAGCTTAACACCCTTCTCTGAGACGTACGAGCTCAGAGGTTATGTAATTGAAGGTTATCAGCGATATATTCCCAATTTGGTAGTGTGGCATGCTAAGTTCTGTTGTATGTTGATGTTCATTTGTTGATCATTTGTTATCAAAGCATGGCTTTCGTGTAAAGCGTAGCTTTGTGGACGAGACCTCAGCGGACCTCACAACCCGAAAATGGTCGAAACAGGAAAGATGCGGCAAGGTTATGAGGGTCACGCCCTTTAGGATATGTCATTTCCTTCTGGAAAAAGGTGATGTCATGCTATGGAGCCCAGATATTTACCTATGTGGCAGCTCCAATCTCATTTACTGTGTGGTTGTTGCTTTGTGATAGAGGGCCCTCGGATAAAGGTCCCAAAGGACCGGGGAGTGGCATATTCTTGTAGTAGTTACCTAGTTACAGAGGTAACCCGGCCTTGTGTTGGCAGAGAGCTGGTTAAGTTCTCGGGACGTCCGGCCAGAGGCGTACCCATGTGGCAGTAGGAAGTTCCTTAGCCTGACCATTTGTTGGAAACCCAAACAAAACAATACGAATCCAGTACGGTTTTAGTTGTAGAACCTGCCATTTAACATGGTAGCTATAGTAGGCATAGTATAATGGTACCTATGCTAGCTAAGATTAATATTATACTTTTGAAATGTTTTTCACACTATGCACTAGTAATAAAATCAAAGAATTTTCTCGTATCAAGCATATTTGACTATCATAAGAAGAAATCTCCTCCAATTCTACGATTGCACTGTGTGTGTGGCAGGAGGTCTTATGGTAGTTTCATTTTCCAAAAGCATATCGGATTTTCTTTTATAAATCTAGTTTATTTAAAAGTTACTTTTTTTGTTTACTCATACCAGTCTCATGACTGACCCGGAGTTTATTGTTTCTTTTCTAAACTCTGGATGCCCATAATTTCTACACGGGCAGCCAGTAGCAGGTTCCTGTGTTCTGATGTTAGCAGTATTTTGGAGCTTTTGCTTTGGAGATATTTTAGAAGCTTTCGGGATCTCAGGTGTTTTGTTTTTGGGAGTTCGTTATCACTTCATTCCTTTGAAGACTTTTTGGATATATGATCACTGTTGTATTATTATGATGTTTATTTGGAGTTGTGGTGTATGTATTAAAAATACTCTGATGTGGTAATGGATATTATGATGTTGTATCTGTGATGTATGCATGATATTCATTTTGTTCCGCTGTTTTATATTCATCTGATGTTGTTATAAGCTCCGGCGAACCCGATTCGATGTTTGGATCTGCGACATTTGTATACCAGTGTCGTATTCGGTGCCGATTTTTGAAAGTCGAGTCAGGGCCGTCACATTTGGTATCAGAGCTGAAGGTTGAGTAAGAACTTTAGTTACAGAGTATAACACATTAGATGGATCATTAGAGATAGGGTGAAGTATACCCTAGAATGAGTATAACCGAGATCGAAACTCCAAATTTTCTTTGTTTAGTCCAATTTACTGCTGATATTCCTTAAGATATCTCATCCGTATATCTAAATCAATTTTCTTACTAATTACAGATAGTAAGAATGAGCGGACGAAGAGGAAGAGTTAGGGGTCAAGGGAATGCCAGGCACCTAACCAATATCTCCTAACAGCAGCAGCAGCAGCAACAGTACCTTTTCAGCAACAGCCGAATCTGGCTGATTTATACAAGAATTTCTCAAGGCTTGGTGGTAAGCCGTTCACCAGCAAGGAGTCGATTGTTGAGGCTCAAGCATGGATCTGATCATGTGAGAAAATATTTAGAGGGCTAAAGCTGCAAGACGATCAGAAGCGATTCATAGCTTCTTGGCAACTCCAAGAAGAAGCCTTAGCTTGGTGGGAGACAGTCATTGTCGACAAGCCAGAAGACGAGTTTGCTTGGAAGAAATTCAAAGAAGTATTTGAGAAGCGTTATCTGCTCTCGAATATACCAGGAATTCATGGACTTAAAGCAAGGGGAGTTTGTCATTCGAGGAGTATCTAAACAAATTCAATGAATTGTCTCGTTTTGGTCCCGAATTGGTAAACATGCCTTTAAAGAAGAACGAAAATTTATTCGTGGGATGAATAAGAAATTCCACGAAAGAATGACTGGCCATGTTAAGGAATCCTTTTCAGATTTAGTTGATATGGGATACATATATGCCACACTTGATATGCAAGAAGCCCCGGTGGAGAATGGAAATTCGGGCAATCAAAATTGGAAGAAGAGGAAATTTGGGGGCAAGAAACCCTGGCAGGGTAAGGAGAAAAAGAAGAGCAATCAGGGAAGCGCAGCAGAGAATGTCACTTGCTACAATTGCTTAGAGAAGGGCCATTATTCTAGCAGATGTATGAAGCCTAAGAAACAAGTCAGTCAATCCGTTCAAGCGAAGCCCGGGAAATGTTATTATTGTCTGAAAGTGGGACATGAAGTTAAAGACTGCCCAGTCATGAAGCAAGCTCAGACAGCAAAGGTGTACACAGTCAAAGACCAACCTGCATCTTCCAAAGCAGAAAAAGGAAAAGGAGTTTTGGAAGGTAATCTCATTATATATGATAGCATTGTTAGAGTTCTATTTGACACGGGCGCTACACACAGTTTTATCTCTCAGCAAGCTATAAATGAATTAAATCTTGAACCTGATTTTGTTGACGAGCCTATATGCGTAAAGTCCCACGAATCTTTGTATTCGATGTAGAAACGTTCCTATCTCATATTCTTGTTATCAATTCCCTATTGGTCTCTTTGTGCTTGATTTTAACGAGTTTGAAATCTTACTCGGAATGGATTGGCTAGCAAAATACGAAGCCAAATTGGATTGCATTAATCGATTGATTTCAATCAAAACCGAATTTGGAGACTTTATCGAGATTTCTTGTGAGGACCCTAGTCCTAAAAGAGAGGGGTTGATGCATAATTTGGGTTATCCCGAATCCAGTCTGGAGTCCATTCCTATTGTTAGAGATTATCCAGACGTGAAGTGAAATCTTTACCACCACATCGAGAAATAGAATTCAGAATTGACCAAGTGCCCAACGCTCGTCCTGTCGTTCACGCAAGTCACAGGATGGCACCCAGGGAAAAGGTTGAATTAGTTCAGCAAACCGATGATCTACTAGAAAAAGGATTAATTCGATCCAGTGTTTCTGAATGGGGTTCAGCCGTCGTGTTTGTTGCTAAATCAGACGGATCTTTAAGATTGTGTGTAGATTACCGCGATCTCAATTAGCTAACTCTTAAAAAAAAAATTCCACTACCTAGAATTGATGATCTATTTAATCAATTACACAACGCTCGTTTATTTTCCAAGATGGATCTAGCCCAGGGATTCCATCAACTACGAATCGCCGAAGATTGTGTCTATTTGACAGCTTTCAGGGGTCCCAATATGCTCTACGAATGGTTAGTCATGCCTTTCAGGCTAACTAATGCTCCAGCATACTTACTTCGTAGATCTTATGACTCGTGTGTTCCGGGAAGTATTGAATAAATTTGTGCTTGTGTTTATTGATGATATTTTGATCTATTCCAAGACCGAAGAGGAGCACGCCGATCACCTTAGAATCGTTTTGGAGATTTTGAGGAGAAATATTCTATTTGAAAATTTTTCCAAATGCCACTTCTGGGTCAAAGAAGTTAAATTCCTTGGCCATATTGTTAATGAAGAAGGAATTGTTGTTGATCCTAGCAAAATTTCTGCCATTCTTGATTGGAGAAAACCTACTACCCCAAAAGAAGTTCGAAGCTTTTTGGGTTTAGCAGGCTATTATCGAAGGTTTGTTCAGGATTTTTCTAAGATAGCTAGTCCGTTGACTAAGCTAACAATGAAGGATGTAAATTTCAATTGGACTCCAAAATGTGATGAAGCTTTTCAGGAATTGAAGAAGAGATTAACCACTGCTCCTATCAATGGGAATCAGGGATTATTTATTTATACTGACGCATGTGGTGATGGGTTAGGTGAAGTATTAATGCAAAATGGGAAGGTAATTGCCTACGCGAGTAGACAATTACGTCCGCACGAGAGAAACTACCCAACACATGATTTGGAGCTTTTGGCTGTTGTTTTCGCCTTAAAAATCTGGCGACATTATCTTCTGGGTAAAAAAAATCTTTTCAGCTTTCCTAACAATTTATGAATTTAATTTAACTTAATAAATATACTTAATGAACTCTTCTTTCTCTAGGTGAAAATTTTGAATTATTCACCGACCACAAATCTTTGAAATATCTCTTTATCCAGAAAGACCTTAATCCGCGACAACAACGTTGGTTGGAATTTCTAGCATCTTCTGACCTGGATATTCTATATACACCTGAAAAAGCCAATGTAGTTGCCGATGCTTTGAGTACAAAGCATGCCATTCTTGCTCACCTTGTCATTGCTCCTACTCTTAATGAAAAGATTGCCAATAAGCAAAAAGAGGACAATTTTCTTCAGGGAATATATGAGAGGATTCGTCGAGGTGAAGATTCTAGTTTTGCGATTGATGATAATGGAGTTATAAAGATGAAAGGCAGAATATGTGTTCCAAACTTCCCTGATCTGAAACGTGAAAATTTGTACGAATGCCACAAATCTAGACTCAGCATCCATCCAGGAGTTAATAAAATGTATAGAGATGTTAAAAGAACTTTCTGGTGGAAGACAATGAAAAGAGACATATCCTTATATGTGAGTCACTATGCTACTTGCCAACAAATTAAAAGCGATCAAAAGAAAGTGGCCGGTTTACTTCAGCCTTTGGAAGTACGAAAATGGAAATGGGATCAGGTATCGATGGATTTCATCGTTGGATTGCCACGAACCAAGAAGGGAAATGAAGCAATTTGGGTTATAGCGGACCGTCCAACCAAAACTGCTCACTTCATTCCAGTGAAATCCACTCAAACTGCAGCAAGCTTAGCAGAGATATATATAAAGGAAGTTGTCCGTCTCCACGGTATTCCCAGCAGCATAGTGAGTGACCGTGATCCGATCTTCACTAGTATATTTTAGGAGGCATTCCAAACCGCATTGGGAACAAGATTGGATTTCAACACTTATTATCACCCACAGTCTGATGGGCAGACTGAGAGGATTAACCGAATTTTAGAAGACCTTTTGCGTACTTGCATTCTCGACTTTGGTGGTTCTTGGGAGGACTATTTGCATCTGGTCGAGTTCTCTTATAACAACAACTATTAGGCCAGTACAGAGATGGCTCCTTTCGAAGCTTTATATGGTCGTCCGTGTCGATCACCTGCATGATGGATTGAATCAGGTGATAGACTCGTCCTTGGACCAGATATGATTAAAGAAGCCACGGAGAAGGTTGATTTTAAACGGAAGAAATTAATAACTGCTCAAAGTCGTCAGAAGAGATATTATGACCGCCGAAGAAGAGATTTGGAATTTCAAGTTGGAGATTCTGTATTTCTGAAAGTATCTCCAATGCGGGGTGTATTGAGGTTCGAGAAAAATGGAAATTTAACACCGCGTTATATTGGTCCTTTTCCTATTCTGGAAAGGATCGGTCCTTTAGCATATCGAGTGCAGCTACCCAGCTGGTTGTCTGGTGTGCATAATGTGTTCCACGTTTCTAGTCTTCGGAAGTATGTGCACGACCCAGATAGTATTATTGAGGAGGCAGCTCAGCAGGATCTTGAGATCACTCCTAATTTAACAGTTAGAAGAGAACCAATAAAGATCATAGATCGTGATGAAATCGATTGAGAAACAAAGTTGTGAAACTAGTTAAAGTTCAATGGAGTGGCGACCCAATGGAATGTACTTGGGAAGCTGAAGATAATATGCAAAAGTCATACCCCAATTGTAGAGTGGATATCTCGGCTTAAATCGGTAAGCCATTTCCTTAATTTTTCTGAATTCATATATTCTTTGTCTGCTTTCCTCTCTCTTTCAAATTTCGAGGACGAAATTTGATTAAAGGGGGATATTTATAACATCCCAAAATTTTGATTTTTAAATTCGGTAAATTGTTTGAACTTTTGAAATTTAAGTTGAGAAGTTTCAAAAGAAATAAAATTCAAGATTATTTTAGAAAAAAATGAAATATTAATACTTAAGTAAACATATGAAGTACATATATATTTGATGTGAGTTGTGTATGCATGCAAGAAGATAAATAAAAATATCTATGTAATAAAATAAAATATATCTACGTACAAAATAATTTAGATAGCATAAGTATGTAGGCTTAGAAGGAAGAAATGACTAGTAATGCTATCATCTATGTACAAAGCAAGTAAAAACAAATAAAGAAAAAAAAAATACATACAAATTTGCTTGAATTAGGCAAGCAAGTATAAAAGAAAAGAAGGCTTGCAAAGGAAGATTAACAAACAAACAAACGAAAATGTTTACAAAACAAACTGTACATACAAAAAAAACAATCAAATGGATTATATGTAAACAAGAGAGGAAGCATGCATTTAATACCATCTATTCCAAGCACAAATAAATATCTTTTCAGCCGAAATTACGTAAACAGAGATAAAATATCTATAGTCAAAACAAATTAAAAAAAAATCTGTTCAAAGCAAAATAAGCCTAACCAGTAAAACCTTCCCCTTATACCAACTATTTTTCTATATATATGTGTTCATCAACTTATTTCTATTTCGTTTAGTGGAAACTAAGCAGAAAAACCAGAGAAAAAGATATATACATTATTACCTTACAAACTCATCAACCAGGAAAAGAAAAAAAATAAAACACAAACCTGAAGCAGTTCAAAATTAAATAAATTCAACTCAGAAGTAAATTTCAAAGCTCAGGTGCATCTCAATCAACATAAATGATTCAAAAATAAAGCTTCAGATTCCATTCGACTGAGCAAAGAGCAAAATAAAATCATTTCCAGATCTCTGTTCTTCTTTGTCATTTTTCAAGGTGAGCAAACTTTCTCTAAAAACGCAATCCTCTGTCTGACTGTGTTCAGTGATGATAAAAGAGATGAAAATGTTGTAACTTGTTTGAATGCATATTTATGTGTGTGTGTGTGTGTGCGTGTGTGTGTGTGTGTATGTGCAGAGTTGATGATGTATGTCTGTAGATATGTATATGCCCCTGGTAAAATATACAGACTCTAAAAACAACTTCAAAAAAAAAAATCACTTACCTTTATTTTACTTGCTATTAGGACTCAGGGTTAAAACAAAAATTGTTTGTTTGATGATCAACTAAATTTTAACAATTTATTAAAGTCAAACAACTTCTCAATGCCTTTGGAAATTAAGAACCGAGTAAAACTTTAAATAAGTCAAAAATTTAAACTTTTTAATTCATGTATTCAAGGATATAATCTAAATTCTTAAAATTTAGCATGATTTTTAAAGCAAGAATTATAATTTATGGGCTTAGGATTGAGGAGCAGTATTGGTTCATTCAAATTTCATTTGTTTGGTGATTTCTGGCGATGCACTAACTTGAAGTAGTTGGAACTTCATCTGGTGATGGAAGGCCGAATGGCGGTCCAGGGAAAAATAGGGTAATGGTGTGTAGTTGGTCGTGGCGGCGGCGGTGATCTTTTGAAACTGGAAAACATAGTTTTGTTCGTGTGTACAAGTTTGATTCGTTCATCGTCAATAGTTGATCGAGCCGCACGAGAATTTGGGAGGTGATAGCTGGGAGTGTGACGAGTTGGTGGCCAGAGTTATGGCGTCGCTGGTGGTCAGAGATGTGGTGGCGAGGCAATTTTGTTTTGGTGAGTTCGAGCTGTAGTATCGAGCAAACTGCTAAATTTCGAATTCGAGTCTTCTGTGTCGAATCGAGGTTCGATTTCGAGTGTGTGTTAGGTCTTTGACTTGCTGAAGCTCGCGACATTCGCAAGAACGGCGGCACGATGATGTGCACGTGCACATTATCATTTCAGTGTCAGTGTTTATGGGGGTGAGCAACTCGAGCTGTCACTCGAGAAAATGTATGCGATGCTTCGGAGTTGTACTCGAGCGCGTGAGTTTTGTTACCTATTGTTATAACTTAACTCAAATTTACTTACTGAAAAAAAGAAGAAGAAGAAGTGTACGCGAGAGCGAAAGAAGATGACCCGAGGGAAAGAAGAGGGAAACCCGAGTGAATACTCGAGTCAAACTTGGGGTTGCTCGGTTATTTTCAAAAAAATGGGTTAAGCCAACAATTTAAAGTTATAACGTTGAAGTAAATAATGTTGACTATTTTTTTTAGCTAAGAATTTATTTCAAGCTAATCAACTAAGTGAGTTCATATCAATGCATTTTAAAACCTTAATTAATATTTTAATTAAGTAATTAACTTAAGCTAAATATTAAATTTAATTACCATTAAAGCCTTCAATATAACAATAAATTGATTTTCAAAGTGTAAAGAAGATTCTTAAATGATAATTAAGGTAAATAATTTTTATTAACTAATGGATTTAAAAAATAATTAAGAATGATTTATAATTTGTAATTAAAATTGATTAATAAACGATTAAGTGTCTAAATTACTTATAATTAAGAATTGTTAGTTAGATAATTTAAGTTAATCAGTTTATAATTTGTAGCTAACTAAGTTAATTGATTGAGGAATAATTTATTAACAAAATTAATTGAGATTTAATTAATTTAATTATCGTTAAGAATAATTGATCATTGATTAAAATAATTGTGTGGTTAATTTACTAAAACCACATTGGAAAATAATTAACTATGGCTGTGCACTAGATTGATATTTCGGTTCTAGTTGTGATACTGTGTGATGTAGATTGCTATGTACTGCACTGCAATTGTGATTTGTTTTGTATTGATGTGAAAACCCTGTTGCCCATAAAATGGCATTTAAACTTCGATGTGACAGGGAGTCGGATTTCAGTTAGTTATCCGAAACCCACATCGAACCCTGAATGTGAATCTTTGTGATTGATATATCCACGTGTTTTAAAATTAAGCGTTCACTATTCGATTTAGCCGGAAGAGGACCCATGTGTCATATAACCCATTCCGAACAGTGATACGTCGAAATGGATAGCATTTGAAGACTGGTGGTGAAGATCGGGTGTCTTCAAAAACGATAGGATAACCTATCGATTGTCTCTGCATCGAGTAGCTACGGTATAGAGATTCCCTAAGTGATGGGAAGTCCGATCAGGATTGTGGATGTAGCGACCCTAACTCGACCTTCAAAAATCGGCATCAAATACAACACTCATATTCAAATGCTGCAAATCCAAACGTCGAATCTGGTTCGCCGGAGCTTATAACACATTAAGTATAACAACACAGCGGAAGAACAAGAAATGTATATCATTGATATACAACATTCGATACAACAATGATACAATATGAATCAATATCAGAGATACAAGATAACAATGCTATAGCGGAATAACAATATGATATAGCAGCGGAAAATAAATAGCCAAGAGATAACTCCAATACAATGCGGCAAAGCTAAAACTCCAAACCACCAGCTTGAACCACCATCACGCTTCACCAAGATGAGCAAGGTATGTCGTCGAAGACTTCAATATCCAAAGTCTTCAAAGAATACCAAAGAGAAAGCCGAAAACTACTGAATCGATATCTATGTCTACTATCTGAAAAACCCAACTATAGACTGCCCGTGTGGAAAATAGTGGACACCCAGAGTTTAGGAAAGGAACAATAAACTCCGGGTCAATCATGCGACTGGTATGAGTAAACAAAAAAATTGTTTGAAATAAAAGAATTTTATTCTTCTCAAAAGCAAACAAAAGAATTTGAAAGAAATTCGCAATGCTTTTTGAAAATGGAACTGCCATAAGGCCTCCCACCACACACACAATACAAACGCAGACTTGGAGGAGATTTCTCCTTATGACAGTCAAAAATGCTTGATACGAAAAAAAAACACTTTTAAATATTATTATTAGTGCATAGTGTGAAAACATTTCGAAAGTATAATATTAATCTTAGCCGGCATAGGTACCATTATACTATGCCTACTAGTGGCAGGTTATACAATTTAAAACCGTATTGGGCTCGTATTGTTTTATTTGGATTGCCAACAAATGGTCGGGCAAAGGAACTTTCCATATAAAAAAAATGGAACACCTCTGGAGGGACGTCTTCGGACCCTAACCGGATCTCTGCTACACAAGGCCGGGTTACCTCTGTAACTAGGTAACAACTGACACGAGTATGCCACCTCTCGGTCGTTACCAACCTTTATCCTAAGCGCTTCAGAACCGACAACCACAAAGCAATAAGTTTGCAGCAACCATAAAGTAAGTATCTGGGCTCCATACCATGACACCACTTATAATCCAGAAGGAAATGGACATGCCCTTAGAGGGCGCTACCCCCAAATAACCTTGCCGCCATGATTCCTGTTTCGACCATAATCGGGTTGTGAGGTTCGACGAAGTGTCGTCCACAAAGCTACGCTTTCACAAAGCCATGCTTCGATCAACAAATGATCAGTAGCACTCAGCATGCCACACTACCAAATTGGGAGTATGTCACTAATGACCTTCAACTACATAACCTCTGAGCTCGTACGTCTCAGAGAAGGGTGTTAAGCTAAGAGAATAAATTCTCTGCCACCAACAGATATGTATTTGAAAGAAATCAGCTTTATATCTTAGTTTGTAATATCAGACATACAACCATACAAGTCTGTTCCGGGTTCGAATAGAACCGAAGGCACTTCCGAAGAAGTCCTTGCAATCCGGGCATCCACAATCCCGATCGGACTCCCCATCACATATGGAGAACTCTATACCGGAGCAACTCGGTGCAGAGTCATTCGACAGGTCATCCTATTGTTCTCGCAAATACCCGATCTTCACCACCGGTCTTCAAATGCTATCCATAACGACGTGTCATTATTCGAAATGGGTTATATGACACAAGGTCCTCTACCGGCTAAACCGAATAATGAGCGTAATATTTTAAAAACATATGGATATGGGATTTCAGTTACGTCACAACTTTAAAACCCCAAAACTTTCTTTCCAAATGGTTTAAACCAATTACCATTTACAAATATTTTTAAACAAAAAGATTCACTTCCAGAAACCTTTCAATGGTTTAAGCAATTTCCACACTTTAATCTTTTAAACAAAAGATTTACCTTCAAGACCACTTTCAATCTAAAACAAGGTTCCCCAATCTTTTAAACAAGGATTCATTCATAGCTTTTCAAAACAACTACCAAAGATTCATTCATAATTTCCAAAACAATTCCCGGTTTCAAATCTTTTGTATATATATAAAAGATATATCACTTAAAATCCTCTTCAATTTTACAATATGGTTCAACTATCTTTCACAAAGATTCAATTATAGCTTTCAAAATCATTCCATTTCAAATTTGAAATCTTTTCATCAAAATTTGGAAAATTCCTTCCTTATATAAAAGCCATTATTATTGGAAACCACTTGTTTCCCAAATCATAGAATTCAATTTCAAAAATCGAATTCAAATTTAGATCAAATTATTTAAATTTCAAAAGTTCAATCAAGTTATTGAAAATAACTATTATTTTTAAAAGACCTTTTCAAAAGTTTTTCACTTTAAACCCAATCCATTTCCAAAACCATTTGGATTAAAAAATTCAATTTTAAATTTTTTTCAAAAATCTGTGACTTAACCGATTTTCTTGTGCAATCCATATTTGTGTGTGTACAGTGTGGTCCAGGGGTTTAACACAATAGTGCAACATTATTCAATCATCACAGATCAAAACACAGAAATATCGATAAACGGTATAATCTATAACGCTTATCTTCATTTACAGATTCACAGATAAATGTATCACAGATGAATAAATAAATAAATAAATAAATTCCATACAGCTCAATTCATAGAACATGATATCACAGATCAATCAATTCAAGGCAATTCATACAAGGCAAACATTCATAGCAAGGTCAAGCATTCAATAATCATTTATAGGTAGGATTAATTAATCGTTTAACCCTAATTAATTCAATTAATTTCCAATTAAATTAATTACTTATGAATTAATTATCCAATCCTGATTAATTAATTACAAATCATTTGATATAAATTAATTAATCAATCACCTTAATTGATTACATCAATTTATCACCTCATTATTAATTATTCCTTAATTAGTCCATTATAAATTACATCATTAATTATATTAATTAATGATCTCCAATTATATTTAGATTAAACTACTTTATTTAAATTAATTACATTAAGTAATTAATCTTTAATTAAACACAATTTTTTTAATCACCCTTGATTAATAACAAAAGTAATTACCCAAATTACTTCATTTATAAATCATATTCACTAATTACCTTCCAGTAATTATCATTTATTACTTCCCTAGGTAATTGTCTCCATTAATTACACTAAGTAATTACACTTATCCAATTATCAAATGATATTCTTAGATTAATTAATTAACTTAAATTAATTGCAGTAAGTAATTAATCCCTTAATTACTTTCATTAAGTAATTACATTCAAAAATGTATAATTGATTATCTAAATTAATTAATCTAATTAATTATCAAAATTAATCATATTAATTTAATAATCCCTAGTTAATTATCTTCATTAACTAATAACATTTCTTTAATTACTTTCTTAAGAAATTATCTTAGATTAATTCATTATTAATCCTTTCTAATTATAAATTAACCTAAATTATTTATTTATAAATTAAATAAATCATTCTTTAATTACCTTATTAATTAAATCACTAAAAACCTTAATTATCCTTAATATAATTCATTTCCTTTACTTATGATTTAATTAACATTTAAGAGTATATTTTAAAACATTACACTTTTAAATTTAAATTTAAATTCCATTTTGAATTTAAGATCCAAAATGATTAACCATTTTAAACATTAATCCAATTTAAATTCAATTTATAATCCTTAAAATAAATGTAAAGAACATTTATCACTTATATAAAAAATTTATATAAGAAAAATGTTTAAACTAGATTTTATAAAAATCCAATTTAAATATTTGTTTGCAAAACCAATTTCATTCTTTTAAAAATCTACTTTAAGTTTAAATCTTGTTTTAAATATTTAAATATTTAAACTTTATTTTTTTATTTCAAATTAGGATTCAAAAGTGAATTCGAATCCATAATTCAAACTGGATTTAAAAACCTGATCTAAATCTTGTTTAAATTTTAAATTTCATTTTAAAAATCTTAAAACATTTACAGGTTTTCAAAACTGTGAACAACAATATGACCCAAGGCACCTTCACAATGCTTCGAGTCAAAACTCCCCTGGCTTCGAGTCTCACTCGAAGTTTACTCGAGAAAACTCGAGCCTCACTCCAGAACTCAACTCAAAAGTTCACCAGATACAAAAGTGCATGGTGCACATGTACAACCCCGATCGCAATCTCCGGTCAGCGCTGCATCGACAAGCAAGTCGACGTTCGCCTCAATACCAGACTCCGATCCTCTGAATCTCGTCATAAACTCGAATATGAAAATCGAGTAAAAATTCAAAACCTGGAACGCAAGAACCGGAAACACCAAACAACCTGTCAATGCCTCGCCTCCTCACCTCCGACCACCAGCGGCGACACAACTCCGGCCGTCCACTCATTAATGTCCCCTCTACCTTCCCCTTGAACCACGACGAACTCGATCGCCCACAAACGACGAACGAGACGAAATAGAAACCCATGACAAAATTAGGTTTCCATAACTAAATCGCTCGCCACCACCTCCACGACCACCTGCAGCCCTATCCACTATTTTTCCCTGACACTACGTTCACTCCATCACCACCCAGAGAACCCGACCTCCACGAATCAGTCAATCACCAGATATTGCCAAAACTATGAAATCGAAGCAAACCCAAACTGCTCTCGACTCCCAACTCTAAAAATTATGAATCCTGCTTTAAAAATCATATTAAAGTATAATAATTTCATTTATACCTTTGAATTCATAATTTATGAAGTTCGAATTTTTTGCTTATTTACAGTTAGCTCCTGTTGTCTTGCTTTCCAGAGAAAGTTAAACATTGTTTTAACTTATATATATTTTTAAAACTTAGTATATGCTTGAACAAACAATCTTTGTTTTAAATTTAAGCCCAAGCATCAAGTAGATCAAATGGAAATGATTTTTTTCGAAATCAAAACTTTGTTCTAGAGTTCCAGGAAATGAACCTGTAAACACTTCTAGATTCCATTTATATTCAGAGAATCCATGCATATCTAAACCAGTTTATTCACAGAGATATGTATATGTAAACAACAGATTTATACCTTTAAAAATTAAGAAAAGTATGTTACTCACCTGGATTAGATATTTGAACAAAGCAAAAACTGGAAGTTGCTTAAAATTTTTGATCTTTGCCTGATCTGCTTATTTGAATTTGCATGCTCACTGATTTGCATTTTAGATTATATTTAAATCTGCTCTGATACTTGATTTCAGCTGAGACCTCGTATTGCATTTTAAGTTTGAACTTATTTAATTTTGAACTGCTACGTTAATTTTGAAAAAAAATTGAAACTTGGTTTACGTGTTCTTTTCATTATACTATGATGTTTCCAGGTTTTGAAAATTCCTTTGCTTATATTCATTCAATTTGGTTTAATACCTTTACTTTCAATTGGTTTAATTAAATTGATTTTCATTCAATTATTCAATTTCCAATAACATTAGATTTTAACGAATTTACACCTGCATTCATTATTTCATATCAATTATTTATATTCAATTGATCAACATTCAATTCATTAATTCAATTCAATAACAAAAGTTGAATTTCATTTACATAACTTAAGTTCACATTTATCACTTAACTCTATTAATTTACTTCGATACCAATATCAACTTCATTCTACATCTCTTAAGTTATACTTCATTTTATAAACATCACTTGGTTTTACTTAAGTTAAATTCCCACTTATAAATCAATTCAGCTTCCAAATTCTAAAGTAAATTTCCATTTAACTTTAAATTCATTTTTATTTACAACTCATATTCATAAATATATTCATATAGTTTCACTTCTTATATATATATAAGTTTATCTCACAATTGTAAATTACATTAATTATAATTCAATTCTTATAATTCTTTTTACTTATACAATTATTTTTTTATTTAGATGTTTTTATTCAACTTATTCAACAACCAAACAATCAACTAATATACACTTTAATAATTCTGAAAAATTATTTCTTTATATATAAAATATACTCAAGGTAAAATTATTTCATTTACCCAATTTAAAACAATACTGTGTCGAATTGTTCTATTCAAGTGTTTATAAACCCCTTCGGCATAGTTGTGCATACCGTGCTGACGAAAGTTCATATGCCACTCAATAAACCAATCATTACAATATAAAACAATTTTATATTCACTAACAAATACGCACTCATAGCTATTATTACACTCAACTCATTCTAGAGTACTACTGACTCCATCTCTAATGAGTAATACCCAACAGAGCCATGGTTGTCGCTTAACCATATGCTCTGATACCAAATGTAACGTTTGCGATTTTTCGTCCACGAACGTCGACATCAATACGTCCACTGCATCAACTGTCGAGCAATCGAAGGCCGGAAAACCATACCGTTATGGTTAAAGAAGAAGAAAAAGGTAGATGAAGAGAGAAAAAGATAGAAAATAGAGAGAAAAGAAAATAGAAGAAACAGAAAACAACAGAACAATATCAGAATCTCACAATCGCAGCGGAACAACATATAATAAATAAATGAATAAGCTTTAGACAAAGAACTATATCAGTTATTACATTACATTTCATTACATTACATCATATCATCAGAGTGTACAACAACAAACAACATCCAACAGCGGAAAAGAAATACTATATACTAATAATACGCCATGCCATCCAGCTTGCCTCCAGCAACTCCTGAATTCCAAAATATCCTGGTAAAACTTAACTCTTGACTGCCTGTGTGGAAATTGGTGGGCACCCAGAGTTTAGGAAGGAAAACAATAAACTCCGAGTCAGTCATATGACTGGTGTGAGAACTCAAAACAGTTTATTTATCTTTAAAATCAAAATAGAGGAATATTTTTAAAGTCAATTCGCAATGCTTTTAAAAATGAGACTACCATAAGACCTCCCACCACACACACAATGCAAACACAGACTTGGAGGAGATTTCTTCTTATGTTAGTCAAAGATGCTTGATACGCATTAAAAAGAAACATTTGATATTATTATTAGTGCTTAGTGTAGGAAAAATCATTTCGAAAGTAGAATATAAATCTTAGCCAGCATAGGTACCATTATATTATGCCTACTATAGCTACCTCCTGAGGAAGCTGGTTCTACAACTAAAACCGTACAAGATCGTATTGTTTCTTTGGATTTCCAACAAATGGTCAGGCCAAGGAACTTCCCATTGCCACATGAGAATGCCTCTGGAAGGACATCCCCGAGAACCAAACCGGATCTCTGCCAACACAAGGCCGGGTTACCCCTAACTGGGTAACCACTGACACGAGTATGCCATCCCCCGGTCCTTTGGGACCTTTAACCGAGCGCTCGTAATCAACATCACACCATAATAAATAAAGTGTTTCAACATGAGTAAGTATCTGGGCTCCATACCATGATACCACCCTTTTCCAGAAGGAAATGCACATACCCTAAAGGGAGCTACCCCTCATAACCTTGCTGCATCTTTCCTGTTTTGACCATTCCGGGGTGTGAGGCTCGACGAAGTCTCGTCCACAAAGCCATGCTTTATACAAAAGCTGTGCTTTGGGTCAACAAATGATCATAGAAATGATCACAAAGATAAGTGATCAAACAAATGATCGTATCACAAATGATCAAACAACGATCATTTCACAGCAACACTCAGCATGTCACATTACCAAATTGGGAATATATCGCTACTAACCTTCAACTACATAACCTCTGAGCTCGTACGTCTCAGAGAAGGGTGTTAAGCTAAGAGAATAAATTCTCCGCCACCAACAGAAATATATTTGAAAGAAATCAGCTTTATATCTCAATTTGTAATGTCAGACATACAATCCATACAAGTCTGTTCCGGGCTCGAACAGAACCGAAGGCACTTACAAAGAAGTCCTTGCAATCCGGATATTCACTAATCACGTTCGGACTACCCATCACATATGGAGTCTCTATACCGTAGCTACTCGGTGCAAAGACAATCGACGAGTTGTCCTTTCGCTTTTAAAAATATCCGGTCTTCAACACCGGTCATCAAATGCAATCCATAACGACGTATCACATACTCGGAATGGGTTATAGGACCGCAAGGTCCTTTCCTGGATAACCCGAATAGTGAGCGCTTATTCAAAAATAAGTGTGGCATTCAAATTCAAGCAAATCATAACAAATGCCTTTCAAAGGTAAATATTGATAGTCGGTTATTGAACTATCAATGGATATGCACAACATCACCCGATTCCAAATAATTTTCCAAATTATTTATTTCCCAAAAGATATCTTTACAAGATATATAATTTCAATACCTCAAAAATAAATCAATATTTATTTTTTTTAAAAATTCCCCTTTCTTTTATAAATTCCATAGTGAATTTACATTCCAAAATATCTACGAATATACGATTTCAATTATTCATTTTCAATTTATCTTCAAAAAGATAAATGCTCAAAATATTCACTTTATATTGGAAAACATTTCCATACTTACTTATTAAGTAATTCTCAAATCCATTTATTTTCTACACTTGGAAAATATTCAATATACTTAAATCGAGATTAAGTATATGTTTCATTCTTTAAGGAAATCAGTCTCTTAAACATATTTATTTGGGCCAAAACGAATGTTGCGTAAAACATCGTTACGGCAACCCAAAATCACTAGTATAGGGATTCGAAATTAAAATAGATATATAAATCCCAATACTATACAAAACATTTCCTTTTGGAAATCATTTACTATAACAACAGTGTTATAGTCCACCATTTCCTTTTATTTCTCGAAAACGTCTATTTCAACAATAAATGTTGAAATCTATGGTTTCGAATCTTAACACATTTAAAACATCGTTAGATCATTTTAATTCTATTTAAAACATCAAATCCAAAACATTTTCTTTAACATAATATTCACTATCCAAAAACGTGAATATGCTTGTTAACCAATTTCATCATTTCTATTCATTTTATTTTAAAGGATTATTTGCTGTCTAAAACGTGAATATAACTCCATTAATAAGTTATACAATTTACTTATCAAAATAAGTCGTTGCGAATTTATAAAACAATGTTTATAAATTCCATTTCTATTTATTTTATAACTACTTCCTTTATAAATCTCCTTTATTAACCTATTCGATTTATAACTCAATTATATACCGAAAGTCCATATTATAAGTTAAATGCTTATAATTTATTTGTTTGCAAAATCGTTCCTTTAAACTTCATAATTATAAATCTTATAACTTATAAGATTCATATATTTATCCAAAACCATTATTTTAATAACTTTACAAATTTTATAAACCTACTGCTTATAAAATTCCATTTATAACTTCACCGTTTATAATTCTATAAATTTCATTCATTTATGAAATTCACCCACAATTCATTCTAACACTTATAAAAAATCGTTTTATAATTCCAACATTTTAATTTTACAAATATCAGTTTCATAAACCTTTTTTTTATAAATCAATTTATATTATTATTTTAAAACGTCTTTAAACTCCTTTATAATTTCATCATTTTGATTCATAATTTTTTTTTTATAAATCCTATTTTAAAACTTTTCACAATAAATTCAAAAATCCCGATTTAAACCATTTTATAAAATCATTAACTCCATATTTTCAAAAATCAACTTTTAACTATTTTTCTCAAAAATCTTAATTTTTATAACATAAAAATTTATAACGTTTATTTATTTAAAATGGATCAATTCCAAAAATATTTTATAACGTATACTTTCAAAAATCACTTTGAAATCCTTTTAAAATTCCAAAATTTGGCCCAATGATGCTACACACCAAATAGTCAATCACGACAACAACGATATCACGTATCGATATGATAATCAACGAATATCAAGATATCCATAATCAAATAAATACTGTTGAGGAATCCAGTTGGATCCCTCCAACCTGTTTTCCTGCATCCAAAAATGTTAGCACAATACCAATTCCGTTCCAGTACGAAATTATCGCGGTATATGGGATTTAAAATATTATCCGCTTAATAGACGGCGCAATGGGGTCTCATCCGCTATATACTGCGGGAAATCAAATCCAAGTACATAAATAATACCAATTTCACTGTTTATGAAATATTCGCGGTATATGTTTTTAATAAATAACATCTGCTTACTAACGGCGCGTAATGTCTATTTTAACAATCAATAGATAACAATCATCATTCAAACATACATTCAAGAATTTTAAATCTAACTATTTAAAATTAAAATCGAAACCGATTCGTTTGAGTGAGAAGTTCTCACCTTGATTTCAATTCCGTTTTAGCGATTTATTTCGAATAAAATTAAACGTGCATTTAATTTTACCCAAAATTTTCACTAACTCCAAACGACTCCAATCCAATTCCATAGCGTAGTGCTCATCCATACGATTCCAATGCAACTAGTTTCGCGCGTTTTCGACCTCGTATGAAAAAGTTATGATTTTTAGAAGTTTACACGAATTTATATACATAAATTTACAACATAATTTACTATTTTTAAACCTAAATAGATCTCAGCCCTTGGATCTTGCTCCCTGCAATCGTGACCGCACCCCACCTTCTTCTCACTCACGTTCATGTACAGGCAATAGCCGAACAAAGAAACCCATCCAAGCAAACTAGGGTTTGATTTTGCGACCTCTACGACGAACATGAACACGATCAAAAGTTTCCATCTTGACCGCCATCTCCTCCTCTACCTTTGGCCACCACCCCCTGCAACTCGGCTTCCCCCATCGTCTCGAATTGCATGCCGACCTGATGGTGAATGCGCGCATGTATCCCCCACTCCGTCGCTCCAATTCCGATCATCACCGTATATAATCAAAGCTCTCATCGAGCTCTTCGACTTTGTAGTTGAGCATATTGGCTAATTATCGACGGATTGGAAGTAATTGAGGAAGAAAAGGAGATGATTTCTGGCCTTTGGTTTATTAATGGCGGCTGGATCTTTGAAATTAGGGTTAGGGTTTTAATTTTCGCAAATTTATGAAGATTCTAGGGGCTTTTATAGAAAATTTCACGAACACTATTCACCCCGAATTTTCCGAACTCCAAACGAAGCATGCCGGTTGGCGTTACTAAGGTTTACCCCGCGTTCCGAACACAATGGAACGTGTTTCGGGAGCTAATTCAGTCATCTGTGCGAGTTATGGCAATAAACGTTCGATTTAAAATTAAACCGATTAAACGATTTTCTAGGCGTTTTAGCTTGCACCGGACAAACGGTAAATCCGATTGACACGAAATTTGAAACCATACAATAATATCACATTACGGATCCGATGAAACTAGTTTCGTCAAAATCCGAGACTGTTTGAAAAATGACTATTTTAACTCACCAAATTAATATTAAAAACAATTTCGATGCGTTTTGAGCTTCCATGGTCAAACGAAAACTCCGATTGACACGAAAATTGAAATCCGATAATAACAAACTATTACGGATCCAATGGAACTAGTTTCGTCCAATTCTGAAACTGTTCGAAAAATGGCTAATTTCACTAGTCGATTAAATATTAAAATATTCAATTTTCACAAATAAACTTTAAATTCGATTTTAAAAGTTCTATAACATCATTCTAACTTCAATATGATAAAATAAAATTTTACAAATCATTTCAATCATATTTAACCCAATTTTCACTTATTTCTGTATTTTCACATATTAAATTATCGATTTAATTATTCAATTAAATCCAACTATTCGAAATAAAATTTATTCGACTTATAAATTTCACTTATTTATATTTAAAATTAATTAAATATACAAATTTTAGTTAATAAAAATTCTGGGTCGTTACATACTTCCCCCCTTAAAAGAATTTCGTCCTCGAAATTACCAAGTAAGAAAAGTTACATAATCTATTAACTTTCCCAAAACCATAGTTAAACTTCTTTCAATAACTTTACTAAGTTTCAAATCATACTTAGTTATCTTTTCAAACCAATCTACTATTGTTTAACTTTCAATTCCAAGTCAAAGTTATAGTTTTCACAAATTTTCCCAAAAATTTTCTAACGCCTTAAATTTTTCGGAAAAATTCACCATAGTCTCCTTTGCGCGGCTCGATCCGAAAAAAAATGACAGTATATATATCACAAATATACATCTCATCAAGTGATGAGGCATCCCACAGGAAAATAAGTGTAAAAGTACGATATTTAATCCGAGATATGTACCTTATATTTTATTAGCGAGCATATACGGTTAATATAGCGCGAAAGCGAGCTCCAAATGCGAAGCAAACGCGATCCGCACCTACTAAACACTCAACAAATAGATGAGAAACATGTATATAGACAATAGTATCGAATACAACATATATCAACATAATAACTATATATGCCAACATAGCAAATGTACTAAAAGCAATATATTCAACCATCAACCAACTAGCATTCAACTAACAACCATACCTAATAAATATTCATTCATATTCTCATTAATATTCAATGAAATGGTTTTCAATTTAATCACATTTGATTCACTAACAGTGGATGTTTTTACTAACATTCATTCTCAATTAGTTTATATTCACTAATTCATATTCAAGTTGGCTCACTTCCAAATCAAATTCAATTCTTTTTAAAATTCACTTAACTTCCAATTGAATTTCAATTACTTTAGCTTTCTAATTTCGCTGATTCAATTTCATTAATATTTAATGAATTATATACAATCAACTAACAATCATATAACAACCAACGTATATTAATTTCAACCAAATTCCTTTGCTTATATTCATTCAATTTGGTTTAATAACTTTACTTTCAATTGGTTTAATTAAATTGATTTTCATTCAATTATTCAATTTCCAATAACATTCGATTTTAACGAATTTACACCTGCATTCATGATTTCATATCAATTATTTACATTCAATTGATTAACATTCAATTCATTAATTCAATTCAATACAAAAGTTGAATTTCATTTACATAACTTAAGTTCACATTTATCACTTAACTCTATTAATTTACTTCGATACCAATATCAACTTCATTCTACATCTCTTAAGTTATACTTCATTTTATAAACATCACTTGGTTTTACTTAACTTAAATTCCCACTTATAAATCAATTCAGCTTCCAAATTCTAAAGTAAATTTCCAATTAACTTTAAATTCATTTTTATTTACAACTCATATTCATAAATATATTCATATAGTTTCACTTCTTATATATATAAGTTTATCTCACAATTGTAAATTACACTAATTATAATTCAATTCTTATAATTCTTTTTACTTATACAATTATTCTTTTATTTAGATGTTTTTATTCAACTTATTCAACAACCAAACAATCAACTAATATACACTTTAATAATTATGAAAAATTATTTCTTTATTTATAAAATATACTCAAGGTAAAATTATTTCATTTACCCAATTTAAAACAATACCGTGTCAAATTGTTCTATTCAAGTGTTCATAAACCCCTTCGGCATAGTTGTGCATACCGTGCTGACGAAGGTTCATATGCCACTCAATAAACCAATCATTACAATATAAAACAATTTTATATTCACTAACAAATACGCACTCATAGCTATTATTACACTCAACTCATTCTAGAGTACTACTGACTCCATCTCTAATGAGTAATACCCAACAGAGCCATGGTTGTCGCTTAACCATATGCTCTGATACCAAATGTAACGTTTGCGATTTTTCGTCCACGAACGCCGACATCAATACGTCCACTGTATCAACTGTCGAGCAATCGAAGGCCGAAAAACCGTACCGTTATGGTTAAAAAAGAAGAAAAAGGTAGAAGAAGAGAGAAAAAGATAGAAAATAGAGAGAAAAGAAAATAGAACGAAACAGAAAACAACAGAACAATATCAGAATCTCACAATCGCAGCGGAACAACATATAATAAATAAATGAATAATCTTTAAACAAAGAACTATATCAGTTATAACATTACATTTCATTACATTACATCATATCATCAGAGTGTACAACAACAAACAACATCCAACAGCGGAAAAGAAATACTATATACTAATAACACGTCATGCCATCTAGCTTGCCTCCAGCAACTCCTGAATTCCAAAATATCGTGGTAAAGCTTAACTCTTGACTGCCCGTGTGGAAATTGGTGGGCACCCAGAGTTTAGGAAGGAAAACAATAAACTCCGAGTCAGTCATGTGACTGGTGTGAGAACTCAAAACAGTTTATTTATCTTTAAAATCAAAATAGAGGAATATTTTTAAAGTCAATTCGCAATGCTTTTAAAAATGAGACTACCATAAGACCTCCCACCACACACACAATGCAAACGCAGACTTGGAGGAGATTTCTTCTTATGTTAGTCAAAGATGCTTGATACGCATTAAAAAGAAACATTTGATATTATTATTAGTGCATAGTGTAGGAAAAATCATTTCGAAAGTAGAATATAAATCTTAGCCAGCATAGGTACCATTATATTATGTCTACTATAGCTACCTCCTGAGGAAGCAGGTGCAGGTTCTACAACTAAAACCGTACAAGATCGTATTGTTTCTTTGGATTTCCAACAAATGGTCAAGCCAAGGAACTTCCCACTGCCACATGAGAACGCCTCTGGAAGGACGTCCCCGAGAACCAAACCCGATCTCTGCCAACACAAGGCCGGGTTACCCCTAATTGAGTAACTACTGACACGAGTATGCCATCCCCCGTTCCTTTGGGACCTTTAACCGAGCGCTCGTAATCAACATCACACCATAATAAATGAAGTGTTTCAACATGAGTAAGTATCTGGGCTCCATACCATGATACCACCCTTTTCCAGACGGAAATGCACATACCCTAAAGGGAGCTACCCCTCATAACCTTGCTGCATCTTTCCTGTTTTGACCATTCCGGGGTGTGAGGCTCGACGAAGTCTCGTCCACAAAGCCACGCTTTATTCAAAAGCTGTGCTTTGGGTCAACAAATGATCATAGAAATGATCACAAAGATAAGTGATCAAACAAATGATCATATCACAAATGATCAAACAATGATCATTTCACAGCAACACTCAGCATGTCACATTACCAAATTGGGAATATATCACTACTAACCTTCAACTACATAACCTCTGAGCTCGTACGTCTCAGAGAAGGGTGTTAAGCTAAAAGAATAAATTCTCCGCCACCAACAGAAATTTATTTGAAAGAAATCAGCTTTATATCTCAATTTGTAATGTCAGACATACAATCCATACAAGTCTGTTCCGGGCTCGAACAGAACCGAAGGCACTTACAAAGAAGTCCTTGCAATCCGGATATTCACTAATCACGTTCGGACTTCCCATCACATATGGAGTCTCTATACCGTAGCTACCCGGTGCAAAGATAATCGATGAGTTGTCCTTTCGCTTTTGAAAATATCCGGTCTTCAACACCGGTCATCAGATGCAATCCATAACGACGTATCACATACTCGGAATGGGTTATACGACCCCAAGGTCCTTTCCCGGATAACCCGAATAGTGAGCGCTTATTCAAAAATAAGTGTGGCATTCAAATTCAAGCAAATCACAACAAATACCTTTCAAAGGTAAATATTGATAGTCGGTTATTGAACTATCAATGGATATGCACAACATCACCCGATTCCAAATAATTTCCCAAATTATTTATTTCCCAAAAAATATCTTTACAAGATATATAATTTCAATACCTCAAAAATAAATCAATATTTATTTTTTTAAACAAATTCCCCTTTCTTTTATAAATTCCATAGTGAATTTATATTCCAAAATATCTACGAATATACGATTTCAATTATTCATTTGCAATTTATCTTCAAAAAGATAAATGCTCAAAATATTCACTTTATATTGGAAAACATTTCCATACTTACTTATTAAGTAATTCTCAAATCCATTTATTTTCTACACTTGGAAAATATTCAATATACTTAAATCGAGATTAAGTATATATTTCATTCTTTAAGGAAATCATTCTCTTAAACATATTTATTTGGGCCAAAACGAATGTTGCATAAAACATCGTTACGACAACCCAAAATCACTAGTATAGGGATTCGAAATTAAAATAGATATATAAATCCCAATACTATACAAAACATTTCCTTTCAGAAATCATTTACTATAACAACAGTGTTATAGTCCACCATTTCCTTCTATTTCTCGAAAACGCCTATTTCAACAATAAATGTTGAAATCTATGGTTTCGAATCTTAACACATTTAAAACATCGTTAGATCGTTTTAATTCTATTTAAAACATCAAATCCAAAACATTTTCTTTAACATAATATTCACTATCCAAAAACGTGAATATGCTTGTTAACCAATTTCATCATTTCTATTCATTTTATTTTAAAGGATTATTCACTGTCTAAAACGTGAATATAACTCCATTAATAAGTTATACAATTTACTTATCAAAATAAGTCGTTGCGAATTTATAAAACAATGTTTATAAATTCCATTTCTATTTATTTTATAACTACTTCCTTTATAAATCTCCTTTATTAACCTATTCCATTTATAACTCAATTATATACCGAAAGTACATATTATAAGTTAAATGCTTATAATTTATTTGTTTGCAAAATCGTTCCTTTAAACTTCATAATTATAAATCTTATAACTTATAAGATTCATTTATTTATCCAAAACCATTATTTTAATAACTTTACAAATTTTATAAACCTACTGCTTATAAAATTCCATTTATAACTTCACCGTTTATAATTCTATAAATTTCATTCATTTATGAAATTCATTCACGATTCATTCTAACACTTATAAAAACTCGTTTTATAATTCCAACATTTTAATTTTACAAATATCAGTTTCATAAACCTTTTTTTTTATAAATCAGTTTATATTATTATTTTAAAATGTCTTTAAACTCCTTTATAATTTCATCATTTTGATTCATAATTTTTTTTATAAATCCTATTTTTAAACTTTTCACAATAAATTCAAAATTCCCGATTTAAACCATTTTATAAAATCATTAACCGCAGATTTTCAAAAATCAACTTTTAACTATTTTTCTCAAAAATCTTAATTTTTATAACATAAAAATTTATAACGTTTATTTATTTAAAATGGATCAATTCCAAAAATATTTTATAACGTATACTTTCAAAAATCACTTTGAAATCCTTTTAAAATTCCAAAATTTGGCCCAATGATGCTACACACCAAATAGTCAATCACGACAACAACGATATCACGTATCGATATGATAATCAACGAATATCAAGATATCCATAATCAAAAGCTTCCATCTTGACCACCATCTCCTCCTCTACCTTCGGCCAACACCCCCTGCAACTCAGCCTCCCCATCGTCTCGAATTGCGTGCCAACCTGATGGTGAACGCGGGCACGTAGCCCCCACTCCGTCACTCTAATTCCGATCATCACCGTATAGAATCAAAGCTCTCATCGAGCTCTTCGACTTTGTAGTTGAGCATATTGGCTAATTATCGACGGATTGGAAGTAATTGAGAAAGAAAAGGAGATGATTTCTGGCCTTTGGTTTATTAATGGCGGATGGAGCTTTGAAATTAGGGTTAGGGTTTTAATTTTTGCAAATTTATGAAGATTCTAGGGGCTTTTATAGAAAATTTCACGAACACTATTCACCCCGAATTTTCCGAACTCCAAACGAAGCGTGCCGGTTGGCATTTCTAAGGTTTACCCCACGTTTCGAACACGATGGAATGTGTTTCGGGAGCTAATTCGGTCATCTGTGCGAGTTATGGCAATAAACGTTCGATTTAAAATTAAACCGATTAAACGATTTTCTAGGCGTTTTAGCTTGCACCGGACAAACGGTAAATCCGATTGACACGAAATTTGAAACCATACAATAATATCAAATCCGAGACTGTTTGAAAAATGACTATTTTAACTCACCAAATTTATATTAAAAACAATTTCGATGCGTTTCGAGCTGCCACGGTCAAATGAAAACTCCGATTGACACGAAAATTGAAATCCGATAATAACAAACTATTACGGATCCAATGGAACTAGTTTCGTCTAATTCTGAGACTGTACGAAAAATGGCTAATTTCACTAGTCGATTAAATATTAATATATTCAATTTTCACAAATAAACTTTAAATTCGATTTTAAAAGTTCTATAACATCATTCTAACTTCAATATGATAAAATTAAATTTTACAAATCATTTCAATCATATTTAACCCAATTTTCACTTATTTCTATATTTTCACATATTAAATAATCGATTTAATTATTCAATTAAATCCAACTATTCGAAATAAAATTTATTCGACTTATAAATTTCACTTATTTATATTTAAAATTAATTAAATATACAAATTTTAGTTAATAAAAATTCTGGGTCGTTACAGATTGGATATTTGAACAAAGCAAAAACTGGAAGTTGCTTAAAAAATTTGATCTTTGCCTGATCTGCTTATTTGAATTCGCATGCTCACTGATTTGCATTTTAGCTTATATTTAAATCTGCTTTGATACTTGATTTCAGCCGAGACCTTGTATTGCATTTTAAGTTTGAACTTATTTAATTTTGAACTGCTACATTAATTTTGAAAAAAAAACTGAAACTTGGTTTACCTGTTCTTTTCATTATACTATGATGTTTCCAGGTTTTGAAAATTGCTTCAGATTTGATGATTTTGTTTGTCATTTCTTAGCTTTGATTTCTTTAGCTCAGTTGAATCTGTGCTTGCTTCCTTTAATTTCCCATATTTGATCTTTGTTTCAGGTTAAAGTTTCAGGTTGAATTTTGATTCAAATTTTTTTTCCAGGTTTCTGGTTTACAAGTTTTGAAATGAGAAGACTGAAATTGTCCTCTCTTTTAAATATAATTTAATTAAATTTTTAGTTTATATTAAACATGCATGTGCCACTTGCTTAATAGGTTTACACTTTTCTTATTATTTTTAACACTTGTTGAATTTAAACAAAATTATGTAGAGTCCTTTCCATTAATTTATTTACAAATTGTGTTTCTAAACCTTGTTTGAATTCAATTTATAATTTTAACTTCAAACTCTTTTCATTTTAATATTTGATATATCTATATTTTTAATTTTACATCCTTACTCTATTGTAATTATGTGATATGTTTATCTATTTTGTTCTAATACAATTTTAAAACAAATGATTTGAAAAGTTATTTATTACAAATAAATAATTATATATATATATATCCATAGATATTAGTCCTTTGGAAATATAAAATCAATAAATCCAGTTTTATTTCTAAAATATTTTACAGTTTAAACCTTTATTAACTTTCATTTATTTAAGCAGATCATCTATTTTATATTATCATTAACTCAAAATTTAACTTTAAGAAATTTAAATAAATAAATGATTCAAAAACACTTCTTTTGGTTAATTCTTTAACCTCTTTATTGATTTAAAAATAATTTTAAGAATAAATTAACAAATAGTGATCATGTAATTAAATAAAACTTAATTACTTCTTTATTAACTTTAAGTTTGAATCAAGAAAATTTTATCTTTTAAATATATTTAAAAAATCTATTCTTAAATTCCCAACAATCTACTTATAAAACAAATTTATTTTCAAATCCAATATTATTTATAAAATACTTATACTTAAATTTCAAATCAAAATTTCTATTTAAAATCTAAAATGTATTTTTGTTTTTAGAAATTTCTAATTAATTCACAATAAATTCACAATTTAATTTCCTAAAATTTAATTAATTATCAAATTATCTTAACTAAAATTTCAGGGATGTTACGGATTCCCACCTTAAGAAAATTTCGTCCTCGAAATTTGTCAGGGAGACAACAAAAGATGGATACACAAAGATAGAGAATCGACTCATAAATCAAGCCGATTATCTGTTCTGCATTTGGCTTACCAAATTAGAATATCAATAATGGATACAAGAACGAATCAAGATAATCATGTCACCAGATCTACGATACCAAATTAACTAACCATTTGTAGAATATACTTGGACCCAACAGAATAAACAGATATATGGATGCAATCCAAAAAAATTTAGTTTAAACAACCAAAATATACCCATCAACCATAACAACCAAAGCAAACAATTCATTCAAACAAACAATTCTAAGCCATCTGGAGTTTATGTCCCATGCAAATATATCAAAGCTTTTTCCTGGAACTGCCAGGAATCATCAAAGAATTGAAAAGAAGAATCAAAAGAGATTGATATAGAAAGATTGTTTCCGCTATTACAAGGTATCGACCATTTGTAGTCGTACTCCCCTGTCCCCTATCTCGTCCTCTTCTTGCACTCATACTCACTATCAGTGGATAGTAAGAGAATTTACTAAGGCATTCAGACGGATATCTTAGGGATATACTCATTCTAGGGTATACTTCACCTTATCTCTAATGAGTTACTTAATGTGTTATGCTCCTGATCTAAAGTTTAAACCTTCAGCTCTGATACCAAATGCAGCGACCCTGACTCGACCTTCGAAAATCGGCATCAAATACAACACTCGTATTCAAATGCCGCAGATCCAAACGTCGAATCTGGTTCGCTGGAGCTTATAACACATTAAGTATAACAACACAGTGGAAGAACAAGAAATGAATATCATTGATATACAACATTCGATACAACATTGATGCAATATGAATCAATATCAGAGATACAAGATAACAATGCTATAGCGGAATAACAATATGATATAGCAGCGGAAAACAAATAGCCAAGAGATAACTCCAATCCAATGCTCCAAAGCTAAAACTCCAAACCACCAGCTTGAACCACCATCACGCTTCACCAAGATGAGCAAGGTCTGTTGTCGAAGACTTCAATATCCAAAGTCTTCAAAGAATACCAAAGAGAAAGCCGAAAACTACTGAATTGATATCTATATCTACTATCTAAAAAACCCAACTACGTGTGGAAAATAGTGGGCACCCAGAGTTTAGGAAAGGAACAATAAACTCCGGGTCAGTCATGGGACTGGTATGAGTAAACAAAAAATTGTTTGGAATAAAAGCATTTTATTCTTCTCAAAATCAAACTAAAGAATTTGAAAGAAATTCGCAATGCTTTTTGAAAATGAAACTGCTATAAGGCCTCCCACCACACACACAATGCAAACGCGGACTTGGAGGAGATTTCTCCTTATGACAGTCATAAATGCTTGATACAGAAGAAAAAAACTCTTTTAAATATTATTATTAGTGCATAGTGTGAAAACATTTCGAAAGTATAATATTAATCTTAGCCGGCATAGGTACCATTATAGTATGCCTACTATAGCTACCACCTGAGGAGGCAGGTTATACAATTTAAAACCGTATTGGGCTCGTATTGTTTTATTTGGATTGCTAACAAATGGTCGGGCAAAGAAACTTCCCATATAAAAAAATGGAACGCCTCTGGAGGGACGTCCCCGGACCCTAACCGGATCTCTGCTACACAAGGCCTAGTTACCTATGTAACTAGGTAACAACTGACACGAGTATGCCACCTCCCGGTCGTTCTTAACCTTTATCCGAAGCGCTTCACAACCGACAACCACAAAGCAATAAGTTTGCAGCAACCACAAAGTAAGTATCTGGGCTCCATACCATGATACCACTTATAATCCAGAAGGAAATCGACATACCCTCAGGGGGCGCTACCCCCAAATAACCTTGTTGCCACGATTCCTGTTTCGACCATAACCGGGTTGTGAGGTTCGACGAAGTCTCGTCCACAAAGCTACGCTTTTCACAAAGGCATGCTTCGATCAACTAATGATCAGCAGCACTCAACATGCCACACTACCAAATTGGGAGTATATCACTAATGACCTTCAACTACATAACCTCTGAGCTCGTACGTCTCAGAGAAGGGTGTTAAGCCAAGAGAATAAATTCTCCACCACCAACAGATATGTATTTGAAAGAAATAAGCTTTATATCTCAGTTTGTAATGTCAGACATACAACCATACAAGTCTGTTCCGGGTTCGAACAGAACGGAAGGCACTTCCGAAGAAGTCCTTGCAATCCGGGCATCCACAATCCCGATCGGACTCCCCATCACATATGGAGAACTCTATACCGGAGCAACTCAGTGCAGAATCATTCGACAGGTCATCCTATCATTCTCGGAAATAGCCGGTCTTCACCACCGATCTTCAAATGCTATCCATAACGACGTGTCATTATTCGGAATGGGTTATATGACACAAGGTCCTCTCCTGGCTAAACCGAATAATGAGCGCAATATTTTAAAAATATATGGATATGGGATTTCAGTTAAGTCACAACTTTAAACCCAAAAACTTTCTTTCCAAATGGTTTAAACCAATTACCATTTACAAATCTTTTTAAACAAAAAGATTCACTTCCAGAAACCTTTCAATGGTTTAAGCAATTTCCACACTTTAATCTTTTAAACAAAAGATTTACTTTTAAGACCACTTTCAATTTAAAACAAGGTTCGCCAATCTTTTAAACAAAGATTCATTCATAGCTTTTTAAAACAATTCCCAAAGATTCATTCATAATTTCCAAAACAATTCCTGGTTTCAAATCTTTAATATATATATATATATATATATATATATATATATATATATATATAAAAGATATATCACTTAACATTTAACAATAGGGTTCTACTATCTTTCACGAAGATTCAATTATAGCTTTCAAAATCATTCCATTTCGAATTTGAAATCTTTTCATCAAAATTTGGAAAATTCCTTCCTTATATAAAAGCTATTATTATTTGAAACCACTTGTTTCCCAAATCATAGAATTCAATTTCAAATATTGAATTCAAATTTAAATCAAATTATTTAAATTTCAAAAGTTCAATCAAGTTATTCAAAATAACTTTTATTTTTAAAAGACCTTTTCAAAAGTTTTTCACTGTAAACCCAAAATTTCCAAAACCATTTGGATTAAAAAATTCAATTTAAATTTTTTTTCAAAAATCTGCGACTTAACCGATTTCCTTGTGCAATCCATATTTGTGTGTGTACAGTGTGGTCCAGAGGTTTAACATAATAGTGCAATATTATTCAATCATCACAGATCAAAACACAGAAATATCAATAAGCGGTATAATCTATAACGCTTATCTTCATTTACAGATTCACACACAGATGAATAAATAAATTCCATACAGCTCAATTCACAGAACAGAATATCACAGATCAATCAATCCAAGGCAATTCATACAAGGCAAACATTCATAGCAAGGTCAAGCATTCAATAATCATTTGTAGGTAGGATTAATTAATCGTTTAATCCTAATTAATTCAATTAATTTCCAATTAAATTAATTACTTTTGAATTAATTATCCAATCCTGATTAATTAATTACAAATCATTTGATACAAATTAATTAATCAATCACCTTAATTAATTACATTAATCTATCACCTCATTATTAATTATTCCTTAATTAGACCATTATAAATTACATCATTATTTATATTAATTAATGATCTCTAATTATATTTAAATTAAACTACTTTATTTAAATTAATTACATTAAGTAATAAATCTTTAATTAAACACAATTTTTTTAATCACTCTTGATTAATAACAAAAGTAATTACCCAAATTACTTCATTTATAAATCATATTCACTAATTACCTTCCAGTAATTATCATTTATTACTTCCCTAAGTAATTATCTCCTTTAATTACACTAAGTAATTACACTTATCCAATTATCAAATGATTTTCTTAAATTAATTAAACTAAATTAATTAATTAACCTAAATTAATTACAATAAGTAATTAATCCCTTAATTACTTTCATTAAGTAATTACATTTAAAAATGTATAATTGATTAGCTAAATTAATTAATCTAATTAATTATCAAAATTAATCACATTAATTTAATAATCCCTAGTTAATTATCTTCATTAACTAATAACATTTCTTTAATTACTTTCTTAAGAAATTATCTTAGATTAATTCATTATTAATCATTTCTAATTATAAATTAATCTAAATTATTTATTTATAAATTAAATAAATCATTCTTCAATTACCTTATTAATTAAATCACTAAAAACCTTAATTATCCTTAATATAATTCATTTCCTTTAATTATGATTTAATTAACATTTAAGAGTATATTTTAAAACATTACACTTTTAAATTTAAATTTAAATTCCATTTTGAATTTAAGATCCAAAATGATTAACCATTTTAAACATTAATCCAATTTAAATTCAATTTATAATCCTTAAAATAAATGTAAAGAACATTTATCACTTATATAAAAATTTTATATAAGAAAAATGTTTAAACTAGATTTTATAAAAATCCAATTTAAACATTTGTTTGAAAAACCAATTTCATTCTTTTAAAAATCTACTTTAAGTTTAAATCTTGTTTTAAATATTTAAATATTTAAACTTTATTTTTTTATTTCAAATTAGGATTCAAAAGTGAATTCGAATCCATAATTCAAACTGGATTTAAAAACCTGATCTAAATCTTGTTTGAATTTTAAATTTCATTTTAAAAATCTTAAAACATTTACAGGTTTTCAAAACTGTGAACAACAATATGACCCAAGGCACCTTCACAATGCTTCGAGTCAAAACTCCCCTGGCTTCGAGTCTCACTCGAAGTTTACTCGAGAAAACTCGAGCCTCACTCCAGAACTCAACTCAAAAGTTCACCAGATACAAAAGTGCACGGTGCACATGTACAACCCCGATCGCAATCTCCGGTCAGCGCTGCATCGACAAGCAAGTCGACGTTCGCCTCAATACCAGACTCCGATCCTCTGAATCTCGTCATAAACTCGAATATGAAAATCGAGTAAAAATTCAAAACCTGGAACGCAAGAACCGGAAACACCAAACAACCTGTCAATGCCTCGCCTCCTCACCTCCGACCACCAGCGGCGACACAACTCCGGCCGTCCACTCATCAATGTCCCCTCTACCTTCCCCTTGAACCACGACGAACTCGATCGCCCACAAACGACGAACGAGACGAAATAGAAACCCATGACAAAATTAGGTTTCCATAACTAAATCGCTCGCCACCACCTCCACGACCACCTGCAGCCCTATCCACTATTTTTCCCTGACACTACGTTCACTCCATCACCACCCCAGAGAACCCCGACCTCCACGAATCAGTCAATCACCAGATATTGCCAAAACTATGAAATCGAAGCAAACCCAAACTGCTCTCGACTCCCAACTCTAAAAATTATGAATCTTGCTTTAAAAATCATATTAAAGTATAATAATTTCATTTATACCTTTGAATTCATAATTTATGAAGTTCGAATTTTTTGCTTATTTACAGTTAGCTCCTGTTGTCTTGCTTTCCAGAGAAAGTTAAACATTGTTTTAACTTATATATATTTTTAAAACTTAGTATATGCTTGAACAAACAATCTTTGTTTTAAATTTAAGCCCAAGCATCAAGTAGATCAAATGGAAATGATTTTTTTTGAAATCAAAACTTTGTTCTAGAGTTCCAGGAAATGAACCTGTAAACACTTCTAGATACCATTTATATTCAGAGAATCCATGCATATCTAAACCAGTTTATTCACAGAGATATGTATATCTAAACAACAGATTTATACCTTTAAAAATTAAGAAAAGTATGTTACTCACCTGGATTAGATATTTGAACAAAGCAAAAACTGGAAGTTGCTTAAAATTTTTGATCTTTGCCTGATCTGCTTATTTGAATTCGCATGCTCACTGATTTGCATTTTAGCTTATATTTAAATCTGCTCTGATACTTGATTTCAGCTGAGACCTTGTATTGCATTTTAAGTTTGAACTTATTTAATTTTGAACTGCTACATTAATTTTGAAAAAAACTGAAACTTGGTTTACGTGTTCTTTTCATTATACTATGATGTTTCCAGGTTTTGAAAATTGCTTCAGATTTGATGATTTTGTTTGTGTAACGACCCTAGATTTTAATTTAATTTAAATTGATAATTTAAATGAATTTTTGAATTAAAATTGTGAAATGTATAGATGGATTGATGCGAGTTTCCCCGAATCAAATAGAAAATATGTAAAGTCATATGGATTTGAAAATTTGTATATATGAGAATATATATGTATATATTGGATTTTAAATAAATTCTTAAATAAATGATTATGAAAAATTTATAAATGATGATAATTTGAGTTATATAAAATATATATAATAAATACAAGACAAAAGTAATAAGAGTAAAATAAAAATAGAAGTAAATTTAAAATGCAAGAATAAAGCAAATACATTTAAGTAAGCAAAATAAAAGTATATATTTTTACATAAATAAACAAATGCATAAATGAGAAACAAAACAAAGTAAGATATATAAACAAAGTAAAATAAGTATTAGCAATAAATGTTTCAAATAAATATATGGTTATAAAAAAATGACCTAGACATGCATATAAACTTATATGAAACTTTTATAAAACAAGAAAACAATATATATGTCAAAAACAATATTCATCACAACCTTACATAAACAAAAGTATGCAATACAAAATAATACAAACAAATACAAATATAAGCATAAGCAAATACAAGAGCTTGTAAATTAAATCAAGCAAGTTATGTTATATAAAATAGAAATTTATTTAAGTTATTAAAAGCAAAGTAAAAGAAAAGAAAATACAAGATACATTCAAGTATTCAAACAAAAGAAATAACATACAAAAGAAGATTCTCAGCCGAGCAAATGGAAAACAAAACAAAGTGTGAACAAACAAATTAAAAAATACATATGCATAGATAAGTACAACCAAAACATAACTAAAAAAAATAAAAAATAAAAATAAAAGTAAAAATACAGTACAATAATATATCAGTATAATATCACTGCAGCCTTTCTTTATAAAGTAACCTTTGATATGAATATGACAGGAAAGTATATATGCATGCACACTTGCAAAATGATGAAGACTAACCAAAGTACATATGAATAGGGGTTAAAATTTGTCTTCAGCCATGACTGTTGTACAATATAAACATCACCCTATACACTACAACATCACCTATAACTTCATTTTTATATACATCACCTTCTCATCTCAGTTTTGTTCACCATCATAAACTGAAGTATAAAGGCCATTCTTTAACTCAAACAATCATTCAACATAAAACATTTTTCAAATAAATCAAAGCCTGACAGTTTGAAGCAAAGAAAAGCTTCAGATCAACCAAACTCTAACCTGTAAACTCATGGATTTAAGCAATGATTTGGAAGGTGAGTACACATCTTTATTTCAAAGTTTAAACTTGTGTGTTGCTTTGAAATGAATATGTATCTTATGGTATATGCTGTGATTATATGCATGTGTTGAGTGTGTGTGGCTTTCATCAGAGTATTCTCTGTTTTACTTCCCAGTATGCAGGTTTTGTTTTAAAAATTTGAATCTCGTGATCTTGTCCCTGTTTAAATTTAAGTTTTAGATGAAACTTGTTTACTTAACTATGAGCTTTAGTTCTAATTTGCATTTAAGTCAGGATAACATTTATTTTGACTCTGGAAAACAAAAGAACTGAGCACATCCTCAACTTTGTAAAAATTCAAACCACTTAATTCACAAATTCAGATATGGGAATTGAATTCGCATACAAAAACATGATTTTTAAAGCTTAAATCATAATTTTTATTGTTAGGAGTCAAGAGCAGTTCGCATTTGTTTGAAATTCATTGACTCGGAAATTGCCGACGATCGGCTAGTTCGTGGAGCTCGGGGTTTTTTATGGAGATGGAGGAGCCTATGGAGTTGCCAGGAAAAATAGTCGGGGATGCCAACGAGGGCAGTGGCGACAGCGGTGAACGATTTGTGTTTGTAAATCTAGTTTTGCCAAGGCTTTGAAATTTGATTCGTTCGTCGTCCACGGTGCATCGAGTTGCACGAGACTGGGGGTGATGGAGGCTGGGGTGTAGATGAGGCGGTGGCCGGAGTTGCACGAACTCCAGTGGTTGAGGCGCCGAACACGAGACGTTGACAGGCTTCGAGTGCGAGTCCTGTGCTTGTTCCAGGTTTTAGCATTAAGCTCGATTTCGATTTTCGTGTGAAGGAGGGAGATTTGGTGGGTTGGAGTGTATGAATGGATGATCGTGGTCGTATAGATGATCGTGGTGATGGTCAGAACGTCGCACGGCGACCGTGCAAGTGCACGGTGCATCTTCTTGTACCTGAAAATGGATTGGGTAGAAGCAGCGTTCCAGTGGGTTTTGACCCGAAGTGGTACTCGAGTAAATCGAGTAAGTGACTTGAAGCAAAATGATAAAGTACCGGGTAAATTTTTAACACTTAAACAAAAATTTGAAATTTATAAAGTCTCGGGTTGGTTTGAGGAAAGACTCGAAGCAGGGCTTGGGTAGAACGTGGATTTTCTCGGGTTTGACTCGGGTAGGTATAAAAAAAACAGTTTTTGAAACTTTAAAACAAAATTCAAGTTTTAAACATTTTTAACTCATTCTTTTAAATAATTGTTTTATTTAAGTATGGGATTGGTTTAAGGTTTAAAAGTAAATTATTTCAATTTAAATTAAGTTTTAATTAAAGATTTAATTAAAAAGGGTTAATTTATTAAAGATTTAATTTATGTAATTGAATAAATTAATGTGATAATTAAAAGATTAATTAATTAAAGGTTAATTAAGTACTGATAATTTTTTTTAATTAATTTGTTAAGAGCTAATTTATTAATGATGAATAATTAAAGGATAATTATTTAATTAAATATTAATAAATGATAAAGATTGATTTAATCAAGTGATTAATCAATATTTAATACAAAGCATAATGTGATTGACTCAAAATGATAATTAACTTGAGATTAGTTAATTAAAGGTTAAATTTAATTTAATAAAGTTGATTAAGGAATGATAATTAATCAAGGAAAAATTAATTAGAGTAATTAATTAAAGATAATTAATTAAATGGTGAATTAGATAATTAAAGATTAATTGTTTAATAATTAAAGGTTGATAATAAAAGGTTAATTAATTTATTTTTAATGGATAATTAGTAAAAGATTAAAGAATAATTAATCAAAATGATTTGTAAATTATCAATGTTAATTAACCAGGACTTATAATTCATAAGAAATTAATTTGATTTAAATTAATCAGATAATTAATTGATTTTACTTACGAATATTTGGATTCTATTGGATGACTTGATTGTTTGATATCCCTAATATATGATGCTTTGTGATACATCCTGATTTATGTGGTGATCTGTAATTTACTATCTGTGACATATTTATCTATGATCTGTATATAACCGATAAGCGTTACAGCTTATATCGCTTATCAATTATATTCCTGTATTCTGATCTGTAATAATTGTATGATGTTGCACTACTGTGTATAACCCCTGGACCACACTTATACACACACAATTATGGATTTCACGAGGAAATCGATTAAGTCGCAGATTTTTGAAGTAGTTTAAAATTTGAATTTTTAAATTCAAATGTTTTGGAATTGGAATTGGAATAGAAGTGAAAAGCTTTTGAAATGGAATTTCAAAGATGAAAATTTATTTTGAATAACTGGATTTAGTGTTGGAATTTAAATACTTTAATTTAAATTTGAATTCAATATTCAAATTGAATTCTGAAATTTGAAACTAGGGATTAATGATATTATACTAGTCATTATGAGTTAAATCATTTTTAAAGTATTATTTTTGGGAATTTGAATTTAACCCAAGGATTTCAACTCGTATAAATGAATCAGATTTCCAAAATGAAAACTGTTGTTTTCAAATGATAAACACTTTTAGATAAGAACTGAGATTCCAGTTAATTAAGGGAATTTCAAGATTGAATTGAAAAATGGTTTTCCTAAGTTATGAATGAATTCTTTTTGAAAGCTATGAATTAAATCTGTTTATTTTTAACAGATTTAAATTGATGATTTGTTTTAATCAAATTGAAATGAAATTGTTTTGAAGGCTATAGGTTAAATCTTTGATTTAAAGATTTAACGAGTTAATCAAATTGAAATGAAAATTGATTTGGAAAATCTGTGAATGAATCTTTTGTTTAAAAGATTAAAATGTGAAAATTGTTTAAACCGTTAAAGGTTGTGAAAATGAATCTTTTTGTTAAAGATTGAGAATGGTAATTTGTTAAGCCATTTGAAGAAAAGTTTTGGGTAATAAGTTGTGACTTAATTGAAATCCCATATCCATATGTTTTGAAAATATTTTCGCTCACTATTCGGTTTAGCCGGGAAAGGACCTTTGTGTCGTATAACCCATTCCGAATATGTGATACGTTGTTATGGATAGCATTTGAAGACCGGTGATGAAGACCGGGTATTTGTGAAAGCGATAGGATGACCTATCGATTGTTTCTGCACCGAGTCGCGCCGGTATAGAAACTCCCTAAGTGATGGGAAAATCCGATCGGGATTGTGAATATCCGGGTTGCAAGGACTTCTTTGTAAGTGCCTTCGGTTCTGTTCGATCCCAGAACAGACTTGTATGGATAGTATGTCTGACATTACAAATTGAGATATAAAGCCGATTTCTTTCAAATATATTTCTGTTGGTGGCAGAGAATTTATTCTTTTAGCTTAACACCCTTCTCTGAGACGTACGAGCTCAGAGGTTATATAGTTGAAGTTATCAGCGATATATTCCCAATTTGGTAATGTGACATGCTGAGTGTAGCTGTAAATGATCATTGTGTTGATTATTTATGATAGGATCATTTATTTGATCGTCTATCTTGGTGATCATTTCTATGATCATTTGTTGACCCAAAGCATGGCTTTTGTATAAAGTATGTTTTTGTGGACGAGACTTCGTCGAGCCTCACACCCCGGAAATGGTCAAAACAGGAAAGATGCGGCAAGGTTATGAGGGGTAGCTCCCTTTAGGGTATGTGCATTTCCTTCTGGATAGAGGTGGTATCATGGTATGGAGCCCAGATATTTAACCTATGTGGTCACTACGAATTTATTACTTTGTGGTTGTTGGTTATCGGGATCCCGTGAGAAAGGTCGTTTACGATCGGGGAATGGCGTGCTCGTGTCAGTAGTTACCCAGTTAGGGGTAACCCGGCCTTGTGTTGGCAGAGTTCCGGTTTGGTTCTCGGGAATGTCCTTCCAGAGGCATTCTCATGTGGCAATGGGAAGTTCCTTGGCCTGACCATTTGTTGGAAATCCAAAGAAACAATACGTGACTTGTACGGTTTTAGTTGTAGAACCTGCTTCCTCAGAAGGTAGCTATAGTAGGCATAATATAATGGTACCTATGCTGGCTAAGATTTATATTCTACTTTCGAAATGATTTGTTCTACACTATGCACTAGTAATAATATCAAATGTTTCTTTTTAATACGTATCAAGCATCTTTGACTAACATAAGAAGAAATCTCCTCCAAGTCTGCGTTTGCATTGTGTGTGTGGCGGGAGGTCTTATGGTAGTCTCATCTTTTAAAAACATTGCGAATTGACTTTAAAAATATTCCTCTATTTTGATTTTGAATAAAAGATAAACTGTTTTTGTTGCTCATACCAGTCCCACGACTGATCCGGAGTTTATTGTTTCTTTCCTAAACTCTGGGTGCTCAAAATTTTTCTACACGAGCAGTCTAGAGTTGGGTCTTTCAGATAGTTAGATTGGTAGATTATCTGGAGTTAGTTCAGTCTTTGGATCGCACCAGTCTTGCTTATCTTTGTGCATTGTTATTGGGAGTTCGAGCTATTGCTGGATTGATTCTTGGAAATGGAGTTGTAGTTATTTTTGGAGTTCTTCCTTGAAGACTGTTTTAGAGTTATTTGTTCCACTGCTAGATGTTGTTATCTATTTTCTTTCCGCTGCTATTTTATTGTATCATATCTCTGATGTATATTGATATCTATTGGATCATCTGTTGTATCAGATATTGTATCAAAGCTGTATATCAATGTATTATTCTTTTATTCCGCTGTGTTGTTTACTTAATGATTGTTATAAGCTCCGGCGAATCGGATTTGAACGATCGAATCTATGGCATTCGAATACGATTTGAAGTATGGATGTCGATTTTCGAGCGGGCAAAATCCGACTCGTCACAGTTTGTCATTTCTTAGCTTTGATTTCTTTAGCTCAGTTGAATCTGTGCTTGCTTCCTTTAATTTCCCAGATTTGATCTTTGTTTCAGGTTGAAGTTTGATTCAATTTTTTTTCTTCAGGTTTCTGGTTTACAAGTTTTGAAATGAGAAGACTGAAATTGTCTTCTCTTTTAAATATAATTTAATTAAATTTTTAGTTTATAATAAACATGCATGTGCCACTTGTTTAATAGGTTTACACTTGTCTTATTATTTTTTACACCTGTTGAATTTAAACAAAATAATGTAGAGTCCTTTTCCATTAATTTATTTACAAATTGTGTTCTTAAACCTTGTTTGAATTCAATTTATAATTTTAACTTTAAACTCTTTTCATTTTAATATTTTATATATGTATATTTTTAATTTTACATCCTTACTCTATCGTAATCATGTGATATGTTTATCTATTTTGTTCTAATACAATTTTAAAACAAATGATTTGAAAAGTTATTTATTACAAATAAATAATTATATATATATATCCATAGATATTAGTCCTTTGGAAATATAAAATCAATAAATCCAATTTTATTTCTAAAATATTTTATAGTTTAAACCTTTATTAACTTTCATTTATTTAAGTAGATAATCTATTTTATATTATTATTAACTCAAAATTTAACTTTAAGAAATTTAAATAAATAAATGATTCAAAAACACTTCTTTTGGTTAATTCTTTAACCTCTTTATTGATTTAAAAATAATTTTAAGAATAAATTAACAAATAGTGATCATGTAATAAAATAAATTCACAATTTAATTCCCAAAAATTTAATTAGTTATTAAATTATCTTAACTAAAATTTCAGGGATGTTACAGTGGATACCCGGATTCGCAAGGACTTCTTCCTTTATTGGATGAAGTGCCTTCGGTTCTGTTCGAACCCGGAACAGACTTGTATGGTCGTATGTCTGACACTATACTTTGAGATATAAAGCAGATTTCTTTCAAATACGTATCTATTGGTGGCGGAGAACTATTCTCTTAGCTTAACACCCTTCTCTGAGACGTACGAGCTCAGAGGTTATGTAATTGAAGGTTATCAGCGATATATTCCTAATTTGGTAGTGTGGCATGCTAAGTGCTGCTGTGTGTTGATGGTCATTTGTTGATCATTTGTGATCAAAGCATGGCTTTCGTGTAAAGCGTAGCTTTGTGGACGAGACTTCATCGGACCTCACAACCCGGAAATGGTCGAAACAGGAAAGATGTGGCAAGCTTATGAGGGTCGCGCCCTTTAGGGTATGTCATTTCCTTCTGGAAAAAGGTGATGTCATGGTATGGAGCCCAGATATTTACCTATGTGGCAGCTCCAATCTCATTTACTGTGTGGTTGTTGCTTTGTGATAGAGGGCCCTTGGATAAAGGTCCCAAAGGACCGGGGAGTGGCATATTCGTGTAGTAGTTACCTAGTTACAGAGGTAACCCGGCCTTGTGTTGGTAGAGAGCTGGTTAAGTTCTCGGGACGTTCCGCCAGAGGCATACCCATGTGGCAGTAGGAAGTTCCTTAGCCTGACCATTTGTTGGAAACCCAAACAAAACAATACGAACCTAGTACGGTTTTAGTTGTAGAACCTGCCATTTAACATGGTAGCTATAGTAGGCATAATATAATGGTACCTATACTGGCTAAGATTAATATTATACTTTCGAAATGTTTTTCACACTATGCACTAGTAATAAAATCAAAGAATTTTTCTCGTATCAAGCATATTTGACTATCATAAGAAGAAATCTCCTCCAATTCTGCCATTGCATTGTGTGTGTGGCGGGAGGTCTTATGGTAGTTTCATTTTCCAAAAGCATATCGGATTTTCTTTTGTAAATCTAGTTTATTTAAAAGCAACTGTTTTTGTTTACTCATACCAGTCCCATGACTGACCCAGAGTTTATTGTTTCTTTTCTAAACTCTGAGTACCCATAATTTCTACACGGGCAGCCTAGTAGCAGGTTCCTGTGTTCTGGTGTTAGCAGTATTTTGGAGCTTTTGATTTGGAGATATTTTATAAGCTTTCGGGATCTCAGGTGTTTAGTTTTTGGGAGTTCGTTATCACTTCATTCCTTTGAAGAATTTTTGGATACATGATCACTGTTGTATTATTATGATGTTTATTTGGAGTTGTGGTGTATGTATTAAAAATACTCTGATGTAGTAATGGATATTATGATGTTGTCTGTGATGTATGCATGATATTCATTTTGTTCCGCTGTTTTATATTCATCTGATGTTGTTATAATCTCCGGCGAACCAGATTCGATGTTTGGATCTGCGGCATTTGTATACGAGTGTCGTATTCGGTGTCGATTTTCGAAAGTCGAGTCAGGGCCGTCACAATTGGATTTACTTACATTTTCCCATTTTCTAAGTCATACAACTTAATTATCTAAACTTCCAAATTCATATTATATAATCACTTACCCCTTACATCTAATTTTCGTTCCAATAACTTATCAAATGTGGTTCGAATCCAATTCAATTCATTTAACTTTCCTTTAGTTAAATTTCAAATCATATATTTTATTATACTAACTCAAATTTATTTCAACCTTACCAAAGTTAAACTTTTTTTCTTCATATTATGAGTCCAAATTTATTTTATTTATATTTATCAATTACAACTTGGATTTTAAATCAAATTTTTTATCAAAACAAAACTTCAGTTTTCAATTTACTATTGGTAGCAAATCTATTACACGGAAACTCGAAAATGATGCTGATGATGCTGCAGTCATCACCTTCATTATTTCCTAGCAATAGCAGTGAATTCAGTACTTTATATTCTTTTAATAAAAATTCTTTTATTTATAAATCACTTTTATAAATCTTTCACTTATATAATTTCACTATTCACTTCACTTATATAAGATTCGTTCCAAATTCATTTATCTTATTAGATTTATAACAGTATAACCTCTTTACTTTGAAAAATAACTTCTAAAATCAACAGGATTCAAATTTTCAACTTCTTGGTTTAAATCCATTTTTTAATTTATAACTCATATTTATAAATATATTCATATAGTTTCATTTCTTATACATAAGATAACAAATGAAAATCATATTAATTATAATTCCATAATTTATAATTCCCTTGATTATATAATTTATTCTTTTAAAATGTTGCTTTTATTTAGATTATTCAACTAGCTATTATTAACTGATATATATATTTACATTTCCAAACAACCAAACAATTCCTTTATATACACTTTCATATTTTCTGAAAAATTATTTCTTTATATATAAAATATAATCGAGGTAAAATTATTTCATTTACCCAATTTAGAATGATACTATGTCGACTTGCCTCGTTTAAGTGTCTGAAAATCCCTATCGATAATATGGCATCCCATATACTGACCGGAATTTACAAACAACTTAACGAATAAGCAAACACAATATAAAACATTTCTATCCTTAACAAATACGTGCTCATATATATAATACAATCAGCTCAATCTGGGGTGCTACTGTCCATATCTATACTAAGTATGCATCAAGCTTCGAAATATACAAAATCTAAGCTCTTATACCAGCTGTGACGACCCTCAATTCCGTACCCTTTGAATCAACAATATTCCACACATGTCCGACCTAAAAAGCATCGACTGACGGAAATTCAAGAGAAAGATTTGAGTTAGCATAATAAATATTTGATTTGAAATTTAACTAAAGGAAAGTTAAATAAAGTGAATCAGATTTGAACTAGATTAGATAAGTTATTGAAATGAAAAATAAAACTAAGTGTAAAGTGATTATATAAACTAAGTGTAAAGTGATTATATAACCATGATTCGAAATTCAACTTCAGTGGTAAAATGAATTAGCAATTGAATTAACGAATGAATTGATTTGGAATAATAGATGTAAGTGTTAATTCATTAATAGCTAATGAAATTCGAAATTGAATGAAAGCTAATTGAATATTAAACCAATTGAAATTAAATGTGTTAAACCAAATTGAAGGTAAACAAAGTAAATATGAATGATGGAGTGTAAAATTAAATAAATTTGGTTATGTTGGATATGCATTGGTTGTTAAATGGATGTTAATTGATTGTATAGAAATTCATATGATGTTAAGTTAGTGAAATTGAAAGCTAAATAATTGAATTCAAATTGAAAGTAAGTGAATTTAAATAGAATTGAATTTGATTGAATTGGAAGTAAGCAAACTTGAATGTAAATTAGTGAATGTAAACTAATTGAATTCGAATGAATGAATGTTAGTAAAGTCCAATGTTAATAAATCAAATATGATTTAATTGAAAATCAATTAATGAATATTAATAAGAAATGAATTTGTATTGATTTTTTTATGGATTAGTTGGGTAGAGATCGGGTTGTTGGATGATAGTTGTTTGATGGTTGGATTTGGTGCTTATCGTTTGCATTTCTATATTGACATATATAGTAGTTGTATTGGTATATTTGTATATTGATATTACTTTTTATGTATACATGTTTCTCATTGTTTGTTGAGTGTTTATAGTTGCGGATGGCGTTCGCTTTGCATTTGGAGCTTGCTTTCTTGCTATGTTAGCCGTATATGCTAGCTAATGATATATAAGGTACATATCTCGGATTACATATCGTACTTTTATACCTCTTTCCCCACGGGATGCCTCATCTTCGAAGATGAGATGTATATTTGTGATATATATATGTTGTGATCCTACTACGATCGAACCGTGCAAAGGAGACGCTGGCGATTTTTTTTTGAAAATTTAAAGCGTTAGAAATTTTTTGAGAAATTGGAAAATTTTATGAAAACTAAATTTTGATATAGAGTTGAAAGTTAAACGATGTTAGTTGGTTTGGAAAAGATAACTAAGAATGGATTTGAAAACTTAGAATTTTTTTTATAAGAAGTTTAACCAATGGATTTTGGAAAAAGGTAAAAGGTTAAATAATTTTGGTAATCTAATTTGAAGGAATTGCTTTGAATAATTAATGGATTTTGTGACCTTTTCTTACTTGGTAATTTCGAGGATGAAATTCTTTTAAGTAGGGAAGAATGTAACGACCTAGAATTTCAGTCATTTGAAATTCGTATATTTAATTGATTTTAAATATTCAAAAGTTAATTTTGTACGGTGAATAACTTATATTTCGAATATAGTGATTTAATTAAATAATTAAATTATTAATTTAATATTTGAAATTGTGTAAATAAGTGAAATTGAATTTAATGTGAATAAAAAATATTTATAAAGTTGAATTAAATCATATTGAATTAGAATGATGTTAATGAACTTTTAAAATCGAATTAAAAGTTAAAATTGTAGAAATTGAATATTTTAATATTTAATTAATGTGTGAAAATAGTCATTTTTCCAAAAGTCTCAGATTTTAACGATACCAGTTTCAATGGATCCGTAAAATTATATTATTTTAAGATTTCAAATTACATGTCAATTGGATTTACGGTTTATCCGATGCAAGCTAAAAAGCTTAGAAATTTGCTTAAGTGAATTTTAAATTTAAATAGTCGATTCAAAAACCTATCTTTCAAATATGATCGAATTGGCTCTCGTTATATATTCCATTGCATTTGGAATAGGGGTAAAACATTATAAACGCAAGGCGGCACGCTTCGTTTCGATTTTGAAAATTTTTCAGGTGAATAGTGTCACAAAATTTTCTATAAAAGGACCTCAATTTCTTCATTTTGGCAAAACCCTAGCTCGGACTTACAGCCGCCGCTTACAAACCGATGGCCATAAACGTTCAAATCTTCCACCTTGGTTATCTCACATTCCATCGATCTTTATGAAAAACTTTCTACTGGGAAATTGAAGAGCATCGTGAGATCTTTTAATCCATATGGTGATGATCATCATTAGAGCGTCATGGAGGCCAAATTTCTACCGCAAAGACATGCATACTTGGTGCATTTTTCTCGACATCAGTGAAGCCGAGATCGTCGGCGTTCATGCCGAAGGAGGAGCACGCTGAGGCCTTTCGATTGGTGATTTGGATCGTCGCCTAGGTGGATAATGAGGGATCGACGATCGAGTTTTAAACGGCGTTGGATGGTTGTTGTATGCAACTTTTTGCCTAGGGAAGAAGATCACGCCCTCGGCCTAGATTGCTTGGATCAAAAATCTAAAGGCCGAGATTTATGTTAAGGTTTATAAAAAAGAAAAAAAGAATTGTAAATTTATATATATTTGAATCGTATAAACTTTAAAATATCATAACTTCTTCATACGAGGTCTGTTTTTGACGAAACAAGCTACGTTGGGTCCATATTGACGAGTGCTACATTTTAGCGCTAGTTTGGAGTCGATTGAAGCTAGTGTAAATTTTGGGTAAAATTAAACGCCTGTTTAATTTTATTTGGAATAAAACACTACAAATGTTATTGGAACCAATGTGAGTACAACTCACTCTTTCTGGCTCACTGATAATTTTTATATAAGTGAGAATAAATTTTATTTATGATGATTGATGATTGTTTGGATGATATATGATATATTATCTATATATTGATTGGTATTTGGATATATTCCTGCCTATTGGAACAGATGAGACCCTATACATTCTCGTGTATGAACAGATGACCCTTTGTACGCGCGTCTGCCTCGAAGCGGACATTGTACACATATTTCTAATATGTATATTTATTGCAGGTGACAGGATGGATAAATCCAATTGGATTCCTTAGCAGTATTAATTTATTTACAAATATTGTGATATATTCTATTATCATATGATATATGATGTTTTGGATGCCGTGATTGATGTATCTAGTGTTGTTGCAGCATTGGGCCTATTTTTGAAAAATAAAAATATTTAAAGTGATGATTTCGAATTAAAAAGGATTTTAAAGTGATTATTGAAAATAGTTGTTTTGTTAATTTTGAATTATTAAAGTAAATGGATTTACTTTAAATAAATAAATGTTATAATTTTATATTATAAAAATTATGATTTTTGTGCAATAAAATCAGAATGTGGTTTCTAAAATATATAGTTAAATATTTTATACAGTAAGTTAAATTGAGATTTTTGACTTATTATAAATGGTTTATATAGAAGATTTATAAAATTGGGTATTTTATAAATCAAAATAATGGAATTATACAACAAGTTTTGTAAGTGTTAAAATGAGGTTATAAATGGATTTTATAAGTAAATAAGATTTACAAATTGTGAAGTTATAAAATAAATGAAATTGTAAATAAGAGAATTATAAGCAATTAACTTATAAATTGGATTTTTGGCATATAAATGAAATAAATGGAATTTGTTACTAAAGGGAATTTATAAATGGAAATTTTATAAAATATAAATGGAACTTATAAACATTGTTTTATAAATTCGAAATCAATTGAATTTGATAAGTAAATATGAAATCTTATTAAAGGAGATATATCCATGATTTTGGACAGTGGATAATCCTTAATCAAATACGTAGAAGTGTTGAATTTGGTTAGAGATTTATATCCACGATTCGAGACAGTGGATAATTCTTAAATTAAATGTGCAGAAGCTTTAATTTGGTAAATGATATATATTCATGATTTTGGACAGTGAATAATATATTAAATAAAATGGATATGTTTTGGAAAGTGATCTTTTTAAATTAAAAGACAGGTTTTAGAAATTGATCTTTTAAATTGTAACGACCTGATATTTTCAACCATTCTCATCCATTATAAGTGTATAGGTAGACACTCATGCCGGAATTGGATAGCCCAAAATACCGCGTTGTAAATAAAAATTTGGCAAATCTCAGAATATACAGTAAATAAAATCACAGATCACAGACACAGAGTATATAAAAATGCAGCGGAAGAAAAAGAGATAGTAGTTCATGAAGCTACTATATAAATATGAGATACATCAGAGTTAAATAAGATACAACAGAAGAGTAACAAGATACATCACTGAAACACTGGATACTGAAACAAAATAGAAGGCTGGATCTTCAACGAAAGCTCCAACTCCGAAGGTGAATCTTGAATGCTAACTCAATCAATCTGACCCCGAGTATAAAGCAAAACACAAAACCCTCGAGTCAGGACATAAATACTTATAAACTGTAAATCAACTCAAGTGAACAGTAACAAAATGCATCAGTAACTTAAAGGATGCTTGGGACCGCCCATCCTCTAAGGATCCGTTAAACTATTTACTATGTAGTAATATACGCTATATACGGTAGTGTCTAATCAGTAAAGTATAATCATATAGAAAATAGCGTTAAGGGGATGGTGAACCTTAACGCGGTCGGATCTTTAAAACCAAAATCGTAGTGGGCTCGATATAAGGATATGACACGGCACGCGAGGCAATGCCAGGGTGGATACACCGTTTGCACTCCCAGACCGGTGGTGACGGCAAGCCAGCAGCTTCCGCTCACCTCGAACAATACCCCCGAATCAAAGTGGCGCCACCGAATCGAATCACAACAGTAATAGAATGGTTTCCGATGGAGCATGCTCGATGAAAGGGTGCGACCCTTTGTGTAGCCCGGTATAGCTCCTGTTTTAGTCATATATGCCAACTCACGGGAGTTGGGTCCTCGTAACATACCTCGAGAACGTCGCCACCATCCTACTTCATTCTGGAATCTCCACCGCGTACATAGTTGTTAAAGTGGTTTTCGGTATTGTCCGGCTATAAGACAATATCCGATCCCGGTCTCTTTAACAACCAATCGTTATTATAACCCATGGATATTTATTTCAAATAATTTATACTTTCAAGACCAAAATATCATACTCATTTCAAAACAATATCACAATTGTATCATTTCCATTTCAAAAATAATTCAATATTATATCATTCAAATAAAACCCAAATTTTCAAATCATTGAATATTTCTTTAAATTTATTAAACTTGAAATATTCCTTTAAATTATCATAGCATTTTGGAAATGTTACCTTAAGGAATCATAGCATTTTTGGAATGTACTACTTTCCACTTTACATTGTATATAATCAAAGTATTGATAAGCTTAAATTTTAACATGTCAATTTATCATAGCCTTATAGTTAAATAAACTTTCTTACTGTAATATACAATTTAAACCGAAATTCTTATGTTAAGTTAAAAGCACCTTATTAACTTACATTATTATTACAATAAAGAAACTTTATTATTTTAATCATTTAAAGTATGTCATTCACATAAATTAAAACTTGCTTATCAAATGTACGTTATCAACTTACATTTTATTATTACAGTAAGTAACATTTATCATTTTAATCAATTTAAAATACACCATTACATTGATTAAAATCTACGTGTCAAATGTACGTTTTAAATTTTATATTCCTATTACAATAATGAACATTTATTAATTTAAATCAATACCACACTACTTAAAACTTTACATGTTTCTTTCTTAATTAAAACTTTACATGTTCTCTCATTAATTAGGACTTTACACGTTTCTTTCATTAATTAAAAACTTATACGTTTCTTTCATTAATTAAAACTTATACCTTTCTTTCATTAATTAGGAATTTACATGTTCCTATCATTAATTAGAACACCGTACGTTCTTTCATAAATTAAAACCTATACGCTTCTTTCATAAATTAAAACCTATACGTTTCTTTCATAAATTAAAACATATACGTTTCTTTCATAAATTAAAACCTATACGTTTCAGATTTATATTACCATTTCACAAATTTAACTAAACTTCCAGTTTATTTAATTAATTTAACATCTTTAGTTAAAACTAAAATAACATTTCAAGTCAAGTTATATTTTAAAATTTCATTTTTCAACAGTCATTTATTCAACCACTTAAATTTATAGAAAAAACAATAATTCTTTAATAAATCACTTAAATTCAAATATAAATCAATTTATCATATTTACCATTTTCCAAATAAAATTAAAGTCCATTTTATTCATGTAACTTAAATATCATTTTTAGTCAAGATTCCAAATTTCAAACATAAGTTATATTTCAAAATCCAGTTAATCCATTCATAAATTACATTTTTAACACATAGAAAAATCATAGTTTATTTATTTTAAAACCTTTCAAAATCTATTGAAATCAAATTTCATAATTTTATATTTTTAAAATACTTAAAATATTCAAAGCACTTTATAGAATAACCACGGGTCTGTATATAGTTTTCTAACCTAGGTCAAGTGATACGGATATGTATCATTTCAATCCGCAGTTTTAAAAGGTAAAAATCCGGGTTCTATCATTTCAAACCCGAAATCCCAAGTTTAAATAAATAAATAAAATAACTCAGGCTTATCATTTCAGCCCATAATGATTTTTATCCTAACAGGGAACTTGCAGTGTGATCATATACAGAAATAATATAAACAATGTCAATATCACAATATACAGTCATGTATCAGATGTCAGGTGAAAATTAACAGTTTTAACATGGTAATAACATGGTAATAACATGGCATAGCATATCATATGATCATCATTAACTTGCATAAACATTTTACATTACTAAACACTTGTCATCAATCCACTTTTCATAAGTATATATGTCAGAGTGAGAAAGACTCACTTTTTTCAAGGCTAGAGACCAAAACAACATACAAGCACGACTCCAAAGGCACGACAAGCACAATTTCACGACTTTTGATTTGAGTTGAAAGATAGCCAAGATATGATTTTGTATCAACAACCCAAAGCAAAACAATGAAAGAAGAACAAATGAAATAAAACAAGAGTGAAAAGAAGAAAGAAAGAAAAAAAAAGAAAAAAAAATGAAAGGAAAAGCATGTGCCAGTTCATACCTTCAGGAGATGCTTACGCAAATTTTGATGGAAGCAAAATGAATAATTTATGGTATGGAACTTTTGAACGTGAAATATATATTAACATTTGCTCACTAATTTATGTAGAGGGCAGGCAAGAGAAAAATGCTTGAACGGTAGAGGCAATTAAGGCATTCAATTCTATCCAATAGGTGGAAACGTATGGGAGGCAAGAGGGAAAGAAATAATTCACACACGGAAATGATTTAAGGCAAGATTTGAGCAAGATTTTGGATTCTCAAAAGAGAATATACGGCTGAAAACTTTGCATTGTTAACGCAAGAAAAAAATCAAATAGATAACGAAAAGGCAAGAGCAACAATTAAATATATGCCCAAAGTAACGTACAAATTATTTTGTTTCTCTTATTAAATAACGTACAATTATTTTGTTTCTCTTATTAAATAAATTTAAAATACTAACGTTTCTATTAGGAAAATAAACCATCACTTTAAACCAAAATTTAATAGCTATTATACCATAATTAATAACATTTGATTTAGCTTCATCCAATTGATTGTTAAATATAAAGTTAAGAAACAGATGTAAACATATGTAAAAGAAATGTAAAGTTTATTTCCCGTTTCACACTAATTATTACTAACTTTTTTTTTAAAAAAAAAGTATACAACAAATCTGACCAAAAAAAAAGTGAAACAAATGTTACACAATTGTATACAGCTCAAGATGAAAAATTTGCCTTTAGAATTATAAAATTTAGAATTTCTATTAAAGTTACACTTTTTATCCAAATCAAATTTTCAGACATTGTTTATTTTTATTTGGACAAATGATCAGAAATCATTTCAAGAAAATTTCCAAAATTAGATTTTTAAGAAAACAAAAGCCAAAGTCTTTAAATAAATGAAAAAAAATTTAAAATTTAGGGAAAACAAGTAGAAAAGTAAGAAAAAGAAAGGGAAGCCATTACCAGATCTTTGAAGCCGTGAGAAACAAATGAAAATGATCTTTTTTTTCACGTAAAAACCTAATGAGATGACGGCTACATTAGGGTTTTACACGGCTAAGGCAATTAATTGAGGAGTTTAAGGAAATGAAGGGTTTGGGCAAATAAAAGGGCTTACGTTTCAAAGTGATTTACAATCTTCCATATTCTTTTCCTTTTAAAACTTTACATAAACAAAATTTCAGGAGAAAATACTTTACAAACCGAAATCAATTAGAAATATGAGGTAACAAATAGTATAATTTAAAAAAATATATATAAAATAATGAAGAAAATGCCTTAAAAATACCAAACAGTGTTCTAAAATTGTGCATAAATCACTGTTAGTCTTGGAAAATTATACATTTCATTATAAAATTATTATGAAGTGGAAAGGAATGTTTTCATGTGAAAATGAGGTAAGAAATGCACAGCTACAATAAAGAAAGGAACGTTCAAAGGAAATTAAATCTATTAATTGGAAAAGAAACGGAAGAAGAAACGTTAAAACAGTTTTACGTTTCTTTGCTTTCAAACCTTTTAAACTTCCTATATATATATATATATTCATATACATCTAAATAACTGAAAATAATTAAAATCTCAGTTAAAATTCGAAAATATAACAGATAAACAAAATATTAATAATTAAATATTAATTAGATATGATTAAAATAATAAAAATAGCACAGAAAATGAAAACTTGACTTAAGAATTAGAAATAACTTCAATACACTTTGGAAAAATTTACTTTAATTTAAATATATGTAAAATGAATAAAATAAAGTAAAACACAGAAAATAAAAGTGAGTGCATAAAATAAATAAATAAATTTTAATTATATATAATTAAATTAAGAAAATGGCTTAAAATTGTAGACTAGGCTTTTAAAATTAGAAATAAATTCAAATGAACTTTAGAAAAATTATATTATCATTTTAAAAATACTTAAAAGTCAAAATATACATTATATAACATATTATCACATATAAAAATAAAATAAAACAAAGAAGAAGTAATTTATACAATTTAAAATAGTCATTGTTAAATAACCCTATATACGTACAATATTGTAAAGGGTATAACTTTCACAATTTACATCCAATTTCAACGAAACGAAAAGTGGTGTTCTTATTATTTTATGTACTTTCATAATAAAAGAAAAAATTTAAATTTTTAAACTTTTAAAATTTTAAGTTGAAAGTCACAGTTTGACTATTTTGACCAAAATCAGCATTTCAGGCAAATATTTCAACTTATACAAGTTTGGGATTATAACTCATAAAAATCAAGATTATATTTAAATAATAAATTTAATCATTTCAAATAAGTAAAAATAAAAGTTTTTTTTTAAACCAAAATTTTACATTAAAATAATTAAAATATACAATAAAATAATTACAAAATATAGGGTTGTTACATAAATGAAGTTAAATGTTTTGAAGATGTGTTAAAATGTGTTAAGCATCAAACACATTTTTTTCAACATTCATTATTGAAATAAACTTTTTTGAGAAATAAGGAAATAATGGACTATAACACTTTTGTCATAGTAAATGATTTTTGAGAGGAGATGTTTTGTATAGTGTATATGATTTATATATCTATCTTATTTTCGAATCCATATACTGGTGATTTTGGGTTATCGTAATGATGTTTTACACAACATTCATTTTGACCCGAATAAATGTGTTTAAGAGAATGTTTTCCTTAAAGAATAAAATATATACTCGATCTAGATTTAAGTATATGTAATGTTTTGGAAGTGTTGAAAATAAATTGATTTCTGAATTACTTATTATTCAATAAGTATATGGAAAGGTTTTCCAATGTTGAAGTGTTTTAAGAATATATCTTTTTAAAGATAATTTGAAGTGAATATTTAACAAGTGATTTAATTAACAAAAGATTAATTAAAAGGGCCTAGTGATTGCATATGGTGTGAAATATTTGTTATTTGCTTTGATAGTTAAATAACAGACTATCAAAATTGGCCATTTTAGTTCCTTGACTTGATGTGGGAACTATATAGTCGTACACTTAGTACGCAGCCTTCTGTGTAGGCTTGATTATCGTTTGTCTTAAGGATGTCGATTCATATAGTGCAAAGTATTACTCCAATCTATCGAGCTTCCTTCTTGTCCCAAAGGATAGCAAGTTGAATGTTGGAGACATGATAAGTCTATGAGACTTAGTTTTTGTTTGAAGTTGAGAAACACTTTAGCGTTGTTGGCGCGAAGACCCCGGGATCGGTTTATCCGAAAACCACTTTGGACCAACGTATGTGCGACGTTTGTGCAGGTTGCTTGTGATGATATTGATATTCAAGATTTTCATAGCGGGGGACTGTTTGTTAATCGTTTGGAGCTAAAATCCCAATATACATATAGTAGCAGTGGTCTCTTCATTATGAAATATGCAATGCATGGACTATTCGCTACTAATCCTAGGGATTTCCCAACATGATGTGGTAGGAAAGTACCTTCGGTTTGTCCTGTTCTTGAACAACTTGTGTAGATGTTTGTTTGATATTGCATTTCTACAGATTATGTACATTGATTTTTACAAGCGTACATCAGTGTTGGCGGAGAAGGCAACTTCTCTTAGTTTAACACCCTCTTTGAGACGTATGATCTTAAGAGTTGTATTTTTATGGAAGGCAATTAGTAGTCAACAGAAATGGCCGTATGTCATTCAAAGTGATATGATATATGATTGTGAAAGGTAATCGTTACCTCAGGCCTCATCAACCGGAAATGCCAAAACATGGTTAGATGCGGCAAGGCTAAGTGTGTCGCTCCCTAGTAGGGTATGATCAACCTCTTCAAGATATATCTTTACACGCTATGACGTCGTTTATCTAATTATTGTGGTTTTTGTGCTTTGAGGGCTCTCGTTAAGGTCGGTAACGACCGGAGGATGATATGTTCGGTACCATCTAGTTATAGAAGTAGGCCGGTCTTGTGTTGGTCGAGGATCCTTTGTGATGGTCCTCGATACATTCTTCTATAGATGTACTGCTAGAAGGTAGTCCCTTCACCCTGGTCATTTGTATGGAAATCCAAACTCCACTACGTACCTGCCATTTTGATTGTATTACCCATTTTTGGCTATATGTTGGAATTTAATCAATGGAACAATTTCGGCTATGATTAATATTATTTGTCTACTAGACACTATAATATCAAGTGATTTGATATGAAATTTTTTAGCTATCGTAAAGTAAAACATGTCCATGTTTATGTGTGGACTTGCCTTACGAGATACTTTTGTTTTGATAAAGGAAAAGTTTGGCAATTTAATAAATTCAGTTGAGTGTGTTTCTCATGCTGGTTTACCAGACTTATCCGGGCGTTCTTCCCTTTCAATGCTCGGGTCAGACCGAGTATATTTACAAGTTTAGATTAGTGCTTTTAGAGCTTTAGCAAAAGAGTTGGAGATGTTCATTTTCGTATACACCTTTTTGTTTTGATTATTGATTATCCGCTGCATTGCTTAGTTGTTGTTTATATTATCAGCAATTGCAAGGACATGTTATGATAAATGTCTAGGCTAATAACTATTGATTGATTGTTAAACTCTGTTTGATGTATGTATATATAGTTTCTGTTTTCTAAAGATCATTGATATGATATTATATGTTTTCCGCTGCGATGTGAGATTCTACATTGTTCTGTTTGGTTCTATCTTCTCTCTTTCTTCTCTTCTCTCTTCTTTTCTTTCTCTTGACTTTCCATCAGTTGATGCTTTTTGGGTTGAAAATGTGTGGATTATTATCGATTCAAAGAGTAAAGATTTTTTGGTCGTCACATTTCCAATTAGATACAAGATCAAGCCAATGTAGTTCTCTTACCGCAAATAAGACTCATGAAGCTTAGGACGCAACAAACAAAATGCAATTCCCAAAACTGCCCAAATAGGCTCAATCTTCAATTTTTTATTTTCAAATCTAATTACCTTTACGAGAATTATATCTTTGGACTTTATTGCCGAATTTTTATTTCAAAGCTTTTGAAATATATTTATCTTTATATTCAAATTATACTTTATTTCGGGATCTTAAATCAAATCACTTTTGAAAAGTTTATTTAGAAATTTCAAATACCGTAATAAAAACATATCAAACCATATATACCCAGATCAGGAGGTTTCTTCCAGTAACAAAGCAACTGGGTCCCAGCCTTCATACAATTGATAAATAAGTACATCCCTCTATTCCAAGAGCGGACTATACCAAAAACACATTCCCACTTTTTAGTTATGAGTTACCCGAATCATCGGTAACATAACAAATTATTTTATATCCCGAAGCGATAAATCATTTCACACTAATATTCACAAATACTTTCAAATCTATAATAATTTTCATTTCCCAAATCCATTCATAATTCATCTTAAAACCGTCAGGTTTAGTCCTCGAAATTCTTTCCGTTTCATAATTTTTTTTATAAAACCATCTTTGTATAAATCACTTCAAAATATTTATACTCAAATAAAATCTTTTTTTTCTCTTGTGAAGGAAAACATTTCATAGCATTTGAACTTTAAAATCAATCTTTAAAACAATTCATTAAATTTGAGTTAACCAAATATTACTGTTAAACACCTTATAGTCAAATTGTAAAATAAATTACAAGGTGTTAGCCTACAATTATTTTCTACCCAGCCTATGCATATGGATAATTAGTTGCTCATTAACTGGTCGAGCAAAGTCAATAATCAATAGATAATAATCAATGCTCATAAACTTGTCGAGCGTAATCCAAATAACAAAAAAATCAATTAACAAAATAAACACAACAATAAATGATAAATCAACGCTTCATTCTATCAAATATTTATAACACATTTTATTTTATCTTGAGTTAAAACGATTTGATATTTATTTTGGAGCATCCGAGCTTTCCCTTCGACATGTTCCATCCCTCATCTAAGTCTTCTTGGATCTCACAGACGAAATAAATTGCCACAACATTGTCGCATCTTTGTTAACATGTTTTAACATATATATTATACATTTTAAATAACTAAAAATGTTTACTTTTACTAAATAAGATTAGAAAACTTCTAGAAGTCATAGTAAAAGTATGTAAGAATTAACAAAAGTAAGAAAAAGTAAATATCAAATCACATCAAATCAAAACCAACATAATTATGATATTCTTTACTTAATCCTTAAGTGACAGAGACATAAAGTAAGGATGTGAAAGATGATTTTAAGTATTGAAAAAGTGGAGATTGTTTTAGGTTGAAGTAAGGTTGGTTAGGTAATTTGGTAAGAGGTTATTTTGGTAAATTTACCACTTCTTTCTTTTTCTATAAAGATTTACCTCGTTCTCACTTTCATTCACATTTCTTCTTCTTCTTTTTCCAAGCTTCTTCATCTTCTTCCTCTTCTCTTTAATGGCTTCCAAGCCATAGGAAAAAATTAGAAAGAAATAATGTCAAAATATTTACAAAATATTCAAAAGAAATCTATGTTCATTCTCTTCAAATCAAACTCCTCCTTTCTCCACATTTTATCTCTTCTTATCTCGGTCATTTTTTCTTCAAAGCAGAACCATAATAAAAAATTCTTTTTTTCAAATCATGTATTTTTCCAGTGGCTACGACTTTCATGTTTACCACTTTGTCTCATTCTAAAGTTAAACATGTTAAAAATTCACTTCTTTCCAGTGCATTTTGTGGCCTAGTTTTTATGCCAGAGAATATGCCATTTTAATGTGCGTAATCTTTAGAAATGCAATATCAAGAAAACATCCATACAAGCTGTCTAGGAACAGGACAAACCGAAGGTACTTTCCTGCCACATCCTGTTGGAAAATCCCAAGGATTAGTAGCGAATAGTCCTTGCATTGCATATTTCATAATGAAGAGACCACTGCTACTATATGTATATTGGGGTTTTAATCCCAAATGATCAACAAGCAGCCCCCCAATATGAAAATCTGAAATATCAATATCATCACAAAGCAGCCTGCATAATTGTCGCATATACATTGGCCCGAAGTGGTTTTCGGATAAACCTATCCCGGTCTCTTCTCACCAAAAACGCAAAAGCATTTCTCGACCTCACACAGAAACCAAGTCTCATTGACTTATCATGTTTCAAACTTTCAACTTGCTATCCTTCGGGCCAAGAAGGAAGCTTGATAGATTATAGTAATGCTCTACACTATACGAATCAACCTCCTCAACACAAATGATAATCAAGCCTACACAAAAGGCTACGTACTAAGTGTATGACTAAATAGTTCCCACATCAAGTCGAGGAACTAAAATTTGGCCTAATTTGATCGTCGGTTATTTAACTACCAAAACAAACAAATAAATATCTAGCACCATAACAATCACTATTTCCTTTTAATTAATCTTTTATTAATTAAATCACTTGCCAAATATTCACTTTAGATTATCTTTAAAAAGACATATTTCCAAACCATTTCAATATTGGAAAACATTTCCACATATTTATTTAATAATAAGTGATTGACAAATCTCTTTATTTTCAACACTTACAAAATATTACATATACTTAAATCAGGATTAAGTATAAATTCATTCTTTAAGGAAAACATTCTCTTTAAACTTCTTTATTTAGGTCAAAATGAAGGTTGCATAAAACTTCGTTACAACAAGCCAAAATCATTAGTATAGGGATTCGAAAATTATAGATATATAAATCCCATATACAATACAAAATATCTCCTTTCGAAAATCATTTACTATAACAACAGTGTTATAGCCCATCATTTCCTTACTTCTCGAAAACGTCTATTTCAACAATGAATGTTAAAATCTATGTATTCGAAACTTACACATTTTTAAACATCTTCAACCATTTTACTCCATTTAAAATATCACTTTTCAAAACATTTATTTAACTTTAAAATATTATTCACTATCCAAAATCGTGTATATAGTTTATTTACCAAATCTAATTTTTCTACACATTTATTAAAGGATAATCCATTATCCAAAATCATGGATATAACTCCTTTACCAAATTCATTATTATTGCGCATTTAATTAAAGGACTATCCACTGCCCAAAATCGTGGATGAAATTCCTTTAATAAACTATAAAAATTAACTTATCAAATTCAATTGATTTTTGATTTATAAAACCATGTTTATAAATTCAGATTCATATTTTACAAAAACCTCCACTTATAAAATTCCATATTTACTAGTTCTATATATAACTCATTTACATGCTAAAATCCAATTGATAAGTTAATTCACTTATAATTCTCTTTATTTACAAATCCATTCATTTATAACTTCACAAATTATAAATCTATAAATCTTATTTACTTATAAAATCCATTTATAACTCCACTTTAACATTTACAAAAATCCTTTACAATTCCATTATTTTGATTTATAAAATATCAATTTATAAATCTTATATATAAAACCATTTACAGTAATTCAAAAATACCAATTTAACTATTTTACAAAATAAATAACTCCATATTTCAAAAATCACATTTTGGTTATATTTCACAAAAATCATAATTTTTGTGACATAAAAATTATAACATTTATTTCTTTAAAATAAATTCATTCTTTTAACAATTCAAAATTAATAAAATATATATATTTTCAAAATCCCTTGAAAATCCTTTTTAATTTGAAATCACCACTTTAATATTTTAAAATTACCAAAAATATGGTCTAATGCTGCAATAACACTAAATACATCAATCACAGCATCTAAAACATTATATATCACATGATAACATCATATATCACAATATCTACAAATAAATCAATACTGTTGAGGAATCCAGTTGGATCCCTCCAACCTATCATCTGCAACAAATATATAAATTAGAAAATATATACAATGTCCGCTTTGAGGCAGACGCGCGTGTAAAGGGTCATCCGCTCATACCCGGGAACGTATATGGTCTCATCTACTCCAATAGGCAGGAATATATCCAAATACCAAACAATATGTAGATAATACATCATATATCATCCAAACAGTCATCAGTCATCATAAATAATATTTATTCTCACTTATATAGAAATATCAGTGAGTCAGAAAGAGTGAGTTGTACCCACATTGCTTCCAATAGCAGTTGCAATGTTTTATTCCGAATAAAATTAAACAAGCGTTTAATTTTACCCAAAATTTGCACTAGCTCCAATCAACTCCAAGCTAGCTTGAAAATGTAATGCTCGTCAATATGGACCCAACGCAACTTGTTTCGTCAAAAAACGGACTTCGTATGAAGAAGTTACGTATTTTTAAAGTTTGTACGAATTAAATATATGTATATAAATTTATAAATTCTTTTTTTTATTTACCAAAAAAAAAATCTCGGCCGCTCGTTTTCTAGAGCAGATCCAGGCCAACCGTGCTTTTCTCCTTCCCATCATTTAAAGCTGTGAGAAAGAACCCATAGCCGCCCTTTAACAACCAATTATCGTGACCTCCTCCTTCACTTCGACGACGATCGAAGACTACCTTTGAACGCCCACCACGAGAGCTACTCACGGCCAGAGTATTGATGAACTCGGCCCCCCTATAACTTAGAAAAATGCGTGCAAACCCTAGGCGAATGTGGCCTTCTAGCTCTCTCCAGGTTGCGCCATTTCAAATCTCCACCGTTGGATAGCTAGTACTCGTTGAGCTCTTCATTTTTGTAGTTGATGGTTTTTTATGAAAGTCGACGAATGAGGAGATTGGAGGGGATGAAGACCGATGTTTTCTGGCCATTGGAATGCAAATGGCGGCTAGGGTTAGTTTGCCCTAGGTTTTGAGAGAAAAAGAAAAAGTGAGGGGCTTTTATAGAAAATTTTGCGCACTATTTATCGCCAAATTTTTCAAACTCGAAACGAAGCATGCCGCCTGGCTCGAAATAAAGCGTGTTGCCTGGAATTTATAATGTTTTACCCCTATTCCGAAAGCAATGGAATATATATCAGAAGCTAGTTCGATCATATTTGAAAGATAGGTTTTCGAATCGACTATTTAAATTGAAAATTCACTTAAACGAATTTCTATGCGTTTCAGCTTGCCACGTATGAACCGTAAATCCGATTGACACGAAATTTGAAATCTTACAATAATATAACATTACCGATCCAATGAAACTAGTTTCGTCGAAATTGGAGACTGTATGAAAAATGGCTATTTTTACTCGTCAATTAAATATTAAAAAATTCAATTTCTTTAATTTAACTTTTAATTCAATTTCAAAAGTTCTCTAACGTAATTTTAATTCAAATATAATTTATTCAACTTTATAAATCATTTTCATTCACATTAAATCCAATTTCCAATTATTTTTGCAATTTAAAATATTAAATTATCGATTTAATTATCCATTTAAATCACTATATTTCAAATATAATATATTCAGCTAATAAAATTACTTTCCAGTATTTAAAATCAAATAAATATATGAATTTCAAATGGTTGAAATTCTGGGTTGTTATAACTTATCACTTGTTGAATTTACATACAATAATAGCTTTCAAACGAGTATCAGCATTGCACCATTTAAAGAATTAATGGAAGGCTTGTAAGCCGCCAATATGTTGGTGAGAGACGACTGAAAAGGTGATACTTGGACCAAATATGACCCGAGAGATTTGGTAGAAATTAGAATTAATTCGAAATGAATGAACGCATCTCTTGATTGATAAAAGTCTTATGCCGATAAGGCACATTAATCTTGAGTTTGAGGTATGTGATATGATCTTGGTGAAAAGATCACAATTAAACAAAGTTATGTGGTTTGGCAATTTCGAAAAGCTCGCAACTAGATTCATTGGGTTGTTCCTCATATTGTGAAAGTCGCTGTGGATAAGGTATTATGAAATATTCTACTTAAAACAAGACTTGTATTAATAATTAAAATGAAGTCTATATATCTTATTGCTAGTAGATAAGTAGTGGAATAAACTATAGAAAGTAAAAATGATAATACCGAAGATTTTTATACTGGTTCGAACTTTCCATTCTATGTCCAATCCAAGACTCCTTCTGGATTTAAACAACACCTCACTTAACCGGAGAAACATGTATATTACAAACCACCTGACTGCTAAATGTGACTTCATGCCCGAAAATCTCTAACTATCCAACAAAGACTTTGACTACAAATTGTAATAAATAATTGTTTGCCTTTGTGTGCTCTTGATAACACGAATTAGTCGATAACGTAAACCTTTACTATAATCTCCTTGACTTGATGATTTGAATGTGATGATTTAGGAAGTAGAGAATTAAAAACCTTTATAATTGGCAAGAGTAAGAGAATAGCAAATCAAGTAAGAATTGGTAGTGAAAAAGGATAGTCTTTAACTCTATTCATAGTAGTGAATAGTTCTAGTTGAAAGGTTATAACCATTAGAAGGATTACAACCTTTGCAGAAGAAGGCGACTCTCAAGATTTCAAATCTCAGTGAAGAGACACTTCCGTTTGTATAGGTCAGTTGGCTAATTTTATTCCAAACGTCCGAAATAAAATTTCAGATTGCTGAAATACACTTTTTAATTATATGCTTGTTTCCAACCTTTTTAATTTAAACTGCTTATGGAAATATTAACTTCTTAAAAATTTAAATATAATTTTCATGGAAACAAAATTTTCTAAACAATATATGTGTGTGTGTGAAATCATCATATAGGAGCTTGTACAAATATATATAAATAACTAAAATATACAGCTAACATTTTTGTCTTCAATATTTGAGCTCGAATCCAATATTGACCATTTTGTCTCCTTATTATATATGTGTGTGTATATATATATATATATATATATATATATATATATATATATATTCCTGCATTTACAACAATAGTGTGTGTGTGTGTGTATGGAAATGTGCAGCTGTCTACTAAAAATTGAAAGGTAGGATCTATCATTCTTTCCCTTTTCGATGATGATAACTACACATTTCATTTGGGTGTGTATGAAATGAAAGCTCCCCCATCAATGTACCCTACGTATAAAAACTCCCCCTGTCTATATGCATGTTTATACCGTCTCTCTTCCTTTTTCATCAACAAAAAATATTGTTAGGAGAAGTAGATAGGCATTGAAAAAGGCATAACAATACAAACCAAACGATTACAATGTTTTGTGCATAACAACAACACATACATAATAATCATCGACATATCAAAATAAAAGACTTTACAATGTTTTACAAAACATATCATAAACGAATATGACAAATTTCCCAAATGATAAAAGACTTGAAAGACTTCTGCAAGGACCCCAAACAAGCACAAGAACATCCACTGATGCAAGATTTATAACAAATATGATTATTATAAGTGAATAATTTATTCTTTATGCATGAGCAAGTTTGTAAAGAAAATATTACCTCACCAATCTCCCCATGTAGGAGAGGGAGTAGGAAAATGTCCAGCAAATTTTTTCTAAATCCCTTTTAGTATAGCTTTTTCCCCTTTTACATCATTCGATACTCGATCTTTTTTGGTTTATATTTGATCAATCTTTGAATTTATTTGTTTAAATCCTTTAAACATTTGTTTTTCATGTTTTTTCTGGTTTATTGTTGTGATGATGGGAGAAGAGTACATCTCTTCTGATCCATAGGTTGTCATGTCATTACAAATTACTTTGACGAATTCATCCTCAAATTCTTCTTAATTTTTATCAGTACTATCATCATCGTCGTCGTCATCACTCTCTTCTTCTTGTTTCTGTATTGCTAGTTGTTTGAGCCTTAGCACTTCTTTGAGCTTGAACATGTTGCACATATATTTCAAATAGATCATAGTTTGGAACTTCCTTTGGTAGATGCATGAGACTAAAAAACTTTTTGTCGGCTGCTTTGATAGTAATAACATCTTGCCTGATCCCTCGAATGTTTTGATCATTGAGAAGATAAGTAATATATGCCGCATATACAAGAGTGTTCTTTCTTGTAGTTGAAGTAATTATGAAGCTCATGATAGACATATCTCACCTAATTAACTTTAATATTACCGAGGATAGCATACAGTGCCTTATATTCTAGATCATATATAAGCTCATGAATCTCGAGCCATGGAAAAATGGTGTTGATCAACATTCTTAACAATAACCTTGGTCGAGGACGTAGGTCCTTTGATTTAGAATCTCCCCTAATATCGTTCTATAAATGGTGACTAGCTTCATCTATAACCTCATCCTTATTGTCAATATCTTCCAAATCATGTCAACGTTTTCCAATTTTCAATATACAAGCGACAACATTTATGTGGAATTTGACAATATTGCCATAGAAACTTGACCAAGGCCAACCTTCATCTCTATGTAGACTAATGCTTCTGTTATTTATGTTATCCAAAAAGAGTGAACACTCAAGGTATCAATTTGTACATGTTTATCATGAATATATATCAAACTAGTCATTTTAGATTGGTCCCTAAAAGCTTGTAGATTATAAGACGGAAAATCATTAAGATTATAAAAGATACCCATAAATAATTTCATTATGGAGGAAGTTTGAATCTTTCAATGCTTCTTTCATTATGATGGAGCTATAGTTAATTTGTTCGTCAAAAGGGACTGCAGTGGAGCTTGCTTCGGTCATTGCTCTTTTCTATAGTTGTTTAGGAGCCATTTTTGTTTAAAATTAGGGTTTTGCCTCTTTCGTTTATTTTGGATTTTGAGAAATTTGATTTTGGAAAGAGAGGTATTTCAGTTGAGAGTTGACTGGGTATGGTTAATAAGGAGGATATGGTCATTAAATAAGGTTTGGTGGTTGAAAAGGTAAAATTGACCAGTCAATTTTTGATTTTCCAAATATTTCGGCCGTTTAAAATTTAAATTCAAACGTCTAAAAATATACAATGGAAAACTAAAAATTTTAGTTAAAAAAGGTCTTTCAAATGTATAAAAACTAAAACCAGACGTCTGCATGTATGTTAAAACATCTGGTTTTTGCTTTCAGATGTCTGAAAGTAAGAATTAAAATTTTTAACTTCTTATAGGTTTTTAGATGTCTGACTTGTAAAACTAGACATCTGAATTTTCCATTACTCAAACAATAAACGATGTTGATTTGTTGTTTTTTTAATTGGTTTTTCTTTTTAATATCCTAATTTTTGTATAATTTACTTTTAACAACTAAAAAGTATACTTTATTAATTTATTTTATTATTCATTATAATAATTTTTATATATAGTTATATAGATAGAATATCAAAAACAAAATAAGATATGGTGACGTCAACTTATTTGTTTTTTGATGTTTCATATTCTTTTTCCGATGGCCCTTCTTCCATGAGTTTCGTGGCTTGAAGTCATAAATTTTTAGTGAAGTTTTCGTTAACCGAGGAGAGTTTATGCGTATACTAGCCTTTGTTGGTGACCGTCCATACAATGCCAAAATAGAACTTCAATAAAATTAAGATGCGCTCCCTGTCGGCATTGTTCCTTGTACATTTGTTTTTGAAGCTCCACCATTTCTTTTTCATAGTGATGTGACTCATCAATATGTTGGTCATTATTAAATGATGAAATAATATCAATGTTAATTGACTGCTTAACCTTCTTTCCTTTAGGAGAGAAACTGGTGTGATAGGTTGGTGATGGAATAATCTTTAATGAAGATGAGTTATTTAAAGAAGGAGTTGTTTTTTACGAGGATGAATATTTTCTTTTGGAAGAGGGTATTCTAAAATCGATTAAGGAATATGTCGAATCGTTGTCAAAAGCCATTTTATAATCTTAGATTTAATTTTTTGTGAATTGATATATAGTTTTAACCAGTTTATATAACAATATGGGGAGTATTAATAGTCTTATGTATATATGGTTGCTAAAAGTCTATTTATACTTATGATAGTTATACGGTATACTAAAAATAGATAGGATGTATATTAAGAAGAGTTTCAACAAATATTTATTTTTAAAAATGGATACTATAATATGAATAATTATTTAAAGTATATTGAAGTGCTACAATTCCAAGTTTGAAGCTTAATAAACGTATTTTAATTTAACGGTTTTGAAAAAATGTCCACCATTTGATTTTAAGATGATACAAACTCTAGTGATATTACTTCTTTTTTATAATATCTCATAGAAAATGATGACGTATATCAATGTGTTTTGTTTATGAATGACTTATTGAATTTTTTTTATAGATCTACAGCACTTTTTTTGTCACAATAAATAGATGATTTCGATAATTTTATTCTGAAATCTTTAAGTGTTTGTTGCATGTATATGACTTGTGCACATGCCAAAGTAATAGAAATGTATTTTGCTTCACATATCGATAATGAAACACAATTTTATTTTTTTACTAAACCATGGTACTAGAGATTGTCCGATGAAGTGATAAGTACCTCTCGTACCCTTTCTATTCATCTAACATCCTCCAAAGTTGGCATCGCTGTATGATACTAACTCGAAAGGACATTCTTTCGGAAAGAAGAGTCTATAATCTCTAGTGTTGTTTAAATAATGCAAAATCCATTTCACGCCACATAAAATGATTCTTTGGTATTTTCTTGAAAATGTGCACACAAACATACACTCATCATTATATCGGGTGACTAGCAGTTAGATAAGCCAAAAGCCGATCATACTTCTGTAAAGTTTTTGATCCATACTCTTTCTGTTTTCGTCTCCATCAAGATGAATTATAGTGCTCATAGATACTCTTTTACAAGAATTGTTTTCCATTCTAAAACATTATTAAATTATTACAATATTTCTCTTGATTAATGAAAATTCCATTACTTAGTTGCTTAATTTGGAGACCGACTATAACGACCTAGAATTTCACTACTTTGATTAGTGAATATTTAATTAATTTTAAATATTCAATATATAGGTTTTATGGTGAAAACAAACTCATTTAATTAATTAATAATGATGGTAAAATTGTTTTCAAATTTAGTTTACCAAATTAAATAGTTCGTAGAAAAACAGAAAATATGACTGAAGAATGTTTTCCAAAAATTTCGACATTTCCACACCAAAAAGTTGTTCGTCTTTGTGCACTATATACACACATATATATAAGAGTTAATTAACTAGATAATAGTACACTTAGAATTAAATTATTTTATGTTAATTTGGATTAGTAAGTGATATGACAAGACATAGTTTCAAAAACAATAAACATTTTATATAAGTTTATATATAGAGAACATTGTTATATCTAGATTTTGCAATCATTAACCATCATCATATCTTGTCACATCATAGCTTTAATTAATAACTAAACTTATAAATATAATGATATGAAAATTCATAATTTTAAATAATATATATATATATATAAAGAGAGCGATGTGACAACTCACAGATTTAAAAATAATAAACATTTTATAAATATATATACATATATAAGCATTGTCACATCTTTAATATTTTTATAATGAATCATCATTAACTATAATTACATGGATGAGTTGACTAAAGAGTAGAGATGTGATGCATGAGATGGAGGAAAAGATTTTGATTTTATTTCACATAATAATGGCATAGGAAAATTTGCTTATAAATACCTTCAACCTCCTCTCACTTTTACCACTTATTTATCCTACCATAAATTCTTCATTTCTACCTCAAATGGTGATCTTAATTTATCTAAATCATCTGAAATTCCAATGGCTCCAACATTCTAGTTGACTACTGTTTCCAATTTCGAAAATATCTATGTAAAAATACTCAATATTTGCAATGTAATTTTTCATCAAGAATTTCAAGTCCGAATATTACTCTTCTTCTTTTGATCATAAATTATTCAAAACAAATTGAAAATGAGTGATCTCTTTTCTAAAATGATAAAGGAAAGAAATTCCTCTAACTTTTCATTTGACCACATTTCCAAATTCTGTGAGTTGGTGGCCCAAAAACTAGTGGGAAAATGACTTAATTTTAGGTTAATTTTCGACAAATCGATGATAACCCGAGCTCCTCTACCTTCATGCTACTACCCAACATCCACCCCCACACCTCTGGCTGAGCCTACATACCGCTGATCCAAGCCAATTTTGAGGGTTGCTAGCACCTAAATCCTTTAGCCTTCAAAGCTAAGGAGTCTTTGGAAAGTTTAGCTTAAGTTCGAGTAGCTTCCATGGAAGTTTGGTGAGTAAATTACTCGTTTTTGAATGAAAATGGTAACTTTATTTATGCACTATATATGGTGATTATATAGTGTAGAAGTTGAATGATAATCATGTGGTTTGATTATGATTTGAATGGTTGATTTTAGTTTGAAATCGATATTGTACATAAAGTTAGTAAGCATGTATATATGGATGTATACTTGAAATCTATGATGAAGATGGTTGGTGTTAGCAATATGTCAATTGTAAAACATGAGCTATGGCATGAGGTTGGTAAACAAAGTTAACTACTTTGTGTAATTGCGATGGTTATGAGATCTGGTTGGAATTGAAGTTTGTTTTCGAAGTTTAAAGTTTTGAAATGGATTAAAGTTTACAACTTTAGTTTTAAAGTTTTTTTAGAATTTTTTTTTCTAAAGTGTGTTTCAAATCATGAAAAAGTAAAGGTTTGTGAAGTGGTTCGCTTAGAATATGTTAGAGCGAACTTCGATCGTAGCGATAGTCGCTATGGATGTAGTTCGACAAATGCTTGGATTTCTATTTCAAATTTGTTTTATTTTGAAATTAGTTTACAAAGTTTTTCAAACTTAATTAGTAATATTAAAAAGTAATTAAGTTTGTAATTTAATTAATTAATTAGTTAATTAAAAGGTATGACATTTAATTGGTAATTAAGATGGTGATTAGAGGTTAATCGTCACTTAAGTTAAGTTAATGACTATTAATTGATTTATAAAGTTTTAATTAGTGGTTAATGGGGTTAAGAAGTAATTAAGTGATTAATAATTATTTAATTAAGATTAGTGGTTAATTAATTATTTATATAATTAATGGGTTATTTAATTAATATTTAATTAATTAGGATTTTAACTCTTAAAACAATTTGGTTTAACCTTAACCAAGTTGTGTTATGAAGTAACTAGTACTTAATCAAGTTCATCAAGCCTAATTAGAATTTAATTATGATTTAATATTGATTTAAATTTTATTAATTAAGATTTATTTAGGTTTTAACCTAATTAAATATACTTTGACTTTATAAAGGTGATTTTAAACTAAACAGAATATGTTTAATCAATTTTCTTTTTCAAAGTAAATCGATTCTATGTCAAATGATCTCTGTCCAGACCCTTAAGTAACTTATATGATAAGGAGAAAAAAATGACATCTGTTAGCAGAATAAAACACCATTCTACTATAATGTACGTGATTTGATTGTATGGACATGTGTTAAGTAGAATAAATCTTCGTTCTACTATAAATTGATTGAATTGTTTGGACATCTATTTAGCAGGATAAATTACAATCCTATTGTTATGTTATTTGCACATGTATATACAGTTAGTTATATTGACATGTTATTCCTTGATTGATATGAAATGTATTTACATATACGGTAGCTTATGTAAATAATTGTTATGTGATTTGGGAATCGAATTTAAATGAAATGGTCACTTAAAATAGTATTATTATGACTGCTAAGATTCATTTGGAATTTCTAAATAATGTTTTTGAATTTACTTTAATTCTTTAATCAATTTAAGGCTAATGGTTTATAAATGGTTTTTCAGGTTACATAATTCTTATAAAGGTATTTATAAATGGTAACTTGTTTATAGAAATGGGTTTTTATTAACGAAAAGAGTTATTAAGGTGTTTTACAAAAGATGTTTGTAAATAGGGATATTTTATAAAGTAGTATAGAAAGGTTTATATAAAGATTTTTAAAAATAGGAAAAATGTTTATAAATCATTTCAGAGATTTGGAAAGAATATAAATTAACTTAAAGGTTTATAAAAGTGGGTTATAACTTTATTTTGAAAGTTATAAGTTAATTGAAATATAAGATGAACTTTAAAAAAGGGAATTTTTGATAAAGGATAAGCGAATATTTTTTGAAAGAACTGTTTAGATTCGAGAAGAAGAAAACTTTGACAAGTTTGTATATATACTTGTACTGATAAGATAAATATATAATTTTATTTTCAAGGCATAAAAGTAAATGTTTTGGTAATATACTTATACCATTGACATAAGTATATAAATGTTTTTTCTAAGTATAAAGGAAATGTAATGGGTTTGGAAACAGTGTTTTGAAAAGATCTTTTGATCAAGCTTTATAAAGTATTTGTTAAATTAAAGAGAATTAGTATAGGCTTAGTGGACCCATATGGGAATTAAACCATGATTGGATGTTTGTTTATTTGATAGTTAAATAACTGACTATCAAAGCTGGATTCAAAACATAACTTCGAAAATATCTAGGAGAAATATGAGAATTATATGATATAATTACCGTCGAAGGTCCTATACTGTACGTACAAACTTGTTTCATTCTTTTAGGATGAATGATAAGGAATCCATCCACAAACCGTTAGGAGGTGAACCCGCTCTTGTCATTTGTCTATATATTTTCTAAAGAACCGTTGTTGAGTTAACAGGGACCATCGAAAGTTGTTTCGAAGTGATGGGATCAGATATGCTATCTGAAAACCACTTTGATCCAACTCAAGCATTTCGTCTTGAAGATAACTTGAAGAGCAAGGAATCACGGATGGATTTTTAAAGTGCAAGGGCTATTTACTATTTTCCATAGGAGGGATTCCCTGTAATGGATGTAATAGAAGTAGTGCCTTCGTTTCGTTCAGACCCATAACGAACTTGTATGGATGAATGCCCATATTGCATTGACATTTGAAGGGCAGTGTTAGCATTCCATGATGGATTGCTATTTAGATAGGTAAAGCATAGCCTCAAGGCTCACAACCGGGAGGAATGGAAAAAACAGGGCATGCAGCAGAGCAATGTAGTTAGTTACCATTAGGAGCGGTCACCCCATTCTAGATGTCCCTTTCAGAGTTGGTTTGCATGCAAACACAATGGTAGTGTAAGGCCTCGGTGTCAATGGGGTGAGGTAATCTGGTCTGCCATGTTAAAGGGGCAGCGGACATTGTGTTAGCATCGGTGCATTTTCTAGAGGTGTATCAAAGGAATGTAGTCACTTACCTTGCCGTTGTTGGGATCCAAACTCCAATACATGTCTTACATTTTCGATTGTAGAACCTAGTATGTTGGAATGTGAGATGCAAGCATTTCAACTATTTTATCTATTTACTTTAAACCTAGACACTATGATAATATCACTGGATTTTGATATAAAATGTTTTGGTTACCGTAAGGTAAAAACCCATCCGTTTTTATGTGCGGTGTGGTCTTACGAGATATCCTTTGGTTGAAAATTTTCCAAAGGTAGAAATCAGTTTGGTTGTTACTTGTCATCGAGTTTTACTCACGCTGGTTTACCAGACTGGCTCGGGAGTTATTCCATGTAATGCTCGGGTCGGACCGAGCATGTTTCCATGTTTAACTGGATACTTTGGAATTGGAGAAGAGCTGGATGGTCAAGATGTGTTCACGTATATTTTTTCTTCCGCTGTATTATAGAGTCTGTATGTTTTTCAATATAAGGACGGTTCTACAACTGTCCAAATTTAGGATAAGTATAGTGTACTCTGATGTTGTATATACGGATAAAAACATTTTCTTTTTGTAAAGGTCATTGTTGTATTATATATTATTCGTGCATTGTGAGATTCTGTGTTGTTTAGTTTTTTCTATCTTCTACCTTCTTCTTTCACCCTAATAAATTGGTATTTCTAGCACTTAAATGTTCAGTAAGTGATACAATGGACTTATTATTGTCGATTTTCGAGGGTCGAAAATCCAATTCGTCACCTTTGATATCAGAGATGAAGGTTAATCGAGAACCTTGGCTTGATGGGTTTTGACTCATCAAAAATAGGGTAAGTTAGATCCTTGGATGAGTTTGAGTGTGTGTGTATACATACATGCGTACATATACATACATACATATATACATATATACATACATACATACATATACATACATACATATATACATACATACATACATACATACATATATATACATACATATATGAGAGTGCGTATTTATTAGTGATATAAATTTTTTTATATTATGTTGTTTGATCTATTAAGTGGCTTAAGAATCCTGCTCGATGTGTTTGGCCAATGCTATTAATAGGGATTTCGTAAACACTTAAACAAGTTTAATTGACATAGTATTATTTTGAAATTGGGTAGATGAAACAAATTTCCAAGAATATATTTTATTTATAAAAAGAATGATTTTCAAAAATAGCATAGTATAGTTGGTTAAGGTATTAGGGAATAATAATTGTTGTTGTTATTATTATCACTTAAGGCATGTTTAGTCATGTTCATGCAGTTGAGCGTTGACTATGGTTAATGTGTAGGAAGTTTTTTTCCTAAGATATGGGTTGGGTAAATAGGAATACGGAAAAACATGAAATAAACATCTTGTGAATTAAGTTTCATAATTTGACTATGAGGCATTCGATTAAAATTTGAATTGATTAAAGGGTATTTATCAAAGGTCAGAATGTTTAGAAATGGACCAAATAAGATGTGTCTTTAAAATAAAAAGAATTTCAGTTGAAAATTTGAGAAATTAAATCCCAGTGCTTTGAAAAATGATTTCAGGATTTTGAGAAATAATGATAATATTTGGAAACAATTTTAGGTTCAAGTATGAAATTTTGGAATGAAAATGTTGCGGAGTGTTTTCTTTGGATTGGTTAGGGGGGATGAGTCTCGATTGTTTTGTGACGATCAGAATAATCTTCTAAGTGACAATCAATTGTTTGCCTAGGCGATTGTTGTAATGCACTTAGTAAATTATTCTCTTTATCATTATACAATCAAAACAAGTTCAACACGAACGAACCCAATGTTTTGTCGGAAAATATAGAGTATTATTCCAAAAAAAGAGATTTTGAAATAAAAGGAATATTTTTAAGTTAACTAGTTCGAGTGGCTTGAAAATAACTTAAAATTGGGGTAGGGATGTGTTTAGATGGTAACACTTCTCTTGAGTATTACCCTTCTTGGTAAGAAAATGTAGGATACTGTTTGGTAGTATCCCGTACCTTAGTATCATTTTGGAGTTACTCAAGCTACATACATATGTATATTTCTATGATTGAAATATAGAGTTTTATTTGATAAAGTTTTGAATAAAAGTCGAGTGTTGGACCTTGAGTTTTCTTTGAGAGATAAATTCGAAAAGGAATATGGGAATCAGATAGGGATAAATGAGCTTAGGATGTGGTGGAGTAGCATCCAAGTTGAACCAGTGTAGTTTATGAAATATTTTCATAAATAATTTGGTGGAAGTAGGATTGGTATTAGAGAGGACCAATTAAGTAAGTGTGTAAGTTGGACATAGATCATTTCTCCTTTTCATATAGTTTTGATCCAAGATTCGAGTACATGACTTTGAGGTGTTTCCACCATTCTGAATAAGGATCTATTGTTTGACTCTTGACGGCAAGCACTTGATGAGGGTTCTTGGTGTGGGACCAAAGTCTCTATCATATTTACAACTATGTGATGTGAATAAAGGTTCCAAATCAAGGAGCCTTATCGGAGTCCACACTAGAGAATTGAGCGAGCGATACTAGTTTGAAAGGAAAGTTATGTATTCCAGTTGAGATCGAATCAGATTTTGCATAAGAATGATCTATGTACATCATATGAGCTGATGTATAGCATTAAGTGTTTTCTAGGATAGGTCGAGGTGTAATTTCGGGGACGAAATTCTTTTAAGAGGGGAAGAATGTAAGACCCAGAATTTCACTGCTTTGATTAGTGAATATTTGATTAATTTTAAATATTCAATATATAGGTTTTATAATGAAAATAAACTCATTTTTATTAATTAATAATGACGTAAAATCATTTTCAAAATTTGTTTACCAAATTAAATAGTTCGTAGAAAAACAGTAAATGTGACCGAAGAATGTTTTCCAAAATTTCAACTTTTCGACACCAGAAAGTTATTGGGACGTTGTTCGTCTTTGTTCACTATATATACATATATATAAGTGTTAATTAAATGGATAATAATATACTTAGAAATAAGTTATCTTATATTAATTTGTATTATTAAGTGATGTGACAAGACATAGTTTTAAAAATAACAAGCATTATATATATATAGCATTGACACATCTTAGATTTTGCAATCATTAACCATCATCATATCTAGTCACATTTAGCTTTAATTAATAATTAAATTTATATATATATATATATATATAGAATGATGTGACAATTCATAGTTTTGAAATAATACATACATATACATACATATATATATATATGTATGTATAAGAGAGTGATGCGACAACTCATAGATTTAAAAATAATAAACAGTATATATATAAGTTTTGTCACATCTTGAATATTTTTATAACGAATCATCATTAGCTATAATTACATGGATGAGGTGACTAGAAAGTAGATATGTGATGCATGAGAGAGAGGAAAAGATGTTCCTTTGATTTCACATAATAATGACATTGGAAAATTTGCTTATAAATAGCTCCAACGTCCTCTCAATTTTACCACTTATTTCTCCTACCATAACTTCTTCATTCCTATCTTAAATGGTGATTTTCTTTTTTTCAAATCACCTAAAATTCTGGTGGCTACAACAATTTAGTTAACCATGTTTTCCAGTTTCTAGAATTGCTATGTCAAAATACCTAATCTTTGCAAAGAAAATTTTCACCTAGAATTTCAAGTCTGAAAATTAACCTTCTTCTTTTGATCATAACTTCTTCAAAATAAATCAAAAATGAGTGATCAGTTTTCTAAAATGATAAAGGAAATAAATTGTTACAACTTTTCTTTCGACTACATTTCCAAATTTTATGAGTTGATAGCCCAAAAACCAGTGGGAAAATGACCTAATTTTGGGTTTATTTTCGATAAATCGATGATAAACTGAAGCTCCTCTACCTTGAAACTACTACCCTACATCCACCCCCACACCTCTTGCTGAGCCTACATACACATAGGCTAATCCCATTGCGAGGGTTGCTAGCACCTAAAGCCTTCATCCTTCAAAGCTAGAGAATAGTTGGCAAGTTTAGCTTAAGTTCGAGTAGCTTTTGCGGAAGTTTGGTGAGTAAACTACTCGTTTTTTTAATGAAAATGGTAACTTTATTTATGTCACTATATATGATGATTATATAGTGTATAAGTTGAATGATAATCATGTGGTTTGATAATGATTTGGATGGTTAATTTTAGTTTGATTTGGTTATGGAAATCGATGTTGTATTATAAAGTTAGCAAACATGTATATATGGATGTATACTTACAATCTATGATGAAGGTGGTTGTTGTTAGTAATATGTTGATTGTAAATCATGAGCTATGGCATGAGGTTGGTAAACAAATTTAACTACTTTGTGTAATTGCAATGGTTATGAGATCCGGTTGGTATTGAAGTTTACTTTCAAATTTTGAAATTTTGAAATGGATTAATATTTGTAACTTTAGTTTTAAAGATTTTTTTTAAAAATAATTTCTAAAGTATGTTTCAAATCATGAAAAAGTAAGGGTTCGTGAAGTGGTTTGATAAGAATATGTTGAGCGAACTTCGCTCGTAGGGATAGTCGCTATGGATGTGGTTCGACAAATGTTTGAATTTCTATTTTAAATTTGTTTTATTTTGAAATTAGTTTACTAAAATTTTCAAACTTAATTAGTAATATTAAAAAAGTAATTAAGTTTGTAATTTAATTAGTTAGTTAATTTAAAGGTAATTGGCACTTAATTGGTAATTAAGAAGGTGATTAGAGATTTATCATCACTTGAGTTAAGTTAATGACTATTAATTGATTTATAAAGTTTTAATTAGTGGTTAGTGAGGTTAAGAAGTAATTAAGTGATTGATAATTATTTAATTAATATTAATGTTTTATTAATTATTTATCTAATTAATGGGTTAATTAATTAATAATTAATTAATTAAGGTTTAACTCTTAAACAATTTGGTTTAACCTTAACCAAGTTGCATTAGGAAGTTGATTAGTACTTAATCGAGTTCATAAAGCCTAATTAGAGTTTAATTATGATTTAACCTTGATTTAAATTGGATTAATTAAGATTTAGTTATGGTTTAAGCTAATTAAGTATATTTTTAACTTTTCAAAGGTTATTTTAAACTAAACAAAATGTGTTTAATCAATTTTCTTTTTCAAAGTAAATCGATTCCATATCGAATGATCACTGGTCTAGACCCTTAAGTAACCCATATGATTAGGAAAATTAAATGAAATCCGTTAGCAAAACAAAACACTATTCTGCTATACTGTAAGTTATTTGATTGTGTGAACATATGTTAAGCATAATAAATCTTTGTTCTACTATTAATTGATTAAATTGTTTGGACATCTGTTTAGCAGGATAAATCACCATCATCTTGTTATGTTTTTGGGACTTGTATATGCCAATTAGTTATATTGACATGTTATTCCCTGATTGAATATGAACTGTATTTACATATATGGTAGCTTATGTAAATAATTGTTATGTGATTTGGGAATTGAATTGAAATTAAATGGTAACTTAAGTTAGTATCATTGGGACTGCTAAGCCTCCTTTGGAATTTATAAAGTATGGTTTTTAATTTACTTTAATTCCTTAATCAATTTGAGGCTAAGGGTTTACAAATGGTTTTTTAAGTTATATAATTCTTATAAAGGTATTTATAAATAGCAACTTGTTTATAGAAAGAGGTTTTTACTAACAAAAAGGGTTATTAAGGTGTTTTACAAATGATGTTTTTAAATGATTTTTATAAGGATATTTTATAAATGAGTATAGAAAGGTTAATATAAAGATTTTTAAAACTAGGAAAAAAGATTATAAATCATTTCAGAGATTTGTAAAGAGGTTTATAAATTAATTTAAAGGTTAATAAAAGTGGGTTATAAATTTATTTTAAAAGTTATAAGTTAATTGAAATATGAGATGAGCTTTTAAAAGGGGAATTTTTGATCAAGGATAAGCAGAATGTTTTATTTAAAAGAAATGTTTGGATTTCGGAAGAAGTTCGAAAAGTTTGTAAATACACTTATATTGATAAGATAAGTATATAATTTTGTTTTCAAAGCATGAAAAGTAAAATGTTTTGGTAATATGCTTATACCATTGAGATAAGTATATAAATGTTTTTTCCAAGTAAAAGGAAATGTAAGGGTTTTGGAAATAGTGTTTTGAAAAGGACTTTTGATCAAGCTTTATAAAGTGTTTTTTTAATTAAAGAGAATTAATAAAGGCTTTGTGGATCCCATATGGAAATTAAACCATGATTGGATGTTTGTTTATTTGATAGTTAAATAATCGACTACAAAGCTGGACCCAAAACGTCGGTTTCGAAATATCTAGGAGAAACACGAGAATTATAAGGTACAGTTACCGTCGAAGGTGCTATACTATGTGTATAAACTCATTTCGTTCTTCTAGGACGAATGATAAGGAATCCGTCCACAAACCGTTAGGAGGTGAACTCTGCTCTTGTCAGTTGTCCATATATTTTTGAAAGAACTGGGGTCGAGTTTACCAGGACCATCGAAGTTGTTTTGAAGAGATAGGGATCAGATATGCTATCTGAAAACCACTTCGATCCAACTAAAGCATTTCGCATTGAAGATAACTTGAAGAGCATGGAATCGAAGATTGATTTTTAAAGTGCAAGGGCTATTTCTATTTTCTATGAGAGGAATTCCCCGTAATGGATGTTGTAATGACCCACCTTTTTGGACAGTTTAAATCGACAATAAACCGCACATGTCAAATCCAAACCATTCAAAAGGGAGGATTGTTATAGGGTAAATAATAAAAAGAAGATAAAAGAAAGAAAAAACAAACATAGAATCTCACAATGGAATGATAAAATATAATAATCAAATAAACAGTTTATGAAGCTGTTTTACAAATGACAGTTGATTACACTTTTACAATACAGATCAAGTACGTATAGCAGGAATAAATATATAACATAGCGGAACAACATGATGTAGTGGAACATATATGTACAAATCTCCATCTTCGTCCTCTGGAAATAAAGTCTTCAATACATTGAAAAGCTCAGACTGACCCGAGCATAATGAAAGGGCAAAACATAAAAGTCGGAACTAAAAGATCTTTTGTAAGTTTAAACAACAGTAAATAAATACGAGTGTGACGACTTCAGAGATGCTTACAGGGTTTGACATCTCTTATTCAGTTTTTAATGTGCGTGTAATAATTTAATAGATGTTCGGGATTCCATCTCCTAAGGATCCGTTAAACTATCTACATACATAGTACAATACACTATTATAATAGTGTCTACAATAAAGTAAAGTATTAAAAGAACATTAAGACGTTACCCATATCACCCTTAACACATTTTTATATATTACCATAGTCTATACAATACCGTAATTCCTCCATAAACCAGAGGGCTATCAGAGGGCACTACATAGGTATGGTATAAACCAAACTCGTAATGGGCACGATAAGGCATGTGACAAGGCACTCAAGGCAATGCTAGGGTAGGATTCTACCATTTGCGCTCCTGGACTGGTGGTAACGTATAGCAGCTACTACTGCCCACCTCGGAACGCACTCCCAAAATCAATCGAGGGGTGGCCACCAAATCAATCACAATGTCATAATATGGTATCGAAGAAGCATGTTCGATCGGAGGTGCGACCTCACTTGGCCCGGCATAGCTTCTGTTTTAGTCACATCAAGATGACTCAAGGGAGTCAGGGCAATTTTAATACCTCATATAGAATCATTCGCCAAACCATCCTACTTTATTCTAGAATCTCTACCATGTGCGCAGTTGATAAAGTGGTTTTCGATATTGGCAGAGAGTATGACAATATCTGTGACGCCCTACCCCAAGACCCACATTAACAAAGAGAATTACTGGGTAATTCTGTCTGTTAATGCGAGAATAGGGCTGGTTAGGAGCGACCATCTATAATCTTGTCTTAAATATCTACTGCATACGTCGATAAATGCTCTATATTTTTTTTTCTATTTCAAGTGGATCGACATATCCAATAAATGTTCAATACAAAACTATAGGTGGCTAATGGATCTATCAGAACAAAGTAAAATAAAAGAATGCATACCACATCACAGAACAGTAATCATTATATATATAAATACATATACACAGATACATCCCAGTATGATACAAACTAATATACAAAAGTGGTACAGAGACCACACTATATACATCTAATCAAATACATATCAGAGTCAAGCGGAAAGAAATATAAACTACACAAAAGTGCTAGGCTGATATCCAAACAGATGCATCAAAGCTAAGTCCCGTAGCTGATTGCTAACCTGAAACAACTCGGTCTGACCCGAGTATAAAATACGCGGGTCAGTCTAGCTAAAACAATCAGTTCATAAGGATAGAAGATAATATGAAGCATAAGATACAAGGTGATAATTCTTCTCAAATGAGAAGAGGCAATAGAAAATACACATACTCATGACTTAAGTGAAACAATGTCATTTAAGTATACAAAGGCCTCAAAAGAGGTAAACTCTACAATACACTCAAATAACATAAACAATCGCCGATGATAATCTCCAAATAAAAACTTATGAAACTCAATAAGAGTTTATAATCCCCATATCGAAATCACCATAAAACAACACACACATATATATAAGCCTTTCTCTAACTCAAAGCTATAGGTAAACTCATCATTTCAAAATTGGTCAAATCAAAATCAAAAACTCATAAAAATTCCCCGGATTGGCCAAATCCCATTTGCATGCTGAAGCGATGCTGCACGTGCCATTCTCAAACGGCCGAAGCCTCTGACAAGCTCGCTAACACCTCCCAAAACAGTTCGTCCTCATGACAAGGTCGCTGACACCTCTTCAAGCCATTTTGTCAGCCCTAACAAGGTCGCTAACACCTCCCTAAGCATTTTGTCCTCATGACAAGCTCGCTGACACCTCTCTAAGCTATTTTGTCAGCCCTAACAAGGTCGCTAACACCTCCCTAAGCAGTTTGTCCTCATGACAAGGTCGCTGACACCTCTCAAAGCAATTCTGTTAGGTAAACATCGTGAATGTGTCACAAACTCACGGATAGGAATCCGAAAAGTGTTAACGTGTGTCCCATAGCACTCGTTCGCACTTAGCGATTTACTAGCCGCTAGTCGGTGCCACACTAGGAACATCATAAAACTCATAAAATCATATCTCGCCTCGTCTCATTGGCGAGTGATAAAGAGACACCATACTCATCTCATCTCATCGACAAGTATTAAATAACATCATATCTTGTCTCATTTCATCGACAAGTGAAAACATCGTAATGGTTCCTCATAAACCATAAATCTCAAAATATGAAATCATATACTCAAGACTTGCCTTATATCATTGGCAAGTAAATAAAACATCGTGATGGTTCTCATCGACCATACTCCTGCTTAGGAGATCCCAAACCATAATACTTGCCAAATATTAGCCATCTTAAATAATTCCGGTAAATATGAATTATAAAACTCAAAATATGCCATAAAATGGCAAACATCTCAAAATCAATAATCTCAAATAGCTTCGATCGTACAAGTCCGGAATTAACCGAAATAGTAAACGCACATGTCCCATACCACGTGTTTTACTAAATCGTTTAATTCTCTTTCTCATACGTTCGAATAGTATAAAAGTGTGTATTTTATATATAAAATAATTTATTTGAGAAAACAAGCTTTTAAAACTTTTTCCCGAAAATATTAATAAAACCAATATTTAAAATTTCTTTATTATAGGAAATAAATAGATTTTATATTAGAAAAATAATTTTAAAGTACAATGTAATAATAATTTAAAATGTCCATTTATTTCAAAAATCACTTCAAAATGGTTTAGTGAAAATCATGCTCGAAAATAATGAAAAACAAGAGAGATTACTCAAGACCGATAACTTAAATTCAATACGAATTCAATTCAAATTTAACCCAAAGTCAATTCAAATTCTATTTAAATTTGCATTTCAAATTCTCTAAATATAGCTAGCCTATTGATAGGCATCATAGCTGTCAAAACATCTCAAAAACAACATCAAAATCGAACAAGAATGAGAGCAAAAATAAGCCAATACAATTCTCAGTTCAATGATTGTTATTGCTGTCGTTTTGCTCTCGAGACAGCAACAAACAAATATAGTTTTGACCAAGCCAACTTCGAAATTTCAAAAAACCTCAAAACATAAAACTTCTAGCACAAAGGCTAAGCTTTCTGGAACATCTTGAATTGTTAAATTTGGATAAGAAACATGAATGATATGGCCAAAACAAATTTCAGATATGAATTTCGCTACAGCTGTTGTTTTAGTTTTGGGACAGCGATACTAGAATGAACTTTCGACCATGTAAACATCAAAATTTGACAAAACTCAAAACATGAAAATTGTAGCATATAATCTAAGCTTTCAGGAGCATCAAGAATCATCAAATTCCGACATCAAACGAAAAGGATATGTTTAAATTTCCAACAGCACTTAGCACAGAAAATCACAATTTTACAATGACAGAGCTGAGAGTTTGTAACAGGATTTCGATCAACCTCTGCTTAAAATATGCAAATGTGTTCAACATAAAAGTTGTCACACACAAAATATTCTTTCCAGAACTTCAAATATCATCCAAATCCGATAAGAGACAAGGAAGATATGTCTAATTTACTAACTATGTTTAGTTTGGATAACGTAATTACTAAAGTGACAGAGCTGAGAGTTTGCAACAACATTTTGGTCAAACTATGCTCAAAATTTGCAAATGTGTTCAACAAGAAAATTTTCACATATAAAATAAGCTTTCCGGATCTTGAAAAATCATGCTAATCCGATAAGAAACAAGGAAGATATGCTCAATTTACTAACGATATTAAGCACAGTTTTACAATGACGGGACAGTGAATTTGTATTAGGTTTTTCGACCCTCTATGATCAGAATTTTCGAAAGTTTTTAACATGAAAGTTATCAAACTTTCTTCATGCTTTCCAGAACATCAAACAAAATCAAATTCCGATTTAAAACGAAAAAGTTATGCCCAATTTACTGATAGCGGTCTACAAATGAACATGCAATAAAAATCAAATTGAGATTTCTAACCTTGAAATCTCAAATTATGCTAGAAAATGTGAGTTTTCAACTCACCTTACTATATCCAAACAACAACCTGGATTATTCGCTGAAAGGTAGAAGTTTGGCTTGAATTTAAGCTTCTACAACCTGTAAAACTAAGAAACATGGACATGCAAGAAAGAGCAAAACAATTAACAGACCATCATCACAAAATTTGGGATTTTGATGAAATATTAGGTCTTAGATTCGATTACCTGTAGATTTAGCTTCAATTTGATTTTAAAAACACAAGGTTTAAGTTTTAATTTGAGGATTTTGTCTAGGGTTTGAAGAGGGAATGGGTTTCTCTTCTCTGAAGCCTTCTGGAATATACAGCAAGAAGAAAATGAATGTACGTACCTTAATTCTTTCCTCTTCTCTTTGCTAGTTTACTAACAAGTTGGGCTAAGAACTAATGAGTTTGGTTCCAAATTGAATAATTAGCCTATGTTTATTTATTTTAACACTTAATACATATGAGCACTAATGGAATGGATCCAACCAACCAATATTTTCAAGTTTTCACTCAAATAAAATATGTAGATTTATATACATACAAAATAGAATATTTTCTATCATATAAAAAGATTAATCTTTATTTTTAAGACATTATATTATCATAAACCTTAATTTACAAAAATACACCATTTTCACCAATAAATGCAAAAGTTCACATTTTTAACTTCTAAAATACAAAAAAAGTTATTTTCTTACTTGGAAAAATATTACAAACGGTATCCAAACTTTATTTATAACCAACACTCATTTTTATACCAATTTCCATCTTTTTACTTAATTAAACACCCTTCAAAAATCAAATACTTCATTTAAAAATTATTAAAAGAAGTAATTGACAATAATTTATAAAAATTATTTTATTTTCTCTAAACAAAGATCATTCTCCATCACCATTAGTCCAAATAAATAAAATGAAGTTCCAAACTTTATTTTTCTCATTTTATTTTCAAAATTCATTGTTTATTCCAAATAAACAATATAAAACTTCCAATTTTATTAAATTTACAATATTAAATTATAACTACCGTTATAATTTAATATTAACAGGTAATCTCCAAAAGCAGGGTTGTTACAGACTCTCCCCCTTATCAAAATTGCGTCCTCGCAATTTCTAGAGAAGAGTTTGTATTCAACATAAGTATTTCATCAATCGTAGAAGGATAGACAGACACAAGATCACAATTCCTCACTTTCAACTCAAGATGAAAGAAGACCAAGATAAGATTGCTCGATTAATTCTGTGGTTTTTAAAGTGCAAATATGGAATTAGCGAACCGCTAAATTTTCCAATCGGCACATAAGATTTTGAAGGCGTCTCACCTTCGAATAAGAGCACAACAAGATGCAAGAAAAAGGATCAATCAAATGATATTGATTTCTCATAAGCTCCTCAAGTAGAGTCGGGATTTAGCACACTTCAACCCAAACTCTAATCAACAAGATGATTATCGATATGATCTTTCCGTATGACACTACGGAAGGAACAACACCAATGCAAGATAGACATAATAGAGGCAAGATAGTTCAACCAAAAGGTAGTTTCAAACTCGAATGACCGCATAAATGCACGTCATTAGAAAATAGCACAAGAGTATGATACTCATAAGGAACTAAAATATATGTATATACTCTCAATCAAAAATTCTTAGAGTTCCAAAAGATCGATACTTTATAGTTATAACCACAATTTTCAACACTTGAATTTTTTTCAAAACTTCTTACTTAGATTTTAAATTTATTACTCTTCACTAGTGTAAATAAAGTTTAAGTTGTTATTCTCTAATTCTTCCACAGGTACACTCTAGTTTGCAACATATTATTTTTCAATTTGTTTCTCAAATTTTCTAAGTGTTTGAAATTTTCGAAAAAAATTGACGGAGTCTCCTTTGAACGGAGGGCCATATACAATATTACAAAAATAAATTATATAATATACATCGACCATTAGGTCGGAAACACAATATATATCATTATTTAACACTTAAAATTAATCCGAAAACATACCTTTCCCTTTAAGCATTTTAAAGCGGTTTTGCACAAACTTACATCTATAATCTTTTTGATCGAAATATATTCCATCTATCATATTTTCACCTGTACTTAACTCAAATAGATGATATTAGTTCATGATCATAAATAAGAAATGCTACACTTAACTATTGAGGGGAAATAAATCAATTTCAGTTCAGACCTGCTGTAAAGAAGACCTATTTTTACCGAGAAAACAACAAAATTTGAAGAATTTTATAGAATGAAAGTTGTTATAATTAGTCTGGGCTTTCCGGCAATATAAAGATCATCAAAATCGGATTTATGGTTTGAAAGTTATGTTAAATTTACTTTCAGCTTAATCTTAGAGAATTTTGTAATAGGGCAGAATTGTCTATCCCCATTCAAACCCATTTTAGACTCAGTAAATTGCAAAATATTTAAAAGTGGTAAAAAGAAACTTTATAGCTTACTGAAAGATCTTTCATTTGCAAAAAGACTGAGCTCATTTTGAGTTATAAATCTCTAGTTATCCCTGTTTTAGTACAACAATTTTCTAAATGAAATTTCAGGTTTCAAAATCAATTTTAAAATTTAAAATTCTCCCAATCCATTTTAGTTTCAAACTACAATTTCAAACAAGCTTTTGGATAAATCATTTATTAAATGATCCTATTTTTTTTTCTGGAAAGCTAAGACATATAAAATTATGATCAACTTTACGTAATCACCACAAAACATTTTATTAAGTGGAAATATGTTCATTACTTTCCAAAATCTGGCTTTAAAAACAATTAACTATGAAAACTCATTTTCGAAGAGATACTAATTTCTTGCATTATAAAGAGATGATTATTGATTATCCATCAAAATAAATTTTTATAGTCATCATTAATAACTTGTACTAAAATATTCAATTAATAATTTAATTTTCAAACCAATGTACTCTTTTACCTTAAATACATCATTTTATCAATCAAAACATCAAATGATATTTTTCTTCTAATTAAGACATCCCCTTAATTAGAATTATTCACTTTACTTACACAAATTACCTTATTTAATTTATCAAATTTCAAATAATATAAGGGTGTTGCCTCACCATTGATTTATAGTGAATGACCCCATCGATTGGCTGCATAGTTGATCAAACGATCAAAAATGCCTCGCCACTCCTCCAACACTCACCATGGTTCAATGGTTTTATTAAACAATTAAAAAAATTAATACTCTACCCTATTAATTATTATCAAAATTTACTAATTAAAACTAAATTTACCGTGTCTGACTGTCTCATCACAGCGTTTAGGAAATCCCTATCGATAACGTTGGCCTAACGCATCGACCAGAATTCTTAAAGCACTAGACGGACAACCCAACACAAAAATTCATTTTCTTTAAAAAGAAATACCTCATATATAATACTTAAAATATTTTTTTGTTTTTCCCCAAAAATATAAACTAATTTCTCTTAGAAACATATCTTAAGTTCGATTTTTTTTTTGAAAAATTTGAAAACACCTCATTTCCCTAGTGGACATCCTCATGGAAGGACGACCGACATGCCAAGAACCGAGAGTGAAGTCAATACAATATTTGATTGCCTGATTGTGTTTCATACCCAAAACGGACACACAGAAATCAACAGAGTCACAATGACAGGTATTTGAGATAGATCATCAACATCTCGAAACTCAAGAGTGAATACAGACACTTCAAAATCATCAATAACATTCCGAAGAGAAAGAAACAACAAATCAGTTAAAATTAGGATACGTAATTTTAGCTTCTTCGGATTACAGAATGCAACTAGAAAATACCCAAGCTACCCCAACTCAAATCATTCCAAACTCTAAAGAGGAAAAAGCATGCTAATTCACTTGAAAAGATAAGCTATAAGGAAAAAATCCAAAATCCTTAACACCATACCAAATATTGTAGATCCTCTCAATAGGATTCGCAATCCTCAAAGAAATCACAAAATAAGAAAGTCAAAGATCACCAACAATCTCCTTCAATATGGATGGGTGTCAAGCACTCGTATTGAAGAGGAATTGAATAAAACAATCACGATTAGGATTACTCCTAAAATAAGATGTCATCAATTAAATTTGAGAATATTTCGGAATAAACCATATTCCTAGACATATCCCAAATTATCTACTCCAGAAGGCACGATAAGGTAAAGGACACGATGATTAAGGAATTCGTAACACTTGTATTACACTTAGATGTACCGTAATATGTTTTTCTGTTCTGTGTTTATCATACTTTGTTCTGAATCTCGCTCTGATACCAAGCTGTGGCACCCCACCCCAAGACCCACATTAACAAAGAGAATTACTGGGTAATTCTGTCTGTTAATGCGGAGAATAGGGCTGGTTAGGAGAGACCATATATAATCTTGTCTTAAATATCTACTGCATACGTCGATAAATGCTCTATATTTTTTTCTATTTCAAGTGGATCGACATATCCAATAAATGTTTAATACAAAACTATAGGTGACTAATGGATCTATCGGAACAAAGTAAAATAAAAGAATGCATATCACATCACAGAACAGTAATCATTATATATATAAATACATATACACAGATACATCCCAGTATGATACAAACTAATATACAAAAGTGGTACAGAGACCACACTATATACATCTAATCAAATACATATCAGAGTCAAGCGGAAATAAATATAAACTACACAAAAGTGCTAGGCTGATATCCAAACAGATGCATCAAAGCTAAGTCCCGTAACCGATTGCTAACCTGAAACAACTCGGTCTGACCCGAGTATAAAATACACGGGTCAGTCTAGCTAAAACAATCAGTTCATAAGGATAGAAGATAATATGAAGCATAAGATACAAGGTGATAATTCTTCTCAAATGAGAAGAGGCAATAGAAAATACACATACTCATGACTTAAGTGAAACAATGTCATTTAAGTATACAAAGGCCTCAAAAGAGGTAAACTCTACAATACACTCAAATAACATAAACAATCGCCGATAATAATCTCCAAATAAAAACTTATGAAACTCAATAAGAGTTTATAATCTCCATATCGAAATCACCATAAAACAACACACACATATATATAAGCCTTTTTCTAACTCAAGGCTATAGGTAAACTCATCAATTCAAAATTGGTCAAATCAAAATCAAAAACTCATAAAAATAACCCGGATTGGCCAAATCCCATTTGCATGCTGAAGCGATGCTGCACGTGCCATTCTCAAATGGCCGAAGCCTCTGACAAGCTCGCTAACACCTCCCAAAACAGTTCGTCCTCATGACAAGGTCGCTGACACCTCTTCAAGCCATTTTGTCAGCCCTAACAAGGTCGCTAACACCTCCCTAAGCATTTTGTCCTCATGACAAGCTCGCTGACACCTCTCTAAGCTATTTTGTCAGCCCTAACAAGGTCGCTAACACCTCCCTAAGCAGTTTGTCCTCATGACAAGGTCGCTGACACCTCTCAAGGCAATTCTGTTAGGTAAACATCGTGAATGTGTCACAAACTCACGGATAGGAATCCGAAAAGTGTTAACGTGTGTCCCATAGCACTCGTTCGCACTTAGCGATTTACTAGCCGCTAGTCGGTGCCACACTAGGAACATCATAAAACTCATAAAATATCTCGCCTCGTCTCATTGGCGAGTGATAAAGAGACACCATACTCGTCTCATCTCATCGACAAGTATTAAATAACATCATATCTTGTCTCATTTCATCGACAAGTGAAAACATCGTAATGGTTCCTCATAAACCATAAATCTCAAAATATGAAATCATATACTCAAGACTTGCCTTATATCATTGGCAAGTAAATAAAACATCGTGATGGTTCTCATCGACCATACTCCTGCTTAGGAGATCCCAAACCATAATACTCGCCAAATATTAGCCATCTTAAATAATTCCGGTAAATAGGAATTATAAAACTCAAAATATGCCATAAAATGGCAAACATCTCAAAATCAATAATCTCAAATAGCTTCGATCGTACAAGTCCGGAATTAACCGAAATAGTAAAAGCACATGTCCCATACCACGTGTTTTACTAAATCGTTTAATTCTCTTTCTCATACGTTCGAATAGTATAAAAGTGTGTATTTTATATATAAAATAATTTATTTGAGAAAACAAGCTTTTAAAACTTTTTCCCGAAAATATTAATAAAACCAATATTTAAAATTTCTTTATTATAGGAAATAAATAGATTTTATATTAGAAAAATAATTTTAAAGTACAATGTAATAATAATTTAAAATGTCCATTTATTTCAAAAATCACTTCAAAATGGTTTAGTGAAAATCATGCTCGAAAATAATGAAAAACAAGAGAGATTACTCAAGACCGATAACTTAAATTCAATACGAATTCAATTCAAATTTAACCCAAAGTCAATTCAAATTCTATTTAAATTTGCATTTCAAATTCTCTAAATATAGCTAGCCTATTGATAGGCATCATAGCTGTCAAAACATCTCAAAAACAACATCAAAATCGAACAAGAATGAGAGCAAAAATAAGCCAATACAATTCTCAGTTCAATGATTGTTATTGCTGTCGTTTTGCTCTCGAGACAGCAACAAACAAATATAGGTTTGACCAAGCCAACTTCGAAATTTCAAAAAACCTCAAAACATAAAACTTCTAGCACAAAGGCTAAGCTTTCTGGAACATCTTGAATTATTAAATTTGGATAAGAAACATGAATGATATGGCCAAAACAAATTTCAGATATGAATTTCGCTACAGCTGTTGTTTTAGTTTCGGGACAGCGATACTAGAATGAACTTTCGACCATGTAAACATCAAAATTTGACAAAACTCAAAACATGAAAATTGTAGCATATAATCTAAGCTTTCAGGAGCATCAAGAATCATCAAATTCCGACATCAAACGAAAAGGATATGTTTAAATTTCCAACAGCACTTAGCACAGAAAATCACAATTTTACAATGACAGAGCTGAGAGTTTGTAACAGGATTTCGATCAACCTCTGCTTAAAATATGCAAATGTGTTCAACATAAAAGTTGTCACACACAAAATATTCTTTCCAGAACTTCAAATATCATCCAAATACGATAAGAGACAAGGAAGATATGTCTAATTTACTAACTATGTTTAGTTTGGATAACGTAATTACTAAAGTGACAGAGCTGAGAGTTTGCAACAGCATTTTGGTCAAACTATGCTCAAAATTTGCAAATGTGTTCAACAAGAAAATTTTCACATATAAAAATCAAATTGAGATTTCTAACCTTGAAATCTCAAATTATGCTAGAAAATGTGAGTTTTCAACTCACCTTACTATATCCAAACAACAACCTGGATTATTCGCTGAAAGGTAGAAGTTTGGCTTGGATTTAAGCTTCTACAACCTGTAAAACTAAGAAACATGGACATGCAAGAAAGAGCAAAACAATTAACAGACCATCATCACAAAATTTGGGATTTTGATGAAATATTAGGTCTTAGATTCGATTACCTGTAGATTTAGCTTCAATTTGATTTTAAAAACACAAGGTTTAAGTTTTAATTTGAGGATTTTGTCTAGGGTTTGAAGAGGGAATGGGTTTCTCTTCTCTGAAGCCTTCTGGAATATACAGCAAGAAGAAAATGAATGTACGTACCTTAATTTTTTCCTCTTCTCTTTGCTAGTTTACTAACAAGTTGGGCTAAGAACTAATGAGTTTGGTTCCAAATTGAATAATTAGCCTATGTTTATTTATTTTAACACTTAATACATATGAGCACTAATGGAATGGATCCAACCAACCAATATTTTTAAGTTTTCACTCAAATAAAATATGTAGATTTATATACATACAAAATAGAATATTTTCTATCATATAAAAAGATTAATCTTTATTTTTAAGACATTATATTATCATAACTTAATTTACAAAAATACACCATTTTCACCAATAAATGCAAAAGTTCACATTTTTAACTTCTAAAATACAACAAAAGTTATTTTCTTACTTGGAAAAATATTACAAACGGTATCCAAACTTTATTTATAACCAACACTCATTTTTATACCAATTTCCATCTTTTTACTTAATTAAACACCCTTCAAAAATCAAATACTTCATTTAAAAATTATTAAATGAAGTAATTGACAATAATTTATAAAAATTATTTCATTTTCTCTAAACAAAGATCATTCTCCATCACCATTAGTCCAAATAAATAAAATGAAGTTCCAAACTTTATTTTTCTTATTTATTTTCAAAATTCATTGTTTATTCCAAATAAACAATATAAAACTTCCAATTTTATTAAATTTACAATATTAAATTATAACTACCGTTATAATTTAATATTAACAGGTAATCTCCAAAAACAGGGTTGTTACAATATCCGATCGCGGTCATTTTAGCCAAACGCTTATTTCACACCGGATGGTTCTTTTAAATTTTCAAAACCAATTCATATTTGATATCAAAATATCGTATTCAATTCAAACCATATCACTTTCGAAATCATATTCACTTTCAAAATCAAATCACTTCGAAATCATATTCACAAATAGGTTAACTCTCATTTCAAAATCATCATATTTACTCAAAATATGTCATTTCACTTGAAAATGTCATTTCAAATTCCAACCCAAGTTCTAACATCATTTAACCATATTTGATTTAAATTAAGGATTTAAATACAAACACTTCAACTTTACACATTCTAAAATTTATAAAATAGTTTAGATAGTTGTAAATAGTTTAAATAGATTTAAAATATCTTAAAATAGTTAAAATACTTTAAAATAATTTAAATGGTTTAAAATAGTTTAAAATAAATTAAAGTAGTTTCAAATAGTTTTAAATAGATTAAATAGCTTAAAATATATTAAAATGGTTTTAAATAGTTAAAAATAGGTTTAATATGGCTTAATAGTTTAGTATAAGATGGTTTGAAATTCTAAATAAATCTGAATTTAGAATAATATATTTTAAACAGTTCATATTAAAATAATTAATTTGAAAGTAATATCAAATTTATTCTTCCATTCCAATGAATTTGGACCATATCCAGCTTTCAAATTAACAAATTCAATTTTTATCTTTCGATTTAGATTCTCAATAAACCATTTAATTCTATGTCGGTTGCAAATCCATATTTGAACTATATATTTAAAACTACTTCAAATTTAGTAGATTTCAAAGTCTAAATATTCAACCATTTTCAATGACACAATTTCGATAAATTTTATTTATATTTGAAGATTCCACTTTGAAATTTCAATTTAAATTCCTTTAAACAATTCATTTGACCAATTCCAATTCCAACATTCAAAGCTTAGATTTTCGAAAATAACTCAGTTTATATAAATCAAATTTTATTTAAAACCATCATTTACTGGATTCAAAAATTAAGGATTTAAAATCATTTAATTTAACCAATCCGGTGTCCGTATAAAATTTTCTACCCTATGGTCAAGTGATACGGATATATATCATTTCAATCCGCAATAATTTAAATATACGGGTATATATCATTTCAACCTGCAATCCCAAATCAAAATCAAAATCCATAAAATCGCTCGAGTCTATCATTTCAACTCATAACAATTTTCCCCTAATCTATCAGGTCGTTTGGGTTTGTATCATTTCAACCCTTAGTGATTTTTCCTAATAGTAAACTAAGGGAACTTGCAGTGGGGTAACAATATATAAATATAACAATCAGTCATTCAATATCAAAATTAAACATTCATCACAATCATCATTCAAATCAACTAATAAATATAAACAATTAACTGATTATCATTTACAGGTATATAATTGACTATTTAAATTCAATATTAATTTAAAAGGCAATTAAAATTGATAAAATTCATATTTAACTAGAATGACAATTTAAATATACCAAATAGCAATCAATCAATTTCTAATTACATCATAAAATAAGACAATTTAATAGTTTTCTAATTACATCATAAAATAAGACAAATTAATAGTTGTGAGTGGGTTAAAACACTCACCTTTGATTTCAAATCGATTTGAAATCCAAAAGTAGGCCCAAATTCCAATAGTCTTCGAATTCGTCCAAACAAGTTCCATAATGTCTAGAATTTCGATACGATCCCAACGGAATAAACCGTGCATGACTCTGAGCTCGTATGAAGAAGTTATACACGTTAGAACATTAGGAATTTAAATTATAAAAATTAATTAAATAAAAGAAAAACAACACCTCACCTCAACATGTTCCTCCACACAGTCAAACCCTATCAAAGATATATCGACTTGAACCTATAGCTGCCATCGACCATGCAATTATCGTTGTCGATACGTAGAGCTCTGACCAGATCAAATCGCGCCTTCGGACTCCCCTCGTCAGGCCGCCTCTACCATGGTCGTTCGGCCACCTCCGATCAAGCTTTGAGGCACCGCCCCCGTTCGTGGTTATTGTTAGGAACTGAGATGTTGTTTTTGATGACAACAACCTTTTTAACTATCTTATTATAAAATATATACTAACACTATAATCTAGATAGATATGTATATGTAGGATATGTAGATATGCAGGTATTGATTACTGAAGACTGATCAGTATAAGGACTCAAGGCTCAAGATTGAAGACTCTAGAGTATCAAGAATAAGATTTCAAGATATGTGTCTAGTTTTTGTTAAAACTTCATAATAGTATGGAAATCTTCATTTCGAATTTTATTTGGGATGGAACCCATTTCTACCTACTTAGTGGCTTACAAACCCATGACAAGTAGCGTACAAACCTACGACAAGTAGCTTACAAACCCACGAACATCCTGGTTTTGTATAAGTTCTCGAGTCCTGATGTGATGATATATTCTGTAGGGAGAAGCTTGAAAAATTTCTTCAAAACGATTCTTCAAAACGATTTTCAAAACTGCTTTTCAAAATATTTTAGCCTTAAATTATCCTTTTAAATGATTTTCAAAAAGATATTTTAGCCTTAAAATATTCTTTGTTTTTGTGTTTTAAAACAAAGTAAAATTAATTTATTTTACTCCAGAATCATTTTATCTTGTTTATATTTCAATACCATTTTCAAAACAAATTTTACATTATTTTTAACAAGGGAATGTCAACATCATGCGATACCCCATGTCGACATGGCGGCCATTGAATTCAAAAGCTTCAATTTTCAAAAGAAATGTCTATTCGTTTAAATCTCTTCACGAATGGTTATGACAGTTGGTACTCTATAAATATCCTTCTTAAATGAATTTTTGATATATAATTCTCATATTTTCTTCACTTCTTCTTCTCCACAAATCCATGTTCTATAAGTATCATATTTTTAAGATCGTGCGGAAATTCTGCCAAATTCTTAAGTGAATCAAATTAGAATTTCATTCTTGTTTGATTCTCTGTTCTCTCTCGAAGATCAAAGTGCTATTCAGAGTTATAGGATCAATTTGTAAGCAAAAGTTTATCGAGTCTCTCTATAAGGTGTTGTTGTGCCTGAAAATCAATTGGGTAATCTATGGCCCGTAAATCAAGAGAGCTTACCTCGGATTCGTGAGACAGGAGGGTACCTCAAGGCCTTTATAAATTAAGGAGTGTAATCTCGACATTGGTTTAATAAAAATCTGTATGAGGTGGTTTGCCTTTGTACAGGACTGGTATATGGTAACTCTGAACCAGTATAAAATCCGATGTGTTCTTTCCCTTTACTGCTTTTTATTTACTTTCTACATCTGTGTTTGATTCTGTGATTGATCTGTGATTAAGTTCTGCATTTGTTTGTGTCATAATTTCCCCTCTAGTGTTAAATTGGCCTTAAGATCCTTAATCTGCTGTCCCTTTCAGTCATGGCCAGATTCGGGCAACTTAGGCGATAATTTGGACGAATGGATTATGCCGATGAGCGCTGCAAATCACCCTCTATGCAACAGTGCCTCCCAATCATCGATCGGACGACGATCCGTCGTTGGATCGTAAACCCAAGAAATGAACGGCTGAGAAAGATTTCCAATTTCTGGATAAACTGAGATCTGAATCCAAATACGAATCGCTATAGTAGATTGTGCTTGTCGAGAGCTTTCCAATGATATATAATTCGATATATTTTTGAGGAGTTTGATTTTCGATTTGAATTTGGAATTGAATTAGGGTTTGTAATTGGAATTTGGTTTCTGCCATTAGAAGAAGGAAGAAGCTGATGATTGAATAGACAGATATGTACAGTAATAAGAAATAAAAGGCTGATATGATTAGGAAAACTATTTATATAGATAAGGCCCGATAAGAATGAATAACATATCAAATAGGTTCGAAACGACAATAACAACCAAAACAGCCCGTTCCATTTCTGAAATAAAGTAGGTCATATTATATATCAAAATAGATGTTTTTGGTATTTTTAAACTTAATGGAACAGTTTCAAACCCAAATTCCATTGTATATAGAATTTTTTACAATCAGCTTATTTTAATTGAATTCATTAAATTAATTTCTACGCATTTTGAGCCCGCACGATCAAAAGACAAGTTCGATCTCTACGAAACTTGAAATCCCATAATAATTCACCGTTATGGATTCGATGAAATTGGTTTCGTCAAAATCCAAGATAATGGCCAACATGGCTATTTTACGTTAATTAAATAAATTATTATTAAATTAATTAGATCACCTTTCAGTTCTAATTCAAAAGTTAACCAATTTTTATCATTTTTGATTACTTAGTAATTTACCGTCTTTTAAAATAAATTTCCATGTCAATTCAATATTAAGTATTGCACAACTTATAGTGTTCAATTACCACTGTAATAAAAGTCCAATTATTCATATTTTAATTTCAAATAAATTCTTTTATTTTGATTTATGTCTTATTATTCACTCAACTATCATCTTACGGATATAATTAACATTGGTTTCATCTTATTACATTCATATCCGACAAATATCATCTTAATTCATTTTAACCGCCCTCTTTAATTGGATTAATTGCAACTGTTTTCCAATTTAATTTCAATAGATTAAACAAATAGGTGATAAACAATAATTGCTACCTTTTACTTAATTTAATCACATTTATAAGTTTAGTATTTACAAACAATGTTATAATCACTTACACAACACTGATTATATTCAATATCAATTAATTACATACTATCTTATCATTTAATATAACATTTAATTATTTCCTTATTTACAATTTCTGACCAGTTTAACTTCAAATATTATTTCAATTACTTGAAATTACATTCAAATAGTCATCGATTACCTTAAATTAACATTATTAAATTTCATTCTAGTTAGTTTTCTCAGTCATAAATCATTAATTTTATTTTCTTCTAATACTAAATTATAAAATCTTATTAAATTCAATATTTTAATTATCGGAAAAATGCGGATCGTTACACTCTCCCATACTCAAAACTTTTCGTCCTCGAAAAGGGAAAAGAAGAAACTAAGAAATTAATATCTTTTACTCAAATAATAAATTTATAACCACTTTAAAATTACATAATTAAGTATTTAAATAAAATATATCAATTTATAAAAAATTAAATATTTCATATTCAAGTTTAATAAAGTTTGAAAATATTTCACTTTCACAAAAGTTTTTATGTCTAAAATTCATGGAAAATTTCGACAGAGTCTCCTTTGTACGGAGAGGTCCGGGAGAAATAATAATATCAGTAATAACCATGTATATATATATATATATATATATATATAATATTTCAAAACAAAATATCCCAAACCACAGGAAGGCAATATAATGTTGCTATAAAACCGTAATCCAAAAACGTACCTGTTTGTCGAGCAAACAACACTTTATTTATGAAATCAAAAGCAGTAGTTATTGCTTCCATAACCTTTATTTCACTTATACGATTCAAAATTGTTAATAATTATGTAAAAGAGAAATATTTAAGTTTTTTCAATTAATAACATAACAAATCAACAATATGGAATAATCATATGCAAACAAACAACACAACCACCATATGCAATAAAGGAATCAACCATACATCCATAACAACAAAACTCATGGGTTTGTTTAGTTCAAAAAAAATTTCAGTGTACAAAGGCGATAAATAAACTATCAAGTGTATCCTACACTCAACAGCCTTAGATGATTACTTAATAAATCATTTATACACCTTTATACAGTTAGAAGTATCCGTTCCCAAACATCCCATAAGCCAAAACAACCAATAATTTTAAATATTGTTTAGGTTTGTTCTTATTAATTTCCTTTCGCATCATTTACTATTTATTTATTTTCATTCATTTCATACAGTGATTATTTTCATTAATTTAAGTTCATTACTTACGGAAGTTTATTTTCCAATCATTCATACAATGTCTTTTTCCATTACTTTACATCCATTTATTCACATGTTATTTCCACTCAATTATTTAGATCATCCATAATTAATCTTAAATATTATGTAAGTTTCTTTTATAAATTTAATTCACCACTATTATTTGCTTTGATTTCCTTTTTATATCAATATTCATTTGTGAAGTTGCTCATACTTAAAAAATTAATTCCTTTTCTTTTCACATTTATTTCTTTCATATATAATTAATTCTATTTCTGAATCATGTCAACATTTTCTGAAGCTATAATCATTTTCTTAATATGGTATTCACTTTTATTATTCAATCTAATTATTAGATTTCAAAACATTTATTATGCTTATAACATTTCTTGTACATCAAAATCCTTATTTATAGAAACAATTTCATTGAACACTTCCATTACTTAAGCTTTATAATATTCTATTACATATTTTTAATAACATTACAACTTTTAAATTTTTTATAGTAAGTTATATATATGTTTTAAGAATGTAATTCGATGTTACAAAAGTTTATCTTATTCATTTTAGCTAACAAAATGTTCAATAATTACATCTTCTTAATTTTCATATCCTTTGATTTATAAGTGACAACCTTTAATTTCTTTACATTTCATTAATCACTTAACTCTTAATTCCTGATTTTTCATTTTAGAAGTTTCCAATTATTAATATAGTCAAGATTTCATTCATTATAATAATTGAAATTTCTAATTTACAGAAACTTAAGAACTAAATACCGGGTTCCATTTCCAAATCATTTTAAAGTAATATATATACTCATATCCTATATATATATATATAATCATATTTCGAACTTAAAATTAAGTTTTTTTATCAAAACAAATGTGTAGTATGACTACTATAGCGGTCTTCCCACTTAAGACTCTAAAATGGATGTCGTGATGTGCGCACTCATCACCGAAATTATTTTCCAACGACGGAGAGGGGAGTATAGAACTTATTTGCGTTAAAAATTCTTTTAAAATTTTCTTTCAAATCACGTTGAAAATATTTCTATCTGAAAATACTTTCAAATAATACTAATATTATATTTCAAAATCCTTTGAAAACCAATTTCGAAATCTCGAAACTTAAGTTCTCAAATTTTAAATTTATATTCATTATATTTATAATCCCATTTTGCAACCAATATTTATAAAATTTCACTTCCTAACAAACAAACAAACATATCACATACAATTATATACATTTATAAAGATTATTCTTTTATATACTAAATTTAATACTAAGCAAAATTATTTTGTTTACCCATATTACAAAAACAATATTGTGTCGGTCTGCACTAGTGAGTGTTTAGAAATCCCTATCGATGCCATATCGTCCTATTTACCGACAAGGATTTATAAATACTAAACAGAACAAATTAACATAATATAAAAACATTTTATAACACTAACAAGTACACTCTCTCATATATATACACACACTCAGACAGACTCATTCTAGGGTATACTACCCTATCTCTAATGAGTCAGACCCCACAAGGCCAAGGTTATCACTAAACCTTGCTCTGATACCAAATGTAACGACCCATCGTTTCGGACAGTTCAAATCGATAATAAACCGCACATGTCGAATCCAAACCATTTAAAAGAGAGGATTGTTATGGAGTAAATAAAAAAAGAAGAGAAAAGAAAAACAAAACACAAAATTTCACAGCGGAATGATAAAATATAATAATCAAATAAATGTTAATGAAGCTGTTTTACAAATAATATTTTATTACACTTTTATAATACATATCAGAATACATATAGCAGGAATATATAAATAATGCAACGGAACAACATGATGCAGTGGAACATATATGAAATAATATAATATACAAATCTCCGTTTTCATCCTTTAGAAATAAAGTCTTCAATACATTGAAAAGATAAGACTGACCCTAATGTAATGAAATGACAAAATACTCGAGTCAGAACTAAAAGATCTTATGTAAGTAAAATCAACGGTAAATAAATATGAGTATGACGGTTTCAGAGATGTTAAAGGGGTTTTACATCTCTTATCCAGTTTTTAAGGTGCGTGCAATAACTTAAGAGATGTTCGCGATTCCATCTCCTAAGGATCTGTTAAACTATCTACACACACAGTACAATACGCTATTATAATAGTGTCTATAGTGAAGTAAAGTATTAAAATAGCATTAAGGCATTACCCATATCACCCTTAACACATTTTTATATAATCCCAGAGCCTATGCAGTACCGTAATTTCTCCATAAACTAGAGGGCTATCAAAGGGAACTCCATAGGTACGGTACAAACCAAACTCGTAATGGGCACGATAAGGCATGTGACAAGGCACGCGAGGTAATGCCAAGGTAAGATTTTACCGTTTGCACTCCCAGACTAGTGGTAATGCATAGCAGCTACTACCACCCACCTCAGAACACACTCTCAAAATCGATCGAGGGGTGGCCACCAAATCAATCATATAGTCATAACATGGTATCGAAGAAGCATGTCCAATCGAATGTGAGACCTCACTTGGCCCCGTATAGCTCTTGTTCTAGTCACATCAAGCCGACTCGATGGAGTCAGGGCTACGTTAATACCTCATACAGAATCGTTCGCCAAACCATCTCTAACGACCTAGAATTTGACCACTTTAAAATATAATATTTAGAGTGATTTTAAATATAAAATAGGTAAGGTTATATGATTCAAACAATATTAGATAGGATTTGGAAGGAGAAGTATACACAAAATAGTAATATTTACCTATATCGACAAAAGTGACAAAATGCTGATTTTAGAAAAGTAAGCTTCAATGGTTAAATAAATTATTTTAGTTAATTTATTAGTGTTTATATTTTTAAATAACAATATACAAATTTATTTTTAAATTTGGTTTACATAAATAAATAGTTTAACTAAAACGTTAAAATGTGATCGTAAAACATTTTGTCGAAAATCAACGTTTTGTCGATTAAAAGTTGTCACAACGTTGTCGCACCTTTATTTTTTTATATCAGAACATATATTCAAATATTATAAGTATTAATTAATTCATTAATCAAGTTTACTTTTACTAAACATACTTAGAAAATTCTAGAATTTCATTAAGAAAAAGTAAGCACAAAATTCCAAAACATGTCAAATCAAACCAAACATAATTATTACTTTACATTTCTTACACCTTAAATGAAGGTGACATAAAGCATGATTTAAATGTGATGTTAAGTGTTGAAAAAATAAAGTTGCTTAAAAAGTAAGTAAAGGGTATTTTGATCATTTTACGTAATAATATTTTATTTCAAACTTTTTTCTATAAATACCTACCACTTCTTTCACAAATTCTACACACTTTCCATTCTTCTTCTTCTTCTTCCTTAGAGCTTTAATGGCTTCTTCTCTTCCATTTCCTTAATAAAATTTTCAAAACCATATCAAATAATGTCAAAACTCTACCAAGCTTTGCCAAAGACCTTAGAATATCATCACAACATGGTTTAGCATCTAAGATGTAACGGCCCAAATTTTTCGATCCCGAAAATTCCATATAGTTAGGAAAAGAAGAAAAGAGATAGAAGAAGAAACAGAAAATAAGTCACGAAATCTCACATTCGCAGCGGATCTATAACGACCAGGAAATTTTCGATCCCGAAAATCCCAGAAAGTTAGAGAAAAGAAGAAAGAGATAGAAGAAGAACAGAAAAGAAACACACAATCTCACATTCGCAGCGGATAAAATATAATATTAATAATAATAGTTATACCAAAGAAAACTGTATCTATCAATTTACATCAATATATCAGAGTTACAACAATTTTATACAACATTGGACAGATACACTTTAACATGTCTCAAATATATACAATAATATAACACAGCGGTACACTCCATACGTTCCAGCCATCCAGCTCGCCTCCTGAGCTCCAAAACGTCCTTACCTGAAAATCTATAATACTCGGTCTGACCCGAGCATTACATCAAAGTAACACCCGGGTCAGGCTGGAAACCAGCGTGAGTAAACTCATCTAACAGGGAATACAAAAGCATACAACTTATATAAACCCGGGTAATTTATATCAATTTACAACTTCACAGGTTGTTATAGACATCAATTATTCCATACATCAATTTCTAAGTGCCAAGACATAGATTAAATGGTCCAATTCACTTAACTCATTCTACTTCATCCTATTAGTTTCATATCAAATTACAAAGAATCGAAGTGGTTTCGGGTATTTACCAATACCCGACTCCAGTCTCTTCGAATTTAATACATCTTAAGACAAAGCTGTTTAGGCTTTAAACATTTCCATGTATACCCATAGTAACAAATTCACATAGCAATTCTATTTTCTGATAGATAATCCATATCTAATACCCTAGCATCACAATCACCTGCCAGTTATAACAACAATCCAAACATCCAGGAACATTCAGCCATTCACAAGCAAAGACTTTAATCACACAATCTTTAATTAATTTAAAATAAATTAAATTAATTTATTCCATTACTATACATCATGCATGTTTAATCCTTAATTAATTACAGCAAATTAATTAATTATCCACCAATTACCCATCTTAATTAATCACCCCCGATTAATTATTCTTCCACTACATTAAGTAATTAACTTTCATTTAGTTACACAAATTAATTATCCTCAGACAATTTCATTCATTAATCAATCCTGATCAATCACAATAGTAATTAACTTCCCTTAATTACTTATAATCATTAAATCAACTCCTTGATTTAATTACATTTATTACTCCTTTAATTACATTGAGTAATTATCTCTTAATTACTTTCTCATAAGTAATCATCCTTTAATTACTTCCCAATAGGTAATTTCTCTTTAATTCATTACATCCAGTGATTACTCATTTATTGCTTCATTAAGTAATTTCACCTCATTAATTACATTAAGTAATTATGCTCAATCCATCATTAAGTAATCCTCTTTAACCAATTTAAAATTAATTAATTGATTCAAATTAATCACTTTACTTAATTAATTACACTAATAATTAATTGCTTTAATTACTTTATTAAGTAATTACCATTATCCTTAATCATTTACAGTAATAAATCTTTAATTAATTACTTCCATTAATTACTTTAATTGATGACGTTCATTAATGATTCCTATTTAATCACTTTCATTAACCATACTTAATCAATTATAACAGTAATTAACCCTACTGTGATTACTTATCTTAATTAATTAATGCCTTAATTAAATAAATAAATTACATCTAATAATTTAATCTTAGTTACTTCTACTAATAAATTAACCTTTATCAAAAAAAAATTATCACATAAATTAAAACATTTATCCTTTAATTAATACTTACTTTTATTTAAAAAAAATAAGTTTTAAATTGTCTTAAAGTTTAACTTAACAACATAAGTAAAACAATCAATTCTTTACTTAATTAAAGGTTAAAGAAATATTTAATAGGAAGGAGTTATTTAAGAAAAGTTTAAAACAATCATCACTTCATCATTCTTTCTTTCAAAGCATCGTTTTCCTTTAAAACCCTTTATCATAATGTTTTAAAAAACATGCTTAACTTCAGCTTGGGGTCATAACCGAAATCTATCAAGACCTGCCTGGGTTTTATTCTTTTTTTTTAAATTTTAAACAGGCTTATATAAAACCAACTCTGCTAACACCAAAAACACACGTAAACAACTCGAGCTATACTTCCCTTTTCCCTAGTTTCCCCCCGAGTGAACTTCCCTCTCCTACCTTCGAACCAAAACCGATACACGACCTCCATCGTGCACGTGCACACGGCGTCCCATCCACTTCGATCACCATTCGGGTCATCTTCAGGTTGGCGACACACCTCTAAGATGAAACGACCCCCTAGGACTACTGATTGTGCAGGAAACAAAAATCGAGTATAATCGATCGTCACTGGAACAAAACCGCTCCTTCTTCCCCCTCGATCGATCACCACACGCCACCAGAACCCATGGCCTATTGCCGGAAGCTTCGCCTGACCACCCTCTGCCCTTTCCTTCATAACCGAACACGTCCGATGCATTGTCCGTGCTTCATTTATCTCGAGAACAAATACTAGCCAGACCCAGTCCTAAACCCTAGATCGACCCTTTCCCCTAGCCATGGCGAACTAAAAATTCGCTTACCATTTTTGCCGAGTCCACCCAACCCCAAGCTAGCTACAGTAGAGACCCCGACCTTCCCGATGCACTCGATTCCCAGAAATTGATCAAAACCCTAAATGTGATTAACTACGAATTATACCTTCGACCAAGCGTTAAAAATCTGGATTTGTTTCTTAAAATTCATGATTCTTGATAGCGAACAAGATTATATACATGAATCTAAAAATTTTGATATTTGATTTTAACATGTTTTAGATGTCTTGACTGTCTTTAGTATCAGCCAGATGATAATCAAATCTATCCCACTCAAACATATTTTAAATTTTGATTTATGATTAAACGAACAAACTAGGTTCAGAAAACAAAGCTTAAATATCATTCAGTTAAATGATTAATTTTTTTATTATCAGGATTGAACCTGTACTATTTGGATCAGAGGCATGCTTTGCCTGTTCCAAATCACATACACAGATACTCATACACCTAAAAATACATAAAAATTAACATGCACAGAAAAATTCAGATCATACTTATATGATCATCACATAATAGCTCAAGATTCATAGATTTACCAAGTTTACTCACCATAAGTTTTGCAGAGCAGGTTCGAAAATCTGTAACTGAGCTGTGAAGTTGATCATATTCTAGAAATTTATGTCAGTGACTTGGTAGTTTTTGGTTAGATTGATAAATTCATCATGTTTCTAAATTGAACATGTAACTCATACAAAATCCTACAAGTTGATTCCATGTACATGATAAATTTATCAAATTTTCAAAAATTGTTGCTTAGATTATCAATTCGAATAATGCTAAATTATAATGTTCGCAAGTCTGATGGATAAAGTTGGGTTCATATATTTCCATACTACACTATTTCTTCCAAACGAAATGGAGTTGTAAACATGAGTAGTTGATAATTTTTTGAAAATCTGCAGCTTTTCATAAATTAAAGAGTTGCCATATTTTCCTTGAGCAGATATGACTGATAACCAGACAATTTATGGCATGCTACTAATCATTCATCACACATAACAACATTTGATCATATTCAAAATTGTTTAAAGATTTACGCACCTTGTTTTTGGGTTTTGAACAGAAGAGGCTTGATAAAATTTTATTTGAACTGCATGCTTTTGATCTTATTTAGTTTCTGGTTTCCAGTTTTGCTTTCGCTGGATTTGAATCTGATTTCTATATGCTGAGTTAAACCTTGAATCTCCATGCTTGCATCTTCTTTCTTTTATTTTAGTTAAACCATGTTCAGATTTCTCCTCTGGTTTGCCTTGATACTTTCCTGATTTCAGTTTGAAGTTGCTTGATTGAATTTTCTGCTTTGATTTGTTTACAGTCCATTTTTCTGATTGTTCTTATTACAGACTTTTGTTTCTCCTTTGCCCTTTTTTTTTTAATATTTATTTACATGAAAACTTTAAATGAGAATTGTTTTGCCATTTGTTACTTTTCTTTACATTTGTTAAATACCTATTCCATTTAAGTAACATTTGTCACTAATAGGGATTTTATGTCTAAACCCAAATGTTAACTTTATTTATAAGTTTATGGCTTAAATCTTATTATTTTACTTACATTTGTAAATTCATGTTTATATGTTTTTATGTGAATTTACATGATATTCTAAATTTAGCTTTTATATTTACAAATGTCTTATGTTAAATAAAAATTAATTTACTTAACTATATATATATATTATTTTTAAATTCAATTTACCATTTATCTTTGAAATTTCAAATTATAAATTCAAGTTAAAATCAACTCATATAACTTGTATATATTTAAATACTTTTATTTATCAAATTTTATTTATTTAATCAACTGGAATCGGTGTTTCAATGATTTAAAATCAGTTAATTATCCCATTAACAGATATTAAAAATTCAGGTTATCACATTCCTCCCCCCTTAAAATCTTTTCGTCCTCGAAAAGAAACGAAACCAGAATTTATTGAAATGCTTAAAAAACAAATAAATTTCCTTTAATCATTTTTAAAAAACTTTAAAATCTATCTTATATTATAAAATAGTCTTTATAAAAATACTTTTTTTTATATAACTCGATGTCTCAACAAGTCCATCCTCGTTCTCATAGAAATTCAGTCATACGTTGATCAGGCGTAAGACTGAAAATCTATAAATACTTAGCAGACTCATTTTCAATATCCAGTGAAAATACTTGAAAAATAATTTATTGAAAATATAGAAAACAGTTTTTTTTTTGAAAATAGAGGATATATCTTTGGTGAGAATGCTCTGGAAATCATCACCCCCATCCATGGTCGCAGTTAACCCGATGGTTACGTTGCCATCCCGACAAAATCCACAGATAACTGTAGGCCTCCACGCCCCTCAATTACACCATGGAACCCGCTACAGATCGCAGTTACAACTGGGGTTACGTAGCTATCACAGCAAAAACCCATATAACTGTAGGCATCAGCGCCCTCGAATTTCGCTGCCAAAAGAATGAAACTTCTCCAATCCATTTGACCATAGATCGCAGTCTACCGATGTTTCTTTGCCTTCCCAGCAAAATCAAGTGTAGACCGTTGACACTCATCCTCCACACGATTCTCGCTATGGTCCCCACAGTAGATCGCAGTGACATCGAGTTACACTGTCGTCACAGCATAACCCAAATGCCTCTGTAGGCATCAGCGCCCTCGACTTCCGCTACCAAAAAATCCTCAGGAACTAGTTTGTCCGGACTCCTCACATGACCAACTTTAGAATCCCCCCTTGGGGTTCAAGGCAGCACCACCCAGTGGTACTCCTGAGAAGTCCATTCCAAGGGAGCGCCTTTTTCCCCAGAGCCATCATCAAAACATTTTGTACTATATATATAGTATCTTTAAATCATACACCTAATATGATCTCATTCAAAGCTCCTTTACACAAAATCGATTATCCCAAATTCGATACTTCTCAAACTAGGCTTCCCAAATTCAATATTGATTTTACCCAAAAATCAAAAGCCTTTCCGAATCCGTAGGTTCCCAAAACCTTTTTCCAAATTCCTCATAAGATCCTTTATATATATAATTTTTAAAACTATGGATCATTTCAAACTTGTATAAAACTCCTTTTATACTCCAAAACACCTTCAAAAATCCTTTTCTTCTGGCAAATAGATTCAACAAGGGAAGTTTTATTTTATAAAACAAAGATATTTAACTTTGTTTACTCAAAATCAATTATTCAAATTTGATTACTCCTTTCAATATCATTTTCATTCAAATCCGTACAATTTCACATATTATTCGTACGCTATACCAATCTGATCGGTCACTCGATCACACAATTTCACTTTCGAACTAGTATCGTCCACCAGACTATCTAGTGCGGACATAGATATGGTTTCTTGATCAGAAACCGTCATTCTCCTTGCATAGTCATAACTATGATAGAGAATATCCAAAACCAATCAACAATCCATATCCAGGTTCGCCGTCGAAAATCGAGTGAAAAATTCCAACTCGGATCGACATACTATCTCGAAATTCTGTGCTCGAATCTGGATCAAATCACTATGCGAATAGAATAACATACGTACACCCTACGTATTTATCTTTATTGGTTATTAGCCAAATCAATTCCATTTCTATTCACATTCACTTTGATTTTCATTCACTTACTTACAATTGCTTTAATCCATTTGGATTATCACCTCTATTCTTATCTCGATTGGGTATTTAACCAATAACAGTTTGAACTCCGACCAGTTTATTTAGAAAATAGCTTGAAAATTTTTAAAATAAATAAGTAGTTGGAAAATAATTACTAGTTTGTAAAATGGCTGTAAAATAGTTAAGTAATTGTAAAATAGTTGGAAATAATTAAATAGCTATAGAAATTTTAAATAATTACAAAATAGCTATAAAATAGTAATTAGTAGTTGAAAATAGTAATTAGTTTATAAAATAGTTAGAAAATTGTTAAACAGTTTCAAAAATAATTGTAAAACAAGTATAAGATAGTTTAGCTTTTTAAAAGAAAGGTTGTTTATATAATGAATAGCTTGGAAAATAAGTTTATATTCAAACAATTTATATTAAAAATAGTCCAGAGTCAAAACTGTTCTCTTCCCAATCTCCATTCTCATCAATTCAATTTAAATTTCCACTTCCATTTAAATTGACCCAATTCCAATTTAAATAATTCCAATTTCTATTGGTCTTGATTTATTCCCAATTCAAGTTGAATTAATTCTCTATTCCTTTTCATATTTAAATCAAATTCCATTTGACTTTAAACATATTCAACTTAATTACAATTCCAAATTATTCCAATCACTTTGGACAAATATCCATTCAATTGGACCCACTTCAATTTCAATCTATTTCAACTCCAGTTTGAATTAATCCCAATTTCAAATTCCGTTTCCTGATCAAGTTGAATTATTCTTGATTTCCTCCTAAATTCAATTCAAATTCCATTTGAATTTTAAAACTATTAAACTTTAATTACAATTCCAAATTATTCAAATCAATCCAATTCAAATTTTCATTTGAATCTTATACTCATACATCTTCAATCACTATTTCAATTAATTCAAATCAAATTTAATTTGAACTAACTCAATTCAAATTTCAAATTTAATCCATTTCGAGTTATATAAATTCGAGTTAAATTTTTAAATATTGATTTAATCCTTTAAATCAAACCAACATATATCTTTAAACCACTTAATCCTGAATCCAAATTCCAATTTACTTTAATAATGGATATATTACCACACCACATTTCTCATTTGTCTAAAACAAATCCAATTCACAACTTCAAGATTTGTAACAATGGATGATATCATTCAAATTATTTTAAATCGTCCCTCCATTTCCAATTTTCGGATCTCAAACCCATTTTGAGATCACTCAAACTTCCTAATCCAAATCAACCGTTTGACTTTCCAAGCTAGATCTTAATTTCAAATTCCATTTCCAACCACCTTTGATATTATGTATATCCACATGTATACATATTAATTTCTTTTACATACCAAGTTATACTTTAAAATTTTAAACCACCTTTGATTTTAATTCAAAACATTTTTTTAAATTTTCAAACGACTCTTGTTTGAAATAGGACCATTTCATTCAAATGCATTAAATAATATTATTTATTATTTCTTTAGATTAATTACATCATTAATTGATTCCAATTAATCTCTTTCGGTAATCAACTTATTTCTTAATTACCTTCATTAAGTAATTGTCCTTTAAATTACTTACCTCTAGTTACTTCATTAAGTAACTCCCTCTTTATTTATCATTTCCAGTATTATCCATTAATTAAATAAAGTTTAATTAATTACATAAATTAATTGATTATCCTTATCCTAAAACCTTTCCCAAATTTAATTTCAGATTGGTTGTATTTCTATTACTTCTTAATTCTTACTATTACTTATAATTTAATTAATACTATAACCAATTTCCTTAATATAATAGATAATCTATTTCTTATATAAGATTCATTTACTTTTGAAATCATTTAAAAACCTTTATATAAGAAAATAACAAGTACGCTCTCTCATATTTATACACTCAACTCATCCAAGGGTACCACTTACCCTATCCTTAATGAGTAATCCCAACAGTGCCAAGATTCTCACTTAACCTTTAGCTCTGATACCAAAAGTAACGACCTGGAAATTTTCGATCCCGAAAATCCCAGAAATTTAGAGAAAAGAAGAAAGAGATAGAAGAAGAACAGAAAAGAAACACACAATCTCACATTCGCAGCGGATAAAATATAATATTAATAATAATATTTATACCAAAGAAAACTGTATTTATCAATTTACATCGATGTATCAGAGTTACAACAATTTTATACAACATTGGACAAATACACTTTAACATGTCTCAAATATATACAATAATATAACACAGCGGTACACTCCATACGTTCCAGCCATCCAGCTCGCCTCCTGAGCTCCAGAGCGTCCTTACCTGAAAATCTGTAATACTCGGTCTGACCCGAGCATTACATCAAAGTAACACCCGGGTCAGGCTGGAAACCAGCGTGAGTAAACTCATCTAACAGGGAATACAAAAGCATACAACTTATATAAACCCGGGGTAATTTATATCAATTTACAACTTCATAGGTTGTTATAGACATCAATTATTCCATACATCAATTTCTAAGTGCCAAGACATAGATTAAATGGTCCAAGTCACTTAAGTCATTTTACTTCATCCTATTAGTTTCATATCAAATTACAAAGAATCGAAGTGGTTTCGGGTATTTACCAATACCCGACTCCGGTCTCTTCGAATTTAATACCATCTTAAGACAAAGCTGTTTAGGCTTTAAACATTTCCATGTATACCCATAGTAACAAATTCACATAGCAATTCTATTTTCTGATAGATAATCCATATCTAATACCCTAACATCACAATCACCTGCCAGTTATAACAACAATCCAAACATCCAGTAACATTCAGCCATTCACAAGCAAAGACTTTAATCACACAGTCTTTAATTAATTTAAAATAAATTAAATTAATTTATTCCATTACTATACATCATGCATGTTTAATCTTTAATTAATTACAGCAAATTAATTAATTATTCACCAATTACCCATCTTAATTAATCACCCTCGATTAATTATTCTTCCACTACATTAAGTAATTAACTTTCAATTAATACACAAATTAATTATCCTCAAACAATTTCATTCATTAATCAATCCTGATCAATCACATTAGTAATTAACTTCCCTTAATTACTTATAATCATTAAATCAACTCCTTGATTTAATTACATTTATTACTCCTTTAATTACATTGAGTAATTATCTCTTAATTACTTTCTCATAAGTAATCATCCTTTAATTACTTCCCAATAGGTAATTTCTCGTTAATTAATTACATCCAGTGATTACTTATTTATTGCTTCATTAAGTAATTTCACCTCATTGATTACATTAAGCAATTATGCTCAATCCATCATTAAGTAATCCTCTTTAACTAATTTAAACTTAATTAATTGATTCAAATTAATCACATTAACTTAATTAATTACACTAATAATTAATTACTTTAATTACTTTATTAAGTAATTACCATTATCCTTAATCATTTACAGTAATAAATCTTTAATTAATTACTTCCATTAATTACTTTAATTGATCACATTCATTAATGATTCTTATTTAATCACTTTCATTAACCATACTTAATCAATTATAACAGTAATTAACCCTACTGTGATTACTTATCTTAATTAATTATTTCCTTAATTAAATAAATAAATTACATCTAATAATTTAATCTTAGTTACTTCTACTAATAAATTAACCTTTATCAAAAAAAAATTTTATCACATAAACCCAAACATTTATCCTTTAATTAATACTTACTTTTATTTAAAAAAAAATAAGTTTTAAATTGTCTTAAAGTTTAACTTAACAACATAAGTTAAACAATCATTTCTTTACTTAATTAAAGGTTAAAGAAACATTTAATAGGAAGGAGTTATTTAAGAAAAGTTTAAAACAATCATCACTTCATCATTCTTTCTTTTAAAGCATCGATTTCCTTTAAAACCCTTTATCACAATGTTTTAAAAAAACTTGCTTAACTTCGGCTTGGGGTCATAACCAAAATCTCTCGAGACCTGCCTGGGTTTTATTCTTCTTGTTTTTTTTAAATTTTAAACAGGCTTATATAAAACCAACTCTGCTAACACCCAAAAACACACGTAAACAACTCGATCTAGACTTCCCTTTTCCCGAGTTTCCCCCTGAGTGAACTTTCCTCTCCTACCTTCGAACCAAAACCGATACACGACCTCCATCGTGCACGTGCACACGGCGTCCCATCCACTTTGATCACCATTCAGGTCATCTTCAGGTCGGCGACACACCCCTAAGATGAAACGACCCCCTAGAACTACTGATTGTGCAGGAAACAAAAATCGAATATAATCGATCGTCACTGGAACAAAATCGCTCCTTCTTCCCCCTCGATCGATCACCACACGCCACCAGAACCCATGGCCCATGGCCGGAAGCTTCGCCTGACCACCCTCTGCCCTTTCCTTCATAACCGAACACGGCCGATGCATTGTCCATGCTTCATTTATCTCGAGAGAAAATACTAGCCAGACCGAGTCCTAAACCCTTGATCGACCCTTTCCCCTGGCCATGGCGAACTAAAAATTCGCTTACCATTTTTGCCGAGTCCACCCAACCCCAAGCTAGCTAAAGCAGAGACCTCGACCTTCCCGATACACTCGATTCCTAGAAATTGAACAAAACCCCAAATGTGATTAACTACGAATTATACCTTCAACCAAGCATTAAAAATCTGGATTTGTTTCTTAAAATTCATGATTCTTGATAGCGATCAAGATTATATACATGAATCTAAAAATTTTGATATTTGATTTTAACATGTTTTGGATGTCTTGACTGTCTTTACTATCAGCCAGATGATAATCAAATCTATCCCACTCAAACATATTTTAAATTTTGATTTATGATTAAATGAACAAACTAGGTTCAGAAAACAAAGCTTAAATATCATTTAGTTAAATGATTAATTTTTTTTATTATCAGGATCGAACCTGTACTATTTGGATCAGAGGCATGCTTTGCCTATTCCAAATCACATACACAGATACTCATACACCTAAAAATACATAAAAATTAACATGCACAGAAAAATTCAGGTCATACTTATATGATCATCACATACTAGCTCAAGATTCATAGATTTACCAAGTTTACTCACCATAAGTTTTGCAGAGCAGGTTCGAAAATCTGTAACTGAGCTGTGAAGTTGATCATATTCTAATGTATGTCAGTGACTTGGTAGTTTTTGGTTAGATTGATAAATTCATCATGTTTCAAAAATGAACATGTAACTCATACAAGTCCTACAAGTTGATTCCATGTACATGATAAATTTATCAAATTTTCAAAAATTGTTGCTTGGATTATCAATTCAAATAATGCTAAATTATAATGTTCGCAAGTCTGATGGATAAAGTTGGGTTCATATATTTCCATACTACACTATTTCTTCCAAACGTAATGGAGTTGTAAACATGAGTGGTTGATAATTTTTTGAAAATCTACAGCTTTTCATAAATTAAAGAGTTGTCATATTTTCCTTGAGCAGATATGGCTGATAACCAAACATTTTATAGCATGCTACAAATCATTCATCACACATAACAACAATTGATCAGATTCAAAATTGTTTAAAGATTTACTCACCTTGTTTTTGGGTTTTGAACAGAAGAGGCTTGATAAAATTTTATTTGAACTGCATGCTTTTGATCTTATTTAGTTTCTGGTTTCCAGTTTTGCTTTCGTTGGATTTGAATCTGATTTCTATATGCTGAGTTAAACCTTGAATCTCCATGCTAGCTTCTTCTTTCTTTTCTTTTAGTTAAACCCTGTTCATATTTCTCCTCTGGTTTGCCTTGATACTTTCCTGATTTCAGTTTGAAGTTGCTTGATTGAATTTTCTGCTTTGATTTGTTTATAGTCCATTTTTCTGATTGTTCTTATTACAGACTTTTGTTTCTCCTTTGCCCTTTTTTTTTAATATTTATTTACATGAAAACTTTAAATGATAATTGTTTTGCCATTTGTTACTTTTCTTTACATTTGTTAAATACCTATTCCATTTAAGTAACACTTGTCACTAATAGGGATTTTATGTTTAAACCCAAATGTTAACTTTATTTACAAGTTTTTGTCTTAAATCTTATTATTTTACTTACATTTGTAAATTCATGTTTATATGTTTTTATGTGAATTTACATGATATTCTAAATTTAGCTTTTATATTTATAAATGTCTTATGTTAAATAAAAATTAATTTACTTAACTATATATATATTATTTTTAAATTCAATTTACCATTTATCTTTGAAATTTCAAATTATAAATTCAAGTTAAAATCAACTCATATAACTTGTATATATTTAAATACTTTTATTTATCAAATTTTATTTATTTATTCAACTGGAATCAGTATTTCAATGATTTAAAATCAGTTAATTATCTCATTAACAGATATTAAAAATTCAGGTTATCACAGGATCAAATATAATATCAAATAATAATAATTATACAAAGAAAACTGTATCGGTCAATTTATATTTGTACATCAAAGTTACAACCAATACACAAACACTGGACTGTTAAAATCAACCTATTCCAGAATTACAAACAATAACATACCAAACGGAATACTCTATACGTTCCAGCCATCCAGCTCCTCTCCTGAGCTCCAGAACGTCCTTACCTGAATATCTGTAATACTCGGTTTGACCCGAGCATTATATCAAAGTAACACCCGGGTCAGGCGGGAAACCTGCGTGAATAAATCCATCTAACATGAAATACAATTGCATAACTTATTTAAAACCCGAGGGTAACTCGTACTTACTATGAGTTCTTAACATGTTATAATCAACACTATTTCACAAATCAACCTCTAGTACCCTTACTTAGTTTAAATGGTCCAGTCATTTAAATATATCCCATTCCAGCCTATTTGATGCACATATCAAATCCTTAAGGATGATTGAAGATTATAAATCGAAGTGGTTTCGGGTATTTTCAAATACCCGACTCCGGTCTCTTCGAATTCAATGTCATCTTAACCCAAATTATTCAAGTGAATACAATTCAAATTTAAATACAGGATGTCACTTTACACAACAATTTATCTCAATAGATAACCAAAATATCTCTGTTCAATCCCAAACATATCATATCACCAACATTTCATATCAGAAAAATCAAATAATTATTCATAAGCAAGATTAATTAGTCACAACATTTCTAATTAAATTAATTACTTCAATCACCTTTAGATCATGCTTACTAAATCATCAATTAATTAGAAACCAATTAATCATCCTTTAGTTAATATCTTAATTAATCATCCTTAATTAATTATCTCTTAATAACATTAAGTAATTGTTATTTTTATTTGATTACACCAATTAATTGTCCTTTAACTATTCTCATAAATCATTTATACCATGCGTAATCTCATTCAAGCAATTACCTTTTAATTAATTTACACTAAGTAACTGACTATTCTTAATTAATTACATTAATTAATTTTATTCATTAATTTTCCAACTTGAGTAATTATCCTTAATTAATTACTTAAATTAATTATATCTAATTAACTAATATCCTTTATTACTTAAGTTAATAATAAACCCTTTTATTACTTATATTAATTAATGACTTTAAATAATCACATTGACTATTTATCCATCAAATCAAGACCTTAATTTATTTCAGATAATTATTATCTAAATTTAACTACTAGATCATCATTAATTCCCATAGAAATAAAATCATATAACTAACTTATTATTTTTAACTTTGAAACCCTTGACTTAAAACACCCAGGTCTAATCCTAAAAAAACCCCCGCGCTAACTTAATGCTCAAATTAACAACTAAGTATTTTTAAAAAAAAAATTTACCAATATTTTTTACTCCATTTTATTCTTACTCCTATTTCCTTAACTATCTTTTATACCTTTATATAAATTAATTACTAAACCCAACCAGCCTATTATCTTCGGCCCACCCAAATCAAGACCCACGAGAACAACGAATCCCTTCCTCCCATCCACTTATCATCAGCAAACAGTCGAAATCGATCTATAGGCCTGAACACGAAGACGTTAACGATAAAACCCTCATCTTTCCTGAAGCATTTACACAAAACAAAACAACGGCTACACATGAAAATGCGTGCACGTGCACACGGCATCGGTGTCGTTCTGACCAACTCCGGCGTCATCCAAAGATGTCCTTAATCACCACGATACACCTCAGCTACCCAGATCCCTCACGAACCACCTTGATTTGAATTTGAACAAATTCAACACCCAATAGAAAACTTTCGATCACCAAACTTCCCAGTATCGCAACCTCACATCACCGGTGACCACGAAACTCCGGTTAAAGCTTTGGCATCCTTCCCTTCAGCTAAATTGTCGACACCGCACCTTCTAATCGTCACCGCAACACCAAAAATGCTCGAAAACTCACCACGACTCAAAACGAACTGGAAACCCTATTGAGGCTTCCCCTCGTCGCCACAGCGCTCGGAAAAATGTGGCATCATTTTTCCCGTGTCCGCCTACCCATGACCTAACTCCGGCAAAACCCCTACCCTACCGAACCTCGCAGTCACCAGGATTTGATCAAAAACCCAATTTCGTTTATCACGAAATTCCCTCCCAACCCCCAACTTAAAAATCTTGATAAAGTTATTAAAATCATAATTTTTAATGTCGAATGAGATTAAACAAAGAAATTAAACAATCGATTTTTTTCCAATTCTAATGGAATTTTAATGCTCTTGCTTGATTACTGAAGTTTGCTTGATACTTATGCTCAAGTATGATTTTAAAATTTTTTAACAAGAAGATATAACCAACTTCCATCTAAAAATCATCACATAAATCTGTTTACAATAGAAGATAAAAAATTTCTTGAATTTCTTGATCCTGTTTTTAGTCTGTATATACTAACAGAAACATTCATATGGATATTCACTGACATGCACACCAACATATCCTTATATATATACATATGATCATATAAAACAATCATACAATCACTAATTTACTTTAAGATCACATCATGTAACAAGACTAAAACAGATTAAAAACTTATTTACTCTTTTGTTATAAGATGAAGAACAGGGACTTAAAACTGAGATGCTCTGATTTTTGAAAACTGGAATCACCGATCTCTGAAAACTTAATTGCATTGCTTATTTGAGTTGATCCTGCTTAAATCTGAGATGAGATTATTTTGCTACCTGAGATGATCCAAGCTTTGATAAGTTTTCTGGTTTTGAAAATGTTAACAGGCTTTTTTTTACAAAAATGACAAAAAGATGATAACCTGGTTTAGTTTCTTTGATTTTTATTTTCATTACAAATTTGAAAAGAAAACATATTGGCCACTTGTAAATTGCGTGGCATATAAGTTACAATTGCCAAACAATGAATTTATTGATTACAAATGTTGATTTTATGCATTTAAAACTTACAAATATATAAAGCTTTATTTATAAATTTCTTATGTTTATAAATTTTGGGTTTTATATTTTAGATTACATATAAACTATACTTAGCACATGTCTAATTAAGAAAGAAAAATATTAACTCTTTGATTAATTCTGGTTTAAATATTATTTCTCAATTGTTATACTTGTATATTTTTATGTTAAATGATTTACATTTGTTAGTTTGGGTGTTAACATCTTAACGCTTGTCTTTATTTTATTTAAAATGTTTTTATAAAGCTTTGGAATTTATTTTACTATTCAATAAATATTTTTCCTTAATTTATAAAATAAAATTCTTTAAAGAAAATAAAATAATATAAAACAAATCTTATTCTAATGAAAATCTTATTCATATATTTTAAATCCAGAATATTATAAAATATCTATCTTTTGAAATTCAAATTCAATTTAAAATCAACTCAAATATAAACAAACACAAAATTCAATTTGTAAAAGAATAATTCTATTTAAAAATATATTTATATCTATATATATAAACAACACATTATTATCATTGTTTGAAAATATTAATTTTCCCAATTTAAATAATTATACTTGGAGGATTATCAAACCAATACTTATTCAGATTTATATTTCTATTACCAGAAATTTTTATTTAACTTATAAATCAGTATTTCTACTAATTAAATCTAGTTAATTTATCAATAATGGATGTCCAGAAATCCGGGTTATCACATTCCTCCTTCCTTTGAATCTTTTCGTTCTCGAAAAGAAACGAAACCAGAATTTATTCAATAACTCAAAACCAAGTAAATTATTCCTTGATCATTTCTTTAAAACACCTTTGAGATCCACATAATATTATAAAATAGTTTTTATAAAAATACATTTTATAACTTGATGTCTGAACAAGTCCCTCCTCGTTCTTACAGAAATTCGGTCATACGTTGATCAGGCGTAGGACTGAAAATCTATAAATACTTAGTAAACCCGTTTTCAACATCTAGTGAAAATACTTGGAAAATAATTTTATTGAAAATATCAAAAACATTTTTGAAAATAGAGGAAATATCTTTGGTGAGAATGCTTTGGAAATCATCACCCCCATCCATGGCCGCAGTTACATCCTGGGTTACGTTGCCATCGCAGCAAAAGTCCATGCCACTATAGGCACTCCGCGCCCCATGATTACACCATGGAACTCGCTACAGATCGCAGTTACATCCTGGGTTATGTTGCCATCACAGCAAAAGTCCATGTAACTGTAGGCATCAGCGCCCTCGAATTTCGCTGCCAAGAGAACGAAACTTCTCCACTCCCACATAAGTCGCAGACCACATCAGTCAAGTCCCAATGTAGTCTTAGGCTCTCACGGCCTCTAGACTTTCGCTATGTCTTCATAGGTCGCAGTCTACCGATATAAAATCAAATGTAGACTGTTGGCTCTCAGCAGCACACACGACTTTCTCTATATTATCATAGGTTGCAGTCTACCGATGTAAAATCAAACGTAGACTGTTGGCTCTCAATGGCACACACGACTTTCGCTATGGTCTGTAGTAGATCGTAGTGACATCGAGTTAAATTGTCGTTATAGCATAACTCAAATGCCTCCGTAGGCATCAGCGCCCTCGACTTTCGCTACACACTACACATAATCCTCAGGAACTAGTTTGTCTGGACTCCTCACAGGATCAACTTTCGAACCCCGCTTAGGGTTCAAGGCAGTACCACCCTATGACACTCCTGAAAAGTTCATTTCAAGGGAGCGCGTTTTTCCCCAGAGCCAATCTCAAAACATTTTATACTATACTCTTATAGTATCTTTCAAATCATATCCATTATGATTTTCATCAAAATCTTCTTCACACAAAATCGATTTCCAAAATCGATAATTCTCAAACTAAGCTTTCCAAATTCCAAAATTGATTTTCCCAAAAATCAAAAGCCTTTTCCAAATTAATAGGTTCCCAAAACCTTTTCCAAAATCATTCTCATGAGATCCTTTATATATATAGATATATAAAACTTTGAAAATCTTTGGATCACTTCGTACTTGTATAAATTCCCTTTTTATACTTCAAATACTTTCAAAAATCCTTTCTTTTCGGCAATAGATTCAACAAGGGGAGATTTATCTTATATAACAAAGATATATAACTTTGTTTATTCCAAATCAAATATTCAAATTTGATTATCTATAAATTCGCTTACCAAATTACTTACTACCATAAAGTAAATTTCTACCATAGAAACCTCGAATTTCCATTTTATTTCATCATATATCTCACAAAATATACTTTTCATTTAAAAAATCATTTATAGTTCTTATCCACAAATTTCAATACCAATATTATTCAAACCCGTACGATGTACATATATCATAAGTACGCTATATCAATCTGATCGCTCACTCGATCATACAATTTCACTTCCGAACTAGTATCGTCCACCCGACTTCCTAGTGCAGACTCAGATCTGGTTTCTTGATCGGAAATCGTCATTCTCCTTACATAGCCATAACTATGATAGAGAATATCTAGAACCAATCAACAATCCATATCCAGGTTCGCCGTCGAAAATCGAGTGTAAAATCCCAACTCGGATCAATATACTATCTCAAAATTATGTGCTCGAATCTGGATCAAATCACTATGCGAATAGAGTAATATACGTACATCCTACGTATTTATCTTTATTAGTTATTAGCCAAATCAATCTCCTTTTCTATTCACATTCACTTTAATTTCTGTCCATTTATTCTTAATTGTTTAAATCCTCATTTGGAATATCACCTTAATTCTTATCTCAAATGGATATTTAATCATAAACAGTTTATACTCTGACTGGCTTAAATTTAGAAAATAATTTGAAAAGTTTAAGATAAATAAGTTATTGAAAAATAATTATTAATTGTATAATAACTGTAAAATAGTTAAGTAATGATAAAATAGTTATAAAATAGTCAAATAGTTATAGAAATTTTAAATAATTGCAAAATAGTTGTAAAATAGTAATTAGTTATAAAGTAGTTGAAAACAGTAATTAGTTCATAAAACAGTTGAAAAAATGTTAAATAGTTCCAAAAATAATTGTAAAACAAGTATAAGATAGTTTTAGGTTTAAACAGAAAAGTTGTATAGTAAAGAGTTTGGAAAAATATATTTATATTAAAAAAATTTATTTTGAAAATAGTCCAGAGTCAAATTGTTCAATTCCCAACCTCCATTTCCAATCAATTCAATTCAAATTTCCACTTCCATTTAAACTAACTCAATTCCAACTTAAATAACTTCAATTTCCATTGAAATTGATTTAACCCCAATTCAAGTTGAATTAATCTTCAATTCCCATTTGAATTTGAACTCATTCACTTCAATTTTATTTCAAATTAGTCCAATTCAAATTTTCCATTTGAATTTTTAAACTTATCCATCTTCAATCACAATTCCAATTAATTCAAATCAAATTCAATTTGAACTAATTCAATTCAAATTTCAAATTTAAACCATCTCGAATTATATAAATTCGAGTTAAATTTTTAAATGTTGATTTAATCCTTTAAATCAATCAACTTATATCTTTAGACCATTTAATTCTGAATCCAAATTCCTTTTTTAACCTATTTCAAAGTTCAAATAATAATTCAAATCCTTTTTAAACAACTAAATCTTTTGAAATTCAATTTATCAACAAATTTTAATTTTGAAACCAAACCTTTGAAATTTTATCTTAAACACTCAAATCTTAAGTCCAAAATGATTCCATTTTATCTTAATAATGGATATATTACCACACCCCATTTCTTTATTCATTTAAACAAATCCTATTTCAGCTTAAAGATTATTAATAACAATAGGATGGTATCATTCAAATTATTTTAAAATATCCATCCATTTCCAATTTCCAGATCTCAAACCTATTTTGAGATCACACAAACTCCCAATTCAAATTAACCATTTAACTTCCCAAGTTAAATCCCAATTTCACCTTGAAATTTCCAATTCAGGTTGCTTGTTGAATTATTTAACTTTCCCAAAGTTAAATTCAATTTACTTAATCCAGCCAACCTTACCCAATTCGAATTCCCATTTCAAATTTTAAACTTCACATTCAAATATGAATTTGGGTAAAACATCTCATTCCAAATTTAAAAACTAATCACTTTGGGTATCACATCTCATTCCAAATTTAAAACCCAACATTTAGAGTTTATTTCAAACCATCTTTGATATTATGTATTGTGACGACCCGGAAAATTTTAACATTTGAAATTGAATATTTAATTGATTTTAAATATTTGTAGGTTAGTTTGATTTGAATTTCAAATACAAATATGAATTTGGCCATTAAATTATTGAATTTAATTTATTAATGATGGGTAAAAAATTTGAATTTTCAATTTTTAGCTTGTTAAAAATAATTTGATGGCTTAGGAAATTTATATTAATAATACCGAGGTTAATGGAAGCTTCAGAATCTGATTTAGAAATACTTTGTTCAGTGTTGAAAATATATCGTTTAAATCGATATTTAAAAATAGTCTTCTGAGGCACTGTCTAGGAATTCGACGAAACCTGTTCCATTGGATCTGTAATATTGTATTATTATCGGATTTCAATTTTAGTAATGTTTGGAGTTGTTGTTTGGCCGTACGATAAGAAAACGTGCTAAAATTTATACTGAAAATTTAAATTGATAATAATCGATTCAAAAAGCTATCTTCCCCATACGATCGAATTAGGACTCTGAACCTTTTCCATTGCGTTCGTAATAGGGGTATAACATTATAAACGCCTAGCGGCACGTCTCAATAGGAGGTCGGGATTTTGAGTTGCTAAATTCGAGACGATTTGAATTTAAAAGTATAATATATATTGACTAGTCAAGCTGTATTCCTTTTCGTTCAAATCAAAGCTTTTTCGTTCTTTCCAGAATCACTGTAGCAAAGCATCTCTAACACACTTCCCCTCTTTAATATTAACAGCCGAAAGAAAAAAAAGAGGAAATTTCGTATTAAATCAAGGATTCTCCTTCTATTCGAAACCCAAAGAAAAAATAAATAAAAGGGGTCAAATTGAAATCGTGACTTCCTCTTGAATCTACCAGGTTCGAATTCATATATATATATATATATATATATATATATATATATATATATATATATATATATATATATATATGCTCGCATGAGGCGATTAAGCGTCGCGGTCCTGGGATGAGGATAATTCGATTGTCGCGAGCGTAGAGGAAGTCGTGGCTCATCATCGAGGGAGGCAAGGCACGTTCGAGCGGTTAGGGTTTAGCTTGATTTGCTGGCGCATAAGGAAGGCTCGGCGTCTATTGCAATTATAGTTTTGGAGGGGCTTCGGTAGGTGACGATGAACTGAGAGCCAATGGCTTCGTGCTGCGCGTTGGTGGTGGGTTTGAGCGACTGAAGGCCGAAGTCGTCGAGTTCAGGCGGCGGCATCGAGGCAAGGGGTCGTGGAGCTCGTTTGCCGGCAACTGTCGAGGTCGTGCAAAGCATCTCGAGCTCGACCTGGGCAGTAAAGGTATAAATTCCAGTTTATTTAAAATTTAAATAAAATTTACATGTTTTTAAATAGTGAAAAAATATATACACATACCATTTAATTCCAAAATAAAATTTTAAGGTGACTTATTTTGTTAATTAGCTTATTTAAAATTTATTATAATCGCTAAAAATAATTTGTAAAAGAAAATTTGTTAGAAATTTAATTTATTAGGTGAAATGATTTATTTAAAGGAAATTTAGTTTTTAAATTTAAATTTTTAATTAAATAAATTTATTAAAAGGGATTTGTTAGTTTAAAATAAAATCACGAGTTAATTAAATTATCAAATGAATTTAATAGTTCGATTTGTTCGAATATTTATAAAATCATATAATTGTTATGCAAGGTCTTAAATCGAGAAAATCGAGTCAAGATGGAAATGGATTGCTAATAAAAGCAAAGGTGAGATTTTCTCGCTCAAAATTTTAATAATTGAAAATTTCAGTTATTGATTGATGGTTGAATTGTGATAGTTAAATTTAAAATTGATTGACTATGTGCTTGGATGATTAATTTATTATCAGTTATATTAGTTTAGACCCTATGCGCCGCATAATAGCAGAGGTTATTATATTAAACCCACACACCGCGATATTCCACCTTGAAGTGGAATTGTTATTATATGTGGAGTTGTTGATTTCTGCATTATATGGCAGATGAGACCATATTGCGCCACATAATACGGGTGATATTTTATAAATCCCATATACCATGATATTCCACCTCGAAGTGGAACGGGTATTTAATTGTTGTGCTAACGTCTGTGGATGCAGGGAAACAGGTTGGAAGAATCCAACTGGGCTCCTCGAATATTTGAATTAGTTTCAATATTGTGTGTTGATTATTTGTAATCTGTGTGTGACTATTTGTGATTGAAACCGTTGAAGGCTAAAATTTAGGTGAATATATTTTTGGTATCGTAGGATACTGGAAATAGATAAAATTGGATTTTTGAAATTTAGTGGAAAATTTATAGTAAATGAAGTTCAGAAAATTAAATAAATTCAAAAGAAGATTTTTTTTCAAAAGACAACAAATTTGGTGTTGAAATAAATTTAGAAGTCAATTTTGGAAATTTATTTGGTATTTGAAAATAAATTGGAAATCAATTTAGAATTTAATTCAGTGCTGAAAATGAATATTTAGAAATCGATTTGAAAAATCGTATACCAATGGATATTTAGAAGTTTAAATTCACAATGAGAATTTTATAAAAGAAAGGGAAATTTGTTTAAAAAAAATAAATATTTTTTTATTTTTAAAGGTGTGTAAAGAAATTTACAGATTTGGAATGTAAATTAAAATAAATCGAGAAGATTTATTAATTGATATAAATGGAAAGAGAATTCTTCCCTAGAAAGCCGAGTATATTTAAAGTAGCTTTTGAAGTATAAATTAAAAGTTCTAGAAATTGATTTGGAAGAATATTTTGGAGAAATTATTTTCTTAAGTTATTTTGAAAATCTTTAAAGTAAAATTTATTTAATTAATTATAGAAGTAATCACTTAAAGATTAGATTGACATTTGATTTAGAAAATGGGTATTTAAAATTATTATACCCTATCTACTAATTTTATTATAAAGTTAGCTTGAACTTGGAATTTTATATGAGACATTTATACGATATTTTCATAACAAATATTTAAATAAATGTTTTAAAATAATTTTATCTAAATGTTTCCAAGTATATATTTTGGATAAGTGATTTAAAGTATTTTAAAGTATTTGAACTCGGCAGACTTTCAGTGGGAATAAATAAATAATATCGGGAATCTTATTCTGCGAGTGAAAAGTGATTTGAAATTTTTTCAAATGGTTGGAGGGTTAAAAATATATATCTTGCGAAGGTATTTTGAAAATAATAACTGGGAACTTATTTAAATCTTGGTGATTGTTGTGAATATTTGTTGATAGTTAAATAACATATTATCAATATTGGCCTTTAAAAGGCATTAGAATTTCAATGCGACCGAGAGTCGAATTCCAAATGGATAATCGAAACCCACATCAAACCTTTGTGATTGTGGTGAATCTTTTATTTAAAAAGATCAAAGTGGAAATTGTTGTGATTTGTTGGAATTTGAATGTAACACTTATTTTTAAAAATAAGCGCTCATTATTCGGATTAGCCAGGAGAGGACCTTGTGTCATAAAACCCATTACGAATAATGATACGACGAAATGGTATTGCATTTGAAGACGGTGTTGAAGACCGGGTATTTTCGAAAGCGAAAGGATTACCTGTCGAATGTCTCTGCACTAGGTTGCTCCGGTATAGAGATTTTATCACCTTTGTGATGGGGATTCCGGACGTGATTTGTGAATATCCGGATTTGCAAGGGATTCTTTGAAACGCCTTCGGTTCCGTTCGATCCCGGAACGAACTTGTATGGATGTGTGCCTGACGTTACACTTTGAGATGTAAAGTTGGTTTCTATTAAATATATTTCTGTTGGTGGCGGAGAATTTATTTTCTTAGCTTAACACCCTTCTTTGAGATGCATGAGCTCAGAGGTTATGTAGTTGATGGTTGCTAGTGATATATTCCCAAACTGGTAACGTGACATACGTAGTGCTGCTGATCATTTGTTAATCAAAGCATGACTTTGTAAAAAGTGTAGCTTTGTGGACGAGACTTCGTCGGACCTCACACCCCGTAAACGGTCGAAACAGGAAAAATGCGGCAAGGTTATGAGGGTCGTGCCCTTTAGGGTATGTCATTTCCTTCTGGAAAAGGGTGGTATCATGGTATGGAGCCCAGATACTTAACCTATGTTGTTGCCACAAATTTTATTATAATTTGTGGTTGTTGCTTTGTGGTTGGGGATCCTCGGATAAAGGTCCCAAAGGGTCGGGGAATGGCATACTCAAGTAGTAGTTACCCAGTTACAGAGGTAACCCGGCCTTGTGTTGGCAGAGATCCGGGTAGGTTCTTGGGACGTCCCTCCAGAGGCGTACCCATGTGGCAGTAGGAAGTTCCTTAGCCTGACCATTTATTGGAAATCCAAACTCTAATACGCGCCTTGTACGGTTTTAGTTGTATAACCTGCCATTTACTTATGGTGGCCACCACTGTTTAGATGGTAGCTATAGTAGGCATAGTTCGGAATGTCTATTCTGGCTAACATTAATATTATACTTTCGAAATGTTTCTGCACTATGTACTAATAATAATATCAAAGGATTTTGCGTATTAAACATATTTGACTATCATAAGGAGAAATCTCCTCCAATTCTAAAAGCATAGCGGATTTCTTTTTATTTTATTATGAAAATAACTGGTTTTAAGATCTCACACCAGTCCCACGACTGACCTGGAGTTTATTGTTCCTTTTCTAAACTATGGGTGCCTACAATTTTCCACACGGGTAGCATAGAGTCAGGTTATCATTATTCGGGAGCAAAGTCAAGAAGTTGCCGTGGAAATCAGGAGTTAGAGCTTGATGGCGAGGCGTATCACTTATAGATGTAATATCTCTTTCCGCTGTTTGTTGTTGTACACTCTGATAATGTAATTTGATGTAATGTAAAAACTGATATAGTTCTTTGTTTTAAAGATATTCATTTATCTATTATATTTGTTCCACTGCGATATGTGAGATTCTGTTATTGTTTTATTTCCGTTTCTTCTTCTATCTTCTTCTTCTTAAACCCTAACAGTTCGGTTTTTCGGCATTCGACTGTTCGACATTTGATATAGTGGACGCATTGATGTCGACTTTCGGGCGTCGAAAAATCGGGTTGTTACAATGTGGTATCAGAGCATTTGGTTAAGCGACAACCTTGGCTCTGTTGGGTGTTACTCATTAAAGATAGAGTCAGTAGTACTCTAGAATGAGTTTGAGTGTAATAATAGATATGAGCGCGTATTTGTTAATGAATATAAAATTGTTTTATATTGTGATGATTGGTTTGTTGAGTGGTATATGGACTCTGGTCGATATAGTCTGTACAACTCTATCGATAGAGATCTCTAAACACTCGTACATAATAATTCGACACGATGTTGTTTTCAAATAGGGTAAATGAAATAATTTTACCCAAAACTATTTTCGTAGATAAAGGAAGTAATCTTTGTAAATTATTATAGTATATGGTTGCTTGATTGTTAGGAAGTTATAATATTATCATCATTTGAATAGGAAATTGAAATCGTAACTCCAAAGTTGAGAAATAAATTCACATACAAATGAAATTTGAGAATATAAATTGTAAATGTGATTTCTAATTTGAAACGGAATTCCAGAGAAGTATTTGGAAATGTTCTGAAAAGAATTTAATTTTTTTAGAGATTTGGGAAATTTAAATCCCTTTTGGTTTGAAAATAACTTTCAAAGGGTTGAAAAATGTTTTGAAGGGATAAGAGCACTAAACTATTTTCGGTCGCTGGAAAATAGTTCCGGTGATGATCGCGACATCATCGGTGTTCATTTTCGAGTTTCCAAGAGAGGAATTGCTGTCAAATTGTTTTAAATTAAAGTTGTTTAGAAAATTTGGGTTTGGTTTTGGAATTCAAAGGATAATTTGAATTGTTCTCAATAATGGTTTTGGAAAAGGTGGAAAGACTCTGGAATTTTATTAAAAATAGTTATGGAATAATAAGTTTGAAAACTTGGAAAATTCAGATTTAAACTGAAATTAACTTGAGTTAATTTGAATAAAGGTGACTTTAAGAGGTCTTATAGACTAAATGATTGGAATAAAATTTATTAAGGTGGAAAGTTAGGTTGTGAATGAATAAATAAATTTATAATCGCAAGTAAATGAATGTGAAATTAAATGTTGAAATTCATTTCAAATTTGTAAGCAACTAGAATCGAATTGGAATTGAATTTGATTTGTTATCAATAAAGCTAAGTATTGAAATAAAAATTAGTAAGTGAAACGAATTGGAATGACAAAGAAAATATGATTTGAAATGAATCGAATTCCATATTTATAAATGAAAGATAAATTAAACTCATATGGAAATTGAAATCCAGTTTATAGATAAGTGGTTGTAAACCAAATGGTGAATTGAAATTTCATTGTGTTTGTGAATGAACAAAAGAATAAAACTGGAATTGAAACTGAATATCGAAAACCAATTTGAATTGTGTGAAATAAAATGAATTGGAATTTGTAATGGATTAGTAAATGAAACTAATTTAAAATAGTGATATGAATCAGTTGTGAATGAAAGATGATTGATGTAATTCAATATTCAGAAGTTAAATTGAATCCATATGAATTGAAAGTGTAAATTGAATTCAAAGGAAATTGAGAATGTAAGATTGAATGAAAATGGATATATAACTTCAATAGTAAAGTAAAAATGGTATAAGAAGTATATATTGAAAATTTTGTAAAGTAATGTGCAAAATAAATTTGAATGTTGCAATTGGATATTATGGCTAGCAGGATATACAGGTGTGTTATAGGGAAATGGAATTGGGATTTGATTTTTGAAGGTAAATTTGAAATTGCTCGACAAAAAGGTATGTATTTAAATTTCAGTATGAAATTTGGTGGTTTTCTTGTCTAGCGACTTGGATTTTTGTTTCCTTTTGAAATCTGAGGGCCTGTGGTGCCATTTTGTAGTCGTACCGAGCTAGCCGCGCAAAGGAGACGCTGGCAAAAAGTTTCGAAAATTTAGTGAGTTAGAAAATTTTTGAGAAATTTTGAAAGTTTAAAATTTAAACTTAAATTATTAAGAAAAACAATGTTGTTTGGAACTTATAATTGAATTTGGAAAGTTAGTTGAATTAATAATGGGTCTTAAATAAAAAAAAGATTTATTCTGAAAAGTTGATAAAACTATTTGGTTTTGGGTAAATAGTAAACGAGTTAAGGATCGTTCTTCTTAACTAGAAATTTAGAGACGAAATTCTTTTAAGGGGGGAAGGATGTGACGACCCGGAAAATTTCAACATTTGAAATGGAATATTTAATTGATTTTAAATATTTGTAGGTTAGTTTGATTTGAATTTCAAATACAAATACGAATTTGGCAATTAAATTATTGAATTTAATTTATTAATGATGGGTAAAAAAAATTGAATTTTTAATTTTGAGCTTGTTAAAAATAATTTGATGGCTTAGGAAATTCATATTGATAATACTGAGTTTAATGGAAGCTTCAGAATCTGATTTAGAAATACTTTGTTCAGTTTTGAAAATATATCATTTAAATCGATATTTAAAAATAGCCTTCCGGGGCACAGTCTCGGAATTCGTCGAAACCAGTTCCATTGGATCCGTAATATTGTATTATTATCGGATTTCAATTTTTGTAATGTTTGAAGTTGTCGTTTGGCCGTACGATAAGCAAACATGATGAAATTTATACTAAAAATTTAAATTGATAATAATCGATTCAAAAAGCTATCTTCTCCATACGATCGAATTAGGACTCGGAACCTTTTCCATTGCGTTCGTAATAGGGGTATAACATTACAAACGCCTAGCAGCACGTCTCGATAGGAGGTCGGGATTTTGAGTTGCTAAATTCGAGACGATTTGAATTTAAAAATATAATATATATTGACTAGTCAAGCTATATTCCTTTTCGCTCACATCAAAGCTTTTTCGTTCTTTCCAGAATCACTGTAGCAAAGCGTCTCTAACACGCTTCTCCTCTTTAATATTAACAACCGAAAGAAAAAAAAAGAGGAAGAAATTTCGTATTAAATCAAGGCTTCTCCTTCTATTCGAAACCCAAAGAAAAAATATATAAAAGGGGTCGAATCGAAATCGTGACTTCCTCCTAGATCTACCAGGTTCGAATTCATATATATATATATATATAAAATATGCTCACGTGAGGTGATTGAGCATCGCAGTCCTGGGATGAGGATAATTCGATTGTCGTGAGTGTAGAGGAAGTCATGGCTCATCATCGAGGGAGGGAAGGCACGTTCAAGCGGTTTGGGTTTAGCTTGATTTGCTGGCGCACGAGGAAGGCTCGGTGTCTACTGCAATTATTGTTTTGGAGGGGTTTCGGCAGGTGACGATGAACTGGAAGGCAATGGCTTCGTGCTACGCGTTGGTGGTGGGTTTGAGGGACTGAAGGCCGAAGTCGTCGAGTTCAGGCGGCGGCGTCGAGGCAAGGGGTCATGGAGCTCATTCGCAGGCAACTGTCAGGGTCGTGCAAAGCATCTCGAGCTCGACCTGGGCAGTAAAGGTATAAATTCCAGTTTATTTAAATTTTAAATAAAATTTACATGTTTTTAAATAGTGAAAAAATATATACACATACACCATTTAATTCTAAAATAAAATTTTAAGGTGATTTATTTTGTTTATTAGCTTATTTAAAATTTATTATAATCACTAAAAATAATTTGTAAAAGAAAATTTGTTAGAAATTTAATTTATTAGGTGAAATGATTTATTTAAAGGAAATTTAGTTTTTAAATTTAAATTTTTAATTCAATAAATTTGCTAAAAGGAATTTTTTAGTTTAAAATAAAATCACGGGTTAATTAAATTATAAAATGAATTTAATAGTTCAATTTGTTCGAATATTTATAAAATCATATAATTGTTATGCAAGGTTTAAATCGAGAAAATCGAGTCAAGATGGAAATGGATTGCTAATAAAAGCAAAGGTGAGATCTTCTCACTCAAAATTTTAGTAATTGAAAATTTCAGTTATTGATTGATGGTTGAATTGTGATAGTTAAATTTAAAACTGATTGACTGTGTGCTTGGATGATTAATTTATTATCAGTTATATTAGTTTAGACCCTATGCGCCGCATAATAGCGGAGGTTATTATATTAAACCCATACACCACGATATTCCACCTTGAAGTGGAATTGTTATTATATATTATTTGGAGTTGTTGATTTCCCGCATTATATGGCGGATGAAACCCTATTGCGCCGCATAATAGCGGTGATATTTTATAAATCCCATATACCGCGATATTCCACCTCGAAGTGGAACTGGTATTTAATTGTTGTGTTAACGTCTGTGGATGCAGGGAAACGGGTTGGAGGGATCCCACTGGATTCCTCAAATATTTGAATTAGTTTCAATATTATGTGTTGATTATTTGTAATCTGTGTGTGACTATTTGTGATTGAAACTGCCGAAGGCTAAACTTTAGCCGAATATATTTTTGGTATCGTAGGATACCAGAAATAGATAAAATTGGATTTTTGAAATTTAGTAGAAAATTTATAGTAAATGAATTTTAGAAAATTAAATAAATTCAAAACAAGAAATTTGCTTCAAAAGACAACAAATTTGGTGTTGAAATAAATTTAGAAATAAATTTTGGAAATTGATTTGGTATTTGAGAATAAATCGGAAATCAATTTAGAATTTAATTCAGTGCTGAAAATGAATATTTAGAAACCGATTTGAAAAAACGTATATCAATGGATATTTTGAAGTTTAAATTCACAATGAGAATTTTATAAAAGAAAGGGAAATTTGTTTTAAAAAAATAAATATTGTTTTATTTTTAAAGGTGTGTAAAGAAATTTACAGATTTGGAATGTAAATTAAAATAAATCGAGAAGATTTATTAATTGATATAAATGGAAAGAGAATTCTTCCCTAGAAAGCCGAGTATATTTAAAGTAGCTTTTGAAGTATAAATTAAAAGTTCTAGAAATTGATTTGGAAGAATATTTTGGAGAAACTATTTTTTTAAGTTATTTTGAAAATCTATAATGACCAGAATTTCTGTCATTTGAAATTCGTATATTTAATTGATTTTAAATATTAACAAGTAAAATTTGTAAGTCGTATAAATTTTATTTCGAATATCTATATTTAATTGGATAATTAAATCGATAATTTAATATTTGAAATTACAGAAATAATTAGAAATTGGGTTTAATGTGATTAAAATTGATTTATAAAGTTGTATTAAATCATATTGGAGTTAGAATGATGTTATAGAACTTTTAAAATTGAATTAAAAGTTAATTCGTGGAAATTGAATATTTGAATATTTAATTGACCACTGAAAATAGCCATTTTTCAAACAGTCTCAGATTTCGATGAAACCAGTTTCATTGGATCCGTAATGTTAAATTATTGTAAGGTTTCAAATTTCGTGTCAATCGGATTTACGGTTTGTCCATGGCACGCTAAAACACACTGAAATCGGTTTGAGTGAATTTTAAATTTAAAATAGTCGATTTGAAAACCTATCTTCCAAATACTTTCGAATTGGCTCCTGATATATATTCCATTGCATTCGGAATAGGGGTAAAACATTATAAACGCCAGGCCGCACGCTTCGTTTGTAGTTCGGAATATTCCGGGATGAATAGTGTTTCGATATTTTCTATAAAAGGCCCCCTATTTTCACATTTTGCAACAAACCCTAGTTTCTAAGCTTCAGCCGCCACTATCAATTTTAATGGCCGAAATTTGCCAACCTTCTTCCACTAATTTCTTCAAATCCACACATCGATTCGAAAAACTTTCAACTACAATAGCGTAGAGCACGACGAGAACTTTCAATTCAATGGTCATGATTGGAAACGATGAAGCGGATTGATGAGAATCTCGCCATAAGGGCATCACGGCCGTGCGCATTTTTCAAGATAGGGGGAGCCGAGCTTCAAGCTGTTTCGGCCGATGGTAGAGCTTGGGTAGACGAGTTGAACGGCATCATTTGATTGTCATATGGACGAACGATGGAGGCTCGATAAATTCGAGCAAGGAGGTGGCAATGGGTTTTCTTGCGCGCGCGTATTAACCTGGGGAGGAAGAAGCATGAGGGTGCGGCCTGGATTTACAACAGGGGGATGAACGGTCCATATGCGTTTTCGGTTTAAAAATAATAAAGATAATCGTATATTAATTTTTATTTAAATTCGTTTAAACCTTAAACTATCGTAACTTGTTCATACGAGGTCGAAAATTGACGAAACGGATTGCATCGGGATCATATTGTCGAATACTATGCAATGGAGCTAGATTGGGATTTGTTGGAGCTAGTGAAAATTTTGGGTAAAATTAAACGCACGTTTAGTTTTATTCGGAATAGAACACTGCAACTGTATTGGAAGCAAGGTGAGAACTTCTCACTCAAACGAATTTGTTTCGATTTAAATTTTAAATAGTAAAATTTTAAATTGCTTGATTGTGTGATTGAATGATGATTGCTATCTATTTTATTGAAATAGACCCTATACGCCGCATATTAAGCGGAGGTTATTATATTAAACACATATACCGCGATATTCCACCTTGAAGTGGAATTGGTATTATATATGTACTTGGAGTTGATTTTCCGCATTATATAGCGGATGAGACCCTATTGCGCCGCATAATAGCGGATAATATTTTATATAAACCCATGTACCGTGATATTCCGTCTTGAAACGGAATTGGTATTGAGCTAACATCTGTGATGCAGGGAAACGGGTTGGAGGGATCCAACTGGATTCCTCAAATAATTGAATTTGTTTCAATGTTGTGTGTTGATTATTTATAATCTCTATGTGATTATCTTTGTGATTGAAATCGTTAAAGGATAAAAATTTAGCCGAATATAATTTTGGTATCGTTAGATACCGGAAATAAATAAATATTTGATTTTTGAAAATTCAGGTTGAAGAATTTATCCAGAATACGGATTTTAAAGAGTTTGAAAAATAAAAGAATTATAAGTAATTTGCTTATAATTTGGATTTTGGCGTGTAAATGGGATATGGATAGAATTTGTTAATAAAGTGATTTTATAAGTTGAAGTCATTATAAAATATAAATGGAATTTATAAACATTGTTTTATAAATCCGAAATCGACTTATTTTGATAAGTTAATTATTTTAGCTTATTAAAGGAGATATACCCACGATTTTGGACAGTGGATAATCCTTTAAAATAAAATGTGTAGAAATGTTGAATTTGGTTAATGAAGTATATTCACGATTTTGGACAGTGAATAATATATTAAAGAAATGTTTTGGGGAAGTGATATTTTAAATAGAATTAAAACGATTTAAAGGTGTTTTAAAATGTATTAAGTATCGAAACTATAGATTTCAACATTCATTGTTGAAATAGACATTTTCGAGAAATAAGGAAATGGTGGACTATAACACTGTTGTTATAGTAAATGATTTTTGAAAGGAAATGTTTTATATAGTATTAGGATTTATATATATATATATCTATCTTAATTTCGAATCCCTATACTAGTGATTTTGGTTTGTCGTAACGATGTTTTACTCAACATTCGTTTTTGACTCAAATAAATGTGTTTAAGAGAATGTTTTCCTTAAAGAATAAATTATATACTTAATTGTGATTTAAGTATACTGAATATTTTCCAAATGTTAGAAATAAATAGATTTGTGAATTACTTATTATTAAATAAGTATGGTAATGTTTTCCAATATGAAGTGAAATGTATTGAGATTTTATCTTTTAAAGATAAATTGAAAGTGAATATAAATTTACGGATTTGGAACGTAAATTTAAAGTAAATCGATAAGGATTTATTTAATTGGTTTAAATGAACCATCTTGAAATGAAAGTGTATTCTCCCTAGAAAGCCGAATGAAATTTTTGAATAGCTTAGAAAATATGTACCTATATATATATATATATATATATATATATATATATATATATATAATTCTAGAATTTGTTTTGAAAAGGATACTTTGAAGAAATTAACTTTTTAAAATTATTTTAAATCCTTTGAGTAAAGATTCATTAAGTTGATATAGAAATGATTATTTCTAAGATTTATTCAATAATTGTTTTAGAAAATAGTTATTTAAATAGTTATACTCTATCTACTAATTTTTATTTTGAAAATTTGTTTGGACTTAAGTTATATGTAATATTGGTATAATATTTTTATAACTAATATTTTAAGTAAAGTGTTTAAGAAAAATAGTTTTATTTCAAAGTGTTTTCCCGATATATTTTGGATAAGTGTTATAAATTATTTTAAAGTATTTGAACTCGGCAGATTTCTAGTAAAAATGAATAAATATTTGGAAGTGTTTCCGCGTAAGGAAAATGATTTGAAAATTTGTTTTCAAAAGTTGTAAAAGTGAAAAATGATTTGAAATTTGTTTTCAAATGGTTGAAGCGTGGAAAAATATATCTTGTAAAGATATTTTTGGAAAATAAATAATTTTGGGAAATTATTTGGAATCTGGTGATGGTGTGCATATCTATTGACAGTTAAATAATCGACTATCAATATTTACCTTTAAATGGGTATTTGTTGTGAATTGCTTGAATTTGAATGCTACACTTATTTTAAAAATAAGTGCTCGTTATTCAGTTTAGCCGGGAGAGCACCTTTGGGTCATGAATCCCATCCCGAATAGTGATACGTCGTAATGGATAGCATTTGAAGACCGGTGTTAAAGACCGGATATTTAGGAAAACAGAAGGATTACCGTCGAATGTCTCAACATCGGCTGATCTCCGATATAGAGATTTTATCACCCTTTGTGATGGGAAGTCCGGTCGTGATTAGTGAATATCCGGATTGCAAGGGCTTCGTTGGAAGTGGCTTCGGTTTCGTTCGATCCCGGAACGGACTTGTATGGATGTGTGTCTGACGTTACAATTTTAGATGTAAAGCTGGTTTCTATCAAATACATTTTCTGTTAGTGGCGGAGAATTTATTCTCTTAGCTTAACACCCTTCTCTGAGACGTACAAGCTCAGAGGTTATGTAGTTGATGGTTACTAATGATACATTCCCAATTTGGTAATGTAGCATACGAAGTGTTGTTGATCATTTGTTGATCAAAGCATAGCTTTTGTGGAAAGCGTAGCTTTGTGGACGAGACTTCGTCGGACCTCACACCCCGAAATGGTCAAAACAGGAAAGATGCAGCAAGGTTATAGGGAGTAGCGCCCCTTAGGGTATGTATATTTCCTTCTGGATAGAAGTGGCATCATGGTATGTAGCCCAGATACTTAACTTACGTGGATGTCGCAAATATATATGACCTTGTAATTGATGTTGGTTGAGGATCCTTGGATGAACGTTGTTTACAACCGGGGGATAGCATACTTATGTCAGTAGTTACCTACTTTTGCAGAGGTAACACGGCCTTGTGTTGGCAGAGATCCGGTTAGGTTCTCGGGGCGTCTCTCCGGAGGCGTACCCATGTGGCAATGGGAAGTTCCTTGGCCTGACCATTTGTTGGAAAATCCAAAGAAACAATACGAGCCTTGTACGGTTTTAGTTGTATGACCTGCCATTTACTTATGGTGGCACCCCACTGTTTAGATGGTAGCTATACTAGGCATACGATAATGGTCGTATGTTAGCTAAAATTTATATCATACTTTCGAAATGTTTTTCCTACACTTTGCACTTATAGTAATAATATCAAATAAATTTGCATATCAAGCATGTTTGACTATCATAAGGAGTAATCTCTTTCGATTCTGCGTTTGCATTGTGTGTATGTGCGGGAGGCCTTATGGTAGTTTTATTTTCTAGAAGCATTGCAGATCTATATTTAAGATATTTCTTTGTTCGTTTTTAAAGATATAACTATTTTAAGTTGTCATACCAGTCCCATGACTGACCTGGAGTTTATTGTTCCCTTCCTAAACTCTGGGTGCCCATCATTTTCCACACGGGCAGTTTAGAGTCAGGTTATCAGGTCATTCTGGAATTCAGGAGTTGCTGTAGAGATCTGGAGGCAAGTTGGATGGCATGGCGTATCAACTAGTATATAGTATTTCTTTTCTGCTGTTTGTTGTTGTAAACTCTGATAATGTAATGTAATGTGATGTAATGTAATAACTGATATAGTTCTTTGTTTTAAAGATATTCATTTATCTATTATATGTTGTTCCGCTGCGATTGTGAGATACTGATATTGTTCTGTTGCTTCTTCTTTCTTACTTCTTCTATCTTTTTCTTCTTCTTAAACCCTAAGGGTTCGGTTTTCCAGCATTCGATTGTTCAGTAGTTGATACAGTGGACGTATTAACGTCGACTTTCGTGAGTCGAAAATCCCGTTCCTTACATTTGGTATCAGAGCAATTGGTTAAGCGACAACCTTGGTTCTGTAGGGTGTTACTCATTAGAGACAGAGTTAGCAGTACTCTAGAATGAGTGTGAGTGTAATCATAGATATGAGTGCGTATTTATTAGTGAATATAAAAATTATTTTATATTTTGTTGATTGGTTTGTTGAGTGGTATATGGATTCTGGTCAATACAAGTAATTAACGTTATTGATAGGAATCTCTAAACACTTGTACAGAACAAATTCGACACGATATCGTTTTAAAATAGGGTCAATTAAATAATGTTGCCTAAATTAATTTCGTATAAAAAAGAGAAAAATTTTCTATGAATTATTATAATATATGATTGCTTGGTTGCTAGAAAGTGATGGTATTGAATTATTATCATTAAAGTTGAAAAAGAAATTGAAATCGTAACTCCAAAGTTAAGAAATAAATTCACATACAAATAGAATTAGAGAATATAAATTGTAAATATGATTTGTAATTTGAAGTAAATTCCAGAGGAATATTTGGAAATGTTTTGAAAGGGTTTGCAATTTGGAAAAGACTAAATTCCTTTTTTAGTTTGAAAATGAATTTCAAAGGTTTTGAAAAGTATTTTGGAGGGATAAAAGCTCTAAACTCTTTTCGGTCGCTGGAAAATAACTTCGATGATGACTGCAGCATCATCGGTGTTCATTTTCGGGTTTCCAAAAGAGGGATTGCTGCCAAGTTGTTTTTAATGGAAGTTGTTTGAAAATTTGAAATGTTGGAAAGACTCTGAAATCTGATAAAAATAGTTATGGAATAAAAGATTTTGAGTTGAAAATAAATTTGGGGTAGAAACAAATGAACTGAAATTGAGTTTGAATTATGGAAATAAATTTATGAATGAATGAATTTACAATTGCGAGTAAATAAAATTGGAAACTAAATGTTGAAATTCATCTTGAAATTACAAGTAAATTGAAAATTTGTCAAGTTGGATCATATGAAGCTAAGTATTAAAGTAAAATTAGTAAGTAAAACTAATTGAAGTAATGACAAATTTAATATGGGTTGAAATGAATTGAATTCAACGTTTATAAATAAAGGGTAAATTAAATTCATATGGAATTTGAGATCCAGTATAAATATAAGTGGTTATAAACCGAAATAGTGAATTGAATTGTGTTTGGGAACGAAAAAAAAAAACTGAAATTGAAAACTGAATATCGAAAACCAATTTGAATTGTGCGAGATGAAATGAGTTAGAACTTGTAATGAATTAGTAAAAAAACTAATTTAAAATAGCAAGATGAATCAGTTGTGAATGAAAAATAATTGATAAATTCAATATTCAAAAGGTAAATTGAATCCAAATAAAATTGAAATTGTAAATTGAATTCAAATGAAATTGATAATGTGAGATTGAATGAAAATGGATATTATGGTTAGTAGGATATACAGGTGGATTAAAGGAAATTGGGATTTTGATTTCGAAGATAAAAAAATTGAATTGCTCGACAAAAGGTATGTATTTGAATTTCAGTATGAAATTTGATGATTTTCTTGTCCAGCCACTTGGCCTTTTCTTTTCTTTTTGAAATCTGGGGGCCGTGGTGCCATTTTTGTAGTCGTACCGAGATAGCCGCACAAAGGAGACGCTGACGAAATTTTTCAAAAATTTAAGGCGTTAGAATATTTTTGAGAAAATTGAATTTTTTTGAAAACTATAACTTTGATTTTGGAGTGAAAAGTTAAACGATATAGTTGGTTTTGAAAAGATAACTAAGTATGATTTGAAAACTTAGTAAAGTTATTCTAAGAAGTTTAACTATGGATTTTGGAAAAGTTAAAATGTTTTAATGAATTTGAAAATTTAATTTGAACAACTGGTTTTGAAGAGTTAATGGATTCTGTAACTTTTTCTTACTTGGCAATTTCGAGGACGAAATTCTTTTAAGGGGGAAAGTTTGTAACGACCCAGAATTTCTGTCATTTGAAATTCGTATAATTAATTGATTTTAAATATTAACAAGTAAAATTTGTAAGTCGAATAAATTTTATTTCGAATATCTAGATTTAATTGGATAATTAAATTGATAATTTAATATTTGAAATTACAGAAATAATTGGAAATTGGGTTTAATGTGATTAAAATTGATTTATAAAGTTGTGTTAAATCATATTGGAGTTAGAATGATGTTATAGAACTTTTAAAATTGAATTAAAAGTTAATTTGTGGAAATTGAATATTTGAATATTTAATTGACGAGTGAAAATAGCCATTTTTCAAACAGTCATGGATTTCGACGAAACTAGTTTCATTGGATCCGTAATGTTAAATTATTGTAAGGTTTCAAATTTCGTATCAATCGGATTTACGGTTTGTCTGGGGCAAGCTAAAACGCACTGAAATCGGTTTGAGTGAATTTTAAATTTAAAATAGTCGATTTGAAAACCTATCTTCCAAATACTTTCGAATTGGCTCCCGATATATATTCCATTGCGTTCGGAATAGGGGTAAAACATTAAAAATGCCAGGTGGCACGCTTTGTTCGGAGTTCGGAAATTTCGGGATGAATAGTGTTTTGATATTTTCTATAAAAGGCCCCCTATTTTCACATTTTGCAACAAACCCTAGTTTCTAAGCTTCAGCCGCCACTATCAATTTTAATGGCCGAAATTTGCCAACCTTCTTCCACTAATTTCTTCAAATCCACACATTGATTCGAAAAACTTTCAACTACAATAGCATAGAGCACGACGAGAACTTTCAATTCAACGGTCATGATTGGAAACGATGAAGTGGATTGACGAGAATGTCGCCACAAGGGAATCACGGCCGTGTGCGTTTTTCAAGATAGGGGGTGTCGAGCTTCAAGTTGTTTCAGCCGATGGTAGAGCTTGGGTAGACGAGTTGAACGACATCATTTGATTGTCCTATAGACGAACGATGGAGGCTCGATAAATTCGAGCAAGGAGGCGGCAATGGGTTTTCTTGCGCGTGTATTAACCTGGGGAGGAAGAAGCATGAAGGTGCGACCTGGATTTACAACAAGGGGATGAATGGTCCAGATGCATTTTAGGTTTAAAAATAATAAAGATAATTGTATATTAATTTTTATTTAAATTCTTTTAAACTTTAAACTATCGTACCTTGTTCATACGAGGTCGAAAATTGACGAAACGAATTGCGTCGGGATCGTATTTTCGAATACTACGTAATGGAGCTGGATTGGGATTTCTAGAGCTAGTGAAAATTTTGGGTCAAATTAAACGCGCGTTTAGTTTTATTCGAATAGAACACTGCAACTGTATTGGAAGCAAGGTGAGAACTTCTCACTCAATCAAATTTGTTTCGATTTAAATTTTAAATAGTTAAATTTAAAATTGCTTGATTGAATGATGATTGCTATCTATTTTATTGAAATAGACCCTATACGCCGCATATTAAGCGGAGGTTATTATATTAAACACATATACCGCGATATTCCACCTTGAAGTGGAATTGGTATTATATATGTACTTGGAGTTGATTTTCCGCATTATATAGCGGATGAGACCCTATTGCGCCGCATAATAGCGGATAATATTTTATATAAACCCATGTACCGTGATATTCCGTCTTGAAATGGGATTGGTATTGAGCTAACATCTGTGATGCAGGGAAACGGGTTGGAGGGATCCAACTGGATTCCTCAAATAATTGAATTTGTTTCAATGTTGTGTGTTGATTATTTATAATCTCTATGTGATTATCTTTGTGATTGAAATCGTTAAAGGATAAAAATTTAGCCGAATATAATTTTGGTATCGTTAGATACCGGAAATAAATAAATATTTGATTTTTGAAAATTCAGGTTGAAGAATTTATCCCGAATACGGATTTTAAAGAGTTTGAAAAATAAAAGAATTATAAGTAATTTGCTTATAATTTGGATTTTGGCGTGTAAATGGGATATGGATAGAATTTGTTAATAAAGTGATTTTATAAGTTGAAGTCGTTATAAAATATAAATGGAATTTATAAACATTGTTTTATAAATCCGAAATCGACTTATTTTGATAAGTTAATTATTTTAGCTTATTAAAGGAGATATACCCATGATTTTGGACAGTGGATAATCCTTTAAAATAAAATGTGTAGAAATGTTGAATTTGGTAATGAAGTATATTCACGATTTTGGACAGTGAATAATATATTAAAGAAATGTTTTGGGGAAGTGATATTTTAAATAGAATTAAAACGATTTAAAGGTGTTTTAAAATGTATTAAGTATCGAAACTATAGATTTCAACATTCATTGTTGAAATAGACATTTTCGAGAAATAAGGAAATAAGGAAATAGAGATTTTATCACCCTTTGTGATGGGAAGTCCGGTCATGATTAGTGAATATCCGGATTGCAAGGGCTTCTTTGGAAGTGCCTTCGGTTCCGTTCGATCCTGGAACGGACTTGTATGGATGTGTGTCTGACGTTACAATTTGAGATGTAAAGCTAGTTTCTATCAAATACATTTCTGTTGGTGGCGGAGAATTTATTCTCTTAGCTTAGCACCCTTCTCTGAGACGTACGAGCTTAGAGGTTATGTAGTTGATGGTTACTAGTGATACATTCCCAATTTGGTAATGTGGCATACGAAGTGCTACTGATCATTTGTTGATCAAAGCATAACTTTTGTGAAAAGCGTAGCTTTGTGGACGAGACTTCGTCGGACCTCACACCCCGAAATGGTCAAAACAGGAAAGATGCAGCAAGGTTATAGGGAGTAGCGCCCCTTAGGGTATGTACATTTCCTTCTGGATAGAAGTGGTATCATAGTATGGAGCCCAGATACTTAACTTATGTGGATATCACAAATATATATGACTTTGTGATTGATGTTGGTTGAGGATCCTCGGATAAAGGTTGTTTACAACTGGGGGATGGCATACTCGTGTCAGTAGTTACCTACTTTTGCAGAGGTAACCCGATCTTGTGTTGGCAGAGATCCGGTTAGGCTCTCGGGGCGTCTCTCCAGAGGCGTACCCATGTGGCAATGGGAAGTTCCTTGGCCTGACCATTTTTTGAAAAATCCAAAGAAACAATACGAGCCTTATATGGTTTTAGTTGTATGACCTGTCATTTACTTATGGTGGTGCCCCACTGTTTAAATGGTAGCTATAGTAGGCATACGATAATGGTCGTATGTTGGCTAAGAAGTATATCATACTTTCGAAATGTTTTTCCCACACTTTGCACTTATAGTAATAATATCAAAGAAATTTGCGTATCAAGCATGTTTGACTATCATAAGGAGAAATCTCCTCCGATTCTGCGTTTCCATTGTGTGTGTGTGCGGAAGGCCTCATGGTAGTTTCATTTTCTAAAAGCATTGCGGATCTATATTTAAAATATTTCTTTGTTTTTTGTTAAAGATATAACTGTTTTAAGTTCTCACACCAGTCCCATGACTGACCTGGAGTTTATTGCTCTCTTCCTAAACTCTGGGTGCCCATTCTTTCACACGGGCAGTCTAGAGTCAGGTTATCAGGTCATTCTGGAATTCAGGAGTTGCTGTAGAGATCTGGAGGCAATTTGGAAGGCATGGCGTATCAACTAGTATATAGTATTTCTTTTCCGCTGTTTGTCGTTGTAAACTCTGATAATGTAATGTAATATGATGTAATGTAATAACTGATATAGTTCTTTGTTTTAAAGATATTCATTTATCTATTATATGTTGTTCCGCTACGATTGTGAGATTCTGATATTATTCTGTTGCTTCTTCTTCCTCACTTCTTCTATCGTTTTCTTCTTCTTAAACCCTAAGGGTTCGGTTTTCCGGCATTGAATTGTTCGGCAGTTGATACAGTGGACGTATTAATGTCGACTTTTGTGAGTCGAAAATCCCTTCCTTACAAAAATCTTTAAAGTAAAATTTATTTAATTAATTATAGAAGTAATCACTTAAAGATTAAATTGACATTTGATTTAGAAAATAGGTATTTAAAATAATTATACCTTATCTACTAATTTTATTATAAAGTTAGCTTGAACTTGGAATTTTATATGAGACATTTATACGATATTTTCATAACTAATATTTAAATAAATGTTTTAAAATAATTTTATCTAAATGTTTCCAAGTATATATTTTGGATAAGTGATTTAAAGTATTTTAAAGTATTTGAACTCGGTAGACTTTCAGTGGGAATAAATAAATAATATCAAGAATCTTATTCCGCGAGTGAAAAGTGATTTGAAATTTGTTTTCAAATAGTTGAAGGGTTAAAAATATATATCTTGCGAAGGTATTTTGAAAATAATAACTGGGAAATTATTTAAATCTTGGTGATTGTTGTGAATATTTATTGATAGTTAAATAACTGACTATCAATACTGGCCTTTAAATGGCATTAGAATTTCAATGCGATCGGGAGTCGAATTCCAAATGGATATTCGAAACCCACATTGAACCTTTGTGATTGTGGTGAATCTTTTATTTAAAAAGAACAAAGTGGAAATTGTTGTGATTTGTTGGAATTTGAATATAACACTTATTTTTAAAAATAAGCGCTCATTATTCGAATCAGTCGGGAGAGGATCTTGTGTCATAAAACCCATTCCGAATAATGATACGATGAAATGCGATTGCATTTGAAGACGGTGTTGAAGACCGGGTATTTTCAAAAGCGAAAGGATTGCCTGTCGAATGTCTCTGCACTGGGTTGCTCCGATATAGATATTTTATCACCTTTGTGATGGGGATTCCGGACGTGATTTGTGAATATCCGGATTTGCAAGGGCTTCTTTGAAGTGCCTTCGGTTCCGTTCGATCCTAGAACAGACTTGTATGGATGTGTGTCTGACGTTACACTTTGAGATGTAAAGCTGGTTTTTATCAAGTACATTTCTGTTGGTGGCGGTGAATTTATTCTCTTAGCTTAACACCCTTCTCTGAGACGTACGAGCTCAGAGGTTATGTAGTTGATGGTTGCTAGTGATATATTCCCAAATTGGTAACGTGACATACGAAGTGCTGCCGATCATTTGTTGATCAAAGCATGACTTTGTAAAAAGTGTAGCTTTGTGGATGAGACTTGTCAGACCTCACACCCCGGAAATGGTCGAAACAGGAAAGATGCGGCAAGGTTATGAGGGTCGCGCCCGTTAGGGTATGTCATTTCCTTCTGGAAAAGGGTGGTATCATGGTATGGAGTCCAGATACTTAACATATGTTATTGCCGCAAATTTTATTATACTTTGTGGTTGTTGCTTTGTGATTGAGGATCCTCGGATAAAGCTCCCAAAGGGCCGGGGAGTGGCATACTCGAGTAGTAGTTACCTAGTTACAAAGGTAACCCGGCCTTGTGTTGGCAGAGATCCGGGTAGGTTCTCTGGACGTCCCTCCAAAGGCGTACCCATGTGGCAGTAGGAAGTTCCTTAGCTTGACCATTTGTTGGAAAGCTAAACTCCAATACGCGCCTTGTACGGTTTTAGTTGTATAACCTGCCATTTACTTATGGTGGTCACCACTGTTTAGATGGTAGCTATAGTATGCATAGTTCGGAATGTCTATACTAGCTAAGATTAATATTATACTTTCGAAATATTTTCTGCACTATGCACTAATAATAATATCAAAGGATTTTGCGTATTAAGCACGTTTGACTATCATAAGGAGAAATCTCCTCCAATTCTGCGTTCGCATTGTGTGTGTGGCGGGAGGCCTTATGGTAGTTTCATTTTCTAAAAGCATAGTGGATTTCTTTTTATTTTATTGTGAAAATAACTATTTTTAAGATCTCACACCAGTCCCATGACTGACCTAGAGTTTATTATTCCCTTTCTAAACTCTGGGTGCCCACAATTTTCCACACGGGCAGTCTAAAGTTAGGTTATCATTATTCGGGAGCAAAGTCAAGAAGTTGCCGTGGAAATCAGGAGTTGGAGCTGGATAGCAAGGCGTATCACTTATAGATGTAATATCTCTTTACGCTATTTGTTGTTGTACACTTTGATAATGTATGTGATGTAATGTAATAACTGATATAGTTCTTTGTTTTAAAAATATTCATTTATCTATTATATTTGTTCCGCTGCGATATGTGAGATTCTGTTATTGTTCTATTTCCGTTTCTTTTTCTATCTTCTTCTTCTTAAACCCTAACGGTTCGGTTTTACGGCATTCGACTGTTCGGCATTTGATATAGTGGACGTATTGATGTCGACTTTCGGGCGTCGAAAAATCGGGTTGTTACATGTATATTCTTCATATATATATATTATTTCCTTTACACACCAAGTTATCCATAAATTTTAGACCACCTTTGGTTTTCAATTCAGAACAAATTTCTTTAAATTTTCAAACAACTCTTGTTTGAAATAGGACCCTTTCATTCAAATACATTAAATAATATTATTTATTATTTCTTTATTACTTTGAAACAATTTTCAAATTTCTGGACCTAAAACTTCACAATTTAGATCATCTTAAGTTTCAATTTATAAGTCATACTTACCTAAATGTTTTACTTTAAAACATTTCATTATTAAATACAACAACCATTTATGATAATAACCAAGATTATCATATCTGGAAACCAATTCATTATTATCTTATTCTGAAACTCTTCCCCAAATTCAAGATTTTAATTTCAGTTTGAATCCATTTCAAACTTATCTTTATTTAATTTCAATTTGGTTTTATTCCTATTACCACTTAATTTAATTCCAATAATTTAACAACCAATTACCTTAATATTTATTCAGGAAGAAAAATTGCTTTATATATATCAAAATATAACCTTATATAAAAATCATTATTTTTAAAACCATTTAAAATCTATGTATAAGGAAATAACAAGTACGCTCTCTTATATATATATATATACACACTCAACTCATTCTAGGGTACCATTGGCCCTATCCTTAATGAGTACACCCATCAGAGCCAAGGTTCTCGCTTAACTTTCAACTCTGATACCAAATGCAATGACCGAAAATTTTCGATCTCGAAAATTCCAAATGGTTAGGAAAAGAAGAAAAGAGATAGAGGAAGAAACATAAAAACAAGTCACGGAATCTCACATTCGTAGCGGATCAAAATATAATATCAAATAATAGCAGTTATATAAAGAAAACTGTATCCGTCAATTTATATTTATACATCAGAGTTACAACCAATACACAAACACTGGACAGTTAAAATCAACATGTTCTAGAATTACAAACAATAATATACCTAGCGGAATACTCTATATGTTCCTACCATCCAGCACGTCTCCTGAGCTCTAGAATGTCCTTCCTGAAAATTTGTAATACTCAGTATGACCTGAGCATTACATCAAAGAACACCTGGGTCAGGCTGGAAACCAACATGAATAAATCCATCTAACATGAAATACAATTGCATTACTTATTTAAAACCCGGGGGTAACTCGTACTTACTATGAGTTCTTAACTTGTTATAATCAACACTTATTTCACAAATCAACCTCTAGTACCCTTAGTTAGTTTAAATGGTCCAGTCATTTAAATTTATCCCATTCCAGCCTATTTGATGCACATATCAAATACTTAAGGATTATTGAAGATTATAAATCAAAGTGGTTTCGGGTATTTTCTAATACCCGACCCCGGTCTCTTCGAATTCAATGTCAACTTAAGCCAAATTATTCAAGTGAATACAATTCAAATTTAAATACAGGACGTCACTTTACACAGCAATTTATCTCAATAGATAACCACATTATCTCTGTTCAATCCCAAACATATCATATCACCAATATTTCATATCAGAAAAATCAACCAATTATTCGCAAGATTAATTAGTCACGACATTTCTAATTAAATTAATTACTTCAATCACCTTTAGATCCTACTTACTAAATCATTAATTAATTAGAAACCAATTAATTAATCATCCTTAATTAATTATCTCTTGATTACATTAAGTAATTATTTTTTTATTTGATTACACCAATTAATTGTCCTTTACTATTCTCATAAATCATATATACCATGCGTAATCTCATACAAGTAATTACCTTTTAATTAATTTACATTAAGTAACTAACTATTCTTAATTACTTACATTAATTAATTTTATTCATTAATTTTCCAACTTATTTAATTATCCTTGATAATTACTTAAATTAATTATGTCTAATTAACTAATATCCTTAATTACTTAAGTTAATTATAAACCCTTTTATTACTTATATTAATTAATGATTTTAATTAATCACATTGACTATTTATCCGTCAAATCAATACCTTAATTGATTTAGGATAACTATTATCTTAATTTAACTACTGGATCATTATTAATTTCCAAAGAAACAAAATCATATAACTAACTTATTATTTTTAACTTTGAAACCCTTGACTTAAAAATACGCTGGTCTAAACCTAAAAAAAACCCCGAGCTAACTTAATACTCGAATTAACAACTAAGTATTTTTAAAAATATTTCTTACCAATATCTTTTACTTCATTTTATTCTTACTCCTATTTCCTTAACTATCTTTTATACCTTTATATAAATTAATTTCTAAACCCAACCGGTCCATTATCTTTGACCCACCCAAAATCAAGACCTACGAGAACAACGAATCCCTTCCTCCCATCCACTTATCATCAGCAAACACTCAAAATCGATCTATAGCCTTGAACACGAAGACGTTAACGATAAAACCCTCATCTTTCCTGAATCATTTACACAAAACAAAACAACGGCTACACACGAAAATGCGTGCACGTGCATATGGCATCGATGACATTCTGACCAACTCTGACGTCATCCAAAGATGTCGTTGATCACCCTGATACACCTCAGCTACCCAGATCCCTCACGAACCCCTTGATTTGAATTTGAACAAATTCGACACCCAACAGAAAACATCCCATCACCAAACTTCCCAGTATCGCCACCTCACATCATTGGTGACCATGAAACTTCGGCTAAAGCTTCGGCATCCTTCCCTTCAGCTAAATTGCCTACACCGCACCTTCCAATCGTCACCGCAATGCCAAAAATGCTCGAAAACTCACCACAACTCAAAACGAACTGGAAACCCTACTAAGGCTTCCCCTCGTCGCCACAGCAATCGGAAAAATATGGCATCATTTTTCCCGTGTCCGCCTACCCATGACCTAACTCCGATAAAAAAACCCTACCCTACCGAGCCCCGCAGTCGCCAGGATTTGACCAAAAACCCAATTTCGTTTATCACGAAATTCCCTCCCAACCTATAACTTAAAAATCTTGATAAAGTTTTTAAAAATCATAATTTTTAATGTCGAGTAAGATTATAAAATCAAAACAAATAAATTAACAATCGATTTTTTCCAATTCTAATGGATTTTTAATGCTCTTGCTTGATTACTGAAGTCTGCTTGATACTTATGCTCAAGTATGATTTTAAAAAATTTAAACAAGAGGATATAACCAACTTTCATCTAAAAATCATCACATAAATCTGTTTACAACATAAGATAAAAAAATTCTTGAATTTATTGATCCTGTATTTAGTCTGTATATACTAACAGAAACATTCATATGGATATTCACTGACATGCACACCAATATATCCTTATATATATACATATAATTATATAAAACAATCATACAATCACTAATTTACTTCAAGATCACATCATGTAACAAGACTAAAACCGATTAAAAACTTGTTTACTCACTTGTTATAAGATGAAGAACAGGGACTTAAATCTAAGATGCTCTGATTTTTAAAAACTGGAATCATTGATCTTTGAAAACTTAATTGTGTTGCTTAGTTGAGTTGATCCTGCTTAAATCTAAGATGAAATTATTTTGCTTGCTGAGATGATCCAAGCTTTGATAATTTTTCTGGTTTTGAAAATGTTTACTGGCTTTTTTTTTAAAAAATGACAAAAATATAAAAACCTGGTTTAGTTTCTTTGATTTTTATTTTCATTACAAATTTGAAATGAAAACATATTGGCCACTTGTAAATTGCATGGCATATAAGTTAGAATTGTCAAACAATGAATTTATTGATTACAAATGTTGATTCTATGCATTTTAAAACTTACAAATATATAAAGCCTTATTTATAAATTTCTTATGTTTATAAATTTTGGGTTTTATGTGTTTAGATTATATATAAACTATACTTAACACATGTGTAATTAAGAAAGAAGAATATTAACTCTTTGATTAATTCTTGTTTAAATATTATTTTTCAATTGTTATACTTGTATATTTTTATGTTAAATGATTTACATTTGTTAGTTTGGGTGTTAACATCTTAACACTTGTCTTTATTTTATTTAACATGTTTTTATAAAGCTAGGGAATTTATTTTACTATTTAATAAATATTTTTCCTTAATTTATAAAATAAAATTCTTCAAAGAAAATAAAATAATATAAAACAAATCTTATTCATATATTTTGAATCCAGAATATTTTAAAATATCTATCTTTTGAATTCAAATTCAAATTCAACTTATAATCAACTCAAATATAAACAAACACAAAATTAAATTTGTAAGAGAATAATTCTATTTAAAAATATATTTATATGTATAAACGACACATTATTATCATTATTTGAAAATATTAATTTTTCCAATTTAAATAATTATATTAGGAGGATTATCAAACCAATACTTATTCAGATGTATATTTTTTGTACCAAATTTTTTTATTTAACTTATAAATCGGTATTTCTACTAATTAAATCCAGTTAATTTATCAATTACAGATGTCCAAAAATCCGGGTTATCACATAAGAAGTAAAGAAAGATGGAGGAAGGGAGGATCATGGGGAGGCCGAGCCTTATTGATGTTGTTGGAATGTTTGGCCAAGAGCAAAGAAGAGGGAAAGACATGTGGTCGATAGAAAGTGGAAGTGAGGTGATGGTCGAGCATAAAAAGTGAGGTGGAGTTGTTTAGGTGATGGTTTGGTGAGTTAAGATAATTTAGTAAAGTGTTGGATTAAATGAATGTTTGTAGGAAGTTAAACGATTTGGTTAAAGGTGAGTATTCATATTTTAAGTTACTAATTCCTAAAAATATTTCAAGTTAATTACATAAAAAGTTTGGTGTATGTTGGATGATTAAAAGTTTGATAGCTTAGTTGATATTATGGTTGATTATATGTTTATGACGTGAATGATAACTTGGTTTGATAAAAGATAAGTGAGTTGTTAGTAAGTATAGTTAATTCAGTGGAAATTAAATCCATATATATGTGTGTATAGAAATTATTTAGCCTCTTAATGATATCAAAATATCTAAAAAGATTGAAAATGATATTATAATAATATGATATTATAATATGAAATGAAATGAAATGAAAAATGAGTTTGAAATAATTAAAATATTGTTTTAAATGATTTCAAATAGATTAAATATGGTTTAATAGAAGTTTGAAGTGTTTCGGACAAGTTCCGAAGCAATTCACAAAATTGGTCAAAATCGAGCTTGTCGCGTAGCGGCAGTTCGTAAATTTCAACTCGTAACTTCAAATTAATATAGAGAATGATTTATAAGTCGGATTTCTTTGAAATAATTTTTTTTTTGGTCCACAATGATAATAGTTTTCCAACGAAGAAAGAAAATCAAAATTTCATCAAGTAGAGTTTGAAACATGTCCAAAACAGTTTTCTAAAAACATCGCGGTTTTGCAATTCAGAATCCAAAAAGGGATTTCTTTATAAATGATATTTTTAAATGATTAATAATATGAAATAAATTTGAAATGGAAGATATGAATTTCAAATATTAAAAAGTTGTTTAAATCAAATAAGCTTATAAAGCACTTTCCGCAGCACTTTTATGCTGCCGTTTCTACGACTTTTTAAAAGAAGGTTTAAACTTAACGATTTTTCTTAGAATCAATTATAAATGTTTTTAAAAGGTAAATTAAGAGTTTAAAAGATAATTTGTAATATTATAATCAAATCCAAAATAAAGCTAATAACTGAGTATGCGGAAACGGCTCGTACATTTGTCCCGCCTGTGAAATCTGATAAGATAAGGTTTTTAACTAGAGTTAGGGATGGAGCAACCAGTACCCTGAACTTGCCTGACCTATATTTTGGAATAGATCGAAAGGAAAGCCCGAATGCTCTAAAAGATTATATTTAAGTTTTTCCAAGATAAAATAAAAGAAACAAATTCTTTGAATGTTAATTAACCACTTAACATCTTTTATCCGATGATTTGTACGAAGGAACCAGGACCAGATTTGGTTGGTTCCTATCTGAAAATCCATGATCGAATTTAGGTGATTCCTATCTGAAAATCCCTTCACACTAATTTTCAATGTTGGGCGGATTCTCGCCCAGAAGGCCACGAGACCGTGAAGCGTCATGTCCCATGCACATTTGAAACCAACAGGCACAGTAGGCGTCATCTCCTTGCACTCAAGTGCTCATGTCCATTCGGAACCTCCTTGTACCATGGTCCATTCGGCATCCATGAACCCAAGTTCATTCGGCGTCCATGCCCTCAACTTCATTCGGCTCTCTCCTCTCATGTCCATTCGGCACCAGCTCAACACCGGACCACACAATGCCGGTTCAATACTCCACATCTCCACCGGACCACACAATGCCGGTCCAAGCTACAACTCCCACTCCACTACCGGATCAACCCCCTACCGAGCCAACCTCATTCGGTCCCCCACTCCATTCGGCAAGGCACAACCACCATTCCATTTGGCATGAACCATGGCCGAACCAACTCCACTGCCACTCCAACACCACCACCGGACCAAGGGATGAAGTCACCATGAAGTCACCATCACCAGTCCAAGCTCCATGCCGAATGAAGCCTCGCCAAACCAGAATGCTACCAGGCCAGATTGGTCCAGCCCAGGCCCGCTAGCAGCCATATACTTCCAAGACCCCTGCCCCCTACCTCACTCTATAAATAGAGGGGCAGGGGTACAACAATGGCAGACAAGTTTGAGAGCTCAAGCAAGGAAGGAACTTTCAAACTACTTTCATATACTAATTTACGAAGCATTGTACCTGTAATCTGAAAGGAAGAAGATAATAACATATAAAGTGGACGTAGGCACATTCTGGCCGAACCACTATAAATCTGTGTGTCTTTTACATTTCAGCCCCTACTTCTTTCATATTTACATACTCATCTAAAATTACTGAAAATCACATATAATCAACTAAATAATACGACTTGGGGGTGTTTGTCCATTTTTTGTGCAAACATTTTTGGTGCTTTCACTGAGAGTTGAACTCAGACTTCATCTTCTCCCACTCAACCTTCTTCCTAACAACATCACTCGTTGCTTAGAAATCATGCCTTCCAAACAGAGAAGGGATGTTAACAAAGGAAAGAACATCGCAACTAGCAGCCTTCCAGATCCAGCAATCACAGATCAGCCCATTTCAACAGCAGTACCAGATGAAAATCAGGAAAATCCAACTGGTCCCGCAACGGAACAACCAATCACTAGGGCAGATCTGGATAGGGTTGTGGCTGAAGTAACTAACCGCTTCACATCCCAACAAGAAACTTTGGTGGACCAACTCATGACACGCTTAAGGGATGCTGAAGAGTCCAACCGCAACACTGAATCATGGGGTGAATCCCAATCCGGAGGATCCCGGAGGCAACAAAGGTCTTCACTCTTCGAACAAGCTATCAACAGGAGAAACGATGATAGGGGCCGCGCCCGGACTCAGCCCGAATTCCGACTCGAGGAGGCCCTTGGAACCGAACCTAGCGGGGGAGGCACCAGGCGAGGGTCGGATGTAGCTGAGCCAGTCATGCCACCTAATCATAGAAACCCCGCTGAACGGAGCCGAGCTAGAACCCAGCCCGAAGTTGACCCCATGGATGTGCTCGAAACAGAACCCCACAGGGGAAGATCAAGGCAGGGGGCAACTGTAGCTGGTCCTAGCGTGCATCCAAGCAGCCAAAGACAACCATTGGATAATGCTAGAGGTGATAGACTGTACCATCCCTACAGGACATCTGGACGAGATAGATCCCGCAGGGAAGAACCGAGCTCATTTTTGTCCGCTCCAAGTTCTGACGAACGAATGGCACGATTATTCAGAGAATGTGTCCAACGGGAGCAAAGGGACCGGGGAATAGGCGCTAGGGTCACCAGTCCCTTTACCCGAAATATCGAAACTGCCGTCACTCCCCGGGAATGGAAAATGCCAACCATGGAACCTTACAAAGGAACTTCCGACCCCATCGTACACCTGCAGAGATACACCCAACATATGCTCATGAGTGGAGCAACAGAAGGAGTATTATGTAAATGCTTTCCGCTATTCCTATCAGATCTAGCTACCTCCTGGTTCTGCCATCTACCCCAAGGATCCATCAGCTCATGGGAGATGTTAAAAGAAAGGTTTATTAGCCAGTTCCGCATCCATGTGGAACAACCCAAGGATGCTTATTCTCTATCCAATGTCAAACAGAAATCCGGAGAGACGCTGCAACAATATCTAACACGGTTCAACGCCGCAGCGGCAGCAGTTCAAGATGCCGATGAAAAACTCACTCTAATGGCCCTCTGTAGTGGTGTACATCCAGACACCAAGTTTGCCAGAAGATTAACTAAGGAAAAACCAGCTACCTTGCCTGATTTCTTCCATGAAGCTGGAAAGTATATGAGACTTGAAGACGCTGCTACGGAGAGGCAGTCCGGGCAACAAGGCAAGATAGTTCAGGACAAGGTTCCCACTGCAGCTAAGGACGCTCGAAGAAATGAATCTAGAGACAATGCTGGGGGCAGAAAGGTTGAGAAGCGCCAATATCGACCAGGGCCAAGATTTGACTCCTATACTCCTTTGAATGAAACAATCGAAAACATCTACCTAGCCACTCAGGGCGAACTCGGATACAAGCGCCCCCCGCACAAGAAAGAATCAGATAACGCACTCAAGTCCGGAAAGTTCTGTCGCTTCCACGAATCCCACGGACATGACACCAATGAATGCCACCATCTTCGGGACTTGATCGAAGAACACATTAGAAGAAGGAGACTGGAACGTTATGTGAAAGGTCAGAACAGGACTCCAACTCCTGCCAATGAGAACTCAAAGCAACCCCTCCCAGAAGTAGGCGGAGGGAATCGCAACAATCACAACACCAGTGGCTCTAGTCAAGAGAAGATAGTGGTCCTTACCATCTCAGGAGGACCACACATTGCCGACAGAAGTTGGGCAGAGATGGAAAGGTACGGCAAGTCGCTTAGAAATGCCGAAGGATATGTTAACTCCATTACGGAGGAACGCCACCCGAAACGAAAAGAAAACAATGACATTGTATTCAGTAGGCATGATTTGGAAGGGAGACAGTACCCACATATGGATCCCATGGTCATCTCTGCCTGGTTTGGTCCAGCTAAAGTTTTTCGGATTCTAATAGACACAGGAAGCTCCGTTAATATCCTGTTCAAACATGCTTTCGACAAAATGAAGTTATCAATGAAGGATGTATCCCCCTGTGACAAACCACTGCACGGTTTCACTGGAGATGCAAAGATGCCCCTCGGGCAACTTGACCTCTTCGTCGAAATAGGAAGTCATCCCCGCTCCGTTGTGCGAAAACAAACGTTCGTACTAATAGAAAACCACTCGGCTTACAACGCTTTCTTGGGAAGACCAGCCTTGTCTGACTTTCAGATTGTATTAGCCCTCTGGTGCCTGAAAATGAAATTTCCAACAGACAACGGAGTAGGAGAAGTAGAAGGAGATCAAGATGCTGCCCGAGACTGCTACGTAACTGAACTTCGCAATAACCGCAGAAAGAATAAAGGAAAAGATGCAGAGACTACTCTCTGCATGAAAAGCTTGGAGGCATAGCAACTAAAGAAAGCCCCTCCTCTTCGATACACAAGCGATCCCTTCAATGAACTAGACCCCAGGGATAAAGAGGAGGAGGCTACCGCCGAGCCTGCAGAGGCTATGGAATTCGTATCGGTAGATAAGCATGATTCAAGTAGACTATTAAAAATCGGATCTCAGCTGGAAACGGAATTGAAGGATCAACTCATTGACTTTCTCCGCCACAACTTAGATGTATTTGCGTGGACTCATGCCGATATGACAGGAATCTCCCCAGACATAGCATGCCACATGTTGAACATCGATCCCACCAAGGTACCAGTAAAGCAGAAAAAGAGGAGCATGGGGGCAGAGCGATCGGCAGCCCTTGATGAGGAAGTAAAGAATCTACTTGCTAATGGCTTCATACGGGAAGCCATCTACCCAGAATGGATCGCTAACCCAGTGCTAGTAAAAAGGCCAATGGAAAGTGGCGAACATGTATTGACTTCTCCAATCTGAATGACGCTTGCCCGAAAGACTGCTTCCCACTTCCCCGAATTGACCAACTCGTAGACAGCACAGCTGGGCACGAACTCCTATCTTTTATGGATGCATACTCCGGATATAACCAGATCCCCATGCACGCCCCCGATCAGGACCACACTAGCTTCATCACCGACCGCGGATTATATTGTTACAAAGTAATGCCTTTTGGACTCAAAAATGCTGGAGCTACCTATCAACGCCTCGTCAACAAAATGTTCGCAGAGTTGATAGGACAAACTATGGAGGTATATGTGGATGACATGTTGGTAAAGTCCAAGAAAGCCAACGACCATGTAAGCCATCTGGACGGTACATTTCAGGTACTTCGCCGATATGGAATGAAGCTGAATCCTCTAAAGTGCTCCTTCGGAGTATCATCGGGAAAATTCTTAGGATTCATCGTCCACGCCAGAGGAATCGAAGCAAACCCTGAACAAATCCGGGCTTTAAAAGAAATAAGGATACCTTCCACTCGAAAAGAAATGCAGAGCCTAAACGGAAAGGTGGCCGCCCTGAGCAGATTCATTTCCAAGGCAACTGACAAGTGTGTCCCTTTCTTCGAAGCACTCAAGAAAGACAAAGGGAGGTTCGAGTGGACCGACGAATGCTTAAAAGCCTTCCTCAACCTAATCAAACACCTTCAGAGACCACCAGTACTCTCAACTCCAAATGAAGGTGAAGTGTTATACCTATACCTCGCTGTATCATCTCATGCTCTAAGCGCCGCCTTGGTAAGAGAAGAAGACCGCACACAACGCCCGGTTTACTTTGTAAGCAAGAGATTTACAGGGGCAGAAGCCAGATATCCTAAACTTGAGAAGTTAGCATATTGTTTATTGATCGCGTCACGAAAACTGCGACACTACTTCCAGTCTCACTCCATCAGGGTTCTAACCGATCAACCACTAAGACAGGTGCTCCATCGTCCTGACACTTCTGGGCGACTCCTCAAATGGTGCATCGAACTAAGTCAGTATGATATCACCTACCATCCCCGCACCGCTATCAAAGGACAAGCCATGGCTGATTTCATTGCCGAATTCACTACCAACGAAGGCAAGGAACAATCCGAAGTAGCAAAAAACATCAAATGGAACCTCTTTGTAGACGGAGCATCAAACGAACAAGGCTCGGGGGCAGGTATTGTGATCATCACCCCCAGGGGAAGAAAGTTGTACTATGCATTAAGATTGGAGTTCACGGCCACTAACAACGATGCTGAATATGAAGCAGTAATAGCAGGATTGGAACTGGCCCTAGAAATTGGAATCAATTCCTTATGTATTCATAGTGATTCTCAGCTTATCGTAAACCAGGTACTAGGAGAATTCCAGACTCGAGGAGAACGACTCACAGCATACCTAAAGAAAACCAGACTGCTGCTCGATCGATTGGACCATTATCTAATCAAACACATTCCTCGAGAAGAAAACCAAGAGGCAGATGAACTTGCAAAGCAAGCTAGTATGAAGGACAGCATCATTTCCGGAGCACTAGCAATCTCAAGGCAGCTAGCCCCGAGTTTCGAACAAGCGAATCTGATAACTGCAATCGAAGAAGGAACCTGGATGACTCCTATCCGGAAATATTTGCAAGATGGCATACTACCCGACAGGCGTGACGAAGCCAAGAAGATCTTGAGGAAAGTTCCCCACTACACAATACAAGAAGGCATCCTCTACCTGCGTGGCTTCTCTAGCCCCCTATTAAGATGCGTCGCCGGAAGGGAAGCCAAGGAGATATTAACAAACATCCATCAGGGAGGATGCGGAGATCACACTGGAGGACAGACTTTGGCAAGAAAGATACTCCGATATGGATATTACTGGCCCACACTAAACAAAGATGCCCTAGACTTCGTTAAGAAATGCGACAGATGTCAGAAGTTCGCCAAGATCCCTCGACTACCCACAAACGAAATTACTCAAATGACCAGCCCTTGGCCCTTTGCTGTATGGGGAGTTGACTTAATTGGCGAACTGCCAACGGGCCGAGGCGGAGCCAAATATGCTATAGTGGCAGTCGATTATTTCACCAAATGGGTGGAAGCGGAACCTTTAAATAAAATATCTTCAGCAAAAGTTATCAACTTCTTGATCAAAAACATTCTGTGCAGGTATGGAGTCCCCCTCAAGATCGTATCAGACAACGGGCTCCAATTTGACAGCGAAGAATTTGCCGACTGGTGCCAAGAGCATGGAATTCATAAAAGCTTCTCATCAGTAGCTTACCCTCAGGCAAACGGGCAAGTTGAAGCTGTCAACAAAATTCTCAAAACCCTAATCAAGAAGAAACTTGAAAAGTCAAAAGGCGCTTGGGTGGACGAACTTCCTACGGCACTATGGGCATACCGCACATCTTTCAGAACATCAACGGGACATACTCCTTTCTCTTTGGCATATGGATCGGAGGCAATGCTCCCAGTTGAGACTATTGTGCCTTCCCACCGTAGGATCCACTACAACCCAGAAGAAAACGAAGAACTCCTCCTCATGTCTTTGGATCTGATTGAGGAAAGGAGAAACGATGCAGCACTCAAAGCAGCAGCTCACAAACAAAAAGTGGCAGCACTATACAATTCCAAAGTCAAGCATCGCAGCTTACAAGAAGGAGATCTTGTCCTCAGGCGAATCTTTCCGCGCCCCGGGGCACTGGACCCCATCTGGGACGGACCATATGTAATTCACAAAGATCTCCACAACGGAGCTTACATTTTGTCAACAGTGGACGGAGAGGTGTTCCAGAGGGCATGGAACATCCGACACCTCCGTCGATACTTTTCTTAACTTGTACTGCCCATATGAAGTGAATTAACAAAGAGAATCAGTGGACGTAGGCATTTTCGTGCCGAACCACTTTAAAAAATCTTGTCTCTTTTTAACTTGTTCCTTTATGTCTTGGCTACTTGTTAAGTTTTATCCCTTTCTGTTGAACAAAATCCTATGGCATCTCCACTCAAGACGCACCGCGGCCTCATCTGGACTAGGCCTAACAGGTACGCTACGATTCTATGCACTCGCCAATGAGACTCTTTTGCTCCAGCATCCCTCTGCTGCGGGTTAACTCATTGCGCGCCTGCCCTCAAAGCCAACTGTAATGAGCCGATTATAAGTCATCATGAAGGCCGACTATAGCCGATGGCAGCTCATTACGGCGTTCGGCTCGTCGGTAACTGTGAACCTACTTTAAGCCCCAACATAAGGTGTGGCCAGCCAGGGGTAGTTCACGGCCAACGGCACCCACGCTAGCCGGCCACGGTAAATCGAATAATACCCACGATTACGGACCATAATGGTTCGGGTAGTTACCGTGCGCGATCTCGGCTCCGATGTGTCTTAAGTGCGGCTGTGGTAAAAAAGAAAACTCCCCGCGGAGGCGTAAGATGGGTGACAAATGTCTCCAAGACCCACAGCTAGGGAAAGTGACTACAAAACCCGTTTGCCACGAACTTAAGCACATCGACGGCCTTCCGTGACTGGAAGTTTTACTTTTACTATATTTCCATTTCATTTAAATATTTTTCTCCTATCCTGTATAACAAACTCTAAAGTACAGGAAACCAAATAGGAAGCATTCACTCATGAGGCTCTAAGCCTGCGTACTGGGTGGCAGGGCGCTCAGCTATACCCGTAAACAGTTACACAAGACACTCAAAGCTACCGCCTGCGAATAAAACATAAAGGGCGGTACTCTCTTCTCTTGTACATAAATGCGTAACTATAGCTTATTCATACACTGACATTGCAAAACGTGAAGTTATATTTCAAGCAAAAACTTAACATCAAACACAACTAGAATCACAGGCATATACATAATTATACTTCTCACACGGCACATAAAGATAGCAACAACATTTAAACATGACAAAATCAGCTTATATTATGAGATCACACGAAGTTATTCTTTGCAAATAATTTTATTACAGTTGCATGTCAAAGACTAACATAAACAGTGATAAAAAAGAAACAAAAAGATGGCAGATGCATCCACACTCCATCACCAACTCCCCCAGCCTACTTAGCCGCAGGATCAGAGCCCCCAGCATGTGGATCTGAAGTCCCACCTGTCCAGATCAGAAGAGGAATTCATTAAACGAACGATCAAGTTATGAAAACACGGAAAGAAAAGAAAGGGAAGAGAATAACTCACCAGCATCCGCCGCTTGATCCTCATCATCCAACTGCACGCCCGCTTCCTCTGCAGCGAGCAGCCGCATCCCCTCTTTCACCGCCGCTTGCTCCTCCTTTGAGAACTGAGCAGTAACCGCACTCAAGTTGAAAGCCTCTCCGCCTTCCTTACCCGCGTTCACCCTGGCCTCCTCTAAAGCCTGGAGATACACCTTGGCCATGACCCGAGGGTAATCGTCCATCCAAGACAAGCCGCCCTCCTTCCAAGTGTGGAAGTACATATCCTGCAGCATCTCATCCATCATCCCCTCGTTTTCCTCAAACTCCCTCACCCGGGCCTCGGAAGCTTGCAACTTGGCGACGGCGACGTCCCTCTCCGACTGGTATCTCAAGCAGTCAGCCTGGAGTGACCTCCTCATTTCCTCTTCCTTCAACCTGAGGGACCTCCTCATCTCCTCCATCTCCTCCTTCAACTCGGCCTGAGCCATCTCCGCAGCCTCGAGCCTCCCTGACAACTCCTCTACCCGCTCGAGATCCGCATTTCGAACCTCATCCACCGTTGCGATAGCTATGTTAATCCGCTCCCTGCAAGCGACCTCCATCTTCCGTAATTCCGCCCTACTGGCCTTCTCCATGGTCTCTTTCAGACGCTTGGAGGCTTCCTCATGCTGGGAAATCTGGATGGCTTGGTCGGCGAGCTGCTTGGCCTGATCGGCAACCTTTAACCTCAACCGAATGTTAGCACTCCCGATCTCTTCCCCGGCCTTGACCAACTTAGCATGATGCTCCATTAACTTCTTGGTCTCTGCGGCCACCCGGTCGATATTAGCCTTGGCCTCATCCCCCATGGTGACTACCCGTGTAGTAAGTAAATCAAGATCTAAAGATTTGGCCTCGTCCAGCACCCTTACCATGGGGTTGCGGGGAAGGAGGTGTTCGCCCGTGGTCTCATCGAATGAAATGTCCCGAAAGCTTGGGTCTAAATCAGGATGGCCAGCAAAAGGGTCACGAGGCACGGGGCGAGGCGCATCGGGACGCCTTATATGAATGACAGTAGGACTCTTGGAAGGAGGAGGAGGGGGGCCGGGCTCCGTGCTCTCCTCCGTAGTATCACGAGGAGGCTGAGTAGGAGGCTGCGAACCAGGGGACGACTCAAATAAGGAACGGCTCCGCTTCCTTTTCTGAATGCCCTCTTCGATGACCCCAAGAAGAGGGCGGTACTTGACTACGTCCCCAGTGCGATCAGTAGAAGGTTTCGCAGAAGCTCTCCTCGACTTAAATTGTTCAAGGCGATGTCGAACATCCGACGTTTTAACCGCCTGGCCTACCCCTGGAATAAAGAACAAGTGTTACGAACATACAATAATCCGCAATTCAAAGAATGTGCTAAGTTAAAAAGAAAGAAAAGTGAGGAAACACATCTATTATACAAACCCGGCGAAGGAGTGGGATACTGCAATAAGTCCTGGATCTCATTCCAGGACGGAAGTGAACCGTAAAAAATTTCTAAGTCCCTATCGAAAATAGAATCGGCAGAAGACAAAAGTTCACCTTGCATCGCCGGAGTCACCCTAGCTGAAGCCACAGCTTTGCCGGTTTCCTTTGCCTTCTCCGTTTCCTTCTCCTTTCCCTTCTCCGTTTCCGACTCTCCCTCCGACTCCCCGAAGGCCCGACGGAGAGCCTCATCCAGTTCGAGGTCTTGTTCAGAGGTTAGAGCAGCAACACCACTACCACCTTCACCATCGCCATCTCCTCCACCCTCCGACCCTTCTCCAACTTCGCCTCCTTCCTCCTCTTCTACACCTTCCTCCTCCGGGACAGTCGGGCAAGTACTTGGAGAAGGGCCATCGGACTTCTTCAGTTTCTTCCCCCCGACCGCAGGACGCGCTGCGAAAGGCTCCCTCTTACCGCTCTTTACCGTAGCCCCCTCCTTAGCTTTAGCAGCCCTCTCCTCAGCCGTATCCCTTTGCTTAACCACGGACTGGCGCGGTAAGATCAAATTATACTCCAAGAGGGTTGCGTTCCTGATCAAGAAAGAGGCCGACCGGTCCCGTGCCGGAATAGCCTTTAGTTCAGCAGCCATTCGCACTAAGGAATCGTCCTCCACGACTGCAATACCACCTGTCGCTAGCCAGAAATAGAAGCATGTCAGAAAAAAACACTACAGTCAAAACACATGAAAAATATAAATGAAATCAATCTTACAGCCGGAAGTGAAAAGGCGGAAAGAAACAGCATCGTCCTTGACGAAGAACCACTCTTTCTTGAACATGGTGAACTTGGAATACAAGTCCAGGACTGGTTTGAAGGGCACGGCCGCTTCCAAGCTAATATACGGAGACCCCTTCTTATAGCCCCTCAGGTTGTACAAATATCGAATTTCTCGGTTAGAAGGAGGACGCCCGTACCTCCTCTGGAAGATAACAAAGAGGCTCGCCAGGATGGCGTAAGAGTTAGGCTGAAGCTGGAAGGGAGCCACCTTCAAGTATGTGGTGAAGCTTACTATCCAAGCGTTGATAGGAGGAATGGCCCCACACATGCAATGATATCGGCTATAGGCAAAATACCCCTCGGGAGGGTTGTACGGCATGACACCAGCCTCCGGCAGTAACATAAGCGCTCTGTCAATCCCGAAGGAACGGGATATGACATCAAGTTGCTCCTCTTTCAGAGAGCTAGGATAGCAATCAGGAGGGGAGACGAGAAGCTCCTGGGGACCATACCCATCGACTAGTGACCTCGGAGCGGGTCCGTGCTGTGCTGGATCTGGCTGAGCTGGGGGCACGGCAGAAGTTTCTCCGCTATCCCTGGATTTCTTCTTGCCCGATCGAGTTTCAACTTTGCGAGACATTTATCTGCATACACAAAAGTAAAAAGCATGATGTTAGAACGACAGTATAAACAAACAAGCATACATAAGTCCGGAGTTCCACTCAAAGTCCAGACACAAAGTTCGTTCGGCACTGGAGGTTCAAGACCATTCGGCACTAGGGTCTTACGTTCATTCGGCAGTACAAGTTCATTCGGCAATGGGATCTGACTTCCATTCGGCAATGGAATCTGAGGTTCATTCGGCAAAACAACGCTTCCGTGCCCATTCGGCATAAGCCCATTCGGTTATAGAGTTCATTCGGTAAAAGAGTATATACCTGGTTCGGCGAATATTTGATTCGGCAAATATTTGGTTCGGTGGACTTTTAATTCGGCTTCCTCTTGTTCGGTAGAGAAAAACTAAGGGGGGTGTAGCCTCTATATATAGGCGAGCTCTGGAATACCGGACGAGAACCTACTGCCGGACCAACCCCATGCCGAACGAGAACCTATCACCGGGCCAACAACAACCGGACCAACAACAACCGGACCAACTATGTACCGAATGAAACCTTCCATACCAAACCAACCTCCAAACGAATAAGAATATATGCCTACTCGAAACCGAATGAAACTGTCTCTACCAGCAGAAACCAGAAACAGGGGGCATGTAGGGCGCCTCACTCAGATAAGTCCCGAACTCCAGATCTTACTAATAAAATAAAGAATATGATAACAATGGATAAGTCGTGAATCTCTCACTAACATGGGTTAATCATTCACACGTGCACGCGACCACGAACGGTCCATAGGCACGCTCTGAATGGCTATTAACCCTATCACCGTGAGAATTTACACTTTGACATCCCTTTTTAAGCTCACCGGTTAAAAGGATCCTTGATTCTGATAATTATGAAATGGCTAAGCTACTTACACATGTACGGGGTTGAGAACAATCCTTAGGCATGCTCTGAGCCGGCGATAAACCACCTTAACAAACGATCCAGGAACCCACTCGAACGTGAACCTGGCATCGATAATGCTAAGCCCCCTCGGGGCACACTTACTCACCCCGAACGGCACAGTTCACTTCATCTCGAATATTTCGATCATGAACGGCCGTTATTCGAAATCACACTAAAACTGTAAATTCCTTTGCAGGACATTAACAGAATACGAACGTCCAATCACTGGCGTTACAAAGCCAATCTTCCTGCCACAAGAAAAACAAAGCGCGGCACATGCAAGCACGCGCCCCACTTTGGGGGGCAAATGTTGGGCGGATTCTCGCCCAGAAGGCCACGAGACCGTGAAGCGTCATGTCCCATGCACATTTGAAACCAACAGGCACAGTAGGCGTCATCTCCTTGCACTCAAGTGCTCATGTCCATTCGGAACCTCCTTGTACCATGGTCCATTCGGCATCCATGAACCCAAGTTCATTCGGCGTCCATGCCCTCAACTTCATTCGGCTCTCTCCTCTCATGTCCATTCGGCACCAGCTCAACACCGGACCACACAATGCCGGTCCAATACTCCACATCTCCACCGGACCACACAATGCCGGTCCAAGCTACAACTCCCACTCCACTACCGGATCAACCCCCTACCGAGCCAACCTCATTCGGTCCCCCACTCCATTCGGCAAGGCACAACCACCATTCCATTTGGCATGAACCATGGCCGAACCAACTCCACTGCCACTCCAACACCACCACCGGACCAAGGGATGAAGTCACCATGAAGTCACCATCACCAGTCCAAGCTCCATGCCGAATGAAGCCTCGCCAAACCAGAATGCTACCAGGCCAGATTGGTCCAGCCCAGGCCCGCTAGCAGCCATATACTTCCAAGACCCCTGCCCCCTACCTCACTCTATAAATAGAGGGGCAGGGGTACAACAATGGCAGACAAGTTTGAGAGCTCAAGCAAGGAAGGAACTTTCAAACTACTTTCATATACTAATTTACGAAGCATTGTACCTGTAATCTGAAAGGAAGAAGATAATAACATATAAAGTGGACGTAGGCACATTCTGGCCGAACCACTATAAATCTGTGTGTCTTTTACATTTCAGCCCCTACTTCTTTCATATTTACATACTCATCTAAAATTACTGAAAATCACATATAATCAACTAAATAATACGACTTGGGGGTGTTTGTCCATTTTTTGTGCAAACATTCAAAATAAAATATATTGAAGGCAAAGATCTTCTTGATGTAGGATTACCTACCACTAGTCCCTGTAGGTGAAACTTACCATATCTAAGGTGGTGGTAGTGCTCTATTATGAAAATTTTCGATTTGCAAGATTATGATTTGAAGTTAAGAAGAAATTTTTGATTAAGATTTAATAAATGATTTGGAAATATTTTTACTAAGTTAAAATTTATAACTTGAATACAAGAAATCTTTGATTAAGATTAAACGAATGATTTGGGAATATTTTCCCTAAGTTAAAAGTTATAACGTGAATATAAGAAATCTTTGATTAATATTTAATGAATGATTTGGAAAAGTTTTCCTATGTAAAAGAGAAAATGATTTGGAATTATTCCAAAATCTAAAGAGATTTAAGAAATCAAATGATTTAATAAATGAGGCTTAATGATGCCATAAACTCTTGAAAAGAAAATGGAATAAATTGAAAAGAATATATCTAAGAAAGGTATTTGATTTAAATAAAAGATGAAGTAATTGATTGATGATTGATATCCATGTATGAACTTAACATCTTTTAAAGAGATGATTGGCTTCGAAGGAACCTGGGTCGGATTTAGGTGATTCCTATCCGAAAACCACTTCGAACCAATGTATACGTTCGAAAGTGAAGACATGTTGAACATGATGATTATTGAAGACCGAGGATCTTCATAGCGTGAGGACTGCTTATTGACATGCTCTGGGTTGCTCTCATTATAGAGTTATTTATAGCAGTGGTTTCCTCGTTATGGAGATTTTTTTGGATTGCAAAGACTACTCACTACTAGTGGTAGTAGGAGAGTGCCTTCGGTTTCTTTCAGTCCTAGTACGAACTTCTATGGACGTTTGCCTGACATTGTATTCTAAATCACATTTGAGTGGTTTCTATAAACGTATATCAGTTGATGGTGGAGAAGGCAACTTCTCTTAGCGTAACACCCTTTCCTGAGACATACGAGCTCAAAAAGTTATACTTTTCTAGAAATATGTCGTGTGATGTGGAATGACAATGTGGCATTTAGAGATGTGATATGTGGTATGTGAAAGGTAATTATAGCCTCGTAAGCCTTACACCCCGGTTATGATGGGATTATATGAGGTTAGATGTATGCTCGCATCTCGGATAGTGGTGATTTGGGTTATTAGATGCTCTAAGCCCTAGGTGCCAGATACGTCCGGGCCTCATGGTGAGGATGCGGAAGTCTGAGTCCTTGGATGTTATTCGTAGATTGTATCCTCTTTTAGTCATTTGTGTTGTTGTATAACAGTGTTTGAGTCTTGGACGTAAGCCGTGGATACAGATTGATCTTTCCACGAGTTTCCTATCATTTTGGAAAATCCAATTTTAATACGAGCTTTACGGTTTTGATTGTATTCCCAAAATACTTATAATGACTTACAAACATTTCAGCTACTCCTTCTGGTATCTTATATTCCATTCGGGATATTCCGTTGATCCTGTCCAGATATATTCCCTTAGATTTAGTCCGGATATTGATACCTTGCTTGAATAAGTTATTTGAAAGGTTTTTTCCAAAAGAACGTCACTAAAGATAATATCAAATTATTTTGGTAATAAAAATGTTTCGGTTACCATAAGATAAAAACCCATTCGTATTTATATGTGGACGTGGTCTTATGAGACACCCTTCTTTTCAAAGGTTTTGATAACATAATCATTTTAAATTTCAAGTATCTTACGCTGGTTTATCAAGCTTGATCCGGGTATTTTTAATACTCGGGTTGGATCCAAGTTGTTTTAGGTCTAGCTGAAGATGCTTGGAGTTTCCAGAGGAGAGCTGGAGATCTTCATCATCGCAAGAGGTATATTCTACTATCCGTTGCATTTATTGCATTATTTTGTTGTTTTCTGTAATTGTAAGGACATGGGTTTATAATTGTCCAGGCTGAATCTAGGTTAGACTCTGGTATTGTATTTTAAAGTTTTCCGCTGCAAAGATTATTATTGAAATAATATATTTTATTCCTTTCGTGTGAGATTCTCTTCTGTCTTTATTTTCTTTTTGCCCTTAATGATCCATCTTTTCATGCAATTTGAGTTGGACATGTGTGGTTTATTTTCGATTCAAAAGGTACGGAAAAATGGACCGTTACACCATCCTACTTCATTCTGGAATCTCCACTACGTGTGCAATTGTTAAAGTGGTTTTCGGTACTGGCAGAGAGTATGACAATATTTAATCTCATTCTCTTTAACAACCAAAGGCTTATTTCACAATGGATGGTTCTTTTACATTTCCAAAACCAATTCATATTTGATATCAAAATATCGTATTCAATTCAAACAATATCACTTTTGAAATCATATTCACTTTTGAAATCATATTACTTCGAAATCATATTCACAAATAGGTTAACTCTCATTTCAAAAATCATCATATTTACTCAAAATATGTCATTTCACTAGAAAATATCATTTCAAATTCCAACCCAGGTTATAACATCATTTAACCATATTCGCTTTTTAAAAAAAAATTAAATATAAACACTTCAACTTTACACGGTCCAAAATTTAGAAAATAGTTTAGATAGTCATAAATAATTTAAATAGTTTTTAAATAGTTAAATACTTTAAAATTGTTTAAATGGTCTAAAATAGTTTAAAATAGATTAAAGTAGTTTAAAATAGTTTAAAATAGAATTAAATAGCAGCAAATAGATAAAATAGTTTAAATAGTCAAAAATAGGTGTAATATGGTTAATATCCAGCTTTCAAATTAATAAACTCAATTTTTATCTTCAATTTAGATTCTCAATAAACCATTTAAATCTATGTCGATTGCAAATCCATGTTTGAACTATAAATTTAAAACTACTTCAAATTTAGTTGATTTCAAAGTATAAATATTCAAAACATTTTCAATGAAATAATTTTGATAAATTTCATTTATATTTCAAGATTCCACTTTGAAATTTCGATTTAAACTCCTTTAAACAATTGATTTGACCAATTCCAATTCCAACATTTAAAGCTTGGATTTTAGGAAATAATTTAGTTTATATAAATCAAATTTTATTCAAAATCATCATTTAAATGGATTCAAAAATTAAGGATTTAAAATTGTTGGGTGTGTTTTGACCGGTCCTATACCACCGAACCAACCATCCCCCCTACATAGCCGAACCAAGCTTCATCCACTCACCACCGGACCATGTCCCACCGAATCAACCACCACCGGACCAAGCTATGTCCCCATCACCACGGAACCAATGTAGGGAAGATACCACCGAACCACCTCCTCTCCAAGCAATGCCGAACCAACCCTCTCCAAATAATGCCGGACCAACCTCTACCGGACCAACCCACTTCACCTACCACCGGACCAACCTCTACCGGACCAACCCACTTCACCTACCACCGGACCAACCCACTTCACCTACCACCGGACCAACCTCTACCGGACCAACCCACTTCACCTACCACCGGACCAACCCACTTCACTTACCACCGGACCAACCTCTACCGGACCAATCCACTTCCATGCATCACCGAACCAAGGCTTTGCCGAACCAACGTTGCCAGGCCAGATAGCATCAGCCCAGGCCCACCAGCAGCTATATACATCCAAGACCCCTACCCCCAGCCTCACTCTATAAATAGAGGGGCAGGGGTGCAACAATGGAAGACAAGTTTGAGAGCTCAAGCACGGATAGAACTTTCAAACAACTTTCAGTTACTTGTAATCAAAGCTTTGTACTTGTAATCTGAATAGAAAAGGAGAATAACATATAAAGTGGACGTAGGCACGTTCTGGCCGAACCACTATAAATCTGTGTCTTTTACAGTTTAGTCCCTGCTTTTTATTGTAACGACCCGAAAATTTCGAACCCGAAAATTCCAGATAGTTATGAAAAAGAAGAAAGAGATAGAAGAAGAAGAAACATCAGCATCTCACATTCGCAGCGGATAAAATATAATAATAAATAATAACAGTCTACAAAAGAATATTATATCCGTCGATTACATTTTAATACATCAGAGTTACACATATATACAGACACTGGACATATACAAATCAACATATCACAGATTTACAATAATATAACACAGCGGAAATACTCTAAACGTTCCTGCCATCCGGCTCGCCTCTTGAGCTCCAGAACGTCCTTACCTGAAAATCTGTAATACTCGGTCTGACCCGAGCATTACATCAAAGTAACACTCGGGTCAGGCTGGAAACCAGCGTGAGTAAACCATCCATAATGGAATACAAAGCATACAACTCACTCAGAACCCGGGTAACTCGAATCAATTTACAAATTCAAAGTTTGCTATAGACAATGCTAATTATACTCATCAATTTCTAAGTACCAAACTTAGATTAAATGGCACAATTCACTTGAATCTTTTCCTTTCAATATATTGATTCCACAAATCACTCTAAAAAGAATCGAAGTAATTTCGGGTATCAACTAATACCCGACTCCGGTCTCTTCGAATTCGATGTCATCTAACCCCGAGTTATTTAATCAAGTACAACTCAACTTTAATTACCGAATAACCCTTTACCCAGCAATTCATATTTGATAGATAATCACATTCTCACTGACCATCCAACATATCATATCACAAAATAATTCATATCAGAGATATCAACCAATCCAAAGCACTTATCAACATTCAATCATTCATAAGCAAGATTGACCACTTTCATTAATTACATTAATGATCCTCTAATTATTTTCATTAGTTAACTATTCTTAAATTTTAATTAAATAATTAATCTTTAACTTAATCAACCTTGATTAATCATATTTCAGAAATAAACTTTCCTTAATTATTCCATCAATTAAACTAACTCGTTGATTAATTATATCGATTTATTCTTTCAGTACACCGAGTAATTATCATTTAATTTCTTCCACCATGTAATTACCCTTTAATTACTTCCCAACACAGCAATTTCCCTTTAATTAATTACATCCAGTAATTATTCACTAGTTACTAATTAATTATCCTTTCATTAATCACATTCATTAATTAACTAACTTTTAATTAATGCCCTAAATTAATAAATCCTTAAATTAGTCAATCCTTAATTACTTATATTAAGTAATTAATCCCTAACAATTTATCTTTTAATTACTTACACTAAGTAATTCCATTTAAGCAATTATTCGTCAATTTCTTACAGTAATAATATTTAATCAACAATTAAATTAATTGCCAATTTCTAAATTATTAATCTCTAAGTAATTAACGACATAAAATAATTATCTTTAACTGAAGCAGTTATCATAAATCAATTTTGTTAAGTGATTAATCCTTGATTAGTCATCCTTAATTAATAGCTTAATTTATTAATCACATTAATACAACCAATTTAAAAACACTCTAAAACTGGTAAATTCATTTAAACTTGTTTAATACTTTGTTTAAAACCTTGATTTACATTTCCTTTGAAATTTATATAATTAGATAAACTAATTTAAAGATTCATGAGAAATTTAGTTTTAAATAATTTCTTTGACTAACTTGTTTGATAAAAGCATTTGGAAAGTTTAACACAAAGATTTTACCCTTGCTTGAAGCTTGGTTATAAACTACATCCCTGATTTATTAAGTGGGCCGAAGACCAACAATGAAGCGTTGACCCATCTTCCACCTCCAAACACAAGTCTCAGCTCCAATTCCTTCACTATGAACCCAACGCAAAATCGAACAATAACAACACCGATCAACTCGCCGTTTAGCTCGCCGTTCAACTCATCGAACCACGAACAACCTAGAATAGAACGTAACTCAGATCGAACCCAAACCACCACACCAGATTCAATTCCAGTGCTGATCCTCATCGTGCACGCGGTGCACATGCACAACGTCTCCTCCGACCATCACCTAGATGTGACACTCAAACCCAGTCCCCATCCTTCTCACGCTCCAAAATAATCACTTCATCGATGCCCCCAAATCTCCGATCGAAATTTGATCGAAAATCAACCCTCCACTATCCACCGAGAATCGACCTACCCTCCCAAATCGACTCGCCTCAACTTCGACCGACCACCAGAGGCTCCCAATCTTCGGCCACACCACGCCGACATGTTCAGCAACCCTCCACCAGAGTGCCATGTAACTCGACCACGTATTGAGGTCGAGCACACCACTTTTCTTAACCCTTAACAAAACTGACCTTAAACCCTAAAATAGATTCGTTCAACAAATTCATGAATTAGAAAAATTATTCAGTAATTTTCCTAACATCATAGATGTTCATACTAGCTCTAAAACAAATTTCAACACTTACTAATGATTCAATTGCCTGGAAACGATAGAAATGCAAATTTATTTCAAATACAAACTGGTCTAATAATAAAAAACTAAAAATCTTCGTTTCGTTTTTTTTTTAAATCATAGATTGCAATAAGAATTCAAGATATAACCTTGAATTAACTTTTTATAACAGTTGGATTTACCAATCTATTGCTTGTTTTCCTGGAAACAAGGCTTCCAGTAAAAATAATCCACTAACATGTTTAACCAGCCTTGAAAGACTTTGTTTAAGTGTTAAAAATCTTAATTTGATTGAAACTGAAAGTTTTACACTAATTTAATGAACAAAAATTTGAGTTTGGAAAGAAATATGTAACCTGTAACTACTTACAGAGCACCACCGCATTTTGCCTACACCATAACATAACATATGTAAACCATATAATCAATAATCCAGAACTATTTTTAATCAACTTAAAGCTTCAAAAATTGAGGTTTACTCACCTAAAATTGCTGTTGAAACAGAGGATACTTATTGTTGAAAACACTGCAGTTTGAATTTGAATCCATGTAAATTTCTCTGCCTTGTTGAACTTGTTTGAAAATACAAGTTGGTGTTTATTTTCTTTTCTTTTTATTAGGTTAGCTCCTTAAGTTTTAATAAGTTATGTAAATGAGTTAGAATAGGATGGTATATAAATAGAAGCAACTTCAAACAGCTGTAGGTTACAGCTAGTACAACTCACCCTGTTTTTGATCGGAGATTTCTGTGTTTGATATAGCATATTTCGGCTGAATATATATATATTGTATTGAGATGATTTCTTTTGTATGGAGGCTGAAAGATTATCTTGCAACCTGAATTGACAAAATGTCATGCTAATTAAATGCATGTGTTCATTTAAGTTTACATGCAATTAATATTGGCTGATACTTTTCTTTTTCGCTAAACATTTTCTGTGCAAAGATATTTTGCATATATGTTTGTGGATACTTTGTCTTCTTAGCATACATGATTTACACAATAGCATATGTGTTAATAGATGTTTCTTTGTTCCTCTTTTCTTGTTTATGTACATCCAACATTATTTTATATGTTTGGTCAAAGATTTTGTATTGTACAAATATATTTACAGGTCATTGTTTTCTTTCATTGTCCATATGTATATACAGGTTATTCTTTTTAAACCTTTCTGATATGTTTATATGAAGTTGTTCTTGATATGGATTGGCTTATCCATTTATCTTGTCAAAGATTTTATTTTGCCTTTGCACTTACTGTAAAATTTCACAGCAATACTTCATCATATTTGTTAGCATAGCTTCCTAGTTTTTGTTTTTATTTAGAGTCTAACTTTCAAATATTTGATTTATAACATTATATTTGTATTTATATATTTTATATCTATAACTATATCTTATATTCATGTTTAATATTAATAGGATTGCTTAAATGTAAACATTATTATTTAGGTTACATTTTATATCAAATGTTAATAAGATAGAGCATTTAAATTGATTGAATAAGACAGATTTCAATTCCAATAGTTTTTGAGAGATTTTATTTCAGATTTTCAAATTAAAATTTCCTTCACACAACATATATAACTGATAAATGTCCAAAGATTTTATCAGTTTATAAATTGAAAAGCTTGTATTCTATTTAATTAGATTAAATTATTTATTAAAATAATGTTACCAAAATATCGGGTCATCACATTCCTCCCCCCTTTGAATCTTTTCATCCTTGAAAAGGAACGAAGCCAGATTCATTAAAATGCTTATAAAAATATCCATTTTCCAAAAATAAATTTAATCCAAACCTTTTATTTAATACCTTCCATCCTAATAACTCAATATCAACTAAAACTTTGATTTAGTTTTTATTCAATCAGGCTTCATCCATTTATTATTTAATTCCATTAACCCATTTGTTTCCCCATTTTATATTTTTAATTTCACTTACTTACTTCATTTGCGAATTTATTTTATTATACCAAGCCATTCTCAATTTATTTTTCTTCACTTGGGTTTTGTTTGCAATCCAAACCATGACTATTATAATTCACTACCATTAGATATTATTCATATTACACTCGAATCTTATTTGCAATTCATCTCATCGCTACGTCGATCCCACTTTATTTTATTTTTATTTATATAGCATCCCTACTTATTTAATTTATTATCGAATCCAAGTCAAATTCTATTTACAATTCGAATTCATTTCCAAACTTCATTAAACTTTCTCGATTTCAAATTTATTTTATAATTCCAGTTTGGATTTTCTTTCATCTTTCCAAAATTCCAACATCTTTATTTTAAAATTCTAGAAATGCTTTTGAATTCAGCTAATACTATTTAAAATAGCTTTTAATAAAAATACTTTTATAACTCGATGCCTCAACCAGTCCATCCTTGTTCTCATAGAAATTCAGTCATACGTTGATCAGGCGTAGGACTGAAAATCTACAAGTACTTGGTAAACCCGTTTTCAATATCCAGTAAAAATACTTAGAAAATAATTTTATTGGAAATATAGAAAACAGTTTTTGAAAATAGAGGAAATATCTTTGGTGAGAATGCTCTGGAAATCATCACCCCCATCCATGGTCGCAGTTACATTCCGGGGTTACGTTGCCATCGCAGCAAAAGTCCATGTAACTGCAGGCTCTCCGTGGCCTCTCGATTACGCCATGGATCCCACACAACAGATCACAGTTACATCCAGGGTTACGTTGCTGTCACAGCAAAAGTCCATGTAACTGCAGGCTCTCCGCGGCCTCTGATTTTTGCTGTCAAAATGTAACCTCTCCACTCCTACATAGGTCGCAGTCTGCCGATATAAAATCAAACGCAGACTGTTGGCTCTCAGCGGCACACACGACTTCCGTTATGTTATACCATAGGTCGCAGTCTACCGATATAAAATCAAACGCAAACTGTTGGCTCTCAGCGGCACACACGACTCCCACTATGGTATACACTACTCATAATCCTCAGGAACTAGTTTTGTCCGGACTCCTCACAGGATCAACTTTAGAACCCCCCTAGGGCTCAAGGCAGCACCACCCGGTGGCACTCCTGAGAAGTTCATTTCAAGGAAGCGCCTTTTTTCCCAGAGCCATCATCAAAACATTTTATACTATACATATATAGTATCTTTCAAATCATACACCTAGTATGATATCATACCAAGCTCCTTTACACAAAATCGATTATCCCAAATCGATAATTCTCAAACTAGGCTTTCCAAATTCAGTATTGATTTTACTCAAAAATCAAAAGCCTTTCCAAATCCAAAGGTTCCCACAACCTTTTTAAAATCCTCATAAGATCCTTTATATATATTCAGATATATATAATTTTAAAAATTTGGATCATTTCAACCTCGTATAAAATTCCTTCGTACTTCAAACATTTTCAAACACATTTTTCTTCCAGCAATAAATTCAACAAGGGAAGATTTATCTTATATAACAAAGTTATACAACTTTGTTTATTCATAACCAAATATCCCAATTTAATTTCTCTTCCCAATATCAATTTCATTCAAATCCGTACGATGTACACATATCATCTGTACGCTATATCAACCTGATCGCTCGCTCGATCACACAATTTCACTTTCGAACTAGTATCGTCCACCCGACTTCCTGGTGCGGACTTAGATCTGGTTTCTTGATCAAAAACCGTCATTCTCCTTGCATAGTTATATCTATGATAGAGAACATCCAGAACCAATCAACAATCCATATCTAGGTTCGCCGTCGAAAATCGAGTGAAAAATCCCAACTCGGATCGATAAACCATCTCGAAATTCTGTGCTCGAATCTGGTTCAAATCATTATGCGAATAGAACAATATACGTACATCCTACTTATTTAACTTCATTGATTATTAGTCAAATCAATTTCCTTTCTATTCGCACTTCCTTAAATTTCCATTCACTTGTCCACCTTTACATTAATCCTCATTTGGATTATCACTTCAATTCCTATCTCAATTGAGCATTAAATCCATAACAGTTTGAACTCCGACCAGTTTACATTTAGAAAATAGCTTGAAAATTAAAAAAAACAATAGATAAGTAGTTGAAAAATAAATATTAGTTTGCAAAATAGCTATAAAATAGGTAACTAACTGTAAAATAGTTGAAAGATAGCTAAATAGTTTCAGAAATTTCAAATAATTGCAAAATAGTTGTAAAATAGAAATTAGTTTGTGAAATAGTTGAAAAATAGTAATTAGTTTAGAAAACAGTTGAAAAATGATTAAATAGCTCCAACAATAATTGTAAAACAAGCATAGAATAATTAGGCTTCAAGAAAGAAAAGTGGTATATATTAAATAGCCTAGAAAATAAGTTTATATTAAAACAATTTTTATCGAAAATAGTCAAGAGTCAAACTGTTCACTTCCCCAACTAATTTCCATTTAATTGACTCAATTCTAACTTGAATAACTTCAATTTTTTTTCTTGCAATTTATTTAAGCCCAATTCAAGTTGAATCAATCTTGATTCTCTTCCCAATTTAAATCAAATTCCATTTAATTTTAATCCTGTTCGACTTTAATTAAATTTCAAATTATTCCAATCAATTTGAATTATTATCAATTTAATCTATTTTGAATTCAAATTATTTCAACATAATCCAATTCAATTTCTCATTTAAATTCTTAAACTTATACATCTTCAATCACCAATCCATTTAATTCAAACCAAATTCAATTTTGAACTAATTCAATTTAAATCTTGAATTTAAACTATCTCGAATTATATAAATTCGAGTTAAATCCTCAAAGGTTGGTTTACCCTTTTTAACAAAATTTACTTTTATTCAAAGTTTTTAATCAATTTAATTTCTGAGTTCAATTCTTAAAATTCCATTTTAAATTATCTTAACTTATGTATTTCAATGTTCAAATTAGAATTCAATACAATTTTATTTTAAAATTTTAATTTATTATTCAATTTTATCTTCCAGTTTGAAGCCAGTTCTTAAACAAGTTTATTTTACAATTTAATTATTCAAATTTACTTTATTTATACAATACCATTCTCAATTTAAAGATTTTCACTAACAATAGGATGATATCATCCAATTTATTTTAAAACATCCATCCATTTTCAATTTTCCAATCTCAAACTCGTTTGAGATTACATAGATTCCCAATTCAAATCAACCATTTAACTTTCCAAGTTAAATTCCAATTTCATCTTGAAATTTCCAATTCAGGTTGCTTGTTCTACATTTATTTAACTTTTTCAAAGTTAAATTCCAATTTACTTAATCCAATCAACCTCATTCAATCCTTAAACTTCACAATAATAATCTTCCCACTTAAAAACTTATATCACTTTGGGTTTTACATCACACTTCAGGGAAAAATCAAAACTCAACCTCCTAGAGTTTATTTCAAATTATCTTTGATATCATGTATATCCATACATATATACATATTATTTCTTGGTCCCCCCAGCCATGTTTTACAAATTTTAAACTACCCTTGGTTTTAAATTCAAATCAAATTTCAAACAACCCATTGTTTGCATCAAGTCCCAGTTATCCCAATAATAATTATTCATTATTTTCCATCACTTTGAAACAAAATTTTCAAATTCCGGGACCAGATTTAGAATTTTATTTTCAATCAATTAAATTTTAATTTAGTTGTATTTCTATTTCTACTTAATTTAATTCCAATTTAAGACTTCAGTTTGGTTGTATTATATTACTTCTTAGTTTTCATTTCAATAAATTTAGCAACCAATCACTTTAATATTTATTAGAAGGGAATATTGCTTTATATATCAAAATATATTTATATAAAACCATTTAAAACCTTTATATAAGAAAATAACAAGTACGCTCTCATATATATATATATATATATATATATATATATTCTCAACTCATTCTAGAGTACTACAGACTCTATTAAATGAGTAATCCCCACCAGAGCCAAGGTTCTCGCTTAACCTTTCAGCTCCGATACCAAATGTAACGACCCGAAAATTTCGAACCTGAAAATTTTAGATAGTTATGAAAAAGAAGAAAGAGATAGAAGAAGAAGAAACATCAGCATCTCACATTCGCAGCGGATAAAATATAATAATAAATAATAACAGTCTACAAAAGAATATTATATCCGTCGATTACATTTTAATACATCAGAGTTACACATATATACAGATACTGGACATATACAAATCAACATATCACAGATTTACAATAATATAACACAGCGGAAATACTCTAAACGTTCCTGCCATCCGGCTCGCCTCCTGAGCTCCAGAACGTCCTTACCTGAAAATCTGTAATACTCGGTCTGACCCGAGCATTACATTAAAGTAACACCCGGGTCAGGCTGGAAACCAGCGTGAGTAAACCATCCATAATGGAATACAAAGGATACAACTCACTCAGAACCCGGGTAACTAGAATCAATTTACAAATTCAAAGTTTGCTATAGACAATGCTAATTATACTCATCAATTTCTAAGTACCAAACTTAGATTAAATGGCACAATTCACTTGAATATTTTCCTTTCAATATATTGATTCCACAAATCACTCTAAAAAGAATCGAAGTAATTTCAGGTATCAACTAATACCCGACTCCGGTCTCTTCGAATTCGATGTCATCTAACCCCGAGTTATTTAATCAAGTACAACTCAACTTTAATTGCTGAATAACCCTTTACCTAGCAATTCATATTTGATAGATAATCACATTCTCACTGACCATCCAACATATCATATCACAAAATAATTCATATCAGAGATATTAACCAATCCAAAGCACTTATCAACATTCAATCATTCATAAGCAAGATTGAGCACTTTCATTAATTACATTAATGATCCTCTAATTATTTTCATTAGTTAACTATTCTTAAATTTTAATTAAATCATTAATCTTTAACTTAATCAACCTTGATTAATCACATTTCAGAAATAAACTTTCCTTAATTATTCCATCAATTAAATCGACTCGTTGATTAATTATATTGATTTATTCTTTCAGTACACCGAGTAATTATCATTTAATTTCTTCCACCATGTAATTATCATTTAATTACTTCCCAACAAGCAATTTCCCTTTAATTAATTACATCCAGTAATTATTCACTAGTTACTAATTAATTATCCTTTCATTAATCACATTCATTAATTAACTAACTTTTAATTAATGCCCTAAATTAATAAATCCTTAAATTATTTAATCCTTAATTACTTATATTAAGTAATTAATCCCTAACAATTTATCTTTTAATTACTTACACTAAGTAATTCCATTTAAGCAATTATTCGTCAATTTCTTACAGTAATAATATTTAATCAACAATTAAATTAATTACCAATTTCTAAATTATTAATCTCTAAGTAATTAACGACATAAAATAATTATCTTTAACTGAAGCAGTTATCATAAATCAATTTTGTTAAGTGATTAATCCTTGATTAGTCATCTCTTAATTAATAGCTTAATTTATTAATCACATTAATACAACCAATTTAAAAACACTCTAAAACTGGTAAATTCATTTAAACTTGTTTAATACTTTGTTTAAAACCTTGATTTACATTTCCTTCGAAATTTATATAATTAGATAAACTAATTTAAAGATTCATGAGAAATTTAGTTTTAAATAATTTATTTGACTAACTTGTTTGATAAAAGCATTTGGAAAGTTAAACACAAAGATTTTACTCTTGCTTGAAGCTTGGTTATAAACTACATCCCTGATTTATTAAGCGGGCCGAAGACCAACAATGAAGCGTTGACCCGCTTCCACCTCCAAACACAAGACTCAGCTCCAATTCCTTCACTATGAACCCAACGCAAAATCGAACAATAACAACACCGATCAACTCGCCGTTTAGCTCGCCGTTCAACTCATCGAACCACGAACAACCTAGAACAGAACCTAACTCAGATCGAACCCAAACCACCACACCAGATTCAATTCCAGTGCTGATCCTCATCGTGCACGCGGTGCACATGCACAACGTCTCCTCCGACCATCACCCAGATGTGACACTCAAACCCAGTCCCCATCCTTCTCACGCTCCAAAATAATCACTTCATCGATGCCCCCCAAATCTTCGATCGAAATTCGATCGAAAATCAACCCTCCAGTATCCACCGAGAATCGACCTACCCTCCCAAATCGACCCGCCTCAACTTCGACCGACCACCAGAGGCTCCCAATCTTCGGCCACACCACGCCGACATGTTCAGCAACCCTCCACCAGAGTGCCATGTAACTCGATCATGTATTGAGGTCGAGCACACCACTTTTCTTAACCCTTAACCAAACTGACCTTAAACCCTAAAATAGATTCGTTCAACAAATTCATGAATTAGAAAAATTATTCAGTAATTTTCCTAACATCCTAGATGTTCATACTAGCTCTAAAACAAATTTCAACACTTACTAATGATTCAATTGCCTGGAAACGATAGAAATGCAAATTTATTTCAAATACAAACTGCTCTAATAATAACAAACTAAAAATCTTCGTTTTGTTTTTTTAAAAATCATAGATTTCAATAAGAATTCAAGATATAACCTTGAATTAACTTTTTATAACAGTTGGATTTACCAATCTATTGCTTGTTTTCCTGGAAACAAGGCTTCCGGTAAAAATAATCCACTAACATGTTTAACCAACCTTGAAAGACTTTGTTTAAGTGTTAAAAATCTTAATTGAAACTGAAAGTTTTACACTAATTTAATGAACAAAAATTTGAGTTTGGAAAGAAATATGTAACCTGTAACTACTTATAGAGCACCACGGCATTATGTTTACACCATAACATAACATATGTAAACCATATAATCAATAATCCAGAATTATTTTTAATCAACTTAAAGCTTCAAAAATTGAGTTTTACTCACCTAAAATTGCTGTTGAAACAGAGGATACTTATTGTTGAAAACACTGCAGTTTGAATTTGAATCCATGTAAATTTCTCTGCCTTGTTGAACTTGTTTGAAAATACAAGTTGGTGTTTATTTTCTTTTCTTTTTATTAGGTTAGCTCCTTAAGTTTTACTAAGTTATGTAAATGAGTTAGAATAGGATGGTATATAAATAGAAGCAACTTCAAACAGCTGTAGGTTACAGCTAGTACAACTCAACCTGTTTTTGATCAGAGATTTCTGTGTTTGATATAGCATATTTCGGCTGAATATATATATTGTACTGAGATGATTTCTTTTGTATGGAGGCTGAAAGATTATCTTGCAACCTGAATTGACAAAATGTCATGCTAATTAAATGCATGTGTTCGTTTAAGTTTACACGCAATTAATATTGGCTGATACTTTTCTTTTTCGGCTAAACATTTTCTGTGCAAAGATATTTTGCATATATGTTTGTGGATACTTTGTCTTCTTAGCATACATGATTTACACAATAACATATGTGTTAATAGATGTTTCTTTGTTCCTCTTTTCTTGTTTATGTACAGCCAACATTATTTTATATGTTTGGTCAAAGATTTTGTATTGTACAAATATATTTACAGGTCATTGTTTTCTTTCATTGTCCATATGTTTATACAGGTTATTCTTTTTAAACCTTTCTGATATGTTTATATAAAGTTGTTCTAGATATGGATTGGCTTATCCATTTATCTTGTCAAAGATTTTATTTTGCCTTTGCACTTACTGTAAAATTTCACAGCAATACTTGATCATATTTGTTAGCATAGCTTCCTAGTTTTTGTTTTTATTTAGAGTCTAACTTTCAAATATTTGATTTATAACATTATATTTGTATTTATATATTTTATATCTATAACTATATTTTATATTCATGTTTAATATTAATAGGATTGCTTAAATCTAAACATTATTATTTAGGTTACATTTTATATCAAATGTTAGTAAAATAGAGCATTTAAATTGATTGAATAAGACAAATTTCAATTCCAATAGTTTTTGGGAGATTTTATTTCAGATTTTCAAATTAAAATTTCCTTCACACAACATATATAACTGATAAATGTCCAAAGATTTTATCTGTTTATAAATTGAAAAGCTTGTATTCTATTTAATTAGATTAAATTATTTATTAAAATAATGTTACCAAAATATCGGGTCATCACATTTATGTATTTGCATAAATCACCCAAATCACTAAGAACAACTTAAAATCGACTAAATCATACGACTTGAAGGTTTTTGCCCATTTTTTGTGCAAACATTTTGGGTGCTTTCACTGAGAACAGGAGCTCGAAGCTTCAGCTTCTCCTACTTAACCCTTTTTCTATCAGCATCGTTCGTTGCTTGGAAAACATGCCTCCCGGACGGAAGAAAGATGCTAACAAAGGAAAGAACATCGCAACTGGCAGTATCCCAGATCCAGTGATCAGAGACCAAGACAATCGTCCGGTTCCAACAGCAAATGTAAATCAGGAAAATCCGACAACCCCTGCTACGGAACAACCAATTACAAGGGCGGATCTGGACAGGGTTGTAGCTGAAGTAACTAACCGCTTCGCATCTCAACAAGAAGCCTTGGTGGATCAACTCATGTCACGCTTAAGGGATGTTGAAGAAACCAACCGCAACACTGAATCATGGGGTGAGTCACGGTCTGGAGGATCTGAGAGACGACAAAGGTCTTTCTTCTTCGAAGTGGTTAACAACAGAAACAGCTATGGTAGGAGCCGAGCCCGGACTCAGCCCGAATTCCGACCCGAGGAAACGCTTGGAACAGAACCCAACGGGGGAGGTACCAGGCAAGGGTCGGATGTAGCTGAGCCCGCCATGCTACCTAACCATGGAAACACCAAGGGACGGGGCCGAGCTGGAGTCCAACCCGAATTTGGACCCGAGGAAGTGCTGAGAAGAGAACCCAGCAGGGAAAGATCAAGGCAAGGGCCAACTGTGGCTGACCCCAGCATGCCCCCGGAAGACCAGAGGCAGCCGTTGGAGAATGTTAGGAGTGGTAGATGATACCATCCCTACAGGTCATCTGGATGGAATCAATCCCGCTGGGAAGAACCAAACTCATTTCTACCCGCTCCAAGTTCTGATGAAAGGATGGCGCGATTGTTCATAGAGTGCGTCCAACGGGAACAAAGGGATCGGGGGATCGGTGCTAGGGTAACCAGCCCCTTTACGCGCAATATCGAAACTGCCATCACCCCCTAGGGAATGGAAGATGCCAAAAATGGAACCTTACAAGGGAACCTCTGACCCCGTTGTACACTTGTAGAGATACACACAGCATATGCTAATGAGCGGAGCAACAGAGGGAGTGTTGTGTAAATGCTTTCCACTATTCTTGGCAGATCTAGCTACCTTCTGGTTCTGCCATCTGCCCCAAGGATCCATCGGCTCATGGTAAATGTTGAAAGAAAAGTTCATCAGCCAGTTCCGCATTCATGTGGAACAACCCAAGGACGCTTATTCCCTATCTAATATCAAACAGAAACCCGAAGAGACAGTGCAGCAATATCTAACCCGATTCAATTCCGCAGCGGCCGCAGTCCAAGATGCCGACGAGAAACTTATCCTAATCGCCCTCTGCAGTGGTGTACACCCGGATACTAAATTTGCTAGGAGACTAACGAAAGAAAAGCCAGCTACCTTACCCGATTTCTTCCACGAAGCCGGGAAATATATGAGACTTGAAGACGCTGCCATTGAAAGGTAGACATGGCAACAAACCAAGGCAGCTCATGGCAACACATCCGCAGTAGCAAAGGACGTTCGAAGAAATGACTCCAGGGATAGTGCTGGGGGTAAGAAGGGGGAAAAGCGCTTATATAGGCCAGGACTGAGATTTGACTCTTACACTTCTCTAAATGAAACAATCGAAAACATCTTCTTGGCCACCCAGGACGAAGTTAGATACAAGCGCCCCCGCACAAGAAGGAATCAGATAATGCAATTAAGTCTGGAAAGTTCTGCCGATTCCACGAATCACATGGGCATGACACCAATGAATGCCATCATCTCCGGGACTTGATTGAAGAACACATCAGAAGGAAGAGACTAGAGCGCTATGTGAAAGGTCAGAACAGGACTTCAACTCCTTTCAATGAAAACCCAAGGCTGTCCCTCCCGGAAGTAGCCAGAGGAAATCGCAACACCAGCGGCTCCAGTCAAGAGAAGATAGTGGTCCATACCATATCAAGAGGACCACATATCGTTGACGGAAGCTGGGCAGAGATGGAGAGATACGGTAAGTCACTTAGAAACAATGAAGGCTACGTTAATTCTGTTACAGAAGAGCGCCACCCGAAATGGAAAGAGAATGATGATATCACATTCAGTAGGCGTGATCTAGAGGGAAGGAAGTACCCTCACATGGATCCTATGGTCATCTCTGCCTGGTTCGGCCCAACCAAGGTTTTCCGAATTCTAATAGACACTGGAAGCTCAGTAAATATCTTATTCAAGCACGCTTTCGACAAAATGAAGCTGTCAATGAAGGATGTGTCTCCCTGCAGCAAACCACTACATGGTTTCACCGGAGATGCGAAGATGCCCCTCGGGCAACTGGACCTCTTTATCGAAATAGGAAGTCATCCCTGCTCTGTTGTGCGAAAACAAACATTTGTGGTAATAGAGAACCACTCAGCCTACAATGCCTTTTTGGGAAGACCAGTCTTGTCTGACTTCCAAATTGTCCTAGCCCCGCGGTGCTTGAAGATGAAATTTCCAACGGATAACGGAATAGGAGAAATAGAGGGAGATCAAGACGCCGCTCGAGATTGCTATGTGACTGAACTTCGCAATAACCACAGGAAGGATAAAGGGAAGGATGCAGAGACTTCTCTCTGCAAGAAAAACTTGAAAGCATGGCAATTAAAGAAAGCCCCTCCTCTTCGATATACCAGTGATCCTTTCAACGAATTAGACCCCAGGGACAAGGAGGAGGAGGCCACCACCGAGTCTGCAGAGGCTATGGAGTTTGTATCTGTAGTCAAACACGACCCAAGTAGACTGCTGAGAGTCGGGTCTCAGTTGAGAGCGGAATTGAAGGATCAACTCGTCGACTTTCTTCGCCACAATATGGATGTATTTGCATGGACGCACGCTGACATGACAAGAATCTCCCCAGATGTAGCACGCCACGTACTGAACATCGATCCCACCAAGGTACCAGTAAAGCAAAAAAAGAGAAGTATGGGGGTAGAACGATCAGAAGCCCTCGAGGAAGAAGTAAAGAACCTACTTGCCAATAACTTCATAAGAGAAGCCATCTACCCAGAATGGATCGCCAACCCAGTACTGGTAAAGAAGGCTAATGGGAAGTGGCGAACATGCATCGACTTCTCCAACTTAAATGACGCTTGCCCGAAGGACTGCTTCCTACTCCCCCGAATCGATCAACTCATGGACAGCACAGCCGGACACGAACTCTTATCCTTTATGGACGCATACTCAGGATATAACCAGATCCTTATGCACGCCACCGATCAAGACCACACTAGTTTCATCACTGACCGGGGATTGTACTGCTATAGAGTAATGCCTTTTTGACTTAAAAACGCCGGAGCTACTTATCAACGCCTCGTCAACAAGATGTTTGCGGAACTAATAGGACGAACAATGGAAGTTTATGTGGATGGCTTGCTGGTAAAATCGAGGAAAGCCAACGATCATATAAACCACCTGGACAAGATGTTTCAAGTACTTCGTCAATATAGAATGAAGTTGAATCCTCTAAAGTGCTCCTTTGGAGTATCGTCGGAAAAGTTCTTGGGATTCATCGTCCATGCCAGGGGGATTGAAGCAAACCCCGAACAAGTCCGGGCTTTGTAAGATATCAAGATACCATCCACTCGAAGAGAGATGCAAAGCCTAAACGGGAAAGTGGCCACCCTAAGCAGGTTCATCTCTAAAGCAACCGACAAATGCATCCCTTTCTTCGAAGCTCTAAAGAAAGACAAAGGAAAGTTCGAATGGACTGACAAATGCTCGAAAGCCTTCCTTAACTTAATCGAACACTTCCAAAGACCACCAGTACTCTCAACTCCAAATGAAGGTGAGGAACTATACCTATACCTTGCTGTATCGTCCCATGCTTTAAGCGCCGCTTTGGTGAGAGAAGACAACCGCGCGGAGCGGCCCGTATACTTTGTAAGCAAGAGATTTATAGGGGCAGAAGCCAGGTACCCTAAACTTGAGAAGCTAGCATACTGTCTTCTAATCACGTCACGGAAGCTGCGACACTATTTCCAATCTCATTCCATCATAGTTTTAACCGATCAACCGCTAAGGCAAGTACTCCATCGCCCCGACACTTCTGGGCGACTACTTAAGTGGTGCATTGAACTGAGTCAATATGATATCACCTACCATCCTCGCACCACCATCAAAAGACAAGCCATGGCCGATTTTATTTCCGAATTCACTACCAACGAAGGTAAGGATCAATCTGAAATAGCAAAAGATATCAAGTGGAATCTCTTTGTAGATGGAGCATCGAACGAACAGGGCTCGGGGGCAGGTATTGTGATAATCACCCCCAGGGGAAGGAAGCTGCACCATGCCCTAAGGTTGGAATTCGCTGCCACAAACAACAATGCCGAATATGAAGCAGTAATAGCAAGAGTGGAACTTGCCTTAGAAATTGGAGTCAGTTCTTTATGTCTCCATAGCGATTCTCAACTTATTGTAGATCACATACTGGGAGAATTCCAGACTCGAGGAGAACGACTCACAGCATATCTAAAGAAGACCAAGCTGCTGCTCAATCAATTGGATCACTATTTAATCAAACACGTTCCTCGAGAGGAGAACCGAGAGGCCGACGAACTGACAAAGCAAGCTAGCATGAAGAACAACACCATTTCTGGAACGGTAGCCATCTCAAAACAACTAGCCCCAAGTTTCGAACAAGAGGATCTGATAGCTACAATCGAAGAAGAAACTTGGATGACTCTTATCCGGAAATACTTGCAAGATAGCACACTACCCAACGAGCGTAACGAAGTCAGGAAAATCTTGAGGAGTGCTTCCCGCTACACGATACAAGAAGGCATCCTCTATCGGCGCAGCTTCTCTAACCCCTTATTAAGATGTGTCGCCGGAAGGGAAGCCAAGGAAATCTTATCCAACATCCATCGAGGAAGTTGCGGAGACCACACTGGAGGGCGGACTCTGGCAAAGAAAATACTCCGATATGGATATTTCTGGCCCACCTTAAACAAAGACGCCTTGGACTTCGTCAAAAAATGCGACAGATGTCAGAAATTTGCTAAAATCCCTCGACTACCAACCAATGAGATTACTCAGATGACCAGTCCTTCGCCCTTTGCGGTATGGGGAATTGACCTGATTGGTAAACTGCCGATGGGCCGAGGCGGAGCCAAATATGCCATAGTGGAAGTTGACTATTTCACCAAATGGGTGGAAGCGGAGCCACTAAATAAAATATCTTCAGCAAAAGTTATTAACTTCTTGATCAAAAATGTTTTATGTAGGTACGGGGTTCCACTCAAAATCATATCGGACAATGGACTTCAATTTGACAGCGAGGAATTCACCGACTGGTGACAAGAGCACGGAATTCACAAAAGCTTCTCATCTGTAGCTTATCCCCAGGCAAACGGACAAGCCGAAGCTGTCAACAAAATTCTCAAAACTCTAATCAAGAAGAAACTTGAAAAGTCAAAAGGCGCTTGGGTGGATGAACTTCCTACGGCACTTTGGGACTACCGCACATCTTACAGAACATCAACAGGACATACTCCTTTCTCTTTGGCATACGGATTGGAGGCCATGCTCCCAGTTGAAACTGTAGTGCCCTTCCACCGTAGGATCCACTACAACCCAGAAGAGAATGAAGAACTCCTACACATGTCTTTGGACCTAATTGAAGAAAGAAGAAATGATGCAGCACTCAAAGCGGCAGCTCACAAGCAAAAAGTGGCAGCACAATACAACTCCAAAATCAAGCACCGCAGCTTACGAGAAGGAGATCTTGTCCTCAAACGGATCTTCCCGCGCCCCGGAGCGCTAGATCCAATCTGGGACGGACCCTATGTAATTCATAAAGATCTCCAAAATGGAGCTTATATTTTGTCAACAGTGGACGGAGAGGTGTTCCAGAGGGCATGGAACATCCAACACCTTCGTCGATACTTTTCTTAACTTGTACTTCCCATATGAAGTGAATTAACAAAGAGAATCAGTGGACGTAGGCATTTTCGTGCCGAACCACTTTAAAAATCTTGTCTCTTTTTAAACTTGTTCCTTTATATCTTGGCTTCTTGTTAAGCTTTATCCTTTTCTGTTGAACAAAATCCTGTATAATGACATTTCCATTCTGGACACTTCACGGCACAACCTCATCTGGACAAGACCCAACAGGTACTATACGAATCTATGCCCTCGTCAATGAGACACTTTTGCTCCAGCATCCCTCTGCTGCGAGTTAACTCATTGCTCGCGACGGCCCTCAAATCCAACTGTAATGAGCCGATCATAAGCCACCGAGAAGGCCGACTATAGCCGAGGCAGCTCATTACGGCGTTAGGCTCGCTGGCGACTGTTAACCGATTATAAGCCCCAACATAAGGTGTGGCCAGCCAGGGGCAGTTCACAGTTGACGATCGGCACCCACGCTAGCCGGCCACGGTAAATCGAATAATACCCACGATTACGGGCCATAATGGCCCGGGTAGTTATTGTGCGCGATCTCAGCTCCGATGTGTCTTAAGTACGGATGTGGTAAAAAAGAAAACTCCCCGCGGAGGCGTAAGATGGGTGACGAATGTCTCCAAGACCCACAGCTAGGGAAAGTGACTACAAAACCCGTTTTCCACGAACTTAAGCACATCGAAGGCCTTCCGTGATTGGAAGTTTTACTATTTCTTATATTTCCATTTTATTTATAAAAACTTTCCTCCTATCTTCTATAACGATCACTGAAGTACAGGACACAAAATAGGAGACACTCGCTAGTGGAAATGAGAACTCACAACTGGATAACAGGTCACTCAGCTGCATTCCATCCTCAGTCACACAAGACATTCAAAGCTACCGTCTACAACTAAAACATGAAGGGCGGTACTTCCTTTTCTTGTACATAAACATGTAGCTATAGCCTATTCACACATCACACTAACATTGCGAGACATGAAATTATATTTTAAGAAAGAGCTTAGCATCAAACACGATTGAAGCACATGCATATACACAGCTATATTTCTTATGCAACACATCAAAATAACGACAACATTCAGATATGACAGAATCAGCTTATGATATAAAACTATATAAGAATAAATTCATTCTCTACAATGACATAATTACCTAATTACAGCTTGAAAGTACATTAATTTTTTGGACTAGTATATACAGGAATGTCAAGTAAAACCAAAAAGTTCCCGGATCAAGTCAAAATAGTCGGCAGCATCAGAACTTCATCTCTATCCTTCCAACCCCCCAAGATCTACTTGACAGCAGGATCAGAACTCCCAGCATGCTGACCAGAGGTCCCACCTGTCCAATTCGGGAGAAGAATCTATTAGACAAACGATAAGCAACCAAGTTAAGAAATGATTAAAAGGAAAGACTTACCAGTGTCTGCTCCCTGATCATCTTCCTCCAACTGCACACCCACTTCCTCGACGGTAAGCAGCCGCATGCCCTCCTACACCGCCAACTTCTCCTCCTTAGTGAACTGAGCGGTAACCACATCCATTCTGAAGGTCACGCCGCCCTCCTTATCCGCCTCAGCCTTGGCCTCCTCCAAAGCCCGGAGATATATCCTAGCCATGACCCGGGGATAATCGTCCATCCAGGATAGGTTGCCCTGCTTCCAAGTACGAAAATACATATCCTGCAGCATATCATCCTCTCGTTCTCCTCAAACTCCCTCAACGGGCCTCAGAAACCGACAACTTTGCAACGACAACATCCCTCTCCAATCAGTATCTCGAGCAGTCAGCTTGAAAGGATCTCCTCATCGCCTCCATCTCCTCCTGTAGCTTGGCCTGAGCAAGCCCTACGGCTTCGAGCCTTCTAGATAACTCCTCTACCTGCTCAAGATCCGCTCTCCGAACCTCATCCACCGTTGCGATGGCCGTGTCAATTCGTTTCTTGCAAGCATCCTCCATCTTTCGCAATTCTGCCTTGCTAGCCTCTTCCATGGTTTTCTTTAGTCGTCTGGAGGCCGCCTCATGCTGGGAGATCTGAATGGCCTGATCGGCAAGCTGTTTGGCCTGATCGGAAACCATTAGCCGCAGCCGAATGTTAGCACTTCCAATTTCCTCTCCAGCCTTGACCAGTCGGGCGTGATGCCCCATCAACTTCTTGGTCTCCTCAGCCACCGATCGATGTTTTCCTTGGCCTCATCCCCCATAGTCACAATCCGAGTGGTCAACAAGTCGAGATCCAAAAACTTAGCCTCATCAAGCACCCTTACCATAGGATTGCGGGGTAGGAGGTGCTCACCGGTAACCTCATCGAAGGAAATATCATGAGAACTCGGGTCCAGATCTGGATGACCCGCAAATGGGTTACGAGCCAAGCCGGGACGATCAACATGAGTAGCGGAAGGATTCTCTGATGGAAGCGGAGATGGTGTGGACTCAGTATCCTCCCCCGCGATGTCATGAATATGCTGGGTTGGGGGCTGGGGTCCAAGTGAAGGTTCGAACATGGAACGCCTCCTCTTTTTCTTTTGAATATCCTCTTCAATGACTCCGAGAAGAGGACGGTAGCCGACTACGCCCCCGGAACGGTCAGTCGAGGGCTTCGGTTTAGCAGAAGCTTTGAGGAGTTTGAATTGCTCGAGGCGGTGCCGAATGTCTGATGTCTTGGCCGCCTTACCCGTTCCTGAAATAAAAACCAAGTGTTACAAGCGTGCATGAGACTATAATCCAAGAAACATGTGAAGTTAAAAGAGGAGTCGAAAATTCACCTTGAACCATCGGAGTTACCCTAACTGAAATGCTCTCAGAAGATGGACTGACACCAGTCCCGGCCTTATCAGATTTCTTTGGTTTCTCCACCAAGGCCGACCCTTCCTCCAACCCCTCAAAGGCTTGGCGGAAAGCATCATCCATCCACTCTTGAATCTCACCTTCTTGCCCAGAGGTCAAGGCACCAACTCCACTACCACTCTGTCCTTCGCCATCGTTACCACCATCACCTTCTCCATCATCTCCGCTCTCCTCCTTGCCTCTTTCCTCCTCTCCACTTTCCTCCTCCGGAACATCTGGGCATGTGCTAGGAGAGGGTCCATCAGATTTCTTGAGCTTCTTCCCCCCGACGACTGGAGGTATCGAGAAGGGTCTCCTCTTGCTACTCTTTTTCATGGCCCCTCCTTTGGCTTTGGCAGCTCTTTCCTCGGCCGTATCCCTCTGCTTGACCACAGACTGATGTGGTAGAATCAAGTTGTGTCCCAGGAGAGTGACATTCCTGATTAGGTAAGAAGCTGACCTATCCCTTCCCGAAATGGCCTCTATCTCCGCGGCCATCTGAACTAGGTGATCATTCTCCACGATCGCAAAGCCACCTACCGCTAGCAAGAAATTAAAACACATAAGAAGAAGCATCTCAGTCAGAACGAAAATTATAAATAAGCTTCAACTTACAGCCAGAGATGAAGCGGTGGATCGAAACGGTGTCATCCTGGACGAAGAACCATTCCTTCTTAAACATGGTGAACTTTGAATACAAGTCCAGGACTGGCTTGAAGGACACGGCCGATTTCAAGCTGATATATGAAGACCCCTTCTTGTAACCTCTCAAGTTATATAGATATCGAATCTCCCGGTTAAAAGGGGGCGCCCATACTTTCTCTGGAAAATCACGAATAGGCACACCAAGATAGCATAGGAATTGGGCTGGAGCTGGAAGGGGGCCACCTTCAAATAAGTGACGAAGCTAACTATCCAAGCATTGATTGGAGGAATGGCCCCACACATGCAGTGGTACCTACTACAAGCGAAGTATCCATCAGGGGGATTATATGGCATGACCCCCTTCCCTGGCAATAGCATGCGTGCTCTATCAATCCCAAAGGAGCGGGAGATAACATCAAGCTGTTCCTCTCTGAGAGAGCTTGGAAAGCAATCAGGAGGAGAGTTCAGAAGCTCTTGAGGACCATATCTGTCCACTAGTGATCTCGGGGTGGGTCCCTGTCGTCCCGGTCCTAGCTGGGCTGGGGGCACCACAGGGGACTCTCTTCTGTCCGTAGATTTTCTCTTTTCTGATCGAGTTTCCACTTTGTGAGACATTATCTGCGATACCAGAAAAACATACTGTTAAAACAAGGAATATCGAGACATAAAAGTTCAAGTATATAAGGTTCATTCGACGCTCAAACCCCCAAGTCTCATTCGGTAATTCAAAAATGAGAATTCATTCGGTATTTGAACCCCATGTTTCATTCGGCAGCCCATCATAAGAACTCATTCGGCAGAAGAAGATTCACCTGGTCCGACAGTTAGGTCTGATTCGGCACTTGGTTGATTCGGTATTTGATTGAATCGGCACTTGGTTGATTCGGCACTTGGTTGATCCGGTACTCGATTGATTTGGCTATCTCAAAACGATAAAGGAATAACGAAGGCCTAACACCCCTATTTATAGACGAACGCAGGATGACCGGACCGGGTGATTCGACACGTACGACCGGGTGAAAACATCCAAGTTAAAACAAAGTACGCCATCTGCATGCACATGCCCTACTTTGGGGGGCAAGTGTTGGGTGTGTTTCGACCGGTCCTATACCACCGAACCAACCATCCCCCCTACATAGCCGAACCAAGCTTCATCCACTCACCACCGGACCATGTCCCACCGAATCAACCACCACCGGACCAAGCTATGTTCCCATCACCACCGAACCAATGTAGGGAAGATACCACCGAACCACCTCCTCTCCAAGCAATGCCGAACCAACCCTCTCCAAACAATGTCGGACCAACCTCTACCGGACCAACCCACTTCACGTACCACCGAACCAACCTCTACCGGACCATCCCACTTCACCTACCATCGGACCAACCTCTACCGAACCAACCCACTTCACCTACCACCGGACCAACCTCTACCGGACCAATCCACTTCCATGCATCACCGAACCAAGGCTTTGCCGAACCAACATTGCCAGGCCAGATAGCATCAGCCCAGGCCCACCAGCAGCTATATACATCCAAGACCCCTACCCCCAGCCTCACTCTATAAATAGAGGGGCAGGGGTACAACAATGGCAGACAAGTTTGAGAGCTCAAGCATGGATAGAACTTTCAAACAACTTTCAGTTACTTGTAATCAAAGCTTTGTACTTGTAATCTGAATAGAAAAGGAGAATACCATATAAAGTGGACGTAGGCACGTTCTGGCCGAACCACTATAAATCTGTGTGTCTTTTACAGTTTAGTCCTTGCTTTTTATTTATTTGCATAAATCACCCAAATCACGAAGAACAACTTAAAATCGACTAAATCATATGACTTGGAGGTGTTTGCCCATTTTTATGCAAACAAAAATCATTTAGTTTAACCAATCCAGTGTCCGTATAAAATTTTCTACCCATGATCAAGTGATACGGATATATATATCATTTCAATCCACAATAATTTAAATTTACGGGTATACATCATTTCAACCTGCAATCCAGAGTTAAAATTAAAATCCATAAAATCGCTCGAGTCTATCATTTCAAGTCATAAGCATTTTCCCCTAATCTACCTGATCGTTCGGGTTTGTTTCATTTCAACTCATAATGATTTTTTCTAGCAATAAACTAAAGGAACTTGTAGTGTGGTAACAATATATAAATATAACATCTAGTCATCCAATATCAAAATTAAACATCCATCGCAATCATCATTCAAATCTACCGATAAATAATAACAATTATATGATTATCATTTACAGGTATATAATCGACTATTTAAATTCAATATTAAATTAAAAGGCAATTAAATTCAATAAAATTCAGATTTAACTGGAATGAAAATTTAAATATATCAAACAATAATTAATCAATTTCTAATTACATCATAAATTCAATTTAACTACAATAAGACAATTTAGTAGTTGTGGGTGGGTTAAAACACCCACCTTTGATTTCAAATCGATTTGAAATCCAAATAAAGGCTCAAATTTCAACAGTCTTAAAATTCATCCAAACCAGTTCCACAATGTCCGAAATTTCGATATGATACCAACGGGAATAAACTGTGTCTGGATCCGAGCTCGTGTGAAGAAGTTATTAATGTTAGAGCATTAGGAATTCAAACTATAAAAATTAATTAAATAAAATAAAAACAACACGTCACCTCAACACATCCTCCACGTGGTCAAATCCTAGCATAGATATGATTGACTTGAACCTGTAGCCGCCATCGACCACGCAATTATCACTGCTGATAGAGCTCCGAGCAGATCAAGTCACGCCTTTGAACTTCCCTCGTCAGGCCGCTTCCACCAAGGCCGTTTGGCTACCTTCGATCAAGCTTTGAGGCACCGCCGTCGTTTGTGGTTATGGCTAGATTCTGGCAACTCAAGTGATCATTTAGACGAACGAGCTATGCCGATGAGCACTGCAAATCACACTCTACACAACGACGCCTCCTAATCGTCGATCAGATGACGATCACCTAAGGAATGAACGGTTGAGAAAGATCGCCAAATTCTAGCCAAACCGTGATCCGAATCGAAAGATGAATCACTTCAGTAGATTGTGCTCTTTGAGGGCTTTCAAAGATATATAATTCGATATAGTTATGAGGATTTTGATTTTCGATTTGAATTTGAAATTGAATTAGGGTTTGTAATTGGAATTTGGTTTCTGCCTTTAGAAGAAGGAAGAAGCTGTTGATTGAATAGACAGATATGTACAGTAAAAAGAAATAAAAAGGCTTCTAGGGTTAGGAAAACTATTTATTTAGACAAGGCCCAATAGGAATGAATAGCATATCGAATGGTTTGAAATGACAATAACGACCCGAAAAGCCCGTTCCATTTTCGAAACGAAAGTAGATCATCCCATATATCAAAATAGATGTTTTCGATATTTTTAAACTCAATGGAGCAGGTTTCAAACCCAAATTCCATTATATGTAGAAGTTAGCTTTTACAATCAGCTTATTTTAATTGAATTCATTAAAGGTATTTCTACGGGTTTCGAGCTCGCACGATCAAACAACAAGTTTGATCACTACGAAACTTGAACCTATAATAATTCACTGTCACGGATCCGATGAAACTAGTTTCATCGAAATCCGAGAAAACGGTCAAAATGACTATTTTCATGTTAATTAAATTAATTATTATTAAATTAATTAGATCACCTTTCAGTTCAAATTCAAAAGCTAGCTAATTTTTATCATTTTTGATTACTTAGTAATTTACCGTCTTTTAAATTAAATTTCCATATCAATTCAATATTAAGTATTGCACAACTTAGGAAGGCCAATAGACATTGATGAAAACACAAGAAAATTAAAAAAATCAAATTTGCTAGGGTACTCGTTGAGATCTCAGCTAATACAGTGCTGCCAAAAACAGTTAAAGCGATTGACAAGCAGGGATTCATATATAAACAGGAGGTGGAATATGAATTCGTTCCACCAAAGTGTGATGAGTGTCTATGTTTTGGTCATACTAATCATCAGTGTCAAAATAAAGTAGTAGAAAGACAGAAGGTTTGGGTAGAAAAACCAAAAAATATATCAGATCTACCTGATTCAAGCAACCCCAAAAACAAGGAGGAGACTACAAAAAACATACAAAATGTCTCCCCTAACAAAGTTGACCAGCCTAAAGATCATCAGAAGGAACCTATGGTGTCAGATTGTGTATGAAAGCAAGCATCTCTTCAATCTCCTGTTCAGACAGTGAAGATACCCTATATAAAGGATCATCTGAACAGCTCTGTACCACATGACCCACTTCAGAATCAGGCAGAGGATCCACCAACTGTTGAGCAGAAAAAGGCGGAGGAGGAACTTCCAAATTCTCTATCTGACATCCACAAGATGAACATAGAACTGGACTCACCTGAAGATGAAGAGGAAAAAGAATTATCAGAAGATACAAGTAAGTTCACTGAATGTAATATTGATTATGAGAATCAATTTATAAAATATGATAAAGGCAGACATTCGGTCTCGGTAGGTGCTGCTCCGGTTACTCGGAGTAAATCTACCAAAAAATAATATGTCCATCATTTGCTGGAATGTGAGAGGTCTTAACAATGACACACGTATGTTAGACCTCCACATGTTAAAGGCTAAACATAGACCTACTATTTTAGCCCTTTTGGAGAATAAATTAAATAATAATTATTTGGAGAAGGTTAAAAATCAGTTTGGAAATCAGTGGCAATTCTTTCTATCTCAAACTAATGGTAGAATTACAGTAGGATGGGATAGTAACTACTGGTCCGGTCGCATCATTGATAACAGTGATCAGCAATTAACCATTTTTTTCATAATAAAGGAGGTCTTGAAATAACAACCACATTTGTTTATGCTAAGAACTTAGCTTCTGAGAGGTTGATATTATGGAAACAAATTACTGACATCTCCAAAAATATTAATACTCCTTGGATAGTAACTGGGGATTTTAATGTGGTTCTTAAAACTGATGAAAAGAAAGGTGGACTTACGCTGCGTGTTTCATAAGTGACTGAATTTAACAACTGTGTATTATCCGCTGGTCTTGCTGAAGCATTCCATTCAGGCCTGAAATATACATGGAGAAGTGGGGAATCCAAGAAAATAACATCAAGACTAGATAGAGTCCTTGGAAACTCAGAGCTGTTTAAAAAAATTCCAAAACTTAAAGTAACGGTTCTACCTTGCTCGACAAGTGACCACTGTCCCCTTTTGTTACAATTCAATGATGATGACACTATGCAAAAGGGAAAACCATTCTGATATGCTAATCACTGGCCTCTGATAGATGGATTTGATGAAGTTGTGAATTTCAATACAGTTAAGATTCCTCCAGGTAACCACATGTATCGTTTTGTGATGCTCATTAAAATTATGAAAAATAGACTCAAAGAATGGAACAAGTGCAGACATAAGAATAATGATAAAATTGCTGTTATCCAACATCATTTAGAAGAAACTCAAATTAAACTTGATGAAGACCCTCTTAATGAAGGCTTGAATGCAGAATTTTATAATTTACAAAGAAGTCTCAAGGAAGAAATTCACAAAAAAGCTATTGAGTTGAAACAAAAAGCAAAAGAAAGGTGGTTGACACAGGGAGATGAATGTAACAAATTCTTCTACGCTAAAATGTCCATACGACAACATCATAATAACCTGCTGAACTGCATAGATGAATAAGGAGATACATCAAGACTTATAAAGAACATGGAGGAACAGGCTATCACCTACTTTACAAATTTATATAATGGAGAAAATGATGATCAATTACCTCAGGTCATTTGCAGAAGGAGAATCTCGACTGAAGGATGTAATATGTTGACAGCTCCTATTATGGAGGGGGAATTGAAGGATGCTGTCACCTCCATCTGTAGTGACTCCTCCCCCGGACCTGATGGAATGGGGGCATCCTTCTTCAAAATGCATTGGATAAACCTGAAAGATATTATGTTAACAGCCTATAATGAAACTCTAAATTCAGGGGAATTCATTCAAGAAATCAACCATACTTTCATATCTCTTATTCCTAAAGTTCAAAAACCAGAGAGAATTGAAGATTATAGGCCGATAGCCTGTTGCAATGTCACATACAAAATCCTCAGTAAAATTATTTGCAAAAGGTTGAATAAAGTCTTACCAGATTTAATATCTCAATGTCAAAGTGCTTTCATCAAAGGTAGGCTCATTTCTGAAAATTCCTTAATGGCTCATGAATTAATAAGGAACTTCAATAAAAAGGGAGCAGAAAAATTATGCATAAAAGTGGATTTGCAAAAGGCTTATGATAAAGTCAACAGAAATTTCATCACACACATGCTAGAATCAATGGGGGTTCCAATGAAACTCATAAAATTGATAAGATTCTGCCTAGACACTCCAACTTTCTCCATATTGATCAATGGCAGCCCTACAGGGTATATTCAAAGTAATAGAGGGATAAGGCAGGGTGATCCTCTATCCCCCTACCTTTTTGCAGTAGCAATGGAAGGGTTTACATTACAAATGGAACTGGCTTATAATCAAGGGTTTATTCAACCAATATATAATAACCTTCCATGTATCACTCATTTATTATATGCAGATGACCTCCTGGTGGTGATTAAAGGTAATTTAAAAGCAATAGACAAGATTAAAGTAATATTTAGAGAACTGGAAAAATATGCAGGCCTCAAATTGAATGAAATGAAAACCAAATGCTACTTCAACAAATACTGTCTTAACAAACAGTCCATGATTGACAAACTTGGCTTCACTGAAGGACATCTCCCAGTCAAGTACTTGGGAATACCTTTGTCAAACAACAATATTACAGATGTAGAATGTGGTAAGCTTATTAATGAGATCAGGGAAAAGTTACAGGGTTGGAGATCAAAACTTTTATCTTTTGCGGGTAGAGTGGAGCTAGTACACACAGTTATAACTTCCAAAGTTAGATTCTGGCTCCAGTCTTTTCAAATTCCTGATTGCTCTACTGCTAAAATCAACTCAGTTTGTGCTGATTTTATTTGGAGGGGAGGAATGCACAAGGTTAAATACTCAGACTTATGCAGGAAAAAGAAAGAGGGTGGAGTGGGATTGAAAAATTTATATGAACTTAAAAAAGTGTACTGCCTCAAATTAGCATGGAATGTATTAACTTCAAATAATCTATGGGCCTCCTGGATGAGATCTAGGTATCTGAAAGATAACTTCTGGACTACTAAAATTGATAATAATGCTTCAGTTACTTGGAAAAACATTCTTAAGATCAGAGGGGATTTTCAAAAGTATCTAGACAGAAAGATTGCCAATGGAAGGAAAACTGATATCTGGAGAGATCTATGGCTTAACTCCAAAAGTATGATAGACAGGCTTGGTTGGGATGCATTCTCAGCATATGGAAATCCAAACTAGAAAGTAGTAGATATTATTGATAATGGAGAATGGCAATGTAACAATAACTTACTAACTCTCAATTATCAGGAGGAAATTCGACAGAAATATATCTACAGAGAAGATAATGAAGATAAATGGATATGGAAGGTGAGTGCTAATGATCATTTCAAATTCAAAGACATTTGGAAAGTATCAAGAAATAAAAGTGCTGAGGCTAAATGGTCTGATATAGTATGGAGCAAATCAAATCCCCCAAAAATGGCGCATACACTTTACAAGGCGATTCTGGGTAAATTACCCACAAAAGACAGACTAAAAAAATGGAAAATTTTGGAAAACACAACATGTCTCTTCTGTTGCAGGGAAGAAGAAACTCATGACCACTTATTTTTTGACTGTGAATACTCGAAAAGAATTTGGATCAACCAAAAGAACAGACTTCAGCTTAACAATTGTACTACTAGTTTAAAAGAGGAGATTGATTACCTGCACGATGGGAGAAACTTCTCTAAGCTGATGAAGGAGCTCGGAAAAATTGGCCTCACAACCTGCTTGTGGTTCATCTGGAAGGAACGGAACTGTAGGACTTTTGAAGACAAAAGGCTAGACACGTTAGCTCTCACAAATCGAATTAACAGAGAAATAGCTGTTATTATCGAAAGAATTCCTATGAAAATACTCACCACTGCATCGGCACAAGAAGAATCACTACTGGAGAAGTTGAGAAAGATGGAATTGAGCGGACAAAATCGACCAACGAGCTGGCAGCCGCCATAGATGAAACCTCTTTAGGAAAGTTAGTTGAAGACGATAGTTGACTGAACTGTCAGTCCATTGTTATATGATGTATTTTGCTATGGGCCGCAAAGCCTGTTTAGTAATCAAATTAACCTATTTTCAAAAAAAAAAATTATTGCACAACTTATAGCGTTCAATTACACTGTAATAATAATCCAATTATTTATATTTTAATTTCAAATAAATTCTTTTATTTTGATTTACATCTTACTATTCACTCAACTATCATCTTACGGATATAATTAACATTGATTCACATCTTATTACATTAATATCCTATAATTATCATCTTAATTCATATTAACTGCCCTCTTTAATTGGATTAATTGCAATTGATTTTCAATTTAATTTAAACAGATTAAATAAATAGGTGATAAGCAACAATTGCTACCTTTTACTTAATTTAATCACATTTATAAGTTTACTATCAACAAAAAATGTTGTAACTACTTACACAAAACTGATTATATTCAATTTCAATTAATTATATACTATCTCACCATTTAATATAACATTTAATTTATTTTCTTATTTGAAATTTCTACCCAATTAAATTTTAAAAATTAGTTTAATTACTTGAATTTACATTCAAATAGTCATCGATTGCCTTAAATTAACATTATTAAATTTCATTCAAGTTAGTTTTCTCATTTAAATCATAAATTTTAATTTTCTTCCAATACTAAATTACAAAATCTTATTGAATTCAATATTTTAATTATCGAAAAAATGCGGGTCGTTACAGATGTAATAGAAGCAGTGCCTTCGGCTTCGTTCAGACCCAGAATGAACTTGTGTGGATGAATATTGGTATGACATTGACATCCGGAGGGCGGTGTTAACATTCCAAGGTGGATTGCTATTTAGATAGGTAAAGCATAGTCTCAAGCCACATAAGTGGGAGAAATGGCAAAAAACAGGGCATGCAGCAGAGTATGTGGTTATCTACCATTAGGAGCGGTCACCCCATTCTAGATGTCCATTTCAGAGCTGGTTTGTGCGCAAACACCATGGTAATATAAGGCCTCGGTGTCAAGGGGCAGAAATAATCCGGTCTACCATGTTAAAGGGGCAGCCGGCTCTGTGTTAGCATCGGTGCATTTTCTAGAGGTGTATCATCGAAAGGTAGTCCCTTACCTTGCCATTATTGGGATCCAATCTCCAATTTGTGCCTTACGTTTTTTATTGTAGAACCTAGTATGCTGGAATGTGAGATGCAAGCATTTCAACTATTTTATCTATTTACTTTAAAACTAGACACTATGATAATATCACTCGATTTTGATATAAAATATTTTTGTTATCTTAAGGTAAAAACCCATCCATTTTTATGTGCGGTGTGGTTTTACGAGATCCATTTGGTAGAAAAGTTTCTAAATGCAGAAGTTAGTTTAGTTGTTACTTGTTATCGAGTTATACTCACGCTGGTTTACCAAACTAGCCTGGGCGTTATTCCGTGTAATGTTTGGGTCAGACTGAGCATGTTTTCCTAAGTTTAGCTGGATACTTTGGAGTTAGAGAGGAGGTGGATGGTCAGACATATTCACATATATTTTTCTTCCACTGTATTATAGAGTCTGTATATTTGTCAATATAAGAACAGGTTTCTATAACTGTCCAAATTTAGTATAAGTCTAGTGTACTTTGATGTTGTATATATGAATAAAGACGTTTCCTTTTCGCAAAGACAATTGTTGTATTATATATTATTAGCTACGTTGTGGGATTCTGTATTTTTTAATTTTCTTCTATCTTTTACCTTCTTCTTTCACCCTAACAAATTGGTATTTTCGGCACTTGAATGTTCGGCATGTGTAACATCCCGCCTTTTTTTACGCTTTAAATCAACGATAAACCACACACGTCAGACTTAAACCATACAAAAGGGTGGATTGTTATGGGGTAAATAAGAAAAAGCAGGGAAAGAAAAAAAATAGAATCTTGCAGCGGAACGATAAAATATAATTATCAAATAAACAGTTCATGAAGCTGTTTTACAAAATATTCGATTATATTCATACAATACATATCAGAGTTACACATACTAGAGAATAATAAATAAAAATCCAGCGGAATACATGCGATGAATTATAATAATAAATAGTAGTACAAAAATCTTCGTCTTCGTCCTCCAGAAATAAAGCCTTCAAATCCTAAAATGCTCAGGCTGACCCGAGCGAATTGAAAAGACAAAACACTCGAGTCAGAATTAAAAGATCTTATATAAGTTAAATCAATGGTAAACAATATGAGTGAAACGGCGTCAGAGATGTTTACGGAATTTGACATCTCCTATCTTGTGTCAAACGTGAGTGCAATTACTTAGAAGATGTTCGGGATCTACATCTCCTAAGGATCTGTTAAACTATTTACTATGTAGTAATACTTCGCTATTAAAATAATGTCTAATAGTAAAATAAACTTACTTTGAAATAGCATTAAGGAGTGACCCAATATTCCCCTTAACAGGTAATAGTGCCAATAGTCTACACGGTACGGTAATACCTCCTGATCGGGAGGCTACCAGAGGTACTCCATAGGTACGACACAAATCAAACTCGTACAAGGCGCGCTAGGGTAGGTGACACGGCACAACTAGGCAATGCCAGGGTAGATATACCAATTACGCTTCCGGACCGGTGGTAATGCATAGCAGCTACTACCGCCCACCTTGAGCGACACCCCCAAAATCAAAAGGGCCAAAATCAATCACAAAGTAATAGAATGGTGTCGAAGGAGTGTGTCCGATAAAAGGTGATACCTTCTTTGCCCGTCAATTTCTCCTATTTTAGTCACCTTATGCCAACTCACGGGAGTCGGGTCCACGTATTTACCTCAAAGGAAATGCCGCCACCATCCTACTTCATTCTGCAATCTCCACCACGTACACGGTTGTTAAAGTGGTTTTTGAAGTTGGCAGAGAGTATGACAACTTCCGATCCCAGTCTCTTTAACAACAAGACGTTATTATAACACCGTGGTCTTTTCAAAATAATTTGTACTTTTAAAACCAGAATATAAATCCATTTCAAACTCATATAAATACGATGTCAATTCCGTTTTAAAACCCAAATCAATATGATATCATTTTTATAAAACCCAAATCAATATAATTACCATTTTTATTTCAAATATATCCTCTTTCCCAAAATCATAGCACTTTCAATGTTATAACACTTTGAAACCAAACACTTGAAGTTATAACATTTTCAAATCGTAATGCTTTGAAATTCGTAACTTTGCAACATAACTTCCATCCCTTAAATGGTTCAAATATTAAAATACTTTATATAATAAATAGCTTCTTCAATTTCGCAAATCAATTCCAAAACAACTCGAATTCCAAAATTTATATTTAAAGCAAATCCCAAATCAATAAATTTCAATACAATTTAGTTTTCAAATAAACTATTCCAAATTATATTGATTTCACAACTGGTTGATCCACAAAATAAACCCTTTCAAATTCAGTATATTTTAAGCCTTAAGTATTCAACAATTTCAAAACTAAGTTTGATAAATACAATTCAGAAATTCAATTTTCTATTATTTAGTTTTGAAAGATTTTACTTAATAAATCCATTATAACTTAAATATAACCCAAATTTCAAATAATTGAATATTTCCTTAAATTTAATTATACTTGAAATATTCATTTGAATCACTCTAAACCAAAATCAAGTTATAAGAATCATACCTTTTAAAGCCTCAATTTTATTTAAATTTCAAATCAAATTTATTCGGTTCTTAAATAATTTAATTCAAACAAATTTCATATTTATCTTCCAACCTTAATTTTATTTAAGTCATTATAAACTCTATATACAATATAATTTAAACAGATACTTAACCGTATTATATAAAAACAGTCAAACTTTATTATTTAACTTATTTTATATTTCAAAACAAATTTATAAATGGCTAAAAATCAATAATAAAATAACATTTATATAACATCTAAAATCATAAATTATATAACCCATATATTTCCTTACAAAACCTTAGAAATCATTTCAAAATATTTTTATATATAGACCACGGTGTCTGTATATAATTTTCTACCCTATGGTCAAGTGATACGGATATTTATCATTTCAATCCGTGATTTAAAATTAAATACGGTTATATATCAATTCAAACCGCAATCCCGAATGTAATAAAAATGCATAACAACTTGCAGTTTATAACAATATAAAATACAACATCCATTCATCCAATATCAACCATCAACCATTTATCACAATCATCATCCAATTCAAACAATAACATCAATATAGAACAGATAATAAATAATAGGTATTTACTGGCAGTTTATATTCAATAATAAATTAAATAACAGTTTATATGCAATAATAAATTAAATAACAATTTAATTCAATAAATTCAATTTAACTGGAATGGTGATAAAAACTTGCCAAACAGTCATAAATAAATTTCTAATCACATCAGAAATTAATTTAACACACAAAAGAAATTTTAGAAGTTGTGAGTGGGTTAAAACGCTCACCTTTTGCATTTAAATTGAATTTTAAATCCAATTTAAACCCAAAAATTGAACAGCCTCAGAATTCATCCAAATAAGCGTCAAAATGTCCAGAATTTTAATACGATCCTAGTGGAGACAACCGCGCGAGAAACGGACCTCGTATGTAAAAGTTATACCTATTAAAAGTTGTGCGATTTTAAACTAGAATAATTAAAATAAAACAAAACACTCACCAACCAAAATCGTCCACGTCAACTACTGCCTCTCCCCCTTTCACATTTACGAGACCGAGAAAACCCCAAACATCCGATCCTTTGACCACCAAATTCGCCAACTTCCGACCGCCTTTCGTCGAGTCGCCGCCACCAACGCCCTACCCACGACGAGCCGAACGCACAGACCTCGGTCCGATCCCCCCATTCGTCGCCGGCCGCCACCCTTAGCTAGGGTTTCAAAACCCTACCTCACCAATTCCGATCGCCACAGACCATATTAGGCCACTCGACCTCCACCATCACACTCTTGAAGCCAAGCCTAACAAAACCCATATCTTGATTTCGACGATTAGATCCAAAATCAGAAAACCCCAATTAGCCATAGGGTTTCGAAAATTTCAAGGTTTGACCATGATTTGCCGTTGGATCGAGTATCAATTCTGAAAACGAACACTTGATGCAGAGTCATACTGTTGAGATATTCAATATATAATTTTTTCGAATTTTTTTGAGGAGTTTGAAATTTTGGGCTTTGAATTTGATTTGGAATTGCAATTGGAATCTTGATTTGTCTGCCATTGAAAAGAGAAGAAACAAATAGAATTGTACGTACAGGAAAATGGATATAAGAAATAGGCTAGGGTTTATAACAGGATATATATATAGGTAGGTCAGAAATAGAGATGAATGGACATGATTGGTTTGGATCATTGAACGATCAATTGCCCGAAAAGCCCGTTCTGACTCCGGAACGAAATTAAGTCAGCCCATATATCAAAATAGATGTTATTAAATATTTTAAAATCAATGGAATAGGTTTCAAGTCCAAATTCCATCGTATGAAGAAGTTATGCTAAAATCAAGTTATTTCAAATTTATTTCAGTTGATTTCAATTTAATTGATTTCTAGGCATTTCAATCCTGTACGATGAAACGACAAGTATCGCTACAAAACTTGAAATCCTTCAATAATTCACCGTTATGGATCCGATGAAACTGGTTTCACCAAAATCAGAGTCAGTGGCCAAAATGGCTATTTTCTAGTTAATTAAATAAATTAATAATTGATTAATTAAATCAAGTTTTTAATTTCAACTCTATAATTAACAAATTTCATCATTTTTGATTTATTTAGCCATTTATAACAATTTAAAACAAATTTTCATGTTGGTCCAATGTTAATTATTTCAATAATTACTATCTTTGCTTTCAGTTTCAAAAATCCAGAAATTACAAATTTTATTTTCAATAATTCCATTTAATTGACTTTTCATTCTATTATTCAATTCATTGTTTTCAAATGTATGCATTTAACATTGGATTCATGATCTATTACCTAAATATTCTCAGATTTCATCTTAATCTCCATTAACGTGATAATTAAATATTTAATTTTATCTATTTGCAATTAATCCAATTACTGAATTTTAAATTTCAAATAAATTAATAAATCTTGATTTCCCATTCTTTAAATCAACCAATTGTCATATTATAAATAGAATTAACATTATTTCCAATTATTTCTTTAACTTATACTAGCATTGATTTTATCAATTACCATTTATTACGTATTATTTCATCAATTAATGTATTTTGAACTTATTTCCCAATTTATCAATTACAATCAGTTATAATCTTACAATTGGTTCAATTAATTGGGTTTGCACCAAATTAGTTATTTATTAACTTGTAGTGACATTATTACCTTTATTTTAGTGATTTCGTTATTAAATTACAGATTTGTTTATTTTCTTTCCAAGTTAAATTACTAAAACTTATTAAATTAACAAAAGTTAATTAGCGAAAATTACGGGTCGTTACAGCATGTCATATAGTGGACGTATTATTGTCGATTTTCAAGGATCGAAAATCTGGTTCGTTACATCTCCTATATGATTTATGATCGAATCAGAGAATTCATTACATAATTTATCATTTGTAGATCCAAAGATAATATCATCTACATAAATTTGCACAATTATAGATCTTTTTATCTTATTTAGTGAATGGAGTTTGATCAACCTTTCCAATTTCAAATCCAAAAGCTATAAGATAACTTTTTAGCCATTCATACCAAGCACGAGATGTTTGTTATAAACCTTAAAGAGATTTCTTAAGTAGACATAATCGGGAAATTTTTCATCTGTAAAAAATGATGGTTATTCTACAAAAACATTTACTTTAGTAAAATCATTTAAGAATGCACTTTTAACATCCATTTGATAAATTTTAAAATTACGGTAATAAGAGAAGGCTAGTAAGACATGTATTGCTTCTAATCTGGCGACGGGAGAAAATGTTTCTTCATAATCTATTCCTTCTTCTTGATTATAACCTTGTGCGACTAGCCTATATTTATTTCAGGTTATTTTGCTGTTTTCAACTGCTTTGTTTTTATAGAACACTTTGTACCAATGACTGTTTGATCAACTGATCTTGGAACCAACTCCTAAACGTTATTCTGTTCAAATTAGTTTGGCTCATTTTGCATAGCTAAAATCCAATAATCATCGGTTCAAGCTTCTTTTAAGTATTTAGGTTCAATGTTAGAAACAAAAACAACTTGTCCTATTTGATTTAATTGATGTATAGTTTTAATGCTAGTATTTACTTCTCCAATTATATTTCCTATTGGATGTTCTTTTAAGATACATAGAGGAATTTTGAGATTATTTTCAATTGGATTTTCCATAATTTGTTATTCTTCATTTTGAATTATAGTATCAAGAGGTGGATCTTCTATAGTTGGTTGTTCAGTTGTTTCTTCTTCATCCTCTTTATCATTTTTGAAATTTTCGTCAAATGATACATGTAAAGTATCTTCTATAGTATTTGATCGTTTATTAAAAACTCTATATCCCTTATTTCGTTCCGAATATCCAATGAATAAGCCTTCATCGGATTTTGGATCGAATTTTTCCAATTGATGTTTTGTATTTAGTATAAAATATTTAGATCCAAAAATTCTTAGCTAAGCTATATAAGGTTTTCTACCATTAAAAAGATCGTATGGAGATGTTTAGTTAAGGGTCGAAAAGTGACACGATTTAAGACGTTACGTGCAGGAGACACGACTTCTATCCAGAAATGTTTTGGTAGTTGGCTACCATTAAGTAAAGTCCTAGCACATTCCTATAATATCTGATTCTTTCTTTCTACAACTCCATTTTGTTGTGGAGGTTCAGGAAATAAAAAAAAAGTGACCAATACAATTTTATTACAAAGATTATCAAATGTTTTGTTTTAAAATTCACCACCATGATCAATTTTAATGTTATCAATTTTTAAATCTTTTAAACTTTGAATTTTTTACAATTTTTTAAATGTTTCAAAAGTATCACTTTTGTTTTTCAAAAATAATGTCCTCGTATGTCTAGAGAAATCATCTATGATTACATATATTATTTCTTATGGTTTATAAACTGAACCTGAGTAGGGCTGTATATGTAACGACCCAGAAAATTTCAATCCCGAAAATTCCAGATAGTTAGTGAAAAGAAGAAAAAGAAAGAAGAAGAAACAGAGGTCTCAAACTCAGAATCTTACATTCGCAGCGGATAACATATAATATCACATAAATAATAGTTGTACAAAGGAAACTGTACTTGTCAAATTACATATATTTTTATTTAACAGAGTTACATCCATTTCTAATCTCTGGACATTCTAAACTACACACAAATTATACAATAATATATCACAGCGGTAAGCACTCCATACGTTCCAGCCATCCAGCTCGCCTCCTGAGCTCCAGAACGTCCTTACCTGAAAAATATGTAATACTCGGTCTGACCCGAGCATTACATCAAAGTAACACCCGGGTCAGGCTGGTAACCAGCGTGAGTAAACCCATTTAATATGGAACACAACAGCATAGAACATACATAAAACCCAGGGTAACTCATATCAATTTACCCCTTATAGGTTCACATATCAATTTTCAAAGAATCGAAGTGGTTTCGGGTATTTTCTAATACCCGACTCCGGTCTCTTCGAATTCAAAACCATTTGAATCCATATTATTCGAGAAATACAATTAAATCTTTAAATACAAGATGTCCCGTTTTGCACAGCAATTCTTCATTGATAGATAGCCTATTGTTACTGTTCAAGACAAACATATCATATGACAAACATTTCATCAGAATTATCAACCAATCATTCATAAACAAGATTAACTAGTCACCCCATTCCTAATTAAATCAAATTAACTACTTTTAATCTTGCTTACTTAACAATAATTAATTACAATTCATTAATTAATCATTTTCTAGTTATCTTTTCTAATAACATTCAGTAATTAGTCTTTAATTAATTTGACTCATTCATTAATCAACCTTGATTAATCACATTTAGTAATTATACTCAGTTACTAACATTAATTAATTAGTCCCTTAATTAATGAATTCTTTAATTATTCACCTCGATAAATCATCCTTGATTAATCATTCTTTAATTACATTAAGTAATCCCTTTTATTTAATGACACAAATTAATTAACTAATCCTTAATTAATTTCCATCTAAATTAATCACTCTTGATTAATTTTCCTTTAATTAATTACTCAATTAAATTATCCTCTAATTCCTTACATTGATTTATTATTCTTAAATTAATCCTACCCATAAATTAATTAACTCATAATTAATTTCCTTCACTAATCAATCCTTTAATTAATTACACTAAGATATTAATACTTAATTACTTTCCTTAAGTCATTTATCTTAAATTATTTTGTCAAGTAATTATACTATTGGTTAATTACCCTCAATTAATTTATCCTTACTCATTAATTAATTCAACCCTTAATTTCTAATTAATTTAACTAACCTTCAACATAAATTAACCCTTTAATTACTTTTATTAAGTAAACATCATTTAAGTAATTTAATCTCTAATTAATTTATAACCCCTAATTATTGAATAAGTAAATCCTTAATTACTTCCCTTAGCTTATATAACTATAATAATCATTTAAAATTGAAAGGAGATTGGTTGAAAGATTTATATTAAACAATATTTTTGCTATATCTTTGGAAAACTATTGGATTAAGGATTCCTCAAATTTTAACCCAAATTCTTTTATTTCCAAAATTTGTTGTTGGGTTGAAATTCAAAATCCATTAGAAATCAACCCCAATGCCATTAATAATGCAAACCCAAACTGGGCCGAAACCCAGTCCAACAACGAAAAGGAAAATAAACTTAACCTCTCCATCTTCTTTAGTTTTAGGTCAAAACATTAACTCTGAAAACATACTGCACATACGAACGAAGCCTCGAAGTCCAACCCGTGCCACAACACTAACTTCCCGAGACGCACCCGAGTCACAGGCCTCTTCACACACTGACACGCCTGACTTCGACGTGCACATGCACACCACCTCTGGCCATCTCCGACCAAAACCCCTTGCCACCCACAAGTCTTCGCCGATCACCTCGTCTCAATCGACCACCCAGAAATCATGTTGAACACAAAAATCAAAAAGGAGGATTAACGAGCACTACCTGTAACAACTATGTCGCCAAACCAACCCTGTATCACCGATCTTCGATCGCCAGAGAACTTGCCATTGCAAAACACCCTCGCCAGAGCCCCACACTCCATTTCCTCCATATCCCATTCAACTCGATACAGCGACGATGTCACCATGGCCACTAACTCAACCTTGCCCAAAACCATATCTAAACCCTAATTCGCATGAGCCTGATCACTCTGTTGATCGAAAATTCTTCTGAACAATTTCCCAAAGCCACTTATCAACGAACATCCCCCAAAATTATCCCCAACATCCCAAAGCATCGCGTTCACCAGAAAAGGGAAAAACCCCAAATCACGATTATCTCAAAATTCTTCTCGAAAAACCATCTTAAAAATCATGATTCTTTTGCTAAAAATCCTAGCTTGTAATAATACATCAGACTACAAATATGAATTCGCAATTTATTTAAGTCAAAATTTTGACATTTTTAAGTTTCAACTGTGATTTCTTATATCCTAAATAAAACTGCCATTAGTTTCTACTTAAAATATTTTTACAACTTAAATTCTATCATTTCCAACAATATTTGTTCACACAACATATCATAGAACTAATCAGAGAAATGGAAACTGATTTTTAAAGATTGTTTTTTATATGAACCTGAGAACAAATGAACTGAGCAACTTCCTTTATTTCGGACATACACAACCACATTCACATACATATACTCATGCAATCATCTTTTAACAGTCATATAAACATATATCATTTTTCACTTCAAATAAATACTGCATGCATCAAGATTTAAACAGGTTTAAATTTTTGAATAAAACTGTCTACTCGCAGTACACTGGTAAACAGAGCTGATTCATTTTGTTAGCAGGCATGCATACAATATTATCATACATATATATGTTCTCATCCCTAAACAAACAAGTAAACAACTACTTATCATATTATCAAGGTTTTTTTTAAACATTCACACAAATAGGCAGATCCATCTTAAAGATGAAAGTTACTCACCTTTGGTGTTTACAGGGACAGAGGAGTAGCTGATAAACTGGAATTCACTTTAATTATTGAAACAGGAGTTTAAATTTGATCTGTAGCTTGGTGTTTGTTCCTGCATAATATTTTAGGCGTACTTTGCTTTGAATTTGTTCTTGAGTTTATTTTTGAATTTTGCTTCCAGCTGCAGTTTGGATTTGGAATTGCATAACTTCAGGTTTTAAAATTTTTAAGAGTGATTGTTTGATACTTATCTAGTTTGAATATTTTTGACAGATTTTTATTTTCTTCAGATCAGTTTGAAAAATGAGAAATGGCATGGCTATCTTTCCTTCAAATTCCAAGGGAAAAACTTTGCCACTTGTTACCATAATTTAACATGTGTTTATCTCCTATTTCAAGGTTTTACAAATGTCATTTGCCAAATAAATTTGTTTAAGTCCTTGTTTAAATAAATTTTATAACTTTGTTTTAAGTCCTAACTTAAATTTATTAATACTCCTTATTTAATATATTTATATATTATATTTACAAATGTCAAAATCTTTATTATTATGTAAACAAGAGTATCTTCCCAAGTTCTTATGTTGCCAAGTGTTTTTAAAATGTTATTATTAAATAAATTTTCTTATTATTGTAAATAATTTAAACCTTAATTACAACATTAACCTAAATTCTTATGTTTGAACCAAATTAATTTAAACCAAAATATATTTAAGAAATACTTCCTTTTTAAATTTCAAATTCAAATTCAATTCTTTAAATTCAATTAAAAATCCAATTCAAGATCAATTAAAATAAATTCATATATTTAAACAAGCCTAAATTCAATTTGAAATTAATAATCCCTATTTTCTTTTCTTAAAAAAAATAACACAGAAATATTATAAGTTTGTAATTAACAATTCTCCCAATTTAAATAATTTACTTATATAAACAATTATTATTATTATTTAAAGAATAATTTGTCAATTTTAAGTGATTATATTAAGATATGATCGAATAAATATTTATCCAAACATAAATATTTACAATTAGATTCGTTTGTTAAATCTACAATTCAGTATTTTCATTAATTAAATTCAGCTAATCTATAAATTACAGGTATTCTAAAAATCCGGGTTATTACAGTATAGATCCAAATGAAGCTGTTCGAGAGGTTGTAACGCAGAAATGATTTTTTTATATTTGAAAGATGTTTTAGTTAAGTTTCCTGATTAGTATGCATCGCAAAGATTATTTACTTTATAATTCATCTTTAGTAAGCCTTTTACTAAATTGTTTTTAGATAATTCGCTAATAGCTAAAAACTTTATGTGATATAATCTTTTGTATTGTAGCCAAGGATCAATATTTTTGGCTATTAAACACATGTCTACGTTGTGGTGAATTTCCATATTCAAAATACAAATACTTCTTTCCTTAAATCCTTTGAAAATTAAATTTTATTTTGATTAAAAATGTTACATTTATCTTTTAAAAAAGATATACTAAAACCTTTATCGCATTGTTGACTAATACTTAGTAAATAATGTTTTAAATTTTTAACTAGCAATACATTAGTAATTAAAGGTGAATTAAATGTACTGTTGTTGTTCACGTCTCCTTTTCCAATGACGTATCTTCTGAAGTTATCTCTAAATGTAAAAGATCGTCCATTCAAGTAGAAAATAATTGTTAGCATTTCGTTATTGCCCGTTATATATGCTTGGAGCAATGTAACATCTCGAAATTTTATCGACTTAATTTATGAATATTTTTAATTTAAAATATAAGACTAATGGTTTTAATAATTACATAACCCTCTTTAATTTAAAAAATGAGAAAATTTATTTTTAAATTTTGACTACATAAACAGATAGTTCAATGAAAAACTACAAATGTGACCGAAACATACTTTTCGGATTTTCAGCTTTTTATCAATGATAAGTTATTAGAAGTGGTAATATCTTTGATTTTGCTCTTAAAAACACACTTTTATTTTAAATATGTAAAATAGGAATAATAAGTATTTGAAATGTAAATTATATATATTCAAAATTTTATTTTGAAATGATGTAAGATGCTTTAAGTGTAAAATTCAACTTACGGTACATGAAAAACCTTATTATCCACCATTTTCTCTCATGGCTTAGTACTAAATGGACTTTGATATAAAAAAATGACGTGTAATTTGAATGGTGCCTTAAGTGCTGAAATGAATTTAGTACATAAAACACCCAATTATCCAACATATTTCCATAAGAATTTGTTCTTAGGTAGCTTGATGTTTAGTTTAGCTTGCAAAATTTGGATAACTTCAATTTGAAGTTATGTTTAGTTATAAAATGTCACCCAATCGTTCATTTGGCTTTATTCACTTCATTTTTGTTTTAGTTCATTCATCAGTAAGATAAAAACAAAATGGTAGTGAACTTCAAAATTCAAAATCAAATATATTAGCCAACTAACAATCATGAAATAAATTGAATTGAGTTTCTTTTGGAAATATCTTCCTTTTGATATGGGTTCTTAAGGGTTCGATTATGTTTGGAAGGCTCGTCTTAGGCATGCCCGAAGGCATGATAAGAAAGGGTGTGGGATTTGGTGAGATTTAGGCGACGATAGGAGTTGCCAGTGGTGGAAATGGCTTTCCCGAGTGGAGTAGCATCTAGGGTCTAATTATAGTAGGGTGGGGCTACCATTTGAGCATCACAACCTAGGTGGTGTTTTTGGGCATGGACGTGGTTGCATTTTGATTTGATTGGTTGATCTAAGGGATAGTGGTATGGGTGTGAAGCTATCATGAAAAGAGGATGAACGGAGGAGATGGTTCTTGTTTTAATGGAGCATGGAGGAAGATAAGGAGGAGAAAAGGGGATCATGCATGTACTAGTGCATTTGAACATGTACAAGTCATTTATCTTTGTGGAAGAAGGATTAGAGTATAATTAGGGTAATTAAATATTTGATTAAATAGTTAATTGTTTAATTAAATTGAAATCTTATAAAGTTAATATCCTGCTCGTACAAGGTCGAATTTGGACGTAGTCGGCCGGATATGACTCATAAGAATGTTAGCTACGCAATGGAATTAGTTTCATCGAATTTGGAGAAGTGGAATTGCAACAACCCGCATATTTAACGATTATATATTTAAATGTTTTATTTAAATATAGCGTCGTTAGTCGGATTTTGGTCCGAGAAGCTACTTTTTGCAAACGGCCGAATTGGAGCTCGAAACTACCTCCATTGGTTCCAAAATGGCGTTTGCGATCTTTTTGAGTATAATCTTTGATATGTTTGGAGTTTGTGAAATTTTGGCTACTTTTTCCTACTTGGGCTTAAGTTTGGGTTCAGCCCCAATCTCCACTTAACCCTCTAACTCAACCCCTTCTCTTCATTCATCTTCATTTCATTCTCATTTCTTAAGCTAAAACTGAAATGGTGGAAGGGAAAGAGAAATAGAAACTCCAAGCCCTAGTTCCATTTGCAAACTCCAATTTCTTGCTCCAAAATCAAAGAGAATTCATTGGTAAGCTCTTCTTCATCTTCTCCAACTCTTCTCCTCTTCAATTTCAGAAAATTTCCTAAACCTAAATTGGGAAATATGTGTTTTATTCTTAGATTGAAGCTTGTTGAGTTGAAGTAGTATTTGGTTGGTCTTCTCCTTGTTATTGAGCTCTTTCTTCTTTGTTTGGGATAAAGGTGAGTTTTGAACTCACATCTACTTCTCTTGATTTCATTAATGTCGGGTATGAATTCCTAACACCTTGTTCATATGCACTTGCTTTTGGTTTGGATTGAATTGGTGAATATCCAAATTTTTAGTGTTTGGGTTCAATTCTTTAAAGATCCTAACTTTGATGTTTGAATATGTTTTTGGTTGCGAATCAGAGAGTTAATGGAGCTGGGGTATCTATTGGCTAAAGCTCCTTAGGTCCATTGCTCGAACGATCGCGTTTCGGAAGAAATTGCAATTCATTGAGAAAGGGCAGGAATTGCAAATTCATCAGGTTCGGCCGACCGAGCCCTGTAGCCGGTCGACCGACCTGCTCATGTCGAGTTTTTTTATTTCCTGCATCTGGCCAGCCGACCGAGCCCTGCAACCGGTCGACCGACCTGCTCCTATTTTGCTGTTTTGCCTATTTTTGCATATTTTGATTTGTTTTCCAAATTTAATCGATTCAAGTTGCTTTTTAATGGTTGTCATTGCATCTTTGGCTTTGATAACTTAATTTTGACTTCATTCACGGGTTTTCATAAATAATCCCTCTAAATCGTATTAAAAGTTTCCTTCTCCAATTCTTAAATTCTATTTAAAACGCACATACACAATTTCGCACTTCGAGCGGAGTGGAAGGGTGACTAAATGGTTGGGTAAAACACGGACCATGAATCTGTGTGTTTGTCTTCCCGATTAGTCCCCGACCTATTCGATTGATCGTTTTGATCTTCGGGTTTGGTTTATCGATGATATGAGGTAAACTTTGTACTGCTTTGAGTGTGAAAGTGGCTGACGGATAGTAAATCGTTTAGTCCAGTAATGGGTCTCTGACCTTCACCACTACGGTTTGTTGCCTTCGGGTTTGTGCCTTCGGGTTTGTTGCCCTTTAGTATCGCTTCCGATGTTGGTCGTTATGAGCCGCATGGGTGATATTGGGTTTCCCTTTAGTATCACTTCCGATGTTGGTCGTTATGAGCCGCATGGGTGATATTGGGTTTGGACGGGCTCATGGATCCTTGTTTGTACAGTACTGAGCTCGAGCAAATCTTCTGATGTTTCATTCATATGTATATTCCCTTGGCATCGCCCTTCGGTGTTGGTCATTATGAGCCGCATGATGCGTAGCGTTTACCTTGCGGAACTTGTGTACCTTATTGGTATTTGTTATTGCCTTATGGCTTGCTTTGGGATATTCTTATCCTTTGTTTCTATATGTTGCCGATGATATGAGGCTTGTTCTATATGATTCATCTTTTGTTAGATGATTGTGTTATCTCCTTTAGAGATATTTGTTATACTTTGTAACCTTGCAGGTTTATTGTTGTTCAGTTTATCTAACTGATTTGTTTAGCTAGACTGACCCGTGTATTTTATACTCGGGTCAGACCGAGATGTTTCAGTTTAGGCCTTCCCTAGCAGCTGGTCTCCCTCTTCGACTCATTCCTAATATCTAAAAGAAATGATTAATATACCCTGAGAAATAACTGCATAAGAAGTTCAAATTCTTCTAAGCTACTATATTATATATAGTAATCATCCATCAAAATTGTAATTACGTCTCTCATACGTAGTTATGTCAGCGAGCGTTGGCTAAAATCGATTAACCAAAGCTCTGATACCAAATGTGACGACCGCTCATGACTCCCGCACTAAAACAGGGAAATGGTGCGCTGAAAGGTGTGCCAGGCAGCCATGGACGATAGTTAGGGTAAGATAAAACAGAAAACTCTATCGTATAACTCACAGCACATGGATAAAATACAATAAAGAAATATAAATATAGTGAAGCTCCATAGAACAGAATATCATCATATAAGCATCATAGAAGTTTGATGCAAACATCTAAACAATCCATACATCAAGCCTCACTACATAACACTCAAAACATATACAAGCAGCGGAACATCCAGTACATATAGTAAGGAAATAATATGCAAAAGCCTCCAGCTCGTCTTCGTTATCAACAGCGTTGGCTACTATGAACAGCACCTGTCACCCGCTACCTAGTCTGCCCATCCCAACATGGATGAACAGCCCAAGGTAATAAGAGTTGAACATAAAACCTTGAGTCAGATAACAGTCTTAGTGAGCGGTAAATTAACTAACAACATACCAAAAGAGCATAAAGGGTAAAAGGAATAGGAACCCAACCATCCCACTCCACCTCTTTCTACAGTGATAGCCTCCAGACTCACTAAGTAGAAACAAACATAACAAAGCAGACATTTAAAGTAAAGTAATTATCACTCAAGTCAAGGTCGATGTTTTCTAAGTACAAACCCCCAAGGCCTAAACCAAGATCAGATAAGCACCCAGAAAGCATCGCTCTTGAGATCGAATGATGGTACAACCAAACATCCATGACTCTGGCTATCACTGTTATCATTGCTTTGATATCACCGTTAATTGAATGACCGGCACCTACTTTCAGCCGTCTGTCAAGGGCTAATGGTAACCCCGGTTCTAGACAAACTCTGCACGTCATCGTGACCCGTGCCTAGGACTTACCTACTCTGCCCAGAGTACTCGACCACCTGCCTGTAGTCTTTTGGGTGTCCCGACCACCTACCTGTAGTCGTTTGGGCGCCCCATGTACTCTTGCTTTGAGTTTACTAGAACCTTCAACAACGATGAAATCCAAGCCTCCTAGTCATCCTCCTCGACGACTATTCTCATACTAGCCCAAGCTACATCTCGAGCAATCCATTATCAACCAACTCGAACCATCCCTCGAGTTATCAACATGCTTGGAATGATCCCGTCTGTACTATGCCAAGGCTACATCACATCATGCTTTGCTTCATCGCATCATAGCAAAGTCCCATCTCAACATCATTAACAAATCTATCCATATGAGCTTTCTCATCCGCTTCATATGCCACAGGCAGCTTTCCTTATTCAAAAGCCTTTCCACTTAGCTTTTGAATCATCTTCGACCAACTTGTCCAAATCAACTATTAGCTCATTTGCAACAATCTATCAATCAAATCAATCATTAATCCAAGCAATCAAACATTCAAACAAGATCTAATAAGCAATTATACAAGAATGGCAATTTGGTAATTAAAGTGTCCAAATCTAATAAACATGAATTATGGAGATTATCACTACAACTTGATGAATAAACTTATATAAGTTAACATGTAGCAAAATGGGTATCCAAAACTTCATAGACAATGGATCTACATGCAGACTTAAGGAAAATGCAAGAATCTCTATCTTTAACACATAAACAAGCCACCGATCCAATATACTCCTTTGGGTCCGTGTGAGAGATAACCACCACTCACCAAAGCACCTAAACACCTCAAAAGATAACAACTTCAGATCTGGACAGCGAAGAACTAAGTTTGATCCGACAAGATCTCGCTTCAATCGATGAAATCTCTCTTTGAAGAATGTTGATCTTCAACTTTGGATCTTGGATCTTCAACCTTGATCTTCAATCTTGGATGGATTTAAGCACTAGATTAGAGTGGAGAAAAGAAGTGAAGAAATGTTGTAGTCGAGCTCTAAAAATGGCAGCACTTTGTCGCTTCAAAATCCGGTGCCAAAAAGTGAACCAAAACCCTCTATTTATAGGCTGAAAATTAGGTCGTTCGCCCCTAGGTCGTTGCCGACCTAACGACCTAAAACCTCCGACCTAACCAACATGACCGACCTAACGCCCATGCGTCCTAACGGCATAAGCCTCAACACCATCGTGCGACCTAACTACCCTTGCGACTTACGACTCATCAAATGCCGCGACCTAACCAAACCAGGGTCACACGACCTAACAAATCCACGACTTAACCTGCAGGCGACTCAACGACCTAACACTCATGCGCATCTCCTCCTAAGTCGCCTAGACGACCTAACGACCTATCATAGGTCGTCCCACGACCTAATTTCACTCACCTCTATAGGTCATGACTCTACTAAGTCGCTCGCGACCTAACGTAAGTCGCTCAAGACCTAACTAGACACAGCCCACTCCTATAGGTCGCTCACTATCTTAGGTCGCTAACTAACCTAAATAGTTATCCTGCCTTAGGTCGCTTCCGACCTAAATATACCCAACAATATAGGTCGTTAGACCCCTTAACCCGTTAACTACCTTAAGTCGCTCCACTACCTTAGGTCGCTCAACACCTTAGGTCGCTCAACCGTCCTAACTTCCATACGACCTATCTCCTATACGACTTAGCCCCTACACGATCTAACTCCTAGGTCGTACTATCTTGAGTCGCCCCTCTATCTTAGGTCGCTCACCCCTTAGATCGTTAACTCGCCTAGGTCACCAACTCCTTAGGTCGTTCACTTCTCCAAGTCAATCCATTCTACCTTGAACGACTTAAACTCTAGATGGCTTAAGAATAACAACGACCTAATGATAATTATTCCACGATTTATCGACACGTAAAATACGGGTCGTCACATTCTCTCCCCCTTAGGAATTTCGCCCTCGAAATTCCAAACAACCAAGAACAATCAAAACTATTCTGCATGCCTACCACTCATAGCAATCAACAAACCATGCATTCAATTACTAGCCTAGCATGCAGAATTCTAAGACTAGAACAAGTTAAAAATTCATGAGATGTTACGACACCTTAGGGCCATACCTTGAAGAGTTCAGGATGAGCTGCCTTCATCCTCTCTTCCTCCTCCCATGTACAGTCGTCAACATCATCACTCCATTGTATCTTGAGCAACGTAATCGTCTTCCTCCTAAACTGTTTCGTGTCGGTTTCAACAACACGAAGTGGCTTACGAGGTCTCGTAACAACTGGATCAACCTCTAAATCTTCACAGCTATCAGCAGAAACCACCGTATTCGAGTCGTGCACATACTTCCGTAGATAAGATACATGAAAAACATTGTGCACACCCGCCATATTTTCTGGTAACTCCAATTTATATGCGAGCTTTCCAATTCGCTCGATGATCGAGAATGGTCCAACAAATCTCGGAGTCAACTTTCCTTTCTTCCCGAATCGAATAACATTCTTCAATGGAGAAATCTTCATGAAAACCATATCACCTACGTTGAATTCCAAATCCTTACGACGCTTATCGGCATAACTTTTCTGACGATCTTGGGCTGCCTTCATTCGTCGCCGAATGATCTCTATACAATCCATAGCCTGCCGAATCATTTCTGGCCCAAGTATCAGCTTTTCTCCAGTTTTCAACCAACATGTAGGAGAGTTACACGGCCTTCCATACAATGCTTCATATGGTGCCATACCAATGCTTGACTGATAACTGTTATTATATGCAAATTCCACCAAATGAAGATGATCTTCCCATGATCTTCCGAAATCCAAAACACATGCTCTGAGGAGATCTTCCAAAACTCGGTTTACTCTCTCAGTCTGACCATCTGTTTGGGGGTGATAAGCTGTACTAAAACACAACTCGGTTCCCTAAACTTCCTGGAAGCTCTTCCAAAATCCACTAGTGAACAATGGGTCTCGATCGCTCACTATACTTTTCGAAATACCATGGAATCGTACTATCCACTTGACATACAACTCAACCAACTTCGATGCAGTCCTAGTTGATCGAACAGGAATGAATCTTGCACTCTTAGTCAAACGATCTACAATGACCCAAATCCCTTCATTCCCTGCCCTGGTTCTAGGTAGACCATCGATAAAATCCATCGATACTTGCTCCCACTTCCTTGTAGGAACTTCCAATGGCTGAAGCAATCCACTGGGCTTATTCTGCTCGGCTTTTACCAACTGGTAGTTCATACATTTGGAAATAAAATTTCCAACATCTTTCTTCATACCTTCCCAGTAATAGGTCCTTTTCATATCCCGATACATCTTATTTCCACCCGGATGAATTGTCAACTTCGAGTGATGACTTTCCTTCAGAACTTCATCTCTTAATTCATCTATATCGGGAACAACTAGTCGTCCTTGTTTCTGAAGCCAACCCTCTCGATCGACTTCGAATCCTTTACCTTTTCTGGGTTCAATCCAGATTCCAAATCACAGATCATCTTGACAATCTTATCGTCTTGCTTTTGACTCTTGCCAATTATTTCCACAAGAGTAGGTCTTATCGATAAGTTTGTCAACATTTCAGGTTCCAATTCACATCTAGACCTGAAGTCAAATCCAGCCAAATACTCAAGGCTCTTCCATTCTGAAAACATGGCTCCCAATCCTGCATGTCTTCGACTTAACGCATCCGCCACTGCGTTACCTTTTCCCGGAGTATAGGCTATACCAAAATCATATGATGCTAAAAACTCTAGCCATCGTTGCTGCCGAAGATTCAAATCCTTTTGGGAGAAAAGATACTTCAACGACTTATGATCTGTAAACAACTCAAATCGAACTCCCAATAGATAATGTCTCCACATCTTCAGAGAAAATACAATCGCCGCTAACTCCAAATCATGAGTCGGATAATTCCTTTCATGCGGCTTTAGTTGTCGACTTGCATACGCAACAACTTTATCCTTCTGCATTAGCACTGCTCCAAGTCCGGTACCACATGCATCGGTGTAAACCACCATCTCATCATTCCCACTTGGAACAGTCAAAACAGGAGCACTTGTCAGTCGCTCTTTCAGGATTCCAAAAGCTTGCTCACACTTAGCATCCCATTTGAACACTTGGTTCTTTTTCGTCAATCCTGTTAACGGTGTAGCTATCTTGGAAAAGTCTTTGATAAACCGACGATAATATCCTGCTAATCCAAGAAAACTTCTCACATCAGATGCATTCTTAGGTCTAACCCAATCCTGGATCGCTGCCACCTTGGCGGGATCAACCGCTATTCCATTTCCAGAGATAACATGGCCTAAGAACCTCACTTCACTCTTCCAGAAGTGAAACTTCGAAAACTTAGCCCTCAGCTGTTGTTTTCGCAAGATTTCCAAAACAATCTGCAAGTGCGTCTTGTGCTCCCCTTCAGTTCTGGAATAAATCAGAATATCATCCACGAACACAAGTACGAACTTGTTCAACTGATCCCTGAATACTCTATTCATAAGATCCACAAAATACGCTGGTGCATTGGTCAATCCAAACGGCATTACCAGCCACTCTTAAAAACCGGATGGTGTCCTGAAAGCAGTCTTCGGCACACTATCCTTTGTCACTCTCAACTGGTGAAATCCCGTTGCCAAATCCATCTGAGAAAACACCTTAGCTTCGTGAAGCTGATCAAACAAGTCATCTATTCTCGGCAATGGATACTTGTTCTTCTTAATCACTTTATTCGGCTCACGATAATCCACACACAACCTCAACGATCCATCCGCTTTGGTTGCGAACACAACTGGTGCACCCCATTCGGACACGCTACGCCGAATGAATCCTTTCCGTAAAAGGTCATCAACTTTCACCTTCAAATCTTGCTGCTCCCTAGGCGCCATTCGCCTAAGAGGCATCACAACAGGTCTGGCTCCTTCAACTAGATCGATACGAAACTCGATCTCTCTATGCGGCGGTAACCCTTTGACCTCGTCAAAGACATCCTCAAATCCATTCACAATAGGCACCGATGACAGTCCATCCCGTGGAACAACCAGCGAATACATGAAGCTCATGAAGACGTCTTCCTCATGCTTACATCGTATCACAACCTTTCGCCTCTCCACATTCTCGACTGTCACCTCCAGCCTCTCACAATCAACCTTTGCCGCATACTTCCTAAGCCAGTCCATACCCAAAATAATTCCGAACCCCGCAAAGTTCAGAACAAAACAATCACAAACAAAAGAGCAACATGACTCGATACAACTAGACCACGGCATACCATACACAAACAAGACGAACCCCCAACTGGATTAGTCACAACCAATGGCTATCAACAATATCCGGTTCCAAACCCAACCGGTCTACAAGATCATTACAAACAAACGAATGCGACGCCCCAGTATCAAACAATACTCTAACTGGAACACCACATATGGAAAGAGTACCTTGAACCACCACACTCTTCCCTTTCTCTTCCGCAGTAGGAGCTTTTAAAGATGATGGAACAGCCCCCAAAGCATAAGCTTGCACAATCTGTCTGTCTTTCCATGGCTCTGGACAATTCTTCTTGATATGTCCCAGCTTATCACAGTTGTAACACTTTCCCGGCACCTTAGGATTCTTACAATCTCTGGAGAGATGGCCCTTCTGCTGGCAGTTGTAGCAGGTCACTTCGCCCTTCAGCTTCTTCTGGCCATCCTTACCCTTCTGTTGCTGCTACTTCCTCTTCTTGTTGCCACCCTGCTGTGGTTTAGGCTCCTCCTTGGTCACAGCAACAACAGATCCTTCCTTAGGAAACAAATTCTCATGCCTGAGAGCTTTCTCCACAAGCTTCTAAAATGGATCTTATAAATGATCCACTAACTTCCTCCCAAGATAAGTGTCCAAGCCCGTCACAAACTTCTCGTTCTTCTGGTAGGGAGATTCAATATACGATCTGGCATACTTGGACAAAGCTTCAAACTCAGAAACATACTCAAGAACTGATCTTCCACCTTGCTTGAGTTCCACAAACTTCTTAAACAAAACAGATTTCTGAGCTGTAGAAATGAACTTAGCCTCAAATCTGTCTTGGAATTGCTCCCAAGTGATCTCTTCCTCTGGAGTATCAATAGTGATAGAGTTCCACCAATCAGAAGCTCTTCCTTGAAGCTGTCTTGATGCAAGCTTTCTCTTAGTTGCATCCTCAATTCCCAAATCACCAAAAATCCTCCTACAAGCATCTATCCATCTCTGGACTTCAATGGTTGATTCTGTTCCCAAGAAAACCTTTCCTCCAAGAGCAGTATAGTCTTTGCACAACTTAGCAAAATCCACTAGTTTTGGAGTTTGAACCTGAACCCCAACATCTACTGATGGCCCTGGAACAGGCATCCTTCTCATGATCGAAGTCATCATAGCCTCGAACATAGAAGCATAATCAGCAGTCCCCTCAACAGCATGGCCTTCCCTAGCAGCTGGTCTCCCTCTTCGACTCATTCCTAATATCTAAAAGAAATGATTAATATACCCTGAGAAATAACTGCATAAGAAGTTCAAATTCTTCTAAGCTACTATATTATATATAGTAATCATCCATCAAAATTGCAATTACGTCTCTCATACGTAGTTATGTCAGCGAGCGTTGGCTAAAATCGATTAACCAAAGCTCTGATACCAAATGTGACGACCGCTCATGACTCCCGCACTAAAACAGGGAAATGGTGCGCTGAAAGGTGTGCCAGGCAGCCATGGACGATAGTCAGGGTAAGATAAAACAGAAAACTCTATCGTATAACTCACAGCACATGGATAAAATACAATAAAGAAATATAAATATAGTGAAGCTCCATAGAACAGAATATCATCATATAAGCATCATAGAAGTTTGATGCAACATCTAAACAATCCATACATCAAGCCTCACTACATAACACTCAAAACATATACAAGCAGCGGAACATCTAGTACATATAGTAAGGAAATAATATGCAAAAGCCTCCAGATCGTCTTCGTCATCAACAGCGTTGGCCACTATGAACAACACCTGTCACCTGCTACCTAGTCTGCCCATCCCAACATGGATGAACAGCCCAAGGTAATAAGAGTTGAATATAAAACCTTGAGTCAGACAACAGTCTTAGTGAGCGGTAAATTAACTAACAACATACCAAAAGAGCATAAAGGGTAAAAGGAATAGGAACCCAACCATCCCACTCCACCTCTTTCTACAGTGATAGCCTCCAGACTCACTAAGTAGAAACAAACATAACAAAGCAGACATTTAAAGTAAAGTAATTATCACTCAAGTCAAGGTCAATGTTTTCTAAGTACAAACCACCAAGGCCTAAACCAAGATCAGATAAGCACCCAAAAAGCACCGCTCTTGAGATCGAATGATGGTACAACCAAACATCCATGACTCTGGCTATCACTGTTATCATTGCTTTGATATCACCGTTAATTGAATGACCGGCACCTACTTTCAGCCGTCTGTCAAGGCTAATGGTAACCCCGGTTCTAGACAAACTCTGCACGTCATCGTGACCCATGCCTAGGACTTACCTACTCTGCCCAGAGTACTCGACCACCTGCCTGTAGTCTTTTGGGTGTCCCGACCACCTACCTGTAGTCGTTTGGGCGCCCCATGTACTCTTGCTTTGAGTTTACTAGAACCTTCAACAACGATGAAATCCAAGCCTCCTAGTCATCCTCCTCGACGACTATTCTCATACTAGCCCAAGCTACCTCTCGAGCAATCCATTATCAACCAACTCGAGCCATCCCTCGAGTTATCAACATGCTTGGAAGGATCCTGTCTGGACTATGCCAAGGCTACATCACATCATGCTTTGCTTCATCGCATCATAGCAAAGTCCCATCTCAACATCATTAACAAATCTATCCATATGAGCTTTCTCATCCGCTTCATATGCCACAGGCAGCTTTCCTTATTCAAAAGCCTTTCCACTTAGTTTTTGAATCATCTTCGACCAACTTGTCCAAATCAACTATTAGCTAATTTGCAACAATCTATCAATCAAATCAATCATTAATCCAATTAATCAAACATTCAAAAAAGATCTAATAAGCAATTATACAAGAATGGCAATTTGGTAATTAAAGTGTCCAAATCTAATAAACATGAATTATGGAGATTATCACTACAACTTGATGAATAAACTTATATAAGTTAACATGTAGCAAAATGGGTATCCAAAACTTCATAGACAATGGATCTACATGCAGACTTAAGGAAAATGTAAGAAATCTCTATCTTTAACACATAAACAAGCCACCGATCCAATATACTCCTTTGGGTCCGTGTGAGAGATAACCACCACTCACCAAAGCACCTAAACACCTCAAAAGATAACAACTTCAGATCTGGACAGCGAAGAACTAAGCTTGACCCGACAAGATCTCGCTTCAATCGATGAAATCTCTCTTTGAAGAATGTAGATCTTCAACTTTGGATCTTGGATCTTCAACCTTGATCTTCAATCTTGGATGGATGTAAGCACTAGATTAGAGTGGAGAAAATAAGTGAAGAAATGTTGTAGTCGAACTCTAAAAATGGCAGCACTTCGTCGCTTCAAAATCCGGTGCCAAAAAGTGAACCAAAACCCTCTATTTATAGGCTGAAAATTAGGTCGTTCGCCCCTAGGCCGTTGCCGGCTAACGACCTAAAACCTCCGACCTAACCAACATGACCGACCTAACGCCCATGCGTCCTAACGGCATAAGCCTCAACACCATCGTGCGACCTAACTACCCTTGCGACTTACGACTCATCAAATGCCGCTACCTAACCAAACCCAGGGTCACACGACCTAACAAATCCACGACTTCACCTGCAGGCGACTCAACGACCTAACACTCATGCGCATCTCCTCCTGAGTCGCCTAGACGACCTAACGACCTATCATAGGTTGTCCCACGACCTAATTTCACTCACCTTTATAGGTCATGACTCTACTAAGTCGCTCGCGACCTAACGTAAGTCGCTCACGACCTAACTAGACACAACCCACTCCTATAGGTCGCTCACTATCTTAGGTCGCTAACTAACCTAAATAGTTATCCTGCCTTAGGTCGCTTTCGACCTAAATATACCCAGCAACATAGGTCGCTCCCCACTAGTTCGTTAGACCCCTTAACCCGTTAACTACCTTAAGTCGCTCCACTACCTTAGGTTGCCCAACACCTTAGGTCGCTCAACCGACCTAACTTCCACACGACCTATCTCCTATATGACTTAGCCCCTACACGATCTAACTCCTAGGTCGTACTATCTTGAGTCGCCCCTCTATCTTAGGTCGCTCACCCCTTAGATCGTTAACTCGCCTAGGTCGCCAACTCCTTAGGTCGTTCACTTCTCCAAGTCAATCCATTCTACCTTGAACGACTTAAACTCTAGATGGCTTAAGAATAACAACGACCTAATGATAATTATTCCACGATTTATCGACATGTAAAATACGGGTCATCACACTTCACCACTACGGTTTGTTGCCTTCGGGTATGTGCCTTCGGGTTTGTGCCTTCGGGTTTGTTGCCCTTTAGTATCGCTTCCGATGTTGGTCGTTATGAGCCGCATGGGTGATATTGGGTTGCCCTTTAGTATCGCTTCCGATGTTGGTCGTTATGAGCCGCATGGGTGATATTGGGTTTGGAGTCTTCGGGCTCATGGATCCTTGTTTGTACAGTACCGAGCTCGAGCAAATCTTCTGATGTTTCATTCATATGTATATTCCCTTGGCATCGCCCTTCGGTGTTGGTCATTATGAGCCGCATGATGCGTAGCGTTTACCTTGAGGAACTTGTGTACCTTATTGGTATTTGTTATTGCCTTATGGCTTGCTTTGGGATATTCTTATCCTTTGTTTCTATATGTTGCCGATGATATGAGGCTTGTTCTATATGATTCATCTTTTGTTAGATGATTGTGTTATCTCCTTTAGAGATATTTCTTATACTTTGTAACCTTGCAGGTTTATTGTTGTTCAGTTTATCTAACTGATTTGTTTAGCTAGACTGACCCGTGTATTTTATACTCAGGTCAGACCGAGATGTTTCAGGTTAGGTACATTTGGACTTAGCCTATTTTGCTTCCGCATGGACTACTCCGCTAGCTTCTTTTTGTCATAGCTTTTTGTGTAGTCCCATTTTGTAGTAACTCTGATGTATTCTATTGACTCGTCTGTATATTGTGGTATGCTATACCACCTGACTTGTATTGTTTTGTAAACTCTGTTATGTAGCAGTATATGTGTATATGATGATTTACTGTTCTGTGATGTATATTTCATTTGAGTTATTATATTCTGTTCTGATAGATCCAACCACCTATGGTATTGTTTTAAGTATTCATTGAGTATGTCGACCTGCTTAGTAGTCTATTGTCGATGTATTCAATAGATAATTAGAGCAAGGCTATGGATGGTCGCTCCCAACCAGCCTTATTCTCCGTGTTAGTTGACGACATTGCCTTGTAGTGTCCTTGGCTAGCGTGGGTATAGAGGGGGGCGTCACAGCGTGGTATCAGAGCCGAGTTCAGAACAAAATATGATAAACATAGAATAGAGCACATATTACGGTACATCAAAGTGTACAAGTGATACAAATCTTTGAATCATTATGTTTCTTTATTCCATCAAGGTTAGATAGAATTTGGGGGATATGTCTAGGAATGTATTTTTATTCCGTAGTATCCCATATTGTAATATCTACCTTGTGAATAATCTTGTTCTTATCTTACTCTCAGCGTATGGCTGGAAGAGGCAGGGGACGACGTTCGGATGCTGGGCAATCCAGTGGCATACATCCGGATGGCGTTTATATGTCTGCTGATCAGTTTTTGGAGTTGTTTAGGAGCACTCAGCCTCCAGTTCCTCCTCAAGTGTCTCCACCTCGCAAGTCTTCCTTTGCACGTCAGTGCAGTGATTTTGCTCATCTTGAAGGAAAGCCGTTTAAAGGCTCTGAATCCGTTCTTGAAGTCCAAGCTTGGTTTCGCACATGCGAGCGTATCTTCTCTCGTATGGATCTTTCTGACCATGATAGAGTTCTTGTAACTTTTAGCTTATTACAAGAGCGTGCTCTTGATTGGTATGAGCTTCTTATAGCCGAAATTGATGAGCCTACTCTTTCTTGGACTCAGTTTCGGGAGCGATTTGAACTCAAGTTCGTTCCTGAATCTGAAAAAGTTTTATTGACCCGTCGCTTCCTCGAGTTGAAGTAAGGGAAGTGTTCTGTTTCTGAGTATGTTGCATCATTCGAGGCTTTATCTAAGTATGGTCTTGAATTCATTAGTACTTCTTATAAGAAGAATTTGAAGTTTGTTTCTGGTCTTAAGAAATATCTTAAGAAGTCCTTGTTGCTCCAACTTAAGCTTTCTTTTGAGGAGTTGGTTGATTCGGCACTTCACCTCGAGACCGTCGAGAAGGAGTGTGATAGTGATGTTGATGTTGAGGTTTCCAAGAACCCCAACAATAGGCCGTTTCCAATTCAGAAGTCCAGGCCTTTTCCTTCTAAGAAGAAGAAGACCGGTGGTCCTAGCTCTCAGCCTCAGTCTTCCGGAACACCTTTCGTTCGAAAGTGTTTCAATTGTGGTTCTCCGGATCATGTTATTCGAGCTTGTCCTAAGCCTCTCTTCTGCCGTTATTGTAAGAAGGAAGGTCATCATGTTTCAGCTTGTCCTACTTTTCCGGTTGGTGCCAAGTCTAGCAATCTTTATGCTACCAAGGCTTCAAAAGGTCCTTCTCAACCCAAAGGTACATCTCCATCTATTTTGGAAGGTTCTATTTTATTTCGTGATCATAGTATACGAGTTCTTTTCGATACAGGAGCTTCACATTCTTTCGTATCGAAGAAGCTCGTTGATGATTTATCTTTGGATATTTCTTGTATGGTTACTTCTTTAAGGATTGCGAATCCTATTGGGGGATCCGCGACTCTTAATTTGCTTTGTGATGATGTTGAGATTGTTTTATGTGGTTTTTCTTTTCGTGCGAATCTGCACGTTATTTCTTGTCTGGAATTTGATATGATTTTGGGTATGGACTGGCTAGTGAGATATGATGCCAGGATTATTTGTTCGGAGAGAATTATATATCTTCGACATCCGGATTCACCTACTCATCTATCGCTTGTTCTTCGGGATGTGGATAATTCCGAGATGGTTTTATATTCTCTTGATTCGCGAGATGATGATGATATATCTCGTATTCCTATTGCTTGTGACTTTTCTGATGTTTTTGAGCCTGTATCGGGTTCGCCACCCAAGCGGGCAATTGAGTTCCACATTGATCTTATTTCAGGTGCGCAGCCAATTAGTCGTCCTCCCACGAGGATGTCTACAAAGGAAAATGAGGAACTCAAAAAGCAGCTTTTAGAGCTTGAGTCCAAGCAGTTGATTCAGTCCAGTTTTTCTACATGGGGATCCGCGGTTGTCTTTGTGAAGAAGTCCGATGGAACTCTTAGGCTTTGCATTGACTATCGCAAGCTTAACGAGTTGACCATTAGGAATAGGTATCCATTTCCTAGGATCGATGATATGTTCGATCTATTGAGTGGTGCTAAGGTCTTTTCTCAGCTTGACCTTGCCACAGGTTTTCACCAATTACGAGTCGCGGAGGATAGCATACCTCTTACTGCTTTCCGCACTCGATATGGTTCTTTTGAGTGGCTCGTTATGCCATTCGGCTTGACAAACGCTCCTGCTTTCTTTGTTGATCTAATGAATCGAGTGTTCCGAGAATATCTCGACAAGTTCGTCCTTGTATTCATTGATGATATCCTTATTTATTCTAAGTCTGAAGCTGAGCATGCTAATCACTTGAGCATTATCTTGAGCACTCTCCGTCATCATCAGCTTAGAGCCAAATTCTCCAAGTGCCACTTTTGGGAGAATAAGGTTAAGTTCTATGGCCATGTTGTATCTTCCGATGGCATTTCTGTCGATCCCTCAAAGATCGAAGCCATCCAAAATTGGAAGAGGGCCGAGAATGTTCATGAGATTCGTAGTTTCCTTGGATTGGCGGGTTATTACTGTCGGTTCATTAAGGATTTTTCCCGTGTTGTGCTTCCTCTCACTTGCCTTACTCGGAAAGGCATTCGTTTTGATTGGTCCGACAAGTGTGAAGCTTCCTTTCTGACGTTGAAGGAACTTCTCACTAATGCTCCTATTCTTGTAGTTCCCGAGGGGAATCATGATTTAGTTGTCTACACCGATGCTTGTGGTAGTGGTCTCGGTGCTGTTCTTATGCAGAAGGATCGGGTAGTTGCTTATGCTTCTAGGCAACTGCGTCCGAATGAAGTCCGCTATGCCACTCATGATCTTGAGTTAGCCGCCATTGTCTTTGCCTTGAAGATTTGGCGACACTATTTGTTGGGTGAGCGCGGAAGTATTTGTTCACTCAGAAGGAACTCAATATGAGACAACAGTGTTGGCTCGAGTTTCTTGCCTCCTATGACTTTGATATCCAGTATACCCCTGGTAAGGGTAATCGTGTTGCTGATGCGCTTAGTCGCAAACATTTGGCTATTATTTCTATGATGCTTGCTGAATGCAATGTTCTTGAGACTCTATCTTTTTGTGAAATCCGTGATCGAGGTTCATCTTCTGATTCACCTATTCTATTATTTAGTTTGGGAGCTCGACCTATTTTATTGGATCGTATTGCCGATGCCCAGCGGTGTGATCCTGATTTGTTGCATCTTATTCAGCTTTGTGAGTCTGGATCTTGTGATGACGCGCTGCAAGATTTTAGCATTGATTCTCAAGGGTGTCTTCGTAAGAAGAACCGTCTTTTTGTGCCTTCTGATCTTGCACTTAGGCATGACATTCTTGATGACTGTCATCATTCTATGTATACTATTAATCCCGGTAGTAGCAAGATGTATGCCGATATGCGTCGTCTTTATTATTGGGAAGGCATGAAGCGCGATGTGGCAAGTTATGTGAGTAATTGCATAACTTGTCAGCGTTTTAAGGCCGAACATCAGCATCCTTCTGGTCTTCTTCAGCCTCTTGAGATTCCATTGTGGAAATGGGATCAGATTTCTATGGATTTCATTGACGGCCTACCTCGCTCGAGATCAGGCCATTCTAGTATTTGGGTTATTGTTGATCGCCTCACTAAGTCTGCTCATTTTGTTCCTCTGCTCATTTTGTTCCTATTAAGTCTAATAGAACTGCTTCGCATTTAGCTAAGTTATATGTCAAGGAAATCGTGAGACTTCACGGTGTTCCTAGTTCTATTGTGAGTGGTCGTGATCCTTTATTCACGAGTCATTTTTGGAAGAGTCTTCAGCAAGCTTTGGGAACAAAGCTTAATTTTCTACAGCTTATCATCCGTAGTCTGACGGACAGACTAAACGGGTGAATCGTATCTTGGAAGATCTTCTCCGTATTTGTATTTTTGATTTCGGTGGTAGTTGGGAAGATCACCTACCTCTTGTAGAATTCTCCTACAACAATAGTTTTCAATCTAGTATCGATATGGCTCCTTTCGAAGCCTTATACGGAAGGCCATGTCGATCACCTTCTTGTTGGTTAGAATCTGGGGAGAAGCTTATTCTTGGCCCGGATTTTGTTCGTCATTCTTCCGAGAAGATTGATCTTATTCGATTGAGAATGAAAGAGGCACAGAGTCGCCAGAAATCCTACGCGGACAACCGTAGGAAGCCTCTCGAGTTCTCGATCGGCGATCTTGTTTTTTTTGGTGTTTCTCCTTTGAACGGGGTTATGCGTTTCAGTACGACTGGGAAATTGGCTCCTCGTTATATAGGACCATTTTCTATTACGGAACGTATTAGCCCTGTGGCTTATAGAGTTTCACTTCCTGCTCATTTATCTGGCATTCATGACGTGTTCCACATCTCGCAACTTCGGAAGTGTCTACGAGAGTCGGATTCTGTTATTACTTCTCCTGATTTGCAAGAGCTTGAGATCTCACCGGACTTATCTATTGTACAGCAACCTATTCGCGTACTTGACATGGAGGTGCGACACCTTCGAAACAAGGACGTGCCGCTCGTTAAAGTTCAATGGTCCGCTAATCCCAATGACTGTACTTGGGAAACCAGAGAGTTTATTGAGCGATCTTATCCGGGTTTTCTTTCTTAGCTTGAGAACGGTGAGTATGTCTTTTCATCTCAAGCTTATTTTCTTTTCTTTTGATTGATTGTATGTATGTAGTTGTTACAAATATCGTCTCTAGGAATTGCGAGGACGCAATTTTGTAAGGAGGGGAGATCTGTAACAACCCGCATATTTAACGATTATATATTTAAATGTTTTATTTAAATATAGCGTCGTTAGTCGGATTTTGGTCCGAGAAGCTACTTTTTGCAAACGGCCGAATTGGAGCTCGAAACTACCTCCATTGGTTCCAAAATGGCGTTTGCGATCTTTTTGAGTATAATCTTTGATATGTTTGGAGTTTGTGAAATTTTGGCTACTTTTTCCTACTTGGGCTTAAGTTTGGGTTCAGCCCCAATCTCCACTTAACCCTCTAACTCAACCCCTTCTCTTCATTCATCTTCATTTCATTCTCATTTCTTAAGCTAAAACTGAAATGGTGGAAGGGAAAGAGAAATAGAAACTCCAAGCCCTAGTTCCATTTGCAAACTCCAATTTCTTGCTCCAAAATCAAAGAGAATTCATTGGTAAGCTCTTCTTCATCTTCTCCAACTCTTCTCCTCTTCAATTTCAGAAAATTTCCTAAACCTAAATTGGGAAATATGTGTTTTATTCTTAGATTGAAGCTTGTTGAGTTGAAGTAGTATTTGGTTGGTCTTCTCCTTGTTATTGAGCTCTTTCTTCTTTGTTTGGGATAAAGGTGAGTTTTGAACTCACATCTACTTCTCTTGATTTCATTAATGTCGGGTATGAATTCCTAACACCTTGTTCATATGCACTTGCTTTTGGTTTGGATTGAATTGGTGAATATCCAAATTTTTAGTGTTTGGGTTCAATTCTTTAAAGATCCTAACTTTGATGTTTGAATATGTTTTTGGTTGCGAATCAGAGAGTTAATGGAGCTGGGGTATCTATTGGCTAAAGCTCCTTAGGTCCATTGCTCGAACGATCGCGTTTCGGAAGAAATTGCAATTCATTGAGAAAGGGCAGGAATTGCAAATTCATCAGGTTCGGCCGACCGAGCCCTGTAGCCGGTCGACCGACCTGCTCATGTCGAGTTTTTTTATTTCCTGCATCTGGCCAGCCGACCGAGCCCTGCAACCGGTCGACCGACCTGCTCCTATTTTGCTGTTTTGCCTATTTTTGCATATTTTGATTTGTTTTCCAAATTTAATCGATTCAAGTTGCTTTTTAATGGTTGTCATTGCATCTTTGGCTTTGATAACTTAATTTTGACTTCATTCACGGGTTTTCATAAATAATCCCTCTAAATCGTATTAAAAGTTTCCTTCTCCAATTCTTAAATTCTATTTAAAACGCACATACACAGTTTCGCACTTCGAGCGGAGTGGAAGGGTGACTAAATGGTTGGGTAAAACACGGACCATGAATCTGTGTGTTTGTCTTCCCGATTAGTCCCCGACCTATTCGATTGATCGTTTTGATCTTCGGGTTTGGTTTATCGATGATATGAGGTAAACTTTGTACTGCTTTGAGTGTGAAAGTGGCTGACGGATAGTAAATCGTTTAGTCCAGTAATGGGTCTCTGACCTTCACCACTACGGTTTGTTGCCTTCGGGTATGTGCCTTCGGGTTTGAGCCTTCGGGTTTGTTGCCCTTTAGTATCGCTTCCGATGTTGGTCGTTATGAGCCGCATGGGTGATATTGGGTTTCCCTTTAGTATCACTTCCGATGTTTGCATGATGTGAAAGTGTCAATTGAAATTTGGGTTAGTTTACTCACATCAAATAAATTATATGATATCTATGTTGCTATATTGTTCAATGTTTGCATGATAGTTTATATTGTTATTTAAATGTTTGTTTAGATTTTAAATTCTTAATTGAAAAGAGAATGTCTTGAATAACTATTGTGTTGCAGGAAACAAAAATGAGAGATAGTCGAAGCGTACGTAGCGAATAGCTCGCTACTGAACACTTCGAAAAACACACATTCATCTTTCTGATTTACAGGAGACATTTGTGGATAGATCCCAAGGGATTTCTCACCAATGTTTATTTATTTACTTCTATTCATATGTCGTTTATATTGATGTTTGGTTGAAATATTCATGACATACTGTTTGATTCGAATAACTATTATTATAGCAATTTTCTCTATACCATCACTTGTGAAGTATCATCCCTTTGAACCTTTTTGTGTGTTGAACTTGAGCTTGTATTTTCATAAAGTAGACGTTTGACCTATTTTTCACCATAAAAGTTATTTAAACTATATTTTAAAATATTTTGAGAACTCTGAAAATAAAGAATTAGTGTCGATCAAAATTTATAAAGGAGTTATGAATCTAATTAATCATCTTTTCTAAGGTAATTAACATTGTTTCAAATTTATAAAGAAATTATAAATTTGATTTATTATCTTTTTAGATAGTTATGTTTCATGAATTTATGAAAGGTTATAAATTAGATTTAACTATCTTTCAGGATAATTAAAGTTTTCTTAAATTTATAAAGGTTATTCACCTTAAATATTTTGTAAATTCTTTTCAAATGAGCGTGTAAGGATTGTTTAAGATTTGAAAGGAATTTGAGGATTTAAATATATTTTTCGTTATAATTTAATCATAATAAAGTTAAATAATAAAGTTATTAATGATGTTTAAAAGTTAATAAATTGAATTAATCAAAGTGTTTAAAAAGTTGATTAACTGATTTAAAAAACTGTTTAAAAATTGATAAAAGTGATTAAATTTAATTAGCTAATTTAATAAAGTAGATTAAAGTTAATTAATTGTTTTAATAATGATGTTTAAGATTAATTAATCATTTTAATAAAAGATGTTTAAAGTTAATTATTTGGTTTAAATAAAGATGTTTCAAATTAGTTATCTGATTTAATAAAAGCACTTAAAAATAATTGATTTATTTATTAGATCTATAAAGTTGATTAATTCTCTTTTGGGATAATTAAGGTGGTTTTAAATTTATTAAATAATTATATCAATGATCTTTTAGGATGTTTAACATTGTTTTAAATTTATAAAAGAATTTTAATTGACTTATTATTTTTCAGGATAATAAATGTTGTCTGAAATTTATAAATGACATTTTATAAATGAGCAAAATCTTTTGAAAGGAATTGTTTTAAAAAATAAAGCTAAGTGTAAATTGTTTATAGGTTCTTAGAAGATAATTTTTTATTGATATTTTTTTTGACCCTTCTTCCTAAAATGCTTAAAATATAATTTGATCTTTTATTTCAAAGAGTGTTTTTAAAGTATTTTACAAATATTTATTATGTGAAAACCAAGCACATGTTTGATTTTATAAGTTTAAAGGTTTGATTCGGTTATGAAAAAAAATTAATTTATGTAAACTATACATCTTATAAGGAAAGGATTTAGTCATACTCTTAGCACTAAATGTCGAGGTATGGAAACTCACTTCTATCTCGAAGATTAAAAATGTCATCAAGGCAATGCCTCGAGGTAACACTACCTTAACTTGCCCGTGTTCATTTTTAACTAAGGGATAGAACATGTTTGAAATCGTCAAGTAGTGATAAGGGTATGATATTTAACTTCCGTATACGATCACTTTGACTATTTTTTATGGTTGATTTATTGACTATCGATTCAGCTTTCTTCTTTGTGTATCATCAATTTAAGATGATTTTTTGCTCATTTAAGTGTTGATATCCTTTGTTGGAAATGACTAAACCCGAAGTGCAAGTGAGGGTCAAGCTATGTAAGGCTGCTCCCGTTAGGGTATTTTTCATATCTACCCTAGATTGGTTTCGGCAGTATGCGCGCGGAGATATGAAATACTCAGATTTTCGGTAAGGTTGGCAGGGTCCGGCTTAGAGATTCCCGAGAGCCGTTAGAGTTTTCAAATATATTTCTAATGGTATACTTTCGGTAGGAGAGAGCACCCTCCTAGTTGTTGCTGGAAAATTCCTTTTTCTAGTTAGATTTGAATTGTTTCTTAATTGCATCGAGAAGTGACTAAAGCTCTTCTCGATGTTTAATTATTTGTGTCCACTCTTTAAGTTTGGATTTTGACCTTGTTTATACCTATCCTTTCAAGTTTGGTTTTTTTAATTTGCCTACATTCGTTCATGTGTGGTAGTTATTCTTGTAAGGTAAAACCCATTCCGTGTTCAACGATGTGGTCTCAAAGAATTATTATATGTTCATCATATTACTTGAGTTTTCTCATGTTGGTATTTCCAAACTGATCTGGATGTTATTTTATTATAATGCTCGGGTCAGATCAAGTATTTTTCCAGGTTGTCGTTGGTGTGACATGGAGCTTATGGAGTAAAGATGGATGTTCACTTGCCGTAGTATTTTATTTTCCACCATATTATTATATATACCCATCAGCAATTATAAGGTTAAGAAGTTATAATCGACCAGGCTGAAGAGGTTTGTTTTTAACCCTGATATACCATGTATTTTAGAGTGATAACTTTTATGGTCTTTGTTATATTATATGTTGTCGTTACGTTGTAAGATACTATTTCTCCTGTCCTTTTTCCTTTTCTTTTTATTTTTCTTTTTACCCTGACAATATGCATTTTTAGTGATTGGATGTTCGGTACTGGAATACCATAGATGTATATGGTGCCAACTTTCAATGGTAGAAAAGGCGGGTCATTACATTTGGTATTAGAATTGAAGGTTAAGCGAGAATCTTATCTTTGGTAGGGTATGACTGATTAGAGATAGGGTAAGTGCATCCTAAAATAAGTTTGAGAGTATTATATATATGAGAGTGTATTTGTTATTGTTATTAAAACGTATTATGTTAGTCGGTTGGTTGAATTGTTTACGAATTCTGATCAAGATGTAAGATACCACAATATCAATATGGATTTCTAAACACTCGAACAAGGTAAAGGGAAACAATATTGATTTTTGAAACTTGGTAAATGAAATATTTTACCTAGGATTATATATTGTACATATGTAAAGGAATAATTTTCAAATTTATATAGTTATTATGGCGTATTTGTTTTTGTAACGACCCAGAAATTTCAATCTCGAAAATTCCAGATAGTGAGAAAAGAAAAGGTAAGAGAAAGAAGAAGAAACATGATCAAGACACAGAAACCTCACATTCGCAGCGGATCAAAATATAATATCACATAACAACAGTTTACAAAAGAAGAACTGTATCAATACACTTATATTTATACATCAGAGTTACAACCATTACTATTCACTGGATAGTTTTAGACATGTCCTAATTATACAATAATATATCACAGTGGTAAATACTCCATACATTCCAGCCATCCAACTCGCCTCCTGAACTCTAGAACGTCCTTACTTGAAAATCTGTAATACTCGGTCTGACCCGAGCATTACATCAAAGTAACACCCGGGTCAGGCTGGAAACCAGCGTGAGTAAACCCATCAAACATGAATTACAAAATCATACAGCTTATAAATAACCCGGGTAACTTATATCAATCTACAACTTCACAAGTTGTTATAGACATCACTTATTTCATACATCAATTTCTAAGTGCCAAAAACTTAGAATAAAAAATCCAATTCACTTAAATTATTCCATTACAACCTACCGATTTCACATATTAATTTATAAGGAATCGAAGTGGTTTCGGGTATATACTAATACCCGACTCCGGTCGCTTCGAATTCAATTCCATATTAACCCAAGTTATACAAGTGAAATACAATTTAACTTCAAATAGGATGTCACTTCTTACACTGCAATTTACTATCGATAGATAACTGCATTATCACCCTTTTAAACCAATCATCTCATATCACATAGCATCACATATAAGAGATATCCACTAATCTCCGGCATATAATATTATCCAATCATTCATAAGCAAGATAAATCAGTTATACCATTCTATTTAATTTAAACAAATTAAATTAATTACACCAATCATTCTTAATCCTGCTTATTAATTAATCACAATCCCAATTGATTAATCATTCCTTAATCATCAATCTCAATTAATCATCCTTGACCAATTAACCTTTAATTACATTAAGTAATTAATCTTTAATTATCACACAGATTAATTAGCCTAACCATTCCCATTAATTATATTTGGATTAATCTCCTAAATCAATTAACAAAATTTATTTCCCTGATCCTTAATTAATTACTCTAATTAATTATCCTATATTTACTTACATTGATTAATTATCCCTTAATTAATCACATACAATAATTAACTAGCCCTTTAATTAATTTGCTTAATTAATTCCATACTTCTAATTACACTAAATACTTACTTCTCGATTACTTATATTAAGTAGTTATCATTAAATAATCACATTTGGTAATCTCCATTTATTTCCTTCCATAATAAGTGACATTAAGCAATCATCCTTTAATTACTTCCATACTCATTAATCAATTTCATTAAGTGATAAATCTTAATTAATTATCTTTATATTATTACTTTAATTACTTAATCACATTAACAAATCAATTCTTAAAATTGAATACTCAAATTACTAAAACTTTATTATTTATCTAATGATTAAATTAATTGATTACATCCTTAATTGATAACATTAATCAATTACCCACCCTTAAAACACTAAATAATTAATACTTTATTAAATTTCCTCATGTTGGGTGGATTCTCACCACCGGCCCAGCCCTAACCGAACCACTTACCTTCCGAACCAGGCACCCTCCACCGGTTCAGCACTCCACTGCCTGTCGAACCATCTTCTTCCCCATGTTACCGAACCAACCCATTCGGCGTCAATCCCTTCAACCTCTCCACCACCGGATGAACCACTGCCGGTCCGAACCAACTCCATGTACCCACTTGCCGAACCAACATACTCCACCTACCACCGAACCAAACTAGCCTCCTATCTACCGAACCAAGTCGCCTCCAACCTACCACCGGACCAAACCACGTCCTCACCACCGAATCAAACCAACATTGTGTTTTGCTGTAAGTAATATGCTATATTATATTGCATAAGCTGTACTAGATGATGTACGAATATTCGGTTGTAAAGGCAGTTTTCATACGATCTGATTTCATTTTTATGATAGGGTAGTACAGATAGAATTTTATTAAAACCATTTGCAACCCTATGGAATGTTATAAATTAGTTTATATAGCTTTTTACACGTAGGATTTTATTTTAAGAGCATAATTATAGATGTTATTAGTTTGTATAAGTTTATTCAGCTATATATAATGTGTCTAAAAGGGTAAACAATATAATATGTACATTGACATTTCGATGTGTAGTTTATTATTACTTTATTTATTTACTGCTACATATATGGGTCAGGGAGTACATATTCATATATATGTGATTGTTAGTAACACTTAAAGTTTGGTGTTAGTTATGTATGTTAGTATTTTTAAAAGATATGTATATACATATGGATTTTTCATATATATTTTAATTTAGCAATGATTTAAGAAGATAATGTGATAAAATAATATGTAATTCATTTTGGACTATATCAAACGGATTTTGGTTTATTTCGTCTATTTCTATTATCAGCCTTGTTCGTCGAATTCGTGCCAATCTAGCTTTGATTTGGAATCTGCGTTTGGAATTGCAACTCACTCTATCGTCAAATCTCTCTAGCCTCGAAAGGTGAGCGATTACTCACGATTAATGTTCTTTTATTTATTAAATTTGATTTCAACTGAACGACAATTGAAATATGCTGCTGTTATTTATTGCACTATTATTTATGCATCAGTTCACCTTTGATATCTGACACCATTATCTGTTATTTATACGATGATAATCCTTTTGACTGATAATTAATTGATTGTTTGTTGTTTATATTGGATGTTAAATTGTAATGTATAAAGTGATAAATATTATGCAATTGAATTTGACGTAGGATAGTTAAAAATTTAAATCGACATATATGTGAATTTAATTAGTTAAATTTGAATAATATGACCCCCTTAAATGTTTAATTATTTAACACGTAGAAAATAGTTAATTACCTTTGAACCATTTGAATTTATGGTATGAAATCGAATAATAAAATGTCAAGTGTAAATTGCATAGAATAATTAGTGTAATAATCTTTAATCTACATGAAATGATAGTGTAGATTCTAGAAATAATTATATTAATTTGCACAAACGACAGTGTGAATTAATATGATTATTTCGGGATTATTTAAATTAATTATTGGATTGTTATTGTTTGTTGTTATTGCTTGTTTATTTACTTTGACACCATCCCAGTTATCACACTGCAAGTTCCTTTTGCTATGCTTTGATTTTTGGATTGAAATGGAATCGGGTTGAAATGATAAATACCCAAATGAACTTGACTTAGGATAGAGAATTAAATAAACCTGATTGGTCAATAATTTGATTAAAAAATAAATGAAGATTTTATTTGAATAAATAATAAAGTTTTGAAAAGAAGTTCGAATTTGAATTTAATGAAAGGAAAATGTTAATATTTAATATTTGAAACAAAATATTAACATAGTAGTTATTGAAAGAACGTTGTTTTGAAATAAATCATTCGATAATAAAATTTGGAATTATTCATTTAATTAAGTTGAAAATGACTTAATAATTAAGTTTGAATTTGTAATTAAGGTTTGAAATTATTTAATAATTAAGTTGAAATTATTTAATAATTGAGTTTAAAATTATTTAATAATTTAATGAGATTGAATTATTTGATAATTAAATAAAAATTTGAATTCTTCGATAAAAGAAATTGAACTTTTGAATAAGTATTTGAACTACGTTAATAAATGAAATTGGATTCCTTTATTAATTAAGCTTTAGAAAACTTAAGTAAGTTAATAAGTGAAATTTGACTTCTTGAATATGTGAAATTTAGTTTCTTTATTAATTGAGTTTTGAAACTTGTAACTAAGTAAAGAAATAACTGAAATTGAATTTCTTTAACAAGAAATAAAATGCGTTTTATTAAAACAAATGTAGGACTTGTAATTCAAAAAATTTGACTCGACGAAATTGACATAATTAAATTGTAAGCTTTGGTATAATTAAGTTGAATGTAAGAAATTGTTTTAATGAATTGGAGATTGAAAGGAAATTGTTTGAATGAAAATTTATTGAAACGAATATTGAACGAAACCGATAAATGGATTTTGAGATGACCCACTTTCTTACCCCAAATTTTTTTTTTTAGTGTTGTGCAGTTTTTTTTTTCAGTGGTCATCTACTCAAGAGAACATCTTATCTCTTTTCACTCCTATCCAGGGTCTTTCAACCAATATAAAAATATTGTTATAAACAAATCAGTTTTTCTTTTTCACTTTTTCTTTCAATCAGAGTATAAGAGTTTTGGAAGCAGAAAATTCATTTTGGAACTCACCATAGCAAAATAATTTCCATAGTAACTTTTCTGTCTTATTTAATTTTTGGCAAGTTCTATATGTTATTTTTTTTCTAGTTTTTAAAGTTTGTTTGCACTTCTATGACCTCAGATTTACTGAAACCATAATTATCACATGTGCAAGTGTGTACATGTATTCTGTGTACATGTGTGTATATGGATGATTTCAGGTAACCATTCTTTTTCAATACAACTAACCTGATTTACTAGTTTTATTTATTTATTATCTTTCCTAACCAAAGAGCTCAGGTCTTTTAGACTGGTTGAACCCAGGCTTGGCAAAATTGGTCAAGTTAGCCTGAATTCTTTTGCTACTTTACTCAAGCAACATACCAATTAATCTGGGTTTCTTTATGTGTCTGACAGTTCTTACAATAGATTTCAGGTTATCTTTTTTTTAATTCCAATCTACAAATCATTTCAGATTTATCTTAGTACTGCACATTTTGTTAAGCATTCCAGAAGTTTAATAAAAAAACTGTATTACTTAATGAAATATTCTCAAAAGCAACTCACAACTTTCAACAGAAATATCATAGTTAGTTCAATACTTACAAACAGAAGATAACACTACATCGGTTTCCTCCCAAACAACTTAACCAACATTTCATAGCCTAAATTCAAATTAACTTCAATCATAATATTAGTGAGTCTGTACTATTATATCCAATTCCTTAGCAGCTAATTCATCCAATTCTTGATCAAGGAAATGCCTAATTACCTGCACAATCACCATGAGCTGCCTCATAAAAATATGAGACACCCAATGGTGTTCAAACACACAAAGGGTCAGACTACATTGTCTGGTATGAGTAATCTTACTGAAAATCTAAATTTAGATAACTTTTCTTATTTTCAAGTAACTTTTGAAACAGGTAAGGTAAAGCAACATTTCTCTTGGATACTCTCATGTATCACATGTGCATGTTCATTTATGCATAACAGAATAATAAATAATTCCATGGATTGTATCAGGGAGTACAAAAATATAATTCCCCCAATAGAATACTCTAACCAACCAATATAATCATCATTTAATTATTTTCCTTATCTATAACTTTCTGGCTATCAGGGATTTTTTTTCCAATCCTACCTGTGAACTTATTTTCAGAATTCAATGTCAGGTGTTTTGTAATGGACTTTAGCTACTTTCCTTCTATTAAATCACACATTGTCTGGGGCATATTCACTGTTAACCCAGCACACTCAGGCCCTTGGGTATAATCATACCATGTGTGAGCTTGCAATATTCACCTTGCCAAGCCATACTTTGCAGCCCTAAGATCCAAAATCCTAAGTTAAATTACTAAGTGTTTATTTTCCCTTTTCCCCCAATTGTGCTAATCCCTTCTGCATCTCATAATTAATCAGAGAAAAAAAACAACTCAACCATCATGCATGTATTCAAGGAATAACATATCATGTTTTCATAACATAAATTTATTCATACAAGCTAGTCTGGTTTCTCAGTATACATATTATTTACATCATATGCTTTTAAGGAGTCATGCTTATAAATATATGGTCATATATATATATATATATATATATAGTTTGCTCTGATGCATCCATTTACCTCTGATTTAATCAGGTACTCACGAATTCATAAGATCTGACTAAACCACAAGTCTTTATTCTCATCTGGATTTATTTGTAAACATAGAAGTTCAGCACATGTATGACATTGCACTTCTATGTTACCATTTATTTAATCATGAGACATAAACAGCAACCACTTCATACTGCAGTCCCATTTTTTTCATTCATTTTTTCCTTTGACCATAGATCTATAACATATATCCTTGAAATTTTCATGAATTGATCTGTATGTAAAAGTCACATAAAAGAAAGCATCTCATCTCAAAGATAATTCATGACACAGTAAACATTTAAACATGAAAACCATAAACATATTTTCTGGGTATATTAACATAAGAAGAGTTAAACATTTAACAGATCATTAACACACCAAAATCATAAAACAAACACAGATTGAAAAAATATAAAATCATTTAGGCTGCCTCAATATTCAGGACTTAATGCCAATTTTCAGTGAGGTTACTCACCTTAATCCTTTTCTTTTGATCTGCTATTTCCTACTTATCTCTAATGGCCAATGCTTCTCTTTCTTTTGCTTACTATATATATTTTTTCTTTCTGTTTTTAAGAAAATGGTGACAGATCCTTCTACCCTTAAGCCTTCTTATAAAAGACCTTGGCTGCCTCTAGGGTTTTTAAATTTTACCCAATGTCAATTTTACCCTGTCACTTATGATCATCCTCTCATTCTATTTCAAGAGAAAATGGGTAAGTGGTCCCTATTTCTATTAACAGAAATTACACCTTATTACCCCAGTCATCTTATTTGCATGATCTCTGTTTCTTTTCTTTTTAAAGCTGAGGAAATTGCTAAAAGTAGATAAAGTATTTATTCAACGACTCATACCATTTCCATGCAATTTCTAATTTTTCCTTCAGCCAGCATTTGTTTAAAATGCCTGTATAATACCTATATTTCTATCCTTGCCTAAGCCTTTATTTTCCTTATTCTAGACTTGTTTCAATGACACATTCCTATCTGTGATAATCATATCATATCCATGTATTTGTAGTTTACTCTAGCTTACAAATTAATTTCTGCTTTCTTTTTTTTTCCAGAGAAATATGTGCATGTGTGTGTTTCATCTTGCATACATATCAATACTTACACAATGCATTTGTAGTCAATTTATTATATAATTTTTTTTTTCTCCTAGGCAACAAAATTTTTAAACAAGCATAACTAAATTAAATTATAAAACTTGTTCATAAAATCGGGGCTATCACATATACCCCTCCTTTAAGGAATTGTGACCCACAATTCTTTCATACTTAATTCAGACATACTCAATTCAACAAATCAATCATTCTCAGACCAATCATTTAATCAAACCCTATGCATATAAAAGTATTTAATCAAGTCATTCATTAGTATACTTATATACATATAATTTTTTTTTACCTTTTATTCAATCAATTAGTTGTGGATAATTATTTCTGAATTTATCTTCCACCTCCCATGTGCAATCATTTGGGTCAAGACTCCATTGCACTTTTACTAGTTTTATTTCCTTGTTTCTCAATTTCTTGATTTCCTTTGCAACTATGCCTACAGGCTTCTTCTCATACACCATTCTTGGGTCAATCTGTACTTTCTCAGAGGATTTTAAAATTGTTTCCTTATCATGAACCCATCTCCTTAACTGAGATACATGAAAAACATCATGTATTGCTTTCATTTCCTCGGGCAATTCTAACTTATATGCTACACTTCCAATTCTTTCTAGAATTTTATATGGTCCTATATACCTTGGAATCAACTTTCCTTGTTTTCCAAATCTCAAAATCTTTTTCATGGGTGATACTTTAATAAATACATAGTCTCCAACATCATATTGCACTGCCTTTCTCTTCTGATCAGCATACTTCTTTTGCCTGTCTTGGGCAGAAGCAATTCTTTTTCTAATCAAAGCTATCTTTTCAGAAGTTTCTTTTACATTTTCTGGTCCTAAGACCACCTTCTCCCCAGATTCAACCCAACTTGAAGGTGATAAACATGGTCTACCATAGAGTGCTTCAAAGGGTGCCATGCCTATACTACTGTGATGGCTGTTGTTGTATGCAAATTCTGCCAGAAATATGTGATCTTCCCAGCTTCCTCCCCAATCCAATATACATGCCCTCAACATGTCTTCAAGTAATTTATTCACAATTTCTGTTTGACCATCAGATTAAGGGTGATATGCTGTACTCAAGCATAGATCAGTCCCCATTGCTTTGTGAAAACTTTGCCAAAATTTTGAAGTGAAGATGGTATCTCTATCACTTACTATAGTTTTTGGTATTCAATGCAATCTAACTATTTCTTTAATAAATAACTGAGCTAATGTGCATGCATTCCTATCTGATTTTACAGGTATAAAATGAGCTGATTTAGTTAGCCTATCTACTACAACCCAAATACTATCATTTCCCCTCCTAGTTTTGGGCAAACCATCAATGAAATCCATTGATATGTCTTCCCATTTCCACTGTGGTATTTGTAAAGGTTGAAGCATTCCTGAGGGTCTTTGGTATTTAGCTTTTACCTGTTGACAAACCATGCATTTAGACACATATAATGCCACTGCACTCTTCATACCACTCCATCAATAATCTCTCTTGAGGTTGTGATACATTCTTGTGCTTCCTGGGTGTATGGTATACTTGCTTTTGTGATAAGCATCTAAAATTTCTTGCTTCAATTCTTCAATGCTAGGAACACATATTCTTTTTCCTTTCTTCAAATAGTCTTGCTTATTCAATTGAAATCCTTCCACTGCTTCACCATTTAATATCTGAGTCTTCTTCTCAAATAAAAATGGATCTTGATCTTGTAGCTTTACAATTTTATTTTTCAATTCTAATCCCAAAGTAACAAAACTCAACTTTCCTATTTCTTCCTTCTCACTGCATATGTTCATATTCTCCACACTGTCCCTTTCCACCTCTGAATCAATCAGTAATGTTAAAGTGTTAAATTCTTCTATCATCAATCTAGCTATCTTGGCATGTTGTCTACTTAAAGCATCTGCCACTTTATTAGCTTTGCCAGGTGTATACAATATTTCAAAATCATATGAGGCTAAGAGTTCAATCCATCTTTGCTGCCTCATGTTCAATTCTTTTTGTGAAAACAAATATTTGAGTGACTTATGATCTGTGTATACTTCAAATTTAGCCCCTAACAAATAATGTCTCCATAATTTAAGAGCATACACTATGGCAGCCAATTCAAGATCATGTGTAGCATACTTTACCTCACTGGGCTTCAACTGTCTAGAGGCATAAGCTATCACTTGATGTTGTTGCATCAATACTGCCCCAAGTCCCTGGCCACTTGTATCAGTATATATCACCAAATTCTCATTTCCTTCAGGAACCTTTAATATTGGGGCTTGTACTAGTGCTTCTTTTAACCTCTCAAAGGCTTTCTCACACTCCTCAGTCCAAACAAAAGCCTGATTCTTTCTAGTTAATCTAGTCAATGGAATTGAAATTTTTGCAAAATCCTTTATAAATCTTCTATAATACCCAGCCATTCCCATAAATGACCTGACCTCTGTGACACTAGTAGGCCTTTTCCATGCTTGCACTGCCATCACCTTATTGGGGTCTACAAATATGCCTTTTTCTGATATCACATGACCTAAAAAGTTTACTTCATTTTGCCAAAAAGTACACTTTGAAAATTTTGCTTTCAAATTTTCTTGCCTTAATTTCTGTAGTACTATATGCAAATGATTCTCATGCTCTTCAACTGACTTAGAATAAATTAAGATATCATCAATAAATATCAATATAAATTTATCTAAGTATTTTCTAAAAATTCTATTCATCAAATCAACAAATTAAGAGGGAGCATTTGTCAAGCCAAATGGCATTACTAAAAATTCATAAAGTCCATATCTAGTATTAAAGGCTGTATATTTAATGCTTTCCTCTTCTACTTTCATTTGATGAAATCCTGAGGCCAAATCAAGTCTAGAGAATATTTTTGCACCACTCAATTGATCAAAAAGATCATCAATTCTTGGTAAGGGGTATTTGTTTTTAACTGTGATTTTATTTAACTCTCTATAATCAATACATAATCTAAGAGATCCATCTTGCTTCTTAACAAAAACTACTGGTGCTCCCCATGATGAGCTACTAGGTCTGATAAAGCCTTTTTCTTCAAGTTCAACAAGTTGCTTTTTCAATTCTATTAATTCTTTAGGCCCCATTCTAGTGGGTCTTTTAACTATTGGGTTTGCTCCTGGAATAAGTTTAATAGAAAACTCCACTGGTCTATGGTTGACAACCCCCTTTACTTCACCAAACACATCAACATATTGATTTACTATAGGGATTTCTTCTATTGCAGGCATGTGCTTTTCACTAGACAAAGTAATAAGGGTGGCTATGTTCCTGTTCTTATTCACTTCACAAAGAACAACTGCTCTTTTCCCATCAGAAGTTCTCAAAGATATGGTAGAGATTTCCATGTTTATAACAGCCCTATATTTTCTTAACCAATCAACCCCTAAAATTACTCCTATTCCTGGGTATTTCAACACATATAGGTCTGCACTAAACACATACCCCCCTATATTCAATCCTAGTTGCATACACATCATACCCAAAACACAGGAATTTCCTAAAGGACTTTTAATAAGTAATGGCTTATCAACAATCATACAATTCAATTTTAGTTGTTGTACTATATCATGAGAAATTAAGGAGTGTGTAGCCCCAGTATCATATACTACTACAAAAGGTATGGAGTGAATAAGCAAAGTACCTTCAACTTGGCCATGCTTCTCAACATTTGGTCCCTCAGTTGCTTTGCTTTTCACTTCCAAAGTACTCATTCTTCCTTGCTTAAACTCTGGGCAGTTCCTCCTTATGTGACCTTCCTTTCCACACTGGTGACATTTAAAGGATGCTGGTTTAGGATTTGTACACCTATTTTTCATGTGTCCCTCTTGTCCACAATTATAGCAAGTAATTTTCTTCTTATCTTCAGCAGTTTTGATTTCTTCTGATTTCTTGGTGGAAGCTACCTCTGCTTTCTTTTTGTCATAAGGGTGAAACTTTCCCTTTCCCTTCTTATTTTGGTTATTTTTAAATGCTCTGAAATTTTCTCTGGCTTTATCATGTTGTTCAAAGCTCAAAGCCAGATCCAAAACTTGATCAAAGGTCCTGTCCTTATATGGTAGCATAGCTCTACTAATGTGGGCATTCGGTCCTTGGATATATCTGCCATTTTTAGCCTCTTTAGTTGTGATAAGCACTGCACCGTACTTGGCTAAGGATTCAAACTTTTGTGTATATTCAGTTACACTCATAGTTCCCTGTCTTAGTTTAATAAATTTTTCTAGCAAAGATTCTTTAGCTGATGCAGGTACAAATCTCCCTTCCAACATCTCTTTAAACTGGTTCCATGTCACCTCCCCTTCAGGTCTTCCAGCTATAATAACTTCCCACCAATCCAAAGCTGCTCCCCTCAGTTGTCTAGATGCTATTAACCTCTTCTTTTGGTCTTCAACTTGCATATCAGCAAATATTCTATCCAAAATTCTGAGCCAATTTTGAACTCCCATAATCCCTTCTGTTCCATCAAAAGTCTTGCCTCCAAGATTGGTAAAGGACTTGAGAAGTTTGGAAAGCTCCTCATGTGGGTTTTCTTGCCTGTTACCTACTCCATCCCTTAGTGCTTTCATAAATTCTTGCATATTCATCATAGGTGGTTCACTTGGTCCTACATCTGGTTGTCTAGGTCTCACCATAGTTCTATGGATATAATACTTGAGTTAGTCCATTATCTATTCTTTTATAAGTTAACTTATTCTAACTTATTACCATTTAATCATAACAGATGTTATACCAGTATAAAATAAAGTATCCAAGACAGTCAATACTTTCATACATTCAAAACAAACAAGTTCATCCAAGATTTTGCTATGTTATTTATCAACATAGCTCTGATACCAAATGAGATGACCCACTTTCTTACCCCAATTTTTTTTTTTTTAGTGTTGTACAGTTTTTTTTCTTCAGTGGTCATCTACTCAAGAGAACATCTTATCTCTTTTCACTCCTATCCAGGGTCTTTCAACCAATATAAAAATATTGTTATAAACAAATCAGTTTTTCTTTTTCTCTTTTTCTTTCAATCAGAGTATAAGAGTTTTGGAAGCAGAAAATTCATTTTGGAACTCACCATAGCAAAATAATTTCCATAGTAACTTTTCTGTCTTATTTAATTTTTGGCAATTTTCTATATGTTATTTTTTTTCTAGTTTTTAAAGTTTGTTTGCACTTCTATGACCTCAGATTTACTGAAACCATAATTATCACATGTGCAAGTGTATACATGTATTCTGTGTACATGTGTGTATCTGGATGATTTCAGGTAACCATTCTTTTTCAATACAACTAACCTGATTTACTAGTTTTATTTATTTATTATCTTTCCTAACCAAAGAGCTCAGGTCATTTAGACTGGTTGAACCCAGGCTTGGCAAAATTGGTCAAGTTAGCCTGAATTCTTTTGCTACTTTACTCAAGCAACATACCAATTAATCTGGGTTTCTTTATGTGTCTGACAGTTCTTACAATAGATTTCAGGTTATCTTTTTTTTAATTCCAATCTACAAATCATTTCAGATTTATCTTAGTACTGCACATTTTGTTAAGCATTCCATAAGTTTAATAAAAAAACTGTATTACTTAATGAAATATTCTCAAAAGCAACTCACAACTTTCAACAGAAATATCATAGTTAGTTCAATACTTACAAACAGAAGATAACACTACATCAGTTTCCTCCCAAACAACTTAACCAACATTTCATAGCCTAAATTCAAATTAACTTCAATCATAATATTAGTGAGTCTGTACTATTATATCCAATTCCTTAGCAGCTAATTCATCCAATTCTTGGTCAAGGAAATGCCTAATTACCTGCACAATCACCATGAGCTGCCTCATAAAAATATGAGACACCCAATGGTGTTCAAACACACAAAGGGTCAGACTACATTGTCTGGTATGAGTAATCTTACTGAAAATCTAAATTTAGATAACTTTTCTTATTTTCAAGTAACTTTTAAAACAGGTAAGGTAAAGCAACATTTCTCTTGGATACTCTCATGTATCACCTGTGCATGTTCATTTATGCATAACAGAATAATAAATAATTCCATGGATTGTATCAGGGAGTACAAACATATAATTCCCCCAATAGAATACTCTAACCAACCAATATAATCATCATTTAATTATTTTCCTTATCTATAACTTTCTGGCTATCAGGGATTTTTTTCCCAATCCTACCTGTGAACTTATTTTAAGATTTCAATGTCAGGTGTTTTGTAATGGACTTTAGCTACTTTCCTTCTATTAAATCACACATTGTCTGGGGCATATTCACTGTTAACCCAGCACACTCAGGCCCCTGGGTATAATCATACCATGTGTGAGCTTGCAATATTCACCTTGCCAAGCCATACTTTGCAGCCCTAAGACCCAAAATCCTTAGTTAAATTACTAAGTATTTATTTTCCCTTTTCCCCCAATTGTGCTAATCCCTTCTGCATCTCATAATTAATCAGAGAAAAAAAAAACAACTCAACCATCATGCATGTATTCAAGGAATAACATATCATGTTTTCATAACATAAATTTATTCATACAAGCTAGTCTGGTTTCTCAGTATACATATTATTTACATCATGGGCTTTTAAGGAGTCATGCTTATAAATATATGGTCATATATATATAGTTTGCTCTGATGCATCCATTTACCTCTGATTTAATCAGGTACTCACGAATTCATAAGATCTGACTAAACCACAAGTCTTTATTCTCATCTGGATTTATTTGTAAACATAGAAGTTCAGCACATGTATGACATTGCACTTCTATGTTACCATTTATTTAATCATGAGACATAAGCAGCAACCACTTTATACTGCAGTCCCATTTTTTTCATTCATTTTTTCCTTTGACCATAGATCTATAACATATATCCTTGAAATTTTCATGAATTGATCTGTATGTAAAAGTCACATAAAAGAAAGCATCTCATCTCAAAGATAATTCATGACACAGTAAACATTTAAACATGAAAACCATAAACATATTTTCTGGGTATATTAACATAAGAAGAGTTAAACATTTAACAGATCATTAACACACCAAAATCATAAAACAAACACAGATTGAAAAAATATAAAATCATTTAGGCTGCCTCAATATTCAGGACTTAATGCCAATTTTCAGTGAGGTTACTCACCTTAATCCTTTTCTTTTGATCTGTTATTTCCTACTTATCTCTAATGGCCAATGCTTCTCTTTCTTTTGCTTACTATATATATTTTTTCTTTCTGTTTTTAAGAAAATGGTGACAGATCCTTCTACCCTTAAGCCTTCTTATAAAAGACCTTGGCTACCTCTAGGGTTTTTAAAATTTACCCAATGTCAATTTTACCCTGTCACTTATGATCATCCTCTCATTCTATTTCAAGAGAAAATGGGTAAGTGGTCCCTATTTCTATTAACCTTATTACCCCAGTCATCTTAGTTGCATGATCTCTGTTCCTTTTCTTTTTAAAGCTGAGGAAATTGCTAAAAGTAGATAAAGTATTTATTCAACAACTCATACCATTTCCATGCAATTTCTAATTTTTCCTTCAGCCAGCATTTGTTTAAAATGCCTGTATAATACCTATATTTCTATCTTTGCCTAAGCCTTTATTTTCCTTATTCTAGACTTGTTTCAATGACACATTCCTATCTGTAATAATCATATCATATCCATGTATTTGTAGTTTACTCTAGCTTACAAATTAATTTCTGCTTTCTTTTTTTTCTAGAGAAATATGTGCATGTGTGCGTTTCATCTTGCATACATATCAATACTTACACAATGCATTTGTAGTCAATTTATTATATATATATTTTTTTTCTCCTAGGCAACAAAATTTTTAAACAAGCATAACTAAATTAAATTATAAAACTTGTTCATAAAATCGGGGCTATCACAGATTTAAATTGATTTGAATGTTAAATTGAGCTAATTTAAATGATTCCGGAAGGAAACTTATATACGAACTTGAATCAATATTTGAATTGTTTTAAATAAAATTTGAAATAGAATTATAAGATTTTTGAAATGGTAATTTGGAAGTTTAAAGCGTAAATTATGGAAATGACTTTCGAAAGACAAATGAAATGTTGATTTATGAACTCTAATTGAAATTGGAATTGATTTTGTTTTGAAATTTGTTAAACGACCAATCAGTGTAATAATTACGAAAGTTATTAAAGAGACCAGAATCGGTTATGGACATACTCTCTGTCTAAACCGAAAACCACTTTAATAACTATACGCGGAGTGTGATCCAGAATGAAGTGGTTGGAATGATGTACGTGATGACTGAAGAAAGAGAAGGATAATGGATAGCCTTGACACTTGTGTCAAATTGGAAATGACTAAAACTGGAGCCGTGCCGGGCCAAATGGGGTTAGCTACCTTGAGCGAACACACTTCTTCGTAAACAACTCATTACTGGTTATTGATTGGTGCACCCTTGTATTTTGGGAGTGTTGTTTAACGGTGTTGCGATCGTTGCGGCGATGCGTTTTCACCAGTTCGGATCAGGCAAACAGTAGTTTTACTACCTTGGGTATTGCCTCATGTGCCTTGTCATACTTGTATCCCTATATACGCGACCACTACGATTTTTTTTGTGTTATACCTATGGAGTACTCCCTGATATCCCACTAGTTTACGGTGGAGTTTATAGTGCCGTATAGACTATAACGCTTATAAAAATGTGTTAAGGGGGATAATGGTAACGCTTTAACACTATTTTGATATTTATATTACTGATAGACATTATCTATTTAGCGTACATTACTACATAGTAGATAGTTTAACGGATCCTTAGAGGATGGTTATTCCAACGTCCTTTGAGTTACTTGTATTTCAATTGTTATTTCAATTGAGTTGGATTTATTGATATGAGAATGTTAATCCCGACTCGAGTGTTTTGTGTTTTGCTTTACGCTCGGGTTAGACTAAGTGGTTCAGCTTTTGAGACTCACCTTTGGGGTTGGAGCTTCGCCTGGAGATCCAGCTATCTATCCAGCTTCCAGATATCCAGTTGATTTTAGTGATGTATTCTGATTCTTGTATTTGACTATTGTATTCGAGACTTCTGTTGTAACTTATTTAACTCTGTTATTTATATAGTAGCTTCATGAACTACTATCTTTTACTTCCGCTGCATATTATTACTCTGTGTCTGTGATTCTGTGATTATTTATTTACTGTATATCTGTGTTTTGCCAAATTTAAATTAACAATTTGGTATTTTGAATTATTCAAGTCCGACATGTGCGGATGCGAATAGTCCAAAATAGCGGGTCGTTACAAATTAATTTCAATTCCCATTTGAATTTTACATTTATACATCTTCAATCACAATTTCAATTAATTCAAATCAAAGTCAATTTGAACTAATTCCAATTCAAATTCCAAATTTAAACCATCTCGAATTATGTAAATTCGAGTTAAATTCACTAAGGTTGGTTTAACCCTTTAAACCAAGTTAACCTTTATTAAAAGCTTTTTAACAATTTAATTTCTAAGCTCAAATTCTAGAGTTTCATTTTAAATTATCTTCGCTTACTAATTTTAAAGTTTACATAAGGGTTCAAAACAATTTTTATCTTAAAAAAAATTCAACTTATCAACCAAATTTATCTTCTAGCTTGAAACCATCTCTTAAACAAGTTTAATTTACAAATTCAATCATTCATATTTTCACTTCAAAGTTATTCCATAACTTTAATTTCAAATTAAATTGTGATTTTCCTTTTGTCCCAATAATGGATATATTACCACACTTCATTTCTCATTTATTTAAACAATTCCAATCACCCATTTAACTTCCCAAGTTAAATCTCAATTTCATATTGAAATTTCCAAATCAGGTTGATCATTCCAACTTATTTAACTTTTTCCCCAGTTAAACTCAATTCACTTAATCCAGTCAACCTTACCCAATTTGAACTTCTGTTTCAAATTTTGAACTTTTCGTAAATAATCTTCCCACTTATTAAGTTCAAAAACTTATCACGTTGGGTATCATATCACAATCCAAATTTAAAACTCAATATTTAGACTTTATTTCAAATTATCCTTGATATCATGTATATCCATATATATACATATTTATTTCTTGGCCCAGCCAAACCTTTGGTTTTAATGCAAAACAAATTCCCTTATATTTCAAACAACTCTTGTTCGAAATAGGACCATTTCATTCAAATGCATTAAATAATATTATTTATTATTTCTTTATTACTTTGAAACAATTTCCAAATTATGGATCCAGATTTAAAACTTCACAATTTATATTATCTTTAACTCCAATTTATAAATCATACTTACCTAAATGTTTTACTTCCTTAAAACTTTTTATTTTGCTTACTCATTAACACACATTTTATTATTAAATACGACAACCATTTATGATAATAACCAAGCTTATCATATCTGGAAACCAATTCATAATTGTCTTATTTTAAAACTCCTTCCCTAATTCAATATTTCAATTTCAGTTTGAATCCATTTCAAACTTATCTTTATTTAATTTCAATTCGGTTGTATTTCTATTACCATTTAATTTAGTTTCAATAATTTAACAACCAATTACCTTAATATTTATTAGAAAGAAATATTGCTTTACATATCAAAATATATTCTTCTATAAAATCATTTAAAATCTTTGTATAAGAAAATAACAAATACGCTCTCACACACACACACACACACACACACACACACACACACACACACACACTCAACTCATCCTAGGGTACCACTTACCCTATCCTTAATGAGTAATCCCACCAGAGCCAAGGTTCTCGCTTAACCTTCAGCTCTGATACCAAATGTAACGACCCAGAAATTTCAATCCCGAAAATTCTAGATAGTTAGAAAATAAAATGAAAGAGAAAGAAGAAGAAACATGATCAAGACACAGAAACCTCACATTCGCAGCGGATCAAAATATAATATCACATAATAACAGTTTACAAAAGAAGAACTGTATCAATACACTTATATTTATACATCAGAGTTACAACCATTACTATTCACTGGACAGTTTTAAACAACATGATCTAATGATACAATAATATATCACAGTGGTAAATACTCCATACGTTCCAGCCATCCAGCTCGCCTCCTGAGCTCTAGAACGTCCTTACCTGAAAATCTGTAATACTCAGTCTGACCCGAGCATTACATCAAAGTAATACCCGGGTCAGGCTGGAAACCAGCGTGAGTAAACCCATCAAGCATGAATTACAAAATCATACAGCTTATAAATAACCCGGGTAACTTATATCAATCTACAACTTCACAAGTTGTTATTGACATCACTTATTTCACACATCAATTTCTAAGTGCCAAAAACTTAGATTAAAAAATCTAATTCACTTAAATTATTCCATTACAACCTACTGATTTCACATTTTAATTTATAAGGAATCGAAGTGGTTTCGAGTATTTACTAATACCCGACACTGGTCTCTTCGAATTCAATTCCATATTAACCCAAGTTATACAAGTGAAATACAATTTAACTTCAAATAGGATGTCACTTCTTACACTGCAATTTACTATCGATAGATAACTGCATTATCACCCTTTTAAACCAATCATCTCATATCAGAGATATCGACTAATCTCCGGCATACAATATTATCCAATCATTCATAAGCAGGATAAATCAGTTATACCATTCTATTTAATTTAAACAAACTAAATTAATTACACCAATCATTCTTAATCCTGCTTATTAATTAATCACAATCCAAATTGATTAATCATTCCTTAATCATCAATCTCAATTAATCATCCTTGACCAATTAACCTTTAATTACATTAAGTAATTAATCTTTAATTATCACACAGATTAATTAGCCTAACCATTCCCATTAATTATATTTGGATTAATCTCCTAAATCAATTAACAAAATTTATTTCCCTGATCCTTAATTAATTACTCTAATTAATTATCCTATATTTACTTACATTGATTAATTATCCCTTAATTAATCACATACAATAATTAACTAGCCCTTTAATTAATTTCCTTAATTAATTCCATACTTCTAATTACACTAAATACTTACTTCTCGATTACTTATATTAAGTAGTTATCATTAAATAATCACATTTGGTAATCTCCATTTATTTCCTTCCTTAATAAATGACATTAAGCAATTATCCTTTAATTACTTCCATACTCATTAATCAATTTCATTAAGTGATAAATCTTAATTAATTATCTTTATATTATTAATTTAATTACTTAATCACATTAACAAATCAAATCTTAATTGAAAAGTCAAATTACTAAAACTTTATTATTTATCTAATGATTAAATTAATTGATTACTTCCTTAATTGATAACATTAATCAATTACCCACCCTTTAAACATTAAATAATTAATACTTTATTAAATTTCCTCATTTACTTTACCCTTGAAAAAAATATAGGATTAACTCCTTATATAATTATCTAATTACCACAATTTGAAACATTTATAACCTTTTAGAATATAATTAGTTAATTTATTTATTTAGAAATCAAACAAATCATATTTTCAAAATCATTTGATTTACAATAAACTAGATAAATATTTTCCTGGAAACTTGTTGGATAGTTAATATAAACTTGTTATCGAAATTTCTTCCAAACCAGGTCAAGGTTTTTTTTTACAAATTGATTTATATTTTCTTTATTTTAAAAACTTGTTAAATATTTAGTTAACTACCCTAACCTGGCCCAATATCTTCATCGGCCCAAAACCCTTCCTCCCTTTCCCTCAATTTCTTTCCAGTTTCCTCTTCTTCCCACCTTCCTTACTCTATCTTCCAGTTCTCTTGTTTGATCAGAAACATGTACACCGATATACACGTATACCGTGCACTCCTCCACGATGCCTCGGCCATCGAACTCTTCGCCGACCATCCATACAAATCACACTCGACCTCCTCTCCATGTTCCACTGCCTGGAACGCAACCAAAAACATTAAAACGAAATTCGAACCCCCCACGCCCTGTAAAAAAAATTCCGTTCACCAAATTGTTCGATTGTCACCATACCTGACATCGACCATCCCCGCAACTTCATCGGGAAATGCACTACCCTACCCTCTTCCATCTCCACCAGGACCGCACATCCCTACCTTCCCAACTTATACGCCATTAACAAATAACCAAGGTCAACCCAAACCCTTTATTAAACCCTAAATTCATTCCGGCGCCACACCCAAACTCTTTATAAAATGCCCCAGCATTTTTCCTGTGTGCTCCAATACCCGATCCACCTCCTGGCCAAACGTCGCCCACCACCATCACCCTATTCGCCTGAAATTGCCCAAATACTTCAATTCGTTCAACCCCAAATTCCTTAAAACCTAGATTGTTAAAAATCACAATTTAACCTTCAAAAATCCCATTTCTACAAAGGAAATCAACCTGCATGCTTAAAACTTTTATTCAATTATATTGAAATTTCACCAAAATATGATATTTACTGTAAATTTTGACATAAATGAACTCTACAGTATGATTTCCACAAAAATCAAATTTTATATTAAACTATATTAAGAAATAAACATTTTCTTAGTTATCATCAACATGTAATGTGTATTAGGTGATGTGATCTAGATTTTTGAATGTTTGGATGAACCAAATTTTCACAGTTTACAGCTATCAGAACAATTCAAATTCTAGGTTCAAACTAAGATTTCTCACTGTTAATCATCCTTTGAAATCATTCCCAAATATAACTCCTGAAGCTGTCCTAAAATTTGTATTACAGTATCTTAAATCATAACCCAAATCTAAATTTTTGGGATGATATAAATTTTCTAAGATGATATTTAGCCTGTTATTACAACAGAGCACTTATATTGATATTCACAAGCGTGCACAACTCTACACACAGTGAACTCCACTATAATCAAAAGAATACAACTATACAATATCATTTCACAGATCTATGAGTATATAAAGATTTTTAATCCTTAAAATGTTGAGTGTACTCACCTGTTTATGAAGTAAACAGAGAAGCCTTTGTTTAAAAATCTAGAATTTGTTTATTCTTCTTTGAACTCTGAAAATAAGCAATTGTTTGATCTTTGGAAGTTTGATGTTTTTGAACTGGAAATCCTAGGCTACAGGTTTGATTAAGAATGAAATCTCGTTGGTGATGATCTAGCTACAGATTGGAAATGCTTCAAAGACTTGAATTTTCTGGTTGTATATTTGTTTCCAGGCTATATTTTTTTTATTATTTTTTTGATTTCAATCCTCTCTAGTTTTGCTTTCAGAAATTTTTTGTTATTAATTTTTTTTTCTTTTCACAATAGTATGGTTTTCAATTTTAGAAAAAAAAACTTATGCCATTTGTTACTTTAAGTTGTAGAATTCCTCCAAGTGTAATTGCATGCTTCAATTTCCTTACGCATGTTTTATTCCCATATTAAAATAATTCCTTATTTTTATAAATGTTTAAAAATTTATTTAATTTGATTACTAATTTATATAAATTAGTCTCTTTAAAAAGATAATAATATACAACAATTCTATGTTTTTAAAAAAAATCATGAAAATATATTCTAAAACCAAGTATGATTTAAGATATAAATAATTATCTTTTGAATTTCAATTTAAATATCCAAATTAAAATTAAATTTTGAATTCAATTTAAAAATCCAATTTGATATATACATATAATTTAAACAAATCCAATTTCAACTTATGTGAAATAATTTCCATAAATATATATATATATACAACAAGATTATTATTGTTAAAATAACAATTTTATCAATTTTAATTAATTTATAATGAAGATTATCACATTTAAATTTGGTTTGAAATTCCAGGATATCATAGTTTAAAATGATAATGTTCATTTATTATCATTATTATTTAATTTGTCGTGCTCTAATAGTCTATAAGCATTGCCTGTTGTTAGTCAATGGTTAATGTGTGCTCAACTTATTTAGGAGCATCTATCACTTTGATTTAAAAACGAACCCCTTGTGAATTAAGTTTAACAGTTTGACTATAAGGTGTTTAAAGAAAATTTTATGTTAAAAGTCATCTTTTAATAATGTTGAGTTAAAGGCAAAACTTTAGTCGTTTAACATAATCTAAATGGGAAGATAAAATTTTTAAAGGGTAAAAACTTGAGAAAACGTTATTATAATAAAGGAGAATTATGGTAAGTTGAGATGATTTTATATAAAGGAAATTTTATGTAAATTTGGGTTATAAATTGTGTTTTTAAGGATTTAAATCCCGTTATTTTCAAAGTTTTAGTGGAAATAATAATAGTATTATTTAAAGTATTAGTGTACAGAAATATATTAATTGGATTTTAAAAGAGATAAGAAAGCACTAAACTCATTATGTCGTTGGAAAATAATTTTGGTGATGACTACAACATCATCGACATTCATTTTTGAATTTCTAAGTAGGGGAATGCTACTATAGTAATTTGCCACAAGGTTGTTTTGGTAAAATAAACTTTGTTTTAAACTCCAAAAATACGATTTAATATACAAAAGAGAGATACGTGTATTATTATTTCAAAAATGATTTGAAATAAAAACTAGGTATTTAGTTCTTAAGTTTATGAAAAAGGGAATTGATTTAAAATAAAAAGTATTTTGATAAATAATTTGATAAATGAAAATTTTGAACTCTTGGATAGAAAAGAGATAAATTAACTCAAGTTTTTAATTGGATTAAATTGGATATGATTGTTTTATTAAATATTTTTTCTTAAAACCATAGTTTTGATAATCATCTAAGTAGTGTAAACTATTTAGTGATGTCGACCAACCTATAAACATCTTTCCTTAGAACACTCTAAGGTGAAGAGATTGAAAGGTTGACTCAATTTTAAAGACCCATATCTTGTTTGGGCATCCATTTAAGCTTTAAAGGGTAAAATGAAATAATAGCAGAGTAAGTTTTTAATTTAATGATTTATAAAGAAATGCCCTTACAAAATATTTATACACTTAAGTGAAAATTTTATGAAGTAATTCATAAATAATTTTAGTATCAAATGAAATACTAGAAGTAAAATTGAAAGTGATTCAGAAAGAGACTGTTATAACCAAGAAACCAATTGAATCAAGTATGTAAGTTATACGTAGATCAATTTATTTGCTTCGATTTTGACCTAGGATTCATGTACGTAATTTCGGTGTGATTCACACCCATTCGAAAAAGGATTTCTCACTTGATTCTTGTCAGCAAACACTTGATTCAGATTCTTGGAATAATACTGAGGATTTTTATTATAGTATACGACTATGTAAGAAGAATATAGGTTTCTAATCAAGGAACCTGGTCATAGTCCGTGCTAGGGAGATCGAGTGAGCGACACTGGTTTGGAAGTGAAGTCTATGTATCCGAGAAAGTGATCGGATCATATATTGCGTACAGATGATTTATGTAATCATACATGCTTGAGTATATTTGTATGCTTGTTGTGTGACTTTAGAAAAGTGTGAACCTAAGCAGAAATTCTAAATATTATTTGTTAAGTCACTTAAAATTTGAAATGATTTTAAGTATTTTTTTATTTCCTCATGGAATTTTATTTGCTTGATAGTGTGATTTTATATATTGCAGTTTATAAAATTGTTGGTTATTAGGACTAAAACCTGGTGCTTTTAAAGAAATTATTTCGAAACAATTTATGGAAGCAAAAAATTGTTTTAAAACCTTTGGTGAAGCATTATTATTTCAGGATATTTGAAAAGAGCTTGTATAAAGTTATTTTTTTCAAAATATTTTTGGTTATGACAAAAGTTGGGCGATTGGGGGTTTTTCTATTGAAAGGCTCGCCAGATATATTTGTTTACTCTAGTTATTATTTTTAGAGGAACCAAAATACCACCGAATGCTCCATTTGTTTTGATTTTAGAGTTATACCATACTTCGGTGGGAGGAGCCCCCTCATACAAGGACATTTAGTTTTGAATTTAATTTTTAAAAAGATTGGATGCTTATTATTTTACTTTTGAGTATTCTCTATACTTTGTTGCATATGGTTATTATATTGTATATTTTTCCATTGCTTATGATAGAATAGCTTGTGTATTGTTTTTTTTGCATGATTCTTTTTTGAATTATGTAAGTGCAAAATAGGTATAGAGACGCGAGAGATTATTATTTCTTGTGCAACTGCATTCGCATTGAGATAGTATACTGCTTGTTAAAATCAAATGCTAAAGAAGTACATACTAGGTTTAGATATTGATATTTTTATCCATTGATGATTTTATGCCCCAGATATGACAGACCACTTGGCTTTTATTTTATTTTATTGGTTTGGGCCAGTGTGGCAAGATTGATCGGATCTAGCCTTGCAAAGGAGGTGATGTCAAAATTTCCCTATTATAAAGAACTTTAAGAGATTGGTAACTTATTTTAATTAATATTTTAAACTTAAGGGTATGGAGACATTTTCTTTCTTTGGGAATTTCGAGGATGAAAATCTTTTAAGGGGAGGATGTAACATCCCAGAATTTTATCGATTTAACTGTGAATATTTAATTTGATTTAAAATATTGGAATAATTATTTTAATAAGTAAATAACCCTCTTTAATTTATAAATGACACTATAAATTTTTTTTAAAGTCTGTCCACATAGATAGATAGTTCGACGGAAAACTGAAACTGCGACCGAAACACACTTTTCGGATTGTCAATTTTTTATCAAACGACAAGTTATTAAAAGTGGTAATATCTTTGATTTTGCTGTAAAACAACTTTTAAATGTTAAACACACTTTTATTTTGAAATGTGTAAAATAAGAATAATAAGTATTTAAAATGTAAATTATATATATTTACATCGTATTTTGAAATGACGTATTATTCTTGAAGTGTAAAATTCAACTTAAGGTACATGAAACACATTGTTACCCACCATTTTCTCTCATGCCTTAGTACTAAGTTGACTTTGAAAAGGTTGGATATGTAATATGAATGATGCCTTAAGTGCAGAAATGAATTTAGTACATAAAACACCCAATGTGATGCCCCACCCCGAGACCCACGTTAGTAAAGAGAATTAACGAGTAATTCCGTCTGCTAAAGCGGAGAATAGGGCTGGTTAAGGGCGATCATCTATAACTTTGCCTTAAACATTTGTTGAATACATTGATAAATGCATTATGATTTTTCTTTTCTATCTCACGTGGATCGACATACCCAGTAAATGCTTAATCCAAAACTATAGGTGGCAAACAGATCTATCAGAAAAAATACAATAACTAAATGTATAGCACACCATAAAATAGTAATCATCATCATATATATACATATACACTGATACATGTTTAGTACAATACAATATGAATACAATAAAGGTGGTACTCAACCACACCATATACATCGAATCAAATATAAATACATCAGAGTATGCGAAAGAAAAGAAATTACTCAGGAGAAAGAAGAGCTGATATCCAACATCAACTTCAACTAAGTCCAATGGATGATACCTAAAACAACTCGGTCTGACTCGAGTATAAATACATAGGTCAATCTAGCTACACAAATCAGTCAATAATAATAATATGAAGTAGAATAGTCATGAAGATACTTCTTCTCGAAAGAGAAGAATGAATCGGTAAACTCATAAGCTCAACACTGAAGTAACAGCGCTACTTAAGTGACCAAATACCTTGAAAGAGGTAACTCAAACTCAATACTCAAATCAAACATAAGTGCCTCTTATTATCGATGACATCCTAAAATGTCTACATGGTTTTTATGAACCATATCTCCTCAAAAGGAGAAACAACAATGCATACTCTCAGCAAAATGGAAAACATAAAACATTCTCAAATAGGATGATCCAAAACTCAATTATAGATGAATCTCCAAATTCAATTATACCAAATCTCATCGGTATAAATGTATATAAATCTCAATCTCAACTTGCCAAAATGGCAAAACCCAGAATATCATATAAAATCATGAACTAATCCAAACTCATATCTCAAGGAACTTGGTAGGAGTTCAAAACATCATAATTTAAATCAACATATATATAACATCTCATATAGCACTAGGCTATCGATGTAACAAAACAGCTCAAAATGATGAAATCACAATAAAACAGAAAACTTAGAAAATTCGAATTGGCCAAATCCTTGATTGTAATGCTGAAGCAATGCTGCACATGCTAAACTCAAACGGCCGAAGCCTCAGACAAGGTTGCCATCACCTCCCAAAGCAGTTCTTCCTCATGACAAGGTCGTTGACACCTCTCCAAGCCATTTTGTCGGCCCTAACAAGGTCGCTAACACCTCCTAAAGCAGTTCGTCCTCATGACAAGGTCAGTAACACCTCTTAAAGTAGTTATGTTAGGTAAACATCATGAATGTATCACATACTCACGGATAGGAACCCAAAAAGTGTTAACGTGTGTCCCATATCACACATTCGCACTTAGCGGTTTACTAGCTGCTAGTCGATGCCATAATAGAAACGTCATAAAACCAGAAAATCATATCTCGCCTAGTCTCATTGGCGAGTGATAAAGAGACACCATACTTGTCTCATCTCATCGACAGGTATTAAATGGCATCGTAACTTGTCTCATCTTATCGACAGGTGAAAACATCATGATGGTTCCTCATAAACCATAAATCTCAAAATATGAAATCATAAACTAAAGACTTGCCTTATATCATTGGCAAGTAAACAAAACATCGTGATGGTTCTCATCGACCATACTCCTACATAGGAGATCTCAAACCATAATACTTGCCAAATATTGGCCATCTTAAATAATTCCAAAAAATAGAAATTATAAAACTCAAAATACGCCATAAAATGGCAAAACGTCTCAGAATCAATAATCTCAAATAGCTTCGATCGTACAAGTCCAGTATTAACCAAAATAGTAAACGTATATGTCCCATACCACGTGTTTTACTAAATCGTTTAATTCTCTTTCTCATATGTTCGAATAGTGTAGAAGTGTATGTTTTGTATTTAAAATAGTTTACTAGAGGAAACAAGTTTTTAAAACTTTTCCCGAAAAGATAATTAAAACCAATATTTGAAATTCTTTTACTATACGAAATAAATAGGTTTTATATTAGAAAAATAATTTTAAAATACTATATAATAATAATTTGAAATGTCCATTTATTTCAAAAATAACTTCAAAAATGGTTTAGTACAAACCATGCTCGAAAAATAAGAAAGATAACTCAAGACCGATAACTAGAATTCAATAAGAATTCAATTCAAATTTACCAAAATCAATTCGAATTTGATTTAAATTTGAATTTTAAATTCTCCAAATATAGCTAGCCTACTGATATGCATCATAGCTCTCAAAATATCTGAAAAACAGCATCAAAACCAAAGCAAAAATGAGAGCCAAAATGAGCTAACACAATTCTAAGGTCATTGATTGTTATTGTTGTCATTTTGCACCCAGGAAAGCAGCATACAAACATAATTTCGACCCAGTAAACTTCAAAATTTTAGAAAACTCAAAACATGAAACTTGTAGTACACGATCAATGCTTTCTAGAACATCGAAAATAATTGAATTTGGTTAAGAAGTGAAAGAATTATGGTCAATTCTGTTTCAGATTCAAACACAGAGCAAATGTTAGTTTTGCTCTCGGGATAGCAATAGACACACACAATTTTGACCAGATAACTTCAAAATTCTAAAAAACTCAAAACATGAAACTTATAGCTCTATGTCCAATATTTTTAGAACATCCAAAATTATTGAATCTGGATAAGTAACGAGTAACTTATGGCCAAAACGATTCCTAGGCCTGTGATTGTTGCTACTGTCGATTTACTCTTAGGACAGCAACAAACAAGCACGGTTTTGATCAAGCAAACTTCAAAACTTTCGAAAACTCAAAACATTAAACTTTTAGCACAATCTCTATGCTTTCCGAAACATCTAAAATTATTGAATTTGGTTAAGAAATGAAGAAGTTATGGCCAACTTCATTTCAGTTTCAAATATAGAGCAATTATTGGTTTTGCTCTCAGGATAGCAGTAAAAAAATTTCAATTTTGACATAGCTAACCTCAAAACTATAGAAATATCAATATATGAAAGTTGTAGAACATGATTTTGCTTTTCGGAACATCCAAAATTATCAAAATCGGTTAAGAAACGAAGAAGTTATGGCCAATTTTGTTTCAGTTTCAAACACAGAGCAAATATTGTTTTGCTCTCGGGATAGCAGTAGAAAAATTCGATTTTGACATGGCTAAATAATTCAGAATTGCATGAAATTTTATAGGAAGGTAGACTAACATACATGCTTCATAGTAGAGAAAATGTGGCAGAATTTCATTGACGGAGCAGAAAGTTATAGCATCTCAAACATGCTACTTGAAATCAGAAACATAAGTTAAGAACAGAGAATAAAATATTACGTAAGCTTCAGGAAATTCAAAGAATATCTCAAATAATTCACACACAAGCTAGATTTCTGAGTTATTACACTCACTTTGTTGCTGTGGAGATGATATAACAATTTGGAGCTAAATATTGCAAAGTTAGCGAAGTACAGAGCATAAAAAATCTAAAAAACTTAAAAGCAGATACATGCAAAGACAGCAGAGAACTATTAACAGGTTATCTCTGAAAACTTAATTATGATGGAAGTTTTGATTTAGATATTGATGGTAGAGCTTCGTTTTACTCTTAAAATCCCTAATTTTTCACTTTATTTGATAAGTTTTTACATAGGTTAGAAGATGAGAAAGCTACTGCCATTAATGGTTTTCTGGAGAGTTAGAGAAGAGGATGAAAACAAAATGTACGTCAGGATATTCACTTCTCATCTCTTTTCTTAATTACAGACCAGAGATATAGTTAGTGGGCTAAAGTTTAATTAGAATAAGAAGTTAGCCTAAGTTTATTATTTTTCCACTAATTACATATTAACAATGCATACATACAAATAAACATATGTTCAAGCTTCATTTCACATTTATAAATTATGAAACTTCAATCTCATGATAATAAAAAAAATCACACACAAATAAAAGATTATTAATACTATTAAGACAATTTATGATCATATATCTTTAATTTAAAGAAAATGACAATTTTACTTTTTTAATTACAAATCCCTTTTTAATTAACATTCTAAATTACACAAAATTAACATTTTTATGTAATAAAATTTTATAACCCATTTCAAATATAATTTTATACTTAAATTAACTCAATTCCATCATTATTTTAAATATATCTCAAAATTAATTACTCCTTTTAAATATCATTAAAAGAAGTAAACAACAATAATTAACAAAATTATTGCACTGCCTCTAAATAAAACACATTTTCCTCGTTTTATTATCTCAAATCATCTTAGTAAAGTTTCCAAAACTTTATTTTCTCATTTTATTCTCAAATATATTGTTTATTCCCAAAAACCAATTTAAATTCTTTATTTATTAATTTACACTATTAAATTATAACTGTCGTTATAATTTAATACTCTCGGGTAATTTCTAAAAGTAGGGTTGTTACAGACTCCCCCCTTACAAAAATTGCGTCCTCGTAATTTTCTAGAATAAGAGCTGTAACCAAAATAAAAATTCAATCGACAAAGGTAAAGACAAGCTCGAAACTCAAACCATTTGTATTCTAAATATAAAATGGTAGAAGGAAACAAGGAAAAACTCATTTGGTTAATCAAATGGCCCATCAAATGCTAATATAGTGATTAGAAAATCATCGAATTTTCCAAGCAATTCAAAAGAATTTCGAAGATATCCCATCTTCAAATCAAGAACTCAACAAGATACTCAACAAATAATCTATCAAATGAGATAGATTTCTCAAGACTCAACTAATAGAGTCAGGATACAACTCACTCAAACCCGTACTCTAAGGCAACAAAAATGATCAACAACATGATTTTCTGCGTGATAGTATGGAAAATACAACCTCAAAACAAGGTATACACAATGAGCAAGATGGATAAATCACGAGATGGCTTCTCAAGAAGCCACCAAACACGAATGATCGTAAAAAAAATGCACGCCGTTGACAATAGCTCAAGTATGGATCATAGTCAAGAAACAAGAACATATGCATAATTTACCTTTCCAACCTAAAACACTTTGAATTTTAAATCTCAAAATCTTCAAATTTTTAAGTCTCTATTTCAACTTTTGAAAATTTTCAAACTCCTTTACTACATTACTTTAATAAGTAATTTAAAACTCAAGTCTAAACTTTACATTTCTTGTTTTAAAATTAATTTCCAATGAAATCTAATAAATCCAAGCATATATCCCATAATAGAATAAGTTAACAAAACTTCAAATTCTTTTATTATACTCTTCCTTTAAAACATCCAATGTATATATTAAAGATTCTAAAATCTCAAAATAAACTTTCAATAAAGCACGGCTCAAAAATAATCTCATTTATATTCTCATATTTATAATTTAAAAATGGATAAATGGCATTGCCTCACCAATGAGTCTCTAATAAATAAATATGCCCGTTGGTTGCAGAGTTGACCGAATGATCAAAACTGCCTCGCCACTCTATTACTCGTCTCTAAAAGCAATGGCTGCAATTACCACTCAAAAATAAATTTAATCTCAAGATAATATTTTCAAAATCTCAATCTTTAAAAAACAAATCATCGTGTCTGATTGCCTCAACATAGCATTTGAGATTCCTGACGATAATGATGATCAGGCATATCGACCGAAACTCTTAACTACTCGATGGATAACCTAACACTCTTAAATTATTTCTATAAAAGAATACTACTCATATAAATATAATCAGAAAACATTCTTTGATTTTTAAAATATCTCAAAACTCCAATTTCTCTTTTAAAACTCATATATATAGCTTCAAAATTTCAAACCAAAGAACATTAAAAGAATGCGTCAAGATATTCCTAGAATACTCGATTCATAAAATCAACAGAAGGAGATGGAGTGTTCGTCGATCTTACGATGTCACGAGCCACTCCCCAAAAATCATCAAGGCACAGGATAAGCTAAATATTCTTCTTGAAGGAGAAGAAGCACAAAATCCATGAATCAATACTTCAAATGAAGTAATGCTACAAAGAATAACACGGATTGAGTATCCAAAAAGAGCACACAAAGGGAGCTAAATGATAAACTCAATCAAATTCAATTGATAGCCTCATTCCTCAATGGATATCCTCATAGAAGGATAACTGATAAGCTACAAGCGAGGAATAAGGTTAACTCAACACTCGATTGCCCGATTGGATGTCAAACCCAAACGGACTCACGGGACTCAATAAAGTCACCATGAATGGAATTCGAGATATATCATTAATATCTTGATACTCAAGAGTGAATACAAAAACTTCGAAATCATTATTAACATTCCAAAGTGATAGAAATAATAAACCAGTCAAAATAGAAAACCTAAATATACAATAGGATCTTATAAAACAAAGGATTGGACTTAATATCAAATAATTCAATCCATCTCAAATCAAATGCATCTCAAGATTGTGAGCAACAAGCAAATACTCACAAAAGGAACATCAAATAGAAATCTTACAATGCTCACAACGAGCCAATCGTTGTGGATCCCCTCAATATGATTGACAACTCTCGGAGGAACACAACAAGAATACTCAAAGGAATCAATAAGCTTCATTGATACGAACTCACTCGCATCGACAAAATAAGAATAGAATAATCCCAAATAAGATTATTCATAAGATAAGATAACATCAAACTCAACTATGGAATACTATGGAATACAAAATATCTATATTCCTAGACATATTCCATCTAAACAATCCTAAAACTCAAAAAAGAATCAACGCTCGATTCGAAAACAAGCTCGAATAAAGGACAATGATTCACTCGTAGTGTACTTCGATGTATCATGATATATGTATTGTTCTGTGTTTATTCTACTTTGCTCTGACCACATCTCTGATACCATGCTGCATCCCACCCCGAGATCCACCTTAGTAAAGAGGATTAATGAGTAATTTTGTCTACTAAAGCGAAGAATAGAGCTGGCTAAGGGCGACCATCTATAACTTCATCTTAAACATCTACTGAATACGTCGATAAATGCATTATGATTTTTCTTTTCTATCTTAAGTGGATTGACATACCCAGTAAATGCTTAATCCAAGACTATAGAATGCTAACAGATCTATCAGAACAAAATACAATAACTAAATGTAAAGCACATCGAAGAATAGTAATCAACATCATATATATATATACACATATACACTGACACATGTTTAGTACAATACAATATGAATACAATAAAGGTGGTACTCGACCACATCATATACATTGAATCAAATATAAATACATCAGAGACACGGAAGAACAAAAATTAGTCAAGAGAAAGAAGAGCTGATATCCAACATCAACTTCAAGCTAAGTCCAATAGATGATACCTGAAACAACTCGGTCTGACCCGAGTATAAATACATGGGTCGGTCTAGCTACACAAATCAGTCAATAACGATAATATGAAGTAGAATAGTCATGAAGATACTTCTTCTCGAAAGAGAAGAATGAATCGGTAAACTCATAAGCTCAACACTGAAGTAACAGCGCTACTTAAGTGACCAAATACCTCGAAAGAGGTAACTCAAACTCAATACTCAAATCAAACACAAGTGCCTCATATCATTGGTGAAATTCTAAAATGTCTACATGGTTTCCATGAACCATATCTACTCAAAAGGACAAATAACAATACAAACTCTCAGCAAAATGGAAAATATAAAACATTCTCAAATAGGATGATTCAAAACACAATTATAAATGAATCTTAAAATTCAATTATACCTCATCTCATAAGTATAAATATATATAAATCTCAATCTCAATTCGCCAAAATAGAAAAACCCATAATATCATATAAAATCATGAAATTATCCAAACTCGTATCTCAAGGAACTTGGTAGGAGTTAAAAACATCATAATTGAAATCACCATATATATATAACATCTCATATAGCACTAGGCTATCGATGTAATAAAACATCTTAAAATGGTGAAATCACAATATAACATAAAACTCAAAAAATCCGGATTGGCCAAATCCCTAATTGTAATGCCGAAGCAATGCCGCACGTGCTAAACTCAAACGGCCGAAGCCTCAGACAAGGTCGCTAACACCTCCCAAAGCAGTTCGTCCTCATGACAAGGTCGATGGCACCTCTCCAAGCCATTTTGTCAGCCTTAACAATGTCGCTAACCCCACCCAAAGGAGTTCGTTCTCATAACAAGGTTTCTAACACCTCTCAAAGCAGTTCTGTTAGGTAAACATCATAAAGGTCTCACATACTCATGGATAGGAACCTGAAAAGTATTAACGTGTATCCCATACCACACATTCGCACTTAGCAGTTTACTAGCCGCTAGTCGATGCCACACTAGAAACATAATAAAACTTAGAAAATCATATCTCGCCTAGTCTCATAGGCGAGTGATAAAGAGACACCATACTTGTCTCATCTCATCGATAAGTATTAAATGGCATCGTAACATGTTTCATCTCATCGACAAGTGAAAACATCATGATGGTTCCTCATAAACCAAAAATCTCAAAATATGAAATCATAAACTCAAGACTTGCCTAATATCATTGACAAGTAAACAAAACATCATGATGGTTCTCATCGACCATACTTCTACATAGGAGATCTCAAACCATAATACTTGCCAAATATTGGCCATCTTTAATAATTCCAATAGATAGAAATTATAAAACCCAAAATACGCCATAAAATGGCAAAACATCTCAGAATCAATAATCTCAAATAGCTTCGATCGTACAAGTCCGGAGTTAACCGAAATAGTAAACGCAAATGCCCCATATCACGTGTTTCACTAAATCGTTTAATTCACTTTCTCATACGTTCGAATAGCATAAAAGTGTACGTTTCGTATTTAAAATAGTTTACTAGAGGAAACAGGTTTTTAAAACTTTTTCCCGAAAAGATTAATAAAACCAATATTTGAAATTCCTTTACTATACAAATAAATAGATTTTATTTTAGGAAAATAATTTTAAATACTATATAATAATAATTTGAAATGTCCATCTATTTAAAAAAAACTTCAAAAGTGGTTTGGTGAAAATCATGCTCGAAAACAATGGAAAACAAGAAAGATAACTCAAGACCGATAACTAGAATTCAATACGAATTCAATTCAAATTTAAACAAAATCAATTCAAAGTTGATTTAAATTTAAATTTCAAATTCTCCAAATATATCTAGCCTATTGATATGCATTATCACTCTCAAAATATCACTAAAACAACATCAAAACCGAACGAGAATGAAATCGAAAATGGGCTAACACAATTCTAAGGTTAATTATTGTTATTGCTGTCATTTTGCACTCAGGAAAGCAACATACAAACATAATTTCGACCAAGAAAACTTAAAAATAGAAAACTCAAAACATGAAACTTGTAGCACATGATTGATGCTTTCCAAAACATAAAAAATTATTAAATTTGGTTAAGAAATGAAAGAGTTATGGTCAATTCTCTTTCAGATTCAAACACAGAGCAAATGTTAGTTTTGCTCTCGGGATTGCATTAGAAACACAAAATTTTGACCCAGATAACTTCAAAACTCTAAAAAAAACCAAAACATGAAACTTATAGCTCTATGTCCAAGCTTTACAGAACATCCAAAATTATTGAATTTGGATAAGAAATGAGTAACTAATGGCCAAAACGATTCCTAGGCCTGTGATTGTTGCTACTGTCGATTTGCTCTTAGGACAGCAACAAACAAGAACGGTTTTGATCAAACAAACTTCAAACTTTAGAAAACTCATAACATTGAACTTTTATCACAATATATAAGCTTTCCAAAAAATCTAAAACTATTGAATTTGGTTAAGGAACGAAGAAGTTATGGCCAATTTCGTTTTAGTTTTAAATACAGAGCAATTATTGGTTTTGCTCTTGGGATAGCAGTAAAAAATTTCGATTTTGACATAGCTAATCTCAAAATTATAGAAAATTCAATACATAAAAGTTGTAGAACATGATTTTTTTCTTTCTGGAGCAATCAAAATTATCAAAATCAGTTAAGAAACGAAGAAGTTATGCCTAATTTCGTTTCAGTTTCAAACACAGAGTAAATATTGTTTTGCTCTCGAGATAGCAGTAGAAAAATTTGATTTTGGCATAGCTAAATAACTCAGAATTGCATGGAATTTTACAGGAAGGTAGATTAACATACAAGCTTTATAATAGAGAAAATCCGACAGCATTTTGTTTCCGGAGCACAAAGTTATAGCATCTCAAACATGCTACTTGAAATCAGAAACATAAGTTAAGAATAGAGAACAAAATATTACGTACAGCTTTAGGAAATTCACAAAATATCTCATATAATTCACAAAGCAGCTAGATTTGTGAGTTATTACACGCACCTCGTTGTCGTGGAGATGATATAAAAATTTGGATCCAAATATTGCAACTTTAGCCAAGTACAAAGCCTCAAAAACTAGAAAAATTTAAAAGCAGATACATGCAAAGACAGCAGAGAACTATTAACAAGTTATCTCTGAAAACTTGATTATGATGGAAGTCTTAGTTTTAAATAGTGATTACCTGATAGTAGAGCTTTTTTTTAATCTTAAAATCCCCAAATTTTCACTTATTTGATAAGTTTTTGCATAGGTTAGAAGATGAGAAAGCTACTGCCATTAATGGTTTTCTAGAGAGTTAGAGAAGAGGATGAAAAAAAATGTACATACAGGCTATTCACTTCTCATCTCTTTTCTTAATTGCAGACTAGAGATATAATTAGTGGGCTAAAGTCCAATTAGAATAAGAAGTTAGCCTAAGTCTATTATTTTGCCACTAATTACATATTAACAATGCATACATACAAATAAACATATGTTCAAGCTCCATTTCACATTTATAAATTATGAAATTTAATCTCATGATAATAAAATGGTATTACACACAAACAAAAGATTATTAATATTATTAAGATATTTTATGATCATATGTCTTTAATTTAAAGAAAATGACAATTTTACCTTTTAATTACAAATCCCTTTGTAATTAACATTATAAATTACACAAAATTCACATTTTTGTGTAATAAAATTTTACAACCCATTTCAAATATAATTTTACACTTAAATTATATTTTTAAACTCAATTCCATCATTATTTTAAATATATCTCATTTTAAAATTAATTGCTCCTTTTAAATATCATTAAAAGAAGTATAGCAATAATTAACAAAATTATTGCATTACCTCTAAATAAAACACATTTTCCTCGTTTTATTTTCTCAAATCATCTTAGTAAAGTTTCCAAAACTTTATTTTCTTATTTTATTCTCAAATATATTGTTTATTCACAATAAACAATTTAAATTCTTCATTTATTGTTAATTTACACTATTAAATTATAACTGTCATTGTAATTTAATACTCTCGGGTAATCGCTAAAACCAGGGTTGTTACACCTAATTATCTAACATATCTCCATAAGACTTTGTACTTAGGTAGCTTGAAGTTTTGTTTAGCTTGTAAAATTTGGATAACTTCAATTTGAAGTTATGCTTGGTTATAAAATATCACCTTATCCTTCATTTGACTTTGATCCCTTCGTTTTTGTTTAAGTTCATTCATCAGTAAAACAAAAACAAAATGGTAGTGAACTTAAAAATTCAAAATCAAATATATTAGCCAACGAACAATCATAAAATAATTGTATTGGATTTCTTTTGGCAAGATCTTCTTTTGGTATAGGTTTTTAAAGGATCGATTGTGTTTGGGAGGCTCGTCTTAGGCACGCCCGAAGGCATGATGAGCTAGGATTTGGGAATTGGCAAGATTGAGGTGACGTAGGAGTTATCGTTGGTGGAAATGGCTTTCTCAAGTGGAGTGGCATCTAGAATCCAATTTTAGAAAGGTGCGACTACCGTTTGAGCATCGCTATTTGGATGGTGGTTTTATGCAAGGACGTGGTCACATTTTGATATGATGTGTCAAGCTAGGGGATGGTGGTATGGGTGTGAAGCTATCACGACGAGAGGATTAACGGAGGTGATGGTTCGTTTTTTAGTGGAGTGTGGAGGAAGATAAGGAGGAAAGAAGGGGTCATGCAGGTATCAGTGCGTTTTAACATGTATAGGCCATTTATCTTTGGGGGAGAAGTGTTAGAATATAATTAGGGTAATTGAATATTTGATTAAATTGTTAATTGTTTAACTAAATAGGAATCTTATAAAATTAATATCTTGCTCGTACGAGGTCGGATTAGGATTCGGTTAGTTGCGTTGGACTAATAGGATCATTAGTTACGAGATGGAACTAGTTTCGTCAAATTTGGAATAATGGAATTTTAGGCTAAAATCGAACATTGCTCGAATTTAGATCTAATTGGAACACGAAAGCGTTAACTGGAATTTTGTTGAGTTTACTCGCCTCTGAATAAATTATACGATATTTATGTTGCTATAAATTATTGTTGAATGTTTGAATGATATTTTATATTATTGTTTGGATGTTTGATTATTTTTTAAACTACCGCTTGAAAAGAGAATGTCATAAATAACCATTATGTTGTAGGGAACAAAAATAAGAGATGGTCGAAGTGTATGTAGCGAACAGGTCGCTAAGGTCGCTAAGGAACACTACGAAAAACACATATTTGTTGTGTGATTTACAAGGAACTTTTGTAGAGAGACCCAAAGGGGTTTCTCGCCATGATTTATTTATTTTCTTCTATTCATATGTTGCTTGTATTGAAGTTTGGTTGAAATATTCGTGGCATGCTATTTGATTTGAATAACTGTTGTGATAGCAAATTTCGCTATATCGCCGTATATGAAGTACCATTCCATTAAACCTTTTTGCATATTAAACCTGAGCTTGTATTTTCATAAAATAGATGTTTGATCGTGTTTTGCAGTTTGAAAGTTATTTAAATTATAGTTTCAAATTTTTTGAGAACTCGGAAAATTTATAAAGAGATCACAAATTTGACTTATTATATTTGGAGATAATTAATATTGTTTAAATTTATAAAAGAATATAAATTGGATTTAATTATCTTTCGGAATAATTAAAGTTGTTTTAAATTCATAAAGGTTATTCACCTTAAATATTTCGCAAATTATTTTCAAATGGGTGTGTAAGGATTATATAAGTTTCAAAAGGAATTTGAGAGTTTAAATATATTTTAGTTATTATTTAATTATAATAAAGTTAATTAATAGAGTTATTAACTATGTTTAAAAATTAATCAACTGATTAAATAAAAGTGCTTAAAACGTTAACTAACTTATTTAATAAAAATATTTAAAAGTTCATTAACTAATTTAATAAAGTGATTAAAGTAAATTAAGTGATTTAATAAAGGAGCTTAAAGTTAATTAATCATTTTAATATTAATGTTCTAGATTAATTAATCATTTTAATAAATGATGTTTAAAGTTAATTGATAAGTTTAAATAAAGGTGTTTAAAATTAATTATCTGATTTAATAAAGTTGTTTAAAGACAATTGATTTATTTATTAAAGGAGTTATAAAGTTGATTAATTCTCTTTCTAGATAATTAATGTGGTTTTAAATTTATAAAAAAATTATATCAATAATCTTTCGAGATGATTAACATTGTTTTAAATTTATGAAAGCATTTTAATTGATTTATAATCTTCCGGGATAATAAATGTTTGAAATTTATAAATGTGAAAATCTTTTGAAAGGAATTGTTTTAAAAAATAAAGCTAAGTGAAAATTATTTTTGGGTTCATAGTAAACAATGTTTTAATGACACTTGTTTTGACCCTTCTTTCTAATATGCTTAAAAATATAATTTTCATTTTAAAAAGAATATTTTAAAGAGTGTTTTTAGAGTGTTTTACAAATATTTGTGATGTGAAAACCAAGCACAAGTTCGGTTTTTTAAGTTTGAAGGTTTGATATGGTTATAGAAAGAAATTTAATTTTCTATGTAAATGATATCACTTATACGGAAAGAATTTAGTCATGCTCTTAGCACTAAACGTGGGGCTTCTATCGTGAAGATTAAAAATGTTGTCAAGGAAATGCCTAGAGGTAACACTACCTTAACTTGTCTGGCTTTATTTTTAACTAAGGGATAGTACAAGTTTAAAATCGATGAGTAGTGGGAAGGGTATGAGATCTAATTTCCATATACGATCATTTCGACTATTCCCCATAGTTGATTTATTGACTATTGACTCAGCTTTCTTCTTTTGTATCGTCAATTTAAGATGATTTATTGCTCATTGAGCATTGATATCCTTTGTCGAAAATGACTAAACCCCAAGTGCAAGTGGGGACCAAGCTATGTAAGGTTGTTTCTGTTTGGGTATTTTCACATCTACTCTAGATTCGTATTGGTAGTATGCTCACAGAGATGTGAAATACTTGAATTCTTAGTAAGGTTGGTAAGGTCCGGCTTGGAGTTTCCCGAGAGCCATTGGAATTCTCAAATACATTTCTAGAGGTGTACTTTCAATAAGAGGAAGCACCCTTCTAGTCGTTGTTGGAAAATTCCTTTTCCTTGTTGTTGGTTCAAATCTTTGAATTGTTTTCTTAATTGCCTCGAGAGGTGACTGAAGCTCTTCTCGATGTTTAATAATTTGTGTCCATTCTTTAAGTTTGGATTTTGACCTTGTTTATAAATATCCTTTCAAGTTTGGGTTTTGTTTTAATTTTGCTCCTTTCATTCATGCGTGGAAGTTGTTCTTGTGAGGTAAAACCCGTTCTGTGTTCAATTGTGTGGTCTCATAGAATTATTATATGTTCATCATATCGCTTGAGTTTCTCATGCTAGTATTTCTAGACCGATCCGAGTGTTATTTTATTATAATGCTCAGGTCAGATCAAGTATTTTTCCAATTTGTTGTTGGTGTGACATGAAGCTCATGGAGTAGAGATGGATATTCACCTGCCGCATATTTTATTTTTCGCTGTATTATAATATATACTAGTTAACAACTGTAAGGTTAGGAAGTTATAACTAACTAGGTTAAAGATGTTTGTTTTAGCTCCGATATACCATGTATTTTAGAGCTATAGCTTTTACTTTCTTTGTTATCTTGTATGTTGTCGTTCCACTTTGAGATTTTTTTATCCTATTATTTTTATTTTTCCTTTTCTTTTTACCCTAATAATCTATCTTTTTGGCGATTGGATGTTCGACAATGGAATATCGTAGATGTATTTGGTGCCAACTTTCGATGCTTGGAAAGCTTGGTCATTACAACAACCACTATCGAGTATCCATTTTCCTCTTTTCTTATTAGGTACATGCAAAAAATATAGAATTGTATTGGTATCCACTTCCTACGTTAGGGTTCTAAGAGTCAGATCTTTGGAAGCCATAACCAAGAGGGTTTGGTGATCCCTTTGAAAATAAAAATTGAAATTTTATGTACATCAGATATAAATGTATGTATATACTTATTTCTAAGGAGATGGTTGTTAGTCTTTGGAGCCCATATCTTTATATTTTACTCTTGTTTACAGGTTCCTTTTGACTATCATCCTTCTTTTTGAAATTATATAATGAACTATATTTCCAAGGACTAGATTTTACTTTCTTACTAGTTTTATTATAACCCAAACCATTCTCATTAAAAGAAGGTTATGAATTATTAATGATTCTAGATAGGTTTTCTTTACCTTTATTAACATTTGAAACATTTTTAGTAATTTTATTTTTAAGGTATGTTACTTCTATGCCTAGTCTATTAATACTAGTATTTAAATCATAATTTTCTCATGTTAGTTTAACATTCTCATTTTTTTGAGCTTCTATTTCACTACTTAATATAGTTATTTGAGATGTTAAATCCACACCATATTCTTGAGATTTCACTAATTCTTCTTCTAATATTTTTTTTTGTTTTTTTAACATGTCAACTTCTAATTCGCTTCTATTTAACTTTCCTAAATTTTCTTTATATTTTATTTCTAAATCTTTTAGCCTACCTATTAACTTAGAATTTATTTCTACGAGATCATCGAAAGTAAATTCTCTTACATTGTTACTAATTTCCATGAAGCATACACTTGCTTATTCTGAATTACTCTCACTGTCCGAGGAATAAGATGAGTCTAAGTCATCCCATGTGACTACAAATGCTTGCTTCTTCTTTTTGTAGAATTTCCCTTTTTTCGTGAAGCTATTTTCTCCTTCTTGATGTCAAGCAATCTTTCTTTATAACCTAACTGCAATATTCATAGCATTTGAGAGAATAAGTCTGCAGATGGTTATCGTTACTTCTATTATTGTCAAACTATTTATTCTTTTTAAACTTCGGAATTTTACTAAAATTCTTTGCTAGAAACGCTACTACATCATCATCTTCATCGGATTCTTCTGCTTAAAATGCGATTGTTTTTCTATCTTGGGCTTATACCGTTTTTCTTGTAAATTCACTTCATAGGACATGAGATTTCCTACTAACTCTTTTGATTTCAATGTTCAAATGTCATTAGCTTCTTCGATAGCTAAGACCTTTCGTTCCTAGAAATCCATTAACGAGTTAAGGCTTTTTGAAACAATAACAAAATCTATGTAATTTTCCCCTATTGAACAAAGTGAAGGATAAATATCTTGAAATCTAGAGTACATATCATTAATATTCTCATCTTACTTCATTCTAAAATATTGAAACTGATTTTTAAGCATAGAGATTTTATTCTAATTTATCTTATTTGTAGCCTCATGAGTTACTTTTAAGATGCGATAAATTTCAAGTGCAGTTGTTACATACTAGCTCTATTGAATCATTTTTGTCTAGTGATAAAAAAAAGCATGTCCATTGCTTTGGCATTACAAGTAGCATCAATTTTCTCAGTGTTTGACCATCATGCATAATCATTGGTAGGTACTATGCATTCTTTTGTGTGATATTCCAAGTGCCATGATCATTAGCCTACATATATATTCTCATCCTATTTGACCAATAATTATAATTTAATCCATTAAATAGTTGTGGTCATGTAGTAGATTGACCTTCAACAAAAGTTGAAGTAGTACTGTCCATATTACTTGAATATCAAAAACTTTTTTACGGTCATATGATGGAATTGCTTTGATACTAAACGAAAATTACTATGGATCGGGTAATATGAAGTAGTCTACTTAAAATGAGACTTGTATATTAATAAATTAAATGAAGTCTATATATCTTATTACTAGTAGATAAGCAGTGGAATAAACTAAAGAAAGTAGAAACGATCATACCAAAGATTTTTATGCTGGTTCGAACTTTTCGTTCTAGGTCCAGTCCCAAACTCCTTTCGAGTTAAAAAATACCTTCACTTAACCCAAGGGAACAGGTATATTACAAAACGCCTGAGCTACTATGCAGGACTTCATTATTGAAGATCTCTAGAATGATTTCGACTACAAAATGTAGTAAACAATTGTTTGACTTTGAGTGCTCTTAAATAACACGAATTAGTCGATAACGTACACCCTTCCTATAATCTCCTTTAAATGATGATTTGAATGTGATGATTTAGGAAGTAGAGAGTTGAAAGGCTTTTTAATTAGCAAGAGTAATAGAATAGTAAATCAAGTAAGAATTGGTAGCCAAAAAGGATTGATTTCAACTCTATTTATAGTGGCGAATAGTTCTAGTTGAAAGGTTATAGCCATTAGAAGATTGCAACCATTAGGGAAGAAGGTGAGTCTCTAGAATTCAAATTTCTACGAAGAGTTGTTTCTGTTCGTATGGGTCGGCTGACTGATTTTAAAATTCAGATGGCTGAAAATATATAGGAAAGGCAGAAGCAAAGGAGTAAAATAAAATTGTATTTCTGACATTTGAAATAATATTCCAAACGACTGAAATACATTTTTTTAGTGTATATTTATTTACAACCTTTTTAATTTAAATTGGTTTTGAAAATATTAGTTTCTTAAAAATTTAAAATATAATTTTCACAAAAACAAAATTTCAAAGCAATGTGTGTGTGTGTGTGTGTGTGTGAAATCATCATATAGGACATAGTACAAGTATATATAAAATAACTAAAATATACAATTAACATTTTTCTCTTCAATATTTGAGCTTGATTCCAACGTTGATTGTCTTGTCTCCTTGTGCATATATAACAGTAGTGTGTGTGTTTATATTGAAATATATAGTTGTCTCATTAAAATTTGAAAGGCAAGATCTAACATATTGGAACAAATCGGAAAACTTGCATATTGAGTGAGCCTACCAAAAAAATGTGCAAAGTACACTATATGTTCCATGCTGCGTACTTGCAAAAGTGTGTGCATAACATAAATGTGATTATTCAGCCGAGTCAACCAGACGAAGTACAAGTGGAACTAGAAGTTTCTATGATTAAAGGACCTATTTGAGTTACAAAGAGTAGAATCGAGACTTTAAAACAAGATTGTGAAGCTTGTTGGAGTCTAATGGGGATTTCGAAAATGGTATTTAGAAGCCGGAAGAGAAGATGCATGCTTCTAATCCAAATCTTTTAACAGGCATGACTTCGTTTACTCTAAGTATTTTTTCCATTTAGTTGATTAGAATTGCATGCTAGAATAGGACTTGCTTTGCATTGCTAATATGGTTTTTCTATTTTGATTGTTTTGATGTTAGGCATGTATGACGGGGGCACGTGAGTGTTTGTGCGATACAGTGTTCCACCCTTGATGATTTTGGGGATGTAATCCTTTTAAACAAGGAGAATGTAACAATCCTTAATTTTTGATTAGTAATTAATTTTATTTATCTGCTTAATTAAAGATTTGGCAAACTATTGACTTAAAAGAATAGTTTTTTCAAAGATGAATGAATTAGGAATCAAGACCTGCTCCGTTAAGTTTGTGGTTTTTTTTACATATGAAATACATATTTAGTTTGTTAAAATCAGATTAAGTCTGCCAAATAAGACTAAAGGAGAAAGGAGGGGCAAAATTGTATTTTGGTCGGTCCACTATATCATTTTTGAAATAAGCCTCTGTACCTCTTCATCTCCTTATTCTTCTTCCTCTTCATTTTAAAACAAAAGGAAAACTTATTTTCTTAAACTTTAAATCTTCATAACTCCTTCAATTTTTAAAGGAAAATTCGAAAATAAATTTCTAAATTCAAGATAGAAGAATCTCTACAAATCCCAATAAAAAAATTAGTGTTTTATAGAAGATTTAGTCCAGATCTTGGGGGTCAAAGGTAGCTTCAAGCTTGGTTCCATTGAGCTAGAATTTCATAGTGATTTGGTGAGTTTGATCTATTATTTATACTCCGATGAACACTAAATATGTTAAAAATCATGTTTTAATGCTAATATTGGTTAGCACTTGAAAAATGTTAAAGACTCGCCTTTCTAACCCCTGGAAACAACACTTAATGCATCCACGGTATTTATGTGACATTGTCCAAGCATACGAAAGATGAGTTATCGTAGGGTAAAAAACAATAATAGAATTGAAAATCTTACAACAGAACTGTTAATTATAATATAACTACACGATAATACATAAGGTTACTCCTTAATATGGGGTTATCAAAATTACAACAAAGTACTACCATCAGCCTAAACAGTTATACATCCTGCCTTTATACACTTGTTGATACAAAATACACACAGATACATAAAATATCAACAGAAATAGATAGCTAGATAGATAAGGAGCCTCCTACTCGTCCATCATCTTCAAAAGATCCCAAGGAAACCTGCTACTCTCGGACTACTCAAATATAAATTAGTACCTGAGAGTTTAGATAAAACAAACAATTCGGGTCAGTCAATAAGTCTAGTATGAGTAAACTCTAAACAAATAGGAGGAAATAAACAATAATATGAGAGATCATGCCATTAAATGCTGAATGGGTTACCCCTTACAAGAACAACATCAATCATAAGTAATGAGTATAAATAATTAAATATCACAAAGTGTGTAAGGCAAATGAATTCGAGGATTTAAAGCAAAAAAAGGAAAGGGAAATTTTCCAATAATGACTAGGAGGGTGCACCCTCTACCGAAAGTACACCTCTAGAAAATATACTTGAGAACTACGATAGCTCTTGGAAACCTCTAGCAAGATCCTTCCAATCTTATCGGGAACCCGAGTATTTCATATCTTAGTGCACATATAATCGAAACCAATCTAGAGTAGATGTGATAGTACCCTAATAGGAGCAACCCTACATAGCTTGGCTCCCACTCGCTCTTTTGTTTTCGTTATTTCCGACAAAGGATATAAACGCTCAAATGAGCAATAATCGTATTAGACTGATGATAGAACAAGAATATAGCATAATCGATTATTAATAAATCAACTATCAAGGATAATTAAAATGGTCATATATGGAAAGTAAATCTCATACCCTTACCACTACTTGTCGATTTCAAAATTGTACTATCCCTCTGTTAAAAATGAAGTCAGGCAAGTGAATGTAATGTACCTTTATGCTTTGGCTTAACCATATTTTTAACCTTCGTGATAGAATGAGTTTCCATACCTCGACCTTTAGTGTAAGAGTATGACTAAATTCTTTCCATATAAGCAATATCATTTATGGAAATTAAATTTCTTGTCGTTTCCATAATCGAATTGACTTCTAGACTTTTGAAACCAAACTTGTGCTTGGCTTTCGCATCACAAATATTAACTTTAAAGATCTTTATTAAAGTAATTAATTAATTTTAAACATCATTATTAAATAATCAATTAACCTTAAACATCTATATTAAAATGATTAATTAGCTTTAAACACCATTATTAAAATGATTAATTAACTATAAACGTCATAATTAAAATGATTATTTAATTTTAAACATCATTATGAAAATGGTAAATTAATTTTAAATATCATTATTAAGATGATTAATTAACTTTAAAACTCACTATTAAAATGATTAATTAAATTTAAAACATCATTATCAAAATGACTAATTAATTTTAAATATCATTATTAAAATGATTAACTAACTTTAAAACATCGTTATTAAAATGACTAATTAACTTTAGGACATCATTATTAAGATGATTAATTCACTTTAAACATCATTATTAAAAATGATTAATTATTCGTTAAATTATTTTATTGAAATGATTAATTAAAATAATTTATTATCAATATTTCTAAAGTGCATTCATAGCACCTATCGCTATATGTATCATATCTTCTATACTCATTTTGTAAATCAAAATTGCTTGAAATTTTGGTTCAAACAACATTTTAAAAGTGTCAAAACACAACCCAATATTTGTTTTGTAAAAATGCAAGAATGAGATCAACAAAAAGATTTTCAAAAGAGATGACATTTCAAAGTATCGATATAGTGATAGTCGCCAAATGGACACTTCCATAAAACATTTTATATGTCATATAGATTCATCCAAACATCTCTTAAACACAAGCATATACATATATACAAACGTAATTAACATCCATACAACATGGAGAGAGCATCACCTATAAATAATTACTTAAACATTTCGACTAATTCTCAAGTTATTAACTAATTATCACATATGTCGTCGAACCAAACTAGATAATCATTACTTTCCACACATATTAACACAAGCTACTAATGTCTATTATTATACAGTAATAAAGTTTAAATATTTATTTTTAAAAGTGAGATTTACTCATCAAAATCCATGCAAATGCAAATCAAATCTACTACAACCTAGCACCAACACTTGGATCTACTTTTCCTTTCAGAGAGTAGACTTTTAGTGCCTTGTGAAGTAAAATTTGGCTTGACCTAGGCATACATGGGATCATCCATGACTTAAAGACGAGGATTTTGAACATATTTTTAAAAGGGAGGAAGTGGTGTAGAGAAGAAAGGAAGTATTTTGGCTAATGTTTTAAGGTTTTAAAGTGGAAAGGGAAAGGATTTTTAACTTGAAAAAAAAATGTAAGATGCCATGGAAGTGGAAATGGAAGCTTGTAAAAGAAGTAGGAGTTTGAAATGAAGAAAGTGAGAGTGAAAACAGGAATTGAAAAAAATAGAATTACTTTTATGTAAAGTGGAAAAGTAAAATGTCTAAAATAACCTTGATAATTTCAAAGCACCATACCCTAGACATTTTTGAGGCCACATCACCACCTCATACCTCACTCCACATGCAACCTCCACCCTACCCTTCATCTCCATCACATCATCACTTTTCAAGACAAGATGTTATTGTTTTCCATTTCTTTTCTTTATCAACTTTCAAAAAGAAAAGTCAAATTTACTTTATCTCTTTAAGTAAATATTTAAACTTATTTAACCCTAACCATTTTCTTAACCGAAGTGTATGTTATTTCTATATGTGTGTGTGTCTACACACACACACACTCTACTGTTCACAATGTGTTTCAAAAACTTTTAGACGATGAAAAGTCAAAAATCCGAAAAACGATTTTTAGTCACATTTTCGATTTTTCTCCAAACTAATTATCTTTGTAAACCAAATTTCAAAACAACTTTAGCACCATTAATTATTATTAAAAAGAGGTCTATTTAAGTTTAAAAATACATTAATAATTGAAAATATATTATATATTCAAATTTAAAAGTGATTAAATTACGGGTCGTTACATCATCCCCTCCTTATAGGAAATTTCATCCCCAAAATTAATCACCCATGGGAAAAGATATCAAATGAAAGAAAAATGATGTCATTCAACAAATAGGTGCAAAGAAAGTGACTCCACCACAACCGGTGAGTACACTAAAAGATACAACAAAATACAAGCAACTACGATAACAACTCTGGATTAGAATCTGTAATATAGTTCTCGGTTTCTTAAGTACAATCTCTATCATCTCCACACCACTAAACCTTGATAAGTTTCACATCCTTCAACCTCGATCGATTTATATCTCGAGCAATCATGCGAATAGGCCACCTAAGAATAGCTAGGTTAGGCTAAACTTCCAAATCAACTTATTATGTCAGTTCCATTATTTTCGAAGGGTCATGTACGTACATACCTGAATAAGGTACGAGAAATACGTTGTGCACATTTGATAGTCTATCTTGCAACTTCAGTTAATGTGCAAGTCTACCAATCCGGTCTAGTATAGGAAAAGGGCCAATATATCATGGGGCTAGCTTCTCTAATTTCCCAAACATCACAACACTTCTTAACGGAGAAACTTTCATAAACATTGAATCTCCAACAAAGAACTCTTTATCCCTATGCCTTCGATCTGCATAACACTTCTACCGGTCCTGCGCTTCCTTCATCTTCCTTCTAATATCAACCATCTTCTTACTGGCGTCTAAGTTCATGTCGAGTCCAAGAACAATTCTATCACCATACTCAAACCAACATGGAGGAGAATGGCATGGATGACCATAAAGAGCTTCAATAGAGGTCATGCCAATACTTGCCTAATAGTTGTTGTTATAAGTGAATTCGAATAAGGGTAAATAATCTTCCCAAAAACCCCAAAGTCAAGAATGCATGTTCGCAATAAATCTTCTAAGGTATGGTTCACTGTCTCTATCTGCCTATCTGTCTAGGGATGATAAGTTGTACTCAGAATTAGCTCAGTCCATAAAGCATTTTGCAATCCCTCCTAGAACCTACAAGTGTATATTGGGTCTCATCACCTATAATACTACAAGGAATATCATTAAATCTCATATTCTCCTTCACATACAAACTTGCCAGACTTGTCGTAGTCCTAGTCGGCTTAACAGGGATGTAATGAGCACTGTTGCTCAATCGATTAACTATAACCAAAATGCCTTTGTTGCTTCTTCTTGACCTAGGACGTCCATCAATAAAGTCCACAGAGATATGCTCATACTTCCACTTTAGGATCTCAAGTGGCTGAAGCGGTCTGGTTGTCTTTTGCTGGTCACTTCTAATCTATTGGTAGTTTTCACATTGACTCACAAAGGTCGAAAATCCCACTTCATCCCCTTCCATCAGAATACCCTCTTCATATCTTTAAACATCTTGATCACTCTTGGATGAAAAGATAACTTAGAGTGATGGCACGCAGCTAACACTTCTTGCCTGAGTCCATTAACATTTGGAACACATATGCGCCCATTCGTTTTTAATACGCCACGGGGATCAATCTCAAAGGTAGAAATAACACCTTCTTGATCATCCTTCTTAAATCGGGCCAAAGTAGGATCTTCTTCTTGACTAGATGCAATCCTCTCCATAAATATTAGATTAACTTTCTAAGTTTGCAACTATTGCAACATTTCTATGCAATGAATCCATAATAACATTTGCTTTACCAGGGTTATACAGAATCTCTAGATCATAAGAAGTAAGAAACTTCAACCATCTCTACTACGTCAAATTCAAATCTTTCTGGTAAAGAAGTAATTAAAGGATTTATGGCCATTGTATAACTTGAACTTTTCACCCAAAAGATAATACCTCCACATCTTTAGTGCAAAGAAAAAAGCCAAAAGCTTCAAACTGTGTGTAGCATAATTTTCTCATGTGGCTTTAGCTCTCGACTGGCATAGGCAATAACTTTCCCATGTTGCATCAGAACTAGTCCCAAATTAGTACCACAAGCATCCATATACACGGTTAAACCTTCGCACCCATTTGGAATGGTTAAAATAGAAGCATTAGTCAAGTTCTACTTCAATTCATTAAATGCTCGATCACATTTAGGCGTCCACCCGAACTTAGCATCTTTCTTTGTTAACTTCATCAGATGAGAAACAATCTTCAAGAAGTCTTTGACGAACCTTCGGTAAAAACTAGCCAATCCCAAGAAACTTCCATTGCAATTTCAGGCTTCTTTCATTCTTGAACTGTAGCAACTTTAGCTGGATCAACTAATATGTCATCTCTCGAAACAACATGCCCTAGAAACCTAAATTCGGATTTACAAAAATGCCATTTAGAAAACTCAGCCTTCAACACATGGCTTCTTAAGGTATTGCGCACGACACGGAGATGATTTTGTACTCTTCCTCCATCTTTGAATAGACAAGATATCATCAATAAAGACGTGAATTTTTTTATTAAGAACGTCTCGAAATACATGATTCGTTAATTCCATAAAATAAGTGGAAGCATTAATCAGCCTAATCGGCATGACTAACCACTCTTAGAAATGTTCTGGAGTCTGTAAAGCTATTAAGGGCACATTCTCCTCTGCTACTTCTAATCGGTGGAAACCGGTGGCAATATCCAATTGAGAAAATATTTGAGCATCGTTGAGCCGATCATATATATCATCGATCCTTTTTAAAGGATATTTATTCTTGATAGTCCTCTTGTTTAACTCTAGGTAGCCTACACATAATCATAGAGAACCGTCTGCCTTCGTAGCATTGACGACTAGCGATCCCCAACTCGAGGTACTATGACGGATCAAACCCCTCTACAGCAAGTCAAATGTCTGCACTTCTACCTCCTTCTTCTATTTTGGAGCCAATCTTCGTGGAGGTTGTACTATAGGTATGGTTCTTGGAATTAAATCAATACGGAACTCCACCTCACGGTGAAGCGTTAAACCTTGCACTTCATTAAAAATATCAGTGAAATCCTAAAACGATCGTACATATCCTAGCTCCGCTTTTCCACTTTGAGTGAATAGAGATAACTTCTCATCAACTCATTAGGCTTCTCACAATATATATCTACATCAACATCTCCAGCATCACTAGCTCCGACAATCCTTCGATCATAATTCAAGATTGCTCTAAACTTAGATAACCAATCCATTCCCAAAAACACTCAAAAACCCATGAAACAAAGAACAAACAAATTAGAAAGAAAGATATGATTCGAAAAGAAATAGGTACTTTTGAACACACCATGTTAAGTGTGGGGAACCCCCAATAGGGTTTGACACAGAAAGAGGATTACTCATAAGGATGGGTTTAAAGTTAAGTTTATCAACAAGATCGGCTAAAATAAAACTACAGGAAGCACCCATAATGAATAATACTCTTATAGGAATATCATAGATGGATAATGTGCCTTGCGACACCTGCTTCCCCTTCTGTCCTGGAGAAGTGGACGGTATCTCTTTAATGGCAAAAGCCTGTCTTTGAGACCCTTCTTTGGAAAAGTTCACTCATTCTTCATGTGTCCTTGCTGATCGCAGTTGAAACAGGTGGCTATTGGCCACTAGTTCGCAAAGTGGCCCACCTTGTGGCACTTGAAACAACATTAGCCAAGTTAGGTTGCTTCTTCGGTGTTGGAGTCGTACCTCTAGATTTTTTTCTTTCCCATTTTTTCTTCCTGTTAAAATTGCGCTTGAAATTTCGCTTGCCTCCAAATGGTACACTGATAGTGGCTTGGAACTACTCCCTTCTGGACTCCTTCCTTAATATCGAGACCTTCAAACCTCAAAGCTATACTGATAAGGTTGGTGAATGTACCCATAAGATGATTGGTCATTTCACGCTGGAACTCTGGTCACATCCCATTCACAAACATTTCATTCTTTTTAAGCGGTGTGTCTATCAATCTAAGTCTAAAATAGGACAAAGCATTAAACTAAGGCTCATATTGCGCTATTGTCATATCACTTTGCTTTAAATGAAGGAAACCCCCAAACTTTTAGGTCCTTCCTTTTTCTGGGACAAATTGCACTTCAAAAACTTCCTTGAACTATTTTTAAGAAAACTCCTCCTTCGGAGTATTAGCTGTTACCGAATCCCACCAATCCATCGCTGACTTTTGAAGTTGTCGTGATGCCAACAGCTGTTTCTCTGCATCTTCCAACCGAAGATCTCCAAATATTCTTTCTCAAGATCAAAGCCAATTCCACACTCCAAGAACATATTCAGTTTCATAGAATAGTTTTCTGTCCAAAGTGGTAAAAATATTACACAAAGCCGCAAAGTTCATAGGGGGATGAACTTACACTGCCACTTCCTTTGCCAGATCTACAACTGTCATGGTAGCATTTCTAGGTACCCTGTCGTTGGCAGCTATGCTAGCTCTGGAACCTCCCCTTCCTCCTGTTCTTGCTTTCCTCTTCTATTGCCTAAACAAATAATAAATATCCTTAGAATAAAGAATAAAATCAAAATAGTCTAAGGAAACAACACTAAAGGATCTAGAATGAGACTTTAAGGGGAAAATATTATTATTATAAAAATTACAAATACGCTCTTTCAAGAATAACCCATTCTAGGGCATCACTTATCCTATCTCTAATGAGTTATACCCCAATCAAGCTAAGGTGTTCGCTCAACCGAAGCTCTAATACCAACTGTGGTGACCCACCTTTATAAGCCTAAGGATCGATAATTAATACATCCATGGTATTCATGTGTCGTTACTTCAGCATTTGAAAGATGAGTTTTCATAGGGTAAATAAAAGAAGAGAATGGAAAATATCACAATGGAACTGTTAATTATAATATAACAATGCGGTAGTACGTAAGGTTACTCATTAACATAGAGTTATCAAAGTTAATAAAAAATACTACTATCAGCCTAGGCAGTTATACACCCTGCCTATATACTTGTTGCTAAAAAATACACATACGTACATAAAAATAACAGTGGAAATAAATGGCTAGATAGATAAGGAGCCTCCTACTTGTCCACCATCTTCAAAAAAAATCTGAAAGTGACCTGCTACTCTTGGACTACTCAAACACAAATTAGTACCCAAGAGTTTAGGGAAGATAAACAACTCGGGTCAGACAATAAGTATGGTATGAGCAAACTCTAAATAAAGGGGTGAAAATAAACAACAATATATGAGACCATGCCACCAAATGCGGAATGGGTTTCCCTTCACAAGAACAACATGTAACCATAAGTAATAGGTATAAATAATTAAACATCACGAAGTGTGTAAGACACTTCCCGATATAATTAATAAAGAAATAAATTCAAGGATTTGAATCAAAAGTAAGGAAAGTAAAATTCTCCAACAATGACGAGAAGGTGCACCGGCTACCAAAAGTATACCTCTAGAAAATATACTTAAGAACTATGATGACTCTCAAAAACCTCCAAGTCCGACTCCGTTAACCATTCCGAGAATCCGAGTATTTCACATCTTAGTGCATATATAACCTAAAAAAATCTAGAGTGGATAATATCCTAATGGAAGCAACCACATAGCTTAGCCACCACTCGCTCTTTTGTTTAGTCATTTCTAACAAAGGATATCAATGCTCAAATGAGCAACAAATCGTCCTAGATTGACGATACAATAAGAAGATATCAAAATCAATAGTTAACAAATCAACTATTTGGGATAAATAAAATGATCGCATATGGAAAGTAGATCCCATACCTTACCATTACTCGTCAATTTCAAACTTTTACTATCCCTCGATTAAAAATGAAGCAAGGCAAGTAAAGGTAGTGTTACCTCTAAGCGTTTCCCTGACGACATTTTTAACCTTCGAGATAGAAACGAGTTTCCATATCTCGACGTTTAATGCTAAGAGTAAGAATAAATCCTTTCCATATAAGAGATATCATTTACAGAAATTAAATTTCTTATCCTTTCTATAATTGAATCAAACTTTTAAACTTTTGAAACCGAACTTGTGCTTCGCTTTGGCATCACAAATATTAATTTTAAACGGCTTTATTAAAGTTATTAATTAACTTTAAACGTCATTATTAAAATGATTAATAACCTTAAACATCCTAACTAAAATTATTAATTAGCTTTAAACACCATTGTTAAGATGAAATTAACTTTAAACATCATTGTTAAAATGATTAATTAATTTTAAATATCATTATGACAATGATAAATTAATTTTAAATATCATTATTAATATCATTAACTAACTTTAAAACATAATTATTAAAATGATTAATTAACTTTAAAACATCATTATCAAAATGATTAATTAATTTTGAATATCATTATTAAGATGATTAGTTAACTTTAAAACATCATTATTAAAATGACTAATTAACTTTATGACATCATTATTAAAATGATTAATTAACTTTAAATATCATTATTAAAATGGTTAATTCGCTTTAAACATCATTATTAAAAATGATTAACTATTTGTTAGAACATCATTATTGAAACGATTAATTAAAAAAATTAATTATTAATATCTCCGAAGTGCATTCATAGCATCTATCGCTATATGGACCATAACTTCTAAATTCGTTTTTTAAATTAAAATTTCTTTAAAACTTGGTTCAAAAAACATTTTAAAAGTATCAAAACACAACCCAATATTTGTTTTGTAAATATCCAAGCACGGGATCAATAAAAAGATTTTCAAAAGAGATGATATTTCAAAGTACCGAAATTGATAGTCGTTATATGGACACTTCCGTAAAACATTTTAACCTTATGTAGATTCATCTAAACATCTCTTAAACATAACCATATACAAATGTAAATAACATCTATACAATATGGAGAGGGCATCATTTGTAAATAATTACTTAAAAATTTCGACTAAATGTTAAGTTATTAACTAATTATCACATATGTCATCCACTTCAAGTGGGAACAAAATCAAACAATCATTACTTTCCACACATATCAACACAAGTTACAAACATTTATTACTATCATAATAATAAAATTTAAATCTTTCTTTTTAAAAGTGAGATTTACTCACTGAAATCCAACCAAATGCAAGTCAAAGCTACTATAACCTAACATCAACACTCGAATCTACTTTTCTTTTCAACGACTAGAATTTTAGTGCCATGGGAAGTGAAATTTGGCTTGGCCTAGGCATACATAGGCTTAACCATGACTTAGAGTAGGGAATTTTGGACTTGTTTTTGGAAGAGAGGAGATGTAAAGGAGAAAGGAAGTATTTTGGCTAATGTTTTAAGTTTTGAAAGGGGAAAAGGAAAGGATTTTTAACTTGAAAATTTCAAAGAGGCCATAGAAGTGAAAATGGAAGCTTGGAATGGAAGTGGGAGATTGAAATGGAGAAAGTGAGAATGAAAATAAAATTGAAAAAAATAGAATTACTTTTATATAAAATGGAAAAATGAATGTCTAAAATGTTCTTGATAATTTCAAAGCACCATACACATTTTTGATGCCACATCACCACCCCATACCTTACTCCACAAGCAACCTCCACCCTCCTCCTCATTTCTATCACACCATCACTTTCAAGACAAGATATTACCTTTTCCATTTTTTTTCTTTTTAAATTTTCAAAAAGAAAAGTCAAATTTACTTTATCTCGGTAAATATTTAAAATTATATAACCCAAATAAGTTTCTTAACAAAAGTATATGTTATTTATATATGTGTGTGTATATATACTCTAGTGTTTACAATGTTCCAACAACTTTTAAAACAATGAAAAGTCAAAAATCCGAAAAATAATTTTCAGTTACATTTATGATTTTTATCCGAACTATTTATTTTTGTAAACCAAATTTTAAAACAACTTTACCACCATTAGTTATTATTAAAAAAGGGTTCTATTTGAGTTATAAAATCCATTATCTAAATATTTAAAAATGTATTAAATATTCAAGTTCAAAGTGATTAAATTACAGGTCATTACAAAAATAAATTTGATTTGGGATTCTAGAGATGAGAATCTTGTTAGATAAATGTTTTTGAAGTATAAATAATATAATTTGATGTGTTAGGATGTTTAGTATGATTTGAATGGTGATTGACATGAAAGTGTAGGTAATTATTGATTGTATTATCAGTCAAATGGTAGGATTGCATTTAATAGTTACAGAATTTGCCATTGAATAATGGACTCTTAAAGTATTGAATGGTCTATGAAGCATCCAAGTTTTAGGATGTTTCGTTGAATTCCGTACAAGTAGTATTCATCCCATGATGGATCGTCGATGATACAAAATTGGATGTGAGATGTAGAATTGATATGGTTGGTCGAGTTGCCAAACATAAGTAGTTGAGAAATTGGTTCATTGCCTTAAAGTCATTCATCGAGCACAAATTTTCACTCTTTCTAATGTCGAACGACTTATAATAAGGATGTGAATTTAAATCTAATGATGTTCATGCAACATATCTCAATGATATAGGATTGTATCTAGAAGGCATTCAAGGGGAAACAACCACATCAAAAGTGCGTAAATTAATGATTCGAAGCATCTTGGTCGAAAAGAGTTTCGTCACGGTCATATAAAAAAATGATCAGTCATTTAGATCTATGAATCCATAGTTATGGAGGTTTGAAGTTCAAATAAATGCTAAAAATAGGCATTCACGCATCTGATTTAAATATTTAGATGTTTAAATCAACTTTGAGATTTCCAAAAAGGGATAATTCTAGGGGTTTCAGATGTCTGAAATTTAATTTAGACGTTTGAAATTAAATTTTGAGTTCTGAAATTAAATTTAGACATATGAATTTAAATTTAGACATCTAAAATGTTGTTTCCGTTATTTGTCGCCTAGTTCGACTGAAACTTCAAAATACGACAACTTTCGCATATAAACTCATATCAAGACGTGGTTTGGACAAGTGTTCATAATTTTTCACAGGCTAAATCCATGAAGTTTTTGTCGATTTTGGAGTACTCTGATTTTGAGGCTTATACGAGACACACTCCGAGATGTATTTCAAAATTGTAGATTTTGAGATAGGCCGAGAGAGTGAAACGAAGAAGTAAGAAAACATTAAGGTCATAGTTATTGATTGAGGATACTTTAGATTTTTATAGTAGCTTTTATGGAGTCGTCCAGTGGTTTTGAGACGTGAAAACTAGAGTGTTGTGATAAACGATTCCATAAGATATTGCGCATATGGAGTAACTCTATTTTCCTTACCCTCGGCCTTGGGATTTGATAGTTATAAACCATTTATAACATGAATGGTCGTTATTTCATTTTCTCATCTTCAGGCAATGGCGATCCAAGGATAGGAGACGTTCTATGTCAGTACTAGAGCTATGACCTTGGGCTATGTTGTAGTAAGGGACATGGGCTTGGATGTACTTATCATTAGTTTTCATGATAAATGGATGGTGGTGGTTAGACAAATATATATATATATATATATATATATATATATATATATTGATTCGAGTACGGTTCTTAGGTGGTGGATGATGCTTTGGGAGCATCGTAAGTTTTGGTCATATAATAGTGGCCATACTTGGCATTGGCCTTGTAGGGAACTCGTGGCCAACCATCCTAGTTTATGACAATTGAGTCATGACTGGTGCCATGTTGTTATGTATATGATAGTTTTATTATATGGCATAGTACGATAGGAGAAATGTGCTAACTCGTTGGATATAGGCGAAGACGCATGTGATGCCCCCACCTCTATACTCACGCTAGCTAAAGACACTACGGAGTAATGCTGTCAACTAGAATGAAGAATAAGGCTGTTGAGGAGCGATCATCTGTGTAATTACTTTGCACGAGCACCGATATGTCAGATTGTATAACATGCACTTTATTTCAAGAGGAAATCCGACATACCGATACAAACTCAAAGCTACTACACATTGGCTATATAATCTTCGAAAACAAATATAGAAATAAGCATAACACAAATCAATCACAGATATCCATATCACAAAGGCAGAAACAGATATGAATATAACACATAGAAGTGTACATCAGAGTAGTGGTCAAACAAGATCTACAATATCATAAAAGAATAGATACAAGTGCTACACAAACGAATATCTATACATCAAGGAGTCTCTATCTCGTTAACAACAAAAACTACTAAACTAGAGTAGTTAGTCAAAAGTCAGATAATGCTCCCAAAAGATGAGTCAAGCAGAAGCACCTGTAACAACTCGATCTGACCCGAGTATTATTTAATAAGAAAATAATAAACGGATCAGTCTAGCTATAAATATCGGATAAATTGAGATAGAATAAGAGATATGACAAAAACGTATGATAACAATAATGCCATACTGCGACAAGTATGCATTAAATAACACAAAAATCATACAATATCACCAGAAATCTCAAAACACAGAAAAGAATGTCATATTCTTTATTTTATTCACCAAACCACAAATATTGACAAATATGTCAATGCCAATCACAAAATTGGTGAATCACTAATTCTAGAAGTCATCAACTAGAAATCCAGAAATCACAAAAAGGGGGAGGCCTATCACAAACGTGAGCATAAAAACTCACCAACACATGCATCACAAAAGGAACGCAATTCCATGGTCGCTAACCATCAATTTGAGCCGAAGCTCCACAAATGTCCCGAAGACCTTTGAGCCGAAGCTCCACAAATGGCCCAAAGACCATAGGTCGCTACCCTACCAATTTGAGCCGAAACTCCACAAATGGGGTACAGTCCCCCACGCGGACAAAGAGACATCGCACATCGCTAGTCTAAACCACAAAAATGATCATCATCGATCATCAAGAAGTGTCAATTATACTAAGCTAGTAAATAAATGAGTTTAGCTTCATGTCCCACAACCACTGGCTCATCTTAAATATTTATGAACAAATCGTAGATGTTAGCACAAAAATTGGTCACTAACACCCTTAGAAAGATCGTGTAGAGAGATTAATGAAGAAAGCGAATTAAAATAGAGAAGAGAATGTAAATTTAAATGCAGAAAGTAAGAACACAAAATTTATAGTGGTTCGGCGTAGTAGCCTATGTCCACTTTGAAGTTGATCTTTATTTCTTTGTTTGATACTTGATTACAGATACAATGCGTTTCTAAGTACTTGAATACAATTGCTAAATAAAAAGCTTAAGTCCTGAATGAGGGTTGAATGCGATAGAGTTTCCCCAGTGTTCTCCCAAAATTCTCCCTCTTTACTGTGCCCCAGCCCCTCTATTTATAGACAAAAATGGGTTGGACTCCCTGATGAGCCTGGTATGTGAATATCTCGGTCCGAATGGAATAAGCCCTATGTGCCGACCCAAACATGCCGAACAACCAAGTGCCAAACCTCCATTCTTATGACAAACAACATAAGGCTGGACGCTCTTCATGTCGAACAGCCATTGGTGCCGAACGATTCTGGATGACGAACGGTAGGTGATGGCCGAACGAGATATGTCCCGGACGGGATGTGGTGTTGAGTGAGGGGTGCAGGCCGAACGAGCCTGGAATGCCGAGCAGTCCAGGAAGGCCGAATGGAGTATGAATGCCAAACACTCCAGGAGCCAGACGTAACCTGTAGGCCGAGTGTTCACAGATGTCGAACATCCCTTGGCCGAACGATGTCTTTGGCCGAACGTACTCGGGAGGCCGAGCAATCTTTGGTTGCCGGGCGATCTTATGCCGAGCGTTCTTCTTTGGCCGAATGATATTCAACACCGAATGTTTCTCGATGCCGAACTCTCCTTAATGCCAAATGAGGTTCTCGTGCCGAACGGCCTTGTCATGCCAAACGTTCATTGATGCTGACCGAACTTGGATGCCGAGTGCTTCTTGGATGCCGGTCGTAACGTGATGCCGAACGATCCAGTTTGACCGATCGATAGGGAGGCCGAGTACTAAGTTGCCTGGTCAATCTCCAGGAAACACTTGCCCCCCAAAGTGTATTACGTGACCGAACGTAGTACATTTTGGATTACGTATCTCCCATGCTCCGCTTCGAACCTTGGCCCATCGCACTTGGGGATTGCTCTCTTGATAACATTTGTGGAGGTGTGTGCCGAACAGTGCAGCCGAGGCCGAACGATATAACCGAAGCCGAACATCCCTCGTATGCCGACCAAGCTGATGCCGAACGATGTGGATTTGACCGGTTCTACCGGTTATCATCGTTTCAACTTCTTCTTCTCCCCTATAAAACCCGGCCCCCTCCTTCTTCCCTTTTTTCTACTTTTACTTTTGCGATCTTGAACTTGCGAACCCCTCCCGTTATCAGATTCCAATGGCCTTACAATCCTTTCCAAGGCTCTATCTACTAATTAGGTATCGATCCTTCCATCAAAGTCCTTTTCATAGCTAGAGGAGTTTTATATGCCCGAGTCCTCAGGCGATAGGATAGGGTCGGGCCTTGATTAGGATATTCTAAGAGTTTCTAATGTTAAATGATGAGGAGGAAAGGAGGAATGACTAGAGACGAGCGTACGAGGGAGAGATGTATTGTGGTTCGACACGGTTTCCTTATGTCGAACGAGATTGGGGAAAAAAGAATAGAGGAGGAGTGGGAGATGGTCAGAATGCCGGACAGTATGTTCTGGCATGACTTGCCGAATGATGATGGAGTGCCGAGCGTTGGGGCTCGGCGTAGCTTTGGTTCGGCATGGCTCGCCACATGCCGAGCAGTGGAATGGTGGGTTAGGTAGGAAGTGTGAATTGGGTAGGATGCCGAGTGTTGATTCGGCTGAACAGAATCTTGGCCAAACGATACTTTGCCGAGTGCTAACTAGTTCGAGAGATAGTTAGGCCGAACGAGAGTTTGGCCGAACAAGTTTCAGGCCGAATGGTAGCTTGGCCGAACAAACATAAATGTCGAACCATATCAAGGCCGAACAAACATAGATGCCGAACCATACCAAGGCCTTGCATAATCATATAACAAAACAAGGACAAGGACTCTAGTATATAAGCATATCAAACTGATCCAAACTATAAACTTCCTAGTTTTAGTAGACATAAATCTGGACTTAAATTGACATAATCGGATAAATTCCTCCAATATTTTCTGAATCCAGAACTGTAAGCATCATAAGGCAGGCTTTTGGAGACGGTCAGCGATGACGGTCTTCGAAGTCGACGATTCGAAGTTCAATTTTATATTACTAATCCTGTGACTTTCAATTTTCAATGCTTATATACGATTGATCGCACTAGTTCACACACCGCTTGGGGGGGAATATTTGTGTTGTTGATTCTAACATCGAACATTTTTCAAGTATAGTTCACACAGGTGCTTAGCCAAATTCAATATTTATTGAAGATGTCGAAAAAATCCAGCTCCGCCACGATTTCTGACAGACCAGGGCCATCCTCTCGACATGAAGTCGTAGACGCCTTAAATCCATCAACCTCTCCTGCATATAACTTAGCCCCCGATGCCCTGGAGGCATCGATCTTCTTGGACAACCCTGTCGATTCACAGGCTTCAAAAATCAATGAAGTTGCGCTCCGGCAAATATGCTCCATCCATGGAATACCTTTTGACGACATGTTGGTTTCATCAGGGCACGACGGCCACACTTTCCCCCAGTCGGATACACAGCGTGCAATAAATTCATGTGTTGGGTTGGAAGTGTGCCACCGTCCAATTTTTTTCTTCGGGATGTGCTGTAGTACATCGACATCGCCCCGTCGCAGTTGCACCCAAATGGTCACGCCTTCATTTATGGCACTTACCTGCTCTTCATGACCGTCTTCTCTAGGCCTCCCACTCCTGGCGACATCAGAAATATTTATATGATCAAGAAGCGGAGAGATAGCCCCTCCTTTGTGTTCCTCGAGCCGCATCACAAATGCCAAATTTTAACCGGGGCGTGGAGCAAGTTTTCCCTATACAAACAGGAATGGTTCTATGTGTGTTGCCCCCCGGTTTCGCGAGGAGATGGGTCGAAGGAAGTAAGTCTTCTTCTTGGAACGATACTCATGTTTTGGCCGAAGCTATGCCTATTCTATCTCTTGTTTCATCTTCTCAGGTATCAATCCACGTCCCGACGGCGCGGGTATTCTGAGGCCGTTGAAGCTATTAGAGCTCTTCCCGCCGAAGAACGAGACATCCGAACTCTTATCTCAAATGAGTCACTATCGAAGTTCGGATTGTTAGGAGAAGGTCGCCGGGTAAGTCTTTCCGAAGGCATTACTGTACCCAGGCCGGTCTCCGGCAAAGGGAAAATATTAGCTGAGTCGTCAGCACGCCACACCCCTGATGTACAAGAAGATGGGGAAATCAAGGAGGGTGAAACACCCGAAGCACAAGGTGAGAATTTGGGTCCAAGCCAAGATCTTATAGTTGAAGTGCACGATATCGAAATGTCATCTTCTCCTTCACAGAGGAAAAAGGGATTGATGTACAAAATCAGAAAGGAGAAGGTTGGCGGAACTTTGAAAGTTACGCTTATCCCGACAGAGAAAGAGGCTTCTTCACAGCACGTAGAAAGTTCTTTAAAGGGCTTACCGAACCTCTCTATTCCGGATGATCTACTCAATTATGACTTTGACGATGCGGAGGCATTCAAACTTCATTCGCCCATTAGAGACGACGCGAGTGCTCCAACCCAGAGTCAGGGAGAGAAAACTCATATCAGTAAAGCGAATGGTCCGTTGGGGGGAAACACTAGGACACACACGAACACTTGCACTTCAATTTTTCGCTTAGACTTTTGTCGTCACACTACCCTTTGCTAATTTTCTGTTATCTGAATTCTATACAAGTGGTATGGGGCATTCATATGGATTCGATCGCCTTCGTGGCTCGTCTGTTCATCACCACTCTGGACGGGACTCGGGTTCCAGAAGATGTCGAGATAGGGATGGTGACGGCGATAAAGACTATCATTCCCGAGACTCATCATCTCGGATAAAAACTTATTATCAGCCAAAATACCACTAGGATACCTCTTCTCACGCGGAGCAAAGTAAAGACAAGCGTGGCCATAAGAGGTCGCAACCTGATGCACCCCGGGACCAACATTCCGACTCCTCTTCTACTCGACGGTCCCTAGATTCTTACAGGAGGGGCGAACTTTCAAAGCCATCTCCCCCCGCTCCTGCAACAGACCCAACAGTATCAGAGAGGCTGGCCAAGCTTAAAGAAAAATTTCTGAAAATCTGCTTCGATGGCCTAAAATTCCTCTCGGCGATTCACCCTATTCCCGGACATGCCAAACAGAGCGCCCTTGCTTGTACGAATGACGTCTATGTTCAACATGACGCGCTTGTTCATCTAGCCGGAAAATTTTCTGAAGTTTCTGTGGAGCGCCAACATGAAATCGACCGCCTGAAGCTTGAGGCTATCCACGACAAGGATATCATTAAAGCTCAGGACGAAGAAATGGCCACTTACAAGTCTGAGCTCGAGGTCGCCCACCAGAGAGCTAAGGACACTGCTGAGGCCGTTACCGTCTGGAGTCAACTCATAAGAAAGAACTTGACGAGGCGGTTCAACGATGTGGGGCTTTGGCTCAAGAGAAGGACTTCGTTCAAAAGGAGAGGTACATGCTCAGCCTCCGAGTCAAGGAGCTTGAGAGAAGCTCCGTAGGGAGAGGGAAGAGAAAACGGCCGCTCAAGAAGAGTCACAATAGTACTATGACGAAATCGTTACTACTCGACTCTTAAAGGAAAATCTTGAGGCCGAGCTTTCCAAGGTTGAGGCGATAAAGAGTAAAGCCCGAGAAGAGGGCAAGAAGATAGCGTCCGTGGATATCGATTCGCGTCTCGAGGTGGCTAGAGAAGAGGGCAGGGAAGAGGTCAAAAGCATGTTTGACCCGCTAATTGCTGAGTTCAACGCCCGCGTTCTCATGCATCGAGACTTGATTTTTTTGGGCGAGGGCTATCTTGAATCTTTAGCCGAGGCATGGGAGGCTTTGATAGAAATCAGGAAGGCCGATCACGGCATCGAAGAGATTGATGAGGGGGCATTGATAAAAGAATATCTCAAGGGAAATGAGCCTTCGGACTTGTCGGCGGCCAAAGCTATCTATTGCAAAGGCTCCCCTTCAAAGAAAGAGAAAGAAGTTATTACTGGTCCATCCGGGCCCGCGCCTCCAGCTCATGCGCTTATTCGATCGGCCGATACTTGATCCGTTCGAGCAGCATATTGGTTACAATCTGGAGGACCCTGGCCTTGATGTCCATATTCTGTCTCGCATTCCGGAGGGTGAGACCCCCTTGACGGCTGAGAGCCTGCCGGAAGCTGGTAGATAACTCTTCACTTTGAGATTCGAAATGTCGACATCCAGGGACCATTGTATTCTAATGTTTGTTTTCCATGCTTTCGCGCAGGTCGTTCTGATCCCCTGCCCACTCCAAGGAGCGATGTCGCCAAGGAGGTGGAGGAGAAGATAGGTGAGGCTAATTAGGCAGGAGAAACTCCCGGGCCGGATGCTCAGGTGATTGGGGCGCTAGATGAAGAAAAATCTAAGACTTCTTCTCCCATCGAGGGGAGTTATGAAGTAGAGATCGCAGGCGCCTCCGAACACAAGTCTGAGTTGAGTATGAAGGAGCGGCTGGAGGAAGAAAAGAGAGAAACGACCAAGATCAAGGTAGGACCTCAAGCCGTGGACCCCGATGATCCCTTGAATAAGCCACTGAAGATCATTCTCCCTGGCAGGTCTAAACCCATGGATGTCCCTCATAGTCCGGCTGTCACTCCTCCATCATAGAAGGGCACCAAGGGTAAACGCGGAGGAGAGGGATCGTCTGAGAAGACAACGGAGGCGAAGAAAGCGAAGAAGCATAAGAAGTAATCGTTACTCTCGTTCAGCGAGAGTCAGTTTAGATTAGGCAAGTACTTTTGTTTTCTTAGTTTGTGTAAATAAACTTTTGATTCCGAGCTTCAAAGGAGTTGTAATGGGAACTTACCTTTGATGAATAAAACTTAGTTTTTCTGTCTTTCCGTGGCTCTTGTCATTCAATTTTCTTTGTGATTGTGACTCAAATCCAAGCTGTTGTGAATATAATAGACCTCTCGGTCCATTTTCATATAGCTCGGAAATGCTTTGAAACTATCCGTTTTTTCTTCCGCGCCCCAAGCACTTAGAATATTTTCTAATACGCATGCTGAAGGCTCGATGTCTTCAAGTCATTTACATCCAGTCCGTCTTCAGCGGACCTGGTCATTTAAATCGTTTGTACTTGGGTCTGCGCTCCGCAGACTTAGAGTACTCCAGTCCGCACTCTGGGGACTAGGAGATTTTAAGTCGTTTATACTTGGGTCCGCGCTCCGGGGACTTAGAGTACTCCAGTCTGCGCTCCGGGGACTTGGAGATTTTAAATCGTTTATACTCGAGTCCGCGCTCCGGGACTTAGAGTGCTCCAGTCCGTTCTCCAGGGACTTGGAGATTTTAAGTTGTTTATAATCGAGTCTGCGCTCTGGTGACTTAGAGTGCTCCAGTCCGCGCTCCGGGGACTTGGAGATTTTAAGTCGTTTATACTCGAGTCCGCGCTCCGGGGACTTGGAGATTTTAAATCATTCATACTCGAGTCCGCGCACCGGGGACTTAGAGTGCTCCAGTCCGCGCTCCGGGGACTTGGAGATTTTAAATCGTTTATACTCGAGTCCGCGCTCCAGGGACTTAGAGTACTCCAATCAGCACTTCGGGGACTAGGAGATTTTAAATCGGTTATACTCGAGTCCGCGCTCTGGGGACTTAGAGTACTCCAGTCCGCACTTCGGGGACTTGGAGATTTTAAATCATTCATACTCGAGTCCGCGCTCCGGGGACTTAGAGTACTCTAGTCCGCGCTTCGGTGACTCGGAGATTTTAAATCGTTTATACTCAAGTCCGCGCTCCGGGGACTTAGAGTACTCCAGTCCGCGCTCCGGGGACTTGGAGATTTTAAATCGTTCATACTTGAGTCCGTGCTCCAGGGACTTAGAGTGCTCCAGTCCGCGGTCCAGGGACTTGGGGATTTTAAGTGTCCGTGCGCGTTCATACGTTAGCCGGAATAACATAATTTTATTTGCCCGTCACAGGATCATCATTTGTAGAGACATTAGTAATTCATGGAAAAGATGGCTTCAAGCATTTATTAATAAGAGCAAGCTAAATTGCCTTATTACATGCCAAGAACTAGAAATAAAAGCATACTGGAAATAAGCGCAACTAATACATGAAAGAAATAGACTAAGTATAATAATGCCGCAAGTGCTCGCTGTTCCATGCTCCGGGGAGTGTCGCACCATCGACGGTCACTAGCTTGAAAGTGCCTTCTCCAAGCTCCCGTTCGATGACATATGGACCTTCCCATGCGGGATTCATATGAGACGGGATCGGGAAAACTCATTTCAAAACAAGGTCTCCCACATTAAAAATTCTCGGTCTGACCTTTTCGTTATAATATTTAGCGACTCGATGTCTGTATGCGGCCGCTTTCAAATTGGCTTCTTTGTGTTTTTCATAAATGAAGTCCAACGATTCCAATAAAAGATTTTGGTTCGATTTAGGGTCGTAATAAGTTACCCGATGTGATGGGACCTCAAGTTCCATGGGTATGACAACTTCTATGCCATATGCCAACGCGAATGGAGTGTGGCCAATCGCGGTCTTGTGATTTCCTGTAGGCCCAAAGTGCCGTTGGAAGTTCATCCACCCACCTGCTTCTAGCCTTTTCCAGATGTTTTTTCAATATTGACTTGATTATCTTATTTACGGCTTCCACTTGTCCGTTGGCCTTCAGGTGAGCAACCGCTGCAAACTTCTTTTCAATGCCATATTTCCGACAAAATTCTTTGAACTCCTTGCTTTCGAATTGAGTCCTATTGTCTGTAATGATGGTCCATGGAAGGACGAAGCGGCATATGATATTTCGTATGACGAAATTAATAACCTTCTTGGTGGTTATCGTGGCCAGAGGCTCTGCTTCTGCCGATTTGGTGAAGTAGTCGACTGTAGCTATTACATACTTCGCTCCACCTTTGGCTATGGGTAAAGAACCAACTAAGTCAATCCCCCATATTGCAAATGGCCAGAGACTAACCATTAACGTGAGTTCCATCGGCGGAGCTCTCGGGATTTTTGCATATACCTGGCATTTATCACATCTTCTCACATAGTCTGCAGCATCCCGATTCACAGTTGGCCAGTAGTATCCATAGCGGAGGATCTTCTTTGCTAATGTCTACCCCCCAGTATAGTCCCCGCACTCTCCTTCATGGACTTCCTTCGGGACTCGTTTTATCTCATCATGGGCAATGCATCGGAGTAGTGGGGTCGAGAATCCCCTTCGATACATTATTCCACCCTGTATTACATAACGAGAAGCCTTACGAAGGACTTGTCGCATTTCGCTCCTTTCTTTGGGCAAGATCTCGAATTGCAAGTACTGCTTGATTGAGGTCATCCACGATTCCTTCTCGATTTCTGTTTCCAACACGAAATCTATCTCCATCTTATCTATACTCGGAGCATGGAGGGTCTCAACCGGAAATAATCCCATTTATTGTGCATCGCCTGTGCTTGCGAACTTTGCTAACGAGTCGGCTGCCCTGGTTTGCTCACGCAGGACATGTCAAATATCGTAGTACTCGAGATTTGCTTGCAGCTCCTGAACTCGAACCAAATATGGGGCAAGTCTCTGACCCCTTTCTTGGTAGTCACCTTGCACTTGGTACACCACCAGCTGCGAGTCGCTGAAGATTTCAATCGATTTTACTCCCAGTTCTTTGATGAGTTTCAAGCCGGCGATCAACGCTTCATACTCGGCTTCGTTATTCATTGCTATGAATTCGATCTTCAAAGCGTAGCAGACCGATCGGTTTTCAAGAGTTATGAGAACTATGCCAACCCTCGAACAATGGTCGTTAGATGCCCCATCAGTGTACATCTTCCATCGAGTGGGAGATATGACATTATGATCGTTTAATTCGTCTGTCGTAGTGAATTCAGCAATGAAGTCAGCTAGCGCCTGTCCTTGTATGGTCCTTCGCGGCAGGTAGGTGATGTCGAACTGACTTAGCTCAATATTCCATTTTACCATCCTTCTGGAAGTTTCCGATCGTTGGAGTATCTGTCGCAAAGGATGATTAGTATAAACACTAATTGAGTGTGCCTGAAAATACGGGCGTAGCTTGCGTGTTGCAATCACCAAGCAATAGGCTAGTTTTTCAATCTTTGGATAATTTCTTTCTGCCCCCGTCAAGCATTTACTAACATAGTAAACGGGCTTCTGGACCCGGTCTTCCTCGCGAACCAGGGCTGTGCTGATAGCATGTTGGGATACAGCCAAGTATACGAACAACATTTCGTGGTCTATTGGTTTCGACAATATCGAGGGACTTTCCAAGTGCCTTACAAGAGCCCCGAATGCTTCCTCATAATCGGATGTCCACTCGAAATTCCTCTTTCCTCTCTTTATGACATCGAAGAAAGGAATACACTTGTCTATGGCCTGGATATGAATCGGCTCAGCGCGGCCACCTTTTCATTCAAGCTTTGTACCTGTTTTATGGTTCTAGGCACTTGTATATCTCAAATAGCCTAAATCTTCTCTGGGTTAGCCTCGATTCCCCGGGCATTCACAATGAATCCCAGAACTTTCCTGACGCTACGCCGAACGGACACTTCAACGGGTTGATCTTCATTCCATAATGTCTGATTATGTCAAACATCTCCGCCAAGTTTCGGATGTGGTCGTCTGACCGCCGTGACCTCACGAGCATGTCATCCACATAGACTTCCATTGTTTTACCGATCTGATCTTTGAACATGCGATTCACCAGGCGTTGATAAGTCGCTTCTGCGTTCTTCAATCCAAATGGCATTACCACATAGCAGTACAATCCCATGTTCGTGACGAAACTGGTGGGTTCTTGGTCTGGGAGGTGCATTAGGATTTGATTGTATCCGGAGTACGCATCCATAAATGATAATAGCTCATGTCCGACAGTAGAGTCGACCAGCTGGTCAATCCTAGGCAATGGGAAGCTATCCTTAGGGCGTGCTTTGTTTAAATCATAATAATCAACGCAGGTCCTCCATTTTCCATTCGGCTTCTTTGCTAGTATCGGGTTAGATACCCATTTAGGATTGAGGGCGTCTCCGACGAACCCGTTGGCTTTGAGTTTGTCCACCTCCTCTTTGAGATCCGCGGACCTCTCCGGGTCCACGCCTCTCCTTTTTTGTTTCATAGGTACATGTTTCGGGTCTATGTTCAACATATGACTCGCCATTGCAGGAGAAATCCCACACATATCACAATGTGTCCTGGCGAAAACATCAAGATTCGCTCGAAGGAAATCAGTAAGGCTCTTGGCGGCTAGAGGGTCGAGTTGCGACCCAATTTTAAGAACTCATGATGGGTCGCTCCGGCTAACTGGGATGTCAATGGTTAGTTCGACCGGGGATGCATTTGTTTCTCTGGGTTCCCCATCATCGTCTCTCGGATCTATGTCTCTATAGATCCGAGAATGTTGCCCGAGCCAGGGCTCGGGCGCTACTTGTCAATCATCAGCATTTCGGCCACGGACGAAGCGGTCTACAACCTTTCCTTTCTCTCTACGTTGGGCCTCTCTCAGCTCAGCCACATAGCAAGCACGTCCGGTCGCCTGATCGCCGTGCACCACTCCAACACCACTATCTGTGGGAAATTTTAATGTCAGACACCAAGGGGCCAATGCTGCCCTAAATTCTGCCAAGGCTAGACGTTCTAGAAATACGTTATATGGAGAGTCAACGTCCAACACTATGAATGGTAGGATTCACACCCTCCTACACTCGCCTTGCCCCAGTTCAACTGGTAACTCCACATACCCCACTGCATCTGTTGCAGTGCCGTTAAAGCCTTGGATTCTGGCTTTAGATGGTTTCAAATCCTTGATCTCCAGCTTCATTTGGTCGTACGCCTTTTTGAAGATGATGTTAACGAAACATCCGCAATCAATCAGAATTCTCCTCACGAACGTCGGCCCGATTATCGCAGATATGACCATTGGGTCGATAGTAGGAGCCTCTACCTTGTCTGCATCTCTGCTTCGGAATACGATAGCATCATTCATTGTGCACTGCTGCTTTACAGGAGTCCCATCCTCCATATTCGAACAGCACTCATACTCCGCCTGTGTTAAAGAGTTCGCATATCACTCTATCCCCTGCCAATTCTTATCCGCTAGATGAGGTCCGCCAGCAATCGTATTAATAACCAATCTACCTACAGTTCGAGCAGGTTGTTCTGGTTGGTGTGGGGCCGACCCGTGTCCAGGGTCCGATGTTTCTTGCCTTCCGTCCTGTGGGCCTTTGATAAATTCCTGCAGCTTCTTCTGTCTAATCAGCTTTTCTATTGCGTCATAGAGGTGTCTACACTCCTCTATGTTGTGTCCATAAGACTTGTGAAAGCGGCAATATTTCCCGGTCCTCCTTTGTTCCTCTGTAGATTCCTTTGGGCATGGTTTTCTATACTGGAAAGTGTTGCAAGTTGATAAATAGATGTTCTCAAGAGATGCGTTCAACGGTCATTGTAGGTCGGGATCCTTGACTTCCATCTCTATGTTTCTTTTTTCTTTCCGGGGTTCCCACCTCCGGATCCTTTAGACTGCCCAGGCTTGTTCTGGACGTTAACCTGGGCTTTTCCAGAATTATCACCAGTTTCCTTCACGGCGATGTTACCTTTCACGGACTCTTGTACGGGCCTTGGTGCCTTATCTCGCCTTGTCCACCGAGCTTCCTCCCTTCTTATGAACTGATGAGCTTTCGAATAAAAACGTTCCAGCGTAGCTGGAGACTTTCCCGCCAACCAATCTCCAAATTCAAAATCTGGATCCACTCCATGCATTACCGCCATCAAAATTGCATGGTCGTTTGGATTGCTTACCTCAGTAGCAGCAACATGAAATCTCTGCAAGTATGCTTTCAATGACTCACCTGGAGCTTGGATTACGCTTGATAAGGACATCAAATCCTTTGGACGGGTGGTCTGTATTCTGAGTTGCTCTATGAATTTCATTGCCAATTCGTCAAAGCTGCACATAGATCGCGGGGGAAGTCGAGTAAACCACATGGTGGCAATTCCGGACAGAGTGATTGGGAAGCACCTTCACTTGGTTGCATCATTGGCTCTTGCAGAATCCATCATCCAACCATACCTTATCACACGCTACCTGGGGTCAGTCTTTCCCTCATAGGCTGGGATAGTTGGCATATTGAACTTCTTGGGGTACTCAGCCTGCAGGATACCATCCGTAAAGGGGTATGGCTTCTGGTCACTCCCCAATCTTCATTGGTCAAGCCTTGGTTTTCTCTCATCAACTGTCTGACCATAGCTGTTAAGTCCGAAGTTTGTACGGAGGATGGAAGGTTGGGCTCCGTTCCACGGGACCGTACTGGTTGATGTCCCGCCTGATTTGGGTCTTGGAGATTCGGGTGTCCGGTCTCTTTGCGGGCTTGATTCCCAACGCCTGCTTGTGCACCTTCACCCATACGGCGTCTACGCTTAGGAGGTTCGTCGGCTGAGGTTGAGCTATCATATTTAGAATAAGGGGCAGGGTTACCTCCAGCATTATGGCGCTGCTGTTGAGCGAGCTGAGTCATGAGGTTAGTATTGGCTTGAATCTGTTCAGCAAGCTACCTTCTACTTTCCTTGAGTTCTCTTATCAAATCATTAAACTCCGTTCGGGAAACGACTTCCGCTTGGATTTGGGTGGAGGGTCCTGCACCTCTGGTTGTTTGCTGATTTCAAGGTCCAACTTGTTGTACGCTAGCAGTTTCATGGACATCCACATTATGAGAGGCTGATCTGGTTCGTGGTCTCCCCATGGTAGAGTTGTTAGTTATAAATCTGAGTAGAATAAATAGATGCCTTGTCAATGATTTTGGATCTCCTTCGGGGGATTTATGCAATCCAGTAGCTACAAAGCAGATCCTAACAGCCTAAGAATTCAACTCTCCGTGAAAGCGCCAAAATGTTAGCACCAAAATTGGTCACTAACACCCTTAGAATGATTATGTAGAGAGATTAATGAAGAAAGTGAATTAAAACAGAGAAGAGAATGTAAATTTAAATGCAGAAAGTAAGAACACCAAATGTATAGTGGATCGACATAGTAGCCTACGTTCACTTTGAAGTTGATCTTTATTTCTTTCTTTGATACTTGATTACAGATACAATCCATTTCTAGTTACTTGAATACAATTACTGAATAAAAAGCTTAAGTCCTGACTGAGGGTTGAATGCGGCAGAGTTTCCCCAGTGTTCTCTCAAAATTCTCCCTCTTTACTATGCCCCAGCCCCTCTATTTATAGACGAAAATGGGTTGGACTCCCTGGTGGGCCTGGTATCTGAATATCTTGGTCCGAATGGAATAAGCCCTGTGTGCCGACCCAAACATGCTGAAAAACTAAGTGCCGAACCTCCATCCTGAGGATGCTCTTCATGCCAAACACCCATTGGTGCCGAACGATTCTGGATGATGAACGGTAGGTGATGGCCGAACGAGATATGTGCCAGACGGGATGTGGTGTTGAGTGAGGGGTGCAGGCCGAACGAGGCTAGAATGCCGAGCAGTCCAGGAAGGCTGAGTGGAGTATGAATGTTGAACGCTCCAAGATGGACGTAACATGTATGCCGAGCGTTCACGGATGCCGAACATCACTTGGCCAAACGATGTCTTTGGCCGAACGTACTCAGGAGGCCGAGCAATCTTTGGTTGCCGGGCGATCTTATGCCGAGCGATCTTCTTTGGCCGAATGATATTCAATACCGAATGTTTCTCGATGCCGAACGCTCCTTGATGCCGAACGAGGCACTCGTGCTAAACGGCGTTGTCATGTCGAACGTTCATTGATGCTGACCGAACTTGGATGCGGAGTGCTTCGTGGATGCCGGTCATAACGTGATGCCGAACGATCCAGTTTGATCGATCGATAGGGAGGCCGATTACTAAGTTACCTGGTCAATCTCCAGGAAACAGTAGATCTCCACTCGAAAGTTGTCACAATAGTTTCAATCGAACAAGTCTAAAAATTAACCGACTAAGTAAACACAAGCGTTTCATACAACTAGTTTTACTAAGCCGTTTAATTAGATTTCTCAAACAAATGAGGTAAAGGTTTGTGTATACTAATAGATTGGAAAACGGTTTTATAAACAAGCTTTGTATTAAAAATAGAGTTGAAATCGTATTTGAGAAAAAGTTTGAATATTTACTATTAGTATAGAAAACTTTGTATTTTAAAGGGACAAATCATAAAATTGATTGTAAAAACAATCAATCGCCAAAAATTCACATTCGAAGACGTGAATTAAATCCAAAGAAATCGATACCAAATTCATCAAAGTGGATATTCCCCAAAAATCCCAAAAAAGAAGTTATCAAAGTCAAAAAAGATGATAACAACAATTTGGAGTAACAAGAATCGATTAAAAATTGAAAATTCAAGCACAAAAGGCAAAATAGGCAGAGACAGCAGATTCAGTCGACTGGACTAGGGTGGTCAGTCGACTGACACAAATCCTGGAAACTTTCTATTTACAGGTTCAGTCGACTGAACCTGGGTAGTCTGTCGACTGAATCATGCCTGGAAACTTTCGGTTTCTAGGCTCAGTCGACTGACCGAAAGTGGTCAGTCGACTTATACTGGCCCAGGAAAATTCCTGGGTTCGGTTCAGTCGACTGACTTCCTAGTTCAGTCGATTGAACTGCAAATTCCAGTATTCTCAGTCTAGTCCCCAAGGGGAAAAATCCCAAACAGTTTGTGATCGATCGAGCGATGAGCGCTAGAGGTTTACGCCAATCGGCAACCCATCCCTATAGGCTCTTCGATACGCCACCAAAAGCATGATCAAACATCAAAGCTAAGATTTTTAAAGATTTAACTTCAAAACACCAAAAATTATAATATTCATAAAACCAATTCAATCCAAAACAAATGAACAAGGAATAGATGTTAGGAATCACCTTTAAACCCAAAAACAATGAAGGAGAAGCTTGAAAGCAAAGGAAGATCAACTACTCTTCAACTTCAACTCTAGAAACTCCAATCTAAGTCTGGAAGCAATAATTTCCCAAATTAGGTTATAGGAAATTTCTAAAATTGGAGATAGATTGAGATGGAAAAGAAGAAGGAGATGCTTACCAAAGCCTCTCTATAATTTTGGACTAGAACTTGAATTTGCAAAGAAACTAGGCTTAGGATTTTCTAATCTCTTTTCTCTTCCCCTATTTTTCTAAAGCTTGAAGAGTTAGAAAATATTAGAATGAATGAAGAGGAGAGGGGGTGGAGTTAGGATATAAGATGAGTTGGGTTAGTGGGCTGAAACCCAAATCCAAACCCAAAGCCCTAAGTGAAAAGGTCAAAATTCTAGCTAACTCCAAAACTATCGATGTTTATACTCAAAAAGGTCGCAAACGTCATTTTGAACTCAATGGAAGAGGTCTCGAGTCTTAATTCGACTATTTGCAAAAAGTAGCATTTAGGACTAAAATCTGACTAACGATGCTATATTTAAATTAAATATTTAAATATACAATCGTAAAATATGCGGGTTGTTACAATGCAAGTTGAGGTATGGTTCTGCTACCTTGGGTATTACAACTTTGTATTATATATAACATATTAGCATAATGGTAATCATGCACATTATTGATAATTCCTTTTCACTAGAATTTATGCCTAACCCTCTTTTTTCTGTTTCATTGTTATTTATTCTTTGAGTAGGTTGACATAGAGATAAGGATCTCTACTAGTTGGAGGTGATTCTAGTGCCATAACTATAAAACTTCTATAGTTATATATATATATATCCATTTTTTTGGTGTATCGACATGTAGATATTTGTATTATTTTGAGACATGTATTCTTATTGAATTCGATGTATCATCTAATATTATATTATGATATTGGATTTTATGTCTCTTTATACGATATACATTTAGTCATCTACATGTTATGTTGATATTATAATTTATATCCTTCCGTTGTGAGAATTAACTATGTAATAATATATATGCTCTATGATATTTGTTGATGTTTACATATCCTACCCTTAACGGAATGTCATCCATGACACTATTGGGGAATCTAATTGCTTGGATGTGCAGATTCTGGATGTCACAAGAAGTAGGTCGTTACACGATCACCTTGTTCTCTTGTCGACTATAATGCATTTTAGTGATAGTTTTAGCTATGTTTCATACACTACGACTATCTAACGAATAGAGGTTAAAGCAATGAAGTTTAGAAAAGTTAAGATATACTAACATCAACATAAATATATAGAGAAAGAAGACTTGAAATTGGAGAGCATATTCACATTGATCAAAGCTTTACTGAAGAAAGATGAAGTTGATTATGAAGAAGGAAAAATAACAGCGACGTTGTGGGTTTTCTTGATTCCATAAAGGAGGAGAATGAATACAAGGAGGTGATGTTCATGTAAAAACCTTCCATTTTGATCCTTAGAAGTCGTCACTAATACATATATGATATTCACGTGTCAAACATCCAAGTGCCGGAAAGACAGATCGTTGGGGTAGAGAAAAGAAACGGACAGAACAAAATCTCGCAACGTGATGAGTAATCTATAATAAATTAATGAACTTTACAAAAAGAAAAACTTTTATATACATACATCAACTAGAGTACAATTATCCTATCATCTGACCTGGACTGTTATAACGATCGTTGCTTATAATTTCTGATAAATACAAAAAGAACAAAATAGCTGAAGACAAAAGAAAATACAGGAGTACATCTCGGAGGATCTAGCTCATCTCCTAAAGCTCCAAATTGTCCAACTAGATCTGGAAAAGATGGTTGGGCTGACCCGGGCATTATAAAAAAATTAATGCTCGGATCAGTCTGGTAAAATCAGCATGAGAAATACAGATCATATGGATTTCGATTTTATAAAACATTTCAAAATAGAAGTATGTTGTAATACCACGCTGCACATAAGCATAGACCACAATGATACCAAATCAAGTTACCACTTAACTCCATTTGACTTTTCAAGTCACATACTGGTACTTGCATAGGCAACATGTATGAAATCAAATCCATAATTAACCACCTATAGTTAATGTGCCATTTATCTTATATAAAGAACTAGCATAAAATTAAATGTCCAAAATAATTTAATAGCAGAATGAGGATTTATTCTGCTAAACAGATGTCATCAACAATCTATTTCATTTAATTGTAGCATACAGTGATTTATTATGCTAAATAGATGTCATCAATAATCCATTTCAATTTTGTTTGGCTACTTAAAAGCAAAGACAAAGAGGACCCCTTGTACTTAAACCATTCTTTGTAAAAGAAAGCTTCCTTTTAAAAAACTGATCCTTGAATATAAAGTGATTAAAAATTTAACCTTTATTTAATAATAATTAAATAATTAGTTAACTCTTAAGTTAATCTTAATTAATAATTAACCTTGCCTGATTAATATTAATTGATTGGTAATTAAATCTTGATTAAGTAGTAGTTTATTAATAATTAGTAGCTAATTAATAATTAAACCTTACTTAAATAATTAATTAATTAATTAACCTTTACTTAAAAGATAAAAAACAAACCTAACTTAATTAACTAATTATAATTATCTTACTTAATTAAAAATTAGATTTAATTACCTTTACTTAATTAATCAATTTAAATAATCATTAATTCCTAAATTAATTAATTAATTTAATAATAACCCTTACTTAATTAATAAGTATTAATTATCTCTAAATACTTATAGTATGATTGAAAATATTTTTCAGAAGTACTAAGAGCGAAAATACCATTATTTAGAAAAATGTTCGATTCCACGAACTGCATCCATAGTGATTATCGTTGTGGATACGATAACTCCAAATTAGTTTTACATAACCAACGCCCCCTTAAAAAAACTTACCATTTTAACTTAACTTACTTTATAACATTGTATAATGTTTTGGAAACTAAAAGTAAAGTTTTGGAAATTTTCATAAAACATTTTCTACAGAATACATAAGTAAGACAAGTTCAAAAGCAAGGGATCTCGATGCACAACAAACAACTTTAAGTGTTATTTTCTATAGCATATCTTAACATAGCATATGATCATACATTTATCACATGCCATAACATCGTATACAAAGAAAAAAATTATTACTTTCAACATCACATAACATTTTAACTGTACTTCCAAGTTCACAACCAAACAGTATATATATAATTTCACATATACAAAGTACCAAATGCAATATATTTTCAACCAAGATCAACACAACTACTAGGAAAAAAATGAAATTTAAAGCCTATTTAAAATGTGAGCTTTACTTACCAGAAGATCATGAAACAAACTGAACTTCCATTATGTTCTGAATACGACCTAGATCTTGGATGTTCCTTAGTAAAAATTGGGTTTTGGACTTTCGAAGTGACTTTTGGGTTTGGCCTTGAGGAGGGTGGGCTTGGCCTAGGGGTGTAGAGGGTGCTTAGGTCTTCTTAATGAAGGAGGAGATGGTGTAGGGTAGAAAAGAGCAGTTTAATGAAGTTTTAAAATGTTTTGAAAAGGAAAAAATATATCCTTTTGTTTAAAGATCATAAGAAGCCATCAAAGAGTTTTCTAAAGAAGTTGATGGAGTTTAAAAAAAAATAAGAAATGGAATGAATAATGAGAGAGATAAAGCTGAAATTGTTTTTATATAAAATGAAATAAACAAATTACAAAAATACCACTTTAGTACATACCCTCCATTCAAAATATGCCACATCACCACCCTCCTCCTCTTACCCCTTCCACACACAACAACCCAAGCTCCCTCCTTTTATCCATCATTCTTTCCCTTCCATGTGTTACGTGACAATGTGACATTACATTCTTTTATTTTGATTTAAATTATTTTGAAAAAAATCATATCTCTCCTTATATTCACTTAAGTGAATATATTTTACTATATATTATTACTAACCATACTTATGTTATTACGTATGCATAAATATTTACTAAATTGCACACAATATTTTCGACAACTTTTTGACAACGAAAATCCAAAAATTCGGAAAACGATTTCCAATTATATTTTCTATTTTTTTCAACTACTTATTTTGTAAACCAAATCCAGAAATGAAATTTTTAATCATTAATATAAATTAAAAGAGGTTATTTAATTATTTAAAACCACTAATTGAATATTTAAAATACATTAAATATTCACAAATCAAAGTGATAAAATTTCAGGTCTTTACTGTTTAACGACGGAAATTCTATCAAATTAGAAAACCGTCGAAAAATTTATAATAAAACTTATACTGCAAGCGCACGGCATATTATCATAGTACATGGCGAGTATGGGTCGATTCGTAGGGAATTGTTGATTTTAAATTTCTATTCAATCAAATTAACCAAAGATTTAAAGAGTGGTTAGCTAAAAAAATGAGAAAAATGACAAACTAGCAAAAGAAAATGGATAAAAATATGAGAGTGTAGAGGCAATTTAGAGATAAATCCACTCTCTAGATCACATAGTTCAACACAACATGAAATTATGATCTCTCTTTTTTGATCATTAGTTAGTTTAATTGATGTGCTTATCATAAGTATGGCCTATTTGTGCTATTAATTAGCTCAACATAAGCCATCAAACTATAACACACCATTTAAACTACTTTTCATTCTCATGAAATATGACGACAAAGTTGAAAGTAAAATCTATTTTAAGTACGGTCTATTATTATTAATTAGAAATATAGACCATCAAATTTTAATTTCAACATTCACTTCATTACCATCATCATATGTAAATGAAGAGGTAAATACTATTTGCGATTTTTTAAGCATAGCCTATTCGTTATGAACAACATAAACTATCAAATTCAACATGAAACAATAAATCACATCAATATTCATTTAAGCACAAAAGAGAGCAATAATTATCAAAATGTTGAAGCTACGTGATTAGAGGGTTCATGACCCCTAAATTGAAGGGTTTAGCCTCTCATTTGTGTTATCGTATCAACACAGGTAGCATGCAACATGAAAGAAAATGAAAAGGAAAAAAGAGAAAAGTAAAGAAGAGCTATTCTACGTGCATGAAAAATAAATCTATACTACTAACAAGAAAAGAAAAGAACATGTAGTTAAAAGGAAACCATAATTAACATTACATAAAAAAGGGAAAAATACATAAGATCAAAATGGCTAAGTAGCCATGAAAAGAAAGAAGAAAACTTGATTTATTTGTGAGCTAAAAACTAACTAAGAGGAAGAGGGTTACATGAAACATAAAGGGTATTTATACAAGTTAGAAACCCTAATGCATATTTTTTGGGAATGACCAAAATTCCCTTGTAGGAAGTGTAGTGGACAAGTTTTCATTAGCTTCAATAATCAACCATTAAGTGTGCATGAAAGTGTAATGGCCATTAGCATGTGGATTAGCTTCTAATTTATACATGATGGAAGGTGGGTAGGTGTGGTCCTCCATGATCATGACTTTGAATTATTTCCATCTTCGTTCCTTATTATTCACTCTTGTGCATGTATATATCTTCATGAAGCCACTTGTATATGAAGCCAAATCCTTAGAAAATAATATAGAAATTTCCAATTAAATTTTCTCAAATTAATATATGTATAAAAATGATCATTTTGGCTCTATATGGAGATGAATATGTGACAATTTAAAAATAATTTGAATTTGGTTTAAACAAGTTAAAATACCCGATATGATCATTTATTTAATTTAATCGATTAAATATGGTGGTAAAAATATGCACATTTACATGCACATCAAATACCTCCATACTTATCTTTTTATTCGTCCTCGAATAAAGAAAAACTACGATAAATCTATTTTTGTAGGGAGCACGATTGCATTGAGCGTATGCAACAAGCTGTTAAATCTCTGGGTGTCCCCAGCAGAACGAGTGTTGTCTCGTGAGGGTTTTCAGCAGATGCTACCGGCAAAATCCAAATGCAAGGTGAAAATATTTACAAAATGCAAGATCTATTTACAAAGAGATGAATGAGAGTTTTTGAAAATATTTACAAATGAAAGATTTACTTTTAAATGGAAAAAAATAAGTTAAATATAAGTTTTGGTCTTTATCTTGAAATTTTAAGTCATTTACTCATCAAAATTTCCAATAAAAACGAAGTTATCATAACAAATAGACTATAGTTTAACTCGTTATTTCGGTTGATAACAAAGTGTATTATGATATGGATCCTTAGTCGATTATCAAAGTTTATCAAAGTGGCATATTCATTTCTTTTCAATAACAAGTCAAATCAAATAAGTTAAAAATAGTGCTAGAATTTCAATTGCTTACTCACTCTTCTATTTTTGAAAATTTTATTGATATTTACAATATTTATATGCCTAACTCAGGTAAACCGATGCCAGATATATTACCCATGCACTGCCTTGCAAAATGATGTGAGGGGAATACAGAGCATGGCAAGTGAACACACAAGTGTGAACATTTATCGACAGTAGGCATTATTAATAAAAGAATTTTTGTATACATACACCTGGCTCAGATAAAATGAGGCCAAATATACTGATAAATGCACCGCCTATCGGGCTTACGTGAGAAAGGTACAGAGTATGGCGAGTGTACACACAAATGTGAACAACTATCGACCATAGATTTTAATAGAAATATTTACATATATACAAATGTTTTGTTTTCTTTCGTTTTTTTTCAAAAAAAAAATTATTTTTTGGAAAGAGAGAGTTTTGCAAAATCATCCTAGCACTACTTAACTTAGAAGACAAAAAAAATGTTATATCCTTTACTTTAAATCAACCACTTTTTAAACAGTTGGGATATATTTCATAATTATCACGTATGAACCTTTCTATATACTAGTTAAACTATCGTTATTTGTAATCAAACTTTATTTTTATTTTTGTTAAGACAAATAAATTTTCAAAAATTTCAATTTAATAAACCAAAACCATGTACTTATCCTATAGTGTTTCTTTAAAAATAAATCAAAATGCTTAAAAAAAAATCTGTTTTTGATTTTATTTTTTAAATTTTGAGATTTGTTTTTTTAGATTTTGGAAAAAAAATAAACCATGAAAAATCAAGAAGAAGATGAGATTTCCCCCCCCCCCACTTAATTTTGACTGTCTCCCCACAGTCAACACAAGTGAAAGGAACCTTTATTATTATTTACATGAAAAAGAAATGTATTTACATGGCCTTAGAAAGTATATTGTTAAAAAGTAAATGAAACGGTTTTTCAATGACCGATTCATTTGTCTCGTCAAATATGCAAGACATGATTTAAGCTAGAAAAACCAAACCATAAAAGATTTCAAAGTTGAATATTGATTTGGGAAAACGAATGTCGTTTTAAAAATCGAATGAGTTTTTTTTCGATGATTTTGGGGGTAGATAAAATAATTGATTAAATTCAAGTTTATTTTCACCAAATTGAAATTCAAGCTCTTCATTGAAAAATTCTTCAGAATTATTGATTTCAAAAGAAAAATGGTGATTTACATCTTTCCTTTTAGAACTCAACAACTCATTTTCGAAAAGTTCAAAGAATTTATGTTCATTAAATTCGCCTTCCGGGTTCGGATTATCAACAACTTCATAACATATCTCAAGTTCAAAATCCAAAGTTGTTCTATTTAAATTTTTGAAATCCAAAAAAGGAAGATCTAATTTTAAATTTATTTCCACACCCTTAAAAGAATTGAAATCCAACTCAGTTACCGTGTTTTCAACAACTTCATTAAGATCATCATTTTCAGTTTCAAAAGTTGTTGTTTGAAAATTGTCGATTTGGGTAAAAGATGGATTATCATTTGACTCATCACACATTGGGATTCGATTTTGTTTACCACGTTGTTTCATATATGTTTCAATCAACAAATATGTGTGATCACTGTAATTTTCATCCATTTTCTCAACAGAATCCAATTTATAGTTATTAACTTGAGAATTTTCGATTTGGATTTGTTGAGAACAAAAAAATTTCATTCGTATCGAAGTCATGATTATTCCCCTTGCCAAATTCATTTGAAAATTTGTTTCCATTTTCATTTTGAGTTTGAAATTCATTTTGGAGTTTGAAATTGAATTGGCATGGGTTATAATTGAAATCGTTTGAATTTTGACTTGAATTCAAATTTTGAAATCCTTGAAAACTTTGACTCGAGTTATCGCACAAATACGAATTACACAAATAATTTATCATTTGATTTTGTTGTGTAGAGATTTCGAGTAAAGATGAAATGCTATTTTCAAGATTTGAAGGTTAGTCATCATTTTGAAAATTTCGTGGTTCAAAATTTGAGTCGTTTACATAATAGTTGTTGTTAAATATCCATACGAATTTGAAGTGAAATCATATGGATTATATTGATTTTCACAACTATTGTAAAATTCAAATGTGTGGCGAAACTCAGATAATTTCAAGAATGATTTTGTTTTTTGATAAAGGAAAAATATTTACAGATAGAATTTATTTTCAAAATGGAAAATTGATTTTTGTTCTTTTATTTTTCAAATTTTTTTTGTTTTTTGAAAAGATTTTATAATTTTTTTAGATTTTTGATTTTCTAAAAAAACTAAGTAATTTTTTTTTATTTTTGGATTTTGATTTGAAAATTTTCAATGGAAAAGGAAAAAACAAAGTTAAGAAATATTTACAATTTTTTTTAGTTGTGGATTTAGAATTTTTTTGTTTTTTAAATATACATGAACTAATGCAACTAAATGAATGCGGTGGTTAATTACAAATGATTTATCCTAAGCTAACTCAAAATTGTATAATCACACTTTGTCTTAATTCAACAAGATAGTTCTCAGCTAGGTAACGGGCAGGATTTATCGGTGCACCACGAATCATCGTAGCGATGCAGCCGAAGGTTTAAGCACCTTCAGAGAAATAATTCAGCATAATATTTACCAATCACCGTAATATTTATAACTGATTATTCCTCTGCCGTAGCCTAAACACCAGAAAGTAAATTGTTCAAAGAAGACAATTTGTGAATATACAATTAACATTGTCAATTTCTAACCATTATTATTAATCAAAATCTAAGATGAAATGCAAAGCAAAAATTAAACGTGTACTAACAATGCGACTACGAATGGATTTTTTTTTTTTTTTGGTTTTTGAATTTTTTTTAAAAAATACAAGCAAACAACAATGCAAAGCAAACAAAATAATAGATATATACAATGCAAGGCAAATAAAAAGAAATTATAAATAAGCAAGCAGTTATTTTTTGGCAAGCTCGACAAATCAAGCAATTTATCTTAGCAAGCAGCTCCTTCTTTTATCTGCTTTAGCAACCTGAAATAAAAACAAGATATATACACAATTATTATTTTTTGTTTTTTTTGTTTTATTGGAAACAATTAAAAAACAAAACTAAACTAAAAACAAATTGAGCAACTCTTTTTTTTTGTTATAAGGATTGACTAAAAAAACTAAAACCAACCAATTAAAAAAAAGCAAAAGAAATAAAAGAAAACTCAGGAAAAAGGAACCTAAGTTGTTTTTTTTGGAAACAAAACAAAAGAAAATTAGCTTAAGAAGGAAAAGAAAACAATAGAATTTTTATTGAAATCACGGAAACCAAAACAGAACAGTTGAAAACAAAACAAATTAGAAGTTTTCTTTTTTTTTTGTTTGATTTGATTTTTTTTTCAGAGGAGAACAAGCTATAGAGCTTTAAACAAAAAAATCAAATTATCTCCAACCCAAACCCAATACGGAACAAACAACAGCAACTTTCTTTTTATTCGTTCAATTAAAAGACTTCAAATCAAACTCGACCGTGAACTTCAAACCAAATTAGCACTTCTTCCCAAATCAAAATCTTCCAAATAATTTTGAACTTCAAACCAAATCAAAAAAAATTGTTTAATTCGGCTGTGCATTAGATGGCGGTTGGAGTTTGTTCGATTTCGGATGGAGTGGTCACGGTTGAAAATTGAAGCGAAATTGCGTTTGTAGTGGCAAGGAGATGGAGTTGCAGATTCATTTCAGGCGATGGAATCATGGTCTTTGTTGTCGACGATGGCGATGCGGTTTCAGGTGCTTAAAGAGAATGACTTGGCAAATTGGGAGAGGTGGTTTTGGTTCGCTGTAATTTCAGGGAGGTGCTGTGATTGTTGGAAAGAGTCGGTTTTGATTTTGTGGTTGAGGAAGGAGGATTGTGGTAACTTGGTGATGCAATGTTATGATGTGAAGGAGGGGATGTATGTGTGTGCAACAGTTTGTACAAGGATGTGGCAGTTGTATGCTTTGGAGTTTGTCAAATGGAAGATAGTGGCCCAATGGGGTTGTAGCAGTGCAAGATGGTGAACCAGAGATTGTTGAAGTTGGCTACGCAGAGGAAGTTAAATTGTGTATTTGGCAGTTAGTGATGAAGGGTGTCAGCAGTTTTGGGATATGCGCAATGTGCACTGTGATATGGTGGTTGAGGAGTAGGATGAAGGCTACATGTATGTGAGGAAAAGAGGTGGAGTTGTAGGCTGCGACCAGACTATTTGCAGTGGTAGTTTTCGATGAAGTGATGAAGTGCCTGATGTGGTGGCTACTTGTCAATGTAGATATAGGTTACTAATGAAGATGACTGCACTGTTGGAAGAGTGGTTATTAAGAGTGATTGTAGACGTCATGGCAGCTCTGGTTTGTATTTAAGGACTGCAGTATTGTTGAATGAGTTTGTAACAACCCGCATATTTTACAATTCTATATTTAAATGATTTCTTTAAATATAGCATCGTTAGTCGGAATTAAAGTCCGAAATGCTACTTTTTGTAAACAGTAGAATTAGGGCTCGAGACCATTTCCATTGAGTTCAAAACGGCTTTTGCGATCTTTTTTAGTATAAACGTCGATATGTTTGGAGTGGAGTTGAATTTTGCTATTTTTCTATTGGGCTTTGGGTTTCAGCCCAGTAACCCAACATAACACCCTAACTCCACCCCCTCTTCTCTTCATTCATTCTATTTTTCCTAACACTTCAAGCTAAAGTAAAAACGGGGGAAGAGAAAAGAAATCAAAATTCCTAAACCCTAGTTTTGCTAGGAAATTCAAATTCAAGCTTCAAAATCAAAGAGAAGCTTAGGTAAGCAGCCTCTTCTTCTTCTACACTTCAATCTCTCTCCAATTTTCAGAAATTCCTAAACCCTAATTTAGGAAATATTTGCATTTGATCATAGATTGGAGCATATAAAGTTAAAGTTGAAGAGTGGTTGATCATTCCTTTGTTTTAGAGCTTCTCATTTGTTGTGTTTTTGAGTTTAAAGGTGCGTTCTTGAACTCACATCTATGTCTATAGATTTCATTGTTGTTAGGGATGAATTCCTAACATTTATTCATGTTCTTTTGCTTTTAATTTGGTGCATTTTCCAAATTTTTGTGTTTTGAAGTCAAAATCATTAAAGATCCTATCTTGGATATTTGGACATGTTATTTGCGGTATATCGAAGAGCCCATAGGACTGGGTTGTTACTTGACATAAATCCCTAGCCTCCAACGCTCGTCCGATCGCTTCCGAATCAATTTGGCCACCATTAGCCTAGGAAATATGTTGCCCAGATCAGGCAACCAGACGTCTGGTTGATCAAGTCCAGACGTCTGGTTATGGTCCCGACATAAAATAAAAATGGCAAAGACTTGGACCAGACGTCTAGTCCAAACCTACCAGACGTCTGGTTAGTTTTCAGACGTCTGGTTAGAGTTCAGACGTCTAAGAGGGTTCTGAATATTTCCAGAACCCAAATCCAGACGTCTGGATTAACCCCCAAACGTCTGGAACTGTTCAGTTTTGCCTTTTTGCCTATTTTTTGAGTGAATTTCCAATGTTTATCGATTTTTGTTGATCCGATCAGTTGTTATTACTTTTATCGACTTTGATGGCTTCTTTTTCTGGATTTTTAGGAATATCGATTTTGATGGATTTGGTATCGATTTTTATGGATTTGATTCACGTCATCGAATGTGAATTTTTGGTGATTGATTGTTTTTACAATCGTTTTCTATGATTTGTCACTTCTAAAATACAAAGGTTTTTATACTAGTGGTAAATATTCAAACTTTTTCACAAATATGATTCTAACGTTGCTTTTAATACAAAGCTCATTTTGAAAACTGGTTTTCAATCTATTAATATATACAAACCTTTACCTCAATCGTATGAGAAATCTAATTAAATGACTTAGCAAAACAAGTGATATGAAACGCTTGCGTTTACTTAGTCAGTTAATTCTTGGACTTGTTCGATTGAAATCTTGTGATAATTTTTGAGTGGAAATCTACAATTTGTTCGTAAATACTTAAGTTAAGCCAATGGTTATGTGACATGAAGCTAAACTAATTTATTTACTAGCTTATTGTATTTCACACATTTTATTGATCAATGGTGATCATTTTTATGGTTTACACTAGCGATATGCGATGTCTTTTTGTCCACGTGGGGGACTGTACCTCGTTTTATTGAGCTTCGTCTCATATCTTTTATAGGCTAATGACCTATGTGTTCTTTGGAGTTTCGAATTATTTTTATGGGCTAGCGACCCATGTTCTTTTATGAAGATCGGTTCAGTCGGATGTACCATTATTGTACTACGTCGTTGTTCCGGCTTGTCAGGTTCGTCGGGCGTACCGATATTGTACTACGTCGTTGTTCTGAATTATTCAAGTTTCAGGTTCCTCGGGAGTACCGTTATTATACTACGTCGTTGCACCGGCTCTATGGTTAACGACCATAGGATAGCGACCCGTTTGTGATGCACGTGTTTGTGAGTTTTCATGCTTCCATTTTTGATAGGCCTCCCGCTTTTTTGTGATTTCTGGATTTCTAATGGATGATTTCTAACACTTTTTGTGACTTATATTGATAAGCTGTATCAATATTTGTGGTTTGGTGAAAAAATATAAAGAATATGACATTCTTTTTTGTGTATGAGATTCTTGAGATATTGTATGATTTTTGTTGATGGTTAAACGTATACTTGTCACAGTGCGGCATTATTGTTATCATAAATTTTTGTTATATCTCTTATTCTATCTCATTTTATCAGATGTTTATAGCTAGACTGGTCCGTTTATTATTTTCTTGTTAAATAATACTCAGGTCAGACCGAGGTATTTCAGGTGCTTCTGCTTGAGTTCTTATCAGGGCACGTCATCTGACTTTTGGCTAACTACTTAGCTTAGTTGTTTTTGCTTTTATACATTTAAGATAGAAACTCCTTGACGTATACATATTCTTTTTTTTAGCACTTGTACCTATTCTTTTTTAGTGTAGTGGATCTTGTATTACCACTACTTTGATGTACACTTTTATGTGTTACATTCATATCTGTTTCTGCCTTAGTAATATGAATATCTGTGACTGATTTACGTTATGCTTATTTTATTTGTTTTCGAAGATCACATAGCCACTGTGTAGTAGTTTTGAGTCAGTAATTGATGTGTCATATTTCCTCTTGAAATGAAATGCATGTAATACTATCTAACATATCGGTGCTCGCAAAAAACAATTACACAGATGGTCGCTCCTCAACAGCCTTATTCTTCGTGCTAGTTGACGGCATTACTCCGTAGTGTCATTGGCTAGTGTGAGTATAGAGGTGGGGCATCTCAGCTTGGTATCAGAGCCAAACTTCGAACAAATATAGAATATTATAGCAAGGATCATCATCCTAAGTCTCTCTTAGGAATTGTGCCTTAGGATCTAATTCGAGTCATTGGACCCATTCTATCCTATTTTCTTTTATGATGCCTTGTTTTATCGATCATGATTGTTTGATATTCATTCTGAGAATAACCTTTTTCCTCTTCTTTCTTTCTTAAAGAAGAGAAATGGTTAGACCAGGCCGTCCCAGCGGCGGTCAATCCAATGCTACTCCTCAGGATGGAGTATTCATGTCTGCCTAGTAGCTTTTAGATCTTGTAAAGAATGCTCAAACTGCCGGATCCATTCCAAAGCCTACTCATCCTAAATCTGGGTTTGCACGCTTGTGCAGTGATTATAACAATTTGGGTGGAAAGCCATTCAAGGGTTTCGAAAGCGTTATAGAAGTCCAAGCTTGGCTTAGATCATGTGACCCATCTTTTCTCGCATGAATCTTGTCGATCTCCATCGAGTCCAAATGGCTTCTAGCATGCTCCAAGAAAGAGCATTAGTTTGGTATGAGCTTTTGATTTCATAAATTATTGAAGCGGATCTTACTTAGGAGCAATTCCGGGAAAGGTTCGAATTAAAGTTTGTGCCGAAAGTTGAAAAAGTAACTTTAGCTCGGCGCTTTATTGACCTTGTTCAAGGTGAATCTTCTGTGACGGATTACGTTGCATCTTTTGAATCTCTCTCTAAATATGGCGTCGAGTATATTCATACCCCATTGAAGAAAAATCAGAGGATTATTTATGGATCGAATAAAAACCTCAAAAATCCATTACTTCTGAAATTAGAAGTTTCTTTTGATCAGCTTGTTGATATCTCTCATCGACTTGAAGAGGCGGATAAAGAAAGCGATGTTGAAGTTGTGGGTGCCAAACAGAACTTCAACATCAAGAAGAAGAGGCCAATTAAGTTCAAGCCTATCCCAACAAGAAAGAGAAGTAAGCAACTTCTGTAGCAAAGACTCCTACCTCTAATCATGGACAATGCTACAGTTGTGGTTCTAAGGACCATTATGCTAATGGGTGTCTGAAGCCTCTCTTTTATCGTTATTGCAAAAGTTCACGTCATCTTCTATCTTCATGTCCCAAACTTCCAAGCAAGAAAGAGGGAAAACTAAATGTTGTGCAAGTACCAAGTAATACTTCTCTTGGCCAAGGTATTTCTCATTCTATCCCTGATGGCATTATTACTTTTCGTGATCATGCTATTCGAGTTCTTTTTGACACGGGTGCATCCCCCTCTTTTATATCAAAAGAACTTGTTGATACATTGTCTTTAAATGTTATGTGCTTGATGAATTCTTTGGGAATTGCGAATACGGTTGGTGTATCTGCAACACTCAGTTTGCTTTGTAAAGATGTCGAGATTATTTTATGTGATTATGCTTTCCAAGCCGATTTGCATGTTATGCATTACCTTGGTTTCAGAATGATTTTGAAAATGGATTGGCTTAATCATTATGAAGCCAACATCCTATGTCCCGAGAGGACTATAAATCTTCGACATCCTCAATCTGTTAAGCAGATTTCTATTGTTCTTAAAGATTTGGATTCCAATTTGGTAGCATAGTTATATTCTCTAAATCCATATGATGATGATAATGATGATGAGGAAGATGTCATTTCCCTCATTCACATTGGTTGTGAATTTCCTGGCATATTTGAGCCCATTTTAGGATTACCACCTAAGCGAGCAATAGAGTTCAGAATTAATATAATACCTGGACCTTTACCTATTACCCATCCTCCTTAACTTATATCCAATAAGGAAAACGAGGAGATGCGCAGGCAATTATCCGAATTGGAAACGAAGCAATTTATTCATTCTAGTTCCTCTCCATGGGGAGCTTCAGCTATCTTTGTGAAGAAATCTGATGGAACTATTAGGCTTTGTGTTGACTACCACAAGCTTAACGATCTCACCATCGAAAATAAATATCCTTTACCTTGGATTGATGATCTATTCGTTCAACTTAGCGATGCTAGAGTCTTTTCACGGTTAGACTTAGCAACCGGTTTTCATCAGCTTCATATTGCAGGGGATAGCATTCCTTTGACATCGTTCTGTATTCGATATGGATCTTATAAATGGCTTGTTATGCCATTTGGTTTAACGAATGCTTCAGCTTATTTCGTTGACCTTATGAATCAAGTTTTCAAAGAATTCCTCAATCGATTTGTTCTCATCTTTATAGATGATATTCTTGTTTATTCTAAAACCGAGGAAGATCATGAAAAACATCTTCGGATTGTGTTGGAAACTCTTAGGAGCAATCAATTGAAAGCAAAACTTTCTAAGTGCCACTTTTGGTAATCTCGTGTAAAATTTCTAGGACATATCATTTCTGAATCCAGAATTTCTGTGCATCATTCAAAGATTGAAGCGATTCAAAATAGGAAGAGACTGGAGAGTGTGACGAATTCGTAGCTTTCTTGGTTTGGCGGGCTATACTATCGGTTCATAAAAGACTTTTCTAAAATTGTCGTGCCTCTTACTAGTTTGCCAAAGAAGGAAGTTAAGTACATTTGGTCAAACAAATGTGAAGCTTCTTTTAAAAATTAAAAGAACTCCTTTCTAATGCTCATATTCTTGTGATTCCCGAGGGGAACCAAGACTATTGTTTATGCCAAGACCAGTCATGTTGGTTTGGGAGCCGTTTTCATGCAAAGGGAATGTGTTATTGCTTATGCCTCTAGGCAATTAAAGCCTACTGGGAGTAGATATGCCATTCATGATTTAGAGCTCGCGGCTATTGTCTTCGCCCTTAGAATTTGGCGTCATTATCTTTTAGGAGAGAAATTTGTTCTCTATACAGATCATAAATCTTTGAAGTATTTATTCTCTCAAAAGGAACTTAATTTGCGTCAACAACTTTGGCTCAAGTTCCTTTAATCGTATGATCTTGATATTCTTTATACTCTCTGAAAGGGAAATCGTATTGTCGATGCCCTTAGTCGTAAGCAACAAGTGGTTGTTTCTATGATGATATCTGAGTGGAATGACCTCGAGACTTTGTCCACTTGTGAGATTTGAGATTGTGAACCCAATTCATGTTCATCTCTTGTTTTATGTAGCCTTGAGGCTCATCCTTCTCTTTTTGATCCCATTCTTGGTGCTCAAAAGCATGATCTTGAATTGGATCATTTTAGCCAAAGTTGTAGGGATAGAAATATTGATGCTTTGAAAGATTTTGAAATCGATGCTCGTGGCGGCATTCAAAAATTTGTTAGACTTATCGTGCTAAATATTAGTAATCTTCCTAAAGACATTTTAGAAGATTCTCATCATTCTAAATTTACCATTCATCCTGATAATAGTAAAATGTACGCGGATATGAAACGATTTTATTATTGGGATGGAATGAAATCTGATATTGCTAACTTTATTAAGCGTCGCATGACTTGCCAACTCATTAAGGCCGAGATCAAAGGCCCGGTGGGTTATTGCAACCTTTAGACATTCCTATTCGGAAGTGGGATCAAGTCTCTAGGGACTTTATTGACGGTCTTCCCCATTCTCGTTCGGGTCATAACAGTTTGTGGGTGATAGTAGATAGACTTACAAAATCCTCCCATTTTATTCCCGTTCGATCTAATCGGACCGTACTCTAAACTCTACGTTAAAGAAATTGTTAAATTGCATGGAGTTCCTACTTCTACTGTTAGTGATGGAGATCCATCATTTACTAGTGGATTTTGAAAGAGTCTTTAAAAAGCTTTGGGAACGAAGCTTAATTTTAGCAGCGCTTATCATTCTCAGTCTGATGGACAAACCGAGCATGTGAATCAAACTCTTGAAGATCTTCTTCGTGCATATGTTCTTGATTTTGGTGGAAGTTGGGAAGATCATTTTTCCTTTGTTGAGTTTTCTTATAATAATAGCTTCCAATCTAGTATTGGTATGGCACCTTTCGAGGCACTTTATAGAAGGCCATGCCGATCTCCTTCTTGTTGGCTTGAGGCCGGTGAGAAGCTTGTTTTAGGTCCAGATTTTATTCATGATTCCACAAAAAAGATTGACCTTATTCATAATAGGATAAAAGAAGCTCAAAGTAGACAAAAATCCTATGCCAATAACCGAAGAAGAAATTTGGAATTTTCTGTGGGAGATTTGGTTTTTATTCATGTTTCGCCTATAATGGGTGTTGTGCGTTTCAGTAGATCTAGAAAATTAGCACCTCGATATATTGGTCCATTTTCCATCACCGAACGCATTGGTCCCGTGGCTTATTGCCTCTTATTACCGGCTCAATTTTCTGCTATTCATGACGTTTTTCACGTCTCTCAACTACGAAAATGCCTTATGGATTTCGATTCTATTCTTGAGCCCAGTGTTATTGAAAAAATTAAAGTTTCACTTAATTTGACTTATGTGCAACATCCTATTCGTATCATTGCTTTGGTGTTTAAACGCCTTCTAAATGAAAATGTTCCTCTTATGATCCTCAAATCCTAAGGATTGCTCTTGGAAATCCAGAGAATTCATCGAGCTAACACATCCGAACTTACTCTCTCGAGCTCTTTGAGGTGAACTCCTTATTTCAAATTTTCTTTTGTGTTGATATGCTTTTATAGTTGTTATTCTTTGTTTTCTTTTTAATTATTGCATGGACGTAATTTCTTTAAGGAGGGGAGTCTGCAACAACCTGCATATTTTACGATTGTATAATTAAATGATTTATTTAAATATAGCATCGTTAGTCGGAATTAAAGTCTGAAATGCTACTTTCTGTAAACATTAGAATTAGGACTCGAGACCATTTCCATTGAGTTCAAAACGGCTTTTGCGATCTTTTTGAGTATAAACGTCGATATGTTTGGAGTTGAGTTGAATTGTGCTATTTTTCTATTGGGCTTTGGGTTTGGATTTCGGCCCATTAACCCAACATAACACCCTAACTCCACCCCTTCTCCTCTTCATTAATTCTATTTTTCCTAACACTTCAAGCTAAAGTAAAAATGGGGAAAGAGAAAAGAAATCGAAATTCCTAAACCCTAGTTTTGCTAGGAAATTCAAATTCAAGTTTCAAAATCAAAGAGAAGCTTAGGTAAGCATCCTCTTCTTCATCTCCACTTCAAGCTCTCTCCAATTTTTCAAAAATTCCTAAACCCTAACTTAGAAAATATTTGCATTTGATCATAGATTTGAGCTTCTAGTGTTGAAGTTGAAGAGTGGTTGATCATTCCTTTGTTTTAGAGCTTCTCATTTGTTGTGTTTTTGAGTTTAAAGGTGAGTTCTTGAAGTCACATCTATGTCTATAGATTTCATTGTTGTTAAGCATGAATTCCTAACATCTATTTATGTTCATTTGCTTTTGATTTAAATTGATTTGGTGCATTATCCAAATTTTGATGTTTTGAAGTAAAAATCTTTAAAGATCCTATCTTGGATATTTGGACACGTTATTTGGGGTGTATTGAAGAGCCTATAGGACTGGGTTATCGCTTGGCATAAATCCCTAGCCTCTGTCGTTCATCCGATCACTTCCGAATCTATTTGGCCATCATTGGCCTAGGCAAAATGTTGCCCAGATCAGGCAATCAGACGTCTGGTTGATCAAGTCCAGACATCTGGTTATGGTCCTGGCATAAAATAAAAATGGCAGAGACTTGGACCAAACGTCTGATCTAAACCTACCAGACGTCTGGTTAGTTTTCAGACGTTTGGTTAGAGTTCAAACGTTTGGGAGGGTTCTGAAATATTTCCAGAACCCAAATCCAGACGTCTGGATTAACCCCCAAACGTCTGGAACTGTTCAGTTTTGCCTATTTACCTATTTTTGAGTGAATTTCCAATGTTTATCGATTTTTGTTGATCCGATTAGTTGTTATCACTTTTATGGACTTTGATGGCTTATTTTTCTGGATTTTTGGGAATATCCATTTTGATGGATTTGGTATCGATTTTTATGGATTTGATTCACGTCATCGAATGTGAATTTTTGATGATAGATTGTTTTTACAATCGTTTTCTGTGATTTGTTACTTCTATAATACAAAGGTTTTTATACTAGTAGTAAATATTCAAACTCTTTCGAAAAAACGATTTTAATGTTGCTTTTAATACAAAGCTCATTTTGAAAATCGATTTCTAATCTATTAGTAAATACAAACCTTTACCTCATTCGTATGAGAAATCTAATTAAACGACTTAGTAAAACAAGTGGTATGAAACGCTCGCGTTTACTTAGTCGGTTAATTCTTGGACTTATTCAATTGAAATCTTGTGACAATTTTGAGTGGAAATCTACAATTTGTTCGTAAATACTTAAGTTAAGCCAGCGGTTATGGGACATGAAGCTAAACTCATTTATTTACTAGCTTACTATAATTCACACTTTTTGTTGATCAATGGTGATCATTTTTATGGACTACACTAGCAATATGCGATGTCTCTTTGTCCACGTAGGGGACTGTACCTCGTTTTATTAAGCTTCGTCTCATATCTTTCATAGGCTAACGACATGTGTGTTCTTTGGTGTTTCGACTCATTTTTATGGGCTAGCGACCATATTCTTTTATGGAGTTCGGTTCAGTCGGATATAACGTTATTATACTACGTCGTTGTTCCAGCTTATCATGTTCATCGGGCTACCGATATTGTACTAAGTCATTGTTCCAAATTATTTGAGTTTCTGGTTCCTCGGGCATACCGTTATTATACTACGTCGTTGCACCGGCTCTATGGTTAGCGACCATGGGATAGCGACCCGTTTGTGATGCACGTGTTGGTGAGTTTTCATGCTCCCATTTTTGATAGGCCTTCCCTTTTTTTGTGATTTCTGGATTTCTAATGGATGATTTTTAGAACTTTTGTTTCACCAATTTTTGTGATTTATATTGATAAGCTATATCGATATTTGTGGTTTGGTGAAAAATATAAAGAATATGACATTCTTTTTGGTGTATGAGATTCTTGAGATATTGTATGATTTTTGTTGATTGTTAAATGTATACTTGTCACGGTATGGCATTATAGTTATCATACATTTTTGTTATATCTCTTATTCTATCTCATTTTATATGATATTTATAGCTATACTGATCCATTAATTATTTTCTTCTTAAATAATACTCGGGTCAAACCGAGGTATTTCAAATGCTTCTGCTTGACTTCTTATCAGGGTTCGTTATCTGACTTTTGGCTAACTGCTTAGCTTAGTTGTTTTTGCTTTTATACAATCAAGATGGAGACTTCTTGATGTATACATATTCTTTTGTCTAGCACTTGTACCTATTCTTTTATGGTGTAGTGGATCTTCTATTACCACTACTTTGATGTACACTTTTATGTGTTATATTCATATCTGTTTCCGCCCTAGTGGTATGAATATCTGTGACTGATTTACGTTATGCCTATTTTATATTTGTTTCCGAAGATCACGTAGCCACTGTGTAGTAGTTTTGAGTTTGTAATTGATGTGTCAGATTTCCTCTTGAAACGAAATGCATGTAATACTATCTGACATATCGGACTCGCATAAAGCAATTACACAGATGGTCGCTCCTCAAAAGCCTTATTCTTCATGCTATTTGACTGCATCACTCTATAGTTTCCTTGGCTAGTGTGAGTATAGAGATGGGGCGTCTCAGAGTTGTTGCTGGTTGTAGATGTATGATCTAAAGTTGTTGACTGCGGAAGATGTTGTTACTTGTGATAAGGCAGATGGTAGAAGGTTTGAAGTGCTTTCAAAATTTGATGGTAGAGGGGTGGGTTTGGTTTGTAAACAGAGAGGGTTTGAAAGTGTAGTGACTGGAGATGTAACAGTGTCTAAAAGTTTGTAAACAATTGAAAATGGAGAACTTGGAAATTACAGAGAATGGATTGCAAAATGAAATGTAAACTGAAAATGAAAAGAGATAACACAATATAACCATCAACAATATAAACCAAGATGTTGTGTACACTCCAAGATGTAAGAGTCAAAACAGAAATGCACAAAGAAATATATATATATTTAAGTAAAATAAAATAGTGAAGAACAACAAGCAAACAATAAAAATTGGCAACAAAAATCAAACAACAAACACATAAAAAAAATTAAAATGCAAAACAAACACATAAAATAAAACACGCAATAAAAATTAAACAAAAATAATTCGAAGAACTAAAAATAAAAATCAAATCAACTCCCCGGCAACGGTGCCAAAAACTTGTTTAACTATGGAAATTCTATCGAATTAGAAAACCGTCGAAAAATTTATAATAAAATTTATACCGCAAGCGCACAGCGTACTATCATAGTACGTGGCTAGTGCGGGTCGATCCGTAGGGAATTGTTTATTTTAAATTTCTATTAAATCAAATTAACCAAATATTTAGAGAGTGATTAGCTAAACAATTGAGAAAAATGACAAACTAGCAAAAGAAAATAGATAAAAAATGTGAGAGTGTAAAGGCAAATTAGAGATAAATCCACTCTCTAGATCACATAGTTCAACACAGCATGAAATTATGATCTCTCTTTTTTGGTCATTAGTTTGTTTAATTGATGTGCTTATTATAAGTATGGCCTATTTATGCTATTAATTAGCTCAACATAAGCCATCAAACCATGACACACCATTTAAACCACTTTTCATTCTCATGAAATATGACAACAAAATAATTTCAACATTCACTTCATTACCATCATCAAAATGAAGAGGTAAATATTGTTTGTGATTGTTTAAGTATAGCCTATTTGTTATGAACAACATAGACTATCAAATTCAACATGAAACAGTAAATCCTATCAACATTCGTTTAAGCATAAAAGAGAGCAATAATTATCAAAATGTTGAAGCTGCATGATTAGAGGCTTCATTACCCCTAAATTGAAGGGATTAGCCTCTCATTTGTGTTATCATATCAACACAAGTAGCATGCAACATGAAAGAAAAAAGAAAAGGAAAAAGAGAGCAAAGTAAAGAAGAGCTATTCTACTTACATGAAAAATAAATCTAAATCCACATTACTAATAAGAAAAGAAAAGAACATGTAGTTAAAAGGAAACCATAATTAACATTACATAAAAAGGGAAAAATACATAAGATGAAAATGGCTAAGTAGCCATGAAAAAAAGAAGAGAACTTAATTTATTTTTGAGCTAAAACTAACTAAGAGGAAGAGGGTTACATGAAACATGAGGCGTATTTGTACAAGTTAGAAATCCTAATGTATATTTTTGGGGAATGCCCAAAATGCCCTTGTAGGAAGTGTTGTGGCCAAGTTTTCATTAGCTTCAGTAATCACCCTTTAAGTGTGCATGAAAGTGTAATGTCCATTAGCATGTGGATTAGCTTCAAATTTGTACATAAAGGAAGGTGGGTAGGTGTGGTCCTCAAGGATCATGGTTTTTAATTATTTCCATCTCCATTCCTTTTTATTCACTCTTGTGCATGTATATATCTTCATAAAGCCATTTGTATACGAAGCCAAATTCCAACAAAATAATATAGAAATTTCCAACTAAATTTTCTCAAATTAATATATGCACAAAAATGACCATTTTGCCTCTATATGGAGATGAATATGTGATAATTTGAAAAATAATTTGAATTTGGATTAAGCAAGTTAAAGTACCCGATATGATCATTTATTTAATTTAGATAGATTAAATATGGTGGTAAAAATATGCACATTTACGTGCACATCATTTACATTCTTCTTCCTTCCTTAAAAGAATTTCAACCCCAAAATTCAACCACATAAATATCCAATATTATTCAAAAGTTTGTATGATGTTCATAGATCATGCATATGTAAAATCTGATTCGATCTCTATTAAAATACATAACTTCACTTCGGAAGAAGTATCGCTCACCCGACCTCCCTGGTGATGACTTCGATCAGGCTCTGAAGCATAGAGAATAGAAAATTTGCATAACAATGGCTTAAAAAGGTTAAAAATGTTGCGTCGAACAAGCACAAAATGGCTATTTATACAAGCCATAAGAAAGTTATAAATAAACATCAAGCCATACTAAAATTACTCATCTTTATCCCAATCATAGGAACCTTCTCTTCCTCCTGTTGGTTCACGTATGACGGGTCCTCCTGTTGGTGGTCTGTACGCTCTTCCTCCTTGGCCACCACTAGCTCCGCTTGTGCTGCTACTTGTTTGCTTTTCGGATGACGTCCATGTAAACGTAGGTGCTGGACGTTTGCCGTGAGATGTCGAAGCAGTAGTGGTGCTTGAGCACGAGATTGCATCCCATACCTTGTTGAAGAATCCTTTGATTTTGTCAAGCTTGTGATCTACCTTTTTAAGACGAGTATCAATAATTTGTTGATTTCTTGATAATATCCCCAATGATTGGTTGGTAGTAAAGCTTGGGTCAACAAGACGAATTTCATCATCTTGCTCGAAATGTTCTTCATGGTGAGGTTGTGGAGGTTGTTGTTCTTGATGCCTCGCTTCCCATTCGGCGAGTGATATTATGCGAGGAGGTCGAGATGGGAGTTGCATTAGGCTTATGATCCGGTGGTTAATTTGATGGACCATTGTATTCTCCGACTCGGGTAATGGCGTATCGACATTGAGGAGAAGTCGCATGATGTATTCTCCAAAATAGATAGTTCGCATTTTGCCATTATTAAAAGTGAGAAACTCATCAACAATAAGTTGTACCCAATTGACTTGTATATTGCCAAAAATAGCATATATAGCTCGATAATTAATTGGGTAGACAACTTCGTACGAGCCCGTGCGTGGAGTAATTTTTCTCATTAGAGATTTGTGAAGGATTCTTGCTATAGGTCGAAGAGAGGTGGACTTAAAATCTCTAAAGTTGATATTATCATCCATAAATCGATGGATTATGTTATCGCGAATTTGTGGATTGAATTCTATCTCGTCTAGCTTTCTTCCGACATTTGGTGATTCTAGAATGTGTGCTATTCTATCTAAGGAAAACCAAACTTTCTTTCCACATACCATACTCCAAACACTATTGTTTGGATTTCTTGGAGTTTGGTGTCAAAGATTAAGGTTAGCATAAAATAATTTGACCATTATATGATTTATGGCATGGTTATTTTTTTCAAATCCAAAAGAGAAGTTAAACCTGCTTGATCGGTTAACGTTTGGATGTTGTATGTTTGAAAGCTTTGGAAATCAATGAAGGAATGCTCGAAAATACGGGAATTCTTCATCTTATTCCACCTAGTGACAGCTACTCCAGCGTAAAGCCATTGCGCTATTTGAGCATCAATTGGCTCGGAGGAAGAAGAAGAGGAAGCTCTTGATCTCTTTGGTGCCATTTGAGTGAGATTTGAGTGAATTTTAAGGAATTGGGGGCTAGGGTTTTGAAAATAATTGGGGAAGAAACTGTTTTGGAAAGTAAAAAGTGAATGGATATGTAAAAAATTGGTGGATAAAAGGGGAAAGTTGCCTGGGAATTGGCGTTCAGTCGACTGAATAGACTATTCAGTCGACTGAATTGAAGACCAAAAATTTTCTGGGTTGAATTCAGTCGACTGAACAGGGTTTTTAGTTGACTGAATTTTTGTCTGAAAGTTTCTGTTTGTATTTCAGTCGACTGTGTAAAGGAATCAGTCGACTGAATTATAAAAAAATTTGCTTTCTGCCTTAAGTTCAGTCGACCGAGCTGGGGGTTTCAGTCGACTGACCCATGTATTTTTTTGTTCTTTGTTAATTTTGAAAGTAAACACTTTATTTAAAGAAATAATTACAATTATATAGATGTAACACCATGAATAGATTTCAAAACTACCTATTTCTTAGGAGATGGACTTGGAGTCTTTTTCCCCTCATTCTTCATATAATTTATATCCCATGAATTTGGAATATATTGAGGCGTCTTAGGAGACATCCAAGGATTCACAGGATCGACTGGTGTACGGTAAGATGAAGACGGATCGAGTGAACTAATGGGGCGAGGTAGGGGTTCAGCCACTTCGTTCTTTTTTTAGCCACAAAAGCATAAACCGATTTGCTCTAGGAAGCTTAATCGTCTAGCCGTAACTTTTGGTTCGAAGTATAATTCTCGTTGAAGATCTATTTGTTGTTGTTGAAAGTGATGAATTCCATCAATCTTTCTTTTCGTGTCTGGAGAAATAAAGAGTCAGCGTTTTATCTACTTTTCCAATTTTAAATCCTGAATTTAATAAATAACTTTTAAGTCTTTCATACCAAGCACGAGGTGCTTGTTTAAGACCATATAGCGCTTTCTTTAATTTAAATACATGATCCGGATATTTTTCATGTATAAATAAAGGAGGTTGTTCTACATATACATTTTCTTTAATAAAACCATTTAAAAATGCACTTTTAACATCCATTTGATAAAGTTTAAAATTGTGAAAACATGCAAAGGCTAATAGTATACGTATTGCTTCAAGTCTTGCAACGGGAGCAAAGGTTTCTTCAAAATCAATACCTTCTTCTTGATTATACCCTTGTGCTACTAGTCTTGCTTTATTCCTTGTTATATTACCTTGTTCGTCTACTTTATTTTTGTAAATCCATTTTGTTCCTATTACTGATTGATTATTAGGACGGGGAACTAATTCCCAACCATCGTTACGTTCAAATTGATTTAATTCTTCTTGCATTGCGATAATCCAATAATCATCTGTTGATGCTTATTTAGGATTTTTAGGTTCTATTGATGAAATGAAAGCTACATGGCCCATTTGATTTAGTTGATTTCTTGTCCTAACTTGAGAATTTATTTCTCCTATTATATTTTGAGTTGGATGATCTCGTAATATTCTAGGAGGAGATCTTAGTTCATTATTACTATTTTCAAGGTTTGTTTGTTCTATATTTATCAATTCTTCATCATCTTTTATATTAAATTTTTTATTAAATTTTTCATCAAAAGATATATGCAAAGTTTCTTCAATTATGTTTGTTCGTTTATTAAATACTCGATATGCTTTACTTCGTTCTGAGTATCCTACGAAAATTCCTTCGTCGGCTTTTGGATCGAATTTTCCTAGTTGATCTTTTGTATTTAAAATGAAACATTTTGATCCAAATATTTTAAAATAAGATATATTCGGCCTTTTGTTATTAAATAGTTCATAAGAAGTATTTTTAGTTAATGGTCTAATTGATATTCTATTTAATACATAACATGCAGTAGCAACGGCTTTTGCCCAAAAATGTTTTGGTAGAGAACATCCATTTAATAATGTTCTTGCGCATTCTTGTAATGTTCAATTCTTTTGAGTTTCAATTTCTTGACTTAAAAGTGATAATTGAGTTTCCGAATTTGAATAAGATTCTTGAACTTTTTCAAGTTCTTCTTCAAGAATTTCTTTTCATCATTTAACATATCTCTCTCAAACTCAGCTTTGTTTTGATTTTCATGAATTTCCTTAATTTTCTTTTTAAGAATTTTTATTGTGCTTAAAAGTTCAGTGTTTACTTCAATTAAATCATCGAAAGTTAAATTACTTACCTCAGAATCTTGAGCCATGAAGCATACATTTGCCTGTTCATTGTCGCTATCACTATCATTTTCGGATGAAGATGAATCTGAATCGTCCCATGTTACAGAAAATGCCTTCTTTTTGAATTTATCCTTCTTGTTTTTGTTATTGAAGCTTTTCTGATTTTCCTTCATTTGTTCTTGACAATCTTTTTGCATGTGTCCTTTCTTGTGACAATTGAAGCATTCTATATTTGAGGATGAAGGTTTGTTCAAGAAATTATTTTTGAATCCGTTTTTGTTTCCTTTTCTATACTTTAAGAATTTCTTGAAATTTTTGGCTATAAATGTTAGATCCTCATCTTCAGACTCCGATTCTTCCTTTTCCGCATTAAAAGCAACATTCTTTCTTTCTTGAGCTTGATCTTTCTTAGCTTGCATATTTACTTCATACGACATAAGATTTCCAATCAATTCTTCTGGTTTCATTGTAGATAGATCATTTCTTACTCGATTGCTAGTACTTTTCTCTCCCATTCATCAGTGAGTGAATTTAGAACTTTAGACAAAATGCCAAAATCCATGTATTTTTCTCCTAGTCCTATTAAGGCATGATGAATGTCTTGAAATCTGGAGTACATATCATTGATGGATTCATTTTGTCGCATTCTAAAGTTTTGGAATTGGTTCTTCGGCATGGATATCTTTGTTTGTTTAACTTTGTTTGTGCCTTCATGTATGACTTTAAGTGTTTCACATATCGGATATGCAGTAGTACATATGCTAACACGGTTGAATTCATTTCTATCCAGGGCGCAAAATAGCATATTCATAGCTTTGGCATTTGCACTAGCTTCATTCTTGTGAGTTTGTGTCATGTAGGATAATCGGTCGTGGGTACAACAAACTCTGCTTGAGTGGCATTCCAGGCTTCGAAACTTGTTGCTTGCATATAAATCCTCATCCTTGTAGCCCAATAGTTGTAGTTTAGTCCATTGAATAGGGGGGTCTTTGGGTAGATTGTCCTTCCGCAAATGTAGAACTATAGGCAGATGTTGTGCTTGTACTTGCGTTATTTTCCATATTATCAATATGTCTGATAACGGTGTTATGGTTATAGGACAATGTGCAAAGCTAAAGGAAGATCGATGAAGACCAAACAAACATAAGTATGATTTTTATATAGGTCTTAGTCTAGATTTATTGTTAAAATCTATCCTCAAGAGGCTTGCACGAACACTAGAACACATTTTATGAACTTCATTTTTATTTAAACTTTCACTGTGCATATTTTAGTAGTTCAGTCGACTGAACAGGAATGGCCAGTCGACTGAAACTGGTACACATATATAAACATGCACAGTTTCAGTCGACTGAACTTCCTGCACAGTCGACTGAATTTGTTCCTAAAAATTTTACTTCATATTTTCAGTTGACTGAATTCCCTGCTCGGTCGACTGAATTTGAACCTGCGAATTTGCTCTGAAAAGACACTTTCTTCCTCCCAAGAGTTGCAACCATTCTCCAATGGAAATGGAAGCATCTCTTGTTTGCAACCTTTGACAACAAATGCACCTCTTCTACAAGTATAAATACATGACTCTAACATCATTCAATTTACCGAATTCTCTTGCTTTAATCTTACTACTTTCTTGATCATATTCTTTAGATATTCTCAAAGCAATCACCAATCTATTGCTTGAATCACTGTTTTGTTTATAACATTCTTTTGATTCATAGCAATTCACATTTCCTAAATCTTCACAAACACATTGCATACTCTCGAGGATAAGATTATAGGAATATTGTACTACATTAGACTCGCTAGTGTTGACAAGAACACAACAAGTCGAATATTGTTTTTCAGTAATTGAGTTGAAGTCCTCTTCGGTAGTTGAGGCAAGAAATCCCGTTCGGTTGTTCGGGTAAGTTGTAAACCTATTCCTCCAGGTTAAGTGAGGGTTGTTAGTAGAATTCCTAAGAGAAGCTTAGGGACTGGACGTAGGACAAGAGGTCCAAACCAGTATAAAGTCTTGGTGTCTACTTTACTTATTGCTTGTCATTATTTATCTATATCATTCCGCTATTCCATATTATACGATCCTACCGCATAGGCCCCTCTTTCAGGCTCCTTGATTAGGAACCCCATTCTCATTATATAGCCTTATACTATGATAGAAACCATATCAAGAACCCTCATCAAGTGTTGACCATCAAGAATCGAGTGATAGATCCTTTGAAATGCTGCGAAACATCTTAAATTCATGTACTCAAATTTTGGATCAAAACTACGTGAAAAAGAGAAATGATCTACGTTCAACTTACGCACTTAGCCATATTGTTTATCACTAATACCAATTCTTTTTTGTTAAATTTATTTATGAAAACGTTTCATAAAAACTAAACTTAAGTTTAATCCATATAATACCCTACTGTGTCCCAAGAGTATATACCACTATCTTGTTCAAATTTTTCCAATTTGAATTTATTTCCATTAAGTAAACTCAAGATCCAAATATCCAGTCTTATTCCAAACTCCATTTTAAAATGAAACTATATATTTAACCATAGAAAACGCGTACATATAGCCAGAATTACCCCAAAATGATAATACAGAACCGCGTACTACCAAATAATATCATATATTCTGTGACCAAGAAGGGTAATAATTAAAAGAAGTGCTTACCATCCGAACACATCTCTTTCCCATCTTTCGTTTTTTTTGAGCCACTCGAACTAGTTAACTTAAAAATACTTCTTCCATTTCAAAATCCACTTTTTGAAACAATACTTCACATATTTCCAAACAAATAGCTTTAACAACATATCTATAGCCAACTTGCTTTGGGTTCTTCGAATTTGAACTCGTTTCGATCATACAATGACAAAGAGAATAATTTACTAAGTGCACTACAACGTTCACCTAGGCAAACATCCGATTATCACTTAGAAGATTATTTGGGTCATCATAAAAAAATTGAAATTCATTTCCCACCCCAATCAAAGAAAATATCCTTACTTGAAAATTTTCTTTTTCAAAATATTTACACTTAGAAATATTTTCAAGTAAAATTATTATTACATTTCTCTTAAAACATGTGAAATCTTCTTTAAGACTCCGAGATTTAAATCCTCAAAGTCCTTTTATTTATAAAACAAATTTTTATAAACCAAATTTATTTAAAATCACTTATTATACAAAATCATTTCTCAAATATTTATTCCCAAAATATTCTAACTTTGAATAAACATCATTTATTAAAATCAAATTTTAACCCAACATTTATATCGAACGCCTTATAATTAAATTGTGAAACTTAAGTCACAAGGTGTTCGTTTTAATGTTCCCATAATTTTACCTACCCAACCCATGTTATAGAAAGATAAATTACTTATAAATCAACAAAAAATAGTCAATGCACCAAAAATGGATGGGATGACTAATCAAACCTTAAGTGATAATAATTGAATATTATCATTTTCTAACAAAGAAACACACCAAAACTATATTAACTTTTAAAAATTATCCTTTTATATATATAATATACTCCTAGTAAAATTATTTCATTTACCAATTTAAAACAATACTATGTTGGTTGGCCTTGTTCAAGTGTTTAGGAATCCCTATTGATAAAGCAGCCGGATGCATTGACCATAATTCATAAACCACTCAACTAATCAAACAAAATAATATTAAAAAAATTATATTACTAACAAATACATACTTTTAAATATACACTCATACTCATTCTAGGGTGTTACTAACCCTATCTCAAATGAGTTTACTCTACCAGGGCTAAGGTTCTCGCTTAATCATCGGCTCTGATACCAAATATAACAACTTGCCTTTTTGATCCTCAGAAGTCGACACTAATACATCCACGATATTCACGTGCCGAACATCCAAGTGCTAGGAAGACAGATTGTTGGAATGAAAGAAAAGAAAAGGACAGAACACAATCTCATAACGTGACGAGTAATCTATAATATATCAATGAACTTTGCAGAAAGAAAAACTTTTAAATACGTACATCAATCAAAGTAAAATTATCACATCAAACCTGGACAGTTATAACAACCAGCCCTTATAATTTCAAATAAATACAACAAGAACCAAATAGCAGAGACAAAAGAAAATATGGGAATACGTCTTTGAGGATCCAGCTTATCTCCGGAAGCTCTAAAGTGTCCAGCTAAATCGAAAAATATGCTCAGGCTAACTCAAGCATTATAAGAAAAATAACGCCTGGATCAATCTAATAAAACTAGCATGAGAAACATACGTCATATGGATTTTAATGTTATAAAACCTTTCAAAATAAAGGTATCTCATAAGACCACGTCGCATATAAACACGGATGGCTTTTTACCTTATGATGACTAAATAATTTCATTGGAAATCTTTAGATATTATAATAATGTCTAGGGTAAAATAAATATTAATCATACCCAAAATTGTTACATCAGTTAAATTCCAGCATAACAGGTATACACTAAGTCCGAAGAGCACTTATTGGAGAATGGGTTCCAATAATGAAAAGGTTAGGGTCTACCTTCTATACAGTACACCTCTAGAGAAAATGTACCGAGGTTACCTTAATTTTCAAATTTGCTACTTAGGACCGGCATACCCCTTACTGGATAGAACTGAATATGATCACCCCTTGGTTGGGCTCACAACCATACCAGGCCCGAAGCATACATAAATTCATAAATACCCATCTAGACCAGGCAACAACCATTCCCTAATAGGAGTAACCCGCATAGCCCTGCTGCACGTCCTTGCTTAAGTCATTTACCAGTTGTGAGGCCTAAGGCTACAGTTACCTATTATAGAAAATCCCACTTGGAATGCTAACAATGCCCTTCGGGCAACATGCAATGCCAGCATCCATCCATACAAATTTGTTTTGGGGCTAAACAAAACCAAAGGCACTACTTCTACTACATTCATTTTGAAATCACCCTCAGGATTAGTTGTTAGTAGCCCTTGCACTTCAGAGATCTCTATCTTCAATTTCATCATCTTCAAGATGTCTTTAATTCGAACACTTATGCTAGTTCGAAGGGTTTTTTTGGATATATATCATATTCCAGTCTCTTCAAACCAACATTCGATAGTTTCTGGTAAACTCAACTCCATTTTTTTAGAAATAATCAAACAATACATAAGAGGGAGATCACCTCCTAACCATTTATATTGATTGATTTTCTTATCATTTGTCATAGGAGAACAAAACGAGATTTATATGCATAGTAAAGCATCATGGAAGGTGACCATGAAGACTGGCATTTTCGACCCTCGAAGATCGATCCAAATACATCCTCGTGCCGCAAATCTAAGTGCTGGAAAGCGCGATTGTTAGGGGAAAAAGAAAATAAAGATAAAATAGAGTTTTACATGAATGGAATAACATATGATGAAATAACAGAATTTTACATGAATGGAATAACATATATTATTTCAATATAAAATCTTTACGAGGGAAAATTTTGAATACAATATCAAAGTCTAACCTGGATTTAGCCTGGACAGTTATAAACCCTAAGTCCTTATAAATGTAAAATCCATACGTAGTTGAAGATCTTTAGTTTTCCTCTAGAAACTCCATGCATCTTTAACTACATCAGAAACTGCTCGGATCTGACCCGAGTATTAAAAATATCTGGATCAGGCTTGATAAACCAACATGAGATACTCAAAAATTTTAATACTGATATTAATAAAAAAAACCTTTGAAAATAAGGGTATTTCATATGAACACGCCCATACGTAAACACGGATGGGTATTTAACTTATGATAACCAAAATACTTTATATGGAAAATCACTTCGATATTATTATTAATGACATTAGTTTGAAAAGACTTTCAAATAAATATATATACAAAGAAAGTAGCAATACCCGGACTATGATAATTCGAACTTAGGTAAACGAAGTTTACCGGATCGAATATATGATACAAAAGGGGCAGCTGAAATATTTGCAAAGCATTACTGCTATTTTGGGGCTACAATCAAAACCGTAAGGCTTGTTTTGGGATTGGATTACCAACATGATAGGGAACTAGTGCCTTTTCCTTCGACCCACGATTAGCAACCATAGTCCTTGGAAGCCATATCGCTTTTTTCAAGCTAGCCACTTGGAACTGTACTTGCTACACTACCAATATCCGGTAGTCTTATCACTTTTCACAAGCTTGCAACTATATAAAAAATGGGGAAATAGATGTTAAGGATCCAGATTCCACTGGACTCCTCCATACTCATACAACCGATAGCTTGAAATTTATGTCTTGCGGACCACATAATTACCTGTATCTTTAGGATATGAGGCTCGTGAGGCTGTACTCAATTTCTTCAAAGCCACGCTTTGCTTTTAACAAAGCCACGCTTTGTTCTTCCACAAAGCACATTCCACTTAGAATGCCACATTGACATTCCTTAATCACACATATGATTTCTACAAATGTACAACTCCTAAGCTCGTATGTCTCAGGAAATGGTGTTAAGCTAAGAGAAGTTGCCTTCTTCGCCACCAAGTAGATAATACATTGATAGAGGTCAATTAACATGATCATAAATGCATTGTCAAACATTCATACATACAAGTTCGTTCTGGGATTGAATAAAACCGAAGCACTCCACCTACCACTTTCTTTTTTTGGGAATCAACTCTAGGATCGGTAATGAGTAGTCCATGTAATCCAAAGATTTCAAAACACGATAGGACCACTGCTATAATAAATGTCTCTATATTGGGAGCTACCTAGAGAAAGTCAACAAGCAGTCTTTCCACCATGGAGATCTCTGGTCTTCAATACGATGAAGATTTCAGAATGCAGACATCATTGCCATATAAATATAATATGGGGTAAACCACTGGGATTCATGAAATCAATCCCTCCATTTTGAAGATCCCGGTCTCCAATAATTATCATCTTCAACATGTCTTCACTTCCAAATGTATACATTGGTTCGAAGTGGTTTTCGGATAGGAGTTACTTAAACCTGACTCCAGTTCCTCCGAACCAGTCATCGATTAAAAAGATGTTAAGTTCATATATGACTATCAATCATCATTCAATTTAATTCAACATTTTGTTCATTCATAAATGTCTCAAAGAGAAATATTATTTTAATTTATTCCATTTATCTTCTTAACAGTGTATGAAATCATTAAGCCTCATTTATCAAATCATTTGGTTATATAAATCCCTTTTTAAATCTTAGAATAATTCTAAATCGTTTCACTTTTTAATTAGGAAAAATATTTCCAAATTATTTATTTAAATATAAATCAATGATTTCCCATATTCAGATCATAACATTTTAATGGGTCAAAAACAATGTTATTTAAGACATAGTTTATCGTAACCCCCAAACCAATTTTGTATTGAGTAAAAATTAGACTAATCATACCCATATTGAATTCTGTATTCAACTCGTAAAATTCATGGAAAAATGGTGGAATCGTCTTTTAAATTCAAGCGGTAGTACAAGTTACCTTAATACAAAGTTTGATTAAAATATCCTTTATACTATTAAAAATTTGGTTCAATTAACTCTTTTGAAAATTCCTTACTTTTGGAAAAACTTAAATGTGACTTTTATTAGAGTATCTGGGTTTTCCCTTCGATCTGTTCCACCCCTCATCTAAAAGAAAAAATAGAGGCCAGGTAAGTTCAGAGCGTCGGTTGCTCCATTCCTAACCTTAGTAACACACCTTGTTTTACTGTTTAGATCTCACATATATGACAAATGTCTTAGTCGTTTTCGCATACTCCTTTCACTTATAGAAATGATTTATAAAACTTCCAAATCATTACTTAAAACACATAATTATTATTTTCAAAACCATTATAAAAGATATGAAAAAGAATGGTTAAGTTAAAAATTATATTTCATAAGTTATTTAAAACTGCTGCAAAAAGTGTTTTAAAAGCTATATTGATCAAAACGACTTTTCTATCTTTTGGAAATTGATTTATATAACTCAAATTTCATTTCAAAATTTTTAAAAGATATATAAAATTTATTTCATATTTTTAAAAATTTTAAAATATTCATTTTAAATCAATTTTAAATTCGGGTTTTAATTGTAAAACCGTAATTTTTCTATAAACTTTTTTTTTGACTTTTTTCAAAATTTACAAGAAATCTGAATTTTTTCTTCACTAAAAAATATGAATATAATAGCCCAAAAATTTCTTATCTCGAATGATTTCAAGCGATATTCCATTCTCTACACTTATTTGAATTTTACGGCGTGAAATCACGAACTACCATTATGCGACGTGCCTAGTTTTGACTTGTTTTTCAGTTTCTTTTCAAACTTCATGGAAACACTTTTATACGTTCACAAAACATTTCTAAACCATTTTAAACTTATTTTAAACAATATTTAAATGTTTCAAACTTATATATCATTTCACTCCATATTATTATATTATATTATTATAATATCATTTTCAACCTTTTTAGATATTTTAAAATGATTAAGAGGCTAAATAATCCCATACACATATTTATACAGATTTAGTTCTCATTAAATTAACTATGGTTAATTACTAACCATTTCTCTTATCATTTATCAAACCAAGTAATGACCATATTAACAGCCACATATTCAAACAAGTAATCAACCAAGTAATCACAAGTTTAATCATCCAATACATATTATATTTTCGTATCATTAAACTTGCAATTATTTAGAGATTAATTAGTAAATTTAAATGTGAGTACTCACTATAACCAATGCTCCTCCTTCCTAAGCTCTAGAAAATCCAGCAGAGATTCCGCATTTTTTCAAATTTCCTCCTAACTCCTCGGAATAAAATCAGCAGTATTTTAACGGCACTTCTTCCTTTTTTTCCTTGCTTTGGAGTTCCTCGAACTCCTTCCTTCTCTCTTATAGGGCTTGGCCTTGGCTAGGGGTAGGCATGGCCATGCTTTTGGATGGTGGCGTGCTCGACCAAAGGGTGGTGATGGTAGGGCCGTGAGCAAACAAGGGGTGGAGGAGGTGTTTGGCTAGTGTTTGGAGGTGGTTTGACTTTGTATATATAAATATATATAAAATTTATTTTATTTTCTATTTATTTTTCCATTATTTTTCCTAAGTGGGAAGCCATAGAAAAGCATATGAAAAGAGAAGAAGAAGGTGAAAATTTGTGTGAAAGAAAGCGAGGATGAAGTGGGCAATTTATAGGAAGACTTTAGATAAATATCATAACTTGAACGGACTAAAATACCCTTAGATATTTTCAACATATTCCTTACACAACGTCATTTCCATTTCACATCACCAAAAGCATACTTACCATCTTATTAATGCATTTTAAATCCATGTGCTAATGTCTAAAACAAGTTTCCAAAATGTCAAATCAAATCCAAAAAAAAATCTCTTTTTAATGATGACAAATGTCACATCAAAATCAAGTTACGACAACTTCTGTTCAGTGAAAAGTCGAAAATTTAAAATTCGATCTTCGGTGACATTTTTAGTTTTAATCAAACTATTTATTTATGTGAAAAAAACTTGAAAATAAGTTTTTTATCATCTTTAAATAATTAAGAAAGGTTTATTTTAGTTTTAAACAATATTAAATAATATTAAAATCCAATTATAAAAATACGACATTGATTTGTCAAAACGCGACGAAGTTTATTCACTTTTGTAAAACTAGTATATATGTTTATAAAAAAATTATAAATCAAATCTCTATTATTATCATATCATTATACATCCATTAAAAGAAGTTATTTACCATTTATATCAATTATTCGAATGTATAACAAATTTTATCGAAAATCAGCTTTTGTCAATTTTACAACAAAAGTCCAAAATCTGTATTTTTTGTAAACCAATTTTAAAAATAAGTTCACCATGCTTATTTATCATATAAATAATGATTATTAATTTTCAAAATTCTATATTTTAATATTTTAAATTAATTAAATATTTCATTTAAAACTTATAAAATTACGGATCGTTACATTCTCCCTCCTTAAAAGAATTTCGTCCTCGAAATTATATCAAAACAAAACCCAAAGCTATTTACCTAAAATAATTATTTTTAAACGTACGTTCTATGATGTGTACAGATCATATGATTTGATCTACTATTTGAATCCATAACTTTACTTCCAAACTAGAATTGATCCCTCGATCCTCTAGTGCAACTCTGATCAGGCCTTCTATTTAGAATTTTTAATTTTCCTTACATAGCTCTCAAATATGATAGAAAATGTAAGTACCCATACACAAACTTTCACCAATGTTCATCGTCAAGAATAGAGTTATAAATCCTATTTTGGATCTGTGTAAACACCTCCAAGTTCCGCACTCGAATCTTAGATCAGAATTGTGTAACAAAATGTTCTATGTATAACATCTGTGCTTTGTTTAACTTTTCAAACCTTTATGGGAACATTTCATAAAACTGGTATCTTTTGCTTTAAATACTTTTGTCAACCCTTTATTTCTTAAAAAAAATCCCAAAAATATTTTAATCTCTTTTCCAAAATAAATCGACTATCCTTTATTTGGAATAATACCATTATAATTCTCTTTCCAAAATTCTTTTGAAATTTCTTTATTAATACGTCTCATTATAAATTAAATTCTAAGCTTAATTTATATTACATAACTTTACCATTTATACTTTTTCAAAACAGGATATGAATCCTCAAATCCATCTTTCTCAAACATCATTTTATTTTTGTTAATTACACTTTATTTTATAAAATAAACTTTTATAAAATATATTGTTGAATAATTTCTTAATTTAAATACTCTTTAATAAGACATTTCTAATATTCCTTTAAACCTTTTTATTTCTAAATATCTTATTAAATTTGATCGGATATAAGATAGAAGAAGTGCATCGAGAGGATAATCCAAAATAAAGTTTATTGATTTACATCATATTTATTCATCCATTTCTAACCCTGATCTGTATTTCAAACTTTTAGAGATAACTCCCAAAGGAATACGGCTTATCACACACTACCATTGTATAGATACTTGAACTGCCATATATACTATTTTTGGATTCCTTTTGAGGTAGATGATGTTTAATCTTGGAGGCTTAAGTTAACCACTTTAATTTTTGGATAGTCCTTCATTAAGTGTTTTCCTGGGAAGTACCAAATGCATGTTCGTTTAGGACAATCTTTAGCTTCATGTCTTAGGTTTTTACATCGGTAGCAGCCAATTGTCTTCTTTTTAATCCTCGGTTTCTTCTTTTTTCTAGGACATTATGTAGAAAATGTCGTATACCTATACACTTGAAACAGACTATATCATCCCGACCAGAATTTTTGTTTTCCCTCCTCTGCTTCTTCCTAATTTCACATGTAACTGCATAATGCCTTTTCTTACCGCAATAGTAATAGTCGATGTCGGCATACGTTCCTCGTTTACTTTTTCTTCAGCTTGTTTTTGTTCATATACTCTACGTGCCTGCTTTGGATTATCCCATAACTCATCACCCAATATATAATAAGACATCCTGCCCCTAAGTTATATTCCAAGCTATGATCACAAGTTTCGTACCATTTATTTCTTGACATAAAATCCTTTTATCCAAATAACTTGATTTACCTTGTTCGGGTTTGAACTTGCCTTGATCGTACAATGATAAGAAGAAGAATTTACTAAGCGTGCAATACCATTCGCCCAAGTCGCTCGATGCTTAGATGATTATCCCACCATCGCTGAATCGATCAAGACCTTATTCTTGGAACTTTACAAAGGGATAACATCTTATAAACTTTCCATGTCATACGAATATTTATACTTTTGTATATATAAAATATATTCCTTTTAAAAACGGTGTGTAGATTCGCCTTGTTTAAGTATTGAGGAATCCCTATCGATTCGGACCAGAATTCCTTCATTCCTTCATGCACCGACCAGAATTCATAAACCACTACAAAACATTTTTATATCAAATAACAAATACGCACTCATATATACTCTCAAACTCATTCTAGGGTGTTACTAACCCTATCTCTAATGAGTCATTCATTGTAGGGTATTGCTAACCTTATCTATAATGAGTTTTATCCCACCAAAGCTTAGATGTTCACTCAACCTAATCTTTGTTACCGAATGTTGTTAGGAACTGGAGATAGTGGTTTTGATGACAACAACCTTTGTAACTTATTTTATTATAACTTATATACTAACACTATTGTCTAGATATATATGAATGATATTATGCAGGATTTATATATGGCAGGTACTGATTGTTGAAGACTGTACAATATAAAGATCAAGAACTAAGAAATCAAGTTTGAAGTCTCATGAGTATCAAGATCAATATTTCAAGATATGTGTCTAGTTTTTGTTAAAAATTCCTAATAGCATAGAAATCTTCATTCCGAATTCCATTTGGGATGGAACTCATTTCTACCTTCTTAGTGGCTTACAAACCCACGACAAGTAGCTTACAAACCCACGACAAGTGGCTTACAAACCCACAAACATCCTGGTTTTGTACAAGTTCTTAAGTCTTGATGTGATGAGATATTCTACAGGAAGAAGCTTACAAAACTACTTCAAAATGGTTTTTACGCTTACAAACCCTCGACAAGTAGCTTACAAACCTACGACAAGTGGCTTACAAACCCACGAACATCCTAGTTTTGTACAAGTTCTCGAGTCCTGATGTGATGAGATATTCTGCAGGAAGAAGCTTGCAAAACTACTTCAAAATGGTTTTTCAAAATTATTTTCAAATCTACTTTTCAAAATGTTTAATCCTTCAAATTATCTTTTCAAATGATTTTCAGAAAGATGTTTTAAGCCGTAAAATATCCTTTGTTTTTTGTGTTTAACACAGTAAAATTAGTTTATTTTACTCCAGAATCATTTCATCTTGTTTTCGTTTCAATACCATTTTCAAAAAAAATTACATTATTTTTAACAAGGGGATGTCGACATCATGGGATACCCCATGTCGACATGGTGGCCGTTGAATTCAAAAGTTTCAATTTTCAAAAGAAGTGTCTATTCGTTTAAATCTCTTCACGAATGGTTAGGACCGTTGGTGCTTTATAAATAGGCTTCACAAACGAATTTTTTAATCATCTATTTTCTTATTGTCTTCACTTCTTCATCTTCACAAATTAATGTTCTATGATTATCATTTTTTTAAGATCGTGTCGAAATTCTGCCAAATTCTCAAGTGAATCAAATTAGAATTTCATTCTTATTTGATTTTCTGTTCTCTCTCGAAGATCAAAGTGCTACAGAGTTATAGGATCAATTTGTAATCAAAAGTTTATCGAGTCTCTCTATAAGGTGTGGTTGTGTCTGGAAATCAATTAGGTAATCTTATGGCCCATAAATCAAGAGAGTTTGCACCGGACTCATGAGACAGGAGGGTACCTCAAGTCCTTTATGAATTAAGGAGTGTAATCTCGACACTGGTTTAATAAAAATCTGTATGAGGTGGTTTACCTTGGTACAGGACTGGATGTAGGGTAACTCCGAACCAGTATAAAATCCGGTGTGTTCTTTCCCTTTACTGCTTTTTATTTACTTTCTGCATCTGTGTTTGATTCTGTGATTGTTCTACGATTAAGTTCTGCATTTGTTTGTGTCATAATTTCAATTTGGTTCATATAAGTCTTAGAATTCATTAAACACTATTCACCCCCCTCCCCCTTCTAGTGTTAAATTAGCCTAAGATCCTTAATCCGATGTCCCTTTCAATTGGTATCAGAGCATTGGTTTTCATAGTTTTCATAATCTGAAACTTGAAAAGTTAAAAATGCCAGAAAATTTTGTTAACACTAGTTTGAATTTATGCATTTCATCAAAGTGTCATAAGTCTGCATATAGTTTTTATGAAAAATTAAGTTATCTACCGAATTGATTTGTTATGCAGGAACAGACATGTTACATGGCTTTTAGAGAATCAATAACCAATGGACAAACTGTGCAAATTGAGAAAGATAAATGGATACTTGATAGTGGCTATTCAAGGCATATGACAGGAAATCTCGAGATACTCAATGACATATATATCAAGATGGTGGATTGGTCAACTTTGGAGATAACTCAAAAGGATATGTGATTGGCATCGGCAATATCGGTAATTCTAAAACTCCTCTTATTTATGATATTTTTCTAGTTAAGAATTTAAAATATAATTTTCTTAGTATAAGTCAACTATGTGATAAAGGATTTAAAATTAAATTTGGAAAAGATAAGTGCCACATCGAAGATAATAAGTCAAATATTATCTTTGAAGGAATTAGGAAGAAAAACATTTACATCCTTATTATGAAAGTTACAAATGATAACTTATGTCTTTTGGCTAATACAAGTGATCCTTGGATTTGGCATAAAAGATTTGGTCATTTGAATTTAAAACTATTATCTATGTTATCAAAACTTGACTTAATTAGAGGTCTTCCCAAATTAAATTTTAAAGTAGATAGTATATGTGATGCTTGCCAATTAGGAACTCAAGAAAATTTCATTTAAATTAAAAGATATGATTTCTACTTCTAAACCTCTAGAATTACTTCATTTAGATTTATTTGGTCCTTCTCAGGTTTAAGCAATTAATCACAATAAATATGCTTTTGTGATTGTAGATGATTATTCTTGATATACCTGGACAATTTTTATAAACCTAAAAGTGATGCTTTTGAATTATTTAAGAATTTTGCTAAAAGAATTCAAAATCAACTTTCTTCAAAAATAAAAACTATATGTAGTGATCACGGTGGAGAATTGGAAAATGAAAATTTAGAGAATTTCTATATTCAAAAAGGAATTACTAATAATTTCTCTTTTCCAAGAATTCCACAACAAAACGGAGTGGTAGAACATAAGAATAGAACGATTCAAGAGTGTGCTAGAACAATGCTTTCTGATTGTAACTTACCTAAAAATATATGGGCTGAAGCAGTCGCTACAGCATGTTATATATTAAATAGGATTTTAATTAGACCATTAACTAATAAAACACCATATGAATTACTTTGCAATAAGAAACCCATAGTAACTTATTTTAAAGTTTTTGGTAGTAAGTGTTTTATTCTTAATACAAAAGGTAATTTAGATAAATTTGAACCTAAATCTGATAAAGGTATCTTCATCGGATATTCTGATAGAAGTAAAGCGTTTTGAGTTTATAATTTGAGAACTAACGCTATTAAAGAAACAATGTATGTATCTTTTGATGAAAATATTAAAGATACTGTACAAATAGAAGATGAAGAAGATTTTGTAACTTTAAATAATGAATCTAAGGAAACTAATTGTGAAATCATTCAACCTAATAAAAGCATTAGGCTATTAAAAGATCATCCTGTAGAAAATATACTAGGAAATATTGAATCTATCGTTAAAACAAGAAATCAACTAAATAGTATGAGTAATGTAGCTTTTATATCAATTATTAAACCTAAAAATCAAAAGAAGCATCATCTGGTGATTCATGGATTCTTACTGTGCAAGAAGAATTGAATAAGTTCACCAGAAATGATATTTGGGAACTTGTTCCTAGACCTGAGGATAAAAGTATAATTGGAACAAAATGGGTTTATAAAAATAAAGTGAATGAACTTGGTGAGGTCATGAGAAATAAAGCTCGTTTAGTCGCGCAAGGTTTTTGTCAAGAAGTAGGAATTGATTATGACGAAACCTTTGCACCCCTAGCAAGACTAGAAGCTATCAGAATTCTACTTACTTTCGCAAACTTCAATAATTTCAAAATATATCAAATGGATGTTCAAAGTGCTTTTCTAAATGGTTTTGTAAAAGAAGATGTTAATGTAAAATAACCACTATTTTTTAAAGAAAATAAATTTCCAAATCATGTATATAAACTAAAGAAGCCTTTATGTTGTTTGAAACAAGCTCCTAGAGCCTGGTATAAAAGACTAAGATCTTTTTACTACATTCTGGTTTTGAAATTGGTAAAATAGATACAACTCTTTTTATTAAAAGAAACAAAAATGATATCAATTAATAAAATATATGTAGATGATATAATATTTGGATCAACTAATAACAAATGAATAACGAATTTTCAGATATAATGACTAAAGAATTTGAAATGAGTCATATGGGAGAACTAAGTTTTTTCTTAGGGCTTCAAATCAAACAATTAGATAAAGGAATTTTCATTAGTCAAGAAAAATATGCTAAAGATTTAATTAATAAATTTGGATTGATCACTTCTGGTGGGAAACCAACTCCATTGACAATTAATGTAGCTTTAAGTAAAGAAGATAAATCAAAAAATGTAGATCAAAAATTATATAGGGAAATGGTTGGTTCGCTGCTTTATATAACAGCAAGTCATCCTGATAACATGCATAGCGTCTGTCTCTGTGCAAGATACCAATCTCAATCTAAAGAAACTCACTTAAAAGCTGTTAAGTGAATTTTAAGATATGTAAAACATACTTTAGATTATGGTTTATTTTATCTTAAAAATGATGTATTTGATTTAATTTCATACTGTGATGTTGATTACGCTGGTTGTAAATCAGACCGAAAAAGTACAAGTGGAACTTGTCTCTCTGGTTTTCTGGTTTAGTAAGATACTGAGACACTTGGAATAAACTCAGCTACTTCAAAACTGAGTGGTTCTACATTATGTGCCTGCCAGGATTCGCTAGACTGTGGCTAGATAGACGAAAGTGTTTCAATTCCTACCCATTGGTACTGAGCTTAATGTTATTTCCTCTTTACAGCTTCAATTCCTCGACCCGAAGACGCTCAATTTAAGGAAATCGTCAGGATCCTTCAGGAGGTGCCGGGTGAATTTAGAGAGATTGAAGCGATGCTTACGAATGAAAATCTGAGGGCCGTTGGGCTGATTGATGGAGATCAGAGCGTAGGTCTTAAAGAATCTCTCAGGACAGCTCCAGCAAGACAAGCTAGACGAAGAGCACTTGGAATTGTAATAGCTGAGCAGAGTGGCGAAGAAGATACGCCCATCGAAGATGAACCCTGTAACATCCCAAAATTTTGAATTTTAAATTCGGTAAATTGTTTGAACTTTTAAAATTAATTTGAAAATTTTCAAGAGAAATAAAATATTATTAATATTAATACTATAAAGTTATATGGATATAAATAAATATTTGATAGTTTAAGCTTTATATAAATAATAATAATAAATAAAGGAAAATATATATATATAACAAACAAGGAATTATCTTAAACCGCAAAATATTTAAAAAAAATATGTGATAAAATTTGATGTTGATAGTGAACTTTAAATAGAAAAATTTCAAGATTATGGTGTAATAAAATCATGTGGTTATAGAATGACATGGAAATTCATTTGTACTACAAAGTGATAAGACAAAAAGGAAAGAAAGAACTTACATTTAAGTATAAGTATGTAGAAATATAAACAAGAAAAAAATCTGTAAAACAAAACAAAATAATACTTATAAAAATCAAATTAAGATTGTACGTTAACAAGGATGGAAGTATGAGCATTAAATGCCATCTTCTCAACATATGCAAAATCATATCAGCCAAAATTAAATTGGCTTAGTCAACAAGGAAGAAAAAAATAATAATAAATATCTGATCAAAGAAGAAAAAAAAGACTTGCCTACAAGAGTAAACCCCTACCTGTCCCAACTTCTTTATATATTTATACACGCATAATTGTTTCAGTTCATTCGTGCATCAAAAAAAATATAGCAAAGCCTGAAAGAAAAATAAAAGCAAACATCATTTTACAAATTCAAACTTAGTTTACATAACAAAACAAAACAGAAAAAATTTAAAAGCGGAATATCTACAGGGTTTCAAAACAAGGGCAGTTCTTTGTTTCAGGAAAAATTCAGGTGAGTGAACATATTTTGGAAAGATTCAAGCATGATTCAAACTGTGTAGATGTTATGGCTATATACAGATAAAATTGTTCATGTATGTAAATTATGTTTGTGCTGGACATAATTGTTTATCTTCTTTATGTTCTGTTTTAAAAGGTACAATGTTCAATCAAGTTTAAAACTTTAAATTTCGCTTCTCTAATCCCTGATGGATTTCAATTTGCAACAAATAGGTTAGTTTAAAACATCATCTATGAATTAAATTCTGTTTTCTGCTTGATCATGAAGAAGTTAACCCTGTAACTAAAAATTTACAGTAAAAACTTATTATTATGATAAATTTAAGGATTTTAAATCATTGTTTTGATTACATAACTCGAATAAACATACCAAAATATGATTTTTAAAATTAATGATGATTTTTCATATAGTATTCCAAGTGCAGTTCGGGTTTGTACAAAATTTGTTTTTTTCCATTTTCTGATGATTGATTAGTTGTTGGTTGATGAAAATTGGACTGAAGTTAGAGTGTTGATCCTCGATCTCAGGAAAATTGTCGAAAAAAATTTCTATTGCGTAAATTGAGAAGTCGAGTACGATTTAGGGTTACAGTTCGAGTTTTTGACGTATATAGTGGGAAGAGGATTGCGTCCTCTTAGGTTGACCGAGCTTCTTGAGATTCAAGGAAATGAAAGAGAGGAGTGTTGACGCGATATAGCCAGAGTCATGGTTTTTCTGGCGAACTACGGGAGGAGGACGAGGCAATTTGGTTTGGGTACGTTCGAGCTTCAGTTCGACGAAAGGGTAGATTTTTTATTTCGAGACTTTTGTGATGAATTGAGCTTTAATTTCGAGTTTGAGTGGGTTTTATGACTTGCCGAAAGTCGCGACGGCCACCAAAACGGTGGCGCTACGCCGTGCACGTGCACGACGTCGATTCCGTGTCAGTGAGTTGGGCCTGGGGAGAGACTCGAGGAAGCGTTCGAGTAAAAGACGTTGAGGCTCGAGGTTTCTCGCACGTTCGAGTGACTGTTTTAGCAGTTGATCGAGTAAGACTCAAGCTAGAAAAAAAGAAGAAAAGATGAAAGGAAGAAGAAGAAGTACAAGGGAAGAAAGAATATAGACTCGGGGAAGGGACGAGGGGAACTCAAGTTTGACTCGAATAAAAAAAATATGGGTTACTCGGGTTTGCTTCATAATGGGTTAAGCCCAACCAAAATTACAAATTCACAATGTTAAGTTAATTCTTGCATTTACAAGGTAACTAATGTTGATTATGTTAAGTTAAAAACTTACTACAAGTTTTAAATTATTTAATAATGTTTTAAAATTTAATTAACCCTTTAATTAAATAATTAAATTTAAAATAAGAATTGAAATTAATTAACATTAAAACTTTCAATGTAACAATAAATTTATTTTCAAAGTACAAAGGAGATTTTTAGATGATAAGTAAGGTAAAATAATTTTATTAACTAATGGTTTTGAAAAGTAATTAAGAATAATTTATAACTTGTAATTAAAATTGATTAATTAACAATTAAGTGTCTAAATTATTTGTAAATTAAGAATTTGTTAGTTAGATAAATTAAGTTGATTAATTATAATTGGCAGTTAATTAAAAAATTAATTAAGAAATAATTAATCAAGTTAATTAAGATTTAATTAATTTATCCAAATTAATCATTGATTTTAAATAATCAATAAAAATTATTATATGGTTAATTTATTAAATCAACCCACATTGGAAAATAATTAACTACTGTTCTGCACTGAATTGTTATTTCTGTTGTGATCGTAATACTGTGTGATGTGAATTATTTTGTACCGCACTATGATTTATGATTTGTTCTGTATTTATGTGAAACCCCTTTGCCCGTAAAACGGCATTTAAATTTTGATGCGGCAGGGAGTCGAATTTCAGCTAGTTATTCGAAACCCATTACGAACCCTGAATGTGAATCTTTGTGATTGATACATCCACGTGTTTCAAAATTAAGCGTTCACTATTCGGTCTATCCGAGAGAGGACCTTTGTGTCATATAACCCATTCCGAATAGTGATACGTCGAAATGGATAGCATTTGAAGACCGATGGTGAAGACCGGGTGTCTTCGAAAAATGATAGGATAACCTATCGATTGTCTCTGCACCGAGTAGCTACGGTATAGAGATTCCCTAAGTGATGGGAAGTCCGATCTGGATTATGGATACCTGGATTCGCAAGGGCTTCTTCCTTTATTGGACGAAGTGCCTTCGGTTCTGTTCGAACCCGAAACAGACTTGTATGGTTGTGTGTCTGACACTACACTTTGAGATATAAAGTAGATTTCTTTCAAATGCGTATCTGTTAGTGGCGGAGAATTTATTCTCTTAGCTTAACACCCTTCTCTGAGACGTACGAGCTCAGAGGTTATGTAATTGAAGGATATCAGCAATATACCCCCAATTTGGTAGTGTGGCATGCTAAGTGCTATTGTGTGTTGATGATCATTTGTTGATCATTTGTGATCAAAGCATGGCTTTAGTGTAAAGCATAGCTTTGTGGACGATACCTCATCGGACCTCACAACTCGAAAATGGTTGAAACAGGAAAGATGCGGCAAGGTTATGAGGGTCGCGCCCTTTAGGGTATGTCATTTCCTTCTGGAAAAAGGTGATGTCATGGTATGGAGCCCAGATATTTACCTATATGGTAGCTCCAATCTCATTTACTATGTGGTTGTTTCTTTATGATAGAGGATCCTCGGATAAAGGTCCCAAAGGACCAGGGAGTGGCATATTCATGTAGTAGTTACCTAGTAACAGAGGTAACCCGGCCTTGTGTTGGCATAGAGCTAGTTAAGTTCTCGGGACGTCCCGCTAGAGGCGTACCCATGTGGCAGTAGGAAGTTCCTTAGCCTGACAATTTTTTGGAAACCCAAACAAAACAATACGAACCCAGTACAGTTTTAGTTGTAGAACCTGCCATTTAACATGGTAGCTATAGTAGGCATAGTATAATGGTACCTATGCTGGCTAACATTAATATTATACTTTCGAAATGCTTTCTACACTATGCACTAGTAATAATATCAAAGAACTTTTCTTGTATCAAGCATATTTGACTATCATAAGAAGAAATCTCCTTCAACTCTGCGATTGCATTATGTGTGTGGCGGGAGGTCTTATGGTAGTTTCATTTTCCAAAAGCATAACGGTTTTCTTTTATAAATTTAGTTTGTTTAAAAGCAACTGTTTTTGTTTACTCATACCAGTCACATGACTGACCCGGAGTTTATTGTTCTTTTCTAAACTCTGGGTGCCCATAATTCACACACAGGCATCTTAGTAGCAGGTTTCCGTGTTCTGGTGTAGCAGTATTTTGGAGCTTTTTCCTTGGAGATAGTTTAGAACCTTTTGGGATCTCAGTTGTTATTTTTTGGGAGTTCGTTATCACTTCATTCCTTTGAAGACTTTTTGGATATATGATCTCCGTTGTATTATTATGATATCGGGAGTTGTGGTGTATGTATTAAAAATACTCTGATGTAGTAATGGATATTATGATGTTGTATCTGTGATGTATGCATGATATTCATTTTGTTCCGTTGTTTTATATTCATCTGATGTTGTTATAAGCTTCGACGAACCAGATTCGATGTTTGGATCTGTGGCATTTGAATACGAGTGTCGTATTCGGTGTCGATTTTCGAAAGACGAGCCAGGGCCGTCACAAACCCATAATCGAGCCTTCAGATAGTCCTCGACATTCAGAAATGATAAGGAAAGGAAAGGAGATTGCTCGTAAACTTCGCAAATCTACAAGACGGAAATCTATGGTGGTGTCTCTGCCAGTTGCCTATGTTATAATTTCGAAGGCTCCTTCATCACACATGGAGAACCCCTTCGAAGGACTTGTAGATATTCCAATTCCGGACTATGTGTCACTCTAACAAGATACCAGATTGGAAGGGCTTCAAAGCGCTTTAGGTTAGGCGAGCCAACTCCTTCGAGTACGGCCGATACAACCGGTTGGTCGGGGGGTTAACACATACAAGCATACACTTCATGACATCACACACTCAATATTCACGAGTTCTCCAACCTCCGAAGTTAACTAACTTTGCCTTTTTTTAATTTTACAGATCCGATGTCAAAGAAATCGTCTATGCTTGGCAGTCTCTACGCTGCACGTGAATCTTGCAGTTCTTATAAGGAATCTGGTAGGCGTGATTCTGACTATGAACGCCTCCATTCTAGTCAAGAGAGGGATTATTACAATAGAAAGAATGCCAGGGAAAGGGAGAGGGAACGAGAAAGATAAAGCGAGAGGCGAGATAGACGCTGCTCCCGATCACGCTCTCCTCCACCCAGAGTTCTGTTGCCACCTCCCAGTTCAGGGACACAAACTGTTGCGACTTCGTGCCAAACTGCACCTCCGGTAGCTCCAAGACCTTACGAATATCGCCGTATGACCGGGGTGGACACCTCTGTTGCAGCTACTTCGGCGGCTACAGAGTTGACATGTGAGGGAGCCGCTCGGATAGGGTGACGACCCGGGTTTTTGACGCCAGTTACCGGGGTAATTAACTGATTTAAAATTTTTAAATATTAAGTCAAGTGGATAAATTTTCTAATGTCAAACATCTGAATATATATATCGATTAAAAACTAGGCAAATTTAATATATATATATATATATATATATTCTGGATGTAATAAATTATATATGGACACTCCACCATAGAAATCTAAGGTGAAAAATCTATATATCTGCATAAAATTTTATGTACAACCTTCAATTTGATGTTAAAATATACACGTGTATGCATGTTTATTGAAAATATTATGTATGTAAATAAATATATATACATGAATGTATAACTTCGTGATAATAAAATTTCAAAACTTATGACTATGTATATATGTCATAAATGAAATGGTTATAGAAACAATAATTATCTATATATATATATATATATATATATATATGAGTAAGCATGTGTATATCTAAATATATAAAATAGAATGGGTATATGATGACAAAATGTATAAGGGTGAATGTATATGTACATATGTTACATAAATTAGTAAATAGGTAAATATATATCTTAACATAAAATAGAGTATATGTAAATATATATATATATATATATATATATATAAGCATACAAGGGGACACCATAATGGCAAATTTCATTTCAAGCTCACAAAATAGCAAATCAACAAAGTAAATCAAGTCAAGCTCTCATAATATCAAAATCAAGTCATGCACATATAAAAATTCAAATAATCCAAAATCAAATCACTTGAATTAAGGAAATCAAAATCACTTGAAAAAAAAAGAAAAAAATATATGAAAACTGGTACACAAATACCTCAGTCTAGCTTCTTCTACACACTTCTACCCTATAGACACACACACACACACACATATATATATATATATAACTCACTACCTGGTTGCCTTCAAGTTTAACATCCTCATAAACAAAATATAAATATATATACACATAAATATAAGTATCTTCCATTAAAACTTCAAAAGATCAAGACAATAAAAGAGCATAGCAAACAAGTAGTGTTCAAGCAAGCAGTGGAATTCTCTTTTCAAAAACTGTGAGTAAACGCTTTCAAGTATTTACTAGGTATTACATTTATATTCATACGATTGTGTTGGGATATACTTTAATCTATCTTGACAGTGTATATACCTATTATGTATGCATATATGTAAAGTATTAATGTGTTTGACATGTTTAAAATACTATACTTTTTCATGGGAAAAACAACCTTGTTCCTTGTTCATTGTTCAAAAAAAGGTTAACAAACAACTTCAAAAATCCAAAATTCAACCATTGTTTAGTTTTAACCTACGATTTGAAAAGAAAAGTTGCTTATTTGTGTGTGTAGTTTTTTTAAATTGGTTTCACGAAAATCTATCAAGTAGGGAGAGGGAAAAAGGGTAAATAATAGTGAATGGGTCAAGGATGGTCCCAACCAAATTTAAAAAGTCGACGAATGGATCATCTAGGCGGGTTCATGGTGGAAAATCATGATTTTTGAGAGTTGCTTGGGACATTTTAATGAAGTGTGGAGGATAGAGGAGGAGATGATCGGTTTTGGGCGAGAAGGGAAATTACGGTCGCTGGGTCGATTTCATGGGAAGGTAGTCGGCCTAGAGGTGGATCAAGAGGGAACGCACCCACAAAAAATGGCGTATGATTTTTCCATTGGTGGTTTGTCTGGTCGAAGTGATTTTTGGGTTTTAGTGCGTTGTTTTTTAGCTTGGTTCATGCGGCAATGGCGAGGAATGGAAGAGGAGTGAGACGTGCGCATTGTGGGGAAAGGGCCGAGGTAATGGTGGTGATGCTTGGGGTAAATTTTTGGTGAAGGACATTGCCCATGGTGGTGCGACGGGGCGTTAAGAGGCTTCGATGGTTATCAGCTTTAGTTTGGAGGTCGAAGATGTTGAGTATTGAGGTGTACGACGGTTCCAGGTGGGAAGACGAAGTGAGGTGGTCGTAGGAGGACTCACGAGTGAATTGGTGGCATGGTTGGTCAGTTGGTGTGGATATGTAGGTGCATTTACCTAGATTCATGCATGTTTTCGTGCTTTGCAAAGGGAATGGGAGGAGTAAGAAAGGAAGAAGAATTAAGGGGTGGGGTTGCATTGTTTACGCCGGTTCAATGCTTGTTGGGCCAGGAAATTGTTAAGGGATTAAAAGAATTTTTGGATAAGTGTTTATATCCTAAAATCCTTTAAAAAAATTATCCTCATTCATTTAAAATCAAATCATCATAAAAAATTTCGTAATGTGATCCTTTACTTGTATTATAAATTTATGTTGCTGTTTTTTTATAGATTTAAAATTTTTTCATCCCATCATCATTTAAACGAGTAATTAATTATATTTTTATATTGACTTAATTTTATGTTAAAAAAATATGTATATAACTAATAACAAATTGTGTTATAATTCCTTTAAGCTACTACTAGTTTGGATTAAAAATATAAGTAGATCCAATCTAATTTAAGGTCAAAATTCTGATTTTTTAATTATTTAAAATGAGCTGTAAATCGTTAAATTAGTAACAATCTATGTTTTAGTTTATGGTTGTTGGATATTTATTTCAAATTATTCTTGTCTGTGCCACTAAATGTTCAGACGGGTTAAAATAGTTGGTTAGAATTATGATACATTCCATTTGAAATAAATATTTGTAACAAACTCCCATTTGTGAACATTGTCACCCTAAATATAAATTGTTTATCTTAAAGCAATTCACCCTTTTAAATTTATTATTGGATTCGAAGAGACCGTATTCAGATATTTGTGTTATCCAGAACTATTTCAAGTTAATAATCACTCTGAACCTTTACGGGTTTAATTATAAAGTTTAATAGGCTAAATTGGACAAATTTCAAAAATTTAACTATTTTAAATAAGTATTGTACTTAGACACTTTTTATATTAATGGATTTTGAAAAGTGTTTCGGTTAAAAATAGATGATAACTCGTCGTGTTTGTACGAGTTACCTTGGTTTCAAAAGATTTAATACTTAAGTATTTCAAATTAAGTGGGTTTGCTCACGCTGGTTTCCAGCCTGATTCAGGTGTTACTCAATTGTAATGCTCGGGTCAAACCGAGTATTACAGATTTCAGGTTAGGATGCTTTTGGTATTCGGGAGACGAGCTGGATGGTAGAAACGTATTGCACGTACTTGACTATATTTCGCTGTGTATCATGGGCAGTATTTCAGCATTTAGGAATAAGTTATCATAAGTGTCTAGATTTATTTATTGATGACTGTACTCTAATAACTTGTATATATTTATGAACATTTATAGCTTTTCTTTGTAAAAAAATGTTGCTATTGTATATTATATTTTTTCTGCTGCGATTGTGAGATTTTGTGTTGTTGTTTTCTATTTTCTTATTCTATCTCTTTTTCCTAAAACCCTAACAACCTATTATTTCTGGCACTCAATCGCTCAGCACTCTATATAGTGGACATATTAGTGTTGATTTTCGGGGGTCGAAAATTGCCCGGTCGTTACACGTGGTATCAAAGCAGAAGGTTAAGCGAGAACCTTGGCTCTGGTGGGGATTACTTAATAAAGATAGGGTCAGTAGTACCCTAAAATGAGTTGAGTGTAGTGTATATGAGGGCATACTTGTTATTTTCATACATAATGATTTTAGAAATGATTTTAAATTTTTTTTACATAAGATTATATTTTGATACAAAAGAAATAATTTTGTAGATTATTATAGTATATAAAGTTGATTAGTTGTTATTGAAATTAAATAAGATTATAAAATTTAAGTGGTAATATAACCAAATAGGAATTTGGGTAAGAATAAATTATGCAAATGAGTTTATCCAGATTTCATTTTTTTCTGAAAATTATGATGAAATATATGGTGTGTTTGACTTCTAAATATGATATTATTATTATCATAAATTGGTTATTGTGTCTTAATAAAAAGATGTTTATTACGGAATAAACAATGATGAAATAGAGTGAAATATTTTATGGAAGTAAAATTATATAAGCAAGACTCATAAATTAAAAATGGATTCAAAGTGTGAGGTTTTGAAACTAAGCCCCGAAAGATTAAAAATTGTTTCAAAGTTTTGAAGGAAATAATAAATAGTATTATTTAGAGTATTTTTTGAATACAAAAATCTTTGTTTTAAAACAAGAGTTGTTTGAAGGTGAATTTGTTTTGATTAAAAACCAAGAATGGTTTAAAATTTAAAGTGTGATTTGATATGTAAATGGGATAAATATGTATATATATGTAGATTTACGTGATTTCAAAGTTGATTTGAAATAAATATTGATGTTTGAATTCTGGAATCCCCCTTTAAACGGAAAGTATAACCCAAAGAGAAATAAGTTTTTGGACTTATTAATGGGAAGTGATATTAACAAGAATTGGATTTGGGATGTAAAAATTAAATTGAGTAAGGTTAAATGGATTGGATGAATTGCAAATTTAACTCGAGACAAGTTAAATAAGTTTTGAACTTATAACCTGAATTGAAAATTTTCAAGCTGAAATTAAAATTTAACTTATGGAAGTTAAATGAATTAAAGTGGGAAAGAGAAGGGTATAGATTTGATAAGAGGTGCAAAAGAAGTTGTGTATGATTTCAAAACGATTTTTGAAATGAAACGAGTTTCGAATTCTGAAAATTTGCAGTGGATGCTATTGATTGATGATTTGGATGTTTATTTGTTTAATATATCCTGCTATCATTCTGTATATTATTTACAGTACATAAAACTGTAAATTGGATTATTTCGAATAAATTAAAGAAGTTCATTGGAATGATATATATCCAAACCTGAAATTGAATAGAAATAAAATGAATTTATGGAAATGGAATTATTTTGAACTCAAGATTGAAATGTTGAAAATGAACTTATCAACCCGAAATTGGTTAAAGAATCGGGTTTAAAATTTTGAAATTATAATTAGGAAATAAATTGAATTCCAAAAATTTATTTGTTCTAAAAAGATTTGGACTCTTACTCGAACCTTAAAATAAGTTTACATAAGGGTAGTTTAAATGAATATTTGAAATTTGGGCTCAGAATTGAATTATTCTAAAGATTTAGATTATTAAACTAACTATTAAGGGTTACTTTGGTTAAGTGATTAAATCGGTATTTTGAAACCCGAACTCATATTTATATAAATCAAGATGGTTTAAAATTTGAGAATGGAATTGAAATTAATTCAAAATTGAAATTGAATTGAATTAATTGGAATTGTAATCGAAGTTGAATTAGTTCAAATTCAAAATGGGAATTGATTTGAATTGGAATAGGAATCGAAGTTAATTCGAATTGGAATCTGGATTGAATCAATTTAAATGGAAGTGGAAATTAAATTGTTCTGGAGATTGAAAATTGAATCAGTTTGACTCTGAAACTATTTTCAAATAAAATTATTTTATATAAACTATTTTGAATCTACCTTCTTAAATATTCAATCTATTTTGGCTTTCTAAGCTATTTGCTATACAAACCATTCTTTTTAAAACTCAAAGTATCTTATATCAACAATTTAACTATTTTACAGCTATTCAAGCTATTTTCTAATTTCAAACTGGTCAGAGTGGAAATTGATTTTATTTAAACCATGGATCCAAATACAAATTAGGACAAATTGAAGTTATAACCCAAATGGAAATATAAAGCAATTTTGAGTTAGAATCAGAATCAAAATATTAAGGTAAAAATGATTTTGAAGTAAAATAGTATATTTTGAGTGAAATATAATGACTTAAAAATGAAGATCTAGTTGTTACTATAACTGAAACTAACTCTACAAAGAGTAAGAAATGTTACAAATAACTTTGTAAAGGAAATTGAACTTGAATATTTGATTTGACATAAATAAAGTTATATATCTTTGTTATATATATTCAAACTTCCCTTATTTATAATCATAAAGAAGTGATCTTTGAAAGATATTTGGAATACAAAATGAAATTTATATAAGTATGAAGCGGACTGAGAAATTTTGATCCGAAAATTATTCAAGATGAAAGAATAATTTTATATGTATATGAGAATGAAATTTTAAAGACTATTGAGTTTGGAAAAAAGTCAATTTTCGAAATTTGGTAAACCAAATTTGAGAACTACCGATTTTGAAGATATTGATTTTGTATAGATGAAGTTTATATGTGATGCATATAAAGAGTATGATTTGAAAGGTACTATATATATAGTATGATATGTTTTGAGAAAGGTATGGAAAAAAAGCACCCCTATTGAGAGTCAAAACTTATAGTAGGAGATCCATTAGGTGGTTCTGCCTAAAACCCTAAGGGCGGGTTCAATGAAATTGTGATCCCAAAGGACGTCTGGACAGAACTCGAGTTCTTGATGATCATTAATGGGTAGCGTAAGTCGAGTGGCGCTGATGCCTACAGTTACATTGGGTTTTTTTATGATTGCAACATAACCTTTATTGTAACTACGATCTACTGTGTTCCATAGCGTAAGTCGAGTGGTAGTGATTGCCTACAATCTACGTTTGATTTCATTGGGAGAGTAATGCAATATCGGTAGATTGCGATCTATGTGGTTCTATAGCGAAATTCGTGTGGTAGTGAGTGCCTACAGTCTACATTGAGTTTCACTAAGATAGTGACGTAGCCTTTGTGTAGTCTGCGATCTATGTGGTAAAGTTTTGTTTGGCAGTGTAATTCGAGTGGCGTTGATGCCTACGGTTACATGGGTTTTGCTATGATGGCAATACGCAACCCTAGGTGTAGCTACCATTGTGCAGTTCCTATGGCGAATGTTGAGAGGTTCGGATGCCTACAGTTTTCTAATGGATTTCGCCGGGATGGCGACACAATCATCGTGCTAACTACGATCCATGGGGGGTGATGCTTTCCATATAATTTTTGAAAAGTGGTTTTCAACTGTTTTCACTAGCTGTTGAAAACGGGTCTACTAAGTACTTATAGATTTTCAGTCCTACATCTAATCAACGTATGACTAAACCTATGTGAGAACAATGATGGACTTGTTTAGACATCAAGTTATGAAAAATATTTTTATAAAAACTAGTTTGGTAATACTATGGGATTTAAAGTGTTTTAAAATTTTATAATAAAAGAGTAAAAAGTTAAAATGTTTAAAGAGGATTAATTAATAACACACATAAAAATTAAAATTCTCGCATTTCCTTTTCGAGGACGAAAAGTTCTAAGGGGGGAGGAATGTGACGACTCGGGTTTTTTATGCCAATTACTGGGTTAATTAACTGATTTAAAATTTTGAAATATTAAGTCAAGTGGATAAATTTTCTAATATCAAACATCTGAATATATATATATATATATATATATATATTGATTAAAAACTAGGAAATTTTATATATATATATATATATATATATATATATATTGTGGATGTAATAAATTATATATATACACACACACCACCATAGAAATCTAAGGTGAAAAATCTATATATCTGCTTAAATTTTTTATATACAAGCTTCAATTTGATGTTAAAATATACATCTGTATGTTTATGGAAAATTTATATATGTAAATAAATATATATACATGAATGTATAACTTCATGATGGTAAGATCTCAAAACTTATGACTATGTATATATGTCATAAAAGAAATGCTTATGGAAATAATATATATATATATATGAGTAAGCATGTGTATATCTAAATATATATAATAGAATGGGTATATGATGACTAAATGTATAAGGATGAATGTATATGTACGTATGTTACATAAATTAGTAAATAGCTAAATATATATCTTAACATAAAATAGAGTTATGTAAATATATATATATATATATATAAGCATATAAGGGGACATCGTAATGGAAAATTTCATTTCAAGCTCACAAAATAGCAAATCAACAAAGTAAATCAAGTCAAGCTCTCATAATATCAAAATCAGGTCATGCACACATAAAACTTCAAATTATCCAAAATCAAATCACTTGAATTAAGGAAATCAAAATCACTTGAAGGAAAAAGAAAAAAAATATATGTGTGAAAACCTGTACACAAATACCTCAGCCTAGCTTCTTCTGCACACTTGCACCCTATATATATACACATATACAAATCACTGCCTGGTTGCCTTCAAGTTTAACATCCTCACAAATAAATAAATATATATACACCAACATAAATATAAGTATCTGCCATTAAAACTTCAAAAGATCAAGACAATAAAAGAGCAAAGTAAACCAGTATTGTTCAAGCAAGCAGCAAAATTCTCTTTACAAAAACTGTGAGTAAACACCTTCAATTATTTATTGGGTATTATATTTATATCCATATGATTGTGTTGGGATAAACTTTAATTTATGTTGACAGTGTATATACCTATTATGCATGCATATATATAAAGTATGAATGTGTTTGACATATTTAAAATCATGTACTTCTTCCAGGGAAAAACAACTATGTTCCTTATTCATTGTTCAAAAAAATGTTAACAAACAACTTAAAAAATCCAAAACTCAACCACTGTTTGTTTTAACCTACGATTTCAAAAGCAAAGTTTCTTATTTGTGTGTGTAGTTTTTTTTTTAAAAATTGGTTTCATGAAATCTATCAAGTAGGGAGAGGGAAAAAGGGTTAATAAAAGTGAATGGGTTAAGGATGGTCTCAACCAAATTCAAAAGGTCGACGAATGGATCATCTAGGCAGGTTCAAGATGGAAAATCGTGATTTTTGAGAGTTGTTTGGGACATTTTAATGAAGTGTGGAGGATGGGAGGAGGAGATGATCGGCTTTGGGCGAGAAGGGAAATTGCGGCCGCTGGGTCGATTTCGTGGGAAGGTAGTCGACCTGGAGGTGGTTAAGGAGGAAACGCACCCACGAAAAATGGCATATGATTTTTCCTTTTGGTGGTTTGTCTGGTCGAAGTGACTTTAAGGTTTTAGTGTGTTGTTTTTGAGCTTGGTTTGTGCGGCAATGGCGAGGAATGGAATAAGAGTAAGACATGCGCACCATGAGGAAAGGACCGAGGTGATGATGGCGATGCTTGGGGAGAACTTTTGGTGAAGGACGTTGGCCGTGTTGGTGTGGCGGGGCATTAAGAGGCTTCGGTGGTTATCAGGTTTAGTTTGGAGGTCGAAGATGTTGAGTTTTAAGGAGGACGATGATTCCATGGGGAAGACGAAGTGAGGTGGTCGCAGGAGGACTCGCGAGTGAATCGGCGGCGTGGTTGGTTAGTTGATGTGGATGTGCAAGTGCAAATCTTAGATTCGTGCATGTTTTCGTGCTTTGCAAAGGGAAGGGGAGGAGTAGGAAAGGAAGAAGAGTTAAGGGGATGGGCTTGAATTATTTGGGCCGGTTCAATGCTTGTTGGGCCGGGAAATTATTAAGGGATTAAAAGAATTTTTGGATAAGTATTTATATTCAAAAATCCTTTAAAAAAATTATCCTCACCCATTTAAAATATATCATCATAAAGATTTTTGCAATGTGATCCTTCTACTGGTACTATAAATTTATGTTGTTTTTTTCCATAGATTTAAAATTTTACTATCCCATCATCATTTAAATGAGTAATTAATTATATTTTTATATTGACTTAATTTTATGTTAAAAAAATATGTATATAACTAATAACAAATTGTGTTATAATTCCTTTAATCTAATACAATTTAGGATTGAAAATATAAGTAGATCCAATCTAATTTAAGATTAAAATTCTGATTTTTAAATTATTTAAAAATAAGCTATAAATCGTTAAATTAGTAATGCTTTGTGTTTTGGTTTATGGTTGTTGGATATTTATTTCAAATTATTCTTGTCCGTGCCATTAAATGTTCAGACTGGTTAAAATAGTATGTTAGAATGATGATACGTTCCATTTGAAATCAACATTTGTATCAAACTCCCATTTGTGAATATTATCACCCTAAATATAAATTTTTTATCTTAAAGCAATTCACCCTTTTAAATTTATTATTTGGATTCGAAGAGACCGGAGTTGGATATCTGTGTTATTTGGAACCGCTTCAAGTTAATAATCACTCTGAACCTTTACGGGTTTAATTATAAAGTTTAATAGGCTGAAATTGGACAAATTTCACAAATTTAACTATTTTAAATAAGTATTGTACTTGGACACTTTTATGTTGATGGATTTCTAAAAAGTGTTTCGGTTAAAAATAGATGATAACTCATCATGTTTGTATAAGTTACCTTGGTTTCAAAAGATTTAATAACTTAAGTATTTCAAATTAAGTTGGTTTACTCACGCTGGTTTCCAGCCTGACTTGGTTGTTACTTTATTGTAATGCTTGGGTCAGACCGAATATTACGTATTTCAGGTTAGGACGCTTTGGAATTCGGGAGACAAGCTGGATGGCAGAGACGTATTGCACGTACTTGACTATATTTCACTATGTATCATGGGCTGTATTTCAGCATTTAGGAACAAGTTGTCATAATTGTCTAGATTTATTTATTGATGACTGTACTATGATAACTTGTGTATATATATATATATATGAACAGTTACTGCTTTTCTTTATATAAAATGCTGCTAATGTATATTATATTTTATTCCACTGTGATTGCTTGGCGCACTATACAGTGGACGTATTACTGTCGATTTTCGAGGGTCGAAAATTGCCTAGTCATTATTGATAGCCCAACTAAAAAGAGAGTTCCGAACATATGCTTCGACATCTTTCATTTTCCTTCAAATTTAATGGTGCTTCCAGATGGAGCAGAAAAAATCGTTCATGATCATGTTTATCATGCTTTTGGCTAATACCGAGAGTGGAAGAAAACCGCTGAGAAGGCCTCGGCTGTAGCATTTGAGCAGGCTAAGAAAATTGAAAAGCTATAAGAAACCATCATCTAGAAGGATCGTATCATCATAGTTGCTTACTGGAGAGAATTATACTTCGAGCAATTCTGACATAAAAGTCTTGAAATAAGTCAATGAGGCCAACGGGAAAATGGAGCAGCCGCGACAAGAGAACTTAAAACTTGTGGATGATAAGGGACATAGGAATGCCATAGTCACTGTAGAAAAAGATAAGGCACTCCAAGAGCTAGTGTAGCATAAAGCTAAATATGAGGAAGTCCTTAAGGAGAAAGATGAGGCCAACAAAATTGCCCAAGATGTTTGCAATCAAACTGTGGAAGCTTAAAACGAGCGGGATGCGGCGAAGTTAAAAACTCAAGGGGCCGAGGCTAGGGTTGAGGTTGAGGCCAGGGTGATGGAGGCTATATTTGAAAGCAATATTGAAGATCTTTTAATTACCTATAATGTCAATGCCTTGAAATATCATGAATTGAGCTGGCTCAACTATTATCCAACTCACCTACATAGTGCTTGGTGCCATTTTTTGGCTGATAAGAAGGCAGAGCATTATACCGAATTCCTCGATGAATTCGAACTGGAAAACCGAGTGTTGAATGAGGAAGAGAGGAGGATTTTTCATGACACTATTGAAGTATTTGAGAAAGAGAAGCTCGCTACTCAGCACTTAGAGGTTGGAGAGTTCTCTGGCATTGAGCATCACGGTATAAGCACTGAGATCCCTGTGCCAACCCAACCTGAATCCACTTCTGCAGTTGATCGTCTACCTATGCTGGCCTATGATCCAGATCAGCCACAGCTCTCTTTGACCCACGAGCACGTGTCCGAAGGAAACCCTGCTCCCACTACGAGCCAACCTGAGGAAGGTATTCTAAACACTTATCGAACTCATTTAAAGTCTGGAGTACTATCAAAGGAAATTTCTAATATTTTCTCTTATCTCCATTCAGTTATAGAAGTAGCACTGACCATGCCCCCTACAACCCAAGAGCAAAAACCAGAGCAGGAGGCTATTATAGCGGAAGTAACGACGACCATTACTACTGCTACGACCGAGGAAGTTGATGTGAGCGCTTTCACCTTTAACGAGAAAATGGTGGATGAGGTTTTAGGCACCCTCGGCGATCCACTTTCTGACTTGCCATTTGTTATGAGTGGAAGTGCGCTCGCGGCGAGCTCTTTGGCTCCAACCGCCAGCCTCCCACCTGATACTCAAGCAGCTTATGATGATGCAGTAACGACGGAAATTAGCGCTGAGATGGCGAGCGCAACAATGGGTAGCATCATAGAAGGTGGAATGGTAGGACCTGTTCCGACCCCTTTACTCGTGATCTCTCCGGGTGGCACAATTATCACTACTAGGGTTCCTCCCGTATCTTCTCACATGGAAAGTGCCCCCATCCCTCCATTCATGCACTCTAAAAGCATCCTATAATGACCGGCAATCCGTACCCTTTGAATTGACAGTAAGCCACACATGTCCGACCCAAGAAGCAGGGACAGACGGAAAGTCAATAGAAAGAAAAGAAGGGAGAAGAAGAGAAGAGAAGAAAGAGAGAAGAGAAAATAAAACAAAACAACAGAATCTCACATCGCAGCAGAAAACATATAATATCATATCAATGATCTTTACAAAACAGAAATTGTATATATACATACACGAATCAAAGTTCAACAATCAATCAATAATTATCAGGCTGGACAGTTATAATAATCTGTCCTCACAATTGTTGATAATATACAAAAACTAGCAGCGGATAATCAAAACAGATACGTGTATATGAAAATGAAGATCTTCAGCTCTCCTGCTGAAGCTCCAAAAACACCAAAACTGAACCGTTAAATATACTCGGTCTAACCAGGACATTGAAAGGGAAGAATGCCGGATCAGTCTAATAAACCAGCATGAGAAACACACTCAACTGAATTTATTAAATTACCAAACTTTTACTTTATCAAACAAACGTATCTCGTAAGACACGCCCACCCATAAACACGGACATATTTTTACCTTATGATAACTAAAACATTTCATATCAAATCATCTGATACTATACTAGTGTCTATTATACAAATAATATTCAAAATAGCCAAAATTGTTACCATTATTAAATTCTAGCATACTAGGCCCTACAAATAAAATGGCAGCTACGTAGTGAAGTTTGGATTTCCATACAAATTACCAGGTGAAGGGACTACCTTCCGCTGGTTACACCTCTAGAAGGATGTCCCGTGGCACAAAAAATCTTCCCTCTACCAACACAAGACCGGCCCACCTCTATAACTAGATGGTACTGAATATGTCATCCTTCGGTTGTTACCGACCTTTTTCGAGAGCCCTCTAGCATACAAACCACAATAATCAGATACATGACGTCATAGCGTGTAAAGAAATATCTAGAAGAGGACGATCATACCCTACTTGGGAGCGACCAACTTAGCCGTGCCGCATCGAACCCTGTTTTGGTCATTTCTGGTTGATGAGGCCTGAGGTAACGATATCCTTTCACAAATCACAATCACATCACTTTGAATGCCACACGGCCATTTCCGTTGACTACTAATTGCCTTCCACAAAAATACAACCCTTGAGCTCATACACCTCAGGGAGGGTCTTAAGCTAAGATAAGTTGCCTACTCCACCGCCACTGATGTATGTTTGTAAAAATCAATGTACGTAATCTTAGAAATGCAGTGTCAGACAAACATCCAAACAAGTTGTCCAGGAACAGGACAAACCGAAGGAACTTTCCTACCACATTTTGTTGGAAAATCACTAGGATTAGTAGCTAATAGTCCTTGCATTGGATATTTCATAATGAAGAGACCACTACTACTATATGTATATTGGGATTTTAACCCCAAACGATCAACAAGCAGTCCCCCACTATGAAAATCCTGAATATCAATATCATCAATAACCTACACAATCGAATGCATATACATTGGTCTGAAGTGGTTTTCGGATAAACCGATCTTGGTGTCTTCGCACCAACAACGCAAAAGCGTTTCTCAACATCACACGAAACTAAGTCTCATTGACTTATCATGTCTCCAACTTTCATCTTACCATCCTTCAGGTCAAGAAGGAAGCTCGATAGATTGGAGTAATACTCTACACTATACGAATCAACATCCTCAACACGAATGATAATCAACCCTACACAGAAGGCTACGTGTTAAGTGTACGACTAAATAGTTCCCACATCAAGTCGAGGAACTAAAATGACAAAATTTGGTAGTCGGTTATTTAGCTATGACAGGAAACAAACAAATATTGAACACCATATGCAATCACTAGGCCCTTTTAATCAATCTTTTATTAATTAAATCACTTGCCAAATATTCACTTCAAATTATCTTTTAAAAGATAAATAGGAAAACCATTTCAACATTGGAAAATATTTTCATATACTTATTTCGACTGTATAAGAAATCTCTTTATTTTCAACACTTAGAAAATATTACATATACTTAAATTCGGATTAAGTATATACATTATTCTTTAAGGAAAACATTCTCTCAAACACATTTATTTGGGTCAAAACAAATGTTGCGTAAAACATCGTTACGACAACCCAAAATCACTAGTATAGGGATTCGAAAATTAGATAGATATATAAATCCTATATACTATACAAAACATCTCCTTTCGAAAATCATTTACTGTAACAACAGTGTTATAGTCCATCATTTCCTTATTTCTCGAAAACGTCTATTTCAACAATGAATGTTGAAATATATGGTTTTGATATTTAACACATTTTAAAATATCTTCAAACCATTTAACTTCATTTTAAAATATCACCTTCCAAAAATATCCATTTTATTTAATATATTATTCACTGTTTAAAATCGTGAATATAGTCCATTTACCAAATCCAATATTTCTACACATTTATTAAAGGATAATTCACTGTCCAAAAACGTGAATATAATCTTTTTACCAAATTCATTACTATTGCACATTAAATTAAAGGATTAATCACTGTCCAAAATCGTGGATGAAATTTCTTTAATAAACTATAATAATTAACTTATCAAATTCAATTGATTTCGAATTTATAAAACGATCACATTTATATTTTATAAAAACTTCTATTTATAAATCTTCTTTAATAACCAATTCCATTTATTTCATTTATATGCCAAAAATCCAAATTATAAGTTAATTACTTATATTTCTCTTTATTTTACAAATTCATTCTTCTATAACTTCACAAATTATAAATCTTATTCACTTATAAGAATCATTTATAACTCATTTTAACCTTTATAAAACTCTTTTACAATTCCATCATTTTGATTTATAAAAATTCTATTTTATAAACCTTATATATAAACCATTCATAATAAATCAAAAATCTCAATTTAAACTATTTTACCAACTAATTAATTCCATATTTCAAAAAATCATATTTCAATTATATTACCCAAACATCATAATTTTTATAACATAAAAATTATAACATTTATTTATTTAAAATAAATCCATTCTTTTAACCATTCAAAATTAACAAAGCATCTATTTTCAAAATCACTTGAAAATCCATTTTAATTTGAAATCATTACTTTAATATTTTTAAAATTCCAAACTATGGCCCAATGCTGCAACGGCACTAAATATTTCAATCACGACATCCAAAACATCATATATCACATGATAACAGCGTATATATCACAATATCTGTAACTAAACCAATACTGGTGAGGAATCCAGTTAGATCCCTCCAAGTTGTCACCTGCAACAAATATACACATTATAATATGTGTACAATGTCCGCTTCGTGGCAGGCGCATGTACAAAAAGTCATCCGCTCATACACGGGAACGTATAAGGTCTCATCTGCTCCGATAGGCACGAATATATCCAAATACCAATCAATATATAGATAGTGCATCATATCTCATCCAAACAATCGTCAATCAGCATAAATAAAATTTATTCTCATTTATATAAAAATATCAGTGAGTCAGAAAGAGTGAGTTGTGCTCACATTGGTTTCAATAGCAGTTGTAGTGTTTTATTCCGAATAAAATTAACAAGCGTTTAATTTTATTCCAAATTTATACTAGCTCCAATCAACTCCAAACTAGCTCTAAAATGTAGTGCTCGTTAATACGGACTCAACGCAATTCGTTTCATCAAAATTGGACCTCGTATGACAAAGTTATGACATTTTAAAAGTTTATACGATTTTTATAATATAATAATTTACAATTTTTTGTTTTTATTTTTCAAACCCTAAATCATCCTATCCATTCGATTTGCTTGCATCTCATCTCGGCCTTCGCTACCATCTTCTTCCCCATCAAAAACCTCAACCAATAGAGCCGCCATTCTTTGATCAAATTACACTCCTCCTCCGACGAACTATGCAACGATCGAACTCCGCCACGTGTAGCCCTTCCTCGCCTCTACCCCTGTCCACGACGAAGAGGATCTCCGCCCCATCTAGGCATAGAAAATCATGCGCGACTTTATGATGAACACGACCAATTTTTGGCGCCTACGACGAACTCCAAGTGATCTCCACCGTTGGATTCGAGCTCAAGGAGCTCTACATTCTTGTAGTTGGTGGCGAGACGTGAAAGTTGATTGATTTCGAGATATTAGTGGATGAAGACTGAATGATTTCGGCCATTGGTTAAAAGATGGCGGCTGTAACCTAGTTTGGATTAGGGTTTGTGTGAATTAGAAAAAGAGTTGGCCTTTTATAGAAAATTTTGCGTCACTATTCATCGCCAAATTTTTCGAACTCGAAACAAAGCGTGCTGCCTGGCCTTTATAATGTTTTACCCCTATTCCGAACACAATGGAATATATATCAAGAGCCAATTCGATCCTATTTGGAAGATAAGTTTTCTAATCGATATTTAAATTTAAAATTCACTTAAACAAATTTCTACGCGTTTTAGCTTGCCACGACTAAAATGTAAATCCGATTAGCACGAGATTTGAAATCCTACAATAATATAACATTACAGATCCAATGAAACTGGTTTCATCGAAATCTGAGATTGTGTGAAAAATGACCATCTTTACAAGTTAACTAAATATTAAAATATTCAATTTCTACAATTTAACTTTTAATTCAATTTTCAAAGTTCTCTAACATTATTCTAATTCAAATAGAATTTAATTCAACTTTATAAATCATTTTCATTCACATTAAAATCAAATTCCAATTATTTCTACAATTTTAGATATTAATTTGACAATTTAATTATCCAATTAAATCCTTTTATGTCAAATATAAGTTATTTAGCTTATGAAAATTACTTGTGAATATTTAAAATCAATTAAATATATGAATTTCGAATGACTAAAATTCCGAGTTATTACATTCTCCCCTACTTAAAAGAATTTCGTACTCGAAATTACCAAGTAAGAAAACGTCCAAAATCCATTAACTTTTCAAAAAAACTCGTTTAAATTAAATTTACCAAATTCATTTAAACATTTTAACTTCTCAAAAATCCAGTAGTTAAACTTCTTATAAAAACTTTTCTAAGTTTTCAAATCCATTTATAATTATCTTTTCAAAATAAACTAATATCGTCTTAAATCATAACTCAAAATCGAAATTTTAGTTATCAAAAAAATTTCAATTTCTCAAAAAATTCTAACGCCTTCAATTTTCAAAAAAAAATTTGCAGTGTTTCCTTTGCGCGGTTCGATCATCGTAGGATCACAGCATATATATATCACAGATATACATCTCATCTTCGAGGATGAGGAATCCCGTAGGGAAAAAGGTATAAAAGTGTGATTTGTAATCCGAGATATGTACCTTATATATTATTAGCGAGCATGTACGGCTAATATAGCATGAAAGCGAGCTCCAAATGCGAAGCAAATGCCATAAGCTCCTACTAAACACTCAACAAACAAATAAACAACATGTATATATGAAAGTAATATAAATATACAACACATATCAATATAACTGTATATGTCAATACAGCGAATGCAACCAAAACAACAAATCCAACCATCAAACAACTGTCATACAACAATTTTCCGATCAATCCATAACCAAATCAATATAAATTCACTTCTCATTAATATACAATGAATTGATTTTCAATTTAATCATATTTGACGCATTAACATTAGATTTTACTAACATTCATATATTTGTATTCAATTAGTTTACATTCACTAAATCATATTCAAATTTGTTCACTTTCAAATCAAATCTAATTCAATTCTATTTAAATATACTTCTGTTCCAATTTGAATTCAACTATTTAGCTATCAATTTCATATGAATTTCTATACAATCAACTAGCATCCAATGCACATCCAATATTACCAAATTAATTTCATTTACATTCAACATTCATATTAACTTTGTTTACATTAATTTTTTTATACCACTTAGGTTCACTACTAATTTAATTCAAATTCTATTTTATTTAGCTTAACAAAATTGTTTAACCATTTTAACAATTGGTTTCACTTACATTTTCTCGCTATAAGTTATACAACTTATTTATTTAAAATTCCATAAACATTTACCAAAGTATACTTCCATATAATCACTTTACGACTTAGGTCTAATTTCCATTTCAATAACTTATCTAATCCAATTCAATTTATTTAACTTTCCTTTAGTTAAATTTCAAATCATACATTTTTATTATTACGCTAACTCAAATTTCTTTAACTTTACTAAAGAAATTCATATTTCATATTACAAGTCCAAAACTCATTTCACTTATATTTATCAATTACAACTTGGATTTTAAATTCAAATTTGTTTATCAAAACAAAACTTAAATTTCAATTTACCATGGTAGAAAATCCAACGCACAGAAACTTGAAAATGATACTGATGACGCTGCAGTCATCACCCTTATTATTTCCCCGCGACAGTAGTGAATTTAGTGCTTTATATTCTTTTAAAATTCCATTTTATATTTATAAATCACATTTATAAATCTTTTATATAATTTCACTATTTTACTTTACTTATATAAGATTCATTTCAAATTTGTTCATCCTATCTAGATTTATAACAATATAATCTCTTTAATCTTTGAAAAATAACTTTCAAAATAAACGGGATTCAAATTTTCAAATTCTTAGTTTAAATTCATTTTTATTTACAACTCACATTTATAAATATATTCATATAGTTTCATTTCTTATATATAAGATTATTTCATAATTGTAAATCATATTAATTATAATTCCATGCTATATAATTCGTTTTCTTATATAATTCATTTGCTTATATAATTTATTCTTCTACAAATTGTTGTTTTTAGTTAAATAATTCAACCAGCTTTTATTAACTTGTATATATTTTCATTTTCAACAATCAAACAATTAATTTATATACACTTTAATTATTCTTGAGAAATTAATCCTTTATATTTAAAATATAATCGAGGTAAAATTATTTCATTTACCCAATTTAAAAATGATACTATGTCGACTTGCCTCATTTAAGTGTTTAGAAATCCCTATCAATAATATGGCGTCCCACATACCGACCAGAATTCATAAATAGCTAAACGGATAAGTAAACACAATATAAAACATTTTTATATCACTAACAAATATGCGCTCATATATATAAAACACTCAACTCAATCAAGGGTGATACTGTCCATATCTATACTGAGTACACATCAAAGCTTAGGAATATACAAAATCTAAGCTCTGGTACCAACTATGACGACCGGCAAATCCGTACCCTTTGAATCGACAATAAACCACACATGTCCGACCCAAAAAGCACGGACTTACGAAAAGTCAAGAGAAAGAAAAGAAGGGAGAAGAAGAGAAGAGAAGAAAGAGAGAAAAGAAAATAAAATAGAACAATACAGAATCTTACGTCGCAGCGGAAAACATATAATATCATATTAATGATCTTTACAAAATAGAAACTTTATATACATACATCAATCAGAGTTCAACAATCAATCAATAGTTATCAGCCTGGACAGTAATAATAACCTATCCTCATAATTGCCGATAATATACAACAACTAAGCAGCGGATAATCAAAATAGATACGTGTATACGAAAATGAAGACCTTGAGCTCTCCTGCTAGAGCTCCAAAAGCACCAAAACTGAACCTGTAATATACTCGGTCTGACCCGAGCATTGAAAGGGAAGAACGCCCGGATCAGTCTAGTAAACTAGCGTGAGAAACACACTCAACTGAATTTATTAAATTGCCAAACTTTTACTTTATCAAAACAAAAGTATCCCGTAAGACATGCCCACCCATAAACACGGACATGTTTTTACCTTACGATAACTAAAACATTTCATATCAAATCATCTAATATTATACTAGTGTCTAGTATACAAATAATATTCAAAATAGCCGAAATTGTTACCATTATTAAATTCCAGTATATTAGGCTCTACAAATAAAATTGCAGGTACATAGTAGAGTTTGGATTTTCATACAAATGGCCAGATGAAGGGACTACCTTCCGATGGGTACACCTCTAGATGGATGTCTCGAGGCACAGAACATCTGCCCTTTACCAACACAAGACCGACATACCTCTATAACTAGATGGTACCGAATATGTCATCCTCCGGCTGTTACCGACCTTTTTGAGAGCCCTCTAGCATATAAACCGTAATCATCAGATACATGACGTCATAGCATTTAAAGATATATCTAGAAGAGGATGATCATACCCTACTTGGGAGAGACCCACTTAGCCTTGCCGCATCTAACCCTGTTTTGGTCATTTTCGGTTGATGAGTCCTGTGGTAACGATTACCTTTCACAAATAACAGTCACATCACTTTGAAGTCCACACGTCCATTTACATTGACTACTAATTGCCTTCCATAAAAATACAACCCTTGAGCTCATACGTCCCGAGGAGGGTGTTAAGCTAAGAGAGGTTACCTTCTCCGCCACCACTTATGTACTTTTGTAAAAACCAATGTACGTAATCATTGAAATGCAATATCAGACAAACGTCCTTACAAGTTGTCTAGGAATAAGACAAACCGAAGGTACCTTCCTACCGCATCATGTCAGGAAATCCCTAGGATTAGTAGCGAATACTCCTTGCATTGGATATTTCATAATGAAGAGACCACTGCTACTATAAGTACATTGGGATTTTAACCCCAAACGATCAACAAGCAGTCCCCCACTATGAAAATCTTGAATATCAATATCATCAATAACCTGCACAATCGAACTCAAATACGTTGGTCCGAAGTGGTTTCCGGATAAACCGATCCCGGTCTCTTCGCACCAACAATGCAAAAGCGTTTCTCAACTTCACACGGAAACTAAATCCCATTGAATTATCACGTCTCCAACTTTCAACTTGTTATCCTTCGGGCCAAGAAGGAAGCTCGATAGATCGGAGTAATACTCCGCACTATATGAATCAACATCCTCAACATAAATGATAAAAAAGCCTACACAGAAGGCTACATACTAAGTGTACGACTAAATAGTTCCCACATCAAGTCAAGGAACTAAAATAGCCAAATTTGGTAGTCGGTTATTTAACTATCACAGGAAACAAACAAATATTTAGCACCATACGCAATCACTAGGTCCTATTAATTAATCTTTTATTAATTAAATCACTTGCCAAATATTCATTTCAAATTATCTTTTAAAAGATAAATTCTGAAACCATTTCAACATTGGAAAACATATACATATACTTATTTCGATTGCATAAGAAATCTCTTTATTTTCAACACTTAGAAAATATTACATATACTTAAATCGGGATTAAGTATATATTTTATTCTTTAAGTAAAACATTCTCTTAAACACATTTATTTAGGTCAAAACGAATGTTGCGTAATACATCGTTACGACAACCCAAAATCACTAGCATAGAGATTCGAAAATTAGATAGATAAATAAATCCTATATACTATACAAAAAATCTCCTTTCTAAAACCATTTACTATAACAACAGTGTTACAGTCCATCATTTCCTTATTTCTCGAAAACGTCTATTTCTACAATGAATGTTGAAATCTATGGTTTCGAAATTTAACAAATTTTAAAACATCTTCAAACCATTTAACTTCATTTTAAAATATCACCTTCCAAAAATATCCATTTTATTTAATATATTATTCACTATTCAAAATTGTGAATATAGTCCATTTACCAAATCCAATATTTCTACACATTTATTAAACGATAATCCACTGTCCAAAATCACGAATATAATCCTTTTACCAAATTCATTACTATTGCACATTAAAATAAAGGATTATCCACTGTCCAAAATCGTGGATGAAATTCCTTTAATAAACTATAATAATTAACTTGTCAAATACAATTGATTTTGGATTTATCAAACAATTACATTTATATTTTATAAAAACTTCTACTTATAAATCTCCTTTATTAACCAACTCCATTTATTTCATTTATACGCCAAAAATCTGAATTATAAGTTAATTACTTATAATTCTCTTTATTTTACAAATTCATTCTTTTATAACTTCATAAATTATAAATCTTATTCACTTATAAGATTCATTTATAACTCCATTTTAACTCTTATAAAACTCCTTTACAATTCCTTCATTTTGATTTATAAAAATTCAATTTTATAAACCTTATATATAAACCATTTATAATAAATCAACAATCTCAATTTAAACTATCTTACCAACTAATTAATTCCATATTTCAAAAATCATATTTCAATTATATTACCCAAACATCATAATTTTTATAACATAAAAATTATAATATTTATTTATTTAAAATAAATTCATTCCTTTAACCATTCAAAAATAACGAAACATCTATTTTCAAAATCACTTAAAAGCCCATTTTAATTTCAAATCATCACTTTAATATTTTTGAAATTTCAAAATATGGCCCAATGTTGCAACGTCACAAAATATATCAATCACGGCATCCAAAACATCATATATCACATGATAACAACATATATATATATATATATATATATGTCACAATATCTGTAAATAAACCAATACTGGTGAGGAATCCAGTTGGATCCCTCCAACCTATCACCTGCAACAAATATACATATTAGAATATGTGTATAATGTCCGCTTTGAGGCAGACGTGCATACAAAGGGTCATCCACTCATACACGGGAACGTATAGGGTCTCATCTGCTCCAATAGGAAGGAATATATCCAAATACCAATCAATATATAAATAATACATCATCATCCAAACAATCATCAAACAGCATAAATAAAGTTTATTCTCACTTATACAAAAATATCGGTGAGTCGGAAAGAGTAAGTTGTACTCACGTTAGTTCCAATAGCAGTTGTTGTGTTTTATTCCGAATAAAATTAAACAAGCGTTTAATTTTATCCAAAATTACACTATCTCCAATCAACTCCAAATTAGCTCTAAAATGTTGAGCTTGTCAATACGGACCCAACGCAATTTGTTTCGTAAAAAACGGACCTCGTATGACAAAGTTATGATGTTTTAAAGTTTATACGATTTTTATAATATAATGATTTACAATTTTTTATTTTTGTTTTTCAAACCCTTAATCATCTAGGCTGTTCGATCCGCTTGCATCCCATCTCGGCCGTCGCTATCATCTTCTTCCCCATCGAAAATCTACAGGCCGAACAACCCATAGAGCCATCGTTCTTTGATCAAATTACGCTCCTCCTTCGATGAACTATGCAACGATTGAACTCCACCATGCTGTAGCCCTTCCACGCCTCTACCCATAGCCATGATGAAGAGGTGCTTGGCCCCATCCATGCATAGGAAATCGTGCGCAACTTATGATGAATGCGGTCAATTTTTGGCACCTACGACGAACTCCAAGTGATCTCCACCATTGGATTTGTCGAGCTCGAGGAGCTCTACATTTTTGCAGTTGGTGGCAAAACGTGAAAGTTGATTGATTTCGAGATATTAGGGGGTGAAGATTGAATGATTTTGACCATTGGTTAAAAGATGGCGGCTGTAACCTAGTTTAGATTAGGGTTTGTATAAATTAGAAAAAAAGTTGGCCTTTTATAGAAAATTTTGCGACACTATTCGTCGCCAAATTTTCGAACTCGAAACGAAGCGTTGAAAGTGACTATTGTGTGGCTAATTATCACTTAGGATCATGTAATATGGAATGTATTATAATCTAAATGCGTAAACAGATAAAATAGTAAAGTAAATAAGAATAAGCACGCTAGGAGTTTTTATACTAGTTCGAACTTCCCATTCTACGTCCAGTCCCATACTTTCCTCTAGAATTTCATCCCATAAACCCTCACTTAACCCAAAGGAATAGGTAAACAACACCTGAGTAACCAAATAGGATTTTTCTGCCTCAACAGCAGAAGAGGACTTCTCCACCTAATACAAACTAACAGGACTTCTACAATTTTAATAAAGTTGTTTGACACTATGTGTTCTTTATAACACCGATTTGTCTTTGATAGTACACCTTCCTATAATCTTTTCCTCAAGCATATATTGTGTGTGTGAAGATTAGAAAGGAAGACATTGCTTAGAATCAAAGAATATGTTAATTAGTTCAGAGACTCAAGCAATATATAGATTGTGATTGCTTATAGAATGCAGAGATAGATAGCAGAGAATATAGCAAGAAATCAAAATAAAAATTGGTGATTTGAGATGTGATTCTAACGTGTTTATATAGTGAACAAATAGTTACAACTATTCACGAAGAGTTTCAATCAAAAGATGCAGTCATATCTCTTAAATTTGAATCGTAACTCTTCGCAGATAGAATTGTCTCTTCAAGAAAAATGACTGTTAGAGTCGGTCAGTCGACTGAGCAAAAATGACCAGTTTACTGAATATTCAAAGATATTGTAGAAACAAAGCATATCTATGTACTGAGCATGGTCAGTCGACTGGCTGTTTTTGGTCAGTCGACTGGCATGGCTATCAGTGCACGGTTTGCTTAATTTTTTAAAAGAATTGAATTTTAAAACAATTTTGATTTTGAGTAAACTACTTGAAGATAGATTTTAACAATATCAAACTATATCCAACACAAAAACCTTCAATAAATAAACATACTATACTTAATTTGAAGTCTCAACTCCATGTAGTTTAATAGCATATCTCATTCTCTTTTTGTTGCTTGATCGTACAGTCTCATCACTTGATCGTTTAAGCTTTTTGTCATGAATCAAAACTCGTGATTCAACATTCTTCCCTTTTTGATTGATGACAACCTATTTTGGATGGTAGTATATTTTAAGAAATATACAACGGAATTTATATATATATATATATATATATATATATATATATATATCTTCCTCTGAATATCTGGAGACATATCTAATCCTGAGAAAATTGGTTAGTCATACAAATTTCTCCCCCTTTGTCATCGACAAAACGGAAATAAACAATAATTTCATCATTGCAAACTAACGGCATAACAATCACACAAAAAATATTGTTTTGAATTATACCGAGCTATTTATACAAGCTCATAAAAATAGTAGTAGAACATTTATAAAAAAATAACTTACTACCATCAAACATGAAATATCAATATCACTTATCAGGGTCTGACTTTGTTTCTTCTTCCACTTGCATTGGTCCTTTCCTCATGAAGAACTTTCCACAAATTGTCTGCCACCCCGATTTCCACTAGTGCCAGAACTTGTATGTTCTTCGGATGTAGACCAAGTGGAATATGGTGCTGGACGTTTGCCCAGATCACGAAGTGAAATGTCTACAGTTGTGGAAGAGGAATAAGAGATTACATCCCATAAAATCCTGAAAAATCTTTTGATCTTGTTAAACTTCTTGTCGATCTTCTTATCGAGATTCTTGATGCGAGAGTCCAAAATGACTTAATTACGAGCAATTAGATCAATGGACTCTTGGATACTTTAGGATGGGGTTGTGGTACGAATGTCATCTCTTTTTTGCTGTGGAGTAGCAGCTTGATGACGAAGTCTCGATTGCCAATCTTGAAAAGACATGATAGTGAGCGGTCCAGAAGGCAATTTCATTAGACTAATTGTGCGACTATTTAGAGTTTTAGTAGTGAAGGTATCGGATTCTGGAATAGAAACTTGTAGGTTCATCAGTAGCCACATAATATACTCGCCGTAATAGATGATGATCATTCAACTTTGGTTGAAAGATAAGAATTCGTCAAGAATAAACTTAGGCCAATTGATTTGAACATCTCCCTAAATTTCTATAAAGCCCTATCATTCTTTAGATATACAAGCTCATAAGAACCAGTACGAGGAAGAATTGTACGCATTAAGGCTCGATGCATAATTCGAGCTGTAGGGCGTAAAGCGATAGATTTTAGTTCTGTCGTGCCGTCTTCCAAAAATCTATGACTTACTTCATCTCATTCGCCTATAGGAACATTTAAATCTTCAAATGGAATACCATTTGTTGGTGTTTGAAGAATGTGTCCAATTCTATCTAATGACAAGAGTACCTGTTGACCACAAACTAAACTCCATACGCAATTGTCACGATTTCGTGGATTTTGATGACCCAAATTTAAGTTAGAGTAAAAGAGTTTTACCATTGTATGATTAATTTTGAGATTGTTCTGATTGTGGTCAAGAAGAGATTCTAGACGACTTCTTCTTGCAAGCTCTTGAATTCTATATGCAGCAAAGTCTGAAAAAACAACAAAAGGTCCTTCTAGAAAACGAGCTTCCCTCATTTTGTTCCATCTTTGGATAGCGGTGGCATCATAAAGCCATTGAGCTTCTTGGGTATCAATAGGTTCAGAGGAAGTGGACGAAGCTTTTCTAGATCGTTTAGGTTGTCTTGGAGCCATTTGAAAGTATAACTGAGCAAAGGTATTTGAAATTTTTGAGAACTAGAGTTTTGAACTTCTGATGAGGGAGAGTAAAAATGAAGAGTTAAAAAGAAGAAGGTAGGTTAAAAGGGTAAAAAGTAGATGAAACAGTGACTAATGTACCCAGGCAGCCTATTCAGTCAACTGGTCGAATGAGATTAGTCAACTGAAGTAATTTCCCAAAACTTTCTGTTTCCAGATTCAGCCGACTGACCTAATTCGTTTAGTCAACTAAATGCTATTTTTCAGCATTATCAGTCTTTTTGTATATGTTAAAAATAAATTAAAATATATTCAATATATTAGTCAATGAAGCATACAAAATAAATTGAAATGAATAAAAATAAAACTTAGTTAGACGAAGAAGAAGTGGATGAATGTGGAGTCTTGCAATCGTCTGGTTCAACTTTAGTCTTTTCTTTGTATGGTTTTAATGGAGATCGGTGATTTCCATGTTTCCATGAATTTGGAGACACGGGAGGAGATTGTGGTGACTAATGATAAGAATACATTGTGGGTTGATGAACATTGGATGAAGACGAGCCGCAAAATTTCCATCCAAGTTGCTCCCAAAAGCTCAGTCGTCTTGAATTTAGCTTTTGTTCATAGTACATTTCTCATTGAATTGCTATTGATTCCCTTTGATAATGATATAAATCATCAATCTTTTTTTGTTAATGGAGAACTAAATAATAAAAAATGACGTGCCTTCTTTTTTTCTGGAGTATAACCAGTATGATAGTTGGATGATCTGGCCGGTTCATGACATGGAGTAGGTGTCGGTAAATTAGAAAATCCAGAGGAAGTGTAGAGAAATCGACAGAGGAATATGCAGAGCCTTGTGGAGAGTTGTTTGGGAGGACATTATTGTAAGTAGGGAATAATATATGATTATGCAAATGAGTTGGAGAGATAAACAGACACTCTTCAAGTATATATATAATAAGAAGATAAAAAATAGTAATAGATAGTTGGAATAAAGGGTAACCAAAAAATAGTAAGAGGAAATAATTAGAATTTTCATGGTTGAGAATTATCCATGAGAAGAGCGAAACAAGTAAAGAAAATGTATTATAAAATTAGTTGTGAAACAACAAACAGTGAAATGGTAAAGACATGGAGTTTCCAAGCTAGAGGTGTTGAGTTCAAGTACCAGCAAAGAAAAAAAATTAATTTTATTATAGAAATTTTATAATTCTTTTAAAGAAATTATACCTAGTTCTCTTCTCAGCTTTATAAAACAATTTTCATTGAGTGGTTTAGTGAAAATATCAGATAATTGATTTTTAAAATTTACAAATTTGAAATTTACTATATCCTTCTCAATATTATCACGAAGAAAATAATGACGAATGTCAATATGTTTAGTTCGTGAGTGACTGACAGGATTTTTAGATAAATTTATTGCACTGGTGTTATCACAGTATATTATAGATTTATTTAAATTTATATCAAAATCTTGAAGTGTTTGTTGCATGTAGATTACTTGAGCACATGCTAAAGTTGTAGATATATATTCTGCTTCACATGCCGATAGTGAAACGCATTTTTGTTTCTTGCTAAACCAAGGTATTAAGGATCGTACGATGAAATGACAAGTTCCACTTGTACTTTTTCTATCTCTCCGACTTCCTCCAAAATCAGCATCACTATAGGATACTAATTCAAAAGGACTACCTTGTGGATAAAACAGTCCTAAATCGTTGGTCTTGCTAAGATAACAAATTATACATTTTACTGCTCATATATATGATTCTTTAGGATTTTCTTGAAATCGAGCACATAAACAAACACTCATCATAATATCAGATCGACTAGCAGTTAAGTAAAGTAATGATCCAATCATGCTACGATATAGTTTCTGGTCGACATTCTTACCATCTTCATCTCTGTCGAGATGTATAGCTGTACTCAGAGGAGTTGGCTTGGCAGAAATGTTTTCCATACCAAAACGTTTAACTAGATTATGACAATACTTTTCTTGAGTAATGAAAATCCCATTTTGCAATTGCTTGATTTGTAGTCCAAGAAAATATGATAGTTCTCCCACATGTGACATTTCAAATTCATTTGTCATGATAGTCGAAAATTCCTGGCATAATTTTTCATTAGTTGAACCAAATATAATATCATCAACATATAATTGTATAATTAAAATATCTTGTTTAGTTTTCTTAATAAATAAAGTTTTATCAACTTTTCCAATTTCAAAACCAGAGTCTATTAGATAGCTTTAAAGTCGGTCATACCAAGCACGAGGTGCATGTTTTAAACCGTATAATGCTTTCTTAAGTTTATAAACATGATCTGGAAATTTTTCATGAGTAAAAAAAAAGGAGGTTGTTCAACATAGACGTTTTCTTTTAAATGTCTATTTAGAAAAGTACTTTTAACATCCATTTGATATAATTTAAAGTTATGAAAACATGCAAAAGCCAATAGAATACATATAGCTTCTAATCTTGCGACAAGAGCAGCCGTTTCTTCATAGTCTATTCCCTCTTCTTGATTATATCCTTGTGCTACTAATCTAGCTTTATTTCTAGTTATATTTTCTAGTTCATCAGCTTTGTTTTTGGAAACCCATTTTGTACCAATGATGGATTGATCACTTGGTTTATGAACTAATTCCCAAACTTCGTTTCTTTCATATTGGTTTAGCTCTTTTTGCATAGCTATAATCCAATAGTTACCAGTGGAGGCTTCCTTAATATTTTTAGGTTCTATATTAGAGAGAAAAGCTATATGGCCCATTGATTTAATTGATGTCTTGTTCTTACATTTGAATTTACTTCTCCAATTATATTTTGAACAGGGTGATCTCTAAGAATTCTTGAAGGAGATCTTACAAGATTTTCATTATGGACAATGTTTTCATCTTCTCTAGTATTATTAATGTTATTATTTTGAAAATTAATGTCATCATCTTCTGAATTATTTGTTAGATTTTATTAGAATTATTTTCCAAGTTTGTAATATTAGAGGAATTTTTGATATTTTCATCGAATGAAACATGAAGATTTTCTTCGATTACTTTAGTTCTTATATTAAAAACTCGATAAGCTTTGCTTCTTTCCGAATATCCTATGAATATTCCTTCATCGGATTTTGGATAAAATTTGCCAAGATGATCTTTAGTGCTAAGTATAAAACATTTTGAACCAAATACTTTGAAATAGGATATATTAGGTTTTCTGCCATTTAAAAGTTCATATGGGGTGTGTTTTGTTGGTGATCAAATAGAAACACAATTCAAAACATAACAAGAAGTTGCAACAGCTTCTGTCCTGAATTGCTTAGGTAGAGTGCTTCAATTTAATAAAGTTCTTGCACATTCTTGTAATGTTCTGTTTTTCCTTTCTACAACTCTGTTTTGTTGTGGTGTTCTAGGAAAAGAAAAGTTATGATTAATTCCTTTCTTGTTAAAAAAATGTTCAAAAGCTTCATTTTCAAATTCACCTCCATGATCACTTCTAATATTTTTAACTTTTAAATTCTTTATATTTTGAATTATTTTTACAAAAATTTTAAAATTCTCAAAGGTATCACTTTTATGTTTCATGAAAAAAGTCCATGTATATCTTGAAAAATCATCTACAAAGACAAACACATATCTATTATGATTAATAGATTGAACTTGAGTAGGTCCAAAGAGATCCATATGTAGTAGTTCAAGTGATTTTGTTGTAGATATGATTTTCCTAGATTTAAAAGAAGACTTTTTTAATTTTCCTAACTAACATGCATCACAAATACTATCAATTTTGAATTTCATATCAGGTAGTCCTTTAACAAGTTTATTTTTAGCTATTTTATTAATAGTATTAATATTTATATGATAAATCTTTTGTGCCATAGCCAAGAATCATTTTCTGTAGCTACTAAACACATGTTTGTGTTATGATTTATAATCATATTTAAAAAGATGAATATTTCTATCACTTCTACCTTCAAAAATTAAATTTTGATTTTTATTAGAAATATTGCATTTATTTTCTGAAAAGGATGTATTAAAACCTTTATCACATAATTGACCCATGCTTAATAAATTATGTTTAACTTTTTATCTAATAAAACATCAGAAATGAGAGGTAAGTTAGAGATAGCGTTATTGCTCACATCGCCTTTGCCGATGATATAACCCTTTAAATTATCTCCAAAAGTGACTGATCCTCCATTTGAGTAGACAATGTTCGTTAACATGTTCTTATTACCAGCCATGTGTTTCGAGCAACCACTGTCTAAAATCCATTTTCCTCTCTTTTTAAGTGGTACCTGCAATAAATAAAGATTAAGTTGGTATCCACTTTTCTTTTTAGGTACCTAAGAGTTAGGTCTTAGGAAACCAAACCCAAGCGGATTTAGAATTCCCTTTATAAATATAATTCTTGTTTTTATGAACAGTTCCATAAATGTTTAGATATGTCTATTCCTAATTAAATTGTTATTTGTTTTAGGAATCCATATCTTAATAGTTTTAAGACCTTTAGAAACTATTTTCTTAATATCTTTCTTAATTTTGTTTTTAAAATTATTTTTATATTTTCCAGATTTCTTTGGATTTTCAATTTTCTTATATCGTAGTTCTATTTTATTTGAAGTAGACTGAGAATTTTCTATTATTATAGAAATATTTTCTCGTCCTTTATTGAAGTTAGAAATATTTTTATTAATATCTTCTAACTTAATTTTGAGACTAGATTTTTCTAACTCTAATACTTTAGCGTTAGATTTTAAATCATTAATTTCTACTGATAAATCATTATTTTTATTCTTTTGAATTTCTATTTCCAGAGTTATCATAGAAAGTTGAGATGTTAAATAAGAATTAGATTCTTGAGATATTTCATGTACTTTTTCTAGAATTTTCTTTTCATCTCTTAGCATGCTAATTTCTAATTCAGATCTATTTAGTTTCCCTGTAACTCTTTATTTTTATTTTTAGTCTGTTTTACAAAGTCCACTAGTTCTGAATTAATTTCAACCAAATCTTCAAAACTTAGTTCACTTACATCATCACTTATAGCCATGAAGCATACATTTGCTTGCTCTGTGTCAATATCAATCTCTAATGACGAAGAAGAATCTGAATCATCCATGTTACTGAAAATGTTTTCTTCTTGAATTTATCCTTCTTAAACTTATTTTTTTTTTCTCTGGACAATCTTTCTTCATATGACCCTTTTTATGACATTTATAACATTCCATGACAGAGGATGACGGTTTATTGCTATTATTGTTGTTGTTAGAGTTATTTTATAACTCCTGAACTTCTTATTCTTTTTGAATTTCAAAAACTTTATGAAATTTTTAGCAAAAAATGCCATATCCTCTTCATCTGAATCTAAATCATCTTTTTCTGCTTGAAATGCTAGATTCTTCTTATCCTGTGCTTGAACCTTCTTTTCCTGCAAATTCACTTCATATGACATTAGATTTCCTATTAACTCTTCTGGTTTCATAGTGGAAAGATCGTTTGCTTCTTCAATAGCTAAGACCTTTCTTTACCATTCATCCGTTAAAGAGTTTAGGACTTTTGATACTATATCAAAGTCAGAAAAAATTTCTCCTAGTGCCAATAGTGAGTGATGTATATCTTGAAATCAAGAGTACATGTCATTTATAGTTTCGTTTGGTTTCATTTTGAAATTTTGGAACTGATTTTTCAACATAGAGATTTTGCTTTGCTTGACTTTGATAGTTCCTACATGAGTTATTTTTAGAGTTCTCCATATCTCATAAGTAGTTGTACACATCCTAACCCTACTAAACTCATTTTTATCTAATGAATGGAATAACATGTTCATAGCTTTAGCATTTGAATTAGCATCAGTTTTTTGTGCCGCAGTCCAAGTTGAAAAATCTTCTATTGGTATATTCCTTTTGGGTAATATTCCAGGTTTCAAAACCATTATCTTGCATATATATTCTCATTCTAGTTGACCAGTAATTATAGTTAAGACCATTAAATAGTGATGGTTGAGAAGTTATGTCACGACCCGATATCCAATGTTCAAAAATCGACATCAAATACCTCACTTGTATTCGACAGCCGAAGATTCAAACGTCGAACTTCAGTTTAGATGGTGCTTATAACAACATTAGATGAATATAAAAACAGCGGAAAACCAAAAGATGATTCATTTACCATAACGCAGATACAACGTCATCACAATATTTGATTACAACAAATCACTACCATTACCAGAGTGCTACATATATGATACAACAACAAAACGGTAACACCACATCAGAAACAATGACCATAGGACTTCAATAAGTTCCAATATACTTCAACTTAGATGAGGTCTTCCGAAACTCCAAAACACCTTTTAGATCCAAAAGACTTCAAAAGATCTCCAAGCCAAAAGCTTTCCAAAATCCGATAGCTACCAAAAGACTCCTAATCCAAGCTAGCTCCTAAACACGGATAACCTGCTTCTAGGCTGCCCGTGTGGAAATTATGGGCATCAAAAGTTTAGGAAGAGAACAATAAACTTCGGGTCAGTCATGGGACTGGTATGAGTAAACAAAACAGTTGTTTGAATAAAAAAAATTATAAAAGAAATTCGATATGCTTTTGATAAATGAAACTACCATAAGACATCCCGCCACACACACAATGCAATCGCAGAATTAGAGGAGATTTCTTCTTATGATAGTCAAACATGCTTTATACGAGAAAAAATCTTTTGATATTATTATTAGTGCATAGTGTGAAAACATTTCGAAAGTATAATATTAATCTTAGCCAGCATACAACCATTATTGTATGCCTACTATAGTTACCATCTAAACAGTGGCGACCACCATAAGTAAATGGCAGGTTGTACAACTAAAACCGCATAAGGTGCATATTGGATGATTGGATTTCCAACAATGGTCAGGCAAAGGAATTTCCTACACCAAATGAAACGCCTCTGGAGGGACGCCACCGAGACCCTAACCGGATCTCTACCAACACAAGGCCGGGTTACCTCTATAACTAGGTAACTGCTGACACGAATATGCCATCCCTCGGCCGTTACCGACCTTTATCTGAGGTACCTCTACACCAACAACCATAAAGTAATGAATTTGCAGTAACCACACGAGTTTAGTATCTGGGCTCTATACCATGATACCACCCTTTTCCAGAAGGAAATGACATACCATAAAGGGCGCGACCCTCATAACCTTGCCGCATTCTTCCCGTTTCGACCATTCCCGGGTTATGAGGTCCAACGAAGTCTCGTCCACAAAGCTACGCTTTTCACAATATCCATGCTTCGATCAACACATGATCAGCAGCACTCAGCATGTCACACTACCAAATTGGGAGTATATCACTGATAACCATCAACTACATAACCTCTGAGCTCGTATGTCTCAGAGAAGGGTGTTAAGCTAAGAGAATAAATTCTCCACCACCAACAGAAATGTATTTGAAAGAGATCAGCTTTATACCTCAAAGTGTAATGTCATACATACAACCATACAAGTCTGTTCTGGATTCGAACAGAACCGAAGGCACTTCCAAAGAAGCCCTTGCAATCCGGGCATCCACAATCCCAATCGACTCCCCATCACATACGGAGATCTCTATACCGGAGCAACTCGGTGCAGAGTCATTCGACAGGTTATCCTATCGTTCTCGAAGACTCCCGGTCTTCACCACCATCTTCAATTGCTATCCATTTCGTCGTATCACTATTCGAAATGGGTTATATGACACAAAGTCCTCTCCTGGCTAAACCGAATAGTGAGCGCTTAAATTAAAAACATGTGGATATATCATTCACAAAGATTCACCATTTAAGGTTCAATGTGGGTTTCAGATAACCAACTGAAATCCGACTCCCCGTCGCATTGAAATTCAAATGCCATTTTATAGGCCAATGGGTTTTCACATTCACACAGAAATAAATCATAGATATCAAAGCTCAGCACAAAGAAATTCATATCACATAGTATCACAATCACATATCAGAGATATCAATCAATACAAAGCATTCAATAAAAATCAATCATCTACAATTAAGATGAATTAATCATGTGATTATGGTCAATCAATCACATAATTATTTTCATTAATTATTCTTAATTAATGCCTAATTATTCTTAATTATAAATTAATTAGTCTTTAATTGCTAATTAATCTTAATTACTTTCATTAATTAAATATTTCTTAATTGATTACCTTAATTAATTACTCCTTAATTATAAATTAATTAACCTTTAATTAATTATTCTTTAATTATTTAAGTAATTATAAATCATTTATCTTAATTAATCATTTAATTATTATCAAAACCTTTAATTAATAAACCTCATAATTAATCATTATTAATACATTTATTCAAGAAATTAAGGTAAATCAAAACATCATTTTATCTTAATTAATTTCATTATTTATTTTAAATAAACTCTTTTAAAAATATAAGTTTAAAACATCTTAAACTTAATTAATTTAAAATATTTTACTTTCAAAACCTTTAACTATACATTCTAACTTAACAAGCAATCTTTTTTTAAAAAAAAAATAGGTTTAGAAATTAATTTAACTTAGATTGTTAAAGTTTTAAAACTGGAAAACATAATACTCGAAATCAACTTCGAGTGTTACCCGAGACCATTGCATGTTTACTTCGAGCTTTTCCAAAACCTACCTGTATGCTTTTATTTTTAAACTTAAATTTTTGTTTAAGTGTTAAACCCAGCGCACACATGAATTTACTCGAGCTAAGAGTCGAGACAGCACACGAGCTTCACGAAGTCTATTTCGAGACATCCACCCTTCCTTCCCAACCCATTGCCTACTGATACCAAACTGGCACCGTGCACATGCACATGAACTCCGGCCACCTACGAACCAAACTCCGACCTTCCACACATCGGCGACGACCCATACTAGTCTCACGAACACCCAAAAATCAGAGTCGACGTCGAACTCGCAAACGAACTATCTGACCAAACTGGAACCAAAAATGATCATCATGTAATCGCCTCGTTCTTCCACCTCTGACCATCAAAGGTCATGTGATCGTACCCGAAACTTCACCGATGTCTACCGCTTCGATTGGCACTGGTGCGAACAATTCCGGTCTTCTAACGATGACGCAGCAATACCCATTCCGACCATGAGCAAATATGGGTTTCAAACCCTAAATCGATCTCGTTCTTCCACCACGATCAAATTAAAAAAAATTCAAGCATCTTTCCCCGAACCAACATCACCTAGGCCATCTCTAGCCATAAACCCAACCATCCTCATCACGCTGATGACCAGTAATGGCCAAAAGACCCAAATTTCTTCAATTCACAAATTCTCAGTGAATAAATGTTTAAAAATTTTGATCTTTCCTTTAAAGTCATTATTTTCAAAAAAATTCTCGATGATATAATTTAAATCAGAAACCATGATGGTCGAATTTTTCAACAGTTAATGGGTTTGCCTATATTTTTAATTTTCCAGAGGATGCTTTGATTTGTTTTACTAAAATTTATTTTTAAGATTTGAATCATGTTTACACAAAAAAAAAATTTGTTTGAATTCTAAAGTCTAACAATGATCAGGGAAAGAGAAATCAAATTTCGAACAAGTTTGTATTCTTGTAACCTCGAACAGAGGGCGATCATGCCTGTAACTGACATGCACAATCATCTTAGCACATTTATATAGACATCTTTGCATGCATGTAAGTATTTTACAATTTCTATTTCAAGCATGATTCAAACAACAGATCAAATTCTAAGATTTCAAAAGGTTTACTCACCTTGATCGAGAAGAAACAGGGAGTGTGTAAAATCCTGGAATTATTTTTAAGTTGAAAATCTGGAAGTTGCTCTCTTGTTTCGACCCTTGTTGTTTAATCTGAAAGTTCTCTGATTTAGTTGAATTGAGGCTTTGAATTTTCTTGAGGTTGAAGTTGAAATCCTTGCTTGTTTGAAATTTGGAACTGTTTCATGATTTACTGGATAGGGATGATTTCCAGGCTTAAGATTTTGAAATGTGAAAGGTGTTTTAATTTCCAGGTTTTGCTTTGTCATTGTTTTGATGATTTCAGATTTGATTTGTACTTAATTCTCTGGCTTCTGATGTTAGAGTTTGTATAGGCTTAGTTTAAAAATGAAGTTAAAGAAATGAGAAGAAGGATATTAGAAATGTTATATAGCTTTATTTCTTTTTTATAAATTTCTCAAAAATAAAAACAATGTGATGTTTCTTGTTAACTTTAATTACAAGATCATTACACTTGTAAATTTTCACACCATCTTTCTTACAATTGTAATATGCATGTTAATAATGCATTTATAACCTAACACTTGTCTTTTGTATTTTATATTGATTTTTAAATTGCATTTTCTACTTTCATAAACACATTCTTCTTTATATATATATACACAATTTTAAAAGAAAATGGTTTTGAAATCAATTATTAATTAAATAAATTACCTATATATAAAATTTAAAATCCAAATTATTTTATTAAGACATTTATTTAAGTTTATAAATTCAAGTTCAAATTCAAATTTGAATTATAATCCATTATATATGTATAAAGCAATAATAATTCTATTTGTCTAGAAAATTTTAAATGAATTCCAAATTTATTCCCAGAAATTCAAATAAATTACTAATTTTAAATTGATAAAATTTGGGGATGTTATAAGTTGACTGACCTTCATTGAAACTAGAGTTAATGTTAATGCTAGAATTGGTGTTACTATCCATATTACAGAAAAATTATCAAATAACTATGTTACGGTTAGAGGATAACCTTGCTCTGATACCCAATAAGAGTGACTACTGTGTGGCTGGTTATCACTTAGGATTGTGTAATATGGAATGTGAGATAACCCAAATTTTGAGGCATTTGATAATTGGATAATTAACTAATTTTATCTGGTTAAACAAATAAACTTTGGTAATTAAAATTATATCTGGATGTATATAAATTGATTTAAGCTATAATAAATACTGATTTCTGAATGGATATTTTAAACAGTTGGAAATGATAAACCTTATAATAAAATAACAAAGATATAAATAGATATGCAAACTCTATAAGTTGGAAATATTAAGTACATAAGTGTGTGTGTATATATGTATGTATACCTATTGTAATTGGAAGCTTTGTTTTAATTTAATGTATAAAAAAAATTCAAAATACTTAAGATCGATATTTATTAAATTTAAAAGTATGATAATTTAAATAGGATTTTAATAAAGAATTAAAAATCTTTTTCTTTTGTACTTGAAATTAAACATAACACATAAAATAAATATAAAGAGATATATTAATAAAAACATATGAAATATTTTTAAATAAAGGCTCTAAACATTTGTAAGAATTATGATACATGAGATTAACATTTGTAGCAAGTATAATACATATAGTGACAAGTGTCATTAGCTTATTTTTCTTTAATAATAATAATTCAAAAATAAAAATAAATAAATAAACAAAGATATACATATTATTAAAATTACTCTATTATCATTTTTATTTTGCTCAAAAACAAAACATAGCAAACAAAGATCTGAAACCCAGATCAGTAATTAAACAAACATGCAAATATGTCCATCTTCAAATCAATGCCTCTGCATTTTCAAAGCAACTTCATTTTTTTCAAGCACACAGGCTTTTAGAGAAGCATTTCAGTTTTTCTAAACAAAAAAAACAGAGAGTTCAAGTATAAGAAGGGCTGTTTTCAAAGGGATTCCAGTTTGCAAAAAGCTTTTCAAAAACAATTTGGAGGCTCTGTCTTCAAATTTAAACATGTGAGTAACTTCGCTGTCCTTAAAGTAAAATTATGATTTCAAGTTATTGCTGTGAGTAATTTTGTATTGAGTATATTCATAAGCATGTTGGTGTATTTACAAGATTGTTTTTCCTGGATGCATAGTATACATGTTGTTTTCCAGAGTACTCTCTGCCTATAGCTTCAGTTTTCTCAAGTTTTGATTTATAACAAAAACCACTTGATTTGGTCTCTGTTTAAAACTGAAGTTTCGAATGAAACTTGTTTATTCCATCAAATATTTAATTTAAATTCATTTAATTTAAATAAATTGAAATCATCACTGGGAATCAAGAAGGAAACTGAGCAAACTTAATATAAGTGAAATTCAAAACATCTTAATTTATAAATTTAAGAATGTAAATTGTATTCTTATCCTAAAACATGATTTTAAACACTAAAATCATAATTTTTAATGTTGAGTTGAGGGTACATTGTTGGTTTAACCAGAAAAGGGAAATTGGGTGGATCTCTGGTGATTTAGTTGATCTGGGGTTTGGGAAATCTCTGTGATGATGGAGGAGTGAACCGTGTTAGAGGAAAAAATGGTTGATGGTGATGAATTTTAGTGAGGAGGTTGCAACAGAGGGATATTTTCTGTAACCCTAGTTTTCAACTAGGTTAATTATTTGGTCGGCATGGCTTGTAGAAGTGTTCGAGTTGAATGAGTTTTTGGGGGGTGATATCATGGTGGTTGATGAACATATGGCCGGAGGCGCTGCTATTCCGGTGGTCGGTAGGGCGATGACGAGGCATGTTCCAGGTTCTGTGGTGTTACCTGGTTTTTTTGTTCCAAGTTTCAGATAAGGACTTGAATTTGATTTCGAACTGTGGTGGTATGATTTGTTGGTTGTGTTGAGGCGAGGGGTTGGTCGCCGATGTGGGGAGGCCACCGGAGGTGGCAGGAGTCGGTCGGAGGCACGGTGCATGTGCACCGTGCAATTTTGGTTTCAGATGTTTGCCTGATGGAAGCACGAAAATAAGCTCGAGAATTACTCGAGTAATTACTGTGTTTGCTCGAAGAGGTTTGCTGGTGGACTCGAAGTTGGAAAGTGGGTGTCTCGGGTTTAAAGAGACATTACAGGTTTCAAACAAAACCTGTACAATTAGTTTTATAAATTTTTAAAACAGAAGCTTGTGAATGGAAGGAATGGTTTAAACCTAGTTTTAAAACCAAGTTTGAAATTTAGAATTAAAATTTGAGTTTAAATATCAGTTTTAAAATAAATTAAGTTTTTAAGCTTGAATTGTTAAATACTTTAAAATGACTAAGTAGTTTGAATTTTGAAAATAAAGTTTAAAAACATAAGTAGAGTTTTAAAGATTAATTTGAATTCAAATATAATTCAAATTTTGAAATGAAGGAAGGTTTTTAAAATTTAAAATGTTTTCAACAATTTTGAATGTTTAAAGGCTAATTCAAATTGATTTGAATTTAAATCTGAATTGGTCTTGAATCTTTTTAAAAAAAAACTTCTTTATCAAATGAGAAATTCCTAAACTTGTGAAATGAAAGGTTTAAAAATGTGTCTTATAAACTTTGTTAAAAATGATTTGGATTCATTTTTAAATCTTAAAGTTAAAACGAAATTTTGAAGTAAATCAAAAGTAAATTGTTTTAGGACTTTATAAAGGATAACTTGATTAGTAACAAACTTTGATTTTAAAAGTAAAATAGAATTTAAAGATTTGTAATTTATTAAATTTATAAGGAAGTTTAATAGATAATTAATTTATTTGACTAATTAATCATTTGGATTAATTAAACAAGTAATTAAGGTTTAAAATTAATTAATTATGATTAATTAATTTTAGGATAATTAATTAGTAATTAAAAACTATTAATTAGAAACTTAATTAATAACTAGAGGTTAATTAATTAAGTAATGAAATAATTAAAGGTTAATTAATTAGATATTCAAGGTTAATTAATTTATAATTAATATTGATTAATATAAGTTAATTACTTAAGAAAAATAATTAAAGAATGGTTAATAGTTAATGAAGGCCATTAACTAAGGGTTATTTAACAATTAATTAATGTGATTAATTTTTAATAATTAATTAGATTAATTAATTGATGATAACCATTTGAGAATTGTGTAAATATAATTACTTAATGGAAGTAATTTAGAAATTAATTACTTAATGTAATTAATGGAGTTTAATGTGATTGGATTAAATTAATTAATTAAGTTTAATTAATTTTAGTCACTTGATGATTTGATAATAATTATTTAATGTAATTGATGAAGTATAATTACTTAGTAAAGTAATTAATTTAAGATTTATTACTGTAAATGATTAAGGATAATGGTAATTACCTAATAAAGTAATTAAAGTAATTAATTACTTGTGCAATTAATTAAGTTAGTGTGGTTAATTTGAATCAATTAATTAAGTTTAATTAGTTAAAGAGGATTATTTAAGGATGGATTGAGTATAATTACTTAATGTAATTAATGAGGTAAAATTACTTAATGAAGCATTGAATGAGTAATCTCTGGATGTAATTAATAAAAGGGAAATTACCTATTGGGAAGTAATTAAAGGATGATTACTTATGAGAAAGTAATTAAGAGATAATTACTCAGTGTAATTAAAGGAGTAATAAATATAATTAAATCAAGGAGTTGATTTAATGATTATAAGTAATTAAGGGAAGTTAATTTCTAATGTGATTGATCGGGATTGATTAATGAATGAAATTGTTTGAGGATAATTAATTTGTGTAACTAATTAAAAGTTAATTACTTAATGTAGTGGAAGAATAATTAATCAAGGGTGATTAATTAAGATGGGTAATTGGTGGATAATTAATTAATTTGCTGTAATTAATTAAGGATTAAACACACAGGATATGGTAATGGAAGAAATTAATTTAATTTATTTTAAATTAATTAAAGATTGTGTAATAAAAGTCCTTGCTTATGAATGGCTGAATGTTATTGGATGTTTGGATTGTTGTTATACCTGGCAGGTGATTGTGATGCTAGGGTATTAGATATGGATTATCTATCAGAAAATAGATTTGCTTTGTGAATCTGTTACTATGGGTATACGTGGAAATGTTAAAGCTTAAACAGCTTTGTCTTAGGAGGGTACTGAATTCGAAGGGACCGGAGTCGGGTATTGGTAAATACCCGAAACCACTTTGACTCTTTATAATTTGATGTGTGGAATCAATAAAATGAAATGGAATGACTTAAGTGATTGGACCATTTAATCTAAGTTATGATACTTAGAAATTGATGTGTAATGTAAGTAAGGTCTATAATGGTTTGTGAAGTTGTAAATTGATACAAGTTAACCCGAGTTAGCCCGGGTTTATATAAGTTGTATGCTTTTGTATTCCATGTTAGATGGGTTTACTCACGCTGGTTTCCAGCCTGACTTGGGTGTTACTTTGATGTAATGCTCGGGTCAGACCGAGTATTATAGATTTTCAGGTAAGGCTGTTCTGGAGCTCAGGAAGGCGAGCTAGATGGCTGGAACGTATGGAGCGTACCCGCTGTGATATATAGTTATATCTATGACATGTTGTTTTATAACTGTCCTATATTGTGTAAATGTTATAACTCTGATATATGAAAATGTAAATGTACTGATACTGTTTTTTTGTAAACTATTATTATGTGATATTATATTTTGATCCGCTGTGAATGTGAGGTATCTGTGTCTTGTTTCTGTTTCTTCTTTTTCTATCTCTTCTTCCTTTCTCTAACTATCTGGAAATTTCGGGATCGAAATTTTCGGGTCGTTACATTTGGTATCAGAGCCAAAGGTTAAGCGAGAACCTTGGCTCTGTTGGGATTACTCATTAAGGATAGGGTAAGTAGTACCCTAGAATGAGTTGAGTGTATAAATATGAGAGGGCGTACTTGTTATTTTCTTATATAAAGGTTTTTAAATGATTTCAAAAGTAAATGAATCTTATATAAGAAATAGATTATCTATTATATTAAGGAAATTGGTTGTAGTATTAATTAAATTAAAAGTAATAGTAAGAATTAAGCGGTAATAGAATTACAACCAAATTGAAATTAAATTAAAGACAAGTTTGAATTGGATTCAAACTGAAATTAAATCTTGAAATTGGGAAAGGTTTCAGGATAAGGATAATCAATTAATTAAACTTTATTTAATGAGATTAATTAATGGATAATAATTGGAAATGATAAATTAAGAGAAAGTTACTTAATGAAGTAACTAGAGGTAAGTAATTTAAGGGACAATTACTTAATGAAGGTAAGTGAGAAATAAGTTAATTACCGAATGTGATTAATTAATGATGTAATTAATTTAAAGAAATAAGAAATGATATTATTTAATGCATTTGAATGAAATGGTCCTATTTCAAATAAGAAATGTTTGAAAATTTTAAAAGAAATTTGTTTTGAATTAAACCAAAGGTGGTTTAAAATTTTAAAGTATAACTTGGTATGTAAAAGAAATTAATATGTATATATGTGAATATACATAATATCAAAGGTAGTTTGAAATAAACTCTAAATATTGAGTTTTAAATTAGGAATGAGATGTGAATACCTGAAGTGCTAAGTTTTTGAACATAATAAGTGGAAAGATTATTTATGAGAAGTATAAAATTTGAAATTGATGGATGTTTTGAATTAATTGGATGATATTATCCTATTGTTATAAAAAAATCCTTAAATTGCAAATTTATTTGTTTAAATTAAAGAAGAAATGGATTGTGGTAATATATCCATTGTAGAGATAAAAAAAAATTAACTTTAATTTGAAATTAAGGGTATGGAATTACCTTGAACTAAAAATTTGAGTAATTTGTAAATTAAAATTGTTTGAAACTCTTACTTGAATCTTGTAATGAGTTAAGTAAAGATAATTTAAATGGAATTTTGAGAATTGGACTCAGAATTAAATTGTTTAAAGGTTTGGGTTATTGATGTAAAAATAAAGGTTAATTTGATTTGTGGTATAATATGTTAATTTTGAACTGTGAATTGAATTGTTTAAAAACTTTAAAGGTAAATTGATTTAAAGGAATTAAATCAACATTTGAAATTTAACTCGAATTTATATAATTCGAGATGGTTTAAATCTATAATTTGAATTGAAATTAGTTCAAATTGAATTTGATTTGAAGTAATTGAAGTTGTGATTGAAGATGTAAGAGTATAAGATTCAAATGGAATTTAAATTGAATTGATGAGAATGGAAATTTGGAATTGAACAGTTTTGACTCTGGATTATTTTTAATATAAATTATTTTAATATAAACTTATTTTTCAAGCTATTCATTATATAAACAACCTTTCTTTTAAAAGCCAAACTTTCTTATACTTATTTTACAATTATTTTTGAAACTGTTTTACAATTTTCTAACTATTTTATAAACTAATTACAATTTTCAACTACTAATTACTATTTTATAGCTATTTTGCAATTATATAAAAAAAATTATGACTATTTAACTATTTTCCAATTATTTTACAATTACTGAACTATTTTACAGCTATTTTACAAATTAGTAATTATTTTTCAACTACTTATCTATTTCTTTAACTTTTTAAGTTATTTTCTATATTTAAACTGGACAGAGTTTAGACTGTTATTGGTTAAATACCCAATCGAGATAAGAATAGAGGTGGTAATCCAGATGGATTGAAGCAATTGTGAGTAAGTGAATGGAAATTAAAGTGGATGTGAATAGAAAGAGAATTGATTTGGCTAATAACCAATAAAGATAAATACGTAGGGTGTACGTATGTTATTCTATTCGCATAGTGATTTGATCCAGATTCGAGCACAGAATTTCGAGATAGTTATATCGATCTGAGTGGGATTTTTCACTCGATTTTCGACGGCAAACCTGGATATGGATTGTTGATTGGTTCTGGATATTCTCTATCATAGTTATGATTATGCAAGGAGAATGACGGTTTCTGATCAAGAAACCAGATCTGAGTCCGCACTAGAAATTCGGGTGGACGATACTAGTTCGGAAGTGAAATTGTGTGATCGAGTGAGCGATCAGATTGGTATGGCATACGAATGGTATGTGTACATCGTACGGATTTGAATAAAATTGATACTGGAAATTTGTGGATAAGGAATGTGAAATGGTTTTTGAGATGAAAATATATTTTGTGAAATTTATGATAAAGTAAAGTGGAAATTGGATATTTCTATGATTGGAATTTTGTTTATGGAAGTAAGTGATATGGTAAGTGGTTTGTAACGAGTAATCAAATTTGAATATTTGATTTTGAATAAACAAAGTAAATATCTTTGTTTTATAAGATAAAACTCCCCTTGATGAATCTTTTGCCAGAAGGAAAGGATTTTGAAAATGTTTGAAGTATAAAAAGAGTTTTATACAGGTTTGAAATGATCCAAGGTTTGAAAATTATATATATCTATATATATATGTACAAAGAATCTTATGAGGATTTTTGGAAAAAGGTTTTGGGAACCTATGGATTTGGAAAGGCTTTTGATTTTTGGGTAAAATCAATATTGAATTTGGAAAGCCTAGTTTGAGAATTATCGATTTTGGGATAATCGATTTTGTGTAAAGGAGCTTTGTATGAGATCATACTAGGTGTATGATTTAAAGATACTATATATGTATAGTATAAAATGTTTTGATGATGCTCTGGGGAAAAAGGCGCTCCCTTGGAATGGACTTCTCAGGAGTACCACTGGGTGGTGCTGCCTTGAGACCCAAAGGGGGGTTCTAAAGTTGATCCTATGAGGAGTCCGGACAAACTAGTTCCTGAGGATTATTGGGTAGCGAAAGTCGATGGCGATGATGCCTACAGGGGCATTTGGGTTATGGTGTGACGACAGTGTAACTCGATGTCGCTGCGATCTACTGTGGGGACCATAGCGAAAATCGTGTGGAGGATGAGTGTCAACGGTCTACACTTGATTTTGTCGGGAAGGCAACGCAACATCAGTAGACTATGATCTATGGTCAAGTGGAGTGGAGAAGTTTCATTTTTGGCAGCGAAATTCGATGGCGCTGATGCCTACAGTTATATGGGTTTTTGCTGTGATAGCTACGTAACCCCAGTTGTAGCTGCGATCTGTAGCGGGTTCCATGGTGTAATCGAGGGGCGCGGAGGCCTACAGTTATTTATGGATTTTGTCAGGATGACAACGTAACCATCGGGTTAACTGCGACCATGGATGGGGGTGATGATTTCCATAGCATTCTCACTAAAGATATATCCTCTATTTTCAAAAACTGTTTTCTAAATTTTCAATAAACTTATTTTCAAAGTATTTTCACTGGATGTTAAAAACGAGTCTGCCAAGCACTTGTATATTTTCAGTCTTACGCCTGATCAACGTATGACCGACTTTCTGTGAGGACGAGGACGGACTTATTGAAACATCGAGTTATAAAATGTATTTTCATAAAAACTATTTTATAATACTATATAGATTTTAAAAAGTGTTTTAAAATAATCAAAAAGAAATTTATCTGATTACAAGACTTTTAATAAATCTGGCTTCGTTCCTTTTCGAGGACGAAAAGATTCTAGGGGGGAGGAATGTGATAACCCAAATTTTGAGGCATTTGATAATTGGATAATTAACTAATTTTATCTGGTTAAACAAATAAACTTTGGTAATTAAAATTATATCTGGATGTATATAAATTGATTTGAGCTATAATAAATACTGATTTCTGAATGGATATTTTAAACAGTTGGAAATGATAAACCTTATAATAAAATAACAAAGATATAAATAGATATGCAAACTCTATAAGTTGGAAATATTAAGTACATAAGTGTGTATATATATGTATGTATACCTATTGTAATTGGAAGCTTTGTTTTAATTTAATGCATAAAAAAATTCAAAATACTTAAGATCGATATTTATTAAATTTAAAAGTATGATAATTTAAATAGGATTTTAATAAAGAATTAAAAATCCTTTTCTTTTGTACTTGAAATTAAACATAACACATAAAATAAATATAAAGAGATATATTAATAAAAACATATGAAATATTTTTAAATAAAGGCTCTAAACATTTGTAAGAATTATGATACATGAGATTAACATTTGTAGCAAGTATAATACATATAGTGACAAGTGTCATTAGCTTATTTTTCTTTAATAATAATAATTCAAAAATAAAAATAAATAAATAAACAAAGATATACATATTATTAAAATTACTCTATTATCATTTTTCTTTTGCTCAAAAACAAAACATAGCAAACAAAGATCTGAAACCCAGATCAGTAATTAAACAAACATGCAAATCTGTCCATCTTCAAATCAATGCCTCTGCATTTTCAAAGCAACTTCATTTTTTCAAGCACACATGCTTTTAGAGAAGCATTTCAGTTTTTCTAAACAAAAAAAACAGAGAGTTCAAGTATAAGAAGGGATGTTTTCAAAGGGATTCCAGTTTGCAAAAAGCTTTTCAAAAACAATTTGGAGGCTCTGTCTTCAAATTTAAACATGTGAGTAACTTCGCTGTCCTTAAAGTAAAATTATGATTTCAAGTTATTGCTGTGAGTAATTTTGTATTGAGTATATTCATAAGCATGTTTGTGTATTTACAAGATTGTTTTTCCTGGATGCATAGTATACATGTTGTTTTCCAGAGTACTCTCTGCCTATAGCTTCAGTTTTCTCAAGTTTTGATTTATAAAAAAAAACCACTTGATTTGGTCTCTGTTTAAAACTTAAGTTTCGAATGAAACTTGTTTATTCCATCAAATATTTAATTTAAATTCATTTAATTTAAATAAGTTGAAATCATCACTGGGAATCAAGAAGGAAACTGAGCAAACTTAATATAAGTGAAATTCAAAACATCTTAATTTATAAATTTAAGAATGTAAATTGTATTCTTATCCTAAAACATGATTTTAAACACTAAAATCATAATTTTTAATGTTGAGTTGAGGGTACATTGTTGGTTTAACCAGAAAAGGGAAATTGGGTGGATCTCTGGTGATTTAGTTGATCTGGGGTTTGGGAAATCTCTGTGATGATGGAGGAGTAAACCGTGTTAGAGGAAAAAATGGTTGATGGTGATGAATTTCAGTGAGGAGGTTGCAGCAGAGGGATATTTTCTGTAACCCTAGTTTTCAACTAGGTTAATTATTTGGTCGGCAGGGCTTGTAGAAGTGTTCGAGTTGAATGAGTTTTTGGGGGGTGATATCATGGTGGTTGATGAACATGTGGTCGGAGGCGCTGCTATTCCGGTGGTCGGCAGGGCGAGGACGAGGCATGTTCCAGGTTTTGTGGTGTTACCAGGTTTTTCTGTTCCAAGTTTCAGATAAGGACTTGAATTTGATTTCGAACTGTGGTGGTATGATTTGTTGGTCGTGTTGAGGCGAGGGGTTGGTCGCCGATGTGGGGAGGCCACCGGAGGTGGCAGGAGTCGGTCGGAGGCACGGTGCATGTGCACCGTGCAACTTTGGTTTCAGATGTTTGCCTGATGGAAGCACGAAAATAAGCTCGAGAATTACTCGAGTAATTACTGTGTTTGCTCGAAGAGGTTTGCTGGTGGACTCGAAGTTGGAAAGTGGGTGTCTCGGGTTTAAAGAGACATTACAGGTTTCAAACAAAACCTGTACAATTAGTTTTATAAATTTTTAAAACAGAAGCTTGTGAATGGAAGGAATGGTTTAAACCTAGTTTTAAAACCAAGTTTGAAATTTAGAATTCAAATTTGAGTTTAAATCACAGTTTTAAAATAAATTAAGTTTTTAAGCTTGAATTGTTAAATACTTTAAAATGACTAAGTAGTTTGAATTTTAAAAATAAAGTTTAAAAAAATAAGTAAAGTTTTAAAGATTAATTTGAATTCAAATATAATTCAAATTTTGAAATGAAGGAAGGTTTTTAAAATTTAAAATGTTTTAAACAATTTTGAATGTTTAAAGGCTAATTCAAATTGATTTGAATTTAAATCTGAATTGGTCTTGAATCTTTTTAAAAAAAACTTCTTTATCAAATGAGAAATTCCTAAACTTGTGAAATGAAAGGTTTAAAAATGTGTTTTATAAACTTTGTTAAAAATGATTTGAATTCATTTTTAAATCTTAAAGTTAAAACGAAATTTTGAAGTAAATTAAAAGTAAATTGTTTTAGGACTTTATAAATGATAACTTGATTAGTAACAAAGTTTGATTTTAAAAGTAAAATAGAATTTAAAGATTTGTAATTTATTAAATTTATAAGGAAGTTTAATAGATAATTAATTTATTTGACTAATTAATCATTTGGATTAACTAAACAAGTAATTAAGGTTTAAAATTAATTAATTATGATTAATTAATTTTAGGATAATTAATTAGTAATTAAAAACTATTAATTAGAAACTTAATTAATAACTAGAGGTTAATTAATTAAGTAATGAAATAATTAAAGGTTAGTTAATTAGATATTCAAGGTTAATTAATTTATAATTAATATTGATTAATATAAGTTAATTACTTAAGAAAAATAATTAAAGAATGGTTAATAGTTAATGAAGGCCATTAACTAAGGGTTATTTAACAATTAATTAATGTGATTAATTTTTAATAATTAATTAGATTAATTAATTGATGATAACCATTTGAGAATTGTGTAAATATAATTACTTAATGGAAGTAATTTGGAAATTAATTACTTAATGTAATTAATGGAGTTTAATGTGATTGGATTAAATTAATTAATTAAGTTTAATTAATTTTAGTCACTTGATGATTTGATAATAATTATTTAATGTAATTGATGAAGTATAATTACTTAGTAAAGTAATTAATTTAAGATTTATTGTAACGACCCGCCGCTCTGACCGCCTCTAGTCGGTAATTAAACCAACTCGAAACGTTCAAAATGACGGATTGTTGTTCAGTTTATAAAGTTTAAACAGAATCAGCCACAGAATCACAGAATAATCATAATATTATTCATAAATGAATTTTTCTTACATACATATATCAGAGTTTGTACAATGCATTAAATTTTATACAGCGGAACAATTTATTTTCATTAAGTACAAGAAAATTTCTAGAAAAACTTTAGTGGAGTGCTTTCCCCTCTCTTTCTAACTTCGCGGCCTGAAAATCTTCAAGCTGTAAAAATACTCGGTCTGACCCGAGCGTTTATTACAAACACAAAAACACTCGAGTCAGGATTAATCTTTATTCAAGTAATTAAATTTGAAATGAACTGAATAAAATGGTAACAGAGATGACGAATCACATGAATCAATTTAGATCTATTATGGATTTTTCACATTAACAACTTCAATTTAATTATTATTATTTTTTCGAAATCTATCAATCCTGTGTGGCTGCAGTACACACGTATATTTTCACACATGTGCACTGCCTCGCCAACACGTGTGCACCAAACAAAAGCACAATCTACAAATCATGTACAAGTCAAAATGAGGTTGCACAAGTACAAATAATACACAGCAGCACAGTGCAATGAACAAGAAACACAAGTACAGGCAGCAGTCTCAAGTGACACAGTGCAAACAGCACTGTCAAAACAGGCAGCCAAGGGCAGAGACTCAGAAATGCCAAAGACACGAAGACATAAACAACAACAAGTGCAAGACCAGACGCAAAAGTAACACATCAGAAGTGAATAAGAACTCCACTGTGAACATGAGGACTGGAACAGCTACAAAAGTTCAAGGCTGAGACAACCCAATGCACTCAGTTCATTTCATTTTTTTTTTTTTGATATAGCATATCAGTATTAACATACATATACACCTACAGTCACCTCTCAACAAAAATGTAAGGTATACTACTCAACAAATTTTCAAGCATCATCACATGCAAACCAGAGATTCAAACAAATTCAAGTTTATTTTATTTTTTTATTTTTTTTAAATGGGTTTACTCACATTGTTAACAGGAAGGCAGGTTCTATTTCTAAATCTGGGATCTTGCTTGATTACTTAATCTTTCCCTTCAATTTTCTGTTTATATTGTTACAGGCATATTCTTTTTAGAATTTATAACTTAAATTCATTTAAATGGGAAGATACAAATTTTCCTATTTAGTTTGAGTCTGCAATTTAAAACAGAGAGGAGCAAAAACATGATACAGGTGAACAATGCAAACTAAATGAAACAGTGGACAGGACAATTTCAGTGCAACTCAATGCTACAAAAGACCAACAGTATTAATGCAACTCCATGCCAATATGACTGCAAGAACATGAGTACAGATAACAGCATGGTAAAATGCAAATCAACTCAGAGAGAAAAATATGAAGACCCCAAAGCCAAGCATGTACATAAGTGGACGATGCAGACAATAGTTAAGTTCAAGTGCAACAAAATGGAATGCAACTACAAGTGCAACAGTCAAGTCTAAATGCATAAATGAGGAGACTGCAGTGGACAGTGCAGACAAAATGAAAGGTACCAGTGAAACAAAGCAATGGATCAAATCAAAACAAATGAAACTGGGTTCAAAATTTTCTTAACATTAAAAGCTTCAGATTTTAAACTTTGAAACTGATATTCATTTCAAATTAGAGGGGAAAAAATTTATTTACAGACACATACATACATCACATATGCACTGGAGTTCAAACAAGCAAAATTTTTGGTATAACATCTGTTCTTATCAATTTAAAAACAAATTTACAAATAGCATCTATTCTCCTCAGTTAAAAAACAAAATTTATAGCATCTGTTTTCATCAGTTAAAAAAAAAACAATATCATATAGCATCTGTTCTTAACAGTTTAAAAACAAATTTTTAAATAGCATCTGTCCTTAACAATTTAAATCAAATATCAAATAGCATTTGTTCTCAACAGCTTAAAACAAAATTTATATAGCATCTGTTCTTAACAGTTTATATCAAATATCAAATAGCATTTGTTCTCAACAGTTTAAATTAAATTGACCGAGAGCAAAGAGCAAATGATAGCAAATATCACCCAAAACATAGCATGCAACCAAACATCCAACTCAAACAAATTTAAACACTTGAATTAAAATCAATCGTGAGCAAAGAACTCACCTTGACTCGAATCGAAATGGAGCAACGCAAATTAATCATCAGAAAACAAGCGCGACGAATTTTTGAGACGAAAGCCCTAATTTTTCGATCGAAGACGAAGAGAAGGGACGGCAGCCATTTTTTTTCTTTCGTTTCTTTTTTTTCGTTTGAATGATTTTGTTTTCGGTTTCGAATGAATAAACAAAGGGGAACGCGTGATTTTGGGCATAGGTTTAGGCATGATTTTAGGCGTGAATTCAGACGAACTGTAATGCAACCACGTTCTTATTAAATGCAAAGTAACGGGGAAGGACAATGTACTCTTTTTTTTTATTTTATTCATTTTTTTTTATATATATTTTTCTTATTTTCTTTCATTTTAAATCCAATTGTTTTGTTTAAATTTTTTTTTTTTTTAGTAAATATATAAACGTTTTGCAGTTCAACTATCAATTTATAAATTTACATAAAAATAATTCGTAAATCCAAACTATATTTTTTTTTCTCTAAGTTATTAGTTCGAATTTCAATTACAAATTAAATATTCAATTTAACTCCAAAGTTAAATTCAAATTCTATTCAACTTTAAATAAATTAAATTCTAAAATTTGATCGCCAATTTATTCTGATAATTTGAAATTCAAGTCAAACATCATTTAAATATTTAAAATAAATTAAATATTCACAAATTAAATTGTTTAAAATTGAGGATCGTTACAATCTCCCCTACTTAAAAGAATTTCGTCCCGAAATTATAAGTTAGGAAAAACGATTGCTAAAATCTCACCGATATTTATATCCTACACAATTTTATCAAGTTTCAAACTCACAAATAAATATAGGATTCATTCCATTTATTTTATTTCACTAGTTTTGTTCATCAATTTCAATAATCAAGACACAAAAGTCTTTAACCAATTTTTTTTTTCTTGACTTACAAAACTCAAATTTTTGAACTTGAAATTCTTTCATGCTAAATATTTGCATATTACATCATTTCCAAAGCTGTGTGCCTTCAAGATATTTTAAAGATCTTCTTCCTTAATTCATTGGGTTAGAATTATGTAATTCTAATTTCAGACTATTGATTTTCTATTTAAAGTTTGAAAATACTTGCTAACTCGAAGTTTAACAAGTTCATCGTCGTTCTTACAGACATTAGGCATACGCTGGCCAGGCGCAAGACTAAAAATCTCCAAGTACTAAACATACTTGCTTCAACTCCCAGTGAAAATACTTTTAAAAATTATTTAAAAAATGGATATGGAAAGCACGTTCCCCCATGGATCACAGTTTACCCGGCGGTTACGCTACTATCTCAGTAGAATCGCTTGTAACCTTAGATTTCTCATCTCTCTTGAATTTCGCCATGGTTGTCGCCTTAGATCGCGGTCCACACGGCGATTACGCTACTATCTCAGTAGAATCGCTCGTGGCCTTAGGCATCACGCCCCTCGAATTTCGCTTCGGTTTCTAGATCGCAGTTTACTCGGCGGTTGCGCCACTATCTCAGTGGAATCGCTTGTAACTGTAGGCATCACGCCCCACGAATTACGCCAGCATCAATTCACATAATCCCAACACGATGATCCATCGTGGGGGATATCATATCAGTCCCAATGGACATTCCACTAATGGAATTCTACGTAGCTACGATTTCCAATGGACACTCCACCGAGTTCCAATCACCTTCACACATAATAAATGGAAGGTACATTTCCATATCCTCAGTTTTTAGAAAACATATGTCATATACATATAGTACTTCATTTCACATTTCGTACTTATCATACGTATGTAAACCTACACAGGACTTTCATAATAATGACTTTCCAAACTGATAGTTTTCGATTATATTCACATATATAAGTTACTAAAACTTAATTCACATTCATCACAAATAGAGGATTCCAAATTTTCCATCACGTTTAAAATTTTCCTCTAAATCGATTTGAAAATTTAAGGTTATCTCAAACCTAATTCACATTCATAATCCAATTCATTATCGACTTCACATTCGATTTGGATTTCACGTTACATCGTCAATTCTCAACACATAATTGATGTCTATCGATATATAACCTCTAAGCTCGTATGTCTCAGAGAAGGGTGTTAAGCTAAAAGAATAAATTCTCCGCCACCACAGATATATATTTAATAGAGATCAAATGCTATGTCATCAATTCACAATGTTAGACATATAATCCCAATCGACTATCCAAAATTCAAAGTTCAACTTATATTGTTTTTGGTGTCAAAGTTAAACTCAATTTTAACTCAAGATTCAATCTTTTTGAAAAATTTCCAAGTTGAACTAATTGTTCACATTTCTCAAAATAATATCTTTACAAGATATATAATTTTCACACTTAGCCATTTGAAACTAATTTCAAATATTCATTTTTCAATTTATCTTCAAAAGATAATATTTCAAACCTTTCATTTCATATTGGAAAACATTTCCATACTTATTAAATAATAAGTAATTCACAAATTCTTTTATTTTCAACACTTTGAAAATATTCGATATACTTGAATCAAAATTAAGTATATATTTCACTCTTTAAGAAAATCATTCTTTTAAACACATTTATTTGAGTTAAAACGAATGTTGCGTAAAACATCGTTACGACAACTCAAAATCACTAGTATAGGGATTCGGATTTAAAATAGATATATAAATCCCAATACTATAAACAACATTTCCTTCCGAAAACCATTTACTATAACAATAGTGTTATAGTCCACCATTTCCTTAATTTTCTCGAAAACGCCTATTTCAACAATTGAATGTTGAAATCTATGTATTCGATAGTTAATGCATTTTAAAACATCTTTAAAACTATTAACTTTTTCAACTTCAACTTAATTCAAAGTTTGAATTCCTCATACTTTTCACAATATTAGTTTTAAACCGATTTCAAACTTTTCAATATTAAGTTTTTCACTTAATTTAAATTTTCCACACGTTTAAATTCAAATTCATCACTGAATTTATTAAACCTATTATGGATTATCATGTTGACAATTTCAAATTTGAAATTTAAATTCCATTTGAACTTTGCATTTACTTTCTATTTCAAAAATAGTCAACTAATTCTTTAGTAAGTCATTCATCAACTTAGTTCCATTAAATTCATATCTCCACATTAATTATTTTAGGCAATAGTTTTAAACTTGAAATATAAGCTTCATATCAAAACTAGTTTGATTCATACAGTTAAATCAACAATTAAATTTCCTTCCCAAGATGCTATTTCATTAAAATATTTCTTCCGTACAAAATTTTACATAGCTTAATACTTTTAAAATACGTACACAGAAGATTGTGGATTACAAAAGATAGTATTACAAAATATATCGATTGGCTTTAAGATTCAGAAAAATTAAGGACTATCGACTTCTTGTCCGATAGTATGCATCTTTGCCAAACTTTCATCTTCGGATGACACTATTTCATGTTGTGTTAAAGGAGAATTAACACATTCAAAATCCACATGTCCCCAATCCTTACAGTTATTGCAAAAATATGAGATGTTTCCATCCTTATCTATCACCTTAGCACTTTTCGCTCTAGCTAGTCGGGCTACAGCTTGCTTTCCCTGTTGTCTTTCGGTGCAGTTTCTGGCTATATGTCCAGACTGACGACAATGGTAGCAGATTGTCAATCTATCGACGGGTAAATTGAGTACGCACTTTTTCCTTTTCACTTTAGGGCAATGACTAAGAAAATGCCCTTTCTCCCGACATTTAAAACACACAATCTCAGGACGAGCGAACCGGTCATCCACATTCCTTTTCTTTCTCCTTACTCGGCACTTAATGGCATAATGTCCCTTTTTATGACATCGATAGCAAATAACCTCATCATATGGACCAGGTGCTTGCCTTTCACTGAATCTCCTTTCAATTTCCGCACGTCTCGCTTCTGCTTCTCTACGAGCAATTGCTCTTCGTTCACGGCGTGCTGCTTTTTGTGCTTCGGTTTTCGCCATTATAATAAACAAGGTGTTTTCAAAGTTTCCTATCAATATTTGCAATTCTTATTAGCAGAGGTTGGATTATTCAATCATTTTACCTAAAACATATCTGTTTTATTCAATAATATATTCACTGTCCAAAATCGTGAATATACTTTGTCAACCAATTTCATCATTTCTACAACTTATTTTTTATTTTTAAAGGGTTATCCACTGTCCAAAATCGTGGATATAACTCCTTTAATAAGCTACAACAATTTACTTATCAAATTCAATTGATTTCGAATTTATAAACAATCTTTACAAATTCCATTTCTATTTATAAACTTCGATTGACAATCTTTTTTATTAATTCAATTCAATTCAATTTATATAACTCAGTTATATACCAAAAGTTCATATTATAAGTTAAATACTTATAATCCATTTATTCACTAAATCGTTCTTCAAAACATTTGAAATTAATTTTCAAAAGAATTCAGAATCAAATTCTCAAGTTATAGTTTAATTATCCTCTTGGCTATAACTAAATTGAAATATCATTTTATTTCACAATTATTATTTTGTAGATATTCACAATATTTGATTCAAACCAATTTAAACCAATTTCATTAATTCACTTCACTTATATTTTATTTTTCATAAGTCTCAATAATTCGATAATGGATTTCGAATGAGAAACTATCGCAATCCTAAATTTAGAGAGGGGAATTTTCAAAATAATTTTAATTTCCAAAATACCTTTCATTTTAAAGAAAACAATTTCATACTTCTTTAAATTTGAAAAACATTTTTCTTTAAAGTGGTTCTAGTAACTATTCATATTAAACATCACTGAGCTTTGAGTAAACCAAAGCTCTGATACCACTTTTGTAACGACCGGCCGCTCTGACCGCCTCTAGTCGGTAATTAAACCAACTCGAAACGTTCAAAATGACGGATTGTTGTTCAGTTTATAAAGTTTAAACAGAATCAGCCACAGAATCACAGAATAATCATAATATTATTCATAAATGAATTTTTCTTACATACATATATCAGAGTTTGTACATGCATTAAATTTTATACAGCGGAACAATTTATTTTCATTAAGTACAATAAAATTTCTAGAAAAACTTTAGTGGAGTGCTTTCCCCTCTCTCTCTAACTTCGCGGCCTGAAAATCTTCAAGCTGTAAAAATACTCGGTCTGACCCGAGCGTTTATTGCAAACACAAAAACACTCGAGTCAGGATTAATCTTTATTCAAGTAATTAAATTTGAAATGAACTGAATAAAATGGTAACAGAGATGACGAATCACATGAATCAATTTAGATCTATTATGGATTTTTCACATTAACAACTTCAATTTAATTATTATTATTTTTTCGAAATCTATCAATCCTGTGTGGCTGCAGTACACACGTATATTTTCACACATGTGCACTGCCTCGCCAACACGTGTGCACCAAACAAAAGCACAATCTACAAATCATGTACAAGTCAAAGTGAGGTTGCACAAGTACAAATAATACACAGCAGCACAGTGCAATGAACAAGAAACACAAGTACAGGCAGCAGTCTCAAGTGACACAGTGCAAACAGCACTGTCAAAACAGGCAGCCAAGGGCAGAGACTCAGAAATGCCAAAGACACGAAGACATAAACAACAACAAGTGCAAGACCAGACGCAAAAGTAACACATCAGAAGTGAATAAGAACTCCACTGTGAACATGAGGACTGGAACAGCTACAAAAGTTCAAGGCTGAGACAACCCAATGCACTCAGTTCATTTCATTTGTTTTTTTTTTTTGATATAGCATATCAGTATTAACATACATATACACCTACAGTCACCTCTCAACAAAAATGTAAGGTATACTACTCAACAAATTTTCAAGCATCATCACATGCAAACCAGAGATTCAAACAAATTCAAGTTTATTTTATTTTTTTATTATTTTTAAATGGGTTTACTCACATTGTTAACAGGAAGGCAGGTTCTATTTCTAAATCTGGGATCTTGCTTGATTACTTAATCTTTCCCTTCAATTTTCTGTTTATATTGTTACAGGCATATTCTTTTTAGAATTTATAACTTAAATTCATTTAAATGGGAAGATACAAATTTTCCTATTTAGTTTGAGTCTGCAATTTAAAACAGAGAGGAGAAAAAACATGATACAGGTGAACAATGCAAACTAAATGAAACAGTGGACAGGACAATTTCAGTGCAACTCAATGCTACAAAAGACCAACAGTATTAATGCAACTCCATGCCAATATGACTGCAAGAACATGAGTACAGATAACAGCATGGTAAAATGCAAATCAACTCAGAGAGCAAAATATGAAGACCCCAAAGCCAAGCATGTACATAAGTGGACGATGCAGACAGTAGTTAAGTTCAAGTGCAACAAAATGGAATGCAACTACAAGTGCAACAGTCAAGTCTAAATGCATAAATGAGGAGACTGTAGTGGACAGTGCAGACAAAATGAAAGGTACCAGTGAAACAAAGCAAAGGATCAAATCAAAACAAATGAAACTGGGTTCAAAATTTTCTTAACATTAAAAGCTTCAGATTTTAAACTTTGAAACTGATATTCATTTCAAATTAGAGGGGAAAAAATTTATTTACAGACACATACATACATCACATATGCACTGGAGTTCAAACAAGCAAAATTTTTGGTATAACATCTGTTCTTATCAATTTAAAAACAAATTTACAAATAGCATCTATTCTCCTCAGTTAAAAAACAAAATTTATAGCATCTGTTTTCATCAGTTAAAAAAAACAATATCATATAGCATCTGTTCTTAACAGTTTAAAAACAAATTTTTAAATAGCATCTGTCCTTAACAATTTAAATCAAATATCAAATAGCATTTGTTCTCAACAGCTTAAAACAAAATTTATATAGCATCTGTTCTTAACAGTTTATATCAAATATCAAATAGCATTTGTTCTCAACAGTTTAAATTAAATTGACCGAGAGCAAAGAGCAAATGATAGCAAATATCACCCAAAACATAGCATGCAACCAAACATCCAACTCAAACAAATTTAAACACTTGAATTAAAATCAATCGTGAGCAAAGAACTCACCTTGACTCGAATCGAAATGGAGCAACGCAAATTAATCATCAGAAAACAAGCACGACGAATTTTTGAGACGAAAGCCCTAATTTTTCGATCGAAGACGAAGAGAAGGGACGGCAGCCATTTTTTTTCTTTCGTTTCTTTTTTTTCGTTTGAATGATTTTGTTTTCGGTTTCGAATGAATAAACAAAGGGGAACGCGTGATTTTAGGCATAGGTTTAGGCATGATTTTAGGCGTGAATTCAGACGAACTGTAATGCAACCACGTTCTTATTAAATGCAAAGTAATGGGGAAGGACAATGTACTCTTTTTTTTTTTTTTATTCATTTTTTTTATATATATTTTTCTTATTTTCTTTCATTTTAAATCCAATTGTTTTGTTTAAATTTTTTTTTTTTTTAGTAAATATATAAACGTTTTGTAGTTCAACTATCAATATCAATTTATAAATTTACATAAAAATAATTCGTAAATCCAAACTATATTTTTTTTCTCTAAGTTATTAGTTCGAATTTCAATTACAAATTAAATATTCAATTTAACTCCAAAGTTAAATTCAAATTCTATTCAACTTTAAATAAATTAAATTCTAAAATTTGATCGCCAATTTATTCTGATAATTTGAAATTCAAGTCAAACATCATTTAAATATTTAAAATAAATTAAATATTCACAAATTAAATTGTTTAAAATTGAGGATCGTTACATTTATTACTGTAAATGATTAAGGATAATGGTAATTACCTAATAAAGTAATTAAAGTAATTAATTACTTGTGCAATTAATTAAGTTAGTGTGGTTAATTTGAATCAATTAATTAAGTTTAATTAGTTAAAGAGGATTATTTAAGGACGGATTGAGTATAATTACTTAATGTAATTAATGAGGTAAAATTACTTAATGAAGCATTGAATGAGTAATCTCTGGATGTAATTAATAAAAGGGAAATTACCTATTGGGAAGTAATTAAAGGATGATTACTTATGAGAAAGTAATTAAGAGATAATTACTCAATGTAATTAAAGGAGTAATAAATATAATTAAATCAAGGAGTTGATTTAATGATTATAAGTAATTAAGGGAAGTTAATTTCTAATGTGATTGATCAGGATTGATTAATGAATGAAATTGTTTGAGGATAATTAATTTGTGTAATTAATTAAAAGTTAATTACTTAATGTAGTGGAAGAATAATTAATCAAGGGTGATTAATTAAGATGGGTAATTGGTGGACAATTAATTAATTTGCTGTAATTAATTAAGGACTAAACACACAGGATTTATGGTAATGGAAGAAATTAATTTAATTTATTTTAAATTAATTAAAGATTGTGTAATAAAAGTCCTTGCTTATGAATGGCTGAATGTTATTGGATGTTTCGATTGTTGTTATACCTGGCAGGTGATTGTGATGCTAGGGTATTAGATATGGATTATCTATCAGAAAATAGATTTGCTTTGTGAATCTGTTGCTATGGGTATACGTGGAAATGTTAAAGCTTAAACAGCTTTGTCTTAAGAGGGTACTGAATTCGAAGAGACCGGAGTCGGGTATTGGTAAATACCCGAAATCACTTCGACTCTTTATAATTTGATGTGTGGAATCAATAAAATGAAATGGAATGACTTAAGTGATTGGACCATTTAATCTAAGTTATGATACTTAGAAATTGATGTGTAATGTAAGTAAGGTCTATAATGATTTGTGAAGTTGTAAATTGATACAAGTTACCCCGAGTTAGCCCGGGTTTATATAAGTTGTATGCTTTTGTATTCCATGTTAGATAGGTTTACTCATGCTGGTTTCCAGCCTGACCCGGGTGTTACTTTGATGTAATGCTCGGGTCAGACCGAGTATTACAGATTTTCAGGTAAGGACGTTCTGGAGCTCAGGAAGGCGAGCTAGATGGCTGGAACGTATGGAGCGTACCCGCTGTGATATATAGTTATATCTATGACATGTTGTTTTATAACTATCCTATACTGTGTAAATGTTGTAACTCTGATATATGAAAATGTAAATGTACTGATACTGTTTTTTTTTGTAAACTATTATTATGTGATATTATATTTTGATCCGCTGCGAATGTGAGGTATCTGTGTCTTGTTTATGTTTCTTCTTCTTCTATCTCTTCTTCCTTTCTCTAACTATCTGGAAATTTCGGGATCGAAATTTTCGGGTCGTTACAGAACGTATCATAATCTAAATGCAGAAACAGATAATAATAGTAAAGCAAATGAGAATAAGCACACTAGGAGTCTTTATACTGGTTCAAACTTCCTGTTCTACGTCCAGTCCCAGACTTCCCTCTGGAATTTCACTCAATAACCCCTCACTTAACCCTGATGAATAGATAAACAACACCTGCGTAGCCGACCATGATTTTTCCGCCTCAACAGCTGAAGAGGACTTTTCCTTCTGATATAAACTAACAGGACTTCTACAATCTCAATAAAGTTGTTTGACACTTTGTGTTCTTAATAACAAAGATTTGTCTTTGATAGTACACCCTTCTTATAATCTTTTCCTCAAATATATATTGTATGTGTGAAGATTAGAAAGGAAGATATTGCTTAGAATCGAAGAATATGTTAACTAGTTTAGAGATTCAAGCAATATATAGATTGTGATTGCTTGTAGAATGCAGAGATAGATAGTAGAGAATATAGCAAGAAATAAAAATAAAAATTGGTGATTTGAGAAGTTATTCTAACGTGTTTATATAGTGAACAAATAGTTACAACTATTCACGAACAGTTTCAATCAAAAGATGTGGCCATATCTCTTCAATTTGAATCGTAACTTTTCGTAGATAGAAGTATCTCTTCAGGAAAAATGATTGTTAGAGTCGGTCAGTCGACTGAGCAAAAATGATCAGTCTACTGCATATTCAAAGATAGTGTAGAAACAGAGCATATCTGTGTACTGAGCATGGTCAGTCGACTGGCTGTTTTCGGCCAGTCGACTGACCTGGTTGTCAGTGCACAGTTTGCTTTTTTTAAATTTGAATTTTAAGACAACTTTGATTTTGAGTAAACTACTTGAGGATAGATTTTAACAATTTTAAACTATATATAAGACTAAAAACTTCAATAAATAAACATATTGTACTTAGATTTGAAGTAACATCTCCTTTGTAGTTTAATAGCATATCTCATTATCTTTTTGCCGCTTGATCGTATAGTCTCATCACTTGATCGTTTAAGCTTTTTGTCATGAATCAGAACTCATGATTCAACAAGCATGCCACTTGGCGTTTATAATGTTTACCCCTATTTTGAACACAATGGAATATATATCGAGAGTCTATTCGATCGTATTTGGAAGATAGGTTTTCAAATCAACTATTTAAATTCAAAATTTACATAAACAAATTTCTACGCGTTTTAGCATGCCACAACTAAACTGTATATCTGATTGGCACGAAATTTGAAATCTTATAATAATATAAGAGTACCGATCCAATGAAACTGATTTCATCGAAATCCGAGATTGTGTAAGAAATGACCATTTTTACACGTTAATTAAATATTAAAATATTCAATTTTTACAATTTAACTTTTAATTCAATTTTGAAAGTTCTCTAACATTATTCTGATTCAAATAGAACTTAAGTCAACTTTATAAATCATTTTCATTCACATTAAAATCAAATTCCAATTATTTCTATAATTTCAAATATTAATTTAACAATTTAGTTATCTAATTAAATCCTTATATTTCAAATATAAGTTATTCAGCTTATAAAAGTTACTTGTGAATATTTAAAATCAATTAAATATCCGAATTTCGAATGACTAAAATTCTGGGTCGTTACACATCCCGATTCTAGCGAGTTCGCAGGAGGTGACCACGATACTTCCCCCGACCAGGGACAAGCCTAGTAAAGGCAAAATCTCGAAGCGGAATCATAGTGGCAGTTCCAGTGGATCGACGCCAAAGTAGAAAATCAAAAGAAGAAGAAGCCCAAGGAGTAGGCTTATATCGTGGCATCCCTTTTTTTGGCAGATGGTTAGGAGCTTTCTTTTCGTTCTTGTAGGCCGTGTATAGATGTAGGCTCGGCCCCTGCTAGTAGGATTTTTTAGCATGGACTCCTTGTATCTATTTTTCTATTAAAGGATAAATGAAATAGAATTTCCTTTTGTTCTTTGCACAACTCCGAGTTTATTTGTTTAAGTGTTGCATCGCTCGAGTTTTCTTTCCACGCACTTGCAAAGCATCAGTCTCTGGATCGGACTTGCGTTCGATTGTTAAGTCATGGCTTCGAGTCAAACGTCAAGTCGATCCTCAACATTGTATTGTCTTGATTAGTAGTCGGCGCTGGAGTCATTCCCCCAGTCCTGGGGATAAGTCAAAGTGGTCGGACGGTGATTGCTTTTCACCATCGACATTTTTAGCTTCACTCGGTCGGAACTAAGTGGTAGAGAGATGATTTCGAGTGGCCGGGTTACATTCGCTCACTTATTGATAGTTACATCCACACTCTGGGGGCTGAACTCACATGTAGGCGGTCAATCATGCCCGCTTAATGTTTAAAGTTATGTCCATGTTCCGGTGACTTAAGTTGTTTTTCGGGCGATCAGTCACACCCGTTTTAATAATCGAAATTGCATCCACACTCTGGGGACTTAGATTGAATTGTAGGCAGTCAGTCACACCCAGTTGAAGTTTATAACCCAGTCCGTGCTCGGGGGACTTAGAGTTAGTTGTGGGTGGCCAGTCACACCTAGATGAAGTTAATACTCCAGTCCACGCTCTGGAGACATAGAGTTAGTCAACAGATGGTCGATCAAATCTGTTTTGAGTTTTAGGATTTCGTTTGCACTCTGGGAATGATAGATTTATCAGGATCTTGGATGGTCAAGTCACATCCACCTTGAGTTAGTAAGCAAGGTCGTTAGGCAGACGGATCCACTCTCCTTGAGTCTTGTAAGTATGGAGGGCGAGGTCGTTAGATGGACAGATCCATCCTCCTCGGGCTTGGATTGAACACTGGCGAAGTCGTTAGGTGGACGGATCCACCCTCTTCGAGCCTACATTCATAAGTTTATACTCCAGCTCGCACTCTAGGAGCCGGAGTTAGTTAGCGGATTGTCGTATATCAATCCTTTTTAGCTTCAGCGTGATAGCTTGCCCCCAAGCTCGGGTTTCACTTAGTGAGTAACCGGTCGTATCACAGTCACTCCCCATTTGAATAAGTCCCATCGTAGAGTAGAACTCAGCCCTCCATGCATTGTGATGGTCGCATAATGCAATTTAAGAATCACTGATCTAGCTCGAAGAGATTGCATTTTATTGCTAAAATAAGAAAGTATGGAAAAGTTAGTTGCCTTATTACAAGTTCAAATTTCAAAATGCATAAACAAATTGCAAATGAAAAGCATACTAAATGAAGAAACAAAGCCTGTTATGTGTAGTAGCATGAAGACTTTCTTTGTTCCAAGCTCTCGGCAAAGTGAGACCACACGGTCTTCCCACATTGGCTTCATAAGCGAAGGGACCGGGTAAATTCTCTTGAGATTGAGATAGCCAAGCTCAAAGGTTCGAGGTCGGACCTTAGCATTGTACAACTGGGCGACTCGATTTTGCTATGCAGCTACCCTCAAATCAACCTCTTCATGCTTCTCATCTAATAAGTCCAGAGATTCGGCAAGCAATATAGCATTTGTCTTCGGATCATAGTATGTCACACGATGAGAAGGCACTTCCAACTTGACTGGAATAAGGGATTTTGAGCCGTAGGAAAGTGAAAGTGAAGTGTGGCCCGTTGCGGACTTGTGGGTAGTTCGATATCCCCATAGGGCCATAGGAAGTTCATCGACCCATTTGCCCTCGGTTTTTTCCAATCGTTTCTTCATAATGGACTTTATAACTTTGTTAACAGCTTCGACCTGTCCATTCACTTGAGGGTGTGCAACTGCAGAGAACTTCTTTTGGATATGGAATCGTTGATAGAAATTCTAGAACTCGACACTATCGAATTGGGCTTCGTTGTCAATGATGATGGTGTGTGGGAGACCAAATCGACGGATAATATTTCGTACCACAAAGTTGATCACTCTCTTCGTCGTGATAGTAGCAAGGACCTCGGCTTCCGCCCATTTGGTAAAGTAATCAACTACAATGGTTGCGTACTTCGCACCACCTTTAGCCAAAGGTAGAGACCTAATAATATTGATACCTCATATTACGAAAGGCCATGGACTAACCATTTGAGTTATCTTATTAGGTGGGGATCTTGGAATCCAAGCATGATTTTGTCATCTGTAACATTTCCTGGCATAATCTGACGCATCTTGATTCATAAGTGGCCAATGATATCCATATCGGAGTATTTCCTTAGCGAGTGCTTGCCCCCCGATGTGATCGCCACATTCTCCTTTATGCACATCATTTAATACTCGTTTGATTTCATCTTGGGAGATACATCGGAGTAAAGGAACAAAGTATCCTCTTCTATACATGATTCCATTCTGAATAGTGAATCACGAAGCCCTCTGGAGAACTTGTCTTTTCTCACTCCTACGCTCTGGTAGGGTACCATGCTCGAGATAGTTTCTGAACGGAGTCATTTATGATTCCTTATCAGGTATGATTTCATTTACCCAGTCAGTCTCCATTTGATCAATACTCAGGAAAGATGGCGTCTCAATAGGAACGAGTTCCATTTGTTGTGCCTCACTGGTGCTGGCTAATTTTGCCAAGGAATCGGTCTTTTGATTGTGTTCTCGGGATATGCAATATATGGCATAATAATCGAACTGATTCACTATTTCCTGGAAAGTAAGATAAGTAGACAGTCTCCGAACTCTGGCCTAGTATTCCCCTCAAACTTGGCACACGACCAATTGTGAATCGCAGCAAATCTCCACAACAATAATTCTTATATCTCTGGCAAGCCTAAGTCTGGTGAGCAGGGGTTTGTATTCAGCCTCATTTTTGGTTGCACGGAAATCAAACTTCAACGCATAACATACAGATTGACCTTCTGGGGTTTCAAGTACAACTCCAGCACCTGAGCAACGGCCGTTCAATGCACCATATGTGTATAGCTTCCATATGTATTTGGGGGATTCACTGGTTTCGGGAAAGTCTTCTGGTATAGTGAACTCAGCAATGAAATCCGCCAAAACTTTGTCCCTGAATAGCCCGCCTTGGTATGTAAGCAATATCAAACTGACTCAACTTAATGTTCCACTTTAATAACCTACCAGACGTCTTAAGCCACGTAAGGACCTATCGTAACTGCTAGTCGGTGTGAACATTGATAGGATGAGCCTGAAAGTAGGGACGGAGCTTTCTCGAGACAATGACGATATGGTAGGCCAGCTTTTCCAACTTCGGGTAGTTTCTCTCTGCTTCGGTCAATCGTTTTCCAATGAAATAGACCGGTCATTGTATCTCCTCCTCTCGAACCAATGTAGCACTAATTGCATTCTCTGTCACTGCTAGATAGATATATAGTCTCTCATGATCAATTGGCTTTGACAGAATAGGTGGTGTAGATAAGTGTTGAACAGTGCTCGGAATCCTCCCTCACACTCCTCAGTCCATTCAAAGTTCTGCTTTCCTTTCCTAATCAAATCGAAGAAGGGAATGCATTTGCCGATGGATTTTGAGATGAACCTACTCAGTGCCGCTACCTTCCCGTTGAGGTTCTATACTTGCTTTATGGTCCTGAGTCTCAAGATTCCTAATTGCCCAGATCTTTTCGGGATTGGCTTTGATTCCCCAAGCATTAACGATGAATCCAAGGAACTTTCTGGATGGGACCCCAAAGTGACATTTTAACAGGTTAAGCTTCATTCTATTCTGATTTCACGGATAAACATACTTATGTTTACTCCTTCTAGATCTATGTTCGTCAAACATCCGTGCATAGTTCGCCTGATAATCTCAGCCAATCCAGCGTCGTCCGCCAAGGGTTGCCCCTTGAGTCCCCGGGGGAATTCTAGTACATACTCTTCATCACACGCTCCTGCATTCCTACTAGCATCTTGTCGTGCGGTGTCACTTGGAATTTCTCCATGAGTTGGTCCATCGTTGCCAGGTGGCGTCCCCCTGAGCCTAGATCCATCCAGGTTTATGGTTGTGATGATCAGGGGTTGCGTCTTGTTGAGCCACTCCATTCAATTGCCTGTTAGGTCCTTCCATTCCAGTGCCATGGATCTGAACTCCTGAAGATCCGGCTCTTCCTGCTTGTCCAAACTGTCTGAGGAGGTTCTGCATCATTTCCTCTTGCCTTTTTAGAAATTCTTCATGCATTGCTCCAATCATCATCTCCATCTCGTCTCTGGTAATGAAAGCCGAAGTCTGATTAGCCCATGATGATGCCTCTTGGCTTCCTTCATGCTGACTTCTCTCGGCTCTTTGTCTTCTACTTGATTGCCTTGTCATAGCTTTTTAGATCTGAATCCTCAAGCCTTTAAATTTAATATCCAAGCGGTAAAATCCCTGAGTTAGCTATTCTCGGTAGAAGCACCAAAGTGTTTGTGCCAAAATTGGTCACAAACCCCAAGTACCGTGAAAGTACTAATGTATAATCACTGATCACAAATCTAAGTAACGTAGAAGATAAAAAATAAAGAATAATAAACTTGAACGGAAAGAAACAGACTGAGATACAAGATTTATAGTGGTTCAGCTATCTCCGGCCTACGTCCACTTCAAAAATTAACCTTTTATTGATTTTCCTTGCTGGTTACAGCTAATTACAGTGGATTACAATGGTAAAATTTAAGTACAACAACGGCCTTGTAGTGCAAAGGTGTTTTCGGCAGAGTCTGGACGTCGGATAGCCAAAAGATTCCTTTTCTGTAGGCTCTAAGGTGCTATTTATAGGCGTAGGTTGCCAATATCTCGCTTAAATCTTGGGAGACTTCTTCAAGCACGTGAGTGGGCCCATGCGATCGATCCCAGGCGATTTTGACTCGATCCGTGATCGATACGGACGTAATTCATATCAATCAAGATTTTGTCCAATGGAGTAGAAATTTGGCATGAAGCTTATCTAGCTTGTACGTAAGCTCCTGTAAAAATTTCATAGCATTTGGACTTGTAGATCTCAAGATATGGTCAATACGAAATGTAATGTCCTTGGTTCGCATTGATCATTTCGTATCGATAATTGTTCGTATCAACACCATGCACGTGCGCGTTGATGACATAGCTCTATTTTCAAGGCTCGGTCCACTTTCCATGCCGTGTTGAACGTTTCTTCCCTCGAATCATGCACATTCTCCGTTCACATCCATACTTCGTGCTCTTCGGCTTCGTAACCACTTATTCGCACCTATCTTTTTACATTGGTCCCATCTGTGTCCATCGATTCGTATCCATCAGCTGCTTCCTTGTTCATATCGATCAGGCTATTGCCATGGATCGATACAAACAAGACCGATAAGAGTTTTGCCTTCGTATCCATCTGAATTGATATGAAAACTTCGATTCGAAGTATTCCGCCATCTTCATCCTGACCGATACGAACACTATCGACTCGAACCCATGTTGATCAATACGAATAGTATCGATTCGAAGTATACTGCCATGCTCCATCCTGATCGATACGAAATAATCGAGTTGAACAAACCATCGTTCGCCCATCTATTCAATCCAAGTCCATATTGACCGAGTCGAGACACATCGTACCCCTCTCCTTGACCGATATGAACAGCGTGCTCGTATCCCTGCCGAATTATTCTCCATGTTGGATACGAATGACGTGTTCATACCCATGCTGAATCATTTTCTTTAATCGATATGAATAACATGTTTGTATCCATGCTGATCGATATGAACGACATGTTCGCATACATGTTGATTGATACGAACTCGTATCGATTCGAACGAAAACATCGTTGTGCAAGTATCCATCAATTATCTTGAGCAAATGAACTCCGTTTGGCTTGAAATTTGAAACATAGCCTCTCCCATCCTTGGTCATCATCCTCAATCGATTCCATCTTGATTAGACTGAGGATGGTCTCTTAATATTCTTGGTGGTGATTGTAACTCACATATTTGAGGAATATTCTCAGTAATTATTTCCGAGTCAGAATCAACATTTGTGATGATTGGATTATCAGTGACTATTGTTTCGTCATCATCTGATATAGTTTGAGGATGATAGAATTCATCAAAAGAGACATGAAGTGATTCTTCAATAGTTTTGGTTCGTTTATTAAATATACGATAGGCCTTGCTTTGTTCAGATAACCGACAAATATTCCTTCATCGGCTTTTGGATCGAATTTGTCAAGCTGGTCTTTCGTATTTAAAATAAAGCACTTGGAACCAAAGACTTTGAAGTATGAGATTTTAGGCTTTCTTTTGTTAAATAATTCATAAGGAGTATTCTTGGTAAGAGGTCTTGTGGACACACGATTTAAAACATAATAGGCAGTTGCGACGGCTTCTGCCCAGAAATGCTTTGGTAAGGTGGTTCCATTCAATAATGTTCTTGCACATTCTTGTAAAATTCGGTTCTTCCGTTCTACAACTCCGTTCTGTTGTGGAGTTCTGGGAAACGAAAAATTATGATATATGCCTTTCTTTGTACAAAAATGTTCAAATTCATTATTTTCAAACTCTCCGCCATGATCACTTCTTATATTTTTAACTTTAATCCCTTTTGATTTTTGAATTCTTTTGACGAAAGATTTGAAATGATCGAAAGTGTCGCTTTTATTTTTTAAGAAAATTGTCCATGTGTAACGAGAGAAATCATCAACAATTACAAGCACATATCGACTGTGATTTATTGACTGAACCCTAGTAGGTCCAAATAAATCCATGTGTAGTAACTCAAGTGGTTGTAATGTTGATATGACTTTCTTGAATTTAAAAGATGATTTGGTCAATTTTCCTAGTTGACATGCATCACAAATGTTGTTAACCTTAAAACTCATTTTGGGTAGTCCTCTAACTAGTTGTTTTTGGCTAGCTTGTCAATAGTTCTGAAGTTTATATGACAGAAGCGTTTGTGCCATAGCCATGGATCATTATCATTAGCCACAAGACACATATCCGAATTTTGATTGATATTCATGTTCAGAATATATATATTTCTGTCTCTATAACCTTCGAAAACTAAATTATGGTCTTTATCTAAAATACTACACTTATTATTCGAAAAGGAAATTGTAAAACCCTTGTCACCTAACTGACTAATAGTAAGTAAATTGTGTTTTAAATTTCTAACTAGCATGACATTAGTAATAAAAGGTAAGTTAGATGTACCGCATTTGCTCACATCGCTTTTGCCAATGATATAGCCTTTTGAATTATCTCCAAAAGTGACGGAGCCACCATCTGAGTATGTAATATTTGTTAATAAGCTCTTGTCTCCAGTCATGTGCTTCGAGCAACCACTGTCCAATATCCACTTTCCTCTTTTCTTAAGTGGGACCTCATCTTCTGTTGCCATGAAACAGACATTTGCTTGTTCATCTTCTGTATCACCCTCACTTTCTGATGAGTCTGTATCATCCCATGTTACCGAGAATGCTCGTTTCTTTGATTTGTCCTTCTTATATCTTAATTTGTCATTTTCTGACTTCTTCTTTTGCTCCGGACAATCCTTGTGCATGTGCCCCTTTTTGTGACAGTTGAAGCATTCTATAGAGGATGATGTTGGTTTATTTGATCCAGATTTAATGCCAGATCTTCATCTTCAGACTCTGATTCATTTTCGTCTTTTTCAGCATGGAATGCCACGTTTTTCTTTTCTTCTTTTTGTTCCCTTCTAGTCTGCAAGTTAGCTTCGTAGGACATTATATTTCCTATCAATTCATCTGGCTTCATGACAGAAAGGTCATTAGCTTCATCAATTGCTAATACTTTTCCTTCCCATTCACTAGTCAGAGAATGTAGGACTGTTGAAACAACATCAAAATCAGAATACTTTTGTCCTAAGCCAATAAGTGCATGGTGGATAGTTTGAAACCGTGAATACATATCATTGATTGTCTCATTTGGTTTCATTTTGAAATTTTGAAATTGACTTTTCAGCATGGCTATTTTGGCTTGTTTAACCTTGTTAGTACCTTCATGAGTGATTTTTAGCGTTTGCCAAATTTGATATGCAATAGTGCAGATACTAACACGGTTATATTCATTTTGGTCTAATGCACAAAACAACATATTTATTGCTCTTGCATTTACGGCTGCTGCCGTTTTCTCAGCCATAGTCCATTCTGAATAATCAGTTGTTGGATTCACTATTTCTTTTTGAGTAGCATTCCCGGCATCATAACTATTTGATTGCATAAAGAATGACATACGTGTTTCCCAATAACTATAGTTAAGACCATTGAAAAATGGAGGTCTTTGTGTCGATTGACCTTCCATGTAAGAGGTGTTTTGAGTGCTAGTGCTTGCGTTATTTGCCATATTACAAAAATATATCAAATAACTGTGTTACGGTTATATGATGGCCGTACTCTGATACCAAATGAAAATGTGGTGTGCAAGTGCACGTGCTAATATAGTACACACGGATCGTGTAATATGGAATATAATATAAATGCGGAAATAGATGATAGTAGCAAAGTAAATAAAAATAGAAAAATCACACCAGAGATTTTTATACTGGTTCGGACCACCGTCCTACGTCCAGTCCCAGACTTCTATCTGGATTTTCACTACCAACTACCTCGCTTCACCCGGAGGAACAGGTTCACAACACCCGAGCAGACGAACGGGATTTCACGCCTCTAATACACTGAGGACTTCAACACTTTGCCTCTTACAACACCGAGGACTTCAACACTTGCCTCTTACAACACGGAGGACTTCAACAAAGATAAATATAATTGTTTGTTGACGGTAACTATTTTGTCACTTGTAGTACAAACTTCCTATAATCTTATCCTCAAATAGATTATTTGTATATATGAAGATTTGGAAGTGGATATCGTATTGAATCAAAAAGATGTTAAATAAATTTCAGGATTCAAAACGATATATGATAGAATATGAGCAATTTGAACGCTTGAGAGTACAAGATAGTGATCAATAGAATAGAGATTAGAAGAATAGAAAATTTTGATTTGGAATAATGATTTCATGATGTTTATATAAGAAATAAACAGTTGTAACCTTTTGTGAAAAGGTATGAACAAAGGTCATGATCATTGGTGAAGAGAAAGAGAAGCAACCGTTAAAGAAAAGGAAGTGTCTATACGAAGGGTTGCTTTCTGTTTGAAAACGGTCGACGGGTCAAAAAGGACCAGTAGACAGGAATTTGAATATATATACGTTATGTTCACTTGTGCACGTTATCTGTGCATTCTAGGCAGAAACGATCGACCACCTGGTTTTGACCAGTCGACCGGTTTTGCCCAGAGTGCACAGTTAATGTGCACTCATATACATATATATATATATATATATATATACACACACGAAGATTGAAGGTATATTCTATTTGAGGATAGATTTTAACATAAATAATCATTACTAACAGACCAAATAATCAACCTCTAATCATATGGAGCTCTTTGTGTCTGAATAACTTCTTTTTGTCGATCACGGCTTATCCCTTTGTCAGAAATCAAAACTCTATATAAAAAATCTTGACTCAACATAGCTTGCTTTCCATGTCATATTCATTGTAGCTCGATCTGGATTCTGGAAAAATTTATTAGTATCCATAGTGAACTCCGTAGGTAATCGATCTTCCGGACAGACTGTCCTTGATTTCTGGTTGAGTTCTTGGTGTCACATCCTTGCCAAAAGGCTGGATAATAGATACGTTGATAGAGATCAATTATTATGATTAGAAATGCACCGTTAGACATTCATCCATACAAGTTCGTTCTTGGACTAAACGAAATCGAGGCACTCCTCCTACCACATCCTTTTTTTAGGAATCACCCCTAGGGTCAGCAGCGAGTTGTCCTTGTAATTTGAAGATTTCAAAACACGACAGGACCACTGCTATATTAAATATTTTTATATTAGGTGCCGCCAAAGAATGTCAACAAGCAGTCCTTCCTCCACGAAGACTCCAATCTTCAATGAAACAAAGATTTCAAACTGCAGACATCACTGCTATATAAATATAATGTCGGATAAACCCCTAGGACTCGTGATGGCAATCCCAACATTCTAAAGATCCCCGGTATTCAACATTATCATCTTCAACATGTCTTAACTTCTGAACGTATACAATGGTTTGAAGTGCTTTCCCTTCGATCTATTCCACCCCCTGTCTTAAAAAGAAAACAAAGGCCAGGTAAGTTTAGGGCACTGATTGCCCCATTCCTAACCAAAGTTACACACCTTATTTTGCCATTTAGATCTCACAAGCGGGACAAATGAACTACTTGTTTCTGCATACTCTTTTCATTTTTAAAAATGATTTATAAACCTTCCAAATCATTATTAAAAACACTTAATTCTACTTTTAAAAATCATTTATAAAAGTTATGAAAAAGAATGGTTAAGTATAATATCATATTTCAGAAGTTATTTAAAACTGCTTCGTAAAGTGTTTTAAAGGCTATATTGATCAAAATGACTTTTCTATCTTTTGGAAATTTAGTTATATAACTCATATTTCCTTTAAAACATTTTAAAAGATCTATAAAATTATTTCATATTTTTAAACATTTAAAAATATTCATTTTGAACCAATTTCAAACCCGGGTTTTAAATTGCAAAACCGTGATTTTTCTGAAAATTTATTTTGGAATTTTTTCAAAATTTACAAGATGAAACCTGGATTTTTTATTCATATAAAAACTATGGATATAATATCCATAAAATTCTTATCTCAAATAATTCCAAGCTATATTCGACTCCCTACACTTATTTGAATTCTACGGAGCGAAATCGCGAACTACCGTTACGCGACGTGCCTAGTTTTGACTTTCTTTTTAATTTCTTTTCATACTTCATGGAAACACTTTTATATGTTTGTAAACATTTATAAACCATTTTAAACTCATTTTAAACAATAATTTCATATTTCAAACTCATATTTCATTTCACTCTATATTATAATATTATATTATTATAATATCATTTTCAACCTTTTTAGATACTTTAAAATCATTAAGAGGCTAAATAATTTACATACACATATTTATACGGATTTAATTCTCATTAAATTAACTATGGTTAGTTATTAACCATTTCTCTTATCATTTATTTAAACAAGTGATCATCCATATTAACATCTATATATTCAAATAAGTTATCAACCAAGTAGTTACAATTTTAATCATCCAATATATATTATGTTTTCATATCCTTAAACTTGGAATTATTTAGAGATTAATTAGTAAATTTATATGTGAGTACTTACTAACGTCAATGCTCCTCCTTCCCAAGCATCAGAAAATCCAATAGAGCTTCCGCAGTACTTCAAATTTCCACTTAACTCCTCGAAATATAATCGGCGGTATTCCAACAGCACTTCTCCCTTTTTTCTTCCTTACTCCATAGTTCCTCCAACTCTTTCCTTCTCTCTTATAGGTCTCAGCCTTGGCTAGAGGTAGGCACGGCTATGCTCTTGGATGGTGGGGCCGTGAGCAAATAAGGGATGGAGGAGGTGTTTGGCTAGTGTTTAGAGGCTGTGACGACCGCCCATGACTCTCGCACGAAAACAAGGGAATGGTGCGCTGAAAGTGTGCCAGGCAGCCATAGGTGACCGTCAAGGTAGAATAAACATCGCAGAATCTATCGTACAACTCACAGCGCATGGATAAAATACAATAGAGAAATATAATATAGTGAAGCTCCATAGAACAGGACATCATCATATAAGCATCATAATAGTTTTATACAAACATATGAATCATTCATACATCAAAGCCTCGCTACATAACACTCAAACAAATACAGCAGCGGAACATCCAGTACATATAATATGAAATAATATGCAAAAGCCTCCTGCTCCTCTTCGTCATCATCAGCATAGATCTCCAAGAACAGCACCTGTCACCTGCTACCTAGTCTGCCCATCCCAACATGGATGAACAACCCAAGGTAATAAGAGGAGACATAAAACCTTGAGTCAGACAAAGTCTTAGTGAGCAGTAAATCAACTATCAAACATACCAAAAGAGCATATAGGATAAAGGAATAGGAACCAAACCATCCCACTCCACCTCTTTCTACAGTGATAGCCCCCAGACTCACACTAAGGAGAAGCAAGCATAACATAGCAGACAATTACGGTAAAGCAATAACCACTCGAGTCAAGGTCGATGTTTTCCAAATACAAACCCCCAAGGCCTAAACCAAGATCAGATAAGCACCCAGAAAACACCGTTCTTGAGGCCGAATGATGGTACAATCAAATATCCATGACTCTGGCTATCACTGTTAACCTTGCTTCGAAATCACCGTTAATTGAATGACCGACTCCTTCCTGAGCCATCTATCAAGGGTTAATGGTAACCCCGGTTCTAGACATAACTCCGCACGTCATCATGACCCGTGCCTAGGAATTTTCGCAACTACCCAGAGTACTCGACCACCTACCTGTAGTCTTTAGGGTGTCCAGACCACCTACCTGTAGTCTTTAGGGCAACCCTTGTACTCTTGCTTTGAGTCTGCTAGAACCTTCAACAACGATGAAATCCAAGCCTTCTAGTCATCCTCCTTGACGACTATTCTCAACCTAGCCCAAACTACCTCTTGAGCCATCCATTATCAATCAACTCGAACTACCCTTCAAGTTATCAACATGCTTGGAGTAATCCTTCTTGATTATACCAAGGTTACATCACCTCATGCCTCGCCTCATCTTCATCATAGCAAAGGCTCATCTTAACATCATGGTTTGCCTCATCGCATCATGGCAAAATTCCATCTCAATATCATCCAATCCATACATATGATCTTCAACATCCACTACATATGCCTTAAGCAACTTTCACCATTCAAGAGCCTCTTCCGTAGCTTTTGAATCGTCTTTGACCATACTTGTCCAAATCTATCAACTAGATAACTCATTCACAACAATCAAACAAGGCAAACATTAATCCAAACAAATAAGTAGTCAATCAAGATTTAAATAGGCATTTATAACTAAAATGGCAATTTCGTAAATAAACGAGCATGGATCTAACATACATGAATCAAGGGTTTTTAGCATAGATCTAACAAATATAAATCATGGGTTTTGTCTCTACAACTTGATAAATGAACTTGCATGAGTAAACATCTTCATAAGTAATGGATCTACACTTGGATCTAAGGAAAAATGCATAAAATCACTATCTACAACACTCCAACAAACCACCTAACCAATATACTCCTTTGGGTCCGCGTGAGAGATAACCACCACTCACCGAATCACCCAAACACTTCAAAAACTATCAACTCCAGATCTAGACAGCGAAGATTCAAGCTTGATTCGTCGAAATCTCGCTTGAAATGATGAAATCTAGCTTCGTTGGATGAAGATCTTCAACTTTGGCTCTTGGATCTTCAATCTTGATCTTCGATCTTGGATGGATGTTAGAACTAGATTGAAGTGGAGAAAAGAAGATGAAGAAATGTTGTAGTCGAGCTCTCAAAATGGCAGCACTTCGTCGCTTCAAAAATCCGGTGTCAAAAAGTGAGCCAAACCCCTCTATTTATAGGCTGGAAAACTCCTGAGTCGGCCCCTTATAAGTCGGTCACGACTTATCCCATGAGTCGTTCACGACTCATCTAACTCTGCGACCTATCATCACAAAAGCCTCCGAGTCAACTGCCTAACGACTTAGCCTATGCTACGACCTAACCCCATTACGACCTAGGACCACAGAAAGCACGCGACTTAAAAACACTGCCGTGTCCCTTAACTCGAACCACCGACACAACACAGATCAACATGCCGCGACTTAACTAGGTCGTTTACGACCTAGCATCCTATGCCTCAACGACTCACGACTCATCAGGTACCCGACCTAACACTCAAGCCTTCGTACGACTTAACCCAGACACACACGACATAAGCCCAAGCCTTATCTCGCCTACGACTCATCACCGAGCCGACCCAACTGCATAAGACTCATGCATGCCGCTCTAAGTCCTAAGTCGGCTATTCTCTTGAGTCGACCGAACCTTGAGTCGGCTACTAACTTAAGTCGCTCCATCTCTTACCTCGGCTGGCTACTTTAACTCGGAAACTTCTTAAGTCGTCACCCTATGAGTCGGTCGCTATCTCAACTCGGTCTAACACTAAGTCGGCAACACCACTGACTCGTTAACACGCTAATTCGGCAACATCCTAAGTCAGCTAAGCCTATGAGTCGTTAACGACTAAAAACCCCAGCTAAGCCGCTCACCAATAGCTCGTACACGACCTAATCAACGCATGAGTTAACCCCTAATCCCTTTAATCCTTAACTCGGCCACAACTATAAGTCGCTCACACGAGCTAACCTCCACACGACTTAGGCTAAGGACGACTTAAACAACTCTAACTACCTAGAATTTCTCTGATTTATCGACACGTAAAATACGGGTCGTTACAGAGGCGGTTTGACTTTGTATATATATGTATATAAAAATTTTATTTTATTTTCAATTTATTTTTCCATTATTTTTCCTAAGTGGGAAGCCATGGAAAAACTTATGAAAAGAGAAGAAGAAGGTAAAAATTTATGTGAAAGAAAGTAAGGATGGAGTGGGCTACTTATAGGAAAAATTTAGATAAATATCGTAATTTAAATGGACCAAAATACCCTCACATCACCAAAACATACTTACCATCTTATTAAAGCATTTTAAATCTATATACTAATGTCTAAATCAAGTTTCCAAAATGTCAAATCAAATCCCAAAAAAATATCATTTTTTAGTTATGACAAATGTCACACTAAAATCAAAATAAAATCTTATCTTAATTATACTCTAGAATTCCCTAATCATGATTAAAGTAGATTAACTATTAGGTCAATTCATATGTATGTTCAAATGCAAAATAGTGCATCGAAAATGTTACGACAACTTCTGTTCGACGAAAAGTCAAAAATCCGAAATGATCTTTAGTCGCATTTTTAGTTTTTAATCAAACTATTTATTTATGTAAACAAACTTGAAAATAAGTTTCTTGTCATCTTTAAATAATTAAGACAATTTTACTTTAGTTATAAAGCCATATTAAATAATATTAAAAACCAATTATAAAAATAGGACGTCAATTTGTCAAACTGCGAAGAATTTTGTACACTTTTATAATACAAGTATATATGTTTATAAAACCATTATAAATCAATTTTCTATTATTATCATATCATTATATAACCATTAAAAATATTATTTACCATTTACAACAATTATTCGAATGTATATCAATTTTATCGAAAACTGGCTTTTGTCAATTTTAAGATGAAAGTCCAAAATCTCTATTTTTCTGTAAACCAATTATAAGAATAAGTTCAACATTCTTATTTATCATATAAAACATGATAATTAAGTTTAAAAATTCTATATTTGAATATTTAAAATTAATTATATATTCCATTTAAAAGTGATAAAATTACGGAGCATTACAATGACCATGCCATATAACCCTCGTGTTTCTCCTAGATATTTGCAAACTTATATTTTGGACAAGATTTGATGGTTGATTATTTAGCTATCAAATAACGAGCAATTAGTCATAGATTTAATACCATATGGGTACCACAAGCCTCTATAAATAAAATTTCACTTATTAAAATCTCTTTCAATTATTTGATTCAAAATACCTTCATAAAAGATGTATTCACATACTCCATATACTCTTTTCAATACTTGAAAAAATATTCATATACTTATCTCAATGGTATAAGCATATTTCAAGTCGTTATATTTTCGATACTTTAAAAATATCCATACACTTATCTCAATGGTATAAGTATATTAACAAAACTTGAGGGACATTTGCTCTTTTACAAAATCATATTTAAATAAGCCAAAAAAATATTGTTTAAAATATTTCTTACTATAAACCAAACCACTATCCTTCGGTATTAAGTATGAAAATAATGTTTCCGTGCCACTATAATTAAGAAATATTAATTGTCAAAACATATCTCATTCCTTTTATAATATTCCCTTTCTATAAGCCCATTTCAGATTTACAATACTTTTATAAATCTCCAGTTTGATTTATAATTTTTTTTAATTCTTCTTTTATAACTCCTTTATAAAATATCATTTACCAAATATCCTTTGGAATTCTCCTTTTTATAAACAATTTATCATTTTTGTTTTTTGAAATGGTACTTTATATACAACATGTCACTAGGACAACATATCATTTGTCAATAAACGTTCGAACGCGAGTTTCGAACTTGTGACCTCTCGCACCAAAAGCCGAATCACTTAACCACTTGGACAACGGTGCTTGTCAACAATTTATCATTTATAAATATCTTTACTAAAAATTAATTAATTACCATTATAAATCATAAGAAAATGATTATTTAACTTTAAAGCAACATTAATAAGATAAGAAATTAACTTTAGTTACATCACTAATAATAAAAATTATTAACTTTAAACAAAACTAAACCAATTAACTAACAACGTGAATAAAATAATTAAATAACTTAAAATATCATTAATAATATAATTAAATAACTTTAAACATATTTATTAAAATAATTAAATAATTTACTTCAAAACATCATTTATAAACACATATCTCAAATTGTTATACAATTAAAGTTATTTAAATCCATAACTTTACAAATTCGAAAAAAGGCTTAGCCACCATAATGGTACTAAATCAAGTTACCGTTTAATTTAATTTGACTTTTCAAGTTACGTAACTGGTATTTACATAAGCAACAAGAAGTAAATCAAATCCATAATTAACTACCCGTAGTTAATGTGTCATTTATCCCATATAAAACAACGGGCATAATATTAAATGTCCAAATTAATTTAATAGAAGAACGCGGATTTATTTTGCTAAACAAATGCCATCAATAATCTATTTCATTTAACTATAGCAGAATGAGGATTTATTTTGCTAAATAGATACCATCAATAATCTATTTCATTTTTGTGTAGCTACTTAAAAGCACAAACAAAGAGGATCCCTTGTATTTAAACCATTTTTTGTAAAAGAAAGACACTTTTTAAACAAATCAATCCTTGAAAACAAAGTGATTAAAAATAAAACCTTTATCTAATAATATTAAATAAACAATTAAATCTTAACTTAATAAAAAAATTATTAATAATCGACCCTGCCTGATTAATAATTAATTGATAATTAAACATTGATTAATTAGCGGTTAATAAATAATTCAACCTTACTTAAACAATAATTAATCAATTAACCTTTACTTACTTGATGAAAAAATAAACCTTACTTAATTAAATAATTATAATTATCTTACTTAAATAATAATTAAGATCTAACTAACTTTACTTAATTAATTAATTTAAATAATCATTAATTCCTAAATTAATTAATTAATTAATAGTTAATACCCTTAATTATTTAATAAGTATTAATTACCTTAAGTACTTACAATATGTTTGAAAATACTTCTAAAAAATAATAAGAGTAAAAGCACTTTTTATTTAGAAAAAGTGTTTGATTCCACAAACTGCATCCATAGCGACTATCACTGTGGATACCATCCCTCTTAGAAAAACTTACCTTTTTAACTTAACTTACTTTACAACATGGTATGACGTTTTGGAAACTAAAAGTAAAATTTTTGAAAACTTTATGAAACATTTCTAGAAAATACATAGATAAGACAAGTTTAAAATCAAGGGGTCTCAATGTTGCAATAAACAACTTTAAGTGCTATTTTCATTAGCATACCCCAACATAGCATAAGCTCATACATTTATCACATGTTATAACATTATACACAAAGTAAAATTAATTACTTTCAATATCACTTAACATTTTAACTATACTTCCAAGTTCACAACCAAACGATATATATATATACACACACACACACATATATATATATATATATATATATATATATATATAAAACCTCACATATACAAAGCACCAAATACAATATATTTTCAACCAAGATCAGCATAACTATTAGCAAAAACATAAAGTTTAAAACTTGCTTAAAAATGTGATCTTTACTCACCCAAAGCTCACAAAACAAACCGATCTTTCACTATGTTCCAATAACGACCTAGATCTTGGATTTTCCTTAGTAAAAATTTGGATTTTGGACATTGGGAAGTGACTTTGGGTTCGACCTTGGGAAGGGTGGGCTTTGCCTAGGGGCGTAGAGGGTGATTAGGACATGTTTATGAAGAGTGTAAGGTAGAAAAGAATGGTTTAAGGAAATTTTAAAATGTTTTAAAGTGGAAAACATTATAACTTTTTGGTTTGAAAATCATATGAAGCCATTAAAGAGTTTTAGGAAGAAGGTGATGGAGTTTTTAAAAAATAAGAAATAGAATGGAAAATGAGGGAGAAAAAATGGAAATTTTTATTATATAGAATGAAATAAACAAATTACAAACTACCCTTTTAGTACACACCATCCATTCAAAATGTGCCACATCACCACCCTCCTCCTCTTACCCCTTCCACATGCAACAACCCAAGCTTCCCCTTTTTATCCATCATTCTTTTCCCTTCCATGTACTATGATGTCATGTGATAATGTGACATTACATTCATTTATACTTATTTAAATTATTTTGAAAAAAATTCACATCTCTCTTTTTATTTACTTAAGTGAATATATTTTACCGTATATTATTGCTAATCGTACTTATGTTATTATTATATGTATATATTTACTAAAATGTACACAACACTTTAAATAACTTTTTGATGATGAGAAATTAAAAATTTGGAAAACGATTTTTGGTCACTTTTCTATTTTTCTTTGAACTAGTTATCTTTGTAAACCAAATTCAAACATGAATTATCTATCTTTAGTTATAAATTAAAAGATGGTTATTTAATTATTCAAAACCATTAATTGAATATTTAAAATAAATTGAATATTCACAACTCAAAATGCTAAAATTTCGGGTCGTTACAGTTCATATTGGGTTTTAGTAGGAGAAGCTTTAGGGTTAAGGATTGATAAGAGTTAAATTATAATGATTGTTGGATAAGGATAATGTGATGACCCACTTTTATGGCCCCTGGGAACGACACTTAATACATCCACGATATTCGTGGGTCGTTGCCCAAGCAAAAAAAAAGAACTATCGTGAGGTAAAAATAAAGAAAAGAATAGAAAATCTCACAACGAAAGCTGTTAAATAGAACATAACAATAATATAGTACATAAGGTTACTCTCTAACTTGGAGTAATCAGAGTTACACATAAGTACTACAATTAGCTTAGAAAGTTATAACAACCTAATTTTACATATGCTGAGACAAAATACACTTACACAAACTAAACAAACAGCGGAATACATAGCCAAGTAGATAAAAGACTCCTGCTCAGACTTCGTCTTTAAAAGAGCCCATAAAAGACCTACTACTCTTGGACTACTCAAATATAAATGAGTATCCAAGAGTTTAGGAAAAATAAACAAATCGGATCAAACAATATGTATGATATGAGTAAAACTCTAAATAATAATTGTAATTAAAGGACAACATGTAAGACCACGATGCCAAATGCGGGACGAGCTTCCTCTCATAAGAACAACATCCAAATGTAAAGAATGCGTACGAATAATTAACATCGCGAAGACTGCTATACTCTTCCTGTTGCAATTAAGTAAAACAAATTCGAAGGTTCGATTCAATAAGGAAAACGAAATTTGTTAACAATGACTAGAAGAGTGCGCCCCCCTTACCGAAATTATACCTTCAGAATATAAACTTGAGAACACCAATGGCTCTCGAAAACCTCCAAACCGAACCCCGCCAACTGCTACCGAGAATATGAATAATTCAATATCAAGGTGCACAAATGAATCAATCTAGAGTGGATGTAAAAATACCTTAATAAGAGCAACCACACAAAGCTTGGCTCTCACTCACTCTTTGGATTTAGTTATTTACAACAAAGGATAACAAAGCTCAAACGAGCAACACATCATCTTCAAATGATGAAAGACAAAGAAGGTTGAGGCAATCGATTGTGGACAAATCGATTGTCGAAGATAACAGAATGATCGTATATGGACAGTAAACCTCGTATTCCTACCACTACTCGTCGATTTCAAACTTGCACTATTTCTTGGTTAAAAATGAAGTTAGACAAGTGAACGTAGTGTTACCTCTAGGCATTGCCTTGACGACAATTTTAACTTTTGAGATAGTGACAAGTTTCCATACCTCCACGTCTAATGTCAAAAGTATGATTAAATTCTTTCCACATAAGCAATGTTGTCTACGAAAACTTCTTTTCCATTACCGAATTGAATTTTTACTTTTAAAACCAAATTCATGCTTGAGCTTCTCATTACAAGTTTTTAACTTTAACCAACTTTGCAAAATGGTTTATTAACTTTAAAACACCATTATCAAAAAGATTTAATCGCTTAAAATATCCTTATTAAATTGGTTAATTATCTTTAATTAACATTAATAAGAATGCTTAATTATCTTTAAACTTCGTTAATTAATTTGATTAATTAACTTTAAATACCCATAAATAAATAAAAAGGTAACTCGCTTCAAAATATCATTAATTAAATTAATTAATTAATTTAAAATCTCATTAATTAAGTTGATTAATTAATTTTAAAACACCATTAATTAAAAACAATTAACTATTTAAAAATATCATTAATAGAAAAATCAAATAAATTTAAACTAATTAGTTAACTTTAAAGTAATTAATTAAAAATTATTAATTGATTTTTAAACACCATTAACTAAAATTATTAATTAACTTTAATCTATCATTATTTAAGAGATTGATTAATCTTGATCGTCATTAGATAAAATGGTTAATTAATTTAAAAAATCATTAACAAACTAATTAGTTAATTTTAAACACAACATTATTAAGATAATTAATTAACCTTAATCTTCATCAAATAAAATAACTAATTAAATTTAAAATCATTATTAAATTAATTAATTAATTTTAAGTCCATCCTTATTCAAAAACTCAATCAACTTTGTAAAGTAAAACCCAAGATCGAAAGTGAAACAAAAGATGTCGAAGAGATAGTATTTTCCAAAAGTGCCGAATAGCGATAGCCGTTATACAAATATTTCAAGAATTACTTTCACGTCATAATGATTTTCATCCAACCCTCGCGTCACATAACAAAAAAATGGTATATAAACAAAGTAAACAATATTTATGAACATAAAGAAGGCATCACTTATCAAATTTACTTCGAACTACACAACTAGTTTTGATTGCTTACTAACTACTCGAGATGGCGACTTTTTAACAAGCAAGCCAAGTAACAAACATTACAACCAAACATCCATAACCAAGTGAGTTAAATAGTTACAATAATGTAAAGGAGATAAAGTTCAAAAATTTAGTTACTAAGGCGAGCTTTACTCACCGAAATGTCCACTAAATCAAACCGAACTTTCACTAAATCTCGAATCGACCTTAGATCTTTGTTTTGCTTTGAAAAGGCTTCAATTTTTTATAGGCTGGAGGTCGATATGGTTTAGCCTAGGGTATGTGTGGCTCGACCAAGATTGGATGAAGGGTGTGTGCGCTTGCTTTGTGAAGGGTTGTTGTAGAAGTGGATGGAAGACTTTTAAATAAGACTTAAGAGTTTTAAAAATGGATAAAACTATAGTTTTTAGATTTTAGGAATATATGGAAGCTATTAAAACTTAGAGAAAGTTTGCATGAAGTGTTGAAAATGAACTTAGAAAGAAAATGAGAAAAAGAATTAGGAAATTTGCTTTATATAAAATGAACCAAACAAATTACTAAACTGCCCCTAAAGTACATAGCGCATTAATATCATGCCGCATCACTCTTCATGTCTCCTTCTCCTTAGCTTATGTGACTTGGTAACCTCCCCATTCATTTTATACTACAACATGCATTTAATTCTCATATGTACTTATGTTTCTTAATGTTTCACAAAGCATCTTTTCTTTAATTTTAAAGTTACGAAATTGTCACATCAACTTTTTAATATTCTTAAGTTATATATATATATATATATATACATGTATTACCATCTTTAAATCATCCTAATTTGTTTTAAATGTTTTTTTATATGTACACTAAAGAATTCACAATTTTTCGGGCAACTTTTAGATGATGAAAAGTCGAAAATTCAAAAAACGATTTCCGGTCACATTTTAAATATTTTTATAAACAAATTTGAAAACTATTTCACCATTATTACTTATTGTTAGAAAGAGTTTTATTTTGAATATAAAACCTATTATTTTGAATATTTAAAATTAATTAAATGTTCACAAATTAAAACAGTGAAATTCTGGGTCTTTACAGATAAAAAGTATGGTCTAATAATATTTAACATTATATTTAATCAATTTCAAACCCCTAACCGACTTTTACTCGAACGGCCTTTTAATAAATATTTTATACCCATTTAAAATTCATTCAAGGTATTAACTACAAATTTTATTTTAGTTTTATAAAGATTTTTCTTTTTGAAAATAATACTTTTCGGTTTTCAACAATTTTAAAATAATCATTTTATTTCCAAAATTTCACAAATTTTGTTTATTTTGCCAAAATAAATTTCCAGACAACTTTTGGACTTTTAATACATGATTCGAACTTTAAATTTGAATTTTAGATTATTATATTTCTAATAAATTCCAAAAAAAAATTTACTGAATTAAACTCAATAAAATTCCCAAAATTATTTTTTAATTCCATTTACTAATTTCTCGACCTATGATCAAGTTAGAAATGGTTTTCCATAATTCGAATTGTTTTGAAATTCAAATTTATTTGATTTAAATTTCAGAAATCAATTTGTTCATCAAAATCTTAAAATAAATTTTCAAAATGCATTTTGTTATTACTAATAAATTAGTGGGATGTTACATACATTTTAAGTTTTGTATAACCATCTACATAACTACTGTGATTTCCTTCTAACATTTTATATTTATGTTCATACAATAGAACTACGTAATCTTAGAACTATTTTAAAAAAAATTATTAAATGTTATTCGTTGATCGTCTAATAAATTCTAAAAATATGAAAATTTTAATATTTATATCATATTTATATTAATAAAGTAGTAACAAAATTATCAAATTAAATTTAAACTAAAATGATATGTAAATAACACAAAAAATAGCATATTTAATATATAGATAACTTATTTCAAAATATTTATTGTAGACTGTATTTTAAAATCATACTTTTAACTTCTAATAACCACATCTAAAATTACCATAATTATTTACAAAACCATCCTCATATTTTCTCCTAACATTTCATATTTCAATCCATACATTTAAACTAATTCTGAAACCTTAAATATAAACTTGTTACATAAATTTAATTGACTAATATTCATTAATTCATCTACCAAATTATGAAAATATGAAAATTTCAATTTGTACATCATGTTCGTATTAATAATAATTGTAAAATTATTTTTTCATTAAAGTAAAGATACATAAGTCACATAACATATATAGAAATGATAATAACATATTATCGTGAAGTGCATTAAAAATTGTGATTTTTACTCCAAATACCTACATTTAATATTTCTGTAATCATTAAAAAAAAAACACTTGTTAGTTTGCAGAAGTAAGGATCTTAAGGCTAATTTAACACTAGAGGGGGTGAATAGTGTTTAATAACTTTTATAAATCTTTTTAAATTCTTTTAAGATTATAATTTAAACAGTGCATATTGACAATCACAGATGCAAACACAGACGGATATAGAAGCAGTAAAAGTAAAAAGTAAAGAGTTGGAGGGATCATGCCAAGATTTTTATACTGATTCGGAGTTACCCTACATCCAGTTCCGTAAAATTTCTTATATATATTTCTTTTCAAATAACAAAGTTTATACATCTCGATTTCAAAGCAATGGGACACACCCTCTGATTTTCCGACCTCTGGGTACACTCACTGGATTCGGATGGGACACCAGCACACCTATTTAGATTCAAACGGCACACCAAACATGCCCACTTAATTCAAACAATACACAAGCACACCCACTTGGATTTCATGGACACCAAGCACACCTAAGAGTATTCAAATATGATTTAATAGAGTTTACAAAATCAATTTCTTGATCTTGAGTACAAATAATCCTATAACCACTTGAATAGCACTTTGATCCTGATTTGAGCGAGAGAGATCAGAGAGTATACAATAGAGAATCAAATCAATAGAGTTTGAATTTTGTTTTTATTAAATTTGATTATATTTTGAGTATAATTTCATTTAGAAATCAAAAGAGTGAAAGAGGAGAGAAAATATCAAAAGGTAGTTAAATGAAATTCATTGTAAGAACCCATATTTATAGAGAAACAAAAGTCCTGTCCATTCATGAAGAGATACAATGAAAAAATACTTCCATTCAAATTTGACTTCTAAAATTTCTGGCTTATATGTCGACATACATGATGAGGATATGTCGACATATTCTTTGTAAATTTAAAAAATCACTAAATAAAAATTGTTTTGAAAATATTATATTTTGTAAAATATTTTGATACTTTGTAAAAACATTTAAGTAAAGTTTATATACATTTTAATCATAATAAAACTTTAAGACAACTTTATAAAATTATTTTGAAATATTTTAATATAAAGGATTTAAATATAAATAATAAAAAAAAAATATATATATAAAGTATAAGTGAATATATATTAAAATTAAAGTATTAATAAATGCCAGAAATATACTTTTAAATACCATATCATTTAGAAAATATAAACCAAAAACTATATCTAAATATGATAAATTAAAAGCATATTAAAAATACAAAGTTCTTAAAAACTTAATTACTCAAAATATAGTAAACTTGTTAACAACAATAATTTTAAAATCAATTGAACAATTTTGGAAAGATGTTTGAAAAATCATTTTGAAAATAAGGATTCTTTAAAAATCATTTTTGAAAACCAAGATATTTGGAAATCATTTAAAATCAGAGAATAGATTTTAAAAATCCTTTTGGAAAATAAAGAGAGATTAAAGAAGTGCTACCAGGGCTTTAACAAAATAATCTATGACTCTATAACTTATCATGATATCTTGAATCTTCAAACTCATGAGTCTTCAATCTCTAACTTTTAAATCTCTATATCAGCCTCTTGATTCTGCCCTTGATACTATATAGTCTTCTTAATTAACATTTTTCTAATATTTTGCATTATATACTTCATATATCTTAATAAAAACATTGATATCTATAATTCATATAATTTCATATGATTATTGTCATCAAAACCAATGCCTAAAGTACTAACAATCTCCCTCTTTTTGATAATGACAACTATGTTTATAAAATATAATATAACTCCACTTGATTTACAAAACTCCCCCTTAATTTATGTCATGATATTTTATATATATTTGCCCCTTTGTCATTAATAAAAATATAACTAAAACTCCCCCTAACTAAGGTACTATATATATATATATATATATATATATATATATATATATATATATGTATGTATGTATGTATGAAAGTGATATGTAAATAAGAAGTGATAACACAAACCATTTTTATTAATTCGACCCAATGCATTCAAAACAATCCAAGTTAATACAATCATGCTTTCAAATCAATCCAAGCCATTGCAAACATAAACGATACCAGAGTCAAACCAAATCACTTGTAATCCTAAATAAGTCTATACACATCAATCCATATGTCCTGTTCTAATGTAATCTTTTATTATACAAACTTAAATCAACTCTTAAAAACAAACCAAACTTCCCTTGGAACATCTACCCAACCATCAAAATTGAAAAGTGGATCTGCTTTGATGGCATCCCAATCTTCATTGTTTGTTGATGGCACTATCCGAATTATTGGTTGGTTCATCTTTGATAAGAGAAGAAATCATCCATCGAATTGCTTCAAAATGCTTTTCTTGTTCTTCCATCATATGAATTTTATTCAATCCTAAGTGCTTATATTTCTAAGGATAAAAGTAAGAATATTCTTGAATGATTAAAGGGTTTGTTCAAGAATTTCACATAGTTTTGGTGTGGACAATTCATTTTAAAAAGTTAAGTTTATGAATGAAAAGGGATAAGAAAGAGAGTGGAAATGATGTTTTTCTGGAGTGAATCGGTTTATATATGGGTGAAAAGTCATTTAAATAAGTTGAATAGAAGATAGTTATTTTACTTTGAAATTTAAAACTTTTGCATTCTACCTATTATATGTCGACATATAAGGTATACATATGTTGACATATATAGCATATTTTGCAAAAAACCATTTTATTTGCTATACTATTGTAATTCGTATATACTATTGCTCTTTTATGATTTTTCAAAGACTAATAATAATGTATAACAGTAAGGAACATGATTTCATTGAGAACCATATATGAGTTCATGGAATTTTAAAGATAACCATAATAGATACATGGATTAAAACTAGAATTGTCCAGATTAAAACTAGAAAATCAAAGCAAATATAATCTAGGAAGAAGTGGATGAAGATGAGGACTTTCCACTAAGCTTACGACGGATTTTTCCAAAGTATGTCTACTTTGTAGGAAAGAGAAGCGAATGTTTTCAAGCTTCTTTTGGTTACTAAGAAGATTCTCTTGATTTTTGAGAATTTCTTTTGTGCATGATGAGATGGCTTTTCGAAAATCTACAAATAAGTGTCTTCCTCCTCTTCTTGTTCTTCCTCCTCTTCCACTTCCATTCCTTCTTCCTCTTCCTCCACTTCTCTAATATCACACTCCTCTCCCAAGCCAGCCTTGCTTCCTTCTCCGAAAGAGTTTCATAAGGCTCAAAGATGAGTGAAACGTGCATGAGAGAGATGTAGGCCTTGTCAAAGAGTTTTAGAGAAATGGTTTCCTCTCCTCATAGGTCAACACCAAAATATGTGAATACTCTAGTGAGATACACACAATGGAAGATTGTGTTCTCATGCCTAAAAATATTCTTAGGAAAAAATTCATCCAAAATAACTTGTGCCAAATTTAGGTCCTAATGACCATAAGCTACAAAAAGTGCTTTGAAAACCTTTTGATTCGAATTACTATAATTTCCCATCCTTAGAGTTATGCTTTGTTGCAAAACTGGGACTTAAAATTCTTGCTTTAGGATGCAAATTCTTATTTTTAACTCAAAATCGTCATCGCTTTCAAAAATATCGTAAATAACTTCATGATTTTTATTTTCAATTTTAAAAGTCAAAAGGTCCATTCCACTAGATTTGCATCCGAGAATGTTACCTAACATTTCGTAATTCGAAATAAAGTGCCTTTAATGCTACTCCAAACTTCACCTTGACTTCCTTCATAAAACATTCCTTTTAAATTAGCATAAAACATTTTTTACTAAGTTTGGAAAACACATAAAATCATTTTGAGAAACATTAATCAAACTAAGAATTCCATTTTGATTACAAAGATAATCAATTCATTAGAAGGAAAAATCATCAAATTTGGCGAATCTTTCGGGACAGACATTTCCAAAAAAACATATTCCATATAGGCTTTAATGGCCTCTTTATCATGGAAGAGATAGCCTTTTGTTTTCTTTGAAAGCCTTATGGTTTTTGGAGTGTTGCTTAAGGATGCCATTGATGAATTTTTGTATCTTGAAAATAAGAGTGAAATAAATGGATGGAGATAGAATAATTAAATAGAGAATCAATAGATATGTTCTCTGGTCAAGAGACACCTTTTTAGGACATTGGGGCTGGTGAAAAAGTGGAGGGAATTTCAAATTTTGAATTTGAAACGAAAATTCAGATTCAAAAGTCATGTGCATATGTCGACATATGCATAGTGGGTATGTCGACATATAGCCCGTGAATTTCAAAATGAGGAATTGAATAGATTGTTCTTATTTACTTATATATGTATATATATATAATTATTACCAATCTATATACTTAGTAAATAATTTTAAAAATTAATTTAAATATATTTTTATATTAATTTTTTATTTAATATTATATACTTATCAAAATAGTTTTACAAAATTCTCTTTGTATATAAATGTATGTATGTATGCATGTATATTATATTCATCCAACATTATTAATCTATAGGTTATTCCTAACATCAAAGGCAACTAAAAATCCAATCAAAAGTTTAAATTTTAAGAGCATACCTATTTTTACTTCATTTTTGACCTTTTTCGAATTTAATTGATTGTTGATGTGAAGCATATATTGGCATCTTCCATATCTGGCTCATTATCACTTAAGGAAGTATCTAAATCATCTAATGTTGTAGTACAAGCCCTTCTCCGTTTTCTGGACGAATCAGTATTTGGTGATATTTTTGGTTTCTACGGTTGTGGACAGTCTCCCTGCATATGGCCAAACTTATTACAGCTAAAGCATCTAATAGCAATTGTACTGCTTGGATTTTGTTATCATTTATCCTGAGATTATTCCTTTTATGTATTTCAAAAATTTTCTGAAATTTATGATCATGAAAGCAATTGCATCATCGTCGTCAATGTTTGAATCCAGATCTTCTATTGTTGCATTGAATGCGATGGATTTCATTTCTATTGTCTTGCTTTCTTTTCTATCATGCATTTGTGCTTCAAATGACATTAAATTACCAATTAACTCTTCAATTTTCAAAGTGCTAATGTAATTAGCCTCTTCAACTGCAAGAGTCTTTTGGTCCCACTCAGGAGTACGTGGATTGAGGATTTTTCTAAGTTGATCCTCTTTAGAAAAAAAATTACCCAATGAAATTAGTGAATATACTATATCTTGAAATATACTATACATATCAAAAATGGACTCATTTGGACCTATTTTAAATAATTAAAACTAATTAGCTAACATAGAGATTTTGGTCTGTTTGACTTTACTAGTGCCCTCATGTGAAACTTTCAGCGTTCTCCATATTTCATATGCAAACTTACAAATAGACACTCTATTGAATTCATTTTTATTTAATGAATAAAAAAATATTCGTGGCTCTAGAGTTACTTTGTGCAAGTGCCTTTTGGTCAACATTCCATTCTGAAATGTTTGTCTAGGGCTCAATGTACTCATTCTGTGTGACATTTCAAATATCTAAATCAGTTGACTATAAATAGTTTTCATTCTACACAACTGATACATGTAACTACTGCCATTAGAAAATGGGAGTCTAGCAGTAGATTGTCCTTCGAAAAAGGTGTTAATAACAAGTGAACTAACAATGTTGTTAGCCATTTAAACTTTTCAAAAATCAAAATTATGAATACTTTGAAAACCAATGCTCTGATACTAAATGCTAGCTTGCAAAAGTAAGAATCTTAAGGCTAATTTAACCTAGAGCGGGAGAATAGTGTCTAATAAATTCTATGAGTCTTTTTGAATTCTTTTAAGATTATAATTTAACCTGTAACAACCCAGTATTTTCACCCATTCGCATCCGCACATGTCAGACTTGAATTGCTCAAAATACCTCATTGTAAATAAAATTTGGCAAATCTCAGAATATACAGTAAATAAAAATCACAGATCACGGACACAGAGTAATAATAGTGCAGCAAAAGTAAAAGAAATAGTAGTTCATGAAGCTACTATGTAAATATATCAGAGTTACATAAGATACAATAGAAGAAATAAAGTACAAAATAAGTCTCAAGATGATAACCGGTACAAAAATGAATGCAATACTGGGATCAACAGGATAACTGGAAGTGAAATAGATAAAACTAGACAAGCAGATAATCTCCAACGATTCCAAATATCCAGAAAGTGGAATCCCAATCTGTGAATACTCAGGCTGACCCGAGCGTAAATAAAAAATACAAACACTCGAGTCAGGACATACATACTTATACAATGTAAACCAACTCAAGTGAACTGTAGTAAAGGTACAATTAACTTAAAGGATGCTTGGGACCGCCCAACCTTTACGGATCTGTCAAACTATTTACTATGCAGTAATATTGCGCTATTATAATAATGTCTAATAGTAAAATAAACTTACATTTTAAATAGCATTAAGGCTTTACATTTTCCACCTTAACACGTAATAGTCCCAGTAGTCCATCCAATATCTGCATATCTCCTGATCGGGAGACTATGAGAAGATACGCATGGGCTATGGGAGAAAACCAAACTCGTAGTAAAGGCTCTATAGGGTAGGTGACACAGCACACAAGGCATTGCCAGGGTAGATATACCAATTACGCACATGGGCTGGTGGTAACGCAGCAGCCACATATGCCCACCTCGGAACACATTCCCAAAATCGGAGGGGCTCCCAAACAATCACAAAAGCAATAGAATGGTATCAAAGAAATGTGTCCGACCAGAGGAGCTATCCCTTTTGGCACGAGATCGCTCCTGTTTTAGCCACCTTATGCCACCTCATGGGAGTTGGGTCCACGTAACATACCTCAAGAACGTCGCCACCATCCTACTTCAATCTGGAATCTCCACCGCGTACACGGTTGTCAAAGTGGTTTTCGGTATCGATAGAGAGTTGTCCATATCTGATCCCGGTCCCTTCGCCAACCAATCGTTATTATACCCCATGGTTATAACTTAAAAATAATATTTTGTACTTCAAAATAAAATATCATTTCAATCCAAATCTTTATCAAAATAAAGATTAAATCATTTCCAAACCATTTCAATATATCAACATACCACAACTTTCAAATTCAAATATTTATCAAAATAAATATCAAGTCATTTCTAACCATTACAATATATTAAATTATCATATCCTTTCAAATCATTTTAATACATTAAAATATCATATTCTTTCAAAACTTCATTTCCAAATCATTTTAATATCAAAATATCATATCTTTCAGAACTTCATTTTCAAATCATTATTAAGTTCAAATCCAAATATTCAACTTTGAATACCTTCTAAATTCAAGATAACATTCATTTATTATCCTTTCAAATCACCTTTTAAAATGATTTATATTCCATCAAATTAATTCATTTAAACCATTTAAAAGTAGAGTCACTATACTTTCAAATTAAGTATTCAATTTCCTAAGTTTCAAACCATTCTGAGCTCATTTACTTAGGTAAAAACCATAAATATTGAAAATTTCAGCCTTACGCAGCATTTAGACAAAGCTGTTATAAGTTATACTTGAAACATTTTAATTCAGCAAAGACAGCATTTAAAAACTGCTGTTAAAACTTAGTTTTAGTTGAAATTTAGTCTAAAACAGCAAAGACAGCATTTTCAGAAATGCAGTAATAGCTCAGGTTTCCATATTAAGGTTTTAATGAATTTCAACAAAGACAGCAGACCGCTACAGCATTTACAGAACTGCTGTAATAGGCCTTTATTAAGTTTTAGCCTTTTAAATTTTACTACAGCAACTACAGCATTTCAAAACTGTTGTAATAGCCTCTTTTATTCAAATTTAGTTCATTTACAGAAACCATAGCATTTCTGAATGCTATAAAAGTATTTTCCAGAATTTAGTGTATTTCCAGTAAATAATAAACTTCAATTTAAACCCTTTAAACATTATAAAAAATCATATTTTAAAATTCAAAAATGTTCATTTAACTTACTTTTAACTTATGATTTTTATAAATAAATTTCTTATAATTAAATCAAATTTTTTCAATAATTTCACTTAACAACTCCAAGTGTAGCATTTTCTTTTCTTCACTTTTTAACAAATAAACTTAACACTTATATTTTTCTTCCATTTTTCAATATAATTAAATTTATACTTTATTTATATAAATTAATTTTCATTTTAAACCAAAATTCCAAATTTTCCAACTTAATTTTTATTTCCAAAAATTCACTTTTACCATTTATTTAAATTACACTTTAACTTACAAAAAAATCAAAATTTCTTTACTAAAAAATTTAAAACCCAATTTAAATCAAATTTTCATAATTTTACACTTTTTTTTAAATATTTAAAATATTCAAAATACTTTATAAAATTAGCCACGGGCCTGTATACAGTTTTCTAACCTAGGTCAAGTGATACGGATATATATCATTTCAATCTGCAGTTTACAAAGAAAAGTCGGGTTCTATCATTTCAAACCCGCAGTCCCAAGTAAAATAAAATAAATAAAAACCGTTCAGGCCTATCATTTCATCCTACAACGATTTTTCCTATTCTAAAGTCTCTTCGGGTATGTATCATTTCAACCCATAGTGATTTCTAATCTAACAGGGAACTTGCAGTGTGAGAAACAAATAAAATAAATAGTTTAACAACATATATCAATAAAAGATGAGATGACAGGTAATTTAACAGGTTTAACATCATATATAAATACTCACAGGCAGTTATAACATCATATATATAATTCTACACATTTAATTGTTATTGCTTCACATTTGCATAAGTATATAATGTCGTGTGAGATTTACTCACCTCTATAGCTGGAGATTGCAATACAAATGACACAACGGAATCAAAGCACAATGACAAGACTACGGATTTGAGTGGAGAGCGAGATTCAATGCTACAAATCTAGTGTTACAACCCAAAACAAAATCGAAACAAATTATAAATTCAATACACTATGAAATGAAATAACTTTGAAATGAAAAGTGATTTGAACACAAAGTCTTTTGCCTTGCTTTCTATATTTGTTTGCACGGCCTAGGGGTGCATTTGGCTCGGGTTGACACAAGGTTGCACGGCATAAAGGCTAGAATGTGGGGGAGGTTACAAAGCATGAAGGTGAAGAGGCTTATGCACTAGGAAAGTTTTGGTTCATCAAAGTGGTTCGGCCATGAGGTCTCGGCCAGGGGTGCTACAGGTCTGGTCAGTGGCTGGAGTGGTGAGAGGAGGTCTGGACAATGAAGTGGTGGCGGCATATGGTGGTGGTCGTCGTGGTGGATGGAGGTGATGAAGCGAAGGGTAGTCAAACTAGCATGGTTTCAAGGCTTATGTTGGATTTTTAGGAGTTTTATCATCATGGTGGGCTCGTCCATGATCAAGGCCTGGGGTATAGGTGGTGATGATGACAAAGAAGAGCTATTGGAGGTGGTGGCCATGACAATCAAGTGGTGGTCGAGTAAACTATCCATGAAAACAAGGCAAAAATATGAAAAATAAGAAGAAAAAGAAGAGAAATAAGGAGGAGGCCATTACCCAAATTTCTTCTAGCCGTGAATGAATGAGATGTAAAAAAAAAATTGCATGAGAAGTAAATGAAACTCACGGCTAAGAAACAAAAATGCATGGCCAAACAAAAAATAAATGAAGAGTTATGGAAAATTGAAAAGTCTAGCATTTGAAAAGTCGTAGGAAAAGGAAGAGTCTTGTCTCTTCAATTTACCATTTCTTTAATTCAAATAAAACAAAAATAAAATTCAGCAAATGAATTTAAAAACTGAAAAAAAGTAAAATAAAATGAAAATAAACAATTAAATTTAAATAAAATAGAAAAAGAATTAAAGAAATTGCTTAAAATTTCAAAACAGGGATCAAAAATTACAATTAAATTATCAATGGCTTTGGAAAAATATCTACTTCATTTTAAAATATTCTAAAGAAAAATTATGAAATAAAATATTTTTTTTAAACATATTCAAAGTGAAATAAATAATTAAATTTAGAGAAAATAGAAAAATAATTAAAGAAACTGTTTAAAAATTCAAAACAGTACATGAAAATTACAAATAAAATACCACTTAGCTCTAGAAAATTTCTATTTCACTTTAATACAAATAAAATGTCAGATAAATAAAATAAATGAGGAATAAAATAAAGTGGGAATGAGAATAAAATAATATATTGAGAAAATAGAAAAATAAATAAAGAATTCCTTAAATTAATTGAAGCTGGAAATTAAAAATTGTAAAAAAAATAAAAATACAACTGACCCTGGAAAATGTCAATTACACTTCCAAAAATGTTTTAGAACCAAAATATATACAATACATGTTATTTACCCATATAAACATAAATTAGAACATTACATGGCCAAATAAAATATTATTTATATAATTTAAATAAACAATTTTGTTAAATATAGCAAATTTCACACAATAGTTAAAAGGCATAACTTTCACATCATAAATCAGATTTCAACGAAACGAAAAGCAGTGTTCTTAAAGTTTTATTTACTTTCATAATCAAAGATAAAATTCAAATTTTCAAACTTTCAAATTTTAAATTTAAAAGTCAAAGTTTGTCCATATTTACCAAAATTCACTTTTTGGAAAATATTCTTTTTAGTCATGTTTTGGAATGATAATTCATATCAAAATCAAAGTTTATATTTTAAAATAACAAAATTTATCCATTTCAAATAAATAAAATAAAGCTTTTAAATCAGAAATTCAATTAAAATAATTAAAATATACAATTAAAATAATCAAAAAATACAGGGTTTTACACTCTCCCACACTCAAAACTTTTCGTCCTCGAAGAGGAATAAGGTACGGGAAAGCACAGAAAAGATAGAAATGAAATAAGATTAAGACAAGGTGACAAGAAGATTGAGAATATACCTGATAACTGTTATTATATGTAAGCTTAACAAGGTGAAGATGATCTTTCCAAGATCCTCCAGAATCAAAAATACAAGCACGAAAATGGTGGATTCAAAATGAGTACCAAAGATTATTAGAGATTATAAAAAGATTTCTAAACAGAAAGATTATAGAAAGATGCCTATACCTGTCTGTAGCAAGATAAGGATATTAAGGACAACCAAAAGATAGTTTGAAAAACAAAATAAGGAAATAAACTTGAAACCATGGAAATTTCAACTTAAATAGAAAATAAATTTTTACACAAGTTAAATAAATCTTAACTATCTCAAATTTCATTATCTTATTATCCAGTCATCTTAAATTAACAATTTTAAAACCATGGGTTTGAAAAATAATCATTTATTATATCATAATGTACTTAATAAATTTAATTCTTCTTTATTCCTAATAAAAATTAAATTTATTCCTCTCAATATATTTATCACTTATGTTAAATATACTTACACTTATTATAACAACTTTATTTTATTCTTAGTTCTTTTAACATTATTTTATTGTAAGTTATTCAATTACCCTTTATTATATTTACCTCTGTTAATCGTTTTATAACTAAAATTTAAGTGTATAACTTTTATTATAACCACTCAAATTTTATTTATAAAATCTTTTTATATTATATATTATCCAATTACATTGTTAACTTTTAAAATTAAGGTAAGTTATATTTGAATGCAATTGTATTGTACAAATAAAACTTTCCAATTAAATCATTTCATGCTTGAGTATTCGTCCAAAATTTTGATTTTCTTTTTATAATTGAAATTATTCTTCAGAATAAAATTTAAGAATTAAATTTCCGATTTCTTCAAACCATTTAGAGATAAATAAAGGTATGTATATAATTTATCAAATCAAATTTATATCATATATCTATATATATTATAAATCAAGTCATATTTTAGAAATTCAAATAAAATTGATTTCCTAAAACAAAGCTGTAGCAAGACTACAGAGCGATCTCTTCACCTCGAAACTCGAAAATGAATGTCGATGATGCTGCAGTCATCACCGAAATTATTTCCCAGCGACAAAGAGAATAGTACTGATTTTTAAAATTTAAAATTCTTTGGAAACATATCCTTATTCGAAAATGCTATAATTAATATACTTTAAAACTTAAAACACAAAGTTTGAAACCATCGGAAATTAAATTCTCAAATTTCTTGTTTTAAATTCATTTCAGTTCCCAAATCAATTTATAAACAACTATTTATAAATTCGTTTATAGGACAATAAATGATAAATCAAGTATCAATTTCAAATAATCAATTTAAATCAATTTATTAAGTTCCTTAAATTTATTTATATATCAAAATTTATTTCATTAACCAAATTTTAAAATAATATTGTGTCAGTTTATTCTGTCAAAGTGTTTTAGAAATCTTGTCGATAGAGATGATCAGACGAATCGATCGGAAACCCAAATCAACATCAACAACTGAAACAACACAATATATAAAACAAAATATAGATTTACAAGTACAATTCAAAATGTTTGGAAGAATAGATTGGGAACAAAAGAAAAATGATTAAATAACAGAGTAGGGAGTTGGGTAAGCTTAAGTAAATCGCGAGCAACCTTAACCGGGTCAACCATGACTTAAAGAATAAGATCAATGTGGATTTTTCTAGGGTAAATCTACATTCAATCTCAACAGATAGAGTTTGGAATAACAAAAGATATTAGCATTTAAACCAAAGATAGATATAAATCCCTAGTGAATCGATGCTAATTGTAAAGGAGTTTCCCCCATTTACAATTCAATTTGAAATTGCGAGACCGCCGACTCACTAAAAAGATCGTTCGAAAAAGAGTAATGCGATAATCCAGAATCAAAAGAAGATGAATAGTGAGGGACACGAATGGATTTTGGAACTGTAGGAAACGTTTCAAAATTCAAAGGAAATTCGAATCAAAGTGGAAAGATTCAAACTCGAACGAAAGTGATTCTGTAAATAATTTACCTTATATTCTAAGTTTTGCATCAAAGCCAAAGCTCTGATACCAAATGTAACAACCCAGTATTTTCACCCATTCGCATCCACACATGTCGGACTTGAATTGCTTAATAAACCACGTTGTAAATAAAATTTGGCAAATCTCAGAATATACAGTAAATAAAAATCACAGATCACAGACATAGAGTAATAATAGTGCAGCGGAATTAAAGAAATAGTAGTTCATGAAGCTACTATGTAAATATATCAGAGTTACATAAGATACAACAGAAGAAATAAAGTACAAAAGAAGTCTCAAGATGATAACCAAGTACAGAAATGAATACAATACTGGGATCAACAGGATAACTGGAAGTGAAATATATAAAACTAGACAAGCAGATAATCTCCAGCGATTCCAAATCTCCAGAAAGTGGAATCCTAATCTGTGAATACTCAGGTTGACCCGAGTGTAAATAAAAAATACAAACACTCGAGTCAGGACATACATACTTATACAATGTATACCAAATCAAGTGAACTGTACTAAAGGTACAAGTAACTAAAAGGATGCTTGGGACCGCACATCCTCTATGGATCCGTCAAACTATTTACTATGCAGTAATATTGCACTATTATAATAATGTCTAATAGTAAAATAAACTTACTTTTTAAATAGCATTAAGGCTTTACATTTTCGACCTTAACACATAATAGTCCCAGTAGTCCATCCAATATCTGCATATCTCCTGATCGGGAGACTATGAGAAGATACGCATGGGCTACGGGAGAAAACCAAACTCATAGTAAAGGCTCGATAGGGTAGGTGACACGACACACAAGGCAATGCCAGGGTAGATATACCAATTACGCACACGGGCTGGTGGTAACGCAGTAGCCACATACGCCTACCTCGGAACACATTTCCAAAATCGAAGGGGCACCCAAACAATCACAAAAGCAATAGAATGGTACCGAAGAAATGTGTCCGACCAGAGAAGCTACCCCTTTTGGCCTGAGACCGCTCCTGTTTTAGCCACCTCATGCCAACTCACGGGAGTTAGGTCCACGTAACATACCTCAAGAACGTCACCTCCATCCTACTTCATCCTGGAATGTCCACCGCATACTCAGTTGTCATAGTGGTTTTCGGTATCGACAGAGAGTATGCTCATATCCGATCCCGGTCTCTTTGCCAACCAATCGTTATTATAACCCATGGTTATAACTTAAAAATAATATTTTATACTTCAAAATAAAATATCATTTCAATCCAAATCTTTATCAAAATAAAGATTAAATCATTTCCAAACCATTTCAATATATTAACATACCATATCTTTCAAATTCAAATATTTATCAAAATAAATACTAAGTCATTTCTAACCATTTCAATATATTAAATTATCATATCCTTTCAAAGCTTCCTTTCAAATCATTTTAATACATTAAAATATCATATCCTTTCAAAACTCATTTCCAAATCATTTTAATATCAAAATATCATATCTTTCAGAACTTCATTTTCAAATCATTATATAAGTTCAAATCCAAATATTCAACTTCGAATACCTTCTAAATTCAAGATAACATTCATTTATTATCCTTTCAAATCACCTTTTAAAATGATTTATATTCCATCAAATTAATTCATTTAAACCATTTAAAAGTGGATTTATTATACTTTCAAATTAAGTATTCAATTCGCAAAGTTTCAAACCATTCTGAGCTTATTTACTTAGATAAAAACCATAAACATTGAAAATTTAAGCCTTACACAGCATTTAGAAAATGCTGTTATAAGTTATACTTGAAAACATTTTAGGTCAGCAAAGACAGCATTTAAAAACTGCTGTTAAAACAAGTTTTAGTTGAAATTTAGTTTAAAACAGCAAAGACAGCATTTCCATAAATGCTGTAATGGCTCAGGTTTCCAAATTAAGGTTTTAATGAATTTCAGCAAAGACAACAGACCACTACAGCATTTTTAGAAATGTTGTAATAGGCATTTATTAAGGTTTAGCATTTTAAATTTTACTACAGCAACTACAGCATTTCAGATGTGACGACCCGCCTTTCTACTACCAGAAAGACGTATCATCATTAAGAAAGAAAGGGATGAGAAAATAGAAAGATAGAGAAGAAAGAACAACAACATCAGAATCTCACAGCGGAATGGAACAAAATATAATATATCACATAAATAATACATAGTTTGTACATATATCAGAGTTATACAATATCAATACATATGACAATCATACATACATCACATACTAGACAGTTATAAACACATGTCTAGTTAATACAACCCAATACAATGCAACTCAAACAATATGACTCAGAGATACCAACACAGCGGAACTATATATATATCTACAACGCTGAAGCCTCCTGCTCCATTGCTCCTGCAGAATTCGTCAAAGCTAACCTGAATCCCTTGACTACCCGTAAAAATTTGGGTACCCGAGAGTTTATGAAAAACAAAAATAAACTCCGGGTCAGACATGGGTCTGGTATGAGTAAACGGTTTAAAGTTGTTTAACTTTGAAAAACATTTGAAAATAAAGGTATCACGTAAGACTCCCCACAAATAAATACGGGTAAGTTTTTACCTTACGCTAACCAAAACATTTCATAGGAAATCCAGTGATATTATAATAGTGTCTAGGGTTTTCAAGTAAATAGAAAATAGCCGAAATTGTTACATTCATTAAATTCCAGCTACTAGCCACAAAAGTGGGTAATACAAATCAAAACCGTAGGGTCTCGTAGGGAAAATGGATTTTCAACAATGGCAGGGCTACTGGGGTACCGCCTGTCACAGTACGGGGCCTAGATCACCGTACCGAGGATTACTCCCTTCATCCCCTGCAACACAAGGCCGGAACCATTCCTTACTGAACAGTCCCGAACAAGATAAACCCCGCAGTTGTAGCTAGCAACCGCCCACTAAGCCGAAATATAAAAAGGGACATCTAGACAGGGGAAATATCTTGTCCTGCTTGGGCATAACCCACCTAACCTTGCTGCACCTCCCCTGTTTTAGCCATTCCCGGTTGATGAGGCTTGAGGCTGTGATTACCTTTATTGAACATATCTTAGAATGCTCATCGTCCACCTGACGATGTGCTGAAAGCATTCAATCCATACAAGTTCGTTCCGGGTTCGAACGAAACCGAAGGCATTATCTCGTCACACTCATTTTGGAATCACCCTCAGAGTCAACGACGATAACCCTTGCATTCTGAAAACACCATCTCGATCTTCATTTCAGGATTCACGACCTAACGTTTAAATTGGATTGATGTGGTTTTCGGAGAATCAAATTTGATTCTTCCGATCCCGGTCTCATCGAATCCAACCGCCATTTTAAGGGCCAAGTTGTCTAATTAACTTAACAGTTTAAATAATTTAAATTCAACAATTGAATTGACATAGCATTTATCACAGATAAAACATATACAAGCATCACAGATATAACATAACATATCACAGAGCATCACAGAATATCATTAATTAAATGTCACAAGCAGATATTCGACTCAACAATCCATAAAAAATCATCTCAAATTCCTATTTGTAATTAATTCTGTTTAGAATTAATTACTTGAGAGTTAATCACTTAACTCTATTTAATTAATCATTAATTAACAATTGATCTCCTATTTCATTCAAATTAATTAATGATTTCTTTATTAACTCTTAAGTCTTAATTACATCATTGTTTTACTTAATTACTTCTTAACCCAAGTGGTTTTTAACTTCAATCAACCATTTATTAATAACCTTAATTACTTAATTAATTGACTATTCACTATTCTTAAAATTAACTTAAGTGGTTAATTGCAATTTCATTTATTACTTACACATCGATTTATCCATTGCTAATTACAATTAAAAGGTAATTATTCTAAATTGTTTCCTAAGATAATTAATTAACTATCATCCAATTTAATTAACACTTAAAAGCTCTCCTTTAAATTTTGAAGTCTAATTTATTTTTAACTTTCAACTTAAAATGTTAATTAAATTCATTCTTACCTAAATTAATCACTGTATGATAATTAAGTGTTAAAACATTTTTAAAATGTAAACTTATATTCTGATATCATCCCATCAGTTAAATTTTAATTAACTATAGAATTAAAACTTGTAGAGATAGCTTCTTAACCTCACCTTCATATGCGTTACTGCAACCGAGTCTTCTCTGCAGAAAACTCGAGTACGGCACCGAGTTAAAAATCAAAAACACCCGAGCCCCTTTTCCTTACTTCTTCTTCCCTCTTTTTCTTTTATCTCCTTCTACAGGCAGTTAAGTTTTAAAACTAAGTAAAAAAAATATAAACAGCAGTTACACACTCAAGCAGATGACCCGAAGCAAACTCCCCTCCCATTCGAGTAATACGCGAGTCGAAGCATTCAACGACCTCTCTGACACGTTCATGCCACCGTGCACGTGCACGGTGGCTCGCCGACCCTCCGGCGACCTCAGATGACCCCTGCAAACCACGATCTGGCCATATACTCGAAATCAAAGACCAACTCAAAGTAAAAATCTTGAAGTCAAAAAAAACCCATTTGGACGAACAGTAATTCGAACCTTGCAAGAGAAAAACGCCTCTTTCTCCTCACACCGGCCACTAGTAGGGTTGCGATTTCTCTCACACATTGCTGACATCTTCCCCAACCATCCCTTTAAAACATACCCAGCTCGATCGCGTGAAGTGGTCAAAACCCACTGTGCTACAGACACGAAAAAAAAAACTGTACGCAAACCCTATTATGTATTCGTTCGATTTATTCTTGAATTAGAAAATTTATTTAATATTTTTCCCAATATGCCGAGTACGCAAACTTGCTCCACGTCAAATTTCACTGATTTTTATTGATTAGATTTTCAGAAATTGAGAAATATGCAAATTTCATTCACCTGAAAACTACTCTCTACATATTGTTCTAAAAATCCTTATTTTTGTTTTAAAAATATTCAATCTCATTAAGGATTCAAAATACAATCTTGAATTAACTGCTTGTACCACTTGGAATTATCAATAGATTTACTTGATTTCCTGAAAACTATATCACAGTATCATTCCCTTACAAACATGTCTATGACAGTTTACAAATCTGGATTTTAGCTTCAATACTTTATTTGATTGGAAAATTTACATCTTAACATGAATTAGAAGCAAATACCCTTAAGTTTGATTTAGATATTCACTCTAGTATTCACTTAACAGAGAGGTATTTACAAATTACAGAATCATATGCAAAGGTAATACATATACCACTAAATCACGCAAACATCATAAATGTTTGATTTAACTTAAAGTTTTAAGGATTTAGTTTACTCACCTTGTAATTCCAGAACAGAAAGAGGCACTTGAATTTTTGTTTTTACACCTGAAGCTTTACAACTGCCTGCATATATGTTTCTTTGTTTTGTAATGCGTTTACAATTTGAGTTTTGCTTGCTTTAATTTTTGTTTCAGGCTTTTTTTTAAGCTAAACAAACTTGAATTAGCTCAATACTAAGTTCAACAATGATATGCATAAGTATTATAAATCTCTTGGCTTAACTTGTTCAGATTTCAAAATTCCTGTAGAACACTTCATATGTTACAATTAACAGGAAGTTCTCAAGTTTAAATAGTTTAGCAGGTATCAAGGCACAAATCTTTGCAAGATAATATACAAATTTTTAGATTGGGAAAAATAAGTTTACTCACCTAAAAGCAACAGTTGAACAGCAAGCAAATGTTGAAGAAGGCACTGCAGACATAGCCTGAAACTCTACTTGTTTCTTTTCTCTTTTTTTCTGTTTTGAATTTTATTGATATTGCAAAGCAATACAATGCTTTTCTCAGGTTTTCTTTAAGTTTAAGCTTGTATAAAATGAACTGATGATATAAAGGTAGATATATATAAAGAAGCTACTAATCAGTAGGTTGTATCTAGGCAGTTCATATTTGTTTGTTATTTTCTCTTTTAATTGGTTAAGATAATATACACTGCAGTGAAATGATATGGGAGATTTCGGCTACATGTACTTGTTAAGCAATATGTTATGCTAATTAATGCCATTGCTTTTAATTATGACAACATGTATTTAATGTTTTACTGATTGTTATATTGTATGGTACAAAGATATTTATCATATTTCGGCTAGCCTATCTTGCAAGACACACATATTTTGTTTTATGTTGAAGTGAACCTTTTGTTTCCTGATGCATATACACAGCACATAACTTTGTATTTAATTCATAGCATTATGAATGTACAAAGATATTTATAACATTCTCTTTCTTTCAGGTTAAAAGTTTTTGTGGTGTATAAATTCAGATTGCAGGTTATTCTTTGCATTACTCACCTTCATATATTTTGGGTAAACTTATCATTGTCATTGTTTGTATCGTTTCTACTTATATTTTATAATTATGTTCTTAGTTACAGTTTATATTTTATAATTATGGTTTATATTTATGCTCATAATTATGATTTATACTTGTTTTGGATGTTTATGTCTATAATTATATTGTTTAAAACTTATATGTTAGATTCCTAAATTTGTGTTAATATTACTACGTTTATTTATTTCTAAACTTATCATTTAAAAACTAAGATTGTGTTCATATAAATTATGAAATAATAAAATATTAAATCTTCGATTTGATTTTATTGAATAAAACAGATTTGTTTTAATGGTTTTGAAGCATTCTATTTTAAATTTTTCAAATCAAACTTTCTTTTATAAATACATATATAACTGTTAAATATCCAAGATCTCATCAATTTAAACATTGACAAGCTTATATTTAATTTAAATTTAGATTAAATATTCATTAAATATGCTGTCAAAAATTCCGGGTCGTTACATTCCTTCCCCCTTAAAAGAATTTCGTACCCGAAATTTAAACAACTGTTAATTCCACAAACTTTTATATTAACCATCCAAACATACATATCATTCATACAATAGCAAACAAACAAACAGTCTATTCTAACAAACAGCACTAGTTATCCGAACATAAATCCGGATAAGCACTCCTAAAACTATCGAGAGTTTATCTCTCGATGATCAATAATCCAAACTGGATTCCTGACCACAATTAAATTCGACTCAACTTCCAATTTCCTGAATTACTGGTTTAACAATTAATGATGAATCATGAACAAATTTCCTGAGATATAAGGAATACACAATAAATTCCAGACATCCATTCTGGAAATTAAATTCTGAAATCTACAGTATTAACTCTTTACAAATTTATTGACTTCTTTACAGAATTCCAATATTTATTTTAAATCAAGCCTGTACGATGTACATATACCATCCGTACGTAATATCAAATCCGATCGCTCGATCACACAATTTCATTTCCGAACTAGTATCGTCCACTCGACTTCCTAGTACGGACTCAGAACTGGTTTCTTGATCAAAAACTGTCATTCTCCTTGCATAGTCACAACTATGATAGAGAATCTCAAGAATCAATCAAAATCCAAATCCATGGTTCGTCGTCGAAAATCGAGTGAAAAATCCTAACTCGGATCGATATAACTATCTCGAAATTCTGTGCTCGAATCTGGATCAAATTGTTATGCGAATAAAATAATATACGTTCATCCTACGTATTAATATCCATTGATTGTCAACCATATCAATTTCTTTTATTCACATTATCCTGATTCTATCCACTTGGAATAATTTTTCCCAATATCAAATTTTACTTAAGAATTCCACCATTCATTTCTTAAGCTTAATATAAGCATTATATATATACTCTTATATTATTACCCTACCACTATAGCCTTTATATCTTCATATTTTCAATTTGAATTTCTAATTCCATGTGAATCCAAATTTTCTTCAACTCTGAATATTTAATTTTTTTATTGACTATCTTATTATTTGTAACTGATTCTTATCATTATGTTAAATTAGTTTCATCCACTAGTTTATTTCAATCTCCAACTTGAAATTGTTTTGTTGCTAAAATTTTTAAATTTAAAATTTTTTTTTTTTCAAAATTTTGAAAAATTATGGCAGATTCTCCATTACATATTTTCATAAGCACATATGTAAGGTTCCAATCCTTATCACGATTAATTCCAATAAATTTCAAATCATTCTCTTTAGTTTAAGGGGGTTTACACTTACTTGCTTATATATATAATCCATTTAAGCCAAACAATTCCTTATTTATTGCAAATGATTTCAAAATCATCCTATTTTGCTTCCAATAATTCATAGAATTTATCTAATTCTCATTTACTTCAAACAACCCAATTCCATATGCAATTCAACAATATTATTGTGAATAAACAATCACTTAAGCTTTATAGCAAATCTTAAATTGATTCCAACTCAATTTACAATCGACTCCACCATAATTAATTTATTCACAATCCTTTCATTGCATTTTCTTTTATTTTTAACAAGTTTGTTCCAAACCATTTTATTAAACTCGACAACCAATATTTTAAACAATCATCTCACAATTTACTTCATTTATTTTCTTCAAACTGTTCCACTCAACAACTTAGGTTTATTCTATTACACCAATTTCCATTCAAATCTTTGATTTGATTTTCCTTTAATCAAAGCCCAACTATTTACTGATTAGTTTATCTTTTATCCATTCTTAAATTTATACTAACATTATCAACTCATTATTGAATTTATTCATAATAAGGTTATTCAATTTATACTTGAATTAGATTTGTTTACAACTCACACCATTTCTATTAAATCCAATTCAAGACTTACTTGGTTTACATTTACTTATTTACATAAGAATTTTATTTTATTCAATATTATTTATGACTCGATTGCATTCATCTAAATACAGTCTTATTTCAACTCAACTTCAGCTAAATTTAGCTACTTACCAATCTTTAAATTTATTTCTCAATATATGAGTTCAAACTTATTTATTTCCCTTAAAGTTTATATTACTCATTTGGGTCATTTCATCTTATAACCACAATTTCAGCTTATATATATATATATATATATATATATATATATAGCACTTACTGTCTTAAGGTATAAAGTTTCACTTTACAATTACAATCATTTTACCTTCAAACTTTATAGCCAACTAAGTTCATTTTGAACTTCAATTCCATTTAACTTATCTCAGGTTAACCTCCAATATGTTTCCTTCACTTTTATTTACTTAAATTAAATTTTAATTCCGGATTAAAATTCCCAGTTTCATCTTATTAATACCATCTTTACTTTATAAGTTCGATAGTTGATTCATTTAAACTTACACATTATTAATTCGAATTCTTAGAATTCAATTGCCCGGTTTTCATTTCCAAAATCATTTTAAAATGATAACTACACATACCCAGTTGGTACATCAAATCAAATTTTCAAATTCCAAACACTTGTTTTCACCAAAAGGAATTTTCTCCTTTGAAAATTTTAAAACAACTTGTATACCCAACAACCCCAAACAATATCATAACCAACTATCCTGGTAGCAATCCATCACCTTAGAAACTCGAAAATGAATACTGATGATGTGGCCATCATCATCAGGATTATTTTCCAGCGACTGAAGTGAGTTCAGTGCTTTCTTATTTTCACAAATTTTCCCAAAATAATTTCCATTCAATAATATTTTCCAAAACAATATTCCATTATTACCCTCAAATCTTTGGATAAACATTTCAAACATTTCCAAGATTTTTAAATTCCCAAATCCTTTGTTTAAATTCATTTAAACACCTTTCAAATTTCCGGGACTTAAATTCTTGTTTAATCAAATTTTAGCTATATTCCTTTTGTATTAAAGATCATACTTAGACAATTTTATTTGATTGTACTATTAACAATCAAACATCCAAGTATATATAATTATTTCAGAAAAATATTTCTTTTATATCAAAATATAAATTTGGGTAAAATTATTTCATTTACCCAACTTTAAAAATCAATATTGTGTCGAATTGCTCTATTTAAGTGTTTAGAAACCCCTTCGATACAGTTTTCGAGACTGTGCCAACGAAGGTTCATATACCACTCAATAAATCAATCAACGCAATACAAAACAACTTTATATTCACTAACAAATATGCGCTCATATCTATTAATACACTCAAACTCATTTTAGAGTTCTACTAACTCTATTTGAGTAATCACTACCAGAGCCAAGGTTATCACCAACCTATGCTCTGATACCAACTGTGACGACCCGCCTTTCTACTACCAGAAAGACGTATCATCATTAAGAAAGAAAGGGATGAGAAAATAGAAAGATAGAAAAGAAAGAACAACAACATCAGAATCTCACAGCGGAATGGAACAAAATATAATATATCACATAATAATACATAGTTTGTACATATATCAGAGTTATACAATATCAATACATATGACAATCATACATACATCACATACTAGACAGTTATAAACACCTGTCTAGTTAATACAACTCAATACAATACAACTCAAACAATATGACTCAGAGATACCAACACAGCGGAACTATATATATATCTACAACGCTGAAGCCTCCTGCTCCATTGCTCCTGGAGAATTCGTCAAAGCTAACCTGAATCCCTTGACTACCCGTAAAAATTTGGGTACCCGAGAGTTTATGAAAAACAAAAATAAACTCTGGGTCAGACATGGGTCTGGTATGAGTAAACGGTTTAAAGTTGTTTAACTTTGAAAAACATTTGAAAATAAAGGTATCACGTAAGACTCCCCACAAATAAATACGGGTAAGTTTTTACCTTACGCTAACCAAAACATTTCATAGGAAATCCAGTGATATTATAATAGTGTCTAGGGTTTTCAAGTAAATAGAAAATAGCCGAAATTGTTACATTCATTAAATTCCAGCTACTAGCCACAAAAGTGGGTAATACAAATCAAAACCGTAGGGTCTCGTAGGGAAAATGGATTTTCAACAATGGCAGGGCTACTGGGGTACCGCCCGTCACAGTACGGGGCCTAGATCACCGTACCGAGGATTACTCCCTTCATCCCCTGCAACACAAGGCTGGAACCATTCCTTACTGAACAGTCCCGAACAAGATAAACCCCGCAGTTGTAGCTAGCAACCGCCCACTAAGCCGAAATATAAAAAGGGACATCTAGACAGGGGAAATATCTTGTCCTGCTTGGGCATAACCCACCTAACCTTGCTGCACCTCCCCTGTTTTAGCCATTCCCGGTTGATGAGGCTTGAGGCTGCGATTACCTTTATTGAACATATCTTAGAATGCTCATCGTCCACCTGACGATGTGCTGAAAGCATTCAATCCATACAAGTTCGTTCCGGGTTCGAACGAAACCGAAGGCATTATCTCGTCACACTCATTTTGGAATCACCCTCAGAGTCAACGACGATAACCCTTGCATTCTGAAAACACCATCTCGATCTTCATTTCAGGATTCACGACCTAACGTTTAAATTGGATTGATGTGGTTTTCGGAGAATCAAATTTGATTCTTCCGATCCCGGTCTCATCGAATCCAACCGCCATTTTAAGGGCCAAGTTGTCTAATTAACTTAACAGTTTAAATAATTTAAATTCAACAATTGAATTGACATAGCATTTATCACAGATAAAACATATACAAGCATCACAGATATAACATAACATATCACAGAGCATCACAGAATATCATTAATTAAATGTCACAAGCAGATATTCGACTCAACAATCCATAAAAAATCATCTCAAATTCCTATTTGTAATTAATTCTGTTTAGAATTAATTACTTGAGAGTTAATCACTTAACTCTATTTAATTAATCATTAATTAACAATTGATCTCCTATTTCATTCAAATTAATTAATGATTTCTTTATTAACTCTTAAGTCTTAATTACATCATTGTTTTACTTAATTACTTCTTAACCCAAGTGGTTTTTAACTTCAATCAACCATTTATTAATAACCTTAATTACTTAATTAATTGACTATTCACTATTCTTAAAATTAACTTAAGTGGTTAATTGCAATTTCATTTATTACTTACACATCGATTTATCCATTGCTAATTACAATTAAAAGGTAATTATTCTAAATTGTTTCCTAAGATAATTAATTAACTATCATCCAATTTAATTAACACTTAAAAGCTCTCCTTTAAATTTTGAAGTCTAATTTATTTTTAACTTTCAACTTAAAATGTTAATTAAATTCATTCTTACCTAAATTAATCACTGTATGATAATTAAGTGTTAAAACATTTTTAAAATGTAAACTTATATTCTGATATCATCCCATCAGTTAAATTTTAATTAACTATAGAATTAAAACTTGTAGAGATAGCTTCTTAACCTCACCTTCATATGCGTTACTGCAACCGAGTCTTCTCTGCAGAAAACTCGAGTACGGCACCGAGTTAAAAATCAAAAACACCCGAGCCCCTTTTCCTTACTTCTTCTTCCCTCTTTTTCTTTTATCTCCTTCTACAGGCAGTTAAGTTTTAAAACTAAGTAAAAAAAAATATAAACAGCAGTTACACACTCAAGCAGATGACCCGAAGCAAACTCCCCTCCCATTCGAGTAATACGTGAGTCGAAGCATTCAACGACCTCTCTGACACGTTCATGCCACCGTGCACGTGCACGGTGGCTCGCCGACCCTCCGGCGACCCCAGATGACCCCTGCAAACCACGATCTGGACATATACTCGAAATCAAAGACCAACTCAAAGTAAAAATCTTGAAGTCAAAAAAAAAACCATTTGGACGAACAGTAATTCGAACCTTGCAAGAGAAAAACGCCTCTTTCTCCTCACGCCGGCCACCAGTAGGGTTGCGATTTCTCTCACACATTGCCGACATCTTCCCCTACCATCCCTTTAAAACATACCCAGCTCGATCGCGTGAAGTGGTCAAAACCCACTGTGCTACAGACACGAAAAAAAAACTGTACGCAAACCCTATTATGTATTCGTTCGATTTATTCTTGAATTAGAAAATTTATTTAATATTTTTCCCAATATCCCGAGTACGCAAACTTGCTCCACGTCAAATTTCACTGATTTTTATTGATTAGATTTTCAGAAATTGAGAAATATGCAAATTTCATTCACCTGAAAACTACTCTCTACATATTGTTCTAAAAATCCTTATTTTTGTTTTAAAAATATTCAATCTCATTAAGGATTCAAAATACAATCTTGAATTAGCTGCTTGTACCATTTGGAATTATCAATAGATTTACTTGATTTCCTGAAAACTATATCACAGTATCATTCCCTTACAAACATGTCTATGACAGTTTACAAATCTGGATTTTAGCTTCAATACTTTATTTGATTGGAAAATTTACATCTTAACATGAATTAGAAGCAAATACCCTTAAGTTTGATTTAGATATTCACTCTAGTATTCACTTAACAGAGAGGTATTTACAAATTACAGAATCATATGCAAAGGTAATACATATACCACTAAATCACGCAAACATCATAAATGTTTGATTTAACTTAAAGTTTTAAGGATTTAGTTTACTCACCTTGTAATTCCAGAACAGAAAGAGGCACTTGAATTTTTGTTTTTACACCTGAAGCTTTACAACTGCCTGCATATATGTTTCTTTGTTTTGTAATGCGTTTACAATTTGAGTTTTGCTTGCTTTAATTTTTGTTTCAGGCTTTTTTTTAAGCTAAACAAACTTGAATTAGCTCAATACTAAGTTCAACAATGATATTCATAAGTATTATAAATCTCTTGGCTTAACTTGTTCAGATTTCAAAATTCCTGTAGAACACTTCATATGTTACAGTGAACAGGAAGTTCTCAAGTTTAAATAGTTTAGCAGGTATCAAGGCACAAATCTTTGCAAGATAATATACAAATTTTTAGATTGGGAAAAATAAGTTTACTCACCTAAAAGCAACAGTTGAACAGCAAGCAAATGTTGAAGAAGGCACTGCAGACATACCCTGAAACTCTACTTGTTTCTTTTCTCTTTTTTTCTGTTTTGAATTTTATTGATATTGCAAAGCAATACAATGCTTTTCTCAGGTTTTCTTTAAGTTTAAGCTTGTATAAAATGAACTGATGATATAAAGGTAGATATATATAAAGAATCTACTAATCAGTAGGTTGTATCTAGGCAGTTCATATTTGTTTGTTATTTTCTCTTTTAATTGGTTAAGATAATATACACTGCAGTGAAATGATATGGGAGATTTCGGCTACATGTACTTGTTAAGCAATATGTTATGCTAATTAATGCCTTTGCTTTTAATTATGACAACATGTATTTAATGTTTTACTGATTGTTATATTGTATGGTACAAAGATATTTATCATATTTCGGCTAGCCTATCTTGCAAGACACACATATTTTGTTTTATGTTGAAGTGAACTTTTTGTTTCCTGATGCATATACACAGCACATAACTTTGTATTTAATTCATAGCATTATGAATGTACAAAGATATTTATAACATTCTCTTTCTTTCAGGTTAAAAGTTTTTGTGGTGTATAAATTCAGATTGCAGGTTATTCTTTGCATTACTCACCTTCATATATTTTGGGTAAACTTATCATTGTCGTTGTTTGTATAGTTTCTACTTATATTTTATAATTATGTCCTTAGTTACAGTTTATATTTTATAATTATGGTTTATATTTATGCTCATAATTATGATTTATACTTGTTTTGGATGTTTATGTCTATAATTATATTGTTTAAAACTTATATGTTAGATTCCCAAGTTTGTGTTAATATTACTACGTTTATTTATTTTTAAACTTATCATTTAAAAACTAAAATTGTGTTCATATAAGTTATCAAATAATAAAATATTAAATCTTCGATTTGATTTTATTGAATAAAACAGATTTGCTTTAATGGTTTTGAAGCATTCTATTTTAAATTTTTCAAATCAAACTTTCTTTTATAAATACATATATAACTGTTAAATATCCAAGATCTCATCAATTTAAACATTGACAAGCTTATATTTAATTTAAATTTAGATTAAATATTCATTAAATATGCTGTCAAAAATTCTGGGTCGTTACATCAGAACTGCTGTAATAGCCTCTTTTATTCAATTTTAGCCGGTGTTTTAAAAACTGTGCCGGACCGCGGTTCAACCGCGAAAAACCGTGAACCATTTCAGCTGAAGGCCCGGAGACGAGTTGAGCCTCTAAGAAGCGTGAACCGTGGGTTGAACCATTAACCGAGGTTGAACCGTTGCAGTTAACCCAGGTCTGACCGCCTTTTCGTTTGTTATTTTCATTTTTCTCCCGTTCGTATCCAGATTAAAAAAATGTCGAGCAGCAAACCCTAATTCTATTCGTCGCCGCTATTAACTGTTTGCCGCCGCTACCAACTGCTCGCCGCCGCTACAGGTGCTCGCCGCCACAACCAGCTCCGGGTCGCCGCAAACCCCAAATCCGCCACCTGCTGCCCTAGCTTCAACTGCCTATTCGATGTCATTTTTATTGGATTCAGGTATGACACTATTGCTACATCTGATTTAGGTAAATTTGTTTAGCAACTGTCAATTGGATTAACAGTTAATTGGATTTAACAACTGTGAATTGGATTTAGCAACTGTTAATTGGATTTGAAAGTTGAAACTGTAAGTGTAAATTGAATTTGAAGCTGTAAAATAACTTAAAAGATGTAAGTTTAATTTAATATATGAAAGGGGTTGCTGGCTAAAAGAACGAGGAAGGAAAAAAAAAGAGAGAAAAAATGGAAGAAGAGAGCTATAGGAAAGGAACAAAAGTGGACGTACCTGGTTTCCAACGGACGGTAGCAAAAGTGAGAGGCAAGAATGAATAATAATATGAATTAATACATTTTTAAAACCTGTTAATGTATGTCAATGCAAACTTGGATCATTGTCTGCAAATGTGTGCAATATTATTTATGTAATGGTTTCACAATTTCAGTTCATATTTATTTCAATAGTTAATTTTTGGTCAGTGCTCATTTTAATGGGTTTTTTTTCAAATAACCATAGAATGTCATCAAATCCAATCTCTGAAGAAGCGTCCAATCCTAGTACCGAAAGCATAGCCCGTCCATTAAATAGGCCTAAAACTGATCCAGCATGGCAATATTGTACCGAAACAATAACTAATGGACATATGGAAATAAAATGTATGTTTTGTAGCAAAGTATTTAGAGGTGGTGGAATTCGACGCTTTAAATATCACATTTCTGGTTTATTTGGAGGAGGATGTGCACCTTGCCCACGTGCGACGGATGAAGTCAAACATGCTATGAAGTTGAATATTGAAAGTGGTGAAGCTTTAAAAAAGAATGCAACAAAAAAGCTAGAGAATATGCTTCTCAAAATGAAGAAAATGATTTACCTTCTAGTTCCAGAAAAAGACCTGCATCTAGTAGCATACATATAAATGATCCCAACAATCTCTTGAGTCCCACTTTTATGCCTAGAACCACTGTTGGATGCCAACCAACCATACAAAGTGTGTTTCATGGCCAAGCCGTAAAAGATAAAGTGGATATGGCTGTTGCAAAGTGGTTTTTGATACTTCTATCCCTTTCAACGCCATAAATTCTGTATTGTATCAACCAATGATTAACGCCATTGCTAGCTATGGGAAGGGATATGAAGGACAAACCTATATTTATTGCGTGGTAAGTAATTAAAGTGTTGTGTTGAACAAGTAAATAACGAGGTTAAAAAACATCGGGATTCATGGAAGGAGACTGGTTGTACATTAATGGCGGACGGATGGTCTGATCAAAATGGTTGAAGTTTGATCAACTTTTTTGTTTATTCGCCTAAAGGTATATTGATTTATTGTTCATAATTATTGTTAATCTCGTATGTATCAAAATGTTTTTTGACCTTTTTCTTTTATCTATTATCATACAGGAACACTATTTTTAAAATCTATTGATGCATCTGCCGCTTCTAAAACCGCTGTAATGCTTTTCGGCTTATTCAAAGATGTTATTTTATTTATAGGAGCTGAAAATATAATGCAAGTAGTAACCGACAATGCGGAGAACTATGTAGCTGCTGGGAGATTAATTGAATCTGAATTTCCATCCATTTCATGGTCTCCGTGTGCTGCACATTGCTTAAATCTGATGTTTAGTGATATTGGAAAACTTGAACGAGTCTCTTGTGCCATAGATCAAGCATCAAAAATAACAAGTTTATCTATAATCATTGTTTCGTGTTATCAATGATGCGGAGATTTACAAATGGGAGGAACTTACTTCGTCCTGCCCCGACCAGATTTGCAACGAATTTTGTTGCTTTACAAAGTGTTTTGAATCACAAAGATGAACTTATGACCATGGTAACAAGTCGAGAATGGAGAGCTTCCTCATTTGCAAAAGATGTGAAGGGGAAACAATTTGTTAATCATATATGTGATCCGGCTTTTTGGAAAGAATGCTCACCGATTGTTAGTATTACCGAATCACTTGTTCGTGTTCTTAGGCTTGTTGATAGTGATGAAAGGCCTGCAATGGGTTATTTATATGTTGCAATCCATAATGCAATGGATGATATGATGAAACGATTTGCAAAAAATAAAAAAGTACTAAAGCCATTCATTGACATTGTTAATAGTCGTTGGGACAGGCAATTGCATAAAAATCTACACTCTGCAGGTTTTTGGTTTAATCCAGGGTATCAATATAATATTGAGATGATGGAAAAGCAGTACTCTAGCCATTCTGCTATTTTAGATGTTATTGAAAAATATTCGGATGGAGATATAGATTTGACTAGAGATCTTACAAAGGAAATTAAACTTTATAGGAATTCAGAGGGTGATTTTGGTAGAAGCTCGGCTATAGCTAATCGTAAACAAATGCTTCCAGGTAAACATTTTTTACGTTGTGTAGTTAGCATCAAAATAATTATAACTACAATGCTTGTTAGTGATTGATATTATAATTCAAATATAGATGAGTGGTGGTCAATTTATGGAACTAATGCACCGAATTTGAGGAAGTTGGCAATCCGAGTGTTGAGTCAAACTTGTAGCTCATCCGGTTGTGAAAGGAATTGGAGCGTTTTTGAACACATCCATTCAAAGAAAAGAAACCGATTGGAGCATCAAAGATTGAACGATCTAGTTTTTGTGCATTATAATCTTCGACTTGGACAAAAGTAAGTTACTTTGCTTCATGAAATTTGTTCATTTATTTGCTAAATATTAATTTATGATACTATTATGATCTAGTATAAAATAATATTTTAGGCGTGAATTAAAGGGGCGAAACTATGATCCCATAAGCTTTGTTGAGTTTGATGAAACTAGTACATGGATAATGGAGGAGGAACCACCGCTATTGACGATTGATGAGGTTAATGCATTGTATAACGAAGAAGGTGATCTTTTATTCATCTTTATAGCTTGTTTATTTCATTTACTTCAATATATGTTAGCTAGTTCTAATAAACTTGTTTATATATATCAAGTACAAACTGAAACTGAAACTAGTACAAGAACTCATCTTATTTTTGCTACTACTTATCTTATTTTGGCAACAATAGAAGCAAACATGAACTGGTCTGACAAAAAGAACTCATCTAATTAACTAAAAGTTTATTAGAAACTGCATTCCTTCAACAAACCCCACCACCTATCCATCAAAAATTTCCCACGCTCCTTACTAACTCTTGGTAACTGCCGTGCCACCATCTGTTTGACCATCCACTCATCTGAAAACTGACCACTACCACATCATCTTACGACTACAACCTCTTCCTGCTACAGCAATCACGGTTAAAATACCACCATTCATTCAAATCCACCTTCCACTTTATAAACCATATCTAAAAACCATCCAATTCACCCACTGCAAATACTTGCAATTACCTTGCTTCTCAACATTCACTTCAAAACAACATTCAGTTAAGTGCACTACACATCTAACTGCTGCTGCACGTCTAACTGTTGTTCTACCATCAAATACTGCTCATCTGATACCACCATCCACACTATTCTTGCATACTGCACTGCTATTGTCGCCAAACTGCTGCGACATTTATACCATCTTCCTCTTACATCAACTGCTTTCACCGTGCAATCACCTTCAAAAACATTTCTACTTCATATACTTCTGCAACTGGTGTTTTCAACATCCACAAACAACATACTACCCCTCTGCTACTTGTTTGCTGCCATTTCCACTGCAATTCACTCCTACATCAAACAGCAAACCGAGCACCTCTTAAAAAAGAAGAAGAAGAAACTGCAACCAACGAACTAATCCAGCTTCAACTTACGGTTTTCGAAACACATCCCACAGTCATCGCGACAGCCTTCAACACTCGACCAACTCCAAACCCCCAATCACCGAGCCTCGACTCAAATCGCAACCTCCAGTCAGTCATCTTCAGTCGATTTGAAACCTGAAACCAATCGATTTGAAACTGAAAGTTGGAAATTAAACTTATTAACTTATTTGCTGAAACTTATATTTGTCTGCGGCCTTCATGAAACTTATACCTATTTGTTTGTTTATACCTATATTTGTTTGCTGAAACTTATATTTGTTTGCTTCATGAAACTTATACCTATATTTGTTTGCTTCATGAAACTTATTAACTTATTTGCTGAAACTTATATTTGTCTGCTGAAACCAATAACATTAAGTTACTTTGCTTCATGAAACTTATACCTATTTTAATTGAATGAATTTTGATTTATATTTGTTTTTTTTTCAGACATTGATTGCGTCGCAAATACAGAACAAGATAATAATGATTTAGAAGTCTCGTTGGACGATGTAGAAGCTAGTGCCATTGATAATGATGACAATGTAATTGATGTTGATAATGATAATTATGGAGTGAGTGTTGATATTGTTGGTGGCAATAAAGCCTGTTTTCAAGAAATAAATGATGGTGTAGAAACGTTTAACTTTGATCCGAAAATGACATATACTGCAATGTTACAAGAAGTTGAAGGCGGCGGCGACAACAATAGGCAAGCGCCGGTATGGACGATGGATTTGTGAGGTGGATGATTATGCTATGCAAGTGAGTCTAAGTATGTTGTGCTGAAAAGTGAACAAGAAGTCGGTTGAAGACTATTTTGCATTATGTATGAGAGTTTGAAACCAGGGTATGTTATTTATGCATGTTGGAGACCATTAGGTGTTATGTATTCAAGTTAAAGACTACTTTATGTTATGCTAACTACTATGTTTTTTGTGTTAATGGGTTAAAGTGCCGTTAATTTTCATATGGATTTTTTTTTCTTGTGGTGTATACTATATTGTCATTCTTCCATTGTAGTATATTTGTGAAGTGTGACCGGTATGTAGGATACCGGTAATGTAGTATCTATAAATTAAAGAAAAATCACAGTTCCGACGGTTCGACCGGTTGAACCATCAACACCTTAAACCTTCAATCATCACAGTTTGAGTCACGGCATGGTTTTAAAAACTATGGTTTTAGCTCATTTACAGAAACCATAGCATTTCTGAATGCTTTAAAAAATATTTTCCAGAATTTAATGTATTCCCAGCAAATAATAAACTTCAATTTAAACCCTTTAAATATTATAAAAATTATATTTTAACATTCAAAAATGTTCATTTAACTTAGTTTTAACTTATGATTTTTATAAATAAATTTCTTATAATTAAATCAATATCAATTTTTTTTCAATAATTTCACTTAACAAATTCAAGTGTAGCATTTTCTTTTCTTCACTTTTTAACAAATAAACTTAACGCTTATATTTTTCTTCCATTTTCCAATATAATTAAATTTCTATTTTATTTATATAACTTAATTTTCATTTTAAACCAAAACTCCAAATTTTTCAACTTAAGTTTTATTTCCAAAAATTCACTTTTACCATTTATTAAATTACACTTTAACTTACAAAAAAATCAAAATTTCTTTATTAAAACATTTAAAACCCAATTTAAATCAAATTTCCATAATTTTACACTTTATTTTTAAATATTAAAATATTCAAAATACTTTGTAAAATTAACTATGGGCATGTATACAGTTTTCTAACCTAGGTCAAATGATACGGATATATATCATTTCAATCCGCGGTTTACAAAGAAAATACGGGTTCTATCATTTCAAACCCACAGTCCCAAGTAAAATAAAATAAATAAAAACTGTTCAGGCCTATCATTTCAGCCCATAACGATTTTTCCTTATTCTAAAGTCCGTTCGGGTATGTATCATTTCAACCCATAGTGATTTCTAATCTAACAGGGAACTTGCAGTGTGAGAAACAGATAAAATAAACAGTTTAACAACATATATCAATAACAGATGAGGTGACAGGTAATTTAACAGGTTTAACATCATATATAAATAATCACAGGCAGTTATAACATCATATATATAATTCTACACATTCAATTATTATCGCTTCACATTTGCATAAGTATATAATGTCGTGTGAGATTTACTCACCTCTATAGCTGGAGATTGCAATACAAATGACACAACGGAATCAAAGCACAATGACAAGACTACGGATTTGAGTGGAGAGCGAGATCCAATGCTACAAATCTTGTGTTACAACCCAAAACAAAATCAAAACAAATTATAAATTCAATACACTATGAAATGAAATAACTTTGAAAGGAAAAGTGATTTGAACACAAAGTCTTTTGCCTTGCTTTCTATATTTGTTTGCACGGCCTAGGGGTGCATTTGGCTCGGGTTTGACCATGGTTCGGCTCGATTTGGACACAAGGTTGCACGGCATAAAGGCTAGAATGTGGGGGAGGTTACAAAGCATGAAGGTGAAGAGGCTTAAGCAACTAGGAAGGTTTTGGTTCATCAAAGTGGTTCGGCCATGGATCCTTGGGCTCGGCCAGGGGTGCTACAGGTCTGGTCAGTGGTTGGAGTAGTGAGAGGAGGTCTGGACAATGAAGTGATGGTGGCCTATGGTGGTGGTCGTGGTGGTGGATAGATTTGATGAAGCAAAGAGTGGTCAAACTAGCATGGTTTCAAGGCTTATGTTGGATTTTTAGGAGTTTTATCATCATGGAGGGCTAGGCCATGATAAAGGCCTGGGGTATAGGTGGTGATGATGACAAGGAAGAGGTGTTGGAGATGGTGGCCGTGACAATCAAGTGGTGGCCGAGCAAACTATCCATGAAAACATGGCAAAAATATGAAAAATAAGAAGAAAAAGAAGAGAAATAAGGAGACGCTGTTACCCAAATTTCTTCTAGACATGAACGAAATGAGATGCAAATTTTTTGGTGCATGAGAAGTATATGAAACTCACGGCTAAGAAACAAAAATGCACAGCCAAACAAAAAATAAATGAAGAGTTATGGAAAAATGAAAAGTCTCGCATTTGAAAAGTCATAGGAAAAGGAAGAGTCTTGTCTCTTCAATTTACCATTTCTTTAATTCAAATAAAACAAGAATAAAGTTCATAAAATGAATTTAAAAACTGAAACAAAGTAAAATAAAATGAAAATAAATAATTAAATTTAAATAAAATAGAAAAAGAATTAAAGAAATTGCTTAAAATTTCAAAACAGGGTTCAAAAATTACAATTAAATCATCACTGGATTTGGAAAAATATCTACTTCATTTTAAAATATTCTAAAGCAAAATTTTGAAATAAAATAATTTTTATTAAACATATTCAAAGTGAAATAAATAATTAAATTTAGAGAAAATAGAAAAATAATTAAAGAAATTGTTTAAAAACTGGAAACAGGACATTAAAATTACAAATAAAATACCACTTAGCTCTAGAAAAATTTCTATTTCACTTTAAAACAAATAAAATGTCAGATAAATAAAATAAATGAGGAACAAAATAAAGTGGGAATGAGAATAAAATAATATATTGAGAAAATAGAAGAATAAATAAAGAATTTCTTAAATTAACTGAAGCTGGAAATTAGAAATTGTAAAAAATAAAATACAACTAACCCTGGAAAATGTCAGTTACACTTTCAAAAATGTTTTAAAATCAAAATATATACAATACATGTTATTTACCCATATAATAATAAATTAGAACATTACATGACCAAATAAAATATTATTTATATAATTTTAAATAAACAATTTTGTTAAATACAGCAACTTTCACACAATAGTTAAAAAGGCATAACTTTCACATTATAAATCAGATTTCAACGAAACGAAAAGCAGTATTCTTAAAATTTTACTTACTTTCATAATAAAAGATAAAATTAAAATTTTAAAACTTTCAAATTTTAAATTTAAAAGTCAAAGTTTGACCATATTGACCAAAATTCACTTTTGGAAAATATTCTTTTTAGTCATGTTTTGGAATGGTAATTCATATCAAAATCAAAGTTTATATTTTAAAATAACAAAATTTATCCATTTCAAATAAATAAGATAAAGCTTTTAAATCAGAAATTCAATTAAAATAATTAAAATATACAATTAAAATCATCAAAAAATACAGGGTTGTTACATAAACAGTGCAAAGTGACAATCACAAATGCAAACATAGATAGATATAAATGCAGTAAAAGTAAAAAAGTAAAGAGTTGGAGAGATCGCATCAGGATTTTTATACTGGTTTGGAGTTACCCTACATCCAGTCCCGTACAATTTCTTGTACGGATTTCTTTTCAAATATCAAAGTTTATACAATCTCGATTTCAAGGCTACGAGAAACATCCTCCAGATTTTCCAAGCTCTAGGTACACTCATTGGATTCCATCGAGGAACCAACACACCTACTTAGATTCAAACACAAGACTAAGCACACCCACTTGATTCAGAGGGGATATAAGGACACCCACTTGGATTTCAAGGACATCAAGCACATCCAAGAGTATTTGAATATAATTTGATAGAGTTTACAAAATTGATTTCTTAATCTTGAGTACAAATAATCCTATAACATCTTGAATAGTACTTTGATCTTGATTTGAGTGAGAGAGAGAGAGAGAGATAAGAGAGATCAGAGAGTATATAATCGAGAATCAAATCAATGAGTCTGAATTTGATTCTGATTGAATTTGAGAAGACTTTGAATAGAATTTCGTCTAGAAATCAAGAGAGTGAAAGAGGAGAGAAAATACGAGAATGTAGTTAAACGAAATTTGTTGTAAGAACCCTTATTTGTAGAGAAACAACGGTCGTGTCCATTCACGAAGAGATACGACGAAAAGACACTTCCATTCAAATTTGAATTTTGAAATTTCTGGCCTATATGTCAACATACATAATGAGGATATTGTCGACATATCCTTTGTAAATTTGAAAAATAACTAAACAAAAATTGTTTTGAAAATATTAGGTTTTGTAAAATATTTTGATACTTTGTAAAATCATTTAAGCATAGTTTAACACATTTTGATCATAATAAAACTTTAAGAAAACATTATAAAATTATTTTGAAATATTTTAATATAAAGGATTTAAATAATAATATATATAGAGTATAAGCGAATATATATTAAAATCAAAGTATTAATGAATGTCAAAAAATATACTTTTGAATACCATATCATTTCGAAAATATAACACCAAAAACTATATCTAAATATAATAAATTAAAAGTATAATAAAATATAAAATTCTTAAAAACTTAATTACTCAAAATATAGTAAACTTGTTAATAAAAATAAGTTTAAATATCATTTTAAAACAATTTTAAAAAGATGTTTGAAAAATCATTCTAAAACAGGAATTCTTTAAAAATCATTTTTGAAAATCAAGACATTTGAAAATCATTTAAAATCGTAGAATTGATTTTAAAAACCTTGTTGGAAAATGAAGAGAGATCAAAGAAGTGCTACCATGGCTTTAATAAAATATTCTATGACTCTATAATTTGTCTTAATATCTTGAATCTTCGAACTCGTGAGTTTTCAATCTCTGACTTTTGAATCTCTATATCAGCCTCTTGGTTCTGCTCTTGCTAATGTACAGTCTTCTTAATCAACATATGTCTAATATCATGCACTATATAGTATATATATCTTGATAAAAACATTAGTGTCTATATTTTATACAATGTCATATGATTATTTTCATCAAAATCAATACCTATGGCATTAAAACCCCTCAATTACTTTCAATATTTAACATTTAAGGCCATATATTATAATCAATTACATAATCTTAAAACTATTTAATAATTTCAATAAATTATTATTCATTGATTTGTCTAATAAATCAAATCAATATGAATCGTATTCATAATAACAAAAACGGTAAAAAATAAATCATTCAAGTATATAAATACATCAATCACTAACATAAATAATAATTAGAAGTTTAAAGTTTAATTCATTTATATCAATATATTTACCATGCATTGCAGTGTAAAGTTCTTATTTTAATATCAAGCACCTACATTTTGAAATTTATACGGTATTTACAAAACACTACTCGGTATCATCTAACATTGCACATTTAAGTCATATATTCAAATTAATTATGTGATCTTGAATTAACTAAATAAATTCAATCAATAAATATTCGTTAATTCATCTAAAAAATGCTAAAATATAGTGGTTTCAACATGTCTACCATACTCATATCAACAAAGGTGATAAAATTAGATTTTCATTCATGTATAAAGATAAATAAGTCATATAATATAAAAAATATACATAAAAAATTAAAAATCAATATATTATTCATTCATCTCAATAAATCTATCGTATATTGCATTGATTTTTTTTTTTTGCTTCAGATGCCTACATTTTAATATTTCTACAATTATTTACTAAACCCCCCTTAATTATTTCTCGATATTTTATATTTAAATCCATATATTTAAACTACTTACAAAATCTCAAATTAATATTATGTAATAATCTCAGTGAATATTTAGTTCGCTCTTCTAATAAATCCTAAAAATATGCCAATTTATATGAGCATCATAGCGAGGAACATGAATTGTTTTTTTGCAAATTGTATATGTTTAGAACATTCAAGAGCAAATTATTTATAGAAATATTTAACCATATTTTTGCGTTGAAATTATTTGTTGTTAGTTAAAATTTTATTCCTCGGTTGCAACTTCTATTTTTTTAAGTTTGAATTTTTATTTATATTATTAATTAATATTTTATTTGTAAAATCATATTTTTGAGTGTATTAAGATTTAATAGTATTTGTAGATGAATGTTTTGAATTTTAAGAAAAATATTTGTTAGATCATATTTTAAGTGATATTAAGATTTGATAATATTTGTAGACGGACGTTTTGAATCTGTAAAAGAAATTTAATTATTAGATCATATTTTCAAGTGATATTAAGATTTGGTATTTGTGGCGTTTTTGGTAGTTCACGCTGACAACAAAAAAGTGTGACACTAAAGGTATTGCAACTACACACACATACACACACGTAATAAGAAAAATGGTAAAACAACTTTTTCCATTCAACTATAAATGTATATATAAACCATATAACATAAATTATGTACATGAACAATAACAACAAAGTCTTTGTAAATCAGTCATAATTCGTTTATACCAACAATTCATCATACATTGTATTACAAAATTTATTTTAACTTCAATAACTCCACATCAAATATATATATATATATTAAAAAAATATCAATTCTTCCTACTATTTACCTTTAAATTCATATATTTAAACTAATTACATAATTTTAAATTTAACTTATTTAGACAAATTACATTAAACACTGTTCGTTAATTCATCTAATAAATCACCAACGTACATTAGTTTCAACATGTATAGTATATTCTTACAAAACCGATAAAATTATTTTATTTCTCAAATACACGCACATACATACATTATATATATAACATTTAGTAAAAGTTGTAATACCTTTGGTGTTACGTTTTTTTGGTGTCAGCCTAAACTATCAAAAATGTCCCTCTACAGAATATCACTTAAAAAATGATAGCAATTAAACCTCGTTTACAAATTCAAACCCCTATCTACAAATATTACCAAATCTTAATCACTTAAAGATAGGATCTAATAAATAAATTTTCTTTACAGATTCATTCTTTATTAGTTAGTAATATAAATAAATTTTCAAACTTACAAAAAAAAAATTAGATGTTGCAACTTAAAAATAAATTAAAATTAACTACACATGATTTCAATACAAAAATACAGTTAAATATTTGTATAGTCCATTTTCTCTTAAATGTTAAACATATACAATGTGTAGAAGAACAGTTCGTATGTGTGTAATTAAACACAAACAATAATAACAATTTAATTTATAATATATTTATTTTACTGTATTTATCATATATTGCATACCAAAACTCTCATTTTAACATTAAAAGTATAAATACTATATTTAATAATATTATTATGTGCATTGCACAGATTGGACGTTAATGTTTTTTATTGTATTTGAGGATATTGTATTTATTGACAATCCAGATTAGTTAAATCAAAAAAGAAGAAGAAAAAAAAAACAAAATAAAAGGTGGATATAGATCTCGTTGATGCTCAAACCACTATGAAAATCTCTGTGTTATTAACTATTATGTCTCTATTCTTCATCTTATATGTTATTATATATAGTGTGATATTAATAATCTCCGTTGTTATGATGTTTAACCTCTTGAATCACAATCGTTCCAACGATCCTTACAAAGTCCAAACTTATAATCCAAGAGCATTGTTCAGATCTTGGTCTCAACGAACAATCGTTCTTTGGGGTTTGCGCAATTTTAACAGAAACAATTCCATTCAAAAGAAGTTATCAAAAACAGTGTTTTATTTTTTTGGTTGTTGGTATTGAAGGACAAAAACATTACAATTTTAGTGGAAGTCGAGTGATAGTGAGATTAATTCTAACTTATTTTCCACATAGATGAAGAATGAGCTGATCGTATTAAATGTAAGGCGCTTTAGACTAAAAATCTAGATGTATTTGGCTTGTACCATCGAGACTTCAAAATAGATACTCTACTTGAACAAAGTATTACTTTTATTTTAAGAAAAGCGAACAAAGTATTGCTTTTATTTTAAGAAAATTAACAAAGTATTGCTTTTATTTTAAGAAAAATACATTGATTAGTGATGTAGATTATCTAATGGGGCTCATTTAGAATCGCGTTCAATTTGTTCAACGCGCCGCCACTATAAATTGTAAATAGTTTAATAAGTAATACAGCTTACAATTTTTTGTAAAAATACCACTCATTAGATCTGACCAATATTCGATAAAACTGAATTAATTAATTTACTATTCATTTTGGTAGTTTCAATATGGTTACAAACTTGAGTCGTTTAAAATTAAATTTGTACAATAATGTTATTAATAATATGCCTTTCTAGTATCATCCAGATTTACATTTTGATAATTGTTTGAAGTTAGTTTTGTAATAATAAAATAATATGCCTGTTTAGCAAGCTGAATTTTTTCGTGTGGTAGTCGTATGACAATCTCTTCTTTACCTTGTTAGATGCAGTAGATCGACCAAGTTAACCAGAGGTGATTCGACTCGATTCCGAAAACAAAAATAACACCAAACAGGCCCTAAGCACTTCAGCTCAATTCGATTTTCGATTTCCAATTCCACTTCAGTTCGATCCTTCTCAATCTTCAAACCAAAAGAAAATTCACCATTGCAAAACCCCACCATTTGTTCAAGAACATTGCAATTGATCTTTTTACAATTTCCTATTAAACTTGAAAGTTAAAACAATCTAAACAACTCTTGCAAATATTCTAATTAATTGTCACTTTTGCAAAAATCAAAAGAAATTGATAAACGGCCAACTACACCAAATCGGCATAACTAATCATGGTGAAACACAAACTTTCTTTTTGCAGCAAAAATAACTTCAACTTTGCAGGATATGTTCTGCCGAATTAGATGAACACTTTAAGACGAGAATATAACATTCAAGCTGCAATAGGAAAAATCTCTTATATTAACCTGCGAAATTTTGCAACTATATCGTACTCAATCCTCAAACTAAGATACTAAAATAGACGATAACCTTATACTGTAACAAATGAAAGCTGAACAAATTTATAATACATCTCACCTAAAACTGTTATATTAAATCTGTGACATGCTTAAATTTAATCATCTCTTATATTAACCTGCAAGATTTTGCAATTACATAGTACTCATTCTCTCTTTAGCTTCAAAGCTCTTCAGCATCAACAGCACTGAATACCCAGTATGAGATAAGTAGACCAAAGGCTGTTTCAATAACAAAAACATACCTCAAGTATAAGGAAGATGATTTCCACAGCACAAAAAAAAACAAAACAAAAAAGTTAAAAAAATAACAAAGATAATATGAATGCATTTAATAAGTTATCTGGTTCTCAGGCTAGCATGTTATTAAATGGTAACTGCAGCGTTTACGATTACAGCAACTACACTATTTATATGACAGCAACGAACTGGATTTTTGCGACTACATAGTATTATTTCCTTTTAGCTCTCCCCTTTTTAGAAAGTAAAGTTTCCAAAATGGAATTCAAATCATGACAAAGTTCAAACTTTAAATCCATTTTGGATCTAAATGCTGAATATGCATAATATTATTTTCCTAGCATGCATATATGCTAGAGATTCTGTCATGTGGATTATTAAATAATGCGGTGTTTCAAATCTCGGATATCTTTGCCGATATTTCGGTTGAAGGCTTCCACGAAACGAAACAGAGGATATCGGTTGATACCTCTTTTCAAATATATAGACCGATATTTACATATATTGGCAATATTTAGACCTAAACAATATTCCGAGAGAACAGCCGAATTATTTATTCATCTATTATAAAATTTGGGCTCATCATCAAAAAATTGCCTCGGTCCTTTTCCCGCTTATTTAATTCCAGTAACAGTTCTAAACCCTTTCTCCCTCGCTACTTCAGTAAACTACGTTTTAAAATCGACCGCGGTCTTCTAAAAAAATCGAACTTCGCTTCTAACTTCTGACAGCTCACGCTTGCTTCCAACTTCCGACAGCTCATTCTCGACAATCTGCAGCTTCATCGTCGACCATTCTCTTTACTCTCTACGGATATGTAAATTAGGTTTTTTATTTTATTTTAATGAAATTCGATTTTTCATGAAGTTAAGGTGTTGTTTTACTTCAAGTGTTGCATTACTTTTTCAAGTTAGAATAGTTGACAAGTTTAAAATGGTATAATTGATCTTTCGAGCAATCAATGACAATGGTATATGGTGTGATCTTACAAATCAAGTAAGCAAAATTTTTTATTTATTTTAGTATATGTAAATATTATTGTGCAATCAAATTAATTTTAAACATAAAATATACTTCGAGATGGTCACGAGATGAACTTTAAGCTCCGAGATGTACATTCGATATTGGCGCCCGAGATGCACTCGTCTCATTCGAGATCTCCCACGATACGATATCAAGTCACTAAAATCTCCGAGAAGAAACGTGACTGATATCCGAAACTTAAAACCTTGAAATAATGTTTATGTAAAGCACTGAATCTTTTTTTATAATGATAATTTATATTATTGAAATTGATTTGATGTTTGATCTTCTATGTCTAAAAAATCAAAACATAAAACTTTATTTTCTCTTTTGTTCCAATTATTTCATAAACGGTTGAATGGTATACTTAAGTATCTTTACGTTTCTTATTTCAACATGGATTGTGCTTTTTCTCAATTGCATTTTTAGTTGGGTTTCAGACAGGTTTTGATAATCGAATCGTATTTGAAGAGATTCGTTTGGAAACGGAATTCAAATCATAAGATTTCTTTGATAACAGTGTTTGATAGTGTAGATGTAAGTCCATAGCATGAATCCACAACTATATACTTATTTAGATTCACGGTTCTAATTATAATGTTTTCAAAACAAAATAAATGTAGTATAAGAGAGAATATTGAGTTTTATGTTTAATTGTGAAAGTTCAAATATCAAAATCAATTCCAAACTATATGCAAATCTTAAAATACGTATCTTTTGAATCCGTTTCGATTTAAAATTTGAACTTTACGATTTGCGATCTAAATCCCATTTGAAAACATGGATTGAGCTATCCTGCTCATTGCCTATCATAAATCATAAGACCAGTGTCAATTTACGGATCTTTCACAAATTCAAAAGTTTCAACATCAAACTATCTTTGTTATTATACGGTGGGACAGTAATACGTTTAGTTGCATCTATTTAGCTCAATGCAGTTATGCAAAAACTCCCTGATGCAACGATCAATGCAATAACAATAACTGAAATAGCCTTTTCAAAAAGAAATCAAGATCGAAACTCTGAACTCACGACCGATGAAAACAGGTTCACCTATCCCGTACACTACCAAACCTAACACCTTATTACATTACTATATAAATTCCAAAATGAATACTTTATCAATCCCACTGGAATAAACATTAATGTGCTATTTTATTTGAACCCAAAGTTTATTCTGCAAACCTACAGTTCTGTTTTAACTTGTATAAAAGTTGCACTTCATGGAAATATCTTTTTTGAACTTTGATCAACCATAACTTATAGCAGTTCTGTTTATACATCCACGGTCTCGTATAAGAATCTTCGGAGATCGTCATCAGTTATTTTAGGAAGAAGATGCACAACTTGTCAACATGTAACTATAGCTTCAAAAATAAAACGGGGAACTAGCCAAAAGTAGTATTTAATGTCAGAAATATAACTGTCATAGAAAATAAATTTCAAGTTTTAAATGATGACAGCTGAAAATATCGGTTACGCAATTTGAAGAAGAATGTCTACGGGGAAAATGGTGTTCAATACACATTTTGCACACACTACTACAAAAGTAATGAGTAATGTTTTGGCTTTATTCGAACCTGAATAACTCTACTAAAAAAGTTTGTGGAGTGTGTAAAAGTGATTTTTTGGGCAAAAATAGAATTATTTTCATATGCTAACTTCAATGGGATTGTATAGCAATTCTAATTATGTTTATGAAGTTAATATTTGAGGGAAAGGTATAATCGGATGTAATGAGCAAGAACGGAGATAATATAATATAGCAACATATGAATACAAATGGGAATTATAAAATAATTGTGGGGTTCTAATAGAATTACCATATTTTAAATAAATTTCCTACCAAACAAGTAAACTGACAACAAATCAATTCATGGAGTGAAAAGCCTTGAAAGAAATTTGATTTCACTTTGAATCTATGCCAGTTGCATCATAAAATCAGTTCATCATTCAACTGAGAATTTACCTCCGACGTTTCATGCTCATTCAGCCATCGTCTGAAGAGCTCTCCAGATGCACTGCTTCATCATCGCCTCCAGCATCAGAATCCTAAAAATCACAACAGTTAGATAAAAGCATTTCATTTGTTCAGATATCCTGCTGTGTTAATAATGCAAGTAGCAGAATAAAAGATAATGAAAGCCATTATGAACAAATGTTTACAGGCATTTCATTCCAGTCCTTGAATTTTGAATCAGAAAGCATGTAATTATCGCGTAATGGGGCCCATCCAGGTTTTTGCTCACTTTCTTTATCATCAGATTCGGAGACCTGCGCAAAGAAATATAACGAGATTTACATTGCCCGTATAGATTATAGGTATTCACTGTAAACATCGCAAGTATGTATGTATGAGTACATATATAGACACACGTATACTGCTACTATTTTCCTGTTTTGTCACATCACTGTTAGTCGTTGATTGAATAAATCCAATGGCTAATAATGAGGTACAAAAGGTCGCTATAACTCACACACGCACACTGGACTGGGAGTATATACACAGTTTTTTTATGTTGTTTTCACAAACCAAATTTACAGTGAGATTATACAAGAACAATCAATCATGTAACTATTATTATTATTTTAACATAAATTTAGATGAATTTAACAAGCATAACAAAAGAAACAAATGATCGGAGTACAGAATTTTATTAGAAATAGTCGCAGTCAGTGCCAAAAAATAAGTCAGCAAAATGGTAGCCCAGCATGATAATTTTAAGGTCAAACAATAATAAATGCGGCCAGATAGAAGGCTAGAGCAAGTCAAAATTTTCAGCACCGATGTAACATACAAGAGTAAATTAATTGCTTGAAATACTAGATAACAAAAATAATAATGAGATTTGAATAAGAAAAATAGATCCATGCCTTGAAAGAACCGAAGATTGGTGTTTCTGCGTTTACCGGTAAAGGCTGATTCCTTGGTCTTTTTACTCCTAGGAACCATAAAAAGAATAACAAGATTTTTAGTGGCGCGTATAACTTAAATCTCACATGAATTAGAATTATAGGTAAATGGCAATATAAGGTAGCCCTATTCATGTATAAGTCCAAAAAGAAAACTTTTAATTTCTGTATGTTTGTGACAGTTTCACTTGCTGAATATTTTGTGAATTTGAACGCTCCATATACAATATATTGGTTATATATCTTTTGTACGATAAAACAGAAATACCTAGCATAATGTACATTTTTTGCGCAAAAAGAATGAATATATTTAGCATAATGCACAACTTTGATCCATATTTATCATCCAAGTCATATATGTAATAAAACGGATACTGACAATTAGTTGCTTTAGTGAATTTAAGAAATGAAACGGTTAATCAGATTAAGATGCTTGAGTTGAGCACCCTTAGCCTGAGATCTATAACCACCACTAAATGTTATTGCTGTCCTTGCAAAACTTCATATACATACACTGTAAGTGGACTTTTAGGGCTATCTCTAAATGTTGAGGTATTGTACTTATATCAAGGTCCGAGGTTCCACGGAGAACCCCAAAATTCCCGACGTCATCGATTCGGTTCCGGCTATGGCCAAAAGGAAAGTAACTACCAAAACTGGTTTGGTCAAAATACCGGTAAAAGATGTCAGATCCAGCTGTAGTTTGACAATCAACGAATAAAACAAAATAAAAACATGAAAAAACAGACTTTAAAATGTGTGACAAATTGAAAAGATAAGATGGTTGACATTTGCAGAAGGTAATGTTGAAGAAATTGATCCATTTAATTCATTCTGTTTTCAATTTTTCAGTGCAATTTTTTTTTTGTGCAGCGATTTTCGATCGAGGATAATGTTTTATCGCAGGTAGTAGACGAGGGAATAATAGAAGTCTGCTAGGGTTTATTTTTGTTTGTGTGGCTTTTGCAACGCCTTTTACCTGGCTCATTCGTACATTGGGTGGATGTTATAAATTTAATTGTTTTCATTAGCTGGTAGCTGAGCATTTGTTACCTTATCTGGTTGCAAAAAATGCAGGTTAACTTTTCGATGTATTTGAATGATATTCAACCACCAAAATTCAAAGATGAAACCTACAGCAAAATTACCAACGTATTCAAAAATTACACAATTTAAAACACCAAAATGGAAATGGAAGCCAAAACACTTTCTTGACTTATACGCATAAAAGGTCAAATCTATGTGTGCATGGACAAGGATCGGCTACACCTCATTTTTGCTATTATGCTTCAAACCCCCCTTGATTTCAACCACATGTTCCCCTTTAAATAATTATATAAGTGACTTATATACATATATAATTATTTAAAGGGGAACAGTAGTTGAAATCAAGAGGGATTTGAGGCGTAGGAAAGATGAGGTGTAGCCGATCCTTGTCACATATTCATATATATATGTATGTATATGTATGTATGCATGTATATATATGTATATATGTGTGTGTGTATGTATATAGACACACACATATATATAATTAAAATAAAAAAAACTAAGGTCTCATTTGGTTTGCCGTTTTTAGTTTCCGTCCAATCAAAAATGCGCACGGAGGCTTGTATTATTTGGAAACAACCAATTGAAAGAATGAAGTTAACATACAAAATAGAAAACAAAATTATTTTGTTGGCCGTGTTCGAAAAATAACAAAAGCATGAAAAACAATTCTTCCCCTCCGACGCATCTTCATCGTCGTATGGCTTAGATTTTAAATCTCCTCCTCCACTCTTATCAAATTTTATAATGTAAGTTGAAAACGTAAAACTCAAAATGAAACCAAACGGACTCTAAGATTTATTTATTTCGTATCTTTTTATTCTAAGGTAGATCCACAGGAACACATTGGTTGTATTGTATATTTGTATCCAAAATGAAATCATTCACAAATAATTTTTCAATGCATACTTATATATTTTTATATAGCATAAATACAAAAAAAAAAATTCTGACCTGTATTTAAAGGTCATTAACATAAATACTGGAAGAAGAAAAGCACAACTTACATCCAAAATGTCATTAAAAAATCTACGAGTCATATATTGTATGATTATAAATAAAAAAACAATATGCTCTTCTTCATCATCATGAACATCATCATCATGACATAAAAACAATACAAAAGCTAGCTTAGTTATATAACTATAGGTATAGCCAACATCATGCTACCTTAGCCTACCAGCGAGGAACAGATCAGGAACATGGATGGCAGATTATCAAGTTGGTAAACCAAAATTGCTTGAAATCGATATTAAGTTCGTGGAACATTTTCGGCATTTGAGATATGTTTTTAAATTAATTCTCAACAAAGAAGTTCGAACTTTCTTTCAAGTAACATTATTTCTTATATATATTATAGATTAAAAGTCAAGAACAAGCATAGTCACTAACTTTTATGGCAGTATTTGATTCTGTATCTCGCATGCAACATGTAATCTAAAATCAATAGACATAAAATGTGCTGCTTGTGCAAACGACTAGGACTAGTAATAAATTGGACATAATAGTAAATGACAAATTTAACCATTGTCTCACCTTTTCCGTCTTTAGATACATTCAAACCTTTCTGGGAATATTGCACTTTGTTCACCTGTGATTTAAATTACAGGTTATGATAAGATGTGACAAAATAATGGTGATTATAAATAACTGAATTCAAGTAAAAACTAAAAGAAATTATTAAACTCAAAACCAAATAGAAAATGGAAACATTCATAGTGTGGAGAAATACCTGATTGAAGAACTTGACCACTGAAATTTCCAAAATCACAAGTAATCAACCAAGGCATTAGTACAATATTAATCTGATATAAATTGTAGAAATGCAGAACAAAAGAAATACCTCCTCTGGTAGCTATTTGAATGAGCTCCTTCTCTTTTGCATTCACAAAACTATCAGGTTTTACATGTGACTTCTCTCCAGCCTATTGAACATAAAATAGAAAACAAGAGAAAAAACAACGTTATGAATTCTTCATGCCATCAAAAGACTGGAGGGAAAGAAAATAAACGAAAGATTGCAGTAAACACAAACCAATTGCTTGTCCTTCTTCTTTTTCTTCATTGCTATATGTTCATTTTTCTCTTCAAGCAGCTTTTCAGCTACAAGCTTCTTATTTGCTGACAGAATTGGCCCCTTAAATGAAAACAGAAATATTAGGTACGGTACTAATCACTGACACTGGTAAAAATAAAGATTTACCAAAGAATCATTAGGAACAGGCTTCTTCATTATCTTCAGGAATGCAACTTTAAAAGCATTGCATCCTTCCAAAAACTTAATAATAGTTGTATCGGCCTTCTCTTCATATTCGTCGTCGTCATTAAGATCATGATTTTTGTACTCTTCGTCGCTAGAATCTTCTTCTTCCTCCTCAAATTGTTCTTTTGCTTCAATTTCCTCGTCTTCGTCTTCTTCTTCATCGGAGTTGTATGCTCTGGCTCTCTTTTTAAACAGTTTCTGCATCCTTTGAGTAGGCTTCTTGGATTTTGCTATAGGCTTCAGCTTTTTGTTGGCCTTTTTATTTGATTTTCTGTTGGTTGACTTCCGCTTTCTAAGAATTGAAGAATTTGCTTCCACCGCAACCAATGCCGGCCCACAGAATTCGTTGCCCAAGCCACATTTGATTTCGCTGCCCATTGCTATATAAAGTTTCAACATTTTTTTATATATTAGGTATAAGATAACATAAAAGGCTATAACATACAAAATGTTCACTTTCCATTCAAAAGGCTAAGTATGCTACAACATTCAGTTCAAAAAATATCAACTTTCATACAAAATAACAATCAACTTTCTTCAAGTAGTTCAAAGAACAATGCTTCTTCTTGCATATTTCAGTGTAGTCGAGGCGAAAAAGCACAAAAAAACGCAATGCCAAACCTTGCGCTTTTCTGTGTGTCTTAGATGCATTTTTTCCTTGCTGCCCTGCTATCAAAACTGCAGCCAAAACTACTGCTAAATATGCAATTTTGACAATAAAAAATTGCATGCAATTTTGAGAATAAAACTTCATAAGTTCACATCATTAAAACAAAATGATTCAAATTTTTCATAGTAAAATTTTTTAAAATTAGTTTCAAACAAATCGGATTTGTTTAAACTTATAGTTAAAAAAATTACTTAACATCGGTTTAAACATTTTATTTTAAAAAAAAAATTACTTCATAATAAAAATGTTAGGTAAAAAACAAACAGTGAACTTCGAATTATCTTCGAAATAAAATGTTTTATTTATAAATTTTGATTTTAAGCAAATTTTAAACATTAACATTACAAATCAGATCGGTTCTATTTATTTTTTAAACTTATAACAAATTTTAATTTTGAAATTTTAAACAAATCAGTAAGAAAATTTCAAACAAATTTAACGCAAATCATTTTTAATATTATTAAACTATAAACTTAAATAAAATGAAATTAAAATTAAAGATTAGAAAAAAAAACACAAACCACTGAGAAGCACGAGGTTGACTGGCGGCAGATGGCTGAAAAGTGTAGGCAGGGCAGGCGAGGTCGACGGCAGGCAGGGCAGGCGAGGTCACGCGGCAGGTCGAAACAAGGTTTTAGGGTTTTATTCTTGGATTTTAGGTGCGTGAGTTTTGTTTCTGCAGCCCGTGGATAAAGGTTTTTCCGCCCTGGGTGCCATTTTGGGTTAATGGATGATAATGGGCCGCATACTCAAAAATTTAGGCTCAATTTGTTTTGCTAAAACAAGAGAACGCTAAAAATATAAGCAAAAACAGGGCTATTATTGTTTGTTTAAAATAGTGGCTTTGATTACCCTCTTTTATTTAGCAAAAGGAATAAGCAATAAATCTTTGTTTATTGAAAGGGTGATTAAAATAGTTTCCCCATAATACCATTTTCATACATAATTGATTTATTTATTTTTCATTTTCTCATTCATTGCTATCGGTCGTATAAATATTATTCAAATTATTCATATAGTTCAAACATAACAGTAATTTTCATTTATACTCAATCATTTCTAAATTAAGCTAAACTTTTATTATTCAGTGTTGGTTTTACTTTCGCTTTTTGTGATTTTCCATAATTGAAAAATAATATATAAAAGTGTTTGGTGATGCCTGCCAATAACATTTGAACATAAATATGATAACTATCAACTCACTAATAAGAATGAAAATCACAATTAATTTTGAATTAAAGAGAAATATAATGTGTAATTGAAGGCAAATAGGTAACAAATATGTAAATAAATAATTTTGAAAAAGTGAATAAAGTATTGTTAGTCCTTGAGATGATGGTTTTGATGACAACAACCTTAGAATAAGATTATAAAATATAAATACCAACATTATAGTTTAGACATAAATGTATATGCAGGATCTAACCATGCAGGTACCAAGAATGAAGACTGTACAGTATAGAGATTCAAGATATCAAGATTGAAGACTCATGAGTATCAAGAATATCAAGAGTTCAAGATTTCAATAATAAGTAATTTAATTAGGAATTTTGTTAAAACTCCTAGAAAAGCACTGGCATCTTAAAATCCAATTTATTCGTGCAATGAAATCCACTTCGAGCCTGTTAAAGGGATGGAACCCTAAGTAGGATGGAACCTACGAAAAATCTAGTGGAACATTGTTTTGTATCCGCTAACCTTTTAATCAAATGATTTTGCAAAATTATATCTTGTTTTCAAAATGATTTCAAAACCTTCCTTTTAAAAATCAAAAACATCTATCCTGTTTTTAAATATTTTTAGCCTCAAAATAATCTTTATTTTCAAAATCAAATTATCCTTAGTTTTAAATTATCTTTTAATAAAAATATATTTAACTTTTAATATTTATACTTAGATTTAAATATAAAATTATAGTAAAATTATATATATATATATATACACCAAAATATTATTCTCTATATTTACATATGTATTTTAACTATAATTAAGTATATTTATAAAGTTTAAAATAGTTTTAATACAAGATGAAAGTTATTTTCAAAGAAAAACAAATTACCAAAATTTCTTAGGCATGTCGACATCCTCAAGTACCCCATGTCGACATGGTAGCAGTTTATTTCAAAATTTTGAATTTCAAAAGAAGTGTCTATTTGCCATATGCTTTCACGAATGGACACGGCTGTTGTTCTACTATAAATAGGGGCAGTTTTAAACGAATTTTCATTCATATTTTCTCTGATTTCACTCCTCTTCTTCTTTCACATTTCTTTACACACAATTTTACCACTAATCTGCCGAAATCAATATTGAATCTAACTAGATCATTTCTGGTATGATTCTCTATCACTCTCTCAACAAGATCTCAGCGCTATTCAGAGTTATAGGCTTCTTTGTAATAAATTAAGCGAGAAAAGGTGTGACTATAGCCTGTGAAATCAATCAAGCGAGAAAAGGTGTGATTGTAGCCTTGGAAATCAATTGGGTGAACTTGTTGCCCGTGAAATCAAGTATCTCTACCCAGAGGATTGTGAATCTGGAGTGTTGTACCTCGTGGCCTTGAAATCGAGGGCGTAATTATACAATTGCTTTTGAAATGAAATCTGTACTTGTGTGCAGGACTGGATGTAGGGTAACTCCGAACCAATATAAAATCTGGTGTGTTCTTTCCTTTATTGCTTTTACTTTATTTCTACATCCGTGTTAATTGTGATCATATCTGTGTCTGAATATTGCATATATTTGTGTTCAAATTAATAAAAACTCAAGAAGATTTAGTAATTCTTTTAAACACTATTCACCCCCCCTCTGGTGTTAATCTTAGCCTTAAGATCTATATTCCGCATTTCTCACAAGTATGTGAAATCTTTTGTGTTAAAATAGAATGGAAACTTCTGTTTTCATTAAAATAAAATAAAAATATATGATTTTAGGCCACTTGCTTCAAAGAATAATTAAAGTTAACAACGAAGGGTAATGTCTTCAAAATAATCATGTGTGTTAATAAAAATTACTTATAATCAGAATGCAAACAAACAACACTCATTCAACAATCAGAATTCAACAATCATCGTTCAGCAATCAGTATTCAGCAAATAGTGTTCAGCAATCAACATTTTAAACAAATGTAACTTTAATTTCCTTCGAAGGACCGCATTTTTTATTGCTCCGTTCATTTGGTGCTTCAGAGCTTTTTTTGGGTTTTCTTGCCATCACTCACACTTGCGCATTGAGTTCCAAAAAAACACAAGGTTTGCCTTTGCGTGTTTTTGCACCTAAGTGCGTGCTTTGACTACACTAGCATGTCTTGTAGCAAATTCTTCAATCAATTATCATAAATAAGCTTCTCTAAGAACTCACTTTCAGTTGGGATCATTACTAGCATGTTCAATCGTTCTTGTGACGTGATATTTCGAAAATAGTTTTTAATCGATTTTAATTTAGAAAAACGTCTCCCCACGGAAGCAACCATAGCCGGATCATAGGCCATAGGTTCCCATATATCTGGATCATGATCTGCATCAACATCTTTGTTCAAATCAAACATACTTTCTTCGTTCATATACTATTTATGATCGTCGTTGTTTGTTTATTCAAAATTTTCATTCGCATAAACATCTTCATTGATATGAATTATATGACCTCCATGTTTTTCTATAACATTATTAATGTTTTTATCAATAGCTTCACGTGTTTCTCCGACTTGACTTGAACCAATTGATTATTGTGCTTTTGCATTGAATGGTTTAAAATTGAACTGAATAATGATGTAGATATTGCACATGGACGTTGTTTCACCCTTTTATTATAAGCATCGGGTTTTTTTTTCTATTTCTCATTTGTTTCCTATCGTCTTCTTCTTTTGCAATATTATCTACTATCTAATAACTTATTAAAATTAAATTATTCTACTCCTTTTGTTCTTAAAAAAAGGTTATTTGAGGTTTGGAAAAGTTGTTTAAAATAAAGCTATTTCAAATTTTCAATCCGGAGTTATTTCAAATAAATTTATCTCCTAAATAAATCAACTAATAACAACTTAACAAACTAACTTATAAATCAATGAATCGTGGAATCAAGTTAATCAATTGACTCCTACATAAATCAATCCCCAATTTTAATCAACTAATAAGTAAAAAAGCAAGACTATTAACCAATTTTAATCCAGATAGGTAGAAATCAATTTGGATTTCCTCATGTAGCAGTAGTTGCAACTTTGGAGGGAGAGATGGAGTGCTAAATGCTAGCATTAGAGGTTCGGAGCACAGGAGCAGCGATCGCTTCATCGGAAATCTTTTATTTTCTTATGCTTGTCGCGACTAAGATAGTAAGAGTGAGGGAGCACAAGACAAATAATTTGAATGTGAACGGCAACCCTACTTTTTGAACGGCGAATTGAAATTTGAGTTTCTGGATTCACAAAGAGAACTCGAAGGGAGCTGGACCAGAATTATTGCTTCTATTTCTTTGCTTTTTTGTTGCCCTAGGCCTAGGGGTTGCCCCAGCCCACGGGCTTCCCCCAGGACGGTCCTGAACACAACCATAGTTTCAAGCTCTACTGTAGTCATGACATTTTGGAGAACAAAGTCAAAAGGAGTCAGGAAGATCGGACGGTTCACGATAGAAGAACGCATATAATGGAGGTAATGACGAAAATAGTGGAATAGTGAGGGAAGGAAATACGATTATAGTGACGGATGTTAAAGTCTAGCTTTAACATAATAGCTCTTGGATCTATAACAACTTTAGTTCGTCGAGATTAATAACAGGGCCCTCGAAATTTTAGGGTGAGCTCGGAGGAAATAGCCTAACAAAAATGCATTATGTATACTTTTACGTTAGGCGTCCTTTAAATTTAAATGGTCATTTAGGTACCCGGTAAATGGATGCTCAAGGCATTTAGTGGACGTCCGTATATATCCCAAACTTCTCATTTTCCTTCTTTTAAATTTTTTTTTTTCATTTTTGTTAAAAATACATTGAGATGTCACCACATCCAACCAAAATCGTTAGAAGAACCGTCCGCAGATATGAGTTGGAAGAAGCGTTCCTCCAGCTCCTAAGTTGACGATCTACAGATACTCTAGAAGCTTCCACACGGTTATCGACATAGTTCTAAACCTACGTTTATTACAGTGTAGATATATTTCTGTAATTATTTCACTTTACCAATACTCCATATAGTCTTATCCCAATCCATATTAAATAATTGCTGATATACTTATTTATGCATTGCTCGATTATACATAAGATAAGCGCATACATTGTTGTAGCAGTTGGATCAAGTGCATTGTACACTTTTACAATACTATTCCCCTTGCAGTTATAAAAAGGATCCAAATAAGTCATTCTGGCTTGGTTTTTGTAGAGAAGGCATGTCCGGTCTTTTGAACGACTTCTCATTCAGTTCTTAGAAGAGAGATGGTGGCCCACCACGCATGCATTTCACTTTTCTTGACTTTGGGTTGGATATTACATCCATCGACTTCTACATCTTTACCCGTATAAAGATTAGAGCACATAGGGTAGGCCTTTCCCTTTCGACGATCTGTTCGAGTCTCCCCGGGTGTTTGCCATTTTTCTACTACACTGTGGTCTCGACTTCATTCACAACGATGATGTAGTAATGTGCCCTTAACTTATCTTCAGTTCAACAGCGCATTACCCATTACGAAGATAGATCATGGATGAGATTAGCCTAGACTGACACGTGCTACACCTGGAGAGATGATGCTCGCGTATATTCAGAGCCATCGTGAGATGTACATATAGCATACGCATATGCTAGAGGCACAAATTAACAATTTGATTAATAGACTCTCTGTGTGCGAGTCTTATGACCACCAGATAGTAGTGGTGACGATGGTGATGATAGCGGTGATGATGATGGGGACGATCATGGTTATATGGATTATGATGACGAGGGCAGTGGTGGTGGCGGTGGTGGTGGTGTGGTGCATCATTGAGTTGATTATACATTTTTTCTGACAGTTTCTAATGTTGACACATATTGAGTTGTATGATAATATTTTTGGCTAGTTATTTTTCTATTGACACATATTGCATTATGGGTTGTATGATTTCTACTTATGATGTTAATGCATATGTTTATGCACTCTTTTGACATATTTGTTCTGAGCATGTGTATGTTACATTATTAGTAAATTTATTTGCTTCTATAAGGTACATCCATGTATTATGTATGTGTATGTTATGTTGTTGGTACATTTATTTATGTTTATGTAATTTTACTATGTATGCTATAATTATTCTTTCATCACCAGTGGGTGTGTACTTGTATTATACTATTGTTCTATAGTGGTAAGTCGACCGCTCTATGTAAATTATGTAATATTTTGTTTCAATGGGAATGTTTTATTCATGGTGTTGGTCCATTAATGCGTGTATGTATCAGATACATTAGTTCTGTGTTTGTTACGTTGTTGGTACATATTTGCCTATCTTCTAGTAAAAATACAAGGATGTCCTTAAAAGCTGACATTACAAATCTAATACTTAGTATGTTGATTATTATATCAACGAAGCACTAGATAAAAAATATTGCTGGATATAAATATTACCAGATACAAATACTACTTACAAGATACCCTAATCATTAGGACTACAAACCTTGAATGGAGTTGATTTTATTACGAATGATACACTCTTTCTAAATCTGTAACAAAGTCAACCACCCTTTTGGAAAATGCTTTGTCTAACCATTGGTGAAATCCGCGGATGTAACGTTGACGTATATTATCGATAACAGACATCCCTACCATACGATACAATGTCCATTGGTGCTAGCCAACCATATGGACATCGTGGGGGTGCTTTGTTCATAATCAAAGGTTGTTGATAAATCAATGGATTATCATGTAGTGTGTATTGGAATCGTTATAAATCCACGGTAAATTACACTCATTGCAATCACTCGCATCCAATCAACTTCTTTCTTCCACTCCTCCTCGAGTTCATGTACTTGAACATCTTCATGATATTAATTTTGCAAATAGATGTTCTACTCCTTAAGAGTTCCCCATGGCGATTAACTCATTTAAGACTAAATTTTCTAAGGGTGCATTGACTTTGTTAACCATTAGTCAGTGCACTTGGACTAAGTAGATCGTATTGGTGTTATAGTTGAAAGAGTTAGGAGTATGCCCCAAGGGTGATTATGTAATTTGTTACATATACATAACTTGATAACTGATCTTATTTGAAATAAAAGGTGTTTTCATTCTATTATATACTTGATATAATGTGTTATATTAATTAATTAATTTAATTAAAAGTGTATTAAACAGAAAATCCATAAATGGTATGTTTTATGATGTAGTTAATAAGTGTTGTAACGATGAGCAATATATCATAATGAAATTGGACATACCATTTTAAATATTTCTAGTCAATATGTACCAAGACAAGATATCGATGATCGTTGAGACTCGAGTATTAACGCTCTCCAAACGTTGGGCAGTATATTACTCATGACTGTTGAGGGCACCAAGGGGTTACGTATTAATAGTTATAGGATAACGGTGGAATGAATCACTCGATAGTTTTCTATTAGTTAATATAAATAAGGTCAAACAAAAAATATCGACGTAACAAAATTACACAGTTCTCTCGACTTGAGAATACTATTGATCTTTAACGTAGAAGCTCCATTTTTATTATAGTTAAATCGTGGTACGTCTTCCATCAAATCACTATAGTCGGGTCAAGTGGAAGCATTGAAAGAGAAATACTATTCAATAGAGTGTAATGATCCGGAATTTCGGATACTTTATATTTAAATATCTAAATTATTAAATATTTGAATTTTGGATTAAATGTGATTAAATTGATTTAATAAACTTGTTAACTCCCTTTTAAATCATAACCACTTATGATAAACTTGTTTTGAGAAACAATTTACAAAAGTAAACATTTTGAAGAAATATCGATAATATGATCGAAAATCATTTTATCGATAAACAGCTTTTTACTCGTCAAAAGTTATTCAAACATTTTCGCATGCACTAAAGCACTTAAGAAATTAATAACATGAAATAAAATATTTTTCCGTTTGTGGAAAATAAAGTGTTGATGATGTCATGGATGATATATAGTATGATATTCTATGTGTAAGAGTAAAAGGGTAATTTGTTAAGGAGATGAGGTGTAAACTTAAAAGCATGCAAGGCACTTGTAGGGGGTCTTGGCCGTGTAAAGGAGGGTAAAGGAAGGATTTAAGCTTTGTATACACTTATTATCTCCTAAAGCTTGAAAAATAGCAAAAGATCAAAAATAGTGGAAGTGGATTAGCACTAATCTACTTTGCTCTTTACTAATCTTTCTCTAGTTAGTTCAAATCTCTTTCAAACTTCACCAAACTTTCACCAACATCTTAGAACTGGAAGCATGGATCTAAAGTCAAAGTGGAAGAAAGCTGAAGAAAATGGGAGATCTCATTTAGGCTATGAGCAACATGGAGGAGGGAAAGGTGGTGGCTTGGCTTGGATGTGCTAAAGGTTGGACCCTTATGCTTTTGGAGATGGTAGGAAGTGGTTCTTTGACTCTTGTGTGTTTTAGCACGTGTTTGGCTTGGATTTGGATGAGTTATCCCACTATCTTGTATGTATTTTTTTTTTGTGTATGTGTGTGCAAATATAAAGCTAAAGTGACATTAACTAATTAAAGTTATAAACTTTGGACCCTCTTGCTTTTGAAAGAAAATGACAAATTTATATTATATAACATCTCATATTATTTTCCATAACATGTGGCGTGACTTTGAATTGATGTTTAAATGATTGTTTGGATTGTTTGTTGAATTGGAGTATGCGTGAAAGTGTTTGAAGCGAGAATAGTCGCTATAAGTACATTTCAAAATCCCTTAACTTTAACTTATGTAAATAGAAGAATATGATCTTAACTTAGAATAACTTATTTTGGTTGTTCTCTACATATTATTTGGTGCATGGGACAGTAAATAATTGGTTTGGAAAGTTATAGAAATTGTGAAAGTTAGAAACGAAAAGGTCGATAAGGATGTATTTTGATAATGCCTTGTGTTCGGCGATTTTCAAAGTCAGCTTTGAGAAACATCACAGGGGCATCTTTGCATTTTTGATATGTACTTTAAGTGTTATTATTGCTGGAAAAATATGGAAGTTTAAATCATCCATTAACTTATGAAACAAAGTTGCAAGAAGTTATAGCGAGAAGATCGCTATATGAGCACTTTGAGATATCCTATTTTTGGGAATTTTTGTACTTAAATTGAAAGACATCCTTAAGGGTTTCTTTGCATTTTTAATAAGTAGTTGTGTACATATTTTTGGAAATAAATTGAAGTTTAAAATATTATGTAATTAGTTAAACAAAATGGCTAAAGTTGGAGTAAAAAAGGTGGCTATAAATACACTTTAGTAAATACCGTGTTTTGGGAATTTTTATAAATAAATTCGGAAATATCATTAAGGTTTAATTCTGTGGTTTTTGAGTACCCTAAGGGTAGTACTTACTATAAAAATATCAAGTCTTAAATCATGTATTTTTGTGGTTAAAAATGATCGCAAAGATCATACTTTTTTATGTTGTTTTTTATCAAGGATTTTTAACATCATTTATAAATGTTGTAGTAAATTGCTTGAGGTTTTAAGTATCTAAAAATGATATTTAAATTTCATATTTTTCCCTAATATTTTTAGGGATGTTTTCTAACATATTTTTTATTATTTTAAGTTGGTTTTAAGTTTTATTATATTTTGAATAATTATATATGTATTTTTAAAGTAAATGGGTTTTATATTATAAAACATGTTTTTTTTTATTTTCATCAAATTATAAATTAATTATTTTTAAGTAATATTTTACATATACATTTAAAACCTATTATAAGTATTTTTGAAGTATTTGTATATATATATAAGTTTCGGAAAAGTAAGTTAAGTATTTTAGAATGGAATAAGAGATAATTTTGGATTATAACACTTATGTTATAATAGATGGTTCTACAAAGTTATTAATACGTATATTGCCTTATTTAATAAATGTAGGCATACTTAGATCTTCAAAATAATGTTTTAAAGATAACGACAAGTATGGAAATGGTTTTGGGTTTATTGTGACAATGTGTTAACAAAATTTATCTTAACCATTTTTTATTATACTTATGAATGTAAATAGATCTTTAGAAAGAATGTTTTTAAAATAAGCACAAGCAAAATAGTTTTGGGTTTGTACTGACGTACTTAAGTAACATTAGACTTAAACCTTTCTATATAGGTTTGTGAATGTAATTAGACTTTTTAAATGGATATTTCAAAGGTAATAACAAGTATGGATTTTTTTAAAAGGGTTGAAAAAGGTAAGAAATTTTGTTAAAGATCTATGAATGTACTTATACCATTTGAGGTAAGTATATGTATACTTTTTGAAGTATTGAAAGAGTATAAATGAATAGTAGAAATCGATAAACGATATTTTATTAGATAAATGAAGTTTTACTAGTAAAAGAGGTTTAATAATAAAAGTACTAATTAAATAAAAGGGGATTAGAAGTCACTTATGTGACTTGATCGTGCTTTGTGTGACTTAGCACTAAAAGCCGACTAAGTAGACTTATCTGTCTATGAGAGTTGAGAATGAAGTGTCTAGTCAAAGCTTTGATGCAACCAGTGCTCTACCTTATTTGGCTTCACTCTTGACCGAGGGATAATATAAGTTAAGAAGTTTGGAAAGTGGTAAATATACGAGACTTAGTTTCCATATGCAATCATTTTCACTATTGTTGAAATTAAACAAATTCATCGATTTAGTATTGAAGAGATCAGGATTGATAAGTGTTTTACTTATCAAATACCACTTCAAAACCGATATACGGGTTCTTTGTTTTGGAAGTGGTTATGAAGTGAAATGTTGTAGAGTTGAATTGTCTATCTTGAGGTTAAGTCCAAGGGAAAGATCGGTGTTAGCATTTGTCTGCGAACTTATGCTAGAAATCATTTGGAGATTCATGATCTGTTCGGGACACTGGAATTCGTTTGGGGATTTGTGTTCTGTTTGAGTGATGAAGACTCGTGTGAAGATGCCAAACATGACCTCAACATCGGAAATGACAAGAGACAAAGTAGGAGCATAGTCTGGGGTTTAGCTTACCCACGACATGGTATATCAACTCCAAGTCTAGGGTATGCTTATCAATGTTGCGCGTGAGAATTGATGGTACTTGGGATCGCATGTTTTAGATGTGGACCGACTATGTTTACATTATGGTATATTCTATCTAGAGATATACGACGCTTGATGGTAGTTTCTAACCCTTTTGCAAATTATGGTTTTCATCTTGACTGAAGGGATCTCCATGGAAAATGCATTATGCAAATGTACCTTAGTGGTTTTGATTGTACCCTCAGTATTGTTGTGGTTTGATCTATGTAAGCATTACAACTATTTGATCTAATTTATATTCTACACCCTAGGCGTTATCTATTATATCATAGTATGTACTTACTAGATGGTTTAGATCTTTTGAGAGGATGACCATTACGACGGTCTCAAAAGGTGATATTATATATTGTACACATATTTCTTGAGTGTTTCACATTAGACTTAGGTCTGACACGTGGTATTTATTTTCCCTAATTTCCTCGTGTACTCTTTTAAGCAGTCTGAGAAAAGTAGGTTTTATTTAGATATTTTTAGAGCTCGAGAAGACTTGTTAGTTGTTTCACCTATCATAGTTTTTTTATATTTCCGATGCATTACTAATATGTATATATCAGCATTTAGTAAGGACAAGTTGTTATAATTATCCAGACTGATGATAATATTTAGAATTGTAACTATAAAATGTTTTGTATCTCAGTGACAGTTTTATATTGTCTTTTGATATTATATGTATCGTTCCATTATGAGATTCTAATATTCTATGCTCTTCTTTCTTATTTTGTCTTCCTTTTCATTTATTTTACCAAAACTATCCATCTTTCCGGCACTTGAATGCTCGACACATGAATATAATGGATGTATTAGTGTCTATATTCGAGGATCAAAAAGGGTAGTCGTTGCAGAAATGATTCGCCTTCTCAGTTATATGAGTTTAGTATCACGGTTAACTAAAGTCAACTCAAAGTCAAAATCTTTGGCAAGAGCAGTTCGATTAATAATAATTGTAATCGTTGAACCAAGAGCTTTATGTTTGGACTATAAAATTAAGTGTCGATGATATTGGAATTTTGACCATTACCAAATTCCATAAGTCCAAAGTAATATAGTTTTGATGAAAAGAATCGATGCAAATGATTGTCACTACCGAGTAACACTTAAATAAGTAAAATTGGATTTTATCAAAAAAACGTATAAAGGATAAATTTAGCCAAAATGTCATACCACTAGCTAAAGTGATGTATAAATGTTAAATTCAAATTGTTTAATATTAATCACCGATTGAATTTACACCATTGAGTTGCACAACCGTAATAATGAATACTTCGAATAAACCGTATGATTTAATTAATTTTTATTCATCTTAAATTAATTAAACTAATTGATATTTCTAAAATATTGATTATTAAATTTTATTTTATTTATTTATATACCATTGGCATTTAATAAAGTGCGTAAATAAAAGTTATAAATGCATGTATCGATACACGAATTCAATAGGGTGTTTAAATTAGATATAAATGAATTAAATACTAAGTGGGTTTGGGACTACTGGATGCCCATAATTCCTCCATATTTGACCGATCACATAAGAGAGAGAGAGAGATGATAAGTTTTCAAAAGAATTTATAAAGGGAAAAGAATAACATATAGGACGAAAAAAAATCTCTTTTTAATTGGCATTGGTTGCCTTCTCTATTTTATTCTTTTCATAAATTTTTGGCTATTCGTTCTTTTGTGTAACTTTCTGATTCACTCCTTCCTTTCTAATGGCTAAAATTTTGGGAGCTTTTATGGCTAAAAATATCCCAAAGCAAATATAAATCGAATTAGTTTATTAAAAGTGATTGATCCCTCTTGATCCTTACAAAATCCGAAGGCCGATTTTTGAATTGAAGAGCTTCGATTCATCGTTCAAGATATGATTTGATGGCTACATCTAAAGGTAATTTTCTTATTTAAATTCACTTAAGTATTTATATCATTTAATATAATTAGACTTTGTATCATTCGCTTCATGTTTTGATTATTCATCTTGCCACATGTAAATTAAACCTCCCTTGTGTCTATTTGATTAATACATGTTTATTGTATTGTTTGGATTTAGATCTATGTTTATTCATAATCTCCCTTTCAGACAAGCACCATTGTCCTAGTGGTTAAGTAATTTGGCTTTGGTGCGAGAGATCACAAGTTCGAAACTTGCATAGCGTGATTCGAATGTTTATTGAAATGTGATATGTTATCACAGTAATTTTTTGCATTTAAAGTACCGTTTCAAAAAAAAAATCTCCCTTTCATTTGTGTTTGTGATAAATTGATGTGTTTTGAATCCCATATTACTTTTGATAACATGTTATTATTTTCTACATCGTTTAGATCTGTAAATTCTTATCACAAAATTATACAAGCCTACTTTGTCCCAATTCCTTTTATTTTATTTTGGAAACTTATGAACTTAAAAAACTGATTTTGAATGAGATTTTTTATATGATTATACAACGTTTATGTACTCAAATGCAAATGAATTGTATATGTTAAGTTATCTACTGTTCTTTTAAGTTGATCTTTAATTTCATATGGTAAATATATCATATAATTCTTGTTTAAAAGAACTTTGATTTAAGATTAATGAATGGGATTTAGTGCAAATTTTATATTCTTTGTGGTTTTCTATATTTAAAGTCTCGTGTAAATCTAAAGCATTGTTTCATTCATAAATTAAAAGTAAATGAAAACTGTTAACTTTAAAATCAAAACTTATTTGTGTGTATACACACACACACACATATATTATATGCTAACAATATTTGCAAATATAAGCTATTTAGATCTAAATTATTAAATTGTAATAATCATGTATATGGAAATATACATGTTTTAGTTTAATTCAAATTTGTAAGAGGGTTTTGTGTAATAATGTAACCTTTTGTTATTAAACCTTTCATTAGTTGAAATCTTTCTCATTAATGTTAATTTGGATTTCATATTATTTAAAACAACTAACATGTTTTCATTATGTGTGTGTAATCATTATAGATGCATGCAAATATTTCATTAATCAAAACATGGATAATAAAAGAAGTGCAAATTTGGTTTATAAGTTTTAAAAGTCATTTAATACATTAACTATTACACTTAAAGATGGAGAGAAATGAAAGGTTTCTCTATCTTCATATATTGTCATATATTCCCTTTATTAATTGCATAGGGTGGGGGAGAGAGAGAAACATGACATTTCCTTCTCCAAATTCACTTATACATGTTCCTTTTACACTACAAACACTATTTATATACTGCACTTACGCTTCACACAAATGAATGTATTTGATACATTCATTATAAAACCTACAAATTTAAGTTATATTTAAGTCTCTATTTTAATAATTTAAACAAAATAAGATTTTATTTAAAATTCTATCAGATTGGATTTAATTTGCGTTTTGACTACATAGACCCAATAAAGATCCAAAATGGTAAAAAAAAAAGTTGAAATTCACTCGTTTCTTCCGTTATGGGTTGGTCAAGTTTCAATAATGGTATCAGAGTTCAATAGTCCATGCGGTCTAAATTAGTCATGTTAGGGCTAACTAATTAAGCCTGTCTAATTATACGGTGTCTATAATGATAATATCATGATTGGAATTGGGTAATCAAGTACCATGTCCTACATGGTTACCAGTCCGGCTTGAAAGGTGAAGTGAGCCTAAAGGTTGTCCCTAATAGAAAATGTCCAATTTAAATTGCGTCTTGGGATAATTTTCAAAATTGTTTGAAGATTAAAATAAAGATTTTAAATTTAAAATGAAACATGTTTGTTATAAAAGTTATAATATAAGTTTTCAAAATGTTTGAAAAGATAATAAAATTTCAAAGTGTTTGAAAATTTAAACATAAATTTCGATAACTATTTTATTAATAAGATTAATAATATAAATAAATTAAATAATTTAATTAATTAATTATATATATATATATATATATATATATATATATATATTAATACGAGTGTCACGGCACGTGCTTCGCTCATGAATTGTTTTACTTGTAAATTGTATATGTTTAAATTGGGTGGATAAAAATGATTTTTTATTTTCAAGTGATATCAAGAATTATATTGTTGTAGAGTAGTGTTTTGAATTTGTAAAGGAATTTTAATTTTAGATTCTATTTTTAGAAGAGTTTTGAATTTGTAAAGCATGTTTAATTGTTAGATCCTACTTTTAGGGGAATTTGAATTTGTAAAAGAAGTTTAATATTATATCCTATTTTTAAGTGATTAATATTTAATAATATATAGAGGGTGTTTTTGGTAGTTCACGTTGATACTAAAAAAGTATGACGCCAAAGTTATTACAACTATTATTAAAAATATATTATATTATCTTTAAATGTTTAAGATAGTATAAATATACGTGCATATATATATATAAACAACTTTAAAAATTAATGTAATTTAATTAAAGATTATGCTATATACATATTAATATATGTTATATTACCTTAAAATGTTTATGATGGTATAAATATACATGTATGTATACATAAAGTGACTTTCGAAATTAATGTAATTTAAGTAAATGTTTAATTAAATAAATAAATTAAAGGTTAATTAATTAAATAAATGTGTTATATTATAAAGGTTATAGTATATACTTATATATTATTCAAATTAAATGATATATTGGAATAATGTAAAATTAGTCAAAGAATTAATTAAATAAATAAGATTTAAATAATAAAATGTGATACATAAGATTATTGTATAAATTAGTTAAAATTCAAAAGTTATATGATAATTAAAGCTTATATAGTACGAATGTATAAATTAAACGTGGAACGGTAAGAAACCCAAATATAATAAATACATGGGTATAATACGTATACCGTGAGTTTCGTTCTGTCCGACACTTAAATCACGAAGGTATTTCATAAGAAATACATTATTCGTAAGTAGATATCACTCAGTTAAATATATTAAATATTGTGAATCTTTAATACAAGTATTGTCCTCTACCAATTATATATTAATAAACTACTTGCATACTCTCTGGTTATTGAGCAAAATCAAGCTATAGACGTCATGTGTACTATTACTAATATATCGACTAAATAAGACAAGGTAACTATATGTATTTGTTGAGCAAACTCAAGGTACATATATTGTACTTAGGCCGTCGGAAAATGGTCGGTATGAGTGAATAATCTCTTTCAATTCGTCGAGAAAACTCAAGGTCGAAATGATATTAGGACAAGAAACTATGGGTTTGGAGTTGTATATGATACAACTGATAAATAGTTATCCATTATTTGTGATGTTAGAAAACTGCTATTAGAAACTGCAATCGTTTCATTTACTTTTAACGTTATGCTGTTTCTAATCTTAGTATGACCCTATTAATTAGGTCATAAATAGAACGTTTCATTTGCCTTTAACGTTATGCAGTTTCTAATCTTAATGTGACTCGATTAATTAAGTCATAAATAGACCATTCTATAATTAGAATATTAGGTCTGTGATTAATCTTAAGCGTTGAATTGGTACATGATGGACGTACCAGATTTAGAGTTAAAAGTTATATAAAGGATTGGGTCCTCTCTCTCCTGGTATGTAGATGTATTCTTATCTATCAAGAAACATATAAAGAAATAGGGTTAGAGAGAGAAATCGAATTATGAGAAGAAGAGTAGTTATTAGAAGTCGGAAGAAGAAGATGATAGCCATTACATCTTCCGTTGTTAATCAAGGCACATCATCTTAAACAAAAACAAAAAAAAAATCATATTAAGCTTTGTTTGTGAAACATTCGGTATTGGTGATCCTTGGGCTATTACTTGAATTATTCATCATTAATCATGAAAGATCGAACAGTAAAGAATTTATGACATTTGGTATCGGAGCCACCAATCAATAATTGAATATTTCCTATGATTGCAATTAATACGTTCTATGCTTTACTCATGATGTTTAATCAAGTATATGTTATAAGTCAATTATGCACATGAGATTTATGATTTTGTTAATCACTAAAGTGGTCAAAATCAGAATAATCATTTAATGCATAAGTGACATAATGATTATTGATAGAAATTGCCAGTTATAATAATACCAAAAAAAACTGGCGTCACTAATGGTAGAACCTGGGAACTTACCCAAAGGAAAGTCTTGTTCTATAACTAGTTGGCATGATGAGGTTTAATAGATATCTTGATTAAATAAATATTGATCATCCAAAGATGTCAGTTTTATTTAATTGAATATATTTATTACTTACTTATGTTTTGTTATTTAATTATGTTAAGTATAAGACAGTATATACCCAAAGGAGTGTTATATTATAAAATGACGTACATATCTGAATCGCGTTAGCTATGAGCTTATAGTTATTTCAATTTTTTAAAATTTGCAGTAATTCCCATGAATACACATGCTTCATCTGTTACATTGTTCACTGGTGTTAATTTTTCTGAATGGAGAGAACAAGTCAATTTCCATTTAGGTGTTCAGGATCTTGACTTGACACTCCTTGAGGATAAACCTGTTGCTCTTACAACAGCCAGTACTGAGACAGAAAAATCACACCATAAAGCATGGGAACGCAGTAACAGATTGAGCCTCATGTTTATTAAGATGACTGTTGCTAACAACATCAAGTCAACAATTCTACAAACAGAAAGTGCTAAGGAATATATGCAGTTTGTGGAAGAGCGTTTTCGTTCAGCTGATAAGTCACTCGCTGGTACTCTTGTGGCAGAACTCACGACCATGAAGTTTGATGGGTCGCGAACTATGCAAGAGCACATTATAGAGATAACTAATCTTGCAGCAAGGGTAAACTCCCTTGGACTTACAGTAGAGGATTCTTTCCTTGTCTAGTTTATCCTGAACTCGCTACCTTCTGAATATGGACCTTTTCAAATTAACTATAACACTATAAAGGATAAGTGGAATGTTAATGAATTGGCCAGTAGACTTGTTCAGGAAGAAGGACGTTTGAAAAATCAAGTGAATCACTCAGTAAGTTTTGTGAGTAATAAAGCTGGTAAAGAAAAGAATGGAAAATCAAGTCATTTCAAAAAGAAAAAAGCACCTGCTAAGAATGGGCAGGATAAGGAAAAGAAGGAACTAAAGGATGTTCGATGTCATTTCTGTAAAAGGAAAGGACATTATCAAAATGACTGTCCGAAAAGGATAGCTTGGTTCGAAAAGAAAGGCAATCATCTATCTTTCGTATGTTTTGAATCAAATTTAGCCGAAGTTCCTATTAATACATGGTGGCTTGATACTGGTGCTACAACTCATGTCTCCAATAATATGCAGGGATTTCTTATGATCCGAACCATAAATTCAAATGAAGATCGTTTTCTCTTTATGGGAAACAGAATGAAATCCACAATAAAAGGCATTGGGACTTATCGTCTAATTCTAGAAAGTGGATATGTATTAGACTTATATAGTACCCTTTATGTACCTTCATTATATAGAAACCTTATTTCCGTAAGTAAGTTGAATATTTTCTGGTTTTAGATGTACGTTTGGATCTGGTTGTTTTGATTTATATAAGAATACTGATAATGTTGGTTCTGGTATTCTAAGTGATGGTTTATATAACTTGAATCTGAATGACACTTATAAGAATTCCTTGCTGAATGCAATAAATAATGTTGGATGCAAAGTAGCATGTTGAATGAAAATTCTGTTTTCTTATGGCATAAAAGACTAGGTCACATATCCAAAGAAAGAATGATGAGATTAGTAAGTAATGAAATTTTGTCAAATTTGAACTTTAGTGATCTAGAATTATACGTGGATTGTATTAAAGGTAAACAAACCAAACATAATAAGAAAGCAGCCACTAGAAGCAGCCAGCTTCTTGAAATAACGCACACTGATATTTGCGGACCTATGGACACTTCAACCTTTAATGGAGAAAATTATTTCATCACTTTTATTGACGATTTTTCCCGCTATGGTTATGTCTATTTGCTTCATGAAAAATCTCAATTTGTGAATGTCCTTGAGACGTTTGTAAAAGATGTAACAACCCACCTTTTCGCACACTTTAAATCGACACACGTGCCAATTCAAAGCATACGGAAGAGGGGATTGTTATGGGGTAAATAAGAAAAACAGAGGAGGAAAAGAAAAAAACAGAATCTCACAGCGGAAGGATGAAATATAATAATCAAATATACAGTTTATAAAGATGTTTACAAAACATTTGATTATATTTATATAATACATATCAGAGTTACACATACCAATAATAATGCAGCGGAACAGTATGAGTGTAGTACAATACTATAAATAATAATAATACAAATCTTCGTCTTCGTCCTCCAGAGCTAAATCTTCAAATCCTGAAACGCTCGGACCGACCCGAGCGAATTGAAAAACAAAACACTCGAGTCAGAACTAAAAGATCTTATATAAGTTAAATCAACAAATATAAATATGAGTGCAGTAACTTAAGAGATGCTCGGGATTTACATCTTCTAAGGATCCGTTAAACTATTTACTATGTAGTATATTTCGTTATTATAATAGTGTCTAATGGTAAAATAAACATACTTTTAAATAGCATTAAGGCTTTACATTTTCCACCTTAACACGTAATAGTCCCAGTAGTCCATCCAATATCATAGTCCCTCCTGATCGGAAAGCCACCAGAGGATATCACACGGGCTACGGGAGAAATCCAAACTCGTACAAGGCTCGGTATGGTAGGTGACATGGCACAACTAGGCAATGCCGGGGTAGATATACCAATTACGCTTCCGGGTCGGTGGTAACGCGTAGCGCGCAGCTACCGCCCACCTCGAACAAACTCCCCTAAATCAAAGAAATCAAAAGTGAAGGTGGCCACCGAATCAATCCAAAGTCAGAGTATAGTATCGAAGGGAAGTGTCTGATCAGAGGTGCTACCTTATTAACCCGTCGATCGCTCCTGTTTTAGCCACCTTATGCCAACTCACGGGAGTTGGGTCCACGTATTTACCTTACAGGAAACGCCACCACCAACCTACTTCATTCTGGAATCTCCACCGCGTACACGGTTGTTAAAGTGGTTTTCGGAGTTGGCAGAGAGTATGACAACTTCCGATTCCGGTCTCTTCAACAACCAAACGTTATTATAACACCGCAGCCTATTTTTTTAAAAATAGTTTATACTTTAAAACCAGAATATAATTATCCATTTCAAAACCCATAAATACGATATCATTTCCATTTTAAAAACAACTCATTTTGATATTATTTTTATAAAACCCAAATCAATAATATCATTTTTATTTCAAATATATTTCTTTTCCAAAATCATACTGCTTTAAAATTTATAATATCTGGAAACCAAACATTTGAATTATAACTTTCAAAACATAACACTTCGAAAATTCATAGCTTTAAAACCATAACTTCTAAAACTTGAATGGTTTGGATATTCAAACAGTATATAGAATAAAATAGTTTGAATTTAAAATAATCTCCACGACTTCACAATTTTATTCATTTAAAATTTTAGGTCTAAACCCCATAAATTTAGATTCACTTTGAGTTTCAATAAAACACTTCGATTTCAATATATTCAAACTTTGAGTATTTAACAATTTCAAAACTAAGGTTGGAAATTCTATTCAACAATTTATTGACTTATTATTTAGTTTGAAGTATTCACAAAATAAATCCATAAAATAAAACTCAAATTTTTAACAATTAAATATTTTCTTCAATTTATTTATACTAGAAATATTCATTTAATTTATCTTGAATAAAAATCTAGTTATAAATATCATACCTGTAAAATTTCCAATTTTAATAAGTTTACATCACTTATGGAGTTAAATTTTTAAATAAGCTCAATTCCAAATAAATTTCCAATTTATCTTCCAATCTTAATTGGTTTAAATCATTAAAACTCTATATATATACCATATCTTAAACCTATACTTGACCATATATTATAAATTATCAAACTCCATTATTCAACTTATATATTTTATTTAACAGACTTATACATAGCTTAAATTCAAAAATTTAACCATATATGTTTATATAAAATAATATTTATATAGTATCCAAATTTAATATTTATTAAACCATATCCTATCCAAACCATAGAAATCATTTTCAAAATAATTATATATATAGGCCGACGGTGTTTGTATAAATTTTTTTACCCTATGGTCAAGTGATACAGATATTTATCATTTCAATCCGTAATTTAAAATAAAAATTACGGTTATATATCATTTCAAACGCAATCCCGAATGATATGAAATGCATAACAACTTGCAGTTAATATAAATAAACATCCATTCATCCATCAAAATCATACATCCATTTATCACAATCATCGTCCAAATTCAACCAATACATCTATATATAACATGTGATAAATAACAGGCATTTACTGGCAGTTTATTTTGCAAAATAAATTAACTGATAATTTAACTGGTAGTTTATATGCATAATAAATTTACTAATAATTTAACTTATCAGTTTATATGCAAAAATGAATTAAATAACAGGTAAATTAAATAAATGCTAATTAACTGAGAAAATGATGAAATATATGCCAAACAGCTATAAATAAAATTTTAAACACATCATAAATCAATTTAACCAACATACGAAATCTTAGAAGTTGTGAGTGGATTAAGACACTCACTTTTGAATTTAAATTGAATTTAAATCCAATTTAAACCCAAAAATTTGACCGTCTTAGAATTTGTCCAAACCAGCTTCATCAAGTCCAGAATTTCAATACGATCCTAACAAAAAAACCGCGCATGAAACGAAGTTCGTATGCGAGAGTTATAACAATAATTGTGATTGAATTTTATTTTATTTTATAAAAAAAGAACACATTTCATACATGCCACGTCATCGCAATCATCTCCCTCCCCTATAGTAACGCACGCAACATTCTAGCACGCACGCAAATACCTAACCAAGCACGCACATCACTGAACCACTGATTTGCCACGCGTCCCAAGGCAAACGCCGCCGCCACCTCTCGAGCGCCCACTTCACACAATCACCTCTGCGACTTTCCCCCATACACGGCTTCAATCGGCATGATAAAACAGCAGCCGCCACTTTTAACTAACCCTAATCGAATTTTTGCCGTAAATCCGACCATTAATACGCCGAACAAACCATATAGATCGACTCCTCTCGGCTTCCTCTTCAAAACCCAGAAAGGGTTCGCTGATCCGACGACTTTGATTTCGACGATGATGAACGACCGAAACTTCTCTTATTTTTACCGGTCAAACGACAAACTAAATCGAAAAACGAACACCACCAGTGAATTACTCTAGTCGAGAGCTTTAACATATATTTTTTTCAAATTTTTCTGAGGACTTTGAATTTTTGACTTTGATTTTGGATTGTAATTGGATCTAGGTTTTGCATCCATTGAGGAAGAGGAAGAGTTGATGAAATTTTATACATAAATAAATGAGAATAGACAGAGGCTAGGGTTTAGCATGGTATTTAAAGGCAGATTGAAATAAAATATATGAATCGGGTTGACAGATATACGTGCTAACGCTAACGTGGCCCAAAAAGCCCGTTCTGACCCCGGAGCGAAATTGGGTAAACCCATATATCAAAAAAGATGTTTTAAATATTCTGAACGCGATGGAAAAAATTTCCAGTCCAAATGGCATCGTAAGAAGAAGTTATGCTGAAAACAATATTTTCCGAATTGATTTCAATTGCATAAATTTCAAGGCGTTTCGAGTCCGTACGATCAAACGACAAGTTCGATTGCTACGAAACTTGAAACACTATTATAATTCACCGTTACGGATCCGATGAAACTTGTTTCGTCGAAATCCGAGTCAGTGGCCAAAATGGCTATTTTTATATTAATTAAATGAATTTGCAACAAATTGATTAAATCAAATTTTCTATTTAAATTCTGAAATTGACAATCTTTATCACTTTTATTTTCTTAATTCCTCGTAATAATTAAACCCAATCTAGATGTAAATTTAGAGTTAACAAATTTATTCATTTCAGCGTTAAATTTCAATTTCATTATATTCGTAAATTATAAATAAAATTTGCAAAAAAAAAAAAATCCTTTTAATTGACTTTCATTTAATTATTCAATCTATTAGTATCCAATAGATGAGACTACCATTGGATCCATACTCTGTTACGTAAATATCTCCAAATTTCATCTAAATTTATATTTACGAAATTTTTAAATATTAAATCCATTTAATTGCATTAAATTATATTATCGTAATTTAAATTCAAATAAATAATTAAATGTTGATTCCCATTCTTTTTATGCAACAATCGTTATCCTATAAGCATATTTAACATTTGTTTACATTTCATTACACTGATACTTCTATATACATCTTAGATTTGTATCAACGGTTATATTAAAATGTGAAGCTTGTCAATTACGCGTATAAATTAAGGTTTTAAACTAAATTAACAAAATTTCCTAAGTCCGATCATTTTTTTACCAAATTTGACAATCCCTAACCATTGTACTACATTCCATATCAATGTAATATTTATTAGATTTTATTTCAAATTAACGTACAACTTAATTTCCCTTAATTGAGATCTGATTTCCAAATTTTAGTTTAACATACTAAATGAAATAAACAACATATAGATTGTTACCTATTTCCTTTACATGCCTTTGTAGGTTTATTACTTAACAATCACCGTTAAAAATCCCGTGTATACACAAATTTTATATTTTGCAATCACATCCAATCAATTACGTATTACTTTCCAGCAAGTAATATGATTACTTAGAGAACGTTGACTTATTCAATTACCATTTATTGAAATCCACATTAATTAATTTATTAAATGCTTACATTTATTTCTCTATATCCAATTTGTTTCAACTTTATTTACTTTAATACTAATCCTTTATTTTGGTTATTACTTATCAACTTGTTCTAACCTTATTACCTAAATTTCCGTTATTGTAAACCTTTATATTTTTTTATTTAAATTAAATTTTAAATTCCAATTCAATCAACCATTTTAACATGCAACTTATAATAACTGCTTACAAGTATAAATGGAATGATCAATTAGTCCAATATTTTCTTAATTTACATTAACATATTAGTTAATTCCCTTTAAATGAATTTATACCCATGTATAATACTTACCCCATTTCATTTATTGAAATTTATTCAAATTGCTAGTAAATAGGTTTTTACGTCACCATTTATATATTTTAATTTAGCGTTCATTTCAGTATTTGTTTATAAAGTTCTTTTTATTCCTACTAAATTTAATTACAAAACTCATTAATTCAACCAAATTAAATCCACGAAATTTACGGGTCGTTACACTCTCCCCCACTCAAAACTTTTCGTCCCCGAAAAGAAAAAGAAGGGAGAAGGAAGAATTAAATAAACAATACATCTTATTCAAAAAAATTAACTTATAAATAATAATTTACAAAATTTATTATTTTAAATAAAATATACCCATTTATAATCATTATATCTTTTATACTTAAATAAATAAAGTTTGGAAAAACATTTTCAAAATAATTTCTAAGTCCAAAAATTTACGAAAAATTTCGGTGGATTCTCCTTTGTACGGAGAGGCTCGGGAGAAAATATAATATCAAAATATAACAATTATATTACATATATTATCCAAAGTATTATATCTCAACCCAGGAAAATATATAAAATAGCGCTATAAACCGTAATCCGAAACGTACCTGTTTGTCGGGCAATTTACGCTTAATTTATGGAACCAAAAGCAGTAGCGATTGCTTTCATAACCTGCATTTCACTTGTAAAATCCAAAGGGTTAACAATTTATATAAAGTGAAATATTTAAGTGGTTTCAATCAGTAACAACAAATCAATACAACAACCATCAATTTCAGCAAACAGCATACACAACAAATACATAACAACCATTCAATCAAACAAACAAATAGTTGTTCGGGTTCAAAACTTTTAAATTGTACGAAATGAAGAATAAACTACTAGCGCATCATTTACTCAACAGTCTTAGATAAAACCAAATAGATTATTCATTCACCCAAATCCCATTTTAAAGTATCCTTGCCCAAACAACCATCAACTAAACAACAACAAATCCAAACAACAATCAACTTAACTTATTATTAATTTCATTTCATACCTTTGTTGTTTGATTTTCTTTTTACTTATACAGCGATTTATCTTTTTAATTTACATTTACTCATTAAATGTTTGCTTCATTTTTTTTTACTCATTACTTACAATTATTCAATCCCATTAACTCAGGTCATACCAGCTCCTTTTTATTTCATTATAATTATTCATTCATTTTTATTGCATGTCCTCCTTTTTTTATTACTTAATTTCATTTATTACAGTGTTCATTTTCCTACTAATTTTATTTATAAATAGCTTCAACTGTTTACTTAAGTTCATTATCATTCATTTATACTACTTCATTTCATTTATTTATCATTTTTTTATTACTAAATTCCATTTACAATACTTACTTTTCTATTTTAATTTGTAGTCTTTTCAATTTAAACTTAAGTTTATAACTCTATACCCCCAATTCTAATAAATAAAAGCAATTTATTGAACACTTTCATTACATACTTTTACTATACAAATTTCCATTACATTTCTTATTAAACATTTCAACTTTTAATATTTGGTAAGTTATGTATATGCTTTTAAAGAATGTAATTGAAAGTTATACTAGTTTTCTCATTTCTTTTAATTAATTCATTGTTCAATAAAAAAAATTACCCTTTTTTTAATTTAAGTTACAATTTCAACTTCCTTTTTATTTCCTTTATAACTTGGCATTAAATCTCTTACCTAAATTAGAGGTTTCAATTATTGATTACTTACCTTTCATTTCACTACAATAATTGAAACAATTAATTAACAGAAATTTAAGAATTTAATACCGGGTTAAATTTCAAATTATTTTAAAATAATAGATAAATATACTCTTACAACTTATATATCTCCAATTATATTTAAACAATTCAATATATATATATATATATATATATATATTAATCAAAAATGAATACTACAGTGGTCTTCCCCTTCGAAACTCGAAAATGAAAGTCGATGATGCGGCCGCCATCACCGAAATTATTTTCCAGCGACAGATACTTCTTTTAATAATATTATTATTATATTTCAAAATCATTCAAAAGAAGTTTCAAAAACCCTCGGACTTAAGATCTAAATTTCCAATTCCATTTATTTTATTACCAGCCTCATTTCAACTATTATTTATAAATTTTATTACCTAACAACTAATCTATTGCAACCAAATATATATATCATTTATAATTTTTTTTTATATATAGAAAATATAATAGACAAAATTATTTCATTCGCCTACAATAAAAACAAATATTATGTCGGTCTGTCCTATTAAGTGTTTAGAAATCCATATTGATGTCACGTCGTCTCATGCATCAACCAGAATTTATAGATACAAAACGAAACAGATTAACACAATATTAAAACCTTTTTATAACACTAACAAGTACGCTCTCTCATATATACACTCAGCGACTCCCATATGGTATTTCTACCCTATTAATAAAGAGTCAGACCCCACAAAGCTAAGGTTTATCACTAAACCAAAGCTTTGATACCAGATGTAACAGCCCGCCTTTTCGCACACTTTAAATCGACACACGTGCCAATTCAAAGCATACGGAAGGGCGGATTGTTATGGGGTAAATAAGAAAAACAGAGGAGGAAAAGAAGAAAAAACAAAACTGAATCTCACAGCGGAAGGATGAAATATTATAATCAAATATACAGTTTAAAAAACTATTTGCAAAACATTTGATTATATTTATATAATACATATCAGAGTTACACATACCAATAATAATGCAGCGGAACAGTATGAGTGTAGTGCAATACTATAAATAATAACAATACAAATCTTCATCTTCATCCTCCAGAGCTAAATCTTCAAATCCTGAAACGCTCGGACTGACCCGAGCGAATTGAAAAACAAAACACTCGAGTCAGAACTAAAAGATCTTATGTAAGTTAAATCAACAGGAATAAATATGAATGCAGTAACTTAAGAGATGCTCAGGATTTATATCTCCTAAGGATCCGTTAAACTATTTACTATATAGTATATTTCGCTATTATAATAGTGTCTAATGGTAAAATAAACATACTTTTAAATAGCATTAAGGCTTTACATTTTCCACCTTAACATGTAATAGTCCCAGTAGTCCATCCAATATCATAGTCCCTCCTGATCGGGAAGCCACCAGAGGATACCACACGTGCTACGGGAGAAATCCAAACTCGTACAAGGCTCGGTATGGTAGGTGACACGACACAACTAGGTAATGCCAGGGTAGATATACCAATTACGCTCTCGGGTCGGTGGTAACGCGTAGCGCGTAACAACCGCCCACCTCGAACAAACTCCCCCAAATCAAAGAAATCAAAAGTGAAGGTGGCCACCGAATCAATCCAAAGTCAGAGTATAGTATCGAAGGGAAGTGTCTGATCAGAGGTGCTACCTCATTAACCCATCGATCGCTCCTGTTTTAGCCACCTTATGCCAACTCACGGGAGTTGGGTCCACGTATTTACCTTACAGGAAACGCCACCACCAACCTACTTCATTCTGGAATCTCCACCACGTACACGGTTGTTAAAGTGGTTTTCGAAGTTGGCAGAGAGTATGACAACTTCCGATCCCGGTCTTTTCAACAACCAAACGTTATTATAACACCGCGGTCTCTTTTTTTTAAAACAGTTTATACTTTAAAACCAGAATATAATTATCCATTTCAAAACCCATAAATATGATATCATTTCCATTTCCAAAACAACTCATTTTGATTTTATTTTTATAAAACCCAAATCAATAATATCATTTTTATTTCAAATATATTTCTTTTCCAAAATCATACTGCTTTAAAATTTATAATATCCGGAAACCAAACATTTGAATATAACTTTCCAAACATAACACTTCGAAAATTCATAGCTTTAAAACCATAACTTCGAAAACTTGAATGGTTTGGATATTCAAACAGTATATAGAATAAAATAGTTTGAATTTAAAATAATTTTCGCGACTTCGCAATTTTATTCATTAAAAATTTTAGGTCTAAACCCCATAAATTTAGATTCACTTTGAGTTTCAATAAAACACTTCGATTTCAATATATTCAAACTTTAAGTATTTAACAATTTCAAAACTAAGGTTAGAAATTCTATTCAATAATTTATTGTCCTATTATTTAGTTTGAAGTATTCACAAAATAAATCCATAAAATAAAACTCAAATTTTTAACAATTAAGTATTTCCTTCAATTTATTTATACTAGAAATATTCATTTAATTTATCTTGAATAAAAATCCAGTTATAAATATCATACCTTTAAAATTTCCACTTTTAATAAGTTTACATCACTTATGGAGTTAAATTTTTAAATAAGCTCAATTCCAAATAAATTTCCAATTTATCTTCCAATCTTAATTGGTTTAAATCATTAAAACTTTATATATATACCATATCTTAAACCTATACTTGACCATATATTATAGATTATCAAATTCCATTATTCAACTTATATATTTTATTTAACAGATTTATACATAGCTTAAATTCAAAAATTTAACCATATATGTTTATATAAAATAATATTTATATAATATCCAAATTTAATATTTATTAAACCGTATCCTATCCAAACCATAGAAATCATTTTCAAAATAATTATTAATATAGACCGACGGTGTCTGTATAAAATTTTCTACCCTATGGTCAAGTGATACAGATATTTATCATTTCAATCCGTAATTTAAAATTAAAATTACGGTTATATATCATTTCAAACCGCAATCTCAAATGATATGAAATGCATAACAACTTGCAGTTAATATAAATAAACATCCATTCATCCATCAAAATCATACATCCATTTATCACAATCATCATCCAAATTCAACCAATACATCTATATATAACATATGATAAATAACAGGCATTTACTGGCAGTTTATTTTGCAAAATAAATTAACTGATAATTTAACTGGTAGTTTATATGCACAATAAATTTACTAATAATTTAACTTATCAGTTTATATGCAAAAATGAATTAAATAACAGGTAAATTAAATAAATGCTAATTAACTGAGAAAATGATGAAATATATGCCAAACAACTATAAATAAAATTTTAAACACATCATAAATCAATTTAACCAACATACGAAATCTTAGAAGTTGCGAGTGGGTTAAGACACTCACTTTTGAATTTAAATTGAATTTAAATCCAATTTAAACCCAAAATTTTGACCGTCTCTGAATTTGTCCAAACTAGCTTCATCAAGTCCAGAATTTCAATACGATCCTAACAAAAAAATCGCACGTGAAACGAAGTTCGTATGCGAGAGTTATAGCAATAATTGTGATTGAATTTTATTTTTTTTTAAAAAGAACACATTTCATACATGCCACGTCATCGCAATCATCTCCCTCCCCTACAGTAACGCACGCAACATTCCAGCACGCACGCAAATACCCTAACCAAGACGCACGTCGCCGAACCACTGATTTGCCATGCATCCCAAGGCAAACGCCGCCGCCGCCTCTCGAGCGCCCACTTCACACAATCACCTCTGCGACTTTCCCCCATACACGGCTTCAATCGGCATGATAAAACAGCAACCGCCACTTTTAACTAACCCTAGTCGAATTTTTGCCGCAAATCCGACCATCAATACGTCGAACAAACCATATAGATCGACTCCCCTCGGCTTCCTCTCCAAAACCCAAAAAGGGTTCGCCGATCCGACGACTTTGATTTCGACGATGATGAACGACCGAAACTTCTCTGATTTTTACCGGTCAAACGACAAACTAAATCGAAAAACGAATACCACCAGTGAATTACTCTAGTCGAGAGCTTTAACATATATTTTTTCCAAATTTTTCTGAGGACTTTGAATTTTTGATTTTGATTTTGGATTGTAATTGGATCTAGGGTTTGCATCCATTGAGGAAGAGGAAAAGTCGATGAAATTTTATGCACAGATAAATGAGAATAGGCATAGGCTATGGTTTAACATGGTATTTATAGGCAAATTGAAATAAAATATATGGATCGGGTTGATAGATATACGTGCTAACGCTAACGTGGCCCAAAAAGCCCGTTCTGACCCCGGAGCGAAATTGGGTAAACCCATATATCAAAAAAGACGTTTTAAAATATTCTGAACGCGATGGAAAAAGTTTCCAGTCCAAATGGCATCGTATGAAGAAGTTATGCTGAAAACAATATTTTCCGAATTGATTTCAATTGCATAAATTTCAAGGCGTTTCGAGTCCGTATGATCAAACGACAAGTTCGATTGCTACGAAACTTGAAACACTATTATAATTCACCGTTACGGATCCGATGAAACTTGTTTCGTCGAAATCCGAGTCAGTGGCCAAAATGGCTATTTTTATATTAATTAAATGAATTTACAACAAATTGATTAAATCAAATTTTCTATTTAAATTCTGAAATTGACAATCTTTATCACTTTTATTTTCTTAATTCCTCGTAATAATTAAACCCAATCTAGATGTAAATTTAGAGTTAACAAATTTATTCATTTCAGCGTTAAATTTCAATTTCATTATATTCGCAAATTATAAATAAAATTTGCAAAAAAAATCCCTTTTAATTGACTTTCATTTAATTATTCAACCTATTAGTATCCAATAGATGAGACTACCATTGGATCCATACTCTATTACGTAAATATCTCCAAATTTCATCTAAATTTATATTTACGAAATTTTTAAATATTAAATCCATTTAATTGCAATAAATCATATTACCGTAATTTAAATTCAAATAAATAATTAAATGTTGATTCCCATTCTTTTTATCTAACAATCGTTATCCTATAAGCATATTTAACATTTGTTTACATTTCGTTACACTGATACTTCTATATACATCTTAGATTTGTATCAACGGTTATATTAAAATGCGAACCTTGTCAATTACGCGTATAAATTAAGGTTTTAAACTAAATTAACAAAATTTCCTAAGTCTAATCCCTTTTTACCAAATTTGACAATCCCTAACCATTGTACTACATTCCATATCAATGTAATATTTATTAGATTTTATTTCAAATTAGCGTACAACTTAATTTCCCTTAATTGAGATCTGATTCCCAAATTTTAGTTTAACATACTAAATGAAATAAACAACATATAGATTGTTACCTATTTCCTTTACATGCCTTTATAGGTTTATTACTTAATAATCGCCGTTAAAAATCCCGTGTATACACAAATTTTATATTTCGCAATCACATTCAATCGATTACGTATTACTTTCCAGCAAGTAATATGATTACTTAGAGAACGTTGACTTTTATTCAATTACCATTTATTGAAATCCACATTAATTAATTTATTAAATGCTTACATTTATTTCTCTATATCCAATTTGTTTCAACTTTATTTACATTAATACTAATCCCTTATTTTGGTTATTACTTATCAACTTGTTCTAACCTTATTACCTAAATTTCCATTATTGTAAACCTTTATATTTTTTTATTTAAATTAAATTTTAAATTCCAATTCAATCAACCATTTCAACATGCAACTTATAATAACTGCTTACAAGTATGGATGGAATTATCATTTATTCCAATATTTTCTTAATTTACATTAACATATTAGTTAATTCCCTTTAAATGAATTTATACCCAGGTATAATACTTACCCTATTTCATTTATTGAAATTTATTCAAATTGCTAGTAAATAGGTTTTTAAGTCACCATTTATATATTTTAATTTAGCGTTCATTTCAATATTTGTTTATAAAGTTTTTTTTATTCCTACTAAATTTAATTACAAAACTCATTAATTAACCCAAATTAAATCCACGAAATTTACGGGTCGTTACAAAGGAAGTTGAGAGGCAATTAGATAAAAAGGTGAAAATCATAAGGTTTAATAGAGGTGGTGAATATTATGGCAAATATAATGAGTCAGGCCAGTGTCTAGGTCCATTTGCAAAATTCCTCGAAAGTCATGGCACATGTGCGCAATACACAATGCCAGGTACACCACAGAAAAATAGTGTAGCAGAAAGGCGCAATAGGACGTTAATAGATATGATTAGGAGTATGATGTCAAATTGTACACTACCTAAGAACTTGTGGTCGTATGCTCTCAAAACCGCTAATTATTTATTGAATAGGGTTCCTAGTAAAGCTGTTCAAAAAACTCCTTTTGAATTATGGACTAACAGGAAACCTGGCTTAAGACACCTGCGTGTTTGGGGTTGTCCAGCGGAAGCGAGAATTTATAATCCACATGAAAAGAAATTAGATTCTCGAACGATTAGTGGGTATTTTTTAGGCTACCCTGAAAAATCTAAAGGATATGTGTTTTACTGTCCTAATCATAGTCCAAGAATTATAGAAACTGATAATGCAAGATTCATTGAGATTGGTGAAGTCGGTGGGAGTACTGGAAGAGAAATAGTGGAAATAAAGGAAATAAGGATAAATGTTACATTGCCTAGAATAGTTCCTCCATCTACTATTACTCCAAATGTTGTTCCAGCTGTTGGAGAACAGCATGATAATGAACAACATATAAATGAAGAAGTACTTCCTAAAGGAAATGACTTACATAATGCTGATATGCATGAACCACAACAAGTAGCATTAAGAAGATCTCAAAAAGATCGTAGGTCAGCTATTTCTAATGATAATATGGTTTATATGCAAGAATCAGATTATGATATAGGAATCAATAAGGACCCAGTTTCGTTTTCACATGCTGTAGAAAGTAAAGAGTCAAAGAAATGGATTAATGCCATGAAAGAAGAACTAAAATCCATGCAACAGAATGAAGTTTGGGATCTCGTTGAGTTACCACATGGCTGTAAAAGAGTCGGATGCAAATGGGTTTTTAAAACCAAACACGACTCTAGTGGTAATGTCAAATGGTATAAAGCTAGACTTGTTGCTAAGGGTTACATTCAGAAAGACGGTGTTGATTACAAGGAGACATTTTCTCCTGTTTCGAAAAAGGACTCACTAAGAATAATAATGGCATTAGTAGCACATTATGATTTGGAATTGCATCAAATGGATGTGAAAACAGCCTTTCTGAATGGAGATCTTGATGAGGATGTTTATATGGATCAACCTGATGGTTTTTCTGTAAAAGGTAAAGAACAATTAGTGTGTAAACTTAAGAAGTCAATATATGGCTTAAACAAGCATCCCGGCAATGGTATATAAAGTTCAATACCATTATTATATCTTTTGGTTTTAAGGAAAATACGGTTGATCACTGTTTATACCAAAAGATCAGTGGGAGCAAGTTTATTTATCTAGTCCTTTATGTTGATGACATCTTGATTGCTGCAAATAATTTAAGCATATTGCATGAGACTAAGGAATTTCTCTCAACGAACTTTGAAATAAAAGGTATGGGAGAGGCATCCTATGTGATTGGAATAGAAATATTTCGTGATCGATCACAAGGAATATTGGGATTGTCTTAAAAGGATATATCCAAAGGATTCTAGAGAGATTTGGAATGAGTAAGTGTTCACCTGGAAAAGTTCCTGTACAGAAAGGTGATAGATTCAATCTCATTCAATGTCCTAAGAATGATGTTGAACGAAAGGAAATGGAATCAATTCCATATGCATCTGTAGTTGATAGCCTAATGTATGCTCAAAAATGTACTAAACCGGATATCAGTTTTGCGGTCGGTATGTTAGGGACGTATCAAAGTAATCCAGGAGGGAACATTGGCAAGCTGCGAAGAAAGTGTTAAGGTACTTACAAGGCACGAAAGATTACATGCTCATGTATAGTAGATCCAATGAGTTGGAGGTGATTGGATATAACGATTCAGATTTTGCTAGATGCATCGATACTAGAAAATCGACTTTTTATTACCTGTTTATGTTTGCTCAAGGAGCCATATCATGGAAAAGTGCGAAACAAACTATCGTTGCTTCATATACTATGGAGGCAGAATTTGTGGCATGTTATGAAGCCACAATTCATGCATTATGGTTGTGGAACTTTATTTCAGGACTTGCGATTGTCGACACCATTAACAAGCCGCTGAAAATTTATTGTGATAACTCTACAGCAGTGTTTTTCTCAAAAAACGACAAGTACTCTAAAGGTCCAAACATATGGAACTGAAGTATCTTGTTGTGAAAGATAAGGTTCAGAAACAAAGAGTGTAAATCATGCACATCAGGACAGAACTTATGATTGCAGACCCTTTGACGAAAGGGTTACAACCAAGACAATTTAAGGAACATGTTCAAAGAATGGGTCTTGGTTGTATTAATAATAATTGATATGTGACATTCTGAGCTCCTTTGTGTGTTTCTGATATACAATTATGTGTCTCTTGTTTTAATGTGGTAGTATGTACTTTATGTAATTTTAAACAAGAAAGAGTCTTATAAAGATATCATGTTTAATCATTATGATATAAGACATTATGTGGACATTATGCTGTTTTATATAAATTATGAGTATAAAATGATGGATTGTTGGTATTGTAGTATATGGAAGGGAATGCATTGAATTAATAATGCACAACCGCCATAACTCTCAGCAATTTATCATAGTAGGATGTTCAACACTTGATATTATGAATAATCGGGTCAAGTGGGAGAATGTTAGAAAACTGCTATTAGGAACTGCAATCGTTTCATTTACTTTTAACGTTATGCAGTTTCTAATCTTAGTATGACCCTATTAATTAGGTCATAAATAGAATGTTTCATTTACCTTTAACGTTATGCAGTTTCTAATCTTAATGTGACCCGATTAATTAAGTCATAAATAGACCATTCTATAATTAGAACATTTGGTCTGTGATTAATCTAAAGCATTGAATTGGTATATGATGGACGTACCAGATTTAGAGTTAAATGTTATAAAAAGTATTGGGTCCTCTCTCTCCTGGTATGTAGATGTATTCTTCTCCATCAAGAAACATATAAAGAAATAGGGTTAAAGAGAGAAACCGAATTCTGAGAAAAAGAGTAATTTTTAGAAGTCAGAAGAAGAAGATGACAGCCATTACAGCTTCCACTGTTAATCAAGGTACGTCATCTTAAACAAAACAAAACAAAAAAAATCATATTAAGCTTTGTTTGTGAAATATTCGGTATTGGTGATCCTTGGGCTATTACTTGAATTGTTCATCATTAATCATGAAAGATTGAACAGTAAAGAATTTCTGGCATGTGAGACTATGACTTGTTGAACAAACTCAAGGTCAAAATCCCAAGACAGACGAGTACTAAAACCTACTAGTGAAGTCGAAAGACTTCTATGTTTCATCTTAGGATTTGAAGGAACATAAAAGACTAGTGTGAGCCTTATTAGGAAGATGAAATGGTAATATTTAGCCTTTCTAGTATTGTAAGAACGTTTGTTGCGTATAATTAAAATAATATACTTTGATAAATTTATGCATTAAATATGATTGATAAAATGTTTATCAATTAGAATACACAAAGGAACTGAATTATATATTAATAAAGAGATATACAATACAACAAAAGGACCCTTTAACAGCGTTTAAAAAGGCTATAAAAGGCTTTTAAAGTGTTTATAAACACTGTAAATCAACATGTTGTAATAAATCAATGACCTATATTGCAACAGAAGAAATGTAAAAAAAAAACATATTTTTTATAGTGTTTTCAACATGCTATAAAAAGTCTTATTAATGGCGTTCTTAATCTGCTATAAAAATTTTGTTATAAATCAATGACCTATTGTTGCAAAAAAAGGAAACGCAATAAAAAAAACACGTTTTTATAGCGTTTTCAACATGCTATAAAAAGTCTTATTAATGGCGTTCTTAATATCTTATCAAATTTTTTACCAGCGTTTTAAAAATTATTTTTGCAGTACGTACATATCCATTATCCCATTGTAATCGACAAATTTACTTAAACACAATGTATCATTTCACACAATCATATAGATCACATTAAATGAAAAATAACTAATCATTCAAGATTCACATAGAATAATGCATAATATATCGTAATATTTAATGAACATTACATTAGAAGTGTAAATAATAAAAGTGATAAAAAAGATCGTACTACACATGACAATTAAATGTGCAAATCAAAAAAGTTGTTACTTTAAAAGAACTTCAAATCGCTAATATACCGCAGCATGTTGCCATTTGTATGCACCATAGATGGGTAATTATCTATAAATAAATTCAACAATTAGCAATTATAACTATACATACTTACATATATATGTGTGTGAAATTTAATTATATAAATTTAAGAAATTTATATGGAACTTAATTAATTTATATGAAACTTGATTAACTTAGTTAATTTTTATAAAATTAAATTGATTTATATACGCTTTATTTAATTTTATAAAATTTAGTTAATTTATATAATCGTATGGAAACGATATCAATAATATATGGAATTTCCTGAAATGGACGTAAATTTTGTTAACAATACTTTATTCAACAATTGCATGTGCATTGTTATAAACTTATTAATTTTTGTAAAACTTAATTAAATTTTATAGACTTATTTAATTTCAAAAACAGTTGGCTTATTCAATTATTATAAAACTTAATTAACATAGTTACTTATTTTAAACTTTGTTGATTTGTTATTGTTATTATATTATTATTATATTGTTATTTTATTATTATTATAATAATATTATTATTATTCTTCTAAGTTTAGTTAACTTTTATAAACTTAATTAATTTATGTAAAACTTAGTTAACTTGGTTAATTTTTACAAAAAATAGATAATTTTTATAAAACTTAGTCAATTTTTATAACAATTTAACAAAGATTTCAAAATAGGGAGCATGATTTTTATAAAATTAATTTTATAAAACTTAATTAAATTTTATAAATTTATTTAATTTAAAAAAATGGTTAGCTTATTTAATTATTATAAAACTTAAGTAACTTAGTTTTATAATATTATTTTATTACTACTACTATTATTGTATTATATTATTCTTCTTCTTTTAAATTTAGTTAATTTAATTAATTTTTACAATCAGTTAATTTAATTAAAAAAATTCAAATTTTGTTGATTTTTATAAAACTCAATAAACTTAGTTAATTTTTATATAACTTTGCTAATTTTTATATCCTTTAATTAATTTTTATAAAACTCCCTCAATTAACTTGGTTGAATATTTATAAGACTTAATTCACAAATTAGTTAAATAATTTTAGTTAATTATTATATAACTTAGTTAAATTTTATAAGAATAATAGTTAATTTTTATAAACTTTTAGTTAATCTAGTTAAATTTGTATAAAACTTGATAACGCAGTTAACTTTTATAAAAAAATTAATTTTAATTATTTTTTATATAACTTAGTTATCTTAGTTAAATTTTTAAACTTAGTTAATTTTCATAAATTTATAAAATTCTACTAATATTTGGATAATAATTTAATTTTATAAAACTTAGCTAATTTTTAGAAAATTATTTAATTTTTATAAAAATTGGTTAATGTAGTTAATTCTTATAAACTCTGTTGCTTTTTTATAAACTTATCGGATTTCATGAATTTTCGACGCACCTCCTTTGCACGGTTAGTGCTTTCCCGCACGCTCCAACTCAATATACATTTACACGGTCAAAACAAGATCATTTTTTTATCATATATAACAAATATACTTTATAATAGCGTATACATTCAAATGCATAAATATACACCTTTTATTAGCAACTATAGCTAGCAATCTTTTATATAGCAAAGGAATGTTTTATGTACCTATATAGCAAAGTAAAAGGGAATAATTATGATGCAAATCCATAAAAGAGTAATGTAATTATGCAAAAAGTGCAAATGCCAATACTACCAATCAATATCTTTGTTCTCTAAATCACATTTGTTTCCTACCCATATCTTTGCTACAATGGTATTGAAAAGCGCTGCATAAAATTGAAAAACAACGTCATTATGTTTCTTATTAGAATCATGGTAATATCACTCGTATTAGTTGATGCATGCAACTGCTCATAAGTTATGTAGAGCTGATTACATATACCGTGTAGCTACTCCTTATTGTCTGGATTGCTCTTCTAATTTTCCTTTGAATAATTATCCTGCCTCAATCACTAGTTTTAAACGGATCCATCTTAGAAATAATAGCTATTGTTCAAGAGTTTCTTCTAATATTGGAATGAAATATTGTTTGAGAAATGAACTTTTCCTGCTTTTGCGCTCTTCAAAAATACACTTAAAAGTGCAAAACTTCTCCCATTGACCAATAATTTTGTAACTATTATGGCTCATTGGATTTCTCTGTATTGGATCCGATGTAGTGATTTATGCTAATTTATGTAGTCTTGCGGTTTTAAGTTATGGAAAAGAAACCCTTCTGTTAATGAAACAACAATATATCATAAACCCTTCTATATTGGATCCAATGTAGACTGAATAATATCAAAATGGTAATAATATTTGAGATAGCAAATGTAACGATCGCGATTTTATAAATTTATCCTATAACTCCAATGATTTAATCTAGAAACATCCATTTATAAAATCCTTTATATAAACCATTAATAATCATATCTTCCCAAAAACCAAATTTAACTATTTTATAAAAACCTATTATTGTTAAAAATTTCTTTTAAGTTATATTTCATAAAAATATAAATTTTTAAAACATAAAATTTTATCCATCTATTTATTTTAAAATTTAATCAATTCAAATTTTTTAATAAACCATATTCTTTGAAAAAATCGATTTAAAACCCCTTTTAAATTCAAAACCGTTATTTTTAATTTTAAAAATTTGAATCCGATGATGCAACAGCATTAGATGGTCAATCACGGGAATAACATCATATATCAATGTGATTATCAACAATCAACATAATATTCATAAACAAATAAATATGTGAGGAATCCAGTTGGATCCCTCCAACCTGTTACCCTGCATCCACAGACGTTAGCACAATACCAATTTCAAATCACCTTAACCATTGAAAACTAATTTCAAATCACCTTAACCTTATATACCTTTTGAAACAAATTTCAAACCACCAAATAAATCTTTACCGATTTATTTTAACTTACGTTCCAAATTCGTAAATTATATTTTCATATTTAAAAATAAATCAACATTTATTTTTAAACAAATTTCCCTTCATATATATAAATTCCAAAGTGGATTTAAATTCCAAGCATCTACTAGCATACGATTCCCAAATCGATTTCAAGTTATTTGCTTTCAATTACCTTAAAGGTGAATTCACAAAAACCGTTCCATTTCATATTAGAAAACCATTCCCATGCTTATTTTAAAAATAAGTAATTCACAAATTTATTTATTTTCAACAATTTGGAAATACTCAATATACTTAAGTTACCGTTAAGTATTTTATTCCATTCTCTTTAAGAAAACATTCTTTTATTCACATTTATTTGGGTCAAAACGGATGTTGCGTAAAACATCGTTACGATAACCCAAAAACACTAGTATATGGATTTGAAATTAAAAATAGGTATATAAATCCAATACTATACAAATTATCCCCTTCTGTTTCTCGAAAACGTCTATTTCAACAATCAATGTTGAAATCTATGTTTTCAATACTCAATACATTTTAAAACACCTTTAATTCGTTTTAAATTCCATTTAAAACATTCCTTTCCCAAAAACAAACCCATTTTATTTAATAATCTATTCGATATTCAAAATAGTGAATATAGCCCACTTAACAAATTCCCATATTTCAATTTATCAAATTCGATGGATTTCAAATTTATAAACATAGTTTATAAATTCCATTTCTATTATAAATTTTAGTCTATGTTAACTGCTATTTCCAAGTATTTTGGTTTCTTATAAACAAGGATACAAGAATATTTCTTTTTATCGCAAGAATTCATTTTACTAGCAGACAAAATGAACTCATTTTACTAGCAAACAAAATGCATTTTCTAATTGGATTATAAATGTTGTGAGTAATTATTGTTGGGTTAAGAATATTACTAATATAATAGGTCGCCAATGTTGTAATTAGGTGTTTGCATATCTAGTGACCGGTGATATTGTATTTTTATTTTTATTTGTTGTTACATTTCTCCTAGCTTATCTAAACACAATGTTCACTATTGACCTGTTATTTATTGCATATGATTTCTGATTCTATTGCATATGCTAGAATATAACATATAAATTGTAATTAGGATGTTTGTTGCAATATAACAATATTTGTACGATGCAATGAGGTGGAGATATTACTGATATAACACATTTGTTGCATATGCTGGAATTCCTTATTAGACATATTGCACTTTTCAATTATTTATTTATTATTTAAGTATTTTATAGGCTTTCTAAACTAAGAGTTCTTAGTAGTTCTAGTTGCAAAATTACAAAAACATCCTAAAAAAATTATTTTCTAAATCAGTTAACTTTTACTGCAATTATGATTCAAACACTGAGAATGAGTGCAGTTAAAAGTAAGTTTTGATGTAGTGTGTGAAGTTACCTACTATAATATTATGAAATCAATGTCAGAAGCAGAACAATAGAGCTAGAAAGTCAGCGGGGTTTCAATGGTTCTAATTTGGATATTTAAGTTGTGGAGACATAAGATATATAAAATAAATTTAATCCTAGTCAAATATCAATCATTTCATGCAGTGTTAAAACTTAAACTTTTGTGTTCTTTGTGTTCTATAGGATAAACAAATGGAAGGAATGAACCAAACAAATGAAGCCGAAGAGTATTGAAACACTACTGACTAGTTGAGATGCTGCTAACCACTGACCAATACTGTAGCAATATTAGACCAAAATATGTGCTAAATGCAGACTAAGTGAAACAAAGTGTAAACAAGCTGAAACAAAATATGTAGTTAAACACTTGACTGGCTAGAGATGATTGAGTGAATGTTGATGAAACAAAATGAGGACCAAAGTTACCTCGACAACTACTATAACAGGTAACTGAAATACTACAACCAATAGTGCACCAAATATGCTATACAACATGTGCATAATAATGAGAAGCTTAAATACAAACTGAAGTGGATACCTGATATATTCAGAAAAAGCTGCTGACGCAGAATGTGGTTGAAGGTAGATGCATGCTGATTGTGGCAGTAGTTGAAGGTAGTAGCATAACTCTTAACTAAAAAAATGTGTTTAGCTGTGCATAGAGCGGTCTAGTCAAAACAGCAGCAAACACTGACAGAGACAATGGAGTAGCAGGAGCAGAATTGACTAGCTTGTGATGTTGCAGCAAGATATAGTAAGCTTTGTCAACAAAACAATGGTTGATGCAAGAGCGAGCTGAAGCAGTGGAACAAAAAGTATGTTGAGTTATAAGAATAAAACAAGATAGAGAAAACAAAAAAAAATTAAAGCACTATCATAAAACATAGCAGATTGAATAATACATCTAAAAGCATGAGTTATAGAATTTTTTGGAGCATAATACTCAAGTTTTTACAGTTATAATTTTTAATCCAAATCGAAATCGATAAAATAAAGTTAAATCGGTAGGTGTAATTATGTGTTAACTTAATAGATACTCTTTTCTTTTTAACTAAATTTATGTACTAATAGACTAGAATTAACCCATTTGTGCTCTGATTGAATTCAAGTTTGCAAAGTTGGATTCAAAGCACAAAATCAAGATCATTGTTTATTGATTACTAATATATCGCAGCATGTTTCTATTTGTATGCACCATAGATCTGTAATTACCTATGAAAAAGAAATTCAACAATTAGCAATTTTAATAGTAATATAAAAAACAGGTAAATGAACTTAGTTAGCTTGGTTAATTTTTTTAAACCTAGTCGATCTTTATAAAAATTAGTTAACTTAGTTAAATTTATATTAAATTTAATTAATTTATATATAAACATAATTAATTTATATAAATTTTATTAACTTAGTTAATTTTTATAAATTTTAGTTGATTCATACTAGCTTAAGGAAGGGAAATCAACCAACCCAATGAATCCATTATGATTGAGATCAGCGGCAAACAAATCTTCAACAGTCAAATCTCTCCGTAGCACCAACTTTGTTATTCTTCTATGTATTTTATCAATTCTTGCCTCTGCTAAATATAAAGAAGCTCGTGTGACTGCAAGCGTTGATATCAACAATCAAAATGAAGCAAATACTCTTCCTTGCAATGTTTTAAATGCTCTATCACTATACCCAACTGTTGTAACTGACATAACTGACAAATATAATGAGTCCATCAAATCTAAATCCTTTATACAGTACAACGCTAATGTTCCTGCACCAATACAAAGAATCACTACTCCAATTGCAAGCCCATTATTCCCAGATTTATTTTACCGCTTAGTTGTGCTCGATTTGATTCTGTTATAACAGTTAATGTACCTTATCTAGCAATACAGAAATCATATTAAATAAAAAAAATGAAAATTGAAGCACTAAATTCAGGTATTGTAAGCAATTCCTTTAAAATTAAGTTGCAAAGCTGAACTTCAACTTATTCAGGATGTCGCACAGTAAGCAAAATTTACTAGCGGTCCCAAAAACATAAAGTAAATGACCTGAACAATCAATCATGATTGCAATCAATACAAGTATAAAAGAATTATCCATTGGAAGTGGATTAAGTTTGTTACACCATTTTTAGAATGCCTAGTGTGCACATAAATTGTGGAAAAAATATCTATTTTCCAATCAAATTTCATTGACAAGACTATCAAACCAATTATTTCGAGTTCAATAATGTTAATCGAAAATCCAATCATCTAAATGACCAAACATTTGGTTACTCCACAGGACTACGAATAAAAAAACTGTTGCAGGATTCTGTAATTTATATATGTTACATATTTCTGAAGAAAAAACACACTTTCCATAATCTATACCTTGTAGTTTACCTATCATCAGAAAATTCTTAATGCAACATTTTCCAGTTACTACATAGCTACCATCATCTTATATGTATATTGATCACAATTGCTCTGAGCTCATAATACTTCATATTTACCTATCATCGGAAAATTCTTAATGCAATGTTTTTCGGTTACTACATAGCTACCATCATCTTATATGTAAGTCGATCATAATTGTATAGATTAATCACAATTATATAAGCAGTATTAGAAATAGAAAAGAATATCTTCATCCAAATTCGCATTCTCCCTTTCTCGGCATCAAATATATAACTGACAGCCGCAGCTCCAGCCCTGGCACTAGTAGTTAGAGGATACCTTTCTAAGTAGAGATTCACAATCTTTTCTTTGCAAACAAGCCAAATTAACCATTTGCTGAAGGAGCTTCTATGAGATGACTTATAATCTTGGTGAGAGAGAGGATCGAAGATGAGAGGAGTAAAGGCAAGAGGTATCAAATTGGAAAGAGAGATTCTTTTTTAGGGTTAGTTCATTCTTTCATTTGGGTTTTCTTCGTTTCGGGGAGGAAAGAGTGAAACAGAGAAAGGTGAAATGAGCGGCTTTCAAAATATGTCATAAAATTTCACTGAGTAGCAAGCGAGAACAATTTACAGCAACCCATTATTTACTTTTGTTTAACTAAACGAGGAACGAAAGCATTCAATGTTAAAATGCTATTTTTTAAAACTTTATGCAATGAATAAGGAATTTTTTGGTAGTGATAAATACTTACCAATATTTTTTTGCATGTTTTCTCATGCAAGTGCCTAATAATACAACCACTAAATATGTTCGTAACTTGATCGTTTATGAGTTTACTTGCCCTGAGAATGTGTATTGTCTTCAATGAGTTTCGAACTCTAAAAGCAATACAAGAATATGGATATTAGATCCATATGTGATCATATATAAATGTTATATGGTGAATGGTCACGGTTCGTAATTTACGAAACCTTGATGAAATTAGTTCATTGAAATAAGCAAGTAAATTATAATGTGAGATCGTGTATTCACTATGATTGATTAGAGTAATACTCTTGTTGGGCTAAATGTAACACTAGACCAGAGATTACAAGATAGATCTAAGAATTCGATCACTTAAATGCCAATTTGATCAGTTTACGTATAGTGCAATTTACTTGATATGTAAAGAGTTCGTTATGATATTGTAGTGAGGATTCCCTTAAATGGTTCGGCCATTTAGAAAGGAAATCGAATTTGTAAGAGAGGATGTAACTTAAGGCACAGTTAGGACGAAGAGAGTGAATGGTCACTTCTATATTTCATAAAGAAATTCAAAAATGAGAATCGTAAAATAATTATAAATATTTAACATTGGAATGAGAAATATGATTTCTATTTCAAAAATATTTTTATATAGAAAATTGTTTTCTATGATATTTATTTCTTTGAATTTAAGATACTCGATCTAAAAATTCTCAACTATAAACTGGTTATAATAAATGCAATAAATAGGCTATATTAAGTAGTTTAATGGAGCTTCACTTTTCATATTTATTATAGTAATGGTGGAAGTAGTTAGAGCATTCCATTTATAACACTTATTGGTCGCATCAAGTTACGAAAATTGTTTTTGTAAAACATACCAAATGCGACGACCCGCCGTTTTGGATAATTTAAGTCGACAATAAATCAAAAATATCTAACTCAAACCATCCAAAAAAGCAGATTATTAATGGGGTTTAATAAAAAAATAAGAAGAGAATAAAACATTAACGAGAATCTCACAACGTAATGACAAAATATAATAACAACATAAATAGTTCATGAAGCTGTTTTACAATAAATTTAACTTTCATTTTATAACATAATCAGCGTAAATCAACAAACATACCAAAATAATATAGCAGAATAATACTAATAAATAAGATCACCAATCTACATCTTTATCTTCAAGGAATAATGTCTTTGAATACTGAAATTCTCAAGCTGACACGAGCGTAATGAAAAGATAAAACACTCACGTCAGATCTAAAAATTCTTATGTAAGTTAAATCAATATCATGAGAAATAAGGGTACAAGTAACTTAGGAGATGTTATGGTGTTTTCCAACTCATAAGGATCCATTAAACTACTTATATATAGTAAGATACGCTATATGTGTAGTGTCTATCAGTAAAGTATTAAAATAACGCTAAGGCTTTACATTGATCCCTCTTAACACATTTTTAAGCAGGTAGTCTATGCAGATCCTGTAACACAACCACTAACGTCGGTAGCCAATGAGTTCCATATAGGTACCATACTAAAACAAAATCATAATGTGCTCCTATAAGGATAATCGTATGACAAGGCACATGAGGTAATACCCAAGGTAGGATTCTACCAATTCACTCTTTCTAATTGGTCGTAGCACATCGCTGCAACGACTACCGACCGAGTCCATCGCCCTCAAAGTTAAATCAAGATGCACCGATTAAGTCGGCATCAATATAGTAATACAAAGAGGTGATGGCCCCTAAAGGTAGCTAACCCCTTGGCTAGACATAGGCTCCTGTTTTAGTCATTTCAAATTGAAACAATTGTCAGGGTCATCCATTATCATTCTCTTTCTTCATTCCAGTAAACGTCGCAAATTCAACCTATACATTCTAGATAACATCCAACACGTACATGCTTATTAAAGTGGTTTTGGTAGAATGACAAAGAGTGTGCCATTCATCTGGCCCACATCTCTTTAATAACCAATTGTCAATTTTACACACCGGTTTGTTTTTTTTAAATTTCAAGAACGAATCATACTTTATATCAAAATATCAGATTCACTTGAAAATCATTTCGAATTCAAAAATAGGTTATAATTCCATGTCAATACATTCGTATTTAAATTAAATGATTTAAATCTAAATCATTCCCACTTTTAAAATAGTTTGAATATTGGAAATAGTTTGAATAATCAAAATAATTTTGAAGATTGAAAATAGTTTTGAATATAAAAATAGTTTGGGTAATTAAAATAGTCGGAATAATGAAAATAGTTTTAAATAATTAGAATAGCTTTGAAGATTGAAAATAGTTTTGAATATAAAAATAGTTTGAATAACTAAAATAGTTTGAATAGTGAAATAGTTTGAATAATTAAGAATGTTTTTGAATATTTAAAGTGGTTTGATAACAAAAATAGCTTTAAGTATAATATCCAAATCAAAACGAGTTCAATTTTTCGACTTCCAATTCAAGTCAACTTCATGTCCAAAATTCAATTTAAATCAACCTAAATTCAAAATGATTTCAAACTTTACTTCAAATTCAATTTAAACGATTCCATTCAAATGGTTGAAAGTTTCAATTCAAACTCTCATTTAAAATAAATTAGTTTTAAATCCATTTCTGTAACGACCCACTATTTTGGACCACTCAAATCGAAAATAATCCACACATGTCAAACTTGAATAATTCAAAATAACAGATTGTAAGAAATTTTGAAGCAAATAAAATCATTCGCAGAATCACAGACATAGAAATATCAGAATACTCGCAGCGGAAATAAAATACCATATACATAAACAACAATATAGAGACAATAGATACCGAATATGTACAAAATCTTATAGTAAAATAGATACAATAGAATTCAGGATACATAAACAACAATATAGAGACAGATACCGAATAGGAACTAATTGGAAGAAGTAGACAAATAGTTAGACAAATAAGCTCCAGCAAAACTCTAGCTCCAGAAGATGAATCCAAAGCTGTGATTCTCAGGCTGACCCGAGTGTAAAGTAAAACACAAACACTCGAGTCAGGACATACATACGTATACAATGTAAACCAACTCAAGTGAACTGTAATAGCAATATACAATAACTTAAAGGATGCTTGGAATCATCCATCCTTTAAGGATCAGTCAAACCATCAATTAAGTAGTAATAAACATCATCCTAGAAATATCCATATTAAAGTAAACAATGCAAATAACCGTGCTATTGTGACTAGGGTAGCGTAGAGCTTAAATTAAAGGTGTGCATCAAACAATCACTAGGAAATCAAACCACATACAGAGAAGTACACCGGTGGTTATAAATTTCAAAATCATTTATAATTTCGAATTAAAATCATTAATTTAAACCATTAAAAGTGAAGTCATTATTCCTTCAAATCAAAAATTCAATTCCTAAAAATTTAGCCTTTTCTGAGCTCATTTATGCAGTTAAACACTTCAAATATTGAAATTTCAGCTTTTCGCAGCACTTAGAAAATGCTACGGTAAGTTATAATTGAAAACAATTCACCTCAGCAAAGACAACATTTAAAAACTGCTGCAATAGTTCAGTTTTAGTTTATTTTCAGAAACGATAGCATTTCTGAAGTGCTACTAAATAAATTTCCAAATTTATAATAAAATTCAGAAACAATTAAACTTCAATTTTTAATCATTTTAACTTATAAAAAAAAAAATCATATTTTTCCACTTTAAAAAAGTTCATTTGAATACCTTTAACTTATGATTTTCTAAAGTAAAATTTTATACATTAATTCAAAAATCTCAATGTTTTGCTTATTAAGGTCAATATACAATTTTCCCAGCTTTCGTTTACTCTACACATTGATTTAATTTACCATTTCATAAATTAAATTAAATTTCCATTTTATTTTCTTAGCTTAACTTTTATTTTTAAACCAAACTTCACATTTCCAAGTCAAGTTATATTTCAAATTACAGTTTTTAACTATCCAACTATTCAACATTTTAAACTAATGACATAAATTCAAAATACACTGTAAGTTGCTTAACTTTATTTTACAAATAACTTGATATTTTCTTTTAATTTATATTTATCCAATTCATACATCAATTTTATAAATTACCAATTTAAGATTATAATTCCAATTTTTTTCTTAAATTCTCATTATTAATTTAAATCAAACTTTCACACTACAACCCAAACCATCTATTAACTTATACCATTTTACCTTTTAGAAAATCACTGTTTAACCATTTTAAATCCAATATAAATCAAAGTTCATATTTTTTTTTCTTTCATTTATAATACATGAATTTATGGGAAATCATATTTTGAAATCAACTATGGGTGCGGATAATATTTCACACCTCAATCAAGTGATACGGAAATTATCATTTAAATCCGTAATCAGTAAAATTTTTGGGTTTTGATTATTTCAAACCCGAAATCCCAAGACAAATACAAATAAATAAAAATCACTCAGGCCTATCATTTCGGCCCTAAATGATTTTTCCTATTCTAAAGTCCGTTCGGTTATGTATCATTTCAACACATAGTGATTCTATTCTACACAGAACTTGCAGTGTGAGAAACAGAAATAAATACACAGTATAACAGAATAAAACATAACAGATGATGAGACAAGTTTATAACAGGGTTTAACATCATATAATTAACATCACATGCAGGTAGAACATGATATAACAATTTTACACATTCACTTGTTGTCACTTCACTAATTATATAAGTATAAATGTCATGAGTGAAAACTCAACTTTTATGCTGGAGTTAGCAAATCAAAACACACAAACGAATTCCAGAAAGCACGATACAACTTTTGATTTGAGTGGGGAGAGAGAGCCAAGATTTAAATCTTGTATTCAACAACAAAACAAAGCCATAAATAAATAAAAATTCAATACAACATATATTAAAACAAACTTGGAAATAAGAAGCAAAAATAAAATAGAATGCTTTTGCCATGCTTTCAACCTTCAAGTGATTGGCCTAGGGTTCATGTGGTTCGATCATGGCTGGACAAAGGCTTGATTTTGGGTCTGGTTTGGCACATATAAGCATGGCTACATGGAGTAGGAAGTGGTAGAGGGGTTACACATGAGAATACAAGGGTTTAAGGCACTAAAGTGGAGTTTTGTTCACACTTTGGGCTCGACCAAAAGTGATGTGGGCTTGACCATATGGGTGCAGGTCTGAACAGTGGTTGAAATGATGGCTAGTAGTGGCATCAAGGTGGCGGCGACGGCTGTAGGTTACGGCCATGGTGGAAAAATGAAGTTGGTGATGAACTAGGCTCGGCTATGTATTGGTTAAGGGATTTTCAATGCTTTTGTATGGAGTTTTTCTCCATGGATTGCACGACCTTGCTGGTCATAGGAGGAGGGGAAGTTTTTGCCGTGGATCATGGGGAGAAAGAGGATGTGGTTGGTGAAGGAGTGGAGGCTATGGTCGAGTAACATGGAGAAGAAACCAAGGCAAAAACATTGAAAAATTAATAAAAAAGGAACAAAAAGTAAAAGAAAAAGGAGGCCATTGCTTACTCTTTTTTTTAGATCTGAAGTGCCTTGCAAAATAAAGATGGGAAGAGATTTTTCACATGATATAGGCAGATAGGAATCAAGGAAATAAACGGCAACAAATATGGAGGAGCTATGGTATGAAATTAATGGATGGAAAGATAAAGATGTAATAAATCAAAACGTAACGCATGCCTTTAATTAAAAATAGGTAACATATCTAAATTTGATTTGTTTCCCATATATTTAATAAAATATATGCCAAAGAAATAATTCAATAAATACATACTGTTTATATAAACACTATAGAAATAAATAAGAAAACGTTTATAGAAATGTATAAATTAATTCCTATTTACATCATTGTATGTTACTTAATTTACAAAGTATATATCCAAATTAAATGGAACAAAAATGGACAAATGTTGTAAACATATACATAACATGTAATGTTACATATACACACACAATTATACCATGATACATCAACCAAAAATATTATTTATATTAATTAAAATAAACAATTTTGTTAAATAAAACAATTTACACATAATAGTATAAAAAGCATAACTTTCACAATACTAATCGGATTTCAATGAAACGAAAAGCAGTATTCTTGAAATTAAATCTATTTTCATAATAAATGATAAAATTAAAAAATTCAAATATTTAAATTTTAAATTTAATGACCATTTGACCAAAATCCACTTTTTTGGAAATATTCCATTTATTCAGGTTTAGAATTATAATTCACATAGAAAACAAAATTTATATTTACAATAATTTTTTTATTCATTTTAAATAAATAAAATAAAGTTTTTAAATTAGGAATTTCAGCTAAAATAAATAAAATATAAAATAATCACAAAATACAGGGTTGTTACACTCTCTCCCACTCAAATCTTTTCGTCCTCGAAAAGGAACGAGGTACGGAAAACACAGAAAAAAATAGAATTAAATAGGACTAAGACAAGATGACAAGAAGATTAAAATTATACCTGATAACTTTTGTTATAGTTAAGTTTAACAAGGTGGAGAATATAAATAGCTAGAAGGGAAAATAGGTTGAAAGACAAGGATGAACCATTATTCTAAAGCTATATAAATTTCAATTATTTGGAAGGGTAAAATAAATGATCAAAATATCCTTTATATAATACTTTATCAAAATACTTTTATAACTCGATGTCTTAACAAGTTTATCCTCGTTCCCTTAGACTCTGACAGTGCGTTGATCAGGCGCAAAGCTAGAATTCTTCAGGTACTTAGTAGACTTGTTTCAACACCCAGTGAAAATACTTGAAAAACTTTTAAAAACAGATGTGGAAAGTACAATCCAAACAAAACAACTAAACCAAAACCTTTGTCTAACCATGGTTCACAGATACACAATGGTTACGCCTGGATCCTCTAGGAAACAATCCATATCCGTAAGCTTTCTCAGCCCTGCGAGTTACGCCATGATGACTAGTAGACCGCAGGATACACAATGATTATGCATGAATCCGCCAGGAAACAATCCGTACCCCTAGGCCTTCTCAGCCAGGCGGATTTCGCTACTAATGTGACCTACATAGTGCATAGGATACACAATGGTTACACCTGGATCCCACAGGAAACAATCTATACCCCTAGGTCATCTCAGCCAGGCGAATTACGCTATGCAATCACGCTCGAAAAAAAACCATGGGTTACGCCACAGTAGGACACTCGAGTATCACATTCGAAAAACCAAAAATCAGAGAGAATAATATTGATAGAATGAATCCACAATGTGGCCACAAAGCGGATATCAAGTAGAAGGCACTTCATATATCTTTACTTCGAAAATATATATCATATCGTACCTTTTTCAAATCACTTTCAAATATCATACTTATATAAAGCCCAATATATATAAGATTCCACTTTCAAATAAAATACTTTCCAAATCAATAGTATATCAAATCACACTTATATGGACTTGGATTATATAAGATTTCTCTTCCCAAATTGAGTACCTTTCAAATCAATAGTTTTCAAATCAACATACTTATACAAATCCATTTTATATAAGTTCGATAACTCCCAAATCAAAGTATTTAGTAAAATAAGGTTCTCAAATTTCAATCTATTTCAATATCAATTCAGTTTCAAAATCATATATGATTTCACCAAGTTATTTCTTCCAAATTAAACATCTTTAATTTCAAAGTTTACAAAAATAATAGGTTTAGAAAATAACCCAAGTTTCCATATTAACATAATTTAAGTCAAACAAATTCATTTCCAAAATCATCATATAAATACTGGGTTTTACATTCCAATCTATTTTCAAAACCAAATATTTCTCAAAATAAATTATACACAAAATGGTTTCCAAATTTATAACTATCCCTTTAAGACCTTTAAACTATTTATTTCTATTCAAAAGATCCAAATTTCCTTTTGCAAATTATTTACTTAACAAAAGTTTCAAATTTATTTAAGTCATGCTCTTCATACTTTAAACATACAAAACTAAACTTATATACTTTATTAAATATTTTATACTCTTCGAAATTTCTTGGCTTTGAAAATTAAACCATCATTTGGAAGTGTTCGAACCTTCAAAATAGTCGATGAAATCAAATTTCAAATCCAAGAGTTGGAAATCAGCAACAAATCGGTAAATCAATTTTTATAAATAGAGCTATATAAGTCAAATCCTAAACTCATGGACCGAACACCGGCTCACTTCAAATCATTTCAAATATATATACATATATCTTTCGAATATCAAATCATACTTGGCAATTTGAAATCAAAATTGGTTTCACACAATCACTCGCATAGCAAAGCTACTAGAGTGGCCTCTTCCTTACTCTGAAACTCGAAAATCAATGTCGATGATGCGTGCACTCATCACCGAGATTATTTTCCAGCGACACAAGTGGGTTCTGGACTTCTATTTTCTTAAAACTTCCTTGAAATTTATTTGAGATCATTGAAACTCATTTGAAGTCATTTGAAACATTTCTTATCTGGAAAATACTTTCAAATCATATTATCACATATTTTCTAAATCTTAAAACCAATTTTCAAAATACCGGAGTTCAATCTCTCAAATTTCAAATTCAAAATCCTTCAGTTATAAATCATTTTTATGTAAATCAATTTCTTATAAAAATTTCAAAATTTCAAATCCTGTCAAAGCTTCAAATTTTCATTTTTAAAAGGCATATAATCCTTATCAGAAACATTTCACTCTTATATATAAAATGTGGTCATCCTCATCAAACTAATAGTTTCGATGCATGCACAATTTCAAAATACAACCAAACACAAATTTTCAAGGGATGATTCTAGGATGGATTTAAAAATGAACATAGATTCAAATTTAGAGAAACTCTAATGAAATAGAATTTCTGGTTCGAAGATAAGCTCGAACGAAGCTAAGATAATTTAATTATCAAATAGAAGATGGATAAGCCCATATAAACCGTGGGCGACCTCGACAGGGCCAACCGTGACTTTAGGAATATAATCGATGAGGAAATCTAAGGCAAATCGACATTCGATCGCCAGAGATAAAATCTAGGTAAAGCAGGAGATAGATAGCATCGAAATCCGAGGATACAAAAATCTCCGGTGGATCAATGCCAATTGTAAAGGAGTTTCACCCCTTTACAAATCATTCAAAGATTTGCGGAATCACCGATATTTACAGAGGTCATTCAAAAATGGAGTTATGGAATGATCCAAAATCAAACGAATATAAATAGGGGGGACAGGAATGGATTTCAGAACAAGTGGAAGCGTTCGAAAGTTCAAAGGAATCCAATCGATAAGATTCCTATCCAAGAGATTACAAATAGGGTGGACACAGAAGGGATGAAGTTTAGAAAATCTTGATTTCAAAATAAGAAAATTTATACCAATATAATCTTTAAAAATCCTTTAAAATCATCTGGAAATCATTTTATACTTCAAAAATACGTTCTCTCGCAAAGAAATGATTCTGAGATTGATTTCACTCATTCTAGGATATTTCTACCCTATCACTAATGGGTTTTTGCATCACAGGCTAAGGTTTGCCAAAACCAAAGCTCTGATACCGAATGTAACGACCCACTATTTTGGACCATTCAAATCGACAATAATCCACACATGTTAGACTTGAATAATTCAATATAACAGATTGTAATAAAATTTGGAGCAAATGAAATTATTCACAGAATCACAAATACAGAAATATCATAATACTCGCAGCGGAAGTAAAATACCATAGTAGTTCATGAAGCTACTATATACATACTCTCAAAACATATACATAAGCTCATAGTAAAATAGATACAATAGAAGTCTGGATACATAAACAACAATACAGAGAGACAGATACCGAATAGGAACTAACTGGAAGAAGTAGACGAATAGATAGACAGATAAGCTTCAGCAAAACTCTAGCTCCAGAAGGTGAATCCAAAGCTGTGATTCTCAGGTTGACCCGAGCATAAACTAAAACACAAACACTTGAGTCAGTACATACATAGTTATACAATGTAAACCAACTCAAGTGAACTGTAATAGCAATGTACAATAACTTAAAGGATGCTTGGGACCGCCCATCCTTTAAGGATCAGTCAAACCATCAATTAACTAGTAATAAACATCATCCTAGAAATATCCATGTTAAAGTAAACAATGCAAATAACCATGTTATTGTGACTAGGGTAGCGTAGAGCTGCAGTAACCGCTCACCTATAGCCATACTCTTAAAATCAAAGGTGTGTATCAAACAATCACTAGGAAATCAAATGACATACAAAGAAGTACACCCGTGGTTATAAATTTCAAAATGCTTTATAATTCCAAAGTAAAATCATTCATTTAAACCATTAAAAGTGAAGTCATTATTCCTTCAAATCAAAAATTCAATTCCTAAAAATTTAGCCTTTTCTGAGTTCATTTACGCAGTTAAACACTTCAAATGTTGAAATTTCAGCTTTTCACAGCACTTAGAAAATGCCACCGTAAGTTATAATTGAAAACAATTCACTTCAGTAAAGACAACATTTATAAACTGCTGTAATAGTTCAGTTTTAGTTTATTCTCAGAAACGATAGCATTTCTGAAGTGCTACTAAATAAATTTCCAGATTTATAATAAAATTCAGAAACAATTAAACTTCAATTTTTAACCATTTTAACTTATAAACAAAATCATATTTTTCCACTTCGAAAATTCATTTGAATACCCTTTAACTTAATATTTCAAATTACACTTTTAAACCATCCATTTATTTAACATTTTAAACTAATTACATAAATTCAAAATACATTGTAAGTTGCTTAACTTTATTTTACAAATAACTTGATATTTTCTTTTACTTTATATTTATCCAATTCATACATCAATTACATAAATTACCAAGTTAAGCTTATAATTCCATTTTTTTCTTAAATTCCCATTATTAAGTTAAATCAAACATTCACACTACAACTCAAACTATCTATTAACTTATACCATTTTACCTTTTAGAAAATTGTTGTTTAACCATTTTAAATCCAATATAAGTCAAAGTACATATTTTTCTTTCTTTTATTTACAATACATGAATTTATGAGAAATCATATTTTGAAATCAACCACGGGTCCGGATATTATTTCACACCTCAATCAAGTGATGCGGAAATTATCATTTAAACCCGTAATCAGTAAAATTTCTGGGTCTTGATTATTTCAAACCCAAAATCCCGAGACAGATACAAATAAATAAAAATCACCCAAGCCTATCATTTTAGCCCGTAATGATTTTTCCTATTCTAAAGTCCGTTCGGGTATGTATCATTTCAACCCGTAGTGATTCTATTCTACATGGAACTTGAAGTGTGAGAAACAGAAATTAATACACAATATAACAGAAAAATACATAACAGACGATGAGACAAGTTTATAACAGGGTTTAACATCATATAATTAACATCACAGGCAGGAATAACATGATATAACAATTCTACACATTCACTTGTTGTCACTTCACTAATTACATAAGTATAAATGTCATGAGTGAAAACTCACCTTTTATGCTGGAGTTAGCAAATCAAAACACACAAACGAATTCCAGAAAGCACGATATGACTTTTGATTTGAGTGGGGAGAGAGAGTCAAGATGCAAATCTTGTATTCAACAACAAAACAAAGCTATAAATAAATAAAAATTCAATACAACATATATTGAAACAAACTTTGAAATAAGAAGCAAAAATAAAATATAATGCTTATGCTATGCTTTCAACCTTCAAGTGCTTGGCCTAGGGTTCATGTGGTTCGGCCATGGCTGGACATAGGCTTGGGTTTGGGTCTGGTTTGGCACATATAGGCATGGCTACATGGAGTAGGAAGTGGCAGAGGGGTTACACATGAGAATACAAGGGTTTAAGGCACTAAAGTGAAGTTTTGTTCACACTTTGGGCTCGACCATATGGGTGATGTGGGCTCGACCGTATGGTGGCAGTTCTGAATAGTGGTTAGAATGATGGCTAGTGGTGGTATCAAGGTGGTGGCGGCAGCTGTAGGTGGCGGCCATGGTGGAAAAATGAAGTTGGTGATGAACTAGGCTCGGCTATATATTGGTTTAAGGGATTTTCAATGCTTTTGTGTGGAGTTTTGTTCCATGGAGTGCACGGCCTTGCTGGTCAGAGGAGGAGGGGAAGTTTTTGCCATGGATCATGGAGAGAAAGGGGATGTGGTTGGTGAAGGAGTGGAGGCTATGGTCGAGCAACATGAAGAAGCAACCAAGGCAAAAACACTGAAAAATTAATAGGAAAAGGAAGAAAAAGTAAAAGAAAAAGGAGGCCGTTGCTTACTTTTTTTTTAGATCTGAAGTGCCTTGGAAAATGAAGATAGGAAGAGATTTTTCACATGATATAGGTGGCTAGGAATCAAGGAAATAAACGACAACAAATATGGAGGAGTTATGGTATGAAATCAATGGATGGAAAGATAAAGAGGTAATAAATCAAAACGTAACGCACGCCTTTAATTAAAATTAGGTAACGTATCTAAATTTGATTTGTTTCCCATCTATTTAACAAAATATATGCCAAAGAAATAATTTAATAAATACATACCGTTTATATAAACACTATAGAAATAAATAAGAAAACGGTTATAGAAACGTATAAATTAATTGCTATTTACATCATTGTATGTTACTTAATTTACAAAGTATATATCCAAATTAAATGAAAAAAAATGGACAAATGTTGTAAATATATACATAACATGTAATGTTACATATATATACAAAATTATAGCATGATATATCAACCAAAAATATTATTTATATTAATTAAAATATACAATTTTTGTTAAATAAAATAATTTACACACAATAGTATAAAAAGCATAACTTTCACAATATTAATCGGATTTCAACGAAACAAAAAGCAGTATTCTTGAAATTAAATCTATTTTCATACTAAAAGATAAAATTCAAAAATTCAAAATTTTAAATTTTAAATTTTAAATTTAAAAGTCAAAGTTTGACCATTTGACCAAAATCCACTTTTTCGGAAATATTCCATTTATTCTGGTTTAGAATTATAATTCGCATAGAAAACAAAATTTACAATAATTTTTTTTATTCATTTTAAATAAATAAAATAAAGTTTTTAAATCAAGAATTTCAGTTAAAATAAATAAAATATAAAATTAAAATAATCACAAAATACAGGGTTTTTACAATTTCACATCCAAAATTTGAAATACCAATTTAAATCACTTTAACTAAAATAAATTCAAAGTTTAAATTAAAATTTAAACCTTTAAAATAATTCACTTTCAATAAATTCAAATCATAACTCAATTTCGACATTAAGATTTCAAACTAATTCCTTTAAACAATTTCATTTAAGCAGTTTCAATTTTATCATTCCAATGTTCGAATTAGAAAAAATTCAATTCATATAAATCACAAATTTATTCTCTTTAAAACAATATCATTTAAACAAATCTAAATTCAAGATTCCAAAACCATGTAATTTAACCAAATCCGGTGTCCGTATATAATTTTCTACTCTACGATCAAGTGACTAGTTGTTTCAATTTCAATTACATCGATGGATATATATCATTTCAGCCCGTATTTAAATGACATAGGTATATATTATTTCAACCTATTCTTAGTTCATTTCAAATAATCCAAATGAAAATTTATATAATGTTAATGATAAATAGGGTAATAACTAGGGATATATCAAAACAAATAACTACCCTACATCCAAAATATCAATCAATATGCATCCAATTGCAATCAACATCCAAATCAACCAGTATATCACAACAATTACTAGTTACCAAATGTCGACGTTTAACTAGTAATTCAATCTCAATATCAATTTAAAGGTCAATTCGCTTTATTGTCAATTTCGTGTTAAAAATCAATTCAACTTCGGTGTCAACTCGAATTCAGTATTAATTCAAATGTCAAATTAAATTTCTAACAACAATCAATATAATTAGTCACTTCATGATTTTGATTCAACTAACATTAGAAAATTTTAGTATTGCATGAGTGGATTTAATCACTCACCTTTGATTTACACCTATTAAAAATCCAACAAAAGCCCAAAATTTCAATAGTCTCCAAAACAAACCAGTTTCATATTGTCTGGAATTTCAATACGAGTCCAATGGAAGAAACCGCCAGTAAATTGGAGTTCGTATGCCAAAGTTATTCATGTTAGAACATTTGAATTTTAAATATTAATAAAACTAAATATAGTGCAAAATTGTAATTTCATTAACCTTTCGAAACCCTAATCGATACTACTTGAACCCTCGAGCAATAGCCGTTGTTCTTCCCATCCCAAACACTGTCGCTACACATGCTCCCACCCAAATCCAACCCCACCACTATCACCACGTCGTCCTACCGCCTTTACGCCCACTGTGCGCGATCCTGAGGTGCCACCAATCGAGCAGCCGCTACTTCCATCACCAATTCTATCGAACTCTGGCTAATCCATGATGATCGACAACTATAAATCGGCATAATTCGTCAAGCTCTATGCCGTAGTACCATCCGATCACTCCAAAATCGAAGATCCACCGTTAAACGCATAGTCCTAATTTAAATGGCAGAGAAAAGATCGCTAATTTCTGGCTAAACCATGCCTTGAATGTACGGACTAATTGCAGACGCTAATTCCATTCGTCGAGAGGTTTGTGATGATATATTATGATATATTATTGAACAATTTAAATGTTGAATTTGATTTGAAATTAAAAACTAAGGATTTGGGATATTCACCATTAAAAGGTAAGAGCTGGATCTAAAAGGCAGTAAAGAAGAATAAAACAGAAAGTTATGGAGGCTGCTAGGGTTTAAGTAACAATCTATTTATATAGAAGAGAGATTGATTTGGCCCAAAGCAATTACAAGACCCAAAAACCTGTTTCATTTTCGAATGAAAATAGGTCATCCTACATATCGAAATGTAGGTTTTCAATATTTCTAAACCCAGTGAAACTAATTTCAGATCCTAATTCTATTATATGAAGAAGTTAGCTCTAAAATCAAATTATACTTATTTTTACACGTTAACTAAAACGAATTATTATTAAACTGTTTAAATACTTTCAAATTCTAAATTAAAAGTTTCTATCATCATTCTTGGTTAAATAGTTTCCTAATCTTTTAAAATTAATTTTTTCTATGTTAAACTCGAGATTTTTAATTATTAAATTAATTCCAACATTTAATTACGAGCATAATAAAATTCTAGTTCATTACATTTTAATTTTCAATCATTCTTTTATTTTGATTTAAATGTTCTTTATATTCAACTAATAATTCCCTAATGTATTTATTAAACATAAGTTTCCAACTATTACGCTCATTACTCTACTGTTAACGTCTTCTCTCATATTCACTGAAATATCTCAATTACATTAAATTCCATGGATTACAAAATTATTTTCCAAATGGATTAAATAATAAGATGAGAAATAAAATAATTATTACATCTTATTAATTCATATCTATTAATTAATTGTTTACAGGGTTAATAAATTTATTTACTAAATAATTGATTTCTTATTGTATGCTAAAATATATTTTGAATACATTGTTTATTCCATTCTTTATTAACATTTATTATTACAATCAATGGAACTTACATTCAAACAGTTATTAAATAAATCATATTCAAATCAATATCATTAATATATTCTAATATTCATTACCATCTTTTACCTCAGTAAAATTAGTTGTTTTGGAATTTATTTAAGATCATGTTTTATATTCTACAAATTTTACATCAATAAATCATTAATTTTTAATTTCTGAAAATTTTGAATTTCAAAGTATTATTTAATGTAATATTTTTTAACCGTAAAAAATAGGGATTGTTACACTAAACATTATTCATAAAATAATAATAATTTTTCAGTATAGATCGAAGAATAAACATGGTTTCATTTCAATATGAATATTATGAATATTTATTGTAAAATAAAACTATAATAGTGGTGTTTGTAATGCATTGAAAAATACAGAAGTGTCTAAATTATTTCCAATTGTTTTAGAATTATGGACTAAGCCAAAATTTGGACAAACAATCCTTTGATTATATGATTATGAATCATATGGTACTAGTAAATTATATCTCAACAATAAAATTCAATGCACCCATTCGACATAAGCAATCATAAAAGTTGATGAACTCTATTGATTGATACATATAGATGTACGTAGTTGATGCATTCACCGAAATGTTTCCACATACTTCATTGTATTCACTGATGAGTTATCATGGACATGAACATGTGTATTCGATACAATGTAGTATGTATACAGTAAGCTCATAGAATATAAAATGGAAGTAAATGAAATAACATGTACTAGAAAGTAAAATTGATTCTTTTTGATTGAATGGGGGAGTATATTGGAAAAAGTTTCGAACGAACCTAAAATCCATAGAGATTCAATTATAAAGGTCAGTCCTCCTTATGATGTATAATGATGTATTGATAAGAAGTAATAAAACTTTTTTGAACAAAGTATGATTAATGGTGAGCAAAGTTGAGTTAACTCTTTTCTATAAGGTCGTATACTTAAGAGTTGTACACGAGGTTAAAATTAATTTCATTTAAAGAACAATTTATAAAATCATACAAGATAAGGGTTTATAAGAAACTCCAATATATCCTAGGCCAAGGATTTGGTGCGTTGTGCGAGTCGAAAGACTTCACGTGACAATTGATCATGAGGGATCCTGCATGAATCCCCCAAAAGGAGTTTGGGAACGATTGTGATTGGATGATCTATTTATGTTTTGAACACAAGGTTTGTAAACTAAAACAAAATCAATTTTATATATAAGGCAATTCATAAAATGTTTGTGAATACCCATTCCATTGAACCGAGAAATAATTATTATTTCGAGAAATATCAATTTTATAATGAAGGAATTTCTTCTAGAATTATTGGCAGTGAAATGAATTTGGATAGGATCTAAAGATAAAACTGACTACGAGGGATGAAATGAAATTACCAAACCTGAATAAACACAACAAATTAGAATGTCTAATAAATATTCTTGCATAATGAAAAGAGACTATAAATTTCTTATCAATATCGAGAATAAATAATCCTTAGTTGTCAATTAAACCATTAAGAGTATTGACTATATGATATGGTATGATGCACAAATCCAAAAGCATATGTTATCGAAATATAATTTTTGTTGTTGTACCCAAAGGGATATGATCCATCGACCGCGAACGAGTCTTCAAGAGAAAGACTAATGTAGTTAGAATATAATGAGCAACGTTGATAAGAATACCATCGTAAATTTCAATTATTGAAATTTGCGTAATAGATTCATCATTGAACGTGTTTAAGTTATTTTCGATTTACTCACAAAATTATTGCTTAGTATGAAATTGTGTTTTGATCATTTGTGTTGAAATGGAAAATTATAAATAATAATTTAGAGTAGACTGTTTGCACATAACAACCAAAGCGTCTCAAAGTCAGTGGAAGCGATATTTAGTTTGCGGGTTTTTGGATATGATCCAAGAAATGATACAAAAGTATCATTTACAAACATCAGAATTGAATAAGTATTTTGATAGAAATATCAAATAGCTTGATTTTTAGTCGAAATGCAGAGAAAACATGTGTCCATAAGAAAGATCCACCGAAAGGTATATATAGATATTTCTAGGATATAAGTAAATAACATACTACTTATTATTAACGATGTACTTATGTTGAAATCGGTAATAGTTTGGTTGTTTAATACTCGATATTGAGTTTGTAAATTATATCTTTTACAATAATTATAAACGATGCTGGGATTGTTTGAACGATATGCAAAGACACCATATTAAAATATTTAATATCGAATGTGTAAGATGGACTCCTTATGTATTAACAATAGGAATTGTCATCCATGTTGAATTGTCTACAATATCGTAATTTTCTTATGTATTAGATGCATGAAGCAAATATCAAATCCAAATAAAGATCACTAATGGTAGTTTAGAGTGTTCTCGAGTATTTATGAAATAATAGAGAATCGTTTACAGAAACAACGAACTCTTTATAAAAGAATGTTCAAACTCGAACTTCATAAATGCTATTGAGTTGATATATCGATATTAAATTCATGTTAAAACCTTAATTAAGAAGCTTTTAGTTGGAAATGTTTCAAATGAAAGGGTATGGCTGATTCAACGAAAGGCCAAGTACATCGCCTTGAATGGTGCAATAATAAAAGTAATGTATATAAATATAAATGTAAAAATTTATAACTAAGCTATGGGTGATTTCAAATATTTAGAATACTACATCATTATTATATGATAACAATGTAAAATTAAGATCTCACTAGAAGTTGAGAAACATATTCCGAATAGTTCTACATGATAAAGGAAGTTTATTAACATCGAAGAGAGTTGATTAACATAATAGTTAATTAAACCAACATATCAGATCTATCCATGAAGTGTCTAACTCAATCAATTCTCATCAAACTGATTGAAGGGAAGAGATAAAGATTCATAATGACCCCAAGTGCAATTGGAGATTGATAGAGTTAGGAGTATACTCTAGGGCAATTATGTGATTTGTTATATATACCTAAATCCATAGCCGATCTTGTTTGAAATAAAATGTGTTTTCTTTCTACTATATACTTGATATGATGTGTTATATTAATTAATTAATTTAATTAACAGTATATTTAATATAAAATCCATAAATGGTAAGTTTTGTGATAGTAGTTAGAAAGTGTTGTAACCATGAGTAATCTATCACGGTGAAATTAAACATACCATTTTTATATTCTTAGTCAAGATGTGCCGAGACTGGATATCAATTCATCCGATAAGACTAGAGTATGCAACACTCATGACTGTGAGGGCACCAAGAGGTTACATACTTTTAGTTATTAGATAACTATGTAATGACTCTCTTGATAGTATTATGTTGGTTGATATAACTAAAGTTAAATAGAAAATATTCATGTAACAAAATTACACAGTTCTTTCGACTAAAGAATACTGTTGATCTTCAATGTTAAAGCACTACTTTGATTATAGTTAAATCATGGCATGACATCCATCTAACGAATGTAGTTGGATCAAGTGGAAGCATTGGAAGAGAAACATTATTCAAGAGATGATTTGTCTCCTTAGTTATATGAAGTTAGTATCACGGTTAACCGAAGTCAACTCAAAATCAAAGTCTTTAGCCATAGCAATTCGGTTAATAATGATTGTTATTATTGAAGCAAGGATTTTATGTTTGGACTATAATGTTGAATACAGGCAATATTGGAATCTTGTCCCTTATCAAATTTCATAAGTCCAAAGTGGTATAGTTTTGATGAAGTGAATTGGTGTAAATGATTGTCACTACCGGAAACGCTTAAATAAAATTAGATTTTATCAAAAAGACGTGTAAGCGATAATTCATCCAGAATGTCACAACACTAGCTAAGGTGACATGGGAACATTAATACTAGAATTATCCAATATTAGTTGGTGACTGAATTTACACCGCTGAGTCGCATAACCGTAATAATGAATACTCCGAATAGACCTTATGATTTAATTAATTTATAAATTTAATTAATATTTATAAAATATTAATTATTGGATTTTTTTAATTTATATGCCATTAGCATTAACAAAGTGCATAAATGAAAGTTATAACGCACATATCGATATACGATATCGATAGACTGTTTAAATTGGATTTAAATGGAATAAATATTAAGTAGGTTCGGGACCAGTTGAGGTCCATAATTCCTCCATGTTTAGTGGGTCACATAAGAGAGAGATATAGAGGATAAGTTTCCAAAAGAATTAATAAAGGGAAAAGAATAATATAAAGAAGGAAAAAAGTCTCCCTTGGATTGGCATTGATTGCCTTCTTTATTTCATTCTTTTCATAACCTTTTTGGCTATTCATTCCTTTTTGGAATTTTTTGATTCTCTCCTTCCTATTTAATTACAAAAATTTTGAGATCTCCAATTATCCTAAAACAAATACAAATCAAATTAGTTCATTAAAAGTGCTTTATCCCTTTAGATTCTTGCAAATATGGAGGCTGATTTCTGAATCTAGGAGCTTTGATTCATTGTTCAAGGTGTGATTTAATGACTATATCCAAAAGTAATTTTCTTATTTAAATTCACCTATATGTTTATATCACTTTATATAATTAGAGTTCGTATGATTCACCTCATGTTTTAATTATTCATCTTTCCACATGTAAATTAAACTTTCCTTGTGTCTATTTGATTAAAACATGTTTATTGTATTGTTTAGATTCAGATCTATGTTTGTTCATAATCTTCTTTTAATTTATGTTAATGATAAATTGATATGTTTTGAATTCCATGTTACTTTTAATAACTTGCTATTATTCTCTACATGTTTTAGATCTTTAAATTCTCATCACAATTTACACATGCCTACTTTGTCTCAATCTCTTTTATTTTATTTTTAAACTTGTTAAAATTAAAAATGATTTTGAATAAGATTTTTTTAATAATTATATAACATTTACATACACAAATGAAAATGAAATGTATATATTAAGTTATCTACTGTTCTTTGAAATTGATCTTTGATTTCATATGGTAAATACTTGTATATAATTATTTCAATCCTTATTTGAAAAAACTTTGATTTAAGATTAATGAATGGACTTTAGTGCAAATTTTAATCCTTTGTGGTTTTCTATATTTTGTCACTCCCTACCCCGAGACCCACATTAACATAGAGTATTACTAGGTAATACCGTATGCTAATGCGGAGAATAGGGCTGTTTAGGAGCGACCATCTATAGCCTTGTCTTAAATGTCTATTGAATACGTCGATAAATGTTCTATATTTTTTTCCTCTCAAGTGGATCGACATATCCAATAAATACTTAATACAAAGCCATAGGTGGCTATATGATCTATCATAATAAAATACAAAGACTCAAATTCAAAACACATCATTGAACATCAAATAATCCCATATATACACATATACAAATACAACGCAGAGTATACAAAATGATACATCACATATGTAGTATGACGACCATAATAAAAATAGAGTCAATATAATATACATATTAGAGTAGCAAAAAAAGGACTACACAAAAGCTACAACAAAAAGAGCTAGTAGAAAGTCCATGCGGAAGAAGAATATGCTAAGTCCAAAGGGAACCTAACCTGAAACACTTCGGTCTGACCCGAGTATAAAATACATGGATCAATCTAGCTAAAGGAATCAGTTTAAGAGGATAATCGATAACATAAGCATAAGGCAAGGTGATAATATTCTCAACTGAGAAGGAATACTTCATGGGTATATGGATACTTCACAATGCACAATTAAGTAGGTATAGTATTTTCAAGTGATATAAGGATATCATTAAATATAAATGCAACTCAAAGGCGATAAAACTTCATAACAAATCTCACAATAAAAGCACGCCTTATCTCATCGGCGTATTACAAAACATCGAATATGGTTTAGGAGAAAAACATAATTCCAAAGAGGAGAAATTCCAAACCCGCCATATCGGCAAACTCAAAACAATCTCAAAGAATTAACCATCTCAAAATACGCCATAAGGCAATCAAATATAAATCTCCAACATAGGAGAATATAATCCTAAATAAATTCCAAAAGGCAAATCTCATGTAACAACGCCAATAGGCAAATCTCAAATAATACGCCAAAAGGCAAATCTCAAATGACGCCAATGTAGGCATCTCAAATTCCCATAAGGTAATCACCATATAAATATATATATAAAACGGCTCGAATGACCAAAAATGAAAAAGGCGATATACTAAGGAAATCATAATAATCAATGAAATCATCTCTAAAGTTTTGCACGTGCTTTTTCCCGAAGCCTACCAAGTACTGATCTCTAAAAATAGGTACCTCGCTAGAAGGCAAATACGTCACAATGACAAATATGCCATAGTGGCAAATAAGCCGCAATGTCAAACGTCTCGAAGACAAATATGCTGCAACGGCAAACGCTGCAATGGCAATGACCCGAAGGTCCAGCACTGGCAATACACCACGATGGCAAATGCATCACAAACTCTCGGATAGGAACCCGAACAGTGTTAAGATGCGTCCCATACCACACGTTTGCACTAAATGGTTTACTATCCGCTAGTAAATTTCACACTCAAAGTAGTAAAAAGTTTACCACATCTCATTGGTAAACTTGAACCGAAGGTCAAAACGATCAAACGGACAAGTCAGGAATTAACCGATAGGATAAATGCACGTGTCCCATGTCACGTGTTTACCAAACCGTTTACTTCTCCTTCTCATTCGCTCGAATAGTGCAAAAACATGTATTTTATATATAAAATAATTTACTTGAGAAAACAAGCTCTTAACACCAAAATTTTTCGAAATCATTTTGAAAACAGTATTTGAAATTCCCTTACTATGGAGAATAAATAGATTTTGTAACTTAAAAATAATTTAAAAATATTATATAATAATCATTTTAATAGCCAATTTATTTAAAAAATATTTCAAAACCGTTTGGAGAAATCCATGCTCAAAAACAAAGAAAAACAAAGAAAATACTCAAAACCGATAATTCAAATTCAATTCAATTTTAATTCAAAATTAATTCAAATTCAATTCAAATTCAATTCAAATTTGAATTTCAAATTCTCCAAAACTTGGCAAGCCTACTGATATGCATCATAGTCTCAAGCACCTTTAAAAATTTCACAATATCTATAATGGACTGGTATTTCGAACCGTTCAAATCGACAATCATCCACTCATGTCAGACTTGAATTGCTCAAAGCAATAGATTGTTAGCTTATATTTCGCAAAAATCAGCATATACAGTAAATAAATAAATCACAGAATCACAGATACAGAGTAATATAACAATAAGCAGCAGAATAGATAAATAGTAGTTCATGAAGCTACTATATAAACATCAGAGTTTAAAGTAAAAAGTAAAAATACAACAGAGTCTGAAATAAAATACAATAGAATCTCAATACAAATGAATCTCTAATACATAAGCAACTGACAAGTCTGAACATAAAAGACAGGAATAAACTGAAATAACTGAATGCTGGATAGATATAGATGGATCTCCAAGCGAAGCTCCAATCTTCAAGGTGAGTCACAAATGCTGTGACACTCAATCTGACCCGAGCATGAAGCAAAACACAAAATACTCGAGTCAGGCTTAACATTCTTATATAATTAATTTAACTCAAGTGAAATGTCAAATGAAATACAAATAGCTTAAAGGATGTTTGGGATTTCCATCCTCTAAGGATCCATGGAACTATCAACTATGTGGTAATATACGGTATTATAATATGTCTATCAGTAAAGTATTAAAATATTGTTAAGACGTTACCCATATCCCCCTGAACACATTTTATATATTCCCATAGTCTATATAAGGCCATACACTCCACCAAACCGGTGGTTTACCCAGAGGACACCGTATAGGTACGGTACAAAACAAACTCGTAGAAGGCGCGATCGGGCATGTGATAAGGAACGCGAGGCAATTCTAGGGTAGAAATACCATTTTCACTCCCGGACTGGTGGTAATGAATAGCAGCTACTACCGTCCACCTCGAGACACACTCCTAAATCAAAGATGCATCCAATCGAATCACAAAAGGAATAGAATGGTATCGAAGAAATGTGCCCGATAGGGAGAATGACCCTACATGGCCCGGTATAGCTCCTGTTTTAGCCACATCAAGCTAACTCACGGGAGTCGGGGCTACGTTAATACCTCATACAGAATCATCTCCAACCATCCTACTTCGTTCTGTAATCTCCACCACGTGCACAGTTGTTAAAGTGGTTTTCGGTATTGGCAAAGAGTATGACTATATCTGATCCCGGTCTCTTTAACAACCAAATGCTTATTTCACACCGTGGTCATTTCATTTCAAATAGTTCATACTTTATATCAAAATAATATTCACTTCAAATATCATTATTCACTTTAAATAATATTCATTTCCAGAATCGTAACACTTTTAAAACCATAACACTTTCGAAATCATAACACTTTTGAAAATAATGTACATACTAAAATAGTTATAAATTAAAATAGTTTATATATTAAAATAATTTATATATTAAAATAGTTGTAAATTAGAAATAGTTTATATTTATTTAAAGAGATTATACTAAAATAATTTCCAAATTAGAATTATTTCATCCAATTCCATAAATCGATTCAAATCAAATTAAATTCCAAAATTCAATTTTAAATCAATCCCTGTTCAACACTGTCAATTTAAAGAGGTTAAAGATTCAATTCAAATTCTCAATAAACCATTTCAATTTTTATTGATTTCAAATCCAGGTTTGAACTATCATTTCAATTACAATAAGGTTCAAAGTTTAATATTCAAATATGTTCAATATAAGTTTCATTTATATTTCAACATTTAACTTTAATTTTATTCAAATTGGAAAATATTCACTTAATCATTTTAATACAATTAAATAAAATCTTAATTTATACATTTAAATCAATATTAAATATTTAATCTCAATTTTAATTAAAGTTTAGAATATTCATTTAATCGCATTTTATGAAATCAAGTTATAAATCATATCGTTTAAAATCTCAAAATCAATAAGTTCAAATCAATTCTTATTTAAACTCAATTATTAAAAAAATTTAAATTCCAAGTCAACATTAATTTATCTTCCCAACCTCTATTAATAAAGTTATTAACAATCTATTTTTAAAATATTAATATAAATTTAAATAAATACTTAAACATGTTATAAACTAATTAAATTAAATTTTATCAAATTAAATCTTATTTTTAAATTTGTTTTATATTAAATCTTGTTTTATATTTTTAAAATAATAAAACTATAAGTAAAATCTTAAGATGTATATTTTCAAAACTAACTTAGAAACTAAAACTTCCAAAACATGTTATTTTAAAAATCTAAATTTTATACATATATAAAAATAGCATTTATATATTATATTTTGAAAAACCAATATTAAATAATACCCATATATTTCCTTTCAGACTTTGGAAATCATTTTCAAAATATAGACCGACGGTGTCCATATATAATTTTCTATCTTATAGTCAAGTGATACAGATATTTATCGTTTCAATCCGCAAGTTAAATATTTACGGATATATATCATTTCAACCTACAATCTCAAAATTTGAATTTAATGTAAACCCCTTGGCTTTATCATTTCAAGCCATAACGATTTTTCCTTAATCTATAAAATTGTTCAGGTATGTATCATTTCAACCCATAGGGAATTTTAAACTAATAAGGAACTTGCAGACTGAGAACTAATATAGTAGTAATACATCATATCAACAACAAACATATATCATCAATAACAATTTAAATATATATACATAATGGGTTATGGTGTCATATGTCGATTAACATCGGGGGATAAATACAAATAATAGCAGATCATATATACAATTGAATAACTAATAATTTAAATTTAACAACATTATTTCAATCGTCATTTCATGTAAATCAGATCTACTAAATATAAGAATGTTAATCATGAGTGATCGCTCACCTTCCGAGGCTAGAGAAATTTGATAACAAACTGAGTTGCGTATCTGAACAACGAATTCCAAAGTAAAGTACGATGAGCATGAATTTGACGATCAAAGCAAAGCTGGAAGTTCGAAATTGACGGAAACAAATCAAAATTAGCTTAGTATAAACTGAGCAAAATATATGTTATATACATATATAAAATTTTCTCTTAATCAATTTAAACCATATATTTAAAATAAATTCTCTATACATATTTTCAAACCAAAAATTAAATTTGAACACATAAAAATATCTCTATATCTCATGTACACTGATATAAACTAATATATAGACGAACATATATGTTATAAAACAATATCTATTGAAAATCACTACAACTTACTTTATTATTATTATTGCTATAAACCCATATATATGTAAAACCAGTATGGTATAATATACATATTACAGACTTAACATATGTATATTCAAAAATCCAAACAAACATATTACACATGAAAGTCTATAGGATGGATCCTGTAGTGCATATGCAAGTATATGTGACAAAATATATGATGCAACTAAGATAAAATTAATCTAGGTAAATATATAATAAGCACACCATGATTTTATACTAGTTTGGACCTCCTGTCTTACGTCCAGTCCCGAAGCTCCCCTTCAGAATTCGACTATCAAACACCCTCACTTCGCCCGTAGGAATAGGCTTGGTTACAATAACTTGTTCTTATCAAGTATGTGTTCTATAACACGGATATTGACTATTAAGTACAAATGCTTCCAATATATATATATATATATCTAGAGAGTATTGATTGAGGAGATCTGAATATATGGAAGAATGAAATACAAGTATAGATTGCTAGAGATAAAGTATATAACAGAGTATGTAAGTAAAGAGCGTAAGTAAGTAAGGTAAGGTCTTCTCTTTGATTCTTGATGTTATATATAGTTGTAAAGAGATTCCTTGAGTAGTTGCATCCATTAACAAAAGCTTTATAGTGCTTCCGATGGTGATGAAGAGTTGTAGCGAAGAGAAGCGAAGATGTCCATTCAAATGTGGCAGTTGTAATTTGAATTTAAATTTCGAGTTCGAAATCAGACGTCTGTTATTTGTTTCAAACGTCTGACTCTATATTTTTTTGTATATAGTAGTCTTTCAGATGTCTGAGTACATCAACCAGACGTCTGATCCAGTCTGTTTTGTTATTCCAGAGGATTTCTTCAAACGTCTGGTTAGTGCACCTAGACGTTTGAAAACTGTGCATGTTTACTTTGTGCATCTGTCTTGTTGCTTCATTGATCCTATCGACTTGTAGTCACTTGTAGTGTTCTTTGAGCCTTATTCTTGTCTTTCTAGTGATGTTACTCTAGCAAGTACATGTAAATAGAAATATATATGCACATTCGTTTTTCATTGTATAGTTGTTGTCATCGAAACCGTAGATTTGATTTCCTAACAATCTTCCCCTTGATGATGACAATTATATAATGTACTTATGTATAATTTATAAATCTCCCCTTGAATATGTGCTTATTATTTATATATAGTTTTTTATTTTCTCCCCCTTTGGCATTATCAAAAAGGATATCAAACTTTTAAATGTTAAAATATTAACCAATCATCAAAGATATATACAGAGATAACACACCAAAAGAGAATTTCATTAATAATTTTAATTGAGTACATAGATTTTTTCAATTGTACAGAAGATAAAATCCTAAAAATCTATGAGTCTTTTGGGGAAGCTTTTTCTTTATCATCTCCTTTATCTTCTTTTTGGGAAGAGCTAGGTTGCTCTGTAGGAGATGTCGGAGCTTGTTTTAGAGGTTTATTCTCCTCAAAAAGTTTTGAATGTTTCGAAGGAGGAGAAGGCACTAGGGTTGGCCAATCTTCGGAAGGGGGTATCGGACCACGAACCCTTTGAAGAACCTCTTTGAGAACCGCTAATATAGTTGAAAATGATGTTTCAACTGTTGTTAGGCGTGTGGTAAAAGATGTTTCAAAGCTGTCAATACGCTTAGCCAAAACATTTTGATTTCGAGACAAGATATGTTGATTTTGAAGAGTGAGATCTCGAATGCTTTCATTTGGATTTGTCTCTGTTCGAGTTTCCAAAATCTCATCCTGGCTCATATAATCAAACGGTGCAGGAGGAGGAGGATTGTCTCACGATGTTGTTCCTCCTCTTGCGATGGTTCATGGTGTGGTTGAGGTGGAGGCCCAGCTTGTCTGGCTTGACGATTGTGCGTCCAATCTTCAAAAGATATAAATTCCAGAGGAATTTCCTGTAGGTGCATTAGTGAGAAAAACTTCGTGGAAGCATATTTTGGAAATTTCTTCAAAAATGGATAAGTAGGAGTGGATGTTGTGAGCACGTAGAAGCCTCATGATGAATGTGGGGTAGATAACTGATGGTCGTGATCAAGTCCAAAAATGTTTGAGCTCGTCAAATATAAATTTGGCCTAATTCACCCTTGTTCCGCTGAATAGAGTATATAAAGCTTTGTGTTCTAACTCCGTTACCTGCTCATGATTTCCTAGACGAGGAATGATAATGTTGATGATCATTCAAGTAAGAAGTCTTGCCTTTGGTCGAAGATATTCGGATGCAAATTTAGGCATTTCATTCTCCCATATTTGATATGTTATATTGTTCCTTGGTTTGAAATGCATATCGGGAATATTATACAAATATTCGCCCGTGTCGGAACATCCGAGAGTTCTGCCTATTATTCCCGGAGTGAGTCTAATCGTGTTGCCATAAACGCTAGACCATAGCCAATTATCTTTATTTTCAGTGTTCCATACTGCCGTGCTATCCAAATTTGCGTAGAAAAGAAAATAGCCAACCGATCAATTTGGATGTCATTGGGAGTGAAAGATATCAATGTTTCAAAACCGGCATTCTCACTCATTTCATCCAAATCGCACATTGGAAACTTGAGTAAGTTATAAAATGGACCAGTGTGAAGTTTTCTTCTTCTGTATATCCTCATATCTCTTGAGTGAATGTGATGCTCGATTCATCCATCATTCGATTTGATCATCTGAGCAAACTTGAGGGTTTGAGGAAGTTGGTTGGTCTTGTTTTCTTTTGGATATCTTAGGGTTTTTACTTCTAGCTGGCACTGAATTCGTTTAAGTTTGAAGGAGGAAGAAAATTTGGCAAAAAAATCGTTATCGATCGAAGGATAAAATGAAACAAAGTAAGAAGGAATAAAAGAAAAGGTCGTTATCTGGCCGTGTAATAGCGTCGACTGAATTCCAGACGTCTGGAATGTAATTCAGACGTCTGATTTAACCTAAGTTTGACATAGTAGATAGAGTTAGATGTCTGGTTTGGTTTGGTAGACGTCTGAATTTGGTCGAGTTTTAAAATTGATAGTTAGAGAGATTTTTCAGATGTCTGGTGCAAATATCAGACATCTGAAATAGATCAGTTTTTTATAATTTGGTGGCAGAGACTTTATTTAGACGTCGGGTTCATAGTTCAGACGTCTGAAATAGTCTGGTATCTATTTTGAGTAAGTAGAGACAATTTTCAGACGTCTGGAAAGTTCTATCAGATTCTGACATATGCACAATGATGTAAAAAATGTGGTATAACAGAGTGTCAGACGTTTGAGGTCCATATCCATCTATCTGGAATAACCAATCTTTCTAAAATTAGACTAATTCTAAAGGGTGTTGCTTATTTCTTGACTTTCTATTGTTTGAGAAAAATGTAGTATTATTTTTTATGAATCATAATTATAAACATACGTAGTTACAAATTCAAAGAATAATTTTAATCTATTTAGATGGCGATGGAGTTTTGCGATCATCTGACTTGTCATTCCTCCATGGTTTGAGTGAAGAACATATATTTCCACGTTCATGCGTTCTCGGGGAACCAGAGAATCGCCGTGATGAAGTGTCCAAAGGTGTACGATACGAGGATGAGGGATCCAAAGAACTGCAAGGAATTGGAAGTGGTTCGTAGACATCCTTCTTCCATGAATTACAGGACTTCATCGCTACTTGTTCCAAAAAGCTTAGTCGTTGTGCCATGACTTTTTGTTCAAAATATAATTCTCGTTGTAGATCTATTTGTTGTTCTTGATAGTGATGTATTTCAACAATTTTCTCCTTGGTGTTAGGAGAAATAAATAAAGATCGTTTGGACTTTTTATTATCGGGAGTGAATCCACCTATACGTCGGTTCCTGATTTGGGTGGGGGTAGGAAGCCGTTGTGGTGTATCCGCTGAACTATCCATTGTAGGTGTCGAGTAGGATAGGTGAGAATATTCAGAAGACATGATTATATTTTGTTGTAAAAAAAATATGAAATGTATATATATATATATATTTTCTTGTTGTATAAAGATTTACATATAAGTTCGAAAATTATTTATAGATCATTTTCAGAAACTAACTAACTAAAAAACTGAAGGTGAAGGATTAATCAATTATAATTTGTGGATAGAATTTTTTTAGCTAAACATAGCATAAATGAAGGTGTGGTTATTAATCTATAAGATCATTAAGAGAGCATGTTCCTAAATCGCGTCGCAATTTAACAAAAATTTGTTCATTTAGTGGTTTTGTAACAGCCCGCAAATCTGTACCCCTTGAGTCAACACTATTCTACAACAATCAACTCAAGTTGTACAGAAATACGAACCATTTGGGTTAAAGAAAAAGAGGTAGAAGAAGAAAAATAGAAAACAACAACAGAATCTAACCATCGCAGCGGAATAAAATATAATAGATAATAAATACTCTTTACTCAAAACTTAATTATCTCTGTTTATATATTACATCATCAGAGTACATCAATCACAGCTCAACATCAATATCATACAAATGGATACACAACAACTCAACACAGCGGAATATATATAGACAAACAAGTACGGGAGTACGTATCGACATCCAGCTCGTCTCCTGAGCTTCACAGCATCTCCTGTATCCTATAATACTCGGTCTGACCCGAGCATTACAGTTAAATAATACACGAGTCAGTCTGGAATACCAGCGTGAGAAAATCACACCCAATTGATTATTAAAGTTTCAAAAATCTTTTGAAAACAAAAGCATCTCGTAAGACCACGCCACAAATAAACATGTCGGATTTTACCTTACGATAGCTAAAATAATTTTTATAGAAATCCTCTGATATTATAATAGGGTCTATATACAAATACTTATAAAATAGCCGAAATTGTTACATTCATTAAATTCCAGCTACTAGCCATAAAGTGGGTAATAGAAACAAAACTCGTACAAGGCTCGTAGGGAGAATGGATTTCCAACTAATGACTAAGCACGGGTACCACCTGTCACAGTACGGGGCCTAGATCACCGTACTGAGGAGTACGCCCGCTCCCCTGCAACACAAGGCCGGGACTATCCCTTACTGGATAATCCCGAGTGAGATCACCCCGCGGTTGGGATCAGCAACCGCCCACTAAGCCGAAATAAAAAGGGACATCTAGACTGGAATGACCTCACCCTGCTTGGGTGCTACCCACCTAGCCTTGCTGCATAACCCCTGATTTTCAGTCATTCCCATTTGATGAGGCTTGAGGCTAAGCGTTACCTTTTAAGAACATATTCCTTAGAATGCCCATCGTCCACCTGACGATGTTTCGCAAGCATTCATCCATACAAGTCCGTCCCGAGTTCGAACGGAACCGAAGGCACTATTCCTACTACATCCATTTTGGAAATATCCTCAGGATTAGTAGCGACTAGCCCTTGCACTTCACTGCTCCATCTTCGAATCCAAAATCGTTTTCATGAAACGTACAAACTGGATTGAAGTGGTTTTCGAGAAATAAATCTCGATCCCGGACTCTTCGAAACGATCAACGCATTTGGCCAATATTGACAGTCGGTTATTTAACTATCAATTTCTATTTACAAACATCCATCAAACAATAAATAATTTTCCAAATTATTTATTAACCTCAAAATATCTTCACAAGATATATTTCTATTTTCAATCCTTTGAAAACAGTTTCAAAACCATCTTTCCTTCCAGAATAAACTTTCCCAAATATTTTCTATCTCCTCTGAAATACCAAGCACAAAACTAGATTTTAAAATAATTTAAAACACTTATTTGAAAAATACATTTATCATTTGATTTAGAAAAATTACTGCAATACTAAATTTTAAATAATACTTTAGAAATAATTAAATAAGGTTACCTTATAACTAAACATTAGATTTCTTCTTTAATCAAAATACCAAATCATTCTTTAAATAATTACTTATATAATAGATTAAAAGGAAATACTTATTTAGACTTTAAATATTAGAAATAATAAATTTTACAAACCATACCTTTAAAACAACTTCAAAATCCTTAACTTATATAAAAATTTACTTTGAAAACGTACTTGGTTATCCAGGGAGAATTTCAAATCTTAATCACTTAAATCAATTTCCCAAATTGATTTCCAATTTATTTTATTTGAAATAAATTCTTTTACTTATCAGTACATTTTCAAATTCTGTAGTTATGGACTTTATTATTATTATTATTATTATTATTATTTTATTCTTCTTTACTCTTTCAATAATCCAAACCTTAAATTCTACATAAATGTTTGTTCTTTTTAATTAATAATATTGCATTTTAAAATTCATTAACTTTCTGTTTATACAAATTTTCCCTTCCATTTTCAAGATTCATTTATTAGAATTTTAAAGTCACTTTATTCCTTTTCTAGGTTATTCTTAAATTTATTCTATAATTATTTTACTTGCAATTTCACTTCTTTTATTTTCATTTCCAAAATCAAATTTATATTTTTGGTAATTCATCATACCCAATTATATCAACCAAGCCATAGCATTCAATACTTCCACATAATTCATTACAGAATATCAAATAATCAGAACAGAGAAAATTAAATAATTTAGATAAAAGTTGAGGGGTCTAGTTGGATCCCTCCAATCTGTTTTCCCTGCATCCACAGATGTTAGCACAACATAATATGCCAATTTCAAATTATACCATACTATACCACATCAATCAATTCAACCATACAATCAATTATTTAAATTTAATCATTTAAATTTAAATTTAAATCTAACTGAGTGAGATTAACTCGCCTTTGCTATTTAAATTGCAATCCCTCCAACCCGACTTGAATTTCCATGATTTCAGACCTTGTAAAAATATTGATATAGTTTTATTAATATTCGTACTAACCGTAAACAAATTATCGTTATAAATTCATTTAAACCAATAATTAAATTTTAAGTTGATTTCCTCTTTATAAAATATTTTTAGTGACTAATTCATTAAATTTTAAACTTATTTCTTTAGTAAATTAACTTTAGTAACTAAAATAGCTAAATGGGTTAATTTAACAATTCATTCACCAATCATTATTTTTTTATACTAGCAAATTTAAAATATGTATGTATTTTTTTTTGAACTTTGTATATATATATATATATATATATATATATATATATATATCTATAAGAAATAACTCATATAGATGAAAAATCAAATCTTTATACCATGCCCCTTTGTTTTTCCCAAAGTCCTATTTATATATATATATATATATACACTCCTCCTCTAAAATCTTATTATATGATTTTTACTGTTTTTAACTAAAATATATATATGGAAAATATGTATATATTTTATTAAATCAAATTTAGAAATGTTTCTATACTTTACTGAAATATATATATTTTTCTTTCTCTAATTATAACAACAGTAATGTGTCTACTGTATACATATATGTACACACACACACACATTCACTGTTCAACTATAAAGGAATTAAGTCGGATCTATGCATTTATTCGTGTGTACATATATATATGTGTTATTTTCTCCTTAGTAGGAAAGAGGATACATAAATAAATAAAACTGTCTATACCTTTCTGTCAAGCTGCAAACCGGGCCCACACTGCTCCTCACCCCCTCGACACCATCACATCTCGTCCAACCAAGCCACTGCCAATTCGATTCGAGCAGGACCAACTCGCTCGACAACCCTAACTACCAGTTCACGCGAAAGTGCCTCGTCGACCATCTCGAGCATCCCAAGCCCCATCGCCTGACCATCGCAAACCCAGCATCAAACGTGACGCCTTTATTGTCGCGCTAGGCGAGCCGCCCGCCTTCAGAAGTCGATGAAATCGAGTGGCGGCTCGAGTCCAAATCGTGCTCTAGCGCCGTGCCATTATCGTGATGCCAGCGCCCCATGAATCACTGCCCAAAATTGCGTAATCCCTCATTTCTGTTTCGTGTTGATTTAGTTCTATCCTCTTTTTTTTTTTATATATAAAAGCTTGAACGAGATTTCATTTCCCCTTTTCCTTTAGTTTTTTTTAAATTGCTGTCGCTTGAAATGAAAGAAGGGAAGAAGACTCGGCTGTGTTGATGTAAAAGTAGGCAGGAAGTGATTGAAAGGAAGGAAGCGTGCAAAGGAAGCTTATAATGATTTTGACCAGGCGTACACAAGAAGCTTAATTAATTAAATTAAATTTCATTAGCTTATAATCAATTAAATTTTCCGCGTTTATATATCGGACACTCACACACTAACTTCGATCAATACGAAAATTTGAAATCCGATAATAATTCAATATTACGGACCCAATGGAACTCGTTTCGTCAAATTCTGAGACTGTGCATCAGAAGGCTATTTTAAAATTCAATTTAAACGATACAAATTTCAAAACTTAACAAACCATTTTTAAATTTGATTTCATCACTTCTATTCTCTTCAGTATTATCAATATAAATTCTACAAGCCTTCAAATTATTTTTAATAGGCTTAGAATTCCAGATTCAGTATTTTTTCCAACTTCAAATTATTAAATTCTATTATTCAATTATCAAATAAAATGTGACATTCGTCATTCAAGTTAAAATTACTCTATTGAATATTTAAAATCAATTAAATATTCCGATTTTAAATACTTGAAAATTCCGGGTCGTCACGTTCCTCCTCCCTTAAAAGAATTTCGTCCCCGAAATTACTAGTTAGGGAGAAATGATACAATATCCGTTTACTTTCCTCAAATCCAAACAGTTCAACATCTAACCAACAATCTTTTATAAAAGACCATTATTATTCTTATTAACTTTTCAAACCTTTCCCTAGTTCAAACTATACCATTTGTTTAGCTACTCAAGTTTCAATTTAAAACCAAAATTTGAATTACCAAAATTTTTCTAACTCCCTAAATTTTCAAAAAATTTCGCCAGCGTCTCCTTTGCGCGGCTAGCTCGGTACAACTACAAAATGGCTCTACGGCCTCCCATATCCAAAAAGAAAACAAAAAGCCAAGTGGCTCAATCCAAATCCCAATCAAATTTCACACCAAATTTAAATACATACCTTTTTGTCGGGCAATTCAAATTTATCTTTCTGAAATCAAAATCAACTTTCTTTTCCCTTTATAATACCTGCATATCCTGCTTCGCACTAATATCCAATCATAATATTCCAAAACATTTTATCGACTTTCGTACAAAATGTCAATATTTATTTATTCGAATATTAACCTCGAATATATTTGTAATATCAATTTCCAATTAAGAATTTACCATTCCCTATTTAAGTTAGTATTAGCATTTTATATGCTTCTTATATTTACTTTCATCTTACCACTTTAGTTTATATCTTATTCTATTCAAGTTGATTTTTTCATTTACATATGAATTCAATTCATCTTTAACTCTGAATATATAAATTTTATTTGTCATTTATTACTAATTCATGTCATTATTTTAATTAGTTTCATTTACTAACTTATTTAAATTTCTAATTTGAAATCGTTTCGCCGTTAACAAGATTTTCCAAAAATTTCAAATAAATTTCTAACTCTCAAAATTTCTGAATTTTTTGGCAAAGTCTCCTTTGTACGGAGGAGCTTTTGCAATTTGACAAAAGATATAAATATATATACATCGACCCACACGGTCGGAAAAACCAAAAACAGTTCATATTTCCTATTTTTATTGCGTAGGCGTACCTTGTTTAGCATTTTAAGCAAGCGGCTTATTATTTTTAGCAAATAGCACAACCAAATCCAGCCACACGGCTTCCAGGTACCTGTACTTACTCAATTTAAACATGTAAGTACTAAATATATGAAGTTTAACTATATTTCACTTATTTGCAATAGTTAAAACATACGAATTCTAAAAGAAACTCACACCAAACATTTTTCCGTAAGCAATTTATATAATTTTCATACTAATACCACGGTTTCAACTTTATTCATATCCATGTTCATTCAATTTGAATAGTTTAAAACTCAATCGCCTATATTTATTTATTTTTAAGCAAACTGAACTCATATCTAGTTCAATTGCTCTCAAAATCAATTTATTTTACTTCTAGCAATTCATAGAATTTTAATTACTTCCATTTATATCAAATGATAATTTATTCTATGTAATTTGACGAGATCTATGTGAATAAATAAGTATTTATGTCTTATACCCAATTTAAATTGATTTCAACTCAATTTATACTTAATTCTATTCCGTTTTTAAATTTATTCACGATCCATATATTCTTATTTTCATTGCATTTCAGATTTGAATCTCTTCACTTGCATTCCATTTTATTAACCAAATTAAATCATTTAAAATCCATTAACAACATAGGTTCATCTTTATTACCAATTTAAATTTTCTCTTTTCAATTTAACTTGATTCTATTTCAGTCCAATCTCCTTTCAAACTACAAATTTATTTGATTAGTTATTATAAATTCCAAATTTCCAAGTTCGATTCATTCTCAGTTTACTTGGATAAATTACAAGGTCATTTCAATTTATTCCTACATATTTGGATTCTATTTGCAACTCCTACCATTACTATTTTAATCCATTTACATTTTTATTCGATACATTTCAATTATATTTAATTTGTTAACTTTCCAAATTTAATTTCATTTATAACCAAGTTCTGAATCCACTATCCATTTTCAATTATATTTCTTCACTAATGATTCAAGTCAAATTTGATTTATAACTTGAGTTTTATTTTCCAACTTCATAATAAACTCACAATTCAGCTTTACTTAACTATAATAGGTTCCATTTACACATTTCATTACTAATTTATTAATAAATTAGTTCTCCCCTATATATGGTTCAATACTTGATTTTTAATTCCAAATATCACTTCATTTAATTTTCTTAGTTCAATTTATTATATAATTTAAGTTTGGATTTTGTTTTATTTTTCAATTCATCAAAAATATTTACTTTGGGTTTTGTATACCACCTTTTTCAAATTTTATAAGTCACAACTTATTATTTACACAATTCCATTCATCATAGGCTTGAATATATTTTTTCTTTTATTTTAACTCAAGCCTTCTATTTATTTATAGCCCAAGCATATTTTATTTCTATGGATTTTTAATTCCCTTATAAGTTATTCTGATTTATTTATTTCAATTCAATCCTTATCCCACTTATTTTCCAGTTATCCCGGTAAGAATTTAATTCCATTCATTAATTCGATTGAATTCTTATTCCAATTCAATCTTATTTTAACTTAGATTTATTTAACTCAATTAGATCTCAACTTAATTCGAATACAACTGGATATTATTTTCAGCCTATCCAATTTATTTCCAATCCAGTTAAATTTTTATTTCCTTGGTCCAAGTTAATTTTATTTTTAACTTTTCACCTTAAATTTAAATTTCAACATTCAAAGCTTATATTCCTTTCCTGATTTAAAAATCATCTCTATTTATAAGCTTGCAACCTATCTCATAAGGATTTTTAAATACCCGGCTTTGGTTTCAAATCATTTTGAAATCTCCACATCTCAAATCATACTTCTCAAAAATTTAAACCAATCTTGGTTTTATTCCCAGCAAATTTCCTTAGAAATTTTCAAAACAACTAGCTTTCCTGAACAAATCAAATTTCTGGCAGCAATCCGTCACTTAGAAATTCGAAAATGAATACCGATGATGCGGCCGTCATCATCAGAATTATTTTTCAATAATCCGAGTGATTTCAATGCTATATCACATTCAAAATCCATTTAAAACAAATTTCCATTCAGAAATATCTCCAAAACAACAATACTATTATGTATCTTCAAAACACTTCCAAAATCTCCGGGATTTAAATTTCCAAATCCTGCTTAAATCAATTTTACTATAATTCATTTGCATAGCTTATGCTCATACAAATTCTTATTTGATCATATTTTAAATTTCATTTATAATTCATATTTATGAATTTTATTTTATAATGAATTTATTTCCTTAAACTTTAGTTATATTTCAATTTCTAGTTAAATTTTCACTTAACAATGATAATACTTCAAATATCATCATTCCTAACATCCAATTAACATCCAAGCAACCATATAATAGCTAAATAGTTTTCAAAAAAAAACTATTCTTTATATCAAAATATATTTTTGGGTAAAATTATTTCATTTACCCACATTTAAAACAATATCGTGTCAATTGTTCTATTCAAGTGTTTAGAAACCCTTTCGATATAGTTGCGTAGACCGTGTCGACGAAGGTTCATATGCCACTCAATAAATCAATCAACACAATATTAAAACAATTTATATTCACTAACAAATACGCACTCATATTTATTAATACGCTCAAACTCATTATAGAGTACTACGGACTCTATTTTAAATGAGTAATTCCCACCAGAGCCAAGGTTATCACCAACCTATGCTCTGATACCAACTGTAACAGCCCGCAAATCCGTACCCCTTGAGTCAACACTATTCTACAACAACCAACTCAAGTTGTACAGAAATACGAACCATTTGGGTTAAAGAAAAAGAGGTAGAAGAAGAAAAATAGAAAACAACAACAGAATCTAACATCGCAGCGGAATAAAATATAATAGACAATAAATACTCTTTACTCAAAACTTAATTATCTCTGTTTATATATTACATCATCAGAGTACATCAATCACAGCTCAACATCAATATCATACAATACAAATGGATACACAACAACTCAACACAGCAGAATATATATAGATAAACAAGTACGGGAGTACGTATCGACATCCAGCTCGTCTCCTGAGCTTCACAGCATCTCCTGTATCCTATAATACTCGGTCTGACCCGAGCATTACAGTTAAATAATAACCGATTCAGTCTGGAATACCAGCGTGAGAAAATCACACCCAATTGATTATTAAAGTTTCAAAAATCCTTTGAAAACAAAAGCATCTTGTAAGACCACGCCACAAATAAACATGTCGGGTTTTTACCTTACGATAGCTAAAACAATTTTTATAGAAATCCTCTGATATTATAATAGGGTCTATATACAAATACTTATAAAATAGCCGAAATTGTTACATTCATTAAATTCCAGCTACTAGCCACAGAGTGGGTAACACAAACAAAACTCGTACAAGGCTCGTAGGGAGAATGGATTTCCAACTAATGACTAGGCACTGGGGTACCACCTGTCACAGTACGGGGCCTAGATCACCATATCGAGGAGTACGCCCGCTCCCCTGCAACACAAGGCCGGGACTATCCCTTACTGGATAATCCCGAGTGAGATCACCCTGCGGTTGGGATCAGCAACCGCCCACTAAGCCGAAATAAAAAGGGACATCTAGACTGGAATGACCTCACCCTGCTTGGGTGCTACCCACCTAGCCTTGCTGCATAACCCCTGATTTTCAGTCATTCCCATTTGATGAGGCTTGAGGCTAAGCGTTACCTTTTAAGAACATATTCCTTAGAATGTCCATCGTCCACCTGACGATGTTTCGGAAGCATTCATCCATACAAGTCCGTCCCGGGTTTGAACGGAACCGAAGGCACTATTCCTACTACATCCATTTTGGAAATATCCTCAAGATTAGTAGCGACTAGCCCTTGCACTTCACTGCTCCGTCTTCGAATCCAAAATCGTTTTCACAAAACGTACAAACCGGATCGAAGTGGTTTTTGAGAAATAAATCTCGATCCCGGACTCTTCGAAACAATCAACGCATTTGGCCAATATTGATAGTCGGTTATTTAACTATCAATTTCTATTTACAAACATCCATCAAGCAATAAATAATTTTTCAAATTATTTATTAACCTCAAAATATCTTCACAAGATATATTTCTATTTTCAATCCTTTGAAAACAGTTTCAAAACCATCTTTCCTTCCAGAATAAAATTTCCCAAATATTTTCTATCTCCTCTGAAATACCAAGCACAAAACTAGATTTTAAAATAATTTAAAACACTTATTTGAAAAATACATTTATCATTTAATTTAGAAAAATTACTACAATACTAAATTTTAAATAATACTTTAGAAACAATTAAATAAGGTTACCTTATAACTAAACATTAGATTTCTTCTTTAATCAAAATACCAAATCATTCTTTAAATAATTACCGTTATAATAGATTAAAAGGAAATACTTACTTTAGACTTTAAATATTAGAAATAATAAATTTTACAAACCATACCTTTAAAACAACTTCAAAATCCTTTATCTTATATTTAAAAATTTACTTTGAAAACGTACTTGGTTATCCAGGGAGAATTTCAAATCTTAATCACTTAAATCAATTTCCAAATTGATTTCCAATTTATTTTATTTGAAATAAATTCTTTTACTTATCAGTACATTTTCAAATTCTGTAGTTATGGACTTTATTATTATTCTTATTATTTTATTTTTCTTTACTCTTTCAATAATCCAAACCTTAAATTCTACATAAATGTTTGTTCTTTTTAATTAATAATATTGCATTTTAAAATTCATTAACTTTATGTTTATACAAATTTTCCCTTCCATTTTCAAGATTCATTTATTAGAATTTTAAAGTCACTTTATTCCTTTTCCAGGTTATTCTTAAATTTATTCTATAATTATTTTACTTGCAATTTCACTTCTTTTATTTTCATTTCCGAATTCAAATTTATATTTTTGGTAATTCATTATACCCAATTATATCAACCAAGCCATAGCATTCAATACTTCCACATAATTCATTACAGAATATCAAATAATCAAAACATAGAAAGTTAAATAATTTAGATAAAAGTTGAGGGGTCCAGTTGGATCCCTCCAATCTGTTTTCCCTGCATCCACAGATGTTAACACAACATAATATGCCAATTTCAAATTATACCATACTATACCACATCAATCAATTCAACCATACAATCAATTATTTAAATTTAATCATTTAAATTTAAATTTAAATCTAACTGAGTGAGATTAACTCACCTTTGCTATTTAAATTGCAATCCCTCCAACCCGACTTGAATTTCCATGATTTCAGACCTTGTAAAAATATTGATATAGTTTTATTAATATTCGTACTAACCGTAAATAAATTATCGTTCTAAATTCATTTAAACCAATAATTAAATTTTAAGTTGATTTCCTCTTTATAAAATATTTTTAGTTTACTAATTCATTAATTTTAAACTTATTCCTTTAGTAAATTAACTTTAGTAACTAAAATAGCTAAATGGGTTAATTTAACAATTCATTCACCAATCATTATTTTTTTATACTAGCAAATTTAAAATATGTAAATATGTATGTATTTTTTTTTGAACTTTGTATATATATATATATATATATATATATCTATAAGAAATAGCTCATATAGATAAAAAATCAAATCTTTATACCATGCCCCTTTGTTTTTCCCAAAGTCCTATTTATATATATATATATACTCCTCCTCTAAAATCTTATTATATGATTTTTACTGTTTTTAACTAAAATATATATGTGGAAAATATGTATATATTTTATTAAATCAAATTTATAAATGTTTCTATACTTTACTGAAATATATATATATATATATATTTTTCTTTCTCTAATTATAACAACAGTAATGTGTCTACTGTATACATACATACATACAAAGATATATATATATATATACATTCACTGTTCAACTATAAAGGAATTAAGTCGGATCAATGCATTTATTCGTGTGTACATATATATATATATATGTGTGTGTGTGTGTTATTTTCTCCTTGGTAGGAAAGAGGATAAATAAATAAATAAAACTGTCTATACCTTTCTGTCAAGCTGCAAACCAGGCCCACACTGCTCCTCACCCCCTCGACACCATCACGTCTCGTCCAACCAAGCCACTGCCGATTCGATTCGAGCAGGACCAACTCGCTCGACAATCCTAACTACCAGTTCACGCGAAAGTGCCTCGTCGACCATCTCGAGCATACCAAGCCCCATCGCCTGACCACTGCAAACCCAGCATCAAACGTGACCCCTTTATTGTCGCGCTAAGCGAGCCGCCCGCCTTCAGAAGTCGATGAAATCGAGTGGCGGCTCGAGTTCAAATCGTGCTCTAGCGCCGTGCCATTATCGTGATGCCAGCGCCCTATGAATCACTGCCCAAAATTGCATAATCCCCCATTTCTGTTTCGTGTTGATTTAGTTCTATCCTCTCTCTCTCTCTCTGTTTTTTTTATATAAAAGCTTGAACGAGATTTCATTTCCCCTTTTCCATTAGTTTTTTTTTAATCTGCTGTCGCTTGAAATGAAAGAAGGGAAGAAGACTCGGCTGTGTTGATGTAAAAGTAGGCAGGAAGTGATTGAAAGGAAGGAAGCGTGCAAATGAAGCTTATAATGATTTTGACGAGGCGTACACAAGAAGCTTAATTAATTAAATTAAATTTCATTAGCTCATAATCAATTAAATTTTCCGCGTTTATATATCGTACACTCACACACTAACTTCGATCAATACGAAAATTTGAAATCCGATAATAATTCAATATTACGGACCCAATGGAACTCGTTTCGTCAAATTCCGAGACTGTGCCTCGGAAGGCTATTTTAAAATTCAATTTAAACGATACAAATTTCAAAACTTAACAAACCATTTTTAAATTTGATTTCATCACTTCTATTCTCTTCAGTATTATCAATATAAATTCTACAAGCCTTCAAATTATTTTTAATAGGCTTAGAATTCCAGATTCAGTATTTTACCCAACTTCAAATTATTAAATTCTATTATTCAATTATCAAATAAAATGTGACATTCGTCATTCAAGTTAAAATTACTCTATTGAATATTTAAAATCAATTAAATATTCCAATTTTAAATGCTTGAAAATTCCGGGTCGTCACAGGTTTTGTGAAAATATCTGCTATTTGATTCTCGGTATTTACATATTCTAATGAAATAATTCCTTTTTCAACATTGTCACGTTAAAAATGATGTCGTATATCTATATGTTTAGTTTGCGAGTGATTAATAGGGTTTTTTGATAGATTTATTGCACTTGTGTTATCACAGTATATTGGTGATTTATTAATAATTTTGCCGAAATCCGTAAGTGTTTGTTGCATGTATATCACTTGTGCACATGCTAGAGCTGCTGAAATATATTCGGCTTCGTAAGTAGATAAGGTGACACAATTTTGCTTTTTGCTAAACCATGAAACTAATGATTGTCCAATAAAATGACATGTTCCACGGGTACTCTTACGATCTGTTCTACATCCACCAAAATCCGCATCACTATATGAAACTAGTTTAAACGATGATCCTTTAGGGTAAAACAAACTGTAATCTCTAGTACTAGATATATATCGTAAGATACGTTTAACAGCTCTTAGGTGAGATTCTTTTGGTTTTGCTTGAAATCGGCACAAAGACATACACTTATCATAATATCGGGTTGACTAGCCATCAAATAGAGTAAGGAACATAACATGCTACGATATAGTTTTTAATCGAAATCTTTTCCATTATCATCCTTTTCCAAGTGAACACTAGTACTCATCGGTGTTGGTTTGCTTGAAGTTTTATCCATTTCAAAACGACGTAATAGATCGTTACAATATTTTTCCTGATGAATAAAAATACCATTTTCAAGTTGTTTTATTTGTAAACCTAAGAAGAAATTTAATTCTTTCATGTGAGACATTTCAAATTCATTTTTCATAATATTTAAAAATTGATCACAGAGATTTTTGTTAGTTGAACCAAAGATAATATCGTCTACGTAAATTTGTACAACTAAAATATCGTTATTTTCTCATTTAATAAATAAAGTTGTATCGATTTTGCCTATTTGAAAACCAGATGTAATTAAGTGATTTTTAAGACATTCGTACCATGCACAGGGGGCTTGTTTTAATCCATATAATGCTTTTTGTAATTTAAAAACATGGTCAAGTTATTTTTCATGAACAAACAATGAGGGTTGTTCAATGTATATGTTTTCTTTAATAAAACCATTTAAAAAGGCACATTTGACATCCATTTGAAATAGTTTAAAATTGTGATGATTTGAAAAAGTGAGTAATGTACGTATGGCCTCTAATCTTGCTATTGGAGCAAAGGTTTTGTCATAGTCAACACCCTCTTCTTGATTATAGCCTAGAGCAACTAAATGTGCTTTATTTCTAACAATATATCCGTTTTCATATGCTTTGTTTTTAAATACCCATTTTGTTCCTATAACCGTTTGATCTTCTGGTCTTGGTACTAATTCCCAAACATTATTACGTTCAAATTTATTTAATTCTTCTTGCATAGCTATTATTCAAAAATTATCATTTGAAGCTTCTTTATAATTTTTTGGTTCAAAATTTGACACAAATGCTATATGACTTATTTGATTAAGTTGATTTCTAGTTACTCTAGAATTGAGATCTCCAATGATATTATCTTTTGGATGATCCTTAAGAATTCTAGGAGATGATATCAAAGTATTATTTTGCGCATTTGTCTCATTATTAATGGAATTTGTTGTATTTGTTATTGGAATTGTTTCTTCATCGTCACTAGTATGATGTTAAGAAGATTTTTCATCGAATGAAACATGTAAACTTTCTTCAATAGCGTTATTTTGTTTATTAAAAATTCTATATGCTTTGCTGCAATCCGAATATCCAACAAAGATTCCTTTATCGGCCTTCGGGTCAAATTTTCCTAAATTATCTTTTGTATTTAATATAAAACATTTTTATCCAAAAGTTTTAAAGTATGATACTTTAGGTTTTCTTCCAAAAAATATTTAAAACAAGTTTGTTTAGTCATAGCATGTATGGTTACTCGATTCAAACATAACAAGCTGTGGCAATAGCTTCAGCCCAAAAATATTTAATAGTGTTCATGCACATTCTTGTAATGTATGATTTTTTCTTTCTACTACACTATTCTGTTGAGGTGTGGAGGGAAAAGAAAAATTATGAATTATTCCTTTCTTATTACAAAAATTAGTAAAAGATCATTTTCGAATTCTCCACCATGATCACTTCAAATATTTTTAATTTTCAGATCCATTTGTGTTTTTAATTCTTTTAGCAAATATTTTAAACATTCCGAATGTGTCACTTTTATGTTTTAAAAATAAAGTCCATGTATATCTTGAAAAATCATCAACTATTACGAAAACATATTTGTTGTGATTTATAGATCGTACTTACATTAGACCAAATAAATCTAAATGTAATAATTCTAATGGTTGTTTTGTAGAAATATTATTTTTAGATTTAAAAGTACTTTTCTTTAGTTTTCCAATTTGACAATCGTCACATAAGTTTTCTACTTTGTAATTTATTTTAGGTAAATCTCTAACTAGTTCATATTTTGCTAATTTATTAATATATTTTAAGTTAACATGACAAAATCATTTATGCCATAACCATAGATCGTCATGTTTGGCGGTTAAACACAAATTTGAATTTTTATTCATGTTCATGTTTAAGACAAAATATTTTTGTTTCTAAAACCCTCAAATATAAGTTATTAGTTATTATAGTTATTATCAAAAATATTACATCTATTTTTTTCGAAATTGATTTGAAAACCTTGATCGCATAATTGACTAATACTTAGTAGGTTGTGTTTTAGATTTTCTACTAATAAAACATTTGTAATAATAGGAGAGTTAGAAATACCAGAGTTGATAACTTCTCCAATGCCCACGACGTATCCTTTTGAGTTATCTTTAAAAGTTACCTTTCCACCATCGATGTATGTTATATTTGATAACATTTTTGAATTTCCGGCCATATGCTTGGAGCATCTGCTATCTAGTATCTATTTCTCCTTATTTTTTATTTTGGGTACTTGCAAAATAAAAGATGTTTTAATTGGTACCCATATACTTTGTTAGGGTCCTATATGTTAGGAGAAGTGGGTAGCCATATCCAAGAAGGTTTGGTACCTTTATGAATATAATTCTTATTATAGACTACATTTTCTAAGAAGTTATTAATACGTTTTTGTCTAATCAAATTATTATTTGTCTTAGGAATTCAAATTTTTATATTTTTGATATTCATATTAGACTTAGGTGAACTTTTAGTCTTTTTATAAATACAACTATATTTCATAATACCATTTCCTCTTTGTTTAGGAGTATTTTTAAATCCTATTTCATTTCTATTACCTGATGGTTTTGAATTTTTGATAAGATTTTCAAAATCCTGTTTTCCTTTATTAAATTTTGAAATATTATTTGTAATTTTATCTAATTTTTCTTTTAATTCTAAATTTTCAATATTTCAATATTACTCTTCAAGTTAACATTTTTTTTAACAAGTTGTCCTTTTCTAATTTTGTTTTATCAACATCACTAGTAATAGCCTTATTTTCGACCAAATTATTTTTAATTTTTTCTTAAGATAATTCTAGTTCCTCTTCTAAAATAATATTTTTTCATCTTTAACATTCCTACTTCAAGTTCTAATCTATTTATTTTGGCAATATGTTCTTTGTTCAATTTCTTAATTTGTCTAAATTTATCATCTAATTCCATGCTAAGTTCTAATAATTTATCATAACTAAGTTCAGACATACCTCATCAGTTTGTGCCATAAAGCATACATTAGTTTGTTCTCCGTCACTATCGCTATCACTATCTGATGATGATGAAGAATTCGAGTCATCCCATGTCACTCTGAAAGCCTTCTTCTCTTTGAATTTTTCAAATTTATTCTTCTTTTTATCATTATTGAGCTTGGGACAACCTTTCTTCATATGCCCAAATTGATCACATTCATAGCATTTAATTGATGTTTGATTTGTTGAGCTTGATTTTCCTCCTTTATGAAATTTAGTCATTTTCCTAAACTTCTTGAATTTATTATACTTTTTGGCAATAAATACAATTTCTTCTTTGTCTAAGTTGGAGTCTTCCTTTGTTGTTGGGAATGCTATGTTCTTCTTTTTCGAATTTAGTTCTTTTCGTGCCTGCAAATTAGCTTCATAGGACATTAAATTTCCTATCAACTCTTCAACTAAGAGTGCTGAGAGATCATTAGCTTCTTCGATAGCTAATACTTTTCTTTCCCACTCTGGAGTTAAAGAATTGAGTATTCTAGAACTAATCAAAATTTGTGAATTTGACTCCAAGTTCCATTAAATCGTGTTGAATGGTTTGGAATCTAGAGTACATGTCTACTATAGATTCATTTTGTTTCATTTTAAATGATGAGAATTGATTTTGTAAAATTGAAATCTTAGTTTGTTTAACTTTGTTTGTGTCTTCGTGTGTAATTTGTAAGGTATGCCAAATATCAAATGTAGTGTTACATAACATGATACATGAAAATTCATTTTTATCTAGTGAGCAAAATAGAACATTCATAGCTTTGGCATTATTAAAACTACCTTTTTTTGTGCATCGGTCCATGTGTTCATAGCAGTAGTAGGCGCTTCATATTTTTCTTGAGTGGCTGACCAAATTTCTAGTCCATTAACTTCCACAAAAATTCTCATACGTGTTGACCAATATGCATAGTTAGAGCCATTAAAAAGCGAGGGTCGTGCTATGGATTGTCCTTCTTGAAAAATACTTGCCATATTAAAGTAATTCAAAAACGTGTTACTATACTTTGATCAAACCTTGCTCTGATACCAATTGAAAGTCTATAGGATGGATCGTGTGTGTATATGCAAGTATATGCGATAAAATATATGATGCAACTAAGACAAAATTAATCTAGGTAAATATAGAATAAGCACACCGGGATTTTATACTGGTTTGGACCTCCCATCCTACGTCCAGTCCCAAAGCTCCCCTTCGGAATTCGACTATCAAACACCCTCACTTTGTCCGGAGGAATAGACTTGGTTACAATAACTTGTTCTTGTCAGTATGTGTTCTATAACATGGATATTGATTATTAAGTACAAATACTTCCAATATACATATCTAGAGAGTATTGATTGAGGAGATCTGAATATAAGGAAGAGTGAAATACAAGTACAGATTGCTAGAGATCAAGTATATAATAGAGTATGTAAGTAAAGAGTGCAAGTAAGTAAGGTAAGGTCTTCTCTTTGATTCTTGATGTTATATATAGTTGTAGAGAGATTCCTTAAGTAGTTGCATCTATTGACAAGTGCTCTACTGTTGCTTCTGATAGTGATGAAGAGTTGCAGTGAAGAGAAGCGAAGATGTATATTCAAATGTGGAAGTTGTAATTTAAATTTAAATTTCGAATTCGAAATCAGACGTCTAGTATTTGTTTTAGACGTCTGGCACTATATTTTTTTGTATACAGTGCTCTTTCAGACGTCTAAGTGCATCAACCAGACGTCTGATCCTATCTATTTTGTTATTCCAGCGGATTTCTTCAGACGTCTGGCTAGTGCACCTAGACGTCTGAAAACTGTGCAAGTTTACTTTGTGCATCTGTCTTATTGCTTCATTAATCCTATTGACTTGTAGTCTTTTGTAGTGTTCTTTGAGCCTTGTTCTTGTCTTTCTAGTGATGTTACTCTAGTAAGTACCTGTAAATAGAAATATATATGCACGTTCGATTTGCATTGTATAGTTGTTGTCATCGAAACCGTAGATTTGATTTCCTAACAACACATACTTTCTATATAAACCTACTTGTATACTTCTTGCTATAAACGTGTACTACCTCTGTAAACATATATACTGTTGTAAATATATATCTAATACTTCCTTATATAAACATCTTAGATAATATATACTGTAATCTTATATATACTATAAACATATATACTCCATTTAAACTATAATAATGCTGTAAACAAAATTTTATATTCATATACAGGATAATTTGTAAAACATATCTATATATACGTATAACTTACTTTATTATAATTTATATACAACTCACAGATCATATAGGAACTTATGTAACTTGTATATATACTAACAGACATATTATATATAACTTTTATAAATTTATATATAGCTAACAGATCTTATATTTCTTAAATATCAACAAATTGAACTTATCTTATAAACAACTATATATATATATATATATATCTGCTATGGGCGGAGCTCGACAGGAGCACTTGGCTGATGGTCGAATGAAGAAGGTGGGATGTAGGGACTGGGAAGGTGGGATGGTGGTTGCTGGCGAGGGCATGATGGGGGGCTACTTGGAGGTTGGGTTGACTAGGGTGTAGGCTGAGAGGCGACCGAAGGAATATGGTGGTGAATGCCGGTCTATGAGGGAAGATAGGTCGAAGGAAGTCCGGCTGTGCTATGGCAGCGGTAGGGTTGAGGTGTGGGTTTGAGAGGAAAGGAAACGAGAAATGAAGAAGGTGGAGTTGCAGTGCTTGGTGATGGGGTGGGAGTGTACTGTTGTCATGTAAGGAGGAGTGGAGGATGTTCGGTTGTGGGGCCAAGCGATGTGAAACGGCGGAGGTAGCTTCGGCCATGGGGCAAGGCGGAGGTGGAGAGGAGGAGTTAGGCGTGGAAAGGCTGAGGCGGGTTGGAAGGCAGGTGACATGGCGAGGCAGTGGACTTTTGGTCGAGATGTGTTGGAGGAAGGTGATTCGTTCTTTGTTGTCATGAGAGGATGGCTGTGGTGGGTCCTAAGGTGAACTGCGGCGGTCTTGAGTGAGCAGAGGAGGCACAGTCGAAAAATGAAAAGGGACGAGAGACTTCCAGGCAAAACGAAGATAGGCTCAGAAATGTATAAGTATAAGATTTGCATACCATAAAATAATAATCTTTTTTATAGAACAGAAAAGAAAAGGAGGCCGAGAGAACAAGAAAAAGAACGATCTAAGATGAATTGAATCAGATGGAATAGAGAAAGTCGACCAATTATAAGTTGAATATGAGGAATGACAAAGGACAAAAGTTGAACCAGCAAATGAAACGAAATGAAAAATATATATTGCAACATAGGGAAAAGCGAAAGTTAGATATAAATTTTTGGACAACAATAAAAGCTTATGGCTGTCAGTTTTCAAACGGTGGGTAAATGAATGGACAAAGGAAATAAAACGGTCGCAAGTACAGAACCGATACGATAAATTATTTCATCGATTTAGTCGCATACCGGAAGCCAAATGGCATGAATGAATATTCTACGGATGTAACGACCGAAAATTTTCGAACCCGAAAATTTCAGATAGTTATGGAAAAGAAGAAAGGGATAGAAGAAGAAGAAGAACAGAACACCAAAATCTCACATTCGCAGCGGATAAAATATAATAAATAATAACAGTTTACAAAAGAATATTTTATCTGTTGATTACACTTTAATACATCAGAGGTTCACCTATATACAGTCACTGATCATATACAAATCATGTCTCGGATATATAATCATATACTGCAGCGGAAATACTCTATACGTACTTGCCATCCAGCTCGTCTCCTGAGCTCCAGAACGTACCTACCTGAAAATCTGTAATACTCGGTCTGACCCGAGCATTACACCAAAGTAACACCCGGGTCAGGCTGGAAACCAGCGTGAGTAAACCCATCTAACATGTAATACCAAAGCATACAACTGAATTAAAACCCGGGTACTCATATCAATTCATAAAGCCACAATTTATTTTAGACATCACTTATTCCACACATCAATTTCTAAGTACCAAACTTAGATAAAATAATCCAATTCACTTAAATCACTTCATTCTAGCCTATTGATTTCACAAATCAATTTATAAAATTCGAAGTGGTTTCGGGTATTTCCCAATACCCGACCCCGGTCTCTTCGAAACTCATATCATCAACCCAAGTTATCCACATGAAATACACAACATTTCATATCAGAGATATCAACTCATTCAAAGCATCCAATACCATTCAACCAATCATAAGCAAATCTTAATCACACAAATCAATTCAATTGATTCTAATTGAATTTTCAAACCTCAATCACTTAGATTTCTTCATTTACATTTATTAACTCCAAATCAATTTACTTAGTCAACCCATCATTATTCATCGTAACTTATCTAATTGGACTAAGTTCTCAGATTCATTAACTTATAATCACTTATATTGATTAATAATCCTTGAATTAATCATGCTCATAAATTTACTAACCCTCCATAAATTTTGTTACACTGATTAAACAAGTAATTAGTCCTCAATTAAGTAGTTACCAATAATTATCCCCTTTGATTTATGATATTAAGTAATTTTCTTCGACTTCTTTTATTAGTAAATTCTATTAACTACATTGATTAATTACCTTAATCAATCATTGATTATTTCAAATTATTAATTACTCTAGAATTTAATTAACCTTTAATTGCTTATATTATATTAATTGTTCACAATCATTAACTACTCATCTTAATTAACTTCTTAGTTTCCATTAACAAACTCACTAAATTATCTATGGTCTTATACCGCATCCTCGATTAATCCTTCTGTGTGAAAATACTTCTTTAAAGTAATTTACTTAGTATACTCAACCACCATGAAAATAAACATATCAAATTGTTTATCAAATCGATGATAAAAATCTAACAAGTAAGGCCCTTTTCTTAGAAACAAACATGTTCATTTCGGGCAGAAATGTAACCCGAAATTGCACCTCAATTTCATATATATAGATGGCCGAATTTTAAAAAGTGATACAAATGAAAGTTAACTCATTCTTCCTGCAGTTTTCAAAAATTTAAAAATTATAGGATTTGGATAAGAAACGCAAAAGTTATACATAAAATACTAGCTCAGATTTGCACAAGACACTGAGTACTCTACAACAACAGGACAACGAGTTTGCAAGAGGTTTTTCAACATATTAATCAATGAATTTCAGAAAATGATACAAATAAAAGTTATAGGCCTTTCCGTTAGCTTTCCAGAATGACCAAGATCATTGAATTTGGATCAACGGTTCAAAAGTTATGACCATTTTACTAAAAATATTAAGCTTAGCCTGAACTTATACATTTGCAGGACAGCGACCAACAATTGCAATTATAGCATAGAAAACATCAAAATCAGGCAAAATGAATAAAGCAAAAGTTGTAGCTTAGTTTCTAATCTTTCCAGAACATTAAAAATTACCGAACTCCGATAAGAATTGTAAAAGTTATGGATAAAACAATTCTGAGATTTGAATTTCATAACTTCTGTCATTTTGTCTCGGGACAGCGATAAACAATTATAATTTTGGCAAAGATAACATCGAAATTTTGAAAAACTCAAAACTTAAAAGTTTTATAACAAAGTCTAAGCTTTTTGGAACATCTAAATTTATCGAAATTGGTTGAGAAACGAAGAAGTTATGTCCAATTTAGTTTCAGCCTTAAGCACAGGGCTAATATTGGTTTTGCTCTCGGGATTACAGTAGAAAGATTCAATTTTCACATAGCTAACTTCCAAATTACAGAAAACACAAAACATAAAAGTTTTAACACATGAAATAAGCTTTCCAGAACATCCAAGAAATCGAAATTTCATTAAGAATTGAGAAAGTTATGGTCAAATTACTAAGTTGCGTTTTTGATAGAACCGAGCCACTTTTACTTACAACTATCATCTCTTCAAGAATAACATGAATACTAGAAATTTAAATAGGTTTTCTCACCTTAAACTTGTATATTTGCCTTGACTCTTTTTCCTTGGCTTTCTCCAAGCTTTTTCACTTTATCTTACCCTTGTTTTTGTTTTGTGAAAGAAAGAAAAATAAGTGAACATTTCCACCCTTTACATAGTAATTTTCAAGGCTAGTTTGGTAATTTTAGTTTTGGACACTTGTCTACTTCTCTTTGCACAAGCTCTAGAATGTTGATACATGTCTACTTAGGTGTCTTAAGATGTTTCTACACATGGACACCTAATGAGGTTATGTGTCATAATTCTATTTCATCTTAAGATAGGTGTATGGTCCATATTATGCCACTTGTCTTCACCATGTCATGCCACTTATCCTATACTTATAAATGTATACATACTTATACCTTTTGTATTATTTAAAAGCATACATAAATATAGATAAAATAGAGATGGTGTAGATAGTATATTGTAAACTATCGATTTACATGATATATTATTAAAACTGACAAATCACCTTTAAATTAGATTCCAACTATTCTATTATCTTCGGTCCTATCATTATAAATTTTATAAGCCTTCAAATTGTTATTAACAGGCTTAAAATTCTATATTCAATATTTTACCCAATTTCAAATTATATAACTCAATAATTTAATTATCAAGTAAATATTAATATTCGGGAGTCAAGTTTACAATTAACGTTTAAATATTTAAAATCAATTTATTATTCCAATTTAAACTGTTAAAAATATCGGGTCGTCACATTCCTCCCCCCTTAAAAGAATTTCGTCCCCGAAATTTATAGTTAGGATGAATGGTTCAAAACCCGTTTACTTTTCCCAAAACCCACAATTCAACATTCTACCAATTATCTTTTATTAAAGACACTTAACCTTAACCAACTTCCTAAAACCTTCTATAGTTTTCACGCAATACCTTTTTGCTCAATCCTTTAAATTTCAATTTAAAACCAATTTTGAGTTATCGAATTTTTCTCAATTTTTTTTCTTCTAACTCTCTAAATTTCCGAAAAGGTTTGCCAGCGTCTCCTTTGCGCGGCTAGCTCGGTACTACTACAAAAGGCCTCTACGGGCTCCCAAATTCCAAAAGAAAACAAATGCCAAGTGGCCACATCAAAACCCAATCCAATTCCATACAGAATTCTAAATACATACCTTTTTGTCGAGGCATTCACATTTATCTTTTGGAATCAAATCCAATTTCTTTTCCCTTTCATACCTGTGTATTCTATTTAACAACAATATCCAATCGTAACCTTTCAAATCCCTTTTTTTATCTTTCCTTATATAGGTTTTCACATCTTCTTTTAGGCCAACTAGTTTTCTCCTTTTTCATACAAATTCAATTTATTTCAATTTTGAATATTAAATTTTATCCTTCATTTATAATTGGTTCATATTAGTTTCATCTACTAATTCACTTTAAGTTTCAAATTTGAGATCGTTTTGTCGCTAATGATTTTTTTTTTCCTAACTCCCAAAATTTTCAGAAAATTTTGGCGGAGTCTCCTTTGTACGGAGGAGCTTTTGCAATTTGACAATAGATATAAATATGTATACATCGACCCACACGGTCGGAAAAAGCAAAAACAGTTCATATTTCCTATTTTTATTGCGTAGGCGTACCTTTATTTAGCATTTTAAGCAAGCAGCTTATAAATTTAAGCAATTAGCGCAATCCAAACCAACCAAACAGTCTTCAAGTACCTGTACTATCTCAATTTAAATATGTAAGTGCCACATATAGAAATTTTATTAGCATTTCACTTACTTTTAATGGCTAAACACAAGCATTTCAAAATCAACAAACACCAAATGCTTACCATAAGCGATTTATATAATTTAAACTTAATCCAATTGCTTCCTTAAATTTAAACTTAAGTTACTTTACTTTAATTTATTCCAACATCAAACTTAAGTTTACTTCTATTTGATTCTCATTTAATCAAATTCCATTAAACTCAGTTAGCCCACCATTTCATTTTAATTCACCTCCACAATTTATCAAAATAATATCCAAGCGTATACTTAACTCATTTATACTTCAAATCAATATGCCACCGAACTTAAGTTCAGTCTGATAATCCAATTTCAATCACAACCTTGATTTTTATTTTTTTATTTTTTTTATTCAATCAGACTTCGTCCATTTATTATTTAATTCCATTAACTCATTTTATATTACACTTTCTTAATTCATTTGCGAATTTATTTTATTTATACAAATCCATTCTCAATTTACTTGTAACTTTCGTTAAATATTACTCATATCACGTTTGAATTTTATTTGTAATTCAAACCGTCACTTTTCCAATCCAACTCTATTTTATTTCTACAACATCTCTTCTTATTTAATTCATTATCAAATCCAAGTCGAATTCTATTGACAAATTCGAATTCATTTCCAAACTCCATTATTAATTTACAATCCATTTGTTTAATCGAGTAAAATTTTATTAACATACTTTATCAAATAATTATTTATTAGTTACTTCCAACTTTTATTACAAAGAAACTTACTTCATTAAATTTTCTCGAGTTCTTATTTTATAATTCCTGTTTGGTTTTCCCTTTTAATTATTAAAATTTAGAAATGCCTTTAAATTCGGATAATATTTTATAAAACATATTTCTTATAACTCGATGTCTCAAACAGTCCATCTTTGTTCTCATAGAAATTTAGTCATACGTTGATCAGGCGTAGAACTGAAAATCTATAAGTACTTAGCAAACCCATTTTCAACACCCAGTGAAAATACTTTAGAAAATAATTTTATTGAAAATATAGAAAACATTTTTGAAAATAGAGGATATATCAGAATGCTCTGGAAATCATCACCCCCATCCATGCTCACAATTACATTCCAGGGTTACGTTGCCATCGCAGCAAAAGTCCATGTAACTGCAGGCTCTCCGCGGCCTCTCGATTACGCCATGGAACCCACACACAGATCACAGTTACACCCAGGGTTACGTTGTCGTCGCAGCAAAAGTCCATGTAACTGCAGGCTCTCAGCGGCCTCTGATTTTCGCTGTAGAAATGAAACCTCTCCACTCCTACATAGGTCGCAGTCTGCCGATATAAAATCAAACGCAGACTGTTGGCTCTCAGCGGCACACACGACTTTCGCTATGTTATACCATAGGTCGCAGTCTACCGATATAAAATCAAACATAGACTTTGGCTCTCAGCGACACACACGACTTTCGCAATGGTATACTCTACTCATAATCCCCAGGAACTAGTTTCGTCCGGACTCCTCACAGGATCAACTTTAGAACCCCCCCTTGGGGCTCAAGGCAGCACTACCCGATGGTACTCCTGAGAAGTTCATTTCAAGGGAGCGCCTTTTCCCCCAGAGCCATCGTCAAAACATTTTATACTATACATATACAGTATCTTTAAATCATACACCTAGTATGATCTCATACAAAGCCCCTTTACACCAAATCGATTATTCCAAAATCGTTAATTCTCAAACTAGGCTTTCCAAATTCTTATATTGATTTTACCCAAAAATCAAAAGCCTTTCCAAATCCAAATCCAAAGGTTCCCAAAACCTTTTCCCAAAATCCTCATATGATCCTTTATATATATATATATTCAGATATATAAAATCTTTTAAAACTTTGGATCATTTCAAACTTGTATAAAATTCCTTTTATACTTCAAAACATTTCCAAAAACCCTTTTCTTCTGGCAAAAGATTCATCAAGGGGAGTTTCATTTTATTAAACAAAGATATTTAACTTTGTTTACTCAAAATCAAATATTCAAATTTGATTACTCCTTTCAATATCATTTTCATTCAAATCCGTACGATGTACACATATCATCCATACGCTATACCAATTTGATCGCTCACTCGATCACACAATTTCATTTCCGAACTAGTATCGTCCACCCGAGTTCCTAGTGCGGACACCGATCTGGTTTCTTGATTAGATACCGTCATTCTCCTTGCATAGTCTAACTATGATAGAGAATATCCAGAACCAATCAATAATCCATATCCAGTTTCGCCGTCGAAAATCGAGTGAAAAATCTCACTCGGAACGATATAACTATCTCAAAATTCTGTGCTCGAATCTGGATCAAATCACTATGCGAATAGAATAACATACGTACACCCTACGTATTTTTTTTATTGGTTATTAGCCAAATCAATTCCATTTTTATTCACATTCACTTTGTTTTTCATTCACTTACTCATAATTGCTTTAATCCCTTTGGATTATCACCTCTATTCTTATCTCGATTGAGTATTTAACCAAAAACAGTTTGAACTCCGACCAGTTTATTTAGAAAATAGCTTGAAATTTTTATTTTTATTTTTGAAAATAGATAAGTAGTTGGAAAATAATTACTAGTTTGTAAAATAGCTGTAAAATAGTTCAGTAATTGTAAAATAATTGGAAAATAGTTAAATAGTCATAGAAATTTCAAATAATTCCAAAATAGCTATAAAATAGTAATTAATAGTTGAAAATAGTAATTAGTTTATAAAATAGTTAGAAAATTGTTAAACAGTTTCAAAAATAATTGTAAAATAAGTATAAGATAGTTTGGCTTTTAAAAGAAAGGTTGTATATATAATGAATTGCTTGGAAAAATAGGTTTGTATTAAAACAGTTTATATTAAAAATAGTCCAGAGTCAAAACTGTTCACTCCCCAATCTTCATTCCTAATCAATTCAATTTAAATTTCCTCTTCCATTTAAATTGACCCCATTCCAATTTAAATAACTTCAATTTCCATTGAAATCTATTTAACCCAATTCAAGTTGAATTCCTCAGTTTCTTTCCAAATTTAACTTTATTCAACCTTGATCCTACTAATTCAAATAAATTTCAATTGAATTAGTTCCAATTTCAATTCATTTCAACTCCAGTTTGAATTAATCCCAATTTCAAACTCCATTTCCACAACAAGCTGAATTATTCTTGATTTCCTCCAAAATTCAATTCAAATTCCATTTGAATTTAAAACTATTAAACTTTAATTACAATTCCTAATTATTCAAATCAATCCAATTCAAATTTTCCATTTGAATCTTATACTCGTGCATCTTCAATCACACTTTCAATTACTTCAAATCAAATTCAATTTGAACCAATTCAAATTCCAAATTCAAACCATCTCGAATTATATATAAATTCGAGTTAATACTTCAAATGTTGATTTAATTCCTTTAAATCAATTTTCCTTTAAAGTTTTTAAACAATTCAATTCTGAGTCCAAATTTCAAAATTCCATTCTAAAACATCCATCAAATTCCAAATTCCAGATCTTAAACCCATTTGAGATCACACAAACTCCCCGTTCATATTAACCATTTAACTTCCCAAGTTAAATCTTAATTTCATCTTCAAATTTCCAAATCAGGTTGATCATTCCAACTTATTTAACTTTTTCTCCATTTAAACTCAATTCACTTAATCCAGTCAACCTTATCCAATTTGAACTTCCATTTCAATTTTTAAACTTCTCATAAATAATCTTCCCACTTATTAAGTTCAAAAAAAAAAAAACTTATCACCTTGGGTATCACATCTTATTTCAAACTCAAAACTCACCATTTAGAGTTATTTCCAACCACCTTTGATATTATGTATATCCACATGTATACATATTAATTTCTTTTACATACCAAGTTATACTTAAAATTTTAAACCACCTTTGGTGTAAATTCAAAACAAATTTCTTTTTAAATTTTCGAACAACTCTTGTTCGAAATAGGACCGTTTATTCAAATGCATTAAATAATATTATTTGTTATTTCTTTAAATTAATTATATCATTAATTAATCACATTCGGTAATTAACTTATTTCTTAATTACCTTCATTAAGAAATTGTCCCTTAAATTACTTACCTCTAGCTACTTCATCAAGTAACTCCTTCTTATTTATCAATTCCAATTATTATCCATTAATTAATCTCATTAAATAAAGTTTAATTAATTACATAAATTAATTGATTATCCTTATCCTGAAACCTTTCCCAATTTCAAGATTTAATTTCAGTTTGAATTTATTTCAAACTTATCTTTATTCAATTTCAATTTTAGTTTGGTTGTGTTCTATTACTTCTCAATTTAATTTCAATAATTTTAACAACCAATTCCCTTTATATTCATTTGAAAGAAATATTGCTTTTTATATATATCAAAACATATTCTTATATAAAATCATTTAAAATGTTTATATAAGAAAATAACAAGTACGCTCTCTCATATATATATATTCACTCAACTCATTCTAGGGTACCACTTACCCTATCATTAATGAGTAATCCCATCAGAGCCAAGGTTCTCGCTTAACCTTCAGCTCTGATACCAAATGTAACGACCCGAAATTTTCGAACCCGAAAATTTCAGATAGTTATGGAAAAGAAGAAAGAGATAGAAGAAGAAGAGGAACAGAACACCAAAATCTCACATTCGCAGCGGATAAAATATAATAAATAATAACAGTTTACAAAAGAATATTTTATCTGTTGATTACACTTTAATACATCATAGGTTCACATATATACAGTCACTGATCATATACAAATCATGTCTCGGATATATAATCATATACTGCAGCGGAAATACTCTATACGTACTTGCCATCCGCTCGTCTCCTGAGCTCCAGAACGTACCTACCTGAAAATCTGTAATACTCGGTCTGACCCGAGCATTACACCAAAGTAACACCCGGGTCAGGCTGGTAACCAGCGTGAGTAAACCCATCTAACATGTAATACCAAAGCATACAACTGAATTAAAACCCGGGTACTCATATCAATTCACAAAGCCACAATTTATTTTAGACATCACTTATTCCACACATCAATTTCTAAGTACCAAACTTAGATAAAATAATCCAATTCACTTAAATCACTTCATTCTAGCCTATTGATTTCACAAATCAATTTATAAAATTCGAAGTGGTTTCGGGTATTTCCCAATACCCGACCCCGGTCTCTTCGAAACTCATATCATCAACCCAAGTTATCCACATGAAATACACAACATTTCATATCAGAGATATCAACTCATTCAAAGCATCCAATACCATTCAACCAATCATAAGCAAATCTTAATCACACAAATCAATTCAATTGATTCTAATTGAATTTTCAAACCTCAATCACTTAGATTTCTTCATTTACATTTATTAACTCTAAATCAATTTAATTAGTCAACCCATCATTATTCATCGTAACTTATCTACTTGGACTAAGCTCTCAGATTCATTAACTTATAATCACTTACATTGATTAATAATCCTTGAATTAATCATGCTCATAAATTTACTAACCCTCCATAAATTTTGTTACACTGATTAAACAAGTAATTAATCCTCAATTAAGTAATTACCAATAATTACCCCCTTTGATTTATGATATTAAGTGATTTTCTTCGACTTCTTTTATTAGTAAATTCTATTAACTACATTGATTAATTACCTTAATCAATCATTGATTATTTCAAATTATTAATTACTCTAGAATTTAATTAACCTTTAATTGCTTATATTATATTAATTGTTCACAATCATTAACTACTCATCTTAATTAACTTCTTAGTTTCCATTAACAAACTCACTAAATTATCTATGGTCTTATACCGCATCCTCGATTAATCCTTCTGTGCGAAAATACTTCTTTAAAGTAATTTACTTAGTATACTCAATCACCATGAAAAGAAACTCATCAAATTGTTTATCAAATCGATGATAAAAATCTAACAAGTAAGGCCCTTTTCTTAGAAACAAACATGTTCATTTCGGGCAGAAATGTAACCCGAGCTTGCACCTCAATTTCATATACATAGATGGCCGAATTTTAAAAAGTGATACAAATGAAAGTTATCACATTCTTCATGCAGTTTTCAAAACTTTAAAAATTATAGGATTTGGATAAGAAACGCAAAAGTTATACACAAAATACTAGCTCAGGTTTGCACAAGACACTGAGTACTCTACAACAACAGGACAGCGAGTTTGCAAGAGGTTTTTCAACATATTAATCAATGAATTTCAGAAAATGATACAAATAGAAGTTATAGAACTTTCCGTTAGCTTTCCAGAATGACCAAGATCATTGAATTTGGATCAACGGTTCAAAAGTTATGACCATTTTACTAAAAACATTAAGCTTAGCCTGAACTTATACATTTGCAGGACAGCGACCAACAATTGCAATTATAGCATAGAAAACTTCGAAATCAGGCAAAATGAATAAAGAAAAAGTTGTAGCTTAGTTTCTTATCTTTCCGAAACATTTAAAATTACTGAATTCCTATAAGAATTGTAAAAGTTATGGATAAAACAATTATGAGATTTGAATTTCATAACTTCTGTCATTTTGTCTCGGGACAGCGATAAACAATTATAATTTTGGCCAAGATAACATCGAAATTTTGAAAAACTCAAAACTTAAATGTTTTATAACAAAGTCTAAGTTTTCTGGAACATCTAAATTTATCGAAATCGGTTGAGGAACGAAAAAGTTATGTCCAATTTAGTTTCAGCCTTAAGTACAGGGCTAATATTGGTTTTGCTCTCGGGATTACAGTAGAAAGATTCAATTTTCACATAGCTAATTTCCAAATTACAGAAAACACAAAACATCAAAGTTGTAACACATGAAATAAGCTTTCCAGAATATCCAAGAAATCGAAATTTCATTAGGAATTGAGAAAGTTATGGTCAAATTACTAAGCTGCTTTTTTGATAGAACCGAGCCACTTTTACTTACAACTATCATCTCTTCAAGAATAACATGAATACTAGAAATTTAAATAGGTTTTCTCACCTTAAACTTGTATATTTGCCTTGAATCTTTTTCCTTGGCTTTCTCCAAGCTTTTTCACTTTATCTTACCTTTGTTTTTGTTTTGTGAAAGAAAGAAAAATAAGTGAACATTTCCACCCTTTACATAGTAATTTTCAAGGCTAGTTTGGTAATTTTAGTTTTGGACACTTGTCCACTTCTCTTTGCACAAGCTTTAGAATGTTGACACATGTCTACTTAGGTGCCTTAAGATGTTTCTATACGTGGATACCTAATGGGGTTATGTTTCATAATTCTATTTCATCTTAAGATAGGTGTATGGTCCATATTATGCCACTTGTCTTCACCATGTCATGCCACTTATCCTATACTTATAAATGTATACATACTTATACCTTTTGTATTATTTAAAAGCGTACATAAATATAGATAAAATAGAGATGGTGTAGATAGTATATTGTAAACTATCGATTTACACGATATATTATTAAAACTGACAAATCACCTTTAAATTAGATTCCAACTATTCTATTATCTTCAGTCCTATCATTATAAATTTTATAAGCCTTCAAATTGTTATTAACAGGCTTAAAATTCTATATTCAATATTTTACCCAATTTCAAATTATATAACTCAATAATTTAATTATCAAGTAAATATTAATATTCGGGAGTCAAGTTTACAATTAACGTTTAAATATTTAAAATCAATTTATTATTCCAATTTAAACTGTTAAAAATATCGGGTCGTCACAACGGAGATCAGGGAAACGAGATGAATAGAATGGTACAAAGATATCAGCGATACAACCATCCCGTCAAAAATCGTTATTCACTGCCAAACTGCTGCTAATTTTTCGAAAATAAGATAAACAGGCTAGAGCAGTCCAAATTTAGCGAAATAAAATATGACGTCTCACTTAGAAAATGATTTACATTTTTATTATATAAAAATATCCAGATTTGAAAAATACTTTATTTTCATTTAAATTGAAAATTACACAACAAAACTAACTCCACATTCTCTGATGAAAATCTAACATTTGCTACGTTTTAATAAACGTATTCCAAATATCAAAATTTCATCTCTAGATTTTAATAATTTATTTTCATGAAAATTTCAATAAATTACGTCATAAAAATCACTAAAATATCCGGATCATTACAATATCAAGTAACAAATGTAAAAGAAAGAAGGCAGAAAACATCACAGCACAAGACAAAATGCAGGAGGCATACATGCCTCACCTGGTCGACATGAAGGTCGACCACATGGTCGACCTTACTACCTCCTAGGTACGGTCGACCTAGCTTGGTATATGGTCGATCTCTAGATCGACAAGCATGCCGACTAGGCTACGCATCTCCCAGTTCAATTTTTCTAAGCTCCGATTTGGTTTTGCAACAAAAATTTGGGATAGCAAATGAAGATAAAATGCTATGAAATTTTGCATGCGCATAAAACAACATCTAAATATGATCCGGAAAAGATCTGGCAGCAATTCATTAAAAGAAAAACAAGATATAGACAGTCAAAGTGTTAACCAAAACAGAAAGAACTGTAAATGAATACTTATCAAAATTTATATAGAGTATGCAATATTTCTCATAGATCTATGAACTAGTTGCTTGGTTTTAGCTAGAATTATGAGTGCATTAACTCACCTTCTTTATGAAGACTTAAATCTCGGTTTTGTGCTGAAAAATTGAAGCTTTGAGGAGGAAAGAGCTTCAAATGGCATGTAGAACTTAATTAACAGACATACAAAGGAGAAAAACTAATTAACTGACAATCACTTCTCAAATTTCAGATTTTGATGAAATGATAATATTTTGGAATGAGATAACCTCTTAATTTCTCTTTAGATTGATAAAAACTACAATTAGTTGAAGAAATTTTGAGATTTGGAAGCTTGAATTTGAGAAAATGGTGAAATTTCTTGTTACTCGTTTATGGAAGAAGATGATAATAAAGTTCTATACGTACTAGAAATGAGATATTGTTTCTCACTTCATTTCTTCAAGCTATTATTTGGATAATGGGCTTTTGGACCCAATAATTAAAAGAAAAATAAGTAAGCCTGAGTTATTTAATTCAACACTTAAAACCAATATACACATATACTCTAAGTTATAAAGCAATGTCATTTTCTTTCAAGTTTTCTCTACAAACAAGTTATGTAAACATACTTACATAATAAATAAAATATTATACATCATATTAAAAGATAATTTTTAGTCCTGAAAACATAATATTACTAAAACCCCTTATTTTACAAAAATAACAAATTTTACACTAATAATACATAAATCACCATTCTTGACTTCAAAAATTCTACAAAATTTATTTTCTTGCATAGAAAAATATGCCAAACCATCTCAAACTAAAATTTATAACCAAAACACATTTTAAAACCAAATTCCCCATTTTATTTAAATAAACAACCTTTAAAAATTATATATTTCATTTAAAAATTATTAAAAGAAGTAACTGGCAATAATTAATAAAATTATTGCATTTTCTCTAAATAAATATCATTTTTCATTCATTATTAACCCAAACAGATAAAGTTCCAAACTTTATTTTCACATTTTAATTCCAAATAAACAATTATAAATCTCCAATTCCATTTTAATTCACAATATAAAATTTAAACTACAGTTATAATTTAATATTAAAAGGTAATCTTCAAAACCAGGGTTGTCACATATTTAAAGTCTCATGTATATCTAAAGCAATGATTCATACCTAAAATAAAGTTTAATGAAAACGGTTAACTTTAAAATCATGTATATGGAAATACACATATTTTAGTTTAATTCAAATTTGTAAGAGCATTTTGTGCAATAACGTAACCCTTTTTTTTATCAAACCTTTATTTAATTGAAATTTTTCTCATTAATGTTAATTTTGGATTTCACATTATTTAAAATAACTAATAAGTTTGAACTAGAAATATATTTTTGTGTGTGTGTCTATAATCATTATGGATGTATGCATATATTTCATTAGTCGATCCTTATATGAAACGCTATGCGATAGTAATTATAATGTGTTGTAATCATGAGAAAATTATCACACTAAAATAATGTTTTGTAGAAAATATTCTCGGTCAAGATTATTCAAGATGGGATATTAATACATTCGTTGTGACAAGAGTATGCAACAATTTTCAAATATCGGGAAATGTATTACTTATGGCTGCTAGGGACACCAAGGGTTTATATACTGATGGTTGGATAACTATAGAATGATGTACTCGAGAGTTTTATGTTGGTTATTACAACTAACATCAAACAAAGAATCTCGAAGTGATGATAGTAAAAAGTTCGAATGCCATCGAACTTCAATATGGGCACTTCACATTGGTTATAGTTAAATCATGGCATGGTGTCTACTGAATGACTATAGTTGGGTCTAAATGAAGCATTGAAAGTGAAACATTATTCAATAGAGAATTTGTCTTCTTAGTTATATGGGATTGGTATCGCTGTCAACTATAATCAACCCAAAATCAAAGTCTTTGGCTAAAGTAATATGGTTAATAATAATTGCTATTATTGAACCAATGACTTTTCTGTTTAGACGAGTAAAGTTAAATGTGGATGACGTTGGAATTTTTACCCACATTCCATAAGTCATAATGTGAGATAACATCAAAGAAGAGAATTAGTGTAAATAATCATTACTACCAGGTACCACTTATAATAACTAAAATTAGATTTTACCGAAAAGATTTATAAGCGATATATTCAACCATAATGTCAAAGTAGTAGCTAAGGTAATATATGAATGTTAATATTCGAATTGTTCAATATTAATTGTTGATTGAATTTACACTTCTGAGCTGCATAACTGAAATAATGAACACTCTAAAGAAACTACACGATCCAATTAATTTGTAACCATTATAATTTAATTGATTTTTGTGAAGTATTGATTACTAAATTTTATTTAAGGTTTGAATACCATTATTATTTAATGAAGTGCGTGTACATAAAAAGTTTTATATATATATATATATATATATATATATATATATGCGTACCGATATATGACGTGGGTAGAATATTTAAATTGGATTTAAATAGAACAAATATTAAATGGGTTTGAAAATTTTTGAGACCAATTTTGTCTCATGCTATGGCTGGCCAAGCGAAGGGAAGAGTTTTCAATTTGAATTGAAAAGGAAAAAGAATAATTAAAAGAAGGTGAATCATCCATAGCCTTTAATTATCTTTTATCACCTTCTTAAATATTTCATTCATCGGTTTTTTCTTTTTCTCCCATCATATCGTAGCCAAAAATTTCCATGGCTTTCATGGCTTGAAAATCCCAAAAACAAATTCAAATAAAATCAAAACAAAAGGTGGTTATTATGTATTATTTTTTGCAAACTCCAAAGGTTGATTAAGTTGAATATAGGAGCATTGTTAATCATTCAAGGTGCAACTTTTTTTCTACATCCTAAGGTGATTTCAATATTATTTATTCATATATATATATATATTAATCTTATTCAAATGGTTTGAATCGTCTACATGCTTTATACTAAGTGTTTATATATTTTCATCTTGTAATATAATTCACTTCCCTTTTGCCACATCTTAAATTCATTGTTCATCATGATCATTTAGTTTGGATCCCCTTGTGTACTATTCCTCAATTGATTATATGATCCATAGTTAACATTCTTTAGATCCTTCATCTTATATGATTAGTTATTCATACTTTTTGTGTAGTCTGATTTAGAATCTTTTATAACAAATTTATATGTACCTAAGTTGTCCAATCCATTTTGTTGTTGTTTTGGAACCATTATTGATTGACATTTTTGACTGAATACCTTTGTAATTATATATGTATGTATTTATGTATGTCTATGTATGTTACATAGTAATTCAAACAATTTTAATTAATTTTGATTAAAAACAACTTGGATTATTTATATTCACCTTTAAAATGGATACATGTGTTACATGGTTGTTGTTTGAATATACTTTATTTGGTTACATAAGTGTAAAAGTTATTCCGATTTAAAAACCTCATAAGTGGATTTTTATGTAAAATCTTATACCATTTGATTCTTTCCTATATTGAAAATTGGATTTCTTAATTTGAAACCTTTCCTTAATTATATACCTATCATTATAAATGTATATATATGCTTGTATATGTATGTATGTGTGTGTGGATATATATATATTAAACATAATCCGTGGACATGAAAGACGCATATAAAGAGACTTGAGTCTATTGCAGTGTGAAGCCCAACACTTACATATGGTTACATTAGTTATTTACATTTTATATCTCTAGCACGTGTACTTTACACAAATAACGTATGTGATATAGTTATAAATTAAAACCTGATATAAAATTTTAAAACAAATTAAGTAAAGTAAAGATTTTATTTAAAATATTTTAGATTGGATCAAAAATCCATTTAGACTTCGTAGGCCTAATAAATATTTGAGATAAAACTTTTTTGAAATTCACCTTTTTAACCCACAGCAACCTGGCTTGGTATATTCAATGGTATTAGAGCCCGATAGCCGGTGCGATCTAAATTAGCAATGTTAGGACTAACTGATTAATGCCTATCCATTTAGGGTGTCTAAAAAGGTAGTGTCGAATATTGGGATTGGGTAATCAAGTATCGTATCCTACCTAGTTATTGGCATGGCCCGAAGGATGAAGTAAATCCAAAGGTTATATTCACTATAAAGGCTCAAATCGATTTTGGCCCTTGGGCTAATTTTCCAAAATATGCTTTGAAAATTAGATAAATATATTTAAATTTGAAAGTTAAGTTTAAAATATGACTTGTTTTAAATATTATAAACTTTTCAAAATTGGTTTTGAAAGCTAATATATTAATTTAAACAATTCTTAATTGTTTAATTAATTGGATAAAATAAATAAAGTTAATTAATTAAATTAAAACATATATAATTATGTGTGTTATTTATCTTAAAATGTTTAGGGTAAATGATGATAAAATTTTGAAATTTAATCAAAAATTGTTTTAAGTTAATTAAATGTTGATTAATAAATAATATACACTATAATGGTATGTGCATATAATCATTATAAATGTTACAACCTATATTCATCTTTAAATTATTAAGGATAAATGAGGTAAAATTCAACGATTGAAATTTAAATTAATAAACTAAAGTATTAGTTGAAAACAATTAATTAAATAATTAAATATGATTTAATTAATAAAATTTAAAATTAAATTAAATATCATTTAATTAAATAGAGTGAAACTATAAGAAACCCAAATTAGGTTTATAAAATACATACATAATACATACAACGCAATTTTTTATGTGCTGACACTTGAATCACGAAGGTATTTCAAATGAAATACATTATTCCTTAAATCGATATCACTCAGATAAGTATATTAAAGGTTATTAATCTATGGTATAAAATTTTCCTTTACCATTTATATGTAAATAAAGTACTTGCATACTCTCTTGTTGAGCAAACTCGAGCTGGAGATGTTATGTGTAGTATTATTAATTATTGATAGACGTGGTAAGGTACATATATATATTTATTAAGCAAATTCAAGGTACGTACGTCTACACTTACGTCATTGTGAAATGGTAGTAGTGTAAATAATCTCCTTTAATTTTTTAAGCAAACTCAAGGTCGAGATGAGATTAGGACAAGGACCACAAGTTAGGAGATGTATATGTTACAATCAATAATGTCTTACCAGTCGTTTACAGGCTTATGATTTATTGAAAAACTCAAGATCGAAATCCTAAGGCAGCGTATCCTAAAACTCAATAGAGAAATCAAAACATTTCTATGCTTCCTCTTAGGATTTTGAGAAATATACAAGTATAGTGGGACCTTATTAGACAATGAATTGTAACCATTTAGCCTATCTAATATTATAAGTACGTCTACTATGTTTAAATCGTCCTGATCCACGTAAACTAAATTCGTAGCAAAATGACTAATCTATGACTCTTTTTTGAAAACGATAAGCTTATTGGACCTAACTTCATTCATTGGCTAAGAGCTATCACAATATCAATTATATACAAAGAGTTATGGTCGTCGATAAATGGAAGTTTAAGGGAGAAATCCGTTGAGAGCATTGAACCCGGGGTATTTAAGCCTTATAATACCATCGTATTAGGAAATTGCTCAAATTTTTACGTCGTCTATTTTAGGCAAGCCATTACAAAGGAGCATGAAAGTTTATCTATCCTTAAAAAACTTTGAAAACCTTAAAGCTTTTTTTTGGAAGCAATCTCACTTCGCAAGTTATAATATTATTAAGAAGTTGTTTAATAAGAAGATGAGCAAGGGTGGTCGTGCCGAAGATTTTGTCTTGAAAATGAAAGCCTTATTGATAGACTTTCTAAGCTAAACATCAGGCTAAGCGATGAACTGTACGCAGATTTAATTCTTGGATCACCGACTTTGTAGTTTGATCCATTTATATTGAATTACAATATGAACTAATTGAGTATAAACCTCATTGAGCTACTTAATATGTTGAGATCAGTTGAGGGTTTGTTCAAAGATCAGAACTCGGTATTGACTGTAAAGGGAAAGTCTTCATCTTCGAAAGGTTCGAAGAAATGTATGTGGGGTTCTAAATAGAGTAAGAAGGATGCTTTTATTGACAAAGCCGAAAGTCATCATTATCACAAGAAGGGGCATTGGAAACGAATCTGTTTGGATTATCTGAAACTTGTCAAAGAGAAGAAAATGAAAAGTTCTAGCACTCCTACTAGTATGTTTTTGATTCAAAATTGTTTTTCACTTAATAAATTATCTTTGGTTTTAGATACTGGATCATGGACTCATATCTGTAATTCTTTAATTTAGAAGCAAACAACATGTGGCTAAAGATGGAATAAGTCTTCAAGTTGTTGATGGACCTATTATAGATGCAACCATAGTTAAAATAATCGTTTACTTTTTCCTAATGGTTATGATTTAATATTGAATAATTTTTATTATGTAAGGAACTTTATTTGCAGTATTATATCCATCTCAAGATTGTCTGAAACTTGATATGGTTTGTAACACCCATAATTTTAGTGACATTATTCAGGAGATTTAATTAGAATAAATTAAATAGAATAATGTAGATAAGGGATTGAGGTCGAATAATAAACTAAGTGGCCGTGCTTAACTAATGAACATATGCAAATGGTTAGGATAATAAACATAAGGGAATTTGGGTAAATAGTCATACACCCCACCCTTATACCACTTTCCTTAGGCTTGCACATTCATTTTCCTTTTCATTAAAACAATAGCAATCATGGGGAGCAAGGCCGGCCATTAGAGGAGAAGAGAATATCAACTAAAACCTTAGGATTCAAGTTAGAAGAAAATCAATCTTAAACAATCTCTAATCTCCTTATCTCAAACAAGGTAAATAATAGTGTAAATCATCTCTTTTTAACTTGTTTTGTTAGGTTATAGATAATAACTAAATTTATTTTGCTGTATTGATGATGTTCATATCTAATAATCATTGTTTTGGTAGATTAATCATTTATGGTGATTTATTTGGATTTTTATGGAATTAAAATGATGGGGTTTAGAGTAAAAACCACCTCCAAACAGTTTGATTTTTGGGTATGTTGTATATTATATAATTTTGGAGAGGTTTTTTTAATTTCATAATTTTTCGAGTTAATAAGAATATTTTATGAATTTCATAAGGTGAAAAAGACATTTATTTTGGTTTTAATTATTAAAAATAATAGAATGATGAATTTTTCCCCAAAATATTTATATGATGAAGAAAATGTTATTTCAGATTTTTGGTGTATTGTTGGATTTTTCCTCATGTGATTTCGATTTATTATGAATTTTCTGAGCTAAAAAGGCTTAATAATTATATTAAAATATTAATATAATTAATTATTTTCAAAGTAGTTCTTGAAATAACAATTCTGATTTGCAGCAGTTTTTCTACAAAGATCTGTCCTTAACCAATAGAAATTTGATAAAGAATTGATAAAGTTGTGTTTAACCAATAGAAATTAGATAAAGCATATATGTGACAATTTTTCCACTTATTTATGATTCTGCCTTTGAACCTTCCACCTTATAACCTTCCACAACATTTCTGCAGCTTTTGCAGTGTTTTTAATGAACCTTTCGTCATTAAAACCTTCCGCATAAATAACCTTTCGTCATTATACCTTCCGCAACATTTCTACAGCTTTCTACAGCATTTTTAATGAACCTTTCGTCATTAAAACCTTCTGCATAGATAAACTTTCGTCATTATACCTTTCGCAGCGTTTCTGCGCCTTTCGATAGCAGTGGTAAAATGCTGCGGAAAACCCTTCGGCAGCAACCTCTCGGCCCTGCGGAAGCTTACTTTCGGTAGCAGTTATAAAAGGGTAAAGTAAACCATTTGGCAGCAATCTTTCGGTCTTGCCGAAAGAAACCTTTCGGTCTTGTCGGAAGCTACCTATAGGTAGCAGTAGCAGTTGTAAAATGCTAGGGAAACTATTTTGTCATAGTTTTTCCCACCTTTGTTTGAAAACTTCAAATATGCATAACTTTCTAACCGTCCATTTTTTATTGCGACCACTCTACGGAAAGATAAACCATCATTTGAAAACAATGGAATAGGTTATAGACCTTAATTTTACCTATAAAAAGTTATGGCTAAAACAAAGTTTCATATTATCGAAAGTGGCTGTTTTCTCTGCTTTTGAATATGTTTACTTGGTTTTCTTTACCTTCGAAGGAGATACTTTCGAAGGGGATATATAATAGATTTCTTTTGACCAAGTTTTATATTTTTGAAAGGTAGAATTTAAAGTATTATAAGATGGGAGCCTAACTTTTTTTAAGAGCTTTCGAAGGAAGTTACCCTATGAAGTCGAAAGCTAGGTTTCGAAGGTATCGAAAGATATGGTTTTTCCAATGTTTTCGAAATGTTAAGGTTTAAAGGATTTAAAGGTGGATGTCATATGTTTTTAAAGCTGGTAAAAAGAAGGTTTATTAAAGGATATGAAGGAGTTACCTTCAATACTTTTGAAGGGTCTTATTAAAATGGTTGTAAAGGAGTAGCTTCAATGTTTTCGAAAGGTTGTTTGTAGATTTTAAACAAAGGTTTCGAATATAAGGACTAGGCAGATAGTCTAAGTGTTTTAAGTTATAAAGGACTTTAACTTATTTTAAAGGATGGTTAATCTTTATTGAACATCATCAACATTATTTTGAGTAAAGGATACATAACATGGCAAAAATAGCTTACAGTAAAGCTGAAGATATATTTTCCTTGTATATTTATGATTTGATGGACTAAATCATTTTGAAAAGGTTTTCAAGTAAAATTTTGAAGGGCAGTTAGCTTAAATATTATGTAGAGCAGTTAGCTCAGATATTTTGAAGGGTAGCAGAACCAGTTGGGTTAACCCAATAGTAAATATAAATTGAATAAACTCCTGAATGAGAAAAATATAAAGCAAAGATATTGGCAGGGGTCGATAGGTTTGCAGTAAGCCAATGAAAATTGTATGATATTGGCGGGGCCAATAGGTTTATAGTAAGCCCATGAAAACTAAGTGCAAATGAAGATGTCAGATAGACAGGTTCATAGTTAGCCCATGAAAATTATGTGCAAATGAAGATGTCAGATAGAGAGGTTCATAGTTAGCCCATCAAATCTTTGTATTTGGATAGGGAGTCCTTAAATGTTTAACCGGTTATTAGTTAGCCCAAGAAATCTAGTATGTTAATAGTAATCCTAGTAACTATAATTGAGACAGATAGTTCATTGTTAGCATAACGAACCTTTCTCATTTTTAACGACATTTAGTCTACCCCTTTTTACATATTTTAGGCAGATAGCTCATTATCTAGCATAAAAAGATATTACTATTTTGGTAAAATCAGTTTTAGGACAAATAGTCCAAAAAAGAGTGGATAACTCAGAATTTAGGGCAGATAGTCCCGTAAAGTACAAATATTTCAAATTTTAGACAGATAGTCTATTTTAATTCCTGTTTTAGCATAATAGATATTGCTATATTATTCTTATAATCAGTTGATTAACCAGTTTGTTTGCAGGAAAGGATTTGCAAAATATATGTTTTGAAAAGGGATATTAGTGAGGGGAAAACCCGTTCCACTAAGCGGCGTTGTCTCACTAGATATCCAATTGGTTTGAGATGATAGACTATTATTCATATCAGGCTTTATATCTGACTCGAAGTTTTTTTCCCCTTAAATCTTGAGTACTCAATTGATTTTGAGTAGTTTGAGGTTTTCAGGTTTTCTTAGACGAATAAAGCTTCCGAAGACGTGTAGGAGGCAGATAGTTATTTAGAGTTTTCTTTTCTACTGTGTATGTGGATGTAAAGGAAGATTTATCAGCCTTACTATATACTCTGATCAATCAAGGGGACATCTTCATATGTCGCTTTTGGCGTATGTGTTATGATTATATTTTGCTGAACGTAGTTAACGTTTTGGGTTACGTAATGAACATGCAATGTTTTGATTTGAATGTGGAAATATGCTTTTGAATTTTTAAAATTTTACATATTCTTGTGATCTTTTTATCAATGCATATAGCACCGTCGTATTTATCCGCCGAAGATTAATAACTATGGATGACTGCAGCATCCGTAGCCCTTAGTTTTGAGCCTCCAAATAGGGGATATTACATGGTTTTAATTGTAATAACGGTATTATAAATGTTGTACTTGGCGAAAATAATATCTATGATGGTGTTCTGGGTAGTCGCATTTATGTAATTAATCTTAATCGAATTTATGCTACTAATAATTATTCTAAAGGGAAATTAGCGGCTTGGTTTCAACTTGGTCGAAACTGGTCCTTTCGAAAGCTCTTATTTAAGGAAAAGGTACCCCTTCGAAAGCTATCTTCTTATAATACGACAACCTTCTTCGAAAGCTACTTATAAAACCCTTTCAAAAACATATGTTTCGACTGTGTCGAAAGCTTTAGGTAAAAAAAAGGCAAAGATTTTAACTCATGCAAACAAAGCAGGGTTTCGACCCCTCAGAAGCCACTTTTCGACACCAAGACTTCCGCCTTCCTTCCAATCCACTGTATACCATCCTGTGTAGTTAATGCCCCGCTATTACCCCGCTACAACCCCGCTATATCTCATAGCGGATTTCTACCGCTACGGTTTTTCCATATAGCCCCAGAATATAGCCTTTCTGCTTTAATCCCCGCTATTTCTGCTATATCCCGTTATTTCCGCTATATTCCACTATTCCCGCTATATCTTTTTTAATAAAATGAATTGAAAATTTGCGTTTATACATTATAACATTATGAAACTAATTTATTTGATTTAATTTTTAATATATTTTCAGAAATAAAATTACTCTAATATTCTACCAAATTCAATTATGTTATATAACGGTTTTTCGTTTATTAAAGTATATTCGCACATGTTTTTATTTAAAATTGTTTATGTATTATTTATAATTCAATTGAATGATAATTTTTCATTTACTTACCATTTATATATTTGTAAAAACATTAAGTACGAGTTTTATATGCTATTTTAGAGTCATCTGCTATATCCCGCTACATCCTCGTTGTACCCCTGCTATGACTTTTTGCACCTTCACCGTTTCGAATCTATCGAGCGCATTAACTGCATAGATACCATCTGAGTGATATCTTGTGTATTATTTCCGACTACATGTGTTTCGACTATATGGGTTTTGACTAGGGGGAGGCGGAATCAATGGAGTCGAAAGGTTCTTACCAATAGAGGCGGAATGCCTTTTTCTGGTTTAAATGCAGAAATATAGCAACTTTTAGTAATTACTTTTTAATAACTCGTCTATTTGTAAATCGTTGGTTGGCCGCCAATTTTTTTTTAAATACTTTATATTTGAAATTGCCGCATTTATATCAGGTTAAAACCATTAAAAATGTAACGTTTAAGCCCTTCCATATATAAAACCAATTAGTTTAGAAAAGTCCTTCTTTTAAAATAATTTATTTTCCTTAGTAAATTAATCAGGAAAAATCCTCAAAAATCACAAAAAATCAATTTCATCATATAATCAAACATATTAAAATTTTAGATCCAATTTCTTCATGAAATTCTCAAACTAAATTTTAAACCCAATTATATCATATTTTTCATTAAAAATTCGTAATAAAATTTCTATAGCTTAGAAAATTCTAAAAATTAAAACCCATCTTCAAAATTGTGTTTTACTTAACATAAATTTTTTCCATGGCAATATGAAATAATAGATTCTCGGTTTCATGTCGAAACCATGAAAATTCATGTGCTTATGAATTAAAACAAATCATCATAATATAACTCAAGCATATCGTCATCCATTTTATCACAAAAACGAATTTAAATCATAAACTCGAAACCATATAAACATAGAATAAAAATAGAGATGGTATGAAATTATTGCTAACCTTAAACTTGATAAGGAATTGAGATTTGTTGTTGATTCATCCTTCCTAGCTTTTGATCCTTAGCGTTAGATTAAAATTCCTCTTTTCCTCCTTGATAATGGCCGGCTATCTTAGGGTTATTTAAGGTTGTGTTGATTTGAGAAAATAAAAATGAACGTGAATGGACAAAGGAAAATGCATAACCGTGAATAGAAAGTGCAGCTATTTTTCACTAATAAGGCCTTATGTAAGTTAATTATCTTATAAACCAATTTAAAGTCTATTTATCTTAATAATAAGCACGACGATATATATATATATATGTATGTATGTATGTATGTATGTATGTATATGTATGTATGTATGTATATGTGTGTATATATATAATTTAATCAAATCTCAATCTCCTTATCATCATTATTCTATTTAATTTATCTACTTAAATCTTTTAAATAATGTTATCAAAAATTAGGGATGTTACAGGCTCCCCCGTTAAAGAATTTCGCCGTCGAAATTCACTAAGGACCAAATACTAAACATAGCAATCATCTGTAACAACACCTAACAACCATACTTGTCTAACTGACTAGAAACTATCTATATAAATCTAATATAGACATACCTACAAAGCAAATCAGTATAAGTATCTCTAATCCTATCCTCTGTCTCCCAAATATGGTCCCTCTCGTTGTCGCTCCATTGAATTTTCACCAACCTGACTATCCTGTTCCTTAATCTTTTCTCATCTCTAGCTACAACCCGAACTAGTTGTCTAACAAAAGTCAAATTAGGCTCTACCACTAAGTCATCCAACCTGTCAGAGAATAGTAGTCTCTGGATAATGCATATACTTGCGAAGATGAGACACATGAAATACATTATGGACACCTGCCAAACTGCTCAGCAACTCTATTCTGTATACGAGCCTTCTAATTCTCTCTATAATCTGGAATGGACCTATATATCTTGGGGATAACTTCTCCGACTTTCCAAATCGTACCACACCCTTCATAGGTGATACCTTAATGAAAACCGTATCTCTAACTGAGAATTCTAGGTCCTTACGCCTCTTATCTACATAACTCTTCTATCTGGACCGAGCTTTCTTCATCCTTTCTCGGATTAACTCAATCTTCTCTGACGCCTCTCTAATCGAATTTGGACCTAAGACCAATCTGTCTCCAGTCTCCAACCAACATGTTGGTGATTTACATGGTCTTCCATACAAATCTTTAAACGATGCCATTTCTATACTAGTCTGATAACTATTGTTATTGGAAAACTCAACCAATGTAGATGATCCTCCCAAGATCCATCAAAGTCTAATACACAAGCTCTCAATAAATCTTCGAGTACATAATTGACTCTCTTCGTCTGCCCATCCGTCTGAGAATGATACGCAGTACTCATTTTAAGCTTGGTATCCATCACTTCCTGTAGACTCTTTCATAGTGAAAAATGCATCTTTGTCGCTGACTATACTACTAGGAACTCCATGCAGTCTAACTATGTTCTTCAGGAACAACTTAGCTAAAACAGGTGCCGTTCTGGTTGACTTAATTGGAAAGAAATGGGAACTCTTGGTCAATCTGTCCACTATAACCCATATACTTTCATTACCTCTATTTGACCTTGGCAACCCATCTATAAAATTCATAGATATCGAATCCCATTTCTAAACAGGAATCTCTAAAGGCCGTAGTAACCCACTTGGTTTCTGATGTTCAGCTTTAACTTGTTGACAGTTTGAACACTGTCCAAGGTAACCCCTTTGAAACCGTTGAAGCAACTCTTTCAAAACCAATAAAAAAAATTCTTCGAAAGCTTTACAACATTAGACATCCTCCTTTAAAACATTTTAAATCTTGCCTTTCGAAAACATAGGAAAAACCTTCCTTTTCAACTTTGTCGAAACCTTTGGGAACCACCCCTTTCGAAGCCATTCCTTAAAACCTTTCGAAAGCTTCAAAACTCGATCCTTTGAAAACATTCAATGTTAACTCCTTCGAAACCCTTTGAAAACATCTCAGTCGAAACCGTTTGGATTCTTCCTTCAAGTAGCAAAAAGATCAGAAACCCATTAAAGTCGAAAGCATCCGCTTTGAAACCATTTAAAACTCTCTTTCGAAACCATTTTGGTTTTTACTTCAGATATAGAAAAAGGTCTTAAAAACATTTAAGTCGAAAGCATCTGTTTTGAAACCATTTCCTAAGTAATGAAGGGATGGTGTCGAACCTTTCCTTCGAAACATTGGAGAGGTGGGCAGAATTTTTAAAACAAAACCTCTTCGAAACCTACTGGGTCGAAAGGTAAAAAGGCAGTAGCTAGGTGTTTCGACTTAATCAAAAGCATTCTTTTAAAACAAATATGCAACCCAATCAAAACCATTTCCTTTAAACCATTTGACCTAGTCGAAACCTAACCAAGTCGAAAGCATCTTAGTCGAAAGTAAGTAGGCGCATTTATCTTTAAAACCAAAGCAAAGCTTCATCCCATTTGGAACCCCATGGTTTCGATCCTATACCTTTCTCCTACATCCAATTCAGTATGTACCGGTTTCTTGATACCATATGCATTGGCTTCGACTATGTCGGAGGCGTTAGTATGGAGGCAGAACCCGGTGCCGAAGGAGACGAAACAATGAAAAACCTATTTATTTATACTTTTAAACTATTTCTTTTGTACCTAACATGCCTTGTTTGTCTAAATTTGATTAGTTTCCATATTACTTTTTCAAAAGTGCTGCCATTTTCCAGAATTTACAAATTCAAATTATTTACAAAAATCCCTTTCTCCATTTTAAAATACATAAAACATTTAAGTCCCATACCTTAAATAATTTTATGTACTTATCAAAACTCTTAGGAAAAATCTGAAAAAATTCCAGATAATCACTTTATATATTTTTTCTAACATATAAAAATTTCAGGCCCAAAAAATTAATTATTTACCCATAAATAATTTATAACCCAAATTATCATTTTCTTTACTAGAAAATTCATATTAATTCCACGAAAATTCAAAAAAATATGAAAATTCCATCTTAAAAATACTATTTAAGATCCTCGTAAAAATTCGCAAGGCATTTGGATGTCATTTAATAGGGTTTTCATCTTAAAACATATCATAAATTCAATATGAAAAAACCATAATTCTTCAACAATTATATATAAACATTCCATCATTCAAAAACATGGAAAATCAGTGCAAAATATTCGAAATTCATCTTAAAACCGAAAACACAATAAAAAATGAGATGTAAACATTATTCACCTTAGCCTTTGTGATTAAAGAGATTGAAATATGAATAGATTTGATTTGCTTAAACTTTTTTCCTTTTTCCTTATTAATGGTGGTCGGCCTTAGCTTTGAAATTTTCGAGAATGAGAAATGAACGTGTATGGAGTGTACACGGCCATATTTTAAGGGATACAGGAATGACTTTCCCATTTTACCCCTTCCTCTTATTCATTTTTAATCTTCCTTTAATTTTTTAATTAGATGGCACGGCTACCCTTTAATAAAATCAAATCTCAATCCCTAATCAACACATTATTTTATTTAATTTAGCTAATTAAACATTATAAATAATGTTATAAAAAATCTAGGGTGTTACAACCATAATTATGTCCCCCTTCATAAGTCGAGTTTGATGCACTCGGCTTTGTCATGTCCGGTCACCAACCCCCAAATTGTCGATTCCGACGAACTAGCACCGCCCCTACCAACAACACCACCGATTCTATCTCCGTTGTAGTAACCGGATGTTGCGATCCCCTTAACTATCTCAACCATTAGTTCCCTCGCCGGGCCATAACCGAACCCTAGTTAACGCTAACCTCAATCTAAAGCCTCCCGCTGCCACCATCTCCGCCTAGGTTTATGCCTCGATGTTCCTCTAGTCACGAAAAGCACTTTGGAGTGAGGTCAAAAGCAAATTGATCATGGGGAAAGATGTAGTTGGTCCTTTTCATTTTTGTTTTTGTTTTCCCCGTCATTAAGCAGCGGAGATGTGAGAGGATAAGATATTATAAATGGGAAGATATTTTATCCAAAGCTATTTATTTATTTAATTATTAAAATAACACTACAATAAAACACCCATTTTGCAACTTGCAATGATCGTTGAAATATGCCTATCATAACGGTCCGTCAAAAGTCTTAATATGCGAAGTTGTAGTAGGGTCAGAGCATTTCACAACTGTTTTGGATCATTGTATGAGATTCGTTGTAATAAAGTCATTTACAATTATTTTTGCATGTATCAATAGATCTTTTACAACTATTTTTGTCCGTTGTTAAAAAAAATGCAAATTAAAAGAATTAAAGTATTGGTGTAGCATACACCTTTAGATTTAATATAATTTTGCAACTAAAGCTAACATTGTACTAATAACAACCAAAATCATTCACATTTACAAAAAATAACAAGAATGATTCATATTCTAAAAAAGTCAAAACGATTTATATAAGCATAGTCACACCATTCTGTTGTGTAAAGAATAATACTTTCTACTGTTAATTCAAGATATCAAATTTCACTTTGTAATACTGGTCTTTCAAATAATGAATATATAAACTATAGATAGAACGAAAAAGGAAAAATTATGTAATGTAACATTCAAATTGCCTTGGTTAGTTCAGCAACTAACTCTTCTCCTACTTAAATAATTAATGAACATAAAATTCAATTTCTTATTTGTAGGATGTCCACACACTTCTTGGTTGTACCCATTGTAGGCCTACACTAGGTCATTTTTGGAACACTTAATTCCATTAAGGTACTTCCAAAAAACAATTAAATCATCTAGAGAAGATTTATGAATAAACAACTAAGACGACTAAAATTGATTGATCTATCTATGACTTTTGAGGCTGCGATGGCCGATGGTAGGGATATAGCCGGAGATCGGTGATAGAATAGAGGGGAGCTGCGATGGCTTTTGATGGTGGTTTTCGAGGTCTTCGACGGTAGTAACAGGTAGCGATATAAGGTTTAGGGTTTTATTTGTGGATTTTGTATTTTTGTTTTGAGCTACTTGTATGAGATGAAAGGGGTTTTGCGTTTTCTTTTGTAGTTCGTGTGGTAGCGGACTTGTGGTTTGGCATTGAAGAGGTGGGAGACTAGAGCAACGTGTGGTGACAGATGGCAAGTGCGGTAGCGGACGACTTTGGCTAGGTATTTATTGGGGATTGTAAGAGAGAAATTTATTTTAATAAGATAGAAGCAAAACATACAACGAAGAAAATACGCCTCTCTTTACAGTCGCGCTTTGAAATAACTAGACGGAAATTGAAATTCTAGTGATATCATAAACTATTAGAAATTATTAATTATTAAATATAAATTATTATATATAAATTATCATTTATAAATCATTACTACTACTACAACTTAGCCATTATTCCCAAACAAGTTAGGGTCGGCTGATGGAACTCAAAACTAAATGACAAAGTTAGTTTAAAAGTAATAATAACAATATTATATATATATATAATGTGAAAAAAGAAATAAAAATAAAGTCAAGTAAAATAATTAAATAATAATAATAAATATAGTAAAAATAAAATATAAAATAAAAATAGATGGAGAAATTTAAAAAAACAATGATAAAGAGTAATAATGATTCTAATAGTAATAGGGACCGAAGACTAAATACTACATCTTTGGCTCCTGTTCACTAGTCCTATAATCTAAAACTTATAACACTACATATAAACCAATTTTAATTAAAAACTCATACCTCATGGTTCTGGTACGTGGATCGTTAACTTTCACGCGCTCATGTCCGACATCAGCCCTTCGGATATAATCCAATCCCTCGTGTCTCTTTTTACTACTTCCTCCCATGTCAATCTTGATCGATATTTACCTCTCTTTGAGCATTCGATGCGACATATAATTCCAACGCACATAGGTACACCAGGAGAGATGTCTAAACTATCTTAAACGGTTTGGACTAGCTTCTCTTCTATTGGTGTTACCCTAATTTTGTCACGTGTATCATTATTCCTAATTCGATCTCGTCCCATGTAGTTTTCTATGCAGCCTATGTCTGTCCCATGCCAGGATAAAAGAGGAGGGTTATGATAGGCTTGGCGAGCCAATATAAAAACCATATTCTCTCTCATGGAAATGGAACCGTTTTTATAAATCATTAATTATTCATGTTTTTAAATTAATAATCATTAATTATAAATTATTATTTATGAATTATTAAATATAAATCATTAATTATAACAAATTATTTATTATTAAGTACATATTATTAGTTATACATTATTATTATAATTATTAATTATAATAAAATATTATTAATTATAAATTATTACCTATAATTATTTACAATAGCCATTAATTATAATGATTATAAATTATTAACTAAATCAGTTACATTTACAAATTATAAATTATCATCTATTAACTATAAAGTATTAATTATTAGTTATTAATTATAAATCACTAGTTATAATCATTACAGTATTTTTAACAATTGTAAACATATTCAAAAGTTTAACGCTCATATTCACAATGTTCTGCAGACAATATTTGTTAAAGAAATTTATTATAACTTTTGGTTAAGAAAATAGTTAAAAACTATTTAATTCTTAAATGGTTTAAAAAAGTTAAATCAAAGAAATTTTAGGAATTCAATTTTCAAATTTTTAGCGATTATTCTAATTTTACGAAGTTTCTTTTTTTGCATTTGTTATGTTTCTTCAATTTTTCACATGATTGATTACAACAAACATTAAAATATGTGTGATCACTTATAAGAAATGAGTACGACAACTATAAATAACATCCGTTATAATTAATATTCACAACGGTCAAGAATACAAAGTTGTTAAAGACCTGTATTACAATTGTAAAATGTTAAAAGTGGTTAAAAACAACTTTACTATGACTTTTATGATAAGATGGTTGTTATAGACCTTTATTGCAACGGTCATTTTGTGAACGTTGTAAAGGGACAGTTGTATTAGGGTCCTTTTGTTGTAGTTGGTTTTAATTCATGGTTCGAATTCGTACTGCTTGTGTGAGCGTCATATCACGATGATTCTTCGTTGTTGCTATTCGTTTCATTTTTCACTTTGCTATGGTGTAATGTCCGCCACCTCGAGACTCAAAAATAGACGTCGATGATGCTGCAATCATAACTAAAATCATTTTTCTGCAATAAAGGAGTTTAGTATTATTTTGCACAACATAACTAAATAGAGAAGCTAAATAACATTTTCATTTCATCAATTTGAATTACATAATTCATTACATCATTTTGACCTAAATCATTTCCCACCCAAGGTTAAATATAAACAAAAATAGATAGAGTAGTGTTGTATGTAACATACGAAGATACCAACACAACACATAATCAGTTACAAATCCAAATTTTACCAGCAGAATTTAAAAATACCTTTTATTATAGGCGAGCCTCCTGCTTCATCTTCGAAGTCTTTATTTGTCCTTCAGAAAATACCTATTTGATCCATAAACTCAACCTACTCAATTGAGTACCCGTGAGTTTATATGAAACAATAAAAACACGAGTCTGACATAGAGCCTGATATAAGTAAATCCTTTCTCTAGTCATCTATAGTGAGACCATGTAGCTAACGCGGAACGAGTTTTCCCCTCACTTTATCATCATAGCATAATATATCATAACATACAAATAAGTATTACATAAAAAGCAACTATATGCATATCCAATCAAGAAGTGTACCTTACACCTACCATTCAGTTATGAACCATGTCATATATCAATCCTAATCAAGTATGACCTATACTTGTCTATCAGTTATGAACCATGTCATATATCAATCATAATCAAGTATAACCTATACTTATTAATCAGTTGTGAACCATGTCATACCATCATTTATCATCTAATCAAACATCGCCTAATCTCTTATTTTAGGATTTCGTCATTAAGTTATCATTAACTTATTTAGTGATTACCTCCCTAAGCTTATCTATCACTGATCCATCTTTTCTCAAACATCATTACCTGATGAAATGACCACTCATTCCACCAGTGGAAGTTACCCTAACTAGAGTCACCCTGACTATCCTAAGAGGTTGAATGTTAGCGCCCTAAGTACAATTTAGTAAGCGTCCTTACTAAGCGTCGATAGACTCTCTTAGTCCCTGAACCACTATCGTTTGATTTAAATTAATTATTCAATACGTATGGGTTTTAAAATATGGGTTATTACACCTCATATGTGAAGGTAATCTCTACAAAGCCTAACCGAGTCGAGAACATGCAGTGGATGTGGTGGAAGAATTGGCATCACTCCAATTATTGTTGGTACAAGTTAGGCTCCCATTGGATTTGGGGTGACCTACGTTGTAACCTATAGTTATCTTTGGAACCAGGCTGTAATCTGAATATCTAGAATCCCAATGGTGTCTCTAAGGATCATTGCTCAAGTGACATGACTGATGATAGCTATCTATAGGTGGGAATTATTAGCAACTTTTCCAAGAGATATTATGGAGTACTAGAAATAAAAATGTGACTGCCTAGATTATATATGTATAAATACAATGAAATCAAGTATGCTCTCTCTAGTTCAACCCAATTTATAGTGATCAGGTAACCTAAGCTTCGAGATAAAGTGTAACGACATATCATTTGTAACACTCATAATCCATTTACTAATGTACTTGGATTCCATAAGTATCATGAATGGTGGTTCGTCGCGTAGTATTTAAAACAACAACATATATCTTATTCATCACATTTATCTATATACTAAACCTCGCAGTAGAAGGAATAAATATAATATCACATAAACATATAATAGACTAAATGCATACCATATAAAAGAGATATAAGATTCAATATCATAATACATCATGCACAGTACATCAAATTTAATATAGAACATTTTCTCAAAATAAATATAGTCTACCATGTCTACACAAAATTATAGATGAATATAACCATAATGGTAATAGTTATAGCTCAATAACCCACCTTTAACAAGTAGAATCCCCTTCTCTAAGTCAACATATTCAAGGAATAGATAAGGAAAGAGACAACAAAGAAATAGTTAGACATAAAGCCGGCGAAAAGGAAATATCACTTCTGCATGATTGTCTGTACGTTACTATATCATGTATAATACCAAATGGTAACATTCAAGGTAATGAAACCGTACCTCAGTCTACATCTTCATATGCATCCAACAAGCTGACATATTTCAACTGTAGTGCTACATAATCGTCATAAGTCTATGTACTACTAATCACCATGACACTCAAACTCGACTTAACCATCACACACTAGGCTAGTTATCCTCAACTATCATGGTAAGGCCAAGGCCTGTTAAGTATAGTTACCGGTATAACACAATACCAAGACACTTTACCGCATCGTCCACCACCTATAAACCATATCGAATGCAAATTGTTATACACATGCCTAAATGCTACCATTTAAACATGAAGACATGGACAAGTAGTTCAAGGCTAATAATCCTTATTACAACATAGTCTGAGATCCATTGCCTATAATACCAAGATAAAACATTTTTTATCTACAAAATGATGTCTCCCTAACAAGAACAATCGAGACAACACGCCTGATGCAACAAACAGTTTATAAATATTAAATCTCAAAGTCATAGCCAATGATACGGACTTACTCCGTATACACGTACACTATCATCTTGTCTCAAGTCCATCGAATGACTCTATAACACTACCATATAAATCAGATCACACTCGTACCACCACCATTATCTTTATTAAAAGTGTCCATGGATATAATATTATGCACAATAGTTTAACTAAATATATAAGCATGCAAGTAAATAAAAAGCAGTAAATAAAATGATTACTCCATTGATTTTGATGCTAGTTCGGACTTCTCGTCGTATGTTCATTCCCAGACTCCTTCTAGAATTTTACTAAATAACCCTTACTTTATTTGGAAGAACAAGTTTCTACAAAATCAACTGGACAATCGTAAAAGACTTCAACACCCTTCATGAAGATTTCCCATTGGACTTCACTAAAATAAAACAAACTTGTCTTTGACTTAACAATATATATATATATGTGTGTGTGTACATATATATATATATATGTATATGTATGTATATATATGTATATGTATACATACATACATATATATAATGTTCGAAAGATTTTGTTTCAAAAGATATAGCCATTAGAATAGTTGCACCTGTTTAGAGAAAGATAACCTTTCATAAAGAATTTTTTATTCAAAGAAAAAGTCGTTATAGAAATTCAGATGTTCGAATTCAAAGCCAGACGTCTGAATTTATTCTGACTTTAAACGTAAAAGAATTAGTTCAAAAAATGCCATATTTAAGCATTTGAAAAGTTTATTCAGACATTTAAATTTTCAATCGGACATCCGGATATCCCTTTTAGACTTTGAGTACCTGTGAGTTCAAAGAGTATTGGAGGGATGTCCGAAAACAATATTTAGATGTTTGAATTTTTATTCAAACGTCTAAAATTCTATTTTAGGCCTCCGTTTCTTATAAGATTTTTAAACAGAGTGAAAATAATTCAAAAAGGCCTTTGTTTAGACGTCCGAATCCTTGTAAAAAATGAGATATGCTTTAAAAAAAATTCTAAGGAAAAAAGGCGTGTAAAAATAGTCAAAGTAACCATTTTCCAAACTATGATTAACTTTATACGCGTGTATCATCATTAAAGAGATTGCACAAGCAATAACACTTCTAAAATTCAGAAAAACATGGTGACTTTTCTATAATTTTGATCTTCAATGTTTGAGTGCTTTTCCTTAGTGATCGAGTAGTTATACTTAGTTCTTCAAAAATAATATTTATTGAAAATTCAACTTGTACAAATATATTGAAATATGTAGCTGTCTCTTTAAAACTCAAAATGGCAGGATCAAATATTTTCTCTCCTTTTGATAATGACGACTATATATTTATAAAGAGATAAATATGTATAAATTTTTATTTTACTCCCCCTTTCAATATGCCCAGTTTTCTCCCCCTTTGTCATCAACGAAACGTAGTACATGAGAGAAGAATCAAATATACATATAAATGAATATTTTTAAATGAAATCTTTTAATGAAAAAATGCCTAAGTCTCTTCTCAATTTTAAAAATGATTTTCACATAATGATTTTTTAAAAGCATCAGCAATTCGATTTTTTGAGTTTACAAATATAGTGATACGATGCCTTTTTCTACATTATTTCTTAAAAGTGATGTTTATTGTCAGTGTGCTTTGTTCTACAGTGATCAATAGGATTTTTAGACAAATTGGTAGCACCAATGTTAGCACGAAACATAGGCGATTTAGTTAACTTTACACTAAAGTCTTGAGTTGTTTGTTGCATGTATATGATAGGAGCACATGCTAAAGCACTAGAAGTGTATTTTACTTCACACATAGAAAGTGAAACATAATTTTGCTTCTTGTTAACCATGAAACTAGAGATTGCCTAATAAAATGGCAAGTACCACTCATACTTTTTTGACCCATTTTGCATCCTCTAAAATCAACGTTGTTATATGACACTAACTCGAAAGACAACCTTTTTGATAGAAAAGTCCATAGTCTCTAGTGTTGGTTAAGTAGTGAAAATCCATTTCACGGCTCACAAGTATGATTCTTTGGGATTCGGTTGAAATCTAGCACACAAAGAAACACTCATCATCATGCTTGGTCTGTTAGGCGTTAAATAAAGTAAAGGCCCCATCATACTTCTATATAGTTTTTTATCCATATTTTGGCCATTTTCATTTTACCTAAGTGAGGACTAGTTCTCATTGGTGTAGGCTTACTAGAAGTATTTTCCATTTTAAATCTTATAAGTAAATCATTTCAATACTTTTCTTAATGAATTTAAATACCATCTTTAAATTGTTTAATTTGTAAACCTCAGTACACCCATATATGACATTGCAAATTCACTTTTCTTAATTTTAGAAAACTCATTGCATTGATTTTCATTAGTTGAACCTATTAGGATTTTTCTAGGATCCCTACGCAATTAGATTTAGAAGAGATAAGAAGTGGAGAAAAATAATGACATACGAATTTCTCCAAACAAAACCTTTATTAATTCATTAAATGACTACAAGAAAAAGCCTAAAAATTGAGAAGATATCTTAATCCCCAAAACCTAAGAAAATGAAGTTTTTCTCACACATCTAATCAACTATATACATGCCTATTTATAATAATTTTAATTAAACGCCTTCTTTGATCAAACGTTGATTATTTTCATCTTCCCATGTTGATAATACTTTGTCCTTTTTAGTGCAATAAAAGAGAATAAATTATCTCCAAAATCTACAAATTCATAAAAGAGGCAATGTATTTGAGTCACAATTCCACCTTAGCTCACATATCTCCAAAATCTACTTAAATATGGAATATTATAGCACTAAAATCTAACAATCTCTACCTTGATGCGATATCTAATAAATGTCATCCAAGCTCCACCTAGAACCTCAAATTCCAAATAATCTCCAATATTATAATAGAAACAAATATATCCATCCAAAAAAATCTTAACCAACCTTCAAACAACCAAAATATGCATGTCCCCTAAATGAACATGCACATCATAAATAAATAAAAATTGGTTGTAATACCACAAAGGTGAATAAGTAGTTTTTTGTGGTTTTCTGTTGTATACTCCACCTTGATTCTAGCAAATTTGCCTCTCCAAAACCACTTTGAGAAGTCCCTTCTTTCTCCACCGTTCTTCCAAGCTAATTATACACATTGTTACTACCCCTTTTGCGTGCAACACCTCCCTGTTACCCTTCCAAACCCTTGTAACTTCATCTCGAGTTGAAAATTGTAGCCTTTTCCTTCCAATTGTCCCACTAAATAAAAATATTTCTAATTTCTATGACAAACTTCCATGAATTCCACCTCTCTTCCTGTAACATCCCCTATCGTGAGGCCCGAAGCTAAGTGCTACAAATGCTACAGTCATCCATAGTATTAACTTCCGATAACAAAATACGGTACTGTTTGGTATCTATAATATTAGAAGCACATGAATATGAAATAAAATCATAGATTTCAAAAGAAACTTTTCTGATTACATTTCAAATCCATATTTCATATTCAGTTACATAATCCCAAAACGAATCCCAGGTTTTGATCAAACATAATTATTACATATTACGTAAAGAGCAACATATGAAGATGCCCTCTGTGATGATCAAAGTACTAGATAAACATATCAGTCATAAATACATCACAACAGAAATAAAACTAAATGGCTCTTACATAGTTAACTTAGCTTCCTGCACGTCTTCGGAAGCTTATTCCTCCAACCTACGAAACTTGAAAAACCTTAACTCTCAATCAACTCAAATTAAATTTTGAGCACCTAAGATTTTAAGGGGAAAACATAAACTTCAAGTCAGATATAAAACCTAGTATGAATAGTACTAATACATCTCAACTTACTGATATCAAGTGAGACCATGCCGCTTAGCAGAACGGGTTTTCCCTTACTAATATCCTTCTAAAATCATATCTTTTGCAAATCAGAATCCTACAATCAAACCGATTAAAACAATAATAGAAAATACATATATGCATAAAAATAAGGAAATCAATGGACCATCTGTCTACACTATAGTTTTTCCTAGCCAACCATTAACCATGGGTTGACTCGGGCCTACTAGACATAATCAAGAATCCAACTCCTATTAGACACAATATTGGGATGACTGCCCTTAACCTTCTTTTTTTTTCTAGGGTCAACTGAACCTAATGGTTTTACGGGCTCACCAATAACCTATCTTACTCTGTATATTCCTTTCTGTGTGTAACCTCATTTTAGTCCCATCCGCGACAAGCTCTACACACTGGAATTTTAGACTTATTTTAGCTAGGGGCTAATAGCTAAAGTATAGGGCGCGATCCTACAACAGTCCCATCTGACAACCTAATATCTGAGTCATAAACTTAGGGTTAACTATCCTATTCATGTTTCATTTCCTATCTTAGGGTTAACCACCCTTTTAAAATTTCATTTCCTTGTAAATAGTCTTTACAAATGATTTACTCCTGAAATCATACCTTTATAAAATAAGGAAATCATATACTTTGATTTACTCAAAATAGTTATGCCATGATATATACTTTACATAAAACAATGTTGATGAAACCTTATCAATGCGATTATCTGTCCCTACAAAGTAAGTTAAAACCCTTTTAAACTCAAAAGATTTTAGGCCATGAAGCCAAGGTAAAACCTTCGAAACCCCTGTTTAAAAACTTTAAACAATGCCTTTCGAAATCATTGAGAACAACCATTTTGAAAGCTTTACTAAAACCTTAGACATCCTCTTTTAAAACCATTTAAACTCATCTTTCGAAAGCATTGGAAACCTTCCACTCAAACACTTAAATATTCCTTTCGAAAACATCAGGGATCTCCCCTTCGAAATACACATACTATATACATTTCGAAAGCATCGGCTTCACGTAAAGAATCGTGGAAACATTGCTTCAAAACCTTTAATAAATATTCCTTTCAAAACCATTGGGTTTAACTTTAAATATAACTAAGGGTCATAAAATACTAAGGCGAAAGCTTTACTTTTGAAAGCATTTATCCTAAGTAAAAGATAGAGGTCAGTTTAGAAACCAACCCTTTAGAAACCATTGCCTCTGAAACCATTTAAAAGCGGCTATATGACCCTTTCGAAAACATTAAGAAGGCGACTTCAAAGTAAAAAGAAAAAACACCCTTTCGAATTCATTGATTCGAAAGGTATGAATGCGGCAGCTAGGTTTTAAATAAGTCTGAAAGCGGTTATCCCTTCGAAGGCTTCCTTTTTAATCATAAGTAAGCGGTAACTCATTCGAAAGCTCTTTTATATAAACAAAGGCATGTTGTGTGACGACCCAAATTTTTTGGATATTTGAAATTGGAATATTTAAATTGATTTTAAATATTTAAAAGTTAATTTTTAACTTGAATTCAAATATCACTATTTATTGGGTAATTAATTTTTAATTAAATAATTAGGAGTTGGGTAGAATGTTGAATCTGGAGCTTGAAGCCTGTTAAAAATAATTTGAAGGCTTGTAAAATTTATGCTGATAATACTGAAGATAGTAGAAGTGTTAAAATTGAATTTGGAAGTGCTTTGTTAAGTTTTGAAATTTTATCGTTTAAATTGAATTTAAAAATAGCCTTCCGAGGCGCAGTCTCGAAATTCGACGAAACCAGATCCATTGGATCCGTAATATTGCATTATTACCATATTTCAAATTTTGTAGTGACTGGAGTAGTTGTGTGAGCATACGATATATAAAAGCGCTGAAATTTTATATTGAAAATTCAATATAATAACTGATCCAAAAAGCTATCTTCTCCATACGATTGAATTAGGGCTTGAAACCTTTTCCATTGCATTCGAAATAGGGGTATAACATTATAAACGCCTAGTGGCACGCCTCAATACGATGTCAAGATCTTAAGATTTGAATCGAAGACGATTTGAATTTAAAATTTAAATATAATGTATATGCTGTACGTTGACTCGACAAATTGCCTAACATAAGAAACTTTACGTTTCCTTCAAATGCAATGTAGACCATCAAACCCTTGTCCTCTATTAAGACACGCGTTTTTATTTTAAAGAAAATAATAAATAAGTTTAGCCGAGCATTCTTTTTTTTTAAAACAAATCGAATTCATTATCTTCTCTAGAAAGTTAAATCCACTTCTCTTCGTTGTATTGCCGAAACTCCCCTCTTCGAAATCTTAAAAAAAAAGAAACGAAGAATCAATTCAAACATCTCGAGAATGACTCAAGAGAATCGAAATTTGAACTTGCTCAATTGTGGCAGAGAGAGAGGACAGCATCAGAATCGGGTTTGCATATTTGCGACGATGCAATTTGGGGCTTTAGGGTTTGTTGAATTGGAGGTAGGGCGTGCGATGCTTTGGAATCAGGTCGCGTATGCGCGCGCTCGTGTAGGGAACGGCAAGGCTAGGGCTCGTGGTGGGGCAATTCGACGAGTGGCGGCATTGGAAGTTCGTGGCGATTGGGGATGCTTGCCGTGTAGAGATCGACGACTTGTCTAAGCTTAGGTTTGGATTAGAGCTGTGAGGTAAGTGTTTATCCTAGATTTAATTTTTATAGAAAATAATAATAATAGTTTTCACAGCAGGAAAATTTGCAGTAAGATATAAGCGGGTTCTTTTTTTAGGTTTAATAAGTAAAATATATATGTGTATATATGTTAGAAAATATATATGTATAAATTGACAATTAGGTTTATAAAGGAAATGCTGTTTTAATCTATATTTATGTTTGTAGATTTGGGGAATTTTAACAGTGAGCAATTTTTTTTGGACAATCCTAAATTGATAATATATATATTTGCATTATAGAAAAAAAGTGGGGATTTTAAATCCAGAGTTTACTTTACAAATGTATATATTAAAGGAGAGTTTTTGCAGAAAAGAAAAATCATATTTTGTTCATTTACAAAAGAAAGTATAAATATAGTTAAGGAAAGTATATACATGGAAAAATAAAATAAAACGGTAATTTTAGTAGTCAGAGAAAATATGCAGTTTTTATATATATGCAGAAAACAGAAATAATATATATATACCTAAGATTTAGAAATGGGAATTTTAAATGGTAATTGGTTTGTCTGATTTTTTCGAGTATTAATAAAATCATCTAATATTTATACAAGATTTAAAATCAAGGAAACAAGCCGGTTTGGAATAGATTGCAAACAACAAAATAAAAGGTGAGTTAATCTTATTCATCTGGTTTGATTTAAAATTAAATGATTAAATTTAAATAATTGGTTGAATGGTTGAATTGATTTGATGTGCTATATTATAGTATATAATACATCTTGGAATGATTGATTTCCCGCATTATATAGTGGATGAGACCTTATGCGCCGCATAATAGCGGATGATATTATATTTAATCCCATATACCGCAAAATTCCACCTCGTAGTGGAACTAGTATTGTGCTAACATTTGTGGATGCAGGGAAACAGGTTGGAGGGATCCAACTGGATTCCTCAACATTTATTTAAATTATTTAATATTCTCTGTTGTGATTATTTGATATTCTATGATGAATTATATTGGAATATTGAATGCGATGGTTTGCTTGAATATATTTCGGTACACTGAATTACCAAAATATATAAACTGGATTTTTGGAAAGACAATAAAAGAGTGGAGTTTTAAGTAAAATAATTATAGCGAATTTGAATAAATTAAGAATGAATTGAAAAGGAATGAAAGTGATATTAAAATTCTAATAAATAAATTTCGAGTATGGAAAGGGGATTTTGAATAAACAGAGAAGTAATGAATTTTAAACCTTTAGTGACTTTATTTAAAGGAATAAAGTGTTTATTTTAAAAATCCAAGTTTTAAATTTATTGAAATAGATAAAGGTGGAATTTATTTCAAAATGGAATAAATTGGAAATCAATTTGGAAATTGATTTAAGTGTTTGAAATTGGAAATTTAAAGAAGAATGTGACTATGGAATTTATAAACTGGGTTTATAAAAGTAAAGTAAAATATATCAGTGGATATTTGGGAAGACAAAATTCAAGATGGGAATTTATTAAAGGAAATGAGAAAATTTGTTTAAAAATAAACAGTGATTTATCTTTAAAGGATGCGAAGAGAAGTATATTTCCCTGGATAGCCGAGCACGTTTTCAAAGTAAATTTTTAAATATAAGTTAAAGTTTTAATGTTCTTTTAGAAAGCATGTTTTAGGAAATTTATTATTGCCAAATGTTTATATTCTAAAGTAAGTATTTTTTTCAAATCTATTATCATAGTAATTATTTAAAGGTGACTTAGTATTTTGTTTTAAAGGATAAAATCTAGTTTTATATTTTATAAAGTAACCTTATTTTAAATATTCCTAAAGTATATATATATAAAGTATTAAAGTAGTTTCCTCTAAATTTAAATGTTAAATCATATTTTACAATAAAGTGTTTTTAAATTATTTTAAAAATTTAAAGTTTTGTGCTTGGTGATTTCAGTGGAAATCAAAAATATTTGGGAAATTTGTTCTGTAAAAGGAAGGTAGTTTGAAACTGTTTTCAAAAGGGTTGAAATGAAAATATATCTTGCGAAGATATTTTGAGATAAATAAATAATTTGGGAAATTATTTATTGTTTGATGGTTGTTGTGAATGTTAATTGATAGTTAAATAACAGACTATCAATGTTGGCCAAATGCGCTGATCGTTTCGAAGAGACCGGGATAGGGATTTATTTCTCGAAAACCACTTCGATTCGGTTTGTACGTTTTCGTGGGAAAACAAGTTCAGAGTCGAAGATGGAGCAGTGAAGTACAAGGGCTAGTCGCTGCTGATCCTGAGGGTATTTCCAAAATGGATGTAGTAGGAATAGTGCCTTCGGTTCCGTTCGAACCCGGGACGGACTTGTATGGATGAATGCATTCAGAACATATCAGATGGACGATGAGCATTCTAAGTGAAACATTCTAAAAGGTAACGCTTAGCCTCAAGCCTCATCAACAGGGAATGACTGAAAATCAGGGGTTATGCAGCAAGGCTAGGTGGGTAGCACCCATTTCAGGGTGAGATCATCCCTGTCTAGATGTCCCTTTTTATTTCGACTTAGTGGTGCGATTGTTGATCACAACCGTGGGGTGATCTTACTCGAGATTATCCAGTAAGGGGTAGTCCCGGTCTTGTGTTGCAGGGGGCGGGAGTGATCCTCGGTATTGTGATCTAGGCCACGTAACGTGACAGGTGGTACCCAGTGCCTAGTCATTAGTTGGAAATCCATTCTCCCTACGCGCCTTTTACGAGTTTTGTTTGTATTACCCACTTTGTGGCTAGTAGATGGAATTTAATAATGTAATTTTTTTTGGCTATTTTAATAAGTATTTGTATACAGACCCTATTATAATATCAAAGGATTTTAATAAAAATGTTTTAGCTATCGTAAGGTAAAAACACGACATGTTTATTTGTGGCGTGGTATTACGAGACGCTTTTGTTCTCAAAGAGATTTTGAAACTTTAATAATCAATTTGAGTGTGGTTTTCTCACGCTGGTATTCCAGACTGACTCGGGTGTTATTTAACTGAATGCTCGGGTCAGACCGAGTATTATAGGATACAGGATATGATGCCATGGAGTTTAGGAGACGAGCTGGATGGCGATACGTACTTCCGTACTTGATTATTATTCCGATGTATATCCAGTTGTATGTTATTGATGTGGAACTCTGATGATGTATGTATAAACAGATATAGTATTTATTTTTGGTGTAAAGATCTATGATTATCTATTATATTTTATTTCGCTGTGATGGTTAGATTCTGATGTTGTTTCCTAATTTCTTCTTCTACCTCTTCTTCCTTAACCCAGATGGTTCGTATTTCCGTACATCTTGAGTTGATTGATGGAGAATAGTGTTGACTCAAGGGGTACGGATTTGCGGGTCGTTACATGTTGATTGAGTCGAAAGGTAACTCCAACCTCTTCGAAAGCATCATTTATAAACGAAAGTAGTTCAAAGTTAATAAGAATTGCTTCTACCCCATCGAAAGCAAGGTTTCGACACTGTACCTTCCGTCTTTCTCCAATGCACTATGTATCAATTTTTTAGTACCATGTGCTTTGGTTTTGAATGGGTTCTCTAGCGGAAGTATGGTGTCAAAAGTTAGTATATGGAAGTGGCGAAGTAGTAAATCCAAGCAATACTGGTTTTTAGCCTTTAAAGGAAATATATTTTTATCTAACTTGCCTTATTTTTTTAAAATGTAATTGGTTGCCATTTCTTTATCAAAAATCCATTTCTAAAAGTGCTGTTGAATTCAGAAATTATCGATTTAAAACGTTTAACAAATAAGCCCTACTCCTTGATAGAACATATAAAACATTTATGTCCCTTATCTTAAATATTTTTATTATCATTGTAAAACACTTAGGAAAATTTTCTAAAAATTACCATAATTTACTTTTAATATGTTTCTAACATATTTAAATCTCAGACCGAAAATGAATATATAATTACCTTAAATAATTGAAACTATTTTCTTTCATAGAAAAAAATTTGTAACAATTCCACAATAACTTGGAAAATTGTAAAACTTGAAACCCATTACTAAAATAACGTTTTCAACCGTATATCAAAAATGCAAGTCATTTGGATGTCGTTTAATAGGTTTTCCAATCTTAATTTTACTGTAAAATCTATATGAAACATCATAAATCACCAACTAACATGTATATTCATTCAAACAACATAACACTGCATATTCTTTGCAAAATTAATTCGGATCAGACCTTGAAAGCAAAATTATCAACAAAAATGAGATGCAAATCAAATTATTCACCTTAGCTTAGTATTAAGAAGGTTGAGATTTATCCTGTGATTAATACCTTCAAGCTTTCTACTTGTTTCCTAACTTATCTTCCTTTTGATTTCTCTTAAGGTGGCCGGTTGAGCTCTTTGGGGATTTAGTCTTGTTTGAAATTGTTGAAATGAGTAAAAATGAAGGTAAGAAGGGTTTAGGGTATAAGCAATGAAGATTATTCCTATTTTACCCTTATTATATTCCATCTACTTACTTCTTTTTAATTCTCTTTTGTTTATAAATTAATTAAGGCATGACCCTCCTTATTGATTAAGAAATCTCAATCCCTTAACCATCTACATTGTTTCACTTAATTTATGTAATTAAATGCCCTAAATAACGTTAGTCAAAATTAGGGTCAATGCACTTCCATCATATATCTTCAGCCTAACTGAACCTATACCCTTCACCTTAACATCTCTACCCTTAGAAGACTCCTCTTTACTCTCTTGCTTCTTATAATCAATAAATGCTTCCTTTTGGTGACATATATGAAAACATGCACCCGAATCAAGCACTCACTCATCACTTTCTCTTCCGTCGACATAGAGAATGTCGTCATTAATATCAAAATTCACCCCGTTGTTGCTACCTTCATCAAGCTTGTCTTTATCTTCGTGTAATGCTTTAATCCTTTCTTTTTCCTTTTTAAGCCTGTTGCAAAATTTTAATTGGCGACCAGGTTTTTCGCATTAATAGCAGATAAAATACCTGTTCATGCTTGATCCATTTAATCGCCTTTTCATGTTTGGTCGGTTACCCATTTTTGCAAGATCCACCTCTCGTATTGGATTTCCAATTTCTACTTTTTCCTTATCTTTTTCTTCCATTATGTTCATCCTCCACATCTCCCGTTAAGAAGGTTACTAACCACCGATCCCATTGAAACAACTCCATTAAAATTTGAGTTGTTCAATGTAACCACAAGCGTTTTTCAACTCTCCAGTAATGAACTTATTAACATCATGGATTGTGTCTCATCATTCACCTTGTAATCTACAACCACCGATTGGTTCACAATTTCCTAAAAATCATTGAGATACTCTCCAACTGACCCACCTTCCTTAAGCTTTAAATTTACCAATCTTCTCATAAGAAGTGCCTTTTTTGTTGCAGAGATCTTTTCATTGATTTCTTCCAATTTCTTTCAAATTCCAATAGCGGATGCTTCATTAACAACAATATGAAAAATAGTATTCTTGAAAAAACACTGAATAGCTGCTGCATGCCTTCCTATCGAAGTCTCCAATTTTGCTTTAGATACATTAGTAGGTTTCTTCCCTTTGTTCTCTAAGTTAGTGAAGATCATTGAGATATATAAAATCCTCTATCTTTTCCTTCCATAAACCATAATTTCTCTCTAAGTTTTTCAACACCTATATTCTCCATAACCAAAACTCTCTTCAAAAAATTTATATAGTAGGCTTCAATACCAACTATTATGATTTTCCTAGGATCCTTATATAATTAGTTTTCAAAAGAGATATGAAGTGAAGAAAAACAACAACAACAAAATTCCTTTAGAAAAAACCTTTATTAATTACCAAATGGTTACAGAATAAAGCATAAAAATTAATAAGATATCTCAATACCCAAAATCCCAAAATACATGCCTATTTATAATAGTCTTGATTAAATGCCTTCTTTAATCAGCCGTTGATTATTTCCATCTCTCAAAATAAATCCTTCGTATGTGGATAACTCTTTGTCTTTTTTAGTGCAATAAAAGAGATAATTGATTATCTCCAAAATCCATAAAAGAGGTAATGTATTTGACCCACAATTCCACCTTAACTTAAATATCTCCAAAATCTACCTAAATATGAAATATTGCATCACCAAAATCTAAAACCAAACACTATATCATCTCCATAAATTTTGACAATTAAAATGTCATTATTTTCCAATTTAACAAAAAAGAGTAAAATCAACCTTGTGAATATCAAAATAGGAGTGTAAAAGGTAACTCTTTATTTCATTCCAAGCACATGGTGTTTGTTTGAGTTCATAAAGAGCTCTCTTAAGTTTATAAACATGGTTTAGGGAATTTAATGTCTAAAAAGCGGTGGTCATTTTGCCTACACACTTTGTTTTACATAACCATTTAAAAAGCACTTTAAAATCCATTTGAAAAAATTTTGAAATTACAATGACATACAAATACAAGTAAAATTCTTTTTGCTTCTAAACGAGCTATATTGGCAAAAGTCTCTTCATATTCTATTTCTTCTTATTGATTATATCCTTCTGCTACAATCTAGCTTTACTGCTAATTATATCACCATATCCATCAACTTCATTTTTGAAAATCCATTTTGTACAAATAATAATTTGATCATTTGGTCTAAGAACCAATTCCTAAATGTCATTCCATTTAAATAGATTTAATTCTTTTCGCATTTCAATAATCCAAAATCATCATTTGAAGCTTCTTTATAATTCTTTGGTTCTGAATTTGAAAACCCATTTGATTAAATGACTTCTAGTTTGAACCCTAGTATTTACTTTACCAACAACATTGTCAATTGGATGATCTTCTCGAAATATGTGGTGGAGATTTTAAATTAGTGTTAATGTTAGTATCCTCTTGTAAGGAATTTTCAAAAGAAGATTGTATTTTATCAAAAAAAATTCTCCATCGTCATTACTAACTTTTAAATTCTTATCTAAAGATAAATGTAATATCTCTCAAATTGTATTTTCTCTCTTGTTAAGGATTCGATATGACTAAATTCTTTCTGAATATCCAGCAAAGATGCCTTCATGGCTTGTAGATCAAATTTACTTGATTAACCTTTAGTGCTAAGTATAAAACATTTAGAGCCAAACATTCTAAGGTAAGAAACGTTTGGTTTTCCATTAAAATGTTCTTATATGGTAGGCTTTGTAAAGGGCCTTATAGAGACACGCTAAGAACATAACAAGCGATAGCCACAACATTAGTCCAAAATTCTCAGGTAATTGGATACCACTTAATAGCATTCTTGCAAGGTCCTAATTTTTCTTTTTAAAACACCATTTTGTTATGGGGTTCTAGAAAAGGAAAAAATATAAATGATACACTTTTTATTACAAAATTCATTGAAAAGCTCATTATCAAATTCGCAACAATAATCACTTCTAATATTTTTAATTTTCAAAATTTTCAAATTTTGAATTCTTTTTGCAATTTTAAAAGCTTTAAAAGCATTACTTTTATGTTTCAAAAACAATGTCCAAGTGTATCTTGAAAAATCATCTACTATAAGAAAAAAATATTTGTTATGATTTAGTGACCTTACTAAGATTGGCTCAAATATGTCAAAGTGAAGCAATTCTAATAGTTGTAATGTTGAAATCAACTTTTTAGATTTAAAAGTGGATTTCGTGAGTTTTCCTATTTAGCATGCATCACATAAATTATTAACTTTAAAACTCATTTTTGATCAATCTTTTACTATTTGTATTTAAAAAGTATATTCATATATTTAAAGTTAATATGAAAAAACCATTTGGGCCAAAGCCATGGATCATTATCATTTTCTAATACATACATATCATTATTGTAGTTAATCTTCATTTTTAATATATATAAGTATTTAATTTTCTAATAACTTCAAAAATCAAAATTTTATTTTGATCTAAATTATTGCATTTATCTTTTTCAACGTAAATTGAAAAACATTTGTCACATAGTTGGTTTGTACTTAATAAATTATATTTTAGATTTTCAATAGGCAGGATATTTGTAGTAAGAGGAGAGTTAGATATACCATCATTGCTAACATCGCCTTTGCCAATCACATATCATTCGAAGTTATCTCCAAAGGTGATGGTGCCTCCATCCACATAATTTATATTTGTGAGCTACTCTTAGTTTAACGTTATCTGCTTTGAGCAACCACTATCATGTATCCATCTCTCTTTTTATTACCAGGTACCTACAAAAAATAAGAATTTGAATTGGTACCTGCTTCCTATGTTAGGGCCTTAAGAGTTAGGTCTTATGAAACCATACCTAAGTGGGTTTGGTAATCTCTTTAAAAATAAAACCATCATTATTATGAACATTGGACATAAATGTTTTTATATACTTATTTTTAATAAGATGGCTGTTAGTTTTTGGAACCCATATTTCATAGATGTTCTTTATTTTTTATCATGGATTTCTTTTACTAAGATTCTTACCCATTTTGAAATTAGCATATAAATGACTATAGTACTTAGGATTATATCTCTTTTCACTAGAACTAATAAGTCATAACCCCTTATTATTATACGAGGATTTTTAGAATTTAATATTGCAAGATACATTTTCTCTACCTTTGTTAAAGTTTAAAAAATTAGTAGAAAGATTTTCAAAATTAGTTTCAAGCTCTTTTATCTCCTTATTAAGCGTGTTAATGTTTGAACCCAAATCACAATTTTATTTTGCTAATTTGAGTTTTCATCTTTATAAATTTTAATTGTACCGCTTAAAGTAGTGATTCGGGATGCAAATTATCACAAGAGACTTGTGTTTTGAAGTTCATGTTCTTAAATTCTATTTTCATCTTTTACTATATCAATTTCTAATTCAACTCTATTTAATTTTATTATAGTATCCTTATGAGTTTTTTTTAAGAGCCTTTAATTTTTCAAGGAGTTCTGAATTAATTTCAACAAGATCTTCAAAAGAAACATTAGAACTCAGATCATCGTTTGAAGCCATAAAGCAACATTTGCTAATTCCATGTTGTTTTCACTTTCTGACGAAAAAGAGTCTGAATCATCCCCGATTACTTGGAATGATTACTTCTTTTTCTTCAATGAATTTACATTCTTGCTTATTACGCCATTCTTTTCTTTTTGGAAATTTGGAAATCTTTCTTCATATGGCCCATCTTATTGCATTCATAACATTTTAATGAATAAGACGAGTTGTTATTGCTGCCAAATATTTTATTATTTCTAAGTTTCAAATTTTTTTGAAGTTTTTAGTAAGAAAGATGAACTCATCTTCATCCTCATCTTCGGTTTGAAAGGCAATCATCTTTCTTTCTTGAGCTTGATTCTTCTTAGCCTATAAATTAACTTCGTAAGAAATCATATTTCCAATTAACTCTTCGAGTTCAAGGACCAAAAGGTTATTAGCCTCTTCAATAGCTAAAACATTTTATTCCAATTAGTCCTTTAAAGAGCTAAGGATCTTTGAGACTATATCAAAATTTGAAAAAAAATATTCACCTAGAGCCATAAGAGCATGATTAATATCTTGAAATCTAGAGTACATATCAGCAATATTTTCATTTATTTCATTCTAAAATTCTGAGCTTGATTTTGCAACATTGAAATTTTACTCTGCTTTGCTTTATTTGTTCCTTCATGAGAAACTTTAATATATGCCATGTATCATATGCAGTCTAATTGTAATGACCCAGAATTTCAGTCATTCGAATTCGGAATATTTAATTGATTTTAAATATTGAAATAAGTTAATTTTATAAGTTAAATAAGTTATATTTCAAATATAGCGATTTATTTGATAATTTAAATAACCGAATCTTGAATTTAATATGAATGAAAATGATTTTTGAAGCTGATTTAAATTCTATTCAAACTTTTAAATTTGATTTAAAAGTTAATAAACATAAATTGAACTTACTCGTTTAATTAACGTGTAAAAATAGTCTTTTTGGGCACTATCTCGAATTTCGACGAAACTAGTTTTATGGAATCCTTAATAGGGAATTATTATACATTGTCGAATTTTATGGCGATTGGACGTATAGTTTGGTCGTGTTAGTTCGAAATGCATAGAAATTTAACAAAGGAATTTAAATTAATATAATTTGATTTTGAAAAGCTATCTTCTATGTACGATGGAATTGGCTTTCGATATATATTCCATTATGTTCCGAATAGGGGTATGACATATAGAACGCTAGGCGACGTGCTTCATTTGGAGTTTGAAATTTTTATGGATGAATAGTACTTCGGAAAATTTTCTATAAATAGCCTCAACTTCCTTCATTTGCAACCAAACCCTAGCTTCTATTTTCTACCGCCATTTCCATTTACCAAATCCAATGGCATTTGTCAATCTGAGCCTCTAGGGGACAAATTAGCCTTTGACTTTAACTAGGGAAACATAGAGCATGACCATACAAGCCTAACTAACGGTTGGATCGTCGAATCGACGACCGAGGCGACGTAAATTGGCCTTCGTTTTCTGCTGCATTTATGGGTTCGGTCGTGGTTTTCTTGCACGTAAGCGCACGTGATTGGTTGGGTGAGGCAGGAGAGGCGCAGGAGGCGTGGCTACAGGCAGCGGTTCGTGGTCAACCGATCGAAGTTTGAGAAAATAAAAGAAAAAATAAATGCCTGTGGGTTTTCCTGGAGGGAATCATATTGGGGAAACAAATGTTATAGTTTTAAAACTTATTTTATTAAGTTGATTAAATTTTAATTTTATCAAATGTTAATTAATTCATAACTTTCTCGTACAAGGACCAAATCGAGCATGACAAGTTGCGTTCCATCGATATCAACGAGCACTACGCTATGGCGTGAGATTGGATGAATTCGGAGCTAGTAGGAATTTTGAGTTAAATTGAATGACCGTTCAATTTTAATTCAAACCGGAGCGCTTAGGCGATTTCTGCCCTTTTTTTGAGTTAACTCACCACTCTGGCCTGCTTAAATTTTTATATAAGTGGGAATAATTTTATTTATGCTACTTGTTGCTTGTTTGGAAGATATACTATATATATACATTAGTTGGTTTGGATATATTTCCTCCTATTGGAGCAGTTGAAACCTTATTACGTTCCCGTGTAAGAGTGAATGACCCTTTGTATACAAATCCCACATCCAAGCGGTTGATTTATATTTTTACCATTATATGCTGTTTGTGATGCAAGGGGATATGTAGGAGGGATCCAATAGGATTCCTTACTACTGCCGATATACTTTTTGTATATATGTTGATATATGATGTGTTGAATGCCATGTTATTGATTTTGATATGACGTGACTTCAGTGCTTTAGTGATGCTAGTCTTTATTTTTGGTATTTTCAAATGCTAAAAATGATGATTTTGTTTTAAAAAGTATTTCAAAGAAATTTTAGAAGTGTGTGTATATATATATTTTAATAATTGTTGAATTATTAAAAGAAAGGATTTTGTTTTAAAATAGATAGAAAGTAATGATTTTTGATATTATAAAAGCACAGTTTTGAGAAATAATTTGATTTGAGATTTTTGAATAAGTTTATATAAAAGATTTATAAAAGTGATCTTTTATGAATAAAGAAGTAGATTTATATTTGGAATGTGTAAATGGATTTGAAGTTAATTTTGAAAATGGATTTTATAAATAAATTTGATTTACAAAGAATTGATTTATAAGTGGATTTTGATAGTAAAATTAGTTTTTATAAAGGAATGGATTTATGAATAGGATTTTGTAAATAAAAGGATTTTATAAAATAGAAGTTTTATAAAATCGAAAGGAGATTTATAAGCATAGTTTTATAAATATAAAAATGACTTATGTTGATATTTAAATATGGATTTTTATTTAAAATAATGTTTGAAAGAAATATTTAGATGGAGTTAATGGTTTTAAAAGTAAATTTATCTTTTGGAAATAATGTTTTGTAAAGTAATAATTCCAAATGGAATTTAATGGTTTTGAAAATGTTTAAAATGTAATATGTATCGAAAACATAGATTTCAACATTCATTGTTGTAATAGACATTTTCAGAGAAGCAAGGAAGGCATGGACTATAACACTGTTGTTATAATAATTGATTTCTAAAAGGAAATGCTTATGTAGCATATGAGATTTTTTTATATATATAGCTAACCGGATCCCTACAATAATGTCTTTGGGTTGTCTAATGATGTTTTACACAACATTCGTTTTGACTCAAATAAAGTAAGTTTTGAAGAACACTTTCCTGAAGATTTTTGTATATACTTATTTTTGTTTAAGTATATAGTGATATTTTCTAAGTGTTGAAAAATGAAATGATTTGTGAATATGATTATATCGTTAATATAGGTATATCGAAATGTTTTTCAATATTGAAAGATTGAAATGGCTTTGTGAATATATATTTTTCAAAGATAATTTGAAGTAAATATTTGGAAAGTGATTTAAGTTATAAAAGATATATTAAAAGGGCCTAGTGACTGCTTATATGCTAGGTTTTATTGTTTGCTTTGATTGTTAAATAACCGACTATCAAATATTTGCCTCTTTATCGTTGTTGATCCGGAGAGACCAGGGTCGGAATTATCCGAGAACCACTTCAGACCAACGTATATGCGTTCGAATGTGCATGTGTCAGAAGACATTGATACTTGGGATTTTCGTAATGAAGGACTTCTTGTTGATCCTTTGGGGATAAACTCCTAATATATATAATAGCATTAGTCTCTTTGTTATGAAATATCCAATGTAAGGACTAATCGCTACTAATCCTAGGGTTGATTCCCGGTAGGATGTGGTAGGAGAAGTGCCCTTGATTTGTCCTGTTCCTCGACAACTCGTATGGACAAATGTCTGACACTGTATTTCTAATTACATTGATTGATCTCTGTAAATGTATATTCTACTTGGTGGTGAACAAGGAAACTTCTCTTAGCTTAACACCCTTTCCTGAGATGTAAGAGCTCAGGAGTTATACGTTTATAGAAATCAGTTGTGTGATGATGGAACAGTAATGTGGCATTCAAAAGAGGAAATGATATGTGTTATGTGAAAGGTAATCACGACCTCAGGCCTCACACCCGAAAATGACCGAAACAGGGCAAATGCAGCAAGACTATGTGGTTCGCAACCATTAGGATGTGATCATCACCTTTTAAATATACTTATTCCCGCTATGACGTTCAGGTATTAAATTATTGCGGATGTATGCGGTGAGGGCCCTCGGATTGGTAGGTAACGACCGGGGTGATGATATATTTGGTACTACCTAGAGGAAGAGGTAGGTCGGTCTTTTGTTGGTAGAGGTGCAGCTGTTCTGTAGCCTCGGTTCATTCTTCTAGAGATTTACTGTAGAAATGTAGTCCCTTCACCTGGCCATTTATACGGAAATCCATTCTCTACTATGTGCCTGCTAATTTGTTTGTGGAGCCTAGTATGTTGGAATTTAATAATGCTAACATTTTCAGCTATGATTAATATTATTTATATACTAGACACTAGTACAATATAACAGGATTTGATATGAAATGTTTTGGTTATCGAAAGGTAACAACCCGTCCGTGTTTATGTATGGGCGTGGTCTTACGAGATACCTTTGTTTTGATAAAGAAAAGTTTTGTAACTTTAAAATTCAGTTGAGATGTGTTTTCTCATGGTGGTTTACCAGACTGATCCGGTCGTTCTTCCATTTCAATGCACGGGTCAGACCGAGTGTGTGTGTGTGTGTGTGTGTGTGTATTTGGATGCTTTAGAGCTTCAACAGGTGAGCTGGAGGACTTCTGGTCGTATTCACGTTTATTTTTATTTTTTCCACTGCATTGTTGTTTAAAGTGTCAGTAATTGTAAGGACAAGTTATTATAACTGTCTAGGCTGGTGATTGATTGTTGTACTTTGATGGATGTATATATGTATATTACAGTTTATGTTTTGTAAAGATCATTGATATTATATTATATGTTGTTCCACTGGGATTGTGAGTTTTGTTGATTGTTTTAGTTTCTTTCTCCTTTCCTTTCTTCTCTTCTCTTCTTCTCTTTTTCTTTCTTTCTCATGATTATCCGCCTTTCCATTCGGTTTGGGTTGGACATGTGTAATTTATTGTTGTAATGATTGGGCGATTTTCGACTCTCGAAAATCGACACTAATATGTTCGCTGTATAGAGTGCAGAGCAATCGAGTATTGGAAATACCAGATTGTTAGGGTTTAAGAACAAGAAACATAAATAACAACAACACAGAATCTCACAATCGCAACAGAACAAAATATAATATACAATAATAGCTTTTTATACAAAAGAAAAAATGTGACTGTTAATGTACATACAAATTATCAGAGTATAACCATCGATATATAAATCTGGATAGTTATAATAATTTATCCTAAAAATGCTAAATATGCAGCATGCAATACACAGCGGAATATAATCAAATATGCGTAATACGTCTGTGCCATCTAACTTGTCTCTTGAGCTCCAAAGCAACCTAACATGAATCTGTAATACTCAGTCTGACCAGAGCGTTAAAATAAAGTAATACCCGAGTCAGGTTGGAAAACAACGTGAGTAAACACACTTAAATTGAACTACTAAAGTTATCAAAATCCTTTGAAAAACCAAGGTATCTCATACAAACACGACGAGTTTTTATCTTATGATAACCAAAACACTTTTATGGAAAATCCGGTTATGTTATAATAGTGTCTAGGTATAATTAATTATTAAAATAGTTGAAATTTTTTACATTAATTAAAATCCAGCATGTTAGACTCTATAATCAAAACCATAAAGGTTCATGGAGGCTATTTGATCGAAGTGGTTCCGGATAAGGCAGATATCCAATCCCAAACTCTTCGAATCTAAACGATAAGTTTTAAAAGTCCAGGTCATTTTAAATAACAATTTCACAATTAGGGTGTTAATATTTACATATGGAAATCCATTCCATATGCCCACTTTGTCAAGACCAGTCCATTGAAAATAATTCGCCTGTAATCATTCCACTTTTCTAAATCGGGATAGCGATCAGTTCCAGTCGATTTACTTGTCAATAAAACATGTTACATTTTATTCTATTTACTTTAATTTATTTGACTATTTAATAGCACAGACAATAGATAATTGAAAACAATATCTAAGAACAAATTCAGTTAACATAGATCATTAACTCAATCAACGGTTTATAATTGACATTAAAACAGTTTACAAATTCAGAATTGAATTAGTTTCAATTAATTGAGTCGATTTATATATATATATAATCTAAAATACTTGTTAATCAATAAAATAATCCATTCTTAATTAAATTAGTATTAATCAAATCATTTTAATAATTAATTAATTAACATATAATTAATTTAAATAAGAAAGTACTTATTTATTCACTTTAAATATTATAGTCATTAAATTTTACATTGACAGAAACTCAACGATATTATTTCGAATGACAATACTCTACGGTGGGATCTCGACATAAAAACCTGTTCGTCGATTTGGTTCAAAATGAAGAAGGAATAAAATTTTAATGTTTAAGTATTTATTAAATAAATAACTAGCTTCTTTTGCTTTGATTTAATCCAGCCCAAACCCTAAGAAATAAAAACCAGTCCAAACCAAAAAAGGCCCAAACTTCTATTCCTTCCTTCTCCTCCTCCCCGTTTCTTTCTCTCCTCTTTTCTTCATTAGCAGGGAGACAAGTGTGCACGTCACCATGCACTTACACACGGACGCCGATCGGACACCCTTGCAGCCGATCACACTAGCCAATCACCCCTGACCATGACAATTCAATTCATCACCTTGGAATCCTGCATCACCACTCCTCTCTACAACAATCCTGACCACCATCGACCATCAAATTTTTCCTAAAGCATCACCGCGACCTCCTCTTCCTTTCCCCCTACCGCACGCCTACGTCTCCTCCTACCCATCGCCATTACCCAAAACCCAAAACCGAAGCAAACTCCATCATAAACCCTACATAGACCTCAACCCACTTGCATACGCATCTAAAAATCACAGTGTCATTTTTCATGGATGCGCCGCCCCGTGAGCCACCTCCACGCCAAACCCCATGTCATGACACCGACCGAAACGCCTGAATTTGACCTTTTTCCCAAAACCGACCAACCCAAATTCCAACCTCTATACAGCATATACAAATCCTAAATTATTTTTAAAAATTATGTTTTTCTACCATGATTACAATTACGTAATCCATACGTTAAATTTTTATAATTGAAATCTTACCTTAATTGACTTAGTTACTGTAATGTGGGTTTTTCTTCCTTCCTGCTTGTCAAAAATTGATGAGAGGATTTTTACAACAATCTATACTCAAAATAAAGAAACTTTTGTTCACAAATCATGTTTAAAATTTGAATCAATGTTGAGTTATTGATTTTCAAAGCTAAAGCCTAAACCGTTTTATAAAACAATTGACAGAGAGAGAAGTGCAGTTTACATCACAGATACCAGGTCTTAAGCATATTAACAAGGCATGAATGCATAACCATACGTACTTGACATAACAAGGATTCATTTACATCTCAGATATTTAGGTATTAATAATTTTTTTAAATTTTTACTCACTTTCTAAAAGATGATGAACTGCTGCTCTTTTGTTCTAGCTTCAAGCTTTTACTGTCTTGATCTTTTATGTTTAATGGCAGATTATTCTCTCTTTCTTCTTTTATTTTTTATTTTTTTATACAAGTACGAATAAGTGAACAAGCTTGGTTATGTTTATATAGAAGATGAAGTGAACAGAGGTTTATGCCCATAGGTGGCTGACGCTTCTTGTACAGGCTTCTTCACCTTTCATTTATATTATCTTTCCTTTTCTTTTGCTAAAGGCTGATTTGATTTTTTTTACCTTTGGATTTGATTTTATTTCATGTGATTTGATTTATTGTATGCATGACTTGATATATTGTGAGCTTGATTTTAAGTTTGCCATGATGATGTCCCGTTATGTATTATATATACATTTATATGTATATATATAGATATGCATACATTTACACTATTTTATCATAAACACTTATATATATGTAGACATGCATACATATACAATTACATATTTGTCTTATCATATTTACACACATAAAAATATATACCTATATATTTGACATAGTTTGAATTTTGATCATAAAGTTTATGCTTATGTGTGTGTATATTATATATATGCACTATTCTTATATAAACATATATATCTATACTTATATCTCCTTTTGTCATCATACACATGTATTTACATTTTACACGTATTTTCATGTACATTTAAATTAAAATTATAAATATTTTTGAACATCATAAAACTTGTATATACTTATATATATATACATATATGGACATTTCATCTTAAATTTTTAATGGGGAGCTTATATACATATGTCTATAAAATTTATCATATCCAGAAAGTTATGTATTAAAATGTGCAGGTCTGGGCCACGTGGCATCCAACTGTAGGGACCCCAGGATCTGCTATTATTGTGGCTTTTTTGGTCATTATTATGCTCGTTGTCCATCCAAGCCTACTGCATTGGGACTCTTGAAAAACCCTTCGGTTTCTCTGAGTAATTATCTCTCTGCACACAATTCTCGAATACCGAAACAATCTTCTGATGTTTCCACTACCAGGCATCCACGTGTCCAGAAATCAAATCGGCCCACAACTGGACCCGCACTCAACCCTTCTATCTCCAATCCATCCAATCAACTCAATTCCCTCTCTCCTCTTCAAACCAAATCTCTTTCTTCTCCCCTTCATCCTTTTCTGTCCTCACTCTATTTTCCCATGGCTGCCTTCTCGCTCTACATCACTGCAACCATCATTGACAGCATTTGGAGTGTGGAGAGTCTCAATACCGTCTTGTCCTCCACCTTAAACCACAGAGAATGGGCGATCTGTTTGCTTGATAACAACCGATTTCTGATTTGCTGCCCCTCTATTCAGATAAAAACCACTGTGCTCAATTCCAAGATACTCACCAAAGTGGGTGGCTCGATTTATCTCGAGGCATGGCCAGACTATGAACCGCCGCCATCCATTGAGCTTGAACTGCCCAGTTGGACAACCATCAAGGGCTTTCCGGAACTCCTTCGAAACAATCGAGATGCTATCCAGACCGCTCTAAATCCTGTAGGGCGATTCACTGATTCTGACAGATGCGAATGGTCAGAGTTTGATGACCGTCAAATCCATGTTAAGATGCAATTCCTGGTGGGAATACCCGCTTCCTCTTCTTACTTGGTTCATCTCAATAACGCTGATTATCTCATCTCGGTTTCACGTTGGGACCATTCACACCCCCGCTTCAGACCAGAGACCTACCCTCTTGGCATTGACATCGAAAGGGAGCTTAAATTCTTTGATGATCCGTTTGACATTCCTTCCGACGACCTAGACTCTGATGATCGTTTTGATGCCATGAACTACGAGCCAGCCCTGCCCACCCCTCCCTTGAATTTTAATGATGATGTTAGCCGTATGATGGTCCTTAATTCTGAGCCAGCTCCACCAAGATGGGACCCCCTCCTCGACCTTGACCTTTCTGTGCCCTACTTCCTCCAAGTCCCGCCTCCTGACCCAACTCCAGCACCGGATTTTCCTCCAGCCTCCATTCCTCCTACGGCTACAACCCAACCTAGTTTGCAAGGCCTTTCCCCTGTGGTAGTTAGACGAAGCTCGAGGACTACCAGTGCCACGTCCTTGCCTGGCGCTACAGGTAGCTTTTACGAACCTGTAGTTTTTTCTTCTGCTAATTCTAGATTAAATAAGAAATTAGCACGTTGCATAGGAGTTTCTATACTTGAGGAACACTATTCTGCCATGAAAACCCTAGAACAAGATCGTCTCTCCTTTTCCCAATGAAAATTGTCTCCTGGAATATTCGTAGGCTAGGGGACCCCTCAAAAAGGCACTCAGTTTTCCTGTCCTTGTCTCCCCTACATACAGACATCCTGTTGCTCCAAGAATCTAAACTTTCTGATCCATCTCCTACCCTTTTTCGTCAAATTGGTGGTCCACGGCTCTCAAGGTGGACCCACGCAAACACTATTGGCTCCAGGGGGGTCTAATTACCATGTGGAATGAATCTGTATGGTCCCTTAGCCAAATCATTCATCAGCCATCTGTCCTCCATGTAGCTCTTAGACACCTGCAGACTAACACTATCATCTTCTTTTCAAACATTTATGGTCCCCAAACTATTCAAGAACAGGCAGGTCTCTGGAGAAAATGCATGGAATTTGCAACAAACATATACGGTCCTTGGGTGCTTGAGGGTGACTTCAATACAACCAGACATTCCGAAGAAAGAAACTCAGGGAATTTCTCACCTGACTCAGATGCTTTCAACGCTTTCGTCGGCTCCTGCTCATTGATCGAACCCCCTATCAACAACCGCCTTTTCACCTGGTCCAACAGGCGTCGGGCACCCGCTTTGGCTAAACTTGATCGCTTTCTCTTCAACTCTGCATGGGATGATATCCACCCCCTATCTACATGCCTAGGACTCGCAACTGTCCTCTTTGATCATTGTCCTCTTGTACTCGATTCGGGCTCCCTCATCAATCACAATCGACCTTTTAGGTTTGAAAGACTCTGGCTCCTTGAACCATCCTTCGAAGATTTTATCAAAATGGCATGGGCCTAGCCCATCAGTTCCATCTCTGCTTCTGCCCGGGTAGAAGGCAAACTCAGATCGCTAAGAAGGCTTCTTAAACCTTGGGCCAAATCCATTTGGGGTTCACTCAGGAACCGTATCTCCTCCACTCAAGATGAAATCCTTAAGTTGAACATCCTTGAGGAGTCTTTCCCACTTGATGATTCCGAGACACTCAAGCTTAGAAGTTTGGAAGTAGAGCTCGAAAGGCTGATGAAACAGGAGGAGATTGGATGGAAACAACGTTCTAAGGCTAAGTGGTTAGCTGATGGTGACAAAAACACGGCCTACTTCCACAGACTTGCTAATGGCCGTCGCAGATCCCTGTTCATCCCCGAAATTATTCACAATGAAGTGCCAGTCACCGATCAGAATGAAATTTTAAATCTCTTCACCAATTTTTACCGCTCCGTCCTAGGCAACCCTCCTCCTTCCCCCCATCGATTGGAATCTCCTCTACTCCAATACACCCACCATCCCAATTGATGCTCCCTTCTCTGAAGAAGAAATCCTGGCTTCCCTCAAGGATATGGACGACAACAAATCACCAGGTCTTGATGGCTTTGGTCCTTTTTTCTTTAAACATTTCTTGGACGTTATCAGGAAAGATATCTTAGATCTATGCTCTGAATTCCAGTCCAACCCTATGACCATTTCCCGACTCAACTATGCCAATATCGTTCTTATCCCAAAATCTGAAGGTGCCAATTCCCTTGCAGCCTTTCGCCCCATCAGCCTCCTTAACACCTCTTTCAAGCTCATCACTAAAGTCCTCGCCAACCGCCTTCAATCCCATATGAATCAGTTGATTGGCAGGGAACAATCTGCCTTTATCTAAGGTCGCAACATCCTAGATTGTGTGGCGGCAATACATGAAGTTATCTCTTTTTGCCACACAAAAAGCCTGCCGGGTGTCCTCCTCAAATTAGATTTCTCAAAGGCATTTGACTCTGTTAATTAGAACTTCCTTCTTGAACTCCTGTCACACAGAGGCTTCCCTGTGAAATGGTGTGAATGGATAAAATGCATTCTAACCTCCAGTCTCTCCTCTGTTCAGATTAATGGTTCATCGGGGGGTCTTATCAAATCTGCCCGTGGTCTAAGACAGGGAGATCCTCTCTCGTCGCTTCTATTTGTGCTAGTGGCAGACGTCTTCAACCGCATGTCTAAGCTGGCAATCTCGAACAACTGTCTCGCCGGTATTGGTCCCCCAAACTCCAACTTATCTGTATCCAACCTCCAATTTGCTAATGACAATATTCTCTTCGTCTCCCCCTCGCCTGATCATATCCGCTGTCTTAAAGTCCTTCTATACGTCTTTGAACTCATTTCAGGTCTTTCCATCAGTTTTCACAAAAGCTCTATCATTATGCTTGGTAACACAGATCACCTTGGCCCCTCAGTCTCTTCTATCCTTAACTGTAACATCTCTCACTTCCCGATCTCCTACCTTGGTATCCCATTGCGTCCCACCAAACTTCATCGTGCTGATTGGGTTCCCCTTATCACTAAAATTGAATCCAGACTTTCGGGCTGGAAAGCCGACGCTCTCTCGGCTGCGGGCCGACTGGTTTTAATCAAATCAGTCCTCTCCTCCATTCCCCTTTACTGGCTCTCATTCTACAAACTACCTACCTGGGTATCCAATAAAATTGACTCTATTAGAAGAACCTTCCTTTGGAATGGGGGAAAAGCCAAAAGTCTTGTCAGCTGGAAGATAGCTTGCTTACACAAAGACCATGGTGGCCTCGGTATTGTCAACCTTCGAACTTTCAACCTTGCTCTTTAGGCCAAATGGCTTTGGCATACTTTGACACCTGGAAACTTCATCTGGAAAGACGGGATTCTCTCAGTTCACTACCAAGGCAATCCATCTTGCGTCCTTCACCTAGCTCCCTTCAATAAACCCTCCCCATTCTGGTCTAGCGTCTTATCCTCCATCAACCGTATTAAGCCTCTCTTCCAAGTGATCCTAGGCGATGGCTCCAATTGTCTTTTTTGGTTTGATTCCTAGTTCTGTCACTCTCCTTTAAATCGCAGATTCCCTACCCTTTTCTCCTCCTTATCCTAGAAGTTTCTCAGGGTTGCTGACGCAGTCTCCATCGGCCCTCATTCGCTCTATCCTGCTTCCCTCTTTGGCGATAATCTGCTCCGAGAATTCCTTACCGCCGCCAATCTTCTTCAATCCGTTAACCTGTCTCCTTCCTCCTCTGATCTTTATGCATGGTCTTTATCCCCCTCCAAACGCTTCTCTGTGTCTCAATGCTACTCATTCCTGAACCACACTGACAGACTATTCTCCTTTGCACGTCTCTGGAAATGTCACCTTCCTCCCCGAATCCTATTTTTTCAATGGTGCCTGATCCATGGCCGTATCAACACTAAAGACCGTCTTCCCCGACTTAATATTTTATCTGATCAGTATTGTCCCCTCTGCAATCTTGAAACCAAATCCATAAATCATCTTTTTTTTACTGTGACTTTGCTTATTACATTTGGGCATCAACAAGTGCTCATAATTTTGGTTTCATTCCATCAGTTTCTAATTTCTTTGAATTTTGGCAGTACAATGCTCCAGATCCTAAGCTGGACTCGTTTCTAGCCATTTTTTGTTGGGTGATATGGAAAGAGAGAAGCGCCCGCGTTTTTAACAAACCTGAGAGTTCGAGGGTGTATATTTGCAATAGAATAATTAATATCTTTGCTGTTTGGTCAGGCTCCAGCTTCTCCGCACCACTCAGGCTCCGTCTTCGGACACCCAGATCTCCCCCAACGGAGTCGGCGGGTAGCTCTTCTTCTGCCGCACCGACGGGTCCACATACTCAGGATTGACGCTCCTTCTTCATCTCCTAGACGATTGGTTGGTTGGAATTCATATGTGATAGTCGAATGTATCTCTTCTTTTATATCTCTATCTGACTTGGATTTATGTACATATTGGTTAGGGTTGGTACTATGTCTCTTTATTTGGTTATCTGCTACTGATGTTTGCTGTTTCAAATCTTTTTTTCAGCCAATGACCAGGCTTGTTGATCATGATATTACTATATTAATATTTAACTCTAATCGGCTGTGTAGTTTCACACTACACATCCATTCTACTCAAAAAAAATTAAATATAGTTTTAATCAATATATAGATTCAGATATTTTAAATATCAGAAAATTTACCTATTCAACTTATAAGAATTAATATTCCAAAAATTAAAATTAGTTAATCATCCTAAATCAGATGGCTAAAAAATTGGGTCGTTACAATTGTCAGCTCAATTGGGATGAATTTGTGGGTCGTCACATTTGGTATCAGAGCTTGGGTTTAGCAAACACCTAGGCTTTGGTTTGGTACTTATTATAGATACGGTTAGTAGCACCCTAGATTATGTTTGTGTGTATCATATATATGAGCGCATATTTGTTAGTGATACATTTTTTTTAAATTGGGTTGTTTGATTTGTAAAGTTTGAATTTTGGGCTCTGGTTGATGCGTCTATCTAAGGTCATCAATTGGGATTCCAAAACACTTGAATAGGCAAATTGACAGAATATTGTTTTCGAAATTGGGTAAATGAAATAATTTTACCAAAAGTATATTTTATATATATAAAGGAATAATTTTTTAAAAATTATTACAGTTATATATATGGATTATTTGGTTGTTAGTGAATGGTAATATTTGATTATTATCATTTGTTGTTTGTTATCTATGATTTAATAAAAGTTGTTGTTATTACAATATAAACAAAGATAAACAAATAAGAAATGGTTTAATATGACCAAAGTGAAATAACTGAAATTTATATAAGTATAAACGTATAAATATGATTTATAAACAAAAAAGGAATTTAGAAGAAATAAAAAAGAGATAAAAGCACTAAACTATCTTTGGTCGTTGGGAAATAATTCGGGTGATGACTACAGCATCATTAGTATTCATTTTCGAGTTTCTAAGTGATAAATTGCTATCTTAGTAATTTACTAATTGAAGTTTTGTTTTGATAAAAATAGTTTTGATTGTAAAATTCCAAGTTTGATTTGATGAATATACGAAAATAGATTTTGAGCTTATAATTTGAAAATAGTACAGATAAGAAATAAGTTTACAACTTATGAATTTGAACAAGAAAGTAAACCCAAATTTTAAAACGGTTGAAAATTTTGGTTAAGAAAACAAAAGGAAATTTGAAATTGAATTATGAAATTAAAAAATTAATTAACTTTGGTAAGCTAAATAAATTAAGCTAATGAAATGAAGTTTAACTTAAGAAAGGTTAAATGAAAGTGAATTGTATTTGAAATGAATTTGATAAATAATGAAATGAATATAAACTCAAGTCAAATAAATTTCATGGAATTTAAACTAAATAAGTTTGTATAACTTATAGATTTGAGAAATATTAAGCTAAAAAAATTTAATTTGTTGGATGTGAATGTTAAGAAAGAAAATCTGAATTTGTTTGAATTGAAAACGAACTTAAGTTATAAAATGCAATTCAATTTGAGTTGTTAAAAGAATTGAATATGTTTTAGGATGTTGTTTGGTAAAATTGAATATGAACTTAAGTTTTGAAGCGAAAATAAAAATAAAAAGTGTTGCTAGTAGTAGAGGAAATATCCTAAGTAAATATGGAATGAAACGTTGTTAAACATAAATTGAATTTAAAGTGAATATTAATGAGTGAATATTAATGAATTGAATGTAAATAAAATTAATACGAATAATTGAATTTGATCCAAATTGAATGTAGATCAAATGAATCTAAAAGGAATTGAATGTAAATAAAAGAATCAGGAATAAAAAATGGGATATAATAAAAAAGCAGTTGAAATAAATATGTAAGTTGTATGTATATTATGTTATTCGCACAACTGTTTGATCTAGATTCGAATATACGATTTCGAGGTGATTTACATCGATCTGAGTTAGGATTTTTCACTCGATTACTTAACGCCGAACACTGAATATGGATTTTTGATTGATTCTGATATTCTCTATCATATTATAAGACTATGCAAGGAGAATGAAAGTTTTCTAATCAAGGAACCGGGTCTGAGTCCGCACTAGAGTGGTCGTGTGAACGATACTAGTTCGGAGCTGAAATTGTGCGATCGAGCGAGTAATCAGGTATGCTTTTGCATACGGATGATATATGTACATAGTTCGGGGCTTTAATAAATTGAATGTTGACATTAGAAAATGTAAATATATATTAATATGAATTAATTGGATGAATATTAATTGTTTGATGGTTTCACTTGTACGTTTGCTACATTTGCATATAGTTATTGTATTAATATATGTTATATATTGATAATACATTCTATACATGTTCTTATTGTTCGTTGAGTGATTAATAGGTGCAGATGGCGTATGCTTCGCATTTGGAGCTCGCTTTCGCATTATATTGATTGTATATGCTTGCTAATATAATAAAAGATACATATCTCGGATTACATATCGTACTTTTGTATTTTTTCCCTATGGGATGCCTCATCCTTGAAGACAAGATCTATATTTGTGATTATATATATTGGATATTTCTTACGATCGAACCGCGCAAAGGAGATGCTGATGAAATTTTCCACAAATTTAAGGCGTTAGAATTTTTGAGGATTTTGGGAAAAAAATTTGATTTTGGTTTTTTTATTTAGAATGACATCAATTGATTTTGGAAATCTAATTAAGAATTTAAAGATTGAGTAAATCTGATAACAAAGTTTCCACTAATTGTTTTTGAAAATTTAATGGGTTTTGTGGTATTTTTCGTACTTGGTAATTTCGAGGGCGAAATTCTTTTAAAGAGGAGAGAATGTAACAACCTAGGATTCTAATCATTCGAATATGAAATATTTAATTGATTTTAAATATTGATGTAACGACCCGGAAATTTTGATCCCGAAATTTCCAGATAGTTAGTGAAAAGAGGAAAGAGAAAGAAGAAAGAGATAGAAGAAGAACAGAAAAGAAACACACAATCTCACATTCGCAGCGGATAAAATATAATAGCAAATAAATAACAGATTACAAAGCAGAACTATATCAGTACATTTACATTTTACATCAGAGTTACAATAATCTCACAACACTGGACAGTTTAAAATAACTTGTCCCATATAAATATCAATATATATCACAGCGGATAGACACCTCATACGTTTCTGCCATCCAGCTCGCCTCCTAAGCTCCAGAACGTCCTTACCTGGAAATCTGTAATACTCGATCTGACCCGAGCATTACATCAAAGTAACACCCGGGTCAGGCTGGAAACCAGCGTGAGTGAACTCATCTAATACGGAATACAAAAGCATACAATATAAATAAACCCGGGGTAACTTATATCAATTTACAACTCCACAAATTGTTATAGGCATCGCTTATCACACATCAATTTCTAAGTGTTCAAACTTAGATTAAATGGTCAATTACACTTAAATCATCTCATTTCATTCTATTGATTCCATATATCAAATTATAAAAAAAATCGAAGTGGTTTCAGATATTTACTAATACCCGACTCCGGTCTCTTCGAAACCAATATCATCTTACTTAAATTATTCAAGTGAAATACAATTCAACTTTAAATATCGGATGTCATAATAACGCATCATCAATAGATAACCACAACATCATAGTCTAAATCAAACATGTCATATCACATCGCAACATGAACTACTTATTAGAGATATTAATTAATCAAAGGGCTTCCAATATCATTCTATTATCCCTTGATAATTTCTCAAGTTAATTTACCCTTATCCAAATACAGTAATTAACCTTTAATTACTTCGTTAATTAATTATTAACCATAATTATTAATCACCCTTGATTAATAACATCCCGAATTTAACTACCCTTAATTACTTATTGAATAAATTAATCCCTAATTTATCCTCTAATTAATCCTTGGATTAATCCTATTCAGTAATCAACTACCCTTACTTACTTATTTCAAAAATTAATTATCCTTAATTAATTATCTCAATTAATCCCTTGATTAATTACATAGGAATTTAATCCCAATTACTTTCATCATCAACATCTTTAATTACATCCAGTAATTACCATTAATTACTTTCTTAAGTAATTACACTTCCTTTAATTACATTAAGAAATTATTCATCAATCATCAAGTGTTTAAATTAATTAACTCAATTAAGTAATTAATGCTTAATTACTTTCATTAAATAATTAAACTTAAACCGTTTCTCCATTGATTATTATCAATTAATTAATATAATTAATTATTTAAATTAATCATATTAATTAATTGTTAAATAATCTTAAGTTAATGACCATCATTAACCATTAACCATTCTTTAATTACTTCTCTTAAGTAATTAACTTCATTAATCAATACAAATTTCAACTTAATTAATCTTGAATATCTAATTAATCGACCTTTAATTAATTAATTAAGTGTTAACTATAATTTAATTAATTCCAAATTACTTGATTTATCAATCCTTAATTATTAATTAAAATCTAATTAATAATCCTTAATTACAAATTTAATTATTCCTAATTAATTAATCTTAGTCATTAATTAATTAGTTTTAAACCTTTAATTACCTATTAAACATTCAAATAGTTTAAATCATTTTAAGTTTTAAAACTTCCCTATTTTTCAAAATGAAAATACATATTTAAATTTGAATTCAGATAAATCTTCTGATTTAAAACCTCTACTTATTTTAAAAAAAAAAAATTCAACTACTTAATCATTTCAAAGTATTTAACCATTCAAGTTTAAAGTCTTAATTTATTTTTAATCTAAGATTTAAACTTAAATTGAATTCTAGAATTTTAAACTTGGATTTAAAATTTAGTTTAAACCTTTGCCTTCAACTTAAACTTCAGTTTGGAATTTTTAAACGAACATTTAAATTTTACTTTTAACATAAAGTTGTTTTAAATAATTTAAACTATAAAACTTCCTAAATTCCAAACTAGATACAAAAGTTACTTGGATCCATTTCCAAAATCTGTTTTAAACTTATTTTTATTTTTATTATTTTTTAAAAAAAAAAACTGTTTTAAAATCTGTTCTAACAATAACAGACAGGTTTCTAAAAAAACTGTAACCACTGCCTTTACCCGAGTCAACTCGAATCCTGCTTCGAGTCCTCCATCCATAAACTTCGAGCAACCCATCAATTTCCTTCAAGTCAATCACAATTGCTCGAATACGAGACAGTACCACTACCTCACCACGACACTGTGCTCTGTGCACATGCACCAGCACGGCGACTAACTTCGACCATCAACGTTGATCCACCCAGATCGGCAATCATCCTCCTAGCCAAATCCAAACACTAAAACAAACTGCACCATCACGACAACGAATTTGAGTATTTGACTCAAACCTGGAATAACAGAAGTCCTCCCAACCCAACCTGCCAACGACGCTCGTTCACGCGCCTCCGGCCAGCGTTACCCCTCAAACTTCGGCGAAGACCTCATCAACCCACTAACTTTCAATTCCCAAGGTATTGTTGAACTCGATCAACAGAGGAAGTCAAACCAATGCAAAAACCCAAACCCGTAAAAGCTAGGGTTCAAAACTTCAAATCAAAATCACAACCTCCAAGTTGAAATGCAACCCCATCTAATAATTTTCCCCCATTCTCCTATTGATCCTCCACCTCCAGGAAGTCCCACAACACCCCAATATCACTAGGCAATTAGAAAAACCCAAAAACCCCAATTTGGTTCAACCCAGAAATGCACATTCAATAGTTAACTAAAAATTCTAATTTTTATTCTAAAAATCATGTTTTGATCTTAGTATTTAATTCATAATACTGAATTCACAAATTATTCTGTTTGAATTTTCACATATTTTTACATTCACTGATGTTTTCTGCTTCCAGAGAAAACTAGGCTTTTATCTTGACTATCTTAAAATTTAAAACATTAACTTATGATAAACCAAACAACATTTGTTTGTAAATCAAACCTTATCAGAAACTAGATTAAGTGATAATAGATTTTAAATTGAAATTTTGAACCTGGGGATAACAAAACAGAACAGAACACAATATAAATAGCATGCATATCCAAACACTCATATATACACACAACATATTTCATCATAGTGATTTATTTCATCAATATTTGCATGCAACCATAATTTATACTTAACTTTTAAAATAAAGTTACTCACCTTATAAAATCAGAAGACATAGCCTCAGGTTGTTTGAAAAGCTTTTTGAAAACTGAAAATCCCCTTTGCTTTTAAACTTTGAGTTGCTTTTTAGAAACTGAGTTGCTTGAGCTTGCTTCTTAAATTTTTTGAAATTGCATGCATGCTACTTGAATCCAGATTTTACAAACAATGCAGGTCTTCAGATTTAAATATGGTGACAGGATGATTTTTGAAATGCAGGCTGCCTTGATTTAATATGCAGTTTTAAATAGTTTGGCTTGTTACTAAATTCTTGCATGCATGCTAGCTTACATTGCAGATTTAAGAGAAATGCAGGCTTCCACATTCATTTGCATGCATGTTTGTTTCCAGGTAAAGAAATTTTAGGCATTGTTGATTTTAAACAGAAATGCAGACTTGTTTCAGGTTTGATTGATTTTTTTTTTTTTTTTTTTGAAATGAAGAATATGAAAAGATTTGAAGCAAAAGGGGAAAGATGCATATATAGATTAATTTAAGATTTATTAAAATATAAAAGACAATAACCTAAATGGTTGACACTTGTTATATTTCCTTGACATTTGTCAATTACAAAATTTAAGCATATTACACATGTTACAATATGAATTAATCTATTAACATTTGTAATTATGCATTCTTAATTTTCTTTTAAATGGTTTTATAAAGATTTTAATTTTATTTTTCCTATTTAATAAATACTTCCCTAATTTATGTAAATAAAGTTCTTTATGGAATATAATATAAAACAATTCTTATTCATATATTTTAAAACCTAAAATATTTAAAATAATTATCTTTTAGATTTAAATTTAAATCCAAATTCAAATTCATTTTCAATTTAAAGTCCAATTTTGAAATCAACTCAACTATATTTAAGCAACACAAATTAAATTTGTAATCAAAAATTTTATTTAAAATATATGCATATATATATACACAAAACAATTACAAACATAAATATTTATTCGATCAGATTCATTTGTTCAATCTATAAATTAAGTATATTATTCTTTTATTTTATTTTATGAATTAACCCAATTATTTTTCGATTATAGAAGTTTATAATTCCGAGATATCACATTCCTTCCCCCCTTTGAATCTTTTCGTCCTCGAAAAGGAACGAAGCCGCAATTTATTAAATATCTTAAAACCAGTTAAAATATTCTTTGATCATTTTAAAACACTTTTAAGATCTGTAATACTGCTAAATAGTTTTATAAAAATACTTTTTATAACTCGATGTTTCAACCAGTCCATCCTTGTTCTCACAGAAATTCAGTCATACGTTGATCAGGCGTACGACTGAAATTCTATAAGTACTCAGCAGACCCGTTTTTAACACCCAGTGAAAATATTTGAAAGATAATTTTAGTTGAAAATATAAAAAAACAGTTTTTGAAAGTAGAGGATATATCTTTGGTGAGAATGCTCTGGAAATCATCACCCCCATCCATGGTCTCAGTTACATCCAGGGTTACGTTGCCGTCGCAGCAAAAGTCCATGTAACTGCAGGCTCTCAGCGGCCTCTCGATTACGCCATGGATCCCACACATAACAGATCACAGTTACACCCAGGGTTACGTTGCCGTCGCAGCAAAAGTCCATGTAACTATAGGCTCTCAGCGGCCCTCTGATTTTCGCTGTCGAAATGAAACCTCTCCACTCCTACATAGGTCACAGTCTGCCGATATAAAATCAAACGCAGACTGTTGGCTCTCAGCGGCACACACGACTTTCGCTATGTTATACCATAGATCGCGGTCTACCGATATAAAATCAAACGTAGACCTTGGCTCTCAGCGACACACACGACTTTCGCTATGGTATACTCTACTCATAATCCCCAGGAACTAGTTTCGTCCGGACTCCTCACAGGATCAACTTTAGAACCCCCCATTGGGGCTCAAGGCAGCACCACCCGGTGGTACTCCTGAGAAGTTCATTTCAAGGGAGCGCCTTTTTCCCCAGAGCCATCATCAAAACATTTTATACTATACATATATAGTATCTTCAAATCATACACCTAGTATGATCTCATACAAAGCTCCTTTACACAAAATCGATTATTCCAAAATCGATAATTTTCAAACTAGGCTTTCCAAATTTAATATTGATTTTACCCAAAAATCAAAAGCCTTTCCAAATCCAAAGGTTCCCAAAACCTTTTCCAAAATCCTCATATGATCCTTTATATAAATATATATTCAGATATATAAAATCTTTCAAAACTTTGGATCATTTCAAATTTGTATAAAACTCCTTTTATACTTCAAACACTTTCAAAATCCTTTCCTTCTGGCAATAGATTCATCAAGGGGAGTTTTATCTTATAAAACAAAGATATTCACTTTGTTTACTCAAAATCAAATACTCAAATTTGATTACTCTTTTCAATATCAATTTCATTCATATCCGTACGATGTACACATATCATTCGTACGCCATACCAATCTGATCGCTCACTCGATCACACAATTTCACTTCCGAACTAGTATCGTGCACCCGACTTCCTAGTGCGGACACAGATCTGGTTTCTTGATCAGAAACCGTCATTCTCCTTGCATAGTCATAACTATGATAGAGAATATCCAGAACCAATCAACAATCCATATCCAAGTTCGCCGTCAAAAATCGAGTGAAAAATCCCACTCGGATCGATAAAACTATCTCGAAATTCTGTGCTCGAATCTGGATCACATTCCTATGCGAATAGAATAACATACGTACACCCTACGTATTTATCTTTATTGGTTATTAGCCAAATCAATTCCATTTCTATTCACATTCACTTAAATTTTCATTCACTAACACATAATTGTATCAATCCACATTTAGATTATTCCTTAAATTCTTATCTCGATTGGGTATTTAACCAATAACAGTTTAAACCCCGACCAGTTTATTAAGAAAATAGCTTGAAAAATTTAAAAATAGATAAGTAGTTGGAAAATAATTACTAGTTTGTAAAATAGGTGTAAAATAGTTTGAAAATAGTTAAAATAATTATAGAAATTTTCAGATAATTGCAAAATAATAGTAAGATAATAATTAGTTTATAAAACAGTTGAAAAATTGTTAAACAGTTTCAAAAATAATTGTAAAACAAATATAAAATAGTTTGGCTTTTAAAAGAAAGGTTGCTTCTATAATGAATAGCTTGAAAATAGGTTTATATTAAAACAATTTATAATAAAAATAGTCCAGAGTCAAAACTGTTCAATTCCCAATCAATTCAATTTAAATTCCACTTTCATTTAAATTGACTTAACTCCAATTTAAATAACTTCAATTTCTATTGAAATTGATTCAACCCCAATTCAAGTTTAATTAATCTAAGTTTCTTTTCAAATTTAACTTTATTCAACCTTGATCTCAAACTCCACTAATTCAAATAAATTTTAATTGAATTAGTTCCAGTTAATTCATTTCAACTCCAGTTTGAACTAATCTCAATTTCAAACTCCATTTCCAAATCAAGTTGAATTATTCTTGATTTCTTTCCAAATTCAATTCAAATTCCATTTGAATTTAAACCTATTCAACTTTAATTACAATTCCAAATTATTCAAATCAATTTGGACTAATTCAAATTGAACCTACTCCAATTTCAAATCGCTTCCAATTAATCTGATTCAAATCTTCCATTTGAACCTTATACTCACACATCTTCAATCACAATTTAAATTGATTCAAATCAAATTCAATTTGAACTAATTCAAATTTCAAATTTAAACCATCTCGAATTATATAAATTCGAGTTAATACTTCAAATGTTGATTTAATTCCTTTAAATCAATTTTCCTTTTATCTCAACAATGGATTACCATACTCCATCTCTCATTCATTTAAACAAATTCAATTCAAAATTTGAAGATTATTAATAGCAATAGGACGATATTATCCAATTTATTTTAAAACATCCATTTATTTCAAATTTCCAGATCTCAAACCCATTTTGAGATCACACAAGCTCCCAATTCAAATCAACCATTTAACTTCCCAAGTTAAATTCAATTTACTTAATCCAGTTAACCTTACCCAGTTTGAACTTCAAATTTCAAATTTAAAATTCTCATAAATAATCTTCCACTTATTAAGTTCAAAACTTATCACTATGGGTATCATATCTTATTCCAAACTCAAAACTCAACATTTAGAGTTTATTTCCAACCACCTTTGATATTATGTATATCAACATGTATACATATTAATTTCTTTTACATTCCAAGTTATACTTTAAAATTTTAAACCACCTTTGGTTTTAATTCAAAACAAATTTCTTTTTAAATTTTCAAACAACTCTTGTTTGAAATAGGACCATTTCATTCAAATGCATTAAATAATATTATTTATTATTTCTTTAAATTAATTACATCATTAATTAATCACATTCGGTAATTAACTTATTTCTTAATTACCTTTATTAAGTAATTGTCCCTTAAATTACTTATCTCCAGTTATTTCATTAAGTAACTCCCTCTTTATTCATCATTTCCAATTATAATTATCTTATTCTAAAACTCTTTTCCAATTCAAGATTTCAATTTTAGTTCGAAACCATTCAAACTTGTCTTTAATTTCAATTTGGTTGTAATTCTATTACCATTAATTCTTATTATTACTTTTAATTTAATTAATACTACAACCAATTTCCTTAATATAATAGATAATCTATTTCTTATATAAGATTCATTTACTTTTGAAATCATTTAAAAACCTTTATATAAGAAAATAACAAGTACGCTCTCTCATATTTATACACTCAACTCATTCTAGGGTGCCACTTACCCTATCCTTAATGAGTAATCCCACCAGAGCCAAGGTTCTCGCTTAACCTTCTGCTCTGATACCAAATGTAACGACCCGGAAATTTTGATCCCGAAATTTCCAAATAGTTAGTGAAAAGAGGAAAGAGAAAGAAGAAAGAGATAGAAGAAGAACAGAAAAGAAACACACAATCTCACATTCGCAGCGGATAAAATATAATAGCAAATAAATAACAGATTACAAAGCAGAACTATATCAGTACATTTACATTTTACATCAGAGTTACGATAATCTCACAACACTGGACAGTTTAAAATAACTTGTCCCATATAAATATCAATATATATCACAGCGGATAGACACCTCATACGTTTCTGCCATCCAGCTCGCCTCCTAAGCTCCAGAACGTCCTTACCTGGAAATCTGTAATACTCGGTCTGACCCGAGCATTACATCAAAGTAACACCCGGGTCAGGCTGGAAACCAGCGTGAGTAAACTCATCTAATACGGAATACAAAAGCATACAATATAAATAAACCCGGGGTAACTTATATCAATTTACAACTCCACAAATTGTTATAGGCATCGCTTATCACACATCAATTTCTAAGTGTTCAAACTTAGATTAAATGGTCAATTACACTTAAATCATCTCATTTCATTCTATTGATTCCATATATCAAATTATAAAAAAAATCGAAGTGGTTTCGGATATTTACTAATACCCGACTCCGGTCTCTTCGAAACCAATATCATCTTACTTAAATTATTCAAGTGAAATGCAATTCAACTTTAAATATCGGATGTCATAATAACGCATTATCAATAGATAACTACAACATCATAGTCTAAATCAAACATGTCATATCACATAGCAACATGAACTACTTATTAGAGATATTAATTAATCAAAGGGCTTCCAATATCATTCTATTATCCCTTGATAATTTCTCAAGTTAATTTACCCTTATCCAAATACAGTAATTAACCTTTAATTACTTTGTTAATTAATTATTAACCATAATTATTAATCACCCTTGATTAATAACATCCCAAATTTAACTACCCTTAATTACTTATTGAATAAATTAATCCCTAATTTATCCTCTAATTAATCCTTGGATTAATCCTATTCAGTAATCAACTACCCTTACTTACTTATTTCAAAAATTAATTATCCTTAATTAATTATCTCAATTAATCCCTTGATTAATTACATAGGAATTTAATCCCAATTACTTTCATCATCAACATCTTTAATTACATCCAGTAATTACCATTAATTACTTCCTTAAGTAATTACACTTCCTTTAATTACATTAAGAAATTATTCATCAATCATCAAGTGTTTAAATTAATTAACTCAATTAAGTAATTAATGCTTAATTACTTTCATTAAATAATTAAACTTAAACCGTTTCTCCATTGATTATTATCAATTAATTAATCTAATTAATTATTTAAATTAATCATATTAATTAATTGTTAAATAATCTTAAGTTAATGACCATCATTAACCATTCTTTAATTACTTCTCTTAAGTAATTAACTTCATTAATCAATACTAATTTCAACTTAATTAATCTTGAATATCTAATTAATCGACCTTTAATTAATTAATTAATTAAGTGTTAACTATAATTTAATTAATTCCAAATAACTTGATTTATCAATCCTTAATTATTAATTAAAATCTAATTAATAATCCTTGATTACAAATTTAATTATTCCTAATTAATTAATCTTAGTCATTAATTAATTAGTTTTAAACCTTTAATTACCTATTAAACATTCAAATAGTTTAAATCATTTTAAGTTTTAAAACTTCCCTATTTTTCAAAATGAAAATACATATTTAAATTTGAATTCAGATAAATCTTCTGATTTTAAACCTCTACTTATTTTAAAAAAAAAATCAACTACTTAATCATTTCAAAGTATTTAACCATTCAAGTTTAAAGTCTTAATTTATTTTTAATCTAAGATTTAAACTTGAATTGAATTCTAGAATTTTAAACTTGGATTTAAAATTTAGTTTAAACCTTTGCCTTCAACTTAAACTTCAGTTTGGAATTTTTAAACAAACATTTAAATTTTACTTTTAACATAAAGTTGTTTAAATAATTTAAATCTATAAAACTTCCTAAATTCCAAACTAGATACAAAAGTTACTTGGATCCATTTCCAAAATCTGTTTTAAACTTATTTTTATTATTATTATTATTATTTTTTAAAAAACTGTTTTAAAATCTGTTCTAACAATAACAGACAGGTTTCTAAAAAAAAACTGTAACCACTGCCTTTACCCGAGTCAACTCGAATCCTGCTTCGAGTCCTCCATCCATAAACTTCGAGCAACCCATCAATTTCCTTCGATTCAATCACAATTGCTCGAATACGAGATAGTACCACTACCTCACCACGGCACTGTGCTCTGTGCACATGCACCAGCACGGCGACTAACTTCGACCATCAATGCTGATCCACCCAGATCGGCAATCATCCTCCTAGCCAAATCCAAACACTAAAACAAATTGCACCATCACGACAACGAATTTGAGTATTTGACTCAAACCTGGAATAACAGAAGTCCTCCCATCCCAACCTGTCAACGACGCTCGTTCACGCGCCTCCGGCCAGCGTTACCCCTCAAACTTCGGCGAAGACCTCATCAACCCACTAACTTTCAATTCCCAAGGTATTGTTGAACTCGATCAACAGAGGAAGTCAAACCAATGCAAAAACCCAAACCTGTAAAAGCTAGGGTTCAAAACTTCAAATCAAAATCACAACCTCCAAGTTGAAATTCAACCCCATCTAATAATTTTCCCCCATTCTCCTATTGATCCTCCACCTCCAGGAAGTCCCACAACACCCCAATATCACTAGGCAATTAGAAAAACCCAAAAACCCCAATTTGGTTCAACCCAGAAATGCACATTCAATAGTTAACTAAAAATTCTAATTTTTATTCTAAAAATCATGTTTTGATCTTAGTATTTAATTCATAATACTGAATTCACAAATTATTCTGTTTGAATTTTCACATATTTTTACATTCACTGATGTTTTCTGCTTCCAGAGAAAACTAGGCTTTTATCTTGACTATCTTAAATATTAAAACATTAACTTATGATAAACCAAACAACATTTGTTTGTAAATCAAACCTTATTAGAAACTAGATTAAGTGATAATAGATTTTAAATTGAAATTTTGAACCTGGGGATAACAAAACAGAACAGAACACAATATAAATAGCATGCATATCCAAACACTCATATATACACACAACATATTTCATCATAGTGATTTATTTCATCAATATTTGCATGCAACCATAATTTATACTTAACTTTTAAAATAAAGTTACTCACCTTATAAAATCAGAAGACATGGCCTCAGGTTGTTTGAAAAGCTTTTTGAAAACTGAAAATCCCCTTTGCTTTTAAACTTTGAGTTGCTTTTTAGAAACTGAGTTGCTTGATCTTGCTTCTTAAATTTTTTGAAATTGCATGCATGCTACTTAAATCCAGATTTTACAAACAATGCAGGTCTTCAGATTTAAATATGGTGACAGGATGATTTTTGAAATGCAGGCTGCCTTGATTTAATATGCAGTTTTAAATAGTTTGGCTTGTTACTGAATTCTTGCATGCATGCTAGCTTACATTGCAGATTTAAGAGAAATGCAGGCTTCCACATTCATTTGCATGCATGTTTGTTTCCAGGTAAAGAAATTTTAGGCATTGTTGATTTTAAACAGAAATGCAGACTTGTTTCAGGTTTGATTGATTTTTTTTTTGAAATGAAGAATATGAAAAGATTTGAAGCAAAAGGGGAAAGATGCATATATAGATTAATTTAAGATTTATTAAAATATAAAAGACAATAACCTAAATGGTTGACACTTGTTATATTTCCTTGACATTTGTCAATTACAAAATTTAAGCATATTACACATGTTACAATATGAATTAATCTATTAACATTTGTAATTATGCATTCTTAATTTTCTTTTAAATGGTTTTATAAAGCTTTTAATTTTATTTTTCCTATTTAATAAATACTTCCCTAATTTATGTAAATAAAGTTCTTTATGGAATATAATATAAAACAATTCTTATTCATATATTTTAAAACCTAAAATATTTAAAATAATTATCTTTTAGATTTAAATTTAAATCCAAATTCAAATTCATTTTCAATTTAAAGTCCAATTTTGAAATCAACTCAACTATATTTAAGAAACACAAATTAAATTTGTAATCAAAATTTTTATTTAAAATATATGCATATATATATACACACACAAAACAATTACAAACATAAATATTTATTCGATCTGATTCATTTGTTCAATCTATAAATTAAGTATATTATTCTTTTTTTTTATGAATTAACCCAATTATTTTTCGATTATAGAAGTCTATAATTCCGGGATATCACAATTGAAAATTTAACTTTATAAGTTAAATAACTTATATTTGAAATATAGCGATTTATTTGATAATTAAGTTGTTAAATTTAATATTTGAAATTGTTTAAGCAACAGAGTCTTGAATTTAATACGAATGAAAATGATTTCTAAAGATGATTTAAAGTCTATTTAAATTAGAGTGGAGTTAGTAAACCTTTAAATTTGATTTAAAAGCGAATAAACAGAAATTGGAAATTACTCGTTTTAATTAACGTGTAAAAGTAGTCATTTTGGGCACTGTCTCAGATTTCGACGAAATCAGTTTCATCGGAATCCGTAATAGTAAATTATTACATGTTGTCGAACTTCGTGACTTTGGATATATCATTTGGTCATGCGAGTTTGAAATGCATAGAAAATTAATAATGTAATTTAAATTAAAATAATTTGATTTTGAAAAGTATCTTCTATATATGATGGAATTGGCTTTCGATAAATATTCCATTATGTTCGGAATAGGGGTATAACATATAAAATGCCAAGCGGCACGCTTCGTTTAAAGTTCAAAATTTTCACTGATGAATAGTACTTTGGAAAATTTTCTATAAATAGCCGTCAACTTCCTTCATTTGCAACCAAAACCCTAGTTATTTTCAGCCGCCATTTCCGTTTACCTAATCCAATGACCTTTGTCGATCGGAGCCTCTAAGGGCCGAATTATCCTTTGATTTCAACTAGAAACATAGAGCATGACCATACGAGCTTAACCAACGGTTGGATCATCGAATTAACGATCGAGGTGATGAAAATTGGCCGATATTCGCTATTGCATTTATGGGTTCGGCCGTGGTTTTCTTGTCTGTATATGCACACGGTCGGCTAGTCGAGGCACGATAAGGGGGAGACGCGTGAGGCATGATTACAGGCGGCGGTTCGTGGTCAGGCGATTGAAGTTTGAAAAAATAAAAAAAAATAAACGCGTGTGGGTTTGCTAGAGGGAACGAGATTGGGGGAAGAAAGGTTGTAGTTTTAAAACATATTTTATTAAGTTAATTAAATTTTAATTTTATCAAATGTTAATTAATTCGTAACTTTCTCGTAGAAGGTCCAAGTCGAGCGTGATAAGTTGTGCTGCGGTCGTATCAGCGAGCACTACGCTATGGAGTTGGATTGGACGAATTCGGAGCTAGTGGGAATTTTGAGTTAAATTGAACGACTTTCAGTCTTAAATCAAACCAGAGCACTTAGGCGATTTCTAGCATTTTTATGAGTTAACTCACCTCTCTGGTCTGCTTATATTTTTATATAATTGGAAATAATTTATTTATGTCGTTTGTTGCTTGTTTGGATGATATATTATAAATATTAAGTGGTTTGGATATATCCCCTCTTATTAGAGTGGATGAGACCCTATTACATTCCCGTGTAAGAGCGGATGACCCTTTGTATACGAATACCACCTCGAAGCGGTTGGTTTATATTTTTATGATTATATGTTGTTTGTGATTCAGGGGGATAAGTTGGAGAGATCCAACAAGATTCCTAACCACTGTTGATTTACTTTTCATATATATGCTGATATATGATGTGTTGGATGCCATGTTATTGATTTTGATATGATGTGACTCATTTAGTGCTTTAGTAGCACTGGGCCTTATTCTTGGTATTTTGAAATGCTAAAAATATTAATTTTATTATAAAAACATTTTGAGAAATTTTGGAAGTATATATATCTATATTAATAATTGTTGAATTATTAAAAGAAAGGAATTTGTTATAAAATAAATAAAAAGTTGTGATATATTATATTACAAAAGTATAGTTTTGAGAAATACTTTGATTTGGGATTTTTGAATAAGTTTATATAAAAGATTTATAGAAGTGATATTTTACAAAAAAAGAAATAGGTTTATGATCGAAATGTGTAAATGTTAATAAATAGAGTTGAAGTTTATTTCGAAAATGCATTTATAAATGGATTTTATGAATAAATTTGATTTTCAAAGAATGGATTTACAAGAATTTTGATTGTAAAATCAGTTTTATAAAAGAATGGATTTATAAATAGAATTTTGTAAATAAAGGAATTTTATAAAATAGAAGTTTTATAAAATCGAAAGGAGATTCATAAGCATAGTTTTATAATTATGGAAATGAATTATGTTGAGATTTAAATATGCATTTTTATTTAAAGGAATGTTTGAAAGAAATATTTAGAGGGAGTTAATGGTTTTAAAAGTAAATTAATCCTTTGGAAGAAATATTTTGGAAAGTAATAATTCCAAATAGAATTTGATGGTTTTTAAAAATGTTTTAAAACATGATATGTATCGAAAACATAGATTTTAACATTCATTGTTGTAATAGACATTTTTGGAAAAGTAAGGAAGGCATGGACTATAACACTGTTGTCATAGTAAATGATTTCCAAAAGGAAATGTTTCATATGGTATATGAGATTTTTATATATATAATTAATCGAATCTCTACACTAATGTTTTTGGGTTGTCGTAACAATGTTTTACGCAACATTCGTTTTGACCTAAAAAAGTGAGTTTTGAAAAATACTTTCTTGAAGATTTGTATACGTACTTATTTTGGTTTGAGCATATAGTGATATTTTCTAAGTGTTGAAATTATGTGCTAAATTTTATTGTTTGCTTTGATAGTTAAATAACCGACTATCAAATACTTGCCTCTCTATCGTTGTTGATCCGGAGAGATCGTGGTCACAATTATCCGAAAACCACTTCAGACCAACGCATATGCGTTCAAATGTGCAGGTGTTGGAAGACATTGATATTTGAGATTTTCGTAATGAAGGACTTCTTGTTGATCATTTGGGGATAAATTCCCAATATATATATATATACACACACACACCCCATAGAGTAGCAGTAGTCTCTTCGTTATGAAATATCCAATGCAAGGACTAATCGCTACTAATCCTAGGGGTAATTCCCGACAGGATGTGGTAGGAGAAGTACCTTCGGTTTGTCCTGTTCCTAGACATCTTATATGGACGAATGTCTGACGCTGCATTTTTAATTACATTGATTGATCTCTGTAAACGTAGGTTTTGGTTGGTGGCGGAGAAAGCAACTTCTCTTAGCTTAACACTCTTTCCTGAGATGTACGAGATTAGGAGTTATACGTTTATAGAAATCAGTTATGTGATGATGGAATGACAATGTGGCATTCAAAGAGGAAAGTGATATATGCCATGTGAAAGGTAATCGTGACCTCAGGCCTCACACCTGAAAATGACCGAAACATGGTAGATGCGGCAAGGCTATATGGTTCGCAACCATTAGGATATGATCATCCCCTTCTAGATATATTTATTCTCGCTATGACATTCGGGTTTTAAATTATTGTGTTGGTAGAGGTGCAAATGTTCTGTAACCTCGGTACATTCTTCTAGAGATGTACTGCCTGAAGGTAGTCCCTTCACTTGGTCATTGGTATGGAAATCCAGTCTCCACTATGTGCCTGTCATTTTGTTTGTAGAGCCTAGTATGCTGAAATTTAATAATGGTAACAATTTCGGCTGCGATTAATATTATTTGTATACTAAACACTAGTATAATACAATAGGATTTGATATGAAATGTTTTGGTTGTCATAAGGTCAAACCCCGTCCGTGTTTATGTGTGGGTGTAGTCTTACGGGAGACCTTTGTTTTGATAAAGAAAAGTTTTATAACTTTAAAATTCAGTTGAGATGTGTTTTATCATGCTGGTTTACCAGACAGATCCGGGCGTTCTTCCTTTTCAATGCTCGGGTCAGACCGAGTATATTTATATATATATAGATTTGGATGCTTTGGAGCTTCAGTAGGCAAACTGGAGATCTTTTAGTCGTATTCACGTATATGTTTATTTTTTCAACTGCATTGTTGTTTAAATATCAACAATTGTAAGGACATGTTATTATAACTGTCCAGGCTGATGATTAGTGATTGATTGTTGTACTATGATGGCTGTATATATGTATATTACATTTTCTGTTTTGTAAAAATCATTGATATCATATTATATAGTGTTCCACTGCAATTTTGAGTTTCCGTGAATGTTCTAGTTTCTTTCTCTTCTTCTCTCTTTTCTTTCTTTCTTATGGTCATCTGTCTTTCGTTCGATTTGGGTTGGACATGTGTGGTTTACTACAGCTCAATCGGGACGGATTTGTGGGCTGTCATGTTAACAAACACTTACTTTATTAAATTTATTTTTATCTAGTGAGCAAAATAAAATATTCATGGCTTTAGCATTGTTAATGGCATCTACTTTTATGTGTTAGACCATATGGAATACTCGATAGTGGGTATGTTGTACTGTTCTTACGTGGCATTCCAAATTTCATATTAGCTTGCATATAAATTCTTATCCTTGTTGCCCAATACGAATAATTAGAACCTGTGAACATTGGTGGTCCTACAGTGGATTGGCCATCAAAACATGTCTAATAAAGTCATCAATGTTAATTACAATTATCCATAAACTTTTTTTATGATTTTACAAAAGTCTAGCCCCGATACTGAATGAAAGTGCCTAAGGATCTAGTAATATGAATCATAGTTTAAACTAATTATATAAGCAAGCATATAAATAAAAAGTGGTAAATAAAAAGATTGCACCGACGATTTTATACTGATTTGGACTTTTCATCCTATTCCAATCCTAGACTTCATTTGTAATTTCACTAAACAACTCTCACTTCATCTAGAGGAACAAGTTTCCACAAGGACCGCCTAAACAACCGAACATGACTTCAACGCCATGCCAAAAGATCTCCAATAAGACTTATCTAAAATAACATAAACTTGTCTTTAACTTGTTGTGTTCTTTAATAATACTGCTAAGCCACTTTCGGTACACCTTTCATATAATCTCCTTTGATGATTGTGAATTGAAGTGTAGATTTTGGGTAGTAAGAGATTATTTTGAATACTTTTGAAAATATAGAAAATATAGAGTATTGAAAGCAAAGGTTGGCAAAGTAAAATCAAAAGTTCAATAATTATATTTATTTATAATATTTAAAAGCTTTGGTTTGAAGAGATATAGCCAATAGAATAGTTGCAACTGTTTGTAGAAGAAAATAACCTTTCAAAAAGAAACTTTTGTTCAAAGGAAAAAGTAGTCGTTAATAGAATTTAGAAGTCTGAATTCAGAGCCAGACATCTAAATTTCTATGGACTTTAAACTGAAAAGAATTCAAAAAATGCCTTATTCGAGCATCTGAAAAATTTATTCAGATGTTTGAATTTTCGATCATATGTCTGGATAACCCTTTTAGATGTTCGCATACCTGTGAGTTCAAAGAGTATCGAAAAATAGGATTTAGATGTTTGAAACAATATTCAGACATTTGAATTTTTATTCAGGCGTTTGCAAATTGTTTCAAGTGGTTGTTTCTTGCAGGGTTTATGAATAGAAATAAAATAATTTCAAAAATCCTCTATTTAGATGGCTAAATTTTCAACTAAACATCTGAATCCCTGTAGAAATTGAGATATGCATGAGAAAAAATTTCTTAGCAAAATCACATGTAAAAATATTCAAAGTAACCATTTTTCAAACTGAGATTAATTTTATATGTGTGTATCATCGTCAAGGAGATTGCGCAGGTAATAACACTTCTAGGACTCACAAAAGTTGGTAACTTTTCTTTAATTTTGATCTCAATCTTCGAGTGCTTTCCTTAGTCATAAAGGGGTTTGCCTTAGTCCTTTAAAGATAATATTTCTTTAAACTTCAACTTGTGCAAGTATATTGAAATGCATAGTTGTCCCTTCAAAACTCAAAAACGTAGGATCAAACATCTATATCGCTCAGCACCTATTACATATTTTTCAAGGCATGGTGTGTTAAATTTTGACGGCACTATATGATGAATTGAAGAGGTTGTGAATAGCTTCATAAAGGTGAAAACAATGCGCGAATCGAAGCATGGATGCTCAAGTTATGATTTGAAGTTGGTGAATTCACAAAAGGAAGCACATTAAGTCAGACGTCTAGCAATAATCCCCAAACATCTGACAACAGGTTTACTGTAACCTAAGAGTTATGTCAGATGTCTGGGAGGTATTGCTAGACATTTGGGAATAGTTTTTCCACAGCCCGAGAGTTGTGTTGTAACGACCCGGTGTTTTCAACCATTCGCATCCGCACATGTCGGACTTGAATTGTTCAAAATACCGCGTTGTAAAAATAAATTTGGCAAAACTCAGAATATGCAGTAAATAAATCACAGAATCACAGACACAGATATCAGAGAAACTCGCAGCGGAATTTAAAATACTTAGTGGTTCATGAAGCCACTATAAAAAACTCAACCAAATAAAATTACATAGTTTGAAATCTCCAATACAGTTTTAAACATAAATAGAAGCTGAATCTTTCAAAGTCTTGATTTCAGAAAAAGATATAGACTGAAAAGCTTTGCCGGCAGCACGAATGATCTACAGAATATCCTAGCTCCGGTGAAAGAAAACTGAAGCTGCAACTCAGGCTGACCCGAGCGTAAGAAATAAACACAAACACTCGAGTCGGGACATACATACTTATATAATTGTAAGCTAATTCAAGTGTACTGTAATATAGAGCAAGTAACTTAAAGGATGCTTGGGACCGCCCATCCTCTAAGGATCCGTTAAACTATTTACTATGTAGTATATTGCGCTATTATAATAGTGTCTATTTATAAAATAAACTTACTTTTTAATAGCGTTAAGGGGTTACCCATATAGCCCTTAACACAGAATATATTCCCATAGTCTATACAGTACCGTAATCTCCCCCGTACTGGGCGTCGTCAGAGGGCACTCCATAGGTATGGTACAAAACCAAAATCGTATAAGGCTCGCTATGGTAGGTGACACGGCACAACTAGGCAATGCCAGGGTAGATATACCAATTGCTATCCGGACCGATGGAAACGCGCAGCGCGCAGCTGCCGCCCACCTCGAACAACACTCCCAAATCAAAGGTGCGCACCAAAACAATCACAAAAGTAATAGAATGGCATACGAAGAAGTGCGTCCGATCAGAGGTGCTACCTCATTAATCCGAGAATCGCTCCTGTTTTAGCCACCTTATGCCAACTCACGGGAGTCGGGTCCACGTATTTACCTCAAAGGAACCGTCACCACCATCCTACTTCATTCTGGAATCTCCACCGCGTACACGGTTGTCAAAGTGGTTTTCGGTATCGACAGAGAACATGCCAGATATCCGATCCCGGTCTCTTTAACAACCAAGCGTTATTATAACCCGTGGTTGCAATTTTTAAAAATGGTATTTACTTTATAAATCAAAATATATTTCTAATACTACAATATCAAAATATTGTTTTTAAACATTGGTCATTTCAATATACCATTTGAATCTATTCAATTTATTTAGGAATTAAATTTTCTTTTCTCACCTTTTTAAAATTAAATTCTTCCATAAAACACATTCAAAAAAAAAATTCAATTCCTTATTTTATTAATTACATATTAAATTCCAAATTTTAATCCCCTTTTCCCAAAGATTATTTCCACAAATTGATTAAAAATATCAAATTTCAGTTTCTATAGCACTTATGAAATGCTACCTAAAGTTTACAGGTTAAAACAGTCCAATTTTAAAAGACAGCATTTAAATGCTGTAATAGATTAATAACTTAACAATTTAGTTTTAAATTCCAAATATAACTTATTATCAATTATTTTCTTAACTGAATTCTTACTTTTACCAAAACCCAGAATTTCCAAAATAAGTTATATTCCAAAAATTTATTCAAACATTTATTTATTTATTTAACATTTTTAACTCATTCAAAATCATTATAAATAAAATCCTTTACATACATTTAAATCGGAATATTATAAACTTCCAAAATAAATTTAAAATATTTCTGAAAAATACTATAGAAACCACGGGTCTTTATATAGTTTTCTAGCCTAGGTCAAGTGATACGGATTTATATCATTTCAATCCGCAATTTACAAAAACCCCGGGTTCTATCATTTCAAACCCGCAATCCCAAGTTAAATATTTAAAATTAAACAATTAAATAAATAAATGAATAAATAATTATCGTACAGGCCTATCATTTCAGCCTATAACGATCTCAATTTACAGGGAACTTGCAGTGATGATTTAACAGTAAATAAGCATTAAATAATATAACTGCAACTATATTACAACAGATAAACAACTGATGAGGTGTCAATTTAAAATGGGGTTTAACATCATACGTTATATTACAGACAGATGACATTTAATAAATAATTTACAAATACACTTGCGATAATTCACAGAAATATAGGTATGTTTGTCTGGTGAGAAATACTCACCTGAATGCTGCAGAAAAATTTGATAAAACGAAAATCCCGAAATAAGAGTATAGAAAGCATAATCAATTTACAGCGGAAGCAACGACTTGATCAAAATCTAGAAGAAAATCCAAATAAAACCAATACGCGACTTAAATTTACGGTTAAAGCAAATATTTTGAAACAACTGGAACGAATGGAGTAGAAGAAATTTTGGTTCAACTTTTGCTCGACTTCCTCACCCCACATCCCGACCCCAACTTCATAGGCTTGGCAATACTATTTATTATTATTATACATTTTATTATTATTATTTCCACCGGCATACCCTAACTTATCTAGTTTTGAAAAATATGTATTTACACAAACTTGCGTCTCTGCCTAAAGTATTCTTCAATGCAAACTCTCTCTGTTTCTTAATTACAACACGTCTCTGCCACTTCAATTTCAAAACATTGTCGAATTCAGAAACATTAAAATTTAAATTTTTAACCATTCTTAACTTTAAAAATCATATTCCTACTTCAGAAAAATATTCATTTGGATACCATTTATCTTATGATTAAATAAAATAAATTTTATAAATAAAATATCCAAATTTACTATGAATCATTTGTAAGTCAGAATTTCCCAATTTTACTTAACTTGTATATATATTTTTCCAAATAACTTTACCCTTAATTTAAAAATACCCACTTCCTAAATAAAACTAAATTCTCATTTATTTACTTAACTTAACAATTTTATTTAAAACCCAATTTCAAATTTTCAAGTTAAGTCATAAATTGAAATTTCATCTTTCCATTTGAAACGACATTTTCAATTATTTACTTACAAAACACATCCGTTCCATAAATTTTTTCTTTTTCTTTTTATAGTTAATATACACTAAATTTTCTTCACAACTTTATTCCTTTAGACATCAATTCAACTATGATTCAAGTTAAATAAAAGTTATTCCAAAATGTTCCATTTCAATCGTCTTTCATTTTATCAATTTAAAGTACATTATTTATTATACCAAACATATCCATTTTCGAAAATAACTTTTATTAAAATTTCTAGGTTAGATTTCAACTCCATATTAAATCGAATTTAATTATTATGTCATTTATCGTAAATAAAATCTTTAAATTCACTTTAAAACCAGTTATTAACTTACAAAATTTAACTTTAAAAAAAAAACAAAACACCTTTAAAATTTTAAAGCCTTAAGTCAAATTTTTAGTTAAATTACATAAATTTTATTTCAAAAATACTTAATAATTTTTAGAAAAATATTATAATATATTAACCATGGGCTTGTTCGGGATATAAGCTCGGTTATGAAAACTTAAAGGGACGTGACGTGGTGGAGAAGTAGTCGAGCAAGGCAAAAGGGAAACAGAGAACAACAAGAAGAAGAAAGTAAAACTGGAAGAAGAAAAGAAAAAGACAAAGAAAAACCCATTACCTGATTTGAAGCTCTGTACGCAAGAAGGAGATAATACAAGCTATAGGAGATGCAAAGGTATTTGGAATAGCTGGTATATATAAATGAGCTTCAGGTTTTAAAGTGGTCACGGCAGGGGAAAAATTTATAAAGTGGCAACATATCTTGATTGAGAAGCAATAAATTTCGTATTAAAACAAAGGAAGGCAGAGAGATTTATTTCCAGTTTCTTCATGTTTGAACGTTACACGAAAATTGTGATAAATGAATGCGTGATTAAAGTGGATAACAGTAAGCAATTAAAATTTGCTTTGCACTGAATAGGCAACGAAATAATGTTTACAAAAATTGCTTGATCAGTTACCAGATTGGTTGCAAGATTTCTTTTTGTTGAATGGATAAGACTGCGTGATTTATGTTTCCCCTTGATAAAAGATATTGGCAAGAACAAATTTGCAGAGAGATATATATATAGTAGGCAGGTTTGAAATTATATTGTAGACCAGAAAACGTAAGAGATAAATTGATAAAGGAAACGAATATAAGGAGGCAAGTGATAAAAGATTGTGATTTCTTTCCAGTTTCTTTAGCTTGAACGGATAAGTCTGCGTGAATTTATACTGCCAATTTATGAAAATTTGATTTCAATATTTGGTACCATTTAATAGTGGCGTGATTTTGAATGCAGACCATCAAGATGATATTTAGGCAAGAGATTTGATTGTAGATTGAAGAAACGGCATCACGTTTCTCTTTTTTTATATATATATTTATTTGCAATAGATAGGCAAATAAGATTTGCGTGATTATAGGAACCAGAGAGATATAATGGGTATGCGATAATTTGAAAAGATAGGCAAGGTTAAATTTCAACTAAATAGTCAGAACATACAAGGCAACACTAAAATATGTTTTAAAGTTATATGGAAAAAGTAACATTTGCTATAAAACTACCGACTGATATTTTAATTCATATAGATGTTGAAATATGATTTTTAAAATATGCCAAACTGACGCAATACAAAACACCCAAGATTTATATAAAAATAACGTTTTAAATTTATACGTTTATTACGTTACTTATACCATAAATTTTACGCATCCTATAAACGCGAAATCCAACAGTTCATTAATACACTAAATTCTTCAAAATTATTACTTAACAAACTTAATTGGTTTTCACATATTATATATATATATACAAAATTCCTTTTATTAAAATTCAAATGGAGTTGTCTTTTAACAAAATTAACCGTTTCACAACTTTAAATTTCCATATTTAGTATTTTAAGGAAATGATTTAAATCAAATTATATATGTATATAAATTGGGACGTAAATTTTACTGGAAAGAGAAAAATAACGGATTAAAATTCTATACGTTTTCTTATATATAATCTTATATATATATATATATATATATATATACGGTATTTATTCCCTAAATTTACGCGCCCTTTTTATCGCGTAATTACCCAGTTCATTTATATACTAAAAAAAAAAATTCGAAATTCTGACCGTGTTGAGACTCAAACTCGTGACCTGTCGTGAATAGCCCAGATGTCTTAACCACCTAAGCTATTAATGTTTTCTTAATTAAAACTTGATTTTGCTAGAAATTAAGTTATTTACCATCTTCGACAAAACCCCAAATTTCCAAATTAAAGTTAATTCTTAACCATGTCAAAATTTCAGAGATCTTATTATTTAATTAAAATTTGGTCAATTGTTTTTATTTTTATTTTTTAATCACTTTAAATAAACCCCAAAGTTTTTTTTTAAAATACAAGTGAAAAATACTTGTAAAAAAATTGGGCTGTTACACTCTCCCCCACTCAGAACTTTTCGTCCTCGAAAAGGAAGAAGGTAGGGGAATAGAAACAACCTGAAAGAAAACTAAATTGAAACTTAAATTAGAATCATTAATCTAAACAATAAAAATTCAATTTTAAATTAATCATTGATTTCATCTATTTATACTTAAAATTTTAACATTTATTTATTTACATATTTACTTGTATAATATCCTTACACTTAAAAAAATCATTCATTTTTTTTTCAAATTTTTCACAAGGTATTATAACATTCTAATTTAAAATGTTTAATTTTAGTCCAAATTTGAAATGGTAATTTAACTTAATTTTTAAAGTAAATTTACCATTTCCCAAAATAAACTAAATTCCCCATTTAGTTTCTTCTTTATTCCAAACTATAATTAAATTTATTTTTCTCAATATTTTTCTCATCTATGTCAAATATTTTTCTCAATATCTAAACCATATAAATTCAATTTAAATTAATTAATATTCAATAATTGATTTAATTCATTTTATTTCTACAGAAGTTAAATCAATCTTAACTATTTCCAAATTAATTATCTTATTATCCAATTATTTTCTAAAATCAGAAATTTGTATAGTCATTTATAATAATCATCTTTTATTCAACAAATTTAATTCTTCTTTATTCCAGATTATTATTAAATATATTCTACTTAATATATCTTATCGCACATATTAAGTAGATTATATTTAATATAACTATTCCAATATATTTCTAAATTTCCTTTAACATCATTTGATATTGTATATTATTCAATTATTATTTTATTTCTATTTACCTCTATTTGTCTTGTTGTAACTGAAACTTTAAATGTATAACATTTATTATAACCACTCAAATTTTTATTTATAAAATCCTTTTATATTATACATTATCCAATTACCTAGTTAATTTCTGAATGATTTAGGTAAGTTATATTGGAATGCAATTTAATATTATACAAGTAAAAATTTTCCAATTCTATTATTCAAGTTTAAATATTCATTCAAAATTTGACTTTATTTTATCATTAGAATCACCTTTTAACATAAATTTATGAATTAAATTTCCAATTAACTTCAAACCCTTTAGAGATAAATAAATACATACATATAGCATATGTCAAATCAAATTTAAATCATATATCTATATATATTATAAATTAAGTCACATTTAGAAATTCAAATCAATTAAATTTTTGAAGCAAAACTACAACATGGTCTCTTTACTTCGATACTCGAAAATGAATGTCGATGATGTTGTAGTCATCCCCGAAATTATTTTCCAGCGACAAAGAGAAGAGCACTAATTTTTAAAACTTTAAAATTCTTTGGAAACAAAAATAATTTAAATAATAATATATCCTTTTAAGACTTTAAACACAAGGTTTGAAACTATCAGAAATTAAATTCTTAAATTCTTGTTTTAAATCCATTTCTGTTTCCAAATAAATTTATAACCATGTTTTATAGTTCAATTATTTATATAAGACAAAACCAATGGTTTACAAAACCATAAATAAAATCAAACACTATTATCTCTAAACAACTAGTTAAATTCTGAAAATTATACTTATATATATAATATTAGATTTTTCCCAAATATAGGAATAAATTTTTTCAAAACAAGGATAGAGATTCAAATTTTGAAGGACTCAAATTAAAGAGAATTTTGATTTAAAGATAAGTTGGAATCGGAAGATCCGATGGTTAAATAACAGAATAAGGAACCAGATAAGTTTATATAAATCGCGGGCAACCTTAACCTGGTCAACCGTGACTTAAAGAGTCAGATCGAATGTAGATTTACCATTCGATCCGAAGAGATAGAGTTTGGAATAACCAAAGATACTAGCATCTAAACCGAGGTTAAATATAAATCTCTGGTGAATCCATGCTAATTGTAAAGGAGTTTCACCCCTTTATTAGAATATTGGCGAGACCGCCAATTCACTATAAAGATCATCCGAAATGGAGTTATGGGATACTCCAGAATCGAAAGAAAATGAATAGTGAGGGACACGAATGAACTTCGGAACCGCAGGGAACGTTCCAAAATTTAAAGGAAATCGAATCAAAAGGAAGAGATTCAAGCTCGAATGAAAGTGATTCTGTAAATCAAATTTACCATACATTCTAAGTTTTGCCTAGAGCCAAAGCTCTGATACCAACTGTAACGACCCGGTGTTTTCAACCATTCGCATCCGCACATGTCGGACTTGAATTGTTCAAAATACCGCGTTGTAAAAATAAATTTGGCAAAACTCAGAATATGCAGTAAATAAATCACAGAATCACAGACACAGATATCAGAGAAACTCGCAGCGGAATTTAAAATACTTAGTGGTTCATGAAGCCACTATAAAAAACTCAACCAAATAAAATTACATAGTTTGAAATCTCCAATACAGTTTTAAACATAAATAGAAGCTGAATCTTTCAAAGTCTTGATTTCAGAAAAAGATATAGACTGAAAAGCTTTGCCGGCAGCACGAATGATCTACAGAATATCCTAGCTCCGGTGAAAGAAAACTGAAGCTGCAACTCAGGCTGACCCGAGCGTAAGAAATAAACACAAACACTCGAGTCGGGACATACATACTTATATAATTGTAAGCTAATTCAAGTGTACTGTAATATAGAGCAAGTAACTTAAAGGATGCTTGGGACCGCCCATCCTCTAAGGATCCGTTAAACTATTTACTATGTAGTATATTGCGCTATTATAATAGTGTCTATTTATAAAATAAACTTACTTTTTAATAGCGTTAAGGGGTTACCCATATAGCCCTTAACACAGAATATATTCCCATAGTCTATACAGTACCGTAATCTCCCCCGTACTGGGCGTCGTCAGAGGGCACTCCATAGGTATGGTACAAAACCAAAATCGTATAAGGCTCGCTATGGTAGGTGACACGGCACAACTAGGCAATGCCAGGGTAGATATACCAATTACTATCCGGACCGATGGAAACGCGCAGCGCGCAGCTGCCGCCCACCTCGAACAACACTCCCAAATCAAAGGTGCGCACCAAAACAATCACAAAAGTAATAGAATGGCATACGAAGAAGTGCGTCCGATCAGAGGTGCTACCTCATTAATCCGAGAATCGCTCCTGTTTTAGCCACCTTATGCCAACTCACGGGAGTCGGGTCCATGTATTTACCTCAAAGGAACCGTCACCACCATCCTACTTCATTCTGGAATCTCCACCGCGTACACGGTTGTCAAAGTGGTTTTCGGTATCGACAGAGAACATGCCAGATATCCGATCTCGGTCTCTTTAACAACCAAGCGTTATTATAACCCGTAGTTGCAATTTTTAAAAATGGTATTTACTTTATAAATCAAAATATATTTCTAATACTACAATATCAAAATATTGTTTTTAAACATTGGTCATTTCAATATACCATTTGAATCTATTCAATTTATTTAGGAATTAAATTTTCTTTTCTCACCTTTTTAAAATTAAATTCTTCCATAAAACACATTCAAAAAAAATTCAATTCCTTATTTTATTAATTACATATTAAATTCCAAATTTTAATCCCCTTTTCCCAAAGATTATTTCCACAAATTGATTAAAAATATCAAATTTCAGTTTCTATAGCACTTATGAAATGCTACCTAAAGTTTACAGGTTAAAACAGTCCAATTTTAAAAGACAGCATTTAAATGCTGTAATAGATTAATAACTTAACAATTTAGTTTTAAATTCCAAATATAACTTATTATCAATTATTTTCTTAATTGAATTCTTACTTTTACCAAAACCCAGAATTTCCAAAATAAGTTATATTCCAAAAATTTATTCAAACATTTATTTATTTATTTAACATTTTTAACTCATTCAAAATCATTATAAATAAAATCCTTTACATACATTTAAATCGGAATATTATAAACTTCCAAAATAAATTTAAAATATTTCTGAAAAATACTATAGAAACCACGGGTCTTTATATAGTTTTCTAGCCTAGGTCAAGTGATACGGATTTATATCATTTCAATCCGCAATTTACAAAAACCCCGGGTTCTATCATTTCAAACCCGCAATCCCAAGTTAAATATTTAAAATTAAACAATTAAATAAATAAATGAATAAATAATTATCGTACAGGCCTATCATTTCAGCCTATAACGATCTCAATTTACAGGGAACTTGCAGTGATGATTTAACAGTAAATAAGCATTAAATAATATAACTGCAACTATATTACAACAGATAAACAACTGATGAGGTGTCAATTTAAAATGGGGTTTAACATCATACGTTATATTACAGACAGATGACATTTAATAAATAATTTACAAATACACTTGCGATAATTCACAGAAATATAGGTATGTTTGTCTGGTGAGAAATACTCACCTGAATGCTGCAGAAAAATTTGATAAAATGAAAATCCCGAAATAAGAGTATAGAAAGCATAATCAATTTACAGCGGAAGCAACGACTTGATCAAAATCTAGAAGAAAATCCAAATAAAACCAATACGCGACTTAAATTTACGGTTAAAGCAAATATTTTGAAACAACTGGAACGAATGGAGTAGAAGAAATTTTGGTTCAACTTTTGCTCGACTGCCTCACCCCACATCCCGACCCCAACTTCATAGGCTTGGCAATACTATTTATTATTATTATACATTTTATTATTATTATTTCCACCGACATACCCTAACTTATCTAGTTTTGAAAAATATGTATTTACACAAACTTGCGTCTCTGCCTAAACTATTCTTCAATGCAAACTCTCTCTGTTTCTTAATTACAACACGTCTCTACCACTTCAATTTCAAAACATTGTCGAATTCAGAAACATTAAAATTTAAATTTTTAACCATTCTTAACTTTAAAAACATATTCCTACTTCAGAAAAATGTTCATTTCGATACCATTTATCTTATGATTAAATAAAATAAATTTTATAAATAAAATATCCAAATTTACTATGAATCATTTGTAAGTCAGAATTTCCCAATTTTACTTAACTTGTATATATATTTTTCCAAATAACTTTACCCTTAATTTAAAAATACCCACTTCCTAAATAAAACTAAATTCTCATTTATTTACTTAACTTAACAATTTTATTTAAAACCCAATTTCAAATTTTCAAGTTAAGTCATAAATTGAAATTTCATCTTTCCATTTGAAAACAACATTTTCAATTATTTACTTACAAAACACATCCGTTCCATAATTATTATTTTTTTCTTTTTATAGTTAATATACACTAAATTTTCTTCACAACTTTATTCATTTAGACATCAATTCAACTATGATTTAAGTTAAATAAAAGTTATTCCAAAATGTTCCATTTCAATCGTCTTTCATTTTATCAATTTAAAGTACATTATTTATTATACCAAACATATCCATTTTCGGAAATAACTTTTATTAAAATTTCTAGGTTAGATTTCAACTCCATATTAAATCGAATTTAATTATTATGTCATTTATCGTAAATAAAATCTTTAAATTCACTTTAAAACCAGTTATTAACTTACAAAATTTAACTTAAAAAAAAAACAAAACACCTTTAAAATTTTAAAGCCTTAAGTCAAATTTTTAGTTAAATTACATAAATTTTATTTCAAAAATACTTAATAACTTTTAGAAAAATATTATAATATATTAACCATGGGCTTGTTCGGGATATAAGCTCGGTTATGAAAACTTAAAGGGACGTGACGTGGTGGAGAAGTAGCCGAGCAAGGCAAAAGGGAAACAGAGAACAACAAGAAGAAGAAAGTAAAACTGGAAGAAGAAAAGAAAAAGACAAAGAAAAACCCATTACCTGATTTGAAGCTCTGTACGCAAGAAGGAGATAATACAAGCTATAGGAGATGCAAAGGTATTTGGAATAGCTGTTATATATAAATGAGCTTCAGGTTTTAAAGTGGTCACGGCAGGGGAAAAATTTATAAAGTGGCAACATATCTTGATTGAGAAGCAATAAATTTCGTATTAAAACAAAGGAAGGCAGAGAGATTTATTTCCAGTTTCTTCATGTTTGAACGTTACACGAAAATTGTGATAAATGAATGCGTGATTAAAGTGGATAACAGTAAGCAATTAAAATTTGCTTTGCACTGAATAGGCAACGAAATAATGTTTACAAAAATTGCTTGATCAGTTACCAGATTGGTTGCAAGATTTCTTTTTGTTGAATGGATAAGACTGCGTGATTTATGTCTCCCCTTGATAAAAGATATTGGCAAGAACAAATTTGCAGATATATATATATATATATATATATATAGTAGGCAGGTTTGAAATTATATTGTAGACCAGAAAACGTAAGAGATAAATTGATAAAGGAAACGAATATAAGGAGGCAAGTGATAAAAGATTGTGATTTCTTTCCAGTTTCTTTAGCTTGAACGGATAAGTCTGCGTGAATTTATACTGCCAATTTATGAAAATTTGATTTCAACATTTGATACCATTTGATAGTGGCGTGATTTTGAATGCAGACCATCAAGATGATATTTAGGCAAGAGATTTGATTGTAGATTGAAGAAACGGCATCACGTTTCTCTTCTTTTTATACATATTTATTTGAAATAGATAGGCAAATAAGATTTGCGTGATTATAGGAACCAGAGAGATATAATGGGTATGCGAGAATTTGAAAAGATAGGCAAGGTTAAATTTCAACTAAATAGTCAGAACATACAAGGCAACACTAAAATATGTTTTAAAGTTATATGGAAAAAGTAACATTTGCTATAAAACTACCGACTGATATTTTAAATCATATAGATATTGAAATATGATTTTTAAAATACGCCAAACTGACGCAATATAAAACACCCAAGATTTATATAAAAATAACGTTTTAAATTTATACGTTTATTACGTTACTTATACCATAAATTTTACGCGTCCTATAAACGCGAAATCCAACAGTTCATTAATACACTAAATTCTTCAAAATTATTACTTAACAAACTTAATTTGTTTTCACATATTATATATATATATATATACAAAATTCCTTTTATTAAAATTCAAATGGAGTTGTCTTTTAACAAAATTAACCGTTTCACAACTTTAAATTTCCATATTTAGTATTTTAAGGAAATGATTTAAATCAAATTATATATGTATATAAATTGGGAAGTAAATTTTACTGGAAAGAGAAAAATAACGGATTAAAATTCTATACGTTTTCTTATATATAATCTTATATATATATATATATATATATATATATATACGGTATTTATTCCCTAAATTTAGGTGCCCTTTTTAACGCGTAATTACCCAGTTCATTTATATACTAAAAAAAATTCGAAATTCTGACCGTGCTGAGACTCGAACTCGTGACCTGTCGTGAATAGCCCAGATGTCTTAACCACCTAAGCTATTAATTTTTTCTTAATTAAAACTTGATTTTGCTAGAAATTAAGTTATTTACCATCTTCGACAAAACCCCAAATTTTCAAATTAAAGTTAATTCTTAACCATGTCAAAATTTCAAAGATCTTATTATTTAATTAAAATTTGGTCAATTGTTTTTTTTTTTTTAATCACTTTAAATAAACCCCAAAGTTTTTTTTTAAAATACAAGTGAAAAATACTTGTAAAAAAATTGGGCTGTTACATGTGTCAGACATGTGATAGGGAGGGTCGGATGTCTAGGCACCTGTAGCATGCATAGTGGATTTACGGAGCCAGATGTCTGAGGACGTCTAATGCACCGCAGTTCTGATTTTTGGCCAAGGTTTTGTGTGCTTGTTTGTGAGGGATTTAAGGGGAAAATTGGGTATTTGCGAAGGAAAGGGGGTTTCACTATATAGGCTATTTTCAGAATTCAAAATAGGGTTAATCTAACCCTAATCCTAACTCCGAATCAAAGCAATAGTTTATCCAAACCTTTATCAAAACCTAGTTTTCTTCAATTCTAATTTTCAGAAAATCATATTCTAGAGTGAATATTGTAATCATTGTAATCAATCTCTTATGCTCTTCTCATTGTAGTAATAAAAGCTCTCTAAAGTGGATGTACACTAAGAAAACATTCGTGGAACCACTATGAATTTCGTGTGTGATTTATTTATCATTATTGCTTTGTTTTCTATTGCTTATGTTTGAGATAGTCTTATTTAGATTGATTATTTTCTATTTTGGCGGTTGAGATATTGTGATCGTTGTTTTTACACATCTAACATCAATCTCGTCTTTCCGTTGTGATTTAGGGGTATGAATTAGATTGTGATCAAGTTCGAATTCCCATAATAACATTTGGTATCAGATCATTCGGTGTTGGTAGGTGTTTGTGGGAATGTCGGAATCAGATAATACCTCGGGTAGTCCCTCAATAGTTGGTCTAAGTAGTGTAGCATCGTATGTACGTGGATCGCATGCATTTCAGGATCTCAATTGGTTACAGACAAGTGGAATGGCGATAATGATTTCGAAAAGTGACAGTGGAAGATGAAAGCGGTTCTTAGGCGGAATCGTGTGCATCGGGTAGTGTTTGAAACACATTTGTTATCGGAGGACATCTTGGATGTTGAGAAAGAGAAAATGGTAGAGTGAGCATCAACTATACTTCAACTTGCTATAGGAGAGAATGTGAACTCCGAAATTAGTGGTAAGACTACCACTAAGGGTATTTGGGACAATTTGGAGAAGTTGTATATAAAGAAGTCACCAACTAATCGTTTGATCTTATTGTGAACGTTCTTCACCTATAAGATGAAGGAGGGTACTTTGCTAAAGGGATCAAATGAAAGAGTTGAGTGATGGAAGTAGTTTTTCTAGTAGCAGTCATGATTTATTTGTGGAGAAGGAGAAGAATGTGAATAAGGGGAATCGCAGGCATTTTAGATCAAGGAAGCCCAGTTGAAGAGGAAAGTCAAGGGAAAGAAATAACAAGAGCTTTGTTTATAAGAAACATGGTCATTGGAAGAATGTATGTCTGGACAAGGAGAAAGTGAAGAAGGAAGTAGCATCTTCATCCATAATGGTAGGGAGTGGAGTTAATGAGGGAGACATAGTGTTGAATATGCAATTATATGATTTTTGTTTGCATGAACAAGAGTGAAAACTATAGTAACTCGAAGCAACTAATCGATTCAAACCAAAGTCAAATGATATACAACATTTTTGAACAAAGACAGTGAAGCAGCAGTTTCAAATCAATGCAACAGTCTAAAATCAAAAATGAACAATGCTCCAGATAAGTTCAACAGCCGAACAAAGACAGAAGACAAAATCAAAAGAATGGACGAAGTCACAGAGACCAAAATCATCAAGCCGTGGTTGTCAAGAAATAGAGCAGTTAAAAATCGAAGCCGTGTCAATCCAACAGTAGCAAACTCAACCACGAAGGTCAGAAATCATCACAATATCACAAGCCGAAGTCAAAAAGACCTAAGATCGAGCAGTGCAGATTCGAAACCGTGGTGGCCAAGTAAATTGACCAAGTCAGAAATCGACACCGTGACAAGCAAGCAAATTATACAATTGGAAAAGTCAAAAATCAAAGCCAAAGTCAAGTAGGAAATTCACTACCGTAACGACCAAGGAAAAATCGAACTGTTCTGAATCGAAGCCGTGACAATCAAGGAATCAAGCAAGTTCGAAATCAAAACCGTGTTAATGAAGTAAACGAAATTATTCGATATGAACAAGTCAGAACTTATCATTAGCATTAAAACAAAATCGAATGGCCGAGAAAAATCAAGTGAAGAATTTAAGTAAATGTATACGAACGAAATTCAAAGGTCTCGAAGCCTATATAAATAAACAACATCATCGGAAATTGAAGCATCGAGTTCAAGTATTTAAACCAGAGAGCAAAAGACAAAAATTACATACCCGAATCAAAGCAAAACTCAATCAAATAGAAGCAGCCGAAAGCATCTAAAGAGACGATCAATCGACAGAGCAAGGAAATCGATATCAATCGATCTAATTAAAGTCGGCATCTTCAAATTTCTCCAAAGCCCTAATTTTGATCGAACAAGGAAAAGGAACGAGCCGCCATTATACAGAACAAAGAAGGAACGGGCCGAATACATAAGAATAGAAATAAAGGAGGCCGTGTTTTGTTTAGTTAAATTGGGCCGGCCTTGTTCATTTTTAATTGAGAATTAATTAGGGCGTCAGGGTTTTTGTTTTTAAATTGGTTTTAAAATTTGTATTTCTCTTTTAAACGTTGTAGTTACTAGTCGTGTAACTAGGGGACAAACTAGGTAGCGTAGTTTGAGAATTCACAACTCGGTGGCTGAGTTGTGGCAGGGTTTTTGGCGTAGAGTTAGGTTAGTCAATATCAGGAGTTGCAAGTTTACGTGTGTGTAAGCGTCTGACTATCTAATTTCTAGTAGAAACCTTGGGGGCAGCACGTAGGCAGGGTTTTGCCGAAGCTGGGTAAATTCTGTGTCACTCTATTTCTGCATTTATTCTGCTATTGTTTTTTATTTATCCATGTTGAAATAATTTTATAAGCTTCCGCAATAATTTTTATAATTAACGGTATCACCCTATTCACCCCCCCTATAGGGTGAAATCGATCCTACAAGTGGTATCGGAGCTAGGAGTAGAAGTCAACTTTTGTTTTAAAAAAAATTCGTTTTTCAAAAACCAATTTTTGTTTCAAAAATTTGAATTTTTAAAATGGCTTCCTTTAATAATGCTTTTGCTGAGGGTCAGTCCATAGTTAGACCACCAATGTTCAATGGTGAATACGCCTACTGGAAAAATAGAATGAAAACTATTCTGAAAACCATTGACGCTTGGAATATTGTTGAGACAGGTTATAGAGCACCCACTATAATTGTAGATAATCAAGAAATAGATAAACCAATGGATCAATGGACAGAGCTAGAAAATAAATTACAAAATGCTAATGCTAAAGCTATGAATTCTATTATCTGTTCACTGGATCAATTTGAATTTAATTGTGTCTCACATTGTCTAACTGCACAGCAAATATGCACACACTCGAAATGACTCACGAAGGAACATCTCAAGTCAAAGAATCTCGCCTTGCCATGCTAAGCAGCGAATACGAGAATTTCACAATGGCTAAAGAAGAAAATGTCAAAGAAATATATGGACGAATTTTCAATATTGTATACAAATCAAAAGCTCTTGGAAAATCATACACGGAATTGGAAATAGTCCGAAAATCCCTCAGAGTCCTTCCACGGAGTTTTGAAGCAAAAGTCACACCTATTCAAGATCGAAGGATTTGAAACAAATCAAGGTGGAAGAGCTCATTGGAAATCTCACCGCTTATGAGCTAGAAATAAAATTCAAGGAAGAGCGTGAAGGAGGTGACACTCGAAAGAAATCAATAGCTCTCAAAGAAACAACTGAAAGTGATGATGATGATGATGGTGAAGCTGAATTAGCAATATTAATAAGAAGATTCAAAAAGTGGAATCGCAAATATGGCAATCCGACCAAAAATCATCAAGTAAAGAGTAGGTTAAACAAAGTTCTAGACAATTCAGAAAAACAAGAGATCATCTGTCACAAGTGTAATAAACCAGGCCATATCAAGCCAAATTGCCCTCAAAATCTGCGCGATTTTGAAAAGAAATCAAAAAGGAGAAGTTTGGCAGCCACGTGGAATACAAGTGATGAAGATAATCAAAGTACTAACGGTGAGAGTGAGAAATCAGACATGTGCCTTCATGGTGAAATAACTGACAGTGATGATGACGAGCCAAGTGAGGTATCAATACCGACTCATTTAGAATTACTTATATATTTCCACGAAGTAAATGGCTGTTTTGGACGACTTAGGAAGAAGCATGCCAAACTTGAATCACAAAAAGACACTTTGATATATTAAATAAACAACTTGACCAATTAGTTAAAACCTATCAAAGTAGGATCCCTAAGTGTGATAAGTATCCAACATTCGAAGAAGAAATTAAAAAATCAGAAATTAATATAAAATCACTCGAAAATGAAATTCTAATTTTGAAAGAGAGTGAAAATACTAGGAGAGAAAATTCTATTAAAAAGTGCACACAATTATTAAACGAAAATGAATTTCTCAAAACACAAGTCCAACAACTGTCAACGACTTTAGATAAATATTCAAAAATTGAAAAAATCGTTGAATATGCTATTACGAAAACAAACTGTTAATATAATTAGACAAGGACTTGGATATAATCAATCTGAAAATGTTAGAAATGAAATTAATTAAGTCAATTCAATGTGCATAATTTGTAGAGAATTTGGACACAATCAAAATAAGTGTTGGTATAGACCCAAACACGTAAAAACTATACCAATTTGGGTTACAAAAGGCACAAATATAATATCTCTCAAAGTTAAACAAATCTGGGTGCCGAAAGGAACATATATAAATAGTTTTGGGTCTTCACAAAATTATTTTCCAAAATAATCTGCCACTAACAATCATGGACCTATAAAGGCAAATAGGTCACAAAAATCTTTCATCGTGTAGGTATGAAGGCAGACTAAGGAACAACAACCGTGTTACTTGGATTTTGGCTGTTCCAAGAAAACAATGGACGACAAAAGCAAAGTTCCTTAGCCTAGTACAAAGGTGACAGAATCATAATGAACAACAACGAAAAATTATCGTAAAGGTAAAACAGGTAATGGTATATTTTGAACGATATATTATGTGATAATCTGCACCGTAGTCTAAATTAAATCAGCCAGTAATGTGATGATGAAATGAATGATGATTTTGATTCTGACTTATTCAAAATGGTTGGTCAATTATATTCTCATGCCAAGAACACTATAAAAATCACTAGAATTTTTGAACTACTTCATATATATTAGTTTGGATTAATAATAGTGTTTTACTGGATGATAATACATTTGATTATTTTATTGCTGACTCTATATTCACGGTTTTGATTATTTACACGGTTTCAATTCAAATTCAAGAGAATTTCATTTAAAAAGTTGTTTAAAAATGATTTTGAGATATTTTATTGCACACTTCATGATCTGGTCTATAACATTCAACTAAAAATATTTTTGAGTGAAAAATTCAGATGCAGATTACACTGGTGATCTAGTTGATAGAAAAATTACTAGTGAAACGTGATTTATGTTGAGACATTGAGTAACTGCATTGTTTTTCAAAGAAAATATCTGCATATTTTTCATTTCAAATAATTTTCAAATAGAAGAATTTTTTTCTCATATAACCCCTTCGAGAAAATCATTTTTGACCATGTTTTCAGATCGGTCATTTTGAAAAATTGAATTTACAATTATTTTTGAATTTGATTTTAAATGACTATTTTGACTAATCTGACTCCCTAATAATTATCAAAAAGATAAATAGTGATTGAAAAAGTGATGAGTGTTGATATTTATCATATGTTATGACTCGAGACGGTATAATTAGTAAATTTCTTTAGAAATTTAAACAAGAGTTATAAAACTTTTTGTTGGTAAAAATTCCATGACCATCTCTATTTCTGTCATATTTCTATCGACCATCGCTCATCAAAATTCAATATAGTTTGTCGATATGTGGTGCTTTAAACAGGAATCATTCGTTTTTCATTTAAAATAAAATAAAATAAAATCCAAAGTATTCACTCTCATTTAAAAGTCCTCACGGTTATGCATGGTTGAATTACTTGGAATTAGTTATGTGCTTCCATGATCATTTAAAAGTACTCACGGTTATGCATGTATGGAACCATATCAAAATTGATTTATTAAAGAAACAAGTTGATTCTAATCCCATTTAAAAGTCCTCACGATTATGCGTGGTTAGAAGATACTTGAATTCATTTTTTAAAATAAAATTGGAATATTACTAATCTCATTTAAAAGTCCTAACGGTTATGCATGGTTAGTAGATATTCAAATTCCTGATATAAATATACCACAAATAGACACAACTGTATGATTTATACGATGACATCATTCCCATCATTCTAAAAGTGGAATATGCGCCTAACAAAGTATTTATGATTTTTGTTTGATTTTTTATTGAAATTTAATATTTATATTCAATTGAGTTTTAATGTTGGATTAATATCGATCACTTTATCTCTATTTTCTTTAACACTATTACTCTTTTGCTGATAACAAAAGGGGGAGAGAAAAGTTAAGATTTTGTTAAATAAAATCAAGTAAAGGTCAAATATTTTCTATTTGCATCTAGGCTCATTTGCATATTTTTAATTGTATGCATATATGAAGGAGGAGCTTTGTGTAGAGAGGAAGCATTTAAATAGAGGGAGCAATTAGAGTATATCAATGATCAAATACGTTTAACATATTCAAAATCTTAAATATATGTTTGTTATCATCAAAAGGGGGAGATTATTGAATATGTAATTATATGATTTTTGTTTGATGATAATAAACGTATATATATTTATTTAAATGTATTTGTTAATGTACTATTTTATTTTTCATAGATTAAATAAATATTTGCTGAATAAAAATAAATAACATAGAATTTGAATTCAAACAGAAATTTTATTCAAACAAATGTTTATTACAATCTTTGAATAGTACAAATTTCAAGCTCTCACTAAATATATACAATTTCAATTACAGTACAATTTTGATTACATCACGATTCACATTTACATTTGACCTAACTACATATCACTTATTCACTCAACTTGTATTTTATCTTCAACTTCACTCCAAAGTGAATCCAGCATCTGAGAAATCTGCAAAAATATACATTGACGCGGTAAAATTGAAAACAAAACATTTTTGCAGTATAAAATAAAATATAGATTTTGAAAATAATATTTGCCTCAGTTATTTGGGTTGTTCGTCATCATTTAATTTTGAATCCATCATACACGAACAACTTGTGACATACATAGTGTATTACTGTATATGCCACAAGACCGTGCACACCGATATATACACTTGATAAAATTACAGGGACAGGTGAGCACAGGTCAAACCCAAAACGTCGGGTTCAACTCAAGTGCAATAAAAATAATAATGTCACAATAATCAGCACAAGGTCAAACCCGAGCTCCAAGCTGGATTCAACACAGGTGCAAGTTCATGAAATGATCAAGTTCAATATCATAGCAAAAAGTTCAAACCAAGTAGCAACTTTGATCAACCAGCAGTATGGAAAAAGGCTTGAACTCAAGTCAATGCAGCAACCAAAACAAATGCAACAACCAAAACAAAGTAAAACTGCTCATATACACGAACCAAGTGCACCAAAGAAACAGCAACAATGCACAAAGGCTACAGGTCTGGCAAGAGATAAGCAAGCATATGCACCAGTATCAGACTCGAGTGCATATACAAGTATGCAACTGTGAAACTGGATCAAGCAAGTGCAGACTCAAGTGAGACAAGCAAAACTCCAACCAGTCTAATATGGAAACACAGCAGCTCATATATACAACAAACACAGAGCATCATCAATGGAACCAAGACACAATACTACAGAGTGACACTGCAGCTACAAATCAACAAATGAAATATATGAATCAGCATAAGCAAGTGAACTGCAAGTGTTGACCAAACAACTCAGTGCCATCACAAAGAACAGCATATACAGGAATGCCACATTACATAACACAAGTAATGAACCAACACATGTACCAGTGAAACAGAGTAATACCAAGTTATACAAGCAACTCAAATTCAACTGGACAGTGCCATCACAATGAACACGAAGACTCAATGCATATTGAAGCACATGTCAGTGGAAAATGTAATGCAAAGGTACAGGCCGAGACAAAAGCAAGCAGGTATTTTCAAATATGTGCAAAGTCATTACAACAGTAGGGAACATGGATATGACTCAAGACCACACAACAAACATCAGGTGAAGAAAGCTGCATGAACAAGAGTGAAAACTGCAGTAACTCGAAGCAACTAATCGATTCAAACCAAATTCAAATGATATACAACAGTTTTGAACAAAGACAGCGAAGCAGCAGTTTCAAATCAATGCAATAGTCTAAAATCAAAAATGAACAATGCTCCAGATAAGTTCAACAGCCGAACAAAGACAGAAGACAAAATCAAAGGAATGGACGAAGTCACAGAGACCAAAATCATCAAGCCGTGGTTGTCAATAAATAGAGCAGTTAAAAATCGAAGCCGTGTCAACCCTATAGTAGCAAACTCAACCACGAAGGTCAGAAATCATCACAATATCACAAGCCGAAGTTAAAAAGACCAAAGATCGAACAGTGCAGATTAGAAACCGTGGCGGCCAAGTAAATTGACCAAGTCAGAAATCGACACCGTGACAAGCAAGCAAATTATACAATTGAAAAAGTCAAAAATCAAAGCCAAAGTCAAGTAGGAAATTCACTACCGTAACGACCAAGGAAAAATCGAACGGTTCTGAATCGAAGCCGTGACAATCAAGGAATCAAGCGAGTTCGAAATCAAAACCGTGTTAATGAAGTAAACGAAATTATTCGATATGAACAAGTCAGAACTTATCATTAGCATTAAAACAAAATCGAATGGCCGAGAAAAATCAAGTGGCGAATTCAAGTAAATGTATACGAACGAAATTCAAAGGTCTCGAAGCCTATATAAATAAACAACATCATCGGCAATTGAAGCATCGAGTTCAAGTATTTAATCCAGAGAGCAAAAGACAAAAATTACATACCCGAATCAAAGCAAAACTCAATCAAATAGAAGCAGCCGAAAGCATCTAAAGAGACGATCAATCGACAGAGCAGGGAAATCGATATCAATCGATCTAATTAAAGTCGGCATCTTCAAATTTCTCCAAAGCCCTAATTTTGATCGAACAAGGAAAAGGAACGAGCCGCCATTATACAGAACAAAGAAGGAACGGGCCGAATACATAAGAATAGAAATAAAGGAGGCCGTGTTTTGTTTAATTAAATTGGGTCGGCCTTGTTCATTTTTAATTGAGAATTAATTAGGGCGTTAGGGTTTTTGTTTTTAAATTGGTTTTAAAATTTGTATTTCTCTTTTAAACGTTGTAGTTACTAGTCGTGTAACTATGGGACAAACTAGGTGGCGTAGTTTGAGAATTCGCAACTCGGTGGCTGAGTTGTGGCAGGGTTTTGGGCGTAGAGTTAGGTTAGTCAATAGCAGGAGTTGCAAGTTTACGTGTGTAAGCGTCTGACTATCTAATTTCTAGTAGAAACCTTGGGGGCAGCACGTAGGCAGGGTTTTGTCGAAGCTGGGTAAATTCTGTGTCGCTCTATTTCTGCATTTATTCTGCTATTCTCTGTGCTGCTATTGTTTTTTATTTATCTATGTTGAAATAATTCTATAAGCTTCCGCAATAATTTTTATAATTAACAGTATCACCCTATTCATCCCCCCTCTAGGGTGAAATCGATCCTACACATAGATGTTTTGAGGGTGGTGGTATCGGATGTTTCGGGTAGCGAATGGATGCTCGGTTCGGGAACGTTGTTGCTTTATCTAGTATGGAGGCGGAGTTGATAGCAGCGGTGGAGGCGGCAAAGGAGGCACTTTATTTGAGACGATTGCTATATGACTTGGAATTTAAACACCATAAAATTGATGTTCAATGTGATAGCCAAAGTGTTATTCACTTAGCGAAGAATTCGGCATTTAGCTCGTAGACTAAGCATATTGAAGTGAGAGAGTCATTTTTAGTAGCCATGGATAAAGATAAGCAAGTATATCTTTGGAAAGTGCACACAAATGATAATGCAGCGGATATGTCCACCAAAGCATTAACGGTTGGGAAGTTCGAGCATTGCTCGAACTTGATTCATTTATTAAAGTGCTAGGTGCCACAGGGTGGCACGGTTGGAGAAGTAATTTGGTTGATGATGATGAGGAGTATTGGTGAGAGATTGTGGTTCTATCTTCTTGGTATATACTTAATTTACACACCTAACTACTTTTGTCTTTTGGTAAGATGGTTTTAGGTTTGGGTATTTTCAACACTTCGTTAGCGGGCGATGGCTTTTCTTAAGCTCATTGATGAAGTGTAATGGACGGCGGCTTTGCCGAAGCTCATTGTGAAAGTATTTAAGCTTGTTCAGTAGAAGGTAGAAGTGGTAACAGTTTGATACTATCGGTTCTTGTAAGGAAATAGATATAGTGTCGAGATGGAGTATTAAATTTTGGCGACACTATATGGTGAATTGAAGAGGTTGAGAATGGCTTGATAACGGTGAAAACAGCTCGTGAATCGGAGCATCGATGCTCAAGTTATCGCGATTTGAAGTTGGTGAATTCACAAAAGGAAGCACAGGAAGTCAAACGTCTTTAAAGAATCCCTAAACGTCCCACAACGGGTTCATTGTAACCTAAGAGTTGTGCCAAACTTCTGGGAGGTCTTGCTAGACGTTTAGGAATAGTTTTTCTGCAGCCTGATAGTTGTGTCAGATGTTTGACAGGGAGGGCCAAACGTTTGGGCACATGTAGCATGCATAGTGAATTTACGAAGCCAAAAGTCTAAGGGGTTTTTCCAGACGTATGATGCGCTGCAGTTCTGATTTTTTTGCCCAGGTTTTGTGTGCTTGTTTGTGAGGGCTTCAAGGGGAAAATCAGGTATTTGTGAAGGAAAGGGGGCTCATTATATAGGCTATTTTTAGAATCCAAAGTAGGGTTAATCCTAATCCTAACTCTAAATCAAAGCAAGAGTTTATCCAAGGGTTTATCAAAACCTAGTTGTCTTCAATTCTAATCTCCACAAAATCATATACTAGAGTGAATATTGTGATCATTGTAATCAATCTCTTGCACTCTTATCATTGTGGTAATATAAGTTCTCTCCAAAGTGGATGTATACTAACAAGACGTTAGCGGAACTACTATAAATCTCGTGTGTGATTTATTTATCATTATTGCTTTGTTTTTTATTATTTTATTTGAGATAGTCTTATTTGGATTGGTTATTTTTTATTTTCGTGATTAAGATATTATGATCGGTTGTTTTTACACATATATCATCGATCTCGTCTTTCCGCTGTGATTTTGGGGTTTGAATTATATTGTGATCAAGTTCGAATTCTCGTAAAAACATTGTGTACCATCCCTGAACTCATTATATTGCTTTATAGTCACTCCAGACCTAACAAGCATCATGTTGGTCTTCAAAACGAACCCGAACTCCCGAAACTTTAATGTTTCAAAACACATATCAATTCCTCAAACACCTAGCAATTTAGACGTCTAAAACAGGAATTGAATTGTTTGACCCTGATTTCAGATGCCTGATCATGAAATCCAAATGTCTAAATCTCCCCAATTTGCACTAAAATAGTGCGAGCTGTATTTCCATTAAATTGAGATGTTTGAATTATGGATTTAGACATGTACAATTAAACCGCATAACATTTTTATAACGGAAGAGGTTCAAAAATCTATATCGGAGATAAAACGAGGATACATCGAAAAATACCAAACTGTAAAAATCTTTATTGGAGATAAAATTAAATAACTAAAATTGATTTATTCTCATTCTCATATCATTTGTGTAAAAACAAGAAGCGTTTTTCATTTCTATATAACAAAACCGAAGAATATCATGGTTTATGTAGTCAGACTTGATGAATAGAATAAAGTTTTAATTTATGTTGAAAGCTTAGGACTTAAACTTAGAACTATACCATAAATTTTTTGATTTGATTTATAAAAGAACTGGTAAAATTAACCTTTTTATATTAAAGTTACTAAAGTGGGTGCTGAAACCCCTGATTTAGTTGCCGTAGCATAAAATAGTGGGTTTTGAACAGATCTACTATTTAATGCTGCTAAATTGAAAGGGCATAATGACCGAACTGTTATAAGCGCTTTAGAGAGGTTTTTACTCCATAGTTCAGACATTTGAAAGCCTGATGAAACCGGGCTTGGACCTTGATGGAAGAACTTCCTTTGTAGAGACTCTTCCAATCTCTTTCTCATTCGATTGACTTTCTCCTGCCGTCGATATTTAGCTTCGGTTACCTAAGTCACTCCATATGAATGTCTCTCGAATTACATTCACGCGCTTATTATAAGTCGTTTGACACTTGGATGAGTATTGCTTCATAGTCAACGAACGACTTTGAGGCGGTGAATACTGTTTTAAACAACTATTCGAGTCTTGTTACTCAATCATTCCAACCTCTACATCCATTCTACAATGTCATTATCACATGTCCTCACTCACTCCCTACTCATTCCAACATTTCCAAACCAACTACAATCAATGAAATTACTAACAAACCACAACAATACACGACATTCATTATCAAGATTCTAACACTTTCATTTTATGATTAAACACTTACAAACATTTTTTTAGTCAAGATTATCATCTCTAAAATCATAATTCAAGTTCATTTATCAAGTTCTAAATTGATGTTTGATATTTAACACTAATGCATAACATAAATAGCGATAATATAGTTTAGAGAACAAATCTCACTCACCAAACACTATGAAATCCAAGCTCCAATTTAACCTAATTTTGAAGTTCTCTTGATTTCAGAAATTCATCTCCAATCTTCGCCAAAATCCTGACATGATTAGCTAGATTTGCAGAGAATCTCCTAACTTGAGTTTAGATATTTTATTTGTAATTATTTGTTAAGATTTAAGAAAGTTATTATTATTTGAAATTAAGAAACCTAGTTTCTTAATTGAAGAGGAAGAAGAAAAAACCAAAGGAAAAATAACGAATAAAATAATACTCGTCTCAGAAATATAGATGGACAATTCTGGATAAATTATTTTTTCTTCTTTAGTTTCATCTTTCATCTCAGTTTATCATGTTATTCAATTTTGGCAAAGTTCATATATTTTTCTTATGTAATGACATTACCAACGTAATGAAATGGGTATGATTGTTGATTCATTCATCTTTTAAGTCGTTAGTTCGATTAAGTAGTTTATTCAGTTTATTATTTTTATTACTAAGCGTTGAAATTATGCTACTACAAATCTCAATTCAACAATCCACGATCAAACCTAGACAAAGTAGAAATCAATATGAATCAAAGTGAACATGTAGTTTTATAGTGATTTCAATAGCAAATTAATAATGTACAACTATTTTGGGGTAGAGAAATTTTATTAATAATTTGGATAGAGTTTACGAAAAATTGATATAGGCTGGTAGAAAGAGAGAATAATTTTTGCTGCAACTTGAAACCTTAGGGGAAGAGATGTATTTGTGGGATCTTCAATCAACTCCAAACCGTCGGATATAAGTCCGGAGAGAACCAGTAGTCTGAAAGCTTTAAACCGCAAAAACGGATAAGATTGTCCTTTCACTTTGCAGGTCGTTCGAAAACCATCACCAACAATCAATTAGTTATGCACCAGCAGTTGACCGCTGGTGTTCTGCAACTACCTCTTTTAACTACTTCTCTACTACCATCTCTCGTTGCTACTGACGGAATTCTCTTCAACTTATATGAGTTATACCATATATTTCAATTGTAAATTTGCACTAATTTCTCTATCAATTTACAATTGTACACTATTTTAGCAAAGGATTTTTAATTCGATGCTTTTTCCTTTTCCACCTTTTCGATAATATACTTTTACCTTATCTAATAAATATAAATGACACTCAGTAAATGTTAAGCGTGTTAGCATATTGATCCATTTCCTGTCTGGGTTGGGCTTTTTAGCCTTTTTATTGTTTATGTTTTCTATCTATATAAACCTATCTCTGTAACCCTAATGTAATCAATCTTTGTTTGCTCAACCGTCTTGCTGAATAATATGAATTATCTTTTTCTTCTTATTTGATTTTACAAACGTTTTACAAACATTTACATGGTATCAGAGTCTCGTTCTTGTTTCTGCCTGCTGCCTCGTCACCGTCTTGTCTTCCTGCCTCAACCTGAAACCCTAGCCTGGTATCATCACCTGCTCCAAACCCTAGCACCCACTGAAACCCTAGCCTGCCGTCGATCTTGTCCCAAAACCCCAGAAACCCGAGTCCCCAGCCTGCCCCAGCTGCTGATCTCCCTGACCCAGCTGCCAATCTCCCTGCCCTAGCTGCCGATCTCCCTGCCGAAAACCTAGAACCCCGAAACCCTAGCCTGCCGATCTCCCTGTCCTGAAACCCTAGCCTGCTGATCAACCCGAAACCCTAGTTCCCCAAAACTCTAGCCCAATTGGTACCTGTCTCGACCTGAAGCAGTTGCTGACTTCAAAATATGGCAGGAGGTGATGATTCATTACAGGCTATTAGTGTTCGTTTAGATGGAAAAAACTATTCTTATTGGAGTTATGTCATGAAAAATTTTCTGAAAGGAAAACAGATGTGGGGATATATTTCTGGTGTTATTGTGGCTCCTGAAGCTGCTAATGTTGAATCGATGGAGAAATGAGATACTAACAATTCAAAGATCATCACTTGGATTAATAATTCTGTTGAGAATAAAATTGGTATGCAATTGGCTAAGTATGATACTGCTAAGCAAGTTTGGGACTATTTGGAGCGACTTTTTGTGCATTCTAACTTTGCCATTCAATATCAATTAGAGGCTGATATTCGGTCATTGTCTCAGGATGATCGAAATATTCAAGATTTTTATTCTGAAATTACTGCTCTTTGGGATCAATTGGCTATGACTGAGGTTGCTAAGCTTAGGTCATTTGCTCCATATATCGCTCGTAGGGAGGAACAACGTCTTGTTCAATTGTTGATGGCTCTTCGACCAGAGTACTAGCATTATCGTGCGTCCATCCTACATCGCACTCCTTTACCTTCTGTTGATTCTGTTCTACATGAATTATTAGCTGAAGAAACTCGCTTGAAGTCTCAAACTGAGAAAGTTGCACAGACTTCTTCTGCATCTGTTTTTGCTACAGGGATTTTACCAATCCCATCTCAACGCAACAAGATAAATATCAAGAATGGTCGTGATTGTAATTATTGTAAACAACCAGGCCATTAGAAGAATCAATGTCCTGAATTATTGGCTCGTCAAAAAAATCAAAGTTTTAAGCCACGTGATAGATCACAACAGCAACAACGTGGTAGCCAACAACAGTCCCTCTCTACTGCACAAGGACATAGACAGTCACGAGGTAGTTCCCAGCCTAGGACTGCTGCATTGGTACATCCTTCCGGTGAATCAGTTGTGGATTCCTCTATGGACTCTTTTGCATAACAATTTCAGAAGTTCCTTGCTAGCCAGTCTTTGTCTCAAAACATGACTGCTCCCCATTCTCAGCACTTTGCCATGACAGCTCCCTCCATATCAGGTTTGAATTCTCCTTTTTGGATTTTGGATTCTGGTGCCTCATATCATATGTCCCATGATTGTTCATCATTTATATCTATGTCTTTTGATTCTCGCTCACCTTCTATTTTGACTGCTGATGGCACACTTTTGCCATTAACAGGAATCGGTACAATTCAAACCACACACGTTTCCCTCCCAAATGTTTATTGTATTCCTAAATTAACTATGAATCTTGTGTCGGTCGGACAACTTTGTGATCTTGGATATCTTGTTCATTTTTCTTCTACCACTTGCTTTGTGCAGGATCCCAACTCCAAGAAGTTGATTGGGACAGGCCGTAGGCATGGCGGTCTCTATGTTTTGGATGACTTGCACATTCCAAGTCATGCTGCTGCTGCTAGTATTGACCTTTCTTCTTTTCATTTAACTCCATTGCCTTCTAAGTTTTATTTGTGGCATTCTAGACTTGGTCATATTTCAAGCTCTCGTCTTAAATTCTTGTGTAATTCTGGTGTTTTGGGAGATTTACGTTCTCATGATATTTCAGATTGTAGTGGTTGTAAACTTGGAAAATTTTCTGCTTTGCCCTTTAATCAAAGTGTTTCTACTTCCACTGCACCTTTTGATTTAGTTCATTCTGATGTTTGGGGTCCAGCACCCATCCCCACAAAAAGTGGGTGCAGATATTATGTCTCTTTTATCGATGACTATACTCGTTATTGTTGGGTTTATCTGATGAAACGTCGTTCTGAGTTTATTGATATATATACTGCCTTTCAAGCATATGTTAAAACACAACACTCTGCTATTGTTAAATTCTTTTGTTCTGATTTAGGGGGGATACACTAAGGGAGACCTTTCTAACATATTCACGGTTGATGGTACTTTGCATCAGACTTCCTGCACTGATACCCCGCAACAAAATGGTGTTGCTGAAAGAAAACATAGACACATTGTTGAAACTGCCCGTTCTATGATTCTTTCAGCTAGCGTTCCAAAAGAATTTTGGGGAGAAGCTGTTCTCACTTTCGTTTATCTTATTAATAAGATCCCGATTTCTCATAACTCTGGTATTTCTCCTCATGCCAAGTTGTTTGGTCAAACTCCTGATTACTCTCACCTAAAAGTGTTTGGTTCCACTTGTTTGTTCTTCGTCCACATGTAGAACGTACAAAATTATCTTCACGTGTTGCTATATGTGTTTTTCTTGGGTATGGTATTGGACAAAAAGGCTATCGTTGTTATGATCCTTCTTCAAATAAACTATATGTTTCTCGTCATGTTTCCTTTATTGAACATATTCCCTTCTACTCTATTCCAGCTAGTCCTCATAGTATGACTAAGTTTGATCTTATTCACATTGATCCATTTCCTGCTGATAACTCCTCTGATTCACCACCTCTTATCATTGATACTCCGTCATCCATACACTCTGTTCCTCCTCCTTCTGCAGGTGACACTTTATCCCTTGCTACTACGACTGTTCAAACACCTCCTGTGATGACTGATCTTGTTCAACCTCGCTATCTCACTCGCACACGTAAATCTACTCAATTATCTGATTTCGCTTACTCTTGTTACTCTCGGGCTTTTGCTTCATTTATTGTTTCCATTGACACTTTCTATGAGCCTTCTTCTTACTCGGAGGCTGTTCGTTCTCCTGTGTGGCAACGTGCTATGTCTGAGGAAATGTCTGCTTTAGACAAAACTGGTACCTGGGATCTTGTATACCTTCCTACTGGGAAGAAAACTATTGGTTGTCGATGGGCGTATAAGATTAAAACCAAGTCAGGTGGTTCTATTGAGCGATACAAAGCTCGTTTAGTTGCTAAAGGATTTGCCCAAGAGTATGGCATGGATTATGAGGAAACATTTGCTCCTGTGGCTAAGATGACATCTGTTCGGGTTCTTATTGCTGTTGCGTCCAGTCGTAAGTGGGACATCTCTCAAATGGATGTTAAAAATGCTTTTCTTAATGGATATCTTAAGGAAGAAGTTTACATGGTTGCTCCACCTGGTGTTTCTCATGCTCCAGGTCAGGTTTGTAGGCTTAAGAAAGCTCTATATGCACAACGTGCTTGGTATGAGAGATTTTCGAATGTAGTAACATCACTTGGTTTTACCTCTAGTCCCCATGATTCAGCACTTTTTGTGTAACGATCCATGTAAATTCGATGTTTAAAATGAATTAAATTATAGGATTTCTAATTTAAATTTAGGAAGAAACAGAAATCTTATTTGTTTACATGAAAGAGAATGTTGAAATTTGATGGATCAAGGGTAACTAAAATTTTACAAATTTAATTTTATATTTCGATTAATTGGAATAGTGAAAATTTGGAAATAGAGGGAAAGAAAAGTAAATATTGAATTGATTGATGAATAAGTATTCATTGGATAGAAATTTAATGTAAAGTTGATATTAATTGTATAAAATCTATCTAAGATAATGAATTGCAATAAATTGTGGGTTGATAATAAGGTGTGAATGGAAATTTGATTTGTTATATTAAATGAATGAGATTCAAATTTATTGGGAAAAGTAAATGGATATTTGGTAATAAATATAAACGAACTTCAATAGTGAATTTAGTTAATTTGAATATATATAATAAATAATGATTTAATGGAAACCTATACTCTGTATATATCTATAATATTTGAGTGGAAATAATATATACTTACAAATGTGGGATTTAGAGTCTTACAACAATTATTAGGAGTGATATAATTAGTTCATTCAATTAAATTTGAAAACATTGCAATAGATGTAAATTAAGGGTTGTGTTAAATAAAGTAATAAATGAGAAATAATGTAAATGTCTTCATAGTATGGTGATTTGTAATTATTACGTTAATTTAAATTATCGTTCAGCGCGTTTGTTTATCAGATCCATCTACTCTAATTCTAACCTATCTATATAAACCCAATTATAAACCCTAGCCTCCATCTATTCTCTTTTATTTGTGCGTTCATTTTCTTCAATTCTTTCTCTTCCTAAATGGATGCAAATTTCAGATCCAATTCTATTCAAAAATCAAATAAAATTCAAAGTTCTCAGAAAATTTCAAAAATTATGTTGTAGTTTTCATCTACGGATCTAAAGCGCAGTCTCTGTTTTTACAATAGTTGCTTGAGTCAACCAGAAATCACGGTCAAACGTGTAAAATTCGAAACCCAAAAGGTTGAATTAGGGCTTTTTGATTTCTTCATCTATTTGCGAAATTGGAACATGGGTTTGGTGAGATTAGTCACTAGGGGTGCGCAGGAAACGCTGACGTGGCAGGTGGTAATAGGTAGGTTTATTTTGTTTGAATTTAATTTAATTTTGATTTTTTAAACGCGTTAATACGTTTAACTTCCACATACGAACTCCGTTTCATGCGCAATTTTTTTTTGTTGGGATCGTAATTAAATTCCAGATTTTTTGACGCTGGTTTGGACAGATTTGGAGACCGTCGAATTTTTGGGTTTAAATCGGATTTAAATTCGATTTAAATTCAAAAGGTGAGTGTTTTAACCCACTCACAATTTCTAAAATTTCTTGGGTTTGTTAAATTAATTTTAAATATGAGTAGAAATTTATTTATGACTGTTTGGCATGTTTTATTCATTATCTCTGATAAATCGCATTCATTTAATATAACTGTTAATTAATTTTATTTATTGCATAAATTTGACAGTTAGAATTTATTTAATTGCATATTAACTTCCAGTCATAGTTATGTTAAATTTTTATTTCATATTAACTGCCAGTTAAATTTACGTTTATTTTTGCATATAAACTGCCAATTAACAGTTATTAAATTTATTTTGAGTATAAACTGATAATCGATACCATTATTTATCACCTGTTATGTATTGATGATCGTTTGAAATTGGATGATGACTGTGATAGATGGATGAATGATTTGATGGATGAATGGATGATTAATTTTATTAATTGTAAGTTGCTATGCATTTCATTCATTCGGGATTGCGGTTTGAAATGATATATAACCGCATTTTTTTTTTCATTTTAAATTGCGGATTGAAATGATAAACATCCGTATCACTTGACCATAGGATAGAAAATTATATACAGGCACTGCGGTAAATATATAAAATTATTTTTGAAATGTTTTTCTATGGTTTTGTAAAGTTATATATATATGTGTGTGTGTGTGTGTGTGTGTGTGTGTGTTTGTGGTTTATGAGATATTGATTTGGTTATTGATAAAGGCTATTATATATATATATAGTAATTTCCGGTTTTTAAGCTTTGTATAAATTTGATTTGAAGTTTAAATAAAGTTTGATTTTAAGACCAAATAAGATTAAACATTTATTTAATATTTAATTTCTGGAGTTTTATGACTTAAATGAGAATAGATTTGGAAGATGAATATTAAGTTAAATTGAAATTTAATAAAAATTAGAATTTTTAAAGGATATGATTTTTATAACTTGATTTTTGTGTAAAGTGATTTTAATGAATATCAGGTTGATTAAATGAATATATAATAAATTGAAAGATGATCCAGTTATATGAAGTTAAAGGTTTTCTTAAATTATATTGAATTCATTAAGCAAACATTTCAAGTCTAAATAATAAGTAACTGAATTTGATATATATATGGAATTGTCAAATGAGTCTGTTTGAAATGGTGAAATATTTAAAGCCTTGAAACATAAGAATTGAAATGGTATTTGGAAGTTTAAATCGATATTTGAAATTGATTTGTGAAATCTAAAGAAGCTATTTTGTTTATAAAAGTAATTTAATATTTAACCATTTAAGAGATGGAAATTTTGTTTCAAAGCTATGTTTTCAAGGTAGTATAATTTGGAAATATTATATTCAAGAGTTTTGATTTCTAAATATTTTACTTTGGAAACCCTATGATTTTGGAAAAAATGATATCGTATTGATTTGGGGTTTTAAGAATAAATGATATCGGGTTTATATGGGCTTTAAATGGATATTTTATTATGGTTTTAAAAGTATAATTTTTTTTTAAATAACCGCGGTGTTATAATAACGATTGGTTGGCAAAGAGACCGGGATCGGATATGGACATACTCTCTGTCGATACCGAAAACCACTTTGACTAACCGTGTACGCGATGGAGATTCTAGAATGAAGTAGGTTGGTGGCGACGTTTACTGTAAGGTAAATACGTGGACCCAACTCCCGTGAGTTGGCATAAGGTGGCTAAAACAGGAGCGATTGACGGGTTAATGAGGTAGCACCTCTGATCGGACACTTCCCTTCGATACTATACTCTGATTTTGGATTGATTCGGTGGCCACCTTCATTTTTGATTTCTTTGATGTGGGGAGTTTGTTCGAGGTGGGCGGCAGCTGCGCGCTGCGCGTTTCCATCGGCCCGGAAGCGTAATTGGTATATCTACCCTGGCATTGCCTAGTTGTGCCGTGTCACCTACCCTACCGCGCATTTACTACGAGTTTCTATTTATGCCGTACCTATGGAGTATCCTCTGGTAGCCTCCCGATCAGGAGGTATTACGGTACTGTATAGACTATTGACATTATTTGTGTTAAGGGCTATATGGGTAACCCCTTAACGCTATTAAAAAGTAAGTTTATTTTACAAATAGACACTATTATAATAGCGCAATATACTATATAGTAAATAGTTTAACGGATCCTTAGGAGATGTAAATCCCGAGCATCTCTTGAGTTACTACACTCATATTTATTTCTGTTAATTTAACTTACATAAGATCTTTTAGTTCTGACTCTAGTGTTTTGTCTTTTCAATTCACTCGGGTCAGTCCGAGCGTTTCAGGATTTGAAGATTTAGCTCTGGAGGACGAAGACGAAGATGTATATTATTATTATTTATACTAGTGCACTACACACTGTTCCGCTGCATTGTTGTTGGTATGTGTAACTCTGATATGTATTATATGAATGTTTTGTAAACAGATTTATAAACTGTATATTTTATTATTATATTTTATCCTTCCGCTGCGAGATTCTGTTTTCTTTTATTTCTTTCTTGTTTTTCTTATTTACCCCATAACAATCCGCCCTTCCGTATGGATTGAATCGGCATGTGTGTCTGTTTAAATCGTGCGAAAAGGCGGGACGTTACATCCCCTATCATGCATCTCTTGAGTTACTGCACTCATATTTATTTCTGTTAATTTAACTAACATAAGATCTTTTAGTTCTGACTCTAGTGTTTTGTCTTTTCAATTCGCTCGGGTCAGTCCGAGCGTTTCAGAATTTGAAGATTTAGCTCTGGAGTACGAAGACGAAGATGTATGTTATTATTATTTATACTAGTGCACTACACACTGTTCCGCCGCATTGTTGTTGGTATGTGTAACTCTGATATGTATTATATGAATGTTTTGTAACCAGATTTATAAACTGTATATTTTATTATTATATTTTATCCTTCCGCTGCGAGATTCTGTTTTCTTTTATTTCTTTCTTATTTTTCTTATTTACCCCATAACAATCCGCCCTTCCGTATGGATTGAATCGGCATGTGTGTCTGTTTAAATCGTGCGAAAAGGCGGGACGTTACATCTCCTAAGGATCCGTTAAACTATTTACTATATAGTATATTGCGCTATTATAATAGTGTCTATTTGTAAAATAAACTTACTTTTTAATAGCGTTAAGGGGTTACCCATATAGCCCTTAACACAAATAATGTCAATAGTCTATACAGTACCGTAATACCTCCTGATCGGGAGGCTACCAGAGGATACTCCATAGGTACGGCACAAATAGAAACTCGTAGTAAATGCGCGGTAGGGTAGGTGACACGGCACAACTAGGCAATGCCAGGGTAGATATACCAATTACGCTTCCGGGCCGATGGAAACGCGCAGCGCGCAGCTGCCGCCCACCTCGAACAAACTCCCCACATCAAAGAAATCAAAAATGAAGGTGGCCACCGAATCAATCCAAAATCAGAGTATAGTATCGAAGGGAAGTGTCCGATCAGAAGTGCTACCTCATTAACCCGTCAATCGCTCCTGTTTTAGCCACCTTATGCCAACTCACGGGAGTTGGGTCCACGTATTTACCTTACAGTAAACGTCGCCACCAACCTACTTCATTCTAGAATCTCCATCGCGTACACGGTTAGTCAAAGTGGTTTTCGGTATCGACAGAGAGTATGTCCATATCCGATCCCGGTCTCTTTGCCAACCAATCGTTATTATAACACCGCGGTTATTTAAAAAAAAAATTATACTTTTAAAACCATAATAAAATATCCATTTAAAGCCCATATAAACCCGATATCATTTATTCTTAAAACCCCAAATCAATACGATATCATTTTTTCCAAAATCATAGGGTTTCCAAAGTAAAATATTTAGAAATCAAAACTCTTGAATATAATATTTCCAAATTATACTACCTTGAAAACATAGCTTTGAAACAAAATTTCCATCTCTTAAATGGTTAAATATTAAATTACTTTTATAAACAAAATAGCTTCTTTAGATTTCACAAATCAATTTCAAATATCGATTTAAACTTCCAAATACCATTTCAATTCTTATGTTTCAAGGCTTTAAATATTTCACCATTTCAAACAGACTCATTTGACAATTCCATATATATATCAAATTCAGTTACTTATTATTTAGACTTGAAATGTTTGCTTAATGAATTCAATATAATTTAAGAAAACCTTTAACTTCATATAACTGGATCATCTTTCAATTTATTATATATTCATTTAATCAACCTGATATTCATTAAAATCACTTTACACAAAAATCAAGTTATAAAAATCATATCCTTTAAAAATTCTAATTTTTATTAAATTTCAATTTAACTTAATATTCATCTTCCAAATCTATTCTCATTTAAGTCATAAAACTCCAGAAATTAAATATTAAATAAATGTTTAATCTTATTTGGTCTTAAAATCAAACTTTATTTAAACTTCAAATCAAATTTATACAAAGCTTAAAAACCGGAAATTACTATATATATATAATAGCCTTTATCAATAACCAAATCAATATCTCATAAACCACAAACACACACACACACACACACACACATATATATATAACTTTACAAAACCATAGAAAAACATTTCAAAAATAATTTTATATATTTACCGCAGTGCCTGTATATAATTTTCTATCCTATGGTCAAGTGATACGGATGTTTATCATTTCAATCCGCAATTTAAAATGAAAAAAAAAATGCGGTTATATATCATTTCAAACCGCAATCCCGAATGAATGAAATGCGTAGCAACTTACAATTAATAAAATTAATCATCCATTCATCCATCAAATCATTCATCCATCTATCACAGTCATCATCCAATTTCAAACGATCATCAATACATAACAGGTGATAAATAATGGTATCGATTATCAGTTTATACTCAAAATAAATTTAATAACTGTTAATTGGCAGTTTATATGCAAAAATAAACCTAAATTTAACTGGCAGTTAATATGAAATAAAAATTTAACATAACTATGACTGGAAGTTAATATGCAATTAAATAAATTCTAACTGTCAAATTTATGCAATAAATAAAATTAATTAACAGTTATATTAAATGAATGCGATTTATCAGAGATAATGAATAAAACATGCCAAACAGTCATAAATAAATTTCTACTCATATCTAAAATTAATTTAACAAACCCAAGAAATTTTAGAAATTGTGAGTGGGTTAAAACACTCACCTTTTGAATTTAAATCGAATTTAAATCCGATTTAAACCCAAAAATTCGACGGTCTCCAAATCTGTCCAAACCAGCGTCAAAAAATCTGGAATTTAATTACGATCCTAACAAAAAAAAATTGCGCATGAAACGGAGTTCGTATGTGGAAGTTAAACGTATTAACGCGTTTAAAAAATCAAAATTAAATTAAATTCAAACAAAATAAACCTACCTATTACCACGTGTCACGTCAGCGTTTCCTGCGCACCCCTAGTGACTAATCTCACCAAACCCATGTTCCAATTTCGCAAATAGATGAAGAAATCAAAAAGCCCTAATTCAACCTTTTGGGTTTCGAATTTACACGTTTGACCGTGATTTCTGGTTGACTCAAGCGACTATTGTAAAAACAGAGACTGCGCTTTAGATCCGTAGATGAAAACTACAACATAATTTTTGAAATTTTCTGAGAACTTTGAATTTTATTTGATTTTTGAATAGAATTGGATCTGAAATTTGCATCCATTTAGGAAGAGAAAGAATTGAAGAAAATGAACGCACAAATAAAAGAGAATAGATGGAGGCTAGGGTTTATAATTGGGTTTATATAGATAGGTTAGAATTAGAGTAGATGGATCTGATAAACAAACGCGCTGAACGATAATTTAAATTAACGTAATAATTACAAATCACCATACTATGAAGACATTTACATTATTTCTCATTTATTACTTTATTTAACACAACCCTTAATTTACATCTATTGCAATGTTTTCAAATTTAATTGAATGAACTAATTATATCACTCCTAATAATTGTTGTAAGACTCTAAATCCCACATTTGTAAGTATATATTATTTCCACTCAAATATTATAGATATATACAGAGTATAGGTTTCCATTAAATCATTATTTATTATATATATTCAAATTAACTAAATTCACTATTAAGTTCGTTTATATTTATTACCAAATATCCATTTACTTTTCCTAATAAATTTGAATCTCATTCATTTAATATAACAAATCAAATTTCCATTCACACCTTATTATCAACCCACAATTTATTGCAATTCATTATCTTAGATAGATTTTATACAATTAATATCAACTTTACATTAAATTTCTATCCAATGAATACTTATTCATCAATCAATTCAATATTTACTTTTCTTTCCCTCTATTTCCAAATTTTCACTATTCCAATTAATCGAAATATAAAATTAAATTTGTAAAATTTTAGTTACCCTTGATCCATCAAATTTCAACATTCTCTTTCATGTAAACAAATAAGATTTCTGTTTCTTCCTAAATTTAAATTAGAAATCCTATAATTTAATTCATTTTAAACATCGAATTTACACGGGTCATTACATTTTGTCAGATTGAATTCTGCAGGCCGTATTCTTCTTCTACTATATGTAGACGATATGATCATTACAGGTGATGACAGTAATGATATTGTGAGTATTAAAGCCACATTGTCTCGTTATTTTGATATGAAGGATTTGGGTCATCTACGTTATTTTTTAGGGATTGAAATAGCTTCCTCAGAAAAAGACTATCTTCTTTCCCAGTCCAAATACACTACTGACATTATTCATCGTGTTGGTCTTATTGATACACGTCATGTTGATTCACCACTTGAGGTAAATGCCTGATATACTCCGACCGATGGGAGTCCTCTTTCCGATCCCACTTTATATCGTTCTATTGTTGGTTGCCTTGTATATCTGACCGTCACTCGTCCAGATATTGCCTATGCTGTTCACATTGTTAGTCAGTTCGTATCTTCCCCTACTTCTGTTCATTGGGCTGCTGTTATGCGCATTCTTCGTTACTTACAAGGAACACTTTATCAGAGTCTTTTGTTCCCATCGACCTCATCTTTGGAGCTTCGTGCCTTCTCTGATGCAGATTGGGCTAGTGACTCAACGGATAGAAAATCCACAACTGGCTTTTGTATATTTTTAGGTGATTCTCTTATTTCATGGAAGAGCAAGAAACAGGATGTTGTTTCTCGGTCTTCCACTGAGGCAGAGTATCGTGCTATGGCCTCCACTACATCTGAGATTATTTGGTTATGTTGGCTGTTGGAGGATATGGGTATTTTGATTTCTTCTTCCACTCCTATGTATTATGACAATAAGAGCGCTATTCAAATTGCTCACAATACTGTTTTTCATGAGCGCACCAAACATATTGAGATTGACTGTCATTTCACTCGGTATCACTTGCTGCATGGAACTATTTCTCTGCCTTTTACTTCGTCATCGACGCAACTTGCTGATTTCTTCACGAAGGCTCACACTATTGAACGTCGTAGATTTTTCATTGGCAAACTCTCGATGCTTTTTGCCGTACCATCGCGTGTTTGAGGGGGGATGTTAGCATATTGATCTATTTCCTGTCTGGGTTGGGCTTTTTAGCGTTTTTATTGTTTATGTTTTCTATCTATATAAACCTATCTCTGTAACCCTAATGTAATCAATCTTTATTTGCTCAGCCGTCTTGCTGAATAATATGAATTATCTTTTTCTTCTTATTTGATTTTACAAACGTTTACAAAACGAGCATATATGTAAATACTAGAGAGACATGCTTTTGTCAAACCATGAAGTTCTAAGATGCTAACGTAATTAAGTTACTACAATTAAAGGTTCAGTTTATCGGTTCATGGGTACAGATTGCAAGGTAATGAGAAAAGGGGGCAAGAAAGAAAAAAACACCCAATTATATAGTTGAACAAGGTACATGCTTAGCAACAGTTTGCAAATTGATCAGGATAAATACTATGTATAATTCATGCTTAAATTAGTTGTAAACGGAAGCAACGAATCGTTTCATGTGTTGCATGTGATGAAGCCCACAGATATATACTACAAATCATATCATTTATAACTGAAACATCATGCATATATATATGGTAAAACGCCCATGTCCAAAACCTGCATGATAAAGCTATAATACAGGACGATCATCTCATATGCAAGTACAACCTTCATGTGTGGAAGGATGAATCACATCTAAAACACTAAAATAACATAGCAAAATCTGTGCGTGCAAAACTAAACAACAAAACTGGAATAGCATCACGGAAGCAGCAACAAAATATAAGAGGAAAGGAACAACCAGAGAGGAATCGAGATAGAACGGGAAGCAGAGTAATCTTGATCGGTATTGGGAACTTGAGAACCGAATCCAGAATTGAAACCTCCTGCATTTGGGGTCAGACCATTTGCCGGAGTTGATCCTCCGATGACTGGAGTTAAACCTCCAATTCCATTGCCAATTGGAGATGTGTTTCCATTTGTATTTGGAGAATTTGTACTAGTTGGAGATGTGTTTGGAGTTTGTTGACCAATTGCTCCTCCTGCAGTGCTGATCATACCAGCAAATGTTATGTGTTTATTTTTCATTAATGCACTTTTTTACACAATGTTGCAAACAATAAGTGTTTTAAGTTCATGTTTCAAGTTCCATGATATCCATTCTATTATGCACATAGAATACGATATGGGACCAAATCCTATTCAATGCAATTTTTTCCATCTATTTTTAAAGTGACGATACCAGTCAACCTTTGTTTTGAATGATTTGAATCAAAAATAATTCTTAATAATAACTCTTTTTAAACAATAGAACTAGAGTTATAAATTTATGCTTGTTCCTTAAGTGAACAGTTATTCTATTAATTCTTTATTCTCAGCCTTTTCACTAACATTTTTGCTATTTAGCCATCTTAAAAAATTTGAATTTTGCAAAGTTCACCCTATTATTAAATTAAATTAAATGCACTTTGCAAAAATCAACACTCTTATTAAATTAAAATTAGGCAAATTCTATTTGAACACTGGAAAATGATGAGTAGCTACCTCTTAATTTCATAAAATTTGGTTGGACAAAAATACCCTCAATTGATTATCTATTTTATATTTTTTTGGACACCACGTAAAGCCGGTATCTAGATTCATCAAGATTGTAAAAATCGCTAAGCGGACGCTAGGCGGTTAGCACAAGCTAGAGACTAATCGTTTAGACGGAAAATGATCGAGGATTAATCGAAGGTATGAATTTTGATAATTCATGTATTTTGAATAATATATTAATATTTTGTTTAGGGTCGAACGAAATAAATTGAAATTTTGGGATTTTGAATGTATTTAAAGTAGCAAAAAGGCAAGACAGTCTAAAACTAGCACACTGATGCTTATACATGGAACTAAACCATAACTAAAGCCCAACTAGTGTCTAAATACATGTTTTAATTCATACATGAGACGGTAAACTTTGTGTAGGCAGATACAGGCAAATCGCTAGACGAGGCCTGGACGGAGGCCTAGAATGATTTTTACAACAATGAGATTCATACATAAGCAAGCAATGCTAGTGTGTGGTTTATGCACCTAACACGCACTTGAACTACGAGGTTTATAGTTATACCTTGTAGTTGCCTACGGAGTAAGTCTTTACACCACACAGGCACTCTAGGTGATACTCAAAAAGGTTTAAATAATAAAATGAGTTATATTTAAGTGAGGGCACTTTGATCAAATTTAATTTTAAAAATTTTCGCGGCTACCAAGCATTTCCTTAGGCTTAAATAGAATTTGGCTTTAAAATTAAATGCCAATGTTCTGTCTAATCAATACCTTTCCTTTCAGTTTCCATTAACCTAAATCTACAATCTAATGGCAACAGTAGCCAATGAGGATGGTCACAGGAATCTAAAACGGTCTTCCACCTCTGTATCATATATGGACCGCCTGCCGCTCTTTTTTCCTTTTTCCACCTTTCCTCTCGCGTCTCCCTCCACGTACAGGTAGTTTTTAATCCCTTTCGTATATGCATTTCACAATTTCGCAATTACTTGCATCCACCGACCTATTTCATTCAATCATTTCAGCTGGCCTACTCAACCCGCAACGATTTTACTACATTGCTTGAGTTTTGACATCAGACTATTTTCCGCTACGATACGCTACAAATGCGAAGAAATAGTTCTCATTTTACCTTAGGGTTCTTAACTCCGGAACGGCAGCCCAAAAATAGCACTATCATGTAAGGCATTTGATATTTTTTAACTTTTCCTGTCATCCATATTGCAAAATTAATGTTCGCAATGTTTGCATAATACGTATACATACACGACTTATTGGCATCCTTAAGTTCAAACTTTGAGTAGCATGGGATATGTTTGTTTTTAAAGGATGAAATATACTAATATCGACCATAATTGTTATAGTAAAACTATGAAGTTTCTTCGTTGTTCACCCTTAAATAGCTGTGCAATATGAATTCAGCTGTTCCACCTATATGAAATTTCATACTAGCATAGGTATACAGCTAAGATTGTTCTTTTGGCTTGCGTACTTTTTTCAGCTGTTGTAAACATGTGAAATATCATGCTACCATAAATACATAACGCTCTGCCTAAAGTAGACTCAAAACCTCATATAACCTTGATTATCTTTAACAAATAAGATCATGTTGTTAAATTTTGGTGATACAAAATCACAAATAGAAGAAAACAAACATGCAAAAGGGAAAGTAATCACGTTTGTTCATTATGGAAATGCATAAATAATTGGATTGCATTTGAATGAGATGGCAAGGAATATATGCATGCGCATTTTGTGGAATAATATATATGCAAAATGATATGCATATTTTTTCTTTCTTCGTAATCGCATTGCTTTGAAATTATTTTCTTCCATCTTTGGAACGAGTGAATTACTTATTATATTTGCGCGATTTGTTACCATTGTAATTTGTCTCCATTATCTTCTTATCATATTTTGGTAATTTGATTGATGATTCACATGAATTTATGTTGGCTATATATTGAGGGTAGACTTCATTGTAAACTCATCCTGGTATTCAGCCAGTGATCCCCAAATGGTGTGTCTCTTCTTGTTATCCCTAATTTAGGGCTTTGATATGTAAACTCTTATCTTGTAATCTCTTGTAATTCTCTCAAGTGTAATAAATTCTCTGTCCTTTGGACTGGACGTACACTATCTAGATAATGGTGGAACCAGTATAAATATTGTGTGTCTCTTTTCTTTCTTTTTTATAGTTATTTGCTATTTATTTGGAGTAATGAAATAACTGCTGCTAGATTGGGTGATGTTCAAATTGGCAAATATAGATCCTGTTTATTGTCTTTCCGCATATGTGCAATTTTTGCACAACAAATGTTTGGTTTCTCGGTCTGCATGTTGTCTTTTGCCTCATTTTGTTTTCATTGAAGATATTTTAGTTTCGTTAAAAAGAGCCGTCCATACTAAATCAACTCATATTTATATTATATAACTTTATACTTTCCCATTGTTAACAGTATTTTGTTAAGATGAATTTCAAGTACTTTTTTCTGAACTTTCGTTTTCTTACCGATTCTCAAATTTTTAGTTTTGAATGTTGACTATTATCCTGAAAACGAGCCTTCTCATTCCGCACTTTGAATTTAGAATTAAAAGGCTTCCATACCTAAGAACTGATCCTTTGCAAAGCATTTTTCAATTTTGTATTTTTCATTTTATAAATTTATAGCATAGTTTGGTTTTTAAATTTTCTAATTATGAATACATAACTTCATATAACCTTGACGATTTTTAACAGATAAGAATATGTTTGGTTTCTCAGTCTACGTGTCATGTTGTCTTTCACCTCATTTTGCTTTCATTGAAGATACTTTAGTTTCATTAAAAGGGGCCGTCCATGCTAAATTAACTCATCTTTACATTATACAACTTTGTACTTCCCATTGTTAATATTATTTTGTTTTTATGAATCTCAAGTAATGCTTCTTTTTTGTTAACTTTCGCTTTCATACCGATTCTCAAATTTTAAGTCTTGACTGTTAACTATTACCTTCAAAACGAGCCTTTTCATTCCCCACTTTGAATTTTGATTTAAAGGGCTTCCGTATGTACATACTGAACCATTGCAAAACAATTTTAAATTTTGTAATTTTCATTTTATAAATTTATGCTTCTAGCCACAATTTTTTTTTTTTTTAAAGTTATGAATGGGGTTTTTTTCACCATTTTTATGGATAATTTAACATTTTACCCATATTAAGCACATTGTTTTCCACTTTCTCCTGTCTGTTGTACATGGTTTTGAAAATACTACTACGTATGTGCTTTGGCATCTTCATATGTACATAACGCAGTATGACCATTAAAACTACTTGCTCCATATTCATTACAAACCTCTTTCTTTTATATTTCAGTTTGGATCAATGTTTGCATAAAGATACAAACACCATTGTCATTTGAAATTTGACTACAGTACCTGGATACATAATCCAATCCAAACTTATTTATACCAACAACAAAAACACATCATTTTAGCTAAAAATTTCAGTACACGATATTCACTCCGATTTTACACTGTGATTTGCTTAAAAAGGCTGAAGGTAGGACAAAAGGTACAAAGAGCGCAAATATGCAAATATGTTGATATACTTAAGTTGTTGTTTCCTGTGTTTGCAGTAATAGTTATATTTTGAATTTTATTTTATGTCTTCATTTCAAAGATTAAAAAGGTTGCATGAAATGCGTATGCTGCGATGGAGTTGCGGTCATACAAGAAGAGACCGAATTAGAAATGACGATATACGTGGAAAACTTGAAGTAGCACCAAGTGAGGAGAAGCTAATTCAATATCGCTTAAAATGGTTTGGACATCTCCAACGAAGACCGTCCATGGCACATGTGCGCGTTGGAATTATAGGCCGCGTCGTTTTCTCAAAGAGAGGTAGAGGTCGACCAAGGCTGACATGAGAGGAAGTAGTTAAAAGGGACATGAAGGATTGGAATACATACAAAGAGCTGGTAACGGATAGGAGCGGGTGGAAGTTAGCGATCCGCGTACCAGAACATTTTAATTATTAATTATTGTTGTTGTTATTATTATTATTATTATTATTATTATTATTTTACATTTGTATTTCTATCTTTATTTTTATTTTTAATTAGTCACTATTATTACTAATTTACTTATTTGACTTTATTTTATTATTGCTATTGTTATTTTTATTATTATAACCTTTAAATTACTCTTGTCACTTTAGTTTCGGGTTCCATCTCTAGCCGATTCCAACTTGTTTGGGAAAAATGACTTTGTTGTTGTTGTTGTTGTAGTATTTCAAAGATTAAATAGGCGTCTTTAATTTTTAGAGAATTGAGTGGAGTTCAAAGACTTTCATAGATTAAGTGTTGATCTCCTACAAAATAATGTTAGATTTTTTTATTTTAAATTTTAAGAATTTTTACTTTAAGGAGTGTCGGATTTTGTATTTTAAATTTTAAGAATTTTTACTCTAAGGAGTGATGAGTTTACGCAAGTGTTCTACTCCTTTTGCACACCCATGTTCTTTGGAAGTGTTTACTATTTTTTAGGATCAAAATTTTAAGGAAATATCTTATATATTGTAACCATGCCTTTATTAGCAGAAGTATCTTATATTATACTATTAACAGTCATAAACTGACTATTACCCATGTAATTTTCATCAATATACTCGATATCATCAAGTTAAATACCACCTAAATATTTTTAAAAATTTTCTGCATTATGACTATATGTGGACTGCTTGAATTTGTATTTTATTCCCAACTGATTAATTTTGTGACTCTACGAATCGTCTTGGTAAGCTGTTATCGATTTTTTATTGAAATTATTGTACTCAATTCATCATTCGTTTACCTATCAACTTCTTAAAGGACATATCTATTAGAATTCAACTGTCCAAAATTTTGAATGAGGTTTTGAAATAGATATTGTTGAATCTTGAGATTGTTGACAAACATGCCAATTCAACTACTACAACTATTGCTGCGACTTTAGTTTACGTCTCCTACGAAAGCATGATAGATTAGAGCCTTCCCTAGGAATCTTTCTTTTAAAATAAGATGCAGCTCATTTTGGTGTTGATAAAGAAAAAAGTTTAACTGATGTTCTGGATTTATGAATTCCACGGTACAGATTATTCATAATTTGATTTTTTGTTGAAACTATAGTACTTTTCAATGGATTGTTTTCAACTTAGAAGATGTTTAGCTTTCAATCTTCAAATTTCAAACCAAATAATGTGTGGGCCACCGCAAGTTCGGTTAATGTTTTCTTTCAATCACATTTTTTGTTTAGTTATTAATTTTGTTAAAAAAACTCTTAGTTTGATTATCCTTCGAGATATATATATCTTATATTGCACAATCTGGTAACATGTTTGACATTCTCAATCATTCTTCAACAAGTAATGATTTATCTATTCAAGTTTCTATTACCTTTCCGTGAAATTGAAAGATCAAGTATGATTGATTAATTATTGTGTTTTTAAGTACGGAAAATATTGAGATATACATCCTATATGGCAAAGTTATTTAAGTAATATTCAGTTATACATTATCATTGATGCCTACTATATTGTTCAATGCATCCTTTTGTTCATCATGAATGTTTTAATGATGTATGAATATTACTTCTAGTCATATATATATATATATATATATATATAGTGCAGCGGTTTGTTCCTTTCCCGTATTAATACCTTTTTAACTTCCAATTGTGTATAGTGACAGTGCTATAGGTTTTCCCAATACTAAGATATCGAAGTCTTCCTTAGAGCATCTCCAGATGGGGATGGCAATGGGGCGGGTCGGGATGGGTTTTTTATGCCCCAGTCCCACCCTAGGTTTTTTAAACCTTGCCCCAGACCCGCCCCGTAGATCCGGTGTGGGTCTGAACTTTTGTTCCGTACCTGAAACCTATACGGATCAGAGTAGACTCACCCCGCCTCAAGATCCGGTGAAGCATTACATATTCAAAATTATGTATTAATGTATATATATTTATTTATTTTATTTGTAAGAGAGATTGTCACTAAATGATAAGACAAATATAAATATCAATGTGTTCACAATGACAGGTAAAGTAATAAAAATAAGGTATATGATACCGGTTCAAGAAAAACATACATATGTTATTATATAATTATTAGTGATGCAACTTAATATCATAAAAATTATATAACTTGTTAAATGAAACATTAAAAAATCCATGTTACGACCGCTTATGTATAAAAGGATTAACAAACCATCATTATCGTAATAAATCAATTTTATGAAATCTCAGTAGTGCGAGTCGGATTGGGGCGTATCGGCCAAGTCCCAACCCGACCCTAGACTCAGAGCTCTTAAGAACGTGTCATGAGTTTACCCGTCCCGATGATCCAATGTGACGGATCTATCGGGTTTAGACCCTAGACCCGTCTCATTGTCATCTCTATCTTCAGCAATGTCTATTGAGCAAGAAATGGGAAGAATTCTCATTTTTATTTTCTTCCTCGCGCTCTAATAGTGGAAATTTGAGCATGGGGAAGAAAGAAAGTGGCGTTCTTCATTTTTTTACGAACGTTGATTCCTAAAAGGCTTTGAGAAAACTGTTTATTCTTTAAGTGGTTTTTTGAAAACCGTTCAGGTATAAATAATTTTTTTGATCTACACTACACTAGAGCAAAAATACCCTAAACAGTTTTTTGAACACCGTTTAATACATTTCTTTTTTTAAAAAATCAAACTCACATTCAGAATTCTTACCATCTTTTTTCTTCATCCTCACGTTAAATATAGCTCCTCTTCTTTAGATGCTCTTATATTCCAATATATTTACTTACTTTTTATTTCTATTTAAAGTGCAGTAGGTAAGTACTATTTGTTTCCGTTAACTGTTACCCGTTCTTTAAAGTTTAAATGTGCACATAGAAATCAACTATAGTCTATGAATGTTTAAAATACTTTCTGGTTGATCTTAATTTTTTTAACAAATATAGAACATTTCTTATATATATGTATAACATGTATGTTTGTATGTATCATGCGTTCCGTATAAAATGCTTAAATAACAACTTGACAAAGAACCTTTGTTTAGAAATATAGGAAAGTGTTCCCATACATGATAGTTGGTTTGTTGCAAAATAAACCACCGATTGTCACACTAGGTAGTATTGCAAAATATATAGGCTACCAATCACAATAAAACACATAATGTTACATAATAATATAATAAGTTGAGTACATGTTGATATCAAAAGTCATCTCATATGGTGATCGTTCTTCGACAAGTCAATACTTTGTAGATTAGAACATTTCTTATAGTACACTTTCTGGAACTATAGGTTCTAGCCTCCATTCAAACATTATCCTTTACTATTGGCGTCAGAAGATATGCGACCAAATTATGCAAGCAAGATGGCTTCAGCAAGACGAACAAGATGTCTTTTAGGGCGGTTGAGGAAAGAAAAACCAAAAAAGAAAAGGAGTACGGTGCATTACCCAAGTGACATATGTGAGCACAAACGGTATTGCTTACAATTGCACAAATGGTGACTTATGGGAGTGCACTGGTTCAAAAACCCCAAACATTGTGCGGTCTGCATTTTAGGTACTTGCTGCTTTCGATATAGCTTCACTTCCTTAAATTACATTTAGTTTGCACTAACATCATCATAATTACAACTATATCAGATCAATGATAAGTCGATATCGAAGAAATCTTCGCATTAGAAGGAGAAAATATGTCATTTTAGCATTTGTTAAATTAGGTAACATGGTTTACTGGACTACTAGAAAAGGTTGCACCTTTAATTGAAATTACTTCATTACGTACCATATTACTCTTTAGTTTCGTATATTTGCTTGCCTTCTCACAGGAAGAACACTGTACAGCAAGAGAACAATGTGTCGTATCCACATCAGCACTCTATCCTAAAATTTATTAAAGCCCTATACATATTCATGACAACTATCATCTGCAAATCGCCGTACAAAGGTAACCGTGTTATTTGTACTACGCATTTTTCTCTTCTATTGGTCAGGCACAACATTTGCTAACAATTTGTTCTCCCTTAACTACATTGTTTATAGCAACATGTACAAAACATTTCAACAATTTCATTGCTCCTCTAATTAATAATACATTGCGTATACAATACCAAAAATTCTTTACCGACTTATTAACATCGAGTAGGCTGTCAACTAAATATTTGTTTCAATATAAGGTGTGACTCATCTTTACATAAACGTTAGTATTTTTTCTCCCGTCTTACTTCACACCATAAGTAGCTATAGTTAGGAAAAGATAACACCACCAAATTGGTATATCCACTTATAGCACTTCTATAATGGAAAAAACTTAATGTGGTTCAGGCCAAGCTTTGGTTTAGAGTATTCCGTGGTTTAAAAAATTGGATCACTGCTTTTCCAAACTGAAACTACTATAACATGGAATTCACAGGTGGGTTAATGTCGAGTTTCAAGAAAATGGTGGAAAAATTTTCTCTTTTTTTTTTTTAATAATTCTTTCTTCCCATCATTTCCGAGTATCTCTTCTTCTCAAACACGTGTTTCTAAAAATCTTTCTCCTACTTCCTATGCCGATGTGGTTAAGACTAAAAATAACTTTTCTGTTCACAAACGCAACTCTTCTTTTATCCCTATTCACAAAAAAAATTTGAATATAAAATCTCAAAATCTCCGCTTCAGGTGCGGAATGGCAAATCATAGAGCGAAAAATTGTCGCAATGGTCTTATGTGCTTTTACTGCAATAGATCTGGGCATCGATCTTCGAATTGCCCTAATCGAGCAAGATCGCAGGAAGATAGAGGGAAAGGGATTGTATTCAGAGACAATGATTCCTTGAAGAAATCAGCGGAAATTTCTAGAAATAATGGGGTCGATGCTAATAAATCTTATGGTATTGTTATTGACAATTCGGATGGTTTTGCTAAAGCCTACAAGAAATGTAGAAGATGAGTAATTATCACAATTATTCAAGGTAAATTCACGATCCAAGATATTGTCGATCTTCTTACTTTTTACTTTGGCAACCATAGTTGGGAAATAAAGAAGTATAATCGAGAATTCAAGTTTCTTTTTCCAAGCTTTAGTCTTGCTATGGATGCTGCGATGAGAAATGTTTTGAAACTTTCTAATAAGACGATTAGACTGAGACTTTGGAGTCTGAATGAAGGAAAAATTGAAAGAAATTACTCAGTTAGTACTTGGATTCGGCTTGTAGATTTACCAGATGTATGTTGGGAGCCGGATATTTTAGAAGAAGTTGTTAGTGGGTTTGGCCTCTTCGTTAATATGGATTTTGCTGAAGGTGACAAATTCGATTATTCTTATTTGGATATAAAGGTAGAAAGAGATATTAATGTGTCTATCCCTAGTACAATAGAAATTTCTATTGGAAATGTTTGCTACATTGTCTCAGTTAAGGAAACTTCTACAGAAAATGATCTGAATTTTCATGCATGGAGTCAAACTCACTTTGGACCTAATAATAGTATGCTCTGGAGGGAAAAAGAGAATTTTGATAAGAAATTGGAGGGTAAAAGTAATCTGATTGACCTTGAAGTGAGTGGTAATCAGGTTACTGTTACTCATATTTCAGACAGCAGTAGTAAGAGATCGGGAAATTGTTTTGCTGCACATGTAGTTGATCCATTCTTGATTCCTGATAAAGTGTATACTGAGGTGACTATTTCTGATTCAAGTGACCGGAATGTTTTCAATTCTAAAGATCCAGACAATGTATATGTTGAAGATGCTGTCACGGATTCAGATGATGTCAATGCTGTGGTTTTTCGTGCTAATAATTCAGATGAAGTTAGGGATTTTCTCAAAAATATTGGACTGGTGGTAGCAGGTGGAGCTAAAAACGATGTTGCAGTTCAAGAGGCGGTCTATGATGAACCCAGTGTGGAAATTGTTGAAGTAGAAAAGAAGCATATTCCTGTTGTGGAGCTTAGTGATAATTTAAGTAAAAATGCAAATGTTGCTTTCAACAATGTGCGTAGAAGTGCCAGGCTATTGGGTCGGAAGAGGATACTCTTAAGAAAGCCAATAAAAGAGCAGGAGTAAAAGCTTTGGAGCATGTTGCATCTTCAAGTAAGTCTTCTCATCTTTTTTTTGGAAGTGTTCATGTTCCAGCTGCATTAAATACTCTTTCTTCTGAACAACTCTTTGATATGGCTAGAAAAATTGGTTTTACTTTTCAAAATGGCATAATGGATATGGAAAATTTCAAGTCATTGGAGTTACTAAGGGTCTCCAATAATACATGAAGATCTTAACATGAAATGTTAGGGTCTTGGCACTCCCCAGAAATGTGTCAGAATAAAGAACATGGTTAAATCATTATGTGTGGATGCAGTGTTATTTCAAGAAACTAAGATTGCTGATTCCTCTATTTTCAATTTTAACATGCTAGGTGGAAATTTTATTGATGGCTGGAGTGTTGTTAATGCCATGGGTAGCAAAGGTGGATTGTTTGTTGGATGGAGGGAGGATAGATTCAGGATTATAGAAGAATACAAATTTGTTAATGTTCTGCATATTAAATTGGAGAATAGGAGAGATGTAAGCTATTTCTTCATATCAAATGTTTATGGTCTTTGTGATAAAAATGATAAATATGTTTTCTGGAATTGTTGTTCTGATTTATTGAAAAAGGTTAATGGACCTTGGACCATTGGAGGTGATTTTAATGTTACTAGATTCCTTGGAGAAAGAAGTGGGAGAGAAGCAAGTTACTCAGAAATGTAGAAATTTTGTGGTTTTGTTGATGAATGTAGTTTAATTGATCTGCCTATGTGTAATAGAGCCTACACTAAAGCAATGGGCAAAAGAATCCTATAATGGCTAGATTAGATAGATTTTTAATCAATTCACGATGGGATGATAAATTTCTTTTTTCTATGCAATATGGTAATGCTAGAATTCTTTCTGATCATTGTTCGGTAATTTTAGACTGCAAGGATGAGGTGAAATTCAAGAAGATTTTTAGGTTTGAGAAAATGTGGTGTCTGTAGAATGATTTTGATGATTTTGTTAAAGAAAAATGGATCAGTTTTAACAGTCTGGATAATTCTGCTAAAAATATAATGTTTAAGCTCAATTCTTTAAGGAATTGTATCAAACAATGGAAGAAAAGCAACTTTGATAATTTGAAAGATAAGAAGTTAAACCTGAATGAAGAGATTTTGGCTCTTAACAATAAGGAGGAATCTATGGGTTTATCTCAGGTAGATTTGGATGATCTTAATTCTAAAGAGAAGGAATTACTGAAAATCATAGATCAAGAGGAAATCATGTGGAAACAGAGATCTAGAGTTAATTAGCTTAATCATGGTGATGCTAACACAGCATATTTTCATAAAATAGCCAATGAAAGAAGGAGGACTAATTACATAAATAACATCATTATTGAGGGAGTGGAGGAATATGATCAAATTTTTTTTTTGAATAAGTTCTCTGATTATTACAAAGAATTATTTGGTAGTGCTCAAGAGAAATTTACTTCAATGAATTGGGATTTAATGTTCGATGACAATGAGAATGTGGACTTGAATTGTTTAGAGCAAGTATTTACGGAGGAGGAAATTTGGCAAGTTGTTAAAGATCTTCCAGCAGATAAGGCTCCCGGACCAGATGGTTATCCTACTTTTTTCTTTCAAAGATATTGGTATACCATTAAACCAGATGTTGTTGCCCTCTTCAATGATCTTTATATGGGAAATTTAGATTTTAGTTATATGAACTATGCTTTTATTATTTTACTGACTAAAAAGGAGGGAGCTAATGATGTTAAAGATTTTAGACCCATCAGTTTACTGAACTGTATCACTAAGATTATAACCAAAGCATTAGCTAACAGACTCAGGGGTTTAATGAATTCTCTCATTCTCAACAGCCAATCTGCTTTTATTAGAAACATAAATATTATGGAAAATGTTGCTATGGTGCAAGAAGTGGTTAACTATTGCATACAAGAAGATTTGCCTTCTGTGATTCTGAAATTAGATTTTTCAAAGACTTTTGACTCTTTGAACTAGGATTTTCTTTTAGATGTATTAAAAGCTAGAGGTTTTGGTAGTGCTTGGTGTAGATGGATCAGAGGTCTTTTGAATAGTGAGGTTTCATCTATTTTGTTGAATGGAATGGAAGGCAGGAAAATTAAGTCTAAAAGAGGTTTAAGACAAGGAGATCCTCTTTCTCCTTTGTTATTCAACATCGCAGTTGATATTTTTGCAAGATTAATTAGAGTTGCTGTTAGAAATGGAATGTTAGAATCTTTTGGTAATTCTTTTGTTACTGGTGGTATATCTTCATTGCAATATGCTGATGATACAATCATATTTAGTTCTCCCAAACCTCATTTTATCATTACACTAAAGCTTTTACTGTATGGTTCTCAAAACCTGTCAGGATTGAAAATCAATTTTAATAAAAGTTTAACTATGGCTGTGGGTGGGTCAGATTTTAATATCCAAGAGATTGCTTCGACTTTGAATTGTAGAACTGGTAATTTTTCTTTATCCTATTTAGGAATGGTTATCAAACCTAAAACCCTGAAGTATGAAGATTGGTTACCATTGATTGACAAAATTGGGCAAAGACTAGCAAAATGAAAATGTCATACTTTATCTAGAGCAGGAAGATTGATTCTATTAAATTCAGTTCTCACTTCATTGCCTTTATATTGGATGTCTTTATATAAATTTTCCAAATGGGTCATCGACAAAATAGATACTATTAGAATGAATTTTCTTTGGAAAGGATGCAGAAATGAGAGTTCTGTAAAGAATTTAGTAGCTTGGGAGATTGTATGCAAATCCAAAAATCAAGGTGGTTTAGGGGTAAAAAACCTGCAGGAATTTAATTGTGTTCTTCTATGTAAATGACTTTGGAAAATTTTTGAAAACAATAATTCACTTTGGAAAACTTGGGTTGAAAATAGATACTATTCTGGTAATTTTAACACCGATGTTTTCTCCTTGCATCGAAGTCCAAAATATTGGTAAGAAATTATCAAATTTGAACCTATCTTCAAAATTGGATTGCATTGGCAATTGGGTAATGGTGACAGAATTCTATTCTGGCATAATTCTTGGATATATAATATTCCTTTAAAGAATATTTTCCCTGATCTTTATAACATATCTTTGAATCAAAATGCTAGAATATGTGATCTTTATTATAAAGACTGTAATGAGCTGAAATGGATTCTCAGTTTCAACAGAACATTGGCTGGAGATGGATAATGTTAGCTGGAATTTAGAAAAGAAGGAAAAGTTCAGTGTTAGCTCAGTTTACCCACTACTAAATTTTGGTGGCATCAAGGTGAAATACAACAAAGCTTTATGGAAGATGCATATACCACCCAAAGTGAAGTTGCATATGTGGGTTTCCATTAATAATAAGCTGAATACTAAAGTTCTCTCGGTCCATAAAGGTTCAAGGATAGAGTCGAAATGTCTATTCTGTAACTTCAGAGATGAAGATATTAATCACTTATATTTCCAATGTCCTTTCACCTACTTACTCAGAATTAAATGTTTTCAGATGCTTCATATTCACCGTCCTTATTTTTTTAATCAGTTTTGGTATTGGGAAGAAGATATAAAACAGGTTTCTAATAAAATTGATAAAATATTATCAGATTTTATAACTATGAGTGTTTCTTGGCATTTATGGAGTGAAAGGAATAGTAGATGCTTTAATAATAAAAATAAAACTTTTGATGCGCTTCTCAGAACTTCGATTTCTAATATTTCTTTCTGGATAGGTTATGCATATTCTTCTGGGCAGGAATGGAAAGCTATGCTACTTGAGCTGCAGAAGAGGGTTAGAGAGAGTATGAATTCAATTGGGAAAAAGAGTGGTGTGCAGAAAGAAGGGAGACGAAGCTACTTGAAGAGCTGCAGATGTTTCTTCTTTAGTCATCATGCAGTCTTATTGTACTTTTAATTAACTTTGTAATATTCTGTAATGGGTATGTACTGGGTATTTCAAACTATGTAATGGGTATATGATATTTTGGATGTACACCCTATGTATAAACTAGGGTATGTTTTGGGCTGTATGTACTGGGTAGGCTTTGGTTTGTAAATAGAACGTATGAAACTACTTTTTAATGTGCTGTCATATTATGATATGCAATTTACTTACCTAACATGTAAATTACCTTTTACTCTTTTGCAGAAAAGCATAATTCCTTTTACTCTTTTGCAGAAAAGCATAATTCAAGGAGTTAGGCTGTGAAGAAAACATTAATACCTCAGAGATGCAAACAACTAAATATGTATAAGGATGTTTTGATATCTGTTTCGGTTTGTTGTTTAGTCATGATGACAAATTTCGATGTCTCCGATATATCACATAAAGCGTATATTAAGATTGTTACTGTAGATTCTATGTTTACTTCTTTATTCCGTTTAATGTGATTTAATATGAGGTCTCCCATTCAGTTTTGGTCTATGACTAAAGTTGGTATCAACAAAAAGGGAGTATAAATGGAATAGAATTGTTCATCAATTATATTATTGTGCGTAGTTGTTGCTATTATAAAATAATTAGGTTTCCAGTTTTACCATACCTATGTTATTAGTGTATTTATTATCAAAATCACCGATGGTTTAGAACAGGGCTACCTACATAACGATTCGTTTGCTCTGTAAGTACAAATATTTTAATATAAAAACAAATCTACTATGGCATGCGTTGTTGGAAAAGCTTCCAAAAAACATGGTTAAACATTTAATACGTTTAGTTAAACAAATATTTTTTCCTATCATAATGAAGGCCTACAACTAAACAGAAGCATTAAATCAAATCACAATTGTCATATTAGGGTCGGTTTAATCCACAATTCAAAGACTGGTCTGTTTGGTTAACAACGTGTCTTTAATAAAATGATATATTTTGTAAATGTGGGTTTTCCTTCATTGCAAGTCCAGCTCCTCTTCATTGTTAGCATGTTTGATCCCAATAGTGAAATGATGGGGGCCCATATTCGTTAATTACATAATGTTACAATAAGCAATATTATTGATAGATTTTTTTTCTTAACCATTTGCTTTTAGTCAGTAATTAACAGCTATTAGGGAAAGATCATAATTTATACCATTTATTAACCATTTTTCACCTATCTTTTTTCTGTTGTGTTTTGTACTTTTTGGATTTTTAACCCACTCTTTTAAGCGGTTTTACAATGGCTAAACATACATATGGACCTCCACATAAAATTTTAGCATCTTCAAATATTTATCACTTTTAGTGCTAATATACTGACACTTACTTTTATTTATATATTTTTCTACATTCTAAACCTGGTCATAAAACTTTTCAGTTTTCACTTTGATATTGCAAATTTGGCTATTCGGATCTTCAACTATCCCAACTCTCGGGTTCACTAAGCATCTTTTATTCCAGTTCTTTTTACTTGCTCATTATTGGTAATATCTTCCTATCCTACTGCATTTACTTAAAGCCACATCATCGTTTACATCAAAAAATGAAAGGGATCCTATTGCCATACACGGAAAAAATATCATAGTACATTTATCACATTTCAACTGTTCCTACAAATTTATACAGACGTAGCATTTTGGCAAGCACCTGTCTGCATAGCACGGATTGAACTAGTTAGGAACAATAGTTATTTAATTTGTATTCTTAAGATATGGCAGCAGGAAGAGATTTTTATGTGCCCTTCAACACAAAATATATAAAGACCGGTACCATTTTGCAAATTGTTAACCCTTTCGTAATAGTTAAATGGATTTTCTAACATTAGCAAATTTTGGTTTATTTGAATGTCTGACTGAATAATAACCGAGCCAAACATTTATGTACTTGAAATAAATCATGCATATTCAACCATTTTTCTTTATATTTGAAAAAATAAAGATATTAGTAAAACATTCATACTGAATTAAAACTATTTTTTTTTAAAACATCTTTCAGCCATCTTTAGATCATAGTATACAAATTCTAAGACCCGATCATTTTTCTTTTCTTCATAATTTGTTATTTATTGAATCAAATATGAAAGTTAGTTCAAGACAATCTTCATTTCATCTAGTTGCCATTATATAATTCTATGTTGTTGTCTAAAATTTAATATGACTCAAAGATGTCGTTTTATTTTCATAATTTTTAACCTTATTTACTTGGGCCTCCATATTCTGATTTATCAATCCCTCCATTTCATAGAAAGTAAATAGATTACTAATACTAATTTATATGGCCAATCCCATTTATTTGAAAGTAAGACAAGGATGACAAAGAAAAATTTGTACAAATGGCGATTCGAGCAGCTCAAGCGGGTGCTGGAAGGTGCAAATAGTAATGAGGAACCAACTAATGATGGTTGGAGAGAAGCAATGATGTTAGTTACATAGATGTGAAAAATAATCAAATGACCGGAGATGTTTTAAGATGTAAATTTTGAAAAGTGAGGTATATCAAACTTTCACCTTTTCAAATTATGCTTGAAATCAAATGCTAAAATTTTAATTTTTTTAACAATAAACGATTACTACTGTTAATATAACAGTGTAAAGCATGGATTGGGCCTTTGTTACTATATACATTATTCTTGCTCACAAGACAAAGTAAAAGGGATCCTGAACTTTTTCCTTATATTGTTAACGCACAGCTTCAAACATAAATAATCTAGAGATGAAATAGAACAATAGCTAATATTCTATCTAAGTGCAGACTCATATACAACGATTGTATAATTGCTAATTCTAAAATGAAATAGAACAAATTCTGAAAGGAAGCGCTTTCCTTACCCTACAAGTAATAAATACTATGTTGGAATAAATTCCATGTAAATGGTAAAGAAACAAAGTCCACGTTCAATATTTAATAGTTGTGCAAGTACAATCCCTTACACAGAGTAACATTAATATGAGTTTTTCTTTCCTTTACTTACAATTATGTAAGAGTATCATTGTTCTTATTTAATACATGGGATATGTTAATTCCAATGTAAATTATAGTACATTCCATAATATTATTTGCATTGAGAAAACTGTAAATTGACCCCTTGTAGTGCACTATATGTGTTTTATGTTCAGCAGAACGATCAAGCACAATAACAACATTAATTTGAAAATATCACATACCTTGCAGATGAAGGGAATGTACATGATCCATAACCTACAGAAAATTCATTACAAAGTCAATCAACACGCTGTAACCGAAATTCATGAAATTAAATTGCAACACATGCTAAGAAAACAGTTCCTACAATCCTTTGAACACAAAAGTTATCTTTAACCCATCAGTGAGTTGGGAGCAATCGAGAGCAAACCCAACCCCAATTTTTATGTCCAGTGAAGATCATGCTCCAATTTGAATTAAACTCGTCCTACCTCGTTGTTTTGAGTCGGCGACTTGTTGGGCTGACTCTGTAAGATCGGAAAAATGTTCACTAAGAAACATTTGTATAATCCTCAAAAACAACCCTATCAATCTTCGAGAAACAATAACCAAAACTTTACGCTTTCCAGCTGTCCCTCGATATCCGTGCACAAACCCAAACCCTCAAACCCCCAAATTCCAAAAATAAAGCACTATTTCTTAGGAAAAAATGGAAATTACTTGGATCGGTGATGGAAATAGTAGCAGTTCCACCGAAATCACAACTGCCGGGAGCAGCACGAGACCGCTGAAAGAAGCTATTGAAAGCGTACGACGCGTGCGACTGCAATGTGTTGGGCAAGAAGCACAACCCACTCGGCTGCAATGGCTGGCAGTCGGCTACTCCTATTCCGCAAGCGTAGTCCAGCGCTGATTGAAGAGCAACGTTGCTTGCTTCGCTTCTCGCTATGCACCATTGCGATGCTGCCACGTGTTTTGTCTGTGTGGTCGATGTTATGGTTATGACGAATAAGAGGAGCAGAAATGGTGGAGAAGAAGGCATAATGTTGGAACTTCGACGGAATTTTGTTTCCTTTTTCTTTTTCTTTTATGTGGTTTTATTCCGCGAATAACTTTGTTTTCTTACTTTTTGAAATGTGCAGGTGGATGTTTTGAATGTTGGGAGTGCGCGATCGGATTTACTTTGGACCATTTTGGCCTTTGCGGTTTGGTGTTTTAGTCGGAAGAAATTAGGAGATTATGAGGGATTTGCAGGGGTATTTGGATTCAGTTTGTTTTATACAGGGGTACTTGGATTCACATTTGTACTACGGAGCCCACCTAGCATTTTGAAACCGATCCACGAGCCTTGTCACGATTTTGTGTATTTTTCTTAGATTATGATAGAAGCATCATAGTAATGGAATGAGAAAAAAGAAGAAGAAAAAATTATTTCTTTTAAGTCATATCTAGCTTAAGACTTGAACTAATTTGGTTTATTCCTTTTTTTTTCATTTTTTTTTTCTCTCCCCATTTTGTACAAATTAAATAAGATGTTTTCACGGTCGAATTAGATTTTCATTGGTTTATCCCTGACGTTTTGTATCATATGATATACATTATTCTCGAACCATAAGTGAATTATGATGCACGGTTAACCATGGCTCGAACATAATTCAACGTGAACCAATGATCCTAACACTATTTATAAGCTAGAGTAATATTATTTAGGTTGACCACCAAAAATGAATTAACATATTATTATTTTAACTGTCTTAGCCTTTCATGGTAATGTTCACAATTGAATGATCGTTAAGTTAAATTGAGGGTTTGACAATAGACTAATCTTTCAAGCATGGATTAATCATAGATTAGACTTTTCTATAAACTCGTGTGCCTTTCAATAAATTTTTAGATAATTTATATAAATTTTCTTTGGCGGTGTATATAATAATAGAAATTCAATTCTTAATTTAGAAGGCAATGACGATGGCGGTATTCAATTTTCAACGAAAATATCGTATTATTTAACATGAACTCATCCATAATTGTGAAACACATTTATGTATTTGTAATAATGTAATATGAAAATAACCGCTTATATGCTTAGATGTGGCGGTAAACCTAACTTGATGCCTAAGTTGCCAGCCTTTCACAGCTATTTGGTAGGATCTAGTTGGACACCTATAAGCCTAAGTTAATACAGTAGTGAATACGAGACACTCTTGCAAATATTATATGAAACCCAAGTCATTTTACAACAAAATCTTTCAATGTTTATTAGTTCGAATTTTCTTTTAGTGCGAAACACATTTATGTTATTGATTAAATTTCTAACCAACCTTGGATTGATGACTAAAATGGGTCTTTAGTGAAATTTTTTAACTACAAATATTGTTACAAATGAAAAATGTGGAATAAATATGAATAAAGAGCGGTGTAAGCATGTGAATAACACATGATATGGAGTGATTCAATTTAGAAGAGATCTATTTCCACAATAGCTTTTTATGTTTTCGATTTGTAGTATATTCAATTACATGAGTAAAGATTAATGGCTTCTTCGAGAGCCCTAAGCAAAAAATGAGTAAAAACAAAAAAAGGTTTGATCATTTTACATGTGCATGGGTTCTTCTATTCATAACCATGGAGACCATGCTTTGAAGGACTTGAATTGATGATTTGGATGCATATTTCTTTAGAGCCGATGATTATGTTATATGACTCAAATATGACCTACCTGCATGTCATGTGGTTTAAATGATTCAGATAAAATGTTAGGTGGTGGGGCATATAGCAACATGCTTTCGTCAAAGGGTTGATAAGGTACACAAGTGGTTGTTGCATAGTGGTGCACTTTATCAGAGGAGCAATACAGTTTCTTACGTTTGTTAGAGGGACGATACGTTTTCATCGAATTTTTTTGCTGTCATCTTCTAATAGGTCCCTATTTGTATATGACAAAGCAAGGCAATCAGAAAGGTTGGTCGAGAAAGAGTTTGGATGGGAAAGAGCATAATCAGACAGTGAACATGGATGTGTAGGCAGATTTATGATTTGGCTTTATATGGGCAGCTAATATGGAAGGGGACAGCCCAAGAGATGTCTGAAGAGTGGTCAGGAGATCCCATCCAACAAGCCTTGAGAATGATCATCGTCTTTAAGGAAGAGATGAACAAAGATCCGAACAGGGATGATGAGATCATTAGGTCTTGGAAGTTAAGCTTGTTGGACAAACATGCAATTGGGTTGTACGAGAGATCTTGATCGACACTTGTTAAGCAATCCTTTCCCATTGGGCTTTGGGTGCAATAGACATAATTATACTTTATCGAATACAAATAAAAAAATATGATGAAAAAACCATCTTTGAAACACTATAAATTGAATAGCAAAATAGATGTGAATGAGCGTACTATACCTATAATTTAAAGTTTAGGAGACTAGTATGATAGCCCCATTATCAATCTAGCTACTAAAATCCCCATCGACTTTCTAGAATTGAAAATTGTTGCAACCATTATAATGGAAGAGAAACACAAGTGCAAATATAACGCAAACAGGTTAATGAATTTAAAAAAACAAAAACAATTACTGGTGACAAAAGGAAGTTAGACAAAGTGAGACTTAGTCATATGTTTTGTAGAGAGAGTAAGACTAACTATGAATCTATACATGCTTAAGCAAGATACATCATTGCAGTTTGCACAAATAGCTTGTTAAAATTAAAGAACGCTGATGTGACATTCAAAACTTGGTTACATGTATGTGTATGGTTTGAAGTTTCTTCCTGAAAAAAAACTTTTCTTTAGGCTGAATATGGGAACGGTTTTGTATAAGTAAGCATCTCCAGAATTAGGTGCATTAGCAATCGGAGAAAATGAGCAAATTTAAAAAAAAAATCTTTTGTAAATTATTGCACTAATCTTTAACTTGTGTTATCATCGTAAATAACTTGGTTGAACTGAATCATGTTTATCAACTTAATATGAACAGTATTTTACAGTTTAAATTTTATTTCGGTAAATTTAATTGTGTTATTATATATTATAGTTATTGTTGAAAATTATACTTACACATATGAATTTTACGCTAATAATGTCATAGAATGTACAAATATTCACTAACTTATACAATATTACAAAATAAAATTGACACATGTATGATGTGTACATATATGAATATTGGGTGTTATTACCACAAGGTATATTGTTAAACATCTAATGTGTAATTGGCATATTATACATAAATTGCTTTATATCTACACTGATTGTGATAGACCATAATTCAATTTAAAATTTAAATTCATATTATATATATAGTATGTGTGTGTATACATATGTATAAATTTATGTATCTATCTATGTATGTATGCATGTATGTATGTGTGCATGCATGTATTTATGACCTTAGCTAATACTAACTTTTTTTAATATATAAATATAATTTGTATTATATATATGTGTGTGTGTGTGTGTGTGTGTGTGTTATACATTTATATTCCAAATTAAATTAAAATACGACTTTATCATATAAAAATATCAATGTGTGTGTGTTTATGTATGTATATTTATATGTATGTGTGTTTGTATATATGTGTGTGAGTGTCTCTGTGTGTGCGTGTATTGTGTATGTGTTAAGAAGATGAAAAAATGGGCTTTTATGGAGATTATTATGTATATAATTTCAATAAAAGTTATTAATTAAAATATAAAATATAAAATTGTAAAACACACACACAAAGACACGTGCATACATACACACACACACACACATGTGTGTGTGTGTGTGTGTGTGTATGTATATATATGTATGTATCATTATAATGTGTTTTCGGTTTAAAAAAATAAACCTTTTTACTCTTCCATCGAAAAAATATTTGAAGTGGATATTGATTTATGTATAATATAGATGTATAATAAATATTTTAATATATTACCCTATAAAATACTTAAATAATATATTTATACTAGTAGAAAATTAAAATTAAGTATAAAGTCTGTTTTTTCATATGTCTAAATCCAGGTCAACAAAATTTTATTATATGTGTATATATAGCTTTATTATTAAACATACAATTCAATTTAAATATGTATAATAATCAAAAAAAAATATAGTATGACTGAAAAGAATATAAGGGTGTATATGTGTGTGAGAGAGAAATAGTTTACTTCTTTGATCGATGGGTTATTAACACTTCTTATTGCAAGTTATTTCCTCTTCAGGATCAACCTGCTTTCTCTTCATAGCTTGGTCTGCAAGGCTAAGCTATAGGCTCCAGCTTCTCTCTAATGTAGGTAAGGATTTTGTTGTTTTTAAAGTAAGAAAATAAATAAAAGAAAAGAGTGGTGTTTATAGCTGCTAAATGGTTATAAAATATTTAGTATATTTCAACATTTTTTCCTCATTTTACTCTTCATCAAATATCTTTTCAAATGAATAAAAAATACCCTCTAAGTCCACCATCTATGGTCGACCAATCTTTTATAGATATTTTGTAAATTTGGTCCTAACTAATATCCATTATTAATTATTTATATATTTATTTAAACCCTTTTATTTAGTTACATCAATTTATAACATTTATATATTATATTAATTAATAATAACGACTTACATAAATAAGTAAAAACCATAAAATTTAACCCTTTTTTTATATTTTTCTTATTTTATTTTTAAATTATTTGTAAATTAATTCAGTCAAATTGAATTTGAAAATATGTTGACAAATAGTGCGACTTTCTAATGTTAGCACTGTTTTCGGTAATGTTTAAACAATTTAAATATTAAAGTCAGTAAGAAATTTTATTAAGCATGGTGATGGATATGAGTTTAGTTTCTAACAGATCATTTAGGTGAAACCAAAAATCTAGTCCATTAAAGCTACACTCTAAGTAATGATATATTGTGCATATTTTTTCGTCATCACTATATCAATGAGATATCTAGATTTTGGTTAATGATCAAAAACCCGAATAATATATGTAGTTAACTGCGTAATAGAACTTTATAGCTCTCAGTTCTCTAACCATAAACTTTTACTTTAAGTTGACAACTAATTACAGTGACATTGACCATCTGCTACGAAGGAGAGAAATTCCCTCTTGGGTAGTGTCTCACTTCAAATGGTCCAACGAATACTTAAATATAGTCATAAATGAGCTTTATGTCATACGATTAACGTAAAAGTACAATTTAGAAACTTAAGATCCAAAATACTCTCAAGTCTGAAGACTACTGCATATCGTTATATAAGTTCCTCTATTTTGACTTAATTGCATTTAACTTATCGACGACTCTCATTGATTCGTTCTATGATTGTCCCGAACAACCACAATCATGCAACCACTTGATGTTTCCAAGGGTCATGAGTATTTTACCATCCATCGTATGAAGATCGTTATGTGCACACTACTCTCGACGGATATATCGATGTTCTTTTCTCAAAATATCTCAACTAGGAACATTTAAGGATTACTATCTTAATTACATGATTTAATACTCATGCTTATTAACACATTCATAACTACAGTGGATTAAATAATTTTTGTAACGACCCAACTTTTCGACCCTCGAATGTCGACACTAATACATCCACGGTATTTGTATGCCGAGCATCCAAGTGTCGAAAAGATACATTGTTAAGGCAAAGTACAAAAAAAGAAACAGAATAAAAAAAGAACACAATATCAGAATTTCACTAGCGGAACGATAAAATACAATATCCAAAAAATAACAGTATAAATGGTTGCTCTAACATACAGAGTAATTTTAGAGTTACTAAACCTAAGTGTAATCATTATCTTAGACAGTTATAACTGTTTGTCCTCACAATGCTAATACATACATAATAATAGTGCAAAGAAATAGAAATAGATAGATACACGAAAGCCACCAGCTCTTCTCCTAAAGCTTTGAAGCGTCCAAAGCCAAGCTTGCCTTACTCGGCCTACTCGAAAGAGTACACAAGGATTTTAGGGAAAATAAAAACCACATGTCAAACATAATCTGGTATAAGAAACTCAAGATACATGCATCCATATAATAGTAACTTTTGAGACCATATTTAACAGTTTTACCCTCAAAAGAAACCAAACTATCTGACAAGTATAATAGATAATGTCTAGGGTGTTGAATATAAATAGAAAAAAGCTATGTTATTTGCATCTCACAATACAGTAATATTAGAAGTACATCTAAAACTACTAAGGTACGTTCACATATGGATTTTCCATGGTGGTGCCCCCAGTAAACTGAAGTAGACCTCTTGATATGTGTCATAACTATAGTGGATTAAATAAAAAATTTAACGACCCAACTTTTCGACCCTCGAATGTCAACACTAATACAGCAATGGTATTTGTATGCCGAGCACCCAAGAGCTGAAAAGATAGATTGTTAGGGCAAAGTAAAAAAGAAAAAGAAACAGAACAAAAAAAAGAACACAATATCAGAATTTCACTAGCGGAACGATAAAATACAATATCCAAAAAGACAGTGTAAAGGGTTACTCTAACATACAGAGTAATTTTAGAGTTAATAAACCTAAATGCTTTCATTAGCCTGGACAGTTATAACTGTTAGTCCTCGCAATGCTGATACATACATAACAATAGTGCAAAAGAAATAGAAACAGATAGATACATGAAAGTCTCCAGCTCATCTCCTAAGGCTTTGAAGCGTCCAAAGCCAAGCCTGCCTTACTCAGCCTACCCGAAAGAGTACACAAGGAATTTAGGGAAAATTAAAACCACGCGTCAGACATAATCTGGTATAAGAAACTCAAGATACTATTTTCTAGTACGGTTTGAAGAAGGAAAAAATTTATGCATCCATATAATAGTAACTTTTAAGACCGTATGAATCACCATAATAGTTTTCCCCTCAAAAGAAACCAAACTATCTGATAAGTATAATTGATAGTGTCTAGGGTGTAGACTATAAATCAAAAATAGCTGTGCTGTTTGCATCTCACAACACAGTAATATTGGAAGTACATATAAAACTGCTAAGGTACGTTCGTACATGGATTTTCCATGGCGGTTCCCCCAGTAAACTAAGGTAGATCTTGATAAGGGTCAGAAACTACCTTTCGAGGGACGTATATCTCTAGATAAAATATACCATTAAGGTAAATATAACTAGTTCATGCCCTAGCATGTGATGCCGAATATCATCAACTCCAGCTAGCAACATCGATAAACAGCTCTAAATGTGGATTTGATATAACAATCCACTTTTTTGGACTGTTTGAATCGATAATAAACCACACATATCAACTCAAACTGTTCAAAAGGGAGGATGAGGGGTAAATAAGAAAATAATAGCAAAGAAGGAAAAACAAAACACAGAATCTCACAGCGGAATGACAAAATATAATACTCAAATAAATAGTTCATGAAGCTGTTTTATAACAAACATTTGATTACACAAATTTTACAACAATCAAAGTACAAACAACAACATACCCAAAAATGATGCAGCGGAAAATTACTAATAATATAATATACCAAACTCCGTCTTTGTCCTTCAGAAATAAAGCCTTCAACACTGAATCCTCAAGCTGACCCGAGCATAATGAAAAGACAAAACACTCGAGGTAGAATTAAATGATCTTATGTGAGTTTAATCAACAACAAATAAATATGAGTGTAATGGCTTTAAAGACGTTAACTCGACTTTACATCTCATATCCAGTGTATAATGTGCATGCAATAACTTAAGAGATGTGTAGGATTTTCCATCTCCTAAAGATCCATTAAACTATTTATATGTAGTAATATACGCTATTTATGCAGTGTCTATTAGTAAAGTAAAATATTAAAATAGCGTTAACGTGTTAACCATATCCCCCTTAACACAATTTTATAGGCATCATAGCCAATATAGTACTTTAAACTCCACCGTAAACTGGTGGGCTATCAGGGAGCACTCCATAGGTATGACACAAACCAAAATTGTAGTGGGCTAGATAAGGCATATGACAAGGCACGTGATGCAATGCCCAGGGTAGGATTCTACCACTTTGCATTCCCGAACTGGTGGTAACGCATAGCAGCTAAAACCGCCCACCTCGAGACACTCCCATAATCAAATCGAGGGTGGCCACCAATCAATCACAAAGTAGATATGGTATCGAAGAAGTGTATTTGATCGATGGAGCGACCTCATTTGGCCCGGTAAAGCTTCTGTTTTAGTCATATCAAGCTGACCCGAAGGTCAGGGCTGCGTTTCTTACCTCATACAGTAGCATTCATCAAACCATCCTGCTTCGTTCTATATTCTCCACCATGTGCACAGTTGTTAAAGTTGTTTTAGAATTGGTAGAGAGCCCGACAATATCCGACCCCGGTCTCTTTAACAGCCAAACACTTATTTCACACCGTGGTCATTTTATAAAACATTATTAATAATAAATCCAGAAAACAGTTTATACCTTCATATTAAGATATCTATACACTATTATAAAAGTATAAATATATTCATAAATACCGTTGAAGTTTTCTTTCAATAAATTTCAAAAATAATTTATAAATCTCTATTTAACCATTTATAAACTATTTACAAATTCCAAACAGTTTACAACTCTTCTCATTTTTATAAACTTCTACGCAAATTCCTTTATAACACTTGCAAATCCCTTTATACAAGCTCTTTTATAAAAACCTTTATAAAATCCTATATAATTTTTTTTATAAAATCCTTTTATAAAAATCCATTATAAAATCTCTTACAAAACTTTTATAAAATCCTCACAAAACCTCTTACAAAATTCTAAAATCTTTTACAAAAATATTTTATCTAGTAAAGTTATTATAAAAGTCATGTTTATTATCTTAAATTAAAATTTTAAATAATTTTTTTAAAATTATATTGAATATTTTATTAAATTAAAATTTTAAGTGCTTTATTATATTCAATTATTTAAATTATATATTTTAAACTAAATAAAATTATAAGTTAAAATCTTAAACTTTCATTTTAAACCACATATTAACTTATAATTTGAAGCTTTAAAACATATAAAATAAATTATTTTCCAAATATAAATTTGTAAATAAAATCATTAAATTAAATTTAAAAATCAAATTTATGAATCAAACATACTTTACCATTTAGAAAATAATTTAAAACCGACCAACGGTGTTTGTATATAATTTTCTACCATATGGTCAAGTATGTATTATTTCAACCCAAATTAGTTAAATTTCACAGGTATATATGATTTCAACCCGTATCCTAAATCAAAAATTTCCAAATCAATAAAATCCCTTATGTATGTATTATTTCAACCCATAATAATTTTTCCTAATCTATAAGATCGTTCAGGTATATATATCATTTCAACCCATAGTGATTTTTCTAATAACAAAATAAGGGAACTTGCAGTGTGATAATAATATATAAAATAAACATAACATCCAATCATCCAAAATGTAAACAAATAAACATTCATTACAATCAACATCCAAATAAGTCAACAAATCATAACAATTAAGTGGTTATCATTATCATGTATTTAACTAACAATTTAATTTCAAATTAATTTAAATGGCAATTTTATTTCAAATTAAATTTAAATGACAATTCAAATTACCGAACAACAATCAATAAAATTCTTATCATACCATAAATTTAATTCAACTAACATACGGAAGTTTAGTATTTTGTAAATGGGTTAAATCACACACATTTGATTTTTTTTTAGTCGATAAAATCCAAAAGAACACCCAAATTTGAAAAGTCTCAGAATGCAACCAAACCAGCTCCATGTTGTCCGAAATTTCGATAACAACGGATGAAACCGCGCGTTAATCGGAGCTCGTATCAAAAGTTATACGAGTTTGAACGTTTGAAAATAAATTAAAATAAAAAAAATTAAACTAGGGCAAACTAGTAATTACCTCACCATCGAAACCCTACGCACATGGCTCGAGAACACGCTCACGCTTCCAACCGCCATCTTCACGACGTTGCCATCGCCACCACGTTTGCCTTCAACATGATCCAAGCCCACTGCCAAGATGCCCAAGCCAAGCCGCCTTCCCTTGTTCCATGCAACCCACCTCCAGCCACGTCCCCTGCTCCGCTGTCATTCGCCTTTCTCATCGATTTCTAGCGATTCCAGGCACTTCCGATACAAACGAACCCCATAGATGAGTGCTGCTCATCCTCTTCTACAAGCCTGAACCATCCGATCGTCGTATCGATGGAGATCCACCATTGAAAACAGAACCCTAATATGGACGGCCAAGATTAAACTGTTGATTTTTGGCCAAACCGTGATTCGATTGCAAAAAATAATTGCAAATGCAGGTTGCGTTTGACGAGAGCTTTACAACGATATATTATTCAATAGGTTTTGAAGAGTTTGAGTTTTGGAGTTTGATTTGAAATTGGGATTTAGGGTTTTGGAAAGACAGCCATTGGAGATGGAACCGATGAGAATAAAAGTACTTACAGAAAAATGAAGATAAGAAGCATCTAAGGTTTATAGCAGCCTATACATAGGCAGAGATGAAATAGAATGGATGGACCAGATTGAATTGGGTCGAAGCGATACGTGGACCTAGAAAACCCATTTCATCCCCGAAACAAAAATAGGTCATCCCATATATCGAAATATAGGTTTTCAATAATTTTTAACTCAATGAACTAGTTTCAAACCCTAATTCCATTATATATAGAAGTTAGCTTTTAAAATTAAATTATATTCATTTAAATACTTTTAAATTGATTTCTACGCGTTTCGAGCTCGCACAGTCAAATGGTAAGTCCGACTGCTACAAAACTTGAAATCATATAATAATTCGCTGTTACGGATCAGATGAAACTGGTTTCGTCAAAATCCTAGACAGTGCCCAAAAACCCAATTTTACTAATTAATTAAATAAATTATTAATTTAAAATCAATTTAATCACCTTTAAATTCTAGATTAAAAGTTAACAATTTTCATTATTCATGATTAAACAAGAATTTATAATCCTGTAAAAATACAATTTTACCGTATTAAATTCAAGATTTAAATATAACATTAATTTCAGCGTTCAATTACGACTGTAATAAATTCAGTTATTATAATTTAAATTTCAACAAATCTTTTATTTAGTTTTAAATTCTTATATTAAATCACTATTACCTGATGAATTAATTTAACATAAGTTTCCATCTTACGATTCTCATCACTCAACATTTAACATCTTTACCGTATAATTGCAATATTTCAATTATATTAATTTTGTTGATTTCCAAATTAATTTCAAACAGGTTAAATAATAATTAAAACAATTGTTGCACATTAGTAATTCAAACACATTTCCAAGTCTATTGTTTACAAACAAAAGCTAATAAATTTATGTACTAATTAATTTATTTCATATTCTGTAATACCTATTTCAATTAATAACAAATAATTTCAACATTGATACCAACATTTAATTTATTCTATATTTACAATTATAACCAAATTAACTTTACAATTATTTCGGTTGATTGAAATTACATTAAAATAGTTGTCAATAACATTCAAACAACATTATTAAATCATGTTGAATCACTAGTTTTGATTCATGACAAAGCAAGTTAGAAGGAAACAGAGAATACACGACGAATATAGACAAAAAGATACAGTCAAAGGACTATGGGTATATAAAGACTTTTAATCTATTTTTTTCACTGTCTATTGCTTATGGTTGAGTCTTATGAATTTGTTAAAATCTATCCTCAAGTAGTCCGCACTTCATATTTCTCATAATTAATCAAAACAAAGCATACTATGTAAAAACACCACATCCAGTCGACTGGCTATAATCACCCAGTCGACTGACTGTGTACATATACGATATGCACTGCTTATTTTTTAAAACCTGTTGCATAGTCAATCGACTGACCAAGAACGACCAGTCGACACTACACCAAATACTGAGATTTGCAACTAACCATCCGCGCATTTGGCAACAGTTATTAACCGTTGCCATTTAGAAACGGTTAATCACCGTCTTGGTTCAATTAGCAACGGCTTTTTGTCGTTGCTAATTGGGAACGGTTATTAACCGTAGCTTCTTTGGAGACAAATGATGGCGGTGAATTTCATCCTTTCGCGCCATAATTTTTGGCGCCCTTCGTTCCAACTAGCAACGATTTGTAACCGTCGTAAATGTTGTGGCAAATAATGGCGCTAATTTTGTGCCAAATATTCGTTGGGAGCCAAAAAGAATTGGCCCGTCACTTTTCCTTTCCTCCTTTCCTTTGATATTCGTTTCGTCCTCTTTCAACGAAAAGAAAACCTAAATAAAAAAAAAACCAATTCCACCAATTCGATTTGCTTCAACCCGCTCATCTTTCCATCTAATCGTGAAATCATCTTCCATCCAACCACGAACTCATCTTTCCACCTAATCGTGTCCAGCTGCGAACTCATCTTCCTTCCAGCCGCAACAGTTCTTCCTTCATTCAACGCCAATCAGTGGCCCTCTCAGATCTGTGTTCGGAGAAGTATTACAACGTGAATTTATCGAATACCTACTCCAAGTTGGGTACTCATTTTTAATTATTTGATTTCTATTTTAAATTTGATTTTGTTTCATACTTGTATTATAAAATCTAATTTGAAATCTTAATTATCTCAGATCTGTGTATCTTTGGTATTTGGTTCCTCGAGTTTCATTGGCATAATCGAAGAGAGTGCATAACTGCCAGGTAAGCTTTGTTTTGTAATAATACTTGTTGTCAATTGAAATGGAAACTCTGTGTACATGTATTTGCGGTGCATTGTTATATCACAGTACTTATGTGTAGAATTAAAAGAACCTTTAACTTCATACGTTGCTCGGCTAAGTCTTGAAGAACCTGGTTCAAATTTAACGTGAATATCTTCATGGTGATAAGATAAACTTTTAACTATGTACCAAGGATTTTCTGATTCTTCTCGGCCAAAAATTTTCCACCTTTTGCTTGTTCCATGTCGCTGAAAAGAGATTTAGGACGAATGTTACAGTCAGGGCCGGTTATTGGGCTAGGCCCAATAGGCCATTGAATAGGGCAACCCCCCTTACGGGGCAATGAACGACTGAAAAAATCAAAACCCTATCTTCTCAAAATTTCAAATCACGATAATCGCGCAGCCTCCCACCTCCACGACGCGAGCCACTCGGCGAGGCATTCTCCTCCACAGCGCGCTTTCTCCTCCACGTCTCCAGGCAACAGCCATAGCACTTGGCGACAGCCGACACAATCTCCAGTCTCGAGCTACATAAACATTCTGCTCCAGCCTCCACGGTTCCACCGCTCCACGACTACACTGCAGAGCTTCTAATTTGATTACTGGCCTGATTCCTGAAACAATTTGATAAAGGTAAATATGGATATGATTTTTTTTGAATCTAAACAACCGAATGACTGCTTTGTGTGATTATACTAGTAGTTTCAAAGTGATTAGTTCTTGTCGAAAATTCACATTAATTAATCAGGATTTTTCTTGCTTCAGTCGAAGCACCAAAATCACTTATGTTGACTGCACTACAGGCTACAGGCACAGCTATATGCTTATGAGTTTCAACTAGCCATTCATTTGTTTGTTGGATAAAAAGTACAAAATTATTGCTACTATATCAATATGTATTAACAATATGTCAATAACACAGAACTCTTTATGTTATTGATCACATAAAAAAGAGATGCCTAATCTAAATCAATGCTCTTATTCATTCTCTCATTCATAGGCATTTCTGCGCGATATCACAGAAATCACTGCATTATTGGCACTGATTGAGTTTTCTCATTAGAAAATAGCAATATATAATAAAAAGAAAATATTCCAATTTAATATACTTAAGCATCTAGCATGTTTTAAGCCCTCGACGTCTGTGACCAACACTTCTAGTACACCGACTTTCATTAGAGAGACGAACAACATATAATGTGTGTTGCATATAATTTTATATTGTAGAGAAATATGAGAGTTACACATGGAGTTTTTATTTATTGAAATGTAACTCATCAGTAAATGAACAGAGTTACATAATTAGTATTTAATGTTTATGTTTCCTCCTATTTATAGCTTGAGTAAATATTATAAATTGCAGTTAAATAATATTGCGGTGACTCGACAATGATTCCTTACTTATAATGACAAAGAATGTAAATTTTGTTTTACAGCATCTGAACTTCAAACTTGCATATTTTCTTTCATTAACAACTCTAAAAATGAATAGAAGACATATTCATTCATTCATAATACCATGCCAGCCTTGACTTCTTATCATTGCTTGGTTAGAAGAGGTGTATATACGTCATAATTAGGTTCATAAGAGGTGTATATGACATTTTCAAATCCAAATTAACATAATCATAAGATATAAGAGAATATTTAGCAATATTTATAATGCTATAACCATAGGATAGAGCAAATTAAGCAGTTTTAAGTAATTTTAGCAAATCAATAACAATGATCACATGGATAAGTTCTGGAGGGCACAACCTTCACTAAATTCTTGCTTGGCTGAAAGTACAGTGTTATTTAAAAAAAGGTTGTGTTCATGATTAGATTTGAGAAACAGTGAGAGATAGCAAGAAATGAAGAAGAATCACGTAAAAGTTCAAAATGCTATTGCAGAGCTGGAGTTTGAGACAGTGAATGAATGACAGAGATGAGAAGGAATTCATTGTCAATAGCGATCTAGTTTGTATACTTATACTCATCGTAGTCTTTATCTTATATCTGTTTTGTTTTCAATTTTCATTGACACTCACAATAGCCATTATGTCCAAAAATAAGTCAGTAAACTCCAAAACGAAAAAGGATATAGAAAGATCATAAAAGTTTACACCTTCCATTCCAATCTTGCATGATTTTAAAGATCGAATATCGCATACACAATGGGTCTAGGACTTGTGTAGCTCTGCACAATGGTCTTAAATGTTTGGGAGCTTGTTAGTTCTGTAAATGTGATTCCATATATTCACTCCAGAAATGCTTATATAACAGGTACTATATGCCGAGATTCCACAGCATTAGTAATTCATGGAAAACCAGTACCACCCACACATGAAAAAGTGTTGTTGGACAAAATTTTATTGCCGGATGAGCTAACCGTCAAAATATGTCGACAATTTACCGAGACCTTTGGGGATGTTGGAGCCGGAGGTTATGTGAGCCATCAAAAGGGTTTGATACGATATCTTTAGTCGGAGGTATTGATATTTCTGACTTGTTCTTTGCATATATTGCTGATTTTCTTTTGTTTGCTGTATATGAAATTTGCATATGCAAATGCATGTGTATTTTGTCCTGGTCTGTCTTGTTTACAAGATAATCGACAATTTATCAAATACTAGGAAGTAACATGATCAATGTGCCTGAACGATGAATGGAGGTCCAATAAACTAAAAATTGATTAGGTAAAAAAAATTATGTGTGTATCGTACTAATTGGGTTTAATGGGTGGTAAAATAATTTGGTTATGATGTAGGGGAGGGGACTGAAATGGTAGGGGACTGGAATGTTTGGTAGGGAACTGGAGTGGTTACTGGAGTGTTTACTGGTGGTTGGAGTGGTTGATACTGGTGGTTTGTGGTAGAGTTGGTGAATAGGAAGTGGGAGGCAGTTTGTAATGCTGGAGTTCATTGCAGAATGTGGAGTTAGAGAGGTTGGTCGGGATAGTTGAATTATGCTGACAGTGTTATGGTTGTGATTTGGTTTGAAGAGGAAATGAAATGTGTAGTGATTGGTTTGAATAGGAAATATGGAAATGTTGTTGGACTGCAGGCAGGTTTGTAGTTTGTGTTTGATGGCTTACCGGTACCAAGGGAACCAGGTTGGAAGTGTAAATGGTGGATGAAAGGGAAGTTGAAGGCTGCGGAGCAGTCAGAAGAAAACTATTACAGTTTTTGTGATGTGATGTGAATGTGCAGTTGACAGGGGATTGGTTTTGAAGCAGACAATAAAAGGAATTACAGTTGTTAGAATGCATATAATTGATTTAAAAGTTATAACAGTTAGAATGCATATAATTAACTCGTTTAATCAATGTTGGATTACCAGCAGAAACACTCGCCGCATTCGCAAACATCTCTTTTGCCTGAGTACTGAGTAGAACCAAACCTGTACTTGGCTTATTTATGATAACGAGGCTATGTGTAATATCCTTTTGTTTTCATATATTCTAGGTGAAATCAATCATAGATTAAGCATACATAATGTACACCTACCGATGAGGTAATAACTTAAAGGTATACTGCAATATAGCTTTTGTTGGATATTAATGGTGCAAAATTGGTATATACTATTAACATCAAGCAATATTTATTGAAAAAACCATTATAAAATGTTTGGATTTAACTTGATAGGTGTGTGCACGCACAAACTTTAAAGATTATATATAACAATACCCGAATGAGATAATTAAGAAAAATAGTAGAATCAAATACATTCGGAGGAGGTGGACATTTAAGGTTAGATATGTCTGAGAAACTTGTTCATATTACTTGATTTCTGGCTCAGTACAAACGGTGCAACATTGGACAAAAACCCAAAAATAGTGTAGTACTTAAGTGTAGTACTTTACCAAGCTAATGGTGTATGTTGTTGACAGGCAATAGGCAGTAGGGGGTGTGATGTAGTACTTAAGTGTGGATGAGATGAAAACAGAGAAAATAAGGAAGTGCTGTAGTGTGTAGGAGTGTGGTTGTGAGTGGAAGTGTATAACAGAGGGGATGGGATGAAGTTGAAAGGCAGTTTTTTTTGTTAGTGTTGTTATAGTTGTTTAAATGTTTGCTGCCACTTTTACTTGTGCATTATTATTGCTTACACAGGAATTCCGTTGCTCTATTAACTGAACTTGACCAAGCTAAAATTCACTGTATGATTTGAGTTTAAAACCTGTTTTTACTTTTGCGCGGGAATTGGATAGAATACTGTATGCACCACAGCATGAGCCAAAGAAATATCAGCTTCGGCTAACCTGCTCAGCATCCTTTTAATGTGTTTATTATATGTAGACTTCACTGCTTGCAAAACAATGTAGTGTAATTAATGAAATCTTTGTAGTGTAGTGTAATAAACAATGCAGTGTAATAAGTATGATATTCCGGCACGGTAGCAATCTGTTTGCAAAACAATGAGTGTAATTATAAGTTTGATAATTTTATATGTATGGTATATGTGCGATATGTTTATAGTGCTTGTGTACCAATATTTTGATATTCTGGTATATATACTGAGATATGTGTGTAACGCAGTAGTGAGTTACAGATGTGATTTTGTAGGAGCAGGAGCAAACAATATGTGCAACGGGTGTTAACCGTTGCTTTATGTGTGACTTTGGGCATAAAGCAATGGTTTTTAACCGTTTTTTACTGGACATAAAGTAACGTTTTTTGGCCATAAAGCAACGCTTGCACCCGTTGCTTTTTGGACAGAAAGCAACGGTTTATATCCGTTGATTTTTTGCCCATTAAGCAACGGTTTGTAACCGTTGTCTTTTGTACATTAAGCAACGGTTTATACCCGTTGCCTATTGTCCATAAAGCAACGGTTTATACCCGTTGCCTTTGGCCCAATTTGCAATGGTTTATACCCGTTGCCTTTGGCCCAATTTGTAACGGTTAATACCCGTTGCCTTTGGTCCAGTTTGCAACGGTTTATACCCGTTGCCTTTGTCCCAATTTGCAACGGTTTATACCCGTTGTCTTTTGGACATAAAGCAACGGTTTTCTCCCGTCGCTAAATTCAACCACTCCTGTGTTGAAGACGGTTTTTACCCGTTGCTTTTGGACTTAACAACGGTTTTTACCCGTTGTTAATAGCTTATAATGGTGTAGTGCGAATGACCTGCGACCAACTGTCATATTTTTGAAAAGACATCTTCTTCTGCGAAAGGAAGCAATCCTTCTCTGAACGGAAATGGATGCTTCTTTTCGTCAAAACCCTTCACCAATGGCAGTAACTCTTCAACTATTATATATACATGTTACCGAACACTTCACTTACTTGCTTATACTTGAATCATATTTTCTGAATTAACTACTCTCTTGAATTCATACATTCATTGCTTACAATCACAATTCTATATTTCTGAAAGCAATTTGAAACTTCATAATCTTCATAGACACACAACTACACACATCATATTGAGGAAAAGATTATAGGAAGTTTGTACTACAAGTGACAAATCCGTGTTATTAAAACACACAAGGTCAAAACAATCTTTTGTATTTGTTGAAGTCATGTTCTGCTGCTCAAGCGTGTGAAGTTCTCTTTAGCTGCTGAGGCAAAATCATGTTCTACTGCTCAGGTCCCTGTTCGGCTGCTCAAGGGTTGTATAGACTTGTTCGTCCGGGTTAAGTGAGGGTTTATTTTAGTGAAATTCCAGAAGGAGTCTGTGACTGGATGTAGGACGGAGCTCCGAACCAGTATAAAAATCTTTGGTGTTATTTTTATTATACTGCTTTTATATTCTGCGCTATTTATTGTATAACTATCATCACTATACTCTGTATTATCATATATCCATATTACACGGTCTTACACACTTTCAAATCATATTCTAATTATTTTTCTCATAGATAAGTCATAAAATTTAATTCCTCACAATATTAAATTTCAAAATCTTATTTAATTTAACAGTTTTAATTATCAAAAATACGGGTCGTTACACTATCCCCAACTGAAAACTTTTCATCCTCGAAAAGGTACAAGAAGGAATTAAGAAAACTGACATAATTTTGTTCTAATTTATAACAATTTAACTTACATATTTAAGTTTAACAAAATTTGAAAATAACTCAACTTTTACGAAAAAAATTATGTCTTAAATTTACGAAAAATCTCGGCAGAGTCTCCTTTACGCGGTTAGGTCCGTAAAATTAACAATATCATTAATTTCGATATATATATGTGCATATATCATATTTCAATAATAAACATCCCAAACCATAGGAAAAATAATTAGAATATCGCTTCAAAACTGTAATACGAAAACGTAACTATTTGTCGGGTGAACAACTTTATTTAGGAAACTCGAAGCAATAGCTATTGCTTCCATAAACCTCTATTTCACTTATATAATCCAAAGAGTTAAAACGATGTAAAAAAATAATAATTTAGTTTTAAATCAATATCATAAGCAACATTCAATATACAATAATTATATGCGGCCAAAAGTAGTACAACCATTATATGCAACAACAGAAACCATCATACAACCATAGCAATCAAAACTAATGGTTTGTCCAGGTTCAGAAACTTTTTATCGTCCATGAGTGATAAATAAACTACCAAGTGCACCTTACGCTCAACAGCCTTATATAATTACTTAATAGATTATTCATACAACCTTAAACAATTTAACATATCATTCCTCGAACATCCCATAAGCCAAACACATAGGATTTTAAATATTATTTAAGTTTATTCGATTAGTTTCTTTTCACATTATTTACTTTCCATTTATTTTCATTCATACATATAATAATTATATTTTATTAATTTTCCTTCATTACCTAATTTATTTCCCATTTAATATTTGAAATCATCAATGAATCCATTGTTAAAGTATTACTTACATTGCACGGCAGTTTATTTCACTTTTTTTATTTACTTATAACCTTTATATCCATTTTAATATTAATATTCATCAATTAATCATTTCAGTCATTTTCTTGAGTTTAAAATCATTTACTTAAACCGTATTCACTTTTTTTCTATTTAATTTAGTTACTAGCATTTTAAAATATTAACTTATGTTTAAAATATTTCTTGTACATCATAATTCTTATTTGTAGACATAACATCGTTACTTAAATTTTACGTGTATAAAATTTTATTACATATTCATATTAACATTTCAACTTTTTAACGCTTATGGTAAGTTTTTATATATGTTTTTAGAATGTAATTGAATATTATACAAATTTATCTTATTCATTTTAGTTGGCAAAATATTCAATAATTTTCATCTTCCAATTTCATTACCCTTTAATTTACAAGCGACAAATCTCCAACTTTTTTACAATTTCAGTAGTTACTTAGCTTCTAATTTCTTATTGTTCATTTTAGAAGTCTCTAACTATTAAAATTTCACTTTATTTCTACAACTGAAAATCATTAGTTTAACAAGAACTTAAGAACTAAATATCGTGTTCATTTCAAATCATTTTGAAATAATATATATATATATATATTCATATCTTATATATATATGTCACATCATATTTAAGAAATAAAAATAAAATTTGTTCATCAAGACAAATGTGTAGAAAAGCTACTATTGTGATCTTCCCACTTTAAAACTCGAAAATGAATGTCGATGGTGTTGCGATCATCACCGAAATTATTTTCCAACGACAGTAGAGGGGAATACATAACTTATTTCCTTTTAAAAAATATTTAAAACATTTCTTTCAAACCACATTGAAAATATTTATATCTGAAAAAACTTCCATATAATACAAATATTATATTCCTCAATAGTGAAGCGATCCCCTGCACCTACGTGCACGTGTACACAACCATCGAGCGCCCAACCTCGCCGTTGACCATCCACGCAGACCCCCTTTGATCAACCCATCATGCCTACCCACCTGGAACGCGCTAGAATCTTCGTCTCGAAAATACGAACTCGATCTTCCCAATATCTAGAACGAACCGAAAACATTTGATTGACTTGCCTTGCCAACCATGTCCACCGTACACCACTATAACACCCACACCACCATCCACGAGACCCCTACGTTCCCCACCTTCTCCATGCCAAACCCGGCCCAGCTCCGTCCATCGTGTCCCCTCAAAACTCACCGCGTTCTGACCATGGCCGAGACCCCTCCTTAAACCCTAAAACCTACACTTCGACCCAAAACACAGCCAAAATCAAGGAATTGCCACGGTAAAACCCTTGGCCCTGCTGTCATGCCTCCCTACGACCAACCCGCACCCTTCCTCATTGACGAAATCGACCGAAATTTTTTTTAAAATGGAAAACGATCAACTTGATATTTCCCATGATATAAGCCACTAAAAATCATGATATTTCCACCAAAAATCCTATTTTCAAACGGTGATCACCCGTATATGTGGTAAACACAAATTCTAGCATGTTGAAAATCGACAAATTTAGGTCTACTCACTGTATTCTCACTAATTCTCACAATATACAAAATGAATTGGCTCCGAACCATTTTAAATAAAAACTACACTCGACAACAATCATTTCTCTAGTTAACATCATTCGCAAACTCGAACTAGAATATGAGATAAGGATTTTAGAAGGTTGGACATACATAATTATTTTTATTGTTAAGTAGAACAGAGCAAAAGTTTAATACTTCCAGGCTTTTAAATTTTAGAGTTTCTTACGCTAAACATTTTCTTGAAACCTTTTGAATCTCTGTTTTGGTCCTGAGTTTTAGATCTGCAATCTTGAATCACCTAGCTTGCCCCGAATTTTGAACAGGAACTCCTCATTTTGAATATTTTTGTCAATGTGCTATGTTTTTGGTTTGATTTTCAGCAGAGGATGCTTTGCAGCGAAATACCTTTGTTTATAGACTTTTGAAAACTGAAGCACAAATTCTCAAATCCATACCTATACACACACACATGCTTATATGCATGAAGTGATGTATAGGGTACAAGGTTTTGAGTTTAAGAATTTGCAGATCTGTACCAGGATTTTTTTTTTGATGAGTGGATTTGAAATCTGGTTTTGAGTTTGAAATGAAGTTAAGATGAAATTTTGATCTTTCTCCTTTTGGCCGGAAAAACTTATGTATCAATATTTATCCTTATATTTTTCTATTTTTACCTGTCTGGTTTTACAGGCTTTGATTTGTTTTCAACTTGAATTTTCTACTCTATCTTTTTACTAGTTTGTTTTATTTTTTATTACCAGGAAAATTTCAATAGCACTTGATTTTATTCATTTAGGTTATTTACTTCCTACTTGATTTTCCCCATGCCTTTATATTTTATGTATATGAAACAAAGATATAAAGTGGTTTTTAAATTACTTCAAGTCCTTATCCCTATATATATATATATATATATATATATATATATATATATATATAGCCGAGACGTTTACACCCCTTTCTACTTTAAATAACGTTTTTTCTCTAGTCCATACACACACACACACAGTTACCTTGTTGTACTCTCATGATGCAATATTATTTGTTTTATAAGTACCGTATATTTCCTTTTTGAATTTACACACACACACATATATATATATATACATATACATTCTTCTTAACTAATATGTACATAGGTATATAGGAAAATAAAATTTTAAACTTTCCAATTTAAAATTTACTACATCGTTCATAGACCAAAATCATTTCTATTTAAAGTATTTTTCTTTTGCTTTTTCATCTATATTTATTTGCTATGGATTCCTTTCCAATATATATATATATATATTAATTTTGTTGTCCTGAATACCTGCATACATATAAGCAATTCCAGTTAAATCACTACAACAAAACAGTCTTTTTACAACGGGCAATGCCCGTTGTAATATGGTTTTCGCAACGGGTATGTGTCCGTTGTAACAGGCCTCGTTGTAATAGATCCACCACATTTTACAACGGGCAAAGCACGCTGTAAAAATCGTTGCAGTATGCCTTTTTGCAATGTGCAGTGACCATTGTAAGAAGCTCATATAACAACGCACATTGCCCGTTGCAAAATAAATGCAAATTTAAAAAAAATTATAGCAGCATTCATGCAATACATCCATGCTAATACTAAATATTATCGTAAAATAATTAAAATCACATACGAAAAGACTAAAATTTAGAGTCATAGAATTCTAACACTCCAAAAGGTTAGATAAGTTTACATGCCAAATGCATAAAGCATTAACACATAACAGTCCGCTACAAATATCATGTTCTAAGTACAATCAAACTATACCACAGAGATGAAGTCTTTATGCCACGCGACGGTTGATCCAACGGCATTACTGACTTGAACATTCACTTCTACCCTGCTGTCCCCCCGTCAACTGCGTCTTCACCCTGTTCCTCCTCGCATACTCCACTACAACAAACATCGGCCACGCCTCAGACTCCAACCAAGCAACAATGCTTCATACAATTCAATTCTCCTTTACCGCTCACCAGTCAACAACCAGACCTGCTGCCCAGACCAGCACTTCAGACCACCTTCACTACATATCACCCCAAACAGTCGGTGTAGTTCACCACCCACAAAACACTGCCACAATTCTAACTTCCTCTAAACCGAAATCATCACCGCCAACTCCACTTTGCTGTCCGTCATCAATCTGCTGCCATACTCACTTCTCACCATGCTGCAAACATCATCACACAAAACTCCGTACATTTCATTCCACCACCCACCAAACCAACAAAACTTCCCATACACAAACTAGTTCAAGCTGCGGCCACTTCGCAACTACACCATACAACTACCCACAACATAAACAAAACACCACTACACCCATCAATGCAACAGTGCAGCTAAAAAAATATAATATCACTTAACTTATCACAATCCCCTACCTCCCTTGTGCAAACTATGCCACTGTCAATTCCTCCCTCTATCGTTGCTGTCTGTCACTTTAATCCGACTACTACATTTCAACTGTACACTACTGCAGTTCAACTGTACGTTGGATTATATATGTGGTTGACATCAAAAATAGGCTAAAATGAAAGGAATGAAGAATACGCCTTTCATGTCTGAAAGGTAAACAAGAGGAACTACCAATTTAAAACAGAATATAGATAGAAATAGTAATAAGAATACCTTGTCAACAATTAGAACAATGTTCTTAAATATTTTAAAGAAATTCATCTGTTAAACTTAACAAGTGTCTACACATAGATGTGCATAGATATAATATATCTATGTATATGGAAAATTTTGTCAAACATTATTTTGTAAGTTTTAAACTATAGGTCCGCTCCTCATCAAAAACAATTTTAATGAAACAATTCTTTTTAAGAAAAATTTACAATTATTTACACTTATAATTACAAATATTTTCATAAATAAAATATAAATATTTGTAGTTTTTTAGGTAAATATGTCCAGTTTTTACAGTAAATATTTAGAAGAAGAAAACTATAAATATTTTTTAATGAAAACTTCAAATTGCAGCTAAAAATAATTATAAAGGTATTTGGAAAGTTTATTTATAAATAGATGTAGGAGTGTAATGAGTATGAAAATATGTGTCCCTGATTTCAATTTGTTATTAATCTCCAATTTCGGTTTATACTTGATAACAATGAGAAAATTGGTTGTTGTATGCTATGCTTGAAGAAAAATTATTTTTGGATTATTTTCATTTAAAAGTTGAATGATATTAATTTTCCGAGTTAATATGGACTAGGTTGCAACTGAAATATGCAAAGAATGATTTTGTAAAATCTTCATTTCACTTATTATGCATTTGTGTTTGGACGATTCCTCATAGTTTAATTGCATGTTAATGGATGTAAAAATAATGTTTTTTGCCTTAACAACAACTATAATGCAAAGTAACTATTACAGATCCAAAGAGTCTCCGCTTCTCTCTTGCCCAGTCAACAAAGAAGTAACAAAGAAACCCTAAGCTCCCCCCAAATCAACAAAGAAATAACAAAGTAACAAAGAAGTAATAACGTAAAATCACGTAAAAGCTCCCCCCAAATCGAACTCCGCAACCCTCAACCATTACCTCGAACCGCGACCAAATCTATAAACCATCGCCACTTCCCAAACGTCGACGCCCTCTCTCCAACAAAGACTGCTAAAAACATCTACCACATGTAGCTTCGACTCAAACCCTAAGCTTCGCCTCCAAAATCAAACCCAATTCACGATTTTTTTTCTTTCTTCTGAGAATTGAATTGCAAAATGAAATGGGTATCGATTTGAACATTTCGGTTTCAATCAAATCGAGCATAGGCAAATTGAAAAGTAAAAGCGCATACCAGTACTCGACTAAATTGAAGAAGCCGCGAGCAATCTAATTGATCGAAGAAAATAAATCGAAGCATCAGCAAAAAATTGAAGCGGCGACTCAATTTCCAAAAAACCCTAGTTTTCGCAAAGAGGACGAACGTCATTTTTCACAAGCAAAGATACGGCCCAAGGAATAAATGAAAAGGGGACGGTGTTTTATTATTTCATAATAGTTGGGCCGACTAAAATTTTATTACAACGGGATGCATTACAACGGGCATTTTGTAACCGTTGTAAAGTTGGCATCTATTACAATGGGTCTGAATGGACCGTTGTAATAGCTTTATATTACAACCAATGCCCTTGTAAAAAGGGCGTTGTATATGACATCTTTTACAACGGGCGCTAATGGACCGTTGTAATAGTCTTCTATTATAGCGGGCAACCAATGTCCGTTATAAAAAGGATATTGTAATAGGGTATTTTTGTTGTTGTGAATCAATCTCCTATTTTATAAATAAAATCTGGAAACTAAAAATATTCAATTGGCTTAAAACTGTATTTTATTGCCAATTGTCATTTATGGGGATTTTGTTTTAATTAAAATACCATATTATTGAATATTTAAAATCCATATTCAATATGCGAAATGTCAAAAATCTCGGGTCGTTACATTGACCTAACTCAGACCTAGCCCATATATGGGTCGACCTAGGCCTTGTAATACACATACACACACACACACACATATACATACATATTTTTTTTCCTTTTGTTTATTTCTTCTTTCTTGCGTATCTTCTTCATACTAACTCGGATTTTGACAAATTATATATGGAAATTGACCAGAAAATTACCACGGGCACAATGGTGAAACTCCCGTGGCTTAATTATGTCAATTTCACAAACTTATTTTATTATTTAATTAAATCGTTAATTAATTATTATAGCTTAAATTTTGGGTTGTTATAATAGTTGTTAAAGTGGTTTCGCAATTGGCAGAGGGTATGACAATATCTAATCCCGGTCTCTTTCACAAGCAAACGCTTATTTCACACCACGGTTATTTTACATTTTTAAAAATAAATCTTGAAAACGGTTTATATCTTCATATCAAGATATCCATATACTTATTCCAAAAGTATAAACATATTCATAAATACCGAGGAAGATTTCTTTGAATCAATTTTAAAAATAATTTATAAATATCTCTTAAACCATGTGTAAACTATTTATAAATTCCAAAACAGTTTACAACTCTTCTCCTTTTCATAAACTTCTACGCAAATTCCTTTAAAATGCTTCCAAATCCCTTTATCGAATCGTATATAAAAATCTTTTATAAAATCCTTTTATAAAAATCCATTATAAAATCTCTTACAAAACTTTTATAAATTCCTTACAAAACCTTTTATAAAATTCTAAAATCTTTTACAAAAATCTTTTATCTAATAAAGTTATTATAAAAAACTATATTTATTGTCTTAAATTAAATTTTTAAATAATTCTTTTAAAACTATATTGAATATTTTATTAAATTAAATTTTAAAGTATTTTTATTATATTACATTATTCAAATTATATATTTTAAAATTAAATAAAATTATAAGTTAAAATCTTAAAATTTCATTTTAAACCATTGAAACATATAAAATAAGTTATTTTCCAAATATAAATTTTTAAATAAAATCATTAAATTAAATTTAAAAATCAAATTTATAAATCAAACATACTTTACTGTTTAGAAAATAGTTTAAACCGACCAACGGTGTCCGTACATCATTTTCTACCCTATGGTCAAATGATTGGGTATGTATCATTTTGACCCAAATTAGTTAAAATTTCCGGGTATATATCATTTCAACCCGTATCCCGAATCAAAAATTTTCAAATCAATAAAATCGCTCGGGTATGTATCATTTAACTCATAACGATTTTTCCTAATCTATAAGATCATTCGGGTATGTATCATTTCAACCCATAGTGACTTTCCTACCAAGAAACTAAGGGAACATGTAGTGTGATAACAACATATATAATAAACATAACATCTAATCATCCAAAATGTAAACAAATAAACATTCATCACAAGCAACATCCAAATCAGTCAATGAATCACAACAATTAACTGGTTATCATTATCAGATATTTAACAACAATTTAATTTCAATATTAATTTAAATGGCAATTTTATTTCAAATTAAATTCAGACAAAAACTCAAATTACCAAATAGCAGTCAATAAAATTCTTATAATAGATCATAAATTTAATTCAACTAACATAAGAAAGTTTAGTATTTCGTAAGTGGGTTAAATCACTCACTTTTGATTTTTTTAGTCGATAAAATCCAAAAGAATGCCCAAATTTTAGTAGTCTCAGAATGCAGCCAAACTAGTTCCATATTGTCCGAAATTTCTATATGATCCTAATGGAAGAAACCGCACATCAATCGAAGCTCGTATCAAAAAGTTATACGAGTTAGAACGTTTGATAATAAATTAAAATAAAAAAATTAAACTAGGGCAAACTAGTAGTTATCTAACCATCGAAACCCTACGCACACGACTCAAACCCACACTCACACTTCCAGCCGCCATCTTCACGACGTTGCCGCCATCACAACGTTCACCTTCGACATGATCCAAGCCCACTACCATGACGCCTAAGCCACGCCACCTCCCCTTGTGCCATGCGACCCACCTCAGGCCATGTCCCTTACTCCGCCGCCATTCACCTTTCTCATCGATTTCTTGTGATTCTAGGCACTTCCGATACAAATGCACCCTATAGATGAGTGCTGTTTGTCCTCCTCTACAAGCCTAAACCTTTCGGTTGTCGTATCGATGAAGATCCACCGTCGAAAACAAAACCCTAATATGGACGGCCGAGAATAAACTGCTGATTTCTAGCCAAACCGTGATTCGATTGCAAAAATGAATTGCAGATGCAGGTTACGTTTGATGAGAGCTTCGCAGCGATATATTATTCGATAGGTTTTAAAGAGTTTGAATTTTGGAGTTTGATTTGAAATTGGGGATTTAGGGTTTTGGAATGACAACCATTGGAGAAGGAACCGTGGGAGTAAAAGTATGTACAAAAAAATAAAGATATAACTAGGGTTTATAACAGCCTATATATAGGCAGGGCTAAAATAAAAATGGATGGAACAGATTGAATTGTGTCAAAGCGATTCCCATACCCAAAAAGCCCATTTCATCCCCGAAACGAAAAAAGGTCATCCCATATATCGAAATATAGGTTTTCGATATTTTTAAACTCAATGGAACTAGTTTCAAACCCTAATTCCAATGCATATAGAAGTTAGCTTTTAAAATCAAATTATATTTATTTAAATTCTTTTAAATTGGTTTCTACGCATTCCGAGTTCGCATGATCAAACGATAAGTCCGATCGCTATGAAACTTGAAATCTTATAATAATTCACTGTTACGGATCCGATGAAACTGGTTTCGTTGAAATCCGAGATAGTGTCCAAAAACCCAGTTTTACATGTTAATTAAATAAATTATTAATTTAAAATCAATTTAATCACTTTCAAATTCTAGATTAAAAGTTAACAATTTTCATCATTCATGATTAACCAGGGATTTATAATCTTGTAAAAATACAATTTTCCCATATTAAATCCAAGATTTAAATATTACATTAATTTCAGCATTCAATTACAACTGTAATAGATTCATTTATTATAATTTAAATTTCAACAAAATCTTTTATTTAGATTTAAAATATTATATTAAATCTCTATTAGCGGATGAATTAATTTAACATAAATTTCCATCTTACTATTCTCATCACTCAACAGTTAACATCTTTACCGTATAATTGCAACATTTCAATTATATTAATTTTGTTATTTCCAAATTAATTTCAAACGGATTAAACAATAAAATAATAATTAAAAGAATTATTACACATTAGTAATTCAAATACATTTCTAAGTTTATGTTTACAAACAAAAGCTAATAAATTTATGTACTAATTAATTTATTTCATACCTATTCAATTATTAACAGATAATTTCAACATTGAATCCAACATTTCATTTATTCTATATTTACAATTATAACCAAATTAACTTTACAATTATTTATATTGATTGTAATTACATTGAAATGGTTGTCAATAACATTCAAACAACATTATTAAATCATATTCTAATTAATTTTCTCATAAATAAGTCATAAATTTTCATTCCTCACAATATTAAATCTCAAAATCTTACTCAATTTAATTGTTTTAATTATCAAAAAAAATGGGTCGTTACATTTAATATACCCTTTCAGGTTCGTTAAACCAACTGGCTATGCTCCTAATCTATTTTTTGTCATTTCCAATGGTTAAGTCACCTTCGGCATCTCTCACATGAGTCTTCGTTATTTGAACAGGACACGAATCTCTCCATGGATTCCAACACAAAGTCATCTAACAAATGCTAACGCCAACCTCTCCCTCGGACTTAACCTTAGGTTAGACTATTTAACTCTATGGCATTGGTCTGAAATGTTAATGCTGACCTCTAACTTGGACTTAACCTTAGGATATACATTTCAAATCTATAACATTCCACTTCACAACTGCTTCCAAAACGTAGACTCGTGTACCAATTTTGAAGTGGTATTCGATGAATAATACACTTTTCCGATCTCGGACTCTCCAATACTAAAATGATGAATTTCCGATTAACTCAATTCCATTTCTTCTACAATTAGCGAACTATATACAAAGGAGTCATCTCCGAGGGATCTTGTATATATACAATTCTTAAAGCTAGAGATGTTTCATGCTAATAAGTCCTCCCCAAGGGATCTCAAACTGTATGAAGCCATGAAGCTTTCATATACTACCTATGTTAATTGGTCAAGTTTGATTAGTCGACTAAATGACTATATATCCCAAAAAACGATCGTTAATGGAGATCAAGTTTTGTATACTTAATACGTTTTCGACCTTTTTAACTTACTATCCATCGGTCAAGAGTGAATCCAGTAGGTTAGAACACTATTGCTTCTAAACCCTACTCAAACATCATTTTTAACTCTCACAGATAGGTAAGCTTACTTCATCGGCTTTTAGTGCTAAGAATAATTTTAATTACTTTCAATAAACAAGTAAACAAAACAAAGAACGATTAAGCTACTTAAGCAACTCAAACATTTGTTTATAATTTAAACTTTTTAAAAATGATACATACATACATACATACACACACACACACGCACGCGCGCGCGCACACACACACACACACACACACATATATTTGTGTGTACTAACTTATTTACAAAGCTAAGATATTTAAAAACAATTTAAAAGATATTATATTATATAAGCTTTTTAATACATTAATAAAATGATAATTAACTAATTTTATAAAAAACTATATATACTTTAAAATACTTATAATTATGGTTTAAACATTTATTTAAAATATTACTTTAAAATGTCTATTTTATAATTTATTTAAAAACTTCAAAAGAATGTTTTCTTTAATTTAAAATAAACCTTCTACTTTAATAATTTATAATTAATTATTAAAAATATATTTAAATTCCAAGTCATTTTAAATACTCTAACATATGTTAGAAAAGGTATGTAAAAGGATTGAATTAAAATACATAATTTAAAGTCATTTTAAAACAATTAAAGTTCAGAATAGAAACTATAGCATATCTAGAATGCTGTAAAGGGTTTAGAGCAAAGACTTCGGCCTACGTAGAGTGCTGTAAATGACTATGAACTGAAGCAGTTTTACATATTTGAAATTTTTGCTATTTTTCAATAAGTTAACAATCATTTTAGCATATAATCTTTTTGTAGTAAATCATATACACAATATACATCATAATCATGGGAGAAACCCCTAGGGATCTCTTTACAAAATATTATAGGAAATGCTGAACACAAGGCATTTCTAAGTGCGTCTATTGCGAGTAGTAGCTATAAAACCACTTCCAAACTCAAGTCTTATTCAATCAAAGTCCAACCAAACCCTATGTGATTCACGTCAAGGTTATGCAACAAGTCATAAAAAGTCATATGAGTCCAAATATATTATTTACATATGCCATTTGCTTTTCAAAGCAAGAAAAACAAAAGAATATAACAATATAACGTCAAACACGTTACTATAGTTATAAACAAGCATATATACACTTCATATCCATTCAAATGCTGAGTTAGTTTACCCTTAAACAGGTAAAAACCAAGTACATTCCTTAACCAAGCTTCTACTTCTTTCCTCAACCTTGCAAACACCAAAATACCTCCTATCTTCGCCACTTGGTCATGGCCTAGGCCATAAATGGCCTATTTTGCTCATGGCCTTGAATGGATTAGGATGCCGTGCTCCAAATCCTATAGATCCCAGTTGACGGAAGGTGTTGCTATGTTTTTGTAAAACTTATACTTGAGTTTGGAGAGAGTTTGAGTTGATTTGATTAGTGTTTAGGAATTTAAAGTAGAAGAGAATAAGAGATGAAGAGCTAGTTTTTAAGTTGCTATAGTTTAGGAAAATGGTTTCAAGAGCCTTAGGGTCCTTTATATAGGCATTTATGTGGTAATCTTACCCTTCCCCCTCACCTTCTTGAGTTGACCAAATTTTACCCCCACCTCGCATGTGCTTCCACGTGACTTATTTTCCACCTTAAAAGCAAAAGAAAATATCTCCACTAAAGTATCTTCCACCTTTGAATTTAGAGAAGCTTTCCTAAGTAAGTTCAGCTAACAACATTTAGTGAAAATGTTTTTACTTGTTATTAATGACCTCTTATATTATTTAGAAATGTACACAAAGTTTGAACAACTTATTTTGAATAATAAGCTATTTATCGATAAAATGAGTTTAGATCACATTATTGATATTTATTCAAAGTATTTATTTCTTAAACAAATTTCATAAAACAAGTTTCTTATCATTAGTTATTAATTAAAAGGAATTTAACAGGGTTATAATTTTATAGCACTTCAAAAATTATGATATTCAAATATGAAGTGTTTGAAATTACAGGTTGCTACATCCTCCCACACTTAAGACATTTCGTCCTCGAAATCTAAACAACACAATCAAAGGAGAATAGAAGAAACAAGTACGTATATAGATAATGCTAAAACTATATACAAACTAAAGTGAAAACCAAAATGCAAACAAAGTGACTCGCGGTGAGTGCATTACAAAAGCTATAATAAGCTACGAAACTACTAATCTAGAAGCAACTCCGGATAAGACTCCCTTACGCTATCCTCCATTTCCTATGTACAATCCCTAGCATCCTCACTCAACTATACCTTAACTAACTTCATGACTTTAGTCCTCAATCGCTTGGTATCTCGATCAATAATGAAAATAGGTTGCCTAAGTATAGTCAAATTAAGCTCAACCTCCAGATCTTCTTGCCGCAACGCTTCTACCATCAAAGAAGATTCATGCACGTACTTAAGAAAATGCGATACATGAAACACATTATGCACATCCGCTAGCCTAGTCGGTAACTCGACTCTATACATAAGTGTGCCAACCTTTTTAGTATGGGAAATAATCTTATATAACGAGAAGCCAACTTCCCCATCTACCTAAACTGAACAACACTTCTCATTGAGGAAACATTATGAACATAAATTCTCCAACTGAGAACTCCAATTCTCCTACGCCTCTGATCTGCATAGCTTTTCTATTAATTCTATGTTTCCTTTATACGTCTTCGGATCTCCATTACTTTATTAGATGCCTCTCGAGTCACATCCGTACCGAGTACTAAACAACTCTAGATACTATCTAACACAATGGAAATTTGCAAGGCCTTCCACACAGTGCTTCAAAAGGTGCCGTGCCAATGAATTCTGGCAACTATTGTTGTATGAAAACGCAACAAGATGTAAATGCACTACCCAAGGAACCCCAAAATCTGATATACACGCCCGAAGCAGGTCCTCTTTTCTAAATTATGCACCTCTCTTTCCCAACTTATAGGCTAGCCAACTCTCCCACCTCCTCCTTCTACTATTCAGGGTTTAGGACCCGCTACTATTTTCACCGCTTCCACAGCCGTCTCTACAGCGGCTTCTGGCATAGTTCCTGTCTCCAGCTCCAGGCCTGGGCCAAGGCTTAGCTCAGCTCCGTCTAGCATAGTTTTTCGTCTACCCATCAATTTGAGGATGGTAAGTTGTACTCAAGCTTAGCTCCGTCCCCAAGGCCTCATGCAAACCTTTTAGAACTAATTAATGAATATCAAATCTCGATCACTCACGATATTACGAGGAACTCCGTAAAGCCTGACGTCCTCCTTGACATGCAACTTAGTTAAGTTAGAAGTTGTCCTAGTTGCCTTTACTCGTAAGAAGTGTGCGCTCTTGGTTAGTTAATCCACTATAACCCAAACGCCTTCGGTACTTTTCCTCGACCTATGTAGCCCATTTATAAAGTCCATTGATATCTACTTCCACTTCCACTTTGGAATTTCAAGTGGCTGAAGCAATCCACTTCTCTTCTTATGGCTATGCTTGACTTATTGGTAGTTAGAATACCTACTCATAAACATGGAAACATCCCTCTTCATCCTTTCTACAAGAAAGTCTGCTTCCTATCCTGATACATCTTTGTAATTCCAGGATCCACTGTAAGTTGCGAACGATGACTCTTTATCAATACCTCTTTCCTAATCCAATCAATATCTAGAACACATAATCTCCCATTCATCCTCACTATACTTATCAACCTCAAGTCCCGGCCACCTCTTCGGTGCTTACTCTTAGCTACCTCCTTAACTATCACTGCAATCCAAAGATCTCTTAGCGGATTTCCTTAATACGACTAATAAGGATCAGATGAACTTCTGTATTTTCACAACCGCATAGCTCCTACTAAATGCATTGGTTACAACATTCGTTTTCCCAAGCGTATACAAAATATCAAGATCATAAGCCGTAAGAAACTCAAACCATCGTTGTTATCTCATGTTAAGGTCCTTCTGGGTGAGAAGATACTTCAAGGATTTATGGTCTGTATACAACTCAAACTTCTCACTTAGTAAGTGATGCCTCTATTACCCACCTTTTGGCAAAGCTGAGATACCCAAAAATTAACTGAAAATCAATAATAACAAGTCATGAATATCAACTATGCGTTGTAGGATAACCATGGATATCAATGAATTTTTTTCGAGTCCGAATCGGGCTGCAATTGACAAGACATGACAAGAAAAGCCATGGAAGCCTGTGTTCCAAATTTTAGGTCAATCCGAGTTCATATGCTAAAGATATGATCGATGCAAGTTGAAGGAAATAATCACATTTTCGTATCCATTAGACAGCATTAACTTCGTATCGATGGAATCCGTATCCATCATCACGTCTCAATTTGTATCCATCAACTTCGCATCGATCGAGTTCGAATCCATCAAGGAACCTCGGCTCGCACCGATCAAGTTCGTATCCATCAACAGGGCATGCATTTCGTATCGATCGGCTATGTCCTGTTTCGTATCCATCCAGCTAGAAACGGTCTGTATCCATGGATGAGCTTCCATTTGAATCCATCGTCTTCACATCGATCAGAGATACAATTCCTTCGCATCCATCAGGAGGTGACCACTTCGTATCCATCAGGAAATCTTGTTCGAATCCATGAATAACTACTTGTTCGTACCTATCGAGTCAAACAGGCCAGAGATAATGCGTTAGTTATGGATGTGAACGCGGCGAAATACTCGGAGTGACTCGATCAAACCGGAGTGAAAAGAGGATCGACACGAAGAGCGCGCGCCACGTCAACCTGCTCACGCATGTTATCATCGAGTCAAAGTGTTCAATTCGAATCAATGGATTCGAACTAAACAGGCACCGAGCAGCCCAAGTTCGTATCGACCATATCTCCTAAACCGCTGATCCAAATGCTATGAAATTTTCACAGCAGCTTGCGTACATGCTAAAGAATGTCTCTGCCAAGTTTCAGCTTGATTGGACAATTTCTTAATCGATACGAAATCAATTTGTATCGATCACAGATCGAGCCGAAACTTGGAGGGACCGGTCGCGTGGGCCCACTCACGTGCCAGAAGAAGTCTCCCGAAGTTTGAGCGCGATATCAGACTCCTACGCCTATAAATAGCCCCCTGAAGCCTATAGAAAAAGGATCTTTTGGCTATTCGACGTCCAGACTCTGCCGGATTCAATTCTTCTCCTTACGATCGCTGTTATACTCAAATTACTTCATTGTAATCGCTATAATCATCTGTAACCAGCAAGGATAATCAATAAAAGATAAAACTTTAAAGTGGACGTTGGCCGGAGATAGCCGAACCACTATAAATCTCGTGTTCCTGTTTGTTATTTCTGGATTATTGCTCGTTGTTTACTTAGATCTGAGACTTTTGTTTGGAATATTGCTGATTCATATTCATAGTTGGTGCTTTCACAATACTTGGGGTTTGTGACCAATTTTGACGCAAACACTTTGGTGCTTTCACTGAGAAGGAACTAGCACCCGCTACATCGGATTGAAGTTGAGATTTTAAAAGCTTGAAGAATTCAGATTTAGAGAGAATGACTAGACAAACCAGTAGGAGACAGAGGGTTGAGAGAAGCCAGCAGGAAGGAAGTCAAGAAGCATCCTATGGAGCTGTAGAAGGACAAGCTTCAATCTACATCACCATGGATGAGATGGAGGCTATGGCTAATCTAATGCATGAAAGAATGATGAAGAGTCAACAGGAGATGCTGCAGGATTTCTTTGAACAAATGAGAGCAGCGAGTGCGCAGAACCTTGGACCAACTATAGCGGCTGCAAGTGCAGGACAAGGAGTCAGGATTGCAGAAACCAATGAAGGTCAGGTTCAAGACCAGAATGCAGGACCTAAAGGCAATCAACAAGGACTTGGGGGCAGACCCTCAGGATCAGACACTGGAAGACCTATAGATGAAGCTCAGCAGGCTGGAGTCAATGCTAATGTTACCGAGCCACATAAAGAGTATGTACCGGAATTCCCTTTGAGACTTGAGGGGCATGACAGAAACATGACAAGGGGGCAACCCCTGGATGGAGATGAAAGAATGATTGGTCTAGTGTGACGAATCATGAGAGGAATATTGTCGAGTGGAGGATTGGAAGAAGTCAGTCGGAGTCCGTTCACTCCGAATATCAGAAATGCAAGGAATCCTCCAAAGTTCAAACTGCCTATGCTGGATCCTTATGACGGGAAGTCAGACCCAACCATGCATATTACCAGATACATCAGGCACATGGAAGTGCTGGGGGCATCCGAGGAAGTGATGGCTCGATGCTTCCCTCTATACTTGTCAGATTTGGCTGCGCTTTGGTTTAGGCATCTAGAGAACGGATTAATCAGAACATGGGACGAGCTTGTAGATTGCTTCATGAGACATTTTAGAGTCCACGTGACGCGACCCAAGAGTGTGATGACTTTGGCTTCAATAAAGCAAAGGACCGGAGAGTCCATAAAAGATTTCTTACTGCGATTCAATGCAACGGTGGCTTCTGTAGATCGCCCGGATCCATCGATGATTTTGATGGCGGAGGTGGCAGGAGTTGGGGAAGGCACCAAATTTAGAGATTCTTTGGCAAGAGATCCACCACAAGATCTTGGAGAATTTTATCATGAAGCTGAAAGATTCATTCGGCTGGAAGAATCACGAGCCGAAAGGCGAGAAGTAAATGCTGTGCAGGGCGAAGGAACCGCCAGAGAATAGTCTAGAGCAGACAAAGGAAAGAGAAAGCAGGATGACATATATGATGGTCCTGATAAACAGAAGAAATTCCAAGAGCCTAGATTCAGACAATACACAGATCTGACGGCAAGCCTGGAATAGATTTACACGGAAACTCGGGGGCAACTCCCCTATTGAAAACCGCCTAGGAGAGACCCCACAGAGCGGGAGCGTAGAACTGGAAAATATTGCCTATTCCATGAGCTGGATGGGCACACTACCGATGAATGCCACCACCTAAAAGATGAGGTGGAAGAACATGCCAGGAGTGGTAGATTGCCACCGTATATCAGAGAACGCGGCGGCCGTAAGACCTGAACAACCACCGCCACCACCTAATAGAAGTGATCCTGGATCGGGATCGCGACTCGTCATCAACTAGTTATGATGGCAAGGGCCAAGTTCGGGATTTGGACTTTGGTCGGTTAGTTTTATTAGATTTGATTTTAAAAATAAATGGCTATTCCACTTACTCATGTACGGGAACCGGAGAGATCCCTAGGCATGCTCTGAGATGGAGATAGACCGATTTGCCCGGAGAGGCAATGTTTAGTTTTCTCCTAATGTTTGAGATTGAACATCTAGGACTTTAATTTAATAAATAAACTCAAATTTCTTGAAATAAACCTTTGACCGAAGATTTAAAGGATGAATATTAAATACCAAAATGAAACTGATCGCTTTGTGACCCTACCCGGAGAGGCGGGGTCTATAGTGTAAGAAGTGAGTTGCTCCGCCAGAGAGCGACAAAATCGACACACTTAACGTCGTTTCCCATTCACCGGAGAGTGATTGGATCGGGATTCGATAAGAGCCCGGAGAGGCTGTGATTGGCCCACGATTTAGGTCATGACATCGCTTAATGTTCAGATACAATGAACCGGAGTGCAAGAAGTGAATTGCTTCGCCGGAGAGCAACATGATCGACTCACTTAATGCTGCTTCCCCTTCACCGAAGAGTGACAGGATAGGATCCAGCAAGAGCCCGGAGAGGCTCTGATCAGTTTAGAACAACCAAGACATCGCTATACGCCCTAGCTGGGGCCAGAGTGCAAGGGATAGAAAGCAATGCCGGATTGCAATGGGATCTTTCTGTTCAATCGCTAAGTCTGGAATGGGCTTGGCAAGGATCCGGAGTGACCACCAATAGTCCAGAGAGACTATAGAATTTCATTCTTAACTCCCACAGGAAGATATGGATAACGATTTTGCTTCGAACAGCCATGGACTTGATTGAAAAGGCTATAAGCTTTGAATAAAACATGAACTCACTTCATTCGATTTGAGACTGATCAAAACACACCTTTTACCAAAAGGCATGTTTTTGGGGACAAAGTGTTATCCCACCTTTTGGCAAAGCTGAGATACCCAAAAATTAACTGAAAATCAATAATAACAAGTCATGAACATCAACTATGCGTTGCAGGATAACCATGTATATCAATGAATTTTGTCCGAGTCCGGATCGGGCTGCAATTGACAAGACATGACAAGCAAAGCCATGGAAGCCCGTGTTCCAAATTTCAAGGCCAATCCGAGTTCATATGCTCAAGATATGATCGATGCAAGTTGAAGTAAAGAATCACATTTTCGTATCCATCAGACAGCATTAACTTCGTATCGATGGAATCCGTATCCATCATCATGTCTCAATTCCTATCCATCAACTTCGCATCGATCGAGTTCGAATCTATCAAGGAACCTCGGCTCGCACCGATCAAGTTCGTATCCATCAACAGGGCATGCGTTTCGTATCGATCGGCTATGTCCTATTTCGTATCCATCCAGCTAGAAACGGTCTATATCCATGGATGAGCTTCCATTCGAATCCATCATCTTCGCATCAATCAGGGATACAATTCCTTCGCATCCATCAGGCGGTGACCACTTCGTATCCATCAAGAGTTCTTGTTCGAATCCATGAATAATTACTTGTTCGTACCTAATGAGTCAAACAGGCCAGAGATGACGCGTTAGTTATGGATGCGAACGCGGCGAAATACTCGGAGTGACTCGATCAAACCGGAGTGAAAAACGGATCGACACGAAGAGCGCACGCCATGTCAACCTGCTCACACACGTTATCATCGAGTCGAAGTGTTCAATTCGAATCAATGGATTCGAACTAAACAGCCACTGAGCAGCCAAAGTTCGTATCGACCATCTCTCCTAAACCGCTGATCCAAATGCTATGAAATTTTCACAGCAGCTTGCGTACATGCTAAAGAATGTCTCTGCCAAGTTTCAGCTTGATTGGACAATTTCTTGATCGATACGAAATCAATTTGTATCGATCACAGATCGAGTCGAAACTTGGTGGGGCCGGTCGCATGGGCCCACTCACGTTCCAGAAGAAGTATCTCGAAGTTTGAGCGTGATATCAGCCTCCTACGCCTATAAATAGCCCCCTGAAGCCTACAGAAAAAGGATCTTTTGGCTATTCGAAGTCCAGACTCTGCCGAATTCAATTCTGCACCTTACAATCGCTGTTATACTCAAATTACTTCATTGTAATCGCTGTAATCATATGTAACCAGCAAGGATAATCAATAAAAGATAAAACTTTGAAGTGGACGTAGGCTGGAGATAGCCGAACCACTATAAATCTCGTGTTCTTGTTTGTTATTTCTAAATTATTGCTCGTTGTTTACTTAGATCTGAGGCTTTTGTTTGGAATATTGCTGATTCATATTCACAGTTGGTGCTTTCACAATACTTGGGGTTTGTGACCAATTTTGGCGCAAACAGCCTCTACATCTTCAATGCAAAAACAACTGCTAATAACTCCAAGTCATGGGTCGGATACCTTGATTCATGCGGCTTGAGTTACTGGCTGGCATAGGTGATAACCCATCTATGGTACAAAACCCTGCTCCTAAACCTATCCTACAAGCATTTGTATAAACAGTTAAACCCTCACCTTCATCCGGAACAATCAAAATAGGAGCGCTAGTTGACCTTGCCTTCAATTCTTTTAGTGCTTGCACACATTTATCAATCTAAACAAATTTGACATCTTTCTTTGTCAAATTCGTCAAGCGTGAAGCAATCTTCGACAAATCATGAATAAACCTTCTGCAATAACCTGCTAATCCTAAGAAGATTCTAATCTTGTTTGCACTTTTTGGCCTTTTCTAATCCTGAATAGCCACAACCTTGATGGATCAATAGAAATACCCTTCGCCGAGACAACATGTCCATAGAGCCTCACTTCAGACTGCCAAAAGAGACACTTCGCGAACTTAGCTTTTAGCACATGCTTTCTCAATGTTTCTAATATAATCCATAGATGGTGAATATGCTCTTCTTCAGTCTTAGAGTAGACCAGAATATCATCAAACACATAAGAACAAACTTATTAAACACATCTTTAAAAACTCGATTCATCAAGTCCACAAAATATACTGAAGCACTGGTTAGCCCGAATGACATAACTAACCACTTACAAACTTATCGGACCTGAAAGTGATCAAAGGCACACTCTCCTCTACTACCATCAACTGATGAAACTGTATGGCAAGATCTAGCTGAGAATATGCCCAAGCACCATGTAGCTAATCGAACAAGTCATCTATCCTAAGGAAAGAATACTTGTTCCTAATAGTTCGCTTATTGTTCTCACTGTATCCACACAAAGTCTTAAGGAACTGTCTCCCTTCATAGCAAAGACGATGGGTGCTCCCCAATTCGATCAAATACGTCAGGTCAAGCCTTTATGCAACAATTCACTAACTTAGTTAGCTTGCTCTAACTTCTCCTTCGATGATAGCCTAGAATAGGCAACATGATAGGTTTAGCATCTTGAACTAAATCAACACAAAATTCAATCTCACGATGAGTGGTAAACCTGACACCTCCTCAAACACATCTGCAAACTCCTACACAACAAAGATCGTCCCCAAATCCTCTTTCGCCACATCAAAGGAATGAAGAAAACTACATATAAATGAGCTAGGCCCTTCACAATTCACTACTAGGATCTTCCCTTCATATGTCTTAAATGATACCCTTCGCTTAACACAATCTAAGATTGTATGATTCCAAGATAGCCAATCCATCCCAAACAAAACATAAAACCCCATAAAATGAAGAACATACATATCACATGGAAAGAGTTAGTCATAACAAGTAATCGACTCCTAAACATATCATGCTAATATTGGCCTACCCCATATGGTTCGACACACAAAGAGTCAAAATCTATAACTGGCTCTAGTTTTAGTCTATCAACAAGATTACAGGGTATGAATCAATGTGAAATCAAACCAAATACGAATAGGATTGTCATAAGTAGATAATATACCTTTAAGAACATGCTTCCGCTTTGCGGTTGTAGAAGAGGAAGGTGATGAAGCAAATGAGGAAACCCTAGGCTACTGTCCTTTTTGAAGCATTAGACAATCCCTAACTATATGACCTAGTTAGTGGCAATTGTAACAACCCATCGGTGCAAACTATGCCTTGGTTACTTATGGCTCAAGCTTTGGTAACCTTGCAATCAGCGCTTTAACTAACTGTGCTTTTTCCACTTCCCCTGCTCCACCCGACCTACAATTCGTAGTAAAATGCCCCTTATGTCCACACTTATAGCAAGCTAAATTGGAAACATTCTTTGGAAGCTGAAATCTACGCTTATTATTCCCAGTTGGTGAAAATAAAGACGGCTTTGGAGCCAAACTATCAAATCTCAAACCCATACCTATCAGATTCACAAATGATCCCTGGATATGATTTTCCATGTCCCTTTGAAACTCCTGACGCATACCTGCAATAAACATCTTGTTCTTCTTCAATGGCATGTCTACCAACCCCAACCCAAACCGAGATAATGCATTGAACATGTTCTCATACTCAACAACTGACATAGCCCGCTCCTTTAGATCTAAGAAGCTCCTAAACAACATAGTCTTTTCGGCCTCTGGAACAAACTTCATCTCAAACACTTCCTAGAATTGGGCCCAAGAGAATTCATTCTCCTGGACATCTACAGTGATCAAACGCCACTAATCCACAGCAGCATCGGTTAGAATCGGGTTGCCAAATGACGATTCATCACATCATCCAACTCCATGTCTCCAAATATCGTATCACACAAACTAAGCTAAGTCTGAACCTCAATGATGGTCTTAGTTCCATTGAACCTATTACCACCCAACCTTTCAAAGTTATGGCATAGAAAGCAAAATTCATCTATGCCTGAACCTGCATATCCTCTTCCATAGCATTCACCTTCGGTTCCTTAATTGGAGTGGCATTCCTCGGAATCCAAGTCCTACCATTAGTAATAACACTACTCCTTCCACCTCTACCTCCTCCTCTAGCAATGGCAGCTCTAATACTCATATTTCTTATTACCTGAACATAGAAAAACATCTTTAGGGTACTTAAGGATAAAGTTATTTCAAAGAAAGAGTTATTCCTAAGGAAATACTATAAAGGGATAAGTTTATAAAAAAATAAAAACATGCTCTCGTATATATTAAATACACTCAACTCATTCTAGAGTGCCACCTACCTTATCTCTAATAAGCAATATCCAACCAAAGCCAATGTATTCGCTACATTTTTGCTCCAATACCAAATGTAACAACCTAACTTTTTGACCCTGGAATGTTGCGCTAATACATCCATGGTATTCTTGTGCCAACTAATCAAGTGCTAAAAAGTCAGATTTTTAGGGTAAAGTAAAAGGTAAAAGAAACAGAATGAGAAAGAAAGAACAAAATATCAGAATCTCTCTAGGGAAACGATAAAATACAGCATCCAAAAAGATAGTACAAAGGGTTACTCCAAAAGAGTAATTTCAGAGTTACTAAACCTAAGTACTATCATCATACTTGATAGTTATAACTACTTGTCCTCACAATGCCGATACATATATAATAATAATGCAATGGAAATGAAATAGATAGATAAATAGAAGCCTCCTGCTCGTCTCTTGAAGCTCTAAAGCGTCCTAAGTCAAACCTTCTTTACTTAGCCTACTCGAAAGAGTACATAATGAATTTAGGGAAAATATAAACCATGTGTCAAACATAAGTCTGGTATGAGGAACTCAAGATACATGCGCCGATATAATAGTTGTGATATTAATTTAATTTAATTAGAATAGGAGTTTGAACTTGATTTTGATAATTTTTATTTGGGAATCAAATTATTATATAGTTAGTCTAAAATAGTTGATGAATTCATTTTTTTTATATTAAAATTTAAATGAAAGATTTAATAAATTTAGAATAGTTTAAAGTGTAAATAATTTTATATACTTGAAATTAATAGGTTTTGTTTGTTATTCAAAAAAATCAATAAATAACCGAAGATGATTGTTTATCGAATTATATAGTTGATAAAATATATGATATATCAATTTAAATTGGATACAATTAAATAATCCAATGATAGGACTATTCTTATGCGAATAAAGAGATTTCTAATTGCAATTTAAAGATATAAAATGGTAATGGTTTTATATAGGGACTTATCTGAGAATAACATTATTTATAGAGTAGTCCATTTACTTCTTTCTTTTACATTTTAAAAGCCCAACTCCTTGCAAACTAGTCCGCATTCATTTGTTCATACCCAACCCTACAGCCTATTTTTCCCCAAATCAAACAAGGAAAAAAAAAATAAAAAAAAATAACGCACACAGTCGATTGATGACCAGTAAGTGCGGTGATGGCATCGGTCTCTGGCGACTTGATTTGAGCGACGTGCAGAGGAAGGGATGTTCACGTGAAGCGCGAGTGGGGAGGATGAGCGACACCGCTTCGGTGGTTGTGGCTGTCGATGTGGGGTTAATGATCACGACGTCGGCGATCATAGGAGACCGAGGTATGGTAGACTCGAGATGAGGAGTGGGCAGTAGCATCAACCCAGCAAGAGTTGGCTGAGCGGGTGAGCTTTGCATTACCAGATAAGGGGTGGTCGAGTATTGGCAGCATAGTGCTAGCTAGGGTTGAACGGCATCGTCTAACGCTGAATCGTTTCTATATTCGTCGTTAAGGTGAGTTTAAATACTCACAAATCTATATCTAAGTATTGCTATATATATCTCTGAAATGATTTGCAGTAACTATTGTTGTTATTGTTTCTAAAATTTACTTGGTATAATCAAAATTTTGAAAACAATAAATTTGTTGACTTTGCGTTTGAGTACAAACATACTGCTTGTACATAGTATAACCTGTATGATGAATTTGTTCTGCACCTTTCCCTGTGAATTTCGAAAATCCCTGCCTTTGCCTTCTATCTTATATATTTCTTTTCATGTTTTGATGATGATTTTCGTTCATGCAATGTTGATAAATGGGTCAATACATTTTATTTTTAGTTAATACATCAGTACTTATTATATGTACTTATTATATGCCTTGAATGAACGAATTCATGCTTTTGTTTGCTAGTCACCTTTGTTTCACATATTTTTCAACTTGTACCATGGGCATACACACTTAAGTTTTGTACGTACTTGTTGCTTTGATTTGTTAAGGCCATGCTTATATTTTATTTTTATATCTTTTGTAGGCACCTCCTTGAATAACCACATTGTTAACACATCCATGCAAGCATTTACACAAACATGGGCACACATTTTCTATTGCCTGACATTGTTTTAAAAAGCTAGAATGCAAGCAACTGGTGCATTAAATGATTTTGCCCCATATGGTTTAGTAGCTTTGAAATGTGAACACCTATTTATAGTTTATTATTTTTAGCTTGCAAAATCCTGTAGCTTTGTAAACATGATATTATTGTAAGGACAAAATTTCACAGCTTTTTAGCTTTAAGGACGGACCTTCAATATATTATGATATCCTGAATGACAACTTTCTGTAGGTATCAGTTTTTAGTTATTGATAGCAGTTTTTAGGTATCAGTTTGTAGTTATTGATAACAGTTTTTAGGTATCAGTTTAAGCTCGGTAGTAGTTTTGTTGTCTTTATGAATAATTTTGAAAAATGTTTGTCCTTGTGAATAATTTTTAGAAGAATGTTTGTACTTGTGGTAAAAATATTGAGGTCGTGTCCTTGAGTCAAAAAATATACAAATCTTTGTCCTTTAAATTAATTCCTCTCTTTGTAAATTGCCTTTGCTTTTGCAATTCATTTGCTTGCTTTGTTCAATTCATTTCTGGATTTGCAAACTATGTATTTCTTTGTCCCTATCACTTCAACTTGTACCATATTTTGCATTTCTTTTGTTTGAGAATGATATACAAGCACTCACGTCCTTTATTATACTTTGTTTTAGAGAATAGTCAAACAAGCAACCTTACTTGCTTTTGTTCTTTTTTTTTTGTTCCCTGACAGCTATATACTTTAGCTTGTCCTAGTGCATTGTTAACACATCCATGTCATCTTGCTGCTGTTATTTTGCACTTGCATGTACATTTCTTTTCAACTAAATGCACTAATGTTTTCAACTCATTGCACCACTGACTTGTACATGTTTTAGAAAATAAAATTTTGAAATGTTTTATGATAAAGTGCCAACTATTTTAACGCATATATTTTATCACAAGCACCGTATAAAATGAGAAATTAGGTGGTTTCAAGTTTTATTTAAAAAGAAGTTTTTTATATTTTTTTCTTTTTTTTTCAATTATTTTAAAACAAATAAAAGAATTTAAATTTTTTATTAATTATGGATTTGAGATTTTATTGGATTTCGTGTTTTTCTATAAAACAAAGAATTTAAATAAACGATTGAATTTTTGGATTGGTATGGGACAGTTTGTAAAATTCTTTCGATTATTTTTATAATTTGTTAAATAGGATTTAAGTGAAAATTACTAACTTTTAGTAAATACTTGAATTTACTATCTGGTATGAGACAGTTAAATCCTTGTGATTACTGGAGTGACAGTAATTAATACTTAGAGTTGTATTATCCTGGGGCGTTCGGATTTTATTTGAGACGATAGATCCCCAAGAGACCGACTCATTTTTCATCGACCTTAGAGTTGATTCATTTTTAGATTTGGGTAGGCAGACCTATTTCTTAGGGTTAAGTCTGTTCTGGTATAACATAGCTGTCCTTTTTGTTATTTAGACAGATGTTATATTGCAGCCCTATCAGTTTACTTAACAGTTGGACAATGTTTACCTATTTATATTCGTTAGGTAAATTCACATAGTTTTGTCATAAACATGACTACCTATTTCTTATCGTTAGGAGTCGGGGTTTTTAACCGATAGTCTATTTCTTTTTGTTAGATTATTGCGCTATGTGGCAGAGTTTATTTATTTTAGTTAGGTCCCGTGTCGTACTGTATTATACTGATAGTTGACTACCGTTATTATTTCAGTACCGATGATTATTTCCTCAGAAATTTTAGTATGGATATCCTGTATCCTTCATGGCTCTAAGGAATTTTGAATTAGTTATCACCATATTTTGAGATGATAGTTTATTGAGACTTGATATGTATTTATGAAATAGTGATTTTGTTAGATATGCTTTATTGAGTATTTGTTTTGGGCATATTTTATTTATGACTTATTCAGATGTTGTTAAGTCAAATTTTGCGAGGTCTGTGTTTATTGGTTTGATATGCCTTTTTTGGATTTTTGGATTTTAGTCATATTTTGAGATGACTTATTTGAAGTTAAGTCATTTATGGATCTATAAAGTATGAAAGTAATTAATATGCCTTATTATGATTGTTTGTTCGGCATATTTTATATGGCTTATTATTTTAAGTCAAAAGTTATGATATTAGCATCTCACCTTTTTTTTATATATAGTCTGACCCGTTTATTATTTAAATATTCGGGCCAGGCCGAGACTTTTTTAGGTTACAGGTAGACCTTTGGATGATTGGGCTAGCTAGGAGGATATACTATTTTGACTTCTAGTTTATCTCATTTATTCATTTGGATTTTGTATATTTGAGATTATAGAATTGTCACATGTATATTATTTGAGTCTAGTATTTTATTTTGTAGACTCGCAGTTTGTATAAGTTATGGAAATTATTATTCCGCAGTGATTTGTGTATCTCTGATATTTGTTTCATATTTTATTATGTTCTGAATGCTTTTAAATCAGTGTGTTTATTACTTTATATTAATACTGTATACGTCAAATTTTAGTTCAGACATTAAAAAAAGGTATAAATGACGTGTCAGTATTAGTATAAAGATATATTCACATTCGATCGTCCTTAAAAAGCCGTATTCTCCGGATTAGCAGATGACATTACTTGTAATGTTCTTTGCTAAACTGGGAATAGCGGTAGGGTTGTTGCAGCTTGGTATCAGAGCTATGTTCAGAACATTATAGAATATAATTGACACAGAGTCAAAGATCTAAACCTAGATGACTTAGAATCCCGTTCCTTGGGTGTGTATGTGTTAGTAAATTAGTTAACTATTTAAGAATATAAATAATCATTGGGACGTATTTGAAAAACCTTTTGATAATACTATATAATTTATTGTTATGAAAATATTGGAACTCACTTCTGTAAAAAGTGAGATTTATTGGATATTATAAATGAGTAGATGACTTAGAAATAAACTGTTGTGTCTTGATTTGTTGGCGATTAAAGTGCGCAACGAAAGTTGGAAATAGCTTTCCGCTGAAGGCAATTGGTTTTTTGTTTGACTAAAATGTATGGTGTTTGCATCAATATTGACTTTTGTTTATGCTCGATTTAAATATGAAATTGAATAAGAAGTTCGTTTAAAGAATTGATAAACCCATTTAAATTTGGATGGATCCATTTATTAATAAAAGCCAGCGGTTTCAAAAAAAAAAAGTCTATAAGTAATTAATGGTTATATTTATTATAAACAAGCAAATATTTTGGAAAAGCCTAAAGTATTAAAAGAAATATGTATATCTTAATAGAAAATAATTTTGTGTCAGATTGTCCGTTAGGTGGTTTAAGGATTCTGGTCGATACGCTTGATCAACGTTATCGATAGAAGTTTCTAAACACTAGTACGAGATATTCAGACACCGTGTTTTGGGCAATAAAATATTTTTAGGAATAATATTTAGTACTATATATAACATTTATGAAAAGAAGATAGAATTTTGAAATAAGATAAATAGCATACGTAATAAAATGGACAGTTTAGAAAGATTGTTTTAAAGGATAAAATATAGTATTATTTTAAAAATGCTGTCACGAAAGTATTAATTTTAGTTTCAAGTAATTTCAATTATAAAAGAGGTTTAAATAATTTTGAAAGTGTTTAAAAGCCGTTGTAAATAAACAACTCTTCCGTGAAATGAATTTAAGGATTTAAAGATGATTTTGGGAAGCTATATCTTTACACACACACACAATTAATATAAAACTCTTTTATTTATTTATTATAGATTCGAGAAAAAGAATTAAAAATAGTTTGCAACAATGATTAGTTCTAATTAAATCTCAAATCCAAAATAAATAAAAATAAAAAGTTTGAAACCAATTGCAAGCAAACCAGGTCTAGCATCATTAATATTCTCTGTCAAAGTTAATGTGATGGTTCTTTGGTTATAAATTTCTAAGAACTCACAAGATTCAACTAATTTGTAATTCCTTAATTGCTGACCAGCTTCTCACTGCAATAGCAACAGGGACTTACAATAAAAACTTTTAAGGATTTATAAGCTAAAAGCTAATAACAATATGAATTGAACCTTGATTCTTCCCTAGTTTCAAGTTTTCCATAACACCTTATTTCTACCAACCCAAGGCCTAATAGATTTATGTCACACAGTGCACCTATGCTACATTTATCTACTAATTTTATATTCAAATATAAGCTTTGCGGAAACTTGTATGACAACTTTTAGTTGCCAACTTGATGAAATATAATACCATCATCAGTCAATATCGTCCTTACTCTAAGATTGCAAGTTAATAAATAAGCATTTTTCTATTTTTGGACTACCTCCTGTTATTATTTTGGCCGACTCAATGTTTTCTTGTTAACCTCGTTTCTTTTAACATAATCACCTAATTATTTAATCTATAATTTGAAATAAAAGTAGTATGCTACCTTAATTAATTACATATTGTTGCTACATCCAGTCTTCCATTTGAGCTTGTATAGAATTTCAACTAGTGGTTGACTGCTTTATAGCTTCTTTTATTCTTATCTTTAACTCCTTGATATGCTTTCAATAGCAAGGCCCATTCAAACTGTAATAAAAATGGTACTTCATGTTGCAATTGTTTGTTTTAAGCTTGCATTAACCAAGGAATGTTACTGTAAAAATTTTACTTCACTATAATACATAAAATGTCTAACACAATGATTAGGTTGTTGAATAAATTTGTTTTTGTTACTTGGATCGTGAGTTTTTATCTTAAGTTTTGACATTTTGATGGGTTGGTGTTTAAAGTTTAAGATGAATTCACAAACTGAAGTTAAACAGTATCATGTCAAGGTTTCTAATTTAAATATAAACAACAGCTTGTGTCTTGATTTAAAATACAAGAGGTTGTACTGTTAGTTCAAGCCACTGTTGTATTACTGAAACATTAAAAGAGTTGCTTGTATAAACACCACAGTGCCATTAATGTTTACACATGAACTTTGTTCTTCTTGTAAACTATTAATATATTACTATTTAAATTGCATAATAAACATTATTTCGAATCGATGTAGTATTTTATTGGATTTGAGACTTTATGCTATAGTTAAAATAGTTGCATCTATGGCTTCAAATGTTGCAGCTTTTGCCAATGAGCAACCATGATAACAAGTAAAACAAACAATTGATTTTTTTTATAATTTCATGATAATTTTTTTATCATATAAGGTTCAACCTGATCTACATAATATAGCACAACCCTAGCAAATCAACTTCAAAACATTCATGGCTTGTTGTATAAGGAGAAGAATGAACAATTAAATTAGCTTCCTTAAAAGCTAGGAAGTTAACCTTGAATGAGAACAATAAACAATATTCCATTCATAAAAAATTGGACATATAAATAACTCTTGATTTTGTGATCTAGTTTTGGGCGCTTTTCTTTTGTTTGGAAAATATTAACGTAAGGACAACCTTCTTATTCATCATCTTTTTGAAAATTGAGTTTTGTTAGTATTAAAACATGCAATTTCAGAATTTTAGCACCATGTTCTGAAGAATGGGAGTCTTAGGCATTTCCATTGTCTAGCCTTGTTTATCACCGTTAAGTGTTATCCTTGGAAATTCAGGGTTTTTACTGAACGAATTCCATGGTTATTCTTATTCATGAAGAATCAGATTTCCTCCAACTGGTTTTTGTTATGATCTGGCTTCTATCTGCGGAACCCTTCATTTCTAGGTGTCAAATTTCATGTTCTTATGGAAAATTAGAAATTATGGAGCGAGTCATCACATTGCCCCAGTACAGCCGCGTTCATTTTTATCCTAATCACATACTAGTAGAGTTCAGTAGTGTTTGTCTTGAATTTGTGATACTTAACCTTGCTTGTTTTAGGCCATATGCGTTATGTTGGGCTGATATCATTATTGTGGATATCAACCTTATTCATTGGTTTCAATCTTACAGAATCAATAGTTTAGCTGCTCAATTTCAAGCATTCTCTTCTTGTCGTTGTTTGTCTACGGATAACAGTTAATTTTCTGCAAGTCAGGGTTTGAGACCTCAATTGAGCACCTGCTTCTGTTTTTGGAAAATGATGCATTGATGGTTTGATTCTTTTCATCATCATCTATCTCTGGACGATGGTAAGTTCCTCAAGTTAGAGCGATTTTTTATCCTGATCAAGTGTTAATGTGTTATGTGCGCCTCAGTCCCTAGGGCTGATTATTCTGAACAATCAATGTGAGACTTAATGTTCTTGGCGGCTCCGTGGATGCCCCTAGTCAAAGGTGTGTCGCAGCTCCTATCTTTGGGAATTCGTGACTTGAATGTCTTGAATTTAGACATTTTATACATTAACTTTGGTCAAAGATCGGAATTCTTTGTCGACTTCTTAGTTTGTGAAATTTGCGGCACTACCAAGCAATGTCGATTCTTTGGGGAGCGGGAGTTTATCCTTGTTAATCCTGCAATAGACATACCCAGTGTTGTTAGGATAACATCGGTACTTGGGAAATCTTAATGGTTTGTTGATGATGTCGGAGCGACATTAAATAGTGCTTCCGTGGCTTATGAAATGCGCGACTTTTGAGAGTGCGTGGCTTATGAAATGCACGACTTTGAAAGTGCGTGGCTTATGAAATACGTGACTTTTGAGAGTGAGGGTGCATGGCATACGAAATACGTGGCTTTTGAGAGTGCACGGCTTACGAAATGCGTGGCTTTTGGGAATGCACGACTTTTGAGACTGCACGGCTTACGAAATGTGCAGCTTTTGAAAGTGTGTGGCTTATGAAATGCATGGCTTATGGGATCAATATGACGCATTGATGTGGAATGGTTTGGAACTTCTTGAAATTGCCGATCTTCAGGTAATGCGAGGATTTCATGCTTGGAGAGCGTGCACGGCTCAAGAAGTAATGCACGGCCTATTAGAGTGCACTGATTATGAGATCGATACAAACCGTCGATCCAGAATGGTTTGGAACTTCTCGATGTTGCCAAACTTTATGTAACGTAAGGAGTTTGTACTTCGAGAGAGTGTTTCCATGGCTCAAGAAGTAATGCGCGGCTTATGGCGATGCGCAACTTATGGGACGATACGACCCGTCGGTCCGGAACGGTTTGGAACTTCTCGATGTTGCCAATCTTCGGGTAACATGAGGAGTTCGTGCTTTAAGAGCGTGATTCAACTGCTTGAGAAGTGATGCATGGCTTATGGCAGTGCGCGCAATGGTTTGGGCCTTCCCAGTGCTGGTGGAGCGATTCCAGTCCTTAAAAGGCAAGGATCGAGTTTTCCCATCAATCCGGTGATTTGACTTCGTTGGAACGCAATTTCTTTAGTTCTAAGAGATAAGTTTTTTTTTGGATCAGGTAACCGTAGCTTGGACGATCCTTCCATATTTCGGGAAGATGTGCACGGCTAAAGAAATAATATTCCCATGGTGGAGAGATCTACAGTCGACCGCATGGAGATGGTTATGAAGAAAGAGCTTGTGGGAGCTCGGGGCAAGAGTCTCAATTTTTGGTCCAAACCATCTTTAAAGAACTGGATTTCAAATGACATACAGTCTAAGAGGAAAAGGATCTAGTCACCAAGGGTGATAAAGGAGGAGTTCGGAAGCTGTAAGCAAGTATTATGCTTCTATTTCATTTGTTGCACTAGCTAGGTCGTTAAGTTTGTAGTTGTCAGAATGCCAGAATTTTTTATTAGGCATAATAGAACCGTTATATGATTAGTTTCGGCCTTCCATATGGCTACTCAAGTGTATGCGGTGCCCTCCATGCCATAGGGCTGTTATGCCACTTGAACTGTACCCAAGGTCTCTCCACAACTCGTTTGGTTGCCCTTAGTCCAGTGGGTGCGTTCTCCTGAGTTCTAAGTCTTGGTTTGATTCGAGTCAGCCTCTGATTAACCACAAGGTCGGTTCAGTTTTGGCTTAGTTCCTTTGAACGACTTTGAAGCTCTAGAGTTCAGCATTGTTTGTTTCATTTGTCATTAGAAGTGATTCCATTAATCATGCAGAGTGACTGATATGATTGTCGATTTGTGGCTCAGAGCATGACTTTGTTCATTTCAGGGGACTCTGGATCAGATGACTGTTGATCTTCCAGTTCACCTTCGTGCATATCAGTCGTATATAAATTTCGCTGATCGAATGATTCGCCTTCACGAAGCTTTAGTTTGCAAAAGACCTCGTTCGCGAAGGGTTTTTTAAATCAGATGACCGCTGATCTATCGGTTTGCCTTCACGACGCTTTAGTTCATGAAAGACCTTCACATTCGCGAAGGTTTTTTTGGATTAGATGACCGCTGATCTACCAGTTCACCTTCATGATGCTTTAGTTCATGAAATATCTTCACGTCCGCGAAGGTTTTTTTGGATCAAGTGACTGCTGATCTACCGGTTCGCCTTCACAACACTTTAGTTCGTGAAAGACCTTCACGTTCATGAAGGGTTTTTTTGGATCAGATGACCGCTGATCTACCGATTCACCTTCACGACACTTTAGTTCGTAAAAGACCTTCACGTTCATGAAGGTTTTTTTTGATTAGATGACTGGTGATCTACTGGTTCGTCTTCACGATGCTTTAGTTTGTAGAAGACCTTCACGATGCCTTAGTTCGTGAAGGAGTTTTTGTAGTCGGATGTCCGTTGACCAGGCGACCTTGGAATGATGGTTTATCGATTCTGAGAGAAATTTTAATCGAATGTACGATGGCCAGATAGGCTTGGAGTGATAACTCATTGACTCCAAGAAGAGTTTTGGGTTGTGTTCGATGGCCTGATGGTCTTAAAGCAATGATTCATCGACTTTAAGAGAAATTTTGATCGGATGTCCGACAACCAGACAGCCTTGAAACGATAATTCATCGACTCCAAGAAGAGTTTCGGGTCATGTGTTTGACGACGCGAAGGTATTAAAGCAACGATTCAACGACTTCAGGAGAAATTTTTGGGATTCAGCCCGCGAGAACATAGTTTTATCGGTTCCTGGAGACTAAGGAGTTCGATCTGTTTGTTTGACGATCCTTCGGACAAGACTTCTCGATGCTACCATAGTCATGCCAGTTCTCAGATGGGGGATCGACATGACTTGTCGAGGGCATAGAAGCATTTCTTTTGTCACGTTATTTGTAATGCCCCTAATGTCCTGGTATGGCTCATTTGGAAAAGGAAAGTAGACAAGGATGGATGAGAAGGCACCGCTTTAAGTTGCTGCCCCATTCCTTAGGTGCCGGCTAGCTAGAATGTTATTTGATAAACATTTTTTTGTCTGATTTTGTCAATTAGCTGGGGCGCTTTTCTACCGGGTCTTAGTAGCCTTGCTTGGGTAGAAGGTCCCTGAGGTCCTGTAGCACCTTCACCATTTGGTGTGTTTTTTGGCAAATTGTCGGGGTTGCCTTCTTCCAATTGCACTACCTCTAGTCTTTATAACCGGTTTGCCTTCCCATATAACCCTTCCACAGTAGTTGGTTGTTTCATCCTTTAATGATTCTTGAGGGCCTTGTAGTAGACTACATCCGTTACCCTCGCTTCGTTCATATGCTAGTCATACCTGTAAAAAAGAAATTTCGAATCAGTTGTATAGTGGTACAAAAGGTATAGTTGGCATGATAGACTTCTTTGGATATTTTCCATGTTGAACGACTTCGATGAATGGGTTTCAATTTGGGAACATGCTATAATCGTTATCAGATCGGTTCGTTTTCAAGTTACGGCTGTATATAATGCTTGAGAATGATATATGCATGACTGTCTATGCTTGAATGATTGGAAATGCTGATTGAATGACAATTCACTTATAATGGGGTCATGGATCAGCGATGATCCTAAAAAAATTTCAAACTAGGTGAAATCGATTTAGGGTGACAAAAAAGGCCCCACAAGGCTGCATTCCAAATTTCAAGGTATTTGGAGTTCGCATGCTCGAGTAATGGGCAAAAGAAGATGGATCGACATTGATGGATTAGTGGTATTTTACTTGAAGTCTGACCCGAGAAAATTTGCCGTTTGCTTGGAGTCAGCATATGTTTCACTTGGAGTCATAGAATTTGAAGCGCTGGGTTGGTTACAAACGTTGCTTGGAGCCATTTGCATGTTTTCTTAAGAAAATCTTGGTTTTACCCGAGTCTGATTTCGGACGAGAATTTCCTAGCTTTACTTCGAGTCAAATGGGTGAGTACCCGAGTTCGACTTTGAGTCGGGACTTCCAGAATCCGCTTCGAGTCAAATAGGCAATTACCCAAGTTTGACTTTGAGTCAACCCTGAAGTGAGCTTTTGAACGACCATTTTAACGATTTTTGATGATTTTCAATGACGACCATTCGTAATTCGACGATGAGAGCTTCATGATGGGATTGGAAGCTGGTTAGTTGGGAGTAGTCATAATATACTATGGGAGCTTTGCCTTGTAATCAATCTCGGTTTATATCATATCTTCTTGGTTCTTCTGCCTCTAGGAGTACCGTTTGAGTGGTAGTTCCTCGTCCATTTCTTGGCAGTGTGCTACAGCTTGGGTTTTAAAGCTTCTTCTAGCGTTTTGCACGTTGGCATTTTCATCCAATTTATCTTTCCCAAATTGTTTGTCATCTTCAAAGCCGGAGAGAGCCATCGTTATATCCTCCCAGGGGGTTTTCACCCCTAAGTTCAGGTTTGTAGCGGTGCTTTTGTAGTAGGAGGAGTGTTAACGTTTTCTTTCGTCATGATTCTTGGACCTTTGTCCATTACTTCCTTTTGCTTTTGCCTTCTATTTCATCCGTTCAAGTCAGAAATAGAAGAATGCTCTTGCTCCGTAGCAACCACGACTTTAAGCACCGTTCTAGGAGTAGTTAATGATTGGAGCGCTAAGAGGGCATCTATCTTTTCCATAATAGACTTTTGACTGTTTGCCATTTTATGATTAATTTCATCAACCATCTTGTTCAATTCTCCCTTAGTCACAACTTCATGCTATATGGAGGATCTTGGAACCTGATCTCTAGAGTTGGCTCCTAACAACAGAGTGTTGGGGTTGTTGACTTCAATTTTCTAAGGGTTTGTTTCTTCTCCAGCAATGGAAGCTCCTATGGATCTTCCGAATGTAGTTCTCTTTCTTCCTAATGCCATTGATTCTCAACAGCAAATCTTCTAAGTAGAGATTGAGGATCTAACTTCTGAACCTATCTGATCCAAAGTAGATAGCTATATCTAATCCTGAGTTGGGTTCTCAGAGAAAGCACCAACATGTTAACCCAAAAAATGGATCAACACCCTGAATTGAGTGTGAAAGCATCGGCCCTGTTCTTACAGAGCAATACTATAGAGAATAAATGTAAAAAGAGTAGAACGGTAAAAAGACAATAAGATTTTTATAGTGGTTCGACTGTTAATGAAGTCTACGTCCACTTTATAATTTTGGTTATTAACCGACTGCAACTACAAGTTGAATCCGATTACCATTTGATTGAATCTTCTAAGTTAAATGAAGTCACAAGTACAAGAGTTCACTGCAGAATCATAGTGAATCCCTATATGACTATTATGTGGGATGAGAAGAGTGAAGAATAATTTCAGCAGAGTTCCGGCAGCCAGTTTAGAAGATCTCGTTTATGTTGCAGGTAGGATTGTATTTATAGGATTTGAAGAGCTATTGGGCTAGGTCTGCTTTGCCAGAAGCCTACACATGATGCCATGAAGGAGCTCAGAAAGTTTAAAGGCGGCCCAAGCCAATCTGATGGATCGCTAGCGATACATAGGTGGTGGATCACTAGCAATCCAATTACTTGGAATATATTGCTTCATTCTTTCTGAAAATGTCATAACAATCCAACATAATTCCATGGATTGCCAGCGATCCATAGGGCATGGATCGCTAACGATCCATGTACTTAGGCGATTTTTGAGTGATCCCCATGGTTACCTTTCAGTCTTCTATTTGAGTGCCTTGCCTAAATATCAAGTCGTTTGAAGTTTGTTTGATCATCTGTGTTCATGGGTCATCTGTTCCAGAAGAATCATCCATAACTCACTCGAAACATAACAAAATCGGTCGAAACTTTGCAGGTACACTCTAGAGGGTGTCAGGACCTACCTCAAAAATTTCAGGTGGTTGGGCCTGTAGGATCTAGATTAACCCTAGAGGGGGGGGGGTGAATAGGGTTATAGCAAATTTTCTCGATTTAAACACAGAAATAAACTGCAGAAATAAATATGCTGAAAAGTAAATCACACACAAAATTTACCCAGCTTCGGCAACCCCTGCCTACTGCTGCATTCACAGATTTCTATTAGAATTAAACAGTATCACGCTTACAACAACTCTACTAGACTCGCAGACCCTTTTGCTCCCGCTCACAAACACTCTACTAGACTCGCACACCCTGCTCCCGCCTATAGAGTTTCGCTCACTCGCAAACACTGCTCCCGCCTATAGAGCTTTGCAAACTCGCACGCTCTGCTCACTGAACTAATTCAAAATAGACAATCTGACACTACCTAACCTAGGTGGTGATTTACTAACTTTTTGGTTCGTAAAATAAAAAACAATTAAAAACAATAACCCTAAAAACAATATTAATAAAAGCCTTTAAACAAAAACACAAAAAACCCCCTTTTTATTTAGACCCTAAATAAAAACTTTAGCCTTTTTATAAAATAAAACCGGCCCCTTGTTTTTATTAACCCGATCCACTTTCTATTTGTTCGTGAGAAACAATGGCGGCTTCGTTCCAGTTAGGGCTTCGTTCCCTTTTGATCCAGTTAGGGCTTGCGATCCAAATTGGGAGTTTCGGCTCTTGCTTGTGCTCGATTTCTGATGATCGATTGTTGACTTTGAGATTGCGTTGCTCGGCTTGTTCGTTGATCGAATTCCTTTCTTGCTCGGTATGTAATGCTTTTGCTTTTACTGATTTTGTGCTTTCTGGAATTCGATGCATTGATTGCCGATGATGATTGGGTTATATATGCGTTTAATTTCCTGAATCTTCGATCGTATATATTTATTTGAATTTGTCAAATATTCATCTCGGCCACTTGATAATGCTTGAATGTTTGAGATTGATTCTGACTACTTCACATGTGAATATTCTTGATATTGCTCGGTTGACTTGGTTTACAAATCCTCGGCTTTGAATTTGTGATAATTGACTATGGCTCCGTGATTTTCTCTGACTTGATAAATTTCGTACAACTTGATTTTTGATAACCAATGTTTTGACACGTGACTTGGTCATTATGTCTTTGATGTTTATTATTCTTCTTTGACTTCGATATTTTGTAAATTGGCTTCGGCCACTGTCTGCATTCCTGTTGCACTTTCACCTGCTAACTAATCTTCATTCACTTCAGTATTCTTCACTGCCTGTATTTGTGTCATTCACGGCTTCAACTTGAATATGTTGTGATGTTTGTGATTGTCACTATGTTGCATTGTTATTGATACATGGTTGTTCTGTTGGTTCTTCTCATCCTGATGCCGAACTTGATATGAAATTCTGGTGGCATTGCTTTGTTGTATCATGATACTTGGTCGAGTTGATTGTTGCATTGTCACTGGTTCATTTGATAGCACTGTACTTGTAGTTGGTATCGCTTGATATTTATTCCTGTAGTTTGCATTGTTGCTGTAGCTTTTTGAAGCTTGAGTTTCTGGTCACTGCACTTGTACATATTCACTATCACTTGCATTTTTATCTTAGTACCATAGCTTCTCTGTTCCACTCGAGTTTAGTTGTGCACTTGCATTTGTGTACTGTGTCTTGTTCTCCTGTGGCTTTGGATATTTGCAGTTGGTATTTTAATTGGATTATGCTTCTGTGCATATTGTACTCAATGTTGTCTGAGTTGTGTAGTAGCTGTGGTCTTTAGCATTGCTTTACTTCATTGTTCACTGTCCTGTTGTTTGCAACTGTGTTGCACTTGCACACTTTCATCATTGCTGCCTGGTTGACTTGACATTGTTGATCTTGGTGGCATAATTGCTTGTTGTTGTTTGGATCATTATGCAGTCTGCATTGAACTGTAGCTTGCAATGTGCATTCATCTTTACTGACTTGATTCACTTCATCTTGTGTATAAGTTGTTTCACTGGTGGCCTATGTGCATTTTGGTCTCTTCACTGTGTTCTTTTCATGCCTGACTCGATGCTGCATACATGTTTGTTGCAGTCCCTTTTTGCTGTTGCTATCCACATTGCTTTGATGCACTTTTGAAGTTAATGTACTTGAGTTGACTGTAGCCTTTGTGCATTGTGTTTTGTATCATCGGGCTGGTGCTGTTGTAGTGAGCTCGTATCACAGCAAACTGCATGATGGTCTTGTGACTTGTATACTGCAGTTTGCGTGCTTCATTGACATCTGATTCACTTGCACCTGTATTTTGTCATAATTGATGGTTCAGTGGTGTTTTCTGAAACTTGCAGTAGTCATTGCAGTATTTGCCATTGTTTGATAAAGTTTGATAATTCGTTAGCATGCTACTGATTTGTCTTTGTTGCCTCTTGCATGTAGTTGGTTGTAACTGTGCACCTGCCCTGTGTTGAACCCAGTTTTGCAGCTCGGGTTTGACCTTGCGCTTGTGTCGTGATTTTAAATATATTGCACGTGCGTTGAACCCGGCTTTGCATTTGGGTTTGACCTGTGCTCACCTGTCCCTGTAGCATTATCAAGTGTATATATCGGTGTGCACGACCTTGTGGCATATACAGTGATACACTGTGTATGTCACAAGTTGTTCGTGTATGATGAATTCAAATTTAAATGATGACGAACAACCCAAATAACTGAGGCAAATATTATTTTCAAAAACCATATTTTATTTTTGAATTGCAAAAATATTTCTTTTTCAATTTTACTGCGTTAGTTTATATTTTTGCAGATTTCTCAGATGCTGGATTCAAACCGGAATGCAGTTGAAGACAAAAATACGAGTGTGAGTGATATGTAGTGAGGTTATCAAAGTAAATGTGATGTGATTGTAATCAAAAATGTATATGTATAGTGAGAGCATGAATTTGTACTATTCAAGTTTGTAATAAATATTCGTTTGAATAAAATATTCGTTTGAATTCAAAAAACTGTGTAACTTGTTCTGTTTGAATTCAAATTCAAATTCCGTGTAATTTATTTTATTCAACAGATATTTATCTAACCAAATACATACTATACAAAATATTTGTTTGAATAAAATTTCTGTTTGAATTCAAAATCTGTTTAACTTGTTTTGTTTGAATTCAAATTCAAATTCTGTGAAATTTAATTTTATTCAACAAATATTTATTTAAACTATGAAAAATAAAATAGTACATTACCAAATACATTTATATGAATGTGTATATGTTTATTATCATCAAACAAAAATCATATAGCGCAAAGCGCATATTCAACAATCTCCCCCTTTTGATGATAACAAACATATATTTAAGATTTTGAATATATTAAATGTATTTGATAATTTCATTTGCTCCCCCTATTTGAAAGCTTCCTTTATATGTGATACTCCCCCTACATATATGGCTCCCCCTATATATATGCATACAAATAAAAATATGTAAATGAGCCTATATGCAAATTGAAAATTATTTGACCTTTGCTTGATTCTATTTGACACCTTTGCTTGATTCTATTTGACAAAATCTTAACTTTTCTCTCCCCCTTTTGTTATCAGCAAAAGAATAACAGTGTTATAAAAATAGGGATGAAGTGATAGACATGAATCAAACATTTAACTCAATTAAATATAAATATCAAATTTCAATAAAACTCAAACAAAAATCATAATTACCCTTGTCAAACGCATATTCCACTTTCAGAAGTGATGGAGATAGAATCATCAAAAATTCATATAGATATGTCTATTTGTGGTATATTTATTTCTGGAAATTTGAATATCTACTAACCATGCATAACCGTTAGGACTTTTAAATGAGATTAGTAGTATTCCGATTTAATTTAAAAAATGAAATCAAGTATCTTCTAACCACGCATGACCGTGAGGACTTTTAAATGGGATTAGAATCAACTTGTCTATTAAATCAATTATTTTTAATATGCGTTCCATACATGCATAACCGTGAGGACTTTTAAATGAGCATGGAAGCACATAATCAAAAATCCAAGTAATTCACTCATGCATGACCGTGAGGACTTTTAAATGAGAGTGAATACTTTGGATATTTATTTTTAATTGCTGAATATAAGAAATTGAAGCACAAATAATTTCCTTCACCGATTTAAAGATATTGAAGAACAAATGATTTCCTTTGTAAACTACCACAAATTTACATATTAAATATGATTTTGATGAGTGATGTTCGATAGAAAGATGACAGAAATAGAAATGGTCATGGAATTATTATCCAACAAAAAGTTTTTATAACTCTTGTTATGAAATTCTAAAGAAATTTTTAATTATACTTTCTCGAGTTATAATATATGATAAATATCAACACATACCTCTTTTTCAATCACTATTTATCTTTTCGATAATCAAAGGGAGTCAGATTAGTCAAACTTGTCATTTAAAATCAAATTAAAAATTATAAAATCAATTTTTCAAAAATAATTAAGCTGTAAATATGGTCAAACATGATTTCTTGAGGGGAGTTTTATAAGAAAATTTTCTGCTATTTGAAAATTATTTCAAGTGAAAAATATGCAGATATTTTCTTTAAAAAAACGATGCAGCAAATAAATGTTTCACAAATTAATCACGTTACACTAATAATTTTTTTATCAACTATATTACCAGTGTAATCCGCATCTGAATTTAAATTTCACTCAATATTCACTTGTTGAATCAAACCATGAGATGTGCACCAAAAATTTTAAAAACATCATTCTTTTGAATTTTGAATTTAAGCCGTGTTAACGCTCAAAATAAATATCATGATGATAAATTCAGAAACCAGAGGATAAACAATTATTTTCATGAGTAATCAACAGTCAATCAACATCATAATTATTTCAAAAATAATTTCTTAAAATCCTTTTTCTCATGAATTTGAAATCGTGCAAATTTACAAGCAGTGATCAAAATGTCAGAACCAATATATCTACGTGTAGCATGAGTAACCAGCATTTGACAGAACAAATTCATATAAATTAGTTCAAAAATTTAAAATCTGGTTGGTCATCAATTAAGCACAAATTAATGTCATAAATAAGAACAAGTCAAAAAATCATATCAATTAAGTCCAAATCAGTCAACCATCATAATTACTCCAAGTAATTCTATTTAAAGATGGTTAGTCATTATTTTTTTAAAAAAAATCATAGCATCAAAATCATCATCTTTTGTTCATCTCAATATTGGCTGATTTTAATTTAGAGTATGGTGCAGATAATCACATTTAAAAAACAATTACCTGTTTTACCTTTACGATAATTTTTCGTGATTGCCCATTGTGATTCTGTCACCTTTATACTAGGCTAAGGAACTTTGTTTTGTCGCCCGTTGTGCTTCTGGAACAGCCGAAATCCAGAGAACACTGTTGTTGTTCCTTAGCCTGCCTCCACACCTACACGATAAAAGATTTATGTGACCTATTTGTTTTTATAGGTCCATTGTTGTTAGTGGCAGAATATGAAAAATATGTTTTTGGAGGCTCAAAACTATTTATACATGTTCCTTTTGGCACCCAAATTTGTTTGACTTTCAAAGATTTTATATTTGTGCCTTTTGGAACCCAAATTGGTATAGTTTTCACGTGTTTGGGTTTATACCAATAATTATTTCGATTATGTCCAAATTCTCTACAGAACGTGCTCATTAAATTGACTTGATTAAATTTTGTGTTCCTATGACTATGATTTTCAACATGATTTCCAATTATTTCAGATCGAGCAGCACTTTTACCTTTATCATCATCTTGTGATATTCCAAAACCTAGTCCTTCTCTATTGTTAGCAAAAATTTGATTTCTCAATAGCATGTTGAAAGATTTTTCGCCTCTTGAAAAGTTATTCAAAGATTTCTCAAGATTTTGGACTTTGGTTTTTAATGTTGAATTTTCAGCGACAAGTGAGGTGCATCGATTTATAAAGTCCTTTTTTCTAGTGTCAATGTTTTCTTTAAGACTCAAGTTTTCATTTTCAAGATTCTCAGAGTTATTCCTAATTTTTGATAGTTCCGAATCTAAAATTTTACATTGGTTACATTCTAGGTTTTGAATATTTTCAAGTTCAGTTTTTAACCTAAAATTTTCACGAGCAAATTCTCTCCTATCAGATTTCAGTTTTTCAATTTTAGATTCAAGAGTATCCACTACCTTAGTAAGATCAGAACACATAAAAACAAGTTCTTTATAAGAAAACTCACCTGCCTCACTAGATTTGTCGGAGGTTGCTTCTGATTCTGATTTTGCCATGCAACACAAGTTAGCCTCCTCTGGGCTGCTATCCGAAGCTTCCTCTCCTTCTTCATCATCCCAAGTCGCTGCAAATACCTTCTTCGCCTTTTTCTTTTCTTTGTTGTTTTTGAGAAGTGGGCATTTTGGTTTGATGTGGCCAGGCTTGTTGCAGTTATAACATATCAGTTCATTATCGGAATTTTCGGAATCTTTTGACCTATTGCCCTTTGTTTTCTTCTTGCGTGGCTTGAATCTAGACCATCTTCTAAGATTATTGACAGCCATTGCAAGTTCTTCAATTGGATCTTCTTCATCGCTTTCTTCTTTACTTTTTAAGGCAATTGTCTTCTTCTTTGGTTCGGAGTTGTTGCGTTCTTCCTTTGCTTTTAACTCAAGCTCATATGTCATCAAGTTGCCAATCAACTCCTCCATGCTTAGTTTGCTCAGATCTTTTGATTCTTGGATTGCTGTGACTTTTGCCTCAAAGTTCATTGGTAAAACTCGTAGTATCTTCCGCACAAGCTCTACCTCAGTGAATACCTTCCCAAGCGCTCTAGCATTGTATACCAAGGTTGAAAAGCGTCCAAACATATCCTTTATGCTCTCGTCTTTGTCCATCACAAAGTTTTCGTATTCATTGCTGAATAGGGCTAGCCGAGACTCCTTGACTTGAGAAGTTCCTTCGTGTGTCACCTCCAAAGTATGCCATATTTCCTGTGCTGTTGTACAATGAGAAATTCTATTAAATTCATTTTTATCAAGAGCACATATCAAAGCATTCATGGCTTTAGCATTTGTCGTTTTCAATTTCTTATCATTTGCATCCCACCTATCCTTAGGTTTAGGAATCTCAGTACCACCAACGATTATAGTGGGAGGTTTATAGCCAGTTTCAATAATATCCCAAACATCATAATCTACGGAACTAAGATAAATACTCATCCTAACTTTCCAATAAGCATAATCGTTCCCGTTAAACATGGGTGGCCTAGCAATAGATTGCCCCTCAGAAAAAGCATTATTTTGTAGACTCATGACTCTAGAGTTAATATAAACCGGGCTCTGATACCACTTGTAGGATCTAGATTAACCCTAGAGGGGGGGGGGGGGTGAATAGGGTTATAGCAAATTTTCTCGATTTAAACACAGAAATAAACTGCAGAAATAAATATGCTGAAAAGTAAATCACACACAAAATTTACCCAGCTTCGGCAACCCCTGCCTACTGCTGCATTCATAGATTTCTATTAGAATTAAACAGTATCACGCTTACAACAACTCTACTAGACTCGCAGACCCTTTTGCTCCCGCTCACAAACACTCTACTAGACTCGCACACCCTGCTCCCGCCTATAGAGTTTCGCTCACTCGCAAACACTGCTCCCGCCTATAGAGCTTTGCAAACTCGCACGCTCTGCTCACTGAACTAATTCAAAATAGACAATCTGACACTACCTAACCTAGGTGGTGATTTACTAACTTTTTGGTTCGTAAAATAAAAAACAATTAAAAACAATAACCCTAAAAACAATATTAATAAAAGCCTTTAAACAAAAACACAAAAACCCCCTTTTTATTTAGACCCTAAATAAAAACTTTAGCCTTTTTATAAAATAAAACCGGCCCCTTGTTTTTATTAACCCGATCCACTTTCTATTTGTTCGTGAGAAACAATGGCGGCTTCGTTCCAGTTAGGGCTTCGTTCCCTTTTGATCCAGTTAGGGCTTGCGATCCAAATTGGGAGTTTCGGCTCTTGCTTGTGCTCGATTTCTGATGATCGATTGTTGACTTTGAGATTGCGTTGCTCGGCTTGTTCGTTGATCGAATTCCTTTCTTGCTCGGTATGTAATGCTTTTGCTTTTACTGATTTTGTGCTTTCTGGAATTCGATGCATTGATTGCCGATGATGATTGGGTTATATATGCGTTTAATTTCCTGAATCTTCGATCGTATATATTTATTTGAATTTGTCAAATATTCATCTCGGCCACTTGATAATGCTTGAATGTTTGAGATTGATTCTGACTACTTCACATGTGAATATTCTTGATATTGCTCGGTTGACTTGGTTTACAAATCCTCGGCTTTGAATTTGTGATAATTGACTATGGCTCCGTGATTTTCTCTGACTTGATAAATTTCGTACAACTTGATTTTTGATAACCAATGTTTTGACACGTGACTTGGTCATTATGTCTTTGATGTTTATTATTCTTCTTTGACTTCGATATTTTGTAAATTGGCTTCGGCCACTGTCTGCATTCCTGTTGCACTTTCACCTGCTAACTAATCTTCATTCACTTCAGTATTCTTCACTGCCTGTATTTGTGTCATTCACGGCTTCAACTTGAATATGTTGTGATGTTTGTGATTGTCACTATGTTGCATTGTTATTGATACATGGTTGTTCTGTTGGTTCTTCTCATCCTGATGCCGAACTTGATATGAAATTCTGGTGGCATTGCTTTGTTGTATCATGATACTTGGTCGAGTTGATTGTTGCATTGTCACTGGTTCATTTGATAGCACTGTACTTGTAGTTGGTATCGCTTGATATTTATTCCTGTAGTTTGCATTGTTGCTGTAGCTTTTTGAAGCTTGAGTTTCTGGTCACTGCACTTGTACATATTCACTATCACTTGCATTTTTATCTTAGTACCATAGCTTCTCTGTTCCACTCGAGTTTAGTTGTGCACTTGCATTTGTGTACTGTGTCTTGTTCTCCTGTGGCTTTGGATATTTGCAGTTGGTATTTTAATTGGATTATGCTTCTGTGCATATTGTACTCAATGTTGTCTGAGTTGTGTAGTAGCTGTGGTCTTTAGCATTGCTTTACTTCATTGTTCACTGTCCTGTTGTTTGCAACTGTGTTGCACTTGCACACTTTCATCATTGCTGCCTGGTTGACTTGACATTGTTGATCTTGGTGGCATAATTGCTTGTTGTTGTTTGGATCATTATGCAGTCTGCATTGAACTGTAGCTTGCAATGTGCATTCATCTTTACTGACTTGATTCACTTCATCTTGTGTATAAGTTGTTTCACTGGTGGCCTATGTGCATTTTGGTCTCTTCACTGTGTTCTTTTCATGCCTGACTCGATGCTGCATACATGTTTGTTGCAGTCCCTTTTTGCTGTTGCTATCCACATTGCTTTGATGCACTTTTGAAGTTAATGTACTTGAGTTGACTGTAGCCTTTGTGCATTGTGTTTTGTATCATCGGACTGGTGCTGTTGTAGTGAGCTCGTATCACAGCAAACTGCATGATGGTCTTGTGACTTGTATACTGCAGTTTGCGTGCTTCATTGACATCTGATTCACTTGCACCTGTATTTTGTCATAATTGATGGTTCAGTGGTGTTTTCTGAAACTTGCAGTAGTCATTGCAGTATTTGCCATTGTTTGATAAAGTTTGATAATTCGTTAGCATGCTACTGATTTGTCTTTGTTGCCTCTTGCATGTAGTTGGTTGTAACTGTGCACCTGCCCTGTGTTGAACCCAGTTTTGCAGCTCGGGTTTGACCTTGCGCTTGTGTCGTGATTTTAAATATATTGCACGTGCGTTGAACCCGGCTTTGCATTTGGGTTTGACCTGTGCTCACCTGTCCCTGTAGCATTATCAAGTGTATATATCGGTGTGCACGACCTTGTGGCATATACAGTGATACACTGTGTATGTCACAAGTTGTTCGTGTATGATGAATTCAAATTTAAATGATGACGAACAACCCAAATAACTGAGGCAAATATTATTTTCAAAAACCATATTTTATTTTTGAATTGCAAAAATATTTCTTTTTCAATTTTACTGCGTTAGTTTATATTTTTGCAGATTGCTCAGATGCTGGATTCAAACCGGAATGCAGTTGAAGACAAAAATACGAGTGTGAGTGATATGTAGTGAGGTTATCAAAGTAAATGTGATGTGATTGTAATCAAAAATGTATATGTATAGTGAGAGCATGAATTTGTACTATTCAAGTTTGTAATAAATATTCGTTTGAATAAAATATTCGTTTGAATTCAAAAAACTTTGTAACTTGTTCTGTTTGAATTCAAATTCAAATTCCGTGTAATTTATTTTATTCAACAGATATTTATCTAACCAAATACATACTATACAAAATATTTGTTTGAATAAAATTTCTGTTTGAATTCAAAATCTGTTTAACTTGTTTTGTTTGAATTCAAATTCAAATTCTGTGAAATTTAATTTTATTCAACAAATATTTATTTAAACTATGAAAAATAAAATAGTACATTACCAAATACATTTATATGAATGTGTATATGTTTATTATCATCAAACAAAAATCATATAGCGCAAAGCGCATATTCAACAGGGCCCACATTACATGGGTCGCTAGAGATCCATCTAGTTAGGTCTCTAGCGATCCATCAAATCAATTCCAAATGATCTCATTTTTTCTTTGAGCCTTTTTTTATTTCTTCTAAGTGTTCTCACAAAATTTCAAGTCAATTTAACTTAATATGAGTCCTCTAGGTCCATTTTAAGTCACTACTTTTGATCAAATAGCTTGAATTCGATGAGTCTTCACTTCTCGAGCTAGATTGCTTAGCATGCTATGAAACTTGGCAAGCGTCTTTAGAGAACGTATTAGATTATGATGCAAGAGGACTGGAGGATCAACGAGTGAACCTTATGGATCGTTGGAGATCCATCATCTTGGCCAAATTTTGGTTTCCTCCTGTTGAGTCTTTCATTCCTTCTTCTGGTCCTCTTGGTTGATTCTTGAGTTGTTTTGACTTTCCGTAGATGTTCTGACTTCCTTTGAATTCTGTTGGATTGAAAACCTAGTTAACATTAAGTAGAAGTTTAATTAACGGTTAATGTTGAAAAGATAACTAGGGAATAAATTTAGTCATGCAATGGAAACAAATCGACACTCCCCATTTAAGTGGAGCGGTCGACCTATTGAGCCTAACTGGTCGATCCCTAGCGGTCGATCAGTTGAGCATAGGGGTCGACTTCTTGGTCATGGAGGCGGCTAGGGTTTATGCTATCAAACATTCCATATTTGTCCTTTTTCATTTAACTCGATCCTACAGTTCTAGTGCATTTCAATTCTTATAAGTAGGACCCCATCTTATACACTTTTTATTCATAAATATTTGAAAAATACCTCAAACCTCCGTCGTTTTCTCTCTTCAATTAGGTTAAGAAATTCAGGTTAGGATTATGATAATATTCTAATTATTCTTTTAATCTATTTTCTTCTCTTCCAACCTCTTTGAATCTAACAAAATTATATATACACCTATCCTTCGCTATGTTTATATATCAAAAGAAGAAGATCTGGAAAAGAGTTGCTTTGGCGTTGCAAATCAATACAAGAGAAGCTAAGGATAATCTGTGAGTGGAAACCATAGTATTATTATTTTAATAATTGATTAGTTATCAATGGATTTGAATGTGCTTTAGAGATTTTGGGATTGCAAAAATACAATAGATAAAATCCTCCAAAATTCCTTTTTTATTTCGAAATGTCAATTCTAGATGGAGATCCTCAATTATTTATGTTAACTTGATGGGACTTATACAGTTCTACAATTTTTGATAATTTCATAGTCTATTCCACTTCTCCTCCTTCTTTGATTCAAATTGTGAGTTTTCAATAATAAAATAAGGGTTGAAAGTACGAATTCTATTCGTAGTTTACGCCACTTATTCCATACAAAATTCCTTTTTTTATTTCTGTGTAAAATAGAAGTTGAATAGAGTATGAGGTTAGGATTGCAATTTCTATTGTTTAGGATATTCTATTAGACTGGTGTAGTGAATTGGGTTTCTATTTTCACAAATCTAAGTAATGCAATTTTGGATATGAATATTTAATCCCTAATTATAAATATTGAAATGCTAGAAATTTGAAGGACAAGGACTTGTATTTGTATTATGGTTAAAAGAATTGACATTGAACACTAGTTTATGGCGTATAAGCCACACGTAAGAATTGATTAGGCGCGAATATATATTTACTTCTACAGCGTAATAAACGTATAATTATGGCATATTACATAGTTAATTAGGCACTAGTCATCATTAATTTCCCTCTTTAAGAAGGTAATTGATAATTTGAGGCACAATAAGGAAGATTGCTTATAAGGCCTTATTTATGAAATGGTGGGATGAGTATTATATATGTATGGAAAATATTTAAATTTTGGTTAAGTCATAGGGATGCGAGGTCAGTAAAGTTGCATTACAGAAGTCTACTCTTCACTTTGATGTTACCAGCAGTTGTGTATCCTTCCTATTTATGTGAGACATCTCCTATGATAAATATTTCTGATGACGCGAGGTTAATCCAAATTTTTTTAGGGTAAATCTTCCCAGCCAACCTGGCTGCCAGTTCCTACGGATAATCGGGCTAATGTGAGATGTCATTATGAGTATGAGTCATAATATATGGGGCCTACTTTGGGGTCTTGTGGTAATAAGTGGTTGTTTGAGAGCCCGCCTCTTTTCTTCAAATGAAGTATTAAATGGACAAGGAGCTATTTATTAGGCACATTAGGTGGTATCTCGCTAAGGGTCCACTTCAGGATAAAGTATTAAGTGACTGATTGAGGGTCTATCTTTCCATAAAGAAATATTAAGTGGCTTAAGTGATTCCATATGATGTCATCTAGATAGTTACCATTGAGGGTTCTCATTGGGAATAGGTATCAAATGATGGATTTGCCTCAATTGAGGTCTTAAATGGCCAGAGTGTGCCCATTTTTCAATAAAAGGTATTGAGTGGCTTGGGGACTATCTCTCGCATTGTTAGAAATTTATGGCATATGATTTAGGTTATGGGATTTAGAATCCTGCTTCGGGAATGTAAGGTATTAAGTGGCTGACTGTGGACCTGCCTCATTTCCTTATAAGAAGTATTAAATAGTTTTATGTATGCCAGACAAATTCTTATATTGAAATACACTGTTTAAGTACGGAAACAGTAAGACTTGAGGTTTTTATTCACAAGACATTTTTTTTTCTGACTCCCTCCTCATTACAACACATGTTAAGGACAGAGTGATGATGCTTATAGTTGGAGCGGCTTAAGCTTGTGGCAATTATTATTATCTTTTATGATTTTTTATGTTGTACCCACATATTTGAACAAATGATGTAACAGATCTTATGTGATATTTTTATGGTATTTTCTATTATGGCATTTCAAATGGTTTTGAAATAAATAGGTAAAATGTGATATTATATTTTATTCCATCTACTATGAGTACTGAAAGAATAGTTATTGATCTATACTGTTATTTCTTTTTCTAACCAATAGTTAGCCTTAGAATCGGTCTAATTTTCGATGGGCCGTTTCTAGGTCGAAATTTAGGCTTGTTCAGAGTGAGTTGTTATATTTTGGTATCAAAGCTTAGGTTATCCGATCAATGGGAAAACTATACGTATGAGTGGCATACTTGTTATTTTTGAAAAAGGTTTTTCATAAAAGATTTTAAAAAATTCTTACAATATATATACACATACCCCCGTTTCTTTGAATATACATATACACACACTAGGCTACCTTTTTCTTTCAGTATATAATACATTCTTACGAAATCATCACTAAAGATTCAACCTATAGATAGTTGATCTGGCTAATAATCAATCTTCTTTAAGAACTGGGATCCTTCCCTATGGAAGACCTTTGGTTCATGGAATACTCAAAAGATTTAAACAATATCTTAAGGCAGTTGAGCAATTTCCTATTCCTCTAGCAACATCGATGACACCTGCTGCCCCGCCTGCTGATGCAACATCCCGTCGTATTAACTTCCCTAAGTTGTGTAAGGACTTTCTTAATACAAGAGAGAAGACATACTCTGGAATCGAAGGATATCTAGAAGCTAAATAATGACTTAATAACTACGAATTGATATTTAAAGGGCTTGGTTAGGAAGATCAGCTATAGAGGAGGATGGCAGCTAGGTAGCTTCGAGGGGAAGCTTTCGATTGGTGGAACTTGGTGACTGAGGAAAATGCTGTAAGGATTTTCTCATGGGATGAATTCAACAATAGATTTGAGCTAACGTTTATGTCTAGGGAAGAAGTGAGTTTACAACTGAAGAAATTCATTCACAAGGAGACTCAACTCTTAAGGAGTACATAGCTAAGTTCACGGGGTTAGCTAAATTTGGGATGAGCTTGATAGATACACCTATGGAAAAGCCCATGAAATTCATGAAAGGCCTAAATTCCTCGCTGAGAGAAATGTTTGTTGACCCAAGTACTATTAGTGCCTTGTTGAGATGTTGATGGGGACAACAATGCTACATATGGCCAATGTGGACGATAAGGATGTGGAAAAGGAGAATGTCGCACCTATGTAAAAGCAAGGGGGGTCCAAGAAAGAAAGCTTTTGGGCTAACAAGAAGTCGAAGGGGGATTTTAAGAAGGATGGTAAAGTGTGCAAGAGATGCCATAAGAAAGGGCATGAAGCTAAAGATTATATGGTGAGTTTGATGAAGGAAGCCTTCAAAGGAAGTGCTTTAATTTCCATGAGGAAGGGCACCTCAAGAATCAATGCCCTAAATTGGCAAAGGAAGGATCAAGTGGACCGGCTTATGCTATTAAAGTTGTCCTTATTGCAAGTAGACCGTCGAGAGACAAAGGGAAGGCAACATTAGAAGGTATATCTCTTATTTTAGGGTTATAATCCCTATTTGATTCAGGGGCAATGCATTCTTTTATAGCTATGAATGCAGTAAACTTTTTAAACCTTCAAAACTAGATTGTCACCAGCCTAATAGTGGTCTCTAACTCTATTGGGGGTTCGATGCATCTCTTTTCTATTTGCACAGACCTAGTGTTGGACATATGCGACGTCGATTTCATATGTAATGTGTATGTTTTAAAATTTGAGGGGGTATGGACTTATCTTATGTATGGATTGGTTAGAATATTATGAAGCAATTCTTGATTATGATACAAGGGTTACATGATTAAGAAGTTGTGGAGGCCATGACCTAGAAATTCTTTGTACACCATAAGATTTAGTTGAGTTAAGCCATCTATACTCACTAAGTCTATCTATTGTTGGAGAAACATCATTCATACTTGTAGTTTGTGAATTTTCTGATGCCTTTGAGGAAGTCTCGTGTATCCTACCCCATAGGCAGATCGAGTTTCGAATAGATTTAGAGAAGGACGCAAGGCAAGTCACCCTGCCTTTAAGACATATGGCCCCAAAAGAAAGAAGGGAATTGGATAAGCAAATCTTTGAGCTATTAAAGAAAGGATTCATACGTAGGTGTACTTTGGGGTTGGGAGCCCCTGTCCACAAAAGCAGACTGTTCTTTGAGATTTGCGCCGACTATAGCAAATTGAAAAAGTTGATAAGGAAAAATAGTTACCCTTTACCTCGGATAGACGACTTATTCGATCAGCTTGGAGGAGCTAAATTCATTTCACGATTAGACTTAGCAACTGGATTCCATCTGTTGAGGATTGCAAAAGAAAGCAAGTTGAAGACTACATTTCGCACATCAAATCGACTCAATGAGTGGGAAGTGATGCCTTTTAGATTGACGAATGGCCCAACATAATTTGTGGATTTAATAAATATGGTGTTAAAGGGAAAGCTCAATAAATTCGGCGTTATGTTCGTAGATGATATTTTGGTTTTCTCCAAGAGAAAACAGGAACACAGGGACCACCTAAAAGAGGTATTAGGAACCTTAATAAGACACCAACTTAAGGCTAAACTTGCTAAATGCCACTTTTAGAGAAAAGAAGTCGGATTTCTTAGGCATATTATTTCTGAGCAAGGATTGGTAGTAGGCTCCACCAAAGTGGAAGCTTTTTAAGAAAGGAAGACTCTTAGGAATGTATCAAAGGTTATAAGTTTTCTTGGGTTGGCAGGCTACTATAGAAAGTTCATTAAGAACTTTGCAAGAATAGCATCTCCTTTAACCTAATTGACTAAGAAGAACCTAGTGTTTTCTTCAGATGATGGACACACTAAGGAATTTAAGAAGGTTCAAGATTTATTGACTCGTACACCTGTGCTCACTATTTCCGTTGGAACAAAACCATTTAATCTTTTCATAGATTCTTGTGGCATAAGGTTATGAGCAGTTCTAATGCAAGAAGGAAAAGTAGTTGTTTATGCTAGTAGGCAACTGAAGGATCATGAAAAGAGATATCCAATTATTGACTTGGAGTTAGCAGCTATCATCTTTTCCTTGAATATGTGGTGGCATTATCTTTTGGAAGAAAGATTTGAGTTATTCACTGACCATAATCACTCAAATACATGTTTTTCCAAAAAACATTTAAATCTTAGGCAACGGAGATGAATGGAATATATAGCATCATTTGATTTTATTATTCAGTATGCCCATAAAAAAGGGAACGTAGTCGTCGATGCCCTTAGTCAAAGGCACGCTGCCCTAGGTGCCATATACGAATGGAGGCAGTTGGAGTTCCTCCCAAATTTTAACTTCTAACCACTAATAGAACCTATTCAAGGCTATTTAGCAGCTTTGGAGATTAGACCAGCCTTGATAGACCATATAGGGTTTGAGCAAGTGAAGAACGAAAAGTTAGTTGAGATTTTGGAGAAGCTAAGAAGAGGAGAGCACTTTCCCATGCTAGTAGGTATTCAGTTGATGAGAATGATGCTTAAGAAGGGATAAATGCCTTTGTTCCCCTATGTTTAATAGTTTTTTGAGAAAAGTGCTTATGGAGTGTCACCACTCGAAGATGACCATTCACCCCGAAGGAGGTAAGATGTACAAGGATATGCAGAGGATTTTCTTTTGGCATGGAATGAAGAAAAGTGTAGCTGAGTTTTTTTACTAAGTGCTTAACATGTCAAACGATAAAAGCTAAGCAAGAAGAGACCTAGTGAATTATATTGCCTTTGGAAATTCCGACTTGGAAGTGGGAACACATTTTGATGGATTTTGTGGAAGGATTGCTCAGAAGTCAGAGGGGTAATGAAACTATTTGGGTTGTTTGGATAGACTCACTAAGAGTTCCCATTTTACCTCGGTTAGGAACAATTGAACTGCCACTTCTCTCACACAAATCTATAAAAGGGAGGTAGTTCAGTTGCATAGAGTTCCTTGAGCATAGTTAGCGATAGAGACCCCCTATTTACTAGTGAGTTTTGGAGGAGCCTATAAGAAACTTTAGGAACTTTTTTGAATCTCAACACTTCATATCACCCATAGATTGATGGACAAATGGAGTGAAGAATAGGATTTTGAAATACTTGTTGAGGGCTTGTATTTTGGATTTCAAAGAACATTTGGAGCAATACCTACCATTGTCGAGTTCGCATATAATATAGCTATCAAGTGGATTAGTATAGCCTCTTTTGAAACACTTTATGGAAGGCCATCCAAATCGCCAAGTTGTTCGTGGAAAACCACCGAAAAAGTATTACTTGGACCCTATTTGATCTGTGATACCACGGGAAGATATCACGAAAAAAGCAGAGTTGATCTAACAAAGAATGAAGACAACGCAAGACCGTCAGAAATCTTATGTAGATAGAATAAAGAAAGAGCTTGAGCTTGAGGTTGGAGATATGGTATTTGTCAAAGTATCCCTTCTTAAAAAGTGATTAGGTTTAGCAAGTCTAGAAAGTTGACTTCTAGATTTGTTAGGCAATTCAGGGTTTTGAAAAGGATAGGAAACCTTGCTTATCACGTGGATACTTCCTGACATATTGGCAGAAGTCCACGATGTTTTCCACGTTTCTTACCTTACAAAATGCCTTCATGACACCACTATTAGAGTTGAGCTTGACTAGTTGGGGGAATTAGAGATGGAGCCAACAATACCTCGTGCCATTGCACGCATTGTGGAGCATGGAATTAGGAGACTCCGTAACAAAATAATTAAGCTAGGCCGAGTACAATAGGGAGACATCCCGATGAAAGCACTTGAGAAACCGAGGAGAAGATGAAGATCACTCATCCAAAGCTTTTCACTGGTACATTTTCTCTTCAAAATAGGATTTTGGTTGCATCTTGTTTGCTAAGTTGGATGGTAGGAAATGATTGCCACACTATTTCACAATTACTTTGCACCCATGTAGAATTTTTTTATGTATGTTTAGGGTTTTTGCACACATATTTGCATGACATGATTACACACCACGCTAGGATTGAGCTCATTTCAATATATCTGCGGTACATAATCATATTGTACTTTGGTTGAGTAGATGGACTTGGTTGTGTAATACGGATGTTATTGTGCGTTAAATTGTTCACCCCTTGAAAGATTTCGGGACGAAATCCTTTTTAAGGGGAAGAATGTAACACCTCGTAAAGTCAGTCATAAGTAAATTGAGTGGATTGAATTAAATAAGGTAGGTTTGAAAATGGAAATTTAATAAAGGTTGAAATTTGACCGTGAAAGTTATTTTGTTGCATTCATGGCAAAATTTTGATCTATTTTCGTATATAATATACTGAAAACGGAGCTCAAACGAAGAGGATATAAGCGTTTTGAAGTTTTCAGACTTAAATTAATTTAGTTTGAATCCAAATTCAAATAAGTATTTAAATCTAGGGTTTTAGTTTCAAAAATTAGGTGTATGTTTACTTGGGGCTTAAGTAAACATTTAATTAATGGTTAACGCTAAAAAGTTAATTAGGGTATAAAATTAATCGTTTAATGGAAACAAATCAACGCTCTCAATTTAAGAGGAGCGGTAGACCACTAGCGGTCAACCTGTCGAAGCTTGGTCATGGCGGTATCTAGGGTTTTATGCTATTAAATGCTACAGATTTGCCCGTTTTTGACCTAGCTCAATGCTATGGTTTTCGTGCATTTCAACTCCTATAAAAATGATCCTATCCTCTCCGCTTTCTGTTCGTACATATTTGGAAAGTACCTCGAAACTCTACCATTTTTTCTCTTCATTTCGATTCAAATTTTCAATTAGAAATTTAGGTAAGGAATCTAATCCTTTTCTAACTATTCTTTTACTCTATTTTCTTCTCCCCCCAACCACTTTGAATCTAACAAGATTATATACATACTTATCCTTCGCTGTGTTTATATATCAAAAGAAGGAGATCTGGAAAAGAGTTTCTTTGGCATTGCAATCCATACAAGAGAAGCTGAAAATAATATATGAGTAGAAACCTTAGTATTTTTATTTCAGTAATTGATTAGTATATATCTATAGATTTGAATATACCTTAGGGATTTTGGGATTGCGAAAATACGATAGATAAAATCCCTAAAAATTCATTTTATTTCAAAAGTCAATTAATTATTTATGTTAATTTGATGAGATCTAAATTGTTTTACAATTTTTGATAATTTCATAGTTTATTCCACTTCTCCTCCTTCTTTGATTCAAATTGCGAGTTTTCAGTAATAAAATAAGGATTTAAAATATAAATTCTATTCCGTAGTTTACACCATTTATTCCATACAAAATTCCTTCATTTAGTTCTGTGTAAAAGGGGATTTGGATAAAATATAAAGTTGGGATTGTAATTCCTATCATTTAGGACATACCATTTGATTGATGTAATAAGTTGGGTGTCCATTTTTACGGGTCTGTGTATTGTAGTTTTGGATATGAATATTTAATCCCTTGTTATAGATATTGAAATCATAGGAATTTAAAGGAAAAGGATTGTATTAGTATTATGGTTAAGGGAATTGACATTTAACGCTAGTTTAGGGTGTATAAACCGGAACTATAGTTGATTAGGCGAATACACACACAGATATATATATATATATATATATATATATATATATATATTTCTATAGCGTAATAAACGTATAATTATGGCATATAATTATGTAGTTAATTAGGTAGCAGTCACTATTATTTTCCCTCTTTAGGAAGGTAATTAATATTTGAGGCGCAATAAAAAAGATTCCTTATAAGACCTTATTTATAAAATAGTGAGATGAGTACATATATATATATATATATGGAGAATATTTAAATTATGGCTAAGTCACAGGGATGCGAAGTCAGGGGAGTTGCACGACAAAAGTCTGCCCTTCACTTTGATGCTACCAGCAGTTGTGTATTTCCTATTCATGCAAGGCATCACCTATGATAAATATTTGTGATGATGTGAGGTTAGTCCCAAATTCTGTAGGGTAAATCTACCCAGCTAACATGGCTACCAGTTCTTAAGAATGGTCGGATTAATGTTAGACGTCATTACGAGTATAGGTCATAATACGCGGGGCCTGCTTCGAAGTCTTGAGGTATTAAGTGGTTGTTTGATGACCCGCCTCTTTTCCCTAAATGAAGTATTAAATGGCCAATGGGCTAGTTATTTGGGCCCATTAGGTGGTATCTCGATAGGGGTCTGCTTTGGGATAAGGTATTAAGTGACTGATTAAGGGTCCGACTTTCCATAAAGAAGTATTAACTGGCGTAAGGGATTCCATATAATGTCAGCTAGATAGTTATCATTGAGAGGTCCACCTTGGGATAAGGTATTAAATGATGGGGGTTGCCACAGTTGAGGTCTTAAATGGCCGGAGTGTGCCTATTTTCCAATAAAAGGTACTAGTGGCTTATGTACTGTCTCTCGCATTAGTAGACATTTATGACGTAGGATTTGAGTTATGGGATTTAGAAATCTACTTCAAGAATGGAAGGTCTTAAGTGGTTGATTATGTACGCGCCTACTTTCCTTATAAGAAGTATTAAGTGGTTTTATGTATGCTAGACATATTCTTATTTTGAAATATACTTTCCATGTACTTAAATGGTAAGACTCAAGGTTTTATTCATCGGACATTTGTTATTCTGGCTCCCTCCTCATTATAACACAGGTTAAGGGCGGAGTGACGATTATGACAATGCTTGAAGGTCGAGTGCTTAAGCTTGTGGCAGTTATTATTATCATTTATCATACCTTTATATTGTACCCATGTATTTGAACAAATGATAAAACAGATCTTATGTGATAGTTTTATGATGTTTTCTATTATGACATTTCAAATGGTTTTGAAATAAATGGGTACAATTTGACATTATATTTTGTTCCATTCATTGTGAGTTCTAAATGAATAGTTATTGCTCTGCAATGTTATTTCTCTGTCCAGCCAAAAACCAGCCTTAGAATGGATCTATGTTTCGATGAGCATTTCTTGGGTCAAAATTTAGGTTTGTTATAGGGTGGGTTGTTATAAATCCCATACATATCCTAGGCCAAGGAGTTAGCAAGTTGAGTAAGTCAAAACACTGGACGCAATAATTGTACGTAAGGGATCTTGTATGAATCGCCCCAAGAGAATCATGGGAACGATAGTCCTTAAATGAATAATTTATTTTGTGAACATAAACATGTCGTGAATGAATGCCAAATCAATTTTATATATAAGGCAATTCATAAAGTGTTTTTGAATACCTATTTCATTACATTTAGAGATAATTGTTGTTTCAAGAAATATCAACTTCGTAGCAAGGAATTTCTTTAAGAAATTATTATTGTAAAATGAATTTGGATACAATCCAATGATAAAATGATTACAAAGGAAAGAAATGAAAGCACATGAACCTAAATGAACACCAATACATTAGAATGTCTAATGAGTATTCTTGTACATTAAAGAGAAACTATGAGTTTCTTGCCAATGTCAAGAATGCATAATCCTCTGTTGTTTAATTAAACCATTAAGAGTATTGACTCTATGATATGACATGATGTGTAAATCTGAAATAGATTCCAAGTACACTATAAAAATTTGATTTTGATAGTGGTACCCGAAGCGATATAGTCCATTGACTACATATATGCCTTTAAGAGAATGACAAATACAGTTGGAATATAGTAAGTCACATTGATAAGAATAATACCATAGATTTCAATTTGAAATTAACATAGCAGATTCACTGTTCAATATGCTCAAGTTTGTTCAGATATTACTCGCAAAATTATCGCCTAGGATGACTTTATGTTTGGCATATATGTGCTTAAGCAGAAAATTCTAAATATAGATTTTGTGACGACCTAGAAAATTTGACATTTGAAATTGAAATATTTGATTGAATTTTATTTTTTTGGAAGTTGATTTACAATTGGATTTCGAATATCAATGAAATTGGCAATTAAAATTATTAAATTTAGTTATTGAAATTTGAGTAAAAATTTAAATCTTCAGTTTTATGCTTGTAAAAAATATTTTCAAGGCTTCGAAAATTTATATTGATAATACTGAAGATAATGGAAGCTTCAGAATTGAATTTTGAAAATGTTTTGTTCAGTACTGAAATTTATATCGTTTAAATCGATATTAAAAATAGCCTTCCGAGCCACAGTCTCGGAATTCGATGAAACTAGTTCCATTGGATCCGTAATATTGTACTGTTATCGGATTTCAATTTTCGTAGCAATCGAAGTTGTCTTGTGATCGTACGGTAAGCAGACGCATTGAAAATTATATCGAAATTTAATTTAATAACTGGTCCAAAAAGCTATCTTCTCCATACGATCTAATTTGGACCCGAAACCTTTTCCATTGCGTTCGAAATAGGGGTATAACCTAATGAATGCCTGGCGGCACGCCTCGATTTGAGATCGAGATTTTTGACTTCATTTTCTAAAACAATTTAAATTTAAAATTTAAATTTAAAAATAACATGTATGTATTTAATATAATGCTTTCTCAAAACAAACTATACACGTTGCATATCTTTTCTAACACTTGGTAGAAAGTAAAGCACGCTCATTTAAAAAAAACTGTTCGAACCCATCTCTCTCTCGTCAAAAAGAGGAAAAAAAAACGAATTCAAAATCAAAATAAAAACAGTGGCCGCCAACATCTTCGTTAAAAATAAATCATAACCTACCCCTTCATTTCCAGTTCGAAAACAATTCGAAATCAACGAAGAAAAAAAGGGTTTTGCTTGAAAATTTTTAGCCACAATGTTCGGCATCCTCGAGGCGCTCGATTTTGGAAGGAAGCATGGCGGCATCGTCGTCATCAACTATGGGGCTCGAACCAGGATGGCGGCGCATTCAATCTGGTAGTGCGAACGGCGATCGCGATGGCAGCGTCGTTATGTGGTGGCTTGCGTGGGAACGTCAATGGTCGAGGTGGATTCGTGTGGCGCTGGCGGCGAAGGATCAGCGAGGCTCGATCGACTCGGCTACAGGTCTTGGAGTAGCTAGGGTTTAGTTGAGGAATTTGGGGACGAGCGTTGATCGACTGCAGTCAATCTCGAGTCACAATCATCGGCAAGGCTAAGGCTTTGATTTTGATTTCCTTTTCTGTTAATCATTCAACTACTTTCATTCAAATTTAAAATTTATAATGTATGTATGCAGAAAATTTATTTCAGACAGAGATAAAAAAATAGGATATGCAGAAAACGGAGAAAAAAATATTTACAATAAAGATTATGAAATTTTAAATTTTTTATACATACATACATATATATATTATGCATGCAGAAAAAAAATATTTGGGTAGATAAAATTTTAAAATATATATATAGGATTTAAATATTAAAGAGATTATTTAAAATTTGTCTTTGAAATCGGTTTATACATAGGAAATTTGAATTATATAAATTGTTTTTTTATGCAGTTTTAAAATAAAATAAAATAAATTATTAAAGGAAGTTTAGTTTTTAAATTAAAATTTTAGTTAAATAAGTTTACTAAAAGGAATTTGTTTAAAATTTAATCATTAGGTTAAAAGTTAAAAATATTAGTCGAATTATAATTTTAAAATGACAACTGAATTGTTCGATTTATTTCGAATATTAATTAAATCATCTAATATTTATACAAGGTCTAAAACTGTGAAGAAGTCAATTTGGGATAAAAAATATATTGTATGCAAAGCAAATGTGAGATCTTCTAACTCAATCATATTTTTCTGATTTAATTTTAATAGTTAAATTTAAATATTTTGTTTGTATTGATTGTGTGCTTGGATGATAAATTATTATCAGTTGTATTGGATTAGACCCTATGCGCCGCATAATAGCGGATGGTATTATATTAAACCCATATACCGTGATATTCCACCTCGAAGTGGAATTGGTATCATATATGTATTTGGAGTGATTGATTTCCCGCATTATATAGTGGATGAGACCCTATGCTCCGCATAATAGCGGATGATATTTTATAAATCCCATATACCGCGATATTCCACTTTGAAGTGGAATTGGTATTTAATTGTTGTGCTAACGTCTGTGGATGCAGGAAAAAAGGTTGGAGGGATCCAACTAGATTCCTCAAATAATTGAATTTGTTTCAATATTGTGTGTTGATTTATAATATGTGTGTGATTATATTGTGATTGAAATCGTTGAAGGCTATAGTTTAGCCGAAATATATTTTTGGTATCGTAGAATACCAGAAATGAATAAAATTGGATTTTTAAATTTAAGTAGAAAATCTATAGTGAAATCCTATTGAATAAAATTCCAAATTATGGGAAAAGTTTAATAAATGGATTTCAAGTAATATTATTCAAAAGGTGAAGAATTTATTTTAAAATACGGATTTTAAATAATTTGGAAGAGATAAAGGAATTTGTTTTAAAAAAATTAAATTTGGAAATTGATTTGGTGTTAAAAGAATAAATCTTTGGGAAATCAATATCAAAATTGATTTGGTGTTTGAATTAAAATCGATTTGGTGTTGAAATAAATTTAGAAATCAATTTGGAATTTGATTTGGTGTTTAAAATAAAATTTGAAATCAATTTGGAAATTGATTTGGTGTTTGTAAATGATTTTTGAAACCGATTTCAAAATCATATATTAGTGGATATTTTGGAATTTGAATCCATAATGGGAATTTATAAAGGAAAGAGAAATTTGTTTTAAAAATAAATATTGGTTTATTTTTTTTAAAGTGTTGAAAGGTATTTACGGATTTGGAACATAAATTTAAAATAAATCCAGAAAGATTTATAAATTGATTTGAATGAACCATTTTAGAATGGAAGGTGTACTTTCCCTGAAAAGCCGAGTATGTTTTCAATATAGTTTATAGATATAAATTAAAGTTGTAAAGATGGTTTGAGGAAAGGATATTTTGGAGAAATTATTTACTTAGGTTATTATGAAAATCTTTAAATTAAAGATATATTTTAATTTATTATAGAAGTGATTATTTAAAGTTTTAGTTGATATTTGTTTTAGAAAATGGATATTTAAATAGCTACATCCTATCTACTAATTTCATTTTAAAATTAGTTTGGACTTGAATTTTTATATCGGATATTAGTATAATAGTTTCATAACTAATATTTAAGCAAGCATTTTAAAATGATTTTATTTTAAATATTTCCAAATATATATGTATGGATAAGTAATTTAATTTAGTTTAAAGTATTTGGACTCGGCAGATTTTTAGTGGAAATGAATAAATATTTTGGGAATATATTCCACGTAAGGAAAAACAATTTGAAATTTGTTTTCAAAGAATTGAAATGTGGAAATTGATTTGAAATTTGTTTTCACATGGTTGAAGTGTTAAGAATTATATCTTGCGAAGATATTTTGAAAATAAATAATTGAGGGGAAATTATTTAAATCTGGGTGATTGTTGTGAATGTTGATTGATAGTTAGATAACCGACTATCAATATTGGCCTTTAAATGGCATTTGAATTTCGATGCGACCGGGTCGGATTCCAAATGGGTATTCGAAAACCACATCGACCCTTTGTGATTGTGTTGGATCTTTTGTTTAAAAGTCAATGTGGAAATTTGTTGTGATTTGTTGAAATCTGAATGTAACACTTATATTTAAAATAAGCGCTCGTTATTCAGATTAGCCAGGAGAGGACTTTGTGTCATAAAACCCATTTCGAATAATGATACGACGAAATGGGATTTCAATTGAAGATGGTGTTGAAGGCCGGGTATTTTCGAAAGCGAAAGCATTACCTGTCGAATGTCTCTGCACCGGGTCGCTACGGTATAGAGATTTTATCACCCTTTGTGATGGGGATTCTGGACGTGATTAGTGAATATCCGGATTACAAGGGCTTCTTTTGAAGTGCCTTCGGTTTCGTTCGATCCCGGAATGGACTTATATGGATGTGTGTCTGACGTTACACTTTGAGATGTAAAGCTGATTTCTATCAAATACATTTCTATTGGTGGCGGAGAATTTATTCTCTTAGCTTAACACCCTTCTTTGAGGCGTACGAGCTCAGAGGTTTTGTAGTTGATGGTTACTAGTGATATATTCCCAAACTGGTAATGTGGCATACGAACTACTGTGATCATTTGTTGATCGAAGCATGACTTTGTGAAAAGTGTAACTTTGTGGCTGAGACTTCGTCGGACCTTACACCCCGGAAATGGTCAAAACAGGAAGAATGCGGCAAGGTTGTGAGGGTCGCGCCCTTAAGGGTATGTCATTTCCTTCTGGAAAAGGGTGGTATCATGGTATGGAGCCCAGATATTTAACCTATGTGGTTGCTGCAAATTTATTAAAGTTTGTGGTTGAGGATCCTCGGATAAAGTTTGCAAACGACCGGGGGATGGCACACTCGAGTAGTAGTTACCTAGTTACAGAGGTAACCCGGCCTTGTGTTGGTGGAGATCCGGGTAGGTTCTCGAGACGCCCCTCCAGAGGTGTACCCATGTGGCAGTAGGAAGTTTCTTGGCCTGAACATTTGTTGGAAATCCAAAGAAACAATACACGCCCTGTACGGTTTTAGTTATATAACTTGCCATGGAATGTGGCGGTAACCTGCTATTGAACATGGTGGCTATAGTAGGCTTAAGTGCGAAATGCCTATGCTGGCTAAGATTAATATTATACTTTCGAAATGTTTTCCACACTATGCACTAATAATAATAATATCAAAGGATTTTGCGTATCAAGCATGTTTGACTATCATAAGGAGAAATCTCCTCCAATTTTGCATTTGCATTGTGTGTGTGGCAAGAGGCCTTATGGTAGTTTCAGTTTCCAAAAAGCATAGCGGATTTCTTTTCCTTTCTTTGTGAAAATAACTATTTTTAAGATCTCACATCAGTCCCATGACTGACCTGGAGTTTATTGTTCCCTTTCTAAACTCTGGGTGCCCATTATTTTCTACACCGGTAGTCTAGAGTCAGGTTATCAGTTATTCGGGAGCAAAGTCAAGAAGTTGCTATGGAGATCTGGAGTTCAAGCTGGATGGCGAGACGTATCACTTATACTATGTAGTGTCCGCCGCATTGGGATTGCTGCAGGTTCAGTTTTAATATGGATTAGTTGTTGTAAATGCCTAGTGTTGATTGGTGTCGTTGTAAACTCTGATAACGTGATGTATGTAAAACTGATATAGTTATTTGTTTTAAAGATTATTCATTTATCTATTATATTTGTTCCACTGCGAAATGTGAGATTCTGTTATTGTTTCTGTTTCTTCTTCTATCTTCTTCTTTAACCCTAACGGTTCGGTTTTCCGACATTCGATTGTGCGACAATTGATATAGTGGACGTATTGATGTCGACTTTTGGGCGTCGAAAAATCGGATTGTTACATTTGGTATCAGAGCGTTTGGTTAAGCAACAACCTTGGCTCTGGTGGGGATTATTCATTAGAAATAGAGTCAGTAGTACTCTAGAATGAGTTTGAGTGTAATAATAAATATGAGCGCATATTTGGTAGTGCATATAAAATTGTTTTATATTGTGATGATTGGTTTGTTGATTGGCATATGGGTTCTAGTCGGTATAGTCTGTACAACTCTATCGATAGGGAACTCTAAACACTTGTACAGAACAATTCGACACGATATTGTTTTAAAAGAAGGTAAATGAAATAATTTTACCCAAATTATTTTTGTGTATAAAAAGAAATAATTTTTCGTAAATTATTATAGTATATGGTTGTCTGGTTGTTAGGAGATGATAATATTAAGCTATTATCATTGTTATGGAGAAATAAATCTATATACAAATAGGATATATGAATTGTAAATGTGATTTATAATTTGAAATTTGGAAACTTTGGAAAAATTTAAATCCCTTTTGGAGTTTAGAAATGGATTTCAAGGTTTTGGAAAAATGTTTTGGAGGGATAAAAGCACTAAACTCTTTTCGGTCGCTGGACAATAATTCTGATGATGATCGCGACATCGTCGGTGTTCATTTACGAGTTTCCAGGAGAGGAATTGCTGCCGAATGATTGTAAATGTAAGTTATTTGCGAACTGGGTTTGGTTTTGGGAATTCAAAGGATAATTTGAATCGATTTCGAAGATGATTTTGAAAGGTTGAAAAGACTCTGGAATCTTATTAAAAAAATAGTTATGGAATAATAAATAAGTTTGAAAACTTAGAAAATTCAGATTTAAACTGAAATTAACTTGTGTTAATTTGAATAAAGGTGAATTTGAGAAGTCTTATAGACTAAATGATTGGAATAAAATCTATTAAGGTGGAAAATAAAACTGTGAATAAATAAATAAATTTACAATTGCAATTAAATGAAAGTGAAATTGAATGTTGAAAATTCATTTCAAATTAGTAAGCAAATAGAACTGGTATTGGAATTGAATTTGAATTGTGATAAACAAAGTGAAGTATTGAAATAAAATTAGTAAGAGAAACTAATTGAAGGAATGACAAAGAAAATATGGAAAGAAATGAATTAAATTCACATGGAATTTGAAAACCGGTTTAAATATAAGTGGTTATAAACCAAAAAGGTGAATTGGAAATAAAGTTTTGGGAACGAACAAAAGAATAAAATTGGAATTGAAACTGAATATTGAAAACCAATTCGAATCGTATGAAATAAAATGAAGTTGTAAAATTAGTTCGAAGTGACCTAAAGATAATAAAGGTGGAAAAAGAAAAAAATGGTTTGAGATAAAATGAATTGGAATTTGTAATGAATTAGTAAATGAAACCAATTTAAAATAGTGATATGAATCAGTTGTGAATGAATGATAGTTGATAAAATTCAATATTCAGAAGGTAAGTTGAATCCTAATAAAATTGAAAGTGTAAATTGAATTCAAATGAAATTGAAAATGCAAGATTGAATGAAAATGGATATATAACTTCAATAGCGAAGTAAAAATGGTATAAGAAGTAAGTATTCGAACTTTTGTAAAGAAAATGCAAATTGGTTTTGAATGTTGTAATTGGATGCTACTGCTAGTAGGATATAGAGGTAATTTAAATGCAAAGGGAATTGGATTTGATTTTGAAGATAATTTAAATTGCTTGAAAAAGTTATGTATTTAAATTTCTATATGAAATTTGATGACTTTCTTGTCTAGCCACTTGGCATTTTCTTTTCTTTTGAAATCTGGGGGCCGTTGTGCCATTTTGTAGCCGTACCGAGCTAGCTGCACAAAGGAGACGCTGGCGAATTGTTTCAAAAATTTAGAGAGTTAGAAAAATTTTGATAAAAATTTGAAAATTTAAAATTTGGATTGTGAAGTAAACAATGTTGTTTGGGAATTATGAAAGATTTTTGGAAGTTAGTTAAAGTAATAATGGTTTAACAAAGGGATTTGTTTTGGTAAGATTGATAAAACTGTTTGGTTTTGGAAAAATTATAAATGGATTGAGGATCATTCTTCTTAACAAGTAATTTCAGGACGAAATTCTTTTAAGGGGGGAAGAATGTGAGACCCAGAAATTTTGACATTTGAAATTGAAATATTTGGTTGAATTTTATTTTTTTGGAAGTTCATTTACAATTGGATTTCGAATATCAGAATGAAATTGGCAATTAAAATTATTAAATATAGTTATTGAAATTTGAGTAAAAATTTAAATCTTCAGTTTTATGCTTGTTAAAAATATTTTCAAGGCTTCGAAAATTTATATTGATAATACTGAAGATAATGGAAGCTTCAAAATTGAATTTGTAAACGTTTTGTTCAGTATTGAAATTTATATCATTTAAATCGATATTTAAAAATAGCCTTCCGAGGCATAGTCTCGGAATTCGACGAAACTAGTTCCATTGGATCCGTAATATTGTATTGTTATTGGATTTCAATTTCCATAGCATTTGGAGTTATTGTGTGATAGTACGGTAAGCAGACGCGTTGAAAATTATATCGAAATTTAATTTAATAACTGGTCCAAAAAGCTATCTTCTCCACACGATTGAATTTGGACCCGAAACAATTTCCATTGCATTCGGAATAGGGGTATAACCTTATGAACGCCTGGCGGCATGCCTCGATTTGAGATCGAGATTTTTGACTTCGTTTTCTAAAAAAAATTAAATTTAAAATTTAAATTTAAAAATAACATATATGTTTTTAATGTAATGCTTTCTCAAAATAAACTATACACGTTGCATATCTTTTCTAACACTTGGCAGAAAGTTAAGCACGCGTCATTTTAAGAAAGAAAACCGTTCGAACCCCTCTCGCTCTCGTCAAAAAGAGAAAAAAAAAGAATTCAAAATCAAAATAAAAACCATGGCCGCCAACATCTTCGTAAAAAAAATCGTAACCTACCCCTTCTTTTCTAGTTCGAAAACAATTCGATATCAACGAAAAAAAGGGGTTTTGCTTGAAAAGTTTTAGTCGCGATGTTCGGCATCCTCGAGGCGCTCGATTTTGGAGGGAAGCATGGCGGCGTCGTCGTCATCAACTATGGGGCTCGAACTAGGATGGCGGTGCATTCAATCTGGTGGTGCGAATGGCGATCGCGGCGGCAGCGTCGCGATGTGGTGGCTCGTATGGGAACGTCAACGGTCGCGGTGAATTCGTGTGGCGTTGGCGGCGAAGGATCGGCGAGGCTCGATCGGCTCAGCTACAGGACTTGGAGTAGCTAGGGTTTAGTTGAGGAATTTGGAGCCGAGCGTTGATCGACTACAGTCAATCTCGAGTAGCAATCATCGGCAAGGCTAAGGCTTCGATGTTGATTCCCTTTTCTGGTAATCATTCAACTACTTTTTCTTCAAATTTAAAATTTATAATGTATATACGCAAAAAATTTATTTCAGACAGAGATAAAAAAAGGATATGCAGAAAACAGAGAAAAAAATATTTGCAATAAAGATTTATGAAATTTTAATATATATATATATATATATATATATATTGTGCATGTAGAAAATATATATATATATATATATATATATATTTGGGTAGATAAAATTTTAAAATATATATATAGGATTTTGAATATTAAAGAGATTATTTAAAATTTGTCTTTGAAATCGGTTTATACATAGGAAATTTGACTTATATAAATTGTTTTTATATGCAATTTTAAAATGAAAATAAAATAAATTATTTAAGCAAATTTAGTTTTTAAATTAAAATTTTAGTTAAATAAATTTATTAATAGGAATTTGTTTAAAATTTAATAATAAGTTTAAAATTAAAAATATTAGTGGAATTATAATTTTAAAATGACAATTGAACTAATATTCGATTTATTTCGAATATTAGTTAAATCATCCAATATTTATACAAGGTCTAAAACTGTGAAGAAATCAAGCTGGGATAAAAATATATTGCATGCAAAGCAAATGTGAGATCTTCTCACTCAATCAGATTTTTCTGATTTAATTTTAATAGTGAAATTTAAAATTTTTGTTTGTGTTGATTGTGTGCTTGGATGATAAATTATTATCAGTTGTATTGAATTAGATCCTATGCGCCGCATAATAGCGGATGATATTATATTAAGTCCATATACCACGATATTCCACCTCGAAGTGGAATTGGTATTATATATGTATTTGGAGTGATTGATTTCCCGCATTATATAGCAGATGAGACCCTATGCGCCGCATAATAGCGATGATATTTTATAAATCCCATATACCGCGATATTCCACCTTGAAGTGGAAATGGTATTTAATTGTTGTGCTAACGTCTGTAGATGCAGCAAAAACAGGTTGGTGGGATCCAACTGGATTCCTTAAATAATTGAATTTGTTTCAATATTGCGTGTTGATTTATAATCTGTGTGTGATTATAATATGATTGAAATCGTTGAAGCCTATAGTTTAGCCGAAATATATTTTCGGTATCGTAGAATACGAGAAATAAATAAAATTGGATTTTTAAATTTAAGTAGAAAATCTATAGTGAAATCCTATTGAATAAAACTCCAAATTATGGGAAAAGTTTAATAAGTGGATTTCAAGTAATATTATTCAAAAGGTGAAGAATTTATTTTAAAATACATATTTTAAATAATTTGGAAGAGATAAAGGAATTTATTTTAAAAAATAAATTCGAAAATTGATTTGATGTTAAAAGAATAAATCTGTGGGAAATCAATATGAAAATTGATTTGGTGTTTGAATGAAAATTGATTTGGTGTTGAAATAAATTTAGAAATCAATTTGGAATTTGATTTGGTGTTTAAAATAAAATTTGAAATCAATTTGGAAATTGATTTGGTGTTTGTGTATGATTTTGAAATCGATTTAAAAATCATATATCAGTGGATATTTGGGAATTTGAATTCATAATAGGAATTTATAAAGGAAAGGAAAATTTGTTTTAAAAATAAATATTGTTTTGTTTTTAAAAAAGTGTGGAAAGGAATTTACGGATTTGAAACGTAAATTTAAAATAAATCCAGAAAGATTTATAAATTGATTTGAATGAACCATTTTAGAATGGAAGGTGTACTTTCCCTGGAAAGCCGAATATGTTTTCAATATAGTTTATAGATATAAATTAAAGTTGTAAAGATGGTTTTGATGAAAGGATATTTTGGAGAAATTATTCACTTAGGTTATTTTGAAAACCTTTAAAGTAAAGATATATTTTAATTTATTATAGAAGTGATTGTTTAAAGTTTTAGTTGATATTTGTTTTAGAAAATGGATATTTAAATAGTTATATCCTATCCACTAATTTCATTTTAAAATTAGTTTGGACTTGAATTTTTATATGAGATATTAGTATAATAGTTTCATAAATAATATTTAAGCAAGGGTTTTAAAATGATTTTTATTTTAAATATTTCCAAATATATATGTTTGGATAAGTAATTTAATCTATTTTAAAGTATTTAGACTCGGTAGATTTTCAGTGGAAATGAATAAATATTTTGGGAATATATTCCGCGTAAGGAAAAACAATTTGAAATTTGTTTTCAAATAGTTGAAATGTGGAAATTGATTTGAAATTTGTTTTCAAATGGTTGAAGTGTTAAGAATTATATCTTGCAAAGATATTTTGAAAATAAATAATTGGAGGGAAATTATTTAAATCTGGATGATTGTTGTGAATGTTGATTGATAGTTAAATAACCGACTATCAATATTGGCCTTTAAATGGCATTTGAATTTTGATGCGACCGGGGGACGGATTCCAAATGGTTATTCGAAAACCACATCGAACCTTTGCGATCGGGATGGATCTTTTGTTTAAAAGATCAAAGTGGAAATTTATTGTGATTTGTTGAAATCTGAATGTAACACTTATTTTTTAAATAAGCGCTCGTTATTCGGAATAGCCAGGAGAGGACTTTGTGTCATAAAACCCATTCCGAATAATGATATGACGAAATGGGATTGCAATTGAAGTTGGTATTGAAGACCGGGTATTTTCAAAAGTGAAAGGATTTCCTATCGAATGTCTCTGCACCGGGTTGCTCCGGTATAGTGATTTTATCACCTTTTGTAATGGGGATTCCAGACGTGATTAGTGAATATCCGGATTGCAAGGGATTCTTTTGAAGTGCCTTCGGTTTCGTTCGATCCCGGAACGGACTTGTATGGATGTGTGTCTGACGTTGGACTTTGAGATGTAAAGCTGGTTTCTATCAAATACATTTCTGTTAGTGGCAGAGAATTTATTCTCTTAGATTAACACCCTTCTCTAAGACGTACGAGCTTAGAGGTTTTGTAGTTGATGGTTACTAGTGATATATTCCCAAATTGGTAATGTGGCATATGAAGTGCTGCTGATCATTTGTTGATCGAAGCATGACTTTGTGAAAAGTGTATCTTTGTGGACGAGACTTCGTCGAATCTCACACCCCGGAAATGGTCAAAACAGGAAGAATGCGGCAAGATTATGAGGGTCGTGCCCTTTCGGGTATGTCATTTCCTTCTGGAAAAGGGTGGTATCATGGTATGGAACCCAGATATTTAACCTCTATGGTTGCTGCAAATTTATTATACTTTATGGTTGTTGCTTTGTGGTTGAGGATCCTCGGATAAAGTTCATAGACGACCGGGGGATGTCGTGCTCGAGTAGTAGTTACCTAATTACAGAGGTAACCTGGCCTTGTGTTGGTAGAGATCCGGGTAGGTTCTTGGGACGTCCTTCCAGAGGCGTACCCATGTGTCAGTAGGAAGTTGCTTAGCCTGACCATTTGTTGGAAACCCAAAGAAACAATACGCGCCCTGTACAGTTTTAGTTGTATAACCTGCCATGGAATGTGACGGTAACCTGCTATTGAACACGGTGGCTATAGTAGGCATAAGTGCGAAAATGCCTATGCTGGCTAAGATTAATATTATACTTTCGAAATGTTTTCCACACTATGCACTAATAATAATATCAAAGGATTTTGCATATCAAGTATGTTTGACTATCATAAGGGGAAATATCCTCCAATTCTGCATTTGCAATTTGTGTGTGGCGGGAGGCCTTATGGTGGTTTAATTTTTCAAAAAGCATAGCGAATTTCTTTTCCTTTCTTTGTGAAAGTAACTGTTTTAAGATCTCACACCAGTCCCATGACTGACCTGGAGTTTATTGTTCCCTTTCTAAACCCCGGGTGCCCATAATTTTCCACACGGGCAGTCTAGATTCAGGTTATCAGTTATTCGAGAGCAAAGTTAAGAAGTTGCTATGGAGATCTGGAGTTCAAGCTAGATGGCGAGACGTATCACTTATACTATGTAGTGTCCGCTGCGTTGGGATTATTGCAGGTTCAGTTTTAATATGGATTAGTTATTGTAAATGCCTTGTGTTGAATGGTGTCGTTGTAAACTCTGATAATGTGATGTATGTAAAATTGATATAGTTCTTTGTTTCAAAGATTATTCATTTATCTATTATATTTGTTCCGCTGCGAAATGTGAGATTCTGTTATTGTTTCTGCTTCTTCTTCTATCTTCTTCTTCTTTAACCCTAAAGGTTCGGTTTTCCGGCATTCGATTGTGGGACATTTGATACAGTGGACGTATTGATGTCGACTTTCGGACGTCGAAAAATCGGGTTGTTACAGATTTAGACTAGACAGCTTGCACACAACAACCAAAGTGTCTCGAAGTCGATGAGAGCAATATTAAGTTAGTGGGTTTTTTGGATACCATCCGAGAATGGATATGAAAGTATCATTCAAAAAAGCATAAAAATTGAACAAGTGTTTTGATAGAAGTATCAAATAGTTTGATTATCAACCAAAATGCAGAGGAAGCGTGTGTTTATAAAAAAGAATGCTAAACGGTACATAGATATTTCTAAACCATAAGTAAACAACACAATACTGATTATTAATGATGCACTCGTATTAAAATCGTCATTTAGTTGTTTTAATACCCGACGTTGGATTTTTAAATGTGGTCTTTTATAGTAATTATAAAAAATATTGGGAATGTCCCAAACATTATTGCAACGATCAAGAATTTTGAACACTTTGTATTTAATTATCTGAATTATTTAAATATTTATACCTAGGATATAATGTGATTAAATATGATTCTATAGCCTTAATAAACAATTTTTAAGTAATAATTAATGTTAGAAAACCTGTTTTAAAAATGTTTACAAAAATATGTACTTGAATAAATATCAAAAATGTGACCAGAAAACCTTTTGTTAAAAATCAACTTTTTATTAAATAAAGTTGTTTGAATATTTGTACACTAGTATGATAACATATGAACACCTTAAAAAGTAATTAAATCTTCCATCATCCTAAGAAAAAGATTAATTAAACTAAGAATTATTAGTAAAAGTAGAGAGGGCTAATGGACCATTAAATCAAGGAGACTATGATTTGTGTAAGAGTATGGTTTGTATGTACTAAGGCATGGAAGGAGTAAAGGTATTGGTGGTCTTTTGCCACTAACTCCTAGCTTATAAATAGAGGGAAAGACTCTCTTCATTTCTTACAAGTTCAAAACTCAAAAATGCCTTCTTCTTTCTCCTCTCTAACTTTCTTAAACTCATATCAATTCAAATCCATTCTCTTCCAAACTCTATCAAAGTTTTTATATCACCTAGAGAACATGCTTCAGTACCTAAGAAGTGAAAAAAAATATGGGGCAAAGGGGGAGTAATGCCCTAGGCCGTAGGCAAGGATGGGGATGGAAGGCTTAGGTCGTGTGCAAGGTGAAGGGTGGAGGTTATAACCATGACCTAGGAGCAAATAGAGGTGATGGAAGAAGGTTTTGTTTCTTATTTGAATGTTGGTAGGCAGATAATAGTGTTTTGTTTAAATGAAGGTGAGTTATCCAATCCTTGAATGAATCTGTAAACTTGACAATTTGCTTATTAAATAACTTGTTAATTTGCTTGTTAAAAACTATGATAGTAGATCCCAGCTACTTAAAGTTATAACCCGTAATTATGTGCTTTAAAAAGCATGTGATTTGTTTAAGTATTGAGCATTGAAAAGCTTTGAATTGTGCTGTTTAAATTAAGTACATGTAATTGGAAATTTGAACATTGAATTTGGACATGTTATTTAGTACACAATTATTAAATGCTTCTATGTGATATGATTTGAATTTGTGAATCATATATGATTATATAATTTAATGACATTAAATATTGATATGGAATTGTCTGTGTTAACCCAAAAAATGAATCAACACACTGGAATATGATATGAAAGCACAAGCCCTGTTAGAATAGAGAAAATATAATAGAAAATAGCAGAAAAGTAAATGAGATGTAGGGATTTCTATAGTGGTTCAGTAGTTAACTAAGTCTACGTCCACTTTATAGCTTTGATTATTGGTTTGACTAGCTCGAATGAAATTATAAGGTTATTGAGAAAGAATTAGTTGCATGTACAAGTGTTAGATTGATTTTAAGTCCTAGAATTGCCTAGAGTTGTTGCTTCGGTGACTATGGTATAGAGGAAAGAGTTATAGAATAGATAGGGATCCCTCGTAGTGGTAGAAGAATCCTGATCCCCTCTTGGTTGCAGTAAGTTTTACATTTATAGAGGTAGCAACCACATTGGATCCGAAACCCACTACTAGATAAGTCCAGAAAGTATCCCAAGATTGAACAAGAAAAATCATGATGATACGAGTTAAAGGCTAAACTCGGTACCGAGTTAAGTCCTTAACTCGGTGTTGCGTTTAATCCTTAGCCAACTTTTGGCTGAATCTTCTTGTGCTGTGTTCCTTTGTTAGTTTAGATACCCTTCGTGTAATTTGGTAGATTATTGATGAGTTTTGATTATCATTCTTTCATGACTTGGATTATCCTGCAGTTTAGACTGTCACATCTTCATTCTTGATGATCGGATCATCTGACTTCTATGAAACTTCTAGGAAATGCTTAGAAAGATGGGGGATCACATAGGAAAAGTGTGGAGATGCCATGGTGAGGCATTTAAACTCGCTAATAACTCAAGGAGCTTAACTCGGGTCAAGTTAAGAACTTAGCCTATTTTGAATGCATACTTACTAGAGCCTTTTCTCTTGTCTTTTTGAGTATCTCTGCCAAGTTTCAAGTCGTCCCTTCTTCATACCGACGTTCTAAATTTATTGATTTCTGCTTGGTTGAAAAACACAATTAACTTTTGCCCCTAGAGCATGCCTTTGTTGGAAAACAAAGTGTGCTTTGGAACAAGATAAGTTCGGATTTGTTATTATATGAGTTTCAGTAGACTGTCAGATTCCATCTGAGGATGTTGTTTTTAATTTGTTAACTTTCGATTTGCTGGTTATTCTAATTTTGATTTGAATTTCAATTCTCTACATTAACGATGTAATGTTCGCTCTGAAATTTACGCAAGGCTTTAAGTCGGCATGTAGGTCCATTGCGATGTGTTGAGGCTGACCCAAGTTAAATCAGCCCGGTACCAAGTCAAGCCTTGGCTTGAGACGAGTTACAGACTTAGCAAAATTTTCGTAACAAAATTTTCTTTACTTGTACTCCTTTTCCTATCTAACTGCTCCCTTGTTTTTCTTCCCTCCTGCTGACTTTGCTCCTTATTTCCTTCAGCCGATTGAAGCAACAACTTCACCACCATTCATCCTCCGATATCGCCAGCGAGATCCACCACCTCCACGCTACTCTCATCATCACCTGGGCTAACCCTAGGACTAGTCTATCCCTAGGACCCGATCCAACCAAACCCTAGGACCAGTCTATCCCTTGTTTGGATTGAAGGTCGGAGGTGATGAACTGAAATTTCGATGATGATGGAGATGACAATTTTGCTTTGTTTGATCCTATTTTTGGTTCAGATGGTTGAATCTAAATGGGTTGCGTTGACGGTGTAGTTAGGATTTACACCCACATTGGACATCTTTGGCTTGAGAGGCACGCTTACTAATTTCAGCCAACTCTATCAATGGAATTGACTAAAGCTAGATCATTGAATTGATTCATTATTACATTTGCTTTAGATTTGAACGTATTGGATGACTCCATTGCTCTACATTTCTGCATATCCTGTGTTCCTGAAAAGCAAGAAATTTCCGCATCGCTCCAGACAATAGATGCATTATAAACCGTCGATCGATAACGGGTAAGTGCAGAAGAATGATTTCAAAGGACTGCAGGATCGTTTTTTTGACACGAGCGAGTTATTTATACAGGATGGCCTATTTGTGGTATTCAATGCACTGGACTCATCCCATATAGATAACACACTACACCTGCCCCAGTTAACATTTAGAATCCAATTGGTCAGCATACGTCGATTTGCTTTAGATTTCAAGCGATAACTAACCATAAATTATTATTGGAAATAAAGCTTACCTGACCGTGATCAATGACTTTTATTATCTTGAATGACGCATTGGTCGACCTGCCGCAAGTCCGTCGATGGAGCATCCACACCTTCAGAAGCTGAGTCATCAACTGCCCCAGGTTCTCCATCCATTCCCGTGGGGTCAAGTCAACCTACAACTTCAGATTTCTATGGCCTGCTATTTCCTGTAGGGCCTTTACTTAACCAGTTGCCTCCCCGGCTGAGAAGTTTAATCGACCCTCCAACAAATGCCTTCAATCTTGACAGTTAAAATACTTGAAAATATATGCATGCAACACAGGATACCCAATGGTGATGTTCGTTTGTCAACTCGAGCTGAATTTGCACATAATCCTCCCGAAGGATTTACTGCTTGTAACCGATACATGTGCTTGAGTGATGCCATGCCACCGTTTAATCGGTTCTTATTTGTGGTTCTTCAAGACTTAGGATTGGCACCATTTTAAATCCATCCCAATAGTTACATGCTCTTATGTTCCCTGTACATCTTATTCATAACTAGGCTTGGGCGTCACCTAAGACTAAATGAACTTGTATGTCTCCTACATTTCAAGAGGAGACAGGACTGCCTATTCTTTATAATTATTGAAGCCTAGAAGGGAGGTAAGTTAATAAAGGGTCTTCACAATAAACATTCAGCCTTTAAGAATGAATTCTTCTTCGTCCAACATCCAGAGGGCTTCAATCACTTCTCATTATATGAAAGTAAGTCCTTATTCCTTAGTTCATGCCACTCCAAGTGATTTTCTAGTTTTACAACCTATCATATGTCTTATTGTAGTCATATCGAGGTTGGAAAGTAACGACAAGCTCAAAGCAATGTTTTGAAATTCTTAAGGCAATGAGAGCTTCCAAGGCCACAGTGGAGTTCCTTTTGACAAATGAGAACCTCCGACGGTTCGACTTACTTCATCCCAATAGATTTTCTTTTGATGAAAAGACATCAACATCGAGTGGCCCTAGGAGACATACTCATTCCTATGCCCATGCTTGTAACTCTATCAAGGAGGCTCAAGAAGAAGTGGCTGGTCAGTCAGAGGAAGCACAACCTAATGAAATTCCTAGAGCAGATATAGACTTACCCTCTGGAGAGGATATTACAAGGAATAGGGATAAGACCCACATGATGACTACGATCCCCGAAGAGGAAGATGAAATGTTTCAAAGAAGAGATGTGATGCAGCTTGTGGTTGAGGAAGGAGAGGAAGAGGGTTCAGACAGTGATGATAATGACTTTTGCATCTCCATAGAAAGAGATGAATCTTTCGGCAAGTCACTAGAAATAAGTATTGATCATCTTAAACTACCTTCTCCGGACTTGTTTAACTACCGAGGCTTTAAGCCCTGAACTCCCGATTTCTCCTCCTCAAGAACAACCTACTATCGTCCACCACCCGCGCGAGGTCAGCTCCGTCCCCAAGGCTCAGCTCTGTTTGCCCGTTCAGAATTATGCACCTCTCTTTCCCAACTTATAGGCCGGCCAACTCTCCCGCTGCATCCTCATACTATTCAGGGTTTAAGACCCGCTACTATTTTCACTACTTCCACAGCCATCTCTACAGCGGCTTCTGGCATAGTTCCTATCTCTAGCTTTGGGCCTGGGCCAATTCTGAACGGGTAGAGGCACTACAAAACTTGGAGGATGTTTTAGCGTCTATGGATGAAGAGGTGTTGGTTACTAGCGAGTCGGGGACGATAGACAGGAAGACTATAGTATAGAGACTGGAGGAGGAAAAGAAGGGGCTGCAGATGAAGAAGGAAAAGGAAGAGCAGAAGCACATGACTCCTACCACCATCAAGTTGAAAGTGTTGAATGAAGAGAGTTCGGTTTTGGAGGATTAGAAGAGTCTAGCTCCCTTGCAGGAGGAGAGACTGACAACAATAGCAGCAAGAAGCTCCCGATTCGCCCAGGCAGGGATAATAAAGGTGGAAGGAAGGGTAAAAAGAAGTCGGGATGAGCTTAAGCACCGGTGGAGCAGGGTACTTGTCTTTTTTATGTGTTTTTATAGTGTTAGAGTATGTACAAGTACAGAGTCTGTACTTAGAATCCTTTTCCTTTGTTGTAGCATAGGTAACATCTATACTTCTGCTTTTTAATGTCCAAAAAAGGCCGGTATTGTATTGGTACAACCCCCATTGTTTGATGTTGTACATAAAATGATATAAGTAATGAAAAATACTAGTAATTCCACTGTAGTTGCTTCTGTGTACTTCTCTATATTCTATGTATTGTGCATGTTTATAAACCATTATGTATGTACATAATATGATTGCTTGTCTTGCAATTTCCATATATTGTACTGTGTGATGTGGTGCATTTATTTACCACAGTTCCATGCATGTAGATGGGGTAAGTAGTGTAACTTGCAGTTGTTTAGTGTACTACTTTACGTACCTCTGTTGTGGTAACTAAACCGTAGAGTGATTTTTATCTTGACCGAGTGTTAGTGTGTTGTGTGCCCCCAGAGCTAGTTAAACCGAACACTTAATACCACACCGGATGCTTTGGACGGCTCTCTAGCTGCCCCCGGTCCGAGAAATATTGCAGCTCCTATCTCGGGAACTTGTAATTTGAATGCTCGATTCCAAGCACCCTATAATTTGATTGTGGTTGATTCTCTCCAAGCTCGGCATTGAGGTTCCATCCACATACTTGTTTCTATCTCTAGAGACCCAAAGACAGCTCAATCCCTTGAATTTTCTTCCCACATTGATGATATCTAGGCGATGATGACTTTTGCGAAGTGGGGATTGATTTCTACAAGTTCTGTAACTGATGAATTTTCGATGTTGCTCAAGCAACAACGATACTTTGGAGATATTGACAAACTGACGATGTTACCAGGGTAATATTGATGATACGGGGCATACTTGAACGTAGATCCATTGGTTAAGCAGCTAAGTAATTGGTACTTACTTTGGATGCAGTTCCATCTGTCCAAAAAGTGAACAAATGGAGCGCCCTCGAACGTAGTTCCATCGGTTCAAGTGGAAAAAGAATGAATGCTTACTTGGATGCGGTTCCATCGATCCAAAAAGCAAAGAAATGAAGCAGACATGAATGCAATTCTATTGATTCAAGTGGAAAAAGAATGGATACTTACTTGGATGCGGCTCCATCGGTCCAAGAAGCGAAGAAATGGAGTGCACTAGAACGCATTTTCATTAGTTCAAGTGGCAAAAGAATGGATGCTTACTTGTACACAGTTTCATCGGTCAAGAAGTGAGGCGCGACTTATGGATGCGCATGAGAGTTGGGCTTTCCCAATGTTGCTGGAGCAACCTTGGTTCTCAAAAGGCTGCGCTTGATTTTCCCATTGATCCAACAGTTAGAGTCGATTTAATATCGTCGACTCAGTGAGTTGCTTACATGAACTCAGTTCCATTGGTTCAAGAAGTGAAATGACTTTACTGATAAAATAAAAAGAAAGAAAAATCCTACCTATTTACAATGCCTTTATTATCCCTGGATGACTTATTTGTGAAGATAGGAAATATATTGATAAGTACTAATGAAATAGTGCCGCGGTGAGTCACTGTTCTAATCATGGGGGAATTAGAATTCCGCAGATCATTGTGAGCTTGAATGTTCCATCTCAAGGTTTCTAGCCAATAACGTAGAGTCCTTCCTTGTTTGGATCAAGTGATCCCATACCTTAGAAGATCCATTTTAGGACAAGATCTCCCACTTCTAAGGTGTGGTTGGGAACTTTGGTGTTGAAGTGTCTCGCTACCCTCTTCTAGTGAGCAGCAGTCCTTGGTTCTGCATCTTCCACTTCCCATTGATATGGTAAAGTGACTCAAGTAGAAGCTGATCGTTTTTGTCTTGATTGAAGTGTTATCTTTGATGAGAGAGGACTTCCAGTTCCACTAGGATCATCGCTTCAAAACCATATGTCAAGGGCAACGATGAGTATCTGATCGCATATTTATGAATTGTTCTATAAGTCCTTAGTGCAAGTGGAAGTTCATCTACCCAGTTTCCTTTAGCTTTATTTAATCGCTTCTTGATAGTGACTTAATGATTTTATTCACTACCTCCACTTGCCTGTTTTCATACGAGTGCGCTACCGTGGGCAAACTCTTCTCGATCCGACAACGCTTGCATAAGTCTTTGAATTTTGCACTCTCGAATAGTGTTCTGTTGTCCGTGATAATTTTTATGGTACTACAAACTTGGTAAAGTAATCAACTACAATGATAGCATATTTGGCTCCTCCTTTGGCTATCGATAATTCATCGATCGGATCGATTCCCCAGATTGCAAACTGCTAAGAGCTGACCATTTGAGTAAGTTTAGAGGATGAGGTTCTTGGGTTCTTTGAAATTCTCTGGCACCGATCACAGCACTTTGTGCAATCTGCTGCAACTCGATTGATTGTGGGCTAGAAATATCCATAACGTAAAACCTTGTTTGAGAGTATCTGCCTTCTAGTGCGGTTGTCGCACCTGCCTTCGTGGACTTCCATTATAATCTTCTTGGCTTCGTCTTTTGTTACACATCTTAGTAAGAGGTGGAAAATCTTCTTCTTTATATCACTCCGTATTGTAGCACGAACCGCTGTGTCTTTCGTAGGAGCTTCTTTAATTCATTTCGGTGGGAGTATTCCTTTGAGTAGATAATCCTTGATTTGTGCCATCCATGATTCTTTCTCTTTTGTAGTCTCCAAAACCCAACTAACACCCATCTGATCTATGCTTGGAGCTGTTAACACTTCAACTGGAACCAACCCCATTGATTGTGCCTCTCTAGAACTGGTCAGTTTGGCTAAGTAATCGACCTTCACATTCTATTGCCTAGGAATATGAGTTATCATGCAATGTTCAATGTCGTTGAGTAGTTCCCATTATTTAGGGAGCAAGATTTGCCCCTTTAGCTTGATATTCCCTTTTATCTAACAAACGACTAGTTGAGAGCCACTGTAGATATGCACAATTTTTATTTCCAGTTCCTTCACAACCTTCAATCCTGCTATCAATGCCTCAAATTATGCCTCGTTGTTAGTAGCAAGGAACTCCAGTCTTAAGGTATAGCAGATTGATCATCCTTCAGGAGTCTCAAGCATATCTCCCGCTCCCGAGAAGAATTCATTTGATGCGCCATCAATGAACGACTTCCATTGTGATGCCACTTCCCCTGCCTCTTGCTCTTCTCCATCTCAAACGGTGAAATCCATGATAAAATCAGCCAATGCCTGTCCATTAATCGCCCTTCGAGGGTGATAAGTTACGTTATACCGTCTTAATTTAATATTCCACTTTAGAAGTCACTTTGAAGTCTTAGGTCTCTAAAGTATTAGTTTCATAGGTTGATCTGTCAACACTTTACAAGATGAATTTGGAAATATGGTCGTAACTTTCTTGATGTGATCAGCAGGTTATAGGCTGGTTTTTCCAACTTCAGATAGTTTTTCTCGGCTCTAGTAAATCGCTTACTGGCATAGTAAACAAGCCACTGGATCCTTGCTTCCTTCCATATAAGTGCTCCACTAAGAGCATGATTTGACACTGCCAAATAGATGAATATGTCTTCACCGTCTACTGGTTTAGATAGTACACGTGAGGCCTCCATATGTCGTAATAATTCATCCAAAGTTGTTTGGTAGGCTTGATTCAATTCGAAGATTTTCTTATCCTCCTTCAATGCGTCGAAGAATGGTGTACATTTGTCCGTTGCTTTGGAAATGCCTGTGAGGCCTCCATATGTCGCAATAATTCATCGAAAGTTGTTTGGTAGGCTTGATTCAATTCAAAGATTTTCTTATCCTCCTTCAATGCATCTAAGAATGGTATACATTTGTCCATTGCTTTGGAAATGAATTGGCTCAATGCTGTGACATTTTCATTCAGAATATGCAACTCCTTTTTCGTTATAGGGGCTGTGACTTTCGACAAGGCAGTCGTTTGCTCGGGATATGCTTCAATGCCCTAGCAATCATGATGAAACCTAGAAATTTTCCAAAAGCCACACTGAAAGAGCATTTGAATGGGTTAAGCTTTATTTCATACTCTTGGAGGATCAAAAACATTTTAGAGAGGTTATCCAAATGATTTCCAAACATACGTGATTTGACTAGCATATCATCTATGTAGTCTTCCTTGTTCGTCCAATCTAATGCCCGAACATTGTGTTTACCAATAGTTAATAGTCTCGACATTCTCTAGGCTAAATGGCATTACTCGATAACAATACAATCCAAGGTCGAAGATGAACCTAGTGTTCTCCTAATTGGGTTCATGCATTAATCTGGTTATATCCTGAGTATGCATCCATGAAAGAGAGTAGTTCGTGCCCTGCAGTTCTGTCCACGAGCTGGTTAATTCTAGATAGTAGGAAGCTGTCTTTTGGGCAAGCTTTGTTCAAGTCTGAGTAGTCGACACAGATACGCCACTTCCCATTTGATTTCTTGACTAGTGCAGGGTTCGTTACCTATTTAGGATATGTTGCGTCATGGATAAATCCGTTGGCCAATAGCTTATCCACATCCTCGTTTAGTGTCGTGAATCGCTATGGACCCAGATTGTGTCTCTTCTGCCTAACTGGAATGAACTTGGGATTGATATTGAATGCATGAAATGCTATCTCCCATGATATCTCACACATATCAAAATGCATCCAAGTGAACATGTCTAGGTTGGCTTGAATAAATTTGATCAATTCCTATTGCATTTTGATCCCAATTTGTTACCCTATTTTGGAGGCTCGAGTTGGGTCATCCATATCGACAGGGACTGATACCATAATATCTATCGGTGCTGCCCGTTCCTTCCATGAACTCTTCTTTCTAGGATTTAAAGACTTGTCGAAACGACTGTGTTCCCTAAGCTAGGGGCGGTTCGGTAATTGCTATAATGATGGTTCTTGAATGTGGACAGACTTCCCCACATTCTTTCCTTATTCCTTTCATTTCGATTAGCATAACTCAGTGACATAATATTCTCTAACGATGCTTTGATCTCCCTTTATAACTCCAACCCCATTCTCCGTTGGAAATTTCATGGTAAGGCACCATGGAGCCAAAGCGATCCTAAAATCAGCAAGGGTCGGTCGACCCAAGAATACATTGTATGCTAACATTTCTTCCACGATCACAAAGTTTTGGATAAGGACTACTCTTTGTTCTCCTTCTCTAAGCTCTACGGGTAAGTCAATTATCCTGATTGGTTGTCTTGGTTCTCCCGTAAAGCCCTAGAATTTTATTTGGCAAGCAGACACATCCTTTATACTGATCTTCATCTGCTTAAACATATGTCAAAACAAGATATTAATTGAACTTCCATTATCCACCAGGATTCGGCATACAACTGTCGGTCCAATTCCGACTGTCACTACCATCGAGTCGATTTTTGCGCTTCTACTCATTCAGTGTCTTGATTTCAAAATACTATGTCATCATTGATTATCCTTTGCTGCTTGGCTGAGGCACCATCCTCAATTGAAAAATAAGTTTCTTTCGGAGCATGGTTTACTAAAATCGCATATCACTACATCTTACCCAGCTCTTCTATGTTGGGTGAGGTCCTCCGAAAATAATCTTGCTAACTAGTCTCCATTCCGTCTGTTTAGATCCTTCTCCTCTTGGTCTGGATTGGTTTCCAGGAGTACTTGGAACTTGGGGACCAGTAGGCTAGTTAAAGTTTTGTGATTTCTTTAAATACTATTGGAGCTTGTTGTTCTAAAAAAATTCCTCAATTAGATCTTTTAAATGTCGGCGCTCATTCGTGTTATACCCATGAGTCTCCTGGAAGTGGTAGAACTTCCCTGATTGCTTCTGTCGCTCAGATTCTTCCTTCCTGGGAGACTTGTTGTATCGCTCAGTTCCATGAATTGCAAGGTAGATGTTTTCTAGGCTATCATTCAATGGCGTATACTCCTCGGGTCTTAGGTTCCTATTTTTTCCCATTCCAATCACGCCTGTTAGAGTTTTGGTTTTTCCTTTTCTGATTTCCATCTTTCCCTACATTTTCTATCGTGGCTCCATAATGTTTCCATCCTGGTTGACAGCTATATTGCTTTGTACTATCTCCTTTGGTTGCATACTGGTTGTCTTGCCCTCTAATGCATTTGCCTCTTCCAATCTCAGATACCAACTAGCCTTCAGATTGAACTCCTTCATGGTGGTTAGTTGTTTCATCTTAATTCATCTTCCAAAGTCTGTATCTGGATGGATAGCTCGGACTGCCATGAATTCCATATCTTTATTAGGATTGATCACTTTAGTAACTATAACATTAAATTAGTTCATAAAGGTTTTTAACAACCCATTTGGTCCCTAGAAAAGACCAGATAGAGACATTACATCTTTTGGCAGTGCTGTGTGAAGCCTGAGCAGTTCCAATGATTTCCCTGCCAACTCGTCAAATGTTGAAATGTATTATGGTGGGAGTCTGGTAAACCACATAGAAGTAACATCTTCCAAGAAGATAAGGTAACACCTACAGTAGATGGCATCCATTGCCCTTGCTCCGTCCATGTGCCAATTATATTTATACAAGTGTTGTTTGAGGTTCATCACCCATTGTAAGACAGCAAAGTGGGCATTGTAAACTTCTGAGGGTACTCTTCCCTCAATATGTTTTTAGTGAACAAAGTTTGGCTTGGTGCGAAACCCAATCGTCATCCTTCCTACCCTAACTTTCTTCCATTAAGTGTTGAACCAAGTTCGAAATGAATGTCTCACTAGTCCGATAGTGCATAGATCGACTGTCAGGAGCTATGCCAAACGTTTGACTCTGCAAACGACATTAGTTTGCCAACTGAAGTCTAAGTTCTCCATTGTCTAGGAGAACCACACCTGCATAATTCTGTTGGCATTATAGTGGTAGTTTGAACTTCCTTTCTACATTTCGCATGCCTATGTCAGCATTCAGTTCCAATCCTTTAGCATGAAGTTGCATGTCATCTTTAGAATCAGAGAGAAGCATTGCAATATTCCCTTGTAGTGCCTTCATCCAAGGTTGGGGTTTGCGGTAGGTTGTCCTTCAGTTGGAGGGGTACTTCCATTACCTTCAATAAATAAATCCAGTTGCTCCACCAACTGTCTTCTTTCGCTTTTGCTTTCCACCCCTCCTATTCAAGCTTGAGACGAAGGAATTCTCCTGTTCCATAGCCTCTGCATTTTTCAACCTAGTCCTTAGGGAAGTTGGTGGTCGTAGCGCCAGCAAAGCATCAATGTTGTCCACAAGAGCCTTTTGACTTTTGTTACCCGACACCTTGGCTCGGTTACAAAACGACAGTTGAAGATATTATTATTAGCACTAGACAAGGTTCTGATCAAGAGGAGCCTGGTAGTATATGGGTTTGATGCAGTCAACATGTTTGGTATTTAGGCACGGTTCGGTAAGCACGGTTCAACACACGTCGTGCGGTCTAGATGGCTCGGCAGCCTCATTTGGTACAAGCCTCGTTCGGCATAAAGCATCGCTCGGTACAAAGCCTCGCTCGGCATAACTTTGTTTCGAGTCACTTGGTAGTCGCTGCAAGCAGTTCTCGACCGACATCCCTCTTTCGGCAATTGCCATTTAGCATACTTGGCATGGTGCACAGAAGCTACTTACCACGGGCCGAGATACCTTGTTCCTAGGCCCGTGAGGGAAGTCCAACCCATCTTCTTCTATAAATAGAAGGGCATGTGCACAGTTAAAGGGACTTTTTTCGAGAACACTGGGGAGACTCTGCCGCATTCAAGACTTGGTCTATTTCAGTTAGCATTTGTATTCAAGTAGTTGGTGTACGGATTGTATCTGTAATCAATTATTGAGTAAAGCAATAAAGAATAAATCTAAAGTGGACGTAGGCAGTTACGCCGAACCACTATAAATCCGGTGTTCTCGTTTGGCACAAGTCTCGTTCGGCACAAGCCTCGTTTGGCACAAAGCATCGCTCGGTACAAAGCCTCACTTGGCACAAAGCCTCGTTCAGCATAACTTTGTTTCGAGTCACTTGGTAGTCGCTGCAAGTAGTTCTCGACTGGCATCCCTCGCTCGGCAATTGCCGTTCGACATACTTGGCTCGGTGCGCAGAAGCTACTTACCACGGGCCGAGATACCTTGTTCCTAGGCCCATGTGGGAAGTCCAACTCATCTTCGTCTATAAATAGAAGGGCAGGTGCATAGTTAAAGGGACCTTTTTTCAAGAACACTGGGGAGACTCTACCGCATTCAAGACTCAGTCTATTTCAGTTAGCATTTGTATTCAAGTAGTTAGTGTACGGATTGTATCTGTAATCAATTGTTGAGTAAAGCAATAAAGATTAAATCTAAAGTGGACGTAGGCAGTTACGCCAAACCACTATAAATCCGGTGTTCTTGTTTTGCATTTAATTTAGCATACATTTCTCTGTTTTAATTTACTTTCTTCATTAATATCTCTACATAATCTTTCTCAAGGGTGTTAGTGACCAATTCTGGTGCTAAAAACTATCAGCCATCTTCTGGTTAAGTTGATTAACCATTGGTTAAGCTCTCCTCTAGTTATAACCTCCTTCTGAGCGGAAGCGCCTGGTGCTAGGTTTCCAGCATTAATCTCTATTCGATGATTGTTAGCATTGTTCACTTTGTTTGCTGGAGATTGGTTTCATCAGCACTAAGTGTTGTCCCAACATATCTTCCATATGTTGTGTTCCTCCCAGGAGTCATTAGAATAGCAAATCTAATCTTCTACAAGCAAACTTTCCTAATCTAACCTTTGGATCTATCCATTCAAAAGTAGATAGCTAGATCCTAACTTGGGTTATTTTTCTTAGTGAAAGCACCAAAATGTTAACTCAAAAAATGGAGTATTGTGTGAAAACACCAACCCTGTTAGAATAGAGCAAATATAATAGAAAATAGCATAAAAGTAAACGAGATACATGGATAGTGAATTCAAAACTCAACGTAAAAAAGGAACATTCTATCCACTTCCCTTACATCCCTTGATCAACCAGGGCATAGATGTTCTAGCGACAGCTTCTGAACGGCAACAAGGGAATGGACAAGTAACCTCTACTCAAACGGTACTCTCAAAGGTTGAAGAACATAGATGATATGACTCTAGGCAAATGCCAAGATGACTCCAAGCACCATTCTTCACTGACCCAACACTTCAAATTTAGTGACTCCAAGCAGACCAATGTTTGGCTCTAAGCAATTTATTCCAAATGCTAACAGGGATATCATACTGATCGCGTTTGAGGAGAGTCGACTTACAGATATATTTTGGCAGCTAGTTAGCTGGAGAGCCTCCTGTGACCTTAGATTGTTTCTGTTACAAAATGAATTAGAACCAAGGTTAGGAGGAGTGGAGAGGACTAGGAAAAATAACAATGCAGGCCCGTCGGCTATGGACACTGATTCCAGTAGACAAAACAATATCTCAAAACTCGACTCATATGCTCTTTGAAAGATTCAATCGATAGCCTCTATTTGGAGACTCACAAATCAAAGTGGTACTCAAAAATAACCTCAAGAGAGTCCATCGAAGTCTAGAAGAAATCAGGGGAATGTTGTATATTCCAAGATGCACACTGAACCTAACACTGGCGATTGCAAACATCTCCGAGGTGTCATCGGAAAGCAGATTCAGAAAGAAAAGCTTTAATAGTACATACAAGCCTTTTAGAATGGAGAGCCAGGACCTTCGGCTGCCCATCAATAAAGAACTCCAATTATCAGTTGGACCATTGGTAGTCGACATCCCGCTAAAAGGGGCTTGAGGTAGAGTTGAATAACGAGCACACGATACTGCCCCCTTATCAATGAGATTTATACCAACCTTCTTTGGATTATTTTAATTTCAATTATGCTTTGAATTATGACCGACTTGAACTAAACTTCTTCCAAAACCATGCACGTGACCAAGTACTCAGATTTGGCCGCCAACCAATCCACGCAGACCGTGATCGGGCCTATGGAGTTTCATCAAGACGAGCATGATTCGACCACTCACCATCAACCATATGCCTTCTATTTAGGGCTATGGACTAGAGGTTTAAAAGCTCGTCATGATCAAAGCTCAATACAAAGCGAACATAACCGACTGTCCATTCGTCGACCTCCATATTTGACTTGAAGACCTAAGCAAGGTTTGGAATGAATATGGCACGATCATCCACCCAAGTCGAGTCATAAAACAAAGTTTGACATAATAAAAATGCCTCTCCTGAAGCTCAGTGACGTCGGGATCTATCTAGAGTAGACGTGATTTGATCATCTACACATCAAATCCTACCCTGAACACAAAAGATTGTTCGAAAGCCCGACTTGGAGTAGCTGTGATGGACTACCTACTCATCATCCATCGCTCTCAGTACATGGACACAACTGCACCTTGAAACATACGGTACCTTGAAGCAGACTAGAGTACTCTCAGTCCCCTGAGTGCAGATTAGAGTATAAACGACTTAAAAACCTCTAAGTCCCTGAAGCAGACTAGAGTACTCTCAGTCCTCTGAGTGCGGACTAGAGTATAAACGACTTTAAAACCTCTAAGTTCCTAAAGCGGACTAAAGTACTCTATGTCCTCTGAGTGCGAACTAGAGTACAAACAACTTAAAAACCTCTAGGTCCCCGAAGCGGACTAGAGTACTCTCGGTCCCTTGAGTGCGGACTAGAGTATAAATGACTTAAAAACCTCTAGGTCCCTAAAGCGGACTAGAGTACTCTCAGTCCCCTGAGTATGGACTAGAGTATAAACGACTTAAAAACCTCTAAGTCCCTGAAGCGGACTAGAGTACTCTCAGTCCCCTGAGTGCGGACTAGAGTATAAATAACTTTAAAACCTCTAAGTCCCTGAAGCAGACTAGAGTACTCTCAGTCCCTTGAGTGCAGACTAGAGTATAAATGACTTAAAAACCTCTGAGTCCCTGAAGCGGACTAGAGTACTCTCAGTCCCCTGAGTGCGGACTATAGTATAAACAACTTATAAACCTCTAAGTCCCCGAAGCGGACTAGAGTACTCTAAGTCCCCTGACCGCGGACTAGAGTATAAACGACTCAAAAATCTCCAAGTCCCTAGAGTGTGGACTGGAGTACTTTGAGTCCTCATAGTGTGGACTGGAGCACTCTGAGTCCTCATAGTACGGACTAGAGTATAAATTACTCAAAAATCTCCAAGTCCCCAGAGTGCGTACTGGAGTACTTTGAGACTAGAGTATAAACGACTCAAAAATCTCCAAGTCCCTAGAGTGCGGACTAAAGTACTCTGAGTCCCCAGAGTGCGGACTAGAGTATAAACGACTAAAAATCTCCAAGTCCCCAGAGTGCGGACTAGAGTACTCTGAGTCCCCAGAGTGCGGACTAGAGTATAAATGACTCAAAAATCTCCAAGTCTCCAGAGTGCGGATTGGAGTACTCTGAGCCCCTAGAGTGCGGACTAGAGTATAAATGACTAAAAATCTCCAAGTCTCCAGAGTGCGGACTGGAGTACTCTGAGTCCCTAGAGTGCGGATTAGAGTATAAACGACTCAAAAATCTCCAAGTCCCCAAAGTGCGGACTGGAGTATAAACGACCAAAAATCTCTAAGTCCCCGGAGTGCGAACTAGAGTGCTCTGAGTCCCTAGAGTGCGGACTAGAGCATAAACGACTCAAAAATTTCCAAGTTTCCGAAGCATGGACTGTAGTGCTCTGAGTCCCCAGAGTACGTACTAGAGCATAAACGGCTTAAAAATCTCCAAGTCCTCAGAGTGCGGACTGGAGTACTCAGAGTCCCCAGAGTGCAGACTAGAGTATAAACGGCTCAAAAATCTCCAAGTCCCCGGAGTGCGGACTGGAGTGCTCTAAGTCCCCAGAGCGTGGACTAGAGTATAAACGACTAGAGAAAAATCTCTAAGTCCCCGGAGCGCGGACTAGAGTACTCTAAATCCTCGGAGTGCGGACCAGAGTATAAACAAATTGACAAAAACATCTACATCCCAAACTATGGACTAAAGCAGAAAATCTCTAAGTCCCCGGAGCGTGAATCGAAGCATGAACACAAAATGGGTGCAAGTCGACCGGGGGGAGAATAACACTAAGTCACCAAAATGAAGAGTGCTGTATAAACATCGATAAATAGACGAGTAGATTCCAACTGTTCTCTATTCCGCAAACTTCGGCCTGAAATCGACAGGAGGGTATTAACTCGCTAAGGATGGAGTTCGACCATCCTACTGGTGGCTTGGCCAAATGAATGCTGGGAGTGGGAGTACGAATCACTAAAAGCTGAATACGACAGCCTACTATAGCTCTAGCTTGAGGTTCTTTACAACTTAAGGCAACGACTACAGGGAGGCCTCAATACAGAACCAATTGAAACAGCATCCAAAGCTACGGGCGACCGACTATATCATACCTCAGATCGAGAATCAATACCGATCCACACCAAGCATATATGAATGTGACTCGGATGTTCCTTGAAAAACCATGACCTTTAGAGTATGGAAATGAGAGAAAACCATGAAGACTTGGTCAAAAATTCTCCAGCACCCTCCTTCGATCCGTTGAGAGGAGTATGAAACTGGATGAGCATGACCCAATCGCATTTGCACCAACTTTACCCCGAGATCTGATTACAGAACATGAAAATGGACGTGGCTGACCGTCCAGTGTCCAAATTATGCTCTGAAAATGACGAGGCATCGAAGTATTCCTTTTGGAATGAAAAACCACAATACAATCCAAGATAGGCGAGACTTAGCCTCCCATCGACTGACCTGATCTCACGATTCAACGGGAAAGAGAGTAAAGCTAAAGTGGGCATGGCTGGCCTTCCTACTTATCAGTATATTCCCAGACCTGGGGGCACGAGCGAGAAGCAAGATGAGTATGAACCGACTATTCACCGATCAACTCTATGTCTTTGGAGTTTAGGTGAGCATATAAACATAGCTAGGACGAGACTCAACTGTCCATGCAGTACATTTATCAACCCGAGACTAGGAGCAGATGCATGGTCATCCAAAGATTGGCTGCGATAACTCAGTATTGAAACTTATATATAGTGCTTACAGCTACTCAAGGCTACGTCCGAAAGAATATATAGAGATAGAATCATTAAATCGATACCTAAGCTCGTGGGCAACTGACTGTCACTCCAACCCGAAGGACGGGTAAAAGATCATGAATGCATTGAATAGAAAGTGCGTTACTCGAATATACAAGCAAATTCAAACTCATAGCAAGATCCAGCTATGCAGCTGCATGCGACTCGAGGCTGACCCCTACTTGACATTTCCTTTAACGTGCTTTTAAGCCTAATCTTTGGCCATTTGCTGATAATCGATTAGAGCATTCATAGCCCATCACTATTAGAGTTAATAAATCATGACAAGACTCTAGGATTCGACCAGAGTAACCATCAATATTGATCGTCCCAACCATATTTCACATTGAATGCTATGCAAAATAGTTACATCTGAACTCAAAGAATCCGGGTGCTGAATATCGGATCACAGCTCAGTGCAATGATGATAAAAGAATTAATTGGATTTTTCTGAATAAATGATCATATGTTTCCTTGGACCCATTTTGACATGCATGTGTGATTTCACCAACTACCACGAGCCATGCATTGGATATCGACCCAAAGCTACAAAAGCTAGCACAATGCTATGTAGTTAATGCCCCGCTATTACCCCGCTATAACCTCGCTATATCTCATAGCGGATTTCTACCGCAACGATTTTTCCATATAGCCCCAAAATATAGCGTTTCCACTTTATTCCCCGCTATTTCCGCTATATCCCGTTATTCCCGCTATATTTTGCTACTTCCGCTATATCTTTTTTAATAAAATGAATTAAAAATTGCATTTATACATTATAAAAATTATGAAACTAATTTATTTGATTTAATTTTTAATATATTTTCAGAAATGAAAATACTCTAATATTCTACTAAATTCAATTATGTCATACAACTGTTTTACGTTTATTTAAAGTATATTCACAAATGTTTTTTGTTTAAAATTATTTATGTATTAATTATAATTCAATTGAATGATAACTTTTCATTTAATTACCATTTATATATTTTTGAAAACATTAAGTATGAGTTTTATATGCTATTTTAGAGCCATCCGCTATATCCCGCTATATCCTCGCTATGACTTTTTGCACCTCCACCGCTTTGAATCTGCCGAGCGCTTTAACTGCACAGGCGCAATGTCTATTGATTTCATCATGAAAGCTCCACTCTTACTTTTGGACTCACCCCATCAACGTCTATGCCTATCAGCCATTGCAACCGGGCATATAATGAACTGAGACGTCTGAAAGACTACTTAAATAGAATATCGAACTGAGCCAATTCGATATCACTTATTTCCCTCGAAGGGCTATCCAAGGATGGAAATTAGCAGACCTCATACCCAAATCACTACATCGGATGACTACTCGAAGGGTAGTAGAGAACCAACTGACAGATGGAAAATGTACGTGGATGGAGCATCCAGTGATTAGTGTTATGGCACAAGAGTCATGTTAATGACTCCCGAGGAGCGATCAATCTGCTACGTCCTGAAGCTCGATTTCCTTGTAACAAATAACGATGCTTATTATGATGCCTCGACCGCCAGCCTCAAACTCGCTAGAGGATTTGGAGTGGAAACTTTGCATATCTTTTGTGATTCCTGATTGACAGTATGCAAAGTTAAGGAGGTTGATCTTGCTAAGGGGCATTGTCTTGCTCCTTATCTTGGGCAGGTCCAAGAGCTACTAGCCGACTTCACGTATTACATCATTACACACATACTCAACGAACAAAATGAAAAGAGTCCAGTCATTGGCCAATCTGGCTAGTTTTAGGGACGCGCAATGAATATACATTGTTTCGGTTGAAATACTTAATATTCCAAGCATCGACGGATGGAAATTGGCTAGGTCTTGGAGACAGAGCCAGAAAAGGTGTCATGGTTGACTCCTATCAAAGAATATCTACAATGAGGAATCCTTACTGGATGAAGGAATGGAAAATGACAGATCCTCCTCAAAGCTTCACGCCAAATCATCCGAGAAGAAGCCATGTGCAGAAAGGAGTTTATCCATTCCCATGCTCCGGTGTATCACCCATGATGATATCATATGAGTCTTGAGCGAAGTCTATGAAGAAGAATGAGGCGATTACATCAGGGGGAAAATCCTGATAAAGAAAATACTCTACTACGAGTAATACTGGCCAACTATCAATCCAGATCCGGTTGATCATGCTAGACAACGCGATGGGTGCAAGATGTTTGCAAAAAATCTAGAGGGCCTGCCGACGGAAATTACTCAAATGGCTAGTCCATAGCAGTTTTCCACTTGGGGGATTAACATCATCTTCTAGACGATCCTAAAGGTGATGCAAAACACGCCATCATAGCAGTTGAATACTTCACCAAATAGGCAGATGAAGAACTTTTAACCATGACTAAGATGTAGAAAATAATCAACTTCAATTATCTGTAACGTCATTTGTCCTTATGACCTTCCATGATCCATTATAACTGCAAACGGACAGGTTGAAGCTGTGAACAAAATCATAAAGTTTGTACTGAAGAGAGGTTTGGAAAAAGCTGGAGGTAAATGGGCGGATGAACTCCCAACAACATTATGGGATTATAGAAATACCCATGAGTCCATGACTGGCCGTATTCCATTTTCCCTTGCTTACTGTTCTAAGGTCGTCATCCATGTTAAACTTGAAGTCCGCTCTCATCAAGTGGCTGATTACAACCCTTATTTCATTGAAAATACAAACAAGGAATCGCGATTCAATTGCAATTACATTAAATAGAATTGGTGACGAATTATGAGCATATAAGATGCATCCGAGAGCCAATGGCAAGAACATGTGCCCGAACATGCATGTGTACGTCCGGAAAAGTTCAACTTCTCGAAATCAACAGAAACTGAACTCTCAGTTAAGGTTATTAAGAAAAGACTGAATCTTATAGCCGAAGCTTACTAGCCCTGTAGAACCAAATACAGATGACTACTGATGAACTACAACCCTGCATTTATAATATTGGAATCGACCAAGCGTCATGACGACCAAAGAAGGATACGACACCTAGGGAGGATAAATTGAAAGATAATGACTATTCAGGAAACACGATGGATTTCTTTCTAGAAACAAGGAATACTCGCTAATTCAAAGCGTGTCGTGTTGCTACACACGACACACTTTGGGGGGCAAATGTTACCTGACACCTTGGCTCGGCTAAAAAACGACAGTTGAAGATATTATTATTAGCACTAGACAAGGTTCTAACCAAGAGGAGCCTGGTAGTATATGGGTTAGATGCAGTCAATATGTTTGGTATTTAGGCATGGTTCGGCAAGCATGGTTCGACACACGTTGCTCGGTCAAGATGGGTCGGCAAGCCTCGTTTGGCACAAGTCTCGTTCGGAACAAGCCTCGTTTGGCACAAAGCATCGCTCGGTACAAAGCCTCACTTGGCACAAAGCCTCGTTCAGCATAACTTTGTTTCGAGTCACTTGGTAGTCGCTGCAAGTAGTTCTCGACTGGCATCCCTCGCTCGGCAATTGCCGTTCGACATACTTGGCTCGGTGCGCAGAAGCTACTTACCACGGGCCGAGATACCTTGTTCCTAGGCCCATGTGGGAAGTCCAACTCATCTTCGTCTATAAATAGAAGGGCAGGTGCATAGTTAAAGGGACCTTTTTTCAAGAACACTGGGGAGACTCTACCGCATTCAAGACTCAGTCTATTTCAGTTAGCATTTGTATTCAAGTAGTTAGTGTACGGATTGTATCTGTAATCAATTGTTGAGTAAAGCAATAAAGATTAAATCTAAAGTGGACGTAGGCAGTTACGCCGAACCACTATAAATCCGGTGTTCTTGTTTTGCATTTAATTTAGCATACATTTCTCTGTTTTAATTTACTTTCTTCATTAATCTCTCTACACAATCTTTCTCAAGGGTGTTAGTGACCAATTCTGGTGCTAACAACTATTAGCCATCTTCTGGTTAAGTTGATTAACCATTGGTTTAGATCTCCTCTAGTTATAACCTCCTTCTGAGTGGAAGCGCCTGGTGCTAGGTTTCCAGCATTAATCTCTATTCGATGATCATTAGCATTGTTTACTTTGTTTGCTGGAGATTGGTTTCATCAACACTAAGTGTTGTCCCAATATATCTTTCATATGTTGTGTTCCTCCTAGGAGTCATTAGAATAGCAAATCTCTAATCTTCTACAAGCAACTTTCCTAATCTAACCTTTGGATCTATCCATTCAAAAGCAGATAGCTAGATCCTAGCTTGGGTTATTTATTCTTAGTGAAAGCATGAAAATGTTAACTCAAAAAATGGAGTATTGTGTGAAAACACCAACCCTGTTAGAACAGAGAAAATATAATAGAAAATAGCATAAAAGTAAATGGGATACATGGATTTTTATACTGATTCAACTGTTAACCAAGCCTACATCCACTTTATAGCTTTGATTATTAGTTTGATCTCGCTTGAATGAGATTACAAGGTGATTGAGAAAGAATTAGTCGCAAGTACAGGGATTAGACCGATTCTATTCTAGACTTGCCTATAGTAGCTGCCTTGGTGACTATGGTGTAGAGAAAAGAGTTGTAGAATAGATGGAGATCCTGCATAGTGATAGTAGAATCCTGATCCCATTTTGGTTGCAGAAGATGTATGCTTATGGAGGTAGCAGTCACATTGGATCAAAAGTCCACTACTAGAGAAGTCCAGAGAGTTGCCCAAGGTTGCACAAGAAAAATCACGACGACACGTGTTAAGGGCTAAACTCGATGCGAGTTAAGGCCTTAACTCGGTGTCGAGTTTAATCCTCAGCTAACTTTTGACTAAAACTTCTTGTATTGTGCTTCTTTGTTAGTTTTTACATCCTCATGTAATTTCGTAGATTATTGATGAGTTTTGATTATCACTCTTTCACGACTCGGATTATCATCCCTTTTAGACTGTCACGTCTTCGTTCTTGATGATTGGCTCATCCGAATTCCATGAAACTTTTTGGACATGCTTAAGAAGACTAGGAGATCACTTAGTAAAATTGTGGAGATTCCATGGTGAGGCATTTAAACTCGGTACCGATTCAAGGAGCTTGACTCGGGCCTAGTTAAGGACTTAGCCTATCCTGAGTCCATACTTTCTAGAGCCTTTTTTCTTGTCCTTCTGAGTATCTCTGCCAAGTTTCAAGTCATTCTGTCTTCATACCGACATTCTAACACCTTTTGATTTTCTTGGTTAAAAAAGCCAGTTAACTGTCCGTATAGCAATAGTTGCTATAAACGCATTTTTAAATCCTTTAATTAGTATAATTTGGTGATTTGTGAAGGCATATTAATATAACTTGTTTTGGTTGTTACACTTCTATAAGTATTTTGGAAAGAAAAGGATATGTTTGGGAAGTTGTGAAATTAATCAAACAAAGGTAAGAAAGTTTGAAGTTAAAAGGTCGTTATGTCGACACTTTTAATTTCCTTGTTTTTGAGAAATAACAATTATTTTTGTGGAAACTTTCTTAGGCATTTATTTACCATTTTAACAAGTAAATAATATATTATATTTATTGTAAAAAATTTGAAGCTTAATCATTTGATAGCTAGTTGAATGAAGAAGCAATATTTATAGCGAAATAGCCACAATACTAGCACTTGGGAAAAATACCTTGTTTTTAGAAATTTCTATAAAATAACTAAAAGATTTACTTTGGGATTTTTCTTCATGGTTCTTAAGTCCCCAAGTATACAAACTACTGTAAAAAGAATGGATCAAAAATCATTTGTTAAGGCATCGACAGCTAGGCACAAAGTGGTAAGAAAACATATTAAAAATATGCAACAAAACTTTACACAACATTTTTGAAAATGCTATCTTTTCCATGTAAAACTATAAATTGTGTAAAAATGATTTTTAAATGAAATATTTTTCTCTAATCTTTTTAGGGCTGTCTTCTAACTTATATCAGAGTGCTTTAAAATTGGTTTCAAGTTTGAAATTATTTTTAACAATTAATTATAAATTTTTAAAGCAAGTGGTTTTTTAAATAAAACCAGTTTATTTTGGTTTATTTATTTATTTCCAAGTTTGTTATTTTTACATAATATTCTACATATAAATATAATATATTTTAAGTAGTTTAAAGGTGTTTTAGCATTTTAATAAGTATTTTAAAGGTATTTTTATCTATATATATGCTTTTAAAAAGTAAGTTAAGTATTTTACAAATATAATAAAGAAAGTTTGAATTTTAACAAAGCTAAATAAATGGTTTCAAGAAATTAATCAAAGTATATTACCTTAGTTAATATGTGGATATGCTTTGATATTTAAATAAATGTTTTAAAGTTAATATAAGTATAAGTAAATGGTTTTGGGTTTGTAGAAATAATGTTGTAGTAACATTTGTTTTTAACTCTTATTGCTAATTATACTTAGGAATATAATTAGATATTTAATAATAAGTACTTTAAGGTTAGTATAAATGAATATTTTAGGTTTGCTGTGATAATGTATTAAACAACACTTGTCTTAAACACTTAAATATAATTAAATATCTAAAAAGCAAGTTTAAAGAGAAATGTTTTAAAGTATGAAATGATCTGGGTTTGTTGTGATAATGTTTGAAAAACATTTGTCTTAAGCCCTTATAAATGTAATTAAACCTTTAAAAGAGAGTTTTAAAGGTAATGATTAAATATGAAGTTTTTTAGGTTTCTAGTAAACGATGTTTTAGTAACATTTCTTTTTAAACCCTGGAATAATATTTTAAAGTGGAAAGATATTATAAATATAGTTAGTGGAAAGATATTATAAATATAGTTAAATCTTTAATAATGGAATTTTAAAGATAATAACAAGTAATCTGTTGTAAAAAGATAGAAAAATTTATATGTTTAAAATGGAAAGAGAGCAGGAGTTTGTGGTAATAGTGTTTAAGTAACATTTGTTTTTGACCTCTTCGAATATATTTTAAAGTAAGTAAATCTTATTAGTGATTTATGAATATACTTATACAGTTGAGACAAGTATATGAATACTTTTAAAAGTATTGTAAAATACTTGTATATATCTTTTATAAAGAGAAATTAAATATATACATAAAAATACATAAAGGAAGTTTTAATTAATAAAGGAGTATTAATCAATAAAGAAAGTTTTGATTAATGAAAGAAGTTTTATGAGATAAAAAGGAGTTTTATTAATAAAAAAGGCTTTTAGTTAATAAAGGATAAATTAATTCAAAAGGGATTAAAAGTCGTTATATGACTTGATCATGTTTATGTGTTTAATCATGCTTGGTTTCCTATAAAATTAAACCTCTGATTGGATTGATTGTATATTTGATGGCTAAATAACTGACTATCAAATCTTGACCAAATATACTATGGAAATGTCTAGAAGAAACACGAGAATTATATGGTACAGTTATCTTCAGTGATGCTATATTATACGTATAATCTTGTTTTTCTCTTCTAGGACAAATTATAAGGAATTCCATCTTCTTAAGCGGCTAGAAGGTGATGTTCTCTCGTATGTATTGTCTGTTTATTTCCCACGAAACTTGAGTTGAGATTACACAACATTATAGATTGTTTTTGGAGCGCCTGGTAAGTGGAGGACTGTACTTATATGAGATTACCTGAAAGCATAACCATTCCAAAACCATATACGTGTTTTATGATTTGGAAGAGGTTCGTGGTTGGTTCAAGATGCTGGACTCTATGTAGAGATTGGAGATCTGTTTAGGATGCTTGAAGACATTTAGTTATTCATGATCTATTTTGAGATGTGGGAATCCATGTGTGATTTCGAGACCCATTAAGGTATGGAAATCCATATGTGGTTTTGAGATCTGTTTGAGTGGTGGCTTATATGCTGGGATGCTGAACATGGCTTCATCATCAGTAATGCTATAACTAGAGATAGGATGCATAGCCAATAGGGCTTAGCTAATCCAGAAGGGTGCATGCGACTCCATCCTAGAGATACTTACTTATATGCATGCAGGAGTGGTGCACTCGGTCTGACTTGCTGAGGGACAGTTATTTTTTTCCTATGTATATCAGCTAGGGATGTATGATGCTTCGGAAGGATAACTTTGATCCTTGTGTAGGAGATCAGCCTTATAGCATCGAGGGCGTCTACATGGAATCCTACACAATTAGCAAACATGCCTTAGCAGTTTTAATTGTATACCTATCATTTTTGCAATCTCATGCATCACAGCTACGTGATTATTTATATTTCACACCTTAGACATTATTATAATATTAATAAATTTTCTTGTGAAATGGTTTGGTTATCGTTAGGTTAAAAAACCATATGTGTTTATTGTGGCATGCTCTTATGAGATAATTTATCTTGAAAGGTTTTTATAATATTAAATAATTCAAATGACTTGAGCTTCTCACGCTGGTTTACTAGACTGATCCGAGTGTTATTTTCTTGTATTGCTCAGGTTGGCCCCATGTATTTTCTAGATTTTATTGATGTTCATTGGAGCTCTTAGAAAGGAGCTGGATGACTACCTCCATAGTTTTTATTTCCTTGGCATTACTTTGTGTGTGTATATATACATTAGCAATTTTGAGGACAAGCGGTTATAACTGTCCAAGTTAATGATAGGTGATTTTCTCTGATTATTGTATACATACAATTTTCTTTTGTAAAGATCATTTTAATATTATATTTTATCCTTTCGGTTGTGAGATGCTGATACATCTTCCCATCATTCTTATTTGCTTTTTACATCATTTTCTTTTATCCTAACATTCTACCTTTTTGGCACTTGGGTGCTCCGTATGTAAACATCGTTGATATATTTGTGTCAACATTTGGGGGTCGAAAAGACGATTGTTACATCGTGGTACCAAAGCTGAAGGTCAAGTGAGAACCTTAGCTTTGGTGGGGTATAACTCATTCAGAGATAGGGTAATGAAATGTCTTATTATGAGTTAAGAATATTATACATATGAGAGTGCATTTTTTAGTGCTATAAAAATGTTTTGCTTTGTGTTAATTGGTCTGTTGAGTGGTTTATGAATTCTGTCAGTACATGGGGTGCATTTTATCGCTAGGGATTTCTAAACACTCAAATAGAGCAAACCAAAACAGTACTGTTTTCAAAAGTGGTAAATGAAATAATTTTACATAGGATTATATTTTATATAAAAAAGTATAGTTTGTAAATTTATATAATATTTATGATATGTTTGTTTGTTAGAAAATGATAATATCCAATTATTATCATTTACTATTTGGTTAGTTATGCTCAGCTAGTTTATGAGTACCGACTATTTTTCATTAAATTATAAGTAACTTATCTTCTTCAACATAGGTTAGGTAGATAGTAATTTATAGGAACATTGAAACGAGCACCTTGTGAATTAAGTTTTACAGTTTGACTATAAAACATTCGATGATATGGGTTAAAAAATTAAATTGAATAAAAGTTTTTTGTTATAGTTCAAAAGGAAATGTAAGATGATTAAAAGATAAATACTAGTGAAATGACTTTATACAAGAAAGTAAATTTATATAAATATGGTTTATAAAATATGATTTATAAACAAAAGGATTTAAATTGAGAATTTATGAACTTAAATCCCGATGTTTTTGAAGATAGTTTCTAAGAGTTTGGAGTAAACAATAATAGTATTATTTGAAACTGTTTTAAAGGACTAATGTTTTTAATAGAATTTTAAGATTTGTTTGAGTTCGAGGTTACTCTCAGAATCAACAAGTCGATTTGGGAATAAAGTATTTTTATGTTATCTAGTTTGAGTGGCTTAAAATTTACTAAAGTTGGGCAGAGATGTGTTCGGTTGGTAAGCACTTCCTTTAAGTATTACCCTTCTTAGTAAATGGGATATATGGTACTGTTTGGTAGAATCCAGTTCCTTTCAATATTTTGTTGTTACTCGATCCATATGAATATTTTCCATGAATTTTAAAGAAAATATTTTGAAAATTGGTATTGAAAATGATTTTGATTTGATCTCGAAAAGTATGATTTGGTATCCAAATATATATATATATATATATATATATATATATATATATATATATTCAAATGATTTGAAATGAAACCCGACGTTTAATTCTTAAGTTTTTTGTTAAGTTATATTATGGACGCACTATCCTATGCACTAAGGCAGTTTGCTTGTGCATCTGATTATGATATATTGTTTGTTAATTTTCAATTATTGAAATAAAATGGAATTTTTAGTAATTTTTCACAGTCGGAAACTTCTGTATTGATATAAAAGTTGAAGCTAAGTATATTTGTAAAAATATAAAAGTTGAATTTTTATAGCCCTTAATTTGAAAAGATAGAAAGCTAAAACAGTATTTGTTAAGCATCTTTGTTTAATTGAACATTCGATGTTGTTGGACCAACTAATAAACATCTTTACTTTAGGGTTATCTAAGGAAAGTAGACTCTACTCTTGAGTTTGGATACCGGAGTCCTACTCTATCTAGCTATTTTCCTAACCAAACAGATAAATAAGTCTAGAAGGTTGACTCGATCATAAGATCCAAATTTATTTTGGGCCTTCTTTGAAATTTTAGGTACTAAAAATATAAAGAATGTTTCTTATATACTATTAAAACATAGTTGAGTATTATATGAGTAATGAACTTAAGTCTTGACATGTTTTCGAATAAAATTTTATTTTAATAAAATGTTTATAAGAGAAGATAAGTCTTAATGAAATATTGATGAACTTAAGTAATGTTTTAAGAAATGTTAAATAATTTTTTTTAGTATTATGTAAGAAATGATTTTGTGTAAATAAATGAGAATTGGAAAGAAATTGTTGTTGTTGAAAAACCAATAGAATTAAATATGCTGTACGTAGTTCATTTTATTTGCATAATAGTTCTTAGTCTAGGATTCGAGTACATGATTTCGAGGTGATGTACACCAGTTCGAGTTAGGATTTTCACTAGATTCTTGACGGAGAACACTTGATGCGGAATCTTAATATGATCCTGAAGTTTTCTATCATAGTATATGGCTATGTAAGGAGAACAGAATTATCAAATCAAGGAACCAGATCGAAGTCCACACGAGAGAAGTCAAGGGAGATATACTAGTTTGAAAGTGAAATTTATGTGATCAAGTAAGTGATCAGATTTGATATTGCGTACGGATGACATATGCACATCGTGTGGGCTTTAGTATTTTGTTGGCTTATGGAGAGGCTAGGAAAGGACCATTCGAATTGTTGAGGAAGTATGAATAATCGACTAAATAACAACCTGAGGCTATTAAGCATAAGGTATGCTTAGTAGTTTATTTATCATCCTTATGCGATGAGAAGATTTTTGACCAGGGGAAACCATTACCCTTGTTTGCTAATGATAGTAATATTATTAAGCATTAATGTATTGTTACTTCTTTGGTTGCTTATGTTGGAATTTCGAGGATGAAATATTATAGGGGGAAGAATGTAACGACCTGGAATTTCGAATACTTCATATTTAAATATCTAAATTATCTAAGTATTTGAATTATTTAAATATTTGTACTTCGGATTTAACCTGACCAAATATAATTCTATAGCCTTGTCAAACACATTCTAACTGATACCTAGTGTTAGAAAACTAGAAGCATTCACAAAAATGTATACTTTGAATAAATATTGAAAATGTGACTAGAAAATCTTTTGTTAAAAAATAACTTTTTATTAAAAAATGTCGTTTGAATATTTGTACACTAGTGTGATAATATATGAACACCGTAACAAGTAATTAAATCTACCATTATCCTAAGCAAAAGATTAATTAAACTAAAAATTATTTAGTAAAAGTAAGAGAGGACTAAAGGACCCTTAAATCAAGGAGAGTATGGTTTGTGTAAGAGTATGGTTTGCATGTACTAAAGCATGGAAGGATTAATGGTATTGGTGGTTATTTGCCTCTAATTTCTAAGCTTATAAATACCGGGGAAGGCTCTCTTCATTTCTTAAAAATTCATAAACTCAAAAATGCCTTCTTTTTTCTCCTTCATAATTTTCTCAAACTCATATCAATTCAACTCCATTCTCTTCCATACTATACCAAAGTCCTTATATCACTTAGAGAACATAGGGTAGTACCTAAGAAGTGAAGAAATGATGGGGGAAATGATGAAGTAATGCCTTAGGCCGTGAGCAAGGATGGCGACGTAAGGCTTAGGCCGTGAGCAAGGTATGCGTTGGATGTCCTGACCGTGAGCTTGGAGAAAATAGAGGTGACGGAAGGAGGTTTTGATTTGTTTGAATGTTGGTAGGAAGATAATGGTGTTTGTTTTAAATGAAGGTGAATTATTTACTCCTTGAATGAATCTATAAACTTGACAATTTTCTTGTTAAAAGCTTGTCAATTTGCTTACTAAAAACTATGATAATAGATCCTAACTACTTAAAGTTATAACCCGTAGTTATGTGCTTTGATTAGCATATGATTTATTTAAGCATGGAGCTTTGAAAGGCTTTGAATTGTGTTGTTTAAATTAAGTACATGTAATTGGAAATTTGAACATTGAATTTGGACATGTTATTTAACACACATGTTATTACATGCTTCTATGTGATATGATTTGAATTTGGAAATCATATATGATTATATAATAAAATGACATTAAATATTGGTATTGAATATGGAATTATCTCTATAGCAATAGTCGATATAAACACACTTTTGAATCCCTTAACTTTAGTTAGTGTAATTAGGTGATTTGTGAACATATCTTAATATAACTTGTTTTAGTTGTTATACACACTTCAAAAAGTGTTTTGGAAAGCAAAGGATATGTTTGGGACGTTGTGAAATTAATCAAACAATGCTAAGAAAATTTGAAGTAGAAAGGTCGCTGTATCGACACCTTTTAAATTCCTTGTTTTTGAGAAACAACGTTTATTTTTGTGAAAACTTTCTTTGTGGTTTCTTGAGATGACCAGAAATCGACACCCTCTAAATCTGAAAATAAACAACACATGTTCACCCCAGAGCACACAGATTGCAGACGATAATGAGAAAGAAAAGAGAGGGTGAGAAGAAAGAGAGAAGAAAGAAGAAGAGAAGAGAAGAAGAAGAGAGAAGCAGAACCAAAACAATGCAGAATCTCACATCGCAATGGAATAACATATAATATACATCAATAATCTTTATGAAGAGAAACTGTAATGTACATAAATCAATATTAGAGTACATAATAAATAATCATCAGCTTGGACCGTCATAATAGCTTGTCCTCACAAATGCTGACAATTTACAACAACGACAATGCAGCAAAAAAATAAATAGATACGTGTATACGACATGAAGATCTCCAACTCGTCTGCTAAAGCTCCAAAAGCACTAAATTTGAACCTGTAAATATATTCGGTCTGACCCGAGCATTGAAAGGGGAGAATGCCCGGATCAATCTGGTAAACCAGCGTGAGAAAAACACACCTCAAATAAATTTATAAAGTTACCAAAACTTTTCCTTTATCAAAACAAAAGGTATCACATAAGACATGCCCACATATAAACATGGACGTGTTTTTCCCTTACGATAACCAAAACCTTTTCATATCAAATCCTCTTATATTATGCTAGTATCTAGTATACAAATAATAAATTAAATAGCTGAAATTGTTACCACTATTAAATTCCAACAATACTAGGCCCTACAAAACAAAATGGTAGGCATGTAATGGATTTTGGATTCCATATAAATGACTACATAAATGGACTACCTTTTCGAACTAACACGGTACACCTCTAGAGGGATGTACCTAAAGAGCAGATAATGCCCGCCTAAACCAACATAAGACCAGCCCACCCATACCTGGATAGTACCGAATATGTCATCACTCCGGTCGTTACCCAACTTTATCCGTGGCTACAAGCATACATAACCAATAATCAGATACATGACATCATAGCATGTAAAGATATATCTAGAAGAGTGATGACATCTCCTAATTGGGAGAGACCCACTTTAGCCTTGATGCTTCTATCCCCGATTCGGTCAATTTCCGAGGAGTAAGGCCAAAGAGGTATCGATTACCTTTCACATATCACATATCATATATCACAAATCACATCACTTTGAATGCCACATTGCCATATCCGTTGACTACTAAATGCCTTCCATAAAAATAAAACCCTTGAGCTCGTACGTCTCAAGGAGGGTGTTAAGCTAAGAGAAGTTGCCTTCTCCACCACCACTTATGTACGTTTGTAAAAACTAATGCACGTAATCATAGAAATGCAATGTCAGACACTTGTCCATACAAGTTGTCCAGGAACATGACAAACCGAATGTATTTTCCTACCACATCTTGTCGAGAAATCCCTAAGATTAGTAGTGTATAGTCCTTGCATTGGATATCTTATAACGAAAAGACAACTACTACTATATGTATATTGGGATTTTAACCCAAAATAATCAACAAGCGGTGCTTCACTATGAAAATCCTAAATATCAATATCATCGACCAACCTGCACAATCATCGTATAAATGTTGGTCCGAAGTGGTTTTCAGATAAATATGATCCTGGTGTCTTCGCACCAACAACGCAAAAAAATTTCTTAACCTCACACAGAAACTAAGTCTCATAGACTTATCACGTCTCCAACTTTCAACTCGCTATCCTTCAGCCAAGAAGGAAGCTCGATAGATTGGAGTAACCACTCCACACTACACGAATCAACATTCTCAACACAAACGATAATCAAGCCTACACGGTTGGTTATGTATTAAGTGTGCGGCTAATTAGATTCCACATTAAATTGAGGAACTAAAATGGCCAAACTTGATAGTCGGTTATTTAACTATCAAAGCAACAAACAAAATCTAGCACTTAAAAAATCACTGGGCCTGATTTTTATTAACCGTTTATTGATTAAATCATTTTCCAAGTCATTCTCTTCAAAATATCTTTAAAAAGATAATATTCAAATCCATTTCACTTATTGGATATTTGGAAAACATTTTCCTGTACTTGTTTTAATAATAAGTAATTTACAAATCATTTTATTTTCAAACCATTTAAATTCCCTTTTTATAATATCACTTTCCAAAATATCCATTTTATTCAAAGGATTATTCACTGTCCAAAATCGTGAATTTAATCTCTTACCAAATTCATTACTTCTTACATATTTAATTTAAAGGATTATACACTATCCGAAATCATGAATATAATTCTTTTAATAAATTCCTTAATTCTAAATATTAAATTTAAAGGTTTATTCACTGTCCAAAATCGTGAATATAATTTCTTTACAAACTTTCACATTTAACTTATCAAATTAATTTTACTTCACATTTATAAAACAATTTTACAAATTCTATTTATAATTTATAAACACTTCCATATATAAAATTCATTTATTAACAAATTCCATTTAAATCTCGTTTATAAGTCAAAATCCAATTATAAGTTAATTTACGTATAAATCTCTTTTATTTACAAATTCATTCTTTTATAAATTTATAAATCTAATTTACTTATAAGATTCAACTATAACTCCATTTCAATACTTACAAAATTTGTTTATAATGCTATTTCGTTTTCTTTATAAAATACCAATTTTATAAATCTCGTATATAAAAAAACAATTTTAAATAAATTCAAAATTCCAATTTGACTTATTTTAACAATTTTATAAATCTTACAAATAAACCATTTATAATAAATTCAAAATTCTTATTTAACTTATTTTAACAAAATAGTTCACTTCACATTTCAAAATTTATATTTTGATTATATTTCACAAGAGCCATAATTTTTATAACATAAAAATTATAACCTTTTATTTTATTAAAAATAAATCCATTTCTTTAACAATTCAAAAATTATATATTTTCAAAATCGCTTTAAAATACTTGTTAAATGGAAATAATTATTTTAATATTTTTAAATTTCCAAAATATGGCCCAATGCTGCAAAAGCGCTAAATAAGAGAATTCACATCAATCATGGCATCCAAATATTATATATCACGTGATAACATCATATATATCAATATCTATAAATAAAATCCACAATGGTGAGGAATTTAGCTGGATCCCTCCAACCTGTCACCTGCAACAAATATACATATCAGAAAATATGTACAATGTCCGCTTCAAGGCAAACGCGCGTACAAAGGGTCATCCGCTCATACATGGGAACGTATAGGGTCTCATACGCTAAAATATACGAGTATATCCAAACCAATCAATATATCTATATATGTATATAATATATCATATCTCATCCAAATATTATCAATCATCATAAATAAAATTTATTCTTACTTATATAAAAATATAAGCGAGACAGAGAGAGTGAGTTGTACTCACTTTGGTTGCAGTCATCGCGATTGTGACTTATTCCGATTAAAATTAAACAAGCGTTTAATTTGAACCAAAATTTTCACTAACTCCAAATCCATCCAAACCAGCTCAAAAATGCAGCGTCGTTTGATACAAACCCAACCCTGCTTGTTTTATGCGAAATGGACCTCGCATGAAAGAGTTATACATTTTTAAAGATTACACAAATTAAATTATAATTAATTTACACTTTTTTTTAACCTTAACTTAAACCTGGGCCGTGATATACACACCAGCAGATCATAGTCGCGTTTTTATCTCCTTCATCGTTCATAGGCAAAGACGCACGCGAGCAAACCCATATACGTGCGTATGTTTTCGATGGTTGCGCCTCCTACGATCACCCAGGGGATGATCAGACGACGCTGTGACGTGCGCCTACCCTCGCATCCCCTACTCCAACCGACTGCACCCCCTAGCCTTGCCTTCTCCTCGAAATTCATGCTCGAACGATGCATATATGGGATGAGATCTTGCCCTTCACGTCGCTCTATTTCAGATCATCACCGTTGATCATGTAGGGCCCGAGGTCCTCTACAACGTTGCTTTAGATGCCGAAGCTTGAATGTGAATGGATGGTGAGATATCGAGGGGGAAAGTTGGCACATTTCTGGCCATTGAAGAAGAGGGTGGCGGCTGGAGCTGTTTGCCTTAGGTTTTTTGCAAAGTTAAGAAAGTGAGGTCCTTTTATAGAAAATTTTCGTGCACTATTCATCCGAAATTTTTTCGAACTCTAAACGAAGCATGCTGCCTGGCATTTATAATAATTTATCCCTATTTCGAACACAATGAAATATATATCGAGTGCCAACTCTATCGTATTTGGAAGATTGGTTTTCGAATTGAATTATTTTAAATTAAATTTACTTAAACAAATTTCAAAGAGTTTCAGTTTCGTACGACCAAACCGTAAGTCAGATTGACACGAAATTTGAAATCGGACAATAATATAACATTACGGAATCAACGAAACTAGTTTCGTCAAAATCCGAGACCGTGTGAAAAATGACTATTTTTACGTGTCAATTAAATAAATAAATTTCCAATTTCTGTAAATTAACTTTTAAAGCAATTTTAAAATTTCTCTAACTTAATTCTAATTCAAATAGAATTTAAACAATGTTAGAAATTATTTTTATTCACATTAAATTCAAATTTCAATTATTTCTGCAATTTTGAATATTAAATTAACAATTTAATTATCTAAGTAAGTAACTATATTCGAAATATAATTTATTTAACTTGTAAAATTTACTTTTCAATATTTTAAACCAATTAAATATTCTAAATTCAGACGACTGAAAAACTGGGTCGTTACATTCTTAGCCCCCTAAAAAAATTTCGTCCCCGAAATTACTGCGTAAGAAAAATACCCATAATCCCATTAGCTTTTCAAAATCAACTAGCTAAAATAGATTACCAATTCTTTTAAGTGTTTAACTCTTCCACAATCAATTAGTTATAAGTTCTTGTAAAAACTTTTCCAAGTTTCTGAATTCCTTCATAGTTATTAACTAATACCATTTCAAAATCAACTAATATCATTTCAAAAACAACAAATCTCATTTCAAATTGTAACTTAAAAATCACATTTTTGTTAACAAATTTTTTCCAAAGCTTTCTAGAAAAAAGTCTAACACCTTAAATTTTCAAAAAAATTCGCCAGTCTCCTTTGTGCTGTTCGATCTGGAAAGAAATCACAATATATATAACATCACAAATATACATCTCATCATCGAGGATGAGGCATCCTGTAGGGAAAAAGGGTAAAAGTATGATATGTAATCCGAGATATGTACCTTACATATTGTTAACGAGCATATACAACTAATATAGTGCGAAAGCGAGCTCCAAATGCGAAGCAAGCGCCATCCACACCTACTAAACACTCAACAAACCATAAGAACATGTATATGGAAGTAATATCAAAATATATATATATATATATATATATATATATATAACATATGCTATACAACTATCATATGGAAATGGAACATATGCAACATAAGCAATCATCAACAACTAACATCCGACTAACAACCATCCCACAAATTTACAACCAAATTGGTTCATAACCAAATTAATATTCATTCCAAATTTTATTAACATTCACTTGATTTGGTTTTCAATTTATTCACATTCATTGATAACAATTGATTATATTCAATTTAGATTGGATTTCAATTAGCTACCTTCACTTTAAATTCAATTCATTTTTACTTTCACTTGAATTCAATTATTTAACTTTCAGTTTCGTTAATATATATGAATTTCTATTCAATCAACTAACATTCAGCTAACAACCAAAGCATATCCAACATAACCAAATATATTAAATTTACACTCAAACATTCATATTCATTTCGTTACATTTAACTTTTTTATTCTCCTCGAAATTCATGCTCAAACGATGCACGAACGGGACGAGATCCTGGCCTCCATGTCGCTCCGTTTCAGATCACCACCGTTGATCATGTAGGGCTTGAGGTCCTCTACAACTTTGCTTTAGATGTCGAAGCTTGAATGCGAACAGATGGTGAGATATCGAGGGGGAAAGTTGGCGCATTTCTGGCAATTGAAGAAAAGGGTGGCAGCTGGAGCTGTTTGCCCTAAGTTTTGTGCAAAGTTGAGAAAGGGAGGTCCTTTTATAGAAAATTTTCACGCGCTGGTCATCCGAGAATTTTTTTAACTCCAAATGAAGCGTGCCGTCTGGCGTTTAAAATGTTTTACCCCTATTCTGAACACAATGGTCGAGAGCCAATTCCATTGTATTTGGAAGATAGATCTTGGAATTTAATTATTTTAAATTAAATTTACTTAAATATATTTTCATGCGTTTCTGTTTCATATGACCAAACTGTAAGTCCGATTGAAACGAAATTTGAAATCTTATAATAATATAACATTGCGGATCCAATGAAACTGGTTTTGATGAAATCCGAGACCGTATCAAAAATGTCTATTTTTACGTGTCAATTAAATTAATAAATTTTCAATTTCTGTAAATTAACTTTTAAATCAATTTTAAAATTTCTCTAACTTAATTCTAGTTCAAATAGAATTTAAACAACATTATAAATTATTTTTATTCACATTAAATTCAAATTTCAAATTTCAAACTGCAATTTCGAATATTAAATTAGCAATCTAATTATCTAAATAGATCACTATATTCGAAGTATAATTTATTTAACTTGTAAAATTTACTTTTCCATATTTAAAACCAATAAAATATTCTAAAATCAGACGATTGAAAAACTGGGTCGTTACATTTTTTCACCGTTTTAACAAGAAAATAATATATTATTCTTAATGTAAAAATGTTGAAGCTTAAATCATTTGATTGCTAGTTGAACGAGGAGGCAAAATTTGCTGCAATCTAGTCGCTATAGGAGCACTTCGAAAAAATGCTTATTTTTAGGAATTTCTATAAAATAATTAACAGATGTTCTTTAGGATTTTTCTTCACTGTATTTAAATACCCAAAGTATACTAACTACCATAGAATAGTGGATCAAAAATCATTTGTTAAGGCGTTGAAAATTAGGCGCAAAGTTGTAAGAAAACATGTTGAAAATATGCAATAGAACTTTAGATAGCACATGTGAAAATGCTAACTTTGCCACTTGAAACTGTAGATTGTGTAAAGCTGATATTTAAATGAAGTATATTCTACATAAATAATTATAATATATTTTTAAGTAGTTTGAAAGTGTTTTAACATATTAATAAGTATTTTAAAGGTATTTCTATCTATATATAAGCTTTTAAAAAGCAAGTTAAGTTTTCTATAAATATAAAAAAAAATTGGATTTTAACACTTAAGTTAAATAAATGGTTTTGGAAATTAATTAAAATTATATTACCTTAATTAATAAGTATGGATATGATTTGATATTTAAATAAATGTTTTAAAGTTAATGATAAGTCTAAGTAAATGGTTTGAGGTTTATAGCAACGATATCGTAGTAACATTTGTTTTTAACCCTTGTTGTTAATTATACTTAGGAATATAATTAGAAATTTAATAATGAATACTTTAAGGTATGTATAAATGATGTTTTGGGTTTGTTGTGATAATATTTTAAATAGCACTTGTCTTAAACCCTTAAGTATAATTAAATATTTATAAAGAAAGTTTAAAGAGAAATGTTTTAAAGTATGAAATGATTTGGGATTATTGTGAAAATGTTTGAGCAATATTTTTCTTAAGCCCTTATAAATGTAACTAAACCTTTAAATTAGAGTTTTAAAGAAAATGATTAAATATGAAATGTTTTGGGTTTGCAGTAAACAATGTTTCTGTAAAAAAAAAATTAAACCCTAAAATTATATTTTAAAGTGGAAAAATATTAAAGTATAGTTAGATCTTTAATAATTGAATTTTAAAGATAATAACAGGTATTGGAATCTTTTATAAAATCATAGAAAAAGTTATATGTTTAAAATGTAAAAGAGGAGAGGAGTTTGCAGTAATTGTGTTTAAGTAACATTCGTTTTTAACCTCCTTGATTATATTTTAAAGTAAGTAATCTTGTTAATTATTCGTGAATATACTTATACCACTGAGATAAGTATATGAATACTTTTTGAAGTATTGTAAAATACTTGTATATGTCTTTTATAAAGAGAAATCAAAAAATATATACATACAAGTATATAATGGAAGTTTTAACTAATAAAAGAGTATTAATTAATAAAGGAAGTTTTGATTAACAAAAGAAGTTTTATGAGGTAAAAAGGAGTTTTACTAATAAAAAGGGCTTTTACCTAATAAAGGACAAATTAATTAAAAAGGGATTAATAGTTGTTTATATAACTTGATCATGCTTATGTGTTTAATCATGCTTGGTTTCTTATGAAATTAAACCTCTGATTAGATTGATTGTATTTCTAACAGTTAAATAACTAACTATCAAATCTTGGCCAAATATACTCTGCAAATATATACAAAAAACATGGGAATTATATGGTACAGTAATCTTTGATGATGCTATATTGTGCGTATAAACTCGTTTTTCTCTTTTAGGACAAATGATAAGGAAATCCATCTGCTTAAAAGGTTAGGAGGTGATCTTCACTCTTATGTATTGTCTGTTAATTTATCATAGAACCGAAGTTGAAATTATCAAAAATTATCGATTGTTTTTGAAGCGCCTAGTAAGTGGAGGAGTGTACTTATATGAGAAGACTTGAAAGCATAACCACTCCAAAACTATATACATGTTCTATGCTTTGGAAGAGGTTCGTGATTAGTTCGAGATGTTGGAATCTATATGGAGATTCAAGATTTGTTTAAGATGCTCGAACATATGTAGTTGTTCATGATCTATTTTGAGATGTGGGAATCCATGTGTGATTTCGAGACCTGTTGAGGTATGGCAATCCATGCCTGGTTCCGAGACCTGTTCAAGTGGTGGTAAATATATTGAGATGATGAACATGACTTCATTATCGTTACGGCTAAAATCAGAGATAGGATGCATAGCCAATGGGGCTTAGATAACCCATAAGGGTGCAGGTGACTCTATCCTAGAGATACTTATATATATACATGGTGTAGTGGTGCACTCAATCTCACTTAGTGGGAGGCCTACGTTTTTTCTATGTATATCGGCTAGGGATGTATAATGTTTCAGAAGGATAACTTTGATCCTTGTGTATGAGATCAGCCTAGTACCATCGGAGGCGTCTCCATGGAATCCTACAGAATTAGCAAACATGGCTTAGTAGTTTTGATTGTATACCTATTATTATTGTTATGTACAATCACATGCATCATGGCTATATGGTTGTTTCTATTTTACACCTTATACATTATTATAATATCAACAGATTTTCTTTTGAAATGGTTTAGTTATTGTAAGGTAAAAACCCATTTGTGTTTATTGCAGCGTGGTCTTACGAGATACCTTTATCTTGAAAGGTTTTATAATATTAAATAATTCAGATGACTTAAGTTTCTCATGCTGGTTTACCAGACCGATTCGGTTGTTATTCACTTATAAAGCTCGGGTTAGCCTCGTTTATTTTCTAGATTTTATTGATGTTCCTTGGGGCTCTTGAAGAGGAGCTGGATGACTACCTACCATAGTTTTTGTTTTTAATGCATTAATTTATTCATATATATCGACAATTGTGAGGATAGGCGATTATAACTATCTAGGCTGATGATATGTCAGTTTTTCTGATTATTGTGTTCATACATTTTCCTACTGTAAAGATCGTTTTGATATTATATGTCATCCTTCCATTGTGAGATTCTGATGTTTTTGTTCCTTTCTTTCTTGTTTGTTTCATTTCTTCATTTTCTTTTACCCCAATTTTTTGTCTTTCCGACACTTGGGTGCTTGACATGTGAATATAGTGGATGTATTAGTGTCGATATTTGGGGATCACAAATTTGATCGTTATGGATATGCAAGGACACCTTATTAAAATGTTTAACATGGAACATGTAAGATGGATTTCTTATGCATTAGTAATAGGAATTATTATACATATTATGTTATCTACAACATCATATTTGTTTATGTATTTGACAGATAAATTAATTACCAAATCCAAATAGATATCACTAAATAGTTGTTTGAGGTGCTCTCGTGTATTTATGAAATACTATAGAGCTGTATACAAAAACAACGAACCTCTTATGAAGCAGCGTTTAGATTCAAACTTCGTAAGTGATATTGAGTATAATATGTCAATAATAAATTCAAGTTATGAATCTTTATATTGGAAATGTTCTAATTAGAAGAGATTGTGGGTGATCCAATAAAAAGGCTAAGTACATTGACTTGGATAGCGCCACAATAAAAGTAATGTATATATACTAAATTCGTAAATTTATTACCGAGTCGATGTTGATTCCAAATGTGGAGAATCTCATAACATAATTATATGATAACAATGTTGAGATATGGTTCATAAAAGAATTTGAGCATACTAAAAGTAGAGAGACATGCTCCGAGTTGTTTCACACGATAATGGTAATTTATCAGCATTGAAGGGAGTTGATTGACATAGTAGATAATTGAAACATAATAGCATACTCATTCACCGAGGGGCTGACCTAAGTGGTTTTGAGAAAATTTATTAGAGAGTTGGAATAAGATTCCATAATTGACCCTAAGTGCAAGTGGGAGATACGTAAAGTTAGTGGTATATCCTAAGAGCAATTACTTAATTTGTTACATATATCTAACTCGATAACCAATCTTGTTTAAAATAAAAAGTGTGTTTCTTTCTGTTATACACTTGATATAATGTGTTATATTGATTAATTAATTTAATTAAGTATATTAAAATAAAATCCACAAATGGTATATTTTGTGATAGCAGTTACAAAGTGTTGTAATCATGAGTAATTTATGACAATGAAAATAAATACACCATTTTAAATATTCTTAGTCAAGATATATCAAGACCAGATATCGATACATCCGTTGAGACTGGATTACGTAATGCATTAAAAATGTTTGGCATTGTATTACTTATGGTTGCTAGGGCCACCAAGGAGGTTGTGCTCTGATAATTATTGTATAATGTCCTCCGAGATCTCCTTTTCACACTTAAACGAGACGAGACATCAAATATCCTTCATATCTCCCTCGACACTCATCTCACCCAAGATATTCAAATCTCATTCGAATATGGATCAAAATCTCAATCCGAGATCTCACCCGAAATTACACATTTTCCTTATTTTGCGTAATATTTTTTATTTTCATATTGATTCAAAAGAAGCTACTCAATTCAATTTCAGTTTACCAACTTCTTGAACATATTCTTTACTTTTTATCTTAATGAGTCATAGCGAATGGTTTCACTTCTTTATTATGTTCAAATAAAAGGATATTATTTAATCATTACCAAATCAATTAAGCTAATCAAGCTACTCCTCTTCTAAAAATATTCCTTTTTCCATATAAATCAAGTATGTTACCATTTTTATTTTTACTAAGAAAGTTATAACCGTTAGATAAATTTTTGACATATCAATTTCAGACACATACGTACATCCGAGATATTCCCGAGATGCATTATAAGTCCCGAAATGTCAATCCGGGATGTACACCCGATATGTACTCATCTTGTCCAAGATCTCCTCCGATACGAGATAACTTGTGTAAAAATTTCAAGACGAAACGTGACCAAAATCCGATATTTAAAACCTTGGGTCAAATTGAAAATATCGATTTGATTGATTTACACAGTTCTCTCGACTTGAGAATACGGTCGGTCTTCAATATGAAATTTGTAATGGCCTGCCCTTTTGACCCCCGAACGTCGATACTAATACATCCACGGTATTCATGTATCGAGCTCCCAAGTGCTGGAAAGACGAAAAGTTAGGGTAAAATAAAAGGAAAAGGAAATAAACAAGAAAGAAGAGAGCAAAACATCACAATCTCACTAGCGGAACGGTAATATCAACAAAACAGTACAAAGGGTTACTCCGATACAAAATTTTTGGAGTTATAAAACCTAAGTACCATCATCAGCCTGGACCATTAAAATAATCTTTCCTCATAAATACTGATATGTATAATATAGTAATGCAACAGAAATAAGGATACTGAGATAGATGAAAAATCCAAACTGTCTTCTCGAGCTCCAAAGAAAATCAATGAAAACCCGCCTTTTCCAAACTACTCGAAGGAGCATGCGGGGAATTTAGAAAAAACAAAAACCAAGCGTTAGACATAAGTCTGGTATGAGAAACTCAAGAAATATGTAGCTAGCATATAACAATACTTTTGAGATAGTATGGAATGCCCCCTCAAAAGAACCATCATCTAACAAGTAGATAAGGTGATATAATAGATAATGTCTAGGGTGTATAATATAAATATTATAACATAGCTGGAATGGTTACATTGGTTACATTCAACTGCATATTGGACGTTACAATAAAAACTACGAAGGAACGTTTGCATAATGGATTTTTCATGGAGATCCCTTCAGTCAAGCTAAAATACAATCTCTTGAACAAGGATTAGAAACTATCTTCGAGCGTCGTATATCTTTAGATCAAATGGAAAACATAGTCGGTCCACGCCCTAACATGTGACCCCAAATATCATCTCCCCCTGCATGCAACATCGGTAAGCATACTCTAGATACGGAGTGATAATATCCTGTCATGTGTCAGACAAACCCCAAGATATGCCCCTACTCTATTTTCTGTCGTTTCCTACGTCAAGGTTAAGTTCGGCATCTTTTGTACAAGTCATCATCTCTCAAACAAAACACGAATCCCAAATTGGATCCTCACATCTTGAATAAACCTTGGAGCTATATATGGATTCTAATATCTTAACAGATCTGGAAATCACATATGGATTCCCACATTCTGAATAGATCACGAAAAATTACATGTGTTCAAGCATCTTAAACAGATCTTGAATCTCCATATAGATTCGTGCATCCCAAACAAATTCGCTTCCAAGAGATATAACATACATCTCAGCCTTGAAGCGGTTTTCGGTAAGTTAAAAACTTACCGATCCCGGTCTCTCCAAGACTGAATTGATGAAATTGGTCACTCAATAATAATGAGAATGATCGCATATGAAACCAAGTCACATATACTTATCATGTTTTCGATATTTTTACCTCATACTATCCCTCGATTAGGAGTGAAGCCAGTAGTTTAGAGCTTTATTTCTCATATACCTTCATGAACATCAATCTTAATTCTCAAAGATAGACAAGCCTACTTCATCGGCTTTTAGTTCTAAGTGTACAACTAAATGTTTTCCATAAACGAGTAAACTTATAAAGCACAATGATCATACAAAGCACGATTAAGTCACATAAGCGACTTCTAATCCCTTTTTTGTTTAATTAATTTTTTATTAATTAAAACCTCTTCTATTAGTAAAACTTATTTTATCAAATAAAACATTGTTTATCAATTTCTACTACTCATTTTCACTCTTTTAGTACTTCAAAAAGTATTCATATGCTTATCTCAAATGGTATAAGTATGTTCACAAAATATTAACAAGATTTCTTACTTTAAACCTTTATTTTTTCTATCTTTTTCCAAAAGATTCCTTACCTATAATATCCTTTAAAATATCCATTTTAAGGATTTAAGTACTTTCACAAATCCATTCAAAAGGTTTAAGACTAATATTGCTCAAACGTTGTCAATACAAACTCAAAACCATTTCACTCATGTTCATCTTTAAAATATTCTTTTAAAGATCTATTTACATTCACAAGTATAATAAAAAAGGACTAAAGATGAATGTAATTAACAAATTGTCACAATAAACCCAAAATCATTTCACTTATGCTCTTCAAAACATTCTTTTAAAGATCTATTCATATCCCTAAGTATAATAAAAAAGGAGACTAATGCGATTCGTACATTGTCACAGCAAACCCAAAACATTTTCCTAGTTGTTACTATCTTTAGAAACCTTTTCTTAAAGATCTAAGTTCGTATTCGGTTAATATCGATAATCAACTAATCGATTATTAAGTAAAAAACCATTGCTTATACAAATCAATGTTCATATACTTAACTCGTTTATGACAATCCCGACTTAACCATTCCTCATTCAAGAGGGAAGCCTAGTAGGCTAGAGCTCTATTGCTCCATCCCTGCTTGATATGAATCTTTAACTCTCAGAAATAGATAACTTACTTCGTCAGCTTTTAGAGTTGAGCAAATTTAATTATATTTTTAAACAAGCAAGTAAACAAGGGCACTAGTTGCTCCAAGCTTTACCTAGTCTCCTCATTCTTGAATCTTACTAACAGACAAGTTTACTCATTGGCTTTTAGTGTCAAGCCTAGTCAATCACCTTTATTCAAACTTATATATATAATAAAATAGTAGAAATAATTGTAAATAGGATTTAAATATCTATGTAAAATATTACTTGAAAATAACTAATTTAGAAGTTTGATTAAAAACAAGTTTTACATTTTGTAGCACTTTACTTTCAAAATTCATATATAATAATTAAAACTGTATTTAAACTTATATTCTTTTTTTCATATTCGAAAACATTTTATAAGAACTTCTAACTAAAGATTTTATAAAGAAAAGAATTTAGAAACTATTTAAATTATGAAAAACCACTCAAAACGTCACATTTTAAACACTTAAAATGATAACTGACTTACTACGACATTTATAAATGCTGTTAAAAGTCCTTATTAAAACAACATGAAAACATAATCTTTGCGACTAGTTTTAACCACTTAAACAGATAATTTAGGACTTAAACTTTTATAGCAAGTACTACCCTTAGGGTTCTTAAAAACATCGAAAGCAATCCTTAATAATATCTTTTTACTTATTTATAAAAATTCCCAAAAGCAAGGGATTCCTAAGTGGACATATAACGACTTTCTCGTTTCAAATACTTTCAAATTTACTTCAATTTAACACACAAGTTAAAAACAATTAAACATCAATTCAAGGCCGTGCCACATGTTTAAGAGGGTAATAGAAGAAAAATTGTACAATATAAAGTTATCATTTGCTTTGAAAAGCAAGAATGGCCTAAAGTTCATAACTTTACTTAGTTAATGTCACTCTAACTTTATAATTCAAAAACACAATATATATATGCACAATATATAATTAAAAGATAGTGAGAAAACTCAGTTAGATCCATGCCTAACCCAAGCAAAAAAGCTATAAGAACCAAAGAACCACCTCCTTCTATCAACACAGGCATAAAGGTCCAACCTTTAGCACTTGCAAATCAATGCCAACACCTTCCTCCTCCTCCATGCTCACGTCCCATCCAAGCTCCCCTACTTCCTTTCACATCCTCCCCCTTCTTACTTACTAATCATGCTTCTCATGATGTCTTAAGCCAAAAAACAAAGTTTAAAAGGGATTAGTGAAGTTTTGGTTAACTTTTAAAAAAGTTAAAGAGTAATTAGTGGATTAGTGCTTTAGCATTTCCACCATTTTTAACCCTCCTACTTCATCTTAAGATTATTTGATTTTGTGATATATTTCCTAAGGGTATACTTCTCCTTATATAGGCTTAGGAATGTGATGGAAAAAAGATCAAAAACCCCTCAAAACCCTTATGACATTAGTTACAAACATCGCTTCCCCTTTATCATTTACTTATCTCTTAAGACTTTCCATGTAAACTCATTTCCTAAATATCTTTCCTTACTTCATGCCTGACATAATCCATAATGTTTATTGTCATAAATGGATAACTTTTTTTTATTTCATTTTCTCTAATTCCTAAGCTAATAAATATATGTAAAAAAAATCTGAACAACTTTTGGCAGTTAAAAAGCTGTTTACCGATAAAACGATTTTCGGTCACATTATCGGTATTATCAAAGTATTTATTTTGTTAAACAGATTTCCAAAATAAGTTTACCACCATTACTTATGATTTAAAAGGATGTTAAAAAAGTTTATTAAATTGTTTCATTAACATTTAATCCAAGATTTAAATATTAAATAATTCAGATAGTTAAATACGAAGGATCTGAAATTCCAGGTCGTTACAAATGCTCCGCTTTAATTCTAGTCAAATCATGGCATGACGTCCATCAAGTGACTATAGTTGGGTTGAATGGAAGTATTTGAAGTGGAACAATATTTAAGACTTTATTCATATCCTTGGTTATATAAGGTCGGTATCATGATCAACTGAAGTCAACTCAAAATCAAAGTATCTGGCTAGAGCATTTCGATTAATAATAATTGTTATTATCGAACCAATGATTTTGTTTTTGGACTATAAAGTTGAATATAGGTGATATTGGAATTTTAACCATTACCAAATTCCATATGTCCAAAGTGGTATAATTTTGATAAGAATTGGTGTAAATAAAAGTCACAAACCAGTAACGCTTAACAAAGTAAAATTGGATTTTACCGAAACCAAGTAAGCGAAAAATTTGACCGATATGTTACACCTCCTGCTAAATGATGTATGAACTTAATGTTCGAATAGTCCGATATTAATCTCTGACCAAATTTACATCTAAAGATTCACACAACTGAAATGATGAATTCTCCTTTGACTAATCGATTTACTTAATTTGTTATTTTTATAAACTAATTAAATTAGTTATAAAATTTGATTTTAATTTTATGAATAAATATTATTAAATATATTTATGATAGTTATAGATACATCAATCGATATTCGATATCGAAGAGCATTAAATTAGATTTGATCGCAAAATATTATTTGTGCCTTGAATGGGTTTAAGATCCATGATAGGAGATGATTATTTCGGTAACAACATAGGGTGATAGGCAGCTAGAAATGGGCTAGAGGGGCTTGGTAATGGATGGCTAAGATTAAAGAAGATTGCATAAAATGATGAGATACTAAATTCTCTTCTTTCTTCCTATATTTAAGCATCTCTTCCTGCATTTTATAAGGATCTTCTTGAGCCTCCATCCCCATACATTACTGGCCAAACTCCTTGTTCGATCTCTCTAGTTTTCTAAACTTAAATCAAATCAGTACAACTGCTATTCGATTGCTAGTAGTCAACGGTTCAATGACTAGCACGAAGGATCGATTTCACCCTAAAGGAGGGGTGAATAGGGTGATACTATTAATTATAAAAATTTATTACGTAAGTATATAAAATAATTTCAACACAGATAATAGCCGAATAACAGCAGCACATATAATAGCAGACTAATAAAAGCTGAAAATAGAACATACAGATTTACCTAGCTTCGGCAAAACCCTACCTACGTGCTACCCCCAAACTTTCTACTTGAAATTAAGTTGTCAGAAGCTTACACATGTAAACTTGTGACACCTGCTATCGACCAACCTAACTCTACGCTCAAAACCCTACCACAACTCAGCCACTGAGTTGCGAATTCTCAAACTACACCACCGTAGTTCGTCCCCTAGTCACACGACTAGAAATTACAAAAGATTAAAAGAAAAATACAAATTTAAAAGCAATTAAAAACAGTTAAACACAAATCCCTTAAATAAAAATGAAAGCCCAGAATAAATTATGAACCGGCCCAAATAACTAAGTGATAAAAAAATCCCTTTTCTTTTATTCCTTTGGCCGGTGTCTTTCTCATTCTTATTTGTTCTGAAAAGTTAGGGCTTTACTGATAACTGAGGGGCCGCTTGAAATTGATGTTCGAATTGAATTTCCCTCTGGTTCCTTTGTGTAATGAATCGATGGCTATGATTTGCTCAGTTCTTTTGCGCTTGTGATTGCTCCCAATATTGAGTTCGAATCAATTAATCTGGTACGTAAATTATGTCATTTAAATGCACTATTGTTTTGCCTTGATTCGATCTCAATTTGAGTTATTGATTTATTGTTCACTATTTTGCTCGAACTCGAATGATTTTGAGGTCGATGATGTTGATGGTTTATATAGGAATTTAATTCCTATAATCTCGTTCGTATTTTATCGTCTGATGATTTTTCTCGGCCACTTGATTGTGCTTGAATGCTTGAAATGATTTTTGACTTCTTCAATTCATATAATTTGCTGTTTACTTGATTAACACGGCTTTGATTTTATGGCTTGTTCAATTTCTTGACCACCACGGCTTTGAATTGTTTTGGAATTTGATTCCGTTGACTTGTTCGACTTGTACCCTGCTATTCCATGACTTTGGCATTTCTATCTTTGTTCAAAACTACTACTTGACTTTTTTGAAACTATTAAGTTCATTTTTGTGGTCTTTGTTTCAATGTAGTCTGGTTGCACTTGAGTTATGATTAGACTTCATGTTTTTATGTTGTAGACTTGAGTCTTGTAGTCTTCATTGCGCTCCTCACTGATATTTGAGTTCATATGCATTTAGAAGTTCTCTCATTTTCTCGAGCACATATGTATATATGATGTTGTGTTCCTTTTGTTTCACCGTGGTCTTGTAATCTGGATCAGGTTTTGTTGTTCTCTTCAGTCAAGTATCATGTAGCACTTGTACACTTTTGCCTTTTGACTTCATGTAGCATTTTCAACTGACTGTGAAACGACCGCAAATCCGTACCCCTTGAGTCAACACTATTCTACCTAAATCAATTCAAGTTGTACAAAAATACGAACCATTTGGGGTTAAAGAAGAAGAGGTAGAAGAAGAAAATAGAAATCAACATCAGAATCTAACCATCGCAGCGGAATAAAATATAATAGATATTAACATATATTTACTCAAAACAAATATATCTGTTTATATATTACATCATCAGAGTACATCAATCACAGCTCAACATCAATAACATACAACTGGATACACAACTACTCAACATAGCATAATATATATAAAACAAGTACGAAAGTACGTATCGTCATCCAGCTCGTCTCCTGAGCTCCACAGCATCATATCCTGTATCCTATAATACTCGGTCTGACCCGAGCATTACAGTTAAATAACACCCGAGTCAGTCTGGAATACCAGCGTGAGAAAATCACACTCAATTGATTATTAAGTTTCAAAAATCCTTTGAAAACAAAAGCATCTCGTAAGACCACGCCACAAATAAACATGTCGGGTTTTTACCTTACGATAGCTAAAACACTTTTTTTTATAGAAATCCTCTGATATTATAATAGGGTCTATATACAAATACTTATTAAAATAGCCGAAATTGTTACATGATTAAATTCCAGCCACTAGCCACAGAGTGGGTAATACAAACAAAACTCGTACAAGGCTCATAGGGAGAATGGATTTCCAACTAATGACTAGGCACTGGGGTAACACCTGTCACAGTACGTGGCCTAAATCACAGTACCGAGGAGTACGCCCGCTCCCCTACAACACAAGACCGGGACTACCCCTTAGTGGATAATCCCAAGTGAGATCACCCCGTGGTTGGGATCAGCAACCACCCACTAAGACGAAATAAAAAGGGACATCTAGGCAGGGATGACCTCACCCTGCTTGGGTGCTACCCAACTTGCCTTGCTGCATAACCCCTGATTTTCAGTCATTCCCATTTGATGAGGCTTGAGACTAAGCATTACCTTTTTAGAACATATCCCTTAGAATGCCCATTGTCCACCTGACGATGTTCCGAAAGCATTCATCCATACAAGTCCGTCCCAGGTTCGAACGGAACCGAAGGCTCTATCCCTACTATATCCATTTTGGAAATATCCTCAGGATTAGTAGCGACTAGCCCTTGCACTTCACTGCTCCAACTTCGAATCCAAACTCGTTTTGCACGAAACGTACAAACCGGATCGAAGTGGTTTTCGAGAAATAAATCTCGATCCCGGTCTCTTCGAAACGATCAGCGCATTTGGCCAATATTGATAGTCGATGATTTGACTATCAATTAATATTCACAAACAACCATCAACCAATAAATAATTCCCCAACTTATTTATTTTTCTCAAAATATCTTTACAAGATATATTTCTATTTTCAATCCTTTGAAAACAGTTTCCAAACAATCTTTCTTTTCCAGAATAAGCTTTCCCAAATATTTTCTATCTCCATTGAAATCACCAAGCACAAAACTAGATTTTTAAAATAAATTTAAACACTTTACTTTGAAATATACTTTAAAACATTTATGTTAAAACTACTTCAACAATTTGTTAAAAATACATACTATACGAATATTTTGAAAAAAATAAAGTTACTTAATAAAATATAAAACTAGACTTTTCACTTTTAAAAACAAAATACAAAGTCACTTTAAGTAATTACTACTATAATAGATTTGAAAAAATACTTACTTTAGAATTTGAATATTAGAAATAATAATTTTTTCCGAAACTTGCTTTTTAAAACAACTTTAAAACTTTAACTTATATTTAAAAATTTACTTTAAAAAACGTACTTGGTTATCCAGAGAAAATTCCAACTTCAATCACTTAAATCAATTTTCCAAATAGATTCCTAGTTTATTCCATTTGAAATAAATTTCTTTACTTATCAGTTCATTTCAAAATTAATTAGTTATGGACTTTATTATTATTATTTTCCGTTTGATTTCAAACCTTTTTAACTGAAATATACCAATTTCAGGTTATTCCCAATTTCTTCTTTATTCTTTTCAATAATTTAAACCTTAAATTTTAAATAAATGTTTTGTTTTTTTCTTAAATAATAACACTAAATTTCAAAATTCATTAATTTTCTGTTTATTCAAAAAAAAATTCTCTCATACTCAAGATTTATTTATTAGAATTTTAAAGTCACTTTATTTCTTTTCCAATTCATTCTTACATTTATTCTATAATTATTTTACTTACAAATTCACTTCGTTTTATTTTCTTTCGAAAATCCAATTTATATATATTTGGCAATTCATTATACCCAATTGTATCAATCAAGCATAACATTCAATATTTCCACATAATTCATTATAGAATATCAAATAATCACAACGGAGGATATTAAATAATTTAAATAAAAGTTGAGGGGTCCAGTTGGATCCCTCCAACCCGTTTTCCCTGCGTCCACAGACGTTAGCACAATATAAATACCAATCCCAAAATATACCATACTATAGCACATCAATCAATTCAACCATCCAAACAATTATTTAAATTTAATCATTTAAATTTAAATTTAACTGAGTGAGATTAACTCACCTTTGATTTTTGATTTGCAATCCAACCAAACCAGCTTGTTTTCTTCACGTTTTAGACCTTGAATAGACATTTTTACAATTTATGAATTTTTGAACCAATTAAACAATCAATCACTATAAATATTCATTTTAAACTTAAATCTATTTGGTAAATAGAATTTCAATACTTATTTATTGTTTAATTCCTGATAAACAACTTCAAAGGAATAGTTTCAAACTTACTTATCATTAGATTAAAATGTTCAAAATAATTTAATTAACTAATGATTTAATTCAACTAATAATTTGATAAAATATTTTTAGTGCCTAATTCATTAAATGAGCTAATTAACAAACTAATTACCCTAAATACGTTTTCTAGATATTTTTATATTTATAAATTATTATTTTTTCTGTAAATCAAAATAGTAATTATGTTCACTGTACAACAAATGTACCAATTCATCATTTAATTTGGAAAATAGCAAAAATGTTGCCTTTATCTATCTATATATAAATTTAGATACATGCGTATATATATATATTTATACTTATTATTATTATTCCTGTATTTACACATACGCATATGTTATTAAATTTTAAACGAAAAACAAAAACTAAATCATACCTCACTGCCCCAGTAGCTCCACCTGAGACACCCCGCCCTGCAAACCCCACCAAAGACTCGCCATCCCTGACAACACAACCGCCCACTTCATCTCGAGCTCGACTACCAAGCCTTGCAATCGACGTCACCAGCTTCCATAACTCAGCAAATCGAAGCCCTAGAATCAATGTTGCCGACGCGGCCCCTTTTGCCTCGAAATGCGCGAAGCTACGGCCTACAACCCAAATACCAAGCACCAACCATCGAAAATCGCGAGCGTTGGTTCGCTGCAGCCCCAAATCGCGACGCCACAAAACCCTAACCCCCTTGCGAACGTCGCTTGCCCCCCTTCTTCCACGAGCCGATCGATGAGGGAATAGGGTTAATGAACTCGATTTTGGAGATTGAGGCTACGGCCATTTTTTTTATTTAACTGAGGGCTCGTGTTTAATTGAATCGAGCTCGGCCATTTTCTCTAAGGGATTTATGAGGTTCAGATCTTTTATTATTTTTATTATATATAAAATGAAGATATCTTTGGCTGGAAGATAAAGGATAGCGTGATTTTTTTAAAACAAGAATCCGAAATATTCCTTACATGTTAACAGGGTTAAAGTGAAATGAGTTGATATTTTGTATGCTGATGTGAGTATGTAGGTCAATCAACCAATATATATATATATATATATATATATATTTAAATTTTAAATTGTTACGATTTTACAACTTAAAATTTTGATCGTATGGAGAAGATAGCATTTTGAATCCAGTTATTATATTGAATTTTCGATAAAAATTTCAACGCGTTTACTTATCGTATGCTCATATAACAACTCCGATCAAAACGAAATTTGAAATCCGATAATAATTCAATATTACGGATCCAATGGAAATGGTTTCATCCAATTCCGAGACTATGCCTCGGAAGGCTATTTTTAAATTCAATTTGAACTATAAAATTTTAAAACTGAACAAACCACTGTTAAACTCAATTTCAGAACTTTTAATATCTTCAGTGTTATTAATATAAATTTTACAAGCCTTCAAATTATTTTCGACAGGCTTAAAACTCCAGATTCAACATTTCACCCAACTTCAAATTATTTAATTCAATAATTTAATTATCAAATAAATTGTGATCTTTGTAATTCAAGTTAAAATTGCTCTATTGAATATTTAAAATCAATTAAATATTCCGATTTTAAATGCTTGAAAATTCCGGGTCGTCACAGACTGGTGGCATTTGGTCTTGATGTTGTACTTCACTGTGTTGATGATTTGGGAATTTGTCTTACATCGAAATCCAGTATGTACTTGGTTTCTGTTAGTCTGGTTCTCCTTTCATTCATTTGATTGTTATGTGCATAGCATACATATATATATGTCTTTAAACCTGGGCAGTTTGGTTATGCTGCACTGAGTTGATGATTTTGAAATTGGTCTTCATTTGCCTTGGTTCTGGTTATGGTTTGAAATCTGACCATGCTTCATGTCTGAACCTTCATTGATTTGGGTTGCATACATACATGTTCATGTGTTGCATGAGTCAGCGTATAGCATATACATAAGTGTGATATTGGTCTGGGTGACCAGTTCATTGTTTTCTTTTGCACTCACTGAATTTTTGTCAAGGCTTGTTTTATGTTGGTTTTGAATTTTTGATCAAATATTGAACTTGCACCTGTGTTGAATCCATCTTAAAGCTCGGGTTTGACCTTGTGCTTATATCGTGACTTTATTTGTATTTCACTTGGGTTGAATCTAACTTTTGATTGGGTTTGACCTTATGCTCACCTGTCCCTATAATTTTATCAAGTGTATATTGGTGTGCATGACCTTGTGGCATGTACAACCATTCACTATGCATGTCACAAGCTGTTTGTGTAGGATAAATTCAAAATTAAATGATGACAAACAACCCAAATAACCGGGGCAAATAATATTTTCAAAAATCATTTTATCTTACATTAGAAAAATATTTATTTTTTAATTTTACTACGTCAGTGTTTATTTTGTAGATTGCTCAGATGCTGGATTCAATCTAGAATAGAGTTTAAGATAAATACGCATGAACGAGTGATATGTAGTGAGGTGCAAATGTAAATTGAAAGTTGTAGTGTAACCGAATTTGTATTGCAATTGAAATTGTGTATATATATAGTGAAAGCTCAAAATTGTACTATTCAAAATTATAATAAATATTTGTTTGAATAAAATATCTGTCTTAATTTAAATTATGTGTTATCTATTTCATTCAGCAAATATTTATTTAATTATGTGAAAAATAAAATAGTACATTAACAAATACATTTAAATATATATATATATATATACATATATATATATATATATATGTGTGTGTGTGTGTGTTTATTATCATCAAACAAAAATCATATACTAGCATATTCAACAATCTACCCCTTTTGATGATAACAAATATATATTTGAGATTTTGAATTTATTAAATGTATTTCATTATTGATAGATTCTATTTGCTCCCCCATTTGAATGCTTCCTATGTAAACAAAGCTCCCCCTTCATATATGCATGAAAATAAATAAAATTATGCAAATAAGCCTAGATGCAAATAGAAAATACAAAATAAAATATTTGACCTTTATTTTCCAAAATCTTAACTTTTCTCTCCCCCTTTTGTTATCAGCAAAAGAGTAATAGTGTTAGAAAAATAGAGATAAAGTGATAGACATTAATACAACATTAATACTCAATCAGGTATAAATATTAAATTTCAATAAAAATTCAAACAAAAATCATAAATGCTCTATTTAACGCATATTCCATTTTAGAATGATATGGATGATGTTATCGTATAAAACCATATAGTTATGTCTATTTGTGGTATATTTATATCAAGAATTTGAATATCTACTAACCATACATAACTGTTAGGACTTTTAAATGAGATTAGCAGTATTCCTAATTTTAAAAAAATGAATTCAAGTGTCTTCTAACCACGCATAACCATGAGGATTTTTAAATGGGGTTAGAATCAACTTGTCTATTTAATCAATCAATTTTGATATGCGTTCCATACATGCATAACCGTAAGGATTTTTAAATGAGCATGGAAGCACATAATCAAAAATTCCAAATAATTCACCCATGCATAACTGTGAGGACTTTTAAATGAGAGTGAATACTTTGCATGTTTTTATTTGCTAAAAAATATAATCAAATGTAAAACAAATATTTTCCCTATTTAAAATACCACGCATCGACATACTATATTGGATTTTGATGAGTGATGGTCAATAAAAATATGATAGAAATATAAATGGTCATGGAATTTTTGCCAACAAAAAGTTTTTATAACTCTTGTTTAAATCTATAAAGAAATTTACTAAATATACTGTCTCAAGTTATTATAAATGATCAATATCAACACTCGTCACTTTTTCAATCACTATTTATATTTTTTGATAATCAATAAGGAGTTAGATTAGTTAATAGTCATTTAAAATCAAATCCAAAAATAAATATAAAATCAAATCTTCCAAAATGACTAATTTGATATAAAGTCAACAAAAACTATTTTTTGGAAAGGGTTTTATAAATGAAAAATATCTACTGTTGAAAATTATTTTGAGTGAAAAATATGCAGATATTTTCTTTGAAAAATGATGTAGCGACAGAATGTCTCAACATAAATCACGTTCCACTAGTAATTTTCTGTCAACTAGATTACCAGTGTACTCTGCATCTGAATTTTTCTTTCGCTCAAAATTTATCATTAGATATCATAAATATCAAGGACCAGACATGACGTGTGCACCAAAATATCTTAAAGTCATTTTTAAGAGCTTTTAAATGAGATTGAATTTAAGTCGTGCAAATAGTGATCATAGGTTCAAATTCAGAAACAAATATATCCACATGTATCTACATCATTAGTCCAACAAGTTTACATGAACCAGTTCAAAGACGAAAAGATGATTGGTGAACATTTTTGCACAAATTAGAATCAAAAATAAGAACAAGTCAGATAAGAATATAAAATAAGTCAAAATCAAAATCATCATTTATTTTATTTGTCACATAACTTGCTGAATTAAATCAGGTTATGGTGCAGATTTTCACATTAAATATACCATTACCTATTTTACCTTGATCGATAATATTTCGTTGTTGCCTATTGTGATTCTGCCACCTTTGTACTAGGTTATGGAACTTTGATTTGTCACCCATTGTGTACCTGGAATAGCCAGAATCCAAATAACACTGTTGTTATTCCTTAGCCTGCCAGCACACCTACACGATAAAAGATTTTTGTGACCTATTTGTTTTTATAGGTCCATGGTTGTTAGTGGAAAAAGATTTTAAAAAATAAGTTTGTGTAGACCCAAAATTATTTATATATGTTCCTTTCGGCATCTAGATTTGTTTGACTTTGAGGAATTTTATATTTGTGCCTCTTGGAACCCAAATTGGAATAGTTTTCACGTGTTTGGGTCTGCACCAACAATGATTTGGATTGTGTCCAAATTGTGCACAAGGAATTGACTTGTTTAATTACATTTCTAGCAGGTTCAGATTGATTATACCCAAGTCCTTATCTAAAAGTATTAACATTTTGTTTCCCTAATAGCATTATCAATGATTTTTCACTTTTGGAAAATTTTCCTAAAGTTGTAGACAATTTTGGACTTGCGTTTTAAGAGATTCATTTTCGTTCAATAATTGAGTGCACTTTTTAATAGAATTTTATCTTCTAGTGTTTTCACACTCTTTCAAAATCAGAATTTCAGTTTCAAGCAATTTAATTTTAATTTATGACCTTTTAATCTCTTATTCAAGTGATGGACACCTATCACACTTAGGGCTCTTGCTTTGATAGTTTTTAACCAATTGATCAAGCCCTTTATTTAAATCTATCAAATTATCTCTTTGTAATTCAACTTTAGTGTATTTTTCCCAAATTTGTTTGAAATAACCATTTACTTTATGGTAATATTTAAGTAATTCTGAGCGAGTAAGTTTTGATACCTCGCTTGGCTCATCGCCGTCGCTATCAGTTATATCACCTCAAAGGCACATATCTACTTTTCACTCTTACTGCTAGTGCTTTTATAATCATCATCACTTTTATTCCACATGGCTGCAAAACTTCTTCTTTTTGATATTTTTACTTGGCCGTGTTGATTCTGAGGACAATTTGGCTTGATGTGACAGGGTTTGTTGCGCTTGTGACAGATGATCTCCCGCTCTTCTGGGTTGTCTAGTGGTTTGACTATTCTGCTTTTCAATTTTTGATTTAGATCTGGATTTCTGTTTTTTCGGTTCCACTTTTTGAATCTCTTCATTAGTAGCCCCAGCTTAGCTGCTCCATCATCGTCATCCTCATCACTACTGCCTTCTACTAATTCAGTTAAGGACGTTTTTTAACTGAGTCGATTGTGGAGGATTTCTCATTGCTGTTGACTTTTGCACTATATATTGCATCAAAAATATTCTAGATTTCCTGTGCATTTTCACAATGAGAGATAAAGTTAAAATTATCTTGATTAATATGAGATTTAGTATATGCATAGTAAGAGCATTAATCGAAGTAACTTTCTCGTCTGTTATATCACACCCATTTTCAGCAATATCCCAACATTTAATATTAATAGATTTTAAATAAAATTCCATTTTTAATTTCCAATTCAAAAAATCCGTTCCATCAAAAACAGGAGGAGTAATATTGGACCGGCCATCAGTAAAAGCATTATTAAAAATTCAAATTTTGAAACAAAATTGGTTTTTGAAATATCAAAATTTTAAGACAAAAATGGCTTTTGTTCCCAGCTCGGTTACAACTTGTAGCATCGATTTCACCATAGAGGGGGGAGGGGATGAATAGGGTGATACTATTAATTCTAAAAATTTATTGCGGAAGTATATAAAATAATTTCTGCACAGATAATAGTAGAATAATAGTAGCATAGATAATAGGAGAGTAATAAAAGCAGAAATTAGAACACATAGATTTACCCAGCTTCGGCAAAACTCCGCCTACGTACTGCCTCCAAGGATTCTACTAGAAACTAAGTAGTCATACGCTTACACACGTAAACTCGTGACACCCGCTATCGACTAACCTAACTCTATGCTCAAAACTCTGCCACAACTCAGCCATGAGTTGCGAATTTTCGAACTACACCACTGTATTCATCCCTTAGTCATACGATTAGAAATTACAAAAGATTAAAATACAAATACAAATTTAAAAGCAATTAAAAAAAATTAAACACAAAGCCCTTAAAAAAAATGAAATCCTAGAATAAATTATGAACTGGCCCAAATAACAAAGTGGTAAAAAAAAATTCATTTTCTTTTATTCCTTTGGCCGGTGTCTTTCTTCGTTCTTCTTTGTTCTGAAAAGTTAGGGCTTTGTTGATAACTGAGGAGCCGCTTGAAATTGATGTTCGAATTGAATTTCCCTCTGGTTCCTTCGTGTAATTTATCGATGGCAATGATTTTCTTAGTTCTTTTGCGCTTGCGGCTTCTCCCAGTATTGAGTTCGAATCAATGAATCTGGTATGTAAATTATGTCGTTTGAATGCATTGTTGTTTTTCCTTGATTCGAACTCGATTCGAGTTGTTGATTTATTGTTCTCTGTTTTGCTCGAACTTGAATGATTTTGAGGTCGATGATGTTAATGGTTTATATAGGATTTTAATTCCTATAATCTTGTTCGTATTTTATTGTCTGATGATTTTTCTCGGCCACTTGATTATGCTTGAATTCTTGAGATGATTTCTGACTTCTTCAATTCTCATAATTTGTTGTTTACTTGATTAACACGGCTTTGATTTTCTAGCTTGTTCGATTTCTTGACCACCATGGCTTTGAATTGTTTTGGAATTTGATTATGTTGACTTGTTCGACTTGTACTCGACTGTTCCATGACTTCAGCATCTCTGTCTTTGTTCAAAACTACTACTTGACTTTGTTATAACTGTTAAGTTCATTGTCGTGGTCTTTGTTTCAATGTAGTCTGGTTGCACTTGAGTCATGTTGTTATGTTGCAGACTTGAGTCTTGTGGTCTTCATTGCACTCCCCACTGATATTTGAGTTCATATGCATTTAGAACTTCTCCGATTGTCTCGAGCACATATGTATATATGATATTATGTTCCTTTTGTTTCGCTGTGGTCTTGTAATCTGGTTCAGGTTTTGTTGTTCTTTCCAGTCATGTATCTTGTAGCATTTGTACACTTTTGCCTTTTGACTTCATGTAGCATTTTCTACCGACCGGTGGCATTTGGTCTTGATGTTGTACTTCACTGTGTTGATGATTTTGGAATTTTTTTTGCATCCTCCATTGTGTACTTGGTTTCTGTTGGTCTAGTTATCCTTTGATTCATTTGATTGTTATGTGTACAACATATATACATATACATACATACATACATACATACATACATATATATATTTATATATATATATATATATGTCTTTAAGCCTGGGCAGTTTGGTTCTGCTGCACTGAGTTGTTGATTTTAAAATTTCTCTTCATTTTGCCTTGGTTCTGGTTATTGTTTGAAATCTGACCATGCTTCATGTCTGACCCTTCATTGATATGGGTTGCATACATACATGTTCATGTGTTGCATGAGTCAATGTATAGTGTATACATAAGTGTGATATTGGTCTGGGTTGTAGTGACCAGTTCATTGTTTTCTTGTGCACTCACTGAATTTTTGTCGAGGCTTGTTTTATGTTGGTTTTGGATTTTGACCAATTATTGAACTTGCACTAGTGTTGAATACTGCTTAAAGCTCGGGTTTGACCTTGTGCTTATATCCTAACTTTATTTGTATTTCACTTAAGTTGAACCCGGTTTTTGATTGGGTTTGACTTTGTGCTCACCTGTCCCTGTAATTTTGTCAAGTGTATATTGGTGTGCACGTCCTTATGGCTTGTATAGTGATCCATTATGCATGTCACAAGCTGTTCGTGTATGATGAATACAAAATTAAATTATGACGACAACCCAAATAACATAGGTAGATAATATTTTCAAAAATCATTTTATTTTACATTACAAAAATATTTCTTTTTCAATATTACCACGTCTGTGTTTATTTTGCAGATTGCTCAGACGCTGGATTCAATCTAGAATAGAGTTGAAGATAAGTACGAATGAATGAGTGATATGTAGTGAAGTGCGAATATAAATTGAAAATTGTAATGTAACTGAATTTGTATTATAATTGAAATTGTGTATATATATAGTGAGAGCTTAAATTTGTACTATTCAAAATTGTAATAAATATTTGTTTGAACAAAATATCTATTTTAATTTAAATTATGTGTTATCTATTTTATTCAGCAAATATTCATTTAATTATGTGAAAAATAAAATAGTACATTAAAAAATACATTTAAATGAATATGTGTATATGTATATATGTGTTTATTATCATCAAACATAAATCATACACTAGCGTATTCAACAAAGCACTCTTTTGCATTCGAAATTGTTTCAAGGAGAATATATCATCATTTTTAGGTGTACTATAAGGAAGTGGAAAGTGAGGTATATTCGCGATCAAAATATAATTATAATCGGTTAGATATAATATTTTATTATGTATATATATATATATATATATATATATATATTAGTTAGGGGACGATTCTGATATGCAAGTGATATCATCACAAAATTGTTTTGGTATTACATACGTATTTACTTATAATTTTTTTTAGTATATCCATATCTATAATGGCATGGCTTAGAAATAATTTTTTTATATTATTTAATAATATATGCATAAATATTATAAATATATGCTTATATATACTTCATAATTTAATTACTTCCTCATACTTTATATAAATGTGTTATATAAATTTTATACATAGTGTATTATATATATATATTTTTTCGATCGTAATAAAATAATATATATATTATTTAAATATTATATATATTTATTATTTAAATATTATTTATGTCATTTAATTACATAAATTAAATATATTATCATATACATGTATATTATAAAATTATATTTCACATTTTATAAAATATATACTTAAAAGAAAAATAAAAATAATTTTTTTAACTATTTAAAAATATTTTAAATATAGATCGAAAATCCATAATTAATTAAAATTATTTTTAAATCATAAAATTACGAAATAAATTTTCTAAGTTCAAAATATCATTTTAAAATTTATTGGAAATTTAAATTTTAATATTATTCTTTAAAATTATTTTATATTAATATTTTAAATTAAAATAGTACGGAATTAATTAAAATAGGACAATTTTTTTGAAATTCACTCATAACTTCCGCTGTCGGTTGGTCCAGTTCCAACACCATGTGCCTCCATGTGCCTCCATGTGACATACTTTCTATCTCAAAATCAAAAGAAAATATTTCCACTCAAATACTTCTACTTTTAACTTTCTGGAAGCTTTCATAAGTAGGTGTAGTTAACCATATTTAGTGAAATATTTTTATTAGTTATTAGCGACATCTTATGTTATTTATAACAACTTATTTTGAATAAAAAACTATTTATCGATAAAATGATATTTGGTCACATTATCAATATTTCTTTAAAGTATTTATTTTTGTAAGAAAATTTCAAAAACAAGTTTTTATCGTTAGTTTTAATTAAAAGAAGTATATCATGGTTATAAAATCACTTTTATAGCACTTAACTATTTTTCAAAAGTCAATATTCAAAGTCGAAGTGTTCGACATTACGGATTGCTACTTTTCTTAAGAATTTTCTATGTGCAAACCTTTAATGTTTCCAAATCATTACTTATATATCATAATATTATAATACATGAAATAGAAAACAAAACCAGAAGCATATTTTATTTTAAAAGAAATTTTGTATACAGGAATTAAGTTATACAATACATTACATAATTGCCACTATGGCACATGCTTAACTCTGTCATTTTCCAACTTAAAATTTGGGACAATTATGGTGCTTCGTATCTGTACCTTCGCTCATTATTCTTAAATTAATATAAGAAAGGGATCAATGAATGGATGTATGATGTTATCTTTAAAATGTACCCTCTTAATTGCTACTTCTCCACAACCAATAAATGTCTTATCATGTGGAACTAACTAAGAATGTGTACTGACCTTTTGTGAGCTTGCGGTTCCTTGGCAAATCTATATTGCTGTATCATTGTCACAATACATTAGCGTTGGGTCGTCAATGTTAAGGATAACTCTTAGCTCTTTATTAGAATTTACACATCCATACTGTTTCTTTTGGTACATCTTTAAAGGCGACGTACTCAGCCTCCATGGTTGAAGCTGTAATAATTTCTTAGAATTTTTCCAATATATAACCCCTCTATTCAAGGTAAACACCACACCTGAGAATAATTTGAGTCGAAATCCCTTTGAAAGCTTTAATCGGAGTATCTCTTCATAATAAGTTCACTATTTTTTTAGATTATAAAAAAATTCCTAGTGTTTCTTAAATACTTCAGGATAACTTTAACAGTTTTCCAATGGTTGTCTCTTGGATTTGATTGATATCAACTAACTATGCAAAATCAACATTTGGCCTAGTACATATCATACTTGATGGATCTTATGGTCAAAGCATAAGGAATCCTACTATTACGTATCTCTCCTCATTTGTAGATTGAGAATATTTTTTAGGAAGAACAATTTCATGTCATACCGGAAAATTTTCATGCTTGGAATTTTCCATACTAAACCTTTTCATTATGGTATTTATGTACATCGATTGAGACAATCCCAATATCCTTTTAGATATACCTCTATAGATCTTTATACCCAGTATATAGAATTTTCCTCTTAGATCCTTCATCCAAAAGTCATTGGGCAACTTAGCTTTGACTGGTTGTATGGTAAATTGTTAACAACCAGTAGTAAATCATCAGCGTATAAGACTAGAAATATTATAACATCGTTTTTTTTATTTCTTATAAAAGAACACTTATTTTATGTTTTAATTGAAACTATATTTTGATTAATTTTTCAAAACATTTATTACAAGTTCTTGATACTTTCTTAATACAAAAAATTAGTTTCAAGAGTCTATATGCATTATCGCCGCTCTCACTGGCCTTAAACACTTTAGCTGTAACATACAAAATATCTCTTTTAAATCACAAATTAGAAATGTTATTTTAACTTCCATTAACCATGTTTCATGGTCGTAATATAAACCGACTATAGTGGTATATGAATTGATATAAGCATTGTGACTAGTAAAAATGTTTCATCATAATCAACATCTTGAATTTAATGAAATATTTTGTCGCAATCCCGTTTTATTTGTCCCTGCATTTTCTTCAGCATTGATATTTTTATCAAAGATCCATTTTCATTCGATGGGTTTTACCCTTTTAAATACTTTTTCCAAAGTCCATACTTTTTTTTTGTTCATGAAATCCATTTTTGATTTCATTGCATCAAGCTACAAGGCAGAGCCTTTACTCTATAAGGTTTATTGATATGTGCAACAACCCTTATTTTAATTAACATTGTTTAGGACATTTATCTAGGTAAATAAAGTAAAATAATGTTGAATGATAAGGAGATTAAGATTTGGTAATTAATTTGGTTAAGCCTAATTAATGAATTAATAGAATCAATAATAATAATAATAAGTAAGATGGTACAAAAGGAGGGAAAAATAGGAAAAAGCACATTTTCTTATCATAAACCTTTATTCTCATTTCCTCCCTCACTTTACTCTTTCACAAATGAAAATGAAAAAATGGTTTTGGCTGGCCATTGCTAGAAAGATTTCAAAGAGAAGACAAGCTAGAAAACAAGATCAAAGCAAAGGAGATCGAATTAAATACAAATGTTGAGCTTCTTAATCCATTCAAGGTGAATAATAAATATATACATTTCATATTTTAATTATTGTTTTCAATTTTGAGTTTAAATCCAAACCATAGATGATATTATGCCATATTTTAAAATATTGGATGATTATATGCTTGATTGATGAATAATAGGATTTATTATGGAATTATATAATAGGTTTTAAGAGTGAAAACCTAATTTCCATGGCCCTAATGCTCTAAACTTTAATATAAGGTTTGGAATAATATTATAGAAGTGGGTTTCGAATTTCATAATTTTCCTAACAAGTATGATTTTATTGTGAATTTTCGAAGTCTAGAAAATGGTTCAATTCATGTTTAGTTATTTTAAATAATCATATTATGATTTTAGCCTTGAAATTTTTATATGTTAAAAAAATCAATAAATTTGATTCACTGTGAATTTTGGAAATCTTTCCAAGTGTTTAGGTGCTTAATAATTTATTTAAGTTTGAAGGGCTTAAACATTTTATTATGATTTTAAACGAACGGGTCTCTTTGCAAAATGGTTTAGTGATGAAAATAATTATATGTAGCAGTTTTCTGGTAAAGAGGATTGATAAATTTTGTTAACCAATAAGATTTTAATAAATAATAGGGGATGGTAGAAAAGAAATTGCTTTTATAAGTAATTTTGCAGTTTTCATGTTAACTACAATTTTGCCATGCCAATGACGGCGATGCTGCCCTTTTATCTCTTTGCTTCCCAATGTTTTAGACATTAACCATGACAATCCTTAAGATATCAATGCGAATTGGTATGGAAAAGATTGACCTTGGTCAAAGTCGAGGATATAGCATTAAAGATGATGAGATGGTCTTCGATGATAACCTTGTCGGCATGGTCTAAGTGTTGTGTTATATATATAAAGGCATGACACCGCTTTTCTTAAATAACATCGCCAACCCTACATTTTCAAAGTGATGAAGCCACTTATCTCATCAACTACATAATGCCATGTTTTAATGACTTCGACCATATAGGCATAACACTGCTATTTATGACTTCCACGATATATGATGCCGCATTTTACTTCTTTGACTTTAATCCTTTAACTATTTCGGAAAGGGCTATGATGCTGCTATTTTCTTTAAAGCAATGACGTCGACATTAATGACTTTAACTCCTTTCTATTAAAGGGTTTAAACTATATAAACGCTCTTCGACTTCGACACTATGGTAAGTGCGAAGTGATGTTTTTTGCCTTATGACCTTGTGTTTTGAAAGTTAAAGGTTTACCTTGTTTTGTGGGGGCAAAGATCCTCTTTGGCAATAACCCTTGTCGTTATTACCAGTATAAAGCTTTTATGTTGTTTTGGCTTTATGGCCTACGGTTTTGAGAGGCGATGACCTCAAGTGACTTTGAACTTCATCAATATGATTTTATAAAAGCATATATCATGGCATAAATACTTCGAGTAAAGTAAAAGGCCAATATTTTCCTTGTTTTGAAAGTATGATTTCAAGGGTAAATCATTTGTAAATAAGTGTGTTTTCAAGCAAATAAATAAGGTATCTTAGCCTAGAATATTACTAAAGAGATTATTGTTCTTATCAATTTTGGATAGATTTTGATAATATAAAATAGATTTAGATATCAGAAAACTAGATAGGACCAGTGTGGGGTAGCACCCTATACTTCAGCTGTTAGCCCATAGCTAATTTAAGTCCAAAATTCTAGTGTGTAAGACTTTGTCAAGGGTAATACATAAGTAGGTTTATATATTGAAAGGAATAAAGATAAGACAGGTTATAGGTTGGCCTACAAAACCTTCAGGTTTATAGTAAGCTTAGCAAAACTATGAGATTGACAGATAGTGAGGTAAACACTAGGATAGTGCACGACTGTCTAGTTTTCTTCTAACAGCCAGTTAGACAATATTGTATATTTGGTAGGCCTGAGTTAGCGATGTAGGTTAGTAGTTACCCTATGAAAATTAAATATTGGAACAGATGGTCCACTAGTATGATAGATAGTCATGATTACCTATTGTTGTCATATTGCTATATTGGTATTTTAACTAGTTTGGTTGTAGGACTATGATTTATAAATGATATATTTTAAAGGATATTAATGAAGGAAAAACCCATTCTACTTAGCGATGTGGTCTCACTAGATACCAATTAACCGAGATGCATGACATATTATTATTCACACTATGTTTTTTGTCTGACTTGAAATTTATGTTTTCCCCATAAACTTTCAGGTGCTCAAAATTTGATTTGGGTTGGTCGGGAGTAAGGGTCTTTCAAATTAAGTAGGTTTGGTGAATAAAGCTTTCGAACAAGTGCAAGAGGTAGAAGCTATCTATGAAGGAGTTTATCTATATTTATTATCCACTTTGAAATGTCGGTTATTGTGTGAATGTGTTGATAGTAGACTTGTCTATCTATTTAGTATCTCTGATCATCAAAGAAGGCATCTTCATATGTCACTCTTGGCGCAATTTGCGATAATTATATTTTACCCGAACTTCTACAATGTTTTGGAATTATGTAATGAATATGAAATGAATGAGAAAGGTTGTTTTTGAAATTATGTTTAAATTATTTCATATTCTTATGCTTCTGATATTATGGTACCATTAACATGACTGCATTTTATCAATAAAAATTGATACTATAAATGATTGTAGCATCTGTAGCGCTTAGTTTCGAGCCACAAAATGGGGGATGTTACAATATGTGAAGGGATCATCACCATGAATGAAGCAATTATCTTTCTTGACATCGATGAGAAAATGGTAGTATTTCTTCAACATGAGATTCCCTACTAGATCTTCTAATAGTTTGTGTGTCTTGTATGGGCGTTGAACTATTGTTTAAATATTCAATTTTTATGGGAGTTTCTTAAGGTACTTAGACAAGTTCTCAATGGATGAATAGGTAGATATTATTTTATTTTCCCTAATTGGATCTTACCGAGCCTATGAATCTAAGTTCAATACTAGATCCAATCTAGTTCTTTTTAATAAAATCATACTTTATTAAGGTTCATTATTCATAATTAATTATATGTATATTGATTAAGTATGGTATTTGAATAAGTATAAATATAAAAATATTTTTATATTTCTAAGTGGTGTGAATACATATGAAACATGTAGTGAACATAATTGTTGGTATATAAAGATGGGAACAAATGTAATATTAGATCTAGATATACTGACATCTATTCCAAAAGGACAAAGATAAAAAATGTGATATCAATAATTGATTCCATCTTTTGCTTTTGCAAAAATTTAACTAATACTATGTTCAATCTTTATGCAAACGATGGCATAGACAATAATATATTTAACATGACATATAACAACAAAATATCAACATGTCAATACATACTTATGTAGATATTCAAATTTATATCTACTATGTATATATTTACTATATATATATATATATATTAATTGCCTCAATTTAATTAATTAATTTAAGATGTATGTAAGGTTACAAAATCTTATGAAATCTTAATATTAATAACAAAGATTGACAAAATCTAACATAAAATAGCAAATTGAAATTGCAAAATCCAAATTTGAGGTTAAAAAATTGAATTTTATTTGGCAAGATTTATTCAAACTTTAGATCTAGATTACATTTAATTAATATAAATATCCTTAGTGAATTAAGTACCAATATTATAATTATGTATACGAGAGAGTATGTGTATAATTATGAAGCTGAAAATAATTTCGGTTAATTCAAAGTATATAAACATACGTATTTAATTAAATTGTTTCAATATAAACATAAGATTCACCATGTCTTAATAATTTTAATATATGCATATATAACAAATATACATAATAAAATTTTAGCACCAAAATTTATTTCAATTTATAAAAAGCCAATTATAACATATTCATTAAGTTTTTAACATGATGCTAATGTATTTCACGTTTCAAAATTAACTCAAATGAAATTTAACATAATCGAGTTATATATATTACCTTAGAAAATCATTACATGTATAGCAAAACATTTTTATGGTTGAAATCATGATTTCACACGTATATACATTTTCAGTTTTAAACAAGAAAATTAATTAAGTCACATCGTCCAATTAACTATTTAGATTATGATGTCAACTGTGAATCATAGCGAGCAATGACATGATATATGTATGTCATTATAAATTATAACTAAAATATATAAATATGATAAAGGAATTTTACCTTATAGGTCTGACCAATTATTGACACCTTAATATATGAATTCTTTAAAACAAAGACCTAACCTTTGCAAGTTATGGACGAATCTCATAACAGTTAAATTTTCTTTTGACGTTTCGATATGTTTTGAGTTTTTTCTCTTCAGAATTGGGACAATGAATGGCAGCTATGGATTAAAGAAATAGAGGACAAAGAAAACCATATTAGAAATAAAACAAGAGGATTTGATTTAATAGAGAAAATGAAACATTTTCGATTTTCTTTATTTAAACATGCCTAACTATTTATTCCTTAATTTTCAGCCAATCCACCATTATCTCTCTACTTGAATGGTCGGCCATATTCTGCTATATACGGTGCAAAAATTCAAAAAAGCTTCAAGTAATTATCTCTTATTTAAACCCTGTTTAAAGTTTGCAGATATTGCATATCGATACACTTTTTTGTATGCTTTTAAATAATTACCAACTACATCAAAACAACAAATAAACTAACAACATTTAATATTTCTCAAATGTTACTTAATTTAATCAATTTATAATATTTTATAAGTTAAGTATATATTGTGGGTTTTTTCATAGAATTCATTAATATGATTATGAGACTCAAAGATGTGAATTTAATTTGCAGTTATTTTAAACAATTCAATATTAACGTTCATACATCACCTATAACGAACGGGATTTTCGACCCTTGAAAATCGACATTAATACATCCTCAATATTTACATGTAGCAAACCCAAGTGCTAGAAAGCCCAATTGTTAGGGAAAAAGAAAATAAAGATAGAACAGAATCTCACACGGATGGAATTACATAAATAATTTCAATAATAATCTTTACAGCGAAAAAATTTGAATACAATATTAGAGTCTAACCTCGATTCAGTCTGGACAATTATAAATCTTTTGTCCTTATAAATGCTAAAAAATAAAAGCAAATGCAATAGACGAAGTGGATAATAGAATACGTTCATACATAGATGAAGATGTCCAGCTCTCCTCTGGAAACTCCAAGCGTCTTCGACTAAACCAGAAACTACTCGGATCTAACACGATAATTAAGAATACCCGGATCAGGCTTGATAAACCAATGTGAGATACTCGAACCATAAACGTATGTGGAGTCATAGATGGGTACTAAACAAAACCAGTGAAAAGAATAGTATCTCGTAAGACTACGCTGCACATAGACACAGATGAGTTTTTACCTTATGATAACCAAAATACTTTATACTGAAAAACACTTTGGTTTTGAAAACACTTTTCAAATAAATAGATATGAAACAAGCATCAATACCTAGATATGGTAATATATTTGAACTAGGTCAACGGAATATACCTGATGGAATATATGATACCGAAAGGTGTAGCTGAAATGTTTGCAAAGCATTGCAGCTATTTTGGGAATACAACCAAAACCGTAAAGCTCATATTGGAATTGGATTTCCTTTATGCTAGGGAACCAGTTGCCTTCTCCTTCTTCTGTGGATTTCCACATATAGCAACATTATACCTAGTGGCTTCTCATGCAAGGTCTCACACACCACTGTACTTGCTACACTTCTATGTATCCAGCGGCTTCTCATGTGAGGACTCACACACCACTATACCATACAATATAAGGGTCCAGATGTCTTTTGGCCCTATAAGGCACAAGACCTAATCATTCTGATCCACTCATAAACCGGTAGCCTGAAATATATGTCCTACAGACCACATAATTACCCGTATCATCTTGAGATGTGAGGCTCACGAGGCTATGCTCAATTTTAACAAAGCCACGCTTTACTTTTCATAAAGTCATGCTTTATTCTTCCATAAAGCACATTCCACTTAAAATGCCACATTGCCATTCCTTAATCACACAACCGATTTCTACCAATATATAACTCCTGAGCTCGTACGTCTCAGGAAAGGGTGTTAAGATAAGAGAAGTTACCTTCTCCACCACCAAGCAGATAATATGTTGATAGAGATCGATTGATATGATCAAAAATGCACTATCAAACATTCGTCCATACAAGTTCACTCTCGGACTGAATGAAACCGAAGGCGCTCCTCCTACTACCATTAGTAGCAAGTAGTCCTTGCAATCTGAAGATTTCAAAACACGATATGACCACTGCTATAATAAATGTCTCTATATTGGGAGCTACCTAAAGAATTTCAAAAAACAGTCCTTCTGCGATGATGATCTCCGGTCTTCAATACAGTGAGGATTTTAAAATGTAGACACCACTGCCATAGATATAATATGGGGTAAACCCTTGGGACTCGTGGCACGAATCCCTACATTCTGAAGGTCTCTGATCTTTAATAATCATCATTTTCAACATTTCTTCACTTCCAGACGTATACACTGGTTCAAAGTGGTTTTTGGATAGGACCTACCCAAATTCGATCTCGGTTCTTCCGAACCAATCATCGATTAAAAAGATGTTAAGTTTATATGTGATTATCAATCATCATTCAATTTAATTTATCTTTTTATTCATTCATAAATATCTCAAAGGGACGTATTATTTTATATCATTCCATTTATCTTATTAACAGTATATGGAATCATAAAGCCACATTTATCAAATCATTTGGTCAATTAAACTCTTTGGAATCTTGGAATAATTCCAATTTATTTCACCCTTTACCTTGGAAAATATTTTCAAATCATTTATTTAAATCTTTACAAGGATATCTTAATTCAAAACTCAAAACTCTGATTGAGTTAAAACAATGTTATCTAGGATGTTAATCCAAAACCCGTAAATATTAAGTGAGCAGAATCTATAGAAATCATCTAATTCTACTCAATATCAATCACACATTCAACAAATACTATGGCCAGAATAATGGAGAAATCACCTTTTAAATTCCACGAATAGTATGAGTTCCCTCTTTGGGTTCTAACACGAAGTATAAAAAGATTATCTCCATAAAATCCAAGTTATATATATTTGGAAAATTATATCCTTTATACTATGGAAAATTATATCCTTGTAAATCAAATTTACTATCCTATCCATCGGGCCAGTTTGGATAGCCAGGGAGAGAGCAAAAAATTGGTTTTTCCAAACGCTATCTCTCTGTCATCCATAAGGCGGTCAAATTGTTTGATCGAATCTAAACCATTTAACATAATCTACTAACTTTTAATTATTTATTTAACCACTTCATAAGTCCTTCAAATCACCTTTAAAATACCTTATTAATCATTTAAAAACATTTACAAAAGATTTGGAAAAGAATGGTTGTGCTTAAAACTAAAATTTAAAAGTCATAGAAAAGTGTTGTGAAAAAGTGCCACAGAAAGTGCTTTTTAAGCTATATTGATCAAAATGACTTTCTATCCTTTGAAAATTTGTTTTTATAACTCAAATCACTTGTAAATTTTTTTAAAAGATATATAAGAATTATACCATATTTTTAAACATTTTAAAAATATTTATTTAAAACATCTGCGACTTTGGCCACCGAACTGCCAAAGCGCGATTTTCTTGAAAACTTGATTTGCTCATGCCTCAAAATTTACGAAACGAAATCTTAATCCTTTTTTTTCATTTGAAAACAATAGTCATAAGAGTTTGGAAGTTTCTTATTGCAATGAAATTCGACTTCCATTCCATCCTACAGAAGGTTTTAACTTTTATGGCGCGAAATCGTGAACTACCGTTACGCGATGCGCTTATTCTTGACTCCAAATTCATTATTTGACAAAACTTCTCTATTTGAATTTTAATGTTTATAAACCGTTTTCAAAAATTTAAAACAATATTTTCCATATTAAATCTCTTTTTCACTTTTAAATTATTTCATAATATTATATTATTATAATATTCATTTTCAACCTCTTTATATTCTTAAAACCATTAAGAGGCTAAATAACTTCATATACACATCCATATGGATTTATTTTTCATGAAATCTATAGTTAATTACTTAATCATTTCAATTATGGTTTTCTTTTCATCGTTCATAAACCAAGTTATCAACCATCTTGACATACATATAATCAATCAAGTAATCATCCAAGCATTTAAATTTATAATTTAAACATTCATATTATTATTTTATAAATCGAGTACTCACTTATGGATCCACTCCACCAAATTTTTTCGTAGCTTCTTGAATCCATTCCGACAGCACATCCTCCTCTTTTCCTTGCTCCATAGCTCCCTGACTTGCTTCCTTCTCTTTTGGTGCCAATGGCCTTATCCTTGGATGAGTGGTGCTCATCTTGATGATGATGGTGATAGCCATGTACTTGATTGAGGAAGAGGAGGTGTTTACTTTGTGTTGGAGGTGTAATACTATAGCATATATATGTGTAAATATTTTTATTTTCTTTACTACTAAAATTTCTTCATGAATTCTTTATGGAATAAGCCATTGAAATGGAGAGGAGGAGCTTCGAAAAAATGAAGAAGAAGGTGAATGAAATGGAAGAGTATGCATGGGTATTTATGGGGAAAAAATGTACAATATATCTAAAAGTGAATGGACAAAACTACCCTTAGCCCACTCCCCTCCCATCCCATCACCATACATGTTACCCCCTTCCTTGTCCTTTCCTCCATGTGCAAGGAATGATGGGGAGTTAATGTGACGGTAAGTTTTCTTTTTGGTAGCTAAAGATGAAGAAAGGTGAAAATATCATGATATTTCTAAGGTTTATGTTTTCATACATATATGTATGTCATATGTGTATATATATGCATTCATTTATATGATAGTAGATGCATTTTTACGTTATATATATGCACATGACATATAAATAAGGTTACAACGACTTTCAAACAACTTCCATTCGTTAAACCGTTGAAAATCAGAAAACCTATTCCCGGTCGCATTTTCACTTCTAATTTAAATTACATGTGTATGTAAACAAAATTTGAAACTAATTCTATAATAATTATTAATTAATTAAAATGATCTTATTTGAATTATAAAATCATATAAATTAGTATTAACAATTATTTTAAAAAATTGCTACTATACTGACAAAGCGATATCAATTTTCTCATATTTTCAAACTGATTATATATCTTTATAAAACTAAAATAAAATAATCTATTTCATATTCTTGTTCAATTATAAAAATAAGTATATGTATCTAGCTCCATGCACGATGCTTAATGATTATAGAGCTGTTTATCGATAAAACAGTTTTCGATCATTTTATCGATATTCCTTCAAAGTTTATATTTACGTAATAATTATTCAAAATAAGATTACCATTATTATTTATTGCTCAAAACATCATAACATTTTTTAAAATATTATATTTGAATATATTTAAAAATAAATATAATTTATCAAACTGATAAATTTGCAGGTCGTTACATCACCTTAGCTAGTGATGTGATAGTTTGTTGAATTCATCACCGATCTTTTGTAATAACCCATAAAATTTCGATAATTAAAATTGTTCATTTAATAAGATTTTTGTAACGACCCAACTTCCAAACTCCAAGAAGTTGCATCGCTAATAAGAAAGAAAGGGATAGAAAAGAGAAAGAAAGAGAAGAAGAAGAAACAACACATCAGAATCTAAACAGCGGAACGAATAAATTATATTAATAACATAAAATATTACATAGTTTACTATAACTATCAGAGTACACAGATAATACAACACATACTAGACAGTTATAACACCTGTCTAGTATTTACAACATAATACAACTCAGAAACAACACAGGACACACAGCGGAATACTATATATCTAACGCAGAAGCCTCCTGCTCCATTTCTCCTCCAATATTCGTCAAAGCTAACCTGATTCCCTTGGCTACTCATAAAAATTTGAGTACCCAAGAGTTTATGAAAAACAAAAATAAACTCCGGGTCAGACATGGGTCTGGTGTGTGTAACAGGTTAAAGTTGCTTAACTTTCAAAAACCTTTTGAAAAGAAAGGTATCACGTAAGACTTCCCATACATAAACATGGAAAAGTTTTTACCTTACGCTAACCAAAACATTTGATAGGAAATCCAGTGATATTATAATAGGGTCTAGGGTTTTCAAGTAAATATGAAATAGCCGAAATTGTTACATGATTAAATTCCAGCTACTAGCCACAAAAGTGGGTAATACAATCAAAACCGTTAGAACTTATTGGATTTTGGATTCCATACAATGGCTGGGCTACTGGGGTACCGCCCGTCACAGTACGTGGCCTAGATCAACATACCGAGGAGTACTCCCACTCCCCTGCAACACAAGGCCGGACCCATTCCTTACTGAACAGTTCCGAACAAGACAACCCCACAGTTGGCGTGCGATCCCAACTGCCCACTAAGCCGAATAAAAAGGGACCTCTAGACAGGGATCAATCTTGCTCTCCAGTGGGTGCTACCCATGAAGCCTTGCTGCACCTACCCTGTTTTAGCCATTCCCGGTTGATGAGGCTTGAGGCTACGATTACCTTTATAGTACACATTATCTTAGAATGCTCATCGTCCACCTGACAATGTTCTGAAAGCATTCGATCCATAAAAGTTCATTCCGGGTTCGAACGAAACCGAAGGCATTATCTCGTTACACTCGTTTTGGAATCACCCTCAGAGTTAACGACGATAACCCTTGCACTCTGAATCTCCATCTCGAATCTATAAGTACTATTCCGTCAAACTCATTACGGAATCACCCACAGAGTTATACTGACGTATAGCCCTTACACCTCGAGTCTTCACTCTTCACATAAGATTCACGACCTATCGTTAATTTGGATCGATGTGGTTTTCGGATATCCAAATATGGAAACCCGATCCCGGTCTCATCGCAATCCAAAGCGTGTCTTTTAGGTCCAAGTTGTTTTTAGAGTTTAAAACAATTCAATTACATTATCTATATACACATAGATAGATAACTCATAGATTCACAACAGATAATTATCATTATCATAACCACAGATAATCCACATTTATCACTATCAAAGATAACCCATATCACCATCACAATGCAACCAATACATCCATATTACTCAACATTATTAATCTCATAGCTGAGATTCAAAACCATTCAAAACAACCAATAACAACCATCATAAGCAATGATCTATAATCATACTATCTATAATTAATTTAAAATTAATTAAATTAATTACATCATCTTTAATTAATTTAAAATGAATTAAATTAATCACTTACTCAATATAAATCTTGCTTATATCATCATTAATTAATTACAAATTAATTAATTAATTAACCTCTAATTTTATCATCTTAATTAATCAATCCTGATTAATTATACTTTAATTAATTTCACAAAATTAATTACTCTAAACCAATTACAGTAATTAACCTTTAGTTACTTCATTATTTAATTAACTATAATTAATTACATTTAACCTTAATTAATTACAATTAATTAATTATCCTTAATTACTTATTATTGATTAATTAATCAATCTTAATTACATCATTAATTATATTAATTAATGATTCTTAATTATATTTAATTTATTACACCATTAAATTAATTACTTTCAGTAATTAATCTCACTTAATCCATAATTATTAACCACCTTTGATTAATCTCATTCTGTAATTAACTACCCTTAATTACTTATCAAATTAATTATTCCTTAATTAATTTCTTTAATTAATCACTTGATTAATTACAGAATAATTTAATCCAAATTATTTTCACAATTCCATCATTATTCACTAATTACATACAGTAATTATCTCTAATTACTTTACTGAGTAATCCCATTAATTACATAAAGTAATTATTATCAAATCAAATGTTTAGAATTAATTAAACTTAATTAATTAATTTAAACCAACCTTAATAAACTCCATTAATTACATTAAAAAATTAGTGTCTTAATTATTTTATTTAAGTAATTAAACTTAAATAAATTTCACAATTTATTAACATTAATTAATTAATTTAATTAATTATTGAAAAATTAATCATATTATTAATTACTAAATAAACTTTAGTTAATGACCATCATTAACTATTATTTATTCTTTAATTACTTCTTAATTAACTCTAATTTGAATTAATTCAAACTATTAATTATAAATTAAATAAATAAGTTACTTCTTATTTATCTTATCTGTTTAATTATTTTAATATCTCAATAATTTCTAAGAAAATCCATTCTTTATTTATAATTTTATAAATATTAAAGTGGACTTAGAACATTGCATTTTAAAATTTTAAATTCAAATTTCATTTTGAATCTAAAATTCAAAATGATATTAAGAATCAACCAATTTAAAATTTCATTTATTATTCTTTGAAATAAATGTAAATAACATTATTACTTAAAATTAAAACTTATATAAGATAAATCTTAATTTGCTTAATTTAATTAAAAACTAAGTTTTAAATACATTACTTAATTAAATTTTAAATTCAAGTTAACCATCATTTAACTTTCTTTATAAACCATTTATAATGACTTCATTCAAAAAGAAAATCAAATTAAAGTATTTGTTTGAAACAATTTTACTCCTAATTAACAATTTAAATTTAAACTAGCTTGAAAACATTCAAATTTTAAAGCTTATTCAAATCCCAGATTTTTAATTCAATACACTTGAAACTATTCCTTATACAAATCATTTATATTTTAAACTTAAAATAAACTTTTGATTTGAACCTTGATTTTAAAACTTTTATTTAAAATACAAATTTATTTTTAAAACCTAAAGATTCAAAAATCTTAATTTTTATTTAAATCCTGGGTTTTAAATTTTGTTTGAATTTTAAAAACAGGACATCAGGTTCCTGTGAAAAAAAACAGCTATTACTCCACTACCCGAGTCACCCTGTTCCAAGCTTCGAGTCATCTAATCCATCCCCTCGAGCAAAACACAGCATCACTCGAATAATACTTCGAGTTCAAAAAAAACAACAATACCCAGATTCACCTAAAACAACAGTGCACGGTGCACATGCACCGTGCCTCCGGCGATCTCCAACCACCTCCGGTGGTCCTCCCATGACGGCGACAAACCCCACTACCCTTTACGACCATTAATTATCCCTCAACAGCTCGAATCAAATTCGAGACTAAATCCCCAAAACCTGTAACCAGAAGTTCCACAAAACCGTCCAACCTGTCATCGCTTCCCCCTCGGTGCTCCATTCACCAGAGAAACTTCCACCACCGGCTACCACTTCGCCTACACTTCAGTTATCTCCTCCCAAAAGCCCATGACACTCGGTCCTTTCTGAAGTTCGTATCGACCACATCAAAATGTCCATACAATACTAGGGCTACAGGTAATAATTCTTCACCACTGTCCCCATGTTGATTTGCATCAACAACCATTATTTTTCTCAGCTACAATGATAACTCCTCTACCCAAAATAAGAATCCAGATATCCCTAAAATGTTAGATCATCAGAAATCATCACATTTTCCTTTTCTGTTCAACAGAAAACTGCACCCAAACTCCTTGATTAAAAATGCTGATTTTTATATTGAAATTCCTATTTTTGCTTTATGTTTCCATTTATATTACTGAACATCATAATTTTCAAAGTTTGATTTTCACTTTGTATATCAAACACTGCTGTTATGATTTCCTTTTTATTCCCAGAGATACTCAGATGGAGTTTGGCTTAAATAAGTTTTTAAAGCACTAATCTATAATAAATCACACCACCTTTGTTTATAAACTAAGACCTATTAACATTTGTTTGAAGAGAAAATGAATTTGAATTTAAATCAGGGAACTAAAATTCAAACAGAGGAATACTTATACGGAACAAACATGCATACTGCAGACTTCATCATTTAATATACATTACTATAATTTTAACCACAGAAATAACAGCAACCATGTTTTATACTTAATCCTTTAAAAATAAAGTTACTCACCTTAATCTGTTGGGCAGAGCAATGCATGCTACCACAAGATTTCCAGATTTGAAAAACAGGTTGATGAAAAGCTTTATCACTGAATTCTTTTAACAGCTTGAATAAGAAATGCAGAATTCTTGTTTTAAAAAATTTGCACCTGAATGTTCTTTATTTTAAAAACTACATGCATGCTTTTGCTTATTTTGGAACTGAGTTGCTTTTACAGGTTTGCATGCAGAAGACCAATTTCCATATTGCATTTGAAAATGGACCACAGGTTTTAGCTTGATCTTTGAAAATGCTTTAGCAAATTTGCATGTTTGAACTGAGCTTTTTGAAGATGATTTTGTTTTGATTTGTAAGAAGAATTTACATGCAAACTTGTTTCAGATTTATGAAGTGGGTTTTGGGGATGATTTTCAAGAATTTGTTTTGATTTGAAAACAATTGGTTTGAGAAGTGGATTGAATATGTTTTCAGATTTTGGGTTTTTCCATTGTTTCTTAGCTTTAGATTTGAAAAAAATAAAATTGAAGAGAACATGTTTTTTTTAAAAAAAAACTGAAATAAAATAAAAAAAATCAAAAACAAAAATGCCACATGTCCCTAATATTACATTTGTCACTCTAAATGTTTTATTTCCTAACACATGTTAATTTGTGTTTCCAAAAAGGTTTACACTTGTTATAAAAGTTAATAAGCTATATATTTATTTAACTTGTATTTTAAGTTGGATGTTTAATATAAGATAGTTTAGTTAATTTGTTAACATGCATTTATTTACATGTATATAGATTTTAAAATAAAATAAATCAAACTATATTTATAAAATTAAACTTATACAAATATTTCAAAATCAAGATAAATTAAAAACAATTATACTTTAGATTAAAACTTTGAATTCATGTTCAAATTGAATTTTTTGAAATCCAATTTATTTACAAATACAACTACAAAGTTAAATTTTGAAAAACAATTATTTTTATTAAAAATTTATTTGTTGAAACAATGTATTATTATATTTTTAGAAATAACAATATTTAATAACCCTAAATAACTATTAAAAGAAATTATTTTCTTTATAAATAAATTATTTATTTTATCACATGATATTTAAAGGATAATCAAAATAACCTTATTGTTACTTATTTAAAATTTAAACTTGAGCTAAACATATTCTAAATCTTTTCAATATCTTTCTTATGTATTTAAAACCATATTTATTTATTAAATAACCCTTTAAAAGTTTAACTTTTAAATAAAATCATAATTCAAAATTTTACTAAATATATACATATTTTTAGGAAACAAGATTTATTTATTAATTAAATTAAAACAAGATTTACATATACAATATATACAATATTCTATATATATTATAAATAGAAAACAATTTATTAGATTTAAAAAGATAAAGTCTATCAATTACTATTTATTTTATTGAATTATTAAATTAATTCAAATCTCATTACAAAGATTATCAAATCAATTTAATTTTTATTTCAGGTTATTAAATTGATATTGCTTTAAAATTCCGAGTCATCACAATTTTTTAATTTAGAGTTAAAAGAAATAAAAATTTGTAATTTGTTAGTGAAATAATAAATAGGATGAAAGGTAACCATGTTAATTTAAGTCGATTATTAACAACTTTAGTGAAACTCCAATCAATGGAAATAATGTAAATGTTATACTTGGTTATAAAATTGAATATAAGAAATAAATGTAAATATTTAATTATTGTACGAAATAGATAGTTAATGGAAATTGAATAAAATCAGTATTATATAAGAATTATAATATTTGTTTGTGAATAATGAATTCATAAGTGTGATTAAAAGTTATGGTAACGATTGTTATAAGTTACCTGTTTATTTGGTCGATTAAATTAAAATGGGAATTCAATTAGAATTAAATGAACTTTAATGTTACATTAATAAGATTAAGGGAATAACCATAAATCGTGAATGTAATAAAATGAATAGAAATGTTAATTTTATTTATAATCTAATGATTGATTTAATTAAATAGTGAAATCAAGATAAATAAATCAATCTGAGATTTTAAATTATAATTAATGTGTGAAATTGACAAAAAATCTATATAATGGAAATATAATAACTAGTTCACATAAAAGGTGGAAATTGGTGAATATTAGTGTAATGGGATATAAACCATGATAATTATATCCATAAGGTAACAAGTGATTGAATAACAAGATTAAAATCAATTAAATGGGATTATTGGAAATAAAAATTTATAACCTTTGAATTTATAGGAATTGAAATCAAACACTGTAATTGGTAAAATAATTAACTTTAAATTGATGTGTAAATTTATTTTAAACTATTGTAATTATACAGGTAATTGAAAAGATGAAATTTGTTGATTATTAAATTTGAAATTGAAAGGTTATTTAATTGATTTAATTATTAATTTATTTAATTAACGTAAAAATAGCCATTTTGGGCAACTGTCTCGGATTTCAACAAAATAAGTTCTATCGGATCCATAACAGTGAGTTATTATAGGATTTGAAGTTTTATAGCGAACGGACTTGTCGTTTCACCTTGCGGACTGGAAATGCCTAGAAATTAATTTAATTAAAAACAACTTAAATCAATTTGAAATAAGCTGATTTTTAACATAACTTATTCATATGATAGAATTAGGACTTGAAACATGTTCCATTGAATTTGAAATCATCAAAAACATCTATTTTGATATATGAGATGACTCATTTCCGCTTCAGGAACGAAACGAGATTTTAGGGTCGTTAATCATAAAATTTTCAATTCAATCTTGTCCGTTCTTTCTATTTTCAGCCCTACCTATAAATAACTAGTTATGAACCCTAGGTCATTTCTAATTTCTGATTTCAGTACATACAGTTCCATTTGATTCTCCCTTCCCAACGGCTACAAACCCTAATTCCCAATTGCAAATTCCAAATCAAAACAAAATCCAAAAATTAAAACTCCACAAACTATATTGAATTATATATTGATTTGAAGCTCTCAACAAGCGCATCTTAGATCTGTAATTCATTTTCCAATTTGAACCACTTTTTGTCCAAAATTTTGTGATCAATTCGCGGTCGTCCATCTCACGTTGATCAACTGTGACAGATCGCCTATTCCAGGGCGTAGTCCTGTAGAGTGGACCGAGGGGACTTCATTAGTATAGTTTGTTCGTCGAAGAAATGGATGGATTGGCGCAATAATTAATTAGGGTTCAAGTGTTATTGGAGGCGGCTGATGGTTTTCGAGCTCGAGCTCGTCATTTGGTCGACCAGAACGAGACGTAGGAGGCTAAGGGGATCGGCGGCGCGTGGGGAAGCCGCGGCGTGGTCGACGACCTGGGCCAGAGGCGGCGGCGTACTCGCATGAGAACTGGGTTTCGAGGCGATCTTCGTGTACTTTGGGTTTTGTTGTGCACAGTTTGCTCGGTGTAACAACCCTGTATTTTGTGATTATTTTAATTGTATATTTCGATTTTTTAATTGGATTCCTGATTAAAAAACTTTATTTATTTATTGAAATGAATAATTTTGTTATTTTAAATATAAACTTTAATTTTGAAGGGAATTATAATTTCAAACATGTATAAATTGAATATTTTCCAAAAAAGTGAATTTTGGTCAAAATGGTCAAACTTTGACTTTTAAATTTAATATATAAATATTTTAATTTTTGAATTATATATTTATTATGAAAATAAATAAAATTTCAATAATGCTGCTTTTCGTTTTGTTGAAATCCGATTTATATTGTGAAAGCTATGCTTTTTACAATATTGTATGTAAATTGATTTATTTAACAAAATTGTTTGTTTTAATTTGTATAAATAATATTTTTGTTTGTCATATTCATATTTTAATTTGTGTATATATGTATATATGACATTTTGTGTATTTATTTTTATTTTTAAAACATTTTTAAAGTGTTGTTATAATTTTCCAATGTTCATTGTATTTTGTTTACAATTTTTAAATGCTAGTTTCAATATATTAGCTATTTTCTTAATTATCTTCTATTTTTCCTTAAATTATATTTTTGTTTTCTGTTTCATTTTATTTTGTTCAGTTTTATTTTTATTTTAATGAACTTTATTTCGTTTATTTTGAATTAAAAGGAAATGGAAATTCAAAGAGACAAAGTCTTTTCATTTGCTTATGACTTTTCATTGCCTAGTCTTTTCACTTGCCTTGGCTTTTCATTTTCTAGCATAGCTGTAAATTTCTTATTGATAATTCACGTGAAAAAAACTTCCCATCATCCTCATTCTCACGGCCATTTTATTTTTTGAAAATTTTGTATGATAATGGCTTCTCCTTTTCTTATTTTCCTCTTCATTTTCATTGATTTTGCCCTTGCTCCTCTTCTAGCTTTGCTCGGCCCTACCCACCATCACCTCCACCGACCAGCATCATCACCTCCTTCCCCTCATCATCCACGTCCAGCACTCCTCCTCTCTGCTCAGATCTAGGTCATGACCATATAGATGAGCAACACCTCAAAACTTTGCTTAAAACTCCAAATATTGCCTAGCCGAGCCTTGTATTCCCATTCCCTTCATGTTTAGCCTTGGCCACCACATCTTGCTGCCATTACCTATAGCCATCACTATCACTTCTGACCTGACCTGAAGATCCACCAGGTGGAGCTCATAGGACCATAGGCCGAGCCTATGTACACCAAAATCTTCCATTCCTTGACCCAAACCCCTTGCCTCCTTTATCTTCCTCTTGTTTGCCTTTACCTTCCACTTTCATGCCCTAAGCCTTTTCTCTAGGCCATGGCCGAGCCATGTTGATACCTAGGACGAGCCTAGTGTGGTGAGATCAAGCCCATTTGATCATTTGACAAGCTTATGTTGTCTTGTGCAAGTCTTTTGCTTCTAAGGTTTGGTCATCTCTCTTGTTTTACAATATTTTTGCAAACTAAAGCTGTTGATTTTATTTGTATGTCGATATTTATATTTATGCTTATGTATGTCATATTTTGTGTTGTTTATAAGGGTCTCCATCCATTTAAATCAAATTGTGCTTGTCGTGCCTTTGGAATCGCTCTTGTGTGTGTTGTTTGTCTCTAGCTTTGAAAAAGGTGAGTCTTTCTCACTCCGACATTTCTGCTTATGAAATGATGAATCGATACCAAGTGTTTAGTAATTAAAAATGTTTAGTTAATAATGATTATATGATATGCTATGCCTTGTTATTACCATGTTAATTCTGTTAATTATCACCTGACATGTGATATATGACATTATATTGTGACATTGACATTGTTTATACCGTTTATTTATTTGTGATCACACTGTATGGGTTGAAATGATACATACCTGAACGGACATTAGAATAGGGAAAAATCGTTATGGGCTGAAATGATAGGCCTGAGCGATTTTTATTTGCTTGGGATTGCGGGTTTGAAATTATAGAACCTGGATTTTCTTTTTAAATTGCGGATTGGAATGATATATCTTTATCACTTGACCTAGGTTATAAAATTATATACAGACCCATGGTATATTTTTAAATGATTTTTCTAAGATATGTATTTTAAAGTATGAGATTTTGATTTAAAAATATATATTTTATGGTTTTGTGAAGGCTAGATATTAAGTTTTGATTTTGTGAATTTACATATGTAAATTTGAAGTAAATGTGATTTTTGTCTTTAAATTATATTTTAAAAATGTAAGTAAATAATGGAAATTTAATTTAAAGTTTTTGAAATGATATTTGAAGTAAAATGTTAAGTTTTTGTTTAAATTTAATAAGTAAATAAACAGTGAAATTTTGACTTAACAAATACATTGAATTTTAATTAGATATTTGATTTTAAATTTTATTATGATAAATCATATGTTGAAGTATTTAAATGTGAAATGCTGAAGCCTAAAAATATGACTTATAAGTTTAAAATTTGCTAAATTTGCAATTTTATTGTTTCTAAAAAGCGATAATAAAATCTGGAATTTTATTAACATCATTTCCAAAAATGCTGTAGTCTTATGACAGCATTTTAAATTCTGTTATTTTTGAATTTAACTATGTTTGAAATAAATAAATATCTATCATGGCATTTTATAAATGTCATTGTTCCTGAACTAAACTATTTTGGAAACTATAAGCTACGATAGCACTTTATAAAATGTCGTCGTTGCTAAAATTTGACAATGTTTTGAAATATTATAGATTTTAACACTATTTGAGTTATATTTTAAAGTGTTAAATGATTTAACTTTCGAAATTGATTATTTGTGAAATTTTGGAGTTGAATATATTATAATATTTAAATTTGATTTCTTTTTGGAATTTAAATTGAATTTGAATTTAAATAAGGTTTCTTGGTTATGTGTTAAATGGATTGAAATGTAATGAGATAAATGAATTTCTGAATTGAATTTTGAAATATATTTTTGTAATGATATTTGGAATAATAAATGAATGACTTATTTGATTTAAAATGATATTTAAATTTGAATATTTGAACTTGAATTCAAATAATGATTTGATAATGAGGTTTTGAAAGGATATGATATTTTGATGATTGAAATGGTTTGGAAATGATTTGATATTTATTTTTGATAAAGAATATGAATTTGAAATTATATTTGATAAATGAATATTTGAAGTTTATATAGTATGAAAGGATATTGAGTTTACTTGTAATTTGAGTTTATTTAAATGATATTGGATTTATGAAATGAATATTTTAAAACTAAGTAATAATGAAGTTTAATTTGAGATATATGAAATTATAAAATTTAGTTTTGAAATGTCGGATATTTAAAACTTTGAAATTTATATTATAATTTGAATAGTTTATTTTTTAGGATCAAATCTATATTTTGAAATTGATAAGATTTGAAATGGTTTGTTGGGAAACTGAATTGAAGTGAAACTGAGGTTTGAATTGAATTAAATTGGAAATTTGAACATTTGAGTTTAATTGAATAAATTTGTGAAGTGTAAAGAATTAAAGGATGATTTAAAATGTATGATTTAGAAATGTTATGATTTTCAAAGTGTAATGATTTCAAGTATTTTGGTTTCGAAAGAGTTATAACTTTGAAAGTATTATGATTTTTGAAAGGTGAATATATGTTGAAATGGAAATGACAGTGTATTGATTTGGATATAGTTTTGAAATAAAAATGGTTTTGGTTTCGATGTATAAACTATTTTGAAAGGAATATGGTTTGGAAATGAAATGATTTGATTTTGAAGTATGAACAATTTTGAAATGACCACGACGTTATAATAACGATTGGTTGTTAAAGAGACCGAGATTGAAAGTTGTCATACTCTCTGCTAACTCCGAAAACCACTTTAACAACTGTGTACGCGGTGGAGATTCTAGAATGAAGTAGGATGGTTGCGACGTTCTTGAGGTATATTACGTGGATCCAACTCCTGTGAGTTGGCATAAGGTGGCTAAAACAGGAGCGATCTTGGGCCAAATGGGGTAGCTCCTTTGGTCGGACACACTTCTTCGATACTATACTCTTACTTGTGGTTGATTTGATGGCCATCCTCCGATTTTGATTGGGAGTGTGTTCCAAGGTGAGCGTATGTGGCTGCTGCGTTACCACCAGCCCGTGTGCGTAATTGGTATATCTACCCTTGCATTACCTTGTGTGCCGTGTCACCTACCATATCGAGCTTTACTACGAGTTTGGTTTTCTCCCGTAGCTCATCCGTATCTTCTCGTAGTCTCCAGATCAGGAGATATGCAGATATTGGATGAACTACTGGGACTATTATGTGTCTGGAGCTATATGGGTAACCCCGTGATGCTATTTTAAAGTAAGTTTATTTTACTGATAGACATTATTATAATAGCGTATACTACTACATAGTAAATAGTTTAATGGATCTTTAAAGGATGGGCGATCCCAAGCTTCCTTTAAGTTACTAATGCATTTTGTTACTATTCACTTGAGTTGATTTACAGTTCATATGTATTTATGTCCTAACTCGAGTGTTTTGTGTTTTGCTTTATGCTCGAGTCAGACTGAGTGATTCAACATTCAAGACTCACCTTTGGAGTTGGAGCTTTGCTTGAAGATCCAGCCATCTATTTTGCTTTCAGTATCCAGTGATTCCAGTGTTGTATTATGATTTGTACTTGATGTATCTTGTTATTCTTTTGTTGTAACTTGTTTAACTCTGATGTATCTTATTTTTATATAGTAGCTTCATGAACTACTATCTCTTTTAATTCCACTGCATTATAATTACTCTGTGCCTGTGATCTGTGATTATTTATTTATAGTATATTCTGTGATTTGCCAAATTTTATTTACCACACGGTATTTTGAGCAATTGAAGTCCGACATGTGCGGATGCGAATGGTTGAAAATATCGGGTTGTTACATGTGGTATCAGAGCTTTGGTAGATCTAGGCAAAACTTAGCATGTATGGTAAATGTATTTATAGAATCTCTTTCATTCAAGTTTGAATCTTGTCCTTTTTGACTCGATCCCTTTGAATTTTGGAACGTTCCCTGTGGTTCCAAAATCCATTCTTATCCCTCACTATTCATCTTCTTTTGATTCTGGAGTATCCAATAACTCCATTTCGAATGATCTTTATAATGAGTAGGCGGTCCCGCCAATCTCAAATTGATTTGTAAAGGGGTGAAACTCCTTTACAACAACATCGATTCACCAAAGATTTTATATCCTCGGTTTAGATGCTAGTACCTCTTATAATTCCAAATTCTATCTCTTGAGATCGAATGTTGATTTACACCAAAAATCCACATCGACCTTATTCTTCAAGTCACGGTTGACCCGGTTAAGGTTGCCCGCGATTTATATAAGCTTATCCATCTTCCTATTCTGTTATTTAATCATCTCATATTTGTTTCCGATTTATCTTCAAATCATTCTTGATGTGTATTTGTAAACTAATATTTAAAATGTTTTATATATTGTGTTGTTTGAGTTGTTGATGTTGATTTGGGTTTTCGATCGATTCGTCTGATCAACGCTATCGATAGGATTTCCAAAACACTTGAACAGAGCAAACTGACACAATATGTTTTTCAAATTTAGTAATGAAATAAATTTTGTAACTATGTTATAAAAAAAATTTCCTGGATTTTATTGAATTAGTTGTTAAGGAATAATATTTGATTTTATATATCATTTCTCTTGTTTCATATATAAATAATTGAACTATAAAACATGGTTATAAATTTATTTAGAAATTCAAAATGAATTTAAAACAAGAATTGAGAATTTAATTTCTGATGGATTTCGAACCTTGTGTTTAAAGTTTTAAAGGATATATTATTTAAAGTATTTTCGAATAGAAATTTGTTTCCAAAGAATTTTAAAGTTCAAAAATTAGTGCTCTTCTCTTTGTCACTGGAAAATAATTTCGGTGATGACTGCAGCATCATCGGTATTCATTTTCGAGTTTCGAAGTGAAGAGACCGTTCTATAGCCTTGCTACATTTTTTTGGAAAATTTAATTGATTTGAATTTCTAAATTTATATATTTATAGTATATGTGCATTTATTTATCTCTAAATAGTTTGGAATTTATTGGAAATTTAATTCCTAAATTTTATCTTGAAAGATAATTTTAAGTATAATTTCAAGATTTGGATGAATATTCAAGCTTGAAATGATTGAATTGGAAAGTTTTATTTGTATAATACACAACTTCATTCCAATATAACTTACCTAGATTATACAGAAGTTGAATATGTAGTTGGATAACATACAATATAAAAAGGATTTTATAAATAACATTTGAGTGGTTATAATAAATGTTATGCACTTAAATTCTCATTATAAAAATTAACAGAAGTAAATAAAGAAAAAAGGTAATGGAATAATTTACAATATAAAATAATGTTAAAGGAACTAAAAATAAATTTAGGCTGTTATAATAAGTGTAAATATATTTAACATAGGTGATAAAATATATTGAGAGGAATAAATTTAAATTTTTAATTAGGAATAAGGAAGAATTAAATTTATTAACTACATTTTGAGTATAATAAAGGATTTTTTCAAATCCATGATTTTTTAAGATTTTTAATTTAAGATAATTTGATGATAAGATAATGAAATTAGAGATGGTTAGGATTTGTTTAACTTATGTAAAATTAATTTTCAATTTAAGTTGAAATTTTCATGGTTTCAAATTTATTATCTTATTTTGTTTTCTAAACTATCTTTTGATTGTCCTTCTTTTCCTTACCTTGCTACAAAATGGAAAGGCTATTGCTTATACCAGTCTGTTTGGAAACCTTTCTATAATCTTTGGTACTCATCTGAATCTGAGCACTGCTTGCCATCCACAGACTGACGGTCAAAGGGAAAGAGTGAATCAGATTTCTCGGGGATCTTTCTCGTGCTTGTGTTCTTGATTCTGGAGCATCTTGGAAAGATCATCTCCATCTTGTTAAACTTACCTATAAAAAACAGTTATCAGATATAATTTTAATCTTCTTGTCATCTTGTCTTAATCCTATTTCATTTTATCTTTTTCTGTGTTTTCCCGTACCTCATTCCATTTCGGGGACGAAAAGTTTTGAGTGGGGGGGAGTGTAACAACCCTGTATTTTGTGATTATTTTAATTGTATATTTTGATTATTTTAATTAGATTCCTGATTTAAAAACTTTACTTATTTATTAAAATGAATAATTTTTTTATTTTAAATATAAACTTTAATTTTGATGTGAATTATAATTTCAAACATGTATAAATTGAATATTTTCCAAAAAAGTGAATTTTGGTCAAAATTGTCAAACTTTGACTTTTAAATTTTAAATTTAAATATTTTAATTTTTGAATTTTATCCTTTATTATGAAAATAAATAAAATTTCAAGAATGCTGCTTTTCATTTCGTTGAAATCCAATTTATATTGTGAAAGTTATGCTTTTTACAATACTATATGTAAATTGATTTATTTAACAAAATTGTTTATTTTAATTTGTATAAACAATATTTTTTTGTCATATTAATATTTTAATTTGTGTATGTATGTATATATGACATTTTATGTATTTATTTTTATTTTGAAAACATTTTTAAAGTGTTGTTATAATTTTCCAATGTTCATTGTATTTTGTTTGCAATTTTTGAATGCTAGTTTCAATATATTAGCTATTTTCTTAATTATCTTCTACTTTTCCTTAAATTATATTTATATTTTCTTTTTCATTTTATTTTGTTCAGTTTTATTTTTGTTTTACTGAACTTTATTTTGTTTATTTTGAATTAAAAGGAAATGGAAATTCAAAGATACAAAGTCTTTTCATTTGCTTGTGACTTTTCATTGCCTAGTCTTTTCACTTGCCTTAGCTTTTCATTTTCTAGCATAGCCGTACATTTCTTATTGATAATTCACGTGAAAACAACTTCCCATCATCCTCAATCTCACGGTCGTATTATTTTTTGAAATTTTGTATGATAATGGCTGCTCCTTTTCTTATTTTCCTCTTCATTTTCATTGATTTTGCCCTTGCTCCTCTTCTGGTTTTGCTCGGCCCCACCCACCATCACCTCCTCTGACCACCACCATCACCTCCTTCCCCTCATCATCCATGGCCAGCACTCCTCCTCTCTGCTCAGACCCAGGCCGTGACCATATAGATGAGCAACACCTCAAAATTTGCTTAAAACTTCAAATATTGCCTAGCCAAGCCTTGTATTCCCACTCCCTTAATGTTTAGCCTTGGTCACCACCACTTGCTGCCATGACCTATAGCCATCACCATCTCTGACCTGACCTTAAGACGCACTAGGCCGAGCCTATAGGACCATATGCCGAGCTTATGTACACCAAAATCTTCCATTCCATGAGCCAAACCCCTTGTCTCCTTTATCTTCCTCTTGTTTGCCTTTACCTTCCACTTTCATGCCCCAAGCCTTTTCTCTAGGCCATGGTTGAGCCATGTTGACACCTAGGCCGAGCCTAGTGTGGTGAGATCAAGCCCATTTGATCATGTGACAAGCTTATGTTGTCTTGTGCAAGTCTTTTGCTTCTATGGTTTGGTCATCTCTCTTGTTTTGCAACAGTTTTGCAAATATAAGTTGTTGATTTTATTTGTTTGTCGATATTTATATTTGTGCTTATGTATGTCATATTTTGTGTTGTTTACATAGGTCTCCATCTATTCAAATCAAACCGTGCTTGTCATGCCTTTGGAATCGTTCTTATGTATGTTGTTTGTCTCTAGCTTTGATAAAGGTAGTCTTTCTCACTCCGACATTTCTACTTATGAAAATCGATGACAAGTGTTTATTAATTAAAAATGTTTATGCAAGTTAATGATGATTATATGATATGCTATGCCTTATTATTACCATGTTAATTCTGTTAATTATCACCTAGCATATGATACATGACATTATATTGTAACATTGACATTGTTTATACCGTTTATTTATTTATTATCACACTGCAAGTTCCCTATAGAATAGAATCACTATGGGTTGAAATGATACATACCTAAATAGACATTAGAATAGGGAAAAATTGTTATGGGCTGAAATGATAGGCCTGAGCGATTTTTATTTAGTTGGGATTGCTGGTTTGAAATGATAGAACCCGGGTTTTCATTTTAAATTACGGATTGAAGTGATATATATCCGTATCACTTGACCTAGGTTAGAAAATTATACACAGACCCATGGTATATTTTTAAATGATTTTTCTAAGGTATGTATTTTAAAGTATGTAATTTTGATTTAAAAATATATAATTTATGGTTTTGAGAAGGCTAGATATTAAGTTTTGATTTTGTGAATTTAAGTATGTAAATTTGAAGTAAATATGAGTTTAGACTTTAAATTATGTTTTAAAAATGGAAGTAAATAATGGAAATTTAATTTAAAGTTTTTGAAATAATATTTGAAGTAAAATGTTAAGTTTTTGTTTAATTTAATAAGTAAATAAACAGTGAAATTTTGACTTAACAAATAAATTGAATTTTTAATTGGATATTTGATTTTAAATTTTATTGTGATAAATCATATGTTAAAGTTTTTAAATGTGAAATGCTGAAGCCTAAAAGTATGATTTATAAGTTCAAAATTTGCTTGATTTGAAATTTTACTATTTCTGAAAAGTTATAATAAAATCTGGAATTTTATTAACAACATTTCCAAAAATGCTGTAGTCTTATGACAGCATTTTAAATGCTGTTATTTTTGAATTTAACTATGTTTGAAATAACTAAATATCTATTACGGCATTTTATAAATGTCGTTGTTCCTGAACTAAACTATTTTTGAAACTATAAGCTACGATAGCACTTTATAAAATGTCGCCATTGCTATAATTTGACAATGTTTTGAAATATTATAGATTTTAACACTATTTGAGTTATATTTTAAAGTGTTAAATGATTTAACTTTGAAATTGATTATTTGTGAAATTTTGGAGTTGAATATATTTTAATATTTTAATTTGAATTTTTTTAGGAATTTAAATTGAATTTGAATTTAAATAAGGTTTCTTGGTTATGTGTTAAATGGAATGAAATGTAATGAGATAAATGAATTTTTGAATGGAATTTTGAAATGTATTTTTGTAATGATATTTGGAATAATAAATGAATGACTTAATTGATTTAAAATGATATTTAAATTTGAATATTTGAACTTGAATTCAAGTAATGATTTGATAATGAGGTTTTGAAAGGATATGATATTTTGATGATTGAAATGGTTTAGAAATGATTTGATCTTTATTTTTGATAAAGAATATGAATTTGAAATTATATTTGATAAATGAATATTAGAAGTTTATATAGTATGAAAGGATATTGATTTTACTTGTAATTTGAGTTTATTTAAATGATATTGGATTTATGAAATGAATATTCCAAAACTAAGTAATAATGAAGTTAAATTTGAGATATATGAAATTATAAAATTTAATTTATAAATGAGGGACATTTAAAGCTTTCAAAATTATATTATAATTTGAATAGTTTATTTTTGTGGATCAAATCTATATTTCGAAATTGATAAGATTTGAAATGGTTTGTTGGGAAACTGAATTGAATTGAAACTGATGGTTTGAATTGAATCAAATTGGAAATTTGAGTTTAATTGAATAAATTTGTGAAGTGTAAAGAATTAAAGGATGATTTCGAATGTATGATTTCGAAATGTTATGATTTTCAAAGTGTAATGATTTCAAGTACTTTGGTTTCAAAAGAGTTATAACGTTGAAAGTATTATGATTTTTTAAAGGTGAATATATGTTGAAATGGAAATGACATTGTATTGATTTGGATATAGTTTTGAAATAAAAATGGTTTTGATTTCGAAGTATAAACTTTTTTTAAAGGAATATAGTTTGGAAATGAAATGATTTGATTTTGAAGTATGAACTATTTTGAAATGACCGTGGCGTTATAATAACGATTGGTTGTTAAAGAGACTAGAATCAGAAGTTGTCATACTCTCTGCCAATTCCGAAAACTACTTTAACAACTGTGTACGCGGTGGAGATTCCAGAATGAAGTAGGATGGTGGCGACGTTTTTGAGGTATATTACGTGGACCCAACTCCCATGAGTTGGCATAAGGTGGCTAAAATAGGAGCGATCTCGGGCCAAAAAGGGTAGCTCCTCTGGTCGGACACACTTCTTCGATACTATACTCTTACTTGTGGTGATTTAATGGCCATCCTCCGATTTTGATTGGGAGTGTGTTCCGAGGTGGGCGTATGTGGCTGTTGCGTTACCACCAGCCCATGTGCGTAATTGGTATATCTACCATAGCATTGCCTTGTGTGCCGTGTCACCTACCGTATCGAGCTTTACTACGAGTTTGGTTTTCTCCCATAGCCCATGCGTATCTTGTCGTAGTCTCCCGATCAGGAGATATGCAGATATTGGATGGACTACTGGGACTATTACGTGTATGGGTATATATGAGTAACTCCATGATGCAATTTTAAAGTAAGTTTATTTTACTGATAGACATTATTATAATAGCGTATACTACTACATAGTAAATAGTTTAACGGATCCTTAAAAGATGGGCGATCCCAAGCTTACTTTAAGTTACTAATGCATTTTGTTACTATTCACTTGAGTTGATTTATAGTTCATAAGTATTTATGTCCTAACTCGAGGGTTTTGTATTTTGCTTCACGCTCGAGTCAGACTGAGTGATTCAGCATTCAAGACTTACCTTCGAAGTTGGAGCTTTGGTTGAAGATCCAGCCATCTATTTTGCTTTCAGTATCCAGTGATTCCAGTGTTGTATTCTAATTTGTACTTGATGTATCTTGTTATTCTTTTGTTGTATCTTGTTTAACTCTGATGTATCTTATTTTTATATAGTAGCTTCATGAACTACTATCTCTTTTAATTCCGTTGCATTATTATTTACTCTGTGTTGTGATATGTGATTATTAATTTACAGTATATTCTGAGATTTGCCAAATTTTATTTACTATGCAGTATTTTGAGCAATTCAAGTCTGACATGTGCGGATGCATGTGGTTGAAAATATCGGGTTGTTAAACTCGGTGGCGTGGCTGTTCTTGTACGCTTATCTATTTTAATTTCTAATTTGAGTTTAAATCGTTTAATCGTTCTAATTTGTATAACTTTCACGTACGAGGTTCGTTTCATGCGCAGTTTCTTGCGTTGGGATCGTATTGAAATTTGGACATTTTGACGCTGGTTTGGACGAATTCTGAGACTGTTTGAATTTTGGGATTAAACTGGATTTTAAATTAAATTTAAATTCAAAGGTGAGTGATTTGACCAACTCATAACTTTTAAAATTTCTTGTGTTTGTTAAATAAAATTTATGATGTGGTTGGAAATTTATTTATGACTGTTTGGTTTATTTTATATCGTCATCTCGGTTAATTCGAATTTATTTGAATTAAGTCGTTATTTAATTTATTATTGAAATTTGATTGCCACTTAAATACCTATTATTGTAAATTAGTTAATTGGTGAAATTTATTTGGCTGATTTGGATAATGATTGTGATGGATTATTGATTGTTGATATTGGAAGAATGGATGTTGTATTTTATATCGTTATAAATTGCAAGTCACTATGGGTTGAAATGATACATACCCGAATGATCTATAGATTAGGAAAAAATCGTTATGGGCTGAAATGATAGACTCGAGCAATTTTATGGATTTTATTATTTAATCTGGATTGTGGTTTGAAATGATATATAACCGTAATGTATTAAATTGCGGATTGAAATGACAAATATTCGTATCACTTGACCCTAGGGTGGAGAATTATATACAGACGGTGGATTGGTTAAATTAAATGATTTTTAAATCATTAATTTTCGAATTTAATTGAATGATATTTTGAAATAAACTTGTTTTATATAAATTGAATCATTATTGAAAATCAAGTTATGTTGGAAATTGAATTGGTTAAAGGAATTGTTAAGGAAATAAGATTTGAAATTGTGAGTTGAATTTTGAAGTATAAATGGAATTAAATGGAATTGAGTTATTGAAATTGTTTGAAATATAGCTTTGAAATATATTGGAATATGAGTAATTTAAATTGATATTTGAAACAGGGTTTTGGAAGAGATATTGAATTCAATATCGTATTGAGAATTTGAATTGGAAAATTTGAAATTAGGTTTCGGATATTGAAATGGTCTAAATGTATTAGATTGAAATAAATAGTTTAAATTGATATAAATTTCAAATTTCATATTTAATATAAACTGCTTTAAAAATATGTTATTTTAAAGACTTTAATTAGTAAGATTTTCAAACATTCAAACTAATTAACCCATTTTAACTTATTTTGAATCTAGTTAATCAAATTTAAAGTATTTAAATTTTAATTATATTTAATCTATATTAAAATTATTTAACTATCTTAAATCAATTTAACCATATATTAAATCTATAACTAAACTATTTTAGAGTATTTCAACTATTTATCACGATTTTAACTATTTATAATTATTTAAACTATTTTCTAGATTTTCAGCCTAAGTAGAGGGAAGTGTTCTATTCAGACTTACTAGTTTAAAAGAGAATACAGTTAAATAATGTTATAACCCAAGTTGGGATTTAAATGTTATGATTAACTTAATATGATGATTTTGAGGTAAGGATTTAACCTAGTTTAGAAGTATGGTTTTTGCAAGAAATTATGATTTCGGAAATGCGATGATTTAAAAAGGTGAATATGATTTCAAAGTGAATATGATTTCGAAAGTATGATGGTTTTGAGAATACGATATTTTGGTGTAAATTGTGAATTGACTTTTGAAATGTAAAAGAACCATCCGGTGTGTAATAAGCGATTGGTTGTTAAAGAGACAAGGATCAGATATTGTCATACTCTCTGCCAATGCCAAAAACCACTTTAACGACTGTGTACGTGGTGGAGATTCCAAAAATGAAGTAAGATGGTTTGGTGAACGATTTCCGTATAAGGTATGACGTGACCCTGTCTCCCGTGAGTCAGTATAGATGTGACTTAAACAGGAGCTATACCAGGCCAAGTGAGGTCATTCCACTGATCGGGCACATTCCTTCGATACTATATTCTGACTTTGTGTCGGTGGGCATCCTTGATTTTGATTTGGGAGTGTGTTACGAGGTGGGCTATAGTAGCTGCTATGCGTTACCACCAGTCCGGGAGTGCAATTAGTATATCTACCCTGGCATTGCCTCGAGTGCCGTGTTCACATGCCCTAGACCGCCTTCTATGAGTTTGTTTTGCACCTTACCTATGAGGTGCTCTCTGTGTAAACCTCTCGGAGGAGCATATGCTACTGTATAGACTATGGGAAAATATAAAATGTGTTAAGGGGGATATAGATAACGTCTTAACGCTATTTTAATACTTTTACTTTACTGTAGACATATTATAATAGCGTATATTACTGCATAATAGATAGTTTGACGGATCCTTAGGAGATGTAGATCTCGAACATCTCTTAAGTTACTACACTCACGTTAGACAATATATAGGACATGTCAAACCCCGTAAACATTTCTGACGCCGTTGCACTCATATTTTACTGTTGATTTAACTTACATAAGATCTTTTAGTTCTGACTCGAGTGTTTTGTCTTTTCAATTCACTCGGGTCATCCTGAGCATTTCAGGATTTAAAGACCTTATTTCTGGAGGACCAAAATGAAGATTTGTATTATTATTATTTATTCTATTATCTCACTACATCATGTATTTTGCTGCATTATTTATCATTGTATGGTATGTGTAACTCTGATTTTGTGTTGTATAAATATAATCAAATGTTTTGTAAAAAAGCTTCATGAACTGTTTATTTGATTATTATATTTTGTCATTCCGCTGCAAGATTCTATTTTGTTTTTCTTTCTCTGTTTTTCTTATTTACCCCAATAACAACCTGCTTTTTTGTACAGTTCGCGTCTGACATGTGTGGTTTATCGTCGATTTAAACCGTCCAAAAAGGCAGGTCATTACATCATTTTAATAAAATATAATTTCATAGTTTTTCAAGTGGTACCTCTAGTAATGATAATTCACACACGTTCTATTCGTCAAAACTATTCACTTTAGGATATATGTAATTTTTATTGGTCAAAATTCAAATATTATCCGCGTTCAACTCTAATTTTCCAAAAATTAAGTCTTTGGTTCAATAATAACATTTATTATCAACCGTTCAACTCTAACTAGAGATTTTGACTTTGAGTTGACTACAATTGACTTTGATGCTAACCTCATACAACCGAGAAGGTGAATTCTCTATTAAATAGTCCTTCACTTCCGATGCTTCAACCCAGCTCAACCTATAATTTCTTGATGGATCACCATGCCATAATTTAACTATAATCAAAGTGGAGTACCTATATTGAAGTTCCATAGTATTCTTAAGTCGAGAAAATTATGTACAATTGTGACACTGAGATTTCGTATATGACTTCTATTATCAACTAGCAGGAAATTCTCAGACTACTCATTTCATAGTTATCCAATACCTGTGTATGTAACCCCTTGGTACTTGCAGCAGCCATGAGTAATGCACCATTCAATAATTGGAGAGCATTATGCACTCTGGTCTCAATGGATGCACTGATATCCTTTCTTGAAATGTGACGACCCTGACTCGACCTTTAAAAATCGGCACCAAATACGACACTCATATTCAAATACCATAGATTCAAACGTCGAATCTGGTTCGCCGGAGCTTATAACACATCAAGTACAACACAGCGGAAGAAAATGAATAATATCATATATAACATTTGACACAATGATGATACAATAGAATGATATAACTGAATATAAATACTATCAGAGATACAAGAAATAGCAACGAAAAAGAATATCTTCAAAAGAATGCATCTCCAAATCCAATGCTCCAATCCAAAGCTAGCTCGACCCCCCATCACATTTCACAAAGATAAGCAAGTGCAGTCGTGATCCAAAGACTGGACTAACTCCAGATAATCTACTAAACCTGACTATTTGAAAAACCCAACTCTAGATTGCTCGTGTGGAAAATTGTGGACACCCAAAGTTTAGGAAAGGAACAATAAACTTCAGGTCAGTCATAGGACAGGTATGAGTAAACAAAACAATTTATCTTTTAAAACAGACAACAAGATAATTTAAAATAAATCTGCAATGCTTTTTAGGAAAATGAAACTACCATAAGGCCTCCCGCCACACACACAATGCAAACGTAGAATTGGAGGAGATTTCTCCTTATGATAGTCAAATATACTTGATACGAGAAAATTTCTTTAATATTATTACTAGTGCATAGTGCAGAAAATCTTTCGAAAGTATAATATTAATCATAGCCAGTATACAACCATTATTGTATGCCTACTATAGCTACCATCTAAACAGTGGGGCGCCACCATAAGTAAATGACAGGTTATACAACTAAAACCGTACAAGGCGCATATTGTTTTGTTTGGATTTCCAACAAATGGTCAGGCTAAGGAACTTCCTACTGTCCATGGGTACGCCTCTGGCGGGACGTCCCGAGAACTTAACCAGCTCTCTCCAATACAAGGCCGGGTTACCTCTGTAACTAGGTAACAACTACTCGAGCATGCCATCCCCCGGTCCTTTGGGACCTTTATCCGAGGCGCCTCTAATACAAGGCACTGACTTTGCCATATTTTCTTATTTAAGCAATAAAATACTATCTCTTCAAGCTAGAGCTGTGATTCACCGAATGCAACATTCAACAATCACGACACACGAAGAGCTAAGTTCCATCAAACAATGGAATTTATTCAAATAGCGAGTGACTGCGATACGACCGGCCACTCACTAAGTGAAACCCCAGCTCGGGGGCAAGCCATCATGTCAAAGGCTGAATTGGACCAACACACGACAGTCCATTCAATAAATCGTTCCCAGAGCGTGAACGGATTCCAACTTCCCAGAGTGTGAATTGGAGTATAAACATTCAACATTTCGTTCCCACAGCGTGAACGGACTCCAACTTCCCAGAGTGTGAATTGGAGTATAAACATTCAAAAATTCGTTCCCACGGCGTGAACGAACTCCAACTTCCCAGAGTGTGAATTGGAGTATAAACATTCAACAACTCATTCCCGGAGCGCGAACGGACTCCAACTTCCCAGAGTGTGAATTGGAGTATAAACATTCAACAATTCGTTCCCAGAGCGTGAACGGACTCCAACTTCCCAGAGTGCGAATTGGAGTATAAACATTCAACAATTCGTTCCCATAGCGTGAACGGACTCCAACTTCCCAGAGTGTGAATTGGAGTATAAACATTCAATAATTCGTTCCCAGAGCGTGAACGGACTCCAACTTCCCAGAGTGTGAATTGGAGTATAAACATTCAACAACTCGTTCCCGGAGCGCGAACGGACTCCAACTTCCCAGAGTGTGAATTGGAGTATAAACATTCAACAATTCGTTCCCAGAGTGTGAACGGACTCCAACTTCCCAAAGTGTGAATTGGAGTATAAACATTCAACAATTCGTTCCCAGTGTGCGAACGGACTCCAACTTCCCAGAGTGCAAATTGGAGTATAAACATTAAATAACTCGTTCCCAGTGTGCGAACGGACTCCAAATTCCCAGAGTGCGAATTGGAGTATAAACATTAAATAAATCATTCCCAGAGTGCGAATGGACTCCAAATTCTCAGAGTGCTAATTGGAGTATAAACATCGAATCCATCTATGAACGAATTCCTGTACGCCCAAATATATGTGACTGACCATCCAGCGGCTAACTCCGACTTCCCAGAGCGTGAATCGGAGCATAAATGTGGATTACAGGTTCCCCGGAGCGCGAACCGAAGCATCTGTGCGAACTCCGACTTCACAGAATGTGAATGGAGTATAAACATCAATTTCAGGTTCCCTAAGTGCGAACCCAAACATACATGTTTTCTCCAAGTTCCCGGAGTGTGAATTGGAGCACAAATACCAAGTTAAAGTTCCCGTAGTGCGAACTGAAATGTTAATACTAACTCCAAGTTCGCAGAGTGTGAGTTAGAATGTGAACATCAATTCCAAGTTCTCGGAGCGCGAACCGTGTTACAAACATCGATAACTCTAGAGTTCCCAAAGTGCGAACCGGATTATCAATCTCAAATTATCTTAAGTCCTCAGAATGTGGACATGTGCTTAAAGTTTGCAATAAACGCACTCAACCACCAAAACACAAATGTTATTCCCCGAGACTAGGGGGCAAAAAAGCTAAGTGTTAATCGCTAACCAAAGTGATGCAATGTCCGAAGTTCGATTATTCATCGATCACAACTTCCGACCAAGATTCTCAGACTTGGCGAATAAAAACGAATTCTACTTGACGATAAAAACACCACAAGTGCACCGGACTGAAAACGAGACACTACAAACACTTAAGCACAAAAGAAATGAGAGTTGAAACAAAAAAAACTAAATTTTATTTCAACTAACTGAAGACAAGGACTTACATGTAAATAAGTTCTCCCAAAAAAGAATCCCTACTAGTAGGGGCCGAACCTGCATCTATACACGACCTACTAACAAAAAACAAAAACAAGTTCCTATCTACCAAAAAATCTACTTGGGAGGCCGATCTATTCCTTCTTTCTTGGCTTCCTTATCAGCGGTTCGTCATCAGAATCGCTAGGAACGGAAATCCTTCGTTTGGACGACCTCCTCTCCGGTGGTTGCTCTTCGGCCGGGGGCATAATATCTACGTCCCCCTCAAAACTTGAATCTAAATGAAGGCTCCCTGCCGGAGGAGTAGGAGGGACCGGACCCGCAACGGAAGATGGGATAGTGCCACCCGACGATACTATCCTCGCAGGTGCTGGGCTCTGCGCCGCCGTGCTACCGCCAACGCTACCACTTTGCCCCGCAGCTTCTAATTCTGCATGAATCTCGGCCAGGATCTCTTCATCACGAATCGTCTGGGCTTGGCTGGGGGCATCCGCGGTCTGCATTGAAGAGCCGGGGGTTGGCGGGAGGTCACTAATGATGAACGGCAGGTTTGTGGAGAAGCCACCCTGCTCACCGAGCAGCTCGCTCACCATTTGCTCATCAAGAGATAATCCGCTCCCTTGCGCCGCCTCGGTTGATACTGCAGTTACAACAGTAGTCTCGGTGGTGATGGCCTTATCCACTTTGCTTGATTCTTGGGTCGCGGCAATCGGAGCAACTCTAGTCACTAAACAAAGATAAGAAGAGGTTATCAGTAACTGCTTCAGAACAAACTCTCTATTTAGAAAACACTTGAGATAAGTTCGGAATACCTTCCCCAGTTTGGCTTGCGGACGACTGAGCGGCCTCGGAAGTATGCTCCTGAATAGGAGATAACTGTTGCTGTTCTGGGTCGTAAGCAGGGACGGATTGCGAACCAACCACAGATGCAGGCTCTAACGGAGGTGGAGCGGTGATTTCAGTAACACTGGCGTGATGCTCAACACCTGATCCCTCTCCAACCTCCAGAGATCGGCCGCCAATCATCTCCTTCTCATGAGCGATAATAGCGTCATGAAGGACCCTCTTCTCATCGTCTGTCAGCAGCCGGTTTTCAAGTTCGAATCGATCGACCGATTCACCCGGACGTGCTACCTCTTCTTCCTCGACCAATCGATCCCAAGCGCTGCGGAGGTGTATCGGGTAATCTTGGAGCTAGGCCAAATTTCGGTGTCTCAACACGTTGGCATTGTAAGTGATGAGCAAATCTTCAATATCGGCCTCCAGCCTGGCCTCCGCTTGATGAACTTTCTCCTCAACCTCCGTCTCAACCGCCTAGACCTTGGCTACTGCTGCATCCCGTTCAGTCCGGAGAATCACGACTTGTTCACACGCCTCCTGGGCTGCATTATTCGCATCATCCCTATCCTTGGCGATTTCGACGAATTTGGACTTAAGCTCGTTTAACTCCTTCAGGGCTGCGTCCCTCTCAGCAGTGACCAAGGTGTTTCGATGGCCCATATCCTCGACCGTGGCGTAGTGCTCACGTTTCATTCTATCCATTGTTGCCTGGGCCTCGTCGGCTTTTTTGATAGCCTCCATTTCAGATTTCCGAGAAGATTCAGCTTCGGTGTTCAGCACCTCAATAATACGGCTCTTTTGAGCTAACTCGGCCTGCAATTTCTCGATGGTGGCCCCACGCTCAAAGGCCAATGACGACGCTTTCTCGGCCGCCTTGTACCACGCCCTGTATTGGGCATAAAAGTCGTGCACATAATCGTGCGCCGTCTGCTCGGCCTCCGGCGGAATTCTTTTCAAGTGAAGAGGAAAAATGTAATTATCAAAGCAAATATTTGGAAAGTCCTTCTTCAGTTGAGCAAGCCTGATTGCTCCTTCCCCCGAAATTTCAGTAGGAGTTTGTTCCGCAACTACTGGGGGCATTGCCTCCGATCTGGGATGGCGAGATTCATGCCTAGAGGATTGAGAGGCCGACTGGTAGTACGAGGAATCAGAAGGATGAGAAACATGGACGGGAGGTTGTATAGGAACTCTTGGAGGAGGAGTGCACGATCGAGACCGATGTCTGTAATCCCTATCTCTCCATTCTTGGCTAGAATACCCGGAGTACCTGCGATCGTAACCCCTGTTTCCTTCTCTCCGTTGTGACTCGTAGTATGAGGAAGATTTGCGAGCATGTCGTAGGCTCTAGCATCGAACCGCGTCCAGTCATAATATCTGCAAAGCGAAATGAGAATAAAGTTAGTGGTTTCTCGAAACCGATGGCCTAGGACTCAGGGCTATGTGGTGTCGTGAAATGTGTGTGAATATGTATTCCCCCCGACCAACCAGAAGTGTCGACTGAGCTAGTAATAAAAGGCTCGCTCAATTCTAGAGTACGATGGAACTCCTCCAACCCGGCATCATGTTGAAAAGACACATCATCCGGGATTGGAAGATCGGTAAGCCCTTCGTAAAGACTTTCAGTTCGCGGAGGAGACATCTCAGAAATTCTAACTCCGGGAGAGGATCGGGCCGTGACAACCGATTTCCATCTCCCCTTCTTAGTTGACGTGACGACGGCTGCCTTGCCTTTTCTTTGCTCTTCAACATCGTGAACCACGTCTGTAGGCTCCAGCAACGGCTCGTCGTCAGTATGAGTTCTTTCAGAATCAGCCTCCTCGGCTATGATAACTTTGGGCTTCTTGTGTTTGACTCGTTTTTTAGAGACAACCCTTAGTGCCCCGTCAAACAGTATGCTCTGCCCTCGTTCAATCAACCCGTAAGTCCGAAGATTCCTATCCGTCAAGAGTGACTCGATATCCCTATCTCCACTCGGGACTTCTCGAAGTACTCGCACCATCTCCTTAAAGTGTCAGGTTGCTGAATCGTCGCTGTAAAAAAGGGAAAAAACATAAGTTTCGCTTTGATCGCAATTACCTTAGTAATTACTTGATAACTCAGCTACACTCACGTCTGAATAACCATCGCCGGGCAAACCCTGGAGGACAACTTACATAGAACCATTCCGTCCTATAGTAACTCAACCTAGTCCAGGACCCAGTGACCACTTGGCAGTTCCTCACCGCTTCCAGAAATGTGAAGGAAGGGTAATTACCTCGAGTTTTGAAATTAAATAGATATCTGATCTCGGTCGGGATCGGCGGTCTATGAAGGTACTCCATGAAGACGATGAATAAACTGTTCACGGACGCATATCCGTTTAGGTGTAGTTGAGATGGAGCGATCCTCAAAAAAGACAACACTTCCCTTATATACTCGTTGAACGGAGGAAGTGTACCAGCCGCACACGCATGGCGATTAAATGCTGTATATCCCTCCGGCGGGTTGTGTGGTCTATCGTTCGGCCCTGGCAATAACACGTCATCCAGTGACAGACCGTGCCTCAAGCATATTCTCCCTATCATGTCTTCAGAAATATTCGATTGAACGGAATCCGACGAATTGGCAATGAAAGACGCATTGGGAAGTTCGTCCGGGGCCGGACCAATGATCTCAGGTTCGATATCTGGAACCTCTAGTCTCGGAGCAGCTGTACCTTGAACCTCCTGCTATTACGAACTTGACGGTTCCATAACTAGCTAACTCATGAGAAACCATCGTTAGACAACAAAGGACCCGTGCATTCCCCAGTGTAAAGTGTATGAATGTGTGTGGTACAATGCCATGCGTTACTTGAATAAATGTCACAAAGTTAAAGTAAATATGCAAACGACAAAGCTACGGAGTCCAGTTACAATGACCGTCATCGCTGACCGTCATCACAAAACCGTTTATATGATGGAAATTGATTCGAATAGAAGTTGTTATCGTTCCATCGACGAGCTTCGAAAGGTGGTCAAGTATGCAGTTTAATATGTCCAAATATGCAGGAATGAAGCTCGTCGGAATTATGCTTAGAAACGTCAAACTTAGGAATTCATCATAGAGGGTTCGAACCGATCACAGGGACCTCGTTCGAAACCAACCTAACGTCACTTCGAGTCAATGAATGGAAAGCGCGCTTCGAAACGATGGTCAGGTGTCGAGTTTGAATCGATCAAAAATGGATAACTTCAAATCGATCCTTGTTTGGCTAGTTCGCACCGATCAGAAACCCTCAACTTAACATCGATATCGTTCGAATCGATCCTCTTCGAATCGATATAAAGTTGAGAACTTCGAACCGATAGCCGATGGATTCGAATCCATCGATTCGAATGAACCCATCGAATCCATCAATCGGTGCGAACTACGTCACCCCCATAAGGTCATCCAAGAGATCGATACGAAATCCAAGAGAAATGATGCCGCCATCATCGATTCGAACAAGAGTCCCCAAATGGTTTCGAAGCCTCCCCAAGCCAGACCTGGTTTTACCAATCTCGAGACTAAGCAAACGATGAAGATGAGATAGGTTCGAAGTAACTTTTCCGTTTGGATTCGAGGCTAATTACCTAGTTTAAGTGATGGATTCGAGGAGTTAAGGTCTTGGATCTGGATTGGTTCGAATACGTGATGCAGTTCCTTCTCCTCTGAAGCTTCGAGATGATGCAGAACACAGTCAAAACAAGGCGAGAGTAAAAAGTGAAAAGTGAAAAAGTGACAGGCCCACTGCTATTTATATGGAGTTTTGATTTTGACCGAGACGATTTCCCTTCCGGTAAACGCGACCGGTCGCAACCAGTCATAGCATGGATCGTTTCGAAACATCCACTCGAAGCCATTTGCCTAATGCCGTGTGGGTTCGAAGTTACCCTCACACTTCATCGATACAAAGTACACAGTAGGACAACGAGTTGCATCGATGCGGAACGCGCAGTGGGCACATCGATTCGAGGCCCCTGTTCGCAACTCCATCCACAACCTACCGAAACGAACTGCTAGTTCGAATCCATCCATTCACATCGGTTCGAATGTCAGTTTCGAACCCATCACAACACAAGTATACTCCATCCATACAAATGTGGATTTCGAACCCATCTATACTCCAACACATCGGTTCGAAGCATTACAATTACGCAACACAGAGTCGTTTCCTTCAACCTTCTACATCGGTTCAGGAGAGGGTCGATACGAAGGAACCTTTCAAAACAACCATCAAGCGTTATCTCGACTCAAATTTCAAAATCGGTTCAGGAGAGAATCGATACGAAATTCAATAGCAAACAAAACTAACAACGACTTTTAGACGAACGACGTTTGTAACAGCCCGCAAATCCGTACCCCTTGAGTCAACACTATTCTACAACAATTAACTCAAGTTGCACAGAAATACGAACCATTTGGGTTTAAGAAGAGGAGGTAGAAGAAGAGAAAACAAAAATCAACATCAGAATCTAACCATCGCAGCGGAATAAAGTATAATAGGTAGTAAATAATTTTTCTTAAAATCAAATATATCTGTTCACATATATTACATCATCAGAGTACATCAGTCACAGCTCACATCAATATCATACAATGAATACACAACAACTCAAACAGCGGAATATATATAACAAGTACGACTGTACGTATCGTCATCCAGCTCGTCTCCTGAGCTCCACAGCAACATATCCTGTATCCTATAATACTCGGTCTGACCCGAGCATTACAGTTAAATAACACCCGAGTCAGTCTGGAATACCAGCGTGAGAAAATCACACCCAATTGATTATTAAAGTTTCAAAAATCCTTTGAAAACAAAAGCATCTCGTAAGACCACGCCACAAATAAACATGTCGGGTTTTTACCTTACGATAGCTAAAACAATTTTTATAGAAATCCTCTGATATTATAATAGGGTCTATCTACAAATACTTATAAAATAGCCGAAATTGTTACATTATTAAATTCCAGCTACTAGCCACAGAGTGGGTAATACAAACAAAACTCGTACAAGGCACGTAGGGAGAATGGATTTCCAACTAATGACTAGGCACTGGGGTACCACCTGTCACAGTACGGGGCCTAGATCACCGTACCGAGGATTACTCCCTTCATCCCCTGCAACACAAGGCCGGAACCATTCCTTACTGAACAGTCCCGAACAAGATAAACCCCGTGGTTGGCGCGACCAACCACCCACTAAGCCGAAATATATAAAAAGGGACATCTAGACAGGGGAAATATCTTGTCCTGCTTGGGCATGACCCACCTAACCTTGCTGCATATCCCCTGATTTTCAGTCATTCCCATTTGATGAGGCTTGAGGCTAAGCGTTACCTTTAGAACGTATTTACTTAGAATGCCCATCGCCCTCCTGACGATGTTTCGCAAGCATTCATCCATACAAGTCCGTCCCGGGTTCGAACGGAACCGAAGGCACTACTCCTACTACATCCATTTTGGAAATATCCTCAGGATTAGTAGCGACTAGCCCTTGCACTTCACTGCTCCATCTTCGACTCCGAACACGTTTTTCGCACGAAACGTACAAACCGGATCGAAGTGGTTTTCGAGAAATAAATCTCGATCCCTGTCTCTTCGAAACGATCAACGCATTGGTCCAATATTGATAGTCGGTTATTTAACTATCAATTTCTATTCACAAACATCCATCAAACAATAAATAAATTTCCAAATTATTTATTACCTTCCAAATATCTTCACAAGATATATTTCTGTTTTCAATCCTTTGAAAACAATTTCAAATCCCTCATTCTTTTCAGAATCAACTTTCCCAAATATTTTCTATCTTCTCTGAAACCACCAAGTACAAAACTAGATTTAAAAATAATTTAAAACACTTTACTTAGAATATATATACTTTTAAAACATTTAAATTAAACTACTTTAATAATTTGATTAAAATACATCTTATATGAATATTTGAAAATAAAGTTACTTAATAAAATATAAAACTAGATTTCCACCTTTTGAAACAAAATACTAAGTCACTTTTTAAATAATTACTACTATAATAGATTTGAGGAAATATTTACCTTGAAATTTAAATATTAGAAATAATAAATTTTTCAAAACATACCCTTTAAAACAATTTTAAAACTATTAACTTATATCTAAAATTTATTTGAAAGCGTACTTAGTGATCCAGGAAGAATTCCAGCTTCAAACATTTAAATTAATTTTCCAGATTTATTTTCAATTTATTCCATTTGAAATAAGTTTCTAAAATTACTCAATTCATTTCAAATTTCATTTAATTATGCACTTAATTATTATTGTTATTCTTTACCATTTGATTTTAAATCTTTTAACTGAAATATACAAATTTCAGCTTTTCCCAACTTCTTTATTATATATATATATTTCAAAAATGTAAATCTTACATTTTAAATAAATGTTTTGTTCTTTAATTAATATCGTTGAAGATTGTAATTCAATAACTTCCTGTTTATTCAAATTTCCTTTCTATACTTCACAATTTATTTATTAGAAATGTAAAGTCACATTATTCCTTCTCCAATTTGTTCTTAAATTTATTCAAACTTTCTATAATTATTTCGCTTACAAATTTACTTCCGTTTAATTTCTTTTCAACAATCCAATTCATATACTTTGGGAATCATTATAACCGAATATCCAATCAAACCACAACATTCAATATTCCAAGATAACTCATCATAGGAAATCAAATAATCACAACAGAGAATATTGAATAATTTAAATATATGTGAGGGGTCCAGTTGGATCCCTCCAATCTGTTTTCCCTGCATCCAAAGGTGTTAGCACAATAATATACCAATTTCAGAATATAACATACTACAACATATTCATCAATTTCAACCATTCAAACAATTTAAATTTAATCATTTAAATTTAGATTTAAACTGAGTGAGATTAACTCACCTTTGATTTTAGCTTGCAATCCACCCTAACCCGGCTTGATTCCTTCATGATATTGACCTTGTATAAACAATTTATGGTTTATTAATTTATTAACATTTAAACTAATCGGTTAATTTATTTCATTTAAAAAAAATTAATTAAATTCAACAAATTTTTTTCTAACTAATCCCCATTTATAAACTATTTTATTTTTATTTATCTTTTTTTTTAAAATTTCTATTTACCCCTTTTTGTTCAAACCTTATAAAAATTATTTTTCTATTTCAGTAAATATCAGCAATAATTTACTTCACTGTATGAACATATATTTACAAATATAGATCTCTAAATCGAGGATAATTTTTTCTTTACAACAGCAGTATATCTATGTCACTGTTTTATAAAACCTATTGTTATATTATTATTCTCCTTTGTAAATAACAAAACAGTAGTTTTGTTTATTGTAAACCCTTTTTTTTTATACATATATGTGTGTGTAAATCCGTAAAACAGAATTCCTTTTTCTGTGAAATGTTTACACTATATATTTTATTTTATTGATTCAAACATCTAACCCCACAGAGTACAAGTATCATAACTAAGCAAAAATTATCCAAGAACAAGAGATTACCAGAAGTTGACTCGTACTATAACCACGCTGCACGCATCCACACGAACTGCTACCGCCAAGTTCGAGCACGAAACCCTCATCGACGTCATCACAGCGTCGCCCACTTCGCCCAATCTGTTCCACAACCCTACTAGTCACTTGCAGCCATCACGTCTCCTGCCTTGCGCGCGGCGTCGAGCACGAAATTGAAGCCTTGCCGAGAGATCGAGTAGGGAACTCGATTTCGAATTCCCAGGTGACGCCGCGAATATACTCAGTAGGAACGGAAGCGATTGATTCGCGATTTCTGGCCTTGAAAGGAATTATACGGCCATGGGTTTTGGGAGAATAAACACATGATTTATTTTTCAATTGAGGGACGAGATTTTGTATTCGAACTCTCCGCCATAATTGATTTTGAAGGTTCGGTTCCCTCCCCCCCCCCCCCTTTTTTTACAGGGTGAATTTGACTTGAAAAAAATAACAGAGGAGGGTGATTTTTTTTTTCTTTCGAGACGAAAGAAAGAAGAACGAAGATAGGATTCTCGTTCTTACCTTTGTCTGCCATGCTTCTGTGATTTTGAATGTGAGAAGATGGGTTGCGTGATGTTATTAAAAGAGGGAGCACGGATATGAAAGAAAGTCGGTTGACTCAGAAAGAAGGTGACTGCTGATTTAACTCTTATATCTTTATATATATATATATATATATATATATATATATATATTAATCTCAATTAAATTTGTAGCGCATTTACTTATCGTACACTCACCCAATAACTCCGATCACTACGAAATTTGAAATCCGATAATAATTCAATATTACGGACCCAGTGGAACTTGTTTCGTCGAATTCCAAGACTACGCTCCGGAAGGCTATTTTTAAATTCAATTTAAACTATAAAGTTTTAAAACTGAACAAATCACTGTAAATTTTCAATTTTACAGCTTCTATTATCCTCAGGACTATCAATATAAATTTTACAAGCCTTCGAATTATATTCAACAGGTTTAAAATTCGAGATTCAACAATTTACTCAACTTCTAATAATTAAATTCTATTATTTAATTATCAAACAAATAACGATATTTGTAATTCTAGTTAAAATTATTATATTGAATATTTAAAATCAATTAAATATTCTGATTTAAAATTCTTAAAAATTCCGGGTCGTCACAACGTTAACAAAGATCAAACTGGCATATGTGCATATATATCGAACTAACATTCGGTTTTAAGCATTTACAGGGATCAAACATTCATCTTGTTACAAATGCAACAGCCAACGGCTAAGCGCTATTATACAGCAATCGATCATATCAACGTAGGGTTGTAGCAATACAGAGTACGAGTCTCAACAAAAAGAGAGCAATGATTGTTCAGAGAGAGATTGCAGCTATTCAAAGCACGTCATGTTCCCACAAGCCATACTTTGGGGGGCAAAATGTTATCCCGCTTTTTGGCAAAGCCGCGATACCAAAAGATCGATCGAAAAACGGAGAATAGTTCGTCTCAAAGGTTGGTCATATTTCGTTTCGCTATGGATATCGCTGAATTTTGTCCGAGTCCATATTGTGCTACAATTGATAGGACACGACAAGAAAGACCGTAGAAGTCAGCATCTCGAATTTCGAGTCAATCCGAGTTCATACGCTCAAGTTATGATCGGTTTAACTTGAAGTGAACACACTGGTTTCGTACCCATCATGGTGGGTGTCTTCGAACCCATCATCGTACCTTTCAAACCGATCACCTTCGAACCGATGGACTTCGAACCGAGGGACTTCGAACCCATCAGAATGCCTCGACTCGACTCCATCAACTTCGAATCCATCTGATTCGCGCCAGTGGGCCTCATGTCTATGGAGAGTTTGTAAGGCTCGTATCCATCCAAAGATCCTTGTTCGAATCCACTAAGCTTCGGTTGTTCGAACCCATCACAGAAGCCTTGTTCGAACCCAGCACGGAGGCCATGTTCGAATCCATCCATGAAGCCTCATTCGAATCCATCTAAGAAGCTTCGTTCGAATCCACTCGGTCAACTGGCCAAGGTGACGTGTCTTTCATCGGTTCGAATGCGCCGAAATGTATGGAGTCGAAGCGTTCAACTCGGAGCAAAACACGGATCGAGGCGAAGTGTGCGTTCCACGTCAACACGAAGACACGTGCCACCATGGTTTCGAAACCATCGATTCGAATGCGTGGTTTCGAACCAAACAGCCACGCAGTGAACCCCATTTCGAATCCATCATATCTCCCAATCTACTGATCCAAATGCCATGAAATTTTCACAGAAGCTTGAATACATGTTGGAGAATGCCCACGCCAAATTTCACCTCGATTGGATGAATTATTGATCGATTCGAATAGAGTTCGAACCGATGCCAAAGTGGGCCCAAACTTCCTAAGACCGGGCGTGTGGGCCCCCTCACGTGCCAGAAGTGGTCTCTCGAGTTTCCAGCGAAATATCGGCAGCCTACGCCAATAAATAGAGCTCCAGGGCCAACAGAAAAGGGATCTTTCGACTCTCAAGCGCCCAGACTCTGCCGGATCGAGATCTTCATCATCCTACATCATAATTTTACTGTTGACTTCGGATTTCCAGTTGTAACTTGCTGTTGATTGCTGCAACAACTTGTAATCATTGAAAGAAAATCAATAAAATATCAAAATACTTCACAGTGGACGTAGGCAACACGCCGAACCACTATAAATCGCTTGTCTACGCATTTATATTACTGCTGTTTGGAGTTTTTGTTAGATAATATCTGTTTTGAATTTACATTCTTCGCTATTATCTCTTCAACGACTCCCGAAGAGTGTTGTGCCCAATTTGGACACAAACAGTATTCACTTAATCATAATTAATAACATTTAAATAAAATCTCAGATTACAAGTTTAAATAAAATCAATAATTAAATATCTTACTTCAATTATATTTAATTTAAAATGTTCACTTATCACTTTTTTTAAGCATTTAAACAAAAAATCTCAAATTACAAATTAAAATCAAAATTAAGTATTCAACTTTAATTATATTTGAATTTGAAACTATTCATTTAATCACCCTTAATCAAAATCCAGTGATCAAGTTATAAAATCATATCCTTAAATTCTCAAATCAATAAGTTTCAAATCTATTTTATTTAAATTCAATTCTTAAATAAATAAAATTACAAATCAACTTTAACTTATCTTTCCAACCTTTATTTATTAAAGTTAACACAGAAATATATTTATGATATTAAAATAAATTTAAATAAATATTCAAACATATTTATATATATTAGTTAAATTAATTTTTGTTTAATTAAAATTTTTATATTAAATTTTATTAAATCTTATTATTAAAAAAAATCTTATTTTATATTAAATCTTTATTTTACATATATTTAAAATATTAAAGTTATAAGCATAATCTCAAAATTTACAAAAGGATAACTTATAAATTTAAAATTTCCAAAACATGTAATTTTAAAAATCTAAATAGAATATTTTTGTATTATATTTTAAAAATCAATATTTATTAAAACACATCTATTTCCATTCAAAATTTTGGAAATCTTTTTCAAACATAGACCAACGGTGTCCATATGTAATTTTCTATCGTATGGTCAAGTGATAGAGATATTTATCATTTTAATCCACAATTATTTAAATTTATCGGTTTATATCATTTTAACCCGCAATCCCAAAATTCAAAATCAATAAAATCGTTTGGGTTTATCATTTCAACCCATAACAATTTTCTCTAGTCTACAATATCGTTCGGGTGTGTATCATTTCAACCCATAAGGAATTCCTAAACCAATAGGGAACTTGTAGAGTGAGAACAATTGATTAATAATTTAAAATAGCATAATATATCGATTACAGCATGGAACATAATTAGAAATTTATATAATACACATACACACACAACATGGATATGGTATCATATGTCAATTGATATAGGTTAGCAAGTGCAGATAATAACATATCAAACCTAACAATTGAAATTCTAACCAATTAAAAATTTAACAACATATTTCAACCATTATTTCATGTAAAATAAATTTACTAAACATAAGAATATTAATCGTGAGTGATTGCTCACCTTTCGAGATTAGGGAACAATAGGAAATAAACCCGACACCTGCACAGATATGAACACGCACGCGAAGGAAAGCAAAAGGCTACTGCGATCAATTCTAGACGGCGGCATGACTAAAGCAAAGCACGATGAACTGGATTTGATGAAAATCAATTATATATTAGTGAACTTATATATACATAAGCTATATTTATATGTATATATTTAAAACGATATTTATTGAAACCCATATATTAGTTCAAAAAATTTCAAATGAATATTTAAACATAATATATATTAAAGATATTACAAAAAGATCTATTTTAAAGATATTAACATAAACTTAAGTAAATATTTTATACATCTTATATATATACAGGGGCGGAGCCCTTTTGCATATGGGGTAGGCACGTGCCTACCCCAGTATCTGGAAGGAAAAAAAAAGGGTTTGTATGCAAAACTTTCTTCAATATTTTCCAAAAGCAAAAGTTTATGCTATTGGAGGTTAGTTGTATGATGAAATGCTTGAATGGAAAAAGACATAAAAGCAATGTTTTGAAGCCCTTCTCTGGTTATCCATTACTTCATGCAACTCAGGATGAATTTCATGTTTATCTATCATTACATTTATTTACCTAACTTAGGTGTAATCTGAACGACAGAAACTGAAATCATAAACAGAGATGTAGGATGCTTCAGTCATTGACATGTAATTTGCACTTATATTTGCATTGGTAGATCATCTATATTTATTTTATAACATAACATATGCGAAATTCACATTAGATCAAAACACGCAGGCACATGACTATTTAAGTGATAGTTAAAAAGAAAATTTGTCGACTGTCATCTTCGAAGCCTTGCCTTTTTTAATTGTGCCTCCGCCAGCTTCCAATCCTGGCCAGGCCACTGTGTGTGTGTGTGTGTGTGTGTGTGTGTGTGTGTGTATCTTTAAACATATTATATATACAAAATTTATATATGAAAAAAGTGAATTCATAAACAGGTGCAAGTAAAAGTATGTATGTATATATATAAACAAACTTTATATATATAAGTAGGTCGAACGCAAAAATGAAAGCAGGCTTGAGAAATATATATATGTATATATATACATAACCATATGTATTACCATATCCGTAGCAAAAGAAAGAATAGGAAGAAGAGGGTGAGGCGAGGTGGAGGGCTTAGTAAGGTGGATGGGAAGGGGAAAAGGCTACAGTTGTGTTTGTTGGAGGATAGCCGTGGTTCGAGTTGTTCGGCCTATCAGGTGTGGAAGTGCTGAAGTGATGGAAATTAGCTGCGGGAGGCAAGGTTCGGAGGTGAGGCTGGTCTTTGCGGCTGCTCTCAGGTGAAAGGCGATGAGCACATGCGAATGTGGGCAGGGGGTCTGGTCATGGCAATAAGAGGAGGGAAGGCTGAAGTGGAGGAGTGGTGCCAGGTTGAGAGCGGTCAAGGTGTGCTGAACGTGGAGGCTTAGTGTGGCTATCGACGTTGAAGGTTAAGGGTGGTGGAGAGGATCGAAAAAGGTCGAAGAGGGTGTGTAAGGTGGATCGAAGTGGAGATGAATAAGGTGGCGGGATGAGCTGGCTTGCGGAGCTGACACAGGTGGGGTAGGTAGAGAGATGCAGTTCGGCACTTGCGGTATGGAAAGGCTGTCACAAGTGGAAGGAGGGACTCGGTTGCTGTGGAGGGTGGGTTTTCAAGTGGTAGGGTTGCGGTTACGGGGGTGATAGGCCAGTCAAGTGGAATGGGCGTGGTTGTGGAGGTCGAGGAAAGTGGATAGTTGCGGTTCGAGATTGATTTGATGGCGATAGAGATGAAGACAATGTTGTACTTCCGACTTCAAGGATTTATGGAATAGATTCTTTCAGACAATAGTTCAACCCACCAGGTACAAATGGGTTATCGAACTATCGACTTTCAGGATTCAATGAAGCCATATAACAGCGTAATCGGATTCAAAGTTTGTACGACTTTGATCCGACCAAGAACACTTTAGAAACTGTATCTGATGATGCAATTTGTATAGAGTAGAATGAAGAGGAAGAAGAAAACAATTCTGCAACGCTTTCTGAATTTGCAACATCTTGGAGGCGTCACAAAGGCTGTAATGATTTCTGGGCGTCGCAGAACTGTGTGGAGAAGAGGAAGAGGATTGAAACTTGTTTGCAACTGTTCTGGGCGTTGCTATTTATATACGTGAGGAGGTGTCTATTCGCCAAGCGTCACGACCGTTTGCAACGGTTCGTAACTGTTGCGAATAGATTCAAACTTAAACGTCGTGACCTTTCATTTGCAACGTTTAGAAAAACGTTACTAATTCCCGCCTTTATTCAAATTTAGATTTTCCGGTTTTGGGTCCTTAACGGGCCGAAATCTGGCCCTTTACTGTTCATATACGGTCCAAAAATATTTTCGGATCCGAACCCGAAACCCATAGCCGGCCCGCCCGGTTCGGTTTGGTCGGACGGACGGCGGCGGCGCGCGTGTGGTGTTGCATGACTTCTCTCCTCACAACAAAGCAAACATGTGGGAGCCCCAAGGCCCCAACATCCACTTGAGAGAGCTATACTTATACAAGTATAGTCTCCTCTTTTCTACAACGTGGGACTTTACTTTCTTTTCTTCTTCTTTCTTTTCTTCTTCTCTTCCAAAACAAAACCCAAACCCCAAAAGCTCTTTGAAATCTTCAACAGATAAGAGCGGAGCTTGGAGAGGGAAGGTCGGTGATGTGGATATGATGTTGTGTGCGGGGGTTTCATAGGCGACTACACTCTGTTTTGGGTTTGTGGAGACGAGGTGTTGCGGCCATGTGGTGGTGTTTGGGTGCTGCATGGGAATCTATGAGTGGAAAAGAGTTTGGGTTGCTCGGATTCGAATAGCGGGTCGGCAGCCAAGGGTATTGGAGGTGGCAAGGGTGATGTGGAGGTTTGAGTAGCTTAGAGGACTAGGCTTTTGCGGGTAGGATAGGGAGGCAGGTGTTGTGTCATGAGGAGGTTGATCAAAGTGACGAGGCCGGTTGAAAAAAAGAAGAAGAGAGTGGATCTACAGGGCGAGCAGTTTTCAACGAAGATGCACAGCCACTCAAACATATATGCAACTCTGATTATTATTTTTTATAAATATGGCTGAGCGAAAGAAGGAATGCACATGAACGAAAATAGGGAGAAAATGAATATGAACGAACCAGCGAATAAATGGAACCATGGGAATAGAAAATGTCATGACTTGAATTGAGGGAAATATAAAAGCTAATGGCTCCACGGTTTTATACGATGGACAATGAATGACCACAAGCAAATCAAAAAGGCTCAAACGGGTACCGATACGTCTAATCTTTTTGCCGATTTCGCCACGTACCGGACACCGAAACACAAAAAAGAATATACCGTACAAATCAGCATAACGAGACGAACTGAATGGTATAAGATATCAGCGATACGATCATCCTACCAAAACTCAATTTTTTGTTGCTAAATTGCGGCTAAATCGTAGAAAATAAGATAAACGGAGCTATAGCAGTCCAAATTTGACGAAACGAAATATGACGTCTCACTCAGAAAATGATTTAAAATTTTATTATGTAAAAATATGCGGATTTCAAAAATATTTTATTTCCACCAATTTAACTGATTTAAAATTAAAATTTTGAAATTTCACAATCAAACAAACTTATTTATTGCCGATGAAAATCTACTATTCGCTATGCTTCAATAGACGCAAACCAAATTTCAAATTTTCATTGCAAAATTTTAATTTCTTATTTTCACGAAAAATTTAATTAATTACGTTATTAAAAGTCGTTTCAATTTCCGGGTCATTACAGCACTCCTCCAACCCTTTCAGCCCCCCCACTTTCACTTGATTTCAATTATGGAATCTTAATCCCATTCATCCTTTCATTTCATAAGAGATCAAGCTAGTCCTTTAGTGAATGAATATGCTATATTATACTGTTATCTACCCTGTCAGCCAACCTCTTCTATAACTAATAAACTGCCTTTACCATATGGAACTTTAAGAGTATGTATGTAGATATTTTTCGAGCCTTAGTTTCTTTTATAATCTATATTTCATAAATCAATTCCATGCGATTCTCAACATTTGGAATCACCACTAATTCAGTTATAAATTTATGCATTTATATTTGTCCCGCTTTTATCGAAGTGTTATTCAAGACGTTGTACTTACCTTTTCTGTTTAATCAACAACCACCTCTTGATTGGAACGTTTCTTAAGCACCTTAACTAAAGTTGAATCATGAATTTAAGATTGACATGCTATATTTGATACCACATATGAAGTTCGAATCTGAAATCTCTTTCATATGGAGTAATTATTTTATAAAAAATCCCTTGGTATTTCATAAATATTCGAGAATACTTATAACTATCAGATAGCGATTTTAATTCGGATTTGATAATTGCTTAATGTACCAATTACATGTTGGAATTTCAATACAGTAGAGAGTATAATAGATATGATAATTCATATTTTCGATGCATAAGCAATCCATCTTATAAGTTCTATATTAAATATTTTAATAGTGCGTCTGTATATATCGTTTGGGACAATTCCAACATCCTTATTTATTTTTTTAGAAATATTTCAGTACCAGTAGTATTATTTCTTACAGACACATGCTTCCTCTGCGTTTTGACTGAAAATCAAACCATTTTAGATCTTTACCAAAATCTTTTCCTAATTTTGATGCTCGTTGAACGGTATTGTCGTATCTGTTCTTGGATCTTATTTGACACTTATAAACTTAGCTATTGCTGCCACTAGCATCATGACATTTGGGTTGTCATATGCAAACAATCTACTCCAAAACAATTATTAAAAATCTTTGTTTCAGCAAAGATGTACTAAAACTCAAAGTCATATTGGGTGATAATTTTGCGATTATGATTCGAATTAACTCAAACACATTGAATGATAAATCAGCTATGCTAATTTCAATAATTGAAAATTATGAGGTTATTCTCATAAATATTACATACTATATTCCAACCGTGTTAGTCTTCCTTTTGAAGAACATATGCGGCCACTGAATCATATCCCTTTAGGTACAACTATCAAATCATATTTTAGTAGTGTACTTAGCATATATTGCAGATTTAAGCATTATGTTATATGGTAGAGTGTGTACTCTTCAAGTTTTATTGAAAATCAAGGAGATTGTTATCACTAACAATCTTTTTTCTCAACGTTGTTAAGAAATCCCTATCTTCACTTTAATGTGCGATAATTCTTATTAAACATTCAAAAGAGTCATGTCCGTTTTAGGCTGGGTATGTTTTGTTTCATCTTATATATTTAGTTTCTATGTTAAGGTCATTGAGCATATCCAATACTTACATAAAACTGATTCAATTCTAATTCACAAAACATATATTCATAACATAAATTAGTCAACCATTGTCAGTCAATCCAAAACTACTTTGGGGTGGTTCACACAAGATCTCTCACGATCGAATTAGCTCTTTGACCTAAGGCATGTAGGGTTTTCATATTAGCTCATCATCTTATATGATTTCATAAATAGTGCTTTAGTGAAATTAAATTTATCATATGTACTTACACTTAAGTACATATCTTATGAAAAGAAGTTAATTCAACATCACTCATCATCAATATTACTTTGTTAAACAAAGTTCAATTTCTCCTTATCGATGCATTATTATGTATCATAGAGTGGAGTGACTTTGATATCAAATTTTATTCATTTTAGGCACTTTTGGAACTCTTTCTTATATACCTACCTATTCGATCATATTGAATTATCTTTTTCCTATGCATATTATGTTATTTGCTTCCTTTTGAATAATTATAAACTTATCAATGGTACACTACTTGTATATTAAACACACATGTTCATGTTTGCGATATTTCATCGAAGAATTTAATGAAGTAAGTGGATCTGTTTGGTATCATTAGAACTTTGATTGAATAAGTCTGTATGCATCAATACGAAGAGTTCATTAACTCTTTTGTCACCCCTATTGAATGGGTGTTCTTCCCTTAATCACTTGAGATACAATTAACCCGGTGTTATTTGATTCACAATCATACGATCAAAGATTTATTTCTTAAAATATGGCATAGTCTATAATTCCAAAACAATTATTATTAAGGTGTTATTATATTTTATATCGTTAATCCATCACTAATGTTATGAAAACGATACCATCATAAATTATTCATAATGAATATTCGCGCTATTCATAACAAAATAAAATTATATTTTAGTCAATAGTGAAAAATGTTATTATTTCATAAATATTATATGGTGTGTGTGTGTGTGTATGAAAACAATCTTTAGTATCATATGCATCCACCAATAAGCGTCATATGCTGTGGCCCACTAAAAACATATACGCTAATTTAAAATATGGTATTGATATAAAACATGAAATCAATCTATGATTAAAAATTAGTAATGATTTTTTAAAATCATTAAATTAAGTTTTATGTTTATAAAAATTATTATAAACATGTTTTGTAACATCCCACAAATTTAATCATATTGATTTTAAATATTAAATTAATTTTAAATATTTAAATAATTAGTTTTGAAATATAATAACTTATATTCAAATATAGGATTACTTAAATATTTGGATCTGTGAATTAAATATTAATCAATTGGATTTAATAAAAATTTTATCTCCTTTTAATTAATAAATAATATTAGTGAATACGTTTTGTAAATTTATGCAAAAAAATCAATGGATCGGATAAATATCGATAATTGGATCGCAAATATAAAACAATATTTAAAATGAGTGAAGCTATCATTTTGGCACTTTCTTGGATTTTGACGAGACTAGTGCTGTCTGGATTGGAATGATAAGGCATTGAATGCCAATGAGTTTAGTAGTGATTAGATGTACTTTTGATTATGTGAGCATGAAATGTGTAGCGTTTAATTTTAGAGAGTTAAAATGATATAATTTGATTTTAAAAGTTAACATTTGTATATGATGGAATCAGGTCCCGATAATATTTCCATTGAGTTTTAAATAGGGGTATTTAGTTAGGAACGCCAATGAGCATGCCTCAATTGGAGTCCGTCAATTTTCAGGTGTGAATAGTATCGGTTAGAGAAACCTATAAAAGGACCCCCCCCCCATACCCTTCATCTTTGCCCAAACCCTAAAATATAAACCTAGCCACTGTTTTCATTTCTCTCCAATCAATGGCCATGGTTGATCTGGCCACTAGATGCCGAATTAGTCCTCGACCCCAACTAGGAAAATGTACGTCTAGGCGAGACAAGCACATTGACTGGTTGGATCGACTTGGATCGGCGCAAGGCACCGTGGATCTTCATTCAAAGAAGTTTAACATTTTGACTTGGCTGAGGAGATTCAGGCCATGGTAGGAGGCGAGGCCGATGGCGTTAGACGCGACTGAGGTGAGGCATTCGGCTGTGAAGTTGCGGCAGTGGCTGGTGAGGCGAAACGGTGATAAGGAGGTGTTGAAGGGTGGCCGCTGTTTTTGAATTGCGATGTGGTTTTTGGAATATACGGCTGAGATTTGTTGCAAGGTGGATTAGGGTTAAGATGGTTATTGATTAATTAAATGATGTAATTATGGAATAAATTATATTATTTGATTCGTAAATCTCATAAAACCCATATCTCTTTCATATGAGGTCGGATTTGAACGCGGTGAGTTGCGTTGTACTCGTGGAAACTTTAGCTTTGCATTGGAATTGGATTGGTGGAGTTTGTAGAATTTCATGCTAAAATCGAATGCCTGCTCGATTTTAGTTCAAAACGAAATGCTTTGGCATAACTATAATTTATGTGAGTTTGCTCACCTTTAAATTAGCTATATAATATCTTTGATGCTTTATATAATCCTTGGTTAATATTTCGGATATTGTAAAGGCTCGCAAACCCATACCTCTTGAGCTGACACTATTTCACCTCAGCTCAACTTAAATTGGACAGAAATACGAATCTTTAGGGAAAGAAGAAGAAAGTGGTAGAAGAAAAATAGAAACAACAACATAGAATCTCATAATCGCAGCAGAACAAAATATAATATATAATAACAGATTGTATACAAAAGAATTTGTAACTGTTTATACTTACAATCATCAAAGCACAACAATCAATACATCAAATTGGACAGTTATATAACTTGTCCTTACACAGCGGAATATAAGTCAAGTACGGAAATACGTCTGAAACTCCTCTAGTTAGTCTCCTGAGCTCCAAAGCATTTAACCTGAATCTGTAATACTCGGTCTGACCCGAGCATTATAATACAATAACACCGAGTTAGTATGGAAAACCAGCGTGAGAAAACACACTCAATTTGCATATTAGAGTTATCTAAACCTTTGAAAACAAAGGTATCTCGTAACATCGCATCACAGATAAACACGACGGGTTTTTGCCTTACGATAACCAAAACATTTCTATAGTAAATCCAGTGATATTATAATAGTGTCTATGTACAAATACTTATTCAAATAGATGAAATTGTTACATTAATCAAATTCTAGCATACTAGGCTCTACAAACAAAACCGTAAGCTCGTATCGGAGAATGGAATCCAATGAACGACTGGGCCACTGAAGTACCGCCCACCATAGTACACATCTAGAACAATGTACCAAGGACCGTGCCGGGATCCCCAGCTACACAAGACCGACCTACCCCTGATCTGGATAGACCGAATATGTTATCACCCCCGGTGTTCCCACCCTTATCATCGAGCGCTCCTTCCATACACAACCATATCCATAAATAATAGGTTTCCGTGGACTTCTAGAAAGGTGATAACATACTCTACTTAGGTGCGACCCACTAGCCTTGCTACTCCCCTGTTTTAGTCATTCGCGGCTGATGAGGCTCGAGGCTAAGCTTACCTTTCATGAACAGTTTTTACTTAGAATACTCATCGTCCTCCAATGACGATGTTCTGATAGCATTCATCCATACAAGTTGTCCTGGGTCTAGATAAAAGAATCACCGTCTTCATCATCTTCACTGTATTCATTCTTAACGTTCAAACTGGATCGAAGTGGTTTTCGAATAATTAAATCCAATCCAGGTCTCTACGAAACGATTAACGAATTTGGCCAATATTGACAGTCGATTATTAACCATCAATTAAACATACATAAGCAATCATCTGGCCTTATTATAATTTTTTTCCAAAATATTTACTTTCAAAATATCTTTAAAAGATATATCAATTCCTTCCTACATTTGAAAACAATTTTTCAAATACTTAAATCCGTAGCAGGATACTTTCAACATCTCAACACTTAGAAATATTCCCAATTTCTGTTTTCTATACTGAGGAAAATATTACAAGTCTTATTTTCCAAAATCCTTTCAATATTAACATTCCAGAGAATTATTCCATAACTTATTCCAAAAAAAATCTCCGGAATCACAAATAATTTCCTCTCCTCAAAATCATGTCCATTTATAAGTCCCTTTTTGGAAACTCGAGAGAATTTATAAAATAAATTTCAATTACTTTAAAACTCTATATATATACATATTAAGTATTTAAAAGATTAATAATTCATTTTTAAAATATATTCAAGTAATTATTTAAAATATCGGTAACATTTTTATAACAGTATAACTTATCTTTAGTTAAACAAACAATTTTCAAAGCTGATTTTTCAAATTAACTAGTTTAAAACTTCATAGTTTTAAACTTCATAGTTTTAAAGTAATACAATATTTCTTTTAAAACCAACTCACTTCTTAAAGTTTTAAAAATATATTTTAAAACCTCAAGAACCAATTCAACTTATAAATTCTCTCAATTTTCATAACATCGCTTCCATTCCGATTTGCTTAACCATTTCCACTTTTCAAAAATAGTAAACCACTATCTTCCACACCCTATTTCCATATTCTAATATAATTTCACCTATGAGTTTAATACTTCTTATTTATCATCTTGATCTCGATTTCCTTTATTTATAAACGCCGTTTACAACTCCTTTAATCTAATTTATCATTTCCAATCTATTTTTAATACCAACTTCAACTCCTTTTTATATCTTCTGAATATCAATTATAAATTCCTTTATAAAATTCATTTTTAAAAAATCTCCATTTACTAATCCATAATAGTTAAGTATAACCAACTCAATATATTTTTCTCCATTTCAATTTCTTTGAAATGACTCCAATTCCTACATATACATACATACATACATATAAATATATATATATATATATGTATGTATGTATGTATATATTATCAATTCCCTTCAATTCCGTAAGTTTAAATTTTTTTTTATAGTTTTTAAATTATCGAAGTTCAGGCATGTGCCACAGAAACATCCAATAATTTCAATCACTACAATAATCTATAATAGATTATTTTACACAAATCATATATCACTGTATATGAAAACTAACAATAAATTTTGAGGAATCCAGTTGGATCCCTCCAACCTGTTTCCCTGCATCCACAGATGTTAATACAACATATAAAATGTCAATCCCACTTCGAGGGGGGATATCACGGTACGTAGGGTCATCTGCTATTATACGGGGAGCATAAGGTCTCATCCGCTATAACGTATGGGAATATCACTCCAAATACAATATATATGTATATATACACTACTATATATTATATAATCACCTAACCAATAATTAAAATTTATCACCCAATCAGCATCCAATAATTTTAAATTCAACATTTAAATTTTAAATATGGCAATCCAAAAATGAGTGAGAAATTCTGACCTTGGTTTTAATTTGCAATCCATTCCCGTCTCGACTTGTTTTTTCACGATTTTTAGACCTCGCATAAATAATTTACGAATATGCAAATATTCGATTTATAATATGATTATATATCCTAATTACCATAATACATATTTTAAAATTAACACATAAGTTAAAATATTTATATATATATACATTTTTGTCTAATATATATATATATATATATATATATATATATATATTAAATTTAATTAAAAATAAAACTATCCTATACCTCACTGCCCCATACCTTTTCAAGCTTGCTCGAACAACCACTCCTCACAACCCTAGCAATGAATATACGCCTCAGCCCTGAAACCCACCATTGTCGACCATCCCCTACATGACAACCAACCCATCATTTGCTCGACCACTGTAACCCCGACAACATCCTCGATTCCTTTGCCCTAATTGAAAAACATCGCGACCTCATTACCAACTCCCAACGCCGCACATTGCTGCCTGCCATCCCACCACTACAGACCGACCCCTCGTCAGACCAGGCCTCGTACTTTGCCTTTACTTCTTCGTGGCTCCCAGTTCGCCTCCCTCTATCGAGCATAGCCCAAAAATCGAGCATGACCTCCCTTTGGCACCTCTAGTTCGTCCCCTCCCTCTCGCGATGACTTCAACCGAGCTGACATATTATTTTTTTACGAAACAAATTTTGATTTATATTTTGTTCGGTCTCCGTTTAACAAACTGGAATGAGAAAATGAAATAGTGGGGAAAAGGGGAGTATGCACTGATGAACCCAACATAACGCACAATATGAACTGCCTTATATAAATTTTAAGGTATATTTTTATTTTACTTTTCTTTCCTATGAAATGACAAGTATGGAGACGTGATTTTAAGGGGGGAAATGTGTTTGAATATGCTTATTACAGTGACTGAAATGAAAGGGGAAAAGTTGATGTGAATATATATGTCAATCAAGGAATATAAATATATATTTATTTAAATTTAAATCGTCTCGATTTTGTAACTTAAAATCTCGATCTCCTATCGAGGCATGTCATTAGGCATTTAAAATGTTATACCCCTTTTCCAAACAGGATGGAAAAGGTTTCGAGTCCTAATTCGGTCGTATGGAGAAAATAGCTTTTTTGGACCCAACTATTATATTAAATTTCGATATAAATTTCAGCGCGTTTCTATCCATATGATCAAATGTTAACTCCAAACACCACGAAATTTGAAATACGATAATAATACAATATTATGGATCCAATGGAATTGGTTTCGTCGAACTCCAAGACTGTGCCTCGGAAGGCTATTTTTAAATGTCATTTAAACAAGCTATTTTTAAAATTGAACATATCACATTTAAATTCAATTTTAAAACTTTTATTACCTTCGTTATTATTAATATAGATTTTACAAGCCTTTAAATTATTTTTATCGAGCTTAAAACTCAAGACATAATAATTTACCCAATATTCAATTGTAAATTCAATAATTAAATTGTCCAATAAATCGCTATATTTAAATTCAGAATTTATTTTGTAAATAAAAACACCAAATTTTCATATTCAAAATCAATCTATAATTTAAATTCAATATTTAAAACGATTTAAATATTCCAAATCAAACGTCAAAAAATCCAGGTCGTTACATCATTCCCCTCTTAAAAAAATTTCATCCCCGAAATTGCTAAGGCAGAAGAATGCTCCAAACCCATTAATTTATCCAAAAATCCACTTAGTAACATTCTGCATTTCACCTTTCTAATCTCTTAGTCCCAACCAAACAATTAGTTTTCAATTCTAATCCCAAAACCCTTATTCAATTTCAATTTGAAATCAATTTGTCGTTACAAAATTTTCCAAAAATTTTCAAAATTTTTCAAATTTTTTTTCCGACACCCTAAATTTCTGGAATTTTTTGGCAGAGTCTCCTTTGTACGGAGGACCTTTTGCAATATGACAAGAGAGATAAATATATATACATCGACCCACACAGTCGGAAAACAATGAAAGTTACTGTGGTGCGGATCGTGCTATATGAAATTATAATATACTAGTGCGGAAATAAAATAAAGTTACTGTAGCAAAGTAAATAAGAAAAATAAAACAAGCACACCAGGAATTTTTATATTGGTTCGAACTTCCCGTTCTACGTCCAGTCCCAGACTCCTTCTGGAATTTCACTAACAACAATCCTCACTTAACCCGAAGGAACATGTTTACAACAACCCTTGAACAGTAGAACAAGGGACCTGAGCAGCAGAACAGGATTTCGCCTCAACAGCCGAAGAGGACTTCACTTGCCTGAACGACAGAACATGACTTCAACTTATACAGAAAGTATATGACACAGTGTGTTCTCAATAACATGAATTTGTCTCTTGATAGTACAATCTTCATATAATCTTTCTCCTTTATATGTATGAATGCGTGAAGATTAGGAAAGTAGAATTTGAATTTGAATGGTATTTTTAGCACAAATGAGTTAGAATCAAGAATTTCAATAATAGAATAATAATCAATAGAAATTGGTTAATTTAAAACTTGATTCTAATGTGTTTATATAGGTAATAAATGGTTGTAATTGTTCATGAAGAGTTATCATCAAAAGCTGTTGAATTAAAGGTCGCAACTCTTCATGAATGGAAATGCCTTTTCAAAAAAATAGCCGTTGAAGAAGTTCAGCCGTCTGAAAATAAATTTCAAACTTCTGAAATTTGAAACGTGCAAACCAGAAAAGAAATAGGCTATTTTTGCCCAGATTCAGACGTCTGAAATGGTCAATTCAGACGTCTGAATTTGACCTGTAACTAAAAATTACCATAGCTTAAATGGTTAGAGCACTTGCCTACTGAATTAGTGACCTGGGTTCGAGTCCTGCTTCATGCAATTTTTGAAAACTTGATTTTTCATTTAGAATATGAATGTATATGTGTGTATACCATTTGAAGAAGATTTTAACATTTGTAAACTCTAGACACGACACTCTATGACTAATAATACTTTTTTTGTCACCTTTGTCTTGTCTCTATCATATATATCTCTTCTTGTTTCTCCATATACTTTTTTATTCTTTTGTACTGTGTATCTTCATTTTGATTATCTCTTTTTGATGCCCATATACCTGCAAATTAGCTTAGAGATTCTTTGACATAATTGTATAGTTGTTGTCATTAAAATCCAACAATTGAGGTTCTAACAAACAATATATATATATATATATCAATATTTTATATTCTCACGGTATTTAATCTGAAAACGTACCTTGTTTTAGCATTTTTAAGCAAGCGGCTTATTTATTTTGCAATTCGCGCAATCAAAGTCTAGCCAAACGGCCTCCAGGTACATGTACTTACTCAATTTAAACACGTAAGTACCCAAAACAAGAAATTTAATAATATTATATTTGTTTCCATAATTACAACACATAAACATCATAAATCAACACGTCAAACATATATAATAAGCAATTATAAGGTTCCAATGCTAATTTAGTTGCTTTCAACTAATTCGTATACCATTTTATTCCATTCGGATGATTTTACAACTTACTTACATGCATTCAATTCATTTTTAAACCAAACAAACTCACGTCCATTCCAAATTGATTAAAAATCAATTTATTCACTGCTATTAATTTATATAATTATATTTACTTCTTTTTACTACAAACGACCAATTTTCTATGCAAATTCAGCGATATTTACTTATTGAAATATCCACTTTAGTTTATAGCCATTTTAATTTGATTCTAACTCAATTCATATTTAGTTCTATTCCATTTTTAAATTCATTCACAATCCATTCAATTACTTTCCATTCATTTTCACATTCATCGCATTCAAATCTATTTTTATTTAAACTCGTAACCATTCCACGCTATTCTTTAGCCAACCATTTCTCAAATTTACTCGAAGCCAAGCTTCTATTTAATATTAACTTAAGTTATTTATTTCGATCATTTTAACCAACAACTTAAGTTCATTTCTATTTGCAACAAATACCTTTTTAATTAGATTTGGTCCTTATCCAATTAATTCTATTCCATTTACTAATTAATTCTATTAGTCCATTCACCTCATCTATTTAAGTTTTTATTTCCATACTCAAACTCCTTCTCGAATTCATTTAAATGATATTCAAGGCTATATTCAATTTATTTATACTCAAATTGAGTTTATTTGTACAAATTTCAATCCATTTCCATTTTATGCGACAACATTTCAATTTTATTTAATTCACTTACAATATAAGTCGAATTATATTTATAGCTCAAGTTTCATTTCCAAATATCCCTTTTTAACTAACAATCCAATTTTGTTTACCAAAGTTAAATTCCATTAACATATTCAATTATCTAATTTATTTAGCTAATTAGTTCACTTCCATTACAATTCAATATTTGATTTTTATTTCAAAAATCACTTTATTTAATTTACTTGAGTTCAAATTTATTTTACAATTCAAGTTTTGGATTTAATCCTTTCACCAAAATGTCAAACAATTTTTATTTTGGGTTTTCTATTTCACTTTTTAATTTTATAAGCCACACAACTTATTTTTCTTAACATTTCCATCAATTCGACGCTCGAATATATTCACATTTATTTTTAACTCGAGATTATACATTTATTTATTACCCAAGTATATTTTTATTCAATTTTATTTAACTTCTTCAAGTTAAATATTTAATTCATACAATTCATTTGAATTTATCAAGTAAGAATTTCATTAATTTATCCTATTGAATTTATTCAAATCATCATCATTTAAATTTCTAAAATTCAATTTTCCTTCAACTTAACTTAAGTTGAATTTCATTTAATTTTATTTTAATCCCGACCGATATCATTTCCAATACAACTCTATTTAACTTAGCTCAAGTTAAATTTTATCCATTTTAACTTTCTCAGGTTAAAATTTTATTCCCAAAAATTCAATTCCATATTTTTCTTCCTTGTTTAGATTCATTCTCAAATTATAAGTTTTAAACCTATTTCCTGATTATCTCTAAATTTAATTAAATTCAGGATTCCAGAAATTTTTTTAAACACCCGGTACTTATTCCAAATCATTTCGAAATCACAAATATTCCAAAATCACACTTTTTAAATTTAAACCAAACCTCGTTTTATCCAAAAGAAATTTACTTCGGAATTTCCAAAACAAACTTGTTTTTCCTCAAAACAATGCAAAACAATGACCATGACAGCAATCCATCACTTAGAAACACCAAAATGAACACCGATGATGTCACGATCATCATCGGAATTACTTTCCAGCGACCGAAGTGAGTTCAGTGCTATTTTCACTTTCCGAATTCCATTTTAAAAAAAATTCTATTCCAAAATATTTCCAAAATAATATTACCATTATTCATTTCAAACACTTTGGAAAATATTTCCAAAAATCTCCAGGATTAAATTTTTCAAACTCTGGTTTTAATCAAGTCTTAGTTTTAATTCAATTGTATAACCCATGCTTATACAATTTCCATTTTGGTTATATATTTTAAATTTTGTTTAGATTGTAATATTATCATCCAAACACACCATTATGCTATAATAATTTCTGAAAATTATTTCCTTTATATAAAAATATAATTTGGATAAAATTATTTCATTTACCTGCTTCAAAACCATACTGTATCAGTTTATCGCATTCAAGTGTTTAGAAACTCCCATCGATTTAGTGGCATCCCACTATTCGATCAGAATTTATATGCCACTCAACCAATAAGTCAACACAATATAAAACAATTCATATTCACTAACAAGTAAGCGCTCATATCTATTAATACACTCAAACTTATTCTAGAGTACTGCTGACTCTATCTCTAATGAGTAATCCCCACCAGAGTCAAGGTTCTCTCTTAACCTTCAGCTCTTGTACCAAGTGTAAAGGACTACAAATCCGTACCCCTTTGAGATGATACTATTTCACCTCAGGTCAACTCAAATTGGACGGAAATATGAATCTTTATGGAAAGAAGAAGAAAGAGGTCGAAGAAAAATAGAAATGACAATGCAGAATCTCACAATCGCAATGGAAAAACATATAATATATAATAACAGATTTTATATAAAATAATCTGTAACTATTTGTACTTATAATCATTAGAGTACAACAATTAATACATCAAACTAGACAGTTATATAACTTGTCCTTACACGGCGGAATATAAATCAAGTATGGAAATATGTCTGAAACTCCTCCGGCTAGTCTCCTAAGCTCCATAGCATTTAACCCGAATCTGTAATACTAGGTCTGAACCGAGCATTATAATACAATGACATCCGAGTCAGTATGGAAAACCAGCGTGAGGAAACGCACTAAATTTGCATTATTAGAGTCCCTTTGAAAACAAAGGTATCTCGTAAAACCGCGTCACACATAAACACGACGGGTTTTTACCTTACGATGACCAAAACATTTCTATAGAAAATTCGGTGATATTATAGTAATGTCTAAGTACAAATACTTATTTAAATAGCTGAAATTGTTACATTAGTTAAATTTCAACATACTAGGCTCTACAAACAAAATCGTAAGCTCGTAGTGGAGAATGGAATCCAACAAATGACTGGGCCATTGGGGTACCGCCCACCACATTACACCTCTAGAACAATGTACCGGGGACCACGTCGGGATCCCCTGCTATACAAGACCGGCCTACCCCTGACCTTGATAGACCGAATATGTTATCACCCTGGGTGTTCCCACCCTACTATTAAGCGCTCCTTCCATGCACAACCATATCCATAAATAATAGGTTTCCGAGGACATCAAGAAAGGTGATAACACACCATACTTGGGTGCGACCCACTTGGCCTTGCTGCATCTCCCCTGTTTAAGTCATTCCTTGTTGATGAGGTTTGAGGCTAAGCGTTACCTTTCAAGAACAATTTTTACTTAGAATGCTCATCGTCCTCCAATGACGATGTTCTGATAGCATTCGTCCATACAAGTTGTCCTGGGTCTAGATAAACCGAATCACCGTCTTCATCATCTTACGGTATTCATTCGTAACGTTCAAACCGAATCGAAGTGGTATTCGGATAATTAAATCCGATCTCGGTCTCTTTGAAACGATTAACGAATTTGGCAAGTATTGATAGTCGGTTATTAAAACATCAATTGAACATCCATAAGCAATCATCCGACCTTGTTATAATTTTTTTCCAAAATATTTACTTTCAAAATATCTGTAAAAGATATATCAATTCCTTCCGACATTTGAAAACAATTTTTCAAATACTTAAATCCGTAACAGGATACTTCCAATATCTCAACACTTAGAAATATTCCTAATTTCTATTTTATATACATAGAAAAATATTACAAGTATTAGTTTCCAAAATCCTTTCAATATTAAAGTTTCGAAGAATTATGCCGTAACCTATTCCCAAAAAAATCTCTAGAATCACAAATAATTTCCTCTCCTTAAAATCATATCCTTTTATAAGCCCCTTTTTCGAAACTCGAGAGAATTTGTAAAATAAATTTCAATTACTTTAAAACTCTATATACATATATTAAGTATTTAAAAGATTAATAATTTATTTTTAGAATATATTCAAGTAATTATTTAAAATATGGGAAACATTTTTATAACATTATAACTCAACTTTAGTTAAACAAATATTTTCAAAGATGATTTTTCAAAGTTAGAATTTATTAAAATGAATACTTCATATTTAAAAATCTAGTTACCATGTATTTCAACTTAACTAGTTTTAAACTTCATACTTTTAAAATAATTTAGTTTTTCTTTTAAAACCAACTCACTTCTTAAAATTTTAAAAATATATTTTAAAATCTCAAGAACTAATTCAACTTATAAATTCTCTCGATTTCCATCACATCACTTCCATTCCAAATTTGCTTAACCATTTTCACTTTTCAAAAATAGTAGTTCATTATCTTCCTTACCCTATTTCCATATTCTAAAATAATTTCACTTATGAATTTAATACATTCAATTTATCATCTTGATCTCGATTTCTTATTTTTAAACGTCGTTTATAACTCCTTTAATTTGATTTATAATTTTAAATCTATTTTTAATACCAACTTCAACTCCTTTTTATATCTTTCGAATGTCATTTATAAATTCCTTTATAAAATTCAGTTTTTTTTTAGAAAAAAAATCTCTATTTACTAATCCACAATAGTTATGTATAACCAACTCAATATATTTTTCTCTAATTCAATTTCTTTAAAATGACTCTTATTCCAATATATATATATATATATATAGTAACACCCTTTCAAAATGGGAATAATAGTCCCATATCGTGGAAAAACACTATGAAGTGGGTGCTTATATACCAAAGTTTTCACTTCATAACAACATCTAGGCCTTTTGAGGAACAAAACCCCACACCTTGGCTTGGCCCAAGAGGCGGAGGTGACTAAATTGGGGACAATATTTGCGTTAAGTGAGGTGCGGGTTGTTACATTGGCATCAGAGCCATACCCAACCGGAATTGTGGTATGTACGTGTTACAGCCACGATGCCTGGGTGGTGTTGTGGTCATGAGCCAATGAAGACGTTGGGCTCTAAAGGAGGGAAATTGTAACACCCTTTCAAAATGGGAATAATAGTCCTACATCGTGGAAAAACACTATGAAGTGGGTGCTTATATACCAAAGCCTTCACCTCATAACCACGTCGAGACCTTTTGAGGAACAAAATCCCACACCTTGGCTTGGCCCATGAGGCGGAGGTGACTAAGTTGGGGGCAATATCTACGTTAAGTGAGGTGCGGGTTGTTACAATGAGCATCATTCCTTGATCTAGATCAAAATTTTTAGATTCGCTATGTGCGCACGGGGTGATCGAGAGGCAATGTTTGCAGCCTCGGTGCCTGGGGGATGATGTAATCCAGTATGTCATTTTAACGAGGGTACCCCGCTTTGTGTTGGTAGAGGTGCAAATATTTATTAGCCTTGGTACATTTTATCTAGAGGTGTACTATACGGAAGGTAGTCCCTTACATTATTATTGTATGGAATCCATTCTCCAATACATGCCTTTACGGACTTAGTAGTATACGTATTATGTTTGGGTGTAATCAATGTAGCCATTTCAGCTGTAATTAATATATATTTTAAAAATTAGACATTATTATATTATCGCTGGATTTTCTAATAAAATGGTTTGGTTGTTGTAAGTAAAAATCCGTCCGTGTTTATGTGTGACGTGGTCTTACGAGATACCTTTATTTTTAAAAGAGTTTTATGACAATTAAAAATCCATATCCATATGACTTGTGTTTCTCATAATGGTTTTACCAGACTAATCCAGACGTTATTTTCTTATAATGCTCGGGTCAGCCCGGGCATATTTTCCAAATTTAGCTAGATACTTTAGAACTTCAGGAGATGAGCTGGATCATTTAAGACGTATTCCCATAGTTTATCTTTCGTTGTTTTGTTCTTGTTTGTATTTATCAGCATTTGCAAGAACGTGTTGTTATAATTGTCCAGGCTGATGAAAGGTTAGTTTCCACTGATAATGGTATGTTTACAAAAGTTCTTTCCTCTTCGTAAAGTGCTGTTGTATATTATATATTACTCGTCACAATGTGAGATTATGTTCTGTCTTTTCTTTTTTTTACCCCAACAGTCTGTCTTTTCGACACTTAGATGTTTGACATATGAATATCGTGGATGTATTTGGTCGACTTCTAAGGGTCGAAATATGGGTCGTTGCAGGATGATATGCCATTGCGACGTTGGGTAAATGTTGTTTACCCAATTTCGAATCGAGTAACGATTGTAGGCGATGTATTTTCGCAAATAGCACTCACAGGAGGTTCAACAGTGGGCATGCATCACCGATGAGGATGCTTGATGGAGGGCCGGACACAATGGAAAGTCCATGTATGCAAGATTTCTGATGCATGCAATAAGACACCAACACTATGATCGAGAGGTGGAAGTGGATGTAGACGATGAGACATATCGACAAGTTAGCATATCGGGTTCTTCCTCTTCAGCGCAATGAAGAGGAATCAATCCCTAGTTGCCCAGTGGCACTGATAGTAGTAGGAATTTAGTCCCACGGGGTAATGTTTTAATGGTTAGTAGCCAAGGGGCAGTTTTTCCATGTTTAGTAGCATTGTGGTGGTGTTTACATATTTTAGTAGCCTAGCGGTATTATTTACATTGATTAGCTCTAGAAGCGGTGGACGACATTAGATATAAGGTTCGATCCGTAGTTCGATTCGTAGAATAGCATACACAAATTTTGGTGCAGGTATGTATTAGACAAGAACCCTTAAGAGAGGGACCTTAGAATTCACGGACACTTTGTAATACACCCTATATCATCTAGAGTGGTATCGAAGTAACTGCATATGATCACCACGTATTAAACTTGTACTTACTCACTAGACTTTTGCCTGACCTACCCCCTCCTTTCCATTTTTCCCGACCATAGGATGACAAATTAGCAGATGATTGGGCATAGTACATGGAGAAAGGAGCCTCACATGGGAGTTCTCATAATCTTGTTGTTCATCATGTAGTTACTATATTAGAAGTCTTTAAAACATATATTGTGTTCTGAAACAATGCACTACGCCATAGATGACATTCTGCAACATTTTTGCAAGGTGTTGCTAACTAAAATGTTGCGATAGCTATAAAATTTTAATCCTACTGCAACTTTGTATTTTTGGTGTTACCTTAGCCATAAAAATGTGTTGCTCTAGCTAAACAAGTGTAACACGATGCAACATTTGTATATAGTGTTGCCATAGATATATTCTAATTAAAAAAATCTAAAAAAAATTTACACCTCAGCGATCCACACCACCATTTAAAACAAAATCTCAACCGTCGATTCACACCATCGATCCACACCTTACCAATTTCCATTTCCCGCTTTACTTTTCTTTCTCATTCCTCTCTCTATGAAAATTAGGGCACGCGATTTTTCTTTCTCGTTCCTCTCTGTGAAAACTAGGGCACGCGATTCCAGTTGCTTTGATGCTCTGATTGATAGAATCTAGTGTAAGAAACGTTCCTGGTAGCTTGCTCCTTCATTCTCCTTGATTGATTGCTCGAATTGCTTTGACTTCGTCGTCGGGTGCGATGTGATATTATTTGGTATGTTTTCTGCCTTCTGGTTTACTTGATTATTCCCAATTTTGGTTACACTCGCACGCTTTTGCCGATGATGAATTGGATTTTATTTATAGGCTTTATTTCCTATAATCTCGAGTTTAATCTTTCTGTTGGACTTTGAGAAATCTGGTATGTTGGATTGCGATGATGTATTGGTATGTTGGATTTTGGTCCACTGGCTTGATTTTGCTTTGCCGATGATGAATTGCGATGTGATATTATTTGGTATGTTGGATTTTGGTTCACTGGCTTGTTTTTGATTTCTGATCTGAGCTTGTTAGCTCCTTCTGCTGCATTTGTTAAACCAGAACTTGAACCTTTGTTAAACTTGTTCACATACCTTTGTACCTTGCTGCATTTGTTAAACCAGAACTTGAAGTATTTGTATTCTGCTGTCCTCTTGAAAACTGCTTCACTTGAAAACTTCTGTATTTTTGAAAATCAGAACTTTGAAAGTGATTTTTGGTTTTATTAAACTGTTGACTAATCTGAACATTGAGTTTTGGTTTCCACGATATATACAAACATATGTGTGTTGAGCTTTGTTGGTTTTTCTTGGTCTGGACTGAACTAGTACCATGCTAACCTTGTTCTTTAACATGAACTAATGCTCCAAGTCCTCTGTATATCATATTACTGCCTATGTTTCTCTTGTACATGCCTGATGCATTCACTGTTTTTGCTTGATGGGCTGCCTATGTGTACTGCTGTGTTTCTTGCACTAGCTTGTCTACATTTTGCTGAACCTGGTTCTTGTTTATTTTGTTGGTTGCTTGGCCCTGAGTTGAATCCAGTCGATGACTCGGGTTTGACCTTGTGCCGTGTCCATTTTTTTTTGGCTTGTCTACATATCTGGCTGCACTTGAGTATGAACTTGCACTTGAGTAGTTTCTTGTACCAAGCCTTATGATGCATGTATGTTCATCCATGTACATGCATTTCTTGGTCATGTTATGTTGCTTGCTGTGTTAAGTACTACTTTGTGCACTTGGCTTCTCCTTTGTGCATTTTTGCCTGAATTGTTGCTTGCTGTCTTCCATACTGTCTTGTATCCATGTGTTGCATTCATGTTTGGCTTATGCACTTGTGAACAGCTGACTTGTGCATTCACAGGTTGTCCGTGCAAATATTTGGTCCTTGTCAGAAAAAAAATATGAAAAGAAACAACCCAAATACCTGAGGCAAATAATATAACAAAAATATTTTCATTTTCTGTTCGAGTTAAATATTATTTTCCAGATTACTGCTTTTGAATTATATGTGACAGGTATTGAAGACTGGACAGCTGGATACAAGCTTGAAGACAGAGTCAAATCAAATGTGCTTGAGCTTGAAGACTGGACCCGCTACTCGGCTCGCCTTCGGCTCGGCACTCGGCTCGTCATATATTTGTCAGTGTCGGTGTCTGTATAAATTGAAACTGCATATGTAATGAGTGAACTGAGTGATGTAGTGAGGAATATCTGTATATGTGAATATCAGTGTTATATATCATTGAATTGTAAAATAGTGGAGTCAGGAATTTGTACTATTTCAAATGTTGAAATAAAATATTTATTTAAATAAATTACTTTTTGAATATCAAATTCTGTGCAATAGCATTTTATTAAATAAATATTTATTTCTATTAAAAAATCAAATATGCTCTACATTGTGGGCCCCATAAATTCAGAAAGTTAATATCTATAGCAACATTTTGGAATGTTGCTACAGACACATATGGATGTTGCTATAGACCCAAATAGGGTTCTATTGCAACAATATTACTTATGTTGCCTTAGATAGTCAAAATGTTGCCTTTGAGGTCTAAGGCAACGACAAAAATTGCATCACCCGAAAAGTTTTGCTATAGACCTATGGCAACATTTTTTGGGCCTGACCCAACATTTTTTTTATGTTGCAGAAGGCCATTTATGGCGTAGTGATGTATGTGTCAAACTAAGTATTTTGAAGACTGTTTCCTAAAATGTCTATTTTTCAATACTCATATTTTAATTCCTTCCACCGTGTGATCTGAAAGTATAGAATATCTTAGAACTTACCCTTATAATTATGCTCTATAACATTTAAAAACATAACAGCTCGTATTTCTTGGCATGACGCGAGGCAGAAAGTCACCCTAGTCTTTGGATCGATGTGTTAGGAAGTGTGGGCTGTTACGATGTACCACTTTGAAAGCTCAAATATGTATACCCCTTCATAAGGAGGTCTCTATTCCTATATATAAGGAATAAGTCTAGGTATTTCTTAAATACTTCATTATACATTTTACAACCGCAAAATGTTTTTCTCAGGGATTAGACTGGTATCGGCCTATGCATCTTAATGCATATGCCACATCCAATCTAGTACATAACATAGCATACATTATGCATCATGTGGCTGAAGCATAAATGATTCATTTTGTACGCTCCTTCTCCTGATCAGTATGAGGAGCGCCCTTAAAAAGGACGACTCCCGACTACGTTGGAATTTTTTCCATATTTGGTATTCTACATACCGAACCTCTTCAGTATGGTATCTATGTATAGGGATTAGGACAATCTTAACTGCCTCTTAGATATATCTTTATAGACCTCTGTATCAAGTATATAGGATGCTTCTCCCAAATCCTTCATGGAAAATTCTTGGAAAGCCAAGCCTTCACTTATTACAACAACGAAGTGTCATTGCCAATCAATAATAGATAATCGACAGAAAGTACTAAGAATACGATTCATTGCACTATTTCTTTATGTATACACACATCCTCTGTGTTCTGATAAAAACCAAACTATTTGATTACTTTATCAAAACACTTGCTCCAACTCTTTAATGCTTGTTTAAGTCCATAAATGGACTTTAACAATTTGCAAGCCTTGCCTCACTCCCGCCAACCATAAAACCCTCGGGTTATGACATATACACTGTTGCTTCTGAATCACCATTGAGAAACGCTTCATTACATCCATTTTCCATATTTCATAGTTATAGAATGTAGCGATGGCTAACATAATCTGAATAGACTTAAATATGGTTACGGGTGAAAACTTCTCGTCATAATCAACACCATGAATTTGATGAAACCACATAACTAGCCTTGCCTTGTAAGTCTCTACTTCTCCATCTACAGTTAACTTTTTCTTAAAAATCCATCCGCATCTGATGGGTTTTATCCCTTCGGGCATGTCAGACAAAGTCCAAACTTTTTTCCATACATAATCCATCTTGGATTTCATAGCACCAAGCCAGAGCTCAGAGGTTTTACTCTATAGTGCTCATTGGAAAAACAGAAGTGTCATCATCAGAGACATAGTAGTCCTTCTCGCCATCCACGAGAAAACCATAGTATCTCTCTAGTATATGAGATTCCCTACTAGACCTTAAAATTGGTTGCATGCCTTCGTGTATGGGTGAATTTGATTCTCCTACTGGTTCGACCATAGTGTTAACTTCTTGGATCTCATCTAACTCTATAACCTCGCTGTTAACTTCTTTTGATAAAAATTCCTTTTCTAAAAAGATAGCATGTCGAGAAACAATAACATTTTAGTCCTTGGTATCATAGAATATATATCCCATCGAGTTTTTAGGATATCCTATAAATTTACAAAGTACCGGTCCTGCCTCTATTTTATTCGGACCAACATTCTTAACGTAGGACGGATAACCCTACACCATCAAATATTTGAGTTAGGGTTTCTTATCATACCACATCTCATATGGTGTTTTAGGTACATATTTAATGAGTAACAAGTTCAACATATATGTTGAGGTTTCCAATGCATATCCCAGTAGGATAGAGGTAACTCAGCCTTACTCATCATGGAACTAATCATGTCTAATAGCGTTCGGTTCCATCGCTCTGACACATCATTATGTTGCAGAGTATATGATGGAGTAACCTAAGAGATAATTCCATTATCTTTGACGTATTGTTGGAAATCCTATCCAACATGCTCACCTCCTCAATCTGATCGAAGAATCTTAATCTTACAGGATGTTTGGTTTTCTACTATAATTTTATATTCGACAAATTTCTTTGAGACATCATATTTGTTCTGTATAAGAAACACATATCGTAGTCTTGAGAAATCATCAGTGAATGTAACAAAGTTTGGGGTACTCATGACTATTTGCAATTACTATTTGAGTAAGCCAAACATTTAAATTTCTCATACTCATGGGTAGAACTATTTGCAAATACTATCACAAACGCACCATTTATGGATTTTCTATTAAATATATTTTAATTAAGAATTAATTATTTACATTATATCAAATGTATAACATAAAGAAAAACACCTTTATTACGAACCAGAATTGGTTATAGAGTTAGTTAATTTACAATAAATTATGGAATTGTCCATATGGCATAACCCTAACTCTATCACACACACATACGTGTATATGATACACATATACATTTAATATAACATTAATTACGTAATACAAAACTATATTATAAATATAAATAAAATAATAATTTTATGTAAAAAATAATTTAAAAATGTTTTTTTTGAAATGGTACTTTAGGAACAACATATCACATGTCAATAAACGTTCAAATCACGCTACGCAAGTTTCGAACTTGTGACCTCTCGCACCAAAGTCGAACACTTAATTATTGGGATAATGGTGCTTGTCATAATGCAACATATCACATGTCATAATTTAAAAATGTTCTAAATAAATTAGATTACATAAGCCTAATAAAGATATAAAATAGTAAAAAAATTGAAATTCACTCATTTCTTCTGCTGTGGGCTGGTCTAGTTCTAACACTTGTTATATGTTAGAAGATTATAAACATATATTTTTGCCTAGGAAAACCATATTTTATAGTGCACGTCCACTTTTATTAAAATGTTAAAAATAGTTGTGAGGTAGATAGACCTCAACAACTTTCGGACAGATGGTTACAAAGCTCGAATGCAAGGTTCACAGAAACCATGCATGATGACTAGATACTATGTCATGCACAAATAACAAGATACAATATATTACATAAGGCATGAAACAAAGGTTTAACAAAACAAGCCCACATAATTTCCAACGGAGTCCAACATGCATGATCAGTAACATCAACATTCGTCAAGATTTTCACGAATGGGACAATGACTCATTGAAGCAAACAATTCCAAAGCAGCATCATTGCAAAAACTTCATTATAACTTCATATCTTATTTCCCAAAACCAGGCAAAAGCATGCCATTATTCCTTGACTTGTAACTAAAATGACACCAACGTAACATATAACAAGCAACATTACCAACAAGACCATATATAGAGAAATTCAAAGTAGCAAAAACATGGGCACAAAAACGCATATTCAGCTAAAGCAAATAACATACGAGATACATGGCAAAGTAAAAAGGCCAATACCAACAATCATCCAATCAGAGAAGTGGAGGAATGGGGACAACCAGTGAGGAAAAGAGAAAGTAGGCAAGCAGAAAAAGTGAACCACCAGCATCAATCGGCAGCTACTCCCCCTAAGCAAAAGCCAGGATGCTTGGGTGAGAGTGACGCCGTATAATAACTCTCAACCAAAGCGTAGCACCAAAATATGACATTCCACCTTACACCAAATAGATGAAGGCGAGGTCGATCACCAAGTAACAAAAGTGCACCCTACAACAGCATCGAAATAGTTGAACCGTACCCGGAAAACCAACTCAGTCTTGAGATCGAAACTGAAGTGCTATGTAGCCACCTTAAGATCCAAGACTGTAAACAACAAGAGAATGCACCACTTTTGTATAAGCATAAAGGGAGAAGAAGACTGACGATTTCAAATCCGAGACAGGAAGATAGGATGCACACGACAGAGTACGGAAGAGGGATGTGCGGTTGATGAGAGACACAAAATAAATGAGTGTAGCTACTGTAGTAGTAGAGAAAGCAAGGTTAAGTTCAGGGCATGAAAAGAGAGATTATAAATATTTCACACACTTTTATATTTGTGTGTGTCTATATATTTTGTGTGTCTAAACACACGGTGGGCAACATGGATCTGTTACATCTCATTTTAGCTACACCTTAAATCTCCGTGATTTCAACCACATATTCCAGTTTAAATAATATAGTTTCTCTCGTTTGTCACTTCGTGAAAGAGAAATTATATCATTTAAATTGGAACATGTGCCTGAAATTGAGGGAATTTGAGATGTAGCAAAAATGAGGTGGAGTCAATCCTTATCCATAGACACACACAAACGCAAACACACACATACATATAGTGCGCTGGTATTAGCACCTAGAATTATGTGTTTGGCTACCACGAAATTTTTAATAGAAATCAATTTTTTTCCATGCTACTTAATACCAAATTTAGTTTTTGCATCCAGCCTTAAAAAGCCCTGTGTTTTTTATTTTCAACTGTTATTGACCATCGTATGACGATGAGCAGCAGTGCAACTTTGAATTTTAATGGTCATTCACCAGCATATGGTGATAAACAACCGAACGGTATTTGGATGTCTAGTTGATAAAACAAAATAATGTATGGTATTAGTAAACATATATACAGAGTGTGTGTATCATATATTTGTGTAAATTATTAAATATACATAATACATATGTATATGTATATGTATATGTTCATGTGTGTATGTAAGTATGTATATGTATACTATTAATCAGAAAGAAATTGTTCACTTTTGTAGTATTGATTATATAACAATGTAAATATTATGCTTGTATTTACAGCGTAAAAAATGTGCTTATTGTGTTGTTGTATAACGTTAAATGTTGTCAGAGAATATCTACAGTGCAAGTGCATATAATCGCATTGTAGTTATTTTGCGTGGTAAATAAATGTAGTGCTATTACATTACATGGAAAGTAACTACATTATAGTTATACTAACAGTGATTAATTACGCAATAATTATTCTGCATGACACAATTATTTTGCGTAGTTAATATTTTAATTTTAGGTACATTCGATTCGAATTTAAGGTTCAGAAGACATTCGAAAAATATTATATTGACAATGAGGAAGAAGAATTTTACAATACTTGTTTCATGATTAATTTCAACATATATGTATTTGTGCCAACATACACACGTTGTGACAAACCACAATTTTTAACATCTAAAAATAATTATAAACGCCAAAAACAATACGTTTACAGTTAATTTTCAAATGTTAAAGATAGTAGATCATAGTTATATAAAAAATAAAAATTTTAAGCCATGAATAAAAAGAGAAACCTCATATGGAATTTAAACATCAATGTATATACATACATATCATTTTAATAATAAGATATTACTCAAATAAAATGCACCACCTAATTTATTCATTTCATTACATCAATTATTAACTACATCTTTACAATTATAATGCAGGAGATATAACAATCTATCCCGTGGATACGACTCCTTCCCAACCCTTTGCTCATTTCTTTGCTTTCACATACAAACTTACAAATATATGTATACACAGAACAAAGGAAAAGGAGGTTTCAACTATATTTGGATTGTGTATAAACTTATACACTACGGTCACATCCTTGATAGACGTTGCATAGGAAAAATTTGCATATGTAGCCCTTTTGGGATTAAGTCCACGTAGTTTCATTTCCTGTTCTTATCATGCATCGAAATTCTTGTTAGTATGTAATAGTTGTAACATTCATTTAACTATCGCAATCGTCGCAACCAATGCAATCAATTAATGTAACCATTGCAATCAATGCAATCAATTAATGCAAACATTACAACCAATGCAAAATAGTAGAAACAAAAAACAACCTTCCTACCATCCATCACAACAATTGATCACATGAGTAATAACAACAATAACATAATTAGTCATTCAACATTAACAACACAAAATATCCCCGAATCATCAAATAATAAAAACAACATAAATATACTTACATACGTACCACTCATCAACTATAGTAACACATCATCGGTGTAAGTATAAACATCCAATGTATATTAATCACTCCACAATAGTAACACAATCATCGATATTGTCAAGTGTATACTAATCTAATAAATATTAGTAACATTGCACTCATTATCAAATAACCAAAATTAATTACCCATCATCTAGAAGAAATAATGTTAAAATATTGCACACTCAAGAAAATGTGATACCATCATCAAACATCAAATACATATGATAATCACAATCAACAATTAGTCACACATTCAACAACCATCCAAATAATATATTTAAATCTATTATTCTCTTACGTATAAAATCGTTTTATTATTGTTTATATAAAATCACATTTATTTATCAATCAAAAAACAATAATAATTCTTTTTAAACTGTAATATGCTCATCAAATCTCTTATTGTACGTCCATTTCTCTTTAAATACCTCTAAGCATCATATTTTAAATTAAAATAGTAATCTTCATCAAATCACTTATTGAAACTATAATATTATTATTTTACACCTTAATACCTTTCAAAATCATTTTGTTACTATTTATACTAGAAAAAACAATATTTTGTCTTAATTGCCGAAACTACTTTTTATTTCTATTTATGTCAAAATAGTAGCTATTTTATCTATAAACACTTTTGGAAAACATTTCTTCATATAACTATCATTATCCAAAAAATGTTTTATTTTATAAACAGACAACAATAATATCTTTTACCATAAATACCACAAAATTAATCATTTCATCTTTTACACAAAGCAATACTATTTTCACTAAAGTCCATGTTATTATTATTTTATGTCTCATTCTATTTATATATAATAAACTCCCCTGCAAATATTAAGTTAAAATATAATTTCAGTTATTATGATTTTTTTGCATAAATTCATAATAAAAACCTTATTTTATTCCATACTTTAATTTAACTAAAGTCCGTTGAATCATCTTCATTTGCAAATCATTCAAAATCTACAGATAACCTTATCTATCATTTATTTATTTAATTAATTTTCTCGTTATTATCCAATTTACTTCAATTAATTATTTTTGGTCCAAATCAAGCGATTTTTTAATTAAATATTCAAATATATGACAGTCAACAATAATTATCCAACCAAGGCACAATACATTCAAAATATTGTAAGAATTAAATAGTCATCCACAGAACATAATATACGTCAACAAATATAATTTTTATTAATAATTATGGATTTCATAATTTAAAATTCAATTAATTAAATGTCACTTGATTTTTAGGAGCAAGATCCCCTAGAGAATGGGCTTTGTTGCCATGGAGGAGTTTGATTAGTTTATTATTGATTATAACTTTCTTGAGATAAAACTACGTAATGGGTACGTATTTTATTTGGTCAAATGGTAGAGAATTCCCATTGATGGCACTTCTAGATAGAATTTTTTATTAGTAATGAAGTAAAAGACAAATTTCCTACTTGTAAGACTTTTGGTCTTCCAAATATTATTCGAATCATTATCCAATTATCCTATCCTGTACTAACCTAAATATCAGAAATAAAAAATTTACATTTTAAAAGATGTGATTATTAGAAAATAATTTTAAAGATCTAGTTACAAAAAAATGGCTTTCTATAAATAATTATAATTACATATTTCCAAAAAAAACATAGCTAAAGTATTGGTTAGTAAGCTTAGAGACCTACGACTATTCTTTAAGAGGTGAAATAAAGATGTTTTGACAACAATTGAATCACAAAGGTAAAATTAATAAATGAGATCTTAAAATTGAAATAAAATTATATCAAGGAATTTGATTAAGTCATTAAAAAAATTGTTTTCAAATTTAAAAGAAGAATTAAATAAATAATAAGAAGTAATATAGAAACAACGATCTAGAATCTAATGGATGAAGGATGGAGATATGAATACTAATTTTTTTATAGAGTAGCTAAAGGTATGGAATGTAGTAATACAATTAATTACATTCTATTTAACAATATTGAGATTTTTTACCAAAAAGAACTAAACAACGGGTTTACCAATTATTATAAAAAAATGGAACTAAGAAAGGGCATATAATTGAGGCTAAATGGGTTGTGATGTAGACTAAAGGCACTAAGATTGATTTAGTAGGGTTGGATGTTCCATTTGTGGAAGAAGAGATTTTGAAGGCTATAAAGGGGCATAATGATAAATTTCAGGGTTCGGATGAATATCCTATTTTATTCCATGTAACTTTTTAGAATATTTTAAAGGAAGATGTGATAAAAACGTTCAATAAATTTTATGAGGTTTATTACACTTAGGCAGGTTTAATTTCGCAAATGTATCATATGTAAACGTATGAGAAGCGATAACAATGAAAATGGTGACAAAGCCTCTTCGTGAAACAGCGTATTATCGATCATCTGCTTTTAAATCGTTCTTCCTATTCGTTTTGCTTCTCCAATCGTTCTCCCTTCTCCTCGCCTTCCTTTGTCTACTTCATTTTCTTCCTTGGCTTCATGGCTCCAAGGAAGAATCCCATTCCCCCTTGCTAGATCTAGTTGGTGCTGCATCGCAAGCTGCCTCCTCTTCGACCATCTACGCATCTTCCCTCCGCCTGTTTCAATGATGACGCCTGCGGCACCTCTTCTCGCACCCTTCGGTAATGAAGCTTAGGTTAACGAGGCTTTAAATGTTAATCCTCTCACTGCTTTGGTGAAGGAGATTGCTTCATCGCCCCTTTTGCTACTTACTCCATCGTCCACTGGTAAGCACCCACTGTCAACGTTTTTAGCTTCATCTAGTATTTCACCTTGGTTGAAGTCTGTTGTAGGGTTGCCAGGCAACTCTAATTTGGATCGTGATGAATTTGTGCAAGTTGAATTAGTGTCTTGTGGTGCTATTGTTGATGTTGGAGATGTAAGTCCGAGTGATGTTGTGTTTGAAGGTTTAGTTTTTGCTGACATCTGCCTGGTCCGTAACTGCCTACCAACTGCTCACGTTAATGCCGAGCTCGCTGTCCCCTGTTCCAGGTTATATGGACCGGTTCCAGAGCTTCCTTCTTCGCCTCGGTCAGTTGTTATGTGGTCGTCATTATTCACCAACATGCCTAAAAATGCGGATGTGCATTCCCTACGTTGTTTTGACAAAGTGGAGATCAAGGGAGTTACGATTCCTTCCGTGGAAGTTATAAAGGCCAGTGCTGATTATTGGAAGGACTACTTGGTGGGTTCACTACAACAAAAATAACTTATTACAAAGCCGTTTTTACAACGGCCTTTAAATGCACATTGTAGTAGAAACTATTACAATGTTTTTTTAGGTCCGTTGTAATATATACTACTTTTTAACAACTCATTTCATTTGCACGTTGTAATAGACACATATTACTATATTTTCAAGTTTCCCATGGTAATATATGCTTTTTACAACAGTTTTCTGCCCGTTGTAATAGATATCAGTTTTCATACCTGTTTGCCCGTTGTAATAGATGCCTATTACAATAATTTTCTTTTGCCGTTGTAATAGATGTCAATTTTACAACAGCCATAAAATGCCCATTGTAGTAGATGTCCACTGTCAATTTTTGATAACTAATAATTAATAATGGATGATTACAATGCTTTCTTAAAAAATCTTGATGATAATTATTTATTAGTATTTAATGATTATTATTAATGGTATTACTGTTAATCATAGGTTAATTTTTTTTGAGGAAATGTTCACTATAGGAGAGAAGACCGAATTGTGTTAATTTTTTTGAATATATTTACTTTTGCTTTAAATATTATAATAACCAATAACCTGTAATTTATAATTAATAACCAATAATACTTAAATGATAATTTATAAATGGTAATTTATAAATAATAATTATAAATATCAACTTTTATAGGACATTATTTATATTTTATAATAATTAATGATTATTGACAAATAATTCATATTTACAAATTATTATCTATAATCAAAATTAATTTCTAATATTTAATAGTTTATTGTAGCTAATTATTAATAATTATTAAATTACATTTAATATTTACTAATTACATTTAATAATTAATAAATATAACTAATAATTAGCATTAAATAATTACTAATTAATATTAAAAATCGTTATTAAAAATTAATAATTTACTTTTAATAATTAATACTTAATAATCAAAGTTTAATATTTACTGTTTAATAATTTTACAGTTTTAATAATTATTATTTAGTAATTTACTATAGTTTAATAATAATCAAATTTTAATATTTAATAATTATAATCAATGTTAAATATTAAATATTAAATATTAGTTAATTTTCAATTTTAATAATTTATTATAGTTTATAGTAAATAATAAATAATTACTAATAAATGATAATAATTAATTTACCATTTAATGATTAATTATTAATAATTACTATTCATAATTAATAACTAATAACATTTATATAATAATAATAATTAATTATTAATATTTAGTTATAATTATGAAGTATAAGCACAACTAATAATTAATAATTAAAAAATAAGAAGAAATATTTAATAATTAACTTTTATTAATAAAAAATATGGGTGACTACATTATTGGATAATTTAAAATAATATTATGAAAGCAACAATTTGCTCTAGTAATAATATGCTAAAGCTTTTAGACCCCTACTCTTGTTTCCTCCTATAAAATTTCAGTTCCCGCCTTTTGTATCCAAAAATCTATTTTCCATATCCCTTTCTTCCCACTTAAACGCAAAACTCTCTTCCCGAAACCCTAGTTCCCAAACCCGCCTTTCATGTTCCCAAATCTACCTGTCATGTTCCTAAACCCACATTTCTAAATCTCTTCTCTCGTCTTCCAATTGAAAAAAAGTTTTCAAAGCTTTAAAGAACCCACCTATACACCGCTTCGCCACCACACAATCTCCTACCACTATCTTTGATTCTACTATCAGCTACTAACTCTGATTCCGCTATCTTCCACCGTGCCGCCAGCCATCCAACCATTATCAGAGCCAGCCTCTACGCAAAGCTACAAAAGCCGCTGGTTTGGGCCATAAAAAAATGGGGCACCAGTGGCGTGTTGTAAATTTTTCATAAAAAATGGTTTGGGTTTTGGGTTTTAATTTGAAGAGAAGTAGTGAAGAGGAAGAAAGAACAATAGTCCTACATGCTAGAATATTATACAATAATCTTGCATAAGTATAGCTCTCTCATGTGGATGTTGGGGCCTTGGGGCCTCACATGTTTGCTTTGTTGTGAGGAGAGAAGTCATGCAACACCACACGCGAGCCGCCGCCGTCCGTCCGTCCGACCGAACCGAACCGGGCCGGGTTGTGTACGGGTACGAGTTTTGGGTTTCGGGTTAGGATCTCCCGTTAAGGACCCAGAACCAAAATCTCTAAATTTGAATAAAGGGCGGGAATTTGTAACGTTTTCTGAACGTTGCAAAATGGAAGGACGCGACGCTTAAATTTGAATACGTTCGCAAAAGTTGCGAACCGTTACAAACGGCCGTGATGCTTGACGAATAGACATCTCTTCACGTCTATAAATAGCAACGCCCAAAAACGTTGCAGACGATTTTCAATTCTGAACTCCTTCTTCTTCTTCTTCACTGAGCATTCCGCGACGCCGGAAAGCGTCGCTAAACGCTGCGCCATCATTGCTCTGTTTTGTTACGCTTCCAAAGTGTTGCAAACACGGAATACGTCGCAGAATTGCTCTCTTCTTTCTCTTCATTCTATTCTATATAGATTGCATCATCAGAAATCATTGCTAAGGTGTTCTTGGTCGGATCAAAGTCGTATAAACTTTGAATCCGATTTCGCTGTTATGGGGCTTCATTGAATCCTGAAAGTCGATAGTTCGATAACCCGTTTGTACCTGGTGGGGTTGAACTATTGTCTGAAAGAATCTATTCCATAGATCCTTGAAGTCGGATGTACAGCATTGTCTTCATCGCCATCGCCATCAAATTCGTCTCGAACCGAAAAATCCCCAACAAATTTCAGACAATATACTTCAACCATGGAAGGTTCGAGCACTTTACAAGTTATGAATCAGCATCTAACTCGATTGGAGCGTTTTGATGGCGACAATTTCACTCGTTGGCAAGAGACGATGAAATTTTTCCTGGTCACCATCAAGTTGTTCTACATTTTAGAAAATGACTTGGAAGAAATCCCGGAGGAAACTGATGAAGATGATGCTGCTCTAAAGGCTAAACGTGCAAAACGCAAAGATGACGATTTCCTATGCAGATGCCATATTCTGAATGCGCTATCTACCCCAGTATACAATGCTCATAGGACCTTGGAAACAGCGAAGACACTCTGGACTGCACTGGAGAATAAGTATCGCATATCTGAGGCAAGTAATAAAAAGTTTCTTATTTCTAATTTTATGGATTTCAAAATGGTCACCAATAAGTCCATAATTGGACAAGTAAGCGAAATCTTACTGTTGGTGAATCAACTTAAAGATGCTGGAATTGATCTCCCTGAATCTTTTGTTATTGAAGTTACAATTTCTAGACTTCCGCATAGTTGGAATGATTATAAAAAAAAGATGAAGCATGCGGAAACGGATTATAATTTAGACGGTTTGCAGCGTCATCTTCGTATTGAAGAAGACTCTTGTAAACACGATCTAGATGATAATCCGCAAACTGAGTCTCCTTCTAAGGCAAATAATGTTGAAATTACTGATAAATTAAAGCCAAAGAATGGGACACGGTTTAAGAAGAAAAATAATTCCAAAACCAACAACAAAAAGAAAGGTGCTTGTTATTTTTGTAACAAGCCCGGCCACTATGCCCGAGACTGCCGTCTGTGGAAGAAACAAAAAAAAGTGAATGTGGTCGAAAACTCGCTTGTGGCTGTAGTGCAAGAGGCGAACTCCATTAGTGGCAATGATAATGATTGGTGATTCGATACTGGAGCAACCATTCACATTTGCAAAGACCGTAATCTTTTCAAGAGTTACGAAAAAAATAAAGGAGAAGCCGACGAAGTTATTGGAGCAAATAAGGTTCCAAGTAAAGTTCTGGGAAAAGGCACTATAGAACTTCCTCTCACTTTTGGAAAAGTTCTTACATTAGTCAATGTATTTTATGTACCTGATATGTGTAAGAATTTGGTCTCTGGATACCTTCTTAACAAAGGAGGATTCAAGATGGTGTATGAGTCTAATAAGCTAGTGTTGTCCAAGAATGGTAAATTCATTGGGCAGGGGTACTCTTGTAACGGCATGATTAAGTTGAATCTAATAAAGAAATCTTCTGTTTATATTGTTGATTCTATTAATTTATGGCATGGTAGATTAGGACATGTTAATTATAAATAAATCTATTAGAAATATGAATAAATTAGGATTAATTTATGATTGTGATTTCAATACCATCTCTAAATGTGAAATATGTGTTCAAGCAAAAATACATCGGAAATCCTTTAAATCCGTAGAAAGGAAAACTGGTTTGCTTGATTTGGTATATAGTGATGTGGGTGACTTAAAAAGTCATATCACCTATGGTGGTAACCAATACTATATAACATTCATTGATGATTATACTAGATATGCATATGTATATCTAATGAAAACTAAAGATGAGGCTTTTGATAAATTCAATATAAAGCAGAGGTCGAAACACAATTAGAAGTTAAAATTAAAATATTACATTCAGATCGTGGTGGTGAATATTTCTCAAATGAATTCATCTTGTTTTGTAAACAGCAAGGTATAATTCACCAATGTACTGCCCCATATACACCACAACAAAATGGTGTTGCTGAAAGGAAAAATAGAACTTTAGTAGAAATGGTTAATGTCATGCTCATAAGTTCTAATTTACCTTATAACCTATGGGGTGATGCTATGTTATCTGTATGTTATATTTTAAATAGAGTACCACTTAAAAGAATAATATTTCCCCTTATGAATTATGGTTCAATAGGAAACCTAACCTAACTAGACTTAAAGTTTGAGGTTGCTTAGCATATGTTAGAAAACCAGACCCTAAACGACCAAAGTTAGGAAATAGAGCATTTAAATGTTTTTTCATAGAATATTCACTTAGTAGTATAACTTATAGATTACTTATTCTTGACACCCTAGAAGTTATAGAATCTGTAGATGTAGAATTTTTTGAAAATCAAACTATTGAGATCCTATTGAGATCATCTAGTCCAGAACCTAGTATGACTAATGATATCAATGATGATGATTATGCTCCCGCTCAAAACAACAAGGAAGTGTCAGTACCGGATAATAGTACTGAACAACGAAGAAGTAAAAGAGCAAGAATAAAGAAGGACTATAGTCCCGACTTCATTACATATCTTGTAGAAGGCAGTAAAGACGAAGTCCTTAATGTGACTAAATGTGTAATGAATGTCGATGATGATCCCAAAACTTATTCTGAGGCTATGAGTTTCAGAGATTTCAATTTCTGGAAAGAAGCTATCAATGATGAAATGAATTCCATACTGTTAAACCAAACTTGGGTTTTAACTGATTTACCTCCTGGTGCTAAACTTATAAGATGTAAATGGATATTCAAAAAAAAAGTTGAATACAAATGGATCCATTGATAAGTTTAAAGCCAGATTAGTTGCTAAGGGATATAAGCAAAGACATGGAGTAGATTACTTTGATACATATGCTCCAGTTGCTCGCATATCTTCTATACGCTATTTAATTGCACTTGCATCAATTCATATATTAGTCGTACATCAAATGGATGTAAAGACTGCTTTTCTAAATGGAGATTTAGAAGAAGAGATATATATGGAACAACTTGAAGGTTTCAAAACCCCAGGCCAAGAAAAAAAAGTTTGCAAATTAGTGAAATCTCTTTATGGCCCGAAGTAGGCTCTCATGCAATGGCATGAGAAGTTTGATAAAGTTGCACTTTCATATGGATTCATTGTTAATGATGCTGATAAATGTATTTATAACAAATCAGATAACAACGGTATTGTTATAATATGTTTGTACGTTGATGACATGCTAATATTTGGTTCCAATATAGCATGTGTGAATGGAACTAAAAAGTTTCTGTCTTCTAAATTCGATATGAAAGATCTAGGAGAGGCTGCTGTAATTTTGGGAATTAAAATTGTTAACAAAGAGGGGGAGTTATTACTAGCTCAATCTCATTACATAGAGAAATTTCTGCAAAAGTATGGTCATTACGATGACAAACCAGCACCAACTCCTTTAGATCCTAATATTAAATTAGAAAAGAACACTGGACGCACTATCTCTCAACTAGAGTATTCCAGTGTTATTGGGAGTCTTATGTATGCTATGCATTGCACTAGACCAGACAATGCACATGCTATAAGCGTATTGTGTCGATTTACGAGTAATTCAGGTTTCGAACATTGGAAAGCTATTTACAGAGTTTTAGCTTATTTGAAAGGAAACATTAAATATGGTTTATCTTATAAAGGATATCCTGTTGTAATAGAAGGATATAGTGATGCAACCTGGAACAATGTAGAATCCAAATCCAAGTCTACAACTGGATGGATCTTTACATCAGGAGGTGCTGCTGTGTCTTGGGCTTCCAAGAAGCAGACCTGTATTTCTGACTCAACAATGTTGTCAGAATTGATTGCATTAGCAGATGCATGTAAAGAAGCGGAATGGCTTAGGAATTTATTAATGGAAATCTCTTTATGGAAGAAGCCATCTCCAGCAGTCTTGATTAATTGTGACAATCAAACAACGATATACAATGTCTAATAAGATATATAATGGAAAGTCTAGACATGTGAATCTAAGACATCAAATGGTGAGACAGTTACTCAAAAGAGTAGTTATAGCTGTTGACTACATAGAAACGAAGAAAAACTTGGCTGACCCACTTACAAAGAGTCTTCCAAAGGCAATGGTTTCTATAAAGTCACAAGAAATGGGATTAAAATCTGTGAATGAAGGTTGATCATCCTTAACAGAAACTCAACTTATGTCTTGAAAAGGATAGAAAAAGTTCAATGGGTACCAACAAGTTAAGAGAATGATTATGAAACACTAAATCGATAATCCTACAATTAGTGTTGGATTCTGCAAGAACAAAGGATGAATATATATCCTTAATAAGTTTAGAAACCTTAAAAGGTGTATCGCAGAAACACCTTAATAGACTTACCTATATGAGTATGAAAGTCAGACCATTTTCTAGAAAAGTAAGACCGCTTTCTAAGTAGACTCATGAACTACGATTTAAGCACATGACCATTAACGTGCTGAGCAATACAGAACACTTTACCTAAGAAAATTAACATGTGTGATTGTTCCGGTTTTATCATTAGGGATACTTGGTTCAAGATTCGTTCATCATAAAATCTCGATAAGGCTTTGAATGGTTTATACTAAGTAAAGATTCAAATCCAAAAGATACCTTTTATTTATGTGTTGATTTTCACGATGATGCAAAACTTGATCTTAGAACTACATAGGCTTGATCCCACTTGGGTATGCAGAAAGTCACTCTAGTGATGCAGCCGTCCTAATTATTTATTTTGAAAATTAGGGGATATTGTTGTAAAATTTTCATAAAAAATGGTTTGGGTTTTGGGTTTTAATTTGAGGAGAAGTAGTGAAGAGGAAGAAAGAATAATAGTCCCACATGCTAGAATATTATACAATAATCTTGTATAAGTATAACTTTCTCATGTGGTGTTGGGTCCTTGAGACACCCACATGTTTGTTTTGTTGTGAGGAGAGAAGTCATGCAACACCACGCGTGCGCCGCCGTCCGTCCCGTCCGACCGAACAGAGCCGGGCCAGGTCGGGTACGGGTTTCGGGTTAGGATCGCAACAGTTGCGAACCGTTACAAATGGTCGTGACGCTTGGCGAATAGACATCTCTTCACGTCTATAAGTAGCAACGCCCAGAAACGTTGCAGACGGTTTTCAATTCTGAACTCCTTCTTCTTCTTCACTAAGCATTCCGCGACGCCAGAAAGCGTTGCTAAACGCTGCGTCATCATTGCTCTGTTTTGTGACGCTTTCAAAGTGTTGCAAATATAGAATACGTCGTAGAATTGCTCTCTTCTTTCTCTTCATTCTATTCTATATAAATTGCATCATCAGAAATCGTTGCTAAAGTGTTCTTGGTCGGATCAAAGTCGTAGAAACTTTGAATCCGATTTCGCTGTTATATGGCTTCATTGAATCCTGAAAGTCGATAGTTCGATAATCCGTTTGTAGCTGGTGGGTTGAACTATTGTCTGAAAGAATCTATTTCATAGATCCTTGAAGTCGGAAGTACAACATTGTCTTCATCGCCATCGCCATCAAATTTGTCTCGAACCGAAAAATCCCCAACATGGCGGAGCCTTATACATCCCCTAATAAATCGCATACTCCCTAGGATTGTGGCTCATGAAGTTCGACTTCGCTTCAATCCCTCCCCAAAACCCTAGCACATCAACTTTGCCTCAAACGACAACTCCATCCACTACTTCTTACATCTGGCTTTTAACTGGTAAATTGGAGAATCAATTTTTTTTTTGCGCTCCCAATTTGAATTGTATTGGGAGTAATGTTATTTGAGTTTATTTGAATTGAGTTTAATATTTTCTAAGTTTTTTTAGCATGTTGCTTGAACTGGTTTCAATGCATATCAAATATGAAACTGGATATGGGTAAATTTAAGGTTTGTGGTTAGAGTTTTGGTAGTTTGCTATTGAAACATGAAGTACAGTTTGCTGTTAATGATAAGGTATGGTATAGTTTGATGTTGGAGGTTGGGTAAATTGAGTTTGATGCTTCAGCTGAGTTCATCAAAAGCTCAAATGAGGTATATGAACTTCATCAGATTTGTGTTCCAAATTTTCTATACTATGTAATAATAATATGATAAAGAATGCATTATTCCTTTTAATCTAATATGCTTGAAAATAACTATATTAACATATGATATCATACATTCTAAATTTTCACAATTATTATTCTAAGCAGGCAATGATTCAACATACCAATACACTTATACAGCAGTCGAATAGAACCAATAAATTCTCACACAGGTGTATCTAAAAGCACCCAACTATGTTTTTTGTCTTAAACTTCAAACTATGATTACAACTAATACAAAAGCTTATCTTCAACCTATTAACACAAGTATGGTTGTCATAAAACTAGTAAAATTTCTCCCAACTGAAACTGGTTGTTTCACACAGTTAGCTCTTAATATGCAATTATTTTAGACTTACATGTTCTTATTCCTATTTTTGCTGGAAGCTGCAAAACCGATATAATTCTCTATATGCTTCTGTTTTATTGCTACAATGCTACTATAGTTAATTAACAGAAGAACTATGGAACTGTTATTTTATGCCCTAGCTTCTGCACCTTTTTTATATAAAACTTTTCTGCTGAAAATTCCAGAGAGCATGCCCAATGAGATGTACAACATGATTGCTCGTGTATCTGATGGAATTTATGAAGGTATTGCTTTATTAATACTGTTAAAGTTCCATTACATCTTTAACACTGATGCATAATTCAACCACGTAAATATTGCAGGCATTGAATTGGAGGGCATGATTTTTCTGGATCAACCCTTTCAGATCATATATTACGTTTCAACAATATGCCACAGGTAATTACTAGTTTTTGCAGCTAGTGTTTCAAGCAACTTGTGGCTCTTTATGTTGTTAAAACAAGATCTGTTTTTTCAATATCTCACTATAATTTCTCAAACTTAGATTAAAATGATGGTTGTACTTGGAGAGCTTGGTGGACGTAATGAATACTCTCTTGTAGAAGCTTTGAAAGAAGGAAAAGTTCAGAAACCAGTTGTTGCATGGGTCAGTAGAGCTTGTGCTCATCTCTTCAAGTTCGAAGTGCAATTTGGTCATGCTGTAAGTGCTTAAAAGATTTTACTCTTGCATTTACAGGTTCTTATGTTCCACTACACATTTAATAATCATTATTTATTACTATAAATTTTACTCACCTTAATTTATTGCTGTCATTATATATTTTTTCGATATGTGACATGTATATTGATTTTAAAAAAATATAGGTATTTAAAAACTTTGAGAAAATGTTAATTATCTATATGCGTGAACATATTATTGATTCTCTATTTTATGAGCATTACAAATAATTTCAAGAAGCAGCACACATACAACACTTTATTAGACATTGCAAATATTAATAACCTACAAGTGCATATCATATCATAGTTCGTCCACATATTGATATTTGGATATCATAGTTCAACCTAGTTACAGTTTAAATATAAGCATACTTAACAGAAAACAAAATAATGCAGACAATAAGATTGTCACATATTTTTTTCGAACTAAGAAACAAATAAATATTTGAGTTTCAGAAATGCTAAACAAATCTCAGTAGTGCATGTTAGTTATGAAATGTCAAATGTGTTTCTCTTAATTTGTTACTATGTAAACGAGATTTTATTAGGCAGAGCAAAACGTTTACTGATTTCTACTCAATATGGTGATATTGATTTCTTATTTAATCTAGTGATTTATGCTTCCATACAAAGATCTAAAGTAGATGAGTGGGCATGTTTATACTCCATGGCATATTTTGCATATACGTGTTGTTAGACATTAACACACTTTACTCAGCATCACTTGTGCTTTTTTTCCCCGCACATTTTTGAATACACACTACTTTCTTCTAATATCATCACAAAATTCATCCATCCAGCCCAAAACAGTTTATGATTAAACTCATGATTGTGAAACAGTGCAGGAATCTAAATCAACTTGGAAACTACCAAGCTCAACGAACCATGGAAACCATCCAAATCAAAGAGAAGACAAAACAAGAACTGTGTAAGTTTCATCTATGCTAGGTTCTCAAAATTCAAGCATCTCAAATATGTTTTCTTAGAATGATACTTGTAGCATGATTTCCTTTTTAAACATTTAGTCTAGATTTGTTTACTAACGCATTTTGTATTCACTGTTTTAAGCCTAGAATTAGTTTTACTTTCATCTGTATAACCTAAGATGCTCTTGGCATTAACATAGTGTACCCAGAATTATATTTTCTTTTGGCAATGACAATATGACATGCTTGTATTGTGTATTGATAAAATATGATATTGTAGTCTATTTTTCAGTCATTTTTTTCATTCTGCTGTACTAATATTGCCTGTACGATGAAATGATCATATTGTAGTGTTTCCATACGGATAAATTATATATATATTTTTTCTTCATTTTGATGTACCAATGCTGCACGAATGCTTTATTTTATTTTATTTTATTTTAATTTTGCATTTTTTAATAACCGACGAAAACCATTGCAAAATATTCTATTGCAACAGACAAAAATAGTTGTAAAAGACTGTATTGCAACGGGTTGTGGCCGTTGAATTATTTTTTTAATAGAACGGTTTTAAAACGTTGTATTTTTTTGGATCTATTAAAACATCATATAATACGACGGGCATAGGCCCGTTGTGAAACCTCTATTACAACGATATTGCTCGTTGTAAAAGAGGTATTTTGTTATGCTAGTTTTTTTTTTCTTGATACCAATCTTGCCTGCCATCTTGTTAAGACGCATTGCAACCAGGTTCGGAAGCCTAAAGGAGGAATAATTGTTTACTATGATAATGCAATGTTCTACTTCAAATTATCTCGTAGTGAGAAAAGACAACGTATTATTGAGGCTGATCCTATCCTCATTGATGAAATCTTTTTATTATTACAACCTGGAGTTCGTTTATGGCAGGGCCAAGGGTTAGGTATTATCTAAGATTGTGAGTGCCTCTTCTGTTTTGCCCAAATCTATTATCTGGAACTTTGAGGAGCGGGCCTGGCTACATATTCCATCTGAGATGCATTACTCGCCAGAGACTGACACCTTTTATGCCTTTATCAGTGATTGTGAAGGTGAGAGTAGATTTCTTACATATCACATTGTCTGTAAGGGTCTGTCCCTTACTAGGTTGGTGAGGAGAATAAAAATAATTTTTATGACGTGAGTTGGGATAAGAAATTTATTTACCCTCCAGATTCTAAAGGGTATGATCCGCATCTGCTGCACTTTTCTCTGGGTATGTTCATGTTATTGGCCCGCTTTCAGTTGTTGGTAGTGGCTGTTCTTCTTTGAAAGGTGCATAGTCTTAGTTGTTTAGCAGTTTAGGCTTCTTTTGCTTAGCTCGTGTGCTTTATTTTCTCTTTGCTTTGGGTTCCTTGAGCCCGTTTAGCTGTTATGTGCATGTGCAGAACACTTGTTTTCTCCATTATTTATACAGTGGCACGGCCTGCTATAAAGCCGGTTAGCTTTGGTAAATTTTTTTACAAATGTAATCTTACTATATAAGAGAGTAGGTGCTAATCAATTGAAATATTTCAAAACTATTTCATTATTAAATTGTTTTTTAAAATCGTTTTTAGGGTTTTTGCTAATAGATTAAATACTAAAATGAATGATTTAACTGATAATACCTAAACAGCATTTATTAAAGGTGGAAATATCACAGATGGAGTAGTTATAGTTTAAGAATTTATTACTTACTGCTGTAAAAATAACATCATTTGTATGCTTTTAAAACTTGATTTTTATAGAACTTTTGATTTAATTGATTGGGTTTCTCTTGAGAATTTACGAATGGCCAGGGGTTTCAATGCAAGATGGGTGTGATGGATTATGTCTTTATTAAAACCGGTAATTCAAGTATTACAGTTAATGGTATAATAGGAAATAAAATTCAATTGAGATGTGAACATAGGCAAGATAATTCATTGTCTCTTCTCTATTATTTAACATAGTAGATGTCTTTGTTAGGACTATCAAGTTGGCCACTAGTAATAGAATGTTAGACAACAATGTAGGAAACGAGATCATAATAATGATTTTTTTTGTTATCCAATTTGCGGATGATACTATGATTTTTACGCCACATTTGCCTAAACACATTATTTCACTTAAATTCATTTTATATAGTTTTAGACAACTATTCGGATTAAAGATTAATTTTGATAAAAGTTCAATGCTAGTATTGAATGACAGATAATATAGAAAAACAAGTCGCATCGCATATTGAATTGAAAAACGATGAAATTCGCCATAGAATATTTAGGAATTTTTATAAGGCCATAAAAACTAAATACAATGATTGGATAACTTTGATAGATAAAATTAATATTTTCCAAATGAAATTGTAAATATTTATCAAGGGTAGGTAGAATAGTTTTCATTAGTTCAATTTTATCTGCATTACCTATATACTGAATGTCGTTTTAGCTATTTCCAAAGTGGGTAATTGATAAAATAGATAAAATTAGGAGAGATTTTTACGGAGTGAGGATAATCCAAACAACAATTCTAAGTGTCTTATTAAATAGGAAATGGTTTGTAAGTCTAAAATGAGAGAGGATTAGGAATCATAAACTTATATAACTTAAATATATCCATATTAGGAAAATGGCTATGGAAATTTAACGGTAATAATGAAAATTTTCCATGGAAGGAAATAATATATAATCAATAGTATTGTGGTACATTTAATCGGTACCACACTACTATTAATAACGAGTATGAACCCATGCTACGCATATGGGGGTTAGTATACAATTCTATTAATGGTGTATTTTTAGATTTTAAAGTATATGAAGATGAAAGTACAAAGTAAATTTTTAGATTAATTTTTTTGTAGATACTACTAACAAAAATGTGTTGATAAATCTACTTATATAGTCTTAGAGCATATATATAGAGTATAATTAATATTTTAGAGCATAATGCATTTATATAGAAAACATACATCAACTATCGGTTGTTCCTAACTTTGTAAGCACTATATTACTAAGCTTGTCATTTAATTAATTTTCAAATGTAATTTGCATTAGTTCAACATAGTTTTATCCTATCTTTAACATATAAATCTAAATATGTGCATAGTTTTGTTTAATAATAGTGTTTTAAACCTAGAGTAGATAAATTATGCTCGAAATGAGATAGTATTTAAATTTGGCTTAGTGAAACAATATTTTCATTATCACACATTTTGATATTAGACTATACTAATTAAATTAGCAAAAATATATATTAGTTTTGAAACATCATGTACTTTAATACATATATTATAATATGACATAAGAAAATGTATAAAATGAGCAGTCAAATTTTGTATCTTCTGTATCTAGAGTATCATTTTAGTTTAAAGATCATGCAATAATTTGTTAACTAATAATTATGTATGTAGCACCCGTTGTATTATTGTTACTATACGAAGCTTCTTAAAAAACATGAGTGGTTAATTATGCATACTCCAACGTCGATGATTCCAACTAATTAAACATTAGCCTTATTCGTTTCAACTAGTATGAATAAGAGCTACACAACATGATTTAATAAATGTATATTTTTGAAATATACAATGAATTAAAATTAAAAATTAGTTTTAATCCATCAAAAAATAAAATGTTATATTAAACTAAAAGTGAATACCAATTGGTTAGCAATAATGGGAATGAGGATGATTTAGTGGATAATTATAATTTTAGGTTAGAGGTTGGAGGTTGTGGTGTTTACGGACAAATTCAATTAGAGGTTGGACAAGAAGTTTTTATGTAATGTATATTATATATATATATATATATATATATATATATATATATATTCCATGATTATTAATTTATTCTCAATTATTGTATAGTATTGAATAGGAAGTATTATCAATTATTTACAAAAAAATTCAAGAAAAATAGGAATTACATCCGACTTATCTCAAAAGAGTCGAACATGATTAATACACCTTGTAAAAACACTACATTTTTTAAGTCCCAACGCGAATCATTAAATCGTCGATGTATCGATTATGTTAGACTTATCTAAGATAAGTCGGACATAATTCTCTCTAACATCTTTTTGTTTAGAATTTTCGGTGTCCATGTACATGAGGACTTAGTACGTAGCTATTTCCTAAATAGATTAAATATTAATAAAAAAAGAATTAATTGTGATAATTCTCAAATTAGTTTGAATCGAAATCAAATGGAATTAGCAACAATTTATTCCTATTTAACACAATCCCTTCTGTTTGAAGTTAGCATACTTGTAAACATTATTATTAACCCATCTTCAATTTGCAATGATTTATAAACATCTCCATACTGCAAAAAAATCAAAATAATATAGCATAAAGAATCTTTATTGAAAATAAAAAATAATTGCTAAGATGTTCCATTAACTCTCCAAGTATTCAGTGTTAACCATGCATTAAATAGGAAAATATGTTCTACTTATGTACATTTCATAGTCAATGAATCATTACTATAGAAAAATGTATTACCGTAATTCGATTAAATGAACAATATCTAATATTATAAAAATAAGTCTAGGTTGTGTATAACAAAATAAAATATTTAGATAAAAATTATGTTTATATAACGCTTATTTAGAACTAAACTTTCAAATACTTTTCTCAAAATGCAATATAGAAATTTATTATTTGACTATTCTTTTACTTCACGGATGATATTTTTCCGACTTGATTTTCTTAAAATACTTATAGTTCAAAATGGAAAATATGTCAACTTTTCTCATATTATACTCAATTAAAGCTTCTTTGATGTACATGTGTTAGTAAACCAATTATGCCTTATAAATTTACGAAGGAAATGAAATTCATGATCGTACTAAACAAATACAAAATAGATTAGAGAATTTATTATGTATTGATTATCTTCGATAAAAACTTAAAAAACTAAATGCCATAAATATGATCGTATTAATTTTCAAAAAATTTGATTGGGTTCTATTATAACATCAAACAACAGAATTATAAAATAAACATGTTACCAAATTATCAAATTAACAAAATTACACAAGCTTTATATTGAGTTTAATTTTTTTTGAAATAAAGCAATTAGCTTTAAAGCTAAAAATATTAAAGGAGCTAAACCTACCATTATTTTCGAAAATGAAAGCTTAGATGGAAATTAGTAGTTGACCTATAACCGTTTGACCTGTCTTTTATATCTAGAGTAACATTTAGGTTTATAAATCATGCAATAATTTTTTGAATAATAATAACGTGTATAGTACTATTAGGCCTTTTCAAAAAACTTGACTTATTAACTATGCATACTCTAATTTTGATGGTTCCAACTACTTGAACACGATCCTAATTTGTTTGAAAATGTACAAATAATATGAATAAGAGCTATACAACATGTTTAATAAAAGTATAGTTTGGAGATATACAATTAAGTAAATTAAAAATTAGTCATAATCCATCATAAAAATAAAAAATTATATTGACTAAATTTGGACACTAATCGATTAGGATTAATGAAGATTAGAAATTAATCGTTCTCTAACAATAAATTTCAATAAAAGAGAATTAGTTGTAATAATTCTCAAATTAGTTTGAATTTGAAGTAAATGAATATTATCAATTTATTCCTTTTAAATGCAGTTGTTTCCATTTGAAGTTAGTTTACTTGTAAACATTATTAGTAACACATCTTCAATTCGTAATGATTTATAGACAACTTCAAATTGCAAAATAAAATCGAAACAATATAGCATCAAATAATCTTCATAGAAAATAAAAGTTGAGTGCTAATATGTTCCATAAGATAACCAAGAATTCAGTTTTAATCATGCATTAAATAGGAAAATGTGTGCTATTTATGTACATTTCTTGGTTAATGAAGCATCACCATAGTAATATATATTATACCGTAGGATAATTAAAATGGATAATATTTCATATTATGAAAATGAGTCTAGGCTAAGTATAAAAAATAAAATAGTTAATTAAAAATTAAATTCATATAATATCTTTTTAAAACTAAATTTTCAACATAAATTTACATACGCTAGACTTAGCAAAAGTAATATTCATATATTTATGTTTTTTTCTGAAATACGACATAAAAATTTATTATTTGACCATTCTTTTACTTCATGGATGATATTTTCCCCAACTTGATCTTCTTGTGCACATATGTTTAAAAATAGAGAAACATTAGTTTTGTCTCAGATTATACATAATTTAAGACTGATTGGTGTACATGTGTCAGTAAACTAATTATGCTATTAAATACAAAGGAAATAAAATTAATGATCGTACTAACGAAACACAAATCAGATGAACGTCGATGTAAATATAAAACTTGAGAACTAAAAAATAGTTTAACATTACATATCAAGGATTTTATAAAAAATAATATAAATAATGGTATATTAATCAATCCAATAACCTTTTGCAGAATATAAAGAAACCAAGTTGCTAATGATACAAATTAAAACTAAAATGATAAGAAAGTATAAGATTTTTTCTAACTTTATTTTTGTATATACTTAAAAGTTAAAAAAAATCAACTTTACCTCTTGTATTATAAAAAGTTTAAGATTATTTTACATTTATATGTTAGCAAGCCAATTATTCCCTATAAAATAAATAAATGAAATAAAGATCATAATTAAACAAATACAAATAAGATGAATGTCGATCTAAATAGAAAGCTTAAGAATAAAAAATAGTCAAGCTTCATGTATTATAGAATTTAGAAAATATAACTGAAGACTATGTGATATCTATGTATTAATAAATCAAATAATCTTCTGAAAATTTAAAAGAGACCATATTCATATCCATACAAATTATAATAAATATAAGACGAAAACAACTTTTTGGACACAAAATTTGAAGTAAAGATCTGTAATAATATATTAGAGCTAAAACAAAAAATTCAACCTTAAATTAAATGAAAATAAAGATAATAAAAGAAAAATCAAACTTTTTAATCCAGTTTGATAGATCAGTAAGCATGATTTTTTGGAGGCATTTAGACAATTTTTCCATGAAAACTACAATATTGAAAACAACAGACAAAAACACAATCTTTGCAAAACATGATTAAAATAATAAATTTTAAAATGAATAGAAATTAAAGAACTAATGATGAATTCAACCAAATTATAGTTAGATAAAAAAATAAAGAGATTGGCTAAAAACTATTTTGATAGAATTTTTAAGTTGATTTTGATTGGAATTAGATATTTTAGTTTTTTTTGAATTGTAGCATACATATGAAACTGATATACGGAAAGAGATAACATATCGAAAAGAATTTAAATAGGAGGAAAATAAAAAAATGATAGGAAACAAATAAAGAATGAAAAAATTGCAATGGTAACATGAAGAAGAGGAAGAGCTCTCTGCTTGATTACAAAGAAATAAAGTACATGAGAGTATTTTATCAAAAGGAATAAATATAACATTAATTGCTATGTTAATGATGATAGTTTTGTGGAATATAGATAATTTTTTAGGGGTCTAAAAGGAAAATTATACCAAAAATTAAGGGAAATGCACTATTCAATTTGAGGGTGAATGAGAGATAAGAATACCAAAAGTTCTATATTCTCTTTCTTATATAATAAAATAGATATGAATAATGTATCTCACTTTTGGAAATCGATAATAATAAATTTTGATACTTATATATTATATAATACCCCACACCCCTTAGTACACCCAAAAGAGCACACTTAAAGGCATGTTGCGCTGTAGTATAACTAAAACTAGTAGAGACTAAGATTTACAGGACAAAAATATATAAACAGTGGAAACAGTTATGATAATAATAATTTATTTAGAACAAAACTCAGAATTACTTTATAAATCAAATAAGTCGTCAAATACCAAATACATCAAATATCAAAATAACCATATGTGGCTTGCGAAATAAAATCCATAGTATCAGTAATATCAGAGTACAATACATCTCTCACAAAATGCCAGCTCAACAAAAAGAACTTAAAGCTGAAACTGAAGAAAAGAAATACACGATAGAATCTCCTTCGAAGAAATCTCCAAATGCCTACAGTCTACCGCCCCTGGCCCTGATTGCCTATGGAGGAAAAGGGGAAAATGGAGGAGTGGGTCAGACTAAAAATCTAGTGAACGATAGCAATTACTAGAATCTTTAAGCAAAGTAAAAGTAATAGACTTTACAACAGTTCTAGTATATAAAAGGAAACAAAGGAAATAAAGAGAAGGAAAAGGCTGGAAATAAATACGAATTAACTAGATCAACATAATTGATTAACTTTAATTGTTTGCACTTGTTTTTGATAGCTGCTTAGATTAGGCTGAATTCCTAACACTATCCTTTGATCGGCCTACTACTCCATAAAATCTACTATGGACCGGAAGCTAAAGCTCCCTCGCAGTAACATTGGTGTCTACGAAAGACACACACTAAGTGCTTAGAACTCATAACGATTACTGAGCACCCGAATGGAATTTGCACGCGTAACCGCCGCAATGCTCATGTTTCCTATTGTTCCACCTATTGGGTCTTCTTATTACCTCAAGCGCTAGCATAAGCGTGCCCCTCGTCTCACTTCAGGATTATATGAGATACTTCATCTCACTTCAGGGTTATGTGAGACACCTCGTTTCACATCGGGGTTATGTGAAACACCATGTCCATAGAAATAATAGGGGAAATGCTGTTGGTACTGGTCCGTCATCCAAACAATATCTAGTTGCTCCCCTTGCCCAAATCCCTATGATTTGGACTTCTACTTATTGACCATTTACTACTGTTATTAACATAAGCCTGCCCCACGTCTCACTTCAGGATTATGTGAAACACCCTATCCATAGAAATGTGGGAATGTTATTTGGTACAGGTCCTACTTTAATTCTTTTCTTATTAACTTAGATAAATTATTTAAATAAACCTTTATTTTTGTTCTTACTATCTGTACTTATTAATTTATCCTAAGTCTTAAAATAAGCCTCACTCTGTTATTTCTTATTATAACCTACGTTATAATCATGCTTATTACTTAAACCAAGGTCTAAGTGTAAAAATAAGCTCCTTTCATCTTATACTCTTTTTAGTTATATTTCTAAGTTATAACTAGGCCAATTATCTTTTATTAGTCCAATTCTAACATCAATATCATAATTATGCTTAATTTCAGTCTTACTTCCATTTATATTACAGTCTTCACAATTTACATCTTATCTTCCATTATTTTAGTATTTTTATAATTTTAATCCATATTCACATTTAATCTATTCTAATCATACTCGAAGAAGAAGGAGAAATAAAAGAAAACTGAAAATAGAAGAAAATCCAAAGCGTAGGAAAAAGATGTAAATAACGCATAAATAACAGTAAATAAATTAAAATACTATAAACAAACTATAAATAAATGGAAAAGCTATAATTAACAGAAATAAACTAAAATTAACTAAAAAGAATATTTAAAAGAAATAGACTGAAAATAATTCTAAAAGCTGTAAATAAACTACTAAAAAGGTTATTCCAAAAATCGTAGTAAAACTACAACAATTGGAAACCCTATTATTTTAAATTACTTAAAGAAACCTAAAATAATTACAATCACTCACCTCTGGTCCTTAGCTCTTTCCTTTTGGCCTTCCCAGATCTACTTGGGGTTGATAAAATATTTTAATTTAAAATGACTTTCTCCTTGGAAAATTATTTCGTTTAGGGTCCTTCCTAAAAAGGTGAACCCAATTGGAGAAAGTTTAAAATGAGAAAAAGTGTTAGGCCTAGGGTTCTATTTATAGGGGTAGAAGTGGATCTCAGACCATTGTATTTGAGGATTGAATAGGATGCAACCATGTCATAGGTTGAATAGGAGCCGCCGGATGCCAGAATGGAAGGACCAGATGAGCTGAAAAAATGCAAATGGCGACTAAAATTCGCTGCCGAACGTTACTGGACGAAGAAAATTTCCTTCGTCCATAACCCAAGACGAGTTGACTGCCCCTTCCTCTAGGTCGACCGACCGGTCGACTTAGGGCACGGTTTGGTCGACCTCTCGGTCGACCTAGCCCAATTAATTATTATTATTTTTCCTTTTTTTGTTTAATTTGTAACTCTCTCATATTAACTTGGATTTTAACGTTCTATATATTGAAATTGACCATAAAATTACCACGGACACAATGGTGAAACTCCTGTGGCTTAATTTTGATAAATTCACAAAGTTATTTTATTATTTCATTAATTCGTTAACCAATCATTATAGCTTAATTTTTGGGTTGTTACATATTAGGAATTAATAATATAGTGCATCAGGGAATAACACTTCATTTAGCATGACTATTGGATAACACTTGTTCTATTCAAAGTGAAATTTCGAGAGCTATACGAAATATGCAATTTTAAAAATGTACTGACTTCAAAAATTTATAGGCCAAACATAATTTTTTCTTGGGAATTTATTTTAGTCATATGCTAGTGGAAAATACTTTATCACAATTTGCATTATTGTATGCTAAGCTACATGGATAATGAAAAAGACATTAAAATATGATGTTTGGATAAGAGCAAAAATTATAAATCTCATTCATTTTATAAATTTTTCGAGGGCAAAATTAAGCATAAGTACCTTTGGAAAGTTAGTATTCCACCTAAAGCAAAAGTGCATGTGTGCTTAATCTTACAGGAGGAATTGAATGTATAGAACTTTTAAAAAAGAAAAATATATTTAGCGATAAAAACTACCACTTCTGTAATAAAAAAATGGAAAATATTATAAATTTATATTTGAATGTAATATAACCAGATTTATTATTTTAAAAGTTCTCAATTTGTTTGATTTTAATATTGCTAATAGAGATATTATTTTTGAGTTATATTGGAATAGTCTTAGATTTTATTATAAGGGTGGTTTTTACTTGACATTATTTACACAATAACATGTTGGTATATTTAAAAAATACCAACAAGCGTTTAATAATATAAGTATTAGTTTGGAAATTCTAATATATGTAATTTCTCTATTTAGTTTTGATTGGATTTCAAATCCTAGCTGAAAATTAAATAATAATTTGAGTTTAAAGAGTTTTTTTGAAATAAAGTCTCGTATTGATTTTTTAAAGGATAAAATCACTCTATAATAGAAAAAATAGTAATGAATTAAATTTAGCTTCCCTGAACACCTTTACTAATGACACATTTGATACTTCCCTATTATTAGGTTATAAGCTTTGAATTAGAATTCTCGTTAATTTGTTTATTTTTATGTAATTGGATTGTATCATACAATTTATTGTTTCTTACTCAGGTTTAATCATAACATTGCTTGTTTTTTGTATTAGATTAGTATATTTTTATTTTTCATATATATGTGTGTGTGTGTGTCTGTATTTTGTATATATATATATATATATATATATATATATATATATGTATGTGGATGTGTATGTATATAATATGTGTGTATAAATATAAACACATACATATATGTATTGGTCTTATGCTAATGATGTAGTCTTTTTGCTGTTTAGATATGCTCATTGAACTGGGCGGACTCAGTTGACTTTGAAGATAGATCACTAATCATATTAGTGGATTATAGTGCTGTATTATTTTACTATGGACCTTATGTAACACCCCTTAAAATGGGAATAATAGCCACACATCACGGAAAAACACTATGAAGTGGGTGCTTATATACCAAAGCTTTCACCTCATAACAATGTCGAGACCTTTTGAGGAACAAAACCCCACAACTTGGCTTGGCCCATGAGGCGGTGGTGACTAAGTTGGGGACAATATCTGCTTTAGGTGAGGTGTGGGCTGTTACAATGGTATCAGAACCATATCCAGCCGGAATTACGGTCTGTATGTGTTACAACAACGACGCCTAGGTGGTGTTGTATGCATGAGCCAACGAGGGCATTGGGCTCTAAAGGGGGAGAATGTAACACCCCTTAAAAATGGGAATAATTGTCCCACATCGCAGAAAAACGTTATGAAGTGAGTTTTTATATACCAAAGTCTTCACCTCATAACAACGTCGAGGCCTTTTATGGAACAAAACCCCACACCTTGACTTTGCCCATGAAGTGGAGGTGACTAAGTTGGGGACAATATCTGCATTAGGTGAGATGCGGGTTGTTACACCTTAGCACTCTAGGATTGGAGTTTTTTTATCTTTATTTCATGTTGTATGAGGTGGGTATCGCTACCTATCAAGCATGTTGATAACTTCATTTTCTAGTACAGAATAAAATACACGAGTGTTCTCCTCTTCTAATAGAGGATCACATATCACTCATTTTTTTCAAAAAATCAATTAATAAATTAAGTAATATATCATCATGCTTTTGCTAAAGCCTCCAATATCAACAAACCCAATACCAAATCGTCTGAAATTGTGCCAGGAGTCCAACGGAAGGAACCGTTCATGAATCGAAGTTCATATGCAAGAGATATGATGATTATAATGTACACAATTTAAGATATAAACATTAAATAAATCGAATGGCAATTTCATAACTACCATTCTCTACAAATCACTTATGAACCCATTTTCATGTGCTGAACTCCCATATCGCGGATTTTGACCATCGTTTGACTCCTCGTTTGGCCGAATTAGGTTCGCCGATCATCGGCGTTGGAGCAACGACCACAAGAACAACCCATCACCACCCTCCATATTGTTTGTGATGCTACCTAGCTACCCAAGCTATTCCGCCATTGTCAATGGTTATAGGCAATTTCTAGCTTATGTTGACCCCTATTTGAGCATCTGAGACTACCTTTGCTCTCCCATTGTTAAGATCTACTAATCTTGGCCTTCAATTTTATCGATTAATGCTCCCTTCGAAAAATCCTAATTCAATATCTCGGGTTCCGTCTCGAAAACGAAAACTTTCCATTGGTTTGCCTTGTTGAGAGCATCACAATGGTATATTATTCGATATTGTTTGGACATTTTTAAATTTAAGTTAATTTCTATTTAGAGATAATCATATGCCATTAGCAGCTGCTTAGTGGATTTTAGGATTAGACAGAAAAATGAAGACAGAGGTGACGGCTGGTTTCGTAGCTTCATTTATATAGCCACTTCAGCTAGGTTATGGACCACGTATTTGGTTTGGCCTAAAAACGGCTACATATGTTATTTAAAATACTATATCGCTTTTATTTCGCAAACCATAACTCCAAATCCATCAAAATTATATATCAAGTTGATCAGCTTGGAATGACCTTCACAATGGTTATAAATATGATATGCAATTCACTTATTAATTAAAAATCCATTTTTAATTAGTTTAATATTAACAGCGTTAAATATTTGGGTCAATATACACGTATTTGTTAAAGGAAGAATTGATCCGGCTAAGAGAAATGAAAGCCAAGAAGAAGCTTATAGTTTATTGTAAAATACATGGGGAGAAATATCCATCATATATTTAACTTATTATGAAAATATACAATTTATATTCCCATACATCTTCATTCCTCTCTCTTCAGTTGAAAAATACTTGACCAATTCATATATCCTCATGCTCTCCTTTTAATATTATCAAATTAGTTTAAAAAAATATGAAGAAATAAAAATAATAATAATTACAAACCTTTAGTTTGAACTCGATCTCCTGAAAACTCTTTAAAACTATAAATTTATAAGGAAACCTATCAATATCCATATTATCTTATGTTATTAAAGTTTTAGATGAGATGAAATAATGAAGCTTATATTGAAAGTTAGATGAATCTCCTCCATGATAGTAGTTTTTTGTTAGGAGATTATAGTTTAGAATTCGAAGATACAGAGAAGAAAGGATAATGTTTTAAAAAGGGAAATTGAGTTTGCAAATAGAAAAGAGAGAATAAATTATAGAGAGGGAAATTCACTACTTAAAACGTTATTTTATGGACCTAGAGTTTGGGTTAGTTCAAGAGAGGGACAAAAATAATGGAATAACGAGTTTAGTAAAGGGAAAAATGGATTCAAATAGAATTTATCAAATTGACTACTAGTTTGAAGTTTTAAGCATGGCAATTTTTTTTTTATTTGTGTAGAAGTTGAGTGCATAATAAAGCTAAGGGTTGAGAACTCAATCCTATCATAAAGGCTCATTTTTTATCATAGCTTTAGTACTCAAAGAAGCAAGTTCACCACCATCATCATTACATGGTTCATAAAATTTTGCAATTTTGTATTTTGTGTTACTTTTTAACATGTTCGCTTAGTTTTTAGATGTGTAGCGGCAAACGAGCTTTGACTTCTATATCTTGTCTAATCAATCATAGGTCTGAACAGATCTGATGAGTTCATGGCGCTCTTGTTTTTGAAAATTTTGCAGATTTGAATTTGAGAATCAGATCTTTTTTTTGGTAGTCAATTTTTATTCAACTATGATCTAGCCATCAACATTACAGGTTGTTCATAAGAAGGGTTGGATAAAGAAGGATTAGTAGATGTATGGGTGGCTGATGGAGTAGAGCAGCGAATTGTTGCGACGAAGGAGAGAATAGTTTATTTGAATGATACTTACTTATCATATTTTTTTTGTAGAGTAAACAAAAACATACATAATTTTAGTTCAAATATGTGTGTGAGTGTGTTTTGATATAAAATAAGTATATGCATGAAAAATGTAATTTTGACATAACTTAATATGTGTATATATACATATATGTGTGCATATACATATATGCATTATTTTGATACATATACATATATGCACATATATCAAACTTACATATAGATATACATATATATATATTGTAAACTAAAAAAACTGTTTATTTTTGTCTTATGGATTTTTAATAATGTATTTTAAATTATTTAATTTTTGTGGCGATTCTATTATATTTACCGGGCAAAAAATTATGCTTATTGTGCATTATTATACAATGTCAAATGTCAATAGGAAAAATATTTGTAGTGTAACTGCATATAATCGCGTTGCAATTATTCTGCATGATATGTCGTGGTAATTTTATTATGACATAGAGAGGTAATGCACGATTGTTATATTGCATGGTAAATAACTACACGATAATTATTCTGCATGGTACGATAATTATTTTGTACAGTAAATATTTGTACTTTTTGTATACATTTGAGTCGAATATAACGTTCATAAACTATTTAAGGAAATGTTATATTTGACAACAATTGAGAAGAATTTTACATAAACTTACCAATGGATACTCGAAAATTCTAAAATTCTTCATCCTCTGTATCATAAAATATATAAATATGTGATATCAAAAAAGGATATGAATGTAGATACTGAGATATTTGCATTTCAAAAATATTCATCCAATTTTGTCAAAATTATAGTTTATATTGTGTGTATTTTAGTACAATAAAAATATATATTCATTGTTTAATAATTTATATTATATGCGTTAATTTATATAAATTGCTCAAAACAATTTGCTATCATTGTATTTGTTTATTTTTCATACTTTCATAATCAGCGGGATTGGTAAAACATTTATCTTATACCAAAATTATTGATATATGTTTCTTGATTTATTGATTGCAAGCAAATACGATAAATATCTGATATTAGTCTATATTAGTATATATCCTTTATTTGTTTACATAAACCATCCAAAATATGTGAAAAAGCCTTATCTATAATTTACTTATTTGATTTTCTCATTATCATCCAGTTTACTCTAATAATTATTTTCGGTCTAAATCAAAGAAATTATTTTAATTAAACATTCTAAAATACGACAATCAACGATAGTTATCCAACCAAGGCAAAATACATTCAAAATACTGTAAAAATTAAACTATCATCCATAGAACATATCAACAAATATGATTTTTCATCAGTAATTATGGATTTTATGATTTAAAGTTCAATTAATTAAATTAAATAATTCATACCAAGATACTTTTGCTAATAGCCTCCAATTCCAACAAACCTAGTGCTAAAACGTCTGAAACTGTACCATGAGTCCAACAGAAGAAACTAATGTAAGAGTTATAACAATTATAAGGTATACGATTTAAAATACAGAAATTAAATAAATAGAATGGCAATTTCGTAATTATCCTTCTTCAAAATCACGTACGAACCCATTTTCACATCTGTCAACCCCCGTAAAATTTAATTTTGACCACCATTTGAGACCTCCTGTGTAGCGATCCATAAATTTTAGTACTTTATTTATATATTTAATTAAATTTTGTGGAATTTTAAACAATAGGATTTGAAAATAAAAATTTATTATTTGAAATACGTCCATTTAAACATAGCAGCCGGTAAATTTTCATCTAAAAATATTGAAGTTTATTTTATTGTATAATTCTATTTCAATTTAAATTAGTTAATAATTGATGATAATAAATCAATTTCCAAACGTGAAATATTTTTCTGTAGAAAAATTCTAAATCATCTTCTGAGCGAGACGTCAATTTTCGTTTCATCAAATTCGGACTTCTGTAGCTCCGTCGATCTTATTTTTCTGCGTTTTGCTGCATTTTTCCGCTAGTAGAAATTCAAATTTTTATAATTCAATCGTATCACTGATATCTGTGTACTATTTTGATCGTTTCATCGTGTCGATATCTACGGTATATTAAATTCTGTGTTTGAGGTCTGGTACGCGACAGAAACAATAAAGCGGTGCGCCGTATCGCTAGCGTAAATTTTGACCGTTAACTTTCCTTTGCTTTTCTAACTTCAGCGTTCAGCCCACGCAATATAATAAATTGCTTTAATAATTTCATTTGCACGGAATCAAGGGACACCACTATTACAATTGCTTTATTTTTCTGATCGTTCAAAATTTTATCGGTGACAAACCCATGAAAAGCTTACCTTTATTATTCCCTGCATTTTCGTGTGTGACTTTACCATACCCCTGTTTCATGTTTATTTCGTTGCATCTCATTTACATTACCTCTCTGTGTCCTTTCATCTCAACATTTATGTTATATAAGTTATATATAACTTTGAAAGTCAGAACTGTTCCATTCCTCTTCCCACCTCCTTAATTTTTTATGAAGCCATGATATCGGTTTTGGATCTGAAGTTTGCTCATTCTTTTTCCCCTCACCTTCATCTCGACAACCTCGCCACCATCACCACTCACCCGCATAAATTCCTCCAACCTAAACTCCTCACCCCTCCGAGCCGCGCCAGGCTTCGCTCACCCTGTTTTCCACCACTACCGAGACCCCGGCCCTCGCACCTGAACCTGAACGACAGCCAAACCCCTACCGAGCTTCTCCTCAAGCCATCGTAGTAAACCTAAGCACATCTGCAGACCACACACTCCGACCCACCGCCTCAATAGCCAAGCCTCCCGCCTTCGCCTAACCTCACACGCTCATTCCGATCACTCGAGATAGGCACGCTACCCGAGCTTTCCTCCCCTCCTCCAGCTTACGCCAACACCACCTGTTTGGCCCTGCCCCATTTCTCATGACCTCCACCGTGTTTCCGCCTTCCTCTACCATGCGTGAACATCCTTTCACTTGCTCTATTCCTCACTCGCATCCCCCTCTCCCTCTTGCTCGACCTCAGCAACCGCCGCTCCCTCTCCTCCGCCCCACTTTCTTCCATCCCCACGCGCCGCTCTCTCCTTCATCCTTTTATACGTGGGTGTTGTATAGCATATGAGCATTGGTTTGAGGCTTTATATATATATTTTTCTAAGGTGAGTGCATATGTTTTGTTAAAGCACAGTTTTTTTGATAAGATTATATATATATTTTTGCTTATGTTGATAGCTGGCGCATATAGTAGTTGCATACAAGTTACAATTGCGGTTATATATTTGTGCATATATATTGAGTCTAGATTGTTTGGGTGTGTGTGTGTATAAGTATACCTTGTGGCAGCATGCGTACAAATTGCATTCATGTAGTTCAGATATGTTTTTCTCTATTTGTTATATAGTGTTTACATCTAAGTATGTGGAGTTTGGTTCTATGTATACTAGTTATGTTGTTTTGTTTATATCATATATATTGCATTTGCTGTGTACAGTAATATGATGAGTCTGGTATATATATTTCGATCTAAGAATTGGCATATGAATTGTAAGTCTATTATGTATATTAATTCACTCAATAATTTAAAGCTGTAGATTTCTTTTATCTTAAGTTAGTCGTACATATAGGTATGTCACCTTGTTGCATAAGTGAGAATTATTGGATATATATATATATATATATATATATATATATATATATATATATATATATATATATATATCCATTTGTTATACCGTAAGTATATGTATATATAATGTTATGATTTTGGGTAAGTTCACAGCAAGGCATATAGGTTAGCATACACATTATATAACAGTGTACAGTATTACATATGATCTTAAGTATATATAGGTGCTGCTTATCTGTTGCATCTATATTGCTGAAAAGAATGTTATATGAGTTATTGATTGTATAGTAAAAATATTAGTTACATATATAGCAGTATATTATATTATGAATGTACCGTCTATATATATATATATATATATATATATATATATATATATATATATATATATATATATATATATATATATATAACATTTTCAAGGAAAATTATACATGTTATATTGTTTGCATGTAATATAGCTCTGTGTATATATACATAGATTTATAGGGGTTTGGTTTGGTTTGTAAATAGCAATCTTTGATCTATGTGTTTTAATTTTAATTTGTATTAAACAAAAACACACACACACACACACATATATATATATATGCTTAACGTTTTATATATGAGTTTTAAAAATTCAATATTGATTTTTGGAAGTGAATGTCATATATATTGTTGAATTTATATCAAGTGAACTTTTATTCATTCACATCGACTCATAATCACCAGCTCAGCTTTGCTTCGATCATCGAACTCGTGCCCATAGTGCTTTGCTTCGAAATTCATGCTCAGATTCGTGACTCATCTCGTTACCGTTCGTCTCTAACCTCGAAAGGTGAGCAATCACTCACGATTAACGTTCTTATATTTATTAAATTTGATTTCAATTGAAACGACAATTGAAATATGCTGGTGTAGTTATTTAAATTGTTATATCTGCTGTTATCTGTAACTGTTTACCTGTGGGATATGACACAATATCCTGTTGTTTATATTATATTGTTATTGATGATATATGCCTGCTATTATTATTATTATCATATTTGTTGTCACTCTGCAAGTTCCCTGTTAGTATAAAATCACTATGGGTTGAAACGATACATACCCGAACGGACTTTAGAATGGGAGAAAATCGTTATTGGTTGAAATGATAAACCCAAACGATTTTCGTTGAAATTGAATTTAGGATTGCGGGTCGAAATGATATCTACCCGTATATATATTTAAATTACGGATTGAAATGATAAATATCTGTATCACTTGACCATAGGATAGGAAATATATACAGACACCGCTGGTCCATATATATAAATGTTTGGAAAATAATTTCTATGGTTTTGGAAAGAAATATATGGTTTTTAATAAATATTGGTTCTTAAAATATTATATATAATGGTAATTATATATATATATATATATATATATATATATAGATTTAATAATAATATTATTGAGATTGATTTAATTCATATAATATGTTTAAGTAGTTATGCAAATATATATTCCAAAATAGATTGTGTAATAATTTGAATAAATTAGGGCTATTTAAATAATACTGAATTTATTAAGTGAATATCTCAAGACTAAATAATAATGAGATTAAATCGAGATCTATAGGAAACTGTTAAATTGAACTTTGAAATGTTGAATATTAAAGCTTTGAAATATATTGGGATGTAAATGGTTAATTTGTGATTCAGACTAGTATTTGAAATTAATAAAGGTTGAAATTGTTATTTAGAAAACTGAATTGAATGGAAATTGATAAATTGAGATTGAATTTAAATTTGATGGGAAAGTCGAGTAGATTTTGAAGCGATTTAGGAAATTTGACGAAACTACAAATACTTTACTTTGAAATTATTATATATATATATATACACACTATTTGGGAAATAGATATATTTGAAATAAAAATGATATATTGGTTTTGAAGTATAAATTAATTTGAAATGATCACGGTGTTATAGTGTATATTTCTTCATTATAGATAGTTCCTCGGATCCTTAGAGGATGGTTATCCCCAAACATCCCCTAAGTTACTCGTATTTCAGTTGATATTCTACTTGAGTTGGATTTATTGATATAAGAATGTTAATCCTGACTCGAGTGTTTTGTGTTTTGCTTAATGCTCGGGTTATACTGAGTGATACAGCATAGGAGACTCACCTTTGGAGTTTGGAGCTTCGCTTGGAGATCCGACTATTGATTCAGCTTTCGTCTTCCCAGTTGATTTGTTCAGAGAAGTCATCTGTTGTACCGGGGACTTCACTGTAATTGAGATATTCTGTTGTATTTTATTTCTAACTCTGATGTTTATATAGTAGCTTCATGAACTACTATTTATCTATTCCGCTGCATCGTATTACTCTATGTTTGTGATTTATTTATTTGCTATATATGCTGAATTTTGCTAAATTTAAATTAACAATCTGGTAATTTAAGCAATTCAAGTCCGACGTGTGTGGATGCGAATGATTGAAAATATCGGGTCGTTACAAGTTGGTATCAGAGCTTTGGCTATGCAAACTTAGCATATATAGTAAATTTATTTGCAAAATCACTTTCATTCGAGTTTGAATTTCTTCTTCTGTGATTTTGGTTTTTCTTTAGACTTTGGAACGTTCCCTGCGGTTCCAAAATCCATTATCTGCTCTCCCTATTCGTGTTTCTTGATTCTGGAGTATCCCATAGTTCCACTACGAGTGATCTCTATAAGAATAGGCGATCCCGCCAATCTTTGAAGGATTTGTAAAGGGGTGAAACTCCTTTACAATTGGCATTGATTCACCGAAGATTTGTATATCCCTTGGTTTAGATGCTGTTATCTCTGGTTATGCCGAATTCTATCTCTGGCGATCGAATGTCGATTTGCCATGGAATTCTGTATCGATCTTGTTCTTGAAGTCACGGTTGACCTTGTTAAGATCTTCCGCGATTTTTATAAGGATATCCATCTTCTATTTTTGAAATTTAATTATCTCATCTTCGTTCGAGCCTATCTTCGAATCAAAATTCTATTTAATTAGAGTCCCTCTAATTTGAATCTCTATCCTTGTGTTGAAATCCATTTTGGAATACCTTCTTAAATCATCCTTTGAAAAATCGGGTTATTTGTATTTTTGAAATTGTTTTATAAATCGAAATTATTATTTTGATAAGTACGATTATATTCCATATAAAAGAGAAAATGTTTTCGATAAGGATTATATACCTTTTAAAAACAAGAATTTGAAGTTCGAAAGGCTTTGGAATTTTGAAAATTATATAAGAAATTTGATTAGTCTAAAAAAGATTTATAACTGAAGGGTTTTAATTAGAAATTCGATGAGTTTTCCGGTGTTTGAAATCTGTTTTCAGATTTTGGAAAATATATAATAATATGATTTAAAAGTATTTTCCCAAATAAGAATTGTTTCAAATGAATTCAAATGAACTCCAATGATTTCGAAGAAATTTCAAAGAATTTTTAGGAAAGTAGAAGTCCAGAACTCACTTATGTCACAGGAAAATAATTTCGGTGATGAGTGCACGCATCATCGACATTAATTTTCGAGTTTTAGAGTGGGCGAGAGGCCACTCTAGTAGCTTTGCTATGCGAGTGATTGTTTGAAACAAATTTTGATTTCAAATTCCGAAGTATGATTTGATATTCGAAAGATATATGTATATATATTTGAAACGATTTGAAATGAGCCGGTGTTCAGTTCTCGAGTTTCAGATTTGATTTACTATGACTCTATTTATAAAATTGATTTACTGATTTGTTACTGATTTCCAGCTCTTGGATTTGAAATTTGATCTCATCGACAATTTTGAAGGTTCGAATACTTCCAAATCGAGGTTTAATTTTCAAAGCTAAGAAATTTCGAAAAGCATAAAATATTTGATAAAGTATATAAGTTTAGTTTTGTATGTTTGAAGTATGAAGTAGTATGACTTAAATAAATTTGAAAATTTTGTTAAGTAAATAATTTGAAAAAGGAAAATTGGATCTTTTGAATAGAAATAAATAGTTTAAAGGTTTTAAAGGGATAGTTATAAACTTGGAAATCATTTTGGGTATAATTGATTTTGAGAAAAATATTTGGTTTTGAAAATAGATTGGAATGTAAAACCCAGCATTTATATGAGGATTTTGAAAATGAATTTGTTGGACGTAAATTATGTGATTTGGAATATTTTCTAAGCCCATTATTTGGAAACTTTGAAACTAAAGATATTAAATTTGGACGAAATAATTTGGTGAAATCACATATGATTTTGAAACTAAACTGATATTGAAAGGAATTGAAATTGAGAATCTTGTTTTACTAAATTCTTTGATTTGGGAGTTATCGAACTTTTATAAAATTGATTTGTATGAGTATGAAGTTGATTTGAAAACTATTGATTTGGAAAGGTACTCAATTTGAAAAGTGAAATCTTATATAATCGAAGTCTATATAAGTGTGATATGATATACTATTATTTTGGAAAGTATTCGATTTGAAAATGAAGTCTTATATAATGGACTTTATATAAGTATGATATTTGAAAGTGATTTGAAAATGTACTATATGATACATATTTTCGAAGTAAAGATATGGAAAATGTCTTCTGCTTGATATCATCCGCTTTGTGGCCACATTGTGGATTCATTCTATCGATGTTATTCTCTCTGATTTTGGTTTTCTGGATGTGATACCCGAGTGTCCTACCGTGGCGTAACCCATGGTCGTTTTTTTGGGTAGTGTAATCCGCAAGGCAGAGATTGCTTAAAGGATATGGATGTTTCCTGGAGGATCCAGGCGTAACCATTGTTATATATCCTGCGGTCTACCGGTTTTGTTGTCGTGGCGTAATCCGCAAGGCAAAAATTGCTTAAAGGGTATGGATGTTTCCTGGGGGATCCATGCGTAACCATTGTTATGTATCCCGCGGTCCACTGTTTTGGTTATCATGGCGTAATTCGCAAGGCTGCGATTGCCTAAAGGTACGGATGTTTCCTAGGGGATTCAAGCATAACCATTGTGTATCTACGATCCAGGTGATTTGTTTGGATTGTACTTTCCACACCGGTTTTGAAGGTTTTTAAGTATTTTCACTGGGTGTAAAACAGGTCTACTAAGCACTTGAAGAATTCTAGTTTTGTGCCAGATCAACGCATGGGCAGATTCTGCAAGAATGAGGATAAACTTGTTGAAATATCGAGCTATAAAAGTATTTTCGAAAGGAAATTTTGTTTCGATATAAAAGTATCCTATTATAAAGGTATTTTATTTTAAAAGTACTTCCAATAAAGAAATCATGTATTAATATTTGAAATTGAAATTCTTATTGTGTGAATTGATTATTCGTGCCCGATACTATTCTTTTGAATCTACCTTATCAGCTTCATTTTATTCATTCACCTATCATCTGTTTTTTCGAATCTACCTTCTTTCCTTTTTGAATATATCCTTTAAAAATATTGTTTATTTGTACACTACATGGTTTAATAGAAAATTATTAGTGTTAAAAATATTTAGAAGTATTAATTAAATAAAAACATATTTAAAGTAAATGATTGTTAATTTATTAACAATATGTGAAAAGTATCTTGAGAAAAATTTATAAATTATGGATTTAATGTTTAAATAGCTTCCTTATAAACATAGCAAACGATGTAAATAATTGTTTTCAAATAGTCTTCATATATTTATAAAGGTGTTACTTAAACAAAAATGGTACTTATTAGAGAAGCAAGAAATTTACAAATAAGTTTTGAAAATTTTAAAGTATTAAAGAAAATTGAATCGTAAATGAAGTGTTTAAATGAATATTTCAAGAAAATTTTATATAGTTTTAAATTAATTGCTTAATCTTGACTTTCAATCTACCTTTTTTCTAGTTGTTCTACTCTCTTACCTCCTTCCTTTTCGGGGACGAAAAGTTTTGAGTGGGGGAAAGTGACCCATAAATTTTAGTACTCTGTTTATATATTTAATTGAAATTTTGTGGAATTTAAAACAATAGGATTTGAAAATAAAAATTTATTTTTTGGATCACGTCTATTTAAACATAGCAACTGGTAAATTTTCATCTAAAAATATTAAAGTTTATTTTATTGTATAATTTATTTTAATTCAAATCAGTAAATAGTTGATGATAATAAATCAATTTCCAAACCTGAATATTTTTTTATAGAAAAATTCTAAATCATCTTCTGAGTGAGACGTCAAATTTCGTTTCATCAAATTCGGACTTCTATAGTTCCGTCGATCTTATTTTTCTGCGTTTTGCTGCATTTTTTCCGCTAGCAGAAATTCGAATTTTTATAATTCAGTCGTATCACTGATATCTGTGTACCGTTTTGATCGTCTCGTCGTGCTGATCTGTACGGTATATTCAATTCTGTGTTTGAGGTCTGGTACGCGACGGAAACAATAAAGCGGTGCGTGGTATCGGTAGCATAAATTTTGACCGTTAACTTTTCTTTGCTTTTCTAACTTCAGCGTGCACCCCATGCAATATAATAAATTGCTTTAATAACTTCATTTGCACGGAATCAAGAGACTCCACTATTACAATTGCTTTATTTTTCTGACCGTTCAAAATTTTATCGATCACAAACCCATCAATAGCTTACCTTTGTTATTCCCTGAATTTTCGTGCGTGACTTTACTGTACCGCTGCTTCATATTTATTTTGTTGCGTCTCATTTACATTACCTCTCTGTGTCCTTTCATCTCAACGTTTACGTTATACAAGTTAAATATAACTTTGAAAGTCGGAACTGTTCCATTCCTCTTCCCACCTTCTTAATTTTTTTAATGAAGCCATGATATCGGTTTTGGATCTGAAGTTTGCTCATTCTTTTTCCCCTCACGTTCATCTCTACAACCATCATAACCATCACCACTCACCCGCATAAATTCCTCCAACCCAAACTCCTCACCCCTCCGAGCGGCGCCAGACCTCGCTCGCCCCATTTTCCACCACTGCCGAGACCCCGGCCCTCTGCACCTGAACCTGAACGGCATCCAAACCCCTACCGAGCTTCTCTTCAAGCCATCGCAGCCAACCTAAGCACATCTGCAGACCACACACTGCGACCCACCGCCTCAATAGCCGAGCCTCCCGCCTTCGCCTAATCTCACATGCTCATTCCGATCACCCGAGACAGGCACGCCACCCGAGCTTTCCTCCCCTCCTCCAACTTGCGCCAACACCACTTGTTTGGCCGAAGCGTCGCCTGCCCCATTTCTCCCGACCTCCACCGTGTTTCTGCCTTCCACTCCCATGCGTGAACAACCCTTCACTTGCCCCGTTCCTCACTCGCATCCCCCTCTCCCTCTTGCTCGACCTCAGCAACCGCCACTCCCTCTCCTCCACCCCACTTTCTTCCGTCCCCATGCGTCGCTCTCTCCTTCATCCTTTTATACGCGGGTGTTGTATAGCATCTGCGCATTGGTTTGAGGCTTTATATATATATTTTATAAGGTGAGTGCATACCCAGTTTTTTTTTTGATACGATTTTATATATATATTTGCTTATGTTGATAGCTGGCGCATATAGTAGTTGCATACAAGTTAAAATTGCGGTTATATATTTGCGCATATATATTTAGTCTAGATTGTTTGGGTATGTGTGTGTGTGTATAAGTATACCTTGCGGCAGTACGCGTACAAATTGCATTTGTGTAGTTTAGATATGTTTTTCTCTATTGGTTGTATAGTGTTTTACATCTAAGTATGTGGAGTTTGGTTCTATGGATGCTAGTTATGTTGTTTTCTTTATATTATATATATTGCATTTGTTGTGTACAGTAATATGATGAGTCTGGTATATATATTTCGATTTAAGAATTTGCATATGATTTGTAAGTCTATTATGTATATTAATTCACTCAATAATTTAAAGTTGTAGATTTCTTTTATCTTAAGTTAGTCGTACATATAGGTATGTCATCTTGTTGCATAAGTGAGAAATATTGGAATATATATATATGTATATATATCCATACCGTAAATATACGTATATATAATGTTATGATTTTGGGTAAGTTCACAGCAAGGCATATAGGTTAGCATATACATTATATAACAGTGTACAGGATTACATATGATTGTAAGTATATATAGGTGCTACTTATCTTTTGCACCTATAATTGCCCAAAAGAATATTGTATGAGTTATTGATTGTATTGTAAAAATATTAGTTATATATATAGCAGTATATTATATTACGAATGTACCGTATATATATAACATTTTCAAGGAAAATTATACATGTTATATTGTTTGCATATAATATAGCTCTGTATATATACACACATAGATTTATAGATTTATAGGGGTTTGGTTTGGTTTGTAAATAGCAATCTTTGATCTATGTGTTTTAATTTTAATATGAATTAAACAAACACACACACAGATATATATATATATATATATATATATATATATATATGTATGTATGTATGTATATATATGTTTAACGTTTTATATATGAGTTTTAAAAATTCAATATTGATTTTTAGAAGTGAATGTCATATATATTGTTGTCAAGTGAACTTTTGTTCATTCACATCGATTCATAATTACCAGCTCAGCTTTGCTTCGATCATCGAACTCGTGCCTATAGTGCTTTGCTTCGAAATTCGTGCTCAGATTCGTGACTCATCTCGTTACCGTTCGTCTCTAACCTCGTAAGGTGAGCAATCACTCACGATTAACGTTCTTATATTTATTAGATTTGATTTCAACTGAAACGACAATTGAAATATGTTGCTGTAGTTATTTAAATTGTTATATCTGCTGTTATCTGTAACTGTTTACCTATGGGATATGACACCACATCCTGTTGTTTATATTATATTGTTATTGATGATATATGCCTTCTATTATTATTATCATATCTGTTATCACTCTGCAAGTTCTCTGTTAGTATAAAATCACTATGGGTTGAAACGATACATACCCGAACGGACTTTAGAATGGGAGAAAATCGTTGTTGGTTGAAATGATAAACCCAAGCGATTTTCATTGAAATTGAATTTGGGATTGAGGGTCGAAATGATATCTACCCATATATATATTTAAATTACGGATTGAAATGATAAATATCAGTATCACTTGACCATAGGATAGGAAATATATATACAGACACCGCTGGCCCATATATATAAATGCTTTGAAAATAATTTCAATGTTTTTGAAAAGAAATATATGGTTTTTAATAAATATTGGTTCTTAAAATATTATATATAATGGTAATTTCGTATATACAGATTTAATAATAATATTATTGAGATTGATTTAATTCATATAATATGTTTAAGTAGTTATGTAAATTTATATTCCAAAATAGGTTGTGTAATAATTTGAATAAATTAGGGTTATTTAAATTATACTGAATTTATTAAGTGAATATCTCAAGACTAAATAATAATGAGGTTAAATCGAGATCTATAGGAAACTGTTAAATTGAACTTTGAAATGTCGAATATTAAAGCTTTGAAATGTATTGGGATGTAAATGGTTAATTTGTGATTCAGATCTGTATTTGAAATCAATAAAATTTGAATTTGTTATTTAGAAAACTGAATTGAATGGAAATTGATAAATTGAGATTGAATTTAAATTTGATGGGAAAGTCGAGTTGATTTTGAAGCGGTTTGGGAAATTTGAGGAAACTACAAATACTTTACTTTGAGATTATTATATATATACACTATTTGAGAAATAGATATATTTGAAATAAAAATGATATTTTGGTTTTGAAGTATAAATTAATTTGAAATGATCACGGTGTTATAGTGTATATTTCTTCATTGTAGATAGTTCCTCGGATCCTTAGAGGATGGTTATCTCCAAACATCCCCTAATTTACTCGTGTTTCAGTTGATATTTCACTTGAGTTGGATTTATTGATATAAGAATGTTAATCCTGACTCGAGTGTTCTGTGTTTTTCCTGACACTCGGGTCAGACCGAGTGATACAGCATAGGAGACTCACCTTTGCAGTATGGAGCTTCTCTTGGAGATCCGATTATTGACTCAGCTTTCGTCTTCCCAGTTGGTTTTTTCAGAGAAGTCATCTATTGTACTGGAGATTTCACTGTAATTGAGATATTCTACTATATTTTATTTCTAACTCTGATGTTTATATAGTAGCTTCATGAATTATTATTTATGTATTCCGCTACATCGTATTACTCTGTGTCCGTGATTCTGTGATTTATTAATTTACTATATATGCTGAATTTTGCCAAATTTAAATTAACAATCTGATAATTTAAGCAATTCAAGTCTGACGTGTGTGTATGTGAATGGTTGAAAATATCGGGTCGTTACATCCTCCACCCAAATTAGGATCGTTGGCCATTCGTGTTGAAACCAGTATGCCAAGAACAACCCTTCGCCACCCTCCATGTTACTTACGGCATCACCGGGACATCCAAGCTATTCTGTCACCGTCAATGGTTATAGGAGATTGCTAGCTAATTCTAACCCATATTTGAGCAACTGAGACCATCTTTGTGCTCCCCTTATCGAGATCTACAAACCCGTGCCTTCAATTTCGTTAATCAATGCTCTAATCGAAAAGCCCAATCCAACCCTTAGGTTCCTTCTCGAAAACGAACACTTCTTGTTGATTTTCCTTGTCAAGGGTTTTGCAATGATATATAATTCAATATAGTTTAGACACTTTGAAATTTAAGTAAATTTCTAATTAGAGATGATCATCTGCCATTATTAGGTGCTTAGGGAATTTCAGGGATCAGGCAAAAATTGAAGATAGAAGGCGATAGCTAGGTTTCGTAGCCTCACTTATATAGCCGCTTCAACTAGGTTATGGACCGCGTACCCAATTTAACCTAAAACAGCATGCAACATATGCTATTTAAACATTACATCGTCTCTAGTACACACATCATAACTCCAATTGCATCAAAATTATATATTAAATTGATCAGCGTGTAAAAACTTTCCTAATGGTTATGAATACGATTTTTAATTTGCCTTTTAACTAAAAATCAATTTTAATTAGTTTCAGATCATTACACACACTGTTGTTAATGAGAGAATCGATTTGGCTAAGAGAAACGAAAGTTAAGGGGAAAATTATATATTATGATAAAATACATGGGAGAAATATCCATCATATACTTAATTTATTATAAAAATATAAAATTCACACTTCCATACCTCTTTATTTTCTTCCTCTCTTCACTTAAAAAACATTGGACCAATTCATCTATCCTCATGCTCTCTTTTTAATGTTAGCTTTAACAAATATTAAGAAATTAACCAAATAAATAATTACATACCTTTTGATTGAACTCATCTCCTAAAACTCTTCAAAACATCATTGAAACATAAATCTAGGCAAACCTGTCAATGTTCATGTCATCTTATGTTCCTGATGTTTTAGATGGAATGTTATAATGAAGCTTATATGGAGATTTGGATGATTCTCCTACATGATATTAATCTTTCTAATAGGATATTATGATTTAGAATTTGAAGATGGTGAGAAGGAAAAGATAATGTCTTGAAAAGGGAGATAGAGTTTGCAAATAGAAAAAAAGAACTAGTTATAAAAAGGAAAATCCATTGTTTATAAACTTTATTTTATGGACCCAGAGTTTAGGGCTATTAAAGAGAGGGACAAAAGTGTATTTACATATGGAAGAAGGAATTTAGGTGGAGAGAAAAAGGGATTCAAATAGAATTTCTCGAATTGGCTACTAGTTTAAAGTTTTAAGCATGACAATTTTTTATTTATTTATGTATTCGTGTAGAACTTTAATGCATAATAAAGCCAAGGGTTGAGAACTCAATCCTATCAAAAAGCTCATTTCTTACCATAGCTTCGGTAGTGAAAGCAGCATATTCACCATCGTTATCATTACATGGGTCATAAAATTTTGCAATTTTGGATTTTGTGTTGCTTTTTAACACGTTCACCCAGATTTTAAGCGGTTTTGTAGTGGCAAACAAGCTCCGATTTCTAAATCTGGCCTAATCAATCATAGGTCTGAATAGATCTGATGTGTTGGTGGCATACCTATTTATGAAAAAATTTCTCATTTGAATTTGAGGATCGGATCTTTTTTTGAAGGTCAATGTTTATTCACTATGATCCGGCCATCATCAACATCAGGTTGCTTATTAAAAGGGTTGGATGAAGAAGGATTAGTGGATGGATTGATGACTTATTGAGCGGAGTAGCGAATGAACGCGGGGGAGGAGAGAGTAGTGTGTGGAATGATACTTATCATATTATTGTTTTTGTAGAGCAAACAAAAACATATATAATTTCAGTTCAAATATGTGTGTTTTGATATAAAATAAGTATATACATGAGCATATGTATTTTTACATACTATATGCATTATATATGTGCATATCAGATTTAATATAGATATACATATATATTGTAAACCAAAAAATTGTTTATTTTTGTCTTATAGATTAATTTAATAATGTATTTTAAATTATTTAATTTTTGCGGTGCAAATATTCTACTTATGTTTACTGGGCAAAAAGTTGTACTTATTGTGCATTGTTATACAACGTCAAATGTTGCTAGAGCAAATATTTGAAGTGCAACTGCGTATAATCGCATTACAATTATTTTACATGATATACAATGACAATGTTAATATAATACATGAGCAGTAACTACATTATAGTTATACTACATGGTAAATAACTACACGATCATTATTCTACATGGTACGAGAATTATTTTGTATAGTAAATATTTGTACTTTTTGTATACGTTTGAATCGAATTCAACATTCATAAACACTACAGGAACAAGGGCAAATTCTGACGGCTCACAGCCGTCGGCTACTGTCGCAATTCGTCGGAAATGCTGTTGGAATACGGACCACATATTTCGTCCATTTTCGACGGCTTCAACGAAGTTACTGCGACGGCTACCGATGGCTTTTCCGACGGCGTTTCCGACGAAATTTCCGACGGCAAAGACGACCATGTGGCATGAAAATATTCCACTAAGCCGTAACAATTTTCGCCCACAAAACCATCGCTCTCCATCGAAAAAATTGGCCAATAAGCGGCCGGAAGCCGTTGGAAATCTTGGTAATTTTTTTTCTACAGCACAATATCACTTCCATACCAATATATAACACAACTCGTTAAAATCAATATATAAGTCAGATATATAAGCTGAAATCAATATCAATACCGATATAAAACTCAAACATCATCATATTAAACACAAACATATTCAATCAATATAAAATAAACCTTCCATTATCAGTCTCACCCATCCAACTCCAATATTTACGTCCATCATCAATGTACAATATATACATCCAACATTCAATATCAAACTCCATATATCAACTCCATAAATCAACCGCCAAATCAACCACACAAATCAATGTCAAACACCACATCTCCATAAATCAACATCGTCGTTACTCAATTTTTATATACACCAGTTTCAAAAAAAACTGCAAATCGTACCTCATGATTCAATCGACTTCAGAATAACTAGATGAAGGTAATACTCCATGACGCTCCACATACTCGGCCAAACGCTGGTTGAGTTGCTCCATTTGCACTGCTCGAAGGCGGTCCTGCTCCTGCAGCTATGTAATCTGCTATCGAAGCTCATTGATCTCCACGTTGTCCTGAGCCCATCGGTAAGCCCTTTGTGATGTCCGAGCCTACAAAACAAGTCGAAATATGTTTAGGTTATTAAGCAAATTTTACAACATAGTTAATTTTTATAAATTACCGATTGATTGTCGTAGCCGTACCTCCTATTTCTTTGGGTCGGGTCCATAACGGAGTCAAAGATCGTGTCCTCCTCGTCAGTGATTAACTGCCCCGTCCGGAATGCTCAAGCATCTACGCACATGTCTGCATAAATTTTTCCTACAACGCAAAATTAAATACAAATAAATATTACATGATCATTATTAATAACTTATAACTTAAAATATATTTACATGTGCGGCGTACGCTCTATCATCCTCATGCCAGACATACGACACTGATCCCTCGTCGTCTGTCTACCCAACGACATAGGTATGCTCAAACACGTTCATATACGAAACGGGACCCCCACGTGCTCTTTCCTACAATAATTGGTGTATATTATTGTTGTTCATCCAAGTTTACACTAAAAACGTAATAATTTTTCGTAATTGCAATTAATTAATTTATCAAGTCCTCGCGATTGTGCTGAAATGATTTTGAGCCACCATGGTGTGTGATTGGATTTTTCTGTCTGTTCATAGAGTTCCTATCCGACTCTGTCTGCAAATTAAAATTAAGATTATATTTTACAAGTATAAATTATGTATTATATACCAAATAAATTAAAGTGACATTTGATAGACTTACCTTAAGTTCGTCGCTACTGTACCATGCGACCCAAACTTTCCAGACGCTACCGCACATCCATTGTGGCTTCTTCCTAGATTTTCTTATGGTGGACATCGTATCCCTATAATTCTTTGCCACTTTTGATTTCCAATGGCACTGACAAAGAGACACATCCTCCCCTTGTAAGTCTACTGCCCCATGTATATATGTTTAAAAAAACATAAGTTATACATTTATACTTAATCAGCAAATTTTAAAGTGATTATATATAATGATATACAATTTTACACTTATCAGGAAGTCCTGCCATACGCTATCCCGTACATGGTCTGGGTTCCTGCTCCACTTCGTCCAGCATGCAGTCATACGAATCATTTATGCCTGCTTCGATATGTTAAGCACAATGTTAGAAGACTCAAATTCAAAAACCCTGCATTAAATATGATACAGACAAATCATAACTAATATATCATACAAAATATTTACAATATTGAAGTAAATTTAATACTTATGAGCCATCAGCTTTTGATAGAAATCTAACTACCATTTGCGGCGCCTCCTGCGAAGGGCTGCTGCCATCATCACCGCTACGACCGGTCCCTCTTTGAGACCCAGAGGAGGAAGCAGACTGTGAAGAACTCCGCCGCCTAAAGAATGACATCTGTTATACCTGTTACATACATATCATTTTATTATGGAAGAATATATCATTTAATTATGAGTAAATATATCAAGATTTAACATCAATAATCGCATGTAGCATACAAAAAACTATAACATCAATACTCCCATAAATTACCATTTTTCAACATGTATACTATTAAATTAGTCCCCGTTGTTTTCTGATTCAGACTCTGTCTCGTACTCTATATTATTTTCCTCTATGGTCTCAAATGCTTTTACTAATACATTTGATTCATTATTTAGACGTCCTAAATCGATTTAATCCTTTGTTATTACAAATTCGTCATTTTCCTCGATATCCGCTTGGTAGTTTGTTCGTCCGGAATATTCTTTCCATCAAACGTAAATCTTGCCTTTGTTTTAAAAACCACTGACCAATCTGCTTTATCTCCTTTTATAAATGGATAAGGAGCATAATAAACTTGTAAGGCCTGTTTTTCTAGTATAAATGGATCATACTTATGATAATATGATGTATGCTTTATTTCAATAATATTATATTTTTGGTGCACGTTGATTCCAGAACCTGAAACATTACTGAACCAGTTGCATCTAAATAAATAAACTTCTTCCACGGGTCTGGTGAAATATGTTAATTGCAAAGCCTAAGTTAACACGCCGTAAAAATCATTTATGTGATTATTTGGATCATTACCTTCTTTAACATATACACCGGTATTGTTAGTAAATTTTTCAGCCCCATATTCTTTGGTGTTGAATTTGTATCCATTAACAAAGAATATCGGATATGTCTTGACTTTTTTTTTTTGGTCTCATCGTAAGATATTTCAACCTTTCGTCGACCACACAATTTACCGGATTATATACGTGGTTTGAAAACCAAGTAGCAAAATTTTTGCTGGTATCCCCGGTTAGATATTGTGATCATAAATACTGCATATACAGATAATATATTGCATTATAATTAATACACACATGTATTATTCAAGTAAATAATTTTAGATATGTTATTCATTAGTACCTAACAAATGGCGCAACTTCTGCATACTTAAGAAAAATATGTGTGGGCTACACGGTAATCTCTGTCGTCCAACCATACTTCCACACATTTTTCAAAAGGGCATCCCTGCTGTCTAAAAATTTATAGCATGTATTCAAAAGAATTTTGTTCAATGCCCTCATCATTTCGCATAGCATTTTCAAAAGATAAGTTTACATGGTCACTGAAATAATAAGAGAAAAAGAACGAAGTTTCTTCTTCGATATATGATTTGCATATTGAACCTTCAACTCATGCTTTTTGTCTCACTTTTTTCTTTAGATGATTTAAGTACCTGTTTAGAATAATTATAATTAAATTTTATTACATGTGGTTAAATTAAAATTTAACAACTTAATAATAATACCTTTCAAATGGATACATCCATCCATATTGCAGAGGACCTCGAAGACGTGCTTCAAACGGAAGATGAATAGGTAAATGCTCCATTACGTTAAAGAAACTAAGAGGAAATATTTTCTCCAGTTTACAGAGCAGTATAGGAATTTCTTCCTCAAATTTACGTAGACAATCAACTTTTAAGGTAGTTGAACAAAGCTCCTTATAAAACAAACTAAGTCTGTTACAACCGTCAAAACTTTTATACGCAACAGTTCTTTTACCGCGGTGGGTAATATATGTTCCATCATTACATGACTTCTCATTCCACTCAGTTTAACGTTCTTATAGTTGACACATCTACGAAGATTAAAGGAAATCCCATCAGGAAATCTAAATCCTTCCAACCACTTTAATAGTACTTTAATTTGGTGACTGTCTAGCTCGTAGCATGCTTTGCGTTTTTTTGTGTCATTTGGCTTCATATGAAGTTCATGACGATTGCGTATTACTTCTATATCATGTCTTGATTTCAAATCGTCTTTAATCTTTCCTTTAACATTCAGATTTGTGTTAAATACATTATCAAACATGTTTTCCTCGTTGTGCATCACATTGATATTATGACGAATTAGGAGATTTTTTCAATAAGGAAACTCCCAAAATATATTGTGTTTGCACCAATTATGAATCGTTGGTTTACCTTGAATTTCAATTTGTTCTTCGATTTCATGTATCTTTGGATAATCATTTACAAGGTCATAAATATCTTCGCTTGACCAAATAATTGGTGGTCGCAAGGTCTCAACTCTATTACTTGTAAAGGCTTTTTTATATTTTCTAAAAGGATGATTAGTATGGAGAAAATACCGATGATAGTCAAACCACAAAATTTTCTTTCTATGCGGTAAAGAAATTGCTCGTATTTCTTCCATGCAATAAGGGTAAGCTAGACGACCAGCCATACTCCAACCCGATAACATTGCATACATAGGAAAATCGCTTATAGTCCACAGTAGAGAAGCGAATATACGATTTTTTTTTGAAATGTCGTATGTTTCAACACCTTCATATCACAATGTTTTCAACTCTTCCATCAATGGTTGTAAATATACATCGATTCCTTGTGTTAGATCATTAAGGCCAGGGATGACAATAGTGAGAAACATATACGGAGTTTCCATACACATCCACGGAAGTAAATTGTAAAGTGTAACGGCTATAGACCAAAATGAATATTTTGAACCAAATTGAGAGAACGGCGAAAACCATCCGTACATAAAACAAGTATAACATTACGGCCCTTCGCTGCGAAAGCGGGGTATGCCTTATCAAAATGCTTCCATGCTTCTCCATCAGCTGGGTATGCTAACGTACCTTCTTCCTATGTTCTCACACAGTGCCATCTCATATGATGCACAGTTATAGAAGATGCATATAACCTTTGAAGCTTAGGAGTGATGGGTAAGTGATCCATACGCTTGTACGGAACTTCTTTTTCCATCTTCTTTCTTGGTTTGTATCTTTCCTAATTACATATATTACGATTCCTAAGACCGATGTCTTCTTTATAAAATAACATGCAACCATTTAGACATGTATCTATTTTTTGATACGGCAAACCACAAGCAAGCATAATTTTTTTCACTTCATAATAGTTTTCGCACATTAAATTATCGGGTGGCATATATTGTTTTGCAGCTTGTACTGTAGCTGTAAACTTGGCTTTTGTGAAGTTGAATTTTGATTTCACCGTAATGTATTCTGTAGTTACTGATAGTTGAGTACCACTTGTACAATCATCCCAAAGGGGTTTCTTATCAGCTTTCAATAAATCATAATTTTTTTTGCTCCATTACTTGGTCTTCTTTGACATTAACATCGTTACCATCAACTTCAATAATAGAGAACATTGAATGTGCTGCATCTTCAACCATATCTTCTATGAGATTCATCGGAACAAATTCATTATCCACCTCCTCCTCCGAATGTACGGGATTAGGTGCTATAAGTTTTTCATGACGATCCCACATCAAATAATTCGGCATGAAATCATATTGGCGCAAATGAACTATTACCATATCCGATATCAAATGCTTCAATAGTTTGCACATACTATATGGACAACGAATTTCTTCATTGTTTCCATTATTACTAAAGCGAATTCAATAAAGACGTGCACTCTATTTTGAAAATATTCACTTATTGGGCTTCTAATTTCTCTTCTTTGTTGGTACATCCAGCTTCGACCGTTAAAATAATTGACCATTTCCTACTTTAAAACACAAAAACGCATTAATCATTTACATGTTAGACATTTTTTGTAACAACCCGCATATTTTACAATTGTATATTTAAACCTTTTATTTAAATATAGCATCGTTATACAGATTAAAGCCCAAAATGCTACTTTTTGTAAACTGTCGAATTAGGACTCAAAACTACTTCCATTGAGTTCAAAATGGCGTTTACAATCTTTTTGAGTATACACATCGATATATTTGGAGTTGAGTGGAATTTTTGTTATTTTTCTATTGGGCTTTGGTTTGGGTTTCAACCCCTTTAACCCAACATATTACCCTAACTCCACTCCACTCCTCTTCATTCCTTTATAACATTTCTTAATACTCTGAAGCCCTAGAAAGAAAGGTGGGAAGAGAAAATTAATATTCCTAAGCTCTAGTTTCTCTTAGGAATTCAAATTCAAGTTATAAAGCAAAGAGAAGCTTAGATAAGCATCCTCTTTATCTTCTCCATCTCAATCTCTCTCCAATTTTCAGAAATTCCTATAACTTAACTTAGGAAATTCATTTCATTTGATAATACATTGAAGATTCTAGAGGTGTTGTTGAAGAGAAATCAATCTTTGCTTGTTTTAGAGCTTCTCATTTCTATATTTGGGTTTAAAAGTGAGTGTTTGAACTCACATCTATGTCTATAGCTTTCATTGCTATTAGGTATTAATTTCTAACATCTATTCATATTCATTTGCTTTTGATTTGAATTAATTTGGTGAATTTTTTAAATTTTGGTGTTTGAAGTCAAAATCTTTAAAGATCCTATCTTGGATAGTTGGACATGTTATTTGGGGTGTATGGAAGAGCCTATAAGGCTGGGTTGTTGCTTGGCATAAATTCCTAGTCTCGGTTGCTTGTCCGATCGCTTCTGAATCGTTTTGGCCATCATTGGCCCAGGCAAAATGTTGCCCAGAACAGGCAACCAGATGTCTGGTTGTAGGGTCTAGACGTCTGGTTATGGTTGGTGGAGAAAAAGATTATATGGCAGAAAATAAAAATGGTAGAGACAAATTCCAAACGTCTGACTTAGTGGTTCAGACGTCTAGTAGGGGTTCAGCCGTCTGGTTTGAACTTTCAGACGTCTGGGAAGTTTTTTTTGGATATTTCCAGAAACCAAATCCAGATGTCTGGATTAACCCCCAGACGTCAGGAACTGTTCAGTTTTGCCTATTTGCCTATTTTGAGTAAATTTTCAATATTTATCAATTTTTGTTGATCTGATTAGTTGTTATCACTTTTATCGACTTTAATGACTTCTTTTTCTAGATTTTTGGGAATATCCATTTTGATGGATTTGGAATCGATTTCTTTGGATTTGGTTCACATCTTCGCATGTGAATTTTTGGTGATCGATTGTTTTTACAATCGTTTTCTGTGATTTATCACTTTAAAATACAAAGGTTTCTATACTAATAGTAAATATTTAAACTCTTTCATCATCAACATTTACTTTCAATATCAAGCTCGCTTTTAAAACAGTTTTCCAGTCTATTAGTATATGCAGACATTTACCTCATTCGTTCGAGAAATGTAATTAAACGACTTAGCAAAACAAGTGGTATGGAACGCTTGCGTTTACTTCGTCAGTTAATTCTTGGACTTGTTCGATTGAACTCTTGTGACAACTTTCGAGTGGAAATCTATAATTTGTTCGTAAATACTTAAGTTAAGCCAGTGGTTATGGGACATGAAGCTAAACTCATTTATTTACTAGCTTAGCGTAATTCACACTTTTCTATTGATCAATGGTGATCATTTTATGGTTTAGACTAGCGGTGTGCGATGTCTCTTTGTCACGTGGGGGACTGTACTTCGTTTTATTGAGCTTCGTCTCATTTCTTTTATGGCTAATGACCTATGGGTTCTTTGAGTTTCAACTCATTTTTATGTGCTAGCGACCCATGTTCTTTTATGGTTTTCGGTTCATTGGATATACCGTTATTGTACTACATCGTTGTTCCGGCTTATCAGGTTCATCGGACGTACCGTTATTGTACTACGTTGTTGTTTCGAATTATTGGAGTTTCGGGTCCATCGGACGTACCGTTATTGTACTACGTCGATGTTCTGAATTATTCAAGTTTCAGCATTTCTCGGGCATACTGTTATTAAACTACGTCGTTGCACCAGCTCTATGGTTAGTGACCATGGGATAGCGACACGTTTGTGATACACATGTTGGTGAGTTCTTATGCTCCCATTTGTGATAGGCCTACCCCTTTGTGATTTCTGGATTTCTAATTGATGATTTCTAGAATTTGTGTTTCACCAATTTTTGCGATGGGCATTGATATGTTTTTCAATATTTGTGGTTTGGTGAATAAAATAAAGAATATGACATTCTTTTTGGTGTTTTGAGATTCTTGAGATATTGTATGATTTTTGTTGTTGTTAAATGTATACTTGTCGCGGTATGGTATTATTAGTATTATAGGTTTTTGTTATATCTCTTATCATATCTCATTTTATATGATATTTATAGCTAGACTAATCCGTTTATTATTTTCTTCTTAAATAATACTCGGGTCAGACCGAGATATTTCAGATGCTTCTACCTACTTCTTATAAGGGTCCGTCACTTGACTTTTGGCTAACTACTAGCTTAGTAGTTTTTTGTCTTATACATTCAAGATAGAGACTCCTTGATGTACACATATTCTTTTTTCTAACACTTGTAACTATTATTTTGGATTGTAGTGGACCTTATATGACCACTACTTTGATGTACACTTCTATGTGTTATAGTCATATATGTTTCCGCCTTAGTGATATTAACATCTGTAACTGATTTATGTTATGTTTATTTTATATTTGTTTCCGAAGACCAACCACTATGTAGTAGCTTTGAGTTTGTACTTGATATGTCAGATTTCCTCTTACGTGACCTTCTATCTGGCATATCGGTACTCGCACAAAGCAATTACACGGATGGTTGCTCATCAACATCCTTATTCTTCGTGCTAGTTGACGACATTACTACATTGTGTGCTTGGCTAGTGTGAGTATAGAGGTGGGGCGTTACATCTTGGTATCAGAGCCAAACTTCAGAACAATATATAATATTATAGCAAGGATCATTGTCCTAAGTCTCTCTTAGGAATCATGCCTTAGGATTTAATTCGAGTCATTGGGCCCGTTCTATCCTATTTTCTTTATGATGCCTTGTTTTATCAATCATGACTGTTTGATATTCATTCTGAGAACAACTTTTTCTTTTTCTTTCTTTCTTTCTTAAAGAAGAGTAATGGTTAGACCTGGCCGTCCCAGTGTCGGTCAATCTTGTGCTACTCCTCAGGATGGAGTATTCATGTCTGCCAGCAGCTTTTAGATCTTGTAAAGAATGCGCAAGCTGTCGGACCCATTCTACAACCTACTCATCCTAGATCTGGGTTTGCACACTTGTGCATAGATTATACCAATTTGGGTGGAAGACCATTCAGGGGATCCGAAAGTGTTATAGAAATCCAAGCTTAACTTAGATCATGCGACCGCATCTTTTCTTGTATGAATCTCGTTGATCTTCATCGAGTCCAAGTGGCTTCTAGCATGCTCCAAGAAAGAGCATTAGATTGGCATGAGCTTTTGATTTCGGAGATTTTCGAAGTGGATCTTACTTGGAAGCAATTTCGAGAAAAGTTTGAGTTGAAGTTTGTGCCGAAAGCTGAAAAGTAACTTTATCTCAGTTTTTTTATTGAACTTGTTGAAGGTGAATCTTCTGTGACGGATTACGTTGCATCTTTTGAATCTCTCTCTAAATATGGGGCCGAGTATATTAATACCCCATTGAAGAAAAATCAGATATTTGTCTATGGGTTTAATAAGAACCTCAAAAAGCCTTTACTTCTGAAACTAGAAGTTTCTTTTGATCAGCTTATTGATATCGCTCTTCGACTTGAAGAGACCGATAAAGAAAGCGATGTTGAAGTTGCGAGTGCCACACAAAACTTCAACATCAACAAGAAGAGGCCTATTAAGTTCAAGCCTAATCCCAATAAGAAAGGGAAGCAAGCAACATCAGTAGCAAAGACTCCTACCTCTAGTCGTGGGCAGTGATACAATTGTGGTTCTAAGGACCATTATGCTAATAGATGCCCGAAACCTTTCTTTTGTCGTTATTGCAAAAGTTCGGGTCATCTTTTATCTTCATGTCTCAAACTTTCAAGCAAGAGGGAGGGAAAGCTAAATGTTGCGCAAGCTCCTAGTAACACTTCTCTTTGTCAAGGTATTTCTCATTCTATCTTTGATGGTATTATTATGTTTCGTGATCAACCTATTCAAGTTCTTTTTGATACGGGCGCATCCCACTCTTTTATATCAAAAGAACTTGTTGATACCTTTTCTTTAAATGTTATGGGCTTGATGACTTCTTTAAGAATTGCGAATCCAATTGGTGGATCTACAACACTCAGTTTACTTTGTAAAGATGTCGAGATTATTTATGTGGTTATTCTTTCCGAGCTGATTTGCATGTTGCGCGCTACTTTGGCTTCTGAATGATTTTGGAAGTGGATTGGCTTAACCATTATGAAGCCCACATCCTATGTCCTGAGAGGACTATTCTTCTTCGACATCCTCAATCTGATAAGCAAATTTCTGTTGTTCTTAAAGATTTAGATTCCAATTTGGTAGTATCCTTATATTCTCTAAATCCACAAGATGATGATAATGATGATGAGGAAGATGTCATTTCTCTCATTCACGTTGTTCGTGAATTTTCCGACATATTTGAGCCAGTTTTAGGAATACTCCATAAGCGAGCAACTGAGTTCAAAATTAATTTAATCCCTGGAGCTCTACCTATAACTCGTCCTACTTATCGTATGTCCAATAAGAAAAATGAAGAGATGCGTAAACAATTATCCGAATTGGAAGATAAGCAATTTATTCGTTTTAGTTCCTCTTCTTGGGGAGCTTCAACTATTTTTGTAAAGAAATCCGATGGTACACTTAGGCTTTGGGTTGACTACCGCAAGCTTAATGATCTCACCATCAAGAATAAACATTCTTTACCTCGGATTAATGATTTATTTGATCAACTTGGCGGTGCTAGAGTCTTTTCGCAGTTAGACTTAGCAATCGGTTTTCATCAGCTTCGTATTGCAGAGGATAGCATTCCTTTTGCATCGTTCCGTACTCGTTATGGATCTTATGAATGGCTTATTATGCCATTTGGTTTAATAACTGCTTCAGCTTCTTTCGCTGATCTTATGAATCGAATTTTCAAAGACTTCCTAGATCGATTTGTTCTTATCTTTATAGATGATATTCTTGTTTATCCTAAAACCGAGGAAGAGCATGAAAAGCATCTTCGGATTGCGTTGGAAACTCTTAGGAGCAATCAATTGAAAGCAAAATTTTCTAAATGCCACTTTTGGCAATCTCGTGTGAAATTTCTTGGACATATTATTTCTGAATACGAAATTTCTGTGGATCCTTCAAAGATTGAAGCAATTCAAAAGTGAAAGAGACCAGAGAGTGTGACGGAAATTCCTAGCTTTCTTGGATTGGCAGGTTATCACCGTCGATTCATATAGGACTTTTCTAAAATTTCCGTGCCTCTTACTATTTTGACAAAGAAGGGAGTTAAGTACATTTGGTCAAACAAATGTGAAGCTTCTTTTCAGAGATTAAAAGAACTCCATTCTGATGCTCCTTTTTTTGTGATTTCCGAGGGGAACCAAGACTTTATTATTTATACCGATGCTAGTCGTGTTGGTTTGGGTGCCGTTCTTATGCGAAGGGAATGTGTTATTGCTTATGCTTCTAGGCAATTAAAGCCTGCCAGGACTAGATATGCCACTCATGATTTAGAGCTCGCGGCTATTGTTTTCGCCCTTAGAATTTGGCGTCGTTATCTTTTGGGAGAGAAATTTGTTCTCTACACCGATCATAAATCTTTGAAGTATTTATTTTCTCAAAAGGAACTTAATTTGCATCAACAATGTTGGCTCAAGTTCCTTGCATCTTATGATATTGATATTCTTTATACTCCCGGGAAGAGAAATCGTGTTGCCGATGCTCTTAGTCGTAAGCAACAAACGGTTGTTTCTATGATGATATCCGAATGGAATGATCTCGAGACTTTGTCTACTTGGGAGATTCGAGGTCATGAATCTGATTCATATTCATCTCTTGTTCTATGTTGCCTTGAGGCCCATCCTTCTCTTTTTGACCGCATTCTTGATGCTCAAAAGCATGATCCCGAATTGGCTCATCTTTGCCAAAGTTGTAGGGATGGAAATATTGATGGTTTGAAAGACTTTGAAATCGATGCTTGTGGCGGCATTCAAAAATTTGGTAGACTTATCGTGCCAAATATTGGTGATCTTCGTAAAGACATTTTAGAAGATTCTCATCGTTCTAAATTTACCATTCATCACGGTAGTAGTAAAATGTACGCGGATATGAAGCGACTTTATTACTGGGATGGAATAAAATCTGATATTGCTAACTTTATTGAGCGTTGCATGACTTGCCAACTCATTAAGGCCGAGCATCAAAGGCCTGGTAGGTTATTGCAACCTTTAAATATTTCTGTTTGGAAGTGGGATCAAGTCTCCATGAACTTTATTGATGGTCTTACTCGATCTCGTTCGCGTCATGACAGTTTATGGGTGATTGTAGATAGGCTTACAAAGTCCGCCCATTTTATTCTCGTTCGGTCTAATCGGACCGTACCTCTCTTGGCCAAACTCTATGTTAGAGAAATTGTTAAATTGCATGGAGTTCCTACTTCTATTATTAGTGATCGTGATCCATTAGTTACTAATGGATTTTGGAAGAGCCTTCAAAAAGCTTTGGGAACGAATCTTAATTTTAGCACCGCTTATCATCCTCAGTTCGATGGACAAACTGAGCATGTGAATCAAACTCTTGAAGCTCTTCTTCGTGCGTGTGTTCCTGATTTTGGTGGATATTGGGAAGGTCATATTTCTCTTGTTGAGTTTTCCTATAATAATAGCTTCCAATGTAGTATTGGTATGACATCTTTTGAGGCATTTTATGGAAGGCTATGCCAATCTCCTTCTTGTTGGCTTGAGGCCGGTGAGAAGCTGGTTTTAGGTCTAGATTTTATTCATGATTCCACAGAAAAGATTGACCTTATTCATCATAGGATGAAAGAAGCTCAAAGTAGACAAAAATCTTATGCCGATAACCAAAGAAGGAATTTGGAATTTTCTGTGGAAGATTTGATGTTTATTCGTGTTACACCTATGAAGGGTGTTGTGCGTTTCAGTCGATCAGGAAAATTAGCGTCTCGATATATTGATCGTTTCCTATCACCGAGCGTATTGGTTCCGTGGCTTATCGCCTTTTATTATCGGCTCAATTTTCTGCTATTCATGATGTTTTCCACGTCTCTCAACTACGGAAATGCCTTAGGGATTCCGGTTCTATTCTTGAGCCCGGTGCTATTGAAGAAATTGAAGTTTCACCTAATTTGACTTATGAGAAACATCCTATTCGTATCATTGCTATGAAGGTTAGACGCCTTCAAAATAAAGATGTTCAGGTTGTGAAAGTTCAATGGTCCTCAAATCCTAAGGATTGCTTTTGGAAATCCAGAGAATTCATCAAGCGAACACATCCGGACTTACTTTCTCGTGCTCTTTAAGGTGAACTTCTTATTTCAAATTTTCTTTTGTGTTCATATGCTTTTATGGTTGTTACTCTTTGTTCTCTTCTTAAGCATTGCGAGGACACAATTTCTTTAAGGAGGAGAGTGTAACAATCCGCATATTTTACGATTGTATATTTAAATGTTTTATTTAAATATAGCATCGCTAGTCGGATTAAAGTCCAAAATGCTACTTTTTGTAAACTGTCGGATTAGGACTCGAGACTACTTCCATTGAGTTCAAAATGACGTTTACAATCTTTTTGAGTATAAACATCGATATGTTTGGAGTTGAGTGGAATTTTTGCTATTTTTCTATTGGGGTTTGCGTTTCAGCCTCTTTAACCCAACATATTACCCTAATTGCACTCCACTCCTCTTCATTCCTTCATAACATTTCCTAACACTCTCAAGCCCTAGAAAGAATGGTGGGAAGAGGAAATTAAAATTCTTAAGCCCTAGTTTCTCTTAGGAATTCAAATTCAAGTAATAAATCAAAGAGAAGCTTAGGTAAGCGTCCTCTTCATCTTCTCCATCTCAATCTCTCTCCAATTTTTAGAAATTCCTATAACTTAACTTAGGAAATTCATTTCATTTGATAATAGATTGAAGATTCTAGAGGTGTTGTTGAAGAGAAATCAATCTTTGCTTATTTTAGAGCTTCTTATTTCTATATTTAGGTTTAAGGGTGAGTTTTTAAACTCACATCTATGTCTATAGCTTTCATTGTTGTTAATTATGAATTTCTAACATCTATTCATGTTCATTTGCTTTTGATTTGAATTAATTTGGTGAATTTTTCAAATTTTGGTGTTTTGAAGTCAAAATCTTTAAAGATCCTATCTTGAATAGTTGGACATGTTATTTGGGGTGTATCGAAGAGCCTATAAGGCTGGGTTGTCGCTTGGCATAAATCCCTAGTCTCGGTTGCTCGTCCGATCGCTTCCGAATCATTTTGACCATCATTGGCCTAGGCAAAATGTTGCCCAGAACATGCAACCAGATGTCTAGTTGTAAGGTCCAGACGTCTGGTTATGGTTGATGGAGAAAAGAATTATACAGAAGAAAATAAATATGGCAGAGGCAAATTCCAAATGTCTGACTTAGTGGTTCAGACGTCTGGTAGGGGTTCAAACGTCTGGTAGGGGTTCAGACGACTGGTTTGAAATTTCAGACGTTTGGGAAGTTTTCTGGGATATTTCCAAAAACCAAATCCGGACGTCTGGATTAACCCCCAGACGTCTAGAACTATTCAGTTTTGCCTATTTGCCTATTTTTTGAGTAAATTTCCAATGTTTATCGATTTTTGTTGATCCGATTAGTTGTTATCACTTTATCGACTTTGATGACTTCTTTTTCTAGATTTTTGGAAATATCCATTTTGATGGAATTGGTATCGATTTCTTTGGATATGGTTCGCGTCTTCGAATGTGAATTTTTGGTGATTCATTGTTTTTACAATCATTTTCTATGATTTGTCACTTTAAAATACAAAGGTTTCTATACTAATAGTAAAATATTTAAACTCTTTCATCATCAACATTTACTTTCAATATCAAGCTCGCTTTTAAAACCGTTTTCCAGTCTATTAGTATATACAAACATTTACCTCATTCGTTCGAGAAATCTAATTAAACGACTTAACAAAACAAGTGGTATGAAACACTTGCGTTTACTTCGTCGGTTAATTCTTGAACTTGTTCGATTGAATTCTTGTGACAACTTTCGAGTGGAAATCTACAATTTGTTCGTAAATACTCAAGTTAAGCCAGTGGTTATGGGACATGAAGCTAAACTCATTTATTTACTAGCTTAGCGTAATTCACACTTTTATATTGATCAATGGTGATCACTTTATGGTTTAGACTAGCGGTGTGCGATGTCTCTTTGTCCACGTTAGGGACTGTACCTCGTTTTATTGAGCTTCGTCTCGTTTCTTTTATAGGCTAATGACATATGGGTTCTTTGAGTTTCAACTCATTTTTATGGGCTAACGACCCATGTTCTTTTATGGTGTTCGGTTCATCGGATGTACCGTTATTGTACTACATCGTTGTTCCGGCTTATCAGGTTCATCGGGTGTACCATTATTGTACTACGTCGTTGTTCCGAATTATTGGAGTTTCAGGTCCATCGACCGTACCGTTATTGTACTACGTCGACGTTCTGAATTATTCGAATTTCAGGATTCCTCGGGCGTACCGCTATTGAACTACATCGTTGCACCGGTTCTATGGTTAGCGGCCATGGGATAGCGACCGTTTGTGATATACGTGTTGGTGAGTTTTCATGCTTCCGTTTGTGATAGGCCTCCCCCTTTGTGATTTCTGGATTTCTAATTGATGATTTCTAGAATTTATGTTTCATCAATTTTTGCGATTGGCACTGATATGTTTGTCAATATTTGTGGTTTGGTGAATAAAATAAAGAATATGACATTATTTTTGGTGTTTTGAGATTCTTGAGATATTGTATGATTTTTGTTGTTAAATGTATACTTGTCGCAGTATGGCATTATTGTTATCATACGTTTTTGTTATCTCTCTTATCATATCTCATTTTATATGATATTTATAGTTATACTGATCCATTTATTATTTCTTCTTAAATAATACTTGGGTCAGACCGAGATATTTCAGGTGCTTCTACCTGACTTCTTATCAGGGTCCGTCACCTGACTTTTGGCTAAGTACTAACTTAGTAGTTTTTTGTTTTATACATTCGAGATAGAGACTCCTTGATGTACACATATTCTTTTGTTTAGCACTTGTAACTATTCCTTTGGATTGTAGTGGATCTTATATGACCACTATTTTGATGTACACTTCTATGTGTTAAATTCATATTTGTTTTCGCCTTAGTGATATGAATATCTGTGACTGATTTGTGTTATGCTTATTTTGTAGGGGCTTTGCACCGAAGGTCCCTATTTTCGATGTTGTTGTAAGAAAAGTCCCTATGATAATAAGTATGCAAATTAAGTCCCTGTTTTTTGTAAATCGGAAAGCGCAAACTATCTTGCGCTTTTCTTATAAAAGTGCAAGTTAACTTGCGCTTTTCAAAAATTTAAATATTTTTGAAAATTTTAAAATTTTTAAAAAAATTTCAAAATAAAAAAGTGCAAACTAGCTTGCGCTTTTCTGATAAAAGTTGCAAGTTAGCTTGCATTTTCTGTCAGAAAAGTGCAAAGCACCTTGCGTTGTCTATTTTTCAAAAAATATGGACTAAATTTACATACTTATATGTACATGGACATTTCTTATAACAACATAAAAAATAGGGACCTGTAACTCGTTTCTTGTATTTTATATTTGTTTCCGAAGACCACATAGCCACTGTATAGTAGCTTTGAGTTTGTACTTGATATGTCGGATTTCCTCTTACGTGACATTCTATCTGGCATATCGGTACTCGCACAAAACAATTACACGGATGGTCGCTTCTCAACAGCCTTATTCTTCGTGCTAGTTGACGGCATTACTCCATAGTATATTTGGCTAGTGTGAGTATAGAGGTGGGACATTACATTTTTTTCAAATAAATCATACATTTAGATTTTCACAAATATATAATATTATTCTATTTAATTTTATTTTCAAACGGATATACGCAAATTATATATGAATATAATCTACAATTTTTAGGTTATTGTTTTACACTTTGATGGTTGGTCATCCTACTTCCCATTACAAACACAGTAGTAATTATATTTTGCAAATTATTTTATTTTAAACGATTCAACAAAATTTTGGCAACACTTCCCATTTGTTTCTTGAATCGTACACATATGTGTGTACAAGAGGAAAAAAGAAAGCGTTGTCGAAATTTTTTGAATCGTTTAAAATAAAATCATTTGCAAAATATAATTACTACTGTGATTGTAACTTGTCCAATACATGGACAAATCCGACAAATATTTTATCAGATGAATATAAATATCTATTCTATGATAAAAACGAATATCCATACAATGATCATACACAATATTTGTCAGACGAGACCAAAAACTCTCTAAGGGGTTTACAAAAGTAAAACGTATTATACAACAATTTTTACAATAATTTATTTACATTCTAAAAAACGCATACACCAAATCGTCATTTTCGTCATATAGAAAACATCGACCCAATCCAAAGCAGCCCTAATGCGCGTATGCACTAATTAATCAACGTATATACACCAATTAACGCACATATCCATTAAACAATTTATTTTTTTCTCAACATTTCAATGATAAACAATTATAATAACAACATATTAGCATTTAATAGGGTATACCAAACAATCAATGAGGTGTTATACAACTATAATAACAAATTAACCCTAATTTAACAAATCAAAATTAATTAGAATTTAGGAATAAAACCTGATTGAAAATTGATTAAGAGGCTAGGCTTGTTGAGAGTGGAGAATGATGAAATTGAAGAAGCTCGAGGAGGCACGGCGGCTGGCTGACGACGGGGAGGAGGTGTAGGTAGGATTTTTGGTGGATTTTGGAAAAGTTGAATAATGAAGCAGCAGGTCTCGGACAGAGGGGCCTATATGCACGCTAATTTTCGACGGCTAGCGATGACTCCCGACGGCATCGTTTTTCGATCTATATTATTTACGAAAACGCCACGGAGTTCGACAGCTGTCGCTAGTCGTCGAAAATTGCCGTCAGAGGCCGTCGGAAGCCTTCGTCGCTATTTACTGTTGTTCTAGTGGTGAAACCATCTAAGAAAATGTTATATTTGACAACAATTGTGAAGAATTTTACACAAAACTACCAATGAATACTCGAAAAATCTGAACTTGCACCTCCATATCTCAAAAGTAGACAGATATATGATATCAGAAAAAAGATATGAATGCAGATAACAAAACATTCGCATTCCAAAATTATTCATCCAATTTGTTAAAATTATAGATTGTATTGTGTATATTTTAGTACAATGGACGTTTGTTTACTGTTTTACTACGTCAATAATTTGTATTACATGCATTAATTCACATTAACTGCTCAAAACTATTTATTATTCTTATATTATTAATATTTCATATTTTCACAATCAACTGGGCTGGAAATACATTTCTTATACCCAAATTATCGATATATGTGTATTGATTGTAAGCGGATATGACAAAAATTCGATATCAGCATGTATCCACAGATGCAGATATCCGAAAATGAATTCGAATGTGCATATCGCACCGAGCTAAAATCCTCCAATTAATTAATGATAAATCATGTAAGAAAACCTAAAACTCAATTTTATGAACCTAGGTTTGGATTGTTTTAGATGGGGAAAAGCCCAATAGAGTTTGGTGGGAGAAAACTGGATTCAAATAGAATTTACCAAATTAGCTGCTGTTTTAGAGGTGTAACGATGACAAAAATTTATTTTTGAGCAGAACTTTTATGCATAAATAAAGCGAAGATGTGTTATTATATGTCAAGAAGCTGGTATTTCATTTTCCTTTTAAATTTTCACGTTCAATAATATTTTTATCAGATGTTACATGCATGTCAGAATTTAAATCCGTCAAATTTTAATCAGAGATTTTCAAATATAAGAATGTACTGCAATTGCTAAGGTAGTGACAGTAGAGAAAAGAAATGCCATTAAGTTTAACCTGCAGGTGCTGCTATCTATTTTCAGAACAAAAATGAGAATCTTCACAAACCCCCACTTGCTAACGATACTATTTCTATACTTGCCAGGTCAAATTGCTACATCTCAGACGTGTTGTCGTATTATAACGCACCTCTTCTTTAGCCTTTGTAACCATAAAAGTTTCTCAAATCTGTCAGAAGATCGATGCATGGGAAATCCAAAGTAACTATAAAAGGCCTGTAATGTCTTATAAATACACACAGAAAACGCTGCTATAGACTGACTTGAGTATAAGCTAGTATACCCACTGGATAAATCGTGCGACCGTGGTAGCAAAAAACTCTAACATGAAGGAACATCTTTAACATTTCTACCAGTGGAGATTGAAGCTAGAAGATTGCATCAATGGATGAGCAAAATAGGCACCAATTGTCAAAGCTGTAATGATGAAGTAAGGCAATCTGATGAACTCTTTGTAGTAATCTTGGGGAAGCTTCTGGCGTCCATCTAGTATTGCTGCAAAAGGAAATACACTTGTTCTGCGTTTCACTGCATCAAAGGCTTCCCCGTGCCTGAGCCTTAATCTGCGATCGCCGTTCCATGCTCCGAACACGTGGTGACCAATCAAACCGACCGAGGCTGCTACTGCCACTGAATTTCCAATCCATAGGGTGTGAGCTAAGCACCATATTACTTGCCCTACCAACTATACATGAAAAGCAAAGCGTTAGTTAACATATAACAAAATGTTTGGTCAAAACAGATTTAACGATTCTAAACAGTAGGGTGAGCATTGTTCATTTGAAACCAAATTAACCATTGTAAGATACCTGTGGATGTCTAGTGATTCTCATTATTCCAGTTTCCCATAAATGCATTTTGGGCTTATCAACTGCTGCTACTTCTAACAAATTGAAAGTGGACGGGTAGAGAAATAAAAAGGAGATGAAGTTTGAGATCCAAACAAGCTCATGGAGTCCAGTTACACTTTGCAATTGCCACAATTGAGTACCATCGTACCGGTGATTGATGAAGTAAACCTATAACAGAAAAGAGCCCTGTAGATTATTAGAGTCGTTTTGAATGACAATTGAATAGATCTCAAGTAGTAGAGACGTACAATTGTGCTTAGTGCCAACGGAAGAGAAATCCCTGCAAATAGTACACGAAAAGCCCTCTCACCGATGACTTTCTCACCACTATCTCGAAGACTTGCCAAACCACTATGTGCTAGAGCAAATATAAAAATGAGAAGCAACATAGTAATCTGCAAATAAAAGAATTTAGTTGTCATTATCAGAGCAACAGCGCTTCTTAGTAAGAAATTGTATATTAAGTGGAGAAAAAAATCATCACAATGTGGAATTAATAATGTTAACGTTTAAAAAGATAGGTACACTAATAAATTCAGGCATAGAATAAGAAACTATCCTTACAAAATCATTCTACAGAGGCATATCATGAAATATACTCATATTAGGCATTACAGTCTACTATCATAAACAATTTAATACATAATTTCTTTTGTAATCAAAATTAGTGTAAAATACACTCAATTAATTACACACCTATCTGCATGTACAATTGTGGATCCAACTTCCATGTTTGCTAGGTGTGAAATTTTCAGTCCGAAGCAACTAGACAATACACCTAAAGCTGTTCGTTCTTAGGAAGTCTAAATTTAAAGATATATTTGACATAAAGGTGATTCAATTTGTCAGAACAAACTGAAGCAGCCATATCTGCGAGCTTTAGGTGAAAAACAACAAAGGAATTTTTTCCACACATTCACAAATCAATCCGATCTTTAATTATGTTCCTTGATGAGTTGTTGCATGGAAAACAAAAATAGCTACACAATCTATTATGGTTACATCAAGGAAGAACTGAGCTAACCAACAGCGATTCTGCTCAAGGGAGGAACCACTAAAGGGGGGCAAACAGAATGTTATGGTTGCAAGGAATTTGAGTATATTGTATGTGATTGTAGTAAGAAATTCTGCAATTACTGTAAGCAGAATGGAAACATTATAAAAATTAAAGAGTGTCCAGCATCTCCTCAAAAATGGTGATTCCAAGCCTATAAAGATGTTGTTCCGATCCAACCATAATTCTACGTCTACTACCCTAGCACTAATCAGTCAATCATTACTTCGAAAATGGTTTAACGTATGATTATTTGTACATTTTCTCTCTTCGGCTTCAGGGCCAAGGTAAGATTGTTTCTCTTATTCGGTTTGTTGTTTCTGTAACTTCCATTGATTGATTGTCCTGATTCATTACGTAACTTATGGAAGCACTCTGGAACACAAAATATTCGAACTGCTGATGGAAGTAATCATCAAGTTACTATCATTTTATTTTAGATCGTTCATTCACGCGTTCATATCATCTAGGTTGTCTAGTGGTTTGATATTTGTTGGTCAAATTGTTTGATAATAACTGTGATGTGTGTTCACTCACAGTAGTTATTTCATGCATTAACAAGTAGATCTTTGTTTAGTTTGATGTAGGACCAGCTAGAGCCTAACATTATTGTTTCCTCATCTCATAGTAATAGCTATAATAGTGCATGTATAGTTTCAACTTTTTATTATCATTGAAGTGATTTCTACATCATTTCAGTATGAACTAACATATTCTTCAACAAAGGATTCATTACTAGTATGCATGGTTTTAAATCTCCTATATCTCCTCCGAGATCTCCTTTTAACACTTAAACGAGACGAAACATCACATCTCATCCATATCTCCCTCGACATTCATCTCGTCGAAGATATTCAAATCTTGTTTGGAATATGGATCAAAATTTCAATCCAAGATCTTACCCGAAGTTATATCTTTTTCTTATTTTGTATAATATTTTTCATTTTCATATAAATTTAAAAGAAACTACTCAATCCAATTACAATTTAACAACTTCTTGAATATTATTTTTAATTTTTATCTTGATGAGTTACAGCAAAAGACTTTCTTTTTTATGTTCTAATAAGAGGATATAATTCAATCATTACCAAATAAACTACGCTAATCAAGCAACTACTCTTCTCCAAACCATTCTTTTTTCTATGCAAATCAATTATGTTACATTTTTTTAGTTTTACTGAGAAAATCATAATTGTTAAATAAATCTTTAAAACATCAATTTTAGACACATAGGTTACTCTGAGATATTTTCGACATGTTCTTTAAGACCCGATATGTCAATCCGAAATTTACTCCTGAGATAAACTCATCTTGTCCGAGATCTCATCTAATACGAGATAGCTTATGTGTTCAGAGACGAAACGTGACCGAAATCTGAGATTTAAAACTTTGCTAGTATGTATACACTTATTATATACATGCATGTGACATAGATATAAAATCTTTCCAAACCATCAAAAGCATTTCAACCTCGACAACTTAATGTTTATAGTAAATATCTATATTACTAAAAATGTTATTCATACTTGCAAAAAAAGGTTTAGATTATTCATTAGGATGACCATGCCAGCTAATATTTTATTTTGCAAGGTCAAGAAGGATGTGCAAATAGTATGATTGTCAGAATATATCAAGTAACAACCAAGTGATCTAACTTGCTAATATTTGTCTTCGAGTATTGTATCCCAAAATAAATTTATCTTGACGGTTATCGGAATTCATCTGTCATGTTTGAATGCTATGCTGAATTTATAATATTATGAATAAACTAAATGTCGTATTGTTATATGACTACTTCAATCTCTATTGTTAGAAACTAGAATAGTAACTGATGTTTCACATGCATTAAACCACCATGCATATAGAACACATATAAATTACATCATGAGTTTAAGCAAACAAAACGTCTAATAAGATCCCAATATGATAAAAATATTCAAGTTTAACAGAATGAAAAAGATAAGTTCTTCATTTATCCAGTAAAATATGTCCAGTCAAAAACTATATCCACCAAAAAGAAAAATGATACACAAACCAATGAACTGAAATGATATTCATAGTTAACTATAAGACTAACAAATTAAAAAAAATTAAACAAAGAAAGATATAATAAAATGAGTATCATTTTTTGACATACTTCCAAAGAAATGAGAGTAGTGACAATTTGGTCCAAAAATAGACAGAGAGTAAAAAGTTGGATACTGCATAGTAGTATGCTTAATCTTCAACTGAAAATGTCTTTTATACAACACAAGTATTGTTGGCTTGTAACAATATTGTTTATTCTATATTGATATATTTCTAGCTGATATGGAAACAATTTATTCAAACAGGTATATAATTTGATAGTATTTTTAATTTAACGTTAACAATAATCAGTGCAACCGCCAACCACTAATGATTTTCCCCTTTTCGCAATGGTTTAAAATATAATAATACATTTATAACTTGTTCTGGCCTTATATTGATGATAAATATCCAAAAATCATTAATCATGCAGTCTAAAATTATCATTCTATTGCAAGAAGAAAAAATCATCACCTGAGATATGAACAACCAAGCCTTCTTTTACCTTAGCATACACATTTTGCTATCTCAGTCATATTTCTGTTCCACAATTTGGACAAGTACTGCTACCTACTGCTACCCCAGACACTAACTAACATTTGTTTATCATTGTCTTCAATATCTAAATTTTTTATCGCACACGACTTCCGACTTTTAAAGTGAAACTCACTGCTGTACTTTTCAAGCATGATAAAGCTTTTTTTACTTGAACAGATAGTATTTAACAGGGTGAATCACGTTTTTACCAAGAAGTTGCAAAGAAACGAGGAATGAAGGATTCACTCAGTTACCATTCTCACTTTTCTTTCCAGGTTCCCAGTGATAAAGATATAGCGTAAAACAGAAGAAAGGGGGTTAAAGAAGGAAGATGAGAGCGTATTTGTTACTCAAAATTTATTTACTTATAGTTGACAAACATTCTGGAATTTGATTGACGACAAACAAATTTCATATTCATCTCCACCATATTTATTTCATTTTAAATAATCTTCTCCCATGTTATTGTGAAATCATGTTAGCCATGTCGTATTTGTTTTTACTGTTCATATTCATTAATATGGAAGTGTTTTTTATGATAGAATCGAATTTTCATCATCGTTTAAAATGTTAATATAGTTATCTAAATGTAGATTTTAGTAACTTCAGATTTTCATTATTTCAGCTCTATTTGATAAACTTGTGCTAGGCAGGGGATAATTTTAGCTGCTTAATGGTGTATGAATTTAAAAATGTGGTGGTTCTTAAGATGATGTTCCAAATAAGCGATCTCCCTCCCTCCATCTTCCCACACCCCATCCAAAAAAAAAAACACACACACACACCCTCTCCCTCCCCTTCCCTATTACATAACTTGCTGATTCCACTAGTAATTTCCTATTACATGTCCCCTCCAATTACTGAAGAGTAAACCCAACTACGCTTTCTAAGCTGAATGGTTAAACTCAAAATAACATTGAAAAGAAGGCTTTGAGCATTAGTCCCTATTTCTGATGTTGATCTAACAAAAATCCATATACCAATAAACATGTAAATCAGATCTCTACTTTTTTAAATAGAAAGTGCAAACTACTATGTGCTCTTTCAACGGAACGTGCAAGTTAAATTGCGCTTTTTGAAAAGCTTTTCAAAAATTAAATTTCAGTATTCTTAACCATATATAGATATTATTTAAGTTAGTTATTATCAAATAATATATCTTTTTTCCCATTATCAAATTTTATGTAATTTTGATTTTTTCCCATAAATCGGAAACTAAACTAATTTGCGCCTTCTACTAAAAAAATGCAAGTTAGCTTGCGCTTTCTGTTTTTAAAAAATTGAGACTTGATTTACACATTTATTACTACATGGAATTTTTTTATAATAACATAATAGGGATCGGTAATTATTTTTTGATTTACGTTATGGGGGGGATTCTAGCAATAAGAAAAGGATGAAAACACAGTGGAGTTCTAGGGTTCATAAAACATGGTATAAAATTTCTTTAAGAGGAAACAAACAGCTATAGCCAAAAAAAAACTAGTTTAGGAATGTTAAATCAATGTAGGTTGTTTCTAACTTTTAATGAAGATTGCATTTATTAACTAGTTAACTTACTCATCTCAAATAATTAGAATCTTCATAAACTGCATTTGAAATCAAAATGACTTCAAAATCAACTGTGCCATTTCAGATAAACTGTACACATGGCACTTCTGAATGCTACAACTCAGAATCAAGCCACTAAGCCAATTTCCAGCTTCACTTATGCATTGCACTGTCTCACTTTCAATATCAACCAAGCCAAGCAAAATCAAAGCTTAAATTTTGTGCATAATTTGAACAAATGAAATGAAACGATCCCAAACCTCTTTGCTATCCGAAACACTTGAAACGGCATCAACAAACACCTTTCCATACCCAGTGCTTGGTTCGATCCAAAAATAATCAAGCGCCAGCAACACACTTCCTAATATACCCACAAAATATATCCAGGACTTAATCTTCTGCTCCCCCAACTCAAACTTCGCCGAGTCTTCACCAATCAACGATCCAGATTCTTCCTCAATCGATTCCACAGAAGTCCCATTAGCATACGGCACAATTCTATCTGAAAAGCTCGAATTTCTTAGTTTCAGGTCGCTGGAGATTGAATTTTTAGCCTTCGGCTTCAAAATCGAAGTCCGCCTTCGAAACCCATGAAGTGAAGGGCGTTTAACGCAGGAGTACCGGACGGTGACTGAGGCCAGGATTGATGTTGCCATTTCTCTATTTTGTAGCAATGAAAAAGATGAGAGTATTTAAAGAAAATGGTTTGGCACTTTAGATTCGTAATTTGTGACGTGGCGTGATCTCATATTTTATCGTTGGGTTGGTCAAGAATTTTACAGCATCCTCAGTAGCCAGATGCTCTGCACTGAGATTTTGGACTGTTGAAGAAAACGAAAATTCTAAAAGACCCCGTGAAAACGAGCGACATCGGAATAATTTCTATTTTTGCTTCTAGTAAATCTCTGCCCTTGTCTTATTATTTCAAACCTTCTAAAAGACCCGTGAAGGCAAAATTATAAGCATGAATGCTAGCAGAGGAGGTATACTTAACAATAATATATACAAAAGATTCCGTCGCACTCATCAGAGATAAAGGATTACAATTTAAAATTTAAAAGTTTGAATGTCAACTTTTAATATTAGAACTGTCAACCAAAAAACAGGTCTAACACTCTTAAAAGATTACGTAGAAGCATTATCATGGATGTAATTATCGATCGTGATTATATGTGAATTTATAATTTTTGATTCATAGACTATGGTAGTTCAAATTTAAAAATTTAGATCAAATCAATAAAAATCAGAAAAAATTTGCAAAATGAAAAACAATAAGAAAGGAAAAACAAGATATATAATTTGTAATGGTTCGGCCATGTCTACGTTCATTTAGAAGATAAACAACCGGCCATCTATGATGTCCTGATTCACCGATTAAGAGTCGCACTGACATCGCGAATGTTGTGACAACAGATCGTTATTGAATGAATTATAAACTACATCACATAGCTATTTACAAAAATTTATAATTTCTGAAACTCATAACCGAAGGAATAAAATATACCAATCAATTATACAATCCTAGACAAATAAAACAATGGAATATCAAATAGAATCTATAACATCCCGCTTTTTCGTTCGTTTTAAAAAGACACACGTACCAACTCAAACTATACAGAAGGGCGGATTGTTATTGGGGTGAATAAGAAAAAGCAGAGAAAAAAGAAAAACAAAACATAATCTTGTAGCGGAATGACAAAATATAATAATCGAATAAACAGTTTATGAAGCTGTTTTACAAAACATTTGATTATACTTATACAACACAGATCAGAGTTACACATACCAGAAAATAATAAATAATGCAGGGGAATACATGATGCAGTGAAATATAATAAATAGTAATAATACAATCTTCCTCTTCGTCTTTAGATTCTGAAATGCTCAGGCTGATCTGAGGGAATTGAAAAGACAAAACACTCGAGTCAGAACTAAAAGATCTTACGTAAGTTAAATCAACGGTAAATAATATGAGTGGAACGACATCAGAGATGTTTACGGGATTTGACATCTCCTATCTAGTGTCTAACGTGAGTGCAGCAACTTAATAGATGTTCGGGATTCACATCTTCTAAGGATCCGTTAAACTATCTACTATGTAGTACAATACGCTATTATAATAGTGTCTACAGTAAAGTAAAAGTATTAAAATAGCGTAAAGGCGTTACCCATATCCCCCTTAACACATTTTACATATTCGCATAGTCTATACAGTACCGTACGCTCCTTCGAGAGGTTTACACAGAGGGCACCACATAGATATGGTACAAAACAAACTCGTAAAAGGCGCGCCAGGGCATGTGAACACGGCATACGAGGAAACGTCAGGGTAGACATACCAATTGCACTCCCAGACTGGTGATAACACATAACAGCTTCTATCCCCCAACTCGGAACACCCTCCCATATCAAAATCGAAGGGTGGCCACCAAATCAATCACTAGGTCATAGTATAGTATCCAAGAAATGTACCCGATAGGAATGACCTCACTTGGCCCGGTATAGCTCTTGATTTTAGTCACATCTATGCTGACTCACGAGATTCAGGGTCACGTCATACCTATACAGAAATCGTTCACCAAACCATCCTACTTCATTTCTGAAATCTTCACCACGTACACAGTTGTTAAAGTGGTTTTCGGTATTGGCAAAGAGTGTGACAACATCCGATTCCGGTCTCTTTAACAACCAAACGCTTATTACACACCGGATGGTTCTTTTATATTTTCAAAGCCATTTAATAATTGATATCAAAATATCATATTCTCAAACCATATCGCTTTCAAATCATATTCACTCAAATCATATTCACTTTCAAATCATATTCACTTTGAAATCATATTCACTTTCAAATCATATCCACTTTCAAATCATATCGTTTCCAAAATCATAATTCTTCCAAAAGAAAAATCATATTTCCAAAACATATTAATTCTTACTTCAAAATCATCATTTCAATATATTATAACATTTTAAATCCTAACTTATTTAGCCTTATTCTCTTTTTAAACCAATTGAATTGAATATACACTCTTCTACGTCACTTAGCCTGGAAATTTATAAATTAGTTTAAATAGTTATAAATAGTTGAAATACTCTAAAATAATTAAACATAGGTTAAAATAATTTTAAATTTATTTACGATAGTTAAATAGATTTAAATTAGATTAAATACCTTTAAATAGATTAATTATATTTAAAATAAATTAAAATGGTTTTATTAGTTTAAAATAAATTAAATTTGTTTAAAGTAGATCAAAATAATTTATATAGTTAATATTGGTTAAATAGTTTAATAAATTTGAAAATCTATTTAATTAGAAATTTTAAAATAATACATTTTTAAAACAGTTTATATTAAAATATGAATTTGGAATTTATATTAAATTAAACTATTCATTTCATTTTAACACATTGGACCAATTTCAATTTCCAAATCAACAAACCAAATTTCAAATCTAATAAATTGTTGACTTTCATGTCATTTCAATCCATGTTCAAATATCAATTCGGATTACTCCAATTTCAAATATTTCAAAGTTATTTTCAAACAAATTCAATGTCTCAATTTCGATAGAATTTCATTTATACTTAAAGTTTAAATTTTAAACTTCCAATTAAATTTCTTAAAGCAATTCCAATTAAAACCAATTCACATTTCAACACAAAACTTGATTTTCCAATAATAATTCAATTTATATAAATCAAAATTTATTTCAAAATATCATTAAATTAAATTCAAAATTAAGGATTTTTAAAATCATTTAATTTAACCAATCCGGTGTTCATATATAATTCTCTACCCTAGGGTCAAGTGATACGGATATTTATCATTTCAATCCATAATTAAAAATATTACGGTTATATATCATTTCAAACCGCAATCCCGAATTAACATAAAATTCATAAAATCGCTCGAGTCTATCATTTCAACCCATAGCGTTTTTTCCTTATTCTATAGATCGTTCGGCTATGTATCATTTCAACCCATAGTGAACTTGCAGTTTATAACGATATACAATACAATATTCATTCATCCAATATCAACAATCAACGTCCATCACAATCATTATCCAAATCAATCAATAAATGCCAATATGGAAGTGAAAATCAATAACCTTTATTTAACAGGAAATTTATATTCAATAATAAATTAAATAACGATTTAATTCAAATAAATTCGAATTAACTAGGATGATGATTTAAAATATACCAAACAATCATAAATAAATTCCTAATCACATCATAAATTAAATCTAACAAACATAAGAAATTTAGAAGTTGTGAGTGGGTTAAAATATTCACCTTTGAATTTAGCCCATAAAAATCCCAACAGAAGCGCAAAACTCAACAATCTCTAAATTCAACTAAATTAATTTCATTTTGTCTGGGATTTAAATATGAATCCAACAGAAGAAATTGTGCATGAATCAAAGTTTATATGCAAAAGATATTCATGTTATAAGAAATATTATAAAATAAAAATTAGTACAAGTTAAATAAATAAACAAATTTTAATACTTACGTTTTTCTCAAGAAGATGCTTCAGGAAAAGATTAAAGAACGACTAAGATGAGGACAGGAAATGTGTGGAAAATGGAAAAAAAATCATGTTTTATAAAAGAAAGCTTTTGGATTTGCAAAAAATATTTTGAATATAAGGTGTTAGGAGAAACAAAAATGTAAAAGAAGAAATAAGCTGTATGTTATTTATAATTAGGAAATGAAGGTGAAGGGACAAAAATAAATGTCACATTTTATTTTGAAAGCTTCAGGCATTAACAATGCATAAGGAAATATACGTAAGAATGGAAAAGTTTGCAAACAAAAATAAAATTTTGTATACGTGAAAATGAGGTAGCAAGAATTAAATACAACCTAAAAGTCTAGGCTCGGGTATTAAACAGAAGAAGAAATAAATGGATCAAGTATTAATAATAAGGTAACTATTTTAAAACGTTCATGCAACAATTGATAATAAAAGAAATGAAGGGACCATATGCGTCGCACAACCTTTTGAAATTCAATTTTTTTAAAACGTACCCAAATTAACTTCATTAACTCAAATAATATTCAAATTTGCACGCATTTAGGTTTTTATCTACGCATAATAAAAAATTTATACTTACCTTGAGAATGAAAACATTCAATTTGGTTTTCTCAAAATGATCTTTTATTTCCATTAAAAACCTCTTTTTGTTTAACACAAAACGTGTGTTTTTTATTAAATCTATTAATTACAATCAACGTTTTCTTTCCTTTTAATTGAAACATTTGAATTACATTAATTACAATTACTTACAAAGTTAAATTTTAAAGCAGACAACTAAAATGGATGAAAAAATAGAACAATTATTTATTTAAACACGTTTATAAATTTGTTGTTTATACATAAAAGTAATAAATAACTTACTGAATTAGATTATTTTCCTATTCTTGCAATCAATCTGTAAGCTAAAACACAGTTCAAATAAACATATATTTCTTTCTTTAAAATCAATCATTCTATTCTTTATTTTTGTTTATACACAAGAGTAATAAATAATTTGCTGAAATATATTATTTTCCTATTCTTATAATCAATCTGTAATCTATAACACAGTTCAAATAAACATATATTTTTTCTTTAAAATCAATCATTCTATTCTTTATTTTAATGAAATTAAACCTACATTCACAAATGAAACATTCATTTTATTTGATGTAAATGTTTATTTTATTAAATCAAACTTTCCTTATATTTTCACAAAACATAAGCTGATTTTAATTGCACCTATTAATTTACAATCCGTATCCTCTCTCCTATTAATTGAAAATTTTCAATTACATTAATTTCAGTTGATTAAGTTTCAAAATGGACTAAATTAATGTAATGTGAAGTAGAAATTTAATTTAAACATATTTATACACTATTGGATACAGATAGTAAATATAATTATACATTTCTTACTAAATAATAGTTTCTCGTCTCTACAATCAATTTTTCAGCTACCAAACATTTCAAATAAATAAACATATATTTACTCCTTTAATAAAATTATTCATTTTTATTCTTTTATTTTGATTTACACTCCTACTATTAAATCAAAAATACCTTATGAAATTATTAACATAGGTTTCTATCTCGTTATCCTCATTTTCTACCATTGACGCCTTTTCTTATACTAACCACAATGTTTAATTACATTTAATTCCAATTAATTATAATTTTAATTTCAATAAATTGATTAAATTTGGTTTAATCTTTTTATTTCATAAATCATTCCCTTGTAAATAAAATTTGCATTTCTATAGCTTTTATTACGTTTACACTATAGTTATTGTCTTATTCCATATTACTATAACATTTATTTACGTTCAATTGCAATATATCAATTTATTATAATATAAACTCCAATAAATTGGTCAAACATGATTTCCTTTCTTTTTATTCAAATCAATAACCATATTATGATTAAAATTTTCATTGGTTACATCCTATTGAATTAATATTCTACAATGATCAATTTTATTTACATTAACCGCACTAACTAAGGGAATTAATTTCAATTGATTTCAAATTAAATTTTATAAACTAAATAAATATGTAACTTATAACAGCTGTTAACCTTAACTTTTAATTAAATTTAAAAGTTCATTAATTACAACAAATGTTACAATCAGCTATATAACTCTAATTTCCATCTTTTATTTGTGTTAACTATTATATTTCCATTATGTTGAAATTTTGTCACTTATATACATTAATTATGATTAAAAATCTCACTTAATTATTTAACTTGGTTTCATTTATTTTATTACATCACTTATCAGATTATGAATAAAATTAGCACTTCTATTCATTTTGTTACATTCAGTCTTATTTATTGCCTTATCTTATTAATGCAACATTAAAATTCATTTAATTCTAATTGATTTCCATTTAATTAATAGACCAAATAAATAGGGGGTAACTTATAATAATCGTTACCAACTTTTAATTACACTTATGAATTCGTATTCACGAACAAATGCTACCATTCATTCTTATATAATACAAATTTTATTCGATTACCATTAACTATCTATTTTATACAATAATTAAATATTTACATTTGTTTCTTATATCAATTTACAACCAAGTATAATATTTACATTATTTCATTCATTGGAATTTCATTCAAGTTATTAACAATTAACTTACATTTATATTGTTATAATTCATTCTAGTTATTATTTCCATTAACAATTCACTAATTTTTATTTTCTTCAATATTAAATTACCAAAATCTTATTAAATTAATATGAGACCCGGATTTTTAACGGTCGTTAATTGGTAATTAACTGAATTAAATCATTAGAAATACCGATTTATAAGTCGAACAAATAAAATTCTTATAATTAAAATATATGGATATAAATATAAGTTGGTTTAAACACTATATACGAACTTAAGTTATAACATTTTGGGTATGATGAACTTTGTAGAATATATGTGTGTGTGTGTGTGTGTGTGTGTGTGTGTATTTACGCCATGAGGAATAAAATATGCTAGCTATTTACTATTTATTCATATGTACATATATAGATTGTGGAAAGAAACTATGATTTGGAAATTCAAAGTAAATCTCTCAAAAATAATTAAAATTAAACTCTACATTATAAACACTAGATATAAGTATATATATATATATGGATATAAATTAAGTATTGATAACTTAAGCTTAAAATGAAAATAAGAATATTAGTGTTAGAGAATGAACATGTATATAGGAGGGTTATATAATGTTATGTAAAACATTTAAGTTATCCATGGTTAAAATAAATAAATAAATGAAATGAAATAAAAAAGAAAATATAAAATATGTATACATAGGGCATTTGTAGGCTAAGGAGACATATTAATTCTTCTAACTTACAAATGTCAAAAAAATCTTTTAAAATAGATTCGTTCATATATAAAAAGATAATAATAATAATAATAACAAGAAAAAGGAGATGAGAAACAAGGTGCTGTATACAGGCAATGTCTTTTATATATCTCTCAAAATCTCTTCTTTCATTCTTTATAAGAAAAGAAAAAGGTAAGAAAAACAAACAACTCCATCATCTTACAACTAAAACAAAGTACAAATTCAACTTGAACAAGTAGATCAGATCAAAGAAATCAGTTGCAGTTTTCCAAATCTTTGCTTCCTCTGTTCAAAACTGTACAGGTGAGTAAACTTATCCGTTTAAAGCCAAATCTTCTTTATAACAGTGTGCATGTAATATTAAATGGTAAAAATATCTTGAATAAGTCTTGCATGGACGAAATGTATGTGTGTCTGGTGTATATGCTTGTACATGCTGTGTATATATGTATAGAGCTTCTGTTTTGTTCTAACAGGCTCAAAAATCATTCAAAATTTCGTTTCTCTTCACTCAAAAACTTATAGGTCGTGGTAATTAAAGAAAATACGTTTTTATTGACGAATTTTTGTTTTTAAAAATAATTTCAAGTGAAGTTAGTTAGTATTTATCTGGAAAGAAGAATTTACAGTAGAAAATGAAACATCTCAGGAATTCGACTGTCTTGAATTTATGTTTTACTTATATTATCAGATTTGACTCAGGAATTGATGAATTTTGGTGAAAGTTTCATAATTTTTAAGTCTGTATATGGAGAGAAATTGAGGGATGATCGGAATTTGGTCATGGGTCAAATTTCGGCAAACTTATTGACTTGGTGGTTCGACGTTAGGCATGGAGAAGGGTGGGGAGATGGCGCATCTAGGAAAATGGTAAGGAATTTTTCCACGATGGGGTGGTGTGCGGCGAGCTTGTTTTAGGGTTTGAGGAGTGTTTCCATTGGCTTCTGTTCATGGCCGAACTGCGGCAAAGGAAGAAAGAGGCGTGCAGTCCTGGTGGAGATGGAAGAGGGTAGGGTGGCGCATTCCCCGGTGAAGTTGGGCGATGATCGGCATTGGGTATGGTGGCGAACGAGGCAATATTGTGAACGAATTTTTTCGTTCCAGGGCATTGGGAGTTTGAATTTTGAATTAGTGTTTTTGGCGGCGTTCCAGGCAGTGGAACATAGGGAGGAGGTCGAGTGCGATTTGCATAGATGGTCGCCGAAGAGTTCGATGGTCGATGCGTCGTGGGGAAGTGTATGGTGTACGTGTACACCGGTGTACATGTTTTCGTTCAAAGAAGAGAATTGGAAGGGCTGGGAATAAAAGGAAGTAAGAAGAATAGAGAAGTGAAAGAACTTAAAAAAGGGAAAACAAAAGAAAGAGGAAAAAAGAAATGGGCCAGAAAAGATTTGGGTCGGAAGTGTGGGCTTGGGTCGGTTATCTTTTAATAATAACAATGATAAGAATAAAAGTAATCCAGGTTTTAAAGAATAAAATGAAGTTTACAAAGCTTTAAGGAAACTGTATTAACAAAGTTTTAAAAGTAAAAGCATAAAAATAAACAAGTTTTTCCGAAACAAATTTCCTAACCAATTCTTTTAAATGATAATGTTTTACTTAAATATAAGGTTAGTTAAAGGTAATATAAATAATTTATTTTTAAATTAAATTAATTAAGCTTAGAATAATTTATTTACATGTCCATTATTTTAATTAATTCATAAGTTTATTAAATTAAAATTAAACAGTGTAATTAAGTAGTAGGTTAAGGAAAATAAATGGTTTAAACTTTTAAATTAATCAAAGGTTTTAAGTTATTTTACATGTTAATAATTATTCAATTCCAAATATTTAATTTAAATAAAATATAAATGGCTTGTGAATAGTTAATGACAATTAAGAAGGATTTATAAGTAATTAATTTATTTTGTGTTAAATTAAATTAATTAGAAATGGTGTGACCAGTTTACCTAGCTTATAAATGATTAATTTGAATTGAATGCTTTGGATTGTTTAATATCCCTAGTATGTTAATTTGAGATAATCTGTGATATGAAATGCCTGAATTTAACTGTTGATTAATGTGAGATATTTATTTAAATAGATATTTGTGTGGAAATTTCTATGGGAATATGACATTCTGAAGTTTAAATTGAATTGTTTTTACTTAAACAACTTGGCTTAAAGGATGGCGTTGGACTCGAAGAGATCGGGGTCGGGTATCAGCGATATCCGGAACCACTTCAATTAGTAACTATCTATAATTCTTTATAGATTCGATTGTAGAATCAAATAGGCTGGAAGGGAATAAATTAAGTAAACTTGGCCATTTAAACTAAGTAACAGTACTTTGATATTATTTTGTGAAATAAGTGATCGGCTATAGCAAGATAAAACTCGTTGTGATAAACGAGTTACCTGGGTTTTCAATGAAGCTTTACAACTTAAGTATTTTATATTAAATGGGTTTACTCATGCTGGTTTCCAGCCTGATTCGGGTGTTATTTTATTGTAGTGCTCAGGTTAGACTGAGTATTGCAGATTTTTAGGTTAGAACGTTCTGGAGCTCAGGAGATGAGTTGGATGGCAGAGACGTATTGGCTATATTCCGCTGTATATTAGAGACTGTATAGTCTGTAATTGATAGTATTTAGGGACAAGTTGTTACAACTGTCCAGATTTATTGTACTCAGATTTATTGTACTCAGATATATTGTGTGTATATTGACAGCTATAGTTTTCCATTGTATAAAATGCTATTATTTGTGTATTATATTTGTTCCACTGCGACTGTGAGATTCTGTACGTTGTTTTTCTATTTCTTCTTTCACCTTTTTTTCTTCTTAACCCTAACAGTTTGGTGTTTCCGACACTCGATTGCTCGACAGTCTATATAGTTAACGTATTAGTGTCAATTTTCGGGGTTGAAAATTTTAGGGCTGCTACACTTGGTATCAGAGCTGAAGGTTAAGTGAGAACCTTGGCTCTGGTGGGGGCTACTCATTAGAGATAGGGTCAGTAGTACCCTAGAATGAGTTGAGCGTATAATATGAGAGTGTACTTGTTAATTTCTTATATAATGATTTTTAGAAACTGTTATAAAATGATTTTTATATAAGCTTATATTTTGATATATAAAGTAGTAGTTTTTCTAGTTATTATAATATATTAAGATAATAGGTTGCTGATTATTGAAATTAAATAAGATCATAAAAATTTGAGTATAACCAAATAGTAATTTGGGTAAGGATTAACTATGCATATAAGTTGAGCTAAAGATGGATTCAAAATTGAATTTAAATCCTAGAAAATTCAAAAGAATTTTTAAAGTATTGAAATAAGTTACATTGATTTGATTTTCCAGTAAATGATTATGGAATATATGGTGTGTGTGATTTCTAGACATGATAATCATAATAAATTTTATATTGTATCTTAAAAGGATGCTCATTACGGAATAAACAATAATTAAGCAAAATGAAATGTTTTAAGGAAGTAACAATTTAGATAAGTACGACTTATAAATTGAAAAGGGATTTAAATTGTGAAGTTTTAAAATCTAAGTCCATAAAATTTGAAATTGTTTCAAAGTGTTAAAAGATATAATAAATAATATTATTCAGAATATTTTTGAATCCAGGAATCTTATTTTAAAAAAAGAGTTGCTTTAGAAATTGGAATTTGTTTTGAATTAAAAACCAAGAATGGTTTAAAATTGAAAGTATGACTTGGTGAGAAAATAAAATAAATATGTATATATATGGGTATACATAATATCAAATTTGATTTGAAATAAATACTAACTGTTGAATTCTAAATTCCCTAGAAAGAGATGTATAACCCGAAGTAAAATAAGTTTTGAACTTATAAGTGGAAGGGATATTAATAAGAAAGTTTAAATTTGAAATGGAAAATTTAAATTGAAGAGTCTAAACGGATTAATGAATTGGAAATTAATTCTGGGCAAGTTAAATAAGTTGTGGACTTATAATTTGAAATGGGAGATTTTAAGATAAAATTGAGATTTAACTTAGGGGAAGTTAAATAAGTTTAGAACAAACAACCTTAATTGGAAATTCCTAGGTGAAATTTAAAGATTTAACTCAGGGAGGTATGCATGGTCTTAAACGGGTTTTATACTCTGGAAATGTGTGATGGATGCTATTGATGGGTGCTTAGATAATTTGGATGCTTATTTACTTTGACATATCCTGCTATCATCCTGTTGTTATTAATAATCTATGAAACCGTGAATTGAATTATTTTGAATAAATTAAGAAGTGGGTTGAAATGATATACATCCATTGCTGAAATTAAATGGAATAAAACTTTAATTTCAAATTATTTAAAACATTTTAATTTTAAGAGATAAAGATTGAACATATGAAAGTGGAATCACTTTGAACTTGAGATTTAAATGTCAAAAATGGATTTATCAACCAAAATTGTTTAAGGGATTGGATTAAAAATTTGAAATATAATTGGGTAATCAATTGAATTTCGAAAATTGATCTGTTTAAAAAGATTTAACTCTCACTTAAACCTTGAAATAATTTTATGTAGAAGTAAAGGTAATTTAAAATGAATATTTGAAATTTAGACTTAGAATTAAAAACTGTTTAAAGACTTGGGTTATGAATAAAAGGTTAGGGGTTAATTTGATTTAGAGGATTAAATCAACATTTAAAAATTTAACTCTTATATAATTCGAGATGGTTTAAAGTTGAGATTGGAAATGAAAATTAATTCAAATTGAAATTTGATTTGAATTAATTGGAATTGTAATCAAAGTTGAATAAGTTTAAATTCAAATAGAAATTGACTTGAATTTGGAAAAGGAATTGAAGTTAATTCAAATTGAATTGAAATAATTTAAAAGCAAGTGGAAATTGAAAATTGATTGGAATGGGAGATTGGGAGATTGAACAGTTTGGCTCTGAACTATTTTTAATATAAACTATTTTAATATAAACTGTCTAAAATCTATTTCCTAAAATATTTAGATTAATTAAATCCCTCCAAGCTATTTACGATACAAAACATTCTTTTCCAAATTCAAACTATATCATACTTATTATTCAACCATTTTACAACTATTTTGCAACTATCTAACTATTCTACAACTATTTAACTATTTTACAACTAATAACTATTTTATAACTACTTAACTATTTACAATTATTTTACAACTAATTACTGTTTTACAACTACTTAACTATTTTAAACTTTTCAAGCTATTCTCTAAATTCAAACTGGTCAGAGTGTAAACTGTTGGATTTAAACACCAATTGAGATAAGAATTAAAGTGATAACCCAATGGAAAATGAAGCAATTGTGAAGTGAAAGCGAAACCAGATATTTTTTTGGAGGAATACGGGTGTGTATCGTGGCACTACACAGCCGGTTACTTAATAAATATATGTATATATAAGCCGGTCAACACGCCTGACCGGTGGCGACACATGCTAGTTTGAAGATCACCAAAACCATACAACAGAGAAGTAAAGGAAACTAACCAGCAACAAGTAGCATAAGCAACTATACACGAACGATAAAGCAGCTAGCCAAGAGAGAAGAAGCTACATTAGGAGCTAACAGCTACGGATGACTAACTAAGCTAGGGATGAGGTGGGAACGCCGAGCTGCTGCCCATAGATTCTGTAGAGGAAGAATCACCATGTGGAAGGCGGAGTCTGAAAGGGGCCGAGTGACTGTAACCTGAAATAGAGGTGAATAGATTAATAGTATGACGGCAAACTCCTTCAAATCGAGAACACGGTTTGTTAAACACTAAAGCGTTGCGCTCCTTCCAAAGGTACCAACAGAATATTGCAATAAGTACATCTAGAGGGCGATTCGGGGGGTTATACCGCTAGTGGTCAAAAATGATGGGCGGTTCTGGGATGCGACTAAGAAGGTGAGCACAGGTCGCGGCCCAGATCGAGAAGGCGAAGTCACAATCGTGAAATAGGTGAGTGATATCTTCTACATGATCGGAGAAAAAAATGCAGGATGGATTGACCTGATACCGAAGATGGAGGAGCCTCGATTTGGTGTTGATTCTATCGTGTCCAAGAAACTACTGAAAGAAGGCTATGCGGGGAGGAATAGGGCATTTCCAGAGTCTGGGGAAGGTAAAGAGACGGCTAGGATTAAGGAGATAGAAGTAGCATGAAGCAACGGTGAAGCCTTTATCTGGCGCCAGAGCCCAGATAACACGATCCGGTCTGGAGGTGAGGTGAAGAGAGAGAAGCGGGTTGGAAGCAGAGATAAGGTTAGAGAAAACATCGGATTCGAGGAGGGCTGGGGGACAGAGGAATTCTGGACCAAGGCGGACACAGTCTCTGACCGAAATCAAGGGGGAATGAGAGATGGAGAAGAGATGTGACAGAGATTTAGAAAGGGGAAACTGGTTATGCCAAATATCTAACCAAAAAATAAAAATTTTGCCATCTTCAAGAGCAATATGAAAAAGGGATTTGACACGGGGAAGGGATCGAAGCATTCCAGCCCAAAACGGAGAAGGTCAGGAATGCGAAGGGAGGTGAAGGACAAAGTGGCTGTTAGAACAGTAATGAAGTGAAAGGATCTACTCTTTCCATATGAAGTTGCCCGGGGAGATAATTTTCCAGATCCACTTGGAGAGGAGCGCGGTATTAAACGAACTGAGATTGGTGATGCCAAGACCACCCTGATTTAGTGGTAGACAGGCAGTGTACCAGCTGACTAATCTTTTGGCACCGCTACCATTCCAGAGAAAAGAACTTCTGATTTTATCAATACGGTTGATGACCCAAGATGGGAGTTTATGAAAAGACATCCAATACGACGGGATTGCTGATAGAACGGATTTGACTAAGACGAGACGACCAGCCGCCAAGAGGGATTGAGCTTTCCAACTAAGGAGCCTTGATTCAATCCTAGATATTAAGGGGGTCCAATCAGATCTATGAAGCTTGAATGGACGGAGAGGAATACCAAGGTAGGAAAGAGGAAAATCAGAGAGGCTACAGTTAAGAAAAGACGAAACAATGGGTCCTAGGTGGTCAGAGTTACCCAGCATGATGACCGAGCTTTTGTTAAAGTTGATGGAGAGGCCGGAAATAAGATCGAAGGAGTAAAGGGCCACTTTTAAACAGTGCAAATGCTCAATCTGGGGGGATGCGAATAGCAATGTGTCGTCTGCAAACTGGAGGTTGGAAATCGAAGAAGTGGAATTCGGGAATTTAATGCCAGAGAAAAAGAAGTTGGCTGAGGCTAATTTGATCATTCTGTTGAACACATCTGCAACCAAGACGAAAATAAGAGGGGAGAGGGGATCACCTTGTCTAAGACCCCGTGCTGACTTGATGTGACCCCCAGAGGCACCATTGATCGATATGGAAGATAGGCTGGAGTGGAGAATGTGCGAAATCCAATTGCACCATTTGGAGGTAAAGCCTCTATTTCTCATGAGGTCAATAATGAAGTTCCAATTAACCGAATCAAAAGCTTTAGAGAAGTCGAGCTTCAGCAAAACTCCGGAGGTCGACGACTGATGGCAATAAGAAATGATTTCCTGAGCGGATGCAACACAGTCCATGATATTTCGGCCAAGAATAAAGGCTGGCTGCTCGATTCTGACCAGTGAGGCAATTACAGATTGAAGGCGGTTGGCTAGAACTTTTGTGATAATTTTAAAAGTAGTGTTGAGAAGGCTGATGGGACGGAAGGAGGAAAGGGAGTTGGCACCAGGAGATTTGGGGAGGAGAATAATACTGGCACAGTTTAATCTGGAGATGGAAGCGGGATCAGATTGGAATTCAGCGCATAATTCAAATATATCAGATTTGACCGTATCCCAGAAGTGATTGAAAAAGAGTGGTCCAAAACCATCTGGGCCGGGTGCTTTGTCATCTGACATTCCTTTTAAGGCGGCCCAAATCTCTTCTTCGGAGAATGGATGATCGATGGTGATGGGGGAGGGGACTGGGAAAAGGAGGGACCAATCGATTGCAGGGAGAGGAGGGGAAGGCTTTCCAAGAATGCTTCTGAAGTGATTAGTGAACAATTGGAGGTGGTCTAAGGGATCTGTATAGGTGACGTTGTTGTGGATAATCTCAGGAATTAAGGTGGATCTGCGGCAGGCACTAGCAAGGCGGTGAAAGAAAGAGGTATTTCTGTCTCCCTCTTTCAACCACAAGGCTTTAGAGCGCTGTTTCCAGCCAATCTACTCCTGCTTAACGAATCTATCTAAATCTGATTCCAGAGAAGTCAGACGAGACCGCTCGGCGTCAGTCAGCGGTCGAGACTCCTCTAGGATATTAAGGGCTAAAATTTCGTCTTATGTTGCTGAGATACGAGCACGGAGAGTTCCCCACACAGATTTGGCCCAAGGCCTAATGATTTTCCTAAGGGACCGAAGCTTGAAAACAATTCTGGCCGAAGGCGATTGAATCTGCGAGGGCTAGGCCCAGACCTGTTTGATGAAATTATCAAAAGAGGGTTCCAAAAGCCAAAGACGTTCGAACCTAAAGGGGAGTTTGAAATCAGGGAGGGAACCAATGTCTAAAATAATGGGACAATGGTCCGAAATGACAGAGGCAAGCTCGGAGACCGAGGAAAGAGGGTGAAGGTCATCCCAGGCTGGGTTAAAGAGGAATCTATCCAGCTTAGCTAGGGTAGGGTTGGCTCTACGATTCGACCAGGTGAATTGGCGGTTATTGATAGGCGGGTCTACGAGGGAACAATCGTCGATGAAGGAGTTAAACGAGTCGGAGTCAAGGGAATTCAGTCCAAAGTTGCGTTCATCAGGGAATCGGGTGGTGTTGAAGTCCCCTCCAACAATCCAAGGACCATTAAGATAGGATGCGAAGGAGAGACAGTTGGCCCAAAGCCCATTGCTCTCCAGAATATTGTGAGGCCCATAAATATTTGTAAAGAAGTAGATTGTGCCCGATTGAATATAGCGGAGAGTAACATGTAATGCAGAAGGGTGAGCAGAAGTATGACAATGGGACCAGACAGCTTCATTCCACGCGGTGATAATACCTCCTCTGGACCCATCAGCATTGATGTGGGCCCAACCCGTAAGGGTAGACCCCCCCATGTGTCTAATTAAGGATTGCGGTGGGTTAGACAATTTAGTTTCTTGCATGAAAAGAACGTCCGCTTTATGAGGGGAAAGAGTAAGACTGACGGCATGTCTCTTTGATGGGTCCCCCAAACCCCGTACATTCCAGGAGATAATTTTCATTGGGAAAGAGACAATCTCTCCGATTCTAGGGCCTGCATGGCGGCATAGTGACTATCACTTAAATTAACACCCATGCAACGTGCCATTTTTTATTTAGTCTTTTATTGGCTGAAGAAAAAATAACAGTTTTATAGAAACTACCGGGGAGAGAGGCCGCTCTATTGATTCTGGAACTCCGTCGTACTGAAGCTGGAGTGAACAGGGAAGGCCGAGGGAGCCGTTGCTGGCGCGGAGGAGAGGTTATTTGGACAATAGCAAGGGAAGGTTGAACATTTGGTGGAGCGGAAAGGTCGATGTCAACAGGGGAGTCAACATGCTGGTCTACAGGCCAGGCTTCCCAACGATGAGGGCCAGCCTCCCCGCGAGGAGGGCTATGAACATGGGCTCCAATAGTTAGCGGAGGAGAAATATCTGGATCAAAAAGCATGGCATCAAATCTCGCGTAATTTGAATCTTCCGAGAGGGGTTGCTCATCCAAGCACCTGAAGTCTTTGTCGCAGTCAACACCTAGGAACATAGTTTCCGGCCTGTGGGTGGGATGGGCATGTTCCCATTTTTCTACTGTAAGGAGATGGTCTTCACTGTTTAAGCATGATACAAAGGAACTGGGTGAGCTCAGTCCCGTGTAAAACTGCATTTTGACATACAAGTATCGATGATCGAAATTGGCCCAAACGCAGTCGTTGAAAGCAATGAACCGACCTAAGGGGCTAAGAGCGCTCCCAACTGCTTATGAATTGTTTTTGAGGAATTCTGGGAAGCCACGTACTCGAGCCCAAACTGCAGGTTCGAGAGCAACTGTTTGGTGCTCAAATTCGGACCATTGCTGCAGAAGGATCGAACTTCCAGGCTTTGATAACGATCTCTTCTGAAGGGCCTGCTCCAGGATAGCGATGGAGGGACAACAAACTCTAAAACTATTTTCGGAAAAAATCCAGATTGGCCATTCACGGTGGTTAAAGTTCAGCGAGAGGGCCATATGAAGGGATTCGATGGACCAAAAGCCATCGATGATAGTTGCGATGAGGTAGTGGGTAGAGTTAGCCGTGGAGAAAATTTGAGAAGAAGAGAGTTTAGAATGTGGGGGAAATAATTTGGAATGAGAAGAAGGAGAGGGGGAAGAACGAGTCGACTTTTGACGTGGAGCTTTCTGAGTAGTGCCTCGATTCGCGGGTAGGAAAGATGATGATGGGGATTTATCCACGTGGGAAAGACTGTTTTTGGATTTATTCGAAGTGGGAGGTGTAGAGACTTTAGTTTGTGCAGAAAAATAATAATTAGCTTTCTCGGAACAATGCGTGTGTGCATGCCCAAAAAATCCACACTGAAAGCAAATCTTAGGGTCCCTACAGTTTTTTGCCACGTGTCCCAGGCCAGCGCACCTGAGACAACGTCTCTTTGATTTCAGAAATTCAATGGTAGTTCGAGCGTTTGCAAATGCAGGCAAAGTGTGATGACGACGATGAGAGCTAGGGGTAATAGGAAGGATAGGGGAAGAGGAATTTAGCACTTGCGCGTAGGATTTTTTGAAGACAGATGGGTCAGCTAAGGGGAGCTTGGTGGTAATAGATACACCAACGCTGTTGGGTTTTGAGTGGATGAGAGGGTATGGAGGCTGGGATAAGGAGGAGATCAGTGGGTATGGCGCAGACTTGTAGATGTTGGGGACAAAAGCAATGGACGGAGAAGGAGTAACCGGTTTTGAGACGGGATGATGGGAGGGGAACATATGATGATGAGAAGCTTTGACGGAAGAAGACGCCATATTTAAATTGATAGCGAAACCAGATATTGAAATAAAAATGATTTTTGAAATGGAAAAGTATATTTTGAGAAATATATGGTGGATAAGAGTGGAGGTTGGATATCACTATAACTAAAACTTACTTAATAAAAAGTAAGCAATGTGGCAAATAAAGGAAATCAAACTTGAATGTTGATTTGGCATAAATAAAATTATATATATATATATATATATATATATATATTATATGATAAACTCCCCTTGTTGAATCTATAACTAAAAGAAAAGATCTTTGAAAAATATTTGAAGTATAAAAAGGATCTTATATAAGTATGAAGTGATCCAAAGATTTTTTTCAAGTTGAAGGAATAAACTTATATATATATATATATATATATATATATATATATATGAATAATTTTGTGAGATGGAATTGCGAAAAAGGTTTTTAGAACCCATTGATTTTGGGAAAAATCAATTTTGGGAATTTGAAAAGCCAAGTTTGGGAACTATCGATTTTGAGATATCGATTTTGTGTAAATGAGATTTATATGTGATACATATAATGAGTATGATTTGGAAGATACTATATGTGTATAGTATAAAATATTTTGAGAATGCAATGGGGAAAAAGGCGCTCCTATTTAGAGTGGAAATTTATAGTAGGAGATCCACGGAGTGGTTTTGCCTTGGGCCCTAAGGGGGTTCTAAATTTTGATCCCAGGGGACTAAACTGGTGTATACTACACCAGACTAAACTGTAGTTTCTGAGGATTGTGGCTGGGGTAGCGTAAGTCGAGGGCACCGATGCCTACAGAGACATTGGGGTTATACTGTGACGGCAGTGTAACTCTGGTGTAACTGCGATCTACTGCATTTCCATAGCGTAAGTCGAGGGGAAGTGATTGCCTAAAGTCTACGTATGATTTCGCTGGGAGAGCAACGTAACATCAGTAGATTGTGATCTATAAGGACATAGCGAAAGTCGTGTGGCAGTGAGTGCCTACAGGCTACATTGGGACTCGACTGATGTAGTCTACGATCTATGTGGTGAGGTTTCGTTTGGCAGCGAAATTATAGGACGTTGATACCTATAGTTACATGGTTTTTTCCATGATGGCAACGTAAGCTTAGGTGTAGCTGCGATCGGCGGCGATTCCATGGTGCAATCGAGGGGTGCGGGATGCCTATAATTTTCTATGGTTTTGCCGGGAGGGCGACGTAATCATCGAGCTAACTGTGATCCATGGAGGGGCTGTTGATTTCCAGAGCATTCTCACAAAAATGTTTTCTACATTTACACAAAATGTTTTTCAAGAAATTTCACTGGGTGTTGAAAACGGATCTACTAAGTACTTATAGATTTTTAGTCCTACGCCTGATCAACGTATGACCGAATTTCTATGAGAACAATGATGGACTTGTTGAGACATCGAGTTATAAAAAATATTTTTATAATGCTATTTTGGTAACATTGTGTAATTTTCAAGTGTTTTAAAACTTTAGAATAAAAAGAGTAAAGAGTTAAGAATGTATAAAGAATAATTTAACTGATAATAAACATTATAATTAAAATTCTCGCTTCATTTCTTTTCGGGGACAAAAATTTTTAAAGGGGGAGGAATGTGACGACCTGAGTTTCTAACGGTCGTTAATTGGTAGTTAACTGAATTAAATCATTAGAAATACTGATTTATAAGTTGAACAAATAAAATTACGATAATTAACATATCTGGATATAAATATAAATTGGTTTAAACACTATATACGAATTTAAGTTATAACATTTTGGGTATGACGAACTTTGTAGAAAATATATACATGTATATTTATGCCATAAGGAATAAAATATGCTAGCCATTTACTATTTATTCATACGTACATATATAGACCGTGGAAAGAAACTATGATTTGGAAATTCAAAGTAAATCTCTCAAAAATAATTACAATTAAACTCTACATTATAAACACTAGATATAAGTATGTATATATGAATATAAATTAAGCATTGATAACTTAAGCTTAAAATGAAAATGAGAATATTTATGTAAGAGATTGAACATGTACGTATGCGGGTTATATAATATTAAGTAAAACATTTAATTTATCCATGGTTAAAATAAATAAATAAATAAATGAAATAAAATAAAAAGGAAAATATAAAATGTATATACATAGGACATTTGTAGGCTAAGGAGACATATTAATTCAACAAACTTAGAAATGTCAAATTTGTTCTTTTAAAATAGATTTCTTCATATATAAAAATAATAATAATAATAATAATAATAAAAAGAAAAAGGAGATGAGAAACAAGGTGCTGTATATAGGCAATGTCTTTTATATATCTCTCAAAATCTCTTCTTTCATTCTTTATAAGAAATGAAAAAAACAAGAAAAACAAACAACTCCATCATCTTGCAACTAAAACAAAGTATAAATTCAACTTGAGCAAGTAGATCAGATCGAAGAAATCAGTTGCAGTTTTCCAAATCTTTGTTTCCTCTGTTCAAAATTGTACAGGTGAGTAAACTTAACTTTTTAAAGCCAGATCTTCTTTATAACAGTGTGCATGTAAGATTAAATGGTAAAACTATCTTGAATACGTCTTGCATGGACGAAATGTATGCGTATCTGGTGTATATGCTTATAAATGCTGTGTATATATGTATAGAGCTTCTGTTCTGTTCTAACAGGCTCAAAAATCATTCAAAATTTCTTTTCTCTTCACTCAAAAACTTATAGGTCGTAGTAATTAAAGAAAATATGTTTATTTTAACGAATTTCTATTTTTAAAAATAATTTCAAGTGAAGTAAGTACTGATGGTGTTCTTTCGTTGATTGGATGTATGGATTGACCAAAAAATAAGTCAGAAGCTCGAAAAACGTGGATCAATCGTTTCGATCCAACGAAAAAATAATGATACGGCAGTCAAGAACATGTGCATGTAGAGGAGATCGAATAAGTGCTTATGGTAGTCTCTGATCCTGTCAAATCCGAGTGAGGCAACGCAGATCTGGCCTTGAATTACCAACGGCGATGGCAAGATTGGTAACGTCATGTCGACCTAGTGAGGAAGGTTTTGCATGGCACAGCTTGGGTAGCATGGTGGCAGCATCCGATTGGTGAACAACGACCAGATCTGGCGTTGGCGGCGGCTTCAAGCGGTTGTTTGGGAGTCATGATATGGTTCCTATTGCAAAATGATGTAACACAAAAAGATGTTACTAGTTAAGTAATTACGATAACATCCCTAAACTTTAAACGCTTATAACTCTCACATAAGACATCTATTACATGCGTGGTTTGTGGAATCGAGATCATGAAGAGACGAGAAATGCTTTGGTATTTTGTTTGTTGTGTATTAAACTCTCCAAAAAAGTGTCTCAGTTTGGGTAGGTTTATTACACATTGTTCGACCGACAATTCCACTAATGTGGCATACTATAGGCATTATGGTACATATTTCATAGGAAATGAGTTTTTAGTGTAATCGGTGATGTCTAACGATGATGATTGTGAGAATAGGCATTAAGGTATGATGATGATTGTGAAAACATGTACACCGGTGTACACGTACACCATGCACTTCCCCACGATGCCTCGGCCATCGAACTCTTCGCCAACCATCCATGCAAATCGCACTCGACCTCCTCCCCATGTTCCATTGCCTGGAACTCTGCCAAAAACACTAAATTGAAATTCGAACTCCCAATGCCCTGGAACAAAAAACTTCGTTCACCAGATTTCCTCGTTCTCCACCATACCCAAGGCCCATCATTACCCAACTTCACCAGGGAATGCGCCACCCAACCCTCTTCCATCTCCACCGGGACTGCATGCCTCTTTCTTTCTTCCTTTGCCGCAGTTCGACCATGAATAGAAGTCAGTGGAAACACTCTCAAACCCTAAAACAAGGTCGCCGCACTCCACCCCATCGTGGAAAAATTCCTCACCATTTTTCCTGGATGCGCCATCTCCTCACCCTTCTCCATGCCTAACGGCGAACCACCAAGTCAATAGGTTTGCCGATAACCCATGACCAAATTCCGATCATCCCTTGATTTCTATCCATATACACACTTAAAAATTACGAAAATTTCACCAAAATTCATCATTTCTCGAGTCAAATCTGATAATATAAATAAAACATAAATTCAAGACAGTCGAATTCATGAGATATTTCATTTTCTACTGTAAATTCTTCTTTCCAGAGAAATACTGGATTCACGTCATTGAGAACTATAATTTTAATACATAATATGTCTAATTTAAAATACTTTGTGATTCTCACTTTTTATTTAGAAAGAAATTAACTTTTCTTACAAAAAAGTTAGCATTTTTAATCATTCAGTCGTGGCATACTACACCCTAGTCATATTTATAAAACAGTTACTTTTTTAATTACATCATTTAATGTGATTTACGAACATAAGAGATGAATTATTATATCCTACTAATACATACTATGAGCCACATTCCCAATTAGCTATGCATCCTCTCCGATTTGATGTAGGTTCTCTTTTTCCTTTGCTGTCTAGAATTTCACACCTTTAAAACTCTAAATATCCTTGCAGCATTGATTCATTTGTGTTGCTGTTTTTGTGATGATCGGTTCATATATTAATTTGTTTAATTTTGATTTGATTTGGATAAATGGTGAAGAAGATGATGAAAATTAGTGGTAAGATATTTAGATTAAAAGAGGATTAGAAAATGGGATTTGCAATTCTATTGACAGGACGGAACACATATTTAGACAGAATTTCTGATATCAATATATTACTGTAACGCCCCACTCCGAGACCCACTCTAGTAAAGAGTATTATGGAGTAATACCGTCTACTAGAACGAAGAATAGAGTATAATGGAAGCGACCATATGTAATCAAGCTATAACTATCTACTGAGTACGTCGAATAGGTGATTTTCTTTTCTCAAGTGGTTCGACATATCCAATAGATATTTATAACGAAACTACAATGGCTAAGGAAAATAGGTTCAGAACAAACATAATACTAAATGATAACATCATCATCACAGAACAGTCACATAACAGTCACAGAACATAGGTACAATATATCGTCAACACAGATCCAAGTATTAGAAAGGTGGGTACAAAGCCACCGCTCACACATGTGAGTCAAAAATATGTACATAAGAGTCTGAAATAACAGAGTAGCTGAATAGTGGACAAATAAAAGAGCTATCTATCAGCATAGCAGATAATGTCCAAGCGGAAGCACAGAAAGCTAAGTCCAGAGACCTAACCTGAAACAACTCGGTCTGACCCGAGCGAAAACACTCGGGTCAGGCTAGCTAAACAATCGGTAATAACTGAGATATATATAATAATGCAGTACATAAATAAAATAGTACTTCTCCAAAGAGAAGAGTAATATGGACTACATGAATATTATGACGATCCCTAATCATCAATAAACAGTAAAAATCTCCAAAGAGAATATCAACACCAAAGTGCGCCTCATATCATCGGCGTAACCAAAGGCTATATAAAGTTGCCCATAGGCAATAATCCCAAGAGTGACCAGAGTCAGTAATCAATGCCCAAGCAAAGATCGATGCTCCAAAGAGCCATAGGGATATACTGAAAAGCAGTGTCCAGAGACACTGTGAATCCATAAGCTAATCGCACTTACATCGTATGGTTCCATAGAACCAACACCGAATGGCGATACTCGAATGGATATAAAATCATCAGATAATACAAATATTGCACGTGCACCGACCAGAGTCGTTGTTGCCAAGTACTGTAGAGTTGTGATCGATCAACCGCACAGATGCGGAACGCGCGAGACGGCGGGATCCTTCCCAGAAGGATAAAGGCCCAGAGGCGCATGCCGAAAAATAAACTGCTCCATAGAGCAGGTGTCCAGAGACGGTTGCCCAGAGGCGTGGTGACCCAGAGGTCCAGTACTGGCCGCCCAGAGGCTAATGTGTCACAAACTTTTTGGAGAGGAACCCGTAAAGTGTTAACAATGAGTCCCATACCCCACGTTCGCACTAAATGGTTTACTAACCAATAGCATGCTCACACTCCAAACAATAAAAAGTCCACCTCGTATCGTCGGTAAACTAGACCCAAAGGTCAAAACGATCAACCGAATAGTCGGGGATTAACCGGAAAGAAAATACACACGGTTCCATAGGCCGGAGATTTCCTAACCGTTTAAGCACCTTTCCACTTCGCTCGACGTGCTAAAAAGTGAGTGTGAGATTTTTATTAAAGAAAATAATGGTGCGAAACAGATTTTAATTGATTTTGAAATCACTTTAAAACGGCTTTTGAAAACTCTCCTATTATGGAGTAATTAATTAATAATTAAAATAATATTATATAATAATTTTGAAAGCCATTTTGGAGTGAAAAATCCTTTTAATATAGTTCATAAAAACCCGTGTACGAAATCCAGAGACAAATCTCAAAGAAATCGATAAAACCAGAAAATCACTGAAAATATTCTAAGTGTTTGAAAATAGTCTAAAACTGACGCGAACCCAAGTTCGGAAAATTATTCGGTCCAGCAAACTGAATCCGAATGGCATGAAAATTGGTTGGAATGTAGTCTGACATTCCTACTTCAGAACACAAAAAGAATTACTCTATTCCGACTTGAAACGAAGTCGCAGAGACGCTTCAAAGTCGGACCCGGAAACAGTGAATACACTGTTTCAGGCTGAGCTCCGGGTCCCCCTTCGACAGCAATTTCGAAGAGTCCAATGAACTCGGATACTAATCAAACTTTTTAGAGATGGAGTTCGGAACTCCAGCTTTCCAACGAGTCCAAAAACGTTAGATTTCAACCACGGAGGTGACCGTGGCGATGTCACAAAATTCAGTCCCAAAACTGCAAACAGAATAAAAATGCTTTCATTTTTAATTTTTTTCTTTCTTTCTTGGGCCCCCAGCCCGCTTGGGCTGGGGGGGTACTTGGGGCCCGCCCCCAGCCCGCGGGGGCTGGGGGGGGTACTTGGGGCCCGCCCCCAGCCCGCGGGGGCTGGGGGACCTGGGCCCTCCCCAGCCCCTTGCGGGCTGGGGAATGTGGGCCGCCCCAGCCTGCTGCGGGCTGCGGACTTGGGCCCGCCCCAGCCCGCTGCGGGCTGGGGTAAAGGGGCCCGCCCCAGCCCTTGCGGGCTGGGGGGAAAGGGGCCTCCCCAGCCCCTTGCGGGCTGGGGTCTGTAGCCCGCCCCCAGCTCGGGCGGGCTGAGGGCCTGTGCGCGCCCGGGCTGGGGCCTGGGTGCAACCCAGGCCTGTCCTGGTGCACCCAGAGTACTTTTTTGGTCTGTTTTGGCCTGTTTTCAGCCTGCACATTTCCAGACAGCAATTTTTGCAGTTTTTAGTGCTTTAGGGGTGTTTTTTTCAAGTTTTTGGCCTCAAATTTTACTAATAACAATCACTAACTACCATATAATGATTAACACACTAAATTAATGGAAATAAAGGGCCAAAGCTTAGCATTACCTTATGAAGCAATATCACAAACACCTTATGTGCACACCCAAAATGAAAGCAATGATGATCAAAAATCTATGATTCACATGTTACATAATAAAACATGTGTTACAAAATAATTTATGAAGTCAAAAGAGGATTAAACACATATTATAAGAGGTTTTTAGCAATATACCTCTCTAGAAAGCAACAATGAACATTATAGCATCAACCCAAGTTAGCAAAAGATGATTAGGAGGCTATAAGATCATAAAAATACATAAAACATGTGTTAACAAACTTATTTCAGAAATTAGAGAGATATAAAAGATGGATTTGAGGTGGGTATTTGCATTACCTTTGCATAGAGTGACTTGCATAAGCTAGAATTTGAAGGAGATGAAGATGGAGGCCATTTTTGTTAAGAAAGCTTTAGGAAATGATTAGGGTTGAATGAATGAGGTTAGGAGAGTTTGAGATAATATTAAAGGAGGTTTAGGGTGGGTTATTGGGTTAAGTTTTGTAACCCAATAAGAAGAGTGTTATTTACAATGTTTCCAAAAAATTTCTAAGTGTTCATGTATGTTTATGAACTCATTTTTCTTACCCAAACCCGTTTTAAATTCTCTCCTAAAATATTTAACTCTCCAAAATAACATTTTATCCTCATTTTAAAATCCCATATTTCCCATTTAATTAAAATAGCCTTTTTCAAATAAATTTTGTTATTCCGAATCCTTTTATGCTTCATTAAGAATAAATAAAATCCAAACTTTTATTTATTAATTGGTAATGCAAATCCCGGGTTGTTACAATTACGAAAATATCATTTGGTTTGACTTCTTTCAATTTCTATTCCGCTTAACTAAATTTAGCAAGTTATATATGTTTTCTGACTATAAATGGTATCCTATACCTAATAAAATAAGCCCCGGAACCTAATTCTAGCTCTTTTAGAAATATACTATTTTATCCTCCTTTATGTATAATTACGATTTTACACTTTCAATTTTATTATTTAATTGTGTAAAATTATGGGATATTACATTCTCTCTCCCCCATCAAAAGAATTTCATTCTCGAAATTCCAAGAGAGAGACAACGCAACTAGCTCTCTAGCATATAAGCATTTGAAAAAAAAAATGACATGAATATATTCATCTAATACTCATCACATAGTCACAAGCATTATCACAACCAAGGATATATAATATACATGATATATAAAGATAGAATGATATAATGTGAGATGAGTATAGATGCAAATTAGTTGGCCTTCTATGAATGCATACACAGTGATAACCAAAATGTATGCAAACATCCTAATATATGCAAATATGTGCACTTCTACATGTATGCTCATCCATATATCCATATGCAACATCCGTATCAAAGAGCAAGTAAATAACCATATCTATAAACAAGTAATGAGTAAACGGAAAATAAAGAAACAACAAATAATGTGTGTATATATAACCATCAAATCTACTTTAGGTTACACATGAGTGTAGTTATCTAAAAATATAAGAAATAAATTGGCATAACTCAAACAGAACAACCATAGCACCCAATACACATCATAATGACATGCATATAACTAATCCTAACATCCAGACATGCATATGCCAACTAGCTAGTTAAAGCAACCATGAAAACATAAAATGATCTTACGAGTAACTAGCCTACAAACTAACTAATACATAAATTTACTGGAAGAGAGCTCATGATGGGAAACTCGAATTCTCTCTTTGAGTTCCCACATACTTTCATCCTAATCTTTCTCTCACCATACTTGAACCAATTTCATTTCTTTACTATTATGTCGTACATCAAGCTCTAAAATGCGAATACGCTTATAGAGTATTTTATCCCACCTCAACATTCACCTCATCAAGTTGATTAGATTCTACCATAATTACCAAATAATCAACGTATGTTAGCAAATGGGATAAACAAAATACGTGTGAACACCCGTCAACTTTTTAAGAAGCTCGACTCAAGCATGCTGGTTTACCTTGTAACATTCCTCATTTCGAAACCCAAAGATGGAACCTCGATGTGCTACATTCAACCTGAAATTATCTTTTGATGACAGAGCTAAGATAGGATATATTATACAGTCCGAAGTAAACGAAGAAAATTTAAAAAATGAAAAACAATATTATGGATTTTGTTTAACAATTGTTTTATATCCCAAAGTCATGCCCACATGGGTCAAAAATATAGTACAATGTAGCCATTAATGTAATGCACCACATATGAAGATGTGGACATGAACTCTAGATAAGCAAAACTAAAACAACACAAATATAACATCCAAGCCTTCTGCTTTATCTGTGGCTTTCCAAAATCAATCTGTCTAGGCCTATAAACTCAGCTTACTTAAACGAGTACCCATGATTTTATAGGAGAAAATGAAAATAAAAGCACATATCAGACATAAAATCTGCTATGAGTAACATATTATCCTAACTAAGGAAATAGAGAAACCGTTGCACTACCATACGGGATGGTTATTTCCCTTTACAATACTAGAATAATAAATTATCTGATCCATAGTTAAACGTAAGTCATTGGGCTATTCATTAAATATCAAATCAATATTGTGAAGTGATACCCAAAAGGAACCTCTCACGACTGCTGCTAAGTCCTTATGCCTATATACTATAACACTTACACTTAGCTTTCGGTTGTCACTAAGGCCTTATGTTTATATACAATATACGTTTATGCTTAGCTTTCAGCTGTCGCTAAGGCCTTGTGTCTCATTGTTCTTAGTTGTCACTCAGTCCTTACACCAACATTTGGTACTTCGACTATAACCTTAGGCCTTACACCTACTTTATTTATGGTTCTAAACAATCACTCTCGGCTTTACGTCTTCTACTATTCCCTTGGTTGCTGCTCTAAGCCTTACACTAATGCTTTCGGTTTTGATCGCAAAACAGGCCTTACACCATTGACGTCAGTTCCTTGACTGCTACCTTCGACCTTTCGTTGTCTACCAAGCATTTTACCTAACTATTCACTTTAAGTCTTTTCACTTAGCTATTTATTAAGCCGGTATTGTTTGTTACATTATCATTAATGTATCTAGTTCTAATCTTGGTCATCTTAAGTCTTAGCATTCATTGCATCTCTAGAAGTCATTAGTCCCTGTTTACACTCCCCATCGAGAGTTACTTTACTTTTCGAAATCGCTACCCTTGATCTTGTCTAGAGTAGCCTGTTATAGTTTAGTTTCGGTGTTTGTGAAATTAATATTTAATTTATTTGAAATCACCTCCTCCACTATATTCTTCCTTAACTATCGACCACATTCGATCCTCGGTTATAACCTTTGGCTTATCAACCTTAGCCTCAAACCTGTTTAACTTAACGTTTCTATTTAAGCCTTTATACTTGAGATTCTGGTTTTATTAATCTTTTGGTTCAGTTATACCTCCTTTGGCATTGCCCTTGGTATAAAATAGAAATCATTTCAGCATACCTATAACTAACTTTTCATATATCGACTTCTGATTCATTTGACTTGGTCCTTTCTGATCATTATTCAGTACTTGCCTGACATATTCCACATAAAAAGTAGATATGGTCTGTTAACCAAAAATAAAATATTTGTTTTTATTAAGATACCTTTTGGCTACAATTAATGTTAATAATGATTGTTCATTCATAATTTCTCAATCTTCTTAGTTTCTACCCATTTTCCATATTGTATAGCCTTGTAACAAATTATTTCCTTAGGAAAAACTTCTATGAACCAAAATACACTTTTAATAATTAGTGCCCATCATCATATTAAATTCTTAGCGTACATAAAGATCTCAAGAAGTACTAAAATCATTCAATAAAAATTTGATCGTGAGAAATTCAAAGAAGAAAGAAGTATTAGAAAATATATTACTCAACTAGATTTTCTAGTTAATCAAGTCTCTAGTTCCCTTAGCTTCAAATCTTTTTCTACTTCTTTTTCTTGTTTAGGCCACTAGTACCATTAAAGAACTAAAGATTTTTTTTAATTTTGTTTTGAGAGTAATGAAACGTAAAGAGTGAGGTGGTTATCTTTACTTAAAAAGAATAAATGGGCCTTCGGCTCTCCATCTCCTTTTCCTTATAAATTAATTACTCCTAACATTTTCATTTAATTCTCATTAACTCAAATTCTCAACTAGAATTTTCCTTGTATCACTTGATTTGCCTAAGCATTGAGTAACCAAGAATCCCATGAAAATTCACTCATTTTCATTATTTCGATTCTCTTTATGCGCATAATTAATTACCGGATTATTAATTTATGGGTTGTTATAGGCTTATCCCATTATAAGAATTTCGTCTTTCAAATTCAAATAATGTATGATAATAAGTTCTAGGCTTTCTTATATGTTCACTAACATGCATACTCATGAGTTCATCACCGCTGTTTCTCAACTGAAATGTATTAGTGTTTCTACCAATATATAACAAATAGCAACCATAGTATGACACACACATACATGGCAAACAGACATGTTAAGCTGAATAAATAACTTAGGATAAGCCCTCTTGCCTTTTCTTCCATTTTTCTTGTAAAATCATCCCGGTCCTCCCTCCATTGAACCTGAATAAGCTTTATCTTCTTTTTTCTAAGCTTCTTGACATCGCGATCTACAATTTATAGAGGTTTTCTTATATAGCTCATGTTTGGTTCAAAAACCAAGTCTTTCATTGCTTTTGGAGTAACATCACCCATGGGATCTCAGATACACTTCTGTAAATGTGATACGTGGAACACATTATGGACCCCAATATAAGCACTCTATGGATCGACTTTGTAAGCTACTTTACTGATCCTCTCAATTATTAGGAATGAGCCAGCATATGTAGATGCTAACTTTTTAATTTTTTCAAAGCTCATACTGCCACTCATATATGATATTTTCACAAAAACATTTTTCCCCATGTAATATTCTAAGTCTGTCCCCCTCCTATTGGCATAGCTCTTTTGCCAAGATTGGGCGTCTATCATCCTTAGCTAAATCAATTCGACTTTCTCTGAAGTTTCTCTTATAAGATCTAGACCTAACACGAGTCTATCTTCTATCTCACACCAACTTTCTAGTGACTTACAAGGCCTTTCATATAACGCCTCAAAGTGGTCATCCCAATACTTTATTAGCAATTATTATTGTATGAATATTCTATTAAGTGCAGGTGATCATCCTAAGATCCAAAGTCTAGCACACACGTTCTTAGCAATTATTCCAATACTCGTTTGACCCTTTTAGTCTAGCCGTTTGTCCGTTGACTCTAAGTAGTACTCATACACAACCCCGAACCCAAAACGTTATGTAGGATCTGCCAAAAATCAATGGTAAACAATGTCTCAGTGACTCATTATAGTATTCGAAATTCCATGGAGTCTTACTTTAGTCTTGACATATAATTCAGTCGACCTAGTTGTCATTCTTGTGGACTTTAATACAATGAAACGAGAACTCTCTGTTAACCGATCAACTATAATCCATGTACTTTCATTTTAGGCTCTTTTCCTTGACAACCAACGACATAATCCATCAAAATGGAATCTTATTCCCATACCTGCTTTCCAAGGGTTGCAGAAGACCACTTGGCTTTTGATTTTCTACCTTAACCCGCTGTCAAGTGAAACACCCCTTCACACATTCTCCAATCTCTCTTTTTATTCCTTCCCAATAGAGGTTTTACATCATATATTGGTACATCTTATTAATAGAATTAATGGTATGCCTTAAGGGTAATTTTGCAATTTATTATAAATTATTAACTTTGTAATAACATATCATTTTAAATGAAAGGTTTTTATCTATCTACTATGTACTTGTTATATTATGATATGTTAATTAATTATATAATTTAATTATATTAATTAAAAATCATTAAATGATGTGTTATGATAGTGATTACAATGTATTATAGTCATGAGAAATTATCACATTAAAATAACTTATTATTTTAAATATTTCTGGTCAAGATGATTAGAGAAATTATATCAATTCATCTATTGAGATTAAAGTATATAACACTCTCCAAATGTTAGGTAGTATATTACCGATGGCTGTTGGAGGCGCCAAGGAGTTACATAATGATAGTTATTGAATAACCGTGGAATGGTTGACTCAAGATTTTTCTATAGGTTAATATAACAATGCTCAAACAGAAAATCTCAAAGTGATGACGTTACACAATTCTCCCGACTAGAGAATACCACTTAACTTCAATATAGATTCTCCATTTGGATTACAGTTAGTCATGGCTTAATGTCCATCAAATAACTATAGTTGCATCTAAGTTGAAAGAATTAGTGGTGAAACACTATTTAATAGTGAATTCATTTCCTCGATTATATTGGGTTAGCATCGCGGTCAACTGCAGTCAACTCATAGTCAAAATCTCTATCCAAAATAGTACAGTTAGTAATAATAATTATTATTATTGAATGAAGGAATTTGTTTGTGAATGAACTAAGTCGAATGTGAATGATATTGGAATTTTGATGAACTAAATTCCATAATTAATTAATCTAAATTTAGTTAATTAAATCAAAATATATATGATGACATACGTATATTTATCTATGTCTAAAGTAAATAAAGATAAAATTTTGAATTCAGTTGATATTATTTTAATTAAAAATTGATTTAGTCAATAGAATTAATTAAAATTAAATTAATAAATAATGTACATGTATAATGATATGTGTACAAAATTACTGTAAATGTTATATCCATGTTCATCTTTAAATTGTTAAGGATGATTAAATAGTTGAAATTTAAATTACATTAATTCAAATATTAAGTAAATAACTAATTATATTAATTAACTATGATTTAATTAATGAAACTAAATTGAATATGATTTATATATCAATTTTATAATTTCCTTCATATGTATTCTGACTTCAGCCGCTATTGGCGCATGCGAACTCCTCCTAAATATAAAATCCATCCGTGGCTTGTTATATTGAACAAGCTTAATACTACGTCAGTGCTGGCTACGAAGAATGTTTAAATGCTCACTCTTATTTCCTCTGTCATAACAATTAGGACTCATGCAACAAAATTTTCTTCAATTGTGATTTCTCTTTTTAGGTTTGGTCGCTCTGCAATGCTAACTTAGGTATCAACAACATTAATTTGGAGCTCTACAGGCATCAATTGTGGGAGTCTGCTGCCTCTGACTCCTCTGCAGCTTTGGTTACCTTGAGTTTTGCTTGGGCTTGTTGGCTATAAAGAAATGACAGATGCTTCAATGATGAGATTCATAACTGTATTTTTGTTGTTAACAAAGTCTTATCTATGTACTCTTTTTGGATAAGAACACCCAACGACCCTTCATGCTTTTATCTGACGGGCACCGACATGTGTGAATTTGCCGGTAGTAAGCATTTTATTCCTTATGCTAATAGGTGTCAAGATCTCTATAATGTTTTAGTACTATCCATGTTTATGTGATGTATATTTATCCTTGTGCTGATATGTGTATGGGTGGTTAAACTTTGATTCTGGTTGTTTGAACTATTGGCTACCACTTAGGCCTGTTAGTTAGATATTAGATCTTATTCTATTGTTATTATGACTATGCGACCTAGGTCACATATCCTTTTTATCAAAAAAATATAGTGGAAATATGAGGATCCCAAATTAAATTTAAGGAATAAATACATATATTATATGTATACCATGATTTTTGACGTGTCTAACACTTGAATCGCAGGAGAATTTCTTAAGAAATATGTTATTCCTAAAATCAATATTACTATTATGTGTGTATTAATGATTGTGAATCATTAATTATATAACTATTCCTCTACCATTTACATATTAATAAATTTCTTACATACTCCTTAGTTATTGATATTGCTCAAGCTAGAGATGTTATGTGTAGCACTATTAGTATATTGACTAGATGAGGTAAGATACATACACATATTTCTTGATATTCCTAAAAATACATGCATTATACTTAGGCCATCACAAAATGCAGGTACAAGTGAGTATGCCATTCGATTTCTAAATATTCCTCAAGGTCGATAAGAGATTTGGATAAGGACCTTATATTAGGAGTTGTATACGATACAACCAATAAGAACATGTCCACTACATGTGGGTCTATGATTTATTGATATTCCTCAAAGTCAAAATCCTAAGGCATGTAAGTCCTAACATCCATTAAAGAAATCGAAAGACTTTTATGTATTCTCATAGGATTTTGAGAAACATAAAAGTGTAATGGGAGCTTACTAGATAAATGAAATGTAGCCATATAACCTATCTAATATTATAAGAACATCTGAAATGTTTCAATTATCTTTATCCACTTAAACTAAATTCGCATCAAAATGATAAAACTAAGGCTGTTTTTTGAAAATTACAAACTTACAGGACATAGTTACATTGTTAGTCCACGAGCAATCAAGACAGCGTTTACTTACAAAAAGTTATGGTCGTCAATAAGTGAACTTTTTAAAGAGAGACCAGCTGAGGGTGCCGACCTGGAGAAAATTTAGTCTTATAATACTTTAGTAGCTGATTATGAAATCACTCAAGTGTTCATGTTGTCCACCCTAGACAAACCATTGCAAAGGCAACATGAATATAAGTCTACCCATAAAATCTTTGAAAACCTCAAAGCTTTATTTAGGAAGCAATCTCGTTTCGCAAGGTATGCGAAAACTAATAAGTCATTCAATACAGATGAGTAAAGCCAGTCATGTCAAGAATTTCATCTTGACAATGAAAGCCTATATTGATAGACTTTCTGATCTAGAAATCAAGTTAAGCGATGAGCTACAAGTGGATTTGATCCTTGGCTCTTTGACTCTGCAGTTTGATCATTCATATTTAATTACAACATGAACTAGTTGAGTGCCTTCGAAAGGTTCAAAGGAACATAAGTGGGGTTCCAAGAAGGGTAAGAAGAATGCTTCTGCTGACAAAGGTGAATGCAACCACTGTCACAAGATGGGGAATTGAAAATGAAACTATCCATATTACCTCAAACTTGTCAAATAAAAAAGAACGAAAAATCCCACTGCTCCAACTGGTATGTTTATGATTCAAATTGTTTTGCAATCAATAAATTATCTTGGGTATCAGATATTGGATATAGAACTCATATTTATAATGCATTATAGGAACTTAGGAGCAGAAGTGATGTGGAAAAATGCGAAGTGAGGCTTTAAGTTTCCGACAGATCTCTTGTAGATGCAACTATAATCAAAGATTATCATTTACTTTTGCCTGGTGGATGTAATTTAGTATTGAATAATTGCAATTATGCAAGGACCTTTTTTGTGTTATTATATCTATTTTTAGTCTATCTGAAACTTGTTATGGCTTTCATTGTAACAATAGTATTATGATTAATGTCTTCGGTGGAAATAATACCTACGACGTTGTTTGGGATAATGACAATTATGTACTTTATCTTAATCGAATATGTGTTGTTAATAATTCTTCTATTGCTGACATAAACAATAATTATCTATGGCACTTTAGGCTGGGTCACATCAGTGATGATCGAATATAGAAATTAAAATTCAAAGGTTTTCTACCATCATTTTATTTCATATTATTTGATACTTTTGAGTCTTGTTTAAAAGGAAAAACGACCAAGCACCACTTCAATGGGAGCAAGGAAAGAGTTGATGAACTTTTGGATCTTATGCATACTAATATATGTGGCCCAGTGCCTTAACTACCAAAGATAAATTTTCATACTTTGTAACTTTTACTGATGATTTTTGAAGCCTAGGATATGTATGTCTTATGAAGAACAAATCTAATGTGTGCCAGAAATTCAAAGAGTATAAGAATGAGGTTGAAAATCAAATGAACCATAAGATTAAAACACTTGATTTTATCGAGGAGATGAGTATATTGGACAAGAGCTCCAACAATACTTAAAAGATAATGGGATTAGCTATCCAGTTACCTTATCCAATACTCCATAACACAATGGCATTTCGAAAAGAAAGAATCAAATCCCGTTAGACATGGTTCTTTCTATGACGAGTAAGGCTGAGTTACTTCTTTCCTATTAGGGATATGCAGCGCGTGTATTGAATTTGGTACTTACTAAATTTATGTCTTATTGTAACAACCCGCATATTTGTCGATTTTATATTTAAATATTTTATTAAAATATTTTATCGATACTCGGAATTTTGTCCGAAAAGCTACTTTTTGCATACGGTCGAATTAGGACTCAGGACCACTCCCATTGAGTTTAAAATGCCGTTTGCGACCTTTTTGAGTATAAGCTTCGATATGTTTGGAGAAGGTTGATTTTTGCTACTTTTTCACTTAGGGTTTTGGTTTGGGCTGAGCCCACTTATGTATTCTGTCCTAACCCCTCTCCTCCTCATTTACTTCATTTCCAATTCCTAATACTCAAGCTAAAGCATCAATGGTGGGAGAGATTGAAAATTAAAACTCCAAAACCCTAGTTTTCTCTTGCAAATCAACTCTAGCTCCAAACTAATAGAAGAACCCATTGGTAAGCTTCTCTTCTTCTTCTCCAACTCAATCTCTAATCAAAATTCAGAAATTTCCTAAACCTAACTTAGGGAATGTTCTTCTTTTAAAGCTTAGAATCAAGCTTCTTGAGTTGGATTTGAAGAGTGGTTGATTCTCCATTGATTTCAAGCATCTTCTTCAATCGTTTGGGTTCAAAGGTGAGATTTTTAATCTCACATCTAGGTCTATGATTATCTTCGGTTGTTAGGTATGAATTCCTAACACATATTCATGTGCATTTGGTTTTGGGTTGGACTGATTTGGTGTATATTCCAATTTTTAGTGTTTCGAGTTCAAATCTTCAAAAATCATAGCCTTGTAGTTTGAACTTGTTTTTGGTGATGCGTCGAAGAGCTTATAGGACCGGGTAGTCGATTGGCATAAACCCCTAGTGACCGTGCTCGCCCGATTGCATTTTGAAGAAGATAGCATCTTCACTTCATAGACTGGAAAACAGCCTTGGTGCCAGTCAGTCGACTGGACCCTTGAGTCAGTCGACTGGCTGTAGCACATAGGCATTCCGAAGGCAATAATTAGAGGCTCGGGTCCTCTGTTTCCCTGCATTCAGTCGACTGAATTTTTAGGTCAGTCGACTGACTGCAGGAAATTATTTTTCCCTGCTTCTGTTTCAGTCGACTGGACTTTTGAGTCAGTCGACTGACATGCACCAATTTGCCTAATTATGCCTATTTGTGCATATTTTTGCTTGGTTTTCAAATTCCATCGACTCGTGTTATTTCCCACTTGTTGTTGCTATGACGTTAATGACTTCTATTTTTGGAATTTTTGAGAATATCCATTTTGATGGATTCGGATCGATTTCTTTGGATCTTTATTCGTGTCTTTGAATGTGAATTTTGATGGTTGATTGTTTTACAATCATTTTTGTGTTTTGTCACTTTAAAAATATAAAGGTTTGAATACTAGTAGTAAATATCAAAACTCTTTCCTCAAAACGATGTCAACTCTATTTTCAATACCAAATTCGTTTATAAAACCGTTTTCCAATCTATTAGTATATACAAACCTTTACCTCACTCGTATGAGAAATCTAATTAAACGGCTTAGTAAAACAGGTGGTATGAAACGCTTGCGTTTACTTCGTCGGTTGATTCTTGGACTTGTTCGATTGAATCTCTTATGACAATTTCCTAGTGGAGATCTACAATTTGTTCGTAAATATTTAAGTTAAGCTAGTGGTTATGGGACATGAAGCTAAGCTCATACATTTACTAGCTTACTGTAATTGACACTTCTTGATGATCATGACGATCATTTTTATGATTTAGACTAGCATTGTGCGATGTCTCTTTGTCTGCGAGGGAGACTAAACCCCGTTTTGTGGAGTTTCGACTCAAATTGGTGGGGTAGCAACCCATGGTCTTCGGGCCGTTTGTGGAGCTTCGGCTCAATTTGTGATGGTTAGCAACCATGGAATTAGCATTCCGTTTGTGATACAGTGTTGGTGAGCCTTGTGCTCCCGTTTGTGATAGGCCTTCTCCCCTTTGTGATTTCTGGATTTCTTGAGATGATTTCTAGAATTTGTGCGTCACCAATTTTCGTGATTTCCACTGATAAGCTTTATCGATATTTGTGCATTGGTGAATTTGTGCGTCATTGACTTTTGTGATTTTTTGATTTCGTGTGTTGAATTCTGGAATTTGTGTGTCATTGACTTTTGTCATTGACATTGATATTATCGTCAATATTTATGGTTTGGTGAACTAAATGAGGAGTATGACGTTTCTGTGATTCTTGTGTAGATTTTGTGACATTGAATAATCCCTTGATGATTTTCAACTGCTTATATATATCACAGCTTGGCATTGTGATTATTATGTGTTTAGTCATATCTCTTATTCTATATCATTTCATCAGATATTTATAGTTAGACTGATCCGTTTATTATTTTTTATTATTTTCTTATTAAATAATACCCGGGTCAGACCGAGATGTTACAGGTGCTTCCGCTTGACTTCTCCCCAGGGATTCATTACTCTGACTTTTGGCAAACTACTTAGATTAGTAGTTTATTTTGTTATATACACTTGAGATATAGACTCATTGTTGTATTCTTTTGTATAACACGTGTTGCTATTCTTTTGTATTATTGTGGATCTTTTTGACCACTACTTTGATATACACTTCCATGTGTTAATTATATATTCATATCTTCTTCCGCCTTTGTGATATGAATTATCTGTGACTGATTTATGTTATGTTTATTTCTATATTTGTTTCCGAAGATATTATAGCCACTGTGTAGTAGCTTTGAGTTTGTGTCGGTATGTCGGATTTCCTCTTGATAAAGTATTGCATGTTATACTATCTGACATATCGATGCTCGCACAAAGCAATTACACGGATGGTCGCTCCTCAACAGCCTTATTCTCCGTGCTAGTTGACAGCATTACACCGTAGTGTTCTTGGCTAGCGTGGGTATAGAGGTGGGGCGTCACAGCTTGGTATCAGAGCCAAACTTCGGAACAATATGGAATATTATAACAAGGATCATTGTCCTAAGTCCATCTTAGGAGTCGTGCTTTAGGATTTAATTCGAGTCTTCATACCGTTCTATCCTATTTTCTTTTATGATTCCTTGTTTTATCTATCAAGATTTCTTGATAGTTATTTGGTGAATAACCTTTTTCTTCTTCTTCTTTCTTTCTAAAGGAAGAGAAATGTCTAGACAGGCCGTCCCAGAGCCGTACCGCCTAGTGTTCCACCCCAAGATGGAGTTTTTATGACTGCTCAACAGCTTCTTGACTTAGTGACAAATGCTCAAGCAGCTGGAGCTAACCCGGAACCTACTCACCCAAAGTCGGGGTTTGCACGCTTGTGCAGTGATTACACTGGGTGGGGAGCCATTCAAAGGTTCCGAAACTATTATTGAAGTACAGGCTTAGCTAAGGTCATGCGATCGAATCTTTTCTCGCATGAATCTTATTGACCTTCACCGAGTTCAGGTGGCCTCTAGTATGCTCCGAGAAAGAGCATTGGACTGGTACGAGCTTCTTATTTCTGAGATTAATGAAGCGGATCTCTCCTGGGAGCAATTTCGGGAACGCTTCGAGTTGAAATTTGTACCAGAAGCAGAGAAAGTGACATTGGCTCGACGATTTATAGACCTTGTTCAAGGTGAGTCCTCCGTGACTGATTACGTCGCCTCCTTCGAGTCGCTTTCCAAATATGGGGTTGAATACATCAACACCCCTTTAAAGAAGAACCAGAGGTTCGTCTATGGATTAAACAGAAATCTCAATAAGCCATTACTTCTAAAGTTAGAAGTTTCTTTCGACCAACTCATTGATATCGCTCTTCGTCTTGAAGAGGCGGATAGGGAGAATGAAGTTGAAGTGGTGGGTTCCAAACCGAGCTTCAACAACAACAAGAAAAGGACTAATAAATTCAAAGGTCCTTATCCCAATAAGAAAGGGAAACAAGCAACCTCTGTGGCAAAGACTTCTTCCTTTGGTCATGGGGAATGCTATAATTGTGGTTCGAAGGACCATTACGCGAACAAGTGCCCAAAGTCTCTCTCTTGTCGCTACTGCAAAGGTCCCGGTCATGTTATATCTTCATGTCCCAAGCTTCAGGGTAAGAAGGAGGGAAAGTTGAATGTTGCTCAAGCCCCTGGCAACACATCTCGAAATCAAGGTATTTCTCATTCTATCCTTGATGGAATTATTTTATTTCGTGATCAACCTATTCGAGTTCTTTTCGATACGGGTGCGTCCCATTCTTTTATATCAAAAGAACTTGTTGATACTTTTTCTTTGGATGTTTTGTGTTTAATGACTTCTTTGAGAATTGCGAATCCGGTTGGTGGATCCGCGATAATCAGTTTATTGTGTAAAGATGTCGAGATTATTTTGTGTGATTTTTCTTTCCGAGCCAATTTGCATGTCATGCGTTATTTAGGCTTTGGAATGATTTTGGGAATGGATTGGCTTAACCGTTATGAAGCTCATATCCTATGTCCTGAGTGGATTATTCATCTTCGACATCCTCAATCTGTTAAGCAGATTTTTATTAATCTTAAAGATTCAGATTCCAGCTTGGTTGCATCTTTATATTCTTTAAATCCTCGTGATGACGATGATGATGACGAGGGTGATATTATTTCTCTTATTCACGTCGTTCGTGAATTTTTCGACATATTCGAGCCCGTTTTAGGATTACCACCTAAGCGAGCAATTGAGTTCAGAATTAATCTTATTTCTGGAGCTCAACCTATCACTCGTCCTCCTTATCGTTTGTCCAATAAAGAAAATGAGGAGATGCACATATAATTATCCAATTTGGAAATGAAGCAATTTATTCGCTCTAGTTCCTCGCCTTGGGGAGCTTCAGCTATTTTTGTGAAGAAATCCGATGGTACACTTAGGCTTTGCGTTGACTACCGCAAGCTTAATGATCTTACTATCAAAAATAAATATCCTTTACCTTGGATTGATGATCTATTCGATCAACTTAGTGGTGCTAGAGTCTTTTCACAATTAGACTTAGCTACTGGATTTCATCAGCTTCGTATTGCAGAGGATAGCATTCCTTTGACATCGTTCCAAACTCGTTATGGATCTTATGAATGGCTTGTTATGCCATTTGGTTTAACGAATGCTCCGGCTTATTTTGTTGACCTTATGAATAGAGTTTTCAAAGACTTCCTCGATCGATTTGTTCTCATCTTTATTAATGATATTCTTGTGTATTCAAAAACCGAGGAGGAACATGAGAAGCATCTTCGGATTGTGTTGGAAACTCTTAGGAGTAAGCAATTGAAAGAAAAATTTTCTAAATGTCATTTTTGGCAATCTCGTGTGAAGTTTCTCGGTCATATTATTTCCGAATCCGGAATTTCCGTGGATCCTTCAAAGATTGAAGCGATTCAAAGTTGGAAGAAACCTGGGAGTGTGACTGAAATCCGCAGCTTTCTCGGATTGGCGGGCTATTACTGTCGTTTTATTAAAGACTTTTCTAAGATTGCCGTGCCTCTCACTAGCTTAACGAAGAAAGGTATTGAATACATTTGGTCGGACAAATGTGAAACTTCTTTTCAGAAACTAAAAGAACTCCTTTCAGATGCTCCTATTCTTGTTATTCCCGAGGGGAATCAAGATTTCGTTGTTTATACCGATGCTAGTCGCGTTGGTTTGGGTGCCGTTCTTATGCAAAGAGAACGTGTTATTGCTTATGCTTCTAGGCAATCGAAGCCTTCTGAGACTAGATATGCCACTCATGATTTAGAACTCGCGGCTATTGTTTTCGCCTTTCGTATTTGGCGTCATTATCTTTTAGGAGAGAAATTTTTTCTTTATACCGATCATAAGTCCTTGAAGTATTTATTCTCTCAAAAGGAACTAAATTTGCGTCAACAGCGTTGGCTCGAATTTCTTGCACCATATGATCTTTATATTCTTTATACGCCCGGTAAGGGTAATCGTGTCGCCGATGCTCTTAGCCAAAAACAACAAGCTGTTGTTTCTATGATGATATCCGAATGGAACGACCTCGAGAATTTATCCACTTGCGAAATTCGAGACCGTGTTTCCGATTTATACTCATCATTTGTTTTATGTAGCCTTGAGGCTCATCCTTCTCTTTTAGACAGCATTCTTGAAGCTCAAAGGCTAGATCCTGAATTGGCTCTTCTTGGCCAAAATATGAAGGATAAAATTGATATTGAAAGTTTGAAAGACTTTGATATCGATTCTCGTGGAGGCATTCGAAAATTTGGTAGACTTATCATACCAAATATTGGTGATCTTCGTAAAGATATTTTAGAAGATTCCCATCGTTCTAAATTTACCATTCATCCCGGTAGTAGCAAAATGTACGCGGATATGAAGCGACTTTATTATTGGGAGGGAATGAAACTTGACATTGCTAACTTCGTTAAGCGTTGCATGACTTGCCAACTCGTTAAGACCGAGCATCAAAGGCCCGGTGGGTTATTACAACCTTTAAAAATTCCAATTTGGAAGTGGACCAAATTTCCATGGATTTTATAGATGGCCTTCCCCGTTCTCGTTCGGGTCATGATAGCTTATGGGTGATTGTTGATAGGCTTACTAAATCTGCCCATTTTATTCCCGTTCAGTCTAACCGAACCGTTCCTCTTTTGGCCAAGATCTTTGTTAAAGAAATTGTTAAATTGCATGGAATTCCTACTTCTATTGTTAGCGACCGTGATCCATTGTTTACTAGTGGATTTTGTAAGAGTCTTCAAAAAGCTTTGGGAACGAAGCTAAATTTTAGCACCGCTTATCATCCTTAGTCCGATGGACAAACCGAGCATGTGAATCAAACTCTTGAAGATCTTCTTCGTGCATGTGTTCTTGATTTTGGTGGAAGTTGGGAAGATCATATTTCTCTTGTTGAATTTTCCTATAATAATAGCTTCCAATCTAGTATTGGTATGGCACCTTTCGAGGCACTCTATGGAAGGCCATGCCGATCTCCTTCTTGTTGGCTTGAGGCCGGTGAGAAGATGGTTTTAGGTCCAGATTTTATTCGTGATTCCACAGAAAAGATTGACCTTATTCGTCATAGGATGAAAGAAGCCCAGAGTAGATAAAAATCCTATGCCGATAATCGGAGAAGGAAGTTAGAATTTTCTGTGGGAGATCTTGTGTTCATTCGTGTGTCACCTATGAAAGGTGTGGTACGTTTCAGTCGATCGGGAAAGTTAGCGCCTTGATATATTGGGCCATTTCCTATCACTGAACGTATTGGTTCCATGGCTTATCGTCTTTTATTACCGGCTCAATTTTCAGCTATCCATGAAGTGTTTCACGTTTCTCAACTTCGGAAGTGTCTCCGGGATTCCGATTCTATTCTTGAGCCCGGTGTTGTGGAAGAGATTGAAGTTTCACCGAATTTAACTTTTGAGCAGCATCCTGTTCGTATCATTGCTTCGGAAGTCAAACGTCTTCGAAATAAAGATGTTCCGCTTGTTAAAGTTCAATGGTCTTCAAATCCTAAGGATTGTTCTTGGGAATCTAGAGAGTTCATCGAGCGAACACATCCGGACTTACTTTCCCATGCTCTTTAAGGTGAACTTCTTATTTCAAACTTCTTTTGTGTTGAATATGCTTTTATGGTTGTTACTATATATCTTCTTCTTAAATATTGCGAGGACGCAATTTCTTTAAGGAGGGGAGTCTGTAACAACCCGCATATTTGTCGATTTTATATTTAAATATTTTATTAAAATATTTTATCGATACTCGGAATTTTGTCCGAAAAGCTACTTTTTGCATACGGTCGAATTAGGACTCGAGACCACTCCCATTGAGTTTAAAATGCCGTTTGCGACCTTTTTGAGTATAAACTTCGATATGTTTGGAGAAGGTTGATTTTTGCTACTTTTTCACTTAGGGTTTTGGTTTGGGCTGAGCCCACTTATGTATTCTGTCCTAACCCCTCTCCTCCTCATTTACTTCATTTCCAATTCCTAATACTCAAGCTAAAGCATCAATGGTGGGAGAGATTGGAAATTAAAACTCCAAAACCCTAGTTTTCTCTTGCAAATCAACTCTAGCTCCAAACTAATAGAAGAACCCATTGGTAAGCTTCTCTTCTTCTTCTCCAACTCAATCTCTAATCAAAATTCAGAAATTTCCTAAACCTAACTTAGGGAATGTTCTTCTTTTAAAGCTTAGAATCAAGCTTCTTGAGTTGGATTTGAAGAGTGGTTGATTCTCCATTGATTTCAAGCATCTTCTTCAATCGTTTGGGTTCAAAGGTGAGATTTTTAATCTCACATCTAGGTCTATGATTATCTTCGGTTGTTAGGTATGAATTCCTAACACATATTCATGTGCATTTGGTTTTGGGTTGGATTGATTTGGTGTATATTCCAATTTTTAGTGTTTCGAGTTCAAATCTTCAAAAATCATAGCCTTGTAGTTTGAACTTGTTTTTGGTGATGCGTCGAAGAGCTTACAGGACCGGGTAGTCGATTGGCATAAACCCCTAGTGATCGTGCTCGCCCGATTGCATTTTGAAGAAGATAGCATCTTCACTTCATAGACTGGAAAACAGCCTTGGTGCCAGTCAGTCGACTGGACCCTTGAGTCAGTCGACTGGCTGTAGCACATAGGCATTCCGAAGGCAATAACTAGAGGCTCGGGTCCTCTGTTTCCCTGCATTCAGTCGACTGAATTTTTAGGTCAGTCGACTGACTGCAGGAAATTATTTTTCCCTGCTTCTGTTTCAGTCGACTGGACTTTTGAGTCAGTCGACTGACCTGCACCAATTTGCCTAATTATGCCTATTTGTGCATATTTTTGCTTTGTTTCCAAATTCAATCGACTCGTATTATTTCCCACTTGTTGTTGCTATGACGTTGATAACTTCTATTTTTGGAATTTTTGGGAATATCCATTTTGATGGATTCGGATCGATTTCTTTGGATTTTTATTCACGTCTTTGAATGTGAATTTTGGTGGTTGATTGTTCTACAATCATTTTTGTGTTTTGTCACTTTAAAAATATAAAGGTTTCAATACTAGTAGTAAATATCAAAACTCTTTCCTCAAAACGATGTCAACTCTATTTTCAATACCAAATTCGTTTATAAAACCATTTTCCAATCTATTAGTATACACAAACCTTTACCCCACTCGTATGAGAAATCTAATTAAACGGTTTAGTAAAACAGGTAGTATGAATCGCTTGCGTTTACTTCATCGGTTGATTCTTGGACTTGTTCGATTGAATCTCTTATGACAATTTCCTAGTGGAGATCTACAATTTGTTCGTAAATATTTAAGTTAAGCTAGTGGTTATGGGACATGAAGCTAAGCTCATACATTTACTAGCTTACTGTAATTGACACTTCTTGATGATCATGACGATCATTTTTATGATTTAGACTAGCATTGTGTGATGTCTCTTTGTCTGCGAGGGAGACTAAACCCCGTTTTGTGGAGTTTCGACTCAAATTGGTGGGGTAGCAACCCATGGTCTTGGGGACGTTTGTGGAGCTTCGGCTCAATTTGTGATGGTTAGCAACCATGGAATTAGCATTCCGTTTGTGATACACGTGTTAGTGAGCCTTGTGCTCCCGTTTGTGATAGGCCTTCCCCCCTTTGTGATTTCTGGATTTCTTGAGATGATTTCTAGAATTTGTGCTTCACCAATTTTCGTGATTTCCATTGATAAGCTTTATCGATATTTGTGCATTGGTGAATTTGTGCATCATTGACTTTTGTGATTTCTGGATTTTGTGTGTTGAATTCTGGAATTTGTGTGTCATTGACTTTTGTGATTGACATTGATATTATCGTCAATATTTATGGTTTGGTGGACTAAATTAGGAGTATGACGTTTCTGTGATTCTTGTGTAGATTTTGTGACATTGAATAATTCCTTAATGATTTTCAACTGCTTATATATATATATATCACAGCTTGGCATTGTGATTATTATGTGTTTAGTCATATCTCTTATTCTATATCATTTCATCTGATATTTATAGTTAGACTAATCCGTTTATTATTTTCTTATTAAATAATACCCGGGTCAGACCGAGATGTTACAGGTGCTTCTGCTTGACTTCTCCCCAGGGATTCATTACTCTGACTTTTGGAAAACTACTTAGATTAGTAGTCTATTTTGTTATATACACTTGAGATATAGACTCATTGTTGTATTCTTTTGTATAGCACGTGTTGCTATTCTTTTGTATTATTGTGGATCTTTTTGACCACTACTCTGATATACACTTCCATGTGTTAATTATATATTCATATCTTCTTCCGCCTTTGTGATATGAATTATCTGTGACTGATTTATGTTATGTTTATTTCTGTATTTGTTTTCGAAGATATTATAGCCACTGTGTAGTAGCTTTGAGTTTGTGTCGGTATGTCGGATTTCCTCTTGATAAAGTATTGCATGTTATACCATATGACATATCGATGCTCGCACAAAGCAATTACACGGATGGTCGCTCCTCAACAGCCTTATTCTCCATGCTAGTTGACAGCATTACACCGTAGTGTTCTTGGCTAGCGTGGGTATAGAGGTGGGGCGTCACACTTATACCATGTATGAGATGTAGCATGGGAAGGAACCCCACCTTAAGCATTTGAAGGTGTAAGGCTATCTATTAAGAATGTTGGCCCTAATAAACTTAAGGCAAGAATGGCTCTGTGTAAACTAATAAGATATTCCAAGAATTACATGAGATATATTTTCTATAACACTAAGAAACAAAAGGTTACATACTTCACAATACACTATCTTTTTAGAAAAGGAATTTCTATCAAAGGAAATTAACAACAAAGATGTTGACTTAGATGAGATCCTAGAAGTTAACACAAAAGCCAAATCGGTAGAAGAATCAAATCCACCAACATATGAAAACATGTAACCTATTAGGAGTTCTAGTAGTCAATCTTGTGCTCCAGAGAGACTCTAGGGGTTTTTTATGGATGGCAAAAAAAAGGAGCATGTCTTAGAAGATGACATTCCACTCTTATTCCGATAATCACGACAAAGTAAAGCTTAGCACTTTAGCTTGAAGCTTTGAAATCCAAGAAGGATTCCATGTATAACAAAAAAGTTTGACCTTTGGCTGAAATACCCAGGGGGATTAAACCCATCAACTACAGATGGATTTTTAAGAAAAATCTAAATACAGATACATTAGAGATCTATAAGGCATGGATGCTTGCGAAAGAATTACATAAAATTCAAGATGTTGAGTATGACGAAAAGTTTTCATCCATAGTCGTGCTTAAGTCTATTTAGATAATGCTTGATATCGTCACATTCTATGACTATGAAATATGGTAGATAAAGGTGAAAATGGCATTTCTAAATGGTGATTTAGAAGAGACCATCTACATATCCTAGCTTGAGGGTTTTGAGTCTGTGAGAGCGAGGAAAAGGCATGCAAATTGTTAAGTTCAATTTATGGTCTTAAGCAAGCTTCAAGGAGTTAGAATAAGCGTTTGGATAATGTAATGAAATGATTTGATTTTTATCACCTTACAAATGAAGCGTGCATATATCGAAAATGTAACGACATAGAATTTCAATCCTTTGAAATTCATATATTTAATTTATTTTAAATATTCACAAGTTAAATTTATAAGCTGAATAAATAATATTTCGAATATAATGACTTAATTGGATAATTAAATTGTTTATTTAATATTTGAAATTGTAGAAATAATTTGGAAATTGGATTTAATGTGAATGAAAATGATTTATAAAATTGAATTAAATCATTTTTGAATTAGAATGATGTTAGAGAACTTTTAAAGTCGAATTAAAAGTTAAATTGTAAAAATTGAATATTTTAATATTTAATTGACGTGTAAAAATAGTTATTTTTCAGGGATTTCGACGAAACCAGTTTCATCGGATCCATAATGTTATATTATAGTAAGATTTCAAATTTCGTGTCAATCGGATTTACGGTTTGTCCGAGGCAAGCTAAAACGCGTAGAAATCGGTTTAAGTGAATTTTAAATTTAAAATAAGTCAATTCAGGAACCTATCTTTCAAATACGATCAAATTGGCTTTCAATATATATTCCATTGCGTCCGAAATATGGGTAAAACATTATAAACGCCAGGCGGCACGCTTCGTTTCGAGTTCGAAAATTTTACGGGTGAATAGTGTTTTGCAATTTTTCTATAAAAGGACTTGATTATCTTCATTTTACACTAAACCCTAGCTAGTTAGGGATAGCAACTAGTTTCCATTATATGGACGAAAATGCATCCTCTTCCTCCTCGTCTTTCTTCAAATCTACGCATTAATTCGAAAAACTTCCCAACTAAAAGTTGTAGAGCATCGCGTGAGCTATACATCCAACGGCCATGATGGGGTATTACGCGGTGGATCAGCGAAAAATTGCTCACGTTTGTATTAGGGTTGTGCACGATTTTCATGGCCTAGTGATGACCGAGTTTGTCGTGATTGCACCGTTGGTGGCTCATTTGTACGCGAAGGTGGGGGAGTTCTCTGATCGTCATCACGACGTTCGTTTTGGTTGTGAAAATTCAATTTAAAATGGCGGCAAGATAGGTTTTTGTGTGTGAAGGAACGAAGGGGGGGAGAAGAAAGCATTAGCGGCCTAGATTCTCAAAAGCAAAATCGACGGCCAGATGAAGTTAGGGTTTGAAAATTTAATTAAATTGTGAAATTATATAATAATTTGTATAACCTTTGTAATAGCGTAACTTTGTCAGGTTGAAAATTGATGAAACGACTTGCGTTGGAATCGTACTGACAAACACTACGCGATGGAGCTGGTTTGGAGCTGATTGGAGCTAGTGTGAATTTTGGGTAAAATTAAACACGCGTTTAATTTTATTCGGAATAAAATACTGAAACTTCTATTGGACGCAATGTGAGTACAACTCACTCTTTCTGACTCACTGATATTTTTATATAAGTGAAATAATTTATAATATGATGATTGATGATTTTTTGGATGATATATGATATATTGATTGGTATTTGGATATATACCTGCCTAGTGGAGCAGTTGACCCTATACGTTCTCGTGTATGAGCGGATGACCCTTTGTACGCGTGTTTGCCTTGAAGGGACATTGTACATGTATTTCTAATATGTATATTTGTTGCAGATGACAGGTTGGAGGGATCCAACTGGATTCCTCACCCGTATTGATTTATTTATAGATATTGATGTATATTCTGTTATCATATGATATATGATATTTTGGATGCCGTGATTGATGTATTTGGTGCTGTTGCAGCATTGGGCCTATTTTGATAATTTAAAAATGTTAAAGTAACGATTTCGAATTTAAAAGGATTTTAAAAGTGATTTTGAAAATAAATGTTTTATTGAATTTTTGAATCGTTAAGAATTGATTTATTTTGAAAAATAAATGTGATAATTTTTATATTATAAAAATTATGATGTTTTGGGAAATATAATTGAAATGTGATTTTTGTGAACTATGGAGTTAATGATTTTGTGAAATGGTTTAAATTGAGATTTTTGACTAATATAAATGTTTTATAAAGAATATTTATAAAATTGAATTTTTATAAATCAGCATTGTTGAATTATAAAGGAGTTTTTAAAATTGTTAAAATGAAGTTATAAATGGATTTTATAAGTGAATACGATTTATATAATTTGTGAAGTTATAAAAGAACGAATTTGTAAATAAGTGATATAAGTGAATTAACTTATAATTTGGATTTGACATATAAATGAGATGTAAATGGAAATGGTAATAAAAGGAATTTATAACTTGAAGTTTTTATAAAATATATTTGTGTATTTATAAACATTGTTTTATAAATCCGAAATTAATCGAATTTAATAAGTAAATACAGAAGTTTATTAAAAGAGATATATCCACGATTTTGGACAGTGGATAATCCTTTAATGAATATATAGAAGCAATAAATTTGGTAAATGAAGTAAATCCATGATTTTGAACAATGGATTATCCTTTAATTAAATGTGTATAGCTTTAATTTGTTAATGATTTATATTCATGATTTTGGACAGTGAATAATATATTAAAAAAATGTTTTTGAAAGTGATATTTTAAAATGGAGTTAAATGGTTTAAAGATGTTTTAAAATGTGTTAAGTATAAAAACCATAGATTTCAACATTCATTGTTGAAATAGACGTTTTCGAGAAATAAGGAAATGATGGACTATAACACTGTTGTTATAGTAAATGATTTTCGAAAGGAAATGTTTTGTATGGTATATGGGATTTATATATCTATCTTATTTTCGAATCCCTATACTAATGATTTTGGGTTGTCGTAACGATGTTTTACGCAACATTCGTTTTAACCCAAATAAAAGATGTTTAAAAGAATGTTTTCCTCATAGAATGAAATATACACTTAATCGTGATTTAAGTGTATGAAATATTTTCCAAGTGTTGAAAATAAATAGAATTGTGAATTACTTATTATTAAATAAGTATATGGAAATGTTTTCCAATGTTGAAATGATTTTGAGAATATATCTTTTTAAAGATAATTTGAAGTGAATATTTGGCAAATGATTCAATTACTAAAAGATTAGTTAAAAGGGCCTAGTGGTTGTTATAGTGCTGAATATTTGTTTGTTCATTTTGATGGTTAAAAAATCGACTATCAAACTTGGAAAAATTTTAGTTCCTCGACTTGATGTGGGAACTATTTAGTCATACACTTAGTACGTAGCCTTCTATGTAGGCTTGATTATCGTTTGTGCTGAGCATGTTGATTCATATAGTGCGGAGTATTACTCCAATCTAACGAGCTTCCTTCTTGGCCCGAAGGATAGCAAGTTGAAAATTAGAGACGTGATAAGTCTATGAGACTTAGTTTTAGTGTGAGGTTGAGAAACGCTTTTGGGTTGTTGGTGCGAAGAGATCGGGATCAGTTTATTCGAAAACCACTCCGGGTCAACGTATATGCGACGATTGTGCAGATTGCTTGAGATGATATTATTATTTCGGAGTTTCATAGTGGGGGACTGCTTGTTGATCGTTTGGGGTTAAAATCCCAATATACATCCAGTAGTAGTGTTCTCTTCATTATAAAATATCCAATGCAAGGACTATTCGCTACTAATCCTAGGGATTTCCCGACAGGATGTGGTAGGAAAGTACCTTCAGTTTGTCCTATTCCTGGACAAGTTGTATGGATGTTTGTCTGACATTGCATTTCTACAGATTACGTACATTGGTTTTTACAAACATACATCAGTGGTGGCGGAGAAGGCAACTTCTCTTAGCTTAACACCCTCCTTGAGATGTATGAGCTTAAGGGTTGTATTTTTGTGGAAAGCAATTAGTAGTCAACGGAAATGGCCGTGTGGCATTCAAAGTGATGTGATATGTGATTGTGAAAGATATTCGTTACCTCGTCAGGCCTCATCAACCGGAAATGACCGAAACATGGTTAGATGTAGCAGGGCTAAGTGGGTCATTCCCATTTGGATATGATCATCCTGTTCTAGATATATCTTTACACGCTATGATGTCGTGTATCTGATTATTGTGGTTTGTATGCTATGAAGGCCCTCGGTAAAGGTCGATAACGACCGGAGGATGATATATTCGGTACCATCTAGCTATAGAGGTGGGCTGGTCTTGTGTTGGTAGAGGATCCTTTATGATGGTCCTCGGTACATTCTTCTAGAGATGTACTTCCGGAAGGTAGTCCCTTCACCTGGTCATTTGTATGGAAATCCAAAACCCACTACGAGCTGTGATTTTGTTTGTAAAGGCGTAATGAATAGCCTCGAAATGTTATATGGGTAACCATTTCGACTATGATTAATATTATTTGTATATACTAGACACTAGTATAATATAAGAGGATTTGATATGAAAGAAATGTTTTAGTTATCGTAAGGTAAAAACATGTCCGTGTTTATGTGTGGGTGCGTCTTACGAGATATTTTTGTTTTCGAAAGAAAAAGTATCGGTAACTTAATAAATTCAGTTGAGTGTGTTTCTCACGCTTGTTTACCAGACTAATCCGGGCGTTCTTCCCTTTCAATGCTCGGGTCAGACCAAGTATGTTTACAGGTCTAGATTTGATGCTTTTGGAGCTCCAACAGGAGAGCTGGAGATCTTCATTTTCGTACATCTGTATTTGCTTGATTATCTGTTGCATTGCTTAGTTGTTGTTATTATCGGCATTTGTAAGGACAGGTTATTATAACTGTTCAAGCTGATAACTCTGATTGATTGTTGAACTCTGATTGATGTATGTATATACAATTTCTGTTTTGTAAAGATCATTGATATGATATTATATATTTTCCGCTGCGATGTGAGATTCTGTATTGTTCTGTTTGGTTCTATCTTCTCTCTTTCTTCTCTTCTCTTCTTCTCTCTTCTTTTCTTTCTCTTTACTTTTCATCAGTCTGTGCTTTTTACGTCGGACATGTGTGGATTATTGTCTATTCAAAGGGTACGGATGTAACGACCCGCCTTTTTGGACAGTTTAAAACCGACGATCAATTACACATGTCGATTCCAAACCATTAAAAGGGCAGATAGTTATTGGGGTAATTAAGAAAAGAAAAGGAAGGGAAATAAAGGAAATGAAACAACACAGAATCTCACAGCGGAAGGCTAAAGTATAATAATAAAATAACAGTTCATGAAGCTGTTAATTAAATGAATACATTTGAAATGAATACATTTGATTATTATTATACAACATTTACCAGAGTTACATACACAGCAAATATCATACAACAATGCAGCGGAATGGAATGAATATAATAGTAGTAGATCATATACCAAATCTTCGTCTCCGTCCTCCAAGGAAATGATCTTCAACCTAAACTGAAAACTCAGGACTGACCCGAGCGTAATGAAAAGACAAACACTCGAGTCAGGACTAAATATCCTTATGAAAGTTAAGTCAATCGTAAATAAATATGAGTGTAACGGCGTCGGAGATGTTTACGGGGTTTGACATCTCCTATCCAGTGTCAACGTGCGTGCAATAACTTAAGAGATGTTACGGGATTTTCCATCTCTCAAGGATCCGTTAAACTATCTACTATGTAGTAATATACGCTAAGTAGATAATGTCTATCAGTAATATAAAGTATCAAAATAGCGTTAAGGCGTTACCATAATCCCCCTTAACACATTTTTATATTCCCAAAAGCATATACAAGACCGTAGTTTCCCCAAAACCGGAAGTCACCAGAGGGCAATCCATATACTCAAGGTACAAATCAAAACGTAGTGGTCGCGAATAGGATAATCAGTATGACAAGGTACATGAGGCAATACCAACTAGGATACTAGTAGTTGCGTGATCCGGACTGATGTTGGGCATAGCCAGCAGCTACCCCAACACCGCGAAACAACACTCCCAAATCAAGGGGTGCACCCAAATCGCATCACAAATGTAATAGAAATGGTATCGAAGAAGTGTGTCCGCTAGAGGTGGCGAACCTCAATGGCCCGGCGCGGCTCCTGTTTTAGTCATGTCAGGGGTCATCCAATAATCGTTCTCTTTCTTCAGTCAACGCGTTCACCAAACCATCCACTTCATTCTGGATCAACAATCCGCGTATAATAGTTATTAAAGTGGTTTTCGGTATCGACAGAGAGTATGTCCATATCCGATCCCGGTCTCTTTAATAACTACGTATTATTACACCGATGGCTCTTTTATATTTCAAATTGATTCATGATTGATAACAAAATATCATATTCGCTTTAAAATCAAATCCATTTCAAAATCATCATATATTCAAAATTATCGATTTTGTCCGATAAATCAATTTCGCTTCAAATTTGATTCGAATTCAATTTAGGTTATAATCTCTACTTTAACCTAGTTCGTATTTAAACCAAAGGTTTAAATATAAACATTTCCGTCTCTTTAACCAGTTTGAATTTAAGAAAATAGTTTAAATAGTTTAAAATAGTTAAATAATTCAAAATAGTTTAATAGAAAATATTTAAATAGTTTAATCGAAAATAATTTGAATATAAAATTGTTTATATATAAAATAGTTTGGAAAAAATCAAAATTTATTTGATAAATAATTCCAAAGTCAAACCGGTCAACTTCCCAAATTTCCTATCCAAATCAAATCCAAATTCCATTTCGATTTAATCGATTTATTCCAATTTCAACTTGAATAAATTTCTATTCCACGTAAATTTCGATTTCAATTCACAGATTTCTTTAAATTTCAATTCAATTCCAAATTAATTTAAATCTAAATTTCAAATAAATTTTCAATTCCAAATTCAAACTTGAAATATCATTTCATATCAATTTTCTTAGAAATAAACAGAGTTCGATTAAAAGTCCAATCTTTTAAAACAAATCAACTTTCAAAAATTTACACCGTATTTCAATTTTCAATTTTAAATCTAAACTTCGATTTTATTTAATAATTTCGTTTACCAAGTTTGAATTCTAACATTTCGAGCTCCAATTCAAAATAATTCAATTTCCATAAATTGGATTTTATTCTTAAAATCAATTCATTTAAATAATTTCAAAACAACTTTTAAAATCATTTAATTTATCCAACTCGGTGTCCGTATATAATTTTCTAACCTATGGCCAAGTGATTAGTTATTACAATTAAATGTCAGGGATGAATATATCATTTAAATCAATCACAGTGTCATATGTATGCATAGCAGGATATATATAAACAAATAAACATCCAAACATTTAAATATCAACCAATAGCATCCATCAAAATACATCATCCAATAAACAATACAATTCATGGCAGTTTCATAGTTATCAATGTCAGGTAATTTAATCGCAATTCAATTTTAATTTCAATTTAACTGTCAATTTAATTTTTCAACAGTTAATGCAAATGACAAGCTATATGACAATTAAATTTTTACCAAACAACGACCAATAAAATCATAACACTTCATAATATCAAATTTAACTAGCATAAAGATATTTAGTACGGTGTGAGCGTTATAAAAACACTCACCTTGATTTTACGATTTTAAATCAAATCGAACGACGTTCGATTTAACCCAAAATTTTCTCTAGCTCCAAATGATTCCAATCCAGTTGCATCGCATAGAGCTCGTCTATACGATTCCAACGCAAAAAGTTTCGTGCATTTTCGACCTCGTATGCAAAAGTTATGCATCTTTAAAGTTTGAACGAATTAATATATATATAAATTCACAATTTTATTTTAATTTTACCCTGAAACAAATCAGGCCATTCATTCCTTTTACCTCAGATCTGAAGCGTGCCTTCCTTCTTCCTCTCTCACGTTACTTCTACAGGTTAGAGACGCAACATAGAACCCATCAAACGCGGCCTAGGGTTCCAAATCGCGGCCACCACGAACGTCGGGAAGTTGATCAGGTTACACCACTTCGAAGCCACCGCCTTACTCCACCTTCACCACAAATAGCTCCAAGCTCGGCCTCATCCTCTGCCTCGAATTGCGTGAAAAACGCAGCTCCTTCCAACACGATTTCCCGTTGATCCGTGGCTCCGTTTTCGATCATCTCCGTATGGATTTGAAGCTTTCATCGTGCTCTACAACTTTGTAGTTGAAAGTTTTTGCTAATTGTTGATGGATTGAGAGGAAAATGATGAGGAAGTTTCGAAATTTTCAGGCCATTGAAATGAAAGTGGCGGCTGGTCAAAATGAGTTAGGGTTTTGAGCAAATGAAAGAGGATGGGTCCTTTTATAGAAAATTGCAAAAACACTTTTCACCGAAAAATTCTCGAACTCCAAACGAAGCGTGCCGGCAGGCGTTTCTAAGGTTTACCCCACGTTCCGAACGCAATGGAACGTGTCTCGGAAGCTAATTCGATCGTATGTGTGAGTTACGGCAATAAACGATCAATTTTAAATTAAACCGATTAAACGATTTTCTATGCGTTTTGGCTTGCCCCGGACAAACGGTAAATCCGTTTGACTTAAAATTTGAAACCTTACAATAATATCACATTACGGATCCAATGAAACTAGTTTCGTCAAAATCCGAGACCGTTTGAAAAATGACTATTTTAACTCGCCAAATTAATATTAAAACAATTTCAACGCGTTTCGAGCTGCCACGGTCAAACGACAACTCCGATTGCTACGAAAATTGAAATCCGATAATAACTAACTATTACGGATCCAATGGAACTAGTTTTGTCCAATTCTGAGACTGTTCAAAAATTGGCTATTTTCCAGTCGATAATTAAATATTAAAATATTCAATTTTCACAAATAAATTTTAAATTCAGTTTTAAAAGTTCTGTAACATCACTATAACTTTCATATGATAAAATAAAATTTTACAAATCATTTTTAATCATACTAAACCCAATGGATTCAACATTTATTATTATTCCAAACGACTTACAATTTTTTTTCTAACACTAAATCATGAAATCTTATTAAATTAGCTATTTTAATTATCGAAAATTTACGGGTCGTTACACTCTCCCCCACTCAAAACTTTTCGTCCCCGAAAAGGAAAAAGAAGGGAAAAAGAACTAAGTATAGAATTCAACATTTGATATATTTTTATTCAAAATTATCCACTTATAAAACAATGAAATTCCATTCATAAAGTCATAACTACGCTTCCACTAAGTTACTCCAAACGGCTTCCTAACATTAAAAGTTAGTAATTAAAACAAGTTATAAAAAAAAAATTTAAAACTTGAAAAATTTTCGAACACCCGGATTTTACGAAAAATTTCGACAGAGTCTCCTTTGCGCGGCTCGATCGAAAAAAATATAATAGCATATATATCACAAATATACATCTCATCTCAATGATGAGGCATCCCATATGTGGGGAAACAACATATAAATATCACCAATATCATATAAAACCGTAAGCGTACCTTTTATTTAGCATTTATTAGCATTTTACTTACGTTATGCGCTTAGCGTAGAAGCAAGCTCCACAACGAAGCGCAACCCCATTGCTACCTATTAAAATGCTCAATAACTAAGTTAGAACCATGCATATAAAGATAGATCGCTATACTTAGCTTACACAACATATATATAACATATTTAGCTTCAAAACTGAGATTTCAATTTCTAGACAGCAAACAAATCTTAGCTTTAGGTCACCTAAACGGTAAAATTTGACAATAGAATCTAAACAAAAGTTGTTGCATTCATTTCAGGATTTCCGGAATGTCCAAAATCATCGAATTCGGATTATCCGTTCAAAAGTTATGGCCGTTTTACTTAGGGGATACGCTTCAGCCTGGGCAGTGTTTGCGCAGGTCCGCGACGTTCACCCACATTTCCGACCTTCTAAACGACATCAAAACACAAAACACTTAAAACAAAAGTTTTAGCTTAAGTTCTTAGATTTCCATAAAGGGCAAGATCATCAAAATCCGATAAACCAGTCAAAAGATATGGTGAAAATACTAAGCGTATGCTTCAGATTTTACTTATTTTTACACAGGACAGCGAGTAACATTCAAGTTTTTAACCTAGTAGACGAAGGAATTTTCTCAAGTTACCTAAACAAAAGTTGTGCTATAGTTTCTAAGCTTTCCGAAAAGTCCAAAATCGTCGAATTCCGTTCAGCCTTTTAAAAGTTATGGTTGTTTTCGTTTCTGCATATATTGGACAAATTTGGATTTTCCCAAAAATTTGCTTTTATTATTTCAAAGTGCAAACCATCAAAACTTCAAATTTTCTAAAAAAACAATCATAAACACAAAGTCATTTATTTTCTTATTCATCCATGCAATAGGTTTACATTCAATTTGTTTCCGATTTATTCAAGTTTGTTTCATTCGCATTTTAAATTCAAGTCAATTTGCTTCAATTTAAATTGAATTCAATTATATTTAATTTCACTTTGCTTCAAATTTGAATTTAATTATTTTACAATTTTATTCCCTTTATTCAATTCCATTAACACTAATGAATTCTACTTAATCAATTATCATCCATCTAACAACCAATGCATATCAAACATTAACATCCATCCAAAATCTACACTAAATCAATTATACATTTCCAAGTCAACTTTAATTTCATACACTTCCAAGCTTATAAACATTTAGTTATATTCAAATTTAATCAGTTTCCATTTACCAAATCTATATTTCATAAATTTTAAATTTTATTCATTCACTTATATATATCATTCATTTTACCGCTTAAATTTCTTTTATATTTACAACTATCAATTAGATCTTCACATTTTATTTTCATTCTCACACTGGTATATTATTTCTCTTCTTATCCTTATTAGCATTTTAAACCTTTTAAGTATTTGGTAAGTTATAGTTATGCAAATAGAATGTAGTTAAACAACATACAACTTCTTTCCATTTAAAGTTGAATTTTCAATTAATTAATTCTTAAGTCATTACTTAAATTTCACTATAATTTAATTTCACATTTTCATTCACATATAGTATTTCCATTTTATATTAACATAATTGTGAATCACCTTTAAATGTTAATTTGAATTCCAATTATTTACTAACAATTTTATTTATATTTGCAAACCATTAATTAAATGCATATTCCATTATTCAAACCTATACTTGTATATTATCCAATTAACAATTCATATAACATTTTTGAACTTCTTAAATATTTTGGTAAGTTATATCTATGCTATAGAATGAATTTTAATACTACGCGAGTTTTACAGTTTCACTTTTATTTTAAGTTCATAATTTCCTAATTCTAAGGATTTCTACCTCACTTGATATTTTCACTTAGCTCTTAGGTTCATTTCTCATTTCACAATTCAGAAGTTCCTTAATGGTTCAAGTCTAAATTCATTTCAATCCTTTAAAAAAAAAATCATTAATTATTAAAGGACTTAAGAATTCCAATCCCGGTTTCATTTCAAATCAAGTTTTGAAATAATATATACTTATATAATTTATATAACAAATCATACTATAGAGAGTACAAAATAAAATAAAATTTGAATCAAAACAAAGTTTAGACAAGCTATTAAGTGGTCTCCCCCACTCGGACTCTCGAAAATAAACGCCGATGATGCGTGCACTCATCACCGAAATCATTTTCCAGCGTCAAGAGAAGGGAATATAACACTTATCATAAAAAAAATCATTCGAAAACAATTTCAACTCAATTGTACCATCATATAATACTCATATTATATTTTTCAAATTCTTGTAAGTCAATTTCAAACACCGGAATTTAAATTCCCAAATCCAAGTTAAAATTCATTTATATTCATTATCAATTGATTTTATTTTCTTAAATCCATTATTATTTAATCAATTTTTTTGTAAATATTGACTGATCAAACAATAACGATAATAATCTAATATTATCATCTCCTAACAATCAATTCAATCAAAATGAATAAATATTCAATTAATTCTTTTATATAAAATATATTCCAAAACGATATTGTGTTGGTTTGTCCTATTCGAGTGTTTAGAAATTCCTATCGACGCCTTGGCGTCCCAAGTATCGACCAGAATTCATAAATACTCAACGGAACAAATTAACACAATATAAAACCATTTTATATCAAATAACAAGTACGCTCTCTCATATACACTCAACTCATTCATATAGTTTACCTCTATTTCAATGAGTTATTCCCCACTAGAGCCAAGGTTTATCGCTAAACCAAAGCTCTGATACCAACTGTAACGACCCGCCTTTTTGGACAGTTTAAAACCGACGATCAATTACACATGTCGATTCCAAACCATTAAAAGGGCAGATAGTTATTGGGGTAATTAAGAAAAGAAAAGGAAGGGAAATAAAGGAAATGAAACAACACAGAATCTCACAGCGGAAGGCTAAAGTATAATAATAAAATAACAGTTCATGAAGCTGTTAATTAAATGAATACATTTGAAATGAATACATTTGATTATTATTATACAACATTTACCAGAGTTACATACACAGCAAATATCATACAACAATGCAGCGGAATGGAATGAATATAATAGTAGTAGATCATATACCAAATCTTCGTCTCCGTCCTCCAAGGAAATGATCTTCAACCTAAACTGAAAACTCAGGACTGACCCGAGCGTAATGAAAAGACAAACACTCGAGTCAGGACTAAATATCCTTATGAAAGTTAAGTCAATCGTAAATAAATATGAGTGTAACGGCGTCGGAGATGTTTACGGGGTTTGACATCTCCTATCCAGTGTCAACGTGCGTGCAATAACTTAAGAGATGTTACGGGATTTTCCATCTCTCAAGGATCCGTTAAACTATCTACTATGTAGTAATATACGCTAAGTAGATAATGTCTATCAGTAATATAAAGTATCAAAATAGCGTTAAGGCGTTACCATAATCCCCCTTAACACATTTTTATATTCCCAAAAGCATATACAAGACCGTAGTTTCCCCAAAACCGGAAGTCACCAGAGGGTAATCCATATACTCAAGGTACAAATCAAAACGTAGTGGTCGCGAATAGGATAATCAGTATGACAAGGTACATGAGGCAATACCAACTAGGATACTAGTAGTTGCGTGATCCGGACTGATGTTAGGCATAGCCAGCAGCTACCCCAACACCACGAAACAACACTCCCAAATCAAGGGGTGCACCCAAATCGCATCACAAATGTAATAGAAATGGTATCGAAGAAGTGTGTCCGCTAGAGGTGGCGAACCTCAATGGCCCGGCGCGGCTCCTGTTTTAGTCATGTCAGGGGTCATCCAATAATCGTTCTCTTTCTTCAGTCAACGCGTTCACCAAACCATCCACTTCATTCTGGATCAACACTCCGCGTATAATAGTTATTAAAGTGGTTTTCGGTATCGACAGAGAGTATATCCATATCCGATCCCGGTCTCTTTAATAACTACGTATTATTACACCGATGGCTCTTTTATATTTCAAATTGATTCATGATTGATAACAAAATATCATATTCGCTTTAAAATCAAATCCATTTCAAAATCATCATATATTCAAAATTATCAATTTTGTCCGATAAATCAATTTCACTTCAAATTTGATTCGAATTCAATTTAGGTTATAATCTCTACTTTAACCTAGTTCGTATTTAAACCAAAGGTTTAAATATAAACATTTCCGTCTCTTTAACCAGTTTGAATTTAAGAAAATAGTTTAAATAGTTTAAAATAGTTAAATAATTCAAAATAGTTTAATAGAAAATATTTAAATAGTTTAATCGAAAATAATTTGAATATAAAATTGTTTATATATAAAATAGTTTGGAAAAAATCAAAATTTATTTGATAAATAATTCCAAAGTCAAACCGGTCAACTTCCCAAATTTCCTATCCAAATCAAATCCAAATTCCATTTCGATTTAATCGATTTATTCCAATTTCAACTTGAATAAATTTCTATTCCATGTAAATTTCGATTTCAATTCACAGATTTCTTTAAATTTCAATTCAATTCCAAATTAATTTAAATCTAAATTTCAAATAAATTTTCAATTCCAAATTCAAACTTGAAATATCATTTCATATCAATTTTCTTAGAAATAAACAGAGTTCGATTAAAAGTCCAATCTTTTAAAACAAATCAACTTTCAAAAATTTACACCGTATTTCAATTTTCAATTTTAAATCTAAACTTCGATTTTATTTAATAATTTCGTTTACCAAGTTTGAATTCTAACATTTCGAGCTCCAATTCAAAATAATTCAATTTCCATAAATTGGATTTTATTCTTAAAATCAATTCATTTAAATAATTTCAAAACAACTTTTAAAATCATTTAATTTATCCAACTCGGTGTCCGTATATAATTTTCTAACCTATGGCCAAGTGATTAGTTATTACAATTAAATGTCAGGGATGAATATATCATTTAAATCAATCACAGTGTCATATGTATGCATAGCAGGATATATATAAACAAATAAACATCCAAACATTTAAATATCAACCAATAGCATCCATCAAAATACATCATCCAATAAACAATACAATTCATGGCAGTTTCATAGTTATCAATGTCAGGTAATTTAATCGCAATTCAATTTTAATTTCAATTTAACTGTCAATTTAATTTTTCAATGGTTAATGCAAATGACAAGCTATATGACAATTAAATTTTTACCAAACAACGACCAATAAAATCATAACACTTCATAATATCAAATTTAACTAGCATAAAGATATTTAGTACGGTGTGAGCGTTATAAAAACACTCACCTTGATTTTACGATTTTAAATCAAATCGAACGACGTTCGATTTAACCCAAAATTTTCTCTAGCTCCAAATGATTCCAATCCAGTTGCATCGCGTAGAGCTCGTCTATACGATTCCAACGCAAAAAGTTTCGTGCATTTTCGACCTCGTATGCAAAAGTTATGCATCTTTAAAGTTTGAACGAATTAATATATATATAAATTCACAATTTTATTTTAATTTTACCCTGAAACAAATCAGGCCATTCATTCCTTTTACCTCAGATCTGAAGCGTGCCTTCCTTCTTCCTCTCTCACGTTACTTCTACAGGTTAGAGACGCAACATAGAACCCATCAAACGCGGCCTAGGGTTCCAAATCGCGGCCACCACGAACGTCGGGAAGTTGATCAGGTTACACCACTTCGAAGCCACCGCCTTACTCCACCTTCACCACAAATAGCTCCAAGCTCGGCCTCATCCTCTGCCTCGAATTGCGTGAAAAACGCAGCTCCTTCCAACACGATTTCCCGTTGATCCGTGGCTCCGTTTTCGATCATCTCCGTATGGATTTGAAGCTTTCATCGTGCTCTACAACTTTGTAGTTGAAAGTTTTTGCTAATTGTTGATGGATTGAGAGGAAAATGATGAGGAAGTTTCGAAATTTTCAGGCCATTGAAATGAAAGTGGCGGCTGGTCAAAATGAGTTAGGGTTTTGAGCAAATGAAAGAGGATGGGTCCTTTTATAGAAAATTGCAAAAACACTTTTCACCGAAAAATTCTCGAACTCCAAACGAAGCGTGCCGGCAGGCGTTTCTAAGGTTTACCCCACGTTCCGAACGCAATGGAACGTGTCTCGGAAGCTAATTCGATCGTATGTGTGAGTTACGGCAATAAACGATCAATTTTAAATTAAACCGATTAAACGATTTTCTATGCGTTTTGGCTTGCCCCGGACAAACGGTAAATCCGTTTGACTTAAAATTTGAAACCTTACAATAATATCACATTACGGATCCAATGAAACTAGTTTCGTCAAAATCCGAGACCGTTTGAAAAATGACTATTTTAACTCGCCAAATTAATATTAAAACAATTTCAACGCGTTTCGAGCTGCCACGGTCAAACGACAACTCCGATTGCTACGAAAATTGAAATCCGATAATAACTAACTATTACGGATCCAATGGAACTAGTTTTGTCCAATTCTGAGACTGTTCAAAAATTGGCTATTTTCCAGTCGATAATTAAATATTAAAATATTCAATTTTCACAAATAAATTTTAAATTCAGTTTTAAAAGTTCTGTAACATCACTATAACTTTCATATGATAAAATAAAATTTTACAAATCATTTTTAATCATACTAAACCCAATGGATTCAACATTTATTATTATTCCAAACGACTTACAATTTTTTTTCTAACACTAAATCATGAAATCTTATTAAATTAGCTATTTTAATTATCGAAAATTTACGGGTCGTTACAACGGATTTACGGGTCGTCACAGAAAAGAACAACGAAGTGTTATAGTGTTCATATCCCTGTACATTGACGACCTATCACTGATTGGTAATGACATCACATTATTATAATTGGTGGAAGTGTAATGACCCGCCTTTCATCCTACAGAAAGACGTATCATCATTAAGAAAGAAAGGGATAGAAAACAGAAAAAGTAGGAAAGAAAGAACTAAACAATATCAGAATCTCACAGCTGAATGAATAAAATATATTAATCACATAATTATTACATAGTATACAACATCTATCAGAGTTACACAGCTTACACATCCCATATTAGACAGTCTTGAAGACCTGTCCATTATACAACTCGGAATCCATTACAATTCATCAACACAGCGGAAGCATTATATATTTACATACGCTGAAGCCTCCTGCTCCAAGTCTTCTCCAAAATTCATCAAAAGGAAACCTGAATCCCTTGGCTACTCATAAAAATTTGAGTACACAAGAGTTCAAGAAAACAAAAAATAAAATCTAGGTCAGACATGGGCCTAGTGTGAGTAAACAGGTTAAAATTGTTTAACTTTGAAAATCATTTGAAAACAAAGGTATCTAATAAGACCATGCCACAAATAAACATGTCGGGTTTTTACCTTACGATAACCAAAACATTTGATAGGAAATCCAGTGATATTATAATAGTGTCTAGGGTTTTCAAGTAAAATAGAAAATAGCCGAAATTGTTACATTCATTAAATTCCAGCACATAACTATACAATCAAGTCCGAGATCACTTATTGGAGATTGGATTCCATACAATGGCAGGGCTACTGGGGTACCGTCCGTCATAGTACCTGGTCTAGATCAGAGTACCGAGGATCCACCTTGATTCCCTGCAACACAAGGCTGGAACTATCTCTTACTGGATAATCCTGAATAAGACAACCCCGCAGTTGGTGCGACCAACCGCCCACATAACCGAAAAAGGGCCTCTAGACAGGGGAAATCTTATCCTACTTAGGTGCTACCCACTTAGCCTTGCTGCACCTTCCCTGTTTTAGCCATTCCCGATTGATGAGGCTTGAGGCTACAATTACCTTTTTAGAACACATATCTTGGAATGCTCATTGTCCTCCAATGACGATGGTCTGATAGCATTCATCCATACAAGTTCATTCCGGGTTCGAATAAAACCGAAGGCACTATCTCGCTACACTCATTTTGGAATCACCCTCAGAGTTAACGACAATAGCCCTTGCACTCTGAATCTTCATCTCGAGCGAAGGCGCTATCTCCGTTAAACTCATTTTGGAATCACCCTCAGAGTTAACGACAAATAGCCCTTCCTCTTTTAATCTTCATCTTGATCTTCACTTGAGATTTCACGACCTATCGTTTAATTTGGATCGATGTGGTTTTCGGATATCCTATTTGGAATCCGATCTCGGTCTCATCGAAATCCAAGCGTTTCTTAAAGTCCAAGTTGTTTTAAGGTTTAAACAATTCAATTTATATTCAGAATTACATATTCACGCAGCAAATCTATAGACAGATAACCCATATTATCAAATCAAGCATCTCATATAACAGAGCATCACAAATCATATATCAGAGATATCAAATAATCCAAGTCATCCAATATAACTCAATCAACCATAACAAGATTGACTAGTCACACTATTTTTAATTATTTTAATTTAATCTCCAAATAAATTAAATTAATCACTTTAATTACTTTTAAATCCCTCTTACTCAACATCAATTAATTACAAACCATTAATTAATTATCCTTTAATTATCCATCTTAATTAATTATCCTTAATTGCTTATATTACTTATCCTTCAATTAATTACATTAAGTAATTAACTTTTAATTACTTACATTAACTAACCCTTTCATTAAGTAATTAACTATCCTTAATTACTTACACCAAGTAATTATTCTTTAGTTAATTACATTCATTAATTATTATTATTATTTTCAATTACTTACATTAGTTAATTACCCTTAATTACTTTCATTAAGTAATTATTCCTTTAACTAAGTAATTATTCTTTAATTACTTAAGTTAATTATCCTTTAATGATCCTTTAATTTATTTATTTTAAGTAATTACCTTTAATTACTTTCATTAATTAATTAACTATAATTAATTACATTGATCCTTAATTAATTACATTAATTAATTATTCTATAATCACTTACATTGATTAATTATCTTTTAATTAATCACATTCATTAATTAACTAACCTTTTAATTAATTACCTTAATCAATCAATTGTTTAATTAATTACACTAAGTAATTAATCCTTAGTTACTCCCATTAAGTAATTTCCCTTGAATTAAATAATTTCCCTTTAATTAATTACATTCAGTAATTTTCCATTAATTACTTACACTAAGTAATCACACTTTATTAATAACTTTAAGTAATTATACTTAATCAATTTCATTAAGTGATTATCCTTAATTAATTAAACTAATTAATTATCTTAAATTAATTACATTAATTATCTCTTAATCACTAGTTAATGATTGTGACGCCCCACCTCTATACCCACGCTAGCCAAGAACATTACGGTGAATGCTATCAACTAGCACGGAGAATAAGGCTGTTGAGGAGCGACCATCCGTGTAATTGCTTTGTGCGAGCATCGATATGTCAGATAGTATAACATGCCATTCTTTTTAAGTGGAAATCCGGCATGCCGACACAAACTCAAAGATATCACACAGTGGCTATAATATCTTCGGAAACAAATATAGAAATAAACATGACATAAATCAGTCACAGACAATTCATATCACAAAGACGGAAATAGATATGAATATTACACTAGGAAGTGTACATCAGAGTAGTGGTCTAAAAAGATCCACAATATCACAAAAGAATAGTTACATGAACTACACAAAAGAATAAGTATACATTATGGAGTCTATATCTCGAATGTATACAGCAAAAACTACTAATCTAAGTAGTTAACCAAAAGTCAGAGAAATCAATCCCGAGAGAGAAGTCAAGCAGAAGCACCTGTAACATCTCGGTCTGACCCGAGTATTATTTAATAAGAAAATAATAAACGGATCAGTCTAACTATAGATATCAGATGAAACGATATAGAATAAGAGATATGACTAAACACATAATAATCACAATTCCAAGCTGTGATATATATAAGTAATTGAAAATCAACGAGAGATTAATCAATATCACCAAATCTACACAAGAATCAAGAAATGCCATACTCATTATTTCGTTCATCAAACCACAAATATTGACGATTATATCAATGTCAATCACAAAAGTCAATGACGCACAAATTCACCAATTCACAAATATTGACAATAATATCAATGTCAATCACAAAAGTCAATGACACACAAACTCCAGAATTCATTATGCGAAATCCAGAAATCACAAAAGTCAATGACGCACAAATTCACCAATGCACAAATATTGATAAAACTTATCAATGGAAATCACGAAAATTGGTGAAACACAAATTCTAGAAATCTACACAAGAAATCCAGAAATCACAAAGGGGGGGGGGGAAGGCCTATCACAAACGGGAGCATAAAGCCCACCAACACGTGTATCACAAACGGAACGCTAATTCCATGGTCGCTAACCATCACAAATTGAGCCGAAGCTCCACAAACGGCCCGAAGACCATGGGTTGCTACCCCACCAAATTGAGTCGAAACTCCACAAAACAGGGTTTAGTCTCCCTTGCAGACAAAGAGACATCGCACATTGCTAGTCTAAATCACAAAGATGATCGTCATGATCATCGAGAAGTGTCAATTACACTAAGCTAGTAAATATATGAGTTTAGCTTCATGTCCCATAACCACTTGCTTAACTTAAATATTTACGAACAAACTGTAGATCTCCACTAGAAAATTGTCACAAGAGATTCAATCGAACAAGTCGAAGAATTAACCGACGAAGTAAATGCAAGCGTTTCATACCACTTGTTTTACTAAGTCGTTTAATTAGATTTCTCATACGAGTGAGGTAAAGGTTTGTATATACTAATAGATTGGAAAACGGTTTTATAAACGAATTTGGTATTAAAATAGTATTCAAATCGTTTAAGGAAAGAGTTTTGATATTTACTACTAGTATAGAAAACCTTTGTATTTTTAAAGTGACAAATCACAAAGAAGATTGTAGGAACAATCAATCACTAAGATTCACATTCAAAAACGTGAATAAAATCCAAAGAAATCGATACAAAATCCATCAAAGTGGATATATCTAGAATTCCCAAAGAAAATAAGTCATCAAAGATGATAATAAATGATGACAATAAATAGGATCATCACGAATCGATTTAAATTGGAAATTCAATCCAAAAAGGCAAATTGGACTCAAACAACAGGTTCAGTCGACTGAACAGAGTTTTCAGTCGACTGACCCTGTGCCTGGAAATTTTCCAGGTTCAGGAAACTTTCTGTTTCCAGTTTCAGTCGACTGAACAGAGTTTTCAGTCGACTGAATCATGCCTTGGAACTTTCGGGTTTCAGGTTCAGTCGACTGAACAGAGTTTTCAGTCGACTGAATCATGCCTGGGCTGTTTTTCAGCCTATTCAAATGAAGAGCAAATTCTTCCAAAATGCAACCGGACGAACATTGGCTCTAAGGGTTTATGCCAATCGGCAACCCGGCCCTATATGCTCTTCGGTGCATCACTAAAAGCATGATCAAACATCCATAAAAGGATTTTCACACAAATTTGACTTAAAAACCCAAAAATTGGAATATTCACAAAACCAATCCAAATCAAGAGCAAATTCTCATGAAGAAGTGTTAGGAATTCAAACCTAACAACCAAAGATAATTATAGTCATAGATGTGAGATAAAAATCTCACCTTTTCACAAAATCGAACAAGAAGAAGCTTGAAAGCAAATGGAGAATCAACCTCTCTTCAACACAACCCAATTGAGCTTGAACCAATGGGTTCTTCTTGAGTTTGGAGCTAGAAATTTGATTTGCAAGAGAAACTAGGGTTTTGGAGTTTTAATTTCCAATCTCTCCCACCATTAATGCTAAGAAGACTGAAATGAGAAGAGAATGAGGGTGAGTGGGGAAGAGTGGCTCAGATTTGAGCATAAGTTAACATAGGGCTGAGCCCAAACCAAACCCAAAGTGAAAAGTAGCAAAAATCAACTTTCTCCAAACATATCGAAGCTTATACTCAAAAAGGTCGCAAACGGCATTTTAAACTCAATGGGAGTGGTCCCGAGTCCTAATTCGACCGTATGCAAAAAGTAGCTTTTCGGACTAAAATCCGACTAACGATAAAATATTTAAATAAAATATTTAAATATAAAATCGATAAATATGCGGGTTGTTACAGACTCCCCTTCTTAAAGAAATTGCGTCCTCGCAATATTACAAGAAGAAGATATATAGTAACAACCATAAAAGCATATTCAACACAAAAGAAGTTTGAAATAAGAAGTTCACCTCAAAGAGCACGAGAAAGTAAGTCCGGGTGTGTTCGCTTGATGTACTCTCTAGATTCCCAAGAACAATCCTTAGGATTTGAAGACCATTGAACTTTAACAAGCGGAACATCTTTATTTCGAAGTCGTTTGACTTCCGAAGTAATGACACGAATAGGATGTTGCTCATAAGTTAAATTAGGCGAAACTTCAATCTCTTCCACAACACCAGGCTCAAGAACAGAATTGGAATCTCGAAGACATTTCCGAAGTTGAGAAACGTGAAACACGTCATGGATAGTAGAAAATTGAGCCGGTAATAAAAGGCGATAAGCCATGGAACCAATACGTTCAATGATAGGAAATGGCCCCATATATCGAGGCGCCAATTTTCCCGATCGACTGAAACATACAACACCTTTCATAGGTGAAACACGAATGAACACAAGATCTCCCTCAGAAAATTCTAACTTCCTTCTCCGGTTATCGGCATAGGATTTTTGTCTACTCTGGGCTTCTTTCATCCTATGACGAATAAGATCAATCTTTTCTGTGGTATCACGAATAAAATCTGGACCTAAAACCAGCTTCTCACCGGCCTCAAGCCAACAAGAAGGCGATCGGCATGGCCTTCCATAGAGTGCCTCAAAAGGTGCCATACCAATACTAGATTGAAAGCTATTATTATAGGAAAATTCAACAAGTGAAATATGATCTTCCCAACTTCCACCAAAATCAAGAACACAAGCACGAAGAAGATCTTCAAGAGTTTGATTCACACGCTCGGTTTGTCCATCGGACTGGGGGTGATAAGCGGTGCTAAAATTAAGCTTCGTTCCTAAAGCTTTTTGAAGACTCTTCCAAAATCCACTAATAAACAATGGATCACGATCACTAACAATAGAAGTAGGAACTCCATGCAATTTAACAATTTCTTTGATAAAGATTTTGGCCAAAAGAGGAACGGTTCGATTAGATCGAACGGGAATAAAATGGGCGGATTTAGTAAGTCTATCAATGATCACCCATAAGCTATCATGACCCGAACGAGAACGGGGAAGGCCATCTATAAAATCCATGGAAATTTGGTCCCACTTCCAAATTGGAATTTCTAAAGGTTGCAATAACCCACCGGGCCTTTGATGTTCGGCCTTAACGAGTTGGCAAGTCATGCATCGCTTAACGAAGTTAGCGATGTCAAGTTCCATTCCCTCCCAATAATAAAGTCGCTTCATATCCGCGTATATTTTACTACTACCGGGATGAATGGTAAATTTAAAATGATGAGAATCTTCTAAAATGTCTTTACGAAGATCACTAATATTTGGTACGATAAGTCTACCAAATCTCCGAATGCCGCCACGAGAATCGATATCAAAGTCCTTCAAACATTCAATATCAATCTTATCCTTAATATTTTGGCCAAGAAGAGCCAATTCGGGATCTAACCTTTGAGCTACAAGAATGCGGTCTAAAAGAGAAGGATGAGCCTCAAGGCTACATAAAACAAGAGATGAACATAAATCGGATACGCGGTCTCGAATCTCACAAGTTGTGACGCCCCACCTCTATACCCACGCTAGCCAAGAACATTACGGTGAATGCTGTCAACTAGCACGGAGAATCAGGTTGTTGAGGAGCGACCATCCGTGTAATTGCTTTGTGCGAGCATCGATATGTCAGATAGTATAACATGCAATTCTTTTTAAGTGGAAATCCGACATGCCGACACAAACTCAAAGATATCACACAGTGGCTATAATATCTTCGGAAACAAATATAGAAATAAACATAACACAAATCAGTCACAGACAATTCATATCACAAAGGCGGAAATAGATATGAATATTACACATGAAAGTGTATATCAGAGTAGTGGTCTAAAAAGATCCACAATATCACAAAAGAATAGTTACATGAACTACACAAAAGAATAAGTATACATTATGGAGTCTATATCTCGAATGTATACACCAAAATAAACTACTAATCTAAGTAGTAAGCCAAAAGTCAGAGAAATCAATCCCAAGAGAGAAGTCAAGCAGAAGCACCTGTAACATCTCGGTCTGACCCGAGTATTATTTAATAAGAAAATAATAAACGGATCAGTCTAACTATAGATATCAGATGAAACGATATAGAATAAGAGATATGACTAAACACATAATAATCACAATTCCAAGCTGTGATATATATAAGTAACTGAAAATCAACGAGAGATTAATCAATATCACCAAATCTACACAAGAATCAAGAAATGCCATACTCATTATTTCGTTCATCAAACCACAAATATTGACGATTATATCAATGTCAATCACAAAAGTCAATGACGCACAAATTCACCAATTCACAAATATTGACAATAATATCAATGTCAATCACAAAAGTCAATGACACACAAACTCCAGAATTCATTATGCGAAATCCAGAAATCACAAAAATCAATGACGCACAAATTCACCAATGCACAAATATTGATAAAACTTATCAATGGAAATCACGAAAATTGGTGAAACACAAATTCTAGAAATCTACACAAGAAATCCAGAAATCACAAAGGGGGGGGAGGCCTATCACAAACAGGAGCATAAAGCCCACCAACACGTGTATCACAAACGGAACGCTAATTCCATGGTCGCTAACCATCACAAATTGAGCCGAAGCTCCACAAACGGCCCGAAGACCATGGGTTGCTACCCCACCAAATTGAGTCGAAACTCCACAAAACGGGGTTTAGTCTCCCTCGCAGACAAAGAGACATCGCACATTGCTAGTCTAAATCATAAAGATGATCGTCATGATCATCGAGAAGTGTCAATTACACTAAGCTAGTAAATATATGAGTTTAGCTTCATGTCCCATAACCACTTGCTTAACTTAAATATATACGAACAAACTGTAGATCTCCACTAGAAAATTGTCACAAGAGATTCAATCGAACAAGTCCAAGAATTAACCGACGAAGTAAATGCAAGCGTTTCATGCCACTTGTTTTACTAAGTCGTTTTATTAGATTTCTCATACGAGTGAGGTAAAGATTTGTATATACTAATAGATTGGAAAACGGTTTTATAAACGAATTTGGTATTAAAATAGTATTGAAATCGTTTAAGGAAAGAGTTTTGATATTTACTACTAGTATAGAAAACCTTTGTATTTTTAAAGTGGCAAATCACAAAGAAGATTGTAGGAACAATCAATCACTAAGATTCACATTCAAAAACGTGAATAAAATCCAAAGAAATCGATACAAAATCCATCAAAGTGGATATATCTAGAATTCCCAAAGAAAATAAGTCATCAAAGATGATAATAAATGATGACAATAAATAGGATCATCATGAATCGATTTAAATTGGAAATTCAATCCAAAAAGGCAAATTGGACTCAAACAACAGGTTCAGTCGACTGAACTTTCTGTTTCCAGTTTCAGTCGACTGAACAGAGTTTTCAGTCGACTGAATCATGCCTGGAAACTTTCGGGTTCCTGGTTCAGTCGACTGAACAGAGTTTTCAGTCGACTGAATCATGCCTGGGCTGTTTTTCAGCCTATTCAAATGAAGAGCAAATTCTTCCAAAATGCAACCGGACGAACATTGGCTCTAAGGGTTTATGCCAATCGGCAACCCGGCCCTATATGCTCCTCGGTGCATCACTAAAAGCATGATCAAACATCCATAAAAGGATTTTCACACAAATTTGACTTAAAAACCCAAAAATTGGAATATTCACAAAACCAATCCAAATCAAGAGCAAATTCTCATGAAGAAGTGTTAGGAATTCAAACCTAACAACCAAAGATAATTATAGTCATAGATGTGAGATAAAAATCTCACCTTTTCACAAAATCAAACAAGAAGAAGCTTGAAAGCAAATGGAGAATCAACCTCTCTTCAACACAACCCAATTGAGCTTGAATTAATGGGTTCTTCTTGAGTTTGGAGCTAGGAATTTGATTTGCAATTGGAGTTTTAATTTCCAATCTCTCCCACCATTAATGCTAAGAAGACTGAAATGAGAAGAGAATGAGGGTGAGTGGGGAAGAGTGGCTCAGATTTGAGCATAAGTTAACATAGGGCTGAGCCCAAACCAAACCCAAAGTGAAAAGTAGCAAAAATCAACTTTCACCAAACATATCGAAGCTTATACTCAAAAAGGTCGCAAACGGCATTTTAAACTCAATGGGAGTGGTCCCGAGTCCTAATTCGACCGTATGCAAAAAGTAGCTTTTCGGACTAAAATCTGACTAACGATAAAATATTTAAATAAAATATTTAAATATAAAATCGATAAATATGCGGGTTGTTACAATGGTCCTTAAATTAATTACATTCATTAAGTATCCATTAATTACCTTCATTAAGTAGTTAATCCTTTGATTATTAACATTAATTAATTAATCCTTATTAATTTCATTGAGTGATTAACCTTTAATTAATTTCACTAATTAATTATCTTTAATTAATCACAACCTTAATTAATCAAAGATAAATTCTTTATCTTAATTGATTACTTAATTACATCATTAAACTTTATTTTGAAAATCATTTGGAATTAATTACATAATTAACCTATAATTACTTTTAAATAAACAATTTTAAAGAAAATATTTAACTTTAAGATTACATCTTTGAAACTAGTTTTAAAAACTTGTTTAATAGATTTACCTTTGAATCTTGGTTTACATTCCTTTGAAAATATATTACTAGCCTTTAAAACTTGTTTAAAATTTCTGTGCTAAAAAACTTTGGACTAGTACATTTATTTTCTTGAAAATAATTTATACAAAACATTTGAAAATATTTTTATTAATTTAAAGTTTAATACTCTTACCTTAATCACATCTTAATTCAAACATCATCTTATTATATGAATTTAATTACGTAATTAATCTAATATATAACTACTTTTAACAAAAATTTTTTAAAACTTTTAACTTAAAAATTAAATTTTGAAACTTTTTTTTAAAAACTTGTTTAAATAAATTATTTTGGAACTTTGGTTTATATTCTTGAAACATATTCATTTTAACATACTTTTAAAACTTGACTAAACATTCTTTTTGGAAACTTGATTAATTAAACTAGCTTTTGCTTTTTAAAACCTGTACTTGATTTCCTTTTAAAATTTTGAAACCTAGAAACAAAAATCGACCCGAGCCCAAGCTTTAAATTCATGAGCCATCCTCGTGCACTCATGAACTTCACTCTGCTTCGAGACAAACTCGCAAACGTCTCGAAATTGACCCGAGCCACTCCTCCTTCTCCGATAACACAACACACCCAGACACACGAAAATGTACACGTGCACATGCTACCTGATTGCCTCCGACCCTCGCCGAGGCCACCCACAAGTCGACGATCATCTCACCGACTCACCCAACCCTCTAATTCCGATGATCTCGCCTATGATTCAAAATTGAACTAATCATTCAAAACTCGGAACCCAACCCCATCGGAAAATCGCCACTAGCCATCGCCTCCGACTACCGGCACCCGCGTCGACCAACCCAAAGCAACGTCACGACACCCAGTTTCGATTCCCTCACATGCGATCGCCTCCGGTTGCCCCTCGGCGATGAAATCGCCTCGATCACACCATCGACCAAAACAGCTAGACTAACCCTAAATCATCGCCGACTCAACACCACATCGAAATATAAAAGCTTCAATTATTTTTCCAGTTATCATCAACCTTCAAACTACCTTCGACATCAAGCACGAACTTCAACTCGCCGCCATTCGTTAGATATTGACGAAAATATAAAGTCTGATCAACTCGAGATAACTCGACAATTAAAAACTTAAAAATGTTGAAATTTTATATCAAAATTCATTATTTTCTAATACGCGTCAGATCCTATAATCAAAAATTGAAATTAACATGATCGATTTTTAACCCATTTTAGATCTTCATTGTTGTTTATAATTTTTGAAGTAAATACTCCACATATACACTTGAAATTATTTTTAAAATTAATGTTATAGTGATACATTCATTTCATCTTCAAAGATCTTAGCCTACAATTGAATATGTGTGAAGAAATTGAATTATTTTGTTTTGTTCTTGAGTCTGTTTATATAACATAGGTTAATATATACAAAATCACAAACATTTTACAGCCATTTCCTTATATTTATACATGCATTCACATCCATAAATTCATGCAACATTATCTACTACATTACTACAAAGATTCATCACATTCATCACATATAAACATAGATTAAAACTGTTTTTAAGGAAAAGTTTACTCACTAGAAAATTTTAAACAGAGGACAAGTTCTGTTCTTTTTCTCTTAATCTGGAATTGTTTTGATCTGAAGCTGATCTTGATGTTTGAATTGATTTGAATCTTCTTTATGTTTGCTGTTGAGTTGAAACTTGAAATAGGTTGTTGTAGTTTAGTTTTGATTTTCTTTTGATTTTTGATTTTGGTTTTTAGTTTCTTTTAAGTTTTGAAAAGATGAAGAGAGAAGAAGATCGAGGAAGAAAAAGAATTGAACAGAAAATGAAATAGTTTGGTTTTCTCAAAGTACTTATTATTTATAATTTAATTAATGAAGAAAATTCTTTTGCCACTTGTAATACTAAGCTTACAAATGTCAATGCATGGATTATTTAACTTACAAATGTTTAAATGCAAGAATTAAATGCTTACAAATGTTTAAACCTTTATTAAATATTTTCTTAATTACTTATATTTTTATATTAATATGTTTATGTTTTTAAATGTATATATATACAAATTACTTTTAGTTCATGTGTAATTTAAAAACAAAGAATATTTTAAACCTTTTATTAAATTTCATTTTAAATTTTAAAAGAAAATGTACTAAATCTTTATAACAAATCCTATCAAGCTAAAATACTTTTAATAAATAAATATATATAGATACGATCTTAAATGTTTGAAAATATAGAGTTTATCTTCAAGTAGCTTTTGAAAATTAATACATTGAATTTAAAACATATATTCTAAATCACAATATATATACATCTATATATTATAATTTGAAAACATATTTTTATTAAATTCAGACCAAAGCTTTATAATCACAATGTATATACATATATATACATTATAATTAGAAAACATTTTTATTAGTTTTTGAAAAGATAAATTTTGTTAAATTAAATAATTAGATTATCAACCAATATTGTCAAGTTAAATAATTATTTTAGGAGATTATCAAATTGCAATTGCCAAAAATTCCGGGTGACCACAGAAAGCATGGTTGTCTAAAAACTTCTCCATGAAAGATTTGAGAGAAGCAGCCTAAATACTTGGTATTAAAATATATAAAGACAGATCCAAGTAGTTGTTGTGATTGTCCCAATCTCATTACGTAGATATATATTGAAAAGATTCGGCATGGAGAATTATCAGCACGGAAATGTTTCGACGCAATCTGGAATCGTCATTTCTATGATGGACGTTCCTCATACCGACGAGGAGAAGGAGCGTATGAAGCGGATATTATATGCAATAGCTCTTGGTTCCATAATGCATGATATGCTATATATAATGTGATGACCCAGAATTTTGGGCAATATCAATTTAAAAATCTATATTAAAAATTAGATTGATTTGATAATTATCTTTTATGATTTTAATTTAAATTGGTAATTTATTCTTTTAAAAGCTAGTAAATATTTTAATTGGTAGATTTTATCTTTTGAAAATTAATAAAATGTTTCTATTTATAATATATTTGTATATATTGTAAATAGAAAAGCTTTGGTTTGGAATAAAATCTTGTTTTAAAATTCTAATATATATTTGGCAATTTGGAAATTATGATTAAATTTTGATATAAAACCTTTTCCAAAGCTATTTAAATAAATAATTATATATTTTTAAAATACTTAATATAAATGTTTGATTTTCTGAAATATATCAAGCTTAAGTTTAAATTTGAATAAGAGTAATAAAAATGATTATTTTATTTTCATTTTTATTACTTGATAAATATGATTTGTAATCAGATACGGAGGTTTAAAATACAAATTACATAAGAAACATTAATTCATTTAAGTAATACAAGTGATTTATTAATAATAAGGTAATCTCTTTTATAAATTATTTAAAATTGACAAATGTGTTATTTTCAAATAATAATTATAATGTATTGCTTTTATATATATAAATAGCATTTTTGTTTTATGTATTGTTATAAGCTGATTTTAAATTGGATTTTAGAATTTAATTTAACTTGAATTTAAAATTTTGAAATTCAAAAGTAGATATTTAAAATGTTTTGGATTTTAAAAATATTTGTATAAGCTTTTATTTGTGAGTATAATTGGTTTTATTTCTTTAAAATTATATATATATATATATATATAAATAGTACTTATAAACTAATTAATTAAGTATATACTCATATTAGCCTTTATTAACATTTAAAACTAAATACTAATTACTTAAAAAAAAGACAAGTGTTATTATCTTAAGGCTTCATATAACATGTGTTAATTGATAAGCATATACAATTGACAAATGTTGAATATCTAAACAAGTGGCATTTTTAAATTTAGTTTTTCCTTTATTTTTATTTATAAATCAATTCAGCCTATATATAACTATTTGTTCTCTTCCCTTCATTCTTTTTCTATCATCTTCTTTTTCAAAAGCTAAGAACTAATCTGAAACCAAAACTTCAGCTGAGACAACTCCTCAAAAACAGATCTGTAATTCATTTTTAAAGATCAAAAACAAATTTGTAAATCACTTCCTCAAAACCATAAATTAGTTTCAAATCATCAACCTGTAATAGCATTTTAAATATCAAAAAAAAAAAAAATCAAGTTTGCAAAGCTTCTTCTTCAACCTATAATCCGCTATAAAAATCAAGAGCATGCAAACTATTTTCAAGTTCAAAGCAAACCTGTAAACATCATGTTAAGTCTGGAACAAGCCTGCATGCAAACCTGAGATCTAAACAACAAGCAACTCAAGTTTAAAACAAGAAGAAATTCAAGTTTTTAACCCAAGCAAACTACAGCAATTCAAGTTTTCTCAGTTAAAAGCAGTTTCAAAAATTGGTGCTCGGTTCATCATCTTAATCAGGTGAGTAACGTCACTTTTTAAAAGTTAAAGTATGTGAAATATGTGCATGTTAACATCTGGACAATAAATATGTTTTGTGTGATTTTATATGAGTGAATTATCTATTTATGTCGATGTATAGAATGTATGCATGCTTGTTTACCTATAGCTTTTCTGTTTCTTTGATTTCAAGCATCTGTTTGATTTAAAAACCATTATCTCTTGATTTAATCTTGGTTTGGATTTAAGACTTAAACAAAATATGTTTGTTTCATCATAAATTATAATTAATTTTTTTTACTTAAGTCAAAATAAATTTTAAATGGCTCTGGGAACTAGAACAACATAGCAAGTTTGATGTAAGTGAAATTTCAAACACTTTAATTCATTAATTCAGGAACATATACTAAATCCTTAACCCTAAACATGAATTTTAAGAATGAAGTTATGATTTTAGTTAAGGGATGAAAGAGCGGTTCCTGTTTGATCAAATTGGGTGTTTTGGGTTGCCACTGGTGATCTAGTGGCTCGGCATGGTTGGGATTCTCGCTGGTGGTAGAGGAGCGATCAGAGAGGTCAGTAAAAATGACAGAGTGGCGATCAGGGCTTTTTGGTGGCAGCGAAGACCACTTTATGTTCTTAACCCTAGTTTTGGTGATGGTCAGTACACAATCCACCATGGCTTCTCTGGTGGATCTAGTGTTACCAATCTTTGGAAAGCGGAGGTGGGTGTGTTGACGAAGGAGTAGCCGGAAGTAAGTGTAATGACCCATTAAATTTTAGCTATTTTTAATCGGTTTATAACGTATTGAATTGGATTTTTGAGAAATTATTAATAATAAAATTTTGAAAAAAAAGAAAAAAATTAATATTTGGATTACGTATAATTATAATTGATTCAGAAATTTGTATGAAATCAAGGGAATCGACTGTCATCATAAATTTTATTTTCTCGTCCATTCAAATTTTACATCAGTTACAAACCAATCAATACCTTACCTTTATTACTCCCTGTATTCGTGCTGTAGCTCTTTAATTTTTTATCCGTTGCTATTTCATTTCGGGTTTGTTCCTTCCCTATTATTCCATTTCAAACGTTTTCTCTTCTCTCTGGCAGAAACATAATATTTTACATCATTTATATATATATATCTGTGGCTTGCATTCATTTGTTTATTCACTTTTACGTTTCTTATACTTTCTACTTTATTGTCCTTAATTCCCGCGCTTGACGTTATCATTTCAGTTTGTTTCCATTGAATGTGGCACGTTTCATGGTTAACGTTTTATTCCATTTATGTGTGGCTTTCCTTTTGCAACCTGTCCTATTTCTATTTCCTTCATTTCAAAATTTGAAACGTTACAGCTGGACCACATTATTTATTCGCTTGAATAAGGAAGCTAAATCAGTGGATGACCGTTGCTAATAAAATTATTACTTTCCTAACATATATACTCATTGCTACTTTTCCTGACCTTTTATTTCTACTTTCTTTTATACACTGTTTCGTTCCTGCTTTAAAATTTTAATATATATGTTATGTATGTATTAAAAATCTTCACGTCACTTGGTCACTCAAGCCGTTCATTTTCTTTCCACTAAAACTGCTTAGATTTAATTCCATACGTTTCTTTATAACATTTTATAATATTGCTTTCATCTGGAGACTGAAACAAAATGCACCGCATACACATGTTCGTTCAAAAGAAAGCGGATAGGCCTAAAACGTGCAGCTTTTCATTTACTTTTCAATTGATTTCCTCCCTTATATTTTTACTTTACATTTCAAATTTGAAACGAGGTGCTCAAACAATAGAAATTTGCTTTTATTATTCAGCTCAATTAAGGGTCACTGTTGCCATCACATAACCGGTAAAAAATTTGTATACGTTTTATTTGTTTATGTGGCAACGATTCACATTTACACTATTATTGCCTTTTTAACTTCATTGGTTTTCATTTATTTGTATACGTTTCGTTTCATTTATTTGCACTTGAATTTTTCCATATTCATTACTTTACATTTATATCGGTACGTTATTTTTGCGTTCATTAAACGTTATACGTTACTTTGCATTCATTAAATTTTAAACGGCACACTTTATTCACCTTTATATTTATTCACTTTTGGCCTTGATATTCCCAATATAAATCTTTACGTTTGTCTTTGTCCTTTCACTTTCTCTTCTTAGTCATATGGTGTTGCTTGTAAGAATACAACAAAGGATATAAGTGACATTCTTCTCCATTCAATTGCTCATTTTGTTCTCAATGAAAAAAAAAACGTTCGCATGCTTGTAGATAGCAGTCCCCTCCTTCTTTATTTTCCGAACCCCACCTTTCTCCTTTCCTCTGCAACCTTTGCAATTCTTTTATACAAGGTAATATCTATATTATAAATATATTGGGTTGTATTTACCTAAAAGTTAAAAGCTATAATCTGTTTACCTTTTTATACTTATATATATATATATTAATTCATACGAATTATTACAAGTTGTCTTATATATATATATAGTACGATGATGATTTGTAAATAGGTTATATATACAATTGTTATATACACACTTGTCAACATACAATTGGTTACATAAACAGGAGCATGTGTGCATATTTAGCCATATTTTACGTACAGGGTCTGCATATTTGTTCATATATATAATTGTAAGAGCTGAATATATTTAGATTTATATCATTATTTTCAAATCGATCATTTTTTTTGCAAAAAGTCTTATATAAATAATATGTTCACATATATATAAGTATATGTATTTTACAGTTTTAATATATATGTTTTAACACATGGGTTTTACATTCAGACCTTTTATTTACAATTTATATTAAAAAGTATGTTATAATCTCTTGGTTATATTCAAATTTATTATATATATCGTTTGCAGTAATAAATTTTATTATTGATAAAAATGCAAGTTACATACGTCACTGTAATTATGCACATAACTGATATGTAAAGATATATTAGTATATAAGTTTATATTTGTGTTATAGGCACGTTACTTTATATTAAAATAATACATAAGTAATCATATGTAGGTAGTTGTGTGTTGTAGTGGGTGTGTTAGCTTATAGCAGTGAGGATTTGTAGATATTTGGAAATTTAGAAGGCTATGCATATATTTTGTAAAAGGCTGTGCATATATTCATAGTCTAAAACCTATTATATATATTTTGTTATAAATAGTTACAGTTATATTTTAAAGTGTAAGTCATAACAGAATTATAAAGGTTACTATATAACTTATACTTGTATGTTGATGGGTCTGCATAGATTTATAATGGGTCTGTATACATTTGAGTAACATGAATGTAGTAGGTGGTATATATATAAATATCTTACATATATTTGTTTATACATGTACATACTATTTTGGACCTAAGTTGATTTCGTCGATACTAATTTATAACAAATATTGTTTTAATTATAGCATACAATTTATTTTACATGTTTGACTTTAGTATATAAATCCACCTATATACCTTTTACCTTCATCGATCCTGTTTTGATTCGTTTTATCAATTCTTGATCATCAGCCTTGTTCGTCCAATTCGCGTTTAAATCTTACTTTGCTTTGAGTTGTTGTTTGGACTATTCGATGGTCTAGATCGTGATCCAATTCGTATCTTGTCGAGTCGTCAAAATCTCTAGCCTCGAAAGGTGAGCAATCACTCACGATTAACTTTCTTGTATTTTATTAAATTTGATTTCAATTGAAACAACAATTGAAATATAATGTTGTAGTTATTTTGTTATATATGCTATTATCTGTAACTGTTCACCTGTGGGATATGACACCATATCCTGTTGTTTATATTTTATTTAAATTATTGATGATATATGCCTGTTATTATTTTATTATCTGCTCTCACTCTGCAAGTTCCCTGTTTGTATAGAATTCACTATGGGTTGAAATGATACATACCCGAATGGACTTTAGAATAGGAGAAAATCGTTATGAGTTAAAATGTTAAACCCAAGTGATTTTCATTTGAACTGAATTGGGATTACGGGTCGAAATGATATCTACCTGTATACACACACACACACACACACTTAATTACGGATTGAAATGATAAATATCTGTATCACTTAACCATATGATAGAAGTATATACAGACGCCGTTGGTCCATATATAAATATTTTGAAATGATTTTCTATGGGTTTAGGAGAAATATAGGGTTTTAGTTAATATTGGAAATATTTTTATATATAAATATTTTTAATGTAAAGTAGATTTAATAGTAAACTTTAATTTAATAAAGTTTGATTTAATTAATAGAATATGTTTAAGTATTTTATTTTAAATAGATTTCCAATATTTGTATATGTTAAGGAAGATAAAGTTGAATTGGTTGGAATGGTATTTAATTAATAATTTTGTTTAATTAAATCAAATTCGAAATTATTGAATTTGAAAACTTAAAATATAGTTCATAACATAACTTTGACTTTAGTGATTTAATGGATATTCACATTTAAAGAAATTGAAGGCAAATATAATGAATTGTAATATAAGGCTATATAAGTAATATTGAGTGTATATTTCATGAATAAATAATAATGAAGTTAAATCAAGATCTATATGGAACTCTTAGGTTTAGTTTGAAATGTTGAAGCTTTGAAATACGGGACTTAAATAGTTAAATTGTGATTCAGATCTGTATTTGAAATTGATAAAATTTGAATTTGTTCTTTAGAAGACTAAATTGAATGCAAATTGAAATTTGAGATTTAATTTAATCTGAATAGGAAAGTCGAGTTGATTTTTGAAGTGATCGGTGAAACTTGAGGAGATTATAAATACTTTACTTTATAATTTTTTTCAAAATCTATATATATATATATATATATATATATATATATATATACTATTTTTATATTGAAGTGAAAATGATATTTTGGTTTTGAAATATAAATTAATTTGAAAGGACCACGGTGTTATAGTGTATATTTCTACCTTGTAGATAGTTCTGTAGATCCTTAGGGGATGGTTATCCCAAACATCATTTAAGTTACTTGTATTTCAGTTGATATTTCACTTGAGTTGGATTTATAGATATAAGAATGTTAATCCTGACTCGAGTGCTTTTGTGTTTTGCTTTACGCTCGGGTCAGACTGAGTGATAGAACATTTAAGACTCACCTTCGAAGTTGGAGCTTTGCTTGAAGATCCAGCTATCTATCCTTTCAGTCATCCAGTTGATTGGTTCAGAGAAGTCATCTGGTCGTACTAGAGACTTCACTGCATCTGAGATATTCTGTTGTATTTTATTTCTAACTCTGATGTTTATATAGTAGCTTCATGAACTAGTATTCATTTATTCCGCTGCGTATTATTGTACTACTCTGTATCCGTGATTCTGTGATTGATTTATTTACTTTATATGTTAAGTTTGCCAAATTTAAATTAACAATATGATATTTTGAGCAATTCAAGTCCGACATGTACGGATGCGAATGGTTGAAAATATCAGGTCGTTACAGTTGGTATCAGAGCGAGGCTCTAGGCAAATTTAGCATGTATGGAAAATTTAATTACGGAATCACTTTCGTTCGGGCTTGAAATCCTTTCTCTTGATTGGAAGTTCCTTTGAATTTTGGAATGTCCCTCGATTTCGAAATTCATTCTTGTCACTCCCTATTTATATTCGTTTGATTCTGGAGTATCCCATAACTCCACCGACTGATTTGTAAAAGGGGTGAAAACTCCTTTACAATTGGCATTGATTCACCGAAGATTGCTGTATCCTCGGTTTACGATGCGGTTATATCTTGATATGCCGAATTCTATCTCTGGCGATTGAATGTCGATTTGCTTTGGAATTCCGCATCGATTATATTCCTGAAGTCACGGTTGACCTGGTTAAGGTCGCCCGTGATTTATAGAAGTATATCCATCTTCTATTTTGTAATTTAATTATATCATCTTCGATCGAGTCTACCTTCGAATCAGGATTCTATTGATTAGAGTTCCTCTATTTTAAATCTCTATCTTTGTTTGAAATCCATTCTTGAATCATCCTTTGAAAATCGGGTTTTGTTTGTATTTTAAATTTGTTTATATACCGAAATTTTTATTTGGGTAACTATGATTTTATTCTATATACAAAAGTGAATATTTTCCATAAGGATTATATATCTTTTAAAAACGAAAGTCTGAAATTTTGAAAGGATGTGAAATTTTGAAAATTCATAAGAAATGGATTTAATATAAAAATAATTTATAACTGAAGGGTTTTAATTGGAAATTTGAGAGATTGAACTCCAGTGTTTTGAAATTGGTTTTTAATATTTTGAAAAAAATATAATAATAGGATTTAAAAGCATTTTCCAAATAAGAAATGTTTCAAATGAGTTCAAATAAATTCCAATGATTTCGAAGAGATTTTTTAAAGAAGTTTCAAGAAAATAGAAGTCCAGAACTCACTATTGTCGCTGGGAAATAATTTCGGTGACGAGTGCACACATCATTGACATTGATTTTCGAGTTTCAGAGTGGGGGAGAGGCCACTCTAGTAGCTTTGCTATGCGAGTGATATTGTGAAACGAATTTTGATTTCAAATTCCAAAGTATAATATATGTATATATATTTAAAATAATTTAAAGGAAGCCGGTGTTCAATCCTTTAGTTTTCGATTTGATTTAGTATAACTCTATTTATAAAAATTAATTTACTGATTTGTTGCTGATTTCCAACTCTTGGATTTAAAATTTGTTTTCACCGACTATTTTGAAGGTTCGAGCACTTCCAAATCAAGGTTTAAAATTTTAAAACTAAGAAATTTCGAAGAGTAGAAAATATTTGATAAAGAATATAAGTTTAGTTTTGTATGTTTAAAGTATGAAGAGTATGACTTAAGTAAATTTGAAACTTTTGTTAAATAAATAATTTGCAAAGGAAAATTGGATTTTTCATATAGAAATAAATAGTTTAAAGGTTTTAAAGGGATAGTTATAAATTTGGAAACCATTTTGGGTATAATTGATTTTAAGAAAACATTTGGTTTTGAAAATAGATTGGAATGTAAAACCCAGTATTTATATGATGATTTTGGAAATGAATTTGTTTGACTTGAATTTTTTTAATTTGGAAACTGGGATTGTTTTCTAAACCTATTATTTTGGAAACTTTGAAACTAAAGATATTTAATTTGGAAGAAATGATTGGGTGAAATCCTATATGATTTTGAAACTGAATTGATATTGAAATAGATTGAAATTTAAGAACCATATGTTGCTAAATACTTGATTTTGAAGTTATCGAACTTATATAAAATGGATTTGTATAAGAAAATACTCAATTTTGAAAGAGAAATCTTATATAATCGAAGTCTATATAAGTATGATTTGATATACTATTGATTTTGGAAAGTATTCGATTTGATAATGAAATCCTATATAATGGACTTTATATAAGTATGACATTTGAAAGTGATTTGAAAGGTACTATATGATATATATTTTCGAAGTAATGATATGGAAAGTGCCTTCTGCTTGATATCCGCTCCATGGCCACATTGTGGATTCATTCTATCGATATTATTCTCTCTGATTTTTGGTTTTTCCGATGTGATACTCGAGTGTCCCACCGTGGCGTAACCCACGGTTTTTCTTATGAGTGCGACTGCATAGCGCAACTGCCTGGCTGAGCTGGCTTAGGGATACAGATTGTTTCGTAGGGGATCTAGGCGTAACCATTGTGTATCCTGCACTCTATGTAGGTCGCATTAGTAGCAAAACCGCCTGGCTGAGACGGCCTTGGGGTACGAATTGTTTCCTGGGGGATCCAAGCGTAACCATTGTGTATCCTGCACTCTACTAGTCATCATGGCATAACTCGCAGGGCTGAGAAAGCTTATGGATATGGTTTGTTTCTTGGGGGATCCAGGCGTAACCATTGTGTATCTACGAACCATGGTTAGACAAAGGTTTTGGTTTGGTTGTTTTGTTTGGATTGTACTTTCCATATTGGTTTTAAGGGGTTTTCAAGTATTTTCACTGGGTGTTGAAACAGGCCTACTAAGTACTTGAAGAATTCTAGCTTTGCGCCTGATCAACGCATGGCCAGAGTATGCAAGAACGAGGATAAACTTGTTGAAAAATTGAGTTATAAAAGAATTTTTGAAAGGAAAATTGGTTTCAATATAAAAGTATTTTATTATAAAGGTTTTCCAACAAAATAATTTGTATTAATATTTGAAATTGAAATTATTATGGTTTGAATTAATTATTCATGCCCGATACTATTCTTTTGAATCTACTTTATCTACTCAGCTTTATTTATTCACCTATTTTTTTTCTTGAATCTATCTTCTTTCCTTCTTTCCTTCTTTTGAATATATCCTTTAAAATATTGTTTATTTATATACTACCTGATTTAATAGTAATTTTTTTTAGTGTTTTATCAATAATTGATCTCATAATTAATTGAATGGATTTAATAAAATGAGTAATCTATTAAATATTAATTAATTTAAATAAAAAAAAGTATACGGTTTTAAATAAATTGTTTAATTTGTTTTTCAAAATCTAATTTTTCATCTGGTTGTTTCTATTCTCCTCCTTTGTTCCTTTTCGGGGACGAAAAGTTTTGAGTGGGGGAGAGTGTAACGACCCATAAAATTTTACCAATTTTTAATTGGTTTATAACGTATTGAATTGGATTTTTGAGAAATTATTAATAATAAAATTTTGAAAAAAAATTAATATTTAGATTACGTATAATTATAATTGATTCAGAAATTTGCATGAAATCAAGGGAATCGACTGTTACCATAAATTTTATTTTCCTGTCCATTCAAATTTTACATCAGTTACAAACCAATCAATAATTTACCTTTATTACTCCCTGTATTCGTGTTGTAGCTCTTTGATTTTCTATCCGTTGCTATTTCATTTCGAGTTTGTCCCTTCCGTATTTATTCCATTTCAAACATTTTCTCTTCTCTCTGGCAGAAACATGATATTTTACATCAATTTTATATATATATCTGTAGCTTGCATTAGTTCGTTTATTCACTTTTACGTTTCTCATACTTTCTACTTTATTGTCCTTAATTCTTGCGCTTGACGTTATCATTTCAGTTTGTTTCCATTGAATGTGGCACGTTTCATGGTTAACGTTTTATTCCATTTATGTGTGGCTTTCCTTTTGTAACTGTCCCATTTCTATTTCCTTCGTTTCAAAATTTAAAACTTTACAGCTGGACTACATTATTTATTCGCTTGAATAAGGAAGCTAAATCAGTGGATGACCGTTGCTAATAAAATTATTACTTTCCTAACATATATACTCATTGCTACTTTTCCTGACCTTTTATTTCTACTTTCTTTTTTTCACTATTTCGTTCCTGCTTTAAAATTTTAATATATATGTTATGTATGTATTAAAAATCTTCACGTCACTTGGTCACTCAAGCCTTTCATTTTCGTTCCAGTAAAACTGCTTAGATTTAATTCCATACGTTTCTTTAAACGTTTTATAATATTGCTTTCGTCTTGAGACTGAAACAAAATGCACCGCATACACATGTTCGTTCAAAAGAAAGCGGATAGGCCAAAAATGTGCAGCTTTTCATTTACTTTTCAATTGATTTCCTCTCTTATATTTTTACTTTACATTTCAAATTTGAAACGTGGTGCTCAAACAATAGAAATTTGCTTTTATTATTCAGCTCAATTAAGGGTGACCATTGCCATCACATAACCGGTAAAAAATTTGTATACGTTTTATTTGTTTATGTGGCAACGATTCACATTTACACTATTATTGCCTTTTAACTTCATTGGTTTTCATTTATTTCTGTACATTTCGTTTCATTTATTTGCGCTTGAATTTTTCCATATTCTTTACTTGACATTTATATCGGTATGTTATTTTTACGTACATAAAATGCTATACGTTACTTTGCATTCATTAAATTTTAAACGACCCACTTTATTCACCTTTGTATTTATTCACTTTTGGCCTTGATATTCCCAATATAAATCTTTACGTTTGTCTTTGTCCTTTCACTTTCTCTTCTCAGTCATATGGTGTTGCTTGTGAGAGAATACAACAAAGGATATAAGTGGCATTCTTCTCCATTCAACTGCTCATTTTGTTCTCTTTGGAAAAAAAAAAATTCGCATGCTTGTAGATAGCAGTCCCCTCCTCCTTTATTTTCTGAACCCCACCTTTCTCCTTTCCTCTGCAACCTTTGCAATTCTTTTATACAAGGTAATATCTATATTATAAATATATTGGGTTGTATTTACCTAAAAGTTAAAAGCTATAATCTGTTTACCTTTTTATACTTATATATGAATTCATACGAATTATTACAAGTTGTCTTATCTATATATATAGTACGCTGATGATTTGTAAATAGCTTACATATACAATTGTTATATACACACTTGTCAACATATAATTGGTTATATAAACAGGAGCATGTATGCATATTTAGCCATATTTTACATATAGGGTCTGCATATTTGTTTGTATATATAGTTGTAAGAGCTGTATGTGTTTAGATTTATATCATCATTTTTAAACGATCATTTTTTTTGCAACAAGTCTTATATAAACAATATGTTCATATATATATATATATAAGTATATGTATTTTACAGTTTTAATATATGTGTTTTAACACATGGGTTTTACATTTAGACCTTTTATTTACAATTTATATTAAAAAGTATGTTATAATCTCTTGGTTATATTCAAATTTATAATATATATCGTTTGCAGTAATAAATTTTATTATCGATAAAAATGTAAGTTACATACGTCACTGTAATTATGCGCATAACTGATACGTAAAGATATATTAGTATATAAGTTTATATTTGTGTTATAGGCACGTTACTTGTTTTTTTATCTTAAAGTAAATTAGGATTAATGATTTGTGATTCATTAAATTATTAAGGTAATTAAAGACTAATTTATTAAATTAACTAGTTAATGATTTGGATTAATTAATTTAATAATTAAGGGTTTAAATTAGTTAATTAAGGTTTAAGATTAATTAATTAAGGAATAATTAATTTGTAATTAAGGATCATTAATTAGATAAGATTAGATTTTTAATTAATGATTAGGAATTAATTAATCAAGTAATTAAGGATTAATTAAGTTACAATTAAGCACTTAATTAACTAAATAATTAGAGATTAATTAATGGGTTATTAAAGATTAATTAATTTGTAATTAATAATGACTAATCTAAGTTAATTACTTTACAGAAGTAATTAAAGAATTTTTGTTTAGCAAAGCTAGCGAGGTTGGCTGGTCCCCTACCAGATCTTATTGAAAAAGAAAAACTACTCAAACAGGCTTTGAGCAGCAGAAAAACATAGGCGATAACAACGAGCATAGAAAGAAAATAAACTAAACAGAGAGAAACAAAGACAAGAGTGTGGAGAAGAATGCACGAGGCAGACTGCAATCATAAGCAAGAACAACCCGAAGCAGGAACATGGTAGAACACGGGCAATGACTCGAAGGAACAAGAGAGACATCCCGAAGTGAACCCCGAAGAAACCAAGATGACCTACCAACCCCGAATCAGTGGGATTAGAAACGACTTTTGATCCCGTAATTCCTCAAGATGGAATTCTTTAACACTAACCACAACTGAATCCGGAATTGTTTCACACTATTAAAATATCTCTGATTTCTCTCCCTCCAAATAATCTGAATATACTTCTTAAGACAAAAGCAAAGTAATTCGCTCGTGTCATCATGCATTTTGGTGGATATAATAATCAAGTCCCAAACAATAGGAGACTGCATATGCATTGAAGACCTACCAAGAATGACCATCATTCTCGCCAAAGTTTGTTGTAGATAACTGCATTCAAAGAAGAGGTGCTTACCGCTCTCAATATCAATTTTACAGAACACGCACAAAGGATCATATACATTTACAAAACCAATCATCCTGTCCTTAGTCAAGATAGCATTATTTAGAACTCTCCACAACATAATGTTGTCAGAGGGAGTGGAATGTTTATTTCAGATAATCTTGTGCCAAGGAAACTTTGGCTTGTTTCGAGTGTTAGAAATTAAGTGGTACACGCGCTTTATCGAATGGGGTTTACCATCCCAACGAAGCTCATCAACTTTCGGAAAACAATTGTGAAAATCACTCACACTCTCCTAGAAGTCTCTCAAGGTTTGATTACTTGTATAAGGGAAGGATAACTTACTGTCCATGATGTAGTCAATAACTTTAGCATTAATGTTTATTCCAGATTGGTATATCTGTTGTTGATTTAGAATATCAGCCAGGATGAGACCGTCTCTTATCCAAGGATCATTCCAAAAATGCTTGTTGCTTAGATGAGAGAGAGTATATCTGAGATAGGGAAGGAAGGTGGAATGCAAAGAAAGGATCTTACGCCAAATCCAACTTCATCCAGACGGTGGCTCCATCGGCCAAAAGCTTTTGTTCTTTAAGTTATGATTGAAAGTCCATTGAACCCATAGGCTATTTTTGTTTGAAAATAGCGCATCAAAGTTATGACCGATTGCAGCTATATTCCATCTGTCAATGTTAAGGATGCCCAAGCCACCACAAGACAGCGGCTGTTCGATGGTTTCAAAGGAACAAGGAATCAGCTTCTTGTTGTGAATGCTGCCGGTCTAGAAGAACCGTAGCATAGCTCGTCTGATAAGACGAAGGAGCTTTATGGGGAGAAGAAAGATCTGGGTCCAATAGACCATGATGGAGAAGCACACTGATTTAATCATGACGAGTCTGCTGGCCCGAGAGAGGAATCGATTGGCCCAGTTATCAAGCACCCAAGTAATTTTATTGTAAAGAGGAAGGCAGTTGGCAAAAGTGACTCTAGAAGAGCATAGAGGAATGCCAAGGTAAACCATATCACCAAGCATGGGTTGAAAACCAGAAAATGCAGTCAAATGAGATGATAGGGAGGGGGGAATACTGGCAAACAAAATGGATGATTTGGATAAATTTAGCTTGAGCCCATTGCAAGAATAAAAGGTGTTAAGGGTTTTCTTTATATTATGAACGGAGTCACGATCAGGGGATGTGAAGATCATAATATCATCAGCAAAGAGAAGGGAAGTGATCAGAGGACATTTACATTTAGAACGGAGTCTAATTTCTCCGGATCGAAGCATTCTAGTAAGAATCTCCATAACTAAGAGGAAAATGTATGAAGAAAGCGGATCACCTTGGCGAATGCCTTGTTTGCTTTTAAGCAACCAGTAACTTTACCATTGTATTTAAGAGAGAAGGTAGGGAGGAAATGCAAGTGTATATCCAAGCGACAAAAGGCTTCGAGAAACCCAACAGAGCCATGACTCTCACAATAGAAGACCACTGAACACTGTCATAGGCCTTAGTGAGATCAAGTTTTAACATAGCACTCGGAGAAGAGTGAGCATGGCAATACCCATTAAGAAGCTCATGCGCTAGCATTACATTATCCAGGGAATTTCTATTAGGTAGGAAGGCAGATTGGTTAGGAGAAATAAGGTCAGGCAAAATAGTTAAAAGTCTGGTAGCAATAATTTTTGCAATGCACTTGTACATCACATTGCAGCAATATATTGGTCTAAATGAGGTGACAGTAGTAGGAGGATGAGTTTTGGGAATGAGGTCAAGATTAGTAGCATTGACTTCATTTAGAAGCTTGAATTTAGAAAAGAAATTGCGGATGGCAAGACAAAAATCAGATTTAACGACCTCCAATTGTGGGTAAAACAATGCAAATTAAAACCATCAGGACCACCGCTAGAATTCTTATTCATGCTGAAGAGGGTGAGTTTTATTTCATCGTCAGTAACAGCAGTAATAAGCTGGTCAGCTTGGGATCGATATATGGAAGGGAGATCAGTGCTATCTATAGGAAGAAGACTTCAAAATTCTCACAGTTCCCAAGGAGGCGAGAGAAGTAATTGATCAGAGCATTGTCAACATCAAGGGGAGTAGTCTGAAGAACACCATTAACATCCAGAATTCGAAATATCTGTTCATGAGCTTACTTAGCTTTAATAGCAGCATGGAAATAAGCAGTGTTACTGTCTTCCTCAATAATCCATTTTGAGTTGAGTTGTTGTCTCCTCATAGAGCATTCCATCTTTAAAGCATCCGAAAGAGCTAAGAAAAGAACACTCTCATGAGCCGCAATGTTTTCATCATTAGGACTGTTATGCAATTGGACTTAAACTTCTTCCAATTACTTCTTTATAGCCTCATATTTATGATTATCCTTACCAAAGTTGCTTCTGGACCAGCTTCTGAGATATAGTTTGACTTGCTTCAATTTCCTGTAAATTTTAAAAGTGGGGTTACCATAATAAGATGTTGACCAAGCTTCTTTTATTATATTATTATACCCTGGTTCATTAGCCCAGATATTATAGTGCTTAAAACATCTTTTAACAAGCATGGCAGGAGGATCAGAGGAGAGAATAATGGGGGAGTGGTCGGACAGAATTGGAAGAGGAAAGTTAGCAGAGAGGGAGGGCCATGTTGTTAGTGATTTAAAGTTACAGAATGAGTGATCAATAGTGGTCAAAACTCTGTGCCCAGTTCGGCTACGATTACTCCAATAGAACTTGGATCCAGATTTATTTATTGTTAGAAGATTAGCTTCATCAATGGCACTATTAAGATGCTGGATGTCGTTAGGGGTAAGCGGCATCCCACCAAATTTGTTGTCAAGGTTAAAGCAACTGTTGAAATCACCAATGATAAGCCATAGGTGGGATTCTTGTTACAATGCAGGAATTTGATGAAGGAAAGGCTGTCTGATGGATGGGGAATTTGAAACATAAACTATGGTGAGATAGAAGGATATGGAGTCGGGGATGAATTTTGCATGGAAGTGGATAAATTGAGGGGAGGCAAGGATAGGGAACAAAGAGTATTTCAGAGGGTTGTTCATCACCATAATCCTCCCATAAGGGGCTTCATGGAGATTTTAATGCAAAACCCAGGTACTGTTGATGTATTTGCTAGCTGATATAGTTCGAGAGAGGTCAAGCTTGGTTTCAAGGATTGCAATTAATTCAAGGTTGTGAGATCGAATTAGTGTTTTGATGTGATCCAGTTTTTCAAATCAGTGAGCTCCTCTAATGTTCCAGGAAGCTAAATGGTGTGCATTCATGGGGGATTCAGAGGGATGTGAATTGTTCCTTTCTTGCTCCTTGTTGAAGGAGAGCCTTTTGATAGTCTTTCATCAATCAAACTTGGGAAAATAAAGGTGGAAGAGGGATTGGGATTGTCTGAGGATGAGGTACCAGTGGGAGGATCAGGAATTGTTGGTTTTGTTTTCAAACCAGGAAGAATTCCATCGAAAAAGTTGGGGGAAGGAAGGAGAGCAGGAGGATCAGGGGTTGGAACAGATTGGACATAACTGGGTGGGAGATTGGCAGAAGGAGGAGATGATTTGTTCGAATTGGGTGGATTTGGAGGGATAGATGGAGTTGTAGTGGGGATAGCAGATGAAACATGCACAGATGGAGCGTGCACATGCACCCAGTTTGAAGAGTGAGACTGAAGTAAAATTGCTGCACTGATTTGGCAAGTGGGATTGATCAGGTTCAGGTCCGGATTAGATTAAGCATTTGCAGTAACAAGAAAATTTTCACTTTCCACCATTTCGCAACTCAAACTGTTACCTGCAATGTGCTCATTAATTTGATTACTTTCCTTCGCGCCACCATTTATCATTTCCACTTCACCATTTAATAGTTCACCATATTGATTGATAAGTTCATTATCAACCACGCCCCCAACGTCAAAAACAGAATTATCAGCAGACATACCAATTGTTTCACTTGTACTCTGCATTTTAGACCTTCCATTTGCAACACAGTTAAAAGCAGGGGAGATGACACTGCCAATACCACTTATAACATGACAAAATGGAACAATTTCTCCTTCCTCAACTGCCGACTGATCAAGATTAATGCCACGATCTATGATATCTTTATCATTCTCCACAGACAAAATGGAAAACTTGTTACTCGTCTCTGTAGCCACCATAACATTCTTAAGCTGATGTTCCTTTGGAGGGAGATGCAAAACTGGGCCACCAATATTTGCTGCATTTTGTTTAGTACCAGAATCACTATCTTTCCCATTCCTTTCTTTTGATTTAGAATTTTTTACCTTTTGCCAACTACTAATCTGGTTAGCATCACCCTTTTTTCTTGTTCTTAAAATCAAAAGTTTTACCAGTGGTCGTAGGTTCATTGCTCGTTTTTTGCACCTGTCACATTCTCCTCGTGCTTCTCCCTCGTACAACTACTGTTGTTATGACCAAACAACTTACAAAAGGTGCAAATAGATGGCTTCCAGAGATAACTGACTCTAACATATTGGATGCTACCATCTAACATATGAACTAGAAATTCCTCTGGAAGGCAATGTTCAGGGGTAATTTCAACCATACATTTAGCATAACCAATTCTTTGCAATTTTTCTGTTGAATCATCAAGGCAAAGCAGTTTTCTAATTCTTGAAGCTAGTCAGTTAATTCCAATATGTGACCATGCAAACATGGGAATGTATGTAAATTTTAACCAAATGGGGATTGCCTTTATTGTGCTACAGCTATTTCCAATCATCGGATCCCATGGCTTCACGATGAACAACTTGTTCCTGATTATAAGGGGGTCAGCTTAAACAATTTTCCGTCTATCATCCATAAATGAAAGATTGAAAAGGAACAGGTTGCCGTCAGATTTCACGGATTGAGCCTTTGAGCTTCCAAACTTTTTTCAAATGCATGATGACAGTGGTGTACGATAGTGGCCGGTCAAGAAAGAACCCCACTAAATGCTCACCCCAAACTACATTACCAGCTTGGATAACTGCAGGTGGTGGGACAAGAACATCACCGTAAAAAGAGACAGGAAAGGTAGTTGGAATGTAGGTTCCAGCATTTTGCGGTTTAGATTTGAATAGGGAGTTCCAGAGAGGATGAGAGGAAGAAGAAGGAGAGGGTCGGGTCGGTGGAGGTGGAAGAAAAGGGTGATCAGGGATCACTGGAGGAGGAGGATCAGGAGCAGGGGTAGGTAAGGGATGGGTCACGGTCAACAGGGAATGAACAGAGGAAGGTATGGGAGGAGAAATGGAAGAAGAAAGGATGAGGGGACATGATTCAGCTGCCATGCTTTGTACTTTTATTTTATTTTTAATAGTTAATAAAGATCATTAACTTGAGATTATTAAATTATTAATTAATGTGATTAATTTTAATAATTAATTAATTAAAGATAATCATTTGTGAAATTATTTAAGTGCAATTACTTAATGGAAATAATTAAGGAATTAATTACTCAATGTAATTAATTAAATTAATGTGATTAGTTTAAGTTAATTAATTAAATTTAATCAATTTAATCACTAGATGATTGGTTAAGCATAATTACTTAATGTTATTAATGAAGAATAATTACTTAGTAAAGTGATTAACATGGGTAATTACTGGATGTAATTAACTGAAGTATGGAAGAGATTTGGGATTAATTACTTCGTGTAATTAATATGAAGAAAATTACTTAGTGAAAGTAATTAATAATTAATTACTTAGTGTAATTAATTAAAGAATTTATTAATAAAGTTATATGAAGATAATTAAACGATGTATTAATAAAGGGTAATTAATAACTGGATGAGATTAATTAAGGGTGATTAATAAATATAATTAATTAAAGATTAATTTTAAATGTAATTAATTAAGGAGTAATTAATTTATTTCAGAAAGTAATTAAGGGTAGCTAATCACCGAATGTGATTAGTCATGATTGATTAATGAATAATTAATTTAAGATTAATTATTAAATGTAATTAATTTAAATAGAGTAATTAATTAAAGAAGTAATTAGGGATAATTAATTAATAATTAATGATGAAATTAAGAATTGATTAATTAATGATAATTAATCAATAAAGTGATTTAAGAGTAATTAGTTAATGTAATTAATTAAGGATTAATGTAATTAATTATAGTTAATTAATTAATAGAGTAATTAAAAGTTAATTACTATAAGTGATTAAGGAAAATTAATCTGTGTAATTAATTAAAGGCTAATTACTTAATGTAATTAGAGAATGATTAATCAATGGTGATTAATCATGATAAATACTTAAAAGATGATTAATTAATTGATTTGTAATTAATTAATGATTAAGTAAGCAAGATGTATAGTGATGAAAGTAATTAATTTAATTTATTTTAAATTAATTAGAGATGAAGTAATTAATTTAATTCACTTTAAATTAATTAGAGATGGTATAGATCATTGCTTATGTATGGATGGATGATATTGTTTGCCTTGAATGGTTTGAAATCTTAGATATGAGATAAGTAATGCTGTGTGATATGGATGCTTTGGTTGAAGTGTGATGATAATGTGGATTATCTGTTTGTAATGATAATTAATTATCTGTTTGTGATGATAATGTGGATTATCTATTGTAAGATTGTGAATTATCTATCTGTGTGTATATAGATAATAGGATTGAATTGTTTTTAACTTTTAAAACAACTTGGACCTAAAAGGTGGCATTTTGGATTTTGATGAGATCAGGATCGAGTTTCTAGATTTGGATATCCGAAAACCACGTCGATCCAAATTAACGATAGGTTGTGAATCTCAAGTGAAGAAGAAGATTCAGAGTGCAAGGGTTATTGTCGTTAACTCTGAGGGTGATTCCAAAATGAGTGTAATGAGATAATGCCTTCAGTATCGTTAGAATCCGGAATGAACTTGTATGGATTGAATGCTTTCAGAACATCGTCAGGTAGATGATGAGCATTCTAAGTGATGTGTTCTATAAAGGTAATCGCAGCCTCAAGCCTCATCAACCGGGAATGGCTAAAACAGGGGAGGTGCAGAAAGGCTAAGTGGGTAGCACCCAAGTAGGACGAGATTTTCCCCTGTCTAGAGGTCCCTTTTTATTCGGCTGTGTGGGCAGTTGTGAGCTCCAACTGCCGGGGTTGTCTTATTCAGGACTGTCTAGTAAGGGATGGTTCCTGCCTTATATTGCAGGGGATTGGGAGTAATCCTCGGTACGGCGATCTAGGCCACGTACTGTGACGAGCGGTACCCCAGTACCCTGCCATTGTATGGAATCCAATCTCCAATAAGTGCCGTACGTTTTAGTTGTGCCCAACTATGTTGGAACGTGAGATGTAAGCATTCCATCTATTTCTGTATTTTACTTGAAAACCCTAGATACTATTATAATATCACTGGATTTCCTATCAAACATTTTGGTTAGCGTAAGGTAAAAACTTACCTGTGTTTATATGTGGGGAGTCTTACGTGATACCTTTTATTTTCAAAGGTTTTCAAAGTTAAGCAACTTTAACCTGTTACTCACACCAGACCCATGTCTGACCTAGAGTTTATCTTCTATTTTCTTAAACTCTTGGGTACTCAAATTTTTATGAGTAGCCAAGGGATTCAGGTTAGCTTTGACGAACTGTGGAGGAGCAATGGAGCATGAGGCTTCAGCGTTTGTAGATATATTAGTAGATCCACTGTGTGATCTCTGAGTCGTTTTGTTTGTATTATATCTTGTGTTGTAATAACTAGACATGTGTTTATAACTGTCTAGTATTTGTTGTATATGCAGTGTAATTTTGATGTATTTGATACTATGTAATATTATGTGATTAATATAATTTATTCATTCCGCTATTGAGATTCTGATGTTGTTTCTTTCTTTTGCTCTATCTTTTCTATTTTCTATCCCTTTCTTTCTTGAAGATGATGCGTCATTTTGTGGAGAGAAAGTCGGGTCGTCTCATTTGGTATCAGAACGCTAGGTTGAGTGAATACCTAGGCTTTGGAGTGTTTTCTTTCTTGAGAGAGCATATTTGTAATTATATATATATATATATATATATACACACACACACACACACACACACACCTATTTGTTGGATTACCTTTTCGGGTTTTCCAATATAAGTTATAAAGGTAGGTAAGGTAGTGTTGTGTGTAACACGACTACCAATGGTTGGAGTTTGAGTGTTAAGGTTGGAAGTGGATCTGTCAAGATTGTAGACCTAATACTGTCTCGAGTAAGCTTTACCGTGGTGTAAGGATTTCACCATTCTCTGAAGGAAACCTTTTAAAGGTTCGGATTCCATCTTTGAAGTGAAAGTTGGATGAGTAGAGTTTGGATCTGTCGGTGGAGCAGAAGCAAGTGATGGTATCTTGGCAACCTCAGGAAGAAGTAGATGTGTGATGAGACGCAGTGACTATGGATGTTTCCGAAGATATTATTTGGGAGCAAGTTAAGGAAGTAGGTCTGCATCGGTGATGAGGCTGAGTTCAGCAAGGTGTTTTTGTTTGGTTTGAGGTCCGAGTTTCTCGAAGAGCTTTGGATTAGGAAGTCTTTAGCATCAGTGTCAGCGTTGCAGCTCGAAGTGTTTTGGGTGCCAGCAAGAAGGTCTTCTGGCTTAGCAGTTTTCTTGAGGTGGAGTTCAGAAGCTGTAGAGTGGATCCATTTCTTTGATGGATTGGTTAAATAAGCATAAGCTATTCTGATTGGAAAAGAGAGAACGGTATCTATGGATATTGGATTGGATTGATCGCAAAAGTGACTTGCGATGGTTGAGTGTTTTCTTAGGTTATCTTTTGCTAGAGGCATATGGAGATTGAGTTTTCATATCGACTAGGATTCCAGGAGTGTTACTAGGGGTTCAGCTAGTAGAAGGATGGCTCCCAGAGAGAAGTTTTGGTGGAACTTATGAGTTTTCTCTTTATGAATTTGATGAACCGTGTCTTCTGGGATTTGTCAGTCAAGTTTGTGCTTGTGTTCGTCATCAGCATTCTCATCTGCTCCAGATCAGAGTTGCGCAGCTGAAGCGAGATAGCAGCTGTTCTAGAGTGGGAGCAACCGGAAGTTGCAGTGTTTGGATTAGAAGGTTTCTGCAGGAAGTTTTTTAGAATCTTAGGCAAGACTTGGAAGTGCATCTGTTTTGTCTTTTCCGGATGGGAGAAGTAAGTTCAGTCTTCTGATGATTGTGAAGTGGGAGTTTGTGTTCTTGGTTTTGGATTGATCTTGAGGGAATCATTCTATTGGGTTGTTTTCGGTACAACTTATTAGGGAGGCATCAACGAAGGTTGAGCTGATCAGGAAGGATGAAGGCAGCCCATGATCGTCAGAAGAGTTTTGTGGATAAGAGTTGGAAAGTTGATTTTGGATAAGTTATCTTCGATCAAAGGAGCTATAAGATTTGGTAAGACTGAGAAGCTAGCTCCGATGTATTGGATCTTTTCCGTGTTCAGATAAGGATTAGTGTCATGGCCTGCAGGGTTGAATTTCCAGTTTGGAATCCGCCTCCCTGTCGCATCGAAATTTAAATGTCGTTTTACGGGCAAAAAGGGTTTTCACATACACATAGAAACATATCACAAATCACAGTTCAGCACAAAGCAATTCACATTACATAGCATCATAATCATAACAGAAATATCAATGCAGTACACAATATTTGACAATAAATTATTTAAATTAAACTCAATTAATTACAAATGTGCAATTAATTTCTTAATTACTTTCATACAATAATCACACTTACACAATTTCATAAGTGATTATCATTAATTAACTAATCTAATTAATTGTTAAAATTAATCACATTAATTAATTATTTAAATAATCTTAGTTAATTATCTTTATTAATTAATGACAATTCTTTAATTACTTTGCTAAAGAAATTACTTACATAAATCATGATTAATTAAAATTGATTAACCATTAATAAGTCATTAACTAATCCTAATTAGTTAATTAATTAAGTGTTAACTGAAACATAATTAGTTCTTAATTAATTGATTAATTAATTACTAATTATTAATTAAAAATTCAAATCTTATTTAATTAATGATCCTTACTTACCAATTAATTTATCCTAAATTAATTAGCTTGAACCATAATTAACTAATATAAACTCTTAATTACTAAATTAATTAATCCAAATAATTAATTAATTAAATTAGTTAATGAATTACAAATCATCCAATCTTTATTCACTTAAAAGTAAAACTCATATTTATTAATAATTTAATTAACACTCACAAATACATTGAAAACATTGGTTTTCAACTTGCTTTTAAATTCACGTGTTAAAGTATCACTTTTGTTATGAAAGAAATTTAAAAGTGTTAAAGTCAAATTCCTCTTAAGTTCACATAATAAAGTATACTTAAACTTTTTAAACTTATTTAAACATTTAAATTTATAAACTTATTTTATTTCAAAATCTTAACTTCAAATTTAAACTTAGGTCCAGGTTGCAAAATTCTGATTAAGTCTTTGTTTAAATTCTTCCTTTACATTTCAAATTCCATTTTTTTAAATTCATATTCTTTGTAATCCTTTAAATACTTTAAAGTTATATAAACAAGTTTAAATTTTAAAAACTTTATTTACCCCTAACTTAAGTTTCAAACTAAACTGGAGTTTATAATTAAACATTGATTTTTAAAACTCATTTTAGACCTTGCTATAAAATTTTAATTGAATTTTAAAATTTCAAAAGAACAAAACAGGTTCTGTTCTGAAAATCTAAGCAAAACATTTAACCCGAGCCCTCACTATTTTACTTCGAGTTCAACACTGGAAATCTTCGAGTAAAACACTCGAACTACTCGAGTCAAATACGCGCGTTCATCCCTTCTTCCACCAAATACAAAGGAAAACTTCCAGATTCAAGAACAATGCACGGTGTACGTGCACGACGCCGACGATCTTCTCCAGTCGTCGCCACTTCCTCGAGCAACTCGACGATCACCCACGCACCATTCCCCGACCATCAGAACGTCGCCATCTTCTCGAATTCGGAAACAAGTTCACAACCCAAACCTGGAAATAAAAAAACCCATCACCACCTGTTTGCAAAAAAAATGGGCAAACACCTCCTAGTCGTATGATTTAGTTGATTGTATGTTGATCTGGATGGTTTGGGTGATTTATGCAAATATACGAAATAGATGGACTAAACTGTAAAAGACACACAGATTTATAGTGGTTCGGCCAGAACGTGCCTACGTCCACTTTATATGTTATTCTCCTTTTTCTTTCTGATTACAAGTACAAAGCTTTGTATACAAGTATGTGAAAGTTGTTTGAAAGTTCCTTCCGTGCTTGAGCTCTCAAACTTGTCTACCATTGTTGTACCCCTGCCCCTCTATTTATAGAGTGAGGATGGGGGCAGGGGTCTTGGATGTATACAGCAGTTGGCGAGCCTGGGCTGATGCAATCTGGCCTGGCAGAGTTGGTCCGGTTTTCTTTGGTCCGGTGGTTGGAGATAGTTGGACCGGTGGAGCTTTGGTCCAGTGGTTGGAGATGGTTGGACCGGTGGAGCTTTGGTTCGGTGGTTGTTAGTGGGAGATGAGACCTTGGTCCGGTATGGTTGGTTCGGCTAGGACGTGGAGATGTGGTGGTTCGGTGGAGGGTGAGGTTTGGCTCGGCAGTGGTTGGTCCGGTGTTGTCGATTCGGTGGTTGGTCCGGTGTTGTTGAGGAGATGTTTTGGTTCGGCTGGGGAATGGTCCGGTGGTAGAGGCCGGAACTCGGTTCGGCAGGTACGAGAAGAGGTTGGTTCGGCTTTGAGGTGGAGAGGTGGCGTCTCCTTTTCTTTTTGGATCGGTTGTGGTGGAAACGCACCCAACATTTGCCCCCCCAAAGTAGGGCATATGCCTGTATATGGTGTGCTTTGTTTTCTCGTGGTTTGGATGGTTTCATTCGGTAGTGAGTGCCGAACCGGTTGGTCTGGTTACCCTGCGCTCGCCTATAAGTAGGGGCATCATGCCACTGTCATTCCTTCACCTTTCGAGATAGCCGAACCAATTGATTTCCGAATCAAAATCCCATTCTTGCCGAATCAGGTGAGATCTTATTCTGCCGAATGTGTGTTTGTTCTCAACTACCGAATGGACTCGAGAACCTTGTGTACCTAATGAACATGAAAACCTTGTTTTACCGAATGGGGTAGGGAGTTTGAGTGCCGAATGGCCCTTTCTACTGCCGGATGTGTTCGGGGACCCTGTGTACCGAATGAACTTGAAAAACCTTCGATTACCGAATGTCCTCAAAGACTATCAATACCGAATGAATTCGGGAGCTTAAATGTCGAATGTCCTTTTGTGTTTTGAATGTTGAATGAAACTCCAGGCTGCATGTACTTGTTCGTTTACATTTTCATACTCCTTTTTCTAACAATATGTCTTTCCGGTGATGCAGATAATGTCTCACAAAGTGGAAACTCGATCAGATAAGAGAAAATCCAAGGGCGAAGGAGAGTCCTCCGCAGTGCCCCCAGCCCAATCAAGACCGGGACGACAGGGGCCCATCCCGAGATCGCTGGTGGATGGATATGGTCCTCAGGAGCTCTTGAACTCTCCTCCTGACTGCTTTCCTAGCTCCCTCCGAGAGGAGCAGCTTGATTTTATATCCCGCTCCTTTGGGATTGATAGAGCACTCATGCTGTTGCCGGGGTACGGAGTGATGCCGTACAATCCCCCTGAAGGATATTTTGCATATAGTAGGTACCATTGCATGTGCGGGGCCATTCCTCCGATCAATGCGTGGATAGTCAGCTTCATTACTTACCTGAAAGTGGCTCCTTTTCAGCTTCAGTCCAACTCCTATGCCATCTTAGTGTGTCTATTCGTTATCTTCCAGAGGAGTTATGGGCGCCCCCTTCTAACCGGGAAATCCGATATCTATACAATCTGAGGGGCTACAAGAAGGGGTCTCCGTACATTAGTTTAGAGTCAGCCGTGTCCTTCTAGCCGGTCTTGGACTTATACTCGAAGTTTACCATGTTTAAGAAGGAATGGTTCTTCGTCAAGGATGATTCCGTTTCTTTTCGCCTTTTCACTTCTGGCTGTAAGTTGAATTCCACTTGTAATTTCTTTGTCCTGACTGCAATGCTTCTTCTTATATGCTTTTATTTCTTGCTAGCGACAGGTGGCTTTGCGGTCGTGGAGAATGATCGCCTGGTACAGATGGCCGCGGAGATAGAGGCTATCTCTGGAAGGGACATGTCGGCTTCTTACCTAATCAGGAATGCCACTCTCCTGGAGCACAACCTGATTCTTCCACGTCAATCCGTGGTTAAGCAGAGAGATACAGCCGAGGAAAGGGTTGCTAAAGCTAAAGATGGGGCTACTGCGAAGAGCAGCAAGAGGAGGCCTTTTACAAAACCTCCAGTTGTCGGAGGTAAGAAACTCAAGAAGTCCGACGGCCCTTCCCCTAGCACGTGCCCAATTACTCCGGGGGAGGAAGACGTGGAGGAGGATAGAGGTAAAGGCGAAGGAGGCGATGTAGGAGGAGAGGCAGAGAGCGGAGACGACAGAGAAGGTGATGGTGGTGGTGATGGCGTCGGGGCTTTGCCTCCTGGGCAAGCAGGCGAGATTCAAGAGTGGACGGATGATGCCTTCCGCCAGGCTTTTGAGGGGTTGGAGGAAGGATCATCCTTGGTGGAGAAATCGAAGAGGTCTGATAAGGCCGGGTCCGGTGCCAGTCTATCTTCTGAGAGTATTTCAGCTAGGGCAACTCCGGCTGTTCAAGGTGAATTCTTAACTCCTTCTTTTAACTTCACACGTTTCTTGAGTCATAGTTTCATGCATGCTTGTAACACTTGGTTTTTATTGCAGGAATGGGTAAGGTGGCCAAGACATCAGATATTCGGCACCGCCTTGAACAATATAAGTTACTCAAAGCTTCCGCCAAACCAAAGCCGTCAGCTAGCCGTCCTGGAGATGCGGTTAGATATCGCCCTCTTCTCGGAGTTATTGAAGAAGATATGCAAAAGAGAAAGAGGGGCCGATCTTCGTTTGAACCTTCACCTGGCCCTCAGCCTCCAGCCCAGCCTATCCATGATATTACTGAGGAGGATACTGAGCTTATGCCTTCCCCACATCCGTCCGAAAATCCAACCGTCACCCCGATAGACCATCCTGGTTTGGTTCGCAACCCATTTACCGGCCATCCGGATCTGGACCCGAGTTTTCAGGATATCTCTTTTGACGAGGCCACGGGTGAGCATCTTCTTCCCCGCAATCCCATGGTACGGGTGCTTGATGAGGCTAAGTCCTTAGACCTCGATTTGCTTACTACTCGGATAGTTACCATGGGGGACGAAGCCAAGGCCAATATTGATCGGGTCGCGGAGGAGACTAGGAAGTTGATGGGGCATCATGCCCGTCTGGTCAAGGCTGGAGAGGAGATTGGGAGTGCTAATATCTGGTTGCGGCTAAAGGTTGCTGATCAGGCCAAACAGCTTGCCGATCAAGCCATTCAGATTTCTCAGCACGAGGCAGCCTCCAGGCGGTTGAAGGAGACTATGGAAGAGGCTAGTAGGGCAGAACTACGAAAGATGGAGGCCGCCTGCAAGGAGCGGATTGACATAGCCATTGCTATGGTGGATGAGGTTCGGAGGGCGGATCTCGAGCAGGTAGAGGAGTTATCTGGGAGGATGGAGGCCGTAGAGCTTGCTCAGGCCAGGCTAAAGGAAGAGATGGAGGAAATGAGGAGGTCTCTCCATGCTGACCGCTTGAGATATCGATCGAAGAGGGATGTTGCCATCGCTAAGTTGCTGTTCTCCGAGTCCCGGGTGAGGGAGTTTGAGGAGAATGAGAGGATGATGGGTGAGATGTTGCAGGATATGTACTTCCGTACTTTGAAGCAGGGTAATCTATCCTGGATGGATGACTATCCCCGGATCATGGCTAGGATATATCTCCGGGCTTTGGAGGAGGCCAAGGCCGATGCGGATAAGGAAGGTGGAGCGACATTCAGGATGGATGTGGTTACCGCCCAGTTCTCAAAGGAGGAGAAGGTAGCGGTGAAGGAGGGGATGCGGCTACTTGCTGCGGAGGAAGCCGGTGTGCAGTTGGGGGATGAGGACCAAGGAGCAGGTGTTGGTGAGTTTTCCCTTTTTAGCTTTTCATAACTTGATCGTTCGTTGTTGGTTTAATGGACTCTTTTCCTGAATTGGACAGGTGGGGCCTCTGGTCATCATGCTGGGAGCTCCGATCCTGCAGTCAAGTAGATTCGAAGAGCTGGTAGGATGAGGGTGGAGCACGGGTGCAGTTGGTTATTTTATTTGGTCTGCTTGACATTCCTGTACATGCTAGTTCAAAACATTAATGTACTCTTAAGTTGTAATTATGTTATTGAACGTCTTTATGTAAGTTTATAACATAAGCTGATTCTGTTATATTTTGAATGCTGTTATTATTTTGAAGTGCTGTATAAAAAACATAGTTATGCATATGCCTGTGATTTAATTGTGTTCGATGTTAAGCTTTTGCTCGAAATATAATCTCATGTTTGGCAATGTTATGAATAAGTCATAGCTACATGATTATGTACAAGAAAAAAGAGTACCGCCCTTCATGTTCTGGTTGCAGGGGGTAGCTTTGGACATCTTTTGTAATTGACCATGGATGTGGCTGAGTGCCTTGTCACCCAGTTTGCGGGCTCAGATTCTCGTGAGCGAATGCCTCCTATTTAGTGTCCTGTACTTTGGTGACCGTTATGCAGGATACAAGAAAAGTATTTAAATGGAATGAAAATATAGGAAAAGTAAAACTTCCAGTCACGGAAGGCCGTCGATATGCTTAAGTTCGTGGCAAACGGGTTTTGTAGTCACTTTCCCTAGCTGTGGGTCTTGGAGACATTTGTCACCCATCTTACGCCTCCGCGGGGAGTTTATCCTTTTTACCACAGCCGCACTTAAGACATATCGAAGCCGAGATCGCGCACAGTAACTACCCAAGCCATTATGGCCCGTAATCGTGGGTATTATTCGATTTACTGTGGCCGGCTAGCGTGGGTGCCGATCGTCAACCGTGAACTACCCCTGGCTGGCCACACCTTATGTTGGGGCTTAAAGTAGGTTCAGAGTTGCCGGCGAGCCGAACGCCGCAATGAGCTGCCCTCGGCTGTAGTCGGCCTTCGTGATGGCTTATAATCGGCTCATTATAGTTGGCTTTGAGGGCAGTCGCGAGCAATGAGTTAACCCGCAGCAGAGGGATGCTGGAGCAAAAGTGTCTCATTGGCGAGTGCATAGAATCGCATAGTACCTGTTGGGTCTTGTCCAGGTGAGGTTGCGCCGTGAAGTTTCAGTACGGAAATGTCGTTATACATGATTTCGTTCAACAGAAAAGGATAACGCTTAACAAGCATCCAAGATATAAAGGAACAAGTTAAAAAGAGACAAGATTTTTAAAGTGGTTCGGCACGAAAATGCCTACGTCCATTGTTCTCTTTGTTAATTCACTTCATATGGGCAGTATAAGTTAAGAAAAGTATCGACGGAGGTGTTGGATGTTCCATGCCCTCTGGAAAACCTCTCCGTCCACTGTTGACAAAATATAAGCTCCGTTGTGGAGATCTTTATGAATTACATAGGGTCCGTCCTAGATTGGATCTAGCGCTCCGGGGCACGCGAAGATCCGCTTGAGGACAAGATCTCCTTCCTGTAAGCTGCGGTGCTTGACTTTAGAGTTGTATTGTGCTGCTACTTTTTGCTTGTGAGCTGCCGCTTTAAGTGCTGCATCATTTCTTCTTTCTTCAATTAGATCCAAAGACATGTGTAGGAGTTCTTCGTTCTCTTCTGGGTTGTAGTGGATCCTACGGTGGGAAGGCACTACAGTTTCAACTGGGAGCATGGCCTCCGATCCGTATGCCAAAGAGAAAGGAGTATGCCTTGTTGATGTTCTGTAAGATGTGCGGTAGGCCCAAAGTGCCGTAGGAAGTTCATCCACCCAAGCGCCTTTTGACTTTTCAAGTTTCTTCTTGATTAGTGTTTTGAGGATTTTGTTGACAGCTTCGACTTATCCGTTTGCCTGGGGGTAAGCCACAGATGAGAAGCTTTTGTGAATTCCGTGTTCTTGGCACCAGTCGGCGAATTCCTCGCTGTCAAATTGAAGTTCATTGTCCGATATGATTTTGAGTGGAACCCCGTACCTGCATAAAACATTTTTGATCAAGAAGTTAATAACTTTTGCCGAAGATATTTTATTTAGAGGCTCCGCTTCCACCCATTTGGTGAAATAGTCAACTGCTACTATGGCATATTTGGCTCCGCCTCGGCCCACTGGCAGTTCGTCAATCAAGTCAATTCCCCATATTGCAAAGGGCCAAGGGCCGGTCATTTGAGTAATCTCGTTTGTTGGTAGTCGAGGAATTTTAGCAAATTTCTGACATCTGTCACATCTTTTGACGAAGTCTAGGGCGTCTTTGTTTAAGGTAGGCCAGTAATATCCATATCGGAGTATCTTCTTTGCCAGAGTCTGCCCACCAGTGTGATCTCTGCAACTTCCTCGATGTATGTTGGATAAGATCTCCTTGGCTTCCCTTCTAGCGACACACCTTAATAAGGGATTAGAGAAGCCGCGTCGATAGAGGATGCCTTCTTGTATCGTGTAGCGGGAAGCTTTCCTCAAGATTTTCTTGACTTCGTTACGCCCGTCGGGCAGGGTGCCATCTTGTAAATATTTCCGGATAGGAGTCATCCAAGTTTCCTCTTCGATTGCAGCTATCATGTTCATTGTCTTGTAACTCGGGGCTAGTTGCTGTGAGATTGTTATTGTTCGAGAAGCGGCGCCGTCCTTCATGCTAGCTTGCTTTATCAATTCGTCGGCCTCCTGATTCTCTTCTTGAGGAATGTGTTTGATTAAATAGTGATCCAACTGATTGAGCAGCAGCTTGGTCTTCTTTAGATATGTTATGAGTCGTTCTCCTCGAGTCTGGAATTCTCCCAGTATTTGATTTACAATAAGTTGAGAATCACTATGGAGACATAAAGAACCGACTCCAATCTCCAGGGCAAGTTCTAATCAGGCTATCACTGCTTCGTATTCTGCGTCATTGTTAGTGGCAGCGAACTCCAACCTTAGGGTGTAGTGTAGCTTCCTTCCCCTGGGGGTGATTACCACAACACCTGCCCCCTAGCCTTGTTCATTTGATGCTCCATCAACGAAGAGGTTCCACTTGATATTTTCTGCTACTTCAGATTTCTCCTTACCTTCGTTAGTAGTGAAATCGGCAATGAAATCAGCTATGGCTTGTCCCTTGATAGCGGTGCGAGGATGGTAGGTAGTATCATATTGACTCAGTTCAATGCACCACTTAAGTAGTCGCCCGGAAGTGTCGGGGCGATGGAGTACTTGCCTTAGTGGTTGATCGGTTAAAACTCTGATGGAATGATATTGGAAGTAGTGTCGCAGTTTCCGTGACGTGATTAGAAAACAGTATGCTAGCTTTTCAAGTTTAGGGTATCTGGCTTCTGCCCCTGTGAATCTCTTGCTTACAAAGTATACGGGTCGCTGTGCGTGGTTGTCCTCCCGCACCAAAGCGGCGTTTAAAGCATGGGACGATACAGCAAGGTATAGGTATAGTTCCTCGCCTTCATTTGGAGTTGAGAGTACTGGTGATCTTTGGAGGTGTTCGATTAAGTTAAGGAAGGCTGTCGAACATTCGTCAGTCCATTCGAACTTTCCTTTGTCTTTCTTAAGAGCTTCGAAGAAAGGGATGCATTTGTCGGTTTCTTTAGAGATGAACCTGCATAGGGCAGCCACCTTCCCATTTAGGCTTTGCATCTCTCTTCGAGTGGATGGTATCTTGATATCTTGCAAGGCCCGGACTTGTTCGGGGTTCGCTTCAATCCCCCTGGCATGGACGATGAATCCTAAGAACTTTCCGGACGATACTCCGAAGGAGCACTTTAGAGGATTCAGTTTCATTCCATATTGGCGAAGTACTTGAAACATCTCGTTCAGGTGGTTTATATGATCGTTGGCTTTCCTTGATTTTACCAGCATGTCATCCACTTAAACTTCCATAGTTCGCCCTATTAATTTCGCAAACATCTTGTTGACGAGACGCTGATAAGTAGCTCCGGCGTTTTTAAGTCCAAAAGGCATTACTTTGTAGCAGTACAATCCCCGGTCAGTGATGAAACTAGTGTGGTCTTGATCGGAGGCATGCATAGGGATCTGGTTATATCCTGAGTATGCGTCCATAAAGGATAAGAGTTCGTGTCCGGCTGTGCTGTCCACGAGCTGGTCGATTCGGGGGAGTGGGAAGCAGTCTTTCGGGCAAGCGTCATTTAAGTTGGAGAAATCGATGCATGTTCGCCACTTCCCATTAGCTTTCTTTACCAGTACCGGGTTAGCGATCCATTCTGGGTAGATGGCTTCTCGTATGAAGTCATTGGCAAGTAAGTTCTTTACTTCTTCCTCGAGGGCTGTCGATCATTCTGCCCCCATGCTCCTCTTTTTCTGCTTCACTGGCACCTTGGTGGGATCGATGTTCAGTGTGTGGCATGCTACGTCTGGAGAGATTCCTGTCATGTCGGCGTGCGTCCACGCAAATACATCCATGTTGTGGCGAAGAAAATTGACGAGTTGGTCTTTCAACTCCGCTCTTAACTGAGACCCGACTCTCAGCAGTCTACTTGGGTTGTGTTTGTCTACAGATACAAATTCCATAGCCTCTGCAGGCTTGGCGGTGGCCTCCTCCTCTTTGTCCCTGGGGTCTAATTCATTGAAAGGGTCACTGGCATATCGAAGAGGAGGGGCTTTCTTTAGTTGCTATGCTTCCAAGTTTTTCATGCAGAGAGTAGTCTCTGCATTTTTCCCTTTATCTTTTCTGCGGTTATTGCGAAGTTCAGTTACATAGCAGTCTCGAGCAGCGTCTTGACCCCCCTCCATTTCTCCTACTCCGTTATCTGTTGGGAATTTCATTTTCAGGCACCATGGGGCTAGGACAATTTAGAAGTCAGACAAGGCTGGTCTTCCCAAAAAGGCGTTGTAGGCCGAGTGGCTTTCTATTAGCACAAATGTTTGTTTTCGCACAACGGAGCAGGGATGACTTCCTATTTCAACAAAAAGGTCCAGTTGCCCGAGGGGCATCTTCGCATCTCCAGTGAAACCATGTAGTGGTTTGTTGCAGGGAGACACATCCTTCATTGACAGCTTCATTTTGTCGAAAGCATGCTTGAATAGGATATCTACCGAGCTTCCAGTGTCTACTAAAATTCGAAAAACTTTGGCTGGACCGAACCAGGCAGAGATGACCATAGGATCCATGTGTGGGTACTGCCTTCCCTCTAGATCACGCCTACTGAATGTGATGTCGTCCTTCTCTTTCCATTTCAGGTGGCGTTCTTCCATAACAGAGTAACGTAGCCTTCATCGTTTCTAAGTGACTTACCGTATCTTTCCATCTCTGCCCAGCTTCTGTCGGCGACGTGTGGTCCTCCTGATACGATATGGACCACTATCTTCTCTTGACTAGAGCCGCTGGTGTTGCGATTTCCTCCGCCTACTTCTGGGAGGGGTAGCCCAGGATTCTCATTGGCAGGAGTCGAAGTCCTGTTATGGTTTTTTACATAGCGTTCCAGTTTCCTCCTTCTAATGTGTTCTTCAATCAAGTCCCGGAGATGGTGGCATTCATTGGTGTCATGTCCGTGGGATTCGTGGAAGCGGCAGAACTTTCCAGACTTGAGTGCGTTATTTGACTCCTTGTGCGGGGGGCGCTTGTATCTAACTTCGTCTTGAGTGGCTAGGAAGATGTTTTTGATTGTTTCATTCAAAGGAGTGTAGGAGTCAAATCTTGGTCCTGGTCGGTACGAGCGCTTTTCTCCCTTCTTGCCCCCAGCACTGTCTCTAGAGTCACTTCTCCGAACATCCTTTGCTGCAGCGGGAACCTTGTCCGGAGCTGTCTTAGCCTGTTGCCCAGACTGCCTCTCAGTCGCAGCGTCTTCAAGTTTCATATACTTTCCAGTTTCATGGAAGAAATTAGGTAAAGTAGCTGGTTTTTCCTTGGTTAGTCTTCTAGCAAATTTAGTATCCGGATGTACACCACTGCAGAAGGCCATTAGGATAAGTTTCTCATCGGCATCTTGGACTACGGCCGCTGCGGCGTTGAATCGGGTTAGATATTGTTGCACTGTCTCTCCGGGCTTCTGTTTGATATTAGATAAGGAATAAGCATCCTTGGGTTATTCCACATGGATGCGGAACTGGCTGATGAACTTTTCTTTCAGCATTTCCCATGAGCTGATGGACCCTTGGGGTAGGTGGCAGAACCAGGAGGTAGCTAGATCTGCCAAGAAAAGTGGGAAGCATTTGCACAATACTCCCTCCGTTGCTCCGCTTATGAGCATATGATGGGTGTATCTCTGTAAGTGTACTATGGGGTCAGAGGTTCCCTTGTAAGGTTCCATCGTTGGCATTTTCCATTCCCGGGGGATGATGGCGGTTTCGATATTGCGGGTGAAGGGGCTGGTTACCCTAGCGCCTATCCCCCGATCCCTTTGCTCCCGTTGGACGCATTCTCTGAACAATCGCGCCATCCTTTCATCAGAACTTGGAGCGGATAGAAATGAGTTTGGCTCTTCCCTACGGGACTGATTCTGTCCAGATGGCTTGTAGGGATGGTATCGTTTGTCCCTCCTAACATTCTCCAATGGATGCCTCTGGTCTTCTGGGGGCATGCTGGGGTCAGCCATAGTTGGCCCTTGCCTTGATCTTCCCCTGCTAGGTTCTGTTCTCAGCACTTCCTCGGGTCCAACTTCGGGTCGGACTCCAGCTCGGCCCCGTCTACTGGTATTTTCATGGTTAGGTAGCATGACAGGCTCAGCCACATCCGACCCCTGCCTGGCACCTCCCCCGTTTGGTTCGGTTCCAAGTGTTTCTTCGGGTCGGAATTCAGGCTGAGTCCAGGCTCGGCTCCTACCATGGCTGTTTCTGTTGTTAGCCTCTTCGAAGAAGAAAGACCTTTGTCGCCTCCCAGATCCTCCAGACTGGGACTCACCCCATGATTCAGTGTTACGGTTGGATTCTTCGGCATCCCTTAAGCGTGACATGAGTTGGTCCACCAAGACTTCTTGTTGAGATGCGAAGCGGTTAGTTACTTCAGCCACAATCCTGTCCAGATCCGCCCATGTAATTGGTTGTTCCGTAGCGGAGGCTGTTGGATTTTCCTGATTTGAATTTGCCATTGGAACCTGACGATTGTCTTGGTCCCTAATCACTGGATCTGGGATACTGCCAGTTGCAACGTTCTTTCCTTTGTTAGTATCTTTCTTCCGCCCGGGAGGCATGTTTTCCAAATGAACGATGCTGACAGGAAAAGGATTAAGTGGGAGAAGCTGTAGCTTCGAGCTCCTGAGTTCAGCTCTCAACGAAAGCACCAAAAATGTTTGCCCAAAAAATGGGCAAACACCTCCTAGTCGTATGATTTAGTTGATTATATGTTGATCTGGATGGTTTGGGTGATTTATGCAAATATACGAAATAGATGGACTAAACGGTAAAAGACACAAAGATTTATAGTGGTTCGGCCAGAACGTGCCTACGTCCACTTTATATGTTATTCTCCTTTTTCTTTCTGATTACAAGTACAAAGCTTTGTATACAAGTATGTGAAAGTTGTTTGAAAGTTCCTTCCGTGCTTGAGCTCTCAAACTTGTCTGCCATTGTTGTACCCCTGCCCCTCTATTTATAGAGTGAGGCTGGGGGTAGGGGTCTTAGATGTATATAGCAGTTGGCGAGCCTGAGCTGATGCAATCTGGCCTGGCAGAGTTGGTCCGGTTTGCTTTGGTCCGGTGGTTGGAGATGGTTGGACCGGTGGAGCTTTGGTCCGGTGATTGGAGATGGTTGGACCGGTGGAGCTTTGGTTCGGTGGTTGTTGGTGGGAGATGAGACCTTGGTCCGGTATGGTTGGTTCGGCTAGGACGTGGAGATGTGGTGGTTCGGTGGAGGGTGAGGTTTGGCTCGGCAGTGGTTGGTCCGGTGTTGTCGATTCGGTGGTTGGTCCGGTGTTGTTGAGGAGATGTTTTGGTTCGGTTGGGGAATGGTCCGGTGGTAGAGGCCGGAACTCGGTTCGGCAGGTACGAGAAGAGGTTGGTTCGGCTTTGAGGTGGAGAGGTGGCGTCTCCTTTTCTTTTTGGATCGGTGGTGGTGGAAACGCACCCAACACCACCCAACCTGTCAACGCTTCTTCCTCGCAGCTCCGACCACCTGAAGGTCTACAACTCCGGCTACGACTTCGACTACCACCCCTCTACCAATCGCCAAAAGCACGTTGAACTCGGTCGATCACCGACGACAAACGAACCCAAATACAAGCACATGTCAAAACTGGGTTTAAAAATTTCAAACGCTCGTCCCCGCCACCACGTTCATCTGCTCACCACCACAGTATTTTTCCTACAACCCTTGATCACCCCTCTACCTCTAGAAGGAAGCTCGACCCCTCCGGCCATCAAGATCAACCGTGACGACCAAAAGTACATGATTCAAACAAATCCAAACTGCTCTTCATTCCTTAACCTAAAAATTATGATTTTAACTTTAAAAATCATGTTTTAGTGTATGAATTCAGTTTACATACTTGAATCCATGAATTACGAAGTTTGAAATTTGACTTATTTAGCTATCTTGGTTTCCAGAGCTACTAACAAAATTGTTATAGCTTAAATAAAATTTAAACTCTAATCTAGGATGAGACAAACAATTTCTTTTCGTATTCTAAGTCCTAAAAGTTATCAGATCAAGGAATAAATTTTTTTGAATCAAACACAAGCTTGAAAACTAAAACAGTACAAACACAGGGACTATAACATATACATAGAGATATGCTAAAGGAAATATACTTACAAACAAACTAAATTTAAGAGATAAGCATGCAACAGAACCATATATTTAAACCATTTTAATTTTTGATGTTACTCACAGTTGTCTTCCAGAATGAACAGAGTTTCATTTATAATGAAACAGGCTTGAAATTGCAAGCTGAAATCTTCTTTTTAATCTCTGGTTTTAATTGATTGAATTGCTGTTTTAAAGTTAAAGATGAAGCCTACTTTAGTTTCTTGACTTTTACTTGATCGAAACTAAAATGAAAAAGCTTGATATAAAGGAAGAAGTTTACAGGGTTATAATTCTTGTTTGTACAACAGGGTAACATAATTTTTATATTTTGTACGAGATAAGACCAAAGATTTTTTCCTTGTTTTATTGACTATGCAGATTTCTTCCTTTCCTTACTTTGACTATAAAAAAAAATTTGGCTGAGATGATATTGTGGTGGATTGCATTAATGTTGTTTGTCTTGTTTTTATTTTATTTTGATCTACATACTTGAAATATATTACTATCTTCTTATGCAAGCTTCATATACATGTTTGCTTGTTTCATATTTATACTTTATTTGTTTGTATGTAATTATTTCGTCTTGTTTTATGTAATATAAATAAAATCCTATAGTTAACATGATATTAGAATTTGCCTAATGTATTTACTTTATATTTTAATCCATCTTTTATATATATCTATTTCTATTTCTAATTTAAATATGTATTTCTAACTTAAATGCTTAGTCTTATTTTTACATTTTGCATTCATTCATTATATTTACAAAACTTTTAAAAATCCATTTCACAAGATTAAATTCAAATATCGTTACATTATTTATAAATCCCAATTCAAATACAATTCAAATATATTATTTAACTTTGAATTTGTAGAAACTCAATTCAATTTACCAATAAATTTCACAATTTTTATTCTAAAATTAAATTAATTAGCAATTTAAACTTAGTAAAAATCCGAGATCGTTACAAAATTCTTTTAAGGGGGAGGAATGTGATGACCTGGAATTTTGGACAATATCAATTTAATTATCTATATTAAAAATTAGATTGATTTGATAATTATCTTTTATGATTTTAATTTAAATTGGTAATTTATTCTTTTAAAAGCTAACAAATATTTTAATTGGTAGATTTTATCTTTCAAAAATTAATAAAATGTTTCTATTTATAGTATATTTGTATATATTGTAAATAGAAAAGCTTTGGTTTGGAATAAAATCTTGTTTTAAAATTCTAATATATATTTGGAAATTTGAAAATTATGATTAAATTTGATATAAAACCTTTTTTAAAGCTAATTAAATAAATAATTATATATTTTTAAAATATTTAAGATAAATGTTTGATTTTCTTAAATATATCAAGCTTAAGTTTAAATTTAAATAAGTGTAATAAAAAGGTTTATTTTATTTTCATTTTTATTACTTGATAAATATGATTTGTAATCAGATATAGAAGTTTAAAATACAAATTACATAAGAAACATTAATTCATTTAAGTATTATAAGTGATTTATTAATAATAAGGTAATCTCTTTTGTAAATTATTTAAAATTGACAAGTGTGTTATTTTCAAATAATAATTATAATGTATTGCTTATATATATATATATAAATAGAGTTTTTGTTTTATGTATTGTTATAAGCTGATTTTAAATTGGATTTTAGAATTTAATTTGAATTTGAATTTAAAATTTTGAAATTCAAAAGATAGATATTTAAAATGTTTTGGATGTTAAAAATATTTGTATAAGCTTTTATTTATGAATATAATTGGTTTTATTTCTTTAAAATTATCTTTATATATAAATAAGTACTTATAAACTAATTAATTAAGTATATACTTATATTAGTCTTTATTAACATTTAAAAATAAATACTAATTACTTAAAAAAAGACAAGTGTTATTGTCTTAAGGCTTCATATAACATGTGTTAATTGATAAGCATATACAATTGACAAATGTTGAATATCTAAACAAGTGGCATTTTTAAATTTAGTTTTTCTTTTATTTTTATTTATAAATCAATTCAGCATATATATAACTATTTTTTCTCTTCCCTTTATTCTTTTTATATTATCTTCTTTTTCAAAAGCTAAGAACAAATCTGAAATTAAAACTTCAGCTGAAACAACTCCTCAAAAACAGATATGTAATTCACTTTTAAAGATCAAAAACAAATCTGTAAATCACTTCCTCAAAACTAGAAATTAGTTTCAAATCATCAACCTGTAATAGCATTTTCAATATAAAAAAAAATCAAGTTTGCAAAGCTTCTTCTTCAACCTATAATCCACTATAAAAATCAAGAGCGTGCAAACTATTTTCAAGTTCAAAGAAAACCTGTGAACATCATGTTAAGTCTGGAACAAGCCTGCATGCAAACCTGAGATCTAAACAACAAGCAACTCAAGTTTAAAACAAGAAGCAATTCAAGTTTTTAACTCAAACAAACTACAACAATTCAAGTTTTCTCAATCAAAATCTGTTTCAAAATTTGGTGCTCTGTTCATCATCTTAAACATGTGAGTAACATCATTTTTTAAAAGTTAAAGTATCTGAAATCTGTGCATGTTAATATCTCGAAAATAAATATGTTTTGTGTGATTTTATATGAGTGAATTATCTGTTTATGTGGATGTATAGAATGTGTGCATGCTTGTTTACCTATAGCATTTCTGTTTCTTTGATTTCAAGCTTCTATTTGATTTAAAAACCATTATCTCTTGATTTAATCTTGGTTTGGATTTAAGACTTAAACAAAATATATTTGTTTCATCATAAATTATAATTTAAAAATTTTACTTAAGTCAAAATAAATTTGAAATGGCTCTAGGAACTAGAACAACAGAGCAAGTTTGATGTAAGTAAAATTTCAAACACTTTAATTCATTAATTCAAGAACATATACTAAATCCTTAACCCTAAACATGAATTTTAAGAATAAAATTATGATTTTTAGTTAAGGTGTAGCGACCCGACTTTCTAACACCAGAAAGACGCATCACTATTTAAGAAAGAAATGGATAGAAGAAGAAAAGAAAGAGAAGAAAGAACAACAACACATCAGAATCTCACAGCGGAACGATTGAAATATAATATAGAACATATACATAGTTTCAGATACATCTACACAACTATACATCTTAATTTAGACAGTTGTAACATTTCTGTCTAATATACAGTACAAGAACAACTATACAGAATAACACACAGCGGAAACTCTAACTATATATCTAACGCTGAAGCCTCCTGCTCCAAAGCTCCTCCAGAATTCGTCAAGGATAACCTGAATCACTTGACTACTCATATAAACTATGAGTACCCAAGAGTTTAACAAAACAAAAAATAAACAATCGGGTCAGACATGGGTCTAGTGTGAGTAAACGGTTTAGGATTGCTTAACTTTAGAAAATCCTTTGAAAAGAAAGGTATCACGTAAGACTTCCCACACATAAACATGGAAAAGTTTTTACCTTACGCTAATCAAAACATTTGATAGGAAATCCAGTGATATTATAATAGTGTCTAGGCTTTTCAAATAAATATGAAATAGCCAAAATTGTTACATTGATTAAATTCCAGCTACTAGCCACAAAAGTGGGTAATACAAACAAAACCGTAGGGTCTCGTAGGAGGAATGAGTTTCCAACAACGACAGGGATACTGGGGTACCGCCCGTCACAGTACGTGGCCTAGATCACTATACCGAGGAGCCACCCTAACTCCCCTACAACACAAGGCCGAGACCATTCCTTACTGAACAATCCTGAACAAGACCACCCCGCAGTTGGCTGTAGATCCAACCGCCCACTAAGCCGAAATAAAAAGGGACATCTAGACATGGATGAATCTCGCCCTCCAGTGGGGCTACCCACGAAGCCTTGCTGCACCTCCCCTGTTTTAGCCATTCCCGTTTGATGAGGCTTGATGCTGCGATTACCTTTGTAGGACACATTTATCTTAGAATGCTCATCGTCCACCTGACGATGTTCTGAAAGCATTCAATCCATACAAGTCTGTTCCAGGTTCGAACGGAACCGAAGGCACAATCTCGTTGCAGTCATTTTGGAATCACCCTCAAAGTCAACGACCATAGCCCTTGCACTCTGAATCACCATCTCGAGCCTATAAGTACTGATCCGTCAAACTGATTATGGAATCACCCACAGAGTTATACTGACGTATAGTTCTTACACCTCGAATCTTCACTTGCACTCCACTTGGATTCACGACCTAACGTTTATCTTAGATCGGTGTGGTTTTCAGATATCCAAATATGGAAACCCGATCCCGGTCTCACCGAATCAAATGCCATTTTAATGTCCAAGTTGTACTTAAGGGATTTAAACAGTAGATATTTAGAAATATCACTTAACATAAATGGATGATTCATAACACAAATAGATAATTCACAATTATCACATTCATCCACACATACAACGCAGCATATATATCACATCTCAGATATATCACATTCATATCATCATATATCAACCAATGACATGCGATATCATTCAATATCATTACTTCATCCAAAGATACTCATCAACCAATCATCCATCATCCCTAACAGGTTTAATCCAAACTTAATTAATTTAATTCATCCTTAGTTAAATTAATTCTTATTTAATCACTTGGATTATCATCAATCCATCTTACCATCCATTTATTAATTCCAAATTAATTAATAAACATCACTTAATTATTTATCTTAATTAATCTCCCTTGATTAATTATCTCTTAATTACCTTAAGTAATCATACCTTAATTACAATATTAATTAATCATCTTGATTAATTACTTCTTAATTATCCAAGTAATTATCTTCTTAATTACCCTTTAAAATTAATCACACTTGATTAATATTATTTAATTATCTGATAATTATTCCTTAATTATCCTTTAATTAACTCACCTGATTAATCACTTTTAATTAATCATACTTGATTAATTACTCTTAATTAATTTTCTTTAATTGATCACACATGATTAATCACTTTTAATTAATCATATTTAATTAATTACTTTTAATTAATCACATTTGATTAATTACTTTTAATTACATTTAGTAATTAAACTTAATTATTAATTATTAATTAATAATTAAGTAATTATTTAATGATTACTTCATTACTTAAATTCCTTCCTTAATTAATTACTTTAACAAGTAATTAATCAAATAATTAATTAATCTTAATTCCTTTATTAATTAACCATTAATTAAATAATTTAAACCTTTAATTAATTTTATTAATTAATTCTTTAATTAATAACTCAAGTGATTAATCCTTAATGGCATCCACTTAATTACTTTCATAAAGTAATTATCCTTTACTTAATTACCTCCTGTAATTAATCATTTAATAACTTTACCCTGTAATTATACTTAATTAACTCCAAGTGATTATTATCAATTAATCACTAATTAATTATTTATTTATTAATCATTTAAATTTTATTAAATGATTCTTTAATTTACTATATTTAAAAGATCCCTAATTAAGAAAATCATTTTCTTAATTGAATCTTTTATATTAACCAAAACATTTTAAGGGTGAATAAATTTAATTACCTTATTTATCTTCACAAATTAATTTACCTTTAAATAATCAAAACTTATAATTTCTTAAATTATAATTGATTTCTAAACTTTAATCATTAAACCTTATTTGAAAATAAATATTTTAAAAGTTAATTATAATTAAAATAATTTTAAATATTCAAATCAAACCTTTTTTAAATCTTTAAATTTTTTTCCCAAAGTTATTTAATAAAATTTAATACTAATTTATTTCAAAATTCACTTATCTTATATTAAAACTTTCATAATAATATACATATAAAACATGTTTAAATTTTAATTTTGAAACAAATCTAATTTATAAATAAAACTTGTTTCACTTTTGTTTTAAAACTTGTATCATCTACAAATAATATTAGCTTGTTAAAAACTTTTAAAAATCTTACAATTACATTTCAAAATTTTAAAACCGTTGAACCCATCAAAACAAAACCCAGCTCAAACAAACTCGAGCACCTCACTGCAACCCCTCGTGTTAAATCTCGAGTAACCCAACAACATTTCCGAGTTACCCAGACCTTCCACTTTGCTTCGAGTAAAACTCGAATCCCTTCCGATCACAAACCCGAGCTCCCACACTTCTCTTCCCCAAAACCCAACAGAGACACGAAATCGTGCACGTATACGTGCACGTCGCCGATGGTCGATGGCGAACTCCACGCCGACCTTCCCTTAGTCGCTCATGATCCCTACAATGAATCGCACAACCCAGAAACTAGAATGTGATCGCGAATCAAAAAATCACCATCGAACCCAAACTGTTCGAACCCTTCCTCACCAGAAAAGTCAACATCCACGGCAACACACACCTCGAGAAGATCCACCGGCACCACCATAGCTACGCCACATCCTCCAGATCCTTCGGCCACAGCTCCGATCGTCTCTAGTTGCATCACGACGTCGCGAAATCGAGATAAACTACGTCAACAACATCAAGTTATAAAACCCTACTCACCGTATCTCCGGCCAACCCTTTCACCTATAATTTTCCCAATAATTTTCTGATGAACATCGTTGTCCCCTCCACCTTCGAGCACAGTCACGTCCACTGATTCGTCGCCGTTCGTCCCAAATTGACCAAAAATGTCAAAAACATCAAACCGCGAATTCTCACAAATTACCCAACTAAAAATCGTGATACTACCATTAAAAATCATGATTTCCCATATTAAATTCAATTACGAAATCAAAACCTAAATTTGAGTTCATAAAATTTTGCCCCAATTTTTCTTTTACAGTAAATTTTAAAATTTCTGAGCCAATTATTCACAATAAAAACCTGTAATTATTTTTAATAGTGTTTTTACATAATTTCAAACATTTTCTCTTCTACAAATCAAAGCTAATTTTATATCACAAATGAGATATTGGATCAAAACAAAAAATTTAAAATCTGTAGAAACAACAGAGCACATTCTTTAAGGTTAACACAGGCATTCATCCCTAATGCACATGCATGCATACATTTAATTCTAAGCATTTAATAGCAGCATGGTTTTTAATTCATACATCCAAAATAAAACCATTTTAATCTGTTTTTAAGATTTGTTTACTCACCTTGTTTGTAGAAAACAGAAAGAGTTTTCCAGGCTTTTGAAATTTTACTGCATTCTTCTTGAATTTGTTGCTTGATTAATATCAGTTGCATATTGATGTTTCCTGAATTTCTTGTTTGAACTGCTTGATTGTACTTGAAATACATTGATTCTCTTGTTCCTTGATGCTGCGATTTCCTTTTTGTTTCAGATTTTCTACAAATTTCCCTTTTTTTCTCAGATCTTTGTTTTGATTTACATTTTGCTGAAGGAAGAAAGTAAATTTGTTGAACATTAATTTCTTCTTTAAATTTTACACTTACATCTTAAATTTTATTTTATTAAAAGATGACATTTGTCTACGTCATATCCTTATTAGCTTACACCTATACATATTGATTTACAAATGTCTTTAATATACTCTATAATGTTTACAAGTGTTATTAACAAATATTGATAAGTTAACAAGTGTTATGTAATGTTTAGTTAACACTTTGTATGTTATTTTCTTTTTAATAATTTGTTTAAGCTATATACATATATTTATGTAATGTGTAGATAATTATAAAATGTTTTTATCTTATAAAAATAAACTTTAGACTTCAATAAATATTTCAAGAGTAAATTCATATAGGCATTTATAAATAACTTATATTTTAAATCAATTTAATTCTGTCATTTGTTTATAAATTTGAGAAACTTAGTTTAACTTTTTATATAAATTTTTTTAAAACAATTTTATCCTGTTTAAAACAGAAGCTGAAATATATGTTTATGAAATAAGAAATTAACTTTGTTATTAAAATTTAAAATTTCAAATATCATTTCAAAAGCATTAAATCAAATTTACCTTTCAAATTACAAACTATATATATATATATAATAAAGTTTGAAAATACTTATTAAATTCAAATTAATAAAATTCCTATTTCAAATATATATATATACACACAAATATATATACACATTTCAAATAGAAAAACATTTTAACATTATATTAGATAATTACTATATTAAATCTTAAAACAGATTTCAAATCACAATATATATATATATATATATATATATATATATTCATATATATTAAAATTTGAGTAGATAGCTTTTGTTACTTAAAAACTTCCTATTTACAAGATATATCAATACATATATATTATAAATAGAAAATATTTTGATTAGCCTTTGGAAAATAAATCTTATCAATTTTAAATTGCCAAAATAAATATTTCCAAATTAAAATATTATAAATTTTCAAAAGAATTAAATTTGCCAAAATTTATATTGTTAAGAAAAATGTTTGATAGTTATTAACAAATTATTATCATCAGCCTTTGAAATAATTTTAACTTGTCAATTCATAATGTAAAATGATCAAATCAATTTAATTATTATCAAAGATTATTAAATTGATATTGCTCAAAATTCCGGGTCGTCACATAAGGGATGAAAGAGTAGTTCCTGTTTGATCAAACTGGGTGTTTTGGGTTTCCTCTGGTGATCTAGTGGCTCGACATGGTCGGGATTCTCGCCGGTGGTAGAGGAGCGATCAGAGAGGTCAGCAAAAATGACAGAGTGGTGATCAAGGCTTTGTGGTGGCAGCGGAGACCATTTTATGTTCTTAACCCTAGTTTTGGTGATGGTTAGTACACGATCCACCGCGGCTTCTCTGGTGGATTGAGTGCTACCAATTTTTGGGAAATGGAGGTAGGTGTGTTGACGAAGGAATAGCCAGAGTATAGGCACATCGGTGGTCGAAGATGCGAGAACGAGGCGTTTTCAGGTTTGATGTGGTGGTTCCAGGCTTTGTTCCAGGTTTGGTTTGAAAGCTCGAATTCGATTTCGAGTTTGGAATGACGATTTGAATATAGTGATCAGGTTCCAAGGTGATTGACGACGATTAGAAGTCTTCAACGATGATAGGAGTTGGACGGCGCCATTGTGCATGTGCACGGTGCTCTTTCTTTATTTCTGGTGATGTTTGGTTTGAGCAGAGGATTTGTACTCGAGTAATTCTCGAGTAATTCGAGTGTTTAACTCGAAGTTTATTTAGGTTGGACTCGAAGTAATTGAAGGATGGCTTGGGTAGTTTTATGGTTACTGGTTTTAAAGGAAATCTGTCTGCTTTTAAATTTTTAAATTGATTTTTAAAATTTAAAAGCAAAGATTTAAACAAGTTTTAGAATCTAGTATAAAATATGGATTCAAATTAACTTTTGCACCCTAGTTTTAAAATAATTAAAGTTTTAAGGAAACGTAAATTATTTTAACAACTTTAAATATTAAAGTATAATCTAAATGGTTTGAATTTAAAAATGAATTTGGTTTGAACTCTTTTAAATTTCTTTTATAAGATAGGTATTTCTTTAACATGAGATTAAAAAGGTTTTTAAATTGTTTTGAAACTTTGTTAAAGTTAAATTTGTATTCTTTTTAAATCTTAAATTTAAAATGAAATTTAAAAGTAAAATTTAAAAGTAAATTGTTTTTAAATGATTTGTTCAATCATTAATAAGAAAAATGTTTTTATCTTAAAGTAAATTAGGATTAATGATTTGTGATTCATTAAATTATTAAGGTAATTAAAGACTAATTTATTAAATTAACCGATTAATGATTTGGATTGATTAATTTAATAATTAAGGTTTGAAATTAGTTAATTAAGGTTTAAGATTAATTAATTAAGGAATAATTAATTTGTAATTCAGGATCATTAATTAGATAAGATTAGATTTTTACTAATGATTAGGAATTAATTAATCAAGTAATTAAGGATTAATTAAGTTACAATTAAGCACATAATTAACTAAATAATTAGAGATTAATTGATGGGTTATTAAAAATTAATTAATTTGTAATTAATAATGACTAATCTACGTTAATTACTTTAGAGAAGTAATTAAAGAATTTTTAATAGTTAATGAAGATAATTAACTTGATATTATTAAATAATTAATGTGATTAATTTTAATAATTAATTAGATTAATTAATTAAAGATAATCATTTGTGAAATTGTTTAAGTGTAATTACTCAATGTAATTAATTAAATTAATTTGATTAGTTTAAGTTAATTAATTAAGTTTAATTAATTTAATCACTGGGTGATGGGTTAAGCATTATTACTTAATGTAATTAATGAAGAATAATTACATAGTGAAGTAATTAAATGGGTAATTACTGGATGTAATTAATTGAAGTGTGGAAGAGATTTGGGATTAATTACTTTGTGCAATTAGTATGAAGAAAATTACTTAGTGAAAGTAATTAATAATTAATTACTTAGTGTAATTAATTAAAGAATTTATTAATAAAGTTATTTGAAGATAATTAAGTGATGTAATTAATAAAGGGTAATTAATTACTGGATGAGATTAATCAAAGGTAATTAATAAATATAATTAATTAAAGATTAATTTTTGAATGTAATTAAGTAAGGAGTAATTAATTTATTTAAGAAAGTAATTAAGGGTAACTAATCACTGAATGTGATTAATCATGATTGACTAATGAATAATTAATTTAAGATTAATTATTAAATGTAATTAATTTAAATAGAGTAATTAATTAAAGAAGTAATTAGGGATCATTAATTAATAAAATTAATGATGAAATTAAGAATTGATTAATTAATGATAATTAATCAATGAAGTGATTTAAGAGTAATTAATTAATGTAATTAATTAAGGATTAATGTAATTAATTATAGTTAATTAATTAATAGAGTAATTAAAGGTTAATTACTATAAGTGATTAACAAAAATTAATTTATGTAATTAATTAAAGGCTAATTACTTAATGTAATTAGAGAATGATTAATCAAGGGTGATTAATCAAGATAAATACTTAAAAGATGATTAATTAATTGATTTGTAATTAATTAATGATTAAGTAAGCAAGATGTATAGTGATGAAAGTAATTAATTTAATTTATTTTAAATTAATTAGAGATGAAATAATTAATTTAATTCACTTTAAATTAATTAGAGATGGTATAGATCATTGCTTATGTATGGATGGATGATATTGTTTGCCTTGAATGGTTTGAAATCTCATATATGAGATAAGTAACGCTGTGTGATATGAATGCGTTGGTTGAAGTGTGATGATAATGTGGATTATCTGTTTGTAATGATAACATTAATTATCTGTTTGTGATGATAATGTGGATTATCTATTGTAAGATTGAGAATTATCTATCTGTGTGTATACAGATAATAGAATTGAATTGTTTTTAACTTTTAAAAACAACTTGGACCTAAAAGATGGCGTTTGGGATTTCGACGAGACCAGGATCGGGTTTCCAGTTTTGGATATCCGAAAACCACATCGATCCAAATTAACGATAGGTCATGAATCTCAAGTGAATATGAAGATTCAGAGTGCAAGGGTTATTCTCGTTAACTCTGAGGGTGATTCCAAAATGAGTGTAATGAGATAATGCCTTCAGTTTCATTCGAACCCGGAACGAACTTGTATGGATTGAACAGAACATCGTCAGGTGGATGATGAGCATTCTAAGTAATGTGTTCTATAAAGGTAATCGTAGCCTCAAGCCTCATCAACCAGGAATGGCTAAAATAGGGGAGGTGCAGCAAAGCTAAGTGGGTAGCACCCAAGTAGGACGAGATTTTCCCCTGTCTAGAGGTCCCTTTTTATTCGGCTGTGTGGGCAGTTGTGAGCTCCAACTGCCGGGGTTGTCTTGTTCGGGACTGTCCAGTAAGGGATGGTTCCGGCCTTGTGTTGCCGGGGATTAGGAGTAATCCTGAATACGGTGATCTCGGCCACGCACTGTGACAGGCGGTACCCAAGTATCCCTGCCATTGTATGGAATCCAATCTCCAATTAGTGCCGTACGTTTTAGTTGTGCCCAACTATGTTGGAACGTGAGATGTAAGCATTCCAGCTATTTATGTATTTTACTTGAAAACCCTAGACACTATTATAATATCACTGGATTTCCTATCAAATGTTTTGGTTAGCGTTAGGTAAAAACTTACATGTGTTTATGTGTGGGGAGTCTTAAGTGATGCCTTTTGTTTTCAAAGGTTTTCAAAGTTAAGCAACTTTAACCTGTTACTCAGACCAGACAAATGTCTGACCCGGAGTTTATCTTCTATTTTCTTAAACTCTTGGGTACTCAAATTAATACGAGTAGCCAAGGGATTCGGGTTATCTTTGACGAACTGTGGGGGAAAAATGGAGCAGGAGGCTTCAGTGTTTGTAAATATATTAGTAGATCCACTGTGTGATCTCTGAGTCATTTTATTTGTATTGTATCTTATGTTGTAATAACTAGACAGGTGTTTATAACTGTCTAGTATGTATTATATATGCTGTGTAACTCTGATGTATTTGATACTATGTAATATTTATGTGATTAATATAGTTTATTCGTCCCGTTTTTGAGATTCTGATGTTGTTTCTATCTTCTTCTCTATCTTTTCTCTTTTCCATACCTTTCTTTCTTAAAGATGATGCGTCATTTTATGGAGAGAAAGTCGGGTCATCTCATATAAGACCAAATGTGGCTTATGCATTAGGATGTGTAAGCCAATACCAATCTAACCTTAGTGAGAAGCGTTGGACATGTGTAAAATGTGTTCTTAAGTGTTTGAGAAATACTGAAGACTTATTCTTTGTTTACGGGAATAAGGACCTCCTTATGAAGGGGTATATAGATTCTAGCTTTCAGAGTGATATCGATGATAGAAAGTCTATATATGTTTATGTTTGTACATCGAACTATCAGGCTATTAGTTGGAAAACTTCCAAGCAAGAGACGATAGCTAATTCAATAATCGAGACTGAGTACATCGCCCTCAATGAAGCGGAAAGAAGCGGTGTGGATGCGCAAGTTTATGATTGAGCCATAAGTGTTTTCGAACACGGAGAAACCTACAACGTTGTTATGTGATAACAATGCCGCGATGATAAATCATGAAAGGACCTAGAATTCATAAGAGTTCAAGGCGTATTCTTCCAAAGTTTCACCAGATAAGAGAATTATCGGTTAGATGGAAGTCTTGATTGAAAGAGTAGACACTAAGGACAACATACCGACTCCGTTCACAAAGGGACCAACTCGACCAATTCTGAGCAAACTGATTGAAGGGATGGGATTGAGATTCAATAATTTGCTCCAAGTGCATGTGGGATATTGATAGAGCTAGGAGTTCCTAAGGGAAATTCTGGAATTCATTATAAACTATTAACTCTGTATTAAAATCTCGTTCGAAAATGATGTTTTTCTTTCTATTATATGTTTGTCATATTGTGGTATGTTAATTAATTATATTGTTTAAGTATAGCAAATAGAAATCACTAAATGTTATGTTAAGCAATAGTAATTACAATGTGTTGTAATTAAAAATTTAAGTGAAAACCTCATTTATCATAAGCTACTAGAACAAAACATTCATATCCGTCCCTGCAATAGGTGGGACCACCTCATTTATCATGGCCAAAGGCCCTTTTCTGCCATTGCCTTAGACGGTCTAATACTATTATTCTCCTCTCTTCTAGCATTGGCACTTCCAATCCTGGATCTTCCACTTTTCAAATCCATTTTCTACTAACAAAGTCTTCATCAAAAATAGAAGAAAGAATGTGATTATCAATAAGAAATCTCTACTAAACTCATATATATTTCCATATAGAAAAATATAAATATGTCATATAGTAGCACATACCATCCTTAAGGGGTTTATCCTTTACCGTCTAATGTTATTTTACTCTATTTAAATTAAGTGTCTCCTAACCTAGGCCCTAATACCCACAGTTACATCCCTCATTTTGAAACCAAAAATTACAGCTCCAATGTGCAAGGGTCACATTGGAATTATTTTTCATTGACGGAGATGGGGTTAGTTATATTATACAGTCTTAAGTAAATAAATCAGATATACAAAATGATACACACATCATTATTGATATAGTTTAACAATTGTTTTTACATCCCAAAGTCATGCCCACACAGGGTCAAAAATGTAGAACAACATTGCTATTAGTGTCATGCACCACATATGAAGATGCAGACATGAACTAGATATAATGGAATTAAAACAACACAAATATAACATCCAAGCCTCTGGTTTCATCTTCAGCTTTCATTATTCGACCATCCCAGAAGCAACCTATCTAGGCCTATAAACTTAGTGTAGCTGAATGAGTGTCCTTAATTTATAGGGAAAACAAAAATAAAAATATGAGTTAGACATAAAGTTTTGTATGAGAAACATATCACCTTAGGCAAGAAAATAGAGTGAGCGCTCCACTAATATACATGATGGGTTTTCCCCTTTGCAGCACCAAAGCAATAAATTATCTGATTCATAATAAAACCTAAATAAATGGTTTGTTTATTAAATGTCAAATCAATAATATGAAGCGACACTTGAAAGGAACCTCTCGTTTGTTCCATAAAATTATCACAGCGTTTCAATATAACCAATGTACCATATCCTTGACTACAACTAAGGCCTTAAGTACTTCTGTGGATGATATATATCATTAAAATTCTACTATTTGTCTACCACTAAGGACTTATGCCTATATACTATATGCATTTACACTTAGCTTTTTGGCTGTCACTAAGGCCTTATGGCCATATGCATTTACATTTAGCTTTCGACTGCCATTAAGGACTTAAGCCTAGTCGTTCTGGCTATCAATCAAGCCTTACTTCCAAACTTTTGTATTTTAATTGCCATGCTAGGTCTTACACCTACCTCACTTATAGTTCTAGACTATCACTCTTGGCCTTGTGTCTTTTACTGTTTCCTTGATTACCGCTCTAGGCTTACACAAACATATTAAGTTTTGGTTGCCACAAAGGCATACACCATCGATGTTGTTTTCTCGACCGCAACCATAGACCTTATGTTATCTATGAAGCATTCTACCTAACTATTCACTTGGAGGCTTTTCTCTTAGTTTTTTACTAAGCTGATATCTCAAATAACTGCCTTTTCGGTTATTAATATTTTTTGTTACATTATCTCCAATGTATCTAGTTCTAATATCGACCATCTTAAGCCATAACATCCGTTACTGTCTCCGAAGTCATCAGTCCCTGTTTATACCCTTTGTTGAGGGTTGCTTTACTATTAGGAATCACTACCCTCACTCTCATCTAGGGAAGCTTATTATAGTTTAGTTTCGATGATTTGTGAAATTATATTAATTATCTGAAATCACCTCCTCTACTCATATTTCCTTCTTAACCATCGACCGCCTTAGGTCATCAGTTAGTAACTTTATTTTATCAACCTTAGCCTTAAACCTTTCTTATCTTAGCATTTCTACTTCAGCCTTTATACTTGACATTTCGGTTTTATTAACGTTTCAGTTCGGATCTACCTCCTACGACATTGCCATTAGATATACATTGGAAACCATTCCTCCACATATACCACTAAATTTCCACGTATAAACTTCCATTTCGTTTGACTTAATCCTTTCTAACGATTATTCAGTACTTAGCTAACATATTCAGCATAAAAAGTGGATATGGCCTATTAACCCAAAAGTGTGGATCGAGTGTCATGGGACTTCGGGAAAAGGTAACTTGATCGTGGATGAAGCCATAGCCGAAGGTGGAGGCACTCCGATGGTCGGAATTTCGTGTGCGAGTCGTTTTCCGGGTTTGGGGGGAGGGGTGGACCTGATTGTGTTTCCAGGTTTTGAATTGAGAGCTCGATTTTGATTCGAGCAAATGTGGTGGATTTAGAGGGCCGTCTTGTGGTCCGGTGATGGTCGTTGATGGATTGAAGTGCTGGTGGATGGTCGGAGTGGCCAGAGCCACGGTGCATGTGCACCGTGCAGTTTGAAGTTTTGATGAACTTTAGTTGTGTGCAGAAGTGTTGAACTAGGGGTAGACTCGAGTTATTTGAGTACTTGACTCGAAACAGAAGAGGAAATGACTCGAAGCAAATCTTGTTTGACTCGAGTCAGTTGTTGTTTCAGTTTTTTTGTAAAACCTGACAGTAATTTGAATTTTAAAACAAATTAAATGAAATTGAAATTTGTATACTAGATTTAAACAAAATTTAAATCAAGTTTGAAGTATGGATTCAAATTTATTTTTGAATTCTAATCTGAAATGAATTAAAAGGTGTTTTGAAAATTGTTTTAAACTTTGTTAAAGTAATCTGGTTTCATTTTAAATCTTAAATTTAAAATAAAATTTAAAAGTAAAATATAAAAGTAAATTGTTTAAGTGACTTGTTAATGATAACCCGATTCATTAATAAGAAAAAAATGTTTTATCTTTAAAGTAAATGAAGATTAATGATTTGTAATTATTAAATTAATTAAAATGGATAATTAATGATTAATTAAGAATAATTTATTTAAGTGTTAGATAAATTAATTTATATCAAATGATTTGTAATTAATAAACCAGGATTGGTAATTAATTCATAAGTAATTAATTTAATTGAAAATAAATTGAATTAATTAGGATTAAACAGTTAATTAATCTGGCTTATAAATGATTATTGAATGCTTAACCTTACTTATGAAAGATTGTATTGTACGAGATGCTTTAAATTGATTGTCCTATCTAATCTGTGATATTTTGCTCCGTGGATTGAGCTGTGTGTAATTTATTCATTTATTGGTGATACATTTGTATATTATCCGTGAATGAACAATAAGCGTTATAGTTTATACTGCTTATTAACTATATTTCTGTGTTTTGATCTGTAATGATTGAATGATATTGCACTGTTGTGTTAAACCCCTGGACCACACCATACACACACAAATATGGGTTTCACGAGGAAATCGATTAAGTCATAGATTTTTGGAATGATTTTTAATAGACAATTTGAATTCAAATGGTTTAGAAATGGAATCGGGTTAAATATAAAGAGTTTTTGAAATGAAATTTCAAGATAAAATTTATTTTTGAATAACTTGATAAAGTTTTGAAATTTAAATAATTTGATTTAAATTTAAATTCAATATTTGAAACTGAATTCTATGATTTGAAACTAGGGATTAAAGATGTTATACAAGTTATATATGGGTTGAACCCTTTCAAATGTATTGATTTGGGAATTTGAATTTAAATTCAAAGGCTTTAACTCGTGCAATTATAATTGGATTCTTCCGAAACAAAAACTATTTGTTTTCAAATAATTAAAAGCTTTCATAAGAAATGAACTTCCAATTTATGTTAAAAGGATTTCTAGTTTAAAATGAAAATGATTTCCAAGCTATGGAAACGGTTTGAAAGCTATAAGATAAATCTTTAATTTAAAGATTTAATGAGTTAATCCAATAGAAATGGAAATTGTTTCAAATCCGTAAATGGATCTTTGTGAAACTGGATGAACTTTGTGGAATCAATCTTTGTGTTTAAAGATTTGAAATGGTAATCTGTTTAAACCATTTAAAGAAAGGTTTTAGTTTCTTTGAAGTTGTGACTTAACTGAAATCCCATATCCATATGTTTTGAAATATTGCGCTCATTATTCGGTTTAGCCGAGAGAGGAACTTGTGTCATATAACCCATTCCGAATAATGATACGTCGTTATGGATTGCATTTGAAGACCTGTAGTGAAGACCGGGTATTTATGAGAACGATAGGATAACCTATCGATTGACTCTGCACTGAGTTGCTCCGGTATAGAGTTCTGCCTAAGTGATGGGAAGTCCGATCGAGATTGTGAATACCCGGATTTGCAAGGTGTTGGGCGTGTTCTCACCAGAAGACCGAACCAACTCGAACCAAAGCGAATGCTACCGACCAACCCACCCACCACCGAACCGGAGCCACCAGACCAAAAAACCACCGAACCAAAACCACTCCAAAGAACTACCGAACCAAAAACACTCCAACCACCACCGGTCCAATGCTACCGAATCAAGGCAAAGAAGGCACCACCGCACCAAGATAAGGGAGGCACCACCGAACCAAGACTACCGGACCAGAACTCAACCCACCTACCACCGGTCCAATCAACGCTCCACCAACTACCGAACCATAGCACTACCGAACCAACAATGCCAGGCCAGATCACGTCAGCCCAGGCCCACCAGTAGCTATATACATCCAAGACCCCTACCCCCAGCTCACTCTATAAATAGAGGGGTAGGGGTACAACAATGTGGGACAAGTTTGAGAGCTCAAGCACGGACAGAACTTTCAAACAACTTTCATACACTTGTAATCAAAGCTTTGTACTTGTAATCTGAACAGTGAAAGAGAATAACATATGAAGTGGACGTAGGCACATTTTGGCCGAACCACTATAAATCTCTGTGTCTTTTACAGTTTAGTCCCCGTTTTTTACATATTTGCATAAATCACCCAAAGTACGAAGAACAACGTAAAATCGACTAAATCATACAACTTGGAGGTGTTTGCCATTTTTTGTGCAAACATTTTTAGTGCTTTCACTGAGAATTCGAGCTAGAAGCTTCAGCTTCTCCCACTTAACCTTCTTCCCGACAACATCGTTCATTGCTTGGAATACATGCCTCCCAGGCAGAAGAAAGATGTTAGCAAAGGAAAAAATATTGCAACTAGCAGCATTCCAGATCTAGTGATCACAGATCAAGAGAACCGTCCCGTTCCAACAGCAGTACAGAATGGAAATCAGGCAAATCTGACAGCCCCTGCCACGGAACAACCAGCAACAATTAGTAGGGTAGATCTAGACAGGGTTGTGGCTGAAGTGACTAACCGCTTCACATCCCAACAAGAAACCTTGGTGGACCAACTCATGTCACGCTTAAGGGATGCTGAAGAATCCAACCGCAACACTGAATCATGGGATGAGTCCCAGTCTGGAGGATCTGGGAGGCGACAAAGATCTTTCTTCTTCGAAGAAGCTAACAACAGAAACAGCAATGGTAGGAGCCGAGCCCGGACTCAGCCCGAATTCCGACTCGAGGAAACACTTGGAACCAAGCCCAACAGGGGAGGTACCAGGTGAGGGTCGGATGTAGCTGAGCCTGTCATGCTACCTAGCCATGGAAACACTAATGAACGGGGCCGAGCTAGAGTTCAGCCCGAAGTTGGACCCGTGGAAGTGTCCGGAACAGAACCCAACAGGGGAAGATCAAGGCAAGGGCCAACTGTAGCTGACCCTAGCATGCTCCCAGAAGACCAGAGACAGCCACTGGAAAATATTAGGAGTGATAGACGATACCATCCCTACAGATCATCTGGACGGAATCAATCCCACAGAGAAGAACCAAACTCATTTCTATCTGCTCCAGATTCTGATGAAAGGATGGTGCGATTGTTCAGAGAGTGCGTCCGATGGGATCAAAGAGATCGAGGGATAGGCGCTAGGGTAACCAGCCCTTTCACCCGCAATATCAAAATTGTCATCACCCCCCGAGAATGGAAAATGCCAACAATGGAACCTTACAAGGGAATCTCTAACCCCGTTGTACACTTGCAGATATACACACAACATATGCTCATGAGCGGAGCCACAGAGGGAGTATTGTGCAAATGCTTTACACTATTCTTGGCAGATCTAGCTACCTCCTGGTTCTGCCATCGACCCCAAGGATCCATCAGCTCATGGGAAATGTTGAAGGAAAAATTCATCAGCCAGTTCCGCATTCGTGTGGAACAACCCAAGGACTCTTATTCCCTGTCTAATATCAAACAGAAGCCCAGAGAGACAGTGCAGCAATATCTAACCCGATTCAATACTGCAGCGGCCGTAGTCCAAGATGCCAATGAGAAACTCATCTTAATGGCCCTCTGTAGTGGTGTGCATCCTGATACTAAGTTTGATAGAAGATTAACGAAAGAAAAACCAGCTACCTTACCCGATTTCTTCCATGAAGCCGGAAGATATATGAGACTTGAAGATGCTGCCACTGAAAGACAGACAAGGCAACAAACCAAGGCTGCTCATGGCGACACACCCGTTGTAGCAAAGGACGTTCGAAGGAGTGACTCTAGAGACAATGCTGGGGGCAATAAGGGAGAAAAGCGTCTATATCGGCCAGGACCGAGATTTGACGCTTACACTCCCTTGAATGAAACAATCGAAAAATCTTCCTGGCCACCCAAGACGAAGTTAAATTCAAATGCCCCTCGTACAAGAAGGAATCAGATAACGCAATTAAGTCTGGAAAGTTCTGCCGCTTCCACGAATCTCATGGGCATAATACCAATGAATGCCATCATCTGCAGGACTTAATTGAAGAACACATCAGAAGAAAGAGACTGGAACACTATGTAAAAGGTCAGAATAGGACTCCAGCTCCTGCCAATGAGAACCCAAGGCTACCCCTCTCAGAAACAGGAGAGGGAAATCGCAACACCAGCAGCTCCAGTCAAGAGAAGATAGTGGTCCATACCATATCGGGAGGACCACACATAGCCAATAGAAACTGGACAGAGGTGGAAAGATACGGAAAGTAACTTAAAAACAATGAAGGTTGCGTTAATTCTGTTATGGAAGAACGCCACCTGAAGCGAAAAGTGAATGATGACATTACATTCAATAGGCGTGACCTAGAGGGAAGGCATTACCCTCACATGGATCCTATGGTCATCTCTGCCTGGTTCGGTCCAGCCGAAGTTTTTCGAATTCTAGTAGACACTGGAAGCTCAGTAAATATCCTATTCAAGCATGCTTTCGACAGAATGAAGCTGTCAATGAAGGATGTGTCCCCCTGCCACAAACCACTACACGGTTTCACTGGAGATGCGAAGATGCCCCTCGGGCAACTGGACCTCTTTGTTGAAATAGGAACTCACCCCCGCTCCATTGTATGGAAACAAACATTTGTGCTAATAGATAACCACTCGGCCTACAACGCCTTTTTAGAAAGACTAGCCTTGTCTGACTTCCAAATTGTCCTAGCCCCGTGGTGCCTGAAGATGAAATTTTCAACAGACAATGGAATAGGGGAAGTAGAGGGAGATCAAGACGCCACTCATGATTGTTATGTAACTGAACTTCGCAATAACCGCAGGAAGGATAAAGAGAAAAATGCAGAGACTACTCTCTGCATGAAAAACTTGGAAGCATAGAAACTAAAGAAAGCCCCTCCTCTTCGATATACCAGTGATTCTTTCAATGAATTAGACCCCAGGGACAAAGAGGAGGAGGCCACCGCCGAGCCTGCAGAGGCTATGGAGTTTGTATCTGTAGATAAACATGACTCAAGTAGGCTGTTGAAAATCGGATCTCAGCTAAGAGCGGAATTGAAGGATCAACTCATTGATTTTCTCAGCCACAACTTGGATGTATTTGCATGGACGCACGCTGACATGACTGGAATCTCCCTAGATGTAGCATGCCACGCACTAAACATCGATCCTACCAATGTGCCAGTAAAGCAGAAAAAGAGAAGTATGGGGGCAGAATGATCAGTAGCCCTCGATGAAGAAGTAAAGAACCTACTTGCCAATAACTTCATACGAGAAGCCATCTACCCAGAGTGGATCGCTAACCCCGTACTAGTAAAGAAGGCTAATGGGAAGTGGCGAACATGCATTGACTTCTCCAACTTAAATGACACTTGCCCGAAGGATTGCTTCCCACTCCCCCGAATCGATCAACTTGTGGACAGCACAGCCGGGCATGAACTCTTGTCTTTTATGGACGCATACTCAGGATATAACCAAAATCCTATGCATGCTCCCGATCAAGACCACACTAGTTTCATCACTGACCGGGGATTGTACTGCTACAGAGTAATGCCTTTTGGACTTAAAAATGCCGGAGCTACTTATCAGCGCCTCGTCAACAAGATATTCGCGGAACTAATAGGACGAACTATGGAAGTTTATGTGGACGACATGCTAGTAAAGTCAAGGAAAGCCGACGATCACGTAAGCCACCTAGGCGAGATGTTTCAGGTACTTCGCCAATATGGAATGAAGCTGAATCCTCTAAAGTGCTCCTTCGGAGTATCATCTGGAAGTTCTTGAGATTCATCGTCCATGCCAGAGGAATTGAAGCAAGCCCCGAACAAGTCTGTGCCCTGAAAGATATCAGGATACCTTCCACTTGAAGAGAAATGCAAAGCCTAAATGGGAAGGTAGCCGCCCTAAGCAGATTCATCTTTAAAGCGACTAACAAGTGCGTCCCCTTCTTCAAGGCTCTAAAGAAAGACAAAGGAAAGTTCGAATGGACTGACGAATGCTTAACAGCCATCCTTAACCTAATCGAACACCTCCAGAGACCACCAGTACTCTCAACTTCAAACGAAGGCGAAGAGCTATACTTATATCTTGTTGTGTCATCTCATGCTCTAAGCGCCGCTTTGGTAAGAGAAGACAACCGCGCGCAACGGCCAGTATACTTTGTAAGCAAGAGGTTAACGGGGGCAGAAGCCAGATATCTTAAACTTGAGAAGCTAGCATATTGTTTACTAATCACGTCACGGAAACCGTGACACTATTTCCAATCTCATTCCATCAGAGTTCTAACCGATCAACCGCTAAGGCAGGTACTCCATCGTCCCGACACTTCTGGACGACTACTTAAGTGGTGCATTGAACTGAGTCAATATGATATCACCTATCATCCTTGCACCGCCATCAAGGGACAAGCCATGGCCGATTTCATTGCCGAATTCACTACCAACCAAGGTAAGGAGCAATCTGAAATAGCAAAAGACATTAAGTGGAATCTCTTTGTGGATGGAGCATCAAACGAACAAGGGCTCGGGGGCAGGTATTGTAATAATCACTCCCAGGGGAAGGAAGCTACACTATGCTCTAAGGTTGGAATTCGCTGCCACCAACAACGATGTAGAGTATGAAGCAGTAATAGCTGGATTAGAACTTGCCTTATAGATTAGAGTCAGTTCTTTATGTCTTCATAGTGGTTCTCAACTTATTGTAAGCCAAATACTAGGAGAATTTCAGACTCGAGGAGAACGACACACATCATATCTAAAGAAGACCAAGCTGCTACTCGATTAATTGGATCACTATTTAATCAAACACATCACTCGAGAAGAGAACCAAGAGGCCGACGAGCTGGCAAAGCAAGCTAGCATGAAAGGCGGCACCATTTCCGGAACAGTAGCCATCTCAAGGCAACTAACCCCAAATTTCGGGCAAGTGAATCTGATAGCTGCAATCGAAGAGGAAACTTGGATGACTCCCATCCGAAAATACTTACAAGATGGCACACTGCCCGACGAGCGTAACGAAGTCAAGAAAGTCTTGAGGAAAGCTTCCCGCTATACAGTATAAGAAGGCATCCTCTATCGGCGCGGCTTCTCTAATTCCTTATTAAGGTGTGTTGCTGGAAGGGAAGCCAAGGAAATCTTATCCAACATCCATCAACGAAGCTGCGGAGATCACACTGGAGGGCAGACTCTGGCAAAGAAGATACTCCGATACGGATATTTCTGGCCCACCTTAAACAAAGACGCCTTAGACTTCATCAAAAAATGTGACAGATGTCAGAAATTTGCTAAGAATCCTTGACTACCAACAAGTGAGATTACTCGAATGACTAGCCCTTGGCCCTTTGCAGTATGGGGAATTGACTTGATTGGCGAACTGCCAGTGCACCGAGACGGAGCCAAATATGCTATAGTGGCAGTCGACTATTTCACCAAATGGGTGGAAGCGGAACCTCTAAATAAAATATCTTCGGAAAAAGTTATTAGCTTCTTGATCAAAAATGTTCTATGCAGGTACGGAGTTCCGCTCAAAATCATATCGGATAATGGACCACAGTTTGACAGCGAGGAGTTCGCCGACTGGTGCCAAGAGCATGGAATTTGCAAGAGCTTCTCATCTGTAGCTTATCCCCAGGAAAACGGACAAGTCGAAGCTGTCAACAAAATTCTCAAAACTCTAATCAAGACGAAACTTAAAAAGTCAAAAGGCGCTTGGGTGGATGAACTTCCTAGGGCACTTTGGGCCTACCGCACATCTTTCAGAACACCAACCGGGCATACTCCTTTCTCTATGGCATACGGATCGGAGACCATGCTTCCAGTCGAAACTATAGTGCCTTCCCACCGTAGGATCCACTATAGCCCAGAAGAGAACGAAGAACTCCTTCACATGTCTTTGGATCTAATTGAAGAGAGAAGAAACGATGCAGCGCTCAAAGCAGCAGCTCACAAGCAAAAGGTGGCAGCGCAATACAACTCCAAAGTCAAGCATCGTAGCTTACTAGAAGGAGATCTTGCCCTCAAGCAAATCTTCTCGCACCCCGGTGCACTAGATCCAATCTGGGATGGACCATATGCAATTCTTAAAGATCTCCACAACGATGCTTATATTTTGTCAACAGTGGACGGAGAGGTGTTCCAGAGGGCATGGAACATCCAACACATTCGTCGATACTTTTCTTAACTTGTACTGCCCATATGAAGTGAATTAACGAAGAGAATCAGTGGACGTAGGCATTTTCGTGCCGAACCACTTTAAAAACTTGTCTCTTTTTTAACTTGTTCCTTTATATCTTGTCTGCCTGTTAACTTTATCCTATTCTATTGAACAAAATCCTGTGTAATGGCATTTCCATTCAAGACACATCATGGCGCAACTTCACCTGGACAAGACCTAACAGGTATTATACGAATCTATGCCCTCGCCAATGAGACACTTTTGCTCCAGCATCCCTCTGCTGCGGGTTAACTCATTGCTCGCGATCGGCCCTTAAAGCCAACTGTATTGAGCCAATTATAAGCCACCGACAAGGCCGACTATAGCCGAGGCAGCTCATTACGGCGTTCGGCTCGCCGGCAACTGTGACCCTACTTTAAGCCCCAACATAAGATATGGCCAGCCAGGGGTAGTTCACAGTTGACGATCGGCACCCACGCTAGCCGGCCACGGCAAATCGAATAATACCCACGATTACGGGCCATAATGGCCGGGTAGTTACTGTGCGCGATCTCGGCTCCGAGTGTCTTAAGTACGGCTGTGGTAAAAAAGAGAAACTCCCCGCGGAGGCGTAAGATGGGTGACAAGTGTCTCCAAGACCCACAACTAGGGAAAGTGACTACAAAACCCGTTTGCCACGAACTTAAGCACATCGCAGGCCTTCCATGATTGGAAGTTTTACTATTTCTTATATTTCTATTTTTGTTTAAAAGCTTTCCTCTTATCCTCTATAACGATCCCTAAAGTACAGGACACAAAATAGGAGATGCTCGCTAATGGAATAAGAACTCACAACTGGATGACAGGTCACTCAGCTGCATTCCATGCTCAGTCATACAAGACATTCAAAGCAACCGTCTACGACTAAAACATGAAGGGCGGTAATTTCTTCTTTTATATATGAATACGTAGCTGTAATTTATTCGCACATCACACTAACATTGCAAGATATGAAATTATATTTTAAGCAAGAACTTGACATCAAACACAATTGAATCACAGGAATGTGCACAGCTATATTTCTTATGCAACACACCAAAATAACGATAGCATTCAAATATGACAGAATCAGCTTAAGTTAAAAATCACTGGCCAAGAATAAAGTCTCTCGTTACGAATAACATAATTACAGCCTAAAAGTTACATTAATAGCAATGTCAAGTAAACTAAAAGATATCCAGATCAAGCCAAGAAGTCAGCTGCATCGGAGCTTCACCTCTATCCTACTGGCCCTCCGAGATCTACTTAACCGCAGGATTGGAACTCTCAACATGTTGACCAGAGGAAGTTGGTGCTTCAGAGGTTCCGCCTTCTAATTCAGGAGAAGAATCCATTAAATAAACAATAAGCAATCAAGTTACGAAAAGCTAAAAGAGAAGACTTACCCGCATCTGCTCCTTGATCATCATCCTCTAACTGCACACCTACCTCCTCAACAGTAAGCAGCCACATACCCTCCTTCACCGCGCTTTCTCCTCCTTGGTGAATTGAGTCATAACCACGTCCATTCTGAAGGCCACACCACCCTCCTTATCCGCATCGGCCTTAGCCTCCTCCAGGGCCCTGAGATAAATCCTGGCCATGACTCGAGGATAATCATCCATCCAAGATAAGTTGCCCTGTTTCTAGGTGCGAAAGTATATATCCTAAAGCATCTCATCCATTATCCCCTCATTCTCCTCGAACTCCCTTATTCGGTCCTCAGAAGCCAACATCTTTGCAGTGGCAGCATCCCTCTCCGATTGGTATCGTAAGCTGTCAGCCTGAAAGGATTTTCTCATCGCCTCCATCTCCTCCTTCAGCTTGGTTTGAGCAAGCTCTACGGCTTCAAGTTTCTCGGATAACTCCTGCACCCGCTCGAGATCCGCTTTCCAAACCTCATCCACCGTTGCAATAGCCATACCAATCTGTTCCATACAAACAGCCTACATTTTCCGTAACTCTGCCCTGCTGGCCTCTTCCATGGTTTTCTTTAATTGCCTAGAAGCGGCCTCATGTTGAGAGATCTAAATGGCCTGATCAGCGAGTTGTTTGGCCTGGTTGGAAACCATTAATCGCAGTCGAATGTTAGCACTTCCGATTTCTTCTCCAGCCTTGACCAGTCAGGCATGATGCCCCATCAGCTTCCTGGTTTCCTCAGCAACCTGGTCAATGTTTGCCTTAGCTTCGTCCCCCAAAGTTACGACCCGAGTGGTAAGCAAATCAAGGTCCAGGGACTTATCTTCATCCAATACCCTTACCATAGGATTACGGGGAAGAAGTTGCTCACCGGTAGCCTCATCAAAGGTAATATCACAAGAACCCGGATCCAGATCCGGATGACCTGCAAACGGATTACGAGCCAAGCTGGGATGGCATATCTGGGTAACGGTAGGGTTTTCAGACGGGTGCGGAGGAGGTACAAATTCAGTATTCTTCTTCGTGGTCTCCCGAAGAGGCTGAGTTGGGGATTGAGGACTAGGTGAGGGTTCAGACAAGGAACGACTCCTCTTCTTCCTTTGGATATCCTCCTCGATAACTCCAAGAAGAGGGCGGTAGCCGACTACGTCTCCAGCGCGGTTAGTCGGAGGCTTTGGTTTAGTAGAAGCCTTGAGAAGTTTGTATTGTTCAAGACGGTGCCGAACATCTGATGTCTTGGCCACCTTACCCGCTTCTGTGATAAAACTCAAGTGTTACAAGCATACATTGAGCTATAATTCAAGAAATTTATCAAGTTAAGAAGAGTAAAGAGACGCTTTTGTTATACAAACCCTGGGGAGGAGTAGGATATTGCAATAAGTCCTGGATCTCATTCCAGGACGGGAGCTGACCATAAAATATTCCTAAATCCTTATCATAAACGGAGTCGGCAGGAGTCAAAAATTCAACTTGAATCACAGGAATTGCCTTAGCTGAAGCGCTCTTAGAAGATGAATCGGCGCCGGTCCCGGCCTTTTCAGCTTTCTTAGGCTTCTCCACTAAAGCCGATCCTTCCTCCAACCCTTCAAAAGCTTGGCGGAAAGCGTCATCTGTCCACTCCTGGATCACATCTGCTTGCTCAGAAGACAAAGTCCTACTGCCATCACCACTCCTTCTGTCGCCACCATCATCGCTATGACCATCGCCATCACCTTCTCTACCGCTTCCACTCTCCGCCTCACCTCCTTCATCCTCGCCTCTTTTCTCCTCCGGGACATCTGGACATGCGCTGGGGGAGGGACCATCGGACTTCTTAAGTTTCTTCCCCCCGGCAATTGGATGTTTCGAAAAGGGTTTCCTTTTGCCGCTCTTCGCTGTAGCCCCTCCTTTAGCTTTGGCGGCCCTCTCCTCAGCTGTGTCTCTTTGCTTGACCACAGACTGGCGTGGCAGAATCAAGTTGAGCCCCAAAAGAGTAGCATTCCTGATCAAATAAGAAGCTGCCCTCTTTTTTTCGGAATGGCTTCTATTTCTGCAGCCATCTGAACCAGACGATCGTTCTCTACAACTGCAAAGCCACCTGTCGCCCGCAAGAAACAAAGCACATAAGGAGGAGCATTGCAGTCAGGACGGAAATTATAAATGAGATTCAACTTACAGCCAGAGGTGAAGCGGTGGAAAGAAACAGAGTCATCCCTGATAAAGAACCATTCCTTCTTGAACATGCTAAATTTTGAATATAAGTCCAGGACCGGCTTGAAAGACACGGCCGATTCTAAGATAATATATGGAGACCCCTTCTTGTAGCCTCTCAAGTTGTACAGGTACCGAATTTACCGGTTGGAAGGGAGATGCCCGTATTTTCTCTAGAAGATAATAAACAGACTCACCAAGATGGCATAAGAGTTGGCTGAAGCTGGAAAGGGGCCACCTTCAAGTATGTGATGAAGCTGACGATCCAAGTATTGATCGGAGGAATGGCACCGCACATGCAGTGATACCTACTATAAGAAAAATATCTTTCAGGGGGGTTATACGGCATCACTCCTTTCCCTGGCAACATCATATGCGCTCTGTCAATCCCAAAGGATCTAGATATAACGTCAAGCTGTTCGTCTTTGAGGGAGCTGGGAAAGCAGTCAGGCGGTGAGTTCAAAAGATTCTGAGGACAATACCCATCTACTAATGATCTCGGGGATGGTCCATGTCGTTCTGGCTCTGACTGAACTGGGGGCACTATGGAGGACTCCCCTTTGTCCTTGGATTTCTTCTTGTCAGAATGAGTTTCTATTTTATGAGACATTATCTGCAACACAAAAAAACACATCGTTAGAACAAGGGATGTAGACAAACAAGTACCTAAGGCCTGGAATCTCATTCATAATTCAAAACATAAAAGCTCAATCGGTAGTTCGAGGCCAGAGTCCATTCGGCACTCGTACTCCCCAAGTGTATTCGGTAGTTTAGGGCCAAGGTCCATTCGGCATTCGAACTACCCAAGTGCATTCGGTAGTTCGGGGCCAAGGTCCATTCGGCACTCGTACTCCCCAAGTGCATTCGGTAGTTCGAGGCGAAAGTCCAATCGGCACTCATACTCTCCGGACTCATTCGGTAGTTCAAGCATAAAGTTTATTCGGTAGAAGAAAATCTCACCTGGTCCGGCAGTCAAGTCTGGTTCGGTACTTGATTGATTCGGCTATTTCGAACGATGAAGGGCGACAGAGGCGTGAAGCCCATACTTATAGGCAAACGTAGGATGACCGGACCAACCGGTTCGGCACTTGGGCCGAATGAGGGTGTCCAAGTTGAGGAAAAAAAAGCGCGGCATACACCGGCATATGCCCCACTTTGGGGGGCAAATGTTGGGCGTGTTCTCACCCAGAAGACCGAACCAACTCGAACCAAAGCGAATGCTACCGACCAACCCACCCACCACCGAACCGGAGCCACCGGACCAAAAAACCACCGAACCAAAACCACTCCAAAGAACTACCGAACCAAAACCACTCCAAAGAACTACCGAACCAAAACCACTCCAACCACCACCGGTCCAATGCTACCGAATCAAGGCAAAGAAGGCACCACCGAACCAAGATAAGGGAGGCACCAAAGAACCAAGACTACCGGACCAGAACTCAACCCACCTACCGTCGGTCCAATCAACGCTCCACCAACTACCGAACCAAAGCACTACCGAACCAACATTGCCAGGCCAGATCACGTCATCCCAGGCCCACCAGCAGCTATATACATCCATGACTCCTACCCCCCGCCTCACTCTATAAATAGAGGGGTATGGGTACAACAATGGGGGACAAGTTTGAGAGCTCAAGCACGGACAGAACTTTCAAACAACTTTCATACACTTGTAATCAAAGCTTTGTACTTGTAATCTGAACGGTGAAAGAGAATAACATATGAAGTGGACGTAGGCACATTCTGGCCGAACCAATATAAATCTGTGTGTCTTTTACAGTTTAGTCCCTGCTTTTTACATTTTGCATAAATCACCCAAATTACGAAGAACAACGTAAAATCGACTAAATCATACGACTTGGAGGTGTTTGCCCATTTTTTGTGCAAACACAAGGGCTTCTTCGGAAGTGCCTTCGGTTCTGTTCGAACCCGGGACAGACTTGTATGGTTGTATGTCTAACACTACACTTGAGATATAAAGCAGATTTCTTTCAAATACATATCTGTTGGTGGCGGAGAATTTATTCTCTTAGCTTAACACCCTTCTCTGAGACGTACGAGCTCAGAGGTTATGTAGTTGAAGGTTATCAGCGATATATTCCCAATTTGGTAGTGTGGCGTGCTAAGTGCTGCTGTGTGTTGATGATCATTCGTTGATCATTTGTGATCAAAGCATGGCTTTGGTATAAAGCGTAGCTTTGTGGACGAGAATGCATCAGGACCTCACACCCCAGAAATGGTCAAAACAAGAAAGATGCGGCAAGGTTATGAGGGTCGCGCCCTTTAGGGTGTGTCATTTCCTTCTGGTAAAGGGTGGTATCATGGTATGGAGCCCAGATATTTACCTATGTGGTGGGCTTCAATCTCATTTCTACGTGGTTGTTGCTTTGTGGTTTAGAGGTGCCTCGGATAAAGGTCCCAAAGGACCGGGGGATGGCATGCTTGTGTAGTAGTTACCTAGTTATAGAGGTAACCGGCCTTGTGTTGGCAGAGAGCTAGTTAAGTTCTCGGGATGTCCCGCCAGAGGCGTACCCATGGACAGTGGGAAGTTCCTTAGCCCGACCATTTGTTGGAAATCCAAACAAAACAACATGAGCCCTTTACAATTGCAGTTGTATAACCTGCCTCCTTAGGAGGTAGCTATAGCAGGCATAATATAATGGTACCTATGCTGGCTAAGATTAATATTATACTTTCGAAATGTTTTCCACTATGCACTAATAATAATATCAAAGGATTTTTCTCGTATCAAGCATGTTTGACTATCATCAGGAGAAATCTCCTCCAATTCCGCGTTTGTATTGTGTGTGTAGCGGGAGCCTTATGGTAGTTTCATTTTCCAAAAAGCATTGTGGATTTCTCTTAAATTCTCTTGTTGTCTGTTTTAAGGATAAATTGTTTTTATTACTCACACCAGTCCCACGACTGACCCGGAGTTTATTATTCCTTTTCTAAACTCTGGGTGCCCATAATTTTCCACACGGGCAGTTTAGAGTTGGGTTTTTCAGATAGTCAGGTCCAGTAGATTATCTGGAGTAAGTCCAGTCTTCGGATTACGACTGCACTTTCTTATCGTTGTGAATTGTGATGTTGGTTCGAGCTAGCTTTGGATTGTATCAATGTTGTGTATATTGATATTCTTTTTCTTCCGCTGTGTTATATTTAATGGTGTTATAAGCTCCGGCGAACCAGATTTGACGTTTGGATCTGCGGCATTTGAATACGAGTGTCGTATTCGGTGCCGATTTTCGAAGGTCGAGTCAGGGCCGTTATATTTTCTATTAAAATAAAACTTTAAAATTTGATGAAAAATTACTTCCTACAAAATTTTCCCATATTTGAAGCTCAATATAAGGGGTTATTGTTTCAATATATTAAACAGACTTCAACTTCTGTATTTTTCCAAAAATCTCAAACACTAATGTTTTTAACATTTTGGGAAAACGTTTCAAATAATTTAAAATTTTTAACTGTAGTACTTAAGTACAACATAACTTATATAAACCTAACTACATCTAACAATTCTATAATGCCTCGATTACGCCTTCTCAACATCACATTATTTTCTATGGACCAAAGAATACTGGTCTTCTTTTTATTCATCCATATTCCTAAATGTGATGGATTTAATTTTTATCTCAATTATTGTAATCTTAGCATTTCTTTAACTCATAGCTATTTACATGTTAAGGGATAAGCCAACTACTACGTTTGTTGGTGCATAAATAAATTATAATAAAAGCAATATAAAATTTCAAATGCGCTCTCTCATATGTCCTAATTTAGTAGGAATCACCTAGTCTGAGTTTTGATGCCAAATGAAACAACCCACCATCTAGGATGCCTTGATTCATGCATTACATAACATTGACACCACGGTTGTCATTAACGAGGATCTTTTTGAGGTAAAACATAAAACAAATCACTTTTTAATTTTTAGTTACATCATTTATATTATGATCTACGACCATAAGAGATGAGTTACTATTTCTTATTAATATATACTCTAATAGATGAGTCTTACTCACCGATTAGCCGTGCATCCTCTCCGATGTGATATAGGTATCATTTTCCTTTACTGTCTAGAATTTTGTGCCTTTAAAACTCTAAAGTTTCTAAAAAGCTAGATTTATTTACATAGCCCTCTTCGCGGTGACTAGTTTTATATATTAATTTATTTAGTTTGGATTGATTTGGAGAATCATTGAAGAACATAATATAGATTTATGATAAGATTTTTATATTAAAATAGGATTAGGAAATATGGTTTGCACTTATATTTATTAGTTGGGAATAACACATATTTAGCTTAAATACTAATAAATATATTACAAAAATGCCACTGGATTTGACTTCTTTGAATTTCTAGCCATTTTAACCAAATCTAGCAAGTTATATATGTTTTTTGATTGTAAATAGCATTCTGTAGACAATAGGATAGGTCCTAAAACCTAATTCTAGTTTCTATAGAAATTTTATCTTTTAGCCTTTATATAAAATTACAATTTTACTCTTTTAATTTAATTAATTATGTAAAATTATAGGTTTTATATGTTTGTTGTTGTATTATATAATACCCCCAAAGTTTTTGCAACTATAATCTTGAAATTTAATTAAGGATTATAATGGCAACACTTTCCCTTAGATATAAAATAGCGAAACGCCAATATCACCTTTTTAATTGCATGTGGACTCATATTTATAGGTATAGTAAGTTGATATTAGGCCTTGTAATCCTCGATCTTTGATGTTGATCCATTAAAAACATAAAAGCTTGAGATCCAAGAGAAAAGAATAGAAATTGTATCAGATTTGACTATATATATGGATCGGTACCAATCTAGGGACTTATATGTTTGTCCTTCCACTTCTTAGCATATTCATGTTTGTTTTGAGCATTGTTCTTCCTTTATGCTCCCAAGACAAGGTCTTCAACATATTCACTAAAAATGATAGGATTTGGGATGATATGATGGAGTAGTACCAATTCATCTATGGATCTATACCAATCTGTGGACTTAGGTAAAAAAGCCCCTTTTCTTCTTGGTATACTTCATATTCAATTGTCTTTGGGTCTATCATCCAATCGTTCATCATTTTAATGTATAAAAGAATCTTTGCTTGTGAAGTGGCTTACCCCTCAAAGTCGGTTTCTATGAATACAAAGTTTGCTTTGTTGGAAGGAAAGGGACCAAATCCTAAAGTGAGAAGACGTTTCCATTACTCATACCATTTCCATGGAGCATCATGTTTTCAGAACACTTCGTTTTCACATTGATTCACCTCACTCAGTAGATAATTTTATGTAAATTTGCAGTTTAGAAAACTTGTTATTTTCAACGAAAATATCATCAATCTATATATTAGTCGATGACCATAGATTTCAAGTTCTCTTCATCACTGAAAATTGTATATGCTCAAAACTTAGTTAAAATTTTCATTTTGGCTCCATTCTGTCATCACTATAATTTCCTTCTTTCTACCTTCATGCGATCTAGGATTTTCTAGCTTCTTCAAATCCAAGACGTCATCTCCAAGTTCAGATCGATCTTTACTGATCTAAGAGGTAAGGCACTTACCCTGCCTTGTCTTACATGTTTCCCTACATTGCCTTAGTTGACATCGTATGTTTGTACCAACAATAGTAAAAAACACCCAGTAATAGCTTTTGTAGAGAAAAAAATGAAGAGAGGTAAAATTAAACCGAGTAGATGAATTATCAAGCAATAGAGAATAAGCTATAACTAGAGACATAGAAATTTATAGTAGTTCAACATTATAAGCTTACATCCACTTTGAAGGTTATCCTTTATTAATCTCTTGTGAATCTGATTACAATAGTAAAACAAAGCTAACACGATTACAATGGAGTCTAGAGTAACAAGCAGTATAAAGATCCTGAAAATGAACCAATAGATCTTTATTTATAAGGTAAGATGATGGGATGTTTTGCTAAGATTTTGGTAGAAGGTTCTCTAGGTCCATAGGGGCCCACCATAACGATCGGTGGCCCTAACTCAATATTTGGAAACGATTAGCTATAGTTATGTCGATCATTATCTTTGGTCTCCAATGATATGCGATCATCTTTAGAGGGTCCCACAAGCGTATTGAACTTGCTTCTAAAATATGAAGTTATTCTAAGTTGTAGATCGCGAGATATGGATCAACCTTTGTCACATTTGGAACATTCACCGAGCTGCACCGATCATTATGAAGAATCGATATAAAATGATCGGTATAAAATGATAAACATTCATTGAACCTCAAGATTTTGACCTATGATCGTTTTTATGGGCATCATTCTTCAATATACTGATGCATTGAAAGTTTCAAGTGAATTAGCCTTGGGGATTTTGAGATATCGATCGATCTTCATTGATTTGAGCTGTGATATGGATCGTTCTCGATCGATCCATATGGATTGTTATTTTGACCATAAATCGAGTGTATGAATTTCGATCATCTTGAAATTTGAAATGTAATTTCATGGGGCTATGCTAATTACTCTATACTGATTGCACCTCGATTGGGACCTGGTCCGGACCTGCCCAACCATTGTCCATAGTATTGTTTATAGTTGATTCTTAAGGCCGATAACTATCCATCCCTAACCAAGTCGATGATATCATGACCTTGCCAAAAAGCAGGATAACATTTGTCCCTAAAGTACTTCTTGTTTCGAATATGATGTGCTTTGAATCATCGCAAGCCAGAATCGTCATAAAGAAATCCATCCGGTTAATCAAATAGTCGTTATCCTTCTATTGAGTTGTTTTCCCGTTGAAGGTCGTAATTTCCTTATTCGTCGTGATGATTGGTCGATTCCCGATAGTACAAAAACAGGTTCACAACTTATCAATCATCTTGTTTTGTTTCTGGCGATTTTGAAGCTTCAATAACTTGGTTTTAATTTTTCTACGGTCGATTTCAGGTGACCATTCAATTTTTATTGATTTCAGGGAATTGAATTATGAAACGCATACTAGCATGTATACGTATTTGTACCTGACTCCGATCATGGTTACACGTTCGCGGGTCATTTTCAAGTTTTGAATTTTTTTTAAACAATCCCTGCCGATTGTTATTTTTATTTATATATACATTTCTATGAAATATTATCACTACCGATCGTTATTCTCATTCCTATTCCCCATCTCCTCTTCGTATTCCCCTTCTCTCTTTTTCTTCTTCTTTTTGTCCGATCATTCACTGGCTTGCTGGATTTTGGATCGCGTTAAAATGATCGGCTTAAGCCTGAGTGGAACAATCGATATAAAGCATGCAATCTGATCGATTGTGACATCAAATTGGAAAGGAATGATCGGCATGTGCTCTTCATATATAAGCCCCCAAACTTAGTTATTTCCTTTACTTCCCTCATTGGCTTCATATCGTTTCTATCTGAGATTAAACGAGAAAATTGCTCCATCTTCTTTTCTTACCGATCCAAGAATGATCTGATCTTCTAAACCAATCTCTCCTCACAAATTATTATCATTCTAATTCCTCTAGGTCTCACTCAAATTCGAATCCATTTCTCTTCTTCTAACTTTAATTTAAGTAGGTCAATCCATATACACTTTGTGATTTGAGTATGAGACTTTGGGTATCATGATTTTTTGTTGGTTAGTTCAGTTAGGGAAGTCGCTCGATCTGAATCTAGTTAGCGAGGATGATAATTGTAAAAAATTAAATTGTTGAGTAAAGAAAATGATACAAATCAATGCATGATGATCATTCTTAGAAGATCGGTAAAACTTGGACTTAGACGACTTTGGAGTAGGTGATGGTGATGATGTACCGATCATTATGGGGTGGCGTTGAAATTTGGGTGTTTAATGATCGTCTATGAATGATAGGTGATGATTTAGAGATGGAGGGTTTTGAGGTGGAAAGGATAGAGTTGTGCGATCGGTTGATGGCATGGATATAACGATTGGTATGGAAGGTTATGGAGAATGATTGATGAACATGGACAATTGTAAATGATCGGCAGTCGCTGAGTTAAGGAACGATCGGTAGGAATGTAGTGACTGAACGATTGGACTATTGGGTGATGCAAACGATCGGATGAAACGAATTGGGTGAATGATTGGCATGTTTGATTAGGTTGAACGGTCGATTGTCAGCTATCAAAATCCAAAAATGAAATCCAAACAAATGAATTTGAGTTTAAAGATGAGCTTCAGCTTTGTATACTTAATTAAATATATATGACCCATATGTGATTTGAACTGCATAACCGGTAATATATGACATCAGAACTTTGACATGAACCAATGCCTTTGACCACTCTCTTGAAGCTCATCCTTGATCTGAACATAAAATTGAACTTCTACTTTCTGATAATCAATCATGTAACTTAAACTACATCATTCCCTAATGACATAGAGTAATAGCCGAGACGTTCAGGAATGATGGTCTCTTTTGTTGAACCTCAAAGTCTCGTCGTCTTTTCCATCTTTAGTTTTGTAAAACTTATTACAACATTACATACCACTTTAACATACCCTACTAGCACACATTATGCACTGGGGTGCAGTTTACTTTATATTATCATAATCTTTACTAAGTTTAATAGCAATATAATCTAGACATTCTGGGAGTCTTGTAGATATGTCAACTGGATCATCTTCTCAAGGGATAATCCTAACATGGAATCAAGTTTTGCAACTGAGTCTGATAGTCCATCCTCTAGTCATTATTCAGAACAATCGGAAATCCTATGCCCTCAATTTGATCATTCTGATGTAGTTCTCATTCTTTCTCCAGAAGTTATCGATCCTGCTCTTGACACTCTAGAGGATGCAGTTATTCTGGAGAATCCTACGGATTTCGTAGTCTCTAAAATTAGGGAAGATACTCTTCGCCAAATCTATGTAAGGCATGGAATTCCCTTTGATGATGTGTTGGTTCCATCGTGGAATGGTAGGGCTCATAGACCCCCAAATGGATATACGATGTGCAAAAAGTTCATGTGTTAGACCAGATGCATCTCGCCATTTAACTCATACATCCACGAAATTCTCTATTATTTAAGGATAGCTTCGGCGCAGTTTCATCCAAACGGCTATGCTCTTCTTAATTGTACTTATATGGTATTTATGGAGTTCTCACATCGTTCTCTAACCATCAATGACATTCGGTTCATATTCTCTTTCAAGCGATGGATAGAGAGTCTTTCGCTTACACTTCTTGAGTCGGTGAAGAGGCGTCAAATTCTAACTAGTGCATGGAGCAAATTAAGCGCGTTTAAAAGCTAGTGGTTCTTCATCCGTTGTTCGCCCGGTTTCACTCGATAATGACTGGAAAGACATAAGTGTTATCCTCTGTCTTTATATTAGCATGGAAAATCGATACTCAGTTTTTATTCCTGATTAAATAATTCCTTCTACAGGCACTATCACTCGGTCCGGCGGTAATCTTTATGACGAGGCGTTCAAAACTCTAAAAAATGCATTACTTGAAGATAGGAATGTTGAATATTTTCTCATGGATGAACACCTTTTTAATTTTTGGTTGATAGAAGAAGGCCTCAGCAAGGGGCTAACTAAAGTCCTCAAATTGTTGGGATAAGACCATGGGCTATAGTCAATCAAAGGGACAATTGAATCAATTCTGCCGTGCACCCAGCCATGGGCGCTCATGAATTTATTGGTACTGATGCCGAAGGAGACAAAGGCGATGTGCCCAATCGTAATAATGGTGAATCTGTCTTGGAGTCGAAGTCAGATCCTCATAGACCTCACAACCCTAGGTTCCAGATAGTAGAAAAAAGAAAACATTTGTTTTTAAATTTCCAATTTTATTTTCTGATCAACTCAAGTCATCGTCGGCTCCTAATTTTGTTTAAGATGAATCTTCTTCTCAACCATCAGAATGTTTAAGTTTGCTGCTTGATTTTTTGTCAGGTTTACCAATACTGCATGACCTTGACGCTTTCCACTTTACTGATGTGAGCATCGAGGGATTAGAATCTCCCACTAGAACTGGCACTGAGATTCCAACTTCTAAAGGAGCAGTTATTCCAATGAGAAAAGCTCCTGCACCTAGTTTGTTAGGGGGTAACATAAGGATACTTGCACACACTTGCACCCCTCAACGTTGCATTATGCTTGACTTGTACCTTTTAATTCTTAAAGGTCATTGACTTCTATTTTCCTTTGCAGAAATGATGGTGAATAAAAGGAACATGTTTGATACCCTTTGGGATATACACAACCAATTATCTGGTTCCCACTTTAGCTTTTACCGTCAACGTGGTAGTTGAGAGTATTATAATTCCAGTAATCGCTCTGGTTGGGACCGGGGTCATTAGGATAGAGGTGATATGGGTAAGCCATCCCAAGATAAGCATGATCGAAATCCCGCCCTCCAAAGGGTTTCGATAAGCCAAATGATCACCTAGATCTACCTATCAATCCCTCTCGTGGTCCCCCTCCCATTTTAGTTCCTCCACAGCCTCTGGTGCCTTCTCACTCTCAACGGTCCAGTGATTGTTGTCACTATAGGGAACATGTTGCTACCCAAAGACCCGACAAGGAAAGTACTAAAGTCAAAACCGCTACTGCAGATCCTATGTCAATCCAGCTACTCGCATGGCACACAATTTTGAGAAGAGTTTCCAAATCTATATTTTGAAGGGTTCCTTTTCACACATAATCTGAAGAGGATCCCAGATCATGTTCAGAAAATGACTACCGACTTCATCACTAATGTCCATATGCAGTACTATGAATGGATGAAGGCAGCGGAGGAAATGTCGAAAGTATCTTTCGAGGACGCAGTGGAAATTAAAAAGTTAAAATGCCAGGAAGCTCAAAATAAAAATATTATCGATACCTTGACAAATGAGTTAGAGGTTTCTAGGACCTCCCTAGTAGAGGCCGAGGGAAACGCTAATGATGCTGTTAAATCCATGAAGGAGGTGAAATCCAGTAATCTTGATATGGTCAAGGTGTTGCATTATTGAAATCAAGAAATAGCACCCGAGAGGGATACAGCTCAAAGTAATGAATATGCAGCCTTAAAGGAGATAGCAGAACTCGAGGCTAATCTCGAGTAAGAAAACAAGGAGAAAGATGATGCTCGGAAAATCACTCAAGATCTTGTGAGCAACTGTTAAATGTTAGACTTGAGAGAGATACGACCATTGAAAGGGCCAAAGATGTTGATGCACTTTTTCAACGTGAAGCAAAAGCTACCAAGGATAAGGTTAGGGAGGAGATAATGAAAGAGCTCGACCCACTTCTTATTCTTTACAATGCCAATGTTCTCAAGCATAGAAATTTAACATTGCTTGGTGATGGTTATCCGTACCAGCCCTGGCGCGCATGGGATTTTTTTTTGTACAAGAAAAGAAACTTCTTAATACCGAGGAAATCGACTTGTCTAGGCTTGAAAGTGAAATGCTATTGGACGATGGACCTAAAACATTGCATGAGATCTAGCTTACACTTTTGAAAGAATCTGTTGCTGTTCCTTTACATGAAGCGGTTGAAGGATCCGTATTGGTACAACCTGATGTTACAACTGAATTGCCTCTAGTACCCCAGGTTATCCATAGCTCCACGGCAGGTTCCTCAACCATCCTCGGGTATGGTCTAGAAAGTCTTAGCTTTCTGAAATTCTTGAACACAATTTTGAGTATATTTCGGCTCAACTTGGGAGCCACACCGAGGTTGGTATTTTGACATTTTCCATCTTTCAATAAGTTGGAGTGTTATCGGTTGATATTTCTAGTCTTTTCGCCCATTTTTTCTCAGCTTTAAATTTGTTAGGCATCGTTCCTCTTCCTTCGTAAGAGCCTCAATTGGGATCACAAGCGGTTACGATGGAATCCACTAAAGTAACAACTTCGGCTACTGCTCAGGGTGCTAAAACAGAAACCTTTGTTATTGTTGATCAATTCATGGAGGCATTGTCCAAGGAAGGAAGCAACCCACACCATGAAATTCTTTTGACGAGGATATTTTAATCACAGGCACTTTCGACCCTACTGATGAACCTAGCATTAAAGAGCATGTTGAGAAGGAAGAATTGTTAAAAAAGTAAGCAAAAACATAGCCTGTTGATTTGGATTTCAACGAGCCAATTCCCATCCGACTTCAGATGATCCCTTCCGGCGAGACAATTCCCCAAGATGAGGTCCTCCTCACTGCTGGCACTGAGAGTGCCTTGATCCTTCCTGCTTCTAAAAATGATGTCGCTATGATCCACATAAATGAAGATGTTTCTTCGAAGAGAAACCGAGGTAGAAAAAGGTCGAAGAGAGGATTGGGTGGTAGTTCGAAAGGAGCCACTCGCAAGAAACAAAGGAAAGATAGGAAATCAAGAAATAATCTTTAGGTTGGTATGGTGCGTAAATAGCTTGGATGGCTACGTTTTCTTTTCGTTGGTCATGTTTTTTAGGTATGACCCCTAATTTTATTTCTCATTTTCGATAAACTTGTATTATGTACAGCAATTTTAATGTGAATAAGAGTTCTTTTATTTTTGAGTAGAATTTTTGTATACACTTGTTTAAATGGTCGAGCTATTATGCTTTCCATTTAATGTATTTGTGAATCGTTGCTCGTTGGATTGGATGTCGATCCGATTTATCCATCCCAAGGCCTCCCTAAGGTCATGGCCTCGAGTCGTATCAAACATTGGGCTTGTGCCTTAGTATTATGCTATCAAATTCAGTGCTTTGAGTAATTATACTCTTGCCCCCAGTCTCGGTTAGTGGAGTCAGGTGGTGGTTGGTCAGACTCCATCCTTAACGAGTTTACACTCTTCTTGTCACTTTTAGCCTAGAGTTTATAGAATAATGAGCAGACGAATCACATTCATCAATTTATTTATACTCATATCCGCATTTTGGGGTTAAGAGTTAGTTAGTGGGCGGTTGGGTCACACCCTTTTTATTTTTTTTATACACATATCCCCACTCTGAGGATGAAAGTCATTCCATAGGTGGTTGGTCACGCCCATTTAGCATTTATACTCATATCCGCATTTTTGGGACGTGAGTTATTTGGAAAACTATTGAGTTCAGTTTTTTTTAGTTTGTCGTTTTGTTCTTAAATATGGGGTTTGATTCGATGAGTGACCAGTCAAATCTCAATACTTTAGAGTTATGTCGATCCCATCGAACAATGAGATTCAATCATTCGTATATCACAACTAACATGTACTGCAATGGCAGGTCATAGATATGATAGAAAATTCAAAGTTCTATTGCAGAATAAAAAGTAGTGATATAACTTGTCTTATTACATATTTGAAAAAACAAGTGCCAAAGCAAAATTTGAAACTAATTATGGCTGAATGAAACAGAAACAAACTAAGCGAAATAACATCGCAAATGCTCGCTATTCCATGCCCTTGGAAGTGCGTTGCCAACAACAGTCGCAAATTTGAAGGTTCCTCTCCAAACCTCTGCCAAATGACATACGGTCCTTCCCAGGTTGGATGAATATATGATAGGGCAGAAAAAACCCATTTAAGATGATATCGTCGATTTCAAAGGTTCTAGGTCAGATTTTAGTGTCGTAGTATCGGTCGACTCACTGTCGGTCTGTAGCTGCCCTCAAATCAGCTTCCTTGCATTTCTCATCTATAAAGTCTAGAGATTTCGAAAGGAGGTTTTAGTTTTTTCAAGATCGTAATAAGTTACTTGATGAGAAGGACCTTCGAGCTCAAGAGGAATAACAACCTCGGAGCCGTAAGCAAGGGCAAATGGAGTATGGCCTATCATGGACTTATGGGTGGTCCTGTAAGCCCATAATGCTATCGGGAGTTTATCCATCTACTTGCCTCTAGCCTATTCCAAATGCATCTTCAGAATGGACTTTATGACTTTGTTCATAGCTTCAACTTGTCCATTTGCTGGAAGGAGAGAAACTATTGCAAATCTCTTTTCAATATGATGCCAATGGAAGAAATTTTTGAATTCAGAGCTGTCGAATTGGGTCCCGTTGTCTATTACAGTAGTTCGTGGAAGACTAAAGCGATAGATGATGTTTTATACATTGAAATTGATAACTTTCTTAGTTATGGTTGTGGCTAATGGTTCGTTTCGGCCCATTTAGTGAAATAATCAACTGCGAAAATAACGTACTTTGCAACACCTTTAGAGATCGGTAAGGAACTGGTAATATATACGCTCCAAATGGAAAACGGCCATGGGCTGACCATTCGTGTAATTTCGATCAGCGGAGCTCTAGGAAATTTTGCATATATCTGACACTTGTCGCATCGCCTTATATAATCTGTAGTATCTCGATTAACTGTTGGTCAATAATACCTACAATGGGGTATTTTCTTTACTAGGGTTTGCCCCCCAGTATGATTTCCACATTCCCCTTCATGAACTTCATTTAGGAATCATTTTATTTCATCATGAACGATACATCAAATATGGGGAATGGAGAAACCCTTTCTGTACATAATTCCTTCAAATATAATATGCCGTGAAGCTTTGCGAAGGATTTTTCACTTTTCATTCATTCATTTGCGAAGAACTCCCTATAGCAAATAATTTTTGAAAGGAGTCATTCACGATTCCTTCTCAGGTTCTATCTCTAGTACTTTTTCAATTCCCATCAGATTAATACTCGGGGTTTTTAATACCACAATCGGAACCAAGCCCATGTTTTATACACCATCGGTGCTAGCAATCTTTGCTAATGAATCAGCCTCTCTTTTTCGACCTCGTGGAATATGCAAAATGTCATAGTACTCAAATTCAGTCAATAACTCTTCGACTTGGGCTAGATATGGAGTAAAATGTTATCCTTTAGCTTGATAATCTCCCCTACCTTGGCATACTACCAACTGTGAATCGCAAAAGATTTTGAGAGACTTTATTCCCAGTTCTCTAGCGAGTTTTAAGTCCAGCAATCAGAACCTCGTACCCAGCTTTGTTGTTTGTCTCTGGAAAATTAAGCTTTAAAACATAATAGATTGACCGGTTTTTAGGTGTTACAAGAACAATTCCAGCTCCAAAATAATGATCAATGGATGCTCCATTAATATACAATTTCCACCATATGGTAGGGATTTTGCTGTTTCAGTGGAATCATCCTGCATAGTGCTGGTATAAAATCTGCTAGTGCCTAACCATGGATAGACCTTTGAGGGAGATAAGTGATATTGAATTAGCTAAGCTCAATATTCAACTTGAGTAATCTACCAAATGTATTAGGTCGCTGCGGGACCTGTCGTAACGGCTGGTAATTGTAAACATTAATCGAGTTAGGTTGGAAGTATGGGAAGAGCTTTCGTGATGCAATCAGTAAGTAGTATGCTAGTTTTTCTATTTTTGGATATTTCCTTTCAGCTCCTGTCAATCGCTTGCTAACGTAATAAACCTGTTTCTAAATTTGATTCTCCTCACGAAGTGTTGTAACCCATAAAACATGTACCGACACAACCAAACAGATGTATAAAACTTCATGATCCACCAGCTTTGACAAGATGGAAGGTCCCTCCAAATGATTCACCAAATCTTGAAATGCATCCTTACAAACCTGTCCATTCGAAGTTTCTTTTCCCTTTCCTAATCAAGTTAAAAAAGGAATGCATCTGTCGGTAGCTATGGAAATGAATCAACTTAAGGCAGCAACTTTCCCATTCAAACTTTGCACTTGTTTGGTAGTCTTTGGTGCTTGGATATCGTGGACAGCCTGAATCTTTTTGGGATTAGCTTCGATTACATGGGCGTTAATAATGAAATCTAGGAACTCCCCTTATGGTATGCCAAAAGAACACTTCAAATGATTAATTTTCATCTTGTAATGTCAGTGGATGTCGAACATTTCTATCAGGTCTCTAATGTGGTCGCTTGATCGTTGTGACTTCACGAGCATATCATCCACATATACATTCCATCGTTTTTCCAATCTAACCTTTAAGCATCCTATTGATTAAGCATTGGTAAGTCACTCCTGCATTCTTCTGTCCAAATAGCATCACCACACAACAATACAATTCAACATCGGTAACCGAGCCGGTGTTCTCTTGATCGGGAATATGCATTGGGATTTGATTATATCCAAAGAACGCATCTAGGAAAGATAGCAATTCATGTACTACGGTTGAGTCCACCAGTTGGTCGATCCTCGGAATAGGAAAACTGCCTTTTGGACTTGCCTTATTTATGTTTGAACAATCAATACATGTTCCCCACTTCCCGTTCACCTTTTTTACAAGCACATAATTAAACACCCACAGAGGTTAGAGGGCGTCATGGATAACCCGTTGTCTTTGAGCCTATCCACCTCCTCTTTAAGTGTGGAAGATCTCTCTGGATCTATGCCGCGTCTTATTTGTTTCACCGAGACATGCCTCAGGTCGATATTATGTGCATGGCTTGAAATGGCAGGCGAGGTTCCATACATGTCATAGTGAGTCTAAGCGTACATGTCAAGATTCACTGGAAGAAATCTGATAAATTATTTCATCATCAGGGGGCTGAGCTGTGATCCGATCTTTAGGACCCACGATGGGTCATCATGGCTGACGTGTGTCAATCGTCAGTTGAGCTGGTGCAGCCTTGGTCTCTTTGAGCTCCTCCTTATCATCTCTTGGATCTATATCTCTATAAACTTACTGTGGCAGTCGTACTAAGGCTCAGGAGCTGGTTGGAAGTCTTGTCCAAACCCTTACCATTCTCTTTGCATAACATGCACGTCTAGTTGTCTGACCACCGTGAACAACTCTAACACCATTATCTGTCGGAAACTTCAAAGTCAAATACTATGGGGCAAGGGCTGCTGGGAATTCGGTTGGGGCCGGTTGGCCCAGAAAAATATTGTAAGGAGAGTCAACATCCAAAAAAACAAACAACAAGATCCGCACTCTCGTATGGTAACCTTTTCCCAACTCTTTAGGTAATTTAAAATAAACAACGACTTTAGTTATAACATCGTTAAAACCTTGTATGTGGGCTTTAAATGATTTTAAGTCCTTTGCTTCCATCCTTATATGATCATAAGATTTCTTGAAAATTATGTTTACAGAACTTCCACAGTCAACCAATATCCTTCCCTCAAAAGTGGGGAGGATCATCGCAAAAATGACCATTGGGTCGATCGTCGGAGCATCCACCTAGTCTGCATCTATATTCCTAAACACGATATCATTTGTTATTGTACGTTGCTGTTTCGCTAGAGCTCCACCCTCCGTGTTTGAACAACATTCAAAATCCACATGCTTAATCGCGCTAGCATAGCGCTCCATCCCATGTCAACTTTTGTCAGCCGGATGCAGTCCTCTAACTATTGTATTGATCAACAATCATCCACCGGCCCATGCATGTTCCTTGGCCCTGTGCGGTACTTGTCCTTGGTCGGAGTCGGTTGTCCCCTGCCCGTCATCCTACATTTTTTTAAGAACTGCTGTAACTTCTTTTCTAGAATCAACTTTTCAATAATATCTTGGAGATGCCTGCATACATTAGTGTTATTCCCATAACATTTGTGAAGCCAGAAATAATTCCTAGTTTGTTTCTACTTCTCTATCGATTCTTTTGGAGGCAGCTTCATGTACTACATAGTATTGCAGGTAGACAAATAGACATTCTCCAAGGATGTATTCAGTGGAGTGTAAGTGTTATACATCGAAATCCTAGTCCATCCTCTTCCATAATTCCTCTTTCATTCTTGGCTCCTATCCTTGTCTTTCTTTCGCAAATTTGGTTTTTTTTAGACATTCACTTGAACTTTTCCAGAGCTTTCATCAAACTAATTTACTGCAATATTACTCTATACTCCCTCTCCACTTGTTCCTGCAACATTCTTCTCCTTGGAGGATCTGACTTCCTCCTTTCTCAAATACCGAGCAAATTTTGCGTAACAATGTTCAAATGTTGATGAAGTCTTGCGAGCTAACCGATCATCGAAATTAGATTCTGGATTTATCCCTCTCGGTATGACCATCAGTATCACATGGTCATTCACATTACTGACCTCCATAACAACTATATGAAATCTCTCCAAATAATCTTTCAATGATTCTCCTAGAGCCTGAATCGGCTGGACAGGGACATTACATCCTTAGGACAAGTTGCATGCATTCGAAACCGCTCCACAAACTTTCTTGCTAAATCATCGAATCTAGAAATTGACCATGGAGGTAATCCTATAAAACACATCATTGCTATTTTAGAGAGAGTTATGGGAAAGCATTTAGACTTGGTTGCATCATCTGCTCTTGCGAAATCCATCAGCCGTTCATATCTCATGATTGCTACCTGGGATCGGTTTTTCCCTCATACAGCGGGCATTGACAACATGTTGAACCTCCTTGGATATTCTGCATGAAGAACATTGTAAGTGAATGGGGTATGGCTTCTTGATATTTCCTAGTCATCATTAGTCAACCTTTGGCTTTCTCTCACTAGCTGTTTGATTATAGATGACAAGTCCGGTATTCAGATAGTTGGTGCCAAGTGGTGGTCGTGTTCGACCTTATATGAATGGTTTGGTCGATGCCTACGAGCTGTTCCACGCATTCTTGGTCCAACATCTTCTCGATGTGTATCTCATAAATTCACTTCATCATCATTCTGGTGAATAATTTGGACAACATTTAATTGAACTCCACTATCAAAATCAGCCTAACAGCTCCATTTGAATCCTAGCATGTATAGGTAAGTTCTCATCCCTGCTGGAGGGATCAACACTGATCATTCCTAGCAGACCACGATGGTCTGCCTGTTGATGCCTCGAAGTATCTACACGGTATCCATCTATTCTACGACTCTAATTCCTATTATACCCTTCTGATGAACTAAAGCACTCTAATGCTGAGTAAGGAATAGGGTCCCTCCTAGATTTTCTATATTGTTGCTGAGTGAGTTAGTTCATTAGGTTGACATTATCCTAAATCTGCTGATTTAACTCTCGATGGCTATTCATTAGCTCTCTCATCAGATTCTAGAATTTAGCTCTCATAATAGAATTAGTTGGATCTGAACTATAATTGGTTCAACATTCACATCAATTGGTTGACTTCTCGACCCTCCTTGTTGGATAGTAGCGTTTTCATTTCCTTCCATGCTCTGAGAAGTAGATCTAATATTCCTCACCATTATTTATAGCTTTACTTAGGTTTTTTCAAATCCAAGTTGAATGAGCAAACTTCTTGAAGATAACTACAGATCTTCTCTAGGGGATCTATCTAATCCAGTAGTGGTAATGAGATCCTAGTAAGCTGAGAATCAAGGTTCTTAGTGAAAGCACTAAAGTGTTTGCACCAAAAATGTTTACAAATACCTAAGAATAGCTTTTGTAAAGAAGTAAATGAAGAAAAACAAATTAAACCGAGTAAATGGATTAGCAAGAAATAGAGAAAAGCTATAATCAAAGACACGGAAATTTATAATGGTTCGATGTTGTAAGCCTACCTCCACTTTGAAGATTATCTTTTATTACTCTCTTTTGAATTTGATTACAACATTAAAACAAAGCTAACACCCGATTACGGTGGAGTCTAGAGAAACAAGTAGCATAAATATCTTGAAAATGAACCATTAGGTATGTATTTATAGGGTGAGATGACGAGATATTTCGCTAGGATTTTGGAAAAAGGCTCTCTAGGTCCATAGGGGCCCACCATAATGATCAGTGGCCCTAAATTAATATTTTGGAATGATCGGCTATAACCATGCCGATCATAATCTTTGGTCTCCAAATGATGTGCGATCGTTTGCGGGGTCCAACATGGCTCTTGAACGTGACCCTAAAATACGAAATCATTCTGAGTCTTAGATTGCAAGATATTAATCAACATTTGGAGCATTTGGAGCATCCACTGAGCTACATCGATCGTTATGAAGGATCGATATAAAATGATCGGCATTACTTAAACCTCAAGGTTTCGACCCGCGATCATTTTTATGGGCTTCTCTCTTCAATATACTGATGCTCTGAAAGTTTCAAGTGAATTGGCCTTATAGATTATGAGATATCGATCGATCTTCACTGATTTGAGCTCTTTTATGGATTGTTACCGATCGATCCATATCAATTTTTGCATTAACCATAATTCAAGCATATGAACTTTGATTATCTTGAAATTTTAAATCTAATTTCTTGAGACTATGCCAGTCAGTCTATACCAATTGCATCTTAATTAGGACCCAGTCCGAACCTTCCCAACCATCGTCCATGGTATTTTATATGATCGATTCTTAAGGCTGATAACCATCTGTTCCTAGCTAAGTCGATGATATCACAGCCTTGCCAAAAGGCAAGATAATACCGACCATCTCTCCTTCCTATGATTTACTTTTCAACAATATTCGACCATTCAAATTGATATAGGGAGGTATTGGGTCAGTTTTTGGAAAGGTCAAGGCCGAATAGAACATAAAATGATGAACATGTTAGATAGAGTGCATTGGACAACAAATAATTTGGGTCAAAATTTAATAATTTCTCCAATAAATTTGAAGTGCTAGATTTTATAGTGTATTAATGCTAATAAATTAGTACACTAAATCATATTTGATGCATTAAAAGGTATTAGAAAGGTTACATTTATATGCATTAATGTTGATAAATTGGTACATTAAATCACATTTAATGCACTAAAAGATATTTGAAAGGTTAATGTTTGGTGTGTAAATGCTAGTAAACTAGTGCATTAAATTATATTTAATGCATCAAAAAGTATTTGGCATGTTATAGTTCGGGTTCTATTATTTTTTAGTTTTTCATTAATTCTTAAAACATATTTAGATTCGTGATGTTAACTATATGGATATCAAATATCCATAAATATATGCCTAGTTCTAAGTGTAAATGTGTACACGTATATGCATGCATATAATATGTAGGTAAATATACATGCAATGTTATAGATGTCAACATAAAATGTACATAAATGTACATAAACAATAGTTATTAGGGTTTTTAATTATATACTATATATTATATTTATGCTGCAAGAATTTGCACTATATGAACCAGTACATAGGCAAGTCTGATGGACATATTCAAAGAAAATATGAGTTTTAACTCTTTTTATGTCAATTTTATATGTTAATTTGAATTGAAACAGTGAACGAATATAACTTGAGCATAGAAAAGTTGAACACCACATAAGATTTATGTACTTGGATTATAAGTTAGGATTATGTATCTCAACCATCACATATGACTTATGCACTCAATTTTTATTATAAAATAATACATCTCACTATCAACATAAAACCAAAGTGATCAAAATTTAATTGATAATACAAACAACCTAAAACTAACACATCTATGCTAAAAGCTAGTGAACATCATCAATAATTAATATGGTTAAATATACTTGTAAAAAAATAATTTTATTTTAATAAACTAAATTTGTGTTATACCGATTGAGAAAAGGGAACTTTTTTTACTCTATACATATCATAATTGTTTTAAATATTCTACTACCAACTTTATAGTAAGAAGAACCATGCGGCTTCATCGACATATATAATTGCATGCACTTAAGGAGAAAAATGTTATTGGAACTAGACCATGTTTTAGGCAATGGTATCACATTTTTTACACATGTGGTTTTGCATACACATACATATACATATTAATTATATAACAATATATACATTTATATATTTATATAATATAATATAATATAATATAATATAATATAATATAATATAAAGAAATATATGTAGCTTAATATATCTTTATAATTTTTTAACATGTATACATATTTATTGATAATATATTATAAATACATTTTCTATATATTACTAATTATATTAATTATTAATGTCTTTAAATTTCAAAATTTGAACTTTAAAGTAATAGTTTAACTAATTAAAAATTATACACATATATATTAAATTTATAATTAGATCTCAGATCCTATTTTGCTCCTATGATTTTGCAACTTGTAATTTTTTTGGAAATTGTGAAAAAAAAGGTGGCAGTTCTCCCCTATTTTTATATAATTCTAATACTAATTCCACCAGCCATTGTTCTTACTCGTTCGATCCACATCTCTTAATCGATCCTAATTCTTTATCTATTGATGATTGTGGGGATGTTCTGAGCTACCCAAGTATACTTATATATAGTAGATCTTTAGGCAATTATAAAACTAGAGGGAGGAGGTGATAATGTATTTTCGCTTCTTAATACTTAACTTGTAGTTTTCAAATTATTCAATTTACAATCATAGAAATAATAAGTTAAATGTAAATGAATATGGTGAAGTAAAAGAAGACACCAGCAATTTTTATACTAGTTCGGATTTCCAATCCTACATCTAGTCCTATACCCCATACAAAATTTTCACTATCACAATTCACAAACTTGTAATTCCATGGTCAGTAAGTGATCCTATACAACTTGAGTTTGAATGTTGTAGTAAGCACACCTATCCTGACTTTTCATGAGCGGTAGGATACACCTGACCTCTTGACTTTCCATAGTTTGCAAGAAAGCCTATACAATCCTTACTTTATATGGATGGCAAAATGCACCTTTACAATTCAATAAGTGGAGGAGTAATTCTACAAGGATTGTATCTTTTTAATAATTTTTTTTAGTATTCAATACATAGATCTTATAAATCTTTGGTAGCAATTTACAATTAAATCATAGAGGAATAGGATGAGAGTGGAGATAGAATGATAAGGACTTCAAGTAAGAACTCTTTTTTCTTTTATGGTTCGCAAATCCATGAAGAATGAGAGTGAAAGAACGTGGATTCACAAAGCATATGCGTTAAGTAGTAAGAGAATTGATCACAAAGTAGTAAAGAAGAAAGAGTAAGATGCATGAGAATTGTTGTGAAAATTCAATTTCCAAAGCCTATATAGAAGATGTAGCTAAGTATCTTCTGGAATGGGATAAAAAGATGTGTTCAGTCATTCCAATCAAAGGTCACATTAACAGCTAATATGTTAACATATGCTTCATGGGTATATTGACGTATTCATGTTAATTTTTAATACGACCTATCAACGGTCAATATGTCGACATATAGTCTAAGGGTATGTCACTATATGTTGACGTATAGTCTAAGAGTGTGTCACTATATATCGACATATGCTAGTTGATTTTGAAAAAATATTATAAAAATTGTTTTAAACTTTTAAAAAATTTATATCAACATTGTACTTTGCAAAATGGTTCTACATATGAAAATAAAGATCTTTAAAAATGAGACTTCGATGATGTGCTATAAGGTATTTAACAAATGTTTTTAAGGCTCTTTGCACATAGTTATGACTTATTAAAGTCTTGTGCTCTTTAAGTCATTGTTTCTTGAGTCTCTTTTAACCTCCTAGCCTTATTCATGAATCATGTGTATTTTCCTATTCTTGTTCTTGTCTTCCCAACTTCTTGGTCTCCTTGATTTGCTCTTAAATTCATGTATTGATCCATCTCAAAGTATAGTTAATCCTACCAATATATCCCTACAATATTTTTGTGCATTGTACCTTTATTTCCAGTACTATAGTATACATAACTTAAAAAATCATTATTCACAATATATATGTGTGTGTGTGTGTGCGCGCGCGCGTTTATTGCCATCAAAACCAATACCTGCTGCATTAACATTCTCCCCATTTTGAAGGTGACAACTATCAAAGGATGATGTAAAAAATAATAATGTTAATTTAAATTTAATTTTATTCCCCCTAAACCTATTAAACCCCCTAATCGATGCATCTGTTACTCCCATATCTTTTTTTCTATTATATATACATATCTGTGTGAGTATGTGCTTGTGAGTGTGTGTACGTATGTATCATATTTTATACTTTTTCTTTCCACTTTGTCATCAACAAAGTGGGTTTAAAATGTGTATAAATTTAATAAGTATAAAAGGAATATATGATGTCGATTTTTAATATGTGTGAGCAGTCAAAATAAATGATAAATAAGTAATGTACAGAGGACTATAGATAGAATAAAACATTTTACAAAACCATTCAAATCAAACATACATACTAATTTTAATACTACATTTAAATAATAAAATAAATAGAAATTTCAAATATAAAAACATAAATAAGTAAACATAAACATATCGTACATCATTTACTGATGATGACACAATGGTTGCCGTAATTGGGGAACGAAGTATAGAAATTTTCTTTCTGTTCTATAAGATTTGTTAGGCGTTAAAACAATCTAGCCAATGTAACAAACCTTTGAATCATCATTGATGATCTAGACTTCCACCTCTTCTTTCCCCTTTTCCTCCTCATCTTTTTCCACTAATAGGTTACTGATGACTAAATTCGACTTGGCTTCGGGTGCTGAAATGATGATTGGGTCAGTTCGATAATTAATTATGTGGTTTTGAATGTTGCGAATTATCCTTCCTTGCTCCTCTTGTTCATTTTTGAATCTAATTTGAAGAATCAAAAATTCAATAAGAATATTAATATATGCTTCATTGACTGTTCGATTTTGCCAAGTTTTCTTTTGCCCTTTTCGAGTTACTTGAGTCCATTGGAGATAACTACATGATGTAACGACCCACCTTTGGATGGTTTAAATCGACAATAAACCATACATGTCTAATTCAAACCATTCAAAGAGGAAGATTGTTAATAGGGTAAATAAGAAAATAAAATAAAAGAATGAAAAATAAAACACATAATCTAGCAACGGAATAACAAAATATAATAATCAAATAAACAGTTCGTGAAGCTGTTTTGCAAATAACATTGATTACACTTTTACATTCTAATCAGAGTTATACATACATCAAAAATAAAAAAATATTGCAGCAGAACACATGATATGGTGGAATAATTATAATAAATAGTAATAATATACTGAATCTTCGTCTTCGTCTCTAGAAAATAAAATGGTCTTCAATACACTGAAAAGCTCAGACTGACCTGAGCGTAATGAAAAGACAAAACATTCGAGTAAGAACTAAAAGATCTTATGTAGGTCAACTCAAAATAAATAAACTAGAAATATTATGCAATGGTTTCATAGATGTTACATGAATTTCATCTCCTATTAAGTGTACAACGTGAATATAATTATTTAAAGGGTTTCAAATAATTCGAAATATCAATCTCAATCATCTAACTAAAACAAATCTGAAGTTTACCTTAAACCTTTGCATAATTTAATTCCAACCCATAATCCAAATTCAAGCATTCATATGTGTGTATATATATGTGTGTGTGTGTGTGTGTGTATATAATTCCAATCCATAATCCAAATTCAAGCATTCATATGTGTGTGTGTATATATGTATATATATATGTGTGTATATATACATATATATGTATATATATATCATCAACCAGCATCAGTTAAAAATTTTCAAATCCATGAAAACCGCTCGGGTCTATCATTTCAACGCATAACGATTTTTCCCTAATCTGTAAGAGCGTCCGGGTATGTATCATTTCGACCCATAATGAACTTGCATAATTTCGATATATATATATGTGTGTGTGTGTATATGTATGTATGTATATATATGTATATATATATATATCATCAACCAGTACCAGTTAAAAAATTTCAAATCCATGGAAACTGCTCGGGTCTATCATTTCAACGCATAACGATTTTTTCCTAATCTATAAGAGCGTTCGGGTATGTATCATTTCGACCATAATAAACATGCATAATTTCGATATGATCCCAATGGAACAAACTGCGTGTGAATTGGACCTCGTATGTAAAAGTTATATGAATTAGAAGATTTGGAAATGAAATTTAAATAAATAGAAAGAAAGAAAAGCACCACCACTCACCGTACGCCACGTCATCAACTCTCCCTCTCTCTTCACATGCTACAGTGCTTTCCCTAAACCCTACCGACTCTAACCTGTATGCGCTGCCACCCATGAATGCACGCATCACCTCACCGGTCGTCGCAGCCTCGCCCTACGCCATCAGGAGATGGCTCGGCCTCGTCGGAACCCCACCCTATGCCACTAGCTTGACAATGAAACCAAGTCATCGCCGCATGAACCAAAAACTAATCGAATTATTCATGACCATCCAATCGTCAACTCATCGAACAACCTATTCCGATGAACAGTGTGCAGCGATCTCCACAGGCCCGTACAGTTCATTTGACGATCGGTTGACGATTGATGAAGACGCGATGAACGGTCGTGACTTGATCATCCAATTCTGACCATACAGCAACCCAGATCGAAAAACGAATCACAAAATTGACTTGCGCTCATCTAGGGCTTCAAATCGGTACATAATTCGATATATACGTTGAGGAGTTTAAATTTTTGATTTGGGTTTGAAATTGAAGTTTAGGGTTTGGGAATTGGAATTTGTTTATGCCATTGGAAAGGAGGAGCCACAGAGAAATGCACGTATAGACAATGACAATCAGAAGTAGTTAGGGTTTATAATGAGCTATTCGTAGGTAGGGCAGAATTAGAGATGAATGGATAAGATCGATTAGGATTGGAACGATAAACGGCCCGAAAAGCCCTTTCTGCCTCCAAAACGAAAATGGGTCAACTCATATATCAAAATAGACGTTTTCAATATTTTTAAACTCAAGGAAATAGGTTAGTCCCAGTTCCATTGTATGAAAAAGTTATGTTAGAATAAGCTTATTTCAAATTGATTTCAATTAAATTGATTTCTAGGCTTTACGAGCCCATACGATCAAACGACAAGTCCGATCGCTACGAAACTTGAAATCCTACAATAATTAACCGTCACGGATCAGATAAAACTGGTTTCATCGAAATCCAAGTTAGTAACCAAAATGGCTATTTTCACGTTAATTAAATAAATTAATAATAAATTAATTAGATCATTTTTACCTCAATATTCATATACTAACCAATTTCATCATTTTATTCATTTATATATTTGAAACGACTTAATACAAGGTTATATGATAATTCACTGTTGGTTATTACACTAACTACAGTGTTCAATTTCACTGTAATTAAATCCAATTTATTCTAATTTAATTTCAATAAATTGCTTAATTCAATTTCAACCTTTATATTCAACCAATTATAAATCTAATAACATAGTTAACATTTATTTTACGTTTCATTACGTTAATATACTCCAATTTTCATCTTTTATTTGTATTAACCACTATATTTCCATTTTATTGAATTTTGGTCAATTTCACACATTACATATAATTAAAGTCTCCATTAATTTGTTTATCTTGGTCTCATTCTCTTATTAAATCAATTATTACCTTACATACATAGTTAACATTGATATATATTTTATTACATTAATATTTTTCCATTTCATCTTGCTTTTCATTAATGTGATCTTTAATTATATTTAATTGAAATAAATTTACTTATTAAAATTTTCATTCCAACAAATTTAAGTAAACTTGATTTCTATCATTTTTTTATTCGAATCAAAGGTCAAATTATGATAAAATTTTCATTGGTTACATTGTATTGAATTAACATTTTACCACTATCAAATTAACCCACATTAACTGCACTAATTAAGTGAATTAATTGCAATTGATTTTCATTTAAATTTAATAGATCAAATAATCAAATAGGTTAATTGTTACCATTAACTTTTCATTATACTTATAAGTTCATTATTAACAAGCAAATGTTACAACTACTTAACTAACGCCGTTTTTACTCAATTCCCCTTAATTATATTATTTCATAAATTCAATATCATATTTGTTTTACTCCATTCAATTTATAACTAAATTATAAGATTTACATTATTACATTTATTGGAATTTCATTAAACTTGTTAATAATTGACTTAAATTAACTTTGTTACATTTCTTTTTTCATTTTTATTCTAGTTATAAAACTTAAATTTTAATTTATTCCAACATTTAATTACAAAAATCTTATTAAATTTACTATTTTAATTATCGAAAATTACGGGTCGTTACATTCTTCCTTACTCAAAATTTTTCGTCCTCGAAAAGGAAAAAGTAGGGAAAACAAGAAATTAAGAAATCAATATATCTTATTCAAAACATGAAATTTATAAACAATTAATTTACATAATTAAATAGTTTGAATAAAATATATCAATTTATAAACAAATAAATCCTTTTATACTCAAGTTAACAAAAGTTTAGAAAATATTTCATAAAATTTTATAAGTCCAAAATTCACGAATTTTTTTGGCAGAGTCTCCTTTGTACAGAGAGGCCTGAGAGAAATAATAATATCAAAATATAACAATATATATCAAAATTTCAAAATAATATATCCCAATAGTGTGAAAAACAATATAATATCGCCAGAAAATCATAATCCGAGAACGTACCTATTTGTCGTGCAAATAACACTTATTTATGAAACCAATAGCAGTAGTAATTATATTCTTTTAAATTGACATAATAACAATCTCTTTCAACCTAAAGCATACCATAATCATATAAAATCAAAATAAATCAATACAACATAGCAATAATCTTCTGCAAAAAAGCATACAATCTTCATAAGGGATCAAAGTAATCAACCATTTCTGAAGTTACAATCATTAAATTTAATGTAGCATTCATTTTATTACTTACTTTAATTATCAATAGCTTCAAATATTAGCTTAAGTTCACAATTCATTGCTTACAATACTCACTTCTATTTCATTTTTATTTAGTAGCACTACAATTATAACCCAGGTTTATAACTATTTTCATATCAATTTCTTATTTATAAAAGTAAATTTCATTGAACACTTTCATTATTTAAGTTTTTCTTGTATAATATTCCATTACATATCCTTATTTAACATTACAACTTTTAATATTTTAGTAAGTTATATATATGTTCCTAAGAATGTAATTGAAAATTACAGAAGTTTATCTTATTTCATTTTAGTAAATAAATGTTCAATAGTTATCATTTCTTATTTTATATCCCTTTTGTTTACAAGTTATGAATTTCAAATTCCTTGTATATTGCATTTATAACCTAGCAATTAATTTCTTACTTTCAACTTCAGAAGTTCCAATTATTAAATAGTTAAAATTTTATTCCATCACAATAATTGAAATTCTAATTTAAATTTACTTTGGTTTATTCTACTGGGTTTTTTCTTCTCATTGTTTATCTTTCCATTCATTTATTTATATAAAGATCAATCACTTACATAATTTGTTTTCATTAAGGATTTAAGTCATTAATTAATCTTTAAAAATATTACCTAAGCTTCTACTGCCTTACTTAAGTTTATAACTTAACTCGGTTATTGAATAAAAGTTTAAGTTTTTCGTACTCGCCCTTGAAGAGAAAATAAATATTTCAATATATCTAAACTAAAACATTTAACCTCATTCACTTAGTAAAAAAATATAGGATATATTTAAAACATACTCATATCATTATGCAAAGATTTTTCAAAAATCTAAAGCAATGTTAGAAATTTACGTCAAAACATTATAATAAGCTTAAAAACAAAGTTCCTTGAATCTGATAATTTATTAAACTCATTATTTTTAAAATAAGTATAAACTCAAGATTATTAAACCGAAACTAATAGTATACTCAAATCTTACATTAAATTTCTAAATCAAAGTATAAAATTTTATATCTTCATAATTAATTTTACACACTTGTTTTAAAAATAATATTCAAATCATGGAAAAACATTTATTATGGTTTAATACAAAAATTCAAACAGTAAATAAACCAATAAATTTACTATTAGTATTTTGAAATAAAGTAAATATTTCAAACAATGCTTCCAAAATAGAGGTTAAAATTTATTTGTTAAGTATATTACTATAAATAAACTTCACAAATCAATTTTTTTCCATTTATATAATATCTTTAAATTATCCATTCAAAGAAACTTATATAAATTTTACTTGGAATATTCATTGGAAAGCTTCATTTGCAAATCAATCATCTTTAATACTTTAATACTTTTCAAAATTCATTTGTAAAATTTATTGCTTCATTTATATATACCATTTAAATATTTTAGATAACATCTTTATAAATATATTTAAACTACTTGATAATAATTATTTACATCATTACTTATATTTACAATGAAGCTATTGAAAACATTAAATCCATTATTTATAAATTTATTAAATCAAGATAATTTTCAAACATTATTAATAAATCAATGATCATTAACTTTAAATATGCTTAATTAAATTAATAATTTCTTACGATATTTACAACACTAATAATTTACTACAAAACCATGTTGTACATAAATAAACAATATCTTAATTGTTTTTACAGTATTTAGAAATGGGAAAAATGACCAAAATATCTTTTATATAATACTTTATCAAAATACTTTTGTAACTCGATGTTTTAACAGGTTTATCCTCGTTCTTGCAGACTCTGGCCATGCATTGATCAGGCACAAAGCTAGAATTCTCCAAGTACTTAGCAGACCTGTTTCAACACCCAGTGAAAATACTTAAAAATAGGTATGAGAAGTACCGCTCAAAATCCAATGTCAAATGATGACAATACGATAGAATTGGCCCGCTACTGATCCAGTATTTACATAATGGACTCAAAACTTTCCAAAAGATCCTTCCACCTTCCGAATTCCAAAAAAATATCATAGCCAGTTCATAAACAAGGGACGATCGACTCTTACAGCAGTGGTACACTGCCAATTCAATGATTTACGCAATGGATGCACTTCCTTCCCAAAAGATCCGTAGACAACAGATCCCAGGATCGAAAGCGCCTTCATTGGGTAAACTAAAGAACCATCTACGCTGAAAAAAATCGAGGAACTCAAGAGTTTAAGTCCATACAACCATATCAGTTCAAATCCATTTCTGAATTCACCCAAGTCCATTAGGGTTTATCTGTAGAATCCATTCCTAGATTCCCCAAGTCCATCTGGGTCGAAGCATATCATACTATACTTCTTCGCGGAGGGTACTTCCCCATACCTCTTACTTCAAAATATAACATACCATATATAGTACCCTTTCAAAATCATAGCTTCAAATATTGCACTTATATAAATTCCATTATATATAAGATTTCATTTTCAGATAAAATACTTTCCAAAATCAATAATCTCGAATATATCAAATCATTCTTATATAAATTCCGTTATATATAAAATTTATCTCTTCAGATCGAATACCTTCCAAAATCAACAATTTTCAAAATCACTTGTACTCATATAAAGTCCATCTTATACAAGAATCAAAATTTTCCAAATTCAATTTCGCTGTATGAAATCCATATGGGATCGAACATCTGTAATTTATAAAAGGTTTTCAATTTAGAATAGTTTTGTGTATAAAATCATTTTGTGAAATAGTTTTGTGTATAAAATGGTTGTGTGAAATAGTTTGTAAATAAAATAGTTTGTAAACAAAATAGTTTGTAAAATAGTTTGTAAATATTTTGTAAATAAAATAGAATAAATAGTTTGTATATAAAATTGAATGGAAAATAGTATGTAAATAGTTTGTGAATAAAATAGAATAAATAGTTTGTATAAGAAAAATAAAAGAAAATAGTTTAAAAAATGGTTTTAAATTAATAGTAGGTTTGCATAGAAGAAAATTCCCATTTAAATTACAAAGATATCCAACCTAAAAACTTTCAATTTCAACGTCAAAGCATATCAATAATATTAGAACATAAGATGTACATACGTCATCATTTTGCAAAATCTCATTCAATCGCTCGCTCGATCAAACAAGTTCGCTTTCGAACTATTATTGTCCGTTCAACTTCCCTAATGCGAACTTCGATATGGTTTCTTCACTAGAAACCATCATTCTCCTTGCATAGCCATATACTATGATAGAGAATTCTAGAACCAAAAAAAATCCATAGCAAATATTCACTAACAAGAATCGAATGAAAATCCTAATACAAAGTGGTGAAATTCACATAGAAATTGTGCACTCAAATCCGGATCAAATTAATTTTGCGAATAAAATAATATAATATAACTTATGTAATTATTCCAGTTTGTTTCATCACAATTTCATTTCAATCAAATTCATTTTTAATTTCATTGATTAACACAAATATCACTTCATACTTTAATATTTGTTTCACAGTATTTCTCCATTTAAATAAAACACTAATATATCCATTCTCATAATATTGCTTATATTTCTCTTTAATTTAAATTACATTCATTTCACGTGTAATATTTCTCATTTAATACTACCTTTATTTGCAAATCATTTCGTAAGGAATTTTCTTAAGTTATAACCAATTTATAAAAGCTTAAATTCTTTTACAAACATTTTTTGAGTTTAAAGTTATCACAACTTTAATTATAACTATTTATTGCAACTTCCATTTATTTCATAAGCAATTTTACAAGGCATAGCTTTATTTATAATCATTTCACATTTAATTCATATTTGCTTATCCTATTTAGTTTCACCTCTACCTTTCAATTTATTTATGACACATTTCATAAATGTTAATTAAGTTTATAAACATAATTTTCCAATTTAATCTCATTCACAACATTTCCTTAATCGCAGTTTCAATTTAAACAACCCAAGGCTTATAGTCCACACTTGTATATTATTACATTACATGCCATGAATGTATACCACAATTCTATTCATTTACTAAACATAGATACAACAAATTAAACCTTATTTCACTTGCTTTCAAATTAAGATTATCAATTTCAACTACATAATTCAATAAAATTTCCAAGTTTCAACTCATATATTAATTCAAAAGGTTTCGATTATCCAAAAATATCCAAATATTTCATTTTTTTAATAGTTGAAACTATGGTCAACAAACACCAAAATTCACCACAACATTTCAATTTCATGAACAAACATCCTAATTATTCATTTTATTCTCCTTAATTCACCATTATTAAACTAGTGTTTAGTCCATATATTCATCAACAATAATAGCCAATGTTTATAATTTGATTAAATACAACAAGTCAACAATAAATGATAGTAATTAGATATTACCATTTTATAAAATAAATACATTACAAATAATTATATTAGCTGTAAAATTTTTCTTTTATATATAACATATAATGTTAGGAAAATTATTTCATTTCAAAACTTATATAAAACGTTTTTTATAACACTGGCAAGTACGTGCTCTCGTATATATATACACTCAGACAACTCATTCTAGGGTATTACTACCCTATCTCTAATGAGTTAACTCTAACGGGCTAAGGTATGTCTAAACCAATGCTCTGATACCAACTGTAATGACCCACCTTTTTGGAAGATTTAAATTGACAATAAACCACACATGTCTAATTCAAACCATTCAAAAGGGAGGATTGTTAATGAGGAAAATAAGAAAATAAAAGAAAAGAAGGAAAAATAAAACACAGAATCTCGCAGCGGAATGACAAAATACAATAATCAAATAAAAAGTTCATGAAGTTGTTTTGCAAATAACATTGATTACACTTTTACAATTCTAATTAGAGTTATACATCATCAGAAATGAACAAATATTGCAACAGAACACATGATGTGGTTGAATAATTATAATAAATAGTACTAATATACTGAATCTTCGTCTTTGTCCTCCAGAAAATAAAATAGTCTTCAATACACTGAAAAGCTCAAACTCCCCCGAGGGTAATGAAAAGACAAAACACTCGAGTCGGAGCTAAAAGATCTTATGTAAGTTAAATCAAAATAAATAAAATAGAAATATTAGTGTAATGGTTTCATAGATGTTACAGGATTTTCATCTCCTATCAAGTGTATAACGTGAATATAATTATTTAAAGGGTTTCAAATAATTCGAAATATCAATCTCAATCGTCTAACTAAAACAAATCCGAAGTTTAACTTAATCCTTTACATTATTTAATTCCAATCCATAATCCAAATTTAAGCATTCATATGGATATATATATATATATATCATTAACCAGTGTCATAATTTAAAATTATCAAATCCATGAAAATCGTTTGGGTCTATCATTTCAACCCATAACGATTTTCCCCTAATCTATAAGAGCGTTTGGATATGTATCATTTCAACCCATAGTGAACTTGCAGTATTATAACGATGTAAAATACAACATCCATCATAATAATCATCCAAACCAATCGATAATTATCAATATAGAACTGATAATCAATAATAGGTATTTAACTGGCAATTTATATTCAATAATAAATTAAATAACGATTTAATTCAAATAAATTCAAATTAACTGAGATGACGATTTAAAATATACCAAACGGCCATAAATAAATTTCTTTCGCATCATAAATTAAATTTAACAAACATAAGAAATTTTAGAAGTTGAGTGGGTCAAAACACTCACCTTTGAATATAAATCAGATTTAAATCCAATTTAAACCCAAAATTCAAACGTTCTCAGAATTAGTCCAATCCAACATCAAAATGTCTGTAATTTCGATACAATCCTAGCGGAATAAACCACCCGTGAATTAGACCTCGTATGTAAAAATTATGTGAATTAGAAGATTTGAAAATGAAATTTAAATAAATAGAAAGAAGGAAAAGCACCGCCACTCACTGTATGCCACGTCATCAACTCTACCTCTCTCTTCACGTGCTACAGCGCTTTCCCCAAACCCTCTACTCTAACCTGTATGCGTCGCCACCCATGAATGCACGCACCACCTCACCGGTCGTCACAGTCTCTCCCTATGTCATCAGGAGATGGCTCGACCTCGCCGGAACCCCACCCGATGCCATTAGCTCGACAATGAAACCCAACCGCAGCCACACGAAGCAAAACCTAATCGAATTATTCACGACCATCAAACTGTCAACTCATCGAAAAACCTATACCGATGAACAGTGTGCAGCGATCTCCACAGCCTCGTACAATTTATTTGACGATCGGTCGACGATTGATGAAGATGCGATGAACGGCTGTGACTTGATCATCCAATTCCGGCCACAAAGTAACCCAGATCGAAAAACGAATCACAAAATTGAATTGCGCTCATCGAGAGCTTCAAATCGATATATAATTTGATATATATTGAGGAGTTTAAAATTTTGATTTGGTTTTGAAATTGAATTTTAGGGATTGGGAATTGGAATTTGTTTCTGCCATTGGAAAGGAGGAGCCACAGAGAAATGTACGTACAGATAATGACAATAAGAAGTAGTTAGGGTTTACAATGAGCTATTTATAGGTATGATAGAATTAGAGGTGAATGGACAAGATTGATTTGGATTGGAATGATAAACGATCCGAAAATCCCATTTTGCCTCCGGAACGAAAATGGGTCAACCCATATATCAAAATAGATGTTTTCAATATTTTTAAACTCAATAAAACAGGTTTCAAGTCCTAGTTCCATCGTATGAAGAAGTTATGTTGTAATCAGCTTATTTCAAATTGATTTCAATTGATTTCATTTAAATTGATTTTTATGCGTTTCGAGCCCGTACGATCAAACGATAAGTCTGATCGCTACGAAACTTAAAATCCTACAATAATTCACCATTACGGATCCGATGAAACTGGTTTCGTCGAAATCCGAGTCAATGGCCAAAATGGCTATTTTCATGTTAGTTAAATAAATTAATAATAAATTAACTAAATCACTTTTTACCTCAATATTCATAGACTAACCAATTTCATCATTTTTATTCACTTACACATTTGCAATGACTTAATACAAGATTATATGACAATTCACTATTCGTTATTACACTAATTGCAGTGTTCAATTTCATTGTAATTAAATCCAATTTATTATAATTTAATTTCAATAAATTGCTTTAATTTGATTTTAACCTTTATATTCAACCAATTATAAATCTAATAACATAGTTAACATTTATTTTACATTTCATTATGTTAATATACTCTAATTTCCATCTTTTATTTGAATTAACCACTATATTTCCATTTTATTGAATTTTGGTCAATTTCACACATTAATTATAATTAAAGTCTCCATTAATTTGTTTATCTTGGTGTCATTCTCTTATTAAATCAATTATTACCTTACATACATAGTTAACATTGATATATATATTTATCACATTAATATTTTTCCATTTCATCTTACTTTTCATTAACGTAATTTTTAATTATATTTAATCGAAATTGATTTACTTATTAAAATTCTAAATTCCAGTAAATTTAAGTAAACTTGATTTCTATCTATTTTTTATTCGAATCAAAGGTCATATTATGATAAATTTTTCATTGGTTACATTGTATTAAATCAACATTTTAGCATTATCAATTTAACCTACATTAACTTCACTAATTAAATGAATTAATTGCAATTGATTTCCAATTAAATTTAATAGACCAAATAATTAAATAGGTATTTGTTACCATTAACTTTTCATCACACTTATAAGTTTATCATTAACAAGCAAATGTTACAACTACTTAACTAACACTATTTTTACTCAATTCCCCTTAATTATATTATTTCATAAATTCAATATCGCATTTATTTTCCTCTATTCAATTTATAACCAAATTATAACAATTACATTATTTCATTTATTACAATTTCATTAAATTTGTTAATAATTGAATTAAATTAACTTTGTTACATTTCCTTTTTATTATTATTCCAGTTATAAATCTTAAATTCAATTTCTTCCAACATTTAATTACAAAAATCTTATTAAATTTACTATTTTTATTTTCGAAAATTATGGGTCGTTACACAGGAAGTTGCTGCAGTAGAGTGATGAAAAAGAAATAGGTTAAAATACCAAATTTATCAGTTATATAAGTGGTCTTAAATTCAAAAAATAGGAGGAAAAGCCAATATTATTGAAACGACACATATGTCGATGTATGTATGTATATATATATATATATATATATATATGCCAATCATATGTCGATTTACTATTATACATTTTTATTTTAAATTTTATTAGCTTTATTACTATATATATATATTATATTTATTCTGTATTTTTATTTCATATCTTTAAAATAGAGCATATCTCAAGTTCTCGTCATAATTGTATGAATGTATTTTGTATTAGGGGTTTTCTTAAAATATGAACTATTAGATTTTCTGCATTTGTGCTTTCTAGAGTTATATTACCTTTCTTATATTATATCTTAGAAAGTAATGTCTTATATCTATGTGTTTTTTCCGAGCATAAAATGTTGGATTTTTGGATAAGTTTATTGCACTTATGTTGTCACAATGTATTGGTGATATTTAGGCAAAAACCTTTCAACATTTGTTGCATATATTTTTCTTCGAGAACTTTCCAGTGCTGCAGATGTATATTCTGCCTCTATAATGGATAGAAATGCATAATTTTTTTTACTAAACAAAGATATAAGTGAATGTCCTAAAAAGTGATTAGTTTCACTCGTAGTTTTTCGGTCAAATTTGTAGCCTGCATAATCTGCGTCACTATATAATATTAAATCAAATGAATATTATTTAGTATATAATAGTGCATAGGCTAAATTGTTATTAACATATCTTAGAATTCTTTTAGCAAAAGTTTTAAACATTTCAAATAATTCATTTTGTGTTCTAAGAAAATTATCCGTGTATATCTTGAAAAGTCATCTACAAGTATAAAGACACATTTATTATAGTTTATTGATTATACTTGCAATGGTCCTAAGAGATCAAAATAAAGAAGTTCAAAAGAATGTAAGGTAGATATCATATCTTTAGTCTTAGATGATTTCTCGTGGAGTTTTTCATTTGACAAGCATCACAAAGATAATTTATTTTGAAGTTCATCTTTGGAAAGCCTCTCACAAGTTCTTATCTAGTGATTTTTGATGGGTTCATAAAATTCAAATGACCAAAATATTTATGCCAAATCCTATGGTTACTAGATTCATCCATACAACAAAGGTTATCGTTTGATACTTTCATACTTAACACATAGATGTTTCCTTTTGTTATTCCTTCCAATATAGTTTTGGAATCATGATCCAAGACATGACAAGTATCATTTTCAAAATTTATTTTGAACCATTTATCAAATGATTGACTTACACTTTGCAAGTCATGTCCTAGATTCTTAACTATAAAATATTCAAAATAATAGGAGTTTTTGAGTTACCAATGGATCTGATGTCAATACATATCCTTTAGTGTTACCCCTGAAAATCTTTATAACCGATGTTCACAAATAGATTTGGATTGCGGACTTATGTCTTGAGCATCATTTATCTAGTATCCACTTGTTCTTCTTAGTATTTGGTACTTGTTCATTATCTGTCATAAAACACACCTCTGTGTTTTTTTTTGAATGGGTGTTGCTTAATGCTGTGTCATAATCAGCCGATGTTGCTATGTATACTCACTTCCCTTTATTTATTGAATCGATATTGGGTGAGTTATTTGACTTCTTCAGATTTTAGTCAGTCCCGCTTCAGCTGTCTAAATTCTTTTACATTTAAAATAATTGATAGCGCTTTAGTTTCCTCATTTGTTTGCATTGTTATCCATCCTTCAGAATTTGTTCCTTTTAGTGCTTCATAAATTTTCAAAAATTTATTGCAAAGAATGTGTTTTCCTCATCATCTTCATCGGATATTTGATTCTCTATTTTAACATTGAAAGCTAACGATTCTTCTCATTTTTCGAGCTTTCTTTTCTTAGTTGCAACTATACTTCATATGACATTAAATTACCAATTAACTCTTATACTCTTATTGTACTAATATCATTGGCTTCTTCGATCATCGAAGTCTTTTGATCCAAATCAGTACGGAGTGAATTTAAGATCTTACAGTCTTAGTCCTCTTCCATGAAATTATTTCCTAATGATATTAGTGCATGCAATATGTCTTGGAATTTAAAATACATGTTAGAATAATCCATTTGTTTTCATTTTAAAAGGTCGGAACTAATTAGTTAACATAGAAATATTTGTTTGTTTAACTTTACTATTGCCTTTTTATGCGACTTGAAGTTTCCTTCAAATTTCGTAAACACTTTTACAAATAAATACTGAATTCATTTCTACATAGGGTAAAAAATTGAATATTCATAACCTTTGAATTATTGATTGTTTGTATCTTTTGTTCGTTAGTCGATTGCGCATAAGTCGTTCGAGGATCATTGTACTTAGTTTCCATGATGTACCAAATATCTAAGTCATTAGATTATTAATGAATTTTCATTTACATAACGAATATGCATATTAGTACAATCAAATAGTGGTAGTTAAGAAATGATTGTCCTTATTCAAATGTGTTGAAGAGAGCGTTATTAGCATTACTTACCATTTGTACTTTTAAAAAATCAGTTATTTAATTTTTGGAAACCGTGTGCTTTAATACGAAATGAAGGTATTGTGAGTTACGCTAACATTACGTGGGATGGATCTTAAGACTATGATAACATTAGAGGTGGGTAAATAGTATAATTAAACTTCTTAGTACTTAACATGTAATTTTCAAATTATTCAATTAAAATCACATAAGTAATCAAATAAACATAAGTAATCAATGTAATAAAAAGCAATAAATTAAAAGGACATCCACTACTTTGCCTCTTACAGAAATCTCACTATCACAAACTTGCAATTCCAATTAGCGAGTAACCCTATATAACTTGACTTCGAATAAGATAGCAAGCGCACCAATCTTGATTTTTCATAGGAGACATGACACACTTGACATCTTGACCCTCCATGAGTGGCAAGAATACTTATAAAATCTAACTTTTTATGGGTCGAAAGATACACCTTTATAAATCAAGAAGCAATAGAGTAATTCTATTGGAAACTTTATCTTTCTAATGCAGAACCTTGTATTTTTAGTACACAGATCCTTTAAATCTCCGGTAGTAGTTTACAACGGAAATCTAAGATGAACATGATGGGAGCAGAAATAGAGTGATAAAGAATTCAACTAAGGACTCTTTTATCTTTTGTGGTTTTCAAATCCTTGTAGAGTAAGAGTGAAAAAATATGGATTCACAAAGTTTATGTATAAAGTAGCAAGAGAACTTGTCAAAAAGTAGCAGAGAAGAAAGAGTAAGAGAACGTAGAGAAGTGTTATGGAAATTTATTTTCAAAAGACATACTATAGATGAAGAGAGGTATCTTTTGACAAAGGGGTGATAGGATATGTCCATTTATTTAAAATCAATTGTCACATCAACTACTTGTATGTCAACATTTGCTTTATGGGTATGTCGACATACCTATGTTGATTTTAATTTTTTTACCAACGGTTACAGATGTTATGTGTAATATTATTAATATATTTAATAGACGAGGTAAGATAACTACATGTATTTGTTGAGAAAACTCAAGGTACATATACTAAGGCTGTTGCGATGCGGAAGGTATGAGTGAATAATCCCTTTCGATTTATTGAGCAAACTCAAGGTTGAAATGAGACTAGGACAAGGAAACATGAGTTAGGAGTTGTATGTGATACAACCGATAAGGAGTCCAATGTTTGAGGGGCTATGATTTTTTAAGCAAACTTAAGGTCAAAATAACAAGACAGACGTGTCCTAAAACCTATTAGTGAAGTCGAGAGACTTCAATGTTTCATCTTAGGGTTTGGAGAAACAAAAAATACTCATGGGAGCCTTATTAGAAAAATGAAATGGTAACATCTAACCTTTCTAATATTGCAAGAACATATGCTAAACAATATTATAATTATATACAATGATAAATTTGTGCGTTTAATATGATTGGTAAAATGTTTATTAGTTAATATATACAAATGAACAGAATTGGAAATTGACAAATGTAAATAAAATATAATACTCACTATTAAGTTCCTATTTCATGTTAACGTTTCTACACCCACGCAAATGCCTGATTGTAACAACCCGCATATTTATCGATTTTATATTTAAATATTTTGTCGTTAATCAAATATTGGTCCGAAAAGCTACTTTTTGCAAACGGTCAAATTAGGACTCGAGACCACTTCCATTGAGTTCGAAATGCCGTTTACAATCTTTTTAAGTATAAACTTTGATATGTTTGGGGTTAGTGGAATTTCACTAACTTTTCCTGCTTTTGACTTTGGGTTGGTTTAGCCTATTAAACCTAAGTTCCAACCCCTTCTCCTCATCTCTTCATAAATTCCTACCTAACTCTAGTTTTAGCATTAATGGTGAGTGGAAAGGGAAATTAAAATTCCTAGCCCAAGTTCATTAGCAAATTCAACATCCAACTCCAAAATCAAAGTGAAGACATTGGATTCAAGCTTCTTGTGTTGAGATTGAAGTGGATCGATTCTTGCTTTGCTTTGGTCTTCATTTTCATTGATTTTTGGTGCAAAGGTGAGATTTTTACCCCACGTTCTTGCCTATATCTATCATGGATGTTTGGGAATGATTTCCTATCACTTTAACATGTACATTTGCTTTTGGTTTGGATTGGATTGGCGAAATACTTCAACTTTTAGCGTTTTTGGTGATTTTCTGCACTTAGGTCGCACTGGCACAAATTGTTGTTCGAAGTTAGGTCGCTAGGTCGTAGGTCATGTGCCGCTAGGTCGTAGGTCATGTGCGGCTAGGTCGTAGGTCGCATGCCCTGTTCTTCATTTGGTTGCTTGGTGGCTTCCCTGTTAGGTCGCATGACCTTTACCCAGTTAGGTCGCGTGACCTTATAAACCGTTAGGTCGCTTGACCTATACACCCTAGGTCATTAGACCTTATTTCCCCTCTAGGTCGCAGGACCTTTATCCCTTAGGTCGTGATGCCTTAATTCCTTTAGGTCGTTAAGGCCTTAACTCGCTCGACCTAGTTAGTTCATTAGGTCGCGTGGCACATTAGGTCGCTAGGTCGCGACAGTCGTTCCACTTTGGCCTTTGCAACTTTAGGTCGTTCAACCACTAGGTCGCGTGCCTCTTTGGGTCGTTCCCACGTTAGGTCGTAAACCTTTAGGTCGTGTACCCTGTTAGGTCGCGAGTTTAATTAGGACGTTCGGCCTTAAAATGTTAGGTCGCTTGGCATGTGCTTTTGTTAGGCCGCGAGTCCCTTATGTTGCTCGCCTTTGTTAGGTCGCATGACCACAGGGTTTCTCCAGTCAGGTCGCATGAACCCTTAAGTCGCTCGCCTCTGTTAGGTCGCTCGCTTCTGCTAACTCGCGAACACCTCTAGGTCGCAACCACTAGGTCGCTTGACCCCTTAGACCCCTAGGTCGCAACCATTAGGTCGCTCGATCCTATCCTCCCTTAGGTCTTCACTAGGTCGTACCCCCACCTTGGGGTGTTGCCACCCCCCTGGACCCCCCCTCCGTAGGGGATCTTATCTGAAAAACATTCAACAGAACTTGCTTTGTTGAGATGCTGAGTTGACCATTCTTCGAGACAAACTATCTTTGGCTTCTCGGTCGATTTTATGGTATCACGGCCTTGCTAAAAAGGCGGGATAACAACTTTAGAAATATGAAGGTTTCAATACTAGTAGTAAATATCAAAACTCTTTCAACAAAATGATTTCAACTCTATTTTCAATAACAAAGCTCTTTTCTTAAACCGTTTTCCAATCTACTAGTATATACAAACCTTTACCTCACTCGGATGAGAAATCTAATTAAACGGCTTAGTAAAACAAGTGGTATGAAATGCTTGCGTTCACTTCGTCGGTTAATTCTTGACTTGTTCGATTGAACCTCTTGTGACAATTTTCTAGTGAAGATTTACAGTTTGTTCGTAAATATTTAAGTTAAGCAAGTGGTTATGGAACACGAAGATAAACTTTTATATTTAGTAGCTTAGTGTAGTTGACACTTCTCGTTGATCATGACGATCATTTTATGATTTAGACTAGCAATTGTGCGATGTCTCTTTGTTTGCAAGGTTAGACTAGACCTCATGGGTGTGGTTCCGACTCACACATATCTCTTTGTCCGCAAGGTTAGTCTAGACACCATTTGTATGATTCCACTCACACATACCTTTTTGTTGCGAGGTTAGGCTAGACACCATTTGCGTAATTCCACTCACACATACCTTTTTGCTTTTTGGTTAGCCTAGACCTCATCGGGTGATTCCGACTCACCCATATGGGGTAGCTCCCCATGGTCTTCGGACCGTCATGTGATACGCCCCATTCCCTTTTTCTGTGATTTCTGGATTTCTTGTGTTGTTTTATGGAATTTATGTCATTGACTTGTTATGAGTACAAGTTTAGGGTATGATGCCCTCTTTGGATCTTTGAGAAGATTCTTGTGATATTGATTTATCTCTTATTGATTGATCTTCTGTTGATCATCATTTGCATACTTATAGTAGTATGTCACTATGGATATTTTATGTTTATGCCATATCTTTTATTTTATAACATGTCATCTGATATTTATAGCTAGACTGATCCGTTTATTATTTTCTTATATAATACTCGGGTCAGACCGAGATGTTACAGGTGCTTCTGCTTGACTTCTTCCCAGGATTTCCTACTCTGACTTTTGGCTAACTATTTAGATTAGCAGTTTTTGTTGTATACACTTGAGATATAGACTCATAGTTGTATTCTTTTGTATAGCACGTTTGCTATTCTTTTGTATTATTGTGGATCTTTTTGACCACTACTCTGATGTACACTTTCATGTGTTAGTTATATATTCATATCTTCTTCCGCCTTTGTGATATGGATGTCTGTGACTGATTTGTGTTATGCTTATTTCAATGTCTGTTTCCAAAGATTATTTATAGCCACCGTGTGATAAGAAATCATATGGATGGTCGCTCCTCAACAGCCTTATTCTCCGTGCTAGTTGACAGCACTACACCGTAGTGTTCTTGGCTAGCGTGGGTATAGAGGTGGGGCGTCACACTGATTTTACAACTACCGAATACATTTGTGGTTTGGTCACTTATTCATTTATTTGGTCAAGAGCATATATTGAATTCTATGAGTTTCAAACTCTAAAAACAATACAAGACTACAAATATTTGGTCCATATACAATTACATATAAATGTTATATGGTGAATAGCCAATGATTATAATTTACAATATTTCAATGAAATTAGTTCATTCGAAAAACCGAAAAAACCATAGTGCGAGATCAAGTATTCAATCTGATTGATTACAAAAGCGATCATGTTGTGGTAATGTAACACAAGAACAAAAACATTGTTTAAAACTTTATAATTTTTAAATTCAATTGTACATTTGTAAAAAGGTTCTGAAGATGAAAATAATGATATTTAAAAGAGAGATTTCAAAGATGTGATAGGGGTCTTTAATAAAAATTTCTATGACTCTTTACACACATTTTGACTATTTGAATGTCTTATGCTCTTTTAGTCTCTGTTTCTTTAGTCTCTTATATCCTCAAAGTCTTATCCTTGAATCTTATATATTCTCCTAGTCCTTTTCTTGTCTTCCTAATCTCGACTCCACTTGCGCTCCTTAATATACTCTTAAGTCCTATACTGTTTTACATCGAAGAATAATTTAATCCATACTTGTATGTCCCTACAATATTTCTGAATATTATACATGTGTTTCCTATGCTATAGTCTACACAACCTAAAAAATCATTAGTCATAATATTTATATAGTTATTATCATCAAAATTAGTACCTGTTATTTTAGAAATCTCCCATTTTTGATGGTGACAACCGTTTAAATATTATTAATATAAAAAATAATAATTTTATTTTGACTCTATTAACTCTCCCCAAGCCAATGCATTTAGTACTCACTCCATCTTTTTGTCTATATATATATATATATATATATATATATATCATATTTTACACTTTTTCCCTCCTCTTCCTCATCAACAAAAATCGATTTAAAAAGTAAATAAAGTGAATAAATGTTAAAGGAGCATAGGGTGTTGATTTTAAATATGTATGGTAGTTAAAATCAATGATAGATAGGTAATTCGCCGAGCACTATACACTTATATTAAAACATTTTACATAACCACTCGAATCAAACATGCATACTATTTTTGTACTACATTTAAACAAACAAATAAATTGAAATTTCAATCATAAAAAGTTACATAAATAAACATAAACGTATACATATCATTTATTGATGAGGACATCTATGGTTGCAACAGTTGAGGTAGGAAGTATAGAAATTTTCGTTCTGTTCTACAAGATTTCTTTAGGGAACAGAAATGATCTTACCCATGTAACAAACCTTCGAATCATCATTGATGATCTAGACTTACTCCTCGTCTTCCTCCTTCTCCTTCTCGTCATTTTCCACTAACAAGTTATGGATGACTAAATTTGCCTAAGGGTTTGGGTTCTGAAATGATGATTGGGTTCATTTAGTTGTTGATTAGGTGGTTTTGGATATTGCAAATCTTCCTTCCTTTCTTATCTTGCTTATAATGAATCTAGTTTGAAGAATCATAATTTCAGCAAGCATATTAATTATGCACTTTATGGATTTTTTGATTTCGCCAAGTTTTGAGTAGATAAAGTCTCTATATGGTGAAGAATTTTCTTTTCGAGTTACTTAAATACATTAGAGATAATTGTAGGAACTTTTTACCATAGAGAGATGAAGAAGAAATGAGTTGAAATATGGAATTTATTCATTATATAAGTTGTTTTTAAATTTTAGAAATAGGAGGGAAATTCAGTTTTGTTGAAACGACGCATATTTCAACATACATGCCAACCATACGTCAACATACCCATATCAGTTTTGGTTTTAGGATTCATTTGTTTTCTATTAATATATATAATGTATTTAATATGTATTTTTTCACATCTATGAAAATAATCACATCTCTAGTTCTTTTTGTAAATTAATGAACGTGTTTTGTATTAAAGATTTAGTTAAAATATCAACTATTTGATTTTTGGTATTTGTAAATTCTAGAGTTGTACTTCCTTTTCTTACATTATATTTTAGAAAATGATGTCTTATATTTGTGTTTTATCCTAATATGATGTGTTGGATTTTGGAAAAGTTAATTGTGCTTGTGTTATCATAATGTGTTAGTGATATTTAGGCCAAATCTTTTAACATTTGTTACATATATATGACTTGAGAACATGCCACTGTTGTTAATATATATTTTGCCTCAACGAAGACACAGAATTTTTCCTTCTATCAAACAAAAAAAGTGAATGTTCTAAAAAGTAACAGGTTTCACTCGTGGTATTTGGGTCAGATTTGCAGCCTGCATAATTTGCATCGCTGTAACATCCGGCCTTTTTGTACGTTTTAAATTGACGATAAACCATACACGTCAGACTAGAACCATACAAAAAAGCGGGTTGTTATTGGGTGAATAAGGAAAGCAGAGAAAGAAATAAAAACAAAATAGAAAATCACAGCGGAATGACAAAATAAAATAAATCAAATAACAGCTCATGAAGCTGTTTTACAAAAACATTTGGTTATACTTATACAACATAGAATCAAAGTTACACATTCCAAAGAATAATAAATAACAATGAAATGGAATAATGTGATGCAGTGGAGCAATATAGTAAATAATAGTAATACAATCTTCGTCTTTGTCCTCCAAAAGTAAGGCCTTCAAATCCTGAAATGCTCAGGCCGACCCGAGCGAATTGAAAAGACAAAAAACTCGAGTCAGAACTAAAAGGTCTTATGTAAGTTAAATCAATAGTAAATAATATGAGTGGAACGGCGTCAGAGATGTTTACGGGATTTGACATCTCCTATCCAGTGCCTATCGTGAGTGCAGTAACTTAAGAATTGTTCAGGATTTACATCTCCAAAGGATCCGTTAAACTATTCACTATGTAGTAATATACGCTGTTATAATAATGTCTAATAGTAAAATAAACTTATTTTAAAATAGCATTAAGGCTTTACATTTTCCACCTTAACACATAAATAGTGCCAGTAGTCTATACAGTACTATAATACCTCCTAATCGGGAGGCTACCAGAGGATACTAGGTACGATACAAATCAAACTCGTACAAGGTGCGCTAGGGTAGGTGACACGGCAAAACTAGGCAATGCCAGGGTAGATGTACCAATTACGCTTCCGAACCGGTGGTAACGCATAGCAGCTACTACCTCCCACCTCGAGTCACACCCCCAAAATCAAAAGGGACCCAATTAATCACAAAGTAGTAGAATAGTATCGAAGGAGTGTGTCCGATAAAAGGTGCTACCTTCTTAGCTCATCGATCGCTCCTGTTTTAGTCACCTTTTGCCAACTCACAGGAGTCGGGTCCATGTATATACCTCAAAGGAACGCTTCCACCATCCTACTTAATTCTGGAATCTCCACCGCATACACAGTTGTTAAAGTGGTTTTCGGAGTTGGCAGAGAGTATAACAACTTCTGATCCCGGTCTCTTTAACAACCAAACGTTATTATTACACTGTGGTCATTTCAAAATAATTTATACTTTAAACCGAAATACCATTGCCATTTCAAAACCATATTAATATGATATCATTTCCATTTCAAATTAAATCAATAGGATATCATTTTTATTTCAAGTATATCATTTTCCAAACATCATAGCATTTTCAAAGTTACGCCCTTTAAAACCAAAACACTTGAAATTATAACACTTTCAAATCATAGTACTTTGAAATTCGTAACTTTGAAACATAACTTCCAACATATAAATGGTTTAAATATTTAAAATACTTTATATAATAAAATAGCTTCTTTAATTTCACAAATCAAATCCAACACAACTCGAATATCTACATTTATATTTAACCAAATCCCAAATCATAAATTTCCATTCAATTCAGTTTCCAAATAAACTATTCCAAATTTATCAATTTCAAAATAAATTAGATCCATATAATAAACCATTTCAAATTCAATATATTTCGAACTTTAAGTATTCAACAATTTCAAAACTAAGTTTGGCAATTATAATTCAACAATCTAATTTTCTATTATTTAGTTTTGAAATATTTTAAATAATAAATCCATTATCATTTAAATAAAATCCAAATTGCAAATAACTAAATATTTCCTTCAATTTATTTATACTTGAAATATTTATTTAATTCACCTTAAACTAAAATCAAGTTAAAAAATCATACCTTCTAAAATTTTGAATTTAATAAATTTCACATCAAGCTTATTTGAGTTTAATTCTTAAATAAATTCAACTACAAATAAATCTAAAATTTATCTTCCGACCTTAATTTATTTAAATCATTATAAACTCTATATTAAAATATAATTTAAATACTTAACCATATTATCTTCAATAAAAATCAAACTTATTATTAAGCTTATTCTATATTAAAAAAAATTATACATAGCTTAAAATCAAGGATAAAATAATATTTATATAATATCTAAAATCAATATTTATATAAAACCATATATTTCTTTAGGAAACCATAGAAATCATTTCAAAATATTTATATATATAGACCACGATGTCTGTATATAATTTTCTATCCTATGGTCAAGTGATACAGATATTTATCATTTCAATCTGTAATTTAAAATATAAATACGGTTATATATCATTTCAAACCGTAATCCGAATGAAATAAAAATCCACAACAACTTGCAATTTATAACAATATAGAATACACCATCCATGATGATAAAATTTCATAGAGTAATTAATTAAGGAGTGATTAATTTAATTAACGATTTAATTACATAGAGTAATTAATTAAGGAGTGATTAATTTAATTAATTACATAGAGTAATTAATTAAGGAGTGATTAATTTAATTAATGATTTAATTAATGATTAATTAATTGATAATCAATCAATGATTAAATTTCGGGTTAAATGATCCCCTCATTCTAAAACTTAATTAATGATTTAATTAAGCAAAGGTAATCATGATGATAAAATGTTTCAAAATGGTAATGGTAATAAGGCATTGAAAGGGGAAGAATTATCCAGTTATATTTAATGAGATGAATGGGATTTATTAATTTGTTGATTAATTAAAGATAGTCATTTGGTATTTGATTAAGTAATACTTAATGAAATTTATAAGTAAAATTATTTCATGATGAAAATAATGGATTGTAATTACTTAGGGAAGTAATTAGTTGATAATTACTGAATGTAATTAAAGGTGTTAATGATGGAAGTAATTTGGATCAAATTATTTTGTATAATTAATCAAGGAATTAATTAGAGAATAAATTATGGATTAATTTATTTAATGAAGTAATTAAGGGTGATTGATAATTATAGTTAATAAGTAATTAATGCGGTAATTAAAGGTTAATTACTGTATTTGGTTAAGAATGAATTAATTTGTGAAATTAATTTAAGGGATAAATAGAATGATATGGGAAGCCTTTGATTAATTGTTATCCCTAATATGTGATTTGTGGTGATATGTGATAGGATATGTTTAATTTAAACGTGATGATGTGGTTTCTATTGATGATGAATTACTGTGACATTCTGTATTTAAAAATTGAATTGTATTTTCACTTGGATAAATTAAGTTAAGATAGCATTGGATTCGAAGAGACCAGAGTCGGGTATTAGTAAATACCCGAAACCACTTCGATTTCCTTATAGATTGATATGTGAAACCGATAGGTTGATTTGGAATGATTGAAGTGAATTCGAACTTTTGATCTAAGTTTGGACACTTAGAAATTGATGTGTGAAATATGTGATGTCAATAACAGCTTGTGAAGTTGAAAATTTATATAAGTTACCCGGGTTTATATAAGTTGTATGCTTTAGAAATTTTTGTTAGATGGGTTTACTCACGCTGGTTTCCATCCTGACCCGGGTGTTACTTTGATGTAATGCTCGGGTCAGACCAAGTATTACAGATTTTCAGGTAAGGACGTTCTGGAGCTCAAGAGGCGAGCTGGATGGCAGAGACGTATGGAGAGTTTCCACTATGATATTATATATATCTGAGATATGTTAAATTGTATCTGTCCGATATTGTGTAAATTGTTGTAACTCTTATATATCGATGAAAATTGATAGATACAGTTTCTCTTTGTATAACTGTTATTATTATGTGATATTATATTTTGATCCGCTGCGAATGTGAGGTTTCTGTGTCTTGTTCTTGTTTCTTCTTCTTTCTGTTTCTTCTTCTTTCTAACTATCTGGAACTTTTGGGATTGGAAATTCCAGGTCGTTACATTTGGTATCAGAGCCAGGTTAAGCGAGAACCTTGGCTCTGGTGGGACACTCATTAAGAATAGGGTCAATAGTATCCTATAATGAGCTGAGTGTATAAATATGAGAGAGCGTACTTGTTATTTTCTTATATAAAGGTTTTTAAACGATTTCAAAAGTAAATGAATCTTGTATAAGAAATAGATTATCTATTATATTAAGGAAATTGGTTGTAGTATTAATTAAATTAAAAGTAATAGTAAGAATTAAGTGGCAATAGAATTACAACCAAATTGAAAATTTAATTAAAGACAAGTTCTAAATGATTCAAACTAAAATTGAAATCTTGAATTGGAGAAGTATTTCAGAATAAGATGAATTAGAATTGGTTACAAATCGGAGAAATAGATGGTTATTGTGTTTAATAATGGAATGATTGTTCTTCAATAAACAATAAAATGTATAAGGAAGTAAACATTTAAAAGGAAAATAAACTTGTAAATTTGAAAGAATGTAAACTAAAGTGGGTTTCCAATTATGAAGTTTTGAAATCTAAATTTAAACATTTGAAAATTGTTTTCAAAATGTCAAAGGAAATTAGATTATTCAAAACTATTTTGAATATGATCTTATTTTAAAATAAGAAATGTTATTTAGTATATACAAATGAAAGGGGTCCTATTTCAAATAAGAGTTGTTTGAAGATTTAAGGGAATTTGTTTTGTATTGAAAACCAAGGGTGGTTTAAATTTTAAAAAAAGAGTATAGCCTGGTTGGTTAATGAATAAATATGTTTATGTATGGATATGCATAATATCAAAGATGGTTTGAAATAAACTCTAAATATTGAATTTTGAATGTGGAATAAGATGTGATGCACGAAGTGCTAAGTTTTTGAACTTAATAAGTGGGAAGATTATTTATGAGAAGTTCAAAACTTGAAGTGGAAGTTCAAACAAGGTGAGGTGGACCGGATTAAGTAAATTGAGTTTAACTTGGAAAAAGTTAAATAAGTTGGATTGATCAACCTGATTTGGAAATTTCAAGATGAAATTGGAATTTAATTTGAAGAGTTAAATGGTTGATTTGAATTAGGAAGTTTGAGTGATCTCAAAATGGGTTTGAAATTCGAAAATTGGGAATGGATGGATGTTTTAAAATAATTTGAATAATACCATTCCATTGTTATTGGAAATATTTAAATTGTGAAATTGGATTTGTTCATACGAATAAGAAGTGAAGTGTGGTGATATATCCATTATTGAGATAAAAGAAAATCTAACTTTAATTTGTAATTAAATTTTTTAAAAGCTTTTAATAAAGGTTAACTTGGTTTAAAGGGTTAAGCCAATCTTAGTGAATTTAACTCGAATTTATATAATTCGAGATGGTTTAAATTTGGAATTTGAATTAGTTCAAATTGAATTTGATTTGAATTAATTGAAATTGTGATTGAAGATGTATAAGTATAAGATTCAAATGGAAAATTTGAATTGAAATTTGATTCAAATAATTTGAAATTGTAATTAAAGTTTAATAATTTTAAATTCAAATGGAATTTCTATTGAATTTGGAAGGAAATCAAGATTAAATCAACTTGAATTGGAAATGGAGTTTGATATTGAGATTAATTCAAACTGGAGTTGAAGTAAATTGTAATTTGAAACTAGTTCAATTAAAATTTACTTGAATTAGTAGAATTTGAGATCGAGATTGAATAAAGTTAAATTTGGAAAGAGGCTGTGGTTAATTCAACTTGAATTGGGGTTGAATCAATTTCAATAGAAATTGAAGTTATTTAAATTGGAATTGGGTCAATTTAAATGTAAAAGGGAATTTAAATTGAACTGATGAGAATGGGGATTGGGAAGTGAGCAGTTTTGACTCTGGACTATTTTTAATATAATTGTTTTAATATAAACATATTTTTCCAAGTTATTCATTATATATACAACTTTTCTTTTAAAAGCCAAATTATCTTATACTTGTTTTACAATTATTTTGAAACTGTTTAACAATTTTCCAACTGTGTTGTAAACTAATTACTATATTTCAACTATTTTACAAAATTAATTACTATCTTACTATTATTTTGCAATTTTTTTAAAATTTCTATAATTATTTGACTATTTTCCAACTATTTTACAACTACCTAACTATTTTACACCTATTTTACAAACTAGTAATTATTTTCCAACTACTTATCTATTTTTAAATATTTCAAGCTATTTTCTAAATAAACTGGTCGGAGTTTAAATTATTAATGGTTAAAAACCCAATCGAGATAAGAATAGAGGTGATAATCCAAATGGATTGAAGCAAATGTGAGAAAGTAAATGAAAATCAAAGTGAATGTGAATAGAAATGGAATTGATTTGGCTAATAACCAATAAAAATAAATATGTAGGGTGTACGTATGTTATTCTATTCGCATAGTGATTTGATCCAGATTCGAGCACAGAATTTCGAGATAGTTATATCGATCCGAGTGGGATTTTTCACTCGTTTTTCGACGGCGAACCTGGATATGGATTGATGATTGGTTCTGGATATTCTCTATCATAGTTATGACTATGCAAGGAGAATGACGGTTTCTGTCAAGAAACCAGATCTGTGCCCGCACTAGGAAGTCGGGTGGACGATACTAGTTCGGAAGTGAAATTGTGTGATCGAATGGGCGATCAGATTGGTATGGCGTACGAATGATATGTGTACATCGTACGGATTTGAATGAAATGATATTGAAAAAAAAGTAATCAAATTTGAATATCTGATTTTGAGTAAACAAAGTTTTATAAGATAAAACTCCCCTTGATGAATCTATTGCCAGAAGGAAAGGATTTTGAAAGTGTTTGAAGTATAAAAGAAGTTTTATACAAGTTTGAAATGATCCAAAGTTTTAAAAACTGTATATATCTGTATATATATATAAAGGATCTTATGAGGATTTTGGAAAAGGTTTTGGGAACCTTTGGATTTGGAAAGGCTTTTGATTTTTGGGTAAAATCAATATTGAATTTGGAAACCCTAGTTTGAGAATCATCAAATTGGGATAATCGATTTTGGTATAAAAGAGCTTTGTATAAGATCATACTAGGTGTATGATTTGAAGATACTATATATGTATAGTATAAAATGTTTTGATGATAGCTCTGGGGAAAAAGGCGCTCCCTTGAAATGAACTTCTCAGGAGTACCACCGGGTGGTGCTGCCTTATGCCCTAAGGGGGTTCTAAAGTTGATCCTGTGAGGAGTCCGGACAAAACTAGTTCCTGGGAATTATGAGATAGCGAAAGTCGTGTGTGCCGCTGAGAGCCAACAGTCTGCGTTTGATTTTGTATCGGTAGACTGCGACCTATGTTGGAGTGGAGAAGTTTCATTTTGACAGCGAAAATCAGAGGCCGCTGAGAGCCTGCAGTAACATGGACTTTTGCTGCGATGACAACGTAAACCTGGGTGTAACTGTGATCTGTTGTTTGGGTTCCATGGCGTAATCAAGAGGCCCCGGAGAGCCTGCAGTTACATGGACTTTTGCTGCGATGACAACGTAACCCTGAAATGTAACTGTGACCATGGATGGGAGTGATGATTTTCAGAGCATTCTCACCAAAGATATATCCTCTATTTTCAAAAACTGTTTACTATATTTTCAATAAAAAATTATTTTTCAAGTATTTTCACTGGATGTTGATAATGAGTCTGCTAAGTATTTGTAGATTTTCTGTCTTACGCCTGATCAACGTATGACCGAATTTCTATGAGAACAAGGATGGACTGGTTGAGACATCGAGTATAAAAATATTTTTATAAAAAAATATTTTTGTGATACTATATATGTTTTAAAATGTTTTGAAGTTATTAAAGAAATTTTTTCTGGTAGTAAGCATTTTAATAAACTCTGGTTTCGTTCCTTTTCGAGGACGAAAAGATTCAAAGAGGGAAGGAATGTGATAATCCGGATTTCTTTAGTATCGAATAATTGTATAATTATCTGATTTAAACTATTGGAAATAATAATTTACAGATTTAACAAATAAATTCTGGTAATTAATAATATCTAAATGTATATAATTGGATATGAGTTATAATAAATATCGGATTATAGATATGAGAAGAATTATAACTATTGTAGTAAATAGAATATATATATATATATATATATATATATAATATAGTTATATGTAGACTTTATGATATTAAAATTGTAAGTGTTTACATATATAAGTATTAATGAGTATACATCTATATGTGATTGTTAAGTCAGACTAGATCTACAAATTCCAATATTAAATATTGTTTAATTTGTTATTTTCAAAATAACAATGATAATATCTAGTTTTTACAAACATAAATAAACTTTGTTAGAAATAGGAGATCTTTTGTTTTAAATAAAGATGAATTTTCAAATTGTAGTATATATGTATGTATATGTTATAATTTGATATTATTTTGAAATTTAATTTAATCCATTAATAATTTATATATGAATGAATTGTAATCTGAAGCTTTGTTTAAAATAAATATTTTTCAAAAGTTAATTTAGATTAATTCATTTTTTTATAAAAAAAACATGAGATAAATTGTTTTAAAATTTTTATATGAGGAGTAAAATTTTGTTTCTCAAATTTATAAACACATGTTATATGATCTGATTAGAAATATAAGTTATTGTCAATAAATGTTCTCATAAATTTGCTTTTATATTTATTAAAATCTAAAACTTGTTTATAAAAATAAAAATAGTACTTAATATTACATAATTACTTATATATATATATATATATATATGTAACTTAAATAAGTTTTAAGAAAATTAGTAACATTTAAACATTAATAAAACATTAGAAAATAACATTTGTAAAATATGAATTAAACATTAAAACAACACTTGTAAACATTATAATACATGTTAAAAACACATGTAAATTCATAAGTATAGGTGTAAGTTAACTAAGACATTGAGGAGACAAATGTCATCCTCTTGTAAATCTAATTTAAAATTTAAACTTGTAAAATAAGTACAAATGTTTTTCTTTTTCTCTCGGCTAAAATTTCTTCCTTCATTCTCAACAAAGATGTAAATAAAAAAAAGATCAAAAATGGAAGAAATCTGAAATAAGAAAAGTAAATAAAAATCTGGAAACAAGAATGAATCTGGAAAATTCAAACCAGAGGCAAATGCAAGACCCTCAAGTACAAAACATGCAATTCAAAATTTATAGCAGGAAGAATTATCAACATACAAATTAATTCAAGAACATACAGTGAATTTCAAGAGCCTGGAAAACAAGCATAGTTCTCTGTCCTCTGCTTGTTGATTTCAAATTTGGGTCTCTGCTTGAAAATCTCAGGTGAGTAAACTGAACACAAATTGTTTTGTTTATATGCATGTGATAAATGTTAAATTTAAAGTTGTGATGTATGGTTGAAAATTTTGCATGCATGTTATTTTAATTGAATATATGTTTATAAACAGAGATACTGTGAGTTCCTTCCTGATAACTTAGTTTAGAAATTTTAATTTCCCTTTGATCTTTGCTAAGACTAGGTGTTTAGACAAATTATAATTATTGTTAAAACAAGCTAAAGTTTAAAATTTGTTTTATAATAATCAAGTTGTATATTCTCTGGAAAGTGAGAAATCTTAATTTTAACAAGGAATTAAAACTTCTCTGTTATCTGTATTGTGGAAAGTTGGTTCATTTAGTATTCAAAAATCTAGATCATATAATCTAGTTGATAATGCATGTTGTCATAAACTAAGAAATTGTTTATTTCTTAATATAGTTTTAGCTAAAAATTTATGTGTGTAGAAATCATATAGTATTGTCCAGTATGTCAATATTTACAGTGAATATTCTATTTTGGTAAAATTTCAATAAAATGGAATCCAGGATTTAAGCATGCAGGGGAGTTTCTCTAGTAAAAATAAAATTTTTATAGGTGGAATGGCAATTTCTAGTATCCTATATTGTAAGGATTTTAGAGATGAACGCATTCCGTTCGAAAAATTATTTCTGGTGATAGGGTGGACTGGAGATGATGCGTTTTGGTTGGGAAGAAGCCTAGCTTCATGTGTCAGAGTTTTACCGAAGCCAAATTTTGAAATTGGCTTCGATTTGGGCCGAGTTGATATTTTTAGGGTTTAAGAACCTAAATTGGGTCGAGCTGTTCATCGTGCTCGTGTGGCAATGTGGGATGATCGGAGTTGATCGCAATCATGGGGATGGCTGCTGGAGGGTTTAATGAAGCATCGGTGATGATGGAAAGCAGTCACGAAGTATGTGGCGTCGGCATTGAAGAAGATCTGGCCATGGTGGTTGCTGTAGTGGGATGTTTTTACTCGTTTTTGATTCTCGAGTTTGTGGATCATTCTGGGGACGTTTTCGAGTTCGTGTGAGATAGTGGAGTTGTAGGCGAATGTCGCGCCGATCGTCAGAGGCCGGAGGTGATGTGCAAGGTGCACGCATGTACGTTCTGTACACTGGGATTTGTGAAATGGGGGAAGATGAGATGAACCCAAAGAAGCTCTCGCATTTTCATCGAGGGCGACTCGAAGAAGCAGGGAAGATGGGAATTTTCGGGGCAGTCTCAAGTGTTTTCTATGTTCAACTCGAGATTTTTGGTCGCCTGTTCTTCTGGTTAGTGCTGTGTGGTGATATGTTGCCTAGTAACTTGTATTTGAATTAGTAGCCAAGCATTAAGCCATAAACAGGTTTTATAAAAGAATCAGGATACAAGTTAAAATTTGTTGTTTTAAAATAGGTGTAGATCATACCTTTAAAAAATAATAAATTGTATTTATTTCAAATTTAAATTGTTTAAAGATGATTTTTTTGTAAGTAATTATCTTAAGTAAATTTGTATTTCAGTTTGAAAGAAATGGTTACTTAAATGAAATTACTTAGTGTAAGCTAAAAGATAAATTGTTAGGGATTAATTACATAGTAATTAATTAAGGAGTGATTAATTTAATTAACGATTTAATTAATGATTTAATTAATTGATAATTAATCAATGATTAAATTTCGGGTTAAATGATCCCCTCATTCTAAAATTTAATTAATGATTTAATTAAGCAAAGGTAATCATGATGATAAAATGTTTCAAAATGATAATGGTAATAAGGCATTGAAAGGGGAAGAATTATCCAGTTATATTTAATGAGGTGAATGGGATTTATTAATTTGTTGATTAATTAAAGATAGTCATTTGGTATTTGATTAAGTAATACTTAATGAAATTTATAAGTAAAATTATTTCATGATGAAAATAATGGATTGTAATTACTTAGGGAAGTAATTAGTTGATAATTACTGAATGTAATTAAAGGTGTTAATGATGGAAGTAATTTGGATCAAATTATTTTGTATAATTAATCAAGGAATTAATTAGAGAATAAATTATGGATTAATTTATTTAATGAAGTAATTAAGGGCGATTGATAATTATAGTTAATAATTAATTAATGCGGTAATTAAAGGTTAATTACTGTATTTGGTTAAGAATGAATTAATTTGTGAAATTAATTTAAGGGATAAATAGAATGATATGGGAAGCCTTTGATTAATTGTTATCCCTAATATGTGATTTATGGTGATATGTGATAGGATATGTTTAATTTAAACTGTGATGATGTGGTTTCTATTGATGATGAATTACTGTGACATTCTGTATTTAAAAATTGAATTGTATTTTCACTTAGATAAATTAGGTTAAGATAACATTGGATTCGAAGAGACCGGAGTCGGGTATTAGTAAATACCCGAAACCACTTCGATTTCCTTATAGATTGATATGTGAAACCGATAGGCTGATTTGGAATGATTTAAGTGAATTGGAACTTTTGATCTAAGTTTTGACACTTAGAAATTGATGTGTGAAATATGTGATGTCTATAACAGCTTGTGAAGTTGAAAATTTATATAAGTTACCCGGGTTTATATAAGTTGTATGCTTTTGAAATTTTTGTTAGATGGGTTTACTCACGCTGGTTTCCAGCCTGACCCAGGTGTTACTTTGATGTAATGCTCGGGTCAGACCGAGTATTACAGATTTTTAGGTAAGAACGTTCTGGAGCTCAGGAGCGAGCTGGATGGCAGAGACGTATGGAGAGTTTCCACCATGATATTATATATCTGAGATATGTTAAATTGTATCTGTCCGATATTGTGTAAATTGTTGTAACTCTGATATATCGACGAAAATTGATAGATACAGTTTCTCTTTGTATAACTGTTATTATTATGTGAAATTATATTTTGATCCGCTGCGAATATGAGGTTTCTGTGTCATGTTCTTGTTTCTTCTTCTTTCTCTTTCTTCTTCTTTCTAACTATCTGGAACTTTTGGGATTGGAAATTCCGGGTAGTTACAGAAATTCTAAATTAAATATCTTATAAATAAAGATTGGATAATGCATTGGATTTAAAACACTATATTTTAATTTAATAAAAGTTGTTTTCTAAATGTATATGTATTTTATATATATGTATAAATTGTTTCCAATTCATTTTTCTTTTAAAAGAGAGAACATAACTTGTATATTAAAACAAAGTAATGGTTTAAAACTAAAATTTTAAAATTAATTGAGCTAGAGGGCTTAAACACGATGTTTCTTGAATTAACAAGTGTAAATGTCTTATAATATAATTCGACAAATGTGAGTAAATTACAATATGCATTAAACAAGTGTCCTCAAATTATTTTCTATTTTAAAAAAAATTAATAAATAAAATGCAAAACAAATTTAGATATATCATAAATTCCTCTTTCTCCTTTGTGGTTCAAAGCTAAAGAAAATCTAAATCTAAATCAAAGTAAAGGAAAAACCTGAAGTAAATGGGATTTGATTCAAGTTCAAATCTACAACTTAGCATGATTTAAAAATCGAATCCTGTAAGAAGATCACTTCAAACCTGAGCGACATCAAAATAAAAATCGAAGCCGATCAAAGTTAAGCATTCAAAACAAATATCAGTTCCCTGTCAAACGAGGTTAATAGGCAGATCAAATGCAAAGATAAACTTAGTAAACCAGAAACAAAAGCAAGCTTGAAGATCAAAACAATCTGCAAAATCTAGAAAATAAGAAAAAGCTTTAAGCTGGGAAAAGAAGATCTGAAGTAAAGTTCAAATTCAATCCCTGATCAAGCAAATGCAACTAAACAAGTAATTCAACCTGATATCAATTAAAATCAAGCTTTAGTGTAACTCAATCAAATGCAAGTAACAGATCCACTCAAATTCAAAAATCAAGTTCCAGGTTTAAATCTGCTTCTCCGCCTTGATAAAGTCCAGGTGAGCAGACCTTTGAACCCACTTTATATCTTGGTGTTTGGATTATTACTGGTAGTTATGATGTGAACATGCTTGTATACGTATGTGAAAATGCCTGCATGCTATGTATATATGAAGTTGTGAATGTGCATGTCTGTACATGCCTCTGTTTGTTGCTTTCAGGCATATGATAAGTTTAAAAATTCAAAATCTCACCCCTCAACCGTCTTTAAGCTTTGACATTTAAAACAAAAAGATTTAAATATCAAGATATTTACTTTGAAAGTACTTTTAAGTAAAAAATTGTTGAGTATTTTCTGGAAAGAGGAAAAATACAGCGGAAACCCAAGCATGTCTTAAATTCGAGTGTCTGGATTTAATGATTCGTTTATACAATCAATTTTTTTTATCAAGAAACATGATTTTTAAAATTAGTTCCAAGAGTTTTTATTTAGTTTCGAGTTAGGATTTGAAAATTGAACGGAAATGACACTTTTGTCAAATTCCGTCGAACGACGAGATGGAGTTTGTCGTGCTTGGGTCAGAAGTTGGTTCGGGTATCAAGGATCAACGTGAAAATACAAATTGAATTTATAATTGATCGAGGCACTGGAATGATGTGGATTTAGGGTTTAAAACCGAGTTTCTGTCGAGGTTAATTATATGGTTGCTATAGAATCGGCATTGCTTGGAGACGATCGCTCCAGTGGCAATTGGAACGTGTGAGGTAGGCTAAGCTCTGACTAAGATTTCGACGATGCTGGTGGCCTAAGGCGATTGAATGAAGCGTTTTAAGTGAGAGGTTTTGGTTCCAGATTGATGGTGAGTAGTTCGAATTCGAACCACGGCGAATAGATGGCATCTGAAGGGTTGTGTAGGTCGGCATGGTCGATCGTGGTGTGTCGAAGGTTACGATGGTGGCCGGAGCGTCGCCGTGCGACTGTGCACATGCACGAGAAGAAGAAGCTTACTCGAGTTTGTACTCAGGGAAAAGGAGTTTTGGCTCGGGTTCGTTACTGAGTTATTCGAGAGTGATTATATCAGGTTTTAAATTTTTTTTAAAACGTAACAAGTTTCAAAAAGAAATGGCTTGGGGGTTTTGAGATTTTACTCGAAGGAGGCCTCGGGGAAACTGGGTTGTAGCTCGGGGATATCTCGGGTTGTTGTAAAGCAGTTTTCAAATTTTAAAACAAATTTAAATTTAAACATGCTTAACTCATTTCATTTTAAATAAACTATAATTTGTTTAAATTTGGGATTAGTAAAGGGTTTTGAAAATAAATCATTTTAAAATTGTTAAGTTCAAAATGTTTTAAAATGTTTTAAATATATATGTATATAACCCTTGTCTTTAAAAGTTTATTTTAAATAAACTCGATAATGAAAGTAAGAAATCAATCAAACATTTAAAAAAAATGAAGTTACTTTATATTGTTAACGATGATTAAATATAAGGTTTATTAATTAAAGATTTAATGATTAAATGATTAATGATTTTAATTATTTGATAATTAAAAAGTAATTAATTAAAGTATAATTAGTTTATGGGATAATTAATTAAGGGTATTTAACTATTTAAAGATAAGTGCTTTATAAAAGTAATTGAGGATGATAAATTAATTAATGAAAGTGATTAAAGATAATCACTAATTATAATTTTATTTATTAAATGATAATTAATTAAGCGTTAATTAATTTTGTGATTAACTTAAGGTTAATTAATTTTTGTAATTAATTTAATGATTTATTAATATAAATGATTAGGTTAATCACTTATTATGATAATTAATTAATGATTAAGGTTGATTAATCAAGTGATTAGGGATAATCACTTATTGTATTTAATTAAGGATAATTAATTAAATGGTGATTAATTAAGGGTTAATTAACTTATTTATTAATTAATTATTAAATGATTAAAGGTTAATTAATTAAGGTTGATCTAATTAAAGATTAATTTAATTATTATTAAAGGATAATTAATTAAAATGATTTGTACTTAATTAATATTAATTAACCCAGATTTGTAGTAATTAATCTGATTTAAATTAATTAGATAATTAATTAACATTACTTATGGATGATTGTATTCTATTGAATACTATGAATTGTTTGATATCTTTAGTGTGTGATGCTTTGTGATATGAATTATTTTAATTCAAGCTGTGATGAATGTAATTTAATTATCTGTGATGAATTTATATTTGTGTATCTGTGAATAGAATATAAGCGTTATAGATAATACCGCTTATCGATATTGGTATAATTGAATCTATGATGATTGATGTTGTTGCACTATTGTGTGAAACCCCTGGACTACACCATACACACACAAATATGGACTGCACGAGGAAATTGGTTAAGTCACAGGTTTTTAAAATGGTTGTAAAAGATAAATTTTTAATCCAAATGGTTTTGGAGATGGAATCAGGTTTAATATGAAAAGTTTTTGAAAAGGAGTTTTAAAAATAAAATTTATTTTGAATAACTTGATAAAGTTTTGAAATTTAAATAGTTTGATTTGAAATTAAACCCAAGATTTGAGATTGAAGTCTATATTTGGGAATTTTGGTTTAAAAAGGGCTATACAAGTTATATATGTGTTTATATGGTTTTAAACCATTTTAAAAGTATTGTTTTGGGAACTTGAATTTAACTCAAGGGCTTTAACTTGTATAAATGAAATCGGATTTTTCCAAAACGAAAGCTGTTTGTTTTCAAATAATAAAAGCTTTCATATAAGGAATGAATTTCGAATTTGTGTTAAAAGGATTTCAAGTTTGAAATGAAAATGGTTTTCCAAGTTATGAATGAATTTTTGGAAATGGTTTGAAAGCTATGAATTAAAAAGATTAGATGAGTTAATCCGATTTGAAGTGGAAATTGTTTTGAAATCTATGAATGAATCTTTGTGGAAAATGGGTGAACTTTATGAAATGAATCTTTTGTTTAAAGATTTGAAAATGGTGATTTGTTTAAACCATTTGAAGAAAGGTTTGGGGATTTAAAAGTGTGACTTAACTAAGATCCCAATATCCAAATGTTTTTAAATATTGTGCTCATTATTCGGTTTAGCCAGGAGAGGACCATGTTTCATATAACCCATTCCGAATAATGATACGACGTTATGGATAGTGTTTGAAGACCAGGTATTTTCGAGAATGAAAGAATAACCCGTCGAATGTCTCTGCATCGATTAGTGTCCGGTATAGAGATCTGTATATGTGATGGGGAGTCTGACCGGGATTGGGAATTCCTGGAGTGTAAGGGCTTCTTTGGAAGTTCCTTCGGTTCTGTTCGAACCCGGAAGAGACTTTTATGGATGTGTGTCTGACGTTACACTTTGAGATGTAAAGCTGGCTTCTATCAAATACATTTCTGTTTGGTGGCGGAGAATTTATTCTCTTAGCTTTACACCCTTCTCTGGGACGTACGGGCTCAGCGGTTATGTAGTTGATGGTTACTAGTAATACACTCCCAATTTGGTAATGTGGCATACGAAGTGTTGCTGATCATTTTTTGATCGAAACATGGCTTTATGAAAAAGCGTAGCTTTGTGGACGAGACTACATCAGGACCCCACAGCCCGGAAATGGTCGAAACAGGAAAGATGCGGCAAGACTGCAGGGGTCGCGCCCCTAGGGTATGTCCATTCCTTATGGAAAAGGGTGGTATCATGGTATGGAGCCTAGATACTTAACTCATGTGGACACTGTATATTTATTACTGTTTGATGTTGCTTTGTGGTTGAGCATCCTCGGATAAAGGTCGCAAACAACCGGGGGTGACATATCTTAGGTGATACTCCTGGGAAGGGAGTACACCGGCCTTGTGTTGGCAGAGAGCTGGGTAAGTTCTCAGGACGTCCCTCCAGAGGCATTCCCATGTGGCAATAGGAAGTTCCTTAGCCTGACCATTTGTTGGAAATCCAATCATCCAATACGCGCCCTTTACGCTTTAAGTTGTATAACCTGCCATCTACTTATGGTAGCTCCCTTTGTTTAGATGGTAGCAATAGTAGGCATAGTTTGAAATGTCTATGCTGGCTAAGATTAATATTATACTTTCGAAATATTTTCAGCACTATGCACTAATAATAATATCAAATGATTTTCGCGTATCAAGCATTTTTGACTATCATAAGGAGAAATCTCCTTCAATTCTGCGTTTGCATGATGTGTGCGATGGGAGGTCTTATGGTAGTTTCATTTTCCAAAAAGCATTGCGGATTTCAATTTTAAAATCTTTTGTTTTTTGTTTTAAAGATAAACTGTTTTTGTTTGCTCACACCAGTCCTATGACTGACCCGGAGTTTATTGTTCCCTTCTTAAATTCTGGGTGCCCACAATTTTCCACACAGGCAGTCTAGAGTTGGGTTTTTCAGATAATCAAATATTATGTGTAGATTCGATAGCCATCAGCCTTCTGTTTGGTAGCTTTTGAAAATCGTTGGATTTTTTGGATTTTCGAGATCGCATTTGCTACAAGTTCTACTTGTTGGGGGTTCGAACTAGCTTTGGATTGGAGATGGAGTTGCAGATTTTGGATTCACTTTTCATCGAAGATCATATTTGAGTTATCTCTTCCGTTGTTATCATATTCCGCTGTGTATATTTGTCTCTGATATTAATATCAATATGTTGTATCATTGTTGTAATCGACCGATGTGTATCAATGATATATATATATTCATTTTCTTCCGCTGTGTTGTTGTACTTAATGTGTTATAAGCTCCGGTGAGCCAGATTCGGTGTTTGAATCTGCGGCATTCGAGTACAAGTGAAACACGGGTGCCGATTTTCGAAGGCCGAGTCAGGATCGTTAGAGTCGACATCACAGCACACCCTGCCACTGTCAACGAGCATCACCCAAACTTACAACTCCTTCACCCAATTCAAGCAAAACCTCCACAAACATTCCCCGATCACCTACTGTCATTCACATTCCCCATCCTCATACCACTTCAACCTACACTACTACTTGCAACATATCATCTCTCTGCTGCTACTCATACTCCTGCCATAAAAACTGCTCCATTCCACAATTGCAGCCTAACCCATACACCCCCATCAACACAAAAAGAGAGAGAGAGAGAGAACTTCCATAAACCTGCTATGCCACTTCATCCATTGCCTAATAGTCTTCAACCACTACATCCTCTGATCGCCACTTGCATTGCTACTAACCACTGTTCCCCTGTGCACATCCTTATAAACTCATACATTCTCCGTACCATTAATTGACAACATCGGCCTATAACATCACCACTGCCTGTTTCATATTGCCTGATCACCTAAAACCACCATACCACCGTCATACCACAGTGCACAGTCATCACCACAGAACCATACTCACAATCTCCCACCTCTGTAAACCACACAACCCCTCTGCCTAACTCAATCTGCCTGACCATAACCCATTACCTGCAAACCTCAACATCATCATCGACTAAAAAAGACCAGCCGCAACCTCATTACTTTGATACTTCTCACCATCTAATCAACAGCGACCCCCACCGAACCAACAACTCCGACCATCTTCAACCAAGTCACTGCCTTCATTCACTCGCCTTTCAGTCCACTTCAATTTGCTTCCGCGACAGTTACTGCTACCACTACTACCCACGATAAACATTCGTGCTTCAAAGTAAACAACCGTAATTTACCTCCCCCTTGCAACCCGCTGCGCCGTAATCCAATTCGCGACTTCCAATAGCCAACCTCGAACCACCCAATACCCAGTCCTAAAATCCCCAAATGCACTTGCGAAAATCCCCAAATCCACGCTCGAGCACCCTTGAAAAGCAGCGAACCATCTCAGCACAATTTTGCATTGCGATTTTGAATTGAATTTTTTTAGGTTGTGATTTTGAATTATTTACGAATTAAAGAAATTACGCAGTATTGATTTGGATTTCGGAGGAGGGAGCATAGTTTAATACGTTCAATAGTGTGGTAAGTATTTTGGGTCAAGCTCGTAGACTTGATTTCCATTTTTTTAGTCTACTTTTTTTTAATTGTTTAGTTTTCTTAGTTATCAAAAGAAAAAAAAGAAGAAAAAGAATGTTTTCCAATTTGTTTAGTTTAGTTTTTCCTTTGTTTAAGTTTTCTTTTATCATATTCTTTATTTTGGTTAAAAAAAAAGAAAGAAGAAAGGTTTCAATTTGTTTTGTATTAATATATTTTGTTTTCTTTTGGTTTGTTTTATTCCTTCTTTTATAATAAAAAAATATGTATATATATCTTGTTTTATTTTCAGGTTGTGGGAGGCAAAGGTGCCTGCTGAAATTACCGCTTTGCTTTGCTAAAAAAAATCGCCTCTAGAAAAATAAAAATTAAAAAATTTTGTTAATAATCTGCACGCTTTGGTATCGCGCAATTTTTTCGTATTTTTATTTGAATTGCATTGTTGTTTGCTTGGATTTGCATTTGTTAAAAGGAAAAATTTCAAAATCCAAAAACAAAAATAACTTCATTTTAATTGCATTGTAAAATCATTCTTAATTTTAGCTTTGCATTCATGTCATCTTATTATCTTTTCTAAGCACAATACCCCAATTCACATAAAGTGAGAGATTTCATCACCCTTTTCTTAGCCCACAAATCGCATTTCATAGTAGAATTTGACTAATAATAAAGGTTAGACATTCGACTTAAGGGTGTCATGAGCTCATCTAGAGCTTAATTGTATCTTCACAATTGTTTTCTTTGAAAAAAAATTATTTCTTGGTGTCTAGGCTACGGCAAAGTAATAACCATTTAAAGATATTATGGTGATTCGTGAATATTATATTGGTTGTTCCTTTGAAAGTACTTAAACAATCGGTTGCATTGCTACGGTGATTCGTGGTGCACCTATAACTCCTGCCCGTTATATGATTGATAAATTTTTTTGTTGATTTAAGACAATATGTGATTATACAATTTTGGGTGAGGAGCGACTAAGGACAGAAAACTATAATTAAGTCCTTTGCATGCATTTAGCTGCATTAGTTCATGCATACTTAGAAAAAATCCAAAATCCAAAAAAAAAAAAAAACATTTTTCCTTTCGTTTGATAATTTCCAATCAAAAAACAAAAATCCAAACAAAAAATATAAAATCTTTTCAAAAAGAAAAAAAAGAAATTCCCATTTTGTAAAAACGAAAATAATTTTTTTCTTTTGGTAAATATTTAAAAATCTGAAAATTTAAAAAAAATACAAAAATAGAAAGATATAAAAAAATTTGAAAAGCCAAAAACAAAATAAAAATCAAACTTCTCTTTTGAAATTAAATTTCACTTAGTAATAGTTTTCTTCCTTGTAAAAAAAATCAAACAAATTTTTCACTTCATTTTTCAAATCTTCTTTCATTCTCTAAACTCGATTATAACTTATTTCTCTTCTCGAATTTCACTTATGCATGGGTACTTGGACTTGTGACATAAGAACAAATCGTTGGAAACTAATTGTTTAACTCGAACAGACGATCCTCCCGAAATGGCAAAGGAGAACTTCCCTCGAACTCATATGGATAGAATCTTTCTCGATAGAGTTTCCATTCCATCTTGCATTACGTTACTTGCCCCTACGAGAAACCATTTTGAAATTTACTCGAACCATATTGCCACGCTTCCAAAATTTGGCAATTTCGAGCACGATGACCCATACATTTTCTTGACTAAATTCGAACAAGTTTGCGCAACCATTGAACTCCAACAACTTTCCGATGACGGAATCAAACTTCGATTAATCCCATTCGCTCTTACGGATTACGCTGTAAAATGGTTGTACAGCTTAGCACCGAACTTGATTAAAATTTGGGAAGAATTCGTAAAATATTTCTTAAAAAAGTTCTACCCCTTGGAAAAAACGAGTAGAATCCGAAACGAAATTGTAAACTTTCATCAACTCAAGGGAGAACCATTCGGAAAATAATTTGAAAGATTCAAAGAGCTTTTGATAAAATGTCCACACCATAATTTCGAAAAATAGACGATTTGCCAAATCTTATACGATGGACTCGAAAACAGCTCACGAACCATGCTTGAATCAATGTGCCAGGGAAACTTTCTTATCCAACATCATGACGATGCTTGGCAATTGCTTGAAAACCTCGTCGAAAAATCATCTTAATGGGAACGTTTGAACGAATTTACTCACGATCGAGTGCAAACTCGATTAAATCTTCTTTTGGTTTAGAAGTTAAGATCGACGCAATGATTAAAAAATTCGATAACGCTTTTTCGTCGAATCAAATGAACCAAGCTTCCTAACCGATGTGTTATAAATGCTACGATCATAATCATATTGACGATCAGTGTCCCAATTCTGTTGAACAAATCAATGCTTTCAATAAATCAAAAAACGATCCATTTTCTTCGACGTATAATCCTGGTTGGAGAAATCATCTAAATTTTGCTTGGAACCAAAACAATCCCAACATGAATACGATTCGTCCCAGTTTTCAAACATTTCCGAATAATGCTTCGAATCCTCCTTTCAACCCAACCATTTTCAACCAAACTTTGCAGATTCGTCTCATAATCAATCGCAACAATCAAATTTTCAACCAAATCCTACGCATCCTCCACAAGACGATAAACGTTTAAGTTCACTTGAGAAAACTCTTAAAACATTGGCTAAAGCAACTAGTCAAAGTCTTCAATCAAACAGAAAATTGCAAAATTTATAGATCTACATATGCAAAACACAAACCAATTGATTGCAAAACTTGAAATGCAAACGAGTCAATTAGCCACGTTTGTATGTGAACGCAAACGAGGAACATTTCCAAGCCAGCTCATTCCAAATCCCGGAAATCAAAACGCGAATTCAAATCGAGCCCATGTTGTTCAAGATAGCAACGTCACCTAATTGAATGCTATCACAACTTTACGTTCCGGTAAACAAATAGATAATCTATTCGTTAACCCAAATGATTTATCGAAAACCTATCTCGACGCCTCAAATGAATCAGAACAAAACATGGAGCCAAACATCGAATCAAATGCCGGTCAAAATTCTTCTTCTATTCGAATAGACCTGCCTACCGAGTATCGTGTTCTATTTCCACATCGTCTTCGACCCAAGAAACACTCGGACCAAATGTAAAGGATGTTGGAAATTTTTAAACAAGTAAAAGTGAACATCCAACTTCTTGACATCGTTCAGCAAGTCCCCACTTACGAGAAATTTCTTTAGGACCTGTGTACCCAAAAGCGACACACTCAAGTGCTTAAAAAGTATTCTTAGCCGCCAGTTTAAGTGAAGTCTTGTCTTAATACATGCCCGTCAAATACAAAGATCCTGGCTGCCCTACGATTTTGTGTACAATTGAAGACAAGACGATTAACAAATGCTTGATATACTTAGGTGCGAGCGTCAATTTGATTCCATACTTTGTGTATGAACAATTAGGCTTAGGTGAGCTCAAACCCACAAAGGTCACGCTTCAATTCGCCGATCGTTCCATTAAGAAGGCCGTGAGAGAAATCGAGGACGTGCTCATTCGAGTAGGGCGATTCATATTCCCCATTGATTTTATCGTTCTCGAAACACAACCCGTGACAAATCCCACGAGTTAAATTCCATTGATTTTAGGCCGACCACTCTTAGCCACCTCAAATGCCATAATCAATTGTCGTAACGGATCGATGAAAATATCTTTTGAAAACAGGACTATAGATCTTAACATTTTCAATCTTGAAAGCCAAACAAATGAACCTCGCGACCAAACTTTGGAAGTTAGTGTCATTCACAAAAATTTCAAAAACGATACACTTGACCTTAACGACGAATGTCAAGCTAAGTACGAAAAATTGTTTCATGAAAATCCCAATGAGATTGAATACACTCTTCCTTTTGGATCGCTTCCAGTTGAGTCCGAATCTCAACCCAACTCTTTGATCAAGAAACCCTCGAAGTTTGACCTCAAACCAATTTCCGACCACCTTAAGTATGCATACTTGAGCGATAATGAAACATTGCCCATCATAATTTCTACACTCTCTCTTGATCAAGAAACCTCGTTACTCTCTATTCTTTTGAAAAAAAGAGAAGCAATTGGGTGGTCCATTACTGATATTAAGGGAATTAGCCTTGCTATTGTCCAACATCACATTCACTTAATTGACAAAGCCAAACCCACTCGTGATGCACAATTGATGCTTAACTCAAAAATGAAAGATGTGGTTCGTGACGAAATTCATAAGCTCCTCGATAACGGTATAGTGTATCCCATCTTCGATAGCCAATGGGTTAGCCCAATTCATGTCGTGCCTAAAAAGTCCAAACTTGCCGTTATAACAAACGATGCTAACGAACTCATTCCTACTCGAACTCAAATGGATTGGCGTATTTGCGTTGACTTTCGAAAACTAAATGCCATGACACGTAAATATAACATCCCTCTTTGTTTCATTGACCAAATGCTCGAACGTTTAGCCGGCCACAAATTCTACTGCTTCCTTGATGGTTATTCCAACTATAACCAAATTCCAATCACTCTCGAAGATCAAGAGAAAATGACTTTCACATGTCCATTCGGTACTTTTGCTCATCGAAGTATGTCGTTTGGACTTTGTAACGCTTCTACTACTTTCCAACGATGCATGGTTGGCCTTTTTTCTGACATGATTGAACGCTTTCTTGAAGTTTTTATAGACGATTTCTCTATCTTTGGTGATTCTTTTTACCAATGTTTGCATTATCTCAAATTGGTTTTAAATCGATGTAAAAAAAACATTTAAGTTTGAATTGGAAAAAATGCCACTTTATGGTCAAACAAGGCATAGTCCTTGAACATATCATCTCAAATAAAGGCATTAAGGTAGATAGAGCAAAAGTTGACGTAATTGCAAACCTACCCATTTCCAAATCTGTTAAGGACATTCGATCATTTCTAAGACATGTTGGCTTTTACCGACGCTTTGTGAAAGACTTCAACAAAATCGCTCGTCCTTTGACAACACTCCTTGGAAAAGATGTTCCATTTGATTTCAACTCTGAGTGTATCTCTTCTTTCGAACGTCTCAAAAAAGAACTCATTTTAGCTCCAATCATTTGCACACCCAATTGGGATCTCCCATTTGAAATAATATATGATGCTTCGAACTTTGCAGTTGGTTCTATCTTAGGCAACGCATCAATAAGATCCTTCACGTTATCTACTATGCTAGCATGACTCTAAACGACGCTCAACTTAACTACGCAACCACTGATAAAGAGCTTCTAGTGGTAGTTTTTTCTCTCGAAAAATTCCGAACAATACTTGATCGGGTCACACATTAATGTGTATACAGACCATTCTACGCTTCGATATCTCTTCGCTAAAAAGAACGCTAAATCTCGCTTAATCCGTTGGATCCTTTTATCACAAGAGTTTGATCTTGCAATCAAGGACAAAAAGGAATCTAATAATGTCACAGCTGATCACTATATCGTCTTCCGAACACACCGTCTTCTTTGCCAATCAATGAAAACTTCCCCGATTTCTATCGATGCATGGTACACTAATATAGTGAACTACTTAGTCACTAAAGAAACTCCCTCATCTTAGTCTAAATAGGACAAATACAAATTCATGTCCTAAGTGAAATATTTCTATTGGGATGATCCGTACTTGTTCAAATATTTCCCTGACCAAATCATCCGACGTTGCATTCCGGATAATGAGATCAGGAGTGTTCTTTCATTTTTCCACGATCAAGCGTACGGTGGACATTACGTCCTCAAAATACTACAGAAAAGGTGCTTCAGTGTGGTTTCTATTGGCCTTCTCTTTCTAAAGACCCATTCAAATTTTGCAAAACTACAATCGATGTCAAATGCTTGGATGAATTTCTCAATGAGATATAATGCCTCTAAACCCTATTCTTACGATCAAAAACTTTGATGTTGGGGTATCGACTTTATGGGACCTTTTTCCTATTCTTTTGGAAATTTGTATAACCTTCTCGCCATGATTACGTCTCAAAATGGGTCAAGGATGTTCCTCGCAAAACCAACGGCCATAGAATTGTTGTGAAGTTTCTTTAAAAAAACATCCTTTTGAGGTTTGGCACACCTAGCACATAATCAGTGATAACGGAACCCATTTTTGCAACCATTCTTTTGAAACATTAATGTAGAAATACGCGATAACCCACAAGTTATCCACTCCATATCATCCTCAAACTTATGGGCACGTTGAAGTTTCAAATCGTCAAATAAAACAAATCTTGGAGAAATCTGTCGACAAAAATCGAAAAGATTGGTCTTAGAAATTGACCAATACGCTTTGGGCTTACCGTACTGCTCTTAAAACTAACCTTGGGATGTCTCCATTTCGTTTAGTTTACGGTAAAGCTTGCCATTTACCCGTTAAAATTAAACACAAAGCGTTGTGGGCAATAAAGAACTTAAACTTTGATGTTAATAAAGCTGGCGAAAACCGAAAACTATAACTCAGCGAACTCAAAGAACTTAGGAACGACGCATATGAAAACGAGAAAATTTACAAAGAAAGAACAATTTTTTTTCATGAAAAGTCAATTCTAAGGGAAACGTTTTCGCCTAATCAGAAAGTTCTTTTATATGACTCAAAACTTCATTTATTACCTGGGAAACTAAAATCGAGATAGACTGGACTATTCATGGTATGAACTATTTTTCCACGTGGTGCCGTATAAATAAAAAACCATAGGGATGGATCGATTTTCAAAGTCAACGATCATCGTTTAAAACCTTTATTGGAATTTTCCAATAAATAAGAGGATGAGCTCATGATTCTTCATAAGCCAAGCTACTTCTAGTAGGAATGTTAGCCCTCTTTTGTAAATATGCACATATTTTTCCCTGTTACACTCATTATATCACGCACTTATTGTGGGGACACAATAAAAGTTAAGTGTGGAGGGGAGTCTCATTTTCATTTCTTAAGTTTCATGGCGTTTTTGAACTTTCTTTTTATTTTAACTCAAAAAAATATCAAAATTTCTAAATCCCAAAAACATTTTCATTTTAGCATTTTGATTCATTTTTGAAGAAACTTTATAGGATAAGTATAAGTTTTGGTTAATAAATCAAAAATTTTGAAAATTTGTTTGTCTTAAAAAAAATAAAAATGAAGTTTGATTACAAATAACAATGGTTTAACCAGTATATATGAAGGTTCATTTGTGTAAATTATGAAGTATATTTTAACTGAAAATCTTTGTTTGAAAAAGTGGTAAATTTAAAGTAAAGGATATAACATTTTTATCTTCTAAGTTAAATGGCGTTAAGATGATTTTGCAAAACTCTCTCTTCATAAAAAAATAGAAAAAAAATACAAAAAAATACATACGTAAAAAAACATTTATATGTATGTATATATTTTTAACATCTAGAGTCATGTATTCACACTCGTGTGTTCACTCGCCATGCTCTGTACCCTTCTCATGTAAGCCCGAAAGGTAGTGGATGATCATGATATCTAGCCTCAATTTATCTGATTTAGGTGTATGTATATAAAATTCTTTTTAATGACGCCTATTGTCGATAAGTGTTCACAATTGTGTGTTCACTCGCCACACTTTGTATTCCCCTCACATCGGTCCGCAAGGCAGTGCACGGGTAATATATCTGGCCTCAGTTTACCTGAGTTAGGCATATGTAGATATTGTTAATATCAATAAAATTTTCAAATAAGAGAGAGTAAGAAATTGAAATCTAATCGTTAATTTAACTTATTTGATTTGACTTGTTATTGAAAAGAAATGAAAACCCACTTTGATAAACTTTGATAATCAACTAAGGATCCATTTCATAGTTACACCGTGTTATCAACCGAAACAACGAGTTAAACTATAACTTATTTTTGTGATAACTTCGTTTTTATTGGAAATTTTGATGAGTAAATGGCTTAAATTTCAAGATAATGACAAAAACTTATATTAACTTATTTATGTCTATTTAAAAGTAAATCTTTCATTTGTAAATATTTCCAAAAACTCGTATTCATGTCTATGTAAATAAATCTTGCATTTTGTAAATATTTTCATTTTGCATTTGGATTTTGTATGTAGTATCTGCTGAAAACCCTCACAAGACAACACTCGTCCTACTGGGGACACCCAAAAGTTTAACGACTTGTTGCATATGCTTAATGCAATCATGCTCCCTACGAAAATGGATTTATCTTTGTTTTCCATTTTTTGAGGACGAATAAAAAAATAAGTGTGATGGTATTTGATGTGCACGTAAATAAGCATACATTTACATCTATATTTTATCTATTTTTATTTAAATAAATGTCTTATTTGGGTATTTTAACATGTTTAAAACCAAAATTCAATTATTTTCAGATCATCGTATATTCATCTATATATAGGGGCAAAATAGTCATTTTTGTGTATGTGTTAATTTGGGACTTTTTACTTGGACATTTTCATATTTTTATAAGAATTTGGATGCATATGAAAGAGGGTTCCATGAAGATATATGCACGTAGAGGAATACAAAGGAATGAAGATGAAATAATTCAAGCTCATGATCACGGAGGACCTCACCCACTTACCTAAATCTACTATTAGAAGCTAATGGACAACTAAGTGGAGGTTAAAAATTCATGCATATTTAATGATGGGTTAATTAGAGGCTAATGGTTACTTGAAGACCACACTTCCTAAAGGGCATTTTGGGAAGCACCCTAAGAATTGAATTAGGGTTTTATGCATGTGTAAATAGCCCTCTTATGTACATGTTAATATCTTCTACTCTCTTATTCTACTTAGGAAAATTAGCAAGCAAGTTGTAAACAAAATGTTTTATGATATAAAAATGGCTTCCTAGCATCTTTCTCTTCTCTTTTCTACTCTTTTCTTTACTTTATGTTGATGTTTATTTCTATGATTTCTCTCATTTCATGTTTATAGCTTATATTTATATTCATGCAAGTAGTGTAGCTTTGATTTTTTATGCAAGTAATTAATCTCTTTTTCTTCTTTTGCTTAGTTTCATTTCTTTGCTTTTTAATGTTGAAATTTACAAGTGTTGATTTGATAACACAAATGAGTAGCTAAACCACTTCAATTTAGGGATGATGAAGCTCTCTAACTTTATGTAATTTCAACATTTCTATAATTTATAATCTCTTTTATTTATGCTTCATGAAAGTGGATTTTGATGTAAGTTTATACAAGTGGGTTTGATAGCTTATGTTGCTTTTGCAACTGAGCTATTCTTATTCAGCATAAATACAATTTACATCATCATTTGCTAATTGATTTTTGATTTTGAAATCAAAGTAAAAAAAAAATTTGAAGATCTATATTACTAATTACAATAGTAAATAGATCATACGTAAAATAGCTTTTACTTTGGCTTCATTTTCACGAGAATTTATAAGTGGTTTATTGTTGTATTATTGTTTGATGGTTTAAGTTATGTTAATTAATAACATAAATAAATAACATAAATAAATAACATAAATAAACCATACTTATGATAAATGCAACAATTATTTCACTTAGTATCAAAACTAGAGATCATAAATTATTTGTTTGCAGTTTATAAAAATATGAGAGTGGATTTGTCTCTAAATTATTCTCTAATCTCATAGTCTTTAAATCTCATTTTAATTCTAGTTTTAACTTCATTTTGCTTGTACTTAACAATTTCCTCTCCATTTGGTATAATTTGATTGAATTGATTCTTTCAAATCTAACAATTTCCTGTGGATCGACTCGTACTTTCCACATACTATCATTGTACGCCATGCGCTTGCGGTTATTTTTAAATTGAAATTTATCGGCGATTTTCTATCTCGATAGAAAATTCGTCGTTGAACAGTTTACCTATCTTTTCAGTTGGATTACTTATGTATATATACTTATATTTATTTAGTTTCATTATGAAATAATTTCCTTAAGGTTGGAAACCATGAAAAAGCTTACGAATGAGGAAAAGATGAAGTGGAATAGTGTGTAAAATTATGAAGAGAATGGTGATTATTTATAGGAAAAATTGAAAATAATAAATGTATAATTTATCTTTTTCTCCTTGCCTACACTCCCTCCATCCCCTCCAAATGCACAGCCAGGCCACCCCCTCCCCTTATTCTTCAATGTGTGTGATGATGATGGTGTGTATATGAGTTGATGTTTGCTTTTTAGGGTAGAAAGTATCTTTGATATTTATACTTTTTACTGTATGTAAATTTTAATGTATATGGTAAAGATATTTGTATGTATATATGTGTTTGTGTATATGTTAGGGTATGTATGTGTTAGGGTATGTATGTGTTAGTTAGATATGTGTTCAAGTGTTATAAACAAGGGTGCAACAACTTTGAACAACTTTCTGTTCGTTAAACTGTTTAAAATCGTTAAGCCGATTTGCGGTTATAGTTTCACTAATAAATTAATTTACATATAAATGTAAATAAAATTTTAAAACTAATTTTCTATCATTTTAACTAAATAAAATGATTACATTTGATTTATAAAACCATATAAATTAATATTAAATAATTGTTTATAAAATACGCTATTATATCGATAAAGCGACATGAATTTTCTTATATTTTCAAATCAAGTATATATCTTTATAAAACTAATATAAATGATTTACTGTCACTATATAAATAATGAAACCGAATTATTTGAATAATTATTAAATCATTAAATCTATATTTAAATTTCTAAATCCATTATTAAATACGATGTCATTATTTCATAAATACTTTTTATTCCCAAAAATAAAATAAATAATTTTATTTTATATTCTTATTTAAATGGATAAATAAGTGTATATATCCAGCTCCATGTATGACTTTTGATAAGTATAGAGCTTTTTATTGATAAAATGGTTTGCGATCATTTTATCAATATTATTCAATGTATATATTTTTTGTAAGTACTTATTCAAAATAAGATTACCAGACAACATAATCTACGTTAAAAAGCTTATATCTGAATATTATAAAAGTGAAAATAATTTATCAATGAGATAAATTTTGCGGGTCGTTACAGACTCCCCTCCTTAAAAGAATTTTGTCCTTGAAATTACAATGCAAAACCCAAAGGTGTTCCCAAAATATTTATTTTTAAATTTACTCCCGTACGATGTATATAGATAATCCATACGCAACATTTGATTTAATCTTACAATTCGAATCTACAACTTTACTTCCGAACTAGTATGATCAGCTCAAAAACTTCTATTTTCCTTGCATAGTTCTCAACTATGATAGAAATGTAAGGATCTGAATACAAATCTTCATTAGTGTTAGCCATAAAGCATTGAGTGGTAAATCCTTTTCGGATATCAAAATCCTATACTCAAGTCTTTTAGGCCAAATTTGTGTTACGAAATAATTCATGTAAAATGCATATACTTTTTATCTTTTCCAAACTATTTATAAAACCTCTGTTTAATTTTTTAAACATTTCATAAAGATATAATTTTATTCTTATGAAATTTTATTAAGTGGTTGGTGTATTTACATTTGAACAAAGTCATAAAAAAGGGTATAATTATATTGTACATGTTTAATATTTTACATTCATCCTTATCTTACACACATCATTTCTCCTCACATACTCAAACCATTCCTATGTCCTTATAAACCTACTTAGGTTTTCATAATACATATACAAACATAACTACCTTACAAGCCATATATATACGAAACCACATAATATAAATACAAGATACGTGTTTCAAAATCTTCCAATCTCACATCATAATCACTCCTCTGAGTCTGATGCTGGCGGTCCATTTTTGTATCCAAAATCAAGCAAGGCTTCTCTATCGTCAACATTATTATCTTATTCATTATCGGCTTCATTTTCATCCTCAATCTTTGGTATGATATCCACTTCATATGGCAACCAAGGCTGGTTTCATGGCATATGCCCAAGTCCGACTGGCATTTCTTATATAATTTCTCCTTCTTCTGGTTCTTTTAAGCCTTGCACTTCTTCTTCCTCGAGATCCACAAATTCTTTCTTTTCGTCTTCCATGTTGTCCCAATGAATGAGGGAATCTCACGACTCCTTGTGCCAATGTCACCATCCATCTCCCATATGGCGTTACCGTCTCTACTGCTGTTGTTTGATTCATGTGATATCATAGTGTTCGGTTCTTCTTCAGGTTCAGATTCTACTTCCATCGGCTCCTCCTTTGGTATTTCTTCATTCGGTTCAAGTTTTGAACTAACTGGATTAGCGGTTCACATTCTTTTTTAGGACTAAGGCATCTCTTTGTCACTAAAAACTATAATAAGTTCTAGAGTCGGTGAAGATATTTGCATTTCGGCCATAGGGTAACTGTCTTTATCTAGTCGGGTGTATGGATCTAATTCGCCTTTAATAATAGGCTTAATATTGCTAAGTAGCCATTTCCTAGGTTCTTCCACATTACTCAAAAGAATGATTAGATCATTCTTCTCACCCCAGTTTGCTCTCGAGGCCTCCCCTTTCAAATACTTTCTTACGTAGCTTGAGGTTTTCTACAATTATTAACAACAAACACACTGATGCTATGTAATTTAATTGTCTTAACTAAATATAATGTTAGGTTATAAATCGAAGTTTAACCCAACATAAATCCATTTTAACGGTAAAATTTTAAAGGCGATAATTTGCCAAGCACATGATATTTTGTCTCTAAACCAATACTTAGAATATAATCCTTTGAAAATTCACTTCCAAAAAACTCTTTATAGATAAAAGTTCTCATTATCCAAATCCTTTTCCAAAATATTACTCTTAATCTTCTCAATGTTGTTTTTAAACATCTTATATCAAACTGTTAAATTCTAATCACTAGATGCTTATACTTAGATTTTATTAATCTTGATTTCAAACTTTTATTCAAGATATATTGTATCTAATAATATATTTTCTTTAAACTATTTTTTATATTCATAATATAATCCGAAGTAAAAGTATTTCATTTACTATATTTTTCAAAAATCATTTGTATATCATTAATAAGTACGTGCTCTTATATAATATACTCTCACTTTTTCTAGGGTGTTACTAACATTATCTCTAATGAGTTACTTATCTTAGGGTGTTCCTAACCTTATCTCTAAAGGGACTTTATCCTTATCAGGCTCAGATGTTCACTTAACATAATCTCTAATACCAAATGTGGTGAACCGGATTTTCGATCCTAAAAATTAACGAAAATACATCCTTTGTATTCACATCAACAAATTAAAGTGCTGGAAAACCTGATAGGTAAGGGTAGAAAGAAATAAAGACAGAATAGAGTCTTCTACGAATGGAATAATATATATCATTTCAACATATAATCTTTACAGTGGAAAATTTTAAATACATTTATTAGAGTTTAACTTAACATCGACACGGACAGTTATAAATCTCCGTCCTTACAAATGCATAACACAATAGTATATAAGTGTGGTGGAAATGGATAAAAATCTTCAAAAGAATCTTCAAGCTCCATGCTCCGAGCTCTTCCAAAATGCTCCAATCAAAACCTGACAATTAGGCTGCTCGAAAAATAGGGCAACCAAATTTTAAGGGAAGGAAAAAACTCTAGTAAGTTATGGGGCTGGTATGAGAAACTCAAATACGAGTATTTGGAAAACAATAGGTATCTCGTAAGGCCACGCCGCACATAAACACAGAATAGGTTTTACCTTATGATAACCAAAATCTTTACCACACAAAATCTGTTAATATTATTTTTAGTGATATTCTTTTGAAAACACTTTTCAAGTAAATCAACATAATCTTAGCTGAAATGGTTACATTATTAAATTCCAACATACCAGGCTCTACAATTAAAACCGAAAGCACTTATTGGAGAATGAATTTCCAAATGAACAACGAAGCAAGGGGCTACATCCTATACAGTACATTTCTAGAGGAATGTAACGAGGATTGACATCTTCAAAACCTCTGCAAATTAAGACCGGCCTACCCGCAGATGCATCAGGTAGAGAATAGAATCGAATATGATATCACCTCGGTCGTTACCTACCTATTTGAGAGCGCTCATACAATACACCATTTTTTTTTACTCGATGTCATAGCGGGCACAAAGTAAATCTAGAAAAGTGAAATCATACCTTAATGGTAGCGGTCCACTTAGTGTGATATCCTGGAATTTCAAGGAATTTAAAATGTGATAATCTCTTAATAAATTATTTAAAATTGCTAAAAAAATTATTATTTTCAAACAAAAATAATAATGTGATGATTTTAAATATAGTTATAAATATATTTTTAAATGGAATAATTATTTACAAATTTAATTGGCGTTGCTTTATAAATAGATTTTAAAATAGACTTATTATTTCCAAATTTAATTTGTGTTTGTTTAAATTAATATATATATATATATATATATATATATATATATATATATAAGTGTTGATTTTAAATTTGATTTTAAATTTTAAATTGAATTTAAAATTTGGGTTTTAATTTGAATTTAAATAGGAATATGTATATTTTGAAAATATTTTGGATATAAAATTATATGAATAAGGTTTTTTTTAAATAAGAATTGTTTTATATTATTTTCTGAATATTATTTGTATAAATTTGGAAAGTGTTAATTAAATTGTAAAATAAATATAAAAGTTTTACATTAACATTTAAAATGAATTAAATATATTTTATTTAGAATATGATTGGCTTTTATTTTACTTTCTTTTAAAAGTTTTTATTTATATAAAGTTAAGAAAGCATTTACTAATTTAGAAATGTATTTATTAATTAGGAAATTTAATTTAAAAACTTTAAAATCATTTTAAAAAGTTTATAAAACATACATTATTACAAGTGTAACCTTTAAAACCATGTTAAATACATGTGTAAGAAATTTAGCATTTAAATTGACAAATGTAAACAATTTGGGCAAGTGTTATTCCTTTATTTTTATTTTTCTTTAATTTTAATAATTCTAATTTACACTATATAAATTCCTACCTTCTCTCTTTAATTCTTTTCTTATCTTTTCACATTTTCAAAGAAGGAAAACTTTACCCGAACTTCATTTCTAAAACCAGAAACTCAACCTGATCAACTATTTCAAATTATAAAATCAAAACAATTCAAAACTCTGTAAACTATTTTATCCTCAAACCTGTAAACATTTTTTTTCAATTCAATAAGCCAAGCCTGTAACAAATTTTCAAATGCATCCTGAAGTAAATCAAAGTCTTAAGGCATTCCAATTTCAAAGTTTCAACCTGCTCAAGCAACATCAAGTAATTCCAGTATGTAAATCAAAAGCAGTAATCAAAGTTTTTCAGTGTCAAAAGAAATCAAAGCTTCCCAGTAAAAATCAAGCCTCTGCCTCTTTAATCTGGTGAGTAAACATCTATTTAAAAAAACTTAAGTAAATTATAGTCTGTTGCTTGTGAAATTTATGAGATAATTGATGCTTGCTTGTGAATGCATAAGTGGTATGTCTGTATGTAAATTGAAAATATATGGTTAAGATACAAGTATGCACGTCTGAGTATGTTTTGTTCTTCCCTGTTCTTGATAAAGGGTTTAAAATCTATATCAAAATCCCAATTCTTTTTATCTGTTCATTGTTAAACTTTGGGTTTTAAACAAAATAGTTTAGTTTAAACATAATCTAGAATTTAAAAATATGTACAAATATTTTAAGTTTGAAAATATGTTAGCATCTGGAAATACAGGAGCAATTCTTAATAACATGATAAAACCAAATGTTGAAATTTGTTGATTCAAGTATATATATTGAATCGCCTCTGGAAGATAAGATTTTTAAAAAGAAAATCATAATTTTTAATATTGTATTGGGTGATAAATTTTAAGTTGATTGGAAATTGGTTTTGGGGCAATTTTTGGCGATCATTGAGTGATGCGGTCTCGGGGTTTCTTCTGTAGGTGGAAAGAAATACGGAGAGCGTAGGAAAAATGACTGGTGGGGTTCTTGACCGTCGTGGCGTCGGTGGCAAGTTGATTTAGGTTTTTAACCCTAATTTGGTCGAGTCTGGAAAATGGGATCATGTCATTATCTCTGGGTGATCGAGTGGCTCGTGACTTTGGGAATTGTCAGCATAGAGGGTCGGCATGGCGTGGCTGGAATTGCAGCGACTCTGGTGGTTGGAGACATGGGTTCGTGGTAGATTTTGGTGAAGGGTTGGGTTCCAATTTCTTCTTCCTCGGTGGATTTTGATTTGATGCTTACGCGAGTGATTCGAAGGTCGGGATCGAGGGTCTGGGTGAAAGTTCGAGGTGTTGGAAGGTTCATCGGAGGTCGGAGGAGCCTCGGTCGATGGTGCACATGCACGGTGGCTTGGTTTGTGTCTGTAGTTTTTGTTGTGGATGGTCTCAAAGAAGGGATCGTGTTTTAGGGTTTGTTACTCGAGTAGAAACTCGAGTATTTGCGTGAGTGTTAAGCCTATAAGTTTTTAAAACTTAAAATTAAATCTAAGTTTTTGAAATAGGAAGAATATAGTTTACTCGGGGATAGACCCGAGTGGTCTTTGGGTTTGAACTGAAGTAAAGTGATGAGCAGATTTTAAAAGGTTTTAAAAAACAATGTTTTTGAAATTTAAAAATAAATTTAGTCTAAACTTTCTTAAAAAAATTTACCTTATATATATAAAATTATTTCTTTAAAAATTAGTTAAGAAGTTTGGAAATTTGTTTATTTTGAATTTTGTCAAGTAAAATTTAAATTTAATTTAAAACTTAAGTTAGAAATTGAAATTTTTAAGTTTTTATAAAAGCAAGTTTTAAAATTTAAATTGAAACTAGTTTTAAAAGTACTACTTGATAATGTTTAAAGCATCTAAAGGAAGTTATGTTTTGTTAACTTTAATTATCAAGTTAAATGATTATTTTATTTTAAAAACTTAATTGATGATTTATTTAAGTAAAGTTAACTATGAAGAAAAAATGTTTAAATATGTTAATGGTAATTAAGGCATTAATAAATGTTTTATCTTAAGATAATTAAGGTTTTAATGTCTTGAGATTAATTAAATTTATTAAGGGAATTAAGTATAATTAATTAATTTGATTAATTAATGAATAAAGGATTAATTAAGAAATTAATTAAGAGTAATTAATTGGATTAATTAATAAATAATTAAGGGTTATAAGTTAATTAGTTAATGATTAATTAATTGTAATTAAAGAGTATTAATTAGATAATTAAAGATTATTAATTAGATAATTAAAGATTATTAATTAATGATTAGAGATTAATTAATTAAGTAATTATGTGTAATTAAGAATTAATTAATTAAGTAATTAAGATTGATTAATTAAGTAATTAGAGAGTTGTTAATTAAGTAATTAAAGATTAATTAACTAGAAATTAAGAAGTATTAATTTGTAATTAAGTTTTATTAATTAATAATTAAGATTTATTAATTAATAATTAAAGGATAATTAATCTGTAATTGAAGATTAATTAAAGATGGGTTAACTGTTAATTAAGGATTGATTAACTGTTAATTAAGGATAATCAACTGGTGATTAAGGATTAATTAATTTGTAATTAATTTTTGTTAATTAATAATTAAGGTTTATTAATTAGTAATTAAGAGATAATTAAATAGTTAATTAAAGGTTGATTAATTGATTATAAAATAATTAAGGATTGATTACTTTGTATTGGAGGATATTAATGAATAATTAAGGTTTATTAATTGACGATTAAAGAATAATTAATCTATGATTAGAGCTTAATAAATTGATTGATAAAGAAATTAAAGGATAATTAATCAAGGATGATTAAGTAAGGGGATGATTGATTGAGGTGATGATTAATTAATTTGTTTGTAATTAATTAATGATAAATTGAGCAGGATTAGGTGATTAATTCTTAAGTAATTAATTTAATTTAAATTAATTATAATACAAATTAATAATTTCTATTTGTGGATGATTGTTTGTAGAATGTCTGGATTAGTTGATATCTATTGGATGATATTCTGAGATATTCTGTGATGTGATAATGGATATATCAGTGACAAATGCATGATATTTATCTATGTTAAATGCTGTGTGAATTCAAAGTATTGAATTGAATTGCAATCCATTGTTTAACCTTAAACAACTTGACCTTTAAGAAACGTTTGGATTACGATGAGATCGGGATCGGGTATCAAATTTGATATTCCGAAAACCACATCGATCCAAGTTAAACGATAGGTCATGACATCTCAAAGTGAAGATCGATATGGAGTTTCAGAGTGCAAGGGTTATTGTCATTAACTCTGAGGGTGGTTCCAAAATGAGTGTAATGAGATAATGCCTTCGGTTTCGTTCGAACCTGGAAGAACTTGCATGGATTGTATGCTTTCAACACATCGTCAGGTGGACGATGAGCATTCGAAGATAGATGTGTTCTATAAAGGTAATCGTAGCCTCAAGCCTCATCAACCGGGAATGGCTAAAACAAGGGACGTGCAGTAAGGCTAAGTGAGTCGTGCTCAAGTAGGATAAGAGCTACCCGTGTCTAGAGGTCCCTTTTTATTCGGCTTAGTGGGCAGTTGGTCTGCAGCCAACTGCGGGGTTGTCTTATTCGGGACTGTCCAGTAAGGGATGGTTCTGGCCTTGTGTCACAGGAGATTTAGGGTGGATCCTCAATACGTTGATCTAGGCCACGTACTGTGACGGGCAGTACCCAAGTAGCCTTGCCACTGTATGGAAATCCAATCTCCAATATGTGCCCTCGGACTTGATTGTATAACCCACTTTGTGGCTAGTATGCTTGAATTTAATCATGTAACAATTTCAGCTATGTGAATATTTATTTGAAAACCCTAGACCTTATTATAATATAACCAGATTTCCTATCAAATATTTTGGTTATCGTAAGGGAAAAACTTGTCCGTATTTATTGTGGGAGAGTCTTATGAGATACCTTTTCTTTCAATAATTTTCCAAGTCAAACAACTTTAACCCGTTTACTCATACCAGACCCATGTATGACGGGGAGTTTATTTCTATTTTTCTTAAACTCTTGGGCACTAAAATTTTTATGAGTAGCCAAATGATCAGGTTTTGCTTGACGAATATTGGATAGCATGGAGCAGGAGTCCAGACGTAGCTATATCTATCCGTTTCTGCTGTGTTGAAGTCTTTTTCTTTTGTATTTTGATTGTAATGGATTAGATAGATCTTTATAACTATCTAATGTGACGATGTTGTATCTGTGTAACTTTGATGTATTGACTATGTAATATCTATGTGATATATTATATTTTGTTCCATTTCCGTTGTGAGATTCTGATAATTGTTTTGTTCTTCTTCTATCTATTCTATTTCTAACTCTTTCTTTCTTATTGACGATGCGTCTTTCTATGGAATGAAAGGTGGGTCATCACACTTGGTATCAGAGCATAGGTTGAGATAATACCTAGGCTTTGGAGTAGTGTCTATCTTGAGAGCGCGTATTTGTAATTTTTATAAAACTATATATTTATCTAAATTTGTTGCGTATCTTTTTGGATTTCCAACATGAGTTCTAGAGAAGTTACATTTTTCTCGTTGTTGGTTGACTGTCCTATCTTTGTATCTAATCCTATAAGCGAAGCAATTGAGTTAGATAATATCTGTAGAGGCTTAAGGCTTTCTTGTCTCCCCCATAGTTTCTTGTGACCCATCGGTATTAGATCTAGAAGTGATCTTATTCTGGATATGGATTGGATGGATGGTATAAGGATTGTTTCTTTGGAGACTGAGTTGGGAAGAATCGTAAACGTGACTTGCGATGATTTCGGGATTCTTTTGAGCATCTGTTGCTTGGAAGCGAGGCATCTCCAAAAGGCATAGAATCCATCGAAGTGGTCAGAGATTTTCCAGATGTTTTTGAGGAAGTAAAAGGATTTCCCTCTCATCGAGAGATAGAGTTTTGGATCATCTTAGTTTCGGGAGCTGTACCTGTTGTTCAGCCTTGTGGAAGGATGGCGTCGAAGGAGAGAATAGTTGGTGTAACAGACCTAATATTTCTTTGATCCGACCTAGTTCTTCCAATTAAGGTTCTGTCGTAGTCTTTGTGACCAAGTTGGATAGATCTTTGAGATTTTATGGATTTGATGAATTAAGTTTTCGGGATGTGCTATATAAGTTTGTCATGTGTTCATTGATGATATTCTTATCTATTCCAAGTCTGAAGTGGAGCGCAAGCGGCATTTGGGGTTAGTGTTAGTGGTTCTGAGGAGGCTTGTTCGGAAGGCTAAGTTTTCAGAATGCCATTTTTGGGAATTGGAAGTCATATTTTTGGGGCGTATTATTTCTAGCGAGGGTATTTCTGTAGATCCAGTCATGGTAGCTATTATTCAGGAGTGGAAGCAACCGCAGACTCCAACTGAAGTCCTTATTTTTTCGGATTTGGTAGGGTTCTACAGGAAGTTTATCGGTCTATTCTAAGATTCTTCACACTTAACCAAGTTGACATGGAAAGAAGAAAAGTTTAAGTGGACCCCCGAATGTGAAGAGGCTTTCTCGGATTTGAAGGCAAGGCTGACCAGTGTGCCTGTTCTAGCTATTTCTTATGGCAAGAGTAATTTTGAGGTCTACACGGACGTTTGTGTGTGCCAGAGGTGGACGGATTGAGTCAAGAATGGTCAGTATTATAGTTTTGAGATTGACGATCAAGCAACATTAAGGATCAACGTAAGGATTTGTGTTTCGAATTTCAAGGATGTACGATTTGTCAGCAGGTGAAGGTGATCAGCAGAAGACCGTTGGATGGTTGTAGCCTTTGGAAGTTCCGAAGTGGAAGCGGAAAATGATCTCTTTGGATTTCGATGACGGTTTTCCAAGGACCAAATAGGGAAATAAAGGAGTTTGTGTGATTGTAGATCGGTTAACTAAGTGCACCCATTTTATTCCCGTTAAGGCAACCCATATTGCAGCATCTTTGGCTGAGTTTTTCTTGAAGGAGTTGTCCAACTGCTTTGTATTTCAGTCAGCATTGTTAGCAACCGTGATCCTACATTCACCAGAAAGTTTTGGAAGGCTTTGCGATCAGTTTTGGATTCGATTTGAGCTGATTACAGCCTATCATCCCCAGATCGACGGTCAGACGGAAAGGCTGAATAGAATTTTTGAGGTAATGCTGAGGGCTGTGTTTGAATTTTGATGAATCTTGGGAGGACCATCTGTATTTAATGGAATTCTCATACAGTTATCTGGCGAGTATCTAGATGGCACCCTATGGAGTTTTGCATGGAAGACCTTGTAGATTTCCATTCTGGGTAGAGTCAGGAGATCTTCTTGTTCTTGGTCCAGTTTTGATCAGAGAGGCATCTGCGGAGGTGGAGCTTAGCTAGAAGAGATTGAGTGCAGTGTAGGATCGCCAGAAGAGATTCGGACAAGAGACAAAGACAATTGGATTTTGAGATTGGAGATTTAGTCTTTTTCAAAGTTTCTTGATTAAAGGAGTTATAAGATTTGGTAAGACGGGAAAACTTGCTCCAAGATATATTAGTCCATTCTGAATGCTCGAGAGAATTGGTGTTGTGTTCTACAGGATTGAATTGCCAGTCCGGATGGCTAGAATGCATAATGTTTTTCACGTATCTCATCCCGGGAAATACGTGAACAATCCATCTTAGTTGGGATCTGCAATTCAGAAGGATTTGGTAGATGAGCTGGTTTTGAGCGTGGTCTGATATCTGGTTCAGATTTATGGATCGGGGCGAGAGGAAGCTTCGGATCATAGTAGTATAGCTAGTCAAGGTCCGTGGAGATAGGATTTCAGAGTTTGTCTTGAGAAACTTTGGATAGTTTTAGAAAGGCTTATCTGGATCTATGTCCGGATAGCTAAAGTTGTTTGTTTGAATGAATTATTTGTTTGAATAAACTGTTTGTTTGGATGAATTGTTGTTTGGCTGATAGTGTATGGTTGATATGGATGCTTGGGTGGTTAGAATGAAATAAAAGCTTTTGGATTATCTTTGTTTTAAATTTCGGGGATGAAATTCTTTTAAGGGGGGAAGGAATGTGATATCCCAAAATTTCAAGGAATTTAAAATGTGATAATCTCTTATTTTATTATTTGAAATTGCTACCAAAATTGTTATTTTCAAAAAATAATAAAAATGTGATGATTTTAAATATAGTTATAAATAGATTTTTAAATGGAATAATTATTTACAAATTTAATTGGTGTTGTTTTATAAATAGATTTTAAAATAGACTTATTATTTTCAAATTTAATTTGTGTTCGTTTAAATTAATATATATTTGATGATTCTAAATTTGACATTGAATTTAAAATTTGGGTTTAAATTTGAATTTAAATAGGTATATATATTTTGAAAATATTTTGGATATAAAATTATACGATTAAGGTTTTTATTTCAATAAGAATTGTTTTAGATTATTTTCCTTAAATAATACTATTTATATAAATTTGGAAAGTGTTTATTAAACTGTAAAATAAATATAAATTTTTTACATTAACATTTAAAATGAATTAAATGTATTTTATTTAGAATATAGTTTTTATTTTATTTTCTTTTAGAAAAAATTATTTACGTAAAATTAAGAAAGCATTTATTAATTTAGAAATGTATTGATTAATTAGGAAATTTAATTTAAAAACTTTAAAATCATTTAAAAGAGTTTATAAAACATACATTATTACAAGTTTAACCTTTAAAGCCATGTTAAATACATGTGTAAGATAATTAGAATTTAAATTGACAAATGTAAACAATTTGGGCAAGTGCATTCCTTTATTTTTATTTTCTTTAATTTTAATAATTCTATTTTGCACTATATAAATTCCTACCTTCTCTATTCAATTCTTTTCTTATCTTTTCACATTTTCAAAGCAAGAAAACTTCACCCGAACTTCATTTCTAAAACCAAAAACTCAACCTGATCAACTATTTCAAACTAGAGAATCAAACAATTCAAAACCCTGTAAACTATTTTATCCTCAAGCCTGTAAACATTTTTTTCAACTCAATAAGCCAAGCCTGTAACAAATTTTCAAATGCATCCTGAAGTAAATCAAAGTCTTAAAGCATTCCACTTTCAAAGTTTCAACCTTCTCAAGCAACATCAAGTAATTCCAGCGTCTAAATCAAAAGCAGTAATCAATGTTTTTCAGTTTCAAAAGAAATCAAAGCTTCGCAGTAAAATTCAAGCCTCTGCCTCTTTAATCTAGTGAGTAAACATCTATTTAAAAAAATTAAGTAAATTATAGTCTGTTGCTTGTGAAATTTATGAGATAATTGATGCTTTCTTGTGAATGTATAAGTGGTATGTCTATATATAAATTGAAAATATATGGTTAAGATACAGGTATTGCATGTCTGAGTATGTTTTGTTCTTCCCTGTTCTTGATATAGGTTTAAAATCTAGATCAAAATCCCAATTCTTTTTATCTGTTCATTGTTAAACTTTGGGTTTCAAACAAAATAGTTTAGTTTAAAAATAATGTAGAATTTAAAAAATGTACAAATATTTTAAGTTTGAAAATATGCTAGCATCTGGAAATACAATAGCAAATCTTAATAACATGATAAACCAAATGTTGAAATTTGTTGATTCAAGTATATATCTTGAATCATCTCCGAAAGATAAGTTTTATAAAAAGAAAATCATAATTTTTAATGTTGTATTGGGTGGGAAATTTTAAGTTGATTGGAAATTGGTTTTGGAGCAATTCCTGGCGATCATTTGGTGATGAGGTCTTGGGGTTTCGTCTGGAGGTGGAAAGAAGTACAGTGAGCCTGGGAAAAATGACTGGTGGGGTTCTTGATCGTCGTGGCGTCGGTGGCGACTTGATTCAGGTTTTTAACCCTAATTTGGTCGAGTCTAGGAAATGGGATCATGGCATTATCTTTGGATGATCAAGTGGCTCGTGGCTTTGGGAATTTTCAGCATAAAGGGTCGGCATGGCATGGCCGGAATTGCAGCGACTCTGGTAGTTGGAGGCATGGGTTCGTGGTAGATTTTGGTGAAGGGTTGGGTTCCAGTTTCTTCTTCCTCGGTGGATTTTGATTTGAGGCTTACACGAGTCATTTGAAGGTCGGTATCCATAGTCTAGGTGATAGTCGAGGTGCCGGAAGGTTCATCGGAGGTCGGAGGAGCCTCGGTCGGTGGTGCACGGTGGCTTGGTTTATGTCAGTAGTTTTTGTTGTGGATGGTCTCGAAGAAGGGATCGTGTTTTATGGTTTGTGACTCGAGTAGAAACTCGAGTAGTTGCGTGAGTGTTAAGCCTGTAAGTTTTTAAAACTTAAAACTAAATCTAAGTTTTTGAAATAGGAAGAAGATGGTTTACTCGCGGATAGACCCGAGTGGTCTTCGGGTTTGACCCAAAGTAAAGTGATGAGCAAATTTTAAAAGGTTTTAAAAAAAACAATGTTTTTGAAATTTAAAAATAAATTTAGTCTAAACTTTCTTATAAAAATTTACCTTATATATAAAATTGTTTCTTTAACAATTGGTTAAGAAGTTTAAAAATTTGTTTAATATAAATTTTGTTAATTAAAATTTAAAGTTATTTTAAAACTTAAGATAGAAATTGAAATTTTTAAGTTTCTATGAAAGCAAGATTTAAAATTTAAATTGAAACTAGTTTTAAAACCCCTACTTGATAATGTTTAAAGCATCTAAAGGAATTTATGTTTTGTTAACTTTAATTTATCAAGTTAAATGATTATTTTATTTTAAAATCTTAATTGATGATTTAATTAAGTAAAGTTAACCATGAAGATAAAATGGTTTAAATATGTTAATGGTAATTAAGGCATTAATAAACGTTTTATCTTAAGATAATTAAGGTTTTAATGTCTTGAGATTAGTTAAGTTTATTAAGGGAATCAAGTATAATTAATTAATTTGATTAATCAATGAATAAAGGATTAATTAAGAGTAATTAATTGGATTAATTAATAAATAATTAAGGGTTATAAGTTAATTAGTTAATGATTAATCAATTGTAATTAAAGACTATTAATTAGATAATTGAAGATTATTAATTAATGATTAGAGATTAATTAATTAAGTAATTAAGTGTAATTAAGAATTAACTAATTAAGTAATTAAGATTAATTAACTTGAAATTAAGAAGTACTTACTTTGTAATTAAGTTTTATTGATTAATAATTAGGATTTATTAATTAATAATTAAGGGATAATTAATTTGTAATCGAAGATTAATTTAAAATGGGTTAATTGTTAATTAAGGATTGATTAACTATTAATTAAGGATTAATCAATCAGTGATAAAGGATTAATTAATTTGTAATTAAGTTTTGTTAATTATTAATTAAGGTTTGTTAATTAATAATTAAGAGATAATTAAACAGTTAATTAAAGGTCGATTAATTGATTATAAAAATAATTATGGATTGATTACTTTGTATTGAAGGATATTAATTAATAATTAAGTTTTATTAAATGATAATTAAAGAATAATTAACCTGTGATTAGAGCTTAATAAATTAATAGATAAAAAATGTAACAACCCGGTATTTCGCATCAATTAATAATCGACATTTAAACGATAAATATTGTTGCAAATGGCCAATTGAAGTTTTTAAATTGTGTTAAAATTCTTTTATAAATGGTTAAAAGGATTTTTGGGCTTTGAATTCTCGGCCTGCATTTTCATTTGCTCGGATCGAGAAAATTTGCAAAGCAAATAAACCATTTCCTCATCTTTAACCTTTTCATTCTCAACCCTAAAAACAAACAAATGAAAAATGGCGGCCACGTTCGTTCGTTCCTTCACGTTCGCCCCTCAAAAAAATTAGGGATTTCGTGATTTTTCGAAGTGCCGACTTTAAGTAGAGATTGGGTACGATTCTCTTGCTCCATTGATCGTCTCTCGAGATCGTTCGGCCGCTCGATTTTAATTCGCCTTTGCTTCGATTCAGCTGCAAATTGATAATTTTCGACGAAAGGTGAGCGACCCTCACATCTAATTCAAGTTCGAATATTGGTTGCCTTTCGTTGTTTAATTCTTTCGACGATGTTGTTTCGCTGTGACATCGACTTGTTTTGTTGCGTAAATTTTTTGGTTGGTTTCGACTTGAGTTTATCGATGATTGATGTTTCTCTGACTTTATCGAGTTAGTATAAATTGATGAAATTCCGGTCAGTTGCTTTGAATAGTTCGACATTGACTTTGATGACCTGAGTTTTGTTTTGACGATTTCACTATGATTTCGGTTTTTACCTTGCTATTTTGTTTCTTTTCGATTTGATTCGAGATTTGCATTGAGTTACATCTGTGCATTCATTTGTTTGTTTGAATGCATCACTCGGCTTTGAGTTGCTGACGCATTTGGTCCAGTAATTCATGTTGTTTAGCATTTTGCAAACTTGAAGCATTTTAATTCCTACTGTATATGTGGCCTGTAGTTTACAGTATCAAAATGATTACCACTAGCTATACACGTGAATATGCACATTGCATTATTGAAATGCTTTACATCCTAGCTGCAGTGCTTGGGTAATTAGTCTTCATTTGTTGGTGTACTATGTATATTCACGTGGTACTGTTTGGTTCAAATTGCAGTGATACTATTCCAGTTTCTTATTGCACTATAACCTGTTTTGACCTGAAGTTTGCACACTGCTTCCATCCTGTTGCTTTCACTTGCAGTTTTTTTACTTGTACCATTCGAGGCAGATTGCTTATTCTTTGTGCACTGGCTTTACTTGAAGTTGTAGTTAGCACTTTGGTTGTTTCCAGTTGCACTTGATCATTTTGTATCGGCATCCTCAGTTGAGTAATTTTCACTGCCTTCTTTGTACACATGAAATCCATTGATCTTTTTGCATTCACATGAGACTGTATATTAATCATGGCAATTGTTTATGTATCCGCACTTTGATATATAAGTTTGACTTTCATTTATCTGTGATATTGCCTTTTTATGGTGATATTCACACTGCGGCATTGAGTTGGAATGGATGCATATTGAACTATTATCGATTTATGCTCATGTATATGAATTAGTGTTAAGTTTCCTTGTAATATTCACTGTACTAGCCACTGAACTTCGAGTCAGGTAGTTCACTGCTTCATGTATTTTGGGTATACCTCTTTGATGTCGAGGCTGTTGTACTATTTCCATCTTTACTACTGCATCACCAGAGATGTATTATTCATGTACATTGCCTTCACACCTATGTTGTCTTGTTTCAATGTTTTTGAGTTAAGTCAGATGAATTATTCATATGCAATGATGTTGACTTTTGTCACTTGCAAAACTGCTGTTGAACTTCGGGCTTTGACTTGGACTTTTACTGACCTATACCCATGTATTTGCTTGCATCCATAATGTCACTGTATCATGTATGATATAGTTTGCATTTGAGTTGGTTCCATTGTTTTTCATTGTTGCTTGGTTATTGAACTGCTTTACTTGAAGTCGTAGCCTGTACACCTGCCCTATGTTGAATCCAGCTAATAGTTCGGGTTTGACCTTGTGCCCGGTTGTGTACATCATCACTGTAGTGGCAAGGCAGTGCACGCAAGCGTGATCTGCAGCCACACGGTATTGATTTTTTAGGTACATCATCACTGTAGTGGCAAGGCAGTGCACGCAAGCATGAACTACAGCCACACGGTATGGCTTTTATTGACATTCTATTTTGTTTTGATTTATTGATCTTTTGCGTATTCCATATACTGTAGCGGCGAGGCAGTGCACGCGTGCGTGTACTGCAGCCCTACTCGAATTAATATTTTAATTAATATTTCAATGGTTTGAACTGTTTTGTTTATTCAATTCAATATTTTGTTTCGTATTCCGATTATTGTTTTCTAAATTATCTTCATTGATAATCTTTTTAATTTATCTTCGTTACTAATTTGGATTTGCTGAGTTGTTGTTTAACATTGTTACGTGTTACATTTATCGTTATCCGGTTGACTTTTGTGGCTGTCGTCTATTTGTTAGTTAATTATTATTGCTTCTGTGCACTAATAACTGAGTTTGAATTAGGCTGACCAGTGTATTATTTTCTTTTGAATTTAATACTCGGGTCAGACCGAGTTGTTACAGGTTGTAGATATCCTGCTTTGGGTTGCTGCTATAGCTATGAAGTCTTTTCATACTTTTTGGAGTAGTCATTGTCTTAGTATAGGATGTTGTGTATTCATGTATATTATTTGCGATAATGTACTTGTATATGTTACTTCCAGAGTCGACAGTTGTAGTTGTGTCATATGTATTGTATCACATGTATTGTAACTTATATCGGTTATTGTATATATGAGACTTTCCGTTTTATTTGGGTTCCGCATTTATATTATCTGTGTTATTATTATATTTACTGTCCTAAACTATTATGAACCATCATAGTTCGTTTTATACTGGAATTGGGGTACGTCGATGGGAGTAAATAAATCAGAGATTAAGAAAATGAAAGAATATATATATATATATATATATATATATATATACCACTCCTAACGAGATAACCAATACTAGTGTAAGGCCTAACTACGGATGACCGCTCCTCAACAGCCTTATTCTCCGCGCTAGTTGACAACATTACACCGTAGTGTTCTTGGCTAGCGTGGGTATAGAGGTGGGGCGTCACAGCTTGGTATCAAAGCCTTGGGTTTATGGACATAATATAAAACATAACTTAGACGGAACATGTGTTACAACTAATTGTCGATGTTTTATCTCTCATCTTTGCATATGATTATCTTTGATTGTTAGGTATGAATTCCTATCGCTTATTCATGTGCATTTGATTTGATTTCGTGAAAGAATTTTAGCTTCTGCCTCCGTTTGCTTTGCGAACTCAAGTTGAGTTTTTGATGATGAGGATTTTGTTCTTGTGTTTTCGGCTTTGAATTGATTTAGCCGATGTTGATTTTGTTCGAATCTCAGCGATTTTGAACTTGATATTTTGTGTTTTCCTCGGCATTGACTTGATTTTTATTTTTGTTGAAGTCATTTACGCATTATGCTCGTTTTGCTTTGTTTTTCCAATTGTTAATCGATTCTTCTTTTCCGATTAGTTGTTATAACTTCTATTTCTGGAATTTTTGGGTATTTCTACTTTGATGGATTTGGAATCGAATTCTTTGGATTTTATTCACGTCTTCGAATGTGAATTTTAGTGAATTGATTTGGTTTCAAAATTTAATCGATTCGTGTTAATTCCCCGATTTGTTGCTATCATTTATTAGCGACTTTGGTGACATTTTCTTGGGGATTTTCGTGAACATATCTTTTGATGAATTCGGTATCGATTTCTTTGGATTCTATTCGCATCTTTGTATGTGAGTTCTTATGATTGATTGTTTTACAATCATTTTTGTGATTTGTCACTTTAAAAATATAAAGGTTTTCTATACTAGTAGTAAATATCAAAACCCTTTTCTCCAAACGATTTCAAAACTATTTTACTACAAAGCTCTTTTCCTAAACCGTTTTCCAATCTATTAGTATATACTAACCTTTATTTCACTCGTATGAGAAAACTAATTAAACGGCCTAGCAAAACAAGTGGTATGAAACGCTTGCGTTTACTTCGTCGGTTAATTTTTGGACTTGTTCGATTGAACCACTTGTGACAATTTTCTAGCGAAGATTTACAGTTTATTCGTAAATATTTAAGTTAAGCAAGTGGTTATAGGACACAAAGATAAACTTTTATATTTACTAGCTTAGTGTAATTGACACTTCTCGTTGATCATGACGATCATTTTATGATTTAGACTAGCAATTGTGCGATGTCTCTTTGTTTGCAAGGTTAGACTAGAACTCATGGGTGTGATTCCGACTCACACATATCTCTTTGTCCGCAAGGTTAGTCTAGACACCATTTGTGTGATTCCACTCACACATACTTTTTTTGTTGCGAGGTTAGGCTAGACACCATTTGTGTGATTCCATTCACACATACCTTTTTGCTTTTCGGTTAGCCTAGACACCATTTGTGTGATTCCACTCACACATACTTTTTTTTACGAGGTTAGACTAGACACCATTTGTGTGATTCCACTCACACATACCTTTTTGATTTTTGATTAGTCTAGACCTCATCTGTGTGATTCCACTCGCACATACTTTCTTTTTATTTGCGAGGTTAGACTAGACACCACTTGTGTGATTCCACTCACACATACCTTTTTGATTTTTAGTTAGTCTAGACCTCATCTGGGTGATTCCGACTCACCTATATGGGGTAGCTCCCCATGGTCTTCGGACGGTCATGTGATAGGCCTCTTTCCCTCTTTGTGTTTTCTGGATTTCTTGTGTAGATTTCTAGAATTTGTGTTTTCTGGATTTCTTGTGATGATTTCTAGAATTTGTGCTTCACCAATTTTCGTGATTTCTATTGATAAGTTTTACCAATTTTTGTGCATTGGTGAATTCGTGTGTCATTGACTTGTTATGAATACAAGTTTAGGGCATGATACCCCTTTCTATCTTTGAGAAGATTCTTGTGATATTTTTGATGAATGAAAATTCATTGGTACTATATTTTGATGCCAATTATCTTGATGATATTTTAACGTATTAACTTCAGTAACCGTCAATTTTAAAATGAATTTTCAAGCGGTTTTCCTGCAATGCTGATTTTGTTGTCCGTTTTTACGGTATTTTGAGAAGTGCAATTTCCTTGTCGAAGTTGCTATTGATGTTGCTGTTTTAATCACGTGTTTTAAAAATTGTTTCAAAACAAAAATTGTTTCCAATATTTTTACGGTTTACGCTTTCAAAAGAATGAGGAAGCGACTTAAACGTATTAGTAAAATCGAGGACTATGACCCCTTTCTTTTGCTGATTCGCTTAATTTCGGACTTGTTCGTTTGAGAATGTAAATTATTATATTTTTATAAAATAAATGAAAATTGTTTTCAGAAGATTTGCACTTTGCGCTTTCAAAAGAATGAGGAAGCGATTTAAACGTTTCAGAAAAATCGAGGACTATGACCCCTTTCTTTTACTGATTCGCTTAATTCCGGATTTGTCCGTTTGAGAATGTGAAGTGTTATTTTTAGAATACACAATTATGCACTTTGAAGAAAACGATGAAGTGAATTAAACGATTTAGTAAAACTCGTGGTTATGGGACATGTGCGTTTGCTATTTCGGTTAATTCCGGACTCGTTAATTGAATATTTGTGATTTCTGATTATCGTTTTTGATAATCGGATGTTTGTGGTTTCTGATTATCGTTTTTGATAATCAGATATTTGTGGTTTCTGATTATCGTTTTTGATAATCGGATATTTGTGGTTTCTGATTATCGTTTTTGATAATCGGACGTTTGTGGTTTCTGATTATCGTTTTTGATGATCGGATGTTTGTGGTTTCTGATTATCGTTTTTGTTGATCAGATATTTGTGGTTTCTGATTATCGTTTTTGATGATCGGATGTTTTTGATTTCTGATTATCGTTTTTGATAATTGGATATTGTGATTTAATTATCATTTGAGATAACTAAATATTTGTGATTTGAGATTCGATTATCAATTGTGATAACTAAATATTCATTGATTTGTGATTTCTGATTATCGATTTTGATAATCAGATATTTGTTGTTTCTGATTATCGCTTGTGATAATTAGATATTTGAGATTTAATTATCGTTTGTGATAATTAAATATTTGTGATTTAAGATTTGATTATCGATTTGATAAGTGGATATTTGTTGATTTGAGATTTCTAATTATCGTTTTTGGTAATTAGATATTTGCAAGTTTGCGACTTGTGATTTTTGTTTTCTAATTATCTTTGTTGATAATTAGATTTTGCTGTCTTCTAATTATCGTATCGATAATTAGGTATCGCTGTTTTGTGAATTTCTTTTATTGAGTTTAAAAGATTTCTTTGGTGTTTATATTGTACTACGCCGGTGTACCGGCTCAAATTTCTGCTATTCATGACGTTTTCCACGCCTTCCAATTACGGAAATGCCTTAGGGATTTTCGATTTTTATTCTTGAGCCCAGTGTTATTGAAGAAATGGAAGTTTTGCCTATTTGACTTCTGAGCAACCTTCTATTCACATCATTGCTTCGGGGGTGTATCACCTTCGAAATAAAGATGTTTTTCTTGCGGAAGTTCAATGGTTCTCAAATCCTAAGGATTGCACTTAGGGATCTTGAGAATTCATCGAGCAAACATGTTCAGGCTTACTCTTTCAAGCTCTTTGTGGTGAACTTCCTATTTCAATTTTCTTCACCTTGTGATGATATTCTTTATGGTTGTTACCATTTGTCCATTTATTCCTTAAGATTGCGAGGACACAATTTCTTTAAGGAGTGGAGTCTGTAACAACCCGGTATTTCGCATCAATTAATAATCGACATTTAAACGATAAATATTGTTGCAAATGGCCAATTGAAGTTTTTAAATTGTGTTAAAATTCTTTTATAAATGGTTAAAAGGATTTTTGGGCTTTGAATTCTCGACCCACATTTTCATTTGCTTGGATCGTGAAAATTTGCAAAGCAAATAAACCATTCCCTCCTCTTTAACCTTTTCATTCTCAACCCTAAAAACAAATGAACGAAAAAATGGCGGCCACGTTCGTTCGTTCCTTCTCATTCGCCCCTCAAAAAAATTAGGGACTTCCTGATTTTTCGAAGTGCCGACTTTAAGTAGAGATTGGGTTTGATTCTCTTGCTCCATTGATCGTCTCTCGAGATCCTTCGGCCGCTCGATTTGAATTCGCCTTTGCTTCGATTCAGCTGCAAATTGGCTTCATACTCTTCGACGAAAGGTGAGTGACCCTCACATCTAATTCAAGTTCAAATATTGGTTGTCTTTCGTTGTTTAATTCTTTCGACGATGTTGTTTCGCTGTGACATCGACTTGTTTTGTTGCGTAAATTTTTTGGTTGGTTTCGACTTGAGTTTATCGATGATTGATGTTTCTCTGACTTTATCGAGTTAGTATAAATTGATGAAATTTCGGTCAGTTGCATTGAATAGTTCGACATTGACTTTGATGACCTGAGTTTTGTTTTGACGATTTCACTGTGATTTCGGCTTTTACCTTGCTATTTTGTTTCTTTTCGATTTGATTTGAGATTTGCATTGAGTTACATCTGTGCATCCATTTGTTTGTTTGATTGCATCACTCGGCTTTGCATTGCTGATGCATTTGGTCTAGTAATTCATGTTGTTTAGCATTTTGCGAACTTGAAGCATTTTAATTCCTACTGTATATGTGGCTTGTAGTTTACAATATTAAAATGATTACCACTAGCTATTCACGTGAATAGGCACATTGCAGTATTGAAATGCTTTACATCCTAGCTGCAGTGCTTGGGTAATTAGTCTTCATTTGTTGGTGCACTGTGTATATTCACGTGGTACTGTTTGGTTCAAATTGCAGTGATACTATTCCAGTTTCTTATTGCACTATAACCTGTTTTGACCTGAAGTTTGCACACTGCTTCCATCCTGTTGCTTTCACTTGCAGTTTTTTTTAGTTGTACCATTGGAAGCAGATTGCTTATTCGTTGTGCACTGGCTTTAGTTAAAGTTGTAGTTAGCACTTTTGTTGTTTCTAGTTGCACTTGATCATTTTGTATCGGCATCCTCAGTTGAGTAATTTTCACTGCCTTCTTTGTACACATGAAATCCATTGATGTTTTTGCATTCACATGAGACTGTATATTCATCATGGCAATTGTTCATGTATCTGCACTTTGATATATAAGTTTGACTTTCATTTGTCTGTGATATTGCCTTTTTACGGTGATATTCACACTGCGGCATTGAGTTGGAATGGATGCATATTGAACTATTATCGATTTGTGCTCATGTATATGAAGTAGTGTTACGTTTCCTTGTAACTTTCACTGTACTATCCACTAAACTTCGAGTCAGGTAGTTCACTGCTTCATGTATTTTGGGTTTACCTCTTTGATGTCGAGGCTGCTGTACTATTTCCATCTTTACTACTGCATCACCAGGGATGTATTATTCATGTACATTGCCTTCACACCTATGTTGTCTGGTTTCAATGTTTTTGCATTAAGTCAGATGAATTATTCATATGCATTGATGTTGACTTTTGTCACTTGCAAAACTGCTGTTGAACTTCGGGCTTTGACTTGGGTTTTTACTGACCTATACCAATGTATTTTCTTGCATCCATAATGTCACCGTATCATGTATGATATAGTTTGCATTTGAGTTGGTTGCATTGTTTTCATTGTTGTTTGGTTATTGAACTGCTTTACTTGAACTCGTAGCCTGTACACCTGCCCTGTGTTGAATCCAGGTAATAGTTCAGGTATGACCTTGTGCCCGGTTATGTACATCATCACTATAGTGGCAAGGCAGTGCATGCAAGCGTGAACTGCAGCCACACACTATTGAGTTTTTGGGTACATCATCACTGTAGTGGCAAGGCAGTGCACGCAAGCGTGAACTGCAGCCACACGGTATGGCTTTTATTGACATTCTATTTTGTTTTGATTTATTGATCTTTTGCGTATTCCATATACTGTAGCCGCGAGGCAGTGCACGCGTGCGTGTACTGCAGCCCTACTCGAATTAATATTTTAATTGATATTTCAATGGTTTCAACTGTTTTGTTTATTCAATTCAATATTTTGTGTCGTATTCCGATTGTTGTTTTCTAAATTATCTTCATTGATAATCTTTTTAATTTATCTTCGTTGATAATTTGGATTTGCTGAGTTGTTGTTTAACACTGTTACGTGTTATATTTATCGTCATCCGATTTCTTTATTTAAGGATTGGATGTACGAGATTTTTGTGACTGTCGTCTATTTGTTACTTAATTATTATTGCTTCTGTGCACTAATAACTGAGTTTGAATTAGACTGACCCGTGTATTATTTTCTTTTGAATTTAATACTCGGGTTAGACCGAGTTGTTACAGGTTGTACATATCCTGCTTTGGGTTGCTGGTAGAGCTATGAAGTCTTTTCATACTTTTTGGAGTAGTCGTTGTCTTAGTATAGGATGTTGTGTATTCATGTATATTATTTGCGATAATGTACTTGTATACGTAACTTGCAGAGTCGGCAGTTGTAGTTGTATCATATGTATTGTATCACATGTATTGTAACTGATATCAGTTATTGTATATATGAGACTTTCTGTTTTATCTGGGTTCCGCATTTATATTATCTGTGTTATTATTATATTTACTGTCCTAAACTATTATGAACCATCGTAGTTCGTTTTATACTGGAATTGGGGTACGTCGATGGGAATAAATAAATCAGAGATTAAAAAAATGAAAGAATATATATATATACCACTCCAATCGAGATAACCAATACTAATGTAAGGCCTAACTACGGATGGCCGCTCCTCAACAGCCTTATTCTCCGTGCTAGTTGACAACATTACACCGTAATGTTCTTGGCTAGCGTGGGTATAGAGGTGGGGCATCACAAAAAAATTAAAGGATAATTAAACAAGGATGATTAATTAAGGGGATGATTGATTGAGGCGATGATTAAATAATTTGTTTGTAATTAATTAATGATAAATTGAACAGGATTAGGTGATTAATTCTTAAGCAATTAATTTAATTTAAATTAATTATAATACGGGTTAATAATTCCTGTTTGTGGATGATTGTTTGTAGAATGTCTGGATTGGTTAAATATATTGGATGATATTCTGAGATATTCTGTGATGTGATATTGGATATATCGGTGATAAATGTGTGATATTTATCTATGTTAAATGTTGTGTGAATTCAAAGTATTGAATTGAATTGAAATCAATTGTTTAACCTTAAACAACTTGACCTTTAAGAAACGTTTGGATTTCGAAGAGACCGAGATCGGTATCAAATTTGATATTCCGAAAACCACATCGATCCAAGTTAAACGATAGGTCGTGACATCTCAAAGTGAAGATCGAGATGGAGTTTCAGAGTGCAAGGGTTATTGTCGTTAACTCTGAGGGTGATTCCAAAATGATTATAACGAGATAATGCCTTCCATTACGTTCGAACCCGAAACGAACTTGTATAGATTGAATGCTTCCAAAACATCGTAAGGTGGACGATGAGCATTCTAAGATAGATGTGTTCTATAAAGATAATCGCAGCCTCATGCCTCATTAACCGGGAATGGCTAAAACAGGGGAGGTGCAGCAAGGCTAAGTGAGTCGTGCTCAAGTAGGATAAGAGCTACCTCTGTCTAGAGGTTCCCTTTTATTCGTCTTAGTGGGCAGTTGGTCTGCTGCAAACTGCGGGGTTGTCTTATTCGGGGCAATACAGTAAGGGATGGTTCCGGCCTTGTGTTGCAGGGGATTTAGGGTGGATCCTTGGTACGTTAATCTAGGCCACGTACTGTGATGGGCGGTACCCCAGTAGCCCTACCATTGTATGGAAATCCAATCTCCAATAAGTGCCCCCGGACTTGATTGTATAACCCACTTTTGGCAAGTATGCTGGAATTTAATCATGTAACAATTTTAGCTATGTGAGTATTTATTACAAAACCCTAGACCCTATTACAATATAACCAGATTTCCTATCAAATGTTTTGGTTATCGTAAGGGAAAAACTTGTCCGTATTTATTGGCGGAGAGTCTTACGAGACACCTTTTCTTTCAAAGGTTTTCCAAGTTAAACAACTTTAACCCATTTACTCACACCAGACCCATGTCTGACCCGAAGTTTATTTCTGTTTTTCTTAAACTCTTGGGTACTCAAAATTTTATGAGTAGCCTAGTGATCATGTTTTGCTTGACGAATATTGGATAGCATGGAGCAGGAGTCCAGACGTAGCTATATCTATCTATTTCCGCTGTGTTGAAGTCTTTGTCTGTTGTATTTTGGTTGTAATGGATTAGACAGATCTTTATAACTGTCTAATGTGATGATGTTGTATCTATGTCACTTTGATGTATTGACTATGTAATATATTATATTTTATTCCGTTTCCGCTGTGAGATTCTGATAATTGTTTTGATCTTCTCCTATCTATTCTATTTCTACCTCTTTCTTTCTTATTGATGATCCGTCTTTCTATGAAATAAAGGCAGGTCGTCACACTTAGCCTTAACGCAACCTCTGTTTCACAATTCCCTAGGTTTGAGGCTCGAGGTAACATTTACCAATCTTAGAACATTCTCACTTAAAATGCCAGTTTACGTTTCCAATAACACACTATTGATTTCCATAAAAGTACAACCTCTTAGCTCATACATCTTAGGGAAAGGTGTCAAGCATAAAAAGGGTTACCACCTACACCACCAGACAAATGTACATTTTTAGAAATCAATGCATTATGATCTTAGAAATGCAATGTCCGATGTTCATCCGTACAAGTTGTCTTGGAACAGAATAAACCGAAGGCACTCTTCTACCATATCTTGTTGGGCACTACCTCTAGGGTTAGTAGCGAGTAGTCTTTGCATACAAAGATCTCAGAATGAAGGGACCACTGCTATTTATTTATCTTAGGAGCTACTCTGGAATTTTCAACAAGCAATCCTTATGTTATGAAGAACCCCTCCTTCAACTTCATTGTCTTTATCATGTCTTCACTTTCTAACTCATAAATTGGTTCGAAGTGGTTTTCAGATAGCAATTACCCAAATTTGACTCTGATTTCTTCAAACCAGTTATCGATAAAAAGATGTTAAGTAGGCGATTAATATTCCATTAATTCATATCCTTTTATTCAAAATATTTCTTAGAGATATATATCTTTTAAAATCATTTATTTTTTAGTATATACATGATCATTTAACCTCTCTTATCAAATCCTTTGGTTATGTAAAACCTTTTTAAATCCTGGGGTAATTCTAAACCATTTCACCATTTTCTTACGAAAATGTCTCCAAATCATAAATCTTAACAAAGATTTATTATTTCCAAATCAAGTCTTTTTAATAGGTTGAAATCATTTTACCTAAGATGGTAAATCCAAATTAGTTTGTATTCAAGTGAAAAGGATCCATGGAAATTATACTAATTTTTTTCAACATTAATTTTTGTATTCAACTTTTACTATCCATCGAATAGCGATAAAATCACCTTTGGAATTCATATAAATAGTACGAGTTCCCTCCTTGGAATTTAATTCCAAGTATAAGAAGATTATCTCTATACAGTCTAAGTTATATTAAATTTGGAAAAACCAATCTTTTTTACTTGCCTCGTTTCTTACATTTCAACCTTATCTATTTCTCTTTTAGAAAAGAGGCCAGGAGTGCCAGGAAAATGGTTGCCTCTAAACATATATTTAGTTTAAGCACCTCACATCCAGACTTCATGTATAAAAAATCCAGTCTACTCATCGGCTTTTAGAGCCAAGATTAAATCACTTGATTATAACGGTTTTTCTTTAAATCATTTATTTAAACTTATTAAAATAAATTAAAAACCTTTAAATCGTATTTAAAATACTTAATTATTTATCTTAAAACATTTATAAAAGATTTGGAAAAGAATTCTTAGGTTTAAAGCCATATTTCAAAAGCTATTAAAAGTGCTACGAGTAGTGCTTTTTAGGCTTATTTGATTAAAACAACTTTTTTTATTTAAAAATTCATTTTTATAATTCAAATATATTTTAAATATTTTAATGAATTATTGTATTTATCCCTTACTTTAAAAAATTAAATATTGCAATTTTAAAGATTATATTGCTTTGGTTTCAGTACTACAAAGCGCGACTATTTTGAAAACTTGTTTTGCTCATATTTCAAAACCTATTAAAAAAATTATCGATGCTTTTATTTTGTTCGAAAACGATGATTATAAGAATATGGAATTTTTTTATTATAAAGAATTCGGACTCTGAGTCCATCGTACAAATGATTTAACTTTCTGTGGCGCGAAAACGCAAAGTACCACTACGCGACGCATCTATTTTTAACTCAATTTTCATTACTTGTTTAAACTTCACCAAATTGGGTTTTAATGTTTATAAAACATTTATTAACCCTTTTAAATCATAATGATTCCATATATCTTTCGTAAGTTGATTTGGAAAGCGATTTACTCGTGTAATATCGACCTGCATTTAACGTGACTTGTTTGCACAATTAAACAACTATATTAAAACAACTAAACTTGATGACAAAGCATAGTAAACATCCGTAGTAATCATATAACATCATATATATATATATATATAGAATTTATCATCTTCATTGGTTTCTAACTTCAAGAAAGTTCGCTATAGCTTGGCTACGATCGAATTAAAGCCTATGGACTCAAGCCTCAAACCTTGGAATGGGCTTGGTCTAAATTAAAAGGAGGTCTAGTGCTCAGCCTTGGTTGTAGGAGGTGGAGCTGTGGAGTTTAAGTGAGGTAAGGAGTTGATTTGCCTTGGTTTAGAAGTGGATAGCTTATACATTGTATAAATTTAATTTCATCTTGAAATATTTTTTTTATATAAATTCCTTAAGGTAGGAAGCCATGGAAAAGCTTGAGAATGGGGAAGAAGATGCAGTAGAGCAGTGTGTAAATTACAAAGAGAATGGTGAGTATTTTTAGGAAAACTTTGGAAATAAATATCTAAATGCATAGTTACACTTTTGCCGTTTCGCACATCCCCTCCAAACGCATGGCAAGGCCACATCCTAATGCTTCCATGTTGATGATAGTGTGTAAGTGAGACGATGTTTGCGTTTAGGGTAGAAATATCTTAGATATTTAATATATGTAAATTTTAATGTAAATGGTAAGTGTACTTATATGTATATATGTGTTCATGTATACGTTAAGGTGTGTATGTTAGATATGGGTTCAAATGACATAAACAAGTTTGCAACAATTTTGGACAACTACTGTTTGTTAAACCATTGAAATCGGGAAGCTGATTCCCAGTCACATTTTCACTTATAAATTAATTTACATATAAATATATAAAAAATTAAAAACTAATTTCTTATCATTTTTAGCAAATTAAAATGATCACATTCAATTATTAAACCATATAAATTAATATTAAATAATTATTTACAAAAAGTGTTGTTATATTGATAAAGCGATACGAGCAATTCTATATTTTCAAATCAAGTATATATCTTTATAAAACTATTATAAATGATTTACTATCACTATATAAATAATTAAAATAAATTATTATCATTTTAAAATAACTCTATGAATAATTATAATAATTATTAAATCATTAAATACCAGTTTAAATTCATAGATCCATTATTAAATATGTTGCCATTAATAATAATGTCGTAAAAACATTTTATTCCCTGAAAAAACAAATAATTTTATTTCATATTCTTGTATAAATGGATATATAAGTGTATGTATCCAACTCCATGCACGACTTCTGATAATTATAGAGTTGTTTATTGAAAAAGGTTTTCGATCATTTTATCGATATTTTCCAAAGCATATATTTTTGCAATTAGTTATTCAAAACAAAATTACCATCATTATTTATAGTTGAAGAAAACATAATCTATGTCAAAATGATTATATTTGAATATTTTAAAAATAAATATAATTTATCAAAGTGATAATTTTACGGGTCGTTACAGCCTCCCCACCTTAAAAGAATTTCGTCCTCGAAATTGCCACACAAAACCCAGAGGTGTTTGCCCAAAATATTTATTTTTAAACTTTCTCCCTTGCGATGTATATAAATCATCCGTAAGAAATATTTGATTTAATTTTACTATTCGAATCCACAACTTTACTATCGAACTAGTATTGATCCTACGATTCTCTAGTGCGGACTTTGATCAGACTCAAAAACTTATATTTTCCTTGTATAGATCTCAACTATGATAGAAAACGTAAGGATCCAACAACAAATCCTCATCAATATTTCCCTTAAAACAACGAGTGATAAATCTTGTTCGGATATCAAAATCCTATATTCAAGTCTTTTAAGCCAAATTTGTATTACAAAATAACTCATGTAAAATGCATATACATTTTATCTTTTTCAAAATATTTAAAAAATATTGGTTTAAGTTTATAAACATTTCATAAAAATATAATATATTCTTATGAAATTTTCTTAAGTGCTTGGTGTATTTACATTAGAACAAAGTAATAAACAAAGGACATAATTATATTTTACAAGCTTAATATTTTACCTTCATCCTTATCTTGCACATGTCATTTCTCCTTGCATACAAAACCATTCTTAATTCCCTCTAAAACTACTTAGGTTTTCATAATACCGATACAAATATAACTACCTTACGAGCTATACATATACATCCTACTACATAACATAAATACTAGATAGGTTTTTCCAAATCTTTCAACTCACATCATAATCAGTTCTCTAAGTCCGATACTGACGGTCCATTTTCATATCCAATATTGAACAAGTCTTCTCAATCACCGTTACTATCATCTTGTTCATTATGGGCTTTTCTTCCGTCTTTAATCTGTGGTATCATATTCGCTTTATATGGCAGTCAGGACTGATTCCACGACATATGCCCAAGTCCGATTGGCGTTTCTTATATAATTTCTCCTTCTTCTAGTTCTTATAAGCCTTTCACTTCTTCTTCCTCGCGATCTACAAATTCTTTTTCTTCGTCATCCATGCTGTCCCAATGAATGAGGGAATCTGATGACTCCTCGTGCCAAATAATATGGTCACCATCCATCTCCTATATGACGTTACTGCCTCTACTGCTGTTTGATTTATGGGATATCATAATGTTAGGGTCTTCTTCAGATTCGGATTCTTCTTCCATCGGCTCTTCCTTCGTTATTTCTTCTTCCGGTTCAAGTTTTGAACTTACTGGATCAGTGATCCACATTCTTTCTGAGGCTTGAGGAGTCTCTTCTTCACTAGAAACTATAATAATTTCTAAAATCAAGGAAGATATGGGCATTTCGGCCATAGGGCAACCGTCTTTATCTAGTCGGGTATATGGATCTTATTCTCCTTTAACAATGGGCTTAATATTGCTAAGTGGCCATTTCCCAGGTTCTTCCTCATTATTCAAAAGAATGATTAAATCATTCTTCTCACCCCCATTTTTCTCTTAAGGTCTCCCCTATCAAATGCTCTCCTGTAGCTTGAGGGTTTCTATAATTATTAGCAGCAAACACTTATATACCAAGAATTTTAATTTTCTTAACTAATCCTAATGTTAGGTAATAAATCTAAGTTTATCCTAACAAAAATCTGTTTTAATGGTATAATTTTAAGGGTGATGATTTGCCAAGTCATGATATAATTTCTCCAAACCAATTCTTAGATTATAATCTTTTTAAAATTCTCTTCCCAAAACCCCTTTTAGACAAAAATTCTCATTATCCAAATCCTTTTCGAAAGTATTACTCTTAATCTTCTCAGTTTTTTTATTAAACATCTTATAGTCAAACTGTGAAATTTTAATCAAGAGATGCTTATACTTAGGTTCTACTAATCTTGATTTCAAACTATTATTCAAGTTCTACTATATCTATTATATATTTTCTTCAAAATATTTTTTTACATTCTAAAATAATCCTAGGTATATTTATTTCATTTATCATATTTTCCAAAAATCATTTGTATATCACTAAAAAATACGCGCTCTTATATAATATACCCTCACTCTTTTAAGGATGTTACTAACCTTGTCTCCAATGAATTACTCATCCTTGGGTGCTGCTAACCCTATCTCTGATGGTACTTTACCCCTATCAAGCTTAGGTGTTCGCCCAACCTATGCTCTGATACCAAATGTGATGAACCGGATTTTCGACCTACAAAAATCAACACAAATACATCCTTGTTATTCACGTGTCGCAAATTTAAGTATCGATAAACCCGACCGTTACGGGTGGAAAGCAAAATCAAGACAGAACTAGAATTTTACACGAACATATATTATTTCAACATATAAATAGAAGAAATTTTAAATACGTTTATTAGAGTTTAACTTAAAATTAACATGGACAGTTATAAATCTTTATCCTTACAAATGCGAAGTACAATAGTACATAAGTGTGGTCGAAATAGATAATAAGCTTCAAAAGAATCTTGTAGCTCCATGCTCCGAGTTCTTCAAAAATGCTCCAATCAAAGCTGACCACTAGGCTGCCTGGAAAAATAGGACACTCAAAGTTTAAGGGAAGGAAAATAAACTCTTCAATCATGAGACTGGTGTGAGAAACTCAAAATAAGAGTATTTTAAAAAAAGGTATCTATAAGACCACGCCGCATATAAACACGGAACGATTTTTTACCTTATAATAACCAAATTCTTGACTACGTAAAATCTAGTAATATTATTTTAATGGAATTCTTTTGAAAACACTTATGATAAATTTACACAATCTTAGGCAAAATTATAAATTATTTAATTTCGGCATACTAGGCTCTAAAAGCAAAACTGAAGGCACTTATTAGAGAATGGATTTCACATTGAACAGTAAGATATGGGACTACCTCTCGTACAGTACATTTCTAGAGGAATGTACCGAGGATCGACATCTTCGAAACCTCTGTGAATTAAAACCGATCTTCCAGCACACCCATCTGGTAGTGGATAGAACTGAATATGATATTACCCCCCGTTAATGACCTATCCGAGAGCTCTCATACTGTACACCACATATTTTTTTACTTGAAATCATAGAGGGCGCAAAATAAACATAGAAAGCTGATATCATACCCTAATGGTAGCGATCCACTTAGCCTTAAAGCAACCTCTGTTTCACAATTCCCAGTGTGTGAGGCTCGAAGTAATGTTTACCTTTCTTAGAAAATTTTCACTTAAAATGCCACATTGTCATTTCCTAAAGCACACTATTGATTCATACAAAAGTACAACCTCTATGCTCATACTTCTTAGAGAAGGGTGTTAAGTATAAAAGAGGTTACCTCCTACACCACCAAAAAGATGTTTGTATTTAGAGATCAATGCATTGTGATCTTAGAAATGCAACGTCAAACATTAATCCATAAAAATTTTCTTAGAATTGGACAAACTGAATGCACTCTCTTATCTTATCTAGTCGAGCATTACTCCTGGGATTAGGGTCAAGTAGTTCTTGCATAAGAAGATTCCAGAATGAAGTGATAACTGCTATTTATTTATCTTGGAAGCCACTCTGAAAGTATCAATAAGTAGTCCTTCCATTATGAAGATCCCACCTTTAGCTTCGTTCTCTTTGACATGTCTTCACTTTCGAACTCATAAATTGGTTCGAAGTGGTTTTTTGATAGGAATTACCCAAATCCAACCCCGATTTCTCCGAACCAGTTTGTAACAACCCTGGTTTTAGTGATTACCTGTAATATTAAATTATAACAATGGTTATAATTTAATATTGGAAATGAAATAAATTAGAACTGAATTTTTTCTTTAAATTTTTTTATTTTAAATAAACAATGAGATTTGGGAGAAAAAATTTTGATTTAGGATTATTTGGGTGCGATTTTACTTGAATAAATTGTGAATAATGGGAATAAGTTAATTTTTAGACAATAAATTAATAAAGAGATTCTTTTCAACATTAATTTGTTGATAAATATAAATGGCTGAAAAATAAAGTTTTCAAAAACTTTATTTTGATAGTTTGGAAAGAAAATGAACGTTTTGTGATTTTAATTTGAGTAAATGCAATAATATTGTAAATTATTTGCTAATATTGCATTTTTATTGATTATAAAGGAGAAATTAGAAGTATTTGTGTATTTTAGTAAATATAAAAGATGAAATGTTGTTTAAAAATAATATTTTGATGTAAAAGTAAGGTTAGAAAGTTTTGTTGTATTTTATTTGACAAGAAAACAATTTTTGTATAGATTCATATGTTTAAAATGGTGTTTTATGAGATAAAAAGCGAAAATTGTGCTATTTAAGTAAAAATAAAGTTTTTGTTGATAAAAATTAATTTTTATAGTTAAAATAAATTTTATTTTATTATGAAAATAATTTTTTTACATAAACCTTTGTTGTATGAGTTTATTTGGTTTTTAAAATAAGAAAATGTTTGTATTTATGTAAAATAAGTGAAAATGAGTACATTACTTAGTAAATTTTCACTAAATATGGTATTGGGCCATTTGGGTATAGGATTAGATCCATAATACAGTTCCAGAAACTTCAGGAGAGAAAGAAAGTTGAATGCAAGTTATTTTCCTTCTCATTATCCTCCTTCTCAAACTCAGAGTAAATGAAATCCATGGCCTCCTTTCAATAAATCAAAAAATTACTCCAATTCTTGTTGAAAGTAAAGAGGAAATTTCAAAAGAAAGAAAAGAAAATGGCAGTCAAATCTAATACTATGGCTTGTTTCATCAAAATCTTGAATCTGTATATGAATTATCTGTAATTGATTCCTTCTTCTTCTACATGTTTCATTTTTAGCTACTACAGGTCTTTGAAGGCGTCTTTGCACCGAAAAGTTTCCATCTTCTTCAGTTTGTTCAGGCTAAATCCGCTTTTTGCCAAGGTGAGTACAAAACTCACAAACTTCTAACTGAAACAAGCAGTTGCCGATGGAAACTCGCTCAAAAATGATTAATATATATTAATTTTTATATGTTCATAGTTTCAGTTTTTAATTGATTTTGATTGCCTCTTTAAGTGGATATTACTCCTTGTTCTTGCCACGAAATGCCGTCGAATCTTTTCTGGTTGGCAGTTTGAATGTTGTTTTATGTGCATACCAATTTTTATTGCTAAAATCATCTTCTAGCTCGGTGAAATTGCAGTGCAAAAATCAAGTTGAACCAGAAAATTGAAGCCTGCAAAATCCCTTAGCCTAGGTCTACCTACAGGTCGACCCATGCTTCTCTCAGGTTGACCCTAGGATTGACCTGGGCTTCCTACAAGTTGACCTTTGGGTCGGCCTGTGTGTGGCAAAGGTCGACCTATATTAGTGTTTTTTTGCCTTTGTTCTTGTGTTTTTATGCAACATTTGCTTCTTGATACTCTCCTTCTTACCATTTGTTCTTAAGCTATTTTGAGATGATTTCGAAGGCTCTAATCCACTATACATAAGCCAAAATTGCGGTCATTCCAAACCCCGGAATGACGAGTTTTTGAGACATTTTCATGTGTTGAATTTCAGTGATTTCCGACGATTTCTTTTGTTTCCTACATGAGTTTTTCTAAAAATAATTTTTGAAATAATTTTATATTTTAAATGGTTTTTGAAATAAATATTTTTCAATATTTATAAATTATGTTTAAATTATTTTAAAGCTATTAAAATATATTTATTTCCAATAATAAGGAGAATTTTCAAAGAAATATTGTCCAAATGATTTTGAAAAACTGTTTTAAAATTCAGTTTTCTCAAGCAAATTATTTTATATATAAAATATACTATTTTGCACTCTTTGAACATATGAGGAAGAGAATTAAATGATTTAGTCAAACACGTGGTATAAGACATGTTCGTTTACGTTTTCATTTAACTCCGGACTTGTTCGTTTGAAGTTATGAAAATTGGAGTTGTTATTTGTGATTTCCTTTTTTGGAAAGTTTTGAGATTTATAAATTCCATTTTTAAGAATTATTTGAGATGGCCAACCTTTGGCAATTTTGAGGATAGAGGTCTCCTATTTTAGGAGTTATGGTCTATGAAAACCATCACGATGTCTTTTATACTTGCTGATGATATGATGCAAGTCATGAGTTTGAGATCTCCTATTTTAGGAGTTAGGGTTTGTGAAAACCATCATGATGTCTTTTGTACATGCCGATGATATGAGGCAAGCTATGAGCTTTTTGATATTTTGTGATTTTGATGATTTCTGTTTTCTAATGCGGTATTAACTAGTAATTAGTAAACCATCAAGTGAGAAAGCATGGTATGGGATGCACCGTTAACAATTTTTAGGATTCCAATTTGGGAGTTTGTGACACATTCACGATGTTATGCCAGTACTATAGACCTTTGGGTCATCACGATGTATTACAACTTCGGTCGTCACAAAGTACTACGACTTCAGTCATCACGAAGTACTACGACTTTGGTCGTCACGATGTATTACGACTTTGGTTGTTAAGAGATGGGTACCTAATATATAGTAATGGACATGAAGTTGGCACGTGCAACATTGCTTTGCATGCAATCGGCAATTTGGATCCAACTTGGATTTTTCTGAGTTTTGATGTTTTTATGATTTCACCATTTTCAAAATGCTGTTTTACATATATTATAGCCTAGTGCTATATGTGATTTTATTTGTACCTTCCATTTATGAGATTTTGAACTCTTAATTGAGTTCCACGAGATACGAGATTTTTTGGGTTTTGAACTCGTAGTTGAGTTCCAGGAGTTATGAGACTTTCTGAGTTTTTTGATGATTTCTGTGATTTCCTTCTGAGTTTTTGCGTAATTTATCTAAATTTTATATTTCAAGTAATTTTAAAGAAGGAAACATTATTATTAATTGATGTTATTCATGAGTTTACCCTTGAGATGTTTATGTGTTTCCATCACTTGAACTTGAGTAAATCCGAGTATATTCCATTCCTTTGTGATTAAAGGAATGTTTCCTTTATGAGACTTATATCCTACTTATCATTAAAAATTATCTTGTTTAAGTTATCCGGACCCAAATATTTATTACTCGGGTCAGACCAAGTTGCATGTTAGGTCCCTTGTTTTTGCTTAGCTGTTAGCTTGGACCCATCAATCGACTTTTGGACTTGATGCTTAGATTTGTATAGTGTCTTTTGTTGTGAATTTGGATATGTATATTCTTTGGTGGGGGATTTGATGTATATTTATATAGTGGTGTATCACCACTCATATACGACACTATGTATTATATTTGATGCATGTGTGTATATATGGCTGTATTTGCTGTTCTGTGATCAATGTATATTATTTCTATTGTGTTTTGTTCTGAATCGATCCTATAGCCACCATGGTATTGTATTGGATGAGAATTAAGTATGTCAAACCACTTAAGATGAAATAGAAAATGAATAAAAAGAGCTCATTATTGACATACTTAGTACTTATTTAATACAAGACTATAATGGTTGCTCCTAAATAGCCCTATTATCTGCACTAGCAGATAATATTACCTATTAATACTCTTTGTTAGTATGGGTCTTGGTGTAAGGCGTCACAGCTTGGTATCGGAGCTGAATTTAGAACCAAATATGATAAACACAGAACAATATACATATTAATATACATCAAGTATAATGTGAGTGAAAACATCGTCCCTATTCGAAGTTGATTTCGAACTACCCTTAACCTTCTAGAGTCCTTTGGGGTAGATATAAGTTGGGAATATGTCTAGGAATACATTTTTATTCCATAGTATTCAATAACTGAGATAATGTTATCTTACCATATTAATAATCTTTATCGTGATTGTTCTATTTAGTTCTCTTTGGTACGGGTGCTTGACACTCATCCGTATCGAAGGAAATTTATGATGCTATTAGATGTTCTTGCGAATCCTATTAAGGGGATCAATAATATTTGGCTTGTTGAGTGAGAATATTGAGTTTGTTCCTTGTAGTTTCCTTTTCGTGCAATCTTGCATGTTATTCATTATTTTGGGTTTTATGTGAATTTGGGATGGATTGGCTTGTATATTATCAAGCTGAATTCTATGTTCAAAAAGGATCCTATATATTTGGGTATCCTAATTCGGTTGATCTGTTGTCTCTTATTTTTTGGAATGTTGATGGAAATTCTGAAGTATACTTAATCGATCTTAAGTCTCAAGATGATGATGAAGTATCTCGAACTCCAGTTGTTTGTGATTCTATTGATGTGTTTGAGTCCGTTCGGGTTGACACCCAAGCGGGCAATCGAGTTTCGTATTAACCTCATTCATGGTTCTCCAACAGATAGCCATCCTTCCACCAGGATGTTCACTAAGGAAACAAGGAACTCTAAAAGTGATTGCTGAAGCTTGAAGCTAAGAAATTCATCCAGTCCAATCTTTACCGTGGGATGCCACGGTCATCTTTGTCATGAAATCTGAGGGTATTTTTTAGGCTTTGCATCCATTTTTGTAAAGCTTAATGAGTTATCCATTAGAACGAGTATCCATTGCTTATGATCGATGTCATGTTCGATCAAATATGTGGTGCGGGTATCTTTCCTCCGTTTGACACTGCTTCTATTTTCGCCAGTTACGAGTTGCAGAGGATAGCGTTCCTCTTATTGCATTCCACAATCGTTATAAGTCTTATAAGTGGCTCATTATACCATTGTTAACAAATACTAGCGTAATTCTTCAATCTTAAGAATCGAGTATTCTGGTAGTATATCGATGAGTCGTCCTTGTATTCGTTGACGATGAGTGAATACAATAAATTAAATTGCAAATCTTTCTAATAGAAGAATACCGATGAGTATAATTGGAATATTTTATTGAGACAAGCAAAGAATGTTTTATGAAATTACATAAGAGGTATATTTGTCATATATAGAGTGATTTTGCATTAGGTTGTCCATTGAGTGCTTTAAGAATTCCGGTCGATGCGCCTGGTCAATGTCATCGATAATGTAACGATCTAGAATTTCAGTCATTTGAAATTTGTATATTTAATTAATTTCAAATATTCAAAAGCAAATTTTCAAAGCTAAATAATCTATATTTCGAATATTTTGATTTAATTGGATAATTTAAATTGTTAAGTTAATATTTGAAATTGCAAAAATAATTGGAAATTGAATTTAGTATGAATGAAAATGATTTATAAAGTCGAATTAAATTATATTTGAATTAGTATAATGTTGGAGAACTTTTTAAATTGAATTAAAAGTTAATTTGTAGAAACTGAATATTTTAATATTTAATTAACGCGTAAAAATAGTCATTTTTCACACAGTTTTGGATTTCAACGAAACCAGTTTCATTGGATCTGTAATGTTATATTATTATAAGATTTCAAATTTTGTGTTAATCGGATTTACGGTTTAGTCGTGGCAAGTTGAAATGGGTAGAAATCTGTTTAAGTGAATTTTAAATTTAATAAGTTAATTCGAAAACATATCTTTCAAATACGATCGAATTAGCTACTGATATATATTCCATTGTGTTATAGGGGTAAAACATTATAAATGCTAAGCGGCACGCTTCATTTGGAGTTTAAATTTTTTTGGATGAATAGTGCGCGTAAATTTTCTATAAAAGGCCACAACATTTCACAATTTTCATCAAAACCTTAATCCTCTAGGGCTAGCCGCCATTAACGTTCAATGGACAGAAACTTCCATCATTCTTCATCGATTATTTCTCGATCCAAACACTTTTAGCCTTTGATTCCTAAATGAATGATGTAGAGCATCGCTAGATCTTCAATCTCAACGGATCTGATCGTTTAAAACAAAGCAAATCAACGACAAACAAAGCTCAAATGGCCCACGTTTGGAGGCGTTTTCCTCGTTGATGGTAGCTCGATTGTCGATTGGTCTCTGGCCGAAGGTGCGTGGTGGAGTGGGCGTTCGTCTAGCGAAGCTTGATCATCGTCTCGATCACCAATATGAGGTGCGACGTCGAAGATCATGAACGAGCTGATGGGTTTCACGCATACGAGGACGTGAACGAAGAAAGAAGCAATACTCACGACCCTGATTTTGATTTTAGAAATATACGGCCTCGATTGAAAAGGTTTAAAAAATTAAAAAGAAAATTGAAATTTATATATACAATTCATATAAACTTTGAAACATCGTGATTTCTTCATACGAGGTCCGTTTTTGATGAAACAAATCGCGTTGGGTCCGTATTGACGAGCACTACATTATAGAACTGGTTTGAAGTTGATTAGAGCTACTATAAATTTTGGATAAAATAAAATGGATATTTAATTTTATTTGGAATAAAACCCTACAACTGCTATTGGAACCAAAGTGAGTACAACTCACTGATATTTTTATATAAGTGAGAATAAATTTATTTTTTAATGTTAGATAATTGTTTGGATGATATATGATATATCATCTATATATTGATTGGTATTTGGATATGTTCCTGCCCATTGGAGCAGTTGAGACCCTATACGTTCCCGTGTATGAGCGGATGATCCTTTGTACGCACGTTTTCCCTAAAGCTGACATTGTACACAAATTCTCATATGTATATTTATCGCAGGTGACAGGCTAGAGGGATCCAACTAGATTCCTCACCAGTATTGATTTTATTTACAGATATGCTGATATATGCTATTATGATATGACATATGATGTTTTGGATGCTGTGATTGATGTATTTAGTTCTATTGCAGCAGTGGGCCTATTTTTGATAATTTAAAAATATTAAAATGATGATTTCAAATTAAAAAGGATTTTCAGGTGATTTTGAAAATATACGTTTTGTTGAATTTTGAATTGTTAAGAAATGAATTTATTTTGAATAAATAAAGTTATAATTTTGAAGTTGTAAAAATTATGATTTTTGTGAAATATAATCAGAATGTGGTTTTTGAAATATGAAGCGAACTATTTGGTAAAATAGTTTAAATTGAGATTTTTGAATTATTATAAATGGTTTATATATAAGGTTTATAAATTGAATTTTTATAAATCAAAAGTGATGGAATGGTAAAGGAGTTTTATATGTGTTAAAATGAAGTTATAAATGGATCTTATAAGTGAATAAGATTTATAAATTTATAGAGTTATAAAAAGAACAAATTTTGTAAGTAGGAGATTTATAAGTAATTAATTTATAATTTGGATTTTAGCATATAAATAAGAGATAAATGGAATTGGTTAGTTAAGGAATTTTATATATGGAAGTTTTTATAGAATATAAATGGAATTTATAAACATTGTTTTACAAATACGAAATAAGTTAATTTGATAAGTTAAAGATAGAAGTTTATTAAAGGGATATCATCCACGATTTTGGACAGTGGATAATCTTTGAAAGTAAATATGTAGAAGTAATGAATTTGGTAAAGGAGATATATCCATGATTTTGGATAATGGATAATCCTTTAATAAATATGTAGAAGTGATGAATCTGGTAAAGGAGATATATTCATGATTTTGGACCGTGAATAATCTTTTAAATTAAAATAAATGTTTTTAAAAGTGATCTTTTAAATGGAGTTAAATGGTTTGAAGATGTTTTATAATGTGTTAAGTATCAGATACATAGATTTCAACATTCATTGTTGAAATAGACGTTTTCGAGAAATAAGAAAATGATGGACTATAATACTGTTGTTATAGTAAATGATTTTCGAAAAGAGATGTTTTGTACAGTATATGAGATTCATATATCTGTCTAAATTTTCGAATCAATATACTAGTGATTTTGGGGTGTCGTGACGACGTTTTACGCAACATTTGTTTTAATCCAAACGAATATGTTTCAGAAGAATGTTTTCCTTAAAGAATGAAATATATACTTAATCACGATTTAAGTATATGTAATATTTTCTAAGTGTTGAAAATAAATAGATTTGTGAATTACTTATTATCAAATAAGTGTATGGAAATGTTTTCCAATATTGAAGTGGGTTTGAGAATATATCTTTTTAAAGTTAGGTGAATATTTGGCAAGTGGTTTAACTAATAAAAGATTAACTAAAAAGACCTAGTGATTGCTTATAGTGCTAAATATTTGTTTGTTGCTTTGATAGTTAAATAACCGACCATCAAATTGGGTCAGTTTAGTTCCTCGACTTGATATGGGAATTACTTAGTTGTACACTTAGTACGTAGCCTTCTGTGTAGGCTTGATTATCGTTTGTGTTGAGCATGTTGATTCATGTAGTGCGGAGTATTACTCCAATCTATCGAGCTTCCTTCTTGACCGAAGGATGGTAAGTTGAAATTTGAAGACGTGATAAGTCTATGAGACTTAGTTTCTGTGTGAGGTTGAGAACGCTTTAATGTTGTTGGTGCGAAGAGGCCGGGATCAGATTTATCTGAAAACCACTTCGGACCAACATTTATGCGATGATTATGCAGGTTTGTTACGATGATATTGATATTTCAAATTTTCATAGTGGTGGACTGCTTGTTGATCGTTTTGGGTTAAAATCCCAATATACATCAAGTAATAGTAGTCTCTTCGTTATGAAATATCCAATGCAAGGACTATTCGTTATTAATACTAGGGATTTCTCGATAGGATGTGGTAGGACAGTACCTTCGGTTTGTCATGTTCCTGGATAACTTGTATGGATGTTTGCCTGACATTGCATTTATAAGATTACGTACATTGGTTTTTACAAACGTACATCAGTGGTGGCGGAGAAGGAAACTTCTCTTAGCTTAACACCCTCCTTGAGACATATGAGCTTAAGGATTGTTTTTTGTGGAAGGCAATTAGTAGTCAACGGAAATGGCCGTGTGGCATTCAAAGTGATGTGATATGTGAAAGGTAATCGTTTCCTCGAGCCTCAACCGAAAATAACCGAAATAGGGTTAGATACAGCAAGGCTAAGTTGGTTGCTCCTAAGTAGGATATGATCATCCGCTTCTAGATATATCTTGTAACAACCCTGATTTTGGCGATTACCTATAAATATTAAATTTAATATTGTGAATTAAAAATAAATTGGAGAGATAAAAATATGTTAAATTTGTTTTTTCAAATAAACGATGGATTTGGAATAAATAAAATAGAATTAAGATAGTTTGGTTGGTAATAAATTGTGAATAATGGTAATATGTTGATTTGGGGATTAATTGAAGTAAGTAAAGATAAAATAATTTAAATTAACATTATTTGTTGCAAATAAATATAAAATGTTGAAATAAAGTTTTAAAAACTTTATTATGTTAGTTTGTAACAAAAATGAGCATTATATGGTTTTAATTTGTTGAAATGCAATAATTTTGGAAATTATTGTCAAACGTTGAATTTTGTTAATTTTAGTTAGATGTTTGAATTTTATATGGATAATAATTTAAATAAAAAGTGGAATTTTGTTTAAAAATAATATTTGGATGTAAAAATAATGTTAATACCGTATGTCACATTTAATTGTACAAGAAAATGATTTTTGTGTAAATTTTGGTGTTAAAAATAGTGCTTTATGTAATTAATAGTGTAAATTGAAGTATTTAAATAAAAATAAGAATTTCATGATGAAAAATAATTTTAAATGGCTAAAATATATTTTATGTGTTGATAAAACATTTTGTTAAACATAAAGTGTGTTAGTGTCATTTTATAAAGTTGAAATAACATTAATATAAGCTGTTTTGTTTAAAATGTAAGTGTTTTGGTGTATTAGTGATAATTTGTGTATTAATCAAATTATTTTCTTATTGGGTTTAAGCCTAATTACAATCTTACCTAAGAGAAGCTTCTTCTCCTCAAACTTATTTTTGTACATACTGTAAAACTTACAACCAGAAGAAAATTAAGAGAAAGCTTCCTCTTTCAAAACCTAAGCTCCAAATCTCTTCAACCTTTTGTTGTTGCTAATCAAAATAAAGCTATTTTCCATAGGTAATCACTACATAAACAATTCTATTCCATCAATTTCAGATTTTGAGAAATTTGATTGTATGTGATTTGTATTTTTGGGTTCGCATGTCCTTATACTACTGTTTTACAGGTCTTTGAAGCTCCCTCTAGCCAAACGCCTTCAACTTTTTCTAAGTTTACATAAATTTAATCTTCATTGTGCTCACGTGATTGCTAAACTCACAAATATCTAGCTGAGACAAGAGTTTGATAGGCATAAAATGCTAAAATTCGTTTTTAATGTTGATTTTCTAAGTGCTGCAAACACTGCCTGACTTTGAATTTGAGACATCAAAACTTTCTCATACCTTGCCCAAATTGCATGATTCTTTTTGCAGTTTAAAGTTTTGTTGTTGATCTTTATGCATGCTAAATGTCAGGTCATTTCAACCTATATAGCTTATAGAAACATGCTACTGAATTTTGACTAGGAGCTTGTTTTTTCCCAGATTTTTACATTGAAAACACTGCATGGATCCAACTTTGAGACATCATATCTTTCTCATGCTTTGTCTAAATTGCATTATTCCTAGTGCTGTTTAAATTTTTGTTGTTGGTCTCTATGCATGTTAAATTTTAGATCATTTCGAACTACATACCTTATAGAAACATGTTGCCGAACTTTGACTCGAAGCATGTTTTTGCCAGATTTTTAAAATGAAAACACTGCCTGGGTCCAACTTTGAGACATCATATCCTTTTCATGCTTTGTCTAAATTTCATGATTCTTAGTGCAGTTTAATTTTTTTTTATTAGTCTTTATGCATGTTAAATTTCAGGTCATTTCGACCTATATAGCTTATAGAAACATGCTGCTGAACCTTGACTCGGAGCATGCTTTTGCCCAGATTTTTACAGTGAAAACACTGCCTGGGTCCAACATTGAGACATCATATCTTTTTCATGCTTTGTCTAAATCGCATGATTCTTTGTACAGATTAAATTTTTGTTGTTGGTCATTATGCCTGTTAAATTTCAGATCATTTCAAGTTGTATAGCTTATAGAAACATGCTGCCGAACTTTGACTCGGAGCATATTTTTGCCCAGATTTTTATAGTGAAAACACTGCCTAAGTCCAACTTTGAAACATTAAACTTTCTCACACTTTATCCAAATTGCATGATTCCTTTTTTCATTTGAAAGTTGAAGTTTTCTATTCAATTTTCAGCTTCATCCGATCTAATTTGGTCCTCTGTATCATGCCTGAAAGTTGAACCCCAAAGGGTTTTCAGGCCCGTGCATTTTTGCTTTTTGAACTGTTGCAAACATGGCCTGAGTCCATGTTTGACACAGTGTAACTTTTTTATTTCCAATCGAAATTCATTGATTATTTTTTCGTTTGAAAGATGAAGTTTTATAGTTTGTATACACCGATTTTTAGTGCGATCAAAGATCGTTCGACTAATAGTTTTATATCCAAAATTTGAACTCAGAGAAGATTTCAAACCTGGGTATTATTTTGGCCAAGTGATTTTATGTTCTTTTTCCGTCCGATTTTTAACTTATACTTCATGTTTTTGTGATGTTTATGAAATATTTTAGGGCTACAATGCCTATCAATAGGCTAGCCTGTAGGATCTAAATTAAACCTAGATGAGAGGGTGAATAGGGTTATAGCAAATTTTCTCGAGTTAAACGCAAAAACAAACTACAGGGAAATAAATATGCTGAAAAGTAAATCACACACAAAATTTACCTAGCTTCGGCAACCCCTGCCTACTGCTGCATTCCCAGATTTCTATTAGAATTAAACAGTCTCCCGCTTACAAACACTCTAACAGACTCGAACACCCTGCTACCGCCTATAGAGTTTTGCAAACTCGCACACACTGCTCACCGAACTAATTCTAACTAGACAATCTGACACAACCTAAAAGCTAGGTGGTGATTTACCAAGATTTGAACCTTAAAAGAGAATTTAAAACAAACTTAAAAACAATTTAAAACTAAAAACCCTAATATAAACTAAAGCCTTATTATATTAAAAACAAGGCCGGCCCAATTCCTCTGCCCGTTCCTTTTTCTCTTTGCTTTTGTAAAATGTCGGCCTTGCTTTCGTTCCTCTTTGCGCTCTGAAATTAAGGCTTGAGTTTTTCGATTCAAATCAGGGCTTTTCGAAGCACGCCTATGTTGATCGATTCTCTGGTTTGCGTGTTGCCTTGCTCGATCGTGTGTTGCTGGCTGCTTCTCCGATGAAGCACGCCTACGTTGGTACGTTGTTCGTTTCTTCTGTTTTTCAGGATTTAATTGCTTGAATTATCGATTGTTCTCTTTTCACCCTGCCTATGATGATTTTGGGTGTGGTATTTATATGAATTCCGAGACCCTTGAATTTGTTCGTATTCATTTACTTGACTTCATCACTTTCCTAATTCTTGCTTTCCTGATATCTGTGACTTACTTGATGCACACGGTCTTGATTTTGAAACGTTCGATTTTCCTTGAATGATACGGCAAAAACTTTCCTCTTTTACTTTTTGACTTTTTCAATATTGCGTACACACTTGATTTTATTTTGCGATATTAATTAATTGGTCTGCATTTTAATCTTCTGTTATCTTCGACTTGTTTAACATCTGCTTTGACTTCGAACTTGTCTTCTGATCTTTGTTACATTGTTTCTCGGCTTCACATAGATATTAACGGCCTTGATCTTTGTATACTCTGCCGATGTTGTTTCTTTTTACTGTTGCATTGTCTTTGTGGTCTTCATATTCAAGTGTGTCTGTTGCACTTGCTATGCCTTTGTGCATTTAACTGTATTCATTTGAGTTGGGCATTGTTCCATGTATTTGTGACTTGCATGAAGCATTTCTTTGTTTCATATATTCTGGTTGTTGACTCGGTTTGATGCTGTAGTCTTCCTTGTTGAGTTCCTGTAGTTGCATTCACTTCATGTTTGCATTGTCATTCACCTCACTTGAGTTTGTTGTGAGCAGTTTGTAGTTGCTGGCTAGCCTTTGCTAGTTTATTCATGTTGCCTGTTCGGTCTTGTAGCACTGCTTACTGTCATGTTCGCTGTGTCACTTGTATACTGAGTATTACTGAGTCTTTGGATTTGTGCATCACCATACATCTGTTGCTATCCATTTGTTTGTTTGTATATACCACTTGCTTTTGTTCATTCCACTGGTATACCTGGTGCATTACTTGACTTGTTGAATTGTCATTGCATCTTTGCATTGTGTTTTGATGTTGGCCTTCATTTTTTAAACTCTGTTTTGTACTGAGTCTTGATATCATTTGCTTCTACACGCTTGTAGTTGTGCAGTTGCACTGCACTATTGCCTTAAGTAGTTGTTGACTGCATCACCATATATCAGTTATACTTGTTGCAGTCCTGTCTTGATTCACTGTTTGTTATTTGAACTTGATGTTGTGTACACTGATACTCCTCTCCGATTTTGCTTTGGTCATGACACTGTAGTTGTATACTTGGGCTTCACTGAGTTTGTTGTTGCATTCATGTCTGCTGTCATTACTATATTGAGATCACTGTTGCATTGTGTTGGTCTGGCTTGAACTTGATTGCTACAGTATTCATGTTGTTGTGCATTGATTCTGGTTTGAGCTTCTGTTTCACTAGTATTAGTGATGTTGCAACTGGTTTGGGCCTGATTTTGTTTTAGCATACTTGGTGGTCATTTTGTACTTCTGGTCTTTGTTTGGTTCTTGATCATTTCATGTTGATTTTTGAAATTTCACTTGAGTTGAATCCAGTTTCAAAACTCGGGTTTGACCTTGTGCTGAAGTCGAGATTCTATGTATATTGCACCTGAGTTGAACCCGTCTTTTTATTTGGGTTTGACCTTGTGCTCACCTGTCCCTGTAACATTATCAAGTGTATATCGGTGTGCACGACCTTGTGGCATGTACAGTGATACACTGTGCATGTCACACTGTTCTTGTGTGATGAATTCAAATGTACATGATGAGGAACAACCCAAATAACTGAGGCAAATAATATTTTCAAAATCCATATTTTATTTTATATTGCAAAAATATTTCTTTTTCAATTTTACTGTATTAGTGGATATTTTTGCAGATTGCTCAGACGTTGGATTCTAACTGGAATGAAGTTGAAGATAAACTACGAGTGTGAGTGATATGTAGTGAGAAATTTATGTAAATTGAATCGTGATGTAATTAGAATCAAAATTGCATATGTATAGTAAGAGCTTGAATTTGTACTACTCAAAATTGTAATAAATATTTGTTTGAATAAAATTTCTGTTTGAATTCAAATTCTGTGTAATTTATTTTATTCAACAAATATTTATTTAATCTATGAAAAAATAAAATAGTACATTAACAAATACATTTAAACAAATGTATATATGTTTATTATCATCAAAAAAAAATCATATAAGCGCATATTCAACATAGCCAAGTTTTGGTGAATTTGAATTTTAAATTTGATTTGAATTTGAATGACGGTTTTGAGTGATTTCTTTGATTTCGAGCACAGATTTTTCCGAACGAATTTGAAATAATTTTGCATTTAAAATAATTATTATATAATATTTTTAATATATTTTAAGCTATAAAATCTTTTTATTCTCTATAATAAGGAATTTTCAAATATCGTCTTCAAAATTGATTTAGGAAAATGGTTTTAAAAGCTTGTTTTCTCAAATAAATTATTTTGTATATAAAATACACGTTTTTGCACTATTCGAACAAATGAGAAGGAGAATTAAATGGTTTAATAAAACACGTGGTATGGGACACGTGCATTCATCTTATTAGTTAATTCCTGACTTGTCCGTTTGATCGTTTTGACCTTCGGGTCGAGTTTACCGATGAGATGAGGTAAACTTTTTACTGCTTTGAGTGTGAAATTTACTGGCGATTAGTAAACCATTTAATGCAAACGTGTGGTATGGGACGTACCTTAACACTATTCGGATTCCTATTCGAAAGTTTGTGACACATTTGCCATTGCGGCGTGCCAGTACTGGACCTTCGGATCATTGCCATTGCGGCGTTTGCCATTGTGGCGTATTTTTCTTCGAGATGTTTGCCATTGCGGCGTTTTTTGCAATTGCAGCGTATTTGCCATTGCGGCATATTTTTCATTATGGCATTTTTCCTTCAGGCGAGGTACCTATTTGAGATAATAGTACTTGGCAAGGCTTCGGCCACATGCACGTGCAAATACTTTTGAGATGGTTTCTCTGACTATTTTCCCTAGTGAATCGCCCTTTTTGGAATTGGTCCTTTGAACCATTCGATATATATTTATGGTGATTACATTTTGGGAATTTGAACTCTTGGAAGTTCTATTTTTGAGATTTGAATCGCCTACACTGGCGTTATATGAGATTTACCTTTTGGCGTTTACTTGAGGTTTTATTCTCCTATTTGGAGATATATTTTCCTTATGGCATGTTTGAGATAGGATCTCATTATGCATGTTTTGGGTTTGCCAAGATGGAAGATTTAGGGTTTTCCCTAAACCATATTTGATGTTTTACGAATGCCGATGATATGTGGCACTTATGTTTGATTTGAGTATCGAGTTACCTCTTTCGAGGTATTTGGTCACTTAGGTAGTGTTTGTTACTTAAATGTTGAGCTTATGAGTTTATCGATTCATTCTTCTCTTTCGAGAAGATGTATCTTCATGACTATTCTGCTTCATATTATCGATATTGATTGATTTGTGTAGCTAGACTGATCCGTGTATTTATACTCGGGTCAGACCGAGTTCTTTTAGGTATCATCTATTGGACTTAGCTTGAAGTTGATGTTGGATATCAGCTCTCCTTTCTCTTGAGTAATTTCTATTCTTCCGCATACTCTGATGTATTTATATTTGATTCAATGTATATGGTGTGGTCGAGTACCACCTTTATTGTATTCATATTGAATTGTACTAAACATATATCGTTGTATATGTATATATATGATGTTGATTACTGTTTTGGGATGTGCTTTACATTTAGTTATTGTATTTTATTCTAATAGATCCGTCAGCCACCTACATTTTTAGATTAAGCATTTACTACGTATGTCGATCCATTGAGATAGAAAATAAAAATCATATTGCATTTGTCGACGTGTTCAGTAGATGTTTACGACAAAGTTATAGATGGTCGCCCTTAACCAGCCCTATTCTCTACTTTAGTAGATGGAATTGCTCATTAATTATCTTTACTAAGGTGGGTCTCGGGGTGGGGCATTACAGCATGGTATCAAAGCTGTGGTCAAAACAAAGTAGAATAAACATAGAACAGTACGTATATCACGATACGTCGAAGTACAATACAAGTGAATCATTGTCCTTTATTCGAGCTTGTTTTCGAATCGTGCTTTGATTCTTTTTCGAGTATTGGGATATACTGAGATGGAATATGCCTAGGAATATATATTTTATTCCGTAGTATTCCATAACTGAGTTTGATGTTATCTTATCTTACGAATAATCTTATTTGGGATTATTCTATTACTATTTTTGTCGATGCCAGTGAGTTCGTATCGATGAAGCTTATTGATTCCTTAGAGTATTCTTGTTGTGTTCCTTTAAGAGTTGTTAATCGTATTGAGGGGATCCACAATGAGTGGCTCGTTGTGAGCATTCTGAAATTTCTATTTGATGTTGCTTTTGTTAGTATTTTATTGCTACTCACAATCTTGAAATACATTTGATTTGAGACGGATTGACTTATTTGATATTAAGTCCAATCCTTTGTTGTATAGGATCCTATTGTATATTTAGGTTTCCTATTTTGATTGATTTATTATTTATACCACTTTGGAACATTAATGATGATTCCAAAGTTTCCGAATTCACTCTTGAGTATCGAGATGTTGATGATATAACTCGAATTCCAATCAAGGTGACTTTGTTGAGTCCGTTTGGGTTTGATATCCAATCGGCCAATCGAGTGTTGAATTAACCTTATTCCTGGCTTTTAGCCTTTGACTATCCTTCCACGAGGACATCCACTAAGGAATGAGGTGAGTTTCTAGATTTTTCGAGTTTGATTGAGTTTATCATTCAATTTCTTTGAGTTATCCTTTTCGGATACTCAATCGGTGTTATCCTTTCTAGCATTACTTTGTTTGAAGTAATGATTTGTTGTTTATGTGTTTCTTCTCCTTCGAGAAGAATATCTTTCTTATCTTGTGTCTTGATGATTTCTGAGAGTGGCTCGTCATCTTGTAGGAGTTGACGAACACTCCATCTCCTTCTGTTGATTTAGTGAATCGAGTATTCTAGGAATATCTCAATGCATTCTCTTAATGTTCTTGGTTTGAGTTTTTGAAGCTATATATATATGAGTTTTAAAAAGAGAAATTGGGGTTTTGTGATATTTTAAAAATCAAAAAATGTTTTGAGAAACGAGTAGTATTCTTTCATAGAAATAATTTGAGAGTGTTGGGTTATACATCGAGTAGTTAGAGTTCTAATCGATATGCCTGATCAATGTTATCGATAGGAATCTCCTAAATGCTATGATGAGGCAATTAGACATGATGATTTATGTTTTAAAGATTGAGATTTTGAAAACAATATTTTAAGATTAAATATTAAATTTATTTTTGAATGGTAACTACGGCCATTGATTTTAGAGATGAGTAATAGAGCGGCGAGACAGTTTTAATCGTTCGGTCAACTCTGCAGCCAACAGATATATTTATTTATCAGAGATTTAATAGCGAGACAATGACATTTATTTGTTTTTAAATTATAAAGATGAGAATATAAAGGAGATTATTTTTGAGCCGTGCTTTATTGGAAGTATATTTTGAGATTTTAGAATCTATATTATATACATTGGATGTTTTAAGGGAAGAGTATAATTAGAGTATTTAAACCCTCAACTTATTTTAGGGGATATTATTATAGATTTACAAAATTCTTTGGAAATTAATTTTGAAGTAAGAGAAGAAATTTGAATTTTAACTTTGAGTTTTAAATTACTTACTAAGTAATATAGCAAAGAGTTTGAGAAATTTTCAAATGTTGAAAATTGAGATTTAAAAATTTAAAAGATGTTGAGATTTAAAATTCTAAATATCCTGCATTAAAAGATGATTAGAGCTTGTATCGTTGTTCTTGAGTGTATTCTATCTTTGAGCTATTATCAACGACGTGCATTTTTCATGGTCGTTTGAATTTGGTGGCCTTGTGAGAAGTCATCTTGTGATTTATCTATCTTGTGTATTATGTCTACCCTGTTGTGAGGATGTTCTTTGCGTATATTTATGCGGAAAATCTTATTGATGATCTTCTTTATTGCTTAGTGTTTGGGTTTAAGTGAGTCTGATCCCGACTCTATTCATAGAGTTTTTTCAAAATCAATCGTTTTCGATTGATTAATTGTTGAGCATCTTATTGAGTTTTGATTCGAAGATGGGATATCTTCGAAATTCCTTCGAGATAGTTGAAAAATTCAATGGTTTTCCAATCACTATATTAGCATTTGATGGGCCATTGGATTAACCAATTGAGTTTTTCATTACTTCTCTCTACAACTCTATGTTGAGAGTATGAATAGTTTGAGTTTCGAGCTTGTCTTTTATCCTTTGTCGATTGAATTTTTGTGTTATTTACGGCTCTTTTTCTAGAAAATCGTGGGTACGCAATTTTTGTAAGGGGGGTCTGTAACAACCCCGGTTTTGGCGATTACCTGTAAATATTAAATTATAACGGTAGTTATAATTTAATATTGTGAATTAAAGATAAATTGGAGAGATAAAAGTTTGTTAAAATTGTTTATTTCAAATAAAAAATGGATTTGGAATAAATAAAATAGAATTAAGATAGTTTGGTTGGTAATAATTTGTGAATAATGGTGATATGTTTAGGGATTAATTGAAGTAAGTAAAGATAAAGTAATTTAAATCATAATTATTTGTTGTAAATAAATATAAAATGTTGAAATAAAGTTTTAAAAACTTTATTATGCTAGTTTGTAATAAAAATGAGCATTATATGGTTTTAATTTGATGAAATGCAATAATTTTGGAAATTATTGTCAAACGTTGAATTTTGTTGATTTTAATTAAACGTTTGAACTTAAAATGGATTATAATATAAATAAAAAGTGGAATTTTGTTTAAAAATAATATTTGGATGTAAAAATAATGTTAATCAGGTTTGTCACATTTAATTGTACAAGAAAATGATTTTTGTGTAAATTTTGGTGTTAAAAAAGTGCTTTATATAATTAATGGTGTAAATTGAAGTATTTAAATAAAAATAAGAATTTCATGATGAAAAATAATTTTAAACGACTAAAATATCTTTTATGTGTTGATAAAATATTTTGTTAAACATAAAGTGTGTTAGTGTTATTTTATAAAGTTGAAATTACGTAAATATAAGTTGTTTTGTTTTAAATGCAAGTGTTTTGGTGTATTAGTGATAATCAGTGTATTAATCAAATTATTTTCTTATTGGGTTTAAGCCCAATTACAATCTTACCTTGGAGAAGCTTCTTCTCCTTAAACTTATTTTTGCGCATCTTGTAAAACTTACAACCAGAAGAAAATTAAGAGAAAGCTTCCTCTTTCAAAACCTAAGCTCCAAATCTCCAAATCTCTTCAATCTTTTGTTGTTGCTAATCAAATTAAAGCTATTTTCACAGGTAATCACTACACAAATAATTCTATTCCATCAATTTTAGATTTTGAGAAAGTTGATTGTATGTAATTTGTATTTTTGGGTTTGCACGTCCTTATACTACTGCTTTGCAGGTTATTGAAGCTCCCTCTAGCCAAAAGCCTTTAACTTTTTCTAAGTTTGCACAAATTTAATTTTCATTGTGCTCAGGTGAGTGTTAAACTCGCAAATATTTAGCTGAGACAAGGGTTTGATAGCCATAAAATACTAAAATTCATTTTTAATGTTGATTTTTTGAGTGCGGCAAACACTGCCTAGCTTCGAATTTGAGACATCATAACTTTCTCATACCTTGTCCAAATTGCATGATTCTTTTGGCAATTTAAAGTTTTACTGTTGGTCTTTACGCATGTTAAATCTTAGGTCATTTCTACCTATATATCTTATAGAAACATACTACTGAACTTGACTCGGAGTATGTTTTTGCCTAGATTTTTACAATGAAAACACTGCTTGGGTCCGAATTTGAGACATCATATCTTTTTCAAGCTTTGTATAAATTCCATTATTCTTAGTGCAGTTTAAATTTTTGTTGTTGGTCTTTATGTATGTTATAGTTCAGATAATTCTGACTTATATAGCTTATAGAAACATGCTGTCGAATTTTGACTCGGAGCATGTTCTTGCCCAGATTTTTACAGTAAACACATTGCCTGGGTCCAAATTTGAGACATCATATCATTTTCACGCTTTTTCTAAATTGCATAATTCTTAGAGCACTTTAAATTTTTGTTATTGTAATTTACGCATGTTAAATTTCAGGTCATTTCGACCTATATAGCTTATAGAAACATGCTGCCGAACTTCGACTCGGAGCATGTTTTTACCCAGATTTTTACAGTGAAAATACTACCTAGGTTCAACTTTGAGACTTCATATCTTTTTCATTCTTTGTCTAAATTGTATGATTCTTGGTTAAATTTAAATTATTATTGTTGGTATTTATTCGTGTTAAATTTTAGGTCATTTAGACCTACATAGCTTATAGAAACATACTGTCGAACTTTGACTCGGAGCATGTTTTTGCCCAGATTTTTACAATGAAGACACTGCCTGGGTCCAAATTCGAGACATCATATCTTTTTGATGCTTTGTCTAAATTGCATGATTCTTAAGAAATTTTAAATTTTTGTTGTTGTTATTTATGGATGTTAAATTTCAGGTCATTTCGACCTATATACCTTATAGAAACATGCTTCCGAACTTGACTCGGAGCATGTTTTTGCCTAGATTTTTACAGTGAAAACACTGCCTGGTTCCAATTTTTAGACATCATAACCTTTTCACACTTTATCCAAATTGTGTGTTTATTTTTTTTGTTTGAAAGCTGAAGTTTTCTATTATAGGCTTAACAATTTTTAGCTTAATTCGGTCAAATTTGATCCTCTATTTAATGCCTGGAGTTGAACCCCAGAGGGTTTTCAGGCCTGTGCATTTTTCGGTTTTTGAACGGTTGCAAACATGACCCGAGTTCATGTTTGAGACAGTGTAACCTTTTCATTTCCAGTCGAAATTCATTTATTCTTTTCTTGTTTGAAAGATGAAGTTTTGGAGTTAGTGTACACTAATTTTTAGTTCAATCAAAGATCATTTGGCCACTTGTTTTACATTCGAAATTTGAACCCAGGGAAGATTTCAGACCTGAGTATTATTTTGGCCAAGTGTTTTTATGTTCTTTTTCCTCCGTTTTTCAACTTATACTTCATGATTTTGTGATATTTCTGAAATGTTTTAAGGGCTACGATGCCTATTAATAGGCTAGCCAAGTTTTGATGAATTTGAAATTCAAATTTGATTTGAATTGAATTTGAATGATGGTTTTGAGTGATTTCTTTGATTTCGAGCATAGATTTTTCCAAACTATTTTGAAATAGTTTTTAAAATAAGTTGGCATTTAAAATTTCTATTATGTAATATTTTTAAATTATTTTAAGCTATAAAATCTATTTATTCTCTATAATAAGGGAATTTTCAAATATCGTCTTCAAAATTGATTTCAGAAAATGATTTTAGAAGTTTGTTTTCTCAAATAAATTATTTTGTATATAAATTCACATTTTTGCACTATTCGAGCGAATGAGAAGGAGAATTAAACGGTTTGGTAAAACATGTGGTATGGGACACATGCGTTTATCTTATCGGTTAATTCTCGACTTGTCCGTTTGATCGTTTTGACCTTCGGGTCGATTTTACTGATGAGATGAGATAAACTTTTTACTGTTCGAGTGTGAAATTTACTGGCGATTAGTAAACCGTTTAGTGCAAACGTGTGGTATGGGTCACATGTTAACACTATTCGGGTTCCTATTCGAAAGTTTGTGACACATTTGCCATTGTAGCGTGCCAGCACTGGACCTTCGGGTCATTGACATTGCGGCGTTCGCCATTGTGGCGTATTTGTCTTCAAGACATTTTCCATTGTGGCATTTTTTCCATTGTGGCGTATTTTCCATTGCGGCATATTTGTTGTTGTGACGTTTTTCCTTCTGACGAGGTACCTATTTGAGATAACAGTACTTGGCAAGGCTTCGGCCACATGCACGTGCAAATACTTTTGAGATGGTTTCTCTGACTATTTTCCCTAGTGTATCGCCCTTTTCGGAGTTGGTCCTTTGAACCATTCAATACATATTTGTGACATCTATCTTTCGGGAATTTGAACTCTTAGAAGTTCTATTTTTGAGATTTGAAACGCCTACACTGGCATTATATGAGATTTGCCTTTTGGCATTTACTTGAGATTTTATTCTCTTCTTTGGAGATATATTTGCCATATGGCATGTTTGAGATGAGATCTCTTTATGCATGTTTTGGGTTTGCTAAGATGGTGGGTTAGGTTTGTCCCTAAACCATATTTGATGTTTTATGAATGCCGATGATATGAGGCACTTGTGTTTGATTTGAGTATTGAGTTTTAGTTACCACTTTCGAGGTTTTTGGTCACTTAAGTAGCGTTTGTTACTTAAGTGTCGAGCTTATGAGTTTATTGATTCATTCTTCTCTTTCGAGGAAAAGTATTTTCATGACTATTCTGCTTCATATTGTGGACATTGACTGATTTGTGCAGCTTGACTGACCCGTGTATTTATACTTGGGTCAGACCGAATTGTTTCAGGTATCATCCATTGTATTTAGCTTGAAGTTGATGTTGGATATCAGCTCTCCTTTCTCTTGCGTAATTTCTGTTCTTCCACATACTCTGATGTATTTATATTTGATTCAATGTATACGGTGTGGTCGAGTACCATCTTTATTATATTCGTATTGTATTGTACTAAACATGTATCAGTGTATATGTATATATACGATGTTGATTACTATTCTGTGATGTGTTTTGCATTTAGTTATTGTATTTTGTTCTGATAGATCCGTTAGCCACCTATAGTTTTGGATTATGCATTTACTGGGTATGTCGATCCATTGAGATAGAAAAGAAAAATCATATTGCATTTATCGACATATTCAGTAGATGTTTAAGACAAAGTTATAGATGGTCGCCCTTAACCAGCCCTATTCTCCGCTTTAGTTGATGGAATAACTCGTTAATCCTCTTTACTAAGGTGGGCCTCAGGGTGGGGTGTTACGTATCTTTACACGCTATGACGTCATGTATCTAATTATTGTGGTTTGTATGCTTTAAGGGCCTTCGAAAAAATTCGGTAACGACCGGAGGATGACATATTAGGTACTATCTAGCTATAGAGGTAGGCCGGACTTGTGTTGGTACAGGAACTTTGTGATGATTTGTGGATACATTCCTCTAGAGATGTACTACCGGAAGGTAGTCCCTTCATCCGGTCGTTTGTATGGAAATCCAAACTCCACTATGTACCTGCCATTTTGATTGTATTACCCAATTTGGGCTATATGCTGAAATTTAATCAATGTAACAATTTCGGCTATGATTAATATTATTTGTATACTAGACACTAATATAATATAAGATGATTTGACATGAAATGTTTTAGTTATCGTCAGGTAAAAACATGTCCGTGTTTTGATAAAGGAAAGGTTTGGTAACTTAATAAATTCAGTTGAGTGTGTTTCTCATGCTGGTTTACCAGACTGATCCGAATGTTCTTCCCTTCCAATGCTCAGATCAGATTGAGTATATTTACAGGTGCAGATTTGATGCTTTTAGTGCTTCAACGGGAAAGCTGGAGATCTTTATTTTCGTATACATGTATCTATTTTGATTATCCGCTGCTTAGTTGTTGTATATTATGGGCAATTGTGAGGACAGGTTATTATAACTGTCCAGGATGATAACTAGTGATTGATTGTTGAACTCTGATTGATATATGTATATATTGTCTTTATTTTGTAAAGATCATTCATATGATATTATATGTTTTCCGCTGCAATGTGAGATTCTGTATTGTTCTGTTTGGTTCTATCTTCTCTCTTTCTTCTTCTCTCTTATTTTCTTTCTTCTGACTTTCCGTCACTCTATGCTTTTTGGGTCGGACATGTATGTTTATTGGCGATTCAAAGCGTATGGATTTGCGGTTCATCACAGAAAAGAATTTCCTAAATGCTATGATGAGACAGTCAGACCCAGTAAATTGAGAAGTAATAAATAAAGTTAGAAAATAATTTAAAGTGAGTTTGAACATCAATCTTTTTAAATGGAAAATGTAGCCATTAAACCATAGAGATTATCGGATGAAAGGCGAGGTAATTTTGATCGTTTGGTCAATTCTGAAGCCAACTGGTGAGGTTATTCACTATAAACTAATAGCGAGGCAATGTCATTAAATTATTTTAAACTTGTGAAATTGAATATGATTAAGCTTGTAATTGGTTATGGAAGTATAATCTATAACAATACAAATAATGATATACAAGATGATTTGAGTAAGTAAAATAAATAATCCTTATCAAAGAGATATCCTTATTTGAAGAAAATATTATGTGAAGATTTGAATAATAAAATAATGTATTCATAGGAAGAAAATACTTTGAGTAGAAAAATGAAATATAAATTAAATATTTATGTACAAATCTATAAATGATGACTTCAAAATTTTGTTTGGTATTCAGTTATTCAAATAATAATGGAAGATAAGATTTAAAACTTTATCTTAAGAGGAATTAGTGAAATGCTAAATTTAGTTTTATAGAGTAAATTTTTGAGTAAGCTTTTGTTTAAATAAAATTTAGTATTAAAAATTGGTTGGAATAAATTTGCAAAATTCTTTTGAAAACAAGATTGAGTTAATTATCAACCTAAGTTAATTTCATGTTTATAATAAGATGGAATTTAATTTTATGGCAAGAGAGAATAAAAAAAATTTAAGGGTGTATTTATTGTAAAATGCATTACTATGGAATATAAGATATAATAAATGAATAAGTTATGAGATTCAATTATTTTAAAATTAGGAGAACAATTTTAAAATTTAGCATGTAGATCCAAAATTTATTTTGGATGAAATGATTTTCCTTTTAAAGAACTAACGATCTGTTTCAAATTGAGTTTTAAAAACTAATTGTTAGAGAAATTGTTTGTGAAAAGTAATGAATGTATTTCTAATTGTGGATGGTTTATTCTAAAAGAAAATTACATGAAGTAAATCAAAATTATACAATGTCTTAATTTTCTGGAAAAGAGGATTTTGGAATCAATGATTTAGTATAGAAAGCTTGTTTTGAAAATAAATTTTGAAATTAGAATGGTATGAGGAAATATCAAAATTTAAATTAGTTGAAAGCTGAAATTTAATTGGAAAATGCTGCATTAAAATGGCAATAACTTGAGAATTATAGCTCTAAATGAGCTCAATCTTTTTGTAAATGAAAGAGCTTTCAGTAAGCTATCAATTTTCTTTTTAACATTTTGGAAAACTTTGCTTCTATTTCAATTTAAAATGGGTTTGAAAGTTGATAGACACTTCTGTCCAATTTTAAAATTTCTAAGATTAAGCTAAAAGTAAATTTGACATAACTTTCTAACCGTAAATCCGATTTTGATGACTTTTATGTGGCTAGAAAGCTCAGACTTAGTAGAACAACTTTTATATTAGTATTCTCAAATTTTGATTTTTATTGGGTCAAAATTAAAGATATTTGCACCAGGTCTAAAATTAAATAAGATGGTTTATTTCCATTAAGAATTAAATGTAATTCTACCTATTTTGTGAATGTAAGTGAATTGAGCATTAGTATGGAAAAAGTATATTTTTAACTAACATACATACATACATACATACATACATACATACATACATACATACATATATATATATATATATATATTTATGGTAGAATTAGAGGATGAAACAACTCAACTTTATTTTACTCTAAATAAAGAGTGATGAGCTTGAATTAAAAATCTATATAAGAAGTTAGGAGATATTCAAAAATTGAAAACTGAGAATTTGTTTATGAAGATAATGGATTTGAAAATTTTAAGAATATCTATTTAGTAAAATAAAATATAAAATCCATTCCTGAGTTTGTCTTGCCTTTGTGCGATTATTTACAAACTGCTTTTTGATAGTCATATGAGTTTATAGGTATCGGGAGAAACCACCTACCTCTTGTTGATATTTCTTTTCATAGTGATTGTTAATCTTATATCCGTATGACTCCTTTCGTAGCTTTATACGAAAGATCATGTCGATTTCCATCTTCTAAGTTTGAGTTCGGGGAAAAGAGGTGATTAATCCCGACTCTATTCTAGAAGTCTTTTAGGAGTCACTCTCATCCAATTGATCTTTTGTATGACATTATGTTCATATGCTTGTTTCGAAGGTGAGGTGCCTTCGAAATCATGTTGTTTGATCATAAAAGTTCAATGGTCCGATAATCCCAATGTCTACACTTGGGAAACCATTGAATTTCTCGAGCAATCTTATTATGGTTTTCTATCTTCTTGAGTTAAGGGTGAGAAAAATTTAAACTGAAGCTATCTATTTCTCTTTTCTTGATGAAATAATTCGAGATTGTTTATGGCTCTTCTCTAGAAATAACGAGGATGCAAATTTTATAAGAGGGGAGTCTGTAACAACCTTGGTTTTGGTGATTACCTGTAATATTAAATTGTAACAATGGTTATAATTTAATATTGGAAATAAAATAAATCAGAAATGAATTTTTTTTTTGAAAATTGTTTATTTTAAATAAACAATGAGATTTGGGAGAATAAAATTTAAGTTAATATTATTTGGTGCGATTTAAGTTGAATAAATTATGAATAATGGAAATAAGTTAATTTTGAGATAATAAATTAATAAAGACATTCTTTTCAACACTAATATTTTTTGATATAAATATAAATGGTTGAAAAATAAAGTTTTAAAAACTTTATTTTGATAGTTTGGAAAGAAAATGATCATTTTGTGATTTTAATTTGAGTAAATGCAATAATATTGTAAATTACTGCCAATATTGAATTATTATTGATTATAAAGGAGAAATTAGAAGTATTTATGTATTTTTATAAATATAAAGATGAAATATTGTTTAAAAATAATATTTTAAACATTCATTTTCACTATTATAAAAGGAATCTTGTAGTAACATTTATTTACACCAATTCCCTTCATTAACTATATCTTTTTACGACTTATATAATTTGATTTTGGTCAAAATTTTAATATCATCCACATTCAACTTAGCCCAAACAAAGTCCTCGGTTTAATAATAATAACTATTATTAATTATACTGCTCTGACAAGATATTTTGACTTTGAGTTGACCACATATGGCTGTGATATTAACCACTATATAACTAAGGAGACACTATATTGGATATCATTTCACATTCAATGCTTCACTTAAGGCCTAACTGTTGCCACTCGATGGTTCACCCTGCCACGATTGAACTATAATCAAATTGGAGTATTTACATTAATGTTCAATAGTATTATCAAGTCGATGGAACCGTGTAATATCGCTAGTTCAAGTTCTCTTATTTAACCTTAGTTATAATTAACCAATAAGAAACTCTTAAGTGAGTCATTCCATAATTATCCAATGGCTATCATTACATAACCTCTTGGTGCCTCCATCAGCCATGAGTGTAATACATTGTCCGACATTTGAAGATACATACTCTAGTCTCAAAGGATGTATCGATATCTTATCTCAAAACATCTTCGTTAGGAATTTTTAAATAACATGTTATTTTATGTAGTGATAATTTTCTCATGGTTACAACTCTTCATAACAATAATCACATAACATATTTTTTAAGGATTTTCTACTAATATACGTAAATTTATTACATGATTGATTATATCACAATATAATAAAGTATATTATAGAAATCAAATACTTACTATAAACAAGATTGGTTATTGCATCAGATATATCTAACAAATTACATAATTGCCTCTATGGCATACCCTTAATTCTACCAATCTCCCACTTGTAGTTGTGGTCAATTATGGAATCCTATTCCAGTCCCTTTCACTGGTTTTCTTAAAATCTAATCTGGCCAGTCCCTTGGTAAATAGTTATGTTATATTCTTTTAATTATCTACTCTCTCAATTAAATATCTTTAATGTTGATAAACTGCTTTTATAATGTAAACCCTTTTAAGTGTGTTTTTGACTTATAGTGAGCACTAGTTTCTTTTACAAACTATATCACAACCTTTGTATCATATATAATTGTTGTGGAATTATCAACATTTGGAATCACCTCTTACTTATAAAAAATTTCATTTATATATATTTGTTTTATTACAGTGTTATTAACGGTGATGTATTAGCCTTTGATTGAATCAACCACTACTTATTGTTTGGAACATTTCCAACTATCATAATCATATTTTGATAATGTATTTGGAATTCATTCTACATTTGCATATCATGCCATATGGTAGAGTAAATACACTTAATGCCTTATTGACAACCGAGAAAATTCTTTTCTCGACATTGATAAGAAAATCATAGTTTCTCTTTAATATGCAATAGTTCTTATTAGAAATTCTATTCAGTTGTGTTTGCTTTGGTTTGTCAATTTCATTTTATCCTTTGTATTTAGTTTTACCATTGAATTATATACAAATCCATTTTAGTATCAATAATCTCTATAAAAAATTCTTTTATCATGAAATTTTTGTTTTTGAAACAATAATTGTTTCTTATTGTAATAGAATATGTATTCTTAAACATTTTATGAACTACTTATATAAATGTAATAAAATGATTTGGTTTTTAGGTGTATGAAATTTATATTCATAACATAAATGGGTTAACCAATATTGATCGGTCCAAATTCATTTATGGTGGTCCGCATAAGATCCCTCATAAAGAAGTATTATGTGTAGTCCCTCGACTCACTTAACCTATCAACTCCTTCACCTAGGATATGTAAGGGTCATTTTATCAACGCTTATCTTGTATGATTCTGTGGACTTTGTTTTAGATGAAATTAACTTTAACCATATGTATTGGGTCTACACATCCTTATAGAGAGAAGTCAACTCAACTTCATTCATCATCAATTGTACTATGTCCAACAAATTTTGATTACATCTTACTGATATATCATTATGTGTCTAAGGGAGCACATAATTTTGAGATCGAATATTATTAGATTTTAGGTACATTTGAAACTCTTTTCCAATACACTCATAATTCGATCAAAACGACTAAGTTTATGTTCTTTTGCATGTTATGTTATTTACTTCCACTTTATATTCTATGGACTTATCATAGCCATATTACATTTGTATCAAATACATATGTTTATATTTATGATAATTCATCGGTGAATCAACAAAGTATGTGGAACCATTGTGGCACTATTAGACTAATGATAGTATGCATCTATATGTATTAATCACCAATACCATATGATTCGTAATCAAATGATTAAAATATTTCTCAAAACTATGACTTTGTCCATTATTCAAAAATAATTTTAAAATTTCAGATGCTCTTGTGTTTTCTAATGCATCTATTTGTTATAATATAAAATATCATTATTATAGTAATATCTTTTAACTAATATTCATGGCGTTCATATCAAAATAAAATTATTTCTATTCTTAGTCAATACTGAAAATAACTATTATTTAATAATAATAATTGGTATATTTACGTGAACAATTTTCCATAAAATGATGCATCCACCAATATGTGTTATATGGTATGTGAAACAACCCGCTCTTCATAATACCCAAAAATTGACGACTTACATCATCGCATGACTTTTGAATAACACAAGTGGATAAATCATCGGGGTGAAATTAGAATAAAACACTAAACCAAGACATCGATAAGATCTCATAATTGAATGATAACATATAATGTACATAATATAGTGAATAGAATAGAATAACAATGTATAAGAGACCACACTAATGGAAGCAACTGACAAATAAATATCAGTATAGAATAGTCAAAATACATCAACTATAAAGAAGCATGGAGTTCTGAATAAATATCTTATACAGTGGTCTCATATAAAAATAATAGGTCCGTCATATACAAATGAAATATCAAGTATATAAATATCTCAGAATATCGATGCCACATCCAAAATGCTCTAGATTTGCACTCCGATAGCATATCCCCAAAAGCACCTGACTCTCGAACTACTCAATCAAGTACATGAGAGTTGTCATGACATATGTAGACAAACACAAAACGCCGGTCAGACATAAAGTCTGGTATGGGAGGAACTATCTCAAAATGATGTATATTAGAACTATACATATATAGATAGGAATAACAAAATCACTGGCGGCCCTCTCCACAAAAATGGCTCAGGGGTAATTCGGAATTCCTATAAACAAGTAAAGTCAACCTATCCTAAAAGTAGGGGATAATATCATAACCTGCTCTTCTCCTATAACAACAAGTTAGCACAATATCTTCCATCATACTACACTAGCCCAAAACTACTAATAATATAGTACGAATATACCATGAACAAATTGTGATCCCAAAACAACGATAACTACTACTAAAATCGATAAGATATGCCCCAACGCGTATGGTCAGTACTATTGCTAGGACCAAATGTTAGTATTATTACAAACGTAGGATCCAAAAACATCCAAGTGATCACGAAAATACAAAGTTATTCACGGTCTTAGAAGACCGCATCGAGTTTATTATTGTCATCAACAAGCACTCTAGGTACACCACAAGAAGGTCATACTTGGGTAGGTCACAAAAGTCCATACCCTTGTTGTGTCATAACATGTCAACACCAAACAAATCTTATAATACTCTAAGGTAAAAATCTTAGAGTATAGACTCACTCATTGGTGTGTCTCATCAAGTCAACACTAAATAAATCGTACATCACTCTGTGGTCAAAATCTTAGAGTACGAACCCACTCCATATATAACGTATGGAATCGCCATGCATGGCTCCTATCGTTACAGCCTAAAAATCCACCGGTCAACTCTAAAAAACCCCATAATAACCCAAACCATACGCCAAATGGAACAATCTTAGTATCATAATATTCTTTGGTATAGCCTCTCGGCCTACCTCAATTTACGGTTTTAGAAGACATGCCGGGGAAAGTCCTACATGGGTCCCAAAATTAAAGTACTCCAAAACCCATCAAAACTACATAGGTTGTAGCCCTTGAAAAATGGTGGATAATGGTCTAAATACCATCCCAATCCGACTTCGTATTTGAAAGTTATAGCATTTTAACATTTCAGTAAAAACATGAAAACACAGTGTCAGTTGACTGATCAACGGAATCAGATGACTGAACAAGGATAGAAATGTATTGTTTCCTCTTGACCAGTCGACTGAATAGACCTATTTAGTTGACTAAACTGATAGGTTCTATGCGTTGAGTCTGGGAAGGCCAAACAATCGCCAATTCGGGCGTCGTTTCATCTGACGCTTCGCCCGATGGGTCGCCTTGCTACTAGAGTCTGAGGACCCGATTCTTCGACTTCCGAAAACCGACATATACGTTCACTGTATCAACTGCCGAGCACTCGAATGCCGGAAAACCGAACACTTAGGGTTTTAAGAAAAGAAAAAGGTAGAAGAAGAGAAAAAAGATAGAACAGAATAGAAAGAAAACAACAGAACAATATCAGAATCTCACAATCGCAGCGGAACAACATATAATAGATAAATGAATAATCTTTAAACAAAGAACTATATCAGTTATTACATTATATCACATTACATTACATTATCAGAGTGTACAACAATCAAACAACAACAAACAGCGGAAAAGAAATACTATATACTAGTGAATACGCCATGCCATCCAGCATGCCTCCAGCAACTCCTGAATTCCAGAATATCCTGATAAACCTGACTCTTGACTGCCCGTGTGGAAATTGGTGGGCACCCAGAGTTTAGGAAGGAAAACAATAAACTCCGAGTCAGTCATGTGACTGGTGTGAGAACTAAAACAGTTTATTTTATCTTCAAAAACAAAATAGAGGAATATTTTTAAAGTCAATTCGCAATGCTTTTTAAAAAAACGAGACTATCATAAGGCCTCCCGCAGACACACACAATGCAAACGCAGAATCGAAGGAGATTTCTCCTTATGATAGTCAAAGATGCTTGATACGTATTAAAAAGAAACATTTGATATTATTACTAGTGCATAGTGTAGGAAAAAATCATTTCGAAACTAAAGATATAAATCTTAGCCAGCATAGACATTTCACACTTATGCCTACTATAGCTACCATGTTCAATAGCAGGTTACCGCAACATTCCATGGTAGGTTATATAACTAAAACTGTACAGAGTTCGTATTGTTTCTTTGGATTTCCAACAAATGGTCAGGCCAAGGAACTTCCCATCGCCACATGGAAACGCCTCTGGAATGACGTCGCGAGAACCAAACCGGATCTCTGCCAACACTAGGCCGGGTTACCCCTAACTGGGTAACTACTGACACGAATATGCCATCCCCCGATCGTAACCGATCTACATCCGAGGATCCTCGATTTCCAACAGCCACAAAGTAATAAGTTTGCAGCAACAACACAGGTTAAGTATCTGGGCTCCATACCATGATACCACCTCTATCCAGAAGGAATGACATACACTAAAGGGCGCTACCCCTAATAACCTTACTGCATCCTTCCTGTTTTGACCATTTCCGGGGTGTGAGGTCCGATGAAGTCTCGTCCACAAAGCCACGCTTTGGTACAAAGCCATGCTTTGGGTCAACAAATGATCAAAGTAATGATCACAAAGATAAATGATCAAACAAATGATCATATCACAAATGATCAAACAATGATCCTTTCACAGCAACACTCAGCATGTCGCATTAACAAATTGGGAATATATCGCTGATAACCATCAACTACATAACCTCTGAGCTCGTACGTCTCAGAGAAGGGTGTTAAGCTAAGAGAATAAATTCTCCTCCACCAACAGAAATATATTTGAAAGAAATCAGCGTTATATCTCAATTTGTAATGTCAGACATACTATCCATACAAGTCTGTTCCGGGATCGAACAAAACAGAAGGCACTTACAAAGAAGTCCTTGCAATCCGGATATTCACTAATCACGTCCGGACTTCTCATCACATATGGAGTCTCTATACTGGGGACCAGTCGATGCAAAGACATTCGACGAGTTGTCCTTTCGCTTTTGAAAATATCCGGTCTTCAACAGCGGTCTTCAAATGCAATTCATAACGGCGTATCACATATTCGGAATGGGTTATACAACCCCAAGGTCCTTTCCCGGCTAACCCGAATAGTGAGCGCTTATTTAAAAATAAGTGTGGCATTCAAATTCAAACAAAACACAACAAATACCCATTCAAAGGTAAATATTGATAGTCGTTTATTGAACTATCAATGGATATGCACAACGTCACCAGATTCCAAATAATTTTCCAAATTATTTATTTTTCAAAAATATCTTTACAAGATATATAATTTTCACACTTCAACCATTTGAAAACAATTTTCAAATCACTTTTCACCTTTACCACTTTTGAAAACAAATTTCAATCATTTTCCTTACGCGGAAATACTTTCAGTTCAACATGGTTCATTTAAACCCATTAAATAAATCCTTAACGATTTACTTTATATTTATGTTCCAAATCCGTAAATTTATTCCCACGTTTCAAAAATAAATCAACGTTTATTTTTAAACAAATTCCCCTTTTCATTTATAAATTCCAAAATGAATTTACATTCCAAAATATTTATGAATACACGATTTCAATTATTCATTTTCAATTTATCTTCAAAAAGATAAATTTTCAAAAATGTTTCATTTCACATTGAAAAAAAAACATTTCCATACTTACTTATTGATAAGTAATTTACAAATCTATTTATTTTCAACATTTGGAAAATATTCAATATACTTAAATCGAAATTAAGTATATATTTCATTCTTTAAGGAAATCATTCTTAAACATATTTATTTGGGCCAAAACGAATGTTGCGTAAAACATCGTTACGACAACCCAAAATCACTAATATAGGCATTCGAAATTAAAATAGATATATAAATCCCAATACTATACAAAACATTTCCTTTCAGAAATCATTTACTATAACAACAGTGTTATAGTCCACCATTTCCTTCTATTTCTCAAAAACATCTATTTCAACAATGAATGTTGAAATCTATGGTTTCGAATCTTAACACATTTTAAAAACATCGTTAGATCGTTTTAATTCTATTTAAAACATCACATCCAAAACAATTTCTTTAACATATTATTCACTATTCAAAAACGTGAATATACTTCGTTAACCAATTTCATCATTTCTATACATCTTATTTTTAAAGGATTATTCACTGTCTAAAACGTGAATATAACTCCATTAATAAGTTATAACAATTTGCTTATCAAAATAAGTCATTTGCGGATTTATAAAACAATGTTTGTAAATTCCATTTCTATTTATTTTATAACAACTTCCTTTTATGAATCTCCTTTATTAAGCTATTTCAATTTATAACTCAATTATATACCAAAAGTTCATATTATAAGTTAAATGCTTATAATTTATTTGTATACAAAATCGTTCTTTTTTAAACTTCCCAAATTATAAATCTTATAACTTATAAGATTCATTTATTTACCCCAAAACTATTCTTTTAATAACTTTACAAATTTTATAAATCTACTGCTTATAAATTCCATTTATAACTTCACCATTTATAATTCTATAAATTTCGTTCATTTATGAAATCCATTTACACTTCATCCTAACACTTATAAAAACTCGTTTTATAATTCCAATATTAATTTATAAATATCAATTTATAAATCCTTTATATAAATCAATTTATATTATTATTTCAAAAATGTCTTTAAACTCCTTTATAATTTCATCATTTTGATTTATAAATAATCAAATTTCATAAATCCTGTATTTAAACTTTTTACAATAAATTCAAAAATCCCGATTTAAACTATTTTATAAAATCATTAACCCCATATTTTCAAAAATCAACTTTTAACTATATTTCTCAAAAATCATAATTTTTTATAACATTAAAATTATAACGTTTATTTATTTAAAATGAATCAATTCAAAAAATATTTAATAAACGTATACTTTCAAAAATCACTTTAAAAATCCTTTTAAAATTCCAAAATTGGCCCAAATGATGCTACACACCAAATTGTCAATCACAACAACAACGACATCATATATCTGTATATGATAATCAATGAATATCAAAATATCCATAATCAAATAAATATTGTTGAGGAATCCAGTTGGATCCCTCCAACCTGTTTCCCTACATCCAAAGATGTTAGCACAATACCAATTCCGTTCCAGTACAGAATTATCGCGGTATATGGGATTTATAAAATATTATCCGCTTAATAGATGGCGCAATAGGGTCTCATCCGCTATATAATGCGGGAAATCAACTCCAAGTACATAAATAATACCAATTTCACTGTACTGTGAAATATTTGCGGTATATGTTTTTAATAAATAACCTCCGCTTACTAACGTCGTATAATGTCTATTTTAACGATCAACAGATAATAATCATCATTCAAACATACATTCAAGAATTTTAAATCTAACTATTTAAAATTAAAATCGAAACCGATTCGATTGAGTGAGAAGTTCTCACCTTGATTTCAATTTCGTTTTAGCTTTTATTTCGAATAAAATTAAACGCGCATTTAATTTTACCCGAAATTTTCGCTAGCTCCAAACGACTCCAATCCAATTCCATAGCGTAGTGCTCGTCCATACGAACCCAACACAACTGGTTTCGCGCGTTTTCGACCTCGTATAAAAAAGATACATTATTACGAAGTTTACACGAATTTATAATTATAAATTTTGCAACATAATTTTATTTTCTAAACCTAATTAGATCTCAGCCGTCCCTCCTTCAACCTGCAGATCACCACCGTCCCTTGCTTCTTCCATCTCCCTCCCTCCAATAAAACACACGCACGCGCATAGAAACCCACGGCCGCCTATCAACCCTAAATCACGCAGCTCCATCTTCAACTTTTAACCCGGTCAAACACCATCACTCCGTAGCCCATAGCCGACTCCATACTCGGCTCAAATATCTCCAAGCTCGGTCGCACCCTCTGCTCGAAAAAAAAGCTCGAATGTGATGGCTTTGAGGAACAATTCCCATTGATGTTCTTCGTTAAATATGATCTCCATCGTTGAGATTGAAACTCTCGACGAGATCTACGTTTTCCTAGTTGAACATTTCTTGAAACAATGCTTGGATTTGAAGAAATAGGAGGAGAAAGAAGAGTGTGTTTCAGCCATTGAAAATATAAGAGGCCGGCGGCTCATGTTTTGACCTAGGGTTTTCGAATTTTCTGCAAAATGAAATATTTGGGGGCTTTTATAGAAAAAACGACGAACACTATTCATCTCGGATTTTCCGAACTCCAAACGAAGCGTACCGGTTGGCATTCCTAAGGTTTACCCCACGTTCCGAACACAATGGAACATGTTTCGGGAGCTAATTCGATCATCTGTGCGAGTTATGGCCATAAACGTTCGATTTAAAATTAAATCGGTAAATCAAATTTCTTGGCGGTTTAGCTTGCACCGGACAAATAGTAAATCCGATTGACAGGAAATTTGAAAGCATACAATTATATCACATTATGGATCCGATAAAACTGGTTTCATCGAAATCCGAGACTGTTTGAAAAATGACTATTTTAACTCGTCAAATAAATATTAAAACAATTTCGATGCGTTTCGAGCTGCCACGGTCAAACGAAAACTCCGATAGCTACGAAAATTGAAATCCAATAATAACAAACTATTACGGATCCAATGGAACTAGTTTCGTCCAATTCTGAGACTGTTCAAAAAATGGCTAATTTCACTAGTCGATTTAAATATTAAAATATTCAATTTTCACAAATTAACTTTTAATTCAATTTTAAAAGTTCACAAACATCTTTCTAACTTCAATATGATAAATAAAATTTTACAAATCATTTTCAATCATATTTAACCCAATTTTCAGTTATTTCTATATTTTAACATATTAAATTATCGATTTAATTATTCAATTAAATGCAATTATTCGAAATAAATTTTATTCGACTTATAAATTTCACTTATTAATATTTAAAATTAATTAAATATACGAATTTTAATTGACAGAAATTCTGGGTCATTACATAGAGCCTGCCTCTATCCCATCGGACACCCACTAGGGTTCATTTGTTGACACAATTATAGCGATCCGGCTTCCTCTGACACCCCAAAACGACATATTCGACCTCCATACCTTATGCATTGCCTATATTGTGTCCAAACACTCATTCATGCATGCTTATGCAAACATGCACATGTAACACAAAACCATTACATAAATCGCATTACGGAATTAATAGGGACGATTGCTCGGCCTGGTATACTCTCACACAACTTAGCACATGGGATAGTTGATATGGCTATGTAAAATGCCCACGGGGGACTTGTAACCAATTATATTTCTATATAACCAAAAGATTACATACTTATATAAACAAATGATCACACAACAATTCTAACTATAATACTATCTTTGTTTTAATCATCGCTTAGCTACAAATGCACATATACGTATACTCGCTCGTGCATATATATGTATAAGTGTATTCGTATAAGTGATTCAATTATTACTTAAATCAAAACATACTTTCACGTACTAAATCTTTTCAGTAAAAGTGAAACATCTCCTTGTATCATTTTACAAAATCTCATACTATTTTATAAAATATCACACTTGCTTATAATCACTCATAAAATAAAATACTAGTTTGTAAATCGATTTAACCCCTTAAAGTACTTATTTTGCCTGATTGAAAATCAAGTTTCATTAACTATTTTATAAAATTTCATATTTATTTTATATAATATATTCTTTGTTTATAAAATCATAAAACTATTTTATAAATATTAGTTAAGTTTCATTAGTCTCTATTCACTTTAATAATAAGTGTAGAGTTCACAAATGTAATGAATCGAAAAATTAGATCGCCTTGTTATAAGTGTTAAATCAGTTTTAAGAAAAACAAATTCCGACTTTTAACTCTTGATTGTTTATTTTATCATGGAGAATATAAAATAAATAATATAAGTAGATAGAGATAAGTGAACATATATATATATATATATATATATATGTATATATATGTATGTATATATATATATATATCTGTGTTTGTGTATAAGCAATATAAGTAAACAGAGATAAGTGAAAATATATATGTATATAAATATTATAGGTAAATGGAGATAAGTGTATATATATATATGTAAATAATATAGTTAAATAGAGGTAAGTGAATATTATATATATATATACATGTGTTTGTATATAAATAAATAAAGAAGATAGAGTGTGTGTATATATGTATGACATAAATTAACAAATAAAGGGCCTTACCCTATGTCCTAGGTGGTACAAGGAGGTTAAGAGGGTAAGGGTAGCAGGTAATGGAAGGGTTGCTTGAGTTTTTCTTTTGAAAGAGGTCTCCAAGTTCTTTTCTCCCATTTTCTATTTATTGTCTTCAATTCATCAGCAGAGAGAGAGAGAAAAAAGGAAAACAAGAGAAAGGAGGAATTCTAATAGCATAGATTGCATAGAACTAAATTGAGGTTCAATTCGACTGTAGAAAGGTGAGATTCATGCTTTTAATGTTTTGGTTACAGAGACGTAGTTCTAAAACTTCCTCTATTATGTTTACAGTCTCAATCATCAACATTCAAAAAAATTCATTATAAACCAAAGAGTCTTAGCCCAAACACCCAAAACAAAAGTTGTATGTATCGATCTCTAGGATTTTTAAAAATTGACGGTGCTCAATTTCTTCAAGCGACGTGGTAGATATATCTATTTAACTAAAAGGGGAAAATATTTTTTATAGAATTCAAAAATTGATTTCCCTCGATCCACTTGAAATTGGGTAGTAGCGCGTATATCATCGAAGTCAGGTCAAAGCGTAGGGATTTTGAGGCGGTTTTGGCGATATTCCATGGTGATAATTTACAATCATCAAAAATAGGGTTTAGTTTAGTTTTTAATTTATCCAGAGATGATCGAATTGGAGCTTAGTGCTACATTCCAGAAGGAGAGGCGGTCAAGATGGATTTTTTCGAGAAAACCTTAGCATAACAATGTCGCCTTTTTTTACCTATAGGTGACATTTTTGGTCGGTGGGAGATTGGAGGCGATGGTTGTGGTGGTGAGGGGGAATTGGGTCTAGGTTGAGATTTGGGGCATGCCTATGTTCTCGGATTTTTGATCAGTGGCGTACAGGCCGCGTGCACGTGCATATGTATGCACGAGTTGAAAAGGATAAAAAAAAATGAATGGAGAAGATGATAGTGTAAGTGGTGTGTGGATAGGAGGAAATGGGCTTGGCCCGTTTGAGTGTTGGTTGAAGTGAGTTTTTATTTGTTTAGTTTATTTCAAATTCAAGTATCCAAACATGGAAAATTCATATCTCACTCGTATTGAATCTGATGGACACATGAGTTTTTGTGTTGGGTTCGCTTTGACGAGCACAACATTGTAGTAAACTTATTCATAGCTTTGGACAAGTATAAATTTATGACATACCTAAACAAACAAAATTTAAATTACGTCATTTTAAACAAATAAAATTAGTTAAATTTATATACTTTAATTACTAATGTTTACTTGGCCAAATAAATAACTGTAAGTCAACCTCACCTTTTTGAGTTGACTAATACAATGTATATTTGATAAAAATTGTTAAATGATTGTTTGGATGATATACAAAATCTATTAGTTGGTTTGGATATATTCCTGCTTATTGGAGCGAATGAGACCCTATTACATTCCCATGTAAGAGCAGATGACCCTTTTGTATATGCATCCTGCCTTGAAGCGGTTGATTTATATTTTATGATTATATACTGTTATGATGCAGAGGGGATAGGTTGGAGGGATCCAATAGGATTCCTCACTATTGTTAAATTCTTTGATAATATTCCTTTTATATGGATTACTGAATAATGAGCCTGATTGTGGATACTATGGTTATAACATTGTTCTGTATTTAAAAACAAAAACTTAGTGATATAGAAAATCAATATCAATATTGGTTGAGCGTGTGGTGGTTGTTGTCCTGAAATTAGTATTCTGAAATACTATAAATTGCCAATTGAATTGAGATTGGGATAAGACAGAAAATTATTTTAAATCCGAAAATGGGTTTTAGATATATAATGTTTTTTTTAAAATTATTTATTTACATTAACATTGTTTTAAAATTATTTATTTAAAATAATATTATTTTAAGGTTATTTAATAAAATTAATATTGTATTAAAGTATTTAATTACAAAAATGTTGTTTAAAAAGTATTTAATTATAATAATATTACTTTAAGGTTGTTTAATAATATTTATATTATTTTAAAGTATTTAATTAAATTAATATTGTTTAAAAAGTATTTATTTATAATATTATTATTTTAAGGTTGCTTAATCATTATAGAGTTTTCTTAAATTTATTTATTTATAGTTAATATTGTTTTAAAGAATTTATCAAAATATTAATAATTTAAAGGTTAATTATTTCAAGAATAATTATGATTTGAAATTAATAATAAGGGTTTATTAATAAGATTCTGAAAAAAATTACTATTATTTATAATAAGAATAAAGAATTATTATTACTTATGAAATAATAAATAATTATTTTACGATGATGTAAGATAGATAATTATTATTTATTTATTTATAATATTATTTTAAATAATTATTTTATATGAAACTGTTTTGTAGTATAGACTTTTAATTCTGCGTAAATGTTTCCGACACTTATGAATGGGGTTGAAAGACTTGGATTTTATAAAAGAGCTTATAAAATGGTTTGGAGATGTAAGTAAGATTATTTAAATGAAAGAATATTATAAATGGTTTGGAGATTTATAAAGGAATTGTAAATGAGTTTTAGAATGTATAAAGAGAATTTATTAATGATTGAAATGTATAAAGAAGTTTTATAAATGGTCTGACAAGTTTTAAAAATGGTTTATAAATGGTTTTAGAGAATTATAGGGAGTTTATGAATGATTCTTAAACCAAATAAAAATGGAATCTTCCTCAGCATGTAAATATCCTTATACCGTTGAGATAAGTATATGGATATTTTCTAAGTATTGAAAATATAGGAATTGGTGGATATATCTTTATTAAAAATATTTTTACACAAGTATTTTACGAATGGTTTTATTTATGAAAGATTTATAAAAGGAGGCCAGTGATTGCTTACGTGTTTAACCAATGTTTGTTTTCCCTATGGAATAAATCCCCGATTGAATATTTGTTACTTGGTAGTTAAACATCCGAATATCGAAAATGGACCCAAACGTAACTTTGAAATTATATAGAAGAAATACATGAGTTTTATGGCACAGTCATCTTCGATGATGTTGTACTGTGCATATAAATCTCGTTTCGTTCTCCTAGAATGTGATAAGAAATTTCGTTTACTAACGGTTAGGAGGTGATCTCCAATTTACCTTTGATGTTTTGTTCCCTAAAGAACCAACGTTGAGTTTACCGGGAATCATCGAAATGTTGTTTTGAAGAGAATGGGATTGGGTATGTTCTCTCAAAACCACTTTGACCCAACGAATGCGTTTCGAAGTGAAGACATCTTGAAGATGGTGGAATTTGTGATGAAGCTCTCAAGTGTTTCATTTAGTTCTAGAAAAAACCTGTATGGATGAATGTTGGTATTGCATTGTTGCCTAGAAGGTAGTATTGGCATTCCAAGTGAGAAGTGCTATATATAAAGGTAAAATGTAGCCTCAAACGTCATCAACCGAGAATGACTAAAACATGGGAGATGCAGCAGGGCTAACTGGGTCGCTTTTAAGTAGGGTATGATCATCCCTATCTAGAGTCGCTATTATCTCTAAATTTGTATGCTTTGGGGCCCACTAGGGGTGATCATATTCGTTACTGTCAAGTAAAGGGCAGGTCGGTCTTGTCTTAGCTGAGGTTGATAGGTTTGAACTCGGTGTTATTTTATCTAAAGATGCACTGTGACGGACGGTACCCTAGTAGCCCAATCATTGTATGGAATCCATTCTCCAATAAGTGCCGTACGGACTTAGTTATGCCCAACTATGCTGAAATGTGAGATGCAAGCATTTCAGCTATATTCATATTTTACTTTGACCCTTAGAAATTATTATAATATAAAAGGATATTCTATAAAAAATTTGGTTATCGTAAGGTAAAAACCCATCCGTGTTTATGTGTTGTATGGTCCTACGAGATACTTTTGATTTCAAATATTTTTCTATAACTTTAAATCCACTTGGTTGTGTTTTCTCACTATGGTTTTCTTGACTTACTCGAGTGTTATTTTATTATAATGCATGGGTCAGAATGAGCACATTATAGATTAGTTTGGATGCTTTGTAGCTTCAAAAGACGAGTTGGAGGCCGAAAGACGTATTCACGTTATGGTTATTTTCTGCTTTGTTAATTGTTGTATTTATTAGCAAGTGTGAGCACAGGTTTTTATAACTGTCTAGGCTGAAAATGGTTAGTATTCCTTGATTGATGTTTTTGTATATATACATATTACGGTTTCTTTTTGTGTAAAGATTTGATTATATTACATATTATTCATTCTGCTATAAGATTCTGTGTTGTTTAATTTTCTTCTTTTCTTCTTCCTTCTATCTTATTCCCCTAACAATCGGGTTTTCCAAAAATCAATTGCTAAATACAAAATACGTCAGACGTATTAGCATTGATTTTCAAGGGTCGAAAATCCCGATCGTTACAACAAACATTTATATTAGCTTACTAACATTGTTCAAATTTACTCAAGTAGATTAATTAATATTTTTATAATGATGCGCACATCATTAAACTACTTAATTAATCCTAAATCAAATAATAACATCAAAGTAAATTACCCAATTAGCCCAAATCAAATCTATGGCTTACTAACTATTTTCAAAACATAGTATTAGGGTCTTAAACAATTAATTAACTAAGGGATACATGTTTATAACATGAATACAAGTCTGAACCCTAGCATAGAAATCTCAAATCATTCCATAGTACTTCATAATTATAAATGAATGGATTAATGAAGTAAAATATACAAATTTATTAGAAGAATTTTCCCACTCACCTTCATTAAACACAAGCAAAGCTCTAATCACACAAAATCCAAATCTTGCTTACTTTAAATTTTGCAATCAATATCTATATCTCGATTCAAGCTAATTCCTTCTCCAGTTTTGTAGTGGATGAGTAGAGAGGAAGTATGGTAATTTTTATTTAATTTTAGAAAATTTATTTAGTGGGTTCAAGGCTCGGTGATTTGAAGATGATTAAGGGGGATTAGAAGGCTATTAGAGAAGAAAAGGAAGATGGAAACATGTAATGAAAATGAGAATCAAAATCATAAGGGGTTTAGCTTCATACAGGCTTGGTAAATAGACATAGCCTAATTCCAACTCACTTATGAAAAATCACTATTCACTCCAAATTTTCACATTCTCTAAACATAGTCAACTTTATATCTATTTTCCTCACATCGAAAAAGCGAACTCAACTACGGGTGTATCGAGTCATAATTCGCTCATTTGTAAAAATCGAGTATAAGAGGCATTCCGTTGCTTAATGATTAAATATTTAAATTAATTATTTAAATATTCGATAGTTAAAATTACAGGATGTTACATTCTTCCCTCCTTAAAAGAATTTTGTCCTCAAAATTCACATGAATTCAAGAATGCAATAGGACCGACCAAACTTCTCGAATCTTAGTTTCAGAAAGTTCCAATAGTACCTTCCCTTGTGCTTTCAACACTATAGAACTCCTAAATTTGAATGCATCACACATTGTGAAATATGCGATGACCTAAGTCATCCCACATTTCCTAAAATTTCATACCTGCCTTAAGAAAGCTTCTCACCATTTAAATGCCAATTTGAGCAATAAGCATTTAAACACCTATGCATCAGCTCTTAAGTACCTAATTATACTATACAAAGAGGATTGTGCACAAACACATAATTCAAACATGTATAACCTCACTGTAGTTATCGGAACTACTATAGTCACACACGACAATCAATTGAAGAGTAAGCTCAAGTGAATCGGTCTCAAAATATACCGATGACTCTGAGTCACACCAAATGGCAGTTGACTCGTATAGATATCATCTCGCCCCATAGCGAGCGTGGATGATATGCAATCTATTTCAGATAGTTATTTCTATTACTCTTTGAACGCACTTTAATTATGAAATTTTAACTACCATAGTGAAAACATAAGATATGGCCTCGCTAAATCTAACCCGTATTTCATAACATGCCAAAGACCAACTACAACACGATCAAGCCTAAAAATCCCAAGTCGTTATCATCAAAAATATATGACTCGCTATTGAGGAACCATATGTGTTAGCCCATTGTCATTAAATCGTAAACGACTCGCTACTATGGAACTACATATCCCAGCCCGCTATCGCAAAATCGTAGATGACTTGCTACTGAGGAACTCTATTTCTCGGCCTGCTATCGTCAAACCATAAGGGACTTGCTATTGAGAAACACAATGCCTCGGCCAACTGTTGCCAAAATTGTGACTGCCATGTAGGTAATAAGACACACACTCCAAGTAGTAATCAATCAACGACTATAAGGGGCAAGAAACTACCATTCAAACTTCCAAACTTGCAAGTAAGCAATCAACAAAAATCAACAATAAAAATCAGCCAACATCAAAATCAAACAACAATAACAAACAAGATCAAACAGTAACAAAAACACCAAGCAATAACAAATAACAAACAACAAAAAATAGTAGGAACAAACAATAATAAGCAACAAACAAAAATACAAACAATGAAATAATTAAAAGAGTCTACACCAAGATGCTCGGTAACCATCAAGAGACAAACGTGCATGTTGAACCATAAACTCCAATGAGTCCATTCGACATTCAAAAGGAATAATTGCCTAAGTTGTGTAATTCCATTCATGAATATAACACATGAACGGCTACTTCACCACTCCACTACAAAGAGGAAAATCTATATGGTATGCTTGAACATCGAGTCTTTAAACTCTCGAATAAATCCAGCAATCAATGCCTATAACTTCCTTTTCTTCCAAACAAAACACATTCTCTAAAGTTGAAAATTATAGTAATTAAATCATCACTAAATGAAGATTTACAATTGTTTGTGTTGGGTCAGGTTCAAACCTACCTCGACCGCACAATGTTAATACGGATAACATACTAAGTGTACTACGATACTCTTATAGGAAAGCATCATCTCATCACATAGAAAATTATCTGAATTGCCACAAAACTAGTCGAGAACCCTTTCCCCGAACTATCCCAATCAATAATTATACTACATTATAATTTTAAAATTTCTAAAGATCATTCCAAATGACACGGCGCCCATACCAACCCTTCGTTTACCGGTAAGATTTCTTTGTTAAATTAGGGTCGGCCACCTAACTCCATCCATATGAAATCCGATCTGGTTCCTTGATCCGACTATTGAAATCTCCATGCATGACTAATGCTATGTTTTAAAAATCCCTCAATCAACCCAAGAATCTGAATCAATTCCTCACCTATCAGAGTCAAGTGAAAAACCTTTTTCCAACTGGTACAAATCATCAAGAGAATCTGCACTCAAACTATAAGTTAAGAACTGGCGCATAAATGGACCAATCTTTATAAAATGTCATTTTCTGCACATAGGATCACTCTCATAACCTAAGTTTATTAACAGAAAGAAAAACAATTATAAATTGAACGACTCTAGGCAGATGCCTATACGTCATCCACCCGCCTCTACTCATTACTGGGCATCCACCGAACGCTGCCTGGATATAAATCCAAGTTACACAACATCAACCGAAAGCACTCAACTTGCAAGCTTATGCATTGAGTTTGAATGGTAACACTTTAGCCGCTTCACCATAACTAAGCAACTAAGACGACTCATACAAGGTTTATCTCAACCTAAGAATTACCTACTATGAAAGGTGTCAAGTTTATCCTATCTACCTAGTAACTAGAAATGAATAAAATATACCACTCAAGTGTCGGAAGGAGCAGAAGTGAGTTCCAAAAAATAGAGCATACCTTACCCCATAAGCTCCTTTCGATTTTCCTAAGCCATAAGCCTGCTAGGACCTAGTGATGCCTAAGAGGCACAAGTCATCATCACTTACATAACCTTCGAATATGTAGGAAAATTGAAGCATTACGCTTCGCTTTAACAGGATGGCATTTCATAGTGAAATGTCCCCATATGTCATAGGAGTGACATACTAGGCTAGCATATACTTTTTGAACAAGCTCAATCTTCCTTATTTCATGGTCATTCCACCTCGGTTGGAGCCTCAATTGCTTTCCACTTTCATTACCTCAGCGGTATCTCATGAGCATTCTCGTTAAGGAGAACCATCTCCATGAGATATTCAAAAGTGGACTGTAACAGGGATAAGGTTAAGCAATGAACCCCCAACCAATGGTAAATCTTTTAGCCCACCACAATGGGGTATCAACCACTTCAAATTGAAAAAAGGCTGAATCAGTCAACACTCCTTCACTGATAAGCTGTCCTTCTCAAGATGGATGGAATACCAAGCTCGTCTCGATCTTAGAAATGGACAGAGAGCTTAAAGTGACGTCGGAATAAATTCCAAATCACAATTCTGTTTATCAACCACACAAACACTGCATTCTACCCAACCATAGTCCCATCTCCCCAAGTGTTGAGAAATAATCTTCCCGACAGGAATATTCCCCAAACCTATAATGATGGAAGCTTTCTCTTGTATGTGTCTAAGACCATGCCTCAACAGCAATCTTAGAACTTAGATATGGCTCCCCTCCAAGGCTAAGGAAATCCCGACACTACTTGAAAGAGTCTAGAGCTAGTAGAGCTAGAAATACTAATGCTCAAAGGGCCAACCACTTCTAGCGCTAACTGCAATCAGCTCGAAATGCTCATGTGCGATAGAACATCTTTTGCGACAGCTAAATATTCTCTAAACTAATCACTCCAACTTACTATCCCCATTCGCTCATGCATTCCATCTGCTCATATGGATAGCCGGACAAAAATACCTTAGCAACTAGCAGTAGAAACAAATCAAGTCCAAAAGAAAAGCAAAGAATACAATATTATATAGTAGAAAAATACAAGTGCGCCCTCTCAACTTACTCCTTTGGCCAGATTGATTTACTCAAACTGGTCTACTTGGTTTGAGTGTTAAGTCTAAGCTCTAATACCAAATGTAATAATCTATTCTGCCCTTCATGCTACCCAAATATCGACGGCTTACATCATCGCATGACTTTTGAGTTCCACGAGATGTCAGATCGTCGGGGGAAAATTAGAACAAAACATTAAACATAGACGTCGATAAGATCCCATAATGGAGTGACAATATATAATAGACTGAATATACATGAACATGATAGAATAACAATATATAAGATACTACACTAGTGGAAGCAACTGACAATTAAATATCATAATTGAATAGTCAGAATACAACAACTCCAAAGAAACATAGTGTTTTGTATAAATATCTACTACAACAGTCACGTATATAAATAATAGGGCTCTCATGTATAAATGGAATAATAAGTATATATATCTCAAAATATCGATGTCATATCTCCAAAATGCTCCAGCTACGCATTGTGATAGCATATCCCCAAAAGCACCTGACTTCTGAACTACTCAATCGAGTACCAGAGAGTTGTCATGACATAAGTAGACAAAGATGAAATGTGAATCAGATATATAGTCTGGTGTGAAGGGAACTATCTCAAAAATACTTTATAGTAAAACTGTATACAAACAGGAATATCAAAGTCACAGTCGGCCCACTCCACAAACGTAGGTAAGGCTTAAACCAAATTGTTTATAAATAAGTATAGAAAACCCATCTTAAAAATAGAGGATCATACTATAACATGCTCTTCTCATATGACAATAAGTTAGCATAATATCTTCCATTGCACTACACTAGCCAAAAACTACTAATAATATAGTACAAATATACCATGATAAAACCGTGATCCCAAAACAATGATTAGTGCTGCTAAGATCTTTAAGATATGACCCAACACGTATGGCCACTACTGCTAAAACCAAACGTTCGTACAACTACAAACATAGGACCCAAAAACTTCCAAGTGATCACAATAAGATAAAGCTATTCATGGTCATAAAAGACCTATCGAGTGTGCCATGACCATCAAGAATCACTATAGGTACACTATAAGAAGGTATACACTTGGGTAGGTCACATAAGTCCATACCCTTGGTATGTCACAACAAGTCAACACTAAACATATTGTACATTGCTCTAAGGTCGAAATCTTAGAGTACGGACTCACTCATTGGTGTGTTACACAAGTCCATACTAAACAAATTGTATATTATTCTAAGGTCAAGATCTTAGAGTACAAACTCACTCCTTAAATAACTTATGGAATTGCCACGCGAGACTCCAGTCGCCAAAATCTAAAAACCCACCGGACTACTCTAACAAAACCCCATACTAAGCTTAATTGAGTAATCTTGATATCATAATGTAGGATCTAGTTAACCCTAGAGGGGGGTGGTGAATAGGGTTATAGCAAATTTTTCCGAATTAAACAAAAACAAACTGCAGAGAAATAAATATGCTGAAAAGTAAATCACACACAATTTTTACCCAGCTTCAGCAACCCCTCCAACTGCTGCATTCCCAGATTTCTATTAGAATTAAACAGTCTCTCGCTTACAAACACTCTAACAGACTCGCAAACCCTGCTCCCGCTTACAAACACTCTAATAGACTCGCAACCCCTGCTCCCGCCTATAGAGTTTTGCAAACTCGCAAACCCTGCTCCCTCCTATAGAGTTTTGCAAACTCGCACACCCTGCTCACTGAACTAATTCTAACTAGACAATCTGACACTACCTACAACCTAGGTGGTGATTTACCAAGACTTGATTCGAAAAGAAAATTTAAAACAAACTTAAAAACAAATTAAACAAAAACCCCATTTAAAATAAACCCAAAATAAATTAAACTAAAGCCCTTGTTATATTAAAACAAGGCCGGCCCATTTCAATTTCTTTAACCCGTTCCCTTTTCTCTTTTGGCTTGTGAAGAAAATGGCAGCCGATCCTCTTTTCCACTAAATTACGGATTCGTTCTTCGATTCAAATTGGGCTTTTTGACACACGCCTATGTTGATCGACTCTCTGGTTTGCGTGTTGCCTTGCTCGTTGCTTCTCTAATGATTGATTCACTGGTTGCTTTGCTTGCAATTAGGGTTTGTGAAATTTAGAGCTTCTGGAAACTTTGATCTCTGGTATGTCGCTTGTACTTTTGGTTTCCGATTGATAGCTTGATTTTTGACTTTTTTCGCTCATGTCGATGATGATAATTGGGTGCGAATTTATATGGATTCCATACTTTCCTATTTCATGATTTAATGACTTGATGCACACGGTTTCTATTCTGTAGCGTTCGATTTTCCCTTGGTTGATACGGCAAAAACTTTCCTCTTTTAGTTTGCTTTGACTTATTCAAAGATGCTTATTTGCGTTGAATTCTGACTTCGGCTTGATTTGTATTTTACTTCGTGACTGCCACGGCTTCGGCGATCGTTGTGTTCATCCCTGTGAGCTTCGTCTCTGGCCATTCCTCATATGAATTGATTCATATTTGATATGCTGGCTTGTACTTCATATTGTTGACCTGAGTTACTTTGATTATCATGTAGCTCACTGTCTTTGTTCTTGTGCATATATGTATATGCCTCTGTTTGACTTTGGTTATGTGACAGTTTGCTGTGTTCAATTATATTTCATTTGCCTGAGTCACTTGTATCCATTCTCGGCCAGGCTTGAGTTTTGCATTGATTGCACTAGTGCATTCTCACTTTGGTTTCATGATGTACTTGCTGCCTGGATTGTGTACATTTGTGTACTTGATTCAGTCTTCATGCACTTGGTTTCACTTGCCTATTGTTGCCAGTTTGCCTTGTATCACTGCAAAAATGCATGTTTATTTCTTGGTTTTGCTTCATGGTCAGTGGTGTCACTTGTGCTTCTTTTGTTGTTCTGACTTGAACTTGATATTGTGGTATTTGCTGTTATATCACTTCGAATTGCATACTTCTTGCAGTCTTCAGTTTGTACTTCTGGTCTTTGCATCTATTCTGGTTGGTCTGACCCGACTTGATGCTGTAATCTTCCTTGTTGAGTTCCTGTAGTTGCATTCATGTACATTGCATTGTCCTGTTGTACATGTGCTTGACCATTTTTGCTGTGTTGATCATGTTTCTGGTGCTTGTTCAAAACTGCTGTGTCATTTTTCTGCCTGCACTTAGTGTTCTGGTTGGTGTGCATTGGTCTGCACTTGCATGCATTGCTGTTGGGTTGCTTTCTACATTTGATTGTTGCAGTCCTATATATGATGTTTGTCACTGTTACAGTCGCTATGCAATTGCTATGCCTTGTGTTCTTCACTATTGTCTGGTCTATGACATTCATTCATGTTGATTTTTGAAATTTCACTTGAGTTGAATCCCGTTTCAAAAACTCGGGTTTGACCTTGTGCTCGTGACGTGATTTTAAATATATTGCATGTGAGTTGAACCCGGCTTTTCATTTGGGTTTGACCTGTGCTCACCTGTCCCTGTAGCATTATCAAGTGTATATCGATGTGCACGGCCTTGTGGCATGTACAGTGATACACTGTGCATGTCACATTGTTCGTGTATGATGAATTCAAATGTGAATGATGACGAACAACCCAAATAGCCGAAGCAAATCATATTTTCAAAAATCATATTTCATTTTATATTGCAAAAATATTTCTTTTTCAATTTTACTGCGTTATGAATATTTTTTGCAGATTTCTTAGATGTTGGATTCTAACTGGAATGAAGTTGAAGATAAACTACGAGTGTAAGTGATATGTAGTGAGGAATTTATGTAAATTGAATTGTGATGTAATTACAATCAAAATTGTATATGTATAGTGAGAGTTTGAATTTGTACTATTCAAAATTGTAATAAATATTTGTTTGAATTCAAATTCTGTGTAATTTATTTTATTCAACAAATATTTATTTAATCTATGAAAAAAAATGGTACATTAACAAATACATTTAAACGAACATATATATGTTTATTATCATCAAACAAAAATCATATAAGCGCAAAGAGCATATTCAACAATCTCCCCCTTTTGATGATAACAAACATATATTTAAGATTTTGACTGTGTTAAATGTATTTGATCAATGATATGCTCTAATGGCTCCCCCTATTTAAATGCTTTCTCTCTACACGATACTCCCCCTACATATATGCATACAAATAGAAATATATATAAATGAGCCTAGATGCAAATGGAAAATTATTTGACCTTTACTTGATTCTATTTGACAAAATCTTAACTTTTCTCTTCCCCTTTTGTTATCAGCAAAAGAATAATAGTGTTAGAGAAAATATAGATAAAGTGATCAATATTAATCCAACATTAAACTCAAATTGAATATAAATATTAAACTTCAATAAAAATCAAACAAAAATCATAACTACCATTATTAGGCGCATATTCCACTTTTAGAATGATGGAAATAATGTTCTAATATAAAATCATACAGTTGTATCTACTTGTGGTACATTTATATCAGGAATTTGAATATCTACTAATCATGCATAACCGTTAGGACTTTTAAATGAGATTAGTAGTATTCCAATTTAATTTTAAAAAATGAAATCAACTATCTTCTAACCACGCATGACCGTGAGGACTTTTAAATGGGATTAGAATCAACTTGTCTATTTATTCAATTAATTTTGATATGCGTTCTATACATGCATAACCGTAAGGACTTTTAAATGAGTATGCAAGCACATAATCAAAAATCCAAGTAATTCACCCATGCATAACCGTGAGGACTTTTAAATGAGAGTGAATACTTTGGATATTTATCTATTTTTACTAAAAAATGTGAAATGAAAAACAAATGATCCCTTATTATAGTACCACATATCGACAAACTATATTTAAGATTTGATAAACAATGGTCGATAGAAATATGATAGATATAGAAATGGTCATGGAATCTTTACCCAACAAAAAGTTTTATAACTCTTGTTTGAATTCCTAAAGAAATTTTCCAAATATACTCTCTTGAGTAATGTATGTTAAATATCAACACTTATCACCTTTTCAATCACTATTTATCTTTTTGATAATTAGTAGGGAGTCAGATTAGTCAAAATTTGTCATTTAAAATCAAATAAAAATGACTAATCTGAAAATATGGTCAAAACATGATTTTCTTGAAGGGGTTATATGAGAAATTTTTTTTTGCTATTTGAAAATTATTTGTAATGAAAAATATGCAGATATTTTCTTTGAAAAACAATGCAGTTACTAAATGTCTCACCATAAATCACGTTCAACTAGTAAGTTTTCTGTCAACTAGATTACCAATAAGATCTGCATCTGACTTTCTCTTTTACTCCAAAATATTGCTAACTAAATTTGATAGACCAAATCATGAAGTGTGCATGAAAACTCAAACTCACAAATTTTTACAGTATTCTTGAATTTGAATTGAAGTCGTGTAAATAATCAGAAATTGTGAATGTAGAGTTAACCAAAAATATTATCATCCAGCAAAACACAATGTTTAATTCAAACGTATATGTAAGAAGTAATTCAAAGAATAGTGTTCTGGACATAAATGCAACTGGCCAACTATGTTGAACGAGACAGAATCAAAAAAATCATCTCTTTATAATATCTCAATATTGGCTGATTTCATTCAGAATATGGTGCAGATTATCACATTTAATTTATCGATCAAATATATATACCTTCACCTGTTTTACCTTTACGATAATTTTTCGTGGTTGCCTATTGTGATTCTGTCACCTTTGTACTAGGCTAAGGAACTTTGCTTTGTTGCCCGTTGTGTTTCTGGAACAGGCAAAATCCAGAGAACACTGTTGTTGTTCCTTAGCCTGCCACCATACCTACACGATGAAATATTTTTGTGACTTATTTGTTTTTATAGGTCCATGATTGTTAGTGGCTGAAGCATTGTGAATAAACAAACCCTTTGGAGCCCAAACTTGTTTTGTCATTTCATTCTTGTTCCAATAGACATGAAATTTGTTTGTAGAATTCTTAGGAACCAAAACTTGTATAAATTTTGTGTTCTTGTTCCTATGACTACAATTTTCAACACGATGTCCAATTATTTCACATCTATCAAAGACACTCTAACCTTTTGCATTACCATCAACTTGTGTTTTCCCAAAACCTAGTCCTTTTCTGTTGTTAGAAAAAATTGATTTCCCAATAACATGTTGAATGATTTTTCTCCTCTTGAAAAGTAAGAACATTCGCCTCTCTCACTAGATTCCTCTGAGCTTGCTTCTGAATCTGATTTTGCCACAAGACACAAGTTAGCCTCCTCTGAGCTATTATTCGAAACTTCCTCTCCTTCTTCATCATCCCAAGTCGCTGCAAAGGCCTTCTTCTTCTTTTTCTTTCCTCTGTTGTTTTTGAGAAGTGGGCATTGTTGTTTGAAGTGGCCACGCTTGTTGTAGTTAAAGCACGTCGATTCATTATCGGAATTGTCAGAATCTTTTGACCTATTACCATTTGTTTTCTTCTTGCGTTGCTTGAATCTTGACCATTTTCTAAGATTATTGACAACCATTGCAAGCTCTTCAATTGGATCTTCTTCTTCTTCATCGCTCTCTTCTTTGCTCTTTAAGGCAATCGTCTTCTTCTTTGATTCGGAGTTGTTGCGTTCCTCCTTTGCTTTTAGCTCATGCTCATATGTCATCAAGTTACCGATCAACTCCTCCATGCTTAGTTTACTCAGATCTTTCGACTCTTGTATTGCCGTGACTTTTGCCTCAAAGTTCATTGGTAAAAATCGTAGCACCTTCCTCACAAGCTCTACCTCAGTGAATACCTTCCCAAGCGCTCTAGCGTTGTACACCAAAGTTGAAAAGCGTCCAAACATGTCCTTTATGCTCCCACCTTTGTCCATCACAAAGTTCTCATATTCATTGCTGAATAGGGCTAGACGAGACTCCTTGACTTGAGAAGTTCCTTCATGTCTCACCTCCAAGGTATGCCAAATTTCCTGTGCAGTTTTACAATGAGAAATTCTATGAAATTCATTCTTATCAAGAGCACAGATCAAAGCATTCATGGATTTAGCATTTGTAGTTTTTAATCTCTTATCGTTAGCATCCCACCTATCCTTAGGTTTAGGAATCTCAGTATCACAAACAGTTATAGTGGGAGATTTATAGCCAGTTTCAATTATGTCCCAAACATCATAATCAACAGAACTAAGATAAATACCCATCCTAACTGTCCAATAAGCATAATCATTCCCATTAAACATGGGTGGCCTAGCAATAGATTTCCCCTCCGAGAAAGCATTATTTGGTGGATTCATGACTCTAGAGTTAAAGAAAAATACCATGCTCTAATACCTAATATAAGATCTAGATTAACCCTAGAGGGGGGTGGTGAATAGGGTTATAGCAAATTTTTCGGAATTAATCAAAAACAAACTGTAGAGAAATAAATATGCTGAAAAGTAAATCACACACAATTTTTACCCAGCTTCGGCAACCCCTGCCTACTGCTGCATTCCCAGATTTCTATTAGAATTAAACAATCTCTCGCTTACAAACACTCTAACAGACTCGCAAACCCTGCTCCCGCTTACAAACACTCTAATAGACTCGCAAACCCTGCTCCTGCCTATAGAGTTTTACAAACTCGCAAACCCTGCTCCCGCCTATAGAGTTTTGCAAACTCGCATACCCTGCTCACTGAACTAATTCTAAATAGACAATCTGACACTACCTACAACCTAGGTGGTGATTTACCAAGACTTGATTCGAAAAGAAAATTTAAAACAAACGTAAAAACAAATTAAACAAAAGCCCCCTTTAAAATAAACCCAAAATAAATTAAACTAAAGCCCTTGTTATATTAAAACAAGGCCGGCCCATTTCAATTTCTTTAACCCGTTCCCTTTTCTCTTTTGGCTTGTGAAGAAAATGGCAGCCGATCCTCTTTGCACTAAATTAGGGATTCGTTCTTCGATCCAAATTGGGCTTTTTGACACACGTCTATGTTGATCGACTCTCTGGTTTGCGTGTTGCCTTGCTCGCTGCTTCTCTGATGATCGATTCACTGGATGCTTTGCTTGCAATTAGGGTTTTTGAAATTTAGGGCTTTTGGAAACTTTGATCTCTGGTATGTCGCTTGTACTTTTGGTTTCAGATTGATAGCTTGATTTTTGACTTTTTTCGCTCATGCCGATGATGATAATTGGGTGCGAATTTATATGGATTCCATACTTTCCTATTTCATGATTTGATGACTTGATGCACACGGTTTCTATTCTGTAGCATTCGATTTTCCCTTAGTTGATACGGCAAAAACTTTCCTCTTTTAGTTTGCTTTGACTTATTCAAAGATGCTTATTTGCGTTGAATTCTGACTTCGGCTTGATTTGTATTTTACTTCGTGACTGCCATGGCTTCGGCCATCGTTGTGTTCATCCCTGTGAGCTTCGTCTCTGGCCATTCCTCATATGAATTGATTCATATTTGATATGCTGGCTTGTACTTGATATTGTTGACTTGAGTTACTTTGATTATCATGTAGCTCACTGTCTTTGTTCCTGTGCATATATGTATATGCCTCTGTTTGACTTTGGTTATGTGACAGTTTGCTGTGTTCAATTATATTGCATTTGCCTGAGTCATTTGTATCCATTCTCGGCTAGGCTTGAGTTTTGCATTGATTTCACTAGTGCATTCTCACTTTGGTTTCATGATGTACTTCCTGCCTGGATTGTGTACATTTGTGTACTTGATTCAGTCTTCATGCACTTGGTTTCACTTGCCTATTGTTACCAGTTTGCCTTGTATCACTGTAAAAATGCATGTTATATTTCTTGGTTTTGCTTCATGGTCAGTGGTGTCACTTGTGCTTCTTTTGTTGTTCTGACTTGAACTTGATATTGTGGTATTTGCTGTTATATCACTTCGAATTGCATACTTCTTGTAGTCTTCAGTTTGTACTTCTGGTCTTTGCATCTATTCCGGTTGGTCTGACCCGACTTGATGCTGTAATCTTCCTTGTTGAGTTCTTGTAGTTGCATTCATGTACATTGCATTGTCCTGTTGTACATGTGCTTGACCATTTTTGCTGTGTTGATCATGTTTCTGGTGCTTGTTCAAAACTATTGTGTCATTTTTCTGCCTGCACTTAGTGTTCTGGTTGGTGTGCATTGGTCTGCACTTGCATGCATTGCTGTTGGGTTGCTTTCTTCATTTGATTGTTGCAGTCCTATATATGATGTTTGTCACTGTTACAGTCGCTATGCAATTGCTATGCCTTGTGTTCTTCACTATTGTCTGGTCTTTGACATTCATTCATGTTGATTTTTGTAATTTCACTTGAGTTGAATCCAGTTTCAAAACTTCGGGTTTGACCTTGTGCTCGTGACGTGATTTTAAATATATTGCACGTGAGTTGAACCCGGCTTTTCATTTGGGTTTGACCTGTGCTCACCTGTCCCTGTAGCACTATCAAGTGTATATCGATGTGCACGGCCTTGTGGCATGTACAGTGATACACTGTGCATGTCACATTGATCGTGTATGATGAATTCAAATGTGAATGATGACGAACAACCCAAATAACTAAGGCAAATCATATTTTCAAAAATCATATTTCATTTTATATTGCAAAAATATTTCTTTTTCAATTTTACTGCGTTAGTGAATATTTTTGCAGATTTCTCAGATGCTGGATTCTAACTGGAATGAAGTTGAAGATAAACTACGAGTGTGAGTGATATGTAGTGAGGAATTTATGTAAATTGAATTGTGATGTAATTACAATCAAAATTGTATATGTATAGTGAGAGCTTGAATTTATACTATTCAAAATTGTAATAAATATATGTTTGAATAAAATATTTGTTTGAATTCAAATTTTGTGTAATTTATTTTATTCAACAAATATTTATTTAATCTATGAAAAAAAATAGTACATTAACAGATACATTTAAATGAACATATATATGTTTATTATCATCAAACAAAAATCATATAAGCGCAAAGCGCATATTCAACACATAATACTTCCCCAGTATACTCTCCTAGTCTACCTCAAAATTTTTGTTTTTGGAATACGTGCCAGGGTGGGCCTGCATGATCCCCAAAATCAAAATAATTCATGAAAGTCTATAGGTTCTTTAAAAATAATGCAATTTATATGTATGTGTGAGGATGTAAATTACTAACTATATTAAGTAGAGAACAATAGTTAAATATAGACAAGATAAATAATACACACAAAATATTTTATACTGGTTCGGACCTCTCGTCCTACGTCCAGTCCCGAAGCTCCTCTTTGGTATTTTCTTTAACCAACTAACCCTCGCTTTACCTGGAGGAGTAGACTAATGCAAAAGTATATCTCTAACAATCTTATGTTCCAAATAACATGGATTTTGATTAATAGTATGGATCTTCCTATGATCTCCGTTGAGTATGTGAATGTGAGCGCTTTAAGTTGTAGGAAGTGATTTAATCAAAATTATATTTTGGTTATGATAGACTGAGAGTATGTAAGCAATTGTATGCACATGAGGATAATAAGAAATCAAGAGAGTAGTTTCAATAAAATTAGTTCAGTTGATCTGTAAATCACAATCATGATAGTATTTATAGATTTAAAGAGATGCAGATGAAGAGTTGTTACATTAGATGGGATCTATTCATTTTAATGGCTACAACCTTTCGATGAAGAGTTAATTATTGTTCGTTCAATAGAAATTTCTATTCAAAATTGTGCAATTTTTCAGATGATAGACGTCTGTGATAAAACCTCAGACGTTTGTAACTTCAGAAAATAATTTCTCAAGGATCATCACAGAAGTCTGTGATTTTTCCTCAGACTTCTGTGCATGTTAAATGCAGCTCTCCATTATATGTTCAATGTATATGAAATCGTGTGTAATCGTGTGTGTGTATATATACATAAGGAGACCTTACAACATTTTTATCTATGACTCTTTTACACTAGAATAACCTTGCTAATTATAGTATGGTCAATAGATATTTATTTGCCTTCGTGTCCCTAATATCTTTGATAACGGTGTCTTCATGTAGTTTATACCTGTTATATTGATACGATGTATATAATATATATAATTGTATAGTTGTTGTCATTGAAACATTGAATGGAGGTACTAATACTTCAAAACCTACCAAAAATTTACAAGTTGTAACCCTTGAATAATAGTGAATAATGGTCCAAACCTCACCTCAATCCAACTTCGTATGCGAAAGTTATTGTGTTTTGAAGTTTCAGTAAAAACAAGAAAACATAGTTTCAGTCGATTGATCAAGGGGATTCTGTCGACTAAACAAGGGCAGAGACGGATTTTTCCCTCTTAACTAGTTGACTGAATAGACCTATTTAGTCGACTAAACTGTCAAGTTCCAAGCAATGAACTTGGGCAGGGGAAAACCCTGCCAAACGATCGCCAATTCGTGTGTTGTTTCCCCCGACGCTTCCCCCAATGTGTTGCCTTGCTACTAGAACCCGCCTCTATCCCATCGGACATTATTGGGATTCATTTATTGACATTTTGGAAGTGGCTTTTTAAGTATATGTATTTGAAACTGGTTTTGATAACAAAATCCACTCTTTGCACAAGTAGTATTCAACGGGCAACTATAGCGGCCAGGCTTCCTCTAACCTGCCAAAATGACATACCCGACCTCCAATACTTTTTCGTAGCCTATACGTGTATAGATACACTCATTCATGGATTCTTATATACACATGCTCACATAATGCAAAATCATAACAAAAATCATATTATGGAATTCACCAGGATGATTGCACTGCCCGGTATACTCTCACGCAACATATCGCATGCGATAGACGCTATGGCTACTTGAAATTCCCGCAACAGACTTGTAATCAATTATATTTCTATATAATCAAACAATTACATATTTATATAAAAAACAATCACATAACAATTCTAACGACAATAATATCATTGTTATAATGTCGCTTAGCTCCAAATGCAAGTATACCCGCTCGTGCACATATACGTACAAGTAGATACGAATAAGTAATTCAATTATTACTTAAACCAAAAAAAAACTTTTATTTAATAAATCCTTTCAATAGAAGTGAAAAAAATCCTTATATAATTTTACAAAATCTCATACTAAGTTTACAAAATATCATACTTCCTTATAGATCGCTCTATAAAAATAATACTAGCTTGTAAATCGATTTCGCTCTTTAAAATACTTATTTTGCCTCAATGCAAATCCAATATTCACCATTTTACTATTTTACAAAATCTCATATCTATTTCATAAAATATATTCTTCATTTATAAAATCATGAAACCATTTTATAAGTAGTAACTAAAATATATTAATCTCTAATCACTTTAACAAAATAAGTGTAGAGTTCATAAACCACTTAAATTAGCTTACTAACATTTTTCAAATCAATTCGAATAGATTAATTAACATTTTCTAATGACGTGCACATTGTTACACTACTTAATTAATCCCAAATAAAACAATAACATCACAACAAATTACCCAATCAGCCCAAGTCAAATCCAGAGCTTTTCACTATTTTTAGATCATTGCATTAACATATTAAACAATTAATTAGGCAAGGGACACATGTTTATAACATAATACTAGTCTAAACCCTAGCATTGAAATCTCCAAATCATTTCATAATACTTCATAATTATACATGAATGAATTAATGAAGTAAAATACATAAATTTAATAGGAGAATCATCCCACTCACCTTAATTAAACCCAAGCCAAGCTCTAATCATCAAAAACCAAAATCTTGCTTATTTTAAATTTCTAAATGAACATCTGCATCCCAATTCAAGCTAATTCCTTTGCGGGTTTTTTAGAGGATGTGTAGGGAGGAATTATGGTAATTTTATTTGATTTTAGAAAATTTATTTTGCGGGTTTATGGCTTGGTGATTAGAAGGTGATTAAAGGAAGATTAGGAGGCAATTAGAGAAGAGGATGAAGATGAAAATGTGAATGAAAATTAGAATCTAAATTATGAAGGGTTTAGGCTTATATAGGCTAAGTAAATGGACTTCACCTAATTCCATCTCATTTACCAAAAATCTGTGAGTTACATAATTATGGAACTTAAGGCTAATTAAACACTAGATGAGGCTTTGATAGTGTTTTCTAATTTTTACGAATCATTTTAAAATTCTTTCAAGATTATCATTATTTAATACAGAATGAACAATCATAGATGCAAAACACGGATAAGTAGAAATGCGGTAAAGTGAAAAGTAGAGAATTAGTGACATCACACAAGGGATTTTTATACTGGTCTGAAGTTATCCTGCATCCAGTCCCATACAATTGCTTGTATAGATTTCTTTTCAAATGCCAATCTTTAAGTGGGCTGAAGCAAACCTAATATAATCTCGGTTTTAGGGATACGAGACACACCCTCCAGATTTTTCGAGCTTTAGATATACTCACTTGATTTGGATGAGACATAAGCACACTTACTTGGATTTTTGGGACACCAAGCACACCCAACTTATTTCAACAGGATACAATCACTCCAATATAAATACAACTAGAGTTTGATGGTTTTTCCAAAGATAATTTCTTGCTCTTTGGTTACAATTGATCCTATAGCTGCTTGCATAGCACTTTGATCTTTGATTTAAAGAGAGATGATTGAAATTAGAGGGTAAATAGTAGAGAATCAATACAACAAAGATTGAATTGATTCTGTTTTAAATTCGAGAAGATTTGAATAAATTTCATGAGAAATTTTTGCAAAGCAAGAAGAGAGAAGATAATGAGAAAGTAGTTGTTAAAAAATCATTTGAAACCCCACATATATAGAGAATAAATAAAAATTCAAGAAACGAGCTACAGGTCCCTATTTTTGATGTTGTTATAAGAAAAGTGTATATATAAGTATGTAAATTTAGTCCCTATTTTTTGAAAAATAGAAAACGCAAGGTGCTTTGCATTTTTCTGACAGAAAATGCAAGCTAACTTGCAACTTTTTTCAGAAAAGCGCAAGTTAGTTTGCGCTTTTTTATTTTGGATTTTTTTTCAAATTTTAAAATTTTCAAAAAAAAATTAATTTTCGAAAAGCGCAAGTTAACTTGCACTTTTGTAAGAAAAGCGCAAGATAGTTTGCCTTTTCTGATTTACAAAAAACAGGGACTTAATTTACATACTTATTATCACAGGGACTTTTCTTACAACAACATCGAAAATAGGGACCTTCGGTGCAAAGCCCCATAAAAATTTCCAATCACGAAGAGTTATGATGAATAAACACTTCGTTCCTAAATTCGTATTCCAAATTAGCGGTGCCTATATGTCGACATAGGCTAGTGTACTTTGAAAACCTTTTTTATTTTAAATTGTTTGGAAAATCTTATGCTTTGTAAAATATTTTGATACTTCATAAAATAATTTAAACACAATTTATAAACATTTTAAACTTTAAAAAAATTTTATATAATATTTTTAAATATAATTTAAAAATATACTTTGTTTGAAAATAAAGAATAAAAAATGAGACGGTAGAGATCAAAGATTGCTACCAAGGACTTTAACAATATTCTATGACTCTATATACTATACAATAGTCTTGAGATCTTCATATCTTGATCTTTATACTCATAAAATTTCATGTCCATCTCTTGGATCTCTATTCTGTACAGCCTTCGAATCCATATCTGTATAATATCCTTCATTATATTCTATATTTTGTAATGTATTTTATATAACTTGAAAAAAAAATTGTATCCCTATTTTATACAAATGTATTATTGTTACTAAGGTTGTTATCATCAAAATCAATAACCAAGGTATTAACAAGCACCCCTTTTTGATGATGACAACCATACACACACACACACACATATAACTTCCTCTAAATTGGAAAACTCCCCCTAAATAAGTGCATGTGTATATCTAAAAATTTTATCCTTCTTTTTGTTCACAAAAATGAGTGAAAATCAAGAAAAACTTAAGAAACTCCCTATAACTAAAATATATGTTGATATATGATTCGAAAAAAATAATCTAAGTCAAAAACTATATGTGTACGTATATGTATATGTATACGTATACGTATATGTATATGTTTATGTATATGTATATGTATATGTATATGTATATGTATATGACTTATATGATGAATATATGATAAATGATACCATTCTATGTCAAATATGACAGTACGGTAAAGTAAATTTTACTAATGTAATTTCAAAGTATACACAAACAAATCTAATGCATACATACATACCAATTTAAATCTAAATCAAAACAAATTAAAATACATAAATCCTAAAACCTGGAATGAACATAAGCCAAATCTACTCCTAACAAACCAAACTAATACGTACTATAACAAAGTCTATGGCTTGCTCTTGATTATAGGGGACTTGTGGATGGGATAAAAAGGATACCGAAGATAGAAGTTTTATGTTTGTTCGATGAGATTTCCATCTTGATTGAAGCAGACTTCGCCTTCGTGTTTAACTTTATAACATCTTTTTCCTCTTCCATTTTCATCATCTTCCCCGTCTTCCTCTTCGTACTATAATCCGGATTATGAATGACAAAGTTAGGAATATTGTCTTCGATTATTATTATATTAGTTAGATTATCCAAAAGGTATTTCTAAAGATTTCGTAGAATTCTCCCTTATTTTTCTCATTCTTTTAAGAGGTGTATTTGAACAACCACTATTTTAGCGAGCATGATCCACTATTTCAATTGAATTAGAAACAAGAAATTATGAAATATTCTACAAGTGCACCTTTATGCAGAATGCAGGTCGAACATAGGGAGTTATTAAAAATTCATTGTTTTTTAAGAAAAACGTTATGCGTGTTAAAAGAGATTGAGAGGTGATTTTTGAACAAACAAATAAAAACTATTACTGTATTTTAAACAGCTTCGAACCAAATCGGATCTATATCGAATACAATAACTAGCTAAGAATAGCAAAAAGGAATTGAACATAAGATAGAGAAAAGGCAGAAAAAATAATGATTGTGTTAGAGCAAACCTAATTGACTAGGTAACACAATTAACTATAAGAAAATGTGAAATAAAATGAGGGAAGACAAAAAATAGCTTTATTAAAATTGCATAAAAGAAAACAACAATGGATGAATAGAAAAAAACTTAGTAGTGTTTAAAAATGCTGACAAACCTAATTGACAACCATTGTTAACTAGCTAGTATTGCAAGAGAAAATGAAAAAACAAGAAGAAGACTATTCTCAAATGGGATTCTTCAGTGATCTTCAGTTGATAGATATATAAGTGTGGAGAGCCCTTTTTCTTCATGTGGAATTAATGAATCTAGCCTAAATATCATCTAAGTGAAAAACAATGTATAAGGCCATAAAATCAATCCAATGGTGTAGAATATGGCAAGTGATGATTATGATTGGTTTGGACAGATTCATAAAATATTTTTTTCAATATGTATCCACCATTCTCTCTAATCAAATCCGTGTGCATATTTTTCCTGATCAAAATAATATCACTTCATGAAAATGGGGGATATGACAACTAATTAACTGTATAATATCACGTCAGTGCATGTCATCTATGAGAGATTCTTCATTTGTAGGTTAATGAAATTCCAACAAAAATAATGTGCTTTTTGGGATTCAAACTCTTAACCTCGTACTCTATAAATTGAAGCACAACCACTACCCCACTAATGCTTTTACACAATAAATCTTAAATTCGATGGTTTTTCTTTTTGATTTTTCGATCTTTGGTCTCACCTTAAAATCCTGTAAAACACATACAAAATGCAATACGTGGCACTATATTAAGGTAAAATATACACAAAGAAAATGCATAAATTAAGGTCAAACAATTCCCCTACACTTTAATTTTATTCGTTCTCAAATAAAGACCATTTATTCATCTGACCTAACTAATTTATTTTTCACATTTTTATAGGAAACACGGTTGCATTGAGCGTATGCTACAAGCCATTAAACCTTTAGGTGTCCTAGTAGGATGAGTCGTAAGGGTTCTTAGCGGATACCACCCAAAAAATCCAAATGCAACATGTGATGATTCTAATACTTCTACATGAATGCAAATTTATAATTGAAACTCAATTTATTTAAGAATAGTTGCAACGCAGTAATGTATATAACTCTATGTCAATCTCTATAAATTTATAATTCCACAGCTAGTCACAAACTTCTAACATAATTCAAGTTTTCATATGTTAAACTCTAATTGGACCAGTTGTTTTGGTTGATAACATAGTACAACCATGAAATAAATTCCTTATTTGCTCGTCATAGTTTGCAAAGTGGTATTTTTATTTCCTTTTGCATAACTAGTCAAATCAGTAAAGCCAAGAAGGTGCTTAGGTTTCAATGCTAACCATCTCTTTATTTGAAAAAATTATTATTATTATTTACACACACCTAACTTAGAAAACTAAGGCCATGATGTACCATCCATGCATTTCCTCATGGGCTTACGTAAGAAGAGCACAGGGTATGACAAGTGTTCATACTCACGTGTGGACACCTATCGACTGCAGGTGTTTATTATTCTTGTGTTGTCTTATCTCTTTTTTATTTTTTATTTTTTAAAGGAGAGAGAGTTATGAAAAATCAGCTTAGCACTTAGCTTTAATGATTTAAAAAAAATCAATGCATGTACTTTAAATCAACCACTTATTAAACAAAGACTACATTTTAGAATAGATTTCATAAACATCATCTATGAATCACCATATACACTAGTTACGCTTGTAGTTAAACTTTTCGTTATATTTTCCTTATGATATTAGTGAATCACAGAATTTTCCATCAAATGACTAAAACCGTTAGACTATTTAAAATAAACTGGATTCTTGAAAATAATGGAAAATGGATGGGAAAAAAAGAGGATGCATAAAAATGAAAGAAAGAAAAACGATGAATTTTTTACAATGAGCTCATGTTTGTCCTAGGGCCAATGTCTAATGTATTTTAAAGTTGAAAGGCAATGAAAAACGATGGAAGAAAGAAAAAAACTAAGAACGAATAAAGGGAACAAAATAGAAAAAAAACAAACACAACACTTACATTAAAAAATCTATTCTCACACAATTATATTATTTTTGTTTTTGTTTTTGAGGGAAACAAATGTAAATGCAAATGGTAAATGGAAAGATACAATGCAAAGATTTTTTTTTTAATGTTAGAAATGGAAACAGTATTGCAATGGGAAAGAAATAAGATGAGATTTTTTGTATTATTGTTTAGATTTTGGCTATATCATATCTACCATATAGGTATAATCTGCCAATTCTGGCAATTAAGAATGATTTCTTTTCAAAAAAAATAAAATAAAACAAACGAAATAAAAAGAGAAACAAATAGTAAAGATGAAAACATTTTTTTAAGAAATATGAAAACTAAACGGGAAATAAATTAACAAAGTAAATATGAAGATTTTTTTTTGTTTAGAATGGAAGAAGGAGAAAAAGAAATAAAATGTGGAAACAAACTGAAGAAAAATGGAAAGAAAAGAAAAAAAATACATAACCTCCTTTTTCTGATATACTTTTAGAACAGATTGTATGTCTTACCAATGTAAAAGGGTAATATACCAAAGGTAAGAAAACTTTTTTAAATTAAAAAGAAAAAAAGAACAATAAAATCAGAGACAAATTAACAAGAATCTAGTTTAATAAAAAAACATCAAAAATCAAATTACTCTTGGTAGCGGTGCCAAAAACTTGATCGCCTGTTTTAATTAAATTAGAAATAACAAATTATGAAATATTCTGCAAGCGCAATTGTGTGTAGTTGGCAAATCGGACATAAGGAGTTATTAAAAATTCTTTTTTTAAGAAAAACCTTTGGCATGTTAAATGATATTGAGAGGTGATTTTTGAACAAACAAATAAAACTACTATTGCATTCGAAATAGCTTCGAACCTAATCAGATTTATATCAAACACAATAATTAGCTAAGAATGACAAAAAGGAATTGAACATAAGACAGAGAAAAAGCAGAAAAATAATGACTGTGTTCTAGAAAACCTAATTGACTAGATAACACAAATAACTGTAAAAAGAATGCAAGATAAAATGAGAGAAGAAAAAAATAGAGCTTTATTAAAACTGTATAAAAGAAAATAACAATGGCCAAAAAGGAAAAAACTTAATAGTAGTTAAAAAATGCTGAAGAACCTAATTGACAGCCATTGTTAACAAGCTACTATTACAAGAGAAAAAAAACATGATTCTTTTTAAAGCACAACACTACACCACTGAAGCTTTTGCACAATAAGTCTTCAATTTATGGTTTTTCTTTTCGATTCTTCAATTGTAACATACAAAAATTCATCAATTTAAAATTTATAAATGTAGAACTTTTATGATAAAAATTTAAAAAGTTAAAATTATAAAATGAAGAATAAATAAATAGATGATGATGTAAATGAATAAGAATTTCAAATTTCTTTCAAGTTTGAAAATTTTGAATCATTAAAAGTTTTTAGTCATTGAATCTAACTTTTATTCATATATATATATATATAAATATACATGTGTATGTGTGCATACGTAGGTAGATTTGAATTTATATATTTAATTAATTTTCAATTTGAATTTGAATTTTAAAATAAAGTGTTTAGTAAAATAATTTGCATTTATATACACATATCTATAGGAATTATTTAATATGTATTAAAAATTCAAAACACTTTCTTTTAATAATATGTATTGACATAAAAACTAATGTCTTTAATAAAAAAAGTGTAAGTACAAATACAAGTTAAATGGTGTAAAATACTTGGTTAATAAAAGAAGAAGAAAAATTTGTTACAAGTGTTAAATTGAGAATTAACATAGTGACAAGTGTAATTCAATAAAGGAAGAGAAGTAACAAGTGTCCTTTTTAATAATTCCTTTTCTTAAGTATTTTTTTAATTTAAGCAAACAAGCATATACAATAACTTTCTATCAATTGTAAGGAAAAATAAAATAAAGATCAAAGCTTTAAATCTACTTTAGGTTTCTAGTTGAAGAAATAAAAAGGAAAGACTCCTCTGTTACAAATTCAAAATTTTGCAAATTTAAATTTCAAAATCAAGTAGAAAAGAATTGCCAGCATCATCTCTGTTTTGAAAGAGCATCAGGGAACTCTCTTGAAAAAAAGTGAGTAAACTCTGTTTCCTTTTAATCATATGTTGCTGTGAGTAAACCTATGTTGTTTAAACTCTTTTGTGCCTTGAACTCCTGCATGAAGGTGATGGCTTTGAACCGAGTGAATGGTATGATTGTATTTTGATTTCCCTGGAAAACATTGTTTTTCTGTCTCTGTCTTCCTGTAACAATTTAGTTACAGTGAAAAATTCCTCTTCTTAAGCAACAAATATATGATGCAAATAAATCATTTTGTTGATGTTGCTTTGCCTATCTGAATGTATATAGGGTTTGTACCTTCCTATTATTAGTTTTAAACCTCAGTTCCAATTCAACCCCTCTGTTTTTTTCTTCTGAAACATGAAACACCCCAAATCTGACACATGTGGAATATGGATGAAGTTAATTAGTTTGTATGCTTCAAGATGTGTTTGTATAATTGTTTTGAAGCTGGGTATTGATAAAAATCTGACAAAGATGAACTTCCAGGCTCACAGACCATTTCATTTGTTTAAAAATCATTTCCCATCTCTATGAATCATATCAGACAATATCTTCTGAACAAAAGATGTTCGTTTTAATAGTATTCAACCCCTAAAAATAATTTAAAGTTAAACCATAGCAAAGACTTCAAGAAATCTGGGAATTAGAGGAAAAGGCTCAAATATAATAAAATTCCAGTATCAAAATTTATTGATTCAGGATTATCACTTGAACTCATTTTTGAAATCGTGATTTTTAAGACTGGAATCAGATTTTTTTTTTACAGTATTGAATTAGAAATTTGGAAATAAATATAAATTCGTTTTAGGGAAATTTCGTTCGACCTATGTGATCGGGGGCATCTTGGCTTCATCTGGAGATGGGTGGGTGACCGGAAAGATAGGAAAAAATGGTCGGATAGGTGCCTGACTATCGTGGCGTTGGTAGCGAATAGGTTTGTGTTCCTAAATCTAGTTTTAATCTTGGTTGAAGAATGGGTCGCTGATGATTCTCGGGTGCATCGAGTTCGAGGGGATTCTAGGAACAGCTTGGTGGGTGATCAGAGATGGTGTAGACACGGTGGTGCGAGGCCAGGTGGTCGACGTCGCATGGTCGGGGTGGTTTTAGTCGAGCAGTGGATTTCCAGTTCGAGGCTGATAGCTGAATTTTGATTTGAAGGGAGATAGGGCATTTCGATGACTGGTGATGGTTGTTGGGTTGACGGTTGACGTGCGAGGATGCTCGCCAGTGGTCGGAATCGCCTCCGGTGCCGGTGCATGTGCACGTGGCTATGGTGGTGTGTCAGTGTGATGGATTGGGAAGGACGAGGAGTAAGCTCGAAGCATGGCACGGGAAATTGAGTGAAAAACTCGAAGTCGAGTTCGTGACGTTTTGGAGCTGTATCGAGTAGATTTCCGGACTTAAGCAAATTGGTGAAAAAATTTCTCTCTCGGGTCGTTTCGAGTAGAAACTCGAAGCGGGGAAACGTTGTTCTCGGGGGCAACTCGGGGAAGGTCTCGGGTCAAGCTTAAAAACAGTAAAGATTCAAGTTTTGAAAATTTTGAAACATGATTTTAAAATTTGTTTTTTTTAAATAATTATCTGAAATAAATGAAGTATTTTAAAACTTAGATTTTAAAAATAAAATCATTTAAAATTTGACTTGATGAAATATTTGAGGGATAAAAACAAATATTCAAATTCAACTTAAAAACAAATCTCTTTATAATGATTTAATAAAGATTTAAACAACTAAAATTTGTAATTATCTTATAATTAAAAGTTGATTAATTAATGATTAAGAATTAATGAATTAAGATAAGTAAATTAAGAATAATTAATTGATAAAGTTAATTAAGATTGAATCAATGTATAGTTAAGAATAATTAATCATTGATTTAAAGTTAATAAAATAATTGTGTGGTTAATTCACTTAATCATATTCATCCTAATTGGAGATGATTGACCATCATCAGATACTCTATACTGGATTGACATTTTTTGTTGTGATGCTGTGTTTGCTTTGCGATGAACTATGATTTGTGATTTGTTCCTATATGTTTGTGAAACCCCTTCTGCCCGTAAAACAACATTTAAACTTCGATGCGACAGGGAGTCGGATTTCAGTTGGTTATCCGAAACCCACATCGAACCTTGAATGTGAATCTTTGTGATTGATACCCCACCTATTTTAAATTTGAGCGCTCACTATTCGGATTAGCCGGGGAAGGACATTTGTGTCATATAACCGATTCCGAATAGTGATTCGACGAATGGAGAGTAATTGAAGATCGGTGGTGAAGACCGGGTGTCTTCGAAAACGATAGGATAACTTATCGATTGTCCCTGCACTGAGTTGCTCCGGTATAGGGATTTCTTAAGTGATGGGAAGTCCGATCGGGATTGTAGACGCCCGGATTTGCAAGGACTTCTTCCTTTATTGGACGAAGTGCCTTCTGTTCTGTTCGAACCCGGAACGGACTTGTAGGGTCGTATGTCTGACACTACACTTTGAGATATAAAGCCAATTTCTTTCAAATACATATCTATTGGTGGCGGAGAATTTATTCTCTTAGCTTAACACCCTTCTCTGAGCGTAAGAGTTCACAGGTTATGTAGTTAAAGTTATCAGCGATATACTCCCAATTTGGTAGTGTGGCACACTAAGTGCTGCTGTGTATTGATGATCATTTGTTGATCATTAGATGATCAAAGCATGGCTTTTGTAAAAAGCGTAGCTTTGTGGACGAGACTTCATCGAACCTCACAACCCGGTAATGGTCGAAACAGGAAAGATGCAGCAAGGTTATTGGGGGTAGCGCCCTTTAGGTTATGTGCATTTCCTTCTTGATAGAAGTGGTACCATGGTATGGAGCCCAGATACTTAACTTATGTGGATATCGCAAATGTATATATATATTCCTTTGTGATTGATGTTGGGGCCCCGGATAAAGGTTGGTTACAACCGGGGGATGGCATACTCGTGTCAGTAGTTACCTAGTTATAGAGGTAACCCGACTTTTTGTTGGCAGAGATCCGCTTAGGTTCTCGGGACGTCCCTCCAGAGGCGTGCCCATGTGGTCCAGGAAGTTCCTTAGCCTGACCATTCGTTGGAAATCCAAATACCAATACGAACCCAGTACGGTTTTAGTTGTATAACCTGCCATCTAATATGGTAATTATAGTAGGCATACTATAGTGGTACGTATGCTGGCTAAGATTAATATTATACTTTTTGAAAATGTTTTCACACTATACACTAATAATAGTATTTAAAAATGTTTTTCCCGTATCAAGCATTTTTTACTGTCATAAGGGGAAATCTTCCCCAAGTCTGTGTTTGCATTGTGTGTGAGGCGGAAGGCCTTATGGCAGTTTCATTTTCAAAAAGCATTGCGAACTTCTTTCAAATTCTTTTGGTTGTTTTTGATTTAAAGTAAACTGCTTCTATTTTCAAAGAAACTGTTTTTTTGTTTACTCATACCAGTCTCATGACTGACCTGGAGTTTATTGTTCCCTTTCTAAACTCTGGGTGCCCATAATTTCCACACGGGCAGCCTAGTAGCAGGTCTTCTGTGTTTTGGTACTGGCTGGATCTTGGAGTTGTATGGTTTGGAGACTACTAGTTTGTAGGTTTTATCTTGAAGATATTTTGGAAACTTTTGGATCTCGAGGTTCTCAGTTTGGAAGTTCATTATTTCTTTATCTCTTTGAAGACTTCCTTGGGGTGATCACATGTTGTTCTTTTGTGATGGTCTATTTTGGAATTGTGTTGTATATGTATATAAATACTATGATGTTGGTGTTGTTGTTGTATCTAGGATATTGAGGTTGGCAGTTTTATTTTCCGCTGTTTATTATTCATCTAATTGTTGTTATAAGCTCCATCCGAACTGAAATTCGACATTTGAATCTCCGGCAGTCGAATACAAGTGAGGTATTTGATGTTGATTTTTGAACGCTGAACTTCGAGTCGTGACAAGTGGTATCAGAGCTAAAGGTTGAGTAAGTACTTTAGCTACGGAGTATAACACATTAGATGACTCATTAGAGATATGGTGAAGTATACCCAAGAATGAGTATAAACCGAGACTGAAACCCAAAACTTTTCTTAGTCTATTCTCTTTAACTGCTGATATTCCTCAAGATATCTCGTACGAATTTCTAAATCAAGCTTCTTACTAATTACAGATAGAAAAAAAAAATGAGTGGGCGCAGAGGTAGAGCTAGGAGTCAGGGAAATGCCACAACAGCTAGTCAAGTTTCTCCTTCAGCGGAAGCAGTTGTGCCTACTCAACCTCAGCCAAATCTGGCTGATTTACATAAGAGTTTCTCAAGGCTGGGTGGTAGGCCTTTTACTGGCAAAGAATCAATTATTGAGGCCAGGCTTGATAAGATCATGTGAAAAGATTTTTAAGGGGCTTAAGCTGCAGGACGATCAAATGCATCTAATTGCTTCTTGGCAGCTAAAAGATGAAGCTTCAGCTTGGTGGGAAACGGTCACAATAGATGACCTGAAGAAGAGTTTTCTTGGAATCGATTCAAAGAGGTGTTCGAAAAGCGATATTTGCCATCGGCAGGAATTTCACGAATGTATCAAGAGTTTCTGGACTTAAAGCAAGGAGCCTTATCTTTTGAAGAATACTTAAACAAATTCAATGAATTATCCCGTTTCGGATCGGAGTTAGTGAATACGCCTTTAAAGAAAAATGAAAATTTTAATCGCGGGATGAACAAGAAATATCACGAAAGGATGACCGCGCACATTAAAGAATCTTTCTCTAATCTTATCGATATGGGATATCGGTACGCCACCTTGGATATACAAGAGATTCCAAGGGAAAGCGGAAATTCCAGTAATCAAAGTTGGAAGAAGAGAAAGTTTGGGGGTAAAAAGCCACATCAAGGCAAGGACAAGAGGAACAACCAAGGGAATTCAGCCAGACATGTAACCTGTTACAATTGCCAAGAAAAGGGGCATTATTCAAACAACTGCAAGAACCCGAAGAAGCAAGTCAAGAAGGAACAACTTGCGAAGAATAATCAAGGAGCTAGAGAATGCTACAATTGTCACAAGCCTGGACATATTGTTAAGGATTGCCCAGTGTTGAAACAAGCAAAGGCAGCAAATGTATATGCAATAAAGGAAGACCCTTCGACTTCAAAAGCAGATAAGGGAAAAGGTGTTTTAGAAGGTAACCTTACTATTTGTAATAAAGTTGTTAGAGTTTTATTTGACACGGGAGCTTCACATAGTTTTATCTCCCAACAAACCATAAATGAATTAGAACTTAAAACTGAATTTGTTGATGACCCTATTTGCGTGAAAAATCCAGTATGAGGTCCCGCAAATCTTTGTTTGTATTGTAAGAAAGTCCCTATTTCATATGCTTGCTATCAGTTTCCTATCAATCTTTATATCCTCGAATTTAATGAATTTGAAATCTTACTTGGAATGAACTGGTTATCAAGATACGAAGCTAAATTAGATTGTAATAATCGAACGATCTCGATCAAAACAAACCTTGGAAATTTTGTTGAAATCTCTTGTGAGGATCCGAGTCCAAAGAGAGATAAATTAATGTATACTATGGGATATCCTGAAACCAGTTTGGAGTCTATACCTATTGTTCGGGAGTTTTCTGACATATTTGAAGAAGTAAAATCCTTACCTCCACACCGAGAAATAGAATTCCGAATTGATTTAGTACCCAATGCCCGTCCTGTCGTACACGCAAGTCGCAGGATGGCACCTAAGGAAAAATTGAATTAGTCAATCAGACTCGAGATTTGTTAGAAAAGGAATTGATTTGCCCTAGTGTTTCCGAATGGGGTTCAGCCGTCGTATTCGTGGCTAAATCAGACGGATCTTTGAGATTGTGTGTGCATTACCGCGATCTCAATAAACAAACTCTCAAAAACAAATTTCCTTTACCTAGAATCGTCGATCTATTCGATCAACTTCATGGCGCTCGATTCTTTTCTAAAATGGATTTAGCTCAAGGATTCCATCAACTGCGAATAGCTGAGGATTGTGTTATTTAACATCCTTCAGGGGTCCTGTCATGTTCTACGAATGGTTAGTCATGCCTTTCGGACTAACCAACGCTCCTGCGTATTTCGTGGATTTAATGACCCGTGTGTTTCGAGAAGTACTGAACAAGTTTGTTCTTGTGTTTATTGATGATATCTTGATTTATTCCAAAATCGAAGAAGAACACGCTGAACATCTTAGAATTATTTTGGAAATATTGAGAAGGAATGTCTTATTCGCTAAATTCTCTAAATGTCACTTTTGGGTCAAGGAAGTCAGATTTCTTGGTCATATCGTTAATGAAGAAGGGATTTCTGTTGATCCAAGCAAAACTTCTGCAATTCTGGACTGGAAGCAACCCGCTACTCCTAGAGAAGTTCGAAGTTTTCTAGGTTTAGCGGGATATTATAGAAAGTTTGTCCAGGATTTTTCTAAGTTGGCCAGTCCACTGACTAAGCTGACAATGAAAAATGCTAAATTCAATTGGACTCCAAAGTGTGACGAAGCTTTTCAGGAATTAAAAAGGAGGTTAACTACCGCTCCCGTTCTCGCTATCGTTAACAGGAACCAAGGGTTATCCGTCTATACTGATGCTTGTGGAGACGGTTTGGGTGTAGTGCTAATGCAAAATGGAAAAGTAATTGCCTACACGAGTAGACAATTACGGCCGCATGAGAAAAATTATCCAATACACGATTTGGAACTTTTAGCGGTTATTTTCGCTCTGAAAATCTGGCGGCACAATCTTCTGGGTGAAAAATTTGAACTATTCACCGACCACAAATCTTTAAAGTATCTCTTCACCCAGAAAGATTTAAATCTACGGCAACAACGATGGTTAGAATTTCTAGCGTCATATGACCTAGATATTCTGTATACACCTGGTAAAGCCAATGTGGTTGCTGATGCTTTAAGTAGAAAGCATGCTACTCTTGCTCATCTTATTGTCACCCCTACTTTCCTTGAGAAAATCGCCAACAAGCAAAATGAAGACAAATTTCTTCGAGATATTTATGGGAAAATTCTTCGAGGCGAAGATACTAGTTTTGAAACAAATCATAGTGGAGTTATAAGATTGAAAGGAAGAATTTGTGTCCCTGATATCCCAGAATTAAAGCGTGAAGTTTTGGATGAATGCCATAAGTCAAAACTCAGTATCCATCCAGGGGTAAATAAAATGTATAAAGATATTAAAAGAACCTTCTGGTGGAAGACAATGAAGAGAGATATATCCATATATGTGAGTCGATGCGCTACCTGTCAACAGATTAAAAGCGACCAGAAGAAGATAGCGGGTTTACTCCAGCCTTTGGAAGTGCCAAAATGGAAATGGGATCAGGTATAAATGGATTTTATTGACGTATTGCCACGAACCAAGAAGGGAAATAAAGCAATTTGGGTTATAGTGGACCGTCTTACAAAAACTGCCCACTTCATCCCAATAAAATCCACTCGGACAGCAGCAAGTTTAGCTGAGCTATATATCAAAGAGATTGTCCGTCTCCATGGTATACCGAGTAGTATAGTAAGTGATCGTGACCCGATCTTTACTAGTAGATTTTGGGAAGCGTTTCAGGACACGTTGGGTACAAAGCTAAATTTCAGTACTGCTTATCATCCACAATCCGATGGGCAGACTGAAAGGACAAATCGAATATTAGAGGATCTTTTGCGAGCTTGTATTATCGACTTTGGTGGTTCTTGGGAAGACTATCTACATTTGGTCGAATTTTCATATAATAACAGTTATCAAACCTGTATCCAAATGGCTCCTTTTGAGGCTCTATATGGTCGACCGTGTCGATCACCGGCATGTTGGATTGAATCCGGTGATAGGCTGGTTCTTGGACCGGACATGATTAAGGAAGCCACTGAAAAGGTTGATTTTATTCGAAAAAAGTCAATAACTGCTCAGCGTCGCCAGAAGAGTTATTACGACCGCAGAAGGAGAGCTTTGGAATTTCAAGTCGGAGATTCTGTTTTCTTGAAAGTATCTCCAATGCGGGGTGTATTAAGATTTGGGAAAACTGGTAAGTTGGCACCGCGATACATTGGTCCTTTTCCTATTTTGGAAAGGATTGGTTCTCTAGCATATCGAGTGCAACTACCTAACTGGTTATCCGGCGTACACGATGTATTTCACGTTTCACATCTTCGAAAGTACGTGCCCAATGCAAACAGTATTATCGAAGAATCAGCACAACAAGATCTAGAGATCACACCAAATTTATCAATTAAAAGAGAACCAATTAAGATTGTGGATCGAGACAACAAGCAATTAAGGAACAAAATTGTGAAGCTGGTTAAAGTGCAATGGAGCGGAGATCCAAAGGACTGTACTTGGGAGACAGAAGACAGTATGCAAAAGTCTTATCCCAAATGCAGGGTGGATATCTCGGCTTAAATTGGTAAGCCATTTCTTTATTCTTTTCTAAATTCATATATTCTTTGATTACTTTTCTCTCTCTTTCAAATTTCGAGGACGAAATTTTCTTAAGGGGGGAAATCTGTAACATACCAAAATTCATCAATTTAAAGTTTATAAATATAGAACTTTTACAATAAGAATTTGAAAAGTTCAAATTATAAAATAAAGAATAAATAAGTAGATGATGATGTAAATGAATAAGAATTTCAAATTTCTTTTAAGTTTGAAAATTTTGAATCATTAAAAGTTTTTAATCATTGAATCTAACTTTTATTCATATATATATATATATATATATATATATATATATATATACATGTGTATGTGTGCATACGTGGGTAGATTTGAATTTATATATTGAATTGATTTTCAATTTGAATTTGAATTTTAAAATAAAGTGTTTAGTAAAATAATTTGCATTTATATACACACATCTATAGGAATTATTTAATATGTATTAAAAATTCAAAACACTTTCTTTTAATAATATGTATTAACATAAAAACTAATGTCTTTAATAAAAAAAAGTGTAAGTACAAATACAAGTTAAATGGTGTAAAATACTCGGTTAATAAAAGAAGAAGAAAATTTTGTTACAAGTGTTAAATTGAGAATTAACATAGTGAAAATTGTAGTTTAATAAAGGAAGAGAAGTAACAAGTGTCCATTTTAATAATTCCTTTTCTTAAGTATTTTTTTTTATTTAAGCAAACAAACTTATACAATAACTTTCTATCAATTGTAAGGAAAAATAAAATAAAGATTAAAGCTTTAAATCTACTATAGGTTTCTAGTTGAAGAAATAAAGAGGAAAGACTCCTCTGTTACAAATTCAAAACTTTGCAAATTTAAATTTCAAAATCAAGTAGAAAAGAATTGCCAGCATCATCTCTGTTTTGAAAGAGCATCAGGGAACTCTCTTGAAAAAAAGTGAGTAAACTCTGTTTCCTTTTAATCATATGTTGCTGTGAGTAAACCTATGTTGTTTAAACTCTTCTGTACCTTGAACTCCTGCATGAAGGTGATAGCTTTGAACCAAGTGAATGGTATGATTGTGTTTTGATTTCCTTGGAAAACATTGTTTTTCTGTCTCTGTCTTCCTGTAACACTTTAGTTACAGTGAAAAATTCCTCTTCTTAAGCAACAAATATATGATGCAAATAAATCATTTTGTTGATGTTGCTTTGCCTATCTGAATGTATATAGGGTTTGTACCTTCCTGTTATTAGTTTTAAACCTCAGTTCCAATTCAACCCCTCTGTTTTTTTTTCTGAAACATGAAACACCCCAAATCTGACACATGTGGAATATGGATGAAGTTGATTAGTTTGTATGCTTGAAGATGTGTTTGTATAATAGTTTTGAAGCTGGGTATTGATAAAAATCTGACAAAGATGAACTTCCAGGCTCACAGGCCATTTCATTTGTTTAAAAATCATTCCCCATCTCTCTGAATCATATCAGACAATATCTTCTGAACAAAAGATGTTCGTTTTAACAGTATTCAACCCCTAAAAATAATTTAAAGTTAAACCATAGCAAAGACTTCAAGAAATCTGGGAATTAGAGGAAAAGGCTCAAATATAATAAAATTCCAGTACCAAAATTTATTGTTTCAGGATTATCACTTGAACTCATTTTTGAAACCGTGATTTTTAAGACTGGAATCAGATTTTTTTTTTACAGTATTGAATTAGAAATTTGGAAATAAATGTAAATTCGTTTTTGGGCAATATTGTTCGACCTATGTGATCGGGGGCATCTTGGCTTCATCTAGAGATGGGTGGGTGACCGCAAAGACAGGGAAAAATGGTCGGAGAGGTGCCTGACTATCGTGGCGTCGGTGGCGAATAGATTTAGGTTCCTAAACCTAGTTTTAATCTTGGTTGAAGAATGGGTCGCCGATGATTCTCGGGTGCATCGAGTTCGAGGGGATTCTAGGGATAGCTTGGTGGGTAATCAGAGATGGTGTAGACACGGTGGTGCGAGGCCAGGTGGTCGACGTCGCATGGTCGGGATGGTTTTAGTCGAGCAGTGGATTTCCAATTCGAGGCTGATAGCTAAATTTTGATTTGAAGGGAGATAGGGCATGTCGATGACTGGTGATGGTTGCTGGGTTGATGGTTGACGTGCGAGGATGCTCGCCAGTGGTCGGAATCGCCTCCGATGCCGGTGCACGTGCACGTGGCTATGGTGGTGTGTCAGTGTGATGGATTGGGAAGGACGAGGAGTAAGCTCGAAGCATGGCACGGGAAATTGAGTGAAAAACTCGAAGTCGAGTTCGTGACGTTTTGGAGCTGTATCGAGTAGATTTCCAGACTTAAGCAAATTGGTGAAAAAATTTCTCTCTCGGGTCGTTTCGAGTAGAAACTCGAAGCGGGGAAACGTTGTTCTCGGGGGCAACTTGGGGAAGGTCTCGGGTCAAGCTTAAAAACAGTAAAGATTCAAGTTTTGAAAATTTTGAAACATGATTTAAAATTTTTTTTTAATAATTATCTGAAATTAATGAAATATTTTAAAACTTAGATTTTAAAAATAAAATCATTTAAAATTTGACTTGATAAAATATTTGAGGGATAAAAACAAATATTCAAATTCAACTTAAAAACAAATCTCTTTATAATGATTTAATAAAGATTTAAACAATTAAAAGTTGTAATTATCTTATAATTAAAAGTTGATTAATTAATGATTAATAATTAATGAATTAAGATAAGTAAATTAAGAATAATTAATTGATAAAGTTAACTAAGATTGAATCAATGTATAGTTAAGAATAATTAATCATTGATTTAAAGTTAATAAAATAATTGTGTGGTTAATTCACTTAATCATATTCATCCTAATTGGAGATGATTGACCATCATCAGATACTCTATACTGGATTGACATTTTTTGTTGTAATGCTGTGTTTGCTTTGCGATGAACTGTGATTTGTGATTTGTTCCTATATGTTTGTGAAACCCCTTCTGCCCGTAAAACGGCATTTAAACTTCGATGCGACAGGGAGTCGGATTTCAGTTGGTTATCCGAAACCCACATCGAACCTTGAATGTGAATCTTTGTGATTGATACCCCACCCGTTTTAAATTTGAGTGCTCACTATTCGGATTAGTCAGGGAAGGACATTTGTGTCATATAACCCATTCCCAATAGTGATTCGACGAATGGAGAGCAATTGAAGACCGGTGGTGAAGACCGGGTGTCTTCGAAAACGATAGGATAACTTATCGATTGTCCCTGCACTGAGTTGCTCCGGTATAGGGAATTCTTGTCTTCGAAAACGATAGGATAACTTATCGATTGTCCCTGCTCTGAGTTGCTCCGGTATAGGGATTTCTTAAGTGACGGGAAGTCCGATCGGGATTGTAGACGCCCGGATTTGCAAGGACTTCTTCCGTTATTGGACGAAGTGCCTTCTGTTCTGTTCGAACCCGGAACGGACTTGTAGGGTCGTGTGTCTGATACTACAATTTGAGATATAAAGCCAATTTCTTTCAAATAAATATCTGTTGGTGGCGGAGAATTTATTCTCTTAGCTTAACACCCTTCTCTGAGCATAAGAGTTCAGAGGTTATGTAGTTGAAGTTATCAGCGATATACTCGCAATTTGGTAGTGTGGCATGCTAAGTGCTGCTGTGTATTGATGATCATTTGTTGATCATTAGATGATCAAAGCATGGCTTTTGTAAAAAGCGTAACTTTGTGGACGAGACTTCATCGAACCTCACAACCCGGTAATGGTCGAAATAGGAAAGATGCAGCAAGGTTATTGGGGGTAGCGCCCTTTAGGGTATGTGCATTTCCTTTTGGATAGAAGCGGTACCATGGTATAGAGCCCAGATACTTAAGTTATGTGGATATCAAATATATATATATATATATATATATATATATATATATATATATATATTCCTTTGTGATTGATGTTGGGGCCCGGATAAAGGTTGGTTACAACCGGGGGACGGCATACTCGTGTCAGTAGTTACCTAGTTATAGAGGTAACCTGGCTTTGTGTTGGTAGAGATCCAGTTAGGTTCTCGGGACGTCCCTCCAGAGGCGTACCCATGTGGTCCAGAAAGTTCCTTAGCCTGACCATTCGTTGGAAATCCAATTACCAATACGAACCCAGTACGGTTTTAGTTGTAGAACCTGCCATCTAATATGGTAGCTATAGTAGGCATACTATAATGGTACGTATGCTAGCTAAGATTAATATTATACTTTTTGAAAATGTTTTCAAACTATGCACTAATAATAGTATTTAAAAATGTTTTTCCCGTATCAAGCATTTTTGACTGTCATAAGGGGAAATCTTCCCCAAGTCTGTGTTTGCGTTGTGTGTGAGGCGGAAGGCCTTATGGCAGTTTCATTTTCAAAAAGCATTGCGAACTTCTTTCAAATCCTTTTGGTTGTTTTTGATTTAAAGTAAACTGCTTCTATTTTCAAAGAAATTTTTTTTTTGTTTACTCATACCAGTCCCATGACTGACCTGGAGTTTATTGTTCCCTTTCTAAACTCTGGGTGCCCATAATTTCCACAAGGGCAGCCTAGTAGCAGGTCTTCTGTGTTTTGGTACTAGCTGGATCTTGGAGTTGTATGGTTTGGAGACTACTAGTTTGAAGGTTTTATCTTGATGATATTTTGGAAACTTTTGGATCTCGAGGTTCTCAGTTTGGAAGTTCATTATTGTTTTATCTCTTTGAAGACTTCCTTGGGGTGATCACATGTTGTTCTTTTGTGATGGTCTATTTTGGAGTTGTGTTGTATATGTATATATATACTCTGATGTTGGTGTTGTTGTTGTATAGTATTGTGATGTTGTATCTGAGATATTAAGGTTGGTAGTTTTATTTTCCGCTGTTTATTATTCATCTAATTGTTGTTATAAGCTCCATCCGAACTGAAATTCGATGTTTGAATCTCCGGCAGTCGAATACAAGTGAGGTATTTGATGTCGATTTTTGAACGCTGAACTTCGAGTCGTGACATCAATCTTTGGTCTCGTCTTAAAATCCTGTAAAACACATACAAAATACAATGCGTAATACTGTTTTTAAGGTAAAGTATACATAAAGAATATGCATAAATTGAGGTCTAACAATGCATATGCAGCACATGCCTTATATCATCTAAAGTTTTCGTTACTTTACCCATGGTGATGTTTTGGAGAGAGCATTGGTCGGGAGATTGAAGGAAAAAGGTGCATTTTCTTCTCTTGGACGTATGGAACTTGAAGGGGCCATGATTTTGTTTTTATTCAGAAATTAGAGAAGGAGAAAGACTGAAAAATGAGTTTTATTTAGAAAATTGGTGGTTATATAAGTGTATTTTGAATTTTGAATTTAGTACGGAAATCTTTTTTCTCAAATTACCAGCATACATCGACATATAGGGAGGATGTATGTCAACATATGTAGTGTAATTTTGATATTTCATTTTTCTTTTAAAATTACTGTTTTTATTATGTTATTTTTATAGTTCAGAGAAAGAGCATATTCCAATTCTCTTCTAAGTCTAGTAAAAGATGTTTTAGTTAACAGTTTTGTTAAAATATCTGCTATTTGATTTTCAATATTAATAAATTCGAGTGAAGTTACTTCTTTATTTACGCTATCTCTTAGAAAATGCTGTCTTATATCCATATGTTTGGTTCTAATATGATGTTTTGGATTTTTAACAACTTGCAGATATCAATTTGATTCTATCTCCGGAACATAAAGCTACTGTGGGAACAGCCTACTTAGTGCAGTACTACTTTCCGCCGATCCGCCTTACTAAAAGTGATAGATTTATTGCACTAGTGTTATCAAAGTATGTTGGTGATTTAGTAAAGTTTAAACCAAAATCTTTTAATGTTTGTTGCATATAAACAACTTAATGAATTCATTAGTGCAGCAAAAATATATTTTTCTTTTGATATGGATAGAGATACAAAATTTTACTTTGTGCTAATCCAAGAAACTGGAGAGTGTTCTAAAATGTGACAAGTTCCACTTGCACTTTTTTGTCAGATTATAGTCAGCATCACTATATGAAATTAAATCAACACCATCTTTTTTGGACAAAATGTCCCTAATCTAGAGTATTATTTACATATCTTATTGTTCTTTTTTACTAATTTTAGATGAGTTTCTTTATGTTGGGATTGATATCTTGCACCAAACACTACGCAGTATATCTGGTTTACTAGCATTACCATACCTTTAAATAACTTTTGATCCACATATTTTGAGTTTTCTTCTCTATTTAATTTCTCATTAATTGCCATAGGAATTGGCTTACCACTAGTATTTGACATTTCAAATTTCTTGACTAAGTTTTTGGCATATTTTTCTTGGCTTATAGAAATTCCATTATTTTATTACCTTAGTTGTAATACTAAAACGAATGTTAGTTCTCTTCTATTACTCATTTCAAATTCCTTGGTCATTATACCTAAAAATTCTTTATTTAATTGCTCCTTTGTTGATCCAAAAATAATATCGTTTACTTTTGTTTATATAAGTTGAATATCATTATTATTTCTTATAATAAATAGAGTACTTCCTACCTTTCTATTTCAAAATTAGATTAAAATAAATAGGATTTTAGTCCCTCAAACCATGCATTAGGAGCTTATTTTAGATCATATAAAGCTCTCTTCAATTTATAAACGTGATTAGGCAGTTTTTCATCTTTAAAAAGTGGAAGTTGTTCTACATATACATCTTCTTTAACAAATCCACTTAAAAAGGCGCTTTTGACATTTATTTGGAATAATTTAATTTTTTATGATTTTCAAAAGCAAGAAAAATTCTAATAGCCTCTAATCTGGCTATAGAAGTAAAAGTTACATCGAAATCTAAACTTTTTTCTTGACTATAACTTTGAGCAACGAAACATGCTTTATTTCTCACAACTTCTTCTTGTTCATTCATTTATTTCTATATAACCATTTAGTTCCTATTAAAAATTTGTCTTTAGGTCTTGGGACAATTTCCCAAACATCATTTCTAATAAACCGATTCGGTTCTTCATGCATAGCAAGAATCCAAGAATCATCCAATGATGCTTCCTTTGGATTTTAGGTTCAATGGTTGAGATAAATGCAATATTACTTATTTTATTTAATTGATTTCTTATTTAAACAACAGACTATATGTTTCATAGAATATTTTTTATAGGGTGATCTTTCAAATATTTTGTCCTTTTTTAGATGTAATTTTTGAAGTTATTATTATTTTCATCATTAGGAATATCATTATTAGCAATTTCATTAGTTTTATCAACATTTCTTCCTATCAAAACTAGTATTACTAATTTTAATTTTTTTACAATGAAACATGTAATGTTTACTCAGTTGTGTTAGTTCTGGTGTTCAATACCATATAACCTTAACTTCTAATAACTAATAAAAATTCCTTTATCTAATTTAGCATTAAATTTATCTAAATTATTCTTCATATTTAATATAAAATATTTGCTATCAAAAACTCGAAAATAAGATACTTTAGGCCTTTTATTATAAAATAATTCACAAGGACTTTTCTTTTCAAAAATCTTATTAAAATTCTATTTAAAGTATAACATGCTATTGCAAGTGCTTCAGTCTAAAAACTTTATGGAAATTCACTATCATTTACACTCTTATAGCACATTCTTGTATAACTCTACTTTTACATTCTACTACTCCATTTTGCTGAGGTATTCATGACAATGAAAAATTATTGGTTATTCCTTTCTTATTACAAAAGTTTTCAAAATGATCACTTTCGAATTCTCCTTCATGATTGCACCTAATGGTTTTAATTTTAGTTGACATTTGATTTTGAATTCTTTTTGCAAAAAAAATTGAAACATTTCAAAAGCATCACTTTTAAATTTTACGAAAATTATCCATGTAAATGTAGGCCATGGTTTTAAGTCTCCTATATATCGTCCGCGATCTCCTTTTCACTCTTAAACGAGACGAGACATCAAATCTCCTTCATATCTCCCTCGACAGTCATCTCGTCCATATTCAAATCTCACCCAAAATATGCATCAAAATCTCAATCGGAGATCTCACCCGAAATTATACATTTTTCTTATTTTGCATAAAAAAAATTATCCTCATATTGATTCAAAAGAAACTACTCATTCCGTTTATAATCTACCAACTTCTTGAACATATTCTTTACTTTTTATCTTAATGAGTCATAGTGAAAGGTTTTACTTCTTTATTGTGTTCAAATAAAAGGATATTATTCAATCAGTACCAAATCAATTAAACTAATCGCGCTACCACTCTTCTAAAAATATTCCTTTTTCCATGTAAATCAGGTATGTTACCATTTTTAATAAAGTTATAACCGTTAAATAAATTTTTGACACGTCAATTTTAGACACATAAGTACATCAGAGATATTTTCGAGATGCATTACAAGACCCAAGATGTCAAGCGGAGATGTACACCTGATATGTACTCATCTCGTCCGAGGTCTCCCCCGATACGACATAACCTGTGTAAAAATTCTGAGACGAAACATGACCGAAATCCTATATTTAAAACCTTGATGTAGCCAAATCATTTACAATTACAAGGATATATCTATAGTGATTTATTAATTGTATTTGCAAAAGTCCAAAAAGATCTAAGTGAAGAAGTTCAAGAGATGAAGTAGAAATCTTATCTTTGGATTAAAAAGAGTTTTTATGGAGTTTTCCTAATTGACAAGCGTCACATAAATTATTGACATTAAAACTCATTTAGGAAGACCCCTAATTTGTTCATATCTAGCAACTTTAGAAAGATGTTTAAAATTCAAATGACCAAATCATTTATGCAAAATCCAAGGGTCAATAAATTTAGCCAAAAGACATAAATTTTCATTAGATACCTTAATATTTTAAATATATATGTTACGTTTCCTAATACCTTCATAGATAATGTCTGACTCATTATCTTCAACATGATAGTTATCTTTTTCAAACTTAATTTAAAAACCCTTGTCACACCACTGAATAATACTGAGCAAATTATGTTTTAGATTCCTAACTAGCAAAGCATTAGAAATAGTAGAAGTTTTAGAGTTACCGACATTACTGATACCAATCACATATCTTTTTGATTTGTCTCCAAAGTTTACCGATTTGCCATCTTTATAGACTATATCTATCAAGATCTCCAGATTTCCAATTGTATGCCTCGAACATCTACTATCCAGTATCCACTTGTCCTTCTTGATTTGAGATGTTTGATTATCAAGTGTCTGTTCACCATTAGTCATATAACAAATTTGCCCCTACAATTCAAAATCATTCCTCTCCAAGAAGTAATGTGACTTTTCAAAGCATCTAGTTTCTAAAAACATATCAGTTTCTCAAAATTATACTGTACAAAATTTTTAAAAACAGCAATAGCCCTTTAAACTTTTCAGAAATCAAATTACGAGTTTTTTTGAAAACTTAGTGCTTTAATACCACATGTGGTTTGCAGAATTATGGATCTTAAGGCTAATTAGACACTAGTGGATGGTAAATAGTGTTTTCTAACTTTTACGAATCCTTTTAAAATTCTTTTAAGATTATTATTAATTAATACATAATGAAAAATCACAGATGCAAACACATACAGATGCACTATGGTCAAAAGTAGAGAATTAGAGAGATCACACTGAGTTTATACTGGTTCGAAGTTACCCTACATCCAATCTAGTATAATTTCTTATACAAATTTCTTTTTAAATGCCAATCTTTAGATAGGTAGAAGGAAAACCTAATACAATCTCGATTTCATGGCTATGAGACACACCCTCCAGATTTTCAAAGCTCTGGATTTGGATGGGACGCAAGCACACTTATTGGTTTCTAGGACACTAAATACACCCAATTGGTTTGAATGGGCTTCCAAGAAAATACGCAAGTGTTTGATGGTTTTTCCAAAGACCGTTTCTTGATTTTTAGCTATAATCAATGCTATAGCCTATTGGACAACAATTCTATCTTTGATTGAGAGAGAGATGATTGAAATCAATGAGTAAATAGTAGAGAACCAATGCAATGAAGATTGAATTAATTATAGTTTAAATTTAAGAAGATTTAAGTAAATTTTCATTAAAAAATTTGGCAGAGTAAGAGGAGAGTAGATAATAAGAAAGTAGTACTTAAAAAATTTGTTTGAAACCCTATATATAGAGAATAAACAAACATGTCCATTCACGAAGAGTTACGATGAATAGAAACTTCATTTCAAAATTTGAATTTCAAATTAGCGGCTCATATGTCATTTGCTTATACGACGACATAAGCTAGTGTATTCTGAAAACTTGTTTATTTTAAAATGTTTTGAAAATCTTATGCTTTGTAAAATATTTTGATACTTCGTAAAATAATTTAAACATGGTTTATAAACATTTTAAACTTTAAAAATCTTTTATAAAATATTTTTTAATATAATATAAATATATACTTTGTTTTAGGAATAAAGAATAAGAAAATGAGAAGATAGAGATTAAAGATTGCTATTAGGGACTTTAACAATATTCTACGACTCTACATATTATCCATAGCCTTGAGATCCTCATATCTTAATCTTTATACTCATGAGTCTTCTTGTCCATCTTTTGAATCTCTATACTATACAGTCTTTGAATTAATACCTATATAATACCGTACACTGTATTTTATATAACTTAAAAAACATTATTATCCATATTTTTTATGAATGTATTATTGTAACTAAGATTGTTATCATCAAAATCAATAACAGAGGTATTAACAAAATCACTATTCACTCTAGATTTCACCATCTTCAAACATAGTCAAGTTTATACTCATTTTACTCACATCGAAAAAGTGAAATCAATAATGGGTTTATTGAGTCCTAATTCACTCGTCTACTTAGAAATTTCAAATGAACTAATTTCATCGAATTTTTGTACACTCGAATAATGTTTATTCAACATATATCATTTATATTCGATCAAAAAGACTTGATATGCTTATATTCTTTTATTTCTTAAGAGTTCAAAACTCATAAAAGAAAATACACAGTCTTGGACAAATAAGCTCTGAAGCAACTGAGAAATGAATGATTAATTGGTCGTATAAATTGGCTTACTTAGGTCTTGAAGTAACAACATGCCAAATGATTCTTTCATAAGTATATTTTATATTTCTATACCAGTTCAAAATTAGTTCAATTGTATTACTTAAATGATAAATATTTTCTCAATTATATTAGTTGCACAGATTTATCAAAGTAGATTATATTGATTTGTGTTGCATATATTCTTACATATTGGAAAGTTTAAATGTTATCGTTTCATTTTTTCTGATAAGGCTCCCACTAGCAATTTACGTTTATTAAAATCCTAAGAGAAAACACAAAAATCTTTTGATTTCTCTAATGAGTATTATGATTTGCTTGCCTTAGGATTCTAATCTTGAGTATGCTCAACATACCATAAGCTTGCAAATGTTGGAGAATACTTTATCGGTTTTATCGTATACAACTCCTAACCCATGTAGCTTGTGATAATCTTAATCTTGACCTTGAATTTGTTGAACAAATCAAACGAAAATATTCACTCATACCCATCATTTTGCGAGGACCTAAGTATAATGCAATACCTTTAGTTAGTTCAACAAATACATGCATATATCTTGCCTCATGTAACAATATATCAATAGTACTACACATAACACTCAGGATTGATTTTGGTTATTAACCAAAGAGTATGCAAGTAATATAGTAATACCTCAAAAGTGGGTAAAATAGGCTGATTTAAAAAAAATACCGTTTTTGGATCTATTTGGGCCTATGAAATCTAAAGGGTTTATTAGATCCAATCTAATCAAATATTGTTTTCAAATAAAATTTTATTTTGTTTAAAAGGGGTTTTATTTAATTTATACGGACATATTGTTATAAGTATATAAATTACAATTATATGTATAAAGTTTACGTGCTACATGGCATAGGGTGTACATAATTAATGTGTAAGTATATAGTTGTTGGGATTTACATCTATAACGTATACATTCATCATTTATATTTATGCTGGTTATATAAATATGTCGTGTATATCAAATTTAAATTATATATTTAATAAAATAAATACTTTAAAATATTTTAATGATTTGACCGAGTCAATAAAATAGATCGAAATTGAAAGATCAATAGTGCATTTAAGCGATATTAATGAAAAAGTAAAAAGCATTCAAGTTGAATTAAGGAGAGGAAAATGTGGAAATCTGTGACATTCATTTACTCATTCTTTGGTTTACTATTAAAAAATTATAAATTTATATGTTGATACACATATATAGAATTCAAAACTAATTTGTGCATTAAATTAAATAAATAGTAACGACCCATAAATTAATCGCTTTGTATTTGAATATTTAAATCATTTTTACATATTTAAATAATTGATTTTAATAACCAAATAAATATATTTCAAATATTAACTAATGATATTAAAATCATTTTCAAATTTTATTTATCGTAATAAATCTTAAATAAAAATAGAAAATGTGACCAAAAGTTTTTTTTCGAAAATTTGACTTCTCGACATTTTAAAGTCGTTGAAAACGTTGTAGCACCCCATATTTTTAGTAACATTATTTAGGATATTTAATTATTTAAATAAAATAAAATATGTAAGTTGATTAATGGAAAGGGATTTGTGATAAATAGGATAGTTGTGCTATGTTAATGAGTAAATCAAAACGAGATAACATAAAATAAAATCGGTAAGGTAAAATAGGGAGAAAGATATTCTTATACCCTAAACCCTTAGGAATTTACTTCCACATGTTCATTTCAATTACTAAAATCGATCAAGAGAGGCTGACCATCATTTTTAAGGATAAGAGGAAGAAGGCTAAAGGAAAAGCTAAATCAAAATCAAGTGCACCCAAATCTCAAATCCTTAAACTCAAAAGCTAAGATGAATAATGACTACATCTCTTATTTCTTAAACGTTTTTTATTTTAAGGAAATTCGAATTTATCGTGCATAGTTTAGCCATGATTTTGAAGAATAGAATGGTTATATATTCTTTTTGATGATTTATACTTATTCGTATAGATTTTATGATATGCTTTGATGTGAAAACCGTATTTAATAGCATCCAAATACCTTATGATTTTAGATATAAATCATAGATGATATTATAAAGATGGGTTTTGATTTTAATAATTTTCTGAATTAATGTGGATTTTATATTAATTTTCTAGTGAAGAAAATGATTTATTGGGTTTAAAATAATTTATGGTTAAATTTTATATAATTTGGATCTGAAGCTTATATATGTTAGAAAAAATATTAAATTGGATTTTTTAGGATTTTTGTAAAATTTTACTAAGTGTTTTGATAAATATATAAATTATTTACGGTATAGGACTTAAATGTTTTATATATTTAGAGGACAGAAGGGATATTTTGTAAATAAATTAAAGTGTTTATTTCAAAAAAATTGGCTGTCTTTTAGAAAAGATAATTTGAAACCAATAAGATTTAGACAAACAAGGCAGGTTAGTTAAAAAGGTTACTTAAAAAGGTTAAAAATCAGTTTTGCATGTAAAATGTATGTTTCACCACTTTCGATAACCTACTTTCGATTTAGATGGTTTTTGACTTAGTTCCTCTGTCTCCAACATTATTGAACCTATATGCATGGCATCAAAGACTTGGTGCACGGCGAATTGGAAAGAAGGAGAAATGTACGAGGTCGAAACCAGGGGTTCTATGGGGGTCAAAGCGCTGTTTTGTTTTAAATTGAAAATGCGCCTACTTTGCATTCGAATATATTGCTTTCGACTTGGTTGGCATTTGTCTAGGTCAAATGGTTTAAAGAAATGGCTTTAAAGGGGTTGCACCTTTGTTTTTAAATAACCTCTTTCAACTAGGTCGAAGCCTTAGCTGCCACTTTCTACCTATTGAAGCAATGCTTTCGAAAGGGTTGATTTTTTTTGATAAAAACCCTGCCACTTCTCCAATGCTTTTGGAAGGATGGTTTCGACACCCTCACTTCTTTACTTAGGTTTTGGCTTTCGAAAGAGTTTCTTTCGACCCGGTTGTTTGTGACCCTAAGAGATTTTTGAAGATCAACCCAAAGGTTTCGAAAGAGATGGTTTTGAATGGTTTCGAAAAGTATTTCCACATGTTTTAAAAATTTGAACCCAAATGCTTCCGAAAGGTTAAGGTTTTGATTCCTTTGAAAGGTTTTTAATGAAGGTTTCGAAGGGGTGGTTACCCAATGGTTTCGAAAGGTCAAGCGGAAAGGTTTTTCTAATGGTTACGAAAGGCTATGTTAAAGGTTTTAAAGATAGGATGTCTAAGGTTTTTACCTTTCAAAGGATAAAGTAGTTTAGAGGTTTGAAAGGTTTATGTAAATGGTTTTGAAAGGAATGTTTTAGTCTTTTGGCCTAGATGAAAGAAAAGGTTTATTTGGTTACAAAAGGGATACTTTCAATGGGTTCGAAAGGGGTATATTCAAAGGTTTAAATGTTTTCATTAACCAAGGTTTTAGTAAAGTACGTATAACCTAGCAAGGTGATTTTGAGTAATGCGTAGAGTATATAGTTTCCTCGTTTAAGTTTGGTTTAAGGGTTTTAAATCAATTTGAGATGAAAAGGTTTTCAGGGAAAATTTAAGGGAAGATTGCCTTAAGTAAAATGAACTTAGATATTAGAATACCCAATGGGAGTGGTATAGTGTCGCGCTCAATACATTAACTATTAGCCTTGGCTAATTTAGTCCAAAATTCTAATGTGTAGGGCTTTATCGCAGGTAAGACTAAAATTATGATTACACACAGAAAGAAATATATATTTGCATAAAGATAGGTTTTTGGTGAGCCCGCAAAACCATTAGGATCAGATGACCCTAGAAGATGATAAGTTAGGAACAGACCGTCCAGAAGAGGAGTATTCAACTGATAATTAAGGATAGACCGTCCAGATGAGGAGTGTCTAACAGGTGTTAGAATATTTGATTATATTGTCTGGTAGGCCAGAGTCAGCCAAAGGTTAATAGTTGGCCAAACAAAACTATAATGTTTAGAAAGATAGTCCATTTATTGACTGATGTGTATGTTTACATAATAACGCTTTACAGTTTTGACCAGTTTTGGCTGTAGGATAAAAGTTTGCAAAAGATATGTTTTAAAAGGATATTGGTGAGGGAAAACCCGTTCTGCTACGTGGCGTGGTCTCACGTAATATCAAACAACCGAGATGTATAGTATTGTTCACACCAGGCTTTATGTCTGACTTGAAGTTTATGTTTTTCCCCTTAAACTCTCGGATGCTCAAAATTGATTTGAGTAGGCTGAGAGTTGAGGTTTTACAAGTTTTAGTAGGTTAGGTAATAAAGCTTTCGGAGACGAGCAAGCGGCTGACGGAAGCTGTTTAGGAGTTGTTGTTTTGTTTTATTTTATTACATAGTATTGTATTTAAGACTCTTATGTCTATATAGTACTCTGGTCAAACAAGAGGCATCATCATATGTCACTCTTAGCGTATTTATGAAATAATTATATTTTATCTGAGCTGGGGAAACAATTATGGAATTATGTGATTTTAATATGAAACATAAGTTTTGAAATGTAATCAGTAAAATTTTGTTTTTGGAAATCTTTGATTTTATTTCATATTCAAATGCTTCTGATATTATGGATATCACTAACATAGCCGCATTTAGTCATCGAAAGTTAACACTATGAGTGACTGCAGCATCCGTAGCGCTTAGCTTTGGACCTCTAGATAGGAAATGTTACAACTTGGTATTTTAGCATAGGTTTATGAAAAACTTTAACTAAAAGTGACTTTTGAAAAACATAATCCTAAGGAATTAGAGTAAGATCGGGGTATGGGATAACGCTATACTAATGTATTTGTATTTGCTATACATAAGTATATGTTATATCTTTAGTTTCCTATTTCTCTTAGATTATTCTTCGGTATCTCACAAGGCTTGAATACAGATATGGACGCTAGAAGTGGAAGAGTGAATCTTGGAGGAAGCACCACCACAAATGAAAATGCTAGGCCGAATACCCGGAGAAACCAAGGTCAGGCACAAGCAAGGAACGTTGGTGTCCCTCAAGTGGATATGGGAGCAATGTATCAGTTTTTCATAAATATGATGCAAGCGAGTGTTGCTGCTGGAATGGTTGGATGAAATGCTGGAGTAGGAGTTCAAGAAGCTCCGGTGGTCAACAATTATGCTACCTTGAACAGAGATTAAGCTAGGCTTGGAGGAAAACCCTTTATTGGAACTAAGGATGCTATAGAAGTGGAGAACCAGTTGTTGCATTGTGAGAGGATATTTATAGACATAGGGCTCAATGATAAGCAGAAGAGAAGGCTTGCTTCGAGAAAGCTCGAGGTTTATTTTGTGGAATAGTAGCTGTTTTAGTTGTTAGAAGTAAATATTATGGATGAATGCAGCATCTATAGCGCTTAGTTTTGGGCCTCCAGATACGGGATGTTATAAACGTTGTGCACATTTTCCTGTTACTCATATACACATGCACACACACGCACATATGTCATTTGATAAGATAATCAATGTGTTAAAGTTAATAATCAATTTAGTTTAAGTATAAAACTTAATTTGACATAAAATGCACAAAATATATTAAACAACCTCAAGAAAATAATTAAATAACCTAACCATATCCTAAATAAGCACCTAAAGCATGGTGTAGGTAGACTTAAGAGGGGGTGCATGTGTTCCTACGGTGGTAGAGAGACATGGCTTCCATGTCGCATGACAACATTTATATTACTTAAATGTTTAAGTTGATTTAAATTAATACTCCACTTGTTTGCCTATGAATACCCACCATCTTCACCCATATTACACTTTACCTATTCATATCTATCTTCATTTCTTATCTCTTCATATACATGAATACTTCCATGGCTTTCAAGAGAAATTCCCAAACCAAAAACTGGTGAATAAACTTCCAAAAATCAAGTTAAACTCCATATATTCATCTACAACACCGCTCTACCAAAATAAAGGCCATCTCACCCTCAATATTCCAAGGCCGATGCCCAAAATGAGCCCACCTTTGCCCCCTGTCCAAACCATATTGCACCCCACAAGCACATATTAGGTCCTATTTTGGAGTTAAGGCAAGTTGCTAAGAGTTTAGGCAAGTTTGGTAAAGTTAGTAAGGGTTTTGGTGAGTACAGCTTCCACCTTTCAACTATAGAGTTTAAACTATATCCATGCTCATATGTGTACCAATTAAACGCTTATTCTATAGTTGTAATATGGTTCGGTTGTTGGATTGGTTTGTTTCTTTGAAAATTAGTCACTTCGGAAAGTTAGTAAGTGAATCTTAAGTTATATCTAGTAGTTAAACTGATTTTATAGTAAATAAGTGCTTAATATATGTTATATTACTGTAAATCATGTCGTATGTATGACTCATTCCCATGTTATGTGAAGTTTGGTTGTATTGTAAATGACAGAAGCTTGAATTTTGAACTGCCCGTATAGCGATTGTTGCTATATCGGTACTTTCGAAAAATCACCTTTTATCAAAACAGTTTGGTTTCATTATCATGCTTGAAATTATTCAACAAGTTAAGCAAATTTTTTATTACTGATGTTTCCAGAAGTAATTAATTATTTTAATAAAGATTATTTAATTAATATGGATTAAAGTTAATTAATTAACTTATTAATGGTGTGTTTTGAATTTAACTAATTTCTCAGTCAATGATGTTTTAAATTTAAATAATCATTTTATTTAAAGATGTTTAACGCTAATTAATGTTTTGATAATGATGGTTTAAGATTAACTAATATATTAACTAATGATGTTTTAAAATTAATTAATCCTTTTTAATTAATGACTTTTAAAGGTTAATAAATTGATTTAACCTTAATTAATCTTTCCATAAAATAAGTTTTGTCGGCGTCAAAATTGACCACCAACACCCAATTGCAAGTGAAAACACCAATATCCAGTCAAAGATCACAGATAGAGTATATGTAGAAAATATAATATGAAGAATAATCAAAATTAAAATAAAAGCAGTAAAAGAGAAGATTTATAGTGTTTCGGCTAACTCCGGCTTACGTCCACTATAGATAAATCCTTTTATTATCAGAAATTCGGTTACAGTTACAATCCAGAATTCCTGGGATAAAAATATTAGAATACCTTAGAGTTGTAGATGAAAAGAAAAAGAAAAAAAAGAAGCTCCACTTTTCTGAAGCACACCTATTATATTTATAGGCAAAACTCCAACTATATGGCCTCCTTCTACATGGGCCCACCATAGCGACCGTCGAGCCCAACTCGTCCATCTAGTCGATCTGAAGTAGATAACATGCCGACCCGAAGCGACCTTGACGCTGACACGTAGTAACCTTGATGATGAAGCAAAGTAAGCTTGTGGTCGACCCGAAGTAGCTCCAATATGTCGACTTGATGCAACCAAACCCTTGCCGACCCGAAGCCCAAGCAATGCCAACCCGAAGCCCAAGCAATGCCGACCCGAAGCCAAACTAATGCTGACCCGAAGTAGCTTTAATATGTCGACCTGATGCAACTTCTCCTCAACATCGACACAAATCCATATGCTGACCCGAAGTACTCAACATGCCGACCTGAAGTATTTCCAACAATGACCCGATGTGAATGCCAAACCAACCAAACATGCCGACCCGAAGTATTTTCAACACCGACCCCAAGCAAATATGTCAACCCAAGGTAGTTCTCATAGCCAACCCAAAGCTGACCAACTACCGACCCAAAGTAAATGCTTTCCTGACCCAAAGCAATCCCTTCAGCGACTCGAAGTAAACCCTAAGAAACTCATCTGTTGCCAAAATCCACATTCCAAGTACCCAACGTCGTTTATCCATCAACCATGCTTAAACCCGGTTTCATATTCATAATTATTATCCGCAATCGATTGTCCATCCATTCATTTAAACCAAGTCTATGATATTCTAGCCTTGATAATTGTGATGTCGATTGGGTTAAATCCACCTGTATATTGCCTTTCCCAAAAGGCGAGTTAACACTTTGCCCACTAAAACATGCCTTGCGATAGGAAGGAGTGTTTTCTTTTTCCATAAGCCAGATGTTCAAACTATGTGGATAACGTGCGAGGAGATCAATGATCTTGCCTGATTGTTAATAACGATCGTTCGGGATCATGTGCCATTCGAGGCGAAATGTGATCGTTCGAGACCGGGTGCCGTTTGAGGCGAAATGTGATCGTACGAGATCGAACGGCGTTTGAGGCAAAATGTGACAGTTCGAGGTTGGGTGCCTTACGAGGCGAAATATAACCGTTCGAGGTCGGGTCGGACACATGCATGGATCTTTGTACATGCTTACTACTAGAAGTTGGCTGCCTACCTCAAGAGGAAATGTAAATATTCGAGCTCGGGTATCGTTAGAGGCGAAATGTGACTGTTCGAGGTCGGATGCAATTCAAGGCAAAATGTGACTGTTCGAAGTCGGGTGCTGTTTGAGGCGAGATGTGACCATTGGAGTTCGGGTGTCGTTCGAGGCGAGATGTGATAGTTCAAGGTCGGGTGTGGTTCGAGGCCTGATTGACCGTTCAAGGTCGGGTGGCGTTCGAGGCGAGATGTGACGTTTCGAGGTCGGGTGCCGTTCGGGGCAAGATGCGACCATTCGAGGACGGGTGCCGTTCAAGGCGAGATGTGATCGTTCGAGGCCTGGTGCCGTTCGAGGTGAGATGTGATCGTTGGAGGTTAGGTGTCGTTTGAGGCGAGATGTGACCGTTCGAGGTCAAGCGCCATTCGAGGCTAAATATGAGTGTTTGAATGGGACTCGGAATTATTAATGTCAGATTTCACATTCAAATGAATCTTGTAATTGAAATATCCAACTAACAAAATCAAGTCTAGATACAAAGAAGAGAAATAAAAGAAAAAACTAAAACATCAAAAAGGCATGCATCTCCGGGTGTGATGGCTCATCATCATCTCAGAGCATGTCTGGGGTCTGTTCGCGATACCGTACATATGTAAGTGACTTTGCCATTTTATTCTGGAGTTTTTTACCTATTCTTTTCCATTTTGATCAACTGATGACAAGTTGACGCCTCAATCTAGGGCCGTTTTCGTTAATGCGGATGGGGGTCGCTCCTGTTCCACCGTCAATGCTCGCCTTTTTATGTATTGTAATAGCTCGTTGTTTCAAATATGTCCCTCAATCTCATCCTTTGAGTGCCTGCAATCATTTGTACCACGGCTGCTTAGCATATGGAAAAGGCAATATTTGTCCGATTTCCTTTCATTACTAGTGCGCTCCCTCCTAATTGGCCATTAATGGGGAATCTGCCCCTAGTGTCGAGATATATATGTTCTAAGGTTTTGGTCAATTCCATGTAAGAGGTGAATCTCGGTTCCTTTTGTGCCGCGTAACGATCCATAAATTTGCAATAATTAAAATTGTTAATTTAATAAGATTTTGAAATTTAATATTAATGAAAATAAAAAATTTATGAATTATTAATAAAAGTTGTGATACAATAATGAAAATAACTAAGGGGAAACATAACAGGGGTTAATTAAAGTTAATAATTAATGAATTTGAATGAAATTCCAATTAAATAAAATAATTTAAATGTTATGACTTAGTTATAATGGCAATATAAGTAAAACAAGCGTAATGATTGAATTAATGAAATAATACAGTGTTAATGGTAAGTAATAAACTTTTAAATGTAAGAAATGTAAATAGGTGACAATTAATATATGTTATTTATTTATTTAGAGTGTTAAATGAAATTGGTAATTTAATTTCAGTTTAAAGCAATAATGTTAATTTTATCTATTTGGTAATAATGGATTTATAACGGGAATGAAAGGTAAGAATGATAATGCAAGTTAATAAATAAATATTTAATTTAGTGCAATCCCAATTATAGGAAACAAATTTTAAAGTAAAGTTGATTGAAATTAGCACATTTGGGAAATATTAATGTGCCAAGATATAGCCAAGGCTAATTAAAGTTAATAACTTATGAATTGAATGAAAGGCCAATTAATGAAAATAAATGATAACTTTGATTTGTAAGTAATAAAATCCTATTTATGAGACAAAAGGTTAACGGTAATGATTTAGTATGTTACCTATTTATTAGCTTGTTAAACGGAAAATTAAATTAAATTTTCATAAATGTAAATAAATGTTATGTTAATGTGAAATGAAATCCCAATATAGGAAGCAATGCAAATGTTATATTTGGCTAAATTTCAATAAAAGTGGAAATTTTTGTTAATGCACAATTGCAAGATTTTAATTGATTTTATTTAGTAAATTGGGAAATAAATTTTAATAAATATAATTAAATATTTTGTTAGTGTAAATTATGATAATATTTGAAAGTAATGTCCATTCCATCTATAATATGACTATTGGTTGATTTAAAGTATAGAAAGTAAGATTTATTAATTTGATTGAAGTGCAAAATTCAATAATTGAATTAATTGCAAATAAATGAAATTAAACATTTAATTATTACGTTTATAGAAATTTAAATGAAATCTGAGAATATTAAGATAATAGATTTTGAATCCAATGTTAATTTCATCCGTTTGATAAAAAAATTGGATAATAGAATGAAAAGTAAAGTACATAGAATTATTGGAAATTTAATTTATAATTTTGAAATAAATGAAATTGAGGTTAATACCGAAATTGATAAATTTATCAAATCTAAATTGATATTTAAATTTGTTTAAATTGTTGTAAATGATTAAGAAAGTTAAAATTGATGGGATTGTCGATTATAGAATTGAAATCAAAAATTTGATTTAATTTATTTATTTTTAATTTATTTAAAGCCATTTTGGCCACTGACTCGGATTTGGACGAAACTAGTTTCATCGGATCCGTATCGGTGAATTATTGTAGGATTTCAAGTTTCGTAACGATCGAACTTGTCGTTTGATCATACGGACTCGAAACGCCTTGAAATCAACGAAATTGAAATCAATTTGAAAATATTGATTTTAGCATAACTTCTTCATACGATGGAATTTGGACTTGAAACCTATTCCATCGCATTTAAAATATTTAAAAGTATCTATTGTGATATATGGGTTGACCCAATTTCGTTCCGGAGTCAGAACGGGCTTTTCGGGCCATTTTAACGTTCAACGGGTATATCCAATCGATCCGATCCATTCTATTTCATCTTCGTCTATAAATACCCTGTTATAAACTCTAGCCTCCCTCTATTTCTCATTGTCTGTACGTACAATTCCTCCTCATCTCCTCATTTCAATGGCAGATAATTTCAAATACAATTGCAATGCAAAATCAAATTGAAATTGAAATTTCAAACTCCTTGCTTTGCCAAAAAAGAAATTTCAAACTCCTCAAAAAAATTCAGAAAAATTATATGTCGAAACTCTCGATGTACGCATCTCAGATCTGTTATTCATTTTTGAATTCGAATCATTGTTTGATCAGAAAAGGATGGGGAAGCTCGGTCATCCGTTGCTAGGGTTTCCTAGTAGACAGTGGATCTTCAATTCGAGGGCGATTGGGGGACAAGGTCTGATGGAGATTGCCAAGGCATGTCGATCAGTAGGTTTAATTGGGTCTCTGGTGGTCGTAACACACCGTAATCGGCTATGCATCGTTGTGGCAACGCTGCCGTTATGGGCAACTTCGAGTGGCCGCGGTAAGTCAGGGGGGTCGGCCTGGGGTGTGGGGCGCAACGGCGGTCTTAGATCGAGGCGAAAGGCGGCGTGGTGGCCAGCGTTTCTCGATGAAGGAGGTGGCTTGGTGAATGTCGCGTGCGACTGGGAGATGTGAAATTGGGTAGGGAACAAGCAGGCGCTGACGTGTCGAATCCTATCTGGTTCGATTTTTTTATATTTTATTTTCCTTATATTAAATCGTGAAATCTTCTAATAACTATAACTTTCTCACACGAGGTAGAATTTACGCATGGGTTTTTGCGTTGGGACCGTAATAATATTTCGGATATTTTGGCACTGGTTTGGGCAGATTTGGAGATTGTTCAATTTTTGGGTTTAAATTGGATTTAAATTCAATTTAAATTCAAAAGGTGAGTGTTTTAACCCACTCACAACTTCTAAAATTTCTTATGTTCATTAAATTTAATTTATGTTATGATTTTGAATTTATTTATGACCGTTTGTATATTTTTAAATCATCATCTTAGTTAATTGCATTTATTTAAATTAAATTGTTATTTAATTTATTTTGCATATAAACCACCAGTTGGATAGATTTTTTAATTTATTATTGAATATAAACTGTCAGTAATTGCCTGTTATTTATTATATGCTCTATATTGATATTATTGTTTAAATTGGATGATGATTGTAATAAATGGCTGATGATTGATATTGGATAAATGGATGTTGTATTTTATATTGTTTTAAATCGCAAATTGTTATGCACTCTATTTCATTCGGGATTGCGGTTTGAAATGATATATAACCGTATTTTTATTTTAAATTATGGATTGAAATGATAAATATCTGTATCACTTGACCATAGGATAGAAAATTATATACAGACACCGTCGGTCTATATATATAAATATTTTGAAATGATTTCTATGGTTTTGGAGAGAAATATATGGTTTAATAAATATTAAATTTTGATATTATATATATATTATTTTATGTATATATTTAAATTCTTGAATTTAAGCTATGTATAAATTTGTGTGATAAAAATTAGTTTATTCATGGAGTTTGATTATTTTATATTATATGGTTAAGTACCTGTTTGAGATATTGTATATATAGAGTTTTAATGACTTAAATAAAAATTAAGTTGGAAGATCAATATGAATTTGGTTTAATTTGAATTAGTTAAGAATTTTACTCGAATAAATTTGATTTGAAATTTAATTAAAATTGAGATTTAAAGGGTGGAATTCTTATAACGTGATTTGGCTTAGACTGATTTAAATGAATATAAAGTTGATTTAAATGAATATATCAGGTTAATTAAATTGAAAGAATATCTAGTTGTTTGAAGTTAAAGGTTTTACTTAAATGATATTGGATTTATTAAGTAACATTTCAAATCTAAATAATAGTAATTGAAATTTATATATATGGAATTATCAAAGAATTAGTTTGAAATGGTGGAATATTTAAAGCTTAGAAATATATGGAAATTTGAAATGGTTCATTTGGATGTTCAAATTGGAATTTGGAATTTATTAGTGAAATTTAAGAAGCTATTTTATTATATAAAGTAATTTAATATTTCGACCATTTAAGTATTAGAAGTTATATTTCAATGCTATGGGGTTCAAGGTATATAGATCTGAAAGTACTATGATTTTGGAAAAAGGATATTTTGAAATAAAAATGATATCATATTGATTTGGGTTTTAAAACGGAAATGATATCGTATTTATATGGTTTTGAAATGGATATTATATTCTGGTTTTTAAGAATAATTATTTTGAAAATGATCGCGGTGTTATAATAACGTTTGGTTGTTGAAGAGACCGGGATCAGAAGTTGTCATGCACTCTGCCAACTCCGAAAACCACTTTAACAACCGTGTACGCGGTGGAGATTCCAGAATGAAGTAGGATGGTGGCGACATTCTATTAAGGTATATACCTGGACCCAACTCCCATGAGTTGGCATAAGGTGGCTAAAACAGGAGCGATCTCGGGCCAAGGAGGTAGCCCCTCTTATCGGACACATCCCTTCGATATTATACTCTGACATTTGGATTGATTCGGTGGCCACTTTTGATTTTTTTTGACTTGGGGGTGTGGCTCGAGGTGGGCGGTAGCTGCGCGCTACGCGTTACCACCAGCCCGTGTGCATAATTGGTATATCTACCCTGGCATTTTTCTAGTTGTGCCATGTCACCTACCCTACCGCGTCTTGTACGAGTTTGGTTTTCTCCCATTGCCCGTGTGATATCCTCTGGTGGCTTCTCGGTTAGGAGGGACTATGATATTGGATGGACTACTGGGACTATTACGTGTTAAAAGGAATATTGGGTCACTCCTTGATGCTATTTAAAAGTATGTTTATTTTACTATTGACATTATTATAATAGCGAAATATTACTACATAGTAAATAGTTTAACGGATCCTTAGGAGATGTGAATCCTGAGCATCTCTTAAGTTACTGCACTCACGTTTGACACTGGATAGGAGATGTCAAATCCCGTAAACATCTCTGACGCCATTCCACTCATATTTTACCGTTGATTTAACTTACATAAGGTCTTTTAGTTCTGACTCGAGTGTTTTGTCTTTTTAATTCGCTCGGGTCAGCCTGAGCATTTCAGGATTTGAAGACCTTACTTCTGGAGGACGAAGACGAAGATTTTATTACTATTATATATTGTATTAGTCCACTGCATCACATTTGTTCAGCTGCATTATTATTTGATTTTCTGGTATGTGTAACTCTGATATGTATTATATAAATAAAATCAAATATTTTGTAAACAGCTTCATGAACTGTTTATTTGATTATTATATTTTATCATTCCGCTGCAAGATTCTGTTTTGATTCATTTCTTTCTCTACTTTTTCTTATTTACACCATAACAATCCGCCCTCCTGTATGGTTTAAGTCTGACGTGTGCGGTTTATCGTCGGATTTAAAACGTATGAAAAGGCGGGACGTTACATGCCGCTTCAGTCCATCAAAGCTATTCTTGGCTCTTCGTTTTCCATTATCCTTGTTTGAATCTTTCCCAGGCGAAACTCCGCCTTTGACTACGTAAACCTCAACTTCCTCCTTATCAGTTTTTTCATTGTCCTGTCGTACAAAACTTTCTACTTCATGGTAAAACTCTCCTAAATCTATAGGTGGGTCCCGTGTTAGTGAATCCTTGAATTCCAAGCCATCAGCAATGCCAAATACATGTGCCATCAAGACGATGGATGGATCTGGACAATCCACCGATGTCGCTGTAGCATTAAATCATGTTAAAAAACTCTTCGGGCACTCTTCGCTCCTCTGCTTCAATGTTGCCAAACTCAACACATTATTGGGTCTTGAGATGCGAACTCTAAACTGCCTCATTAACCTTTCGATCAATTCTATCCACGTTCCAATAGAGCCACTTTCCAATTGTCTGAACCATAGTACTGATATATCCATCAAATACAAAGGGAAACACTGTGCCATGACCTCCTCCGACGCCCCTAGTACTTCTATGTGTCTCATTTACCTTGTCAGATGAACAGCGGGATCCATCCTTCCATCATATGTCGATGGATTCCTAGCTTGCCTAATTATAGGAGCGAAGGGGTTCTTATTCACATCCTCTAAATCTCTATTCACCAATCCTCCTCTCATTGCTCATTTGACAATTTCCACTAACCTGTTATTATCACCAAGTGGTAGTCTTTATCTGTTGTCTCAATCCTGCCCCTCAAGTTCATGAGGGAATCCTAAAATATGTTCTTCTGGGTGAGCATTCATTTCCTATCAAAACCAAACTGCACAGGACCGCCTGGTATCCTACTTGGGATTGAGCCAATATGATCTAGGGGCTTGCCCCTAGTTCAGGGGTTGTTCCTGATGACTCCACTCTATCTCGTATCCCGGTTGCTCTGTTTCCTTGGTTTTGATTCTAGACTTCCTCTGCTCCTGCTACTCTGAATTCGCGATCCACATTTCCACTATTTCCTACTGCTCCATTCCCTTGGTTTTGCACTCCATCTTGTCCAATCTATTGGAGTAGGTTCTACATCATATCCTCATGCCTTCTCATCGTTTCCATCTCGTCTCTTGTAATATAATTATGGTCTGATTAGCTCCCAAGGAAGCCTCCCGACTTCCATTATGATAGCTCCTTTTTGTTCTTTGTCTTCTTGTTGATTGCCTAGCCAGAGCTTCCTAAATCTAAATTCCTAAGCTTTCAAATCCAAGGTCCAAACTTCCAAATCCCTGATTGCTAGCTTTCTCAGCGAAACCACCAAAATGTTGGCGTCAAAATTGACCACCAACACCCAATTGCAAGTGAAAGCACCAATATTCAGTAACAAATCACATATAGAGTATATGTAGAGAATATAATATGAAGAATAATCAAAATTAAAATGAAAGCAGTAAAACAGAGAAGATTTATAGAGGTTTGGCTGACTCCGACCTACATCCACTTTAGAAAAATCCTATTTATTATCAGAAATTTGGTTACAATTATAATCCAGAATTTCCGGGATACAAATGGTAGAGTAGCCTTTGAGTAGAAGACAAAGAGAAACAAAAATGAAGAAGCCTTCCTTTTCTGAAGCCACAACTGCTGTATTTAAAAACTCCGCCTATAGGGCCTCCTTACCTACATGGGACCATCATAACGACCGTTGAGCCCAACTCCATATATGTCGATATGATGTAGACAACATGTTGACTCAAAGCGACTTTGATGTTGACCCGAAGTAACCTTAATGATGACCCAAAGTAAGCTTGTGGCTGACCCGAAGTTGCTCCAATATGCCAACCTGATGCAACCAAACCCTTGTAAGCCAGAAGTCCAAGCAACGCCGACCTGAAGTAGCTTCAATATACCTTATGCAACCTCTCCTCAACATCGACCCAAAGCCATATGTCGACCCGAAATACTCAACATGCAGACCCGCAATATTTACAACACTGACCCAAAGTGAATGTCGACACGAAGTATTTCTAACACCAACCCCAAGCAATGCCGACCCCAAGTAAATATGTCGACCTAAGGTTGTTCCTATAGCTGACCCAAAGCTGACCAACTGTTGACCCAAAGTAAATGCTTTCCTGACCCAAAGCAATCCCTTCAGTAGCTCGATGTAAACCCTAAGCAACTCATCTCTTTCCAAAATCCATATTTCAGGTATCCGACATCGCTTATTCATCAACCATGCTTAATCCTGGTTTAATATTCATATTTACTATCAGTAATCGATTGTCCATCCATCCATCTGAACCAAGTCTATGATATTCCAGCCGTGATAATTGTGAAGTCTATTGGGTTAAATTTGCCTATATATTGCCTTGCCCAAAATGCGGGTTAACAAGTTTTAAATTAATTATTCACTTTTACATAGTGATATTAAATTATTATTTAATTTAATTAATTATATTATTAATTAATTATGTTTTAAAGGAGATTTACCCTTTAATTTAAGGGCTATTGAAGTAAATTAATTAACTAGTTAACAAAGTTTTAAAGTTAATTAATCAATGCAATAAGGATTTTTTTAAATTGTTAAATCCTTTTTAATGACGTTTCAAAGTTAATAAATTCTTTAACAAAGTGTTTTAAAGCTAATACTTGTAAAGTAAAGCCATGTACGAATTTGGTTTTTTTTTTAAGAAAAGTTTGAATTGCTTATGGAAATGAATTAATTTCAACAAAGTGACTCACTTATATGGAAACGATTTATTTTATAGCACTAAACATCAAAGAAATAGACTTGTCACTATTTTAAAAGTTAAGAATAATAATGGGACATGACTTTGAGGTAACACTACTTTGACTTGTCTGATATTAATGTTTCTTAAGAAATAGTACGAAGTTGAGTTCGATGAGTGGTGGTAAGTATACAAGACTTAATTTTCATATACGATCATTTTATATCCTCAACAGTTGGTTTCTCAGCTATCGGTTACTTCAACTTCCTGATTATCCTCACACTAAGATGATTTGTTGCTCCATTGAGCATTGTTATCCTTTATTCGTAAATTATCGAACCCAAAGCATGTAAGGGCCTTCGACTATATGGGGTTGCTCCCATTTGGGTATTTTCACATCTTAGCTAGATCGGATTCGTTTGTAGATTAAGATGTGAAATATTCAGATTCTCGGTAAGGTTTGAGTAGGTTCAGCTGGTACATTTTCAAGAAGTGTCAAGGAGTAAATGAGCTTCTTAAAAGTATATTACAAGAGGTATACTTCTAGGGAGGTACATCTTCCTAGCCATTTTTTGGAGATTTTCCATTTATTATTTGATTCAAATCTTTAAATTTATTTCCTTATTTGCACTGGAAAGAGTCAACAGCTCTTCGTGGTGTTTAATTATTTATCCATCCTTTACATTTGGATGTTGATTTATGTGGAAGTAAACTCGTTCCGTGTTCATCGGCATGGTCTCACATGTATGTATTTAATTTCACACCTATTATTTAAAAAATTTACTCATACCAGACATATTGTCTAACCCGAGTTATATGTTTTCCCTAAACTCTCAGATGCTTGTTTTATTTGAGTAGTCCAAGAGTAGCAGGTCTTTATTAGGCTCTTTTGAGGATGGCGTTCGAGCAAGAGGCTTTCATTTTCTTAGTTATCCATTCCGTTGTATTATCTTGTTTGTGTAAGTGTATTTTGTTTCAGCAGATGTAAAAGTAGGATGCTATAAGTACCTAAGTTGATTTGTAGTACTTTTACGTAACTCTAATAATTCCCCATTAAGTGGTAACCTGGTATGTTATTGGCTATTATGTTTTATTTATAAGTTTTGTTGTAAGGTTTTCAATTCTATTCTCCATTTCACCCAATGAAGATTCATCTTTCTGATGCTTCGGCAATGGCACATGAACACCAAGGATGTGTTCAGTGTCGTTCCTAGAGGTCAGAAAGGTGTGTCATCACAGTTGGTACAGAGCTTCGATTGAGCGAACACCTTAGCCTGAATTGTGGTATAACTCATTAGAGGTAAGGTAAGTAGAGCCCTAGAATGAGTTAATTTTGAGAGAGCGTTTCCTTTTCACCCTTAAAAGTGTAGTTTTAAATCCTTTGTTGTAGTTTCCCTTTATATCATCTTTGACCCTATCATTGTATTCTAATGGTGCCAGTTACATATCCAGGATATTGAAAATGAGTACAAGAGGAAGAAGAGGGAGAGGATCTAGAACCAGTATGGCTACAAATGAAAGAACTCCTAAAAATGGTCCAGTTGTAGAGTCGATAGTAGAAGCAGTGGTGCAAGTTCAACTGCCTCAGAACTTTGCGACCTTGTGCAAGAATTAAACTGCTTTAGATGGTAAGCCTTTCTATGGAACTAAAGATAGTTTGGGAATTCAGATATGGCTCCGCTCTTGTGAAAGTATATTTGAGGATCTTCGGTTGGGAGATGCTACAAATAGCTTGTTGGCATCACGTCAACTTCAATAAGCAACAATGTTTTGGTGGGATTCAGTCATCATGTATACACCAAAAGAAGATTTCTCTTGGGTGTAGTTTAAAGAGGTTTTTGAATCTTAGTTTATCCCAGAGGCAAGGAGGACCCAAATGTTCATAAGTTTTATGGATTTAAAATACAGTGAGATAATGGTGGCACGGTATGAGCAAAGGTTCAATGCATTGTCCCCCTTTGGACCAGGATTGATTAATACGCCACTGAAATAGAATGAAATGTTCCTGAAAGAAATGCGACCTAAATTTCATCGAGAAATAACCAATCATCTCAATGGTACCTTTAACAATCATATTAGTATGGCTTTAAGATTTGAAGCTCTTGATATTGAGCAAGTAGTTTAGAAAGGAGTGGTGCCAGCAGTTAATGCCCAACCTTTATCAGTGATACTTGTTGCTAGCAAGTCATTTCTTAAGCGTAAAGGGAAGAAGAAGGTTAGGAAAGAAACTTGGAGGTTGGCTTGCAGCATAGAACAAGCAATTAGACTTGACCAAGATCCTTTGTTATAAGTACAACCAAATGCGCCACTTTGCAAATCAGTGCCTGAACCTGGCTAATGGACCACTTTGCTACAGTTGCAACAAAACATGGATATATGAAGAACCGGTGTCCTTTTCCAAAGAAGGGATCATAGGGACAAGCTTCTACTATTGAGGAAATAACATCTACTTCTACGGATCCAAAAGGTAAGTATGTGTTGCAAGGTATATTATCCATTTTCAATATTCCTGTTAGTATTATTCGACATCTGTGTATCCCATATTTTCATTTCATCGGATCAAGTTGATAAGTTTAACCTCAAACCCATTCTTTTAGACAATTCTCTTTGTGTGTCAAACCAAACTAGGGGTTCGACAAATCTTTATATCATATGTCTGAAAGTGCCTATTTCTTATTGAGATTGGCACTTCTTGTTCGACTTATTCATTCTTGGGTTCTTGGGTTTTGGATTACTTTTGGGGATGCATTGGTTATAAAATTTCAATGACCTACTAGATTGTTGTAAGAATCATTGTGATAAAAGGTGTAGTATGCAAAAGCATTGATATCTATTATGGAGATCCTAATAATTGTATGTGTAGTTTTCTTTATTCCCTCAAAGTAACCATAGAGGAGATAAAGAATATTCCCATTATTCGGGATTTCAAGGATATTTTTGAGGAAGTGCAAGGTTTACCTCCTCACCGAGAAGTAAAGTTCAATATTGATTTCATTGCAGGAACCATACCTATTATACAACCTCCTCGAAGGTTGGCTCCGAAGGAAATGAGAAAATTAGAGAAGCAGACATTTGATTTATTGTAGAAGGGCTTGATCAGACCTAGCACATCGAGTTGGGGATCACCAATAGTGCTCGTTACCAAGGAGGATGGTTCTCTTATATTATATATAGATTAAGAGTTGAACAACAAGACTATCAAGAATAAGTATCCTTTACCTAGGACTGACGATATTTTGACAAGCTCCACGGAGCTCAAATATTATCTCAATTGGATCTTGCAACTTGTTTTCACCAGTTAAGGGTAGTAGAAGAGAATGTACACTTAACAGCTTTTCGTACCCTTGATAGTTTTTACAAGTGGTTAGTCATACCGTTTGGATTGGCTAATGCACCTACTTATTTCATGGATTTGATGAATAGAGTGTTTTGGGATTTTCTTAACAAGTTTGTTCTAGTCTTCATTGATGACGTCCTTATTTATTCTAAAACGAAGGAAGAACATAAGTACAATCTTCATATTATCCTAAGTACTTTAAGAAGTCATGTTTTAACAAAGTTTTCTAAATGCCATTTCTAAAAATCCCAAGTTAGATTTCCGGGGTATGTAATTTCGGGAGAAGGCATATCAGTGAACCTACCTAAATTAGTTTTGGTTCAAGATTGAAAGAAACCTGAAAATGCATTGGAGATCAAAAGTTTCTTAGGATTGGCTGGTTTTTATAGAAGGTTCATTAAAGATTTCTCAAAGATTGCTTCTCATCTAATAAAGCTAATAAAGAAGGATGATAAGCTTGTTTGGACATCCAAGTGCAATCAAGCATTCAATACGTTAAAGGAGAAACTGACAAGTGCTCCCATTTCAACTTTTCTAAATGTGATTAAAGGATTAACAGTTTAAACGGATGCTGGTAGGACCAGATTGGGAGAAGTTTTGATGTAGAATGGTAAAGTAATAGCGTATGCCATTTGATGTTTGAAACCTCATGAGAAGAATTACGCTACGCACGATCTGGAGCTATTGGTAGTTTTCTTCGCATTGAAGGCATAAAGGCACTATCTTTAGGTGCAAAGTTTGAGTTATATATAGATTACAAGTCATTAAATTATCTTTTTACCCAAAAGGACTTGAACTTAAGGTAGCAAAGATGACTGGGATTTCTCGCGTTGTATGACCTAGAAATTCTTTATAACCAAGGGAAAGAAAATTTCGTTGTAGATGCGTAAAGTAGGAATGCGGTGAAGATTGCAAATTTTGAAGTTAAGCCATCATTAATGGAGAGGATTGCATATTTCCAAGTATAAGACCTTATTTTAGCTCGGTTTAAGATGGAAGTTGAAGACAGAACTATCTCTAGTTTCCCTATAGACTCTCGAGGCATCTTGAGAATGAATGAACTGATTTGCATACCAGTTGTTAATGGAATTAGACAAGATGTGCTGAGAGAGTGCCATTGATCAAGGTTATCTATCCATCCAAGAGTGAACATAATGTTTCAAAACATGAAGAAGACCTTTTGGTGGAAAGGGACGAAGAGAGGCATTTCAATCTTTGTGGGCCGGCCTGCGAATTGTCAACAGGTCAAAAGTGACCAGTAGAAGACTGCTGGGTTGCTATAACCATTGGAGATACCGAATTGGAAGTGGGACCCAGTATCCATGGACTTTATTGATAGTTTTCCAAAAATGAGAAGATGTAATGAAGGCATTTTGGTAATTGTAGATTGATTAACAAAGAGCACCCACTTTGTTCCGGTAAAGTCAACAAGAACTGCAGCATCTTTGGAAGGGATTTATTTAAGGGACGTTGTTCAAGGAATTCCAGTAAGTATAGTTAGTGATCGAGATCCCAGCTTCACTAGTCGACTTGGGGAGCATTGTAAGCCACTTTAGGGATAGAGTTGACTTTGAGCACGACCAATCACCCGTTGACAGATGGACAAACCGAAAGGGTGAACCGAATTTTGGAGGATCTCTTGAGAGCATGCAGTTTGGATTTTGGATATTCTTGGTAAAATCATCTGCGTTTTGCAGAGTTCTCTTATAATAATAGTTAACAAGCTAGCATTGGCATGGAATCCTACGAGGCTTTATATGGACGACCATGTAAATCACCTTCATGTTGGGTTGAGACTGGAGACCAACTAATTCTTAGACCAGAAATAATTCGAGAAGCACAAGTTGCTAGGTCAAGGAAAGGATAAAAAGCCCAATAACGATAGAAAATTTATGCTTTAACAGAGAACAGACCTAGAGTTTGCAATCGAGGATATTTGTGAAAGTTTCACCAATTAAAGGAGTTGTAAGATTCAAAGAGCGGGATAGCTAGCACCCACATTCATTGGACCATTTAGAATCTTTGAGAGAATTGGATTATTGACCTATATAGTAGAATAGTCGGAAAGATTGTCAGAAGTTCATAATGTCTTTCATGTATGTCATTTGAGAAAGCATGTCCACGATCCAACTTTGATTGTTGAAACGTCTGTTTAAAAAGACTTGGAAATATAACCAAATTTGACAACCAATTCATATTATATATCGGGATGATATGAGATTAAGGAACAAGGTGGTGAACTTGTGAAGGTTCACTGGAGTGATGATCCCCGCGATTGTGCTTGGGAGACTGAGGATCATATTAGATAAACTTACCCTAATGTATTGTTAGGTTAGTTGTTTGTTGTTTGAAAGCGTTATGTATGTTCGTTTATGGAATAATTGACGTGCATTGTTACATGAATTTATTAGTATAATATATACCTTTTGGAGTGTCTTTTTGTGTAGTAATTTCGGGGATGAAATTCTCCTAAAGGAGGAGAGTGCAACGTCCCGTAAATTAATCGCTTTGAATCATTTTAAATATTTCATTAATGGATTTTAATAACCAAATAAACAAATTTTAAATATTAACTAATTATATTAAACTCATTTTAAAAAAATTACCAAGATAATTAGTTCAAATAAAAATAGAATGTGACCGAAAAACGTTTTCTGAAATTTCGACTTTTCAGCCTCGGAAAGTCATCGAAAATGTTATGCACATTTTTGTATTACTCATATATACATGCATACACATGCACATATATTATGTGATAATCAATGTGTTAAAGTTAACAACCAAGCTTAGTTTAAATATAAAACTTGATTTGACATAAAATGCACAAAATATATTAAATAACCTTAGAAAGTTAATTATATAACCTAACCATTTCCTAAATAAGTACGTTAACCATGGTGTTGGTGGACCTAAGGGAGGTGCGTGTTTGTCTATGGTGATGGAGAGGCATGGTTTTCATGACAACATTTATATTATTTAAATGTTTAAGTTAATATAAATTTATACTCCACTTTTTTACCTATAAATACCCACCATCTCCACACATTTTGCACTTTACATACTCATTTCTATCCTCATTTCTTATCACTTCATATACATGAATACTTCCATGGCTTCCAAGAGAAATTCCGAAGCCAAAAACTAGTGAATACACTTCCAAAGTAAAGTTAAACTCCATATATTCATTTAGAAACACCCTCTACCAAACAAAGGCCATCTCCACCTCAAAACACCAAGGCTAATGCCCAGGCCGAGCCTATCTATGCCCATGGCCAATCCATGTTGCACCCTACAAGCCCAAACAGGGTCCTATTTTGGAGTTAAGGCAAGTTGCTAAGAGTTTAGGCAAGTTCGGTAAAGTTAGTAAGCATTTTGGTGAGTGAAGCTTCCACCTTTGAACCGTAAATTTTAAACTACATTCATGTGCATAGTTGTAGCTATTGAATGCTTATTCTATAGTTATAATAATGTGGTTTGGTTGTTGGATTGGTTTATTCTTTGAAAATTAGCCGCTTCAGAAAGTTAGTAAGCGAATCTTAAGTTGTATGAAAATCTGGTAGTTAAACTAATTTCATTGTAAATAAACGCTTGATATATGTTGTATTATTGTAAATCATCACGTATGTATGCTCATTCCCTTGCTACATGATGTTTGATTGTATTACAAATGACATATGCTTGAGTACTAAAATGTCTATATAGCGATAGTCATTATATTGGCACTTTCAGAAAATCATTTTTATCGAAACCGTTTTGTTTCATTATCGTGTCTGGAATTTTTTTACAGGTTAAGCAAGTTTTTTAATTAATGATGTTTTCAAAAATAATTAATTATTTCAATAATTATTATTCAATTTAATTAATTATTTAATTAAATTGAGTTAAAGTAACGATGTGTTTTGAATTTAACTAATTTCTTAGTTAATGATGTTTTAAATTTAACTAATCGTTTTATTTAATGATGTTTAATCTTTTGATAAACATGGATTAAGATTTATTAATTTATTTATTAACGATGTTTTTAAAATTAATTAATCCATCTTAATTAATAACTTTTGAAGGTTAATAAATCTTTTTAACCTTAATTAGTATTTCCTTAAATAAAGTTTTGATTTAATTAATCACTTTTAAATAATGATATTTAATTATTATTTAATTTATTTAATGAATTATGCTTTTAGTTAATTGAATTAACGTTGCTTTAAAGGAGATTTACCCTTTTTATTAAAGGTTTTATTGAAGTAAATTAATTAACTAGTTAACAAAGTTTTAAAGATAATTATTCAATGTAGTAAGGATGTTTTAAGTTGTTAAATCTTTTTTAATGATATTTCAAAGTTAGTAAACTCTTCAACAAATTGTTTTAAAACTAATACTTGTAAAGTGAAGCCAAGTAAGAATTCGAATTTTTTAAAAAGAAAAGTTCGAATTGTTTATGGAAATGAATAAATTTTCGTAAAGCAATTCACTTGTATGAAAACGATTTATTCATATAAATAGCACTAAACATCGAAGAAGTAGACTTGTCGCTATTTCGAAAGTTTGGAATGATCGTGGGACATGATTTTGAGGCAACACAGCCTTGACTTATCCGGTATTATTGTTAACTAAGAAATAATTGAAGTTTGAATTCAATGAGTGGTGGTAAGTAACAAGACTTAATTTCCATATACGATCGTTTTATATTCTCAATAGTTGGTTTCTCAGCTATCGGTTACTTCAGCTTCTTTATCATCGTCATTCTAAAATGATTTGTTGCTCCGTTGATCTTTGTTATCCTTTGTCGGTAAATGGTTGAACCCAAAGAACGAAAGGACATCTAGCTATGTGGGGTTGCTCCTATTAGCATATTTTCACATCTCTTTTAGATCGGATTCGTTTGCACATTTAGATGTGAAATATTCGGATTCCCAGTAAGTTTGCACGGGGTCTAGCTAGTACATTTTCGAGAAGTGTCACTAAGTATATGACCTTCTCAAAGGTATATTACTAAAGATATAATTCAAGGGGGTTCAACATCCTCGTCATTTGTTGGAGATTTTCCTATCCTATTTGATTCGAACCTTCAAATTTATTTCCTTATTTGCATAGGGAAGGGTCAACCACTCTTTATGTTGTTTAATTACTAACCTAGAAAATGGATCAACATCATGGATTGAGTTTGAAAGCACCTGCCCTGTTTATCAAGGCAAATAAAATAGAGAAAGCAATATTAGATCGTAGAAGAAGTAAAGGAACAAGAATATTATCGTAGTTGTTTGGCTATTAATGAAGCCTACTTCCACTTTATAACTTTATATTAACCGAATGCCGCTAGTAGTGAAATCAGATTACATTATGATTGAATCTTCTAAGTTAGATCAAGTCACTAGTGCACGAGTTCACTGGAGAATCACAGTGAACCCCTAAGTGATTGTTGTATGGGAGGAGAAGTGTGAAGAACAGTTTCTGCAGAGTTTTAGCAGACAGTTCTAAAATCCCCTTTATGTTTCGGGTAGGTGGATATTTATTTGGATTGGAGAGCTATTGCGATAGGCTGCTTTGCCAGAGGCCTAAACTTGATGGTACGAAGTCTCTCCGAGAATTTCACGATGAACCAACCTTTGTTGATGGATCGCTAACGATCCATAGGGCATGGATTACTAGTGATCCATGTAGTTAAATTATTTTTGGCCATTTCACTTGAATTGCGCTCCTTGCCTTCTGTGGATGCTCCCCATGTAATTTGGAAACTAGTTGCCTTGTTTTTATGGTGATTCGTATGCAAGTTGCATTGAACTATGACTAGAATCAGCTGAATGCTTACTTCTTGAACTAGCTTATTGGAATATCATGAAACTTGGTAGACATCCTTATGAAAGATATTAGATCATGATGTAAAAAATTTGGAGGATCCATGAGCAAGAATTATGGATCACTAGCGATCCACAAGTCATGGATCGCTAGTGATACATCGCTTGCGATCCATCGCCTTAGCTTGTTTTGGCAATTTTCCTTTTCGGTCCTTGTTAGCTCCTTCTTTTGGTCTTTTTGGTTGATTCTTGAGATGTTTTGACTTGTTTTAAATGTTTTAACTTCCTTTAAATTTTATTGGTTTAAAAACCGGTTAACATTTTCCCCTCAGAGTACGCTTTGTTGGAAATAAGGCGTGCTTCAAATGTAACTGCTTTTTAATTCCCATTTCGTGAAGTTTAATTAATCATGTTGAGGCTATCATGTGAATTTGTCTTTGGCTATTCAGCTATTTGTTTAAGTCCATGGTAAATTGTTGTTATTTGTAACTAGGAACCAATTTCGAGCCTACACCTTTCCAGATGCTTGCAAATAACACGTGTATCATGCTTGGCGAGTTTAGGCAATATTGGTTGAAAATATGTGGATTGGTAGCGATCCATAGTCCATGGATCGCTAGTGATCCAAGGACATAGCAAAAAAATTCCGTTCAATCTCCTATTTAATTCTATACGAGCCAACCTTCCTTCATTCACCTTTTCATTTGTGAATGAACCATTTGCCTTGCGACCCAATCCAATGCCTCCGAACTCTAAATTTGCTCCCACCATCACCGTCATTGATCTCTACTACTGAAGTTTCTTGCCACCGACTCCACTTGATATCGTCATCACCTTGAGCTGGCTCTTAGTTCCTGAAACACCGCCTATTTGTATCGCTACCAATCTTCTCTATCTGGATCGCCATCGATTTTGGCCACCTTGGATTGCTAACAACTTGAGACTGACTGTGTTCACCTTTTGACTTAAGATGGATATGTGTATTTTGGCATTTATTTAGCTATTTGGTGATAAAGTTATGTCGGTGACAGATGCAATGGAGAATTCGAGTTAATTGCGACCTTATGAAAGAAGATAGTAAATCGAATCTTGAATTCTTCATGAAATGAAGCCTGGGTTATGCTCTGGTGCTTGAAATGTTTTGCTATCTTCATCCACAGAGTCAGAATTAACTTGCACCGAGTTACATCGTTAATCTGGCATGGCATCTTTCGGATTGATTTTGTTTTTTCTAAGAGGTGATAATACCTTAGGTTAGAGTTATGTATGCAGCTCATGCTGTTATCAATTTTTAGAGAACTGAAATCGACTTATGTTAAGAATTTTCTGCTTGATTCGAACCCATTGATCTACAGTTGCTTACTTTAAATTGGTCATGTCGTTGCACTGTTGGTGTACCTGGAATAGGAATAGCTTTCCATGTCTCTTCAAATAGTGGATCTGTTACCGATAATGGGTAAGTGTAGGAGAAGTAACTTTAATGAATGATACGAAATGCTCTTTCCTTTCTTCGCTGCAAGTGAATTATCTATGTAGGATAGAGCGTTTATAATGTTCAGAACACCCATCCCATATAGATAACACACTGCACGTGCCCCCAGTCAACGCTTGAAATCTGATGAGATGGCATATATTAGTATTTTTAAGGAAATTCAAGCGTTAAGCATAGGGGTGCTTTTAGTTATAAATAGAATTACCTGACCGCATTAAATATATGTTTTGTTTTATAGAATGAAAAACACCCTTAAACCCATCGTAAATCCAGTGGAGGAAGTCCAACACTCTCAGAAGTCGAATCGAAATCAGTTATGCCTTCACAAACGGTTTCAGCGGCGCCTACGTCTTCGCACCGCTAGGTGAATACGGTCAACTAGTTCCAGTTGGTCCAGTTGTAGATTGAACTCTTATAAACTTTAGCATTTTACTCAACCCCCTAGAGAGAGCTTCCTCTGTAATCTCTGCTAAAGTTCTACATAACATTTGTTTAAAGTATATCATTCTGGATGATGATGTACATCTTACAATGAAAAACGAGTTTGCACATATGCCACCTTGGGGATACACTGCCTGCCACTGGTACATGTGCTTGATTGGAGTAGTATCCCCCTTCAATCACTTCTTGAGGGAGGCTCTTATGAACATGGGAATTGCTCTGTTTCAGAGTCCCCCCAACGGATACGCGATTTTGACTTGCCTTCACATTATATTTATGAGGACATTCAATTGTGCCTCAAGCTTTGATGAGTTAAGATATTTCCTCTCCTTCAAGAAGAGAGTTGAATGTCCATTCCTTGTGATCATTGAGGCTCAAAGCAACCACAAAATCATGCTTCAGCTTCAAAGTAACCTATCCCAATTCAAAACCTGGTATTTTTTTTGTTAGATGTCCTGGGGGATTTAATCGTCTTTGGACGACATGGGGTAAGTCTTCTTTTTACTCGTTTAGATTTTATATGATGATGTGAGATTTTTAGTAGACTGGTTACTCCTTGCAGTTATCCAAGGCCAAACAAAGATCCATCACTTAATCTCATCTTCCATACTTTAAAGACCATAGACGCTAAAGAAAGACCAGTCAAATTTTTACTAACGGATGGGAATTTGCTTCGGCATGGGTTGTTGCATCTTGGGAGATCTGCCGTAGCTATTGAAGTTCCATCTCCTTCGTGTTCTAGGTTTCGAACATGCTCCACTTCTTCATCTCACGACTCCAAAGAGGGTGATCTACCAAAAGGAGAAGGTCCATCTGGCAAATCAATTAAAGAATTCGATAAAGGAAAAGGTGTTACGACTAGAGCCAGTTGTTCGATTAATATGCCCCTGATCCTGGAGGCGGGAGAAAAGAAGTTCAAGTAGTGTGAGGGAAAGGCTGTAGTGATCATGGAAAAGGAGGAGGCTGAAATTTAGAATAGCAGCAACCTTGATTCGTCCTCCAATGATGAGGAATCTGATGCAAGTTCCAATGGAGGAGACTTCGAATGATGCAATGAAATTCTGAGAATGTGTCCTATTCTCATGGTTTTCCACCTGAGGACACTGATATTAACTTTGGGGATTTGAGTATCATTTATGTAGACATAGATGAACTTATGGAGATGATTTCGAGTTCGAGGGACCTTCTTCTTGCCTCGGTCATGTTGTGTCTAGAGTTAGCCCAACTCCTACCGTGGTGGCTTCCTAATCTGGTTAGTGAAGACTTTTTAGGCCTCCTACGACATGTTACACATTTCACTAGGATCACATACACTTACATATGCATTATTTGAGTTCATTTTATGTCGCTAAAGTTTTTCATTTATTTTTTATATCAAGTACCATGAGACGTCATGAATTTATGAGGACCTCAAATAGTTTACTGATGCACAATGCAGGTTAAGACGGACTTCAGGCCACCATCAGCCCTGAGAAACTATGGAAGAGTGGAGGAGGAGGAAATATTTTAATGCTAAAGTTCATCATCGGGATGGCAAAGAGTGAGGAAGAGTTTATAAGAGTGGATATGTGAAGAGGAAAACTCTCGACGATCGGGAAAAACCATTTAAGAAATCGAAGGTAAATCGTGTTTCTCATCCTTCCGAGCTCCGGGCATTTTCCCGGGCTCCAATCTCTGTTGGAATTAAGCACCCACTTCTGCTATTCAAGTCTCTCCACAATCTAGGCTCCATCAACCCATGTAGTGCCTGCTTCTGATTCTTTATGCCCTCGTAGGATGTTGGCTTATATCCTCACATATGATCCTCCTATGCTTGAGGTCGCTCTTCTCGATGGTTTCTAAAGGAAGTTAAATTTAATCATGACCTGCGCTCGATCAATAAAGATTCTTACATGCCATATATTCCAGATAATTAAATCGATTTGTATCAAGCTAAAGGATGAGAGAAGTTATGCAAGCAATTGGTGGACACAAATCATAACAACTACCAAGAGATCCTTTCCTTAGAGTCAAAAAAGGATGACTATGAGAGGATTTTTGTGACGACTTGGAAATTTTAACAATTTAAATTAGAATAGTTAATTGATTTTAAAATATATAAAACTTAATTTTAACTTGAATTCTAGATATCAATATTTACTTGATAATTAAACCATTGAATTATATAGTTTGAATGTTGAGTTATATATAATTCGAAATTGGGTAAGATGTTGAATATGGAATTCGAAGCCTATTAAAAATAATTTGAAGGCTTATAGGATTTATAATGATGATACTGAAGATAATAGAATGGTTGAAATTTAATTTAAAGGTGATTTGTTCAATTTTAATAATATATCGTTTCAATTGAATTTAAAAATATCCTTCCGAGGCATAGTCTCAGAATTCGACGAAACCAGTCCCATTGGATCCGTAATAGTTAGTTTTATCGGATTTCAATTTTCGTAGCAATCAGAGTTGTCGTTTGACCCTGGCAGCTCGAAACGCATAGAAACGATTTTAATCGATTTAATTTAAAATTGATCGTTTGCTTCCGTAACTCGCGCATATGATCGAATAAGCTTTCGAAACACATTCCATTGTGTTCGAAATACAGGTAAAACCTTATAAACGTCTGTCGGCATGTCTGATTCGGAGTTCGAGATTTCGCGTATTGCGAAATGAGATATTTTGAACAAAAAAATAAAAAATATAATAAACGGTCAAAGCCTATAACGTCTCCATCAGCCACCCTACCTTCTGAACACGCAGAGATATTTTCTCCTTCTCGTTTAAATCACGCGTCTTCCTTCTGCTGAAAATCAAGCCGAGCATAAGAAAATAAATAGAAATGGCGACTATTTTCCCTCTCCTCTCTCCTCTAATTCATTAGTTTCCTTCCTCTCCCTCATTTTTCAATCCAAAGGTAAACCGAAGCCTATTCCTTATTAAAACGAAATCGAATACTGTAAATTTTTTTTCCTCCAGTTTGTTATTCGCGAATCGATAATCGATTTCATCTTGAAATCGCGAGCATTGGGAGTGGCAGCAGTGGGTAGCGGCACGAGTGTGTGGCCCCGACTTCGAGCAAGGAGATGGGTTCTATGGTTCGGATAGATCTGGGATGCTCGACTCGTGCGCGCATCTCGTCTTGGGAGGTGGAGGCGTTTAAGTGGTGGCGCGTTCGATTTTAGGATGTGGGTTGCTGTGCTTTGAATTTGAGGGAAGCGGGGCGGTGATGCTGTGATGTTGCCGTTGCCGGGAAGCTATAGGCTAGGTTATGCCCAAATCGTCCGGATCAGAGAGGTAATTGATTTCAGTTTCTGTTATATTTTTATATACTTATACGAGAGGCAGAAAGGAATGATTGCAGTAAAAGTATAAAATGATTTTATAATTTATATCTACATATACATATAAATATATTTCCATCCATGTTTTAATTAGAACAACAGTAAATACATATAAATATATAAGATTTTGGGAAAATATAAAAGAAAATTTATATAAAGGTAAGATTCTTAAAACCTATATGAACTATTTTTATATATAGTTTGGAAAGGGGAATATATATAATAATAATACCATTTACTTGTTTATTTCAAATAAATTATTAAGGTGATTAATTGTTAAATCGTTAGTTAAGTAATTCATTTAATGAGATTTAATGTCTAATTACCTCGAATATTAATAAATCGTATAACTGTTTATACAAGGTTTAAATCTGAAGGAAACAAACCGAGGTCGGATTTGGGTTGCAAAATCTAAGGTGAGTAATCTCACGCTCTAGATTTTATTTAAATTTAAATGGTTAAATTTAAATAATTGGATGAATGATTGAATTGTTTGGATGTGTACTGATGATTTAGTGATTTTAGATTTTGGTTGTTTCTCGAGTTAATTGTGGTTTGACTCGAGGTATTTGGATTTTAAATGGTTTTGAACTTAAATCATAAATAAGAAAATGGTTCTGTTTAAAATCAAATAGAGTTTAATGATTGGTGATTCATTAAATAGGTTGGATAATTTAAATGAATAACTAAATAATTAAATTCATTAATAATTTGGGTTAATTAATTAAGTTTAAATTAATTATAATGATCATTGGGTGATTTAATAAGTAATTATTTAATGCAATTAATAAAATATAATTACTTTGTGGAATTAATCGAGAGATAAATCAAGATAATTAATTAAGGAGAATTAATTTATCTAATGAAGTAAATAAAAAGGTAGATAATTTCAGGTAGAGATAAATCAAGTATGATTAATACTGTGGTAATTAATATAAATAATTTAGATTTAGTTAAATTGAAATATAATTTGACATCAATAATTTATATAATTAATGAAGTAATTAAAGATTTGATTAATTAAGATTAATTAATCCATAATAAGTATTTATGAGAAATAAATTAAGGATTAATTACTATGAGAAATGAATTAATATAAGTAATTAAAGATTTATGTGATTAATACAGTTAATAAATTTATAAAGTAAAGTAAGATTACTTATTGATTTTGGTTACGAATAATTAAGATCGTGTAATTAAACAAAGATAATTACTTGAATATAATTGAAAAATAATTAATCCAAGGTGATTAATTAAGATGAATAATGAAGGGTTGATTGGTTAATTGATTTGAAAATCAATTAATGACAAGCGAAGAATTCTACATGGTTGACGTTAGAAATTCAATCAGAATTAATTTAATTAATATCGGTAGCAAACAAGCTTTTCTTATGAACGATTGAATGGTATTGAATGCTTTGAATGAGTGGATATCTCTGATATGAAATGTTGTGTATTTCATTGAATAACTTAGGTTAGGATAACTTGAGTTTTGAAGAGACCGGGTCGGGTATTAGGAAATACCCAAAAACCACTTCGAATTTTTATAAATTGATTTGTGAAATCAATAGGCAGGAATGAATGATCTAAGTGAATTGGATTATTTTAACTAAGTTTGGTACTTAGAAATTTAAATGTGAAATAAGTGTTGTCTGTAGAAAATCAAATGATTGGTTAAATTGATATAATTTACCCCGGGTTCTATATAAGTGATATGCTTTGTATTCCATGTTAGATGAGTTTACTCACGCTGGTTTCCAGCCTGACCCGGATGTTACTTTGTGTAATGCTCGGGTCAGACCGAGTATTACAGATTTTCAGGTAAGGACGTTCTGGAGCTCAGGAGACGAGCATGATGGTGGGAACGTATAGAGTATTTCCGCTGTGTTATATTGTTGTAAATCTGAGATATGATAATTGTGTATATTCAGTGACTGTGTACTCTGATGTATTAAAATGTAATCGACAGGTACAATATTATTTTGTAGACTGTTATTATTTATTATTATATTTTATCTGCTTCGAATGTGAGATGTTGATGTTTCTGTTTTTTTATTCTTCTATCTCTTTCTTCTTTTTCATAACTATCCGAAATTTTAGGATTCGAAAATTTCGGGTCGTTACATTTGGTATCAGAGCTGAAAGGTTAAGCGAGAACCTTGGCTCTGGCAGGGATCACTCATTAAATAGAGTCCGTAGTACTCTAGAATGAGTTGAGTATACACACACACACACACACACACACACATATATATATGTATAAGAGCGTACTTGTTATTTTCTTATATAAAGGTTTTAAATGATTTTTTATAAAAATATATTTTGATATATAAAGTAATATTTCCTTCTAATAAATATTAGGGTGATTAGTTGTTAAATTATTGAAATTTAAATTCAGAAGTAATATAATACAACCAAAATTGAATTCTTGAATTGGAATTAAATTAAGTAGAAATAGAAATACAACCAAATTAAAATTTAATCGGTTGAAGATGAAATTCTAAATCTGGCCCGAGAATTTGAAAATTTTGTTTAAAAGTAATGAAAAATAATAAATAAGTATTATTTGAATAACTGGGATTTGTTGAAAACAATGGGTTGTTTGAAAATTTGATTTGAATTAAAGACCAAAAGTGGTCTAAAATTTAAGGATGGCCTCGTGTGTAAAGGAAATAAATTAAGAATAGTTTGAATAAACTCTAAATTTTGAGTTTGAAATTTGGAATGGGATGTGATACCAAAGTGATAGGTTTTTAAGTGGGAAGATTTTTATTGTGAAGTTTAAGGATTGAATGAGGTTGATTGGATTAAGGAAATTGAATTTATCTTGGGAGAAGTTAAATAAGTTTGAATGAACAACTTGAATTGGAGATTTTAAGATGAAATTGGAATTTAATTTGAAAAGTTAAATGGATGGATATTTTTAAATAAATTGGGTAATATCGTCCTATTGTTATTAAAAATCCTTAAACTGCGAATTGGATTTGTTTAAATGAATGAGAAATGAAGTGTGGTAATATATCCATTATTGAGATAAAAGGGAAATCTAATTTTAATTTGAAATTAAGGATATGGAATCACTTTAAACTGAAAATTTGAATAATTGAGTTTGTAAATTAAAATTGTTTAAGAACTGGCTTCAAACTGGAAGATAAAATTTAATAATAAATTGAAATTTTAAAATAAAATTGTATTGAACTCTTATTTAAACCTCGAAATACATCGGTAAAGATAATTTAAAATGGATTTTTGAGAATTGGACTCAGAAATTAAATTGAAAAAAAAACTTTTAATAAAAGTTAATTTGGTTCAAAGAGTTAAACCAACCTTTGAGAATTTAACTTGAATTTATATAATTCGAGATAGCTTAAATTCAACATCGAAATTAAATTAATTCAATATTGAATTTAGTTTGAATTAATTGGATTGGTGATTGAAGATGTAAAAGTTTAAGAATTTAAATAGGAAATTGAATTGGATCATATTGAAATGATTTGAATTTGAAATGGGTTCAATTGATAATAATTCAAATGGATTGGAATAATTTGAAATTAAATTGATTCAACTTCAATTGGGTTTAAATAAATTTCAACAGAAATTGAAGTTATTCAAGTTAGAATTGAGTCAATTAAATGGAAGTGGAAATTTAAGTTGAATTGTTGGGGAAGTGAACAGTTGACTCTTGGCTATTTTCAATATAAATTGTTTTGATATAAACTTACTTTTCTAAGTTATTAAATATATACAACCTTTCTTTCTTAAAGCCAAATTATTTTATACTTGTTTTACAATTATTTTTAGAACTATTTAACAATTTTTCAGCTATTTTATAAACTAATTACTATTTTCAACTACTAATTACTATTTTATAGCTATTTTGCAATTATTTAAAATTTCTATGACTATTTAATTATTTTACAATTATTTTACAATTACTGAACTATTTTACAGCTATTTCACAAACTATAAATTATTTTTCAACTACTTATGTATTTTTAAAATTTTCAAGCTATTTTCTAAAGATAAACTGGTCGGAGTTCAAACTGTTATTGATTTAAATACCTAATTGAGATAAGAATTGAAGTGATAATCTAAATGGGGATTAATATAAATGTGAATAAGTGAATGAGAATGGAAAGGAAATTGATTTGGTTAATAATCAAGGAAGTTAAATATGTAGGATGTACGTATATTATTCCATTCGCATAGTGATTTGATCCAGATTCGAGCACAGAATTTCGAGATAGTTATATCGATCCGAGTTGGGATTTTTCACTCGATTTTCGATGGCAAACCTGGATATGGATTGTTGATTGGTTCTGGATATTCTCTATCATAGTTATGGCTATGCAAGGAGATTGACGGTTTCTGATCAAGAAACCAGATCTGTGTCCGCACTAGGAAGTCGGTTGGACGATACTAGTTCGGAAGTGAAATTGTGTGATCGAGTGAGCGATCAGATTGGTATAGCGTACGGATGACAAGTGTACATCGTACGGATTTGGATGAAATTGATATTGAAAGAGAGAATCAAATTTGAATATTTGATTTTGAATAAACAAGTCATATATCTTTGTTATATAAAATAAATCTTCCCTTGTTAAATCTATTGCCGGAAGAAAAGGATTTTTGAAGGTGTTTGAAGTATAAAGGAATTTTATATAAGTTTGAACAATCCAAAGTTTGAAATTTTTTATATATCTGGATATATATATATATAAAGGATCTTATCAGTATTTTGGAAAAACGTTTTGGGAACCTTTGGATTTGGAAAGGTTTTTTGATTTTTGGGTAAAATCAATATAAAAATTTGCAAAGCCTAGTTTGAGAATTATCGATTTTGGGATAATCGATTTTATGTAAACGAGCTTTGTATGATATCGTACTAGGTGTTTGATTTGAAAGATACTATATATGTATAGTATAAAGTGTTTTGATGATGACTCTGGGTGAAAAGGCGCTCCCTTAAAATGAACTTCTCAGGAGTGCCACCGGGTGGTGCTGCCTTGAGCCCCAAGGGGGGTTCTAAAGTTGATCCTGTGAGGATTCCGGACAAACTAGTTCCTGAGGATTATTGGGTAGAGAAAGTCGAGGGCACTGATGCCTACATGGGCATTTGGGTTATGCTGTGACGATAGTGTAACTCGATGTCATTGCGATCTACTGTCGGGACCATAGCGAAAATCGTGTGGAGGATGAGTGCCAACAGTCTATGTAACGACCCAGAATTTTTAGAAATTAAAATATGAATATTTAATTTATTTTAAATATTTATAAGTGAATTTATAAGTCAAATAAATTTTTATTTGAATTATTGGATTTAATTGGATAATTAAATCGATAATTTAATATGTTAAATTATGGAAATAATTGAAAATTGAGTTAAATATGATTGAAAATGATTTGTAAAATTTTATTTTATCATGTTAGAGTTAGAATGATATTTTAGAACTTTTAAAATCGAATTAAAAGTTAATTTGTGAAAATTGAATATTTTAATATTTAAATCGACTAGTAAAAATAGTCAATTTTTGAACAGTCTCAGAATTGAACGAAACTAGTTCCATTGGATCCGTAATAGTTAGTTATTACCGGATTTCAAATTTCGTGTCAATCGGAGTTATCGTTTGAGCGTGGCAGCTCGAAACGCATCGATTTATTTTTAATTTTAATTTGGCGAGTCAAAATAGCCATTTTTCAAAAAGTCTCGGATTTCGACGAAACCAGTTTCATCGGATCCGTAATGTGATATTATTGTAAGGTTTCAAATTTCGTGTCAATTGGATTTACCGTTTGTCCGGTACAAATTAAAACGCCTAGAAAATCGTTTAAATCGGTTTAATTTAAATTGAACGTTTACAGCCATAACTCGCACATACTTCCGAATTAGCTTCCGAAACCTGTTCCATTGTGTCCGGAACGCGGGGTAAACCCTAGAAACGCTGGTTACGGCGCGTAAATCGGAGTTCGGAATTTCCGGGATGAATAGTGTCGCTCGTTCCTTATAAATAGCCCTACCCCTTCACAAAAAAAAAAAAAAAAAAAAAAAGAAATAACCTAGCCGGCCCTAACTATATGAACGGCCAGAAACTACTCTTCTTCCTCCCTCCAAATCTTCTAATCTATGCAACGATTCAAGGATCTTTCAACTAGAAACTCGTAGAGGACGTCAAGATCTTCGTGTTCAACGGTGGAGATCGTGTTTGGAGCGACGTGGAGGGAGCTAGGGGGGTGCGTTTGTGACCGTGTGTCCTCGATGCGCGTGCGTGTACAGGTGGCCGAGTTCAACCTCCTCGCAGGCGTGGGTAGCTCTTGTCACGAGCTTCATTATGGCGCTTCCTGATCGAATTATCGTCGAACGTAGCGATCGCAATATTTAACCCTAGTTTTCATTGATGGGTTTAAATGAAACGTGCTCGGCCTGTAGAACGAAGGGAGAGGGAAGAAAGGGGGGACGGCCAGATTTGCTTGTGAATGAATGGACGGTGTTGATTGAATGAAGGTTATAAAAAGAAGTTTATATGTTGTAATTAGTTAATATGAATTCGTGAATCTTTAAAAATTCATAACTTTTTCATACGAGGTCGAAAAATTACGAAACCAGTTGCGTTGGAATCGTATGGACGAGCACTACGCGATGGATTTGGTTTGGAGGCGTTTGGAGTTAGTGAGAATTTTGGGTAAAATTAAACGTCCGTTTAATTTTATTCGAAATAAATCGCTAAAACGGAAATAAAATCAAGGTGAGAATTTCTCACTCAATCGAATCAGTTTCGATTTTATTTTAAATAGTTGGATTTAAAATATTTGAATGCATGTTTGAATTTTGATTGATATCTATTGATTGTTAAAATAGACATTATACGCCGTTAATAAGCGGATGTTATTTATTAAAAACATATACCGCGAATATTTCATAAACAGTGAAATTGGTATTATAAATAATATCAATATATATATATTGGCATATGTATATATTGCAGTTGATTGATTTCCCGTATTTTTTAGCGGATGAGACCCTATTACGCCGTTATTAAGCGGATAATATTTAATAAGAACATATACCGCGATAATTTCGTACTGGAGCGAAATTGGTATTGTGCTAATGTTTGTGAATGCAGGAAACAGGTTGGAGGGATCCAACTGGATTCCTCAACAGTTTTTATTTGATTTCAGATATTTTGATATTTGATGGATTTTCATATTGATATATGATATCGTTGTTGTCGTGATTGACTATTTGGTGTGTAGCATCATTGGACCAAGTTTTGGAATTTTAAAATGATTTATAAAGTGATTTTTGAAAATATACTATATTTTTGGAATTGATCCATTTTAAATAAATAACGATATAATTTTTAATGTTATAAAAATTATGGTTTTTGTGAAATATAGTTAAAAGCTGATTTTTGAGAAATCTAGTTAAAAACTGATTTTTGAGAATATGATGCTAATGATTTCATAAAATAGTTAAATCGGAATTTTAGAATTTATTGTGAAAAGTTTAAATATAGGATTTATAAAATTTAATTATTTTATGAATCGAAATGGTGAAATAATAAAGGAGATTAAAGATGTTTTAAAAGAATAATATAAATTGAATTATATTTAGAGATTTATAAATGGATATTTATAAATTGAGATATCGAAATTATAAAACGAGTTTTTATAAGTGTTTGAATGAAGTGAAAATGAATTTCATAATTGAATGGAATTTATAGAATTTTATACGGTGAAGTTATAAATGGAATTTTTTATAAGCAGTAGGTTTATAAAATTTATTAAGTTATTAAAATAATGATTTTGGATAAATGAATGAATCTTATAAGTTATAAGATTTATAATTTGGGAAGTTAAAAAGAACGATTTTGTAAAATAATCGTTTTATAAGTATTTAACTTATAATATGAACTTTTAGTTTATAATTGAGTTATAAACTGAAATAAGTTAATAAAAGAATTTATAAAAAAAGGAAGTTTTTATAAATAAATAGAAATGGAATTTATAAACGTTGTTTTATAAATTCGCAAATGACTTATTTTGATAAGTTAATTGTTGAAACCTATAAATGGAGTATATTCACATTTTTGAATAGTGAATAATCCTTTGAATTAAAATGAATAAAAGGATGAAATTGTTAATGAAGTATATTCACGTTTTTGAATGGTGAATAATATGTTAAAGAAATTGTTTTGAATGTGATATTTTAAACAGAATAAAACGATCTAACGAAGTTTTAATTGTGTTGAGATTCGAAACCATAGATTTCAACATTAATTGTTGAAATAGAAGTTTTCGAGAAATGAAAAGGAAATAGTGGACTATAACACTGTTGTTATAGTAAATGATTTCCGAAAGGAAATGTTTTGTATAGTATTGGGATTTATATATCTATTTTAAATTCGAATCCCTATACTAGTGATTTTGGGTTGTCGTAACGATGTTTTACGCAACATTCGTTTTGGCCCAAATAAATATGTTGAAGTGAATGATTTCCTTAATAGAATGAAATATATACTTAATTTCGATTGAAGTATATTGAATATTTTCCAAGTGTTGAAAATAAATAAAAATTGTGAATTACTTATGAATAAATAAGTATGGAAATGTTTTCCAATATAAAGTGAATATTTTGAGAATTTATCCTTTTGAAGATAAATTGAAAAGAAATATTGAAATGAATTATCGAAATCGAATATTCATTGATATTTTGGAATTATAAATTCGCTAAGGAATTTATAAAAGAAAGTGAAATTGGTTTAAAAATAAATATTGATTTATTTTTGAAGTGTTGAAATTATATATCTAGTGAAGATATTTTGGAAAATAAATAATTTGGAAAATTATTTGGAAACTGGTGATGTGTGCATATCCAGTGATAGTTCAATAACCGACTATCAATATTTCCCTTTGAATGGGTAATTGATGTGATTTGTTTGAATGTGAATGCTACACTTATTTTTGAATAAGCGCTCACTATTCGGGTTAACCGGGAAAGGACCATGGGGTCGTATAACCCATTCCGAATATGTGATACGTCGTTATAATTGCATTGAAGATCGGTGTTGAAGACCCGGTATTTGCGAGAGCGATAGGATGACCTGTCGATTTACTCTGCACCGAGTTGCTCCGGTATAGAGTTCTCCATATGTGATGGTGAATCCGATCAGGATTGTGAATATCCGGATTGCAAGGACTTCTTTGTAAGTGCCTTCGGTTTTGTTCGATCCCGGAACAGACTTGTATGGATTGTGCGTCTGACATTACAAGTTGAGATATAAAGCCGATTTCTTTCAAATATATTTCTGTTGGTGGCGAAGAATTTATTCTTTTAGCTTAACACCCTTCTCTGAGACGTACGAGCTCAGAGGTTATATAGTTGAAGTTATCAGCGATATATTCCCAATTTGGTAATGTGATATGCTGAGTGATGCTGAAATGATCATTGTGTTGATTATTGTGATAGGATCGTTTATTTGATCGTCTATCTTGGTGATCATTGTGTTGATCATTTGTTGACCCAAAGCATGGCTTTTGTATAAAGTATGTTTTTGTGGACGTGACTTCGTCGAGCCTCACACCCCGGAAATGGTCAAAACAGGAAAGATGCGGCAAGGTTATGAGGGGTAGCACCCTTTAGGGTATGTACATTTCCTTCTGGATAGAGGTGGTATCATGGTATGGAGCCCAGATACTTAACCTATGTGGTTACTACGAATTTATTACTTTGTGGTTGTTGGTTTTCAGGATCCCGTGAGAAAGGTCGTTTACGATCGGGGAATGACGTGCTCGTGTCAGTAGTTACCCAGTTAGGGGTAACCCGGCCTTGTGTTGGCAGAGTTCCGGTTTGGTTCTCGGGGATGTCTTTCCAGAGGCATTCTCATGTGGCAATGGGAAGTTCCTTGGCCTGACCATTTGTTGGAAATCCAAAGAAACAATACGAAACTTGTACGGTTTTAGTTGTATAACCTGCTATGGAATGTGGCGGTAACCTGCTATTGAACATAGTTAGCTATAGTAGGCATACGATAATGGTCGTATGTTGGCTAAGATTTATATTCTACTTTCGAAATGAATTTTCCACAACACTATGCACTAGTAATAATATCAAATATTATTTTAAATGCGTATCAAGCATCTTTGACTATCATAAGGAGAAATCTCCTCCGATTCTGCGTTTGCATTGTGTGTGTGTGCGGGAGGCCTTATGGTAGTCTCATTTTTAAAAGCATTGCGAATTGAATTTAAAAATATCTCTCTATTTTGATTTTAAAGATAAATAACTGTTTTGAGTTCTCACACCAGTCACATGACTGACTTGGAGTTTATTGTTTTCCTTCCAAAACTCTGGGTGCCCACCAATTTTCACACGGGCAGTCAAGAGTTAGGTTTATCAGGATATTCTGGATATTCTGGAATTGCTGGAGGCAAGCTGGATGGCATGGCGTATTATTTATATAGTATTTCTTTTTCCGCTGCACTAGTTGTTGTTGTTGTATACTCTGATGATATGATGTAATGAAATGTATAAAATGTAATAACTGATATGGTTCTTTGTTTAAAGATTATTCATTTATTATTATATGTTGTTCCGCTGCGAATTGTGAGATTCTGTTATTGTTTTGTTGTTTTCTGTTCCGTCCTATTCTCTGTTCTGTTTTTCTATCTGTTCTCTATTCTCTTTTTCTTCTAATTAAAATTTTCTATCTTTTTTTCCCTATCTAAATTTTCTATCTTCTTCTTCTTCTTTTCCTAAATTCTTTTTCTTAAAAACCCTCAGTGTTCGGTTTTCCGTCGTTCGATTCCTCGGCAGTCGAGAAAGTGAGTGTCGATGTCGAATTTTCGAAAGTCGAAGAATCGTGTCCTGACAATGTGGTATCAGAGCTTATGGTTAAGCGACAACCATGGTTCTGTTGGGTATTACTCATTAGAGATAGAGTCAGTAGTACTCTAGAATGAGTTTGAGTGTAATAATAGCTATGAGAGCGTATTTGTTAGTGAATATATGAAATTGTTTTATATTGTGATGATTGGTTTATTGAGTGGCATATGAACTTTCGTCGGCGTGGTCCGCAAGACTATGCCGAAGGGGTTTCTAAACACTTGAATAGAACAATTCGACACAGTATTGTTTTAAATTGGGTAAATGAAATAATTTTACTTGAGTATATTTTGTATATGTAAAGAAATAATTTTCAGAATTATTAAAGTGTATATAAGTTGATTGTTTAGATGTTTGAATAATCTAAATAAAAGAATAATTGTATAAGCAAAGGAATTTGGTTGCAATTAATAAACATTGGTTGATATTGAATATGAATTAGTGAAATTTAAAGCTATGTAATTGAATTCAAATTAGAAGTAAATAAATTTGAATAGAATTGAATTTGATTTGGAAGTGAACCAACTTGAATATGAATTAGTGAATATAAACTAATTGAAAATGAATGTTAGTAAAGAACATCCACTGTATATGAATCAAATGTGATTAAATTGAAAACCTATTTCATTGAATATTAATGAGAATATAAATGAATATATATTGATTATGAATTTGTTGAATGCTAGTTGGTTGATGTTTGAATATGTTGCATTTGCTATGTGACATATATAGTTGTTATGGAGATATATGTTGTATATTGAGATTATTTTCATATATGCATGTTCTCATGTTGTTTGTTGAGTGTTTAGTAGGTGCGGATCGCGTTTGCTTCGCATTTGGAGCTCGCTTTTGCGCTATATTAGCCGTATATGCTCGCTAATAAAATATAAGGTACATATCTCGGATTAAATATCGTACTTTTACACTTTTTTCCCTGCGGGATGCCTCATTACTTGATGAGATGTATATTTGTGATATATATACTGTCATTTTTTTCGGATCGAGCCGCGCAAAGGAGACTATGGCGAATTTTTCCGAAAATTTAAGGCGTTAGAAAAAATTTGAGAAAGTTGGAAAATTTTTGAAAACTTGAAACTTTGATTTGAAGTTGAAAGTTAAATGATATAGTTTGTTTTTGAAAAGATAATTAAGTATGATTTGAAAACTTAGTAAAGTATTGTAAGAAGTTTAACTATGAATTTTGGAAAGTTAATAAATTCTGTAACTTTTCTTACTTAATAATTTCGAGGACGAAATTCTTTTAAGTGGGGAAGATTGTAACGACCCAGAATTTTTAGAAATTAAAATATGAATATTTAATTTATTTTAAATATTTATAAGTGAATTTATAAGTCAAATAAATTTTTATTTGAATTATTGGATTTAATTGGATAATTAAATCGATAATTTAATATGTTAAATTATGGAAATAATTGAAAATTGAGTTAAATATGATTGAAAATGATTTGTAAAATTTTATTTTATCATGTTAGAGTTAGAATGATATTTTAGAACTTTTAAAATCGAATTAAAAGTTAATTTGTGAAAATTGAATATTTTAATATTTAAATCGACTAGTAAAAATAGTCAATTTTTGAACAGTCTCAGAATTGAACGAAACCAGTTCCATTGGATCCGTAATAGTTAGTTATTACCGGATTTCAAATTTCGTGTCAATCGGAGTTATCGTTTGAGCGTGGCAGCTCGAAACGCATCGATTTATTTTTAATTTTAATTTGGCGAGTCAAAATAGCCATTTTTCAAAAAGTCTCGGATTTCGACGAAACCAGTTTCATCGGATCCGTAATGTGATATTATTGTAAGGTTTCAAATTTCGTGTCAATTGGATTTACCGTTTGTCCGGTACAAATTAAAACGCCTAGAAAATCGTTTAAATCGGTTTAATTTAAATTGAACGTTTACAGCCATAACTCGCACATACTTCCGAATTAGCTTCCGAAACCTGTTCCATTGTGTCCGGAACGCGGGGTAAACCCTAGAAACGCTGGTTATGGCGCGTAAATCGGAGTTCGGAATTTCTGGGATGAATAGTGTCGCTCGTTCCTTATAAATAGCCCTACCCCTTCACAAAAAAAAAAAAAAAAAAAAAACAAAGAAATAACCTAGCCGGCCCTAACTATATAAACGGCCAGAAACTACTCTTCTTCCTCCCTCCAAATCTTCTAATCTATGCAACGATTCAAGGATCTTTCAACTAGAAACTCGTAGAGGACGTCAAGATCTTCGTGTTCAACGGTGGAGATCGTGTTTGGAGCGACGTGGAGGGAGCTAGGGGGGTGCGTTTGTGACCGTGTGTCCTCGATGCGCGTGCGTGTACAGGTGGCCGAGTTCAACCTCCTCGCAGGCGTGGGTAGCTCTTGTCACGAGCTTCATTATGGCGCTTCCTGATCGAATTATCGTCGAACGTAGCGATCGCAATATTTAACCCTAGTTTTCATTGATGGGTTTAAATGAAACGTGCTCGGCCTGTAGAACGAAGGGAGAGGGAAGAAAGGGGGGACGGCCAGATTTGCTTGTGAATGAATGGACGGTGTTGATTGAATGAAGGTTATAAAAAGAAGTTTATATGTTGTAATTAGTTAATATGAATTCGTGAATCTTTAAAAATTCATAACTTTTTCATACGAGGTCGAAAAATTACGAAACCAGTTGCGTTGGAATCGTATGGACGAGCACTATGCGATGGAGTTGGTTTAGAGTCGTTTGGAGTTAGTGAGAATTTTGGGTAAAATTAAACGTCCGTTTAATTTTATTCGAAATAAATCGCTAAAACGGAAATAAAATCAAGGTGAGAATTTCTCACTCAATCGAATCAGTTTCGATTTTATTTTAAATAGTTAGATTTAAAATATTTGAATGCATGTTTGAATGTTGATTGATATCTATTGATTGTTAAAATAGACATTATACGCCGTTAATAAGCGGATGTTATTTATTAAAAACATATACCGCGAATATTTCATAAACAGTGAAATTGGTATTATAAATAATATCAATATATATATATTGGCATATGTATATATTGCAGTTGATTGATTTCCCGTATTTTTTAGCGGATGAGACCCTATTACGCCGTTATTAAGCGGATAATATTTAATAAGAACATATACCGCGATAATTTCGTACTGGAGCGAAATTGGTATTGTGCTAATGTTTGTGAATGCAGGAAACAGGTTGGAGGGATCCAACTGGATTCCTCAACAGTTTTTATTTGATTTCAGATATTTTGATATTTGATGGATTTTCATATTGATATATGATATCGTTGTTGTCGTGATTGACTATTTGGTGTGTAGCATCATTGGACCAAGTTTTGGAATTTTAAAATGATTTATAAAGTGATTTTTGAAAATATACTATATTTTTGGAATTGATCCATTTTAAATAAATAACGATATAATTTTTAATGTTATAAAAATTATGGTTTTTGTGAAATATAGTTAAAAGCTGATTTTTGAGAAATCTAGTTAAAAACTGATTTTTGAGAATATGATGCTAATGATTTCATAAAATAGTTAAATCGGAATTTTAGAATTTATTGTGAAAAGTTTAAATATAGGATTTATAAAATTTAATTATTTTATGAATCGAAATGGTGAAATAATAAAGGAGATTAAAGATGTTTTAAAAGAATAATATAAATTGAATTATATTTAGAGATTTATAAATGGATATTTATAAATTGAGATATCGAAATTATAAAACGAGTTTTTATAAGTGTTTGAATGAAGTGAAAATGAATTTCATAATTGAATGGAATTTATAGAATTTTATACGGTGAAGTTATAAATGGAATTTTTTTATAAGCAGTAGGTTTATAAAATTTATTAAGTTATTAAAATAATGATTTTGGATAAATGAATGAATCTTATAAGTTATAAGATTTATAATTTGGGAAGTTAAAAAGAACGATTTTGTAAAATAATCGTTTTATAAGTATTTAACTTATAATATGAACTTTTAGTTTATAATTGAGTTATAAACTGAAATAAGTTAATAAAAGAATTTATAAAAAAAGGAAGTTTTTATAAATAAATAGAAATGGAATTTATAAACGTTGTTTTATAAATTCGCAAATGACTTATTTTGATAAGTTAATTGTTGAAACCTATAAATGGAGTATATTCACATTTTTGAATAGTGAATAATCCTTTGAATTAAAATGAATAAAAGGATGAAATTGTTAATGAAGTATATTCACGTTTTTGAATGGTGAATAATATGTTAAAGAAATTGTTTTGAATGTGATATTTTAAACAGAATAAAACGATCTAACGAAGTTTTAATTGTGTTGAGATTCGAAACCATAGATTTCAACATTAATTGTTGAAATAGAAGTTTTCGAGAAATGAAAAGGAAATAGTGGACTATAACACTGTTGTTATAGTAAATGATTTCCGAAAGGAAATGTTTTGTATAGTATTGGGATTTATATATCTATTTTAAATTCGAATCCCTATACTAGTGATTTTGGGTTGTCGTAACGATGTTTTACGCAACATTCGTTTTGGCCCAAATAAATATGTTGAAGTGAATGATTTCCTTAATAGAATGAAATATATACTTAATTTCGATTGAAGTATATTGAATATTTTCCAAGTGTTGAAAATAAATAAAAATTGTGAATTACTTATGAATAAATAAGTATGGAAATGTTTTCCAATATAAAGTGAATATTTTGAGAATTTATCCTTTTGAAGATAAATTGAAAAGAAATATTGAAATGAATTATCGAAATCGAATATTCATTGATATTTTGGAATTATAAATTCGCTAAGGAATTTATAAATAAAGTGAAATTGGTTTAAAAATAAATATTGATTTATTTTTGAAGTGTTGAAATTATATATCTAGTGAAGATATTTTGGAAAATAAATAATTTGGAAAATTATTTGGAAACTGGTGATGTGTGCATATCCAGTGATAGTTCAATAACCGACTATCAATATTTCCCTTTGAATGGGTAATTGATGTGATTTGTTTGAATGTGAATGCTACACTTATTTTTGAATAAGCGCTCACTATTCGGGTTAACCGGGAAAGGACCATGGGGTCGTATAACCCATTCCGAATATGTGATACGTCGTTATAATTGCATTGAAGATCGGTGTTGAAGACCCGGTATTTGCGAGAGCGATAGGATGACCTGTCGATTTACTCTGCACCGAGTTGCTCCGGTATAGAGTTCTCCATATGTGATGGTGAATCCGATCAGGATTGTGAATATCCGGATTGCAAGGACTTCTTTGTAAGTGCCTTCGGTTTTGTTCGATCCCGGAACAGACTTGTATGGATTGTGCGTCTGACATTACAAGTTGAGATATAAAGCCGATTTCTTTCAAATATATTTCTGTTGGTGGCGAAGAATTTATTCTTTTAGCTTAACACCCTTCTCTGAGATGTACGAGCTCAGAGGTTATATAGTTGAAGTTATCAGCGATATATTCCCAATTTGGTAATGTGATATGCTGAGTGATGCTGAAATGATCATTGTGTTGATTATTGTGATAGGATCGTTTATTTGATCGTCTATCTTGGTGATCATTGTGTTGATCATTTGTTGACCCAAAGCATGGCTTTTGTATAAAGTATGTTTTTGTGGACGAGACTTCGTCGAGCCTCACACCCCGGAAATGGTCAAAACAGGAAAGATGCGGCAAGGTTATGAGGGGTAGCACCCTTTAGGGTATGTACATTTCCTTCTGGATAGAGGTGGTATCATGGTATGGTGCCCAGATACTTAACCTATGTGGTTACTACGAATTTATTACTTTGTGGTTGTTGGTTTTCGGGATCCCGTGAGAAAGGTCGTTTACGATCGGGGAATGGCGTGCTCGTGTCAGTAGTTACCCAGTTAGGGGTAACCCGGCCTTGTGTTGGCAGAGTTCCGGTTTGGTTCTCGGGGATGTCTTTCCAGAGGCATTCTCATGTGGCAATGGGAAGTTCCTTGGCCTGACCATTTGTTGGAAATCCAAAGAAACAATACGAAACTTATACGGTTTTAGTTGTATAACCTGCTATGGAATGTGGCGGTAACCTGCTATTGAACATAGTTAGCTATAGTAGACATACGATAATGGTCGTATGTTGGCTAAGATTTATATTCTACTTTCGAAATGAATTTTCCACTACACTATGCACTAGTAATAATATCAAATATTATTTTAAATGCGTATCAAGCATCTTTGACTATCATAAGGAGAAATCTCCTCCGATTCTACGTTTGCATTGTGTGTGTGTGCGAGAGGCCTTATGGTAGTCTCATTTTTAAAAGCATTGCGAATTGAATTTAAAAATATCTCTCTATTTTGATTTTAAAGATAAATAAACTGTTTTGAGTTCTCACACCAGTCACATGACTGACTTGGAGTTTATTGTTTTCCTTCCTAAACTCTGGGTGCCCACCAATTTTCACACGGGCTGTCAAGAGTTAGGTATATCAGGATATTCTGGATATTCTGGAATTGCTGGAGGCAAGCTGGATGGCATGGCGTATTACTTATATAGTATTTCTTTTTCCGCTGCACTAGTTGTTGTTGTTGTATACTCTGATGATATGATGTAATGAAATGTATAAAATGTAATAACTGATATGGTTCTTTGTTTAAAGATTATTCATTTATTATTATATGTTGTTCCGCTGCGAATTGTGAGATTCTGTTATTGTTCTGTTGTTTTCTGTTCCGTCCTATTCTCTGTTCTGTTTTTCTATCTGTTCTCTATTCTCTTTTTCTTCTAATTAAAATTTTCTATCTTTTTTTCCCTATCTAAATTTTCTATCTTCTTCTTCTTCTTTTCCTAAATTCTTTTTCTTAAAAACCCTCAGTGTTCGGTTTTCCGTCGTTCGATTCCTCGGCAGTCGAAAAAGTGAGTGTCGATGTCGAATTTTCGAAAGTCGAAGAATCGTGTCCTGACAGTCTACACTTGATTTTGCTGGAAAGGCAATGCAACATCGGTAGACTGCATCTATGGTCAAGTGGAGTACAGAAGTTTCATTTTTGGCAGTGAAATTCGAGGGCGCTGATGCCTACAGTTATATGGGTTTTTGCTGTGATAGCTACGTAACCCCAGTTGTAGCTGCGATTTGTCGTGGGTTCCATGGTGTAATCGAGGGGCGCGCAGGCCTACAGTTGTCTATGGATTTTTTCGGGATGGAAACGTAACCATCGAGTTAACTGCGACCATGGATGGGGGTGATGATTTCCAGAGCATTCTCACCAAAGATATTTCCTCTATTTTCAAAAACTGTTTTCTATATTTTCAATAAAATTATTTTCCAAGTATTTTCACTGGGTGTTGAAAACGAGTTTACCAAGTACTTATAGATTTTCAGTCCTACGCCTGATCAACGTATGACTGAATTTCTATGAGAACAAGGATGGACCGGTTGAGACATCGAGTTATAAGAAGTATTTTTTATAAAAGGCTATTTTAATAGTATGATGTGAATTTAAAAGCATTTCTAAAATTTTATAATAAAAGTGATGGAATTTTGAAAAAAATGAAAGAAGATTCAAACTGGAATTATGAAAAATTTTGAATTCAGGAAAAAATTAATAAGGTGATTTTGTTGTAATAAAATCGAATATTGATATAAAAGTTAGAGGTAAGCTAATTTGTTAAATAATTATTTGATAGAGTATGTTAATAAATTTAACTCGGTTAAATAAAATGGATTGTAAGTTAATAATGGAGTTTGGAAATGAATTCGACTAGGATTTGATAATGAATTAAATAAGTGGAGGTGATATAAAAATAAAAATAAATTAGAGTTGGATTGAAATAGCGATGGTCGGAACTATGAATAAAATTCAAGTGAGTTATAAATAATATTTAACGAAATTTGCAAGTAAATTAGACATGGGAAGGGATTGTCGAATGAAATGAAATGAATTATAATAGAAATGGTTTGAGTTGCAAATAAAACCCAGATGAGTAGAAATAGATTGAGAATGGCTTTGTATTAATTAAATAAATTCGATAATGAATTAAGTAAGTAAATTAGAAATTTAAAATGGGTTAATTGAATTAAATAATAAATGGATGAAGTCCGATTGAATAAAAACTAAATCAAAGTTGTAATTGGAATTGGATTATCAGACTAAACTTAAGTTCGGTGGCATATACGCTTGGATATTATTTTGATAAATGGAGAAGGTGAAGTAAAATTAATATTAAAATGGATGGGCCAACTGAATTTAATAGAATTTGATTAAATGAGAATCAAATAAAAGTAAACTTAAGTTTGATGTTGGAATAAATTAAAGTAAATTAACTTAAGTTTAAAATTTATGGAAGCTTGGCTTCGAATAAGGGTGAAAGCCCATTAAATAAAAGCTTGGATTGAATTAATTTGGGAATGGCTAGTAGTATACAAGAATGGAATGTGTCGAGCTAAATGAATGGTGGGTGAATAAATTAGAAATGAAATGAAACTAAATTTAAAATGAGCTGAAAATTAATTTAGAGTAGTTATAAACTAAAATAAATACTCTATTAAGCGAATATTGTCAAATTTGCATAAAATGAATTGTTGTTTGACATAAATAAAAGAAATTAAAATTCTTTGGGTTGAGAGAAGTTAAATAACTTGATTTTGAAATTAATTGGATGGAATATGAGCTTGTATGGGTTAAAATAAACTAGATGTAAGCAATTGAGTTGTAAACCATTTGAATTGAATGGAGATGTTTGCGAATTGGTTGTAAACAATTAAATTTTAAGTCGGAACCCCATAAGTGGCTTATAAAGATTGTTTAACCTGCATTGCTTATAGAAACTTGTATGTTTGCTAGTTGAATAAGTTAAATATTGTTCAATTACATGATTTTTAGTGCTTACATATTTAAATTGAGATAGTACAGGTACTTGATGGCCGTTTTGGCTGATTTGGATTGCGCTAATTGCTTAAATTAATAAGCTGCTTGCTTAAATTGCTAAATAAAGGTACGCCTACGCAATAAAAATAGGAAATATGAACTGTTTTTGCTTTTTTCGACCGTGTGGGTCGATGTATATATATTTATATCTCTTGTCAAATTGCAATAGCTCCTCCGTACAAAGGAGACTCTGCCAAAAAATTTCGAAAATTTTGGGAGTTAGAAAATTTTTGAAAATTTTTAGGAAATTTTTTGTTAACGACGAAATGATTTAAAATTGGAAATTAAAGTAAATTAGTGGGTGAAACTAATATGAATCAGTTATAAATGAAAGATAAAATTTAATACTCAAAAGTGAAAATAAATTGAATTCATATGAAAGTGGGGAAAACTAGTTTGAATAGAAATGGATATGAAAACTTCTGTAAGGAAAGGTATGTAAAGATGTGTAAGGGCTATGATTGGATATTATTGCTAAGTAGGTTATGCAGGTATTTTAAAGAGAAAAGAGATTGGATTTGATATTAGAACATAAATTTGAATTGCCCGACAAAAAGGTATGTATTTAAATTTCTGTATGAAATTGGATTGGGTTTTTGATCTAGCCACTTGGCTTTTGTTTTCGTTTGGAATTTGGGAGCCCGAAGAGGCTTTTTATAGTAGTACCGAGCTAGCCGCGCAAAGGAGACACTGGCAAAAAAATTCGAAAATTTAGAGAGTCAGAAAAATTTTGATTATTCAAAATTTGGTTTTAAATTAAAATTTACATGATTGAGCAAAAAGTTATTGTTTGAAAACTATATAAGGTTTTAGGAAGTTGGTTAAGGTGATAGTGGGTCTTTAATAAAGGATAGTTGGTAGGATGTTGAATAGTGAGTTTTGGAAAAAGGTTAAACGGGTTTCGGACCATTCTTCCTAATTAGTAATTTCGGGGACGAAATTCTTTTAAGGGGGGAGGAATGTGACGACCCGGAAATTTTAGCAGTTTAAATTGGAATAGTTAATTGATTTTAAAATATATAAAAGTTAATTTTAACTTGAATTCCAGATATCAATATTTACTTGATAATTAAATCACTGAATTATATAGTTTAAAAATTGAATTATATATAATTCGAAATTGAGTAAGATGTTGAATATGGAATTTGAAGCCTATTAAAATTAATTTGAAGGCTTATAGGATTTATAATGATGATACTGCAGATAATAGAATGGTTGAAATTTAATTTAAAGGTGATTTGTTCAATTTTAATAATATATCGTTTAAATTGACTTTAAAAATAGCCTTCCGAGGCACAGTCTCGGAATTCGACGAAACTAGTCCCATTGGATCCATAATAGTTAGTTATTATCGGATTTCAATTTTCGTAGCAATCAGAGTTGTCGTTTGACCCTGGCAGCTCGAAACGCATAGAAACTATTTTAATCGATTTAATTTAAAATTGATAGTTTGCTTCCGTAACTCACGCATATGATTGAATTAGCTTTCGAAACACATTCCATTGTGTTCGGAATACGGGTAAAACCTTATAAACGTCCGTCGGCAAGTCTGATTCGGAGTTCGAGATTTTGCGTATTGCGAAATGAGATATTTTGAATAAAAAAATAACAAATATAATAAACGGTCAAAGCCTATAATGTCTCCATCAACCACCCTACCTTCTGAACACGCAGAGATATTTTCTACTTCTCGTTTAAATCACGCGCCTTCCTTCTGTTAAAAATCAAGCCGAGCATAAGAAAATAAATAGAAATGTCGACTGTTTTCCCTCTCCTCTCTCCTCTAATTCATTTATTTCCTTCCTCTCAATCATTTTTCAATTCAAAGGTAAACCGAAGCCTATTCCTTATTAAAACGAAATCGAATACTGCAAGTTTTTTCCCTCCAGTTTGTTATTCGCGAATCGATAATCGATTTCATCTTGAAATCGCGAGCGCTGGGAGTGGCAGCAGTGGGTAGCGGCACGAGTGTGTGGCCGCGGCTTCGAGCGAGGAGATGGGTTCTAGGGTTTGGCTGGATCTGGGATGCTCGACTCGTGCGCGCGTCTCGTCTTGGGAGGTGGAGGCGTTTAAGTGGTGGCGCGTTCGATTTTAGGATGTGGGTTGCTGTGCTTTGAATTCGAGGGAAGCGGGGTGGTGATGATGTGATGTTGCCGTTGCCGGGATGCTGTAGGATAGGTTATGCCCAAATCGTCCGGATCAGAGAGGTAATTGATTTCAGTTTCTGTTATATATTTATATACTTATACGAGAGGCAGAAAGGAATAATTGCAGTAAAAGTATAAAATGATTTTGTAATTTATATCTACATATACATATAAATATATTCCCATCCATGTTTTAATTAGAACAACAGCAAATACATATAAATATATAAGATTTTGGGTAAATATAAAAGAAAATTTATATAAAGGTAAGATTCTTAAAACCTATATGAACTATTTCTATATGTAGTTTGGAAAGGGGAATATATATAATAATAATACCATTTACTTGTTTATTTCAAATAAATTATTAAGGTGATTAATTGTTAAACCATTAGTTAAGTAATTCATTTAATGAGATCTAATGTCCGATTACCTCGAATATTAATAAATCGTATAACTGTTTATACAAGGTTTAAATCTGAAGGAAACAAATCGAGGTCGGATTTGGGTTGCAAAATAAAAGGTGAGTAATCTCACGCTCTGGATTTTATTTAAATTTAAATGGTTAAATTTAAATAATTGGATGAGTGATTGAATTGTTTGGATGTGAACCGATGATTTAGTGATTTTAGATTTTGGTTGTTTCTCGAGTTAATTGTGGTTTGACTCGAGGTATTTGGATTTTAAATGGTTTTGAACTTAAATCATAAATAAGAAAATGGTTCTGTTTAAAATCAAATAGAGTTTAATAATTGGTGATTCATTAAATTGGTAGGATAATTTAAATGAATAATTAACTAATTAAATTCATTAATAATTTAGGTTAATTAATTAAGTTTAAATTAATTAGAATGATCATTGGGTGATTTAATAAGTAATTATTTAATGCAGTTAATAAAATATAATTACTTTGTGGAACTAATCGAGAGATAAATTAAGATAATTAATTAAGGAGAATTAATTTATCTAATGAAGTAAATAAAAAGGTAGATAATTTCAGGTAGAGATAAATCAAGTATGATTAATACTGTGGTATTAATATAAATAATTTAGATTTAGTTAAATTGAAATATAATTTGACATCAATAATTTATATAATTAATGAAGTAATTAAAGATTTGATTAATTAAGAATAATTAATCCATAATAAGTGATTTATGAGAAATAAATTAAGGATTAATTACTATGAGAAATGAACTAATATAAGTAATTAAATATTTATGTGATTAATAAGTTAATAAATTATAAAGTAAGATTACTTATTGATTTTGGTTACGAATAATTAAGATCGTGTAATTAAACAAAGATAATTACTTGAATATAATTGAAAAATAATTAATCCAAGGTGATCAATTAAGATGAATAATGTAGGGTTGATTGGTTAATTGATTTGAAAATCAATTAATGACAAGTGAAGAATTCTAAATGGTTGACGTTAGAAATTCAATCAGAATTAATTTAATTAATATCGGTAGCAAACAAGCTTTGTTATGAACGATTGAATGGTATTGAATGCTTTGAATGAGTGGATATCTATGATATGAAATGTTGTGTATTTCATTGAATAACTTGGGTTAGGATAACTTGAGTTTCGAAGAGACCGGGTCGGGTATTAGGAAATACCCGAAAACCACTTCGAATTTTTATAAATTAATTTGTGAAATCAATAGGCAAGAATGAATGATTTAAGTGAATTGGATTATTTTATCTAAGTTTGGTACTTAGAAATTTATATGTGAAATAAGTGTTGTCTGTAGAAAATCAAATGATTGGTTAAATTGATATAAGTTACCCCGGGTTCTATATAAGTGATATGCTTTGTATTCCGTGTTAGATGAGTTTACTTACGCTGGTTTCCGGCCTGACCCGGGTGTTATTTTGGTGTAATGCTCGGGTCAGACCGAGTATTACAGATTTTCAGGTAAGGACGTTCTAGAGCTTAGGAGATGAGCATGATGGCAGGAACGTATAGAGTATTTCCGCTGTGTTATATTATTGTAAATCTGAGATATGATAATTGTGTATATTCAGTGACTGTGTACTCTGATGTATTAAAATGTAATCGACAGGTATAATATTCTTTATAGACTGTTATTATTTATTATTATATTTTATCCACTGCGAATGTGTGATGTTGATGTTTCTGTTCTTCTTATTCTTCTATCTCTTTCTTCTTTTTCATAACTATCTGGAATTTTCGGGTTCGAAAATTTCGGGTCGTTACAATTTTAATAGAACATGACGTTAGAATTGAGAAACTGACAAAGGAGAGGGATGCTGCAATTTGGGAGAGTAAGAGAAATGCTAGCTTTCTCAAGGAATTGAAAGAGGCACATGCGAAAATCAAGATCGGGTTCAGGGACAAAATTAAGAAGGCGTACAGTGATGAAGTTAAGCTGAAAAAAGAGCTTGAAATTTGAGATGCGATCATCGAAGCTCAAAAGAAAACTATCTCTAGTCATGACGAAGCTGTCAAAGCTCATAAAAAGACATTCGCTTCAGGAAAAAGTCATGTAGCTTAATGCTGAAAATACTCAAGTTGAAGTTGAGAAGGACGTCGTGATGGCAAACTACTTAAAGCTGCAGTTTACTTTTGAAAGGAAGACGGAGAAGATGGACAACACCATCTTAAATTTCTACGTTAACTCCTTGCTACATCAAGGCAACCTTAGGAATTTGGGCTCCTAAATTCATGTGTAATCTTACGGTGGATTGGGTAGAAGTTCCAGTCCATTTTCAAGAAAACAAGGATGTATACACCGAGCAAGAGTTGGAGGATGCCTACCTTAACGAACAGTTGAAGAAAGCTTTGATAGAGGCCTGTGAGACTGTTCGGATTGGGAGGGAGCATGAGGCCGCCGATGTTATTGCATTGCAACCACTAAAACACTACCAGAGCCATTCATTTCTAGGCTGGCGGATCATCAAGGAAACCTCATGATCAGTCAAGAAATATTATGGGTTCAAGCCGTACTGCTTTGATGTATGTTTTTGCAACAGCTGTTTCGGAAGCCTTGTGTGTAGAATTGATTTCACCCTAGAGGGTAGGGGGTGAATAGGTTGATACAAATAATTATAAAAATTTAATGCGCAAGTATATAAAATACTTGCAACATAGATATAACAGAATAATAGCAGCACACATAATAGCAGTATAATAAAAACAGAAATAGAATAACTCGTATTTATCTAGTTTCGACAAAACCTTGCCTACGTGCTGCCCCCAAGGTTTCTACTAGAAATTAAGTAATCAGACACTTACAAATGTAAACTCGTGACACCCGCCATCGACTAACCTAACTCTACGCTCAAAACCCTGCCACAACTCAGGTACTGAGTTGCGAATTCTCAAACTATACCATCGTAGTTCGTTCCCTAGTCAAACGACTAGAAAATTACAAACGATTAAAAGTAAATTACAAAATGAAAACAATATAAAAATAATAAACCCTAAATTTTAAGAATAAAAAATAGCCCAATATGGTAAACAAGACCGGCCCAAAATAAAAAAGAATCTTCCTTTTGATTTTTATATTATTGGCCCATATCCTTCTTCTTTTTTATTATTGGCCTGTATCCTTTGCTTTGAAAATAATGGTTGCCTCGTCTTGAGAAAATTAAGGCTTCCTAAAATTTCAAGGCACCGACTTAAGTTACTCGATTGAATAAATGATTCAGCGGCCATTGCTTTGTCGATCGATGGTCTCTTTGATTTGCTTTGGCTGCTTCAAATTGTGGCGAGCGTTTATATTTGGTTGAAAAATTGGTACATGATATTCCTTTTCGATTTCGATTTTGCTCGACTTTTGATTCGAGTTACTAATTTGATTTTGATTTAAGAGTATACCCTGACTATTTTTCTTGAACTTGAATGATTTTCCATGCTGATGATGATATGGATTATATAAGGTTTAATTCCCTTGATTATCATTTGAATATATTTTTGAATTCTTCTGTTACTTTTTGGCATGGCCGTTTGATTTTTCTTGGAAGTTGATGATGTTTTCTGACATTTTCAATTCGCATAATTTGCGGTGCTTGAATATCATGGCTTTGAGTTTTCTTGCTTGACTCCTTGGCCACCACGGTTTTTATTCTTTGGTACTTTGAATTTATGTTGACTGCTGTTACATTCTCTGGTTTGAATTTGCTAACTTAATATTGTTGGACTTCATGTTAGTATTGACTTGTCTTGACTGCTCATTGTAGTTCGACGTGTGTGTTCATGCCTATAGCATTTTCGACCTGATTATGCGATATTAGTCTGGGTTGCATTAAGCTCTGTCCACTGTTCATTCGAGTTTGCACTGTGCACTACATACATATGTATACATGTGTGTTCATTTGATGTCAGGTTTTTATGCATGTAGTTTGTGTACACTTGTGTGTATGCACATGTACTGGTCTGTTGTCTGTATATATATATGGTCTGCACATCCATTTTATACTTATATGCTAGTTCGGTTTATGCTTCATTTAACTCTTGTTTATTGCAATGTTGTGCTAACTTGGTTGAAGTTTTTGCATTGTACTTGAAGTCTGTAGCTTGGTTCTCTGTATATTGATGTCTTCAACATTGCCTCCTTTAGGTGATGTTCACCGCTTTTGCACTGTACTGTTATTCTTGTTCCACTTGAAGTGTGTCTTCATATATGTACATACATACATATAGATGTGTGTATGTATCTGTTGTTGAGTTGCACTGCACTTGTAACATCAATGGCGGTCTCGTATTCTCTGATACATTTTTGCATATGTTAAGCCTAGTGTATTTACATGATTTTTGCATATGTATACTGCTTACAGTCTGCACTTGTATACAGTTCATGTTGAACTCCATAATGATGATTTGCATTCATCTTGAATTCCTTTTTTTTTTAGTCTGTGCTGCTCTGTTCCTCATGTATACTTGAATCTGGTCTTGGCCTTGGCCTTGGTCTCTGATTGAATGCTAGTAGTTGGTTCATTCTTGAACTGTTTCTAATTGAAGCTGATGTGTTTGTGCCTTGACCTTCTTGCTTCGAGTTGCATACGTATATTTTACTTGGTTGCACTGTCCACATGAGTTCATATTATAACTGTTATTGCTTTGAGGCAGATCATATTGTGTTTATGTCTTTAAGCCTGGGCATGTGTGCTTCATCTAGTCTGCTTGGATATTGAACTGCTTCCATGCCTCATTGTTTTTACCTCTATTGCATTTGTATCCTGTACTCAGGTTTGGTTGCCTTTTTGGAGACTGGGACTTGTTGTAGTCTGATATGCTAGCTCGAGTTTAATTTGTTCACTTTTGAAGCTTGCATCTGTAACATTGTTTCTTCATGAGCATTTACTGTTTGGTTGTGATGCACTTGTTAGCATGGTCTGGTTTTTGGGTTCTTGTTGTACTCAACAATTTTGTGATGTATTTGTATTACACCTGAGTTGAACCTAGCTTTGGCTCGGGTTGTGCTCATGTCGTGACTTTATTTGTATTGCACTTGAGTTGAATCCAGCCTCGGCTTGGGTTTGACCATGTGCTCACCTGTCCCTGCATTTCCATCAAGTGTATATCGGTGTGCACGGCCTTGTGGCATGCACAATGATACACTGTGCATGTCATAAGTTGTTCGTATATGATGAATTCAATATAAATATAATGGCAAACAACCCAAATAACTGAGGCATACAATATTTTCACAACATATTTTATTTTACACTACAATTTTTTTTTTTCAATTTTACTGCTTCGGTGTTTTTTTGCAAATCGCTTAGATGCTTGAATCAATCTAGAATAGGGTTGATGATCAATACGAGCGAATGAGTGATATGTAGTGTGGTGCAAATGTAAATTAAAAATTGTGATGTAATCGAAATTGAATTGTGATAAAAAAATTGTATATATACATACACATATATATATAGTGAGTGCTTAAATTTATATTATTCAAAATTGTATTAAAATATTTGTTTGAATAAAATATCTGTTTGAATTTAAGTTCTGTGTTATTTATTTTATTCAGCGAATATTTATTTAATTATGTGAAAAATAAAACAGTGCATTAATAATACATTTAAACGAATATATATGTGTATATATATATATATATATGTTTATTATCATCAAACAAAAATCATATACTTGCATATTCAATAATCTCCCCCTTTTGATGATAACAAACATATATTTAAGATTTTGAATTTATTAAATGTATTTGGTCATTCAATTTGCTCCCCCTATTTGATTGCTCCCTCTCTACAACAAAGCTCCCCCTTCATATATGCGTGAAAATAAATAGAATATGCAAATGAACTTAGATGCAAATGGAAAATAAAATATAAAATATTTGACCTTTATTTGCCAAAATCTTAACATTTCTCTCCCCCTTTTATTATCAGCAAAAGAGTAATATTGTTACTAAAATAGTGATAAAGTGATAGACATTAATACAACATTAATACCCAGTCGAGTATAAATATTAAATTTTAATAAAAAATCAAACAAAAATCATAAATATTCTGTTTGGCACATATTCCACTTTAGAATGATAGGGATGATGTAAAACCATATAGCTGCATCTATTTGCGGTATATTTATATCATGAATTTGAATATCTACTAACCATGCATAACCGTTAGGACTTTTAAATGAGATTAGTAGTATTCCAAATATAAAAAAAATGAATTCAAGTATCTTCTAACCATGCATAACCATGAGGACTTTTAAATGGGATTAGAATCAACTTATCTATTTAATCAATCAATTTTAATATGTGTTCCATACATGCGTAACCGTGAGAACTTTTAAATGAGCATGAAAGCACACAATCAAAAATTCCAAGTAATTTACCCATGCATAACCGGGAGGACTTTTAAATGAGAGTGAATACTTTGGATGTTTTTATTGCTAAAAATATAATAAATTGACAAACGAATGATTTCCCGTTTAAAATACCATATATTGACATACTATATTTGATTTTGATGGGTGATGGTTGTTAGAAATATGATAAAAATAGAGATAGTCATGGAATTTTTACCGAACGAGAGTTATTATAAATCTTCTTTAAATTTTTAAGGAAATTTTCTAAACATACTTTCTCAACTTATAATATATGATCAATATCAACACTCGTCACTTTTTCAATCACTATTTATCTTTCAATAATTAGTGGGGAGTCAGATTAGTTAATGTAGTCATTTAAGATCAAATCAAAAATTAAATTTTCAAAAATGACTAATCAGAAACAAGGTCAACAAAAATATTTTCTGGAAGGGGTTTTACAAGAAAAAATGTCAGCAAATCGAAAATCGGTTGAGACGAAAAAATGTAGATATTTTCTTTGAAAATGTGATGCAACAGATGAATGTCTCTACATAAAACACATTCGACTAATAGTTTTTCTATCAACTAAATTACTAGTGTAATCTGCATCTAAATTTCCCTTTGACTCGAGATTATCATTAGTTGGATGTTATAGACTAGACCGTGAAGTGAGCAACAAAATATCTTAGAGTCATCTTTAACAGCTTTTAAATGAAATTCTTTTTGATTTGAATTGAAGCCGTGCCAATAAACCAACAGCGAATATAGAGTCAGCAGTAAAATAACTAAATGTATGATCATCAATCAATAAAACGCCATCATTATTCCAAATAATTTTATGTGAAATAGTTTAAAGACTCCTGAGGTATTTATAGTGTTCTCGGCATAAAAAATATAATTGGGCAACAATTTTGAATAAGTCAGAATCAAAATCTACATTCATTTCTTTACACATAACTGGCTGATTTAATTCAGATTATGGTGCAGATTTTCACATTTAATAAATCCTTCAAGATAGATGTACCATTACCTATTTTATCGTTACGATAATTTTTCGTTGTTTTCCATTGTAATTCTGCCACCTTTATACTAGGCTAAGGAACTTTGATTTGTCGCACGTTGCGTTCCTGAAGCAGGCAGAATCCTAGTATCACTGTTATTGTTTCTTAGCCTGCCACCACATCTACACGAGAAAAGATTTTTGTGACCTATTTATTTTTATAGGTCCATGGTTGTTAATGGCAAATGATTTTTAAAATATGTTTATGGAGACCCAAAACTATTTATATTTGTTCCTTTTGGCATCCAGATTTGTTTGACTTTAAAGGATTTTATATTAGTGCTTTTTGGAACCAAATTGATATGGTTTTCACATGTTTGGGTATCACACTTTTCCTTTAACAGTGTTATTAGTTGTTTGTTCATATCTTGACACTTTTGCAAATCCAAATGCATTCCTTTTATTCTCGAAGAGTTGACTTTCTAAGAGTATGTTAAATGATTTATCTCTAGTAAAAAAAATTGAGTAACCAACTCAAGTTTATTAACTTTGAATTTTAAAAGTTTATTTTCATTTATTAGCTTCGAACAACAACTAATGGTACTATGTCTCTTTTCAAAACTATTCATGTTTAATCACATATTTTTGTTTTGAAGCTCTCTAATTTTATTCTTAATTTCTAGCATCTCAGTCTCAAAAAGTTGGAGTTTTCTAAATTCAATTTTTTCAAAATCCTTGATTTTTTCGATCTCCTTTTCAAACTCATGATTTAATCGAATAATTTCAGATTTGCTCAAAATCATGTTTTCTTTTTCAAGGGTTTTGAAATATTCGTTGATCTCATTTAATTTCTTTTCAAAAATCGTACATTTAGAAATTTCCGACTTCTTAAAGCTATCCAACTCTTTTTGCAAAATGTTGTGTTTACAAATCAACTCAGTTTTATTTTTCTCTTGCATTAAAATTTCGTTTTCTTACTTTTGGAAGTTTTCATGAAAACAAGCAAATTCTTTTTCATGGTCCAAACACCTTTTGCAATTAGAAAATTTATTTTTCTTAATATTTTTAAGCTCCTTTTTCAAATCATTATTTATCTGATGAAGTTTAGCATGTTCCCTTTTCAACTTATTATTTTTCATCTCAAGAGCTTTATTGTTTTTAATTAATTTTTGGCATAAGGGAACTAAATCATTGAATGGAAAATCACCTATCTCATCGGCGATTGAATCTTCATCACTACTGCATTTTGCCAATCCTGCCAAGCACGTTTCTTTAACTGATTCGATTTCGGAAAATTTCTCATTACCTTTGACTTTTGCACCATATATTGCATAAAAGTAATCCAGATTTCCTACGCATTTTTACAATGAGTAATAAAGCTAAAATTATCTTGATTACTATGAGAATATAGTATATGCATAGCAAGAGCATTAATCAAAGTATTTTTCTTGCCTATTATATCACATCCATTTTCAATAATATACCAACATTTAAAATTAACAGATTTTAAATAAAATTCCATTTTTAAATTTCAATTTTAAAAATATGTTCAATCAAAAATAGGTGGAATAATACTGGACCGACGTCAGCAAAAGAATTATTAAAAGAAGGCATATAAAAATCAAAATTTTAAAAGAAAAATTGGCTTTTGTTCCTAGCTCTTGTACCAGTTGTAGGATCGATTTCACCCTAATGTGAATAGGGTGAATACTAATAATTATAAAAAAAATTAGTATGGAAGTACATAAAATAATTGCAACACAGATATAGTAGAATAATAAAACATAAATAGAATAACATAGTTTACCCAGCTACGGCAAAACTCTGCCTACGTGCTACTCCCAATGTTTCTACTAGAAATTAAGTAGTCAGATGCTTGCACATGTAAACTCGCGACACCCGCTATCGACTAACCTAACTCTATGCTCAAAACCCTGCCACAACTCAGCCATTGAGTTGCGAATTCTCGAACAGCACCACATAGTTCGTCCCCAAGTCACACGACTAGAAAATTACCAACGATTAAAAGTAAATTACAAAATGAAAACAACATAAAAATGAGAAACGGTAAATTTAAAAAATAAAAAACAGCCCAATATGGTAAACAAGACCGACCCAAAATAAAAAAAGAACCCTCCTTTTGATTTTTATATTATTAGCCCTTATCCTTCTTCTTTTCTTTATTATTGGCCCGTATCCTTGTTGGATAGTCCCCAGTGCCCCAGTGCCCCAGTACCTAGTCATTGTTGGAAATCCATTCTCCCTACGAGCCTTGTACGAGTTTTGTTTGTATTACCCACTCTGTGGCTAGTAGCTGGAATTTAATCATGTAACCATTTCGGCTATTTTATAAGTATTTGTAAATAGACCCTATTATAATATCATAGGATCTGTATAAAAAGTGTTTTAGCTATCGTAAGGTAAAAACCCGACATGTTTATTTGTGGCGTGGTCTTACGAGATGCTTTTGATTTCAAAGGATTTTTAGAACTTTAATAATCAATTTGGATGCATTATTATCAGCTGGTATTCCAGACTGACTCGGGTGTTATTTCATTATAATGCTCGGGTCAGACCGAGTATTATTTGTTCAGGATAGGTTGCTATGGAGCAGGAGAGGAGCTGGAGTCCGTGACGTATTATCTATACTAATATATATTCCGCTGCTATGATTGTATGGATTTGTCTGATTGGTAACTTGATGTATGAGATACTCTGGTGATATGATGTATAAACAGTTATAGATTTCATTTTGTGTAAAGTTCTATATTTACTATTATATTTTATTTCCGCTGCGACTGTGAGATTCTGATATTGTTTAGTTTCTTCCTCTTCTATCTCTTCTTCTTAAACCAAATATGGTTCGTATTTCTGTGCCACTTGAGTTAACAGAGGTAGAATAGTGTTGATTCAAGGGATACGGATTTGCGGGCTGTCACACTTGGTATCAGAGCCAGGTTGGCGACAACCTAGGCTTTGGTGGGAAATTACTCATTAAATAGAGTCAATAATACTCTATAATGAGTTGAGTGTATTAATAGATATGAGAGCGTACTTGTTAGTGAATATAAAATTGTTTTTATACTGTGTTGATTTATCGGTTGAGTGTTTATGAATTCTGGTCGGCACGGGAAGTACAACCGTATCGATAGGGGTTTCTAAACTCTTAAACAAGATAAACCGACATAGTATTGTTTTTGAAGGGGTAAATGAAATAATTTTACCCAAAACTATGTTTTGATATAAAAGGAAATAATTTTCTGAAATTATTATATATATTTAGTTGATTGGTTTGTTAATACTATAATTAAATAGGAATCTAAAATTTGACCTAAAATTTGAAACGGTTATAATCAAATAAAATTCTATGAGTATAAATTATATAAAAGAAGAATAACTAAATTTAAATTTAAACCAGAATTTAAATCCCGGGGATTTTGGAAAGGATTTTAAATGTAATGAAACCAAAGGTTTGGAAATTTAAAATCTTGGAAATGTTTGGTAATATTTTCCCAAGTGTTTAAAGGCAATGATGGAATATTATTTTGGAGTAATATGTTGGAATGGAAACTGTTTTGAAATGAATTTGGGAAAGTAAGAAAGCATTGAACTCACTTCAGTCGCTTGAAAATAATCCTGATGATGTTGGCCACATTATTAGAATTCATTTTTCGAGTTTCTAAAGTGATGGATTGCTACCAAAATGGTTGGTTATGATATTGTTTGAATTGGTTGGTTATGCCAGTTGTTTTGTAAATTTCAAGGGAGGAAATTTGTTTTGGTATAAACAAGTTGTTTTGGAAAATCTGGAGATTTTATTTGATATACCAGGGGAGTATGAGTTATTTATTATTTCAAAATGGTTTTGAAATAAAACCGGGTAATTGAATTCTGAAAAAATTCTATTTAAATAATGTGAAGCTAAAATGGATCAACTATTGAATTTATTTGGTGAAGTTGATATTTAATCTTGGAATTAAAATTTAACTTGAGTAATTGGAAGTGGATAAAATATATTAAAGCGAATGGAAAATTGGAATTTAACTTGGGATAAGTTAAATAAATTGAACTTAGAATTAAATTGATTTGGGTTAAATTAAAATGTAAGTTGACTTTGAGATTGTGGGTCATTGAGAAATAACTTGCACCCATGAGCAATATAAGCTTTTAAGTAAATAAGTTGGTGAACTTATAAATAGAGAAATGGAATGATAATTACAAATGGGAGATAGTTGAATGGTATGGTAAATTCGAACTCAATCTCAAATGAAATGTAAATTGAAATAAGGTAGAGTGAGATATAAAAGGACGAATGAACTTACAATAGAAAATAATTTTTGAATTTATTTATGGAGGAATAAAATTGAAGTGAAATGAAATACAAAATTCAGTTGTATTATAGGCATATTGAATGAAATTCAATCCTTATTTAAGTGGTAAAGAAGTGGAATGAATTTAATTTGGCTAAGCAAAATTTCAAGTAAACTTGAAATAAATTTGGATAAGAATCGAATTGAATGGAAATTTAATTTAGTTGAAATGATGTTGAATGAAGTAAATGCTTACTCAACTAAATTCAAAATGATTGTTTGGAAATGAATTTGTGTAAGCTAAATTAAATGGAATTTGTATTGGCATGAATAAAATTTTGGATAGTCTGGCCAAAAATTTAGAAAGTAAATAAAGTCCAGTTTTGGAATGGAATTTAATTTTGGTAATAAATATGGGAAGTGTGAATGGATAATGGGATTAGATTATAATAATGACAATTTGATTTATAAATGAATTCAAATGAGTGAAATAATTTAAATGGTCTCTTTGTTAATAAAATAAATTCTAAAATGGATTGAATAAGTAAACAAAGGGGCATTCGAATTTGTAAATGGATTGGAATTTGATGGAATGAGAATCAAAGGAAATAAAATAAAATTGATATAAGAAGATAATGAAAATGTTGTGAAAGAACTTAAGCAACTTGAAAGAGAAAAACAAAATGATTGTGAATAAGCTTCATTAAGTACTCTTGAATGAAATTTGTTAGATAATAAAATTGAATTGCAAGTGAGATGGTATTAATTAATTATTGTGATAAATTAAGGATGTATGGGTTGTAAATAATCCAAGATGGAATGAAATTAATATAAACCTGAATTGGTTAATGAAATAAAAATGCAAGGAAAATTTAATTTAAAAATTGCAATGGAATAAGAATACTTGGCTTGTGAATTAGGCAAAATTGAATAAAATTAATATAAATCTAAGTAGAATTAATTTTAATGGTTATAAGCTTAAGTGGTGGTTATTTTGCTCGAATAACATGGAAATTGCATGTATTCGGAATTGAGTCGTTTAAAAAGCAATTGAAATTGACTTTTGAATAAATTGATATGGATTGAAATAAAATTCAAAGAGTTTGTTATTGGGTTTGGAACATTCTTTCTACCTTAGCAAATTTCGAGGACGAAATTTTTATAAGGGGGGAGGAATGTAACGACCCGGAATTTTGGGTCGCCAAATTTGAACATATAATTCATTTTAAATGTTGAATATGGATTATAATTTTAATTTTGAAATAAAAAGATTTTCGTTAAGTTAATAGGATTAGTAAAAATTTCAAATACGGGAATTAAATTGAAATTTGAATAATAATAATTTAATATTAGAATTGGAATAATTTGTGATTCTGAGTGTAAATAGATATAAAAATTAGATTCTAAAATTTATTTTAAGTCTAATTGGATTTAAATTATGATATTGGACGGTTGGATGAAATTAAAAGTCGATATGTTGAATTTGGAATTTTATATTAATTTAATAATGGAATTTAATAATATAATAATGCAAATATTCAGATTTTGATTTAAACTGAATCAGTATGATTTCTAATGTGGTTATGAATTCTATATGAATTATAATTAAGTTAATAAAGTTTTAAAAGTGAAATTTTGAGTGATTTCGACAATTTCGAAAATCGTCCGATTTAATCGACGAGTTTAAATAGCCTTCCGGGGCACAGTCTCGGAATTCGACGAAACCAGTTCCATTGGATCCGTAATAGTTAGATATTATCAGATTTCAATTTTCATAGCAATCAGAGTTGTCGTTTGACCGTGGCAGCTCGAAACGCTTAGAAATCGATTTAACCGATTTAATTTAAAATTGATCGTTTAATTCCGTAACTCGCACGTATGACCGAATTAGCTTCCAGAACTTGTTCCATTGTGTCCGGAACGCGGAAAACCCTAGGAACGCCTGTCGGCACGCATTGTTTGGAGTTCGTTTGTAAATGCTTAAAATAATATTAATAAGCATATATATATATATATATATATATATATATATATATATATATATATATATGTTCACGTTTGCCCTAACCCTAGTATTCTTCTTCGGCCGCCACTCATAATGTTAATGGCCGAAAACTAATTATCTTTCCCCACCAATCTCTCTCCATCCATCGACCTTTAGCCAAAATCGTCAACTAGTGAATCGAAGAGCACATCGAGACGATCAAATCCATACGGTTATGATCGTATTTCATTTAGTGTGTTGGCGAAAATGTTTGCTCGAAGGCCGACGTTCATTCACGAAATTCGAGAAGAGGGAGGCGCCTTGTTCAACCGGATTTGTGGTGTTGGGGAAGGTCGAGATGCTCCTCAAGGTGGTGGGTTCCGATCGTTGGCTAGTGCGTCGTAGGGGCCGCGATGAAAAACCCTAGTTGCGTGCAAATGGGTTTGTATGCGTGCGTTTTGCCTGTAGATGACGCATGGGGAAGAAGGGTTTAGGAACGGCCTTGATTTTGCTTTCCAGATCGTGCGGCCTGTCTTTGTTAGGTAAAAAAATAAATTTAATTAAAAAGGAAATTGTTTTAAAATTCGATTCAAAACTTTATAAAATCCTAACTAATTCATACGTTATCAGAATTTAATGAAATTTACGGCGCTGGGATCGCAGAGACGCGTTCTTCGAAATGGTGCAGTTCGGGAATCATTCCGGGCAAGTAAAAATTTAGGTTAAATCGAACGTCGTTCGGTTTAATTTAAATTTCGAACGCTCGTCGAAACTCAAGGTGAGTGATTCTCACTCACATCTGGATGCAAGCTAATTTAAATAGTTAATATTTAAATATCTGTATGATTGGTTGAATATAATTGTTGTTATCAGTCTGGATTGATATTTATATACGTGATGTTCTAATATTTGTGATGCAGGAAAAAACAAGTTGGAGGGATCCAACTGGATTCCTCACGATGTAGTAATTATTTTTATAATTGGAAATGATGTCTGTTTATATGTTGTGATTGATAAATTAGAAATTAAACTGTACTGCGATGTTGTTGGATAAATTATAAATCTAGAATTTAATTATAAAGGGAATTAAATTGGGATTATTTTTTAAAAGAAATAAAAGCAATTGTTAAATAAAGAATTTAAAGAAATAAAATTGGGAATTTGGTTTGGGTGAAGAATGAAATTGGTAAATTTGGAATTATAAACGAATTGGAAATTTATCAGTAGATAAATGTAAAGTATAGATTTCTAGGAATAAATTCTAAAGAAATTATAAATGGTTAAAAATAACGACGGGGTTATTTGATGATGTTTTCCTAGAAATTTAATAAAATATTTAAAAGAGGCTTTCCGAATATAAATTAACAGTTTTAAATGTAAATAAAATACTTTGAAATGCATTTTTCACCAATGGTATTTTATTTTAGTAATTCATAAGTATTATTTTCCTTTAATAAATTCTCAAAAGTTTATTTTAAAGGATTTTTAAACCCGAACTTTGAAAGAAAATTTCCAGGAATGGAAAACTATGTTTTGGGCTTCGAAAGAAGTTATTTTTGTTAAAAAGCATGGGAAGGAAATTTATGTTATTAAAACATGAATTTGAATGGTAATAAAATGGCTAGATTTATAAGATGAATTCTTTGAATGTTGGAATGGAAAGTGTGTTTCCCTGGAAAACCAAGTTTGAGTCTTAAACAGATTTTTATTAAAAGAAAGTTTAAAGATTAAACTTGTTTAAAGAGTGTTTGAAAATTTATTTTAAAGTAAAAAATTAATAAATTAGCAATAGTGATGATTTAAGAATACATTTATAATTATTTTTACAAATGGATTTACTTAAAGGCTGGTTTTGTCTTACGTTATTTTGAAATTAATATTAATCTCTTTAAAACACTACTTTTAAATTTAGTTTAACAAAACCTTATTTATAATAAAAGTTTATATCAAAATAAATGGTTTTACTTTACATATTGAAATCATATTTTTGAGTAACAACTAGTAGTAAATTTCCATATTTTAAAGCATATTTTAGAATAAAGTGTTTTACTTGTTAAAAATCTAAATTTTTTGAACTTAGTTATTTCCAAAGGGAATTGATGATAAAGGATTTACCTTGTAAAGGAAGAATTTTGGGAAATTGTTTTCAAATGAGCTTTGAAAAATTTGGAAATATATCTTGTAAAGATATTAGAGGCAAATGAATAATGTGAGATTATTTATTGTGTGATGGATGTTTGTGTATATAAATTGATAGTTAAATCACCGACTATCAATATTGGACAAATGCGTTGATCGTTTCGAAGAGACTGGGATCGAGATTTATTTCTCGAAAACCACTTCGATCCAGTTTGTACGTTTCGCAGAAAAACGTGTTCGGAGTCAAAGATGGAGCAGTGAAGTACAAGGGCTAGTCGCTACTAATCCTGAGGATATTTCCAAAATGGATGTAGTAGGAGTAGTGCCTTCGGTTCCGTTCGAACCCGGGACGGACTTGTATGGACGAATGCTTTTGGAACATCGTCAGGAGGGCGATGAGCATTCTAAGTGAAACGTTCTAAAGGTAACGCTTAGCCTCAAGCCTCATCAAATGGGAATGACTGAAAATTAGGGGATATGCGGCAAGGCTTCGTGGGTAGCCCCTATTGGAGAATAAGGTCATCCCTGTCTAGATGTCCCTTTTTATTTCGGCTTAGTGGGCGGTTGCTGATCCCAACCACGGGGTGATCTTATTCGGAACTGTCCAGTAAGGGATGGGTCCAGCCTTGTGTTGCAGGGGATCGGTAGTGGTCCTCGGTACGGTGATCTAGGCCTCGTACTGTGACAGGTGGTACCCCATTGCCTAGTCATTGTTGGAAATCCATTCTCCCTACGAGCCTTGTACGAGTTTTGTTTGTATTACCCACTCTGTGGCTAGTAGCTGGAATTTAATCATGTAACCATTTCGGATATTTTATAACTATTTGCAAATAGACCCTATTATAATATCAGAGGATATCTATAAAGAGTGTTTTAGCTATCGTAAGGTAAAAAGCCGACATGTTTATTTGTGGCGTGGTCTTACGAGATGCTTTTGATTTCAAAGGATTTTTAGAACTTTAATAATCAATTTGGATGCATTATTATCAGCTGGTATTCCAGACTGACTCGGGTGTTATTTCATTATAATGCTCGGGTCAGATCGAGTATTATTTGTTCAGGATAGGTTGCTATGGAGCAGGAGAGGAGCTGGAGTCCGTGACGTATTATCTATACTTATATATATTCCGCTGCTATGATTGTATGGATTTGTCTGATTGGTAACTTGATGTATGAGATACTCTGGTGATATGATGTATAAACAGTTATAGATTTCATTTTGTGTAAAGTTCTATATTTACTATTATATTTTATTTCCGCTGCGACTGTGAGATTCTGATATTGTTTAGTTTCTTCCTCTTCTATCTCTTCTTCTTAAATCCAATATGGTTCGCATTTCTGTGCCACTTGAGTTAACAGAGGTAGAATAATGTTGATTCAAGGGATACAGATTTGCGGGCTGTCACACATGGTCTAGTTTTTGGCTACTTATTGTACTCGACAATTTTGTGATGTATTTGTATTGCACATGAGCTGAATTTAGCTTTGGCTCGGGTTTGACCTTATGCACATGTCGTGTGTTTATTTGGATTGCACTTGAGTTGAATCCAGCCTCGACTTGGATTTGACCTTGTGCTCACATGTCCCTGTAGTTTCATCAAGTGTATATCGGTGTATACGGCCTTGTAGCATGTACAGTGATACATTGTGCATGTCATAAGTTGTTCGTGTATGATGAATTCAAAATAAATATAATGACGAACAACTCAAATAATTGACGCATATAATATTTTCGCAACACATTTTATTTTACATTGCAAAAATATTTCTTTTTCAATTTTACTACTTCAATGTTTATTTTGCAGATCGCTCAGATGTTGGATTCAATCTGAAATAGAGTTAAAGATAAATACAAGCGAATGAGTGATATGTAGTGAGGTGCAAATGTAAATTAAAATTGTGATGTAATCGAAATTGTGTTGTAATCAAAAATTATACATATATAGTGAGAGCTCAAATTTGTACTATTCAAAATTATGATAAAATATTTGTTTGAATAAAATATTTGTTTGAATCTAAATTATGTGTTGTTTTTTTATTCAGCAAATATATATTTAATTATGTGAATAATAAAATAGTACATTAACAAAACATTTAAATGAGTATATTATATATATGTTTATTATCATCAAAAAAAAATCATATACTTGCGCATTCAACATTGTGTGATCATAGAACATTGCCAAAGATAGTGCAGCCATCCAAAGAAGGAGAAGGTGGGGAGTATGACGTCAAAATTCTCGGTCACACTTCCGATGCAGGTAACCTTCTTATTTCTCCTGAGTTTGAGAACTTTCATCTCACGCCGCAAGAACAAGATGAATTGAATGCTTTCATTGTTGATCTAATAGGTATATCTTCCTTGTCAATCGAACTGCGAATTTCTTTGGTCCTAGGGCCTGCCACTATTTCAACTGCATGGATGCCTATTTCTATAGTTGCTCCGATCACCATACCCGTGTCTAGGTCATAACTAGGACCGGAATCAGAGAAGATTGATGCATTGCATGGCCTGGATGACCCTTCCGTACCTCTAGAAGGCAATTTATCAACAACTGAAGCTCGAGAGTAGATAGGGCAAGCTAGCCAGCTATGTAAACCTGAACAGCAGATGGCGGCTGTTAAGAAGGAAAATAATGAGGAAAGAAAGTCTTCAAGGAGCTCCTGCAAGTCCTGAAAATGCAAGACCAAGGGAGAGTCTTTCGAGGGGGTTGAAGGACAAGGAGCAGACCTGGGCATAGAGTTGATACTTGATATTTCATGCAGTGACATGACTTCTGGTGGGGATTCTGAGAAGAAGAAGAAGCTTCCGACCAAAGGCGAGAATGGAAGTGGCGGAAAGAAACATTGACAGGCTCGAGTGATAGTAGATGCGGATAGTGGAACATTCTAATATGTTTAACATGCATTTGTACAAGTGCAGAGTCTAAACTTATAAAAAAATTGTTGTTGCATTTGTACTTTTGTTTTTGTTGGCTGATATTGTATGGGTACGACCCCACATTTTGATTTTGTACAGAAATTATTATAAGAAATGAAAAGATTGATATTTCAACTATCATCTTTTCTGTGTTCTTTCTTATTTATCACGTACTTAACTTGCTTTTACACTACTTACGTATGCACATGGTACGATTACTTGTTTTATAATTTCTATACTTCACATTGCTATGCCGCATTTCATGGTATGCGATGCCTTTATTTTTGTGGTTTCACACATTATGTATGCATTTTTAACTAGATTTATTGTGATTACCAAACTTTTTCGTTATGAGAAACGGGCCTATGGAGTAGTTTTCCTTTCAACCAAATGTTCTATATGTATACCCTTGTGCTTTATAGGGTTGTTTTCTTTGAACACTTAACAAATGATGGTTGATCTGAGCGATTCCACTGATGTCTACTGCCGAATATATACCTTGCATTGTGACTCGAGCATCTTGGTGCCAGCGATTCTGTTGGTCAACGATCGGAATTCTTTGCCGATTTTTAGTTGTGGGTTCTTGTTAGTCCTGCAATGGATGAATTTCCCGGTGTAGTTAGGACAATATCAGTACTTACATGATCTTAATGACTTGTTGATGGCATCAGAGCAACATCGAGTAGTGCTTGCATGGAGTATGCGGCTTTTAAGAGTGCACGACTTACGAAATGTGCGGCTTTTGCGAGTGCGCAGCATATGAAATGCATGGCTTTTGAGAGTGCGCGGCTTTTGGGAGTCCATGGTTTATGAAATGCGTGGCTTATGGGATCAATATGTCCTGTCGATCCGGAATTTTTTGGAATTTCTCGATGTTACCAATCTTTAGATAACATGAGGAGTTTGTGTATCGAGGGCCCGGTTCCACAGCTCAAGAAGTGATGCGCGACTTAAGTAATTATATTTGCTTGGGAATGATTCCACAACCCAAGAAGTGGTGTGCGGCTTATGGAATATGCATCTTTGATTTGGGCCTTCCCTATTTTGATGGAGTAACACCAGTTTTTAGAGGGCAGAGATCGAGTTTCGTTAATCCAACGGTTTGAGTCAATTAGCTTCTATCGACTCGTCGAGTAGATGGGGCATACTTGAGCATGGTTCCACTATCTTAAGCAGCAATCAGATGGTTTTGAGTCGATTTGACCCCATCGACTTAGCATGTTACTTTTGCGAATATGGTTTTATTAGTTCAGAAAGCAAAGAAATTTTATTAATAAAAGATGGGCAAATTCTGCGTATTTACAACGCCACCGGTGTTTTAGGATGGCATATTTGCATTAAATAAGGAATACATAAGATGGTCTTAGATAATGTAACGACGCAACAATTCGACATTCCAAGCTCAAGGAATTTAGATTCCATCAACGGCTGTTGGGTTGATCGTGCCATCCCCCAGTCTTTGGTCGATCACATAAAGCCCTTTCCAGTTCCGTCCGAATGTTTTTAGTTTAGGGTAGACCCGTTTGAGGACAAGGTCTCCTACTTTGAAAGTACGGTTATGGAATTTCGAATTGAAATTTCGTGCAACCGTTTTCTAGTGAGCGACAGTCCTCAACTCGGCTTCTTCCCTCTTCTCATAGACCATATAGAGCAATCGAGTAGATGCTGCTCATTTTACCTTTGATTGAAGTTTTTCCTTCAGCACGAGGGGACCTTTAGCTCGACTGGGATCATTGCCTTTGAAACATAGTTAGTATGTACGGGGAGTGCCTGGTTGTAGATTTGCGCATTGTCCTATATGCCCATAGTGCAAGTGGAAGTTCATCAACCCAATTTATTTTAGCTTTAGTTAGCCGCTTTTTAATGGTGGACTTGATGTCTTGTTCACTGCTTCCACTTGCCGCTTTGCCTATGGATGTGCAATGATGGAAAAGCTTTTCTCGATTAGATAGAATTTTCAAAATTCTTTGAACTTTACACTTTCGAATTGAGTCCCGTTGTCCGTGATGAATATTTATGGCACTCCAAACTACATTTAATGTTTTTAGTGACAAATTAATAACTTTCTTTATGGTAATAGTGGCCATCGGATCCGCTTTGGCCCATTTGATGAAATAGTCAAAAGCAACGATAACGTACTTGGCTCCTCCTTCGGCTATTGGTATTACACCGATCAGATCGATTCCCCAGATTGCAAATGGTCATGGGCTGACCATTTGTGTCAGCTCTATTGAAGGAGTTCTTTTGATCTTGTCGAATCTTTGACATTGGTTGCATGTATGGCATGATTTGCTACATCATGGTTTACTGTTGGCTAAAAATGCCCATATCATGAACTTCTTGCGATGGTTTGCCCCTAGTGTGATCTCTGTAGTCGCTTTCATGAATTTCCGAAAGGATTCTTCAGGCTTCGTCATTAGTCACACACCTGAGCAAGGGGTAAAGAATCCTACTCGGTAGAGCATCCAATTCTATACTACAAGCCATAGTGCCTTTCGAAGGAGATTTTTCCATTGATTCTTGTATGCGAGAAGTGTTCCTCTAAGCAGGTAGTCTTTGATCTGTGTTATCCACATTTCTAGTTCTTCATCTATCTCAAAGATCCAGCCGATATCCATTTTGCTTACGCTTAGAGCAGTTAGCGTTTCAACTGGGAACAGTCTCAACAACCGAGCTTCTCTGGAACTATCCAATTTGGCTAGATAGTCTGCCTTGTTAGTCCTTTAGAAGGATGATTTTGATGACAACAGCCTTAAGACTTATTATAAAATATAAATACTGACATTATAGTTTATATATATGTATATATATGTATATGTATATGTATATGCAGGATACAAACATGTAGGTACCAAGAATGAAGACTGTACAATATAGAGATACATGACTGATGAATTTAAAGATCAAAGATATCAAGATTGAAGACTCATAAGTATCAAGATATCAAGAGTTCAAGATTTCAAAGTACACGATAAGTATAGAGTCTAGAATTATGTTAAAACTTCTTAAAAGCATTTACATCTTTATTCAAAATTTATTCGTGGAATTAAATCCACTTCGAGCCTGTTAAAGGGATGGAACCCTACTCGGATGGAACCCACGACAAGTGGAACATATAGTGGTCCTATTTTGATATCCACTAATTTTATGAAAATGCTTTTCAAAAATATATCTCTTATTTTAAAATGTTTTTCAAAACCTTATTTTCAAAAAGACATCTCTCCTGTTTGAAATACATTAGCATTAAAATTATCTTTATCATTTTAATATTTTGATTTCAAAATTGTCCTTGATTTTAAACTATCTCTTGTTTTCATATTTAGCTTTTAAATATTTATATAATCAGATTTTAAATCACTTTATAGATTGAGATTATATATTAAAAATCACTTTCTAAACTCTTTTATATGTTTAAACTATATTTAAGTATATTTATAAAAGTATAAAAATTGTTTTGAAAAATTTTAGAAACAAATTTTAATAAGAAAAAACAAAATCACCATTTTTGCCTAGAGCATATCGACATACTCCTAACCCCCCCCCCCCTCCATATTGACATGGTGCCCGTTAATATTCAAAATTCAAATTTTCATAAGAACTGTCTATTCGTCGTATCCTTTCACGAATAGATGTGGCTGTTGATCTTCTATAAATACCAGTAATTCTAAACGAATATTTAATCAGATTTCACTTATTTTCTCTCATCTTCGTTTTCCACATTTATTCTAAAGAATCCCAAAACTATACATTGTCGAAACACCAAGTGAATCAAACTTGAATATCTCTTGTTTGATTCTCTGTCACTCTCTCCACAAGATCTCAGTGCTATTCAGAGTTATAGGATTATTTGTAAATCAAACGGTTGAGTTAAAGGTGCGGTTGAGCCTTGAAATCAATTGGATGTGATTGTTGCCTCGAAAATCGAATAGGTGATCTTGTGGCCTGGTAAATCAAGAGAGTTTGCCCCGGACTCGAATACAGGAGGGCGTATCTCATGGCCTTGAAATCGAGGGTGTAATCTAGGAGATCATTTTGAAAAGAATTCTGTACAATTGTGCAGGACTAGATGTTTACCTTCGAAACCCTTCTTGAATACTTAAAAAAATTATTATTTCAAAGATCCCCTTCGAAACCCCTTCTTGAATACTTAAAAAAAATAGTCTTTTGTAAAATGGTAAAGTCAAAGGATCCTCCTTCAACTTATTCGAAAGCAATTATGTTTCTATTCGAAAGCAAAGGAGCAGCCTCCCCATCCCTTCGCCCCTCTTCCCTTCGACACCGTGCTTACCTTTTGACTTAGGTGGAGGGTAATTGTTAACATTCCGTCTTAGACAAAAGGTACCTTTCAACTTCATCAAAAGGGTAAATGTGGGCTTATTGGAGTCGAAGGCAGAACTGGGCCTACTAAAGTGATGTTTTTATCTTGCTTGTCTAATTTTGATTTGCTGGGGTGCCTTCTCCCGTACTTCTAAATAGTAAAAAGTATAAGACAGTCAAACTTTTTCTCAAAACATTATACTTCTTCCCCAAATAAGTTCTTGAAAGCAATTTACCTCCGGCTTTGACCAAGGCGGAAGCAATTTTTCATTTTAGCCCTTAGGCTTAAATAATTTAATTACCTTAGCAAATCACTAAAGAAAAATCCTCAAAAATCTGACAAACCATATACTTCAACATGTTAAAATTTTAAAGCATATGAATATCAAAACAACTCGGAATTTAACCAAAATCAATGAAAACGTGTTAATCAGCCCATTAACATTTTTAAACACCTATGTCTTATCCAAACAAAGGTTTAAATGGTTATATCCGAACAAAAATCACAAACCTGAATCGAGTATAACCTATAACCGATCCAAACATAGAAAATGAGATGATAAAAATTATTATTCACCTTGATTAGTTAATTTGAGAATAAGATAATTTTCTAGCTTTAAATCCTTAGCTTTTTATTCAGTTTAAACTCTTCTGGAGCTTTTTAATGGCCGGACGAAATTTGACGAGCAGTTAAGAATGAGAAAGTGGAAATTTATTCAAGTGGAGGAAGAGATATATACTAAGAAATGTAGCCCTAATTCCAAGTTTATCCCTTATAAAAATTCCTTCTCCTTAATTTAATTAAGTCGTTTTATTTTAGTTCATTCTTCTAAACACGACCATTAGATCTGTTAATCTCATCTCCCTACTTATTGACGTTATTCTATTTAATTTATCCAATTAAATATCTCGAATAATGTTAATTAAAATTTCATGTCATTACAGACTCCCTCTTTAAAGAATTTTGTCCCTGAAATCTCAATAAGGACACGATCAGCAAGCATATAGACCATGCAAGCAAAGCTAGTATATCCTACCAGCCAAATTCTATATCAACCCTATATGAAATAAAACATCTAAAACAACCTAGGAAAAGCAGCTCTAATCCTGATTTCTATCCTAAGTACAATCCTTCACGTTGTCGTTCCACTGAACTTTCACCAACCTGACTATCGTGTTCCTTAACCTCTTCTCATCATTTGCCACAACATGAACTGGTTGCCTCACAAAAGTCAAATCCGGTTCCACCACTAAGTCCTCCAGTGCCGTCGAAGCGATAGTAGTTTCAAGATCATGAACATACTTCCTAAGATGAGAAACATGAAACACATTGTGGACCCTAGCCAAACTGCTCGGTAAATCTAATCGGTGTGCAAGTCTCCCAATCCTCTCTAATATGGGAAATGGTCCAACATATCTCGATACTAACCTCTCAGTCTTTCCAAACCGAACCACACCTTTCATCGGCGATACCTTGATGAAAAGTCTATCTCCAACTGAGAATTCTAGGTCCTTACGCCTTTTGTCTACGTAACACTTCTACCTAAACTGAGCTTCCTTCAATCTTTCCCATATCAACTCGATCTTTTCCGTCTCCTCTCTCGCCAAATATGGCCCAAGGACCAATCTGTCTTCGGTCTCTAACTAATACGTTGGTGATTTGCATGGCCTTCCATACAAAGCTTCAAAAGGCGTCATTCCTGTAGTAGTCTGATAACTATTATTATAGAAAAACTCCACTAAGTGCAAGTGATCTTCCTAAGGACCACTAAAATCCAGCGTACAAACCCTCAACAAATCTTCCAGTACCTTTTTGACTCTCTCTGTTTACCCATTTGTTTGAGGATGATATGCAGTACTCATCTTGAGCTTAGTGCCTAACACACTCTTTAGGCTCTTTCAGAACTCGCTGTATCACTGACGATACTACTAGAAATTCCATGCAGTCTAACGAAGTTCTTTATGAACAACTTAGCCAAAACAGGTGTCGTTGGTTGACCTTACTGGAATGAAATGGGCACTCTTGGTCAATCTGTCCATTATGACCCATATACTTTCATTACCCCGGTTTGACCTTTGCAACCCATCAATAAAATCCATGGATATCAAGTCCCACTTCCAAACTAGAACATCCAAAGGCTGAAGCAAACCACTTGGCTTTTGATGTTCGGCTTTAACTTGATGATAGTTCAAACACTGTTTCACCCATAAGCCAACATCCCTCTTCGTTCCTTCCCAGAAGAAACTTCTCCTTATATCCTAAATCTTGGTTCCCCTAGGATGAATCGTAAACTTCAATCGATGACATTCCCTAAGAACTTCCTTCCTAAGGTTTCCGACATCCGGAATACATAATCGTTCCTTCTTTCTCAACCAACCCTTGCGATCAAGAATAAAATCCTTTAAGTCATCAATCTCGGTTCCAGTTTCTAACCCTCCAATCCACTCGGCTAAGAATGGATCCTCTTTCAACCTAGAAGCAATTCATTCCATCAGAACTGGTCAAACTTCCAAACATGACATCATGGCAATATTCCGACTTGATCCAGCAGTCGACCTCAATTACACAATGCAAGCAACCTGTGCTTCCAAGTCTTCCCATTCCACCAATATAGCTAATACCACATTCTGATGTTTCCTACTAAGTGCATCCGCCACCTTATTTCCTTTTCCCGATGTAACTCGATGCTAAAATCATATGCTACAACAAACTCCAGCCATCTCTGTTGTCTCATGTTCAGCTCCTTCTGAGAGAATAAATATCATAGAAACTTATGATCCATAAATAGCTCAAACATTTCCCCTAAAAGATAATGCCTCTACACCTTCAATGCGAAGATTACCGCTGCCAAATCCAAATCATGAGTCGGGTATCTCACTTCATGTGGTCTAAGCTGTCTAAAAGCATAGGCAATAACCTTTCCATTCTGCATTAGCATAGCACCTAACCCAGTACCACGATCATCGGTGTAAATTGCCAACCCCTGATTCCTATCAGGAACTACTAACACGGGCTCATTTGTTAACAAATGTTTCAACTTAAGGAATGCCTCCTCACATTTGTTAGATCAAACAAACTTCACGTTCTTCCTGGTTAGCATAATAAAGAATGCCGCTATCCATGAGAAATCCTTAATGAACCTTTGGTAGTAACCTGCAAGACGAAGAAAACTTCTAATTTCACTTACCGTGTCAATTCCAATTGCTAACAGCTTTGATCTTATCCGGATTAATTACTAACCCTTCCTCGGAAACTACATGATCAAGGAACTTCACATTCTTCTTCTAGAAATGACACTCGGAGAAATTCACCTTCAGTTGATGTTGCCTTAGCATCTCCAATACTATTCTAAGATGATCTACATGATCCTTATCATTCTTAGAATATACCAAAATGTCATCAATAAAAACTAACATGAACCTATCCAGGTGCTCTCGGAAAACCCGATTCATCAAATCCACAAAGAAAGCTGGTGCATTAGTAAGCCCGAATTGCATAACCAACCACTCGTAAGACCCATATCTAGTCCTATAAACCATCAAAGGAGTACTATCCTCTTCCACTCTTAGCTGATGGAAACCTGTCGCCAAATCCAACTGGAAGAACATTCTGGCTCCACTCAAATGATCAAATAAATTGTCGGCAAAGGATACTATTCTTGATCATCCTTTCATTCAACATAGATAGTCGATAGACATCCTTAACAACCCATCTGGCTACTTCACGAATACCACGGCCATTCCCTAAGGCGAATTGCTTGGCCGAATGAAATTCTTCCCTTCCAATTCCACTACCTGCACCTTCAATTCCTTCATCTCGGTTGGTGACATCCTGCTAGGTGATCTACTTACGAGTTCAGCATAGGCTACGAGATCTATCAGAAACTCAATTGCTCTTTTCGGTGGCAAGCCCTAAACTGGTTCAAACACATCCGCAAACTCTTCCTACATAAACCTGCTTCAACTCTGCTTCCTTCCCATAGCACCCAATAATGCATAAGCATTTCTGTTCGAACTCCTAACTGAGTAAATGACTCGGTTACGGCTATTAGGGTGTCTCGATGATATTTCCCCTCCTTGAAAAATATTTTAGCATCATATCTATCTAACCATTCCATACCCAATATGATCCCGAAACCCACGAAATTAAAACCATATAAACTGCATGCAAACATATGACCAAACAAATCAAGTTCTAACTGGTCATATCTTGTTCCCAAAGTTGCCCACCCTCCTATAGGATTCGCAAACCTTAAAGGAGTAATAAGGTATAAAGGTTCCAAACATACGAAATCTACCAAATACTGAGATATAAATGAGTGCAATGCACCGGTATCAACTAGTGTCCTAACCGGAGTACTATGAATCATAAGTACACCTCCATCGTAGATTTTCCTTTGTCAACAGCCATTGGTCGAGAGGATGATGGTTCCAACACAAAAACCTTTCCCTTTCCAGCCTTAGTAGCCTCGGAACACTTGTCCTTGTAATGCCCCATAAGGCCATAGTTGTAGCACTTCATATTTGGCCTCACTGCACCTGCTTTTCCATTATTCGAGCGACACTCATCAGCATAGTGCCCCTTCTTATGACATTTGTAACAAACAATATCAGCCATGCCCTTCTTAGCTGTTATCCCCGACTGGGCACCTTTCTTCTTGAAGAACTTCCGCTTCTTACCCTGAAAATTATGAACCTCAGTTGGTTTCCCCTTTCCAAAAGTAGAAAGCATCTCTTCGTTCTGAATAGCTATCTCCACAACAATATGACATGGATCCCAAAGGTTTGGCATGGTTGTTCTAGCGATACGGGATTCAGCCCCCTGATAAACTTATCATTCCTCCGAATGACAATATCCATAATCGCATATCCATAACGGGACAGCACATCAAACTCTGTGGCATATTCAATCACCGATCTATCCCTCTGGACTAAATCTAAAAACTTCCTGAGCAATGCTGACTTGAAACCTCTGATAGAAATCTTCCTTTGAACCTCCTTCGAAATTCAGCCCAAGTCAGGTCTTTCTTTGGCTCTCCTATAGTAACTCCGTTCCACCAAAACAATGCTTCTCCCTGCAATTACCTTGAAGAAAGTCCCCTCTTCTGCATATCCGAAAAGCCAAGATCTACAAATATCCTTTCATAATGAAATAGCTAGTTCTCCGCTCCTACTGCATCCACGGTTCCCAAAAAAGGCTTTGCTCCAAGACTGGCGTAATACCCACTCAGCTTTGCACAGTTATTGCCAACTAGGGCCACCAGATTAGCTCCTCCATCATTCCCTACAGCCACTCCCACAGCTACTTCAGCTTGCATCATATTCATGAAGAATTGATATATTATCCGCATATCAACCGGTGGAATCTCAGCACCAATATTAGCATTTGCATCTGGGTTAGCATTTGTTTGTCCACCCTAGTTGCTCCTAGTATTAGGTCAAAAATTTCCATGTGTTGTGGTGCTCTGCCACCTTTATTCACTCTTCCATTTCCTTCCTCCATATCTTACTTTCCTACTACCTGATATCCAATCTCGTTAAGATACAGAAGAACAGTCTAAGAGAGTGGGGAATACATACTTAGGTGTTTATAACAAAGTACACATACATTACTATAACGCTTACCCAAGCTCAACTATATTTTAGATTCATTAGATCATGCTTTAAAAATCTTTTAAGGTTTAAATTCCTTTTATGTACATAAACCATGCACTGATACCAACTTGCGCCTTTTGAAGGCCAAAACTAATCGCTACTAATGTTGCAGTCATCTGTAGTTGTAATTTCTTGACGACCGAACGCGGCACGGTTATTATTGATACACAGGAACACCAGAATATGAAAAAAAATATAAACAACAAAATTTCATATTTCTTATGAATAATATTTAGATTTACTCACATAATCCCAGACATTAACCACGTACAGATCACGTATACATGTACAAAAATATGATATGAGCGACATATGAAGATGTCACCTTATGATGATCAGAGAACTAATAAATATGAACTTTACAGTTCTTAGTACATCGCAGTGGGAAACACAAAATAACTCCTATATAGCTAACACTGCTTCCTACAGGTCTACAGAAGCTTATTCGTCCAAAAACCTAAAAGTTTCCCACTCTCAGACTACTCAAATTAATTTTGAGTACATGAAAGTTTGTGGAGAAACACAAACTTAAAGTCAGACAGTAAGTATGGTATGAATAATCCCCTATCATCTCTTATCATAAATAGATAGCTAGTGAGATCATACTGCTTAGCAGAACGGGTTTTCCCCTCACTGGTATCCAAAATAAACGTGCCTATCATTTAGTATGCCCCTGCACCCAAAATGATTAGTCTTAATATAATATGAAATAAAGCCATAAATCATATGTATTGGATATCCCATCCACCCATTTATTAGATATCCCATCTAAAAGAAATTAATTAGATTTTCCATCTAAAATCAATTTATTAGAGTTCCCCCCTAAAATCTTTAAAATGACTATCCATCATAATTTAATAAGACTATCTGTCCCAAATCGACTTAAAATAAATGAAAATTATCCATCGTATATTGTTTTATAAAAGATGATGTGGGCTATCCACCGCACACTCTATAGTTTTCCTAGGATGGTTGTGAACCTCTGGGTGCCAAATCCAAGGCTAACCACCTCTGTCAAAACATTCTTTATTTTAGAAATTTTATGTGGGCCATCCATCATACGTTCCATGGTTTTCCTAGGTTAACCAAAAATCCATCACTTGGCCAACTAAAATATCATGATCCCCATGGTTATTTATAAAAATTCATCATCAGCATAATTAATTATTTTCCCCAGGTATACCACTTATTTAACCTATTTCCATTAGTAGACCAAATTAGGTTAAATTAAATAAAAACACAATAATAGCCCTAGTGTATATTTTCGAAATAATATTTCTGTTTGTAACCCTAAACTATGTATCGAAAACATTCAACCCACCCTGGTGTCCCCAAAGTTCAGTAACATCAAATTTATATAAGGATCCCCCTTACATATGCAACCAAAATAAGCAAATAAACATTCAAAGTTAGCCCATTCGGAAACCTTTCTTTTGAAAGCATCATAAAATTACACCTTTCGACCTTGTTGAAAGGTCCTACCTTTCGACCTTGTCGGAAGGTTTCTTTTTGACCTAGTAGAAAGGTTCTACCCTTCGACCTTATCGAAGTCTGGAGTAACCCCCATTATAAAACCATTTGCAAACCTTTTGAAAGTAATCAAACTCAAAACCTTGTGCAATCACTAAAGATAACCCCTTCAAAACCTTTTGAAATCAAACCTTTTGAAATCAAACCTTTCAAAATCAAAACCATTCACAATCATTCAAAACAATAAAGTGTTGGTATTGGAGCCAACCCTTTGAAAGTATACTTCCGACCATGTCGAAAGGTTAACCCTTCAACTTTGCCGAAGGTAATAAAACACCATTTTAGAAAACATTTTAAAACAATACTCTTGAAGGTTAAGGTTTCCAAGATCCCTTTCAAAACCTCTTCTTGAATACATAAATTTTTTTAGTCTTTTTTAAAATGGTAGATTCGAAGGATCCCCCCTTCAACTTATTCGAAAGCAATTATGTTTCTATACAAAAGCAAAGGAAGTAGCCTCCCCATCCATTCGCCCAATTTCCCTTCGATACCGTGCCTACCTTTCGACTTAGGCGGAGGGTAATTGTTTACCTTCCATCTTAGACGAAAGGTATCGTTCAACTTCATAAAAAGGGTAAAAGCAGGCTTGTTGCAGTCGAAGGCAGAACTGGGCCTACTGAAGTGATGTTTTTATCTTGCTTGTCCAATTTTGATTGGCTGAGGAGCCTTCTCCCATAATTCCAAATAGTAAAAAGTATAAAGTAGTCAACCTTTTTCTCAAAACACTACACTTCTTTGTCAAAATCAATTTTTGAAAGTAATTTCCCTCCGACTTTGACCAAAGCAGAAGCAATTTTTCAGTTAACCCTTAGGCTTAAATAATTTAATTACCTAAGCAAATCACTACGGAAAAATCTGAAAAAATCTGAAAAATCATATACTTCAACATGTTAAAATTTTACAGCATATGAAGATCAAACAACTCGAAATTTAACCAAAACCGAATGAAACGTGTTAATTAGCCCATTAACATTTTAAAACACCTATTTCTTATCCAAGTAAAGGTTTAAATGGTTATATCCTAACCAAAATCACAAACATGAATCGGGTACAATACATAATCGATCCAAATATTGAAAATGAGATGATAAACATGATTATTCACCATGATTAGTTAATTGGAGAATGAGATAATTTCCTAGCTTTAATTCCTTTGCTTTTTCTTCAATTTAATCTCTTCCTGGAGCTTTTTAATGGTCGATCGATATTTGATGAGGAGTTAAGAATTAGAAAGTGGAAATTTATTCAGGTGGAGGAAGAGATATATATAAGAAATGTAGCCCCATTTCCATGTTTATCCCTTAGAAAATTCCTTCTTCTTAATTTATTTAAGTCCTTTTATTTTAGTTCATTCTTTTAAACATGACTATTAGATTTGTCAATCTCATCTCCCAATTTATTCACATTATTCTATTTAATTTATCCAATTAAATATCTCGAATAATGTTAACTAAATTAAATATCTTCGTTCGGCAAGTTGATATGTCTTTCATACCGATCTTCATTTGATCAAAAGTGTGTTTGAAAAGGATATTCATAGGACTATCACTGTCCACCAACACTCGTCGGACCATGGTTAATCTGATTCCTATTATCACGATCATACAGCCAAAGGTAAGATTCTCTATTCCTTTAGTGTCTTGATTTTAGAACACCGTGTCATCGTTCAAGGTTCTCTACTGCATGGTAGGAGTTCCATCTTTGATCGCAAAGCACGAATCACTCAGAGCATGTTATAATGAGCTTGCATATCACTCCATTTCTCATTAAATCCTCTCTGCGGGATGAGGTCCTCCAAATATCATTCCGATAATAAGTCTTCGGTCGGTCCGTTTGGATCCCCCTACATCGGTTCTAGCTTGATTTCCTTGGTCTCTACGAGCTTAGGGTGCTACAGGCTGGCCGAGATTTTTCGATTTCCTCACGTATCGCTGAACGTTATTCTCCTAAATCATCTCTTCGGTCAGGTTTTTTAAGTAAGGACACTCATTTATGCTGTGACCATGTGTTTCATAGAAGTGGTAGTACTTTTCAAAAGCTTTTGAGATTCAGTCGCTTAATTTTTAAGTAGCTTCTTATACTATTCCGTCCTTTGTGTCGTGAGGGAAATACTCTTTGGTGCATTATTTAGTGTAGTCTTCAAGTCTCAAGCCTTTACGTCCTTGCTTCTTCCATTTCGCTTGTTGGAATTCTGATTCTTCCTTTTTTGATTCTCGTCCTTTCCCATGGAAATCCCGAAGGTATTTATGTCTTGGTTTGGTGCCATACCATTATGTCCAAGGTTGGTTGGCTGTAGGTTAGTAGGCTTTCCTTCTAGCTCTTCTGCCTCTTCCAATCTCAAGTACTGACCTGCCTTCCAATTAAAGTTCTTCATGGTGGTAGGTAGTTTCATCTTGATCTAATTTTTGAATTCAATGTCGAGATAAATGGAGCGAACCAAGGCCATGAGGACCATATCTTCATTTGGGTTACTTACTTTAGTGACCGCGGGGTTAAACTGAGTCATGAAGGATTTTAAGGATTCATTCCATCCCTGGAATTGGCCCGATAAGGACATCATGTCTTTTGGTTGTGCCATGTGAAGCCTGAACTGATCAAAGAACTTTATTGCTAATTCATCAAAAATAGAGATAGATTTAAATGGGAGCCTGGTAAACCACATGGAAGTAATTCCCTTCAGAAAAATTGGAAAACATTTACACCGAACAGCATTTGAAGCATTCGCTTCGTCGATGTACCAACTGTACCTATACAAGTGAGGTTTTAGATCTCTATTTTCATCATAGGATGGAATAATCGGCATAATGAACTTTTTAGGATTCCGTTCATTCATAATGTCATTAGTAAAGGGAGTCCTTCTTGGGGCGGATCTCCATCCATCACCTCTCATTCTTACTTTCGTCTATTAGGCACTTGATCATGTCCGCAATATATGCCTTGGATGTCCAGTAGTTTATTGATTGGCAGTCAGTGATTATACCAAATGTTTGATTTTGCAAACAGTCTTGGTAAGTGGGCTGAAGCTTAGGCTCTCCTGTCGTTGAAGAGCCACTCCCTCGAAGTTCCATTGGCTTATAGTGTTAAATATGCGCTTATATGATTTTTGTTTGATGATAATAAACATATATCTATATATATATTCATTTAAATATATTTATTAATGTACTATTTTATTTTTCATAGATTAAATAAATATTTGCTGAATAAAATTAAATACATAGAATTTGAATTCAAACAGAAATTTTATTGAAACAAATATTTATTGCAATTTTGAATAGTACAAATTCAAGCTCTCACTATACATATACAATTTTGATTGTAATTACATCACAATTCAATTTACATAAATGCCTCACTACATATCACTCACACTCGTAGTTTATCTTCAACTTCATTCCAGTTATAATCCAGCATCTGAGAAATCTGTAAAAATATTCACTAACGCAGTAAAATTGAAAAAGAAATATTTTTGCAATATAAAATGAAATATGATTTTTGAAAATATGATTTGCCTTAGTTATTTGGGTTGTTCGTCATCATTCACATTTGAATTCATCACACACGAACAATGTGACATGCACAGTGTATCACTGTACATGCCACAAGGCCGTGCACATCGATATACACTTGATAATGCTACAGGGACAGGTGAGCACAGGTCAAACCCAAATGAAAAGCCGGGTTCAACTCACGTGTAATATATTTAAAATCACGACACGGGCACAAGGTCAAACCCGAGTTTTTGAAACTGTATTCAACTCAAGTGAAATTTCAAAAATCAACAATGGATAACATCAATGCGTAAATGACCAGAACACAAAGACAGGCAGAGAAATGACACAGGAAAAATGGAACTAACATTTAACCACATTATGAACACATCGGTGTACATGAAATACATGGAGACAAAGTCCAGCTACAAGTTAGACACAGTGCATATATGGAGTACACAAGTACAATATCAAACAGCAGGTCGAAAAGTACTCAGGGATGAACACATGTCCAGACAACAACATGAATTCAATTACAAGTGCATGTATGAAGTGCATCAGTATGCAAAGAGCTCGAGGCAATATGAGTGCAGACATACACATATATACATACATGAATGTATGTATACAAATGATCAGAACTTCAACCAGACAGTACAGTGAAAAAGTGAAGATTACAAGATGAACCAGATCAGTACATCATGATATCGAGCTCAGTGAAACTCAAGCAAGTGCACAAATAAACAAACATGAAGTGAATGCAACTACAGGAACTCAACAAGGAAGACTACAACATCAAGTCATATCAACAACTAGAATATATGAAACAAAGAGCTCGAGCACAAGATATGGAAACTCAACAATACAAAAACTGCAACGAACACAAGTAAATGAGACAGCAGTATGCAAGTGCAGACAATCAATACACTGTATATACAACAGGAAGCATGGTACAATGCAAACTACAATATCCACGACAAACAACTCAGTGAAGCCCAAGTATACAACTACAGTGTCATGACCAAAGCAAAATCAGAGAGGAGTATCAGTGTACACAACATCAAGTTCAAATAACAAGCAGTGAATCAAGAGAGGGCCGAGCAACTGATATATGGTGATGCAGTCAACAACTACACAAAAGCTCAAGTAATCAAGTAAACAATACATCAATGACCACAAATGGAACACAAGTCAGTGGCAAGCTACAAACACCGAGTGCAACAGCAGTATCAAAATGATAAAATACAAATACCACTGACTCAAACAAACCAATTAATGGACAAGTGATACCAGTAGAATGAACAACAGTCGCAAGAAGGATGCAAGTTCGAAACAGATTCAAGCCAAAGTCAAAAATAAATCATCAGGGTTCAACGTCAAAGATCATGGCCGAAGTCAAATGAATTCAACACCGTGGTGACCACGTAACAAATTCAATGCCGTGTAAATCAATGATACAGTGGATGAACGAAATTCAACAGTGCAGAGATGACCAAGTCAGAAATCAAGTGTGTGTAAATTGAAAAAGTCAAAATTCAAAGCAAATTAAAAGAGGAAAGTCTCTGCCGTATTAATCAAAGAAAATCGAACGTTTGAAAATCAAAGTCGTGTGCATCAAGTCGAAACTATATCAGGAAAGCGAAAATTAGAAAAGTATCGGATAGATACGAACGAATTAAAGGGTCTCAGAATCCATATAAATATTAACCCAAAATCACCATCGGCTGTGTGCAAAAAAGAACAATCAAATTCAAGAAATCAATCCAGAAAATAACATACCAGAATTTGCAAATCAGGTTCGATCATTTCGAAGCAACCAAGCCCTAATTTCACAAAACGATCAACAGAGGAGCAGCTGCGAACAACCTCAAGTAAAGCAAGCCGTCGATCATCAGAGAAGCCGCGATCAAGAGCAACACAAACCAGAGAATCAAATTTCATAAAAACCCTAATTTCTATAGAAAAAGGATCGGCCGACATTTTCTTCACAAGCCAAAAGAAAAGGGAATGGGCAGAACAATTGGGCCGGCTTTGTTTTAAAAAGGGGGCTTTAGTTTATATTTTACTTAGGTTTTTAAGTTTAAAATTGTTTTTAAGTTTGTTTTAAATTTTCTTTTAAGGTTCAATTCTTGGTAAATCACCACCTAGGTTGTAGGTAGTGTCAGATTGTCTAGTTAGAATTAGTTCAGTGAGCAGGGTGTGCGAGTTTGCAAAACTCTATAGGCGTTAGCAGGGTGTGCGAGTTTGTTAGAGTGTTTGTAAGCGGGAGACTGTTTAATTCTAATAGAAATCTGGGAATGCAGCCGTAGGCAGGGGTTGCCGAAGCTGGGTAAATTTTGTGTGTGATTTACTTTTCAGCATATCTATTTCTCTGCAGTTTGTGTTTTGTGTTTAATTCGAGAAGATTTGCATTAACCCTATTCACCCCCCTCCCCCCTCTAGGGTTAATCTAGATCCTACAAGTGGTATCAGAGCGAGGTATTTTTCTTTAACTCTAGAGTCATGAATCCACCAAATAATGCTTTTTCTGAGGGGCAATCTATTGCTAGGCCACCTATGTTTAATGGGAATGATTATGCTTATTGGAAAGTTAGGATGGGTATTTATCTTAGTTCTATTGATTATGATGTTTGGGACATTATTGAAACTGGCTATAAATCTCCCACTATAACTGTTGGTGATACTGAGATTCCTAAACCTAAAGATAGGTGGGATGCTAACGATAAGAAATTAAAAACTACAAATGCTAAAGCCATGAATGCTTTGATCTGTGCTCTTGATAAATCTGAATTTAATAGAATTTCTAATTGTAAAACTGCATAGGAAATTTGGCATACCTTGGAGGTGACACATGAAGGAACTTCTCAAGTCAAGGAGTCTCGTCTAGCCCTATTCAGCAATGAATACAAGAACTTTGTGATGGACAAAGGCGAGAGCATAAAAGAGATGTTTGGACGCTTTTCAACTTTGGTGTACAACGCTAGAGCACTTGGGAAGGTATTCACTGAGGTAGATCTTGTGAGGAAGGTGCTACGAGTCTTACGGATGAGCTTTGAGGCAAAAGTCACGGCAATACAAGAATCGAAAGATCTGAGTAAACTAAGCATGGAGGAGTTGATCGGCAACTTGATGACATATGAGCTTGAGCTAAAAGCAAAGGAGGAACGCAACAACTCCAAATCAAAAAGGAAGACGATTGCCTTAAAGAGAAAAGAAGAGAGCAATGAAGAAGAAGAAGATCCAATTGAAGAGCTTGCAATGGCTGTCAATAATCTTAGAAAATGGTAAAGATTCAAGCCATGCAAGACGAAAACAAATGGTAATAGGCCAAAAGATTCTGACAATTCCGATAATGAATCGACGTGCTTTAAATGCAACAAGCCTGACCACTTCAAACAACAATGCCCACTTCTAAAAAACAACAAAGGAAAGAAAAAGAAGAAGAAGGCATTTGCAGCGACTTGGGATGATGAAGAAGGAGAGGAAGTTTCGAATAATAGCTCAGAGGAGGCACTTGTGCCTTTTGGCAAAATCAGATTCAGAAGCAAGCTCATAAGAATCTAGTGAGGGAGGTGACTATTCTTATAAAGAACTTGTTTTTATGTGTCTTGATCTTACTAAAGAAGTTGATGCTCTTGAATCTAAAATTGAAAAACTGAAATCTGATAGGAGAGAACTTGCTCGTGAAAATTTTAGGTTAGAAACTGAACTTGAAAATATTCAAAACCTAGACTGTAAAAAATGCAAAATTTTAGATTCAGAATTATCAAGACTTAAGAATAGCTTTGAGAATCTTGAAAAAGAAAACTTGAGTCTTAAGGAAACCAATGACACTAGGAAAAAGGATTTTATAAATAGATGCACCTCACTTGTAACTGAAAACACAACACTCAAAACCAAAGTCCAAAATCTTGAGAAATCTCTGAATAACTTTTTAAGAGGAGAAAAATCATTCAACATGTTATTGGGAAATCAAATTTTTGCTAACAACAGAAAAGGACTAGGTTTTGGGAAAACACAAGTTGATGGTAATGCAAAAGGTAAGAGTGTCTTTGATAGATGTGAAATAATTGGACATCGTGTTGAAAATTGTAGTCATAGGAACAAGAACACAAAATTTATACAAGTTTGGGTTCCTAAGAATTCTACAAACAAATTTCATGTCTATTGGAACAAGAATGAAATGACAAAACAAGTTTGGGTTCCAACGGGTTTGTTATTCACAATGCTTCAGCCATTAACAATCATGGACCTATAAAAACAAATAGGTCACAAAAATCTTTCATCGTGTAGGTATGGTGGCGGGCTAAGGAACAACAACAGTGTTCGTTGGATTTTGGCTTTTCCAGAAACACAACGGGCAACAAAGCAAAGTTCCTTAGCCTGGTACAAAGGTGACATAATCACAATGGACAACCACGAAGAATTATCGTAAAGGTAAAACAGGTGAAGGTATATTTATTTGATAGATATATTAAATGTGATAATCTGCACCATATTCTGAATGAAATCAGCCAATATTGAGATGTTGTAAAGATGATGTTTTTTAATTCTGACTTGTTCAACATAGTTGGTCAATTATATTTATGCCCAAAACACTATTCTTTGAATTACTTCATACGTATACGTTTGGATTAAAAATAGTGTTTTGTTGGATGATAATATTTTTGGTTACGGCTAACTCTATATTCACGGTTTTCTGATTATTTACATGGCTTCAATCCAAATTCAAGAGAATGTCATTTAAAATGCTGTGAAAAATTGAGTTTGAATTTTTATGCACTCTTCATGGTCTGGTCTATCAAAATTAGTTAGTGATATTTTGGAGTGAAAGAGAATTTCAGATGCAGATCATACTGGTAATCAAGTTGACAGAAAACTTACTAGTTGAACGTGATTTATGGTGAGACAGTTAGTAACTGCATCGTTTTTCAAAGAAAAAATCTGCATATTTTCATCACAAATAATCTTCAAATAGAAGAATTTTTTTTTCTCATATAACCCCTTCGAGAAAATCATTTTTTGACCATATTTTCAGATTAGTCATTTTTATTGATTTTAAATGACAAATTTTGACTAATCCGACACCCTACTAATTATCAAAAAGATAAATAGTGATTGAAAAGGTGATAAGTGTTGATATTTAACATACATTACTCAGGAGAGTATATTTGGAAAATTTCTTTAGGATTTCAAACAAGAGTTATAAAACTTTTTGTTGGGTAAAGATTCCATGACCATTTCTATATCTATCATATTTCTATCGACCATTGTTTATCAAAACTTAAATATAGTTTGTCGATATGTGGTACTATAATTAGGGATCATTTGTTTTTCATTTCATATTTTTTTGTAAAAATAAATACATATCTAAAGTATTCACTCTCATTTAAAAGTCCTCACGGTTATGCATGGGTGAATTACTTGGATTTTTGATTATGTGCTTCCATGCTCATTTAAAAGTCCTTACGGTTATGCATGTATGGAACGCATATCAAAATTAATTGATTAAATAGACAAGTTGATTCTAATCCCATTTAAAAGTCCTCATGGTCATGCGTGGTTAGAAGATAATTGATTTCATTTTTTAAAATTAAATTGGAATACTACTAATCTCATTTAAAAGTCCTAACGGTTATGCATGATTAGTAGATACTCAAATTCCTGATATAAATGTACCCTAAGTTGATACAATTGTATGATTTTATATTAGAACATCATTTCCATTCTTTCTAAAAGTGGAATATGCGCCTAACAAGGGTAGTTATGATTTTTGTTTGATTTTTATTGAAGTTCAATATTTATATTCAATTTGAGTTTATTGTTGGATTAATATTGATCACTTTATCTCTATTTTATCTAACACTATTATTCTTTTGCTGATAACAAAAGGGGGAGAGAAAAGTTAAGATTTTGTCAAATAGAATCAAGCAAAGGTCAAATAATTTTCCATTTGCATCTAGGCTTATTTATATAATTCTATTTATATGCATATATGTAGGGGGAGCATCATGTAGAGAGGAAGCATTTAAATAGGGGGATCAATTAAAGTATATCATTGATCAAATACATTTAATACAGTCAAAATCTTAAATATATGTTTGTTATCATCAAAAGGGGGAGATTGTTGAATATGCGCTTATATGATTTTTGTTTGATGATAATAAACATATGTATATTCATTTAAATGTATTTGTTAATGTACTATTTTATTTTTCATAGATTAAATAAATACTTGCTGAATAAAATTAAATACACAAAATTTGAATTCAAACGGAAATTTTATTCAAACAAATATTTATTACAATTTTGAATAGTACAAATTCAAGCTCTCACTATACATATACAATTTTGATTGTAATTACATCACAATTCAATTTACATAAATGCCTCACTACATATCACTCACACTCGTAGTTTATCTTCAACTTTCATTGCAGTTATAATCCAGCATCTGAGAAATCTGCAAAAATATTCACTAACGCAGTAAAATTGAAAAAGAAATATTTTTGCAACATAAAATGAAATATGATTTTTGAAAATATGATTTTCCTCAGTTATTTGGGTTGTTCGTCATCATTCACATTTGAATTCATCACACACGAACAATGTGACATGCACAGTGTATCACTGTACATGCCACAAGGCCGTGCACATCGATATACACTTGATAATGCTACAGGGACAGGTGAGCACAGGTCAAACCCAAATGAAAAGCCGGGTTCAACTCACGTGCAATATATTTAAAATCACGACACGGGCACAAGGTAAAACCCGAGTTTTTGAAACTGTATTCAACTCAAGTGAAATTTCAAAAATCAGCAATGGATAGCATCAATGCGTAAATGACCAGAACACAAAGACAGGCAGAGAAATGACACAGCAAAAATGGAACTAACATGAAACCACATTATGAACACAGCAGTGTACATGAAATACATGGAGACAAAGTCCAGCTACAAGTTAGACACAGTGCATATATGGAGTACACAAGTACAATATCAAACAACAGGTCGAAAAGTACTCAGGGATGAACAAATGTCCAGACAACAACATGAATGCAATAACAAGTGCATGTATGAAGTGCATCAGTATGCAAAGAGCTCGAGGCAATATGAGTGCAGACATACACATATATACATACATGAATGCATGTATACAAATGATCAGAACTTCAACCAGACAGTACAGTGAAAAAGCGAAGATTACAAGATGAACCAGATCAGTACATCATGATATCGAGCTCAGTGAAACTCAAGCAAGTGCACAACTAAACAAACATGAAGTGAATGCAACTACAGGAACTCAACAAGGAAGACTACAGCATCAAGTCGAGTCAACAACCAGAATATATGAAACAAAGAGCTCGAGCACAAGATATGGAAACTCAACAATACAAAAACTGCAACGAACACAAGTAAACGAGACAGCAGTATGCAAGTGCAGATAATCAATACACTGTATATACAATAGGGAGCATGGTACAATGCAAACTACAATATCCACGACAAATAACTCAGTGAAGCCCAAGTATACAACTATAGTGTCATGACCAAAGCAAAATCAGAGAGGAGTATCAGTGTACACAACATCAAGTTCAAATAACAAACAATGAATCAAGAGAGGGTCGAGCAACTGATATATGGTGATGCAGTCAACAACTACCCAAAAGCTCAAGTAATCAAGTAAAAAATACAGCAATGACCATAAATGGAACACAAGTCAGTGGCAAGCTACAAATACCGAGTGCAACAGCAGTATTAAAATGATCAAATACAAATACCACTGACTCAAACAAACCAATTAATGGACAAGTGATACCAGTAGAATGAACAACAGTCGCAAGAAGGATGCAAGTTCGAAACAGATTCAAGCCAAAGTCAAAAATAAATCATCAGTGTTCAACGTCAAAGATCATGGCCGAAGTCAAATGAATTCAACACCGTGGTGACCATGTAACAAATTCAGTGCCGTGTAAATCAATGATACAGTGGATGAACGAAATTCAACAGTGCAGAGATGACCAAGTCAGAAATCAAGTGTGTGTAAATTGAAAAAGTCAAAATTCAAATCAAATTAAAAGAGGAAAGTCTCTGTCGTATTAATCAAGGAAAATCGAACGTTTGAAAATCAAAGTCGTGTGCATCAAGTCGAAACTATATCAGGAAAGCAAAAATTAGGAAAGTATCGGATAGATACGAACGAATTATAGGGTCTCAGAATCCATATAAATATTAACCCAAAATCATCATCGGCTGTGTGCAAAAAAGAACAATCGAATTCAATCAATCAATCCAGAAAATAACATACCAGAATTTGCAAATCAGATTCGATCGTTTCGAAGCAGCCAAGCCCTAATTTCACAAAACGATCAACAGAGGAGCAACTGCGAACAACCTCAAGTAAAGCAAGCCGTCGATCATCAGAGAAGCCGCGAGCAAGAGCAGCACAAACCAGAGAATCAAATTTCAGAAAAACCCTAATTTCTGTAGAAAAAGGATCGGCCGACATTTTATTCACAAGCCAAAAGAAAAAGAAACGGGCAAAACAATTGGGCCGGCTTTGTTTTAAAAAGGGGGCTTTAGTTTATATTTTAATTAGGGTTTTAAGTTTAAAATTGTTTTTAAGTTTGTTTTAAATTTTCTTTTAAGGTTCAATTCTTGGTAAATCACCACCTAGGTTGTAGGTAGTGTCAGATTATCTAGTTAGAATTAGCTCAGTGAGCAGGGTGTGCGAGTTTGCAAAACTCTATAGGCTGTAGCAGGGTGTGCGAGTCTGTTAGAGTGTTTGTAAGCGGGATACTGTTTAATTCTAATAGAAATCTGGGAATGCAGCAGTAGGCAGGGGTTGCCGAAGCTGGGTAAATTTTGTGTGTGATTTACTTTTCTGCATATCTATTTCTCTGCAGTTTGTGTTTTGTGTTTAATTCGAGAAGATTTGCATTAACCCTATTCACCTCCCCCCCCCCTCTAGGGTTAATCTAGATCCTACATATAGTTGGTCGTGTAGGTGCAATCTGGACCTCTCTGTCAGTATTGAGTACGTTAGTTTTTCTTCAACCCTTCGTTGTTAAGTAATTCTCCTTCTTCAAAGTCGGAGAGATCCACTACTATATCTTCCTGTGGAGTTTTCGTCCCTGGATTCTAGTTTGTGGAAGGCTGCTTTGCAATTGGTGGAGTGCTTGTGTTTCTTCCTATGGAGATTCTTAAAGCCCCACCTATTACTCCTTTTTGACACTTCTTTCCGTTTCTCCTGTTTAGGCCAAAAACAGAAGAGTTTTCCTGCTCTGTGGCAACCGCGGGCTCTATCATGATTCTTGGAGCAGCCAGTGTTGTAAGGTCAGGAGGGCATTTATTTTTTCAATAATGCTTTCTGGTTGTTCTCCATATTTTGATTGATTTCATCAATCATCTTGTTTTACCCGCCTCTAATGATCACGCTGGATAGAAGATCTAGCATCTAATCCCCTATATTGACATCGTTGACTTCAATCGTTGAGGATTAGTTTCCTCTCTAGCTATTACAGCTACTATGGATATTTTAAAGCAGTTCTCTTTCTTCCTAGTGCCACAGATTCTCAATAGCAAATTTTCTAAGCAGATTTTGAGGATCTAACTTCTAAACCTATCTAATTCAAAGTAGGTAGCTAGATCTGAGCCTGAGTTAGGCTCTCAGTGAAAGCACCAAAATGTTAACCCAAAAAATGGATCAACACCAGGGATTGTGTTTGAAAGCACCAACCTTGTTTATCAAGGCAAACAAAATAGAAAAAGCAATAGTAGATCGTCGAAAAAGTAATGGAACAAAAAGATTTTTATAGCGGTTCAGTTGTAAAAGATGCCACGTCCACTTTATAACTTTCTATTAACTGATTGTTGCTACAAAGGAAATTGGATTGCAATATAATTGAATCTCCAAAGTTAGATCAAGTCACAAGTGCATGAGTTCACATGAGAATCACAGTGAACCCTATTGAATATGCTAGTATATGATTTTTGTTTGATGATAATAACATATATATATATATATATATATATTCATTTAAATGTATTTGTTATTGTACTATTTTATTTTTCAAATAATTAAATAAATATTTGATGAATAAAATAACTAACATAGAATTCATATTCAAAAAAATATTTCATTACAAATTCAAATAGTACAAATTGAGCTCTCACAACATATATACATTTTCAATTACATTATAATCTTGATTTCAATACAAAGTTCAATTTACATATCACTCCTCACTACATATTCACTCAACACTCGTATTTTTATCTTCAACTCTATTCCAGCTTGTATCTAGCATCTTAATTATCTGCAAAATAAACACTGACGTAGTAAAATTGAAAAAGAAATATTTTGTAGTGTACAATAAAATGTGTGTTTGAAAATATCATTTGCCTCGGTTATTTGGGTTCTTCGTCATCACTTTCGTTTGAATCCATCATACACAAACAACTTGTGACACACATAGTGTATCACTGTACATGCCACAAGGCCATGCACACCAATATACACTTGACAAAACTGCAGGGACAGGTGAGCACAAGGTCATACCCAAGAAAATGGTGGATTCAACTCCGGTGACTCAAAGAAACTGCAACAATACACACAAACCAAAGACCAGAATTAAAGAGGACAAAACCAAATCGAGCTAGTAGTTTAGTGTAACAAGATTCAAAGTACACTAGACACGACAAGACTAACAGAGCATCGCAACCAGAGGCACAAGAATGAAGTGTACTCAAACTACATTCAGACTCATGAATGCTCAAAATAACAAGCCAGTGAAACACAAAGACTCCATCAATATATGTACAAAGTTTGGCTCCAAACATGCTTGAACCAAGTGCAGACTCATACATTAATGAAGACAATAGTTCAAAGGCAAGTAGCAGTTCAACTCGAAGCAATGCAAAGAAAACACCAATTCAAAACATGACACATAGTAGTTCAAAGTGCTCAAATGTACACATGACTTCAAAAGGAAACCAGATTGGAAATATGCAACAGCAAGTTCACATGCATAAAACATGTACACTAGTCTTATAAACATGCATCCAAGATGACTACAGTTTAAAATTTCAAATGCATTCAGGCATATACAAGACTCAGTACAAAACAACATGAGACTGGACATGAGTGTCAACCAGACCAGAGCATGTTGAACCAAACCAAACATAATTTAACCGACTCAAAGCAACTAGAAACAGACTTCAAAATCAAGTTTAGTTACAGCTTGAACTTGAACATATACAAAATCCCCAAGCAAATACAGATAGCAAAAGTTCATTTGAACTCCAAAACACAAGCTCTAGACCACAGTCAAGAGGAACCACCAGTGAAACAAAAGATCCAAACAGAATGAACACAAAATGACGACATGATAATATGAATGCAAATGGAATGCTAAACGTGGAAAAAAGGCCGGCAAATCAGTGCACAAGACATACAACACTCAAATGAACCAGACCAGATCAATGAACAAGACTCAATATGACACAAGGATGGCAGAATTCTACCAACCCAGTCAAGTTCATCTAAGGAGAAAGCCACAATATACAAGTGCAAACTATAACTTATTAATAAGCAAATGACGCAAATAGATGAGCCTTCTTTGCCTACTGCATCTATGAATTTTTTACATGATGGAAAAGAATCTAAACTATCATTAGCCGAAGAAAGTTTGCTTGTCAATGCTAGTAAACTGGCTCATAATAAAACAACATTTTAAAGTGTAATGGGATATCAAAAATTATCAGTTGAAGCCATGGTTCAATAGAAGTTTAAAAATTGACAGTAAGAACTAGTCAATCAAAATTAACTCAATATTATCTCAAAATTCAAATGGTCGAAGTCATAGGTGAAAAGAACGAAATCGACTCAGAGAAAACCCAAAGCATCGGAGTAAAATTCAAAATCATGGAAGGACAAATACGATTTGAAATAGTCAATATCATTGCCATCGTTCGATAAAAAATCAATGGCCAAGAAAATCACATAAAGGTTCAAACCAAAAATATACGAGCGAATTATAGGGTTTCACCCCTATAAATTAAAACCAAAAATCATCACTGGCAAACATATAGTTCAAAAAGCAAAATAAAGTCAAGCATAATCATAAATCGAAAAGGAAAATCGCATACCAGTATTCGAACTTAACATAGAAGCGGTCGTAAGTAATAATCAGCGAAGGGATCGATTGTCAAGGCAAATCAAAGAGAATTCATCACTGCAATCGACCGTATATTATTCAAGGACTTCGATTTTGTGCAAAGCCCCAATTTACAAAAGCCTTAGTTTCCAGTCCATAGTGGTAAAGAGAACAAGGTGGCCATGATAATAAGAGAAGAGCGTCCAACTTTTATCTTTTAATTTCGGGCCGGTCATCTGTATGTTATTTGGGCTTCAAATATCATATGGGTTTTGTTTATCTATTGATATAGTTTTATTTTTGTTTAATCTACTTTTATATTTTGGTGAATTTCTGGTTTTTTAACTAGGTTAAGAACTACGGTGGTGTAATTCAAGAATTTGCAGCTCAGTGGCTGAGTTATGGCACGGTTTTGAGCGTAGAGTTAGATTAATCATTAGTGGGTGTCATAAGTTTACGTGAGTATGTCTGACTACTTAATTTCTAGTAGAAACCTTGAGGGAAACACGTAGGCAGGTTATTTTCCAAGCTGGGTAAATCTTTGTTTTTCTATTTCGGCTTGTATTATTCTGCTATTATCTATGCTGCAATTATTATATATATTTCCGCATTAATTTTTATTATTGTTAGTATCACCCTATTCACCCCCTCCCTCTCTAAGGTGAAATTGATCCTACAAGTGGTATCAAAGCTAGGAACAAAAACCATTTTTGGTTTTAAAAAATTAATTTTTCAAAAACCAATTTTTGTTTTAAAAATTTGATTTGTTAAATGGCTTCTTTTAATAATGCTTTTGTTGAGTGTCAGTCCATAGTTAGACCATCCATGTTCAATTGTGAATATGATTACTGGAAAATTATAATGAAAATTTTTCTAAAAACTATAGATGCATGGAATATCGTTGAGACGGGATATTAGAACACCAACTATAGTGGTAGATAATCAAGAAATTGAAAAACGATGGATCAATGGACAGATCTTGAAAATAAACTGTCGAATGCTAACGCTAAAGCTATGAATTCTATTATTTTTTTCATTAGATCAAATTGAATTTAATCGTGTCTCGCATTGTCTAACTGTGTAGGAAATTTGGCACACACTTGAAGTGACTCATGAAGGAACCTCCCAAGTCAAAGAATCTCGCATTGCCATGCTTAGTAGCGAATATGAGAACTTCACAAGGCCAAGGATTAAAATGTCAAAGAGATGTATGGATGACTTTCTAATCTCGTACACAAATCAAAAGCTCTCGGAAAACCATACACATAATTAGAAATAGTTCGAAAATCCTAAGAGTCCTTCCATGAAATTTTAAAGTGAATGTTACTGCCATTCAAGAATCAAAGGATTTGAAACAAGTTAAAGTGGAAGAACTAATTGGAAATCTCACCACTTATGAGCTAGAAATGAAAGGAACAACCGAAAATGAAGATGATGATGCAACAGAACTTGCACACTAATAAAGTGATTCAAAAGGTGGAACCGCAAATATGGAAATCCAGTCAAAAATCAACAACTGAAGAGCAGAATCATCAAAGTTCTAGACAACTCAAAAAAATTAGAGATCATTTTCCACAATTGTAATAAACCGAGTCATATCAAGCCAAATTGTCCTGAGAATCGACCCAGCCAAGGAGAGAAACCGAAAAGGGGAAGTTTTGTAGCAACTTGGGATGAAAGTGATGAAGATGGAAATGAAAGCATTAGCAGTGAGAGTGAAAAAGAAAATCTGTGTCTTCTAGGAGAAACAACTGACAGTAATGACGACGAGCCAAGCGAGGTATTAAAACTTACTCATTCGAAATTGCTTATACATTTTCATGAAGCAAATGACTATTTTGAACGACTTAGGGAGAAGTACGCTAAACTTGAACCACAAAAAGATTGTTTGATGGAACTAAATAAACAACTTGATCAATTGGTTAAAAACTATCGAAATAAGAGCCTTAAGTTTCATCTACAATTTCGTAAATGATTTCTCTCTTATTTAGATGTAATTGCTCGCCATTGAGCTTGAGCGTAGCTTCATCTATGCCCCTTCAAACAAAGTAATGTTTGTTGTAGCTCGAATCTTTGATATGAGAGATAAGTGTCCATCATTTGAAGAAGAAATAAAAAAAAATTAGAAATTAAAATTAAATCGCTTGAAAATGAAATTCTGATTTTGAAAGAAAGTGAAACATTAGGAGAGAAAATTCTATTAAAAAGTGCACTATGTTATTGAATGAAAATGAATCTCTCAAATCGCAAGTCCAACAATTGTCTACAACTTTAGGAAAATTCTCCAAAGGAAAAAGGTCACTAAATATGCTATCAGGGAAACAAACTTTTAATTCTATTAGACAAGTACTTGGGTATACTCAATCTGTTAAAACTAGAAGCAAAACTAAGTGCATGATTTGTGGAAACATTAGACACAATCAAAATAATTGATGATATAGAACCAAACACACGAAACCATACCAATTTGGATTCCTAAAGGCACGAATGTCAAATCCCTTAGAATTAAACAAATTTGGGAGCCAAAGGGAACAACCATAGACTGTCTTAGTTCTACAAAAACTTGTTTTTTAAAATCTTATGTCACTAACAATCATGGACCTATTAAAACAAATAGGTCGCTAAATTCTTTTCTTGCATAGGTATGTTGGCATGCTAAGGAACAACAACAATGGAACCTAGATTTAGGCTGTTCCAGGCACATATAGGCGACAAATTAAAGTTCCTTAGCCTAGAGAAGTACAAAGGTGGCAGAGTCATAATGGGTAACAACGACAGATGTGAAATTATCGGTAAAGGTAAAGTAGGTAATGGTACATTTACCTTAAATGATGTATTATATGTTGAAAATATGCACCATAATCTGATTTCAATCAGCTAGTTATGTGATAAGGGAATGAATGTTGTTTTGACTCTAATTTGTGCAAAATTGTTGACCCATCATCAAAAGAAATATTGTTTTTAGGTAAAAGGAAAGGTAATATATACTCTCCATCTTTTGATGATCTCACTCTTTCGAAATGTTTGATAGCTAAGGATGTAGAAGTAAACTTATGGCATAGACGATTAGGACAAGCTAGTATGAATCTGTTAAACAAATTGAAAAGAAAAGACTTGGTAAGAGGTTTGCCATCTTATGATTTCAAATAGAAAATCTATATATAGAATGTACTATGGAAAAACTTAAAAAATCATCTTTTCATGCCAAGAACACTGTAAGTACTTATAGAGTCCTTGAACTAGTTCATATGGATCCGTTTGGACCTAATGATATTGCAAGTTTAGGTGGTAACAAATATTGTTTTGTATTGGTCGATGATTACTCAAGATACACATGGGTATACTTCTTAGCTAAAAAATTAGAAACTTTCTCGGACTTCACTAAGTTCATAAAATTAGTTCAAAATGAAAGAGGAGTTTCTATTATTTCACTAAGAAGTGATCATGGTGGAGAATTTGAAAATTTTTGTGATGAAGATGGATTTAAACATGAATTCTCTGCCCCACGTACTCCACAACAAAATGGGGGTAGTCGAGAGAAAGAATTGAACATTACAATAGTTGGTTAGACCTACAATAAATGATTATGAATTACCCCTGTTCTTTTGGGCATAGGCAGTAAATACAGCCTGTTATGTAATGAACAGAGTTATGATTGGACCAATTCTTAAGAAAACACCATATGAGCTATGGTTCAACAATTAAGCCAAAAATTACATATTTCAATGTCTTTGGTTGTCCGCGTTTAATTCTCAATATAGTTGATCAATTGGAAAATTTTGAGCTAAAAGCTAACGAAGGCATGTACATGGGATACTCTTCCAGAGGCATAGCTCATAGAGTATACAACAAAAGGACAAGAACAATCGTGGAGTCGATCAATGTGAAATTTGATGAAAGTATTGATGATCAAAGTAAGGAACAATCAAAAGCAACGTCGAAGAGGAGAACAAAAAGGATGAAAGTGAAAATCCAAAAGAAATTCCAACCATGGAAGAAGTCCAAAGAAATCTAGAACCATGGAGATTGAAATTCAACGTAGATCATCCTCCAGAATTGGTAGTAGGTAACCCTACTGTAGGTATTCAAACTCGTTCCTCCTTTTGAAATTTATGTGATTTGTGACTATATAATGGATTTATTTCAAAAATTGAACCCAAAGACATAGGTACAGCTCTCAATGATGAAAGTTGGTTTATGGCTACGCAAGAAGAGCTGAATCAGTTTGAATGAAATAATGTTTGGATTCTAGCACCTAGACCTAATGATTATCCATTTATTGGAACTAAATGGATTTTTAAAAATAAATTTGATGAATCGAGTAATGTCATTAGGAACAAAAATAGGTTAGTTGCTAAGGGTTATAATCAAATTGAAGGAATTGACTTTGATGAAACTTTTGCACCGATAGCCAGACTAGAATCCATTAGAATACTGTTAGCTTTTGCTTGTTATAAAGGATTTAAACTAAGACAAATGGATATTAAAAGTGCTTTTCTGAATGGAATTTTAAAAGAAGATGTATTCCTTGAACAACCTGAAGGATTTGAAAGTCATGAATACCCTAACCACGTACATAAACTTAAGAAAGCTCTGTATGGATTAAAACAAGCCCCTAGGGTTTGGTATGAATGTCCTAGCACCTATCTCCTTGAAAATGGGTTCAAAAGGGGCTGTGTAGACACCACACTATTTCTATCACATGAAAATGACGACCTTCTGATTGTTCAAATATATGTTGATGATATTATTTATGGTGCCATTAACAACCTTTTGTATGAGATATTTGAAAAATCCATGCAGGAAAAGTTTGAAATGGGATTGGTAGGGGAGTTCAAATTCTTTTTAGGATTTCAAATCAAACAAAGCGAAAAAGGTATGTTCATCTCCCAAACAAAATATATCATAGAGCTTGTTGACAAATTTGGATTGAAAGATGCTAAACCTGCATAAACTCCTATGAGCAAACAATTAAACTTGACAAGGATGAAAAAGGTAAGGTAGTTGATCAAAAGAAATATCGATGTATGATTGGATAACTCTTTATGTGATATCTCGGAATTTTCGGCAATATCAATTTAATAATCTGCATTAAAAATTAAATTTGATTTAATAATCTTTGTTAATAATTTGAATTCGATTTAATAATCTTCTTTTAAATAAATATTTAATTGATAAATTTTATCTTTTAAAAGCTAGTAAAATGATTTCTATTTATAATGTGTGTATATATACATATATATATATATATATATATATATATTTATTTATATATTGTAGATAGAAAAGCTTGCTTTGAATTTAATAAATAAAGTCTTGTTTTCAAAATCTAATATATATTTGATAATTTGGAGATTTGATTTTTATTTAGTATAATGCTTTTCAAAGCTATTTAATAAATAACTATATGGTTTTAAATTGTTAAGATAAATGTTAAATGTTTAAAATGATTTGAGCTTAAGTTTAAATTTAAATTAATTAACAAAAAAAATTGTTTTATTTTATTTTTTTGAATATAACTTGATTTTTCAAATTTAATTTTAGAATTTGATTTGAATTTGAATTTAAAGTTTTTAAATTTAAAAGTATAGATTTTAAATTGTTTTGGATTTTAAATTATTTGTATAAACTTTTATTTATGAATATAATTGTTTTATTTATTTTAAAATTATCTATACATATATATACTTATTAACTAATTAATTAAGCAAATCTTATATTAACATTTAACTAAATACTAATTAACCTTAAAGGGAAATGTGTTATTTTCCTAAGCTTCCTATAACATGTGTAATTTAAATAATTAATGTGTGTGACAAGTGTCATGTTATATTTTTTTTCCTTTGATTTTAATAAACCATAAATTAAGTTATATAAACACATATCTTCCTTTCTTTCTTTTTCTTTTCCTAATCTCATTCTAAACTAAATAAAAGCTTCAACTGAAACAAAGATCTAATACAAATCTAATCAAAACCAGAAAACCATCTGTAATCCCTGTAATCATTTCAAAAACCAAAATCTAAATCAAAAGATCATTTCCCTGTAATTCAAATCAAAAATGCATAGCCTGAATCATTTTCCAAAACCTGTAAACAAATCCTTGTTTCAAACATGCAAACCAGAACTAAACACTGTACATTTTCAAAGCAAGCTTGCATTTTCTTTTTGAGTCTGGAAGCATGCAACTGCATTTTTCAAATCAAAGCAAGCATTCCAGTTCCAAATCAAATCAAGCATTCAAGTGAAAAGTTTTAAATCAAGAGTATTTCAATTTTAAAGATTCAAAAGTATCAAAGCTATTTTCAAATCAAAAAGGAAAGCTCTGTCTTCTTCAAATCTGTGAGTAACATTACTTTTAAAAGTTTAAAGTATATAAATTTGGTTGCATGCTAGTGCTGTTGAAATGAATATATACTGTGTGAAATCTTATGTGTGTGTGTGTGTGTGTGTTCGGGTATGCATGCTTGTTTACATTGAAATACTCTGTTTATAGTTCCAGTTCTTTTCTGTTTTGGTTTGAATCCATTTTCTCTGGAGCCAGTTGTTGTTAGGACTTAGTTTACAAACAAAAGGTGTTTGATTTAACATAGATTAATGTTTAAAAATTTAACTAAGTCAAATTAAAGCCTGAGTGTCTCTTTAAACCAAAAACAACAGTGCATGTTTAATAAAAGTAAAACCCAAACATTATAATTTATAAATTTAGGATTATAAAATAAACATTTTAAATTAAACATGATTTTTAAAACAAGAATCATAATTTTTAGTGCTAGTTGGAAGGTTCAGTTCTTGTTTGAACTGAAAGTGGTAATTTAGGGTTTTTTGGTAATCTCGAGGATGTGGGAAGTTGTAACTTTCTGTGATGATGCAAGAGGGATTGAGGGGTCAGGCAAAATTGGTAGGATGAAGATCAGATCATTATGGTGGTTGTGGCGTTCGATTTTGTTTTGCAACCCTAGTTTTAACTAGGATTTGTATTTTGATCTCCACGGCATTTAGAGTTGATCGAGTTCAACGGCATTCTGAGTGATGGAAGCTTGGGCGTGGACGAAGACATGGCCGGAATTTTAGAACTTCTAGTGGTCAGAATTTCGAGAACGTGATGTTTCCAGGTTTTTGATGTGGGGTTCCTGTTTTGTTCCAGGTTTTGGTTGAGAGCTCGATTTTGATTTCGAGTATGAATCGATGGGATGGGTGTTTGGAAGGTTTGAGGTGATGATCGTCGACTGTGGGAAGGTCGTGAAGATGACCAGAGGTGGCCGAAGCCACCGTGCATGTGCACGGTGTATTTTGGTTCAGGAAAATACACTTTAAAATCTACGTATAGGTTCTTAATTTTCTCCGAAAATTCAACCCGATGGTATTTAAAACATATTTGGAAAATTGATGCCGCCCCCAAGTTAAAATTCATACGTGGATTGTATTACACAGTAAACTCAACACAATTACTAGACTAAACACAAGATTAATAAATAACCCTAATAATAATCCTTGCTATTTTTATAACGCAGCTCCCGTAACCACCACATACTTGTTCTTCGGATGTTAATTCACTCGACATATGTACGGTAAAATATTTGCTATTTTGGCCTTGACATAATACTAAAATCCCATCACCATAAGAATTTTCGACCAATTTCAGATTTAACTATAATCGTGCGCATAGAAATTTTTTGGATACAACATATTCTATAACATGTTAGGATCTTTGGAATGAAAGAAATCAAAGATTATTCAACGACTCATATAGAAATCCTTTTGCTTTTTTATACTTTATCGTTTAGTATATCTCACTTTAGACAAGGGTTTGCAGAAGACATATAAATTAGGGACTTCCTCTTGATTGAACCACATATGACATTCTAGCTCATACCATTCATCCTTCTCTTCTACTTGAAGACCAGCTCAGAGGTTAGGGTAGACTTGACTCTTTCGACGTAATCTTAGGAGGCCTTTTGATCCTGCATTTTCAGAAGCGCTTGCTTTTCTACTCGTCCAACAGCCCACACCGTCAATATATTTCCTTATTAGCCCTTCCCAGCTCTATCTCATAGTTAATGGTGCACATCCTAGCCTATGCTTCCTCTCATCGCTACCTGGATATTTCACCACTACAATTGTTCTCACGCTTCAATTTAGACACATTCCTCATATGGCACAGATCATTTACTTCTATCTTATTGTATAATTACCACTTTTATTTATGTCCCTAGGTGATCATCTGGGCGATGATCTCTTATTTCATCATTATTTTCACCTATCGTGTATAGTCACCCATCGGACTTATTAATGGTTTTGGTTGTTCTTTTTTACATAATAATAACAACAACAATGGGTGCTCTCCTCAACTTGAGGACCGCTCTTTCATCGAAAAAAAGAATTCCCTAATCAATTTCCTTAATTTTTTCTCTCTCTCTACTCCTCTTTCTCTATAGGTTGGTTGAAAATACATGCCATCAAATGGCACAAAATTACCATAAATCTCCTTGTGCAATTATTTTTAACGTAAACTCGTTTAAAGTACATTGATATCGTATATCGATACGTGCAAATATAAATTTTATAAATGCATTCAGATAATTGCAAACAACTCCAAAATATCAAATAAATTAAATAATAATTAACACTTCTTCAATAATATAGTTAATTTATGATATTTTATAAATTAATTAAATTATTTGGCTTTTAGAAAATTCTTCATTGCAGTTATACGACTCAAAGGTGTAAATTCAGCTGTCGATTAATAATGAACAATTAAATATTAACGTTCATGCATTATTTTAGCTAGTGGTGTGACATTTTGGCTGAATTTATCATTTACATGTCTTTTCAGTAAAAACCAATTTTACTATTATAAGTGGTACGCGGTAGTAACGATTATTTACATCAAATTTCTTCATAAAAACTATATCGCTTTAGGACTTATGGAATCGGGTTTTGCTTAAAATTCCGATATCATCCACATTCAAATTAGTTAATCCAATCAAAAAGTCTTTGTTTACTAAAACGATTATTATTAACAGTTTTTCTTTGGCCAGAAACTTTGACTTTAAGTTGACTATAGTTGACTGTGATACCAACCCCTTTATAACCAAGAAGATGGATCTATAATGAACAGTTTTCCACTCAGAATGAACCATAATCTCTCCATGAATTTCCATGCTATAATTTAATTATAATCAAAATGAATTATCCATATAAAAGTTCCATGGAATTCTCAAGTCGAGGGAACTCTCGAGTACGGATGTAAACTCTTGGTTGTAATTAACAAATAGGAAATTCTCGAGTCGGTCATTCCATTGTTATCCAAAAAATATTATTATGTCACCCCTTGGTGTCCCCAACAGTAATGAGTAAAACACTTCCCAATATTTAAAAAGCGTTATGTACTTTAGTCTAAACGGATACATCGATATCCTGTCATAAAACATCTTGGCTAGGACTTTTTAAAACCACATTTATTTCATGTTGTGATAATTTTTTATGATTGCAACTCGTTGCAAGAATTCTCATTGTAATAACCCATACCTCAATCGGCCTGATCTTTTGCTAAATCAAAAACCCAAGTCCACCAAAGTACGGATTATTAGTTCTGGTATCCTGTAAATAAATAAAAGTATATCAATGCACTATCGATAAAATCTCACAACGGAATAGTAAAGTATAATAAAAACATATAATTACTGACCAAGACTGATACCTTTGATATCTAGTACCCCTTGTTAGTGTTGAGCATGTATAGAAAATCAATCCTTCTATCATTCCCGTCTTATACCAGTACTTGTCGCTAAAAACCATCCTGTGAATTGTAATGAGGAGGGGGCCGGAAAAACATTCTGGTGACATGTAAATTACACATTTATATGTAACACTCGTTTATGTCAATGAATGTCCATTATGTGTTATGTCTATTAAATTACTTATCTATCTTGACTTTATGTATGCATACGATACACCTCATTTACTCTAGATAGACAATAACCATATATGTGTGCTTATATATATATATATATATATATATATATATATATATATATATATATAAGTAACAGAATCTCCCTTTAGACCAAGATACTATCCTTATTAGTATCCGTAGTCCAGCACCTCGCCAGGATCCATCATTAATACAGTATCATGTCCTCGTCATTGTGTATACTAAGGAAATCCAATAGTGCCTGATAACGGCGTCACAATAGTTTAGCCGTATTCTACTCGTATTTGAAAGACTCCACAAAAAAGTTATCTAGCCTTTCCTCCTAACAACAAACAAACTAGCAAACAACTATGAGGCAGAGCATAGCCTACACAGGATCTACACAAGTAGGAAGTGTAGTCAATTTAGGCATAACCCCTATCTTTCCGCTGAACACTAAGGACCGATGATATTCTCGACCTACGAATATAGCTTCTCCTCCTGTATATATTACCGATATTATTGTCATAGCATCGATCCTTGCTCAGCGTCCCATTTGGATTTCCTAACATAATCTAGGAAATACCTACTTGTTAATTAATACCCCTTAAAAGGTTGAATCGGACTCTAACCGTCCTTCGACAATTTGACCATGGCAAACCATTTTTCATGGTAATCCCTTTAGTTATACGCAAAAATATAATTCCATAGGTCATATAGTTGGTGATGTCTCACACTAGTATAATATACACACAACCACTAGTAGCCCCGTGCAATGGGTAGATATCTGTTATGTAACATTACTGACCTCGCATTCCAACCAACTCATTTTGTCATACTTATTTAATCTATAACTTTAAAAATTCACACCCTTCATAAATGTATACTTGAGGCAACGTGTATATATATATATATTCATATTTATTTATTTATTATGCCTTCAATATTCAACTGTTAAAAAAAATATGCCTTTATCTTTACATGCGTTTACTTCTTATTCCATTAATGTCAATTCAGTGTCATTTACCGCTTACTATAAACATAAGAGATTTAAATTTCCATATCGTTCATTTCCCTTTTTATTATTAGATCTATTTAAAGTTCTTTTTTATCTTATACTATCTACCTTTGGTTACAAACTTCATTACTTACTTATTTCAATGATTGACCTACATTTTGTCGCTTGTTGTTTAATATCTAATTTGTCTTTTATTTTGTATATTACTTTTACATTTAGACGACAACTATTACCACTGCTTACAATTTTATAGTTTATACCTAGGGATTTCTGCATTTTAATACGTTGGAAGTACATCTTCCTAAAAGAAATAGTTAACATTGCAAACTTCTATAACTTACCTAAAAGGGATTTTGTGTTATGTTTAGAATCACAAGGAATTACCTTTTTGTTTTTATTGAAATGCACAGTATAGAAATGGTAATAACCCAAATTTCATACATCTCTTTCTTTTAGTTATGCTCCTTGTTATTTCAAATGATACACTTTTATTCCTGACTACAAGACTATATAATTTATAGAAATTTACATTACCGCACACCTCATTTAAATAAACTAAATCACTACTTAAATCCCGATTCAATTTATAATAACTTCTATTTCATATTAACTAGCATATGCCATTTAAATCCATATAAGGAATATCTACAAAAATCTTGTTAATTTAGGGATAACCATTATGCTCTAACTTTACAGATTCAAGTTAGCAGTTCAAGAATATGCAAGAACGGGTTTTAAATTTCTTTACACGGATATAAGTAAGCCTATAACTCCAAATAATTAAATTCAGGCATACAAGGAATATATTTACAAAAAAATAAGTCCAATATTATATAAAATTTATAATTCCCCACTCACCTTTAAGCTTTCCCATTCTCTATACCTAATTCCTATTATTTCTGGTGACTCCCTTTTTCTCCCTAATGGAGTATATACCATAATCATACACATACTTATTAGAAATCTAAATTTGGGAAAAGATTTGAATTTAACTTAGTTTTGCATTTATAATTATAATTTACCTTAGATTTGGCGATTCGATTCAATCATATTCTTTTTCTTTATTATCCTCCGCCTTCTGTACTTGATATACATATATAAATTATAATTTTATTCAGTTTAAAAATAGGTGGAGTAAACGGCAATGGCAGAGCTTTGTTGTGCTTCATAAAATATGAGAAGAAAAGTGTGGGGTTCGGTCTGTATTTTTAGAGGTTCGAATTGATGCCAGCCATTAGATTTTAATTTATAAAATCCAAGCCATTTAGCCAAGGTCAAATTCAAAGTCATCACCATCCACCGATCAACCGCTATAATGCCACCGGTCAAGTGGTCCCAGTTAAAGGGTTGACTTGTTGGTGTATTTTGGGCAATTATATTCTGTTATTTCCTTATGTCGATTTAATTCACGTTTACTCAATAGAGATAATTTCTTTTACGTTAATGATGCTTAAACGTTAAGTAACTATGAACATTAACGAACGTTAATTAACTACGTTTATTTTTTTAATTACATATATAATTATAACAGCCTGATATTTTCAACCGTTCGCATCTATACATGCCGGATTTGAATTGCTCAACATACCAGATTGTTAATTTATATTTGGCAAAACTCAGCATATACAGTAAATAAATAAATCACAGACACAGAGTAATATACAATATACGGTGGAAACAAAATGAATAGTAGTTCACGAAGCTACTATATATATCAGAGTTAAGTAAGTTACAATAGAAGTTTCAAATATAATAGTCAAATACAAAATCAGAATACATCACTGGAACCAACTGAATAACTGTAAGCTAAAAAGATGTAGATGGATCTCCAAACGAAGCTCCAACTCCAAAGGTGAGTCTCAAAATTGTATCACTCAGTCTGACCTGAGCATAAAGCAAAACTCAAAACACTCGAGTCAGGATTAACATTCTTATATTAATAAATCCAACTCAAGTGAAATAACAACTGAAATACGAGTAACTCAAAGGATGTTTGGGATAACCATCCTCTAAGGATCCGTTAAACTATCTAATATGTAGTAATATATGCTGTTATAATAATGTCTAAAGTAAAATATAATATATTTAAAAATAGCGTTAAAGCGTTACCCATATCCCACTTAACACATTTTATAGTTCCAATAGTCTATACAGTACCGTAGTCCCTCCTGATTGGGAGGCTACCAGAGGATACTCCATAGGTACGACTCAAATCAAACTCGTAGTAAAGCACGCTAGGGTAGGTGACACGGCACAACTAGGCAATGTCAGGGTAGATATACCAATTGCACTTCCGGACCGGTGGTAATGCATAACCGCAGCTACCGCCCACCTCGAGAAACACTCCAAAAAAAATCAAAAGTGCACCTAATCAATCACAAAGTAATAGAATGGTATCAAAGGAGTGTGTCCGATCAGAGGAGCTACCTCATTAGCCCGTCGATTGCTCCTGTTTTAGCCACCTTATGCCAACCCATAGGAGTCGGGTAGACATATATACATCATATAGGACGTCGCCACCATCCTACTTCCTTCTGGAATCTCCACCGCATACAAAGTTGTTATAGTCATTTTCGGAAGTGGCAGAGAGTATGACAACTTCCGATCTCGGTCTCTTTAACAACCAAATGTTATTATAATACCACGGTCATTTCAAAATAGTTTATACTTTAAAACTAAAATATCACTGACATTTCAAAACCATATCAATACGATATCATTTTCATTTCAAAAATCAAATACGATATCATTTCCATTTCAAATATATTCACTTCCAAAGTCATAGTACTTCAAAGTTATAACACTTTCGAAACCAGACACTTGAAATTACAATACTTTCAAAACATAATATTTTGAAATTGATGACTTTGAAAACATAACTTCCACCACTTAAATAGTTTAGATACTAAAATAGTATATATAATAAAATAGTTTATAAAGTAAATAGTTAATATAAAAGAGTTATAAGTTAAAACACTTTATATTAAAATAGTTAGTATATTAAAATAGTTTATAAAATAAAAATTGTTTATATGAAAATGATTTATATTAAATTAATCTATAAATTAAAATATAAAATAGTTTAAATATAATTCAAAAATACTTTATATACTAAAATAACTTCCTCAAATTTCATAAATTAATTTCAAATCAACTTAAATTCCAAAATTAAAATTTAATTAAATCTCAAATCATCCATTTCAATTCAATTCAGTCCTCAATAAACCATTTCAAATTATATCGATTTAAAATACAGATTTGAACCACAAAATAAACCATTTCAATTTCAGTATATTTCAAAGCTGTATATATTCCACAATTTCAAAACTAAATTTGTTAATTTCATATATCTCAAATTCACTTTACAATTATTTAGTTTTGAAATATTTACTAAATTGTTTCAACATCATTTAAATAAACTCAACTTGAAATATTCATAAATCGCTTTAAACCAACCTCAAGTCATAAAATCATATCCTTTTAAAATCTCAAATTCAATAAATTCCAAGTTAATTTTAATTAAATATAACTCTTAATTAAATACAATTTCAAATTAATTTTGAATCCATCTTGTCAACCTTATTTATTAAAATCATTATAAACTCTATAAAAATGTAATTTAAATAAATACTTAACCATATTATATTTTAATAAAATCAAACTTTATTATTAAACTTATTTTATATTAAACAAATTTATACATAGCTTGAAATTTATAAAATAATATTTATATAATATCAAAAAAAATATTCATATAAAACCATATATTTCTTTCCAAAACAATAGAAATCATTTAAAATATTTATGTATAAACCAACGGTGTCTGTATATAATTTTCTATCCTATGGTCAAGTGATACAGATATTTGTCATTTCAATCCGTAATTGAAATATAAATACGGGTATATATCATTTCAACCCCTAATCCCAAATTCAGTTCAATGAAAATCGCTTGGGTTTATCATTTCAATCCATAACGAATTTCTTCTATTCTACAAATCGTTCGGGTATGTATAATTTCAACCCATAGTGAATTCTATACTAACAGGAGACTTGCAGAGTAATAACAGATATGATAATAATATAACAGACATATATCATCAATATAAATTACATATAATTGTGTCAGATGTCACAAATGAACAGATCACACATAATGGCATATATATAATAATGTAAATTACAACAACAGCATATTTCAATTGTCGTTTCAATAATAAATATAAGAACGCTAATCGTGAATGATTGCTCACCTTTCGTGGCTAGTGATGAACGAGGGTGAGATGAGTTATGAATCCAAGCACGAATTTCAAAGCAAAGCAAGATTTGACACGAATTTGACGATCAAGGCTGATAACAGAAATAAACGAAATAAATCAGAATTTGCTTGATATAGACTGAAATAAAATATATATTAATTTATTATACTATCTTCTTAAACCATTATTAAATTATAAATACATTTGTAAAATCTATATATATACATATATTCTAAAATCAATATTGTATCCTTAAAACATATATATTTTAAAAATCAAAGCAAATACTTAATTTACATTACATAAAATTAATAGTTTTTAACGCATAAAAAAATGAAACACATATATTTTAAAAATCAAATCTATATATACACATAAGATTTATTATAGAATTAACAAATCAAACAAAATAATATATATTGTAAACAACTGTGATCACCCAGATTTTTAAATATCTGATGATTGATAATTAATTGGGTTAATTAATAAGAAATACTGATTTTAACTTTTAAAATATTGATTGTTGAGAATGATACAAATAAATCTAAAAATTAATATTCATATCTGGGAAAATAATTATTAATAATCTCCTAATATGATTATTTAAAAATGGGTAAAACTTATTATCTTCAACATAAATTTAATAATATGTTTGTTTAAATTAATATATATTTATTTGAATTGATTTTTAAGTTGGAATTTAAATTGAATTTAAATTTGAATTATTAAAGAAAATTATAAAAAAAGTTTTTTTACACAAATTAAGTAAAGCATTTATAAATTAATAAATGTACTAATTATGTAGGAAATTAATTATAAAGGTTTTTAAATCATCTTAAAACAAATAAAATAAACAATGACAAGTGTTAAATTCTTAATTCTTTTTATATACGTGTGTAAGGAATTAAAAATGGTATTAAAAAATGTTGTTAAATTTTAACAAGTGCCACTAATTGGTGTTTATTTTCTTTAATTTTGAATAAATTCTAATTAATACTATATAAACTACTTACTCCTCTTTCCCATCTCTTTTTCCCTTTTACTCATTTTCAAAGCCTGTAATTTTATTCAAACCTGAAATCATCAAATAAATAAAAAAATCTGCGACTTGAATCATCAAAACATGCAAAGGGTGAAAACAGAGCAATTCAAATCAAAGGTAAGACAACCCTTCTTTACAAATTCAACATAAAATTTGAGATTCAACCCAGAAATCAAAGCATCAAGTGGCAAGATCAAATTCCCAGTTTTAAAAAGCATTTCCAGAACTCAAATACAAGCTTCTTTGTTAAATGCAAAGTGAGTAAACAACTTTATCAAAATGGCTCAAATCAGTTTTTATTTTAATGTTTATTCATATTGTTTGCAATAGTGTTGTGATATATATGATGCTTGCATGTTTGTGAAATATGAACTGGTGGATGTGCATGTCTGTGTGTGTGTGTGTGTGTATATATATATATATATATATATATATATACAGAGTTATGTTCCAGGTTTTTACAGAATTCAAATTTGAAAAAAAAATCAAATTTCCCTTCTCTGAACTTCTTTAGATTATAAGTTGTAAACAAAATATGTTTGTTTTATCAGGATATCGATTTAAAATAAATATTTTCAAAATTTAACAGTTGTTAGTCTTAATAAGAGAGGAGAAGTACAGTAGAATTCAAATTATATCAGTCTATCGAATCAAATGAATTCTGGTTTCGTGGTTAAAATCTAGGTTATTGTCAACTACTAGGATTTTTAGTAGAAAATTTTCAATTTTTAAGTAAGTATTTCGAGTGGGATTGCATGTTGATCAGCAAAGGGGTTTTGAGCGGATTCTGATGATCGACAGATCTAGGGTACTCAGGCTTCTAGTTAAAGATGGCTCGGGGGACGAGGATAATGGCAAAATTGGTCGAAAAGTTTTTAGCATGTCGTGGTGGCGCAACGAGGAGGAAATAGGGTTTTGGGAACCTGTTCGGTTCGATGAAGAATTGGAATCTTTATGCCGGCAAGGATGGATCGAGTGTGGTCGAGGTAAGTGGGAATGATGCGTGGGACAGTGATGAAGATTTTGGTTGGTCGGCAAAAAAATTCCGGTGAACCAGAATGATGAGGCGAGGAGGTTTTCGTCAAAAAGTTTGGAATTCTGGTAGTTTCGATAGGCTCGAATTTGATTCCAGTTGATTTTTTTTGAATCTGGATGGTCGGAAGGGCTTGGGGGATCATGGGTGGTGTGCTGGTGGTCCGCCAGAGGTCGATGATGCCAGGGGCGCGTGTGCATGTGCACGGTGCACATTTAAGTCTTCTGGCGAATTAAGATTAAGAAAGAAAAAGAGTATGAGGAGGAAGGAAGAGTTTTGCTCGATGTTTTCTCGGGGTTGGATTCATGATAATGGAAGTTGGGCTCGAGTACTTCGTGTTCATGCGTGAGTATTTATATTATAACAGTTTTTTTTTTAAAAATTAAAGCTAAAAAAATAAAAAGAGAGAGAAGGCTCGGGGAAAAAAATAAAGGAACTCGGGAATTAGCTCGAGTAGAACCTAGGTTTGTCTCGGTAAATATTAGAAGGTTAACAAGCTTTAAAAATTTAACAAAGTCAAGTTTTAAACTAATTATCTTTAGACTATTTTAAGAAATAATTGTTTTTTATGTTAGATAATTTAGGTGGAGAAATTCATTTTAAGTTTCAAATTTTTAATTAAACTTAAAGTTTTCCAATAACTTCACGGTTTAACAAATTCTGATAATGAATTAAGATAACGGATTATCTTAAGTTTATTTGGTGATTAAAATTATTAATGGGTTAATTAATTGATTTGTTAATTTAAGGGTTAATTAATTAAGGGAAGATTAATTAAGATTAATTAATAAATAATGAATTACTGGAAGTGAGTAGAGGATCAATAATGAATGTAATTAATCAATTAAGAAGATTAATTAAAGGATATTTAATGTAAATGGTTAGGCTAATAAATCTATAAGGTAATTGAAGAATAATTTATCTAGAATGATTAATTTAGATGGATAATTAAAAGATGATTAATTTATTAATCAATTAATGAGACTAATTAATGATAATTACTTAGTGAAAGAAATTAAATGGGAAATTGATTAATGTCATTAATTAAGAAGGGTACTTAATGGATAAATTACTGGATGTAATTAATATAAGGGAAATTACTTATTGGAAGTAATTAAAGGTTAATTACTTAGGAGAAATAATTAAGGATTAATTACTTGGTGTAATTAATTAACGGATTAATATAATTAATTAAGGAGTTAATTAATTAAGATAAGTAATTACAGGATGGTTAATTACTGTTTATGATAGATTAAGGCTGATTAATGGAAGTAATTAATTAAGGATCATTAATTAATGAAATTAATTAATTTAATTAATGAAAGTAAGTAAAAAGTTAATTGTTGTTAATGGTTAAGGATAATTAATTTGTGTAATTAATTAAAGGCTAATTACTCAATGTGATTAGAGAATAATTAATCAAGAATGATTAATTAAGATGGAAAATTGGAGGATGAATAATCAATTGATTTGTAATTAACTAATGTTGAGTAAGAAGGATTTAAAGATGATGGAAGTAGTTAATTTAATCTATTTAAATTAATTAGAATGGTATGGCTAATTTATCTTGCTTATGAATGATTGAATGATATTTAAATGCCTTGGATTATTTGTTATCCATAATTTGTGATTGTGATGCTTTGTGAAATGAAATGTTTTTGTAATATGATATGTTGGGTTGAACAAAGATATTGTGGTTATCTATGATGAATTGCAGGGTAAAAGTGACATCCAGTATTTAAATTTGATCACTTGAATAACTTGGGTCAAGATGACATTGGATTCGAAGGGACCGGAGTCGGGTATTAGTTAATATCCAAAACCACTTCGATTTTCTATAGATTGACATGTGAAATCAATAGGCTGGTATGGAATGATTTAAGTGAATTGGACCATTTAATCTAAGTTTAGTACTTAGAAATTGTTGTGTGAAATAAGTGATGTCTATAACAAATTGTGAATTTGTAAATTGATACGAGTTACCATGGGTTTTATGTAAGATTTATGTTGTTGTATTTCATGTTAGATGGGTTTACTCACGCTGGTTTCCAGCCTGACCCGGGTGTTACTTTGATGTAATGCTCAGGTCAGACCGAGTATTACAAATTTCCGGGTAAGGACGTTTCGGAGCTCAAGAAGCGAGTTGGACGGTAGGAACGTATGGAGTGTTTCCGCTGTGTTATATGGTTGTATATCTAGAACAAGTTATTTTAACTGTCCAGTGAATGTAAAATGTTGTAACTCTGATGTATAAAAATGAAATTAACTGATACAGTTTTTCTTTGTATAACTGTTATTTTATTTGGTATTATATTTTATCCGCTGCGAATGTGAGATGTTGGTGTTTCTATTTCTTCTTTTTCTTCTATCTCCTTCTTCTTCTCTCTAACTATCTGGAATTTTCGGTATCGAAAATTTTGGGTCGTTACATTTGGTATTAGAGCAAGGTTAAGCGAGAACCTTGGCTCTTGTGGTGGGTTTACTCATTTAGGATAGGGACAGTGGTACCCTAGAATGAGTTAAGTGTAATATATATGAGAGAGCGTATTTGTTATTTTCTTATATAATGGTTTTACAAAGTAAATGATTTTTATATAAGTTTATATATAATGCAATGATTTTTCTAACCATTATATATTAAGGTAATTGGTCGTTAAATCATTGGAATTAAATATAATAATGAAATTTAAGTGGTAGTAGTAATACAACCAAATTTAAATTAAGATAAGTTTGAAATGGATTCAAACTGAGATTAAAATCTTGAATTCGAAGAAGAATTTTCAGAATAAGATAATAGGAATTGGTTTCCAGTCGTAATAACATTGGTTATTCTCCTAAAATGATGAAATGTTTGTTAATGATTTAGCAAAAATAAAATGTTTAAGGAAGTAAACATTTAGGTAAGTATGACTTGTAAATTAAAATTGAAAAAGGGTTTAAATGGTGAAGTATGAAATCTAAGTCCAAAAAATTTGGGGAATTTGTTCCAAGTGTTTGAAAAAAATAATAGTATTATTTGAATAAAAGAGCTTGATTCAAACAAGAGTTGTTTGAAAATTTATAGGAATTTTTTTTGAATTAAAAACAAAAGGTGGTTTAAAATTTAAAGTATAACTTGGTGTGTAAAGGAATTAATATGTATATATGTGGATATACATAATATCAAAGATGATTTGAGATAAACTCTAAATGTTGAGTTTTAAAAAAAATTGATGAGATGTGATACCCAAAGTAATAAGTTTTTGAACTTATAAGTGGGAAGATTATTAATGTGAAGTTTAGAATTTGAAATGGGAATTCAAATTAGGTAAGGTTGGATGGATTAAGTAAATTCAATTTAACTTTAGGAAAGTTAAATAAGTTTAAGACAAACAACCTGAATAGAAAATTTCAAGATGAAATTGGGATTTAACTTGGAAAGTTAAATGGTTAATTTGAATTGGGAGTTTGTGTGATCTCAAAATGGGTTTGAGATCTAGAAGTTGAAAAAGGATGGATGTTTTAAATAATTTGGATGATGTCATCTTGTTGTTATTAATAATCTTTAAGTTGAAATTGGATTTGTTTAAATGAATGAAGAAATGGGTGTGGTAATATATCCATTATTAAGATAAAATGGAATCATTTTGGACTTAAGATTGGAATGTTTAAGATTAAACTTCAAAGGGTTGGTTTCAAAATTTAAATCTGATGATAAATTGAACTTCAAAGATTTAGTTGTTTAAAAATGGATTTGAATTATTTTTTGAACTTTGAAATAGGTTAAAAATGTAATTTGGATTCCTAATTTGATGGTTTAAAGATATAAATTGATTTGATTTAAAGGATTGAATCAACATTTAGAATTTAACTCGAATTTATATATTTGTTTAAAATTGAGATTGAAATTGAGTAATTTCAAATTGAATTTGATTTGAATTAGTTGGAATTGTGATTGAAAATGGATAAGTTTGAAAATTCAAATGGAAATTTGAATTGGGTTAATTTGAAATGAAAATGAAGTTGAATAAGTTCAAATTCAAATGGGAATTAGGATTAATTCAAACAGGGATTGAGATGATTTGAAATGAAGTGGGTTCAATTTGAAATAAATCTAAATTGATTTGAATAATTTGGAATTGTAATTAATGTTGACTAGGTTTAAAATCAAATGGAATTTGATTTGAATTTGGAAAGAAACTGAGGATTAATTCAACTTGAATTTAGGTTAAATCAATTTCAATGGAAATTGAAGTTATTTAAATTGGAATTGAGTCAATTTAAATGGAAGTGAAAATTGGAATTGAGTCAATTTAAATGGAAGATGAAGATTGGGAAGTTGAACAGTTTGACTCTGGACTACTTTTTTTAAATAAATTGTTTTAATAAAATCTATTTTTCCAAACTATTTATTATACAACTTTTCTTTTTAAAGCTAAAACTATCTTATACTTGTTTTACAATTATTTTTAGAACTATTTAACTATTTTACAACTGTTTTATAAATTAATTACTATTTTTCAACTATTTTACAAATTAATTACTATTTAACAACTATTTTGCTATTATTTAAAATTTCTACAACTATTTGACTATTTTCCGACTATTTTACAATTACTTAACTATTTTGCAGCCATTTTACAAACTAATAATTATTTTTCAACTACTTATCTATTTTCAACTTTTCAAGCTATTTTCTAAATTTAAGCTGGACAGAGTTCAAATTGTTTATGATTAAATACCCAATTGAGATAAGAATAGAGGTGATAATCCAATTGGGATTGAAACAAATGTGAGTAAGTGGATAGAATTAAAGGAAATGTGAATAGAAAAGGAGATTGATTTGGCTAATAACCAATAAAGATAAACACGTAGGATGTACATATATTATTCTATTCGCATAGTGATTTGATCCAGATTCGAGCACAAAATTTCGAGATAGTTACATCGATCCGAGTTGGGATTTTCATTCGATTTTCTTCGGCGAACCTGGATATGGATTGTTGATTGGTTATGGATATTCTCTATCATAGTTATGGCTATGGAAGGAGAATGACGATTTCTGATCAAGAAACCAGATTTGAGTCCGCACTAGGAAGTCATGTGGACGATACTGGTTCGGAAATAAAACTGTGTGATCGAGTGAGTAATTAGATTGATATAGCGTACGAATGATATGTTACATTACGAGTTTGAATAAAATTGATATTGAAAATTTGTGGATAAGAACTGTAAAATGTTTTTGAAATGAAGAATATGTTTTGTGAAATAAAGATGAAGTAAAATGGAAATTGGAAATTTCTATGATTAAAGGTTCACTTTATGAAGAAAAGTAATGAGTAATCAAATTTGAATATTTGATATGGAATAAACAAAGTTATGTGTCTTTGTTATATATATGATAAAACTTCCCTTGTTGAATCTTTTGCCAGAAGAAAGAGTTTTTGAAAGGTATTTGAAGTACAAAGAAGTTTTATACAAGTTTGAAGTGATCCAAAGTTTAAAATATATATATATAAAGGATCATATGAGGATTTTGGGAAAACGTTTTTTGGAATCTTTGGATTTGGAAAGGCTTTTTGATTTTTGGGTAAAATCAATATTGGATTTGGAAAGCCTAGCTTGAGAATTATCGATTTTGGGATAATCGATTTTGAGAAAGGAGATTTATATAAGATTCATACTAGGTGTATGATTTGGAAAATACTATATGTGTATAGTATAAAGTGTTTTGAAATGGCTCTGTAAAAAAAGGTGCTCCCTTGAAATGAACTTCTCAGGAGTGCCACAAGGTGGTACTGCCTTGAACCCTAAAGGGAGGTTCTAAAGTTGATCATGTGAGGAGTCCGGAGAAAACTAGTTCCTGAGGATTTTGTGTAGATTTTGTAGCGAAAGTCGAGGGCGTTGATGCCTACAGAGGCATTTGGGTTATGCTGTGACGATAGTGTAACTCGATGTCACTACGATCTACTGCAGACCATAGCAAAAGTCGTGTGTGCCCTTGAGAGCCAACAGTCTACGTTTGATTTTATATCGGTAGACTGCGACCTATGGTAACATAGCGAAAGTCGTGTGTGCTGCTGAGAGCCAACAGTCTGCGTTTGATTTTATATCGGTAGACTGTGACCTATGATAATATAGTGAAAGTCGTGTGTGCTGCTGAGAGCCAACAGTCTGCGTTTGATTTTACATCGGTAGACTGCGACCTATGTAGGAGTGGAGAAGTTTCATTTTTGACAACGAAAATCGAGGGCGCTGATGTCTACAGTTACATGGAATTTTGCTGCGATGGCAATGTAACCCAGGATGTAACTGCAACCATGGATGGTGGTGATGATTTCCAGAGCATTCTCCCTAAAGATATTTCCTCGATTTCAAAAATGTTGTCTATATTTTCAATAAAATTATTTTTCCAAATATTTTCACTGGTGTTGAAATGGGTCTGCTAAGTACTTATAGATTTTCATTCTTACGCCTGATCAACTAATGACCGAATTTCTATGAGAATGAGGATGGACTGGTTGAAACATCGAGTTACAAAATGATATTTTTGTAAAAAACTATTTTAGCAATATTATATAGATTTTAAAATGTTTTAAAAATATTCAAAGAAAAAAATATAACTGATATTAAGTATTTTAATAAATTCTTGCTTCGTTCCTTTTCGGGGACGAAAAGAATCAAAGGGGGGAGGGATGTGGTAACCCAGACTTTTAAATATCTAATGATTGATAATTAATTGGGTTAATTAATAAGAAATACTGATTTTAACTATTAAAATATTGATTGTTGAGAATGAAACAAATAAATCCAAAAATTAATATTCATATCTGGGAAAATAATTACTAATAATCTCCTAATATGATTATTTAAAAATGGGCAAAACTTATTATCTTCAACATAAATTTAATAATATGTTTGATTAAATTAATATATATTTATTTGAATTGATTTTTAAGTTGGAATTTAAATTGAATTTAAATTTGAATTATTAAAGATATTTATAAAAGAAAGTTTTTTTTACACAAATTGAGTAAAGCATTTATAAATTAATAAATGTACTAATTATGTAGGAAATTAATTATAAACGTTTTTAAATCATTTTAAAACAAATAAAATAAACAATGACAAGTGTTAACTTCTTAATTGTTTTTATATACATGTGTAAGGAATTAAAAATGGTATTGAAAAATGTTGTTAAATTTTAACAAGTGTCACTAATTGGTGTTTATTTTCTTTAATTTTGAATATATTCTAATTAATACTATATAAACTCCTTACTTCTCTTTCCCATCTCTTTTTCCCATTTACTCATTTCAAAGCCTGTACTTTTCTTCAAACCTGAAATCATTAAAAAAAAATCTGCAACATGAATCATCAAAACCTGTAAAGGGTGAAAACAGAGGAATTCAAATCAAAGGCAAGACAACCCTTCTTTACAAATTCAACATAAAATTTCAGATTCAACCCAGAAATCAAAGCATCAAGTGGCAAGATCAAATTCCCAGTTGTAAAAAGCATTTCCAGAATTCAAATACAAGCTTCTCTGTTGAATGCAAAGTGAGTAAACAACTTTATCAAAATGGCTCAAATCTTTTTTTATTTTGATGTTTATGCATATTGTTTGCAATTGTGTTGTGATATATATGATGCTTGCACGTTTGTGAAATATGAATTGGTTATATATATATATATATATATATATATATATATATATATACAGAGTTATGTTCCAGGTTTTTACAGAATTCAAATTTGAAAAAAAATTCAAATTTCCCTTCTCTAATCTTCTTTAGACTATAAGTTGTAAACAAAATATGTTTGTTTTATCAGGATATCGATTTAAAATAAATATTTTCAAAATTTAACAGTTGTTAGTCTTAATAAGAGAGGAGAAGTACAGTAGAATTCAAATTATATCAGTCTATCGAACCAAACGAATTCTGGTTTCATGGTTAAAATCTAGATTATTGTCAACAACTAGGATTTTTAGTAGAAAATTTTTGATTTTTAAGTAAGTATTTCGAGTGGGATTGCATGTTGATCAGCAAAGGGGTTTTGAGCAGATTCTGATGATCAACAGATCTACGGTGCTCGGGGTTCTGGTTAAAGATGGCTCGGGGGACGAGGATAATGGGAAAATTGGTCGAAAAGTTTTTAGCATGCCGTGGTGGTGCAACGAGGAGGAAATAGGGTTTTGTGAACCTGTTGGGTTCGATGAAGAATCGAAATCTTTGTGCCAGCAAGGATGGATCGAGTGTGATCGGGGCAAGTGGGAATGATGCGTGGGACAGTGACGAAGATTTTGGTCGGTCGGCAAAAAAAATTTGGTGAACCAGATTGACGAGGCGAGGAGGTTTTCATCGGCAAGTTTGGAATTCTGGTAGTTTCGATAGGCTCGAATATGATTCCAGTCGATTTTTTTTGAATCTGGATGGTCGGAAGGGCTTGGGGGATCATGGGTGGTGTGCTGGTGGTCGCGGCAGAGGTTGATGATGCTAGGGACACGTGTGCATGTGCACGGTGCACATTTAAGTTTTCTGGCAAATTATGATTAAGAAAGAAGAAGTGTATGAGGAGGAAGGAAGAGTTTTGCTCGATGTTTTCTCGGGGTTGATTCGTGATAATGGAAGTTGGGCTCGAGTACTTCGTGTTCGTGCGCGAGTATTTATATTATAACAGTTTTTTTAAAATTAAAGCTAAAAAAAGAAAAAGAGAGAGAGAAGGCTCGGGGAAAAAATAAAGGAACTCGGGAATTAGCTCGAGTGGAACCTGGGTTTGTCTCGGTAAATATTAGAAGGTTAACAAGCTTTAAAATTTTAACAAATTCAAGTTTTAAACTAATTGTCTTTAAACTATTTTAAGAAATAATTGTTCTTTTATGTTCGATAATTTAGGTGGAGAGATTCATTTTAAGTTTCAAATTTTTAGTTAAACTTAAAGTTTTCCAATAACTTCACGGTTTAACAAATTCTGATAATGAATTAAGATAATGGATTATCTTAAGTTTATTTGGTGATTAAGATTATTAATGGGTTAATTAATTGATTTGTTAATTTAAGGGTTAATTAATTAAGGGATGATTAATTAAGGTTAATTAATAAATAATGAATTACTGGAAGTGGTTAGAGGATCAATAATGAATGTAATTAATTAATTAAGAAGATTAATTAAAGGATATTTATTGTGAATGGTTAAGGCTAATAAATCTATAAGGTAATTGAAGAATAATTTATCTAGAATGATTAATTTAGATGGATAATTAAAAGATGATTAATTTATTAATCACTTAATGAGATTAATTAATGATAATTACTTAGTGAAAGAAATTAAATGGAAATTGCTTAATGTCATTAATTAAGAAGTGTAATTGATGGATAAATTACTGGATGTAATTAATATAAGGGAAACTACTTATTGGAAGTAATTAAAGGTTAATTACTTAGGAGAAATAATTAAGGATTAATTACTTGGTGTAATTAATTAACGAATTAATATAATTAATTAAGGAGTTAATTAATTAAGATAAGTAATTACAGGATGGTTAATTACGGTTTATGATGGATTAAGGCTGATTAATGGAAGTAATTAATTAAGGATCATTAATTAGTGCAATTAATTAATTTAAATAATGAAAGTAAGTAAAAAGTTAATTGTTGTAAATGGTTAAGGATAATTAATTTGTGTAATTAATTGAAGGCTAATTACTCAATGTAAAGATGGAAAATTAGAGGATGATTATTATTAATCAATTGATTTGTAATTAACTAATGTTGAGTAAGCAGGATTTAAAGATGATGGAAGTAGTTAATTTAATCTATTTAAATTAATTAGAATGGTATGGCTAATTTATCTTGCTTATGAATGATTGAATGATATTTGAATGCCTTGGATTATTTGTTATCCATAATATGTGATTGTGATTCTTTGTGAAATGAAATGTTTTTTTAATATGATATGTGGGGTTGAACAAAAATATTGTGGTTATTTATGATGAATTGCGGTGTAAAAGTGACATCCAGTATTTAAATTTAATCACTTGAATAACTTGGGTTAAGATGACATTGGATTCGAAGAGATTGGAGTCGGGTCAGACCGAGTATTACAGATTTTTGGGTAAGGACGTTCTGGAGCTTAGGAGGCGAGCTGGACGGTAGGAACGTATGGAGTGTTTCCGCTGTGTTATATTGTTGTATATCCGGAACCAGTTATTTTAACTGTCCAGTGATTGTAAAATGTTGTAACTCTGATGTATAAAAATGAAATTAACTGATACAATTTTCCTTTGTATAACTGTTATTTTATTTGGTATTATATTTTATCCGCTGCGAATGTGAGATGTTGGTGTTTCTGTTTCTTCTTTTTCTTCTATCTCCTTCTTCTTTTCTCTAACTTTATGGAATTTTCAGGATCGAAAATTCCGGGTCGTTACAACAACCATTCGACACATATACTATATAGTACCACACGTCAAACACCATGTATATCTATATAGATATGTAAAATCAACATGTTTAAGACACCAGTACAAGCTTAAAATATATTAGATTTTAGTTTTATATGTTATATATACATAGAACAAAGTATACTTATATAATACATATATATCCAGAATATGCAGTTTATATATATTATAAAAATGAAACATATACAATATTTATATAGTAAACATAAAGTATCATATAAGATAAACCGAGATATAGTAAACATATATAATATAACCCATGTATACTTTATCAGATAAGAGTTTTATAATCATACAGTGTCATATAGTATACATATGAAAGCTTCAGCCAGATCAGGTACTATAATATATATATACTCACTATAGATCAAACTATATACATCTATTTAACTATATTTACTATATATAAACAAAATTTAACTATATAAACGCAAATATATAAAGCTCGCCTATACGAACGCAAGTAGAGTCTTGCTTCCAAAGTGATGCATGCTGAGTGAGGGGAGAGTGGCTCGGCGGAGACAGGCCAGAGGAGGAAGGAAAACCTCGTGGCCTTGGCGTTGAGAAGGGAATAGACGAGGCCACTGACATGGGCTCGGCAATTGCAGGGGAGAAGCACAAAGCGGTTGGAGCACAGTCAGAGGGTGGAGGTTGATGGTTTAAGAGCGGAGAGGAAAGAAGACGGGGTAATGGTAGACCGGAATGAAAATGGCAGCGTTAAGTCATCGGTCACAGGTTGCCTGTTGTGGAATGTCATGAGTGGTGACCGTGTGAAAAACAAATGGTAGAGGAATGGCTGAACGCTGGCCGGAAGAAGAGATGAACACGAGTATGCTACAGGAATAAAATAAAATTTTGTTTCATGATATAATATTTCTTTTGAAATGGAGATGTCAGATCTAGCAGAGAGAAGACAAAATGAACCGGCTATATGAAATTGGTAACCAAGAAATAGTGACAGCCAGCTATTAAATCTAGGAATTATAAAAGTCTACCGACTGTTTGATTCCCACGAATGGATATATGGAAAGGCACGAAGAAACCCAAAGGCTCAATAGATATCAATATGTTTAACCATTTCACGGATTCAACGCCTAACGGATTCCAAAATACACAAATAATACACTGTTGAGATCAGTAGGATGAGACGATCAAAACAGCGTATAGATATCAGTGATAGGATCGTCCTACCAAAAGTCGATAATCGGTGCCAAAAATGCTGCAAATCTGCCAGAAATAAGATAGACGGAGCAATGAAGTCCGAATTTGACGAAACAAAATATGATGTCTCACTCAGAAGATGATTTACAAATTTGTTTTATAAATATTCAGGTTTGGAAAACATTTTATTAACATCAAATATTAACTGATTTAAATTGAAATAGAATTACACAAGAAAATAAACTTCAATATTATTAGATGAAAATTTATCATTTGCTATGTTTAATTAGACGCATTGCAAATATCAAGTTTATATTTCAAAATTTTATTATTTAAAATTTCACAAAATTTCAAAAAATTAAATTAATAAACCACTAAAATTTACGAGTCATTACAATAATTATTTATGATCTGAAATATTCAAACGTTGATAATTTTTCCATATAAACTCCAACCAGAAAATTTTCTATATGAATATTGATTAGAAAATCACCACGAACCTAACGGTGCAAGTTTCATAGCGAAATTCTGACATTTATAAAACTTCCATTTTCGGCTTCATTAATTATCGTTAAAATTACGAGTAGTTACATTCCCCTAATTTAAAACAATTTCATCCCCCAAAATTCCTCAAGGCCTGAATCATGTCACATAATGCGGAACCAATCTATGATATCTAACCAATTAGTGTACAACCAATTATTGCAACCAATAATGTACAACCGCACTGCGCATCACAATACATATGATATGTATGCTGAATAATACTAAATCGGTGTCTCCTATATGAATGTATTGTTTGAAAATAATTTTGAAAATATGATATAAGCAACCTATATATATTGGCAATTTTATACGTATGCAAATTTTGAAATCAAAATCTTTATTTTTGCATCTAATTTTTCCCATATTTCTACAAATTGAAGTATAGTTCAACCAATTTTGTATCCAATTCTTATCATCCAATACCTAGCACACAATTTTCTAACATCTAAAATTTTGAAAATCTAGTTTTCTAAACCTACATTCTTACGGTGGAAAATCGTTTAGATGGAGAATTTCATGTTTCCATTTTTCTCATGAGTACCCATTCTCCTGTATCTTGGAACCTTCTCTTTTGCCCTCAATTTTTTTAACTTTTCCAATTACAGTCCACAAAAAGAAGTTGACTTTAAATTTTAAAATTGTAGAAATTTAAACTGGGTTATTTTAAAATAAGTTTGGTTTACTTATCAACAAGATATGGAAAAAGAAATATCAAGGCCTAACATCTTTTTCTCTTATCACCGACTACATTTATTTCACTGTCACTTCTGCGGTACAGTAAAATTCATACTTGTTAACCCGTCACATTTTTCCCTATGCTAACCTTGTGCTATCTAGAAAATAAATAATTCCCTCCCTTTTTATTCAAAATCCTTTTCAATTATATTTTAAAATGGATAGAAAAGTTAAAAAAATAGAACTTACTATTTTTCAAAACTTCTACAAAAACATTTTCTATTTAAAATCAAAGAATTTTGAACAATATTTTTTCAAAAGTATTTGTTTTTATCTTTTCAAAACAAACGAAGCCACATCCTATGCAATCGAAGTTTAGTCAATAAGTTAACGTCCATGATTGTCTCTTTCCTACTATACGACAGATTTCAAATTTCTAAAACATTTTATTTTAAACTAGAACAACAATCAGCACACATGCTCATTCATAAATTTCTTCTTCCAAGCTATAGGGATAGTGATATTCATGGTTTCACAATAAACTTTTCCCAATCCTTCATCGCTAACTATACCTCCCATTATTTTTACTACTTTTTGGGACCTAACTTTACTTTCTTTTATTAGCTAATTTAATAAATTTCCCAATTTAATTAACAAACTTCCATTCTTTTACTTGTTTATTTTGCATTAGTAAATTTCTTTTATGAGATTTCCTTATTTTACTACTTTCCAACAAATGCAGCGGTCCACAAAAAACAAATGAAAAGGAACACTTCTCATTAACATCATACGCGGTTCCTAAAAAAGAAACAAATAATGCTTACAACCCATCTAATCTAAAAGAAAAAATTACTGAAAGCTGCTCTTCGACATCAACTAACATTAACGATGTTGTGGCCCCCTAACTTAAATTAAATAGACCTTTCTAACGTGCCATTCTACCGTAACCCATATATCGTAATTTTCCTTTTTGGCTACTAATAAAAAAACCCATTACTTTCATTATCACAACCAATTATAAACCTATCTTTTCTAAACCCAAATCTCTTGTTAGTATTCTCCAATCTTAGTATAAACTTTTCTTATTTTCATCCTTCACGTGCGTATACTCTAGAACTCGCAAAAATATACTTTAAAAGCATTTCCATTTTATTATGGGTTCTTCTTCGTGGTCTTCGCCCATGTTTAATGAAACATTTCTAGGCTTAAACTAATAATCCTTATATTCAACGGGTTGCACTATTGCTATACTACGAGCATTTGTCGCTATTTTACTCATAGCCTTAACTTTTACCCCGTCTTACCTAGGTAACCACCTCTATCTACTCCATATTAAAATTTTGGTTTGGTTTTCGCCTTTCTAAAATTAGAACTTTGTAATCAAGAAGTAATTAATCTGAAAACTTTTATCTTTGAAAATATAAACTTGAAAACTTTTTATTGAAATCCTTCAAAAGTTTGGTTTCAAAAAAGGAACCATGAAAATCTCCTTATTTTAATTAATGTCAGTTGTAGGCATCTTAACTTTTTAAAACTATAATTTAGAATTTATCAGTTAAGTTTATTTATTAAGTTTAAAAGAAATGTTAGCAATTAAATTTTTAAAACATCCTTTTTTTCAAATAATGGTCAAATTTCAATGCATGAATGGTCTTCAAATCAACTTTCCCTTTAAAACCTTTTTAATATAAAAGATTTTACTTCTTATAATTTGGAATTTTTTCTCAAACCATTTATTAAGTTTTACCTTTAAGAACTCAATTTTTATACCAAACCATTTCTTTAAAAATAATCTTTACAATTTTTCTTATAATTTTAAAAATAAAACCGAAGTAGACAAGGACATTTCCATCCTATTATATTCCTATTACTCATTCAGTCTCCACTTTCAATCCTTGGCGGAGTCTCTAATAGCATATGAGTGTGAATTTTAAAAGATATGTGCAATCTATGTGCACAACTGTGGAAAATACCCATTTTACTTTGGTTTGCCTTTAATTTCCTATGGAGTTTTAGTTTAGTATCGTTATATTAATGTCAATTCCTAATGTTGATTCTATTTAATTTTTCTAATGTTACTGCTGCTTAACTTTATTCTATCTAAATTGCTCTTATTTAAATTACTTCTCTTTATATTGTTTTTCACTAAATTGATTGTTTTCTCTATTGAACCATCGTAGTGTGTTACCCTACTGCTTTATCTTCAGGTTCTAATCATCTTTCCCCATTCTATTTGCCATATTTTGAACCTTTACCACTTCCTGTTGTCCACCCCCAAAAGAATTTTACAACTTAAAGTTTTTCATTTTAGAAATAACAACAAACTATAAGCGCTCTACTATTTTTTTTAAAACAAATAACTTTCTATAAAAATCGATTTACTGAAATTTTTGATTTATCTAACTTTAGTTTCTACAAGAAATTTTTATATTTTTTCCATAAATATAATATTTACTTACTTTCCAAAAATAAGGTTTTTCTCTTTTAAATAAATCCTTTGAAAATCATTTTAGATGTTTTATTTACATATTTTCCTCGAACTTTTTTTAAAATATTTTATTAACTTCTTTCATATAGGGTTAGACTCATAATGGATTTTAATTGCCCCTTCCATTGGACTTTTCTCCTTTTCTACTTCTTTCCGACTTAACTTCTTCTCGAATGTTAAAATTCGGCTTTTATAGAGTGATTACGACACACTTTCTTTCGTGAATTTATTTAATTCTTCTTCTAGTTATGTGCAACTTTTAGATTCTCACTTTCCTTTTTATCTAGATCTAATGTACATCATCAACCAGTAATATGTGGGGATCTACAACCATTGGGCAATCAATGCCCAACAAGTGAACCATGTACCATTCAACTTCAAGGACCCTTCTATGTGTCATATTTATGCTCTTCTTAAATTTGCACCTTCCGATAGACCTAATTCCCATGGGGTAATCGGGGGAAGGGGGTGTACATCTTCAAATTCATCTATTGTTCCAACTCATAGTTGCATTATCCGTCTTTTTAGAATATTCTTGCAATTATTCCTATAGTCGAAATTTGTAGAGTTTGGCATATAATAAATAAATGAATATATATATATATAATTGTAGTAAATATCATGAATACGTTCACTCATCGTATCCTAATTCTTAAGATCGACTAACCAAAGCTCTGATACCAAATGTAACAACCCACACCTTAATGGGCTCAAATTTTCGCTAAATCGAAAACCCATCCACTAAAGTACCGATCATTCATTTTGGAATCATGTAAACAAACAATAGCATTCCAGACCACTATCGACAAAATCTCACCGTGGAATAGTAAAGTATAATAAACATATAATTACCAACCAAGGTCGATACCTGTTACGACCCGGATTCTTGGACGTCTGTTAATCGGGAAATTAACTGATTTTATTTTTGGAATATTAATATTCACTAATAAAATAAATGAATTTTTGATAATTAGAGATATTTGAATATATATGTTGATTTGGAAATATACATATGATGTATGTATGTATGTATGTATGTAAAATAGTACATATCGAATGTAGATATATATGCATAGATATGTATGTAAACATACAAGGGGACATAGCATTTAACGCATATCCTCTCAAGCTCATAATACATCAAATCTAAGCATACAAACCTTAAATCAAATCAATTTTCAGGTCTCGCAAATCTTATCAGAAAATTGCTGTCCAAAAGAAAAGAATAAAAAACATAATAAGAATTAAAAGAAAAAGCAAACAGAAGCTTGCTATAGAATGCAGCCACTTCTCTATATATGCCTCTACATTTGCCTCATTCTTTCATTCATTCGAACTAATACCAGTAAAAGATAAAGCAACATTTCCATTTTAAAAAAAAATAAAAAATAGGGTTAAAGTGAAGTGAGATCAAAGAATTAAACAAGAAGCGGTGTAGCAGTTCTTCTTCCACCTTAAAAAAAAGTGAGTAACTTAGTCCTTCATATGGGATATTATATGTGTCCATATATTGTAAGCTTGAGTAAATGCTTTTATTTTGCCATGGATTCATATGCAAACAAAGGGTTAAACATGCTAACAGTAGAAACAGAACTTCTCTGCTTCATGTTTTGCTTAAAAATAGTTCTAACTTTAGCTTCAAAAATCATAACCTTCCAACCTAACGAGTTTAGCTAAATCGGTCAACATGGGGGTGTTTGTACTGATCCGGACTATTTTTAAAAATTGATAGAACTGGATTTCGTTAGGGGACGAGTAAGTTTTTAAAATTAAGATGATTGAAAGTTTATATAAACATTTACTGTAAAATTGTAGAAGACAGTACAAGGCATGAGGCAAGAGGAAATTAATCGGCAGTGTTCAAAAAAAAAGGGTGAGTAAACAACTCCTTTTAAAAAGTTTAAATCTGATTTGAAATCTGGATGTATGCAATTATTATTTGAAGTATAGTGTGATAAATGGTTTGCATGATGGTTTAATATAGATTATAGGTATATTTATCTGAACATATTGGATGTGCAGGTTTGAAATTTAATTACTGGCTCTGTTATAGTTGTATAGGTTTTTAAACCTCGATAAAATTCAACATCTTCTTCCTTGATTCTTTTTAGACCTAAAAGTTTAAATAAAACTTGATTTTAATGACAAACTATTTAATCTAAAATTAATTCTAGGAAAAATTTAAAGATGATTCTTCAACAAAAAGAAAATTTACAGAAAAAAATGAAATGAACTTATAAAAATCTTGATTTGAATAAATCGGGAATTCAAGTATATAACCTGGTTTGATATCGGAAATGATGATTTTTAAAGGTATAATCGTAAATTTTAGGATTATAGATTTTGAGATATTAAGTGTTGAACGTGATTGGTATTTTGACCATTTCCTGGTGAACTGGATGATCGGAAATGTCGGGATGGAGGCAGAAGATAGGTTGATAATCAACGATGGTAGGAAATTGGCTAGGGGTTTTACTGATGGTCGTGGTGGCCGAAACGAGACGAAATAGGTTTCGACAATTCATTTGGCTCGCGATGGTTACTGAGTTTTGCTCGGCGACGGTGATGCACCGGGTTCGACCATGGCAAGTGAAAAAGATGATGGGGTTCGTAATGAAGCTACGGTGAGGACGGCGAGGCTCATCGAGGACCGAATCGGTGGTGAGGGATGGAATTCTAATCGGGTTGTTTCGGATAATTGGTTCGAGGGGTTCGAATTTGGTTGGCTTTCTTAATCGCCGATCTGGGTGGTCAAGGTTCATGAGAGGGACGGCAACGACTCGACGATGGGGTCGTAGGCGATTGCCGCAGCTCCGGCAAGACGTGCACGTGTACAAGCTTTTAGCTGTACATTTGGTATTGACTGAGATTGGGAAGATTTAGGGATGAGAGGAAGCTCGGGAAAGATATGGTTTGTCTTCAAGTCGAACTCGAAGTATATCGAGTAGGAGAAACGTGAGTTTGCATCGGGGAATTTGAGGTGTGTCTCGGGTTCCTGGATTAATTGACGTTTAAATGTTTATCAAGTTTAAAGAAGCAAGTATCAGTATAAATTGTTAAATTGGAAATTTTGATATTTAATTCATATTAGTGTAATATAATTTTATAACAGGATAATTATATAATTTCATTCTAAAGCATTTCAATAAAGATTTAATAAGGATAGTTAAGTAAGATAATGGTTTGTCTTAAGGTTAATTAGGGTCATTGGGAATTAGAGATTAATTAAATAAATTGAGTAATTAAAGAGAAACTAATTAATTAATTAATAGAAGGGTTAATTAATTATTAATTATGGATTATAAGTTAATTAATTATAGATTAATTAATTGGTAATTAGAGATTAATTAATTATTTAAATGATAATTACTTAATGTAAGTAATTAGGATTAATCTGTTGAGGATTAATTAATTTAATTAGTGATTAAAGGTTAACTGAATTAATAATTAAATGTTAATTAGCGGAGGATAATTAACCAACGGGATAATTACTTGATGAAAGTAATTAATTAAAATAAATTACTTAAGGGAAGTAATTAAGGATTAATTACTTAGTGTGATTAATTAAAGGATGGATTATGTAAGTAAAATTAATTAAGGGTCGGCTAATTAATGAGTATGATTAATTAAAGGTTAATTAATCAATATAAATGATTATAGAATAATTAATTTGAGTAATTAATTAAGGATAAATGTAATTAATGTGAATGGTTAAGGATAATTAATTTGTATAATTAATTAAAGGATAATTACTTTATGTAATTAAAGATAATTAATCAAGGATGATTAATTAAAATGGATAATTAAAGGATGATTAATTAATTTATTTGTGATTAATGAATAAGCAGGGTTAAGGGTGATTGAAGTAATTAATTTAATTTGTTAGAAATGGCATGACTAATTTATCTTGCTTATAATTGAATAATATTACATGCCTTAGATTGATTGATATCTCGGATATGTGATTTGCGATGCTATGTGATATGATATATTGGGTTTAAACTAAGATAATGTGGTTATCTATCGATGATGAGTTAATGTGTATAGGTAACACCCTATATTTGAAGTTTGAACTGTGATTCATTTGAATAATTTGGGATAGAATGGTATTCAATTCGAAGTGACCGGAGTCGGGTATTAGTAAACACCCGAAACCACTTTGATTTTTTAAAGATTGATATGTGAAATCAATAGGCTGGTATGGAATGGTTTAAGTGAATTGGACCATTTAATCTAAGTTTTGGTACTTAGAAATTGATGTGTGAAATAAGAGATGTTTATAACAAGTTGTGAAGTTGTAAATTGATACTAGATACCCCGGGTTTGTATAAGTTGTATGCTTTAGTATTCCCTGTTAGATGGGTTTACTCACGCTGGTTTCCATCCTGACTCGGGTGCTACTTTGATGTAATGCTCGGGTCAGACCGAGTATTACAGATTTTCAGGTAAGGACGTTCTGGAGCTCAGGAGGCGAGTTGGATGGAAGGAACGTATGGAGTGGTTCCGCTATGATATATAGTTGTATATATAGGACATGTTGTTTTGAACTATCCAGTGTTGTATAAATGTTGTAACTCTGATGTATAAAAATGTAAAATGTACTGATACAGTTCTTATTTGTAAAACTGTTATTTTATTTGATATTATATTTTGTCCGCTACGAATGTGAGATATTGGTGTTTTCTGTTCTTTTTTTCTATCTCTTTTCTTCTTTTCCTGACTATTTGGAATTTTCGGGATCGAAAACTCAGGGTCATTACAATATCTCTAATATCTAGTACCCCTTCTCATTGTCGAGCATGCATAGAAAATCTATCCTTCCACCATTCCTTTCTTATACCAGCACTTGCCTGTCTAAAGTTATCTTGTGGGTTGTAATGAGGAGGGGGTCAGAACAACGTTCTGATTATTATTACATTACACATTTTATACATAACACTAGTTTATGCCAATAGCCATTCATTACATGTTATGTCTATTATACTGCTTAATTGTCTTGACTTCACATATGCGTATGATATGCCTCATCTACTCTAAGTAGACAATAACTACATACACACATAAATAGATATATAAGTAGCATATTCCCCCTTTGGACCAAGATACTATTCCTACTAATATTCATAACCCAACACCTCATCAGGATCCATCATCAATGTAGTACCACATCCTCATCGCCGTGCATACCAAGGAATTCTCGTTGTGCGTGGTAACTGCATCATAATAGTTTAGTCATATTCTATTTGCATATGAAAGACCTCCGCAAAAGAGTTATCTAGTCTTGGCTCCTAACAACAAACAAACTAGCAAACAACTATGAGGAGGTGCATGTTCTAAATAAGATATACACCAGTAGCAGGTGTAGACCGTTTAGGCGTAACCCCATCTTTTGACTGACTGCTTAGGAACGATGGCGTTCTTGAACTATGAAAACAGCTCCTACTCCATATATGTTACCTATCTCACTATAATAGCACGGAGCCTTGCTCGCCGTCCCATTTAAATAACCAAACACAATTTAGGAAAAATCCACTTGTTACTTAATACCTCGTAAAAGGTTGAAGAAGACTCTACTTGTCCTTTTACACTTTGACCAAGGAGAACTATCCTACTTGGTATAACCTTCACCTATACACAAACGTATAATTTCATGGTCCTACAGTTGGTGATATGACATCAGTAAAATGTAAACACAAACCATGGTAGGTGTGACGCCCCACCTCTATACCCACGCTAGCCAAGGACACTACGGTGTAATGCCGTCAACTAGCATGGAGAATAAGGCTATTGAGGAGCGACCATCTGTATAATTGCTTTGTGCGAGTACCGATATGCCAGATAAGATGTAACTTGCAATTCTTTTCAAGAGGACATCCGACATACCGACACAAACTCAAAGCTACTACACAGTGGCTATAGTGCCTTCGGAAACCAATATAGAAATAAACATAACACAAATCAGTCACAGATAATTCATATCACAAAGGCGGAAGAAGATATGAATATATAACTAACACATGAAAGTGTACATCAGAGTAGTGGTCAAAAAGATCCACAATAATACAAAAGAATAGCAACACGTGCTATACAAAAGAATACAACTATGAGTCCATATCTCAAGTGTATACAACAAAATAAACTACTAATCTAAGTAGTTAACCAAAAGTCAGAGAAATCAATCCCCAGTGAGAAGTCAAGCTGAAGCACCTGTAACATCTCGGTCTGACCCGAGTATTATTTAAGAAGAAAATAATAAACGGATCAGTCTAGCTATAAATATCAGATGAAATGATATAGAATAAGAGATATGACTAAACGTATAATAATCACAATGCCAAGCTGTGATAAATAAATAATTGAAAAACCAATAAGAGATTAATCAATTATCGCAAAGATCTTCTCAAAGATAAAAAGGAATGTCATACTCCTAATTTCATTCACCAAGCCACAATAAATGATATATATATATATATCAATGCCAATCGTAAAAGTTGGTGAAACATAAATTCCAGAATTCAACACACGAAATCCAGAAATCACAAGAAAAGGATGGCCAAGACATTGATGTAGTGCAAACGGTACATCCAATGAATCAAAAGCAAAGAATTGATGTAGTGCAAACGGTACATCCAATGTATCAAAAGCAAAGACGTTGATATAGTGCAAACGGTACATCTAATGTATCAAAAGCAAAGACATTGATGTAGTGCAAACGGCACATCCAATGTATCAAAAGCAAAGACATTGATGTAGTGCAAACGGCACATCCAATGTATCAAAAGCAAAGACATTGATGTAGTGCAAACGGCACATCCAATGTATCAAAAGCAAAGACATTGATGTAGTGCAAACGGTACATCCAATGTATCAAAAGCAAAGATATTGATGTAGTGCAAACGGTACATCTAATGTATCAAAAGTAAAGACATTGATGTAGTGCAAACGGTACATCCAATGTATCAAAAGCAAAGACATTGAGGTAGTGCAAACAGTACATCCAATGTATCAAATAATTCGGAGCATCGACGTCGTACATCGTGACATCCGATGAACCAAATCAAAAAGACATCGCACAATGCTAGTCTAAAACATAAAAATGATCGTCATGATCACAGAGAAGTGTCAATTACAGTAAGCTAGTAAATATATGAGCTTAGTTTCATGTCCCATAACCACTAGCTTAACTTAAATATTTACGAACAAATTGTAGATCTCCACTAGAAAATTGTCACAAGGGTTTCAATCGAACACGTCCAAGAATTAACCGGCGAAGTAAACGCAAGCGTTTCATACCACTTGTTTTACTAAGTCGTTTAATTAGATTTCTCATACGAGTGAGGTAAAGGTTTGTATATACTAATAGATTGGAAAACGGTTTAAGAGAACGAGTTTTGTAATAAAATAGTGTTGAAATCATTTGATGAAAGAGTTTTGATATTTACTACTAGTATTGAAACCTTTATATTTTTAAAGTGACAAATTACAAGGAAGATTGTAGGAACAATCAATCACTAAAATTCACATTCGAAGATGTGAATAAAATCCAAAGAAATCGATACCGAATCCATCGAAATGGATATTCCGAGAATTCCCGAAGAAAATAAGTCATCAAAGTCAATAACAAATGATAACAACAAATAGGGAAATAACACGAATCGATTAAATTTGGTAAACCACGCAATATAGGCGAAATAGGCAAAACAGCAACAGGTCGGTCGGCCGGCTAGAGAGCTCGGTCGACCGGACCCTGTTCTAGAAAAATTCTCGGGAAGCAGGTCGGTCGACTGAGCTTTGTAGTTGGTCGACCGGACCTGAGACAGAGAAGTGCTATGCACTTTTAGTAGCAGGTCGGTCGACCGGCTACAAGGCTCGGTCGGCCGATCTGCAAATTTCTGCAGTTCCTGCCCTTTTTCAATGAAGTGCAAATTCCTCCAAAACGCGACCGTTCGAGCAATGGACCTAAGGAGCCTTAGCCAATTGATACCCCAGCTCCATTAGCTCTCCGATCCGCCACCAAAAACATGTTCAAACATCAAAGTTACGATTTTTAAAGAATTGAACCCAAAACACCAAAAATTAGAATATTCACCAAATCAATCCAAACCAAAGGCAATTGCACACGAATAAGTGTTAGGAATTCATACCTAATAATCGAAGATAAATATAGGCTAAGATATGAGATAAAAATCTCACTTTTGAACCCAAATCAATGAAGAAGAAGCTTGAAAACAAAGGAGGATCAACCACTCTTCAATCCCAACTCAAGAAGCTTGATTCTAAGCTTAAAATAGAAATATTTCCCAAATTAGGTTTAGGAAATTTCTGAAATTGAATGGAGAAAGAGTTGGAGAAGATGAAGAGGATGCTTACCAATGGGTTCTCTTAGGATTTGGAGCTAGATCTTGGATTTTGCAAATGAACTAGGGTTTTGGATTTCTATTTCCCATTCCCTTCCACCATTTTTGCTTTAGAACTGAAAAGAGGAGGAAGTGAGAGTGAATGGGGAGAAGTGGTTCAGATTTAGGTATTAAATTGGCTAGTGGACTAAACCCAAACCCAAACCCAAAGTGAAAAGGTCAAATTTTTAGCTAGCTCCAAACATATAAATGGTTATACTCAAAAAGGTTGCAAACGGCATTTTGAACTCAATGGGAGGGGTCTCGAGTCCCAATTCGACTGTTTGCTAAAAGTAGGTTTTCGGATAAAAATCCGACAAACGATGAAATACTTAAATAAAATATTTAAATATACAATAGATAAATATGCGGGTTGTTACAGACTGCCCTCCTTAAAGAAATTGCGTCCTCGCAATACTTAAGAAGAAAATAAGAAGTAACAACCATAGAAGCATATCAACACAAAAGAAAATTTTGAAATAGGAAGTTCACCATAAGGAGCACGAAAGAGTTAGCCTGAACGGGTTCGCACGGTGAATTCTCTGGATTCCCAAGAGAAATCCATAGGATTTGAGAACCATTGAACTCTCACGAAAAGAACATCTTTATTTCGAAGCCACTCAACCTCCGAAGCAATGAAGTGAATAGAATGTTGCTCAAAAGTCAAATCTGGTGAAACTTCAATTTCCTCAATATCACCAGGCTCAAGAATAAAATAGGAAACCTAAAAGCATTTCCATAGTTAAAAGACGCAGAAAACGTCAAGAATAGCAGAAACTTGAGCCAGTGCATCGGCATAGTACAGAAACGGTACGCCCGAGAAACTAGAAACTCGAATAATTTGGACTACCGACGTAGTATAAAAATGGTACGTCCAATGAACCGATAAACCGGAACAATGATGTAGTATAATAATGGTACATCCATTGATCCAGATAAGACGGAACATCGATGTAGTATAATAGCAGTACATCCGATGAACCGAACATCATAAAAGAACATCGGACGCTAGTCCATAAAAAAAATGAGATAAAGCTCAATAAAACGAAGTATATCAAAACATCCGATGAACTTGATAAAAAGATAATTCCATTCAGACAACATCAAAGAATCAACCACTTGTTGCTTACAACAAAGCGCATTGGCAACACGATTTCCCTTCCGGGAATAAAAAGAATTTCAAGATCATAAGATGCAAGGATATCTAGTCAACATTAAGTTCCTTATGGGAAAATAAATATTCCAAAGATTTATGATCAGGGTAGAGAACAAATTTCTCATCCAAAATGATGATGCCAAACTCTAAAAGCGAAAATAATAGCCGTGAGCACTAGATCATGAGTGGCATACCTAGTCTCAATCGGCTTTTATGACTTAGAAGTACAAGTGGTAGAACGTTTCCTTTTTGCAAGAGAACGGCATTCAAACCAATACGATTAGCATTGGTACAAAAGATAAAGTCTTGGTTCCCCTCGGAAAACACAAGAATAAGAGTATTGAAAAGAAAGAATTTCTTTTAAATAATCTTCTTTCCGGAAAAGTTAAAACTTTCAAAAATTACATTTATCTTTATGTAATAATCTTTCTAGAAAAATTTACATTTTTACAAGTCAATTTATTGTGTCTGACTCTCATCAAAGCGTTCAGGAAATTCCTATCGATAACGTTGATCAAGCGCATCGACCAGAATTCTTAAAACACTAAATGGGCAATACAATCACAAAATCATCTTTTATAGGATAAACATGTTTCTAAAAACTTTTGAAAATTCTCTTTGTTCATTCTAAAAACAGAAATCCTATTTATACTTATAAATAAATCTTATGAAAAAGATTTGCAAAAATTTTAAATCGCTAATTTCATCCAAAATCAATAAACATAAGAACGGTTACTCGGCTTATAAAATGGATGAAATAGGCTGGACAAACTGAATGATATAATAAGTCATTCATAAGAATCGTAACGAGTGTGGAATGCGGTAAGTGGAATGCGAACTCCTGCAACTCGTAGCCAAATGAAAATCGGTGGCAAGGTCGAACTAGAAAGACCTTAACACCACACAAAAGATTTCTTAGGTGATAATCCTAAGAAAAACTCAAAAATACCAGAAAAGTTTCACAAATTATTTAGATAAGAGAAATAACACTATTCTCATCTTGAGGGCTTAAAGAATAAAATGATGCCTTCAAAAATTTGAAATCGAAATCTCAAGAAAAAATAGAAATCCGCTTAACAGATAGAAAATGTCAAAGATGAATAGTCCACACGGAAAATAGGATATGGGCTTCACAACGATTGAGCCAATCCTTACAAAAATCAATTCCGAAGCCTAAGTAAAAAAAAATCGGCTCGGAAAGGAAATCACATAAAATAATTTCGACCTCAATAAAAAGCAAATTGATTGTTGTGGATCCACCAACCGGATTCGCAACTCTCAAAGAACTCATCAACCCAAAATATTTTCAAAGAAAAGAATCAACAAGTTCTTTTGATATAAAATAGTGAGATGGAACCCATATCAAAAAGAACTCAAATAAGAAGATCACAAAATAAAACAATGCCATCAAGGATTGAGTGAAAAATACCTTGACCAAGAGAAGAGTTGCTAGGGGCTTGCAGCTTTCCTTCTCTCTTGCTTGGAAGCTTAGGACACGAAGATAAAAGATGACCCAAACCTTTGCAATAACGACAAAAGAGGGGTTTCGGGCACTCCCTTGCATAGTGGTCAGTGGAACCACAATTGTAGCATCGTCCACGACTAGAGGTAGGAGTCTTTGCTATCGGAATTTGTTGCTTCCCTTTCTTATTAGAATTGGGGCCTTTGAATTTGATAGGCCTCTTCAAGTTATTGTCGAAGTTCTGTTGGGCACGCACAACTTCAACATCACCTTCATTATCGGCCTCTTCAAGACGAAGAGCGATATCAATAAGCTGATCAAAAGAAACTTCTAGCTTCAAAAGTAATGGCTTCTTAAGATTCTTATTCAAGCCATAGACAAATCTCTGATTTTTCTTCAGTGGGGTATTAATATACTCGACCCCGTATTTGGACAGAGATTCGAAAGATGCGACATAGTCTGTCACAGAAGATTCACCTTGAACAAGGCCAATAAAACGCCGTGCTAAAGTTACCTTTTCAGCCTCCGGCATGAATTTCAATTCGAATCTTCCTCGGAATTGCTCCCAAGTGAGATTCGCCTCAACGATTTCAGAAATTAAAAGCTCATACCAATCTAACGCTCTTTCTTGGAGCATGCTAGAAGCCACTTGGACTCGATTAGATCAATAAGGTTCATGCGAGAAAAGATACGATCGCATGATTTGAACCAAGCTTGAATTTCTATAACACTCTCGTATCCCATGAATGGCCTTCCACCCAAATCGGTATAGTCTCTGCACAAGCATGCAAAACCAGATCTAGGATGAGTAGGCTCTGGATTGGGACCGGCTGCTTGAGCATTCTTTACTAGATCAAGAAGCTGCTGGGCAGACATAAATACTCCATCCTGAGGAGTAGCACTAGATTGACCGGCGCTGGGATGGCCTGGTCTAACCATTTCTCTTCTTTAAGAAAGAAAGAAAGAAGAAGAAAATGTTATTCTCAAAATAAATATCAAGCAATCTTGATAGATAAAACAAGGGATCATAAAGAAAATAGGATGAATCGGTACGAAGACTCGAATAAAATCCTAAAGCACGACTCCTAAGAAAGACTTAGGACGATGATCCTTGTTACAATATTTCGTATTGTTTCGAAGTTTGGCTCTGATACCAAGCTGTGACGCCCCACCTCTATACCCACGCTAGCCAAGGACACTACGGTGTAATGCCGTCAACTAGCATGGAGAATAAGGCTATTGAGGAGCGACCATCTGTATAATTGCTTTGTGCGAGTACCGATATGCCAGATAAGATGTAACTTGCAATTCTTTTCAAGAGGACATCCGACATACCGACACAAACTCAAAGCTACTACACAGTGGCTATAGTGCCTTCGGAAACCAATATAGAAATAAACATAACACAAATCAGTCACAGATAATTCATATCACAAAGGCGGAAGAAGATATGAATATATAACTAACACATGAAAGTGTACATCAGAGTAGTGGTCAAAAAGATCCACAATAATACAAAAGAATAGCAACACGTGCTATACAAAAGAATACAACTATGAGTCCATATCTCAAGTGTATACAACAAAATAAACTACTAATCTAAGTAGTTAACCAAAAGTCAGAGAAATCAATCCCCAGTGAGAAGTCAAGCTGAAGCACCTGTAACATCTCGGTCTGACCCGAGTATTATTTAAGAAGAAAATAATAAATGGATCAGTCTAGCTATAAATATCAGATGAAATGATATAGAATAAGAGATATGACTAAACGTATAATAATCACAATGCCAAGCTGTGATAAATAAATAATTGAAAAATCAATAAGAGATTAATCAATTATCGCAAAGATCTTCTCAAAGATAAAAAGGAATGTCATACTCCTAATTTCATTCACCAAGCCACAATAAATGATATATATATATCGATGCCAATCGTAAAAGTTGGTGAAACATAAATTCCAGAATTCAACACACGAAATCCAAAAATCACAAGAAAAGGATGGCCAAGACATTGATGTAGTGCAAACGGTACATCCAATGAATCAAAAAGCAAGGACATTGATGTAGTACAAACGGTACATCCAATGAATCAAAAGCAAAGACATTGATGTAGTGCAAACGGTACATCCAATGTATCAAAAGCAAGGACATTGATGTAGTGCAAACGGTACATCCAATGTATCAAAAGCAAAGGCATTGATGTAGTGCAAACGGTACATCCAATGTATCAAAAGCAAAGACATTGATGTAGTGCAAACGGTACATCCAATGTATCAAAAGCAAAGACATTGATGTAGTGCAAACGGTACATCCAATGTATCAAATAATTCGAAGCATCGACGTCGTACATCGTGACATCCGATGAACCAAATCAAAGACATCGCACAATGCTAGTCTAAAACATAAAAATGATCGTCATGATCACAGAGAAGTGTCAATTACAGTAAGCTAGTAAATATATGAGCTTAGCTTCATGTTCCATAACCACTAGCTTAACTTAAATATTTACGAACAAATTGTAGATCTCCACTAGAAAATTATCACAAGGGTTTCAATCGAACAAGTCCAAGAATTAACTGGCGAAGTAAACGCAAGTGTTTCATACCACTTGTTTTACTAAGTCGTTTAATTAGATTTCTCATACGAGTGAGGTAAAGGTTTGTATATACTAATAGATTGGAAAACGGTTTAAGAGAACGAGTTTTGTAATAAAATAGTGTTGAAATCATTTGATGAAAGAGTTTTGATATTTACTACTAGTATTGAAACCTTTATAATTTTAAAGTGACAAATCACAAAGAAGATTATAGGAACAATCAATCACTAATATTCACATTCGAAGATGTGAATAAAATCCAAAGAAATCGATCCCGAATCCATCGAAATGGATATTCCAAGAATTCCCGAAGAAAATAAGTCATCAAAGTCAATAACAAATGATAACAACAAATATGGAAATAACCCGAATCGATTAAATTTGGGAAACCATGCAATATATGCGAAATAGGCAAAACAGCAACAGGTCGGTCGGCCGGCTACAGAGCTCGGTCGACCGGACCCTATTCTAGCAAAATTCTCGGGAAGCAGGTCGGTCGACTGAGCTCTGTAGTTGGTCGACCGGACCTGAGACAGAGAAGTGCTATGCACTTTTAGTAGCAGGTCAGTCGACTGGCTACAGGGCTCGATCGGCCGAACTGCCAATTTCTGCAGTTCCTGTCCTTTTTCAATGAAGTGCAAATTCCTCCAAAACGCGACCGTTCGAGCAATGGACCTAAGAAGCCTTAGCCAATTGATACCCCAGCTCCATTAGCTCTCCGATCCACCACCAAAAACATGTTCAAACATCAAAGTTATGATTTTTAATGAATTGAACCCAAAACACCAAAAATTAGAATATTCACCAAATCAATCCAAACCAAAGGCAATTGCACATGAATAAGTGTTAGGAATTCATACCTAACAATCGAAGATAAATATAGGCTAAGATGTGAGATAAAAATCTCACTTTGAACCCAAATCAATGAAGAAGAAGCTTGAAAACAAAGGAGGATCAACCACTCTTCAATCCCAACTCAAGAAGCTTGATTCTAAGCTTAAAAGAGAAATATTTTCCAAAATAGGTTTAGGAAATTTCTGAAATTGAATGGAGAAAGAGTTGGAGAAGATGAAGAGGATGCTTACCAATGGGTTCTCTTAGGATTTGGAGCTAGATCTTGGATTTTGCAAATGAACTAGGGTTTTGGATTTCTATTTCTCATTCCCTTCCACCATTTTTGCTTTAGAACTGAAAAGAGGAGGAAGTGAGAGTGAATGGGGAGAAGTGGTTCAGATTTAGGTATTAAGTTGGCTAGTGGGCTAAACCCAAACCCAAACCCAAAGTGAAAAAGGTCAAATTTTTAGCTAGCTCCAAACATATCAATGTTTATACTCAAAAAGGTTGCAAACGGCATTTTGAACTCAATGGGAGGGGTCTCGAGTCCTAATTCGACTGTTTGCTAAAAGTAGGTTTTCGGACAAAAATCCGACAAACGATGAAATATTTAAATAAAATATTTAAATATACAATTGATAAATATGCGGGCTGTTACAGTGGGCCTATATAGTGGACAGACTTTTGTTATGTAACACTACTAACCTCGCATTACAACCCATTTTAACAACCATGTCATACTTATTTAATCTAAGCTATTAGCTTACTTTAATAACTCACACCCTTCATAAATGTATACTTGAGGCTACGTGTATATATTCATACTTATTTATTTATCAAGCCTCTAATGTTCAACTGTTAATAATATTAATTTATCTTTACACATGTTTACTTCTTATTTTACTAATGTATATTTAATTCCATTTACTGCTTACTTTTAACTAATGAGATTTAAGACTCATTATCGTTCATTTCCCTTTTTTATTATTCAATCTATTTACTATTCCTTTTATCTCGTGTTATCTTCCTTTGGTTACTAAATTCATTACTTACTCATTTCAATTATTTATCTACAATTCGTCGCTTATTGTTTAATTTATCTTTACATCTCTTTCTTTTTGGTATATTTCTTGTTACTTCAAACGATACACTATTCTTAATTACAAAGCTGGATAATCTATAGAAATTTGCATAACAATACACTTCATTCCAATGAATTAAAACACTGCTTAAATCCCAATTCAATTTATGATAACTTCTATTTCCTATTAATTAACATATGCCATTTAAATCCATAAATCTGGAATATCTACAATAGTCTTTTTTATTTAAGAACTACCACTTACACCTTTACTTCCCATATTCAGGTTAATATTTCACAAAATATGTAGACATAGGTTTTAAATTTTATTGCATGCATGTAATTAAGCCTACAACTCCAAATAGTTAAATCCAGGCATATAAGGAACAAATTTACAATGAAATAGATCCAATATTACTGTGAAAACCCGCACCCCATCATGTCCGAATTCGCTAAATCAAAAACCCAAGTCTACCAAAGTACGAATCTTTGGTTTTGGTATCTAGTAAATAAATAAAATGCATATCAAAGCACCATCGATATAAATTCGTAGCAAATAGTAAAATACAAAAATATAGTTACTAACCAAGATTGACACTTTCAATATCTAATGTCCTTCTCAGTGCCGAGCATGATAAGAAACCTGTCCTTCCACTGTTCCTACGTTGTACCAGTACATGTCCCTCTATGTTATTATGTGGGTAATGAGGAGGGGGTCGAAACAACATTCGGTGATTGGTAAATTAAACACTTTATACATAGCACTAGTTTACACTGATTGTTTTCCATTACATGTTATGTCTCTTATTTTGTTTTTACTTAGTCACCTCGACTCCACGTACGTGTATGATATAATCCATCTACTCGAAATAGACTATAACTACGTACATGTGTGCGTATATACATATGTATGTATATAAGTACCACAGTCCTCCTTTGAACCAAGATATTATCGCCGCTAGTATCCATAACCCAAAACATTGTCATGATCCATCATCAACGCAGGATCATGTCTCATCGTTGTGCACACCAAGGAACTCCCTTAGTGCCTAGTAACGGCATTACAATTGTTATATGTATTCTATCCATTTTTAAAAGACCTCCATAAAGTGTAATCTAGCATTTCCTCTAACAAACTAACTAACAAACAATGGTGGCAATGCATGACCAAAACGAGATATACACCAGTAGGAGGTGTAGTTGCTTATGCATAACCCTTGTCTTTCCACTGACCACTCAGAACTGATGATGTTCTCAACCGAACGCACTTAAAGTAATACCTACTTTTTACTTAATATCCTTTAAAAGATTAAAGTAGATTCTACTTATCATTTGACGCTTCGATCGTGGCGAACCTTCCTACTTTGGTATCCCACACATATACGCGAATGTATATAATTCCTTGGGTCCTAGCGTTGGATATATCCCACATCAATATAATGTATGCACAACTGCTGGTAGCCCCTTACAGTGGACAGACTTCTATTGTGTAACACTACTAATCTCACATTCCAACCCATTTTAATGACGGTCATTCTTATCTAAGCTAAGCTTTAGCAAACTTTAATAATTCACACCCGATATAAATGTATTCTTAAGGCTGCGCGCGCGCACACGCACACACATATTTATTCTTATTTTACTATTACACCTCAAATGATCAACTACTCATATTCAATTATTTTTATTTAACCGACTCCATGTTACATCCTTCTTGGTTTAATATCGTTTATCGCTTTTTTTGAACTTAAAAGATTTAAGTATCTTTTACAACTTACTTTCTTCTCTTATTTTTGAATCTTTATTTCTATCTTTTTTAACCCTTACTATCCTCTCTTGGTTAGTGGAATTCCCATATCCCTATTTTTATACATTCTTGCCTTTATTTTTTTAATTTCTTGACTATCTTTTCATTGTTTACTATTTGATTTCTATCTCGTGCTTATTGCATATATAAATATACATTAATTTTACGCCTTAATCATTATTATTATCACAACTATAATTCTTTAATTCATACTTAGGTATTTTTTCATTTTAGTGTATTGGAATTACATCTCCCTCAAAAGGAAAGGTTCACATTGTAAATCTCTATATCTAATCCTAAAGGAAAATTTGTGTTGTGTTTGAAATTAGAAGGAATTATATTTTTGTAGTTATTGAAATAGGTAGTACAAAATATGATCAATATCCTTATTTTACACATCTCTTTCTTTTAGGCATATTCCTTGTTATTTCAAACTGTACACTTTTGTTTATGAATCTATAGTTGATAATCTATAAAAATTTACATTGCAGTACTCTACATTCAAATGAATTAAAATACTGTTAAACCCCAATAATTTATTTTGATAACTTTTAATTTATATCTACTTGCATAAATCATTTAATCCAAAATTATGAAACTGCTATATAATTTATCAAATTCGGGGACTACTACTACCGAATACTTTCCAAACTAAAGTACATGCAATATTAAATCTATGTTATTGATCACTGAATATGTAGATTGTGTTTACAGATTCATTACACGCATGCAATTAGGCCTACAACTCCAAATTTAGTTTAGGCATACAAAAACAAACTTACAACGATATAAATCCAATATTATCTAAAAATACATAATTTTACACTCACCTTTTAGTTTTCCAAATCTCCAGATCTGATCAATTTCATTCCATTTTGACTCTCCATATGAACACTATTTGAATACATATTCTACAAATATAAATTTATCAGAAATGTAGATCACAGAAGAGATTTTGATTTAATTTAGATTCGGATATTATAATTTACCTTGGCTTTGATGATTTTGATTCAACCGTATTCTTCTTCTCAATTATCCTTTGCCAATCTCCACTAATATATACATATATAAATTATTGTTATATTTAGAATTAGAATATGTGGAGAAGAGAAAAGGCAAAGCTTCCCCGTACTTCAAAAAGTATAAGAAGAAAAGTTAGGGATTAGGCCTGTATTTATCGGGATTTGAATCAACATCAACCATTAGATCAAATTATTTTAAATCTAGGCAGTTCGACCACGTCACAATCCTCTGTTGAAAATACATAACAGTCGACTGGTTAATATCAGTGGTCGACCGGTTGTTTTTAACTTTATTAATTAATTAGCGACGTTTTATTTTGTTGATTACTTTACATTTTTACGTTATCCTCCCGATTTATGCTAACATTAATTTTTTCTTAGAGGTTAAGCAACGTTATCTACCTGTTAACTTTAACTTACAGAAATTAAAGTTAGTTGATTATTTTTATTTACTTAATTGTATATACAATTATTTTCAATTCGAAAAATTCAAACGTCAATAACTTTTCCGTTTGAATTCCAATCAAAAACTTTATATATGAAGATTGATTAGAAAATCGCCATGAACCTAACGGTGTAAATTTCATAGTTGAATTCTAATGTTTGTAAAAATTCTATTTTTTGGTGTTATTATTTATTAATTAATTTCTTTTTAATTAATTGTCTTTAGAATTACAGGGTGTTACATTCATCTCCTTAGAGTTTTTACCCGGAATTCCTCAAAGGCTGAATCATGTAACATAACGCATAACCATTCTAAACTAACCAATGAATTAGTGTGCAACCAATTTTGCAGCCAATAGTGTACAAATGCAGGTGCATCATAATACATATGATATGGTTGTAGAATAATTCTAATCGATGCCTGCTATATGAATACTTATTTTAAATAATTTTTGAAAACATGGTGCAAGCAACCTACAATTTTTGGCAGTTCTATATATATACAAATTTTGAAAATCTAAAACTTTGTTTTTGCATTCAAATTTTCCCACACTTTTATGAATAGAACTATAGTTCAACCAATTTTTCATCCTACCTCTATCACCCAAAAATCCTAGCACACCATTGCTAACATCCAAAGTTTTGAAAATGTCCATTTTTCTAAACATATTTTCTATATGTTGGAAAAGGTTTAGATTGAGACTTTCATACTTCTCTTGTGTACCCTTCTTCCATTGTACCATGAAATCTTCTCATATACCCTGATCTTCTTTTTCCAACCATTCTAGAAAGCCCGCATAAGTAAATTTTATTGTAAATTTTTAAAACACAAGTATTTTAAAACCAGTTCCTTTTAACTACTGATAAGGTATGGAAAAAGATATACCATAGAAAAAGCAGCTTTTCCCCATCACTAACTATATTTAATTTTACTTTCACTTATGTTGTACAGCAAAATTCCTACTTCCTAACCCATCGACTTTTTTCCTTGCAAAGCATGAGGCATTTCAAACATAAAAAATAAAAAATCCTTTTTCTATAGAAAATCATTTTAGATTGATATTTTGAAATGTTGGAAAATCTTCAAAAATCAAATATTCATTTTTTACAAAGTTTTTAATAAAAGTATTTTATTTTTGAAATCAAAGAATTTTGAACAAAATTTTTCAAAAGTATATATATTATATCACTTTTTCTTCTTACAAAACGATTCATGCCATATCCTATGCAGTCAGGGGGGTTTGCATAATTTGACGTCTATAATAGACTCTATTCTATTACAGAGTAAATGCAATTTTAAAAACATTTCATTTTGTTTTGAATAACATGCATCATGCAAGTTCATTTATAAGTTTCAGCTTTTAAGGCCTAGGGATAGTGATTCGTAGCTCCGCAACACTATTTTCCCATCCTTCGCACTAAATTTTATCTCCTAAAATTTTACTACTTTTTGGGACTTAAGTTTTCTTTTATTTTATAACGTCCAACCTTTTTCTATTTTCTTTCCTTTTGCATTAGTTAAGCATCTTTCATAAAATTTCCTTGTTTTATTGTTTTCCAAATAATACCGCGGTCAACGCAGAAAATAAATTAAAAAGAAAATTTCCATTAATATTGTATGAGTTTCGTATAAACTAAAACAACTAATTCTTACAACCCAAACCTAAAAGAAAACAAATGGTGGAAATAAATATCTACAGCTACTACCGATACTACTACCATATAAGAGATGGGTGATGGTCCTCCACAAGAGTTTGAACCATGGTCACGACCAAATAATCGAAGCATGGATGCTATGCACCGAAGCTCATGACCCTGGCATCACTGCTCCTCCCGTATCTCCAACCGGTGCACCCAAATCTCCTACAACTCAGCCTCGATCCAGATCTGGAAGTTCCAAATCGCTCCATACTTAGGGGCCTGCTGCTACTATGCTCCAAAATCTAAAGGTGATGCCTCAATTCCCATCATCCAAAGGGAGGACCAATCCAATGACATATGTATCCTCTTCTGTATCGTCTCCCCTTGAAAGGTAACCCCAATACATCGAAAGATGGAAGTAAAAAGTTAACATATGGAAGGTAACACCCCTGAGTCCCTGCTCCTGTATTTTCATAATTGACCATGATCGCCTTGACCCAATTCATTTGAATACTACCTATAATGGCATAGGTTGCCTTCTGGATGAGGGGATAGATTTAGTTGTAGCTCCTAATCTTATGGATGTTGTGCTAGATAATGCAGATGACCGGACGGGCTTGGTCCCACAAATTCCCTGTCTGCCAGATGCATATCTCTTAATGAAAAATCCATCGAACAATAGCACGAGTGATGGTCTCTATATCCTTCAAGTCTTCTCCTACTATGGAGATATGTAGGATCCCATTGAACTACTCATTGGTCATCCGAATCTTTACTCCTTTGACTTTGAATGTGAAGTTGTCTCGTTCTCATCGAACAGAGATGCAAAATTAATATAAAATAGGCATCGCATCTCACATAACACTCCTACTCGAAAGTGTCATAACTAAGGACCTGGAATAATATTGTAGCTGCGGATAGATCTTCCAAATCGTATGCGAAAATCTGAACTTCACTGGATGCCTCTATAGAAATCTGAAGCTTGCCAATTCCTCATGGCTTTTCATAATTTGTTCGTGATTCTGGAGCCATGCAATCTCTTATGAGTCAAACCAGGGTGTCGGGTAGAGAGGATTCTGTGTGGATGTGCTATTACGTGGATTTGGATCTAGATCTAGGGTTTGGGTATTAGTTGACTTTAAGGGTGGTGGAGCTGCTAAGTCGTTGCCTAGGTCCTTCAGGGGATGGACATCGTCGGTGTATGGTACTATGGGTAATCAGTAGTTGTACAGGAGAGGGGGAAATTGTTGTCGCTTTGAGGAAGGAGGAAGGAGGAAGGTTTGCTAAAAAAGGAAAGCGACTTGAATGGACATGAAATATAATGCTCCTGAATAGCGACCGATCGACCACTACCGGTCGATCGATCTTACGTAGGGGTCGACCATCTGTGCCTATTTTAGGCCAGGTTGAACCTTGACCTTTTTCGAGCCGAATCAAATATTAATTATTAGCTATTAACTATCATTACTTCGTTATGTCTCTGTCATCTCCGTCTTCACTATGGCTGCTATGAGAAATTCCTATCTTCCCATCATGGACAATCTTCCTACTGCTTTATTTTATTATTTTTCGTTAGGTTTTAATTCTTCTTTTCCATAATATTTACCCCATTTTAAACTTATAGCATATCATATTGCTCTCCCTTAAGAAGAATTTACAGCTTAAAATAAATTTATTTGTCTAAGAAGAATCAACAAGCTACGCATACACTCCCGTGTGTGTATATATACATACATATATAGTGTGTGTGTGTGTATGCATGTATGCATATGCATATTTATGTATAATATTTTTTTTACAAAAGAATAACTTTTCACAAAATCCCATTTACCGAAAATTTTGATATAACTCATATTAATTTCTACTGAAACTTTTTATTTTAATTAAAATATAAGTATTTTATTTTTCCAAAATTTGAATATTACTTGCTTTTTAAAAATAGGATTTTTCTAACATCAAATAATTCCTTCGAAAATCATTTCAAATATTTTATTTATATATATTTTTCTCAACGTTATGTAAAAATCATTTCAACTTTTATATTAAGTTCTTTGATATGTGGTCGGACTCACAATGGACTTTTATTTGTCCCTCCTTTTTGACCTTTATTCCGTTCTACTTACTTCCTGACTCATCGTTTGCCAAAATATAAAAAACTGGCTATCATCTTGAAGTGATTATTAATACACATCTTCTGGCAAGGACTTATTCTTTTCGGTTATCTACAGTATATAGACTCTTACTTTCCACTTATCTGGACCTAATGTACATTATTAATCGGCAATCCTATGGGGATCTACAACCATTGGACTATTTGGACCTAACTATGGAGTCATGTACTATTCAGCTTCAGGACCTTTCATATGTTGCACTTATGCCCTTCTTAAGCCTGCCCTTTCTATACAGCCTATTTCACATTGGGAAATCGGGGTAGGTGTATATCATCGACTTCCTCCATTGTTCCAACTCATGGTTAACTTATCCATCCTTTCAGGGCATGGTCACAACTACTCTATAATCGGAATTCATATGATTCTGCATATAATATATTCATAATTATAGGAAGAAAAAAAAATGTTCACTCCATTTTTTCCAATTTTAAGATCGACTAACCTGACCATTGATACCAAATGTGACAACCTGCACCGCAATGGATTCGAATTTTCGCTGAATCAAAAGCCCAAGGCTACCAAAGTACTTACCGTTGATTTTGGTATCCTGGAAATAAATAAATAAATACATATTAGAACACTTTCCATATGAACTCATGGTGAGATAGTAAAGTATAACAAAAAAAAGTTACAGAGAAAAGTTGGCACTTCCAATATCTAGTGTCCTAGTCAATGACGAGCATGCATAAGGACACCTACCCTTCCACTATTCCTGCCTTGTACCTGTCCCTCTAAGCTATCATGTGGGTTGTAAAGAGGAGGAGGTTAGAACAGCAATTCAGTGACGAATAAATTACACACATTTTACATAACATTGATTTATGTTGATTGCCTTTCATTACATGTTATGTCTCTTATTTTATTTTTACATAGTTGTCTCAACTCCATGTACACGTACGATACAATCCGTCTACTCAAAGTAGACTATAACTACATACATGTGTGTGTGTGTATATATATAAGTACCACAACCTCCTTGGATGAAGATACTATCCCCACTAGTATCTGTAACCCCACACCTTGCCAAGATCCATTAGCAATGTAGTATCACATCATCATCATCGTTCATACGAAGAAACGCCCATAGTTTCTAGTAATGGCATCACAGTTATTAGCCATATTATATTCGTTTTTGAAAAACCTCGATAAAGGATCATATAACCTTGCCCGTAACAAACAAACTAGCAAACAACTATGGCAGTGCATGATCTAAACATGATCTACACTAGTAGGAGGTGTAGCTATTTAGTCATAACACTTATCTTTCCGTTGACCACTCATTACTAATGTAACAACCCAAAATTTGAGCTATAATAATTAATTAACAAATTAAATAAACAATAAAATAAGTTTGTGAAATTTTCAAAATCGAGCCACGGAAGTTGTACTATTGGGTCCATGGTAATTTTCTGATCAATTTTCATATATAACTTGTCGAAATCCAAGTTAGTATAAAGAAGTTATGAAAGAAATAAGAAATTAAAAGAAAACGAAAAAAAATATGTATAACAAGGGCCTAGGTCGACCTGTAAGTCGACCCCCAATATATATAGGTCGGGTCGACCCGCCTATAGGTTGGGTTGACCCGCCTTTGCCACTGGACGAAGAATCGTCCAGGTAAGAGCGATGACGTTAAAACTTGATTTTTGAGCAATCTCGTGAATTATTAGCTACATCCGACGGTTCCTAGTGAGCCTATGACGTGGTTGCACCAAATTTAATCTTCAAATCCGACGGTCTGAGATCCCTAAGCCACATTATAAATAAGACCCTAGACCTAGCTATTTTTTTCATTCCCAATTGGGTTCATTGCCTGAGGCTGAACCCTAAATAGAAAAAATTCTAAGGAGAAGATCTTTTTAATAAAAATATTCTATGCCCTAGAAGTGGATCTGGAAAGGCCAAGAACTAGAGCTAAGGACCACAGGTGAATGTTTTGTAATTATTTTAGATTTTTAGGTAATTTAAAATAATAGGGTTCTTAATAGTTGTAGTTTTTCTACAATTTTGAGACAGTTGTAGTTTTTCTACAATTTTGAGACAGATTTTATATAAGTTATTTACAGTTATTTTTTTAGTAGATTTCAGAAGTTCTTTTCAGTCTATTTTATTCAGCTATTCAGCTATTTTTTCGGTTATTTATAGTTATTTACGTATGTTTTAACGTTAGAATTTAGCCCGTAAATGTTAGTTTCTTTTAATATAGATTTAATCCTTTTTGATGCAAATAAGATAATAAAAGGAGAAGAATTTGCTAATATGGATTAAATAGGAAAATAATAAATTTATAGGAAGTAGATGTAAAAATAAGAAGAGCTGAAATACAAATAAAGATGGATTGAAATAGGCAAATTTAAGATATTTGCAAGCATAATTATAACAAGTGGTTATAACTAAGAAGAGAAAATAGAAGAGTAACAATTATAAAATAGGTTATAATTAGAAAGAAAGAGATAACAGAAGATGCTTATTTTAAAAATTAAATCTTGGATTAAGTTAATATGCAAATATAGCAGAAATAACAGAAGAGGCTTATTTTCAAACGTAGATTAGGCTAATAAGCAAATATAGAATTAGGGCCTGTATCGGCAGCATTCCGTTTCAGATCTTGGACTGATGGTCTCACAATAGTAGATGAGGATGTGATACGCTTAAGCTGATTAGGGTAAATAAGTGGCCAATAGATAGTGTCTCAAATATGGGGATTTGGCCAAGGGGAGCAAAACTAGAAGATTGTTTATTAGGACCAGTACCGGCAGCATTCCCTTTTAGGACTGGGACTGATGGTCTCAAAACTATATGTGAGGCTAGGCAGCATTCCCTTTTAGGCCTAGGATTGATTATCTCACAACAGTTAGGTGAGGTTGGGCACGCTTATGCTGATTAGGGTAAATAAAGGGTCAAATATGGGCGACAGCTATTGTGTACTGGCGATGACCGAGTGTGCGGCATCGATTAGGGTAAATAATTCGCTATTGCGTCCTAAGCACTAAAGAGGTGTCTTTTTGCTACGGGACTGATAGGATTGGATCATCTCACAGTGGCACAAAAGAGATAGAATAGGCCAATCAAAGGGTAGAATTAGGATTTTAGCCTAATTAAAGCAGTTTAAGACAAGTGAAAACAATCGAAACAGTCAAAGCAAACAGTCAAACAGTACTCTACGTGAGTTTTATATTTCCTTTTTAACTAGAACTGTTGCTTAGTCTATTATCTATATCTTGCTTAGAAATGCTTGTAATTACTTTCACTTACCAGACTTATTGTCTGACCCACTTTTCTATTTCCCCTTTCCCTATAGACCAGCAGAATCGAGGACAGTAGATTCAGATTGCTTGGAGATGTATTCTTGAAGTTTTTCATGTATTCTTCTTCTTTTCATTTTTCTTTTCATTTAGCTTTTGATGTACTGGCACTTATAAGAGGGATGATTATTGTTATTTTTGTACTCTAATTCTGAGACTGAGATGCATTTTTCATAAGACATGAGTATTTGGTTTTTAAGGCATATTCTGATTTTATGGCTTATTTTATAAGTTTAATTTTAGATAATGAGTTATTACGTAAATGTTTTCCATTGCTTTTACTTAATTGTCTTGTGAATCTTAGTCTATGTGATGCTTTGGCTATACCTATAACGCACCACATTTTTTGGTGTGCCCTTTTTAGGAATACTAAGGGGTGCCGGGTGTTTCAACTAATGATGTTCTCGACCTATATACAACCCTTACTCCTGAATATGGTACCAAAGACACATTGACATTGTGTCGATCCTTGCTCACCATCCCAGTTAGATTGCCTAACACAATCAAGGTAATACCCACTTGTAACTTAATATCCCCTAAAAGGTTGAAGTAGACTATTCTTGTCATATAACATTTAGACCGACGCAAACCTTTGTACTTTGTATCTCTCAACTATACGCGGATGTATGCAATTCCATGGGTCTTATGGTTAGATATGTCCCACATCAATATAATGTATTCATAATTTCTAGTAGCCCATTATGGTGGGTAGACTTCTATTGTGCAACACTACCGACCTCGCAATCCAACCCGCTTTAATGACTATATCATTCTTATCTATGCTAAGCTTTAGCAAACCTTAGTAATTCACACCTGCCATAAACATACACTTGAGGCTACACTTGCATAAACGTGCACTTGAGGCTACATGTGTTTATATAAATATATATACATACATATACACATATATATATATATATATATATATTCTTATTTCATTATTACGCCTTAAATGTTAAATTACTCATATTAGGTTATTTTTATTCAATTTACTCCTTTTTTTTCATTATTCTTGGTTTAAGATCATTTACCGCTTTGTTTGAAAGTATGTTTTACTATTTAATTTCTTTTCTTACCACTAAATCTCTATTTCTATCTTTTTTAACCCTGACCATCCTCCCTAGGTTAGTGGATTCCCATACCCTTATTTTTTTGAACTTAAAAGATTTAAGTATGTTTTACTATTTACTTTCTTTTCTTACCACTAAATCTTTATTTCTACCTTTTTTAACCCTTGCCATCCTCCCTAGGTTAGTGCAATTCCCATGCCCTTATATTTTATATATTCTTGCCTTTATTCATTTTATTTCTTGCCTATCTTTTTATCGTTTACTCTTTGATTTCAGTTTTGTCCTTATTTCATATATAATATATATTAATTTTATGACTTAGCTGTTATTATTATCACAACCACAATTCTTTAATTCATACTTAGGGGTTTCTGCATTTTAATTCAATTGACTTACACCTCCATCAAAAGGAAAGGTTCATATTGTAAATCTCTATATATTATCCAAAAAGAGAATTTGTGTTATATTTGGAATTAGGAGGAATTAAATTTTCGTAGTTATTGAAATATATAGTAGATAGTACAGTAAATATCCTTATTTTATACATCTCTTACTTTTAAGCGTATTCCTTATGATTTCAAAATTATTTATGAATCTAAACTTGATAATCTATAAAAATTTACATTGCAACACCCTACATTCCAATGAATTAAAATACTGCTTAAATCCAATAATTTATTTTAACAACTTCTAATTTATATCTACTTACATAAATCGTTTAATCTACAATTCTTGAACTATTATATAATTTATCAAATTCAGGAACTACTACTATCCAATACTTTTCAGATTCAAGTACATGCAATATCAAATCTAACTTATCGATCGTAAGATAAGTAAGCTAGACTTATAAATTCATTGCACATATATAATTAGACCTACAACTCCAAATTAGTTTAGGCATACATAAAAAGATTTACAATGATATAACTCTAATGTTATCTAAAAATATATAATTTCGCACTCTCCTTTTAGCTTTTCAAATCTCAAGATGTAATCCATGTTATTCCATTTTGACTTTCCATATTCTCCTTATTCGAACACATATACTAAAGACATACATACATACATACATACATACAACATACATCAGAAATCTAGATCCAAGAAGAGATTTGGATTTAATTTAGATTCAGATATTATCATTTACCTCGGCTTTGATAATTTGATTCGACACTATTCTTCTTCTTAATTATCCTTCGTTATTCTCCACTTTTATATGCATATACAAACTATTAATATATCTAGAATTAAGAATTTATGGAGAAGAGAAAATGGCGGAGCTTCGCCATGTTTTAGAAAATATGAGAGGAAAAGTAGGGGGTTAGGCTAGTATTTACATGAGTTCAAATCAATGTCAACCATTAGATTGAATATTTTAAATCCGGGACCGTTCGGCTACCTCACAATCCTCTAATGAAATATACATCGATCGACCACCACCACCTTCTCCCCCCAAACGGTCGACTGATCAATATCGGGGTCACCGAATTTTTTTAAATTTTGTTGATTAATTAGCGATGTTTTATTTCGTTAATTAATTTACTTTTATGCATTATCCTCTTGATTTATACTAATATTAATTTATTCTTAGAGTTAAGCAATGTTATATATTCATTAGTTTAACAATGGAAATTAACAAACAAATTTTTTCTTAACTACATTTATAATTATTTCTGATTTGAAAACTTCAAATGTCAATGGTTTTTACATTTGAACCTAAATCGAAAAAATTAATATGTGAAAATCAACCAAGAAATTAATTTGAACCCAAGAGTGCAAGTTTTAAAGCCAAATTCCAACGTCGGTAAAAATTCTATTTTTAGTGTTATTATTTATTAATTCATATCTTTTAAATTAATTATCACTAAAATTATTGGGCATTACAATTATAATTTCTCACTCCCCTTTAATCTTTCCAAATCTTTAGATCTAATCCCTATTCTTTCGCTTGACTCCATTTTTCTCCCTAGCAGAATATGACTACATGCATACACATATGTATCAGAAATATAAATTTGAGAAGAGATTTGAATTTAACTTAGATTTGGATTTATAATTATAATTTTCCTTGGTTTTGGCGATTCGATTCAATTCTATTCATCTTCTCTATTATCCTCTGCTGTTCTCCACTTGTATATATGTATATAAATATTACTTTATATAGACTTAAGAATTGTTGGAGAAAATGGAAATGGAAGAGCTTCGCTGTGCTTCAGAAAATATGAGTATAAGAGTGAAGGGTTATGACTGTATTTATATTGTTCGAACCGATGCTAGCTGTTAGATTTTTTTTATAAAAGTTGAGCCGTTAGGCCTTGGTCAAATTCACGTCCCCAGCCATCTATCGATGGACTGCTATGATGAACCAATTCGGTCGCTAGCAGTTGACCGATCCTAGTTAAAGGGTCACTGGTTGGTGTATTTTGGTTAATTAATTTCTGTTGTTACGTTATGTTGATTTGATTCCACTATTACTCAATGGAGATAATTTCTTTCACGTTAATGTTGCTTAAACGTTAAGTAACCATTAATGTTAACGAATGTAATGACCAAGAATTTTAGTCGACTGGTTTTGAAATATTTAATTTATTTTAAATATTACAATATTAGTTTTATAAGTCAAATAGCTTAAATTTCAAATATAGGAATTTGTTTGAATATGTGAATGTGGATTTGATAATTGAATCTTGGATTTAACATGAACAAAAATGATTTTGAAGTCTTGTTAAATTCTATTTAAATAAGAATGACAATGTAAAGGTTTTCAATTTAAAATTAAAGTGATTCAATTTGTTTAATAATAATTTGTTTTAATTAACATGCAAAATTATCATCTCGGGACACTGTCTTGGATTTTTACGAAACTGGTGTCATTGGATTGAGAATAGAGAATTATGGTATACCATCGAATTCCATAACGATGGGACGTATTGTGTGTTCGGGTGAGTTTGAAACGCATAGAAATTTATTAAAGAATTTAATACAATATAATTCGATTTTAATTGCTTACTTCTTTATATGGTCTAATTAGGTCTTGATATTTGTTCCATTGTGTTTGGAATAAGGGTATTTAGTGTAGAATGCCACTGAGCATACCTCGATTGGAGTTTGAGATTTTGGGATTGTTTATTGCCATATATTTTTGAATAAAATAACACGATGCCATCCTTCTCCACTATTCTTCCCATTCCCCTACCATACTCCAAACCATACACTCTATACGTCAGCCCACTATTTACACATCCTACTCCCAACCATCTCCCCTTTTAAAGCTCCACCTTTACCAAAGAAGAAGAAAAGAGTTTGAAAATCTAAATCAAAACATAGCCTCATCTAATGGTTGTGAACGATTGGAGCCAATCCATGCTGTTTTCGACCTTGACATCAAATGGAGAAATGTTGGTGATGACGAGGTGAAGCTAATCAATGTTGGAGATGGGCTACTGTCGATGATGGTGGCGGTAATTTAAGTGCGATCTCGGTGCGGTTTTGAGTCGATTTCTAGTGATAGGTAGATCTTTGGACGACGTGGTCGGTGCCATTGAGTAGTTGGGGGGCAGTCGGTGATGAGCTTATAGTGGCGCAACATAATCAATGGAGGCTATAGTATTGAGTTGAATGGAATTTTCTCGTTTCATTTATTTGGGCGATTGGCGAAGAGTTTGCAGGTAGGACCAAGGTCAATAGGTCGAGCAGGCTTAGGGCTGTCGACGTTCGAAGTGCGACATGCGTTGGTGGAGTGAGGCAGTGTTGGTGATCTTGGGAAGTCATGTATTGATTAAGCCTGGAAAACGAAATTGCGATTTTGAAAGGGAAGATTAACGGCCATTTAATTAACTAGGTGCAATTAGTAAAGATATAATTTTATTTAATTATGGAATATTGTATAATCTATATCTTGCTCATATTAGGTCAGAATTTAACGAGGTTAGTTTCATTTGGTTCGCAGTGGCGAGCGCTACGAAATGAAATTGGTTTGGCAGAGATTGGAGCTGGTGGAATTTTACGCTGAATTTGGACGTCGGTCCAAATTTAGACGAAACTAGAATGCTCCGATGATAATTGCAATTTCGGTGAGTTAAACTCACCTTTTTGGTTAATCGATAATGTTATATAGTCGATAAAAATTATTGGTTGAATGTTTGAAGGTTTATATGTTGATTGCTTCGTTTTGATGAATTGTCGCTTTTGGAAGTGGTCAATATATGAAATCAATTGCAAAGGAACGGGTTGGAGGGATCCAATAGGATTCCTCACCACTATTTAATTACATATATATATATATATATATATATATATTTGTGTGTGTGTATGGGTGTGCATGCACGTGTGTCGATATATATGAGTCGTGATGTAGGACATGTTGGAGGGATCCAATAGGATTTCTCGCCAATGTTGATTTTAATTTCAGTAATATTCCTATTATATGAATTATTGAAATATTAAACCTGACTGTTGGCTATATTAGTTATGACATTGCTATATGTTCAAACATAATCCTGTAGGAATAAGAAATCATTAATAATGTTTGCTAAGCGATGTGTTAAACAATGATCAAAGTTAACACCAGTAATTAACTTAGACGGTTAATTAAATTAAATGGTAGCTTATTTAAGTAGCATAGTGGTTGTTGAGCCTCCTCCTAAATCAAAAAAGTTTTATATTCAAAACAACTTCATTTTGCATTAGTGAAAAGTAAATGTTTTAAAATATATTATTTTATTCAAAATGTTCGAAGATATATTAATACTATTTTAAAGTTAACTATTGTTAGTAAGCTAATCGTTTTATTTAAAGTTAAATATTATGTTTAAAGGTTAATTATCTTTGTTTATAGTTAGTTTATAATATTTTAAGTTAATAATTATTATTAAAGCCAATTATTTTTTAATGATAATTATTGAATATTAATTATTTTTTAAAGTTTATTGGATTTAAGAAAATGATTTGTTATTTTAACAACATTGTATAAGTTATTTATTATTAAAGTAATGTTCTTTAAAGTTAAATAATTTTTATAAGAATTTTGTTTAAAGTAAATTTACCGTTTTATTAATATTGTTTAAAGATAATTTATTATTTTATAATAATGGTTTAAGGTCTATTAATTTTAAAAGATATAATCATATTATCTTAATTTGATTTAAAAGTATATTTCCATATTAATATCACTTGCTTTAAAGTTGTTATTATTATGTTCTTAATAGTTTTTCAAGTAAATCATTTTATTTAAAATGGTTTAAATTTAACCTAATACTTTTGAAATGATTGTTAAAATCATAGATTTGTTTAAAAATGGATTTAAAGCAGAGTGTTCTAAAAACAATAACCTACTTATTCAAAAAATGTTTTAATAATTGATTAGATATCAAAGAAAACTATATTGATTTATGTGATTAAAGAAGTTTTGTTTTAAAATAAGGAAAGTTTACAAAGGAGCTTTATAAAAGGTTTTGGAATTTTTATAAATGATCTTTTGGCATTTATGAAAGGAGTTTTAGAAAATAATTTTAATATTTCTAAAAGAGTTTTTAGAAATGATTTTGAATATTTATAAAGGGTTTTTTATAAATAAACATGGAGGTTTATAAAATGTTTACAAATGGATTTGGGTCTAAGCAAAGAAGATTTAAAAATGAAAGGAGATTTATAAAAGGATTTGTTGAAGTTAATTATAAAAAGAATTTGAGGTTTGTGTTTCTCTAAACTGACCTTTTAAACTGGTGGTATGGAACACACGTTCTACATTTAACACCAAAGGAATAGTGTTTAGAGTTATCCTTATCTCCAATTTAAGTAACATGTTTTAAAATCCTTTTAAAGAGATTTGGAAATAAGAAATCTTCACAAATGTTTGGTGAATATACTTATGTCAGTGAGATAAGTATATGAATGTTCTGATAAATGTTTTAGAAAGAGATTTAATTAACGAAAGCTGTGTTTTAAGGTTTAGTGGTTGCTGTGTGTAACTAAATCTTTGAATTTGTTGTGCATATGATAGTTAAATAACCGACTATCAGATCTTGCTCAATTTGACTTTGAAAGTATGAATATAAATTCAAGTTCCCAGTGAGGACTCGAATGCTTATTTCTAAATGAACTGGGATTGAGTCAATCGGGAATTATCAGTTGTTGATTCGGAGAGACCGGGATCGGATATGTATCCGAAAACCACTTCGAACCGCCATAAGCATTAGAATGGAAGACATCTTCATGAAAATGATAAAGATGAAGTTCTTTGAAGTGCAAGGGCTACTACTACTAATCCTGAGAGTGTTTCCAAAATGGATGTAGTAGAAATAGTGCTTTCGGTTTCGTTCAGACCCAGAACGAACTTGTATGGATGAATGCTTGCGGCTTGGAGGGCAATGTTAGCATTCCAAGTGAGAATTGCTAGGACGAAATGATAAGAGCGTGGCCTCATTGAGCCTCATAGTTGGGAAATTAATAAAATAAGGACGTTCGGCAGGGCTATGTTGGTCGCTCCCATAATGGTATGATCACCCCCGATCTAGTGTCAATATTTATGTATGCTTTGGGGCCCATTAAGGTTGTTTGATTGCAATCAAAGGGTGTTCATATTCGGTGATGCTCGAGAAGGGGGTAGTACCGACCATGAGCAGCAGAGGTGCAACATGTTGTAGCCTTCCATACATTTTACCTAGAGATGTATGGATTCAGTGGGTAGACCCTTACCCTTGCATAGTTGGATTTCATTACCAATATGAGCTTCACAAAACTAGTGGTGCCTAACTAAGTTAGAATGTGAGATGCAAGCATTTCAGCTATATTTAATATTTATTTTAGACTATAGACATTATTATAATATCAAAGGAGTTTTTATAGAAAAGCGTTTGGTTATCGTATGGTAAAAACCCGTCCATGTTTATATGTGGCATGGTCTTACGAGATACCTTTTATTTAAAAAGAGTTTTCCTAAAAATAGAAATCAGTTTATTTGATAAGAGTTTTCTCACGGTGGTTCACCAAACTGATTCATGCATTCTTCCCTTTCAATGTGCAGGTCAGCCCAAGCATATTTACATATTTCATTTTGGATGCATTGGAGCTCAGGAGATGAGCTGAAGGCCTTCAAGTCATATTCACATATATGTTATTTTCCACTGCATTAGACATTCGAAATTATTAACATTTTAAGGACAGGTTGTTATAACTGTTCAGGGTGAAATAGGTTATTATACTCTGATTGATGTGTATATATATTATAATTGTTTCCTTTCGTAAAGATTTGTTTGTATTATATATTATTCATTCCGCTATGAGATTCTATGTTGTTTAGTTTAGTCCTATCTTCTTTCTTCTTTCTTCTTTCTTTCTCCTAACAATCTATCTTTCTGACACTTGGTTGTTCGACATGTGAATACAATGGATGTATTAGTGTCAATTTCTGTGGATCGAAAGGGCGGGTCGTTACACTTGGTATCAGAGCTTAGGTTGAGCGAACACCTAGATTTTGATGGGGATTACTCATTAAAGATAGGTTCAGTAGCACCCTAAAATGAGTTTGAATGTATTATATATATGAGTGTGTATTTGTTAATGATTATAAAAATATTTTATATTGTATTGATTTATCTATTAAGTGGCTTACAGATTCTGGTCAATATAAATAACTAACGTTATTTATAGGGATCCCTAAACTCTTAAGCAAGGAAAATCGACATAGTATTGTTTTAAAATTAGGTGAATGGAATAGTTTTACCAAGATTGTATTTTATACATATAAAACAATAATTTTCAAAAATTATTATAATGGTATATTGTACGCTTGGTTGTTAGGAAAATGATAATACTTAGATATTATCATTTATTATTTGATTATTCATAGTCACTCAGTTAGGAGCACCGACCATTGTTTGTTGATTGAGTAGTCGTGCCTGACCAGTTTATGGACATTGACTATTGTGCTAGGTTAGGATAAGTTTTATCCTTTTTACTGCATAAGTAGGATAGATTAGTGGCTATGGAAACATTAAGAAAAAACACCATGTGAATTCAGTTTCACAATTTAACTATAAGGCGTTCGAAGATAATATTGGGTTAAAATTTAATTTTAATCAAAAGTTTTTAATTTTAATTTAAACAAGGTAACACTTTGAAGTAATATAAATAGAAGTATAAATGTGATTTCTAGACAAAAAGTGATTTAAGTTGAGATCTGAGAAATAAAACCCCCGATATTTGTGGAAATGGATTTTCAAGGTCTTGTAAATTGTTTTCCAAAGGTTTTTGGAAAATATAATAATAGTATTATTTTGAAGTATTTTTGAATACGAAAATTTGTTTAGAAGATTTTGAAAGAAATAGAAATATTTCAAATGATTGTTAAAAATGAGACAGAAAGCAATGTGCACACTTCGGTCGTTGGGGAATAATTTTAGTGATGACCGCAGCATTATCGACATTCATTTTCGAGTTATATGTGACGGAATTACTACCATATAATATATTTTTTAAGAAAAATAAGTTTAATTTAAATCCCAAAATATGATTTGTTATACAAAAAAGATATATATATATATATATTTCAAAATAAGGTTGAAAAAAAATAAAATCTTGGTGTTCAATTCTAAAATTTTGAAATAAGTATTAATGGATGCATATAACTTATGCAGTAGAGTAGATTGGTTTTATAACTTATTTAGATATGTTTGTTACTTTCCTTTTATTGAAATAAAATGGAATTTTCGATGATTTTAGACAGACGGGACTTCTAAATTGGATATACAACTTGAGCAAAGTGTTTTGAGAAAATGTAAGAAAGTAAGTTTTGCTAACTTATAAATTTGAGAAAAATAGTGAGTAAATGGATAATTTTAATTTTTTTTTAGATATTTGAGTTAAATAAAACAAATTTGAATAGTGCGTATATACTCATAGAATATAAAAGAGTGTTATACAAGTGTAAACTTAAGTTGTAATTATATGACGTGTATGAACTTAAGTAAGGTTGTAGGAGATAATTCAAAATGGATTTAGTTTGAAGTGAAGGATTATAGAACTTAAGTTTTAAAGTGTTGATTAAACCAAAGTTGTGTTTACAGGTGTTTATAAACTTAAGTTAAAAATTTTATAAAATAGTTCATAAATAATTTTAGTATTGAGTTAAATACTATTTAGGTATTTATGGGGATATAAAAATTAAGATAAATAAAAGAATTTGTTATAGTTAAGAAACCAATTAGAATTAATACGTGGGATATATGTAGATCGTTTAATTCGCATGAGAAATTTGATCTAGATTTGGGTATATGATTTCGAGGTAATTTATACCGATCTGAACAAAGGTTTTTCACTTGATTCTTGACGGTGAAAATTTGATATGGATTTTTGAATGATTATGGAGCTCTATATAATAGTATACGGCTATGCAAGGAGAATGGCATTTTCTAATAAAGAAACCAGATCGGAGTGTGCACTAGAGAAGTCGATTGGACGATACTAATTCGAAAGTAAAATTACGTGATCGAGCAAGAGGTCAGATTTGATATTGCATGCGGATGATATATGTATAACTTACGACTTTATCGTAATTAAATGTTGACATTGGAAAATGCAAAATGATATAGTGAGAAATTATATGGGAGGATATTATGTGTAAATAATTTGCGGGTACATGGAAGCAAAAGTTTGTTTGATGCTTTTGATATCGTAAGTAAAATTTGGTTGCCGACTGAAACGTATTTGTTTATATCATCATCTGGTTTGATGGTTTTATGATTGAGCCACTTGGATTTTTTTTCTTTTGGCTAATTTGGGTACATAATGACGAGTTGTACTTGTTCTGATTTAGCCATGAAAATGAGACGTTGTCGAAATTTTTTCATAATTTTAGAAGTAAGAAAATTTGATAACCAATTTCAACTAATTTTCTTTGAAAGGTTTAAGGGTTGAAAGCAATTTTCCATCATTGGAAATTTCAAGGACGAAATTCTTTTAAGGGTGGAGAATGTAACGACTTAGAATTCTAGTCAATTAGTTTTGAAATATTTAATTTATTTCAAATATTAAGTCATATAGCTTAAGTTCAAATATAGGAATTTATTTGAATATGTGAATTGTGGATTTGATAACTGAATCTTGGATTTATATGAATAAAAAAGATTTTGAAGTCTTGTTTAAATTCTGCTTAAATAAGAATGATAATGGAAAGATTTTTAATTTAAAATTAAAGCGATTCAACTGGTTTAATAATAATTCATTTTAATTAACATGTGAAATTATCATCTCGAGGTACTCTTTCAGATTTTGACAAAACCAGTGTCATTGGATCCGGAATAGAGAATTATGGTATACCATCGAATTCCATAACGATGGGACATATCATGTCTCAGGGCAAGCTCGAAATGCGTAGAAATTTATTAGAGAATTTACTATAATTTAATTCGATTTTAAAAGATAAATTCTGTATGTGATCGAGTTATGTCTCGACAATAGTTCCATTGTGTTGGAGATAGAGGTATTTAGTGTAGAATGCTAGTCAGCATGCCTCAATTGGAGTTTGAGATTTTGGGATTGTATATTGCTGAAAAAAATTTAGTAAAATAATATGATGCCATCTCTCTCCAATATTCTTCCCATATTCCCACCATACTCCAAACTATACCCTCTATATTTCAGCCCACTATTCACATGTCCTACAACTACCATTTCCCCTTATGAAGCTCCACCGTGACCAAAGAAGAAGAAAAGAGTTTGAAAATCCAAATCAAAACATAGCCCCATCTAACAGTTGTGGACGATTGGAGCCAATCCATGTCGTTTCAAACCTCGACATCAACTGCAGAAATGTTTTCGACGATGAAACGAAGCTAATCAATAGTGAAGATGCTCTATCGCCAATGATGGCGGCTGTAATTTAGGAACGATTTCGGGGCAATTTTGGGTCGATTTCTAGTTACGGATGGAGCTATGGACAACAATGTCATTGCCATTGAGTTGGCGGTGACGGGGGCAGTCGGCGGTGCGCTCGCGGTGGCACAACATGGTCAGTGACTGCTATAGTATCGAGTTGAATGGAAGTTGCTCTTTGGGTACGTGTTGGCGATAGGCGGCGATTTTGGAGGTGGGACCACGGGAAGCAGGTCGAGCAGGGTCAGGGCTGTCGACGTTCGAAGTGCATCACATGATGGTAGAGCGAGCGGCATTGGTGATCGTGGGAAGTCACATTTGGATGAAGCCTAGAAAATGAAATCGCGATTTTGAGAGGGAAGATTAACGACCGTAATTAAATTAAGGTTAATTTACTTAACTAAATGTAATTAGTAAAGATATAATATTGTCTAATTATAAAATATTTTATAACCTATATCTTGCTCATATAAGGTTGGAATTTAACAAGGTTAGTCGTGTTTGATTCATATTGACTAGCAATATGAAATGGAATTGGTTTGGCAGAGATTAGAGTTAGTGGAATTTTACAGCATTAGAACGCCGCTCAAATTGGACGAAACCAAAATGCTTCAGCGGTAACTAGAATTTCGTTAGTTAAACTTAGGCTTTTTGGTTGACCAGTAATGTTATATAGTCGACAAAATTATTGATTGGATGTTTGGATGTTTATATGTTGATTGTTTGGTTTTGATGAATTGTCGCTTTTGGAAGTGGTCAATATACGAAATCAAATGTAGAGGAACAGGTTGGAGGGATCCAACAAGATTCCTTACCACTGTTGAATTATATATGTGTGTATATATATAGAGAGTTGTGATGTAGGGGGACAGGTTGGAGTGATCTAACAAGATTCCTCGTCATTGTTGATTTTAATTTCAATAATATTCCTACCATATGAATTATTTAAATATTAAACCTAATTGTTGGCTCTATTGGTTATGACATTGCTATATGTCCAAACATAATCCTGTAGGAATAGAAAATCATTAACAGTGTTTGTTAAGTTATATGTTAACCAATGGTCGAAATTAACGCAGTACTTAACTTAGATAGATGATTAAATTAAATGGAAGCTTATTTAAGTACCACAATGATTGCTATGCCTCCTAAATCCAAAAAGTTTACATTCAAAACAACTTCAGTTCACATCATTAAAAGTAAAAAAAATTAAATATATTATCTTGTTTAAAATGTTTAAAGATATATTAATGTTATTTTAAAGTTAGCTATTGTTAGTTAAGCTAATCATTTTATTTAAAGTTAAATATTCTGTTTAAAGGTTTATTATCTTTGTTTAAAGTTAATTTATAATATTTTAAGTTAATAATTATTATTTAAAGTTAAAAATTAATTATTGTTTAAAGTTTATTGGATTTAAAAAACGATTTATTATTTTAATAGCATTGTTTAAATTATTTATTATTAAAATAATGTTGTTTAAAGTTAAATTATTTTTATAATAATTTTGTTTAAAGTAAATTTATTATTTCATTAATATTATTTAAAGATAATTTATTATTTTATAATAGTGGTTTAAAATCGGTTATTTTCAAATAATATAATCATATTATCGTAATTTGATTTAAAAGTATATTTCTATATTAATATAACTTGCTTTAAAGTTATTATTATAATGTTATTATTAGTTTTTCAAGTAAATCATTTTATTTGAAATGGTTTGAAGTTCACTTAATGCTTTTTAAATGATTTTTAACATCATTGATTTGTTTAAAAATGGATTTAAAGAAGAGTGTGCTAAAAACAGTAACGTACTTATTCAAAAAGGTGTTTTAATAACTGATTTGATATCGAAGAAACTCCATTGATTTATGTGATTAAAGTAGTTTTCTTAAAACAAGGAAAGTTTACAAATGAGCTTTATAAAGGGTTTTGGGTTTTAATAAAGAAGTTTTATAAATTATTTTTGGGCATTTAGGGAAGGAGTTTTAGAAAAGAATTTTAATATTTTTAAAAGATTTTTCAGAAACGATTTTGAATATTTATAAAGGGTTTTAAATAAATAAAGATGGAGGTTTATAAAGTGTTTGCAAATGGATTTGGGTTTAAGTAAAGAACATTTCAAAATGATAGAATATTTATAAAAGGATTTGTTGAAGTTAATTGTAAAAAGAATTTGACATTTGGGTTTCTCTAAACTGACCTTTTAAACTGGTGGTATGGAACACTCATTCCACATTTAAACATCGAAGGAATAGTGTCTAGAGTTATTCCTATCTCCAATTTAAGTAATGTTTTTTAAAATCCTTTTAAAGAGATTTGGAAATAAGAAATCTTCGTAAAAGTTTTGTGAATATACATATGTCAGTGAGATTAGTATATGAATGTTTTGATAAATGTTTTAAAAAAAGATTTAATAAACAAAAGTTGTATTTTGAGGTTTAGTGGTTGCTACGAGTAATCAAATCCCTGAATTTGTTGTTGTGTATTTGATAATTAAATAATCGGCTATTAGATCTTACCCGGTTTGACTTAGGAAGTATGACTGAAAATTCAAATTCCCCAGTAACGAATCGAATATTTACTTCCAAAAGAACCTGGGTTGAGTCAACCGGGAATTATCAGTTGATGGTTTGGAGAAAATCAAGATTGGATATGTATTCGAAAACCACTTTGAACTGGCATAAACATTCGAATGGAAGACATCTTGATAAAGATGATCGAAGACGAAGTTCTTTGAAGTGCAAGGGATACTGTTGCTAATCCTAAGGGTGTTTCCGAAATGGATGTAATGGAGATAGTGCCTTCGGGTTTCATTCAGACCCAGAACGAACTTTTATGAATGAATGATTGCACTACAATGCCGCCTAGAGGGCAGTGTTAGCATTTCAAGTGGGAATTGCTAGAAAGAATTGATAAGACCATAGCCTCTTCGAGCCTCACACCCAGGAAATTACTAAAGCGGGGACGTGCCGTAGGGCTATATGGTTCGCTCCCATAAGGGTATAATCATCCCTGATCTAATGTCGATATTCATGTATGCTTTGGGGCACATTAAGGTCATTCGATCACAACCAAGCGGTGAACATATTCGGTGCTACTCAAGAAGGGGGTAGTACGAGTCCTGAGCAATAGAGGTGCAATGTGTTGTCGCCTCCTGTACATTTTATTTAGAGTTGTACGAATTCGAAGGTAGACCCTTACCTTTTTAGAGTTGGAGTCCATTAGCAATACGAGCTTTAAGGACTTAATTGTGACCAACTATGTTGGAATGTAAGATGCAACCATTTCAACAATATTTAATATTTATTTTAAACCATGGACGTTATTATCTACAAAATACTAATCAATAGCATCATAAAAAAGCGTTTGAAGGCACGATGCTATTTTATTCTTGTGGTTGCCAATGCTAAAAAACCATAAACTCTATATAATGATTCTTATGGCAGGCTTCCAATTTATTCTAAAGCCCGCATTAGTATTCCAGCAATACCACTTTTCACACTTCACATGTCCTTCATCTACTTCTCTAAAAAAAATTATAACCCAAAAAAACTCCATCAAATATGATGCTCGAGCAATTATTGTCGATAGTCGTCTCCAACATCTTTCTTCATTTCGAACTCAATAAGGTAAGATTTTCGTAACTGAACCTGTTCAACTTTCCCTTTCATATTCTAGCAATTTATATACCGCTTCATCATCAGGTTTTGATCTCTTTCATAATTGTCATGCTTTCGAGCTCATTGATTTATTTGATTTCTTACATCTTTCAATCATTATAAGATATTATATATTGTCCATAACTCAATTTACCCTAACTATTCCAATTATTATATTCAATAGAAGCATCCTTCTCTTTGCTTTCTTACTACTTTAAGGATCTTCTGGAAAAGTGACAAAATATAAGTTGCATTCCACATTGTTTCATTATAATATTATATTTATTTTTTGATTATTTAATTCAGATTTTGTTTGTTCCTAATTTTAGTATTTTAAAGGGTTTGGTATGTAATTTTGTTTGTCTTCATTAATGGTTGGTTTAATCATGGAATAAAATTGATCGAGTTGGTTAAGTAGTGTTGCTAAATATAAAAAATGGATTAAGAGATTCTCACATGTTTTGTTTGTTGTTATCGGATGATTTAAGAATGATTAGCTTTTGTTTTTTTTGTTAAGTAGGTTATGTAGTCTTTAATGTGCCTTTTCCAAATATATATATATATATATATATATATATATATATATATATATATATATATATATAGTTTGTATTATAACTATGTTTTACTATCTTTTCTTTTAAGCCTACATGCAAGATGAATAAATGATGATGATGCATTGCAATGGTGTGTGTCCAAGAAGTTTATGCTCTAATTTTACAAATTGATTTTGTTTTGAAATCTATAAACTAATTAGTATTATTTTACAGTAGAGGAAATAAAAGAATCGTATGGACAATTATATTGAATTATGTCGAATGTGGAAACCAAAGTCTAGAAAGAATTTCAACATCCTCTATCACTGCATTTTACAGTTCTAATAATAACATGAATCAGGTAAGTTTCATAACTCATTTCCTCAGTTTCCAACAAACACGTCAGAAAATGTCACATACCAGAAAGGAATATATTTCTCATAAGGTGTAAGTCAGAGTCAATGATCTGTTTGATGTGAAACCAATTTTACTACCGGGTTATTTTTGCATACTTAAAACTATTATCATGCTTACTTACCATAGAGTTTTATGATATAATTGCTTCTCTAGGATTCATGCATAATAGAAATTCTTTCAATCCTAAATTTAGTGTAACCACTGTACTTCTTGTATAATCAAAATATTGTTACCAATAGGTGATGGGGTATATACAAGGAGTAACCGGGTGGCTCAAAAGGAAAGTGAAGGCTGTTCCTTTGGGTGATTGCTTAGTGATAATGGCAGTCACCAAATTAGAAATTTCACTTGAAAAAACTATCACTTTTTCGTTATTGCCCCAAACCTGGTACAAGCCAATTCATTGCGTGCTAAGTACTATAATTGCTCAAATAGTAATGACATATGGTTGCATTTCCTTAAAGCGACGAATTCTATGTAAAAGATGCCTTTTGTGTGATAAAGGAACATATATTTCTTTGTTGTTTCGCTTATTGCATGATTTGTTATTTGATTGCATTTCTTAGCTTCTTTTCTGTAAATACATTAGTCCTTATGTTTGAGCTACAATCAATGTTGAAAACTCTCAAGTCTGTTAATAAGTGGGAGGAAAGGTTGGTGTGATTTTTTGAAAATGAAAGAGTGGTTCTCTTAAGAGGAGAGAACTCTTTGTTTATTAACTAATAATGAAAAATCATACAAATGTCAAGTGGGCATTAGTGATTAAAATTATATATAAGATCATCCCTACAATGGTCCACAAAAGTTGGAAGGTAAAGCAACTGCAACAATATATACATGATGAATATGCATAAGACTAAAAAATAATACAAAATATAGGCTAATGGTGCAATGATTCGTCGGGCTAATATGTGGATAGATAGGGTTGATATTGGGGTGGTTGCACTCTGAAATAGGCCAAAAACTAGTGCAGGGTATAGCGTCTTGTTCTTGAACATACGAGTTGTAGAAAGCTGGCTAAGATGCAACGTGAAAGGGAGGAACAAGGTGCAGTAGCTTCACATGCAGTAGTAGCATTGTTGCAAGCTAAAATGAAATAAACCGTAGTAGGAATGCAAGAAATGTGATTTCAGAAACTGATCCTTTAGGATGCTAAACAAATGCTAAACACGCGAGAGCACTGGGCATGTGAGATATTGAATGTGTAGGTGTAGAAATTGCAGTATGATGTTAACATTGCAAAAGCTTGCTGCAGTAGGATGACTATTCCAAGATAGAAACTATTATTTGGTTGCAGTGAGTGGACTAAGGTATCTTTTGCCCACTGAAACTGAAGAGCATGAATGCGACATGCAAAAATCCAAATTGAAGCATGCATACAAGAGCGCATAGAGGCTGCAACAAGTGGTTTCTAGGCATGCAAAACAGAGACTATATGGCTGCAGGCTGCTCTTGCGTATGCAATAAGAAATGTGAATGAAGTATTTAGCAAATATGATGAATTAAAGCATTGATCTGAAGCATGCCAAACTAGAAGCCAAAATCAGCCTGATATGAACTGAGAAAAAGATGAAAAGCAAACTCGACTGTTAGCAGTGAGGGTCATGTGTACATGCCTATAAAGACAGAAATGTTAAGCAACATGTGTAGAGTTCAGTACTGTGACACAACATGTGTACATGCTTGAGGAAGCAATAGAACAACAAGCATCTCTTTGTTGCAATATAAGTTTAGATGTGAGATAGCAAGTGAATAACAAGCAGTAAATAATGATGCAGGCAGTGATTGAAATGCAGGCAGAACTTGAATGTAAGCTCGAACATCGTAGTGCATGCCGAAGCTTAAATGCCTGTAGAAGTAACACACGGCATCCTGAAGCTGAAAATGTTGGAGTGTTGAGACTTCTTCAATTGGGCCAAAATGCTTCGTGTCGAAGCCCAAGTTGAATGTAACGACCCGCCTTTTTGAGCATCGAAAGTCGACACCAAATGCTACCACTATGTTCAAATGTCGTGCATCCAATCGACAAAAGGGCGTATTGGTAGGGTAAATAAAAGAAAAGAAGAGAGAATAGAGAAAATAAGAATCTCACCACGAAATCGACAACATATAATATAATAAGGACAGTAGTAACTGTAACTCCAAACATACAGAGTATGTCGGAGTTAAAAACAAACCTTATCAGCTGGACAGTTATAAAATCTCGACCTTACAACGATAGTTATATTATATAATATAGCGGAAATTAAAATAATATGACAGGTGAATCTTCAGCTCCCCTCCATGACGTCCAAAACACCATGGTCAATCTGAAAAAATACTCGGTCTGACCTAAGCATCATAAATAAATAACACCCGGATCAGTCTGGAAATACCAGCGTGAGAGAACTCGAATAAGGAGAAACATATATAAAAATTATGTGAGACCACGCCGCTAACGCGGAACGGGTTTTTACCTCACAAGAATAACATCCATACAGTAAAGAATAGAAATAAATATCAGGAGACAGAACCAAATATGATTGAGCATAAATAATACCAAACTAGACTTGAAAGAATGGAAATAAACCGAGGAAAATCCAAAATGGGCAGAATGGATAGAACAAGGAAAACAGTCCACTTGATAGAATGGACTAAATAAGGTAATAATCCAAACTCGGTAGAATGTGATAAATAAAGTAACAGTCCAAACTCGATAGAATGGGCTAAATAAAGTAAGAGTCCAAACTCGATGGAATGAATTAGATAAACACTTAAATGTCGTAATGAGGAGTTGGCTATACTCGTGGAAATTTAAAGCTAAAATAGATTCAGGGTTTTTGAATCAAATAAGGAAAAGAAATTTTTCAATAAATGACTAGGAGGGTGCTCTACCCTAACCGTAAGTAAACCTCTAGAAATATACTTGAGAACTCTGAGGGATCTCGGAAACCTTCACGCCGGACCCCGCCAACTGTTACCGAGTATCCGAGTACTTCACATCTCAATGCGCAACGTTGAATCTAATCTAGAGTGGATGTGAAGATACCCTAATGGGAGCAACCCCATATAGCTTGGCCCCCACTTGCTCTTTGGATATAGTCATTTCCGACAAAGGATAATAAAGCTCAAATGAGCAATTCATCGTCTTAGAGTGACGAAATAAAGCGGCTGAAGTAATCGATAGCTGAGATGTCAAATATCGAGGACATAAAACGATCGTACATTGAAATTAAGTCTTGTATACTTACCACCACTCATTAAATTCAAACTTGTACTATTTCTGGGTTAAAAGTAATACCGAACAAGTCAAGGTACTGTTACCTCAAAGTCATTTCACACGATTATTCTTAACTTTCGAAATAGCGACAAGTCTACTTTTTCGATATGTAGTGCTAATTATACAAATAAATTGTTTCCATATAAGTGATTCGCTTTACAGAAATAATTTATTTTCATAAATAAATCAAAAAAATTCTTTTTATAAACAAACCGAACTTTTTTGATTGCTGTACTGATAAAACACTTTTAGAATTAGTTACAGATTGTTAAAATGTTAAGAGAATAACTTTTCCAAGTGCGTGACTCCGAATGCCTAAACTAACATCTGACCGAACATCTAAAAGATTATCCAACTTAACATCCCAATAATCGAGTTCCAATCAATTTTAACTTTAAAAACAATTGTTAATTATCCCAAAAGATAATTAATCCCGCTTAAAATCTCTTTAGATAAACCATTCATTATAGATAAGTATTCTCAAACACTTTTATAACATTGGTAAATTAAATTTTAAAAATCTTTATTAAATCGGTTTATTAACTTAAATCAGTTTATTAAAGCAATTTTTGTTATATTAGTTAATTTAATTAATCACCTATATTAAATAAATTAATTAAAAGGATTTATTAAAGTCAAATAGTCCTTAATTAAATAAATAATTAATCTCAAACATCATTCATTAAAATGATGAGTAATTTTAAATTCCATTAATTAAAACAATTAATGAAGTTTAAAATAATCATAAATTAATTAGATTAATTAAATTCAAACTTCATTAGCTAAAACCATTAATTAAAACATCATTCGTTAAAATGATTTATTTAATTATAAAACATAATTAATTAAGCTGATTTAACCAAATTCTAAAAATCATTAGTTAAACAATTAATTAAATTTGAAAACAATCATTAATTAAAACGATTAATTAAATTCAAATATCAGTATTTTTTTTAAAATGATTAATTACTTTTAAATATCATTAATTAAAATGATTATTAATTTTAATTATCATTAATTGAAATGATTAATTTAATCCCATCATCATTAATTAAAATAATTAATTAAGTTCAATAAATTAATTAAACCCCATTATCCTTGATTAAAAGAATTAATTAAACTCAAATCATCATCAGTTAAAATAGTTAATTAAGTATAAAACATCATTAACAAAAATGATTAATTAAATCTAAAGATAAACCAATTTTTAATCATCATTTATTAAATTGATTAATTAATCTCAAATTAATTAATTAAAATGATTAATTAATTTTAAATTATCATTACTCAAAATGATTAATAAATTTTCATTATTATTTTTAGCGGAAACACGAGCCCAAGTTCATATGATACAGTTTTGGGTTGAAATTTAATAAACAACGATATAGCGAAAAATGCTATAACGACATTTAAACTATAAAAGGGATATCGGTAATTAATTTCAATAAACCATCAATAATAGCATATGGATGTAAATAAAATAATTTATTGCCGAAAAACCTCCTTTGGGTCTTTCTACAAATTTTCCCTACAAAACAATGGTTATGCATTATAAATAGACGATCATATTGGCTTATAACGATCAAATTAATATCATCCATTTTCCAAATGAAAATCCAACAAACAAGCAAATCAAACAATTTAACTAACATCCAAACGATGAATAAATGTTTGTAACATCATTACTATGATATAATAAAATTTTATATGAGTTACACTCACCAAAGGTTTTGAAAACTTGAAATACTTTAGCGCTTGGAAAGCTTGGAAAACCATAAATTCTCCTTGAAAATGGTTCATTTTGCACTCGACTTTTGGACCCTTTCCTCTAGAATTTTGGTAAAGCGATCAAAAGTAAAGTTTTAGATTATTCTTTCGTCTATCATTTAGAAAAAAAAGCACTCAAAAACATTAAATTTTGAGGAATTTATAGTCAAAACAGTGGGGGGTATTGTCGGACATCAAAATCTTGGTAGAAAAATCACTCTTGCAAAAAAAATGAATTTTTGTAGCATCTAAGCTCGAAAGAAGGAAAAGTGGTAAACTACAAATTTGTAGCCTTTAAAAATACATATGGTTTGAGAAAAAGAAAATCTAGTTTTGGAGTATTTGTAAGAAGTTATGGCCGAAACCATTTCGGGTAAAATGAAAGAAATTTAAATGGAAAAGAAGGAACTTTTAAAACATATAAAGGTTAATTTTTAAAATTTTAAAACATGAAAATTTATTTTGGAAGCCGTTAAAAGGTTTCATGAAGCTTTAAGGAAGACAAGAGAAGAGAAAATGAAAAATAAAATGAGTAAGAAATGTGAAAAATTAGTTTTATATGAAATAGAAATAGCAAATTACCTTTTTACCCTCATGTACTCTACCTTCCACACATGCATGACATGTCATACCCTCTCCACTACCTCACCTATTTCATCCCACACCTAGCCACCCTCACATCAAATCAAAGTCAACATGCATGAGTACTCTAATTTACTTATCTATATACAATGATGATACCTCATATTGAAATTTTTGAATTTACCAAATTATCCTTTTAAAAGCTAGCACCAAATAGAGGTCATTTTCATCATTTTCTTGCCACGCCCCACACACAGTTGTAATAACTGCATCATTTCCCACATTATCTTCTCTTGCGGAAAATCTAAACCCGATTATCATTGCTCATTTTGACATCATGAATGGATCCTTTTTCTAAGATTTGGGTAAACAACTTCTTCAATTTTCAGTTCCCTGATTTGTCAAGTATAAATCTTCAATACAAGTGAGCGCTTGATTATTTATTTAATTACTCTTGGTTTTCAATTGATTACAGTGACAATCGTTTTATTTCTTTGTTTGTGATTAACAGCAGGAGTGGCGTGACATTGAATGAGGGCTGCAGTGCTCGGAGGGTTGAAAATCTGGGTCGCGGTGGTGACGGAGCATGTGTGCGAGTTCTAGAGGCTGGAGAAGAAGAAGCTCTAATGTGTGGAGTTTTGATGTTGTAATGGTGAGCGAGACGAAGGTTGGAGCTTCGGATTTGGTGGGGCACTTGCGTGGCAGGTTGGATGCGGGGCTTGGCAGTTTGGGTGAAGTTCTAAATCTGGCACTTGTAGGGTTTTGTGCAGCGGGAAGGAGGCTAAGGCGGAGGAGGCTTGGGTGGTGAGTTTTTGGCTGAGGGTGGAGGTGATGTAGGCAGGCCGAGGGTGGTGATTGGTGCGCTTTGGCAAGGGAGGAGTTTGGTGTTTCTGGCAGGTTGGATGCAGGCCGAGGGTGGAGGAAGGCAAAGGCAAGCATTCAGGTAAAAAATTTCCAAGAATTATTGGCTATCTGCACAATTGTTGCAAGCCAAGCAACTGCATCTGCTATTTTTTCAACAAATAAACAGCTCTTGCACTTGGATGTTTTCCAAGAATTAAAGTGGTACATACATCAAAATGGTTTGTTGGATGATTGAATAAATCTATAGCTAAGACATAGGTTGTATTCTTGTCATCTTATGTTACTCTATGTGGCTATTACAGATGGATTTATTAACCAGAGCCAAATTATTAGATATGCACTTGGGGAAGTAGATTATACTGATGTTGAATACAACAGATTTGGAGATGTTTTACTCTACACATAGGAGCTCACACCATCGTTGGTATTTCTGTGACAAAAAACAAGTTATATGCCTTTTTTTGTTTAAGAAATTGGACCATTCAGTTATGATAGATTTTTAGAATGGTTACCGTACAAACTATGGAATTGATACGGATTATTGGAGAAATTCCATGCAATCACTTTGCACTGGCTCAGGTAATGGAGATGCATATGGTTGCTATAACTTATTGGGAGCTATAATGGGTGCATGGTCCTACCCCTTTATACGTGTAAGCAACATCGATGATAACACTAATAAGGATGTTAAACCCATTTCTCAAAGACGGATGTCACTGTTCATAGCCAGCTTCAAGATAATGATTACATGAATCAAGATGGCAATTTTTCGATTGTATAGATTGCTTGACATTTTTATTTTGTGCCCGTGCTTTCTCATTGATAGACCGTGCTATGTATTACCTGGAACAACCTTTGAGTTGTGTTACAAGAAGCATGTGCATTGATATGTGTTAGCGTGTATGTTAGCGTGTATATGTTAGTATGCATTGGTCTGAGTTTTTGTATATGTTAGTGCGTATCTATTTGTATGTGGTTGACAATTTTGTATATGCTGATAACAAATTATTTTCACTCAATTCCAACTTCATGTGTTAATGGAATTTTTGTACATCACACTATCAATCTAAGTCATGCATTTGACATAAAGAATTAATGGAGTGAAACCGAGCAATCCAGACATATATGTTCATACAAATTAGTCATGAAGGATTGATTATTATAAAGTAATAATTTAGTTATAAATGTAAGTGTGGAGTGTATGTTTATTCGTTAATTGCTTTGTCAACCATACTGCTAAGTATTCCAGCTAAATTCTGGAGTTATTAAATATTACCTAGGTACTGACATAAAATAGTTTGATTTTATCATCTTAAATTGTTTAAAGTATGTCGATGATGATCAAATGACAAACATGTAAATTATAAATCTGCTTAAATCTTATATAAACATTCTAAAATATTGCATAGATACGTCACTGCGGTAGGATAAACTAATCACGATTTTTATTTCTTTTTAACTTATAACTAGCAGTCTTATGCACTAAGTTATCTGTGTTTCTAAAAAAATGAGGTATCAATAGTAAAAGAAACAGGGAGTGTGTTGTTAGCAAAAGGAACATGCACATTAAATGAGCATTTGTAAATAGTTGAAAAGGAGAAGAGGAAGCAAATGTATATTATATATTATGCTTATGTGCAGTGGATTGGGTTGGAAATTTTTTGGGAAAGAACTAATTCAATAGATAGATGTTATTAATTATTAGTTTAATGTTATGTTACAAATGACTGTAATTGACTTAAAATTAATGTGAAAGTTTATTAATTAATACGACAAGAATTCAAAATCCCTAATAATATATTATTCTGACCAAAAGTGCTCAAGAGTTGACCTCATCCTGCATCCAGCCTGTCAGAACCACCAACCTCCTCACTTGCTGAAGCGTACCAATCACCACCCTCGGCCTGCCTACATCACCTTCTGCATCAATATGCGCTGGACCAGTTCACTATTATTCTAAGCACGCACTCTCCGCTTCAGCCTTGCCTTCAAGCTTCGAGCGGTAAGTGCAAATGTATGGTTCAACTATTTACTAGACTAACAGTGCAAATTTTATCAACATAAACCATAAACCTGTCTTTACATAACTCAGGAAACAAAATTACCTATTTACAAAATAATAAATCCAATTTATAACTTATTTATCTTATCATATTCGTTGTACATTGTGAATAACAAATTATATTTTCTAAAATTACAAATTAAATTATTCTCCAATCTTCTGCACCAAACCATGCACTTTAAAAATTTCGCGTAAATCAATACAGATTACGAACACGTGTCCTTTTGACAATCTTTAAAAAAGTGGTGTATACACAATTCCATTATTTTCTTCATTTACAAACAACTACCAGCCTTTTCTCTATGAGACAATTGTAAATGTTGCTATTTAATGTCACAGTCTGCAAAATTGCAATTTGTTACTACCAAAAAGGGAACATCAAAATGTGAAATAAAACAAAACAAAATAAAATACTGTACTGGGCAATGAAGTTGTCCCTCCTATACATATATTATCATCATATGATTTTAATATATTATAAGAAATAAACTCCAAAGGATAGCCTAAGCTTGGTTCTTTGGTTCCAAGGCAAAAAAGAACAAATAAAGAAAAATGAATGAAAGTGATGTATACGAACCTAGAGAAAATGGCACTAAAGTCTCCTATGTAAATTTCAAATTCCATCAAGTGGTCCTGTTAAAAACATTAATAACCTCCCTAGGTCATCATTGCTAAAAGTAATGTGTATATCGTGGGCTTTAATATATATTATATTTGTGTATACTTGGCTTTTACATGCACATACGTACCACGTAGCTGTTTACACTCTGTCTGCTAGGACGTTCTGTTTCGTTCATAGCTTAGGTTTCAAATTTTTTTTATTTAAACTGTAAAATATATCACAATATTAATTAAACTACTAATTGATTAAAAGTTTACAAAAGCTATAACCGGCACAATTCGATTGCTATTGTGCCATTTCCGGTTATATGTTAAAAATATCGCATTACATCACACTATATCAACTCCGAAGCTCCAGCTTTCCATCATCAAAGCAGCCTTCTCCACCTACCTATCTACAAACGCCAGGTTGTTGCAATCATCGCCACACCTGAGCACCCCAAAGGCGACAATCATTGCTGCTGTTGAACCAATCTAGCTATCAATGATGCACACCTCTCAGCCTCTTCATGTGAGCAGTGATCGAAGATTCAGCGGCAGCGTTGACAGAGGCAGAGGAGGCAGTGTAGATAGGGCTAGGCGTTGTTATTCGCAACTACCGTAAAGCGTTACGAAACCAAGTGTAACTTAAATAACAGTTACAGAATAATACAGAAGTAGAAACGGCAAAAAAACTGTCACTAATTTTGATAAATTGTAACACAAAAATGCCTGACTAGATCCGTATGAAAAGTATTACCGATCAAAGAGTCCGAGTCCAGCAGAAACTGTTTTCTTGAAACAATATTGTCGCCGTATGTAGTTTCATGGGTGCTAGCAATTTGTTCCCCAGGATGAAACGGACCAGCCCCGCAGCGTGGTTGCAGACGGAGCGCCGACGAACTGAAGAGACTATAGCACTAGAACAGAGAGATGTTGGAGGAAGAAGGAGCATAATTTGAGATAAAACTGAATGATGTATTCTCAGATTCTGGCCGCCTATATATAGGCTGGAGGAGGTGCCTATTCGGAGCGGTCGTGGCTGTTGAAAAGGCTGCGATCCTTAAACCAACAGTAGTGACCGTTGTGCGCGCGCGCCTGGAAGTGAATGGTTGCATCTGGTGACCATTCAAACGAACAGACTCATCCGATCGAAAAATAGCCGTTTTAGCGCATGCAGGCCCAAGTGGCAGTCGGTGGCCCATTTAATCACGAGACCTCAAGAGCCCCAAGGCCCAATCTTTGACATTTTAAATTTAATATGAAGACCCAAAGCCTACATTGCCACAAGTCTTCATGTCACCTTCTTCTTTTCTTTTGAATTAGTATAATGGGTTGTGATATATAAGGTGATTTGAAACAAATATCCCATGATGTGGGACTTTGTTTCAATACACACTCTTATTCTCCCTCTTTCCCACTTCCTCATTCATTCATTTCTAACAATCCCACACATGAATGAACAGTTGTTCTTAGTTTCACGAACCATTTATCGTATCGGTTAAAGTAGCACAGAGGCCTTGAACTTTCCTAGTGTTTACCTATTTGAATTACAGGCGAATCAGTAGACATAAAATGTCCTTGAACTGTAAGTCTTTTGTGTAATTCTACAATAGATAACACACGACCAATGTTTCTTATAATCCTTCGTTCTCTGTATGTGTTCATTTTTGCCTTGAACACCTGCCTGGTATCATAAGTGCTTAGAGAATTTGGCCTTATAATTCTCTTTGAAGCGGCGCCTTCGCACTTACGTAAGTGATTCTGTAAAGGGTATTCACAATTCCTCAAGTACAGACATCATTAAAAGTATCAATACTTATCCTATTTTTCCAACAAATAAGGCACTGACTTATCATAGGAATGGTTTGTGTGTAACAGTGCTGTCAAGTTTCTCTTAAACTTAGTTGTCCCTTTGAACCTAGATCTTGGGATCTCCAGTCAACTAGGTGGGGTTTCCATTAAAAAAAACTTTTATTCTATGGGCCTTAACCCCATTCCCATCGATAAGGTTTGAACTTTCTCTCTTGGCAAGCCTTTAGTTAGTGGATCCGCTATGTTATCTTTTGACCTTATGTAGTCTATAGTGATAACTCCGTTAGAGAGAAGTTGTCTAATTGTTTTATGTCTACGACGAATATGCCTAGATTTACCATTGTATAGTGTACTATTAGCTCTTCCAATTGCTGATTGACTATCACAATGTATACATATTGGAGGCACATGTTTGCTCCAATTTGGAATATCTTCAAGAAACTTCAAAGCCAGTCTGCTTCTTCTGCGGTCTTATCTAGTGCAATAAACTCTAATTCCATCGTAGATCTAGCTATACAAGTCTGTTTGGATGATTTCCATGATATTGCTCCATTTCCTAATGTGAACACATATCCACTTGTAGACTTTGTATCTTGTGATCCAGTTATCCAGTTGGCATCACTGTATCCTTCCACTGTTGAAGGGTAGTTTGTATAGTGTATACCATAGTTCTGTGTATACTTTAGGTATCCTAGAACTCTGATTATCGCTTTCCAATGATGTTTACCAGGATTGCTGGTAAATCTACTCAGCTTACTTACAGCGTATGCGATATCTGGCCTAGTGCAGTTCATAACATACATGATACTTCCTAGTATACGAGAATATTCAAGCTGGTAGATACCATCACCAGTGTTCTTTACCCAATTTTGGTTCATATCTACGGGTGATTTTGCAATAGTTATATTATATTGCTTGAATTTTTCAAGTATCTTACCGATGTAATGTGATTGGGATAATGCATATCCCTTTGGTGTTCTAAAAATTTTGACACCCAATATCACATCAGCCAGTCCTAGGTCTTTCATATCAAATCTAGAGGATAACATATTCTTTGTAGATGTTATTATGGCTTTGTTATTTCCTAGGATCAACGGTCATCAACATAAAGACAAACAATGGCATATCCTAAATGTGTGTGTTTCATGTAGACACATTTATCTGATTCATTTATTGTGAATCCATTTGATAATATAGTTTCATCAAATTTCTCATGCCATTGTTTTGGAGCTTGTTTAAGGCCATAAACCGACTTTACTAATTTGCATACTTTATTTTCCTTTCCATAGCTCAGAAACCCTTCAGGCTGCTTCATATATATATTTCTTCCTCTAGGTCACCATTCAAAAATGCAGTTTTTACATCCATTTGATGTATTTCTAAATCAAGTATGGATGCAATCATCCTAATTGATGTTATCCTCGTCACTGGTGAATATGTATCAAAATAGTCCAGCTCTTCCTTTTGTCTGAATCCTTGGACTACAAGACGAGCTTTGTACTTGTCTATTGAACCATCAGGTTTCAATTTCTTTTTAAATATCCATTTATTACCTAAGGTCTTGCATCCTTGAGGTAAATTAACTAATTCCCAGGTATGATTAGCCATAATGAATTCTATCTCATTGTTAATAGCCTCTTTCCAGAAAGGGGCATCACTGGAGGACATAGTTTGTTTGTATGTCAATGGATCATCTTCTAACATAAATGTATAGAAGTCTGGTCCAAAGGTTTTTGACGTTCTAGACCTTTTACTTCTCCTTAGTTCCTCCACTTGTTGATCAACACTCATTTGCTGAAGGTTGTCTTCAGTATCCTCAAGAGAATTGGAGATTTCATCTTCCCTTGGTCTCTTATGAGTATTACTGTCAGTGCCCTGCTTTAAAGGGAATATATGTTCGAAAAATCTTGCATTTCTCGACTCAATGATGGTATTTTCATGAATATCATCAATTTCAGATTTGTGTACTAAAAATCGATAAGCAGCACTGTTTTGTGCATATCCAATGAATACACAATCAATTGTTTTTGGTCTTATCTTGACCTTCTTTGGTTTAGGTTTCTCTACTTTGGCAAGACACCCCCACACTTTTAAGTATTTGTAGGATGCCGGTCTATTTTTCCAAAGTTCGTGAGGAGACTTGGATGTTTTCTTTCGTGGTATTTTATTTAAAATATGGTTTGCTGAAAGAATAGCTTCTCCCCAAAAGTTATCTGGCAAGCCAGAACTGATTAATAAAGCATTCATCATTTCTTTAAGAGTTCCATTTTTCCGTTCGGCTATACCGTTGGATTGAGGTGAATATGGTGCTGTAGTTTGGTGTATAATACCGTGCTCAGTGCAGAATTCCTCAAAAGGAAATTCATATTCTCCTCCTCTATCACTTCTTAAAGCTTTAATTTTCCTGTTGAGTTGATTCTCAACTTCAGCTTTATACTGTTTAAACACATCGAATGCTTCATCCTTGCTTCTAAGGAGATACACATAGCAGTACCTAGTACAATCATCAATAAACGTAATGAAATATCTTTTTCCTCTAGTTTGACACATTTTCAAATCACATACATCAGTGTGTATAAGGTCTAGAGGTTCAGTTTCTCTTTCAACATGATGAAACGAGGTTCTTGTCAATTTTGCTTCTGCACAAACTTGACATTTATAGTTGGAGTCTATGTTACATTTTGGTATACATTCTAGATTAATCATTTTTCGCAGTGTATCAAAATTAACTTGCCCTAATCTAGAATGCCATATGTTAGAAGAGTCAACAATATAAGCAGAAGATTCACTTTTATTCATATCAATGTTTGGTACAATAGTTGTTACATTTGCATTGAATAAACCATCACATACATATCCTCTTCCTACATACACTCCATTCTTTGATAATACAAACTTATCGGATACAAAGGTTAATTTGAACCCATGCTTGCCAAGCAAGGACCCTGATATCAAATTCTTGCGGATTTCTGAAACGTGAAGAACATCACTCAAAGTAAGCTCTTTTCCAGAAGTTAGTTTCAGCACAACTTTTCCCTTACCTTCGACCTTTGATGTAGATGAATTGCCCATGAAAAGTTATTCATCATCAGTTGCAGTTTTATAAGTTGTAAACATCCACTTATTAGCACATATGTGTCGAGTGACACCTGTGTCTACAAACCATTCCCTTGAATTACCAACAAGGTTGCATTCTGATATTACTGCACATAAATCCATATCAGAAATGCCATTTGTAACTTCAGCCGTATTTGCTTCTAATTTCTTCTTTTTGGGAGCGCGACATTAGACTGCTTTATGCCTCTTCTTTCCACAGTTATGGCAAGAACCCTGAAATTTCTTCTTCGACTTCTGAGGCGCATTCTCACGTTTTCTCTTGTTAGGTTTATCTGACTCAACAACATTTGCTTTGGCAGCCATATTCTGAGAGATCTTTTTCTCAGAATTTCTATTATCTTCCTCTATTCGCAGACGAACTATGAGTTCTTCCATTGTCATTTCCTTACGCTTATGCTTAAGGTAATTTTTGAAGTCCTTCCACGATGGAGGAAGTTTCTCAATGGTTGCGGCAACCTGGAAAGATTCGCTAAGTATCATCCCTTCATCATGCAGTTGACGGATGATCAGTTGTATTTCTTGAGTCTGGTTGATCACAGTCTTTGAATCTACCATTTTGAAGTCAATAAATTTGCCAATGATGAATTTCTTCATGCTTGCATCTTCAGTTTTGTACTTTCAGTCTAAGGCCGTCCAGAGTTCCTTGGATGTTGCAACAGTACAATAGACATTGTAGAGGCTATTATCCAGACCATTCAGAATATAGTTTTTACACATGAAGTCATAATTTTTCCAGAAATTTGCGGCCTCCACTTTGATTGCATCGGGTTCGAGTTCGCCAACTTCAGGAGCATCTTCGGTCAGAAACTTGGCAAGGCCTATTGTTGTTAGATAAAACAACATTTTCTGTTGCCAACGTTTGAAGTCTGTCCCATTGAACTTTTCTGGCCTTTCTCCATGAGACGGTGCTATTGTCGGAAGCAGAGGCGTTGGCTGAGTGTTTGTCACCGTCTGTGTTGGTGCAGCATTATTGTTGTTGCTATTTTGAGACATTGTCGTCTACAACAATCACTATTGTTTCAAGAATGTTATTCGCAACTACCGTAAAGCGTTACGAAACCAACTGTAACTTAAATAACAGTTACAGAATAATACAGAAGTAGTAACGGCAAAAAAACTGTCACTAATTTTGATAAATTGTAACACAAAAATGCCTGACTAGATTCATATGAAAAGTATTACCGACCAAAGAGTCCGAGTTCAGCAGAAACTGTTTCCTTGAAACAATATTGCCGCCGTATGTAGTTTCACGGGTGCTAGCAATTTGTTCCTCAGGATGAAACGGACCAGCCCCGCAGCGTGGTTGCAGACGGAGCGCCGACGAACTGAAGAGACTATAGCACTAGAACAAAGAGATGTTGGAGGAAGAAGGAACATAATTTGAGATAAAACTGAATGATCTATTCTCAGATTCTGGCCGCCTATATATAGGCTGGAGGAGGTGCCTATTCGGAGCGGTCGTGACTGTTGGAAAGGTTGCGACCCTTGAACCAACAATAGTGACCGTTGTATGCGCGCGCCTGGAAGTGAATGGTTGCATCTGGTGACCATTCAAACGAACAGACTCATCCGGTCGAAAAATAGCCGTTTTAGCGCATGCAGGCCCAAGCGGAAGTCGGTGGCCCATTTAATCACGAGACCCCAAGAGCCCTAAGGCCCAAGGCCCAATCTTTGACATTTTAAATTTAATATGAAGGCCCAAAGCCTACATTGCCACAAGTCTTCATGTCACATTCTTCTTTTCTTTTGAATTAGTATAATGGGTTGTGATATATAAGGTGATATTGAAACAAATATCCCATGATGTGGGACTTTGTTTCAATACACACTCTTATTCTCCCTCTTCCCCACTTCCTCATTCATTCATTTCTAACAGGCGTCCCTATGATTCGGGAGGTGGAGGAGTAACCGAGTTAATTCAGTAGCTAAACCGACCTCAGTTACTTGATATGTTCTTTCTTCCTTCTGTAACATACTCTGCTTTTAAGCTTCGAGCTCTAAAGTGCAAATGCATGATTCAACTATTTACTATATTAACAGTTTTTGTTTTAAACATACTTGGCAGTAAACCATCCCTATATGCTAAGATGACAAATAATTGCAAAACTACAAAAATTTCACCCTAGCCACCTCTGCTTGTCTATATCACCTCCACTCTCGACAAGTATATTCTGAATTTTTACAAATGGAGTTGATCCACGTGCATTTTATTATTGTGAATATATCAGTTTTGATGGATATTTAAATAAGTATATATGTCATTGTGTTACAGGTAATGTCTTATATTTTATACCATAAATTTACCTACATAAATATGGCAAGTTTACATACATAAAGAGAATGGAGCTGCTTTGTAAAAGCTTGCTCTTGAATTGAAATGTTTGACGGTATGCTCAATGAAGCATATTTATGACGGAGTCCATCATTTCCTCCTATAGTTTCTCATCTCTTACTTATTCATAGCATATGTTACGGTTACTCACATATTATCTTTCTATCTAAGTAAATTGTTTTGTTTTATATCTTCACTCAAATGCAATACAATTATTTTCTAAGCTAACCAAACAACTTCATATTGAACTTTATCGAACTACTTCATATTGTTCTGTTTATTATTATGGCTGAAATACAAAGATAGAAACGACGCGAGAGCCAACATTCTAGACTAAACGTGCAAGAGAGCAAACTATTTCAAATAGAAGGTTCCAAACAAATAAAAACTTACATTTGAGTCAACTAGGTATTTATTTTATAGTTACAATTTTGCCTACAACCTGAATACCTCTAATTCGAAGTTAAAATTTTAGAGGATCAAGTATGCAAATAACATAATTCTCTGTGTTATATATGTTTAATTTCGTGATTGAATGTATTATGTGTAATAACAAACCTTGCCAAGTGCCCAATCTGTAGAGTCGAAGTATGGACGCTCATTGTCCAGATCATTATATGAGCATACACTAGTTGAATGCAATGTGGCAAAATTATCTGTTAATTTTTATGTAAACATAATTAACAAAAGGAAACCTGCCTTTGAGAACATAATCTATATATAATGAGAATACCCTCGTTTGAAGCTTTGGAAATTACGTTAATACCCTTCCTATACATTAATTAAAAATAAAGCAACAGGAGGATAGTTTTGTCCTTACTAAAACTAATGCAGTTTTTCTTTTATATGTCCAATCAAACATGCCATACATATTGGTGTCTCTTAATGATGTGACATTCTCTTCTAATTTTTTTATTATAGTTGTCAAGGTGTTACATCATCATTTTCTTAACTTAATTAATTACACTTAACCCTAATTAAATTACTAATCTATGTTTATAACATTGCATATGTTTGAATATATATACATATACACATACAAATGTGTACACAACATTTCAAATAACTTTTATATAATGAAATGTCGAAAATTTGAAAAACGGTTTCTAGTTCCATTTTCTGTTTTTCATCGAACTATATATTTTTGTAAACAAATTTTAAAAACTATTTAACTATTTTTATTTATTATTAAAAAGATTTTTAGTTTCATTATAAAACCTTTCATTTGAATATTTAAAATTAATTAAATATTCGCAAATCAAAGCAGTGAAATTCCGGGTCGTTTTATTGCAATTTGATTTTTATTCATTTATTATATTTGAACCATTTGATTTTTTTAGAAAAATGTGTGATCCTCTACTAAAAGAGGAGAGCATACATGAAACTATATATATAACTCATAATAAGGCGCTGCCAACATGCCTGGCAGGTGACAAATCTATGAGCAAGTAAAAAGGTAAAAAACAGGTACCCCTATAATGAGCTCTAACAAAGCCACCGTCCATTACACCATAATACCGAGCTCCGGCATGGCCACCGCCCAATAGCAAGGTGTTGGAAGTATCTGGAAAAAATGAATAGTCTCAAAAGCCAAAGATGGTAGAAGCTAGCATCGTTTATAGGGAAAGCTCTGTAAAGCTACCTCGGAAGGTAATAGCTAATCTGGAGAAGATAATGATCCAATAAGTAGAGCTCCACTCTAAAGTCTCCGTATAACTGAGAGTAGCGCCTGACACAATCAGCAATCCTGGAAATGGCTATCCTGCACACCTGTAAAGAGACACAAGCTATCCTGCACACCTGTAAGAGACACTGATAACCTATCTATCACAAACATGTAATGAAAACTAGGCAAATAGGTAGAGTGAATCACATATATGTATATAAATAAAATTTATATACATATATGCATATATAAAATCTAATGTGATAAAATAAAGCAAAAATAATCTAGTATTAAGACTAACTGTTCTAAAAAGAAGGGGTAATATGGTTTATACTGAATAAAATTAACGAAACTATAAACAAGAACAATAATAATTTGATTAAAAATGAAAGACCTTTCTAGAAATAACTTTGTGGACCTTCAATTAAAAGAAAATTATGGTACACTGAGGGATCATCGTTTATATTTGAAGAGATATTAATACTATTATTATTAATGTCAAAATTATTATTATTTTGTTTGAATATGTTAATCTTATTACAAACATTGTTAAGATATTCCTTAAAAAAATTGTTTTTGGCTAATTTATATTTAGGATTTGAAACACAATTAAAACAAAAAATGAAATTATAAATATCAATTTATTAAAGTGATTATTACTACTGTTAAAAACTCTCAGATTTCTTGCAAACCAAATGTACCAATAATTAAGCTATAGTTAATAAAGTATCAAGCAAATATCTATTATCCTTTTTGAACCTAAATCTAAAAGTGTTCCAATAGAAAAAACAATCAGTAATTCTAGTACTAATATTAAAGTCAAAAATTTTAAGGGTATTCGTAAGAATAAAATAAGTATCCATACAATCATAGTAAATATGATTGATATCCTCAAGACGCATATTACAAAAATAACATTTATTATTAATGTGAACATTTTCTTTTTTAATCTATTGTATTTAATTTACCATGCACAATTAGCCACGTGTGGATTTTCGATTTTGGAGGAGCGTTAGATTTTCCAAATAAATTTAAAAAAATTATTAGTTACACCTAAAAAATTGATAAATCTATAAAAAGAATTAGACGAGTATTTCTTAGTCTTATCATATTCCCAACTAATATAATCTGTAACGATCTCGATTTTTGAGTCAAATTTAATTGGTAATTAAATTGAATTTTAGGATTAAATTATTAATTAATCTGTCCAAATTTAATAAGATATTTTTATATAAATTAATTTTAAATTGAATTGTGAGTTTGAAATTCAAGAATAGATAAATTGGACTTTAGACTATATTTTAAAGTTAATAAGAAATTGTTTTCTAATTTTAATATATATAATATGTTTCTTGGAAGTTATGATTTAAATTCAGTATAATTTAAATTTCTAAAAAGCCATTTAAAGAGTAAATTCTAATATACATATATGTATATATATTTGTTTATTTGTATAAATATATATTTATTTAAAGATATAATAGTATGAAAATCAATAAAAGAATTTAATATTTTCTTTTAAAATTATATATACATATGGAAATACATTTTTTTAAATTTAGAATAACATAAGGGTTTAAAATAAAATTAATAAATTAAATATGAGACAAGGGTTTCAACATAAAAATATACATTTGGACATTTGTAAAACATTAATGCAAACCATTAACAACTGTAAGTTTATTTTAACATATAATTACAAGTGAAAAAGAAATAAACTTTTCTTTTAAATTGAATTTAGAAAAAAAAAGGCATGCATGAGAAGGAAAAACAATAGCCAGGCTAATGTATTCTCAAAAATCTTCTCATCTCTTTCTTTCATTTTCAAAACTGAGAATTGAAACAAATAAAAACAAAGAACAAATTTGGAATTCAAACATTCTTTTGAATTCAAAAGTTAAGGCCTGGAGATCATCTCAAACCAGATCAAACAAGCAAGTTAGAAATCAAACTATAAGCAATTAAAGCCCAGTTTAAAAGCAAGGCAAAAATCAAAACCTAAAGCTATCAAGCAAAGTCTTCAACCTGGAAAACAGAATTAAATCAAAAGCATTCAAGTTTTGGTTCAAAGCAACTAAGCCAGGGATAAAGCAAAGCAAAGAAATCAAACTAAAAGAATTTCGAATTAAGTGAGCAAATCAAAGTTCAGATCAAAAATGCCAGCATTCAAACTCAAATTTGCATTTCCAAATCTCTGTTCTTCTCTGTCTTCACATGATAGGTGAGCAAAAATCATTTTAAAAAACCTTAATATATTTATATCTCAATGTTATGTGATGATCTTTGAAGCTGTGAAATGAAATATTCTTGTATGTATATGCCTGCATGTTGTAGAAATGTATGTGTATGCCGGCATATAGGAAATCAGGTTCCTGTTCTTGTTAGAGGGTTTTAGAAACTCATTTAAAAATCCAAATCTAATCCTCCAATCTCCTTTAGGCTTTAATATTTGAATGAGAAATGATTGTAAGATTGTAACATTTTATTTAAAAATAATTTTTAGTATTCAGGTTGAATATTTATTTCGAAAAATATATATAATAGTGATAATTTAAAATAAGCCCAAAAATCGAATATGTAATTTTAATATCTGATTACATAGTTGCATTTGAATTACAAAATTGTGATTTTAGGTGGAAGTCTCATGATTTTTAAGTTAATAAATCTCGAGTATGAGATAGCTGAACAGGAAACCTATTTTGACCAAATTCTGATGATCGAAATGGAGGTGGGCCTCGAGATCATGGTCGTAGCTTAGAGGTCAGTGATCATTTGAAAAATAGCGGTAGATTTTATTAGCGATCAGGGTGGTTGATTGACGTTGAGTTAGGGTCAAAATTCTAGTTTGGGTGGCTGTTGAATCAAGGGCTGGATCATCATCATAATCGCATCGAGCTGGATGGGACCGAAGCGATTAGAAGCGTGGATTTAGGATGCTGTTTTGGATGTAACGACGTGGTCTCCGATGGCCGTGGTTGGCGAGGTGAGCTGGTTTTAGTTGATCAAGATGGATTTCAGCTATTCCAAGTAACTCGATTTCGATTACCGGCGAAACGTTTAGTTTTGGGTGTTCGCGATGCTTCGTCGATGATGTGTTGGTGATCGGAATGACGATCAGGGCAACGTCAATCTTCGGTGCACGTGCATGCAAGTTCACTTGTATCTGGTCTGGATTTTGATGGGTTGGAGAAGAAGAGAGGAAACTCGGGTCTAAGCACGTGGTATTGGCCGATTTTCTTGAAGTAGATGAATGTGCGCATTGGCCTGGGTTTAAGCTCGAGTAGAACGTGATTTTGCTCGGGTTTTTGATGTGATTCAGGAAACAGTTTTAAAATTTTAAGAAATCAAGTTTTATCGAAAATAAATTATGTTAAACCAAATTTCTTTTAAATATTAGATGATTATCCTAATTTTTAAATTGTTTCAAAAGTTCTTTCAAATAAAATTGTTTTAATCAACCTAGTTTTAAAATGGTTTAAAAGTAAACATAAACTTTATTTTAAAAGTTTATTTTCTTAATAATATTAAAGGTTAGTTAATTAGGATATAAAGAATGTTTTAATGGTTAATTAATTTTTAAAGGTTAAGTTAAATTTATTTGTTAAAGGAAATTAGTTACTTGAAGTTAATTACTTAATGGTAATTAAGGTAAAATTAATTAATAATCCAAGTTTAATTAACCAAGTAATTAATGAATAATTAATTAAAAATAATTACTTAGTGAAAGTAATTAAGAATGGATAATTAATGATTAAAGATTGGTTAATCAAGTATTTAAAGGTTAATTAATTTAAAGAATAATCAATTGAGGTGATTAATCAATTAAAGTAATTTATTTGAGAATAATTAATCAATTAATTAAAGGCTAATTGATAAATGAAGGTGATTAACGAATGATTTATTAATTAAAGGCTAATTGATATACGAAGGTGATTAAGGAATGATAATTAATTAAGGTAGATAATTAAAGGTATAATTAATTAAAATTATTAATCAACGGTTTACTTACTTAATTACTTAAAGAGTAATTTGTTAATGTGATTAATTTATGGTTGATTAATTAATGTAATTAATTAAGATGGATCATTAAAGGTTGATTAAGTAATGATTTAAAGGTTAATTAAATTGTAATTGAAGGGTAATTAATTTGTAATGATAATTAATTAATGTAATTAATCAAAGATTAATTAGTTTTGGGTAATTAATTAAATAATAATAATAATTAATTAAGAGTTAATTAATAAATAAGTAAATTAAGATTAATTAAGGATAATTAATTAAGGACTAATTAAGTAATGTAATGTAATTAAGGATAATTAATTAAAGAATAATGAAGGGTTAATTATTTAATGATTAGAGATTTATTCATTCATTAATTAAGGTTAATTAATTAACAATTTAAAATTAACTAATTATTTAAGATTAATTAATTAAAATAATTTGTTATTGATGTTAATTAACCTGGATTAGTGATTAATTGGTTTTAATTAAACGGATGATTAATTAATCTTCCTTATGGATTACTGTATTCTATTGAATGCTGTGAATTGTTTCATATGTCTACTGTGTGGTGCTTTGTGATATGGATTGTTTTAATTCAAGCTGTGACGAATGTAATTTATTTTTGATGAATGTATATTATTTATTTATCTGTGAATCTGTGTATGGAAGATGAGCATTATAGAGATATATCGCTTATCTATAGTTAATGTGATTGAATTTGTACTGATTGATGATGTTACACTTTTATTGTGTAAAATCCCTGGATCACACTTATACACACACAAATATGGATTACACGAGGAAATTGGTTAAGTCACAGATATTTGAAATTGTTTAAAAATTGAATTTTTGAATTCAAATAGTTTTGAAAATGGAATTGGTTTAAATATGAAAAGTTTTTGAAAGGGAGTTTTCAAAAATGAAAGTTATTTTGAATAACTTGATAAATTATTAAAATTTAAATAATTTGATTTGAATTTGAATTCATGACTTGAAATTGAACTCTCTGTTTGGAAATTATGGTTTAAAAAGGTTGTACAAATTATAAATGTGTTTTAAAACCATTTTTAAAGCATTGTTTTCGAGAATTTGAATTTAACCCAAGATTTAGAATTGAAGGGCTTTAACTCATGAAAATGTAATCGGACTTTTCCAAAACGAAAGCTATTTGTTTTTAAATAAAAATAGCTTTCATATAAAGAAAGGATTTCCAATTTGTGTTGAAAGATTTCAAGTTTGAAATGAAATTAAAATAGTTTTGAAAGCTATGAATTAATCTTTGTGAAAAATGGTGGAACCTTGTTTTGAAATCGAAGAGGATCTTAAAGGTATATCCTTTGTATAAAAGATTTGAAATGAAATTGTATTGAAAGCTATAAAGGAATCTTTGTGAAACATTTTTTTCAAACAAAGGAGGACCTCAAAGATAGATCTTTTGTTTAAAAACTGTGAATCTTTGTGAAAAATGGGTGAACTTTGTGAAGTGAATCTTTTTATTTAAAGACTTAAAAATGGTAATTTGTTTAACCATTTGAAAGAAAAGTTTTGGGTAACAAGTGTGACTTAACTGAAATTCCAATATCCATATGTTTTTAAAATATTGCGCTTACTATTCGGTTTGGCCGGGAGAGGGCTTTGTGTCATATAACCCATTCCGAATAGTGATACGACGAAATGGATTGCATTTGAAGACCGGTGGTGAAGAGCGGGTGTCTTCAAGAACGATAGGATAACCCGTCGAGTGACTCTGCACTGAGTTGCTCCAGTATAGAGATCTCCATATGTAACAGGGAGTCCGATCGGGATTGTGGATACCTGGATTGCAAGGGATTCTTCCTTTATTGGACGAAGTGCCTTCGGTTCCGTTCAAACCCAGAACGGACTTGTATGGTTGTATGTCTGACATTACACTTTGAGATATAAAACCGATCTCTATCAAATACATTTCTGTTTGGTGGCGGAGAATTTATTCTCTTAGCTTAACACCCTTCTCTGAGACGTACAAGCTCAGAGGTTACGTAATTGATAGTTATCAGTGATATACTCCCAATTTGAAAGTGTGGCATGCTGAGTGCTGCTGTGTGTTGTTGATCATTTGTTAATCAATTGTTGATCAAAGCATGGGTTTTGTGTAAGCGTAGCTTTATGGACGAGATTGCATCAGGACCTCACACCCCAGAAATGGTTGAAACAGGAAAGATGCAGCAAGGTTATGAGGGTCATGCCCTGTAGGGTGTGTCATTCCCTTCTGGAAAAGGGTGGTATCATGGTATGGAGCCCAGATACTTAACTCCTGTGGTCACTGCAAATCTATTACTCTGTGATTTCTTTGTGGTTGTTGGTGTATAGGTACCTCGGATAAAGGTCACAAACGACCGGGGGATGGCATGCTCGAGTAGTACTTACCTAGTTATAGAGGTAACCCGACCTTGTGTTGGTAGAGAGCCGGGTAGGTTCTCGGGACGTCCCCCCGAAGGCATACCCATGTGGCAGTAGGAAGTTTCTTAGCTTGACCATTTATTGGAAATCCAATCACCAATACTTGCCTTGTATGGTTTTAGTTGTAGAATCTGCAATTTACTTATGGTGGTCATCACTGTTTAGATGGTAACTATATTAGGCATAGTTCAAAATGTCTATGCTGGCTAAGATTAATATTATACTTGCAAATGTTTTCCACCATGCACTAATAATAATATCAAATGGTTTTCGTGTAACAAACATATTTGACTATCATAAGGAGAAATCTTCTCCAATTCTGCATTTGCATTGTGTGTGCGGCGGGAGGCCTTATGGTAGTTTCATTTTTCAGAAAGCATTATGGGTTTCTTTCAAATCTTTTGTTTTGCTTTTGATAAAGATAAACTGTTTTTGTTTACTCATACCAGTCGCATGACTGACCTGGAGTTCATTGTTCAGCTCCTAAACTTTGGGGCCCATAACTTTCCACACGAGCAGTCTAGAGTTGGGTTTTTTCAGAAAATCAAATAGTAGGCGTAGAATTCGATAGCGTCCAGTCTTTGGATTTGGCGATAGCAATTGTTCACTTGGATCAGACTTGCTTAAGTCCAACTTGATTGTGGTTCGAGCTAGCTTTGGATTGGAGCATTTGATATGGAGATGCAAATGTTGGAGTTCTCTCTTAGAAGTTCAAGTTAGTTCATATTCAGCCATCCGCTGCTGGTGTTTTGTATTCCGCTGTAGCATTATATATTATGCCTTCATATATTTGGGTGATCAGTGTTGTATCATATTTGGATATTGTATTCATTGGAGATATATGTTATTATCTTTTTCTTCTGCTGTATTGTTATACTTAATGTGTTATAAGCTCCGGCGAACCAGATTCGACATTTGAATCTGCGACATTTGAATATAGGTGATATATTCGGTGCCGATTTTAGAAGGTCGAGTCAGAATCCTTTCATTTGGTATCAGAGCTGAAGGTTGAAACTTTAGCTCAGGAGTATAACACATTAGGTAGCTCATTAGAGATAGGGTGAAGCATACCCTAAAATGAGTATCCCTAAGATATCTATCTGTAGGCCTCAGTAAATTGTCTTACTATTCACTGATAGTAAGTATGAGTGCAAGAAGAGGACGAGATAGGAGACAGGAGAGCACCACTACAAATGATCAATAACCTGCAATAGCGGAAACAACTTTTCTCCTCAATCTCCTTTGATCCGGTTTCAAATTCTTTTGATTGCTTCGTGGCAACTCAAGGGAGAAGCTTTGGTATGATGGTGGCCCTGCGAATCGTATAAATAAGTTCTTATATCATATTCTCGTTATCAGGTTTTCGTTTTAAACTCTAATGATTTTGAAAATTCATTTGGAATAAATTGGTTAACAAATATAAGGCTAAATTTGAATTGTATCAATAAAACGATTTAGATTAAAACCAAATTTGAAATTCTATTGTAATTTCTTGTATGGATCAAGGTCCGAAGAGGGACAAGTTGATATATACTTTGGGATATTTCAACGTGGATTGAGTATCCATTATTTGTTCTGTTGGGTCCAGATATATTCTACGAGTGGTTAGTTATCCCTACAAACTAACCAGTGCCTTGCATTTCGTAGATCTGGATGACCCGAGTATCTTGTAAAGTGTTAAATAGATTCGTTCTTGTATCTATTGTTGATATTCTAATTTGGTAAACCAAATGCAGAATAGTTATTCAGCTTGATCTAGTAATTCATCTCTCTATATTCTTTTGTTGTCTCCCCATCTTGCAAATTTCGAGGACGAAATTTTCTAAGAGGGGAAATCTGTAACGATCCCCATTTTTGAGTCAAATTTAACTGGTAATTAAATTGAATTTTAGGATTAAATTATAAATTTATCCGCTTTTTCCAAATTTAATAAGGTATTTGTATATAAATTAATTTTAAATCGAATTGTGAGTTTGAAATTCAAGAATAAATAAATTGGACTTAAGACTATATTTAAAGTTAATAAGAAATTGTTTTCTAATTTTAATATATATAATATGTATTTGGAAGTTATGATTTAAATTCAATATAATTTAAATTTCTAAAAAGCCATTTAAAGAATAAATTCTAATATACATATATGTATACATGTTTTTTTATTTGTATAAATGAATATTTATTTAAAGACACAATAGTTTGAAAATGAATAAAAGAATTTAATATTTTCTTTTAAAATTATATATACATAAGGAAATACATTTTTTTTAATTTAGAATAACATAAGGGTTTAAAATAAAATTTATAAATTAAATATGAGACAAGGATTTCAACATAAAAATACACATTTAGACATTTGTAAAACATTAATACAAACCGTTAACAAGTGTAAGTTTATTTTAACATATAATTACAAGTGGCAAAGAAATAAACTTTTCTTTTAAATTGAATTTAGAAGAAAAGGCATGCATGAGAAGGAAAAATAATAGCCAGGCTAATGTATTCTCAAAAATCTTCTCATCTCTTTCTTTCATTTTCAAAACTGACAATTGAAACAAATAAAAACAAAGAACAAATCTGGAATCCAAACATTCTTTTGAATTCAAAAGTTAAGGCCTTGAGATCATCTCCAACCAGATCTAACAAGCAAGTTAGAAATCAAACTATAAGCAATCAAAGCACAGTTCAAAAGCAAGGAAAAAATCAAAACCTGAAGCTATCAAGCAAAGTCTTCAACCTGGAAAAACAGAACTAAATCAAAAGCATTCAAGTTTTGGTTCAAAGAAACTAATCCAGGGATAAAGCAAAGCAAAGAAATCAAACTAAAAGCATTTCAAATTAAGTGAGCAAATCAAAGTTCAGATCAAAAATGCCAGCATTCAAACTCAAATTTGCATTTCGAAATCTCTGTTCTTCTCTGTCTTCACATGACAGGTGAGCAAACATCATTTTAAAAAATCTTAATATGTTTATATCTCAGTGTTATGTGATGATATTTGAAGCTGTGAAATGAAATATGCTTATATGTATATGCCTGCATGTTGTAGAAATGTATGTGTATGCCTGCATATAGGAAATCAGGTTCCTGTTCTTGTTACAGGGTTTTAGAAACTCATTTAAAAATCCAAATCTAATCCTCCAATCTCCTTTAGGCTTTGATATTTGAATGAGAAATGATTGTAAGATTGTAACATTTTATTTAAAAATAATTTTTAGTATTTAAGTTGAATATTTATTTCGAAAAATATATATAATAGTGATAATTTAAAATAAGCCCAAAAATCGAATATGTTAATTTTAAAATCTGATTACATAGTCGCGTTTGAATTGGAAAATGGTGATTTTAGGTGGAAGTCTCATGATGTTTAAGTTAATAAATCTCGAGCATGAGTTAGTTGAACAGGAAACCTATTTTTACCAAATTCTGATGATCGAAATGGAGGTGGGCCTTGGGATCATGGCTGTAGCTAGCTTAGAGGTCAGTGATCATTAGAAAAATAGCGGTAGATTTTATTAGCGATCAGGGTGGCTGATTGATGTTGAGTTAGGGTTAAAAGTCTAGTTTGGGTGACTGTTGAATCTGGGACTGGATCATCATCACAGTCGCATCAAGCTGGATGGGACCGAAGAGATTAGAAGCGTGGATGTAGGATGCTGTTTTGGACGTGACGGTGTGGTCTCCGATGGCCGGGGGTTGGCGAGGTGAGCTGGTTTTAGTCGATCAAGTTGGGTTTCAGCTATGCCGAGTAACTCGGTTTCGATTGCCGGCGAAACATTTGGTTTTGGGTGTTCACGATGCTTGGGGATGTCGTCGATGATGTGTTGGTGATCGAAATGACGATCAGGGTGACGTCGATCTTTGGTGCATGTGCACGCACATTCACTTGTTTCTGGTCTGGATTTTGATGGGTTGGAGAAGGAGAGAGGAAACTCGGGTCCAAGCATGTGATATTGGTCGATTTTTTCGAAGCAGATGAAAGTGCGCGTTGGCCTGGGTTTAAGCTCGAGTAGAACATGATTTTGCTTGGGTTTTTGATGTGGTTTAGGAAACAGTTTTAAAATTTTAGGAAAATCAAGTTTTATCGAAAATAAATTATGTTAAACCAAATTTCTTTTAAATATTAGATTATTATCCCAGTTTTTAAATTGTTTCAGAAGTTCTGTCAAATAAAATTGTTTTAATTAACCTAGTTTTAAAAATAAACACAAACTTTATTTTGAAAGTTTATTTTCTTAATAATACTAAAGGTTAGTTAATTAGCATATAAAGAATGTTTTAATGGTTAATTAATTTGTAAAGGTTAAGTTAAATTTATTTGTTAAAGGAAATTAGTTACTTGAAGTCAATTACTTAATAATAATTAAGGTAAAATTAATTAATAATTCAAGTTTAATTAATCAAATAATTAATGAATAATTAATTAAAAATAATTACTTAGTGGAAGTAATTAAGAATGGATAATTAATGATTAAAGTTTGATTAATCAAGTACTTAAAGATTCATTAATTTAAAGAATAACTAATTAAGGTGATTAACCAATTAAAGCAATTTATTTGAGAATAATTATTTAATTAATTAAAGGCTAATCGATAAATGAAGGTGATTAAGGAATGATTTCTTAATTAAAGGCTAATTGATAAATGAAGGTGGTTAAGGAATGATTTATTAATTAAAGGCTAATTGATAAATGAAGGTGATTAAGGAATGATAATTAATTAAGGTAGATAATTAAAGGTATAATTAATTAAAATTATTAATGAAAGGTTTACTTACTTAATTACTTAAAGAGTAATTTGTTAATGTGATTAATTTATGGTTAATTAATTAATGTAATTAATTAAGATGGATAATTAAAGGTTGATTAAGTAATGATTTAAAGGTTAATTAAATTGTAATTGAAGGGTAATTAATTTGTAATGATAATTAATTAATGTAATTAATCAAAGATTAATTAGTTTTAGGTAATTAATTAAATAATAATAATTAATTAATAGTTAATTAATTAATAAGATTAATCAAGATTAATTAAGGATAATTAATTAAGGACTAATTAAGTAATGTAATTAATTAAGGATAATTAATTAAAGAATAATTAAGGGTTAATTATTTAATGATTACAGATTTATTCATTAATTAATTAAGGTTAATTAATTAATAATTTAAAATTAAGTAATTATTTAAGGTTAATTAATTAAAATAATTTTTTATTAATGTTAATTAACCTGAACTAGTGATTAATCTGGTTTCAATTAATCAGATGATCAGTTATCTTCCTTATGGATGACTGTATTTTATTGAATGTTGTGAATTGTTTGATATCTCTACTGTGTGGTGCTTTGCGATATGAATTGTTTTAATTCAAACAGTGATGAATGTAATTTATTTTTGATGAATGTATATTATTTATTTGTCTGTGAATATGTGTATGGAAGACAAGCGTTATAAAGATATACCGCTTATCTATAGTTAATGTGATTGAATCTGTGCTGATTGATGATGTTGCACTTTTATTGTGTAAAACCCCTGGACCACACTTATACACACACAAATATGGATTGCACGAGGAAATTGGTTAAGTCACAGATTTTTTGAAATTGTTTTAAAAATTAAATTTTTGAATTCAAATAGTTTTGAAATGGAATTGGGTTAAATATGAAGATTTTTTGAAAGGGAGTTTTCAAAAATGAAAGTTATTTTGAATAACTTGATAAAGTTTTAAAATTTAAATATTTTGATTTGAATTTGAATTCATGATCTGAAATTGAATTCTCTGTTTGGAAATTATGGTTTAAAAAGGTTGTACAAATTATAAATGTGTTTTAAAACCATTTTAAAGCATTGTTTTTGGGAATTTGAATTTAACCCAAGATTTAGAATTGAAGGGCTTTAACTCGTGAAAATGTAATCGGATTTTTCCGAAACGAATCTATTTGTTTTTAAATAAAAATAGCTTTTATATAAAGAAAGGATTTCCAATTTGTCTTGAAAGATTTCAAGTTTGAAATAAAATTAAAATAGTTTAGAAAGCTATGAATTAATCTTTGTGAAAAATGATTGAACCTTGTTTTGAAATCGAAGAGGATCTTAAAGGTATATCCTTTGTATAAAAGATTTGAAATGAAATTGTCTTGAAAGCTATAAAGGAATCTTTGTGAAATATTTGTGAAACTTTTTTTTTTCAAACAAAGGAGTATCTCAAAGATAGATCTTTCGTTTAAAAACTGTGAATCTTTTTGAAAAATGGGTGAACTTTGTGAAGTGAATCTTTTTATTTAAAGACTTAAAATTGGTAATTTGTTAACCATTTGAAAGAAAAGTTTTGGGTAACAAGTGTGGCTTAACTGAAATCCCAATATCCATATGTTTCTAAAATATTGCGCTCACTATTCGGAGAGGACTTTGTGTCATATAACCCATTCTGAATAGTGATACGACGAAATAGATTGCATTTGAAGACCGGTGGTGAAGACCGGGTGTCTTTAAGAACGATAGGATAACCTGTCGAATGACTCTGCACTGAGTTTCTCCGGTATAGAGATCTCTATATGTGATGTGGAGTCCGATCAGGATTGTGGATACCCGGATTGCAAGGGCTTCTTCCTTTATTGGATGAAGTGCCTTCGGTTCCGTTCAAACCCGGCACGGACTTGTATGGTTGTATGTTAGACATTACACTTTGAGATACAAAACTGATCTCTATCAAATACATTTCTGTTTGGTGGCGGAGAATTTATTCTCTTAGCTTAACACCCTTTTCTAAGACGTACGAGCTTAGAGGTTATGTAGTTGATAGTTATCAGTGTTATACTCCCAATTTGGTAGTGTGGCATGCTAAGTGCTGCTATGTGTTGTTGATCATTTGTTGATCAAAGCATGGCTTTTGTGTAAAGCGTAGCTTTGTGATTGAGTCTGCATCAGGACCTTAGACCCCAGAAATGGTCGAAACAGGAAAGATGCGGCAAGGTTATGAGGGTCGCGCCCTTTCGGGTGTGTATTTCCCTTCTGGAAAAGGGTGGTATCATGGTATGGAGCCCAGATACTTAACTCATGTGGTTATTGAAAATTTTTTACTTTGCGATTGCTTTGTGGTTGTTGATGTAGAGGTACCTCAGATAAAGGTCGAAAACGACCGGGGGATGGCATGCTCGGGTAGTAGTTACCTAGTTACAGAGGTAACCCGGCCTTGTGTTGGCAGAGAGCCGGGTAGGTTCTTGGGACGTCCCTCCAGAGGCGTACCCATGTGGCAGTAGAAAGTTACTTAGCCTGATCGTTTGTTGGAAATCCAATCACCAATACGTGCCTTGTACGGTTTTAGTTGTAGAACCTGCCATTTACTTATGGTGGTCACAACTATTTAGATGGTAGCTATAGTAGGCATAGTTTGAAATTTTTATACTGGCTAAGATTAATATTATACTTGCAAATGTTTTCCATTATTCACTAATAATAATATCAAATGGTTTTCGCGTATCTAGCATATTTGACTATCATAAGGAGAAATCTCCTCTAATTCGCGTTTGCATTGTGTGTGCGGCGGGAGACCTTATGGTAGTTTCATTTTCCAAAAAGCATTACGGATTTCTTTTAAATCTTTTGTTTTGCTTTTGATAAAGATAAATTGTTTTTGTTTGCTCATACCAGTCCCATGGCTGACCTGGAGTTTATTATTCCGTTCCTAAACTCTAGGTGCCCACAATTTTCCACACGGGCAGTCTAGAGTTGGGTTTTTCAGAAAATCAAATAGTAGGCATAAAACTCGATAGTGTCCCCGTCTTTGGATTTCGCGATAGCAATTGTTCACTTGGTTCGGACTTGCTTAAGTCCAACTTGATAGGGTTCAAGCTAGCTTTGGATTGGTGCATTTGATACGGAGATGCAAATGTTGGAGTTCTCTCTTAGAAGTTCAAATTATACCATATTCAGCCGTTGTTCCGCTGTTGGTGTTTTGTATTCCGCTGTAGCATTGTATATTATGCTCTGGTATATTTGGGTGATCAGTGTTGTATCATATTTGGATATTTTAATCATTGGAGACATATGTTATTATTGTTTTCTTCTGCTGTGTTGTTATACTTAATGTGTTATAAGCTATGGCGAACCAGAATCGACGTTTGAATCTGCAGCATTTGAATATAGGTGATATATTTGGTGCCGATTTTCGAAGGTCGAGTTAGGATCGTTTCATAATCATTATCATTAACAATATTATAAAGATTTAATCTAGTGTAAAGCAAATTAAGCTGCCTAAGGGTTGAACCTACTAGAATTCTGTTAAAATTAAAATTCCAAGGAGGGTCATTTTTAGGATCAAAAACTTCTGAAATAAAAGCATATTTAAAGTTACAAATATCATATAATTCATTAAACTCAATCCTAAGAGGGGTAGCAGAAATCCAATTATCATGCCAAAAAGAGGAATTACTACCTGAATGAACAATAATGTTAATGCCTAAATTAAAAATCACATTACATTTTAAGATTGATTTCCAAAAATAGGACTGCTTACGAGAAACCGATAGACTAATTTGATAAAGATTATTACTACCATTATAGTAATATTTAGAAATAATTTCTTTCCAAGTGGCATTATCTTTTGTGTCTCTAAATTTCCATAACTATTGACCTAGTAGAGACAAATTCATATTACGAAAATTAGTGACTCCTAAACTACCATCCTGTTTAGACTTACAAGCAGTTTCCCAGTTTACTAAACATTTTATGCAACTGTTCGAATTTTCACCACTCCAAAGGTGATCTCTTCTACTTTTGTCTATTTTGTTTATCACCCAATCAGGAAAAATATGCATAGACATCCAATAAATCGAAAGAGCTGATAAAACAGAATTGATTAGAACTAGTCTACCTGCTCTAGATGAAAGTCTCACATTCCAATTAGAGATCCTATTTTTGATTTTATCTATGATTATTAACCAATCATCGTGTTTTAATTTAGTAGGTCTAATCACAAAACCAAGATAATCGAAAGGAAAATTCCTAGCAACTAAATTTTCATCCTTTTCAAGATCATTTAAAACTAAAACAGAAATTTTATCAAAATTTATTTTTAAACCCGATAAAAGCTCAAAACTATATAGAATAAACTTAAGAGCAATTATGTGTCTAGGTAGATGAGAAGCAAAAAGCAAGGTATCATCTACAAATTGTAGGACTAATAAACCGTTACGCAATATATCATTACCTATGTTTCCCAGCAAACCGTTTTCAACTGCATTTTTAATAATCTTAGCAAAAACATCTGCAGCTAAGTTAAACAAAAGAGGTGATAAAGGGTCCCCTTATCTAAGACCTCTCTTAGATTGAATTTTATTGCCTAATATACCATTTACTATAATACTAGAATTACCAGTTCTAAACAAATTCATAATTCAGTTAATCCATCTATTACTAAAGCCTCTAGCAAGAAAAATATCTACATGGAAATCCCAATCAGCTGAATCAAAAGCTTTTGCGAAGTCTAATTTTAAAATAGCACAAGTAATATTATTCTTACAACAATGATTTATATATTCTTGAACAACTGCCACACCATCAGTGATATTTCTCCCTTTAATGAAAGAAGATTTTGGATAGTCAATTAGGTCATTCATTCTTATACTAAGTATATTAGCTAAAACTTTTGAAATAATTTTAACGAAGCAGTTAATCAATGAAATAGGTCTAAAATCTTTTAGGTTATTAGCACCTACTTTTGTATGTAATAAAATTACATTTGCAAAATTAAATCTACCTAATTGTAAATTTCCATTATGAAAATTATTAAACAAACTAATTAAGTCAAATTTTAAAACTTCCTAAAATGTTTTATAGAAGAAAATTGGGAATCCATCCGGACCTGGGGCTCTTTGGTCAACTAATTCAACATTGTTAACTAAAATAGAATTAATCGTATTACTATGTTTTCTACCATTGGCGATATTGTGAAAAAATTTGTTACTATTGTCACCTTCATTAATCCACTGAATTCTAGATCTTTGCTTCCACATAACTCCATCCTTTTCAGGAATAAGTTAAGTTTTTCTTTTAAATTAGTAAGAATGTTCCTCTCACCTAGATTTAGATGTCTAGTTTCTCTATCTTATTTAGTTTAAGCATCTCGTAAAGAATATTTTCTTTTTTAATTTTAATATTGCCAAAAATATATTTATTCCAATTTTTAAGTGAATTCCCAATTTCTCTAAGTTTTGAAACAAATGTCTTAGCTGAATTATCACTATATTTAATATTATACGAACTCATAGACAACCATTTGTTAATTACTAAATAGATAAACTTGGTTCTAGTAACCACATTTTTTCAAATTTGAAAGATCTACCAATAACTCTATGTTGATCACAGAGAGAATAATGGGACAATGGTTTGAAAATGTGTAAGGCAAACCAGACACTCTACATAACGAAAAACCAATCTAATAGGGCCATAGAGGGAGGTTCTCTATTATTACTCCAAGTAAGTTTTCTATTAGAAAGAGGAATTTCAATCAAATTAGAATTAATAATAAATTGGTCAAATTCCTCCATAGCGGTATAGTCTCCCTCTCGAGGAGTTCGCTCTCCTATAAAGCGAGTAACGTTAAAGTCTCCCTCCAATATCCAAGATCCTGGTGCTAAAGATCTAAATTCCAGGCATTCATTCCAAAGAATCCGACGATCTATTTTTGAATTAGGCCCATTAACATTAGAAATATTTAAAAAAGAATTGTCAGTAAGATTAATTGGAATAATGTGTAAAGAGTACTGTTTGTAAATACATTGGAGTAATTTAAAGTAATTATCCCTCTAACCAATCAATAAACCCCCAGAAGAACCCACAGAAGGTTAAAAAACCCATTTTCTAAAATAATAACTACCTAATCTTCTATAAAAGCAAATATCCGGACATTCAATTTAGTCTCTTCAAGAAGAGAAATGTCACTAGAATAGTCTTTAAAGAAAACTCTAACCTTATCACATTTATTTAACTCATTCAAACCTCTAATATTCCAACTAGTGATCCTCATAAACCAGTGGACCTAGCCCTATCTAGTTCCTCGCTTCTAATATACTCACGATCTACCTCAATATCAGAAAATATGAAAGCAGTATCATTAGCTAATTGACTAAACTCGGAAAAAGAAAAATTACCTAAAGCGTAAGATGAATAAGTACTACCCAAACTAGAATGCGACCCTGAGCCTGAATTCATAGCACCGCTCACGATACTCGAATCAGAAAACTTACCCGTGGACTGTGGATGGCTATAACGAAGCCTAACATACGACGAACCGATCCGTTAGATGCGATGGCCTTCCTATGTCTACCTCTTTTCGATGAAATAGTGAAAGGTGACGATTTGCTACCAGATTCCCCAAGTAGAACTTCTGAAAGAAGACCAGACTTCCCCTTGGACATCAAAACATTATTTGCTGTTTCCAATGATTCATCATCTACAGTATCATTTCCAGCTACATTAACTAGCTCGCACTTTGAATATGTGCAGAATCTCTATCACCCCAATTCCTTACTAAAACACTCGCACCCACTTCAGTAGCCAAACCAATGGTAAAAGCCTCAACACCAATTGAATTCACAACATAGGTCTCAACAACTTCTCCAGATTTATCAAAAACAACACCATCAGAAGAAGTACAGGAATTAACGTTTAATGCCAATTTCTCAGACAAAATTCAAATAAGTTATCAACAAAAACATAATCTTCCAATGCAGGGCCTTCATCTTCTTCACTCAACTGAACAGATTGCCTAGTCCAGTCACCTAAGTCGCCAATTTGTAAGAAATAATTATCACCGGAACAAGCTTGATCATCAATGACAAGAGAATCGCCAAGCTCTTCCAGAATCACACCATCCCATATGCCAGATTCCAACATACCATTATGATCATTGAATTCAACTATGTATGAAATATTAGTCTTTGATATTTTCGACCAAAAATCAGAACATTTATTTGACATATATAACCGATCAACATCTAATTGAGCAGCAGGATCACTATAATCATCTGACTTAGAATTCTGGCAATCAAGATCATATTCTAACCAAAATTCACTAAAGAAATAACCGTCCTTAGATTGTTCGTGTAACGACCGGTGAATTTCGTGGATTTAATTTTGTTAAATTAATAAGTTTTGTAATTAAATTTAGTAGAAATAAAAACTTTATAAACAAATATTGAAATGAACGCTAAATTAAAATATATAAATGGTGACTTAAACCTATTTACTAGCAATTTGAATAAATTTCAATAAATGAAATAGCGTAAGTACTATATTTGGATATAATTTGAATATGAAGAATATAGGGTAGATATTGAATGAGTTATTGTAAGAACACGTTGTTACAGTAATTGATTGTAAATTTAGGAGACGTGTTAATGCAAGTTAATAATTACCGACTTGAATGAAATTCCAATTCAATAAAATAATTTAAATGTTATGATTTGATTTTTTAATGGAATTTGAGAAAAAAAATGTAAGTATTGAATTAATATATGTTATTATTTAGGGTATTGAATAAAATTGGTAATCCAATTGTAATTAATGGTAATAATGTTGATATTAGCTAATAAATTAAATTTCAATGCAATACCCATTAATGAACGGAATGAAATGGAATTTATGTGAATGTATACTAGGTTATTAATCAAATAGAAGGAAACAAACGGAAGTATCGAATTGATTTATGAATAAATATACATTGAATAGTAATTGAATGTAAAGTTTATGGTAATTGTATAAAATCTATATAAGATAACGAATTGCAATAATTGTGGGTTGATAATAAGGTGTGAATGGAAAATGATTGTTATGGTAAATGAATGGAATTCAAATTTGTTGGAAAAGGGTAAATGGGTACTTGATAATAAATTTAAACGGACTTAAATATTGAATTTATTTAATTAATATATATATAATAAATAATGATTAAATGAAAACCAATACTCTGTAAATATCTATTATATTTGAGTGGAAATAATACTTATAAATGTGGGATTTAGAGTTTTACAACAATTATTATGAGTTATATACTTAGTTCATTCAATTAGATTGGAAAACATTGCAATAGATGCAAATTAAATGTTACGTTAAATAAATTAAGGTAATAAATGGGGAATAACGTAAATGTCTTCATAATATGATGATTTGTGAATAAAAAGATGGAAATAAAGTTTATTAATATATCGGAATTTAATTTGATGATAAAAGGTTAATTGCAATCAAATGAGTTAAATATTTAAACGGGAATCAATCTTTATTTATTTATTTGGTTTTAAAATATGATAATTTGGATTTATTGCGATAAATTGAAATTAAATATAAAATTTTACGTTAATTGGAAATTAATTTGAAATTGTAAAATATTTATGTGATAGCTTTAAACCAATGTTGATTTCACCATTAGACTGTAATGGATTGAAAAAAAAGAATAGTGAATTCAATGGAATTATTGAAAAGTTAATTTATAATTTATAAGTATAACGAAATTTGAATTTACGCTGAAATTTATGATTGAATCAACAATTAATTGACATCTAAATTGGTTTAAATCACTGAGATTGTTTAAGAAAACAAAATTGATAAGATTTGTAATATTTGGAAGTGTTGAAAAAGTGATTTAATTAATGAATTTTTAATTTATTAAATTAATATAAAAATAGCCATTTTGGCCACTGACTCGGATTTCGACGAAACCAGTTTCATCGGATCCGTAATAGTGAATTATTGTAGGGTTTCAAGCTTCGTAGCCATCGGACTTATCGTTTGATCGTACGGGCTTGAAACGCCTTAAAATCGATAAATTGAAATCAATTTTGAAATCAATTTGAAAATGTTGATTTCAGCATAACTTCTTCATACGATGGAATTTGGACGTGAAACTTTTTCCATCGCGTTCAGAATATTTTAGAACACCTATTTCGATATATGGGTTTACCCAATTTCGTTCTAGGGTCAGAACGGGTTTTTTGGGCCATGTTAGCGGTAGCACGTATATCTATCAACCCGATCCATCTATTTTTCAACTTTATCTGTAGATACTGTAACAACCCGCATATTTGTCGATTTTATATTTAAATATTTTATTTAAATATTTTATCGATACTCGGAATTTAGTACGAAAAGCTACTTTTTGCATACGGTCGAATTAGGACTCGGGTCCACTTCCATTGAGTTCAAAACGCCGTTTGCGATCTTTTTGAGTATAAACTTTGATATGTTTGGAGTTAGAGGAATTTTGCCACTTTTTACTTAGGGCTTTGGTTTGGGCTGAGCCCAACGACTCCACTTATGTATTCAGTCCCAACCCTCTCCTCTTCCTTTACTTCCTTTCTATTTTCCTAATACTCAAGCTTTTATAACAATGGAGAGTGGAATGGGAAATTGAAACTCAAGCCCTAGTATTCTTTTGCAAATCAAGCTCTAGCTCCAAACTAATAGAAGAACCCATTGGTAAGCCTTCTCTTCATCTTCTCCAACTCCTCTCTTGAATTTCAGAAATTCCTAAACCTAACTTTGGGAATGTTCTTCTTTTTTAGCATAGATTCAAGCTCGTTTGAGTTGTGTTGAAGAGTGGTTGATTCTCCCTTTGCTTTTAAGCTTCTTCTTCATTTGTTTGGGTTCAAAGGTGAGATTTTTATCTCACATCTTTGTCTATAATTATCTTCGATTGTTAGGTATGAATTCCTAACACTTATTCTTGTGCAATTGATTTTGGTTTGGATTGATTAGGTGTATATTCCAATTTTTGATGTTTTGAAATCAAAATCTACGAAAATCCTTTTATGGATACTTGGACATTACATTTGAGGCGTATCGAAGAGCCGTTAAGGCTGGGTGCTAGACGTAAATCCTTAGTCGTCGTTGCTCGTCCGATCGCTTCTGGTATTTATTTCGGTCATTTTTGGTCTAGGTTCAGGGAATGCCCTGAACCCCAGTTTCAGACGTCTAAAACGTTAGATTCAGACGTCTGAATATTATACTGGGAAGATTCATATTCCCAGATTCAGACGTCTGAATCTATATTTCAGACGTCTGAATTAGTTTGTTTTGGAACAGAAAGGAAATATGCTAAAAATTGCCTATTTCAGATGTCTGAAATATAGGGTTCAGACGGCTGAAATGTACTCTGGAAAACTTTTGGTTTTCCAGATTCAGACGTCTGAATCCTTGATTTTAGACGTCTGAATCTGCAGTCTTTTGCCTATTTTCCTATTTAGCTTGAATTTCCAACTTTAATCGATTCGTGTTGATTCCCTTTTTGTCTTTATCATTTATTATTGACTTGATGACATTTTCTTCGTCATTTTTGGGAATATCCACTTCGATGGATTCCGTAATCGATTTCTTTGGATTTTATTCACATCTTCGAATGTGAATTTTGATGATTGATTGTTTCTACAATCATTTCTATGATTTGTCACTTTAAAAATATAAAGGTTTCAATACTAGTAGTAAATATCAAAACTCTTTCATCAAAATGATTTCAACACTATTTTATTACAAAGCTCGTTTCTTAAACCGTTTTCCAATCTACTAGTATATACAAACCTTTACCTCACTCGGATGAGAAATCTAATTAAATGACTTAGTAAAACAAGTGGTATGAAATGCTTGCGCTTTCTTCGTCGCTTAATTCTTGGACTTGTTCGATTGAATCTTTTGTGACAATTTCCTAGTGAAGATTTACAATTTGTTCGTAAATATTTAAGTTAAGCAAGTGGTTATGGGACATGAAGCTAAACTTTTATATTTGCTAACTTAGTGTAATTGACACTCCTCGGTGATCATGACGATCATTTTTATGATTTCGACTAGCAATGGTGCGATGTCTCTTTGACTGCAAGGTTAGACTAGGCCTCATCTGTGTGATTTCGACTCACACCTATTTATCTGTGAGGTTAGTCTAGACACCATTTTTGTGATTTCGACTCACACATATCTTTTCTGTCTACGAGGTTAGACTAGACACCATTTGTGTAATTTCGACTCACACATATCTCTTTGTCTGCAAGGTTAGTCTAGACCTCATCTGTGTGATTTCGACTCACACATATGGGGTAGCTCCCCATGGTCTTCGGACCGTCATGTGATAGGGGTCTTTCTCTTTTTATGATTTCTGGATTTCGTGTGTTGAATTCTGGAATTTATGCTTCACCAATTTTAGTGATTTTCATTGATATGATTTATCAATTTTTGTGCATTGGTGAATTCGTGTGTCATTGACTTGTTGTGAATACAAGTTTTGGGTATGAAACCCTTTTTGGATCTTTATGAAGATTCTTGTAGTATTGATCGATCTTTTGTTGATCATCATTTGCATGCTTATAGTAGTATGCCATTATGGATATTATATGTTTATGCCATATCTTTTACTTTATATCATGTCATCTGATATTGATAGATAGACTGATCCGTTTATTATTTGCTTATAAATAATACTCGGGTCAGACCGAGATGTTACAGGTGCTTCTGTTTGACTTCTCTTCTAGGATTTGCTACTCTGACTTTTGGCTAACTATTTAGATTAGCAATTTTTGTTGTATACACTTGAGATATAGACTCATAGTAGTATTCTTTTGTATAGCACGTGTTGCTATTCTTTTGTATTATTGTGGATATTTTTGACCACTACTCTGACGAACACTTTCATGTGTTAGTTATATATTCATATCTTCTTCTGCCTTTGTGATATGAATTATCTGTGACTGATTTATGTTATGTCTACTTCTATATTTGTTTCCGAAGATTATATATAGCCACTGTGTCATAGCTTTGAGTTTGTATCCGTATGTCGGATTTCCTCCTTAAATGAAATATGCTTTACTATCTGACATATCGGTGCTCGCATAAAGAAATTACACGGATGGTCGCTCCTCAACAGCCTTATTCTCCGTGCTAGTTGACAGCATTACTCCGTAGTGTCCTTGGCTAGCGTGGGTACAGAGGTGGGGCGTCACGGCTTGGTATCAGAGCCAAACTTCGAAACAATGTAGAACAACTTAACAAGGATTATCGTCCTAAGTCCACCTTAGGAGTCATGTCTTAGGATTAATTCGTGTCGTCGTACCGAGTCATCCTATATCTTTTATGATTCCTTGTTTTATCTAGCAAGATTGCTTGATATTCATTAGTGAATAATCTTCTTCTTTCTCTTCTTTCTTTCTTAAGGAAGAGAAATGGTTAGACCTGGTCGTCCCAGAGTTGGACCATCTAGTGCTCCACCCTAAGATGGAGTTTTTATGACTACCCAACAACTTCTTGATCTTGTCACGAATGCTCAAGCAGCTAGTTCTAATTCGGAACCTACTCACCCTAAATCTGGGTTTGCACGTTTGTGCAATAATTACACCAACCTGGTGGGAAGCCATTTAAAGGTTCTGAAACTATCATCGAGGTCCAGGCTTGGTTGAGGACCTGCGATCGAATCTTCATTCGCATGAATCTCGTCGATCTTCACCGTGTTCAGGTGGCTTCCAGTATGCTCCAAGAGAGAGCATTGAACTGGTACGAACTTCTTATTTCTGAGGTTAATGAAGCAGATCTCACCTGGGAGCAATTCCGGGAACGCTTCGAATTAAAATTCGTGCCAGAAGCAGAGAAAGTGACATTGGCTCGACGTTTCATAGACCTTGTTCAGGGTGAAGCCTCCGTGACTGATTATGTTGCATCCTTCGAGTCACTTTCCAAATATGGGGTTGAATACATCAACACCCCATTGAAGAAGAACCAAAGATTTGTCTATGGCTTAAACAAAAATCTCAAGAAGCCATTAATTCTAAAATTAGAAGTTCCCTTCGACCAACTCATTGATATCGCTCTTCGTCTTGAAGAGGAGGATAGGGAAAGTGATGTTGAAGTGGTGGGTTTCAAACCAAACTTCAACAACAAAAAAAGGCCAAACAAATTCAAAGGTCCTTATCCCAACAAAAAGAGTAAGCAAGCAACTCCTGCTGCAAAGGCTCCTTCTCCTAGTAGTGGGAAATGCTTCAACTGTGGCTCTAGGGACCATTTTGCGAACAAGTGTTCAAAACCCCGTTGTTGTCGCTATTATAAGTGCCCGGATCATTATATACATTAATGCCTCAAACTAGAAGGCAAGAAGGAGGGAAAGTTGAATGTTGCTCAAGCCTCTTGCAACACATCTCGTGGTCAAGGTATATCTCATTCTATCCTTGATGGTATTATTATATTTCGTGATCAACCTATTCGAGTTCTCTTTGATACGGGTGCATCCCACTCTTTTATATCAAAAGAACTTGTCGATACCTTTTCTTTAAGTGTTGTTGCTTTAATGACTTCTTTAAGAATTGTGAATCCGGTTGGTGGATCCGCAACTCTTAGTTTGCTTTGTAAAGATGTGGAGATTATTTTATGCGATTTTTCCTTCCTAGCCGATTTGCATGTCATGCGTTATTTAGGCTTTGGAATGATTTTGGGAATGGATTGGCTTAACCGTTATGAAGTTCACATCCTATATCCCGAGCGACTATTTATCTCCGACACCCGCAATCTGTAAAGAAGATTTCTATTATTCTTAAAGATTCGGATTCTTCTTTGACTGCATCTTTATATTCTTTAAATCCTCGTGACGACGATAATGATGATGAGGAAGATGTCATTGCTCTTATTCACTTTGTTTGTGAATTTTCCGACATATTTGAGCCCGTTTTAGGATTTCCACCTAAGCGAGCAATTGATTTCAAAATTAATCTTATCCCTGGAGCTCAACCTATTACTCGTCCTCCTTATCGCATGTCTAATAAGGAGAATGAGGTGATGCGCAAACAATTATCCGAATTGGCGACGAAGCAATATATTCGCTCTAGTTCCTCGCCTTGGGGAGCTTCGGCTATTTTCATGAAGAAATCCGATGGTACACTTAGACTTTGCGTTGACTACCGCAAGCTTAATGATCTTACTATCAAAAATAAATATCCTTTACCTCGGATTGATGATCTATTTGACCAACTTAGCGGTGCTAGAGTCTTTTCACAATTGGGCTTGGCTACCGGTTTTCATCAGCTTCGTATCGCTGAGGATAGCATTCCTTTGACATCGTTCCGTACCCGTTGTGGATCTTATGAATGGCTTGTTATGCCATTTGGTTTAACGAATGCTCCGGCTTATTTCGTTGACCTGATGAATCGAGTTTTCAAAGATTTTCTTGATCGATTTGTTCTCATCTTCATTGATGATATTCTTGTGTATTCAAAAACCGAGGTGGAACATGAAAAGCATCTTCAGATTGTGTTGGAAACTCTTAGGAGTAATCATTTAAAAGCAAAATTTTCTAAATGCCATTTTTGGCAATCTCGTGTGAAGTTTCTCGGTCATATTATTTCTGAATTCGGAATTTCCGTGGATCCTTCAAAGATTGAAGCGATTCAAGATTGGAAAAGACCTGAGAGTGTGACTGAAATCCGTAGCTTTCTCGAATTGGCGGGCTATTACCGTCATTTTATTAAAGACTTTTCTAAAATTGCCGTGCCTCTCACTAGCCTAACAAAGAAAGGTGTTAAATACGTTTGGTCGGACAAATGTGAAGCTTCTTTCCAGAAATTAAAGGAACTCCTTTCCGATGCTCCTATTCTTGTGATTCCCGATGGAAACCAAGATTTTATTGTTTATGCCGATGCTAGTCGCATTGGTTTGGGTGCCGTTCTTATGCAAAAGGAACGTGTTATTGCTTAGGCTTCTAGACAATTGAAGCCGGCCGAGACTAGATATGCCACACATGATTTAGAACTCGCGGCTATTGTTTTCGCTCTTCGGATTTGGCGTCATTATCTTTTAGGAGAGAAATTTGTTCTTTATACCGATCATAAGTCTTTGAGGTATTTATTTTCTCAAAAGGAACTTCATTTGCGTCAACAACGTTGGTCGAGTTCCTTGCTCCTTATGATCTTGATATTCTTTATACCCTCGGTAAGGGTAATCGTGTCGCCGATGCTCTTAGCCGTAAGCAACAAGAAGTTGTTTCTATGATGATATCTGAATGGAACGATCTCGAGATCTTATCCACTTGTGAGATTCGAGACCGCGTATCCGATTTATGCTCATCATCTGTTTTATGTAGCCTTGAGGCTCATCCTTCTCTTTTTGACCGCATTCTTGAAGCTCAAAGGCTAGATCCCGACTTGGCTCTTCTTGGCCAAAATTTTAAGGATAGAATTGATATTGAAGGTTTGAAAGACTTTGATATTGATTCTCGTGGCGGCATTCGAAAATTTGGTAGACTTATCGTGCCAAATATTAGTGATCTTCGAAAAGACATTTTAGAAGATTCCCATCGTTCTAAATTTACCATTCATCCCGGTAGTAGTAAAATGTACGCGGATATGAAGCGACTTTATTATTGGGAGGGAATGAAACTTGACATCGCTAACTTCGTTAAGTGTTGCAGGACTTGCCAACTCGTTAAGGCCGAACATCAAAGGCCCGGTGGGTTATTGCAACCTTTAGAAATTCCAATTTGGAAGTGGGACCAAATTTCCATGGATTTTATTGATGGCCTTCCCCGTTCTCGTTCGGGTCATGATAGTTTATGGGTGATTGTTGATAGACTTACTAAATCTGCCCATTTTATTCCCGTTCGGTCTAACCGAACCGTTCCTCTTTTGGCCAAACTTTTTGTCAAAGAAATTGTTAAATTGCATGGAGTTCCTATTTCTATTGTTAGCGATCGTGATCCATTGTTTACTAGTGGATAGTGGAAGAGTCTTCAAAAAGCTTTAGGAACGAAGCTTAATTTTAGCACCGCTTATCACCCCTAGTCCGATGGACAAACCGAGCGTGTGAATCAAACTCTTAAAGATCTTCTTCGTGCTTGTGTGCTTGATTTCGGTGGAAGCTAGGAAGATCATATCCCTCTTGTTGAATTTTCCTATAATAATAGATTCTAATCAAGTATTGGTATGGCACCTTTCGAGGCACTCTACGGAAGGCCATGCCTATCTCCTTCTTGTTGGCTTGAGGTCGGTGAGAGGCTGGTTTTAGGTCCAAACTTTATTCGTGATTCCACAGAAAAGATTGAACTTATTCGACATAGGATGAAAGAAACCCAGAGTGGACAAAAATCCTATGCCGATAATCGAAGAAGGAGATTAGAATTTTCTGTTGGAGACCTTGTTTCTATTCGTGTTTCACCTATGAAAGGCGTTGTATGTTTCAGTCGGTCGGGAAAGTTAGCACCTCGATATATTGGACCATTTCCTATCGCTGAACGTATTGGTTCCATGGCTTATCGCCTATCATTACCGCCTCAGTTTTCTGCCATGCATGACGTGTTTCACGTTTCTCAATTACGGAAATGTCTTCGAAATTCCGATTCTATTCTTGAGCCCGGTGTTGTGGAAGAGATTGAAGTTTCGCCTAATTTAACTTATGAGCAGCATCCTATTCGAATTATTGCTTCGGAGGTCAAACGCCTTCGAAATAAAGATGTCCCGCTTATGAAAGTTCAATGGTCTTCAAATCCTAAGGATTGTTCTTGGGAGTCTAGAGAGTTCATCGAGCGAACACATCCGGACTTACTTTCCCGCGCTCTTTAAGGTGAACCTTTTATTTCAGATTTCTTTTGTGTTGAATACGCTCTCGTGGTTGTTACTATATATCTTCTTCTTAAATATTGCGAGGATGCAATTTCTTTAAGGAGGGGTGTCTACAACAACCCGCATATTTGTCGACTTTATATTTAAATATTTTATTGATACTCGGAATTTAGTCCGAAAAGCTACTTTTTGCATACAGTCGAATTAGGACTCGGGTCCACTTCCATTGAGTTCAAAACGCCGCTTGCGATCTTTTTGAGTATAAACTTTGATATGTTTGGAGTTAGAGGAATTTTGCCACTTTTTACTTAGGGCTTTGGTTTGGGCTGAGCCCAATGACTCCACTTATGTATTCAGTCCCAACCCTCTCCTCTTCATTTACTTCCTTTCTATTTTCCTAATACTCAAGCTTTTATAATAATGGAGAGTGGAATTGGAAATTGAAACTCAAGCCCTAGTATTCTTTTGCAAATCAAGCTCTAGCTCCAAACTAATAGAAGAACCCATTGGTAAGCCTTCTCTTCATCTTCTCCAACTCCTTCTCTCTTGAATTTCATAAATTCCTAAACCTAACTTTGGGAATGTTCTTCTTTTTTAGCATAGATTCAAGCTCGTTTGAGTTGTGTTGAAGAGTGGTTGATTCTCCCTTTGCTTTTAAGCTTCTTCTTCATTTGTTTGGGTTCAAAGGTGAGATTTTTATCTCACATCTTTGTCTATAATTATCTTCGATTGTTAGGTATGAATTGCTAACACTTATTCTTATGCAATTGATTTTGGTTTGGATTGATTTGGTGTATATTCCAATTTTTGATGTTTTGAAATCAAAATCTATGAAAATACATTTTTGGATACTTGGACATTGACATTTGAGGCGTATCGAAGAGCCGTTAAGGCTGGATTGTCGCTAGACGTAAATCCTTAGTCGTCGTTGCTCGTCCGATCGCTTCCGGGATTTATTTCGGCCATTTTTGGTCTAAGTTTAGGGAATGCCCTGAACCCCTGTTTCAGACGTCTGGAACGTTAGATTCAGACGTCTGAATATTATACTGGGAAGATTCGTATTCCCAGATTCAGACGTCTGAATTAGTTTGTTATGGACCAGAAAGGAAATAGGCTAAAAATTGCCTATTTCAGACATCTGAAATATAGGGTTCAGACATCTGAAATGTACTCTGGAAAACTTTTGGTTTTCCAGATTCAGACGTCTGAATCCTTGATTTCATACGTCTGAATCTGCAGTCTTTTGCCATTTGCCTATTTAGCTTGAATTTCCAACTTTAATCGATTCGTATTGATTCCCTTTTTGTCGTTATCATTTATTATTGACTTGACGACATTTTCTTCGTAATTTTTGGGAATATCCACTTCGATGGATTTCGTAATCGATTTCTTTGGATTTTATTCACATCTTCGAATGTGAATTTTGATGATTGATTGCTTCTACACTCATTTCTATGATTTGTCACTTTAAAAATATAAAGGTTTCAATACTAGTAGTAAATATCAAAACTCTTTCATCAAAATGATTTAAACACTATTTCATTTCAAAGCTCATTTCTTAAACCGTTTTCCAATCTACTAGTATATACAAACCTTTACCTCACTTGGATGAAAAATCTAATTAAGCAACTTAGTAAAACAAGTGGTATGAAACGCTTGCGTTTGCTTCGTCGCTTAATTCTTGGACTTGTTCGATTGAATATTTTGTGACAATTTCCTTGTGAAGATTTACAGTTTGTTCGTAAATATTTAAGTTAAGCAAGTGGTTATGGGACATGAAGCTAAACTTTTATATTTACTAACTTAGTGTAATCGATACTCCTCGGTGATCATGACGATCATTTTTATGATTTAGACTAGCAATGCTGCGATGTCTCTTTGACTGCAAGGTTAGACTAGGCCTCATCTGTGTGATTTCGACTCACACCTATTTATCTGCGAGGTTAGTCTAGACACCATTTGTGTGATTTCGACTCACACATATCTTTTCTGTCTGCGAGGTTAGACTAGACACCATTTGTGTGATTTCGACTCACACATATCTCTTTGTCTGCAAGGTTAGTCTCGACCTCATCTGTGTGATTTCGACTCACACATATGGGGTAGCTCCCCATGGTCTTCGGACCGTCATGTGATAGGCCTCTTACTCTTTTTATGATTTTTGGATTTCGTGTGTTGAATTCTGGAATTTATGCTTCACCAATTTTAGTGATTTTCATTGACATGGTTTATCAATTTTTGTGCATTGGTGAATTCGTGTGTCATTGACTTGTTGTGAATACAAGTTTTAGGTATGAAACCCTTTTTGGATCTTTGTGAAGATTCTTGTGGTATTGAACGATCTTTTGTTGATCATCATTTGCATGCTTATAGTAGTATGCCATTATGGATATTATATGTTTATGCCATATCTTTTACTTTATATCATGTCATCTGATATTTATAGATAGACTGATCCGTTTATTATTTTCTTATAAATAATACTCGGGTCAGACCGAGATGTTACAGGTGCTTCTGTTTGACTTCTCTTCTTGGATTTTCTACTCTGACTTTTGGCTAACTATTTAGATTAGCAATTTTTGTTGTATACACTTGAGATATAGACTCATAGTAGTATTCTTTTGTATAGCACGTGTTGCTATTCTTTTGTATTATTGTGGATCTTTTTGACCACTACTCTGATGAACACTTTCATGTGTTAGTTATATATTCATATCTTCTTCCGCCTTTGTGATATGAATTATCTGTGACTGATTTATGTTATGTCTATTTCTATATTTATTTCCAAAGATTATATATAGCCACTGTGTCATAGCTTTGAGTTTGTATCGGTATGTCGGATTTCCTCCTTAAAGGAAACATGCTTTACTATCTGACATATCGGTGCTCGCACAAAGAAATTACACGGATGGTCGCTCCTCAACAGCCTTATTCTCCGTGCTAGTTGACAGCACTACTCCGTAGTGTCCTTGGCTAGCGTGGGTATAGAGATGGGGCGTCACAAATACCCTACTAAACCATAGCCTCCGCCTATTCTCATTTGTCTACGCGTAAATTTCATCAACTCCTTTTCTTCGTCAATGGATGCTAACCCTAGATCCAATTTCAATAATCAAAAATCAAATCCAAAGTCAAAAATTCGATCTCCTCAGAAAAATTTGAAAAATTTATATCAAAGATTTCATCTCTACGAATCTGTATGTGGTGTATGTTTCTGCAAACGATGCTCCAATCAATGGAAAAACTCAATCAAAGACCGAAAATTTCGAAACCCTAGTGTCGATTTTGGGTTTTTCGATTTCATCGTTTATTTGCGAAGTTGGTTCGTGGGTATTACAGAGATTGAGGTATGGTGCCGTTCGATATCGTCATGTGGTCTAGCTCGATCGGAGGCGGCCGAGGAGGGCGGTAGCATTGGTCAAAGCAGCGCCTGGAAAAGTTTGCGTGCGTGATTTCTGTTTTGGGTGCGTTTTTGTAGAGAGAGAGAGGAGATGACGTAGAGATGTTGAGAGGTTGGTTAGGTTTTGTTTAATTTTAATTTTAATTTTGTTTCAAACGATTTAACACGTGTAAATTTATCATACGAACTCCATTTTACACACGATTTTTTTTGTTAGGATCGTAATAAAATTCTGGATGTTTTGGCGTTGGTTTGGACGGATTTGGAGACCGTCAAATTTTTGGGTTTATATTGAATTTAAATTCAATTTAAATTCGAAAGGCGAGTGTTTTAACCCACTCACAACTTCTAAGTTTTCTTATGTTTGTTAAATTGGTTTAAGATATGAGTAGAAATTTATTTATGACTGTTTTGCGTATTTTATTCATCATCTCAGTTAAATCGCATTTATTTAATTTAACTGTTAATTAGTTTTATTATTGCATATAGATTTACAGTTAAAAATTTATTTATTTGCATACAAACTGCTAGTTAAACGGTTATTAAATTTATTATTGAATATAGACTGTTCGTTAATACCTGTTATTTATTACTTGTATATTTTATATGCTCTATATTGATGTTTGTTTAAATTGGATGATGATTGTAATAAATGGTTGATGATTGATATTTGGATGAATGGATGCTATATTTTATATTGTATAAACTACAAGTTATTATGCACTTTCACTTCATTCGGGATTGCGGTTTGAAATGATATATAACCGTAATTTTTATTTTAAATTACAGATTGAAATGATAAATATCCATATCACTTGACCATAGGATAGAAAATTATATACATGCACCGCGGTATATGTATATAAATTATTTTGAAATAATTTCCATTGTTTGGATAAGATACGGTTTAATAAATATTAAATTTGGATATTATATAAATATATTATATATATACATATATAGTTAAATTTTTGAATTTAAGCTATGTATAAATCGGTTAAATAAAAATAAATAAGTTGAAAAATAGAGTTTGATAATTTTGATTTTATGATCAAGTATAGGTTTAAGATATTGTATATATATAAAGTCTAAATGATTCAAATCGATTAAGATTGGAAGATTAATTTGAAATTTATTTGGAATTGAGCTTATTTAAAAAAATTAACTCCATAAGTGATGTAAACTTATTAAAATTGGAAATTTTAAAAGGTATGATATTTATAACTGGATTTTTATTCAAGATAAATTAAACGAATATTTCTAGCATAAATAAATTGAAGAAAATATTTAAACTGTTAGAAATTGTAGTTTTATTTTAAATGATTTTTGATCTGTTATGTAAACATTTCAAAACTAAATAATAGGACAATAAATTTGTCGAATAGAATTTCCAACCTTAGTTTTGAAATTGCTAAATACTCAAAGTTTGAATATATTGAAATCAAAGTGTTTTATTGGAACTAAAGGAAATCTAATTTATGGAGTTTAGACCTAAATTTTAAATGAATAAAAAGTGTGAAGTCGCGGAAATTATTTTATAAAGTCATTTTAAATTCAAACTATTTTATTCTATATAATGTTGAATATCCAAACCATTCAAGTTTTAGAAGTTATGGTTTTAAAGCTATGAATTTCGAAGAATTATGTTTTGAAAGTTATAATTCAAATGTTTGGTTTCCAGATATCATAAATTTTAAAGCAGTATTATTTGGAAAGAAATATATTTGAAATAAAAATGATATTTTTGATTTGGGTTTTATAAAAATAATATCAAAAGGAGTTGTTTTGGAAATGGAAATGACATCGTATTTATGGTTCTGAAATGGATAATTATATTCTGGTTTTGAAAGGATAAACAATTTTAAAGATCGCGGTGTTATAATAACGTTTGGTTGTTAAAGAGACCAAGATCGGAAGTTTTCATACTCTCTGCCAACTACGAAAACCACTTTAACAACCGTGTACGCGGTGTGGATTCCAGAATGAAGTAGGATGGTGGCGGCGTTTCCTTTGAGCTAAATACGTGGACCCGACTCCCGTGAGTTGACATAAGGTGGCAAAAACAGGAGCGATTCTCGGGCCAAGGGGGTTAGCACCCTTTATCGGACACATCCCTTCGATACTATACTCTGACTTTGGATTGATTCGGTGGCCACTTTTGATTTCTTTGATTTGGAGGTGTTTGTTCGAGGTGGGCGGTAGATGCGGCTATGCGTTACCACCAGTCCGGATAGCAATTGGTATATCTACCCTGGCATTGCCTAGTTGTGCCGTGTCACCTACCCTAGCGTGCCTTATACTATTTTGGTTTTATACCATACCTATGGAGTGTCCTTTGACAACGCCCAATACGGGGGAGATTACGGTACTGTATAGATTATGGGAATATATAAATGTGTTAAGGTGGAAAATGTAAAGCCTTAACGCTATTTAAAAGTAAGTTTACTTTATAATTAGACACTATTATAATAGCGAAATATACTACAAAGTAAATAGTTTAACGGATCCTTAAGAGATGTGAATCCCGAGCATCTTTTAAGTTACTGCACTCATATTTATCCTTATTGATTTAACTTACATAAGATCTTTTAGTTCTGACTCGAGTGTTTGTTTTCAATTCGCTCGGGTCAGTCCGAGCGTTTCAGGATTTGAAGATTTAGCTCTGGAGGACGAAGACGAAGATTTGTATTATTATTATTTATATTATTGCACCACACTCATGCTGTTCCGCTGCATTGATATTTATTGGTATGTGAACTCTGATATTTATTGTATAAAGAAGAATCAAATGTTTGTAAACAGTTTTATGAACTGTATAGTTATTATTATATTTTATCCTTCCGCTGTGAGATTCTATTTTGTTTTTATTTCTTTCTTGTTTTCTAAATTTACCCCATAACAATCCGCCCTTTCGTATGGTTTGAATTGGCACGTATGTCGATTTAAAGTGTGGGAAAAGGCGGGATGTTACATCTAGTATCAGAGCTTTGGTTTAGCGATAAACCTTAGCTTTGTGGGGTCTGACTCTTTATTAATAAGGTAGTAATACCCTATGGGAGTCGCTGAGTGTATATATATGAGAGAGCGTATTTGTTAGTGTTATAAAAAGGTTTTGATATTGTGTTAATATGTTCCGTTTTGTATTTATAAATTCTGGTTGATGCATGGGACGCTATGACATCAATAGGGATTTCTAAGCACTTAATAGGACAGACCGACATAATATTTGTTTTAATATAGGTGAATGAAATAATTTTGCCTATTATATTTTCTATATATAAAATAAAAATTTTCTAATCATATCTATATTTGGCTGCAATAGATTGGTTGTTAGATAATAACGTGTATAAATAATAATAGAAATAAGATTGAAAAATAAAATAAAATAAATTTGGAAATTTAGAACTTAAGATCCGGGGTTTGAAATTTTTCGAATAAATTTTGGAATATAATAATATTGTTTATAAGTATTTTCTGATATAGATATTTCAATATAATTCGGAAGAATTGTTTTAAAGAAGATTTTGGAGAAAATAAGTTTTGTACTTTCCTCTTTGTCGTTGGAAAATAATTTCGTGTTGGAGGCCGCATCATCGACTTTCATTTTCGAGTTTCGAAGGGGAAGGCCACTGTTGTAGTTTTACTGCAGATTCATTTTTGAAAAAAAATATGTATAAATTTTGAATTGTTTTAAATATAAATAGAGATATATAAGTTGTAAGAATATATTTATCTATTATTTTAAAATAAATTAAAATTTAACCCGGTATTAAATTCTTAAATTTCCAGTAATTAATTGGTTCAATTATTGTAGTGAAATGTAAGGTAAGTAATTAATAATTGGAACCACTAATTTAGGTAAGAGATTTAAGGCTAAGTTATAAAGGAAATAAAAAAGGAAGTTGAAATTGTAACTTATAAGGAAAAGGTAAAAATTTATTGAATAATGAATTAATTAAAAGAAATGGGAAACTTGTATAACTTTCAATTACATTCTTTAAAAGCATATATATAACTTACCAAATATTAAAAGTTGAAATATTAATAAGAGGATGTAATAGATATTATACAAGAAATAAACTTGAGGTAATGAAAGTAATTAATGAAATTCTTTAATAAACAAGGATTTGATGTTGTAATTGTTGTAAACTTAAGTTACAATTGGAATTTTTCTATATTTAAAATATAATTAAAGGTAAGTATCATAAATAGATGACTATAAACTTATGTAAATGTTAAAGTTAATTATTTTAATAAACAGAAAGATGAATACTTTAAAAAAAGATAAAGTTAAGCAGTGAATAAATGAATGTAAAATAATAAAGGAAAATTCATGATATGAATAAATGAAAATTTTTGGTAGAAATAAAGTGAATAATTGTAAGTAATAAATGAAAAAAAATTAAGTAATCATTGAATGAATGAAAGAAAGGAAATCAAACAACTAATGTATGAAATAAAATTAATAATAAGTTAATTTGATTTGTTAGTAGGAATTATTGTTTGGTTTTGGTTGTTTGGGTAAGATACTTTAAAATTTGGATTTGGGTGAATGAATAATCTATTTAGTTTTATCTAAGACTTTTGAGTAAATGATGTGCTAGTAGTTTATTCTTCATTCCATACAATTTAAAAGTTTTGAACCCGAACAACTATTTGTTTGTTTGATTGTATGGTTGTTTGGTATTTGTTGTGTATGCCGTTTTTTGAAATTGTTGGTTGTTGTATTCATTTGTTGTTAGTGATTGAAACCACTTAAATATTTCACTTTATATAAATTGTTAACCCTTTGTATTTAATAAGTGAAATGTAGGTTGTGGAAGAATTGCTACTGCTTTTGGTTCCATAAATTAAGCGTAAATTGCCCGACAAATAGGTACGTTTTCGAATTACGGTTTACAACGCTATTTTATATATTTTCCCGGGTTGGGATATAATATTTTGGATAATATATGTAATATAATTGTTATATTTTTGTAATATATTTTCTCCCGTGCCTCTCCGTACAAGGGAGACACTGCCGAAATTTTTTGTAAATTTCTAGATTTAGAAATTATTTTGAAAATGTTTTTCCAAACTTTATTTATGCATGTATAAAAAGATGTAATGATTATAAAATGGGTATATTTTATTTAAAGTAATAAATTTTGTAAATTATTGTTTATAAGTTAACATTTTGAATAAGGTGTATTGTTTATTTAATTTTTCATTCTCCCTTCTTTTTCCTTTTCGGGGACGAAAAGTTTTGAGTGGGGGAGAGTGTAACGACCCGTGAATTTCGTGGATTTAATTTGATTAAATTAATAAGTTTTGTAATTAAATTTAGTAGAAATAAAAACTTTATAAACAAATATTGAATTGAACGCTAAATTAAAATATATAAATGGTGACTTAAAGCCTATTTACTAGCAATTTGAATAAATTTCAATAAATGAAATAGCGTAAGTATTATATCTGGATATAATTTGAATATGAAGAATATAGGGTAGATATTGAATGAGTTAATGTAAGAACACGTTGTTGCAGTAATTGATTGTAAATTTAGGAAACGTGTTAATGCAAGTTAATAATTACTGACTTGAATGAAATTCCAATTCAATAAATAATTTAAATGTTATGATTTGATTTTTTAATGGAATATGAGAAAACAAATGTAAGTATTGAATTAATATATGTTATTTATTTAGGGTATTGAATAAAATTGGTAATCCAATTGTAACTAATGGTAATAATGTTGATATTAGCTAATAAATTAAATTTCAATGCAATACCCATTAATGAACGGAATGAAATGGAATTTATGTGAATGTATACTAGGTTATTAATCAAATAGAAGGAAACAAACGGAAGTATTGAATTGATTTATGAATAAATATACATTGAATGTAAAGTTTATGGTAATTGTATAAAATCTATATAAGATAATGAATTGCAATAATTGTGGGTTGATAATAAGGTGTGAATAGGAAATGATTGTTATGGTAAATGAATGGAATTCAAATTTGTTGGAAAAGGGTAAATGGGTACTTGATAATAAATTTAAATGGACTTAAATATTATTTATTTAATTAATATATATAATAAATAATGATTAAATGAAAACCAATACTCTATAAATATCTATAATATTTGAGTGGAAATAATTCTTATAAATGTGGGATTTAGAGTTTTACAACAATTATTACGAGTTATATACTTAGTTCATTCAATTAGACTAGAAAACATTGCAATAGATGTAAATTAAATGTTACGTTAAATAAATTAAGGTAATAAATGGGGAACAACGTAAATGTCTTCATAATATGATGATTTGTGAATAAAAAGATGGAAATAAAGTTTATTAATATATCAGAATTTAATTTGATGATAAAGGTTAATTGCAATCAAATGAGTTAAATATTTAAACGGGAATCAAGCTTTATTTATTTATTTGGTATTAAATATAATAATTTGGATTTATTGCAATAAATTGAAATTAAATATAAAATTTTACGTTAATTGGAAATTAAGTTGAAATTGTAAAATATTTATGTAATAGCTTTGAATTAATGTTGATTTCACCATTAGACTGTAATAAGTTGAAAAAAAAGAATAGTGAATTCAATGGAATTATTGAAAAGTTAATTTATAATTTATAAATATAACGAAATTTGAATTTACGCTGAAATTTATGATTGAATCAACAATTAATTGACATCTAAATTTGTTTAAATCACTGAGATTGTTTAAGAAAACAAAACTGATAAGATTTGTAAAAAGTGAAATTGGAAAAGTGATTTAATTAATGAATTTTTAATTTATTGAATTAATATAAAAATAGCCATTTTGGCCACTGACTCGGACTTCGACGAAACTAGTTTCATCGGATCCGTAGCAGTGAATTATTGTAGGGTTTCAAGCTTCATAGCGATAGGACTTGTCGTTTGACCGTACGGGCTCGAAACGCCTTGAAATCGATAAATTGAAATCAATTTTGAAATCAATTTGAAAATGTTGATTTCAGCATAACTTCTTCATACGATGGAATTTGGACGTGAAACTTTTTCCATCGCGTTCAGAATATTTTAAAACACCTATTTCGATATATGGGTTTACCCAATTTCGTTCCGGGGTCAGAACGGGTTTTTTGGGCCACGTTAGCGGTAGCATGTATATCTATCAACCCGATACATCTATTTTTCAACTTTATCTATAAATATTCTACTAAATTGTAGCCTCCACCTATTCTCATTTGTCTACGCGTAAATTTCATCAACTCATCTTCTTCCTCAATGGATGGTAACCCTAGATCCAATTTCAAAAATCAAAAATCAAATCCAAAGTCAAAAATTCGATCTCCTCAGAAAAATTTGAAAAATTTATATCAAAGATTTCATCTCTACGAATATGTATGTGGTGTCTGTTTCTGCAAACGATGCTCCAATCAATGGCAAAATTCAGTCAAAGACCGGAAATTTCGAAATCCTATTGTCGATTTGGGGCTTTTCGGTTTCATCGTCTATTTGCGAAATTGGTTCATGGGTATTGCATAGATTGAGGTATGGTGCCGTTCGATGGTCGTTATGTGGTCCAGCTCGATCAGAGGCGGCCGAGGAGGGCGGTAGCATTGGTCAAAGCAGCGCCTAGAAAAGTTTGCGTACGTGATTTCTGTTTTGGGCGCGTTTCTATAGAGAGAGAGGAGATGACGTGGAGATGTTGAGAGGTTGGTTAGGTTTTGTTTAATTTTAATTTTAATTTTGTTTTCAAATGATTTAACACGTGTAATTTTCTCATACGAACTCCATTTTACACACGATTTTTTTTGTTAGGATCGTCATAAAATTTCGGATGTTCTGGCTTTCGTTTGGACAGATTTGGAGACCGTCAAATTTTTGGGTTTATATTGAATTTAAATTCAAAAGGTGGGTGTTTTAACCCACTCACAACTTCTAAGTTTTTCTTATGTTTGTTAAATTGATTTAAGATATGAGTAGAAATTTATTTATGACTGTTTTGCATATTTTATTCATCATCTCAGTTAAATCGCATTTATTTAATTTAACTGTTAACTAATTTTATTATTGCATATAGATTTACAGTTAAAAATTTATTTGTTTGCATACAAACGGCTAGTTAAATAGTTATTAAATTTATTATTGAATATAGACTGTTAGTTAATACATGTTATTTATTACCTGTATATTTTATATGCCCTATATTGATGTTTGTTTAAATTGGATGATGATTGTAATAAATGGTTGATGATTGATATTTGAATGAATGGATGCTATATTTTATATTGTATAAAATGCAAGTTATTATGCACTTTCATTTCATTCGGGATTGCGGTTGGAAATGATATATAACCATAATTTTTATTCTAAATTACGGATGGAAATGATAAATATCCGTATCACTTGACCATAGGATAGAAAATTATATACAGGCACCGCGGTATATGTATATAAATTATTTTGAAATAATTTCCACGGTTTGGATAAGATACGGTTTAATAAATATGAAATTTGGATATTATATAAATATATTTTATATATACATATATAGTTAAATTTTTGAATTTAAGCTATGTATAAATCGGTTAAATAAAAATAAATAAGTTGAAAAATAGAGTTTGATAATTTTTATTTTATGATTAAGTACAGGTTTAAGATATTGTATATATATAAAGTCTAAAGGATTCAAATCGATTAAGATTGGAAGATTAATTTGAAATTTATTTGGAATTGAGCTTATTTAAAAAAATTAACTCCATAAGTGATGTAAACTTATTAAAATTGGAAACTTTTTAAAAGGTATGATATTTATAACTGGATTTTTATTCAAGATAAATTAAACGAATATTTCTAGCATAAATAAATTGAAGAAAATATTTAAACTGTTAGAAATTGGAGTTTTATTTTAAATGATTTTTGATCTATTATGTAAACATTTCAAAACTAAATAATAGGACAATAAATTTGTTGAATAGAATTTCCAACCTTAGTTTTGAAATTGCTAAATACTCAAAGTTTGAATATATTGAAATCGAAGTGTTTTATTGGAACCAAAGGAAATCTAATTTATGAGGTTTAGACCTAAATTTTAAATGAATAAAAAGTGTGAAGTCGTGGAAATTATTTTATAAAGTAATTTTAAATTCAAACTATTTTATTCTATATACTGTTGAATATCCAAACTATTCAAGTTTTAGAAGTTATGATTTTAAAGCTATGAATTTCGAAGAATTATGTTTTGAAAGTTATAATTCAAATGTTTGGTTTCCAGATATTATAAATTTTAAAGCAGTATGATTTGGAAAGAAATATATTTGAAATAAAAATGATATTTTTGATTTGGGTTTTATAAAAATAATATCAAAAGGAGTTGTTTTGGAAATGGAAATGATATCGTATTTATGGATTTTGAAATGGATAATTATATTCTGGTTTTGAAAGGATAAACTATTTTAAAGACCGCGGTGTTATAATAACGTTTGGTTGTTAAAGAGACCGGGATCAGAAGTTGTCATACTCTCTGCCAACTCCCAAAACCACTTTAACAACCGTGTACGCGTGGAGATTCTAGAATGAAGTAGGATGGTGGCGGCATTTTCTTTGAGGTAAATACGTGGACCCGACTCCCGTGAGTTGGCATAAGGTGGCTTAAACAAGAGCGATTCTCGGGCCAAGGGGGTAAGCGCTCTTTATTAGACACATCCCTTCGATGCTATACTCTGACTTTGGATTGATTCGGTGGCCACTCTTCATTTCTTTGATTTGGGGGTGTTTGTTCGAGGTGGGAGGTAGCTGTGGCTATGCGTTACCACCAGTCCGGATAGCAATTGGTATATCTACCCTGGCATTGCCTAGTTGTGTCGTGTCACCTACCCTAGCGCGCCTTATACGATTTTGGTTTTGTACCATACCTATGGAGTTCCCTCTGACGACCCCCAGTACGGGGGAGATTACGGTACTGTATAGACTATGGGAATATATAAATGTGTTAAGGTGGAAAATGTAAAGCCTTAACGCTATTTAAAAGTAAGTTAATTTCACAATTAGACACTATTATAATAGCGAAATATACTACATAGTAAATAGTTTAACGGATCCTTAAGAGATGTGAATCCCGAGCATCTTTTAAGTTACTGCAGTCATATTTATCCCTGTTGATTTAACTTACATAAGATCTTTTAGTTCTGACTCGAGTGTTTGTTTTCAATTCGCTCGGGTCAGTCCGAGCGTTTCAAGGTTTGAAGATTTAGCTCTGGAGGACGAAGACGAAGATTTGTATTATTATTATTTATATTATTGTACTACACTCATGTTGTTCCGCTGCATTGATATTTATTGGTATGTGAACTCTTATATTTATTGTATAAAGAAGAATCAAATGTTTTGTAAACAGTTTTATGAACCGTATATTTATTATTATATTTTATCCTTCCGCTGTGAGATTCTGTTTTGTTTTTATTTCTCTCTTGTTTTCTAAATTTAGCCCATAACAATCCGCCATTCCATATGGTTTGAATTGGCACGTGTGTCGATTTAAAGTGTGCGAAAAGGTAGGACGTTACAGTTCGCCAATATTATCAACAAAAACTTCACCACGAACAATCACATCTCTCTTATGATTTGCATCAAAGCCATCGGATAAAAAGTAACAGCCATAACACTATCAACTCCGTTCACAAATGAATCAAAATTAGTTATAGTCTCAAAGTTGAGACATTCGAATTAGTTTGACGTATGAATCTCAAAAATTTCCTGTCATCTAGAGTAAATTTGCAAAATGATTCACCGTTAACATTTATCAATTAAAAGAAGTTAAATAACGCTATTAAATCTGTTTAACTCATATTTGATTCACCATTCAAATATTTAAATCTTAATTCAAATATTGATCGATTACTATTATTGAATTCCATGTAGTAAATTCCAAAATCCAAATTTTTAAATATCTAAAATGAGTTAAATATTTACAATAAAATGACCAGAATTTTGGGTTGTTAAATTCTCCCAACCCCCCTCCCCCTAAATGAATTTCGTCCTCGAAATTCCTAATGAAAAAATTGTTTCCAAACCCTTATTGTGACGCCCCACCTCTATACCCACGCTAGCCAAGAACATTACGATGAATGCTGTCAACTAGCACGGAGAATAAGGTTGTTGAGGAGCGACCATCTGTGTAATTGCATTGCGCGAGCATCGATATGTCAGATAGTATAACATGCATTTCTTATCAAGAGGGAAATCCGACATACCGACACAAACTCAAGGCTACTACACAGTGGCTATAATATCTTCAGAAACAAATATAGAAATAAACATAACATAAATCAGTCACAGATAATTCATATCACAAAGGAAGAATAAGATATGAATATTACACATAAAAGTGTACATCAGAGTAGTGGTCAACAAGATCCACAATATCAAAAAGAATAGATACAAGTGCTAGATAAAAGAATAAGTATACATCATAGAGTCTGTATCTCAAATGTATACAACAAAAACTACTAAACTAAAGTAGTTAGCCAAAAGTCAGAAGATGGTTCCAGATAGGAAGCCATGAGGAAGCACCTGTAATATCTCAGTCTGACCCGAGTATTATTTAAGAAGCAAATAATAAACGGATCAGTCTAGCTATAAATATCAGATGAAACGATATAGAATAAGAGATATGACTAAACACATAATAATCACAATGCCAAGCTGTGATATATGTAAGTAATTGAAAATCAACGAGAGATTAATCAATATCACCAAATCTACACAAGAATCAAAGAAATGTCATACTCCTCATTTCGTTCACCAAACCATAAATATTGACAATTAAATCAATGCCAATAACAAAAGTCAGTGACACACAAATTCACCAATGCACAAATATTGATAAAACTTATCAATGGAAATCACGAAAATTGGTGAAGCACAAATTCTAGAAATCATCTCAAGAAGTCCAGAAATCACAAAAAGGGGGAAGGCCTATCACAAACGGGAGCACAAAGCCCATCAACACGTGTATCACAAACGGAACGCTAATTCCATGGTTGCTAACCATTACAAATTGAGCCGAAGCTCCACAAACGGCCCGAAGACCATGGGTTGCTACCCCACCAAATTGAGTCGAAACTCCACAAAACGGGGTTTAGTCTCCCTCGTAGACAAAGAGACATCGCACATTGCTAGTCTAAATCACAAAGATGATCGTCATGATCAACGAGAAGTGTCGATTACAGTAAGCTAGTAAATATATGAGCTTAGCATCATGTCCCATAACCACTAGCTTAACTTAAATATTTACGAACAAATTGTAGATCTCCACTAGAAAATTTTCACAAGAGTTTCAATCGAACAAGTCCAAGAATTAACCAATAAAGTGAACGCAAGCGTTTCATACCACTTGTTTTACTAAGTCATTTAATTAGATTTCTCATACGAGTGAGGTAAAGGTTTGTATATACTAATAGATTGGAAAACGGTTTTATAAATGAATTTTGTATTAAAATAGTAATGAAATCGTTTGAGGAAAGAGTTTTGATATTTACTACTAGTATAGAAAACCTTTATATTTTTAAAGTGACAAATCACAAAGAAGATTGTAAGAACAATCAATCACTAAAATTCACATACGAAGACGTGAATCAAATCCAAAGAAATCGATATTAAATCCATCAAAGTAGATATTTTCAAAAGTTCCCAAGAAAATGTCATCAAAGTTGATAATTAAATGATAACAATAGAAGGGAACCAACACAAGTCGATAAAAATTGGAATTCGTAAACAAAATAGGCAAGGCAAGCAGGCAAAACACTGCAGTTTCAGACGTCTGAAACAAGTGGTTCAGACGTCTGAATCTGGAAATATAAAGATTTCCAGAACACAATTCAGACGTCTGAATCAAGTGTTTCAAACGTCTGAAATAGGCATATTTTAGCCTATTTCCTTTCTGGTTCCAAATGAACCAATTCAGACGTCTGAAACCATATATTCAGACGTCTGAATCTGGGAACAGAAATCTTCCCAGAACAATATTCAGACGTCTGAATATTACGTTTCAGACGTCTGAATCAGAGGATCAGGGCATTCCCTGAACCTAGGCCAAAAATGGCCAAACGAATATCGAAAACGATCGAACGAGCAAATGGCGATGACTAAGGAATTACGTCGAACGACAACCCAGCCTAAACGGCTCTTCGATACGCCTCAAATATCAATGTCCAAATATCCATAATATGATTTTCATAAATTAGACCAAAACACCAAAAGTTGGAATATAGATGAAACCGATCCAGACCAAAATCAATTGCACACGAATAAATGTTAGGAATTCATACCTAACAATCGAAGATAAGTATAGATAAAGATGTGAGATAAAAATCTCACCTTTGAACCCAAATCAATGAAGAAGAAGCCTTAAGAACAAGCTAATATCAATCCCTCTTCAATCTTAACACTAGAAGCTTGAATCTAAGCTTAAAAGAAAAACATTTCCTAAATTAGGTTTAGGAATTTTCTGAAATCAAAGAGAGAAAGAGTTGGAGAAGAAGAAGGAGATGCTTACCAATGGGTTCACTTGAATTTGAAGCTAGAAGTTGGATTTGCAAAGCAAGCTAGGGCTTAGGAATTTCCATTTCCAATCTCTTCCACCATTTTTGCTAAAGCTTGAGTGTTTAAGCAAAGAGGAGAAGTTATGAAGAGAAGGGGGGTTGGGCTGAGCTAATAAGGGTGCAGTCCAAACCAAAGTCATAAGCGGGAAAAAGTAGCAAAAAATCAACTTTCTCCAAACATATCGAAGCTTATACTCAAAAAGGTCGCAAACATCACTTTGAACTCAATGGGGGTGGTCTCGAGTCCTAATTCGGCTGTTTGCAAAAAGTAGATTTTCGGACTAAAATCCGACTAACGATAAAATATTTAAATATAAAATCGATAAATATGCGGGTTGTTACAGCCTCCCCTCCTTAAAGAAATTGCATCCTCGCAATACTTAAGAGGAAAATAAGAAGTAACAACCATGGAAGCATATCAACACAAAAGAAAATTGAAATAAGAAGTTCACCATAAAGAGCACGAAAGAGTTAGCAAGAACGGGATCGCTCAATGAATTCTCTAGATTCCCAAGAGTAATCCCTAGGATTTGAGAACCATCGAACTCTCACAAGAAGAACATCTTTATTTCGAAGTCGTTTGAGCTCCGAAGCAAAAATTCGAATAGGATGTTGCTCAAAAATCAAATCTGGTGAAACTTCAATTTCCACAATATCACCGGGCTCAAGAATGAAAACCGGAATCCCTAAGGCATTTCCATAGATAAAAGACGTGGGGAACGTCAAGAATAGCAAAAAATTGAGCCGGTGCAACGGCGTTGTACAAAAACGGTACGCCCGAGGAACTAGAAACTCAAATAATTTGAGACATCAGCGTAGTACAAAAACGGTACGCCCAATGAACCAAAGCAAAGACATTGATGTGGTAGAAACGGTACATCCAATGAATCTAATAGCAAAGACATTGATGTAGTACAAACGGTACATCCAATGAATCAAATAGCAAAAACATTGATGTAGTACAAACGGTACATCCAATGAATCCAAAAGCAAAGACATTGATGTAGTACAAACGGTACATCCAATGAATCAAATAGCAAAAACATTGATGTAGTACAAACGGTACATCCAATGAATCGAACACCATAAAAGAACATCAGACGCTAGTCCATAAAAGGAATGAGATAAAGCTCAACAAAACGAAGTGTACCAAAACGTCCGATGAACTTGATAAAAAGATAATTCCATTCAGACAACATCAAAGAATCAACCACTTGTTGCTTACGACAAAGCGCATTGGCAACACGATTTCCCTTCTAGGAATAAAAAGAATATCAAGATCATAAGATGTCAGGAACTCGAGTCAACATGGAGTTCCATATGAGAAAATAATTATTCCAAAGATTTTATGATCGAGGTGGAGAACAAATTTCTCCCCCAAAATGATGATGTCAAACTCTAAAAGCGAAAACAATAACCGCGAGCACTAGATCATGAGTGGCATATCTAGCCTCAATCGGCTTTTAATGATTTAGAAGCACACGAGATAGCACGTTATCTTTTGCAAGAGAACGACATCCAAACCAACACGATTAGCATTAGTACAAATGATAAAGTCTTGGTTCCCAACGGGAATCACAAGAATAAGAGTATCGAAAAGAAAGAATTTCTTTTAAATAATCTTCTTTCCTGAAAAGTTAAAACTTTCAAATTACATTTATCATTATGTAATAATCTTTCTAGAAAAATTTACTATTTTCAAGTCACTATACTGTGTCTAATTGTCTCATCAAAGCGTTTAGGAAATTCCTATCGATAACGTTGATCAAGCGCATCGACCAAAATTCTTAAAACACTAAATGGGCAATACAATCACAAAAATCGTATTATATAGGATAAGTAAGTTTCTCAAAAACTTCTAAGAATATTCTTTGTTCGTTTTAAGAACAAAATGCAATTGTACTTATAAATAAATCTTACGAAAAAGATTTACAAAATTTTAAATTTCTATTTTCATCCAAAACCAATAAATACAAGAATGGTCTCATCGAAATATTCATAGAATATTTGATATATAAAATGGATGAAATAAGCTGGACAAATTGAATGACAAAATAAGTCATTCATTAGAATCATAACGAGTGCGGAGTGCGTAAGTGGAATGCTAACTCACGCGACTCGTAGCCAAATGAAAATCAGTGGCAAGGTCGAACTAGAAAGACCTTAGCACCACACAAGATATTGCTTAGGTGATAATCCTAAGACAAGTCCAAATAAACCGAAAAATTTCACAACTATTTTAGATGAGAGAAATAAAACTTTCCTCATCATGAGGGTTTAAAGAATAAAATGATGCCTTCAAAAATTTGAAATCGGAATCACAAGGAAAAATAGAAATCTGCTTAACAGATAGAAAATGTCGAAGATGAATAGTCCACACGGAAAATAGGATATGAGCTTCACAATGATTAAGCCAATCCTTACAAAAATCAATTCCGAAGCCTAAGTAAAAATATCGGCTCGGAAAGAAAAATCACATAAAATAGTTTCGATATTAAAAAAAAGCAAATTGAGTGTTGCGGATCAACCATCCGGATTCGCAACTCTCAAAGAAGTCATCATGCCCAAAATATTCAAAGAAAAGAATCTACAAGTTCTTTTGATATAAAAACAATGAGATGGACTCATATCAAAAAGAATTCAAATAGAAAGATCACGAAATAAAACAATAGCATCAAGTATTAAATATAAAATACCTTGACCAAGAGAAGTGTCACAAGGGGCTTGCACGACTTTCAACTTTCCCTCCCTCTTGCTAGGGAGTTTGGGACATGTAGATAAGTAATGACCCGATCCTTTGCAATAGCGGCAATAGAGGGGTTTCGGGCACTTGATTACATAATGGTTCGTGGAACCACAATTGTAGCATTGTTTACGACTCGGGGTAGGAGTCTTGGCTACCGAAGTTTCTTGTTCCACCCTCTTCTTGCTTTGAAGTATGGGGCAGACAGAAATATGATGACCTGTATTTTTGCAATAGCAACAAAAGAGTGGCTCCGGACACTCCTTTGCATAGTGGTCCTTAGAATTACAATTGTAGCATCCTCCACGATTAGGGATTGGAGTCTTTGCTACAAAAGTAGTTTGCTTCACTCTCTTATTGGGATTAAGGCTCTTGAACTCAATATGCCTCTTCTTAGAAGTCCCAATATCACAAACACCTCCTTTACCAACCTCTCCATGAAGAAGAGTAACATCCACAAGCTGATTGAAAGAAACTGCAAGTTTTAGAGGTAGAACCATTTCGGGGTTCTTACTCAAAGCACAGATAAACTCTTGATTCTTAACAAGATCCAAAAGTTGTTGAGCAGACATGAATACTCCATCCTGAGGAGTAGCACTAGATTTACCGGCGTTGGGATGGCCTGGCCTAACCATTTCTCTTCTTTAAGAAAGAAAGAAGGAGAAAAGTTATTCTCAAAATAAATATCAAGCAATCTTGATAGATAAAACAAGGAATCATAAAAGAAAATAGGATAGGACGGTACGAAGACCCGAATAAAAATCATAAAGCACGACTCTAAGATGGACTTAGGACGATGATCCTTGTTATAATATTCCATATTGTTTCGAAGTTTGGCTCTGATACCAAGCTGTGACGCCCCACCTCTATACCCACGCTAGCCAAGAACATTACGGTGAATTCTGTCAACTAGCACGGAGAATAAGGCTGTTGAGGAGCGACCATCCGTGTAATTGCTTTGCGCGAGCATCGATATGTCAGATAGTATAACATGCATTTCTTATCAAGAGGGAAATCCGACATACCGACACAAACTCAAGGCTACTACACAGTGGCTATAATATCTTCAGAAACAAATATAGAAATAAATATAACATAAATCAGTCACATAAAATTCATATCAAAAAGGCGGAATAAGATATGAATATTACACATAAAAGTGTACATCAGAGTAGTGGTCAACAAGATCCACAATATCAAAAAGAATAGATACAAGTGCTAGACAAAAGAATAAGTATACATCATAGAGTTTGTATCTCAAATGTATACAACAAAAACTACTAAACTAAAGTAGTTAGCCAAAAGTCAGAAGATGGTTCCAGATAGGAAGCCATGAGGAAGCATCTGTAATATCTCAGTCTGACCCGAGTATTATTTAAGAAGAAAATAATAAACGGATCAGTCTAGCTATAAATATCAGATGAAACGATATAGAATAAGAGATATGACTAAACACATAATAATCACAATGCCAAGCTGTGATATATATATAAGTAATTGAAAATCAATGAGAGATTAATCAATATCACCAAATCTACACAAGAATCAAAGAAATGTCATACTCCTCATTTCGTTCACCAAACCATAAATATTGACAATTAAATCAATGCCAATCACAAAAGTCAGTGACACACAAATTCACCAATGCACAAATATTGATAAAACTTATCAATGGAAATCACGAAAATTGGTGAAGCACAAATTCTAGAAATCATCTCAAGAAGTCCAGAAATCACAAAAAGGGGGAAGGCCTATCACAAACGGGAGCATAAAGCCCACCAACACGTGTATCACAAACGGAACGCTAATTCCATGGTTGCTAACCATCACAATTGAGCCGAAGCTCCACACACGGCCCGAAGACCATGGGTTGCTACCCCACCAAATTGAGTCGAAACTCCACAAAACGGGGTTTAGTCTCCCTCGTAGACAAAGAGACATCGCACATTGCTAGTCTAAATCACAAAGATGATCGTCATGATCAACGAGAAGTGTCGATTACAGTAAGCTAGTAAATATATGAGCTTAGCATCATGTCCCATAACCACTAGCTTAACTTAAATATTTACGAACAAATTGTAGATCTCCACTAGAAAATTTTCACAAGAGTTTCAATCGAACAAGTCCAAGAATTAGCCAACAAAGTGAACGCAAGCATTTCATACCACTTGTTTTACTAAGTCGTTTAATTAGATTTCTCATACGAGTGAGGTAAAGGTTTGTATATACTAATAGATTGGAAAACGGTTTTATAAACGAATTTGGTATTAAAATAGTAATGAAATCGTTTGAGGAAAGAGTTTTGATATTTACTACTAGTATAGAAAACCTTTATATTTTTAAAGTGACAAATCACAAAGAAGATTGTAAGAACAATCAATCACTAAAATTCACATACGAAGACGTGAATCAAATCCAAAGAAATCGATATTAAATCCATCAAAGTGGATATTTCCAAAAGTTCCCAAGAAAATGTCATCAAAGTTGATAATTAAATGATAACAATAGAAGGGAACCAACACAAGTCGATAAAAATTGGAAATCGTAAACAAAATAGGCAAGCAGGCAAAACACTGCAGTTTCAGACGTCTGAAATAAGTGGTTCAGACGTTTGAATCTGGAAATATAAAGATTTCCAGAACACAATTCAAACGTCTGAATCAAGTGTTTCAGACGTCTGAAATAGGCATATTTTAGCCTATTTCCTTTCTGGTTCCAAATGAACCAATTCAGACGTCTGAAACCATATATTCAGATGTCTGAATCTGGGAATAGAAAACTTCCCAGAACAATATTCAGACGTCTGAATATTACGTTTCAGACGTCTGAATCAGGGGTTCAGGGCATTCCCTGAACCTAGGCTTAAAATGGCCAAACGAATATCGGAAACGATCGAACGAGCAAATGGCGATGACTAAGGAATTACGTCGAACGACAACCCAGCCTAAACGGCTCTTCGATACGCCTCAAATATCAATGTCCAAATATCCGTAATAGGATTTTCGTAAATTAGACCAAAACACCAAAAATTGGAATATACACGAAATCGATCCAAACCAAAATCAATTGCACACGAATAAACGTTAGGAATTCATACCTAACAATCGAAGATAATTATAGACAAAGATGTGAGATAAAAATCTCACCTTTGAACTCAAATCAATGAAGGAGAAGCCTTAAGAACAAGCTAAGATCAATCCCTCTTCAATCTCAACACTAGAAGCTTGAATCTAAGCTTAAAAGAAAAACATTTCCTAAATTAGGTTTAGGAATTTTCTGAAATCAAAGAGAGAAAGAGTTGGAGAAGAAGAAGGAGATGCTTACCAATGGGTTCACTTGAATTTGAAGCTAGAAGTTGGATTTGCAAAGCAAGCTAGGGCTTAGGAATTTCCATTTCCAATCTCTTCCACCATTGTTGCTAAAGCTTGAGTGTTTAAGCAAAGAGGAGAAGTTATGAAGAGAAGGGGGGTTGGGCTGAGCCAATAAGGGTGCAGTCCAAACCAAAGTCATAAGCAGGAAAAAGTAGCAAAAAATCAACTTTCTCCAAACATATCGAAGCTTATACTCAAAAAGGTCGCAAACATCACTTTGAACTCAATGGGGGTGATCTCGAGTCCTAATTCGACTGTTTGCAAAAAGTAGATTTTCGGACTAAAATCCGACTAACGATAAAATATTTAAATAAAATATTTAAATATAAAATCGATAAATATGCGAGTTGTTACACTTATGTTTTAAACTATTAGTTAGAATGGGTCATTAAACTTATTAACTTTTTAAAACAAATTAGTTGGAATAGATTCCAAAATTTTCAAATCTTTTAAATCCATTCACGTATAACAACTAATTCCATTCCGCTCATTCATTCCAATTTGTAACTCAAAAATCAAATTTTGGTTATCCAAAAATTTTCAAAAATTTCTTAATAATTTTTCTAAACCTAAAATTTTCGAAAAAATTTTCCGGTGTCTCCTTTGCTCGACTCGATCGGTACAACTACAAATCGCCTCTATGGGTACCAAACCAATCAAAGAAAACAAAAGCCAAGTGGCCTCCCATGTCTGGGGCATAAAATCATAAGCCAATTCAAGTTCTCTAAATTTATTACGTACCTTTTTGCATTTGATTTATATTTTGGCAAGTAATTTGTTATCTTTTACGTAAATGTAGTTGCACAAGAGTTGATAGCAATATCTTGCATGCCTTTAATTACAAAACTCTAAAAGAAAATTAGGCTGACAAAAGCAATATGATGTCACTCCATATGCCAAAAATAACATGATATAAATCTACATGCAACCAAGTTTTAAAATCATCGTAATTTAGGTCCTAATAAAAACAATCAAGAATCCTTTGTCTATAACTTAAACTTAATAGATAATCATATATGAAATCACACAGCCAATCAATTCAATTCAATTAAATCCAATCAATCAAATTCCACAAAGGAAATCTTATCACTTAACATTGTTTTAAAATGTCAAATGACTAACAAACAAATTTTAACTTAGGTTCAAACTTTCTTAATTGTCCAAAAATATAGATAATTATCTAAGCGTACCGTTTTGCTCAATAGCCTTTGGTTATTGCTTAGAAAATTATCCAAACTCACTCGGACAAAATGGAAAGTCATACTTCACATTTTGTTAATTTCTTAGTTACATCAAAAAATTTCTAATTCACATATATTTTCACTTAGTATTTTAGTCAATACTAAAATTACTTATGAGTTATCTCATATTTCTCACCCAAGTTTTAAAATATCTTATATATTTCTTTATAAACATCAAATAATAATTTATTCCATTTTATTTACTTGTTAATATTCTTTTATATCCTGAGAGTACATATACATTTTTGTTTTAACTTTTTCAAAGAACCAGATGGAGATCAAATTAATTTATGATTTCTTAAAATCGAGTCAACCTATTTACCTTTTTAACTTAAAGTGCTAAAACAAATAATATTTATAGGTTAACTTAATCGAACGGTAACTTAGATGTTTCAACCAATTATATGGTTTTAATAAAAACAATATTTATCAAAACCTTTATTAAATTAACCCAATTTACTTGTTTCTAATTTATCCCTTTTCTTATCCAAGGGAAAATCTTATTTATCCAAACAATCTCTTATTAGAATTACTTTTTATTTTGAAACCAATTCCCCTTTTGGGAACTTAAAAATTAGGTACCCGGTTTAAATTTAAAACTTACCTTTGAAAGCATACTTCATATATTTTTATAGATAATAACTTCAAATAATTTATTTATTAAAAATCACTTTGGTTTTATTTGGTTTATCTCATTTCGATCGCACAATGTTAATGAGACTGATTTACTAAGTATTCCAAAAATTCGCCTAAGCAAACATCTGATTGTCACTTAGAAGATTATTCAAATTAACACAAAACTAATCAAAATAATTTCCTCCTAATTATCTCAAAGAAAATGCATTCCATTTTAAATTTTACTTTCTAATATATTTTTGATTTTTACTATTTTCAAAAGTATAGCTGTTTCATTTCTCAAAAATTCCTTTGAAATTGTTTTTCAAAAATTCCGGGATTTAGATACAAAAATGATTTTAAGCATGTTTTTCAAACTAAATTTATATAAAAAGTTTCTTTTTATAAAAATCATGTCATATTATAATAATCCTTCTTCATTATAATAGAATTATCTTCAATATTTATTCTCTAAATATCTTATTCCACTATTTAGATTATATTACAACTTTTTATAATGTTAAATTCTAAACCCGTCATTATACGAAGGTGATTTTCAAGTTAACAGTTTCTTCGAACATCTTTATAGTCAAATTGTGAAAATTAATTCATTAAGGGTTCATTTTAAATCAAGCGACAAATGCTCCTAAATAAATCGAGCACAATTTAGCAATCGACACACAACGGCCTATGCTTTTCATTTAAGTTAAGCATAACCGAACAAATAATAGTGATAATAAATAATATTTTCAGATTTAAACCAACACGTTATGTAATTTTATAGATTTTCAAAAATTATCCCTTTATATATATAAAATATAATCCAAGGCAAAACCTTTAATTTGGCAAAAAATTCAAAACTTTCAATACCATGTCTATTGGCCTTAATCAAGTGTTTAGAAACCTCTATCGATACAGTGGCATCCCACATCCCGACCAGAATTCATAAGAACTCAATATACCAATTAACATAATATGTTTTTGTAACATTAATAAATACGTTGTCATGTATATGATATTCTCAAATCATTCTAGAATGTCGCTTACTCTATCTCTAATGAGCCAAACCCTACCAAAACCAAGGTACTCGCTTAAACTTACACTCTGATATCGCTTTGTAGCGACCCGCCTTTTTGAGCATTGAAAGTTCATACAAAACACTACCACTGTATTCAAATGTTGTGCATCTAATCGATAAAAGGACGGATTGTTAATGTAAATAAAAAGAAAAGAACAGAGAATAGAGAAAAATAGAATCTCACCACGGAATCGACAACATATAATATAACAAGGACAATATTAACTATCACTCCAAACATACAGACTACATTAGAGTTAAAAACAAACCTTATTGGTTGGACAATTATAAATCATGACGTTACAAATGCCGATAGGTATATTATATAATATAGTGGAAAATACAATAATACTACAAGTGAATCTTTAGCTCCCCTCCACTATCTCCAAAACACCATGGTCATGAATGAGCATTATAATAAATAACACCAGGATAAATTTGGAAATACCAGCGTGAGATAACTAGAATAAGGGGAAACATATATAAAAATAATATGAGACCACGCCGCTAATGTGGAACGTGTTTTTACCTCACAAGAATAACATCCATACAGGCAAGAATAGAAATAAATATTAGAAAACAAAACCAAGTATGATTGAGCGTAAATAATACCAAACCAGACCTGAAAGAATGGAAATGAACCGACTAAAATCCAAACTAGACAGAATGGATAGAACAAGGAAAACAATCCAACTTGATAGAATGGACTAAGTAAGGTGATGGTCCAAACTTGATAGAATGGGTTAAATAAAGTAACAGTCCAAACTCGATAGAATGGGCTAAATAAAGTAACAGTCCAAACTCGATGGAATGGACTAAATAAACACTTAAATGTCGTAATGATGAGTTAGCTCTACTTGTGGCAATTTGAAGCTAAAACATATTTAAGGGTTTTGAATCAAATAAGGAAAGGAAATTTTCCAACAAATGACTAGGAGGGTGCTTCCCCTTCCCCTACTGAAAGTATACCTCTAGAAATATACTTGAGAACTCTGATGGCTCTTGGAAACCTCCAAGCCGAACCTCGCCAACTGTTACCGAGTATCTGAGTACTTTACACCTTAAAGCGCAACACCAAATCTAATCTAGAGTGGATGTGAAGATACCCTAATGGGAGTAACCCCACAAAGCTTGGCCCCCACTCACTCTTTGGGTTTAGTCATTTCCTACAAAGGATAACAAAGCTCAAATGAGCAACACATCCTCTCAGAGTGATGAAATAAAGTGGCTGAAGTAACTAATAGTTGATATACCAACTATCGAGGACATTAAACGATCGTAAATGGAAATTAAGTCTTGTGTACTTGTCATCACTTATTGAATTCAAACTTGTCCTATTTCTGGTCTAACAATAATACCAGACAAGTCAAGGTAGTGTTACCTCAAAGTCATGTCATACGATTATTCTTAACTTTCAAAATAGCGATAAGTTTACTTCTTCGATGTTTAGTGTTAATTATACAAATAAATTGTTTCCATATAAGTGCTTCGCTCTACATAAATAATTCATTTCCAAAAAAAAATCAAACCTTTTATTTTTAAAAACATACTAAACTTTTTTGGTTTGATTCCCATATTGGTAAAATACTTTTAGAATTAATTCCAGATTATTAAAACGTTAAGAGGATAATTTTCCCAAGTGCGCGACTACAAAGGCCTAAACCCACATCTGACCGAACATCCAAAAGATTATCCAACTTAACATCCCAATAATCGTGTTCCAATTCTATTTTAACTTTAAAAACAATATTAGTTATCCCGAAAGATAATTATTCCCACTTAAAATCCCTTTATATAAACAATTCATCATAGATAATTATTCTCAAACACTTTTATAACATTGGCAAATTAACTATTAAAAATCTTTATTAAATCAGTTTATTAACTTCAAATTAGTTTATTATGGTAATTTTTATTATATTAGTTAATTTACTTTAATCACCTTTATTAAATCAGTCAATAAAAGGATCTATTAAAGTCAAATAGTCCTTAATTAAATGAATAATTAATCTTAGACATCATTATCTAAACTGATAAGTAATTTTAAATGCCGTTAATCAAAATAATCAATGAAGTTTAATACAATAATAAATTAATCATATTAATTAAATTCAAACTCCATTAGCTAAAACCATTAACTAAAACATCATTTGTTAAAAGGATTTATTTAATTATAAAACATCATTAATTAAGCTGATTTAACAAAATTCTAAAAATATTAGTTAAAATGATTATTAGTTTCAATTATCATTAATTGAAAAAAATAATTTAATCCCATCATCATTAATTAAAATAATTAATTAAGTTCATTAAATTAATTGGACTCCATTATCCTTAATTAAAAGAGTTAGTTAAACTCTAATCGTCACCGGTTAGAACGAATAATTAAGTATAAAACATCATTAGAAAAAATGATTAAATAAATTTAAAGACAAACCAATTTGTATTCATCATTTATTGAATTGGTAAATTAATCTAGGATTAATTAATTAAAATAATTAATTAATTTAAAATCATCATTAATCAAAATGATTGATAAATTTTCAATATTCCATTTAGCAAAAACATAAGCCCAAGTTCATATGACAGGGGTTTGGGTTGAAATTTAATAAATGATGATATAGTGAAAAAAGCTCTAACGACATTTAAACTATAAAAGGGAATATCTGTAATTAATTTCAGTAAACCATCAATAATAGCATATGGATGTAATAAAATAATCTATGGCCGTGAAACCCCTATGGGGTTTCTCTATAAATTTTTCCTCCAAAACAATAGTTATGGATAATAAATAGATGATCATATGGGTTTATAACGATTAATTTAATATGCCATCCATTTTCCAAATGGAAATCAAACAAACAAGCAAATCGAACAATTTAACTGATATCCAAATGATCAATAAATGTTTATAACGTCATTAATATGATATAATAAAATTTTATGTGAGTTAAACTTACTAAAGATTTTGAAAACTTGAAATATTTTAGCGCTCGGAAAGCTTGAAAGACCACGAATTTTTCTCAAAAATGGGTCATTTTGTACTTGACTTTTGGACCCTTTTCTCTCAAACTTTAGAAAAGTGATCAAAAGGAAAGTTTTAGATTATTCTTTTCTCTATCATTTAAAAAAAATACTCAAAAAAGTTAAATTTTTTAGTAAGTTATATCCAAAATAGTGAGGGATATTTCTGGACATCAAAATCCAGGTTTAAAAATACTCTTGCAAAAAAAAAAAAAAAATGGAGCATCCAAACTCGAAATAAGAAAAAGACGCAAACTACAAAGCTATAGCCACTGAAAATATACATAGTTTGAAAAAAAAACTTGTTTTGGTGTATTTGTAAGAATTTTGGCCGAAACCATTTTGGGTAAAGAAGAAATTTAAATGGAAAAGAAGGAACCTTTAAACTAGTTTTTAAAACATTAAAAATTAGTTTTTGAAACCTTAAAACATGAAAGGTTATTTTAGAAGCCATTAAAAGGTTTCATGAATCTTTAAGGAAGATAAGAGAAGAGACGATGAAGAATAAATTGGGTTAGAAAGGTGAAAAATTAGTTCTATATGAAATAGAGATAACAAATTACCTTTTTACCCTCATGTACTCTACCCTCCACAAATGCATGCCATGTTAAAATCTCTTCTCTACCTCACCCATTTTAGCCCACACCTAGCCACCCTCCCATCAAATCAAAGTCAACATGCATAAGTGTTTTAATGTACTTATGTCTCCTAATGATGTGGCATTCTCTTATTGTTTTTTACGATAGTTGCCAAAGTGTTACATCATCATTTTCTTAACTTAATTAATTACAATTAACCCTAATTAGATTAATAATCTATGTTTATAACATTACATATATATTAATACACACACGCACACATACAACACACACATAAATGTGTACACAACATTTCAAATAACTTTTATATGATGAAATGTCTAAAATTAAGAAAACGGTTTCCGGTCACATTTTCTATTTTTCATCGAACTATATATTTTTGTAAACAAATTTCGAAAACTATTTCACCATTATTATTTATTACTAAAAAGATTTTTATTTTCATATAAACCATTTATTTGAATATTTAAAATTAATTAAATATTCGCAAATCAAAGCAGTGAAATTATGGGTCGTTTTATTACAATTTGTTTTATTATTTATTATATTTGGACCATTTTTTATTGTAATAAATTTGCAAAATGATTCATCACTATCATTTATTAATTAAAAGAATTTAAATGACACTATTAAATCTATTTAATTCATATTTGGTTCAACATTCAAATGTTTAGTACTTAATTTAAAATTTTAGTCGATTACTATTATTGAATTCCAAGTATAATATTAAAAAATTGAAATATTTAAGGATCTAATATTAATTAAATATTTAAAATCAAATGATCAATATTTTGGGTTGTTACATTGAAGATGTGTCTACTGATTAGTGGCGAGAGGAAATTGAGACTAGAATCGGTATGTGCAATTGGATCGATCCAAAGTGAAGATAGCTAGTTTAATGTCACCGAACTGATGCATAATATGATGTTGTAAGGAGAATGTCAGCATTGAAGTGAAAAATGCACAAAGGCTGGTGCTTGAACAAAAGTATGTTCTGGCAATCTAGTGTATGTTAGCTGAAGCGAGAGCTGATGCAGTGGATTGAAGTATGGTGTAGCTCGGATAGTAAACAAATTTGTAAATTGAATGGCTGGCTAAGTGATGCATATACTGGGGCAAGTGGTGCATGGGCCAAGGCCAAATTGATGCACAACACAACAGTGCAACGAATTCCTAAACCTAAAACAATTGCTGATTTCCAGGTTCGTTTTATGATAAAAGGTGGTTTCATACATGGCATAATTATTTAGATCATTCAATTTTGTTTCATTTAATATCATTTATCGATGATGAGTTTGAATATATCCGAGTAGCAAATAAATTGTTGAATTAGGAAATTCAGATATTAGTGAATCTATGTATGGATATATAATCACCTATCCAGTAGGAATCAAGAAACCAGTGCTTGTTAAGTTTATGATGGTTTATACAAACAAAGCATAGGTAAACAGTAGAGATAAGCAAAGACATGCATGGAAATCAGTTTTTCAATGGTAAACCTACAGTAGAAACAAAATATTTACAATCTTGTCTATTTTGGTCATAATGAAGCTTTGATTGGAAAGGTGAAGAGCACATATGTGGATATAACTAGGAGCAGCTAACCAAGAATTACTTGGATTAGGCTTTAGCCTCATACAGCGCAATTGATGATCGTCTTTCTAAGGGTATTGTCTTTCTATGTTCCTTGGTTTTTTATCTTTTTGAGTTAAGTAATGGAATAATATATCTACATTATTGGAGTGCCTTTTTTATCTCAGATTTTGTTATTTGAAAATGACCTTGTTTAAGTGTTGTTAATAATAGGAAAAATGATCATAAATATTGTGTTGGACAATGTTTTAAAGGTCGATACTATCTATCTACTAGGCTACACTAATCAAAAATATCACAAGTTTGATATGACATGTTTAATAATACTTTCTAAAAAAATTCATTACAGAAACTATAGAACCAAAGAACATTTGCATATATTCTAGGATTTATCTACTCTTAATATTCTAAGGTTCTCTGCATAAATGCAACCAATCATCTTACACTAAAATACTTACACTGTTTCTCTTTGTTGCTGCGAGATTAAAATTCTAGTTTCATTGTAGGGTTTGTTAGGTGTGAGCCAATCTTGTGCCAAAACTTTCCATTTTCAACTTAGTTAATTTTATAGAGAAATAACTAAATTTATAAAAAATAATTAAGTTTTATAAAAAAATTAACTAAATCGACTAAAAGTTTACAAAAATTAACTAATTTTTATAAAATTTAACTAAGTTTATAAAAATTAATTTAGTTAACCATGTTTTATAAAAAATTAAATAATTTTCTAAAAATTAACCAAGTATAAAATTTAAATAAATTTATAAAAATTAACTAAGTTATATAAAATATTAATTAAGTTAATGAAGTTTTTAAAAAATTATTAATTTTCATAAAATTTTACTAAATTATATTAAGATCAACAAACTCAAACAAATATTTTAAAAATTAAATATTTTTTAAAAATTACGATCAAGTTTTATAAAACTTAAATAAATTTATGAATATTAATTAAGTTATATAAATTTTTTACTAAGTGAACTAAGTTATAAAAAATTAAATAAATTTATAAAATTAACCTAATTACAAAAATTAACTAATTTTTATTAAAGTTGACTAAGTTCTATAAAAATTAAATAAGTTTATTAAAACTAATAAAGTTTTTTAAAAAATTACTAAGTTTGTAAAAATAATTTAGTTAATCACTTTTAACCAGTTTTTGTAAAAGTTAACAATTTTAACAAACATTTGCCTAAATTAATTAAGTTTGTAAAATTTAACTAAGTTTTACCAATATTAATCGAGTTTTATAATAATCAACTAAGTTTATAAAAAATAACTGCATTTAATAACAATTGAACTAAATTAATTAAGTATCTAAAAGGTTTAGCTGCTACAACAAACTATGTTTCTAGATGTTCTTTTTATTCTAAGAGAGAGCCCAGGATAACTAATTGTCCTTCCAATTGAATAATAGCCCTAAAAATATAACACACAAAATATAGTTCTATCAAGAGATTCTCTAGTCAATGGAAACAGTATGTGTTCTCGTACTTCTTTCTAGTGTTTAAATTATAGAGTATTTGAGTTTTTTAGTGTCTTGCTTAGCTATCATATTGAGAAGTAATGATGTGTATATAATGGGGTTGACGGTGAGTCCAGATCACTCGGTGAAGTTTACTGGATATATTTTAACCTTGATAGTTTTGGGCCCAACCTACTAGATTGATTATGTGACGACTCGAAATTTCTGGATATTTGAAATTGAAATATTTAATTTATTTTAAATATTTGAAAGGTAATGTAACTTGAATTTCAAATATCACTATTTATTTGTCAATTAAATTTTTGACTCTAATAATTTGAAATTGGTTTAAATAGTGAATCTTGGATTTTAAGCTGTATAAAAATATTTCAAAGAATTGAAAAGTTTATATTTATTATACTGGAGATAATAGAAACGTAAAACTTGAAATTTGAAGTGTTTGGTTAAGTTTTGAAAATATATCGTTTAAATCGATATTTTAAAATAGCTCTCTGAGGCACAGTCTCGGAATTCGACGAAACCAGTTCCATTGGATCCGTAATAGTGTATTATTATCGGATTTCAATTTTCAAGTGTTCTGAGTGATCGTTTGGCCGTACGGTAAGTAAATACGCTGAATCTATATCGAAAATTTAGTATAATAATAAGGGCTAAAAAGCTATCTTCTCCGTACGATCGAGTTAGGCCTCGAAACCTTTTCCAATGCGTTTGTAATGGAAGTATAACCTTATGAACGCCTGGCGTCATGCCTCGATAAGAGTTCGAAATTTTTAGCGGTGTTATTGAGACAATTCAAGTATGAATTTAAATTTAAATTTGAATTGAATATAATATATTATATAAATCAACATCAGTTGGTTTTTTCCCCCTAAGTCACTATTCACAAGCAAGATGCACACGCGTCCTCCTTAATAACATGCAATCAAACACGTTTCTTCCTTTCTTTTTTTTCTTTTTATAACCTGTTGCCGTGTTCCCTCATAACGAAAAAAAATTAGATAAAATAAAATCAAAATGGCTGCCTCCTTCTATACAATTCATTTCTGAATCGATAATAAATTAAAAAATATGGCGGCACAGTAAATATCAAGCCGATTCATGAATTGGCCAAGCACCTCCCCATTAGAGATCGAATCGATCGTTCTCCTCATTCATCTTGATCATCGAAGCGATGCCTTGCGAGTTGAAGGGCTTAGATGAGTCGCGGGGGTGTCGCGATGGCTTTGCGAGTGTCAATGCGGCGTTCGATTTGGCGCTCACGCGAGCGAGATGGGAAGGTCGAGGGATTGGCGTCGTGTGAGTTGGAGGCGACAGTGAATTGGTTCGCGAGATCGGAGATTTCGATCTGGGCAAGATTGGGCTTGATGGTTGGGGCATGCTTGAAGGTCGGCATCAATGATTGGGGTGGTACGCGTGTTTTCTGAGCTATGAGGTATGAAGTTTTGTTTTGATTAAATTAAATATATATATATATATATATATATATATATAATAAAAATCAATTCCAGTAGGTACAGATACATGCAGACCTTTCTTTTTAAATATATGTGATGAGAAATGAGATATATATATTCAGTAAATATTTATGCTGGTTTTAAATTTATATATGTATAAATATGTATGCATATGTATATATAACAGTATTTGATTTTACAAGTAAGGTATAAAAGTAATTTTATTCAATTTAATTTTTGTTATATATATGTATGTATCAAAATGCAGCAAGGAAGGTTATAGATAAAAATGTATATGCACATATACCTATTCTAGTTCAAAGTTATATATATAGTTGAAAATAAATATGAATACTAAAATATTTGAAAGTTTAAATAAAATTAGATTTCTGGAATCTATCATTTAATATATATATATATATATATATTAAAAAGAGATATTTATTAGTTTAAAAATTTAATCATTAATTAATTTAATTAATTTAATGGAAATCAATTGTTTGACTAATTCAAATATTAATAAACCATATAATGTTATACAAGGTCATGAATCGTGAAGAGACCGAGTCGAAATTGAAGTGGATTGCAAAAAAATCAAAGGTGAGTTAATCTCACTCATCTAGGTTTTATTTAAATTTAAATAGTTAAATTTAAAGTAGTTGATTGTGTGCTTGGATGATTAATTATTATCAGTTATATTGGATTAGACCCTATGCGCCGCATAATAGCGAATGATATTATATTAAACCCATATACCACGATATTCCACCTTGAAGTGGAATTGGTATTATATATGTATTTGGAGTGATTGATTTCCTGCATTATATAGCGGATGCGACCCTATGCGCCATATAATAGCGGATGATATTATATTAAACCCATATACCGTGATATTCCACCTCGAAGTAGAATTGGTATTTTATATTGTGCTAACATCCGTAGATGTTGGGAAAGAGGTTGGAGGGATCCAACTGGATTCCTCAAAATCATTTAGATCGTTTAATATTCTGTGATATGGTTTGTGATAATCTGTGATAGATGACATTGATAATTGGAAATAATGGATGTTATGTTTGATTTAATATATTTGGGTATACCGAATGTATAGATTGGATTTTTGAAATGAAATAAAAGAGTGAATTTTAGAGTAAAATAATTTTCGAGAATTTGAATAAATTAGAGAATAAACTAGAGGAAGAATAAAAGTTGATTGTTAAATTTTAATAAATAAATTCCGAATATGGGAAGGAGATTTGGAATAAAAGGAAAATAACGAATTTTAAAGCTTATGTAAAATTATTTAAAAGGATAAAGAACTTATTTTAAAATTCAAGGTATAAATTTATTGGAAAGGATAAAGAAGGATTTTGGAGAAAAAAATGAAATTGGTATTTTCTAATTAAAAGATTTTAAATCATAATTAAGAAGTAGAATCTGAAATTAATGGGTTGATATAAATTAAGAAGCAAAGGAAATTAATTTCAAAATGAAGCAATTTTGAAAATCAATTTGGAAATTGATTTAGCATTTGAAACTGTGTTTTGGAAGAAGGGTGAGACTATGGAATTTATAAACTGGGTTTATAAAGTGAAATAAAATATCAGTGGCTATTTGAAAGTATAAATTCCACTATGGAAATTTATAGAGGAATGGGTAATTTGTATTAAAAATAAATAGAGATTTTATTTTTAAAGAGGCATGAAAGAGAAGTGGATTCCATAAAAGCCAAGTACGATTTCAAAGCAGATTTTTAAGTGTAAGTTGAAAGTTTTAAAGTTATTTAAAGGAATGTTTTTAAGAAATTATTATTTAAGTTGTTGAAAATTTAAAAGATAAATATTTATTAAAATTAATTATTAATATCTAAATTTTACAAAGTATTTTTATTTTAAAGATAGCTTGGTAAAGATATATTTAAAAACTTGTATAGGATTTTTCGTAATCTCTTATTTTTAAATTTAGTTTGGCTTAGCTTTTATTTTAAAAATTAGTTTTATATGTTATAAATTGGTTTTATTTTAAATATTCTTAAAGTATATATTTTAATATATATTGAATAAAGTATTTAAGTAATTTTTAATTCAAATGTGTTAACGTATATTTTATAATGAAGTGTTTTAAATTATTTTTAAAATCTAAAGTATTTGTATTTGGTGATTTCAATGGAAATTGAAAATATTTGGAAAATTTATTCCGTGAGAGAAAGATGGTTTGAAACTATTTTCAAAGGGTTTAAAAGTGGAAACATATCTTGCGAAGATATTTTGAGGATTATAAATAATTTGGAAGAAATTATTATGGCTTGATGATTGTTTGTGAATGTTGTTTGATAGTTTAATAACCGACTAACAATATCGGCCAATGCGCTGATTGTTTCGAAGAGACCGAGATCAGGATTTATTTCCCGAAAACCACTTCGATTCGGTTTGAACATTTTCGTGAAGAATACAAGTGCCAGTAGTCGAGGATGGAGTAGTGAAGTGTAAGGGCTAACCGCGACTAATCCTGAGGGTGATTCCGAAATGGATGTAGTAGGAGTAGTACCTTTGGTTCCGTTCGAACCCATGACGAACTTGTATGGATGAATGCTTTTAGAACATCGTCAAGAGGACGTTGAGCATTCTAAATGAAATGTTCTTAAAAGGTAACGCTTAGCCTCGAGCCTCATCAACCGGGAATGACTGAGAATCAGGAGTTATGCAGCAAGGCTAAGTGGGTCGCGCCCATTAGGGTAAGGTCATCCCTGTCTAGATGTCCCTTTTTATTTCGGCTATGTGGTGTGGTTGCTGGTCCCAACCGCTGGGTGATCTTATACTCGGGATTATCCAGTAAGGGGTATTTCGGTCATGTGTTGCAAGGGATTTAGGGTGGATCCTCGGGTACGCTGATCTAGATCAGGTACTATGACTGGTGTTCCCCAGTGCCTGGTCATTAATTGAAAATCCGTTCTACCTATGTGCCTTTACGGTTTTGTTTGTATACCTATTAGCTGGAAGTTAATAAATGTAACAATTTCAGCTATTTGAATAAGTATTTGTATATAGACGCTATTATAATATCAGAGGATTTTATAAGAAATGGTTTGGTTATCGTAAGGTAAAAACCCGGCATGTTTATTTGTGGCGTGGTCTTACGAGATACCTTTGATTTCAAATGGTTTGAAAACTTTAATAATCCAATTGAGTGTATTTTCTCACGATGGTTTTCCAGACTGACTCGGGTGTCATTTAACTATAATACTCGGGTCAGACCGAGTATTATAGAGTACAGATTCTGGATGGACCGCTGTGGAGCTCAGGAGACGAGCTGGGTGGCGAGATGTATCCAACGTATATGATCTATATTTCGCTGTGTATTAAGTTTTGGAAGGACGAGATATTATAACTGTCTTGAGTTGTGTTGTTGATTGTATTGAACTCTGATGCTATATTCTGATGATGTATGTATAAAACATATATAATTTCTTTTGTGTAAAGATCTGTTATCATATATTATATTTTATACCGCTACGTTTTTTAGAATCTGATATTGTTTCTATTTCTTTCTCTACCTTCTTCTTCTTCTTCTTCTTCTTCTTGTAACCCTAATGGCTTAATTTTCGGTCATCGAAAAATCGGGTCGTTACTTTTGGTATCAGAGCTGAAGGTTAAGCGAGAACCTTGGCTCTGGTGGGGATTACTCATTTGAATAGAGTCCGTAGTAGTCTAGAATGAGTCTGAGAGTATTAATAGGAGTGTATATTTGTTAGTGAATATAAAATTGTTTTATATTATGTTGATTTATCGGTTGAATGTTTATGAATTTTGGTCGATATGTGGGATGCCATGTCATCGATAGGGATTTCTAAACGCTTAAACAAGATAAACCGACACAGTATTGTTTTAAAATAGGATAAATGAAATAATTTTATCCAAATTATTTTTGTATATAAAAGAAATAACTTTCTGTAAATTATTATAGTTATATATGGTTGCTTGGTTGTTAGGAAGTGATAATATTAAATTATTATCATTATTAAGTGGAAGTTGAATAAAGAATTAAAGTTATAACCAAAGGTTAAGGAATAAATTTATATAACAAAATAAGATTTGTAAATGTGAATTATAAGTGTGATTTATAATATAAATAAAATTCCAGAGTAATATTGATTATGAATTGAAAGAATTTGGAATTTGGAATTTTGGGAAAGTTTAAATTCCTCTGGGTTTGAAAATGGCTTTCAAAAGCTTTGGAGAAAAATCGTGATAGTATTTGAGAAATGTTTTGAATTGGATTTAAAATCTGGTGAGATTTTGAATTTAAAAATATTTGAAGAAGTTTTAAAGTGATAAAAGCATTGAACTCTCTTCGGTCGTTGGAAAATAATTTCGGTGATGACTACATCATCATCGAGATTCATTTTCAAGTTTCCAAGAAAGGAATAGCTACCCGAATAATTTAATGTGGAGTTGTTTGCGAAATTGGGTTGGTTTTCAAATTCAAGGAATAATTGGATATGCAATTGAATTATGGATTTCAAAAATGATTTTGAAATAATGAAGTTTTGGTTTGGTAAAAACCGTTTTGATTTTAAAATAAAAAGGAATATTAAATATTTTGAATTGGTATTGTTGCAAAATTTAGTTTAATTTTGCAATGTAAAGGAATATTTTGGTTTGATATGATTGATTTCAAAAAAATGATTTTGAAGTGTTGAGTAATTGATTAAAAGAGCCTCAAGAATCTTATTAAAAGTGTAATTGGAATATAAATAAGTTGAGAAGTTAAGAATTCGATTAAAATGGAATGTAACTAAATATAGTAAATAAAGGTAAAAATTTATTTAAATTTGTAAGTAACAGAACCAGGATTAAAGTTGAATAATGGAATCAATTTAAATTGTGCCAAGGAAAGTGAATCGAAAATTTGTTTAAAGGAACTAAAAGAAGAAGAAGTTTAGAAATAAACTTTTTATTGAAATTTGAAATTTGTGGAATAAGATTCAACTTGAAAGGGTCAAATAAAGGAAAGTGTAACTAGAGAATAAAGTTAGAAAGATATGTCAATTTAAGAAGGTTGGTAAATGGAAATAAAATTGTGGATAGACAAATGAATTATCATTTGTAAGTAAATGAATTGGCACTGTATGTTGGATGATATTTAATTTAAATGTGTAAAATAAGGTGAAGTTATAAAATTTATTCCAAATGAACTAAAATTATAAAAGTTTGGAAATAAGAATTGTTTGAGATTAGAAATAAATTAGTAGTGGAACTAATTTAAAAAATGATATAAACCGGCTGTGAATGGAAGATAGTTGACAAAATTCAATATTCAGAGTTTGAAGATGAATTTAATTCAAGTAGAATTGAAAATGAAAATTTGGATGAAAATTTGGAAAAAGGTATTGAGATTTGAGATTAATTAGCAAAATGAAGAAAATGGAATCTATATGGAATTGGAATCCAATTTGATTAAATATAGATAAAAACCATGTGATAAAGTGAAGTTGAAAGACTTATTTATAACAGATTAAAAATAATTTAAAGTTAAAAATAAATCCACTGGGATTAAGTAAAATAGTAGTGAGACTAATTAAAGAAATAATTGATTGAATATGGCTTGAGATGAAGGTAAATTGAATTCATATGGAATTGGAGATCCAGTTTAAAAAAATAAGTGGTTGTAAAGGCTAAGGTAGTAGAGTAATAATATATGAGGATATAAAATGTTTATATTAAACTTAAGAAAATTTGGTATTGGAATTATACTAAGTAATATGGAAATGGAGGTTAAGTAAGGTTGTGAAATGGGATAATTGTGGATAAGTGAGTAGAAATCAAAATAATGTGAATAAAAGAGAATTGACAATAAATAATCAATGAATATAAATAAGTAAGATGTACGTATATTATTTTATTCGCATAGCGATTTGATCCAGATTCGAGCACAGAATTTTGAGGTAGTTGTAGCGATCCGAGTTGGGATTTTTCACCCAATTTTCGACGGCGAACTCTGTATTTGAATTTTTAATTGATTCTGAAAATTCTCTATCATACTTTGTGGCTATGCAAGGAGAATGACGGTTTCTAATCAAGAAACCAGATCTGAGTCTGCATTAGGAAGTCGGGTGGACGATATTAATTCAGAAGTGAAATTGTGTGATCGAGCGAGCGATCGAATTGGGTATTGTGTACGGATGATATATGTGCATCGTATGGATGTGAAAGAAATAGATATGAAAACCTTTGTAAAGAAATGTGTAAAGCGATTTTGAATGTTGTAGTTGAACATTATTGCTTAATAGGATACAGGTGTTTTCAAGGCAAGGGATAAATTGGGATTTTTGATTTTTGAAGATAAATTGAAATTTGCTCGGCAAAGGTATGTATTTAAATTTCTGTATGAAATTTGATGGCTTTCTGGTCTAGCCACTTGGCGTTTTTGTTTTCTCTTGAGACTTAAGGCCCGTAGAGGCATTTTGTAGTTGTACTGAGCTAGCCGTGCAAAGGAGATGTTGGCAAAAAAATTCAAAAATTTGCACAGTTAGAAAAATTTTGAGAAAATTTTGATGATTTAAAATTCGATTTAAAATTTAAATTTGAATGGTTGGATAAGTGATATTGGTGGGAAACTATGGAAGGTTTTGAAAAGTTAGTAGAAGTGATAGTGGGTCTTTATAAAAAGATTTTTGTTGGCAAGTTGTTAAAACTATTTGGTTTTGGGAAAAAGAAACAGGTATTGGACCATTCTTCTTAACTAGTAATTTCGTGGACGAAATTCTTTTAAGGTAGGATAATGTGACGACCCGAAATTTCTGGATATTTGAAATTGAAATATTTAATTTATTTTAAATATTTGAAAGGTAATGTAACTTGAATTTCAAATATCACTATTTATTTGTCAATTAAATTTTTGAATTTAATAATCTGAAATTGTTTTAAATAGTGAATCTTGGATTTTAAGCTGGATAAAAATATTTCAAAGAATTGGAAAGTTTTTATTGATTATACTAGAGATAATAGAAATATAAAACTTGAATTTGAAGTGTTTGGTTAAGTTTTGAAAATATATCGTTTAAATCGATATTTTAAAATAGCTTTCTGAGGCAAAGTCTCGGAATTCGACGAAACCAGTTCCATCCGTAATGGTGTATTATTATTGGATTTCAATTTTCATAGTGTTTTGAGGGATCATTTGGCCGTACGATAAGTAAACACTCTGAATCTATATCGAAAATTCAGTATAATAATAAGGTCCAAAAAGCTATCTTCTCCGTACGATCGAGTTAGGCCTCGAAACCTTTTCCATTGCATTCGTAATGGGAGTATAACCTTATGAACGTCTGGCGGCACGCCTCGATGGGAGTTCGAAATTTTGAGTGGTGCTATCGTGACGATTTAAGTTGAATTTAAATTTAAATTTGAATCGAATATAATATATTATATAAATCAACATCAGCTGGTTTTTTCCCATTAAATCACTATTCATAAGCAAGATGCACAGGGGTCCTCCTCAATAACATGCAATCAAACACGTTTCTTCCTTTCGTTTTTTTATAACCTGTTGCCGTGTTCCTTCATAAGAAAAAAAATTAGATAAACTAAAATAAAAATGGCAGCCTCCATCTTACGATTCATTTCTTAATTGAAAATAAATTGAAAAGATATGGCGACGCAGTAAATTTCAAATCGATTCACGAGTTGGTCGAGCACCTCCCACTAGAGATCGAATCGCTCGTCCTCCTCGTTCATCTCGATCGACGAAGCGATGCCTCGCGAGTTGAAGGGCTTAGATGAGTCGTGGGGGAGTCACGACGGCTTTGCGAGTGCCAGTGCGGCATTCGATTTGGCGTTCACGCGAGCGACGTGGAAAGGTCGCGGGATTGGCGTCGTGCGAGTTGGAGGCGACGGTGATTTGGTTCACGAGATTGGAGATTTCGATCTGGGCAAGATTGGGCTTGATAGTTGGGGCATGCTCGAAGGTCGGCATCGATGATTGGGGTGGTACGCGTGTTTTCTGAGCTGTGAGGTATGCAGTTTTGTTTTAATTAAATTTAATATAAATATATTATATATATATAATAAAATCAATTCCAGTAGGTACAGATATATGCAGATCTTTCTTTTTAAATTTATAAGTGACCAGAAATGAGATATATATATATATATGTATGTATATATATTTAGTAAATATTTATGCTGAATTTAAATTTATATATGTATAAATATATATATGTATATGCATATAACAGTATTTGATTTTACAAGTAAGGTATAAAACTAATTTTATTCAATTTAATTTTTGTCATATGTATGTATCAAAATGCAGTAAGGAAGGGTATAAATAAAAACATATATGCACATATACCTATTCTAGTTCAAAGATATATATATAAGACTTTTGGAAATAAATATGGATATTAAAATATTTGAAAGTTTAAATAAAATTAGATTTCTGGAATATATCATTTATTTTTAAGTATATATATGTAGTTTAAAAAGAGAAATTTATTAGTTTAAAAATTTAATCGTTACATATTTTAATTAATTTAATGGACATCTATTTTTTGACTAATTCAAATATTAATAAACCGTACAATGTTATACAAGGTCTTGAATCATGAAGAGACTGAGTCAAGATTGAAGTGGATTGCAAAAAAATCAAAGGTGAGTTAATCTCACTCATCTGGGTTTTATTTAAATTTTAATAGTAAAAATTAAAATTGTTGATTGTGTGCTTGGATGATTAATTATCAGTTATATTGGATTAGACCACATGCGCTGCATAATAGCGGATGATATTATATTAAACCCATATACCGCGATATTGCACCTCGAAATGGAATTGATATTATATATGTATTTGGAGTGATTGATTTCCCGCATTATATAGCGGATGAGACCCGATGCACCGCATAATAGCGGATGATATTATATTGAACCCATTTACCGCGATATTCAACATCGAAGTGGAATTGGTATTTTATATTGTGCTAACATCTGTGGATGCAGGGAAAGAGGTTGGAGGGATCCAACTGGATTCCTCAAAATCATTTAGATTGTTTAATATTCTATGATATGGTTTGTGTGATAATCCGTGATAGATGGCATTGATAATTGGAAATAATGGATGTTATGTTTGATTTAATATATTTGGATATACCGATTGTATAGATTGGATTTTTGAAATGAAATAAAAGAGTGAATTTTAGAGTAAAATAATTTTAGAGAATTTGAATAAATTAGAGAATGAACTAGAGGAAGAATAATAATTGATTGTTAAATTTTAATAAATAAATTTCGAATATGGGAAGGAGATTTAGAATAAAAGGGAATAATGAATTTTAAAGCTTAAGTGAAACTATTTAAAAGGATAAAGAATTTATTTTAAATTCAAGGTTTGAATTTATTGGAAAGGACAAAGAATGATTTTGGAAAAAAAATGAAATTGGTATTTTCCGATTAAAAGATTTTAAATCATAATTAAGAAGTAGAATCTAAAATAAATGGGTTGAAATAAATTAAGAAGTAAAGGAATTTATTTCAAAATGAAGTAATTTTGAAAATCAATTTGGAAATTGATTTAGTATTTGAAACTGTGTTTTGAAAGAAGGGCGAGCTGTGGAAAACTTGGTTTCTAAAGTGAAATAAAATATCAGTGGATATTTGAAAGTGTAAATTTCACGATGGAAATTAATAGAGGAATGGGTAATTTGTTTTAAAAATAAATAGAGATTTATTTTTAAAGAGGCGTGGAAGAGAAGTGGACTCCCTGAAAGCCAAGTACGTTTTCAAAGCAGATTTTTAAGTCTAAGTTGAAAGTTTTAAAGTTATTTAAAGGAATGTTTTTGATAAATTATTATTTAAGTTGTTAAAATTTAAAAGATAAATATTTATTATAATTAATTATTAATATCAAAATTTTACAAAGTAGTTTTATTTTAAAGATAGCTTGGTTAAAGATTTATTTAAAAACTTGTATGAGATTTTTCGTAATCTCTTATTTTTAAATTTAGTTTGGCTTAGCTTTTATTTTAAAATTAGTTTTATATTTTATAAAGTGGTTTTATTTTAAATATTCTTAAACTGTATGTATATTTTGAATAAAGTATTTAAGTAATTTTTAATTTAAATATATTAATGTATATTTTATAATAAAGCGTTTTAAATTATTTTAAAATCTAAAGTATTTGTATTTGGTGATTCCAGTGGAAACAGAAAATATTTGGAAAATTTATTCCGTGAGAGAAAGATGGTTTGAAACTGTAACATCCCGCCTTTTTGTACGCTTAAGTAGACACATGTGCTGACTCAAACCATACAGAAGGGCAGATTGTTATGGGGTAAATAAGAAAAAGCAGAGAAAGAAAAAAAAATAGTGTCTTACAGCGGAACGATAAAATATAATAATCAAATAAACAGTTCATGAAGCTGTTTTACAAAATATTCGATTATACTTATACAATACATATCAAAGTTACACATACCAGAGAATAATAAACAATGCAGCGGAACAGTATGAATGTAGTGGAATAATATAATAAATAATAGTAATACAATCTCCATCTTCGTCATCCATAAGCAAAGTCTTCAAATCCTGAAATGCTCAGGCTGACCCGAGCGAATTGAATAGACAAAACACTCGAGTCAGAACTAAAAGATCTTATGTAAGTTAAATCAATAGTAGATAACATGAGTGGAACAACGTCAGAGATGTTTATGAGATTTGACATCTCCTATCCAATGTCTAACGTGAGTGCAGTAACTTAAGAGATGCTCGGGATTCACATCTCCTAAGGATCCGTTAAACTATTTACTATGTTGTAATATTTCGCTATTATAATAATGTCTATAATAAATAAACCTACCTTTAAATAGCATTAAGGAGTTACTCAATCTCCCTCTTAACACAATAATAGTCCCAGTAGTCCATCCAATATCATGGTCCCTCCTGATCGGGAAGCCACCAGAGGAAACCACACGGGCTCCAGGAGAAAACCAAACTCGTACAAGGCGCGATAGGGTAGATGACACGGCACACAAGGCAATGTCAGGGTAGATATACCAATTACGCTTCCGGGCCGGTGGTAACTTGTAGCGCGCAGCTACCACCCACCGCGAGCCACACCCCTAAATCAAAATCAAAAGTGGTCACCGAATTAATCCAAAAGTCATAGTATAACATTGGAGGGATGTGTCCGATAAAAGGTGCTACCTTCTTAGCCCGTCGATCGCTCCCATTTTAACCACCTTATGCCAACTCACGGGAGTCGGGTCTACGTATTTACCTCAAAGGAAATGCCGCCACCATCCTACTTCATTCTGAAATCTCCACCGCGTACACAGTTGTTAAAGTGGTTTTCGGAGTTGGCAGAGAGTATGACAACTTCTTATTCCGGTCTCTTTAACAACCAAATGTTATTATAACACCGCGGTCATTTCAAAATAATTTATACTTCAAAACCAGAAGATATATCCATTTCAAAACCATATAAATACGGTTTCATTTCCGTTTCAAAACCCAAATCAATATGATATCGTTTTTATAAAAACCCAAACAAATATACTATCATTTTTATCTCAAATATATCCTTTTTTCAAAATCATAGCACTTTCAAAGCTATAACGCTTCGAAATCAAAACACTTGAAATATAACACTTTCAAATCATAATAAATTGAAACTCAAACTTTGAACATACTTCCACCACTTAAATGGTTTATATACTAAAATACTTTATATAATAAAATAGCTTCTTCAATTTCACAAATCAATTCCAAAATAACCCGAATTTTTAAAATTTTGATTTAACTAAATCTCGAATCACAATTTCCATTTAATTCAGTTTTCAAATAACCCATTCAAATTATATTGATTTCAAAACCGATTGATTCACCAAATAAACCATTTCAAATTCAATTTATTTCAAGCTTTAAGTATTCAAAAATTTCAAAACTAAGTTTGATAGTTACAATTCAACAATTCAATTTTCTATTGTTCAGTTTTGAAATAATTTACTTAATAAATCCATTGTCATTTAAATACAAACCAAATTTCAAATGACTGAATGTTTCCTTAAATTTATTTATACTTGAAATATTTATTTAATTCACCTTAACCCAAAATCAAATGATAAAATCATACCTTTTAAAATTTCAAATTTAATAAATTTCACATCAAACCTATTAGAGTTTAGTTCTTAAATAAATTCAATTTCAAAAAAAAAATTCAAATTTATCAACCAACCTTAATTTATTTAAATCATTATACCCTCTAAATCAAAGTATAATTTAAATACTTACCCATATTATATCTTAATAAAATCAAACTCTATTATTAAACTTATTTTTATTAAACAAATTTATACATAGCTTAAATTCAAGAATTTGACTAAATATAAAATATCCAAACCAATATCTCATAAACCATATATTTCTTTACAAAACCATAGAAAATCATTTAAAAATATTTATATATATAGACCACAGTGTATGTATATAATTTTCTACCCTATGGACAAGTGATACAGATATTTATCATTTCAATCCGTAATTTAAAATAAAAAATACGGTTGTATCATTTCAAACCGCAATCCCAAATGAAATAAAATGCATATCAACTTGTAGTTTATAATAATAAAAATACAACATCCCTTCATCCAATATCAACCATCAACCATTTATCACAATCATCATCCAATTCAAACAATAATATCAATATATAACAAATAATAAACAACAAGTATTTACTGGCATTTTATATTCAATAATAATTTAATAAACAATTTAATTGGAAGTTTATATGCAATAATAAATTAAATAATAATTTAACTGGCAGTTATATGCAATAATAAATTAAATAACAATTTAATCCATTAAATCCAATTTGATTGAGATGAAGATTAAAAATATGCCAAACAGTCATAAATAAATTTCCAATCACATTAAAAATTAATTTAACGAACATAAGAAATTTTAGAAGCTGTGAGTGGGTTAAAACACTCACCTTTTGAATTTAAATTGAATTTAAATCCAAAATTTGAACAGTATCAGAATTCATCTAAACTAGCACCAAAATGTTCGGTATTTCGATACGAATCTAGAGGAGAAAACCGCACGTGAAACGGACCTTGTATGCTAAAGATACGCAAATTAGAACGTATGGAAATAAAATCAAAATCAAAATGAAATAAGATAAAACAACTCACCTAAGCACGCGTCAGCGGCCCATCATCTTCATGTGCTAACCCGTTGAACTAAAACCCTAACATGCGCTTGCAGTTTCATGCCGCCGCCAGAAACTTGCGTCGCCGGCGCACCTCGGCCATCTCCAGAGCCGCGATCGAACCCCCCATCCTCCTCCACCTGCGTGCCCAAAGCCACGACCACCATTGGCCTAAAAAACCTAGCCGCCGCTGCTATTTCGCCAAACTTAGGCAAATTTTCTAGCCCAATCAAACCGTTAATACGACTTGCAACCTGACACGATGGAATCCTCCTTTGATTCTCTACAGCGTGGTGTCTTCGATCTGACAATCGGTCGCAGATCGTCGAACCCCGATTGAACGGCCGCGACTTCTTCGACTCTTACTAATCAAACGAAGAACCAAAATGAAAAATGAATTTTAGATCTGAGATGCGCTCTTCGAGATCTTCAAATCGATACAAAATTTGATATAGTTTGTGGAGTTTGAAATTTTGGCTTTGAATTTGATTTGAAATTGCATTTTGGGATTTAGGGTTTGCAGCCATAGGAAAGAAGAGGAACTAATGGAATTGTACGTACGGGAATGAGGAATAAGAAGTAGGTTAGGGTTTGTAGCAGTGTATATATAGGCAAGCTGAAATTAGAATGGATGGACACGATTGATATACGCGCTGAACGATAAAATGGCCCGAAAAGCCTGTTCTGCCGCCGGAACGCAATTGGGTCAACCCATATATCGTAATAGATGTTTTAAAATATTTTAAACGCAATGGAATAGGTTGCAATTCCAAATTCTATCGTATGAAGAAGTTATGCTGAAACCAAGTTATTTCAAATCGATTTCAATTGATTTCAATTTCATTGATTTTAGGCGTTTCGAGTCCGTACGATTAAACGACAAGTCTGGTCGCTACGAAACTTGAAATCCTACAATAATTCGCCGTTACGGATCATTTTTAAATTTCTTAATCCTTTATACTAATTTAAACAATTTAGATGTCCATTTAGAGTTAATTAATTCATCAATTTCAATGTTAACCTCAATTCATTAAATTCAGAAAATATAAATATAATTCCCAAAAATTCCATTTAATTAAATGAATTGATAATTATTCCATTCATCATTGTCAAATAGATGGACTTAACATTGGATTCGAAGCTATTACATACATATTCTCACATTCCATCTTAATTTCAAATAACATAATATTTAGATATTTTAATTTCATTTAATTGCAATTAATCCAATTATTAAATTAAAATTCAAATAAATTAATAAATCTTGAATTTCCATTCCTTTGATTCAACCAATTGTCATATCATGAATAAAGTAAATTTTATCTCCCATTATTGACTAAATTCACATTAACAAAATATTTAATCTAGATTTATTGCAACTTTTACCACATTTAAATTAACAGGCTAAATAAATAGGTAACATAAAATATTTGTTACCATTTACTTTCAATCACACTTACAAGTTATTATTCCCTTTATTAAATCAATCATCATCTTATGGATGAACTTAACATTACTATGTCCAATTTCCCTGTGACGCCCCACCACTATGCTCACAATAACAAAGAGTGTTAAAGGGAAATACTGTCTGTTATTACGAAAAATAAGGCTGGATAGGAGCGGCCATCCGTAGTTAGGCCTTACACTAGTATTGATTATCTCGATAGGAGTGGTGTATTTTTTTTATCTCTTTGTTTATTTACTCCCATCGACATATCCAATTCCAATATAAAATGAACTACGATGGTTCATAATAGTTTAGGACAATATATATAATAATAACACAGATAAGCTAAACATAGAACACTGTTAATATCAAATCCCATATATATATATATATATATATTCAGTTACAATACATGTGATACAATACATATGATACAACTACAACTGTCGACACTGGAAGTTACATATACAAGTACATTATCGTGAATAATATACAGAATACATATCATCCTATACTATGACAACAACTACTCTAAAAGGTATAAAGAGACTTCATAGCTCAAGCAGCAACCCAAAGCAAGATATCTACAACCTGAAATAACTCGGTCTGACCCAAGTATTAAATTCAAAAGAAAATAATACACGGGTCAGTCTAATTCAAACACAGTTCTTAATGCACATGAGCAATAATAATTAAATATCAAATAGACGACAGTCACATACACAAAATTTCAAATTAGAAATTAACAAAGTTTCAGACGCATGCTACAAGTTGCAAAGCACGGTGCTGGAAAAGGTTTCAGAAATTAACAAAGTTTCAGACGCATGCCTAAAAGTTTGCAGCGTTCAAATTAGAGTTGAATAAATCAGAATCAAGGACTCTCATACACAAAATCATACGACCGAAGTCAATTGCAAATCAAGCCATAGTGGTTACTAGATACAAAAGTGCCGAGATAACCAGAAAACAAGAAATCATCAACATCGAAACACAATTGAGCAGCCGAAAAATCAAGTGACGACTTCAAACAATTTTTATACAAACTCAAGAATAGGAATTAGAAGATGTGAGTGAAGAGAAGATCACTCACCTTAGTTTTGACGAGAACGAATCCAATTAATTTGAAGCGGCCGAAAGCATCTCAAGAGACGATTGGTTGATAGAGAAAGGAAATTGAAATCATTCGAGCATTTAAAGTCGCCATCTTCAAATTTTTTTGAAAACCCTAATTACTGAAGAAGGAGGAACGAGCACGAGCCGCCATTTTTAATTTTTCTTTTCGTTTATTTTTGATTAGGGTTGCGAACGAATGAATGGATGAAGGCAACCGGTATTTGTTTCAATATAATGCAACACCAAGTATGGACAACATAAAAATGGAAGCCAAATCCAAATCGAAGTTGAACAAGTCAGAAGATATCCATATCATTAAAACAAAATCAAATGGCCGAGAATACTCAAGTGACAAATTCAATCAAATGGATACGAGCAATACCCCGGGTTGTTACAGATTCCCTTCCTTATAAAAATTGCGTCCCCGCAATTTTCATAATTAAAGTTGTCAATACCAATTATTTTTCTAACATAAACTGGTTAAGCTAGAAAAATAAAGGTCCATAATACAAACGCCAAAGAAATCTTTTAATTTCATAAAAGAAATTCACAAATTCTCACAAAATCCAATCATCAAATAGATAATCAGGAAACACGAATATCCAATTATCAAAAACGATATTCAGAAATCTCAAATCAACAAATATCTAATTATCAAAAATGATAATCAGAAAACATCAAATATCCAATTATCAAAAACGATAATCAGAAAGCATCAAATATCCAATTATCAAAAACGATAATCAGAAATCCCAAAACAACAAATATCCGATTATCAAAAACGATAATCAGAAAACATCAAATATCCAATTATCAAAAACGATAATCAGAAAGCATCAAATATCCAATTATCAAAAACGATAATCAGAAATCTCAAAACAACAAATACCTGATTATCAAAAACGATAATCAGAAACATCAAATATCTAATTATCAAAAACGATAATCAAAAATCTCAAAACAACAAATATCCGATTATCAAAAATGATAATCAGAAAACATCAAATATCCAATTATGAAAAATGATAATCAGAAAGCATCAAATATCCAATTATCAAAAACGATAATCAGAAATCTCAAAACAACAAATATCTTATTATCAAAAACGATAATCATAAAACATCAAATATCCAATTATCAAAAACGACAATCAGAAAGCATCAAATATCCAATTATCAAAAACGACAATCAGAAAGCATCGAATATCCAATTATCAAAAACGATAATTAGAACTCAAATCAGCAAATATCCAATTATCAACAAAGATCGTTAGAACTCAAATCAGCAAATATCTAATTATCAACAAAGATCGTTAGAACTCAAATCAGCAAATATCTAATTATCAACAAAGATAATTAGAACTCAAATCAATAAATATCTAATTACCAACAAAGATAATTAGAACTCAAATCAGCAAATATCTAATTACCTGCAGATAATTAGAAACAACAAATATCTAGAAATTAATTAAGATAATCTAGAAAATCAACATAAAAGGTTGGATTGATCCCATCAGATGGCGAGTTTTAGCTGCGCCGCACGTGCATCTCAGATGACCGAAGCCTACCAAGTACTATAAATTTTGGCGCCCATCAGATGACCCGAAGGTCCGCAGAGTGACCCGAAGGTCTAGTACTGGTATTTGACCCGAAGGTCCACAGAGTGGCCCGAAAGCCCAACAAATGACCCGAAGGTCTAGCAGAGTGGTCTGAAATCCCAACAAATGACCCGAAGGTCCATCATATGACTCGACGGTCCAACATATGACCCGAAGGTCCAACATAGTGGCTCGAAAGCACGCAAAATCAACAAAAACATCAAACATCAAATATTTCAATTAACGAGTCCGAAATTAATCGAAATAGAAAACGCACATGTCCCATACCACGAGTTTTAGTAAATCATTTAAATCTCTTCATCGTTTCCTTGAATGTGCAAAATTGTGTATTTTAAATGAATAGCATTTACGTTCTCAAACGGACAAGTCCGGAATTAAGCGAATTGGTAAAATTGAGGGTTCATAGTCCTCAATTTTGCTGAAGCGTTTAAATCGCTTCCTCATTCTTTTGAAAGCGCAAAATGTAGAAATTTTAGAAAACAATTTTAATTTAAAACAATTTTTAAAATACGTGATTAAAACAGTAACATCTGTAGCAAGTTCTATAAGGAAATTGCACTTCTCAAAACACCATAAAAACGGATCTCAAAATCGGCATTGCGGGATAACCGCTTGAAAATTCACTTTAAATTTGACGGTTACTGAAGTCAAAGCGACAGTAATTTTTATAGGTCAAAATGTCAACAAAACACCGTGCTTTAAAAATTTAGCACCGGTGTAAAAATCCCGTTATAAAAATAACGGCAACAAAATACATTTAAAACCAAACACCGGTTCAACGTAAAATAATGCAGTAACGTGCAACTCATATTTTTACGCATACTACAAAATGAAAAAGAAATCACTCGAATATATCTTCAATGAAGATAATTCAAAACAGCAAAAATCTTAATAAAATCACATAACTGCAATTGCTTCGGATCCTCAATTGGATTCGAAATTTTCAAAGAAATCAAAATAAATACATCTATGTGAACAACAAATGAAATTTATTTCAATTTCATATTTTGATTTTTAAATCAAAAGGGTTATCAGCTGTACTCAGCGAAGACAGTCTCACTGTTTCCGCTGCGCACTCTGATAAACAGAACACAAGTTACTCAATCATCAAAACACATTTCCACTTTTATTTTTAAATAAAGATATTTAAAAATTTCATCATAATTTCAAAACTTTAGTTTTGACTCAAAGCACAACTAAAACATCAAAAAATAGTTGCAACACATGTTCCATCTAAGTTATATTTTATATTATGTCCATAAACCCCTTGCTCTGATACCAACTGTGACGCCCCACCTCTATGCTGACAATAACAAAGAGTATTAATGGGAAATACTGTCTGTTATTACCAAGAATAAGACTGGATATGTGACGACCCAGAATTTTTTTTAGGCATTCGAAATTGAAATATTTAACTAATTTTAAATATTTCCAAGATAGTTTAACTTGGATTTCAAATATCAGTTTGAATTTGGCGATTGAATTTATTGAATTGAATAAGAGAAGTTGGGTAAATTGTTGAATTTGGAGTTTTAAGCCTATTAAAAATAATTAGAACACTTATAAATTTTATATTGCGAATATTGAAGATAATAAAAGTGTTAAAATTGAATTTGTAAGTGTTTTGATTGGTTTTGACATTTAATATCGTTTAAATTGAATTTAAAAATAGCCTTCCGAGGCACAGTCTCGGAAGTCGACGAAACCGGTTCCATTGGATCCGTAATATCATATTATTGTCGGATTTCAATTTTCGCTAGGTTCGGAATTACCGTTTGATCGTACAACCCGTAAATGCATAAAGAAAGTTAATTAAATTTAATTTACTTGGTCAAATCTTTTTATAGAAGTCTCTCCCCTAGCTTCTAGCGTAAGCTTCGTTTTCACTTTTATAATTTGGCTGAAGCCTTATCCTTCAGATTAAAAACCGAGATCTTTCATAAATTTTTTTTTTAAAGAGATGGCCGATAAACGTCTCAGTTAAAAAAATAAATAAAAATCAAAGACCAGAAAAATAATAATTGACGAAGCTGTATTCTTTAAATCGAAATCCAAATTAGCCGAACCCTTTTCACTTCAATGGCGACCGAGATTGTTAACAGGTCGATCGATTGATTGAAGCGAGAGGGGCGTGTTTGCGCTCACTAGATTTAGGGCATCGCGTTTGCGCCAGGAATGCTCATCCTATCTGTGGCGACGCTCATATGAGGCTCGATTTGGGTTCGCGACTAATCGTTGAAGCTCGCGATTAATGATAGGTCGCGGCGCGACGTGGTGAGGGTGGAAGATTTCTCGTGTTGTGGTTGAAGTCTTGGCGTTTCATGGGGGAACTCGAGCGAGTGATGGCGATTTTGAGGTATTTTCCATTTGATTTCTCCTATTTTAACTTAAATTTATATATATGAACAGAAAAGAAATATATATATATATATATATATATATATATATATATATATATATATATATATATTTACAGAAGATGTGGATTCTGTTTTAAGTTAAATTATTTATATATACACATAGATGCCTAGATATGTTTTATTTTATAAAAGTGAACAGAAAAAAAAAAATGAAGTTAGGTGTTGGAAAAAAAACAATTTAATTAAGAAGATTTCAAAATGAAATAAATATACGCTTACGTATTTTAATTTGCTAGTTTGCTTTAACATAAAAATCATTGGGAATTGAATTGATAAATGGAAATCAAATTTATTCGATTTATTCGAATGTTAATAAAAATCATCCAATGTTTATTCAAGGTTAAAATTGGGAGATAATGATCGTGATGGAATTGGATTGCAAATTAAAAGTCAAAGGTGAGTTAATCTCACTCAGCTGAATTTAAAATTTAAATGTTTAAATTTAAATAATTGATTGAATGGTGAATTGATTGATGTGATATAGTATGGTATAATTTGAATTTGGTACATTATGTGATGCTAATGTCTGTGGATGCAGGGAAAACAGGTTGGAGGGATCCAACTGGATCCCTCAACATTTATTATTTAATATTCTCTGTTGAGATTACTTGTTATTCAATATTGAATATATTGGAATATTGGATGGTATAATTTGATTGGATATATATTGGGTGTGATGAATTACCAATATATATATATTGGATTTGGAAAGATAATAAAAGAAGTGAACCTGTAAGTAAAATAATTATAGAAATTTGAATGAATTGAAGAATCAACCGGGAAAGGAAATAAAGTGCCCTTTTAAAATTCTAATAATGAATCTTAAGTTTAGTAAGAGAAATTTGAATAATCAGAAGATTAATGAATTTTAAATTTTAGTGTTATTATGTTAAAGCAATAAAACATTTATTTAAAATTTAAGATTCAATTTATTGAAAAGAATAAAGAAGAAATTTGGAAGGAGCTGAAATTGGTATATTTCAGTTAAATGGTATAAAATCAAACGGAAAGTAATAATAATAATTATTATAAAGTCTATAATTAATGAAATTTGGAGATAAACTGATAAGTAGAGAAATTTATTTCAAAGGAAATAAATTGGGAATCAATTTGGAAAATTGATTTAAGTGGTTGAAGTTGGAATTCTCCCTGGATAACTAAGTACATCTTCAAGTAAATTTTTAAATACAAGTTAATAGGTTTAAAATTTGTTTTAAAAAGTATGTTTTGAAAATTTATTATTTCTCATATTTAAATTCTAAAGTAAGTATTTCCTCAAATCTATTATAGTAGTAATTATTTTAAAAAAGTGACTGGATATTTTGTTTCAAAAGTGGAAATCTAGTTTTATATTTTATTAAGTAACTTTATTTTCAAATATTTATATAGTATGTATTTTTAACAAATTATCAAAGTAGTTTTTAACTTAAATGTTTTAAAGTATATATATTTCAAAGTAAAGTGTTTTAAATTATTTTAAAAATCTAGTTTTGTGCTTGGTGATTTCAGAGGAGATAGAAAATATTTGGGAAAGTTGATTCTGAAAAGAATGAGGATTTTGAAACTGTTTTCAAAGGATTGAAAATAGAAATATATCTTGTGAATATATTTTTGAGATTAATAAATAATTTGGAAAATTATTTATTGGTTGATGGTTGTTTTGTGAATATAATTGATAGTTAAATCACCGACTATCAATATTGGACAAATGCGTTGATCGTTTCGAAGAGACCGGGATCGAGATTTATTTCTCGAAAACCACTTCGATCCGATTTGTACGTTTTCATGCGAAAAACGTGTTCGGAGTCGAAGATGGAGCAGTGAAGTGCAAGGGCTAGTCGCTACTAATCCTGAGGATATTTCCAAAATGGATGTAGTAGGAATAGTGCCTTTGGTTCCGTTCGAACCCGGGACGGACTTGTATGGACGAATGCTTGCGAAACATCGTCAGGTGGACGATGGGCATTCTAAGTGAAACGTTCTAGAAAGGTAACGCTTAGCCTCAAGCCTCATCAACCGGGAATGAATGAAAATCAGGGGATATGCAGCAAGGTTAGGTGGGTCATGCCCAAGCAGGACAAGATAATTCCCCTGTTTAGATGTCCCTTTTTATATATTTCAGCTTAGTGGGTGGTTGGTCGCGCCAACCACGGGGTTTATCTTGTTCGGGACTGTTCAGTAAGGAATGGTTTCGGCCTTGTGTTGCAGGGGATGAATGGAGTAATCCTCGTTACGGTGATCTAGGCCCCGTACTGTGACAGGTGGTACCACAGTGCCTAGTCATTAGTTGGAAATCCATTCTCCCTACGAGCCTTGTACGAGTTTTGTTTGTATTACCCACTCTGTGGCTAGTAGCTGGAATTTAATAGATGTAACAATTTCAGCTATTTTATAAGTATTTGTATATAGACCCTATTATAATATCAGAGGATTTCTATATAAAATTGTTTTAGCTATCGTAAGGTAAAAACCCGACATGTTTATTTGTGGCGTGGTCTTACGAGATGCTTTTGTTTTCAAAGAATTTTTGAAACTTTAATAATCAATTGGGTGTGATTTTCTCACGCTGGTATTGCAGACTGACTCGGGTATTATTTAACTGTAATGCTCGGGTCAGACCGAGTATTATAGAATACAGGATATGATGCTGTGGAGCTCAGGAGACGAGCTGGATGACGATACGTATTCTCGTACTTGTGTATATATATGTATATGTATATATATATATATATATATATATATATATATATTTCCGCTGTGTTGAGTTATTGTGTACCCATTGTATGTTATTGATGTGAGCTGTGACTGATGTACTCTGATGATGTAATATATGTTAACTGATATATTTGATTTTGAGTAAAAATTATTTATTTTCTATTATATTTTATTCTGCTGCGATGGTTAGATTCTGATGTTGATTTAGTTTTCTCTTCTTCTACCTATTCTTCTTAAACCCAAATGGTTCGTATTTCTGCGCAACTTGAGTTGATCGTTGTAGAATAGTGTTGACTCAAGGGGTACGGATTTGCGGGTCGTTACAGTTGGTATCAGAGCATAGGTTGGTGATAACCTTGGCTCTGGTGGGAATTACTCATTTAAAATAGAGTCTATGGTACTCTATAATGAGTTTGAGCATATTAATAGATATGAGCACGTATTTGTTAGTGAGTATAAAAATTGTTTTAATATTGTGTTGATTGGTTTATTGAGTGGCATATGAACCTTCGTCGACACAGTCTGCGCAACTGCATCGATGGGGTTTCTAAACATTTGAATAGAGCAATCGACACGGTATTGTTTTAAATATGGGTAAATGAAATAATTTTACCCAAAAATATATTTTCGATATAAAGAAAGTTTTTGTAAGCTATTTAGCTAATATATGGTTGCTTGGATGTTAGAAAAGATAATATTAAAGTATTATCATTGTTAAATGACAATTTAACTAGAAATTGAAAAAAAAATAACCAAAGTTTGAAGGAAATAAAGTCATAATGAGATGAAATGTACAAATATGAATTATAAATGTAATTATAAAATTGAAATGTATTCAAGTGAGAATTTGTATAAGCATAAACTGTACAAAAGAAATATAGTTAAAACTTATTTAAGCAAGATTTGGAAATTTAAATCCCGGGAATTTGGAAGTATTTTTGAAGATTAATGATAGCATTGCTTTGGAGATATTTCTGAAAGGGAATTGTTATAAATGGATTTTGGAAGTAATATAGCATTGAAATCACTTGGATTATTGGAAAATAATTCTGATGATGACGGCCGCATCATTAGTATTCATTTTCGAATTTCTAAGTGAAGAATTGCTACCAAATTGATTTGTTTAGGAAAGCAAGATGTTTTTGAAAATTTCAAAGGAAATTTGTTGGAAATAAAAGCTAGGATTGGATTAAAATTTTTGAGAAATGTGGTTTGTAATATTGGAGATTTCGAAATAATTTGCAGCAAAAGCCGGTGTTTTTAAATTCCTGATGAGATGGATTATAAGCTTATAAGTTAAGATGATTTTTAAAGCAGGAAGGAAATATAAGCTTTAGATAGTGGAATGAAAATCTAAAGTGAAGAGTTAAAATGAAATTAATTGGATGGGCTGAAATTAATATCCAGTTATATTCGAAGTAAGTTGAAATCAAATTAAGTTAAATAAATTGGAGTAAAATTAAATTGAATTGGAATAAGAATTCAATTGAACTATGAATGGAATTATATTCTCACTGAAATAAATGAAACAAATAAATTGAATAAGGGTTGGAATTGAAATAAATAAATTAGAATAACTTGTAAGAGAATTAAAAATCCATAGAAATAAAATATGCTTGGGCTATAAATAAATAGTAGGCTTGAGTTAAAAATAAAGGATGAATATATTCAAGCTTATGATGAATGGAATTATATAAAAAAAAAAACATAATAAGTTGTAACTTATGAAATTGGAAATGGAATACAAGGCCCAAATTTAATATTTTGATGAATTGGAAAATGAAAAGAAAATCCAAACTTGAATTATAAAGTATATTGAACTTAAGGAAATAAAGTGAAGTGATATAAATTCAAGTGTTGGATTATAAATAAGGGAAGAACTAATTAGATAATAAATTAGTTAATGAGATTGAATTGTGAGTTTACGATGAAGTTTGGAAATAAACTCGAGTTATAAATTAAAATGGATTCAAATTGTTGATGAAGTGAAAAAAAATCGAGAATGAAGCTGAATTGTGAGTTAATAAATTGGATGGTAAATAAAAGGTGAATAATAGAATCAGAACTTGAGTTATTAATTAAAATTAGACTTTAATTGTAAACAAAGTAAATATAATTAGGGAAGTATAGAATAAAAATGAGATGGATTAAAATAGTAATGGGATGAATTACAAATAAAAATCCGTATAAGTGGAAATAAATTGGAAATGGCCATGTAATAAATTGGATGAACTGAATCTGAAAGGTAAATTTGATAATAACAAATCAAATGAAATTGTAAATTTTAAAATGAGATTTAACTGAAATAGAATCAAGTTAAATTGAATGGAAGAGAAAGGTTTACTTGAAACGAAATGAGCTTAAGTATAAAATTGGAGTGACTAAAAGCTAAAAAGTGGAAAAGAGTTGAATTGAATTCAACTAAAAATTAAGTTTAATAATTGTGGGTTGGATTTAAATCAAGTGAAAATAAATTCAAATCGAAATAAAATACGGTGAGTTGCCGATAATAATTAATGAAATGAAATCCTTAAATAAATAATAGTAAACCATTTAAATTGTTACGGAATTGAAATAGTTAGGGACAATAAGGAAATGTAATGTTTAAGTTAATAGAATGGGTTTAAATGGAGGCGGATAAAGAATGAAACCCTATTGAATACATCTAACATTGAAATAGTTATTGGATGAAATAGCTTGGATTATCTTCGAGCTAAATAAAACAGTTTGGAATAAACAAATATGGAATGAAATGTTAATAAATGAGTTGTAAGTGAAATTTAAAAAGGGAGTGTGTCGAGCTAAGTAAATGGTTGTAAATGGATTAAATAAAAAGGGAAATTTAGTTGGCAATTAAGATGAACCAAGGTTGTATATGGTTTGGATGAACTAATTGGTTAATAAAATGGAATGCGAGTGAATAGATTCAAATTTAAAATGCAATGAGAATGAGAATATATGAATTGTGAATAAATTTAAAAAGGGGATAGAATTAAGTATAAATTGAGTTGAAATCCATTTAAAATGGTTATAGACCATAAATACTTATTTATTCACATAGATCTTATCAAATTGCAAAGAATAAATTATCATTGGATGTAAATGGAAGTAATTAAAGTTCTATGAGTTGATAGAAGTAAAATAAATTGATTTTGAAAGTAATTGAATTAAATACGAGTTCACTCTGCTTAAGAATAAATTAAGTAAGTGATTGAGTTTTAAACCATTCAAATTAATGAGATTGTATATGAATGGATTGAAAACCCTTCAAATTGAATGAAAATGGTTTGTAAAATAATTGGAACAGTTGAATTAGCATGGAAACTATATTAATTGCTTACAGAAAATGTTTGGTATGAGTTTCTTTTAGAATTCATATGTTTTAACTATTGCAAACAAGTGAAATGTAGTTAAATTTCATATATTTGGCACTTACATGTTTAAATTGAGTAAGTACAGGTACCTGGAAGCCGTATGGCTGGATTTGGGTTGGGCTATTTGCTAAAAATAATAAGCCGCTTGCTTAAAATGCTAAATAAGGTACGCCTACGCAATAAAAATAGGAAATATGAACTGTTTTTGGTTTTTCCGACCGTGTGGGTCGATGTATATATATTTATCTCTTCTGTCAAATTGCAAAAGCTCCTCCGTACAAAGGGGACTCTGTCAAAAATTTTCAGAAATTTTGGGAGTTAGAAAATTTTTGAAAATTTTGAAAAATTTTGTTAACGACAAAACTATTTAGAATTGGAAACTAAAATAAGTTAGTAAATGAAACTAATTAAAGTAATGACTTAAATTAGTTATAAATGAAGGATAAAATTTAAAAATTCAAAGTTGAAAAATAAATGAAATACATATGTAATGTGGAAATCGATTTGAATAGAAATAAGTATAAACTAAAAGTGGTAAAGAGAAATAAAGATAAGAAACATATAAAATGTTTATACTAACTTAAGAAAGGAATGGTAAATTCTAGATTGGAAGTTGATATTACAAATAAAATCTAAGATAATATTGAAATGAATAGATATTGACATTTTGTAAGAAAGTCGATAAAATATTTTGGGATATTGTGATTGGATATTAGTGCTAAGCAGGATATGCAGGTATTATAAAAGGGAAAATGAAATTGGATTTGATTTCAAGAGATAAATTTGAATTGCCCGACAAAAGGTACGCATTTAAATTTGGTATGGAATTTGATTGGGATTTGGATTTGGATTGAGCCACTTGGCTTTTTGTTTTCTTTTGGATTTGGGAGGCCGTAGAGCCATTTTGTAGTTGTACCGAGCTAGCCGCGCAAAGGAGACGCTGGAGAATTTTTTCGGAAATTTAGGGAGTTAGAAAAATTTTGAGAAAATTTTGATAAGTCAAAATTTGGTTTTGAATTGAAACTTGAATGGTTAAACAAATGGTATGGTTTGGAACTAGAGGAAGGTTTGGAAGTTAGTAAGAAAGATAATGAGTCTATTATATAAAAGATAATTGGTAAGATGTTGAATTGTTAGAAAATTGTTTGGTTTAGGGAAATAGTAACGGGTATCGGAACATTCTTCCTAATTAGTAATTTCGGGGACGAAATTCTTTTAAGGGATGAGGAATGTGACGACCCGGAATTTTTTTTAGGCGTTCGAAATTAAAATATTTAATTAATTTTAAATATTTCCAAGATAGTTTAACTTGGATTTCAAATATCAGTTTGAATTTGGCGATTGAATTTATTGAATTGAATAAGAGAAGTTGGGTAAATTGTTGAATTTGGAGTTTTAAGCCTATTAAAAATAATTAGAACACTTAAATTTTATATTGCGGATATTGAAGATAATAAAAGTGTTAAAATTGAATTTGTAAGTGTTTTGATCGGTTTTGACATTTAATATCGTTTAAATTGAATTTAAAAATAGCCTTCCGAGGCACAGTCTCGGAAGTCGACGAAATCGTTTCCATTGGATCCGTAATATCATATTATTGTCGGATTTCAATTTTCGCTAGGTTCGGAATTACCGTTTGATCGTACAACCCGTAAATGCATAAAGAAAGTTAATTAAATTTAATTTACTTGGTCAAATCTTTTTATAGAAGTCTCTCCTCTAGCTTCTACCGTAAGCTTCGTTTTCACTTTTATAATTTGGTCGAAGCCATATCCTTCAGATTAAAAACCGAGATCTTTCATAAATTTTTTTTTAAAGAGATGGCCGAAAAACGTCTCAGTTAAAAAAATAAATAAAAATCAAAGACCAAAAAAATAATAATTGACGAAGCTGTATTCTTTAAATCGAAATCCAAATTAGCCGAACCCTTTTCACTTTAATGGCGACCGAGATTGTTAACAGGTCGATCGATTGATTGAAGCGAGAGGGGCGTGTTCGCGCTCACTAGATTTAGGGCATCGCTTTTGCGCCAGGAATGCTCATCCTATCTGTGGCGACGCTCATATGAGGCTCGATTTGGGTTCGCGACTAATCGTTGAAGCTCGCGATTAATGATAGGTCGCGGCGCGACGTGGTGAGGGTGGAAGATTTCTCGTGTTGTGGTTGAAGTCTTGGCGTTTCATGGGGGAACTCGAGCGAGTGATGGCGATTTTGAGGTATTTTCCATTTGATTTCTCCTATTTTAACTTAAATTTATATATATGAACAGAAAAGAAAAATATATATATATTTACAGAAGATGTGGATTCTGTTTTAAGTTAAATTATATATATATACACATAGATGCCTAGATATGTTTTATTTTATAAAAGTGAACAGAAAAAAATATATATGAAGTTAGGTGTTGGAAAAAAAACAATTTAATTAAGAAGATTTCAAAATGAAATAAATATACGCTTACGTATTTTAATTTGCTAGTTTTCTTTAACATAAAAATCATTGGGAATTGAATTGATAAATGGAAATCAAATTTATTCGATTTATTCGAATGTTAATAAAAATCATCCAATGTTTATTCAAGGTTAAAATTGGGAGATAATGATCGTGATGGAATTGGATTGCAAATTAAAAGTCAAAGGTGAGTTAATCTCACTCAGCTGAATTTAAAATTTAAATGTTTAAATTTAAATAATTGATTGAATGGTGAATTGATTGATGTGATATAGTATGGTATAATTTGAATTTGGTACATTATGTGATGCTAATGTCTGTGGATGCAGGGAAAACAGGTTGGAGGGATCCAACTGGATCCCTCAACATTTATTATTTAATATTCTCTGTTGAGATTACTTGTTATTCAATGTTGAATATATTGGAATATTGGATGGTATAATTTGATTGGATATATATTGGGTGTGATGAATTACCAATATATATATATTGGATTTGGAAAGATAATAAAAGAAGTGAACCTGTAAGTAAAATAATTATAGAAATTTGAATGAATTGAAGAATCAATCGGGAAAGGAAATAAAGTGCCCTTTTAAAATTCTAATAATGAATCTTAAGTTTAGTAAGAGAAATTTGAATAATCAGAAGATTAATGAATTTTAAATTTTAGTGTTATTATGTTAAAGGAATAAAACATTTATTTAAAATTTAAGATTCAATTTATTGAAAAGAATAAAGAAGAAATTTGGAAGGAGCTGAAATTGGTATATTTCAGTTAAATGGTATAAAATCAAATGGAAAGTAATAATAATAATTATTATAAAGTCTATAATTAATGAAATTTGGAGATAAACTGATAAGTAGAGAAATTTATTTCAAAGGAAATAAATTGGGAATCAATTTGGAAAATTGATTTAAGTGGTTGAAGTTGGAATTCTCCCTGGATAACTAAGTACATCTTCAAGTAAATTTTTAAATACAAGTTAATAGGTTTAAAATTTGTTTTAAAAAGTATGTTTTGAAAATTTATTATTTCTCATATTTAAATTCTAAAGTAAGTATTTCCTCAAATCTATTATAGTAGTAATTATTTTAAAAAAGTGACTGGATATTTTGTTTCAAAAGTGGAAATCTAGTTTTATATTTTATTAAGTAACTTTATTTTCAAATATTATATAGTATGTATTTTTAACAAATTATCAAAGTAGTTTTTAACTTAAATGTTTTTAAGTATATATATTTCAAAGTAAAGTGTTTTAAACTATTTTAAAAATCTAGTTTTGTGCTTGGTGATTTCAGAGGAGATAGAAAATATTTGGGAAAGTTGATTCTGAAAAGAATGAGGATTTTGAAACTGTTTTCAAAGGATTGAAAATAGAAATATACCTTGTGAATATATTTTTGAGATTAATGAATAATTTGGAAAATTATTTATTGGTTGATGGTTGTTTTGTGAATATAATTGATAGTTAAATCACCGACTATCAATATTGGACAAATGCGTTGATCGTTTCGAAGAGACCGGGATCGAGATTTATTTCTCGAAAACCACTTCGATCCGGTTTGTACGTTTTCGTGCGAAAAACGTGTTCGGAGTCGAAGATGGAGCAGTGAAGTGCAAGGGCTAGTCGCTACTAATCCTGAGGATATTTCCAAAATGGATGTAGTAGGAATAGTGCCTTCGGTTCCGTTCGAACCCGGGACGGACTTGTATGGACGAATGCTTGCGAAACATCGTCATGTGGACGATGGGCATTCTAAGTGAAACGTTCTAAAAAGGTAACGCTTAGCCTCAAGCCTCATCAACCGGGAATGACTGAAAATCAGGGGATATGCAGCATGGTTAGGTGGGTCATGCCCAAGCAGGACAAGATAATTCCCCTGTTTAGATGTCCCTTTTTATATATTTCGGCTTAGTGGGTGGTTGGTCGTGCCAACCACGGGGTTTATCTTGTTCGGGATTGTTCAGTAAGGAATGGTTCTGGCCTTGTGTTGCAGGGGATGAAGGGAGTAATCCTCGGTACGGTGATCTAGGCCCCGTACTGTGACAGGTGGTACCCCAGTGCCTAGTCATTAGTTGGAAATCCATTCTCCCTACGAGCCTTGTACGAGTTTTGTTTGTATTACCCACTCTGTGGCTAGTAGCTGGAATTTAATAGATGTAACAATTTCAGCTATTTTATAAGTATTTGTATATAGACCCTATTATAATATCAGAGGATTTCTATATAAAATTGTTTTAGCTATCGTAAGGTAAAAACCCGACATGTTTATTTGTGGTGTGGTCTTACGAGATGCTTTTGTTTTCAAAGAATTTTTGAAACTTTAATAATCAATTTGGTGTGATTTTCTCACGCTGGTATTCCAGACTGACTCGGGTATTATTTAACTGTAATGCTCGGGTCAGACCGAGTATTATAGAATACAGGATATGATGCTGTGGAGCTCAGGAGACGAGCTGGATGACGATACGTATTCTCGTACTTGTATATATATATATTTCCGCTGTGTTGATTTGTTGTGTACCCATTGTATGTTATTGATGTGAGCTGTGACTGATGTACTCTGATGATGTAATATATGTTAACTGATATATTTGATTTTGAGTAAAGATTATTTATTTTCTATTATATTTTATTCTGTTGCGATGGTTAGATTCTGATGTTGATTTAGTTTTCTCTTCTTCTACCTCTTCTTCTTAAACCCAAATGGTTCGTATTTCTGTGCAACTTGAGTTGATCATTGTAGAATAGTGTTGACTCAAGGGTTACGGATTTGCGGGTCGTTACAGGATAGGAGCAGCCATCCGTAGTTAGGCCTTACACTAGTATTGATTATCATGATAGAAGTGGTATATATATTTTTATCTCTTTGTTTATTTACTCCCATCGGCATATCCAAGTCCGATATAAAACGAACTACGATGGTTCATAATAGTTTAGGATAATATATATAATAATAACACAGATAAGCTAAAAACAGGACACTGTTAATATCAAATCTCATATATATATATATATATATATATATATATAACTAAAGTCAGTTACAATACATGTGATACAATACATATGATACAACTACAACTATCGACATTGGAAGTTACATATACAAGTACATCATTGTGAATAATATACATGAATACATATCATCCTATACTATGACAACAACTACTCTAAAAGATATAAAGAGACTTCATAGCTCAAGCACCAACCCAAAGCAAGATATCTACAACCTGAAATAACTCGGTCTGACCCGAGTATAAATTCAAAAGAAAATAATACATGGGTCGGTCTAATTCAAACTCAGTTATTAATGTACAGGAGCAATAATAATTAAATAACAAATATACGGCTGTCACAATAAATGTCGTCTTTCCAATCCTTTAATAAGAAATCGGATAACGGTAAATATAACACGTAACAGTGTCAAACGACAAATCAGCAAATTCAAATTATCAACGAAGATAAATAGAATGAAGATAGTTTAGAAAACAACAGGATTGCCTAAACGGCAATTAACAACAAAATCAAATTATTAAATAAATAGTTAGAAACTCATAATTTAATTATCAAATAGATAATTAGACAACAACAAAATGATCAAATCAAACCAAATCAAAATACAATTTCAAAATATTGAATTGGACACACAAAACAATTCCAGCAATTAAAATCATCAATTAAAACATCAAATTCTGAATTGGCTGCAGTACACGCTCACGTGCACTGCCTCGCCAAAATTCAGATGTACACATGAAGCAGAGACTAGACAGTCTAAACCAAGTTAAAGAAATGAACTGGTACGAACAAAGACAGCTCACAAGTCAAAGACCAGAGAGACCAGTGCACCAGACAATTCACATTCAACAACTAAACATGAAGTGTGGATACAAAATGATGCAAGTGAAGTGCATAAGTATTCCAGTTCCAAAAAAACAAGTGTAACTGGCAGTTTTATCAAAATCGAACAATACAAAACCTCAAGAGCAACATGACTCAATGCATAAGCACTATGCAGAGCTCGAGGCTACCAAGATAAACAATTTGCCTCAAAGTAAAATGACACAGTTACAAGATGAAATACACAATGCCACTGCAGTTGCAAACCAGCGGATTGCAAAAGTCAACCAGGCTACACAATGAACTCAAGCTCATGTGAATACAAGTCAGAATACAACAAAACCAGTTCAAGTTAACGAGGCAGTAGTGAAACTGCAAGCTAAACAAGTGAATACAAGTGAAGCAAGCTAAACAAGCTGCCGTAACATGACAGCTGGAAGTGCCACAAAACCATCAAGTTATAGTTTTCAATATTACAACTTAAAACAACTCAAAGTCAGTGATACCAGATCACCCTATGTGAACCAACACTGATGCAAGTTGAACCAAATAAGTGCCAAAATCAACATAATCAAATCAGCTGAAACAATACCACAATGCATCAGATATCAAGGATGCAAGTAAACAATGTATAAGTAAATGTACAAAGACTCCCAGCCTGCGAGTATTTCAAATTTGAAGACAACATGAAACTGCACCCAAGAAATGGCAACAAATGAAATAGTAGCACACAACATATATGTCGAAATCATGGATCAGTAGTTGAATCTCGAAAGTGACCAAAGAGGCAGTAAACACAAATGGCCATAGTTGAGTTCAAAGTGTTAGCAACCACCAGATTATCAAAATGCTGACCTGATGAAGTCAGTGCCAACATTAATGGCAGCAACTCAATCAAGTCATGACTTATAAAAATGCAGACCTGACTGCATGTGTAGAGCAAGTAATGCACTAGAATTCCATATGGTACACAAGATAGTGACATGATACAGTGAACAACAAGGTACCAGACTCAAGTGCATCAAACCAGAGACAATAATGAATGAACATCACATGAAACCACCACGAACAGTAGCAAGTTCGAACAAATACTCAATGCAACTACAGTCAAGACTTAAAAATGAAATTACAGAGTTTCAAGTCAAGGCCGAAGCGAGCATAGTGACACTAATCAGATACACATAAAGTAATTAAGGAGGAAGTGCATAATGTCACTGCTACAAGTTGCAAAGCACGGTGCTGGAAAAGGTTTCAGAAATTAACAAAGTTTCAGACGCATGCCTAAAAGTTTGCAACGTTCAAATTAGAGTTGAATAAATCAGAATCAAGGACTCTCATACACAAAATCATATGACCGAAGTCAATTGCAAATCAAGCCGTAGTGGTTACTAGATACAACAGTGTCGAGATAACCAGAAAACAAGAAATCATCAACATCGAAACATAATTGAGCAGCCGAAAAATCAAGTGACGACTTCAAACAATTTTTATACAAACTCAAGAATAGGAATTAGAAGATGTGAGTGAAGTGAAGATCGCCCACCTTAGTTTTGACGAGCACGAATCCAATCAATTTGAAGCGGCCGAAAGCATCTCAAGAGACGATCGGTTGACAGAGAAAGGAAATCGAAATCACTCGAGCATTTAAAGTCGCCATCTTCAAATTTTTTTAAAAACCCTAATTACTGAAGAAAGAGGAACGAGCACGAGCCGCCATTTTTAATTTTTCTTTTCGTTATTTTTTTATTAGGGTTGCGAACGAATGAATGGAGGAAGGCAACTGGTATATGTTTCGATATAATGCAACACCAAGTATGGTCAACATAAAAATGGAAGTCGAATCCAAATCGAAGTTGAACAAGTCAGAAGATATCCATAGCATTACAACAAAATCAAATGGCCGAGAATACTCAAGTGACAAATTCAATCACATGGATACGAACAAAACCCTGGGTTGTTACATTCCCTAATGGTTTATAGTCATCTACTAACTTCATGTTAACTTAGTATTTAATTATGTTTAATTGCAATGGATTTAGATCTAATTCAATAGATTAAATAAATGGGTGGCCAATTAATAATAATCACTATTTGCCAAATTTAATTCTATTCACACTTTATTATCAACCAACAATTATTAAAATTACTTATCTAACATTGATTCTATCAAATTACAATTCATTACGTATTATTGCATCAACTAATATAACTTTGAATTTATTTCCCAATTTACTAATTCCAATCAGTTATAACCTTACAATTGTTTTCAATTAATTGGGACTGCACTAAATTAATTATTTATTGACCTGCATTAACTTTATTACCTTAATTTTCATTCAGTTACTATCAATCAATATATTATTTCATTGGTAAATTCAATATTTACTTTTATTTACTTATATTCAATTTATAAACAGGTATAACACTTTCACTACTTTATCTATTAGAATTTTATTCAAATTGTTAATAATTAGTTTTAATTACCCTTGATATATTTCATTTTAGCATTCATTTCAATATTAAATTATAAAGTTTTTTTGTTTCTTCTAAATTTATTTACCAAAATCTTAATGAACTAACTAATTTAAATTATCGAAAATTACGGGTCTTACACTCTCCCCCACTCAAAACTTTTCGTCCTCGAAAAGAAAAAAGAAGGGAAAAGAAGAAATTTTAGTAGTCAATACATCTTATTCAAAGCACTAATTTTATAAACAAATAAATTTACAAAATTTAATAATTTAAATAAAATATATCTATTTATAACTATTAAGTCTTTTTATACTCAAATTAATAAGGTTTGGAAAAAAAATTCAAAAGTTTTCTAAGTCCAAAATTTACGGAAAATTTCGGTAGAGTCTCCTTTGTACGGAGAGGCTCGGAGAAAATATAATATCAAATATAACAATATATAACATATATTTTTCAAAATAATATATATCCCAACACGGGAAAAACAATATAATAACGCTATAAACCGTAATCGAAAACATACCTATTTGTTGGGTAAACAACGCTTAATTATGAAATCAAAAGCAGTAGCAATTGCTTCCATAACCTATATTTCACTTATATAATCTAAAAAGAGTTAAAAGTTATATAAAATGAAATGTTTAAAGTTGCTTCAACCATAAACAAACAAATCAATACAAATAACAACCATTTGCAACAAGGCATACAACCATCACATAAAAGTCAACACAAATCAATCATTCACTCATATCAACAAACAAATAGTTGTTCGGGTTCAAACTTTAAATTGCACATAATAGAAAATAAACTACATAGTGCACCATTTACTCAACAGTGTTAGATGAAGCTAAATAGATTATACATTCATCTAAACAATTTTAAAGTATCATTGCCCAAACAACCATAAACCAAACAAACAACAATTTCAAACAATAATCAAGTTAATTTTTCAATTTCATGTCATGACCTTTGTTGTTTGATTTCCTTTTCTTTCATATGATACTTATCTTCATTTAATTTATTCACATCATGTCAATTCTCTTTTTATTGTATTATACATTCATTCATTAATTGATTTCATTTATTTACATTCATTTATTAATAATATTCATGCTCAATTCAGTCACTTGGCATGGCAATTTCACTAACTTATGTTTATAAGCTTTATAATTCATATTTTATTTCTTACAGTTTTCATTTATTTCTATCCACTCCTTACAAATTCATTTATATTAATCCATGTACTGCAAATTCTCTTATTTGAATTACGTTCATTAATTTAAGTTTATAATTTTATACTTACAATACTTACTTCCTATTACCATTATTTTAGTAACAATTCAATTATAACTTAAGTTTACAACAATTACAACATCAAATTCTTATTTATAAAAGAATTTCATTAAATACTTTCATTACCTCAAGTTCATTACTTGTATAACACCCGTTACATTTTTTTTAACATTTTAACTTTTTTTGGTAAGTTATATGTATGTTAAAGAATGCAATTAAAAATTATACAAATTTATCTCATTTCTTTTAAATTAATTAAATGTTCAATAATTGTATACTTTGTCTTATGGGTTACACATTTCAAATTTTCTTGTAGTTTCATTCATTCTCAGCATTTAATCTCTTATTTTAAATTAGAGGTTGCAATTATTAATTATTACATTCAACTTCACTACAATAATTGAAACTATTAATTAACGGAAACTTAAGAACTAAATACCGGGTTAAATTCCGAATCATTTTAAAATAATATATAAATGTATATCCTTACAACCTATATATCCAATTATATTTAAAACAAATTAAAATCTATATTTGTTTATCAAAATAAATCTGCATTAAAACTACTAGAATGGAAATGAATGTCGATGATGCGTGCACTCATCACCGAAATTATTTTCCAGCGACATAGAGGGGAGTACAGAACTTATTTATCTCCAAAATTTCCTTAAAACAATTCTTTCAAATCATATTGAAATATTTATATCAGGAAATACTTCAATATAGTATTATTATATTCCAAATCAATCAAAAGAAAATTTCCAAAATCCCGGAACTCAAGTTCTAAGTTTCCAATCTTTCATTTAATTTGTTTCAAATCTTATTTTCAACTAATATCTAAAATTTCACTACCTAACAACAATTAAATTACAACCAAAAATAACCTTTATAAAAATTTAATTATATGTATATATATATAAAATATAATAGGCAAAATTATTTCATTCACTCATATTCAAAACAAATATTCTGTCGGTCTGTCCTATGAAATGTTTAAAAATCCCTATCGATATCATAGCATCCTATGCACCAACCAGAATTTATAAATACAAAACGGAGCAAATTAACACAATATCAAAACCCTTTCATAACACTAACAAATACGCTCTCTCATATATATACACTCAACGACTCATCATAGGGTATCACTACCTTATTAATAAAGAGTCAAACCCACAAAGCTAAGGTTTATCGCTAAACCAAAGCTCTGCTACCAGATGTAACATCCCGCTTTTTTGTACGCTTAAGCAGACACACGTGCCGACTTAAACCCTACAGAAGGGCGGATTGTTATTGGGTAAATAAGAAAAAGCAGAGAAAGAAAAAAACAAAATAGAATCTTGCAGCGGAACAATAAAATATAATAATCAAATAAATAGTTTATGAAGCTATTTTACAAAATATTCGATTATACTTATACAATACATATCAGAGTTACACATACCGGAAAATAATAAACAATGCATTGGAACAGTATAAATGTAGTGGAATAATATAATAAATAATAGTATTACAATCTCCGACTTCGTCCTCCATAAGCAAAGTCTTCAAATCCTGAAATGCTCAGGCTGACCTGAGCGAATTGAAAAGACAAAACACTCGAGTCAGAACTAAAAGATCTTTTGTAAATTAAATCAACGGTAGATAACATGAGTGGAACGGCGTTAGAGATGTTTACAGGATTTGACATCTCCTATCCAGTGTCTAACGTGAGTGCAGTAACTTAAGAGATGCTCGAGATTCACATCTCCTAAGGATTCGTTAAACTATTTACTATGTAATAATATTTCGCTATTATAATAATGTCTATAATAAAATAAACTTACTTTTTAAAAGCGTTAAGGAGTTACCCAATCCCTTCCTTAACACAATAATAGTCCCAGTAGTCCATCCAGTATCATGGTCCCTCCTGATCGGGAAGCCACCAGAGGATACCACACGGCTACGGGAGAAAACCAAACTTGTACAAGGTGCAATAGGGTATGTGACACGGCACACAAGGCAATTCCAGGGTAGATATACTAATTACGCTTCTGGGCCAGTGGTAATGCGTAGCGCGCAGCTACCGCCCACCTCGAGCCACACCCCCAAATCAAAATCAAAAGTGGCCACTGAATCAATCCAAAAGTCAGAGTATAACATAAAAGGGATGTGTCCGATAAAAGGTGCTACCTTTTTGGCCCATCGAGCGCTCCTGTTTTAGCCACCTTATGCCAATTCACGGGTGTCGGGTCCACGTATTTGCCTTAAAGGAAACGCCGTCACCATCCTACTTCATTCTGGAATCTCCACCGCGTACACAGTTGTTAAAGTGGTTTTCTGAGTTGGCAGAGAGTATGACAACTTCCGATCCCGTTCTCTTTAACAACCAAACGTTATTATAACACCACGGTCATTTCAAAATAATTTATACTTCAAAACCAGAAGATATATCCATTTCAAAAACATATAAATATGGTATCATTTACGTTTCAAAACCCAAATCAATATGACATCATTTTTATAAATACCCAAACAAATATACTCTCATTTTTATCTCAAATATATCTCTGTTTCAAAATCATAGTACTTCCAAAGTTATAACGCTTCGAAATCAAAACACTTGAAATATAACACTTTCAAATCATAATAATTTGAAACTCAAACTTTGAACATAATTCCACCACTTAAATGGTTTATATGTTAAAATACTTTATATAAAAAATAACTTCTTCAATTTCACAAATCAATTCCAAAATAACTTCAATTTCTAAATTTTAGATTTAACCAAATCCCAATCACAATTTCCATTCAATTCAGTTTCCAAATAACCCATTTCAAATTATATTGATTTCAAAACCGATTGATTCACCAAATAAACCATTTCAAATTCAGTTTATTTCAAGCTTTAAGTATTCAAAAATTCCAAAACTAAGTTTGATAGTTACAATTCAGCAATTCAATTTTCTATTGTTTAGTTTTGAAATAATTTACTTAATAAATCCATTATCATTTAAACACAACCCAAATTTCAAATAACTGAATGTTTCCTTAAATTTATTTATACTTGAAATATTTACTTAATTCACCGTAACCCAAAATCAAATGACAAAATCATACCTTTTAAAATTTCAAATTTAATAAATTTCACATCAAACATATTAGAGTTTAATTCTTAAATCAATTAAATTTCAAAAAAAAAAATTAAAATTTATCAGCCAACGTTAATTTATTTAAATCGTTATACCCTCTATATCAAAATATAATATAAATACTTACCCATATTATATTTTAATAAAATCAAACTCTATTATTAAACTTATTTTTATTAAACAAATTTATGCATAGCTTAAATTCAAGAATTTAACTAAATATAAAATAACATTTATAAAATATCCAAATCAATATCTCATAAAACCATATATTTCTTTATAAAACTATAGAAAATCATTTAAAAATATTTATATATATAGACCACGGTGTCTGTATATAATTTTCTACCCTATGGTCAAGTGATACGGATATTTATCATTTCTATCCGTAATTTAAAATAAAACTTACGGTTATATCATTTCAAACCTTAATCCCGAATGAAATAAAATGCATATCAACTTGCAGTTTATAACAATATAAAATACAACATCCATTCATCCAATATCAATATATAACAGATAATAGACAATAGGTATTTACCGATAGTTTATATTCAATAATAATTTAATTAACAATTTAACTGGCAATTTATATGCAATAATAAATTAAATAATAATTTAACTGGAAGTTATATGCAATAATAAATTAAATAAAAATTTAATCCAATAAATCCAATTTAATTGAGATGATGATTAGAAATATTCCAAACGGTAATAAATAAATTTCTAATCACGTCAAAAATTAATTTAACAAACATAAGAAATTTTTGAAGTTGTGAGTGGGTTAAAGCACTAACCTTTTGAATTTAAATTGAATTTAAATCCATTTAAACCCACAATTTGAACTGTCTCAGAATTTGCCCAAACCAGTGCCAAAATGTCCGAATTTAATACGAACCTAGTGGAGAAAACCGCATGTGAAACGGACCTCGTATGTAAAATATACGCAAATTAGAACGTATGGAAATAAAACAAAAATAAAATTAAAATAAGATAAAACAACTCACCCAAGCACACGTCTGCGGCCCATCATCTTCACGCGCTAACCCGATGAACCAAAGCCCAAACGCATGCAAGCAGTTTCACACCGCCGCTAAAAACTCACGTCGCCGGCGCACCTCGACCATCTCCAGAGCAGCGACCGAACCCCCCATCCTCCTCGACCCACGTGCCTAAAGCCACTACCACCGTCGGCCTAAAAACCCTAGCCGCCGCCGTTGTTTCGCCAACCTTAGGCGAATTTTCTAGCCGAATCAAACCGTTAATACGACTTGCAACCTGACCTGATGGAATCCCCCTTTGACTCTCTACAGCATGGCGTCTTCGATCTGACAATCGGTCGCAGATCGTCGAACCCCGAATGAACGGTCGTGACTTCTTCGACCCTTACTGGTCAAACGAAGAACCGAAATGAAAAACAAATTTTAGATCTAAGATGCGCTCTTCGAGATCTTCAAATTGATATAAAATCTGATATAGTTTGTGGAGTTTGAAATTTTGGTTTTTAATTTGATTTGAAATTGCATTTTGAAATTTAGGATTTGCAGCTATAGGAAAGAAGATGAGCTAATGGAATTGAACGTACCGGAATGAGAAATAAGAAGTAGGTTAGGGTTTATAGTAGTTTATATATAGGCAAGCCGAAATTAGAATGGATGGACACGATTGATATGCCCGCTGAACGATAAAATGGCCTGGAAAGCCCGTCCTGCCTCCGGAACGAAATTGGGTCAAACCATATATCAAAATAGATGTTTTAAAATATTTTAAACGCAATGGAACGGTTTTCAAGTCAAAATTCTATTGTAAGAAGAAGCTATGATAAAACCAAGTTATTTCAAATTAATTTCAATTTCATTGATTTCTAGGCGTTTCGAGTCTGTACGATCAAACAACAAGTCTGATCGCTACGAAACTTGAAATCCTACAATAATCCATCGTTACGGATCCGATGAAACTAGCTTCGTCGAAATTCGAGTCAGTCGCCAAATTGGCCATTTTCCTATTAGTTAAATAAATAAATAATTGATTAATTAAATCAAATTTTCAATTTAAATTCTATAATTGACAATTTTAATCATTTTTAAATTTCTTAATCCTTTATACCAATTTAAACAATTAAGATGTCCATTTAAAGTTAATTAATTCATTAATTTCAATATTAACCTCAATTCATTAAATTCAGAAATTATAAATATAATTCCCAAAAATTCCATTTAATTAAATAAATTAAGAATTATTCCATTCATTATTGTCAAATAGATGGATTTAACATTGGATTCAAAGCTATTACATAAATATTCTCACATTCCATCTTAATTTCAAATAACGTTATATTTAGATATTTTAATTTCATTTAATTGCAATTAATGCAATTATTAAATTTAAATTCAAATAAATTAATAAATCTTGAATTTCCATTCCTTTTATTCAACCAATTGTCATATCATGAATAAAGCAAACATTATTTCCCATTATTAACTAAATTCACATTAACAAAATATTTAAGCTAGATTTATTGCAAGTTTTACCACATTTAAATTAACTGGCTAAATAAATAGGTAACATAAAATATTTGTTACCATTTACTTTCTATCACACTTATAAGTTATTATTCCCTTTATTAATCAATCATCATCTTATGGATGAATTTAACATTACTATATCCAATTTTCCTACTGGTTTATTGTCATCAACTAACTTCATATTAACTTAGTATTTACTTAAGTTTAATTGCAATAGATTTAGATCTAATTCAATAGTATAAATAAATGGGTAGTCAGTTAATAATTATCACTATTTGCCAAACTTAGTTCTATTCACACTTTATTATCAACCAACAATTATTAAAATTACTTATCTAGCATTGATTCTATCAAATTACAATTCATTACGTATTATTTCATCAATTAATGTAACTCTGAATTTATTTCTCAATTTACTAATTCCAATCAATTATAACCTTACGATTGTTTTCAATTAATTGGGACTGCACTAAATTAATTATTTATCGACCTGCATTAAATTTATTACCTTAATTTACATTCGGTTACTATCAATCAATATATTATTTCGTCGGTAAATTCAATACTTACTTTTATTTACTTATGTTCAATTTATAACAAGATATAACACTTTCACTACTTCATCTATTAGAATTTTATTTAAATTGTTAATGATTAGTTTTAATTACCCTTGATATATTTCATTTTAGCGTTCATTTCAATATTAAATTATAAATTTTTTTTGTTTCTTTTAAATTTATTTACCAAAATCTTAATAAACTAACTAATTTAAATTATCGAAAATTATGGGTCGTTACAGAAACTGTTTTCAAAGGGTTGAAAAGTGGAAATATATCTTGCGAAGATATTTTGAGGATTATAAATAATTCAAAGAAATTATTATGGCTTGATGATTGTTTGTGAATGTTATTTGATAGTTAAATAACCGACTATCAATATTGGCCAATGCGCTAATCGTTTCGGAGAGACCGGGATCGGGATTTATTTCTCGAAAACCACTTCGATCCGGTTTGAACGTTTTCATGAAGAAGACAAGTGCCGGAAGTCAAGGATGGAGCAGTGAAGTGCAATGGCTAATCGATACTAATCCTGAGGGTGATTCCAAAATGGATTTAGTAGGAGTAGTGCCTTCGGTTCCATTCGAACCCGGGACAGACTTGTATGGATGAATGCTTTTAGAACATCGTCAGGAGGACGATGAGCATTCTAACTGAAATGTTCTATAAAGGTAACACTTAGCCTCGAGCCTCATCAACCAGAAATGACTGAAAATCAGGGGTTATGCAGCAAGGCTAAGTGGGTCGCTCCCATTAGGGTAAGGTCATCCCTGTCTAGATGTCCCTTTTTATTTCGGCTATGTGGTGCTGTTGTTGATCCCAACCGCTGGGCGATCTTACGCGGGATTATCCAGTAAGGGGCAGTCTCGGTCTTGTGTTGCAGAGGATTTAGGGTGGATCCTCGGTACGCTGATCTAGACCAGGTACTAGGACAGGTGGTACCCCAGTGCCTAGTCATTAGTTGGAAATCGATTCTCCCTACGTGCCTTTACAGTTTTGTTTGTATATCTATTAGCTGGAATTTAATAAATGTAACAATTTCGGTTATTTGAATAAGTATTTGTATATAGACACTATTATAAAATCAGAGGATTTTATAAGAAATGGTTTGATTATCGTAAGGTAAAAACCCGACATGTTTATTTATGGCGTGGTCTTACGAGATACCTTTAATTTCAAATAGTTTGAAAACTTTAATAATCCAATTGAGTGTATTTTCTCACGCTGTTTTTCCAGACTTACTCAGATGTTATTTAACTATAATACTTGGGCCAGACCGAGTGTTATAGAGTACAGATTCTGGAGGACTACTGTGGAGCTCAGGAGACGAGCTGGATGGTGAGACGTATCCGACGTATATGATGTATATTCTGTCGTGTATTCAGTTTTGGAAGGATGAGATATTATAACTGTCCTGAGTTATGTTGTTGATTGTATTGAACTCTGATGCTATATTCTGATGATGTATGTATAAAACAGATATAATTTCTTTTGTGTAAAGATCTGTTATCATCTACTATATTTTATACCGCTGCATTTTGAGAATCTGATATTGTTTCTATTTCTTTCTCTACCTTCTTCTTCTTCTTTTAACCCTAATGATTCGATTTTCAGGCATCGAAAAATCAGGCCGTCACTGATTATTTTGAGGAAAGACTATATTTGACCTCTACTTGACACTGGCATAGCATAAGTGTTGCGTTCTAAGCTCTTCTACATTTAAACCTCACTGTATCGTGCATTCTTACCAATGGTTGCATTATCCAATTTAATTTCATATAACTGCATTGTAGTGATAAAATTACCTTTTATAGATGTTATGTGTCTAATTTATCATCACTTGACTTTTTTGCCCGTCCAAGTCAATAATTTGATTACAACTATGTTCTGATTTGACCCATTTTTAGTGTTGTAGAATTCGATTGAACCTTTGAATGAACCATGGAAAACCTCTGAACCACCTTATTAATTTTGTTTTATAACCAAATATTGCAGCAATTTAGTTTATCTTTCAAAAGCCTAGTCTGCATTTCTCTGTTCCTTGTCTTGTTTTACTTTTAAGATTTATCCATCAATGTTTTTAAAGTTTTACGCTTCCATTAATGAGTAACATATTTTCTATCAAGAACACTTAAATCCAGTAATTAGTTAACTAATTTAATGCACAAAATTTAGCTTTCTTTTTGTAGTACTCTTATTTGTAGTTGTGTGGATATTTTGTTGCCTTGTAATCTGGTAAAGCATCAAGCGAGTCTGTTTCTCGACTTCTTGGTGAAATTAATTAAGACCATCATGATGGTAAGCTCTTCACCATCTATCTTATATATTCTTTCCTTCTTCCATTGTTTCTATTGAAAATTAGCTTCACTTGCATATAACACGACATAGTCTTAAGTTGTTATTAAGGTCCTATTATTGAACTACTAAACCATGTGCAATGTAATCACTATGATTTATTGTCAATTGTGAAAAGTAATGGATATTGCTAATTTGCCTTTTAACTGAGGCAAACATAATAATTACATATTATGAGCAAATGTAATATATTACCTATTCACAGTTATTTTGATGTTTTAAATAATAGGTAGAAATAATAGGAGTAATCTTTTTCCTTATAACCAGGGCATTAAATTGAATAAAATATTTTGATGTTTTACTTAAAATTAAGGTTTTATGATATCGTTATGAATCAATAGAAATAATGTATAGGATAGTATGTTTACGGCTTGGGCTGGTGGTTAAGTTGCCTTGAAGAATGACATATATGGCCTAATATTTTAATTGCAAAGGGAAAATGATAAAGGGTGATTATTGAAATTCGAAAATGGTTTCACTTTTGAAGGTTTTGCTTTATATAAACTAGTTATACACGCACATGCTTCGAGCATGTGCATAAAAATAGAGCACCTCTTCATTCCAATAGTTGTTGTTCACCAAGCATTAATATTAATATTATTACCAAAAAATAATTTAAGGAATTCAAAATATTAAAGATCAAAAATTGTCTTTGTATATATGTATGTGTGTGTAATCTAGTAGCTTCCTTACAGTGTTTATTTGTGTGATTGGCATGGATTCTTATGTTATTTTTTTTCCAGAGTCAATAATGTTTAATTTTTAAGCAATACAATGAATGGCTAATATAATCACTATAAAAATCTTAATAGTTACTACAAAACTTTGTAAAAATGAACAAGGCATTAAATTAAATTTCTATATGTTTTATTTTACTGCCACATGACAATTTCAAGCAAATTTCACTGTTAGCTTTTCATAGAATTGTATTGTCTAGAAGAAATAATTAGTAATTAGAGTAATAGGAGCAGTGCAATTTTAAGAAATAATTTATAAATACAACTGTGCAAAGTAAATATTCAGGTTGAATTTGATCTGGCCAGCTATACTTGCAGTAACTATGTAATTAAATATATTTTCATTGTTTCTTTTCCAATTTACTTCTTTAATGTATCAATTTAGTTGACATACATCAGTGTTAGAAAATTTTATAGCAATGCGTCTGTTTCAGCAAATATATGATGCTTAGTTTATGTTGATGCTTAACTTTAGCTAATATATAGCATATACCAACATATATTGTATGTGCCTTTTCAGCCAATATATTTTATGTCATGGGTTTCAGACTAACATTGCTTAGGATATTGTGTATGCAAGTTGTTGGTGTTTCATTTTGCTAGTCTCGGTAGGTAGTTGATGTAAATATGTATGTAGTATTATGTATGAAAAAGGGAAATTTTAATTGAACAACATGCATTAAATGTTATGTATGGACATGAGAAAAGTTGTTTGATATAATAGTGTGAAAATATTTTATATCTATATGCAATGAAGAAATGGATAAAATGAAATTATATATGTGTAAAGGTAAAAAGAATATTGATTAAAAGCTATAAAACTGTTATTACATTTTACAGCATTTGAAAACCCTATCATTTATCAAACACTATAGAAAGTAATAGTTATCGTGATATTTACACGCTATAGAAATATAAATAACGAACGCTATAGAAAATTATAAAATGCCATAGCTTTCTATAGCATTTCACTTTAATAGTGCTTTCTAATCACTATGGAAAGGCAGAGTTGTGTCTACCGGATATAACATGATGTCAGGAAAACATTACAGAAAATTATACTATAGCGTTTTTTCTTAATAGCATCATAGAAAAGCTATGGAAAAATGATCTTTACTAATATTTTTCTTTCTGCTATTAAAAGTTGATGATCTACTATAACATGTTGTTCCATAACATTCTCTGAAACATTATGATAAGGTATATTAGCATTTTTCAAACTCTATGAAAACCCTAGTTTGTTATAGTGATCAGAGGAGTTTCTATAGAAATGTGTTTGGTTATCGTAAGTGAAAAACTCGTTTGTGTTTATGTGCGGCGTGGTCTTACAAGATACCTTTTTATTTAAAAAGGGTTTTTCGAAATATAGAAATAAGTTGATTTGATAAGAGTTTTATCATGCTGGTTTGCCAGATTGATCCGGACGTTCTCCGCTTTTAATGCTCAAGTCAGCCCGAGCATATTTACATATTTTAGTTTGGATGCATTAGAACTCAGTAGAAGAGCTGGAGATCTTCAAGTCGTATTCACGTATATGTTATTTTCCGCTACATTAGACCTTCATAATTATCAGCATTTGTAAGGACATGTTGTTATACTATTTAGGCTGAAATAGGTTAGTATACTCTAATTGTTGTGTATATATATATATATATATATATATATATATATATATATATATATATATCTATTACGATTGTTTCCTTTTGTAAAGATCTATTTATATTATATATTATTCATTCCGCTGTGAGATTCCGTGTTTTTAGTTTCTTCCTATCTTCTTTATTTTCTTTCCCCTAACAGTCTTTTTTTCAGCACTTGGCACACGTGAATACCGTGGATGTATTAGCGTCAACTTTCGAGGATCGAAAGGGCAGGCTGTTAAAATGAACGTTAATTAGTTACATATATTATTATTTATGATCTGAAATATTCAAACTTTAATAACTTTTACATTTGAACTCCAATCAGAAAACTTTATATATGAAAGTTGATCAAAAAATACCATGAACCCAAGGTGCATCTTTTTTAGCCAAATTTTGACATTTGTAAAATTTCCATTTTTGGCTTCACTAATTGTTAATTAATTCCTTTTTAATTAATCATCTTTAAAATTACAAGGTGTTATAATCACATAACACATTGTTTAAGGATTTTCAAACTATATACGTTAAATTAGTTAATTAAATAATTATATCATAATAGAACAAAGTATATTATAGAAATCAAACATTTTTATTACAAACATGTTGGTTATCAGGTTAGATATATAATGGATTATATAATAGCCCATCGGAATACACTAGTTCTGTTATCCTAGCATATCGAATCATCCTACATGTCTGTTTGGTGAGAAAGAAGCCATAGAACAATGCCCTTTAGTGAAGGCTGTAAGTTTTGGTATTCCAGATGATCGGTCTTCACAACCCGATTTAGTTGAATACATGCCATTTTATGACACGATTCAGGGAAGTACGGAATTTTCCTTCCCTGGTTATGAAGTTGGATCAAGCCATAAAATACACAATTGCAAATCAAGAGGTAGTTTTAGTGATTTAGTTGCATAAATGCTAGGTTTGCGGATTCACCGTTATCAGTTTAGTTTTCGAATCCACTTTAGAACCACGATGATCAGGTGCACAGGTTCTATTAGAAAGTGCCTTTACTCCTATTATACTTAATACTTAATCATCCAGTCAAGCATATCACATAGCTAAGAACAATCGCTTTATTTACAACCAAAATAACAACGATTTTAAGTATATTAAAAAATAAGGAACTTGATATGGCTATCCCCAGTACTAATTGAATGTTTTAAGTTGGAACATTAGAGGGTTCGATATACCACTAAAGTGCTTTAAAATTAATAAATTTCTAAAAGATATTTTGGTAGATATTGTTTTATTACAAGAAACTAAGATAGAAAATCCTAAATAAATTTGTACAAACCAATCGAGGATAACACAAAAAGGGCTTTCATCCCAATTGTATATTGTTAGCTCTAGGGGAAATGTAATGATGTGGCAAGATGTAGGTTTAAATTTCTTCAAACTATCCCTAAAAGCCGTTTGCTACATGTAATTTTACATGAATTACCTGACAACTTAATTATGCACGTCATTAATGTATATGCACTCTATAGTAAAATTCTTAGATTTATTTTCTAGTCTGAATTTACCAACTTTAGACTTCTTACCCTTGGTCCTTTGATCATAAAATACAACTTCAATGTCACTTGGCATATTGGTGAATGCTCACCAAGAGAGTGTAGCTTTAGTGATATGGAAGAATTCAACGACTTCATTAAACTCAAAACTCAAAGATTTTATTGAATTTCCACTCTTAGGTAGGAAATTCACTTAGTCGAATGGTAGAGAAGAACCATTGATGGCCCTTTTGGATAGGTTCTTTATCCGTGAGGACCAAGAAGACATTTCCCCTTATCCTAAATGTATGATAGTGCTTCTCAAATTTCTAATCAATGTCCCATCTTTTTAAACATTCATAATCAACTGCCTAAAACTAAATCTTCTAGATCTGAAAAAATGGCTTGAAAGCAAATAATTTTGATTATCACATGATGTTGAAGTTGAACTCTATGGATAACTACACTTTTGATAATATAGTGAAGCATTGGATTTTTTAATTAAGAGAATCATAAAATATTTAAAGAATTGGAAAATAAATGTGTTCGTCAATAGTAAAACTAAAAAAGATAAAATTCTAAAAAAAGATGCTAGAACTAAATAGAATAGGAGAAAATAGGACTTTAAACGGTGAAGAGAAGGTAAAATTATTTAATCTTAACATAGAATTGAATAACACAATAGATCAAGAAGAAATAATTTTGAAATATTGCTCATGTACTCAACGGATCAAGGAAGGATACAGTAACACTAAAATTTTATATCGAACGATTAGTGGAAGACGATGACATAACACTATAAATCTATCAAGCTTATGGTATGGAATTCAAAGAACAAGAAGACCTGAACAGTGTCATTCCAAACATTACATAGGAATATATGGTAATGTAAACATAGAAATTAAGTTGATTGGTCTATCTTATCTCCAAACTTAGATTCTCCATTAGTGATTTGGACTCTCGTTTCACGAAAGAGGAAGTCGGTTTGGTAATAAAGGGCACGTCTAGCAATAAAGCTATGAGCCCCAATGTTTTTTCGATGATATATTATAAAAAATTACAAGATAATATCATAAATGACATGATGATTTATTTGATGAATTTTATTCTGCAAATCTTCAATTAGGTGGGTTTAACTTTTTTGATGTTATGTTTATTCCAAAAATAGAAAATCTGGAAAAATGTACCGAAATAAAACCTATCTCCTAATTAATTTTTTATTTAAAATAATGTCTAAAGTGCTAATTGATTGATATAAATCTAAAACGGATAATTTGATCGACAAATCCCAAATGGTTTTCATAAACATTAGATGCATTATGGATGGAAGGGCCATTACATAAGAATTTTTTAATTATTATCACAAGAAAATATTACATGTACCTTACTTAAATTAGATTTTGCCAAATCCTTTGACTCGATCGATTAAGGATTCCCATTAGATAAATTAAAATCCAAGGGATTCACTGATAGATGGATCTCCTGGATCAATCTTATTTTAAAAAACTAGTATTTCTTTCGTTCTAACCAATGACACAAGAATATTAAAAGGTACCAAGATATTAAGAAAGAACATTAAAAGGTACTAAGATATTTCTAAACATTAAGTAAACAATATACTACTCATTGTTATTGATGTACTTATGTTAAACTCAATTTTAGTTCGGTTGTTAATCCTTGATATTGAATTTGAAAATGACATATTTTATCATCAGTACAAATGGATGTTGGGTTTATCCCAAACAATATACATTTGAACAAAGTTAAAATGTTTAATATGGAGCATATGAGTTAGATTCCTTATGCATTGGCAATAGGAATTATCATATATGCTATGTTGTCTACTATTACACATTTGGCTTGTGTACTTGATACATTGAGTAAATATAAAATTCGAATTAAGATCACTAACTATGCAGCTAAAGCCTTGCAAAATCCATGCTAAAGCGCATAGCGCTCTTCAACTGTTATGCTATTTCAATTTAGTGCTATTGAATAATAGGTCCACTTTGAATCCCACTATTTTCCACTACACCCGTTAAACCAAGACATTTTAGCACCCTCTTTAGCAGTAATAATATACAAAGGTTGATTCGAAAAGTTCTTTTTTAAACAGAATCGAAAAAGTTATGGTTAATGCCTACTTTTAAGGTAAAAGTGCTCATTATAAGTAAGAAATCGATGTAGTTACCAAATCTAGTCTATATAAATCATGATATTCCTCTATTTTGTTGTATAAGATTAAACAATATTTCTTTTTCCTACACAAATGAAGTGGGAATGAGAATAAATTAACTTTGAATATTTGGTTTTTTTCCTTTCACCTTTGCAATTTTCCACTAAATCCATTCTTTAGCTTTTTGCAACTCCACTGCTATAGAACCATTATGCACTTTAACTGCATAGATCGTTAAGTACTAGTTAAGAGTATTGTTTAGCATTTACAAAACTACTAAGTAATTGTTTGTTGAAACTACTAACTCTTATGAAGGAATGTTTAGACAAGAACTTGATAACTGATATCAAATATAGTTTGTTAATCAAAAATTCATGTTCAACCTTAGTTAAGGAGCTTTAATTGGAAATGTTCCAAATAAAAGGTTTTGGTTGATCCAATCAAAAGGCTAAGTACATCGCCCGAATAGCACATTAATAAAAGAAATGTACGAGTTTGTATGTGTATGCAAATTTACGATTAAAGTAGGGATGATTCTCCAAATGTTAAAAATGCCATGATATTGTTTTGAAGTAACAACATTGTTACACAAATCGTGAACGAACCTAGGGCTCACAAGAATTGAAGTAACATATGAAAGTTCTACATGATTAAGACAGTTTATCGACGATAGAGAGACGGAGATTAATAAAGTAGGTAATAAAATAATATAGAATATTTATTCACGAAGCAACTAGCTCGATTATTTCTAAGTAAACCAATCAAAGAAATAGGATTGAGAATACATAATTGATCCCAAGTGCTAATGGAAGATTGAGAGAGTTAGTGGTACGTCATGGGTACATATATTTAGTTCAATAATCAATTTTGTTTGTAATAAAGCTATTTTTTACTTTATATACTTAATTATATTGTGATATAATTAAGTATGTAATTATTTTAAAATATATAAATTATAAAATCCTTAAATAAAATTTTATGTTTTTGTTATGGTTGCAAATAGTTGTAATCATGAGTAATTAATCATGATATAAAACAACAATTTGTCTTGAGTATTCGTGATCAAGATGTTTTGAGAAAGAATATCAATATATTAATTGAGACCAAATTATATATGCTTTCCAAATTTTAGACAGTGTATTATCCATAGATTCTGGGGGAACTAAAGGGTTATTTAGTCAAAGCTATTGGATAACTGTAGAGTGATGCATCCAAGAGTTTTTTCTAGTTAATAACAATTAGGTCAAATAGGGAATATCAATGTGATGATGTTACACAATTCCTCAACTTGAGAATACAATGGAACTTCAATGTGGATACATAACGTTGTTTATAGTTGAATCATGGCATAACGATCATTGAGTGACTATTGTTGGGTATGAATTGAAGCATTTTAAGTGAGGCATTATTCAATAAATATTTTATCTCCTTATTTGTATAAGGTTAGTATGACAGTCAAATTATAGTCAACACAAAATTAAAACCTTTGGCCAGAGTAGAACGATTAATAATAAACGTTAATATTGAACCAAGGATTTGTTTTATGGACTAATATAATTGAATATGGATAATATCGGAGTTTTGACCAGTACCATACTCTATATACCTGAAAGTGATATAATGTTGACCAAAAGAATGTGTATAAATTATTATCACTATTGGTACCGCTTAAGGTGTTGTACAATATAATTTTACCGAAAAGATATGTAAGCAAAGAGCAATGAATTCATCCAAACTGTCAGACCACTAGCAAAGGTGATGTGTGGACATTAATAGTTGAATTGGTATTATAAACTAATTGATTTAATTAATATTTAATGAATAATAATCATTACTGCATTTGATATTTAGGATGTTCTTAGTAAGTGGGATAGCTCCTAGAAATTTTCAAGGTGTTATTAGTTATTATTTGGATGTGCATATAAAATTATATATGCACATATCGATATATATATATATATATATATGTATATATATATATAGGATTTAAGTATATTTAATTACTTAATAGAACCTTGGTCCATGTAGGAGACAATGTACGGTCGACCGAACAAGGAAGAGAAATATCTATATGTTAGATCTATATTTAACTGAGAGTAAATTAGGAGTTTTTAAAAAGGAATGTGGAAGGACTTTTCCATTTCTCTTTAAATACCAAAACTTTCACATTCATTCCACTCTTCCGCCGTCTTCAATTTAAGTCAGCCACTCCTTGTTCCCTTTCCCCCTTGATCGAACACTATTTCACCCGTATAACATCATAAAACTAAATTAAAGTTGTTCATTCAATCCTAGTAATGGGGAGTGGTGATTCAAACAATTTAGGAGGCTATTCAAAGATAGGATGTCATAAATGGCTGGATCTATTGAGGTATTTCTTCATAGCTTATTTTGAATATGTCACTATGAACTGTATATATACTTGTATTGCCAAATACATGTTTATACAATTTTATCAATAATGGACATCTATATATGTCTGAGGCGTTGTTTGGGCACTGAGTTCTTAGGATGCTAAAAAAGAGGTGCTTTTGGTAACTTTATTTTTTACCAGACTTAATAAAATAAATTCATAATAAACCATATGGTTACTTTGATTACTTATTGTGGATATTTATATTTCAAGAATTTCAGTGCTTGAATCTGTTTTCTATATATTTTTTAAAATGCGCTAACAATTAGTTGATAAATAATAACAATGTTTCTTTATTTTTTAGAATAAAATTTACTCTCTGATTTCTCACTTCTTTGAAATTTAGATTTACAGATTTCTTTTTTATCTTAAACGTGTCAGCCATTTATAGGATATTTAAAAATAATTTATTAAAAAACACAAAATAATTAACTATAAATTAAAATTTATATTATTTACTAATATTGTACTTGATTTTTTTAAGATTATTAACATATAAATATTCAAATATTTCATCACAAAATTTACAAGTATAAATTATCTTCTATAAATTATAAAAGTAGTAAATTCACTTTTAAATTTGTTGACAAAACATTACATGTGCACACACAAATATATGCACATATACATACATGCATACATACATATTTTATTATTTAATTTGAATATTATTTGTGCAAAATGTATGTGTTGAACGCCTGTTTTCATCCAAGCACCGTCTAAACTCCTTCTGGCTCTAGAACCAATCCTAACCCCCAACGCTTCAGTCTGCCTCGAATGACATATATTTCATGTATTCGAGTGCCAAGGTGCTGCTATGCCCTAAGTATTTTTGTTAAATACCAACTATTTTTATAAAAGTAAGTTACACCTTTGCGTTGTGGTCCCCACATTTTATGATGGTACTCAGTTTCTGGAGTATCATACTTCATATTCAAATGAAGCTGACAATGTCTTTTGGGATTTTGGAAAGACTACACTCCATTGTCTCTGGTGGAGTTTGGTCTTGTCTTTGGGACTGCTTAGAATTACACTTTACGGTCTCTAGAGGAGTTGGCTCCAGTCTTTAAGGCTAAATTACTCGATGCTTCATTTTTCTTTTAAAGTTATACCTTGTCTCTTAGGTTAAGAAATAATTTATTCCATTGTCATTTGATGAAGTTGAACCTTACCTCCTAGACTAGGAAGTTTATACTATGTTATCTCTTGTGTAAAGTGTTAGTTTGTATCCCATGTTTATGGCAAGGTGAATAAGCTTAGAATTTTCTTTGTACTCTATTACCTCTAGTAGAGTTGTATATATTTATACTCTACTGTCTATGGTAAATTTAAATGAGGTTATTTTCTTTTATATTTAGCAAAGTTGAATAAGTTTATATTCTGCCATCTCTAGCAGAGTTACGAATAGCCGATGGTCATTTCAAGCATTTAGCGATGAAAGGGATTAATGGATTTTAGGTCAGAAAGCACTTGAAAATCCAAACATTCACTCTATAAAAACCTACCCTTTCGATCCTCAGAAGTCCACACTAACACAACCCCCTCTTTCGATCCTCAGAAGTTCACTTTAATACATCCACGGTATTCATGTGCCGAGAATCTAAGTTCTGGAAAGATAGATTATTAGGAGTGAAAGAAAAAGAAAGACTTGGGGAAACTAACACAAATTCTCGCAACGCAAAGGAAAAATATATAATGATCAATATAAGATTTTACATAGTCATTTCCAAAATGATACATCGGAGACATAATAGTACAACTTCCAACCTAAGACAGTTGAAACTGCCTATCCCTACCTAATAATACAAATTTCATGCAATACAGTGAAAATAAAGAAATATATGAGATACGTCTTGGACCTCCAGCCCATTTCCTGAGCTCCAAACCAACCAATGCTAATCAAAAAATATGCTCAGTCTTACCCAAGCATTATAAGAAAACAACACCTGGTTCAGTCTGGTAAACCAACGTAAGAAACTCAAATCAAAAAATATTATGACTTATAATAACCTTTCAAATCAAAGATATTTTGTAAGAACACGCTGCACATAAACACGGATGGGTTTTTACCTTACGATAACCAAAACATTTTTATATGAAAATCCAAGGATATTATCATAATGTCTAAGGTTTAAATACTAATAACCAAGAAGATATAATGTGTTCACATCACAACAATAATAGCTATAAAATCGAAAACCGAATGCATGTATTGGAGAATGGATATCCAACAAATGGCAAGGTAAGGGACTACCTTTTGAAATAGTACACGTTTAGATAAAATTTAATGTGGGTTATAATTACCTTTACAACCCCCATGACAAGATCGATGTACTCCTGATTGGATAGTACCAGATATATTTACCCCCATGTAGTGATTAACAGCCAAAATGGGCCTCAAAGCTACCCTAATGGGAGCTACCCACATAGCCTTGCGGCATACCCTATTTTAGCCATTACCGTGATGTGAGGCTCGAGAGGCCCAAGATTACCTTTTTCCTCATAGCAGACTATTTTGGAATCCTAACAGTGCCCTCCAGGAAAAAAATACAATTCCAGCATTCATCCATACAAGTTGTTCCAGTATCAAACAAACGTTCAATATTTACTATCTTCCATTTTGAAATCACCCTTGGAAAGAATAGTATAGCTCCATAGCATAACGATCCATCATGAATGTTATTAGTTTGGAGTGGTTTGGATAAATCGTACATATCTGAAACCCGTGTCTCCCAACTAAGCGCTAGTTCTTGGTTAACTAAACTCCTATTTTTTGGGAGTATGTAACAAGCATTACAGACCTCACCAAGGAACTTGAATATACACCACATACTTCTTGAATTAAAACAGGTCAAGATTTGATAATCGGTTACTTAACTATCAAATGCACATCAAACAATAATCCAGAGATTTAATCTGCCCATAGCAATCACTAGGCCTCAAAATAATTTTTCATTTATTTAAGTCTCTTTTTAGAATATTTATCATATAATTATCACACTAGAATACGTATGTTCACAAAACATTATGAAAGATTTCTCATTTCAAAATCATATTAAAAGGATCAACAAATGGTATTTAAATGAGAGATAAGGATAACCCAAACACTATTCCTTTGGTGTTAAGCACGGAACAATTGTCTACACCATCATTATTAAGAAGGTCGGCTAAGGGAAATCCCGTTTTCAATTCTTTTACAAATTTCTTCAATAAATCTTCTAATAAATCATTTCCATTTTTGAAATTTTCTTTGCTTAATTTCGAATTCCATTTATAAAAATATTTTTCAAATATCCAAAAAAACATTTATGAAAATCATTTATAAATATCCAAAGTCATTTATACATAAAAATTCTTCTATAAATATCCAAAATCATTTATAATACTTCTTTTATAAATATCCTAAATCATTTATAAAACTCTTTAATCTCCAAAATCATTTATAAAACTTCTTTTATAAATTACTAAAATCATTTATAGAACTCCTTAATAAATCTCCAAAATCATTCACAAATATCATTTGTAAATCTCCTTTAAATAAATCCCTTATGAAATATTATTTACAAAATATCATTTGTAAATACCTTTATAAAAATAATTGAACAACTTACAAAATTGTTTAAAACACTTATCCTCAAACTGATATAGAATTAAAGTCAAATTAAAAACCATAATTTTGCAAATTTGAAAGGAGGCTTAGTGAACACGACGATACTAAATCAACTTACCATTTTAATTAAATTTTGACTCCCAAATCACATAACAATTATTTACATAAGCCAACATATATGTAAATAAAATCCATAACCAATTCAAGTAACAATGTGTTAATATAAATCATTTGGCATATGCACATCCACACAACATAATAGCAGGATGGTGGTTTGTCCTGCTAAATAAATGTCCAAACAAACTATTGAGTTTAATTTTAGTAGAATAAGGATTTATTCTGCTAACAGATGTCCACATAATTAAACAATTGAGTTATAACAGAACATAGATTTATTCTACTAAATAGATGTCCACATAATCAAATAATTGAGTTATAGTTGGATAGGAGTTTTTCTACTAAATAGATGTCTATTTTAGTATAACCTAATCACATTTGTATGGTTACTTAACGTTATTGACAATCGAATGCCTTGTGCTCAAACTATTCTTTAAAAGAAAGTTGCATTTAGACAAACTTATCTTTGGAAAACAAAGTAATTAAAAACTTAAGCCCCCTTTAAAAATCATTAATTACATGTTAAGCCTTTTTATTAGACCATAATTATATCTTAATTAAATCTTAACTTAAATTAATTATTTCTTTAATAATTAACTTATCTTCACTACTAATAATAAGAATTCTTTGAACTTGATTCAACCGTGTCTTTTTGAAGTACCAAAAATGCCCTTCCCTTTACAATTTTGTTCGGGTCTTCCTGTCCACTACCATTCGCATACGCGAATGCTCATTCACTTTCTACCTAAACCTAATCATCCAACACCTCAAAAATCATGAACGCCTCCTGCTACAAGATCGATCGCACCACTACTAAATCCTCCTCCTCAGAAATCATCAATGCCTCCTGCTACTAAATCGATCGCACCGCTCATCCTCATTATCCCTAATTCCTAATTGCTAGGGCGATTCACCGCTCATCCTCCTCAAAAATATCGACGCCTCCTGCTACTAACTCAATCAATGATGTTGCATTGCAAGTTTGCGTTGTCATTTCCATCAAGGGCCGTTGTTGTCGTCGACTTACGCTTTTATTGCTTTTTACTTTTAGGTATGGTAGACATAACCCTACTTTCACTCATACTTATATTTACGAATTTTCCCCTAATTCGAATACTACTGCTTAGGGATATTGCTGCAGCTACAAGGAGTCTGCGAGATTGAAATACAAAATTGTATTTATGTTTGAGAAATTGGGACTTGGATGAGGAAAGATGTTGAAACAACAATGCTTATGAGGTATCTTTCTAAATTAGCATGTGCTTTGTTCATATTTTTTACAAATTTTTACACTAATGCTTCAGGATTAATTTCATATCATGTTTTGTTGATGACACTCGGTCGTATATTTTATTTTCAATTGTGAATTATTTTGTTAATTTTTATAGAAATTATTTTGCTAATGCTTCAGGATTAATTGCATATCATGCATATATTCACCTTAACACAGAGACATACATATTTTACATCCATGATTGAATAGTTGTGGTGGTATACAATTTATTGACATACTCCTTACTTTTAACCTGCAAATATTCTATACACATGCATGTTTTATGCCAACGGGTTGTACTTTATTTCCACAACTGTTTTGAGTATTTGTATGAGCTCTGAATTTTTATAAATATCCCCTACAATTTGTACTATGACCAATAATTTACCATGATTTGTATGGTTGGGCCCTTAATTTTGATATTAGAAGGACAATTTTTTATGTTAATTGCAAGACTGCAAAAATATCTTAAATTTGCAAAATAAACATTTCCCTCTATGGGAATTAGTGTATTTGTGATAGTCCAATCAAATGAAGGATTTGTATATTTTGGTTGTTTTATGGTTCATCCTAAATAGGTTTTATTTGAGCATTTTCTTTGCTAAATACTTCAAAAAGTTAAAAAACAATAAAAGAGTTTAATTTAGATGTTATTATAATATTATTTCATTTGTTACTTACTTGGTTTACTTTTACTCACATGCATTATCTATATGGTTGCTTTAGCATGCAAGCTATGTTTGTGTTGCATGACATTTATGTGAGTTATATTTTGTTAGACATTTTGTATAAAATAACAATTCAATCTTAATAGCTGATGCACAAAATATTCAATGGTTGCTTCTTAAACATATTACTACCGTGACATCTATTACTAATATCCTTTTCCATAGCACTACAAGAGTGTTCACTATAAAGGTTATATCTAACGTGTAAATTCTTTTATTCGTTGAAAACATTTGACTCAAATATATAAGTAGTTAATTTAGTTACCAATTTATAATCTACTCACATGCAAGGTTTTAAATCTTAGATTTCGGTCATGTCTCGTCTCGAAGAATTTAGAGAGCTTATCGGGTGAGATCTCGAACGAGATGAGTGCATCTCGGTTGTCCATAACGGATTTACATCTCGGTTTCTAAAATTCATTTCGGAGTTATCTTGGAGTATTTGTCATGTCGAAAATTAGTTTTCATACACCTAAATTTATAATACTAGTCACTACCTTAGGGAAAACACTATGCACTTACCTTGAACATATCACATGCTTATCATTAGTAATTTAGTATGGAAAAATATCACTTATATCATGTAAAATAAAAAAATAACTAAATTTCATGAATAATGTTCAATATAATATCATATGAGATAAAGTAGACAAGAAAAAAACCATAACATATGCACCTTTACTTTGTTTGATCACTCACTTAACTTTCCTACACAATATAATATCTCATTTCTACCTTTTATGATTTATAGTGCTGCAAGGGAAATCTTAATTTTATAACTTCAAATACAAAAGTCTACAAGTATAGATATTCTATGTCTGATTATAGTATTTGATTACTAGCAAACAAAATCTCATTAAGCAACTAATAACATAGATATTTCAAACAAACGTAGAAAATAGCATAATCGATGTAGATTTTATCATCTTCTTACACTTGTCACTGCCGTAAAATAAGAGACAAAGATTAAATGATATTTATATAAGAAATAATGGTTAAAAAAAGTACAATTAAGAAGGCTTAAATTAAGGTAAAGGATGAGCTAGCCCAATATAGAAAAAGAGTTGATTTTTTCCAAAATTCAACAGCTCGGGCGATATCTCATTCCTGAATCTCGTCCGAAATACCGGATGAGATATTGAAATATCGTGCGAGATTTGGGTCAGATGAGATTCAAACGAAATAGACCATTTCGAATCGCCCAGGCTTGAAAATGAGATCTCGGCCGAGATGAGCGAGATTTAAAACCTTGCTCACATGACATACAGACAGTATAACAATGAAGTTGACCAGAATTATAACCGAACAAAACTTCCAATTACTGTCAATTGAGTCACTAGGTGAATGATACACCACAGTGTTAATACTCATTAAAAAGTAATTTTAATGGGTGATACAGGTTTGACACTCTCAGAATCAGCTTGAAATGAAAAGAACTATGAATTTCATTTTGTTCACGCCCATTCAACATGTGTTATATTTTAGCCTTTATTTCGCTCTACATAAATACAAATCACTAAACGAGGTGAACAAAATAAAACTCATGCATAAATGATGCAGTCACTTATGCAGACTTAATTCTCTAATGAAACATATCTAACTTGCTACAAAATTATTATGAGTTATTTTCCCTTAAAAAAGAAAAAGGAAAAAAGGGTCTCTTAGATGTTCCTTTTAGCATAGTAGATCATGATTACTGAATATGCAAGTTGTATTTACTAAATAGCATAATAAATTACAAAATCAACAGTACAAAATCATTCAGATTCACAAGGTATGCAAGCAACCCTCGCAATCCTGTCATCTAGAACCCAGATCTAACGCCTACCCTACCTTCATTGTGTGATTAACGCTATGGGTTGATCAACGGTCGACTAAGGTTAGTTCACATATCCCAAATTCTGCATATCAACTTAATTTGGTTCACTATATTTTGAATTTAAATTTCTATTCGTTGCGCAACTTCACTTAATTTTGTTGCATTTTTAATCATGATGACTATACTATAATGATCTTCTACTGTGCTTATACTACGTATTATTAACATCTTACTAATTTTATGCAGCCTCTACTGAATCTATTTTTTCTTTGATTAGGTTTATGTAGCCTCTTATTAATTTGTACCGATTTAATGATTTTTGCATGTAGAATGATTTCTATAACCATAACGAATTTTTAGATGCAAAGTTAGCTATGGATAATGGATGCATGAAGGTATGGGGTAACATTTATATTCAAGTTTAAAAATAATAATTAATTTTGTGTTAGGCCTTCCAAACAGTAAAAGTTCATTTGGAATTCCCTATATAGGTCCATAAAATGAACTTGAACAGATATAAGATGATGTTATGTTAAATTTTTACTATGTTCACTTTAGATATCAACATTTAAAGCTTTCAATTTCCATCTATAAATGTTGTTACTTTTAGAATTCATTTAACTATATTTTATGTCATTGATTTTGCTAATGGATATTCCCAACCAAAAGTAATGATTCCTACAGATCATTAGTATCATTTGCATTTGGTTATAAATACCCTTTTGTTATATTCAACCAATTAAGCAGCCTCAAATATATTTACTATATAAGTGCTTTATAATGCCTTATTTCTTTACCACTTACAAAGTTGTGGTAGTGATATATTATATCTTATTTCTTTGCTACTTATAAAGTTGTAATATATTATACATCGATTTGTCTTTTACAAGAATATGGTCTAATTTTAATTTAGGGTCAGTATTATTCGAACTATTTAGTTGCTTACGTATTCAACTTATTTTTGCATTAGATTTTGAAGGAGTTAATGTCATGACTTTTAGATTAAAAACAAATCATTATACTCTCTATCCATTGATTGTTAAGGTCAAATTACATCGTTCTTGGGGTACATGTCTTTTTAAAGAGAAATCGATCACATATATGATTAGTTTTTATATTTTCCATCTATTTCTTTAGTTTCTCTAATTTTAATGTGCTTAATTCAATTAAAATTTATAAATAGATAATGAAACCAAAGAGTTAGGTCTATTTTATTTCAATTTTATTGTTAATTCATTCTCTAAAAATTTATCTTTTTTACAAGTTTTGTATGCTAGCGTAATCATATAGTTTAAATAGAAATGGAGTTTACGAAATCAAAGTCTTTAATTTATTTTAATTCAATTCTATTAATCTTTTTACATTCTATAACTGATTTTGATATCCACTTTTGTCTTTAAAATTTCAATTGAAAATTGGAACTGATTATGCTTGTAAAATTAAATTGGATAGTTTATCTTTGTTATTTATTTTTATATCCATCCGTGTATGATATAAACAAATATGGATTCTGTAATATCCAATTCCTTAGAATTTGCTTGAAATTTATGTCATGGAAGATTATGTTAAGAATGCATTAATTGGTTTACATGTATCTTGCTTGAATCTAAACTTAATTTCCACTTTATTACAACTTTTGGTCATGCTTCATCAACATCATTTGTATAAAATCAGTTTTTCATCATGTTCAACTTATATTTTGATAAAGTAGCAAATATTTCTTTCACGTAATGCCATTAGTTTGCTAATTCAAATTAATTTTTATTTTAATATTTGTATACTAGCTTAAGATGGTTCTTTTGATAGAATTAAATTTTATGAAATCATTGTACTTTTTTTATTTTGCTCCAAATCTAATCAATTTAGTACATGTTTTACATTTTCAAACTTGCAAATCACTTATTTATGTATCAAATCAAAGTTTCCTTCTTCTTCTTAGGTTTCATTTTCTGAATTTATTTTAGTGCTTCAATTTATATGATTGTTAATGAATTCTCAAAGCCATTTTTCATGTTGTTCGGAAAAATAAATTAAGTTTCGACTCAGTTCAACCACATCATTTAAAAATGATTATGTTAACTGATTTAATGCAAATAGGAAACAATATGTTTTATGTGTGTGTGTGTATGTGAACACAAAAGGAGAGAGACACAGTTTGAAGTCATGAGAAAAAGTGATGATTCAGAATCCTTTTTTGTAATATTGGCAAGTTCAGAAGGCATAAACATTGTTTATGTGATAACCCGAACTTTGGAGTATCTGTTAATTTATAGTTAACTAGGCAAATTATTAGAAATACTAATTTATAAATTAAACAAATAAATCTGATAATAAATATTTATATCTGGATAAATATTTATTTGATAATCTCCTAATATAATTATTTAAAATTGACAAATTATTCTTTTAAAACAAATAATAATGATGATTTATATATATATAGATATAAGTAGATTTTAAATAGGAAATTTCTCTTTATTTTCAAACAAATTAAATATGGGTATGTTTAAGTGTATATATATGAGTTGATTTTAAATTGAATTTGAATTGGAAATAAAAAGAATGAATATCTTAAACAAATTGGATATAAAATATATATGTATATGATTTTATTAGTATATAGTTTGTTATTTTCTTTTAAAGATCATATTATATAAATTAAGGAAAGTAGTTACTAAATAGAAATTTGATATAAAAGTTTTATGGAAAACATTAAAAAATATAAATAAAGAATATATATAATTAATATATTTGTATAACTATTTATAAGTGTGTAACTGGGATTTTATGTCATCTACTTTTAACATAGATAAATATAAGAGAAGTTTAAATATTAAAACACTTAAGACAATTATAAAATAAAATAAAATTGGAATTATTATAAAAAAAATATAAATATATATTTATACATGAAATTACAAATGTAAGTATTTATATACATAATAACAAATGTAAACTTAAGAATACATGCTAATTACAAGTGTAAACTAATTTAACAAGTGTCACCCATTTATTTTTTATTTTTTTTATTTTCTTTTATTTGTAATAAATCCAAATTGAACATATATAAACATATATCTCTTCTTTTCATTTCTTTTTTTCTATCTTCCCACTTTCAACATAAGAAACAAAGTCATAAAAAAATTAGATCTGAGGCAAGTTAAAACAAATAGAAAATTTTCAAAATCAAAACCTGGAAAACCAATCAAACAAAAAGGAATAAACAATTTTTGTTCAAAATTCAACCTGGAAGTTCAAAAATCAAATCTGGAAACCAAAAGCAAATAAAACAGCAATCAAATTCCTTCAAGTTTTCAAAACCTAAAGCAACCTAAGATTTGAAAGATCAACTCAGTAACTTGGATTCAAGCTTTAAGATTATAGATCAACATCGGGTTCCCGAGCAAAATCAATTTGTTCTCTGGTTGCATGTGCAAGTGAGTAAAAAAATTTCTAATCTGTTTTAAAAATCTTGTTGCATGTAGTAAATTTAAAGTGAAGTGTTGTAAATGATCATATGATTGTTTAATATGAATTTATATATATATATATATATATATATATATATATATATATATATGAATGGAATGGGTGTGCATGTCTATTTACAGAACATTTGTTCTGTTCTTGTAGTTCAGGTTTAGGATTTGATAAAAGAAAATCATGTTCTCCTTCCCTGATCTTCTTGAGGACTTTATGTATAAACAAAACTTATATGTTATACCATGATATCAATTTTAAAAATATTTTTAAGCTAAATCAATAGCTAAATTTTTATAGAGAGGAAGAAGTACAGTAAAATCCCAATCTTATCAAATTTCGACTCGAATGATTTCTTATTTCAGGTTTATAATTTGATTTGTGATCGAAAACTAGGATTTTTAAAAATAAAATCTAGATTTTTAGGCTTTTAATTCGAGAAGGATTTCATGTTGATCGAAAAGTGGGTTTTAAACGTTTTCTGATGATTAGTGTAGCGTTGGGGGTCGGGACCACTGTTGGAATTGGCAAGGAGGTAGATGGCCTTGGTAAAAATGGAGGATGGTTTCATTGGTCACTATGGCGGCGGCAGATCGATGAAGTAGGGTTTTAGCTTGGTGTTGGGACGATGTTGGATTCGTGGTCAGAGGGGTGTCGTCATCGGTCCGGACTCGATCGCAATTAAGGGAAACGAAGGGTAGGTGAGTGGCAGAGCGATGGACGTGATCACAAGGCCTCTGGGGATAGGAAGCGACGGCGTTGAAGGTTTTGCCAATGGGGTTTTGAGTTCCAGTAAGAGCTTGATATCTCAATTTTGATTATCGGCGTAATCCATTGAGTTAGGCGGTCGGAAGATTTGAATAGGTCATCGTCCACTTTTAGCGATGGTAAAGTTGATCGGAGCAGCGGTGGGGCATCGTGCACGTGCACAAGTTATCAATGTGTCAGAGGGTTGCTATGTTGGTGGAGCTTGGGTATAAGTATGTTTTGTATCGAGTTTGCGTAGTGATTAACTAGGAGTTGTTTCAGGGTTGGCTCGGGTCTGTTTCATAGATAAAGGAACTAAGCTTTAAGTAATTAAGAGAGAGATCGGAAGGGATGGGTTCTGGCTCGAGTTTATTCGTGATGACTGGACTTGGGCCCAGTTATTTTATTAAATGTTTTAAAACAAGTTTTAAAAGCAATGCAAAGCAAAATTTTAAACAAAGTTTCCAAGCAAGTTTTAAAATTTAAAATGAATCCAGTTTAACTATTTCTTAAATCTAATTCTTTATATGACAAATGTTTTTTTAATATTTGATTAAAAGATAAAGTGTTTAAAATTTGTGTGTTAATTAAGTAATTATTAAGATAAATGGATTGTCTTGAATTTAAATAAGATTTTAGGAAATTATAGATTAATTAAATTAATGAATTAATTAATAAAAGAAGATTAATTAATTAATGATAAAGGATTAATTTATTTATATTTGAGCGATTCATTAATTTACAATTGAGAGTTACCAATTAATTAATTAGAGATCAATTAATTAATAAATAGAGATTAATCGATTAGTAATTAGAGATTAATCAATGTAAGTAATGAGAGATTAATTACTTAAATGATAATTACTTAATATAAGTAATTACAGGATAAATTTGTTAAGGATTAATTAATTTAACTTGTAATTAAAGGTTAAATTAATTAATAATTAAAGGTCAATTAATTAAGGATAATTAACCAATGGATAATTAGTTAATGGAAGTAATTATGGATAATTAATGGGTAATTAAAGGATGATTAATTAATGGGTCGTAATTAATTAATAATTTAGTGAGAAGGAATAAAAATAACGTGATTGAAGAAATTAATTTAATTTATTTAAATTAATTAAAAATGGTGTGACTAATTAATCTTGCTTATGAATGATTGAATGATATGGTATGCATTGGATTATTTGATATTTCTAATAAGTGATTTGTGATGATATGTGATATGTTATGTTTGGGTTGGACTGTGATAATATGGTTTGTCTATCTGTGATGAATGGCAATGTAAGTATGTAATTCTGGATATAAATGGAATTGTTAAAAACTTAAGCAGCTTTGTTTTAAGATGATATTGTATTCAAAGAGACCGGGGTCGGGTACCAGTATATACCCGAAACCACTTCGATTTGTAATCTACAATAATTCTTTATGGATTTGACTTTGGAATAAATAGGCTGGAATGGAATTAAAATGTAAGCTTGGTCATTTAGTCTAAGTAATAATACTTAGATGTTATTGTAAGATGTGTTTTGACTATGGTAAGCTAAGAACTTATAATAAGGTACGAGTTACCCGGGTTTTAAATAGTTTTATGCATTGGTATTTCTTGTTAGATGGGTTTACTCACGCTGGTTTCCAGCCTGATCCGGGTGTTACTTTGATGTAATGCTCGGGTCAGACCGAGTATTACAGATTTTCAAGTAAGGACGTTCTGGGGCTCAGGAGGCGAGCTGGATGGCAGGAACATATGGAGTGTATCCTGCTATGATATATTGTAGTTTATCCAGGACATGTTGATTTTAACTGTCCAGTGCTTTGTGTAAATGTTGTAACTCTGATGTATTGATATAAATTAACTGATACAGCTTTCCTTTGTATAACTGCTATTTTATTTGATATTATATTTTGATCCGCTGCGAATGTGAGAATCTGTGTTTTGGTGTTTCTGTTTCTCCTTGTTCTAGCTCTTTTCTTCTTTTCCCTAAATATCTAGAATTTTCGAGACCGAAAATACCAAGTCATTACATTTGGTATTAGAGCTGAAGGTTAAGAGAGAACCTTGGCTTTGGTGGGTTTACTCATTAAGGATTGGGTCAATGGTACTCTAGAATGAGTTGAGAATGTGTGTGTGCGTGAGAGAGAGAGAGAGAGAGAGCTTACTTGTTATTTTCTTATATAAAGATTTAGAAATGGTTTTAAAAAATAAATGACTTTTATAAAAGGTTATATTTTGATATATATAAAGCAAATAATTTTTCAATTATTATATACTAAGGATTGTTGGTTATTGAAATTGAATAAGAATTGAGTCGTGTGTGTATATATATATATATATATCCAAATAAGAAGGATAATATGAACTATACAAATAAGATAAATTGGAATTGGTTTCAAACTAGGTTATAAAATGGCTATTGTACCTAATAATGTGATGTTTGTTTTCTGATAATAATTAGTGATAAAGAAAATAAAATGCTTAAGTTAGTAACCTTTAGATAAGTATGACTTGTAAATTGAAATGGGTTTTAAATTGTGAAGTTTTAAAACCTAAGTCTAGAAATATTTGAATTATTTCAAAGTGTTGAAAGAAAAGAATAAATAATATTATTCGGACTATTTTTGAATGTAATCTTATTTTAAAACAAGAAGTTGTTTGGAAATTTTAAAGAAATTTGTTTTGAATTAAACCAAAGGTGGTTTAAAATTTAAGGATAAATTGGTATGCAAAGGAAATAAATATGTATATATGAGGGGTATACATAATATCAAAGATTATTTGAAATAAACTCTAAGTGCAAAGTTTTAAATTTTTCTTTAAAATGTGATGTGACAACCCAAAGTGATAAGTTTTTAAACTTATAAATGGGATGGGATATTAATATGAAATTTAAAATTTGAAATGGAGGATTCAAATTTGAGTAAGGTTAACGGAATTGAATTGAATTTAACTTGGAGGAAGTTAAATAAGTTTGAATGAACAACCTGATTTGGAAATTTCAAGATGAAATTGAGATTTAATTTAGGGAAGTTAAATGAGTTGATTTAGAAGGGAGGCATATAAGATCTCAAATAGGTTTGAGTTCTGGGAATGGGTAATAGATGCTATTGGTGGATGTTTTAAATAAACTGGATGTTTATTTACTTTGACTTATCCTAATATCATCCTGTTGTTATCAATAATCTATGAAACTGTGAATTGTTTGTTTAAAATGAATTAATAAGTAGATTGTGATATTTTACATCCATTATAGAAATTAAATGGAAATAAAAATTTGAAATTATTTAAGTAATTTGGATTTTTGAAAATAAAAATTGAACTCGTGAAAGTGAAATCACTTTGAACTTAAGTTTTGAATGTTTAAATAAAATTGCAACTGAAATTGCTGAAAATTGGTTCCAAAAATTGAAATTGGGCAATAAATTGAATTTCAAAGATTAAATTGTTTAAAAAGGATTTGAATTATTATTTGAACCTAGAAATCAGTTTATGGGGAAGTAAGGGTAATTTAGAATAGAATTTTGAAATTTGGGTTCAGAATTAAATGTTTAAAGGGTTCTAAACTTTTACTTGAAAACTTGAGATAAGTAAGTAAAAGTGATTATAATAAATATTAAAATGTTGGACTCAAAATTTAATTGTGTAGGGACTTGGGTTGTTAAATTAGAAAGTAAGGGTCAATTTGATTTAAGGAAATTAGATCTACATTTTAAATTTAACTCGAATTTATATAATTCGAGATGATTCAATGCGAGATTGAATTTGAAATTAGTTCAAATTGAAATTTGATTTAAATAATTTGGATTTGTGATTAAAGTTGAATAGTTTTAAATTCAAATGGAATTTGATTTGAATTTGGAAAGAATCGAGGTTAGTTCAACTTGAATTGGGATTAAATCAATTTCAATGGAAATTGAAGTTATTTAAATTGGAATTGAGTCAATTTAAATAGAAGTGGAAATTTAAATTGAATTGATGGGAATGGAGATTGGGAATTGAACAGCTTGGCTCTGGACTATTTTCAAAATAAATTGTTTTAATATAAACCTATTTTCTCCAAGCTATTTACTATATACAATCTTTCTTTTTAAACCCCAAACTATCTTATACTTATTTTATAATTACTTTTGGAACTATTTAACTATTTTACAACTGTTTCGTAAACTAATTACTATTTTTCAACAATTTTTTAACTAATTACTATTTTACAACTAATTTGCAATTATTTAAAAAATTCTCTAACTATTTGACTATTTTCCAACTATTTTACAATTACTTAACTATTTTAAAGCTATTTTACAAATTAATAATAATTTTCAACTACTAATCTACTTTTTAATTTTTCTAAATTTAAGCTGGACAGAGTTCAAAATGTTTATGATTAAATACCCAATTGAGATGAGAATTGAGGTAATAATCCAAATAGGGATTGAAGCAACGGTGAATAAGTGATTAGAAATCAAAATGAATATGAATAGAAAAGGGAACTAATTTAGTTAATAATCAATGAAGATTAATACGTAGGATGTACGTATATTATTCTATCCGCATGGTGGTTTGATCCAAATTCGAACACAGAATTTCGAGATAGTATATCGTTCCCAGTTGAGATTTTCACTCGATTTTCGACGACGAACCTGGATATGGATTTTTGATTGGTTCTGGGAATTCTCTATCATAGTTATGACTATGCAAGGAGAATGACGGTTTCTGATCAAGAAACCAGATCTGAATTCGCACTAGGAAGTCGGGTGGACAATACTAGTTCAGAAGTGAAATTTTGTGATTGAGTGAGCGATCAGATTGATATAGCATACGGATGATATGTGTACACCGTATGGGTTTGAATGAAATTGATACTGAAAATTTGTGGATAAGAACTGTAAAATGGTTTTTCAAATGATAAGTATATTTTGTGAAATATATGGTGAAATAAAATGGGAGTTGGATATTTCTATGATTAGAACTCATTTTATAGAAAAGTTATATGGTTAATAACTTTATAAAGAGTAGTCAAATTTGAATATTTGATTTGGATTAAACAAAGTTATGTATCTTTGTTAGATATATGATAAATTCCCCATGTTGAATCTACAGCCAGAAGAAAAGGGTTTTTGAAAAGTATTTGAAGTATAAAAAGGAAATTTATAGAAGTATGAAGTGATCCAAAGATTTTCAAAGATATATATATATATATGTGTGTGTGTGTGTGTGTGTGTGTGTGTGTGTGAAGGATTTTATGAGAATGATTTTTGGAAAAAGGTTTTGGGAACCTAAGGACTTTGGAAAGGCTTTTGATTTTTGGGGAAAAATCAATTTTGAAAATTTGGAAAGCCAAGTTTGAGAATTATCGATTTTTGGATAATCGATTTTGAGAAAGGAGATTTATATGGGATTCATACTAGGTGTATTATTTTGAAGATACTATATGTGTATAGTATAAAGTGTTTTGAAAATGGCTCTGGAGAAAAAGGCGTTCCCTTGAAATGAACTTCTCAGGAGTACCATAGGTTGGTACTGCCTTGAGCTCCAAGGGGGAGGCTCTAAAGTGGATCTTGTAAGGAAGTCCAAACAAACTGAAGTTATTGAGGATTATGGAGTAGCGAAAGTCAAGGGCATTGATGCTTATAGAGGCATTTGGGTTATGCTGTGACGACAGTGTAACTCGATGTCGTTGCGATCTACTGTGGACCATAGCGGAAATCGTGTGGAGGTGAGTGACAACGGTCTATATTTGATTTTGCCGGTAAGGCAACGTAACATCGACAGACTGCGATCTATGGTCGAGTGGAGAAGTTTCATTCTTTTTGCAGCGAAATTCGAGGGCGCTGATGCCTACAGTTATAAGGATTTTTTCTGTGATAGCAATGTAACCCCAGATGTAGCTGCGATCTGTAGCAGGTTCCATGACGTAATCGAGGAGCGCAGAGTACCTACAGTTATCTATGGATTTTGCCGGGATGGCAACGTAACCATCGGGTTAACTGCGACCATCGATAGGGTGATGATTTTCTAAACATTCTCACCAAAAGATGTTTTCTCTATTTTCAAAATGTTATCTATATTTTCAATAAAATTATTTTTACTAGGTGTTGAAAACGGGTTTACCAAGTACTTATAGATTTTCAGTCTTACGCCTGATCAACATATGACTGAATATCTGTGAGAACAAGGATGGACTGATTGAGACATCGAGTTATAAAAAGTATTTTTATAACACTATTTTTGTGATCCTATGTAGATTTTAAAAGTGTTTTAAAATTCTTAATTAAAAGGGAGTTTATAGTTTAAAAATGATCAAAGAATAATTTTTATAATTATAAGTAAATAATAAATTTTAGATTCGTTCCTTTTCGAGGACGAAAAGATTCAAAGGGGGAAGGATAATAACCTGAATTTTGGAGTATTGGTTAAATTATAGTTAACTGGGTTAAATAATAGAAATACTAATTTATAGATTAAATAAATAAATCTGATAATAAATATTTATATCTAGATAAATATTTATTTAATAATCTCCTAATGTAATTATTTAAAATCGACAGATTATTCTTTAAAACAAATAATAATGATGGTTTATATATATATATATATAAGTAGATTTTAAATAGGAAAATTTTCTTTATTTTCAAAAAAATTAAATATGGCTATGTTTAAGTGTGTATATATATGAGTTGATTTTAAATTGAATTTGAATTGGAAATTCAAAGAATAAATATCTTTCGGATATAAAATATATATGTATATGATTTTATTAGTATATAGTTTGTTATTTTCTTTTAAAGATCATATTATATATACTAAGGAAAGTAGTTAATAAATAGAAATTTAATATAAACGTTTTATGGAAAACATTTAAAAATATAAATAAAGCATATATATAATTAGAATATTTGTATAACTATTTATAAGTGTGTAACCGGGATTTTGTATCATCTACTTTAAAATTATAAATAGATAAATATAAGAGAAGTTTAAATATTAAAATACTTAAGACATTTATAAAATAAAACTAAATTGGAATTATTATAATATATATATATATACATAAACATATATTTATACATGAAATTACAAATGTAAGATATTTATATACATAATAACAAGTGTAAACTTAAGAATACATGCTAATTACAAGTGTAAACTAATTTAACAAGTGTCACCCATTTTTTTTATTTTCTTTTATTTGTAATAAATCCAAATTAAACCTATATAAACATATGTTTCTTCTTTTCATTGCTTTTTTTCTATCTTCCCACTTTCAAAACAAGAAACAAAGCCATAAAAAAAATCACATCTGAGGCAAATTAAAATAAACAGAAAATTTTCAAAATCTAAACCTGGAAAACAAATCAAACAAAACGAATAAACAATTTTTGTTCAAAATTCAACCTGGAAGTTCAAAAATCAAAACTAGAAACCAAAAGCAAATAAAACAGCAATCAAATTCTTTCAAGTTTTCAAAACCTAAAGCAACCTAAGATTCAAAAGATCAACTCAGCAGCTTGGATTCAAGCTTTCAGATTCCAGATCAACATCTGGTTCTAAAGCAAAATCAAGTTGTTCTCTGGTTGCATGTGCAGGTGAGTAAACAAATTTATAAACTGTTTTAAAAATCTTGTTGCATGTCTGTTTACAGAACATTTATTCTGTTCTTGTTGTCCAAGTTTAAGATTTGATAAAAGAATATCATGTTCTCCTTCCCTAATCTTCTTGAGGACTTAATGTATGAACCAAATTTGTTTGTTATACCATGATAACAATTTTAAAAATATTTTTAAGCTAAATCAGTAGGTAGATTTTTATAGAGAGGAAGAAGTACAGTAAATCCCAATCTTATCAAATTTTGACTCGAATGATTTCTTGTTTCAGGTTTATAATTTGATTTGTATTCGAAAACTAGGATTTCTAAAAATTAAATCTAGATTTTTAGGATTTAATTCGAGAAGGATTTCATATTGATCGGAAAGTGGGTTTTAAACGTTTTTTGATGATAGGTGTATTAGGGGGTCGAGATCACTATTGGAATTGGCGAGGAGTTAGATGACCTTGGTAAAATGGTGGATGGTTTTATTGGTCACTGTGGCGGCGGCAGATCGATGAGTGGCGGAGCGATGGACGTGATCGTGAGGCCTTTGGGGATAGGAAGAGACGGCGCTGACGGTTTGGCCAATGGGGTTTTGAGTTCTAGAAAGAGCTCGATATCTCGATTTTGATTATCAGCGTAATCCATCAAGTTGGGTGGTCGAAAGATTTGAATAGGTCACTATCGATTTTTAGGCGATGGTAAAGTTGATTAGAGCAGCGACGAGGCATCGTGCACGTGCACGAGTTTTCAGCGTGTCAGAGGGTTGCTATGTTGGTGGAGCTCGTGTAGAAGTATGTTGTGTATCAAGTTTGCATAGTGATTAACTCGGAGTTGTTTCAGGGTTGGCTCAAGTCTGTTTCATAGATAAAGGAACTAAGCTTTAAGTAATTAAGAGAGAGATCGAAAGGGATGGGTACTGGCTCCAGTTTTATTGGTGATGACTGGACTTAGGCCCAGGTATTTTATTAGATGTTTTAACACAAGTTTTAAAAGCAACGCAAAGAAAAAATTTAAACAAAGGTTTCCAAGCAAGCTTTAAAATTTAAAATGAATCTAGTTTAACTATTTATTAAATCTAATTCTTTATATAACAAATGTTTTTTTTATATATTTGATTGAAAGATAAAGTGTTCAAAATTTATGTGTTAAGTAAGTTATCATTAAGATAAATGGATTATCTTGAATTTAACTAAGATTTTGGGAAATCATAGATTAATTAAATTAATGCATTAATTAATAAAAGAAGATCAATTAATTAATGATGAAGGATTAATTTATTTATAATTGAGAAATTAATTAATTTATAATTAAGAGTTACCAATTAATTAATTAGAGGTCAATTAATTAATAAATAGAGATTATCAATGTAAGTAATTGGTCTCTAATTACTTAAATGATAATTACTTAATATAAGTAATTAAAGGATAAATTTGTTAATGATTAATTAATCTAACTTGTAATTAAAGGTTAAGTTAATTAATAATTAAAGGTTAATTAATTCAGGATAATTAACCAATGGATAATTACTTAATGGAAGTAATTATGGATAATTAATGGGTAATTAAAGGATGATTAATTAATGGGTTGTAATTAATTAATGATTTAGTGAGCAGGATTAAAAATAAAGTTATTGAAGAAATTAATTTAATTTATTTAAATTAATTAGAAATGGTGTGACCAATTGATCTTGCTTATGAATGATTGAATGATATGGCATGCATTGGATTATTTGATATTTCTTATAAGTGATTTGTAATGATATGTGATATGTTATGTTTGGGTTGAACTGTGATAATATGGTTTGTCTATCTGCGATGAATGGCGATGTAAGTATGTAATTTTGGACATAAATGGAATAGTTAATAACTTAAACAGCTTTGTTTTAAGATGATATTATATTCGAAGAGACCGGGGTCGGGTACCAGTACATACCCGAAGCTACTTCGATTTGTAATCTATAATAATTCTTTATGGATTTGACTTTGGAATAAATAGGCTGGAGTGGAATTAAAATGTAAGCTTGGTCATTTAATCAAAGTAATAATATTTGGATTTGATTGTAAGATGTGTTTTGACTATGGTAAGTTAAGAACTCATAATAAGGTACGAGTTACTCGGGTTTTAAATAGTTTTATGCATTGGTATTTCTTGTTAGATGGGCTTACTCACATTGGTTTCTAGCCTGACCCGGGTGTTACTTTGATGTAATGCTCGGGTCAGACCGAGTATTATAAATTTTCGGGTAAGGACGTTCTGGAGCTCAGGTGGCGAGCAATATGGCAGGAACGTATGGAGTGTATCCCGCTGTGACATATTGTAGTTTACCTGGGACATGATGATTTTAACTGTCCAGTGTTTTGTGTAAATGTTGTAACTATGATGTATTGATATAAATTAACTAATACAGTTTTTCTTTGTATAACTGCTATTTTATTTGATATTATATTTTGATCTACCGCATATGTGAGAATCTGTGTTTTGGTGTTTCTGTTTATTCTTCTTCTTTTATCTCTTTGCTTCTTTTCTCTAACTATCTGGAATTTTTAGGGTCGAAAATACCTAGACATTGCAATTTAATCCGGATCATTTCAGTGGAATCAGATGATTTTTTATGAAGTAATAATCTTTTAATTAACAATGACTATTGTTAACATGTAAAGACATTATCGAATGCAAGATTAAACTTTCCAGGTATATGTAGTATATATGAATTGATCACTCTTTTTCATATTAATTATTTTATACTATCGGTTTGTCTTTGAAATTTATTACCATTCACCACTTCATTCACTACTCTTCATTGAATAATCCTGTATTTCAGCGGTAACTTTTTATTCAGCTATGAGTATCTGCATTTATCAGAAGATTGTAGATATTTGTTATTTCGATGTTTTCGATCTTTATCTTATTTCAGTTTACTTATGAATCTTTTTAGTGATTGTGCTGCTTTTAATCATAGGTGATTCCTCTTTTTACTATGAAACTTTTGTAAGATAATTTTGTTTTTTATTATTTAGCTTTTGATTTCATTTTGTAATATGAATTTCTGTAAGATTATTTTGGTTACTATTTTCAGTTGCTCTGATTTTATAACATAAAATACAGATCGTTACAGTATCTATACGGAAAAGAAAAGCAAAATCTAAGACAGTTTCATAACTGATTTTCAAATTTTGCGAAACTGATTAAAATTTAGAAAATCATATATGAAAAGAAAAGAAACCCAAAATTTTGAACCTCGGTACATTTGTATTTTTCACTTTTTTAATTAACAAAACATGCACACCATATAGTACAATATGCACCTCATCACTTCCTGTTGGAAACAATGGTCAAAATTCGGCTGAGTCGTGGACAAAGTCACTTTCTTGAAGACGTTTCGGCGATCTGCTCAAAGGTGCAAGCAGTTCGGATCAATCACCGCCGCCTCTAGGATAAAACAGCCTCTCAATAAATTGGGGTACCGTTACGTTTGCACGAACGAAACGGTTCAGTTTGCACTCTCGAAATATTGCTCGGATTTTTATGAAGAAGAGATAAGGAAAAATGTCGTTCTGTCTATTTCGTCTTCGTATGAGTTATGAAGACGGAGTAGTGAAAAGAACGTTTTACTGATTAGGGGACGTGGTCTAGAAAAACGGATCTGAGTATTACCGGGTCAAAAATAATGAACGTTGCACAACGTTCTTCATACGGGCTTAAGTAACTGATCCAGCCCGGTCAGAAAACAGTTAACAAATTTGTAGCAAAAATATAAGTGTTACACCACTACAAGCCCGAGCCCGGCCCGGGTCGGGTCGAGTCGAGTCGGTCGGTCGGCGCGCGCGCGCGCGTGTGTGGTGGTCAAGCATGGCCTCCCTCCTCACAAAAGAGCATCATTGGGTGCCCAAAGGGCCCAACTTAGCCTCTAAGAATCAAGTATAAATACTTGATTCTTTCATATAGTCCTACAATGTGGGACTATTCACAAAGCCATTCTTCACACTTAGTCATTTTTAATAATTCACTTGAATTTTTCAACACAATTTCCAACAATCCCCCACTTGAATTTTTAAAAATATTTTCGAGCAATTTCTGAAAACATAAGATTGTGCATAAACAAAGGTGTCGTTAGACTTGAACCTTTGCATAGTGAATAAGATTCAGTTTTTACTAGAGTGACACGTAGTCTTGAACTCTATTCCTGACATCAGACCACACACAATCCTTCTAGAGTGCAATCAAATAAGCCCGTGCATTTATGGCCATGCACGTCTATCCCAGTTTAGTGAATGCTCTAGGAGTTTTGCCCAAAACTCCATAGGAAACGGCCAAATTTCCACATTCACACAGGTGAGTCTATCAAGAGTACTCCTGAAGGTAGGTACTCCACTCCAAATGGAGTATAGATCTCATTAAGAGTTTCTATTAACTCATCCTCTAATCACTTCAGGAATACATGCTTCTTTATATATGAAAAATGGCATGTTCAACTCATATCACTTCACAACTTGTTCTTACCCATTGAACCTAGTTCTTGGGATCTCCAGTCATTAGGTCGGGTTACCATTGTGCGTGACTCAACAATCTAAGGGCAATAGTCCCATTTTTCTAGAAGTCGTAAGGACTTTCTCTCTGGCCAGTCCTTTCGTCAAAGGATCTGCCAAATTCTCATCACTGCGTATGTGATCCACTCTAACAGCTCCTGAAGAGAGTAGCTCTCTAACAGTGCTGTGCTTACGACGTATCTGTCGTCTCTTACCGTTATAATAACGGTTCTGTACTTTTGCAATAGCCGCGGTACTATCGCAATGGATCAACACAGCTGGTATCGGTTTTTCCCATAAAGGAATCTCAGCTAGCAGATTTCTTAAGTACTCTGCTTCCTCACTAGCTGTAGCTAGTGCTATCATCTCAGACTCCATAGTAGACTGAGCCAAAATAGTCTGTTTCTTGGATTTCCAAGAAACAGCTCCTCCAGCAATGCTAAAGATATAGCCACTGGTTGCCTTTGAGTCATCAGATAAAGTATTCCAGTCTGCATCGGTGTAACCTTCAAGAACAGCTGGAAACTTTCCATAATGTAATCCAAGGTTCATGGTTCGCTTTAGGTATCTCATGACCCTCTCAATAGCGTGCCAATGCTCTATACTAGGTCTACTAGTAAACCTGCATAATAATCCCACGACATAGGCTATGTCGGGTCTAGTACAATCAGTGGCATACCGAAGGCTGCCAATGATGCTCGCATAATCAGACTGTCTTACACCTTCACCAGTGTTCTTGAAAAGTTTTACACTAGGATCATATGGTGTACATGCAGGTTTACAGTCAAAGTAATTGTATTTCTTTAAGATCTTCTCAATATATAATGAGATTGATCCAAAGAAAGTCCCTTTTCGGACCTAGTAATCTTAATACCAAGAATTACACTCGCTTCACCTAGATCTTTCATATCAAAATTGGCACTTAACAAAGATTTAACAGTGTTTATGGCATGAATATTTGATCCAAAAATTAGTAGATCATCTACATACAAACATATTATAGTGCAAATGTCATTCTCAAATTTATAATAAATGCATTTGTCACTTTCATTAATTTTAAAACCATTTGAGATTATTAAATTATCAAATTTTTCATGCCATTGTTTAGGTGCTTGTTTTAAACCATATAATGATTTATCTAATTTGCAAACTTTATGTTCTTGACCATGAATTACAAAGCCTTCAGGTTGGTCCATATAAATTTCTTCTTCTAATTCACCATTTAAAAAGGCAGTTTTAACATCCATTTGGTGTATAATTAAATTATGAATAGATGCTAATGAAATTAGTACTCGAATGGATGTGATTCTAGTTACAGGTGAAAAAGTATCAAAAAAATCTATATTTTCTCTTTGCCTAAAACCTTTAGCTACCAAACGGGCTTTATATTTTTCAACTGTTCCATTAGGTTTTAATTTCTTTTTAAGTACCCATTTACAACCTATAGACTTACAACCAGGTGGTAAATCTACTAAGTGCCAAGTCTTATTGGATTCCAATGAATCCATCTCATCATTTATAGCCTCTTGCCAAAAATCGGCATCTAAAGAAGATAAGGCTTCTTGGAGGTTTGTTGGATCCTCCTCTATAGTAAAAGTGCAAAAATCCGAGCCAAAATCTTTATCAACTCTTGCTCTTTTACTTCTTCTAGGTTCAGTTTCAGAAGATTCATTAAGTTCTGTTCTAATAGGCACGGTGTTATTTGACGTGCCCCCACTATTCCTCAATTTAAAAGGAAATTTACTTTCATAAAAATCAGCATCAATAGATTCTACTATATTATGTGTATTTAGGTCATAAAATCTATATGCTTTGCTATTAATAGCATAGCCAATAAATACACATTCGTATGTTCTACTTGCTAATTTTATTCTCTTAGGGTCGGGTATACGAATATATGCCAAGCATCCCCAAGTTCTAAAGTAAGATACATTCGGTTTATAATTTTTTAAAATTTCAAAAGGTGAAGTCTTACTTTTTGATTTAGGGATTCTATTCAATACATAGCATACAGTCAACAAAATATCCCCCCACCAATGTTTTGCTGCACCTGAATTTAACAAAATAGCTACAACTAATTCGGTAAAGGTCCTATTCTTTCTTTCAGCTTTACCGTTCATTTCAGGTGAATAAGGTGCAGTTCTCTCATGAATTATACCATTCAATTTATAGAAATCAAGAAATGAACTAGATTCATATTCTGTTCCTCTATCACTACGAAGTCTCTTAATTTTCTTATTAGATTGATTCTCAATTTCAGTTTTAAAAGTTTTAAACATATCAAATGCATCACTTTTATTTTTCATAAGATATACACAAGTGAAATCAGAGGCATCATCAATGAAAGTGATGAAATAACGGTGACCATGTCTAGTCAATGTACCATCTAGCTCACATATGTCAGAATGAATCAAGTCTAAGGATTCAGAAAATCTATCAACTGATTTATGAGGTTTCTTAGTGATTTTTGCTTGACTACAGAATTCACATTTATCAAAATCAGTTTGTGACATTTTAGGAATCAAATCTAATGTGATCATGTTATGAATAATACGCTTATTTACATGACATAATCTAGAGTGCCAAACATAAAAGTCACACAACATATAAGCAGAACTGGTTACTTTATTAGATTCAACATTAAGTTTAAACATCCCCTCACAAGCATAACCCTTCCCTACAAACATCCCCTTGTAAGTCAAAGTATACAAATCAGCTCCTATAACTTGAGTAAAACCAGCCTTATTAAGGAGAAAACCAGAAACCAGATTCTTTCTCATCTCTGGAGTATGCATCACATCTTTCAGAAGAACTGTCTTTCCAGAAGTAAACTTTATTTCCACATTTCCAATGCCTGCAACTGTAGTGGTGTGAGAATCTCCCAACAGCACCTTCTGATCATCAGCAGCCGTGTATGTACTAAACATAGCACGATCATAGCAGACATGGCGGGATGCACCAGTGTCTACCCACCAACCCTCTGATCCACCAACAAGGTGAATCTCAGAAATCATAGCCGTCAAAGGCTCCTCAGTCAGGTTAGCCTGCGGTGCAGGGCCTGGTCTGTTCCTACACTTGCGTGCCATATGACCTGGTTTTCCACAGTTGTAGCACAGAAACAACTGTCCAGAGTCATTCTTTTGGGTTGGTTTCTGCTGTCCTTTTTGGTTCCCTTGCGGGTTCCAATTCTGTTTGTTGCGGTTGCGGTTCTGATTCTTAAAGTTTTTCGGATTCGGTTTCAGAACCGCGGGCTTGGACCTTTTAGTGTTGTTAGCAACGACAAGCACTTCCTCTTTCTGGTCCTGCTTACGAGCCTCCTCCTCAATACGGAGGCGAGTGATCAAGCTCTCTAAGGAGAATTCCTTAGTCTTGTGCCTAAGCACATTCTTAAAATCTTTCCAACCTGGGGGCAGTTTATCAATAATAACAGCAATCTGAAACTGTTCATCCAAACTCATACCTTCGGAGATGATCTCATGAGCAATTTTCTGTAGCTCATGAGACTGCATCTCTACTGACCTGTCATCTGTCATCTGATATTTGAGGTAGCGGCTGACTGCATACTTGTTCGCTCCAGCCTCTTCGGTATCGTACTTTTTCTGCAATGCTTCCCAGATTTCTTTGGCTGACTTGTCAGAATTGTAGTAGTCGTACAGGTCATCGCTGAGGCCGTTGAGAATGTAGTTTCGGCACATGTAATCTTGCTCTGTCCAGCTCTGCAACTCCTTTGATTTCTCTGTCCAGGCTCGCATCTGATCTGAGTCTGCTTCGGCGTCTGGTCTATCGGGTAGCTGCGGTTTGTTGGTCGTGAGCACAGCAACCACTTTTCGGGTGGTCAGGAAGAACTCCATCTTTTGTCTCCAGCGTTTGAAGTGGAGGCCTTCGAATCTGAAGACGTGGACAAAGTCACTCTCTTGAAGACGTGGACAAAGTCACTCTCTTGAAGACGTTTCGGCGATCTGCTCAAAGGTGCAAGCAGTTCGGATCAATCACCTCCGCCTCTAGGATAAAACATGAAGCATGGCCTCCCTCCTCACAAAAGAGCATCATTGGGTGCCCAAAGGGCCCAACTTAGCCTCTAAGAATCAAGTATAAATACTTGATTCTTTCATATAGTCCTACAATGTGGGACTATTCACAAAGCCATTCTTCACACTTAGTCATTTTTAATAATTCACTTGAATTTTTCAACACAATTTCCAACACTTCCCACGTTGATGGAAATAATTTGCGGTAGCTTTTCTGTGTTATTTATGGTTCGCCAAACCCTTTAATTCCAATATCAACTCCCTCACTGCAGTATTCATCGTCGTTAATTCATATTGGTAAAATATAATATCTATAGTATCGTATTTACAACTATATAAATCTTGAAATTTTTTTTTTTTTCTGTTTACTTTATTTGGTATTATATTAGATGACTTCCTCTTTCTTGAATGGGTTTCATAATATTTCTTGCTTCCATTGTTTGCCAATATATTAAATGACTTCCTATTCATTCACTGGATATCACTACTATTATGGCAGATGCTATTAAATTCATCATTCCAACATTTTTCTCCAGTAAGGACCAAGAGGTTGATATACTATATCATCAAACAAATGTGAACTGGGCAGAAAAATATAGTAGCCTCCACTGTTTTCACTTCAATCTTTGGCAGTTGCTGGAGCAAAACCATAATAAAAAATGAGATAGACTTTTGTGTATAATAGATTGCAATAAAATTTTCAACTGTCATTTAGTGAGCATAATTTTTCGCTCTTAGATACCCTTTTCTGACATTGATTTCCTTTTCTAAATATAGTTTTTAGTATATATCTTAACAAAATATATTGTTTAATTTATAACTAACAATTTTTCTTTGTTTGCGTGTAGGAATGGGTTCAGGCTCCCAACCAACGAAATTTGAAGTCTATGGCTATTAAAGAAAAATGGAAGTAGCAAATTTCTTTTAAAATGCTGAATGTACATATTTGGCTTCAACAATAAGGAAATAGAAGAAAACACAGGACCAGTATATTGATCTATGGCTTTTCAAGTTTGTATGCTTACACGCATAGCGACAGAAATTATACAAAATTATGTATGATGATTTTCTTATAAGTCTCATCTTCAACCAAATAAATCTAAATGGTGCACATTGGTGAAAAAAGTCTCCATGTGTATTTGTTTCCCAGTCCTCCTATATCATGTAGTCCTCTTATTTTCTTCTATAGACTTCAATACACGATGTCAAGTTATTCTATTATTGTTTTTCTGAGAGGTTGCTCTGTTTATTTTCCTACTGATACAATATGTTTAGTTTATTATTGACCATTACATTTACAAAGTTGCCAAATGCAGCTAGCTACCATCAAGTGCATAAACCAAATGTAAACTTTTTTTAGTAAGTAGGAAAAAACCATGGTTCAATCGTAATTGATTTTTTATCAAAACTGCATGTGCATAATATTAATACTGCTTTTAATGAATGACAATAATATTTTCATTTGTGTCAAATCAAACTCATGGTATCATTTAATGCTAAAGTAAGTCATGAAAGAATATTTTTGTTACTGTGCTAACATTTATAACCATGTCAATGTGCGTAGCAGGCGGTTGCCAATTAGGAATAGCTAAGACCAATACTTGCAAACTTTGAACGTACTGCAAATAACGGCCCCATATAACCATTTATTTCATCTGTCGTTTCTTTTTTATTGACAATAAAATTGCCGTACTTTGCTTTTTTATTCTGCGAGTCAACTTAGCAATTTACAGACTTTTCAAACATGTTGTTGCTGCTCTGCTTATTTTTAATACAACCGACTTAATCAATCCCTTTGATATGGAAATGCTAACTTTCCTTTATCGTTTTTTGATTAACCTGCAATTACATGCTAACCCAAAAACCATCTATGGTGATTACATGTAATCAGACGCTTTAATATGTCGGTTACTAAGGGGTAAAGAAATTTTTAGTAATTAATGTGTACACACAATAATAATAAATTAGGGGATAAAACATCCTACTCATATTGATGAAAATGACACCAAATCCCAAATTTATGGGTAACTTCAATGATATCGAATATTAATTAAAAATTCTAAGACATTACTAATTACTATCATGCACTTAAATTTAAATTTCAAAAATTATGAAGCAATTTTATAGAAAATTATAGAATCTTGGACAAAATGCCCCAATTTATAGAAATGTCCATAGTAAATTTTTCATGGCAGCTAAATGCACAATTACCCAGAATGAAACGAGTTCAATAACAGAAATATCGATAGTAATATACCTTGAAAAAGCTCAACTAGAAAAGCAATACAATTTAACTACTTTTTAACCACTCAATAATACTAGTTCTCACATTTAAAATATGAAAAATAACAATTTTTTTAGGTGGTTACTATTCTAAAGTAGTTTTTAGGTGAAGCAAATAAGTAACCAAATTATTCATGTGCAAAGCAATTCACATGTCCTAAAGTGAGCAGATGTAGATTCATGTGGACGTGCATATATACTCGTAATAAATCATTTATGTATAAATTAAAACCCTTAGTTAATTTATAATTAGAATAATTAAACACATACTTAATAATTAATTAATAATTAACTCTATACTTAATTAATAATTAATCAAAAATAAATCATATACTTAAGTAATAATTAATTAAAAATTATCTCACTTTTAAAAGATAATTAATTAGTAATTTATCTCCACTTAATTGTAATTAATAAGCTATGTTTAATACTTAATAAATCATTAATTACCAAATTTGATTAATAGAAAATTAATTAATAAATCCCTAATTAAGTTCTTAATCATTATTAATTAAGTTTTATAAAATGTTTCCAAAGTGTTTTAAGTATAAAAATTTAATTTGCAAAAAGTGGATTTTTTTAGTAAAATGCATCTATAGCGACTATCGCTATTGATGCCATAGCTAGAAAATGTTGCTTAGCTATCTCTTTTGAAAACTTAACATTTGAAAGCTTAATTAAAAGCATAAGTAAGTGTTTTAAAGGAAAACAAAGTTTGAAACTTTGAAGAACGATTTTAATTTTTAAAAGTAAAAACCATAATTTTCACATAAAGATTCCAAATTGTCAATATCATACAAAGGTGTTAAATTTCCTTTATATATACACATATCCAAGTCCATATCGTACAAAACATATTACAAGCAATATCATAAACAAAGATCACATCTTTATCACATCACTTTTGGACTTTATTTTCATATCTAAACTACATATCATATTTTGACACATATAACCACATATATATTCGTTTACAAAGCATCTAAATAACCAATAACCAAGAAATATCACATAATAACAGCGCACATCAATCAAAGATGTCATTTTCAAAAGGGATGTCATTTTTTACTCACTAACCTTGAGCAAATCTTGCTAAAACTTGAAAAGAGCTTAGATCTTGGATTTTTCAAAACCAAACTCAAATTTTGGACCTTGGGACATGCACATTTTGGCTCGGCCATGACTGACATGGGCTCGGCCATGGGTTGATGAGGGTGTAAGGGCTTGAAGCTAAATGGGCAAGAGGAGTGGAAAGAAAAGAAAGGATTTTTAAGTGATTTTAAAGAGTTAGAAAGTGGAAAAACTGGATTTAAAAAAAACTTAAAACTAAGGAAGCCATTAGAAAATAGCTTTGAAAAGCTTAAAAAGAAAGTAAACTTTTTGAAATAAAATGAGAAAATGAAGTGGAAGGAGAGAGAGAGAGAGAGAGAGAGAGAGAGAGAGTTTGGGATTAGTTTTGTATAAAAAGGATTTAGTAACTACCAAAATAGCCCCTAAAGTACCCACCTTCGACTAATATGTTACCACATCATCACGTACCTCTGCTCTTCCTTATCATACATGTTAGCTCTAGGGTTTATCCTTTTTACCCAATGTGTAATGCATTGACTTGTACTATGGTGTAGGAGATGTGAGTGATAATAGACTTTCCATATTTTATTTTGATTTAAATCTTGAAAATTGTCTTATCCTTCGTACTTAAGCACATATATGTTATTAGCCTTTATATTTATTATTAATCCATGTTTATGTTATTCAAATTGTGTAAATGTGTTAACTAAGGTGTTTACAACATTTTAAATAACCTTTTGATGGTGAAAAATTGAAAACTTTGAAAAAGCTTTTCGGTCACAATTTATAATTTCCTTTTAACAAATTATTTTTATGAACCAAATTAAAAAAATGAATTTTCTATCATATAAATTAAAAGAGGGTTATTTTAATTATTAAACCCATTAATTTAATATTTAAATTAATTTAATATTCGTAAATCAAAGTGATAAAATTCCAGGTCGTTGCATGCTCGTCACCAAAAGGAACTTGCTTCTTTAAGATCGAGAGTTAATGGATGAACCCATCCAATCACTTGATTAATGAAAAGGACTTATGGCTATTTTGTTCTTCATAATTTTCATGTATATCTGCCTTGGGATACCTAGTAGGAGAAGAATATGTTTTGACGTATGTGGGGGGTTCTAACACCATGCCTCCAAGTATGCTTTGTACTCTTCCTCTGTAAGGATTTGGTTCCATTAAGGTCATGCAGACTATAGTACATGGCACTCACGCTGGAGTTATTTGAAAAGGGTAAAATCAAGCCCAATAGTTCATACATTAATTCCATAATATTGTACCACTAAGCATAACATAATATTATTGGTTTATATTATATTAAACACGGTTCAATCTATTTATAAATTAATCATAGTACGTAGCTGATGAAGATAAAATTCATAACTAAGCAATTCAAATGTAGCTTAGAAAGTATAGAAATAAAATAAATCTAAAGGTTTGGATAGAAATATGGCTTGGGTTTTAGCCTGGAGCATGCCTATGAGATCTGTCTCTATGTCCATATACGTACAGACCGATGGAATTGGGATAACATGAAGCGGGTTAAATCGATGAGTTTAAAAATATATATTCCATTTTAGATATTATTAGGCTTATGAAGTCCAAATTAATTAAGATCAAATCTAAATAATTTTAACTAAAATGTGAAGACCCACCTTTCTCTCTATAGAAAGAACGCATCATTATTAAGAAAGAAAGTGATAGAGAAGAGAAAAGATAGAGAAGAAAGAAAGAAACAACATCAGAATATCAATAGCGGAACGAATAAATTATACTAATCACATATATATTACATAGCATCATATACATCAGAGTTTCACAGCTTATACGACACATACTAGACATTTATAAACACCTGTCTAGTTATACAACTCAATATACAACACAAATATCAACACCGAGATCAACACAGCGGAACCACTATATTTCTACAAACGATGAAGCCTCCTGCCCCATATCTCCTCTAGAATTCGTCAAATCTAACTTGAATCCCTTGGCTACTCATAAAAAATTGAGTATCCAAGAGTTTAAGAAAACATAAGATAAACTCTGGGTCAGACATGGGTCTTGTGTGAGTAAACGATTAAAGTTGCTTAACTTTGAAAACCTTTTGAAACCAATGGTATCACGTAAGACTCCCCACACATAAACATGGGTAAGTTTTTACCATACACTAACCAAAACATTTGATAGGAAGTCCAGTGATATTATAATAGGGTCTACGGTTTTCAAATAAATAAGAAATAGCTGAATTGTTACATGATTAAATTCCAGCATACAAGCCACAAAGTGGGTAATACAATCAAAACTGTAAGGGCACGTAGGAAGAATGGGTTTCTATCAATGGCAGGGCTACCAGGGTACCGCCTGTCACAGTACGAGGCCTAGATCATCGTATCGAGGATTACTCCCAATCCCCTGCAACACAAGCCCGGAACCATCCCTTACTGGACAGTCCCGAATGAGAAAATCCTATGGTTGTAGCTAGCAACCGCCCACACAGCTGAATAAAAAGGGACTCTAGAAAGGGGTAAATCTCATCCTACTAGGGTGCTACCCACTTAGCCTTGCTGCACCTCCCTGTTTTAGCCATTCCCAATTGATGAGGCTTGAGGCTACAATTACCTTTAGAGAACACATCCATTAGAATGCTCATCGTTCACCTGACGATGTTCTCAAAGCATTCAATCCATACAAGTTCGTTCCGGGTGCGAACTAAACCGAAGGTATTATCTCGTTACACTCGTTTTGGAATCACCCTCAGAGTTAACGACAATAACCCTTGCACTCTGAATCTTTATCTTCACTTGAGATTCACAACTTATCGTTAATTTGGATCGATGTGGTTTTCAGATATCCAAATCTGGAAACCCGATCCCGGTCTCAAAGAAATCCAAAATGCCATCTTTTAGGTCCAAGTTATTTTAAAGTTAAAACAATTCAATTCAAAACATTATCTATATTCACACAGATAGATAATTCACATATACATAGATAGATAATCCATACCATCATAATTCAACCAAATCATCTCATATCACATATCACACATATCTCATCAGAGATATCAAACAATCAAGGCATTCAATATCAATTAACCATCCATAAGCAATGATTTATTAATCACATCTATAATTAATTTAAAATGAATTAATTAATTATTTCATTTCTAATTAATTTAAGATAAATTAAATTAATTACTTTCATCACATTAATCTTGCCTACTTAAACATTAATTAAACCAATTAATTAATCATCATCTTAATTAATCACCCTTGATTAATTATCCTCTAATTACATTAAGTAATTAACCCTTAATTAATTAAACAAATTAATTATCTATAAACCATTAAAGTAATTAACCTTAATTACTTCATTTACCATAATTAATTACACGAATCCTTAATTAATTACAATTAATTAATTACCTTATAATCACTTATTATTGATTAATTAATCAATTCTTAATTATTCTCATTATTTCATTAATGAATGATTCTTGATTAATTACTTCCATTAATCTACTTTAATTAATCATAAACAGTAATTACCATCTTGTAATTACTTACCTTAATTAATTAACTCCTTAATTAATCACATTAATCCTTTGATTAATTACACCAAGTAATTAACCCTTAATTACTTCTACTAAGTAATTATCCATTAATTACTTCCCATTAAGTAATTCACTTTAATTAATTACATTCCAGTACTTATACATTAATTACTTACCCTAAGTAATTACTCTATTTAATCTCATTAAGTATTCATACTTAATTAATCATCAAGATTATCTTAATTAATCAACCAATTAATTAATCACATTTATTTGATTAATTACAATTGGGTAATCCATCCCATAATTACCCCTTTAAATAAATTAATTAATCTTTAATTATGGATTAATTATTATTTAATTATTAATTAATAAACCTTAATTATCAATTAATAAAACTTAATAATAAGTTAATTAATCCTTAATTAATCAGTTAATCAATCCTTAATTACAATTAATTAACACTAAGTAACAGTTAATTAATCCTTAACTAACTTTAATTGTAGATAAATAATTTCTTAATTATTATTAATTAATAAAACCTAATGATTAATTAATCAAACTTAATTACAAATTAAGTACTCTTTAATTATAAATTAATTAATCTCTAATCATTAATTAACCATACTTAATTACTTAATTAATTAATCTCTAATCATTAGTTAATAATCTTTAATTATCTAATTAATTATACTTAAATATAAATTAATTAAACTCTAATTAATTAACTTATAACCTTAATTATAAATTTTAAATCAATTAATTAAATTAATTAATTACTTTTAATTAATTCCTTAGTTAATTCTTAATCATTATTAATTATATTAATTAATTATACTTAATTTATTTTAATTAACTTAATTAATTTCAAGACATTAAAAACCTAAATTATTTTAAGATAAAACATTTTCTTAATTAATGACTTAATTATCATTAAAAACATTTTATCTTAATAATTAACTATACTTAATTAAATCAATATTAAGTTTTAAAAAATAATCATCATTTCTTGATAAACTAAAGTTAACAAAACACAACTTCCATAACCTTAAACATTTATCGAAAGATGGTTTAAACTAAATTAAATTTAAATTTTAAAACTTGTCTTTAAAATTCATTTCTACGTAAGTTTTTTTAAAAATAACTCTAACTTTATTTAACAAAATTTAAATAAAACAAATTTTCAAACTTCTTAATAAATTATATTAAAGAAAACATTTATTTTTATAAAGAACAGTGTTCAAAAACAAGATTCATTTCAAAAGTTTAAAACTATTATTATTTAAATTTGAAACTTGTTTGATAAAACTTTTTAAAACTTTTGAAAATTTCTTTAAATCAATATGCTTCAGTTTGGACCTGAGTATTACTCGAGCCACTTCAAGTTCCATTTCTTTCTTAAATTTTCAAAATTTTAATTTAAATCTAAATTAGAAAACCTGTAACAATAAAAAACTGTTAACAGGTTTCCAAACCCAGAGCTACTCGAGTTTCCTCTCAAGTCACCTACTCAACAACACGGTCTCTCCTTCAAGCAAACCACAGCAAAACCCACAACTCAAAACCACTGACACCAGAACCACTACCGTGCACATGCACCAGCGTCGGAGCCTCCTCCAACCATCGACGACACCATCGTTAAGTCACCGAACATCCCTATGAACAACTTCAATCATCCAAACATCATCTCAAGCCTCGATTCAAAATCGAGCATCCCAGATGAACTGAGACCCAAAACCATCATCAGGAAAACCCTCCAAACCCTCGATTTCGATCACGAATACTGCTACAACTCCAGCTATGGCTTGCCGATCCTCCACGCCTTCATTTCCCTGAGTTAAGCGACACTCGATCAACTAGAGGAGCGGCACAGACCACAAATCCAAAATCAACCCAACCTAGGGTTTAAAACAAGATCGCCTCACCGCCATCGCCATAGTGGACTAACACCTTTCCTGCCATTTTTGCCAAACACCCTGAACCTTCACCTATCTCCAGCCAAGATCCCGACGATCCCAGACCTTGTGGCCATCAGAATTTGCTCAGTAACCCAATTTCAGACAAACACGAAATGCACGCTCATCTTAATACTAAAAATCTAGATTTTTTTTAAATCCTATCTTTCAATGATGATTCAAGATGTAAATTTGAAACAACAAATTTAATTGATTGATTTTATCATGATAAAAGAATTCCTACTGTATTCTTTTGATTCCAGAAGATTTTCACATCTATTCTACTTAAATAAAACTTTAAACTTAAATTTGTGTTTAAACAAACATATCATGTTTAAAGCTTAAAACCTATCAATGATCAGTTAAGGCGATTTGAATTTTTCCTTTATTTCTACTCTCTGTAGTTTTAAAAACAAAGAAGAACAATCAAAATACACATGCACGGTCATACACATTCATATACACAGATAATACTAATATATATACACATGCAAGCATCACCATATAATTTCATAAGCAACCATTATTTTCCTACTTAAACTATTTAATTTAAAAGTTTACTCACCATTTTAAAAATGCAGAGAGCTGAAAAGAACTGGGGAGCTTTGAAACTGAAAACTTGAAACTTGAAAAGCTTTGGGTTTGTAGAGATGATCTTTAAAACTTTAATTACCGAATGCTTGCTTGAACTTAGATTTGCTGCTGGTTTCTTGCTTGTTGATTTGAAATTGTTACAGGCATTTTGAAAAATGTTTTTTTTTAGGTTGCATTTTGAAATTGAACTTTGTTTTGATAGGAGGTTAAAGGCTTCAAGATAATGGTTTTAGGCATTTGATCTTGACAAAATCATAGGATTTTGGTTTGAGTTTGTTCTAGAGAAGATGATTTAAGTTTGATGATTTCTCTGGTTTGTTTTTGTTTTAGAGGAGATGAATTACAGACTTTGAGCATAAGGGTTTTTAGGCTTGAATGATAGGGTTTTGATTTTTGGAAAGATGCTTTTACACTTGAATTTGATTTCAGATTTGAAGATGTTTGCATTGTATAAGTTTGAACCGAGAAATGGTTTCAGATTTGAGAAGGGTTTCAGATTTTGTTTTCTTGAGGAATGAATTGAGAAAAAAAGAATTGAAGCAAGAAGGTATGTGTTTTTATATAAGCTAATTTAGATTTTATTAAAAATTTAAAGAAAATAAAATAAAAGATGACACTCGTCCCTTACCTTAATTAATTGCTTAACACATGTTACATCTCTATTGATTTAATTACACTTGTAATTATTTATTTAATTATTATTTTAAAATGATTTTTAAAAGCTTTTATATATATTTCCTAATTAATAAATAACTTTTTAAATTAATAAATGCTTTACTAATTCTAAATAAATACAACTTTTAAAAGAAAATAAAAATCAATCATATTTTTAATAAAATCATATATAGTATATCTAATCCATTTTAAAATGACAATATAAAACTTTTGTATTTATTTACTATTAAATAAATACTTTTCCAAATTTCTATAAATAAATTTTCTTTAAAGAAAATAATATAAAACAATCTTATTTTAGATAAAAAAATTATCCATATTTTATATCCAAAATACTTTTAAGATATATATCTTTTAAATTCAAAATTTAAATCCAAATCCAAATTCAAATTTAATTAAAAATCCAATTTAAAATCAATTCAAATAAATATAGATATTACTTTTAAACAAACATTATTAATTGTAAATAATTATCCTATTTAAAATCAATTTAAATACACACGCATATATACACACACATTTAAACAACACTTATTAAATTAGAAAATAATAAGTCTATTTAAAATTTATTTATAAAATAACACAATTTAGATTTGTAAATTATTATTCCATTTAAAAATCTATTTTTAACTATATAAAAAAACATCATATTATATTTATTGTTGTTTGAAATTAACAAATTTTACCAATTTTAATTAATTAATTAATTAAGAGATTATCACATTTTAAATTCCTTGAAATTTCGGGATATCACATTCCCCCCCCCCCCTTGAAAGAATTTCATCCTCGAAATTTAAAACAAAAGATAATCCAAATTTTTTATTTTATTTCAACTAATTCCAACATACATATCAACCATACACAACCAAACAAACAATTTCATCCAAACAAACAATTTATTCTATCAAACAACTCTAGCTATCCGGACACAGATCCAGATAAGCTTTCTAAAATTATCTAGAGTTTCTTAGGTACAGACACTGGGATACTCGCTCTACTGAATCGAAACTAGCTACATACTAAGCTACTGAGCTCTTACTTATCTAGATCTACAATCTACACAAGATACCCGACCACAATCAAGACCGACTCAACATCCAAATCCTCCAAAATAGCTGGCTAAAACACTAGTGATGGATCATACACGTACTCTCTCAGAGATACGTGAAATATGTAAAATCCTAATCTTCCAAACTGGCAATTCAACCCTTATAAGCCAAACGCTTATTTCTTACAAGAACTCAGGATAATCCAATATACCTCGGAGCTAGCTTCCTAGTATTATCCAATCTTATTGCTCCCTTGACCGGAGAAAATCTCAACAAAAACAAAGTTTCCAACTTCGGATTTCGAATTCCTTCGTCTTTTAAACACAAAACCCTTCTAACGATCTTGGGCTGCCTACATCCTTTCTGATTAGCTCAACTTTCGTTGATGCTTCTTGAAACAAACTGGACCAAAAACTATCCAACAAAAAGATCCTCTCAAGATCTACCGAAATCAAGAGCACAAACTCTATGTCATAATTATCAATAGAGTTCACTCTTACTTCTCCTATCCGAAAAGGATAATATAGGTGCACTAGCCAATCTAGACTCAAATCTTGGAAAAAACTTCCTGTAGAAACTCTTTAATCCAAACACTGCAACTTCTGGTTGCTTCCATTCTAGAACAGCTGTCATCTTGCTTCCGCTGCACAACTATGATCTGGAGCAGATGAGAATGTCGTCGATGAACACGAGCACAGACTAGACAACACATCCCAAAAATATGGTTCAACAGACCCATAAAGAGAAAATTCAAAAGTTCCAAGAAATCCTGAGCTGCTTCACCAAAACCTCAACCTAGGAGACATCCTTCTACCTAGCTGAATTATTGGTAGCTTCATGAACCAAGTCGATACGGAACTCCATCTCTAATGCAGACAAACTTATGACTTCCCTGAAGTCATCCAGAAAAATCTTTGACAAATCTATAACTCAAGAGAACACTCAAACTATCGCAAGTCAATTTTGCGATCCTATCCAATCCAATATCCACAGATACTATTCTCTCTTTACAAATCATAACAGCTTATCATCGATCGATCAATCGAAGAAATGGGTCCACAATACTGCTTCTGAACTCCACCTCTAGGAAACTGCTAATCCAAAAGATCTTCCTATTGGCACACAAAACACTTCCGAGTTGCGTCACTGCCACAGATGCCAAAGACTCCTTATCCAAAACTCTTTGAAAAACTTGGGGCTCAAAGCCAAACAGAATTATCCTGCTGAACCCACACTACACCATAAACAATAATTAGAAACGGCTAAAAGCCGTATCTAATTAACTTAGACACAGCTATAAGCCATATCAAAATATGGCCTCATTAACTATTAGATACGGCTTTAAGCCGTATCTAAGGTTAAATTAGATATGGCTCATAGCCGTATCTAAGTGGTCAATAAGATACGGCGTAAAGCCGTAGCTAATTGACATCATAGATACGTTGCCTTGTTCATTAGATATGGCTTTTAACCGTCCCTAAGTTGACAATTAATCTGCACCCATTTTTCAACTAGATACTGCACATATATAATCAATTTATATAATCACACACATACGGTAATATTTCATATCTAATACCCAATGCAATGATGCGTATTATACAATACACTACTGAAATACATTCAATTACAATGCAATGATGCATATTATACAATAAATTACTGAAATACATTCGGTTACATTCTAAAACAAAAGTACATTCAGTTACAATAAATATTATTACACCAATCCACCCTTACATATTTGGTTGCTTAGGTTCCCACCCAGTCACTCATTTCATAGTTACTTCACTTATAAATAGTTCATAGTTATTACATTACATTAATACAACATGTCAAGTGTCAACAACTACACAGTCAGCTTCACTGCTTCAATCTTCAGTCTCCACTTTCTATTCTCCAAGTCTATCCATACAAAAATAATTGTTTGTATTAGCAAGCATATACTGCAACTGAATATGAATACAACAATTAATGAACATGAATACTAATACGAAGTTGAAACTAAGTCTCGACGATGTTTTTAACCGAGTCTTAGAGTCAGTAAACTAGGTCTTAGACTCAGTTCTAACTGATTCATGGTGACTCAGTTTTAACTGAGTCTAGGCTCAGTTATAGACTGAGTCTAAGACTCAGTAAACTGAGTCTTAGACTCAGTTATATACATGTGTATTGAGATGAAAAATGAAATTATATATGTGTGCATTTGTGTGAAGCAAATATGTGTGAAGCATACATGCAACTGCAATGTGGAAGATTGAATAGCTACAAGAAGTACACCAAGCATGAATATGCAATAACAAGCCAGGACCAGTATATACCTCACATGTATGCAGTTAGCAAATCATTGCAGTGACTCAAAGCTTCAAAATGACTCACAAGAACAATCATCAATCTCCAAACAGTGTTCATATCAAGACCATATAGAAGGAGTTTACAGGCAAGTGAAAACCATAGTGCAAGTTGCAAGAATGAAATCTCACATCCACACATATATGCATACATACATACATACATACCTACATACATATATACATACATACATATATATATATATATATTTATGTATATGCATGTATATATATATGATAATGCAGACTTAACAGAGCATGTGCAAATCAAGTTAGATAAACTAGATTATCAAATCTGGTGTCTAGTTTCAAAGTGATCGACAGAAAAGGAAAATGGACAAACTTTCAAAACTGATAGAAACAGTGACAAGATATCCAAACAACAACATCTCAAGCCAAAACAGCATGGTACAACTAAAGTAAAGTTCAAGGCAAGAAGATAACTCAATCTGTATAACAAGTTATACCACAAAAAATGATAAGACTCAACTATTATCAAAATATTGAATATGGTCATAGTCCTATATAAAGCATTTCAAAAACAGATATGTTTTATATCTAGCCACAGTGAATCTAAAGAATAAAGTCTTCAAACAACTTTAAAACAGAAAGGAATGAAGCATTACTAACGTGTTTTTTCCTTATCACATTGAAGGAAATTAGATGTGACATGTCATGTATATGGTGGAAGAGATTTCAAAAAACAACACATAGTAAAATATTAACATAACAGAAAATATACCTGCTCCAACATCTAAAGATATTGAATAAGACCCTCGGATGGCACACATACCCACCCACTCCAACTTCAGCAAAGGTCTTTGGAAATTGATGATTTATTTTACCGGTTCTCTCATCTGGTAGCAGTATGTTCTCCAACACCACATTTTCATGTGTGGTTGATACTGATTTCCCATGAATTTTGGACGATGTAGAATCTCGGCATACAGTACATGTTTCAATAAAGATGTCTAGATCCATCCAACAAAATATCTACTCGAAAGCAACTAATAATAGAAAGCTTGTAATAAATACATGTTGCTATTATGTCTAAATTAGAGTTGAGGATTTCACATCTTTGATTGTTCGCTACATCGGTCAAATTCGGGAACTGAGAAGCAACGAATTTAGGACCATTTAGTTGTGTGGCGCGTCCTCCAGCATAAGAATTGCCCGGTGCACGAATTCCATGTTCGATGTTTCCCACCATGTTGATCAGAACCTCCAATTTCCCAGACATACTTCCTACTGTACCCTCTAAACTTCCCACCCTCATTTTCAACTCATCATGGTCTCTACGAGCATGTTTGAGTTGTTTTTGTGCAATGGCACAAGCCTTAACTTTAGTCTTTAGTACAACGGTCCCAACAACGCGGCTCCTACCCCTTGCATCCTTACCAAGCACTTGTGATAAGATGTCTTCATCCACTGTCAATTTTTCTTCATCACTATCAGTGATCTTTTACTTTGCTTTCGCAATTTGATCCTGAAATATTTGTAAAATAATAATAATTAGTATTTTTTTTAATCCATATATCATATTACTGAAAGTTAATTGATTACTAATATATGCATATTAGTATTTTTCCAACTCCTTGTTATCTGAATGCATACTAAATTCTAAAGAAGTGCAGAAAACTGACAAAATGATAAATTATATTTATCTTTAGCAAAGCAATGTCAGGCATAGTGGAGATAGTTCAAACTTACAATATTGGTTCCTAAGTTCATAATAACTTCATAATCAATCCTAAGTACATGGTGGGGATTGTAGTTTGCAGATTAGTGTACACTAAAAATGTTTAATGAAAAGAATATGCAAGTTAGTATTTGTTTGACTTACGAAGTACGAAGAAGTGGCATATGATATGCCACCATCTTTTTTCATGTGTATCTTCTCCCATACTTGACGATGATTGATATTTGTTGATGGACTAGCAGCGAACTGCAATATATAAAATATGTTAGTTGTGATTTTTGCCATTTTTGAAAGAAAATGAATATAAATTACCGTTTCTTGTTCTACAACGTGACTTTTACGTCCTGTATGGTGAGCATAACTGAGACAATGTAACGATAAAGTCCCAAAAGCAGGGTGATCATGGATTGCCCATCGCACCCTAGCTCTCATTGTGAACTCAGGTTTATTTAACGAGTCAAATGTAACGACTCCTTCCCATAACTGCTTTAACTCGTCTATCAACGGTTGTAAATAGACATCAATATCCTTCCTTGGTTGTTTAGGCCCAGAAATCAACAATGATAACATTTAGAACTCCCTTTTCATGCACATAGACGGAGGAAGATTATATGGTACTACAATTACTGGCCAACAACTGTAAGGGTTAGAGAGAAGCATGTGGACAGAAACCATCTATCGCTATTCCAAGTGTGACATTTCGTGGCTCGGCAGCAAAAGCTTGGTCAAAAGAATATGCGGCTTTCCATTGAGAAGTGTCGCATGGATGACACATTACGGTTGGATCAGACTTGGCACGACCATGCCAGGTCATCACATCTGCTATCCATGGTACAGTATACAGTCTTTTCAATCTAGAAATTAAAGGGAAATGTCTTAATTTCTTTCGAGGTACTTTGGTGCCTTTTCTCTCTACGTTGAATGATGTCATATATCTTGGTTCATTGAAATTTGTACAAGAAACTTTGTTCGCATCATCTTTCCAGTACAATATGAAATCATTGATGCGTGCATCATAAATTTTGTAATTCATCCTAACTTGCTTATTGATCTTCTTCACGTCGTAGCACGTTGTCGGTAGTGTGTTACCTTCGGGGAGTAACTCCTTTATTAGTTCGAGGAGTGCAGTCACACCATTATCTGAAAAGCCGTATTGGGTCTTCAAGCTATTCAATTTCATAATGGCATACAGCTTCCTAATCCCTTTTGAACATGAATTATACAGTGGCTCTTTTATGCTACCAAAAAGTGATTTATACTTCTTACTTTCATTGGCCAGCTAATCTGTATAATCTGTAGACTGCTCTTCAACATTAGCATGATTAGGAAATGGATTATTAGGTTGAAAATGATGAAATCTATCTGCATCATTGACCAGATCTTCCATCCTAAATATGTTCAGACTCGTCGGTAGTTGTGGCATGACTAACTGGTTGTTGTTTTTCCATCTCCGCCCTTTTTTTCCTATGAAAATACCACACTGTATATGATTGGATAATACCCCATCTAAGCAAATGAAAATGAATGTCATATAATTTGATCGCCTTTATATTTTTGCACCGGGTGCAAGGGCATAAATACACTCCTTTCTTACCACCGTTTTCTTCAGCAAAACTAATGAATTTTTGTACCCCGTCTATATAGTATGTAGATCTTGGATCTGATTCATTTATCCATTGTTTGTCTATGCTGAAAGACATACTGCCCTCCTATATCATATATAATAGAACATGAGATTTTCCCTTCAATGGGTCCTCGTTCCAATTGCTCGAAAAGAGTATTTTTGAAAAATTCAAGTGGGAAATTATTGGAAATTTTTTGAATTGAAATGAATTATTAAAAATACGAGAAGAGCATATAAGCTCTTATTTGAGAATAGTCCCACATTGTAAGGTAAGGGTCATGTTTTCAGATGTGTGAAGTATATTGATATAGACTATTTTCTATGATACTCTTTATTATAAAAATAGCATTTCTATGAAAGTTAACATTAGCACCAAACTGTTTCCAAAAAATTTGCCATTACAACGACGCTATTTTGTAGCACCGGAGCAACGTCTATGCAGTACTCCTCTCCTGACTTGGCTTGCACCATTAACAACAATTTTATCCACTTATACAACAATGTCAGAACCATATACAACAACGCCATTTGAATATACAACAATGTCAGAACCATATACAACAACGCCTTTTAAATAGTTTTATCCCAACTATTTAATATTCCCAGCACCACTAGTCCCAAAAGCAAATGAATCATTACTCATTACAAAGCATCATTACAGTAACTACATAAAAAGACTTCTTTTGCTTATCTAATAAAATCAAAATTGTGCAAGGTCCTATCAAGGACTTCTTCTGCTTATCTACAGCAGAACTCATTTTCGGTCTAAGAAGAACAAACGCATCAACAGTTTAGTTCAAACTAAACAAGGAAAACTAGACCTTAACTATACAAGGAATTATACAATCAAGTATGTGTAATTTTGAAATTTCTAGCTACAAACTGAGCATCCAGACAAAACCAAGGGTAGATCCACGATAATTACTCCAATGAAATTCCAATTTCATAGGTATAGATTTCTACAACAATCAATAAACCCAAAGATTTCAACTACATGTTAAATGCATATCTCCAAACTAACTCAAAATTCAAAAATCAAATCATGAGTAACAAAGTTTAAAAGATTACTATTAATCAACCATTGAATCAATGAGAAATAAATAGTGAATAACTTCATATGATTTAATAAGGCAAAAGATCATTAAATGGTAAAAATGCCCCAGATATCTTTATTAATATTAATAAAATCGAATCACCATTCAAGTTAGAGCCTGAGATTAGCATTGAGATCAAAATACGAGAAGAAAAGAACAAAACGACCTACTAGTTTTGTCAATGAAATGAAAAATTCTGAGCTTTCTATGAGCTTCAATGGCAGCGGAAAATTCTAGCAAGATAAAATAAAGGAATAAGAAGGAGAAGTCTTTTTCATGCTGCTACAAGAATCAATAAAATATATGTTAATCAAATCTTGACCATACAATCAAAACGACCTTGTTTTCATAAAGTTCTAACCTGAAAGTTTTGAACCTAAAAAGGAAAGTAATAATGCTGAAGGTCAACTTGAACCATTTTCACCTAACCATTAAACTATAGAGGAAATTACACAAAAAGGAAGTACATCAAATTTAATACAAGAAGAGGATACAAATGCAAAAGTTTGACTTAAGATTTTCTAAATTCAAAAATGCAAAAGTTTCAGATGACTTAAGATTTTCTAAACCATATAGCTGTAAACTGAGGAAGAAATGGCATACCAGCGCAGAGCAAAAAAATAAAGCGTTCAATTTGAAGACGGTGGAAATGGAAGAAGAGTACGAGAAATTGGGGGAAACGAACGAAATAAACAAAAGAAGGCATGTACCTGGTTTGATTGTAAAAAGTAGCACACAGAATTGATACGGCTAAAACACATATCATATTAGATACGGCTAAAAAACGTATCTAAATAAGTGGGAAAGCCCATTTTTTAGAGAGAAGCAGTGCGTATTGGGGTGGAAAATTTGTGCCAAAAATAGCACGAAATAAAATACGGCTATTAGCCGTATCAAATTTGATACGGCTATTCTAAATAAGTGGGAAAGTCAATTTTCTAGAGGGAAGCAGTGCGTATTGGGGTGGAAAATATGCGCCAAAAATAGGCACGTAATAAGATACGGTTATTAGCCGTATCAAATTTGATACAGCTATTAACCGCGTCTAAATTTTTAGATACGTCTAATAGCCAAAAATAGGCACGTAATAAGATACGACTATTAGCCATATCAAATTTGATACAACTATTAACCATGTCTAAATATTTAGATACGGCTAATAGCCGTACAAAATTTGAAACGACTAATAGCCGTATTTAATGAGGCGGTATGAGGGGTTGCTAAATCAACGAACTGGTGTAGTGCCAGCCACAACACCGAAGCAGACACACTTCCTTAAACTTGCTCCAAAAGAAACATCTTTGGGAACATCCAAAGTTATTGCGTCTCACCACACAGCTGCTCCTTCTAGAAATTGCCAAGATACCATCACTTGCTTCTGCTCAACCAACTGATCTAAACTGTAGAAAATCCGCTCACATGAGCATGGTCAAATTTATACTTCAAAGATGGTCCCCAAACTTTTTAAAGATTTCCTTCAGAGATTGGTGAAATCCTTACATCATACTTCAAAGCCCACTCGAGACGGTATCGGGTCTACAATCTCGACAGATACACTTCCAACCTCAACACTCAGACTTCTTCTATTGGTAGTCGTGCTTCACACACCACTACCCTATCTACCTCAAGAACTCGCATTTGGAAAACCCGAACAGGTAATCCGACAAATAGGTAGAAATAGATATATATAGTTATATATAAAAATTACAAGTACGCTCTCTCAAAAAAGACACCACTCCAGAGCCTAGGTACTCGCTCAACCTACGCTCTGATACCAATGTGAAGACCCGCCTTTCTCTCCATAGAAAGACGCATCATTATTAAGAAAGAAAGGGATAGAGAAGAGAAAAGATAGAGAAGAAAGAAAGAAACAATATCAGAATCTCAACAGCAGAACGATAAATTATATTAATCACATAGATATTACATAGTATCATATACACCAGAGTTACACAGCTTATACAACACATACTAGACATTTATAAACAACTGTCTAGTTGTACAACTCAATACACAATACAGACATCAACACAGAGATCAACACAGAAGAACCACTATATTTCTACAAACGTTGAAGCCTTGTGCTCCATATCTCCTCTAGAATTCGTCAAACCTAACTTGAATCCCTTGACTACTCGTAAAAATTTGAGTACCCAAGAGTTTAAGAAAATAGAAGATAAACTCTGGGTTGGACATGGGTCTGGTGTGAATAAACGGTTAAAGTTGCTTAACTTTGAAAACCTTTTGAAAACAAAGGTATCACATAAGACTCCCTACACCTAAACATGGGTAAGTTTTTACCATATGCTAACCAAAACATTTGATAGGAAATACAGTGATATTATAATAGGGTCTTGGGTTTTCAAATAAATAAGAAATAGCTGAAATTGTTACATGATTAAATTCCAGCATACTAGCCACAAAGTGGGTAATATAATCAAAACCGTAAGGGCACGTAGGAAGAATGGGTTTCCACCAATGGCAGGGACACCAGGGTAACGCCCGTCACAGTACGGGGCCTAGATCATCATACCGAGGATTACTCCCAATCCCCTGCAACACAAGGCCAGAACCATCCCTTACTGGACAGTCTCAAATGAGAAAACCTCGCGGTTCTAGCTAGCAACCGCCACACAGCCGAATAAAAAGGGACTCTAGACGGGGGTAAATCTCATCCTACTTGGGTGCTACCCACTTAGTCTTGCTGCACCTCCCCTGCTTTAGCCATTCCGCGTTGATGAGGCTTGAGGCTACGATTACCTTTAGAGAACACACCCCTTAGAATGCTCATCGTCCACCTGACGATGTTCTGAAAGCATTCAATCCATATAAGTTCGTTCCAGGTTCAAACGAAACCGAAGGCATTATCTCGTTACACTCATTTTGGAATCACCCTCAGCGTTAACGACAATAACCCTTTCACTTTGAATCTTCGCCTTCACTTGAGATTCACGACCTATCGTTAATTTTGATCAATGTGGTATTCAGATATCCAAATCCGGAAACCCGATCCCGGTCTCATCGAAGTCCAAAATGCCATCTTTTAGGTCCAAGTTGTTTTAAAGTTAAAACAATTCAATTCAAAACGTTATCTATATTCACACAGATAGATAATTTACATATACACAGATAGATAATCCATATCATCACAATTCAACCAAATCATCTCATATCACATATCACACACATCTCATCAGAGATATCAAACAATCAAGGCATTCAATATCAATCAACCATCCATAAGTAATGATTTATTAATCACATCTACAATTAATTTAAAATGATTTAAATTAATTACTTCATTTCTAATTAATTTAAAATAAATTAAATTAATTAGTTTCATCACATAAATCTTGCTTACATTAATCCTTAATTAATTACAATTAATTAATTGCCTTATAATCACTTATTATTGATTAATTAATCTTAATTAATCAATCCTTAATCATTCTCATTAATTACATTAATTAATGATCCTTAATTAATTACTTCCATTAATCTACTTTAATTAATCATAAACAATAATTACCATCCTATAATTACTTACCTTAATTAATTAACTCCTTAATTAACTATATTAATCCTTTGATTAATTACACCAAGTAATTAATCCTTAATTACTTCTAATAAGTAATTATCCTTTAATTACATCCCATTAAGTAATTGCCTTTAATTAATTGCATCCCAGTAATTATACATTAATTACTTGCCCTAAGTAATTACCCTATTTAATCTTATTAAGTATTCATACTTAATCAATCATCAAGGTTATCCTAATTAATCAAACAATTAATTAATCACATTCATTTGATTAATTACAATTGGGTAATTCATACCTTAATTACCCCTTTAAATAAATAAATTAATCTTTAATTACAGATTAATTATTCTTTAATTATTAATTAATAAACCTTAATTATCAATTAATAAAACTTAATAACAAAATAAATGATCCTTAGTTAATCGGTTAATTAATCCTTAATTATAATTAATTAGCCCTAAATAACGGTTAATCAATCCTTAATTAATTTTAATTATAGATAAATAATTTCTTAATTATTATTAATTATAAACCTAATTATTAATTTAGAAAACTTAGTTACAAATTAAGAACTATTTAATTATAAATTAATTAAAATCTAATCATCAATTAATCATTCTTAATTACTTAATTAACTAATCTCTAATCATTAATTAATAATCTCTAATTATCTAATAATTATACATAATTATAAATTAATTAACCTCTAGTAATTAACTTATAACCTTAATTATAAATTTTAAATCAATTAATTTAATGAATTTATTACTCTTAATTAATTCCTTAATTAATTCTTAATCATTATTAATTAAATTAATTAATTATACTTAATTTCCTTTAATTAACTTAATTAATTTGTGATATCCCGGAATTTCAAGAAATTTAAAATGTGAAAATCTCCTAATTTATTATGTAAAGTTTGTTATTTTAAACAATAATAAATATAATGAGTTGTTTTTAAATATAGTTATAAATAGATTTTTAAATGGAATAATAATTTACAATTTTAAATTGTGCTATTTTATAAGTAGATTTCAAATAGACTTATTATTTTTCAAATTTAATAAGTGTGTTTAAATATATATATATATATAAATATATACATATATATATGTATTTAAATTGATTTTAAAGATAATAATTATTTACAATTAATAATGTGTTTGTTTAAAATTGATATCTATATTTATTTCAATTGATTTTAAATTGGATTTTAAATTGAATTTGAAATTTGAATTTAAAGGATAATTATTCTGAAAATATTTTGGATATAAAATATGGATAAGGTTTCCATTTAAAATAAGATTTGTTTTATAATATTTTCTTTAAAGGAAATTTGTTTACATAAATTTAGAAAGTATTTATTTAATAGTAAATAAATACAAAAAGTTTAATATTAGCATTTAAACATGGATTAAATAATTTTATATGATTTTATTTAAATTATAATTGGTTTATATTACATTTTCTTTTAATAGTTTTTGTTTTTATAAAATTAGAAAAGCATTTATTAATTTAGAAAGTTATTTATTAATTAGCAAATCATATTTAAAAGCTTTTAAAATAATTTATAAATAATATAAAAATAAGTTATTGCAAGTGTTAAAGTTATAAACCTCTTAAGTAACATGTTTTAGCATGTTAATTTTAAGTTAGAGACAAGTGTCACATTTATTTTATCTTCTTTAAATTTTAACAAAAAATCTAAATTAACTTATATAAATATCTATCTTCCTCTTCATTTCCTTTTTCTATCTTCATTTTTCTAAAATCAAAGAGAAACTCAACCTGCAAAGAAAACTCAGATCACCATGAAAACATTTTCAAGTCTGCAATCTTCTCAAAACAAAACTATGCAAGCATTTTCAAAAACCTTGAAACCATTTTTTCAAAACCAGAAAATCTCCAAGCCAGAACCCTGTAAAAACATTCCTCAAACCAAGCTAAAACCTGAATCATCTCCTCTAAAACAAAGCTCAACCAGAAATGAATCAAACCGTATAATCATCTTCTCAAATCTGTAATGCATTCCTCAAAAAGGAAATGCAAACCAGGGAAACGTCATCAAACTTGTAACCTTCATTCAAAACTCTGTAATCTTTTTTCAAATCTGAAGTCTGTAATCTTCTTTATAACAAGCCTGCAACATGTTTTCAAAAATTCAAGCAAACCTGTAAACCAAGATTTCAGCTTTGTTTCAAATTAAAACCTCCTCAAGCAACAACAAGTTTCAGAGCATCAAAGATCCCAGTTTTATATTTCTTCAAGATCAAAGCCACTTCAAGATCTAAGCATTCACAGTTTTCAGAAAAGCAAGCAAATTATCAAATTCCAGTAAATCGGCTCTATGCATTTTTACAATGCTAAACCTTTAAATTAAAAGTTTAAGTAGATGAATGATTATTGCTTATGAAATCTCTATGATGATGATGCTTGCATGTGTATAAATAAGTGTAGAATTCTGTATATATAATGGTATTCATGTGTGCATGTCTATTGTATTCATGCTCTCCTCTGTTTCATATTACAGAGTTCAAATTCTAGAATTAAATTCCAATTCCTTTACCTATTTGTTGTTAAAATTTTGTTCCTTTACCTGTTTGTTGTTAAAATTTTGGGTTACAAATAAAATAGTTTAGTTTATTTTAGTACCAAAAATAGATTCAAGTATCCGATGTTTGAAAATCCTCTGAAAATTAAGAAATTCAGTATCCATTCCAACATCAATGTTAAAATCGAATGTTGTAATTGGATGAACCAATTATATAAACTAAATTGTCTCTGGAAGATATGATCTTTAAAAAGAAAATCACAATTTTTAATGATGTATTGAGAGTGCATTTTGGTGATGCCTAGATTATGGGTTTTGAGCATTTACGGTGACCAGAGGAACAACGGTGGTCGGTATTTCGACTGGAGGTAGAGGAAGGATCAGGGATGTTGGGAAAAATAGTGGTAGTGGCGACTAATCCCTGTGGCGTTGGATTCTGGTTGATTTAGGTTTAAAACCCTAAGTGAGTCGAGTCTGGGAAAGGGGTTCACTATTTCTTCTCTGGTGCATTGAGTTCAATGGGGTTTTGGAGGTAGGTTCGTGGATGAACGGAGATGGAGTGACAGGGTAGCGCATCGTCCAATGGTCTGAAGCGTGAATTCGAGGTGGTTCTTGCCGTGGGGTTTGGTTCCAGTTTTAACTGGACTTCTCGATTTTGGATTCGAGGCTTGTTGTTAGGATTTGGTGATTAGGGTGGTTGCTGCGACGATGTTCGAGATGCTGGAAGGTTCATCGGTGATGGGAAGCGACTCTGGCGCTGGTGCATGTGCATGAGGTGATTTTGGTGTCAGTGGTTTTTGAGGTTGAGGTTTGTTCGAAGATGGTTCGAGATTTTGGGATTGTGACTCGAGTGGAAACTCGAGTCGTCTGTGTTGTTTTAACTTGTAGCTGTTGAATTGTTACAGGTTTTTAAATTTGAAATTTAAATTAAATTTTTGAAAATGGAAGAAAAGAAATGGAGTTTTGAATGGCTCGATATCGGGTTAAATCTGAAGTAGATAATTAAAGGAAATTTTTAAAAGTTTTTAAAAGGTTTTTATGAAACAAGTTTTAAATTTAAATAAAGGAAGTTGTAAGTTTTTGAAATGAATCTTGCTTTTAAATTCTATTCTTTATAAAAATAAATGTTTTCTTTAACATTTTATTAAGATGTTTGAAATTTTCTTTAATTTAAATTGTGTTAAAGTTATTTTAAAACTTAAGTAGAAAAGAATATTAAAGACAAGTTTTTTTGTATTTAAATTGAAATAGTTTTAAAAACTATTACTTTGTTAATGTTTAAAACATTTAAAAGATGTTATGTTTTGTTAACCTTAATTTACCAAGTTAAATGAGTATTATAAAACTTAAATTAGTGATTTAATTAAGAAAGGTTAATTATTAAGAAAATGTTTTAATTAAGTCATTAGTAAGATAATGTTTTATCTTAAGATAAAGAAGGTTTTATTACCTTGAAATCAATTAAGTTAATTAAAGGAAATTAAGTATAATTAATTAATTTAATTAATAATGATAAATAATTAATTAAGGAACTAAATTAAAGTAATTAATTGATTTAATTAATTTATTTAAAATTTGTAATAAAGGGTTATAAATTAATTAATTAGAGGTTAATTAATTTATAATTAAGTTTAATTAATTAGATAATTAGGAATTATTAATTGATGATTAAAAGATTAATTAACTAAGTAATTAAGTTTGATTAATTAGTAATTAGAAATTAATTAGCTTGTAATTAAAAAAAATACTTAATTTGTAATTAAGTTTTATTAATTAATAATTAGGCTTTATTAATTAATAATTAAGAAATTATTAATCTGTAATTAAAGTTAATTAAGGATTAATTAACTGTTATTTAGGTTTAATTAATTGTTATTAAGAATTGATTAACTGATTAATTAAGGATTAATTAAATTGTTATTAAGTTTTATTAATTGATAATTAAGGTTTATTAACTAATAATTATGTTAATTAATCTGTAATTAGGATTAATTAATTTTTTTAAAGGGGTAATTAAAGGATGAATTACCCAGTTGTAATTAATCAAATGAACGTGATTAATTAATTGGTTGATTAATTATGGAAAATCTTGATGATTGATTAAGTATGAATACTTAATGAGATTAAATAGTGTATTATTTAGTGAAGTAATTAATGTATAATTACTTGATGTAATTAATTAAAGGGGAATTACTTAATGGGAAGTAACTAAAGGATAATTACTTGGTAGAAGTAATTAAGGATTAATTACTTGGTGTAATTAATTAAAAGATTAATACAATTAATTAAGGAGTTAATTAATTAAGGTAAGTAATTACAGGATGGTAATTGCTGTTTATGATTAATTAAAGTTGATTAATGGAAGTAATTAATTACGGATCCTTAATTAATATAATTAATGATAGTAATTAAGGATTGATTAATTAATCAATAATAAGTGATTATAAGGTAATTAATTAATTGTAATTAATTAAGGATTAATGTAATTAATGAAGTAATTAAGGTTAATTACTTTAATGGTTTGTAGATAATTAGTTTGTATAATTAATTAAGGATTAATTACTTAATGTAATTAAGGGATAATTAATCAAGGGTGATTAATTAAGATGATGATTAATTAATTGGTTTAATTAATGGTTATATAAGCAAGATTTATGTGATGAAAGTAGTTAATTTAATTTATTTTAAATTAATTAGAGATGAAGTAATTAATTTAATTCGTTTTAAGTTAATTATAGATGTGTGATAAATAGATCTTTGTTTATGGATGGCTAAATGTTATTGAATGCCTTGATTGTTTGATATCTCTGATGAGATATGCGTGATATGTGATATGAGATAATTTGGTTGAATGGTGATGAAATGAATTATCTATATGTGTATATGTGAATTATCTATCTGTGTGAATATAAATAATACTTTGAATTGAATTGTTTTAACTTTAAAACAACTTGGACCTAAAAGATGGCGTTTTGGATTTCGATGAGACCGAGATCGGGTTTTCAAATTTGGATATCTGAAAACCACATCGATCCAAATTAACGATAGGTCGTGAATCTCAAATGAAGATGAAGATTCAGAGTGCAATGGTTATTGTCGTTAACTCTGAGGGTGATTACAAAATGAGTGTAACGTGATAATGCCTTCGGTTTCGTTCAAACCCGGAATGAACTTGTATTGATTGAATGTTTTCAGAACATCGTCTGGTGGACGATGAGCATTCTAAGATAGCTGTGTTCATTAATGGTAATCGTAGCGTCAAGCCTTATCAACCGGGAATGGCTAAAACATGGGAGGTGCAGCAAGGCTAAGTGGGTTATGCCCAAGTAGGATGAGATTTACCCCTGTCTAGATGTCCCATTTTATTCGGCCGTGTGGGCAGTTGCTAGCTACAACCACGGGGTTGTTTTGTTCGGAACTGTTCAGTAAGGAATGGTTCTGGCTTGTGTTGCAGGGGATTGGAGTAATCCTCGGTACGGTGATCTAGGCCCCGTACTGTTACGGGCGGTACCCCAGTAGCCTTGCCATTGATGGAAACCCAATCTTCCTACGTGCCCTTACGGTTTTGTTTGTATTACCCACTTTTGTGGCTAGTAGCTGGAATTTAATGAATGTAAAAATTTCAGCTATTTCTTATTTGTTTGAAAACCATAGACCCTATTATAATACCACTGGATTTCCTACCAAATGTTTTGGTTAGCGTAAGGTAAAAACCTACCCATGTTTATTTGTGGGAAGTCTTACGTGATACCTTTTCTTTCAAAAGTTTTTTCAAAGTTAAGAAACTTTAACTGTTTACTCACACTAGACCCATGCCTAGCCCAGAAGAACTTTTGTTTTCTTAAACTCTTGCGTACACAAATTTTTACAAGTAGCCAAGGGATTCAGGTTAGCTTTGATGAATTTTGGAGGAGCAATGGAGCAGGAGGCTTCAGCGTTTGTAGATATATAGGTGGTTCCATTGTGTTGGTCTCTGTGTCGATAGTTTGAGTTGTATCTTGTATTGTAATAACTAGACAGGTGTTTATAACTGTCCAGTATGTGTTGTAGAAGCTGTGTAACTCTGATGTATATGATATTATGTAATATCTATGTGATTAATATAATTTATTTATTCCGCTGTTGAGATTCTGATGTTGTTTCTTTCTTTCTTCTCTATCTTTTCTCTTCTATATCCCTTTCTTTCTTAATAATGAATGTGTCTTTATGTGGAGAGAAAGGCGGGTCATTTCATTTGGTATCAGAGTATAGGTTGAGCGAATACCTAGGCTCTGGTGTGATTTCTTTCTTGAGAGAGCGTATTTGTAATTTTTATATATAACTATATATATCTATTCTACCTATTTGTTGGATTACCTGTTCGGGTTTTTCCAATGTGAGTTCCAAATGTAGATAGGGTAGTGGTGTGTGTAGCGCGACTACCAATGAAAGAGTCCGAGTGTTGAGGTTGGAAGTGTATGTGTCAAGACTATAGACCCAAAACCGTCTCGAGTAAGCTTTGCAGTATGGTGTAAGGATTTCACCAATCTCTGAAAGAAATCTGTTAAGGTTCGGACTTCATCTTTGAAGTATAAGCTAATAACGCACGTGTGAGTGGATTTTCTAGAGTTTGGATCTGTCGGTTGAGCAGAAAGGTGTGATGGAATCTAGGTAACTTCTGGATGGAGTAGCTGCGTGGTGAGACGCTGTGACTATGGATGTTCCCAAAGATGTTTCTTTGGAGCAAGATTAAGGAAGTGTGTCTGCATCAGTAATGAGACTGAGTTTGTGTTTGGGTTGGAGCCTGAGTTTCTTGAGGAGATGTCTATCCATCTCTAGGCTCTGTGTGAGATTGGATGATGTGGATTTGGGGTTCGAAGAGCTTTGGGTAAGAAGTCATTGGCATCTGAGACAGCAGTGCAGCTCGAAGTGTTCTGTGTACCGGCGGGAAGATCTTATGGCTTAGAAGTTTCCTAGAGGTGGAGTTTAAAAGTAGCAGAGTGGACCCATTTCTTCAATGGATTGGTCGAGGATAAGCTGTTCTGATTTGTAAAGAGAGAACAGTATCTGTGGATTTTGGATTGGATAGGATCGCAAAAGTGACTTGCGATAGTTTGAGTGTTCTCTTGAGTTATAGAAGTAGTTAGAGATTTTTTGTGTGTCTTCAGGGAAGTCAGAAGTTTGTCCACATTGGAGATCGAATTCCGTATCGACTTAGTTCATGGAGCTACCGGTAATTCAGTTGGGTAGAAGGATGTCTCCTAGAAAGAGGTTTTTAGTGAAGCAGCTCAGTATTTCTTGGAACTTTTGACCTTTCTCTTTATGGATCTGTTGAACCTTATTTCTGGGATGTGCTATCTAGTCTGTGCTCGTGTTCATCGACGGCATTCCCATCTGCTTCAGATCAGAGTTGTGTAGCAGAAGCAAGGTGGCAGCTATTCTAGAATGGAAGCAACTGGAAGTTGCAGTGTTTTGGATTAGAGAGTTTCTACAGGAAATTTTTCAGGATTTAAGGTTAGATTGGTGAGTGCATCTATTTTATTTTTTCCGGATAGGAGAAGTAATTTGAAGTCTTTTGATAATTGTTGAGTAGAGTATGAGTTCTTGATTTGGGTAGATCTTGAGAGGACCTTTTTATTGGAGTATTTTGGGTCCTGTTTGTTTCTAGAGGCATCAACGAAGGTTGAATTGATCAGGAAGTATGAAGGAAGCCCAGGATTGTCAGAAGAGTTTTGTGGTTAAAAGACGGAGGAATTTGGAATCCAAAGTTGGAAACTTTGTTTTTGTCGAGGTTTTCTTCAATCAAAGGAGCAATAAGATTGAGTACGACTGGTAAGTTAGCTTCGAAGTATATTGGATTCTTCTGAGTTTTTGTAAGGAATAAGTGTTTGGCTTATAAGCGTTGAATTACCAGTTTGGAAGACTGGGATTTAATATATTTCACGTATCTCTGAGTGAGTACGTGTATGATCCATCTCTGGATGTGGAACCATCAATTCAGGAGGATTTGGATGTTGAGTCGGATCTTGAGTGTGGTCTGGTATCTTTGTAGATTGTAGATCTAGATGGGTAAGAGCTCAGTAGCTTAGCGGCATAGCTAGTTTGGATTCAGTAGAGTGAGTATTCCAGTGTCTGTATCTGGGAAACTCTGAATAATTTTAGAAGCTTATCCGAATCTATGTCCAGATAGCTAGTATTGTTTGTTGGATTGAATTGTTTGATTGATTGTGTATGGTTGATATGTATGCTTGAATTGTTTGAAATAAAATAAAAACTTTGGATTATCTTTGTTTTAAATTTCGAGGATGAAATTCTTTTATGGGAGGTGGGAACGTGAAATCCCGGGATTTCAAGGAATTTAAAATGTGATAATCTCTTAATTTACTATTTAAATTGGTAAAATTTGTTATTTTAAACAATAATAAATACAATGAGCTGTTTTTAAATATAGTTATAAATAGATTTTTAAATGGAATAATAATTTACAAAATTAAATTGTGTTATTTTATAAGTAGATTTAAAATAAACTTATTATTTTCAAATTTAATAAGTTTGTTTAAATATATGTGTGTGTGTGTGTGTGCGCGCGCGTGTATGTATTTAAATTGATTTTAAATAGAATAATTATTTACAATTAATAATGTGTTTGTTTAAAACTGATATCTATAATTATTTCAATTGATTTTAAATTGGATTTTAAAATGAATTTGAAATTTGGATTTAAATTTGAATTTAAAGGATATTTATTTTGAAAATATTTTGGATATAAAACATGGATAAGGTTTTTATTTAAAATAAGATTTGTTTTATAATATTTTCTTTAAAGGAAATTTATTTATATAAATTTAGAAAGTATTTATTTAATAGTAAATAAACACAAAAAGTTTAATATTAGCATTTAAAAATGGATTAAATTATTTTATGTGATTTTATTTAAATTATAATTGGTTTATATTCTATTTTCTTTTAAAAGTTTTGTTTTTATAAAATTAGAAAAGCATTTATTAATTTAGAAAGTTATTTATTAATTAGGAAATCATATTTAAAAGCTTTTAAAATCATTTATAAATAATATAAAAATATGTTATTACAAGTGTTAAAGTTATAAACCTCTTAAGTAACATGTGTTAGCATTTTAATTTAAGTTAGAGACAAGTGTCACATTTATTTTATTTTCTTTAAATTTTAACAAAATCTAAATTAACTTCTATAAACATCTATGTTCCTCTTCATTTCCTTTTTCTATCTTCATTTTTCTAAAAAAAAAGAGAAACTCAACCTGCAAAGAAAACTCAGACCATCATGAAAAGATTTTCAAGTCTGCAATCTTATCAAACCAAAACTATGCAAGCATTTTCAAAAAGCCTGAAACCATTTTTTTAAATCCAGAAACTCCTCAAGCCAAAACCCTGTAAAAACATTCCTTAAACCAAACTAAAACCTGAATCATCTCCTCTAAAACAAAGCTTAACCAGAAATGAATCAAACCCTATAATCATCGTCTCAAATCTGTAGTGCATTCCTAAAAAAAAATGCAAACCAGAGAAATGTCATCAAGCCTGTAACCTTCATTCAAAACTCTGTAATCTTTTTTCAAATCTAAAGTCTGTAAACTTCTCTATAACAAGCCTACAACATGTTTTAAAAGTTCAAGCAAACCTGTAAACCAAGATTTCAGCTTTGATTCAAATTAAAACCTCCTCAAGCAACAACAAGTTTCAGATCATCAAAGATTCCAGTTTTGTATTTCTTCAAGGTCAAAGCCATTTCAAGATCTAAGCATTCATAGTTTCCAGAAAAGCAAGCAAATTATCAAATTCCAGTAAATCCGCTCTCTACATTTTTAAAATGGTGAGTAAACCTTTAAATTAAAAGTTTAAGTGGATGACTGATTATTGCTTATGAAATCTCTATGATGATGGTGCTTGCATGTGTATAAATAAGTGTGGGATTCTGTATATATGATTGTATTCATGTGTGCATGTCTATTGTATTCATGCTCTCCTCTGTTTCATATTACAGAGTTCAAATTCTAGAATTAAATTCCAATTCCTTTACCAATTTCTTGTTAAAATTTTGGGTTACAAATAAAATAGTTTAGTTTATTCAAAATCTAAGTACTAAAAATAGATTCAAGTATCTGATGTTTGAAAATCCTCTGAAAATTAAGAAATTCAGTAACCATTCTAACATCAATGTTAAAATCGAATGTTGTAATTGGATGAATCAATTATATAAACTAAATGATATTTGGAAGATATGATCTTTAAAAAGAAAATCACAATTTTTATTGACGTGCTGAGAGTGCATTTTGGTGATGTCTGGATTATGGGTTTTGAGCATTTACGGGTGGCCGGAGGAACAATGGTGGTCGGTGTTTCGACTGGAGGTGGAGGAAGGATCAGGGATGTTGGGAAAAATAGTGGTAGTGGCGACTAATCCCTGTGGCGTCAGATATTGGTCAATTTAGGTTTAAAACCTTAAGTGAGTCGAGTCTGGGAAATGGGTTCACTATTTCTTCTCTGGTGCACGAGTTTGATGGGGTTTTGGAGGTAGGTTCTTGGATGAACGGAGATGCAGTGGACGAGGTAGCACGTCGTATGATGGTCTGAAGCGCGAGTTCGAGGTGGCTCTTGCCATGGGGTTTGGTTCCAGTTTTAACTGGACTTCTCGATTTTGGATTCGAGGCTTGTTATTGGGATTTGGTGTTCGGGGATGGTTGCTGCGACGATGTTCGAGATGCCGGAAGGTTCCTCGGTGATGGGAAGCAACTCCGGCGCTGGTGCATGTGCACGAGGTGATTTTGGTGTCAGTGGTTTTTGAGGTTGAGGTTTGTTCGAAGATGGTTCGAGATTTTGGGATAGTGACTCGAGTGGAAACTCGAGTCGTCTATGTTGTTTTAACTTGTAACTGTTGAATTGTTACAGGTTTTTAAATTTAAAATTAAAACTAAAATTTTGAAAATGGAAGAAAAGAAATGGAGTTTGGAATGGCTCGAGTGATACTCGGGTTAAATCTGAAGCAGATAATTAAAGGAAATTTTAAAAGTTTTTAAAAGGTTTTTATGAAACAAGTTTAAAATTTAAATAAAGAAAGTTGTAAGTTTTTGAACTGTTTTTAAAATTCTATACTTTATAAAAGTAAATGTTTTCTTTAATATTTTATTAAGAAGTTTGAAAATTTGTTTAATTTAAATTTTACTAAAGTTATTTTAAAATTTAAGTAGAAATGAACTTAAAGACAAGTTTTGAATTTAAATTGAAATAGTTTTAAAACTATTACTTATTAATGTTTAAAACATTTAAAAGATGTTATGTTTTGTTAACCTTAATTTATCTAGTTAAATGAATATTTTAAAACTTAAATTAATGATTTAATTAAGAAAGGTTAATTATTAAGACAAATATTTTAATTAAGTCATTAGTAAGATAATATTTTATCTTAAGATAAAGAAGGTTTTATTACATGGAAATTAATTAAGTTAATTAAAGGAAATTAAGTATAATTAATTAATTTAATTAATAATGATAAAGAATTAATTAAGGAATTAATTAAAAGTAATTAATTGATTGAATTAATTTATTTAAAATTTATAAGAAATGGTCATAAGTTAATTAATTAGAGGTTAATCAATTAATAATTAAGTTTAATTAATTAGATAATTAGGAATTATTAATTGATGATTAAAAGATTAATTAATTATGTAATTAAGGTTGATTAATTAGAAATTAGAAATCAATTAACTTGTAATTAAAAAATCCTTAATTTTTAAATAAGTTTTATTAATTAATAATTAGGCTTTATTAATTAATAATTAAGAAATTATTAATCTATAATTAAAGTTAATTAAGGATTAATTAACTATTATTTAGGGTTAATTAATTGTTATTAAGAATTGATTAACTGATTAATTAAGGATTAATTAAATTGTTATTAAGTTTTACTAATTGATAGTTAAGGTTTATTAATTAATAATAATGGATTAATTAATCTGTAATTAGGATTAATTAATTTGTTTAAAGGGGTAATTAAGGGATGAATTACCCAGTTGTAATTAATCAAATGAATGTGATTAATTAATTGGTTGATTAATTATGGATAGTCTTGATGATCGATTAAGTGTGAATACTAAATGAGATTAAAATAGTGTAATTACTTAGTGAAGTAATTAATGTATAATTACTGGATGTAATTAATTAAAGGGGAATTACTTAATGGAAAGTAATTAAAGGATAATTACTTAGTAGAAGTAATTAAGGATTAATTACTTGGTGTAATTAATTAAAAGATTAATATAATTAATTAAGGACTCAATTAATTAAGGTAAGTAATTATAAGATGGTAATTACTGTTTGAGATTAATTAAAGTTGATTAATGGAAGTAATTAATTAAGGATCATTAATTAATATAATTAATGAGAGTAATTAAGGATTGATTAATTAAGATTAATTAATCAATAATAAGTGATTATAAGGTAATTAATTAATTGTAATTAATTAAAGATTAATGTAATTAATGAAGTAATTAAGCTTAATTACTTCAATGGTTCGTAGATAATTAATTTGTGTAATTAATAGGATTAATTACTTAATGTGATTAAGGGATAATTAATCAAGGATGATTAATTAAGATGATGATTAATTAATTGGTTTAATTAATGTTTATACAAGCAATATTTATGTGATGAAAAGTAATTAATTTAATTTATTTTAAATTAATTAGAGATGAAGTAATTAATTTAATTCATTTTAAGTTAATTATAGATGTGTGATAAATAGATCTTTGTTTATGGATGGCTAAATGTTATTGAATGCCTTGATTGTTTGATATCTCTGATGAGATATGTGTGATATGTGATATAAGATAATTTGGTTGAATGGTGATGAAATGAATTATCTATATGTGTATATGTGAATTATCTTTCTGTGTGAATATAAATAATACTTTGAATTGAATTGTTTTAACTTTAAAACAACTTAGACCTAAAAGATGGCGTTTTGGATTTCGATGAGACCAGGATCGGGTTTCCAAATTTGGATACCTGAAAACCACATCGATACAAATTAACGATAGGTCGTGAATCTCAAATAAAGATGAAGATTAAGAGTGCAAGGGTTATTGTCTACAAAATGAGTGTAACGAGATAATGCCTTCGGTTTCGTTCAGACCCGGAATGAACTTGTATGGATTGAATGCTTTCAGAACATCGTCAGAGGGACGATGAGCATTCTAAGGGTTGTGTTCTATAAAGGTAATCATAGCCTCAAGCCTCATCAACCGGGAATGGCTAAAACATGGGAGGTGCAGCAAGGCTAAGTTGGTCATGCCTAAGAATGACGAGATTTACTCTTGTCTAGATGTCCCTTTTTATTCGGCTGTGTGGGCGGTTGCTAGCTACAACCGCGGGGTTGTCTTGTTCGAAACTATTCAGTAAGGAATGGTTCCGGCTTGTGTCACAGGGGATTGGGAGTAATCCTCGGTACGGTGATCTAGGCCACATACAGTGACGGGCGGTACCCCAGTAGCCCTGCCATTGATGGAAACTCATTCTTCCTACATGCCCTTACGGTTTTGTTTGTATTACCCACTTTTGTGGCTAGTTGCTGGAATTTAATGAATGTAACAATTTCGGCTACTTCTTATTTATTTGAAAACCCTAGACCCTATTATAATTCCACTGGATTTCCTATCAAATGTTTTGGTTAGCGTAAGGTAAAAACTTACCCATGTTTATTTGTGGGAAGTCTTATGTGATACCGTTTCTTTCAAAAGGTTTTTCAAAGTAAAGCAACTTTAACCGTTTACTCACACCAGACCCATGTCTGACCTGGAGTTTATCTTCTGTCTTCTTAAACTCTTGGGTACTCAAATTTTTACGAATAGCCAAGGGATTTAGGTTATCTTTGACGAATTCTAGAGGAGCAATGTGACGCACCACCTCTATACCCACGCTAGACAAGAACATTACGGAGAATGCTGTCGACTAGCATGGAGAATAAGGCTGTTGAGGAGCGACCATCCGTGTAATTACTTTGTGCGAGCATCGATATGTCAGATAGCATAACATGCAATACTTTATCAAGAGGAAATCCGACATACCGACACAAACTCAAAGCTACTACACAGTGGCTATAATATCTTCGGAAACAAATACAGAAATAAACATAACATAAATCAGTCACAGACAATTCATATCACAAAGGCGGAAATAGATATGAATATTACACTAATAAGTGTACATCAGAGTAGCGGTCTAAAAAGATCCACAATATTACAAAAGAATAGTTACATGAACTACACAAAAGAATAAGTATACATTATGGATTCTATATCTCGAATGTATACACCAAAGCAAACTACTAATCTAAGTAGTAATCCAAAAGTCAGAGAAATCAATCCCAAGTGAGAGGTCAAGCAGAAGCACCTGTAACATCTCGGTCTGACCCGAGTATTATTTAATAAGAAAATAATAAACGGATCAGTCTAACTATAGATATCAGATGAAACGATATAGAATAAGAGATATGACCAAACACATAATAATCACAATTCCAAGCTGTGATATATATATAAGTAATTGAAAATCAACGAGAGATTAATCAATATCACCAAATCTACACAAGAATAAAAGAAATGCCATACTCCTTATTTCGTTCATCAAACCATAAACATTGACGATTATATTAAAGTCAATCACAAAAGTAAATGACACACAAATTCACCAATACACAAATATTGATAAAACTTATCAATGGAAATCACGAAAATTGGTGAAGCACAAATTCTAGAAATCATCTCAAGAAATCCAGTAAATGACACACAAATTCACCTATGCACAAATATTGATAAACCATATCAATAGAAATCACAAAAATAGGTGAAGAAGGAAATTCCAGAATTCGACACACGAAATCCAGAAATCACACAAAATAGAGGGGAGGCCTATCACACGAACGGGAGCATGAAAACTCACCAACAGCTGTAACACATGAACGAGAAGATATCTCATGGTAGCTAGCCATTAATTTGACACACGAATGGTCCGAAGACCTGACACACGAATGGTCCAAAGACCGTGGGTTGCTACCCCACCAATTTGAGTCGAAACTCCACAAAACGGGGTTTAGTCTCCCGCGCAGTCAAAGAGACATCGCACATTGCTAGTCTAAATCACAAAAATGATCGTCATGATCATCGAGAAGTGTCAATTACACTAAGCTAGTAAATATATGAGTTTAGCATCATGTCCCATAACCACTAGCTTAACTTAAATATTTATGAACAAATTGTAAGTTTCCACTAGAAAATTGTCACTAGAGATTCAATCGAACAAGTCCAAGAATTAACCGAACAAGTAAACGCAAGCGTTTCATACCACTTGTTTTACTAAGCCGTTTAATTAGATTTCTCATACGAGTGAGGTAAAGGTTTGTGTATACTAGTAGATTGGAAAACGGTTTTATAAACAAGTTTGATATTGAAAATATAGTTGAAATCGTTTTGATGAAGAGGTTTTGATATTTAATACTAGTATTGAAACCTTTATATTTTTAAAGTGACAAATCACAAAAATGATTGTAGAACAATCAATCACTAAAATTCACACACGAAGATGTGAATAAAAATCCAACGAAACCGATAAAGAATCCATCGAAATGGATATTCAAAAATCCCTAAAAGGAGTCATCAAAGTCATAATAAATGATAACAACAAATAGTATCATCATGAATCGATTTAAATTGGAAATTCAATCCAAAAAGGCAAAATGGATTCAAACAGCAGGTTCAGTCGACTGAACAGAGTTTTCAGTCGACTGACCCTGTACCTGAAAATTTTCCAGGTTCAGAAAACTTTCTGTTTTCAGGTTCAGTCGACTGAACAGAGGATTCAGTCGACTGAATCATGCCTGGAAACTTTCGGGTTCCAGGTTCAGTCGACTGAATCATGCCTGGGATGTTTTTCAGCCTATTCAAATGGAGAGCAAACTCTTCCAAAATGCAACCGGACGAACATTGGCTCTAAAGGTTTATGCCAATCGGCAACCCGGTCCTATATGCTCCTCGATGCATCACCAAAAGCATGATTAAACATCCATAAAAGGATTTCACACAGATTTGACTAAAAAAAACCCAAAAATTGGAATATTCACAAAACCAATCCAAATCAAGAGTAAATGCACATGAAGAAGTGTTAGGAATTCATACCCAACAACCAAAGATAATTATAGTCGTAGATGTGAGATAAAAATCTCACCTTTGAACCCAAACGATTGAAAAAGATGCTTGAAAGCAAAGGAGAATCAACCACTCTTCAAACCCAACTCAAGAAGCTTGATTCAAAGCTTTAAAAGGAGAACATTCCCAAAGTTAGGTTTAGGAATTTCTGAAATTGATAAGAGATTGAGTTGGAGAAGAAGAAGAGAAGCTTACCAATGGGTTCTTCTATTAGTTTGGAGCTAGAACTTGATTTGCAAAAGAAAACTAGGGCTTGAGTTTTAGTTTCCCATCTCTCCCACCATTGTTGCTAAAGCTTGAGTATAAGGAATTGGAAATGAAGTAAATGAGGAGTTGAAGTGGAGTTGGGACTGAATACATAAGTGGGGTTATTGGGCTCAGCCCAAACCAAAGCCCTAAGCAAAAAGTAGCAAAATTCAACTTTCTCCAAACTTATCGAAGCTTATACTCAAAAAGGTCGCAAACGGCATTTTAAACTCAATGGGAGTGGTCCCGAGTCCTAATTCGACCATATGCAAAAAGTAGCTTTTCGGACCAAAATCCGACTAACGATAAAATATTTAAATAAAATATTTAAATATAAAATCGATAAATATGCGGGTTGTTACAGACTCCCCTCCTTAAAGTAATTGCGTCCTCGCAATATTTAAGAAGAGAACATAAAGTAACAACCATAAAAGCATATTCAATCACAAAAGAAACTTGAAATAAGAAGTTCACCTCAAAGAGCACGAGAAAGTAAGTCCGGATGTGTTCGCTCGATGTACTCTCTAGATTCCCAAGAACAATCCTTAGGATTTGAAGACCATTGAACTTTAACAAGCGAAACATCTTTATTTCGAAGTCGTTTGACCTCCGAAGCAACAATTCGAATAGGATGCTGATCATAAGTTAAATTAGGCGAAACTTCAATCTCTTCCACAACACCGGGTTCAAGAACAGAATCGGAATCTCGAAGATATTTCCGAAGTTGAGAAACGTGAAACACGTCATGGATAGCAGAAAATTGAGCCGGTAATAAAAGGCGATAAGCCATGAAACCAATACGTTCAATGATAGAAAATGGCCCAATATATCGAGGCGCCAATTTTCCCGATCGACTGAAACGTACAACACCTTTCATAGGTGAAACACGAATGAACACAAGATCTCCCTCAGAAAATTCTAACTTCCTTCTCCGGTTATCGGTATAGGATTTTTGTCTACTCTGGGCTTCTTTCATTCTATGACGAATAAGATCAATCTTTTCTGTGGAATTACGAATAAAATCTGGACCTAAAACCAGCTTCTCACCGGCCTCAAGCCAACAAGAAGGAGATCGGCATGGCCTTCCATAGAGTGCCTCAAAAGGTGCCATACCAATACTAGATTGGAAGCTATTATTATAGGAAAATTCAACAAGTGAAATATGATCTTCCCAACTTCCACCAAAATCAAGAACACAAGCACGAAGAAGATCTTCAAGAGTTTGATTCACACGCTCGGTTTGTCCATCGGACTGGGGGTGATAAGCCGTGCTAAAATTAAGCTTCGTTCCTAAAGCTTTTTGAAGACTCTTCTAAAATCCACTAGTAAACAATGGATCACGATCGCTAACAATAGAAGTAGGAACTCCATGCAATTTAACAATTTCTTTGATAAAGATTTTGGCCAAAAGAGGAACGGTTCGATTAGATCGAACGGGAATAAAATGGGCGGATTTAGTAAGTCTATCAACGATCACCCATAAGCTATCATGACCCGAACGAGAACGGGGAAGGCCGTCAATAAAATCCATGGAAATTTGATCCCACTTCCAAATAGGAATTTCTAAAGGTTGCAATAACCCACCGGGCCTTTGATGTTCGGCTTTAACGAGTTGGCAAGTCATGCAACGCTTAACGAAGTTAGCGATGTCAAGTTTCATTCCCTCCCAATAATAAAGTCGCTTCATATCCGCGTACATTTTACTACTACCGGGATGAATGGTGAATTTAGAACGATGTGAATTTTCTAAAATATCTTTACGAAGATCACTAATATTTGGCACGATGAGTCTACCAAATCTCCGAACGCCGCCACGAGAATCGATATCAAAGTCTTTCAATCCTTCAATATCAATCTTATCCTTAATATTTTGGCTAAGAAGAGCCAATTCGGGATCTAGCCTTTGAGCTTCAAGAATGCGGTTTAAAAGAGAAGGATGAGCCTCAAGGCTACATAAAACAAGAGATGAACATAAATCGGGAACACGCTCTCGAATCTCACAAGTGGTTAAGATCTCGAGATCATTCCATTCGGATATCATCATAGAAACAACAGCTTGTTGTTTACGGCTAAGAGCATCGGCGACACGATTACCCTTACCGGGGGTGTAAAGAATATCAAGATCATAAGGAGCAAGGAACTCGAGCCAACGCTGTTGACGCAAATTAAGTTCCTTTTGGGAGAATAAATACTTCAAGGACTTATGATCAGTATAAAGAACAAATTTCTCTCCTAAAAGATAATGACGCCAAATACGAAGGGCGAAAACAATAGCCGCGAGCTCTAAATCATGAGTGACATATCTAGTCTCAGCAGGCTTCAATTGCCTAGAAGCATAAGCAATAACACGTTCTCTTTGCATGAGAACGGCACCCAAACCAACGCGACTAGCATCGGTATAAACAACGAAACCTTGATTCCCCTCGGGAATAACGAGAATAGGAGCATTAGAAAGAAGTTCTTTTAATTTCTGAAAAGAAACTTCATATTTGTCCGACCAAATGTATTTAACTCCTTTCCTCGTCAAACTAGTGAGAGGCACGGCAATCTTAGAAAAGTCTTTGATAAAACGACGGTAATAGCCCGCCAAGCCGAGAAAACTATGAATCTCTGTCACACTCTCCGGTCTCTTCCAATCTTGAATCGCTTCAATCTTTGAAGGATCCACGGAAATTCCAGATTCGGAAATAATATGACCGAGAAACTTCACACGAGATTGCCAAAAGTGGCATTTAGAAAATTTTGCCTTTAATTGATTACTCCTAAGAGTTTCCAACACAATCCGAAGATGTTTTTCATGCTCCTCTTCGGTTTTTGAATACACAAGAATATCATCAATAAAGATGAGAATAAATCGATCAAGAAAATCTTTGAAGACTCGATTCATAAGGTCAACGAAATAAGCAGGGGCATTCGTCAAACCAAATGGCATGACAAGCCATTCATAAGATCCATAACAAGTACGGAACGATGTCAAAGGAATGCTATCCTCTGCAATACGAAGCTGATGAAATCCAGTAGCTAAGTCTAATTGTGAAAAGACTTTGGCACCACTAAGTTGATCGAATAGATCATCAATCTGAGGTAAAGAATATTTATTTTTCATAGTAAGATCATTAAGCTTGCGGTAGTCAACACAAAGCCTAAGTGTTCCATCGGATTTCTTCACGAAAATAGCTGAAGCTCCCCAAGCGAGGAACTAGAGCAAATAAATTGCTTCGTCTCCAATTCGGATAATTGTTTACGCATCTCCTCGTTTTCTTTATTGGACATACGATACGGAGGACGAGTGATAGGTTGAGCTCCAGGAATAAGATTAATTTTGAACTCAATTGCTCGCTTAGGTGGTAATCCTAAAACGGGCTCGAATATGTCGGAAAATTCACGAACGACGTGAATAAGAGAAATAATATCACCCTCATCGTCATCATCGTCATCACGAGGATTTAAAGAATATAAAGATGCAACCAAGCTGGAATCTGAATCTTTAAGATTAATAGAAATCTGATTAACAGATTGAGGATGTCGAAGATGAATAGTCCGCTCAGGACATAGGATATGAGCTTCATAACGGTTAAGCCAATCCACTCCCAAAATCATTCCAAAGCCTAAATAACGCATGACATGCAAATCGGCTAGGAAAAGAAAATCACACAAAATAATCTCGACATCTTTACACAATAAACTGATCGTTGCGGATCCACCAACCGGATTCGCAATTCTCAAAGAAGTCATTAAACACAAAACATCCAAAGAAAAAGTATCTACAAGTTCTTTTGATATAAAAGAATGGGACGCACCCGTATCAAAAAGAACTCGAATAGGATGATCACGAAATAAAATAATTCCATCCAGAATAGAATGAGAAATACCTTGGCCACGAGATGTGTTGCCAGGGGCTTGAGCAACATTAAGCTTTCCCTCCTTCCTAGTTTGAAGTTTGGGACACACATGCATAAAATGGTCCGGGCTTTTACAATAGCGACAAGTACGAGGCTTTGAACACTTGTTCGCAAAATGGTCTCTGGAACCACAATTATAGCATTTCCCTTGAGTAGAGGAAAAGGTCTTTTCAGCAGGAGTTGCTTGCCTCCTCTTCTTATTGGGGTAAGGGCCTTTGAATTTGTTTGGCCTCTTCTTGTTGTTGAAGTTTGGTTTGGAACCTACCACTTCAACATCATTCTCCTTATCCGCCTCTTCAAGACGAAGAGCAATATCAACGAGTTGGTCGAAAGAAACTTCTAACTTTAGAAGTAATGGCTTCTTGAGATTTTTGTTTAAGCCATAGACGAATCTCTGGTTCTTCATTAAAGGGGTGTTGATATATTCAACCCCACATTTGGAAAGCGACTCGAAAGAGGTGACGTAATCAGTCACGGAGGACTCACCTTGAACAAGGTCTATAAATCGTCGAGCCAGTGTCACTTTCTCAGCTTCCGGTACGAATTTCAACTCGAAGCGTTCTCGGAATTTCTCCCAAGTGAGATCCGCTTCATTAGTTTCAGAAATAAGAAGCTCGTACCAGTCCAATGCTCTTTCTCGGAGCATACTTGAGGCCACCTGAACTCGGTGAAGGTCAATAAGATTCATGCGAGAAAAGATTCGATCGCATGACCTTAGCCAAGCCTGTACTTCAATAACAGTTTCGGAACCTTTGAACGGCTCCCCACCCAAATTAGTGTAATCGCTACACAAGCGTGCAAACCCCGACTTTGGGTGAGTAGGTTCCGGGTTAGCTCCAGCTGCTTGAGCATTTGTCACTAAATCAAGAAGCGTTGAGCAGTCATAAAAACTCCATCTTGGGGTGGAGTGCTAGATGGCACGGCTCTGGGGCGGCCTGGTCTAGACATTTCTCTTCCTTTAGAAAGAAAGAAGAAGAAGAAAAAGGTTATTCACCAAATTGAATATCAAGCAATCTTGATAGATAAACAAGGAATCATAAGGAAAATAGGATGAATCGGTATGAAGACTCGAATTAAATCCTAAAGCACGACTTCTAAGATGGACTTAGGACAATGATCCTTGTTATAATGTTCCATATTGTTCCGAAGTTTGGCTCCGATACCAAGCTGTGACGCCCCACCTCTATACCCACGCTAGACAAGAACATTACGGAGAATGCTGTCGACTAGCACGGAGAATAAGGCTGTTGAGGAGCGACCATCCGTGTAATTACTTTGTGCGAGCATCGATATGTCAGATAGCATAACATGCAATACTTTATCAAGAGGAAATCCGACATACCGACACAGACTCAAAGCTACTACACAGTGGCTATAATATCTTCGGAAACAAATACATAAATAAACATAACATAAATCAGTCACAGACAATTCATATCACCAAGGCGGAAATAGATATGAATATTACACTAATAAGTGTACATCAGAGTAGCGGTCTAAAAAGATCCACAATATTACAAAAGAATAGTTACATGAACTACACAAAAGAATAAGTACACATTATGGAGTCTATATCTCGAATGTATACAACAAAACAAACTACTAATCTAAGTAGTAATCCAAAAGTCAGAGAAATCAATCCCAAGTGAGAGGTCAAGCAGAAGCACCTGTAACATCTCGGTCTGACCCGAGTATTATTTAATAAGAAAATAATAAACGGATCAGTCTAACTATAGATATCAGATGAAACGATATAGAATAAGAGATATGACCAAACACATAATAATCACAATTCCAAGCTGTGATATATGTAAGTAATTGAAAATCAACGAGAGATTAATCAATATCACCAAATCTACACAAGAATCAAAGAAATGCCATACTTCTTATTTCGTTCATCAAACCACAAACATTGACGATTATATCAAAGTCAATCACAAAAGTCAATGACACACAAATTCACCAATACACAAATATTGATAAAACTTATCAATGGAAATCACGAAAATTGGTGAAGCATAAATTCTAGAAATCATCTCAAGGAATCCAGTAAATGACACACAAATTCACCTATGCACAAATATTGATAAATCATATCAATAGAAATCACAAAAATAGGTGAAGAAGGAAATTCCAGAATTCGACACACGAAAATCAGAAATCACACAAAATAAGGGGGGAGGCCTATCACACGAACGGGAGCATGAAAACTCACCAACAGTTGTAACACATGAACGAGAAGCTATCTCATGGTAGCTAGCCATTAATTTGACACACGAATGGTCCGAAGACCTGACACACGAATGGTCCAAAGATCGTGGGTTGCTACCCTACCAATTTGAGTCGAAACTCCACAAAACGGGGTTTAGTCTCCCGCGCAGTCAAAGAGACATCGCACATTGCTAGTCTAAATCACAAAAATGACCGTCATGATCATCGAGAAGTGTCAATTACACTAAGCTAGTAAATATATGAGTTTAGCATCATGTCCCATAACCACTAGCTTAACTTAAATATTTACGAACAAATTGTAAGTTTCCACTAGAAAATTGTCACTAGAGATTCAATCGAACAAGTCTAAGAATTAACCGAACAAGTAAACGCAAGCGTTTCATACCACTTGTTTTACTAAGCCGTTTAATTAGATTTCTCATACGAGTGAGGTAAAGGTTTGTGTATACCAGTAGATTGGAAAACGGTTTTGTAAACAAGTTTGATATTGAAAATATAGTTGAAATCGTTTTGATGAAGAGGTTTTGATATTTAATACTAGTATTGAAACCTTTATATTTTTAAAGTGACAAATCACAAAAATGATTGTAGAACAATCAATCACTAAAATTCACACACGAAGATGTGAATAAAAATCCAACGAAACCGATAAAGAATCCATCGAAATGGATATTCAAAAATCCCTAAAAAGGAGTCATCAAAGTCATAATAAATGATAACAACAAATAGGATCATCACGAATCGATTTAAATTGGAAATTCAATCCAAAAAGGCAAAATGGACTCAAACAGCAAGTTCAGTCGACTGAACAGAGTTTTCAGTCGACTGACCCTGTACCTGGAAATTTTCCAGGTTCAGGAAACTTTCTGTTTCCAGGTTCAGTCGACTGAATCATGCCTGGAAACTTTCGGGTTCCAGGTTCAGTCGACTGAACAGAAGATTCAGTCGACTGAATCATGCCTGGGATGTTTTTCAGCCTATTCAAATGGAGAGCAAACTCTTCCAAAATGCAATAGGACGAACATTGGCTCTAAAGGTTTATGCCAATCGGCAACCCGTCCCTATATGCTCCTCGATGCATCACCAAAAGCATGATCAAACATCCATAAAAGGATTTCACACAGATTTGACTAAAAAAACCCAAAAATTGGAATATTCACAAAACCAATCCAAATCAAGAGTAAATGCACATGAAGAAGTGTTAGGAATTCATACCCAACAACCAAAGATAATTATAGTCATAGATGTGAGATAAAAATCTCACCTTTGAACCCAAACGATTGAAAAAGATGCTTGAAAGCAAAGGAGAATCAACCACTCTTCAAACCCAACTCAAGAAGCTTGATTCAAAGCTTTAAAAGGAGAACATTCCCAAAGTTAGGTTTAGGAATTTCTGAAATTGATAAGAGATTGAGTTGGAGAAGAAGAAGAGAAGCTTACCAATGGGTTCTTCTATTAGTTTGGAGCTAGAACTTGATTTGCAAAAGAAAACTAGGGCTTGAGTTTTAGTTTCCCATCTCTCCCACCATTGTTGCTAAAGCTTGAGTATTAGGAATTGGAAATGAAGTAAATGAGGAGTTGAAGTGGAGTTGGGACTGAATACATAAGTGGGGTTATTGGGCTCAGCCCAAACCAAAGCCCTAAGCAAAAAGTAGCAAAATTCAACTTTCTCCAAACTTATCGAAGCTTATACTCAAAAAGGTCGCAAACGGCATTTTAAACTCAATGGGAGTGGTCCCGAGTCCTAATTCGACCATATGCAAAAAGTAGCTTTTCGGACCAAAATCCGACTAACGATAAAATATTTAAATATAAAATCGATAAATATGCGGGTTGTTACAAGCAATGGAGCAGGAGGCTTTAGCGTTTGTAGATATATAGGTGGTTCCACTGTGTTGGTCTCTGTGTCGATTGAGTTGTATCTTGTGTTGTAATAACTAGACAGGTGTTTATAACTGTCTAGTATGTGTTGTACAAGTTGTGTAACTCTGATATATATGATATTATATGATATATATGTGATTAATAAAATTTATTCGTTCCGCTGTTGAGATTCTGAAGTTGTTTCTTTCTTTCTTCTCTATTTTTCTCTTCTCTATCCCTTTCTTTCTTAATAATGATGCGTCTTTCTATAGAGAGAAAGGCGGGTCGTTTCATAATTTCAAGACATTGAAAACGTTAATTATTTTCAGATAAAACATTTTCTTAATTAATGACTTAATTATCATTAAAAACAATTTATCTTAATAATTAACTATACCTAACTAAATCAATAATTAAGTTTAAAATCATTTCTTGATAAATTAAAGCTAACAAAACACAACTTCCATAACCTTAAACATTTATCAAAAGATGGTTTAAACTAAATTAAATTTTAATTTCAAATCTTGTCTTTAAAATTCATTTCTACTTAAGTTCTTTTTTAAATAATTTTAACTATATTTAACACAATTTAAATTAAACAAATTTTCAAACTTCTTAATAGATTATATTGAAGAAAACATTTATTTTTATAAAGAATAGTGTTAAAAAACAAGATTAATTTCAAAAGTTTGAAACTTTCTTTATTTAAATTTAAAACTTGTTTTGTAAAACTTTTTAAAACTTTTGAAAATTTCTTTTAAATCAATATGCTTCAGTTTGGACCTAAGTATCACTCGAGCCACTTCAACTTCCATTTCTTTCTTAAATTTTCAAAATTTAAGTTTAAATCTAAATTTAAAAACCTGTAACAATCAAAAAATGTTAACAGGTTTCCAAACCCAGAGCTACTCGAGTTTCCACTCAAGTCACCTACTCAACAACATGGTCTCTCCTTCGAGCAAACCACAGCAAAACCTACAACTCAAAACCACTGACACCAGAACCACCACTATGCACATGCACCAGCGCCAGAGCCTCCTCCGACCATCGACGACGCAATCGTCAAGTCAACGAACATCCCTACGAGCAACTTCGATCATCCAAACATCATCTAAAGCCACGATTCAAAATCGAGCATCCTAGATGAACTGAGACCCAAAACCATCATCAGGAAAACCTTTCGAACCCTTGATTCTGATCACGAATACTGCTACAACTCCGGCTATGGCTTGCCGACCCTCTACGCCTTCATTTCCCAGAGTTACACGACACTCGATCAACTAGAGGCGCTGCACAGACCACAAATCCAAACTTAACCCAAACTAGGGTTTAAAACAAGATCGCCTCACCATCGTCGCCACAGTGGACTAACACCATTCCTGCCATTTTTGCCAAACACCCTGAACCTTCACCTATCTCCAGCCAAGATCCCGACCAACCCAGACCTTGTGGCCATCAGAATTTGCTCAATAACCCAATTTCGGACAAACCCGAAATGCACTCATCTTAATACTAAAATTCTTGATTTTTGTTTTAAAAATCCTATCTTTCAATGAAGATTCAAGATGTAAACCTGAAATAGCAAATTTAATTGATTGATTTTATCAATGATAAAAGAATTCCTACTGTATTCTTTTGATTCCAGAAGATTTTCACATCTATTCTACTTAAATAAAATTTTAAAACTTAAATTTGTGTCTAAACAAACATATCATGTTTAAAGCTTAAAACCTAACAATGATCAGTTAAGGTGATTCGAGCTTTTCCCTTATTTCTACTCTCTATAGTTTTAAAAACAGAGAAGAACAATCAAAATACACATGCACAGTCATACACATTCATATACATAGATAATACATCTATATATACACATGCAAGCATCATCACAGAATTTCAAAAGCAACCATAATTTTCCTACTTAAACTTTTTAATTTAAAAGTTTACTCACCATTTTAAAAATGCAGAGAGCTGAAAAGAACCGGGAAGCTTTGAAACTGAAAACTTGAAACTTGAAAAGCTTTGGATTTGCAGAGATGATCTTCAAAACTTTGATTACTGATTGCTTGCTTAAACTTAGATTTGCTGCTGGTTTCTTGCTTGTTGATTTGAAATTGTTATGGGCTTTTTGAAAAATGTTTTTTTTCAGGTTGCATTTTGAAATTGAACTTTGTTTTGATAGGAGGTTACAGGCTTCAACTAATGGCTTCAGGCATTTGATCTTGAGAAAATCATAGGACTTTGGCTTCAGTTTGTTCTAGAGGAGATGATTCAGGTTTAATGATTTCTCTGGTTTGTATTTATTTTAAAGGAGATGAATTACAAACTTTGAGCATAAAGGTTTTCAGGCTTGAATGACAGGGTTTTGATTTCTGGAAAGATGCTTTTACACTTGAATTTGATTTCAGATTTGAAGATGTTTGCATTGTATAAGTTTGAACTGAGAAATGGTTTCAGATTTGAGAAGGGTTTCAGATTTTGTTATCTTAAGGAATGAATTGAGAAAAAATGAATTGAAGCAAGAAGGTATGTGTTTATATAAGCTAATTTAGATATTGTTAAAAAATTAAATAAAATAAAATAAATGATGACACTTGTCTCTTACCTTAATTAATTGCTTAACACATGTTACATCTCTCTTGATTTAATTACACTTGTAATTACTTTTTTTTAAATGATTTTTAAAAGCTTTTATACATGATTTCCTAATTAATAAATAACTTTCTAAATTAATAAATGCTTTTATGATTTTAAATAAATAAAACTTTTAAAAGAAAATAAAAACCAACATATTTTTAATAAAATCATATATAGTATATCTAATCCATTTTAAAATGACAATATAAAACTTTTGTATTTATTTGCTATTAAATAAATATTTTTCCAAATTTATATAAATAAATTTTCTTTAAAGAAAATAATATAAAACAATCTTATTTTAAATAAAAACTTTATCCATATTTTATATCCAAAATATTTTTAAGATATATATCTTTTAAATTCAAAATTCAAATTCAATTTAAAATCCAATTTAAAATCAAGTCAAATAATTATAGATATTAATTTTAAACAAACATTATTAATTGTAAATAATTTTCCTATTTAAAATCAATTTAAATACACACATATATATACACACGCATTTAAACAACACTTATTAAATTAGAAAATAATAAGTCTATTTAAAATCTATTTATAAAATTACACAATTTAGATTTGTAAATATTATTCCATTTAAAAATCTATTTATAACTATATAAAAAACATCACATTATATTTATTGTTGTTTGAAATTAACAAATTTTACCAATATTAATTAAGTAATTAAGAGATTATCACATTTTAAATCCTTGAAATTCCGGGATATCGCATATAATCTCTATTTATTTAAATAATTAATATAAAGATTTGGTTTGTGTGTATATATGTAATAAATAAGTATCAAATATACATATATACATTTTATGTGTAGATGTAATATATGAATGTGTACATATTTTAATACGTCTGTATATAAGTGTTGAGATTTATACTTCAATAGACACACTTGCCCATTTATGTACGTATTTGTTGTCTATTATCAATTTATTAATATATATATATATATGGATGTATGTATGTGTGTGTATATATTTTTGTGTGTATCTGTATATATATAGACACACAATTATATTTATATATATGTAACATACATACGTATATATATAAATTTTAATATGTTTGTTGTTTCAAATAATTCAAATTAATATTTAAAATTATCATATGTAAATTTAAATTTAAATCAGATCTAAAGCTAAAATATTAGCGATTACAAATTTGAAACTCAAAAGATTATATTTTAATAACAAAAGTGTGCATATTCATACGTACATACATACACAAATATATATATATATATAATATTTTTATTCGAATATATATACATATACATATATATGTATGTATGTGTTACGGAAATTAAAATTTCACCTATAAAATATTAATTTACAAATAAAAATAGAAATATATTTGAAAAAAATATTTTTTCACTAAAATCATTTTCAATATTTTTTATAATCCATATGGATTTAACAATCAATTTTTTATTTAAGTCCGTATGGGTTGTGTGAAAAAAAGATTTTTTAAACTATAGTTTTTGTATGAAATAATTTACAATACGCACATACATAGATATTGATTTAAAGAAATTAAACATATATATATATATATATATAATTCAGATTTAATGTATTATAAAAAATTTAATACACGTGTGTAGTTAAATGAATGAAATTAACAAGTTACTATGCATGTAATAAATCTACATATGTTTGCTAATTATAAAATCTAAACATTTAATTTAAAATTATTTTAAAATATTTTAATTTTTCAATATATATATATATATATGTATGTATGTATGTATGTATGTATGTATGTATGTGTGTATGTGTGTGTAATGGTCGAAAATAATTTTAGAAATTATGCATATGCAAAAAATTGGTTTTTTTTATTTAGTATGTGAATATTTATACATAAATAACAAAAAATACTTATATGAATTCATGATAAGATAATATTATAAACTATACATATAGACTAATGTAAATAAATATGGATATAATGTAATAAATAATTCAGATATGACCAACATAGTAGCCTGAATAACCACCTTGAATGTTGAATCTAAAATTCGTTAGATTGAATCCTTGCTTTTCTAGAAACGCAGCTAGCTGAAGATGTGTAATATCCATCATTCCGAGGCCTAAAACTAAGCGCTACTAATAATGCAATCATCAATAGTATTATTTTCCGGTGATAAAATGAGATTGGTTAATAGTATCATTAACATCAAAGCATAGCAATATGAAATTTTTCAAAACATATTTCATTAATTAATTTCCATATTCATTACATATTTCCTAAACATTGCCCAGGTTTAGATAAAATATAATTATTACAGAATACTCTAAGAGTGACATATGAAGATGCCCCCTAGTTTATCAGAGTTTACTACTAGACAGGTACAACTTTTGCTATTACATACATTTAAAAAAATGATAACATAACAGATATAAATAAACTCCTATATGACTAGCTCTGCTTCCTACACATAATCGAAAGCTTAATTCATCAAACCTGAAAACCTTACTCTCGAACTACTCAATTGAGTACTGTAACATTGCGACTTTTCGACGCTTGAAAAACCGACATCAATACGTCCACGGTATCTACTACGAGCAATCAAATGCCCGAAAAACCGTACCGTTATGGTTAAAGAAGAAGAAAAAGATAGAAGAAGAAAGAAAAAGATAGAACAGAACAGAAAGAAACAACAGAACAATATCAGAATCTCACAATCGCACCGGAACAACATATAATAGATAAATGAATAATCTTTAAACAAAAGAATTATATCAGTTATTACATTACATCATATTTCATTATATTACATCATCAGAGTGCACAACAACAAACAACAACAAACAGCGGAAAAGAAATATTATATACTAGTGAATACGCCATGCCATCCAGCTTGCCTCCAGCAACTCCTGAATTCCAGAATATCTTGATAAACCTGACTCTTGACTGCCCGTGTGGAAATTGGTGGAAACCCAGAGTTTAGGGAGGAAAACAATAAACTCCGAGTCAGTTAGATGACTGGTGTGAGAACTAAAACAGTTTATTCTTAAAACAAAGTATAAGATAATTTTAAAAAAGATTCGTAATGCTTTTTAGAAAATGAGACTACTATAAGGCCTCCCGCACACACACACAATGCAAATGCAGAATCGGAGGAGATTTCTCCTTATGCTAGTCAAAGATGCTTGATACGCATTAAAAATAAACATTTGATATTATTGCTAGTGCATAGTGTAGGAAAAATCATTTTGAAAGTAAAGATATAAATCTTAGCCAACATACGACCATTATCGTATGCCTACTATAGCTACCATCTAAACAGTGGTGACCACCATAAGTAAATGGCAGGTTATACAACTAAAACCGTACAAGGTGCGTATTGAAGTTTGGATTTCCAACAAATGGTCAGGCCAAGGAACTTCCCATTGCCACATGGGTATGCCTCTGGAAAGACGACCCGAGAACCTAACGTTACGGTTAGATCTCTGCCAACACAAGGCCGAGTTACCCGTCAAACTGGGTAACTACTACATGAATATGTTATTCCTCGATCGTAACCGATCTATATCCGAGGATCCTCGATTCCAACAACCACAAAGCAATAAATTTGCAGCAACAACATAGGTTAAGTATTTAGGCTCCATACCATGATACCACCTTTATCCAGAAGGAATGACATACACTAAAGAGGCGCTACCCCCTAATAACCTTGCCGCATCCTTCCTGTTTTGACCATTTCCGGGGTGTGAGGTCCGACGAAGTCTCGTTCACAAAACCACGCTTTATACAAAAGCTGTGCTTTGATCATCAAATGCTCAAAAGCACTTCGTATGCCACATCACCAATTTGGGAATGTATCACTAGTAACCATCAACTACATAACCTCCAAGGGTGTTAAGCTAAGAGAATAAATTCTCCGCCACCAATGGAAATATATTTGATAGAAACCAGCTTTACATCTCAAATTGTAATGTCAGACACACATCCATACAAGTCCGTTTCGGGATCGAACGGAACCGAAGGCACTTACAAAGAAGCCCTTGCAATCCGGATATTCACTAATCACGACCGGACTTCCCATCACAAAGGGTAATAAATTTCTATATCGGAGATCAGCCGATGCAGAAATATTCGACGGTAATCCTTCCGTTTTCACAAATATCCGGTCTTCAACATCGGTCATCAAATGCAATACATAACGACGTATCACATATTCGGAATGGGTTATACGACCCCAAGGTCCTTTCCCGGCTAACCCGAATAGTGAGCGCTTATTTTAAAAATAAGTATGGCATTCAAATTCAAGCAAATCACAACAAATACCCATTTAAAGGTAAATATTGATAGTCGGTTATTTAACTATCAATAGGCATGCTCAACATCACCAGATTCCAAATAATTTCCCAAATTGTTTATTTTCCAAAAATGTCTTTACTAGATATATAATTTCCACACTTCAATATTTGAAAACAAATTTCAAATCACTTTTCACCTTTACAACTTTTGAAAACAAATTTCAAACATTTTCCTTACGCGGAAATATTTTCATTTCAAAATGATTCATTTAAACCAATTAAATAAATCCTTACCGATTTACTATATTTACGTTCCGAATTCGTAAATTTATTCCCACACTTCAAAATAAATCAACGTTTATGTTTTAAACAAATTTCCCTTTCTTTTATAAATTCCATAGTGAATTTACAATTCCAAAATATATATGAATATACGATTTCCAAATCGATTTCTAATATTCATTTTCAATTTATCTTTAAAAGATAAAATCTCAAAATATTCACTTCACATTGGAAAACATTTCCATACTTATTTAATAATAAGTAATTCACAAATCTATTTATTTTCAACATTTGGAAAATATTCGATATACTTAAATCACAGTTAAGTATAGATTTCATTCTTTAAGGAAAACATCATTTCAAACACATTTATTTGGGTCAAAACGAATGTTGCGTAAAACATTGTTACAACGACCCAAAATCACTAGTATAGAGATTCGAAATTAAAATAGATATATAAATCCCAATACTATACAAAATATTTCCTTTCGGAAATCATTTACTATAACAACAGTGTTATAGTCTACCATTTCCTTCTATTTATCAAAAACGTCTATTTCAACAATGAATGTTGAAACCTACGGTTTCGATAGTTAATACATTTTAAAACATCTTTTAAAACAATTAACTTCATTTTAAAATTTCACTTCTCCAAATCATACCCGTTTTATTCAATAATATACTCACTGTCCAAAATCGTGAATATACCTTATTTACCCAATTCAGTATTTCTACGCTTTTATCAAAAGATTATCCACTGTCCAAAATCGTGGATATACATCGTTTATCAAATTCAACACTTCCACATATTTAATTAAAGGATTTTCCACAGTCCAAAATCGTGGAAATAATTCCTTTAATAATTTCTATGTTTACTTATCAAATTTATTTGATTACGGATTTATAAAACAACGTTTACAAATTCCATTTCTATTTCATAACTACTTCGATTTATAAATCTCCTTTAATAATCAATTCTATTTATATTTTGTTTACATGTCGAATCCAATTTATAAGTAAATTACTTATAATCCATTTATTCACAAATCCATTCTTTTATGTCATCTTTAATTTATAAATCTAAAATTCTTATTTAATTATAAAACTAGGTACAACTTTATTTTTAACACTAATAAAAGCTCGTTTTATAATTCCAATATCTTTAACTTATAAAATATCAGTTTTGTTAATCTTTTATATAAACCGTTTATAATAATTCAAAATTCCCAATTTAAACCATTTTATAAATTTATCAACTATTTATTTCAAAAATCATGCTTTGATTATATTTCACAAAAATCCTAATTTTTATAACATTAAAATTTATAACGTTTTAATTATTTAAAATGAATCAATTCGAAAATTTAATAAACGTATAATTTCAAAAATCACTTTAAAATTCCCTTAAAAATCAAAATCATTATTTTAACATTTTTAAAACTCCAAAAATGGGTCTGATGCTGCAACACACCAAATAGTCAAACACGACATCCAAAGGCATCATATATCAGTATATGACAATCAACACATATCACAATATCTGTAATCAAATAAATACCGGTGAGGAATCCAGTTGGATCCCTCCAACCTGTTTCCCTGCGTCCAAAGATGTTAGCACAATACCAATTCCGTTCCAATACGGAATATCGCGGTATATGGGATTTATAAAATATTATCCGCTATTATGCGGCGCAATAGGGTCTCGTCCGCTATATAATGCGGGAAAATCAACTCCAAGTACATACATAATACCAATTTCACTTTGCAGTGAAATATTCATGGTATATGTTTTTAATAAATAACCTCCGCTTACTAACGACGTATAATGTCTATTTAAATCATCAAAAGATAATAATTTATCATCCAGGCATACAATCAACAATTTTAAATCTAACTATTTAAAATTTAAATCGAAACAATTCGATTGAGTGAGAAGTTCTCACTTCGCTTTCAATTCAGTTCCGTGTTTTATTTCGAATAAAATTAAACGCGCGTTTAATTTTACCCGAAATTATCACTAGCTCAAAAAGACTCCAATCTAGTTTCATTGCGTAGTGCTCGTCAAAACGAAGCCAACGCAATTCGTTTTGTACGTTTTCGGCCTCGTATGAAAAAGATATGCATTTTTAAAGTTACACGAATTAAAATATAACTAAATTAACAATTCTTTTATTATTATTTTTACAACCTTCAATCTTTGCCGTGCAATCCAATCTTAACAAATCAGGGCCGTGTATTACTTCTTCCATCTCCCAGTTATTCACGTTCGAACGCGTGAAGATGAGCCCACTTGCCGTCATCATGCCCTAAATTACGCAACCTCTCCGATCAACTAGCTGACGATCAAGCAGTGCCATCGCGTGCGCCTCCACGAGCTCGACCTTCGGCCGTGATATAGGCGAGCTCGGTCATGATGTTGCCTGGAAAATCATGCCCAAAACGCACGCGAATGCGGGCCATAATCTCCTCCAAACGACGACGATCGCCAGATCCACCGTTGGATTTACTCGTCTCAACGAGATCTACAACTTTGTAGTTGAGAACATTTAATAATTGTTAACAGATTTGAAGAAAATTGAGGGAGAAGATTAGTAGTTTTTGGCCATTGATAGTATAGCCGGCGGCTGAATCAATAAAACCCTAGGGTTGATATTCTTTTGCAAAATGAAGATAATATCGTGCTTATATAGAAATTCTGACGAACACTATTCATTCCGGATTTTCCGAACTCCAAATCTTGCACGGTGACCGGCGTTTCTAGGGTTTATCCCACATTCCGGACACAATGGAATAGGTTTCAGAAGCTAATTCGATCATCTGTGCGAGTTACTGAAATAAACGATCAAATTTAAATTAAATCGATTTAAACTAATTTCTATGCGTTTTGGCTTGCCCCGGACAAACGGTAAATCTTTGACACGAAATTTGAAACCATACAATAATATCACATTACAGATCCGATGAAACTTGTTTCATCGAAATCCGAGACTGCTTGAAAAATGGCCATTTTAACTCGTCAATTAAATATTAAAATATTCAATTTTCACAAATTAACTTTAAATTCAATTTTAAAAGTTCTATAACCTCATTCTAACTCCAATATGATATAATAAAATTCTACAAATCATTTTTAATCATATTTAACCCAATTTTCAATTATTTACGTAATTTCAACTATTAAATTATCGATTTAATTATCCAATTAAATTCAAATATTCGAAATAAAATTTATTCGACTGTTTAATTTCTCTTATTAATTTAAAATCAATTAAATATACAATTTTTAATTGACAGAAATTCTGGGTCGTTACAAACTTCCCCCCTTAAAAGAATTTCGTCCTGAATTTACCTAGTGAGAAAACGTTACATATTCTATTAACTTTCCAAGACAAACCGTTCAATTTAGATTTCAAATCTCTTAAGTGTTTAACTTTTCCAAAATTCATAGTTAAACTTCTTACAAAATCTTCACTAAGTTTCCAAATCCAAACTTAGTTTTCAAAAATTTCCCAATTTTCTCAAATATATTCTAACGCCTTAAATTTTCGGAAAAATTCGCCAGAGTCTCCTTTGCGCGGCTCGATTCGAAAAAAAATGATGGTATATATATCACAAATATACATCTCATCAAGTGATGAGGCATCCCGCAGGGAAAAAAGTGTAAAAGTACGATATTTAATCCGAGATATGTACCTTATTTATTATTAGCGAGCGTATACGGCTAATATAGCGCGAAAACGAGCTCCAAATGCGAAGCAAGCGCAATCTGCACCTACTAAACACTCAACAAACTAATGAGAAACATGTATATATGAAAATAATATCAATATACAACATATATCTACATATGCTAACATAGCAAATGCAACAAAAGCAATAAATGCAACTACCAAACAACTATCATCCAACAAATCCATATCAAATCAATATACATTCACTTCTCATTATTATTCAATGAATTGGTTTTCCAATTTAAATCACATTTGATTCATTAACATTGGAATTTTACTAACATTCATTTGTTCCTTTTTCAATTAGTATACATTCACTAATTTATTCACATTAATTCACTTTCAATCCAAATTAAATCCAATTCTATTCAAATTTATTTACTTCCAATTTGGATTCAATCACACATCTTTCAATTTCTATCCATTCAATTGCATATGAACTTTTATTAAATCAATTAACAATAATCTAACAACCAATGTACATCCAATACAACCAAATATATTTACTTCTCTTACATTCATTCAATTTGGTTTTAACACTTTTAATTCCAATTGGTTTATATTAAATTGATTTTCATTCAATTATTCAACTTCCAATAACATTAGCTTTTAATGAATTAACACTTACATTCATTATTTCACATCAATTATTTACATTTAATTGATTAACATTCAATCCATTTATCAATTCAATTGCTAATTCGTTTAACAACTTAAAGTTGAATTTCATTTATATAACTCAATTTCACATTCATTTAATTCACTTGATTATTTTACTTCGATACCAAAATCAACTTTATTCAACTTCACTTAAGTTATATTCTCTTTCAAACACCATTTGTTTAATTTAACTTAAATTTCCACTTATAAATTCAATTCAGATTCCAATTCTATTTAACTTTTTACCAAAGCTAAATTTTCATCACTTATTCAAATTCAGATTTATTTTGCTTAACAAATTGTTTAACCATTTTAATAATTGGTTTCACTTACATTTTCTCATTTTATAAGTTATACAACTTATATTCAACAATTACCACTTGGAATTTTATTGATTCACTTATACTTCCTTTAATTTAACTCCATCCTTTAAGTTAAATTTATTCTATCAAAACTCAAATTGTATAAGTTATCAACTCATTTATCATTCCCATAAATATTTTAAATAGGATTCCAGAGTCCTTTCAATCTTTCAAAACCATTTTTTTGAAATCAATTCAAATTACCTTTTGAATTTCCAAAACCAAATCCAAATTTTCCAAACAACTTCCATATAAAACAATTTGGCAGCAATCCCTCTTTTGGAAACTCGAAAATGAACACCTATGATGTCGCGATCATCATTGGAATTATTTTCCAGCGACCGAAAAGAGTTTAGAGCTTTAATTTCTCCAAAACAATTTTCCAAAATATCAAATCCTTTCAAAACACTTCTCTGGAATTTTATTTTTAGATTATAAATCACATTTATAAATCTTTTACTTACATAATTTCACTTCTTATATATAAGATTATTTCAAATGTGTAAATAATTTTAATTATAACTTCCATACTTGTAATTCTCGCTTATAAAATTTATTTTTTTACAATATGTTTCATTTAACGTATTCAAACAACTTTTATTAACTTGCATATATCTTATATTTTCAACAACCATACAATCAATTCATATACACTTTAATAATTCTGAAAAATTATTCATTTATATATAAAATAAAATCAAGGTAAAATTATTTCAATTACCCTATTTAAAACAATATCGTGTCGAATTTGTTCTGTACAAGTGTTTAAAGATCCCTATCGATAAAGTTGTACAGACTATACCGACCAGAATCCATATACCACTCAACAAACCAATCATCACAATATAAAATAATTTTATATTCACTAACAAATACGCGCTCATATCTATTATTACACTCACACTCATTCTGGAGTACTACTGACTCTATCTCTAATGAGTAATACCCAACAGAGCCATGGTTGTCGCTTAACCATATGCTCTGATACCAAATGTAACGTTGCGACTTTTCGACGCTCGAAAAACCAACATCAATACGTCCACTGTATCAACTACCGAGCAATCGAATGCCCGAAAAACCGTCCCGTTATGGTTAAAGAAGAAGAAAAAGATAGAAGAAGAAAGAAAAAGATGGAACGGAACAGAAAGAAACAACAGAATAATATCAGATTCTCACAATCGCAGCGGAACAACATATAATAGATAAATAAATAATCTTTAAACAAAAGAATTATATCAGTTATTACATTACATCATATTTCATTACATTACATCATCAGAGTGTACAACAACAAACAACAACAAACAGCGGAAAAGAAATACTATATACTAGTGAATACGCCATGTCATCCAGCTTGCCTCCAGCAACTCCTGAATTCCAGGATATCCTGATAAACCTGACTCTTGACTGCCCGTGTGGAAATTGGTGGGCACCCAGAGTTTAGGGAGGAAAACAATAAACTCCGAGTTAGTCATGTGACTGGTGTGAGAACTAAAACAGTTTATTCTTAAAACAAAGTACAGGATAATTTTAAAATAGATTCGCAATGCTTTTTAGAAAACGAGAGTACCATAAGGCCTCCCGCACACACACACAATGCAAATGCAGAATCGGAGGAGATTTCTCTTTATGCTAGTCAAAGATGCTTGATACGCATTAAAAATAAACATTTGATATTATTACTAGTGGATAGTGTAGGAAAAATCATTTTGAAAGTAAAGATATAAATCTTAGCCAACATACGACCATTATCGTATGTCTACTATAGCTACCATCTAAACAGTGGTGACCACCATAAGTAAATGGCAGGTTCTACAACTAAAACCGTACAAGGTGCGTATTGAAGTTTGGATTTCCAACAAATGGTCAGGCCAAGGAACTTCCCATTGCCACATGGATGCGCCTCAGGAAAGACGACCCAAGAACCTAACGTTACGGTTAGATCTCTGCCAACACAAGGCCGGGTTACCCGTCAAACTAGGTAACTACTACACGAATAAGTCATTACCCGATCGTAACCGATCTATATCTGAGGATCCTCGATTCCAACAACCACAAAGCAATAAATTTGCAGCAACAACATAGGTTAAGTATCTGGGCTCCATACCATGATACCACCTCTATCCAGAAGGAATGACATACACTAAAGGGGCGCTACCCCCTAATAACCTTGCCGCATCCTTCCTGTTTTGACCATTTCCGGGGTGTGAGGTCCGACGAAGTCTCGTCCACAAAGCCACGCTTTATACAAAAGCTGTGCTTTGATCATCAAATGCTCAAAAGCACTTCGTATGCCACATCGCCAATTTGGGAATGTATCACTAGTAACCATCAACTACAAAACCTCTAAGGGTGTTAAGCTAAGAGAATAAATTCTCCGCCACCAACGGAGATATATTTGATAGAAACCAGCTTTACATCTCAAATTGAAACGTCAGACACACATCCATACAAGTCCGTTTAGGGATCGAAAGGAAGCGAAGGCATTTACAAAGAAGCCCTTGCAATCCGGATATTCACTAATCACGACCGGACTTCCCATCATAAAGGGTAATAAACTTCTATATCGGAGATCAGCCGATGCAGAAAAATTCGACGGTAATCCTTCCGTTTTCACATATATCCGGTCTTCAACACCGGTCATCAAATGCAATCCATAACGACGTATCACATATTCGGAATAGGTTATACGACCCCAAGGTCCTTTCCCGGCTAACCCGAATAGTGAGCGCTTATTTTAAAAATAAGTGTGGCATTCAAATTCAAGAAAATCACAACAAATACCCATTTAAAAGTAAATATTGATAGTGGGTTATTTAACTATCAATAGGCATGCTCAACATCACCAGATTCCAAATAATTTCCCAAATTGTTTATTTTCCAAAAATATCTTTACTAGATATATAATTTCCACACTTCAACATTTGAAAACAAATTTCAAATCACTTTTCACCTTTAAAACTTTTGATAACAAATTTCAAACATTTTCCTTACGCGGAAATACTTTCATTTCAAAATGGTTCATTTAAACCAATTAAATAAATCCTTACCGATTTACTTTATATTTACGTTCCAAATCCGTAAATTTATTCCACACTTCAAAAATAAATCAACGTTTATTTTTTAAACAAATTTCACTTTCTTTTATAAATTCCATAGTGAATTTACAATTCCAAAATATCTTTTAATATACCATTTCCAAATCGATTTCTAATATTCATTTTCAATTTATCTTTAAAAGATAAAATCTCAAAATATTCACTTCACATTGGAAAACATTTCCATACTTATTTGATAATAAGTAATTCACAAATCTATTTATTTTCAATATTTGGAAAATATTCGATATACTTAAATCACAGTTAAGTATAGATTTCATTCTTTAAGGAAAACATCATTTCAAACACATTTATTTGGGTCAAAACGAATGTTGCGTAAAACATCGTTACGACGACCCAAAATCACTAGTATAGGGATTCGAAATTAAAATAGATATATAAATCCCAATACTATACAAAATATTTCCTTTCGGAGATCATTTACTATAACAACAGTGTTATAGTCTACCATTTCCGTCTTTTTCTCGAAAACGTCTATTTCAACAATGAATGTTGAAACCTACGTTTCGATAGTTAATACATTTTAAAACATCTTTTAAAATAATTAACTTCATTTTAAAATTTCACTTCTCCAAATCATACCCGTTTTATTCAATAATATATTCATTGTCCAAAATCGTGAATATACCTTATTTACCCAATTCAGTATTTCTACACTTTTATCAAAAGATTATCCACTGTCCAAAATCGTGGATGTACATCGTTTACCAAATTCAACACTTCCACATATTTAATTAAAGGATTTTCCACAGTCCAAAATCGTGGATATAATTCCTTTAATAGTTTCTATGTTTACTTATCAAATTTATTTGATTACGGATTTAAAAAACAACATTTATAAATTCCATTTCTATTTCATAACTACTTCGATTATAAATCTCCTTTAATAACCAATTCTATTTATATTTTGTTTACATGTCGAATCCAACTTATAAGTAAATTACTTATAATCCATTTATTCACAAATCCATTCTTTTATATCATCATTAATTTATAAATCTAAAATCCTTATTTAATTATAAAACTAGGTACAACTTTATTTTTAACACTTACAAAAGCTCGTTTTATAATTCCAATATCTTTAACTTATAAAATATCAATTTTATAAATCTTTTATATAAACCGTTTATAATAATTCAAAATTCCCAATTTAAACCATTTTATAAATTTATCAACTATTTATTTCAAAAATCATACTTTGGTTATATTTCACAAAAATCCTAATTTTTATAACATAAAAATTTATAACGTTTTAATTATTTAAAATGAATCAATTCGAAAATTTAATAAACGTACAATTTCAAAAATCACTTTAAAAATCCCTTAAAAATCAAAATCAATATTTTAACATTTTAGAACTCCAAAAATGGGTCTGATGATGCAACACACCAAATAGTCAAACACGACATCCAAAGACATCATATATCAGTATATGACAATCAATAAATATCACAATATCTGTAATCAAAAAAATACTGGTGAGGAATCCAGTTGGATCCCTCCAACCTGTTTCCCTACATCCAAAGATGTTATCACAATACCAATTCCGTTCCAATATGGAATATCGCGGTATATGGGATTTATAAAATATTATATGCTATTATGCGGCGCAATAGGGTCTCATCCGCTATATAATGCAGGAAAATCAACTCCAAGAACATATATAATACCAATTTCACTTTGTAGTGAAATATTCGCGGTATATGTTTTAAATAAATAACCTCCGCTTATTAATGGCGTATAATGTCTATTTCAATCATCAATAGATAATAATTTATCATCCAGTCATACAATCAATAATTTTAAATCTAACTATTTAAAATTTAAATCGAAACAATTCGATTGAGTGAGAAGTTCTCACCTCGCTTTCAATCCAGTTCCGCGTTTTATTTCGAATAAAATTAAACGCGCGTTTAATTTTACCCGAAATTATCACTAGCTCCAAACGACTCCAATCTAGTTTCATTGCGTAGTGCTCGTCAAAACGAAGCCAACGCAATTCGTTTCGTGCGTTTTCGGCCTCGTATGAAAAAGATATGCATTTTTAAAGTTACACGAATTAAAATATAACTAAATTAACAGTTCTTTTATTATTATTTTTACAACCTTCAATCTTTGCCGTGCATTCAAATCTTAACACATCAGGGCCGTGTATTACTTCTTCTATCTCCCAGTTATTCACGTTCGAACGCGTGAAGATGAACCCACTTGCCGTCATCATGCCCTAAATTACGCAACCTCTCCGATCAACTAGCCGACGATCAAGCAGTGCCATCGCGTGCGCCTCCACGAGCTCAACCTTCGGCTGTGATATAGGCGAGCTCGATCATGATGTCGCCTGGAAAATCATGCCCAAAACGCACGCGAACGCGGGCCAAAATCTCCTCCAAACGACGACGATTCGCCAGATCCACCGTTGGATTTACTCGTCTCAACGAGATCTACAACTTTGTAGTTGAGAACATTTAATAATTGTTAACGGATTTGAAGAAAATTGATGGAGAAGATTAGTAGTTTTCGGTCATTGATAGTATAGCTGGCGGCTGAAGCAATAAAACCCTAGGGTTGATATTCTTTTGCAAAATGAAGATAATATCGTGCTTATATAGAAATTCTGACGAACACTATTCATTCCGGATTTTTCGAACTCCAAATCTCGCGCGGTGATCGGCGTTTCTAGGGTTTATCCCGCGTTTCGGACACAATAGAATAGGTTTCGAAAGCTAATTCGACCATCTGTGCGAGTTACGGAAATAAACGATCAAATTTAAATTAAATCGATTTAAACTAATTTCTATGCGTTTTGGCTTGCCTCGGACAAACGGTAAATCCGATTGATACGAAATTTGAAATCATACCATAATATCACATTACGGATCCGATGAAACTGGTTTCGGCGAAATCCGAGACTGTTTGAAAAATGGCCATTTTAACTCGTCAATTAAATATTAAAATATTCAATTTTCACAAATTAACTTTAAATTCAATTTTAAAGGTTCTATAACCTCATTCTAACTCCAATATGATATAATAAAATTCTACAAATCATTTTTAATCATATTTAACCCAATTTTCAATTCTTTACATAAGTTCAACTATTAAATTATCGATTTAATTATCCAATTAAATTCAAACATTCGAAATAAAATTTATTCGACTGTCTAATTTCACTTATTAATATTTAAAATCAATTAAATATATAATTTTTAATTGACAGAAATTCTGGGTCGTTACAAGTACCCAAGAGTTTAAGGGGAAAAAACAGAGACTTTAGGTCAGATAAAATGTCTGGTGTGAGTAATAATATGCCATCTTGGTTAATAGATATCTAGTGAGAGCACACCATTGAGCAGAATATGGTTTCTCCTTGCTAGTATCCTCAAAATATATCTTTTATAAATCAAGCACCAACAACCACAATGGCTAAACAAGATAATACAAACAATCATATGCATGCATGCAACTTGGTAATCATGACCACTCTGTCTAAATAAATGGACTACCTATCCCACATTCTCGGGGTAACTACAAACTTACATGGCTGACTCGGGCCTAACAGATATATATCAAATTCTCTAACTTACCGGTGGAAGAAAACTAGATGGTTTGTCCGAAATTGACTATTCCTGAGGTCACTCTGATCTTAATAGTTTTGAAGGCTAACCAATGACCTACTTTATCTTTGTGCATTCCTTTCTATGTGTAAACCTACTTTTGGTCTTACATTTGATGAAGCGGTATGTATTGGAATTGTGGACTAATATCAGCCCAATAGCTAAAGTATAAGGTGCGACCTTACACTAGTCCTATCTGGTTTTCTAACCTCTAAGTCAATTCATCGTATCACAATTTATCTAAAGGTGATAAGAACTGTAATCTCTTTAGTAAAATCTTGGGCTAAATACCCTTTTTATTTTCCTTGAAAATGTAAGTTTTATAATTGATTTAACCCTTGAAGTCATACTTAACATAAGAAAACTATAGCCCTTTACTTTATCCAAAATATTATGCCAAGATATAAATGCGTTTTAAAGTAATATTGATGAAGTTCGAAATCTCTTAGAGGTTGTTGCACCTCAAAACCTTAGGGTATGAAGCTATATATAATAAAACCATTGAATTGATAAAGTGCGGCATCAATACCGCCTATATAGGTTATTGCATCCCATCTATGTTGAAATCATGTTAAAGCATCCGATTTAAAAAACACAAGGCTATAAGATAAAAATCATTTATGTCGCATATCATAAATGAATATAGATTGCCACTATAAGCGATATAATTATGGGCTTGCATAGTATAAAACTTTAAAACATAGAAATATGGGAACATCGAAATTAACGATTATAAAATCAATGTCGAAAATAGCCTATAGAGGCATCATAACCAAAACGCAGTGGCATAAGAAACAAGCGGTATCATTGCCTCTTTATAATCAGTGTTTAAATTCATATATGCGATATCAACGCCATAACATAGCTTATGTCAAAAAAATGCTTATAGTAGCATTGCTGCCTTATGGAGTTGTTATTAGTATAGAAAGTACATAGCATCATGGAAATTTTTATACACTTGTGGCATTATCAATGTCACAATAAAACATGCGGTATAAAGCTGACGGAATAGAATATATGTGGTATTACCAACGTCACATGCATCAATGTCAGCATTGATATATAAGCTCCAACTTTAGTGGAATCATTGTATACCAACGAGGTTGATATCATATGTTTTCCTACAAGTTAATAACGACATGTGGCATAGATGGACTATGACATTGATTAATAGTGCAAGGCAATATCGTAATTAACATAAAAACTATTTTATTTCTTTAAAAAGCAATATTTTTCCACCAACTCCAATTCTTTATCAAAATCTTATTGGATAATATATTGCGTTACTAAATCCATTTCGAAAAAATGCTATAGATTAGATTTGTCATTCTCAAAATAATTAGCAAATCATATAATTTGTATTAATATTTTAATAGAATCTTTAAGCTTTTCTAGCCTAATAAATTCATAATAATTCATAAACACTTGGGAAAAATCCCAAAAAACCACAACAAATCAAATTTATAATATTTTTAACATAAAAAATTTTGAGGCCAAAAAATTATTTAATTATTTTAAATAATTAAAACTGGAAATAAATCAATATCCTCATTTAGAAAATTCATGAAATATTCATACTTTCTCAGAAAATTATGAAATTAAAAATTCACTTCTAGAATAATGTTGCTAATATCATATCAAAATTTCAAGTCATCTAGGTATCGTATGATAGGTTTTCGTACTTAAACCTAGTAATCAATTTCATAAATAAATCCAATAAATCATCGTAAAGCATATAATCATCAAACATTCACATCACGACATAATAACACATATAAATTCAAAATTCAATCATAAAACTGAAATTAAATAGGAAAACTTGATATGATTTATCATTATTCACCTTGTTTGGATAATGAGATTGAGAATTAAGCATTGATTAGATTCCCCTTAGCTTTGCCCTTGATTTCTTAAGCTTTTCTCTTCTTTGTTTTCTTAGCAATGGCCCGTCTTAACTTGTTTAATTCATTTGCATGGAATGAGGATAATGAGAGAATAAGGGTTTATGTTAGGCAATGAAGATCTATTCCTACTTTAGCACTTCCATTACTCCTCTTTTCATTATATGGTGTAATTAATCTCATTGACCATTTAATTTAGGGAGACCTATCTAATTATCAATCTCATTCTCATTATCTCAATATAATATTTCATTTAATTTATCTAATTAAATTTTCTAAATAATGTTAATCGAAATTAGGGTGTTATAGATTTCCCTCCTTCTAAATTTTCTAAATAATGTTAATCGAAATTAGGGGTGTTATAGATACGACTATAATAACCATATAAACACAGAGATAAAATATACCATCAAAACAAATCAGGATAAGTATCTCTAATCCTATCCTTTGTCTCCCAAGTGTAGTCTCTCTCGTTGTCACTCCACTAGACTTCACTAATTTGACTGTCTTGTTCCATAACTTCTACTCATCCCTAGCCACAATACAAATGGGTTGCCTAATTATAGTCGTATGCGGTTCCATTACTAAATTTTCCAATGCAGTCGGAGTGATAGTAATCTTTTGGATCACGAACACACTTCTTGAGATGAGAAATATAAAAACATTGTAGACTCCCACCAAACTACTCGGTAACTCTATCCTTTAAGCAAGTTTCCCAACCCTTTCTATAATAGCAAATGGTCCAACAAATCTAGTGTCAATTTTTCCGACTTTCCTAATCTTACTACAACCTTCATCGACGATACTTTGACCAAAGAAAAGGATAACCAACTGTTAATTCTAAATCTTTCGATCTCTTATCAGCATAACTCTTCTGCCTTGAGCTTCCTTCATCCTTACTTGGATTAACCCAGTCTTTTCTGTGGGTTCTCATACCATATTTAGGGGAGGAATTAATCTATCTCCGGTCTCTACCCAACTTACGAGTTATTTACATGGCATTCCATATAAAACTTCACAAGGTGTCATTTTTATACTAATCTGATAACTATTGTTATAGGAAAAGTCAACTAAGTGTAGGTCTTCTCATGATCCTCCAAAATCTAGCATACAAGCCCTTAATAAATCTTTGAGAAATTTTTTAACTCTTTCCGTTTGCCCATTTGTCTGCAGATGAAATGTGGTACTCACCTTGAATTTAGTACCTAACTCCTCTTATAGACTCTTTCAGAACTCGCTAGTGAGTAAAGTATATGTCACTGATCATATTACTAGGAACCTTATGTAGTCTAACAATATTCTTCATAAATAACTTAGCCAAAATGGGTGCCATCATTGTCGACTTAAAGGGAATAAAATGTTCACTTTTGGTCAACCTATCCACTATAACCCACATACTATCATTTCCCATATTCGACCTTGGCAATCCGTCAATGACATCCATGGATAAAGAATCTCATTTCCATACTGGTATATCAAAAGGCTAAAGTAATCAACTTGGCTTTTGATGCTATGCTTTCACTTGCTGGCAGTTTAAGTGTTGCTTTACCCATAAGCCTACATCTCTTTTCATACCTTCCTAGAAGAAACTCCTTTTCATATCTTGATACATCTTAGTTCCTCTAGGATGAATGGTAAAATTTGATAAATGACACTCCATACGTACTTCTTTCCTTAGGTCACCCATATTTGGAACGCATAATCGTCCCTTCTTTCTCAACCATCTATTTTGATCAAGATGAATATCATTCAAGTCACCATTCTCAGGCCCACTGTCGATTCTTCTAATTTGTTCAACTAACAATGGATCGTCTTTTTGCTTAGAAGCAATCTTTTCAATCAAAACTGGTCAAACTTCCGAGCAAGATAACATTTTAGTACACTGACTAGAACTACTAGTCGATCTTAACTGCACACTACAAGTAGACAAGGCTTCCAATATTTTCTGTTAAGTGCATTTGCAACTTTATTTCCTTTCCCTGGTTTGTACTCAAACCAAAATCATAAGCTGCGATGAACTCCAACGACCTCTATTGTCTCACATTCAACTCTTTCTAAGAGAATAAATATCTTAAACACTTGTGATCCATGAACAACTCGTATCTTTCTCCCAAAAGAGAGTGTTTCCATAATTTCAAAGCAAAGATTACTATTGCCAACTCCAAATCATGAGTCGAATAGCAAACTTTAAGCGGTCTAAGCCGTCAAGAAGCATAGGCAACTACTTTACCTCTTTGCATCAACATAGCTCCTAATCTTGTTCTGTGTGCATCATTATACACCACCAAATCTTCATTTCCATTCGGAATAACTAACACAGGTGCATTGGTCAATAAATATTTCAGCTTCAGGAATGCCTTATCACATTTAACGGTCCAAACATACTTCACAACCTTCTTTATTAATTTAGTCTTCGGGGTTGCTATATGAGAGAAATCCTTGATAAATCTCCGATAATATCCAGCTAATCTAAGAAAACCTTTATCTTAGTCACTGTCTTTGGCCTCTTCCAATTATTAATAGCTTCCATCTTAGTTGGATCCACTGACAACCTTTTTCTGAGGCTACACAAACAAGGAGCTTCGCTTCTTACTTCCAAAACTGACACTAAATTTTTGCCTTTAATTAGTGCTGCCTCAACGTCTCAAGTACTATTCTAAGATGAGCCTCATGATCTTGTTGATTCCTAAAATATATCAAGTACTAACATGAACCTACCCAATTGCTCTTGGAAGATTCGGTTCATCAAATCTACAAAGAAAGCAGGTGCATTAGTTAATCCGAATGACATTTCTAACACTTGTAGGAACCATATCTTGTTCGAAACACCATCAAAGGAACACTATCTTTTTCCACCCTTAGTTGATGGAACCCTATCGCAACATCCAGTTGGGAAATACTTTGGTTCCACTCAACTGATCAAATAAATCATCTATTCTTAGCAAAGGATACTGATTCTTTATCGTTTTTCGTTCAACTTATGATGATCGATATACAATTTCAATGACTCGTCTGGTTTCTTCACGAACATCGTAACCACTCCCTAGGGAGAACTTCTTGGGCTAACAAAACTCTTTCCTTCTAAGTCTACCAGCCGCACCTTCAACTCTTTCATCTTTGTAAGTGTCATTCTACTAGGTGGTCTACTTAGGAGCCATTTACCAGATCTATCAAAAACTCAATAGTTCATTTTTGTGGTAGTCCTATTACTGGCTCAAAGATTCTACAAATTCTCTAATGACAAAAACTCAATTCAACTCATCTTCCTCCTTCATTGCACTCGATAAAGCACACACAACATTACGAGCCCTCTATTGAGTATATAATTCAATTACTACAATTATGGTGTCTTAGTGATATTTTCCTATCTTGGCAAAATATCCTAGTTGCTTAACCAATCCATACCCAATATATTTCCAATGCCCAGAAAATCAAACATATGCCAACTGCTGGCAAACGTATGACCTAACAACTCAAATTTAATATGGTCGCAACTCATTCCAAGAGTTACATACCCTCCTATCAGATTTGCAACCCTTAAGGAAGTAACCAAGTATGATGGTTCTAAACTTTGCTTATCTACCCAATAATGAGATATAAAAGAATGTAATGCATGAATATCAAATAGTATTTTAACAGGTATGCCATGAATCAAAAGCATACCTTCCATCACAGCTTTCCCATTCTTCTCTATTGTTGTTCTCGTGGTAGTTGGTTCCAAAGAAAATAATTTTCCTTTCTCAACCTTACCTGGTTGCATTTATTCTTGTAATGGCTTATCTGGTCACAGTTGAAGCACTTGATGTTCTTCCTCCCAATAACTTTCTTTCCATCTCCGGAGTGACATTCATTGGAAAAGTGTTCCTTCTTGTCACACTTGTAACACACAACATTCATTTTTCCTTTCTTGGCAGCTCCACCCTTCTGAGCTTCCTTTTTTTGAAAGAACTTCCATTTCTAGTTCTGCCTACTCTAAGTCTCCACTGCTTTGTTACCGCTAAAGAAAGAAAGCATCTCTTCATTCGTCAATGCCATCTCCATTACCACGCCATATGGATCCCTGATATACGGCAAGGTTTCCCTCGCAAGCTCTGGTCTTAATCCATGGATGAACTTTTCATTTCTCTTATTCATAGTATCAACCATATCATACCCATACCTGGACAACTCCACAAGTCTTGTTGCATAATCCAACATAGTCATATCTCCTTACACTAACTCAGCAAAATTCCTAAGCAAAGTCGACTTGGCAATTTCAAACATGAACCTCTTCTCGAACCTCCTTTTAAACTCAACCCAAGTCAAAGTTTCCTCCAACACTCCAATAGTAACACTATTCCACCAGTATAGTGCAGCTCCTTGCCTAGATGCCAATCTCCTTTTCTGCTTGTTTAGTCCCAAATCAGCAAAGATCCTTTCACAATGCAGCAACCAATTATCCACCTCGGTAGCATCCTTGCTTCCAATGGATGGCTTCCCTCTAAGTCTTTCATAATCTCGACTGTAAACAGCATAGTTATTGACAACCGAAATTTCAGTATTAGCTCCTCCATTATTACCACCAACTAATCTAGCAGCAGCTCTTGCTTGTATCATATTGACAAAGAACTGATATATAACTTCCATATCCACTGGCGGTCTTCCAGCACCCACATTGGTAGCTATTTGTTGACTCAAATTCCTTCTAGTATTAGGCCTGACATTTCCATTGGTAGTCGTGCTTCCTCCATTGAGATTCAGTATTCATTTTTCTGCCTCCGTATCTTACTTCACTTGAATCTACATCCAAACTTTAGTAAGATGCAGAAGAATGGTATAAGAGGGAGGGAAGAATAGAGATAAGATATATACTTATATATAGAAAATAAAAAGTACGTTACTATAGTATTACCTCATACAGTAATCGTCTTCTCTGATTCATTTAGATTATGTTTTCAAAACTCTTTTAAGTTCAAAATTCTTTTAGCTTTACAAAAACCTTTGCTCTGATACCATGTTGTAACATCCCTTATTCTGTGTCTCAAAAATAAGTGTTGCTGATGTGTAGTCATCAATAGTCTTATTTTTCGATGACAAAATAAGATCCACTAATAGGATCGTTAACTTCAAAGCACAAGAATATGGATATTTTCAAAACATAGATTTCATTAATTAATTTCCATATTCATTACATAATTCCAAACGTTGCCCAGGTTCAAATAAATTATAATTATTACAAAATACTCCAAGAACGACATATGTAGATGTGCTATTGGTTGATCAAAGTTAACTACTAGACATATACAACTTCAACCATTACATACATTTAAACAAAATGATAACATAGCTGACATAAATAAACTACTATATAGCTAGCTCTGCCTCCTACATATCTTCGAAAGCTTTATTCGTCAAACCTAAAAATTTAGAAACTTTACTCTCGAACTACTCAAATGAGTACCCGAGAGTTTATGGGGAAAAACAAAAAATTTAGGTCAGACAAAAAATATGGTGTGAATAATAATATGCCATCTCGATTAATAGATATTTAATGTGAGCATGCCGCTGAGCAGAACAAGTATTTCCTTCACTAGTATCCTCAAATATGTCTTCCATAAATCAAGGATCTACAACCACAATGGTTAAACTATATAATATAAACAATCATATGCATGCACGAAACTTAGGTAATCATGATTAATATGTTTAAATAAATGGAGTATTTGTCCCATATCATAGTTTTTTCTCAAGGTAAATACAAACCTATAGGGTTAACTCGAGTCTACCAGATATATCAAATTCTCCAACTTATACTTAAAAGGAAACTGGATGGTCTATCCAAAACTTACTATTCCTAAGGTCACTCTGATCCTAATGGTTTGGTAGATCAACCAATTATATACCTCATTTTTGTGTATTCTTTTCTATACGCAAACATACTTTTAGTCTTACCCTTAATGAAGGCCTGTGTGCTGGAATTATGGTCTAATATCAGAATGGGGCTAACAGCTAAAGTATAGGGTGTGACCCTACACTATTCTCATCTGGTTTTGTAATCTCCAAGTCAATTCATCCTATCACAATTTATCAAAAGGCGATAAGGACTATAATCTCTTTAGTAAAATACTGGGCTAAATACCCTTTTTATTTCCCTTAAAACTGTAAGTCTTTATAATTGACTTAACCCATAAAATATTAAAAACAAGAAAACTATAGCCCTTTACTTTATCCAAAATATAATGTCAAGATATATATATATATGCTTTATAAGATACCATCGATGAACTTTGAAATCTCTTAAATATTGGTGCACCTCAAAACCTTAGGCTATGAATCCATATATAATAAAACCATTGAATTGATAAAGTGTGGCATCGATATTGCCTATATGGTTTATTTCACCCCATCTATATTGAACATATTAAAGCATCTGATTTATAAAACATAAGGCCATAAGACCAAAATCATTTATTTTGCATACCATAAATGAATATAGGTCGTCAGCTGTAAGCGGCATAGTTACGGGTTTACATAGTACAAAACTTTAAGACATAGAAAGATGAGAACGTTGTAATTAAGGTTAGGCGGCATCATTGCAGTATGAAATCAGTGTCAAAAATAGCCTATAGCAGCATTATAGCCAAAACACGGGGGCATAAGAAACTAGAAGCGTCATTGCATCTTTATAATCAATATCGGAATTCATATATAAGGCATCGATGTTGTAACATAGCTTAAGTCGAAAATATATTTATAATAGCATTGCTAACATATAGAGTTGATGTTAGTATAGAAAGCATGCGGCATCATGGAAATCACCATGAACTTGTATCATTATCAATGTCATAATAATACCTATAGTATAAAATGTTGAATCATGAGTTTTGATTCATGACAAGGAGCATTAACAAAGACTATATGATGATAGCAACAAAAGGAGAGCAACATATACATGGTATAAACTACAAAGAGAAGAGACTTCAAAACTAGTTTTCATATGATTGTTTATTATGTTTTGAGTCTTAGATATGTTAAGATACTATTAAAATCATTCCTCAAGTAGTTACACTTGCACACAAAACAAATTATTTTCGTTTATGTATACACTGGAATTCACTGTGCAAAATTGCACATGTCAGTCGACTGATTACATTCGACCAGACGACTGACTTTGTGACGAACCAGATTTTTGGACATCGAGTAATTGGACAATTATCTAATTTTAACTATTGAAAACACTGATTTATAAGTTGAACAAATAAATCTGTTATTTGATAATCTCCTAATATAATTATTTAAAATGGGCAAAATTATTACTTTCAAACAAATTAAATATGTGTTGTTTAAATAATATATGTATATGAGTTGATTTTAGATTGAGTTTGAATTTGAGACTGAAATTTCAAAAGACAAATATCATAAAATAAATTGGATTTAAAGACTATATATTTGAAACTAATAAAAAAATTCTAATTTTAATATAAATATATATATATAAGGAAATGTATTTATTAAAAATATATATAATGTAAACTATATGTATAAGTATTTATTTATCTAAAAGATAATAGTTGAATAAAAGGATTATATACTTCCTTTTGAAATTATATATATATATATATATATATGAATGTAGTATGAATATATATATATATAACATATATGAATTTAAATATAAAAACATTTAAAACATATGTTAATATAATACTTAATCAATTTTAGATATTGTAATATGCAAAATTACAAGTACAAACAAGATAAAATACATTTAAATATTTGTGACAATTATAACATGAATTTAAAACAAATGTAAGGTAAATACATTATAAGATTAACAAGTGTAATCATCTCATCATAAATTAAGCATTTGTAGGATTAATAACATGCAAAAATAACAAATATCATATTTGAATTATTATTTTTTTACTTTTTATTTTTAAAATTGATGAATAAAGAGGAAAAAAAGTTATAAATACATCTACTTCTACTTTCTTCATATTTTAAAACTTGAGCCAAGTTAAAAAAAAAACCTGTTCAAATTCAAAACCTGAAACAGTAAACAGATCATTTCAAAACAAAATCAAACCTGGGGTAAACAAATTCAAGACAAGTTTCAGACCAGTTCAAAGATCAAAATCTAACAACTACAATAATTAAATCAAAGCAAGCTTCTGATAAATTACCAGATTTTTTTTAAAAAAGGAATCAAGTCAAAAACCATTTCCAGACTCAAAATTGTCCTCTGTTTCATTTTACAGGTGAGTAAACCTCTTGGATCTGTTATTATATCTTGATGTTTGGATTAAACTTGAAAATATGATGGTGAAAATGGGTTTTATGAATTAAAATATAATTTGCATGCCTGTATATTTTGTGTGCACAGGTAAATGAATCTCCATTCTTACTTTACAGGTCTTAAAACCTGTTCAAAATTCTGAATCTAGTCTCCTAATCCCCTTTAGGCTTTGATATTCGAATAAAATGTGTTTTAATTAGCACAATCTAAATTTTAAAAAATTTATTAAGTGTTATCAACATATAGGATTTTCCTCCCCTTTCTTTTTGACTGAGCCTTATAAGCCTTTCTTTCTAACTCAGATTTTCCTCACCTGCCCGCTATATTTTCTTCCCAAGCTGCTGATGTTTGCACAAGCCCGCGTCCCGTGGTATTGAATCCTTTGGATGGTGATGACTGTCTACCTGAGATAGGTGGTATGCCTTCGCTTGTCTCCGAGATCGGAGTCTCTGGTGTTGTTGGTGTGGCGGTTGGTCTGTCTGGCCGTGATATGCGTGTTGCTGCTGCAGATAGGTCGAGCTTTGATCGATGCTCCTCTGGTGTTCGACTTAATGCCATTGAGGAATGTGTTCCCAATCTCAATGATAAGATTTTTGATGTTTCCTTCCAAGCTGCCTCTGTTGGTAATCCCATTGATGTGGCTCATAACCATTGGCCTGCTGCTCCTTCCCTGGCTTGTACGAAATCATGGTCTTCACTATTTACATCTCTACCCCGTAATGCGGGAGATTACAAACCGATTGAATTTGAAATTATTGAGGAAAATGGAGTGATGATCCCTCCTCCTATTGTTATGCAAGCCAGTTTGGACTATCGGTCAGAATACTTGGTTGGTTTCATTTAGACCCAAATCACCGTCTTCCTGATGCAGCTTCGGTTTGTCGAAGGGCTTGGAAGCTTTGTGGCGAACTTTGTGTTAAGCTATTTGACTCCATGTATTTCCTTTTGTTCTCCTCGGTCGATGATCGTTGTCGTGTTCTTGCGGCTGAGCCTTCTTTTTTTGGTGGGAAACCTTTTATTATTACCCATGATCTCCAACAGTTGCTAGTGCTCGTGAGAAAATTCTTTCTATCCCCGTTTGGGTTTACTTTTCGCAAATTCCATCTGCTCTTCAACCTTTACTTGGTTTGAATTGGCTAGCTTGTAACGTAGGTAAATTGAAATGTTTTGACTCTAATACAGTTGCGCGTGAAAAATTGATGTACGCTAAGGCCTGATTAAGATTTCCCCTTATAAGCCTCTCCCTTCCTCTATTCCTGCTCAACTAGCCGTTGGGCATGTAGTGGAAGTCCGTGTTCGATACGCTTGGGTTCCAGATATTTGTTCCTCCTGTCTTTGGCCACCTGGCTATCGCCTGCTCGCATTCTGCTATTTCCGCGGCTGCTCCTAAAATCCCTCTTCCTCGGCCTCCGCTCAGGAAATGGGCTCCTAAGGTTTCTTCCTCTCACTCTCATTTTGCTCCTCCTCCAGCGGTTCCTTTATCTGTCCCGAATCCGCCTCCTTATTCTGTTGCTCAGCCTACTTCTTCTACTGCTTCTGTGGTCCCTTGTGTTGTTTCAGTGGTTCCTATTGCTGTTCCGGATCATGTTCCGCCTCGTTTTCCTGTTGTTTGGGATGAGTCCGAGAGATGTTGGGTTGATCAAAAATCTGATACGAGATTTAACCCCTTGGATCACTCCTATTTTAGATTTGTTTCTGATGATCTATTGGACCTTAGATGCCTTTATTACAGGCCTTCTGGTGACTTCTTAGTTCTCGATTTGGACAGTCCGTATGCGGGATCGAATTCTGACATGCTTGCTGATACTACCTAGGATCGTTCTTTTATATACTCATATGATGTTGTGGTTTATGATCCTTGTCTTGCTATCCTTTTCTGCCCCTATGTTGGTCTTTTTGGGAATGTCCTATTGGTATCTTCCCAGGTGATTGAGGATATTGGTTATTCTACCTCTCCAGAGGTGACATAGTCTAGGCATATTTTATTGTGGTTGTGGCATGTTTGTCACACTCATGTGCTCTATTTTTCCTTTTCTTAGTAGTTAAGGTGTTTTTACCTTACGCCTGTATTTTAAGTTTTTATTACATTCGTAATAAAAAGTGGACAGTCCACTATAAAACCGGCTGACCTTGCCAAAAAAACATATAAGATTGCTGGAATATAAGAAAAGTCAGAGAAAATAAACTCAAGTCAAAAATCGAGTGTTAAATTTCCATACTTTGATCATATAATCAAATTCGTATTCTAAAATGATGAATATTAAAAATAATATTGTGAATTTTAAGTTGGTGGTTGCTGTGAATTTTTAAAATGAACGGGATCAGGTATGTCATTGATTTTTGATGAGGCGAGCAACGTTTAGGGTTTGGCCTTGGCCAAGTGAAGGTTCGGAGGAGTGGAGCACAGGAAAAATGGTGGATCGATTTCTCTAACGTCGTGGCGGCGAGGCGAGGCCATAGTAGGTTTTAGTTTTGGTTCAGGTCGATGATGTTTGAATGGCCAGTGCGACGACCAGGCGGTGTCGAGTTAGGCCAGGTTAGGGGAAAATGAAAGTGACCGTACGGCGAAGGTTTGGGTAAGGTAGCAGGTTCTCTGGTCAATGGAGCGTGGTGGTGCGAGTCGAGTTGATTGATCTAGTTGGTGTCTGATGGTGCTTCACTAGTTCGATTTTATTTCAGGTGATCATCATGAATTATGGATGGTTGTATTGGCCGAGATGATCAAGGGAGACTTGGTGGAACCATCCATGTTGGTTGGAGTTGCTCCGATCATCGATGCATGTGCATGGGTATCGTTGATGTATCAGTAGGTTAGGGGTGCTGTTGAATCTGGAAAGAAGATGGTTGCCCAGGTTTGATCTCAGGGAGGTGGAGTTAGAACTCGAGTGTGTGTTCGGGTTGTATGCATGTATGTTTCTAGGAATAGTTTAACTTAAAAAAAAAATTAATCGGGTTTAACACGCGGAAGAATAAGGATTTGCTCGGGTTTTGTTTGGGTTAGCGCGGGTTGTTTTGTATGTCAATGGATTTTAAAATGTGAAAGTAAATTTTGATTTTAAATATAAAGTATGAACTAGTTTCAAGGATTTTAAATGTTAAAATTTAATGTATAGAAATTGATTTGTTTAAAGTAATTATATATTAGACTAATTTTGTAATTGATTCCTAAGTGTTTTAATTATAATAACATGATGTAATGAATAAGTAAGTAAGGTAAGTAATAAAAGGATAAATTACTCAATGTGATCAAATAGTTAATAAGGATAATTAAGGATCATAAATTAGTGTAATTGATTACACTATAATTAATTAATATTAATTTAAGGATAATTACTTAGTGTAATTAATAAAGGGATCATTTATTTATGTAAGTAACTAATTGTTAATCAACTGATATAAGTAATTAAAGAATAATTACTTAAAGTTAATTACTCGATGAGATTAATTAAAAGATAGTTGATTAATGTATGGATGATTTCTTAATAGAAGGTTAATTAATTTATGATTTAAGATTGATTAATTAAGAGGTGTTTTATTGATGAAATTAATTTAGGAATAATTACTTAATTAAATTATTTCAAGGTCATTATTAATGGTTAAATGATTTAACTAATTAAGGGTTAATTAATTAATGTAATAAATTAAAGGTTGGTTAATTAATTTCATTAATTAATTTAAAATAATAATAAATGGGTTGTAATTAATGTTAAGTAAGCAGGGATTAAAAGTAATTAATTAATTTATTTATTTGGAGATTAAATTTAATTAATTAGAATTATGTGACTATTAATCGTGCTTATGAATGTTAAAGCTGATTTAAATGCCTTGGGTTGTGGATATCTTTGATATGCAATTTGAGATGTGTCGTGATATGACAAGGAGGGATTAATTTGTTAATAAATGTGAATCATTTATTTAATTAGTTATGTGTGATAGATTTCTATATGCATATGTTATTCTAAATTTAATTAGATTGCTTACTTAAACAACTTGGATTAAAAAGGACATTGGATTCGAAGAGACCGGGTCGGGTATCAGCATATACCCGAAACCACTTCGAATTCTTTAAAAAAAATTGAGTTTTGAATCAAATAGGCTAAATGAAGTAAACTTAGCCATTTAATCTGAGTAACAATGCTTAGATTTGATTTGTGAAATACGTATTTGACTATAGCAAGTTAAGAACTCGTAGTGAGGTACGAGTTACCCTGAGATTTTCAATTATGTTTATAACTTAGTATTTCAAGCTATATGGGTTTACTCACGCTGGTTTCCAGCCTGACCTAGGTGTTACTTTGATGTAATGCTTGGGTCAGACCGAGTATTACAGATATTCGGGTTGGGATGTTTTGGAGCTCAAGAGGCAAGTTGGATGGCAGGAAAGTATGGAGTTTACCGCTGTGTATTTGAGTTTGATTTGATAGTAGTCTAGGACAGGTTGATATAACTATTCGGTTTTTATATAAATGGTTGTACTCCGATGTACTGTTAAAAAATTGACAATTACAGCTTTCTTTGTAAATGCTATTATTTGATATTATTTTTAATCTGGTGCGAATGCATGATGTTGTTGCTTCTTATTCTTCTTCTACCTTCTTCTTCATTTCTCTAACAATCTAAAATTTTCGGCATTCGATTGCTCGGCACTTCTACCGTAAACGTATTAGTGTCGAATTCTTCAGATCGAAAATTTTGGGTCGTTACAATTTGGTATCAGAGCAGAAGGTTAAGCGAAAACCTTGGCTCTGGTGGGATTACCCATTAAGGATAGGGTCAATGGTACCCTAGAATGAGTTGAGTGTATGAGGGCATATTTGTTATTTTCTTATATAAAGATTTTTAAAATGGTTTTAAAATTAGTTTTTACAAGTTTATATTTTGATATATAAAGCAATAATTTTCTAATATACAAAGGTAATTTGTTGTTGTATTATTTGAATTAGAAATAATAATAAGAATTAAGTGGTAACAGAAATACAATGAAATGGGAATTGGATAATATGAACTATATAAATAAGATAAGCTAGAAATGGATTCAAAACTAGAAACAAAATCCTGAAATTTTTAAGAGTGTTTTCAGAATGATGAATTAAGTTACCCTGATTTTATTTTCCAATAAATTATAAGATAATATATAGTGAATTGGTTTCCAGATATGATAATCTTGGTTATTATCATAAATGGTTATTGTGTTTAATAATGAAATGTTTGTTGATGATTAAGAAAAATTAAATGTTTTTGGGAGTAAACATTTAGGTGAGTATGACTTATAAATTGGAATTGAAGAAAATTTAAATTGTTTCAAAGTATTAAAAGATATAATATATAATATTTCTAAATGTTGGAATCTTATCCTAAAACAAAAGTTGTTTTTAAAAAAACCAAGAATGGTTTAAAATTTAAAGTATGACTTAAAGTGCAAAAGAAATGGATATTTATATATGTGGGATATACATAATAACAAGTTGATTTGAAGTCAACACTTAGTGTTGAGTTTTGAATTTTCCTTGGAAGGTGATGTGAAAACCCAAAGTGAAATAAGTTTTTGAACTTACAAGTGGGAAGATTTTTAGTAGAAATTTAAAATTTGAAATTGATAATTCAAATTGAATAAGGTTGGCTGGATTAAATGAGTTGAATTTAACTTAGGGGAAGTTAAATAAGTTTAAAACAAACAACCTGGATTGGAATTTCAAGATGAAATTGAAATTTAAATTAGGAAGTTAAATGGGTTGGTTTGAAATGGGAGTTGTGTGAGATCTCAAAATGGGTTTGAGATCTGAAAATTGGAAATGGATGATATTGATGAATGTTTTAAGTAATTTGGATGTTTATTTATTATGACTTATTCCGATATCATCATGTTGTTATTAATAATCTATGACACTGTGAATTAGATTATTTAGATGAATTAAGAAGTAGATTGAGGTAAAATGTATCCATTGCTGAAATGAAATGGAAATAGAACTTTATTTTAGAACTATTTTGATTTTTGAAGTGAAATTGTAATTATGAAAAGGGAACTTGTAAAGTAGAATTGTTAAGAATTGGTTTCGAAGTTAAAATTGGGTAATAAATTGGATTCTGAAGATTAATTAGAAATGAGATTGAAGTTGAATAAGCTTAAATTCAAATGGAAATTGATTTGAATGTGGGAAGGAAATTGAAGTTAATTTAAATTAAATTGAAATTGAATCAATTTAAATGGAATGGAAGTTGAAAAGTGATGAGAAATTAGGAAATTGTTTGGAGATGGAGGCTGGGTAATTGAATCAGTTTGACTCTGAAAACTTTTTTTCAAATAAATTGTTTTAATATAAACTGTTTTAAATCTATTTTCCTAGCTATTTACTATACAACTTTTCTTTTAAAAGCCCAAACTATCTCATACTTATTTTACAACTATTTTGAAACTAATTACTACTTTATATCTTTTTACAACTATTTTTGCAACTATCTAACTATTTTACAACTATTTATTTATTTTACAACTATTTAATTATTTTACAACTATTTTTTATAATTACCTAACTATTTTTTAGCTATTTTACAACTAAGAACAATTTTTCAACCACTTATCTATTTTTAACTTTTCCAAGCTATTTTCTAAATTTAAGTTAGTCAGAGTGCAAACTGTATACAAAGAAAGTGATAATCCAAACGGAAACTGGAAGCAAATGTGAATAAGTGAAGAGTATGAAAATGAATGTGGATAAAAAGAAGATTTATTTAGCTAATAATCAATGAAGATAAATTCGTAGGATGTACGTATATTATTCTATTCGTAGAATGATTTGATCCAGATTCGAGCAAAGAATTTCGAGATAGTATATCGATCCGAATTAGAATTTTTCACTCGATTTTCGACTGCGAACCCTGGATATGGATTTTTGATTGATTTTGGAAATTCACTATCATAGTTAGGCTATGCAAGGAGAATGAGGGTTTTTGACCAAGAAACCAGATCTGAGTCCGCACTAGGAAATCGGGTGGACGATACTAGTTCGTAAGTGAAATTGTGTGATCGAGTGAGCGATCGGAATTGATATTGCATACGGATGATATATGTACATCATACGTACTTGAATGAAATTGATATTAAAATTTTGAAAGAAATGAGAAATGATTTTGAAAAGAAAAGTATATTTTGAGAAATATATATGAATAAAAGTGGAAGTTGGATATCTTTTGAAATTCACTTTATGAAAAGTAAGTGACATGGTAAGTAACTTTATAAAAAAATTCAAATATGAATGTTGATTTGGCATAGTAAAGTTATATATATGTTTGTTATGTATGATAAACTCCCCTTGTTGAATCTATAGCCAAAAAAAAAAGAATTTTGAAAATATTTGAAGTATAAAAAGGAAATTTGTAGAAGTATGAAGTCATCCAAAGATTTTTTTTCAAGATTTTATATATATATATATATATATATATATATATATATATATAAAGGGTTATATGAGAATGATTTTGGAAAAAGGTTTTGGAACCTATGGATTTTGGAAAGGCTTTTGATTTTTGGGAAAAACCAATTTTGGGAATTTGGAAAGCCAAGTTTGGAACGATCGATTTGAGATATCAATTTTGAGTAAAGGAGATTTATGTGAATCATAAAGGGTATGATTTGAAAGATACAATAAGTGTATAATATAAAATGTTTTGATATTGGCTCTGGGGAAAAAGGCGCTGCCACTGAAATGAACTTCATAGACAAACTGAAGTTCATGAGGATTGGTAGCGAAAGTCGAGGGCGCTGATGCATACACAGACATTTGGGTTATGCTGTGATGACAGTGTAACTTGATGTCACTGCGATCTACTATGGACCATAGCAAAAGTCGTGTGTGCCGTGAGAGCCAACGGTCTACATTTGATTTTTCCGTTATGGCAACGTAACATCGGTAGATTGCGATCTATGAAGACATAGCGCAATTCGAGAGGCCGTGAGAGCTTAAGGTTACATTGGGACTCGACTGATGTAGTCTGCGACCTATGTAGGAGTGGTGAAGTTTCATTTGGCAGCAAAATTCAAGGGCGTTGATGCCTACAGTTACATGAATTTTTTCCGTGATGGCGACGTAACCCTGGGTGTATCTGCGATCTGTGGCGGGTTCCATGGTGTAATCGAGGGGCGTGGAGTGCCTACAGTTATCTATGACTTTTGCCGAGATGGCAACGTAACCATCAAGTTAACTGCGACCATGGAGGGGGGATGATTTCCAGAGCATTCTCACCAAAGATGTTTTCAATATTTCCAAAAATGTTTTCTATATTTTCACCAAAATATTTTCCAAGTATTTTCACTAGATGTTGAAAACGGGTTTGCTAAGTACTTATAGATTTTCAGTCCTACGCCTGATCAACATATGACCGAATTTCGGTGAGAATAAGGATGGACTTGTTGAGACAGCGACTTATAAAAAATATTTTTTTAAAACTATTTCGATAGTATTATGTAAGTTTAAAAGTATTTCAAAAATTTTGAATAAAAAGGAGTTTATAGTTAAAATGTTCAGAGAATAAATTTAAGCTGATAATAAGTATTTGAATAAATTCTGGCTTCGTTCCATTTCGAGGACGAAAATATTTAAAGGGGGAGGAATGTGATAAACCGGATTTTTGGGCATTGGGTATTTGGATGATTATCTGATTTTAACTATTGAAAACACTGATTTATAAGTTGAACAAATATCCGATAATAAATATTTATATCTAGATGAATATTTATTTGATAATCTTCTAATATAATTATTTAAAATTGGCAAAATTATTATTTTCAAACAAATTAAATATGTGTTGTTTAAATAATATGTTTATATGAATTGATTTTAGGTTGAGTTTGAATTTGAGACTGAAATTTCAGAAGATAAATATCTTAAAATAAATTGGATTTAAAGACTCTATATTTTGAAACTAATAAAATTTGTTTTCTAATTTTGATATAAATATATATAAGGAAATTTATTTATTAAAAAAATATGTATATAATATAAACCATATGTATAAGTATTTATTTATCTAACAGTATAATAGTTAAATAAAAGGATTATATACTTCCTTTTGAAATTATATATATATAAATATAGTTTGAATATATATATGTAACATATATGAATCTAAATATAAAAACATTTAAAACATATGTTAATATAATACTTAATCAATTTAAGACATTGTAATATGCAAAATTACAAGTGTAAACAAGATAAAATATTTTTAAACATTTGTGACAAATATAACTTAAATTTAAAATAAATGTAAGGCAAATACGTTATAAGATTAACAAGTGTAATCATCTCATCATAAATTAAACATTTGTAGGATTAATAGCAAGAAAAATAACAAGTGTCATATTTGAATTATTATTTTTTACTTTATATTTTTAAACTTAATGAATTAAGAGGAAAACAAGTTATAAATACATCTACATCTACTTTCTTTATATTTTAAAACCGAAGCCAAGTTTAAAAAAACAAAATCGATTCAAATTCAAAACCTGAAACAGTAAGCAGATCATTTCAAAACAAAGTCAAACCTAGAGCAACAAATTCAAGACAAGCTTTAGATCAGTTCGAAGATCAAAATCTAACAACTATAACAACTAATCAAAGCAACCATCAGATACCAAATTTTTTTAAAAAAGGAATCAAGTCAAAAATCATTTCCAGGCTCAAACCTGTCCTCTGTTTCATTTTACAGGTGAGCAAACCTCTTGGATCTGTTATTATATCTTGATGTTTGGATCATACTTGAAAATATGATAGTGAAAATGGTTTTGTATGAATGAAAAATATGATTTGCATGCCTGTATATTATGTGTGCACTGGTAAATGAATCTCTATTCTTACTTTACAGGTCTTAAAACTTGTTCAAAATTCAAAATCTAAACTCCTAATCCCTTTTAAGCTTTGATATTCGAATAAAATGTGTTTGAATGATCACAATCTAAATTTTGAAAATATTATTAAATGTTATCAACATATAGGATTGCTGTAATATAAGAAATGTCAGAGAAAATCAACTCAAGTCAAAAGTCGAGTGTTAAATTTCCATACTTTGATCATATAATCAAATTCGTATTCTAAAATGATGAATTTTAAAAATAATAATGTGATTTTTAAGTTGGTGGTTGCTGTGAATTTTTAAGATGAACGGGATCGGGTATTTCGTTGATTTCCCGTGAGGCGAGCAACGTTGAGGGTTTGGGCTTGGACAGGTGAAGGTTCGGAGGGGGTGGGGCATAGGAAAAATGATGGATCGATTTTTCTAACATCGTGCCAGCAAAGTGAGGCCATAGTAGGGTTTAGTGTTGGTTTAGGTCGATGATGTTTGAATGTCTAGTGCGACGACGAGGCGGCGTCGAGTTAGGCCAGTGTAGGGGGAAATGAAGGTGACCGTACGGCGAATATCTGGGCAAAGTAGTAGATTCTCTGGTGGACGGAGCATGGTGGTGCAAGACGAGTTGATCGACCTAGTTGGTGTCTGATGGTGCTTCACTAGTTCGATTTCATTTCAGGTGATCATTGTGAATTCTGAAGGGTCGTATAGGCCGAGATGATCATGGGAGACTTGATGGAGCCATCGATGTTGGACGGAGTTACTCCGATCGTCCGTGCATGTGCACGGGTATCGTTGGTCTATCAGTAGGTTAGGGGTGTTGTTGAATCTGCAAAGAAGATAGTAGCCCGAGTTTGATCTTGGGGAGGTGGAGTTAGAACTCGAGTGTGTGTTTGGGTTGTACGCATGTATGTTTCCAGGAATAATTTAACTTTTAGAAAAATGAATCAGGTTTAACTCGAGGAAGAATAGGGATTTGCTCGGGTTTTGTTTGGGTTGGCTCGGGTTGTTTTGTATGTTAGCAGATTTTAAAATGTGAAAGCAAATTTTGATTTTAAATATAAAGTATGAACAATTTTGATTTTAAATATAAAGTATGAACTAGTTTCAAGTATTTTAAACGTTAAAATTTAATGTATAGAAATTGATTTGTTTAAAGTAATTATATATTAGACTAATTTTGTGATTGATTCCTAAGTGTTTTAAATATAATAAGATGATGTAATGAAGAAGTAAGTAAGGTAAGTAATAAAAGGATAAATTACTCAATGTGATTAAATAACTAATAAGGATAATTAAGGACCATAAATTAGTGTAATTGATTACACTATAATTAATTAATGTAATTAATTTAAGGATAATTACTTAATGTAATTAATTAAGGGATCATTTGTTTATGTAAGTAACTAAAGGTTAATCAATTGATATAAGTAATTAAAGAATATATACTTAAAATTGATTACTTGATGAGATTAATTAAAAGATAATTGATTAATGTATGGATGATTTCTTAATAGAAGGTTGATTAATTTATGATTTAATATTGATCAATTAATGTGATTAATTAAGGGGTATTTTATTAATGAAATTAATTAAGGAATAATTACTTAATGAAATTAATTTAAGGATAATTCATTATTAATGATTAAATAATTTAACTAATTAAGGGTTAATTAATTAATGTAATAAATTAAAGGTTGATTAATTAATTTCATTAATTAATTTAAAATAATAATAAATGGGTTGTAATTAATGTTAAGTAAGCAGGGATTAAAAGTAATTAAATTAATTAATTTATTTGGAGATTAAATTTAATTAATAGAATTGTGTGACTATTAATCATGCTTATGAATGTTAAAGCTGATTTAAATGCCTTGGGTTTTTGATATCTCTGATATGTAATTTGAGATGTGCTATGATATGAAAAGGAGGGATTGATCTATTAAAAATGTGAATCATTTATTTAATTAGTTATGTATGATACATTTCTATATGCATATGTTATTCTAATTTAATTAGAGTGCTTACTTAAACAACTTAGATTAAAATGGACATCGGATTCGAAGAGACCGAGTCGGGTATCAGCAAATACCCGAACCCACTTCGAATTCTTTATAAATTTGAGTTTTGAATCAAATAGGTTGTAATAGAATAAATGAAGTAAACTTGGCCATTTAATCTGAGTAACAATGCTTAGATTTGATTTGTGAAATATGTATTTGACTATAGCAAGTTAGGAACCCGTAGCGAGGTACGAGTTACCCCCGGGATTTTCAATTATGTTTATAACTTAGTATTTCAACCTATATGGGTTTACTCACGCTGGTTTCCATCCTGACCAGGGTGTTACTTTGAGTAACGCTCGGGTCAGAACGAGTGTTACAGATTTTCAGGGTGGGACGTTCTGGAGCTCAGGAGGCAAGCTGGATGGTAGGAACGTATGGAGTTTACCATTGTATATTTGAGTTTGATTTGATAGTGTCTGGAACAGGTTGATATAACTGTCTAGTTTTTATAAAAATGGTTTTACTCTGATGTATTGTTAAAAAATTGACAATTACAGCTTTCTTTGTAAATGCTATTATTTGATATTATATTTAATCCGCTGCGAATGTGAGATGTTGTTGTTTCCTGTTCTTCTTCTACCTTCTTCTTCTTTTCTCTAACAATCTGAAATTTTCGGTGTTCGATTGCTCGGCACTTCTACCGTGAATATATCAGTAATTCTCGAGGTCGAAAATTTTGGGTCGTTACAGACCTGGTGCAAAATGCATAGTATACAGAGAATATATACGCAAATTTAAATCCCAGTCAACTGAGCTTCTAAACTCAATCGACTGACCTGCATATAACGGCTATATTTGCTGAACGGATGCTTCCTCTCGCAAAGAGTTTCAATCCAATTCGAAGAGTAATGGATGCATCTATTGAATCTCTTGGCAAAAGGTTGTATCTATCTATGAAGCATATAAACACGTCAAAATCATTTTCCAAATCACCAATTCTTGAATAATTTACTGATCTTTCTTGCTCTCTATATTCTCTGCATTCAAAAGCAATCAAACCATCTTCATTGCTTGAATCTTTGAATTCATATTCATACTCTTTGATTCATAGCGATAATCTTCCTTTCATATCTTCACACACAACTACACACATCATATTTGAGGAAAAGATTATATGAAGGGTGTACTACAAGTGACGAATCCTTGTTATTAAAACACAAAAAGTCAAATAATCTTTTGTGTTTGTTGAAGTCCTGTTCTGCTGCTCAGGCATGTGAAGTCCTCTTCGGCTGTTGAGGTGAAATCCTGTTCCGCTGCTCAGGTCCCTGTTTCGGCTGCTCAGGGGTTGTATAGACATGTTCCTCCGGGTTAAGTTAGGATTGTTGTTTTAGTGAAATTCCAGAAGGAGTCTGGGACTAGACGTAGGACAGAGCTCCAAACTACTATAAAAATCTAAGGTGTCATTTTTACTATATTTCTTTTATATTCTGCACTATTTATTGTGTTGTTATTATTATTATACTTTGTATTATCATACATCCATACTGCACGACACATAGCGACTTTAATTTGGTATCAGAACCTGGGATTCAAGAGATCTAGTTGAGGCAATAAGGAGAGCAAGAGCAATAAAGAAAAATCTAAGGAGCAAACAAACAAATGGTTCATGGCTAAACTTAGATCACAATCAGTATGCTTAGATTCTTTATATAAAGATCTTCTGTTAGCACATGATGAATTATTAAAAGATTGTAAACCTTTGAATAAAGTTAATAGAATTGCTTTAGCTAAGTTAAAAGATTGTGAGCAAGAAATCTCTAATTTAAAAGAGGAAAATAATTTTTTGGTAAAACAAACTAAATGTTTTGAAAATATCGTAGAAGAACTTGTTTTACAAAAAGATTTCCCATAAAAAGAAAACGAATAGTTAGAAGATAAAAACAATGATCTTTTGGAGGAAATCAATGTTTTGCAAAATAAAAATATATTTTTGGAAAATCCTTTAAACAATTCTAGTTCTTTAATTTTGTGTCTTGAAAAAGAGAACGAAGCTTTAATTAAAAAAAATCTAAATTTATCTAAAGAATGTGATATTTTAAAAGTTAACAATAATATTTTTCAAAAAGAAGTTTGTGATCCTAAAGCAAATTTTGAAAGATTAAATACGAAAGTCATAAATTTTAACAAAGTTAAAGATATCTTATCTTCCTTAGTTACAAATTTAAAAGCTCACAATGATAAAAGCGGTTTAGGCTATAAATAAGCTAAAAATAAAAATAGTAGATATGCATTCTTGTATACTAATTTTAGTGTTAGCACTATTAACCAAGATAGTTTTAAAACCAGTTATATTCATAATAGTACTTTGTTTAGAAATGGTAGAAATTATTTTTCAAGTACTAAGCTAATGATTAATAGTATTAAGAGCTAATATGATTGATCATGATAAACAACTTTATATTAGCAACTATTATAAGAATGTAATTTGTAATGAAAAATATATCTATAAAGGTTCAACCACACCCAAATGTGTATGGTTTCCTAAAAATTAGAAAATTATAAGAACCTTGGTTATCACATGCTTTAAATGTTAATTTTTTTTGATACCTAACATTATAAGTAGTAGTTATTTTGTTTTGTATTAATCTATGTTAAACATTTATATGGAATATAATTTTTGTCATCATATAAACCCTCCTTTTTGTCAACGATAAAGGGGGAGACAGATATCGCTCTAACACTATTTGCAGGAATAAACAATGCAAGCGCAAATTAAGGGGGAGAAAAGGTTAATTATTTACAGGAATATATAGCATAGATTTAGGGGGAGAAAAATGTCTACTAATAAGTTTTTGCAGATTACATTATCGCTACACATTCAGAGGGAGAAATATATATAACTTTTGTTTTATAATTTCTACTGTACATTAGTTCGTCAGTTATAGGTTGTCATCAATCAAAAAGGGGGAGAATGTTGAATCATGATTTTGATTCATGACAAGGAGAATTAACAAAGACTATATGGCGATAGCAACAAAAAGAGAGTACCATATAAATAGTATAAACTACAAAGAGAAGAAACTTCAAAACTATTTTTCGTATGATTATTTATTAAGCTTTTGAGTCTTAGATATGTTTAGATACTACTAAAATCATTCCTCTAGTAATTACACTTACACACAAAACAAATTATCTTCGTTTGTATATGCATTGAAATTCACTGTGCAAAGTTGCACAGGTCAGTCGATTGATTTAGACTAGTCGACTGACCTGGTGCAAAATGCACAGTACATAGAGAATATATAAACAAATTTGAATCTCAGTCAACTAAGCTTCTGAACTTAGTCGACTGACCTATGTATAAAGGCTATATTTTCTGAATGGATGCTTCCTCTCACGAAGAGGTTCAATCCAATTCGAAGAGTAATTGCTGCTGCATCTATTGATTGAATCTCTTAGCAAAAGGTTGAATTTATCTATGCGCTATATAAACACATCAAAATCATTTTACAAATCACCCATTTTTGAATAATTTACCGATCTTACTTACTCTCTATATTCTCTGCATTCAAAAGTAATCAAACCATCTTTATTGCTTGAATCTTTGAATTCATATTCATACTCTTTGATTCATAGCGATAATCTTCCTTTCATATCTTCACACACAACTACACATCATACTTGAGTAAAAGATTGTAGGAAGGGTGTATTACAAGTGACAAATTCATGTTATGGAACACAAAAAGTCAAACAATCTTTTATATTTGTTGAAGTCCTATTCTCCTTCTCAGGCGTGTGAAGTCCTCTTCAGCTGCTGAAGCGGAATCCTATTCCGCTGCTCTGGTCCCTGTTCGGCTGCTCAGGGGTGGTATAGACCTGTTTCTTGGGGTTAAGTGAGGGTTGTTGTTTTAGTGAAATTCCAGAAGGAGTCTGGGACTGGACATATGACGGAGCTCCGAACCAGTATAAAAATCTCTGTTGTCATTTTTATTATATTGCTTTTATATTCCGCACTATTTACTATATTACTATTATTACTATACTCTGCATTATCATACATCCATATTGCACGACACATAGCGACTTTCATAAAACAGGTGACATAGAACATATGCGACATCACCAACATGGCAACATCGGAGGCATCAATGTTCGCATTGATATATAATCCCCAACCTTAGTGGAATCGTTGCATATCAACAAGGTTTGATTACTTTTAAAGAAATAATACAGTTGGTGATGACATGCGGCATAGGTGGGCTACGACATTGATTAATAGCACATGGAAATATTGTAATTAACATAAAAACTGTATTATTTCTTTAAAAAACTATATTATTTCTTTAAAAGACAATACCTCTTCACCAACTCCAATTCTTTATCAAATTCTTATTGGATAATAATTTTATTTGCCAAATCCTTTTCAAACAACAGCTATAGATTAGATTTATCATTCCCAAAATAATTAACAAACCATATAATTTATATTAATATTTTAATATAATTATTAAGCTTTTCTAGCCTAATAAATTCATAATAATTTATAAACACTTGGAAAAAATCTCCAAAAATCGCAGTAAATCAGATTTATCATATTCTTTAACATATAAAAATATTTAGGCTAAAACTTTATTTAATTAATTTTAATAATTAAAACTGGAAATAAATCAATTTACACATTTAGAAAGTTCATGAAATAATCATACTCGCTTGGTAAATTTAAAAATTAAAAAACCACTTTTGAAATAATGTTTCTAACATCATATCAAAATTTCAAGTCATTTTGGTGTCATGTGATAGGTTTTCATACTTAAACAAATTAACCAATTTCATAAATAAATCTAGTATCATCGTAAAGCATATAATCATCAACACTCACATCGTGACATAATAACTCATATAAAATTTGGATTTAATCATAAAACCGAAATTAAATAGGCAAACTTAAGATGGGTTATCATTATTCATATTGTTTGGATAAAGGGATTGAAAATTAAGTATTGATTAGATTCCCCTTAGCTTTACCTTTGATTCCCTAATTTTTCTCTTCTTTGTATTCCTAGTAATGGTCGGCCTCAACTTGTTCAATTCGTTTGTATGAAACGATGGTGGAATGAGGATAATGAGAGAATAAGGGTTTATGTTAGGGAACGAATATCTATTCCTATTCCATCCCTCTCATTATTCATCTTTTTCATTCTATGGTTTAATTAACCTCATTGACAATTTAATTTAGGCCTGACCTATCTAATTATCAATCTCACTCTTCTTATCTTAATACATTATTTCATTTAATTTTATAATTAAATTTTCAAAATAATGTTAATCAAAATTAGGGGTGCCTACAGGAGATCGTCACACCTTTGCACTAGATTTAAGTTGATTTTATTTTGGTTGGAAATGGAGAGGGAGAGGGCAATGTGCTTGCGACCAAACTAGGAGGAAGGAGACCACAAATTTAAGTGAAAATGAAGGGGATGGTAAATTTAAATAAGAAAAAATAGGAGAAAAGAGAGGATCTTCATCTTCCTTTTTATCTCTTCTCTTTCCTAGTTCAAAACTCATATTTCAAATAAATCACACACCCATCACCACTAGGTAATGGCGAGCCATCCCTATGGTTCTATAGGCTTATATACATTTCTAAACCCAATCAATATTTACATATTTCAAATCAAATTTAAATGTTTATCAATATCGTACATCAATACATACATACATACATACATACATACATACATATATATATATATATCTTTTAGATACGTAATATATTAAATACTAAATTAAATAAAATTTAATAACTAATATTTCACAAATAATAATAATTTAATTAATTTGTTACAACTATAATTTAATTAAATCATGTGGTATTTTGGAGCATTCAATGTTACGGTTATGCAACCCATAGGTGTAAATTCAGTTAGCAACGAAAATTTTGAATATTAAAGTTTAAATATCACCTTAGCTAGTTGTGTGATAGTTTAGCCAAATAATTGATTATATGATTTTTGTAAAATTCCACTTTTACAATTTTAAGTGGTCCCTGATAGTAACGATTATGCACACAAATCTACTTTATCGAAACTATATCCTGTTAGGACTTAGGAATTTAGTTTTGGTCAAAATTCCAATATCGTTCATATTCAACTTGTTTAATCCAAACATGAAGTCCTTGGTCCGATATTAACAACAACTATTAAATGAATTTCTCCAATCAGAGACTTTGGATTTGAGTTAACTATAGTTAACCATGATAGTAACCTCACATAACCAAGGAGATGAATTATTTATAGAATGATGTTTCAGTTCTCACGCTCTAACTTAGACCCAACTATAGTCATTTGATGAACGTCGTGCCATGATTTAACTATAATCAAAGTGAAGTGTGCATGTTAACATTCAATAATATTCTCAAGTTAAGAGAACAATGTAATATCGTCACTTCGATATTCTTTGTTTGACGTTAGATATATCAACCAATAAAAAACTATCTAGTTAGTCATTCAATAATTATCTAATAAATATCAGTACGTAATCCCCTTGGTGCTTCTGAGAGTCATAAGCAATACACTGCCTAACATTTGGACAGCGTTACATACTATAGTCTCAATGGACATAAAGATATCTCGTCTTGGAACATCTTGACTGGGAATATTTAAAATGATATGTTATTTTCATTGTGATAAATTTCTCATGATTATAACACATTCTATTTACTATCACAAAACATACTATTTAAGGATTTTTTTTATTAAATATACTTAGATTAAATAAATAATTTATATAACACATTATGACAAATATATAATGGGCGAAAAAATACTATTTATTTCGAATGAGTTTTTATTACAAAATTAATAATATAGTAAATTATAAAACTGCCCCTAGAACATTTTCCTAAATTGATCATAGACATACCAAGATACACTCTCGAACATTATTTTAATAAGAAATAAATAAACAAAGAAAATTCTAAGAACCGGCCCTTTGTGCTTTCTACGGACAACCATGCACCCAAGTGTGCCACCCAAGCTGCCACTAATAATCATCGCCTGGTTTGTTGACTACTGAGATTAATACCTGGTTTAAGCTTGACCACTATCCGGTAGGATCTTAATGTACTATAACAACCTTTTTCTCATATGTGCTTCCAAATGGTATCTCTAATATGTCAACATGCATTGGTCCTATAGATCTCATAGTGAACACAATATCTGATAGTTCCCATCTCTGCTATAGTTGACTCTTTGGTCCTTGATTCGTCATAATTCGCTGCTTCTCTAGGGGCAAGATGGATTCTTTCTGGAATTTCGATAAGCTCGTAGCATGGAAACTTATCATGTCATCCTTTAAAGCATTTCTTTTCTCTAGTCTTGTCATCCATGTTTCGCTTGTCCTTTTCCCAAGGATTTTCATCTCCAACTCGATTGACAATGATCAGTCCTACGTTGATATCAGAATCCTCTAAGCACATGTACTTGTCAGTTTGATTGTAGAAGTCCTTCAAGTTGGCGGTTGGGTTCTTCTTAAGTTTCTTGTAAAATTTTGTCTTCCTATTGATTCCTGAAGCAACAACTATGTTGGCAATTCATTCATGCGGTTGACGTATAGTAGCTGCTGCATCATTGAACTATGTAGGATAGCTCCATAGGGTTTCTCCATCCTTTTGTTTTATATATGCCAAGCACATCTTATTTTTAGGCTAAATATAGAGTTTCATGAACTTTTCCTTCAACCATCCTAAGTGTTAATGGATCCTTCTCGAAGTGATTTAAACGACATAGTCGCTAAGTCTGACAATAATAGAAGAAAACAATGACAAATTACTTCCTTCATAGCTCTAACTACCTTCGTATGTTGAATATAGCGCCTCAAATGTGTTGTAGGATCGTTTTTTCCAACGTATAGTTCCATAACCGGTATCTTAAAATTTAGGGATTGACTGCATATCAGATGTACAAAGTGAATGAACTCCGGATCATCTCATCAAATTCTAATCTTCCATTTTGCCTCCCAACACTTGATGTATTATCTCAGTGACTTGTTCCTTCGCCACTGAAGTACTTCTTTGGATTGCTTAGTAGGCCTCGTCTTGCCTCCTACGCAATAGATCAAACACTTATGGACCAGTCAGTCTAAATTTTGGAGGTCCCATTCCGATAGTTCAGCATATGGTTCCAGCATCAACATTGACTTCTAGTTGGACATCTTCCCTTGGTCCAACATGTGCTATACCGTTCAAGTTGATACTCATTGGTTCTGCATCAAACCAATTCGGTTTAAGTCCTAGCTGATTTGGTTAGTTGAAACTCCGCACCTCCATGGCCTCTTCCTGCCTACCTATCCCCTTGCATCTGTTCTTCTTGATGGGGTGCTAATAGAATTCCTAGCTTCCATATTTTCCATCATTGTTTGTACATCTTTCTTTGTAAGATAGCTAATCGCTTGACTCATATCGAATTTTGCTTCTTGACTCCTCACATGGGTGAAGTGCTATCCATCCAAATGGGTCCTCTTTGATCCTTTCTTTTTAGCCGGTTGCTTTATTGTCTAAATTGAGTTCTCGATGGAAGCACCAAAATGTTACGTTAAAAATGACAAATATCCAAGAACAGAGATGAGCCTAGGATTATGAGTACATCTTATTGCTAGTTTCTAGTAGGTGTGATTTTTAGTTGTCATATAGTTAAGTTCTTACTTCAATTCAGATCATAAATCATAGGAAGCTATACTAAAAAAACAAGAAGTATAATGCAGAAGGTAAATGATACACAAATTTTTTATAGTGGTTTAGCAATCATTGGCTACGTCCACTTTATGTCTTTTATTATGACTCTTTGATTTACAATTGTTACAATGCTAGCTAGATCTCTCTGAATCGGTTACAATAATTGTGGATTCTAAGATCTACGATTGACAAAGCTTTAATGTTGTAAATCTTAAGTTTATTCCGCCATGGATCGATGTCGGATGTTGGACTGAATGGTTGAAGGTGATTGGGTAAGTTTAGACGAATCCTTGCTGCCCGAAAGTTCTCCAAAAATTCGGCTCGCTAGTTTCTAGTGTCTCAAATTTGTTTGTCGTTAATATTCGTCTATGGGATATTTATGGTTGTGAGGATATGAAGAAGTACATATGACCTAGTCAGTTCGGTTTGGTAGGAGTCAATTCGGTACGGCGGGAATCGATTCGGTTCGATAAGAGTTGGTTTGTTAGTCACATTACCAGACTGTTTTTACTGTTGATATGTTCTGAATTGATCTTTTCTGTTCCATAACTTATTCGTTCTAAGTTGGAATTGAATGAAACACAGACCAATAAATTTGTATCTTCGAATGGAGCACCCCAATATGCTTAGATGTTCAATTTGAGTGAAGAAGATAACAATTCTTCAAGATGGGGTTAAAATCGATTAGATAGTGGACCGATTTTAAAATGATCATACTTTTCAGTTTGTAGCTCATATTGAGTTGCGGTTAATAGTTTTAACCAAGGTACATGTTCCAAACTTAAGCATATTTTCCAACTAGTTTGGGTATGTTTTAATGCGATGCCAAAATTCCTCCATATATACAAATTGACGTTTGCCAGAAAAGGAAATGAAAATGGCGAGATTGTTACGTATAAAACCTGAATTATGAGTCAAGGTTTCTCGCACAAACCTACAGTGTATTTTGATGAAATATATGCTCCTGTAGTGTATGCAATTATATTTTGACACGTTATATGTTTGAAGGCACCAGAAGGACTTAATGCGTCTAATGGATGTCGAAGCTGCGTAATTATATTGAACTTTAGATACTGAAAGTCATATGAAAGTCCCAGAAAAGTTAAAAATACAAAATGAAAAGCACATGATTAAAATGTAATAATCACTATACGGATGGAAATATTTCGTACTAAATGGTACAATCATTTAAGCAAGTGCCTAATTAAAAAAGCATATAATAATAATCTTATATGTGCGTGTGATTCACGAAGAGAAATGAATATAGATATATTTTATAAGTATAGTTTCTTATATGAATCTAATTAACAATTTAAAAATGTTGACCAAAGGTGCTGAATATTTAAAGAACGAACTTAAAAGATGAAAGATCTTGAGAGGACAAACCATTATCTCAATCAACGGATTGAACACATCTTTGATGGAATTCTTATCAATAAAACAATGTGATAGAAAAAATCCTAAAACATTTTGGTGTGGACAGATGTAAGTGTGCTCATGGTAGTTAGAAATAATTAGATCACTTGAAGTGAATAAGTAATCATTTCGTCCTACGAAAGTAATGAAAATATTTTATGTCCAGTAATACCTTAATGCTATTGGTGTTCAACTACATCTAAAACTATATACTAGACTGTGATGTCACTTTTTAAGTTAATTTATTATCTTGGTATTGTTCTAAGTCAACTAAACGACATTGGACTAAAACCATACGTACATTGCATTATTTTCATAGTACAACAAATATGAGCTTACGTCACTCAAAATATCTGCCTCTTTGCCTACGCATCTTCAACCGTTGGTTAGATATCAAAAATTTGAATATCTACACTGAAAATTGATACCAACAGAGTCTGGAAATGTGGATAGCGTGGAAAGCGGAGAGTGAAAGAAAGTGTGAAAATTCCGGATATGTTGAGGCGTCTGTTGAACAGACGTCTGAACTCATTTCATTTGAAAACATGAGTCCTTCAATATTTCGGAGCGTGGAAAATCTTATTTTCACACTTTACTCTGAAATGTGAGGATGCTCTGAGAGGTTATGGAGATGATGATATCTCTCTAACCCTTGGAAAACTAATTCGTAACCATGGCATGTATTTAGGCATGGAAGTTTTATCTTCTGCAATCAATGAAGCAAACTTTATTCCTCACGTCATTTAATCATGTTAAGATATAAGTATTTCATGATGCAAACTGATAGTGTGCATGGTTAAGGTTTATAGTTAACATATCATAAACAATTTCAGGTTCGGAATGACAAAATAAATCCAACGGTAATATATGAAGTTAATGTTGCTTGTATTGCTCATATTAAATGAAGATATATATCCACAGGGATAGAACCAAATACACTTTCCCCAAGTTATACTACACACATGGCTTGAGACTGATCGGAAAATTTAGATTCAGCAAATATGCTCATATAAAAAATTTGCTGATTTATTTACTGAACAATTGTCAGCTTCAACATTCAAGAACATTGTTCATGATATTGGCATGCGAAAGGTGCACGACCAATTAGTATTTTAACCAAGGAGCGTTAGTATTAATATACGTGACAATTACATTAAATGCTCTGTTTGAATAACATATCACTTTTACTGTCAAAACATACGTATTGTACTTTTCTATTCATTTTTAGGTTTTGTTCCATTAAATTTTTCTAACAAAATTTTAATAACACGTATAATTCTTATGAATAATTTACTATTTTTTTTATAATTTAGGCTTTGTCTTATTAGGTTTTTCAATAAGGTTTTAAGAGACAATTTGTACAGTAATGCGTCTACGTTGTAATATGTAGATATGGCATGTTCAACCATACTTTGATCTTTAGCTTTTTTATGAACCGACTTGTATTTAAATACATGTGGCCTACCTCATTACCCGTGTACTTTAGTCTCTCTAAAAGAAAGAACATTGTAGAGTCAGTTTGGGTAGGTTCGCAAACTTTTTCTACTCCGTCACCGCATCCAATGAGTATTGGACATCGGAACGGGTAGATCTTCATCGTGCCTCTTCCCATTGACGCACTAGAAATTAAATATATACGTTCGACACCAATGGCCATTTGTACTGAGATCGTCAACTTTCTATATTACTATTCTCATATTGATAACTCCATCTCCTCTTCTTCTTCCATACTTACACCCACAATTTTGAAAATCAAGCATCATTTTCGACGATTTATGGAAACCTTGAATTTATATATGGAAATAAATGAGGTAATATAACACGCATTTGGAATCCATGGAGGTAGCAGTCTACAAACCGCAAAAGATATTTTTTTGAACACGGTTCACTAATGTCAATAAGTATGGATCTCGGAGATCGAACTTATGACCAATGTAACGCCCCGAAAAATTAACGAAATTTAATAAGAAAATTAAATTAAAATAAAGCAAGGACTTAAAGAAAATTTCCACAAAATTTCAAATTTTGCTATGAACTTTGACCATTGCATTTGTAGCTATTTTTGGATGATTTTCGTATATAACTTGTCATAATACGAGTTAGTACGTGGTAGTTACGGACATTAGAGCAAAAACTAAAATTTAAAAGTATAAAGTCGACGTTCGATCTAAGGGAGTCAAGGACGATTGGTAGCGATCGACCTAGGCATAGGGGTCGTCGACCCAAATACATGTTAAATTAGGGATAATTCGATTTACAAAGACGATGTAAACAGTTGAGACGCGTTGCTTGCAAGTGAAGTGTTAGATAAGTGGTCTAGAAGCTATGAGAATACAACATAGGTTAATCCAATGGCCTAAAATCTAACCCTACCCCTATAAATATGTAACTAATGAAACCCTACTTTCATAATGAAAGTTTACAGTAACTAAACTCTGCTTAATTTTTCTCTAAAACCCTAATTTTAAAATTTCCTAAAATCTAATCTATTCAACCTAAAAGGCAAGAGTAAGCAAATAAGGGCGGCTCAAGGCGATCTAAGGAGGAGCTATCGATTTAGGGTCCAGATTCTCAAATGCAAGCATTAGAAAGAGCTTAGGCTTAAGGTAAATGAGCACAAATTTAGCAATTTGATTGGTATAATTAAAATTAAAATTCTAATATTGGTTAGGATGTTAAAAACCTTGAATTTAATATGTTAAATTTAAACTGAATATGCTTCAACCCTAGATTTGAATCTAGAACCCTAGAAATCAAATTACAATAAATTGATAGTGTAATCACTTGTCTAAATACTTATTTTAATATCAAATTTCAAGCCCTAAACCCACAAACTTAGATTGAATTGTAATTTGGAAATTTAACTAGTTATTACTAAAATTAGATTTAATTGAATATGTTAAACGACATGAATTAAGTGCATAAATGAATCGAAAAAAAGGTGCAGAACCCTAATTTTTACTCATGATTGGTCGACCGTGGATTGCCAGCGGTCGACCGGTAGTAGTCGACCTAAGGTTACCTAGAGTCGACCGGTCGGAACTAAAATTGCATAACTCGAACCTCGGCCTAAGGCCCAAATTAAATAATAAATTTAGTGTAATTTAATTGAAAATTATAGCGTTTATTTTGTGTTTGAGAGAATAGGGAAGTTGGTTCTCTACCAGAGTGGTTAGGGCTTTGTGTTTCACAATGTTTGATATTGGTACGGGGGAACATATTTCGTAATGGTTGATTTCACATGGGTGATGTATATCGAATACACGAAGTTGATTAAAGCGATTTGTTTTGCATAGGCTCAAGGGTGTTCCGTACAGGTGGACGCAGCATTGTCGGAGACGTTTTCTAAGAGAGTCGGTACTAACGGAAGATCCACGTTCCCATGTTTTCTAACGCAACATGGTACGGGTGGATGTCGGTGCAGTACAATAAGTGGCTATAGGTATTGAGTAAATTAGGATCCAGTACTAACTGGAGTTCTTATGAGATGGACCTTGGTAAAGTACAATAAGAGGCATTTTGTCACTATAATCGAGAGATGAACATGGGTGCATACGATGGGTCCTTATGCGAATTTGCATTTTTGATGTTCTCCCTCTCTAGATGTAGTGTTGATGTAGTTATGATGAGGAAGTAATTCTCATGTTGGTCAATCGTTAGTGTGAAGTTCGATTAGTAGGTTCAACCTGTTGTGTTAGATATGAATTCTTAGGTGTTGACCTCAGGAGTTTAGAGACACTTGCTTTACACCCTATATCACTTAGAGTATATTTAAAGTTAATTACACTTAGTCACCACATATTAAACTTGTTTTCATTCACCAGACTTCTGTTTGACCCATTATTTTTCCATCTTTTTCTCACCACAGGTGGACAGGGCAGCAGGTGATTTGCTCGTTTTGGATTCTTGAAGAGAGTCGTGCTTTTCTTGGAGTCTACTTTACTACATCTTCTCTTCATGTATCATTTTATCATATCTACACAGTTATTTTCTTGTATCAGATTGTGAGGGATATTTCGCTATGTACTCTGATTTGCATTATGTACTGATATTTTTCGAAGACTATGATTTGAAATTTTTTTGAAATTTAATTTTTCTATGATATTTACATGTTTATTTCATTTCGCTGTGAGTTGTGAAAGTTTAGTTCATCTTAGATTATATATGATTTTCTTAGTCTCTGGACTGTTTAAGTTTTAACCCGACAATCTGACTTCTCGGCGCGACGCATTTGGAGCATGTCAAAACGTGTGGGTTGTCACAGTTGGTATCAAAGCTTAGGTTCAATGTTCTTTAGGATTAGGACCATATCAAGAGATGTATTGAAAAGTTTTTTTTTTAAAAATGGTTTCCAAAATGGATTTCAAAAAGTTTTCCAAAATGATTTTAGAAATGGTTTTTTTTGAAGTTTGTATAAGCAAAGTATTTCAAAAAAAAAAAAGCTTTATAAAATTTTCTTGTCCAAAAATCCCTCTTATTCGTGCTTATATTATTTCTTATCTTTTAATCATGTTTATGCTATTTGTAGAAGTTACTAATGAAATTCTTAACATTCTCAGATAAAAGATGTCGAATCGCGTAGGTTCTGACTCTGGCGATGCATCTGAGATCCCGAGTATGAACATTCCTGCATGGTTTATCAATATCTTTGTATTACGGGACAGGCCGATCTCAATCCCATTAGAGAGCATATGGAAGAAGTGACAGGCATGGTTCTTGCTTAGCTACCTACCGCTCTAGATTTTTCTAAGTTGTGCAAAGATTTTTCTAGTCTTGGGGGCAAGCCATATATGGAGATAGAGTCTTATGTGGATTCGAAAGCATGGATCTGCGCTTGTAAGAGGGTAGTTAGTCTGATGGACTTGACGGATGTTGTAAGGAGGTAGTTAGCTACTTGGCAACTACAAGGTGAGGCATTGATCTGGTGGGAGATTATCGAGGCTGAGGCTATTGGGGCTGATATTACTTGGGATGAGTTTCATATGGGATTTTAGATAAAGTTCCTTTCTAGGGAAGAGGAAGGCGTTCAGTTAGAGAAGTTTATCCATATCAAGCTGGAAGATATGATAGTCAAGGAGTATGTGAACCAATTTAATGAGCTAGCACGGTTTGGTATGGAGTTGATTAGCATGCCACATAAGAAGGCTCTTAAATTTGCTAAGGGAATGAATCAGACCCTTCAAGATTTAGCTATAAGTCATATTCCGATGGGTGCCACCTATGAGGGACTTGTAGAGATTACTTTACTCACTATTGTTACTAAGAAGGAATTGAAGGAAGAGGCTCCGAAGGTTGTAGAGAATGGCCACCAGAAGGGTAAGAAGAAAGAAGGATTTGGATCGAAGGGAAAGATTCATCAAAAGGACATGAGATCCAATAGGTGTGGCAAGCAAGGACATTTTGCTAAGGATTGCAAGGTGGGTATCTTCGAGATAAAGTGTTATAACTGTGATCAGTTTGGGAATGTAAGGGGGGCTTGCACCGCACCACCAAGAGCTTTCACTCATATTTCTACCGAGGTGGTTCCGACTTATGCACCAGAGGCAGTCCCCAGCTCAAGTGCACAGCCAGTGGTGGACAAGAGTAAGAAAGTGGTGATTGAAGGTGTGTTAATTCTTTTCGGTTTATCTATTCATGCATTATTTGACACTGGGGCTTCACATTCTTTTATCTCTAGTAACATATTAATGACTTGCACTTAGACACTAGTATTGTCACAGACGGTATAGTTGTGTCAAACCCTGTAGGAGGATTGACCTATTTATCTATGTCGTGTAGGGGTTTAAAGTTGTTTATCTTAGGCGTCGAGTTTGATTGTGATGCATTTGTGTTGGGATTCTCCGAATTTGTGTTGGTATTAGGTATGAACTGGATGACTATGTATGGCGCTATTTTAGACTGAGGTGGGAAGGTTGCTAGGTTAAGCACATGTAGTGAGCGTAACTTAGAAGTTCATTAGACCCTCGAGGATCTGTTATGTTAAGATACTTATATTCGTTGAACCTATTACATGATGAGATTAATATGGTGCCTATAGTTAGAGATTTCCCTATTTTTTTACTGTGGTTATCGGTCTTTCGCCCCAGAGACAGATGAGTAAAGGATCTATCTTGTTGAGAATGCTAGACCCGTCGCCTTACCGCTAAGGCAAACAGCTCCTAAGGAAAGATGCGAGTTGAATAAGTAGGTTAATGAGCTGCCGGAGAAGAGTTTTATTAGGAGGAGCATTTTGAGTGGGGAGCACCAATCATCTTTGCCACCAAGGTGGATGATTCATTTAGACTCTACATCAATTATAGGAAGCTTAATAAACTAATAACGAAGAATCGTTATACTCTACCCTGCATAGACGATCTCTTTGATAAGTTGGTTGGAGCTAAAGTATTCTCTCATTTGGATTTAGCAACTAGATTCCATCAGTTGCAAATCTTAAGGACCAATCTCCATTTGGTCCAAGTAAACTTTTTTCATGCTTCCGTTACCTTTTGGGAGGCCTACGCCCCATAGAAATTGTCTAACTGAGACTGTTCCTTGGCCCGTAGGTCTTAACACAAGGTTAGAATTCTAGCTCTTTCAAAATGGTATCTCACTGATGGCTCGGGCCCCCCGAAAGGAGGCCTTCTTCGCCTTCCACCTAAGGTGCGTAGGAAAGGACCAAAGGCAATCCTAGGGAATAGTGAAGCTTCATAAGGTCTTTCTGTCCAGGTGTACGTAGTCGCATCTTCACAGACATGTCTATTTCACTGAGCCTCTCTCCGAGACAGTGGCCTGATCGTTAAGTCTTTCGTATGGGTCAGAACATACCCGACAAGGAATTTCGCTACTTTAGGACCATAGTTATGGCCAACGTTTACCGGGGCTTCAGTTGCTGGCTCCCTATCATCAAGTCACCAACTTCCTTAACCTTCCAGCATTGGGAAGGCGTCAGCCCCCATACATGGTCTTACAACTTTACAGAGACCTGTGTTTTTGATAAACAGTCGCCCAGGTATAGTCACTGCGACCCTCTTTGTGAGGACAAAGTAAGGGAAAATATCTGAAATGATTTCAATATTGGACCTTGGACATATAATAGTTCCGAGCTGAATCTCTTTTAGAAAGAAGATCTTTTGTCTCGTAGTAGCCTACTCAAGTCCCCTTACAAAACTTTCATTATTGGGTTAGCCATATACTTCGCATGTTTCTAGTGATTCACATGGTATCATCAAATGACACAAGTCTTGGATTAGAATCTACGACGCACTAGAACACCCTTGTTGACGATCCTTTACTCCAACAGCATCTAGGGTTCCTCGAACAATGTGACATCTTACACTGGATAAATCCTTTAACCTTTCTCCTCTCACTAATACAACAGAATGTTCTTGTAAATTGTGGCCAATACCAGTTATATAAGCAGTAATTTCAAATCCAGAGGTTAATCGTACTCTGGCAACTTTACTAAGGCAGAGTTTGTTTTCTTAGGTGTGATAGTGGAAAAGTTGACAAGCAAGTTACTCTATAGAACCGTACGCGAAATTGTTCCCTCATATGGCTCCTTGTGTTCAATTCTTTCAAAGTAATTAGATCCTTTTCTTCATTCGAGAATCTCTTCCTTTCTTCCACTCTACCCCGAAGAGTAACTAAGACCAATTCATTCACATTTCCATGCTCTAATTGAACACTTTCCATTTAGGATCGAAGAAGAAGATTATTCTTTTTACCAAACATATGCGGATCAAATCACAATCTTCAATTCTAATCTAAAGAACAAGAGACCTTTCTCGATCAATCCCTTTGCTCCCCATTCTTCGAGAATAGGAAAGATCCTTTTGAGTTTGAATTTGTTCGTTATGAACTTAGGCCATTCTATTTTCTACTTATTTTTTTCATTCTTTATTTCATTTCGATTTTCTTTCCCTCTCTTTTCTTTTAATTTCCTTCCATTATTCCTTAAGTCCCATAAGGTTTGGTGATCCTATAAAATCTAACCTATTTTCTCATCGAGGGAGGGGTACAAAATAAATTAGATTGCTTTTTCGATCAAAAAAAGTATTATTTCTTCCACTTCCTCTATCCCATAAGTACAGCGTTTGGATTGAATCAATAGATAACCTTTTTCTATATGAATCAATATTATTACATTCTAATTGCTTCCCGATACCTCCTAAGGAAAATCTTGAAGTGGATCCAAAATTGACGGGTTAGTATGAGCTTATCCATGCAGTTATGCACTTTTCAAATGAGAATCCATTTTCAGAAAGATCTTGGCTTTCGTCCTTTGATGAGTCACCCGAGGTCCTTTCGATGACCTATGTTGTGTTGAAGGGATATCTATATGATCCCATCAATTGCGTAAGGCCCGCGATAACAATGGAATCGAGGAAAGTATATAGAAAAGATAGTTCTTTTCCATTATATTAGTATTAGTTAGTAATCTCGGCTCGATGGGTCCTTTCCTCTATGATGAACTGTTGGAACTAGTCCTACATTTGATCTCTGTAGATCGAGGAGAAAGTTGGCTTAGTAGGAAGAGGGTCGTACCAGAGCGAAGCAAGGGGTCAACTACTTCAAATATACAACATGGATTCTGGCAATGAAATGGAGTTGGACCCTCACGTTGATCCGAATAAATCAGTCTTTCCAAAGAGGTCAATCTTTTCTTGCTAGGTAAAAAGGCAGCAAGATGCAAATTCTATCTCGGTAGGAAATGTATTTTCTATTACTATGAAATTCATGAATGAAAATGAAGTAGTTAGCAGTGGGGTTACCATTATTATTTTTCCTATATGTGTTCCCAAGAAAAGGAATTTGTCCATAATAGTGCAAAAAGAAGGCCCGGCTTCAAGCTGTTCAGGAATAGTGGTGTTGACTTTCTCGATGGTTTGCCTTAGGATTAGTTAGTTTTATTTCTCGATGGGGCCGGGAAGGGATATAACTCAGCGGTAGAGTGCTACCTTGACATGGTGGAAGTCATCAGTTCGAGCCTGATTACCCCTAAACCCAATAGGAGTTTTCTATTTTGACTTTCTCCCAGCAGCAATCGAACGAGAATGGATAAGAGGCTTGTGGGATTGACGTGGTAGGGTAAGGATGGCTATATTGCTGGGAGCGAACTCCAGGCTAATATGAAGCGCACTGATTCAAGTTATTCTTGGAATGAAAGAAATTCCTAATCAACTTTGTATACGAACAAGGAAGCAATAGGTGATACAACCATGAATCTCATAGAGACTTCGATCCTGGCTGAGGATGAACGCTAGCGGCATGCTTAACATATGCAAGTCGGATGGGAAGTGGTGTTTCCAGTGGTGGATGGGTGAGTAACGTGTAAGAACCTACCATTAGGAGGGGAATAACGATTGGAAACAGTTGCCAATACCCCATAAAATGAGGAGAAAAAGGAGGAATTCGAGGATAGTATTCATAAGACAGTGTTCCATACACTCGATGAATTGCATAAGCGGTTAGTCATGCCCTTCGGACTAACTAATTCGCATGCCTAGTTTATTGATCTAATGAGTTGAGTATTTAGGGGGTTAGTTAATAAGTTTGTTGTGGTATTCGTGGATGATATACTTGTATACTCGACGAGTGAGGAGGAGCATATGTTGCATTTAGAGGAGCTGCTCAAGATACTGCATACATCTAAGCTTCAGGTGCCACTTTTAGAGAGAGGAGGTATGCTTTTGGGACCCATCGTCTTAGAAAGTAGCTTAGCAGTTGACCCTAGTAAGGTGGCAGCAGTTCAGGATTGGCATGTTTTGAAGAATGCCAGAGAGGTGAGGATTTTCCTTGGTTTGGCGGGTTATTCTCGAAAGTTCATTAAGGACTTCGCGAGATCTTTGCTCCACTGACCTGACTTACCAAGAAGAATCTACTCTTTTCTTAGGATGCAAGGTGCGAGGATCCTTTCATTAGGTTGATGGAGGTGTTGATTAGTGCGTCAGTGTTATTATTATCGGATGGGATGAAGTTGTTTACAGTTTATACCAACGCATGCGGTATGGGGTTAGACATGGTATTGATGCAGAAAGGAAGGGTAGTGTGTTATGTGAGTCGGCAGATGAAGACCCATGAGAGGAACTATCCTACATATGATCTTGAGTTAATGGCTTTTGTTTTGCGCTCAAGTCTTAGAGGCATTATCTTTTAGGAGAGCGATTTGAGCTGTTTACGGATCACAAGTCCTTAAAGTATTTGTTCTCCTAAAAGAACTTGAACTTGAGGCAACAAAGATGAATGGAGTTCTTAGTATTATATGACTTTAGTATCTCTTATACCCTAGACAAGGGTAATATAATGGTAGACCCTGTAAGTCGACAATGAGCGGTATTGAGTCGCATGTTCTTAAAGTGAAAGCATCTAGAGTATATACCTACCGTTGATTTCCGACCATCATCGGATATCACCCCTGGATTACTAGTAGCTTTAGATGTGTAGCCTACGTTGGTGGAGCATATTGGATCTAGGCAGAGGCAGGATAAGGAGCTAGTAGATATTATTGAGAGGATTAGTAGTTGGGAGTTATCGAGTCACTTGAGGCGTTATGCTATGGACTCGAGAGGATGGTTACAAAGAGATAATAGGCTCTGTGTTCCTCATAGTACAAATTTGATTGATGCAGTATTAGCCGAGTCTCACCGTTCTAGGATGAGTATTCATCCCAGTGGTGACAAGATGTATCGTGACATGAAGAGAGTTTTCTATTAGCTCGATATAAAGAAGAAAGTGGCGGATTATGTGGATAGAAGCATGACTTGCCAGAGGGTGAAGGCGGAGTAGAAGAAACTCGAAGGTTTATCACCATCATTAGATATTCCCCAGTGGAAGTGGTAGAGTATTTCCATGGACTTTATAGATGGTTTGTTAAGGAGTAGGAGAGGGAATGAGAGCATTTGGGTTATATTGATTGGTTGACCAAGTGTGCTCATTTCATACCAGTGAGGAGTACGAGGATGTGAGCATCATTAGCAAATATTTATGTGAGAGAGGTTGGTAGGTTGCATGGAGTTTCGGCTAGTATAGTTAGCGGTCGAGATCCGCTTTTCACTAGTGAGTTCTGGAGGAGTCTACAGAAAGCATTAGAGACTAAGTTAAGCTTGAGTATCACATATCATCTGTAGATCGACGGACAGACAGAGAGAGTGAATTAGGGTTTGGAGGATTTGTTGTGGATGTGCATCATGGATTTTGGAGGTTCTTGGGAGGATCACTTGGCGATAGTAGAGTTTACCTACAAGAACAGTTATCGGGCTTGCATTGGGATAGAACCGTTCGAGGCATTGTATGGTAGACCTTATAGATCATCGTCATGTTGGTGGGATACGATGGATATGATTATTCTTGGACCGGACATGATGAGAAAGACATCTGAGAAGGTGGATTTGATTCGAAGGAGGATGAAGACTGCTTAGGATAGGAAAAAATTATATGCTGACAGGAGACGTACGAAGTTAGAGTTTGCACTAGGAGGCATGGTATTCGTGATTATTTCACCCCTTATAGATACGAATGAGATTTGGTAAATCGAGGAGGCTAGCATCAAGATTTGTAGGACCTTTTCTTATAAGAGCTAGGGTTGGGAAGTTGGCATATAGAGTAGCGCTTCCGAAGAAGTTGGTCGGGGTACATGACATTTCCATATGTCACATTTGCGGAAGTGCTTACATAATGCAGCTATTGTGGTCAAGCCGAGTTAGTTGAAGGGGTAAAGGTTGAGCGAGAGTCTCTTATCTGCTATGCACCTATGTGTATTTTATAGCATAGCACAAAGCAACTCCGTAAAAAGGAGAGTAGACTTGTTAGAGTCCAGTGGGGAGACGATCCAACAGAGAGACATGCGATCCCAAAGAGAAGATCCGAGCTACCCACCCACGACACTTTTCTGGTACGTCTTAAGCTTGAATTTCTCATCAGTGTAGAATTCTTATGTATAGGACTTAGGTGGTAACCCTTTAGATAGAGGCCTTTGGATGATAGAAATGGCTGTAAACGTGTCAATATGACATGTTATGGATGATAGATGCTAATAGATGGAATGTTCGCCATCGTATTCTTTTACACATTAGGATAGTATATCCTTTAGGTACATGTGCACTCATATCTTGTTGCATAATATTTCTTGATTATTATTATGCTAGTGGATGTTACACATATGATGTTGCATATGATTGGATGGTTGCACATGCATATAGAACTACAAGTATGCCATTTAGGATGTTGCATGCCTTTTGATGCACAACATGAGCATTTTTGCATAACAGGAGGTCGACTAAATCAGTAGATCGACCACTCTTTTGCACTAGTATAGGTTCACGTGCATTTTATGCTCCATATATATGTACATGTTGCATTAGAAAATTTTCTTTCAAGGACCATGGTTGCACATGGATGATGGATTCCTAGATGGATTGTAGTTATTTGTGGTTGTATGCGAGTTACACTTTTTCATCCTTGGAGATTTCGGGGACCAAATCCTTTTAAGAGGGGAGAATGTAACATTTCAAAAAATTAATGAAATTTAATAAGAAATTTAATTTAAATTAAGACAAGGACTTAAAAGTAAATTCCCATAAACGTTTGAATTTGGCTACGAAACATGCAATGTTTTGTTCATAGCGATTTTCTGACAATTTTCATATATAACTTGTCATAATCTGAGTTAGCATAAGGGAGTTACGAGCAGTAGAACAAATTAAAAAATTTATAAATTTATAAAGCCACCGGTCGAGCCATGGGGGTCAAGGTCAACCGTTAGCGGTCGACCCAGGCATAGGATTGCTCGACCCAAATGCATGTTAAATCAGGGATAATTTGATTTACAGAGACAATGCAAACGGCTGGGATGCATTGCTTGCAAGTGAAGTGTTAGACGAGTGATCCAGATGCTATAAGAATGTCACCTAAGTTAATCCAATGGTCTAAAACCTAACCCTACCCTTATAGATATGTAATTAACAAAACCTTAATTCCTAATGAAAGTTCATGGTAACTAAACTCTGCCAAACTTTTCCCTAAAAACCTAATTTTTAAAATTCCTAAAATCGAATCTATTCAACCTAAGAGGTTAGAGAAAGCAAATAAAGACGGATCAAGGCGATCTAAGGAGGTGCTATCGATTTAGGGGTTAAATTCTCAAGTGCAAGTATTAGGAAGAGCTTAGGCTTAAGTGAGTGGGCACAAATTTGGTAATTTGATTAGTGTAATCAAAATTAAATTATTCTAATTAGTTAGGATGTTAGAAGCATTGAATTTAATATGTCAAATTCAAATTGAGTATGCTTCATCCATAGATTTGAATCTAAAACTCTAGAAATCAAATTACAGTAAATTGATCATGTAATTACTTGTCTAAATATTTGTTTTAATATCAAATTTCAAGGCCTGAACCCACAAACATAAATTGAGTTGTAATTTGAAAATTAACTTGTCATTACTAAAATTAGGGTTAATTGATTGTGCTAAACGACATGAATTAAGCACATAAACGAATCGAAAAAAGTGCATAACCCTAATTTTGCTCATGACCGGTAGACTTGGAATTGCCAATGGTCGGCCGATAGTAGTTGGCCTTGTGTTACCTAGGGTCGACTGGCCGAAACTATAATTGAATAATTTGAACCTCAGCCTAAGGCTAAAATTAAATAATAAAATTTATATAATTTAATTGGAAATTATATAAACTATGGACTATTTCATTGAACTAATTTGGGCTAATGTACGCATTTGAGAGAATAGAGAAGTTGGTTCCCTATCAGAGTAGTTGGTTCGATGTATTTTGAAATGTATGATATAATGGAAGATTTGGCATGGGCAATGTATATTGCATACATGAAGTTGATTAGAGCAATTTATTTCACATAGGCTCAACGGTGTTCCATACGGGTGGGCATAGCACTATCGAATACGCTTTTTGAGAGAGTCCGATACTAATGGGAGATCCAAGTACGCATGTTTTCTGGTGCAATGTGGTACGGGTGGACGTCGGTGCAGTATAATAAGTGGTTATAGGTATTGAGTAAATTAGGGTCCCATACTAACTGGAGTTTCTATGAGATGGACCTGTTGAAGTACAATAAGAGGCATTTTCCACTACAATCGCGAGATGAACATGGATGCATACGATGAGTCATTACGTGAGTTTTCATTTTCATTGTTCTCCCTCTCCAGGTGTAGTGTTGATGTAGTTATGATGGGAGAGTAGTTCTCATTTTGGTCGATCATTAGTGTCAGGTTCGATTAGTAGGTTTGACTCATTATGTTAGATATGTATCCTTAGGTGTTGACTTAGGAGTTCACGGACACTTGCTTTACACCCTATATCACTTAGAGTAGATTTAAAGTTATTACACTTAATCATCGCATATTAAACTTATTCTCATTCACCAGACTTTTGTCTAATCCATTCCTTTTCCATCTTTTTCCCGCTACAGGTGGACAGGGTAGTAGCTGATTTGCCCATTTCGGATACTTGGAGAGAGTCGTTCTTTTCTTGGAGTCTGCTTTACGACATCTTCTTTTCGTATATCACTTTATTATATCTACACATTTATTTTCTTGTATCAGACTTTGAGGGATAATTTGCTACGTTCACTGATTCAGATTACGTACTGATATTTTTCTAAGATTATGATTTGATATTTTCTAATATTGATATTTTCTATGATATTAACATGTTTATTTCCTTCCGCTGTGAGTTGTGAAATTTTATTTCATCTTAGATTATATATGATTATCTTAGTCTCTGGATTGTTTAAGTTTTAACCCAATGATCGACATTTATTGATGCAATGCATTTGGAGCGTGTCGAGAGCTGCCGGTTGTCATAACCTATAATCTCGCAGTCTAAACTACCAACCAAATGAGCTAACACTATTGACAAAAAAACAGTGGGATGCATTTGTAATGTTGATTGTGATTTTGTGGATGGAGACGATGACTTATTGGAGACCACTACTTATTGATACATGAATTCAAATGAGTTGCTCGATCAAATTTCAAGCACTTGGATGACCTATATAGCAATGTGATATTTAGGGGACTTGTCATTAGCCTACTCCTACATCACCTCCAACCAACTTTGACACATAACTATTTTCCGACATCCTTAATGGGATTGAGCATGAACTCGTTTGTCTAGCTCCACGTCATTACTTAACGACGAATATTTAATGTGATTTTGTCATTTAAAGTCGAGACTCGTTAGGTAATAAGAGGACAATCCAAAACCTGAAGTGTTCAAACAACTTGTTGCACATTGCCTTACGATTTGCACACCATAAGACAATCATAAGGAGTGGGAACTTGCTTTAATTTTTTTTGAACGAGCAAAACATTTCCAATTTCCTAATTCCTTGTCCAAAGATGTTGAATTTAGGTATCTTTTAAACTTTTTGTTAGAGCACTTCCGCAGATAAAATGGATTTTCAGCGATGGTTTTTTTTTCCTTTTCACATGTTATTATGTAAATGCTATGCACCTTTTCTTTTTGAAATTTTAAAAGTAATTATGCAATTTGATATCAATTAATATCATTTATCTAAAAGTACATAAAACAAACTGAAACCAATAAAAAATATAAATACAAAAAATAATTCCCCTTGTAGCACAAAAATACATCCTTATTTTGCCGAACAAACCTATTTTGTATCTTATTTGCATGCCCGCACTAAATAAAACACATATTCATTCAAATTCTCCCTTTGAAAGGTCGATTTCCCAAGATACATACTCTTTTGATTCTTCATTCTCCTATGTGTACATTTTAGCTTCATTCTCTTCTTTATACTAGTGTGCACCTAGTGCATTGCAGATGGTAATGTTGTTAAAAAATAATATTTATATCTTAATTATTGCTAAAAAGTAGAATCATGCAATATATGATAAATTTATTAGGATATATTAATCATCGGTTAAAATAACATGTGATGCTCAAATGTAAGGTTAATAGTTCAATTCACGCTAACTACATACCTCGGTAGAATTTAATGTCAATTATGTAGATATCAATTATGTTAATATCAATTATGTAGATAATTTATGTTATGTAACATACATATTATATGTTGAGTGAATAAATAACTATATGCGACTCTTGTATATATATTGAATTATCATTTTTTATAGGATTTATAAATTGATTAATGAATATTATATAATTGAATTTGTTTAAATAATCTGAATTAATAATCAACTCAGCTATCAAATATAAGGAGCTGAATGTAAAAAAGTTAAGAAAATTGAGAAGAGCTTTGTATGTATTTATGATTGAGAAAACCATCTTATCGCTAGCTTATCTACATGCGAAACTTTTATCCAATATTTAGTTTTCATTTTTAAACCGTTTGTCTTTACAGTTAACTGTAGATTTCATGTTTTCAGGATGATCATGCCTTTGATAATCACAAAATACTGTACGTATCTTTTGGTCGAGTTATGAGTTGGGCGTAGTTTGATAACATATTAAAAGTGAGAATGTTTATAGAATCAAAATTTTATCAGTGTAATATGTGAGTTCACATCATTATGTTGTAAAATATTAATTTATCTTTTAAAGGTTATTAAAAAAGAAATTATGTTATGACTTAATGTATGATTATTATTTTTAGATAAACGAGTATTATTATTTATGCACACTTCATGTTATGCGATTTAAATATCTTTATTCTTGAATAAGAAATAATTTTATATAGCAGTTAAGATAATTCAGTCTTGCTCATGTTCTTAGTTGTTATATTCAGAGTTGTTGAGCTACTCTTCCCTCTCACCTGGTTATACATTTATAACATAGTAGACTGTTCACTATAACCGGTTAGCCTTAACAAAAGGTTAAAAGTAATCATTTTTTTTCCTCATATATAATATTGTATATTTTGAAATTTTCGTATTTGTAGTATTCATTAGATGAATTAATGAACAGTAGTTGATCAAATTTATTTGAATAGTCTAAAATTAAGACTATACAATTAGTTAGACATATGGATTTGAATGCTAAATATTAAGAGAGAATTGAGAATGGTTTGCAAGCAATTGAAAAAACTTTAAAATTTAGATGTTGAAGTTAAAGAATTTTACGGTGTAATTTATGATAAATTCATTAAGGTAAATAAATTATAAAATAAACTTGTTATTAACGTTTATATATATAACTTATGTTATATGATTTTTATATATTTGTATCTACATAAAACTTTATTTTTTATTGATATGCGTCTGCAAGTTTACGTATTGAGTTTTCCTATTTTTGTGATTTACTAATATTATTAGTTAGTTTAAAGTATTTAATAGATTGTAATTTAGATTTCTCTATCTACATGCATCTCTCTAATATAAAATATTGTTATCTTAACCACGAAAATGTTTTACTACTCATAAATTATATTTGCTTGCATGCACTCACTACCCCTCACCGCCCAAATATCCCACTAAAATATCTTCTTCTTGTTCGTGAGGAACGCACTAACTTATATACAATATAATGCTCTTTACCAATTATTTTATGACTGCGGCTCTTCTGAAATTCAAATGTAAACAAAATCGCATTTAAAACAACCGTACATTAAACTTAAATGTTCCATAACTCATTGAACGACGAGGCAAGCACATACAATTCTAGAAAAGAACAAATAAAAAATCACAGCTTTGTGTACGTAATCATTCAAAGGGCGAGTACAATAACATCGCATGCAATGATTCCATTTGAACGAAATGGGATTACAATTAAATCATTCAAAGGGAGATTACAATAATACTCTTTCGTTCCAAATAAATCGTACTTTGAATCAGCAAAGCTCAGCCTTAACACAACCATAAATTACTCTGAATACTACAAGACCTTTTACACAATCATAAAATCATATCAATAAGCAATAATACTATCTCAATTTGACTTCACATACCAGAGAAACGAACTATAGATGGCAGCCAAAGCAATTGCAGGCCTTGGGGGTGAAGGAACAGAACCCAAATGGCCGATTTGGGATGTTGCAATTAATAGAGTAACAGCATGGAGAAGGCAAGCATAATCCTTTTGGGCCTCCACAGCAAGTGCAAAGAGCACATATTTGAAAGCTTCCAAGCTTCCTTCTCATGTTTTCACTTACCAATTTTGATTTCAGATGCATTCTTGGCTTCACTTCTTCTCCCGTAACCTAAATCAGAATGGAAATTTTTTGCACAAAGATACGATTAGCTTTAGGAAATGCAAATATGGGCATGTTTGTAAATTTCAAATTGATTGGAACTTACTTGCGAAGAAAATAATACGAAGAGGAGGAGGACGAAGAGGTGGAGGAAGGCAGAAGAAGCCATTTTAGAAACTGTGTTGGGTATGCTGAAAATTTGTGAGGGATTTTTTTTACATTGGAGGGGCTTATGAAAAAATGCTCGGCTTTTTTTGGATTCTTTTTTCTCTTTCCCAGAAATAGTTGATGGGTATCAAAATTGAGAAAAGTTTGCACTAGGGATGGCAATGAGACGGGTATAGAGTCTAAACCCGGTAGACTCATCCCTGTTTTTACCCATCTGGACCCGTCCCATTGGGTCATCGGGACGGGTAGACCCAGACCCGCTCAAAAGAGCTCCGGGTCTATCGACGGGTTGCGGCTTGACCGACCCACCCCAATCCGACCCGCACCACTACGATCGCATGAGAACGCTTTATTGCTACAACAATGATATGTTAATCCTTTTATACATAAGCGGTTATAACATGGATAATCTAATGTTTCATTCAATAAGTTATATTATTTTATATTATTAAGTTGTATCACTAATAATTATATAAGGCAAATTCTATTCCAACCCTGCTTTTCATTTAGCAGCCTCCCGTTTTTTGAAAAATCTTGTATACCCCTAAAGATACTCAGTAACCCCCAACTTCTTCCACAATTGCCCCTCACGTGATTTCTTCCTTACGTGATTACCACGCACCGACAAGACGAGATTAGATAGAAAACCACGTAGAGATAAGACGAAGTTAGATAGAAAACCACGAAGATGCAGTACGTGGTTCAGCACATAACAACGTAAAGCGCGAACTTGGTTACCTTACCATCCACGTTTGCAACCACTTTCTTAAAGATTTTTTGTCTTCAGAAAATTATTTTTTCAAAGAGGGGCTACTAAGTAAAAATATGGGTTGGAATAGAATTTGCCATTATATAATAACATATACATGTTTTTCCTAAACCGTTATCATGCGCCTTATTTTTATAATCACTTTATCATTGTAAACACATTGATATCTCTATTTATCGTATCATTTAGTGACAATCCCTCCTACAAATATAATGAATAAATACATTTATATTAACATAATTTTAAATAAATATGCAAAGTATTACCGGGTCTTGGAGCGGGGGGGTCTACCTTGACCAGCATGGGTTTCGGGTATGGGGCGAAAGTTCAGACCCGCACCGGGTCCAAGTGTAACAACCTTGGTTTTGTGATTACCTGTGAAAATAAATTATAACGATGATTATAATTTAAAATGGAGAAATAAAATAAATTGGAGATGTAAAATTTTGTTAAAAATTGTTTGTTTTATAATAAACAATGTGTACTTGGTAAAATAAAATGGTAATAAGATGGTTTGGTTGGAAATTAAATGTGGATAGTGGAATTATGTTAATTTGGTTGTGAATTAATTAAATAAAAGATAAAAACAATTAATCCGACATTTATTTGTTGTAAATAAATATAAAATGGGGAGAATAAAGTTTCGAAAACTTTATTAAGTTATTTTGGGGGTAATAATGAACATTGAATGGTTTTATTTTGGTAGAATGTAATAATTGTGGAAATAGTGGTCAAATAGTGATTTTTGTTAATTTTACTGATGTATTAAAAATTAAATATGGTAAATATTGTAAATAAAAATTGGGAATTTTATTTAAAAACGACATTTGGGTGTAAGAATAATCTTAATATAGTTTTTATGATGAATTGGACAAGGAAATGATTTTTGTGTAATTTTTGTTGATTAAAATGTTGTTTTGTGTAAATAATAGTGTAAATTTAAGTATTTAATCAAAATGCAATTTTAATGATGAAAATTTATTTTAGTGGCTAAAGTAATTTTAAAATATGTTAGTTGCATTTTTATAAAGATAGAAACATGTTTTGTATAATTTTTTTGGTGAATTAAGTGATGAAAATGGTGTAAACATGTTAATAGTATAACTTAACTAAAATTTGTTTAAGTATTATGACATTATTGCTTATTGGGTAAGCAAAATTTAACCCAAGCCCAAAACCATTTTCTAGAGGAGAGGAAACTTGTGCCTGTACGTACAATTCATCTCCTCCTTCCTTTCATTCCTTTCTTTCTCTGAAAAAAACCAAAACCCAAAAATGGCTTCTTCCTCAAAGCTCTAAATCAAATTTCTAAGCCTCCAAACTAAATTAAATTATAAAATGCATCCATCTTTTGATTTGAGAAAGGGTTGTTACTGTAATTTATTTTTTTGGGTTTGCATGTGTGTTATCTTCTTTCCTACAGGTTTCTAGAGCTTATTCAAGGCTAAATATTCAAATCCTTGCTTGCAAAAATTATCAATTCGCTGCAAACAAATTCAAAGGTGAGTATTATCTCACACTTCTAACTTAAATAAGTTTACATGTTGTCTTCTTTGTTGTTTGCTGGAAAAAACTTTACAGAGTTGAACCTGAAACTAATTTAATCATATCTCTCTCGTTTCTTATCCAAATTTGATAATTTTGGATGTTCTGGAAAGCTTAGGCTTTTAGCTAAAAGTTTCATGTTTTGAGCTTTATGAATTTGTGAGTTTAATTTGGTCGAAAATGCACTTCTTTGTCGCTGTCCCAAGAGCAAATGACAGTGACAATGAATCCAGACCTGAAAATTGTTTTGAGTATATCTTTTGACTCGTAAGTCCAAATAAGGCGATTCTTTTTTTGACTTCTAGCTACGACAATGATCTACGACTTTCATGTTTTATGATTTATCAAATTCTATGACATACAAGGTCGAATTGGCTTTTTAAGCCGCAGCCCTGTTGTTATGTTAATTGTTCACAGTTTTGCAATTTTAGACCTGAGAATTAAAATCGTCATAACTTTTGGCTTAGTTATCCAAATTGGGTGATTCTTTTTCTGTAATTTAGCTTTTGCAATGCTCTTCAACTTTCATGTTTTAAGTTTTAACAAATTCTTGCTTCTACAGGGTCAAAATGGCTCTTTAAGCCGCAGCCCTGTTGTTATGTATATTGTTCTCAGTTTTATAATTTTATACCTGAGAATTAGAATTGCCATAACTTTTGACTCGAATGTCCGAATTAGTTGATTCTTTTTCTGACTTTAAGCTATGGCAATTATCTTCAATTTATATGTTTAATGTTTTCTCAAATTTTGAGTTTAAAAGGTGCAAACTGACAGTACAAGCCGAAGGCCTGAGTTCTTTTGCAATGTTTGAGCATTTTCCGTTGAATTGTTTTTAAATTCGATGATTTCGAGCATTTTTTTTAGAGATGGTTCTAAAGGGATAACTCCAACTAATCGAAAAGCCGACATTAATGCTGATTTGTACTACGAATTGATGGTTTCACTTGGGTTTTGTCGTATGTTAATTTTTGAATTTTTATCGATTTTTGCTGTTTCTGTGCACGTGTTTTCTAAACTGTTTTCGAAATGGTTTTTAAAAAAAATGAAAAAGCTTTAAAAGTAAATGTTTTATAAAAGTTTATAATTATTTTTAAAGCTATATATGTATATATGTTTTCTCTATAATAAAGAGAATTTCAAAGCAACAATTTTCAAATAATTTCCAAAATCGTTTAAAAACCCATTTTCTCGAAGTAAGTATTTTCTAGATAAAAGAACACATATTTTTGCACTCTTCGAGAGAACGAGGAAGTGACTTAAACGGTATAATAAACCACGTGGTATGGGACACGTAGATTTGTTATACCGGTTAATTTCGGACTTGTTCCTTTGAAGCTATACACATTTGGTAGTTAGTAACACATTCCGTTGTTGTTGCCAGTACTAGGCCGGGGGGGCCAAGGCCGAGGGGGCCACTAGCGCTAGGTCGGTGGAGCCACATATATACATAAGGCCGGGGGGGGGGGGGGCAACGTTGATAAGCGCACTATTATAGTACTTGGCAAGGCCGGGGGGGCCACTTATTATGTGCACGTGCAGTTGTTGTTATGGATCCATACCGTTTTTGTTGTTATTTCTAAATTTCATTCTTATTGAATTTTAGATTTTTTTGTTGTTTTTCATATGTTCACCATAGTATTGTTCTTGGAGTTATATGTATATATATATATATAGCCTATGTGCTATTTGAAGATTTTCATATGGTGAATACATTATGTGGTTGTTGGGAACTTACGTGTCCTATTTGGTGCTATGATGCGGTTTGCGTCTTGTTGTTTTGTTGTTGATGGAAGTCTTTTATTATGTCGATGTTTAAGCCAATGATATGAGGCATTTATACATGATTTAATCGATGTTGTTGTTGTTACCCCTTTTCATGAGAATTTCGTATGATATTCTAGTTGTTATCATCTCATGAATTATGAGATGACATATGTTGTTGTTGCTTCTTCTCTATTGAGAAGAATTATTATTTATTATCCTTATACTTCACCTATCATTCTCTAATCAGTTTATTTAAGCTAGACTGACCCGTGTATTTTATGTACTCGGGTCAGACCGAGTTGTTTCAGGTTAACCACCTGCTGTAGATTCCCTTGTAGCTGCTTTCGCTATGGCCCATTTTGCTATCCTTTGGATGCTAGTCCACCTTTTGTGTTGTCGTTTAGCTATCTTTTTTGTGTACTCTGATCTATGTATATTCTTTTGAGACATGATGTATATATATGTGGTCCGTGTTACCACTCACTTATGTATCACTATGTAGTGTACTGATGATGTATCTGTATATATGTGCGTTTGCTGTTCTGTGATATGTTGTATATTTGTTGTTGTATTTTGTTCTGGATAGATCCATTAGCCACCATAGTTTTGTGTTAAACATTTATTGGGTAGGTCGATCCACAAAAAAAAAAAAAATCAGTACACCCAATCGACGCATCCAATACTTGTTTAAGGCAAAGCTCACGGATGGTCGCTCCTAACCAGCCCTATTCTTTACACTAGCAGACAGTATTACTCCGTAATACCCTTTGTTAGTGTAGGTCTTGGGGTGAGGCGTTACAGCTTGGTATCAGAGCATGGTTCAGAACAAAATATGGTAAACAAAGAATAGAAACACATATTATGGTACATCAAAGTGTTATACAAGTGTTACGAATCCCTGAATCATCGTGCCTTTGTTCTTTCCGTGTCCTTTGGGGTAGATAGAAGTTTGGGAATGCGTCTAGGAATGCATTTTAATTCCGTAGTATTCCATATTTGAATTAATGATATCTACCATGTGAATAATCTTTATCTTATCTTAACTTTCAGCTAATGGCTGGAAGAGGCAGAGGACGACGCTCGGATGCTGGGCAATCCAGCGGCTCGCATCCGGATGGCGTTTATATGTCTGTCGATCAGTTCATGGAGTTATTTAGGAGCACTCAGCCTCCAGTTCCTACTCCTTCGTCTCCTTCGTGCAAGTCTGCTTTTGCGCGCATATGTAGTGATTTTTCTCATCTTGGAGGCAAGCCTTTCAAAGGCTCAGAGTCTGTTTTTGAGGTCCAGGCATGGCTTCGTACATGCGAGCTCATTTTTACTCGCATGGAGCTTTCTGACCACCACCGAGTTCTTGTAGCATCTAGTATGTTGCAAGAGCGTGCTCTTGATTGGTACGAGCTTCTTATTGCTGAGATTGATGAGTCCACTCTTACTTGGCTACAATTTAGGGAGCGATTCGAACTTAAGTTCGTTCCTGAATCCGAGAAAACTCTCTTAGCCCGTCGGTTCCTTGAGTTGAAGCAAGGGAAGTCTTCTGTTTCAGAATATGTTTCTTCTTTCGAGGCCTTGTCCAAATATGGTCTCGAATACATTAGCACTTCATATAAGAAGAATCTCAAGTTTGTTTCTGGCCTCAAGAAATATTTGAAGAAATCTTTGATGCTCCAGCTTAAGCTTTCTTTTGAGGAGTTGATTGACTCGGCGCTTCATCTCGAAGCCGTCGAGAAGGAGTGCGAGAGTGGTGAAGAGGTTGAGGTTTGCAAGAACCCCAATAAGAAGAAGTTCCCATTTCATAAGCGGAAGTTTTTCCCTTCCAAGAAGAAGAAGCCCGTTGGATCTGGTCCTAGTTCTCAGCCTAGTGGAAAGCCTCCTACTCAGAAGTCGTGTTACAATTGTGGCTCTTTTGATCATATGATTAGAGATTGTCCCAAGCCTCGCATTCGCCGTAATTGCAAGAAAGAGGGACATTGGTCTTCTTCTTGCCCTATCAAGCCAAAGTCTTCTGGTTCTGGAAAGCTTAATGTTGTTGATGCTTCTGGTGGTTCTTCTCAGCCTAGAGGTACCCTTTCTTCTGTTTTTGAAGGTTCCATTTTGTTTCGTGATCGTTCTATACGAGTCCTCTTCGATACGGGTGCATCACACTCATTCGTATCGAAGGAGCTTGTTGATGATATACAGTTGGAAGTTTCTTGCCTTATTACTTCTTTGAGGATTGCAAATCCTATTGGGGGATCTGCAACCCTTAGCATGCTTTGTGATGATGTTGAGATTATTCTTTGTGGTTTTTCTTTCCGTGCGAATCTGCACGTTATTCACTATCTTGGATTTGATATGATTTTGGGTATGGACTGCCTAGTGCGATACAATACCAGGATTATTTGTTCTGAGAGAATTTTATATCTTCGACATCCAGATTCGTCTACTCACCTATCACTTGTTCTTCGGAATGTGGATGATTCCGAAGCATCTTTATTTTCTCTCGACTCACGAGATGATGATGATATATCTCGTATTCCTATTGTTAGTGAATTCTCTGATGTATTTGAGCCTGTTTTGAGTTTGCCACCCAAGCGGGCGATTGAGTTCCGCATTTATCTCATTCCAGGCGCGCAGCCAGTTGGTCGTCCTCCAATGAGGATGTCTATAAAAGAAAATGAGGAACTCAAGAAGTAGCTCTTAGAGCTTGAGTCCAAGCAGTTGATTCAGTCTAGTTCTTCACCGTGGGGTGCCGCGGTTGTCTTTGTGAAAAAGTCTGATGGAACTCTTAGGCTTTGCATTGACTATCGCAAGCTTAACGAGTTGACCATCAAGAATAGGTATCCATTACCTAGGATCGACGATATGTTCGATCAGTTGAGTGGCGCTAAGGTTTTCTCTCAGCTCGACCTTGCCACTGGCTTCCATCAGCTCCGAGTTGCGAAAGATAGCATTCCTCTTACAGCTTTTCGCACTCGATATGGATCTTACGAGTGGCTTGTTATGCCATTCGGTTAGACGAACGCTCCTGCTTTCTTCGTCGATCTTATGAATCGAGTATTCCGTGAATATCTCGATAAGTTCGTCCTTGTGTTCATTGACGACATCCTTGTATATTCAAAGTCTGAAGCCGAGCATGCTAATCACTTGAAAATTGTCTTAAGTACTCTTCGTCATCATCAGCTTAAAGCCAAATTCTCCAAGTGCCACTTCTGGGAGAATAAGGTTAAGTTCTTAGGCCACGTTATTTCCTCCGAAGGTATTTCGGTCGATCCATCAAAAATTGAATCCATCCAGAATTGGAAGAGGCCTGAGAATGTTCATGAGATTCGCAGCTTCCTTGGATTAGCGGGTTACTACCGGCGATTCATTAAGGATTTTTCCCGCATTGTGCTTCCTCTCACCAGCCTTACTTGGAAAGGCATTCGATTTATTTGGTCCGACAAGTGCAAAGCTTCTTTTCAACAGTTGAAGGAGCTCCTCACTAATGCTCCTATTTTAGTGGTTCCTGAAGGGAATCAAGATCTTGTTGTCTACACCGATGCTAGTAGATGTGGCCTCGGTGCCATGCTTATGCAGAAGGATCGGGTAGTTGCTTACGCTTCTAGGCAACTACGACCAAATGAAGTACGCTATGCCACTCATGACCTCGAGTTGGCTGCCATCGTCTTCGCCTTGAAGATTTGGCGCCATTATCTATTAGGCAAGCACTTCATTCTATACACCGATCATAAGTCCTTGAAATATCTCTTCACTCAGAAGGAGCTCAATATGAGGCAACAACGTTGGCTCGAGTTCCTTGCCTCCTATGACTTCGATATCCATTATACCCTTGGTAAGGGTAATCGTGTTGCTGATGCGCTTAGTCGCAAACATTCGGCTGTTGTTTCTATGATGCTAGCCGAGTGGGATGTTCTAGAGACCTTATCCCTTTGTGATGTTCGTGATCGAGCTCCATCTTCTGATTCTCCCATTTTATTATTCAGTTTAGAAGCTCGACCCAGCTTATTGGATCGTATTGCCGATGCTCAGCGGCGTGATCCCGATCTTGTGCACCTTATCCAGATTTGTGAGTCTGGGTCCCGTGATGAGGAGTTGCGGGAGTTCAGCATTGATTCTTATAGGTGTCTTCGCAAGAATAACCGTCTTGTCGTGCCTTCTGATTCTGCACTTAGGCGTGACATTCTCGATGATTGTCATCGTTCTAAGTATACCATTCATCCCGATAGTAGTAAGATGTATGCTGATATGCATCGCCTTTATTATTGGGAAGGCATGAAGCGTGATGTTGCAAGTTATGTAAGTAATTGCATGACTTGTCATCTCATAAAAGCCGAACATCAACGCGCTTCTAGTCTCCTTCAGCCTTTAGAGATTCCATTGTGGAAATGGGATTAGATTTCAATGGATTTCATTGACAGCCTACCTCGTTCGAGATCGGGCCATTGTAGCATTTGGGTTATTGTTGATCGCCTTACCAAATCAGCACATTTCATTCCTATTAAGTCTAATAGGAGTGCTCCACATTTGGCCAAGTTATATATCAAGGAAGTCGTGAGACTTCACAGAGTTCCTAGTTCGATTGTATGTGACCGTGATTCGCTTTTCACGAGTCATTTCTGGCAGAGTCTTCAGCAAGCTTTGGGAACAAAGCTTAACTTCAGCACAACATATCACCCGCAGTCTGATGGACAGACTGAAGGGGTAAATCGTATTCTTGAGGATCTTCTCCGTGCTTGCATTTTAGATTTCGGTGGTAATTGGGAGGATCACCTACCTCTTGTAGAATTCTCCTACAACAATAGTTTTCAGTCCAGTATCGGTATGGCTCCTTTCGAAGCCTTATACGGAAGACCATGTCGATCACCTTCTTGTTGGTTGGAATCTGGAGAGAAGCTTATTCTTGGCCCAGATTCTATTCGTGATTCTTCTGAGAAGATTGTTCTTATTCGTCAGAGAATGAAAGAGGCACAGAGCCGTCAGAAATCCTACACGGACAATCGTAGGAAGCCTCTCGAGTTCTCGGTGGGTGATTTCGTTTTTATTCGTGTATCTCCTTTGAAGGGGGTAATGCGTTTCAGTAGGACTGGTAAATTGGCTCCTCGCTATATAGGACCATTTCCTTTTACTAAGCGCATTGGCCCGGTTGCTTATAGAGTATCACTTCCAGCCCAGTTTTCTGGTATTCACGACGTGTTTCACGTCTCTCAGCTTCGGAAGTGCCTTCGTGATTCAGATTCTGTTATTGATCCACCTAATATGCAAGAGCTTGAGATCTCACTTGATTGATCTATTGTGCAACATCCATTCCGTATGCTTGCTTCGGAGGTCAAACGCCTTTGAAATAAGGATGTACCGCTCGTGAAGATTCAATGGTCCGCTAATCCAAAAGACTGTACATGGGAAACCAGAGAATTTATCGAGCGATCCTATCCTAACTTTCTATCTTCTCATGTTGAGGGTGAGAATTTTTAACTCAAGCCTATCTATTTTCCTTTGCTAGATGAAATAAATTGTGATGTATACAACTCTTCTTTAAGAAATTGCGGGGACGCAATTTTTATAAGGGGGGAGTCTGTAACAACCTTGGTTTTGTGATTACCTGTGAAAATAAATTATAACGATGATTATAATTTAAAATGGAGAAATAAAATAAATTGGAGATGTAAAATTTTGTTAAAAATTGTTTGTTTTATAATAAACAATGTGTACTTGGTGAAATAAAATGGTAATAAGATGGTTTGGTTGGAAATTAAATGTGGATAGTGGAATTATGTTAATTTGATTGTGAATTAATTAAATAAAAGATAAAAACAATTAATTCGACATTTATTTGTTGTAAATAAATATAAAATGGGGAGAATAAAGTTTCGCAAACTTTATTAAGTTATTTTGGGGGTAATAATGAACATTGAATGGTTTTATTTTGGTAGAATGTAATAATTGTGGAAATAGTGGTCAAATAGTGATTTTTGTTAATTTTAATGATGTATTAAAAATTAAATATGGTAAATATTGTAAATAAAAATTTGGAATTTTATTTAAAAACGACATTTGGGTGTAAGAATAATCTTAATATAGTTTTTATGATGAATTGGACAAGGAAATGATTTTTGTGTAATTTTTGTTGATTAAAATGTTGTTTTGTGTAAATAATAGTGTAAATTTAAGTATTTAATCAAAATGAAATTTTAATGATGAAAATTTATTATAGTGGCTAAAGTAATTTTAAAATATGTTAGTTGCATTTTTATAAAGATAGAAACATGTTTTGTATAAATTTTTTGGTGAATTAAGTGATGAAAATGGTGTAAACATGTTAATAGTATAACTTAACTAAAATTTGTTTAAGTATTATGACATTACTGCTTATTGGGTAAGCAAAATTTAACCCAAGCCCAAAACCATTTTCTAGAGGAGAGGAAACTTGTGCCTGTACGTACAATTCATCTCCTCCTTCCTTTCATTCCTTTCTTTCTCTGAGAAAAACCAAAACCCAAAAATGGCTTCTTCTTCAAAGCTCTAAATCAAATTTCTAAGCCTCCAAACTAAATTAAATTATAAAAAGATTAAGGAATTAAAATCTCCTACAGGTAACCTCTCTAAAACCCTAATTTATTGCATCCATCTTTTGATTTGAGAAAGGGTTGTTACTGTAATTTATTTTTTTCGGTTTGCATGTGTGTTATCTTCTTTCCTACAGGTTTGTAGAGCTTATTCAAGGCTAAATCTTCAAATCCTTGCTTGCAAAAATTGTCAATTCGCTGCAAACAAATTCAAAGGTGAGTATTATCTAACACTTCTAACTTAAATAAGCTTACATGTTGTCTTCTTTGTTGTTTGCTGGAAAAAAATTTCCAGAGTTGAACCTGAAACTAATTTAATCATATCTCTCTCGTTTCTTATCCAAATTTGATGATTTTGGATATTCTGGAAAGCTTAGGCTTTTAGCTAAAAGTTTCATGTTATCTTTATGAATTTATGAGTTTAATTTGGTCGAAAATGCACTTCTTTATCGCTGTCCCGAGAGCAAATGACAGTGACAATGAATCCAGACCTGAAAATTGTTTTGAGTATATTTTTTGACTCGTAAGTCCAAATAAGGCGATTCTTTTTTTGAATTCTAGCTACGACAATGATATACAACTTTTATGTTTTATAATTTATCAAATTCTATGACATACAAGGTCGAATTGTTTTTTTAAGCCGCAGCCCTGTTGTTATGTTAATTGTTCACAGTTTTCAATTTTAGACCTGAGAATTAAAATCGTCATAACTTTTGGCTCACTTATCCAAATTGTGTGATTCTTTTTCTGTAATTTAGCTTTTGCAATGCTCTTCAACTTTCATGTTTTAAGATTTAACAAATTCTAGCTTCTACAGGGTCAAAATGGCTCTTTAAGCCGCAGCCCTGTTGTTATGTATATTGTTCTCAGTTTTATAATTTTATACCTGAGAATTAGAATTGCCATAACTTTTGACTCGAATGTCCGAATTGGTTGATTCTTTTTCTGACTTTAAGCTATGGCAATTATATTCAACTTATATGTTTTATATTTTCTCAAATTTTGAGTTTAAAAGGTGCAAACTGACAGTACAAGCCGCAGGCCTGAGTTCTTTTGCAATGTTTGAGCATTTTCCGTTGAATTGTTTTTAAATTCGATGATTTCGAGCATTTTTTTAGAGATGGTTCTAAAGGGATAACTCCAACTAATCGAAAAGCCGACATTAATGCTGATTTGCACTACGAATTGATGGTTTCACTTGGGTTTTGTCGTATGTTAATTTTTGAATTTTTATCGATTTTTGCTGTTTTTGTGCACGTGTTTTCTAAACTGTTTTCGAAATGGTTTTTAAAAAAATGAAAAAGCTTTAAAAGTAAATGTTTTATAAAAGTTTATAATTAATTTTAAAGCTATATATGTATATATGTTTTCTCTATAATAAAGAGAATTTCAAAGCAACAATTTTCAAATAATTTCCAAAATCGTTTAAAAACCCGTTTTCTCAAAGTAAGTATTTTCTATATAAAAGAACACATAATTTTACACTCTTCGAGAGAACGAGGAAGTGACTTAAACGGTATAATAAACCACGTGGTATGGGACACGTAGATTTGTTATACCGGTTAATTCCGGACTTGTTCCTTTGAAGCTATACACATTTGGTAGTTAGTAACACATTCCGTTGTTGTTGCCAGTACTAGGCCGGGGGGGGGGGGGGGGGGGCAAGGCCGAGGGGGCCACTAGCGCTAGGTCGGTGGAACCACATATATGCATAAGGCCGGGGGGGGGGGGGCAACGTTGATAAGCGCACTATTATAGTACTTGGCAAGGCCGGGGGGGCCACTTATTATGTGCACGTGCAGTTGTTGTTATGGATCCATACCGTTGTTGTTGTTATTTCTAGATTTCATTCTTATTGAATTTTAGATTTTTTTGTTGTTTTTCATATGTTCACCATAGTATTGTTCTTGGAGTTATATGTGTGTATATATATATATAGCCTATGTGCTATTTGAAGATTTTCATATGGTGAATACATTATGTGGTTGTTGGGAACTTACGTGTCCTATTTGGTGCTATGATGCGGTTTGCATCTTGTTGTTTTGTTGTTGATGGAAGTCTTTTATTATGTCGATGTGGAAGCCGATGATATGAGGCATTTATACATGATTTAATCGATGTTGTTGTTGTTACCCCTTTTCATGAGAATTTCGTATGATATTCTAGTTGTTATCATCTCATGAATTATGAGATGGCATATGTTGTTATTGCTTCTTCTCTATTGAGAAGAATTATTATTTATTATCCTTATACTTCACCTATCATTCTCTAATCAGTTTATTTAAGCTAGACTGACCCGTGTATTTTATGTACTCGGGTCAGACCGAGTTGTTTCAGGTTAACCACCTGCTGTAGATTCCCTTGTAGCTGCTTTCGCTATGGCCCATTTTGCTATCCTTTGGATGCTAGTCCACCTTTTGTGTTGTCGTTTAGCTATCTTTTTTGTGTACTCTGATCTATGTATATTCTTTTGAGACATGATGTATATATATGTGGTCCGTGTTACCACTCACTTATGTATCACTATGTAGTGTACTGATGATGTATCTGTATATATGTGCGTTTGCTGTTCTGTGATATGTTGTATATTTGTTGTTGTTGTATTTTGTTCTGGATAGATCCATTAGCCACCATAGTTTTGTGTTAAACATTTATTGGGTAGGTCGATCCACAAAAAAAAAAAAAAATCAGTACACCCAATCGACGTATCCAATACTTGTTTAAGGCAAAGCTCACGGATGGTCGCTCCTAACCAGCCCTATTCTCTACACTAGCAGACAGTATTACTCCGTAATACGCTTTGTTAGTGTAGGTCTTGGGGTGGGGCGTTACACTGAGGCAGGGTTTAAAAAACCCGAGGCGAGTCTGGGGCATAAAAAACCCGCCCAAACCCGCCCGATTGCAATCCTTATTTGCACCTACAAATATACTCATTTTATACCCGTTACCATAGTTTTGAAGCAATGTTAACAGCCTTACATAATCGAAAATATAACATACTTCCGTTGGAATTATATTACAAACTTGTGAAATCACAAACACATTCGGCCACATAAAACTGTAATGACCCTAAACTAAAATAAAATGAAAGTTATATTTACTTTAAGAATTTCTGAAGTTATAAAGAAAATTGGGACTTAAAACAAATATAGTTCCATGTCTAAAGAATTATATGAGTATATGTATTTAAAATATAGGAAATTTTCTGTTTAATTTAAGAAGCAAAATACAATGGAAATTTATGAAGTTTCAAATGACTTATATAATCATGCTGAAAGAAGAGAGAATAAATAATCTTGTGTGTGTACATAATTTTTATAACATAGATATATATAAAGGAGTTGCTGTTTTAAGGGGTGGAATAAAACAATATAGTATGAATAATTATCACATCACATAAATATATATATGAGACAGTGTACATGGTTGAATAGAAATAGAGACTAGGTAGAAAAAAATGCAAGAAGAATATAACCTCCTTAAAATGAGTTCACAGTTTTTATAAAAATAGAGCAGAGAATAAAATAAGTAAAAGTCACATGCATATGGCATGAACACAATAGGATCATGGAAATGGCATGCAGTGATAAAAGTGATGCATTCCCGAAATAACCACTAAAGGAAACCAGATGAGAGCAATTCCAAATAAGGGCCACACAGTGTAATGATTTGTGCATGAACACCTAGGGGCATCAAGGGGATTACCCATTTCCTTAAAACCCTAAAATAGCTTTATAAAACCTGTACACCATCATGCCTATCATTCTCTCAGAATCAAGGTAAAACAAAAATAAAATAGAAGAAATATAGGTATGCAGTTCTGAAGGGATTTGCTGAGTAGAGAAGCAAGATAGTAAAGGAAAATACTAGGTGAGCATTAATCCATTTTATGCAGTGGCATTAAGTCCTCTGGTAGGCAGCCTAAAAGTATTATAAGAATTATTTAAATCTTTGAAATGGTTTGATATGGATGAAATGGATGTTTGTTGTGCATTTCTGTTTGGAGTTTTGTATGATAGTTTTTCCAAGCCAAGATGGTTTGAGCATTTTTAATTCTGTTTTTATTATTGTTAAGTATGGATCTAAATTATTTAGAACACAGGCAGCAAGATGAAGATCTAGCTCATGTTTATATTCTAAATAATAAGGTAGGAGGCTTTTCTGAGTTTTTGATGAATTTTATTAACAAACACCTCTGTCCATATTTCTTCAATAAAATAGTAGGATCATGATGCTTAAGTTATTTTTGGAAAGATCACACACATGCTGTAAATCTCTGCAGTAAGAAAAGTTAAATGGATAACAAGGATTGTACTAGAAAGTATTTATGTTTTTTCTGAAACATGAATGGGTTGAAGGTTTTTTATGATTAAACTATAAGAAGGGGCTTAATAAGTTAAGCAGAAAACTGGAGGGGGAGTTTATTAAATTAATAAACTCTATGATTATATAAAAGAAAATTAAATAGGTCATTTGGGGTTAGTCAATGATCTGCTTGCTTCAGGTGGGAGGAAGTATATGCATGGTGCAAGTGCACCCTGAGGCCTTTGTGTGTTGGAAAAAAAAAACAAATTGGGTGATTCCTTCACAATGCATACTTGTGTTCATATGACAGGGGGATTTAGACCATAAAATAAAATGGGGTATAGGCTATAAATCCCTGGGTTATAAACATTTGGACAGGGATTTAAATTTATCAGGGTTAATATATGATGCCCTGATTAGAAATACTGGGAGAAATATGGGAGGACATAACTTGGGATCATTTATGGAAAAAAAATGATGTATAGAATGATGTATGATTTACTGAACATCTGATTGAATTGATGCATTGCTTGTTGATTATTTGTTGAATGAATGTTTGTATCCTTGAAAATATCTGGCAATATTCACTATTATGCAAGTTTACAATCTGCTAGATTTAAACAAGTACTTTTAAGTTCATAAAAATTGTAAACATATGTATAAAATCTATTAATGTTCATACCAGTGTAAACTGGCCCTTTTGGTTGCCTTGCAAACATCTGGGTGTCTCAAATAAATGAGGCAGCTCAATGATTTGCATGCAGGTAAGTAAGAGTGACATGATGGATGAAGGAGGCATTAGCTGCTAGTATAAATAAGAGAAACATTGCTTGTATTTGCAGATTGCTTGTAGTGAAAGACCTGGTTATTATTAGTAATTAAAGTTAATAGTGAGGATATTTTTCTGGGTGCTTGGATTATGACATGTATCTAACTAAAATTGTGATGAATGAATTCTTATGGCAAGTAACTAGATGATGCTCTTTTTTTATAAAATGTTTGGTTATCTTTTTTTTTTGGGACTGAGAAAACTGATATATCATATCAATATGATATGTGTGCATGTCAGTCCCTGGTTCTCTTGTTTGAAACTGATTTGTGTTTTAATAATGGCAATTAAGATTGGCAAGTGAACTGATTTACTAGAAAATGAAAATGAGCTTACAAGTTTTGAATAAAAATAGGATGATGTATGGCCAGCAACAGATATTGGTTAATACATAAACTCTGAGAAATATCTCTGATCAATATCTATGCATTTGATTTCGAAATAAAAAGGGTTTTAAAAGAAATGGATTTGGAAACATTTTTGTTTTGTGTTGAAAACCTGGGAAAAGTGAATTCTCAGAAAAACTTTTATATGATGAAAGCAAACTGGTGATAGGAAAAAGTGTTTCCAGCTCGAAGAAAGTGATATAAAAACTCCAAGTTTTTGAAATACAAACTCGAAGCATACCAGTATACATTTCCAACCTATCTAAAAAAATGCAGTGCAAATATAATTGTTCAACCTGAAATAAAAATGTGATTGTGAAAACAGATTTGCATGTTCATATTAGCAATTGTACTTCTCTCAGTTAGACTTCTTAACACTTAAATATTGCATTAGGTGATAATAGACATATATAGGCAGAAAGAGTGGAAAATTAAGAAAAGAAAATGCAAAGGTGCACTGTACTTTGCACTACCAATCCCATATGCATTGAGCCTGTTGTAAATATCATCCCATACAGAACAAAAGAAGCAAACATATCATCAAATATGTAGAGCTGTTTTAAGGTGAATCATGAACTGATATAAATATATTGGTAATTCAGGATCTTGGGAAAAGAATCTATGAATTTTTTAAATATTCAAACTTAACATCATGGGATTTAAATATATATTCCTTTTGCAAAAATAAAATAAAATATCTATGTGTGAAAATTTAAAGGGGTCACCACAGTTGGTATCAGAGCTATGTTTTAAATAACATAGTAAACATTATTGTATGTATATGGATGATTGAATGCATTGATTGAATTCTTAGGGTTGGATGTTTTTGTATGACTGAATTAAATGTATGCTTGAGATACATGTATAGGGTACACCTAAATAAAATAAATAAACAAAGTAAAGATATTAAGAATAATGGGGGTAAATAAACTAACTTAAAAATTATATCTATAGCATTATGGTAGGACCAAGACATCACACAGTTGCAGGACCATCACGTGAGCCACCTGTGATAAGCATGGAGGATTTTGTAAGGGCTTTGAGGGATGGAATGGCACCAAGGCAAGATAATCCTCATGAGGAGCTCTCCAAACTGCTTAAGACTTGTACCAATTTGGGAGGAAAGGATTTTGAAGGCACTGAAGGAGCTATGGGTGTTCAAATGTGGATAAGGACTATGGAGAGGGTCTTTACAGATATGCAAATCAATGACCAAAGGAAGGGACAAATAGCTTCAAGGAAATTGAAAGGGGTTGCACTGGATTGGTGGGAGGTTGTGATAGCAGGAAGGCAAGAGAATACCATCACTTGGAATGATTTCAAGGTCATGCTGGAGGCCAGATTTGTCCCAGCATCTGCCAAAGCCACACTGCTTGAAGACTTTATTAGGTTAAGGCAAGGGGCATGAGTGTGAATGAGTACACTCAGAAGTTTGAAGCATTGTCCAAACATGGAATGGTGTTGATAGGGAATGCAGAAGCAAAGATTGCAAGGTACATTCAAGGCTTGAACCCCAATCTATCCAGGGCAATGTTGCCATACAAAGATAAAACCTTTGATCAAGTGATTGATCTAACTCTCTCATTTGAGCAACATGACACCACAAGAGAGAAATTCAGGAACATGAAGCTCAATAAGAAGAAGGGAGGTCAGAATAAAGTGCAACCTTATGACAAGAGAAATGCAAGTAAAGGAGTTAAGAAGGGGGAAGGAGAAATTCTGGAGTCACCTACTCAAATTCAAGTCCAAAAGAATTTGGTCTATGCAAATGAACCAGTAGGGATAGTTGCCAAGGAGGAGAAAAAGTTGAGGAACAAGGTGATCAAACTGGTAAAAATTCAATGGAGCTTGGACACCAATGATTGTACATGGGAGGTGGAGAACAAAATGAGGGCTAAATACCCCAACTTGTTTACCAATGGAGAGGTATGTTTAAGTAGTTTATGATGATTCTTTGAATATTCTTATGCATTGCTTGCTTTCATAAAAATGTGAGTATGGGGTTATGGAATTAAAACAGACTATGGATTAGCATTTTTATTTGGAGAAACTAGGAGAAATTATGGAGACATAATTCCTTTAAGGGGGAGGGTATGTAATGACCCTAAACTAAAATAAAATGAAAGTTATATTTACTTTAAGAATTTCTGAAGTTATAAAGAAAATTGGGACTTAAAACAAATATAGTTCCATGTCTAAAGAATTATATGAGTATATGTATTTAAAATATAGGGAATTTTCTGTTTAATTTAAGAAGCAAAATACAATGGAAATTTATGAAGTTTCAAATGACTTATATAATCATGCTGAAAGAAGAGAGAATAAATAATCTTGTGTGTGTGTATAATTTTTATAACATAGATATATATAAAGGAGTTGCTGTTTTAAGGGGTGGAATAAAACAATATAGTATGAATAATTATCACATCACATAAATATATATATATGAGACAGTGTACATGGTTGAATAGAAATAGAGACTAGGTAGAAAAAAATGCAAGAAGAATATAACCTCCTTAAAATGAGTTCACAGTTTTTATAAAAATAGAGCAGAGAATAAAATAAGTAAAAGTCACATGCATATGGCATGAACACAATAGGATCATGGAAATGGCATGCAGTGATAAAAGTGATGCATTCCCGAAATAACCACTAAAGGAAACCAGATGAGAGCAATTCCAAATAAGGACCACACAGTGTAATGATTTGTGCATGAACACCTAGGGGCATCAAGGGGATTACCCATTTCCTTAAAACCCTAAAATAGCTTTATAAAACCTGTACACCATCATGCCTATCATTCTCTCAGAATCAAGGTAAAACAAAAATAAAATAGAAGAAATATAGGTATGCAGTTCTGAAGGGATTTGCTGAGTAGAGAAGCAAGATAGTAAAGGAAAATACTAGGTGAGCATTAATCCATTTTATGCAGTGGCATTAAGTCCTCTAGTAGGCAGCCTAAAAGTATTATAAGAATTATTTAAATCTTTGAAATGGTTTGATATGGATGAAATGGATGTTTGTTGTGCATTTCTGTTTGGAGTTTTGTATGATAGTTTTTCCAAGCCAAGATGGTTTGAGCATTTTTAATTCTGTTTTTATTATTGTTAAGTATGGATCTAAATTATTTAGAACACAGGCAGCAAGATGAAGATCTAGCTCATGTTTATATTCTAAATAATAAGGTAGGAGGCTTTTCTGAGTTTTTGATGAATTTTATTAACAAACACCTCTGTCCATATTTCTTCAATAAAATAGTAGGATCATGATGCTTAAGTTATTTTTGGAAAGATCACACACATGCTGTAAATCTCTGCAGTAAGAAAAGTTAAATGGATAACAAGGATTGTACTAGAAAGTATTTATGTTTTTTTTGAAACATGAATGGGTTGAAGGTTTTTTATGATTAAACTATAAGAAGGGGCTTAATAAGTTAAGCAGAAAACTGGAGGGGGAGTTTATTAAATTAATAAACTCTATGATTATATAAAAGAAAATTAAATAGGTCATTTGGGGTTAGTCAATGATCTGCTTGCTTCAGGTGGGAGGAAGTATATGCATGGTGCAAGTGCACCCTGAGGCCTTTGTGTGTTGGGAAAAAAAAAACAAATTGGGTGATTCCTTCACAATGCATACTTGTGTTCATATGACAGGGGGATTTAGACCATAAAATAAAATGGCGTATAGGCTATAAATCCCTGGGTTATAAACATCTGGACAGGGATTTAAATTTATCAGGGTTAATATATGATGCCCTGATTAGAAATACTGGGAGAAATATGGGAGGACATAACTTGGGATCATTTATGAAAAAAAAATGGTGTATAGAATGATGTATGATTTACTGAACATCTGATTGAATTGATGCATTGCTTGTTGATTACTTGTTGAATGAATGTTTGTATCCTTGAAAATATCTGGCAATATTCACTATTATGCAAGTTTACTATCTGCTAGATTTAAACAAGTACTTTTAAGTTCATAAAAATTGTAAACATATGTATAAAATCTATTAATGTTCATACCAGTGTAAATTGACCCTTTTGGTTGCCTTGCAAACATCTGGGTGTCTCAAATAAATGGGGCAGCTCAATGATTTGCATGCAGGTAAGTAAGAGTGACATGATGGATGAAGGATGCATTAGCTGCTAGTATAAATAAGAGAAACATTGCTTGTATTTGCAGATTGCTTGTAGTGAAAGACCTGGTTATTTTTAGTAATTAAAGTTAATAGTGAGGATATTTTTCTGGGTGCTTGGATTATGACATGTATCTAACTAAAATTGTGATGAATGAATTCTTATGGCAAGTAACTAGATGATGCTTTTTTTTATAAAATGTTTGGTTATCTTTTTTTTTGGGGACTGAGAAAACTGATATATCATATCAATATGATATGTGTGCATGTCAGTCCCTGGTTCTCTTGTTTGAAACTGATTTGTGTTTTAATAATGGCAATTAAGATTGGCAAGTGAACTGATTTACTAGAAAATGAAAATGAGCTTACAAGTTTTGAATAAAAATAGGATGATGTATGGCCAGTAACAGATATTGGTTAATACATAAACTCTGAGAAATATCTCTGATCAATATCTATGCATTTGATTTCAAAATAAAAAGGGTTTTAAAAGAAATGGATTTGGAAACATTTTTGTTTTGTGTTGAAAACCTGGGAAAAGTGAATTCTCAGAAAAACTTTTATATGATGAAAGCAAACTGGTGATAGGAAAAAGTGTTTCCAGCTCGAAGAAAGTGATATAAAAACTCCAAGTTTTTGAAATACAAACTCAAAGCATACCAGTATACATTTCCAACCTATCTAAAAAAATGCAGTGCAAATATAATTGTTCAACCTGAAATATAAATGTGATTGTGAAAACAGATTTGCATGTTCATATTAGCAATTGTACTTCTCTCAGTTACACTTCTTAACACTTAAATACTGCATTAGGTGATAATAGACATATATAGGCAGAAAGAGTGGAAAATTAAGAAAAGAAAATGCAAAGGTGCACTGTACTTTGCACTACCAATCCCATATGCATTGAGCCTGTTGTAAATATCATCCCATACAGAACAAAAGAAGCAAACATATCATCAAATATGTAGAGCTGTTTTAAGGTGAATCATGAACTGATATAAATATATTGGTAATTCAGGATCTTGGGAAAAGAATCTATGAATTTTGTAAATATTCAAACTTAACATCATGGGATTTAAATATATATGCCTTTTGCAAAAAAAAAAAATCTATGTGTGAAAATTTAAAGGGGTCACCACAAAAACACCCTTTTAGTTGTTGGAATGCCACGCAGTGTATGAAGGTAATGAACGCATATTGAATAGAATGATCTCACATCGTGAAAAAATTGTCAAAGTCGAGTGCTATATATATCGTGAAAAAATTGACAATAAGGGTGTTGACCATATCCTATGTTGCTCTCAAGGAGGATGCGCGGACTAATTCTAAAACTTCAACATTAGTATCACAAATTTGTAATATAATTCACAATTTCGATACTATTATATCACATACTACTTCGACTTATTATGGATTATTCCCTAAAATTAATTCATCTTGTTATTGAATCAAATACTTCAACAAATTACAACAAACAATTATAGTTTCAAAGGTCAATAGGTTATGTAGTGATATGGTGATTGTAACAACCCGTAAACACTTAAAGATTGAAATAGTTTATTTAACATATTTAAAAGACTGAACATCTAAGAAACTAGATTTTGAAGATGAAAGAAAAAAGATTCAAACTCTTTCGTTGAATTCGGGATATCGTTCAAAAGAGGTTTGAGTATAAACGTGACAGGTCGATGTTACATCATTTTCGAGATTTATTTTGTAATTATATGTATCATACGGATATATGTGCAAAATCAAGCCTAATGAAATCTTAGTTGATAGTTCATGTTTCAGACAAGAGAAAAACAATATGAGTTATGCAATTAAACAAATTCTATAATTGAATGACACAATAGCCAATATGACTTTGAAACTCATGCATATAACAACTTGAGACTTTATCAATAATGGTGTCATATTGTATACCATCATGAGAAAAAAGATGATGCAAAACGACATCAAAGAATCATCGTGATACGACGCTCCAACAAGTCGTACAAGCTCGAAACGTATGAGAGAATTATTAAATAAATTTACAAAAAACATTCGAACCTAATTTTTTCTCACTCGATAAATACCCTCTTTACAACAACCACCATTAAAAAAACCCATCCCTCTTCATTAGGTAATTAACCTCATAACTCTGATAATTATAATGCGAAACCAACGATGCCAACGGTGCTCCTTCAATAGTGATGCACATCTTAATGTTGAAATGGTGATGTGAAACGGTAGTTGATAAAGTCAAATTTTAGGTTTGGCTTTTGGCGTTGCAAGAGGGGGGCATAAGATGAGTCAGGCGAAGGGGACAATGGCATTGAGTTTCTCTTGTATCATTAAGTTGGACGATGATGGTCGACAGTGTGTTGTGTCATGGGGGCGGGAGAAAATGGTTCAAGCCAGGTCAGCATGGTTTGGCTAGAGCAAGAGAGAAGGGCGTCATTAGTTATGATTTTAAAGAGCTGATGAATGGAGATGATTGAAGGAGGTCTGTTGGTCAGGGACATTGGTAGTGGGTGTGGAGAAGTTGGGAGAGTTAAGTGCTTGAGCGCGAATGAGAAATTGAGAAGAAAGGTTAAAATGGTATTCATATAACGTTAATTTAATAATGATTTATTTATATATCTAATTCAAATAAAATTTGTATCTTTTGCGTATGAGTTATAATCCATATGTGGTTTTCACTGTTGCGATCATATCAACATTTTCTACATATTGGCATAATTTTGGTTATTGTTTAAACTATTGAAAGATATCGATAAGGCGAGCATGGACAACACTTTGTATTTTATATATGCGTACAAATCTCCATATTCACATTTATTTGATTATAATTGATAAATATATATATATATATATATAATGACATATATAATACATATATAAATGTTTGGATTTGGTAGGAATCACTTCGACATTGGCTAGTTACTTGGGATCATAGGTAGATGTCAAATATATGATTTGGATATATATGTACTTATTCCTCTATTGACGATTGGTTTAATTGTTTCTATGATTCTTGTTGTTGATATTGAGATAATGAATTGGTTATCTTGTTCATATGTGTGTATGTATATGTATATGATACCTGTATGGTCCTATATAGTACAATTAGTTGTTATATACATACATACATGTATGTGTGTGTGTTCGATATGCTTGGCTTTGGACTACAAATTGGTGCAAAGAATACTATATTTGTGTGTGTGTATCTGTGTATGAAGCTTAAGTGATTTATATGTAGTTTTAGCAAGCTTGATTTGGGGCCATTGATTGGTGCATAGAATATTACATATATGTATGTATGTTTTTATTTATGTATGTATGTATGTACGTACGTACGTATATATGTATATACGTACATATGTATGTGTATGTATGTATATGAAGTATGTATATGTGTGTATGTATGTATGTATGTATATGCAATATGTATATGTACGTATGCATATGCATGTGTGTGTATTCGATATGCTTGGCTTTGGGCTACAGATTGGTGCAAAGAAGACTCTGTGTGTAGCTTACGTGATTTATAGGTAGTTTTAGTAAGCCTGATTTGGGGCCATTGATTGGTGCATGGAATATTACATACATGTATGTAAGAGTGTCTGTGTATATTTATGTATGTATGTACGTACATACGTACGTATGTAAGTGTGTTTGTGTTTGTGTGTGTCTGTGGACACGCATATACATGTAGCTTAGGCAATTTATATATAGTATTGGTATGCCTGACAACAAGGGCAGGCAATTAGAACCGTATCCCGCCAACCCGAATCAAACCAAAACAAACCCAAACCCAATCTGAACCGATGGGTCTTAGGTCGAGTCTACGTAATGAAAAATACCATTTAGGCCTAATCAAATTCGACCTAACTCGAAAGATCATACTAAGAAACATAAAAATATGTGTATTTTAAGTGTAGTTATCCAATCGAATCCAAACAAACTTGAACCGAACCGAACTCCGAGTTGGACCGGTCTAGGTTTTAAAATATATAGGTTAGGCCCAATAAAATTCGGCCCATCTAGAATCGAGATCCATCGGGTCGGGTCCATGTCGGATCCGATGGGTCTAGTTGCCACCTCTACTTTAGGCTACTGATTAGTGCATAAAATATTATACATATATACATACATACACACACACACATATTTAATTTTAATATTCCTGACTTAGGACTACCGATTGGTTTATGGAATGCATTATATATATTTAAAGATATGTAGTTTAGGCGATTTATATAATGTTTCGATACCGAAAGACCATACCAAGAAACATAAAAATATGTGTATTGTGTAATTACCCGATCGAATCCAAGCAAACTTGACCTGAACCGAACTTCGGTTTGGATCGGTCTAGGTTTTAAATTTATAGGTTAGGCCTAACAAAATTCGACCCACATAGAATCGAGATCCATCGGGTTGGGTCCGTGTCCGATCCGACAGGTCTAGTTGCCACCGCTACTTTGGGCTACCGGTTAGTGCACAAAATATTATACATATATACATACATACATATACATACATACGTACGTATATATATATATATAATTTCGATATGCCCGACTTAGGGCTACCGATTGGTGCACGGAATGTATTATACATAGTTAAAGATATGTAGTTTAGGCGACTTATATAATTTTTCGATATACCTGACTTAGGGCTATCGATTGCTTATCGATTGGTGTGTGCTATTTTTCTTATATATTTATAAGTACGTAGTTTAGGCAATTTATATACGGTTTCGATATGGCTGACTTGGTTTTACCGATTGATGTGCAATATAATACACACACATGGTTTATGAAATTTAAATATGCGGTCCCGGTATACCTTACTTAGGCCCATCAGTTAGTACAAGGTGTGAGTGAAGACTTATGTAGTTTACACAATGAAACGATTAGAGTAGGTCCGCACGTATAGGGTGTATGCAATATTTAACTTTTACATATGCATGGGTATAAGCAACTAGATGATATAACGCTAATGAATAAATCCACTGTACCACGAGAGATGCCATGACCTATAGAGGTGATCGTTAAGTAGGGGTATAGAATAATTGGGATGCCATTCTAATGTACATCATATATTATCCACAGCCCTGAGTGTTGAGAAATGACCTATATGAGTCAATAACACTGGGTTCTGACTCAGAGTCAACAGAACTAGTTAGGCCGAGGTAAGTCTCTTTAGGTAGTGTTATACCGCCTTTTAACCAGGTAGTATATCATAAAAGTTGACTAAATGGCTTCTGTAATCATCAAGGTAGGAAGTACGGAGAGATGGTTATCAAGCTCAGAAAATCAATTATATTTGGAAGTATAGAGAATAGTTGGCCGGATTCGAATCGGATCCCAATCAAGATGCAATTAATATGAAGTGATTAGAAAGGCCCCTTGAGGCTACATTTCAAATTTCAAGTCAATCGGATTTGTATGCTTGAGTTATGGGTAAAGGAAGAATTTACATGGATAGATCGGGAACGATCCATAAAACAACGTAACTCGACGAAGACCGATTAATATCTCAAAATCTACAAAGTCAATGCACTTGAAACTTTCAGAGCATGACTATACCAATGTGTGGAGCCCACAAAAATGATCACATGAAAAAACTCTAAAATCATGGAAAAAGAGGCCGATCGTTATTGGAACGATTTTACAATCAGCCATAACGATCCATAGTTTTACGGAAAATACAATATCTCATAAAAGGTAAGTCAAAATTGCATGAATGAGAGCAAGTAGCTAACATCATGGGAAACCCATATGATCGATCCTATATCAAAAGGATGAAGCATGGATTGATCTTCTATGATCCAATTTCTAGGCAAAATAGTGAAGATCGATCGATATCTCACAAACGATAAGTCGGAATTACGCGAAACTTTAGAAGCATGTACTAGAGGCATGTGGGATTGCACAGAAACTATCGCAGCCCCATTGGAATTAGTATAGAACGATCGGCTTAAATTATTTTTGGTGTCCGACCGATCCTAAATTTTGTGGGTCGGGTCGTATGGGCCTGGAGATTCTTCTGCCAAAATTTTAGCCTGATCCATGCACGTCTTCACCAATATATATAATGGACTTGGCTCATTGCAAAGGGCTATTCAGCCGGCTCTACTTTATCACTTCTTATCTCTTTCGCCACTAATTTTCTAAGGCAAAAACAACTATAACCGTAATCTTACAGATAAGTACAAAATTATTGCAGTGGACGTAGGCTAGAGTTTTCCAAACCACTATAAAACTCGTGTGTTCCTTTAATTTTTATGCTAGGTATCATGTGATCTACTTGTTTATATTTCTGCTTGGATATTTTTTTTTGGAAATTGGTGTTTTCACATACAACTGGGTGTTTTTGACCATTTTTGACACAAACATTTTGGTGCTTTCAACGAGAAGTACTTGAGTCCTTGGATTTGGAAGCTTGGATCTTAGGTTTGGAAGCTTGGATACTTGGATTTAGGAAGCAATGGCTAGGCAATTAACAAAGATACCATTAGTGGATAGGAGCGATCATGGAGGGAGTTAGGAGGCTTCTTCTGGAGCTGGAGCAAATCAGACATCTATCTAGATCACCAGAGATGAAATAGAAACAATGATGGATGCTATGTAGGAGAGGATGCTAAAAAGATAGGAGGAGATGATGCAGAATCTACTTCAATAGATTGGACAAGCTGGAGCACAAAACCAAGGAAATAGAGTAGCAGGAAACACTGTAAATATGGATCATGGAGTTGGAGCAGCATGAGATGAGGAAAACTAGAATCAGGACCAAGTAAATGAAGCTAGCAGGATGCAGGATGGAGTGGAATAGCAGGGAGCGACCTCTGACCAACTAAGAATGATCAGGGCCGATCATTCCAGAACAATCGGTGCCGATCAATCCCAACTTAGGGGCATTCCTCTTGGTCATATTGGATCGATCCAAGATAGGATACCGGGTGGTTCTGTGTAGATTGTCATTGATCAGAATGTGCATGCTCGTCCAAAAGTTCATATTTCAAGATTACCCCATAGACCGGGGAGAAGGTTGGAGACAATGATCGAAGACTACCGCTGGATGACAACGGCGGGTTGGAACAAATGATCAAATGGGCTATTAGGAAAAGATTGGTAAATAGGGATCTGGAAGGTATAAATAAGAGTCCTTTCGCTCCTAATATCAGGCAAGCTAGGAATCCAACGGAGTTAAAACTACCAATGCTTGAGACATATGGTGGAAAAATGGATCCATGGTTCATCTAACAAGATATATGAGACACATAGAAGTACTAGGGGTATCAGAGGAATTCATTACACGATGCTTCCCTTATACTTAACAGATATAGCTACATTATTGTTTAGACAGTTGGAAAGCGGCTCTATTAGCACATGGACGGAATTGATCGAATGGTTTATTAGGCAAATTCAGGTCCACATCACGAGACCCAAGAGTGTGATGACTTTATCATCAATGAATCAGTGGAAAGGAGAATCATTTTAGGATTTCTTAACTAGGTTCAGTGCAATAGTAGCTTTAGTGGATTGACTAGATCTGTCGAAGATTTTGTCGTTAGCAGTATCAGGGATTGTGGATAACTTGTATTTCATGATATTGTTGGAATGAGATTCATCAGTGGATCTCAGGGAATTTTACCATGAAGCAGAAAGGTTTCTATGATAGGAAGATGTGAAAGCTAATAGAGAGGGAAGAGAAGAAGTGGAAGTTTATGTGGTTAAAGATGGAGGTCCACTCGAGGAAGGTTCAAACAAGGATAAAAGAAAATGGAAAGTAGAGGATGACTATGATGGATCGAAGGGACCATGAATGGAACTAAGATTCACCTCTTACACAGAATTGACTGAGACATTGGAATGGATATATCTGGATACTAGGTGGCAGATCCCCCATTGAAGGTCAGTGAGGTGAAGCCTACAAATAATGAAAAGAAATCAGAATAATAATGTCTGTTCCATGAGTTGGACGAGAATAGTACAAAACACTGTAGGCACTTAAAGGATTAGATTGAGGAACATGTTTGGAATGACATGTTGTTACAATACGTATAAACTCGGGCAGCGGTGATGGAACGGTAGTAGCCACCATCCGCAACGAACGGGAACTGCTTTGGATCGAGGCGTCAACTTGTCATCAATTGATTGAAATGGCAAGGAATAAGTAATAAACTCCACAATAAAATGGCTATGTCATTTACACATGTACGAGATCGAGAATGGTCTCTAGGCATGCTATGAGACGACGATGAACCGTCACACCCAAAGAGGCATGCATTGTAATGTTTAAGTTATTTTTTTCTTTTTGTACTTGGACTTAATTTTATTAGTTGAATATTTTTATTACAAAACTCACTCGAACATGAAATCTGACACCAAAAATTTTGAGACCCATTCGAACAATCACATTTCACCTTGAACGGCACTTGATCTCGAACGATCACATTTCGCCTCGTATGGCACTCGATCTCGAACGATCACATTTTTCCTCGAATGGAACTCGATCTCGAATGATCACATTTTTCCTTGAATGGGCACTCAATCTTGAACGATCACATTATGCCTCGAACGGACACTCGACCTCGAACGATCACATTTTGCCTTGAACGATCACATTACGCCTCAAACAGGCATTAGATGTCGAATGATCGCATTTTGCCTTGAACAGACACTTGATCCCATGCGAGCATCGTTAGCATGGATGGTTACAATTTTGATTAATGGTCTAGAGTGGCTATTAGCAACAATCAGGCAAGATCACATATTTGTTCACAGGTCATCGACGGGTTTCAAACATTGGACATAATGCAATTCAAAACACGTCTTCCTACCGCAAGACATGTTTTAGAGAGCAAATGTTATACCATCTTTTGACTAGGCTGTAATAATAAAATTTAGCTAAATGGCTTTTTTAATCATCAAGATAGGAAACCCGGAGAGACTGTTATCAGGCTCGGAAATTGATTATATTTAGAAATATGGACAATAGTTGGACGGATTTGGACCAGGTCCAATCAAGGTGCAATCAATATGAAGCGACAAGGAAGGCCCCATGAGGCCATATTTCAAATTTCAAATCAATCAGAGTTAGTATGCTTGAGTTATTGGCAAAGGAAGAATTTACATGGATCGATTGGGAACGATCCATAAAACAACGTAAATCTACGAATATCGATCAATATCTCAAAATCTACAAAGTTAATGCACTTGAAACTTTCAAAGCATCACTATATTGAAGAGTGGATCCCACAAAAATGATCGCATGGCAAAAATCCCAAATCTTGGAAAAAAAGGCTGATCGTTATTGGAAGGATCGTACAAATTAGCCATAACGATTCATAGTTTTACGAAAAATGCGATATCTCATAAAACATATGTCGAAAATGCATGAAATTTGGAAATCAAGTATCTTACATCATGGCGCCCCACGACCGATCGAAGCTCAAAAGGACGAATTCTTGGAAAATAGGCCGATCTATATTGGAACAATCGTACAAATCAGCATAACGATTCACAATTTTACGGAAAACGCGATATCTCATAGGCGGTAAATAGAAATTACAAGAAATTTGGATATCAAGTAGTTACCATCATGGGGAACCAACATGATCGACCGTAGCTTAAAATAATGAAGCATGAATGATCTCCCATGATCCAATTTCTAGTCAACACAGCGAAGATTGATCGATATCTCACAAAGGATAAGTCGAAATTGCATGAAACTTTGGAAGCACGGACTAGAGGCATGGGGGACCCCATAAAAATGATTGCAGCCCCATTGGAGTTAGTATGGAATGATCGACCTAAATTATTTCTTGTGTCTGATCGATCCCAAATTTTATGGGTTGGGTCGTATGGGCCTGGAGGTTCTTCTGTCAAAATTTCAGCTCGATCCATGCATGTCTTCACCTATAAATACAATGGACTTGACTCATTGCAAAGGAATTTTCGACTAACTCTCCTTCAACGCTTCTTATCTCTTCATCTGCTAATTTTCTATGGAAAAAACTATTGTACTTGTAATCTTACAGTATAAATAAAAGATTATTGGAGTGGACGTAGGCCGGAGTTTGCCGAACCGCTATAAAACTAATGTGTTCCTTTACTTTTTATGTTGTTTATCCTGTGATTTTTGTGCTTATCTTTCTATTTGGATATTAGTTTTGAAAATTGGTGCTTCTACATACAACTGGATGTTTGTGACATTTTTGGCACAAACAGGTATCTAATGGCAATTCGTCACATGAATATCGATTTTCAATATTCAAATAGTATTAACTTATGATATTACTCGTATATGATTTGTACTTGGAGTTGGGTATTTGAATGCTTTTGCATAGCATTGTGATATTGTTTTATTCACTTTACCTTACGGGTTAACCAAGATTGGGAGACCTATGAAATCATTGACCATAGAGTGTAATTTTTTTCCCTACACTTGTCTATCATGTTATTAGTAGCATAACTTACGATAGTATGCGCTGTTTTGATAATAGAACCACTATTATGTACTATCCTAACTTGTTGGTGAGGGATAGAGCACTACGATGTATGATTACTATTACTTATAGACCTTGCCTATGTTCATTAGATGTATATACAATACTTAGAGATTGTCCCCCACACCAAACTTTTGCTAACCTTCGTTTTCCCTATTCTTCCTTTCTGGACAATTTTTGATTACTCTCAAGAGTGGGCATAGGTTAAGTATTTAGGACATGCCAGGAATGCTAGATCTTTAGGAGCATGGAGATCATGATCTTCAGGATTGTGACCATCAGTTATTAATTTTTTTTAATGCACTATAGAAGTTATAAGTATATAAAGGAATGTATAATATTTGATGTATCATTCAATATTAAGTTTGTATTGAGAAAATGTATTTATATTGTTATATCAATTTTTTTGTAACGACCCAGAATTTCTATTAATTAAAATTAGAATATTTAATTGATTTTAAATATTTATAAGTGAAATTTATAAGTCGAATAAATTTTATTTCGAATAATTAAATTTAATTGGATAATTAAATCGATAATTTAATAGTTGAAATTACAGAAATAATTGAAAATTGGGTTAAATATGATTGAAATTGATTTGTAAAATTTTATTTTATCATATTGGAGTTATAACAATGACACGGAACTTTTAAAATCGAATTAAAAGTTTATTTGTGAAAATTGAATATTTTAATATTTTATCGACTAGTGAAATTAGCCATTTTTCGAACAGTCTCAGAATTGGACGAAACTAGTTCCATTGGATTCGCAATAGTTTGTTATTATCGGATTTCAATTTTCGTAGCAATTGGAGTTTTCGTTTGACCGTGACAGCTCAAAACGCATCGAAATTGTTTTAATATTAATTTGACGAGTTAAAATAGTCATTTTTCAAACAGTCTCGGATTTTGACGAAACCAGTTTCATCGGATCCGTAATGTGATATTATTGTATGGTTTCAAATTTCGTGTCAAACGGATTTACCGTTTGTCCGGTGCAAGCTAAAACGCCCAGAAATTAGTTTAAATCGATTTAATTTAAAATCGATCGTTTATTGCCGTAACTCGCACAGATTATCGAACTAGCCTCTGAAACACATTCCATTGTGTTCGAAACGCGGGCTAAACCTTAGAAATGCCAACCGGCATGCTTCGTTTGGAGTTCGAAAATTTTTCGGTGAATAGTAAATTGGAATTTTTCTATAAAAGGCCTTCACATCTTCAATTTGCAACAACATCAAAACCCTAGAAATAAACTCAGAGCCGCCGCTTCTATTATCATCTATGGCCGAAAACTTCCATTCTTTCTCCTCTGATTTCTTTAAATCCGTGAAGCAATCCAAGAAACTTTCAACATGAAAAGTGTAGAGCACTCCAAGATCTTGAAGTTCAACGGTGATGATGGGAAAAGGAGCTGTGGATCGATGGGAATTTGAGTTCAATGTCGCACGTTTCGGCCACGTTTTTCAAGATAATAGCTCGACCGAGCTTCGAGCTCCTCTGGCCATGGGTGGTGCTAGTCTAGGCGCACGCGTCGAGAGTCTTTGATCGTGTTTTCGTGCATCGTGTTGGCAGCGGTTTGGAACCCAAGAATGTGATATATGGGTTCACGTACACGGCAAACTACTGGGGAAGATGAAAGATGTAGCGCACGTCTTGGATCTGCAGGTTGGGAAATGGACGGCCGTGATTAGCAGAGGTTTAATAAAAAAAAATGAAAGTTATTATATTTAAAAATCGTGTAAACATCGTAATATCATATCTTTTTGCTACGAGGTCAAAATCGCACGAAATAAGTTGCATTGGGTTCGTATGGACGAACACTATGTTATGGAGTTGGATTGGAGTCGTTTGGAGCTAGCAAAAATTTCGGGTAAAATTAAACGTCCGTTTAATTTTATTCGAAATAAAACGCTGGAAAGGAATTAAAACCAAGGTGAGAACTTCTCACTCAATCGAATAGTTTTGATTTAAATTTTAAATAGTTAGATTTAGAATTGTTGATGTATGTTTGAATGATGATTGTTAAAATAGACATTATGCGCCGTTAGTAAGCGGATGTTATTTATTAAAAAAATATACCGCGACTATTTCACAGTACAGTGAAATTGGTATTACTTATGTACTTGGAGTTGATTTCCCGCATTATATAGCGGATGAGACCCTATTGCGCCGTCTATTAAGCGGATAATAATTTATAAATCTCATATACCGCGATAATTCCGTACTGCAATGGAATTGGTATTGTGCTAACATCTTTGGATGCAGGGAAACAAGTTGGAGGGATCCAACTGGATTCCTCAACTGTATTGATTTATTTACAGATATTGTGATATTTGTTGATTATCATATGATGATATATGATGTTTGTTGTCGTGATTGACTATTGGGTGCTGTTGCATCATCGGATCCATTTTTGAAGTTTTAAAAATATGATTTTGAATGTAAAAAGGGTTTTAAAGAGATTTTTGAAAGTATACGTTTTATTAAATTTTAGAATTGATTCATTTTAAATAATTAAAACGTTATAAATTTTTATGTTACAAAAATTAAAATTTTTGTGAAGATAACCAAAAGGTGATTTTTAAAATAAATAGATTTATAAAATAGTTAAATTTGGATTTTTAAATTTTCATAAAGGATGTATATAAAAGATTTTAAAAAAATTGATATTTATAAATTAATAATATTGGAACTATAAACCGAGTTTGTTAAGTGTTAAAATGAAGTATAAAAAAGGGATTTTTAAGTGAATGAAATTATAGACTTATAAATTGAGAAGTTATGAAATGAATAGATGTTGTAAAATAAAAGATTTTAAGTAATTAACTTATAAATCGGATTTTTGCATTTAAATTGAAATCTTTGATGAAGCATAAATGGTTTATAAATGAGAATTATAAGACATATATATTATAAATCGAAAATAATGGAATTTTAAAAGGAGTTCTGTTAATGTTGAAAATAAGACTATAAATGAAATCTTATAAGTAATAAGATTTATAATTTGTGAAGTTTTAAAAGAACGATTTGTAAATAAATGAATTATAAGTATTTAACTTATAATATGAACTTTTGGTATATATTTGAGATATATAAATTGAATTGGATTAATAAAGGAGATTTATAAATCGAATTTTATAAATAGAAATGGAATTTATAGACATTGTTTATAAATTCGAAATCTATGGAATTGGATAAATTGAATATAGAAATTTATTAAAAGAAGTATATTCGTGATTTTGGATAGCGAACTTGTTTGCGCCAAAATTGGTCACAAACCCCGAATACCGTGAAAGCACCAGTGTATAAATACAAATCAATAATATTCAAACACAAATCTCAGATCTCAGCAAATATTAAACAGTAACCCAAAATAAAGAACAAAGACACAAGTTTTATAGTGGTTCAGCTATCTCCGGCCTACGTCCACTCCAAAGTTTTTATCCTTTTATTGATTATCCTTGATGATTACAGATGATTATAGCAGTTACAAAGTCCAAAACTTGAAATAAATAGCAGCAATGATGATATGAAATGATTTTGGCAGCGTCCGAGCGTGCTTTCTCTCTCTAGAATCTCCGACCCCTTTTCTGAATGACCAGGGGCTCTATTTATAGGTGTAGGATGCTGATATTTCTCCTAAAATCTGGGAAGACCGCTTCAGGCACGTGAGGGGGCCCACACGCCCGAAATCTGGAGGTCCGGGCCCACCTTGGGATCGATTCGAAGTAAGGTTTGAATCGATCAAGAAATCATCCAATTAAGCTGAAATTTGGTGGGAACTTTCTTCAACATGTATGTAAGCTCCTGTAAAAATTTCATTGCATTTGGATCAACGGTTTGGAAGATATGATCGATTCAAATTCAAAGCTTTGTGTGTTCTGCCTGGGTTCGATCCTATACATCGAACCCACTCCCTTCGAATCCATCCCCCTCGAATCCATCTTCTTCGAATCCATCTCTCTCGAGTCCATCCTCTTCGAATCCATTTCCCTTCGAATCCATCGCCTTGAATCCACGAAGCCGACTCCCCTCCTTCGAATCCACGAAGCAGACTCCCCTCCTTCGAATCCACGAAGCCGACTCCCCTCCCCTCCTGATCGATACGAACTTCATCGATTCGAACCACCATCGATACGAACTTCACCAAGCCACGCCTATGTTGATCGATATGAACCGTATCGATTCGAACCGTCCCTATGTCATGCCTTCGATCGATGCGAACCTGATGGGTTCGAATCCGATGGATTCGAACCGAGCACCACCTTGATGGATTCGAACAACATATCTTTCCTACCTTGAATCCATCATATTTTCTTCATACGAACTCCGATTAACCTAAAATTTGAAACATAGTCTTTCCTTGTCCTTATCATCATCTCCAATTAATTTCGTCCCGATCGGAGTTCAACAAAATTTTGACGATATCGATTGTAGCCTTGATTCCAACCGATCTCCAATCCTGATATTCATAATTCCACGCCAATTCGTTGATATTCCAGTTTTGACCAAAATATGGGATAACATTTTGCCCCCCAAAACATGCCTTGTGATAACAAGGCGTGTTTTGAATAGTACCGAATCTAATATCCGAAGTCCATAGCCACATTGCCAGAGTGTATCATCCTTGACTGCTTCGAGTCGATACCTGATTCCAAATCCCGTAACCAAAGCCTTAGCCAATTCCATATCCATTTGAACTCGACAACTGAGTCCCAATGCATCCTTATCCAATAGCCAATAACCGAATCCATGACCTCTCCGGGTTGATATCCAAGTCCATAACCTCTCCGGGCTCTTGCCAAGCGTGATCCACATCTGATGACCGTGGTCCAGTGTCCCTGGACGTTGAACTAACCTCTCCGGGTTCTTGCCAAGCGTAATCCACACTTGACGACCTTGGTTCAGTGTCCCTGGACGCTGTACAATGCCATGGCTTAAGTCCTAAGCCGAATCCTGGTCTCTCCGGACCCCTGTTGAGCATAGTCCATACTCAACGACATGAAAATAACAATTGATAATACAGGGCCTAAGTCCTAGGCCGAATCCTGGTCACTCCGGACCCTTGCTGAGCATAGTCCATACTCAGTGACCTGAATGAGTCAATCTATCACGTTCGGACAAAGTGACTCACCCCTTGCCAGGCATAATCCATACCCGACGACCATTTATCAAAAACCAGATGAAAATCCAATCCAACATCCAAACCCAAAAAATCCAAATCATAAACCAGAAAACCAGAAAACCAAACCAACATTCAAAACCGGAAACAATCATCCAAAGAAAAATCCAAATCAAAAGGAAGCAAAACCAGGAGCTTGATTCAAACTCCAAAACCAAAATCCGAAAAGAAAAGTAGTGTCCAATCCAAAAGCAAAAGATAGATTTCACAAACCATAGCGTTGCAGTTTATCATCATTCAGAGCATGCCTAGGGGCTATCTCCGTCCCCGTACATGTGTAAATGACTTGGTTGCTTGCTAATAGTTCGTTACTTATTCCATATTATCCTGATTAGTGGATGATCAATCGATCACCATCCCTGGGTCTCCAATCATCGCGGCGAGAGGTTGTCGGTGGTTGCTCCTGCTCCACCGTTGCATTCCGAGCTCCGACATACTACTGTAACTGTCCATTCCTTACATGCTCCTCGATTATATCCTTCAAGTGCCTGCAGCTGTTGGTGTCATGTACGTCTAAGTCATGGAAGAGACAATGCCTCCCTGATGCCCTCTCTCGCTCAGAAGGCTCTCTCCTGGCCGGCCTCCGGTAGGGAAGGCAATTCCGAGTGTCCATGTATATCCGCTCCAGCGTCTCGTTCAATCCTGTGTATGTGGAAAACTTTGGATCCTTCCATCGCTTCCTAGCGTTTCCAGAATCATTATCCAGTTTCCTTTTTCCTTTGTCTTTATCCGAACCACCGCTGGATATTGATCCAACCTCGATTGCACTAACCTTTTTCACTTTTAAATCCGTACTCGCATCCTCCTGCCGAAGGAACCTTTCTGCCTCGTGAAAGAATTCGTCGAGATCCTGTGGGGGATCTCGTATCAGAGATACCTTGAAATCAGAGTCCTCCCTGACTCCTGATACTGCTGCCATTAAAACCATCGATGGATCAGGCCGATCCACCGAAGCGACTGCCGCACTGAAGCGAGTTAGAAAAGCTCTAAGCAATTCATCCATTCTTTGCTTCACCGATGTTAATGTCATCACGTTCTTCGGTCTCTTGACATGAACCCGAAACTGCCCCAAAAACCTTTCCACTAATTCCCTCCAAGTCCTGATAGATCCTTCTTCCAACTGCCTAAACCACATCGCAGCTAAGTCCGTCAAATACAAAGGGAAGCATCGGGCCATCACTTCCTCCAATGCCCCTAGCACCTCCATATGTCTAGTGTACCTCATCAAGTGATCTGTTGGATCTGCCTTGCCATCATATACCTCCACGCTAGGCAACTTAAACTTAGGTGGATTCTGAGCCATCCTTATTTCCTGAGCGAACGGACTCCTATTCACTCCTTCCAAGTCTTTGTTGGCCAAACCACCTCGTACAGTTCTTCTAATGATTTCTACTAATCCAGCATTGTCTGTTGGGGGTTGCCTCCGAGGAAATTCCGGTACATACTCTTCATGTGGTTCACTAGCAGCAACGTTAGCTCTAGCCTGCTGAACTCCTTCCAAAGGTCCTCCTGTGTTGGATCCTGTGGGCCTGCCCCCAAGCCCTTGTTGATTGCTTTGTGGCTCCGTATCGTGTCCTCCATTGGGTTCCACAACCCTAGTCCCTTGTCCTGCATCCACAGCGGCTGTCGCTGTCACTAGGTTCTTCATCCCTGCAGCTCTCATTTGATCAAAGAAAGCCTGCATCATTTCCTGTTGGTTCTTCAACAATCTCTCTTGCAAAGAATTTGCCATAGCCTCCATTTCATCCCGGGTTATGTAGATTGAAGCCTGTCCTTCCCCGGCTCCGGATGATGCTTGTTGACTTCCTTCCTGCTGGCTTCGCTCAGCCCTTTGCCTTCTACTGTTTTGCCTAGTCATGTTTTTAAATCGAAATTCTGCGAACTTCTTCAAATCCAAACTCCAAATCCGATGTAGCGGGTGCTAGTCCTTCTCAGTGGAAGCACCAAAGTGTTTGCGTCAAAATTGGTCACAAACCCCGAATACCGTGAAAGCACCAATGTATGAATACAAATCAATAATATTCAAACATAAATCTCAGATCTCAGCAAATATTAAACAGTAATCCCAAAATAAAGAACAAAGACACAAGTTTTATAGTGGTTCGGCTATCTCCGGCCTACGTCCACTCCAAAGTTTTTATCCTTTTATTGATTATCCTTGATGATTACAGATGATTACAGCAGTTACAAAGTCCAAAACTTGAAATAAATAGCAGCAATGATGATATGAAATGATTTTGGCAGCGTCCGAGCGTGCTTTCTCTCTCTAGAATCTCCGACCCCTTTTCTGAATGACCATGGGCTCTATTTATAGGTGTAGGATGCTGATATTTCTCCTAAAATCTAGGAAGACCGCTTCAGGCACGTGAGGGGGCCCACACGCCCGAAATCTGGAGGTCCGGGCCCACCTTGGGATCGATTCGAAGTAAGGTTCGAATCGATCAAGAAATCATCCAATTAAGCTGAAATTTGGTGAGAACTTTCTTCAACATGTATGTAAGCTCCAGTAAAAATTTCATTGCATTTGGATCAACGGTTTGGAAGATATGATCGATTCAAATTCAAAGCTTCGTGTGTTCTGCCTGGGTTCGATCCTATACATCGAACCCACTCCCTTCGAATCCATCCCCCTCGAATCCATCTTCTTCGAATCCATCTCTCTCGTGTTCGTCCTCTTCGAATCCATTTCCCTTCGAATCCATCGCCTTGAATCCACGAAGCCGACTCCCCTCCTTCGAACCCATGAAGCCGACTCCCCTCCTTCGAATCCACGAAGCCGACTCCCCTCCCCTCCTGATCGATACGAACTTCATCGATTCGAACCACCATCGATACGAACTTCACCAAGCCGCGCCTATGTTGATTGATACGAACCGTATCGATTCGAACCGTCCCTGTGTCATGCCTTCGATCGATGCGAACCTGATGGGTTCGAATCCGATGGATTCGAACCGAGCACCACCTTGATGGATTCGAACAACATACCTTTCCTACCTTGAATCCATAATATTTTCTTCATATGAACTCCGATTAACCTGAAATTTGAAACATAGTCTTTCCTAGTCCTTATCATCATCTCCAATTAATTTCGTCCCGATCGGAGTTCAACAAAATTTTGACGATATCGATCGTAGCCTTGATTCCAGCCGATCTCCAATCCTGATATTCATAATTCCATGCCAATTTGTTGATATTCCTGTTTTGACCAAAAAATGGGATAACAGAACTATTCTTTATATAAAATGTGTAGAAATGTTGAAATTTGGTCAATGAAGTATATTCACGATTTTGGACAGTGAATATATTATTAAAGAAAATGGACATGTTTTTGAGGAAGTGATATTATAAAATGAAGTTAATCGTTTTAAAGATGTTTTAAAAATGTATTGACTATCGAATCCATAGGTTTCAACATTCATTGTTGAAATAGACATTTTCGAGAACTATAAGGAAATGGTAGACATAACACTGTTGTTATAGTAGATGATTTCCGAAAGGAAATGTTTTATATAGTATTGGGATTTATAAATCTATCTAAATTTAGAATCCCTATACTAGTGATTTTTGGTCGTCGTAACGATGTTTTACGTAACATTCGTTTTGGCCCAAACAAATGTGTTTAAGCGCATGTTTTCCTTACAGAATGAAATATATACTTAATTTCGATTTAAGTATGTTGAATATTTTCCAAGTGTTGAAAATACATGGATTTGTGAAATATTTATTGTTAAATAAGTATGGAAATGTTTTCCAATATGAAGTGAATGTTTTGAGATTTTATCTTTTAAAGATAAATTGAAAATGAATATTAGAAATCAATTTGGAAATCGTATATTCATAGATATTTTGGAATTGTAAATTCACTGTGGAATTTATAAAAGAAAGGAAAATCCGTTTTAAAAATAAACGTTAAATTATTTTTGAAGTGTGGGAATGAATTTACGGATTTGGAACATAAATATAAAGTAAATCGGTAAGGATTTATTTAATTGGTTTAAATGAACCATTTTGAAATGAAAGTATTTCCGAGTAAGGAAAATGATTGAATTTTTTTTTCAAAAGTGGTAAAGGTGAGTCTATTTTAAAATTATCATGTTCTTTGCTTTAAAGATAAACTGTTTTAAGTTCTCACACCAATCCCATGACTGACTCAGAGTTTATTGTTTTCCTTCCTAAACTCTTGGTGCCCACCAATTTCCACACGGGCAGTTAAGAGTTAGGTTTATCAGGATATTCGGGAATTCAGGAGTTGCTGGAGGCAAGTTGGATGACATGGCGTATTCACTAGTATATAGTATTTCTTTTCCGCTGTTTGTTGTTGTTGTACACTCTGATGATGTAATGTAATAACTGATATAATTTTTTGTTTAAAGATTATTCATTTATCTATTATATGTTGTTCCGCTGCATTGTGAGATTCTGTTATTGTTTCTATTGTTTTCCTTTTCTTTCTCTCTTCTACCTCTTCTTTTACCCTAACGGTATGGTCTTTTGGCCTTCGATTACTTGGCAGTTGATACACTGTACGTATTGATGTCGGTTTTCGAGCGTCGAAAAGTCGGGTCTTCACATTTGGTATCAAAGCATTATGGTTAAGCGACAACCTTAGCTCTGTTGGGTATTGCTCATTAGAGATAGAGTCAGTAGTACTCTAGAATGAGTTTGAGTGTCATAATAGATACGAGCGCGTATTTGTTAGTGAATATAAAATGTTTTATATTGTGTTTACTTATCCGTTGAGCTGTTTGTGAATTCTGGTCGGTAGATGGGACGCCATATTATCGATAGGGATTTCTAAACACTTAAACGAGACATGTCGACAAAGTATTATTTAAATTGGGTAAATGAAATAATTTTACCTCGATTATATTTTATATATAAAGGAATAATTTTTTAGAATTATTAAAGTGTATATGAAGTGATTGTTTGGTTGTTGAATAAGTTAAATAAAAACAACAGCTGTAAAAGAATGAATTGTATAAGCAAAAGAATTATAAGTATGAAATTATAATTAAAATGATTTGCAATTGTGGAATAATCTTATATATAAGAAGTGAAATTATATAAGTAAAAGACTTATAAATGTGATTTATAATCTGAAAATAAAATTCCAGAGAAGTGTTTTGGAAGGATTTGATATTTTGAAAAATTGTTTTGGAGAAATTAAAGCTCTAAACTCTTTTTGGTCGCTGGAAAATAATTCCGACGATGATCATGACACCATCAGTGTTCATTTTCGGGTTTCCAAAAGAGCGATTGCTGCCAAATTATTTTAAATGAAGTTGTTTGGAAAATTTGAGTTTGGGTTTTGAAATTCAAAGGATAATTTGAATTGGTTTCAAAAATGGTTTTGAAAGGTTGAAAAGACTCTGGAATCCTATTTAAATTTTTTATGGGAATGATAAATGAGTTGATAAGTTATACAATTTGAATTTTGATAGAAAAAATTTAACTTAAAGGAGGGAGTTAAATTAGAGTAAGTATAAGTAAATCAATAAAATCCAAGTGGTAATTGTTGAAAATAAGTTGTATAACTTATGAAATGAGAAGATGAAAGTGAAACCAATTATTAAAATGGTTAAACAATTTGTTAAGCAAAACAAAATCCGAATTTGATGGTGATATGAGATAATAAATTTGACTTGCTAAAGGTTAAATAAAATTTTCTTTAAAATTGAAAAGTGAATATTTGGAATTTGTTTCAAATGGTTAAGTGTGGAAAATTATATATATCTTGTAAAGATATTTTTGGGAAATTTGAACAATTAGTTCAACTTGAAATTTTTCAAAAAGATTGAATCTTGAGTTAAATTGAGTTTAACTTCGACACCAAAAACAATATAAGTTGAGCTTTGAATTTTGGATAGTCGATTTGGATTGTATTTCTAACATTGTGAATTGATGACATAGCAATTGATCTCTATTAAATATATATCTGTGGTGGCGGAGAATTTATTCTCTTAGCTATATACACCCTTCTCTGAGACGTACGAGCTTAGAGGTTATATATCGATAGACATCAATTATGTGTCGAAAATTGATGATGTAACGTGAAATCCAAATCGAATGTGAAGTCGATAATAAATTGGATTATGAATGTGAATTGGGTTTGAGATAACCTTAAATTTTCAAATCGATTTAGAGGAAAATTTTAAATCGGTAATGAGATGGAAAATTTAGAAATCCTCTATTTTGTTGTGGTATGGGATATTGTGGTTTTCAGAACTTATATATGAGATATGCAGTAAATTCGAAAACCATCAGTTTGGAAAGTCATTATTATGAAAATCCTGTGTAAGTTTACATAGGTATGATATGTACGAAATGTGAAATGAAGTACTATATGTATATGACATTATGTTTTCTAAACTGAGGATATGGACAAGTACCTTCCATTTAAAATTTGTGAAGGTGTTGGAACTCGGTGTGAGTGTCCATTTGAAATTCGTAGCTACGTAGAATTTCCATAAGTTGGAGTGTCCATTTGGATTAGAATCCCTCATGATGGATCATCGTGATGGGATCATGTGAATTGACGATGATGTATGCTAGCGTAATTTGTGGGGCGTGATGCCTACAGTTACAAGCGATTCCACTGGGATAGTGGCGCAACTGCCGTGTTAACTGCGATTTAGAGGCCAAAGCGTAATTTGAGGGGCGAGATGCCTACGGTCACAAGCGATTCTACTGGGATAGTAGCGTAACCGCCGTGTGAACCGCGATCTATGGCAACAACCATGGCGAAATTCAAGAGATGTGAAATCTACAGATTACAAGCGATTCTACTGGGATAGTAGCGTAACCGCCGGGTAAAACTATGATCCATGGGGGAACGTGCTTTCCATATCCATTTTTAAAAGATTTTTAAGTATTTTCACTGGGAGTTGAAGCAAGTATATTTAGTACTTGGGGATTTTTAGTCCTGCGCCTGGCCAGCGTATGCCTAATGTCTGTAGGAACGACAATAGACTTGTTAAACTTCGAGTTAGCAAGTATTTTCAAAACTTTAGATAGCAAATCAATAGTCTGAAATTAAAATTACATAATTCCAACCTAATGAACTAAGGAAGAAGATCTTTAAAATATCTTGAAAGTCCATAGCTTTGGAAAAGATATAAAATGCAAATCTCTAACATGAAGAATTTCAAGTTTAAATCTGAATTTTGTAAGTCGAAAATTTTGGTAAAAGACTTTTGCGTCTTGATTGTAGAAATCAATAAACAAAAAGAGATAATGAACAAAGCTAGTGAGGTAAAACAAATGGAATGTTAATTAATTGGATGTAAATAAATTGAAATTAAACAATGAATATAAGTGTTAATTCATTAAAAGCCAATGTAATTGGAAGTTGAATAATTGAATGAAAATCAATTTAATATAAATCAATTGAAAGTGTAAAAAAAAGTGTTGAACTGAATTGAAAGTAAATTAAATAAACTTAGTTATGTTAAATGTACATTGGTTGTTATTTGCTTGTAATTGACGGTATATAAATTCATTAAGTGTTAATAAAGTTGAATTGATAAATTTGAAGTTAAGTAATTGAATTCAAATTGAAAGTGAAGTAAATGAATTTAAATAGAATTTAATTTGATTCAAATTGGAAGTGAACTAACGTAAATATAAATTAGTTAATATAAACTAATTGGAAATGAATAAAGGAATGTTGATAAAACATCCAATGTTAATGAATCAAATGTGATTAAATTAAAAACCCATTTCATTGAATATTAATGAGAATATGACTGAATATTTATTGGTTATGGATGTTAGTTAAATGCTAGTTGGATGATAATTGGTTGATGGTTGAATATATTGCTTTTACTGCATTTGCTATGTTGGCATATATAGTTGTTATGTTGCTATATGTTGTATATCGATATTATTGTCTATATACATGTTTCTCATTTGTTTGTTGAGTGTTTAGTAGGTGCGGATCACGTTTGCTTCGCATTTGGAGCTCGCTTTCGCGCTATATTAGCGGTATACGCTCGCTAATAAAATATAAGGTACATATCTGGATTAAATATCGTACTTTTACACATTTTTTTCCCTGCAGGATGCCTCATCACTTGATGAGATGTATATTTGTGATATATACACTGTCATTTTTTTTTCGGATCGAGCCGCGCAAAGGAGACTCTGGCGAATTTTTTCGAAAATTTAAGGCGTTAGAATTTTTTTTGAGAAAATCGAGAAAATTTGTGAAAACTATAATTTTGATTTGGAATCGAAAGTTAAACAATATAGTTGATGTTGAAAAGAATAACTAAGTATGTTTTGAAAACTTAGAAAGGGATTGTAAGAGGTTTAACTTTGATTTTTGGAAAGTTAACGGATTCTGTAACTTTTTCTTACTTGGTAATTTCGAGGACGAAATTCTTTTAAGGGGGGAAGATTGTAACGACCCAGAATTTCTATTAATTAAAATTGGAATATTCAATTGATTTTAAATATTAATAAGTGAAATTTATGAGTCGAGTAAATTTTATTTCGAATAATTAAATTTAATTGGATAATTAAATCGATAATTTAATAGTTGAAATTACAGAAATAATTGAAAATTGGGTTAAATATGATTGATATTGATTTGTAAAATTTTATTTTATCATATTGGAGTTATAACAATGATACAGAACTTATAAAATCGAATTAAAAGTTTATTTGTGAAAATTGAATATTTTAATATTTTATCGACTAGTGAAACTAGCCATTTTTCGAACAGTCTCAGAATTGGATGTAACTAGTTCCGTTGGATCCGTAATAGTTTGTTATTATCGGATTTCAATTTTCATAGCAATTGGAGTTTTTGTTTGACCGTGGCAGCTCAAAACGCATCGAAATTGTTTTAATATTAATTTGGCGAGTTAAAATAGTCATTTTCAAACAGTCTCAGATTTCGACGAAGCCAGTTTCATCGGATCCGTAATGTGATATTATTGTATGGTTTCAAATTTCGTGTCAATCGGATTTACCGTTTGTCCGGTGCAAGCTAAAACGCCTAAAAATTAGTTTAAATCGATTTAATTTAAAATCGATCGTTTATTTCCGTAATTCGCACAGATGATCGAATTAGCCTCCGAAACACGTTCCATTGTGTTCGAAACACGGAGTAAACCTTAGAAACGCCAACCGACACGCTTCGTTTGGAGTTCGGAAAATTTTCGGTGAATAGTAAATTGGAATTTTTCTATAAAAGGCCTTCACATCTTCAATTTGCAACAACATCAAAACCCTAGAAATAAACTCAGAGCCTCCGCTTCTATTATCATCTATGGCCGAAAACTTCCATTCTTTCTCCTCTGATTTCTTTAAATCCGTGAAGCAATCCAAGAAACTTTCAACATGAAAAGTTTAGAGCACTCCAAGATCTTGAAGTTCAACAGCGATGATCGGAAAAGGAGCTGTGGATCGATGGGAATTTGAGTTCAATGTCGCACGTTTCAGCCACGTTTTTTGAGATAATAGCTCGACCGAGCTTCGAGCTTCTCTGGCCATGGGTGGTGCTAGGCTAGGCGCACGCGTCGAGAGTCTCTGATCGTGTTTTCGTGCATCGTGTTGGCGGCGATTTGGAACCCTAGAACGTGATATATGGGTTCACGTACACGACAAACTACTGGGGAAGATGGAAGATGTAGCGTGCGGCTTGGATCTGCAGGTTGGGAAATGGACGGCCGTGATTAGCAGAGGTTTAATAAACAAAAAATTGAAAGTTATTATATTTAAAAATCGTGTAAACTTCGTAATATCATATCTTTTTGCTACGAGGTCGAAATCGCACGAAACAAATTGCGTTGGGTTTGTATGGACGAACACTACGATACAGAGTTGGATTGGAGTCATCTGGAGTTAGCGAAAATTTTGGGTAAAATTAAACGTCCATTTAATTTTATTCGAAATAAAACGCTGGAACAGAATTAAAACCAAGGCGAGAACTTCTCACTCAATCGAATAGTTTCGACTTAAATTTTAAATAGTTAGATTTAAAATTGGTGATGCATGTTTGAATGATGATTGTTATTTATTGATTGTTAAAATAGACATTATGCGCCGTTAGTAAGTGGATGTTATTTATTAAAAACATATACCACGAATATTTCACAGTACAATGAAATTGATATTATTTATGTACTTGGAGTTGATTTCCCGCATTATATAGCGGATGAGACCCTATTGCGCCGTCTATTAAGCGGATAATAATTTATAAATTCCATATACCGCGATAATTCCGTACTGGAACGGAATTGGTATTGTGCTAACATCTTTGGATGCAGGGAAACAGGTTGGAGGGATCCAACTGGATTCCTCAACTGTATTGAATTATTTACAGATATTGTGATATTTGTTGATTATCATATGATGATACATGATGTTTGTTGTCGTGATTGACTATTGGGTGCTGTTGCATCATCGGATCCATTTTTGAAGTTTTAAAAATATGATTTTGAATTTAAAAAGGGTTTTAAAGAGATTTTTGAAAGTATACGTTTTATTAAATTTTAGAATTGATTCATTTTAAATAATTAAAACGTTATAAATTTTTATGTTATAAAAATTAAAATTTTTGTGAAGATAACCAAAAGGTGATTTTTAAAATAAATAGATTTATAAAATAGTTAAATTTGGATTTTTAAATTTTCCTAAAGGATGTATATAAAAGATTTTAAAAAAATTGATATTTATAAATTAATAATATTGGAACTATAAAACGGGTTTGTTAAGTGTTAAAATGAAGTATAAAAAATGGATTTTTAAGTGAATGAAATTATAGACTTATAAATTGAGAAGTTATGAAATGAATAGATGTTGTAAAATAAAAGATTTTAAGTAATTAACTTATAAATCGGATTTTTGCATTTAAATTGAAATCTTTGATGAAGCATAAATGGTTTATAAATGAGAATTATAAGATATATATTATAAATCGAAAATGATGGAATTTTAAAAGGAGTTCTGTTAATGTTGAAAATAAGACTATAAATGAAATCTTATAAGTAATAAGATTTATAATTTGTGAAGTTTTAAAAGAACGATTTGTAAATAAATGAATTATAAGTATTTAACTTATAATATGGACTTTTGGTATATATTTGAGATATATAAATTGAATTGGATTAATAAAGGAGATTTATAAATCGAAGTTTATAAATAGAAATGGAATTTATAGACATTGTTTATAAATTCGAAATCAATGGAATTGGATAAATTGAATATAGAAATTTATTAAAAGAAGTATATTCATGATTTTGGATAGCGAACTATTCTTTATATAAAATGTGTAGAAATGTTGAAATTTGGTCAATGAAGTATATTCACGATTTTGGACAGTGAATATATTATTAAAGAAAATGGACATGTTTTTAAGGAAGTGATATTATAAAATGAAGTTAATCGTTTTAAAGATGTTTTAAAAATGTATTGACTATCGAAACCATAGATTTCAACATTCATTGTTGAAATAGACGTTTTCGAGAAATATAAGAAAATGGCAGACTATAACACTGTCGTTATAGTAGATGATTTCCGAAAGGAAATATTTTATATAGTATTGGGATTTATATATCTATCTAAATTTAGAATCCCTATACTAGTGATTTTTGGTCGTCGTAACGATGTTTTACGTAACATTCGTTTTGGCCCAAACAAATGTGTTTAAGCTCACGTTTTCCTTACAGAATGAAATATATACTTAATTTCGATTTAAGTATATTGAATATTTTCCAAGTGTTGAAAATAAATGGATTTGTGAAATACTTATTATTAAATAAGTATGGAAATGTTTTCCAATATGAAGTGAATATTTTAAGATTTTATCTTTTAAAGATAAATTGAAAATGAATATTAGAAATCAATTTGGAAATCGTATATTCAGAGATATTTTGGAATTGTTAATTCACTATGGAATTTATAAAAGAAAGGGAAATCCGTTTTAAAAATAAACGTTGAATTATTTTTGAAGTGTAGGAATGAATTTACGGATTTGGAACGTAAATATAAAGTAAATCGGTAAGGATTTATTTAATTGGTTTAAATGAACCATTTTGAAATGAAAGTATTTCTGAGTAAGGAAAATGATTGAAATTGTTTTCAAAAGTGGTAAAGGTGAATCTATTTTAAAATTATCATGTTCTTTGCTTTAAAGATAAACTGTTTTAAGTTCTCACACCAGTCCCATGACTGACTCGGAGTTTATTGTTTTCCTTCCTAAACTCTAGGTGCCCACCAATTTCCACACGGGCAGTTAAGAGTTAGGTTTATCAGGATATTCGGGAATTTAGGAGTTGCTGGAGGCAAGTTGGATGACATGGCGTATTCACTAGTATATAGTATTTCTTTTCCGCTGTTTGTTTTGTTGTTGTTGTTGTACACTCTGATAATGTAATATAATAACTGATATAATTTTTTGTTTAAAGATTATTCATTTATCTATTATATGTTGTTCTGCTGCGATTGTGAGATTCTGTTGTTGTTTCTGTTGTTTTCTTTTTCTTTCTCTCTTCTTCTATCTTCTACCTCTTCTTTAACCCTAACGGTATGGTTTTCCGGCCTTCGATTACTTGGCAGTTGATACAGTGTACGTATTGATGTCGATTTTCGAGCGTCGAAAAGTCGCGTCGTCACATTTTTTCTCATACCATGTCTTGTATAGGATGTCTCTCATATTTTTTATGCATATATATATATATATATATTAATATAATGTAAATAATTATCTCATTGTGATATTTTATCAATATATCAAGTGAGATAGTTTGGTTAAAATATGCCCTAATAATTAGTCATAAATGATGTTCAAAATCATTTGAGATTGTTTAACGCTGTTTCATGGTACCGTAAATAGCAAGTCATTACAATTGGTATCAGAGCTTACGTTACTAAATTAGGTAATTATTGGAACTAGCTAGAGTATAGTATGTCCTAGGAGTACTTGAATGATCGTATAGGGCCACACGTAGCCATGTGCCTTCAAGTAATGTCATATGGACACTCGAGGAAGCAAAGTACTTATCTAGGGTAAGGTCAGTTAGGAGATAGATACTTGGTGAGGGTGGAACGTTGGGAGATAATAACATTTGTTATAATATTATTACATAGTGTATGCATGCATCTACTACACTATCTCAAGTTTGCTCTTGGTCGTTGCTAAGCCTTTCATGACATGTAGCAATATAGAGTCAGTGAGATATGAGTTGAAATGCCGAAGCATTAAGTTGGCGGGTTGAGTGATGTAACCTCATTAGTAAGCATTGGCTTTGTAAAGTCGAGTAAGAAGCTTTCAGGGTCTTTATAGCGAGCCTAATGTAGGATGGAGTCTTTTGATTATACTCAAGCTTGCCTGAGAACCTAAGACCATATCCTTAGATACTTGGTATTAGTGAGATGTAAAAAAGAGGCAATTATTTATATGATTGTTAGTGAAGCTTGAATCATGTAGGCTTTGTAGAATAGGGTTCGCAGTAGTGTCGAATCCCATGATGGATTAACCAATCTTAGTATAATTAGCTCTAAGGCAAAGTTAATTTATATTTACCTTGATATGATGTGTGTTGTAGTTGCTCCTAACTTTAATTTGTTGTAAAATCACATGGGATATGGGTAGGTGAACACATGATGCCTCATTAATAATGGTGTAAGAGACTTTGAGTAAACAACAATAAAGGGTTATCATTATATGTAACAACCCAGTATTTTGTGATTATTTTAATTGTTTATTTTAATTATTTAAATTGAAACTCCTGATTTAGAAACTTTATTATATTTATTAAAATAAATAAATTTTGTTATTTTAAATATAAATTTTAATTTTGTGTGAATTATAATTTCAAACCTGAATAAATTGTATATTTCCAGAAAATGTGGATTTTGGTCCATCTGGTCAAAACTTTGACTTTTAAATTTAAAAATTTAAAATTTTGAATTTTTGAATTTTATTTTTATTATGAAAATATATTAAATTTTAAGAATACTGCTTTTCGTTTCATTGAAATCCGATTTATATTGTGAGAGTTATGTTTTTTACAATATTGGGTGTAAATTGATTTATTTTATAAAATTGTCTATTTTAAATTATATAAATAATATTTTTATTTGTTAAATCATGTTCTAATATGTGTTATATGACATGTTAGGTATATATTTTATTTCAAAACATTTTTAAAAGTGATGTTCTAATTTTCCAAAACTTATTGTATTTTATTTTCAATTTTTATAACCTAGTTTATATTTTTAAGCTGTTTTCTTAATTTATTTATATTTATTAAAAATTTATTTATTTATTTTTATGCATTCATTTTTTTTATGTTTTTATTTCTATTTATATGTATTTTACGTGTATTTAAAATCTTAAAAAGAATTACGGAAATTTGAAAGGTTTGTGACCTTTTATATGCATTGTCTTTTCATATTCTACTTACCTTTTCATCACCAATCATCATATCCTTTCATTTGCTGCCATATTCCTTTCTTTCAGCCGACCACCTCATTGTTTCTCATTTGAAAATAAGCTCTCAAACCCTAGAAAAACATTCGGCTATCACCTGAAGAAATTTTGGTAAAAATTTCTATTCTTTTTCACTTTTTTTTCCATTGATTTGTTTGATTTTGCACTTGCATCTCTTCTTGTATTTCGGCCCTCTCTTCTCCAGCACCATGGCCGCCTCCACCACCACCATAACCAGCCACCATCCCCTCCATTCCACTGACCTTCCATAGACGTGGCCATCCATGTTGAAGATCCACCAAAAAATGAAACAAACTCTACTTTATCATCATAGCCGAGCTTCATATTGGTTCCACCACTCCAACCACCACCACCAGCCACTTGTTGACCTGAGACCTCTTTCACACATGTACATGAACTCTCCAGATCAGGCCTTGCTCATCCATGCTGTAACGACCCATAATTTTCGATTATTAAAATATTAATTAAATAATATTTTATAATTTTATATTGAAATAAAACTAAAAAAAATTGATGTTACAAGGAGAAGAATAACTAGAATGTAATGTTAGTAATGTTAATATAAGGTAATTGCTAACTATTTTAATCTAATTTCCAATTATTTGAACTGACTTTAAGGTTATAATTAGTTATAACTAAAAATAAGGAAATACATTGAACGTTGAAATTATATGTAATCAATTAGAATTAGCTAATATTGAATATGAAATCAGTGGTGTTGTCTGAACGCTACTGATAAATATTTAAAGTAATTTCAAACTAATTGAAATACATTGTAGGTTGACTTGGTTATGATTGTAAATAATGAAATAAATTAAATGATGTAGATAGTGAACTTGTATGTAGTTAATTGAAATAGGTTAATATTGAATATAAAACCTTTTTGGGTAAGCAAATTATAACCCTTGGTTGTAAAGAATAAGATAAGGGGTATGAATTATTATTATAAAGATTGTATTAACTATTTTCTCATTAATTTATCGTTTTAATATTGAATGGGTAATTAATTGAATTAAGGCAATTGAATGTTGGGTTTAATGTTGGAATTGTATGTTAGTGATTAAAATAATTGTAACGTTATTTGATGATAAGTTGAAATAAGGAAATGAATTAAATGTTATATAAAAGGGGAAATTATATGAAATTAATGGAAAATTGAGTATAATCAGGATTGTGTAAGTAGTCATAGCATTTGTTGTTAATAATAATCTTGTAAATGCGATTAAGTAAGTAAAAGGTAACATTTGTCATTCATCACCTATTTATTTAATCCATTGAAATTAAATTGAAAATAAATTGCAGTTAATCTAATTACCTACTACAGTTAATATGAACTAAAGTGATAAATATAGAAGATTGAGGTAATGAAATGGTAAACCAACGTTAAGTATATATATAATATGATAATTGATTGAATAATAAGATAAAAAAACAAAATAAGTATATGTTGGAATTTAAATTAATTAATGAATTTATTGCCGTTAATTTGACTAGGAATCTTCTAATAAAAGGGAAAGAGAATTTATTTGAAATTAATGGCGTTTAATGAAAGAAATGTACGTTTGTTATAATCCGTTATAAGTGTAATTTTGAAATTAATTACAATTATGTCGATTTGGGATCTTTCAATTTAAAAAAAAAAGAAACAGTAATATTAATTTTTGGATTTAACGAAAGAAACATACATTATTGTAAAAAAATAAAAAGAACATTTTAATGAAAATAAAACGAACATTTTCATTTTTAAGGTAAAAATAATTCTATATAAAGAAGAAAAAAATGAATTTTAAAACAATATTTTACAGTCATTAAGTATACATTTGAGGCTGTATATAAGTGATTTTAACACTAATCTTGAAGTTTAAATTTAATTGACTTTTTAGGTTGTGCAATTCCCCTATGAGAAAAGCATTATTTTGAAAGAAAGAAAAAACTTGAATTTGAGTTCTAGATCATCTTTTATTTTTTTGTAACGTTACACTGGTAATTGTATTCAAATTTATTTACTATATGTTAATTATGTGTAAACGAGTGTGAAAAAGGATATATTCGGTGATAATATATTTAATTGAGTGGATCATGCAATTAACTAGATCCTAAGTGGTCCCTTCATTTCCTTATTATTCAATACACCTGCCACCATTTCCACATTTGGTTTTATTGCAATTCTTTGATGTAATTGAAACGTGAATTTACATCCTTTCTTATTCTTCCGTTTCGTTTATTTATTTCCCAAAGCATCTACTTAGATCATACAGTTTTGTTTTATTTGTCCCTTCCATACATATTTCATTTGTCACTTCCCGTTCTTCTTTTGTTTTATATCATATATCATTTTTTCCCCTAGAAATTTGTTATTTTTCAAACATCAGACATCTATTTGTTTCCCTCAAAGTCTCAATGTCAACGTAGCTTTATACCTCAACTTAATTGCTGCTAATTCATTTTACTGAAGTTTTGTTTAGAAAAAGAAAAGAATAAAAAAGTGTGAGCATCCATTTCTTCCTTAACCACATCCGTACCTTTCCTCATCGCCTTGCCTTCTTTTGCAAGAAGCCTTCAAAAAAATTGAACAATGAGAATTAGCCTTAATGGTTTTGGCTTTCCACTTCTTGCCTTTGTTTTGGGTACATCAAATTTGAAAACGTGAGTTATTAAAGTTTCTTATTTTGAGAATTAAATATGTATGTATTTTATTTTATTTTATATCCTTATAACCTGAATATCTTCCTCATACGAGCTTTGATACATGCATAGTTTCTTCCCTTGGACTCGTATTGGAATTCCTAATAACATAAAATAGGTTTGGCTGAGTTTGGAGACTATTGGAAAAGGCATCTTTGTTTGGATTTTTGCGTTCTAAACATCAAAGGTGAGTGTTTTGACCCACTCACGAATACTAGATTATCTTATGCTAGTTAAATTAAATTTATAATGTGATTAGAAATTTATTAATTGCTTTTGGTACTATTAGATTGTCATTTAAGTTAAATTTGAATTTATATTGAATTGAATTTGCCATTTATTTAATAATGAATATAAATTGCAAGTTATACACCTGATAATGATAATCAATTGATTGTTGTGATTTATTGGCTAATTTGGATGTGGGATTGTGATGGATGTTATTGGTTGTCATTTTGGATGATTGGATGTTTATTTATGTATATATCTTTGTTACCACTATGGATTGAAATGATAACTCGAGCGGTTCCCATTGATTTGAAAATTTTGATTTGGATACTGGTTGAAATGACATATAACCGTGTAATTTTTTTAATTTGGATTATTTATTAGAATTGAATTATTTGAAAGATTTAAGTTTTAAATTTAAAATTCGGATCTATTTTAATTAAAATGATTAAGATTGGTATTTTTGAATCATTTGAAATCTTTTAAATAATTAAATCCACATTGTACACTTGATAGGAGATGAAATTCCTGTCATACATATCTGAATCCATTATAGTAATATTTCTATTCTACTTATTTTGATTTGACTTATATAAGATCTTTTAGTCCTGACTCGAGTGTTTTGCCTTTTTATTACGCTCGGGTCAGTCCGAGTTTTTTTTTAGTGTATTGAAGACCATTATATTTTGGAGGATGAAGACGGAGACGAGTCTTCTATTTATTATTAATTATTCCACTACATCATGTGTTCCGCTGCATTATTTATTTATTTCTACTGTATGTATAACTCTGATTTGTATTGTAAAGGTGTAATCAAATGTTCTTTGTAAAACAGCTTCATGTACTGTTTATTTGATTTTTATAATTTATCATTCCGCTGTGAGATTCTGTGTTTTATCTTTCCTTCTTTTCTATTATTTTCTTATTTACCCCATTAAAAGTCTTACCTTTTGAATGATTTTAGTTGACATGTGTGGTTTATTGCCGATTTAAATCGTCCAAAAGGGTGGGATGTTACAGTTGGTATCAGAGCTTTGGTTTAGACATACCTTAGCCTGTTGGGGTTAACTCATTAGAGACCATTTATGGCCTAGAAATCCACTTTTGTGCCTTGAATTTGTGTGTACATGCACACATTTCTCTCTACTCCTTCATATATTGTTATGGCCGACCTTTGTACCCTTAACCTGATCGAAATCCATCCCATAATAGTGCTTTTCCAACCTATGGATGAAGCATAAGTTGTTGAACGCAAGTGCGAAAGCTTTGGCTTTGTGTTGTACATTTATTTCTAGCATTGTTTAGTAAAATTTTGTTTTGAAATTCATGTTGTACTTTGTTTTGTTTGCTATATGACAAGTCAATTGGCTTTGGCTCTCCCATCCTCAAATCGTGGTCGTCCTTTCGTACCTTTGAAGATCTTTTTTTTATGTATTTGGTTGTCATCTCCAGCTTTACAAGTGAGTAATTCCCACCAGACAAATTTATACTTATATAACTAATAAACTGATCGCAATTGAATCTGTAAACTATATTATTATGTTATATCTGCTATGTAATGATCATATGATGTTCACCCAGGTTTATACACCTGTTATATCATATGTTACTATTTATTATGCTATTTTGTTTATTTACATCAGTTTATCACATTGCAAGCTCCCTGTAGAATAGAATCACTGTGGGTTGAAATGATACATACCCGAACGGACTTTAGAATATGGAAAAATCGTTATGGGCTGAAATGATAGGCCTAAGCGATTTTTATTTATTCATTTTTACTTGGGATTACGGGTTTGAAATGATAGAACCTGGGTTTTCTTTGTAAATTACGGATTGAAATGATATAATATCCGTATCACTTTACCTAGGATAGAAAATGATATACAGACCCGTGGTTAGTATATATTTTTCTAATTTTTTTAAAGTATTTTAGAAATGTAAATATTATAATATTTTGATCTCTTAATTAAAAATGATTTTATAAAGTATTATTGATTTTCTTAAAATTTATAAGTGAAATAAGTTAATGGTAAAGTTAGAAATTTGAAATATAAGTTATTTTGGAAATTGGGATTTGGTTATAAATGGAATTTAAACTAAGTAAGAAACTATGATAAATAGATTTAAAATTTGAATTTAATTAATTTTTATAAAATATTACCTATTTTTCTATAAATTAAAAATAGTTAAATAAATGAATGAGAAAAATGTAATTTGAATTATAACTTAACTAGTAAAATGGAAATTTTATTTAAAGAGAAGAAGTTAAGTTATATAAATAAAATGGAATTTAATTTAACTTATAAAAATGGTAAATTAAATTTTAGGAATAAGTATATGAAAATGTTATGAAAATGGTATATTGAATATAATAAGTGAATTATTAAAAATTGATATTTAATTGTGAAATTTCACTTTGTAAAATCGTAAATTAAAAGGGTATTTAAAATGATCATTTTAAAATGTGGGAATATGATTTTTTTTAAGTTTAAAATGGTTTAAATAAAAATTTAATCATTTATGTAATTATACTGAATATTTGGAATTTAATTGATTGCATTTTTGAAATGTTATTATTTCTAGCGTAAAGGATATTGCGGCATTTTGTAAATGCTGTAGTTGATATAAATGAACGAAATGGCTAGAATTGAACAAAGGCTATTACAACACTTTGTAAGTGCTGTAGTATCTGGACTTTACTAAAGTTTATTTGAAACTAAATTAAACCTATTATAGCATTTTAAATGCCATCTTTTGTTAAATGAATTGTTTTAAAACATAACTTTCCGTAGCATCTTTTAAGTGCTGCGAAAGTTGAATTTACATTGTTTTGATAAATTTAAAAGAATAAATGAACTTGAAAAAGCTTAATTTTTGAGAATTTGATATTTAATTATTAAATATAATGACGTCATTTTTAAATGATTTAAATGGATTATTTAATTGGTTTAATTGGAATATTTAATTGGTTTAAATGGAGTATTTTGCTTTGATATGTAAACCATATTGAAATGTGACTTGGGATGGTATTTAAATTAAATAAAAATGAATATGGTTGGGGAAAATATGATATTTTGATATTTTGAAATGGATTTGAAATGATATTGAATTGTAAAATGGTATTTGATTTCGAAGTATAAAATACCATCTTGGAATTTTAACCACGGGATGTATTAAATTTACAGTTTAACTAATCCTTAGAGGATGGACGATCCTAAGCATCTTTTAAGTTATAATGCATTACTATTATAGTTCACTTGAGTTGGTTTACATTATATAAGTATATATGTCCTGACTCGAGTGTTTTGTGTTTTACTTTACGCTCGGTCAGCCTGAGTATTTACAGCTTAGCTTTGGATTTCTTTTTCTGGAGGTAGGAATCGCTGGAGATTCTGCTTGTCTAGTTATCTATTCCCTTTCAGTTTTAGTTGTTCTATTTCAGCTATGGTATTTATAAATTCTATGTATTTGAGATATCTGTTGTATATGTTTTCAAACTGCTATTCTGTAATTGTTTTGAGAGTTTGTTATAGTAGCTTCATGAACTACTATGGTATTTTGATTTCCGCTGCGTGTTATTCTGATATTTCTGTGTCTGTGCTTCTGTGATTGTATTTCATTTGCTCCAAATTTATTTACAATGCGGTATTTTGATCAATTCAAGTCCGACATGTGTGGATGCGAATGGCTGAAAATATCGGGTTGTTACAGTTGGTATCAGAGCTTTGGTTTTAGGCAAACCATAGACTACAGAGCAAAAACTCATTAGAGATAGGGTAGAAATACCCTAGAAAGAGTGAAATCAATTTTAGAATCATTTCTTTGTGAGAGAACATATTTTCGAAGTATAAAATGATTTTCAAATGATTTTTAAAGGATTTTCAAAGATTATATTGGTATAATTTTTTTCCTTATTTTGAAATCAAGATTTTCTAAACTTCATTCCTTCGGTATCCACCTTGTTAGAAATTTCTTGGTTAGGATTCTTATCGATTATGATTCCTTGAACTTTGGAACGCTCCCACTGGTTCTGAAATCCAATCTTGTCTTCCCTATTTATTTTTATCCTTTTGATTTTGGAGCATTCCGTAACTCCACTTTGGAATGACCTCTATAAAGATAGGTGATTCCACAAATCTTTGAATTACTTGTAAAGGGGTGAAACTTCTTTACAATTGGCATCGATTCACCGGAGATTTCTATATCCTCGGTTTACAATGCTATCTATCTCCTTCTCTACCTGGATTCTATCTCTGGCGATCGAATGTTGATTTGCCATAGATTTCCGAATTGATTATATTCCTGAAGTCACGGTTGACCGGTTAAGGTCGCCCGCGATTTATAAAGGCTTATCCACCTTCGATTTGGTAATTAAATTATTTCATCTTTGTTCGAGCTTATCTTCAAACCAGAAATCTATTTGATTAGAGTTTCTCTAAATTCGAATCTCTGTTTGTTTGAAATCTATCCATGAGTCATTCTTTGGAAATTTGTGTTTGGTTGTATTTTGGAATTTGTGCATGCATCGAAATTATTATTTTGATAAGGATGACCCTATTTTGTATATAAAAGTGAAATGTTATCGATAAGGATTATATACCTTTTAAAACGAGAAATTTGAAGTTTCAAAAGGTTTTGAAATTTTGAAAATTTATAAGAATTTGACTTATATAAAATGATTTATAACTGAAGGGTTTTGAATTTGAATTTTAAGGAATCGAACTCTGGTGTTTTCAAATCGGTTTTACGATTTTGGGAAATATATAATAATAATATGATTTAAAGATATTTCTTCGAATAAAAATGTTCAAATGTATTCGAACTAATCCCAATGATTTCGAAGTAATTTCAAAGAAGTTTCAAGAAAATAAAAGTCCAGAACCCACTTATGTCAATGGAAAATAATTTCGATGATGAATGCATGCATTGTCGACATTGATTTTCAAGTTTCTAAGTGGGGGAAAGGCCACTCTAGTAGCTTTGTTATACGAGTGATTTTGTGAAACCAAATTTTGATTTCAGATTTTGAAGTATGGTTTGATATTCGAAAGATATATATGTGTGTGTGTGTATTTGAAATGATTTAAAGTAAGCGGGTGTTCTGCTCTCGAGATTCAGATTTGTTTTGGTATAACCCTATCTTGTGAAATTGGTTTACTGATTTGTTGGTGTTTTCCAACTCTTGGATTGAAAATACGATTTCTTCGACTATTTTTAAGGTTCGAGCACTTCTAAATTGAGTTAACTTTTCAAAGCTGAGTAATTTTGAAAGCTATAGGGTATTTGGTAAAGAATATAAGTTTAGTTTGGTATGATTAAAGTATAAAGTAATATGATTTATATAAGTTTGAAACTGTTTTTTGAGTGAAATAAATAAGACTATTTTGAATTATACTGGTATGAAATATAGATTTGAAATGTTTTGAATAAATTATATATATATATATAATAATAATCTTTCCAACGGTAAATTGGATTTTTCATATAGAAATAAATAGTTTGAAGGTTTTAAAAAGAGATGGTTTTAAACTTTGTAACCATTTAAGATATTTTGATGATGGAAATGGTTTGGAAATGATTTAATCTTTATTTTGATAAAGAATGTGAATTTGAAATGATAATTGATTTTGATAAATGAATATTTGAAGTTTATATTGGTATGAAAGGATATTTGGTTTACTTGTAATTTGAGTTTATTTAAAAATGATGGATTTATGAAATGAATATTTCAAAACTAAGTAATAATGAAGCAAAATTTGGGATATATGAAACTAAAAAATTTAGTTTTGAAATATGGTATATTTAAGCTTTGAAATATATTAGAGATTGAATAGTTTATTTTATGGATCAAATCTTTATTTGAAATTTGATAACAATTGAAATGGTTTTGTTGGAAAACTAAATCGAATTGAAACTGATGGTTTGAATTGAATTAAAATTGGAAATTTTAGATTTGTGTTTAATTGAATAAATTTCTGAAATGTAAAGAATTAAAGAAATGTTTTATGATTTCAAATGTATGATTTCGAAAGGTTATGATTTTCAAAGTGTAATGATTTCAAGTATTTTGGTTTTGAAACATTTATTACTTTAAAAGTATTATGATTTTTGAAAGTGAATATATGTTTGAAATGGAAATGAATTTGTTTGACCTAAATTTTTTTGATTTGGAAATTTGGATTATTTTCTAAATCTGTTGTTTTAAGAAAGTTTGAAACTGAATATATGTAATTAGGAAGAAATGATTTGGCGAAATCATATATGATTTTGAAACTGAATTGATATTGAAATGGTTTGAAATTGAGAACCTTATTTTATTAAATACTTTGATTTGGGAATTATCGAACTTATACAAAAGTGATTTGTATACGTATGAAGTGATTTGAAAACTATTGATTTGTAAAGGTACTCAAATTGTAAATTGAAATCTTATATAATCGAAGTCTATATAAGTGTGATTTAATATACTATTGATTTTGGGAAGTATTCGATTTGAAATGAAATCTTATATATAATGGACTTTATATAATTATGATAATTGAAAGTGATTTGAAAGGTACTAATGATACATATTTTCAAAGTAAAAATATGGAAAGTGCCTTCTGCTTGATATCCGCTTTGTGGCCACACTGTCGATTCATTCTATCGATATTATTCTCTCTAATTTTTTTTTCGGATACGATACTCGAGTGTCCATCGAATTCCATGGTGATCTCCATGGTCTTATGTTTGCGACTACATAGCATAATTCTCCTGGCTGAGATGGCCTGAGGTATGGATGTTTCCTTGGGGATTCAGGCGTAGCCATTGTGTATCTTGCGATCTATGTAGGTCGTCGTAGTAGTGAAATCCGCTGGCTGAGATAGCTTAAGGGTACGGATGTTTCCTGGGGGATCCAGGCGTAACCATTGTGTATCTGCGGTCTACTAGTCATCATGGCGTAATTCGCAGGCTGAGATAGCTTACAGGTACGGATGTTTCCTGGAGGATCCAGGCATAACCATTGTGTATCTGCGATCCATGGTTAGACAAATGTTTGGTTTGGTTGATTTGTTTGGATTGTACTTTCCATATCTGTTGTTTTAAAAAGGTTTTCCAGTATTTTCACTGAGTGTTGAAACAAGTCTACTAAGCACTTGGAGAATTCTAGCTTTGCGCCTGATCAACGCAAAGCCAGAGTCTGCAGGAACGAAAGTAAACTTGTTAAGATATCGAGTTATAAAAGTATTTTTATAATGTATTATATAAAGGATATTTTGATTATTTATTTTTTCTAAATAATATAAAATGTTTTCAATATTGTTTTCTTCATACGATCAAATTTGAATCAAATAGCTATTTATTATATTATAAAATGTTTAAAATGTTGTAAATATAAAATTTTAAATTGAAATGTATATGGTTTTAAAATAATGGTCCATCCTTGTCTTTCAACCTACTTTCCCTTCTAACTATTTCTACCTTCTTCCTCTTCGAGGGTCCTTTCCGCATTTGTGGAAAGAGTTGGATCTTTGGCTTATCGTCTAGATTTGCCGAGAAGCTGTCTGGAGTGCATGATGTATTCCATGGCTCACATCTTCTCTAGTATCTTCATAAATCATCTCTTATTGTTCAGCCTTCTGCTTTTGATAGTTTGGATATTTAGCCTAATCTGACTGTCGAGAGTAAGCCACTTCGTATTGTCGACAGAGGTACGAAGCAGCTAAGAAGGAAATCTGTTAGTCTGGTCAAAGTACTGTGTAAGTACTGTTACCTGGGAGACGGAGGAGAGCATTCGTGCTTCGAATCCAGATTTTTTTTAAGTATTATTTGTCTGTCTGTCTTATTTTTTTCTTATTTTCTTTGTTTGTTCTTTTCGAGGACGAAAAGATTTAAGTGGGGGAGAACGTAACAACCCAGTATTTTATGATTATTTCAATTGTTTATTTTAATTATTTAAATTGAAACTCCTAATTTAAAAACTTTATTATATTTATTAAAATGAATAAATTTTTTTATTTTAAATATAAATTTTAATTTTGTGTGAATTATAATTTTAAACCTTAATAAATTGTATATTTCCAGAAAATGTGGATTTTGGTCAATCTGGTCAAAACTTTGAATTTTAAATTTAAAAATTTAAAAATTTGAATTTTTGAATTTTATCTTTTATTCTGAAAATATATTAAATTTTAAGAATACTGCTTTTCGCTTCATTGAAATCCGATTTATATTGTGAGAGTTATGCTTTTTACAATATTGGGTGTAAATTGATTTATTTAATAAAATTGTCTATTTTAAATTATATAAATAATATTTTTATTTGTTAAATCATGTTCTAATATGTGTTACATGACATGTTAGGTATATATTTTATTTTAAAACATTTTTAATAGTGATGTTCTGATTTTCCAAAACTTATTGTATTTTATTTTTAATTTTTATAACATAGTTTCTATTTTTAAGCTGTTTTCTTAATTTATTTATATTTATTTAAAAATTATTTATTTATTTTTATGCATTCATTTTTTTTAGTGTTTTTATTTTTATTTTTATTTATTTTACATTTATCTAAAATTTCAAAAAGAATTATGGAAATTTGAAAGGTTTTGACCTTTTACGTGCATTGCCTTTTCATATTCTACTTACCTTTTCAACACCAATCATCATATCCTTTCATTTTCTACCATATTCCTTTCTTTCAGCCAACCAACTCATTGTTTCTCACATGAAAATAAGCTCTCAAACCCTAAAAAACATTCGGCTATCACCTGAAGAAATTTTGGTAAAAGTTTATATTCTTTTTCACTTTTTTTCCCATTGATTTGTTTGATTTTGCACTTGCATCTCTTCTTGTAGTTCGGCTTTCTCTTCTCCAGTACCATGGCCGCCTCCACCATCACCATAACCAGCCACCATCCCCTATATTCCCCTAACCTTCCATAGCCGTGGCCATCCATGTTGAAGATCCACCAAAAAAATGAAACAAACTCCACTTTATCTTCATAGCCGAGCTCCATATTGGTTCCGCCACTCCAACCACCACCTTGGATGACCCATACACCACCACCACCAGCCACTTGTTGACCTGAGATCTCTTCCACACCTGTAACTCTCAAGATCAGGCCTTGCTCGTCCATGCCTTGGCCGAGACCATTTATGGCCTAGAAATCCACTTTTGTGCCTTGAATTTGTGTGTACATGCACACATATCTCTCTACTCCTTCACATATTGTTATGACCAACCTTTGTACCCTTAACCTGATCCAAATCCATCCCATAATAGTGCTTTTCCAACCTATGGCTGAAGCATAAGGCGTTGAATGCAAGTGCAAAAGCTTTGGCTTTGTGTTGTACATTTATTTCTAGCATTATTTAGTAAAATTTTGTTTTGAAATTCATGTTGTACATTGTTTTGTTTGCTATGTGACAAGGCAATTAGCTTTGGCTCTCCCATGCTCAAATCATAGTCGTGCTTTCGTACCTTTGAAGATCTTTTTTGTGTGTATTTGGTTGTCATCTCCCGCTTTACAAGTGAGTAATTCTCACCAGACAAATTTATACTTATATAACTTGTAAACCGATCGCAATTGAATATGTAGACTATATTATTATGTTATATCTGCTATTTTATGATCATATGATGTTCACCCATGTTTGTACACCTGTTATATCATATGTTACTGTTTATTATGCTATTCTGTTTATTTACATCAGTTTATCACACTGCAAGTTCCCTGTAGAATAGAATCACTGTGGGTTGAAATGATACATACTCGAACGGAATTTAGAATAGGGAAAAATCGTTATGGGTTGAAATGATAGGCATGCACGATTTTTATTTATTTCATTTTTACTTGGGATTGCGGGTTTGAAATGATAGAACTCGGGTTTTCTTTGTAAATTACAGATTGAAATGATATAATATATGTATCACTTTAGCTAAGATAGAAAACGATATACAGACCCGTGGTTAGTATATATTTTTCTAAAAATTCTAACGTATTTTAGAAATGTAAATATTATAATATTTTGATTTAAACTTAATTAAAAATGATTTTATAAAATATTGTTGATTTTCTAAAATATTATAAGTGAAATAAATTAATGGTAAAGTTTGAAATTTGAAATATAAGTTATTTTGGAAATTAGGAGTTGGTTATAAATGGAATTTAAATTTAGTAAGAAAATACGATAAATAGATTTAAAATTTGAATTTAAATGATTTTTATAAATGTTATTATTTTTCGATAAGTTAAAAATAGTTAAATAAATGAATGAGAAAAATGTAATTTGAATTATAACTTAAATAGTAAAATGGAAATTTTGTTTAAAAAGAAGAAGTTAAGTTATATAAATAAAATGGAATTTAATTTAACTTATAAAAATGGTAAATTAAATTTTAAGAATAAGTATATGAAAATGTTATTAAAATGGTATATTGAATATAATAAGTAAATTATTAAAAATTGATATTTAATTGTGAGATTTCACTTTATAAAATCATAAATTAAAAGGGTATTTAAAATGATCATTTTAAAATGTGACAATATGATTTTATAAGTTTAAAATGGTTTAAATAAAAATTTAATCATTTATGAAATTATATTGAATATTTGGAATTTAATTAATTGCATTTTTGAAATGTTATTATTTCTAGTGTAAAGGATACTACAGCATTTTGTAAATGCTGTAGTTGATATAAATAAAGAAATGGCTAGAATTGAACAAAGGCTATTACAATACTTTGTAAGTGCTGTAGTTGCTGTAGCATCTTTTAAGTGCTGCAAAAGTTGAATTTACACTGTTTTGATAAATTTAAAAGAATAAATGAACTTTGAAAAGGCTTAATTTCTAAGAATTTGATATTTAATTATTAAATATAATGACTTCATTTTTAAATGATTTAAATGGATTATTTAATTGCTTTAATTAGAATATTTAATTGGTTTAAATGGAGTGTTTTGCTTTGATATATAAACTATATTGAAATGGGACTTGAAATGGTATTTAAATTAAATAAAAATGAATATGGTTGGGGAAAATATGATATTTTGATATTTTGAAATGGATTTGAAATGATATTGAATTGTAAAATGATATTTGATTTCGAAGTATAAAATACCATCTTGGAATTTTAACCACGGGATGTATTAAATTTATAGTTTAACTGATCCTTAGAGGATGGACGATCCCAAGCATCCTTTAAGTTATAACGCATTGCTATTACAGTTCACTTGAGTTGGCTTACATTATATAAGTATATATGTCCTGACTCGAGTGTTTTGTGTTTTACTTTACTCTCGGGTCAGCCTGAGTATATACACCTTAGCTTTGGATTTCTTTTTCTGGAGTTAGGAATCGCTGGAGATTCTGCTTGTCTAGTTATCTATTCCCTTTCAGTTTCAGTTGTTCTATTTCTGCTCTGGTATTTACAAACTTCTATGTATTTGAGATTTCTGTTGTATATGTTTTCAAACTGCTATTATGTAATTGTTTTGAGAGTTTGTTATAGTAGCTTCATGAACTACTATGGTATTTTAATTTCTGCTATGAGTTATTCTAATATTTCTATGTCTGTGATTCTGTGATTGTATTTCATTTGCTCCAAATTTATTTACAATGTAGTATTTTGAGCAATTCAAGTTCGACATGTGTGGATGCGAAAGGCTGAAAATATCGGGTTGTTACATTATATGTAGATTCATGTATCATTAGACTTCGAGCCATTTAGGAATAAGTAGAGAAGAGTTATCTCTCATATAAGTAAGAAACTCAGGACACATAAATGAAGAAATCCAGTTCGGAATATAGAATTAGTTGTTGGTGTGTTCATATTTGAGGATAGAGAGGCGGTACCCCTTTAGGGAAGGATTTAAGCTACATATCGATTATGGAATCATTTAGAGTGTTTTTTCTCATAGAAGGATCTTCGTCAGCGATAGCTAACGTGATAAAAATTCCATACTTCCCATGACATTGGAATTTCCTACTTTACTTAGGGTAATTGAAGTTGCAAACACACTTAGCTTAGGTATGTCGCGTTAGGTTTTAGGGTTTTGTCTTAAGATTGAGGTATGGAAAATAGCCATGTAGGAATCTCTACCTTGATGAGATCTGAACCATAAGCACTAGCATCTTTGGATGTGAGCTTATCTTAAAGGATAGGGTATAGTGACTAGGTGACATCGAGACAGTATAGTAGCATCAGGGAGGTTTTGGGTCGTAAAGTTCATGCAATAGAGTTATGATGGCTACCACTGACACAAACCCATGAGGATATGTCAATTAGATTGGTCATCCTTCTGAATACTATTATGATTTCATGGATTTAAGTTGAGTAAACCTTAGAGCACTACTATTCATATTTGGTGCATGAGCACATGATTAAATGGGGCCGGTTAGTGAATGGTAACTTAGAATTAGATTCAAAGATTCGTTAGTTATTCAATAGTGAGCAATGAGCGAGTAAGTGAATTCCAGATTGTTAGATGGAGTCACTTTTATTTTATAGGATTTGGCCTTGAGTTCCCAAACCATAGTTACGAGGCAATTTAAGTTCAATTTTGGACAACATTGTATTGTAGCGAATAGGAACTTAGAGATCTATCTATGTGGTACTATAACAGTAAAGGGGATGAGACTAACTTTAGTGTTGCATGGTTCATAGGAACCGATGCACAAGAGTTGGTGGTTATCTCCATGATGTACCATCATACAAGATGAATCGAAGTTGTTATTGGTAAGCATGATTTGATGAATACTAGTATTACTTAGTCTTATGGATAGTTCAAAGGAGACTTCCTAATTTATTTTCTGTCGACTTTGACAATCTTTTATGTGGAAATGTAATGATTGATCAGGCAAGCATTGTGGTACACTTGGAAAGTTCTCCTAGTTATCATTATGTAGTCCGATGGGTTCGAACTTCCTCAAGTCCTAAGCAATTTTTTGTTCGTAAATTGGTAAGTAAATGATTTTCTATGATTTCTTATTAGAAGATGAGTTTGTCAGAACGACGGGAGAGTTCACATGAGGATTTTTGGATTTAGTCAATAGTCATGAAAATAGCTAATCTAATATATTGAGTCAACTTACCTTTTTGATTACAGGAAATTATTTTGTCTTTTATATATCTCACATAGAAGGAGTTGTACAACTCAGGCTTTGTTATGGGATCAAATGGAATCAATAAATTAGAGAAAAATGGCTTTTGGTTGTGGCATGTTTGTCCATTTTTTATCGTCGCTTGATTATTTATTTGATTATTATTTAGTTGTTTATTTAGTACTTTGTTTGCTTGTTTGTTACTTGTTTGTTCACATGTTGTGGTTGCCTATAGTTTATTTGATTTTAAATTATATATATATATTAATGAATATGTTAATGATAGGGAACCAATATACATAAGTCGCTTGTTGGATAGAGTTAAAATATGTATTTGAGAAATTTTGTAAGCATTAAATTGAAGTGGTTTATAATAATTCATGTGGATGACAAGGTAAAGAGGTTATGTCACTTTTTAGTTTATAAACTAACAGAAATTCATTTGGAATGTTAATGAATGAAGAAGTTATTTTTAAATGAATCAGACTTGTACCGAAATGATTTGGAACAAAACTAAGCTTTAATAATGTATATGTTAAGTGGGATATTTAGGAGATATGGTAAATTAGTTCATTTATGTAAGAATGATTTACCTGTGAAAGAATGAGAATTTTTCAGAAGCTATGGAAGAGGCTTAACTTATTGGTAATATATAAATAAGAGTTATGTAAATGTATAAGTAAGGAATTGCATTATTTGATTTTTAAAATGTGCATACTCAAAACTTTTAAAAAGTGTAAAATACATATTGGACTAACTTATTAGTGTATACGAGAAAGAAGCCATTTTTTAGACATCCTAAAAGGATTCGATTTTATAAACGAATATAAAATGAATTATTTTTAAAGAATGTTATATTACCCATACACTTGTATGTGTGTAAGGGTGTGCATGCTTTTATGAGTGAGGACTTCTAATTGTATTAGAATAGATTCATAGAAATGTGAAGGCATATGTACAAGTTATACAAATGTTTAAATGCATGCCATTATAGAAGTATATGGTTAAACTAACTTGGAGCATAAATATTTTCACATGAAGTAGCTTTGTAAAATTGTATTGCATGTTAAAATACCTGTATGCTAGCATGAAATTGTATTTTGTAAGTAATAAAATAATGCATACTCACTATACCACATTTTGAGTACAAGTTAGGTACATGAAAGCAATGGCATGTCTACATGGAAGCTTGCTTGCTTTAAATCACAGCTAAGTGGTCATGATATATATAATACATGATATGATATGCATTTAATATATGTTGGATATGATGTATATTGTTAGCTATGTCACATATTGCAAACTAGGGGTGCGAAAAGCACATTATACAAAGGAGATGCCACCGAAATTTTCCATGATGAAAGGTTGATTTGCTAGGGGTTAGAGTGTGTATAGCCAGCATGGCAGTATATGAGTTCCCTTACATTTGTACCAACAATTGATTACTTGGATGTTTGCAGATATGCATGGTATAGTAGCATATGACTTGTTGTGTGCCACTGTGATTGTTGCTCGTATACTACTGCTAATGGATATTCTTATTTAATTAAGTCTGCATGTGCTAGGCTAGTTGGGTACTGTTGCTCTACTCTACTAGATTTCAAGAATGAAATTCTTAGGTGGTGGAGAATGTAACAACTCATATTTCCAAATGCTTAGAAATTTAAATAATTAGGTTGAATAATTAAAAGTTAATTTAAATTGAATGTCTATAAAGCTAAATTTTAGAGATGAATGATTAGTACTCTAGACCACTCCCGATGAGTTTGGAATATCATTCGAAATATTTTTGGTATATACATCGAATAGTTGACGTTATAATATTTTTTAAGATTTATTTATAGTTATATGTATTGCACAAATATACATACACAATCAAGCTCGGTGGATCATGGCCGAATATTTGTGTTTCATTAAAGAGAAAAACAATACGAATTATGCAGTCGAAATAATTTTAGAATCAAACAATCCAATGTACTATTTGACTTTGGAATGTGCGCAAATAATATCCTAGAGATTTGTCACGAATGGAATCATATTACATACCATCGTGAGGAGAAAGTAAGATGAAGTGTGATGTTGAAGAATTGTCATGATACCAACTGTCTTACAAGTCGAACAAGTTCGAAGCATACAAGAGAATAATTAAATAAACTAAAGAAAGTAGCCAAAACCTAATTTATCTTCCCCTAATAAATACCCTCTTCACAATAGCCACAATGGAGAAAAAACTCTTCCCTCATCCTTACATTTAAAAACCCACTACTTTGATCATCATAATGCGATCAGATAATGCCATGATTCTCCTATAGCTATAATGCACACCTCAATGCAAGAACTGTGATGTGTGATAATAGATAATGAAGTCATACTTTGGATTTGATGGATTTTGGTGATACTGGAGGATGAGGCGTAGGGGACAATGTTGTTAAGTTTCTCATGCAATGTGGACTTGGGCTGTGGTGGTATGAGGTGGTGGGTTGCAACATGGGTAGAGGTAGGAGGAAATGGTTCGGGTCTTGTTCAGCTTCGTTTGGCCGGAGCAAGGGAAAGGGGCATTATTAGATACATTATTTTGAAGAGCCAACGAACGATGAGGAACAGAATTTGGTCGATAGTTTGAGGGATTGTAGCAACATTTGAAGTTGGGTGAGTTAGGTACCTAGGCGGGAATGAGAAATTGGGGAAGCAAGGTATAAAAGGTATTTATATAATGTTAGTGCATAAAATTTAATTTAAATATTTAAATCGGTGTCTTATAAAATTCATATCTTTTACAAACAAGGTCTAATCCGGATCGGTTTTCTCTATGGAAATCGTATTGATATTTTTTACTCACAGGCTAGCTTTAGGATATTCTTGGACTACTGAAAGATACTAATAAGATGAGTGGGAATAATACTATTTATTTTATGTATAGTACATATCCTTATATTCACATCTATTTGATTTTAAGACCTAGATAATGTAAAATGACATAATAGTATGTATATAATTCTTTGGATAATTTATAAATCAACTCAACATATGATAGTTGCTTAGGATCCTAAGTAAATGTCAAATACATGATTGGGCACATATATAATTATTTCCTTACCGATGTTTGGTTGAACTATCATTAATAATGAGATGATGGACTGGTTATCTTGGTTGTTGGTTACATACGTGTTTTTATATGTGTCGGATATGTATCTCATGTAGTTGGACTGGTTGCTATATATTTATCGATACACGGTTTAAACAATTTATATTTTTTGATATATTTGGCTTAGGGCTACCAAGTGATGATCGGATTATACATATACATGCGAGTTATGCGATTTATATATAGTTTTAGTATGCCTAACTTATAATTACAGATCGGTGCATGAAATATTATACATATAATTATTAATTTATAGATACACAACTAAAGTGATTTATATTTAGTTTTTTTATTGTTATCCCACCTTTTGGCAAAACCGTGACACTAAGGACTTGAACCGAAACTAAAGACAATCCGACTCAAAGATCGGTTATACACAGGTCCACTATGGATACTGGAAAATTTGGTTCTAGTCCAGATCAAGCTACAATTAACATGATATGACAAAAAAAAACTATGAAAGGCAACATTCCAAATTTTGGGTCAATCGGAGTTCGTATGCTCAATTTATGATCGATCAAGTTTCACACGAGACATGCTTACTTCGTATCCATCATATTCGTATCCATCAAACTCCATATCCATCCTCTTTTTATCCATCAAGAAATATAGGCATCGCTTAGAGTTCATTTTCTCAGCCCTTAATACTGTTCGTATCGATCCCTCATTAACACATTTCCTATCGATAAATCAATAAATCGATATGAAGGCAACAACCAGCTATCAATATGAAGTAACACACATGCATCGATACGAAGGCGCATCCAAGCATCAGTATGAACGGAATCACACTAGATCGACACGAAGGAGGCATGTTCAAACCAAGAGAAATGGTTACTCGGCATGAAAAGCAGATCTCCGTGTGAATGCCACTCCACGTCATCGATGCATGGCCTATCGATATGAACAGGGATCAATACGCAGCCACTGGCATACTTGCAAAATAAATCTTGGATCGGTCATAACTCAAAATCTTCAAGTACAAACTCTATGAAATTTTCACAGGAGCTTGCTTACCATCTCAAGAATGCATATGATCCATTGTAGCCTAAATGTACATAACATTGATTGATAAGAAAGAGATGGGGATCGATCCAAATCAATCTCAAACGACCCTTGATCGATCTGATGGGGGCATCCACATGTGAGAATGAGTATTGTGAGTTCATGGGCAGATATTTCAGACCTAAACCTATAGATAGCACCTATGCGCCTATAAAAAAAAGGACTTTTGACTCTGCTATGCCATTACTCTGCCACAACCCCATTGTAAATCGAGTCTTAGTGTTGTACTGTTGTAACCAATTGTCAATCATCAATAAACAGCAAAACATTCAAAGCGGACATAGGCTATACCTCCGAACCACTATAGTTTCTTTTCTTTTTCTATTTTTGCATGTTTTTATTGATGTGATTGTTAGATTAACCATTTTTTCCATTTAATCTCTTCAATACATCCTAAGAGTGTTGTGCCCAATTATGGTACAAACACTTTGGTGCATTCACTGAGAAAACTCTGTTTTTCTCTGATTCATTGGATCTAATGCCACTGTTGGATTGATAAATCTAAGGAGGAGGTCCAGATATGTCTTCCTATGGTTCCTTCGATTCTACTCAAATTACTCAAGATCTAGGAAAGAGCTATATTAACCTTGGTGCGCATTACCAAAACTGGTTCAAATGCTGCAGATCTAGAAGGAAGGGATAGGCAAAATCCCATGTAGCTGACTACAGTAGGCCAGACATCAGTTGGAGCTTCAGATCCAAAAGGTCCTCTGACTAGAGAGGAGTTCCAAATCCTCATGCAAGATCTCACTCAGAGCCGTCAAGAGCTCACCTAGCAGATCCATGCTAATAAGGAACTCGTGAACCAGTTGAACGAGGAAAGGTGAAGGAGATCTAGGAAGGATCATGTCTCACATTCCTCGACCGACAGCTCGGCTTCATCCAACTTCTACCATAGATCTACATGCCATCGGTTGATGGAAATTATGCAAAAGCCTTCGGGCACGAACGTGCTGTGAATATTGGACAAGCCGAGGTTGGTCCTTCTATAGGGAACCAAGCTGGACCCTCCTCCCAAGAAGGGGCACTTCCTTATCACACCATCCATGACCATGCAGCTGATGCCGCTATAGATCCAGAACCAGCTAGATCCAGCCCTTCGTCAACACATCCATGCTCATAAACCCTACGTTCCTGAAGACCAAGAGCCAAGGAGGTAAGGAAGGGACCGTCGACGGCGCTCGGACCATCTCCGCAACATAGAACTCGACCATGCCTTGGCCTCGAACATCCAAATGCCTGACATTCTAATCATGATTTGCCAAAAGATCCGAGAAAGTCAAGGTTTTATTAATCACGATTGGGGAATCTTTCGAATTCATACTGCGTTCACTAATGACATTCTTTATGCTGAGCCACTTCGTCGATTCAAGATGCCTACCTTTCCCGTGTATGAAGGAAGTTCGGATCCTAACCAACATATCTTAAAGTATGGATGGCTCATGAACGCTACTCGAGTTGACGATGCGGTTAAGTGCGGAAGCTTTCGTATTTCCTTAGAGGGCATCGCAACTATGTGGCTCACTCATCTACCACCCAGATCCATTTCATGTTTCGATAAGTTGGCTTCAAAGTTCGTTGAACAATTTTGTATTCACATTACAAGACCTAAGGATGTCAACACCTTATCGAGTGTCACTCAAGCTCTGTGAGAGACTCTTAGGCGTTATCCGGAAAGGTTTCATATTGCTTGCGCTGAGGTCAGCGACCCCAATGATAATTAAATATTGATGGCATTGACTGAAGGGGTTGACCCCGATTCCGAGTTTGGAAATTGGTTCGCTGGGAAACTCCCTACTTTGTTAAATTGTTTCTATGCTAAGGAAGCCCCGTTTTTGAGGAAAGAAGAAGCTGTACGATCAAGGAAGCAGGAAAATGTAGGGCCTATTGTTGAAGGCATTCAAAGTAATGTTGCTATGAAACAGACCGGTGAGAGTTCTCGCAAGGTACAATTGAATATTCCAAACAAACACTGTCAACCAAAGGGTAATAGAGGTCAAGGATAAAAAAGTGACCCAAATTGCGGACCGAGACCCAAAGCTCCCATGTTCGATCGATATACCTCTTTAAACACGTCGCTGGAAAATGTTTACCTTCAGACTTGTAATGTCGGATAGTATAAGAAGCCAGCTCTGAAACCATCATTTGAGAAACAAATTTAGACTAGAAAATTATGCACATTCCACTATTGTTACGGCCATAACATGAATGAGTGCCATTATTTACAGGACCTCATTGAGAAGTTGATTAGAGAAAGGAAGTTGGAACAGTTTGTTCGGGCGCCATAGGATAGAGGTGTGGGCCCATCTAACCCGAATCAAGATCAAGACCAAGCTAGGCTTGAAGAACCCGAGCGTACTGGTGGGAGATTGGTAATAAACACAGAGGGTAGTGGTCCTCATCCAACTGATCAGAGCTGGATGGAAATGGAGTCATATTCCAGTTCGATTAGGAATATGGACTTTGAATGTTGTAGTAATTCTGATGACAGGGCCCAGTGAAACAATAGAGAACAATGACAGACGCCATCGTTTTCAAAAACTAAGATGCTGATAGAGTCGAGGCCTCCACTATCAATCCGTTTGTCATTTCAGCTTAGATGGGTCCTGCTTGAATGAAGAGGCTCTTGGTCGATTGCGGAAGCTCTATGAACATTCTTTTTAAGCGAGATTACGACCAAATGAGTATGGAGGCAAAATATTTTAAACCGTGTTTGTCACATATACATGGTTTTAACGGAAGCACAACTATATCTACTGGGATGGTGGATATGCCAGTTGAGTTGGGTACTGGAGACCGCCAGAGAGTCCGGATGCTGTAGTTTGTTGTGGTAGACGTTCATTCCTCGTACAATTCTTTCTTGGGCTGACTGACCCTCGTAGAATTCTGGGCACCAATTTCCCCACGGTGTTTGACTCTGAATTTCCCCACAAATAACAGGGTTAGAGTAGTACATGGTGATTAGGAGGCTGTGTGTGCCCGTTATGTTGTTGAGCAACGGGATGCGCAGCATAAAGAGAAAGGCAAGGGCGTAGTGGAATCTCTCTACGTTCGTTTTTCATAGAATTGACAGCTAATGCCTAGGCCTACGCCTAGGCGCCACAACCAGTTCCTTAAAGATCTTGATCACTGAGACAATAATGACGTAGAGGAAGTCAAATACAATCTAGCTTCCCCAACAGGGTTGATGATCGATGTTCGATCTACGACGATGATGACTCCAGAATGATAAAGGTCGGATCTCAACTCAGCCTCCAGATGAGACCGGAATTAGTTGATTTTCTCTAAGCAAACCTTGATGTGTTTGCTTGGACTTACTCGGATATGCGTGGGATCTCGCTGGACATCGCGAGCCATGCATTAAATATTGACCCATGGCACATCTCGGTCAAACAAAAAAGACGTGATATGGATCCAGAGAGATCTTCCGCCCTTAAGGAAGAAGTAAATAAACTCAAGTTGAATGGGTCTATTTGCGATGCATTGTACCCGGAGTGGGTATTAAATCCAGTGCTTATTAGGAAATCAAATGGGAAATGGCGAACATGTGTGGACTACTCAGACTTAAATAAAGCATGCCCCAAGACAGTTTTCCACTTCCCAGAATTGATCAACTTGTGGATTCAATAGTTGGACACGAGCTCTTATCTTTCGTGGACATGTATTATGGCTATAACAAAATCCCAATGCATCTTCCTGACCAGGAGCATACTAGCTTCATCATTGTTTCGGGATTCTATTATTACAAAGTAATGTTGTTCGGACTTAAGAATGCAAGGGAAACTTATCAATGGCTCGTGAATTGAATGTTTGCTAACCAGATCGAGAAGACCATGGAGGGTACGTTGATGATATGCTCGTGAATTCATGATTGTCCATCAACCATTTCAGAGATTTGAAAATGATGTTTAATATACTTCGACGGTACATAATGAAGCTCAATCCATTGATGTGTCATTTTGGAGTTGCATCAGGAAAATTCCTTGAATTCATCATCAATGCCAGACGAATTGAAGCCAATCCTGAGAAAATCCACGTGATTCGGAATCTCGAAACTCCTAGAACCATAAAGCAAGTGCAAAGCCTCAATGGGATGGTGGCAGCCTTAAGCAGATTTATTTCCAAATCCATAGACAAGTACACTCCTTTCTTCGATCTTATCAGAAAAGGAAAGCAAAATTTCGAATGGATAGAGGAGTGTGAAGGCGCATTCCAAGCACTAGTTCAACATCCGACGACACCTCCCATTTTGTCAAAGCTGATTGATTACCAGAACTTATACATCTATCTACTGGTTTTAACAAACGCGATCAGTGCTGTGCTAATTCGAGAAGAGGATCGAATCCAATGACCAGTCTATTATATTAGCAAGTGATTGATAGGGACAGAAAGAAACTACCCAAAGTTAGAAAAGCTAGCTTACTATCTTATTATCTCCTCGAGAAAGCTCCGTTCGTATTTCCAGGCTCACCCGATCACAGTCTACACCAACCAGGCGTAACGATATATCCTAACAAGACCTGAGACATCTGGTAGATTGCTCAAGTGGAACATCGAGTTGAGTCAATTTGCTATCACTTATACACTAAGGCGGGCCATCCAAGGACAAGTTCTAGCGGACTTCATAGTCGAATTCACCATACCAGAAGACTTGCCTAAAGCCACTGAATCTCCTAAGCATGTGTGGAAGCTATACACCGTTGGTGCATCAAACGACCGTTGCTCATGCACTGGAATGGTAATCGAATCCCCAAAAGGCCTATCCATAGGCTATGCTTTGAAGTTTGATTTCTGCACAACTAATAATGAAGTCGAGTATGAAGCTTTACTTGCTGGGCTAAGACTTGCCATAGACTTGGGAATAATTGCTATGGAAATTTACTATGATTCACAATTAGTTGTATGCTAGGTTTGAGGAGAGTATCAAGCCAGAGAACGGAGGTTGGCCACTTACCTTACTCGAGTTCAAGAAATGTTGAATTAGTTCGATTACTATGCTATCATTTGTATGCCCCAAGAGCAAAATTAAAAAGCTGATTTTTTAGCAAAACTGGCTAGCATTGACCAAGCACAACAAATGGTAGTCGTCCTCGTTGAGACACTTACTTCTCCAAGTATTAATCAAATGGGGACAGACTAGGTGCATGAGGCAATGCCGGAGAAGGAGTCGTGGATGACTCCATTTAGAAACTATCTTGAGCATGGAGCTTTACCCGAGCGTAGAAATGAGAAAAGGCAGGTTCTCCAAAAAGCTTCTCGATTTATTATCAAGAATGGAATCCTGTACAGGAGAGGGTATTCTCTTCCTTTACTCCGGTGTATCGCCCACAATGAAATCAAACGAGTGTTACATGATGTCCACGAAAGAGAGTGTGGCAACCACACTGGGGGGTAAGCCCTTGCAAAAAAGATACTCAAATATTGATATTACTGGCCAAGCTTGAATCGAGATGCATTGTCTTATGCCAAGAGATGGATAGATGCCAGAAACATGCTAGGATTCTAAGAGCCCCACCTACCAAAATCACGAAGATGCTCAGTCCATGGACGTTTGCCACATGGGGCATTGATATAGTAGGGTTTTACCTTTGGCCAAGGATGGTGCAAAGTATGCCATCATTGCAGTTGATTATTTTGCCTAATGAGCGAAAGCTGAGCCCTTTTCCACTATCATGAAGAAGAAAGCAATCAACTGTATTGTGCACAGCATCATCTATCGTTTTGGCCTATCACACAATCGTAATCCATAACGGGACTCAATTAGATAGTGTCGAGTTCAAAGATTTCTATCATTGCTACCGCATCTAGAGGAAGTTCTCAGTAGTAGCGCACCCTTAAGCGAATGGGAAATTCAATGCTTTCAATAAAGTTATCAAGTCCATTCTGAAGAAATGACTGGAGAAGGCTGGAGGCAAGTAGGTCGATGAACTTCCCATGGTCCTACAGGCATATCGAACCACCCACAAGTCCATGACCGGCCATACTCCATTTGCACTTTCATACGGCTCTGAAGCCATTATTCTTGTTGAATTAGAAGTACCTTATCACCATGTGAACTATTACGATGCAAAGATGAATGCCATACTACTTGCAAAATCTTTGGATTTACTAGATGAGAAGCCCGAAGAGGTTGATTTGAGGGTAGCCGCATATCGCAGTCGAGTAATCCGATTATTTAACGCTAAGGCCCGACCCAAAACCTTTGAATTTAGCGATCTCATACTTAAGACAAATTATCTAATCCCTTCAGACATGAAACCGACATGGGAAGGACCATATGTCGTTGAATGGAGACTTGAAGACGGCACAATCAAACTATCAACTGTTGATTGTTTCACTGTACTTAGGGCATGGAATAGCGAGAGTCTCTGTAGCTATTACACATAAATGGCTTTTATTCATTCTAGTCTGCTTTTCCTTTGAAATTTTTTTTACGTATTTTTTGAATTTGAACTTGTAATAAGGCAACTAACTTTGACGTACTTTCTCATTTTAGCAATAAAATGCAAAATCATCAAGGCAGAGTGGGAATTTTAAAAATGCATCGTGCAACCATCACGATGTAGAAGAGCTAAGCTCCATCATACGGTGGGAATCATTCAAATAGGGAGTGATCGTGATCCGATCGGTTACTCGCCAAGTGAAACCCCAAGCTCTGAAGCAAGCAACGATATATTCAAGAAAGATTGAAACATGACAATCCTCTAATGAACTCCAGCTCCCAGAGTGCGAGCTGAAGTATAAAACTCTAAAATTCGGGCTATAGAAGGATGGATCCTCCATCCACGGCCTTGCCTTCATTCTTCCAAGCTCGAAGAGGATGGATCCATCCATCTATGACTTCGCTTACCAAATCAATGTGGATATGATTCGACCATCCACAACCTTGATCAACTCCTCGTTATCAAAGTGCGAACGAGATCCTAATACTAAAACAAATGTGACTAACCATCTGTCGACCAATTCTAGATTCTTCGAGTGTGAACTGGAGTATAAACATTAAATAGGTGTGACTGACTGCTATCAACTAACTCTGGTCCCGAGAGCGTGGACTGGAGTATAAACACGTGTGACCGACTACCCACCAACTAAATTTGGTCCTGAAAGCACGGGCCGGAGTATAAACATTAAATGGGTACAACCAACCACTCGTAAAACAACTTACGTCCCCAGAGAGCAGATGTAATCCTAAATGTTAGATGGATGTGACTGACCACCCATCAATTGAATCTGGCCTCAAGAGCGCAGACCAGAGTATAAGCATTAAACGAGCATGATCGACCGCTCGAAAATTAACTTAAATCTCGGAGTGTGGATATAATTCCAAATACTGAACGGGTGTGATTGAACGCCCGTAAATCAACTCGTCCCCAGAGAGCAAATATGATTCCAAGCGTTAAAAGGTGTGACTGACCCCCGTAAAATAACTTATGTTTCAGAGTGTGGACATAATTCCGAATACCGAACGAGTGTGATCCAACTACTCAAACTCGTTTTAATTTAACTTTGTTCCAACTTAGTTAAATTAAAATTAGGAAAGGCGGATGACAACTACCGGCCAACTACTTCAATTCTCCCTGAGACTGGTTAACTCAAATACCAGCCATTGAATGAGATTGGGCAATGCTGGGATCTGACTTGACATTTGATTATGACCCGAAGCCATGTCTTTAGGACTTAGCAACCGAACTCAAATTTGACCCAAAAACTAAAGCTTCACAGGTACATTGAATGGAAATGCGAGTGCCAAAATACTTAAACAAATAAACACAGTGTTATGTTCAAAAACTAAATGAAGTTTTATTTCCACTATTGTTTGAAAAAGATAAGTACAAAAAACTTATTCGAAGGATTCCTATAAGCAAGGGTTGAACCCGTATCTACTCACGTCCTACAAAAAGCAAAAGAGAATCCTATTCTAGCTATCTACAAAAGGAAAAAGCAAAAGTGCAAGTGCACGCCTTTGATTTTTTCTCCTTCTTGCTCTTCTTTGGCGTAGAGCCGCTTGCCACCCGGTCCTCTCTTCGAGCCTTTACCTCCCCGGTCCGCACCAGCTGATTTGTCTTTGGCTGGGGGAATAATAGTTGTCTCCTCCTTGGAACTTAAAGGGATTGAAATACCCTCCGTGTGTGGAACTGGAGGAATGGTGGCACCCTCATCGTTGGAAGAATGAGGCGTGCTGGTATCGATGATGGTGCCACATGGAGAAACAATAAGCATAGGGACCAGGTCGGGACCCGCCATGCCACCACCAACATTACTGGCTTGTTTGGCATGCTCTATCTCGGCTTTAATTTCCGCCATTATCTCCTCAGCCTAATTTGTGCGAATCCCCATTAGCATGCTATTAGTCAGGCCCAAGGAGCTTGTAATAATCACATCTTCATTAATGACGAAAGCCATTTGGTGATCGGGTCACTTTGATGGCCGAGGAGTGCTTCTATCTTTTTTTCATCAAAAACGCAAATGCTTTTGTGCATCTCCCTGGCCAATGCGGCGACTATTGTAGTTGTAGTTTCCATCATTAGTGCCTCCTTCTCATGATGCATTCCTTGAGTTGCAGAAGGATAAAGTGATGTAGAATCTAAGGCTGAACGAAGATAGGAGAAAATATTAGTAATGTCTTCTGACAATGTTCCTATGTTCGAGTGAATATGAGAAATATTCAGAATACCTTCCTTAGTTTGGCTCCCCAGTTGAGCCCACACGCCTTCTGAACCGCGCTCAGTTTAGATGAGAGATGTGGCCTGTTAGGATCATGAACCGGAATGATCGGAGCATCGACAGAAGAAGTAGGCTCGGATTGAGACATTACAGGGGTTTTGGAACCTACTTCATGATGCCCAACTCCGGATCCTTCTCTAACGTCCGGATACTTAGCAACTAGCTTTTCCTTTTTAACAGCGATGACTATATCGTGGAGGATTTTTGGTTCATCTCCGACAGGTATTTGAGCTTCCAGTTCGAACTCATCAATAGTTGTGGTATTTCAGATCACCTTGTTGTCCTCCACCAAGTGGCTCTAGGCTCTGTACAACTGAAAGGGATAATCTTTGCCAAATCAGTTTAGATTGCGGTTTCTTAAGACGTTGGCATTGTATGTGACTAAGAGATCTTCGAATTCATTCTCCATCCTATCCTCCATCGCTTTAATTTCATTATCAGTTCTGGCCTCGGTTTCTTGGGCCTTGAAGTTCACCGCATCCCTTTCATCCTTGAGTACCACTGCCTGTTCACACGCCTCCTGGACGGATTTGTTGGCCTCATCCTTTTTCTTAATGGCCTCATTAAGTTTTGCCTTTAGCTCGTTGAGCTCTTTCACTACAGCATCTCTCTCCTTCATGACAAGAGTATTTCGATGGCCCATCTCCTGAACCAAGTTCAAATGAGTCTGTCGCATTTTTTCCATAGACTATTTTGCCTCTTTGGCTCTCTTATCAGCCTTCATCTTTGATTTCCGTGAAGACTCGGCTTCATTATTGGGAATTTCTATTATCCGATTTTGCTGAGCAAGATCAGTCTTCATTTTCTCAATTATCTTGGCTCACTCGAAAGCTACCGCTGAAGCCTTTTCTGCAGTTTTGACCCACTCCCGGTACTGGCTATAAACATCATGCACATAGTCCTATACCAGTTTTTCTGCATCATTAGGAATTCTTTTCAAGTTCGGAGGAAAATGGAAGCCATCAAAGTAGATATTTGGGAAGTCTTGCTTTAACATAGCAATCTGAATTGCTCCCTCTCAATGGGTTCTATAACGGCTGGTTCTATAATGATGGAAGCTTCTGCCTCAGTGCTAAGGCCTTGTTCACTAGACTTTAAAGTATGAGGAGGCACTATTTGGTAGGCCGTCTCAGAGGGTTGTCTGTCGAAGCCGGAGGGTTTTGATGAACCTTTAGGTGGAGGCGATTGCGACCGGAAGTGACGCCTATATTAATGTGGCCTCTCCCTCTCCCTTTCATAATGCTCAGGTTCTTGGCCGGAGCGATGGCCACGGTTGTAATATCTTTCAAATTCACGCCCATAAGATTCAAAGTGAGAGCCAGATTCGTGGCGTTTAGAACGAAGACTCTTAAGCATTGACCCTTACGTCACTATTGGTTTTGTAAAATGAAAAAAGAAGTAGAATTAGTTATCTCCTAAAACTAGAAAACATGTGATTAGAAGTTGTGTGATGCCGTTAAATGTATGTATGCGTGTGTAAATACCCGACCAACTGATCGTGTTGGCATTGCTCACAGGAGTTGGCTCCCTTATATCTAAGGCACATAAGCCTGCATTGGTTTGCAATGGGGAGGGAAGTTCCTCTAATCCAAAATCTTGATATAAAGCCAAGTCATCTGGGATAGAGGTATCCGCTAATCCTTTCAAAGAACTCTCCATATGTGAAGGGGAAGTCTCCAGATTTATAGCAGTTGCGGCAGGTAGAGATACTACAACAGTTTTACGTCTCTGGGAATTATGGGCGAGAGTCTTGCCTTTTCTTTTCGACTCAGATGATTGAAGACTCTACGAAGGCGCAACTACGAGCTCATCCATGGCTTGCATGCTCTCGTCATCATCTTGTTCAACAATTATGACCCTAGGAGCACTTTGAACTCCCCCAACTAGGGCACAATGGGTGCTTTCTTTTTTACTTGCCTCACCGGAGCCACCCTGGGAGCTCCAACTAGCCCAATGCTTTGATCTCCATCTATTAACCCCATAACGATTAAGTTTTCATCGGTAAGGACTTCATCGATTTCTCTGAGCTCGATCGGCACCGATTGGTGAATCCTTACTATCTCCTTAAATTGCGCTCTTCGGGCCGCGGAATTGAAGCTGCAAAAGAAGGGAAATATTAGCATCAACTTACATTATCCAGTTAATCGACAAAGAAGTTATAGCACTTACGTCTAACTAACCATCATCGGGTATATCCTGGTGGACATCGAGCGAAGAATCATTTGGTCTTGAAGTAACTCAACTTGCTCCAATCCCCTACCATTATTTGGCAGTTTCTGACTGCTTCTAATAAGGTGAACGAAGGGTTGTCTTTGCGACTTTTGACGTTAAATAGATATCTGATTTCCTCGACAGTCGGGGGTCGGAAAAGACGCCTCATGAAGATAATGTATAAACTATTAAGTAGAGCATACCCGTTCAGATGCAATTGAGAAGGCCCAATCCTCAAAAAGAGCAGCACTTTTTGAATAAATTGGTTGAACGGGGGAAATGTCCTGGCTGCGCACATGAATCTACTACAGACGGTATACCCTTCTAAGGGATTGTAGGCTATGTCTTCTGACCCTGGTAACATAACATCTTCTAGAGAAAGACCATGTCTGAGGCAGATTCTGCCTAGCATATCTTTGGAGATTTTAGAACGTACTGAGTCTCTGGATTCAAAACCAATGTTGTGCTTGGTAGTGCATCTGGGGCAGTACTGACTACGTCTACCGCAATGTCTGGCACTTTGATTCCAGGAAGTAGTGGACTCTGAATATTCTGCAGCTCAGAGCTTCCGGGATCCATAGCTATTGAACTCAATAAAAATCATCATTAGATGGCAATAAACCCATGTTCCCTCCAGTGTGAAGTGAATGATTGTGTTGTATAGTGCAGTGCAACATGATACATTGAATTTCTACAAGTTTGAAAGATGTTAAAACGACAAGACTTCAAGATTCAACCGGAGTGACCATCATCGCAGATCGTCCCAACACGTACCATCCCGACTTCAAAAAACAATCCATGTTAAAGTTCATTAAGTTTGTCAAATTATAGTTCCATCGATAAGCTTTGAAGGATAGTCAAGTATGCAGTTTAACATTTAGGTCCAGTTATGCGAGGCTAAAGCTCGTTGAAGTCAAATGTTCGAATAGCAAAAGGCCACTAGTTCGTATCCATTAAAGTTCAACTTAGATCGTTCCACCAAAGTCTGCCTTCATGTCGGTCCAGAGCTGGTATCGATCGTTCCAGATCAATGCTCTTCATATCGATCCCGAAGCCTTGGCTTCTTGTCGATCACTCCAGACCATTCCACTTTGTAACGATCTAAGTCAAGCAACTTTGTATCGATCACTCCAGATGGATATGAACCCCTACCAATCCCGATCGATACGCACTACTTCCCAAATTCCTAGATCTATCATCCATGCCTTGTATCGATACAAATGGTTCCACCGCCTTGATCGATATCACTTCTTCTTCCTCATTCCTCCAAGGCTCCACTGCTACCTCCTCAACCTTCCCCTAGCCTAATTCCGACATCAACAATGCCGGAATCGACCACAACTTTGGATGAACTGGCATCGAGCCTCAAGTCTCGTCATTTTAAGATGGATTTATTTAGTTAATTACCTAGTTTACAGAGTTGGTTTAAATAATTAAAAGGTTATTTCTTTTGGAGACGATGGGCTTTGCAATTCTTTTTTCGCGAGTTTTCAATCGATACGAAGCAGATATGAAAGCAAATTCAAGTGAGAAAATTTGGCTATGTACTAAAGGTATTTATATGCCTCCGTAACCAACGGAAAACGATTTGTATCTTAGTAGTAAGGGCCGGTAGAAGCAGTCAAAGTTACATCAATATGAAAGGCGCTGTGCAGGCTTTCCTAGAACGTTCGTATCCCTCGATGCGAAGGCGCTGCTTCGTATCCATCAACTCAGAGCAATATATAGTTTATACTTCATATCCACTGATGACTAGCCATCTATTTCATATCCATCGATACGAATCCCATCGAAAAAAAAGTCGCTACAAGATCAAACCTATGACACTCAACTCCATCAATACGAAATGTCATTTTGTATCCATCAATTCCAAGATCCTCAGACCTTTATCCATCGATACGAATCTTCTCCAAAGGCTACGTATTTTTTATTAATAACCATCAATACGAAGCATGCATTCCAACATCTCAAATCGATCTAGGAGAGGATTGATACGAAGGAGTGACTTCAAACAACCATGACTCATTGTTATAATGTAACTAGAATTTTCCATTATCCAGGAGAGAACCAATACGAAACTTGATCCAAACAAGAACGAAAACACTTGACAATGACCCGTGAACGCGCAAACATAATTAGGAGACAGGTTAACATACATGCATGTATGATGAACTAACATTTGTTATTCAAAATTAACAGGAATTGAATGCATACCTAATGACAACCAGAACAACAAACAACAAATTACTAGCACTAAATCTTCAGTTATAATAAAAACACTACACGATCATTGGCAGTCAGCAATTCAACATTTATATTACTAGAAATCAATCAAAGGTTACATCTTTTTAACGAAGGGACAAAAGCTATTCAACGGATTAGATAGAATTTTTTTAGAATAAAGATCGTGGCTTTTCAAAGCATGCCATGTTCATATAGGATGTACTTTGGGGGGCAAATGTTATCCCCCCTTTTGGCAAGGCCATGACACCAAGGACTTGACTAGAAACTAAAGGCAATTCATTTCGAAGATCAGTTATGCACAGGACTACTATGGATACTGGCAAATTTGGTTCGGGTTTGGATCGAGCTACAATTAACATGGTACGATAAACAAAGCTATGAAAGGAAACATTCCAAACTTTCAGTCAATTGGAGTTCGTATGCTCAAGTTATGGATCGATCAAGTTTCACATAAGACATGCTTACTTCGTATCCATCATATTCGTATCCATCAAACTCCACATCCATCCCCTTCATATCCATCAAGTACAGGAATCACTCAGAGTTCATTTTGTTGGCCCTTAACACTCTTCGTATTGATCCCCCATTCAAACATTCTGTATCGATCGGTCTATACATCGATACGAAAGCAACAGCCAACTATCGATACGAAGGAAGTAACACACAGACATCGATATGATGGCATGTCTAGGCATCGATACGAAAGGAATCACACTAGATCTATACGAAGAAGACATATTCAAACCAAGAGGAATGATCACTCGGCGTGAAAATCGGATCTCCATGTGAATGCCGCTCCACATCATCAATGCATGGCCTATCGATACAAAGTTGTATCGATACGAGCAGGGATCGATACGCAGCCACCGACATACTTGTAAAATCAATTTTGGATCGATTATAACTCAAAATCTATAGTCCAAATGCTATGAAATTTTCAACGGAGCTTTCTTACCATCTCAAGAATGCATATGATCGATCGCATCCCAAATGGACACAGTATTGATCGATACGAAAGAGATGGGGATCGATCCAAATCGATCCCAAATGACCCCTGATCGATTTGGTGGGCGCAACCACATGTGAGAAGGAGTATTTTGAGTTTAGGTGTAGATATTTCAGACATACACCTATAAATAGCACCCCTACACCTATAGAAAAAGGTCCTTTGACACTGCTACATCGTTACTCTGCCACAACTCCATTGTAACTCGAGTCTTAGAGTGTTGTACTATTAAAATCAGTTGTCAATCATCAATAAACAACAAAATATTCAAAACGGACGTAGGCTACAACGCCGAACCACTATAATTTCTTCTCTTTTTCTATTTCTATATGCTTTTATTAGTGTTATTTTTATATTAGCCTCCTTTTCCATTTAATTTCTTCACTTTAATCTCTTCAATCACTTCCAAAGAGTGTTGTGCCAAATTTTAGTACAAACAGTTATGACTGAATTTGAGCTACCGATTGGTGAATGAAATTATAACTATGTATGTATGTGTGTATATGTGTGTGTATGCACCTTTGTTGATTTATGTATAGTTTTGGTACGCCTGACTTAGGGCAAGAAATTGGTGCACGGAATATGTTTTGTATATATATAGATATCTAGTCTAGGGGATTTTCATATAGTTCTGCTATGCCTAACATAGGCTACTAGTTGGTTCGTTATATGTGTAGATACAGACATGTAGTTTTAAACGATTTATATTTGGTTTTTGTATGCCTGAATTGGAGCTATTGATTGGTGTATGGTGTATTATATATATTTATAAATATACAGTTTTACGATTTTAATATACAGTCCTACGAGGCATGAGTGAAACTTATATTATTGTGTTCGTGGTGATCTTCTGATTAACTTTCATGTTTGGAGTTTCACAAACGAAGCTTAAACGAAAAATTTATCAGCATTTGAAATTTCCAAAGCGAAAATAATTAAAAATGAAAAAAAAAATAACATTAAATATGGGACCCCATCGGTCGACCTCTTCCTTGGGTCAATCAACCGCTAGCGTCGACCGTGTATAAGGAAGCGGCCGACCGATTCGAATGTGGCAGATAGAGTTTTAACTTTAGCCAACGACTCAGATTTAATTATTTTAATATAACACATAGGATTGACTCATGTGCCTATAAATAAAGGCCTAATCCCCTACTTCTCTTCTTATATTTTCTTATCTAAGAAACGAAGCTCTATCATTTTCTCTTCTCCAGTACTTCTAAAACTATAAAATATTATACATAAATATATAGTCGAAGAAAGGTAGAAAACTAAAGACAAGAAGAGAAGAAGCAATTTAATACTATGGAAAAAGGTAATTTTTATAATTGTAAATTTACATTCCCTTTAATTCCAAATCTCTTATAAGATATGTAATTCTAATACGTATATGCCTTGTTATATATATATTCTTTTGGATTAGAAAGAAAACGGAGTTAAGTAAAGGAATGGATTCAAATTCGGAGATTTAGAAAGCTTTAAAAGGTGAGTGTCAAATTATATAATTTATTTATAACGTTGAAATTTATATCGTTGAATTTTATTTAACTATTACACCTAAATAAGATTTGATGAACTATAGGCTTAAAACAAATGTTTAGGAATATCGCTACATATTCAATAAAATAGGTAATTGGAATAGAAGTAACATGTACAACCCAATTTGGAAATTTGAATTTAATCCTAAAAATTTATTATTGTAGAATGTTTGTTTATTCTTGATCTATAAGTGGTTGTAAATTAGGTTTCCCTAATTGACTTAGCATGTGAATTCTATGTTTTGATTTATTTAGACCAGGTTCTATATAATTTCCAAAAATTATCCAGTTCCAAAATATGTATAAAACATATCATTTGAATTATCATAGGATATACAAAAAAGGGAAAGAGATGTGTAAGACATGGATATTCTTCTCTGTAGTTTACGTTATCTATTTCAATAAAAAAAGAATTAATTCCTTGTAATTTCAAACGAAGCAAAGATATTAATTTTGGTTGATTTATGGAAAGTCATAAGGGTAATCCTTTTTGAAAAGGCAGTCTGACAAATTAAAATGGGGAAATGAATTATCTAATTTAGAAATTAACGGTAAGGATTAGAAATAAATACATAAACACTTATAGCGGCACTTAACGTTCAAGAATGAAAATGTCTAAATAGTGTAATTTACATCGATATTTGTATTAGTTATTAACAACATGGTAATTATAGGACTAGGATTTATGGACATTAACTACAGGTTTAATGGGAATAAATCTATAATTAATATGCAGTTGAAAAGGAACTAAATAGAAAGTGATTAGAGAATTTAATACAATATTTATAGGGAAAATGGATAGGCGTAGAAGATGGATTTTGAAACTGGTGTATAGATTAAATGAATTCAACGAGGATTGATTAGAGATTGCCTAATTTCGACATAAATGACCAATTATTATGGGTAATAGACAATTATTGGACATTACAAGGAAACCAAAGCCTAAGCATATAAATTAGAAATAATTATGTAGCAAACAAATAAGCATTTATACTAATACATATACATAGAAGGCAATATAATTTTCACTATAGGAAATTATTTAGCTTCGATTATACATTTAGAACGGGCATGAATTAGTGGACTTCACCCAACACTTAGGCTTTGGGTGATTGGTTTAGTGGGTTTGAATGCGAGACCAGTAGAGTTACGCAATAGAAGTCTGTCCTTCACCTAGAGGCTACCAGCAGTTGTGCATACCAACTACTAATGTGATACATCTCCAACCACATGACTCATAGGGAAGAGATATGTGTAGGACGTTGGACCTACTTTTGGGACGGAGGTATTAAGTAGTTATTATAGGGTCCCCCGCCTTTCTATTCAGGAACTATTAAATGGTCGGGGTTAGCGGTTAGGCACAGTAATTGATATCTCGGGAAGGATCCGCTTCGGTTCTGAGGTATTAAGTAGCTATTATAAGGTCCATCTTTTCTATAAAGAAGTATTAAGTGGCCTGACTGGATATCCTATGAGGTCAACTAGATAGCATCGGAGAGGAGTCTGCCTTATGATAGGTATTAAATGATGGGACATGCCTAAAATGTAGGTATTAAATGGTTTGAATCTGTCTAGTTCTTATTGAAAAGGTATTAAGTGGTTTGGGTACTATCTCTTACATTATTAGGACATGATTGATGATCATTGCATGGGATGGGGAATGGCCTTTGTCCTATAGTTGAGGGTAAGTTGTAGAGTTGAGATGCATTAGTGATATGGAAATTATTATAAAACCTTATCTAGGTGTTATCAGTCTCTATAGTTAGAATCAATTACTAGCGGTTATGCTACGAAGGATCCACTTTGGGGACTAAGGTATTAAGTAGTCATTATGGGTCCGCCTCCTCCCTATTTAGTATTAAGTGGATGGGGTTTTGGGAAGTGGAATGGTCAGACATATATAGGAATAGGCATCTAGTTATGTATATACCTTGGAGAAGGTTAGGTTAGAAATGTCGTACGCGCACATAAGTTAACGGCTTAGCCATAAATAATAAGTATAACACTTAAATGGAAACCAATCAGCATAAATTAATAGGATCGGTAAAGTAAGTACTTTTCCAATTATCGGAACGTTGGTCTAACCCCACTCCTCATAACAACCTACATGTTAGGTTTAGAAGGATTGAATGCTAGAGCTAGATGGGAACTACAGGTGGTGAAGTCTTCTTAGTTATGCTTAGCCCTGATAAGGCAATTGAATATCCAAGGAATGATATTTCGAGGTAGCAACCTTATTCGGTACATATGTTATATTATATTTCTCAATTCCACTATGAGTTTATATTAATTGTTCTTGATATGCTTGTGTTTATCATAGGTTACCAAAACCAACAATCTGTACCCTAATGGACTTGAATTTCAATTTAGTCGAAATTCCAGCCCATTAAGGTGCGGATTGTTACATTTGATATAAGAGCTTAGGTTAGTCGATCATAGGAATTAGGATAAGCTGAGAGAATGTATTTTCATTTTTTATCTATAATTATATATAAATTATATGCCTAACTCTTATATTAATTGTTCTTGATATGCTTATGTTTATCATAGGTTACCAAAACCAACAATCTGTACCCTAATGGACTGGAATTTCAATCTAGTCGAAATTCCAGCCTATTAAGGTGTGGATTATTACATTTGATATAAGAGCTTAGGTTATCGATCATAGGAATTAGGATAAGATGAGAGAATGTATTTTTATTTTTTATCCATAATTATATATAAATTATATGCCTAACTCTTTAAATTTTGAGTGTAGAAGTAGTTGCGACCATTTTTCGAAAGGATGGGCAAGGCGACTATAAGTTGAAAAAATATAGAGTTAAATTTATTCTCCTACCTTTATTACCCCACGAGGTAGAGGTCGTATCGTAAGGAGTGGGCCAAGAAGGGCATGAGCATGACATATAAGAGAATCCTAAAGGATGGATTATACTTAACTCCTTTGTTGGGCCTAGACTATGATTGTGGATTTTGATGGTTTGCTGATTAAAGATGCCCATTTCATCTAGACAAATGGGAAGTAAGAATATATATGTTGCAAGCATCTGAAAGCAAGGTATGAAAAAGAAGTAGAGAAAGTTCCTGCAAGAAGGCGTACACTAATCACCACAAGACAATAAGCCATATTTTTGACTAAGATGAGTTAAGGATGAGTAGAGAAGGAGTATCCTTAAGATAGGGAATAATAATCCATTTCTAAGTCTAACCTCATGTGGAAGACTTTGATAAAAAGGTTTTTGACAATTCCTTGAAATGATTTGAATGAGTTTTTTAAAGGATTTATTAGAAATTTGTTAAGTTAAAAGATTCTAGTTTAAAGGTTTTTGGTAAAAAAGTTTTTCATTTTTGAAATTCTTAGTTTAAAATTGGTTGAGTCAAGAGGTTTAGATTTAATTTTTTTTTAATAAAGGGATATTTCATTTCTAAATTAAATGTAAAATAGAGAACTTTACCTATTTTGTAAATTTAGAAGTTCCATTTTAAACTTCTTTTTAAGGGGTGGACAAAATGAAAATGCTACTTGATTCAAAAAGGGTATATGGAATAAAAGGGTAAGAAACCCGACAATTTAGATTGAAATAACATTAGGAATATATATATATATATATATATATATATATAAAATTAGTAATCTAGTTAGAAATAATATGTGAGAAAACACAATAGGAATGGGATAGGAAGAATAGATAAATTCCATAGATATGTATTAATTGCATATATATTTTAGATAGACATTTCGATAGATTTGCAATTACGCATATCTTTTAGAAGCCCCCTCTTGTAATATGAAAATTTTCATCAAAGGTGGAGGCGGAAATAGCATGATTTTTGGAAAATAATAGGATGAAAGTTATCATTGTCCACTCCACTCTTCATTATTTAAATTTATAGAAGAAGTTGTGACAAAAAAATTGGTTTGGTATGGTAGTTGAGTTTTTGAATGTTTTGAGTTAAAAATCCTACTTTTGAAAGAAGCAAATTATAGTAAGTTCTTAAAAAGGTAAAATCGATTGGAAAAGAGAAAATTTTCATGATTCCATTTTGGAACCCAGTAATTTTTGAATCTAATAAAAAGGTTTCTAAGTTTATATTTCTAAAGGTAAAATTTCTGGATTAGGTACTTCATGATTATCGAATTTTAGTTTTGTAAAGAATGGTAAGAACCAAGCCAAAATTTTAATATGGAGTATATAGGGTTCACTGCCTAGGTAAGACGAGGTAAATGTTTTAGCCTATGAATAAAATAGCTACAATTGCTCATATGGTAGCAAGAAGGAATCCCTGTTGAATATAAGGAATGTTGGTATGAAACTAGAAATATTTTGTTATAGATGTGTTGAAGGCATGAGAGGAATCCTTAAAGGAATGGTGAAGGGTACCAAAGTACAACTTTGTGAGTCCCATGGTATGCTTGCATGAAGTACCAGGGATGTAGAGGAAGTTAATTCCAAAGTTTGAGGATGCTGTCAAGAGATTTGATCTAGAGAGGATAGTAATATGGTTGGAAAAGAGAATAGTAAGTATGAAACAAACATGAAGGACATTGCTTGACTCAAAGCTGAAGAAGGCAAGATAGGTGGCAGGGGAGTTATTCCATCAAACTAATTCTCTGATGAGTTATTCTAAATATGCATAGTTCATATTTCTTACCAATTGCGGTGTGGGGATGCACAATTTATCTCTTAATCGGGTATAATAATTGAAGTAATGGGTGGACTGCATTTATTAGAAGCCAAGAAGGAGAGTTAAAGAGGTAGGTTATAATGGAATGACATATTAGGATTATCCATCTTAACTTTGTTAGGAGAGTTGGGGCCATAACATCATTAACACACGTTGATGATGAATGACAGCTTCTAGCAAAATTTTCTTTTAGCGCCTTGAGGTTGTAATCTTTAATTATCTCCGTTAAGTTGTTAGAAAAGTATACAATATGGTATGAGATACGTTCCTGTTTTATCACTGTGTTGATTTGATGGAAAAGATTAGACCATTATATAAATATAAAAATATTGGAAAACAATGCAAATAAGGAGATCTTCTAAGGACACATAACTAGCGATAAAAATGTAGGTAAGACTAGAAGTTTATAAAATAAATTAGGAAGTTTAGTTGGCAACTAGAAATTTAAAATGCTTCAATCCCAAAAAAATTAGGATTTTGAGAATAATAAATTTTAGTAAGCAAAATAAATTTAGCAAACGGAGGGGTGGGAAAGTGTAACGACCCGTTAATTTCAACAATTTAATTTGTTTATTTAATAGGATTTTTGTAATTTATTTTAGTAGAACCAATAAAGGGGATAAATAAATGTTAGAATGAAGGCTAAAATAAATTATGAAAATGGTGACTTTAAAACCTGTTTATAGAAATTTGAATAAAATCCAAATTGAATTAAGAAGAAAAAGGAATTTTACCTGGATATAAAATTTTATATGAGAAATTTATGAAAATATTAAATTGATTTAATGCAATAAAAGAGTGTAAACGGTAATTGGAATAAATTAAGGAATCATGTTATTGCAAGTTAATAATTTACGACTTGAATGAAATTCAAATTCATTAAAATCATTTAAATGTTATGATTTGATTTTAAATGGAATATGAGAAAAACAAATGTAAGGATTTGATTAATATATATGTTATTTATTCAGGGTATTGAATAAAATTGGGAATTCAATTGTAATTAATGGTAATAATGTTGGTATTAGCTAATAAATTGAATTTCAATGCAATACCCATAAATGAATGGAATGAAATGAATGTATGTAAATGCATACTAGGTTATTTATCAAATAGAAGGAAAGAAAAGTAAATATCGAATTGGTTGATGAATAAATATTCATTGAATAGTAATTGAATGTAAAGTTAATGGTAATTGTATAAAATCAATATAAGATAATGAATTGCAATAATTGTGGGTTGATAATAAGGTGTGAATGGGAAAGCGATTGTATGGTAAATGAATGGAATTCAAATTTATTGGAAAAAATGTAAATGGGTACTTAGTAATAAACTTAAACGCACTTAAAAGTGGAATTTATTTAATTAATAGGTATAACGGATAAGGATATACTTATAAATGTGGGATTGAGAGTTTTACCACATCTATTATGAGTTATATACTTAGTTCGTTCAATTAAATCAGAAACCATTGCAATAAATATAAATTTAATGTTATGCAATTGAGATAAACAATTGGAAAATGTTAAAGTATTTGGATATATATATATATATATATACATATATATATATATATATATATTAAGATAGATGGTACCCAGGATGGTAATATGATAAATAGTGAATTTAAGAATGAGAATCAGGAATTATTTATATGGAAACTTAAAGTCTAATAATTGGATTTAATTTCAATTTAATGAGATTGAATATAGTTAAATAATTCGTTATTTGAAATAAAGATAATGTGAGAAATTTGTGTGATAATTTGGAATCCAATATTTAATCCATCTGTTTGACAAGGAAGAATGGAATACTAATTAATTTATTTAACTAAATGAAATTTAGGATATTATTCATAATTTGGGAATTTAATGAAATTAAGGATTTATATTGAAACTTATAAATTTACCTTCTTTAAATTGACAACTAAACTTGTTGAAATTTTGTAAATGATTGAGAATTTTTTTAAAAAGTGATAAAATGGGTCAATTTTAGAATCAAAACATAAAATTTGATTTTATTTATTTATTTTAAATTTATTTAATTAATATAAAAATAGCCATTTTGGGCACGGACTTGGATTTCGACGAAACTAGTTTCATTGGATCCATATCAGTGAATTATTGTAGGGTTTCAAGTTTTGTAGCGATCGGACTTGTCGTTTGATCGTATGAACGCGAAACGCCTTGAAATCGATTTAATTGAAATCAATTTGAAAATATTGATTTCAGCATAACTTCTTCATACGATCGAATTTGGACGTGAAACTTTTTCCATCGCGTTCATAATATTTTAAAACACCTATTGGGATATATGGGTTTAACAAATTTCGTTCTGAAGTCAGAACGGGCTTTTTGGGCCACGTTAGCGTTAGCACGTTTGTTTATCCAATTCATCTATTCAAATTCTAACCTACCTATATAAACCCAGTTATAAACCCTAGCCTCCATCTATTCGCATTTGTATGTGCGTTCATTTTCCCTAGCTCCTCCTCTTCCCAATGGCTGCAAACCCTACCGTAGATCCAATTTCAATTTCAAATCAAAAGTCAAAAATTAAAGTCCTCAGAAAAATCTCAAAAAAAATATGTTGAAGGTCTCGAAGTGCATATTCTCCTGGTACAATTCGTTTTTCGAATCAATTCACCGCTTGCCTAGAAATGGCGAATCATTTTCAACCGTCCATATTAGGGTTTTATTTTTTTAACGGTGGATGTTCGTCCAGGCGACGACCAGGACGCGCCATCACGGAGAGCTCAGCGAGTAGAGGTCATCCATGCAATTCGTGGTTGAAGTAGGTTGCTCGAAATCGCCAGAATTGGCTTCAAACGTTAGCGGCAGCGCGGCTAGAAGATGGAGCCGGAGGTGGCCACGCTCGCATGGGGTGGTCGGCTCAGGGAGGAGATCGAGATGACATGGTTCAATTTTGCTGGATGCTGACGTGGGTACGGCAATTTGTGGTTAAACGTAGTCAACGGCAAGAGAGAAGGGCATGGTTTTCTTTCAGATCGCGAACGAGTAAAGATGACGACGACTTGATGACGTGGCAAATTGAATTTATGTAAGTTTTTTTTTTTAATTAAATTTTATTTCAAACAGTTTGAATCGATGTAACTTTGATATACATTATCCGTTTCACGCGATTTTTTTTTTGTTAGGATCGTAATAAAATTCCGGTTCTATTGACACTGGTTCGGAACAATTTGGAGACTGTCTAGTTTTTGAGTTTAAATTGGATTTAAATTCAATTTAAATTCAAAAGGTGAGTGTTTTAACCCACTCACAACTTCTAAAATTTCCTATGTCTGTTAAATTGACTTTAGATATGAGTTGAAATTTATTTATGACGATTTAACATGTTTTATTCATCATCTCTGTTAAATCGCATTTATTTAATTTAACTGTTAATTAATATTATTATTGCATATAAATTGACAGTTAAAATTTATTTAATTTGCATATAAACTTCCAGTTTAACAGTTATTAATTTACTATTGAATATAAACTGTTCATTGATATCTGTTATTTTATATGCTATATATTGATGTTTATTTAAATTGATGATGATTAAAATAAATTGGTGGATGATTGATATTGGGTGAATGGATGATGTGTTCTATCTTGTATAAACTGCAAGTTATCATGCATTTTCATTTCATTCGGGATTGCGGTTTGAAATGATATACAACCGCATTTTTATTTTTAAATTTCGGATTGAAATGATAAATATCCGTATCACTTGACCATAGGATAGAAAATTTTATACAGGCACCGCGGTATATATAAAAAAATATTTTTGAAATAATTTTCTATGGTTTGGATAGGATACGATTTAATAAATATTTAATTTGATATTATAAAAATCTTATTTTATATACATATATAGTTAAATTTTTAAATTTAAGTTATGTATAAATTTGTTAAATAAAATAAATAAGTTGAATAATGGAGTTTTAATGATTTAAGTCAATTAAGATTGGATGGTAAAATTTGAAATTTATTTGAATGGAACTTATTTAAAAATTTCACTCCATAAGTTGATGTAAAACTTATTAAAGCTTGGAAATTCTAAGGGTATGATATTTATAACTGGATTTTATTCAAAATAAATTAAATGAATATTTCTAGTATAAATAAATTGAAGGAAATATTAATTGTAGAAATTTGAGTTTTATTTTATGGATTTGTTTTATGAATTTTTCAAAACTAAATAATAGGACAATAAATTGTTGAAGAAAATTTCCAACCTTAAGTTTTGAAGTTGTTAAATACTCAAAGGTAGAAAAATATTGAATTTGAAGTGGTTTATTTAACTGAAAGTGAATTTAAAATTTATGGTTTTAGACTAAAATTTTAGACGAAGAAAATTGAAAAGTCGTGGAAATTATTTTATTTTATGAGGTAATTTTAAATTCAAACTATTTTATTCTATATACCGTTTGAATATCCAAACCACTTAAGTTTTAGAAGTATGATTTTAAAGCTATGAGTTTCGAAGTATTATGTTTTGAAAGTTATAATTTAAATGTTTGGATTCCAGATATTATAAAATTTAAAGCAGTATGATTTGGAAAAGAAATATATTTGAAATAAAATGATATTATTGATTTGGGTTTTATAAAAATAATATCAAATGAGTTGTTTTGGAAATGGAAATGATATCGTATTTATGGGTTTTGAAATGGATAATTATTTTCTGGTTTTAAAGTATAAACTATTTTAAAGATCGTGGTGTTATAATAACGTTTGGTTGTTGAAGAAACCGGGATCGAAAGTTGTCATACTCTTTGCCAACTCCAAAAACCACTTTAACAACCATGTACGCGGTGGAGATTCCAGAATGAAGTAGGTTGGTGGCGGCGTTTCCTGTAAGGTAAATACATGGACCCAACTCCCGTGAGTTGGCATAAGGTGGCTAAAACAGGAGCGATCGACGGGTTAATAACGTAGCACCTTTGATCGGACATATCCCTTCGATATTATACTTTGACTTTTGGATTGATTCGGTAGGCCACTTTTGATTTTATTTGGTGGTGTAGCTCGAGGTGGGCGGTAGCTGTGCGCTACGCGTTACCACCGACCTGGAAACGTAATTGGTATATCTACCTTGGCATTGCCTAGTTGTGCCGTGTCACCTACCCTATCGCGCCTTGTACGAGTTCGGATTTTTCCCGTAGCCCGTGTGGTATCCTCTGGTGGCTTCCCGATCAGGAGGGACTATGATATTTGATGGACTACTGGGACTATTATTGTGTTAAGGGGAATATTGGGTCACTACTTAACGCTATTTAAAAGTAAGTTTATTTTACAATTAGACACTATTATAATAGCGTAATATACTACATAGTAAATAGTTTAACGGATCTTTAGGAGATGTAAATCCCGAGCATCTCTTGAGTTACTGCACTTATATTTATTTCTGTTAATTTAACTCCCATAAGATCTTTTAGTTCTGACTCTAGTGTTTTGTCTTTTCAATTCGCTCGGGTCAGTCCGAGCGTTTCAGGATCGAAGACTTTAGATATGGAGGACGAAGATGGATATTTCTACTATTATTACTAATTATATTCTACTACACTATTTAATTCCGCTGCATTGATTATGATTGGTATGTGAACTCTGATATTTATTGTATAAAGTAGAATCAAATGTTTGTAAACAGTTCATGAACTGTACATTTATTATTATATTTTATCCTTCCGTTGTGAGATTCTATTTTGTTTTTCTTTCCCTGTTTTTTCCTTATTTACCCCATAACAATCTGCCCTTCCGTATAGTTTAAATTGGCACATGTGTCGATTTAAAGCGTGCGAAAAGGCGGGACGTTACAGAAAGGTTTTTGCAAAGTCATGGGTCACTATCCCTATGCTTTAAATGCTAAAATTTATAACACTTATAGATAGTTTGTTGTTTTAGAATAAAAGAACAGATTTCCCAAATCTAAGATTAACGGAACAATACTATAATCAATCTGCCTTGATTTCATTACGATGTACCTTGATTTGTTTTTAAGGATAAAGCGGCAAATGTTTTGAAAATTTGTGTTTGCAAGCTTTGGAAATTTGTGAGAAATTGGGTTGAAATGTTTTTGGAAGATTCTGTTTAAGTGATTTTGAAAAGAATAACATAACAAAAATGAAGGAATAAATAAAATGGTGTTTAATGATTTATATGAATTCATTTTTCAAACTGTTTTGCAAGTTTAGGAATTATTTTGGAAACTGTTTTAAAATTTTCTTTTGAAATAAGAAATTTTTGATTTTCAAATGCCACATGCCAGCGTAAGAGCATCAATGCGTTAGTAATTATGAGCTTTATTGTTCGATAAGGGTGATAGTATACTAAATTGAAAAAGCTGTTTTAGCTTTGTAATTTCTATATTCATGCCTTGTTGATAGTATACAAAATCCTACGCTTAGGATAATTTTGCTTTAACATCAAAAAGTATACCACCATATGCAAATTATACTTAGGAAAGTTGGAAAAGTTTTGGAGAGCAGAAGTGAAATCCTATGGTACAACGGAATAAGTATCCAAAAGAATGGTGGAATTGTAAAATTTTCCATCTAAATTCCTTTTCCATCATAGGAGTATAGATTCAGAAAATTAGATTCATAAAAATTTTGGATGTTAAAAATTATATGCTAGGTTTTGGATGGTAGGGATTGGATGCAAAATTGGTTGAACCATGCTCCTACTCATAGGAGTGTGGAAATTGTGTTAAAAGGGATTTTTGAAAACTTGAATACATATAGAACTACCAGTACGTCTAGGTTGTTTGCATCATACTTTCAAAATATTTTACTAGGAATGCTTTCGTATAGGCGGCTCCGATTTAGAGTCATTTTACATACATGTTTTATATGTTGTGATACACCATGCACCCATACATGCTGGCTACAAAATTAATTGTACACTAATAGGTTGGATAGCTTTGAGTGGTTGCGTGCTATGTTAGATGATTAAACCCTTGGGAAAAATCGAGAGTGAAATTCTTTGAAGAAAAAAAATTTAACACCAGTAAAATTAACAATAACTAATAAGGCTCAAAAACGGAATTTGAGCAAATATTGGAATTGGCCATGAAACATGCACAATTGTATTCTTGGTGATTTTTTGAGCAACTTTCATATTTGAAGTTTCATGATTGGAGCTCAAACGAAAAAGTTATCAGCGTTTGAGGTTTCGAAGCGAAAATAATTAAAAATGAAATGGAAATAAATTACATTAAATACGGGATCCCATCGATTGACCCTCTCTTTGGGTCCGTTGACCAGTTCGAATGTTGCAGCTAGGGTCTGAACCTTGACCAATGACCCAGATTTAATTATTTTAATCTTATGATTATGATTGATTCATGCGCCTATAAATAAAGGCAAAACGTCTCACTTCTCTTCTCATGTTTTCTTATCTAAGCAGCGAAGCTCTGTTGTTTTCTCTTCTCCACTACTTGTAAAATTATAAAATATTATATATAAATATATAATCTAAGAAGGATAGAAATAAAGAAGAAGGAAAGAAGCGAATCAATACTGTAGGATTTTTTTTATGTTTATAAATCTATATTTCTCTTTACCCCAAATCACTTCTCGTATCTATAATTCTAATAGTCTATACATGCCTTGTTATACATATTTTTTGGTTAGAAAGGTAAAGGTGTCAAATAAAGAAATGGATTCAGATTTAGAGATTTAGAAAGCTTTAAAAGGTGAGTAGGAAATTATATAATTTATATATAACGTTGAAATTTTTATCTTTGGATTTTACTCAATTATTATGCATAAAAAAGGTCTAATGAATTATAGGCTTAAAGCAAATGTATAAGATTAGCGTCTACACATTCAATAAAAATAAGTAATTGGAATAGAAACAGTATGTACAACATAATCTAGAAGTTTGAATTCAGTCCCAAATATTTATCATTGTCTAGTATGTGTTTATTCCAGATCTGTAGTTGAGTTTTAAATTACGCTTAGACTTGGAATGTGAATTTCTATGTTTTGATTTATTTGGAGCGAGTTTCGTGTAATTTCCATAGATTATCCAATTCCAAAATATGTATAAAAAACAATTCGTTTGAATTAACAAGGAGTATGCCAAAAATGGAAAGGGATGTGTAAGATATGGATATTCTTCTCTGTAGTTTGCACTGTCTATCAATGAAAAGAAAAGAAATAATTCCTTGTAATTTCAAACGAAGCAAAGATCTCATTTTTGGTTGATTTATGGAAAGTTATAAGGGTAATCCCTTTTATAAAGACGGCTTTGATAAATTAAAACATGGAAGGGAATGTTCTACTTTAGAAATTAATAGTTAGAATTATAAACAAATAATAAACACGTATAACCGCGCTTAACGTTCAAAAATTAAATCATATAAATAGCGTAATGTATGACGATATTTGTAATAGTTATTAAATGCGTAGTAATTATCGGACTAGGAATTATAAACATTAACTATAGATTTAATAGACAATAAATTTGTAATTACTAGAGAGTTGAAAGGAAATTGAACGGGCACTGATTAGGAAATTTAATACCGCATTTATGAGTATACTGAATAGGCATGATATGTGGATTTTGTAAGCGGTAAATAGAAATGAATTAAATAAGGATTGATTAGAGATTGTAACACAGAAATTATTATGAAGCCTTACCTAGGTGTCATCGGTCTCTATAGTTACGACCACTTGACTAGCGGTTATGTTGCGGAGGTCCCGCTTCGAGGACTGAGGTATTGAGTAGCCATTTTGGGGTCCCACTCCTCCCTATTTAAGAAGTATTAAGTGGATGGGGTTTTGGGTAGTGGAATTATATATATATATATATATATATATATATATAGATTGACATTTACTTATACAATTATACCTTGAAGAAGGCAAGGTTAGACATATCATATGTGCACATAAGATTTAATGGATTATCCATAAATAATAGGCATAACACCAAAATTAAAACTAATCGACATAAATTAATGAAATGGATAAAGCATATAACTTTCCAATCACTTGAATGTTATTCAACCCACCTCCTAATAATAGTCCATGACTTAAGTTTAGAAAGATGAATACTAGAGTAAGATGGGAACTGCTTATGGTGAAGTCTTCATACTCATGCTCATTGCTAACAAGGCAATCAAATATTTAAGGAATGATATTCCAAGGCAGCCTTAGTCAATACGTCCGTTCCATCATATTTCTTAATTCCATTGTGACTTTATATTAATCACTCTCTGTTATGCTTATGTTTATTACAGGTTACCAAAACCTACGATCGGACTTGGATTTGGATTTAGTCGTAATTTGGGTTTATTAAGGTGCGGGATGTTACACAACCCGCAGTGGAAGAAATGGGTGATTTTTTTTTACTATTTTGGATCTTTATTGGGCCTTTGAAGTCTAAATATATATTAGATCCAATCTAATAAAATTCAAAATGAATATTTTATTTAAATGTAACTTAAACTTATAGGTATTATGATGAATGTATCAAATACATTCATTTGTGTAAAGTTTGAGTGTAGTATATAAGTGGTGTATATATGTGCAGATTAAACGTGTATAATTGAATTTAGAGAAGGAAACCTTTTGTTCCCTCTCTTATCCTATGTAATTAATAAAAAGAAGATATGGAAATATATGAAGAGAGAGATATCTTTTATTTCTCTACCTCTTCAATTGTAATAATTAATATATTAAATGACATTTATAACTTATCAATCAAATTTACAAGCGCCTCTGATGTCCAATTTTTACTAATGGAATATATGCATACATCCATAGTAATAACTATAGATACATACATGCACCCGTACATACATATATATAAATTGAAAACCTATTAGTTGTTTTTAATAATTTGAAATTCAAAATTAACATTAACAGGAGTGATTTTAATTAAAGAATGTTTGACAATAAAATGTTACATTATTGCATAAAATCCTCTTAGAAATTTGAATTAGACTAAACATGTATATTTCCATATACATGATTATTACAGTTTAGTCATTTGGATCTAAACAACATATGTTTGCAAACATTGTAGCATATGATATATGTATATATACATTTATACAAATAATATATGGACATATATTAATTATTACAATTGAAGAGGGAGAGAAATAAATGGTTTCTCTCCCTTTGATATATATTACATTAAATTATCTACTATTTTGATTTCAAAGTCAATGGTTTTCATTAAACTTTTAGTTTAGGAATGAAATAATACTTAGATTTACATGAGACTTTAAATATAGAAAAATACTAAGAACTAGAATTTGCACTAAAGTCCGTTCAATAATCTTAAATCAAGTTTTCCTTTTTTAAAACAAGGATTGCAATAATTATATTCAATTGTTTGCCATATAATTAAAGATTAATTTCAAAATAGTAGATATAACGTATACAATTCATTTGCATTTAAGCATGTAAATGTTATACAATTGTATAAAAAAACTCATTTAAAATTAGATTTCGATTTCACAAATTTTCAAAATAAATTAAAAGAAGTTTGGACAATGTAGGCATGTGTAAGTTTGCGATAAGAATTCACAGATCTAAATAATACAGAAAATGATTCCAAATTATTAAAAGTAATATGGGATTGAAAACACATAAATTTATCGTGAACATACATTAAAGGGAGACGATGAACAAACATGGATCTAAACTAAAAAAATATAATAATCGTGTTTTAATCAAAACAGAAATAAGGAAGATTTAATTTGCATATGCCAAGATGAATATTTAAAAATCTGAGGCGAATCATAGAAAATCTACTTATATCAATCATATAAATAAATGGGTGAATTTAAATAAGAAAATTACCTTTGAATGCAGCCAATAAATCACACATTGAACAATGAATCAAAGCTCCTAGATTTAGAAACCAGCCTTTAGATTTTGATAAATCACCTTTAATGAACTAATTTGATTTGTAATTGATTTTAGGAATTTTTGAAGCCATAGAAGCTCTCATATTTTTCAGCCCTCGGAGAGGAAGGAGAGAACCAAAAATCTATAGAAAGGAACGAATCGCTAAGACATTATGAAAGAATGAAATAAAGAAGGCAATCAATGCTAATTAAAGAGAGACTTCTTATTCTTCATTATATTATCTTTTCCTTTTACTAATTCTTCCTAAAAATTTTCATTTCTTTCCTTTATTAATTATTTTGAAAATTTTATCATTTCTTACCCTTATGTGTCCGACCAAACATGGAGGAATTATGGTCCTCGGGTGATCCTAAACCCATATAGCATTTATTTCACTTATGTCCAATCTAAACAATCTATCGGTATCGTATACAAATATGTGCATCTATAAATTTTATTCACCTACTTTAATGGCATTCAAAAAAATCAAATAAAATTATATTTCAGAAATATTAATTATTAATTGATTTACACTTATTACAAATTAATTAAATCATGTGGTTTTTTCAAAGTATTCATCATTACCGTTGTCTGAAGCAAAGGTGTAAATTAAGTCAGCGGTTAATATTGAATAATTCGAATATTAATGTTCACACATCATCTTGGCTAGTGGTGTGACATTTTGGTGAATTTATTGCTTACACGTCTCTTCGATAAAATTCAGTTTTACTTATTTAAGCATTACTTGATAGTGATAATCATTTACACCAATTCTCTTTGTCAGAACTATATCACTTTGGACTTATGGAATTCGGTAATGGTCAAATTCCAACATCATCTATATTCAACTCAATAATCCAAATACAAAGTCATTGGTTTAATTATAACAATTATTATCAATCAAATTGCTCTAACTAGAGACTTTGACATTGAGTTGACTTTAGTTAACTTGTGATAATAACCTCATATAACGGGGAGACGAATCCTCTCTTGAATAGTTGTTCAATTCCAATGCTTCCGCTCGACCCAACTATAGTCGTTCGATAGACGTCATGCCATGATTTAACTATAATCAAAACAAAGTTTCTACATTGAAGATCAATAATATTCTCAAGTTAAGAGAATAGTGTAATTTGTCACGTCGATATTTTATTTAACCTTAGTTATATTAACCAAAAGAAAACTATCGAGTGAGTCTTTTATCCAATAACTATCAGTATGTAATCCCTTGGTACCCCGACAATCATGATAATACACTGCCCAACATTTAGAGAGCATTATGTACTCTATTCTCAATGAATGTATCGATATCCAGTCTCCATACCTCTTGACTAGGAATATTTAAAATAGTATATTTAATTTCATTATGATAAATTTCATAGTTACAACACCTTGTAACTATTATCACAATACATACTATCTATGGATTTTCTATTAAATAAACTTTTTTAAATTAAGTACTTAATATAGCATATTATATGAATTATATAATAGAAGGAAAACACCTTTTTATTCCGAACAAGATTAGTTATCGAGTTAGATATATGTAACGAATTACATAATTGCCCATAGAGCATACTCCTAACCCTATCACATGGCTTATATAGACTGTCTCATATTTTCTATGCATATATATATACACACATACATATACATACATACATACATACATACATACATACATACATACATACATATATATATATATATATATTAGTATGATGTTGTATTATTATTCCACTATGAGATTATATAAATATGCCATGTGAGATAGTTTTGGTTAAATTTATCCTATGAATTTTACTTACAGTCTTCAAAATGATATGTGGTTATTTAGCATTGATTTAGGATATCGAAAAGGTGGGTCATTACAGTGACATTCATGGTGTTTCTCTCTGGAACTTTTGATGGCAGTCATAGTGAAGATAAATAAGTGGTAGAATTTAGGGTTTGGGCCCGCAAAACAATGAATGAACTTTAAGAAATTTTGATTATATATGGTTTCTAAGGCAGGACCTTTGACATTTGTGAGTGAACAATGACCATTGAAATGAGAATTCTTTTCCTTATTTTCTTTCCTTTTTATACTGGTTAAAATGGAGTATGCGTCTCAGTGATGATATTAGCTTACGTACCGCTGGGGAGTGATTACAATGATATTAAATGGACTACTAACGTAAAAAGGGTTCTATAGCTTCTGTCTTACATGAAAAAACATACCACCAGCCGTAACACCCAAAATAGATGAGAATTTTTCTTTTTTCATGATTTAAACGGACTGATGGTGGATTGCAAAATTACTTGATGCTTAATCTTACCTAAGACATGTTAGATGTGATTTTGGTTCATTTATAGTGTTCGAGAACTATATTTATTTATCAAACATGTCAACGTGCCTTAAGAGCAAACACATAACTAAGAACGAACTCATACCAATAATTAAGGATAAACTTAACTCAATTTCCAATGATATTAGTCAATCAGCTAAATCAAAAATGAAATGGATAAGTGAAGTGTAAGTCAAATTCAATCATTCTCCTAACTATTATATTTGGAAAGTAACACTACTTTAAATTGGCCACGATTCAATGGATAAATTCTTCTTTTCTTTTATGACTTTCAATTTGAACACTAGTCTGCCAGCCAATTCACGATCCAACTGGTTCGAGAAAGTCACCAAGTTGTCTATATAAATGTGTTACACTAATCAAAAAAATTTCCCCAATCGAATGGAGGGGGTGTTAGTGATTTTTGACATCAACTATGAATTACTAAAGCAACATGCATTGTTAATTATCCTTTTGGATTTTTAAAATTCAAAGAAGTGGAAATGAAAACATTACCATATAAAATATGATTTTTATCACCAAGGGCCACTAGCTCAAGTGGCACGTGGCATGACACTTTAAGTTGAGATTCTAGAGGTCGCGGTTTGAACTCCCGAGATATCAAAATAAATGCTCTGTTTGAATGAAAGACTGCTCTTATTCTCAGAAATAGGTATGTTATCATATTTTTTAATCTTATCGTCGCCATCATTGACAAGATTTTGTAAACCCTCAAATTCTAAATGATTTTCAAAGATGAGATTTTCTAAGGTGAATGAAAATTAATCAAGTTAAATACTAGTACATAAATGTTATACCATGTTTTTACTTCTTAGATCCGAGGAAAAGCTTGATAAAATCTTGTCTAAGATAGAGGTAGAAATATCATAAGAAACCATTAAAAGATACATTAGAAAGGCATTCGAAGGTGAGCCCATAAGGCACTCCAAAGTTAAGCCATTAACACTAAATATACCAAGAGTAGAAGTGATTGAAACAGAGAGATGACGAGTGCTCTTTGTAGGAGCATAAGATGGCCGAAGCATCATAAAGTGGAGTGATCAAAATACATAGAAAAGATGTATTCGAACACATGTTGTACTCGGTCAAATTCTATAACTTTTTGGCTTTATGGCTCAGCCAAAATTTTCTATTTTTCCCCTTAATTCGATATTAACCAAGTAACTTGAAGATCCAAAATATATGTGATACTTTGATAAAAACGAAAGAATATTTAGACAAAAATTACTATAACACTGTCAAAATTCCCTTTTTTATATCCATACCTTTAGTAATTTTGTACTATTGTACAAGAATAAAATCAGAGGACACCAATTTATAAAACCAAGAAGTGAATGTAGCACATTTTCAAATCACTATAAAGTGTACTTATTCTTCCTACAATCTTCTTTATCTGGTTTGTTATCTACTTTTGTACTATCATCATATGTGACCTCTACTACAAGTTTTATTTTGAATTATCACCTATTTCTACAAACTCTGAAAAAATAAACCAATAATTTCGCCTATAATTTGTAGCCATAAGCACCTTAAATAGTTTGGTGCTTTAAATAAGATTAATTAATCTTTAGACTCTATTGTTAGAATATCATTTCACAAAAATATAGTTTCTTCTATTTTTTTATTTATGATCTTCAATACAATTGAGTTTCAATCACGATTCAAAGAATTCCTGGTAATGCAAACACCTCTTGTAGCAGAGATAATGTCTTAAAGAAAGTAGGATGGATGCTTTATGATATGAATGAGGCACTCGATAACTTAGCCAGAGAGCAAGTCGACCAAAGAGTCATGGATCTTATAGCTAGATCACAATTGAAAGAAGGTGAAAATAGAGGTTCTAGACGAAGTAAAAAATTTATGGGCGAGGCAAGAGAATAAACCAGTTTAAACAATTGAAGTTTTATGTGCAGAAATGGAAGAAGACGACCAAGAAGGGTTATTACTGAAAACGCCCTTGACATAGTGATGCAGAATGACTTTTAGACTAATAATACACTAGAGGAGGGTTAGTTGTGTATTTAAAACTATTAAAACTAACTTAGAAGTCAACTGATCAGGTTATAGTGTTACTTCACTATATGATATAATCATGTCACAAGCAACAATAATTAAGTAAATATAAGAAGGCAAAAGCCAAGATTTTTATACCGGATTGAGCTTCATATTATATGTTCACTTTCAAAGTGCTCCCTGATGGATTTTCCATATTCAACGTATTCCTATCATTTGCAAAATATAGTGTAGAATGCATCTTCTCCACAATGGAATTTCTACCATACCTTCTCTAGAGTCGAGTGCATCGGGCAGCAAATAATTTGGTCTAGATTAAAAAAGGCCCAAAATTATTTTAAAGCACATATAATGCATTGGAAGGTATTTAAAATTTCATATTAAGTGTGCTATTAATAAATTGAGCATCAATCGTAATTAATGTACTGAAAGAAATTTGAAAGATTTCATTAAGTGTGTTATTGTCAATAAGTTGGTGCAATAATTCACATTTACCACATTAAATGAATTTAAAGTTTACAATTTAGGTATGTTATCTTAGTTTTCTCATTAATTATTAACATATATTTAGAACTGCATGATGCTGAAACATCCCCTCCCAAATCTAAATGTGGATGAGTACATGTAAAATGTGAGCATGTATGTTGGTAAGTGTACATGTATGTGGTAATTTATGTAATAAGATACTTTATATATGTCAACATTAAACACACATAAATATTTGCAAATATGTTATTAGCGTATATAACTACAAATAATATATGTACTGCTACAACTCACACTATATGAAAATGTGTGTGTGTGAGCAGACACACACACACAGATATACACATATTAATTATCTAATAACACACACACACACACACACACACACACATATATATATGTATATATGTATATAAACATATGCATATATGTATTATATGCATATAATATGAAATTATACAAATACATACATGCATACATACATACATACATACATACATATATATATATATATCTTAATATGCTTTATGATTTTCATCCTATCATATATGTTTATTAATAATATATACGCAACATATCTACATAAATGTTAATTGCTAGTCATATTAACCGTTAGTATATTAGATTTCACATTTGAATTTTAAAATAATAGTTTGACTAATTGAAAAGTTATTTCAATTTAGAACATTACACATAAATGTTAAATTTATTATTAGAATTGAGACCCAATTTTCACTCCTATGATTTTTCAATCTAGTTTCGAATACATTTTGATCTAAAAGTTAATTTGTAATATATAGATTTGAATTCATCGTTTTATGATCAATTTATACAACCAAGTTTAGACAAACTTTAGATTTGATTTTATTATTTTACAATCAAGTTTATGTAAATTTTTTATAATATATACAAACTACACATACACGTACACAAACTATAAATTTGAATTCATTATTTTATAATAAAGTTTACACAAACTTCAGATTTGTAATGCACGTACACACAAAACAAACTGTAGATTTAAATTCATTTTTTGTAATCAATTATAATGCCAAAATCGTAAAGTAATATTAAAGGGAATATATTATTAGTTTAGAGACAAATCACCTAGCTTCTTGTTGTTTGTTAAAATTTCCAAATTGATTCGTTTTCCTTTATAGAGGCCTTATTCTTCCTTGATGTAAAGTTGCAAGATTTTCTTATTAGCAAGCAAACCCTAATGGAGATCCTAGTTTAAAGACAAAGAGTAACGGCTATTGTGGTGGCCAGTTTTTTAATAAATGCCTAACAATGGAGAGCCAATCTAAATGGACACACATCTTATCTATGTGTTCACTAATAAAACCAAGCCACAAATAAATAGAAGAATACATTAATATGTTTTATTTTAATAGAGGTCAACCTATATTGATGGAAAACTAAGTTCTGGCCATGATTTAAAATCATTTTTGACTTGGTTTAGACGATAACAATTATTGAATAACCGATTACGACCATAGATTTTTAACTTCGAGTTGACTTCTAGTCATGGTGGTACTAACCACTTATACCAAAAGAGACGAATCCTTTATTGAAAGGTATTTCGCTCTAAACAATTTGGCATACACCCAAAAGGAGCCGTAGCATGATTGCGATGCCATGAGTCGACCAAAATCAAATCAAAGCCTCATCACTTAAGCTACATAGTATTCTCAAGTCTAAAGACTACTACACATCGTCACACCGAAGTCCTACGTTTTGACATAGATATATTTAACATACATGGGACTCTTAGTTGTGTCATTCTATTATCATCCAACGATTAGAAGTACATAACCCATGAATTGCTCATGGCTGTCATGAATAATTCACTGCCCAAATTTATAGAGGTTTACATACACTGGTCTATAAAGTTGTGTCCCTTTCCCTATGCATATTGACAAGGAACTTTTAAAGTTGAGTATTATTACTTGATCGATTCAATGCTCTTGGTTATGACCAGTTCCCAACCGCAATCAATATAATACTCTACGTAGGGATTTTTTGAACTATACACTCTAATGTTTGTAGTCATTATTTATATCATATATAACAAAAAAATATAATAGAAAATAAAATCATAAAACATACTCTTATTTCGAACAAGATTTTCCATAAAGTTAGATAAATTAACTAACTACATAATTGCTCCTAGGGCATACACTTAACTCATTCAATCTCCCACTTGCTCTTAGAGTCAATTATCGTACTTCATTCTCATTCCTTCAACTGATCATCGTGGAACCTATTAAGAAAGAGAATTTGTGAGTGAATCCATAATATTATTATTTCATATCTAATTTTTCGATTATACTTCTTCGTCATTGATAAACAATTTTATCGTATGGTAATTACAAAGAAGATGTCTCGAAGTTTTATTGAGATGTCGGTTCTGATTGAAATTTATATTGCATCAATATCATCATAATATTTTGTTGGGTTCTCAATGATGGAAACCAAACCTAGCTTTGTTATAGATTTAGGCACATATACTGATGTCAATGTGTCACTACTCATGGAGATGTACCTAGCCAAATTTGCCACAACCTTTCCAACCTAAATCCCATTGTTAAGGGTAAACAAGAATTTACGACTGACTTGATATTTTGATGTCACTTATGAAGTTTGAGTTCAAACAGTCCTTTATAAAGAGTTCGTTATTTCTATAAATAATTCTACTGTATTTTATAAATACTCAAGAGTACTCTTAACTGCAATTTATTGATTTTAGCTGGGATTTGATAATCTCTTACTACACTAAGTGTATAAGCAAATTCAATCTAGTATATAGAATATACGATGCTTCCTATTTCATATGCATAAGGGTTCTGTCTCATATGCTCCACATTAGATATTTTAATTCGGTTTCTATGTACATTTATTAGGACAATCCCATTATCCTCTTATACCAAGTACAAGGGCATCTCTTTCAAATCCTATGTTGAGAACTAAACAACCAAGATTTAATTGATTATAATATGGGTATATCATTACCAATTAGTAGCATGTTGTTTACCAATAATATTAGAAATTTCTTTGTACCTTCTACTTTTATTCTTATAGACACACACTTCCTCTACATTTTTATTAAAACCAAACTATTAAATATTTCATCAAAATACTAGCTCAACCTCTATATGCTTGTTCAATATCATATCTTAATAGGTCCACTTTTAACCGGGTTTTTAACCAGGCATAAGTCAACGGAAATTAGAACATCAAGACAAACGTGAAATAACTTAAAATCTTAAAGAACGCTTAGATGAAGCATAGAGATAACTAAGGAAAATTTCATCAAAAAATAAGCTAAGTATATCAACTCAAACCACCGGATCGATGGGTCATATCCATCCCCTACGTTCTAAGAACAAGCGTTGTCCCAAGACTAGCAATGTTGGAAAGGTCGTAACTATCGAGTCAACAAGGAAAATTGACTCAAAATCGCTTGACCGATGTGTTGCATCAATCCTCATCCTTCTTAGAACAAGCATTGTTCCAAGATCGGCAATATCGAGAAGGTCATAATCGTTAAGTCGACGAGGAAAATCGACTCAAACCACTGGATCGATGGGGAAAAGCAACCCCAACTTTCTAAGAATCGGTGTTGTCATAAGACTGATAACATCGGGAAAGTTTAAACCACTAGATCAATGGGTTGTATCGATCCTTAACCCTTTGAGAAACAGTATTGTCCCAAGACTTGCAAAGTCGGGAAGGTCTAAGCCACCAGAACAATGGGTCTTTTCGATCCCCAACCTTCTAAAAATCGACATGTCCCCAAGAATGCTAATGTCGGAAAGAGAAAACTGCCCTGGTTGATGGTTACATTGACCCTTGCCTTTTGAGAATCAGTGTTCTCCAAGACTGGCAATGTTGAGAAGGCTTAATCCGTTGGATCGACGAGTCCTATCGATCCCCAACCTTGTAAGAATCGGCATTGCATAAAGACCAGCAATATTAATAAGGTCTTAATTATTGGGTCAACGGTCATATCGACCACTCATATTCTAGGAACCGACATTGCTCCGACAATGTCAAGAATCACCCCATAACTGATGGGTCGATGGTCAAATCATCCGCTGCTTTTTTGAGGACCAACGTTGCTTCGGCAACGTTAGGAAGGTCCAAACCAAAGGATTGATTGTCACATCAATCCCCTAATTTTTGAGAACCAACATTTCCCTAGCAATGTTAGAGAGAGAAGCTAAATTTTAGAAAGTTGTTGCTGCTCAAAGACTGGCAGGAGCACACTATCGCTCAAAGATAGGTGATAGTTGGGGAAAGAGACGCCTAGACTTCAAGAATGTGTCGCTGCCAGAGAGATGGTGATGAGGAGACTTGATAACAAAATCTACCTTCTAGAATTTGTTGCTACCCAAAGATTGGCGACAACTAGAATGTTCTCAAAACCAAACCAAGAACCGATCAAATAAATCAGCTTCGACCTTCAGGAATTTGTTGTCGCTTGAAGTCTGGTGACTGCTACAAAGATTGATAGCCTACTTAAGGACCGACTAGATCATTCACTCCTAATTTCCAGGAATGTTCCATCGCCCAAAGAATGGCAGTGCTAACGAGAAACCCTAGAATGGAACCATCAATACATTGGTTTTCATAGGCAGAAGTCGGAGCTTGTTCGAATCTTTGGCCCAACCTTCTTGTAACAACCCGTAAATTTCGTTAATTAAAATTTTCATATTTGTAAGATTTTGGAATTAAATTACAAAGAAATATAATTTTTATAATTGGTAACGAAGAAAATTTTAATAATTAACCTATGAAATATTTCATTGGATGTAATAGACTTAATTATAAAAATTGAATTTAATAAATCCTATTTATTTGGAACCTTGTTTATTGATATGCAAATGTAAATAAAGTTAAAACAAATTGGATATAGATAAATAAATGTAAGCATTTAATAAATTAACTAATGTGGATTTCAATAAATGGTAATTGAGTAAAAGTCAACGTTCTCTAAGAAATCATATTACTTGCTGAAAAGTAATACGTAATTGACTGAGGGTGATTATGAAATAGAAAATTAGTGTATACACCGGATTTTTAACAGTGATTGTTAAGAAATAAACCTATAAAGGCATGTAAAGGAAATAGGTAACAATCTATAAATTATTTATTTTATTTAGTATGATGAATAGGGGTTGGAATTCAAATTTCAATTAAAGGAAAGTAATTAATTGATTATGTAATAAAAACATTGTAACAGTAATTGGAATAAATTAAGAAATATGTTAGTATGAGTTAATTATTAATAACTTGAAAGGAAATCCAACCAATTCAAGTTAAAAGTTACACTTGGTTATAAATATAATATAAGAGAACTAATAAATCTTGAATAAATTTTGGAATAGTTGTAATAAATGTTAATTGAGTAAAACTAGTGTTATGTAAGTAATTACAATATTGGAGTGTAAATAATGAACCTCTAAAAGTGTAATTAAGAGTTAATGACAATATTTATTGTACGTTACTTATTTTATTAGCTTGTTAAGTTAATTTGTAATCAATTTCGATCAATTCGCTAAATTATCGCAGTTAGCGTAGAATAAATTGATAAGTGAGAATGTTGAATTCAATAAGATGTAACCAAGATAAAATTCCATTCATAAGATGATAATTAATGTAAATAAAAGAAATGAAACCAAGATGAAAATTGGAAAATATAAATGTAATGGAATATAGAATAATATTAACTATGTTAGTTGAGTAATAATTGATTGAATATTAAGTTTGGAACCAAATCAAATCAAATTTATTTGGAATTTATTTGCAATTTATTGGATTAATTGCAGCTGACCTTTGAACACTGTATTTACTGAAATAATTGACATTAAATTGATATGTGAATTTGCTTTTAGTTATTATAGATATCAAAGAGATTAATTGCAATTAAATGGAGATGAAATTGAAGTTATTTATGTAATGAGTATGAATCTAATGTTAATTTTACTTATAAAATTGACAATTGATATTTGATGAAAAAAATAAAATTTAAGTTGTGTCAATTAATTGGAATTTGTGTATAATAATAAGGTTAATTGAAATTTAATGAATTCAAACACCTAAATATTATGTTATTAGAAATTTAAAATGGAATCTAAGAATATTTGTATAATAGATTTTGAATCAAATGTTGAGTTCATCAGGTGAAATATTGAAGTGAATAATATGAATGAAGATTTAACTTATATTTTCTAAATTTAATGAAATTGGAAATTAATACGGGAATTGATAGATTATCGACTTTTAATTTACATCTAAACTTGTTAAATTTTGTAAATGATTTAGAAATATAAGAGTGATGATTTTCAAATTTTAAGATTGGAATTTTAAAGATTGGATTCAATCTAGACAAAATTTTAATTTATTTAATTAATATAAAAATAGTCATTTTGGTCACGGACTCAGATTTCAACGAAACCAGTTTCATCGGATCCGTAACAGTAAATTATTGCAGGGTTTCAAGTTTTGTAGCGATCGGACTTGTCGTTTGATCGTACGAACGCGAAACGCCTTGAAATCGATTTAATTGAAATCAATTTGAAATTATTGATTTCAGCATAACTTCTTCATACAAGGGAATTTGGGTGTGAAACTTTTTCCATCGCGTTTAGAATATTTTAAAACACCTATTTCAATATATGGGTTCACCCAATTTCGTTCCGGGGTCGAAACGGGCTTTTTGGGCCAATTATCGTTCAGCACGTTTGTTTATTAAATCCATCTACTCTATCTCTAACCTACCTATATAAACCCAGCTAAAAACCCTATTCTCCATCCATTCTCATTTGTTTGTGTATACAAATCACACAGTTCCTCCTCATCTTCCAATGGCTGCAAACATTAGATCCAAATACAATTCAAAAATCAAATCCAAAGCCTAAAATTTAAGTCCTCAGAAAAATTCCAAAAAATATATATGTTGTAGATCTCATCGATACAAATCTACTTTAATTTTTCGTTTCTATAAATGATGCCCGAATCAACGGCCAAATTCGGTCAAAGTTTGGAATTTTTGAAACCCTAGGCGAATTGGGGTCTTTTTATTCGAGCCATAATCGATGTAATTGGGTTGTGGGTTTTGGAGAGATTTTCACGCGGAGTTGACTGGTGGTGGTATTGAGGGCTACGTCCACCTGTGGCTCTCGGAAATCGTGGTTAGGGTTTCGAAAAAAACCTACATAATTCGGCGGCGGCCATGACTGGGGAGGCGTAGGAGGACGACGTAAGCAGCAGTGGCTCATTCGAGCATGGCGACGGAGGGGGTGACAGCCCAAGGTGGCGGCGCGCGTGTCAAGTACGAGGGCTGTAAAATTTCACGACCGGGTTTTGGGTTCCTGGGCGTTGTGCGTGAGAAAGAGGAAGATGCCTCTGTATTTGATGATGTGGCATATTAATTTGGGTTTGTTTACTTTTAGTTAATTTAATTTTCGATTTCAAACGTTTTATTCGAATAACTTTTGCATACGATATCCGTTTTACGCGCGGTTTCTTTTGTTAGGATCGTATTGAAATTCCGGACCCGATGACGCTGGTTTGGATGAATTCTAAAACGGTCAAATTTTTGGGTTTAAGTTGAATATTTATTCAATTTAAATTCAAAAGGTGAGTGTTTTATCCCACTCACAACTTCTAAAATTTCTTATGTTCGTTAAATTGATTTAGGATATGAGTAAAAATTTATTTATGACTGTATGGCATGTTTTATTCATCATCTCAGTTAAATCGCATTTATTTAGTTTAACCGTTAATTAATTTTTTTTGCATATAAATTGATAGTTATAATTTATTTATTTGCATATAAACTACTAGTTAAACAGTTATTAAATTTGTTATTGAATATAAACTGTTGGTTAATACCTTTTATTTATTACCTGTTATACTTTATATGCTCTATATTAATGCTTGTTTAAATTAGATAATGATTGGAAAAAATGGTTGATGATTGATATTTGGATGAATGAATGCTATTTTTCTTATTTTGTATAAACTGAAAGTTATTATGCATTTTCATCTCATTCGGGATTGCGGTTTGAAATGATATACAACCGCATTTTTATTTTTTTAAATTGCGGATTGAAATGATAAATATCCGTATCACTTGACCATAGGATAGAAAATCATATACAGGCACCGCGGTATATATATGTATATAATTATTATTTTTGAAATGATTTTATGGTTTGGATAGGATACGGTTTAATAAATATTAAATTTTGATCTTATATAAAATCTTATTTTATATACATACATAGTTAAATTATTGAATTTAAGCTATGAAATTGTTAAATAAAATAAATAAGTTGAATAATGGAGTTGAATGATTTAAATCAATTAAGATAGGAAGGTAAAATTTGAAATTAATTTGAATGGAACTTATTTTAAAAAATTCACTCCATAAGTTAATGTAGAACTTATCAAAGCTTGGAAATTTAAAAAAAAAGGTATGATATTTATAACTGAATTTTTATTCAAGATAAATTAAATGAATATTTCTAGTACAATTAAATTGAAGGAAATAGTAAATTGTTAGAAATTTGAGTTTTATTTTATGGATTTATTTTGTGACTGTTCAAAACTAAATAATAGGATAGTAAATCGTTGAATATAAATTCCAACCTTAGTTTTGAAATTATTAAATACTCGAAGTTTGAATATATTGAAATTGAAGTGTTTTATTGAAACTAAAGGTGAATCTAAATTTATGGGGTTTAGACCTAAAATTTTAAATGGATAAATTGTGAAGTTGCTGAAATATTTTATAGAGTAATATAAAATCAACTATTTTATTCCATATACCGTTTGAATAACCAAACCATTCAAGTTTTAGAAGTTATGGTTTAAAGCTATGAATTTTCGAAGTATTATGGTTTGAAAGTTATAATTCAATATTTGGTTTCCAATTATTATAAATTTTAAAGCAATATGATTTTGGAAAAGAAATATATTTGAAATAGAATGATATTATATTTTTTTGGGTTTTTGTAATAATAATATCAAACGAGTTTGTTTTGAAATGGAAAGGATATCGCATTTATATGGTTTTGAAACAGATATTTTATTCTGGTTTTGAAAGTATAATTATTTTTAAATGACCGCGGTGTTATAATAACGTTTGGTTGTTGAAGAGACCGGGATCGGAAGTTGTCATACTCTCTGCCAACTCCGAAAACCACTTTAACAACCGTGTACGCGGTGGAGATTCCAGAGTGAAGTAGGATGTTGGCGGCGTTTCCTGTAAGGTAAATACGTGGACCAAACTCCCGTAAGTTGGCATAAGGTGGCTAAAACAGGAGCGATTGATAATAAGGTAGCACCTTTGATCGGACACATCCCTTCGATATTATACTTTGACTTTTGGATTGATTCGGTGGCCACTTTTGATTTTATTTGAGGGTGTGGCTCGAGGTGGGGGGTAGCTGCGCGCTACGCGTTAACACCGACCCGGAAGCGTAATTGGCATATCTACCCTGGCATTGCCTAGTTGTGCCGTCTCACCTACCCTATCGCGCCTTGTACGAGTTTGGATTTCTCCCGTAGCCCGTGTGGTATCCTCTGGTGGTTTCCCGATCAGGAGGGACTATGATATTGGATAGACTACTGGGACTATTATTGTATTAAGGGGGAGATTGGGTAACTCCTTAACGCTATTTAAAAGTAAGTTTATTTTACAATTAGACACTATTATAATGGTGAAATATACTACATAGTAAATAGTTTAACGGATCCTTAAGAGATATGAATCCCGAGCATCTTTAAGTTACTGCACTCATATTTATCCCTGTTGATTTAACTTACATAAGATCTTTTAGTTCTGACTCGAGTGTTTTGTCTTTTCAATTCGCTCGGGTCAGTCCGAGCGTTTCAGGATTTGAAGATTTTTTCCTAGAGGACGAAGACGAAGATTTGTAGTATTACTATCTACTATATTATTCCACTACACATTTAATTCCGCTGCATTGGTATTTATTGGTATGTGAACTCTGATATTTATTGTATGAAGAAGAATCAAATGTCTTGTAAACAGTTTTATGAACTGTATATTTATTATTATATTTTATCCTTCCGCTGTGATATTCTGTTTAGTGTTTATTTTCTTCTCTGTTTTTCTTATTTACCCCATATCAATCCGCCCTTCCATATTGTTTGAATTGGCACGTGTGTCGATTTAAAGCGTGCGAAAAGGCGGGATGTTACAACGTGGTATCAAAGCTTTGGTTTAGCGATAAACCTTAGCTTGTGGGGTTTGACTCTTTATTAATAGGGCAGTATACCCTATGGGAGTCGCTGAAAGTATGTATATATGAGAAAGCGTATTTGTTACTGTTATAAAAAGGTTTTAATATTGTGTTAATCTGTTCCTTTTGTATTTATAAATTCTGGTTGGTGCATGGGACGCTGTGACATCAATAGGGATTTCTAAACACTTAATAGGACAGACCGACATAATATTTGTTTTATATAGGTGAATGAAATTATTTTGCCTATTATATTTTCTATATGTAAAATAATTTTTTTTCAAATGATATCTATATTTGGCTGAAATAGATTGGTTGTTAGGTAATAAAATGTATAAAAATAATAGAAATAAGATTGATAAATAAAATAAATGAAATTTGGAAATTTTGAACTTAAGTTCCGGGGTTTCGAAATTTCTTTCGAATAAATTTTGGAATATAATAATATTGTTTATAAGTATTTTCTAACATAAATATTTCAATATAATTCGGAAGAATTGTTTTAAAGAAGATTTTGAAAAATAAGTTTTGTACTTTCCTCTCTATCGCTGGAAAATAATTTCGGTGGCGGCGGCCGCGTCATCGACTTTCCTTTTTGAGTTTCGAAGGGGAAGGCCACTGTAGTAGTTTTACTGCAGATTTATTTTTGATAAAAAAATATATAATTTTTTTGAATTGTTTTAAATAAATTAGAGATATAGTATAAGTTGTAAGAATATATTTATCTATTGTTTTAAAATAAATTGAAAATTTAACCCGGTATTAAATTTTAAATTTCCATTAATTAATTGTTTCAATTATTGTGGTGGAATGAAAGGTAAGTAATTAATAATTGAAACCTCTAATTTAGGTAAGAGATTTAAGGCTAAGTTATAAAGGAAATGAAAAGGAAGTTGAAACTGTAACTTATAAGAAAAAGGTAAAAATTTATTGAACAGTGAATTAATTAAAGGAAATGGAACAAACTTGTATAACTTTCAAATTACACCCTTAAATAACATATATATAACTTACCAAATATTAAAGGTTGAAATGTTTAGTAAGAGATTGTAATAGAATATTATACAAGTAGAAATTTGAAATAATGAAGTATTCAATGAAATTGCTGTTAAATGAGATTTTAATGTTATAAACTTAAGTTATAATTGAAATTTTACCAAGTAAATATAATTAAAGGTAAGTATGACAAATAGATAATTATAAACTTAAGTAATTTAAGTGTAAATAAATGAGGGCATGCAATAATAAATGAATGAATAATTATAGTGGAAAAAGGGGGAAACTGGCATGACCTGAGTTAATGGGATTCAATAATTGTAAGTAATAAGTAAAAATAAATGAAGCAAACATTTAATGAGTAAATGTAAATTAAAAAAGATAAATCACTATATAAATAAAAAGAAAACCAAACAACAAAGGTATGAAATGAAATTAATAATAAGTTAAATTGATTGTTGTTGGATTTGTTGTTGTTTAGTTGATGGTTGTTTGGGCAAGTATACTTTAAATTTGGATTTGGGTGAATGAATAATCTATTTAGTTTTATCTAAGACTGTTGAGTAAATGATGCGCTAGTACTTTATTCTTCATTCCGTACAATTTAAAAGTTTTGAACCCGAACAACTATTGTTTGTTTGATTGAATGGTTGTCTTGTAATTGTTGTGTATGCTGTTTGTTAAAATTGATGGTTGTTGTATTGATTTGTTGTTAATGATTGAAACCACTTAAATATTTCACTTTACATAAACTGTTAACCCTTTGGATTTTATAAGTGAAATGCAGGTTATGGAAGCAATTGCTACTGCTTTTGGTTCCATAAATTAAGTGTAAATTGCCCGACAAATAAGTACGTTTCGGATTATAGTTTATAGCGCTATTTTATATATTTTCCCGTGTTGGGATATAATATTTTGGATAATATATGTAACACAATTGTTATATTTTGATATTATATTTTCTCCCGAGCCTCTCCATACAAGGGAGACTCTGCCAAAAAATTTCGTAAAATTTTGGACCTAGAAAAATTTGAAAATGTTTTACAAACTTTAATAATTTATGTATAAAAGATTTAAATGGGTAAATTGGTATATTTTATTTTAAATTATTTTATTTTGTAAACTTATTTGTTTATAAATTTAATATTTAAGAAAGATATATTGATCTGTCATTTCTTCATTTCCCTTCTTTTCCTTTTCGAGGACGAAAAGTTTTGAGTGGGGGAGATTGTAACGACCCGTAAATTTCGTTAATTAAATTTGTCATATTTGTAAGATTTTGGAATTAAATTATAAAGAAATATAATTGTTATAATTGGTAACGAAGAAAATGTTAATAATCAATCTATGAAATATTTCATTGGTTGTAATAGACTTAAATACAAAAATTGAATTTAATAAATCCTATTTATTTGGAACCTTGTTTATTGATATGCAAATGTAAATAAAGTTAAAACAAATTGGATATAGAGAAATAAAATTAAGCATTTAATAAATTAACTAATGTGGATTTCAGTAAATGGTAATTGAATAAAAGTCAACGTTCTCTAAGAAATCATATTACTTGCTAAAAAGTAGAACGTAATTGATTGATGGTGATTATGAAATATAAAATTTGTGTATACACGGGATTTTTAACGGTGATTTTTAAGAAATAAACCCTTAAAGGCATGTAAAGGAAATAGGTAACAATCTATATGTTATTTATTTTATTTAGTACGATGAATAAGGGTTGGAATTCAAATTTCAATTAAAGAAAAATAATTAATTGATTATGTAATAAAAACATTGTAACGGTAATTGGAATAAATTAAGAAATATGTTAGTTAGAGTTAATTATTAATACCTTGAAAGGAAATCCAACCAATTCACGTTAAAAGTTATACTTGGTTATAAATATAATATAAGAGAACTAATAAATCTTGAATAAATTTTGGAATAGTTGTAATAAATGTTAATTGAGTAAAACCAGTGTTATGTAAGTAATTACAATATTGGGGTGTAAATAATGAACCTCTGAAAGTGTAATTAAGAGTTAATGACAATATTTATTGTACGTTACTTATTTTATTAGGTTGTTAGGCTAATTTGTAATCAATTTCGATCAATTCGCTAAATTATCGCAGTTAGCGTAGAATAAATTGATAAGTGACAATGTTGAATTCAATAAGATGTAACCAAGGTAAAATTCCATTCATAAGATGATAATTAATGTAAATAAAAGAAATGAAACCAAGATGAAAATTGGAAAATATAAATGTAATGGAATATAGAATAATATTAACTATGTTAGTTGAGTAATAATTAATTGAATATTAAGTTTGGAACCAAATAGAATCAAATTTATTTGGAATTTATTTGCAACTATTTGGATTAATTGCAGCTGACCTTTGAACACTGTATTTACTGAAATAATTGACACTAAATTGATATGTGAATTTGCTTTTAGTTATTATAGATATCAAAGAGATTAATTGCAATTAAATGGAGATGAAATTGTAGTTATTTATGTAATGAGTATGAATCTAATGTTAATTTTACTTATAAAATTGACAATTGATATTTGATGAAAAGAATAAGATTTAAGTTGTATCAATAAATTGGAATTTGTGTATAATAATAAGGTTAATTGAAATTTAATGAAATGAAACACCTAAATATTATGTTATTAGAAATTTAAAATGGAATCTAAGAATATTTGTATAATAGATTTTGAATCAAATGTTGAGTTCATCTGGTGAAATATTGAAGTGAATAATATGAATGAAGATTTAACTTATATTTTCTAAATTTAATGAAATTGGAATTAATACGGGAATTGATAGATTATCGACTTTTAATTTACATCTAAACTTGTTAAATTTTGTAAATGATTTAGAAATATAAGAGTGATGAAATTTTCAAATTTTAAGATTGGAATTTTAAAGATTGGATTCAATTTAGTCAAAATTTTAATTTATTTAATTAATATAAAAATAGCCATTTTGGTCACGGACTCGGATTTCGACGAACACAGTTTCATCGGATCCGTAACAGTAAATTATTGTAGGGTTTCAAGTTTTGTAGCGATCGGACTTGTCGTTTGATCGTACGAACGCGAAACGCCTTGAAATCGATTTAATTGAAATCAATTTGAAATTATTGATTTCAGCATAACTTCTTCATACGAGGGAATTTGGACGTGAAATTTTTTCCATCGCGTTCATAATATTTTAAAACACCTATTTCGATATATGGGTTCACCCAATTTCGTTACGGGGTCGAAACGAGCTTTTTGGGCCAATTATCGTTCAACACGTTTGTTTATCAGATCCATCTACTCTATCTCTAACCTACATATATAAACCCAGCTAAAAATCCTAGTCTCCATCTATTCTCATTTGTTTGTGTATAAAAATCACATAGTTCCTCCTCTTCTTCCAATGGCTCCAAACATTAGATCCAAATACAATTCAAAAATCAAATCCATAAGCCTAAAATTTAAGTCCTAGGAGAAATTCCAAAAAAATATATGTTGTAGATCTCATCGATACAAATCTACATTAATTTTTCGTTTCTGTAAATGATGCCCGAATCAATGGTAAAATTCGGTCAAAGTATGGAATTTCCGAAATCCTAGGCGAATTGGGGTCTTTTAATTCGAGCCATAATCGATGTAATTGGGTTGTGGGTTTTGGAGAGATTTTCACGCGGAGTTGACTGGTGGTGGTATTGAGGGCTATCTCCACCCGTGGCGGCCAGAAATCGTGGTTAGGGTTTCGAAAAAAACCTACATAATTCGGCGGCGGCCATGACCGGGGAGGCATAGGAGGACGACGTAGGCAGCAGTGGCTCATTCGAGCATGGCGGCGGATTGGGCGACAGCCCAAGGTGGCGGCGCGCGTGTCAAGTACGCGGGCGATAAAGTTTCACGACCAGGTTTTGGGTTCCTAGGCGTCGTGCGTGAAAAAGAGGAAGATGCCTCTGTACTTGATGACGTGGCATATTAATTTGGGTTCGTTTACTTTTAGTTAGTTTAATTTATGATTTCAAACATTTTATTCGAATAACTTTTGCATACGATATCTGTTTTACACGCGGTTTCTTTTGTTAGGATCGTATTGAAATTTCGGACCTGATGACGCTAGTTTGGACGAATTCTGAGACGGTCAAATTTTTGGGTTTAAGTTGAATATTTATTCAATTTAAATTCAAAAGGTGAATGTTTAACCCACTCACAACTTCTAAAATTTGTTATGTTCGTTAAATTGATTTAGGATATGAGTAGAAATTTATTTATGACTGTTTGGCATATTTTATTCATCATCTCAGTTAAATCACATTTATTTAGTTTAACTGTTAATTAATTTTATTTTTGCAGATAAATTGACAGTTATAATTTATTTATTTGCATATAAACTACTAGTTAAACAGTTATTAAATTTATTATTGAATATAAACTGTTGGTTAATACCTTTTATTTATTACATGTTATATTTTATATGCTCTATATTGATGCTTGTTTAAATTAGATAATGATTGAAAAAAATGGTTGATGATTGATATTTGGATGAATGGATGCTATTTTTTTGATTTTGTTTAAACTGCAAGTTATTGTGCATTTTCATCTCATTCGGGATTGCGGTTTGAAATGATATACAACCGTATTTTTATTTTTTTAAATTGCAGATTGAAATGATAAATATCCGTATCATTTGACCATAGGATAGAAAATTATATACAAGCACCGCGGTATATATATATATAAATATATTTTTTGAAATGATTTTATGGTTTGGATAGGATATGGTTTAATAAATATTAAATTTTGATCTTATATAAAATCTTATTTTATATACATACATAGTTAAATTATTGAATTTAAGCTATGAAATTGTTAAATAAAATAAATAAGTTGAATAATGGAGTTGAATGATTTAAATCAATTAAGATTGGAAGGTAAAATTTGAAATTTATTTGAATGGAACTTATTTAAAAAACTTCACTTCATAAGTTGATGTAGAACTTATCAAAGCTTGGAATTTTAAAAAAAAGGTATGACATTTATAACTGAATTTTATTCAAGATAAATTAAATGAATATTTCTAGTATAATTAAATTGAATAAGTTGTTAGAAATTTGAGTTTTATTTTATGGATTTATTTTGTGACTGTTCAAAACTAAATAATAGGATAATAAATTGTTGAATATAAATTCCAACCTTAGTTTTGAAATTATTAAATACTCGAAGTTTGAATATATTGAAATCGAAGTGTTTTATTGAAACTAAAGGTGAATCTAAATTTATGGGGTTTAGACCTAAAATTTTAAATGGATAAATTGTGAAGTTGCTGAAATTATTTTATAGAGTAATATAAAATCAACTATTTTATTCTATATACCGTTTGAATATCCAAACCATCCAAGTTTAGAAGTTATGGTTTAAAGCTATGAATTTTCGAAGTATTATGGTTTGAAAGTTATAATTCAATGTTTGGTTTCCAATTATTATAAATTTTAAAGCAATATGATTTTGGAAAAGAAATATATTTGAAATAGAATGATATTATATTTATTTGGGTTTTCGTAAAAATAATATCAAACGAGTTTGTTTTGAAATGGAAAGGACATCGTATTTATATGGTTTTGAAATAGATATTTCATTCTGGTTTTGAAAGTATAATTATTTTTAAATGACCGCGGTGTTATAATAACGTTTGGTTGTTGAAGAGATCGGGATCAGAAGTTGTCACACTCTCTACCAACTCCGAAAACCATTTTAACAACCGTGTACGCGGTGGAGATTCCAGAATGAAGTAGGTTGGTGGCGGCGTTTCCTGTAAGGTAAATACGTGGACCCAACTCCCATGAGTTGGCATAAGGTGGCTAAAACAGGAGCGATTGACGGGTTAATAAGGTAGCACCTTTGATCGGACACATCCCTTCGATATTATACTTTGACTTTTGGATTGATTCGGTGGCCACTTTTGATTTTATTTGGGGGTGTGGCTTGAGGTGGGCGGTAGCTGCGCGCTACGCGTTACCACCGACCCGGAAGCGTAATTGTTATATCTACCCTAGCATTACCTTGTTGTGCCGTGTCACCTACCCTATCGCGCCTTATACGAGTTTGGATTTCTCCCGTAGCCCGTGTGGTATCCTCTGGTGGCTTCCCGATCGGAAGGGACTATGATATTGGATGGACTACTGGGACTATTATTGTGTTAAGGGGGAGATTGGGTAACTCCTTAACGCTATTTAAAAGTAAGTTTATTTCACAATTAGACACTATTATAATAGCGAAATATACTACATAGTAAATAATTTAACGGATCCTTAAGAGATGTGAATCCCGAGCATCTTTTAAGTTACTGCACTTATATTTATCCCTGTTGATTTAACTTACATAAGATCTTTGAGTTCTGACTCGAGTGTATTGTCTTTTCAATTCGCTCGGGTCAGTCCGAGCGTTTCAGGATTTGAAGATTTTATTCTAGAGGACGAAGACGAAGATTTGTGGTATTACTATCTACTATATTATTCCACTACACTATTTTATTCCGCTGCATTGGTATTTATTGGTATGTGAACTCTGATATTTATTGTATGAAGAAGAATCAAATGTTCTGTAAACAGTTTTATGAACTGTATATTTATTATTATATTTTATCCTTCCGCTGTGAGATTCTGTTTAGTTTTTTTTCTCTTCTTTGTTTTTCTTATTTACCCCATATCAATCCGCCCTTCCGTATTGTTTGAATTGGCACGTGTGTCGATTTAAAGCGTGCGAAAAGGCGGGATGTTACACTTCTATAATCTAATACTTCCCAATGATTAGCAACATCATGAAGGTATCATCTTATAATGTTTAAAAGCCTAGCATCACCTATAGATAGGCGATTTTGAGACTGCGTAATCGTATGATCTTTAGAAATCGAATGTTGCCCAAAGACTGGCGACATCAAGAAGAAGTATTCGCTTTTGAGCGGATTAAATTATTCGACTCCAACCTATAAATATCACCTATTTATCGGAGATAGGAAATAATAAGGATGAATCTTTAGAATAGAATCACCAATGTGTTAGTTTCTGGAGATATAAACTGGTGCATGAGCTGATTTCCAACCTCAAACTTCAAGAACTCAATTGTTGCCCAAAGATAGATAGCATCAAAAAATGAATGCTTGAAATCAAGCAATTAAATAGCTGATTCTTGGAGTTAGGGAGTAGTATGAAAACTAGATTTTGGAGATTGCAATGGGAGTGGAATCATGAATGATTCCCACAACGGACTATTTTTTCAAAGGAATTCACCTAAGAAAGGTAAACAAAAAGACCTCGATACCAAGAGGAACCACTTCGTACCGAAAGGCCCAAAATTGAACCATTGGCATGCTAGTTTGAAAATATAGAAACTAGTACACGACTGGAGTGTTGTTCATAATCATTGGAAATTATATTGTTCCCTGGAAACAGGAAACTTCAAGGAAGGATAATCGAAATTGAATAACTCATGCGCTAGTTTCCAGATACTGAAACTAGTGCCCGACAAGATCCCAGCAATAACATTAGCAACCAAGCAAGATATGCTTGGTCAAGGATAACCGAGGATAGTCATATTATTGGAACTTCCCGATCCAAGACTTTGTTACGGAATTGCAATCGGATTGGAGGCAATCGAATAATTTTCCCTGCATGTTTAACTCACACAATCGCCCAAACTTACAATGGAGAGACTCTGCAAACAAGATTCATTTCATGACAAAAACACATGAATAAGGAGTAAATATTGCACATAATGTTCCTCGGTAGTAGGAAGAAAGGTAGAACTTAAATTTTGTGCAATGAAAGTCGGCAAGGGAAATAGACCAGAATCATTAAGGACCTGCTGTTGCCCGAAGATAGGTGACATCGGGAAGGTATAAATTCATAGGGTTGATCGGATAGTTCGAATCCATCATGCATGAATCGATTATTGCCCAAAAGTAGGTAATGTCAAGAAGGATACTCAAAATTGAACAACCAGCATGCTAATTTCCAAACAAATGCATGATTGAACTCCCGCAACAATGCTAATGGCTAAGCTGGACATGCTTGGTCGTGAATAAGAAGATTAATTATGGAGAGTCTAAGGCAGGTATCCTTGGAATTTCTCGATCTAGGATCAGGATAGGGAAAACACATTAAGATAGGGGAAATTGGAGAATTCTCCCAACAACATTTAGCCATTGTTAGTGCCTAGAGATAGTTAATTTGAAAGAAGATAGGCTGGGTCAATAGGATTTAGTTCACATCAATATAATACAAAGAGGGGATGAACATCCCTATTGCTGCTCCAAGCCAGCAAGGAGTGGCACAAAACTGGGATTCTTCATGATCAATAGTTGGTCGAAAGGAACATGACCTATTTAAAGTGAAAAAAGAGCACATACTATATGACCAAAAGGAAGACTGATAAGCCAACAAGCTTTGGGAGATCCCTACTTGCTCTTCCCTCTTCGTCTAGGACTTTTGATGCTATGTAGTTATTTAGAAGAGGAGGTGGATTTAAGAACAACTCTATTGGAACAATTATGCCTTGTAATTCGGTCGTGGTCAATCGCCCCGGCGCAACTGGAATAAAAGGCAAAGCCTAAGCTGTGAAGGATCCCACTTCAAGAGGAGTAGATGAGCCATCATCGGGCTTGAAGCACGGTGATCGATGAGTCACTCTAAATAAGAAAATTGACGTTCAACATGATCATGTATGTTTTATTTTAAAAATTAAAACTCGTGTGACCAACGCTCGAAGTCCAAAGGATATTGACGTATGTTGACCAATTGGATTCCAAGCATTAACCGGGGCAGGTGGAAATGTTATTACATGTAGTATGAGTCCCGTGTCCTACACACCATGAATAAACCATCCTTTATAAAAAGCTCGCTCATACTAGAAAAAAGAGCCACACAACACAATGGATTCGTGCATCGAATCTTATGAGTAATCGATGAACAATCGATAACGTTACTATTGTCCGGAGTGACACAGAAACTTTTCTTTTCAGGAACATGGGAAATGACGCAAAAGGAAAAGCATAGAAATAGAATCATTCAACACGATCGTTGCTGAAGCGAACCGTCTTATTGGAATGCAAGCGGCAATATAAGAATAAGTGTGCGTTTGTAGGAATTAGCTGAAGACAAAGAGTTAGATGTGTCTACAAAGTGGCATGAATATGAGCTAAGACAAGCTTGAGATCGATCACAGGTCAAACATAACTCAAACATCAACTATCTCCACTAAGAAGCATCGGTTGCACTGCCACCATCATCACCATCACCGTAGCAATCACCACTCCTTTGACCTTAAATGGATTTCAATCGATGGCTAGTAGAAATCAAGGGCAAGAAGCTCTTACAATGAATTAAAGGATTCGACACTAGAAGGTCCCAAAGACAAAGCACTCGGTGGCAATTGAAAAGAAAAAATGAAAACAATACACAACAAAGAGAGAGCATGCTTGTTTAAGGCATGGAACAATCTCCGGAACGTAGGTCTTGTCCTTAGCACAAAAAATGAAGAATGAATTCCAACTATTCAAAATGGTTGATGGATTACTCACTGAACAAAAGAAATGCTTCGAAGTAGTTTCTAAACGATCAACCAGAATTTATAGGATAACAGTTCAGGACTTATCTCGATCTAGAGCACGTTTTGTTTTCAACAAAAGCATACTCTACGGGGAAGTTTTAATCAGGAAGAAGTCAACAGAAGTTAGAATAACAAGACGAACATGAAACAACTTGAAATCTTCAAGACATACTTAGATGAAGATAGAGACAAGTCGAGAAAATTTCAACCATACATAAGCTAAGTAAATAACTTGGCGCCGAGTTATTTAACTCAGCGTCGAGTCATTTTATCCCTTCCTTATGCCTCTCCAACTTCATTCGACCTATTATCTACCTTTTCCATTAGTAACCAGGTGTTTTTCCATAGTTTAGATGACCTACTTCAAGCATTGAAGAGATGACACCTGACATAACTGGATAACTCAAGTGATGAAGGAACGATCATTAGAATCGATCAATAATCGATGAAAACAACATGGAACATCAATTTGGACTAAGGATGGAAGACCAAAAAGTTGGAGTGATTTCCACTTAATAAAATAAGTTGGCACCGAGTCAAATGACTCTGTACCGGGTTGTTGATTTTATTCGGTTGCCTTCGAATTTTGAGCTTCGACTGACATTTGGACTCTTCTACAAGTAGGGTTATGACCCATGACACTTGTTTCCCTATAAATGCATGCCATAGTGCAACCAAAAGGTGATCTTCCTCCTGCCCTTTCTTCTTCATTCTAGATGTGGAACTCCATTGCTCCTCATCATCTTACTCCATCACAATAACCACAAAGGCAGCTACTCTTGGCAGTTCTAGGCCTTAACTTGCCATCTTCTTGTACTTGTGACTCTAATTCTTTGTAATCTCATAAAAATTCTCTCAGAACCATAATCAGTAAAACTATAAAGTGGACGCATGCATAGACCGCCGAACACTATAGAAATCTTGTGCATCTCTGTTATTTTTCTTTCATTTCAACTGTTTTCTACTAGATCTAGGTCCTACAGTCATTACAACTCAATCTTGGATGTTGATCCATTTTTGGTGTTAACATCCACCTTCCACAGCTTTATTATCGTTCCCACTAGTTTCATGACATTTTGGCAATGATGTGCAAATAATCTCCTCTTAGTCATTATTTGGAAGTGCTGTTTCATCGACAATCCACAGATAGTATTAGTCAGAATGAATGATGCCTCTTTTGTATTATACTTATATATAAAACCTTTGAAATTTTTTTATCTTTATATATGTATACTTTCTAGAAACCCATTTTGAAAACCTTTTAGAAAACTCTTTTCTTTCAATATATTCAAGTGCGTTCTCCCAATACACACCTAGCTCATAAGGAATCTTAAACATATGCTCTAATACCAAATATGACAAATTGGAACTCCTGACACATCGATTAAACGCCTAAGGTGACTTTCGAACTCATGTGGAGTTAAGAAGTAACAACTATCCGATTACTGAAGCATTACAGGGACTGAGGACATAAGGAAAAAATTTAAGACATTCCTCACTTTCAGATCTCAAAGCGGAAGGCAAAAAAATATAAATGCAGAAAATAATTATGTCAGGAAATATCCTAGAAAACACATTCTTAAAATAAACATAGTCTAAATCCAGAGTTTACAAAATAACAATCATGTAGTCTGACAAATAATAAGTACGATAAATAGTTACATGGAGAGTGATGAAAAGTAAAAAAGTAATGCTGATGCCAAACTCACCTCTCTACGTACTAGATCTAGGCCAATCACTTAGTGGCATGCCTTCCTGTAGTGTGGAAAAAAGGAAAGGAGTGGGTCAGACAAAAATCTGGTGATTGAGTTATACCGTTAATATATGGTGATCACATACAATTGATTTCATTTATAATCTATGTGACATGGTTTGTCCTACTTATGTCTTGCGAACTACTTTCTAAGATTAGTTTTATTAACTAAAGTAATATAATTCTAAATAAACCTACACCAAACATCCTATGAAGGTTTACACTTAGATCCTAACAAATAATCGAACCTCAAAACAACTATGGATCAGCTAATAACCTTTGTAACTATTCTTTATATAGGTTCGCATATAGTATCATCCTTGGGACTATGTTCCCAATCTATGACCGTATGCACCATACTTATGGATTGAGAGGAGTCCGTAGTGCCGACTCGCCCAAAGACGTCTTAGGGTCTATTGCATTCATGTGTAAGCTCAATGGTAACACTACCACTTATTGCACCGCGTTAGGCATCCAAAGCAGTGTCACGTGTCCATTGAGTAACCTCCCATTAATGCTGGATTGCACTGCACCAGGCATCCACCAATGGTGTCATGCATACACTAAGGAACCTCCTATTAGTGTTATGTGCTTAACACACCTTAGCGAGTGAATTGCCTTATATCACATGTCAAATTCGCTGAATGGATAATGTCTAGGCCTATTTGCCAGTGTATGCATCCATCTATTTCTGTAACATTCAAGAGTTGAAAATTTAGGGAATAATTTTCCAACTACTATTATATATATATATATATATATATAATTTTATAACCTGGCCCTTAGGTCGATGTTCAATCTGCACTTGAAAATTGAAAACCGGTCAACCACCTATTACTGAAGCGGTTGACCAACTACAGTAAACTTGTCGATCGGTCGATGTTAATTATTATTAATTGTTAATTTAAATAATTGTTTTTGTTAATTAATTACTGTATTACTGTTCTTATTCCTTCCTATACAATTTCAACAGTATACCTTATTTTATTTAATCTACAATTCCACGATATCGGGAATGGTTTTAATATATCGATATTTCAAGTTTATTTAGGGTAAAATTAATGTCAACGAGATAAAGTTACATATGTATATCGAATTACAAATTCAAGATTAGAGGTGAAGTAAAAAAGCACATATGATTCAGATTTTTATCAAATACCCAACTAATTGCAACTTCTTCTTTAACAATATCACAAACTAAGACGAAAATCTTATATATATATATTCTATTATGTGTAAATCATCATATTATTAACCAACCCACTCACCTCTAGTAAGCCATTCCCTGATTTATTTACCGAGAACAACACCCACTTGATTCGTCAATCTCTCCTTTTCATTCTCCCTTTAGATTATCTTTCTCTTCTTTGTAATCTTTGATTTTCAATTTGTGAACTTTTCTCTTGGAGAAAATTGATTTGGACAGAAATAGAGAGTTGACTATAGGGAGAGACATAGTTTTGGTACGTTCTGAATTAGATTAGGTTTCTCGGTATTAGGTTAGGGTTCTATTTATACGGGTATCAACCAACATCAGCTGTTTGATCAAAAATTAAAAAATCCAGCCTGTTTGGCTTAGGCAAACCGTAGCCGATTTCGTTCGATAGGTCGACTCCTTGGTCGTGGGCATTCGACCGCTAAGGATCGAGCGGTGCAAACCAGGGGGTTTGCTGGTGGAGCTTTCCCTTTTAAAATATTTCTTTCCTAATTAAATAAATTATTTTCAGTTCCAAATTTATGAACTTTAATAACTTCTCCTTTAACAAGTGAAGTTCAATGCCTAGGCCTATATGCCCGTGTATACATCCATCTATTTCTGTAACATTCAAGAGTTGAAAATTTAGGGAACTAATTTTCCAACTAATCTTCTATTATATATATATATATATAATTTTATAACCTGGGCCTTAGGTCGATGTTCAATCTGCGCTTGAAAATCGAAAACCGGTCAACCACCTGTTACTAAAGCTATTAACCTGCTATGGTAAACTTGTCGATCGGTCGATGTTAATTATTATTAATTTTTAATTTAAATAATTTGTTTTGTTAATTAGTTACTATATTACTGTTCTTATTCCTTACTATACAATTTCAACAGTACACCTTATTTTATTCAATCTACAATTCCACAACATCAGGAATGGTTTTAATATATCGATATTTCAAGTTTATTTAGGGTAAAATTAATGTCAACATGATATCAAATTCCAAATTCAAGATTAGAGGTGAACTAAAAAAGCGCATATGATTCAGATTTCTGTCAAATTCCCAAATAATTGCAACTTCTGCTTTAACAATATCACAAATGAAGACGAAAAAAATTATACATATATTTATCTATATATTCAATTATGTGTAAATCATCATATTATTAACCAACCCACTCACCTCTAGTAAGACATTCCCTATTTTATTTACCTAGAATAGCCCCCACTTGGTTTGTAAATCTCTTCTTTTCGTCCTCCCTTTAGATTATCTTTCTCTTCTTTGTAATCTTTGATTTTTAGTTTTTAAACTTTTCTTTTGGAGAAAATTGATTTGGACAGAAATCGAGTATAGGGAGAGACATAGTTTTGGTATGTTCCGAATTAGATTAGGTTTCTCAATATTAGGTTAGGGCTCTATTTATAGGGGTATCAAACAACATCGACTGTTTGATCCAAAATTATAAAATCCAGTCTGTTTGGCTTAGGCAAACCCTAGATGATTTCGCTCAATAGGTCGACCGCTTGGTCTTGGGCATTCGACCACTAAGGATCGAGCAGTACAAACCTGGGGGTCAACTGGTGGGGCTTTCCCTTTTTAAAATATTTCTTTCCTAATTTATATATTTAATTATTTTCAATTCCAAATTTATAAACTTTAATAAATTTCTCATAGGAGCTCCGATTACAAAACTTTATATATGAAAATTGTCCATAAATTTGCTATGAATGCAACGGTCGAAATTTTGTAGACAAATTTGGATGTTTGTTAAAATTCCCTTTTTACCCTTATTATATTTAATTTAATTACTTTTATTAAATTTTCGATTAAATTTTATGGGGTTTTACAGGCAAGGCAAGAAGAAACTGGGTAAAGGAACTTCCTTTTGTTTATGGTCATATAGGACTTCCTTAGTGACAACTATTGGACACATCCCATGCTCTTTAACATATGGAATTGAGGCAATACTACCAGTAGAGGTTGAAGTCCGATCAAATTAAAGAATTGCAAATGCATATGAACCAAATAAAGAATTGAAGAAGGAATCTCTAGCCTTAATCAATGAGCTAAGAGACTAGGTCATGTTTCGAATGGCAAAATATCAACAAAGGATTTCCAATCATTATAATTTGAGATTAAGAAATTAAGAAAAAGGACATTTCAAAAAAGAGATCTAGAACTTAGGAAGGTAATGACAAATATGAAGGAGCCAGTGGACACTCCCTTAGGGTAATTGGGAAAGGAACATTGTTATTCATGAAGTAATGCCTCCGTAAACTTACAAACTATGTAGATCGATAGAAATGTAATAGCAAGAACATGGAATGCTAAACATTTCAGAATGTGTTTTACTACATTGGACCTATTAAATTTTCAAAAGGTTTGCTCCCTGACAAGTTTTTGCCAAAGCTTTTAGAAATTTCCAAAATAATAATAACAATAAATTTTTAAAAATAACAAGCTTTACTTGAAAGAGACTTTCTAAGGATCTTTGAAAATGATTTTCCATAACTTCTTAGCTCCTAGACTAAATTTTGTTCAATTCAACTCCTAACTTGACGAAGTCAGTTAGATTCTTTGAGCAAAAGCACATCTCATGCCTGGAAAATCACAAAAGCCATTGGTCCCCTTAGGCCAGGCCAAAGCTACCATCTAAGGGAGATGATCAATTAGGCCTCTGGTTACCCCTCTGAGCCTGACTAAACCAACAACCCAAAGAGGGTAATTCAATTATGCTTTTGGTCCAACCTTTGAGTTAGGCCAAAACAACCATCCAAAAGAGACGGTTAATTAAGCCTGTAGTGCCATCTCTAAGCCTAGCTAAAGTAACCACAAAAAAGAGTGGTGGTCAAACTAAGCCTTTGGTCATGCCTCCTGGCCTAGCCAACGCAACCATCCAAGGGAGATGGTCAAGTAAGCCTATACTGCTACCTCTAAGCCTAGCTAAAGAAATCACCAAAATTGCAGTGGTCAAATTAAGCCTTTGGCCTCACCTTTGGGTCTGACAAGGAAACAATCTGAGGGACATGGTCAATTAATCCTTTGGTCCTGCCTTTGAACTTGACAAAAGCAACCAGCCAAAGAGTAGTGGTCAAATTAAGTTTTTGGTACCACCTCCAAGCTTGGCCAAGGCAAGCATCTAAGGAGAATTGCGTTACCCTTTTATTCACCTTAACGTTGCTGTCACTACATTTTTCAAAGAAGCAAATTTATAAACTTATTGCCACATTCTTTTTATAAGAAGCAAGTGTTGGATTACAATAATGGTCTAAAATTGCAAAGTGTACCGTCATTCTCAACACATTTTACAGTTTGCATTTTCGCATTGCTAAACATTTACATTGCCGAGGCATACATGTAATAAAGCAAATTTTAAACACTTGCATTACTGTCATCAAATTCTAGTAGTGAAAAACTTGTTTACATTCTTGCAACAAAAGAAGTGCTTCAACAGAGAATATAAAACAAAGTGTTAACATTTTGAATTATATTCTCTAATCATCAAATTACAACTGACACTAGCCATCTAGTGTAGCCGTGTTCAATAGTTCAATGTACGTATGCATTAAATGCAATGGTACAAAGACACATATCAGCACTCATTTTTCTTGACTAACACCGATTGAAGGAAAGAAAAATATTAATTCTCTGCAACTCTTTTCACTCTGTACAGAGCTCTGAGAAACAAAAATGACTGATATTTATGTAAGCATCTGCTCCCTTTTGAATCGGAGTTGCTAACTGTTTTAGAGCAAATACAGGTGAGTTTTAAAACTCACTTTTCTAATATGGATCTGATGCTTCATTTGTATGTGTCTGCAAAATTCTCTTCGCGTTCACTATCACTTTGATCATCACCTGCCTTCTTTAACCCTTGCCTTTAGTTAGGCTCGTTCCCACTTTCAAGCGCTAGAAATTGTTAGGGTTATTTTATTTTCGCATGCAACTGTCAGGTGGAGTTTGGGGTTGGACTTCCACCATTTTATGGTGCATGTGCACGTATTCTTGTGTACAGATTGCAGAAGTTTAGAATGATAAAGACGTGCCAGGCATTCTTTTTTTGATTATTTGCATAAGAAATATGATACTCACATGCTCTGTCTTTAGAAAACTACCCAGACCAATTGTTGTGCGCATCTTCTTTGCGTGCATGGGGAATGCAGTGATTTTTCTTGCTTTATATTATGATGTTACTTCGATCTCAATTTCATTTAGTCAAGGCATAAGTAGTAGTGTAGTGTCAGGCATTGTTTTGTTTATGCCCTGGCCTGTGCTAGTTCATCTTACCGTTTGGTTCATTGATTCATTAGTGTGTGTATAAAGCACACAGCCATCATGCGTGCATCAATACCTAGTTCACATTGTTTTATTGAATTGTTTTAAGCACAACCGTATAAATGAAAATATTGAGTCTCTTACCTCTGTTGTATTTCATATAGGAGCATGAGTTCTGTTGAATGGTTTTGTCTCAATATGCATGTGGACAGTTTTGTCTAAATATGTGTTTTACGTGTAACTGAGTGTGTGTTTTGACATGTAAATGAATATGTTGCCAGTTAGTTTCAAACATTTTGTTCCAAGGGTTATAGTTGCATTGATTTAGTGTACGTGTGTTGTGATAGCCTTATTTAGGATGTTATTGCCAGGCTATCAGTTATTTTGATTAATTTATAGCAATAATACAATCTGATGAAAACTTTGCTTTAAAACGGTGTACGTTTTAAAACGTATTTTTGCCTCGTTATTTTTATAACGAAATTTTTATACTGGTGCTATATTTTTGAAGCGTGGTGTTTTGGTGACATTTTCGATGAATGAAAATTCACTGCTATTTTAATGTTAGTAACCGTTAATTTAAAGTGACTTTTCAAGCGGTTATCCCGCAACACTGATTTGGTATTCGTTTTTACGGTGTTTTGTGAAGCGCAATTTCCTCGTCGAAATTGCTACAGATGTTACTATTTTAGTCATGTGTTTTAAAAATCATTTTAAAATAAAAATTGTTTTCAATTTTTTTTATAGTTCGCGCTTTCAAAAGAACGAGGAAGTAATTTAAACGATTCAGAAAAATTTAGGACTATAAACCCTTACTTTTACCGATTCGGTTAATTCCGGACTTGTCCGTTTGAGAACCTGAAATGTACTTATTTAAAATAAACAATTTTGAACTTTCAAGGAAACGATGAAGAGACTTAAACGATTTAGTAAAAATGCGGAGTATGGAACCACACTTTTACTATTTCGGTTAATTCCAGACTCGTTAATTGAAACAGCTGCTATTTGATGATTCTGATGATTCTGTTGGGTTTTGAGCCACTCTGCTGGACCTTCAGGTCATCTGATGGACCTTCGGGTGAATTACCAGTACTAGACCTTCGGGTCACTCCACGGACCTTCAGGTCATCTGATGGGCGCCAAAAATTTATAGTACTTGGTAGGCTTCGGCCATCTGAGATGTATGTGCGACGTAGCTAAAACTCACCATCTGCTGGGATCGATCCACTTTTGTGCTGATTTTTCTAGTTATCTTATTTTGATTTCTAGATTTTGCGACTGCTGATTTTCTAGTTATCTATTTTGGTTTCTAGATTTTGTGAATTGCTGCTTTGAATTCAATTTTGAATTTGGAAGTTGAGTTTGTGTATAATCTCATCTGACATTATAAATTTGCGTATTGCTGTTTTGAATTCAATTGTGAATCGAAAAATTGGTTTTGATGGTATTTAAATTAAATTTTCTTCATTTAGACCATGCTAATTATTTATGTTGATAGCCTCATTCGAAACTATAATTATTTAGTTAAGTGTTGTTTAGCATACACTTATTTCTGAGTTCATATTAGACTGATCCGTTTATTATTTGCTTTTAAATAATATTCAGGTCAGACCGAGTTATTTCAGGATAATCTCTATCTCTGATTCAGTGGTAGCTTCAGCTTTTGGGATTTCACTCCATCCTTTGTCTAGTCTCTGAGGAGTTCTTTTGGTTATTTGATTCTCGTCTTATGTATGTTGGTGTATATGTATATGTACATTTGGTTCATGTGAACTAGCGATTGTTATAGCATGTATTCCAGACTTGTCTTCCGCTATATATATGATATTTCTGTTCTGATGTGATCATATCTATCAGTGTTGTTGTTATTATGAGTTGTTTTGGTTTTTTCTTTAGCCACTGTAGTCTTGTTTTAGATTTGGATTGAATTTATATCTTTGGGAGTAATTTTCACAACTCCTATCGATGTAATCAATACTCGTCTAAGGCATAACTTACAAATGGTCGCTTCTAACAAGCCTTATTCTTCGCAATAGCAGACGTTATTCCTCATAATAATCTTTGTTATTGTGAGCATAGAGGTGGGGCGTCACAGTTTGGTATCAGAGCGGAAGTTCAGAACAAATTGTAATAAACATAGAACAGAAACAGACTGGAACATGTGTTACAACTATTCGAGAGTTTTATTCATGCCTTTTCTATTTTATTCTTTCCACTTTAACATGTGGAGTACGTCTAGGAATAAATTTTATATTCCATAGTATTCCATTTGTTAAATTTCTTATCAATTGTGTATTATTTTAACTAATCCTTGCCTTCTCTTGTCTCTCAGCATATGGCTGGAAGAGGTAGAGGGAAGCGTTCTTCTGCAGGCCCGTTTAGTGGTTCTCATCCGGACAATGTCTATATGTCAGCTGATCAGTTTATGGAGCTATTTCGGGGTACTCAGCCTCCTGTTGCTACTCCTGCGGCTCCTAATCAGAAGTCTGCCTTCGCTCGCATGTGTAGTGAATATTCCCACCTTGGAGGCAAGCCTTTCAAGGGATCGGAAAGCGTTATGGACGTTCAGAATTGGTTGCGCACTTGTGAGCGCATATTTTCTCAGATGGATCTTTCAGATCATTATCGCGTTCTCGTGGCATCTAGTATATTGCAAGAGCATGCGCTCGATTGGTATGAGGTTTTTATTGCGGAAGTTGACGAGTCCTCTCTCTCTTGGGTTCAGTTTAAGGAATGATTCGAACTTAAGTTCACTCTTGAATCAGAAAAAGCTAATCTTGCTCGTAATTTCCTTGAGTTGAAGCAAGGAAAGTCCTCTGTTTCTGATTATATTGCATCTTTCGAGGCCTTATCCAAATACGGAGTTGAGTTCATTAACACTCCGCATAAGAAGAATCTTCGTTTTGTTGATGGTTTGAAGAAGTATTTGAAGAAAGTTTTTTTGCTTCAGCTTAAGCTCTCTTTTGAAGAGCTTGTTGATTCGGCTTTTTGTCTTGAAGCAGTTGAAAAGGTACGTGATAGTTGTGATGATATTGAGGTTTCTAAGAACCCTAACAAGAAGAGGTTTCCATTTCATAAGCCTAATTCTTCTAATCAGAAGAAGAAGAAGAAGTAAGCTACCTCTAATTCTCAGCCTAGTAGTGCACCTTCTGTTTAGAGGGCGTGCTACAATTGTGGTTCTCTGGATCATCTTCACCGTAATTGTCCTAAGCCTCGCATTTGCCGCTATTGTAAGAAAGAGGGTCATTGGATTTCTGATTGTCCTACTGCTTCTAGGGGTCTCAAATCTGGGAAGCTTAATGTTGCTAAAGCTTCTGGTGTTTCTTCTCAGCCTAAAGGTATTACTCCTTCTGTTTTGAAAGGTTTTATCTTATTTCATGGCCGTTCTATTAGAGTTCTTTGAGATACGGGTGCATCGTATTCATTCGTGTCAAAGGAGCTTGTTGATATTATTCCTTTGGATGTCATTACTCTTCGCAACCCTTTGAGGATCGTAAATCCTATTGGTGGATCCGCTACTCTTAGCATGTTGTGTGTTGATGTTGAGATTATTCTTTGTGGCTTTTCCTTTCATGCGAATCTGCATATTATGGATCGTCTTGGTTTTGATACGATATCGGATATGGATTGGCTCGTTCGTTATGAAGTTCAAATTCTATGTCCTGAAATAACTTTGTATCTCAAGCATCCCGATGCTAGCGAGCATTTATCTATTATATTTCAAGACATGGATCGGGCTTCTAGTGCTCTAATTTCTTCCTTTGAGTCGGAGGATATCATCGCTAATATCTCGGTTGACCGTGATTTTTCTGATGTTTTCGAGCCTATTTCTTGTTTGCCGCTGAAAAGGGCAATTGAGTTCCGTATTGATCTTATATCTAATGCACATCCTATCAGTCGTCCTCCTACGTGGATGTCTGCTAAGGAAAAGGAGGAACTCAAGCAACAATTATCTGAGTTGGAAGCTAAGAATTTTATCCGTTCCAGCTCGTCTCCTTGGGGCGCCGCCGTTATCTTCATTAAGAAGCCAGATGGTACTCTTAGGCTTTGCATTGATTATCGTAAGCTTAACGAGCTCACTATCAAAAATAGGTATCCATTGCCTAGGATCGATGACATGTTCGATCAATTAAGTAGCGCTAAGCACTTCTCCCAACTCGATCTTGCTACCGGTTTTCATCAGTTACGAGTGGCGGAAGATAGTATTCCTCTCACCGCATTCCGTACTCTTTATGATTCTTACGAATGGCTTGTTATGCCGTTCGGTTTGACGAACGCTCATCTTATGAATCAGATATTCCGGGAATAACTCGATAAGTTCGTCTTGGTTTTCATTGATGATATTCTTATATATTCCAAATCTGAAGCCGATCATATTCAGCATTTGGAGATTGTTTTGAGCACTCTTTGTCAGCATCAGATTTACGCCAAATTCTCCAAGTGTCACTTCTGGGAGAATAAGGTGAAGTTTCTCGGTCACATTGTTTCTTCCGATGGTATCTCTGTTGATCCTGCCAAGATCGAATCTATTCAGAATTGGAAGAGGCCTGAGACTGTTACCGAGATCCATAGTTTTCTTGGATTGGCGGGTAATTATCGCCAATTTATTAAGGGCTTTTCTCGTATTGCTTTACCGCTTACCACTCTCACGAGAAAAGCTGTTCCTTTTATTTGGTCGGATAAGTGTGAGAATTCTTTCTTGAAGTTAAAAGATCTCCTTACTCATGCTCCTATCTTAGTGGTTTCCAAAGGGAATCATGATCTTGTTGTTTATACCGATGCCAGTGGTTTTGGGCTCGATGCGGTTCTCATGCAAAAGGATAGAGTAGTTGCCTATGCTTCTAGACAACTAAAGCCTAACGAGATTCGTTATACTATCCATGATTTGGAGTTAGCCGCTATAGTCTTTGCTCTAAAGATTTGGCGACATTATTTATCAGGCGAGCGTTTTATTCTCTTCACCGATCACTAATCTCTGAAGTATTTATTTACTCAGAAAGAGCTTAATATGAGGCAACAGCGTTGGCTCGAATTTCTTGCTTCATATGATTTCGATATTTAGTATACCCTGGTAAGGGTAATAGAGTTGCTGATGCGCTTAGCCGCAAGAAGTAGGTTGTTGTTTCCATGATGCTAGCGGAGTAGAATATTTTGAAATCTTTATCTCTTTGTGATATTAGATACCGTCCTTCAGTTTCTGATTCTCCCGTGCTTTTATTTAGCATGGAAGCTCGTCCTAGTTTGTTGGATCGTATTGTCGATGCCCAGAAACAAGATCCACATATTACTTATCTTATTCAGAGTTGTGAATCGAAATCCCGAAGTGATGATCTTAAGGATTTCGATATTGATGTTTATGGTTGTATTCGAAAGAAGGGAATATTGATCGTGCCTGATGTTTCTCATCTTAGAAATGACATTCTTGAGGACTGTCATCGTTCTAAGTATACTATCCATCTGGGTAGTAGTAAGATGTATGCTGATATGAAACGCTTATACTATCGGGAAGGTATGAAGCACGATATTGCAAGTTATGTAAGTCGTTGCATGACTTGTCAACTAGTTAAAGCAGAACACCAGCGTCCTAGTGGTCTTTTGCAGCCTCTTGAGATTCCGTTATGGAAATGGGATCAGATTTCCATGGACTTCATTGATGGTCTACCTCGTTCGAGGTCGGGCCATACTAGTATTTGGGTGATTGTTGAACGATTGACTAAATTAGCCAATTTTATTCCTATCAAGTCCAATCGGACTGCTCCTTTATTGGCTAAGTTGTTTATTAAAGAAGTTGTTCGACTTCATGGTGTGCTTAGTTCTATTGTTAGTGACAGAGATCCACTTTTCACTAGTGGTTTCTGGCAAGCCTTCCGAAAGCTTTGGGTGCTAAGCTCAATCTTAGTACAACTTATCATCCACAGTCTGACGGTCAGACTGAAAGGATGAATCGGGTTTTAGAGGATCTCCTTCGAGCTTGCATTCTTGATTTTGGTGGTAGTTTGGAAGACCACTTATCTCTTGTTGAATTCTTATAACAACAGTTTTCAATCCAGTATCGGTAAGGCTCCTTTTGAGGTTCTTTACGGAAGGCCATGTCGATCACCATCTTGTTGGTTGGAATCGGGAGAAAAGTTAGTTCTACGCCCCGATTATATTCGTGATTCTTCGGAGAGGATTGATATTATCAGACAGAGAACGAAGGAGGCTCAGAATAGGCAGAAATCTTTTGCCGAACATCGTAGGAAGCCTTTGGAATTTTCTGTTGGCGATCTTGTATTCATTCGTGTTTCCCCGATGAAGGGTGTGGTGCGTTTTAGTAGCTCCAGGAAATTGGCTCGTCGTTATATTGGACCGTTTCCTATCACGGAACACATTGGCCCTGTTGCTTACCGGGTATCGCTACCTGTTCAGTTTTTAGGAATTCATGACGTATTTCATATATTTCAGATTCGTCGATGCCTTCGAGATTCTAATTCTATTATTGATCCTCATGTTTTATAAGATCTTGAGATCTCACCCGACTTGTCTATTGTGCAAAATCCTATTCGTGTGCTAGCTACGGAGGTGAAACGCCTTCGGTATAAAGAAGTCCCGCTTGTGAAAATTCAATGGTCCACAAACCCTAAGGATTGCACTTGGGAAACATGAGAATTCATCGAGCGTTCTTATCCCGGTTTTCTCTCCTCTTCGGGTGGGGGTGAGTATTCTTATCCATCTTTTCAATTTTTGTATTTGTTGTGATGAATTATTTATGAAATTGACTGCTTCTAGTATGAAAATTTGCGGGGACACAATTTTTATAAGGAGGGGAGTCTGTAACAACCGTGATTTCTGAATCACTGTCGTTATAAATGTTCTAAAAATCGTTAACGACCGTGATTTTTGAGTTACGGTCGGAGTAAATATTTTAAATAGAAATTTTTTTAAGTTAAAAATTGAAAAATATATATATATATTGATGCAATTCAAATTTGCAAAGTCAGTTGAATTGCGTTACCCTTTTATTCACCTTCACGTTGCTGTCACTACAGTTTTCAAAGAAGCAAATTTATAAACTTATTGTCACATTCTTTTTATAAAAAGAAAGTGTTGTATTACAACAATGGTCTAAAATTGCAAAGTGTACCGTCATTCTCAACACATTTTATAATTTGCATTTTTGCATTGCTGAACATTTACACTGCCGAGGCATACATGTAATAAAGAAACTTTAAACACTTGCATTACTGTCATCAAATTCTAGTAGTGAAAGACTTGTTTACATTCTTGCAAAAAAACAAGTGCTTCAACAGAGAATATAAAACAAAGTGTGAACATTTTGAATTATATTCTCTTATCATCAAATTACAACTGACACTAGCCATCTAGTGTAGCCGTGTTCAATAGTTCAAAGTACGTATGCATTAAATTCAATGGTATAAAGACACATATCAGCACTCATTTTTCTTGACTAACACCGATTGAAGAAAAGAAAAATAATAATTCTCTGTAACTCTTTTCACTCTTTACATAGCTCTAAGAAACAAAAATGGCTGATATTTATGTAAGCATCCGCTCCCTTTTGAATTGGTGTTGCTAACTGTTTTAGAGCAAATACAGGTGAGTTTTAAAACTCAATTTTCTAGTATGGATCTGAGGCTTCATTTGTATGTGTCTGCAAAATTCTCTTCGCATTCACTATCACTTTGATCATCACCTGCCTGCTTTAACCCTTGCCTTTAGTTAGGCTCGTTCCCACTTTCATGCTCTAGAAATTGTTAGGGTCATTTTATTTTCGCATGCAACTGTCAGGTGGAGTTTTGGGTTGGACTTCCACCAATTTATGGTGCATGCGAACGCATTCTTGTGTACAGATTGTAGAAGTTTAGAATGATAAAGACGTGCCAGGCATTCTTTTTTTTATTCTTTGCGCAAGAAATATGATACTCACATGCTATGTCTTTAGAAAACTACCCAGACCAATTGTTGTGCGCATCTTCCTTATGTGCATGAGGAATGCAGTGATTTTTCTTGCTTTATATTATGATGTTACTTCGATCCAAATTTCATTTAGTTAAGGCATAAGTAGTAGTGTAGTGTCGGGCATTGTTTTTTTATGCCCTGGCATGTGCTAGTTCATCTTACCGTTTGGTTCATTGCTTCATTAGTGTGCATATAAAGCACACAACCATCATGCATGCATCAATACCTAGTTCACATTGTTTTATTGAATTATTTTAAGCAAAACTGTGTAAATGAAAATATTGAGTCTCTTACCTCTGTTGTATTTCATATAGAAGCATGAGTTTTGTTGAATGGTTTTGTCTCAATATGCGTGTGGACATTTTTGTCTAAATATGTGTTTTACGTGTAACTGAGTGTGTGTTTTGGCATGTAAATGAATATGTTGCCAGTTAGTTTTAAACATTTTGTTCCAAGGGTTATAGTTGCATTGATTTAGTGTAAGTGTGTTGTGATAGCCTCATTTAGGCTGTTATTGCCAGGCTATCAATTATTTTGATTAATTTATAGCAATAATACAATCTGATGAAAACTTTGCTTTGAACCGGTGTACGTTTTAAAACGTATTTTTGCCCTATTATTTTTATAATGAAATTTTTACACCGGTGCTATATTTTTAAACCGTGGTGTTTTGGTGACATTTTCGATGAATGAAAATTCACTGTTATTTTAACATTAGTAACCGTTAATTTAAACTGACTTTTCAAGCGGTTATCCCGCAACACTGATTTGGTATCCGTTTTTACGGTGTTTTGTGAAGCGCAGTTTCCTCGTCGAAATTGCTACAGATGTTACTGTTTTAATCACATGTTTTAAAAATCGTTTTAAAATAAAAATTGTTTTCAATTTTTTTTTTACAGTTTGCACTTTCAAAAGAATGAGGAAGCGATTTAAACGATTCAAAAAAATTAAGGACTATGAACCCTTACTTTTACTGATTCGGTTAATTCCAGACTTGTCCGTTTGGGAACGTAAAATGTATTATTTAAAATACACAATTTTACACTTTCAAGGAAACGATGAAGAGATTTAAATGATTTAGCAAAAGTGCGGAGTATGGAACCATACTTTTACTATTTCGGTTAATTCCGGACTTGTTAATTGAAACATCTGCTGTTTGATGATTCTGATGATTTTGTTGGACATTCGAGCCACTCTGCTGGACCTTCGGGTCATCTGATGGACTTTCGGGTCAATTACCAGTACTAGACCTTCGGGTCACTCTACGAACCTTCGGTTCATCTGATAGGCGCCAAAAATTTATAGTACTTGGTAGGCTTCGGCCATCTGAGATGCATGTGCGGCGTAGCTAAAACTCGCCATTTGCTGGGATCGATCCACTTTTATGCTAATTTTTCTAGTTATCTTATTTTGATTTCTAGATTTTACGACTGCTGATTTTCTAGTTATCTATTTTGATTTCTATATTTTGTGAATTGCTGCTTTGAATTCAATTATGAATTTGGAAGTTGAGTTTGTGTATAATCTCATCTGAGATTATAAATTTGCGTATTGCTGTTTTGAATTCAATTGTGAATCTAAAAATTGATTTTGATTGTATCTGAATTAAGATTTCTTCATTTAAACCATGCTGATTATTTATGTTGTATAACGTCATTCGAAACTATAATTATTTGGTTAAGTGTTGTTTAGCATACACTTATTTCTGAGTTCATATTAGAATGACCCATTTATTATTTTCTTTTAAATAATGCTCGGGTCAGACCGAGTTATTTCAGGATAATCTCTATTTCTGATTCAGTGGCAGCTTCAGCTTTTGGGATTTCACTCCATCTTTTGTCTAGTCTCCGAGGAGTTCTTTTGGTTATTTGATTCTCGTCTTATGTATGTTGGTGTATATGTATATGTACATTTGGTTCATGTGAACTAGCGATTGTTATAGCATGTATTCCAGACTTGTCTTCCGCTATATATATGATATTTCTGTTCTGATGTGATCATATCTATCAGTGTTGTTGTTATTATGAGTTGTTTTGGTTTTTTCTTTAGCCACCGTAGTTTCATTTTAGATTTGGATTGAATTTATATCTTTGGGAGTAATTTTCACAACTCCTATCGATGTAATCAATACTCGTCTAAGGCATAACTTACAGATGGTCGCTTCTAGCAAGCCTTATTCTTCGCTATAGCAGATGTTATTCCTCATAATAACCTTTGTTATTGTGAGCATAGAGGTAGGGCATCACAACAATAATTCATTTATCTTTTTGCCCACCTCTAAGCTTGGCTAAAGCAAACAACCAAATAGTGATGACTAAATAAAACCTTTAGTCTACTCTCTGAACGGTTAGAGGAAATCATCCTAGAGAAATTGGTTAAAGAAGGAATTATCAAAGGTAAAAGAGATATTTGGTTAAGAGCTTTCTAAAGGCTGCATCCACAAGAGAAAGAACTTGAAAAGCGAACTTAAGATAGAAGCTTTCTTAAGCTAAAGCATAATAAAACTTCTATAGGGGGAATGAGTTACACCCAATTTTTTCTTCAGAAATCGGGCAGAAAAGTTGCTATCAAATGTCAAAAACTATAGTATATTAAAAGTAAGATTTATCGCAAGTTGAAAAACTATTGTATATTGAAGATAAGGGTTATCACAAGTTGGCAAGCTATCGTATATTGAAGATAAGACATATTGCTAGTTGACAAGCTATCAATTGACAAGCTATCGTGTACTGAAGATAAGGGTTAATGCAAGTTGAAAAGCTATCGTATATTGAAGATAAATGTTATTTCAAGTTGATAAGCTATCATATATTGAAGATAAGGGTTATCAAAAGTTAATAAGCTATCATTTAATAAAAGTAAGGGTTATTATAGTTTGATGAGCTATAATATATTAAAGGCAAGAATTATCCCAGGTTGATAGGTCATTGTGAGCAGAGATGTCAAAGATATTACAAGTTGAGATGTTGAAGCCATTGCAAGTCGAGATGATTAAGCTGTTGCAAGTTGACTTGTCAAAGATATTGCAAGTTGAGATGTCAAAGCTTCGTAAGTTGAGATTTTGAAGCCATCGCAAGTTGAGATGTTGAAGCCATCACAAGTTGAGATGATTTAGCGATCGAAAGTTGAAATGTTGAAGCCATCACAAGTTAAGACAATTAAACCATCACAAGTTGAGATATTAAAGCTATCGCAGTATGAAATGAACGATCCATCACAAGTTGAAAATGATGAAGTCATTGCAAATTGACATGTTAGCTACTATAAAAATGAAGTGAATAAGTTTTTACATATTAAGAATATTGAGGCTATCACATGTTAACTGAAGTACTATGGCATATTGGGAAAATTTCAAAAAAGCAGTACCCTGATTAAACCATAAGGTAATACCTATTTGATCCAACCTGCCATGTCATAATGTAGATATTTAGAATGAGTTATGCCACATGTCAAATCGGCAATGTACCATGTCATCAAAATTTCAATTGTTCACATACTATGGGTGCCACGTGTCAAAGGTCTAAAGGTGCGATTTTTCTATAAATAAGCATATACTCCCTACTAAGAAAGGGTGAATCCCAAACTAATCTTCTTCCTTATTTTCATTTTTGTAACCAACTAATTAATAATGCTTGATTTGTAATGTTAATGGCCTCCTAGGTAAAATTGTAGTTGAGACTTTATAATTGAGGACTTGGTTATTTGACTATTTGCACATTTACATACTGGACTATCATGACTACTGAACAATGGAAATGTATAGCCAAGGACTAGCTGCCTTACCTAAGAACCTTCAACTCTCTATTTTGCATATCACTTGAGTATAAGTTAGGACCTAGTTTTGGAAAAAATATAACTATCTCTAACATTTTATATAATTCACGTTTCTCTTCATAAAGCAAAGGTGACCATTGACTCTCTTCATCCCAACCGTGCCTATATTACATCCACTCTTGAACATTCATTTTCCTTTCAAATGGTCAAACCATTTAAAGGAAGATTTTACTAAAAGATTGCACTAATTCCTTTACGAAAGTGCGTTCGGTCGTCCTTAACATTTAAGAAATCAAATAAGTATCACTTTTCATAAGCTGATCATACTTACATTTCAGTGATCGATTCCTAGGTTCACCTTGTAGCTCTTGGTCTAATGTTTATTTAACACAAAAAGATCTTTATTATGCTTAATTATATAGAATACATAATCTCATGCTATGATTTACTTCTTATTTCCAATGAACATATTTTGTCGAAATTTCGTATATTACAACTGCAAGTGTTAACTATACAAGTTTTGTATGTGATCGAATATGGTTCAAATATCAATATTCTAGTATTGGTTTAGGCTTCAAAACTTATAGAAGAAAATACACAGTCTCAGGCAAATAAACAATAAGTGACCAAATTATGAATGCAGTTAGCAGTTGTATACATAGGTGGTTGCATGAGTTTTGAAGTGACAACATCCAAATGGATTTAGTAGTAAGAATATATTTTATATTTCTTTATCAATCTTAATTCAGTTCATTTGTATATTTTAATATATAACACTTTGTTAGTTATACTATTTGCACAAATATATTAAAGTAGATTATTTTATCTTTATATAACATATGTTATTATGATACTAGAAAGGTTAAATGTTATTATTTCATTTTTTTAGTAAGGTTTCCGGTATATTTTTGATTCCTTAAAATCCTAAGAGAAATATAGAAATTTTTTGATTCCTCTAGTGAATGCTAGGATTTGCTTGTCTTTGGATTTTGATCTTGAGTTTGCTTAAAAAATCATAAGCTCGGAAGCGATGGACAATTCCTTACTGATTGTGTCATATACAACTCCAAACCTATGGTCTTTGTCCTAATCTCATCTCTACCTTGAGTTTGCTCAACAAAACGAAAGATTAACTCGAACCCATCATTTCGCAATAACTTAGGTATAATGCATGTACCTTAATTTGTAGAACAATCACTTGCATATATTTTACCTCGTTTAGTCAATATATTAATATACTATGCACAACATCCTAAAACTTAAGAGTATGCAAGTAATATACTAATATATAAATGGAAGAGGACATCTTTATACATTGTAGAGTCATAATCATTGATATACATATATTAGAGTCAAAATGATTTAGAGAATAATTTATTTGTTATGAAATATCCACATAATTCAATTTTTAAACACATATGAAATCAAGGTATATGTACCATATTCATGTACTTATTCCCAAGACCTATATTGGGTTTATTTTAGTTCTACTTACGTTATTTTATACATATATAGTAATATAAGTAATTTATTTGCAACTGTTACGATATAATAAACTTATGTAATGCACATTTGTATCTTATTAGTTAAATCAAATTTAACCAGTTTTAATTCTTATTGATTAAATCATATTCAATTTATTTATTTGAACTTAATTAATTTAATTTAGTTAAAAGTTTGAAGTTTTATATTATTCCTCTTGAATTAATTAAGATAAATAATTAACTATAACACTTATAGTTTATTATATATACATATCAACATATTTATATACTGTAATTAATTATATTTTGCTTTAGTTTATCTAATACATTCATTTATATAATTCAATAAATCAATTAAATATTCAAATATGCAACCGCCACTGCATGTGTCATCACTTCTCTACGAGATAGTATAAATATCAGAGTGGCCATTTGGATGGGTTATCATAATTGAAAGCTTTTGTTTAATGATAGTCAAATAGGGATGGAATTTTCACCTTAGATTCTGATGTTTCCCCATGAGATATTAACAGACCTTTTCTGGAAGTAGCCGGATTTATCCGTTTGGATTAGTCATCTAGCTTTAGTTATTCTAGGGATTCAAATGGTTAGATTCTCCCTTTTGTCCCTTAGTATAACGATCGGCTTTTTCGACCACTAAATGTTGACACTGATATATCAATGGTATTCACATATCGAGCCCTTAAGTGTAGAAAGATAGAATCTTTGGGTAAAATAAAATGGAAGAGAAATAGAATAAGAAATAATAACATAATATCATAATCCCACATGCAGAACGATAACATATTATATCTCAAATGGTCTTTACCAAAAAGAAAACTTTGATATACAATACATCAATCAGAGTAATCTAACTTATCATCGGCCTAGACAGTTATAATAACCTGTCTTTTCAAATGACGATAATCAAAATAATTAGCAATGGAAAATAAGTATGGTAAGAAATCATCTAGCACCTCTCCAAGAGCTCCAGTGAATGATAGCTAAATCTGGAAATATACTCAAGCTGACCCGAGCATTTTAGGATAATAACACTTGGACCGGTCTGGTAAACCAGCGCAATCTGGATTGCTATATTTATAAAACCCTTCAAACGTAAAGGTATCACGTATGACCACTCCCTCAATAAACACGGATGGGCTTTTACCTTATGGTAACCAATCATTTCAGTTATAAAATCCATTGATATTATAATAATGTCTAAGGTGTGAAATATAATAATCATGTAGCTATGATGAATATGAGTGTACATTACAACTATAATAGGTATACAATCCAAACCGCTAAGGCATGTTCACTAATCGTGTAGAATTTCATGGAGCTTCCTGTTATCCCGCCTTTTGGCAATGCCGAGATACCCAAAAATTAACTGAAAACCAATGATTACTTGTCATGAATGTCGATTATGCATTGCAGGTTTGCTATGGATATCGATGAATTTTGTCCGAGTCTAGATCTGGCTACAACTGACAAGACACGACAAGCGAAGCCATGGTAACCAACATTCCAAATTTCAGCTCAATCCGAGTTCGTATGCTCAAGTTGTGATCGATGTAATTTTAAGGGAAAATCCACATTTTCATATCCATCGGAAAGCTCAACTTCGCATCAATCAAGTTCGAATCCATCAAGGAGCCTCAGCTCGCACCGATCAAGTTCGTATCCATCAACAGAGCACGCGCTTCGCATCGATCGGCTTTGTCCTGTTCCGTATCCATCCAGCTAGACGCGGTCCGTATCCATGGATGAGCTTCTATTCGAATCCATCATCTTCGTATCGATCAAGGGTACAATACCTTCGTTTCCATCGTTCTCAAATTCGTTAGCGCACAGCCGTTTGCAACCATCCCGTTCGAAACCATCAGTAGGTGATTAATCGAATCCATCAGGCAGCTGTTCTTCGTATCCATCAGATGACCTTGCTTCACATCCATCAGACGGTGACCACTTCGTATCCATCAGGGGTTCTTGTTCGAATCCATATCCAATAGCTTGTTAGTGTTTACCTAGTCAAATAAGCCCAAATTGATGCAACGATCATCGATGATAACGAGGAGAGAATCATGGATGCGAAACAGTCAAACCGGAGCAAAAGGTGGATCGATGCGAGGAGTGCACGCCACGTCGCCGCAGAATCACATGCTTCATCGAGTCAAAGTAGATCGATTTGAAATCATGGTTTCGAACCAGACAGCCACCGAGAAATCCAACTTCGTATCGACCATAACTCAAAATCCATTGATCTATATGCTATGAAATTTTAACAGGAGATTACATACAAGCCAAAGATTGCTTCCATCAAGTTTCATCTCCATTAGGCACGATCTTGATCAATACGAATTGATTTCGTATCGATCACAGATTGAGTAGAAACTCTCCAAGATCAGTCGCGTGGGCCCTCTCACGTGCCAGAATGAGTCTCCCGAAGTTTGAGCGCGGTATCAGCCTCCTACACTATAAATAGCCCCCTGAAGCCTACAGAAAAGGGATCTTTGGGTTATTGAACGTCCAGACTCTGCAGGATTCAATTCTAGATCTCACCATCGCTATTGTACTTGAAATCTTCATTGTAATCCGCTGTAATCAACTGTAACCAGCGAAGAACATCAATAAAAGATAATTAATTGAAGTGGACGTAGGCCGGAGATAGCCGAACCACTATAAACCTTGTGTTCATGTTCGTTATTTCTGGATTGTTGTTTGCTATTTACTCAGATCTGTAATTTGTGCTTGAATATTATTGATTTATGTTCATATGCTCGTGCTTTCACGTGACTTGGGGGTTGTGACCAATTTTGACGCAAACACTTTGGTGCTTTCACTGAGAAGAACTAGCACCCGCTACCCCAGACTTGAAGTTCAGATTTAAAAGCTTAAAGGATTCAGATTTAGAGACAATGACTCGACAAACAAGTAGAAGACAAAGGGCTGAGATAAGCCAACAAGGAGGAAGCCAGGGGCATCCTCTGGAGCTGGAGAAGGACAAGCTTCTATTTACATTACCAGGGACAGGATGGAAGCTATGGCAAATTCATTACATGAGAGGTTGTTGAAGAGTCAACAGGACATGATGTAGATTTTCTTTGAACAGATGAGAGCTGCTGGGACACAGAACCTTGGGCCGACTGCAGCACTGTAAACATGGAACAAGGGGCTAGGGTTGCAGAAACCGATGAAGGTCAGATTCAAAACTAGAATGCAGGACCTGAAGGCAATCAACAGGGACTTGGAGTTAGAACCTCAGGAACCGATGCTAGAAGACCCATAAGTGGAGCTCAACAGGCTAGAGTCAATGCTAATGTTAATGAGCCACACGAAGAGTATGTACTAGAATTTCCTTTAGGACTTAGGGGGTAGGATAGAAACATGACAAGGGGCAACCCCCAGATGGAGATGTGAGACGACCCGCCCTTCATTCCACAGAAGGACGCATCATCATTAAGAAAGAAAGGGATAGGAAAGAGGAAAGAAAGAAGAGAAAGAAGAAACAACACCAGAATCTCAGCAGCGGAACGAATAAATTATATTAATAACATAAGTATTACATAATATACAACACAAATCCGAGATACAAAGCATATACATCACATACTAGACAGTTATAAACACCTGTCTAATATTTACAACTCAATACAAACACAAGACAGAGAACACACAGCAGAAACTATATATCTATAACGCCGAAGCCTCCTGCTCCATTGCTCCTTCACAATTCGTCAAAGCCAACCTGAATCCCTTGGCTACTCGTAAAAAATTGAGTACCCAAGAGTTTAAGAAAACAAAAGATAAACTCCGAGTCAGACATGGGTCTGGTGTGAGTAACAGGTTAAGGTTGCTTAACTTTAAAAATCTTTTGAAAAGAAAGGTATCACGTAAGACTTCCCACACATAAACATGGAAAAGTTTTTACCTTATGCTAACCAAAACATTTGATAGGAAATCCGATGATATTATAATAGTGTCTAGGGTTTTCAAGTAAAATACAGAAATAGCTGGAATGCTTACATCTCACGTTCCAACATAGTTGGGCACAACTAATACGTACGACACTAATTGGATTTTGGATTCCATCAATGGCAGGGCTACTGGGGTACGGCCCGTCACAATACGTGGCCTAGATCACCGTACCGAGGATCACTCCCAATCCCCTAAAACACAAGGCCGGAACCATTCCTTACTGAACAGTCTCGAACAAGACAACCCCGGCAGTTGTTGCAATCAACCGCCCCACACAGCCGAATATAAAGGGACCTCTAGACAGGGGAAAATCTCATCCTACTTGGGCATGACCCACTTAACCTTGCTGCACCTTCCCTGTTTTAGCCATTCCCGATTGATGAGGCTTGAGGCTACAATTACCTTTAGAGAACACATCTCTTAAAATGCTCATCATCCACCTGACGATGTTTCGAAAGAATTCAATCAATACTAGTTCGTTCCGGGTTCGAACGAAACCGAAGGCATTATCTCGTTACACTCATTTTGGAATCACCCTCAGAGTTAACGACGATAATCCTTGCACTCTGTATCTTCATCTTCACTTGAGATTCATGACCTATCGTTAGTTTGGATTGATGTGGTTTTCGGATATCCAGATATTGAAACCCTATCCCGGTCTCATCGAAATCCAAATCGCCATCTTTTAGGTCCAAGTTGTTTTAAATATTTGAAACAATTCAATTCAATATTATCTATATACACATAGATAGATAATACACAACATCACAATAGGTAATCAACATTATCATCACAACAGATAATCCATATTATCATCCCAAACAGATAATTCATATAATCAACTCAAATGCAACCATAGCATCCAAATCACACAACATCACATATCTCATATCTGAGATCTCAACTATTCAGGGTAATCAATATTAATCAACATTCCCAAGCAATGACTTATAATCACCATTCTATATTTAATTTAAAATGAATTAAATTAATTACTTCTTCCCTAATTAATTTAAAATAAATTAAATTAATTACTCGTCCATATAAATCTTGCTTACATATCCATTAATTAATTACAATCAATTAATTACTTACCCTAAACAAATTACCCTAGTTAATCATCCTTGATTAATTATCTTTTAATTACATTCAAGTAATTAGCATTTAATTAATTCCACAAATTAATTATTCCAAACCAAATTCAGTAATTAACATGTAATTACTTCATTAATTAATTAATTATAATTAATTACATTAATCCTTAATTAATTACATTAATTAATTCCTTCATTGATTAATTGTTCTTAATTAATCCATCCTTAATTACACCATTAATTATTAATGATTCCTAATTATATCTATTAATAATTACCCTATTTAAACTAATTAATTAATTATCAATTATCCATATTGATTAATCATTCTTGATTAATCACATTAAGTAATTAATTATATTTAATTAATTACATCTCTTTATTATCTTCAAATAACTCAATTAAAAAATCCAAAATTAATTACACTAAGTAATTAATTATTAATTACTTCATTAAGTAATTATTCTGCATACTAATTACATATAAATTATACAAGTAATTAATTTCCAAAACTCGTTCATTACCCAATTATTCTTCAATTTAATTACGTCCAGTAATTTAACTTCTTAATTGCTTTACTAAGTAATTATCCATAATTAATTACTTTGGGTAATTACCTCTCAAATTAACCAGTGATTATTTTAATTAATTAAACTTAATTAATTTACTTAACTAATCAAAATAAACTTAATTAATTACACTTAGTAATTAATTTTCTTAATTACTTTCATTAAGTAATTATTCTTAAACAATTCTCAAATGATTATCTTTAAATTAATTGATCCAATTAATCATTAAAATTAATCACATTAATTAATTATTAAATAATCCTAAGTTAATGATCTTCATTAACCAATAACAAATCTTTAATTACTTCTCTAAAGTAAGTAACTGAGATTAATCAATATTAATTACAAATTTAATTATCTATAAAACCCATTAATAAGTCTCTAATTATTAAATTAATCGAGCGATAATCTAAAACTTAATTAATTTAAAATTACTTGATTAGTAAATTCAAATCATAAATTAAATTAAAATCAAATCTTATCTAATTAATTGATTTGTTAATTACAATTTAATCAATCTTAATTAATTTACTTAATCCTTTAGTTAATTAAATAAAACTCTTAATTATTTAATTAATTAACCCAATTATTAAATTAATTAATTACAAAACTTAATTTCCTTAATCATTTAATGAATTATAAATTATTGAGTTCTAATTAACTTTAAGATAAACAGAAAATCTTATTAATGATTAAATTATCATTAACAAAGAAATTTAAAAACAATTTGCTTTTAAATTTCCTCTAAGTTCCATTTTAAATTAAGATTTAAATGAAATCAAATTTTAACTTAAACAAGGTTTAAGTATTTAAAACCTTTTTAATTTCATTTTAAAGAATTACTTATCTTCTAAGGTAAATTTAAAAATAGTTTTAACGCATATTCAATTTAAATAAATTTAAAATATACTTTAAATATTCCAATTGGTTTTGAAAACATTTAAATTCAAAAACTTATTTTATTTCAAACTAGAATTCAAATCATGCTTTGAATTCAGATTCAAAAAATTTCAATTTAAAATCCTGTTTAAATCCTATATTCCAGATTTTAAACATGTTATAAAATACTTTAACACTTTGAATTTTTTGAACTTATTTTCTTTTCAAATCCTAAGATTTCAAATTCAAATTTGAATTTAGATTTACAATTCAGATTTTAAATTTAAATTTAAAATCTTGTTTTAAATCTCATTTCAGATTTATAAAACCTCATTATAAAATACTGTAACCAATTTTAGTTGTTAAACATTCCATATTCTTATAAAATTTATTTAGTTTTAAAATAAGAATTCAAATTCATTTTGAATTCATAATTTAAACTTGTTTCAATTTTTGTTTTAAATCTTGCTTTGCTTCCTTTTATTTAAATTTAGTTTTTAAATTCAAAACAAGAAACTGTCAGGTTTCCTGAAACAAAGCTTGCAACTAACATACTCGAGCCAGTATCTAATTTGCTTCGAGTCTTCCATCTCCTATCTTCGAGTAAAAACTTGAAATACTCGAGTGAATCCCGAGAACATACACCCCTCCCAAAATCCTTCACCAGCAAAAAGAAATGCACGGTACACGTGCACCGTGACGTCGATCATCTCCGGCCTCTCACCATGGCTTTAACTCATCGACAACCACCCATGCTCCAATCTACGATCATCAGAACTTCACCTCTCACCTGGAATCAAAAACCAACCTCACTGCGAAAACCTGGAAACACAGAACCGCTTCAAAGCCCAGACCTGTCAACGGCCAGATCTCCCCTCTCCGACCACCGTAAAAGTTGAAACTCCGGCCACTTCCTCATCATGGACCCAGCTACCATTCCCCAAAGCCTCTTAACACTCGAACAACCATAGTGACAGTGACGATCCCATTTACTAATTTGTTTAAAACTAGGGTTAAAACCAAAAATTGGTCGCCGCAGCCACAACAGCACCTTAAACCACCACCTGAAAATTTTCACGGCCTCACCATACGCCCCACTTCCTCCAGTAACCACCCTGACCATCTAGAATCCCAGTTTCATCAGAATTTCCCAAATTCATCTTTTCCAAATAAAAGTGAACTGCCCCCAAAATCTTAAACTAAAATTTGTGATACTAGTTTCAAAAACTATGTTATTACTTATGCATCTAGTTGCCAAACTGAATTTAAAATTTAAACAGTTTGAGTTTTACTTTATTTTAAAATGTACTGATGTCTCATAGTTGCAGTGACAAACAGACTTCATTTTTAATTTTCTTAAAATTTTAAACATGAATCCGTGTTGAATCACAATTTTGTTTGATAATAAAATCTTATCAAAACAAGATTAAGTAAATAAGGGATTTATATCATATTCAGGGCCTAGGAACAACAAAGAGCCAAGTACATATATATACACAGCATAAATTTAGTAATAATCATACCAATTTTCACTTGTATATTCATGCATATCTATTCATTTCAGATATATTAACATGCAACCAAATTATGTTTATATTTTAAAAGTTACTCACCAGATACTCAGAAGAACAGAGCACCATTGAAAGCCTGAATCTTTAAAAATTGAATTGCTCCTTGACCAAAATTACATGCATGCAGGCTTGATCTTTTAATTTTTGAAAAATGCAGATTTTTGTTCTGTAGTTTGCTAAGCTGATTTAAGGTTGAAAATGCTGACATGATTTAAGAACTGTTGTTTGTATGCTGTTCATTTTCCAAAGATGAAATGCAGGGTTGATCTACAGGTTTTTTTTATGAAAATGCAACCATTTGATTTTTGCAGAAATGGAATTGCATGTTTGAGGAAATGATTTCAGATATGTTTTTGATGTGGATTTTGAGTTTCAGATTTTTTTTCTTCTTTGATTCACTTAGCTGTTGGATTTGAAAAGAGAATGAAGGGAAAATGAAAATGTTTAAGGGCTGAAATTACTTTAATTAAAATAAAGAAAAAGATTAAAAAACAATGACACTTGTCATGATCCTTTATTCTTTAATAAACACATGTAGCTTGATTATTTCACAAGTTAACACATGTCTTGTTTAATTTAGTTATATATTTAAATGTTAATAAAGGATTTTACTTAATTTATTTATACTGATTTGAATTTCTTATTTAAATAAAATGTAAATAAAAAAATTATAAATTAAAACTTATTCAAATATTTTAAGAATCTATAAATTTGAATTTCAAAATAAAATTCCAAATTCAAATTAAACTTTTGAGATCCAAATTAAAATCAATTCATTCAATTTAAAATGATAAGTCCATTTTATTATTTTAATTCTTTTTTATTTATGGAAAAATAATACATTATAAATATGGCTTGAAAATAACAAATTTTAGATGATTTATAAAGAGATTATAAATCACTTTTATTATTAAATGAATTAAAACCATATTTTACATTATATTTTAAACTTATATACAAAATTTTCAAATCACATTTATTAAATAATATTTAAAAATAAATATAACAAATTTTTATTTTAATTTAAAAATTAAGCTAAGATATAATTTTAAACAATTACATTTATTTAAGTGTTTAAAAATCATTTAGCTATTAATTTAAATAACTTTGAGAAACTTAATATTAATTTAAAACATAATTTCTCAATTACTAAATATATTATTAGAATTTAAAAACAAAACTTCATTTATTTATTAAATTCCCAATTTAAGATTATCTATAATATATATATACAAATATATATATATATACACACACATTATAATTAAAAACATTTATTTAGCTTTTTAAAAGATAAAAATCACAAATTAAATATTTATTTAATTAGATTATTAAACCAATTCATATTTTATTAATCAATATTATCAAATCAATTTAATTTTACATAAAGATTATTAAATTGATATTGCCAAAATTCTGGGATATCACATTCCTTCCCCCTTAAAAGAATTTCGTCTCCGAAATTTAAAACAAAGGTAATTTAATAACCTATTCAAGATTTTTAATTTCAAAACACAAGCATATATCAAACATATGCTAACAACCATAGCAATCATTTCACCCAATCAAACAAAATTAACTATCCAGACAAAATTCCTAATAGAGTTTCCTCGAGTTTCCCAAATAAACACCGGGATGCTCTCTCTATAAAATCCAAACAATCAACACTACTAAGCTACAGAGCTCCTATTCATCTAGATCTACGACTGAACAAGATATCAGACTACAGACAAGTCTGACTCAACAACCAAATCTCCCAGAACAGCTGATTCCATAACCAGAGATAGATCATACACGTACTCCCTCAAAGATACGTGAAACACATCGAATTCTAGTTGTCCAAACTGACAATTCAATCCAGAAAACCAAAAACTTATCCATAACAGAACACATAAGAAATCCAAAACATCTCGGTGCTAGATTACCCAATCTTACCAAAATTTATAGCTCCTAAAACTGAGAAACTTATCCAAAATCAAATCTCCGATTCAGAACCACAAAACTCTTCGGACGATCCCGGGCTGCCTAACTCCTACCTGATCAGCTCAATCCTCATTGATGTCTCAAGAAACAAACTGGACCAAACTCAATCCACCAGAATGATCCTCCACGATCAACCAAGATCAAGAACAAACTCCACTCACAACCATCAGAAGAAAATAAACTTCTCCTATCCAGAAAAGAAAAGCAGATGCATTCCCAAACTGCTTCCGCTGCACAACTCTGATCTGGAGTAGAAAAGAATGCTGATGAAGAACATAAGCACATCTGGACAACATAACCAGGAGAATCTCTGATAACCAAGAGATAATTTAGAAGTTCCTCAAATCCTGATTTCTTCATCAAACTCCATCTCAAGGAACCAACCTTCAACTAGTTGAACCACCGGTACCACTCTTGGAATCCTGGTCGATAAGAAAACTAAATCTCTAGATACGGACAACCTCTGACTTCCCTGAAATCATCCAGAAAAATCTCCAACAATCTAAGAGAATACTCAGTTATCGCAAGTCACTTTTGCGATCAATCCAAACTAAAATCCAAAGAAAACTGTTCTCTCTTTACCAATCAGAACAGCTTATGCTGGTCTAGCCAATCTATCGAAGAAATGGATTCTACTCTACTGCTTCTGAACTCCATCTCCAGAAAACTCTGTCGACACACAAAACACTCCGAGCTGCACTGCTGATACAGATGCGAAAGAATTCCCAATCCAAAGCTCTTCGAGAAACTCGGACTTCAAACCAAACAGAAACACCCTGCTGAACTCAGCCATAACACCGAAGCAGACCTACTTCCTTAAACTTGTTCCAAAGAAATCATCTTCGAAAATATCCATAGTCACTATATCTCATCACGCAGCTACTATTTCCCGAGGTATCAAGATACCATCACTCGTTTCTTCCCAACCGACAGATCCAAACTCTACTCATCCAACTTCAAAGATGGACTCCGAACCTTAACAGGTTACCTTCAGAGATCAAAGAAGTCCTTACACCACTGCAAAGCTCACTCGAGACGATATTAGGTCTACAGCCTTGACAGATTCACTTCCAACCTCAAACATTCAAACTCCAACCAATGATAGTCGTGTTATACACACCACTTCCTCAATATACCTTTATAGCTTATATTGGAAAACCCGAACAGGTAACCCAATAGATAGGTAGAAATAAATAAATATATAAAAAGTTACAAATACGCTCTCTCAAGATAGACAGCACTCCAGAGCCTAGGTATTCATTCAACCTAATGCTCTGATACCAACTGAGACGGCCCACCCTTCATTCCACAGAAGGACGCATCATCATTAAGAAAGAAAGGGATAGGAAAGAGGAAAGAAAGAAGAGAAAGAAGAAACAACACTAGAATCTCAACAGCGGAACGAATAAATTATATTAATAACATAAGTATTACATAATATACAACACAAAGCAAAGATACATGGCAGATACATCACATACTAGACAGTTATAAACACTTGTCTAGTATTTACAACTTAATACAAACACAACACAAAGAAACCACAGCGGAAACTATATATCTATAATGCCGAAGCCTCCTACTCCATTGCTCCTTCACAATTCGTCAAAGCCAACCTGAATCCCTTGGCTACCCGTAAAAAAATTGAGTACCCAAGAGTTTAAGAAAACAAAAGATAAACTCCGGGTCAGACATGGGTCTGGTGTGAGTAACAGGTTAAGGTTGCTTAACTTTAAAAATCTTTTAAAAAGAAAGGTATCACGTAAGGCTTCCCACACATAAACATGGAAAAGTTTTTACTTTACGCTAACCAAAGCATTTGATAGGAAATTCGATAATATAATAGTGTCTAGGGTTTTCAATTAAAATACAGAAATAGCTGGAATGATCACATCTCACGTTCCAACATAGTTGGGCACAACTAATACGTACGGCATTATTGGATTTTGGATTCCATCAATGGAAGAGCTACCGGGGTACCGCCCGTCACAGTACATGGCCTAGATCACCATACCTAGGATCACTCCCAATCCCCTGCAACATAAGGTCGGAACCATTCCTTACTGAACAGTCGTGAACAAGACTACCCAGCAGTTGTTGCAATCAACCGCCCTGCACAGCCGAATATAAAGGGACCTCTAGACAGGGGAAAATATCGTCCTACTTGGGCATGACCCACTTAACCTTGCTGCACCTTCCCTATTTTAGCCATTCCCGGTTGATGAGGCTTGAGGCTACGATTACCTTTAGAGAACACATCTCTTAGAATGCTCGTCGTCCACCTGACGATGTTTTGAAAGAATTCAATCCATACAAGTTCGTTCTGGGTTCGAACGAAACCGAGGCATTATCTCGTTACACTCTTTTAGGAATCACCCTCAGAGTTAACGATAATAATCCTTGCACTCTGAATCTTCATCTTCACTTGAGATTCACGACCTATCGTTAATTTGGATCGATGTGGTTTTCGGATATCCAAATATGGATACCCGATCCCGGTTTCATCGAAATCCAAATTGCCATCTTTTAGGTCCAGGTTGTTTTAAGTGTTTGAAACAATTCAATTCAATATTATCTATATACACATAGATAGATAATACACAACATCACAATAGGTAATCAACATTATCATCACAACAGATAATCCATATTACCATCCCAAACAGATAATTCATATAATCAACTCAAATGCAACCATAGCATCGAAATCACACAACATCACTTATCTCATATCTGAGATCTCAACTATTCAGGGTAATCAGTATTAATCAACATTCCCAAGCAAAAACTTATAATCACCATTCTATAATTAATTTAAAATGAATTAAATTAATTATTTCTTCCCTAATTAATTAAAATAAATTAAATTAATTACTCATCCATATAAATCTTGCTTACATATCCATTAATTAATTACAATCAATTAATTACTTACCCTCAACAAATTACCCTAATTAATCATCCTTGATTAATTATCCTTTAATTACATTCAAGTAATTAGCATTTAATTAATTCCACAAATTAATTATTCCAAACCAAATTTGGTAATTAACCTGTAATTACTTCATTAATTAATTAATTATAATTAATTACATTAATCCTTAATTAATTACATTAATTAATTCCTTCATTGATTCATTGTTCTTGATTAATCCATCCTTAATTACATCATTAATTATTGATGATTCCTAATTATACCTATTAATAATTACCCTAGTTAAATTAAGTAATTAATTACCAATTATCCATATTGATTAATCACTCCTGATTAATCACATTAAGTAATTAATTATATTTAATTAATTACATCTCTTTATTATCTTCAAATAACTCAATTAACAAATCCAAAATTAATTACACCAAGCAATTAATTATTAATTACTTCATTAGGTAATTATTATGCATACTAATTACATATAAGTTACACAAGTAATTAATTTCCACAACTCCTTCATTACCCAATTATTCTTCAGTTTAATTACATCCAGTAATTTATCTTCTTAATTACTTCACTAAGTAATTATCCATATTTAGTTACATTGGTTAATTACCTCTCAAATTAACCAGTGATTATTTTAAATTAATTAAACTTAATTAATTAACTTAACTGATCAAAATAAACTTAATTAATTACACTTAGTAATTAATTTTCTTAATTACTTTCATTAAGTAATTATTCTTAAACAATTCTCAAATGATTATCTTTAAATTAATTGATCCAATTAATCATTAAAATTAATCACATTAATTAATTATTAAATAATCCTTATTTAATGACCTTCATTAACCAATAACAAATCTTTAATTACTTCTCTAAAGTAATTAACTGAGATTAATCAATATTAATTACAAATTTAATTATCTATAAAACCCATTAATAAATCTCTAATTATTAAATTAATCAAGTGATAATCTAAAACTTAGTTAATTTAAAATTACTTGATTAGTAAATTCAAATCATAAATTAAATTAAAATCAAATCTTATTTAATTAATTGATTTCTTAATTACAATTTAATCAACCTTAATTAATTTACTTAATACTTTAATTAATTAAATAAAACTCTTAATTATTTAATTAATTAACCCAATTATTAATTATTAAATTAATTAATTACAAAACTTAATATCCTTAATCATTTAGTGAATTATAAATTATTGAGTTCTAATTAACTTTAAGATAAACGTAAATCTTATTAATGATTAAATTATCATTAACAAAGTAATTTAAAAACAATTTTCTTTTAAATTTCCTCTAAATTCCATTTTAAATTAAGATTTAAATGAAATAAAATTTTAACTTAAACAAGTTTTAAGTATTTAAAACCTTTTTAATTTCATTTTAAAGAATTACTTATCTTCTAAGTTAAATTTAAAAATAGTTTTAACGCATGTTCAATTTAAATAAATTTAAAATATACTTTAAATATTCCAAGTGGTTTTGAAAACATTTAAATTCAAAAACTTATTTTTATTTCAAACTAGAATTAAAATCATGCTTTGAATTCAGATTCAAAAATTTTAAATTTTAAATCCTATTTATATCCTATATTCCAGATTTTAAACATGTTATAAAATACTTTAACATTCATCTTATTTACAACCTTTGAATTTTTTAAACTTATTTTCTTTTCAAATCCTAAGATTTCAAATTCAAATTTGAATTTAGATTTACAATTCAGATTTTAAACTTAAATTTAAAATCTTGTTTTAAATCTCATTTTAGATTTATATAACCTCATTATAAAATACTGTAACCAATTTTAGTTGTTAAACATTCCATATTTTTATAAAATTTATTTATTTTGAAAAAAAGAATTCAAATTCATTTTGAATTCATAATTTAAACTTGTTTCAATTTTTGTTTTAAACCTTGCTTTGCTTCCTTTTATTTAAATTTAGTTTTAAAATTTCAAACAAGAAACTGTCAGTGTTTGCACAAAAAATGGACAAACACCTCCAAGTCGTGTTATTTAGTCGATTATATGTAATTTTCAATGATTTTAGATGAGTATGTAAATATGAGAAAAGTAGGGGCTGAAATGTAAAAGACACACAGATTTATAGTGGTTCGGCCAGAATGTGCCTACGTCCACTTTATATGTTATTATCTTCTTTCTTTCAGGTTACAAGTACAATGCGTTGTATACAAGTGTATGAAAGTAGTTTGAAAGTTCCTTCCTTGCTTGAGCTCTCAAACTTGTCCGCCATTGTTGTACCCCTGCCCCTCTATTTATAGAATGAGGTAGAGGGCAGGGGTCTTGGAAGTATATAACTGCTGGCGGGCCCGGGCTGAAGCGATCTGGACTGGCAACTATGTGGTTCGGCGAGGCTCATTCGGTGTTGCGTGGATATGGAGGCTTGGACCGGTGTTGGGTAGTTCGGCATGTAGGTGTTGTGGTGGTTCGGTAGTATGGTTGGTCCGGTGGCGATTGTGGTTCGGCAGTGGCGAGGTGTGGTGGTTCGGTAGTATGGTTGGTCCGGTGGCGATTGTGGTTCGGCAGTAGCGAGGTGTGGGCTTTGGACCGGCAAGGGTCTTGTCCGGTGGTTTGGTGGTATAAAGGACGCCGAATGAGGTGGAGCCGAACGAGTTGGAGCCGAATGTGGTGGAGCCGAATGAGGTGATGGTTGAACGTTGGATGGACATCTAGGTTAGTATTGAGCTTCTTGGCTGTCGAACGAAGTGGAGGCTGCAAGCCCGGGTGACATTGTGACTTCCTGGTCCCTAGATCTTCTGGGTGATAATTCGCCCAACATTTGCCCCCCAAAGTGGGGCACGTGCTTGCATGTGTCGCGCTTTGTTTTTCTTGTGGCGGGGAGATTGGCTTTGCAACGCCGGTGATCGGACGTTCGTATTCCGTTAATGTCCTGCAAAGAAATTTTCAGTTTTAGCGTGATTTCGAATAACGACCGTTCATGATCGAAATATTCGAGTTGAAGTGGACTGTGCCGTTAAGGACGATAGAGTGAGCCCCGAAGGGGCTTGGCATCGTCGATGCCCGGTTTATGTTTGTGAAGATGGTTTATTGCCAGCTCAGAGCATGCCTAGGGATCGTTCGCAACCCCGTACATGTGTAAGTAGCTTAGCCATTTCATAATAATTATCAAATATCCATATGACCGATGGGCTTAAGAATGCGTGTCAAAGTGTAAATTCCCACGATGGTAGGGTTAACAACCATTCAGAGCGTGCCTATGGACCATTCGAGGTTGCGTACACGTGTAAACGATTTAATCCACGTCGGTGAGGATTTTACGACTTATTCATCGTTATCTTAATCTTATTTTATTAGTTAGTTCTGGGGTTCGGTACTTATCTGAGGGAGGCGCTTTGCACGCCACTAGTTCCTGGTCTTGATCGGTAGAGAGAGAATTTCATTCGGTTTTTGGTTGGTCCGGCTATTCACATTCGGCTTCTGGTGGTCCGGTATTATTGGTCCGGTTGGGCGAGTCGTTTGGTTCGGTGGTTGTGAGTTTGCCTATATATAGAGGCCGTAACCCCCTTGTTTTTCTTCACCGAACCAGCAAGCGCCGAATCAATCTATTGCCGAACCAAGTGTTTTGCCGAACCAACCTTATACCGGACCAGGTATACACTTATTGCCGAATACACACGTACGTCTTCGTTTCACCGAATGAGATTACGGCCTTGGGGCCGAATGCCTTGCGTACCGAATGCCCCTGATACAGTACCACCGAATGAACATGATGACCGAATGAGATGGAAAACCGAATGTACATGATGACCGAATGAACTTGATGACCGAATGAGATGGAAACCGAATGAACACGATGACCGAATGAACTTGAGTTTGCGAATGAAATCCCACACTTGCACGCACTTGTTTGTTTACTTTTCTATGTTCCCTGTTCTAATGCCTTGCTTTCCTTGTGTTGCAGAAAATGTCTCGCAAAGCGGAAACACGATCGGATAGAAAGAAGTCTAGAGGCACAGGAGAGCCTTCTTCTTCCTTGCCCCCAGTCCAACCAGGATCCGGGCAACACCGACCTATTCCGAGGTCTCTAGTGGACGGATATGGTCCACAGGAACTTTTGGTCTCTCCCCCGGATTGCTTTCCTAGCTCCCTAAAGGAGGAGCAACTTGACGTCATATCCCGTTCCTTCGGGATAGATAGGGCTCTTATGCTGCTGCCGGGAGATGGAGTGATGCCATATAATCCTCCCGAGGGCTACTTCGCTTTTAGCAGGTACCATTGCATGTGCGGCGCTATCCCCCCTATCAACGCTTGGATAGTAAGCTTCACCACATATTTGAAGGTGGCTCCCTTCCAGCTTCAGCCTAACTCATATGCTATCCTGGTGAGCCTCTTTGTCATCTTCCAGAGGAGGTACGGGCGTCCTCCTTCTAACCGGGAAATCCGATACTTGTACAACCCGAGAGGCTATAAGAAGGGGTCTCCGTATATTAGTCTGGAGGCGGCCGTACCCTTCAAACCAGTTCTGGACTTATATTCCAAGTTTACCATGTTCAAGAAAGAGTGGTTCTTCATCAAGGACGATGCTGTTTCTTTCCGCCTTTTCACTTCTGGCTGTAAGATGGATTTCATTTATATTTTCCATGTTTTGACTGTAGTGTTTTTTCTGACATGCTTCTATTTCTGGCTAGCGACAGGTGGTATTGCAGTTGTGGAGGATGATTCCTTGGTGCGAATGGCTGCTGAACTAAAGGCTATTCCGGCACGGGACCGGTCGGCCTCCTTCTTGATCAGGAACGCAACCCTCTTGGAGTATAATTTGATTTTACCGCACCAGTCCGTGGTTAAGCAAAGAGACACAGCTGAGGAGAAGGCTGCTAAAGCTAAGGAGGGGGATAAGGTAAAGAGCGGTAAGAGGGAGCCTTTCGCAGAGCGTCCCGTGGTCGGGGGGAAGAAACTGAGGAAGTCCGATGGCCCTTCTCCAAGTACTTGCCCGATTGTCCCGGAGGAGGAAGGTGTAGAAGAGGAGGAAGGAGGCGAAGTTGGAGAAGGGTCGGAGGGTGGAGGAGATGGCGACGGTCAAGGTGGTGGTGGTGTTGCTGCTCTAACCTCTGAACAAGACCTCGAACTGGATGAGGCTCTCCGTCGGGCCTTCGGGGAGTCGGAGGGAGAGTCGGAAACGGAGAAGGGAACGGAGAAGGCAAAGGAAACCGGCAAAGCTGTGGCTGGCACTGACCCATCCTCTAAGGGTTCCTCAGCTAGGGTGATTCCGGCGATGCAAGGTGAACTTTTGTCTTCTTCCGATTCTATTTTCGATAAGGACTTAGAAATTTTTTACGGTTCACTTCCGTCCTGGAATGAGATCCAGGACTTATTGCAGTATCCCACTCCTCCGCCGGGTTTGTATAATAGATGTGTCTCCTCACTTTTCTTTCTTTTTAACTTAGCACTTTTTTTTGAATTGCGGATTATTGTATGTTCGTAACACTTGTTCTTTATTCCAGGGGTAGGCCAGGCGGGTAAAACGTCGGATGTTCGACACCGCCTTGAGCAATTTAAGTCGAGGAGAGCTTCCGCGAAACCTTCTACTGATCGCACTGGGGACGTAGTCAAGTACCGCCCTCTTCTTGGGGTCATCGAAGAGGGCATTCAGAAAAGGAAGCGGAGCCGTTCCTTATTTGAGTCTTCTTCTGCTTCGCAGCTTCCTACTCTGCCTCCCCCTACTCAGCCTCCTCGTGATACTACGGAGGAGAGCACGGAGCCCTGCCCCCCTCCTCCTCCTTCCAAGAGTTCTACTGTCATTCATATAAGGCGTCCCGATGTGCCTCGCCCCGTGCCTCGTGACCCTTTTGCCGGCCATCCTGATTTAGACCCAAGTTTTCGGGACATTTCATTCGATGAGACCACGGGCGAGCACCTACTTCCCCGCAACCCCATGGTAAGAGTGCTGGACGAGGCCAAATCTTTAGATCTTGATTTACTTACTACACGGGTAGTCACCATGGGGGATGAGGCCAAGGCTAATATCGACCGGGTGGCCGCAGAGACCAAGAAGTTAATGGAGCATCATGCTAAGTTGGTCAAGGCCGGGGAAGAGATCGGGAGTGCTAACATTCGGTTGAGGTTAAAGGTTGCCGATCAGGCCAAGCAACTCGCCGACCAAGCCATCCAGATTTCCCAGCATGAGGAAGCCTCCAAGCGTCTGAAAGAGACCATGGAGAAGGCCAGTAGGGCGGAATTACGGAAGATGGAGGTCGCTTGCAGGGAACGGATTAACATAGCTATCGCAACGGTGGATGAGGTTCGAAATGCGGATCTCGAGCGGGTGGAGGAGTTGTCAGGGAGGCTCGAGGCTGCGGAGATGGCTCAGGCCGAGTTGAAGGAGGAGATGGAGGAGATGAGGAGGTCCCTCAAGTTGAAGGAAGAGGAAATGAGGAGGTCACTCCAGGCTGACTGCTTGAGATACCAATCAGAGAGGGACGTCGCCATCACCAAGTTGCAAGCTTCCGAGGCCCGGGTGAGGGAGTTTGAGGAAAACGAGGGGATGATGGATGAGATGTTGCAGGATATGTACTTCCACACTTGGAAGGAGGGCGGCTTGTCTTGGATGGACGATTACCCTCGGGTCATGGCCAAGGTGTATCTCCAGGCTTTAGAGGAGGCCAGGGTGAATGCGGGTAAGGAAGGCGGAGAGGCTTTCAACTTGAGTGCGGTTACTGCTCAGTTCTCAAAGGAGGAGCAAGCGGCGGTGAAGGAGGGGATGCGGCTACTCGCTGCAGAGGAAGCGGGCGTGCAGTTGGATGATGAGGATCAAGCGGCGGATGCTGGTGAGTTATTCTTTTCCCTTTCTTTTCTTTTCGTGTTTTCATAACTTGATCGTTCGTTTAATGAATTCCTCTTCTGATCTGGACAGGTGGGACTTCAGATCCACATGCTGGGGGCTCCGATCCTGCGGCTAAGTAGGCTGGGGGAGTTGGTGATGGAGTGTGGATGCATCTGCCATCTTTTTGTTTCTTTTTTTTATCACTGTTCATGTTAGTCTTTGATATGCAACTGTAATAAAATTATTTGCAAAGAATAACTTCGTGTGATCTTATAATATAAGCTGATTTTGTCATGTTTAAATGTTGTTGCTATCTTTATGTGCTGTGTGAGAAGTATAATTATGTATATGCCTGTGATTCCACTTGTGTTTGATGTTAAGTTTTTGCTTGAAATATAATTTCACGTTTTGCAATGTCAGTGTATGAATAAGTTATAGTTACGCATTTATGTACAAGAGAAGAGAGTACCGCCCTTTATGTTTTATTCGCAGGCGGTAGCTTTGAGTGTCTTGTGTAACTGTTCACGGGTATAGCCGAGCGCCCTGCTACCCAGCACGCAGGCTTAGAGCCTCATGAGTGAATGCTTCCTATTTGGTTTCCTGTACTTTAGAGTTTGTTATACAGGATAGGAGAAAAATATTTAAATGAAATGGAAATATAGTAAAAGTAAAACTTCCAGTCACGGAAGGCCGTCGATGTGCTTAAGTTCGTGGCAAACGGGTTTTGTAGTCACTTTCCCTAGCTGTGGGTCTTGGAGACATTTGTCACCCATCTTACGCCTCCGCGGGGAGTTTTCTTTTTTACCACAGCCGCACTTAAGACACATCGGAGCCGAGATCGCGCACGGTAACTACCCGAACCATTATGGTCCGTAATCGTGGGTATTATTCGATTTACCGTGGCCGGCTAGCGTGGGTGCCGTTGGCCGTGAACTACCCCTGGCTGGCCACACCTTATGTTGGGGCTTAAAGTAGGTTCACAGTTACCGACGAGCCGAACGCCGTAATGAGCTGCCATCGGCTATAGTCGGCCTTTATGATGACTTATAATCGGCTCATTACAGTTGGCTTTGAGGGCAGGCGCGTAATGAGTTAACCCGCAGCAGAGGGATGCTGGGGCAAAAGAGTCTCATTGGCGAGTGCATAGAATCGTAGCGTACCTGTTAGGCCTAGTCCAGATGAGGCCGCGGTGCGTCTTGAGTGGAGATGCCATAGAATTTTGTTCAACAGAAAGGGATAACGCTTAACAAGTAGCCAAGACATAAAGGAACAAGTTAAAAAGAGACAAGATTTTTTAAAGTGGTTCGGCACGAAAATGCCTACGTCCACTGATTCTCTTTGTTAATTCACTTCATATGGGCAGTACAAGTTAAGAAAAGTATCGACGGAGGTGTCGGATGTTCCATGCCCTCTGTTACACCTCTCCGTCCACTGTTGACAAAATGTAAGCTCCGTTGTGGAGATCTTTGTGAATTACATATGGTCCGTCCCAGATGGGGTCCAGTGCCCCGGGGCGCGGAAAGATTCGCCTGAGGACAAGATCTCCTTCTTGTAAGCTGCGATGCTTGACTTTGGAATTGTATAGTGCTGCCACTTTTTGTTTGTGAGCTGCTGCTTTGAGTGCTGCATCGTTTCTCCTTTCCTCAATCAGATCCAAAGACATGAGGAGGAGTTCTTCGTTTTCTTCTGGGTTGTAGTGGATCCTACGGTGGGAAGGCACAATAGTCTCAACTGGGAGCATTGCCTCCGATCCATATGCCAAAGAGAAAGGAGTATGTCCCGTTGATGTTCGGAAAGATGTGCGGTATGCCCATAGTGCCGTAGGAAGTTCGTCCACCCAAGCGCCTTTTGACTTTTCAAGTTTCTTCTTGATTAGGGTTTTGAGAATTTTGTTGACAGCTTCAACTTGTCCGTTTGCCTGAGGGTAAGCTACTGATGAGAAGCTTTTATGAATTCCATGCTCTTGGCACCAGTCGGCAAATTCTTCGCTGTCAAATTGGAGTCCGTTGTCTGATACGATCTTGAGGGGGACTCCATACCTGCACAGAATGTTTTTGATCAAGAAGTTGATAACTTTTGCTGAAGATATTTTATTTAAAGGTTCCGCTTCCACCCATTTGGTGAAATAATCGACTGCCACTATAGCATATTTGGCTCCGCCTCGGCCCGTTGGCAGTTCGCCAATTAAGTCAATTCCCCATACAGCAAAGGGCCAAGGGCTGGTCATTTGAGTAATTTCGTTTGTGGGTAGTCGAGGGATCTTGGCGAACTTCTGACATCTGTCGCATTTCTTAACGAAGTCTAGGGCATCTTTGTTTAGTGTGGGCCAGTAATATCCATATCGGAGTATCTTTCTTGCCAAAGTCTGTCCTCCAGTGTGATCTCCGCATCCTCCCTGATGGATGTTTGTTAATATCTCCTTGGCTTCCCTTCCGGCGACGCATCTTAATAGGGGGCTAGAGAAGCCACGCCGGTAGAGGATGCCTTCTTGTATTGTGTAGTGGGGAACTTTCCTCAAGATCTTCTTGGCTTCGTCACGCCTGTCGGGTAGTATGCCATCTTGCAAACATTTCCGGATAGGAGTCATCCAGGTTCCTTCTTCGATTGCAGTTATCAGATTCGCTTGTTCGAAACTCGGGGCTAGCTGCCTTGAGATTGCTAGTGCTCCGGGAATGGTGCTGTCCTTCATACTAGCTTGCTTTGCAAGTTCATCTGCCTCTTGGTTTTCTTCTCGAGGAATGTGTTTGATTAGATAATGGTCCAATCGATCGAGCAGCAGTCTGGTTTTCTTTAGGTATGCTGTGAGCCGTTCTCCTCGAGTCTGGAATTCTCCTAGTACCTGGTTTACGATAAGCTGAGAATCACTATGAATACATAAGGAATTGATCCCAATTTCTAGGGCCAGTTCCAATCCCGCTATTACTGCTTCATATTCAGCATCGTTGTTAGTGGCCGTGAACTCCAATCTTAATGCATAGTACAACTTTCTTCCCCTGGGGGTGACGATCACAATACCTGCCCCCGAGCCTTGTTCGTTCGATGCTCCGTCTACAAAGAGGTTCCACTTGATGTTTTTTGCCACTTCGGATTGTTCCTTGCCTTCGTTGGTAGTGAATTCGGCAATGAAATCAGCCATGGCTTGTCCTTTGATAGCGGTGCGGGGATGGTAGGTGATATCATACTGACTTAGTTCGATGCACCATTTGAGGAGTCGCCCAGAAGTGTCAGGACGATGGAGCACTTGTCTTAGTGGTTGATCGGTTAGAACCCTGATGGAGTGAGACTGGAAGTAGTGTCGCAGTTTCCGTGACGCGATCAATAAACAATATGCTAACTTCTCAAGTTTAGGATATCTGGCTTCTGCCCCCGTAAATCTCTTGCTTACAAAGTAAACCGGGCGTTGTGTGCGGTCTTCTTCTCTTACCAAGGCGGCGCTTAGAGCATGAGATGATACAGCGAGGTATAGGTATAACACTTCACCTTCATTTGGAGTTGAGAGTACTGGTGGTCTCTGAAGGTGTTCGATTAGGTTGAGGAAGGCTTTTAAGCATTCGTCGGTCCACTCGAACCTCCCTTTGTCTTTCTTGAGTGCTTCGAAGAAAGGGACACACTTGTCAGTTGCCTTGGAAATGAATCTTCTTAGGGCGGCCACCTTCCCGTTTAGGCTCTGCATTTCTTTTCGAGTGGAAGGTATCCTTATTTCTTTTAAAGCCCGGACTTGTTCAGGGTTTGCTTCGATTCCTCTGGCGTGGACGATGAATCTTAAGAATTTTCCCGATGAAACTCCGAAGGAGCACTTTAGAGGATTCAGCTTCATTCCATACCGGCGAAGTACCTGAAACATATCGTCCAGATGGCTTACATGGTCGTTGGCTTTCCTGGACTTTACCAACATGTCATCCACATATACTTCCATAGTTCGTCCTATCAGTCCTGCGAACATTTTGTTGACGAGGCGTTGATAGGTAGCTCCAGCATTTTTGAGTCCAAAAGGCATGACTTTGTAACAATATAATCCGCGGTCGGTGATGAAGCTAGTGTGGTCCTGATCGGGAGCGTGCATGGGGATCTGGTTATATCCGGAGTATGCATCCATAAAAGATAGGAGTTCGTGCCCAGCTGTGCTGTCTACGAGTTGGTCAATTCGGGGAAGTGGGAAGCAGTCTTTCGGGCAAGCGTCATTCAGATTGGAGAAGTCAATACATGTTCGCCACTTTCCATTGGCCTTTTTTACTAGCACCGGGTTAGCGATCCATTCTGGGTAGATGGCTTCCCGTATGAAGCCATTAGCAAGTAGATTTTTTACTTCCTCATCAAGGGCTGCTGATCGCTCTGCCCCCATGCTCCTCTTTTTCTGCTTTACTGGTACCTTGGTGGGATCGATGTTCAACATGTGGCATGCTATGTCTGGGGAGATTCCTGTCATATCGGCATGGGTCCACGCAAATACATCTAAGTTGTGGCGGAGGAAGTCAATGAGTTGATCCTTCAATCCCGTTTTCAGCTGAGATCCGATTTTTAATAGTCTACTTGAATCATGCTTATCTACCGATACGAATTCCATAGCCTCTGCAGGCTCGGCGGTAGCCTCCTCCTCTTTATCCCTGGGGTCTAGTTCATTGAAGGGATCGCTTGTGTATCGAAGAGGAGGGGCTTTCTTTAGTTGCTATGCCTCCAAGCTTTTCATGCAGAGAGTAGTCTCTGCATCTTTTCCTTTATTCTTTCTGCGGTTATTGCGAAGTTCAGTTACGTAGCAGTCTCGGGCAGCATCTTGATCTCCTTCTACTTCTCCTACTCCGTTGTCTGTTGGAAATTTCATTTTCAGGCACCAGGGGGCTAATACAATCTGAAAGTCAGATAAGGCTGGTCTTCCCAAGAAAGCGTTGTAAGCCGAGTGGTTTTCTATTAGTACGAACGTTTGTTTTCGCACAACGGAGCGGGGATGACTTCCTATTTCGACGAAGAGGTCAAGTTGCCCGAGAGGCATCTTTGCATCTCCAGTGAAACCGTGCAGTGGTTTGTCACAGGGGGATACATCCTTCATTGATAACTTCATTTTGTCGAAAGCGTGTTTGAACAGGATATTAACGGAGCTTCCCGTGTCTATTAGAATCCGAAAAACTTTAGCTGGACCAAACCAGGCAGAGATGACCATGGGATCCATATGTGGGTACTGTCTTCCTTCCAAATCATGCCTACTGAATACAATGTCATTGTTTTCTTTTCGTTTCGGGTGGCGTTCCTCCGTAATGGAGTTAACATATCCTTCGGCATTTCTAAGCGACTTGCCGTACCTTTCCATCTCTGCCCAACTTCTGTCGGCGATGTGTGGTCCTCCTGAGATGGTAAGGACCACTATCTTCTCTTGACTAGAGCCACTGGTGTTGTGATTGTTGCGATTCCCTCCGCCTACTTCTGGGAGGGGTTGCTTTGGGTTCTCGTTGGCAGGAGTTGGAGTCCTGTTCTGACCTTTCACATAACGTTCTAGTCTTCTTCTTCTAATGTGTTCTTCGATCAAGTCCCGAAGATGGTGGCATTCATTGGTGTCATGTCCGTGGGATTCGTGGAAGCGACAGAACTTTCCGGACTTGAGTGCGTTATCTGATTCTTTCTTGTGCGGGGGGCGCTTGTATCCGAGTTCGCCCTGAGTGGCTAGGTAGATGTTTTCGATTGTTTCATTCAAAGGAGTGTAGGAGTCAAATCTTGGTCCTGGTCGATATTGGCGCTTCTCAACCTTTCTGCCCCCAGCATTGTCTCTAGATTCATTTCTTCGAGCATCCTTAGCTGCAGTGGGAACCTTGTCCTGAACTATCTTGCCTTGTTGCCCTGACTGCCTCTCCGTAGCAGCGTCTTCAAGTCTCATATACTTTCCAGCTTCATGGAAGAAATCAGGCAAGGTAGCTGGTTTTTCCTTAGTTAACCTTCTGGCAAACTTGGTGTCTGGATGTACACCACTACAGAGGGCCATCAGAGTGAGTTTTTCATCGGCATCTTGAACTGCTGCCGCTGCGGCGTTGAACCGTGTTAGATATTGTTGCAGCGTCTCTCCGGATTTCTGTTTGACATTGGATAGAGAATAAGCATCCTTGGGTTGTTCCACGTGGATGCGGAACTGGCTAATAAACCTTTCTTTTAACATCTCCCATGAGCTGATGGATCCTTGGGGTAGATGGCAGAACCAGGAGGTAGCTAGATCTGATAGGAATAGCGGAAAGCATTTACATAATACTCCTTCTGTTGCTCCACTCATGAGCATATGCTGGGTGTACCTCTGCAGGTGTACGATGGGGTCGGAAGTTCCTTTGTAAGGTTCCATGGTTGGCATTTTCCATTCCCGGGGAGTGATGGCAGTTTCGATATTTCGGGTAAAGGGACTGGTGACCCTAGCGCCTATTCCCCGGTCCCTTTGCTCCCGTTGGACACATTCTCTGAATAATCGTGCCATTCGTTCGTCAGAACTTGGAGCGGACAAAAATGAGCTCGGTTCTTCCCTGCGGGATCTATCTCGTCCAGATGCCCTGTAGGGATGGTACAGTCTATCACCTCTAGCATTATCCAGTGGTTGTCTTTGGCTGCTTGGATGCACGCTAGGACCAGCTACAGTTGCCCCCTGCCTTGATCTTCCCCTGTGGGGTTCTGTTTCGAGCACATCCATGGGGTCAACTCCGGGCTGGGTTCTAGCTCGGCTCCGTTCAGCGGGGTTTCTATGATTAGGTGGCATGACTGGCTCAGCTACATCCGACCCTCGCCTGGTGCCTCCCCCGCTAGGTTCGGTTCCCAGGGCTTCCTCGAGTCGAAATTCGGGCTGAGTCCGGGCGCGGCCCCTATCATCGTTTTTCCTGTTGGTAGCTTGTTCGAAGAGTGAAGACCTTTGTTGCCTCCGGGATCCTCCGGATTGGGATTCACCCCATGATTCCGTGTTGCGGTTGGACTCTTCAGCATCCCTTAAGCGTGACATGAGTTGGTCCACCAAAGTTTCTTGTTGGGATGTGAAGCGGTTAGTTACTTCAGCCACAACCCTGTCCAGATCTGCCCTAGTGATTGGTTGTTCCGTTGCGGGACCAGTTGGATTCTCCTGATTTTCATCTGGTACTGCTGTTGAAGTGGGCTGATCTGTGATTGCTGGATCTGGAAGGCTGCTAGTTGCGATGTTCTTTCCTTTGTTAACATCCCTTCTCTGTTTGGAAGGCATGATTTCTAAGCAACGAGTGATGTTGTTAGGAAGAAGGTTGAGTGGGAGAAGATGAAGCTTGAGTTCTGAAGATGAAGTCTGAGTTCAGCTCTCAGTGAAAGCACCAAAAATGTTTGCACAAAAAATGGACAAACACCTCCAAGTCGTGTTATTTAGTCGATTATATGTAATTTTCAATGATTTTAGATGAGTATGTAAATATGAGAAAAGTAGGGGCTGAAATGTAAAAGACACACAGATTTATAGTGGTTCGGCCAGAATGTGCCTACGTCCACTTTATATGTTATTATCTTCTTTCTTTCAGGTTACAAGTACAATGCGTTGTATACAAGTGTATGAAAGTAGTTTGAAAGTTCCTTCCTTGCTTGAGCTCTCAAACTTGTCCGCCATTGTTGTACCCTGCCCCTCTATTTATAGAATGAGGTAGGGGGCAGGGGTCTTGGAAGTATATAACTGCTGGCGGGCCCGGGCTGAAGCGATCTGGACTGGCAACTATGTGGTTCGGCGAGGCTCATTCGGTGTTGCGTGGATATGGAGGCTTGGACCGGTGTTGGGTAGTTCGGCATGTAGGTGTTGTGGTGGTTCGGTAGTATGGTTGGTCCGGTGGCGATTGTGGTTCGGCAGTGGCGAGGTGTGGTGGTTCGGTAGTATGGTTGGTCCGGTGGCGATTGTGGTTCGGCAGTAGCGAGGTGTGGGCTTTGGACCGGCAAGGGTCTTGTCCGGTGGTTTGGTGGTATAAAGGACGCCGAATGAGGTGGAGCCGAACGAGTTGGAGCCGAATGTGGTGGAGCCGAATGAGGTGATGGTTGAACGTTGGATGGACATCTAGGTTAGTATTGAGCTTCTTGGCTGTCGAACGAAGTGGAGGCTGCAAGCCCGGGTGACATTGTGACTTCCTGGTCCCTAGATCTTCTGGGTGATAATTCGCCCAACAGTCAGGTTTCCTGAAACAAAGCCTACAACTAACATACTCGAGCCAGTATCTAATTTGCTTCGAGTCTTCCATCTCCTATCTTCGAGTATAAATTCGAAATACTCGAGTGAATCCCCAGAACTTACACCGATCCCAAAATCCTTCACCAGCAAAAGAAAAGAATGGTGCACGTGCACCGTGACGTCGATCATCTCCGGCCTCTCACTATGGCTTCAACTCATCGACAACCACCCATGCTCCAATCTACGATCATCACAACTTCAGCACTCACCTGGAATCAAAACCAACCTCACTGCGAAAACCTGGAAACACAGAATCTCTTCAAAGCCCAAACCTGTCAACGGCCAGATCTCCCCTCTCCGACCACCGCAAAAGTTGAAACTCCGGCCACTTCCTTGTCATGGACTCAGCTACCATTCCCCAAAGCCTCTTAACACTCGAACAACCATAGAGACAGTGACGATCCCATTTCCTAATTTGTTTAAAACTGGGGTTAAAACCAAAAATTGGCCGCCGCAGCCACAACAGCACCTTAAACCACCACTTGACAATTTTCACGGCCTCACCATACGCCCCACTTCCTCCAGTAACCACCCTGACCATCTAGAATCCCAGTTTCATCAGAATTTCCCAAATTCATCTTTTCCAGATAAAAGCGAACTGCCTCCAAAATCTCAAACTAAAAATTGCGATACTAGTTTCAAAAATCATGTTATTACTTATGCATTTAGTTTACAAAACTGAATTTAAAATTTAAACAGTTTGAGTTTTACTTTATTTTAAAATGTACCGATGTCTTATAGTTGCAGAGACAAACAGACTTCATTTTTAATTTTCTTAAAATTTTAAACATGAATCCATGTTGAATCACAATTTTGTTTGATAATAAAATCTTATCAAAACAAGATCAAGTAAATAAGGGATTTATATCATATTCAGGGCCTAGGAATAACATAGAGCCAAGTACATATATACACACAACATACATTCAGTAATAATCATATCAATTTTCACTTGTATATTCATGCATATCTATTCATTTCAGATATATTAACATGCAACCAAATTATGTTTAAATTTTAAAAGTTACTCACCAGATACTCAGAAGAACAGAGCACCATTGAAAGCCTGAATCTTTAAAAATCGAATTGCTCCTTGACCAAAATTACTTGCATTCAAGCTTGATCTTTAATTTTTGAAAAATGTAGATATTTGTTCTACAGTTTGCTAAGATGATTTCAGGTTGAAAATGCTGACATGATTTTAGAACTGTTGTTTGTATGCTGTTGATTTTCCAGAGATGAAATGCAGGGTTGATGTACAGGTTTTTTTTTTTTTTTGAAAATGCAACCATTTGATTTTTGCAGAAATTGAATTGCATGTTTGAGGAGATAATTTCAGATATGTTTTTGATGTGGATTTTGAGTTTCAGATTTTTTTCTTCTTTGATTCACTTAGCTTTTGGTTTTGAAAAGAGAATGAAGGGAAAATGAAAACGTTTAAGGGCTGAAATTAATTAAGTTATAATAAAGAAAAAGAGAAAAAAAACAATGATACTTGTCATGATCCTTTATTCTTTAATGAACACATGTAGCTTGATTATTTCATAAGTTAACACATGTCTTGTTTAATTTAGTTATATATTTAAATGTTAATAAAGGATTTTACTTAATTTATTTATACTTATGTGAATTTCTTATTGAAAGAAAATGTAAATAAAACAAATTATAAATTAAAACTTATTCAAATATTTTAAGATCTATAAATTTGAATTTCAAAATAAAATTCCAAATTCAAATTAAACTTTTGAAATCCAAATTAAAATAAATTTATTCAATTTAAAATGATAATTCTATTTTCTTATTTTAATTCTTTTTTATTTATGGAAAAATAATACATTATAAATATGGCTTGAAAATAACAAATTTTTAATGATTTATAAAGAGATTATAAATCACTTTTATTATTAAATGAATTAAAACCATATTTTACATTATATTTTAAACTTATATACAAAATTTCAAATCACATTTATTAAATAATATTTAAAAAGAAATAAAACAAACTTTTTATTTAAATTTAAAAATTAATCTAAGATATAATTTTAAACAATTACATTTATTTAAGTATTTAAAAATCATATAGTTATTAATTTAAATTACTTTGAGAAACTTAATATTAATTTAAAACATAATTTCCCAATTACTAAATATATTATTAGAATATAAAAACAAAACTTTATTTATTTATTATATTCCAAATTTAAGATTATCTATAATATATATACAAATATATATACACACATTATAATTAAAAACATTTATTTAGCTTTTTAAAAGATAAAAATTACAAATTGAATATTTATTTATTTAGATTATTAAACCAATTCATATTATATTAATCAATATTATCAAATCAATTTAATTTTATATAAAGATTATTAAATTGATATTGGCAAAATTCCGAGATATCACAAGATGAAAGGATGATTGGTCTAGTATGACGAATCACGAGAGGAGGATTATCGAGTGGAGGATTGGAAGAAGTCAGTCGGAGTCCGTTCACTCCGAATATCAGAAACGCGAGGAACCCTCCAAAATTCAAACTACCGATGCTGGACCCTTATGACGGGAAGTCAGACCCGACCATGCATATTACCAGATACATTAGACACATGGAAGTTCTGGGAGCATCCGAGGAAATGATAGCACGATGTTTCCCTTTATTCTTGTAAGATTTGGCTACGCTTTTGTTCAGACAGCTAGAGACTGGATCAATCAGAACACGGGGCGAGCTTGTGGATTGCTTCATGAGACAGTTTAGGATCCATGTGATGCGACCCAAGAGTGTGATGACTTTGGCTTCGATAAAGCAAAGGACCGGAGAATCCATAAAAGATTTTCTACTGCGATTCAATCCAACGGTGGCTTCTATAGATCGCCCGGATCCATCAATGATTTTGATGGCGGCGGTGGCAGGAATTGGGGAAGGCACTGAATTCAAAGATTCTTTGGCAAGAGATCCATCACAAGATCTTGGAGAATTCTATCATGAAGCTGAAAGATTCATTCAGCTAGAAGAATCGCGAGCCAAGAGGTGAGAAACAAACGCTGTGCAGGGCGAAGGAACCGCCAGAGAACAGTCTGGAGCAGATAAGGGAGAGAGAAAGCAAGATGGCAGACATGATGGTCCTGATAAATGGAAGAAATTACGAGAGCCCAGATTCAGGTAGTACACCGATTTGACGGCAAGTCTGGAAAGGATTTACACTGAAACTCGGGGGAAAATCCCCTATCGAAAACCACTCCGGAGAGATCCCATGGAGCGGGAGCGTAGAAGTGGAAAATATTGCCTATTCCATGAGCTAGATGGGCACACTACCGACGAATTCCATCACCTAAAGGGTGAGGTGGATGAACATGCCAGGAGTGGTAGATTGCCATAATATACCAGGGAATTGACTGTGGCCGTAAGACCTGAACAACTGCCGCCTCCACCTAATAGAACTGATCCTGGATTAGGATCACGGCTCGTCATCAATTGAATATGATGGCAAGGGCCAAGTTAGGGATTTGGACTTTGGTCGATTAGTTTTCTTAGATTTGATTTTAAAAATAAAACAGCTATTCCGCTTACACATGTACGGGAACCGGAGAGATCCCTAGGCATGCTCTGAGATGGAGATAAACCGATCTGCCCGGAGAGGCAATGTCTAGTTTTTCCTAATATTTGAGATTGAACATCTAGGATTTGATTTCAATAAATGAACTTTAATTTCTTGAAATAAACCTTCGACTGGAGAGTTAAAGGATGAATATCATAAACCAGTTTGAACACGATCGCTTTATGACCCTACCCAGAGAGGCGCGGTCCGCAGTGCAAGAAGTGAGTTACTTCGCCAGAGAGCAAAAGGATCGACTCATTTAACGTCGTTTCCCATTCACCGAAGAGTGAAATGATCGGGATTCGATAAGAGCCTGGAGAGGCTTTGATCGGTGCACAATTTAGGCCATGACATCGCTTAATGTTCAGATACACTGAACCGGAGTCCAGGAAGTGAGTTTCTTCGCCGGAGAGCGACAGGATCGACTCACTTAACGCTGTTTCCCCTTCACCAGAGAGTGACAGGATGGGATCCAGCAAGAACCAGGAAAGGCTATGATCGGTCTAAAACGACCAAGACATCGCTATATGCCCAAGCTGGGGCCAGAGTGCAAAGGATAGGAGGCAACACCAGAGTGCAACATGATCTTTCTATCTGATTGCTAAGTCTGGAATGGACTTGGCAAGGGTCCGGAGTGACCACCGATAGTCCAGAGAGGCCGTAGAATTTCATTCTTAAACTTCCATAGGAAGAAATGGATACTGATTTGGCTTCGAACAGCCGCAAACTTGATTGAAAACGCTATTAGCTTTGAATAAAACATGGACTCACTATACGATTTGAAGCTGTTCAAAACACACCATTTGCCAAAATGCATGTTTTGGGGGGCAAAGTGTTATCCTACGTTTGGGACAAGCCGAGAAACCCAAAAATCAACTGAAAATCAATGATTACTAGTCATGAATGTCGATTATGCATTGCACGTTGGCTATGGTTATCAATGAATTTTTTCCGAGTCCAGATCTGGCTACAACTGACAAGACACAACAAGCGAAGCCATGGTAACCAGAATTCCAAATTTCAGGTCAATCCGAGTTCGTATGCTCAAGTTGTGATCGGTGCAAGTTGAATGGAAAACCCACATTTTCGTATCCATTGGAAAGCTCAACTTCGCATCGATCAAGTTCAAATCCATCGAGGAACCTCGGCTCACACCGATCAAGTTCGTATCCATCAATAGAGCACGTGCTTCGTATCGATTGGCTATGTCCTGTTTCGTATCCATCCAGCTAGATGCGGTCCGTATCCATGGATGAGCTTCTATTCAAATCCATCGTATTCATATCGATAAGGGTTATAATACCTTCGTGTCCATTTTTCTCAAATCCGTTAGCGCATAGCCGTTTGCAACCATCCCGTTCGAAACCATCAGTAGGTGATTACTCGAATCCATCAGGCACCTGCTCTTCGTATCCATCAGATGACCTTGCTTCGCATCCATCAGACGGTGACCACTTCGTATCCATCAGGGGTTCTTGTTCGAATTCATATTCAATAGCTTGTTCGTGTCCACCAAGTCAAATGAGCCCAGATTGATGCAACGGTCATCGATGATAACGAGGTGAGAATCATGGATGCGAAACGGTCAAACCGGAGTAAAAGGTGGATTGATGGGAGGAGTGCGCGCCACGTCGCCACAGAATCACGTGCTTCATCGAGTCAAAAGTAGATCGATTCGAAATCATGGTTTTGAACCAGACAACCAACGAGAAATCCAATTTCGTATCGACCATAACTCAAAATGCACTAATCCAAATGCTATGAAATTTTCATAGAAGATTACGTACAAGCCAAAGATTGCTTCCACCAAGTTTTAGCTCCATTGGACACGATCTTGATCGATACGAATTGATTTCGTATGGATCACGGATCGAGTCGAAACTCTCCAAGATCAATCGCGTGGGACCCCTCACATGCCAGAACGAGTCTCCCAAAGTTTGAGCGCGGTATCAGCCTCCTACACGTATAAATAGTCCCCTGAAGCCTACAGAAAAGGGATCTTTGGGTTATTGAACGTCCAGACTCTGCCGCATTAAATTCTAGATCTCACCATCGCTATTGTACTTGAAATCTTCATTGTAATCCACTATAATCAACTATAACCAGCGAAGAACATCAATAAAAGATAATTAATAGAAGTGGACGTAGGCCGGAGATAGCCGAGCCACAATAAACCTTGTGTTCCTGTTCATTATTTCTGGATTGTTGTTTACTATTTAATTCGATCTGTATTTATGCTTGAATATTGTTGATTTATATTCATATACTGGTGCTTTCACGTGACTTGGGGTTTGTGACCTATTTTGGCGCAAACACTTCCCTTAGTATTTCGAAAATGGTCCCCTTGCACAAGGATCAAAGATATCCTTCCTAGCTTCGTATATCTTTAGATAAATATACTATAGGAAAAACATAGCTGGTCGACTTCCAAACACGTGGCATATAGTCACATCACTCCCGTTTTCATATCCGTAACTATCACTAGAATGGAGTGCATATACCCTTTAAGTTAGATAAACCCAATATGCTATGTCTCCTATCTCTGGTTTTTGTCATTACTGGCGATGAAGTCACGTTCAACATCCCAACACATGAGTCACGATTCGAATAGTTCTCAAAACACGAGTCCCCGTCTCTAAAAGATCTTAGAAGCGCACATGGATTCCCATATCTCAACAAATCTCGGAATCACACATGTATTCCTATATGCTAAAGCATGTCAAGCCAATCACAAACCTCTTCCAAAGCATAGAACATGTATGTGGTTTTAGAGTGGTTATGTTTTCAATTCATCTCATATAAGTATACTTTCCCTCTTATTGGGTGCTCCAGAAAAACCAATTGATGGATTATGGGTACACTCAAGTCCAATTCTATCGAAAATAAATAGATAATACATAAGATCAGTGGTTACCACCAAACCGTTTAAGCAGATGGATTTTCTTATCATTTGTCCTGGAAGAGAAAACAAGTTTAAACACACATTATAGCATCGCCAAAGATAAGTGTACCATATAATTCTCGTGTTTCTTCTAAATATTTCCATCTTTATACTTTGTTCAATTCAATAACAATGAGAACAATCGAGTATGGGAAACTAAGTCCCGCATACTATCCATAAGTTAGTAACATAGAAAGCACGATTGAAACACACAAGCACGATCAAGTTATGTAAATGACTTCTAATCCCCTTATTAACTAATCCTCCTTTATTAATTAAAAACCTCTTTTATTAGTAAAACTCCTTTCTACTCAATAAACTTCTTTATTAATGAAACTTCACTTATTAATTAAACTTCACTATTTAATTAACACTTCTATATTCATTTCTACACATTCCAATACTTCTCAAAAGCATTATATACTTATCTCAACTGTATTAGTATATTCACAAATCAATTTCAAAGGGATTAAGACAATTTTTACTCATACATTGTCACTACAAACCCAAAACATTTCACTTACGATTATCTTTAAAAGATTCTTTTTAAAGAACTATATACAGTCATAAATATAACCGAAATGGGTTAAAGATGAATGTTATTAACATTGTCACAATACACCCGAAACCAATTCATACTTGTTATTCTCTTTAAAATTCCATTATTAAAGATCTAAGTGTTTTCCAAAATCAGTTAACAATATTTTACCTCTTTAAAGTATTATTTAAGGGTATAAAAACGAATTTTACTCAAACATTGTTAACAACAAACCCAAAACTCCTAACTTAATGGTTTTCTTTAAAAATCCCTTTTAAAGATCTAATTATTCTTCAAAAGCATAGTTAAATGGGTTAAAACAAATATTGCCCAAATATCGTTACTATAAACCCAAAATGACTTTTTAACTTGCCATTATCTTTGGATATCCATTTAAAGCTTTAAGTACATCTTCACTTATTAAACAAGTTAATATACCATTTTTTAATCAATTTTACAAAAACATCCGTTATAACATAAGTGTTATAATCTAAAAACTCCTTCATACTCTAAACTTCCTTTAAAAACTTCTAAATATACTAAAATAACTTTAAACTAATATATAAATATACATATACTAATTTATTTATAAAACAAAAATATTTAATAAAATACTATAAACACTTTGAATGATATTATATTATAAAAGCCTTTACTTCACAAATAAAATCTTTAACCAATTTTCTAAAACTACATATGCTAAAAGTATACTTTTAAAATACATATACTATATTTTAAAACATTATTTAAAACACCATTCAAAAGGACTTGTTATAATTTATTTAAAAACCATAAAAACCTGTTTTCTAATTTAAAACCATTACCTTAAAAATCCATAAATGATTATCGGTAATATATTTAAACCTTGCTACTTTTAGATAATAAATTTGCGTACAGTACTTATTAAAAATATAAAGAAGCCATAGAATGCCTTCCAAAGTAAACTTCAAAATCGCTAATTACAGCAATTTCAAAGTGCATCCATCACGGTCCGTTCGCTTTTAACTATCACAATTTCCATTCCAATTTCCTCATATGTCCAAACCAATTCCTCTATGTCAAATACACCAAAACGTGTATAGTCAAATTGTAATGACCCAAAATTTAATTACTTTATATATGAATATTTAATATATTATTAAATATTTAGTATATGAATTTTAAAACTCAAAATATCATTTTTAAGTAATAACTAGTGATTGTGAAAAGATTTTAAATCATGTTTACAAAAATATTTATTTCAAAAGAAATTAGAAAAATTAGACCGAAAAGCTTTTTGAAAATTTTCAGTTTTCACCATTAAAATGTTGTCTAAAATGTTGTGGACACTTTATTTAATATATTTACACATTTTAAATAACTTAAACATGGATTAGAAAACAAAATAAAGATTAATAATATGGTGTATTTAGGTAAGATGATGTGACCATTTTCAAGTGAAAAATCTAATTTAAATAGGAGAAATATGAAACATCACTTTATTTCAAATCTCAAGTGAACATTTTGGTTTTATATGTTGGATAAAATGGTGAATCCTTGGCTATTGTGTGTGAACATGTGGAAGAGATAAGGTTGATGAGGTAGCATAAACCAGTGTAGGGCAAGGGTACTTGGGGTTATAAAGGTAATTTTATTTCATTCTTTTCTTTAAAAATAAATTTCATTTTTCAGCCTCATTCCATTTTCATTTCTTTCGAAAAAAATTCCTTATTTAAGCTTATAACTTCACTTTAATGGCTTCCTTTAAAATTTTAAAATTCCAAACCATCTCCTTTTTTCCTTTTAAACTCTTAAAATAGCTTTAAAATATTTCCTTTCTTTCTCCTTTACCTCCTCTTAGTCAAACAAGCACATATCCACCTCCTACCATCCTTGGCCATGCCCAATATTCCATAGGCCAAGCCCAACTTCTTTCGCCTAGGTCCAAAAGTCACTTTTTGATAAAGAATTTTCAAAATGCTAGGCTATTTCAAAGTTTGAAAGAGATTTGAAAAGATTTTGGTGAGTATACACTTTATTTATTGGGAAAGAGTATACCTTTTTGTTTGCAATGTTTATTTGTGTAATATCTTGGTATTTGGTCATAGATCCATGTTGTTTTGGATATATATGTGTAATGCTCGTTGTGATTTTAACTAGACTTGATAAATGTAGTCCAAAAATATAAATTTGGTTGTAAAGTTGTCGTTTTGCTCATATATGTGATGTAGGTATAAATTTGTATCTATAAGCTTGGTTATTTATATTGTGGTATGAAAGTTGGCATCTTTATATGCTATTGTGACTCGAGATCACTTAGAAAGAATGAAAACTTTTTTTTAGTTTCAAGTTACTAAAAGATTCAAAGATTTAAATTTTGATTAGTTTTTCGAAATAAAACCTTTCCTTATGTTTTCAAAAGGAAATAAAGTGGGAAGTAAAGTTAATTGAGTCTATTGTAAGATCTAACCTTAACAAGTTGCATTCACACCGATAGTTGATAGCAGTTCAGAAAAAAGTTAGTGTTTAAATTTTTTAAATGATTCTTTTTGAAAATCTTTTTCAAATATTAACTTTAAAAGTTAATTATTTTGTAATTAATTATGAGTTTAGAAATTAATTAATTATAATATTAATTAATTGTAATGAAGTTAAGTAATTATGAGTTAATTATGAATTAAAGTTAATTAATCTTAATTAATTAATGAAGGATTTAATTTATGATTAATTAAGTCAAAAGTTATGTGATGTCCCGGAAATTTAGGCAATATTTATTTAATAATTTCCATTAATAATTATTTTAAAATATGAAATATTGATTTAATAATCTAATTCAAACACAAATTATCTTTTGGAGATTAATAATTATTTAGTTTGACAAATGATATTCTTTTCAAAATTTATAATAATGATGATTTTATATTTGGAAATTTTATTCTTTTCAAAAGTTAAAATATTTAAATGATAAAATTATCTTTTTAAGCTAATTTAAAGAATATTTTATTTATAATGTATATATGTGTATACAATGTAAATAGAGAATTTGATTTTTAATTTAAATTTAAATTTAATAAGAATATTTTCAAATTTATAATATATTTATGTGGATAACTTGTGAATTACAAATTTTGATTTAAATTAGTATAGAAACTTTTCAAAAGTTTGATTTAAAATCTATCTTATATTTTCAGAAGAAATTAAAGAAAAATATTTATTTTGTTTTAAAAAGTATTTTATAATAAAAGTTTATTTTGTTTTCTTGTAAAAATTGTTTTCTTTTGAAATAGACTTAGTTCATTAACATTAGAGTATAATATTTTGGTTTGAAACTTTGGAATAAAATGTAATTCAACATTCTTTTTCTTTTTAAATTTTCTCTTCTGAAAATTTAGTTTTAAAAATATTCAAATAAACATTAAAATGTGTAATTTTATAAAGGAAGTTTATAAGTAATCATTTAAAGGCTAAATATATATAAACATTTAAAAACATGTTAAATTAAATAAGAAATTGATTTAGAAGAATTTTTAAAGATTTATAAATTAAGAAATTTATTTTAATGTTAAATTGTACATGCGTAAGACATTTAACTTTTAGGAAGACACTTGTAAAACATTCTATAACATTAGATAACAAGTGGCATGATTTTATTTATTTTTAAGAAACATTTTATTGAAAATATATTAAGTAGAAACTTGGGAATTTATTTAGTTCAACACATTATCTTCAAATGAAAATCTAAAATCAGATTTAAAGAAATTCAAAACAAAATTCAACCCAAAATCTAAATCTATCAAAAATCTGCAAACAATCTGTTCAATTGCAAATCTAAAATCTGTTTAAAGATCAATTAAAGCTCTAGCAAAAGAAGAATGGAGGTCAGCATGCAATTTAAAATCAACTTCAACAGCAAACAAATTTACCAGATTCAATTAGCAAATGCAAACTTTAGATTTATTATCCAGAGCAATCAACGGTTTCAGGAAATTCAAATCTGTTCCAGGAAAATGTGAAACTGCATAAGAGTTTGTTCTCTGCTTCTTCAATTAAATGTGAGCGAATTTCTGTTTTTAAAAACAGTTCTTCTTTTTAAAATCAAAGCTAAACAAATTTCCAACACTCAAGTTTCTAATGCAAACTGTTTTTCCAAAAAAAAACTGCTATGAATAAAGCTGCAGTGCCTTCATTTTTTTAAGGTGAATAACTTCAAAATTGAAAAAAAAAACTTAAATTATCTGTTGCATGTGGATAAACAGGAATAAGTATGCTTGTATGATTGTATGGTGATGAATATTCTGTGTATACATATATTAATATATATATATATATATGTGTGTTGTTGTTGCCAGGTATCTGTATGCCTGTTTTGTTTTTTAAACTAAGTTTTTTTTTTAAATAGAAAACCTTTATCACTTGATTGATTTCAGTTAGGATTGGATATGTGAGCAAAAGATGTTTGTTTAGTATGAAATTATGTTATAAATCAAAATGAAGATTAATTAAAAACTGTTGTCTCTATAAACAATAAGATCAGTTATTGTTTCAAATAAGAAAATATCAAACTTCTTAAATTATTAAAACAGGTTTATAATTTGAATGCATGTAGGAAATCATGAATTTTAAAACAAAAATCACATTTTTTAGTTAATTATTGTGTGAGCATTACTGGGTTGAACAGAATGGGAATTTTCGGGTTTATCTGATTGCCTAGTGATTTTAGGATGTTGTGGTTCTTCCTGGAGGTGGAGGGCTGATAGGTGAGTTGGGGAAAATTGTCAGGTGGATGGTCAGAGGTTGGTGGCGTCGGTGATATCTCTTTCCAGTTTCTAACCCTAGTTTGCTGGTGGTAGGAATTTTGTTGCTTCCTGATTTCTATGGTGCATCGAGTGATGTAAGGCTTTGGGGATTGGAAGAGGGGACGTAGATGAAGGGTTGGCCGGAGTCGTAGGTTCTCTGATGGTCGGAGGTGAGTTTGCACAGTGTTGACAGGTTTGGGAATGGTTGCAGTGTAATGTTCCTGGTTGCTTGGTTAGCTCGAATTTGATTTCGAGCTTCTGTGGAAACTCTGGTTGTCGTGATCATGTTTGGGGACGGTGGCGATGTGGTGAAGTTCGTTATGGTGGCTGGAGGTTGCCTGAGCGCCGGTGCAAATGCACCGTGCATATTAAGTTCTGATGAACTTTTGGGTATGTGCAGGAGGATGGAACTCGAGTTTTACTCGAGTAGATCGAGTAGTTTACTCAAAGCAATTAGGGTGTGAACGCGAAGCAGAAATAGGTGGTCTCGGGTATTGTTGGGATTCAGGTTTTTATAACTTGACAATGTGCGGTTTTTAAAAATTTGAATGAAATTTAAAATCTAAGGCAGGGATTTAAACAGGGTTTTAAATGCAAAGTTTAAATTTGAATTCAAATGAACTTTTGAATCCAAAAGTTTTTAAAATGCAAATTTTAAATTTAAGCAAGATTTAAATCAAATTTTAAATCAAGACTAAAATATGGTTTTAAGTCTACTATGAACCCAGATTTTGAATTTAAACAGTTTTTAAAATTTTAAATGCTGAACAAGTTTAAATGTTTTAAAGTAGATTTTAAAAATGAATTTGATTTCAACCAAACGTTTAAACTTGACAAAATTCTTTACTTTAATATTTGAATAAAAGTTATGATGAGTTTAACTGAATTTGGAAATTAAATAATCAATTTTTTTTAAGCTTGTTTTCTTTTAATAAAATTAAGTAATTTAGTTTTAAACTTTTCTTATATAAGTATCTTATATATGTAATGATTGTTCTTCACTTTTATTTTGAGGAATAAATTTATTTAAATTTGGATAAATGTTTAAATAGTTAAACATTTTAGATCTTAAATTTTAAAATGGAATTTGAATTTAATTTACAAATGTATTATTTTAAATACATTTGAATGTTAATGAAGTCACTAATAAGTAAATGAAATATCTTAGAAATAATTAAGATAATAGAAAGAATTTAATTTATAAGAGAATTAAGGAATGTCTTATTTATTTGATTTTAATCAATGGTTTAGATTAATTTATAATTAGAGATGATTAATGATAATTAATCTAAGATAAATTTCTTAAGTAAGTAATTAAAGAAAATGTTGTTAGTTAATAATGATAATTATCTAAGGATTATTAAGTAATTAATTAATGTGATTAATTTTGATTATTAATTGGATTAATTAATTGAATATAATCAATTGTAAATTGTTAAGTATAATTACTTCATAAAAGTAATTAAGGAATTAATTTCATATTGAAATTAATTATGATAATGTGATTAGTTAAGTTAATTAATTTAGTTTAATTAATTTAAGATATTCATTTGATGATTTAATAAGAGTAATTACGTAATGCAATTAATGGAGCATTGTTACTTAAGGAAGTAATAAATGATAATTACTGGAATGTAATTAGTGAGAGATGATTTATAATGAAGTAATTTGGGTAATTGATTTTGTAATTAATCAAGGGATTAATTAATGAAGATAATTAATTATGGGATAATTAATTTGTTATGAGTAATTAAGGGTAGTTAATTACTGGATTGATATTAATCAATGGTGATTAATAATTATTTTTAAATCTTAGATTAATTACTAAATGTAATTAATTTAAATAAAGTAATTTATTTAAATATAAATTAGAGATCATTAATTAATATAATTAATGATGTAATTAAGAATTGTTTAATTAAGAAATAATTAATAATAAAGTGATTAATTAATGTAATTAATTAAGGATAAATGTAATTAATTGTAGTTAATTAATAAATAAAGTAATTAAAGGTTAATTACTAATTATTAAGGTTAATTAATTTGTGAAATTAATTAAAGACTAATTACTTACTGTAAGTAGAGAATGATTAATCAAAGGTGTTTAATCAAGATGAATACTTAGAGAATGATTAATTAACTAGGTTAATTAATTAATGGATATATAAGCAGGATTTATAGATGTGGTAATTAATTTAATTTACTTTAAATTAATTAAAGATAGAAGTAATTAATTTAATTCATTTTAAATTAATTATAGATGGTGGTTAATAAATCTTTGCTTATGGATGATAGTGATATATCTTTGAATGGCTGTGATCTCAGAAATTAGATGAGTAATATCTTTATGATATGGATGCTTAGTTAAAGGATGATAATATGGATTTTCTGTTTGTGATTATTATCTGTTTGTGATGATAATACGGATTGTCTATTTATGATGAATGTGATTATCTTTTGTGATATGTGAATTATCTATCTGTGTGTATATAGATAATGATGAATTGAATTTAATTATTCAAACTAAATTCACTTGGACATTAAGATGGCTTTTGGATTTCGATGAGACCGGGATCAGGTTTCCAAATTTGGAATTTCGAAAACCACATCGATCCAAATTAAACGTTAGGTCGTGAATCTCAAGTGAAGAGTGAAGACTCGAGGTGTAAGGACTATTCGTGTTAATACTCTTAGGGTGATTCCAATACGAGTTTAACGGGGGTAGTACTTTCAGGTTTGAGATGAAGATTCAGAGTGCAAGGGCTATTGTCGTTAACTCTGAGGGTGATTCCAAAATAAGTAGCGAAATAGTGCCTTCGGTTTCGTCCGAACCTAGAACAAACTTGTATGGATTGAACGCTTTCAGAACGTCGTCAGGTGGACGATAAGCATTCTAAGATTGATGTGTATTATAAAGGTAATCGTAGCCTCAAGCCTTATCAACTGAGATGTAAGCATGTTGGAATGCGAGATGTAAGCATTCTAGCTATTTCTGTATTTTATTTTGAAAACCCTAGACACTATATAATATCACTGGATTTCCTATCATATGTTTTGGTTAGCGAAAGGTAAAAACTTTTCCATGTTTATTTGTGGGAAGTCTTACGTGATACCTTTTGTTTTTAAAGGATTTTCTAAAGTTAAACAACCTGTTTACTCACACCAGACCCATGTCTGACCCGAGAGTTTATTTCTGTTTTATTAAACTCTTGGGCACTCATATTATGTATGAGTAGTCAAGTGATTCAGGATTGCTTTGACGAATTCTGGAGGAGAAATGGAGCAGGAGGCTTGAACGTGTAGATATATATAGTGGTTCCGCTGTGTTTGAGTTGTATCTGATTTCTCTGATGTACTTGAACTGTAATAACTGGACAGGTGTTTATAACTGTCTATTTTGTGTTGTATTAGCTATATAACTCTGATGTATATGATACTATATAATGTTTTATGTGATATAATATAATTTATTCATTCCGCTGTGAGATTCTGATTTTGCTTTATTCTTCTTTCCTATCTTTTCTCTTTTCTATCCCTTTCTTTCTTCTTAATGATGCGTCTTTCTATGGAATGAAAAGGCAGGTCATTACATTGTGGTATCGAGCCAGGTTGAGCAAATACCTAGGATCTGGTGTGGTGTCCTTCTTGAGAGAGCGTATTTGTAATTTTGAATAATATATATATATATATACACACACACACACCTAATTGATTGGGTTACCTGTTCAGGTTTTCCAATATAAGTTCTAAAGGTAGATAGTGTAGTGGTGTGTGTAACACAACTACCAATGGTTGGATTCCGAGTGTTTAAGGTTGTAAGTGAATCTGCTAAGGCAGTATTGGGGCATCTTGAGTAGTTTTGCAGTTGGTGTGAAAGATTTCACCGATCTTTGAAGGAAATCTTTTTAAGGTTCGGAGTTTATCTTTGAATTGTAAGCTTGGTTGCACTCGTGCGAGTGGACTTTCTTGATTTTGGATCAGTAGGAGGTGTTGAAGCAAAGATGGTATCTTGGCAACCTTAGGAAGGAGTTCTGTCTATATTTGAGTTTGGGACTCAGTTTGGCAGGGTGTTTTCTGCTTGGTTTGAGATCGAGTTTCCTGAGAGATATCTGTCTACTGAAGGCTCTATTATGGAAGTGGCTGATGTAGCTTTGTGATTCGATGAGCTTTTGGATAAGAATGTCTTTGGTAGAAGTAGAAGCTTGGAGGTGTTTAGTGTGCTATCAGGATAGTCTCTTGGTTTAGCCGAATCCTTGAGTGGAGTCCGGAAGCAGTAGAGTGGCCTGTTCTCCGACGGTTTGGAAGTTCTCTGAGTAATCTTTGTTTGGATTGAAGCATCTCTAGAGGATGTTTGAGTTATCATAGTGGTTTGAGATTTTTCTGGATATCTTCGAAGGAGTAAAGATTTGCATCCGCATCGAGAGATTGAGTTCTGTATCGACTTGGTTCTTGGAGCTTTACCGGTGGTTCAGCTTAGTAGGAGGTTCTTTGAGAGAGAGGTCTGTTTAAGCTGGCAGGATAGATCGGATCTTGTTTCCTAGCAGAATTTTTGCTGTGATGTTGTGACCGAATCAGATAGATCGCTGTGATTTTATGAAATTTGATGGAAAATGTTTCTGGAATAGGTTGATCAAGTTTATACTTATGTTCATCAACAACATTCTCAAATCAGAGTTGTGCAGCGGAAGCATGGTGGCAGCTATTCCAGAAAAGAAGCAACACCCGATCATTGGGAATTTGTGTTTTGTCTTGGATCAGAGGATGTCTACAGGAAATTCATTTTAAATCTGGAGGTTTGATTGTCTTGTGCATCTGTTCTATTTTCCGAATAGGAGTAGTATGTTTGAAGTCTTTTGATATTTGTGCAGTAGAGTTTGTGTAGTGGATTTTGGGAGAACCATTTTGTTGAGTACGATCTGGAGATCATTTATTTCTTTGTCCAGATTTGTTCCATGAAGCATCTGCGAAGATTGGATGGATCTAGAAGGTTGAAGGCAGCCCAGGATCGACAGGAGAGATTTGTGGATAAGAGTATTGGATCTTTCTGTTTTCTCGTAAGGTTTAAGTGTTTGGTCTACTAGATTGAATTGACAGTTCAGACGGCTGGGATTCATTATGTATTTCACGTATCCCTGAGGGAGTACGTGTATGGTCTATCATTGGTTTTAGAATTAGCAGTTCTGGGAGATTTGGAAGTTGATCAAGACTTGTCTGTGGTCCAGTGCTGTGTTTAGATTTGTAGATCTAGATACATAGGAGCTCTAGATCTGTGTGGTGTAGCCAGTTTAGATTCTATAGGGTGAGTATTCTGGTGTTTGTACCTGGGAAACTCTAGGAATCCTATCTAGAATTTTGTCTGGATAGTTTGAATTGTTTTTTTGTATTGGTTGCTATGGTTGCTAGTATTTGGTTGATAGCATATGGTTGCTATTTTAAAATTAAAATCTGTATGGGATTATTAAATTACCTTTGCTTTTAAATTTCGGGGATGAAATTCTTTTAAGGGGGAGGAATGTGATGTCCCGGAAATTTAGGCAATATTTATTTAATAATTTCCATTAATAATTATTTTAAAATATGAAATATTGATTTAATAATCTAATTTAAACAAAAATTATCTTTTGAAGATTAATAATTATTTAGTTTGACAAATGATATTCTTTTCAAAATTTATAATAATGATACCTTTATATTTGGGAATTTTATTTTTTTCAAAAGTTAAAATATTTAAATGATAAAATTATCTTTCTAAGCTAATTTAAAGAATATTTTATTTATAATGTATATATGTGTTTACATTGTAAAAAGAGAATTTGATTTTTAATTTAAATTTAATTTTAATAAGAATATTTTCAAATTTATAATATATTTATGTGTATAACTTGTGAATTACAAAATTTGATTTAAATCAGTATAGAAACTTTTCAAAAGTTTGATTTAAAAATCTATCTTATATTTTCAGAAGAAATTAAAGTAAAATATTTATTTTGTTTAAAAATAGTATTTTATAATAAAAGTTTATTTTGTTTTCTTTTGAAATAGACTTAGTTCATTTACATTAGATTATAATATTTTGGTTTGAAACTTTGGGATAAAATGTAATTCAACATTCTTTTTCTCTTTACATTTTCTCTTTTGAAAATTTAGTTTTAAAAATATCATTTTAAAAATATTCAAATAAATATTAAAATGTGTAATTTATAAAGGAAGTTTATATGTAATCATTTAAAGGCTAAATATAGATAAACATTTAAAAACATGTTAAATTAAATAAGAAATTGATTTAGAAGAATTTATAAACATTTATAAATTAAGAAATTTATTTTAATATTAAATTGTACATGTGTAAGACATTTAACTTTTAGGAAGGCACTTGTAAAACATACTATAACATTACAGAACAAGTGGCATGACTTTATATATTTTTAAAAAACATTTTATTGAAAATATATTAAGTAGAAACTTGGAAATTTATTTAGTTCAACACATTATCTTCAAATGAAAATCTGAAATCAGATTTAAAGAAATTCAAAACCAAATTCAACCCAAAATCTAAATCTATCAAAAATCTACAAACAATCTGTTCAATTGCAAATCTGAAATCTGTTTAAAGATCAATTCAAACTCTAGCAAAAGAAGAATGGAGGTCAACATGCAGTTTAAAATCAATTTCAACAGGAAACTAATTTACCAGATTCAACTAGCAAATGCAAACTTCAGATTTATTATCCAGAGCAATCAACAGTTTCAGGAAATTCAAATCAGTTCCAGGAAAATGTGAAATTGCATAAGAGTTTTAATTTATGCTTCTTCAATTAAATGTGAGTAAATTTCTGTTTTTAAAAACAGTTCTTCTTTTTAAAATCAAAGCTAAACAAATTTCCAGCACTCAAGTTTCTAATGCAAACTATTTTTCCAAAAAAAAAACTGCTATGAATAAAACTGCAGTGCCTTCATTTTTTTTAAGGTGAATAACTTCAAAATTGAAAAAAAACTTAAATTATATGTTGCATTGGACAAATAGGAATAAGTATGCTTGTATGGTGATAAATATTCTATGTGTGTGTGTGTATATATATATATATATATATATATATATGTTGTTGTTGCCAGGTATCTGTATGCCTGTTTTGTTTTTTTAAACTAAGTTTTTTTTTAAAAAACAGAAAACCTTTATCACTTGATTGATTTCAGTTAGGATTTGATAAGTGAACAAAAGATGTTTATTTAGTATGAAATTATGTTATAAATCAATTAAGATTGATTAAAAACTGTTGTCTCTGTAAACAATAAGATCAGTTATTGTTTCAAATAAGAAATATCAAACTTCTTAAATTATTAAAACAGGTTTATAACTTGAATGCATGTAGGAAATCATGAATTTTAAAACAAAAATTACATTTTTTAGTTAATTATTGTGTGAGCATTACTGGGTTAAACGGCATGGAAATTTTTGGGTTTATCTGATTGCCTAGTGATTTTGGGATGTTGTGGTTCTTCCTGGAGGTGGAGGGCTGATAGGTGAGTAGGGGAAAATTGTCAGGTGGATGGTCAGAGGTTAGTGGCATCGGTGATATCTCTTTCCAGTTTCTAACCCTAGTTTGCTAGTGGTAGGAATTTTGTTGCTTCCTGATTTCTATGGTGCATCGAGTGATGTAAGGCTTTGGGGATTGGAAGAGGGGACATAGATGAAGGGTTGGTCGGAGTCGTAGGTTCTCTGATGGTCGGAGGTGAGTTTGCACAGTGTTGACAGTTTTGGGAATGGTTGCAGTGTAATGTTCCTGGTTTCTTGGTTAGCTCGAATTTGATTTCGAGCTACTGTGGAAACTCTGGTGGTCGTGATCATGTTTGGGGACGGTGGCGACATGGTGAAGTTCGTTATGGTGGATGGAGGTTGCCTGAGCGCCAGTGCATATGCACCGTGCATATTAAGGTCTGATGAACTTTTGGGTATGTGCAGGAGGATGGAACTCGAGTTTTACTCGAGTAGATCGAGTAGTTTGCTCGAAGCAATTAGGGTGTGAACTCGAAGCAGAAATAGGTGGTCTCGGGTATTGTTGGGATTCAGGTTTTTATAACTTGACAATGTGCAGTTTTTAAAAATTTGAATGAAATTTAAAATCTAAGGCAGGGATTTAAACAGGGTTTTAAATGCAAAGTTAAAATTTGAATTCAAATGAACTTTTGAATCCAAAAGTTTTTAAAATGCAAATTTTAAATTTAAGCAAGATTTAAATCAAGACTAAAATATGGTTTTAAGTCTACTATGAACCCAGATTTTGAATTTAAACAGTTTTGAAAATTTTAAATGTTGAACAAGTTTAAATGTTTTAAAGTAGATTTTAAAAATGAATTTGATTTCAAATAAATGTTTAAACTTGACAAAATTCTTTACTTTAATATTTGAATAATAGTTATGATGGGTTTAACTAAATTTGGAAATTAAATAATCAATTTTTTTTAAGCTTGTTTTCTTTTAATAAAATTAAGTAATTTAGTTTTAAACTTTTCTTATATAAGTATCTTATATAAGTAATGATTGTTCTTCACTTTTATTTTAAGGAACAAATATATTTAAATTTGGATAAATGTTTAAATAGTTAAACATTTTAAATCTTAAATTTTAAAATGGAATTTGAATTCAATTTAGGAATGTATTGTTTTAAATACATTTGAATGTTAATGAAGTCATTAATAAGTAAATGAATTATCTTAGAAATAATTAGGATAATAAAAAGAATTTAATTTATAAAAGAATTAAGGAATGTCTTATTTATTTGATTTTAAATAATGATTTAGATTAATTTATAATTAGAGATGATTAATGATAATTAATCTAAGATAAATTTCTTAAGTAAGTAATAAAAGAAAAAGTTGTTAGTTAATAATGATAATTATCTAAGGATTATTAAGTAATTAATTAATGTGATTAATTTTGATAATTAATTGGATTAATTAATTGAATATAATCAATTGTAAATTGTTAAGTATAATTACTTGATAAAAGTAATTAAGGAATTAATATCAAATTGAAATTAATTATGATAATGTGATTAGTTAAGTTAATTAATTTAGTTTAATTAATTTAAGATATTCATTTGATGATTTAATAAGAGTAATTACGCAATGTAATTAATGGGGCACTATTACTTAAGGAAGTAATAAGTGATAATTACTGGAATGTAATTAGCGAGAGACGATTTATAATGAAGTAATCTGGGTAATTGCTTTTGTAATTAATCAAGGGATTAATTAATGAAGATAATTAATTATAGGATAATTAATTTGTTATGAGTAATTGAGGGTAGTTAATTACTGGATTGATATTACTCAATGGTGATTAATAATTATTTTTAAATCTTAGATTAATTACTAAATGTAATTAATTTAAATAAAATAATTTATTTAAATATAAATTAGAGATCATTAATTAATATAATTAATGATGTAATTAAGAATTGTTTAATTAAGAAATAATTAATAAGAAAGTGATTAATTAATGTAATTAATTAAGGACAAATGTAATTAATTATAGTTAATTAATAAATAAAGTAATTAAAGGTTAATTACTAATGATTAAGGTTAACTAATTTGTGAAATTAATTAAAGACTAATTACTTATTGTAATTAGAGAATGATTAATCAAAGGTGTTTAATTAAGATGAATACTTAGAGAGTGATTAATTAACTAGGTTAATTAATTAATGGATATATAAGCAGGATTTATAGATGTGGTAATTAATTTGTATATGATACTATGTAATGTTTGTGTTGTATTAGCTGTATAACTCTGATGTATATGATACTATGTAATGTTTTATGTGATATAATATAATTTATTCGTTCCGCTATGAGATTCTGATATTGTTTGATTCTTTCTTTCCTATCTTTTCTCTTTTCTATCCCTTTCTTTCTTCATAATGATGCGTCTTTCTATGGAATGAAAGGACGGGTCATTACATTGTGGTATCAGAGCCAGGTTGAGCAAATACCTAGGATCTGGTGTGGTTTCCTTCTTGAGAGAGCGTAATTGTAATTTTGAATTATATATATATATATATATATATATATATATATATATATATATATATATATATTTCTACCTATTTGATTGGGTTACCTGTTCGGCTTTTCCAATATAAGTTCTAAAGGTAGATAGGGTAGTGGTGTGTGTAACACAACTGCCAATGGTTGGAGTCCGAGTGTTTGAGGTTGGAAGTGAATCTGCTAGGGCAGTATTGGGCATCTTGAGCAGTTTTGCAGTTGGTGTGAAGGATTTCACCGATCTTTGAAGGAAATCTTTTTAAGGTTCGGAGTTTATCTTTGGATTATAAGCTTGGTTGCACTCGTGTGAGCGGACTTTCTTGATTTTGGATCAGTAGGAGGTGTTGAAGCAGAGATGGTATCTTGGCAACCTTAGGAAGGAGTTCTGTCTATATTTGAGTTTGAGACTCAGTTTGGCAGAGCATTTTGTGCTTTGTTTGAGATCGAGTTTCCTGAGAGATATCTGTCTACTGAAGGCTCTATTGTAGAAGTGGTTGATGTAGCTTTGTGATTCGATGAGCTTTTGGATAAGAATGTCTTTGGCAGCAGTAGCAGCTTGGAGGTGTTGAGTGTGCTATCAGGATAGTCTCTTGGTTTGGCTGTATCCTTGAGTGGATTCCGGAAGCAGTAGAGTGGCCTGATGGTTCGGATGTTCTCTGAGTAATCTTTGTTTGGATTGAAGCATCTCTAGAGGATGTTTGAGTTATCATAGTGGTTTGAGATTTTTCTGGATATCTTCGAAGGAGTTAAGCTTTGCATCCGCATCGAGAGATTAAGTTCTGTATCGACTTGGTTCTTGGAGATTTACCGGTGGTTCAGCTTAATAGGAGGTTCTTTGAGAGAGAGGTATGTTTAAGCAGGCAGGATAGATCAGATCTTGTTTTCTAGCAGAATTTTTGCTGTGGTGTTGTGACCGAATCAGATAGGTCACTTAGATTTTATGGAATTTGATGGAAAATGTTTCCGGAATAGGTTGATCAAGTTTATACTTGCGTTCATCAACAGCATTCTCAAATCAGAGTTGTGCAGCGGAAGCATGGTTGCAGCTATTCCAGAATAGAAGCAACACCCGATTCATTGGGAATTTGTGTTTTGTCTTGGGTCAGAGGATTTCTACAGGAAATTCATTTTAAATCTGGAGGCTTGATTGTCTTATGGATCTGTTCTGTTTTCCGAATAGGAGTAGTATGTTTGAAGTCTTTTGATATTTGCGTAGTAGAGTTTGTGTGGTGGATTTTGGGAGAACCATTTTGTTGAGTAGGATCTGGAGATCATTTATTTCTTTGTCCAGATTTGTTCCGTTAAGCATCTGCGAAGATTAGATGGTCTAGAAGGTTGAAGGCAGCCCAGGATCGATAGGAGAGATTTGTGGATAAGAGTATTGGATCTTTCTGTTTCCTCTTAAGGTTTAAGTGTTTGGTCTACAGGATTGAATTGCCAGTTCAAACGGTTGGGATTCATTATGTATTTCACGTATCTTTGAGGAAGTATGTGTATGGTCTATCACCGGTTTTAGAATCAGTAGTTCTGGGAGATTAGGAAGTTGTTCAAGACTTGTCTGTGGTCCAGTGTCCTGTTTAGATTTGCAGATCTAGATACATAGGAGCTCTAGATTTGTGTGGTGTAGCCAGTTTAGATTCTGTAGGGTGAGTATTCCGGTGTTTGTACCTGGGAAACTCTAGGGAATCCTATCTGGATAGTTTGAATTGTTTGTTTGAATTGGTTTCTATGGTTACTAGTATTTGGTTGATAACATATGGTTGCTATTTTAAAATTAAAATCTGTATGGGATTATTAAATTACCTTTGCTTTTAAGTTTCGAGGACGAAATTCTTTTAAGGAGGGAGGAATGTGATGTCTCGGAAATTTAGGCAATATTTTGGTTAGCATAAGGTAAAAACTTTTCCATGTTTATTTGTGGGAAGTCTTACGTGATACCTTTTGTTTTCAAAAGATTTTCTAAAGTTAAACAACTTTAAACCTGTTTACTCACACCAGACCCATGTCTGACCCGAGTGTTTATTTTTTGTTTTATTAAACTCTTGGGTGCTCATATTATGTATGAGTAGTCAAGTGATTCAGGATTGCTTTGACGAATTCTGGAGGAGAAATGGAGCAGGAGGCTTCAGCGTGTAGATATATATAGTGGTTCCGCTGTGTTTGAGTTGTATCTGATTTCTATGATGTACTTTAATTGTAATAACTAGACAGCTGTTTATAACTGTCTAGTTTGTGTTGTATTAGCTATACAACTCTGATATATATGATACTACGTAATGTTTTATGTGATATAATATAATTTATTCGTTCCGCTGTGATATTCTGATGTTGTTTGATTCCTTCTTTCCTATCTTTTCTCTTTTCTATCCCTTTCTTTCTTCTTAATGATGCGTCTTTCTATGGAATGAAAGGGCGGGTCGTTACAAGTTAATTAAGAAATAATTTTAATAATTAAGTGTAATTATTTAAATAATTATTATTTATTTAGGGTTGATTGATAATTAATTTCTAGATATGCGGTGTTTAATTAATAAATCTGATTAGTTTTAATTAAGACATAATTAGGGATTAATTGAACAAACATTTTAATTATAGTTAACTAAGATATAATTAGTAATTAAATAATGATTTAGTAAGTAATTAATTTATGATTTAAGTATTATTTAATAAAGGTTTAATTTTTAAACTAAATCAATTATTTTTGACCAACTCTCTTTTAAAATTAAATTGATTTCAAAATAAGAGATCTTTTGTCCTTGCCATTAAGTAGCCAAACAAGTAAGAGCTGTATAATAAGACGTCGACATGTTTTGAGAGTAATTCATTTTGTGTTCAGCAAAAATGCCTAATTTCAGAAGAGTAATGACACAAGGGAGTTAATTTCGATGAGCGGTTCATGATAACATATTATGGAAGATATTTCCATATACAAACCTTTACACCCGGATAATGGAGTTGTCCACTATCGATAACTTGACCTTTAAATATTATCGAATGTTGGTTTGCAGAGAGCGTGATCAGATAACAGATGTTATGCGAAAACTACTTCAAACCAATGTAAGCTTTCGATTTGGTAAAACCTAAATGGGAAAATCCAAAGACGGAGACCATTAGAGTGCAAGGGCTACTTCTAACAATGAGGGTGATTCCAAAATGGGTTAGTAGAATTAGTGCCTTCAGTCCATTTATCTCCTACACGACTTGTATGGACGAATGCTAACATTTGCATTGGTTGGAAGGCACTGTTAGCGTTCCAAGAAAGAATGCTAATTTTATATAAAAGTAAATGTAGCCTCAAGCCTTACCAATCGAAAATAACTAAAACAGGGGATATGCAGTAGGGCTATATGGTTCACTCCCATTAGGATGTTGCCACCTCCGATCTAGGTCGATACTTTATACTTATTGGTTTTTCGAGGCCCGGTGTGGTTGTTGATCCCAACTGTACGGTAATCATATTCGGTACTATCCAGTAAGGGATATGCCAGTCCTATGAGAAGGGGTGCAAGGCGTTCTTGTTGACCATGGATTATCTTGAGATATACTATGATAGGCGGTACCCCATTAGCCTTGTCATTGTTTGGAAACCCATTTTTCCATAAGTTCCTTCGGTCTTAGTTATGTACCAATAACACCTCTAATTTTTGATAACATTATTTAGAAGATACAATTTAACAAATTAAATAGAATAATATAAATGTTAAGTGATAAGGGGATTGAGATTTGAATAAATATAATTAATGTCGTGCTCAATTAAATAATTAAATGGATTTAAGAATAGGTTATAAGCTAATTAATTTACATAAGAGTATATTGGGAATTTGTCGCACATAAACCTTACCCTTATATACATTCTTGTTCCCCGTTCACGTTTCATTTTTCCATTCACGATTAAAAAACAAAACGCAAACATTAAGGGGACCCGACTATTAACAAAGAAAAGAGAAGAGAAATTAAATAAAGCTAAGGATTAAAGCTAGGAGAATAAATCCCAATCCAATGTCCTTATCTTAATCAAGATGAATAATAATTCATTCCATCTCTATTTTGTTTGATAACCATATGTTTTCAAATTTAAGGGTAAATTCATTTTATGATGATTTGTTTATGATGATGATATGCTTGAATTACAATTTGTTTGATTTAAACAAGAAAGTTTAAATAAGATTATATGTGTTTTTAGGTCAAAACCGATTTATATTGATGTTTAAATGCCATGGAAATTTTTTATGCTGTATAAAACATGATTTTGGAGTTGGGTTTTAATTTTGATAATTTTCTAAGCTATGGAAAGTGTACTATGAATTTTCAAAGGAAAATATGGTTAATTGGGTTTATAAATTTATTTTAGAAATTATATTGAGAATTTGGGTCTGAAATTTTGATATATTAGATAACGTGATTAAAGTGAATTTATGGAATTTTTGGGGATTTTTCCTAAGTGATTTGCTACGCAAACTAAGTTATTTTAGAAGAATGACTCCTTTGCAATATTGGTTTTGCTTAATGGAAGGGCTTATTTGCTAACTTAACCATGGTTTAGACCTGAAATTAGCTGCAGCTATTTTATTAAAGAATTTGAAAAGTTAAGACGACCGATCTTACACGTGGCAAGTTAGTTCGAAAGTATTTGCCTCAGTTTTTGCCCAGACAAGTTTGTTCCGCCTTCTTTAGAAGTCCTTTCGATTCGAAGCTTCTGCCTCCAATCAAGTCGAAACCCCACTAAGCTGAAACCACTACACAAGGTATTACTTAGAAGGTGTCGAAAGCATAGCTTCTGATAGGGTCAATGCCTTTTTGTTTATTTTGGAAAGAGAAGCGACAACCTTTATTTTAATTAAAGTCTTCAAAAGAGTCGAAGCATATGTCTTCGAAAGAGATTTTCTAAATGCTTTCGAAGGGGTTTCCACCAACTTATGTTTTAAAGAATAAGCTTTCGAAGGGGTTTCTTATAAAATTATCCTTTCGAAAGAAGGGGTTTCGACCTAGTCGAAGTGCTACGACTATTCTAAATCCTTTTGAGTGTATTGAAGTCATTAATGCTTTCAAAAGGTAGTGCTTATTTTTAAAGTTGTTTTAAGCCACTTCCTAAATGCTTTTGAAGGGTCCAAGGGTTTCGAAGACAATGACTTCGAAAAGGGGTTTAAATGCTATCCTATGGTGTTTTATTTCAATAATTTGTTGAAAGGGGTGATGCCGACGCCATCAAGTTTTCCCCAATATTTTTTTTATGATAAAAGATGGTTTCAAAAGAGTTTGACCCAAATAATACTTTAAGTATAGACCCAAATAATAATTAAAATATAAACCCAATGGTTTCAAAATGGGGCCTTTCAATGGTTTTGGAAGGGATACTTCCAATGGCTTCGAAGGGGTACTTTCAGTGGTTTCGAAGCGATGCTTCTAAATGTATTAAGAAATACTTTATTATAATCAAAAGGGAAATTTTAAAGTGTTTCGAAAGGTAGGGGCCTAATGTTTTGAAAAGAGATTTATATGCTTTCGAAGGAGGTTGTAACATCCCGCTATTTTAGACCATTCAAATCGACAAATAAACCATACATGTCCGACTTGAATAATTCAAAATACCGAATTGTTAATAAAATTTGGCAAAACTTAAAATATACAGTAAATAAATCAATCATAGATCACTTACACAGAGTAATACAATGCAGCGGAATAGATAAAGAATAGTAGTTCATGAAGCTACTATATACCTCAGCGTTAGAAATAAAATACAACCGAATAGTTCAAATGCCATGAAGTCTCCAATGTAACAGATGGCTTCTCTGAACAAATCAACTGGATGACTGAAGGGATAGATAGCTGGATCTTCAAGCAAAGCTCCAACTTCGAAGATGAGTCTCAAATATTGTATCTCTCAGTCTGACCCGAGCGTAAAGCAAAACACAAAACACTCGAGTCAGGATTAACATTCTTATATCTATAAATCTAACTCAAGTGAAATATCAACTGAAATATAATTAACTTAGAGGATGTTTGGGATAACCATCCTCTAAGGGTCCATGGAACTATCTAAAAGATAAAAATATACACCATAACACCATGGTCTTTTCAAATTAATTTATATTTCAAACCAAATATCATTTTACTTCAATTATCTCTATATTTCCCAAAATAATATTTATATATATAATACATAAGGTAAAGTATTCAATTCCCTCAACTTAACAAATCATTTCAACTTTAACCCGACCTTCCCATTTAAATTTAATTCAACCACAATTTATTAATTTAAATTCAACTCAATTTCTAAAATAACCACTTCAATTTTATCGATCTCAAATTCGGATTTGAAATCACACAATACCCTTTATATTCAATATATTTCAAAACTTTAAGTATTCAACGTTTCAAACTAACTTTTAAATCAATTTAGTTTCTAAATACTAAATTCAACTATACTGATTTCAAATACATATCCGAATCTCAAAATAAACCATTTAAATCCCAATATAGTTCAAAGCTTTAATATTTAATTAAATGTTCAATTTAATAGTTCCATATAGATCTCGATTTAACCTCATTATTATCTAGTCTTAAATGATCCCTCATTAGATACAATATCATTTAAGTAACCTTAAATTACATTTTTCTCAATATTTTCTTTAATGTATTTAAACGTGAAATATTCATTAAATCGCTTAAATAAAATCCAGTTACAAAATCATACCCTTAAATTTCCCATTCAAAAATTTCAAATTGATTTAATTGAATAAATCCTTATTTAAATACCATTTAGATAAACCCACATTTATCTCCCAATCTTAGTAAATTGCAGAATACTTTTTGGAATAAAATTTACATAAATATTTAACATAATTTATGTATTAAATCAAATTTTGACTAAATTAAATATCATTAAATCAATATATGTCATTTCCCTTTATATATACAAATTCAAGATTTAACATTTAATAAGACCATATATCTCTTTCCAAAATAATGAATTTAATTTCAAAATATTCATATATGGACCAACAGTGTCTGTAATAATTCTTATCGTAGGGTCAAGTGTTACGGATATTTATCATTTCAATCCGTACACTAAATGTATACGGGTGGATAGCGTTTCAACCCGTAAATCCCAAATTCAATTAAATGAAAATCGCTTGGGTCTATCATTTCAACCCATAACGAAATTCTCCTATTCTAAAGTCCGTTCGGGTATGTATCATTTCAACCCATAGTGATTTCTATACTAACAGGGAACTTGCAGAGTGATAACAGATATGAAAATAATAATAACAACAGGCATATATCATAAAAGTATAAACAATAGGATATGGTGTCATATTCCATAAGTGAACAGTTACAGATAATAGCATATATAACAATTTACATAACTACAACAACATATTTCAATTGTCGTTTCAATTGAAATCAAATTTAATAAATAAAAGAATGTTAATCGTGAGTGATTGCTCACCTTTCGAGGCTATAGGGATTTGACCCAGAAATGATACGAAATCCAAAGCAACGCGAGGTGGATATGGTTAGATGCAGAAAATAGGCACGACGGACGAGGCTGATAAAGGAAAATCGATGAGAACGATTGAATCAGTTGATAAAATTGAACTAAATAAATATTATTTTTCTAAAATCAATTTAAACACATATTTATTTTCAAATTTATATTTAATCTCATACTTATGAAATAAAATACATACATTTTTATAACTTATAGAATATATAACATAAAACATGTTATACTTATGTATATAAGCTAGATATAATAAACAACCAAACCGACTATATATATATATATGTGTGTGTGAAATGTAAAAAAATGAAATTAAATGAACCAAGTCCAATTTAAATATGTAGACTTATGATATAATATATAAATCAATGTGAACAAAATTTCTAACATTCTAGCTAACAAATTTTATAATCAATATAAACTAATATAATATAAACTATACATGTGCAACTGACGTAATATTAGTGATATCAAGCAAAAGAAGGTGCAGGCTTTAAAACAACAACGTAAGCATAAAATATATTATAACATACTATATACATTAAATATATTGTAGAAAATACTGTATAATATATATATATATATATATATATATATATATATATATATATATATATATATTTATACGGCTGTAAACATACTTTGATTGCATAACGCATAAAACTTGCCTATAATTTATATAAAACTTGAAATATCCAAAATACATAACAACAATCTCTCAATTACTTATATAAACTATCGTATAATATATAGCATATATGTGTTTGAAGAGTAAAGCCTAGATCTGTGACACAAAAGAAGACAATATACATTTTAATTTATAATCTAGAACAAATATCCTTTCTGTTACATATATACTTAGCTATATATATATAAACAAACTTTATATGGTATATACATTTCTAACCCGATGAAGTATACATATTAATGTAACAGACAAAACAGGTAATATATATACTCTAGCTTAATATATAACTAATATTATATAAACTAATATAAACATATACAGCAAGCTAATATACGAGTCTATGACAACATCTAATATAACTTTATAAATGTAGTAGTCTATATATACTATGAACATATAGTAAAAGTAGAGGACATAATATAACTAATAGTATATATATCTATATTATCATATAAAACAACTTATATGAATTACCTTTAAAATATGGTATGTTGTAGCATACCGTAATACACATCATTTTTAAAACCATAATAGTATATTCATCATCTTATAATGTCCACATAACTGACTGACTTATTTTTTTTTTTTTATTTTTTTTTTACAGACATACTTGTAAACCATATATACAAAGTGCTCAAAATTTTCATGTATACTTACTGTCGGCAATAATTACATAAAATATAAATATAATTACCTATACAATATATATGCGAGCAAACAAAGGGAAGCTGCCGCGCACGTGGGGTGGAGCACGGCTGAACGGAGGCTGGTGATGGATGGTGCGAAAATTAGGGGTCTGACGCGGGGTCAAGGAGGTCGCATGCGTAGGGATCGATGCTTGGTGGAGGCGGTGCAGCCTTGATCGGCGCGGCGTGCTACTGCCATGGCTGTGGTCGGGATGACTGCTGCGATTTGACTGGCCGAAGCTGTGGAGGTGGAGGGGTTGGTCGGTTGTTCGGAGATGGTGGCCTAATTGCTCGGGCATTTCGGTGTATGCTAGAGAGGAAGATGGGGCAAAGTGGGGAAGATGGAAAATGTTGAGAGGAGATAAGTGAAATGATGAAGGTAAAGTGACAGAGAGCAGAGGCATGGGTGTAGGGAAGAAAATGGGAAAAGAAGGAAGATGGACGAACAGGTTTAGAAAATAGGAAGCCAAGCAATATAATGTTAAAGGGAATATGAAACTGTTAATATTATAATTTATAATTGAAACGAATGCACAGAACCAAAAGGTAACCGAATGACGAATATGAACGAGCCTGCATTTCAAATGAATATAGGAGATAATAGAAGTAATGACCGTTAAAATTCGACCGTTTGGTAATTCGAATGGACGAAACCATAAAGTTGCAATACTATAACCGATACGGCTGTCCGTTTTATCGTTTTTGTCGCGTACCGGACCTCAATACACAGAATTAAATATACCGTAGAGATCACCACAACGAGACGATCAAAACGGTATATGGATATCAGTGGTACGATTATCCAAGCAAAAATCGATATCGGAACGAAAATGCTGCTATTTCGTCGAAAAATAAGACCGACAGAGCAATAACAGTCTAAATTTAGAGAAACGAAATATGGCGTCTTTCTCAGAAAATGATTTACAATTTTTCTATGAAAAATATTTAGGTTTGGAAAACGTTTTATTATCATCAAATATTAACTGATATAAATTGAAATAGAATTACCCAATAAAATAACCATTCATATTATCTGATGAAAACTTACCAGCCGTTATGTTTAAGAAGACGTATTCCAAATATTAAATTTTTATTTCAAATTTGTATTGTCTAAAATTTCACAAAATTTCAATTAATTTAATAAATAAAACCTTTAAAATTTTACGGGTTGTTACACTCTCCCCCACTCAAAACTTTTCGTCCTCGAAAAGGAAGTAGGTAGGAGAATATAAACAACCAGAAGAAAAATTGATTGAAAGTCAAGATTAAACAATTAATTTGAAACTATATAAAATTTACTTGAAATATTCATTTGAGAACTTCATTTGCAATTAAATTTTTCTTTAATATTTAATACTTTTCAAACTCCTTTGGAAAACAAGTATTTACATTATTATTTATATTTACAAAGACTATTGAAAATATAAAGTCCAAAATTTATGAAATTTTTAATTTAACTCAAGATACCTTTCAAATATTATCAATAAATTAATAATCATTTTCTTTAAATATGTTTTATTTAATTAATAACTTCAAAGATATTTATACCACTAAAATTTTATATAAAACAATGCAGTATACAAATAAGCAATATTTAAAAGATTTATTCAAAAAGGAAAGGAAGGTAGATTCCGAAAACGGAATATAGATGAAAAAGAAGCTGAGCAGATGAGGTAGATTCAAAAGAATAGAATTGGGCACGAATAATTTATTTCAAACCATAAGAATTTAAATTTCAAATATTAATACAAAATTTCTTTGTTGAAAATACTTCTATAATAAAATACCTTTATAAATAAAATATTTTTATATCGAAACCAATTTATCTTTCGAAAATACTTTTATAACTCAATGTTTTAACAAGTTTATCCTCGTTCTTGCAGACTCTGGCCATGCGTTGATCAGGCGCAAAGCTAGAATTCTTCAAGTACTAAGTAGACTTGTTTCAACACCCAGTGAAAATACTTGAAAAACCTTTTAAAACAGATATGGAAAGTACGATCCAATCAAATCAACCAAAACAAAACCTTTGTCCGATCATGGTTCGCAGATACACAATGGTTACGCCTGGTTCCCCCAGGAAACAATCCATATCCGTAAGCTTTCACAGCCCTGCGAGTTACGCCATGATGACTAGTAGGGTGCAGGATACACAATGGTTACGCCTGGTTCCCCCAGGAAACAATCCGTACCCCCAGGCAAGACTCAGCCAGGCACTTGCGCTACTATTCGCGACCTACACAGATTGCAGGATACACAATGGTTACGCCTGGTTCCCCCAGGAAACAATCCGTACCCCCAGGCAAGACTCAGCCAGGCAATTTCGCTGTGCATTCACGAGAGAAAAAGAAAAACCGCGGGTTACGCCACGGTGGGAACACTCGAGTATTACATCCGGAAAACCAAAAATCAGAGAGAATAATATCAATAGAATGAATCCACGCTGTGGCCACAAAGCGGATATCAAGCAGAAGGTACTTTCCATATCTTTACTTGGAAAATATATATATCATATAGTACCTTTTCAAATCACTTTCAATTTTGTACTTATATAAAGTCCATATCTATAGGATTCTATTTTCAAATCGAATACTTTCCAAATCAGTAGTATATTAAATCATACTTATATAGACTTTGATTATGTACAATTCTCTTTCCAAATTGAGTACCTTTCAGATCAATAGATTTTTAAATCAATTTCATACTTATACAAATCCATTTTATATAAGTTCGACCACTCCCAATTCAAGTGCTTAATAATATAAGGTTCTCAATTTCAAATCATTTCGATATCAAATTTAGTTTCAAAGTCATATATGAATTCACCAAATTTCTTCCAAATTAGATATCCTGATTTCAAAGTTCCCCAACATAATAGGTTTAGGAAATTATCCCAGTTTCCAGATTAAAATAATTCAAGTCAACAAATTCATTTCCAAAATCATCCTATAAGTACTGGTTTTAAATTTTCAATTAAATTTCAAAACCAAATATTCTCTCAAAATCAATTATACTCAAAATGGTTTCCCAATTAATAATTATCCCTTTAAAACCTTTAAACTATTAATTTCTATTCAAAGTGTCCAATTTACCTTTCCGGAAACCATTATTTTAAACTAATCATTTTTTTTCAATATTTCAAACTAAATTACATATTAGTATAATTCAAAATAGTCATATTCATTTACTTAATAAAAGGTTTCAAACTTAACATTCAAAACACGACTTATATGCTTTATCAAATATTTTATACGTTTCGAAATTTCTTAGTCTTTAACTTTTTAAACCTTGATTTGGAAGTGCTCGAACCTTCAAAATAGTCGGTGAAAATCAATTTCAAATCCAAGAGTTGGAAATCAAATTTTTTTTTATAAGTAGGGTTATTCTAAGTCAAATCGAAAACTCGAGGATCGATTTATTACAAATATATACATATATCTTCTGAAAATATCAAATTACTTCGGAATTTGAAATCAAAACGGTTTTATAAGATCACTCGCATAGCGAAGCTATTAAAGTGGCCTCTCCCCCACTCTGAGGCTCGAAAATCAATGTCGATGATGCGTGCACTCATCACCAAAATTATTATCCAGCGACATAAGTGAGTTCTGGACTTCTATTTTCCTGAAAACTTCTTTGAAATTTCTTCAAAATTATTGGAATTCATTTGAACTCATTTGAAACATTTCTTATTCGGAAAAATACTTTTAAATCGTATTATTTTTATATATTTTCCCAAAATCTTAAAACCGATTTCAAAATATCGGAATTCAATTCTCGAATTTCAAATTTACCTTTACAGTTATAAATCATTTTTATATAAATAACCTCTTATAATTTTCCAATTTTTCAAATCCTTTCAAAACCTTTTTATATAGAATAACATATCTTATTTGCTTTATATATATAGGTATATAATCCTTATTGAAAACAATTTCTTTTTATATATAGGATAAAATCATAGTTATTAAAATATAATTTTGATATATAAAGCAATTTCAAAATACAAACATACCCGATTTTCAAAGGATAATTTAAGAATGGATTTCAAAACAAAGATAGAGATTTGAATTAGAGGAACTGTAAACAATAGAATCCTGATTCGAAGATAGGCTCAAACAAAGATGAGAAAATCAAGTTACAAAGTAGAAGATGGATATACTTCTATAAATCGCGGGCGACCTTAACCGGGTCATCCGTGACTTCAGGGATATGATCGATGCGGGATTCTAAAACAAATCGATATTCGTTTGCCAAATATAGAATTCGGCATATCAAGATATATCAGCATCGTAAACCGAGGGTACAAAAATCTTCGGTGAATCAATGCCAATTGTACGGAGTTCATCCGTTTTACAAAACATTCAGTGGAGTCATTGGATACTCCCGGATCAAAAAACATAAATAGAGGGAGGCAAGAATGAATTTTGGAATCGAGGGGCATTCAAGATCCAAAAGAAATCGAGTCAAAGGAAGAGATTCAACTCGCGTGAAAGTGATTCTGTTAATAAATTTACCATATATGTTAAGATTTGCCTAGAGCCAAAGCTCTGATACCAACTGTAACATCCCGCTATTTTAGACCATTCAAATCGACAAATAAACCATACATGTCCGACTTGAATAATTCAAAATACCGAATTGTTAATAAAATTTGGCAAAACTTAAAATATACAGTAAATAAATCAATCATAGATCACTTACACAGAGTAATACAATGCAGCGGAATAGATAAAGAATAGTAGTTCATGAAGCTACTATATACCTCAGCGTTAGAAATAAAATACAACCGAATAGTTCAAATGCCATGAAGTCTCCAATGTAACAGATGGCTTCTCTGAACAAATCAACTGGATGACTGAAGGGATAGATAGCTGGATCTTCAAGCAAAGCTCCAACTTCGAAGATGAGTCTCAAATGTTGTATCTCTCAGTCTGACCCGAGCGTAAAGCAAAACACAAAACACTCGAGTCAGGATTAACATTCTTATATCTATAAATCTAACTCAAGTGAAATATCAACTGAAATATAATTAACTTAGAGGATGTTTGGGATAACCATCCTCTAAGGGTCCATGGAACTATCTAAAAGATAAAAATATACACCATAACACCATGGTCTTTTCAAATTAATTTATATTTCAAACCAAATATCATTTTACTTCAATTATCTCTATATTTCCCAAAATAATATTTATATATATAATACATAAGGTAAAGTATTCAATTCCCTCAACTTAACAAATCATTTCAACTTTAACCCGACCTTCCCATTTAAATTTAATTCAACCACAATTTATTAATTTAAATTCAACTCAATTTCTAAAATAACCACTTCAATTTTATCGATCTCAAATTCGGATTTGAAATCACACAATACCCTTTATATTCAATATATTTCAAAACTTTAAGTATTCAACGTTTCAAACTAACTTTTAAATCAATTTAGTTTCTAAATACTAAATTCAACTATACTGATTTCAAATACATATCCGAATCTCAAAATAAACCATTTAAATCCCAATATAGTTCAAAGCTTTAATATTTAATTAAATGTTCAATTTAATAGTTCCATATAGATCTCGATTTAACCTCATTATTATCTAGTCTTAAATGATCCCTCATTAGATACAATATCATTTAAGTAACCTTAAATTACATTTTTCTCAATATTTTCTTTAATGTATTTAAACGTGAAATATTCATTAAATCGCTTAAATAAAATCCAGTTACAAAATCATACCCTTAAATTTCCCATTCAAAAATTTCAAATTGATTTAATTGAATAAATCCTTATTTAAATACCATTTAGATAAACCCACATTTATCTCCCAATCTTAGTAAATTGCAGAATACTTTTTGGAATAAAATTTACATAAATATTTAACATAATTTATGTATTAAATCAAATTTTGACTAAATTAAATATCATTAAATCAATATATGTCATTTCCCTTTATATATACAAATTCAAGATTTAACATTTAATAAGACCATATATCTCTTTCCAAAATAATGAATTTAATTTCAAAATATTCATATATGGACCAACAGTGTCTGTAATAATTCTTATCGTAGGGTCAAGTGTTACGGATATTTATCATTTCAATCCGTACACTAAATGTATACGGGTGGATAGCGTTTCAACCCGTAAATCCCAAATTCAATTAAATGAAAATCGCTTGGGTCTATCATTTCAACCCATAACGAAATTCTCCTATTCTAAAGTCCGTTCGGGTATGTATCATTTCAACCCATAGTGATTTCTATACTAACAGGGAACTTGCAGAGTGATAACAGATATGAAAATAATAATAACAACAGGCATATATCATAAAAGTATAAACAATAGGATATGGTGTCATATTCCATAAGTGAACAGTTACAGATAATAGCATATATAACAATTTACATAACTACAACAACATATTTCAATTGTCGTTTCAATTGAAATCAAATTTAATAAATAAAAGAATGTTAATCGTGAGTGATTGCTCACCTTTCGAGGCTATAGGGATTTGACCCAGAAATGATACGAAATCCAAAGCAACGCGAGGTGGATATGGTTAGATGCAGAAAATAGGCACGACGGACGAGGCTGATAAAGGAAAATCGATGAGAACGATTGAATCAGTTGATAAAATTGAACTAAATAAATATTATTTTTCTAAAATCAATTTAAACACATATTTATTTTCAAATTTATATTTAATCTCATACTTATGAAATAAAATACATACATTTTTATAACTTATAGAATATATAACATAAAACACGTTATACTTATGTATATAAGCTAGATATAATAAACAACCAAACCGACTATATATATATATATGTGTGTGTGAAATGTAAAAAAATGAAATTAAATGAACCAAGTCCAATTTAAATATGTAGACTTATGATATAATATATAAATCAATGTGAACAAAATTTCTAACATTCTAGCTAACAAATTTTATAATCAATATAAACTAATATAATATAAACTATACATGTGCAACTGACGTAATATTAGTGATATCAAGCAAAAGAAGGTGCAGGCTTTAAAACAACAACGTAAGCATAAAATATATTATAACATACTATATACATTAAATATATTGTAGAAAATACTGTATAATATATATATATATATATATATATATATATATATATTTATACGGCTGTAAACATACTTTGATTGCATAACGCATAAAACTTGCCTATAATTTATATAAAACTTGAAATATCCAAAATACATAACAACAATCTCTCAATTACTTATATAAACTATCGTATAATATATAGCATATATGTGTTTGAAGAGTAAAGCCTAGATCTGTGACACAAAAGAAGACAATATACATTTTAATTTATACTCTAGAACAAATATCCTTTCTGTTACATATATACTTAGCTATATATATATAAACAAACTTTATATGGTATATACATTTCTAACCCGATGAAGTATACATATTAATGTAACAGACAAAACAGGTAATATATATACTCTAGCTTAATATATAACTAATATTATATAAACTAATATAAACATATACAGCAAGCTAATATACGAGTCTATGACAACATCTAATATAACTTTATAAATGTAGTAGTCTATATATACTATGAACATATAGTAAAAGTAGAGGACATAATATAACTAATAGTATATATATCTATATTATCATATAAAACAACTTATATGAATTACCTTTAAAATATGGTATGTTGTAGCATACCGTAATACACATCATTTTTAAAACCATAATAGTATATTCATCATCTTATAATGTCCACATAACTGACTGACTTATTTTTTTTTTTTTTTTTTTTTTACAGACATACTTGTAAACCATATATACAAAGTGCTCAAAATTTTCATGTATACTTACTGTCGGCAATAATTACATAAAATATAAATATAATTACCTATACAATATATATGCGAGCAAACAAAGGGAAGCTGCCGCGCACGTGGGGTGGAGCACGGCTGAACGGAGGCTGGTGATGGATGGTGCGAAAATTAGGGGTCTGACGCGGGGTCAAGGAGGTCGCATGTGTAGGGATCGATGCTTGGTGGAGGCGGTGCAGCCTTGATCGGCGCGGCGTGCTACTGCCATGGCTGTGGTCGGGATGACTGCTGCGATTTGACTGGCCGAAGCTGTGGAGGTGGAGGGGTTGGTCGGTTGTTCGGAGATGGTGGCCTAATTGCTCGGGCATTTCGGTGTATGCTAGAGAGGAAGATGGGGCAAAGTGGGGAAGATGGAAAATGTTGAGAGGAGATAAGTGAAATGATGAAGGTAAAGTGACAGAGAGCAGAGGCATGGGTGTAGGGAAGAAAATGGGAAAAGAAGGAAGATGGACGAACAGGTTTAGAAAATAGGAAGCCAAGCAATATAATGTTAAAGGGAATATGAAACTGTTAATATTATAATTTATAATTGAAACGAATGCACAGAACCAAAAGGTAACCGAATGACGAATATGAACGAGCCTGCATTTCAAATGAATATAGGAGATAATAGAAGTAATGACCGTTAAAATTCGACCGTTTGGTAATTCGAATGGACGAAACCATAAAGTTGCAATACTATAACCGATACGGCTGTCCGTTTTATCGTTTTTGTCGCGTACCGGACCTCAATACACAGAATTAAATATACCGTAGAGATCACCACAACGAGACGATCAAAACGGTATATGGATATCAGTGGTACGATTATCCAAGCAAAAATCGATATCGGAACGAAAATGCTGCTATTTCGTCGAAAAATAAGACCGACAGAGCAATAACAGTCTAAATTTAGAGAAACGAAATATGGCGTCTTTCTCAGAAAATGATTTACAATTTTTCTATGAAAAATATTTAGGTTTGGAAAACGTTTTATTATCATCAAATATTAACTGATATAAATTGAAATAGAATTACCCAATAAAATAACCATTCATATTATCTGATGAAAACTTACCAGCCGTTATGTTTAAGAAGACGTATTCCAAATATTAAATTTTTATTTCAAATTTGTATTGTCTAAAATTTCACAAAATTTCAATTAATTTAATAAATAAAACCTTTAAAATTTTACGGGTTGTTACAGAGGTTATCCAGTGAGGTAGAAAGTATGGTTTTGAAGGTTTCTACAAATTTAGTTTTCAATACAAATAACCCAATCTCATTTTTAAAGGAATACCATGGCATATATAAATAAAGTGTTTTGAAAAGGAGTCTTCGAAGAAGTTTTCTTTGATTAAGAGGTTAAATGGGTTAACCAAGTTATTGTGCATACTTCTTCATAGATGTATATTTTTACATTGTAATGTACCCATAACTATATTTTGGGGAAGGGCACAATAACTACCTAGGTGACCTAATAGTGAATATAAATTACCTCCTGAATGAGTAGAATTGCATCCAGGAGGTCAGGAAGACCAAAATATAGGATGCTAAAATATTAAAGGAACACATTGTTAGGGACCAATAGGTTCTTGGTAAGCAAATGAAAACTGTGTATAGGAAAAGATATTGGCAAGGGACAATAAGTTCATAGTAAGCCTATGAAAACTATGTAAAAATGAAGACGTCAAAATGACATGCTCTAGTTAGCCCATGAATACTATGATTTGATATTGGCAGGGGCCAATAGGTTTATAGTGAACCCATGAAAACTATATCCGAATTTTGATATTGGCGGATGTCGATAAGTTCCTAGTCAGGCCATGAAAACTAGGATAAGAAGGGAAGATACTGGAGTAAACAATAGGTTCCTAGTCAACCCATGAAAAGTAGGATGAGAGTGTGTGTGTGTGTGTGTGTGTGTGTGTGTGTGTGTGTGTGTATAAGAGTTACTGTTAACCCCCTTTTGTCAAGGGAGCGTATAGGAGAATTTAACCCAATCGACTGCACGATTATAGAGGTTGGATACTATGGGTTTGATTCAACTGGATGGAAAGACTATCAATCAGGGACAATAAACGTGATTATGACACCGGGATATAGCATAGTCGATGGAAAAATAGCGCGACATACTTGGAGATAGATTTCAGACAAAATGGGCTGCTTAGCACTCACTTTGATTCATTGGAGGGGTTACTTCGGGTCAAGGAAGTGGCTACTTCGGGTCTGAGTAATGGATCGATCGATATTCATATGATCCACCTCAATTTTGTACCCATCTGCCCACCATCATCAGTTCGTATCCATCCATTAAGGACCTTCAATTTGTATCCATCAAGCAATGGCAGCATGTTTCGTATTGATCACTCACCGATCGACACGAAGAAGAGAGCCAGGTTTCAATACGAAGGAAAGACTTTGGCATCAATATGAAATCATATAAGAAGCATCGATACGAAGGAAGAAGGCAGGGATCGATACGAAGAGCTTGGCAACCAATGGATATGAAGTACATAGTCAAACCAAGAGAAATGGTCTACTAGCATGAAAATGGAGCTACATGTGATTAAAACTCCACGTCATCGATACAAGACCGATTGATACGTAGTTGATCGATATGCATGGATCGATACGTAGCCATCAACCAACCTACAAATTGAATCTTGGAACGATCATAACTAAAAATCTACAAGTCCAAATGCTCTGAAATTTTCGCACAAGCATTCTTATGCACTCAAGCACCACCATGATCGATCGCAGCTCCATCTGACTATTCCGGGATCGATATGGAGTGCGCATGGATCGATCGAGGATCGATCCCCAATGACTCGTGATAGGTCTGGTGGACCCTCCCACATGTGAGAAGAAGTATTACGAGATTCGAGGGAGATATTTCCAGACTTACTTCTATAATTAGCACCCTTACGCCTAAAGAAGAGGACTTTTTGGCTCTTCTATGCCGTTACTCTTCCCAAACTTCATTGTAACTCGAGAGCTATTGATTGTACTATTGTATACGAGTTGAGAATCATTAATAACGACAAACTCTTCAAAGTGGACGTAGGCTAAACGCCGAACCACTATAAATCTCGTCTTTTCGCTGCTTTTCTTTTAATTTTTGGTTGTTCTTCATATTTATATCCTATACATATATCCTACTTATGATCAGTGACTGTGAGTTGGTGCTTTCATCTGCAATTGTGTGTTTGTGGCCAATTTTGGTGCAAATACTTTGGTGCTTTCACTGGGTAAGCTTGCACTTAGGGATTCTGAAGCTTGGATTTTGGATATGAAGGCTTAGGAACTTGGATCTGGGAAGCAATGATTAAGTAATCAACAAAAATACAGAGAACGAGGAGGAGCCATCATGAAGGAAGTCAGGAGGCTTCCTCAGGAGCTAATCAGACCTTAGTTTTCATCATCAGAGATGAGATGGAGATTATTATGGATGCTATACAGGAAGGAATGCTAAAAATGCAGGAGGAAATGATGCAGAACCTACTCTGACAGGTTGGACAAGCTGGAATGCAAAGTCAAGAGAATGGAGCCGCAGGAAATGTTGGAAATGTAGATCGTGAATCCGAAACAGGAGGAGCAGAGAGTGTCCAGAATCAAAGTCAGAGGAACGGAGCAATCAGGATTTAGGATAGAGCGGGACCATCAAGAGCAGCCCTTGAGCTATGGGCACTCCTCCAAATCATGTTGACTCAATCCCAGGCAGGATACCATACGATGCTATGCAGTTTGGCACTGATCGGGATATGGATGCTTATGTAGAAGGGCTGGTTTCAGGATTCCTATGTGGACTCGGGCAGCAGTTTCGAGATAGCAGACAGAGGCTACCACTTGATGACAACGATAAGTTTGTAGACATGATCATACATGCCATGAGGAAGGATTGGTGAATAGAGATTTAGCGGACGTGAACATGAGCCCATTCACTCCTTTGATCAGGCAAGCTAGGAATCCGTCTTATTTCAAACTACCATTGTTGGAGATGTATAATGGGAGAACGGATCCTGCTATTCACTTGACAAGGTACATGAGCACATGGAGGTACTGGGGACATTGGAAGAGGTCATAGCACGATGCTTCACTTTTTATTTAATGGATATAGTGACACTATGGTTCAGACAACAGGAAAGCGGCTCTACTGGCACTTAGGTGGAGTTGATTGAGAGGATTATGGGGCAATATAAGGTCATATCGTGAGACTGAAGAATGTGATAAATTTAACATCGATGAAATAGTGGAAGGGAGAATCACTTAGGGATTTCTTAAGTAGATTCAGTGTGGCAATGGCTTCAGTGGATCGACCCAATCCATCGAAGGTTTTGATGACCATGGTCTTAGGAATTGCAGACAATTCGGATTTCAGGATATCATTGGAGCGGGATCCACCGATGGATCTCGATTAGTTTTACCATGAAGCGGAAAGGTCTCTATGACAGGAAGATGCAAAGTTTGAAAGAGAGGGGAGAGAGGTTGAAGTTTATGTGGTAAAAGGTAGAGGTCCACCAAGGGGGGATTCAAACAAGGACGATATAGGCAAAATGAGAATGGATGACAGCAGTTGCACATCGAAAAGGCAACAGAGGCAATCCAAATTTTCTTCTTACACGAATTTGCTAAAACTATAGAATGGATTTATTTGGATACTTGAGGACACTCGAAGGCCAGCAAAAAGGGAACCCTATGAATACGAGCGGTCACTGGGAAAGCATTGCTTATTCCATGAGTTAGATGGGCACAACACGAACGACCGCAGGCATTTGAAGGATATCATTAAGGAGCATATAAGGAATGGGAATTTACAAAAATCCATAAGGAATTGAGCTCTGGCAGTGGAACAGGAGCACCCACTACCCACCTCAGATGAAGATAGCACTGGATTAGATATCGTCGGCTTATTATCAGCTGAATGGTTTTAAGGCTTTGAATGAGTAATAAACCCCGAGTAACTCGGCTAAGTCATTTACACATGAACGAGATCGAGGATGTCCCCTAGGTATGCTCTATGATGATGATATACTATGATATACGTGTTTGTGAAATCTTATTTTTTTGTTCTTTGTGAACTCTAGATTCTTTATTGGTACTTTGGCTATTTGATTTTCCTGGTTGTATAGGCTTTTATTTTATCAATTGAACTCTCTTTTGATTAGATTTGGATTAGTTTAATAAATAATACAGGTCACATGATTACGGTCTTGACCAGAGAGACATGGCAGTAATCACAAGTTACGAGTCCCTTTGTCGGAAAGCGATGAAATGGACTCGACTGTGGAATAAAAGTCCTCGACCGGAGAGTCGAGGCTATAGAATAAAATTCAACGATTGAAGAGTCAATGCCGGAGAATAAAAGTCCCCGTCCGGAGAGTCGAGGCCATAGAATAAAAGTCCCGGACCATAGACTCGAGGTCAGAGAATAAAAGTCCCTGACCGGAGAATCGAGGCCGGAGAATAAAAGGCCCTGACCGAAGAGTCGAAGCCAAAGAGTAAAAGTCCTCGGCTGGAGAGTCAATGCCATAGTAGGATAAAATAACCCAGCTTTGGTTATTAACCCGGAGAGGTTTCGGCTTTGGATAAAGACCCAGCGAGGTCTCGGATATAGATATGGAATCGGCGAGGTCCCGTATTTAGATTTCAGGACCAGGAGAAGTCCCGAACTTGGATAAAACAATCCGAAGAGATCGTGGATTCGGTTAATGGACTTGGAATGAATTCGACATTGGATATTCACTTAGAAAATTCTTGGATTTTTTTAATGATCCGAAGAGCTCAAGGAATTGGTTTGCAATCGACTGGATTCAAGGTTGGATATGGCGATCAATGGATTATGGACTTCGAATTTTAGACTTATGGAAATACAAAACACATCATCGTATCGCAAGGCATTTTTGAAAGGGCAAAGTGTTCACCCGCCTTTTGGTAAGGGAGCGTACATGCGGATTTAACCCAATGACTGCATGATTATCGAAGTTGGAATACTATGGATTTTATTCAAATGGATGGATAGACTATCAATCACGGATAATAAACATGATAGTGAGGCCAGGATATAGCATAGTCGATGGACAACCAGCACGACATACTTGGAGTATAAATTTTAGAGAAAATGGGCGGCTTGGCACTCACTTCGAGTCACTGGAGGGGTTACTTCGGGTCAAGGAAGCTGCTACTTCGGGTCTGAGTAATGGATCGATCGATATCCATATGATCCACCTTAATTTCATACCAATCTACCCACCATCCTCAGTTCGTATCCTTCCATTATGGATCTTTAGTTCGTATCCATCAAGCGATGCTAGCATGTTTTGTATTGATCACTCATTGATCTATATGAAGAAGAGAGCTAGATATCAATAAGAAGGGAGGACTTTGGCATCGATACAAAATCATGTGAGAAGCATCGATACGAAGGAAGAAGTCAAGGATCGATACAAAAAGCTTTGCAACCAATGGATATGATGGACACAGTCAAACCAAGAGAAATGTCTACTAGAACGAAAAATGGATCTACATGTGATTGTCGCTCCATATCATCGATACAGGATCGATCGAATGAAGTCCATCGATTAGCATGGATCGATACACAACCATTAGCCAACCTACAAATCAAATCTTGGATTGATCATGACTCAAAATCTGCAAGTCCAAATATTATGAAATTTTTCACAGAAGATTTCTTATGCACTCATGCACCACCACAGTCGATTGCAACTCTATCTGACCATTCCTTGATCGATACAGAGTGCGCATGGATCGATCCCAAACGACCCTTGATCGATTTGGTGGGCCCACCCATGTGTGAGAAGAAGTATTTCGACGTTTGGGGAGATATTTCCTGACCTACTCCTATAAATAGCACCCATACGCCTGAAGAAATAGGATTTTTTGGCTCTTCTACGTCATTGCTCTACTGAAACTTCATTGTAACTCTTGAGCTATTGATTGTACTATTGTAAACGTGTTGAGAATCATTAATAAACAGCAAACTCTTCAAAGTGGACGTAGGCTACAATGCCGAACCACTATAAATCTCGTCTTTTCACCGCTTTCCTTTTAATTTTTGGTTGTTCTTTGTATTTATATCCACTTCATATATCCTACCTATGATCTATGACTGTGAGTTAGTGTTTTCATCTACAATTGGATGTTTGTTACCAATTTTGGCACAAACAGTTACCAATAGTCAAAGTGATCCCATGAAAACTATGTAAATGGATAGGGAGTCCTTAAATTTTTTTACCAGTTATTGGTCAGCCCATGAAAACTATTAGGTTAATAGTAATCTTAGAAGCTATAACTAAGATAGATGGTCAAAATTAATGGGGATGGATAATCCAAAATTGATTCACATGTTTTTGCATATTATCATATTATATTGTTTTGAATTGTTTCAACTATTGTGGATGCAAGAGCATAGTATATGGTTTTAAAAGGTTTTAGGATACCGGCGAGGGGAAAACCTATTCTGCTAGGCAGCATGGTCTCACCAGATATCTAAATGATTTGATATGGTAGATTATTATTCATACCAGGCTTTATGTCTGACTCAAAGTTTATGTTTTCCCCTTAGACCCTCGGGTAGTCAATAGATTTTGAGTAGTTTGAGAGTTGAGGTTTTCAAGTACCTCATTTGACGAATAAGCTTCCGCGGACGTGTAGGAGGCATGATAGTTATCTAGGATTCTCTTTTAATTCAATTCCACTATGTTATTTGTAATGGAAAAGTTGTTAAATGGCCTGTAAATACTCTAATCATCCAAGGGAGCATCTTCATATGTCGCTCTTGGCATATGTTATAACAAATATATTGCCTTTGAACGTGGTTGAAAAGTGTGAGATTAAGTAATGAATTGGAAATGTTTTGAAATGCAATGTGTTCTTGTTTGATGCTTTGAAAATTTTCCTTATTCATGTTTTTCTGTGTATCAATGAATCTAACACCGCCGTATTTGATCGTCGAGGATTAATAACTATGGATGACAGCAACATCCGTAGCCTTTAATTTTGGGCCTCCAAGTAGGGGGATGTTACAAGTTGGTATCAAAGCATAGGTTTATGAAACTTTAAGAAACTAAACCTAAAAGCTTTTTGAAACATAATCATATGAATCGAAAATATGATCGGGGTTTGGGATAACGCTATAGTAACATACTTGTATTTCATATACGTATATATACATATACACACACACACGTATTCCTATCTCTCTTAGACCATTCTTCTGTATCTTACTATGGCACATATGCACAAAACAAGGATATGGTAGCAGGAAACGAAAGATGAAATCTCGGTGGAGGAAGCACTATAACTAATGGAAATGCTCGACCTAATACCAGGAGGAACCAAGGTTGACATGCTAATGCTAACCAAAATGCTGAAGCCAATGTGGCTGTTGGAAATCCACAAGTAGATATGGATGCGATGTATCAGTTCTTCATCAATGTGATGAAAGCGAGAGCTGCTTCTTACGTTGCTAAGAATGTTGGAGAAGCAAATCCTGTGGCTCCAGTTGGGAATAACTATGCTAAGTTGAGCGGTGATTACACTAGTCTTGGTGGAAAACCGTTTATAGGAATGGAGGATGCCATAAAAGTAGAGAATTGGCAATTGCGTTGTCAGCTTATCTTTGCTGATTTGGGTTTAGATGATGAGCAAAAGAGAAAGTTGGCCTCTAGACAGTTGTATGGGTCAGCATTTCATTGGGGGAACAGTGTCACTACCGAAGTTCCAAAGTAGGAGTTGACATAGGCTGAATTCAGAAGGAGATTTGAATAGAGCTTTTTATCTGAGGTTGCTAAGTCAGCACTGATGAGAAATTTTATGGATCTAGTACATGGAGAGATGTCGGTTATCGAGTATGCCACTAGGTTTGATGAGCTGTCACAATATGGGTTTGTTATTATTGACACTAACATCAAAAGGAATGAGAGGCTCATTCGGGGTTTGAGGCTCGAGCTAGCTAGGGTGACCATGACACATATCCGTGATCCTTGTAATATAGTTGTGGAGATGGAAATTCGCCATGAAGAAATGCTTGTTGTTTGTGCTAGAGAGAAGCCAGTTGAAACCCAAGGTTCTCAGGGAATGAAGAGGAAGTTCTTTAAGAAGAAGGAAGCCCAGAAGGGAGATGCTGCCAAGAAGGCAAAGGCTAATTTAGTTTGCTACAAGTGTGACTAGAAGGGTCATCATGCAAATGAGTGCCATTCGGGCAAGGAAAGAAGGCTATAGACAAGAAGAACGTGAAGTGCATTAATTGTGATCAAGTTGGATATTATAATAACCAGTGCCCAGGGTCAGTCAGGTTGGACAAGGGAAAGGTCTTTGCTGTTGGATCATCAGCTAAGCCAACCGCAGCTAATAATGGATAGACTGTGATGGAAGGTCCATTTTTGATTTAGAGTATACTAGTTAGGATACTATTTGATACCAATGCATCATATTCATTTCTATCTCAGTGTTTAGGTTATGCTTAGAACCCAATACATACTTTGTTACTTCCTTAAGGGTTGTGAATCCAATATATGGTATGTAACTCTGGAGATGAGATGCGACCAGTTAAAATTTGATTTGTTAGGTCATAAGTTTGCATGCAGCCTGTATGTTTTCGATTTCATAGATTTTGGAAACATTTTGGGTAGGATTGGTTGAGGAGGGATGAGGTTAGGATAGTTTTCCAGGATGGGGAGATATCACAAAGACACCTTGGTAGTCATAAAAAAATTGAATTCTCAGTAGAGAAATCTCACCAGAGTATTCATGCTTTGTTAAATGCAATGGAAGTGGGGGAAGAATTAAGTCAGGTTCGAGTTGCAAAATAGTTTGAAAATGCTTTTGAACCTGTCATAGGACTACCACCTAAACGAGTTATTGAGTTTCGGGTAGATCTTGTGCCAGGAGCTGAACCTGTGAGTAGACCACCTAGCAGGATGACACTGACTGAGATGAAGGAATTGACGATGTAGCTAGTGGATTTAGAAGGAAGAAGTTTTATTAGACCAAGCAATTTGCCATGGCGAGCTGCCCGGTATTCGTGAAGAAATCGGATGGGTCATTGAGGATGTGTATCGACTATCGTAAGTTGAACAAAAGAACGATAAAGGATAAGTATCCTTTGTTGAGAATTGATGATCTATTTGATCAGTTAAGTGGAGCCAAAGTGTTTTCCCAGTTGGATTTGGCAACAGATTTCCATCGGTTAAGAGTGGCATAAGACATCATTTGTTTGACCGCATTTCAAACTACGTATGGTTCGTACGAGTGGTTAGTAATGCCATTCGGGTTGACAAATGCGCCTGCTTTGTGTATGGATTTGATGAACCGAGTCTTCCGAGAGTATTTAGACAGATTCATGTTAGTGTTTATAGATGGCATTTTGGTATACTCTAAGGATGAAAGAGAGCATGAAGATCATCTTAGAATTGTACTTGAGACACTGAGGCAGAATTAGCTAAAGGCGAAGTTTTTCAAGTTTCATTTCTGGAAGAAAGAGGTTAGGTTTCTTGGTCACATGATTCAGTGAAGGATTTTTCAGTCGATCTAGATAAAATCGAAGTTGTTAATAATTGAAAGAGACTAGAGACAGTGACTGAGATTAGAAGTTTTCTTCGACTTGCTGGCTATTACGAAGATTCATTAAGGATTTTTCACCGATAGCAGCGCCTTTGACTAAGCTAACCAGGAAGGAAGTGAAGTTTGTTTGGTCCGACAAATGTGAGGAAGCATTTCTTAAGTTAAAGCATTTTTTGACCAATGCACCGGTGTTAGTACTTCCAAACGAAAACCAAGGATTAATTGTGTATGTTGATGCACGTGGGACTGGATTGGCAGCTATGTTGATGTAGAAGGGTAAAGTGACTGTTTATGCTTCACAACAGCTTAGACCGCATGAGGTGAGATATCCTACTCATGATTCGGAGTTGGCTGCGGTGATCTTCGCACTGAAGATTTGGAGACATTATCTCTTAGGTGAGAGATTTGAGCTGTACACAAAACATAAGTCTTTAAGATACTTGTTCTCTCAGAAGGAGTTGAATATTAGACAGTAGACGTGGCTGTAGTTTTTGGTTGCTTATGATTTTGGTATAGAGTATACACCAGGGGAAGGTAATAAAGTAGATGATGCTCTTCGCAGAAGACATCAGAATGTGGAGCTAGCTATGTTGGTAGATGGAAGGATCTAGAAGCTTTAGCCAGTTATGGTGTGCAGTTAAGATCGACTGCTAGTTATAGTCAGAGTACTGCCATGACGTCCTGTTTAGAAGTTCGACCAGTGATGATCGAGAGAATTGCTTCTAAGAAGAAGGAGGAAACATTATTCACCGAGAAGGTCAGAAGGCTTGAGGTTGGAACTTTTTGTCTTGATCAGAGAGGATGGTTGAGAAAGAAGGGATGATTATGTGTTCCAGATGTTGAGAACTTGAGGAAAGAAGTTCTTGGGGAATGTCATCGATCCAAGTTTACGATTCATCCTGGAGAGACCAAGATGTACCAAGATACGATGAGGAGTTACTATTTAGAACGTATGAAGAGGGATGTTGGTTTATGGGTTAGGCAGTGTGCAAACTATCAACAAGTGAAAGCCGAACATCCGAAGCCAAATGGGTTGCTTCAGCCTCTAGAGATTCTAGTTTGGAAACGGGATTCAATATCCATGGATTTTATAGACGGGTTGCAAAGGTCAAATAGGGGAAATGAAACTATATGGGTTATAGTGGACAGACTGACTAAGAGTGCCCATTTCATTCTAGTAAAGACAACCAGGATGACATCTTTTTTAGATAAGTTGTTCGTGAAGAACATAGTTAAACTACATGGAGTTCCTAGTAGCACGGTCAGTGACAAAGATGCTTTGTGCTAGCGAATTCTAGAAGAGTCTACAGGATGTGTTAGGCACTAAGCTCAAGATGAGTACTGCATGTCACCCTCAGACGGATGGGCAGACAGAGAGAGTCAATAAGGTACTCGAAGATTTATTGAGAGCTTATGTATTAGACTTTGGTGGATCTTGGGAGGATCACCTACAGTTGGTTGAGTTTTCCTTTAATAATAGTTTCCATACTTGTATAGGAATAGCTTCTTTTGAAACTTTATATGTACAAATCACCAGCATGTTGATTAGAAACTGGAGATAGATTGGTCTTAGATCAAGATTTGGTTAGGGAGGTGTCAGAGGAGAATAAGTTGATCTAAGAAAGGATGAAAGAAGCTCAATCTAGATAGAAGAGATAGGCAGATAAAAGGTGTAAAGACATAGAGTTCTCAGTCGGAGACATGGTTTTCATTAAGGTATCACTGGTGAAGGGTATGGCACGGTTCAAAAAGTAAGGGAAATTGACACTGAGATATGTTGGTCCATTCCAGATTATAGAGAGGATTAGAAAGCTTGCATATAGAGTAGAGTTTTCGAGCAGTATAGTAGGTGTCCATAATGTATTTCTTGTGTCTCATCTTCACAGGTATTTGCAAGATTTAGAGGCTACTAATCCTCCGACAGGGTTGAAAGATCTACTAGTAGAGCCTAATTTGACTTATGTTAGACAACCAGTTAGGATTGTAGTGAGAGATGAGAAAAGATTGAGAAACTAGACCGTCAAGTTGTTGAAAGTACACTGAAGCGAGAACGAGAAGGATTGTACTTGGAAGACAGAGGACATGATTCGAAAAACTTATCCTAATATGCTTTGAGGCTATGTTTATATTATATATATATAATTGCTAGTCAAGTAGACTAGTATGGTTGCTAGGAATCATTACGGACGATTGCCATGTTTAGAATTTAATCCTTACTGAATTTCAAGGACGAAATTCTTTAAGGAGGACAGCCTGTAATACCCTTAATTTTTGATAACATTATTCAGAAGATTTAGTTAGATAAAAGAAATAGAATAATGTATACGTTAAGTGATAAGGGGATTGAGATTTGAATAAATATAATTAAGCTCACGCTCAATTAAATAATAAAATGGGCTATAAGTTAATTAATCTACATAAGGGTATATTGGGAATTAATCGCACTAACCCTTACTTTTATATATATTCACGTTTCATTTTTCCATTCGCGATTTAAAAACAAAACGCAAACATTAAGGGGAGCCAACTATTAACAAGGAAAGAGAAGAGAAATCAAAGAAAGCTAAGGATTAAAGCTAGGGGAATAATCTCAATCTAATCTCCTTATCTTAATCAAGGTAGATAATAATTAATTCCATCTCTATTTTGTTTTATAATCATATGTTTTCGGATTTAAGACTAAATTCGTTTTATGATGACATGGATGATGATATGCATGAATTACAATTTGTTTGATTTAAACAAGAATGTTTAAATAAGATTATATGCAGTTTTAGGGAAAAGCTGATTTATGTTCATATTTAAATGCCATGGAAAATTTTTATGTTGTAGAACACATGATTTTGGAGTTGGGTTTTAACTTTGATAATTTTCCAAGCTATGGAAAGACTACTATGAATTTTCAAAGGAAAATATTGTTAATTGGGTTTATAAATTTATTTCAGAAATTATATTGAGAATTTGGGTCTGAAATTTTGATATGTAAGATAACATGATTAAAGTGAGTTTTTAGAATTTTTGAAGATTTTCCTAAGTGATTTGCTATGCAAATTAAATTATTTTGGAAGAAGGACTTCTTTGCAATATTGGTTTTGTAATGGTCTAGGCTTTTCGAGTTCCGAAAGACGACATCGACACATCCACTATATCCAATGTCGCACAGTCGAATGCCGAAAAACTGAGCCGTTAGGATTAAATAAGAAGAAGAAAAAGAAGAAAAAGAAGCAATAACAGAATCTCACATTTCGCAGCGGAACAATATATAATAGATAAATGAATATCCTTAAAACAAAAGCACTACATCAGTTTTTACAATACATTATCAGAGTTACACAACACAATACAACATTGGCAGTTGATATAATTTGCTTACATAGAAATTTTAACTTGCTCCAATCCAAACGCAATGGATACTACATAGTATAATGATACGCTTTGCCACCCAGCTTGCCTCTGATCTCCACAGCATGTTGTTTCCAACTTCACTCCAGAATAATGATATCCTGACTCTAGGCTGCCCTGTGGAAAATTATGGACATCCAGAGTTTAGAAAGGGAACAATAAATTCGAGGTCAGTCATGGGGCTGATGTGAGGTCTTAAAAACAGTTATTTTAAACAAAAAGAAAACAAAAGGGGATAAAGAAAATTCACAATGCTTTTTGGAAAATGAAACTACCATATGGCCTCCCGGCACACACACAATGCAATCGCACACTTGGAGAAGATTTCTCCTTATGATAGTCAAACATGCTTGATACGCAAAATCTTTTAATATTATCATTAGTGCATAGTGTGGAAAACATTTCGAAAGTATAATATTAATCTTAGCTAGCATATGTACAATTATCGTATACCTACTATAGCTACCATATTAGATGGCAGGCACTACAACTAAAACCGTACAAGGCACGTATTGGTGATTGGATTTCCAACAAATGGTCAGGCTAAGGAACTTCCTGGGCCACATCGTTACGCCTCTAGAGGGACGCCCCGAGAACCCAACCAGATCTCTGCCAACACAAGGCCGGGTTACCTCTGTAAGTAGGTAACTACTACACACGTATGCCATCCCCCGGTAGTTTGTGACCTTTATCGGAGGATCCTCAACCACAAAGCAACAAACCAAAAAGTGTAATAAATTTGCAGCATCAACATAGGTAAAATATCTTGGCTCCATACCATGATACTATCCTTTTTTAGAAGGAAATGACATACCCTCAAGGGGCGCTACCCCTAAATAACCTTGTTGCATCTTTCCTGTTTCGACCATTCCGGGTTGTGAGGCTCGACGAAGTCTCATCCACAAAGCTATGCTTTTCACAAAAGCCATGCTTCGATCAACAAATGATCAGCAGCACTTCGTATGCTACATCACCAAATTGGGAGTGTATCACTAGTAACCATCAACTACATAACCTCTAAGCTCGTACATCTCAGAGAAGGGTGTTAAGCTAAGAGGATAAATTCTCCGCCACTAACAGAAATGTATTTGATAGAAACCAGCTTTACATCTCAAAGTGTAACGTCAGACACACATTCGTACAAGTCCGTTCTGGGATCGAACGGAACTGTAGGCACTTCAAAGAAGCCCTTGAAATCCGGATATTCACTAATCACGTCCGGAATCCCCATCACAAAGGGTGATAAATTCTCCATACCGAAGCAACTCGGTGCAGAGACATTCGATAGATAATCCTTTCGCTTTCGAAAATACCCGGTCTTCAATACCATCTTCAAATGCAATCCGATTTCATCGTATCATTATTTAGAATGGGTTTTATGACACATGGTCCTCTCTCGGCTAATCTGATTAATGAGCGCTTATTTTTAAAAATAAATGTTCATTCAGATTTCAAACAAATCACAATAAATTTTCCCCTTTGATCTTTTAAACAAAAGATCCATCACAATCACAAAGGTTCGATGTGGTTTTCGAATATCCATTTGGAATCCGAACCCCGGTCGCATCGAAATTCAAATGCCATTAAAAAAGGCCAATACTGATAGTCGGTTATTTAACTATCAACCAATACTCACAACAATCACTAGATTCCAAATAATTTTCTCCCAATTATTTATTTTCAAAATATCTTCTCAAGATAAAATTTCAACACTTCAACCATTTGAAACAAATTTCAAATCACTTTTCACCTTTCAGTCTTTTGAAATCAATTTCAAATCAATTTCCTTACACAGAATATATTTCCAAATATTTATTCATTTCCACTAAAAATCTGCCGAGTTAAAATAATTTAATTTACTTATCTAAACATATGTACTTGAAAATATGTACAATAAAACTATTTTAAAACACTTTATTTTAAAATATTAGTTATTAAATTTTATACCCATATCTCATATAAATCTAAAGCCCAAAATAATTTTAAAATAAAATTATTAGATAGAGTATAATCATTTAAACAACCTTTTTCTAAATCAAATATCAATTTAAACCTTTAAATAATCACATCTACAATTTATTAAATAAATCTTTACTTTAAAGATTTTTAAAATAGCTTAAGAAAATAATTTCTCCAAAATATTCATTTAAAACCAATTAGAACTTTTAATTTATATTTTAAAAGCTACTTTGCAAATATACACGACTTTTCAAAGAAAATACACTTTCCATTCTAAAATGGTTCATTCAAATCAATATATAAATCTTCTTGGATTATATTTAAATTTACGTTTAAAATCCGTAAATTCATTTAAATTTTCGCTTCAAATCCGTAAATTCCTTTCCCCAATTTTAAAAATAAAACAATGTTTATTTTTGAAACAAATTCCTCTTTCTTTTATAAATTTCCCATTTTGGTTTTAATTTTTTAAATATCCACTGGTTTACGATTTTTAAATCAATTCCCAAGTATTTACTTTCAACACCAAATCAATTTTCAAATTGATTTCCAAATTTATTTCAATTACTAAATCCAATTCCAAATTGATTTCTAAATTTATTTCAATCATCAAATAACTTTTCATATCAATTTCCCAAAGGTTTATTTTTGACACCAAATTAATTTCAAATCGATTCCCCAATTTATTTCCAGAACACCAAATCAAATTTCCAAATCGATTTCTAAGATTTATTTTAACTCCAAATTAATTTCCCAAATCGATTTCTAAAATCAATTTCAACCCCAAATTAAATCCCAAATTTAATTTTTAATTTATTTCCTTTTTGAAATAAATTCCTTATCTCCTTCAAATATTTAAAATCTGTATCTTAAATAGTTTCTTCAACTATTAAATAATATTACTCGAAATTCCTTTATTAAATTTTCCCATATTTTTGGAATTTATTCAATAAGTTTCAAAATAAAACTTTATCTATTCAAATTTCTTCTTTTAAATTCACCCAATTCTTTAAGTGAATTTATTATAAATTTTCTACCCAAATTTCAAAATCCAATTTTTTTATTTATTCGATACAAAAAATATATTCGGCTAAATTATAGCCTTCAATGATTTCAATCACAAATAATTACACATAGATTTTAGATAATCAACATAATTTTGAAAATAAATCAAAATGTTTTGAGGAATCCAGTTGGATCCCTCCAACCTGTTTCCCTGCATCCACAGATGTTAGCACAACAATTAAATACCAATTCCACTTCGAGGTGGAATATTACGGTATATGGGATTTATAAAATATCATCCGCTATTATGCGGCGCATAGGGTCTCATCCGCTATATAATGCGGGAAATCAATCACTCCAAATACATACATAATACCAATTCCATTTCGAGGTGGAATATCACGGTGTATGGGTTTAATATATAATATCATCCGCTACTATGCGTGGCATAGGGCCTAAACTAATATAACTAATAATAAATTAATCATCCAAGCACACAATCAATCAATTTAAAATTTAACTATTTAAAATTAAATCAGAAATTTTTTTATTGAGTGAGAAGATCTCACCTTTGCTTTGCATGCAATCCATTTTCATTCCAGATTGTTTTCTTCACAGTTTTAGACCTCGCATAAAATTACACAGTTGATTAATATTTTAACCAATCAGATAATCAATTCCCTTTCTCTTAACTTAATAATTCACTTTAATTTAACCAAGACTTTCATTTAAACTAATAATTTAACTTAAACTATTTTCCCTTTAGACGGATTTTAAAAACCTTTTTTTATTAAACTCCACAGCATTTAAAATCCCTATGCTTTCTTTTCTTATTCACATCTACTTTCTGTTTAAAACCTTATATATATATATATATATATATATTTATAAGAAAACAAAAATGTTCTACACTTCCTTGAATTTTTTTCTGTTCTGTTCAGCTTATAACAAGTATATATATTTTATTTCATTCAGTTCCCACTAACATATTCGTATATATTTAAATTATTAAATTTAATCTGAAACTTATACCCAGTTGTCCTATATATCTACAGGTGATTTCAAAAAAATCGTCTTAAAAGTACATATATACTTTAAACATTTTTTTCAAGTTCATTTCCGTTCAACTAAAATTTGAATTTCAAAATAAGGAAAAAAACAGAGAACCCATACCTTGGAAACAACTAGCCTAGACATCCGAACGCAACCGCGTATTCACCATCCCAGTACCTTCGACGTGATTGATTTGCAGCATCATTCACCCTTGCTCAGATCCGACATTTGATAATTCTCATTGAACAAGTTCGGGAACATCACAAATTAACTTGAACATATCAAATGGCTTATAGAATGACTTCGACTCGTGAATCCACTTCGTGTACCATAAATCGTTTCAAGTTCACCACTCCACTCTAGACATTCACCGATCCCCACGAGCCTCGCCCACGCGAGCATTCCCCGACCTTCCTGCCCTCGCGATGAGCCGCGAAAGATCCCGCCTCCAGATGAAGAGTACGACGCAGTCATCAAACCTAAATGTCGCTTGCAGAATGAAGCTCCACCCTCGCGTGCGTGAGCATGCGCGCTTCCCTCCCTAACGGCGAACTCGTGCCTTGACTGAATCGCGATTGCATCGATTCGAATTATTTTAATTTATTTCGCAATCAATTTGATCGGCCATTAGAGGAAGAAATGGTAAAAGGAATTTCGACCCTGATGGCTTCGAATTGAAACGAAAGAAAAAGATAAGGCCGATGATTCCCTCCTTCGCATGTGACTTGAGTTTGATTTGGAAAAATTAGTTTTCGTTCGTTTATTTTTTTTAAAAGAAAGAAATGGACATTTGTACTCAATTAAAAATTTCAGGTTACACGTGTTTGAAATTTCAACACGTGTTATGCAAGGCTTTCAACAATATAAATTATTTTTCTTACATTTAATTTTTAAATTCAAATTTAAATCGTCTTTGAATTCATAGCTCAAAATGTTAAACTCCAATCGAAGCGTGTCACCAGGCGTTTATAATGTTTAACCCCTATTTTGAATGCAATGGAAAAGGTTTCGGGTCCAAATTTGATCGTATGGGGAAGATATTTTTCCGAACCCAGTTGTTAATTTAAATATCGATTTAATTTCAGCACATTTTCTTATCGTATAGCCATACGATTGGCCAAACGATTACTCCAAACTTTACATAAATCCGATAATAATACAATATTACGGATCCAATGGAGTTGGTTTCGTCGAAATCTGAGACTGTGCCCCGGAAGGCTATTTTTAAATATCGATTTAAACAATAAAATTTCAAAACTGAACGAAGTATTTTCAAATTCAATTCTGAAGCTTCTATTATCTTTAGTATTATCAATACGAATTGTCTAAGCCTTTGAAATATTTTTAATCAGCTTCCAACCGAGGATTCAAAATTTTATCCAACTTCAATAAATTAAATTCAAAAATTTAATTACCAAATTGATTCTGATATTTGAAATTCAAGTTAAAATAAATTTCAAACATTTAAAATCAATTAAATATTTCAATTTTAAATGTTCAAAATTCTGGATCGTCACATTCTTCCCCCCTTAAAAGACTTTCGACCCGAAACTACTAGTTAAAAAGAATGATCCTCAACCCGTTAGCTATCTTCCCAAACCAAACAGTTTTATCAATTTGCCAAAACAAATATTTTATTAAGGAACCATTGTCATTTCAACTAATTTTTCAAAATCAACCCTAAGTTCCAAACAATATTGTTTTCTTAACTAATTCAAATTCAAATTTTAAACCTTCAAATTTTTCTAAAAAATTTCTAACTCCCTAAATTTTAGAAAAATTACGACAGCGTCTCCTTTGCGCGGCTAGCTCAGTACGACTACAAAATGCCCCCACAGGCCCTCAGATTCAACAAGAAAACTAAAAGCCAAGTGGATGGACAAGAAAATCATCAAATTTCGTATAGAAATTCAAGTACATAACTTTTCGAGCAACTTAAATTATCTTCAAAATCAAATCCAATTTATCTTTCTCCTGTAACACACTTGTATATTCTACTAGCCATAATATCCAATTACAATATTCAAATATCATTTTGCATATTTCATTACAAAATTTTGAATATTTACTTCTTATACCATTTATAATTCACTATTGAAGTTATATATCCATTTTCATTCAATCTTGCATTATCAATTTCATTTGAATTCAATACACACTTTCGATTTTATTTAGATTCAACTTACCTTCTGAATATTGAATTTTTTATCAAATATTTTTTTTCTTCATTCACAACTGATTCATATCACTATTTTAAATAAGTTTCAATTACTAATTCATTACAAATTTCAATTCATTTTATCTCAAACCATTTTTTATATTTCCACGTTTATTATCTTTAGTTCACTTCGAACAAATTTTACTACTTCATTTATTTCACGCAATTAAAATTGGTTTTCTATATTCAGTTTCAATTCCAGTTTTATTCTTTTGTTCATTCCCAAACACAATTCAATTTCAATTCACCATTTTGGTTTACAACTACTTATATTTAAACTGGATTTCAAATTCCATATGAATTCAATTTACCTTTTATTTGTAAATATTGAATTCAATTCATTTCAAACCATATGAAATTTGGCATTCCTTCAATTAGCTTCACTCTCTAATTTTATTTCAATACTTTGCTTTGTTTATCACAAATCAAATTCAATTCCAATTCCAGTTCTATTTACTTACAAATTCGAAATGAATTTCAACATTCAGTTTCATTTTCTTGCATTTCAATTTCATTTTGAATCCATATCATCATTTTATTTGACTTTATTTTTCAATCTCAATTCTTTTATACAATTTTCATTTTTAATTCCACTTGAATTAAATTTTTCCTTCCAACTTATTTTATTTCCACATTTACCTTTTTCTAACTTCTCTTTAAGTCAGATTTTATTTTAACAACTTTAAACTTTACAAGTTATCAAACTTAATGATATTCCATAAATATTATATATAGTATTCCAGAGTCTTTCCATCTTTTCAATTCCAGTTTTGAAATCAATTCAAATTATCTTTTGAATTCCCAAAAGCAACTCCAGTTCCAAACAACCTTAAATTTTAAATAATTTGGCAACAATTCCTCTCTTGGAAATTCGAAAATGAACACCGATGATGTCGCGATCATCATCGGAATCATTTTCCAGCGACCGAAAAGAGTTTAGAGCTTTTTATCCCTTTAAAACCTTTTCCTCAACCTTTGAAAACTATTTTCAAACCCAAAAAGAATTTAATCTTTCCCAAATCTCAAAACTTCAAATCCTTTCAAATTCTTTAAACATTCTCTAGAATTTTATTATAAATCACATTTACATTTACAATTCCCATTTGTATATAAATTTTATTTCTCAGCTTTAAGTTATGATTTCAATTTCTTAATCCCTTCCTAATCAAACTGTAACGACCCGCTATTTTGGACCATTCAAAACGACAATAATACCATACATATCCGACTTGAATAATTCAAAATACCGAATTGTTAATTAAAATTTAGCAAAACTTAAAATATACAATAAATAAATCAATCATAGATATAGAGTAATATAATGCAGCGGAATAGATAAAGAATAGTAGTTCATGAAGCTACTATATACATCAGAGTTAGAAATAAAATACAACCGAATAGTTCAAATGCAGTGAAGTCTCCAATGCAACAGATGACTTCTCTGAACCAATCAACTGGAAAGGTTGGAATCTGAATCGATAGTTGGATCTCCAAATGAAACTCCGAACTCCAAAGGTGAGTCTCTAATGCTGTATCACTCAGTCTGACCCGAGCGTAAAGCAAAACACAAAGCACTCGAGTCAGGATTAACATTCTTATATCAATAAAACCAACTCAAGTGAAATATCAACTGAATATACAAATAACTTAAAGGATGTTTGGCATAACCATCCTCTAAGGGTCCATGGAACTATCTACAAGGTAGAAATATACACTATAACACTGTGGTCATTTCAGCTTAATTTATACTTCAAAACCAAATATCATTTCACTTCAGATATCTCTATATTTCCCAAAATAGTATTTATATATATTAAATAATTTATACAATAAAGTATTTTCAATTCCCTCAACTTAACAAATCGTTTCAACATCAACTCGACCTTCCCATTTTAATTAAATTCAATCTCAATTTATCAATTTAAATTCAACTCAATTCCTAAAATAAACACTTCAATTTATCGATCTCAAATTCGAATTTGTAATCACAAAAATACCCCTTTATATTTCAATATATTTCAAAACTTTAAGTATTCAACGTTTCAACTAAATTTTATTCAATTTAGTTTTCTAAATAATAAATTCAAATTCTGTTCAACCTAAATTTCACTTTAATTCAATTTAGTTGCTAAATAGCAAATTCAACTACGTTGACTTCAAATGAAGATCCGAATCTCAACATAAACCATTTAAATTCCAATATAGTTCAAGGCTTTAATATTTAAATGTTCTATATAATAGTTTCATATAGATCTCGATTTAACCTCATTATTATTTGGTCTTGAAATACTCCCTTATTAGATTCAATATCATTTAAGTAACCTTAAATTACATTTTACTCAATATTTTCTTTAATTTTATTAAACGTGAAATATTCATTAAATCACGTAAATCAAAAATCCAGTTACAAAATCATACCTTTAAATTTTCCATTCAATAATTTCAAATCGATTTAATTAAATAAATCCTTATTCAAATACCATTTTTAATAAACCCAAATTTATCTTCCAATCTTAATTATTCAACTTTTTACAACGGTAAATTTTGAAATATAAATCTTAAATAAATCTCAAACATATTATATGGATTAAGTCAATCTCAATAATATTATTATTAAATCTATATATAAAATTTCCATTTATATATATAATATTGTAAGAACTAATATTTATTAAATCCCATATATTTCTTTTCAACTGTAGAAATTTATTTTCAAAATATTTATATGGACCAACGGTGTCTGTATATATTTCCTATCATATAGTCAAGTGCTAAGGATATTTATCATTTCAAACCGTACACTAAATATATACAGGTGGATATCACTTCAACCCGTAATCCCAAATTCAATTAAATGAAAATCGCTTGGGTTTATCATTTCAAACCATAACGATTTTCTCCTATTCTAAAGTCCATTCGGGTATGTATCATTTCAACCCATAATGACTTCTATACTAACAGGGAACTTGCAGAGTGATAACAGATATGAAAATAATAATAACAATAGGCATATATCATCAAAAAAATATAAACAATAGGATATGGTGTCATATCCCATAAGTGAACAGTTATAGATAGTAGCATATATAACAATTTAAATAACTACAGCCTCATATTTCAATTGTCGTTTCAATTGAAATCAAATTTAATAAATAAAAGAACGTTAATCGTGAGTGATTTCTCACCTTTCGAGGTTAGAGAGATAAAAAATGAAGTTGAGTTAAAAAGCCCAAGCACGAATCTCAAAGCAAAGTAAGATCGGCACGAATCGACGATCAAAGCTGGTAAAAGAAATCGATGGGAACGGGTCAAATTAGCTCGATAAAAATTTAGGCGAGATGTTTTTTTATATTATTATTCCTCCTTAAACCCAAAATTCAAATTAAAGTATATACACATTTTATATAAGTCTTAAATTAAATATATTTATTGAAATCAAACATATAAAAAAATCAAAACCAAATTCACTCTATCTTATAGTATATACGTTATATTTGAGACATCAATTTCTGAAACTAAATGTAGATAACCAAATTAACATCCAAAGATATACATAACAGTAAATAATGTGAGTTTAAAGAAATCTAATAGTTTAACCAAATGCAGATTTCCTTACAAATAATATACTGTAATCATCATCATCATCATCATGATTATTATTTTTTACCAAAAATAAATATATGCTAACACAATGCTAGTAGAAAAATAGAGAAAGGATGCTCATGCTTACCAATATTGACATGCAAACCTACATTTTATATGTACAATAAAGTGTGTACAAACAAACTTTATATGGGCTGCTATATACATGTCTAAAAAATGTTATAAATATATTATTACACATATTCACAGCAGCCGTTAAACCTAACTTATATGCATATTATGTTTTAAACAACACCTGACAATAGATGAAGGTAAAATAAAAATAATATATATATATATATATATTATAACTAATACAACCAACCCAATATGAAAATATGTACCCATGCAAATATCTAAAGTTTTTAGAAATAATACTAAGGCTTATATATATAAAATAAAATAAAACAATAACTTACTCACAAAAAAAACAATACTTAATGAGACAAACGCACAAATTGTATTACCTTTCAAGATGTCATATATATATATATATGTGTGTGTGTGTGTGTTAAAAGTTTTCTGCAAGGCAAAATGGGTGACAAGGTGAGATACGGCTGCGTGTAAGAGTGTAAAAGAAGAGAGAGGGTGGAGAAAGAAAAATTAAGGAGAAGAAAGTGACAGTAGATCCTTGCTTTAACAAAAAAAAGCTTATAAAGGTGAAATAAAATGAGCCGTAAAAGAATTAACGAATACAAAAAAAAACGTATAATTCAAAATGGTGTGGGCCTCAGGTAAATATCCATTCACATCTTTTTTTGACATATATAAAACGTATGAAAAGATCTAAAATGAAACGGCTATATATTGATTATTATTATAAAACATTTTTAAGTGACTAGGGAAATAAATATATGGAAGTTGATAAAGGAGAATGAAGAGACCCAAAAATGGAATGATAAATAATAATTTTGAATTGATGGAAAAAAAAGTAACAGCTGGCATAACCCAAAGTTATAAAGGCAGAGGAAAACGCTTTGCACAATTTAAGGTGAGCTTTCAAATTTTTTTGAATGTTTTATAACTTTCCAGTTGTAGTGAAGAAAATGGAATTTTAAAGGCAAAAATTAAAGTGACCGTTCCAATTAAATGAATATAAAACGTATGCATGTTTTGTACATTCATACTTCCAAAATGGTATGACGTGGCAACGGTCGAATTTCAGTAAAAGATGAAATTAGTGTGAGAAATGAAATAAAAGGAATGAACCGCATTTTTCCAAAAGGAAACGTATGCAACAAATCAGCAAATAAATAGAAACGTGTAGGGAGATGAGTGAAATAAATAGAAAATGTTAAAATATAAATAAATATAACATACATGAAAAGGACAACAGGACGATTTAGAAATTAATAAATGAGAAACGTATATCCTTATACGTTTTAGTTTCAAAAAGGACAGAAAATTTTATCAAAAGTTATATAAGAGTTAAAAGCATTGAAACGTGGTTTCCGCTGAAATTTATTTTATTCCCAACTGAGAGAAGAGAGAAAGGGAAAGATTTCAAACAAACGAATATATTCCAAATGAATGTAATATAAACGGTCATGGTGTGGTTCATCAGAAAATTTAATGCAATTTATAATTGTGTGAGCTGTACGTTGATTTAAGGAAAAAAATAAAAGCAATTAATGGTTTGATTTAATAGTACGTTTCAAATTTGAAAAGAAAAGAGAAGTAAGGGTTGAAATTTTGATTTCAATTAAATGATCGCGTCAATGAGCAAATAGCAATTAGCAAATAGCAGAAAGAGATATTGGAATATATGGTAGAAAATGAATAAATGAAATGTGAACGTATAGAACGCAAATTGAAATGGCAGAGAATTAAATATAAGGTAGAAAGGTGTGGCAATGCTCACCCATAGATTTAGCTAAAACCTTTAAAAGAAATTTAATATGGTATGAGTTGTACGGGTTCAAATTTGAAAAGTAGATAAATCCAAGTCACAAATTTCAGCATCGATGACACGCGTTTTTATGTTTCTGTCGCGTATCGGATCTCAAAATACAGAAATAAATATATCGTAGTGATCAGTATAACGAGACGATCAAAATGGTATACAGATATTGGTGGTACGATTGAATTATAAAAATTCGAATTTTCACTAGCAGAAAAAATGCAGTAAAAACGCAGAAAATAAAATCGACGGAGCTATAGAAGTCCAAATTTGGAAAAACGAAAAATGATGTCTCAGTCAAAAGATGATTTAGAATTTTTCTACGTAAAAATATTCAGGTCTTGAAAATAAATTTATTTTCACCAATTATTAACTGATTTTGTAACGACCCGCTAAATGCGATGATATTAAATGAGTTAATTTAGTATGATTTCTAATCTAATTTGGATTGAAATAAAAATCTTAAGATTTTATTTGAGTAAATGTAGGAATTAGATATAGTACCTGTAATTAAAGATTAACAATTTAAATGTTTATATGGCAATAGGTTGAAATAACGTAATTTGGCGTTTGTGGTTATAAGTTATAATTTGTGGATTAAATTGGTTGGTGAAATTAATACTGGAAGATATAAATCGGAAATAGTATTAATGAAATAATAACTGAATTGAATTGCAACTATATAAATGAAAGTAAATTTGATTTAGTGGATGTCAACATTGAATAGATTTATTTAAATAAAAAGATTTAAATGCATGTTGGATAGAATATATAATTGTTGGATTAAGTGGTAAGTAATTAGAATTTAATTCTATAAAATTTGGAACTGAATGTATGTAAATAATTTTGTAGGAATAAGTTAATTAACAATCTATTTGTGCATACCCGATTTAATTGAAATAACAGAAAGGACTAGAACTTGATTTGCCTAGGTATGTATATATTGATAAACTAGAACTAAGTAGGAAGTTTGGTAGTAAATAGGAAATAACATGACAAAGGCAACTAGTAAATTTATAAATGGGTTCATAATAATAAGTAGTGATTAATGCATATATATTTGGCATTTGTGATAATCACAAAATTTTACCCATTCATCTAATTTATTTAATTGAATCTAAATCTATGTCAACATTTTTGTTATTAATGGTTGTAAGTGATTTTGAATGTAAAAGGGTAACAATTATTTAGGTTAACCATTCATTGAGTATATTAAATTAAGAATGGAAATCGATTGAAATAAATCTAAATATATTATTTTTGGTGTGTTAATGTGTTCTAGTTAATAAAGGGGAATTTATAAGAAATGAAGAATGCACTAATGAAATGTATTATAATTCAAATGTTATTTATAACCATAAAATGTCTATTTACTGAATAGAAGATTTTAAATCAATAAACGAATTTATTGAGGTTCCAATGTAAAATTTATAACGTTTAATGTAGACTTAATTTCAATTAATTGACTTAAATCGTGCAGTTAGCGTAGAGTTGTTTTGTAATTGAAGTAGTTAGTGCTATAAGATGAAGTTAATGCTAATTCTATTTATAATTGGACCATTTGTTGATATAGATTTTTGAAAGCAGGATTTATAAATTAATTTGAGTATCAAATTCAACAATTGCATTTATTGCATAATAAAATGGAACTTAACGGTTAAATATTACGTTATTGAAATTAAGATGGACTTTAAGGATAATAATATGAATTCATGAACCAATGTTAGTGGCATCCTTGTTCTGATAAAAGGTGAGAAAATAAAAGTTAAAATCTAATAAATGGGTTTTGAGAATTTAATTTATAATTCCTAAATATAAGAAAGTGGAGAAATTAACACTGCAATTGATAGACTTATCAACTTTTAATTCACATCTAAACTTGTTAAATTATTTAAATTAATTATGAAATATATAAGCGATAAAATTTAGCAAATTTTAGAATTTAAGTATAAAATTGGATTTTATAATTTATTTTAATTTATTTTATTTAATATGAAAATAGCCATTTTGGCCACGGACTCGGATTTCGACGAAACTGGTTTCATCGGATCCGTATCGGTGAATTTTTGTAGGGTTTCAAGTTTTGTATCGATCGGACCTGCCGTTTGATCGTACGGACGCGAAACGCCTTGAAATCGACTTAATTAAAAATCAATTTGAAATCAATTTGGAAATTTTGTTTTCAGCATAACTTCTTCATACGATCGAATTCGGACGTGAAACTGTTTCCATCGCGTTCAGAATATTTTAAAATACCTATTTCGATATATGGGTTTACCTAATTTCGTTCCGGGGTCAGAACGGGCTTTTTGGGCCACGTTAGAGTTAGCACGTATATCTATTAACCCGATCCATCTATTTTCCTAACCTACCTATATAAACTCGGTCATAAACCCTAGCCTCCATTCTATTCTCATTTGCTGTAAGTTCATTTCTTCAACTCTCTCTCTTCCTCAATGGATGCATTCTAGATCCAATTTCAAATACAAATCAAAGCTAAAATTTCAAACACCTCAGAAAATTCTCAAAAAAATATATGTTAATGCTCTCGACGAGCGTAATTCAACGGTGCTATTCGTTTTGGTTCGTGGTTTGGCCTGAAATCGAACTTGAACCGTGACCATTCATGGTAGATCTTAATCGATCCAACGGTGGATCGTTGTTGGTTGGTCGATCAGGGATTACTGGCGCGAAGAGGAGGCTCGGACGAGTTCATATGTACGGTTGGAATTGCGAGATGGTCGCTGGATTTACCGTAAAGTAGTGGTTGGTGACCGGTTTTCATGCTCGGCCTGAGGGTTGTAGGCGACGTCATAGGGGGCCGGTCGATGGGTGGACGTGCGGCCCGGAGTGGTGATTATGCTCGTGTGTTCTGATCGTTGAGGAGGTGGTTGTAGGCGGCGTGAAAATTGAAGATGGGTTTCGAGCATGAGGTGGCTTCAGCTGTCGTGAGGATGAAGGAGGGTTTCGATGTTTACTGTAGGCGTGACGTGGCTGTTTGTTAAGCGTGAGTTTTTTTTTCTTTTGTTTTAGTTTTAAATTAATATTGATTTCAACTCGTTTAACTCGATGTAACTTTCACATACGACATCCGATTCACGTGAAATTTCTTTTGTTAGGATCGTAATTAAATTTCGAATCTGTTGACACTGGTTTGGACTGATTTGGAGACCGGTGAATTTTGGGTTTAAATCGGATTTAAATTCGATTTAAATTCAAAAGGTGAGTGTTTTAACCTACTCACAACTTCTAAAAGTTTTTATGTTTGTTAAATTTATTTTAGATATGAGTAGAAATTCATTTATAACTGTTTGGCATGTTTTGTTCATCATATTTGCTAAATCGCGTTATTTAATTTAACTGTTAATTTATTTTATTTATTGCATATTAATTGATAGTTAGAATTTATTTATTTGCATAGGAACTACTAGTAAACAGTTATAAAATTTATTACTAAATATAAACTGTTAGTTTAATAGTTATCAAATTTATTTTTGAATATAACCGCCAGTTATTACCTGATATATATTATCAGATATATATGGATATTGAATTAATATTGGATGATGATTGTGATTTGGATGATGGATGATGTTGATGAATGGATGTTTTATTTTATATCATTAAACTGCAAGTTATCATGCATTTTTCGTTTCATTCGGGATTGTGGTTTGAAATGATATACAACCGCAAAATTTTATTTTTAAATTGCGGATTGAAATGATAAATATCCTTATCACTTGACCATAGGATAGAAAATTATATACAGGCACCGTGGTCTATATATAAATTATTTTAAAGTGATTTCTATGGTTTGGATGGGATACGGTTTATAAAAATTTGATTTTGATATTTTATAAAATATTATTCTTCGATATATATACATATGAAGTTAAAATTTGAAAATTAAGTTGTGTATAAACCTGTTGAATAAAAATGAAAAATTGAGAAAATGGAATTTGGAAATTTATCTTATATGTTTAAGTTTGGAAATTTTAAGGTATGATATTTATAACTGGATTTTCCAAGATGAATTAAAAATGAAAATTCTAGTATAAAGTAAATTTGAGAAAATATTTAATTGCTAGAAATTGGAGTTTTATTTATGGAATTTATATGAATATTCAAGACTAAATAATAGAATATTAATTGTTGAAAGAAGAAAATCCAACTTTAATTTTGAAATATTAATACTCCAAATAGATATATATATATATATATATAGAGAGAAATTGAAGGGGTTTTTGGAATTTGAAGTGATATTTAAATTATGGTTTAAACTTTAAATAAAGGAATATATTTGAAAAGCCATGGAAATTATTTTTCTTTACAAAGTAACTTTAAAGTTAAACCATTTATTTTACATTCGTTGAATATGCAAACCATTCAAGTTTTAGAAGTTATGGTTTTAAAATTTTGAATTTCGAAATATTATGCTTTGAAAGTATATTTCAAATATTTGGTTTCCAGATATTTAAATTTTAAACCAGCATGATTTTTGAAAAGAATTATATTTGAGATAAAATGATATCATATTGTGTTGGGTTTTAAATTGATATCGTATTCATAGTTTTGAAATGGAAATTTTATTCTGGTTTTAAAGTATAAACTCTTTTTAAATAACCACGGTGTTATAATAACGATGGGTTGGCAAAGAGACCGGGATCGGATATGGACATACTCTCTGTCGATACCGAAAACCACTTTGACTAACCGTGTACGCGGTGGAGATTCCAGAATGAAGTAGGTGGTGGCGACGTTTCCTGTAAGGTAAATACGTGGACCCGACTCCCGTGAGTTGGCATAAGGTGGCTAAAACAGGAGTGATTCTCGGGCCAATGAGGTCATACCTCTGATCGGACGCTCCTCTTCGATATTATACTTTGACTTTGGATTGATTCAGTGGCCACTTCTATTTTTGATTTTGGGGGAGTTTGTTCGAGGTGGGCGGTAACTGCGGCTACGCGTTTCCACCAGCCCAGATAGCAATTGGTATATCTACCCTAGCATTGCCTAGTTGTGCCGTGTCACCTACCCTAGCGCGCCTTATACGATTTTGGTTTTGTACCATACCTATGGAGCGCCCTCTGACGACGCCCAGTACGGTTGAGATTACGGTACTGTATAGACTATGGGAATATATTCTGTGTTAAGGGCTATATGGGTAACCCCTTAACGCTATTAAAAAGTAAGTTTATTTTACAAATAGACACTATTATAATAGCGCAATATACTACATAGTAAATAGTTTAACGGATCCTTAGGAGATGTAAATCCCGAGCATCTCTTGAGTTACTGCACTCATATTTATTTCTGTTAATTTAACTCACATATGATCTTTTAGTCTGACTCGAGTGTTTTTGTCTTTTCAAATTCGCTCGGGTCAGTCCGAGCATTTCAGGATTGCAAGATTTAGCTCTGGAGGACGAAGACGAAGATTTATATTATTATTATTTATACTAGTGCACTACACACTGTTCCGCTGCATTGTTATTGGTATGTGTAACTCTGATATGTATTATATAAATGGTTTTGTAAACAGATTTATAAACTGTATATTTGATTATTATATTTTATCCTTCCGCTGTGAGATTCTGTTTAGTTTTTTTTCTTCTCTGTTTTTTCTTATTTACCCCATAAGAATCCGCCCTTCCGTATGATTTGAATTGGCACGTGTGTCGATTTAAAGTGTGCGAAAAAGCGGGATGTTACAGTTGGTATCAGAGCCTTGGTTTAGCGATAAACCTTAGCTTTGTGGGGTTTGACTCTTTACTAATAGGGTAGTAATACCCTATGGGAGTCGCTGAGTGTATATATATGAGAGAGCGTATTTGTTAGTGTTATAAAAAGGTTTTAATATTGTGTTAGTTTGTTCCGTTTTGTATTTAAAAATTCTGGTTGGTGCATGGGACGCTGTGACATCAATAGGGATTTCTAAACACTTAATAGGACAGACCGACATAATATTTGTTTTATATAGGTGAATGAAATAACTTTGCCTATTATATTTTCTATATATAAAAATATTTTATCAAGGTATATATATTTGGTTGCTATAGATTGGGTGTTAGGTAATAAAAAATATTTATAATAATTAAAGCTTAGTTGAAATTATAAATAATCAAATTGGAGATTTTAGAACTTAAGTCTGGGATTTTGAAAATCTGCTTTCAAAGGATTTATGAAATATAATGGTTTGGATTATAAGTATTTTCTTATATAAATATTTAGTATAATTCGGAAGAATTGTTTTAAAGAAAATTTTGAAGAAAATAAATTTTGTACTTTCCACTCTGTCGCTGGAAAATAATTTCGGTGATGGCGACCGCATCATCGACTTTCATTTTCGAGTTTCGAAGGGGAAAGGCCACTGTAGTAAATTCTACTGCAGATTTATTTTGAAATTATCTAAAATTTTAATTGTTCTAAATATAATTAGAGATACTAAAGTGGTAAGAAATTATTTATCTATTATTTTTAAAATAATTCGAAATTTAACCCGGCATTTAATTCTTAATTTCCATTAATTAATTGTTTCAATTATGGTAGTGAAACAGAATTTAATCAATAATTGAAACCCTAAATAAAATAAGAGACTAAAATGCTAAGATATAAAGGAAGTTAAAATTTTAACTTATAAGGGAAAAACTAAAGATTTATTGAACAATGAATGAATTAAAAGATGAGATAAAACTTGTATAAGTTCTTTTGCATTTTCTTTATCATAAATAACTTACCAAATATGAAAAGTTGAAATGTTAAATAAGAGATTGGAATAGAATATTATACAAGTAGAAATTTTGGAAATAATGAAGTATTCAATGAATTGCTATTATAAATAAGAATTTAATGGTATAAACTTAAGTTATAAATTGAAATTTTACCAAAATTAGAGGTAAGTACTATAAATAGGTGATTTTAAAACTTAAGTAAATAAAATGAAATTCTTTAATAAATAAGGATTGATGTGCAGGGTTATAAACTTAAGTATGATATAAATGCTACTAGTTTAATATAATGGAAAGTAGGAAATATAAATAAATGACTGCAAACCATAGTTAATGAATAAATAAAATCCTTTACTTATAAGAATGAATGTTATAAGGTTAAGAATTTAGTGTAAATAAAAAAAAGGGTTACTGTAATTAAATATAATAGAATGTAAGCATTTAATAAGTGATTGAAATTGAGAAGGGCATTAAATGTAATACAAATAAAAGAAACTTACATAACGTGAATAAATAAAAATGAATAACTGTAAGTAATAAGTAAAATAAAGGAAACAACCACTGATGAGTAAATAAAATAAAAGTTGTTAGAAATAAATGTAAATTATAAAAGGATAATTTATGTGGTATGAATGAAAACTTAAGAAAAAGGGTTTTAAGAAAATAAATGAAAATAAAAGATAAACTGTTATATGAATGAAAAGATTAAACAACTAATGTATGAAATAAAAATCTATAATGAGTTGATTGATTTGTTGGTTGAATTTGCTATTGTTTGATTTATGGTTGGTCGGGTAAGGAAATTTGAAGTAGTTGGATGCATAAATAATCTATTCTGTCCCATCTAAGACTGTTGGGTAAATGATGCACTGGATAGTTATTTTTCATTCCGTACCATTTCAAGTTTTGAACCCGAACAACTATTTGCTTGTTTGACTGAATGGTTGTTTTGTTTTGCTGTGTATGCTGTTTGATCGATGATTGTGTATTGATTATTGTTAGTAGTTGAAACTATGAAAATATTTCGCTTTAATATAAATAGTTAACCTTTTAGATTATATACGGGAAATGCAGGTATGGAAGCAATTGCTACTGCTTTTGGTTCCATAAATTAAGCGTAATTTGCCCGACAAATAGGTACGTTCCGGATTACGTTTTGTAGTGATAGTTTTATATATTTCCCATGTTGGGATATACTATTTTGAATATTCTATATGATACTTTTTATATTTTGGTATTATATTTTTCCCGAGCCTCTCCGTACAAAGGAGACTTTACCAAAAAATTTCGTAAATTTTGGACTTAGAAAAAGCTTTGAAATTGTTTTACAAACTTTAATAATTTAAGTATAAAAGGATATAATGATTATAGAACGGGTATTTTTCATTTAAGGAAATTAAATTAGTAAATTATTGTTTATAAGTCAATATTTGAAATAAGATGTACTGTTTTAATCCTTCCTTCTCCCTTCTTTTTCCTTTTCGGGGACGAAAAGTTTTGAGTGGGGGAGAGTGTAACGACCCGTTAAATGCGATGATATTAAATCAGCTAATTTAGTATGATTTCTAATCTAATTTGGATTGAAATAAAAATCTTAAGATTTTATTTGAGTAAATGTAGGAATTAGATATAGTACCTGTAACTAAAGATTAACAATTTAAATGTTTATATGGCAATAGGTTGAAATAACGTAATTTGGCGTTTGTGGTTATAAGTTATAATTTGTGGATTAAATTGGTTGGTGAAATTATTACTGGAAGATGTAAATCGGAAATAGTATTAATGAAATAATAACTGAATTGAATTGCAACTATATAAATGAAAGTAAATTTGATTTAGTGGATGTCAACATTGAATAGATTTATTTAAATAAAAAGATTTAAATGCATGTTGGATAGAATATATAATTGTTGGATTAAGTGGTAAGTAATTAGAATTTAATTCTATAAAATTTGGAACTGAATGTATGCAAATAATTTTGTAGGGATAAGTTAATTAACAATCTATTTGTGCATACCCGATTTAATTGAAATAACAGAAAGGACTAGAACTTGATTTGCCTAGGTATGTATATGTTGATAAACTAGAACTAAGTAGGAAGTTTGGTAGTAAATAGGAAATAACATGACAAAGGCAACTAGTAAATTTATAAATGGTTTCATAATAATAAGTAGTGATTAATGCATATATATTTGGCATTTATGATAATTACAAAATTTTACCCATTCATCTAATTTATTTAATTGAATCTAAATCTATGGCAACATTTTTGTTATTAATGGTTGTAAGTGATTTTGAATGTAAAAGGGTAACAATTATTTAGGTTAACCATTCATTGAGTATATTAAATTAAGAATGGAAATCGATTGAAATAAATCTAAATTTATTATTTTTGGTGTGTTAATGTGTTCTAGTTAATAAAGGGGAATTTATAAGAAATGAAGAATGCACTAATGAAATGTATTATAATTCAAATGTTATTTATAACCATAAAATGTCTATTTACTGAATAGAAGATTTTAAATCAATAAACGAATTTATTGAGGTTCCAATGTAAAATTTATAACATTTAATGTAGACTTAGTTTCAATTAATTGACTTAAATCGTGCAGTTAGTGTCGAGTTGTTTTGTAATTGAAGTAGTTAATGCTATAAGATGAAGTTAATGCTAATTCTATTTATAATTGGAACATTTGTTGATATAGATTTTTGAAAGCAGGATTTATAAATTAATTTGAGTATCAAATTCAACAATTGCATTTATTGCATAATAAAATGGAACTTAACGGTTAAATATTACGTTATTGAAATTAAGATGGACTTTAAGGATAATAATATGAATTCATGAACCAATGTTAGTGGCATCCTTGTTCTGATAAAAGGTGAGAAAATAAAAGTTGAAATCTAATAAATGAGTTTTGAGAATTTAATTTATAATTCCTAAATATAAGAAAGTGGAGAAATTAACACTGCAATTGATAGACTTATCAACTTTTAATTCACATCTAAACTTGTTAAATTATTTAAATTAATTATGAAATATATAAGCGATAAAATTTAGCAAATTTTAGAATTTAAGTATAAAATTGGATTTTATAATTTATTTTAATTTATTTTATTTAATATGAAAATAGCCATTTTGGCCACGGACTCGGATTTCGACGAAACTAGTTTCATCGGATCCGTATCGGTGAATTTTTGTAGGGTTTCAAGTTTTGTATCGATCGGACCTGCCATTTGATCGTACGGACGCGAAACGCCTTGAAATCGATTTAATTAAAAATCAATTTGAAATCAATTTGGAAATTTTGTTTTCAGCATAACTTCTTCATACGATCGAATTTGGACGTGGAACTGTTTCCATCGCGTTCAGAATATTTTAAAATACCTATTTCGATATATGGGTTTACCCAATTTCGTTCCGGGGTCAGAACGGGCTTTTTGGGCCACGTTAGAGTTAGCACGTATATCTATTAACCCGATCCATCTATTTTCCTAACCTACCTATATAAACTCGGTCATAAACCCTAGCCTCCATTCTATTCTCATTTGCTGTAAGTTCATTTCTTTAACTCTCACTCTTCCTCAATGGATGCATTCTAGATCCAATTTCAAATACAAATCAAAGCTAAAATTTCAAACACCTCAGAAAATTCTCAAAAAAATATATGTTAATGCTCTCGACGAGCGTAATTCAACGGTGCTATTCGTTTTTCGTTTTGGTTCGTGGTTTGGCCTGAAATCGAACTTGAACCGTGACCATTCATGGTAGATCTTCATCGATCCAACGGTGGATCGTTGTTGGTTGGTCGATCAGGGGTTACTGGCGCGAAGAGGAGGCTCGGACGAGTTCATCTGTACAGTTGGAATTGCGAGATGGTCGCTGGATTTGCCGTAAAGTAGTGGTTGGTGACCGGTTTCGTGCTCGGCCTGAGGGTTGTAGGCGACGTCATAGGGGGCCGGTCGATGGGTGGACGTGGGGCCCGGAGTGATGATTATGCTCGTGTGTTCTGATCGTCGAGGAGGTGGTTGTAGGCGGCGTGAAAATTGAAGATGGGTTTCGAGCATGAGGCGGCTTCAGCTGTCGTGAGGATGAAGGAGGGTTTCGATGTTTACTGTAGGCGTGACGTGGCTGTTTGTTAAGCGTGAGTTGTTTTTCTTTTGTTTTAGTTTTAAATTAATATTGATTTCAACTCGTTTAACTCGATGTAACTTTCACATACGACATCCGATTCACGCGAAATTTCTTTTGTTAGGATCGTAATTAAATTTCGAATCTGTTAACACTGGTTTGGACTGATTTGGAGACCGACGAATTTTGGGTTTAAATCGGATTTAAATTCGATTTAAATTCAAATGGTGAGTGTTTTAACCCACTCATAACTTCTAAAAGTTTTTATGTTTGTTAAATTTATTTTAGATATGAGTAGAAATTCATTTATAACTGTTTGGCATGTTTTGTTCATCATATTTGCTAAATCGCGTTATTTAATTTAACTGTTAATTTATTTTATTTATTGCATATTAATTGACAGTTAGAATTTATTTATTTGCATAGGAACTGCTAGTAAACAGTTATAAAATTTATTACTAAATATAAACTGTTAGTTTAATAGTTATTAAATTTATTTTTGAATATAACCGCCAATTATTACCTGATATATATTATCAGATATATATGGATATTGAATTATTATTGGATGATGATTGTGATTTGGATGATGGATGATGTTGATGAATGGATGTTTTATTTTATGTCATTAAACTACAAGTTATCATGCATTTTTCGTTTCATTCGGGATTGTGGTTTGAAATGATATACAACCGCAAAATTTTATTTTTAAATTGCGGATTGAAATGATAAATATCCTTATCACTTGACCATAGGATAGAAAATTATATACAGGCACCGTGGTCTATATATAAATTATTTTAAAGTGATTTCTATGGTTTGGATGGGATACGGTTTATAAAAAATTGATTTTGATATTTTATAAAATATTATTCTTCGATATATATACATATGAAGTTAAAAATTTGAAAATTAAGTTGTGTATAAACCTGTTGAATAAAAATGAAAAATTGAGAAAATGGAATTTGGAAATTTATCTTATATGTTTAAGTTTGGAAATTTTAAGGTATGATATTTATAACTGGATTTTCCAAGATGAATTAAAAATGAAAATTCTAGTATAAAGTAAATTTGAGAAAATATTTAATTGCTAGAAATTGGAGTTTTATTTATGGAATTTATATGAATATTCAAGACTAAATAATAGAATATTAATTGTTGAAAGAAGAAAATCCAACTTTAGTTTTGAAATATTAATACTCCAAATAGATATATATATATATATATATATATATATATATATAGAAATTGAAGGGGTTTTTGGAATTTGAAGTGATATTTAAATTATGGTTTAAACTTTAAATAAAGGAATATATTTGAAAAGCCATGGAAATTATTTTTCTTTACAAAGTAACTTTAAAGTTAAACCATTTATTTTACATTCGTTGAATATCCAAACCATTCAAGTTTTAGAAGTTATGGTTTTAAAATTTTGAATTTCGAAATATTATGCTTTGAAAGTATATTTCAAATATTTGGTTTCCAGATATTTAAATTTTAAACCAGCATGATTTTGGAAAAGAATTATATTTGAGATAAAATGATATCATATTGTGTTGGGTTTTAAATTGATATCGTATTCATAGTTTTGAAATGGAAATTTTATTCTGGTTTTAAAGTATAAACTCTTTTTAAATGACCACGGTGTTATAATAACGATGGGTTGGCAAAGAGACCGGGATCGGATATGGACATACTCTCTGTCGATACGAAAACCACTTTGACTAACCGTGTACGCGGTGGAGATTCCAGAATGAAGTAGGTGGTGGCGACGTTTCCTGTAAGGTAAATACGTGGACCCGACTCCCGTGAGTTGGCATAAGGTGGCTAAAACATGAGTGATTCTCGAGCCAATGAGGTCATACCTCTGATCGGACGCTCCTCTTTGATATTATACTTTGACTTTGGATTGATTCAGTGGCCACTTCTATTTTTGATTTTGGGGGAATTTGTTTGAGGTGGGCGGTAACTGCGGCTACGCGTTTCCACCAGCCCGGATAGCAATTGGTATATCTACCCTAGCATTGCCTAGTTGTGCCGTGTCACCTACCCTTGCGCGCCTTATACGATTTTGGTTTTGTACCATACCTATGGAGTGCCCTCTGACGACGCCCAGTACGGGGGAGATTACGGTACTGTATAGACTATGGGAATATATTCTGTGTTAAGGGCTATATGGGTAACCCCTTAACGCTATTAAAAAGTAAGTTTATTTTACAAATAGACACTATTATAATAGCGCAATATACTACATAGTAAATAGTCTAACGGATCCTTAGGAGATGTAAATCCCGAGCATCTCTTGAGTTACTGCACTCATATTTATTTCTGTTAATTTAACTCACATAAGACCATTTAGTCTGACTCGAGTGTTTTTGTCTTTTCAAATTCGCTCAGGTCAGTCCGAGCGTTTCAGGATTGCAAGATTTAGCTCTGGAGGACGAAGACGAAGATTTATATTATTATTATTTATACTAGTGCGCTACACACTGTTCCGCTGCATTGTTATTGGTATGTGTAATTCTGATATGTATTATATAAATGGTTTTGTAAACAGATCTATAAACTGTATATTTGATTATTATATTTTATACTTCCGCTGTGAGATTCTGTTTAGTTTTTTTTTCTTCTCTGTTTTTTCTTATTTACCCCATAACAATCCGCCCTTCCGTATGGTTTGAATTGGCACGTGTGTCGATTTAAAGTGTGCGAAAAAGCGGGATGTTACAGATTTGAATTTAATAGAAGTATATAATAAATAAACCTTCATATAATTAATTGAAAATTTACCATTTGCTATATTTAATTATACGTAAACCAAATTTTAAAAAATTTATTTCAAAATATTATTATTAAAATTTCTCAAAATCCAAATTAAATACGTTATAAAACCAATTAAAATTAATAAAATTTTATGGGTCGTTACACAAACAATCTACCGTATACTATAATAATTTATGGAAAATCATTCTTTTTATATACGAAAATAATTTGGGTAAAATTATTTCATTTACCCTATTTTAAAACAATATCGTGGCGAATTATTCTGTACAAGTGTTTAGAGATCCCTATCGATAGAGTTGTATAGACTATACCGACCAGAATCTATATACCACTCAACAAACCAGTCATCACAATATAAACAATTATTTATATTCATTAACAAATACGCGCTCATATTTATTAATACACACAAACTCATTCTAGTGTACTACCGACTCTATCTCTAATGAGTAACACCCAACAGAGCCAAGGTTGTCGCTTAACCAAATGCTCTGATACCAAAATGTAACGATCTAGGCTGTTCGAGTTCCGATAGATCACATCGATACATCCACTGTATCCAATGTCGCACAGTCGAATGCCGGAAAGCCGAACCGTTAGGGTTAAAGAAGAAGAAGATAGAAGAAGAAACAGAAGCAATGATAGAATCTCACATTTCGCAGCGGAACAATATATAATAGATAGATGAATATCTTTAAAACAAAAGCACTATATCATTTTTTACAATACATTATCAGAGTTACACAACACAATACAACATTGACAGTTGGTATAATTTGCTTATATAGAAATTTTGACATGCTCGAATCCAAATGCAAGGGATACTACATAGTGTAATGATACGCTTCGCCATCCCGCTTGCCTCTGATCTCCACAGCATCTCCTTTCCGACTTCACTCCAGAAAAATAATAACCTGACTCTAGGCCGACCGTGTGGAAAATTATGGACACCCAGAGTTTAGAAAGGGAACAATAAACTCTAGGTCAGTCATGGGACTGGTGTGAGATCTTAAAAATAGTTATTTTCAACAAAAAGAAAACAAAAGGGGATAAAGGAAATTCGTAATGCTTTTTGGAAAATGAAACTACCATAAGGCCTCCCGACACACACACAATGCAATCGCACATTTGGGGGAGATTTCTCCTTATGATAGTCAAACATGCTTGATACGCAAAATCTTTTTAATATTATCATTAGTGCATAGTATGCAAAACATTTCGAAAGTATAATATTAATCTTAGCCAGCATACGTACCATTATAATATGCCTACTATAGCTACCATATTAGATAGCAGGTTCTATAACTAAAACCGCACGAGGCACGTATTGGTGATTGGATTTCCAACAAATGGTCAGGCTAAGGAACTTCCTGGGCCACATGGGTACGCCTTTGGAGGGACGCCTTGAGAACTAACCAGATCTTTGCCAACACAAAGCCAGGTTACCTCTGTAACTAGGTAACTACTACATGAGTATGCCATCCCCCAATCGTTTGCGACCTTTATCCGAGGATCCTCAACCACAAAGCAACAAACAACAAAGTATAATAAATTTGCAGCATCAACAAAGGTAAAATATCAGGGCTCCATACCATGATACTACCCTTTTCCAGAAGGAAATGACATACCCTCAGGGGGCGCTACCCCCAAATAACCTTGCTGCATCTTTCCTGTTTCGACCATTCCGGGTTGTAAGGCTCGACGAAGTCTCGTCCAAAAGATATGCTTTTTACAAAAGACATGCTTCGATCAACAAATGATCAGCAGCACTTCGTATGCCACATTATCAAATTGGGAGTGTATCACTAGTAACCATCAGTTGCATAACCTCTGAGCTTATACGTCTCAGAGAAGGGTGTTAAGCTAAGGGGATAAATTCTTCGCCACCAACAGAAATGTATTTGATAAAAACCAGCTTTACATCTCAAAGTGTAACATCAGACACACATCCATATAAGTCCATTCCGGGATCGAACGGAACCGAAGGCACTTCAAAGAAGCCCTTGCAATCCGAATATTCACTAATCACGTCCGCAATCCCCATTACAAAGGGTGATAAAATCTCTATATCGAAGCAACTTGGTGCAGAAACATTCAACAGGTAATCCTTTCGCTTTCGAAAATACTCGGTCTTCAACACCATCTTCAAATGCAATCCTATTTCGTCGTATCATTATTCGAAATTGGTTTTATGACACAAGGTCATCTGCCGTCTAATCCGAATGATGAGCGCTCATTTTTAAAATAAGTGTTCATTTAGATTTCAAACAAATCACAATAAATTTTCCACTTTGATCTTTTAAACAAAAGATCCATCACAATCACAAAGGTCGATGTGGTTTTCGAATATCGATTTGGAATCCGACCCTCCGTCGCATCGAAATTCAAATGCCATTAAAAAAGGCCAATATTGATAGTTGTTTATTTAACCATCAATCAATATTCACAACAATCACCAGATTCCAAATAATTTTCTCCTAATTATTAATTTTCAAAATATCTTCGCAAGATAAAATTTCAACACTTCAACCATTTGAAAACAAATTTCAAATCACTTTTCATCTTTCAATCCTTTGAAAACAATTTCAAATCAATTTCCTTACACAAAATATATTTCCCAATTGTTATTCATTTCCACTGAAAATCTGCCAAGTTAAAATATTTAAATTACTTATCCAAACATATATACTTGGAAATATTAAAATAAAACAATTTAAAACCCTTTATTTTAAAGTATTAGTTATGAAATTTTATACCCATATCTCATATAAATCTGAAGCCTAAAATAATTTTAAAATAAAATTATCCGATAGAGTATAATCATTTAAATAACCCTTTTCTAAATCAAATATCAATTTAAACCTTTAAATAATCACTTCTATAATTTATTGAATAAATCTTTACTTCAAAGATTTTCAAAATAGCTTAAAAAAATAATTTCTCCAAAATATTCTTTTAAAACCAATTAGAACTTTTAATTCATATTTTAAAGGCTACTTTGCAAATATACTCGGCTTTCTAGAGAAAATACACTTTCCATTCTAAAATGGTTCATTCCAATCAATTTATAAATCTTCATAGATTATATTTAAATTTACGTTTCAAATTCGTAAATTAATTTAAACTTTAGCTTCAAATCCGTAAATTCCTTTCCCCACTTTTAAAAATAAAAGAATGTTTATTTTTAAAACAAATTCCCCTTTCTTTTATAAAATTCCCATTTTGGTTTTAAATTTTTTTAGATATCCACTGATTTACGATTTTCAAATCTATTCCCAAGTATTTATTTTCAAAACCAAATCAATTTTCAAATTGATTTCCAAATTTATTCAATTACCAAATCCAATTACAAATTGATTTCTAAATTTATTTCAATTAACAAATAAATTTTCATATCAATTTCCTATAGGTTTATTTTTGACACCAAATTAATTTCAAATCGATTCCCCAATTTATTTCCAAAAAACCAAACCAAATTTACAAATCGATTCCTAAGATTTATTTTAACTCCAAATTAATTTCCCAAATCGATTTCTAAAATTAATTTCAACCCCAAATTAAATCCCAAATTTTATTTCTAAATTTATTTCCTTTTTGAAATAAATTCCTTATCGCTTTCAAATATTTAAAATCCTTATCTTAAATAAAAATTTATCTATTCAAATTTCTTCTTTTAAATTCACCCACTTATTTAAGTGAATTTATTATAAATTTTCTACCCAAATTTCAAATTCTAATTTTTTTATTCATTTCTGGTATCCAACGATTCCAAAAATATATTCGGCTACATTAGAGCCTTCAACGATTTCAATCACAAATAATCACATACAGATTATAAATAATCAACACAATTTTGAAAACAAATCAAAATGTTTTGAGGAATCCAGTTGGATCCCTCCAACCTGTTTCCCTGCATCCATAGATGTTAGCACAGCAATCAAATACCAATTCCACTTCAAGATGGAATATCGCGGTATATGGGATTTATAAAATATCATCCGCTATTATGCGGCGCATAGGGTCTCATCCGCTGTATAATGCGGGAAATCAATTACTCCAAATACATATATAATACCAATTCCACTTCGAGGTGGAATATTGCGGTATATGGGTTTAATATATAATATCATCCGCTATTATACGGCGCATAGGGTCTAAACTAATATAACTAATAATAAATTAATCATCCAAGCACACAATCAATCAATTTTACATTTAACTATTCAAAAGTAAATCATAAAAAATTTGATTGAGTGAGAAGATCTCACCTTTGCTTTGCATGCAATCCATTTTCATTCCAGATTATTTTCTTCATAGTTTTAGACCTTGCATAACATTACACAGTTGATTAACATTTTAACTAATCAGACAATCAATTCCCTTTCTCTTAACCGAATAATTAATTTTAATTTAACTAAGACTTTCATTTAAACTAATAATTTAATTTAAACTATTTTCCCTTTAGATAGATTTTAAAAACCTATTTTTTTGTAAACTCCACAGCATTTAAAATCCCTATGTTTTCTTTTCTTATTCACATCTACTTTCTGTTTAAAACCTTTTATACATATATATATTTATAAGAAAAGAAAAATGTTCTACGCTTCCCTGAATTTTTTTTGTTCTGTTCAGCTTATAACAAGTATATATATTTTATTTCATTCAGTTCCCAGTAACATATTCGTATATACATAAGTTATTAATTTTAAATTGAAACTTATACCCAGCTGTCCTATATATCTACAACTGATTTTAAAAAAATTCATCTTAAAAATACATATATACTTTAAACATTTTTTTTCAAGTTCATTTTTGTTCAACTAAAATTTGAATTGAAAATAAGGAAAAAAACAGAGAACCCATACCCTGGAAACAACTAGCCCAGACATCCGACTGCAACTGCGTCTTCACCATCCTAGTACCTTCGACGTGATTGATTTGCAGCATCATTCACTCCTGCTCAGATCCGACATTTGACAATTCTCATTGAACAAGTTCGGGAACATCACAAATTAACTTGAACATCTCAAATGGATTATAGAATGACTTCGACTCGTTAATCCACTTCATGAACCATAAATCATTTCGAAGTTCACTACTCCACTCCAAACATTCGCTGATCCCCACGAGCCTCGGCTACGCGAGCATGCCCCAACCTTCCTGCCCTTGCGATGAGTCATGATAGATCCCGCCTCCAGATGAAGAGCACGACGCAATAATCAACCCTAAATGTCGCTTGCTGAATGAAGCTCCACCCTTGCGTGCGTGAGCACACGCGCTTCCCTCCCTGTCGACGAACCCGTGCCTTGAATGAATTGCGATTGCATCGTTTCAATTTATTTATTTATTTATTTCGCAATCAATTTGATCGGCCATTAGAGGAAGAAAGGGGAAAAGGAATTTCGACCCTGATGGCTTCGAATTGAAACGGAAGAAAAAGATAAGGCCGATGATTCCCTCCTTCGCTTGTGACTTGAGTTTGATTTGGAAAATTTTGTTTTCGTTCGTTTATTTTTTTAAAGAAAGAAATGGACATTTGTACGCAATTAAAAATTTCAGGAGACACGTGTTTGAAATTTCAACACGTGTTATGCAAAGCTTTCAACAATATAAATTAGTTTTCTTATATTTAAATTTTAAATTCAAATTTAAATCGTCTTTGAATTCATAGCTCAAAATGTTAAACTCCTATCGAAGCGTGCCGCCAGGCATTCATAATGTTTAACCCCTATTTCGAATGCAATGGAAAAGGTTCGGGTCCAAATTCGATCGTATGTAGAAGATAGCTTTTTGAATCCAATTATTAATTTAAATTTCGATTTAATTTTCAGCACGTTTGCTTATCGTACAGCCCAATGACCAGTCCAAAATTTACAAAAATTGAAATTCGATAATAATACAATATTGCGGATCCAATGGAACTAGTATCGTCGAAATTCGAGACTGCGGCCCGGAAGGCTATTTTTAAATATCGAATTAAACAATCAATTTTCAAAACTGAACAAAGCATTTTCAAATTCAATTCTAAAGCTTCTATCATTTTCAGTATTATCAATATGAATTTTCTAAGCCTTTGCAATATTTTAACAAGCTTATAATTGAAGATTCAAATTTTTATCCAACTTCAATAAATTAAATTCAAAAATTTAATTACCAAATTCATTCTGATATTTGAAATTCAAGTTAAAATAACTTTCAAACATTTAAGATCAATTGAATATTTCAATTTCAAATGTTCAAAATTCTGGGTCGTCACAGATTTTGCTTAATGAGAGGGCTTATTTGCTAACTTAACCATGGTTTAGATTTGAAATTAGCGACAGTTATTTTAGTACAGATTTTGAAAAGTTAAGGCAACCAATCTTGTGTTTACACGCTGCAGGTTAGTTAGAAAGTATTGCCTTAATTGGAATTAATAAGTTTTTATCTAGAAAATTTTGTTCCGCCTTCTTTAGGAGTACCTTTAGGCTCAGAGCTTCTGCCTTCAATCAAGTTTAAAGTCCACTAAGCCAAAAGCAATACACAAGGTATTATTTAGATGGTACATAGTGGATTGGAGAAAGGTGGAAGACATGATGTCCAAAACATAGCTTCCAATGGGGTCGATACCTTTTTGTTTGTTTTAGAAAGATAAACGCTAGCCTTTGTTTTAATTAAAGCCTTCAAAGGAGTTGAAGCATATGTTTTCGAAAGAGGTTTTATAAATGCTTTCGAAGGGGTTGCCATCCACTTATGTTTTAAAGAATAAGTTTTCGAAGGGGTTTCTTTACTTATAAAATAATGCTTTCGAAAATAGGGGTTTCGACCTAGTCAAAGCTCTGACCGTTCTTTAGCCTTTCGAGTGTATTCAAGTCATCAATGCTTTCGAAAGGTAGTGCTTGTTTTCATCTTTTAAGCCACTTCCTAAATGCTTTCAAAAGGGTCCAAGGTTTTGAAGGCAATGGCTTCGAAAGGGGGTTTCGATGCTATCCTTTACTGATTTGTTTAAATGGTTTGAGGCTGTTGAAAGGGGTGGTGCCAATGCCATCAAGTATTCCGTAATATTTTTATATGATAAAGGATTGTTTCAAAAGAGATACTTTCATTTATATTCTTTTTGACCCAAATAATATTTTAAGTATAAACCTAATGGTTTCGAAAGTGGGACTTTCAATAGTTTCGAAAGGGATACTTCCAATGGTTACAAAATGGGTACTTACAATGGTTTCGAAGCTGTGCTTCTAAGTGTATTAAGTAATACTTTATTACATTGAAAAAGTTTCAAAAGGGAAGTTTTAAAGTGTTTCGAAAAGCAGTGGCCTAATGTTTTGAAAAGAGATTTATATGCTTTCGAAGGAGGTTATCCAGTAAGGTCGAGAGCAAGTTTTGAAGGTTTCGACAGCCTTAGTTTTCGAAACAAATAACCCAATCTCATTTTAAAAAATACCATGGCATAAATAAATTTTTGAAGAAGTTTTCTTTGATTAAAAGTTTAAAGGAAATAACAAAGTTATTGGGCTTTCTTCTTCATATATGTATATATTCACATTATAATGTATCCATAACTATATTTTTAGGGAAAGGTAGAGTAACCAGCTAGGTGACCCAGTAGTGAATATAAATTAACTTCTGAATGAGTTGAATTACATCTAGGAGGTTAGGAAGACCAAAATATAGGATGCTAATGTATTAAAAGAAGATATTGGTAGGGGCCATAAGTTCTTAGTAAGCCCATGAAAACTGTGTATAGTAAAAGATATTGGCTGGGGCCAATAGGTTCATAGTAAGCTCATGAAAACTATGTATACATAAAGATGTCTAAAAGACGGGTTCATAGTTAGCCCATGAAAACTATGATTCGATATTGGCAGGGGCCAATAGGTTTATAGTGAACCCATGGAAACTATGTCGGGTTAAGATTTTGGCAGATGTAAATAGGTTCCTAGTCATCCCATGAAAACTAGCATAAGAAGGGAAGATATTGGAGTTACCAATAGGTTCCTAGTCAACCCATGAAAACTAGGATAAGAGTAAAAATATTGGAGTTACCAATAGGTTCATAGTGATCCTATGAAAACTATGTAATTGGATCGAGAGTCCTTAAACATATTATCGGTTATTAGTCCGCCAATGAAAAATATTATGTTAATTGTAATCCTGGAAACTATAACTATGACTGATAGACAAAGTGAATGGGGATGCATAATCCAGAATTGACTCACATGTTTTTCATATCATCATATTATATTGTTTTGGATTGTTTTAACCATTGTGGATGCAGGGGCACTCATATGGTTTTAAAAAGATTTTAAGATACCAGTAAGGGGAAAACTCGTTCCGCTAAGCGGCGTGCTCTCTCACTGGATATCTAAATGATTTGAGATGGTAAATTATTATTCATACCAGGCTTTATGTCTAACACGAAGTTTATGCTTTCCCCTTAAGCTCTCGAGTACTCAATTGATTTTGAGTAGTTTGAGAGTTGAGGTTTTCAGGTACCTCATTTGGCGAATAAGCTTCCGGGGACATGTAGGAGACATTATGGGTATCTAATGTTCTCTTTTATTTTATTTCCTATGTGTTGTTTGTAATGACAAAGTTGTTAAATTTCCTATATATACTCTGATCATCCGAGGGGCATCTTCATATGTCACTCTTGGCGTATGTTGTGAAAGATATATTTTCTGAACGTGGTAGACGATATGGGATTATGTAATGAATTGGAAATGTTTTGAAATTCTAATCTTGTTTAATGTTTCCAAAATTTTCCATATTCATGTGTTTCTGTGTATTAATGAATCTAGCACCGCTATATTTGGTCGCCGAGGATTAATAACTATGGATGACTACAGCATCTGCAGCCATTAATTTTGGGCCTTTAAGTAAGGGGATTTTATAATACCCATGTTTGTTGGAATTTAATTAATGTAACAATTTTGACTATGTTCTATATTTTTATTGAAAACCCTAGATACTAGCATATATCATTGGAATTTGTTATAGAAAAGTGTTTTGCTTATTATAACGTAAAAACTCGTCTGTGTTTATGTATGGCATGGTCTTACGAGATACCTTTGTTTTTTTAAAGAGTTTCGAAAGTAATAATTCAGTTGTTTGAGTTTACTCACACCGGACCCATGTCTGATCCAGAGTTTTATTTTCTTTCCCCAAAACTCTTGGATACTAAAATTTTTATAAGTAGCTAAGTGAACCAGGTTTCTCATGAATGCTTTTGGAGGAGCTTGGAGAAGGTGGCTTTACCATTAGCTAGTCATGCATTTTATTCTGCTATGCATGCATATATTTTGTATTAGTGATTTAGAGGTAGGAAGATATAACTATCCCAGTTTTGAATCTGTACTCTTATGACTCTGATGTAATATTGTTATGGCTATGACCCTGTATGATCTTATGTTATCTATTATATATTATCCCGTTGCATTGTGAGATTCTATGTTGATTAGTTTTTCTTCTTATCTTTCTTCTTAAATTCTACCCCAAATAGCTCGTCTTTCTAAGTAAGAAAGGTAGAATACATACATACATACATACATACATACATACATACATACATACATACATACATACATACATATATATATATCCACAACATATCACAATTTATCTAATTTAACATGTGTCAAATATCAGAGATTTCAAAGCACGTTTATTACGACTATATCGCCTCAAACGTTCACAATATAATTTCCTACTTAGTCAAATAGGAATATCAAACATGTAAATAAGAATTCTGGGCCACGATACATGTTATAAATGATTACAAAGGAGATTATACTACATAATAATGTTGTCACGTGTTTCAAAACAAGACATGGTCCAAAAGTATTAACTTGCACTGTTCATTGTATAATTGATATTTTAATACAACAATAAATATATACACAATAATGTACACATAACTGGTGAGCAAACTCATCCAGGCCTAAACCTATCCCAAACGTAGATAATCCTGATATGAGTGCAATGGCAAAAAAGACGTCTAGATTGGACCTCGTATGCACAAAGTTACGAGGTATATAAGATTTTAAGATTAATTAAATAATTAATCAAACTAATTATTACTAATTACCACTCAAATTAATTTTTGTTCTTCCCTATTAAAATATTTCATTACGTTCTCCCCTCTTAAATATTTCATCCTCGAAATACCAACACAATGTACAAAAGCAACAATCACACATCAATACCTAATGGTATTGCAGTCACTAGTAAACAAAGAAACAATCGCATAATAATAATACTACACAGTACTACAATCACTAGCAAACGAATCTTACAGTTTTCCTAGGTTCATAAAACCTTCTCATCACACAAGGTTGACAAATAATGCATTAAGCATTATCTTACGCTCAACAGCCTCAGGAATTACTCAATCGATCATTCATGCTACTTCAAGAAATTGGAATAGTCATCCCTCAAACTCTCCATGTAATAATCTGTAAATTTTTGATATTTAAAATTTGTTAATTTAATAAGATTTTAGTAATTAAACTTTGAAGAAATAAATTTTTGTAATTTGCTAATGAAATAATAAATAGGATGGAAGGTAACCATGTTAATTTAAGTCAATGATTAACAACTTTAATGAAACTCCAATCAATGGAAATAATGAAAATGTTATACTTGGTTATAAAATTAATATAAGAAACAAATGTAAATATTTAATTATTATATAAAATAGATAATTAATGGTAATTGAATAAAATCAGATTATATAAGATATGTAACATTTGTTTGTGAAGAATGAATTCATAAGGTAAGTAAAAGTTATGGTAACGATTGTTATAAGTTACCTGTGTATTTGGTCTATTAAATTAAAATGGAAAATCAATTGGAATTAAATGAACTTTATTGTTACATTAATCAGATTAAGATAACAACTGAGACTGTGAATGTAACAAAATGAATAGAAATACTAATTTTATTCATAAAGTAATATTTGATGTAATAAAAGAATAAATCAAGATAAAATAATTAATTGGATTTAAAATCTTAATTATTGTGTGAAACTGACAAAATTTCAATATACTTGAATTATAGTAGTTAACATAAATAATGATGGAAATGTAGTTTATTAGTGAAATAAGGTATCAAAAAATATTTACTATGTTATTTGAGTAATAATTGATTGAATATAAAGTCTCAAATCAAATCTAAACAATTTATTTAAATTAAATTCTAATGAATTGGATTTAATTACAGTTGAAACTGAACAATGTAATTTGTAAAATATTAGACACTGAATTATATGGAAACTTGTTTTACTTATTATGAATGTCCAAACAAACAAAAATGATGAAAATTGTTGGTTAATAAATATTGGATTGAAAAGTGATTTAACTAATATAATATTTAATTATTTAACTAACCGAAATATAGCCATTTTGGCAACTGTCTCACATTTCGATGAAACCAATTTCATCGGATTCATAATGGTGAATTATTGTAGGATTTCAAGTTTCGTGGCGATCGGACTTGTCTTTTGATCATACGAACTCGAAACGCTTAGAAATCACTTTAATTGAAATCAATCTGAAATAAAATGATTTTAACTTAACTTCTTCATACGATGGAATTAGGACTTGAAACCTATTCCATTGATTTTAAAATTACTGAAAACATCTATTTTGATATATGGGTTGACCCATTTGTGTTTCTGAGGCAGAACGGGTTTTCGGGTCATTTATCGTTCAACGTGTAAATCAATCGTATTCCTTCATTCTATTTTTATGATTTGCTTATAAATACCTCGTTATAAACCCTATCCACTTCTCATTTTCATTAGTCTGTACGTATGCTTCAATCTTCTCCTCCTTCTCAATGGATGACAAACCAAACAAACTTCTCAATTCAATTTCAAAATAAAATTCAAATCAAAATTTCAAACTTCACAAGCTATATCGAAATTATATATCGATTTGAAGCTCTCGACGAGCGCATCTTAGATCTATAATTTGTTTTCCAATTTGAACCTCTATTTGTACAAAAATTGAAGAACAATTGTCAGTTGTTCGTCGTGTCTCGATAAACCTTGTTTGATCGTCAAATTGGATTATAGGTATTGTGGAGATCATCAAGGGGAAGACATCGGAGGTGTTCGTTCAAAGATTCGATGGTTGGATCAAGCTACGTAATGCAATTAGGGCTTTGAAATTTCGACGGCAAGCGATGCTTGTCTCGATCTGCGTGGACCCGGGGTTGTTGCGGAGATCGCGGCTGTGCCGTTAAGGTGGAGGCGAGCTCGCCTTGGACTTCGAGGCTTGGCCGATCATATATAGGCAACGCGTTGAGGGAGGATCGTGGTGGCTAGGTTTCGGTGATGTGAGTTGTTCTGGAACGATGATTTGGGGAAGGTGAATATATACGTTATTGGTCTTGTTTTCTATTATTTTAATTTAAATTGTTCAATTGTTCTAATCTTGATAATTTTTTCATGCGAACTCGGATTCACACACGGTTTCTTGCATTGGTATTGTATTGGAAGTTCTGACATTTCGACGTCGATTTGGCGAATTCTAAGACTATTCGAATTTTGGGCTTAAATTGGATTTTTTTAATTCAATTTAAATTCAAAGGTGGGTGTTTTAACCCACTCACAACTTTTAAAATTTTTTATGTTTGTTAAATTAAATTTATGATGTGATTATAAATTTATTTATGGTCATTTGGTATATTTTGAATCCTCATCTTAGTTAATTTGAATTTATTTCAATTAAATCGTTATTAAATTTATTATTGAATATAAATTGCCAGTTAAATATCTGTTGTTGGTTTCCAATTCTACATTGATACTTATTGATTGATTTGGATGATGATTGTGAAGGGTGTTTGACTATTGATATTGGATGAATGGAAGTTGTATTTTATATCGTCATAAACTACAAGTTCATTATGGGTTGAAATGATACATACCCTAATGATCTATAGAATAGGAGAAAATCGTTATGGCTTGAAATGATAGACTCGGGCGATTTTATGGATGTTACTTATTCGAGATTACGGTTTGAAATGATATATAACCGTAAAATGTTAAATTGTGGATTGAAATGATAAATATCTGTATCACTTGACCCTAGGGTAGAAAGTTATATACGAACACCGTATTGGTTAAATTAAATGATTTGAAGATCCTTAAAATTTTGAATTATTTAAATCATATTTTGACATAAAATTTGATTATATAAATTGAAATATTATTGAAAAATCAAGTTTTGTTTTGAAATGTGAATTGATCTAAAAAGAGAATTGCTTTAAGAAATTAAATTGGAAGTTTAAAGTTAAACTTTTAAGCACAAATGAAATTCTATCGAAATTGAGTTATTGAATTTGTTTGAAAATAACCTTGAAGTATTTTGAAATTGGAGTAATTCGAATTCATATTTGAACATGGTTTGAAAATGAGATGAAATTCAATAGTTTATTGAAACTTAAAAATTAAAGGTTTGAAATTTGGTTTGTTGATTTGGAAATTGAAATGGGTTCAAATATGTTGAAATGAAATGAATAGTTTAATTTGATATAAAAATTGCAAATTCACATTTTAATATAAACTATTTTTTTAAATATATTATTTTTAAATTTCTAATTATTTAGATTTTCAAGTTTATTAAACTATTTAACCAATATGAACTATATAAATTATTTTAATCTATTTTAAACTAATTTAATTTATTTTAAACTAATTAAACCATTTTGATTCATTTTAAATCTAATTAATCTATTTTAAAGCTATTTTAGGGCATGTAACTATTTATAACAATTTTAACTATTTATAAATATTTAAACTATTTCTAAATTTTCAGATTAAGTAAAGTGGAAGTGTGTAAATTCAATTCATTGGCTTAAAAGAGACTAATATTAAATGGTGTTGGGATTTAAATGATATAATAAATTAAAAATGATGATTTTGAAGTAAGGATTTAACCTATTTTGAAAATACGATTTTAGAAGAAATTATGATTTCTGAAAGCGAAAATGAATATGATTTGGAAGTGAATATGATGTGAAAGGGAATATGCTTTGAAAGTGAATATGATTTGAAAGTGAATATGATTTGAAAGTAATATGGTTTGAGAACATGATATATTTATATCAATTATGAAATGATTTTTGAATGTAAAAGAACCAGTGTGTGTAATAAGCGATTGGTTGTTAAAGAGACCGAGGTCGAATATAGTCATACTCTCTACCAATACTGAAAACCACTTTAACAACTATGTACGTGGCGAAGATTCCAGAAATAAAGTACGATGGTTTGGCGAACGATTTTTGTATAAGGTATGACGTGACCCTGACTCCTGTGAGCCAGCATACATGTGACTAAAACAGGTGCCACGCTGGGGCAAGTGAGGTCATTCCTCCGATCGGACACATTTCTTCGATACCATTCTATTGCTTTGTGATTGATTTGGTGGCCACCCTTGATTTTGATTTGGGAGTGTGTTCTGAGGTGGTCGGTAATAGCTAATGTGCGTTACCACCAGTCCGGATACGCAAATGGTATATCCACCCTAGCATTGCTTCGAGTGACGTGTTCACATGCCCTAGCGTACCTTTTACAAGTTTGTTTTGTATCATACCTATGGGGTGCCTATGTGTAAACCTCTTAGAGGAGCATACGGCACTGTATAGACTATGAGAATACATAAAATGTGCTAAGTGGGAAATGAGCAATTCCTTGACGCTATTTTAATACTTTTACTTTACTGTAGACATATTATAATAGCGTATTGTACTACATAGTAGATAGTTTAACGAATCCTTAGGAGATGTGAATCTCGAACATCACTTAAGTTACTGCACACACATTAGCCGGATAAGAGATGTCAAACCCTGCAAACATCTCTGACGTCATCACATGCATTTTTATCGTTGATTTAACTTACATAAGATCTTTTAGCTCTGACTCGAGTGTTTTGTCTTTTCAGTTCGCTCCGGTCAGCCTGAGCATTTCAGGATTTGAAGTCCTTATTTCTGGAGGACGAAGATGAAGATTTGTGCTACTATTATTTCTATATTTGTTCCATTGCATTCATATTGTTCCGCTGCATTACTTATTTATCTCTGATATGTGTAACTCTGATTCTGCGTTTTGTAAGTATAATCAAAAGTTTTGTAAACAACTTCACGACTGTTATTTGTTTACTATATTTTGTCATTCCGCTACGAGATTCTATTTTTTTTCTTTCTCTGCTTTTTTTCTTATTTACCCCATAACAATCCACTCTTTTGAATGGTTTGAGTCTGGCATGTGTGTCTGCTTAAATGTCCAAAAAGGTAGGAAGTTACAGCTGGTATCAGAGCTTTGGTTTAGCGATAACCTTAGCATTGTGGGGTCTGACTCTTTATTAATAAGGTAGTAATACCCTATGATGAGTCATTGAGTGCATATATATGAGAGAGCGTATTTGTTAGTGTTATGAAAGGTTTTTATGTTGTATTAATTTGTTCCGTTTTGTATTTATAAATTCTGTTTGGTGCATAGGACGTTATGACATCGACAGGGATTTCTAAACACTTAATTGGACAGACCGAATATTTGTTTGAAATATAGGTTAATGAAGTAATTTTTTCTATTATATTTTCTGTATATAAAATAATAAATTTTATATATGATATATTTGGTTGTTAGGTAGTGAAAATTTATAAATATCGGTTGGAAATAAGATTTGAAAATAAAACAGATGGAAATTGGGAATTTAGAATTTAAGTTCCCGGGTTTTTGAAAATTTCTTTCAAATGATTTTAGAATATAATAATAATACTATTTAGAAGTATTTTATGATATAAATATTTCAATTCGATTGAAAGAAATGTTTTAAAGAAATATTGGAAAGAAATAAGCTTTGTGCCCCCCTCTCTGTCACTGGAAAATAATTTCGGTGATGAGTGTACGCATCATCGACGTCCATTTTTAAGTTTCAAAGTGGGAATGCCATTGCAGTAGTTGTACTACAGATTTATTTTGATAAATAAATATGAATTTCAAAGTTTAAGTATGATTGGATATAAAAGTTATGAGTATATATAATTATATATTCTTTTAAATGATTTGAAATGGAACCTGGTATTTAGTACTTAAATTTCTATAAATTAGAGGTTTCAATTATTGTAATGGAATAATTTTTTTAACCATTTAATAATTGAAACTTAAAAATGAAAATAATAAATTAGATGCTAAGTATAAATGAAGTATATAAGGAATCTGGAAATTGTAAACTGTAAATAAAAAGGATAAAAAAGAAAAGGAAATGGTAACTGTTGTACATCTAATTACTGAAATGAAATAAGTTAAACTTGCCTAATTTTCAATTTGCATTCTTTAACATATATATAACTTACCAAAATATTAAAAGTTGTAATGTTTAATAAGAAAATGTAATATGATATTATACAAGTAAACTTATGTAATGAAAATGTACAATGGAGTTATTTTATTAATAAGAATTTTGATACTATAGTTGTGATAAACTTAAGTTAAAATGGTAATGCTACTAGTTAAATGGAATAGAAAATGTGTACTGTAAGTAAAGGATTATGAACTTAAGTTAATGTTTGAAGCCTTTTATAATTAAAATAAATAATAAAATGAACACTATGCTAAAGTAAATAATTATAGCTTCGGCAACTGTTAAAATGATTCAGAACGTAGATTTTGTATTCAATGATATTATATAAGAATAATGAATGTAAATTAAAAAGTAAGAAACATTAAAATGAATTTATGCAATAATGAATATTAATATCTAATGGAAATCAAGTATATAAACTAATAGATGTGAACTAAACTACAATCAAATGTAGATAATACTTGACTAGTGAATTCATTGGTTATTATAAACAATTGAATTAAAATAATTTATAGGATATGAAAGTAAAGTAATGCAAAGAAATTTACATTACTTAAACAGATGAAAGTGAACTTTGCAAACAATGAATGAAAAATAAATGAAAATAAGTACCGAATAAATGAATGTGAATTTATTTACAAAGAAACCTATGTAGTGCTTTAACAATTGATTTACATATGCTTAACTAATTGTGTATGTGTCACATCTGTAAGAAAATGTAAATAACATATGTAAATAAATGAATGTAAATAGATGGAGTTAGGTACTATATGAACAAATAGGAGTTTAATTTGTGAGAAATAAAAGTAAATTAAAGAAAAAATCATTATATGAAGAAAAAAAATGAATAATAAATGTTGTGAAAGGATTAATAGAAAATAAACTTAAATAATGTTTGGCAATTACTGTTTGATTTAGCTTATGGAATTAATTGGGGGAGGATACTCCTAATTGTTTTGGATATATGGATAATCTATTGAGTTTTATCTAAGATTGTTGAGTAAATGGCGCATTTAGTAGTTTATTTGTCATTCTTGGTGAATAAAAGTGTCTTAACCCGAACAAACTATTTGTCTTGGTTGATATGGATGGATAAATGATTTGTATTGATTTATGTGATGATTGTATGCTTTGGTTTCAAGTGGTTTTTGTTTTATATTAATTTGTTTGTTAGTGGTTGAACAACGTTAAATATTTCATTCTATATAATTATTAACTTATTTGGATTATATAAGTGAAATACAGGTTATGGAAGCAATTACTATTGCTTTTGGTTTCATAATTAAGCAGTGTGTGCCCGACAAATATGTACGTTCTCGGATTACAATTTTCTAGCGATTTTATATTGTTTTTCCTGCTGTTGGGATATATTGTTTTGAAAATTATGATAATATATATATATATATATTGATATTATTATTTCTTCCGAGCCTCTCTGTATAAAGGAGACTCTGTCGAAAGTTTTTGAAAATTTTAGACTTAGACGATTTTATGAAATGTTTTCCAAACTTTTATAACTTGAATATAAAGGATTTAAGTGTTATAAACTGATATATTTTATTTATATTATTTAATTTTGTAAATTTATTTGTTTATACGGTTAATATTTTGAATAAGATATTTTGCTTACTTAGTTCTTTCTTTTCTTCTTTTTTCCTTTTCAAGGACAAAATTTTTTGAGCTGGGGAGACTGTAACGACCCGTAAATTTTCGATAATTAAAATTTGTTAATTTACAAGATTTTGGTAATTAAATGTTAGCACCAGAACTGGTCACTAACACCCTTAAGAGAGATTGTGTATTGAGATTAATGAAGTAAGTAAAGTTAAATAGAAGATAGTACGTAAATTGAAATGCAGAAACAACGAACACCAGATTTATAGTGGTTCGGCGTAATTGCCTACGTCCACTTTGAGATAGATCTTTATTGCTTTTCTCGATAGTCGATTACAGATACAATTTGTATGTCAATCACTCAAATAATATTGCTAACAAAAAAGATAAAGTCTTGAACGAGTCTTGAATGCGGCAGAATCTCCCCGATGTTCTCGAAAAAAGGTCCCTTTCACTGTGCCCCTGCCTCTCCATCTATAGACGAAGGTAGGTTGGACTTCCTTGGTAGGCTTAGAAGCTTGGTATCTCGGCTCAAATAGAGTGATCTTTGTGTGCTGACCCAGAGAGGCCGAACGACAAAAATGCCGAGCAAGGCATGAATGCCGAACGATATTCTCATGCCGAACGAAGTGATGCCAAACATCCTAAATGCCAAACGACATTCTCATGCCGAACGTAGTGATGCCGAACACCTTTAATGCCGAATGACATTCTCATGCCGAACGAAGTGATGCCGAACACCTTGAATGTTGGATGACATTCTCATGCCGAACGAAGTGGTGCCGAACGCCCTGAATGCCGAACACCCTCGCATGCCGATCGTCCCATAGATGCTGATCGAACTTGAGCGCCGAACGAATCATATGGTCCGGACGACTCTGGAAGCCGGGCACTTTCTAATGCCGAACACTCCTAAATGCCGAGCGTTTCTGAATGCCGAACGTTCTCTAGTGCCGAACGTTCTCTAGTGCCGAACGATCTGGAAGCCGAACGACTCGTAAATGCCAACAGTATGCTAATGCCGAGTACATAGTTGCTTGGTCAAATCTCCAGGTAACAGATGCCCCCCCAACGTGCATCACGTGGTCGAACGTGGTGCGCTTTGAATCACGTGACCACTGTGCTTTGCTCCGAGCTGTGGTTTAGTTTGCTCAATGGTGACTTCCTTTGATTGCCAGGTGAGGTGATGTGTGTCGAATACTATGCTAATGCCGAACAGTATAGCCGAAGCCGAATGCTCCATACATGCCGAACGGCTTTGTATGTCGATGCCGAACGATGTAGCCTTGACTTATTCTACCAGTCATAGTCTTTTCTACTTCCCCTCTTCTCCTATAAAAGTTGGCATTTTCCTTCTTCTTCTCGTTTCACTTTTTACCTCCATTATTTTTCAAGAACTTGCAACTTACCTCTCTGGAATCCATCACGCCTTTCCTAAGTTAAGTTTTAACAACCTTCAATCCTAACTCACAGATCCTTGAGCTCTCTCCGTACACTTCGGTAAGAAGCTTTTGATCACCCTCTCAAATTAAAAGACATTAGATATTACTCGAATTTATGAACTTTTCATAGATCGTAGAGAGTAGGGGGTGTGTGAATAAGGGTGATGAATCGAGGCTCGGTCGTGTTCTAGGGCTGGAACTTAGTATGCTCTTAGGTGGTTTCAAGGTGGATGGATCGGAGAAGAGAAAGGTGGAAGGTGCATTGTAGCGGCTCGGCATGGTTTTTCAATGCCGAGAGGTCCTATGGTAGCATGAGAATGGAGTTAGAGATTAGGCCTGTTGGCGTAGGTTGATACGGCCATGGTTCGGCATGACCTCCCCATGCCGAACGAAATTAGAGTGGAAAAATTGAAAGGTGGCGGGGAATGGACAGGATGCCGATCGATATTTTGGCCAAACAGCGCTTAAGCCGAATGGCACGAATGCCAATCGATACTTAGGCCGAACAATGCTTATGCCGATCGATAGTTTATCCAAACGACACTTAGGCCGATCAAGGTTTTGGCCGAACGATAATTAGGCTGAGCGATACTTAGGCCGACCAATAGTTTGGCCGAATGACAGTTAGTCCGATCAAGGTTTAGGCCGAATAATAATTAGGTCGAACGATACTTAGGCCGACCAGTAGTTTGGCCGAACGATACTAGGCCGATCAACATTTACTTTGCCTAATATTATGACAAAAACAAGGATGAGGACCTAAGTAAACTAGCATATCGAACTAATCTGGACTGATAACTTCCTAGTTTCAGTAATCACAAGCCTGAACCTAAGTCGACAAAAACGGATAATCTCCTCTAACATATTGCGCCAATGTTTGAGTCCGAAATTGAAAACACCATAGGGTGGTTTTTTGGAGATGGTCAGCGATGATGGTCTTCGAAGGTGACGATTCGAAGCTAAACTTTATACCATTAACTCCATGACTTTCAATTTCTCAGCACTTTTACTTGAATTATCACACTACTCCACGCACCACACGGGGGGAATACTTGTGTTGTTAAGTCAAACATCGGTTATTTTTCAATTATAGCTCAAGCAAGTACTCTACCAGATTCAATTTCTACCAAAGATGTCTAAAAAATTTAGCTCCTCCACGATCTCAGATAGACCTCGGCCGTATTCCAAACAAGGAGTCGCAGATACTTCAAACTTGTCGACTTCCCCTGCTAATAACTTAGCTCCCGACGCCCTGGAGGCATCAATTTTCTTGGACAAACCGGATTGATTCACAGGCTTCGAAGATCAATGAAAGTGCACTCCGTCGGATATGCTCCGTCCACGGAATCCCCTTCGACGACGTATTCGTTCCATCGGGGCACGATCGTCCACACTTGCCCCCAGTTGGATATACAGCTTGTAATAAGTTTGTGTGCTGGGTCGGCAGTGTGCCATCGTTCAACTTATTTCTTTGGGACGTGCTGCAGTACATTGACATTGCCCCGTCACAACTGCACCTGAATGGTCACGCCTTCATTTACGGTACCTACATCCTCTTCATGAATGTCCTCTCTGGGCCTCCAACCCCCGGTGACATTATATATATATATATATATATATATATATATATATATATATATAAAATCAAGAAGCGGAGAGATAGCCCCTCTCTCATGTTTCTCGAGCCGCATCAAAAATGCCAAATCTTAACTGGGGCATTCAGCAAGTTTGCCATGTACAAGCAGGAATAGTTTTATGTGCGTTGCCCTCCTGGTTTGCGAGGAGATGGGTGGAAGGAATTAAGTGTTTTCTCTGGATCGATATTCATGCTTGGTCAAATCCGTGCCTCTCCTAACTCTTTTTTCCGTCTTTTCAGGTATCAATTCATGTCCTGACGGCCGCGGATATTCTGAAGCCGTCGAAGCTATTAGAGCCCTTTCTGCCGACGAACGGGACTTTCGAACTCTCATTTCAAACGAGTCACTTTCGAGATTTGGACTGTTGGCAGAAGGTCGTCGGATAAGCCTTCCTCAGGGCATTTGCATACCCAGGCCAGCCTCTGATAAAGGGAAAAAACAAGCTGAGTCTTCGACACGCAATGCTCTTGGTGCACTAGAAGAAGGAGAAATCAAAGAAAATGAAACACCCGAAGCACAAGATGAGAACGTTGGTCTTACTCAGGACCCATTAGTTGAAGTTCATGACATCGAAACGTCATCCTCCCGTTCGAAGAGGAAAAAGAAACTGACGTACAAGATAAGGAGGGAAAAATTGGTGCGACCTCTAAAGTTACTCTTATTCCAACAGAGAAAGAGGCTTCCTCACAATGCTTAGAAAGTTCTTTAAAGGGCCTCTCGAACCTCTCGATACCTGACGATTTACTCAACTATGACATGGGACGTCACACTACTCTTTGCTAAATCGTTGTTTTTTTTAAATTCTATGCAGGTGACATGGGGCGTACACATGGAATCGATCGTCTCCATGGGTCGTCTATCTTCCATCACTCAGGATGGGACTCAGGTTCCGAAAGACGTCGGTATAGAGACGGTGATGGCGATAGGGATTACCATTCTCGGGACACATCATCTCGGAAGAAAACATATTATCAGTCCAAGTACCACCAACATCCCTCTTCTTACTCGGAACAAAGCGAAGATAAGAACGGCCATAAGGGGTCGCAATCCAATGTCCCCCGAGATCAGCACTCTAATTCCTCTTCCACACTATAATCTCGGGATCCTCACAGGAGAGCTGAACTTTCAAAGCCGTCTCCTCATGTTCCTGCAATAGATCCAACAGCATCGGAGAGACTAACCGAGCTTAAAGTTAAATTTCCAAAGATCTGCTTTGATGGTCTGAAGTTCCTCCTGGTGATCCACCATATACCTGGAGATGTCAAGCAGAGCGTTATCGCCTGTACCAACGACGTCTATGTTCAACATGACGCGTTCATTCATCTCGCTGAGAAAGTGTCGGAAGTCTCCATGGAACGCCAACATGAGATTGTTCGCTTGAAGCTTGAGGCTATTCATAACAAAGACATTTTCAAAGCTCGGGATGAAGAGATTGCGTCTTATAAATCTCAACTTGAGGCCGCCTAACATAGTGCCAAGGATACCACCGGCCGTAACTCGTCTGGAATCGACTCACAAGAAAGAACTCGATGAGGCGGTACAACGCTGTGGGGCTTTGGGTTTGGAGAAAGACTTGGTGCAAAAAGAGAGGGATGCATTCCGCCTCCAAGTCAAAGAACTTGAGGAGCGACTCCACAAAGAGGAAGAAGAGAAGATTGCTGCCCAAAAGGAGTCGCAACGGTATTGCGACGAGACCGTTGCAACGCGACTCCTAAAGGCCAAACTTGAGGGAGAGCATTCAAAAGTTGAGGCGCTGAAGGATGAAGCCTGTGAAGAGGGAAAAAAGATAGTATCTGCGATGATCGACTCCCGTCTTGAGGCAGCCAAGGAAGAAGGTAGGGAAGAGGTCAAAAGCATGTTCGACCCGCGTATTGCCGAATTCAATGCCCGGTTCTCATGCACCGGGACTTAACTTTTATGGGCGAAGGCTATCTCGAATCTTTGGCCGAGGCATGGGAGACTTTAATTGAAATCAAGAAGGCCGAATACGGTATCAAGGAGGTTGACGAGGGGGCTCTGATGAAAGAATTCCTTAAGGGAAACGAGCCTTCGGACATATCAGCAGCTAAAGCCCATTATTGCAAAGGCTTCCCCTCGACGAAAGGGAAAGAAGTTATCGCCGGCCCATCCGGGATCGAGTCTCCAGCTCGTGTGTCTACCCAACCGGCCGGTCGGCCGATACTCGATCCTTTTTAACAGCACATCGGCTATGACCGGAGGATCCCGGCCTTGGTGTTCATGTTTTGTCCCCTATTCCAGAGGGTGAGACCCCGCTGACGGCTGAGAGCCAGCCGAAACCTAGTAAGCAACTATTTTTCTTTAATATTCCAAGAGTTTTCGTTTTTCATCAGAAGCTATCGCATTCTAATACTTGCTTTTCGTGATTTTATGCAGGCAGTTCTGATCTTGTGCCCACTCCAAGGAGCGATGTCACCAAGGAGGTGAGGGGAAGAACGAGTGAAGCTACTCACACAGGAAAGGCTCCCGGTCCCGATGCTCAGGTGATCGGAGCACTTGACGAGGACAAATCTGAGACTTCCTCTCCCATCGATGGGAGTTATGAAGTTGAAATTACAGGCGTCTCTGAGCACACATCCGAACTGAGCATGAAGGAGCAGCTTGATAAAGAGAAGGAAAAGATGATCAAGACCAAGGTCGAACCTCAAGCTGTGGACCCGGACGATCCTTTGAATAAGCCGTTGAAGGTAATTCTCCCAGGCGGGTCCAAACCCATGGATGTTCCTCATGCTTCTTCAGCTGTCACTCCCCCGTCAAAGAAAGATATCAAGGGTAAACGTAGTCATCGGGCAAAAAGTCAAAGAAGTCAAAGAAGCAATCTTCGCTCTCGTTCAACAAGAGCTAGTTTAGATTATGTAATTATTTTTGTTTTCGTAGTTCATGTAAGTAAAATTACTTGTGATGAATAAAACTTAGTTCTTTTTCCACTCAAAGGACTGTTGTTAGTTTGGTTTTTTTTGTATAACCGTGGTCAAAACCCGAGCTACTACGAGTTACGTGAACTTCTCGATTCATCCTCAAACAAGTTAATAACTTCTTTGGTATTTTCCCATTCTTTTATCCCACACTCTAGGGACTTAAAATATTTTCCACTCCGTGGGCCAAGGGCTCGATGACTTCAAGTTATTTATATCCAGTCCGCTTTCAGGGGACTTGGACATTTAAATCGTTTACACTCAAACCCGCACTCTGGGGACTTAGAGTACTCCAGTCCGCACTTCGGGGACTTGGAGATTTTGAGTCGTTTATACCCGAGTCTGCACTCTGAGGACTTAGAGTGCTCCATTCCGCACTCCGGGGACTTGGAGATTTTGAGTCGTTTATACCCGAGTCCGCACTCTGGGGACTTAGAGTACTCCAGTCCGCACTCCGGGGACTTGGAGATTTTGAGTCGTTTATACCCGAGTCCGCATTCTGGGGACTTAGAGTATTCCAGTCCGCACTTCGAGGACTTGGAGATTTTGAGTCATTTATACTTGAGTCCACACTCTGGGAACTTAGAGTACTCCAGTCCGCACTCCGGAGTCTTGGAGATTTTGAGTCGTTTATACTCGAGTCCGCACTCTAGGGACTTAGAGTACTCCAGTCCGCACTCCGTGGACTTGGCGATTTTGAGTCATTTATACTCGTGTCCGCATTCTGGGAACTTAGAGTACTCGAGTCCGCACTCTGGGAACTTGGAGATTTTGAGTCGTTTATACTCGAGTCTGCACTCTGGGGACTTAGAGTACTCCAGTCCGCACTCTGGGAATTGGAGATTTTGAGTCGTTTATATTTGAGTCCGCACTCTGGGGACTTTGAGTACTCCAGTCCGCACTACGGGGACTTAGAGATTTTGAGTCGTTTATACACGAGTCGACACTCTCGGGACTTAGAGTACTCCAGTCCGCACTACGGGGAATAGGAGATTTTAAGTCATTTATACTCGAGTCCGCACTCTGGAGACTTAGAGTACTCCAGTCCGCACTCCGAGGACTTGGAGATTTTGAGTCGTTTATACTCGAGCCCGCACTCCGGGGACTTAGAGTACTCCAGTCCGCACTCCGGGGACTTAGAGATTTTGAGTCTTTTCAATTGCCCGGTAACCAAGAGGAGGAGCTCATGATCCTTCATGAGCCAAGCTACGTCTAGTAAGAATGTTAACCCTCTTTTGTAAATATGTACATATTTTTCCCCGTTACACTCATTATATCATGCATCGACTGTGGGGACACAGTCAAAATTAAGTGTGGGGGGGAGTCTCATTTTCATTTTTTCTTTAGTTTTTCATGGCATTTCTGAATTGTCATTTTCTTAAAAAAAAAACTCTCAAAACTCCTAAATCTCAAAAGACATTTTCTTTTTACCACTTTGATTTATTTTTGAAGAAACACTATGGGATAAGTATAAGTTTTGGTTAATAAATTGAAATTTCTGAAAATTTATATGTCTTAAGTAAAAAATAAAAATAAAGTTTGATTACAAATAACAATGGTTTTACTAGTATATAGGAAGGTTCATCTATGTTAATGATGAAGTATGTTCTCATTGAAAATCTTTGTTTAAAAAGTGGTAAATTTAAAGTAAGGATATAACATTTTTGTCTTCTAAGTTAAATGGTGCTAAGATGGTTTTGCAAAACTCTCTCTCTCTCATAAAAAAATACATATATAAAAAAAATACAAAATAATAACATCTAAAGTATTCACTCTCATTTAAAAGTACTCATGGTTATGCATGGGTGAATTACTTGGAATCTTTGATTATGTGCTTTCATACTCATTTAAAAGTCCTCACGGTTATGTATGTATGGAACACATAACCAAAAAAAAAACATACTTAATAAAAACCACCTACGGTCGATAGGTGTATGCACGAAAGTGTGTGCACTCGCCATGCTCTGTACTCCCCTCACGTAAGCCCGAAAGGCAGTGCATGGGTGGTATATTTGGCCTCAGTTTTACTTTTAAGTTTCCTTTCAAAAAAAAAGCACAAAAAAAAAAAAAAAATTTGTTTAGTGAAGATTTTGAATTTTTTGGGGCTTGATTTTAGTGTGTCTTCTTTTGTTTTTTTGTTGTGTTTAATTTCTACCAACAAAAAAAAACAATTGACATAGAAAAACTTGTTTTGTTTTGGTTCTTTTGTTTCAATAGTTTTGATTTTATTGTGTTTAGTTTCTCCTTTGATATACAAAAAAAAACAAATAAGTTTCTTTTTGCTTTGTTTGAAAATCTTTTGTTTTGTTTCCTTTGATTTCAACACTTGTTTTATTTCGTTCGATATAAAAAAAAATTGTAAATATATCTTGTTCTTCATTTCAGGTTGCCAAAGCAGAAATTCAAAAGGGAAAAGTGCTTGCCAACAAATAAACTGCTTTGCTTTGCTAAGAAAAATTGCCGCTAATATTTTTTTTGCTAATAATCTGCACGCTCTGGTATTGTGCTTTCATCTCTAGTGCATTGTAGGTTGCTTGCATTTGCATTTACATATAAACAAAAAATTTCAAAATCCAAAAAAAAAAAAACAAACAAACTTCATTTTATTTGCACTGTTAATACACGTTTAATTTCTTGTTTTGCATTCATCTCATCTTATTTTCTTTTCTGAGGGCAATACCCCAATTCACATAAGGTGAGGGATTTCATCACCATTTCCTTAGCCCACAAAAGCATTTCATCGCAGAATTTGACTAATAATAAAGGTTAGACGTTGGACCTAAAGGTGTCACGAGCTCACTTAGGGCTTAATTGTATCTTCACAATTGTTTTATTTGAACGCTTTTATTTCTTGGTGTTTAGGCTACGGCAGAGTAATAACCAGTTATAAAAATTACGGTGATACGTAAATATTATACTGGTTGTTCCTCTGAAGGTACTTAAACCTTCGGCTGTATTGCTACGGTGATTCGTGGTGCACCGATAACTCCTGTCCGTTACCTGGCTGAGAAATATTTTTATTGATTTAAGACAAAGTGTGATTATACAATTTTGGGTTAGGAGCTACTAAGGACAGTAAATTGTAATTAAGTCATTTGCATTCATTTAGTTGCATTAGTTCATGCATATTTAAAAAAAAATCCAAAATCCAAAAAAAAAATTGTAAATTTTAACTTGATTTTTCATTCAAAAAAAGAAAAATCCTTTTCTTTCTTTCCTTTGAAAATATTCAAAAATCCAAAAAATATATATATAATCTTTTCAAAAAAAGAAAAAAAATTGAAAAACAAAAATCAGCTTCCATTTTCTTAAGAAAAAAAATCTTTTTGGTAAATATTTAAAAATTCAAAAAACAAAAAAAATACAAAACCAAATACATATAAAAAAAATTTGAAAAACCAAAAACAAAATAAAAATTAAACTTTTCTTTTGAAAATAAATCTCACTTGTTAAATAGTTTTCTCGCTTGTAAAAAAAATTCAAAAAAAAAACACGTTTTCAAATCTTCTTTCACTCCCTAAACTCAGTTCTAACTCCTTTCTCTTCTCGACTTTCACTTGTGCATGAGTACTTGGACTCATGACACAACAACGAATCGTTGGACTCGCGACCCTTCTACAAACCGTTTAACTCGAACAGACGATCCTCCTGAAATGGCGAACAAAAACGCCCCTCGAACTCTTATGGATAGAATCTTTCCCGATAGAGTTTCTATTCCATCTTGCATCACGTAACCCGCCCCTACGGGTAACCATTTCGAAATCCATTCGAACCATATTGCCACGCTTCCAAAATTTGGCAATTTCGAGCACGATGATCCATACATCTTTTTGACTAAATTCGAACAAGTTTGTGCAACCATTAAACTCCAACAACTTTCTGATGAAGGAATCAAACTTCGATTAATCCCATTTACTCTTACGGATTACGCTGAAAAATGGTTGTACAGTTTACCTTCGAAATCTATTAAAACGTGGGAAGAATTCGTAAAAGCTTTCTTAAAAAAGTTCTACCCCTTGGAAAAAACAAGTATAATTCGAAACGAAATTGTAAATTTTCATCAATTCAAGGATGAACCTTTGGAAAATATTTTGAAAGATTCAAAGAGCTTTTGATAAAATGTCCACACCATAACTTTGAAAAATGGACGATTTGCCAAATCTTATACGATGGACTAGAAAACAACTCACGAACGATGCTCGAATCAATGTGCCAAGGCAATTTTCTTTCCCGACATCATGATGATGCTTGGCAATTTCTTGAAAACCTGGCTGAAAAGTCGTCTCAATGGGAACGCTCGAACGAAAAATCAATCTACTCACGATCGAGTGCACACTCGATAGGATCTTCTGTTGCTTTGGAAGCTAAGATCGACGCAATGATTAAAAAATTCGATAACGTTTTCTCATCGAATCAAATGAACCAAGCTTCCCAACCGATGTGTTATAAATGCAATGATCCTAATCATATAGCCGATCAGTGTCCCAACTCTATCGAACAAATCAATGCTTTCAATAAAGCCAAAAACGACCCGTTTTCTCCAACGTACAACCCTGGTTGGAGAAATCATCCGACTTTTTCATGGAGCCAAAACAATCCCAACACGAATACGATTCGTCCCAATTTTCAAGCATTTCCGAATAATGTTTCGAATCCTCCCTTTCAGCCCAATAATTTTCAACCAAACCTTGCGGGCCCGTCTCATAATCAACCACAACAACCAAACTTTCCACCAAATTCTGCTCATCCTCCACAAGACGATAAATGTTTAACTTCGCTTGAGAAAACTCTTGTAACGTTGGCTAAGGCAACCACTCAAAGCCTTCAATCAAACAGCAATTTGCAAAATTTATTGACTTCATATATGCAAAACACAAACCAATTGATTGCAAAAATCGAAATGCAAATGAGTCAATTAGCCACGTCTGTAAGTGAACGTGAACGAGGAACATTCTCAAGCCAGCCCCTTCCAAATCCCAGAAATCAAAATGCAAATTCAAATCAAGCCCATATTGTTCAAGATAGCAACGTCACCTAGTTGAATGCTACCACAACTCTCCGTTCTGGTAAACAAATCGATAATCAAGTCGTTAATCCAAATGATTTACCGGAAACTTTTCTCGACGCTTCTAAAACAACGAACGACTCAGAACAGAACGTGGAGCCAAACGTCGAATCGAACGACAATCAAAATTCTTCTTCTTCTACTCGAGTAGACCCGCCTACCGAGTATCGTGTTCCATTTCCACATCGTCTTCGACCAAAGAAGCACTCGGACCAAATGGAAAAGATGTTGGAAATTTTTAAACAAGTAAAAGTGAACATCCCGCTTCTTGACATCGTTCAGCAAGTCCCCACTTACGCGAAATTTCTTAAGGACTTGTGCACCCAAAAGCGACACACTCAAGTACCCAAAAAGGTCTTCTTAGCCGCTAGTTTGAGTGAAGTCTTGTCCCAATCCATGCCCGTTAAATACAAAGATCCTGGTTGCCCTATGATATCGTGTACAATTGGAGACAAAACGATTAACAAATGTTTGATAGACTTAGGCGCGAGTGTCAACTTGATTCCATACTCCGTGTACGAACAATTAGGCTTAGGTGAGCTCAAACCCACGAAAGTTACGCTTCAATTTGCCGATCGTTCCATTAAGAAGCCCGTGGGAGAAATTGAAGACGTGCTCATTAGAGTAGGGCAATTTATATTCCCCGTTGACTTTATCGTTCTCGAAACACAACCCGTGACAAATCCCTCGATTCAAATTCCGTTGATTTTAGGCCGACCATTCTTAGCGACCTCAAATGCCTTAATCAATTGTCGTAATGGATCAATGAAAATATCTTTTGGAAATATGATTTTGGATCTTAATATTTTCAATCTTGAAAGCCAATCGAATGAACCTTGTGACCAAACGTTGGAATTAGTGCCATTCACGAAAATGTTGAAAACGAAACCCTTGATCTTAACGATGAACATGAGGCCGAGTATGAAAAATTGTTTTACAAAATTCCCAACGATATTGAATACACTCTTCCTTTTGAATCGCTTCCAGTTGAGTCCGAATCTCAACCCAATTCTTCGATCGAAAAAACTCCAAAGTTGGACCTCAAACCGCTTCCCGACCACCTTAAGTACGCATACTTAGGTGAAAATGAAACTTGTCCTGTCATCATTTCTAACAATCTTTCTCTTGACCAAGAAGCTTCTTTTCTCTCTATCCTTTTGAAAAATAAGGAAGCAATGGGATGGTCGATTTCCGATATAAAAGGAATTAGTCCCGCTCTGGTTCTACATCGCATCAATTTAATCGATGATCCCAAGCCTGTTCGTGATGCGCAACGAAGGCTTAATCCAAAAATGAAAGATGCGATGCGTGATGAAATACTTAAACTTCTCGACAACGGAATCATTTACCCAATCTCCGATAGTTCATGGGTTAGCCCAATTCACATTGTACCGAAAAAGTCCGGGCTAACCGTTGTCAAGAACGATTCAAACGAGCTTATTCCAACCTGTACTCAAACGGGTTGGCGTGTTTGCATTGACTATCGAAAACTAAATGGCGCAACACGTAAATATCACTTTCCTCTTCCTTTCATTGACCAAATGCTCGAACGTTTAGCCGGCCATGAATTTTACTGTTTCCTTGATGGTTATTCTGGCTATAACCAAATTCCAATCGCTCCCGAAGATCAAGAGAAAACAACTTTCACATGTCCATTCGGTACCTTCGCTTATCGACGTATGCCATTCGGACTATGTAACGCTCCTGCGACTTTCCAACGATGCATGGTTGGAATCTTTTCCGACATGATAGAACGCTTTCTAGAAGTTTTCATGGACGATTTCTCAATCTATGGCGATTCTTTTTCCCAATGTTTACATCATCTCGAGTTGGTTCTAAATCGATGTAGAGAAAAACATTTAACTTTGAATTGGGAAAAATGCCACTTTATGGTCAAATAAGGTATAGTCCTTGGACATATCATCTCAAATAAAGGCATTGAAGTAGACAAACAAAAATCGATGTCATTGCAAATCTACCCATTCCCAAATCCGTTAAGGACATTCGATCATTTCTAGGACATGCTGGCTTTTACCGTCGTTTTGTGAAAGACTTTAGCAAAATCGCCCGTCCTTTGACGACCCTTCTTGGAAAAGACGTTCCTTTCGATTTTAACTCTGATTGTATCTCTTCTTTTGAACGTCTTAAGAGCGAACTCATTTCTGCCCCAATCATTTGCGCACCCAATTGGGATCTTCCTTTCGAAATAATGTGTGATGCTTCGAACTTTGCCGTTGGTGCTGTCTTGGGACAACGCATCAACAAGATCCTTCATGTCATTTACTACGCAAGTATGACCTTGAACGACGCTCAACTCAACTACACAACAACTGAAAAAGAGCTTCTAGCTGTCGTTTTTGCGCTTGAAAAGTTTCGACCTTACTTGATAGGTTCAAACATTTTGGTCTACACTGACCATTCTGCGCTTCGATATCTCTTCGCTAAAAAGGATGCTAAATCCCATTTGATTCGTTGGATCCTTTTACTTCAAGAATTCGACCTTACAATCAAAGACAAAAAAGGATACGATAATGTCATAGCCGATCATTTATCTCGTCTTTCAAACGCACCATCTTCCTTGCCGATAAATGAAAACTTCCCCGATGAACAACTTCTTTCTATTTCTATCGATCCATGGTAAGCCGATATAGTGAACACTTAGTCACTAAAGAAACTCCCTCATTTTGGTCCAAACAGGACAAATGTAAATTCATGTCCCAAGTGAAATATTTCTATTGGGACGATCCATATTGGTTCAAATATTGTCCCAACCAAATCATCCGACGTTGCATTCCGGATAATGAGATACGGAGTGTTCTTTCATTTTGCCACGATCAAGCGTGCGGTGGACATTTCGGTCCTCGAAAAACTGCGGAAAAAGTGCTTCAGTGTGGTTTCTATTGGCCTTCTCTTTTTAAAGACTCATTTGAATTTTGTAAAACTTGTGATCGATGTCAAATGCTTGGACGAATTTCTCGACGAGATATGATGCCTTTAAACCCCATTCTTACGATCGAAATCTTTTATGTATGGGGTATCGACTTTATGGGACCTTTTCCAAATTCTTTTGGAAACTTGTATATCCTTCTCGCTGTCGATTACGTTTCAAAATGGGTCGAAGGCGTTTCTTGCAAAACCAATGACCACAGAATTGTTGTGAAATTTCTCAAAGAAAACATCTTTTCGAGGTTCGGCACACCTTGCACAATAATCAGTGATAACGGAACCCATTTTTGCAACCGTTCTTTTGAAACTTTAATGAAAAAATACTCGATAACCCACAAGTTATCCACTCCGTATCATCCTCAGACTTGTGGCCAAGTTGAAGTTTCAAATCGATAAATAAAACAAATCTTGGAGAAAACTGTCAATAAAAATCTAAAAGATTGGTCTCTGAAATTGACCGACGCGCTTTGGGCTTACCGTACTGCTTTTAAAACTAACCTTGGGATGTCCCCATTTCGTTTAGTTTACGGTAAAGCTTGCCATTTACCCGTTGAAATTGAACACAAAGCGTTGTGGGCAATAAAAAACTTAAACTTTGATCTTGAAAAAGCTGGCGAAACTCGAAAACTACAACTCAACGAACTCGAAGAACTTAGGAACGACGCGTATGAAAACGAGAAAATTTACAAAGAAAGAACCAAAGTTTTTCATGACAAGTCAATCCTAAGGAAAACGTTTTTGCCTAACCAGAAAGTTCTTTTATATGACTCGAGACTTCATTTATTCTCTGGGAAACTTAAATCAAGGTGGACCGGACCATTTGTGGTACGAACTGTTTTTCCACATGGTGCCATAGAAATAGAAAACCCAGAGGATGGATCGATTTTCAAAGTCAATGGTCATCGTTTGAAACCCTTCTTGGAATTGCCCGGTAACCAAGAGGAGGAGCTCATGATCCTTCATGAGCCAAGCTACGTCTAGTAAGAATGTTAACCCTCTTTTGTAAATATGTACATATTTTTTCCCGTTACACTCATAATATCATGCATCGACTGTGGGGACACAGTCAAAATTAAGTGTGGGGGGAGTCTCATTTTCATTTTTTCTTTAGTTTTTCATGGCATTTTTGAATTTTCATTTTCTTAAAAAAAAATATCAAAACTCCTAAATCTCAAAAAACATTTTCTTTTTACTATTTTGATTTATTTTTGAAGAAACACTATGGGATAAGTATAAGTTTTGGTTAATAAACTGAAATTTTTGAAGATTTATTTGTCTTAACAAAAAAATAAAAATAAAGTTTGATTACAAATAACAATGGTTTTACTAGTATATAGGAAGGTTCATCTATGTTAATGATGAAGTATGTTCTAATTGAAAATCTTTGTTTAAAAAGTGGTAAATTTAAAGTAAGGATATAACATTTTTGTCTTCTAAGTTAAATGGTGCTAAGATGGTTTTGCAAAACTCTCTCTCTCTCATAAAAAAATACATATATAAAAAAAAATACAAAATAATAACATCTAAAGTATTCACTCTCATTTAAAAGTCCTCACGGTTATGCATGGGTGAATTACTTGAAATCTTTGATTATGTACTTTCATACTCATTTAAAAGTCCTCACGGTTATGTATGTATGGAACACATACCCAAAAAAAAACATACTTAATAAAAACCACCTACGGTCGATAGGTGTATGCACGAAAGTGTGTGCACTCGCCATGCTCTGTACTCCCCTCACATAAGCCCGAAAGGCAGTGCATGGGTGGTATCTCTGGCCTCAGTTTACCTGAGCTAGGTGTGTAATTTTTCGTGCAAATAATGAGAGAACAAGCAATTGAAATCCTAGCACTATTTTAACTTGTTTGATTTAACTTGTTATTGAAAAGAAATGAAAATACCACTTTAATAAACTTTGATGATCAACTAAGGATCCAATTCATAATTACATCGTGTTATCAACCGAAACAACTAGCCAAACTATGGTCTATCTGTTATGACAACTTGATTTTTATTGGAAATTTTGACGAGTAAAATTTTCAAGACAATGACCAAAACTTGTATTTAACTTATTCGTGTCAATTTAAAAATAAATCCTTCATTTGTATATATGTTCAAAAACTCGCATTCATCTCTTTGTAAATAAATCTTTCATTTTGTAAATATTTTCAGCCTGCATTTGGATTTTGTGGGTAGTATCCACTGAAAACCCTCACGAGACAACACTCATCCTACTGGAGACACCCAGAGGTTTAACGGCTTGTTGCATACGCTCAATGCAATCGTGCTCCCTACGAAAACGGATTTATCTTAGTTTTCCTTTATTCGAGGACGAATAAAAAGATAAGTGTGGGGGTATTTGATATGCACGTAATTGTGCATATATTTACATCCATATTTTATCTCTTTTTATTTAAATAATCATCATATTTGGGCATTTTAACGTGTTTAAAACCAAAATTCAATTATTTCCAACCATCATATTTTCATCTTCATTCAGGGGAAAAACGGTCATTTTGTGCATGTGTCCATATAAGAATTTTTACTTGGACATTTTTTGATAATTTTTATAGGAATTTGGATGCATATGGAAGAGGCTTATATGAAGATATATGCATGCACAAATGAATACAAAGGAAAGAAGAGGGAAATAATTCAAGCCATGAACATAGAGGACCCCACCCACTTACCTAAAAGTACAATTTGGAGCTAATGGACAACTAAGTGGAGTTTAAAGCTTCATGCAAAACAAATGATGGATTAATTAGTGGTTAATGGTTACTTGTTGGCCACACTTCCTAAAGGGCATTTTAGGCAGCCCCCTAAAAATAGAATTAGGGTTTTATGCATGTATATATAGCCCTCTTATGTATATGAAACTATCATCTACTCTTTCATTTTACTTAGGAAATTAATGAATCAAAGTGAAAGCTCAATGTTCTATGAAATAAAAATGGCTTCCAAGCCTCTTTCTTCTCTCTTTTCTACATGTTTTTCTTTGTTTTACTGTTAATGTTTATTTCTATGCTCTCTTCTTCTTTATGTTCATAGCTTAGATTTACATTTATGCAAGTAGTTAGTAGCTAATCTCTTTTGCTTTCTTTGCTTATTTTCTATTCTCTTTTCTTTTCAATGTTGAAATTTATTTGTGTTGCTTCAATGCCACAAATGAGTAGCTAAACCCCTTCAATTTAGGGGTGATTAAGCTCTCTAACTTTATATAATTTCAACATTTTTTATGATTTATGATCTCTTTGTTTATGCTTCATGAATGTGAATTTTGATGTAAGTTTATACAAGTGGGTTTGATAGCTTATATTGCTTATGCAAATGAGCTATTCTTACTCAACATAAACACAATTTACATCAACATTTGCTAATTAATATTTGATTATGAAATGAAAGTAAAAATGAAATTTGATGATCTATGTTACTAGTTACAATAGTAAATAGATCATACTTAAAATAGTTTTTGCTTTGGCTTCTTTTTCATGAGAATTGTAAGTGGTATAATTGTTGTATTATAGTTTGATGGTTTGAGTTATGTTAACTAATAACATAAACGAACCATACTTATGATAAATGCAATGATTATTTCACTTAATATCAAAGTTAGAGATCATAAATTATGTGTTTGTTGATTTACAAAAATTTGAGAGTGGATTTGCCTCTAAATTGTTCTTTAGTCAAATAATTTTTGAATCGCATTTTCTAGTGTTAGCCTCATTTTATTTCTAGTTAACAAATCCTCTTCGACTTTGATATAATTTGATTGAATAGATTTTTGAAATCATCAATTCCCTGCGGATCGACAAGTATTCGCCAGGTGCTACATTCGTACACCGTGCGCTTGCGGTATAAGTTTTATTTAAAAATTCGTTCGACGGTTTTCTAAACCGATAGAATTTCCGTCGACGAACAAGTTTTTGGCGCCGTTGCCGGGGATTTGTTTTGATTTTGATATTCTATTCTTCGAATTATTTTCATTTAATTTTTATTGTGTGCTTATTGTGTGTGTTTGCATTAAAAAAAATATTGTGTGTTTGCCGTTTTCATTTTTGTTTGTGTGATTGTTGCATTCTATTTGTTTTGCATTTGCATTGTATATATTTAAAAAAGAAAAAAAACATCAAAATATCAAAAAAAAAACAAAAATATTTTATTTCCATTTCATTTACACTGTGCATTTCTTTTTACAATCTTTTTTTTTTCATTTTACAAATTTTTATTGCTTCACTTCACTGTTACATTTCCTCTCTGTTGCATTTACCTCTCTACTCACTGCCTCACTGTTCACTGTGCACAGAGAACCTGTTACCGCCCTGCTCATCCCCGGCAATGGCGCCAAAAACTTGTTCGTCGATGGAAATTCTATCGGTTTAGAAAACCGTCGAATGAATTTTTAAATAAAATTTATACCGCAAGCGCACGGTGTACGAATGTAGCACGTGGCGAATACGGGTCGATCCGCAGGAAATTGATGATTTTAAAAATCTATCCAATCAAATTATACCAAAGTCGAAGAGGATTTGTTAACTAGAAATAAAATGAGGCTAACACTAGAAAATGCGATTCAAAAATTATTAGACTAAAGAACAATTTAGAGGCAAATCCACTCTCAAATTTTTGTAAATCAACAAACACATAATTTATGATCTCTAACTTTGATATTAAGTGAAATAATCATTGCATTTATCATAAGTATGGTTCGTTTATGTTATTAGTTAACATAACTCAAACCATCAAACTATAATACAACAATTATACCACTTACAATTCTCATGAAAAAGAAGCCAAAGCAAAAACTATTTTAAGTATGATCTATTTACTATTGTAACTAGTAACATAGATCATCAAATTTCATTTTTACTTTCATTTCATAATCAAAAATTAATTAGCAAATGTTGATGTAAATTGTGTTTATGTTGAGTAAGAATAGCTCATTTGCATAAGCAATATAAGCTATCAAACCCACTTGTATAAACTTACATCAAAATTCACATTCATGAAGCATAAACAAAGAGATCATAAATCATAAAAAATGTTGAAATTACATAAAGTTAGAGAGCTTCATCACCCCTAAATTGAAGGGGTTTAGCTACTCATTTGTGGCATTGAAGCAACACAAATAAATTTAAACATTGAAAAGAAAAGAGAATAGAAAATAAGCAAAGAAAGCAAAAGAGATTAGCTACTAACTACTTGCATAAATGTAAATTTAAGCTATGAACATAAAGAAGAAGAGAGCATAGAAATAAACATTAACAATAAAACAAAGAAAAACATGTAGAAAAGAGAGAAGAAAGAGGCTTGGAAGCCATTTTTATTTCATAGAACATTGAGCTTACACTTTGATTTCTTAATTTTCTAAGTAAAATGAAAGAGTAGATGATAGTTTCATATACATAAGAGGGCTATATATACATGCATAAAATCCTAATTCTATTTTTAGGGGGCTGCCTAAAATGCCCTTTAGGAAGTGTGGCCAACAAGTAACCATTAACCACTAATTAATCCATCATTTGTTTTGCATGAAGCTTTAACCTCCACTTAGTTGTCCATTAGCTCCAAATTGCACTTTTACGTAAGTGGGTGGGGTCCTCCATGTTCATGGCTTGAATTATTTCCCTCTTCTTTCCTTTGTATTCATTTGTGCATGCATATATCTTCATATAAGCCTCTTCCATATGCATCCAAATTCCTATAAAAATTATCAAAAAATGTCCAAGTAAAAATTATTATATGGACACATGCACAAAATGACCGTTTTGCCCCTAAATGAAGATGAAAATATGATGGTTGGAAATAATTGAATTTTGGTTTTAAACACGTTAAAATGCCCAAATATGATGATTATTTAAATAAAAAGAGATAAAACATGGATGTAAATATGTGCACAATTACGTGCATATCATCCGCACTTTGGGGACTTAGAGATTTTGAGTCTTTATACTTAAGTCCGCACTCTAGGGACTTGGATTACTCCAGTCCGCACTCCGGGGACTTGGAGATTTTGAGTCGTTTATACTCGAGTCCGCACTCTGGGGACTTAGAGTACTCCAGTCCACACTCCGGGGACTTGGAGATTTTGAGTCGTTTATACTTGAGTCCACACTCTGGGGACTTAGAGTACTCTAGTCCGCACTCCGGAGACTTGGAGATTTCGTATCGTTTATACTCGAGTCCGCACTCTGGGTACTTCTAGTACTCCACTCCGCACTCCGGGGACTTAGAGATTTCGTATCGTTTACACTCGTTCGTACGTCAGATAAAGTAATGTATCTCTTATTCATTTGTTACAGCATCATCATACACAGAAACATCGAAAATTCATAGGAAAAAGAAATGGCTTCAAGTCTTTATTAATGCAAATAAACTAAATTGTCTTTTTACATGCCGTAAACTAGGAGTAAAAACTTGCTGGAAATAAATGCAACTAAAGTATGATAGAAATGAACTAAGTGTAATAATGCCGCAAATGTTCACCATTCCATGCTCGGAGGAATGTCGCACCATCGACGGTCGCTAGCTTGAAAGTTCCTTCTCCAGGCTTCCGTTCGATGACGTATGGACCTTCCAATGCGAGGCTCATGTGTGATGGAACTGGGAAAACTCGTTTCAAAACGAGATCACCCACACCAAAGGTTCTCGGTCGAACTTTTTCGTTATAATATCGAGCAATTCGGTGCCTGTACGCGGCCGCTCTTAAATTGGCTTCTTCGCATTTTTCATCAATGAAGTCCAACGATTCCAGCAAAAGATCTCGATTTGACTCAGGGTCGTAATAAGTTACCCAATGTGATGGGAGTTCAAGTTCCACGGGTATGACAGCTTCCATGTCATATGCTAATGCGATTGGAGTGTGGCCAGTCACAGACTTGTAGGTGGTTCTGTAAGCCCAAAGTGCCGTCGGAAGCTTATCCACCCACTTGCCTCTAGCCTTTTCCAAAAGATTTTTCAATATGGATTTGATTATCTTGTTTACAGCCTCCACTTGTCCATTAGATTTCGGATGAGCAAAAGCTGCAAACTTTTTCTCAATACCATATTTTTGGAAAAATTCCCTGAATTCTTTGCTTCCAAACTGAGTTCCATTGTCTGTAAGATGGTTCGTGGCAGGCCAAAGCGGCATATGATATTTCGTACCACGAAATCAATGACTCTCTTGGTGGTGATAATGGCCAAATGCTATGCTTCTGCCCACTTGGTAAAGTAATCGATCGCAACAATCGCGTATTTTGCACCACCTTTGGATAGGGGTAAGGAACCGACTATATCGATCCCCCACATTGCAAATGGCCAAGGACTAACCATTTGTGTGAGTTCCATCGGCGAAGCTCTTGGGATTTTCGCATACTTATGGCATTTGTCACATCTTCTTACATAGTCTACGGCATCTCGATTTACAGTTGGCCAATAGTATCCATAGTGGAGGATTTTCTTTGCTAACGTCTGCCCCTCGATATGGTCTCCACATTCGCCTTCATGGACTTTCGTCAGGACTCGTTTTATCTCACCATAGGCAATGCACCGGAGCAATAGGGTCGAGAATCTCCTCCGATACATTATTCCATCCTGCATTACGTAACGAGAAGCCTTAAGAATGATTTGTCATCTTTCGCTCCTTCTTTCGGGCACGGCCCTGTGTAACAAGTACTGAATGAATGGGGTCATCCATGACTCCTTCTCGATTTCTGTTTCTAACATGTAATCTACCTTCATTATATTTATGCTCAAAACATGTAAGGATTCAATGGAAAACAATCCCATCTTCTGCGCATCGCCAGTACTTGCAAATTTTTCCAATGAATCGGCTGCTCTGTTTTGTTCACGCGGAACATATGAAATATCATAATACTCGAGATTCTCTAGCAGCTCCTGAACTTGGGCCAAATACGGGGAAAGTCTTTGCCCCTTGCTTGGTAGTCTCCACGCACTTGATACACCACCAGTTGCGTGTCGTAAAAAATTTCAACCGATCTTGTTACTAATTCTTTGACGAGTCTTAAACCGGCGATCAATGCTTCATACTCGGCTTTGTTATTCGTTGCTGCGAATTTGAGGCTCAAAGCGTAGCAAACTGATCGGTTTTCAGGAGTTACAAGAACTATGCCAACCCCAAAACAACGGTCGTTAGATTCCTCATTGGTGTACATCTTCCATTTGATGGGAGGTATGACATTGCGGCCGTTTGATTCGTCTGTCTTGGTGAATTCAGCGATGAAATCCGCTAGCGCTTGGCCTTGCATGGCCCTTAACAGCAAGTAGGTAATATCGAACTGACTCAATTTGATATTCCATTTTAACATCCTTCCAGAAGTTTCCGGTCATTGGAGTACCTGTCGTAGGGGTTGGTCGGTGTAAACACTGAAGAGTTTGCCTGGAAGTATGGGCGAAGCTTGCGTGATGCAATCACCAAACAATAGGCTAATTTCTCGATCTTGGGATAGTTTCTTTCTGCCCCCGTCAGACATTTATTAACATAGTAAACTGGTTTTTGAACTCGTTCCTCTTCACGAACCAAAGCCGTACTGATAGCATGTTGGGATACTGCCAAGTACACATACAACATTTCATGGTCTATTGGTTTCGATAGCACCGGGGGGCTCTCCAAATGTCCTACCAGAGCTCGGAATGCTTCCTCACATTCGGATGTCCACTCAAAATTTATTTTTCCATTCTTTATCACGTCGAAGAAAGGAATACACTTGCCTGCAGCTCTGGATATGAATCGACTCAGCGCTGCCACCTTTCCATTCAAGCTTTGTACTTGCTTTATAGTTTTGGGCACTTATATGTCCTGAATAGCCCGAATCTTTTCCGGGTTAGCTTCAATTCCACATGCATTCACAATGAAACCCAAGAACTTCCCTAATGCCACGCCAAAAGAGAACTTCAAGGGGTTGATCTTCATACTGTATTGTCTGAGTATATCAAACATTTCTTCTTAGTCTCGGTTGTGGTCGTTTGACTACCATGACTTCACGAGCATATCATCCACATAGACTTCCATTGTTCTACCAAACTGGTCCTTAAATATTCGATTCACTAGGCGCTGATACGTTTCCCCGCATTTTTCAATCCAAAGGGCATTACTACATAGCAATATAGCCCTATATTTGTGACAAAACCGGTGTGCTCTTGGTCTGGAATGTGCATCGGGATCTGATTGTAACCTGAATACGCATCCATAAATGACAATAATTCGTGTCTGGCGGTAGAGTCGACGATCTGGTTGATTCTGGGTAAAGGGAAACTATCCTTCGGACAAGCTTTATTCAGATCGGAGTAATCAACACAAGTTCTCCACTTTCCATTTGCTTTCTTCACTAGCACTAGGTTAGATACCCATTTAGGGTAGAGGGCGTCATGGGCGAACTCATTGGCTTTGAGTTTGTCCACCTCCCCTTTGAGAGCCGCGGACCTCTCCGGGTCTATATCTCTCCTTTTCTGTTTTACAGGAACGTGTTTCGGGTCTATGTTCAACATATGACTTGCAATTGTTGGAGAAATCCCACACATATAAGAGTGCATCCAAGCGAAAACGTCCAGATTCGCATGGAGAAAACCAGTAAGATCCTCGACCACTGAGGGGTCGAGTTGTGATCCAATCTTAAGAATTCATGATGGGTCATCCCAGCCGATTGGATTGTCTATCGTCAGCTCAGCCGGTGCTGCATTTGTTTCCCTTGGTCCCCCATCGTCATCTCTCGGATCTATGTCTCTAAGGATCCGAGGATGTTGCCCGAGCCAGGGCTCGGGCATTACTTGTCAATCAACGATCTTTAGGATGTGGATGAGCTATCCGCAACCTTTCCCTTCTTTCTCCGTTGAGCTTCTCTCAGTTCCACCACATAACATGCGCGACCAGTCGCCTGATCGCCATGTACAACACCGACTCCTTTGTCCGTCAAAAATTTTAATGTCAAACACCATGGGGCCAAAGCAGCCCTAAATTCTGCCAAGGCTGGACAACCCAAAAGGACATTGTATGGAGAGTCGACATCCATTACTATGAACGGTAGGACTCACACTCTCCTACGCTCACCTTCCCCCAGTTCAACTGGCAGTTCTATATGCCCCATCTCGTCGGTTGCAGCACCGTTAAAGCCGTCGATACGGGCTTTGCATGGTTTCAAATCTTTCGTTTTCATCTTCATTTGGTCATAAACCTTCTTGAAGATGATGTTGATAGAGCTTCCACAACCAATCAAGATTCTTTTCACGTAAACTGGCCCGATTTTTGAGGATATAACCATCGGGTCGATCGTAGGAGCCTCTACCTTGTCCGCGTCTCGGCTCCTAAACACTATATCGTCAGCCATCATGCGTTGCTATTTTGTGGGGGTTCCATCTTCCGCATTCAAACAACATTCATAATCCGCATGCCTCAAGGAGGTAGCATATCGTTCCATCTCCTGCCAATTTTTGTCTGTAGGATGAGGTCCTTCAAAAATAGTGTTTATGATCAATCTACCCAAAGTCTGAGCAGGTTGTTCTGGTTGGCGTGGAACCGGCCCGCGTCCGGGGTCTGACGTTCCTTGCCTTCCATCTTGCGGGTTTTTGACAAATCCATGCAATTTCTTCTGTCTGATCAACTTTTCTATGGCATCATGGAAGTGTCTACAGTATTGTACCCATGGGTCTCATGGAAGCGATAGTACTTCCCTGTCCATTTCTATTCTTCAGTGGACTCCTTTTGACGCGGCTTTCTGTATTCAAAGGTGTTACAGGTAGATAGATAAATGTTTTCAAGAGAAGTATTCAACGGGGTGTATTCATTGTAGGTCAAAATCCTTGACTTCCATTTCCCTACTTCTCTTTTCTTTCCGGGATTTCCACCTCCGTATCCTTTGGACTGTTCAGGCTTGTTCTGGACATTGACTTAAACTTTTCCCAAACTATCGCCGGACTGCTTCACGGCGATGTTACTTTTCACAGTTTCCTGAACAGGCCTTGGTGCCTTATCTCGTCTCATCCATCGAGCCTCTTCCCTTCGTATGAACTGATGAGCTTTAGAATAGAATCTTTCCAATGTATCTGGGGGCTTTCCCGCCAACCAATCTCCAAACTCCGAATCTGGATCTACACCTTGCATTACCACCAACAAAATCGCGTGGTCGTTAGGATTGCTAACTTCAGTGGCGGCAACATGAAACCTCTGTAAGTACACTTTCAAAGATTCTCCCGTAGCCTGGATTACGCTTGATAGTGACATCACGTCCTTTGGACGAGTGGCATGTATCCTGAATTGTTCAACAAATTTCATTGCCAACTTGTCGAAGCTGGATATAGATCACGGAGGGAGTCGAGTAAACCACATAGTGGCGATTCCAGACATAGTGATTGGGAAGCATCTACACTTAGTCGCGTCATTCGCCCTTGCCGAATCCATCGTCCTTTCGTACCTCATCACGTGTTGCCTAGGGTCAGTCTTCCCTTCGTAGGCTGGGATAGTCAGCATATTGAATTTATTGGGGTACTCAGCTTGTAGGATAACATCTGTGAAGAGTGTATGACTCCTTGACACTCACCAATCATTCGTTGGTCAGGCCTTGATTCTATCTCATTAACTGCCCGACCATGGCTGATAAATCCGGAGTTTGTATGGAGGGTGGTAGGTTGGGTTCCGTTCCACGGGACCGTACGGGTTAATGTCCTGCTTGATTTGGTTCTTGGTGATCCGGGCGTCAGGTCTCATCACATGTCTGATCCCTGACGGATCGATCGGTAGCACCTGCTTGTGCAGCTTCATCCCTACGGCGTCTACGCCTAGGAGGTTCATCAGCTGAGGTCGAGCTATCAGATTAAGAATAAGGAGCAGGACCACTTCCAGCATTCTGATGCTGCTGCTAGGCAAGCTGAGTCTTAAGATTAGTATTGGCTTGGATTTTGCTCAGCAAGTTGCCTTCTACTTTCCCTGAGTTCTCTTATCAAGTCGTTGAACTCTGTTTGGGAAACCACCCCGCTTGGTTCTAGGTGGAGGTTCCTGCGCCTTGAATTGCTGGTTGGTTGCTAGGCCCTATCTATTATACACTAGCAGTTTCATTGACATCTGCGTTGTGAGAGGCCGATCTAGTTCATGGTCTCCCTATGGTAGAGTTGTCGGTTATAACTCTGAGTAGAATCAACAGAAGTCTTGTGAATGAATTGGATCTTCTTCGGGGGATTTTTCAATCCAATAGCTACAAAGTAGATCCTATCGTCCTGAGAATTCGATTCTCAGGGAAAGCACCAAAATGTTAGCACCAGAATTGGTCAATAACACCCTTAAGAGAGATTGTGTAGAGAGATTAATGAAGAAAGTAAAGTTAAACAAAAGACAGTATGTAAATTTAAATGCAGAAACAACGAACACCAGATTTATAGTGGTTCGACGTAATTGCCTACGTCCACTTTGTGGTAGATCTTTATTGCTTTTCTCGATAATCGATTATAGATACAATCCTTATGTCAATCACTCAAATATAATTGCTAAGCAAAAAAGATTTAAATCTTAAATGAGTCTTGAATGCAGTAGAGTCTCCTCGGTGTTCTCGAAGAAAGGTCCCTTTCACTGTGTCTCTGCCTCTCTATTTATAGACGAAGGTAGATTGGACTTCTCTGGTGGGCCTAGCAGCTTGGTATCTTGGCCCAAATAGAGTGATCTTTGTGTGCTAACCCAGAGAGGCCGAACGGCAAAAATGCCAAGCAAGGCATGAATGCCGAATGATATTTTCATGCCGAACAAAGTGATGTCGAACATCCTGAATGCCGAACGACATTCTCATACTGAACGAAGTGATGCCGAACACCTTGAATGCCGGATGACATTGTTATGATAAACGAAGTGATGCCGAACACCCTGAATGCCGAATGACATTCTCGTTTCGAACAAAGTGATGCCGAACACCTTGAATGTCGAACACCCTGAATGCCAAACACCCTCGCATGTCGAACGACCCATAGATGCCGTTCGAACTTGAGTGCCGAACGAATCATATGGGCCAGATGACTCAGGAAGCCGAGCGCTTTCTAATGCCGAACGCTCCTAAATGCCGAGCATTACTGAATTTCGAACGTTCGCTAATGCCGAACGATCTGGATTCCGAACGACACATAAATGCCGAACAGTATGCTAAGGCCGAGTACTTAGTTGCCCGGTCAAATCTCCAGGTAACACTGAACTTGGAAGAAATAAAAATTTGTAATTTGTTAATGAAATAATAAATAGGATGAAAGGTAACCATGTTTATTTAAGTCAATGATTAACAACTTTAATGAAACTCTAATAAATGGAAATAATGAAAATGTTATACTTGATTATGAAATTGAATGTAAGAAACAAATGTAAATATTTAATTATTGTATAAAATAGATAGTTAATGGTAATTGAATAAAATCAATATTACATAAGAATTGTAACATTTATTTGTGAATAATGAATTCATAAGGGTAAGTAAAAGTTATGGTAATTGTTAATCGACGGAAATTATATCGGATTAGAAAACCGTCGAAAAATTTAGAAATAAAATTTATACCGCAAGTGCACGGTGTACGAATGTAGCACGCGGCGATTACAAGTCGATCCGCTGGGAAATGATGATTTTAAAATTCTATTCAATCAAATTAAACCAAATTTGAAGAGTGTGATTAGCTAAAAATGTAAGAAACTAACAAAAACTAGCAAAAGAAAAATAGATAAAAATATGAGAGTTAAATGACAATTTAGAGATAAATCCACTCTCTAGATCATATAGTTCAACGATTAATGAAATTATGATCTCTTTTTTTTGTCATAAGTGAGTTTAAATGACGTGTTTATCATAAGTATGGCTCATTTGTGCTATTAATTAGCTCAACATAAGCCATCAAACTATAACACAGCCTTTAAACCACTTAATAAATTTCATGAAAATGACAACAAAGTTGAAAATGAAATCTATTTTAAGTATGGTATATTAACTATTAATTAGAAATATAGACCATCAAATTTGAATTTCAAATCACTTTTTAATGCCATAATCATATTTTGATGAAGAGGCATTTGTGTTAGTGATTGTTTAAGCATAGCCTATTTGGTGTCAACAATATAGGCTATCAAATTCAAAACAAAAACAACAAATTAAACCACTTCAAGCATTGTCATTAAGTACAAAAAGAGAGCTATAATTATCAAAATGTTGAAGCTATATGATTAGAGGCTTCATTACCCCTAAATTGAAGGGATCAGCCTCTCATATTTGTTACCAAAGCAACAAATATAGCTTGCAACATGAAAGAAAAAGAAAAGGAAAAAGAGAGTAAAGTAAAGAAAAAAACTATTCTACTTGCATGAAAAATAAATCTGCACTACAACATGAAAGTAAATAAGCATGAAAAGGAAAAGAACATGTATTGAAGTTACATGAAAAAAGAAAAAATACATGAAGTAGAAATGGCTAAGTAGCCATGGAAGAAAGAAGAGAGCTTGGTTTTATTTTGAGCCTAAAACTAACTAAAGAGAGACTAAGAGAAAGAGGAGGTTACGTGAAACATATGGGTATTTATACATGAAACCCTAATTCATATTTTTGGGGAATGCCCAAAATGCTCATGAGGTAGTGTGGCCACCAAGTAACCATTAGCATGTCATAATCCCCATTTAAGTGTACATGAAGCCATTAATTCCATAAGCATATGCATTAGCCTCTAGTTTGTACATTCAGGTGGTTGGTAGGTGGGGTCCTCTATGTTCTTCACTTTGAATTATTTCCAGCTTCATTCCTTTATATTCATGTTGTGCATGCATGTGTCTTCATGAACCCACTCCTATTTGAGATGAAATTCCTACACAAATATGTATAAATTTCCAATTAATTTTTCTCAAAGAAATATATGCACACAAATGACCGTTTTGCCCTTATATGAAGATGAATATGTGACAATTTGGAATTAATATGGATTTTGGTTAAAATAAGTAAAAATACCCAATATGATCATTTATTTAATTTAAAAAGATTAAATATGGTGGTAAAAATATGCATATTTACATGCACATCAGTAATGATTATTATAAGTTACCCGTTTATTTGGTCTATCAAATTAAAATGGGAAATTAATTATAATTAAATGAACTTTATTGTTACATTAACAAGATTAAGACAATAACTGAGACTGTGAATGTAACAAAATGAATAGAAATGCTAATTTTATTCATAAAGTAATAATTGCTATAGTAAAAGAATGAAATCAAGATAAAATACTTAACTGGATTTAAAATCTTAGTTATTGTGGGAAATTGACAAAATTTCAATATAATTGAATTATAATAGTTAATATAAATAAAGAAGGAAATGTAGTCTATTATTGAAATAAGGTATCACCAAATATTTACTATGTTATTTGAGTAATAATTGATTGAATATAAAGTCTGAAATCAAATATAAGCAATTTAAATTAAATTCTGATTAATTGGATTTAATTACAGTTGAAATTTAACACTGCAATTTGTGAAATTTTGGACATTGAATTATATATAAACTTATTTATTATTATGAATGTCCAAACAAACAAAAATGATGAAAATTGTTAGTTAATAAATATTGGATTGAAAAGGGATTTAATTGATATAATATTTATTTATTTAATTAACTGAAATATAGCCTTTTTGGCAACTATCTTGGATTTCGACAAAACTAGTTTCGTTGGATCCGTAACGGTGAATTATTGCAAGGTTTCAAGTCTCATAGCGATTGGACTTACCGTTTGATCATACAGACTCGAAATGTTTAAAAATCACTTTAATTAAAATAAATCTAAAATAAGTTGATTGTAACATAACTTATACATATGATGGAATTAGGACTTGAAACCTGTTCCGTTGATTTTGAAATTGTCGGAAACATCTATTTTGATATATGGGTTGACCCATTTGCATTCCGAATCATTTATCGTTCAACGTGTAAATCAACTGTATCCATTCATTCTATTTTTCTGACATGCCTATAAATACCTCGTTATAAGCCCTAGGCATTTCTCATTTTCATTTGTCTGTATGTTCATTTCAGTCTTCTCCTCCTTCTCAACGGAAGACAAACCAAACAAACTTCTCAATTCAATTTCAAAATCAAATTCAAATCAAAATTTCAAACTCCACTAACTATATCGAATTATATATCGATTTAAATCTCTTGATGAGCGCATCTTAGATCTATAATTCGTTTTCCAATTTGAACCTCTGTCAGTCCCAAAATTGAAGAACAATTCTCGACCGCTCATCGGGTCTCAATCAACTCGTCTGATCGTCGAATTGGATTATGGGTTTTATGGAGATCGTCAAGGGGAAGACATCAACGGTGTTCGTTCGGAGATTCGATGGTTGGAACGAGCCGTGTAATGCAATTAGGGCTTTGAAATTTCAGCGGTAGGTGATGCTTATCTCGATCGGCGTGGACCTGGGGTTGTCGCGGAGATCGCCGCTGTGCCGTAGATGTGGAGGCGAGCTCGCCTAGGACTTCGAGGTTCGACCAATCATCTATAGGCAACATGTTGAGGGAGGATCGTGGCTGCTAGGGTTCGGTGACGTGAGTTGTTCTAGAATGATGATTTGGGGAAGGTGAATATTACGTTAATACCCTTGTTTTCTATTATTTTAATTTAAATTGTTCAATTGTTCTAATCATGATAACTTTTGTATACGAACTTGGATTCACGCGCGGTTTCTTGCGTTAGGATCGTATCTGAATTTCTAACATTCTGACGCTTATTTATGTAATTTTAAGACTATTTGAATGTTGGGCTTAAATTGGATTTTTAAATTCAATTTAAATTCAAAGAAGAGTGTTTTAAACCACTCACAACTTCTAAATTTTTTTATGTTTGTTAAATTAAATTTATGATGTGATTAAAAATTTATTTATGGCTGTTTGGTATATTTCGAGTCACGGTCTCAATTAATTTGAATTTATTTGAAATAAATCGTTATTTAATTTATTACTGAATATAAATTTCCAATTAAATACCTATTATTTATTTTCAATTCTATATTGATATTGATTGTTATGGGTGTTTGACTGTTGATATTGGATGAATGGATGTAGTATTTTATATCGTCATAAACTGCAAGTTCACTATGGGTTGAAATGATACATACCCGAATGATCTATAGAATAGGGAAAAATCGTTATGGGTTGAAATGATAAAATCGAGAGATTGTATGGATGCTATTTATCCAAGATTACAGTTTTATATGATATTTAACCATAAAATGTAAATTGCAAATTGAAATGGTAAATATCTGTATCACTTGACCCTAGGGTAGAAAATTATATACGGACATCGGATTGGTTAAATTAAATGATTTAAAATCCTTAATTTTCTGAATTTAATTAAATGATATTTTGAAATAAAATTTGATTATATAAATTGAAGTATCATTGGAAAATCAAGTTTATGTTGAAATGTGAATTGGTTTAAAAAGAGAATTGCTTTAAGAAATTAAATTGGAAGTTTAAAGTTAAACTTTTAAATATAAATGAAATTCTATTGAAATTGAGTTATTTAATTTCTTTGAAAATAACCATGAAGTATTTCGATATTCGAGTAATTCGAATTGAAATTTGAACCTGGATTGAAAATGAGATGAAATTCAATAGTTTATTAAAACTTAAAAATTGATGGTTTGAAAAAAAAATTGTTGATTTTGAAATGGAATTGGGTTCAAATATGTTGAAATGAAATGAATATTTTAATTTGATATAAAAATTCCAAATTCACATTTGAATATAAACTGTTTTTTCAAATATATTATTTTTTTCAAATTTATTAAACTATTCAACCAATATTAACTATATAAATTATTTTAATCTATTTTAAACTAATTTAATTTATTTTAAACTAATTAAACCATTTTAATTCATTTTCAATCTAATAAATCTATTTTAAAGATTTTTATGAGTATGTAACTATTTAGAACTATTTTAACTATTTAAAGTATTTCTAAATTTCCACATTAAGTAAAGTGGAAGTGTTTAAATTCAATTCATTGTTTTAAAAGAGAGTAAGGTTAAATGTGTTATGACCTAAGTTGGATTTAAATGATATAATAAATTGAAAATGATAATTTTGAAGTAAGGATTTGACCTATTTTGAAAATACGATTTTAAAATAAATTATGACTTTTGAAGGTGAATATGATTTGAAAATGAATATGATTTGAAAGGGAATATGATTTGAAAGTGAATATGATTTGAACGTGAATGTGATTTGAAAGTGATATAGTTTGAGAATATGATATTTTGATATCAATTATGAAATGATATTTGAATGTAAAGAACCGTCTGGCGTGTAATAAGCGATTGGTTGTTAAAGAGACCGAGATCAGATATTGTCATACTCTCTTCCAATACCGAAAACAACTTTAACAACTATGTACATGATGGAGATTCCAGAAATGAAGCAGGATGGTTTGACGAACGATTTCTGCATAAGGTATGACGTGGCCCTGACTCCCGTGAATCAACATAGATGTGACTAAAACAGGAGCCATGTCGGGCCAAGTGAGGTCATTCCTCCAATTGGACACATTTCGTCGATACCGTCCTATTGCTTTGTGATTGATTTAGTGGCCACCCTTGGTTTTGATTTGGTAGTGTGTTCTAAGGTGGGCGGTAGTAGATGCATTGCGTTACCACTAGTCTGGATACGCAAAAGGTATATCTACCATGGCATTGCCTCGAGTGCCATGTTCACATGCCGGAGCGCGCCTTCTACGAGTTTGTTTTGTACCATACATATGGGGTACCCTCTGTGTAAACCTCTCGGAGGAGCGTACGGTACTGTATAGACTATGGGAGTATATAAAATGTGTTAAGTAGGATATAGGTAACACCAACGCTATTTTAATACTTTTGCTTTACTCTAGACATATTATAATAGCGTATTGTAGTACATAGTAGATAGTTTAATAGATCCTAAAGAGATGTGAATCCCAAACATCTCTTAAGTTACCGCACTCACTTTAGACACTGGATAAAAGATGTCAAACACCATAAGCATCTCTGACGCAGTCACACGCATTTTTATCGTTGATTTAACTTACATAAGATCTTTTATTTCTGACTCGAGAGTTTTGTCTTTTCCATTCGCTCAGGTTAGCCAGAGCATTTCAGGATTGGAAGACCTTATTTATAGAGGACGAAGACGAAGATTTGTGCTACTATTATTTACTATATTTATTCCGTTGCACTCATACTGGTCCGATGCATTACTTATTTATCTGTGATATGTGCAACTCAGATTTTGTATTGTGTAAGTATAATCAAAAGTTTTGTAAACAGCTTCATGAACAGTTATATGATTATTATATTTTATCATTCCACCGCGAGATTCTGTTTTGTTTTTTTCTTTCTCTGCTTTTTTTTTATTTACTCCGCAAAAATCCACCCTTATGAATGGTTTGAGTCAGGCATGTGTGTCTGCTTAAACGTCCAAAAAGGCGAGATGTTACACTCCACAAGCCAACACACATAGCATAAAATTATTATTAAAGCACGTCGATGCATATATATCATCTGTATATAATACCTGATCTGATCAGTAGCTCGATCACATAAGTTCCATTTCCGAACTAGTATATCTCAAATGACCTCTCTAGTAAAGATTCTGATCCGGTTCCTTGATTGCAAATCTCCTTTACCCTTACATAGCTATATAATATGATAGAAAATTTCAGGATCACGTCAAAAATCTGTAACAAGTGTTCGCCGTCAAGAATCGAGTGAAAAATCCAAAACCAGACCATTGTAAATCACCCTGAAATTTATACCCTCGAATCCTCGATCAAAAGTCGTTATGCGAATAAAATGATCTATGTACAACTTATGTACCTTATTCAGTTGGTTTCGTTAATTATACTAATTTCTTCTTATTCTAATTCACATTCATTATCACTTATGAATTATTTCATAAAACTTTATGTCAAATTACTAAATATTCTATAACTTACGTTCATACTCGTATAATACTCTGTTACATCCTAAGAGTATATTCAAAATCATCTAATTCATTTTACTTAACAAGCATGTTCAATAATTTAAATCTTGTTTATAACTCACTACCTTCTCATTTCAAGAGTTGCAAAAACTAAGCCTATTATATATTTTTACAACACATAGCTTCAAGTTCTTATACAAATTCTGAAGTTTCGTCTGTCCAAAGTCGATGAAAATTCCATTTCATTTCAAAAATGAAAACTACTGAACAACGTACCATAATGAGATGCACAGATCAAACTACCATAATGCATAGGATGCTTAAATCCATAAAATATCATAATGGAAAACTTAAGAGCTAAAAACCACTTGGTTTCCATTTCAATCATTCGAAATTATAATATATACATCTTTTGTATCAAATCATACTTCCCGGATTTAAATAAAAATCCGTTTTACCAAAAAAACTATAAAAAGCTACTATAGTAGCATCCACACTTTGAAACTTGAAAATAAACGCCAATGGTGATGTAGTCATCGCCAAAATTATTTTTCTACCAGAAGTTAGCTCGGTGCTTCTAACTCATACACTTCAAACTTAACCAATATCATTTCCAAAAAGGTAATAAATACTTCATAAATATTAATAAGTACCGTGATATCAATTTCGTAAGCCAATATCACAAATATTTACTTTCAAGTAATACTACTATTATTTTTCCAAAACCTTGAAAGATGATTTCCAAAACATCGGGATTTAAGTTCTCAAATTCTCAGTTTAAATCCCTTTTGTTTATTAATTATATTTTATAAACCATGCTTACATAAGTAACCTTCTTATATGATATTACACTAGTGTTTGTCTTTAAAATATCTTACCTTTCATTAAGACTATAATAAACCACTTTTATTAAGCATTAAACTTTAACACATTATTATCAATGAACGCCTTATAGCCAAATTGTGAAACTTAATTCATAAGGTATTCATTTCCACTTTTCCACAAGTTACTATCTACCCAACACATGCAGCGAAAAGGTAAAACTGCTTTTAAAGTGGTTGAGCACAACCTACCAAACAATAGATGATCGTAATTGAATATTATCATTTCCTAACAAATAACACATCATTAATAACTATATCAATTCTTTGAAAATTAACCTTGAGATATAAAATATAATCCTAGGTAAGATTATTTCATTTACCAATTTAAAAAACATACCGTATTCGTTTGCCATATTCAAGTGTTTAGAGATCCCTATCAAGGATGATAGCAACTCGTATTGACCAGAATCCATAAACCATTCTACAGATCAATCACCGCAGTACAATACATTTTTATGTCAGAAGCAAATAAACATTTTCATATATATATATATATATATATATATATATATATAATATTCAACTCATAATAAGGTATTCCATTACTACATCTCTTAATGATTTGTACCCACCAAAGCCAAGGTCCTCGCTTAACCTTTAGCTCTGATACCACTTGTAACGGTCGGCCTTTTCTACCCACGAATGTTGACACTAATACATCCAAGGTATGAACATGACGAGTGCCTGAGTGATGGAAGTACAGAATACTAATGTAAAAGAAAAGGAAAGAGATCGAGAAAGCACAATATCAGAATCTCGCATGTGGAATGATAACATAGATTATCTCAATAGTTCTTTACCAAAAAGAAAACTTTGATACACAATGCATCAATCGGAGTAAACTAACCTATCGTCAGCCTGGCCAGTTATAATAGTATGTCCTAACAAATGCTAATTGATACAAAACAAGTAATACAGTGGAAAATAAGTATGGTAAGAAACCATCCAGCTCCTCTTTAAGAGCTTCAACGGGCCACGGCTAAATCTGGAAATATATTCGAGCTAACCCAAATATTATAAGAAAATAACAACAGGATCAGTTTGGTAAACCACTGTGAGAAACTCAAATCATGTATTGCTATATTTATAAAACCCTTCAAATGTGTACGCTGTTAACCTTCCTCACCTTCTCGCCCGACAAAACGACAAACTAGCTATGCCAACGAACTTCTCCTCAAGCGAGCTTCGTGTCCAAGCCCACCTTGTCGCACCTGACATGTCCGATTGAATTTGGACTTTATGTGCCCTAATCGATACCACCATATCACATTTTGATACCCTCCACAGGTCGTATTTTGATGCCCTTCACCATATCGTCAACGACCATCGCCAAGACGCTTCTCCGACCACCATGAGTTCTGTGACGACCGCCCTTCTCAACCCTCAAAAATCGACACAAAATACTCCACAGTATAATATGCCGACGATCGAACACCGGAAAAGACAGATTGTTGAGGAAAAAGAAAGGAGGTAGAAGAAAGAAAGAAGTAAACAATAACATAATCTCACAGTCGCAGCGGAATAAACTATAATAGTAAATATAGACCTTTACACAAAATGAATCTATATATGTTTTATACATCATATCATCAGAGTATCTCATACAACAATATTTAGCAGTCAGCCCATACAATCATAGCAGTGGATATATATACGAATACGAAAAATACATCTCGGACCCCAGCTCCTCTCCTGCTCCATAGCATCCTGTCCTGCACAAATAATACTCGGTCTGACCCGAGCATTATAATGAAATAACACCCGAGTCAGTCTGGAATACCAGCTGATAATAATGCACCCAAATTGATTATTAAAGTTTCAAAAATCCTTTGAAAACAAAAGCATCTCGTAAGACCATGCCACAAATAAACATGTTGGGTTTTTACCTTACGATAGCTAAAACACTTTTTATAGAAATCCTCTGATATTATAATAGGGTCTATATACAAATACTTATAAAATAGCCGAAATTGTTACATCTATTAAATTCCAGCTACTAGCCACAGAGTGGGTAATACAAAACAAAACCCATTCAAGGCTCGTAGGGAGAATGGATTTCCAACAATGACTAGGCACTGGGGTACCACCTGTCATAGTATGGGGACTAGATCACCGTACCGAGGACCATGCCCGATCCCCTGCAACACAAGGTCGGACCCATCCCTTACTGGACAGTTTCGAATAAGATCACCCCGTGGTTGGGATCAGCAACCGCCCACTAAGCCGAAATAAAAAGGGACATCTAGACAGGGATGACCTTACTCTCAAGTGGGGGCTACCCACGAAGCCTTGCTGCATATCACCTGATTTTCAGTCATTCCCATTTGATGAGGCTTGAGGCTAAGCGTTACCTTTTAGAACGTTTCACTTAGAATGCCCATCGCCCTCCTGATGATGTTCGAAAGCATTCGTCCATACAAGTCCGTCCCGGGTTCGAACGGAACCGAAGGCACTATTCCTACTACATCCATTTTGGAAATATCCTCAGGATTAGTAGCGACTAGCCCTTGCACTTCACTGCTCCATCTTCGATTCCGAACACGTTTTTCAAACGAAACATACAAACCGGATCGAAGTGGTTTTCACGATAAATCTCGATCCCGGTCTCTTCGAAACGATCAACGCATTTGTCCAATATTGATAGTCGGTGATTTAACTATCAATTTATATTCACAAACATCCATCACACAATAAATAATTTTACACATTATTTATTTGCCTCAAATATCTTTCAAGATATATTTCCAAATTTCAAAACTCGTTTGAAAACAATTTCCCAAAGTTCTTCCTTTACAAGGTAAATCCTTTACCATTTATTCCCATTGGAAATAACTAAGTTAAAAACAATTTAGAATTAAAACAATTAAAATACTTTATTCTGAAATATATTTTAAAATATGGAAATTTACTACTAATTATTTCTCAAAAATAAAATTCCAAATATGTAAAGTTAAACCTTTTATTAGGATGTAAATTCTGATTGTAAATAAGGGTTTAGTTTAAACTAAACTTATAAGTAGAGTTTAAAAGGTTAATACTAATTTCAAAAACTTAGGTCAAAACTAGCCCTTTAAACAAATCCATTTGTAAAATAATTACTAAGGTATTCATAAAAATTTACTATTGCTAATTTATTAATAGTTACTTTAAAATAATAATTTTCAAAACACTCTTTTATACAAGTTTGAACTTTAAACTTTATTTTATTAAAATCCGTTTAAAACTCGAACTCGGTTTTCCAGGGAAACTCACTCCCATTCAAATAGCCCAGAAAATCTTTCTTATAAATTCTGTCGATTTATTTTATTTCAGATTTTTGTTTTAATAACATAAATTTCCTTCCCAGGTTTTCAAAATAAACTCCTTTAGAGTTTAAACACAATTTCCATTCCCGGAAATTTACTTTCAAAGTTCGGTTTTACAAATCTTTTAAATAAAACTTGTGAGAACTTATTAAAGGAAAATAATACTTACAAATTTCCTAAATAAAATCCCAATGGTAAAAATGCATTTCAAAATATTTTATTTACATTTTAAACTGCTAATTTATATTTGGAAAGCCTTATTGAAAATATACTATAATTTCCTGGAAACATCACCAAATAATCCCATCGTTATTTTATAACCATTTATAATTTCTATTTAATTTATCTCCAAATATTTTTACTTTCACATTTATCAACTGATAACTTTTCTCTTCGTTTATCATTCCAAATTTTACCAATTTCCAATTTCATCCCAAACAGATTTCAATTTTAATTCTTTTAAATTCTTTATTTAACAATGTCCTTTATTTCCTAAAAACCCAATTTATCCATTTATAATTAAATTTTGAATTTATAATTTATCCAACAATATCCCAATATAATTTAATTTCAGATTTATCAATCATAACATATAAACAGATTGCATTATCAATTATAAAAATAATTTCTACATCGTGAGGAATCCAGTTGGATCCCTCCAACCTGTTTGCCCTGCATCACAAATATTAGCACATCATGTATATAAATATCCATCCAGACTGATAACAACAATTATATTCAACCAATCACACAAATATTTAAATATTGACTATTTAAATTGTCTAGCATCCAGATGTGAGTGAGAATAACTCACCTTGAGTTTCGGCGAGCATTTGAAATTTAAATTAAACCGAACAACGTTCAATTTAACTCATATTTCTACTTGCCTGGAATGATTCCCGAACTGCACCATTGCGTAGTACGCATCTCTGCGATTTCGGCGCCGCAAATTTCGTCAAATTCTGATTACATATGAAATAGATATGAATTTTTTTAAAGTTTAAATATCAATTTCAAAACAATTTCTTTTAAATTAAATTTTATTATACCCAAACTCAAATCAGGCCGCAGGATCGAGCAACAAAATCAAGGCTGCTTCTTCCCTCTTCCTTCTTGCGTCACACACAGGAGATTACGCATACACAAAAACCCATCACGCGAATTAGGGCTTCGAACCGTTCTCCCTTTGCTCGACTACGTGACAATCGGGCGATGCTATCTTGAAGCTCTCCACCATCTCCACCTTCGCCAGGGTCCTCACGAAGCTCGGCCTCTATCTAAGATCGAAAAGCGCGAACGAAACCAAAACGAACGGCAGCGAATTCCCCTCCATCCACCTCGTCAAATCACATCTCGACCGTTCACTCATAGATCTCGAAGTTCCCTTTGATTCTCTAGTTGAAGATATTCGACGAAAATCGATGTATTGAGAGGATTGGGAGGTGAATGGAGACGTAATTTCGGCCATAGGAATATACAATGGCGGCCGGTGATATAACTAGGGTTTTGTAAATACAAGTGTGTATATATAATATTATTTAATATTATTTTATTTACAAAATTCTCAATTTAACATCTTATTGCAACGAACTCCAGTTCTCACATACCAAAAGACGTTCCTAGGGTTTTTCCGCGTTCTGAATACAATGGAACTTGTTTCGGAAGCTAATTTAATCATATGTGCGAGTTAAGGAATTAAACGATCAGTTTAAAATTCAATCGATTAAAAAGATTTCGATGCGTTTCGAGCTGCCACGGTCAAACGACAACTCCGATTGCTACGAAAATTGAAATCCAATAATAACTAACTATTACGGATCCAATGTGACTAGTTTCGTCGAATTTCGAGACTGTGTCCCGGGAGGCTATTTTAAGTCGTTCATTATTTCGAGCGATTTTCAAAATCGTCGAAAACGCTTTAAATTTCACTTTTACACTTTTATTAGCTTAAAAATAAATCATATAAAATTTATAATCACATTAAAAATCATTCTAGCTCATTCCCGACCAAAATCTCATTAATTGCATTTTAATAATATTAAATTCATTTTTAAATTAATATAATATCCCAAATAATAACTTATTAATTTTAAATTAATCTAAAAATCCAACCACACTTTTAATGACCAAATAGACTAAAAATAAATTTTAGAACTCATTTCCATATCTATTTACCCCATCTTCACAATTTATCCTGATTCAATATTTAATTATTACTATTTAAATTCCAATTAGATTACCCTATTTGGAATTATACGTAATTTATTAGTTCCACCCAATTCTTTTTATTTTAAAGCCAATTCAAAATCTACATTGAACATTTAAAATGAATTAAATGTTAAAAATTTAATGCCCAAAATTCCGGGATGTTGTAAGTTCAACGACAAACTCATTTTCCCCTCCGACGACCCAAAACACATCGCGACCTAAAGCTCCTTACGCTATAGTAAAATGTCACACCACTCAATGTTCTACCGCAGCACCCTAAACCACTCCAAGAAACTCGACTACAGTCTAGAAAATGAACGACACCATCAATTCGATCAAAAGATACCTCAATTAATAAGGAATGCAAACCCTAGCTCTGACTATTCTTAGTTAACCACACCCAAACCTCTTCACACCCAAATCCACACATACCATCATGAAGCTCACAACAATATGAAACAAATGAATTAAATGGTGTAGAATACGGTCGCCCTAGCTTAAAATTTAATTGATGAAAGAAAAGAATGAATGGCAGCTCTATTTTATTAGGCAAAAATTAAAGTAAAGAAAAAATGGAAGTGAAAGAGAAGAGTTTATCAAGTCGTATTTATAATAAAATATTTATTATATTTAAACTTCTTAAATTTAAATGTTACATGTTTCGAGCATGTAAGATCACATAGCACGTCCGATCGCCATAGAACTCATCGGCACACAAGAACTCAATATTCTGGATGCAATCACACTAGTTTTGTCAAAATCTAAGACGGTGTCCGAGAATGATAATTTCATACGTTAATTTAAAAGAATTATTACTAAAACAATTCTAATCTTTAAGTACAAATTAACATTTTACCATTATCGTATATTATTTAAAAAGAATTTAAATAAGCTTTCATAATCACTTTTATTCGCATTAATTCCGTGATTTAATTATTTAAATAATTTTGATATTTAATTATAAAATGTTCAAAAATCGGAGTAGTTACACTTATTCTAACTATGTTGCTGTATTCTACTTATCGTGACATTTTTTTGCTGTTGGTATAGTCAATACCAATCTTATTCTTATTTCTTTGCAGTTGTAGTGGTATTTTAGCTCTACACCTACTTTTCAGTGATTATAATAGTGATATAGCCACTATAAAACCAGCTTGCCTGGAAAACGAAGATAAGTAGGTTTAGTAAGTTGGCTCTAAATGTGGGCTAACTAGACCGTATAAGCCATTTGAGTTCTGATGCCATTGTTGGATTAGAGCCCTCCTATAGTAGGTGATTTGGATAAATTTCACTAATAAGTTCCATATTTTGATTATATGGGCATTTTTTAAAGTGTAATGGATTGTGCTAGATCCAATCAGGTTAATTAAATAAAATTCAGTTTGATTAATTTACTGATTTATTTAATTTATCAGTTAATTAAAATTGGTTCGTATATAATTTATGAGTATATCATTATATACTCATATGCGTATAACACATATGTGCAACATAATAATGTGTACACAGTTAATGTATACGTATATAAATGTTGAGATTTGTATCTATAATGTATACATTTGCCATTCATATGCGCATTTACAATCTCAAAATATCATTTAAAATTACATACATATATTTCAAAATTTAAATAGATTTTGACTAAGCATTAATGTTTAAATTCAAATGTAATATCTAAAACATCCAATTTTTACTAGGTAAAAATATTAAAAATCAAATATAGATCTATAAAACAATTTGAAATATCTTTTAATAAATTAAAACAAATATTTTATGTTTTAAACAATATTTTTTATTGTTGAAAATAACAAAATTATGTACACAAACAATATAAGACGTAAAATAATAAATGTATGTAATTTCAATGAATCAAATATTAAAATACTTATACAGCTATTTCTCTTGATCATAATTTTTTTAAATAAAGATACTAAACTATTTACTATATTTGTAATGACCCTTAATTTTATCAATTTGAATTGTAATATTGGATTAATTTTAAATATTTGAATAATTGTTTTCAATGATAATCAATTATTTTTAATAATGTTAATCAATGATTTATATTAGTTTTATAAATATATATACTTGTATTATAAAAGTTCACAAACTTGTCGCACTTTAACAAATCGATGTCGTATTTTTACAAATGGATTTTAATATTATTTAGTATAGTTTTGTAATTCTAATAAACTTTTTTAACTATTAGAATTGATAATAAATTTATTTTTAAGTTTAGTTTATATATATATATATATCAAAAGCATCAAAATATGGCTGAAATGCGGGTTCCAAATTTCTGATGGTTTAACAATAAAAGTTGTTGCAACGTTATTAGTACATACGTGCACATAATTAGACACACATATACACATACATATATGTGCACATTTAGTCAAATCATGAAGAAATAATATAAAAAGTGATAGTTAAGTATAAAGAAATGGAAAAGCTTATATCTCAATACCATAAATGCATCTTTTCCTTCAAACCAAGGCAAGGTCAACTTCCATGCACTAAAAACCTTCTCTAAGAACTAAGTAGGAAGACAAGGAAGTAATGGAAGCACATGGAGGGGGGTAGCGTGAGCATGATGGTGATGGGATGGGAGATAGTTTGGGTGTATGCTTAAGGGTTAAGACTTCTCACCCTATAAATACATCCAAACCCTTTCATAAATTCATTCATTCCATCTTCATCATCTTCTTCTTCCTTAAGGTCTTTAATGGTCTCTTCTTCTCTAAGAAAATAAGGCAAAAATATAGCAAAATAAAAAAATTATATACAAAGTTATTCCACTTCCAAAATGTTGCAAAACTCCCCCTCTTCTCCTTTATAGGGCATAGTTTACCCCACCACTACCTCAAAGCCAAGCTTCCACCTTCTAGAAGCCAAAGCCAAGCATCCCTAGAATGATGGAGCAAGTTTAGTAAGCTCTAAAGTGAAGAGAATGGAGAGAAGTGCTACCGGAGTACCATCGGAATAATCTCAAGGAGTTCAAAAGGGAAAACTATATTAGTGAGAACATATCCTAACTTTAGTTTCTTTAAATCTTAAATTGATTTTAAATGATTATATGCATTATTAATTTTTTAATTAAAATATTTGGATAAATATTTGGATATTGGTTGATTTGATTGATTGATAACTTGATTGTAATAGGTTAATAACTTGGTTGTGATAAAAGAATTATTATAACTAATGATGTGAAAATCATATCCAATGGAATAGAAATCATTACTCGAAATAGTCCATATTATACTCCGAAATAATATGTGTATATGGAGTATTAAGCCTCTATGATTTATAAATCTAGAAAGCATCATTATTATAAAGATTGGAATTTGGTTTCGAAATAAAAACAATTGAAAAGGAGGAGTTTTGAAATTATTTGCAAAATAATTTTTAACATTTTATTTTGAAAAATAATGGTTCTAAAGGATAAAAATTATATGAAAATATCGTATGGATTATATAAAAAATGTAAATGAAATAACAAAAAAATAATATTGGAATGATATAATATTATAATATTTAGATACAAAGTGATAATGGATTTTGGAATCAAGTAAAATAATAAAATATGAGTTTAAAATGGTTTTAATTTTATATAAAAGTTTTAAAAGTGTTTCGAAAAAAGTTTTGTGAAGTTTGAACAATTGAGTAGAATTGAGATCGCTGCATAGCAGTAATTCTCAATTTCACGCCATAAAAGTTAGATCAATATGCAAAATGAAATATAAGTCGCAAATTATTGAGATAAAAATTTTCCAGACCCTTATAACTATATCTCTCAAATGAAAAAGAAAAATTAAGATTTCATTTAGTAAAGTTTGAAATATATCTAAATTAAGATTTCAAAATAACCACGTTTTGGAAGATTGAGAAATATTGTGTTTTAATCTTTTTAGTTAGAAATTTTTAATCTTTAAAAATATAAAATAATATCCAAAAATATGTTAACCATTTCAAAAGAGTTTTAAGTTTAAAAGTTTGACATAAAAATGATGAAATATGAGTATGGATTTAAAGAGATTTTGAATTACTATTTACCAACGTCTTTACGGCGATTTTGGTAATTTTTGCAAATCATGAATTTAACTTAATTATTATTCTTCAATTTTTTTAGTAATCATTTCAAATAAATAATTAAGTATTTTTAAGGTGATTTGGAAGTTATATAATTGTTTTAAAGTAGTTTAAAATAAGTTGTTAAAAGGAAATTATTTATAAAATAACATTCGGGATTATGAACTCCTATATTTAGTGCTAGGCGTTGATGTATGGAAACCACAACTATTTCAAAAGTCAAGAATGTGACCTAACCAAAGGTTTGAGAGGAAATAATTCCCTAACTTGGGAGGCCTCATTATTAATCGATAAATAGTTCAAGTTTGAAATCGAAGAATAAGGTTAAGTAAATGAGGTGTTATTCCTAAATATGATTTTCAATAATAAAATGAGTTTGCGGAAACGACTAGAACATTTTCACCACCTATGAGAGTTACAGAAACCCGATCGAGTGGTGGAATAGATCGAAAGGAAAGCACAGATGCTCTAAAAAGATCATATTAAGGTTAGAGTCAGTCAAATAACTTGACATACCTTATGGGTGACAGAGAGAAATTCTCTAGGCTTGGGTTTGGAAAACAATTTTTATGCTCCCATAGGTATCTGAACTGGTCCGACGGAGGGGATAGTTAAATTGATTTACTCAGGCTACATTTTCCCAAGATAAAAGTGAAGAGATTTGGAGTTGTAACGACCCCTTTTTTTGATGCCTGAAATATCAAACCATTAGGGTTAAAAAATGAAGGAGGTATAAGAAGAGAAAACAACACAACATAATCTTACCAACGTAGCGGAATAAAATATAATAGATAATAACTGATCTTTACACAAAAGAAACTGTATCTGTTTATACATACAACATCAGAATACAACATCAAAATTCAACAATATCTATAACACACAACTAGATAGTTATATTAACTTGTCCTTACTAAAATGACAATACAACTTACAACACAATGAAATTATATATCAAATACGTATGCTACGTCTCGCCATACAGCTCGTCTCCTGAGCTTCACAACATCCTTTCCTGTACTCTATAATACTTGGTCTGACCCGAGCATTATTGTTAAATAACACCCGAGTCAGTCTGGAAAATCAACATGAGAAAACATACTCAATTGGATTATTAAAGTTTTCAAAATCGTTTGAAATCAAAGGTATCTTGTAAGACCACGCCACAAATAAACATGCTGGGCTTTTTCCTTACGATAACGAAAACATTTCTTATAAAATCCTCTGATATTAAAATAGCGTCTATATACAAATACTTGTTCAAATAGCCAAATTTTTACATTATTAAATTCCAGCTACTAGCCACAAAGTGGGTTCTATAAATAAAAACCATAAAGGCAGGTAGGGAAAATGGATTTCCATCAATGGTAGGGCTACTGGGGTACCGTTCGTCACAGTACGTGGTCTAGATCACCGTACCGAGGATCCACCTCGATCCCCTGCATCGCAAGACCGGATCTACCCCTTATTGGATTGTCCAAATAAGTTCACCCCACGGTTGGGATCAGCAACCGCCACATAGCCGAATATATAAAGGACATCTCGACAGGGGTGAGCTTACCCTAATTGGTTGTTAGCCACTTAGCCTTGTATGCACCTCCCTTGTTTTAGCCATTCCCGGTTGATGAGTCTCGAGGCTGTGCATTAACATTTTAGCACTCATTCACTTAGAATGCTCACCGTCCTCTTGACGATTTTATGAAAGCATTCAACCATACAAGTCCGTTTCAGGTTCGAACGGAACCGAATGCACTATTCCTACTACAACGATTTTGGAACCACCCTTAGGATTAGTAGCGACTAGCCCTTGCACTTCACTGCTCCATCTTCGATTCCAAACTCTTGTCTTCCTCGTGAAAACGTTCAAACCGGATCTAAGTGGTTTTCAAAAAATTAATCCCGATCTTGGTATCTTTGAAACGATTAGCGCATTGGCTAAAATTAATAATCGGTTATTTAACTACCAAATAACATTCACAAACAACCATTAGACATTAATAATTTCTAAAATATTTATTAACCTCATAATATCTTTACAAGATATATTTTCGCTTTTCAATCTTTTAAAACAGTTTCAAACCACCCGTCTCTCACAGAATAAATTTCCCAATTTTTTATTTATTTCCACTGAAAACAACCAAGTCTAAATACTTTAGATTTTAAAATACTTTAAATCATTTAATTCTAAATTATATTTTTAACATTTAAATTAAATTACTTAAACACTTTATCCAAAATATATACTTTAAAAATATCTAAAATAAAACTAATTTATAAAATATAAAACTAATTTTTAAAAGAAAAGGTAAGCCATACTAAATTTGAAATAAAGGTTATGAAATTCCATACAAGTTTTCAAATAAAACTTTAACCAAACTATCTTTAAACTAAAACTATTTTATAAAATATAAATATTAATAATTATCTTTAAAATCATAGTACTGGTCAAACCTTTCACATAATTACTACTATAATTAATTTTAAGTAAAAATTTACTTTAAAATTTTTAAACAATTTAAATAATAATTTCATGAAAACATAACTTTCAAAACATCTTTAAAACTTTTAACTTATACATAAAAATCTGCTGGAAGAACGTACTTGGCTTTCCAAGGAAATACACTTCACTTTCACATCTTTAAAAATAAACCACTATTTATTTTTAAAAGAAATTTACCTATTCCTTTAAAAATTCCCACCGTGAATTTATACTTCCAAATATCCACTGATATCTTACTTCACTTATAAACCTCGTTTATGATTTCCATGGTCTCATCCTTCTCTCAAACACAGTTTCAAAGATTTTATCAAACTCCAAAACGATTTCCGAATTACTCTATTTTGAATAAATTTCTTTACTTACTCAATTTATTTCAAAACCCATTAAATTCATATTTTACTTCTTAATTATGATTTAAAATCTTTTTAAATGAAAATACCAATTTCATATTATTTTTTTCCGAATTCCATCTTTATCCTTTCCGATAAATTTAAACCTTGAATTTTAAAATAAATTATTTATTCCTTTAAATAATATCACTTAAGTTTTAAAATCCATTATTTCCCCTTTTATTCAAAATCTCCATTCCTATACTCGGAATTTGCTTATTATAATTTAAAAATCAATTTTATTCTTTCCCAATTCATTCTTTAATTTATTCAAATTCTCCATAATTATATTACTTAAAAATTCTCTCTTTTATTTTCTCATCAAAAATCCAATCTATATGTTTTTGATAACTCAGTATACCCAAATATATTCAATCAAACCATAACATCCATTATTTCCAGTTACCAATGTAGTCTATCACAGATTATCCAATAAATCATAACACAGAATATTTAAACAAATCTAAATATTTTGAGGAACCCAATTGGATCCCTCCAACCTATTTCCCTACATCTATAGATGTTAGCACAATATAAAATACCAATTCCACTTCGAGGTGGAATATCGCGGTATATGAGCCTCATCTCATCCGTTATTATGTGGCGCATAGGGTCTCATCCGCCATATAATGCAGAAAATTAATCACTCCAATATATAATATATACTACTATATAATATACCACATCCAATCAATTCAATCATTCAACCAAATATTTAAATTTAAATAATAATCCAGATGAGTGAGATTTACTTACCTTTGACTTTAAGCGACCCAGACCAAACCAGCTTGTTCTCTTCACGTTTTTAGACCTTTTATAAGCATTATATGATTAATTAATACTTGAAAATTGAAAAATCAATCACAATTAATATTTATTTTAAACTTAAATATATTGGGTTAATAAATTTCCAATTTTACTTTATTGTTAAATTCCTGATAACAAATTTAAATGAATAGTTTTCAACTTACTTATCATTAGATTAAAATATTCAAAATAATTTAACCAATGATTTTATTTTAACCTAATAATTAAATTTTAAACTAATTTTCTTTTAATAAAATATTTTTAACAACTAAAATTAATCAAATACGTTTACTAAACAAATCGGTCTCTATCATATATTATTTAAAAATAACCTAGTAATTGAAAATATATATTTTATTTCTTTTCCACTTTGAAACTACATATATATATATATATATATACTGTTACTTGTAGAAAAATTATATTAAAATAGGCATGTGTAAAATTTCTATCTTTATATCTATATTACACATTTCCTCTTAACTGCATATTTGTACACACATATAAAAATCTTTAAATTGAAAACAAAACAAAAAAATAACATAGGTTACTTAATACCTTACTAAATTGACCAAAAAATTTGCCACCGACCCTTATTCACATGCGACTACCTCTACGCATACCTGCTGCCTCCCAAAACTACACCCGAGCTTCATTCGATAATCGCGAGCACGATTTGCGATCACTCTCCATGTACCAGCATAGGTCAAATCGCGACTGAACCCCCTCTTCATGACTCAAGTTGTCGTTGCCTCAAAATGACGCGGCCTCCAAATCGTCATCAGAAACAAATGAAGGCGCAGGAAACCAACCTTGTGCAAGCTACCTCATCACTACCCTATAACGACAACACCATCCTTAACAGATGCGAATTCTAACCGCGTTCATTCCGGGTCGAGCGCATTAATGATATCGACACATCCTTATCGATCACATGCCCTAGTGTTGCGATACTTTCTTCTCTTTGATTTATCGTTTGATTGCAAAATTGAACGGAGGGGAAAAAATGAGTTTGATTTGATCGGCAAATGTAAGAGCCTCGATTTTTTTATACGAAAAGGATTCGACCATTAATTTGGGTGTCTTTCTTTTTATTATTTTTAATTTTGGTTTTTTTTATTAAAGATCACGGTTGCTAAAAAAAGAAGACATATGTACGCAATTGGAAAGGGAGGGGAACACGTGTTATTAAGGGGACACATGTTAAATCTGTCTATTTATGTGAATATATATATATACATATATACATATATATATATATATATATATATATGTTTGTACCAAAATTGGGCACAACACTCTTCGGAAGTTTTTGAAGAGATAACAGTAAAGAATATAAATTTAAAATGAGGATTATCTAACAAAAACTCCAAACAACAGGGATGTAAATGCACAGACAAGCGATTTAGAGTGGTTCGGTGTGTTGCCTACATCCACTATGAAATTTTTGCAACTTTATTGATTCTCTTTCAATGATTACAAGTGACTACAGCAAACAACAGCCAAATACAACTTGGAATTCGAATTCAACAGCAATAATATGATGTAAGTCTTGATCCGGCAGAGTCCCGACGCTTCAGAATCAAAAAGCCCCATCTTCTGTAGGCTCAGGGGCTCTATTTAATAGGCGTAGGAGGCTAAGACTTCGCTCAAACTTTGGGAGATTCGCTCTGGCATATGATGGGGCCCACACGACCAATTTCAGAAAGTTTCGACTCGATCTATGATCGATAGGAAATCATTTCGTATCGATCAAGATCATGTCCGATGGAGCTCAAGTGTGAACATTCCTTGGCTTGTATGCAATTGTCTGTGAAAATTTCATGGCTTTTGGATCGGTGGATTTTGAGATAAGATCGATACGAGTGGAGATTTATCGGATGGCTGTTTGGTTCGACTCCATAGCTCCGAATCAATGCCTTCGTATTAATGGTTGCACATGTCTCTGAGATGATGTGGCGCGCGCATTTCGAACCGATCCACCTTTCTCTCCATTTGGACCGTGTTGCATCCATGGTTCTCTCCTCGTTTGTATCGAGTGCCGTTATCCATTTCATTTTGATGGACACGAAGCAGTATTAACTCGATGGATTCGAGCAGAAGCAACATCGACGGATACGAAGTGACGAAGGCTGATGGTTATGAAAAAGGACTTTCCTCGATGGATACGAACCAGGTAGATACTTGATGGATGCGAAGGAGGCCTAAGCCGATCAATACGTAATGCATGCTTTGTAGATGGATTTGAACTGGATCGACGCGAAGTGGATATATAAAAAATAGGGCTCACTAATGGATATGAACCCTTGCTTGGTGATGGATTCGAACGAACAAAGGAGGATGGAGATGAAAGGAGGTAGTTACTTCATGGATACAAAATAACGACCCGTGGCAGCTGATGGATGCGAAGGTGATGGATATGAAAACGGTGTTATCACCTTCAATTCGCATCCATCATAACTTGAGAGTACGAACTCGGATTGACTTGAAATTTGGGATGCGGGCTCCCATGGCTTAGCTTGTCCTTTCTTGTAAATCATAGCCTGATGCGGACTCGGACCAAACTCGTCGACACCCATAACGAACCTGCGCATGCTTGATATCCAGGATGATTAATCCTAAGTTTATAGTCAAGTTCTTGGTGTCACGGCCTTGCCAAAAGGCAGGATAACATTTGCCCCCAAAAGTACGTCTTGTGGAAACATGACGTGCTTTGAAAAGCTGTAGTCTTCACTCTGAACAACCATTGCCCTTTTGTCAAAGGTTGTAACCATGCGTTGCTATAACTGATTGCTGTATGATAGTGCTTAGCTGTTTGTCGCCGTAATCATTATCAAATGAATACCCGATTTGAGTTGTTGTCAGTTCTCTTGTATTGAATTTCGTGTCGATCCTCTCCTGAACCGATGTGAAATTTGAGTTGCAACAACGATTAACAGTCGTTTTTTAGCGTTCCTTCGTATTGTTCCTCTCCTGGATCGATATAGAAGTTTGAAAAATTGTTCTAGCATCGATATGTTCGACAGTGATGGACTTACATCACTCTTTTCGTATCCATGAACCCTGCTGTTTGTCACGGATAGATGATTCACAATTCGTATCGATGCCAATGTATAAGTTATGATGGATGTGAAATCTCTGTTCGTATCGATGGTTATTGGATGGAGTTGCGCACTCGTCGCTACGAACAAGGGCTTTGAATCGATGGGCTTCATCACCTTCAGCCATCTTCGTTGTGTGCTTTGTATCGATGGATTCATTGTCCATTTCAAATCGATGGAAATTTTTGGTTAGATGGATACGTACAGGGCATTCGAATCGATCCGTGGGTTGACAGGTTGCGACCGGTTATGTGGACTGGGAGGCGAATCGACCCGATTTCTCTCTGGGCTTGATATAAATACTCTGGACTTCATCCATTTTCACTTTTACTTTTTTACGGCCGCCTTTAACCTTCGCATCGATCAAGAAACCTGAGAGAAGAGAACAGTGCGTGCTTTCGACTCGATCAAATTTAGCCCTTCAAATCTTCAAATTCCCATTCTAAATTAGGCAATTAATCACGAATCCAAACGATGAAGATATCTCAGATCCACTCCTTCTTCATCTATTATCCATTCTGGCAATTCGTAAAACCAGATCTGGATAAAACTCGGTCATAAATGGCCATGGCGGTGCTCCTGTAAATTGGAGAAGAAAGAGTGGAAAAGATAAGAAGTAGATCGATCTGCGTGCTTGCGTTCGAATCGATGAAGGAAAGGATATTTCTCCTTGGATTTCGTACCGATCCCTGGAATATTCTAATGGAGATGATGTAGTTCGTACCGATTATGATGGTGGTGGATCGTATCGACTTGAAATCATCGATACGAAAAATAAGTAATCGGTCGTTTCGAAGTCCTCAGCTTTAGGTCGATACGAATTTTACTTTTATGTTTGATACGAAAAGGATCGACTCAAACATGATCGAGGTTTAGCTAAGACCTTCCTGATCGGTACGAACCAGGTAATTAAGGATTGTTCGAAACGTGCTCCTTGGGTTCGATACGAACGTGTATTCTGATGGATTCGAACAAGCTTCCTACGATCGATTCGAACGTGTATCTTTGATGGATACGAAACTTTGAACTCTTGATAGCATGACTCCGACGAGGTTCATTCTTGCATATCTGAACTTGACTGTCAAACCGCATATTTGACTGCCTTTCGAAGCTCATCGATGGAACTGTAACTTAATGACACGATGATGAACTTTAACTCAAATCGATCACCAGCATTTTAATAGCACGGTTGTGACAGTCAGCGATGACGGCTATTATAACTGGACTTCGAAGCTTTGTCATTTGTATATTTTCTTTAACTCTGCAAAATCTTTTCAAGTAATGCACAGCACTGCACTTCACAACACACACTCTACACGAGGGGAACACACGGGCTCTTCAGCGTCTGATGATGATTTCTCGTGAGTTAGCTAGTTATGGAAACTTCAAGCTCGCAGCCACAAGAAACTCAGAGTTTGACTCCTCCCAGACTTGAAATACCAGACATCGAGGCCGAAGTCATCAGTCCAGCCCCGGGCGAGTTACTTGATGCATCCATCATCAGTAACCCATCAGACTCTGTGTCATCCAATATTTCGAAAGACATTCTAGGAAGAATATGCTTAACGTATGGTCTGTCGATTGACGACATATTATTTCCAAGACCAAGCGACAGACCGCACAATCCACCAGAGGGATATACCGCATTCAATCGTCATGCGTGCGCAGCCGAGACACTTCCTTCGTTTAACCAGTATATAAGAGAATTATTGTCGTTTTTGGGGATTCCCCCTCTCAGCTACACCCGAATGGATATGCCTCGCTCAATAGCTCGTTCGTTGCATTTATGGAGTATCTTTATCGACCACCGAACCCGACCAAGATTAGGTACCTATTAAACTTCAAGAGTCGAAATGATAGTCCATCTTTCACATTCCTGGAGGCAGTAAGGAATTGTCAGGTGGTCACAGGGGCTTGGACTAGGCTGAGCTACTTCCAGACGGAGTGGTTCTACGTTCGATGCTCTCCAGGATTTGCCAGGCGATGGCTATTTAGACGTGAGTATTGCCACCTTCTCGGGTAGTTGATAAGACATATATAGATGAATTCGGGCTCACATCCCTTTTTCTTTTCAGCAATAATCCAGCGAACCGAAGGTGAACGTTTCAAGGAGATAGTTCGGGTTCTCCAAGAGGTCCCAAGCGAAGAGAGGAATATTGATTTTCTCTTGACGGATAGGAATCTTAGGATTCTTGGGCTGATCGAGCGAAGACAAAGTATAATGTTCGATGGTGCTTTAAGGACTGCCTCGAAAGAACGCGTTAAACGAAGAAAGCCTAGGGTTGTCATAATTGAGGAGGCTGACTCCGAGAAGACTCACACCAATAAGGAACTGTTAGGCGAACCTGCTGATGTAACCTAGGAAATCGAAGAGCAGAGAAAAGGCAAGGCGGCCGTTTTTTTAAGCCATCTAAAAAGGGAAGATGGAAATCTGTTGTCACGTCCCGGCCCTCCTCCGGAATTAGAATTTCGGAGATGTCTCCACCAAGAATAGAGAATCTTTTTGAAGGGCTCGTCGATCTTCCAATTCCGGATGACGTGTCCCTACATCATGATGCCGGATTGGATGAACTCCAGCAAGCCTTAGTTTTAAGTGAGTCTCTGCCCACTAGCACGGTTGACACATCCGGTTGGTCGGGGGGTTGCACATACATTCACACTTCACAGCACTACACGATTTCTGAATGTAATACGCCCACTGTGAGAGATTACTAACTTTTGTCTCTGTTTTAACTTGCAGATACCATGTCTGGTCGAAGCTCGATGCTTGGTAGTCTTCGTAGCAAACGCAAGTCTTCATCATATTATGAATCATATAGGAGAGAAGGAGACAGAGACTATGACCAAGGGTACTCGAGTAATGAACGCTCTGACAGAGATAAAGAGTATAGGCGTCGGTCTCGATCTCGTACGCCACCTCCCAAAGTCTCTGCACAACCTCCTGCCCTCGCCTCATGACCTTCCGAGGCTTCGCGACACAAGCCGTCTTCCCAATCGTCAAGGACAGAAACTCACCGCAAGACTGAGATTGTGGCCCCCACAACAACAGAGCGGGTACTAACCGAGCCTTCGGGGGAAGGAGCAGTGAGGCTTGCTTGGCCAAAGAAAGATTTTCCTGACATTTGCTTCGATGGGTTTGTCTTCCCCCCGCATTTAAAAAGGGTACCAGCGTTGGTCGAACCCATAGTGCATGATCACATTGCAGACATATTTTTCCAGTATCAGGAATGGTCGAAAACAGCGAAAAAGGCATCAAAGGCGGCCATCGACCGGGCGGTCATGATTGGGACGTTAGAGAAAGAACTTGGCCAAAGAGACCGGATTATCCAAGAGCTCAGCAGTGAGGCCGAGTCTTCTCGCAAATCTGAGATCGAGGCCCTTAAAAAAGCCGATGAGGCCCAGAAGGCGATGGAAAGGATGAAGCGTGAGCATTACGTCATGGTGGAGGACATGAGCCACCGAAACACCATCATAACCGCCGAACGGGATGCATCCTTAAAGGAGATAAATGAGCTTACGGCCAAAGTTTCGAAGATTATGAAGGAGAGGGACGTCGCTAACGTTTCCGCACAGGAAGCGTTGTTAGGAACTGAGTTGATGATGTTTTGATGACAACAACCTTATATAGTTATTATACTTTACTTTATAAAATATATACTAACATTTCCATACATATATATATATATATATATATATGTATATGTATATGTATATAGGAAGTATATGCAGGTATCATCAAAGACTGATCAGTATAAAGACTCAAGCATCAAGATGAAGATTAGAGATTTAAGATTCAAGACTCTAGAGAATCAAGATTTCAAGATCTCAAGATAAGTGTCTAGTATTTTGTTAAAACTTCATAATAGCACTCTCATCTTTCTTCCAATTTCCTTTTGGGATGGAACCCAATTTCTATCGAAACCAGTGGCTTACAATCCCACGACAAGTAGCTTACAAACCTACGACAAGTGGCTTACAAACCCACGAAAATCAAAATCATTTAAACTACTTTGTACAAGTTCTCGAGTCCTATGGAGGAGCTCTGTAGGAAGGTTCTTGCAATTTCAGTTTGAATAGATTTTTCAAAATGTTTTTAAATCTGTTTTCAAAATGTTTTAGCTTTCAAAATCATGTTTTCAAAAATATTTTCAGACTTTGTTTTAGCCTTGAAATATTCCTCTATTCTGATTTTAAAACTTCTACTTTTAAAACATCAAAACTTATTCTAATTTTAAATATTACTTATATAATTGACGGTCTATATCAATTATATATACATATTTAAAATAATGTTTTATATTCATTCTCTATCTCAAAATATTTTTTAAACACTTTACTTTGCTTCAGAGAAGTTTCAACTTGTTTTAAATTCAATTGTCTTTACAAAACAACATCTCTATAATATTGAACTAAGGGATGTCGACATAAGGGGATACCCCATGTCGACATGGTGACAGTTGAATTCAAAATTCAGTTTTCAAAAGAAGTGTCCATTCGTTGGAAAACCTTTCGCCAATGGTTATGACTGTTGTGCATCTATATAAAGGCTTCCAAAACGAATTTTTTTAACAACTACTTTCTTATTTTCTTCAGTCTTTCTTCTCCACCATTCCATATCCATAAAACTTCATATTTTCAAGATCGTGCCATCATTCTGCCAAATTCTCAATAGGAAATCATTTAGATACTCTCTCTATTTGATTCTTCGTCATTCTACTAAAGATCAAAGTGCTATTCAGAGTTATAGGATCAATTTGTATTCAAAAAGTCCATAGAGTCTATCCATTCAAAAGGATTGTTATTAGAAAGTATTAGGGTGATCTTGTGTCCCGTAAATCAAGAGAGTTTACCCCAGACTCGGAGATAGGAGGGTTCCTCAAGGCCTTAGAAATTGAGGGTTGTAATTTGGATATTGGCTTATAAAAATCTATACAAGGATATTTCCTTAGTGTAGGACTGGATGTAGGAGGATTCCGAACCAGTATAAAATCCGGCGTGTTCTTTCCTTTTACTTGCTTTACTTTAGTATTTGCATTCGTTATATGTTTTGTGATCATTCTGTGTTACAATTCTGTTTAGATTTGTGTTGAAAGTTTTAATTTAGTTATATAGTTCATATTTTCTTTAAAACACTATTCACCCCCCCTCTAGTGTTATTTCTGCCTTAAGATCCTTAATCCGCATCCCTAACAATTGGTATTAGAGCATTGGTTTTCATTATTTTCATAATCTGAAATTTTAAAAAGTTTTAATGGCACAACACACTAATAATGTCACTCCTGTCACCACTACTTCTGTCAACACAAGCACTAACATTAGTTCATTTGTAAAAGGTCAGTCTACTATCAGACCACCACTTTTCAGTGGCAGTAATTATGCATATTGGGCATGTAGGATGAAAATTTATTTACAATCCAAAAGTTTAGATACTTGGAATATGACACAAATTGAATATGTTGAACCAACTACTAATTTTGCCCACTGGACTACTGAGCAAAAGACGGTTGCACTAAACAATTCTAAGGCTATGAATATACTATTTTGTTCACTAGATAGGAATGAGTTTAATAGAGTCTCTGTTTGTAAGTGTGCATTTGAAATCTGGAAAACTTTGCAAGTAACTCATGAAGGAACAAGCAAAGTTAAACAGACTAAAATTTCCATATTAACTAACCAGTTTCAATTGTGTAAAATGCATGAAAATGAGTCCATTTCCGACATGTGTTGTCGATTTCAAGATATTGTACATTCATTGATTGCTTTAGGAAAGGGTTTCTCAGAAGAAGATCAAGTCAAAAAAATACTCAATTCACTCACTCCAGAATGGGATCAAAAGACACTTACTATTGAAGAGGCAAATGATGTTAGTCAAATGAAGATCGAAGAGTTAATTGGTAATCTAATATCTTATGAAGTTCAACTACAAGGGAGAAAAGAATCTAAGGCAACGGAAAAGAAATCGATCACATTCCAAGCAACAACTGGAGATTCAGAACAAGATAGTGATGAAGAAATTGCTTTCATGACCAGAAATTTCATAAAGTTTCTGAAGTATAGAAAGATGAATAACTTTAAAAGAAATGATCAGGAATTCCAGAAATACTGCGGAGAACAACAACAATTACAACAACAACAACAACAACAACAACAATGGTGATAGATGCTACAACTGCAACAAAACAGGGCACTAAAAGATAGATTGTCAATACCCAGACAAACAGACATTTCAACCAAACAATGAGCAACTAAGGAAAAGAAAGAAGGCATATGCAGCAACTCTTGACGATTCAGATTCATCCAGTGATGACGAGAAGAAAACTGATAATTCAAATCTATGCTTCACGGCTATTCTCGAATCAGAAGACGATCGGAGTTTGGACCTAAAAATAGGTACACATTTATTTTAGTTTTATTGGATGCTTGTTTGTTTTGATTTTGTTTGCAATTCCTTGAATTTTTAAATTCAAAATCACCCTTAGAAATTTGAATTTTTAAATTCAAAATAATATTATTTTAATAATATTTTAAATATTAAAATATTTTAATATTATTATATTTAATATTATTACTGGAATTATATATAGATATAGAATATATATTAGTTTTCTTAAGATTTTAGGAATTTCTTAGATTTTAGAAAAAGACACCACTTTTCAAATTCAAAAGGAACATGTCGACATGCCAGGATACCCCATGTCGACATGTCTCTCAGAAATTTGATTTCAAAATTTGAGTTCAAACTTTTGAATTTCCCTCCACCTTTTCACTTACTTCAAAATTCTGAAAAGATAACTCTTGACCAGAGAACATGACTTTAGAGAATCTATTTAATATACTTCTCTTATCATCTCTTTTCACTTTATTCTCATAATTCAAACTTTCTTCATTATCTTCTACTCCTCTCAAACACTCATCAATGGTTTCCTCAAGTACCCCATCAACTATGAGGCTGACCAAATCCATCAAAAATGATCTTTTTAATAACCCGGAGGCTATCAAAGCTTACATAAGTTATGTAAACTATGGTAAAGTCAATACGGGAAAATTTGCTATTTTTGATGATTTTCCTTCTTATGAAATCGATCAACTTTTTGAAGAAAACTCCATTCTTATCTTGTTTGATAACATGCAAAATGATTTCGTTTGTTATCCAAACCTTGTCAAAATGTTTTATGCAAACCTAAACCGTGAATTTTATAATGGAAATGAAGATCAAATTTGGAGTAGTGTTAAAGAAGCACTTATTGTTTTGGATTCCGATATTTTGGGTACTATTTTGGGTTGCAAATCTACCGGTATGAATCACTCGCAATTTCAAATCAATGAAACCGATCGAGAGACTTTTCATCACATTTTTGAAAGCGATGACCACATGGATTTTAAGAATCGCTTTTTCCGCCCAAAAGCAAGAATTGTCAGCCTTCTTATTCAACACACCGTTATTCCTAGGTCGGGAAACTACAATAATCCCACCTCAAAAGTGTGTAAAGCTCCTTTTGCTATATTTGGAAAATATGATATTAATTGGGCACAAACTATTTTGGATGAGTTAAGACCCAAAAATTTTAATATGGGAGAAAACACTCTTTATCATGGAATTTATCTTACTCGGATTTTCAATTATTTTGGTGTGGATGTTAAAAAGGAAGAGTTTGTAAGTAGGAAAGTGTTCAATCATGGGAACATTTCCCTTATGAAAATCCCACTTATGTTTCAACCGTATGAAACACTTACCGAAAAGGAAGAGAGACTTGCTCATGAAGAGATGGAAGAAGAGGGAGAAGAAGAGGAAGAAGAAGGGGAAGGAATGGAAATTGAAGAAGAAGAGGAAGATGAAGAAACCTCTTTGGAAAGTATAGAGTATCCACATACACCCGCCAATCCGTCCAAAAAAACCATACTCAAGAACCAAAAGATACTTGCTCAAAACCAAAAGGTTCTTAAGAGATCTATTAGCAAGAAAATGGATAAAATCTCTACCAAGATCGACAAGTTCTTTGGGAAGATAGGCAGGAAACTTGGCTTGTCCTCATCATCATCTTCATCAAACTAATCCTAGCCATTATCTCTCTAGATATTGTTTATCTATCTTTGTATTTTCTATTTTTTTGGTTAATATTATGTAATGTTAACTAATATAAGTAATGCTATCTTATTCTCTGTTTTCCGGCTTTATATATCTCTGATAGTTATTTATTTTAAGTTTGTATAAGTCCACTGGTATAAAAATAAACTTAGAAATAAAAAATAACTCAACTTGGTCATTCTGTCTAGACCATGTCGACATGCCACATCCCCCCCATGTTGACATATAACAGTCAGAAAGTAGTTACAATTTCTAACTTCAAATTCTTGTAACTACCAAGTGACAATTCATTTTGAACGGCCAATAACTCCTATAAATACCTATTTCTTCCAGAAAAACTTCTCTACCTACATTTCTATTCATCTCCTCTCATACTTCAACTTATTTCTTAAATTATGGCTTCTCCAATTAAGAATTAAGTGAATATCATGAAGAAACTATTACTTCTTTCAAGAATATTCTCTCTTTTATACTTAGAAATCAAAGGCACTTAGAATTAAGCCAAATGCAGATGATCAAAGAGCAAGAGAGACACTTCGACGCACTTTGTTGGATGATCTCAAGCCTTAGCAAAGACGAACCCGAAGCAAATCCACCGGTCACTCTCGACAAAGATAATTGGGATGTTATCAAAACTGATCCTATCTTTGGAGAAGATGGATGGGTGGAAGTCCCAAGGAATGTCTGATCATTATGTATGTTTGTTTGTTTGTTTGATTTGATTTGATTTTGTTTTGATTAGGATTTGATTGAATTGTGTACTTAAGTTTGATTTGGATTTGGTTTGTATATAACTTCATATACTATACATGATTGGTTTGCTATGTATGATATTGATTTGATTGTCAAGTTACACTTATATATATGCTCACACACTTGATCTCTTACACGTTCACTTTACACTTTTATTCTATATATACTTGATTATCTGAAAAATAGGTAAATCTTTTATTCCTTTTTGCTGATGTCAAAGGGGGAGAAAGTTACAAAAATATATGTGCTTGGTGTAAGAGGGAGTCATGGAGTAAGGGGGAGTTGTAGTTTTAAGAAGAAATCACGAAGTAAAGGGGAGTTATGGTATGGTAAGAATATTTTATAAATAAAGGTTGTCATCATCAAAAAGGGGGAGATTGTTAGGAACTGAGTTGATGATGTTTTGATGACAACAACCTTATATAGTTATTATACTTTACTTTATAAAATATATACTAACATTTCCATATATATATATATATATATGTATATAGGATGTATATGCAGGTATCATCAAAGACCGATCAGTATAAAGACTCAAGCATCAAGATGAAGATTAGAGATTCAAGATTCAAGACTCTAGAGAATCAAGATTTCATGATCTCAAGATAAGTGCCTAGTATTTTGTTAAAACTTCATAATAGCACTCTCATCTTTCTTCCAAATTTTTTTTGGGATGGAACCCAATTTCTATCGAAACCAGTGGCTTACAAACCCACGACACGTAGCTTACAAACCTACGACAAGTGGCTTACAAACCCATGAAAATCAAAATCATTTAAACTACTTTGTACAAGTTCTCAAGTCTTATGGAGGAGCTCGGTAGGAAGGTTCTTGCAATTTCAGTTTGAATAGATTTTTCAAAATGTTTTTAAATCTGTTTTCAAAATGTTTTAGATTTCAAAATCATGTTTTCAAAAATATTTTCAAACTTGTTTTAGCCTGGAAATATTCCTCTATTCTGATTTTAAAAACTTGTTTTTTTAAAACATCAAAACTTATTCTAATTTTAAATATTACTTATATAATTGACGGTCTATATCAATTATATATACATATTTAAAATAATGTTTTATATTCATTCTCTATCTCAAAATATTGTTTAAACACTTTACTTTGCTTCAAAGAAGTTTCAACTTGTTTTAAATTCAATTGTCTTTACAAAACAACATCTCTATAATTTGAACTAAGGATGTCGACATAAGGGGATACCCCATGTCGACATGGTGACAGTAGGATACAAAATTCAATTTTCAAAAGAAGTGTCCATTCCATCGAAAACCTTTCGCCAATGGTTATGACTGTTGTGCATCTATATAAAGGCTTCCAAAATGAATTTTTTTAACAACTAGTTTATTATTTTCTTCACCCTTTCTTCTCCACCATTCCATATCTATAAAACTTCATATTTTCAAGATCGTGCCATCGTTCTGCCAAATTCTCAATAGGAAATCATTTAGATACTCTCTCTATTTGATTCTCCATCATTCTACTAAAGATCAAAGTGCTATTCAGAGTTATATAATCAATTTGTATTGAAAAAGTCCATAGAGTCTATCCATTCAAAAGGAATGTTATTAGAAAGTATTAGGGTGATCTTGTGTCCCGTAAATCAAGAGAGTTTACCCCAGACTCGGAGACAAGAGGGTTCCTCAAGGCCTTAGAAATTGAGGGTTGTAATTTGGATATTGGCTTATAAAAATCTGTACAAGGATATTGCCTTGGTGCAGGACTGGATGTAGGAAGATTCCGAACCAGTATAAAATCCGATGCGTTCTTTCCTTTTACTTGCTTTACTTTACTATTTGCATTCGTTATATGTTCTGTGATCATTCTGTGTTAGAATTCTGTTTATATTTGTGTTGAAAGTTTTAATTTAGTCGTATAGTTCATATTTTCTTTAAAACACTATTCACCCCCCTCTAGTGTTATTTCTGCCTTAAGATCCTTAATCTGCATCCCTAACAAGCGTGCGATCAGGCGGTGGAGTTTTGGAGGGAAAGAGATGCGGCCGTGAAAAAGGTCCGCGAGGTGGAGGCCGGAGTTGATGAGAAAGTTCGGCAGGCAGAGATCAAGCTCGAGACGGAGATAGAAGGCTTCTCATCACTTATAATGCCAATGTGTTGAGACACAGGAATCTGGCTTGGCTTGATGATTACTCGATACATTTATACAACGCTTGGAATTTGGTGATCGAGGAATAGAAAGCGGTGCTATTGGGTGGTGCCCTTGACGAATTTGAGTTGGAGAACCATATATTGAGTGAAGAAGAAAAGAAGGTTCTCCATAATTCTATGATTTCTCATGCGAGAGAGAGATTGGACACCCAGCAATTAGAAACTGGGGAAGGTTCCGGAGTTGAGCATTCTACCACAAGTTCAGAGATTATAACTTCATCTCGATCGTAGCCCACTCCAGTGACCGAGCTCCAGCCTGTCCCGGCCTACGACCCTGAATAGCCATGCTTATCTCCTGTTAGGGAGCATTCATCCGAAGCTGTTCAGCCGACCACAAGCCAAGTTGAGGAAGGTACTCTGAACAAATTTCATGTGTGTCCAAAATGAAGTACTTGTATTGAAGCTCGTATTGACGACTTCTTTTCTTTCTCGTCCAGTGAGCGAAGTTACACTGATAGCGCCCCCTGCAAGCCAAGATTCATATCAAGTGCAGGAGGCAATTATTACTGAGGCGATTACCACGACCGCGGTCGCGTCGACGAAGATGACATAGGGGAGCTCGCTGTCTTTGGACGAGCAGATGATGAACGAGCTCCTAGGTCAAAGCAGCGATCCTTTTGCGGACATGCCATTTGTTCTTGGCGCATTCCCACCTGTTTCCATTGCTTCATCACAGTCCACCACTTCCTATCGTGAAGCCCGTGCCGCTCGTGAAACCGAGATACTGGCTCAAATCAACGCAGAGATGGAGGCGGCAGCACACGGTGGTAGTTCCGAGAGTGTTACGACAGCGGTTGGACCCACTCCTCTTATGATGATATCTCTCGGGACACGCTCGTCGATACCAGCATACCCATTCCGCCTCCGGTGGTAGACCCGACTCCTCCCGAAGAGAATTTTCCTTTAAGTTCAAGTTCGAAGAAAGATGTCGATATCATGCCTTCATCAGAGGTTGTTCCGCCAAAGGGTAAGGGCTCGAAGCGAAAGACTATTAGCGGTTCTAGTGGTTCCGCGTCGAAGAAAAGCCAAATAAGAAAAAGTAGATAATCCCCCTCTGGCGCATTTTTGGTAGTCAGGAAGTTACTTTTATCTTTCTTTCACAGGCCATGTATAGATGCAGGCTCGTCCCTCTGCTAGTAGGAATATTTTGGAATAACTTGTACATGAATCTCCGCATACAATTTAGTTGAAATGAAATTCAGTTCCTTTGCTTTAACTTTCATTTCTTTTGTGCTTAAGCACTTGCAGTATTCAACTTTCAGTCTAGTGTACTTGTGGTGTCTTTACCTTCAAGTTGAGTTCGCTTTATTTGCTAAGTCTGAAAATCATGATCACAAATCGTAATTGATGAATGAGTTGAATTTTGGACATTATATTGCTTCGGTTAATGATTAACACTTAAGCTTTTGCCCCCAGTTCCAGGGACCAGCACTTGTATTTCGGTGGTCAATCGCACCTACTGCAAATCTTGAGCACATGTCCACACTTCGAGGACTTAGGATAATCTGTGATCGATAATCTGGTTTGCACTCTGGGAATTCGAGAGTTATCAATGTTTGTAACACAGTTAGCACTCCAAGAACTTTGACTTGGTATTTGTACTCTAATTCACACTCTGGGAATTTGGAGTTGACATTTATATTTCGGTTCGCGCTCCGGGAACCTGGAATTGATGTTTATACTCAATTCACGCTCTGGGAACTTGGAGTTAGCATTTACATTTCGGTTCGCACTCCGGGAACCTGGAATTAATGTTTATACTCCAATTCACGCTATGGGAACTTGGAGTTAGCATTTATATTTTGGTTCTCACTCCAGGAACCTGGAATTGATGTTTATACTCAAATTCACGCTCTGGGAACATGGAGTTAGCATTTATATTTCAGTTCGCACTCCGAGAACCTAGAATTGATGTTTATACTTCAATTCACGCTCTAGGAACTTGGAGTTAGCCGACAGATGGTCAGTCACATCTGTTTAGACTTTTTAGGAATTTGTTCACACTCTAGGAACGACGGATTTATCAGGATCGTGGATGGTCGGATCACATCCACCCCGAGTTAACAAGCGAGGTCGTTAGACGGACGGGTCCATCCTCCTCAAACTTGGTTAGGATACGGCCGAAGTCGTTAGGCGGACGGGTCCACCCTCTTTGGAACCGCATTTATATGTTTATACTCCAACTCGCACTCCGAGAGATTGGAGTTAGTGTTTATGCTCCGGTTCACACTCTGCAAACCTAGAGTTGATGTCTATACTCCTATTCGCACTCTGGGAATTTGAAGTTGGTTTTTATACTCCTGTCCGTACTCTGGGGACATAGAGTTGATGTTTATACTCCAATTCGTACTCTAGGAATTTGGAGTTAGTGTTTATACTCTGATTCGCACTCTGGGAACCTAGAGTTGACGTTTATACTCCAATTCGCACTCTGGGAATTTGGAGTTAGTTATAGGACTGTCGTATGTCGGTCCAGTTCAGCCTTTAATGTGACGGCTTGCCCCCGAGCTGAGGTTTCACTTAGTGAGTGGCCGGTCGTATCACAGTCACTCGCTATTTGAATAAATTCCATCGTGCGATGGAACTTAGCTCTTCGTGCGTCGTGATTGTTGAATGTCACATTTGGTGAATCACAGCTCTAGCTTGAAGAGATGGTAATTTATTGCTGGAACAGAAAAACATGGCAAAGTCAGTGCCTTATTACAAATTCAAACATCAGAATGCAAAGAAAAATTGCAAAGTATTCATAGACTAAATAAAGCCTGTCATGTGTAACAGTGATGAAGATCCTCATCGTTCCAGGCTTCTGACAAAATGGGTACGCCACTGACGGCGTTTATCACTAATTTCCCGCCGGGACAGGTATAGTCCTCCTGTCTCGGCCGATCGGGTTCATTATTTTGATTCGATGGGCCCGCTCCTCCAGGCTGCGGCGCCCACACAAACTGTTCCACCTTCCTTTCTTTAATCAATTTTTCCACGAGATCTTGCAAGTGACGACATTCATTCGTATTGTGCCCGTAGCTTTCATGAAACCTGCAAAATTTTCCCGTTTGGATTTGCCTTTCGGACGACGTTTTGGAGCAGGTTTTTTTGTATTGAATTGTATTATAGGTTTGTAAATACAAGTTCTCCAGTGATGTATTCAAAGGAGTGTAACTGTCGAACATAGGATTCTTGCGCAGTGGGCCACGATTTTGATCTTGCTTTCTATTTTGATTCATGTTCTCCCTCCGCTGAGTTTGTTTGTTTTGAACGATCAACTGAACTTTACCGAAACTCTCACCGGACTGTCTGATCGCGACATTGCTTTGGATCCCTTCCATGCTTGGCCCTGCATCAGTCTGTTTCCTAGACTGCTTCGCATCTTCCCCTCTCAGGAATTGAGCCGCCTTGGCGTAGAAATGGTCTAATGATGCAGGTGGTTTTCCATCCAACCAGTTGCCAAACTCAGAATCGGGTCAATCCCCTTAGTCAACGCCATAAGAATGAAGTTATCGTTCGGATTGCCAATTTCCACACATGCAGCATGGAATCTCTCTAAGTAGTGTCTGAGCATCTCTCTGGGAGCATGGGTGACGCTAGACAGAGTGTTGACATCTTTTGGCCTTGCGACGTGCATGCGGAATTGCTCAACAAATTTTGTGGCCAACTGGTCAAAGGAGGAAATGGATCGAGGTGGCAGTCGAGTGAACCACATGGTAGCGATGCCCCACAAGGAGATGGGGAAACTACGACACTTCACTGCATCATCAGCTCTAGCAGCGCTCATCGACCATTCATATTTCATAATATGTTGGTTGGGGTCGGAGTTTCCCTCGTACATGGGTAGAGTCGGCATCCTGAATCGACGAGGGGGTTCTGCAGTAAGTATATTGTCTGTAAAGTAGTGTGACTTCAGGAGATTCCCCAGTCATCATTCGTGAGACCCTGGCTCTCACGGATCATCTGACGTATCGTGGTCGGAAGATTCGGCATTCGTACGTTCTGTGCGGCTCGTGCCAGAGTGTGATTATGTTCATATTATGAGGTTGGACCAGATGCTGTCGACGTTCCATATCTTGCCTTCTTGGCTCAGAGTCCTCTGGGACGTACGGTTCAGGAGTACGTCCATGCTGACGACGGTTCTGATTTGACTGATTTTGGGCATCGACCCCTGGTTCAAATGCGATGGTCGTGGCGTGGTAATCTCTGGTGTAGTGAGAAGCGGCACCCCCTCGGGAGGAGGGCCCTGTTTGGATACTGGCTAATGGACCAACTCTCAGCTGTCCATCGGTCATTGCCGGTTGATATCCAACAGTTTGTATGTGACTCCCATCTAGCCGGGGTCGCGGAGATCGATGATGATAATCAGAAGAGGAAGAACTTTCGCTAGAGGAGTGAGAAGCTTGATCTCTCCTTGATCTCCTACGCTTCTGGTGATTCAGCTGGCTGGTCAGCTCGGCGTTAGCGCGTAGCTGCTCTGTTAGTTGTTGTCGACTTTGGGTCAGCTCTTGAAGCAGCAGTTGGAACTCCTGTCGGGTAACTGGGCCTGATGGTTCCGAGTGTCCGGTAGCGTCTTGGTTAGAGGAAGGTAGTGGCGTGAGATTCTGTTTATCCTGGTCTTCTTGATCGGCAGCGTTGGAGGTGGTCCTTGTGCTAACCATCTTGGGGGTTGAACTCCTTTCCTAGACTTTATGCAAATCTGAATTGAAGGGAAGGAACTCGAATTAGTGATCTGGATTTCTCTCTTAGATTTATGCAATCCAGTATCGACGACAGATCCAACGAGAAGGAGAAAATCTAGGTTTTCTCAGTGAAAGCACCAGAGTGTTTGTACCAAAATTGGGCACAACAATCTTCGGAAGTTTTTGAAGAGATAACAGTGAAGAATATAAATTTAAAATGAGGATTATCTAACAAAAACTCCAAACAACAGGGATGTAAATGCACAGACAAGTGATTTAGAGTGGTTCGGCATGTTGCCTACGTCCAATATGATGTTTTTGCAACTTTATTGATTCTCTTTCAATGATTACAGACTACAAGCAAACAACATCCAAATACAACTTGGAATTCGAATTCAACAGCAATAATATGATGGAAGTCTTGATCCGGCAGAGTCCCGATGCTTTAGAATCAAAACGCCCCATCTTCTGTAGGCTCAGGGGTTCTATTTAATAGGCGTAGGAGGTTGAGACTTCGCCGAACTTCGAAAGATTCGCTCCGGCATGTGAGGGGGCCCACATGACCAATTCTAGAAAGTTTCGACTCGATCTGTGATCGATACGAAATCATTTCGTATCGATCAAGATCATGTCCGATGGAGCTCAAATTTGGTGTGAACATTCCTTGACTTGTATGCAATTGTTTGTGAAAATTTCATGGCATTTGGATCGGTGGATTTTGAGATATGATCGGTACGAGTGGAGATTTCTCGGATAGTTGCTTGGTTCTACTCCATAGCTTCGAATCGATGCCCTCATATCGATGGTTACACGTGTCTTCGAGATGATGTGGCGCACGCATTTCGAACCGATTCACCTTTCTCTCGGGTTTGACCGTGTCGCATCCATGGTTCTCGCCTTGTTTGTATCGAGTGTCGTTATCCAATTCGTGTTGATGGACACGAAGCAATGTTAACTCGATGGATTCGAGCAGCAGCAACATCGATGGATACGAAGTGATGAAGGCCGATGGTTACGAAAAAGGACTTTCCTCGATGGATACGAACTAGGTAGATACTTGATGGATGCGAAGGAGGCCTTAGCCGATCAATACGTAATGCATGCTCTGTAGATGGATTCGAACTGGATCGACGTGAAGTGGATAGATACGAAATAGGGCTCCTAATGGATGCGAACCCTTGCTTGGTGATGGATTCGAACGAACAAAGGAGGATGGAGATGAAAGGAGGTAGTTACTTCATGGATACGAAATCACGACCCGTGGCAGCTGATGGATGCGAAGGTGATGGATACGAAAACGGGGTTATCACCATCAATTCGCATCGATCATAACTTGAGTGTACGAACTCGGATTGACTTGAAATTTGGGGTGTGGGCTCCCATTGCTTAGCTTGTCCTTTCTTGTAAATTATAGCTCAATCCGGACTCGGACAAAACTCGTTGACACCTATAACAAACCTGCGCATGCTTGATATCCAAGACGATTAATCCTAAGTTCATAGTCAAGTTCTTGGTGTCACGGCCTTGCCAAAAGGCGGGATAACAATATATATATATATATATATATATATATATATATATATATATATATATATATATTAAATTTAAATTCAAGTTCAAATCAACTCAAAAATGCAATTCAAAATCTTGATCTCCAATCGAGGGGTGCCGCTAGGCGTTTATAATGTTAAACCCCTATTCTGAACACAACGGAAAAGGTTTCCAATCTTAATTCGATCGTAGGGAGAGGATAGCTTTTTGGATTCAGTTATTATATAGAATTTTCGATATAGAATACAACGCGTTTATCTACCATACGGCCAAACGATCACTCCAAACACTAGAAAATTGAAATCCGATAATAATACAATATTATGGATCTAATGGAACTGGTTTAGTCGAACTCCGAGACTGTGCCTCGAAAGGCTATTTCCAAATATCAATTTAAACAATATATTTTTAAAACTAAACAAATTACTTTCATATTCAGTTTTGACACATCTATTATCTCTAGTATCACTAGTATAAATTTTATAAGCTTTCAATTTATTTTTAATAAGCCTGAAATTCCAGATTCAACAATTTTCCCACCTTCCAGTTATTTATGCAATATTTAAATTATTTAATAAATAATGATATTTGAAATTCAAGTTAGAAACTAACTTTTTAATATTTAAAATTAACTAAATATCCAATTTCAAATATCCAAAAAAAATTGGTCCTCACATTCCTCCCCCTTAAAAGAATTCGTCCCCCAAATTAACAGTTAAGAGGAATGGTCCATAACCCGTTAACTATTTTCCCAAATCAAATAGTTTCTAACAACTTCCCAAAACCCTTCAGTTTCAACTTTCCAAAACAATTTTTATTAAAGACATTATCACTCTTACTAACTTTCCAAACTCTTCCATATTTTCCAAACAACATTATTTACTCCACTATTCAAATTTAAATTCAAATTTAAATTATCAAAAAAATTTCAAAATTTTTCTTACTCCCTAAATACCCAAAAGATTTCACCAGCATCTCCTTTGTGCGGCTAGCTCATTACAACTACCAAATGCCTCAATGGGCCACCAAATTTCAAAAGAAAACAAAAGGCCAAGTGGCTAGACTAGAAAACCATCAAATTTCGTACAGAAATTCAAATACATACCTTTGCCGACCAAATTTCAATGTATCTTCAAAAATCAAAAATCCCAATTCCCTTTTTCTTTTTAACACCTGAATATCGTACTTAGCAATAACATCCAATCATAGCTTTCAAAATCATTATATACATTTCTTTACAAAAGTTTTCGTATCCATTTCACTCACATCCGTACGATGCACGTATATCATCCGTACGCAATACCAAATTCGATCGCTCACTCGATCGCATAATTTTACTTCTGAACTAGTATCGTACACCCGGCTTCCTAATGCGAAGTCAGATCTGGTTTCTTGATCTGAAACTGTCATTGTCCTTGCATAGCCACAAACTATGATGTATAATTTCCAAAATCAATCAAAAATCCATATTCAGGGTTCGCCGTCGAAAATCGAGTGAAAAATCCCAACCCGGATCAGTAACTACCTCGAAATTCTGTGCTCGAATTCTGGATCAAATCGCTATGCGAATTAAAATGATATACGTATATCCTACGCATTTATCTTAATTGATTATTAACTAAATCAATTTTTCTCCTTATTACATTCATTATGATTTCTATCTACTTACAATGTCCCGCTTCACAACTTCCAGTTTGATTTTCATCCAATTATTGACTTAGTATATTTTTAATACCAGATTACTTAAGGACTTTCACCCTTAACTTTTCCTAAGTTTACCATAAGCATTTTATATATTCTTATATTATTACTTTCACTCAACCACCAGGTTTTTCTACATTTAATCAAACTGGATTCCAATTCCATATAGATTCAATTTGATTCAATTTACTAATTAATTTCAAATCTCAATACTTTTCTCAATTTTCATCCAGATTTTCATTTTCAATTCTACTTGAAATTGATTCATCTTCAAAATTTGAATATTAAATTTTATCATCTATCTTCCATTCATAACTGGTTCGTATCATTATTTTAAATCAGTTCCACTCTCTAATTTATTTCAAATCTCAAACAATTTATTATTTCCAAACTTTTATAATTTTAGTTCATTTTGAACTAATTCTATAACTTCACTTTATGTTACACATTCTAAATTAAATATCATCCCAACATACAATTCTAATTCATCTGCTTATCCTCTTGAATCAATTAGTTTACTCATTAATTTTATTTCAGCCCTTTATTTTATTTGGTCAAAACTTGACTAACTTCCATTACACAAAGCTGGAATTAATTCCCAATATTCAGTTTCAATTCTATTTTCTTACGAATGCATATTCATTTATCTATCCATAATTTAATTTCCATTCCATTTACCAACCTTCTTTAATTGGCTTATCTTTCTAACTTCATTCTCTAGTCACACTTACCTTTATTTGACCCTTTCATGTTGAATCTTATTCCACAAATTTCAAATTTCAATAATAAATTTATTTCTAAACTTTTACTTCCTTTAGTTCCTTCGAACAGATTTACAATTCACTTTTTTTGACATAATTTATATTGATTCCATCATTCAACTTTAATTCTAGTTCTATTACTTACAGATTTAAATAAATTTGTTCTCGTAAAAATTTACTTCCAATAAAATAAATTTTTACTTTTATTTACTACATTCGATTACTTTCCATTTTCATTTGAGTTTTTAACTTCTATAAGTATTCCAGCTTATTTATATTCCAATTACATTTTTAATAAGGTTCCAGAGTTTTTTTTGAACCATTATTCAATATTTCAAAATCATATTTGAAATCAAGTATATCCAAATCCTCCGGTAAATTCAATTATCTCTCTGAATTTCAAAACCAAACCCAGTTTTGCAAACAATTCCAATTTTAAATCTCCAAGCAGCAATTCCTCTCTTGGAAATTCGAAAATGAACATCAATGATGCTGCAGTCACCGCTGAAGTTATTTCCAGCGACCAAAAAGAGTTTAGTGCTTTTATCCTTCCAAAAACATTTCAAATATTTTTAGATTCCAAATCTCACCAGATTTCAAATCCAATTCAAAAATATTTCCGAAATAATACCACTATTATTTCTCCAAAACCTTTGAAAACCACTTTCAAATTCAAAGGAATTTAAACTTCTCCCAAAATTCCAAATTCCAAATTCTTACAATATTCAATTATTACTCAGGAATTTTATCTCAATTTAAATTATAAATCACATAATTCACATTTTCAAATCTTATTCTATTTTGTAAATTATTTTCTTATTTCAATTTCCACACATCAATGGTAATATTTTAATATTATCACTTCCTAATAACCAAGCAATCATATATGACTATAATAATTTATAGAAAATTGTTTCTTTTATATACAAAAATAATTTGGGTAAAATTATTTCATTTACCCTACTTTAAAATAATACTGTGTCGGTTTATCTTGTTTAAGGGTTTAGAAACCCTTATCGATGACATGGCGTCCCACATATCGACCAGAATTCAAAAACACTCAACCGATAAATCAACACTATATAAAAACAATTTTTATATTCACTAACAAATATGCGCTCATATCTATTAATACTCTTAAACTCATTCCAAAGTACTACGGACTCTATTCAAATGAGTAATCCCCACCAGAGTCAAGATTCTCGCTTAACCTTCAGCTTTGATTCCAAATGTAACGACCCCATTTTTCGATGCCTGAAAAATCGAACCATTAGGTTTAAAAGATGAAGGAGGTAGAAGAAGAGAAAACAACAGAACATAATCTTACCATCGCAGCGAAATAAAATATAATAGATGATAACTGATCTTTACACAAAAGAAACTATATCTGTTTAGACATACAACATCATAATACAACGTCCGAATTCAACAACATCTATAACACCCAACTGGACAGTTATATTAACTTGTCCTTACCAAACTGACAATACAACTTATGACACAGCGGAATTATACATCAAGTACATTTTCTACATCTCACCATCCAGCTCGTTTCCTGAGCTTCACAGCATCCTTTCATATACTCTATAATACTCGGTCTGACCCGAGCATTATAGTTAAATAACACCCAAGTCAGTCTGGAAAACTGACGTGAGATAACACACTCAATTGGATTATTAAAGTTTTCAAAATCATTTGAAATCAAAGGTATCTCGTACGATCATGCCACAAATAAACATGCCGGGTTTTTTCTTACGATAACCAAAACGTTTCTTATAAAATCCTCTGACATTATAATAGTGTCTATATACAAATACTTATTCAAATAGCCGAAATTATTATAATATCAAATAGCTCCTCCCTTATTTTAGCCATTATCGGTTGATGAGGCTCGAGGCTATGCGTTACCTTTTTAGCACACATTCACTTAGAATGCTCACCGTCCTCCTGACGATGTTTTGAAAGCATTCATCCATACATGTACGTTCCAGGTTCGAACGGAACCGAATGCACTATTGCTACTACATCATTTTGGAACCACCCTCAGGATTAGTAGCGGCTAGCCCTTCCATTTCACTGCTCAATCTTCGATTCCAAACTCTTGTCTTCCTGACGAAAACGTTCAAACCAGATCGAAGTGGTTTTCGAAAAATTAATCACGATCCCGGTCTCTTTGAAACGAACAGCGCATTGTCCAATATTGATAGTCAGTTATTTAACTATCAAATAACATTCACAAACAACCATCAGACATTAATATTCCCAAATATTTATTAACCTCAAAATATCTTTGCAAGATATATTTTCACTTTTCAAACTTTTAAAACAGATTCAAACCACCCATCTCTCACGGAATAAAATTCGCAATTTTTTATTTATTTCCACTAAAAACAACCAAGTCCAAATACTTTAGATTTTAAAACAATTTGAATCATTTTATTCAAAATTATACTTTAAACATTTAAATTAAACTACTTAAACACTTTATCCAAATATATACTTTAAAAATATTTAAAATAAATTAATTTATAAAATATAAAATTAATTTTTAAAAGAAAAATTAAGCCAAACTAAATTTAAAATAAGGGTCACAAAATTCTATACAAGTTTTCAAATAAAACTTTAACCAAACTATCTTTAGAATAAAGCTATTTATAAATATAAATATTAATAATTATCTTTAAAATCATAATACTAGTCAAACCTTTCAAATAATTTCTACTATAATTAATTTTAAGTAAATATTTACTTTAAAATTTTTAAACAACTTAAATAATAATTTCAAAAAACATTCTCTCAAAGCATCTTTAAAACTTTTAATTATACATAAAAATCTGCTTGAAGAATGCACTTGGCTTTCTAGGTACACTTCTCTTTCACACCTTGAATTTATACTTTCCCACCGTGAATTTATACTTTCAAATATCCACTGATATCTTCCTTCACTTACAAACCTCGTTTATAATTTCCATGGTCTCATCCTTCTTTTAAACACAGTTTCAAACATTTTATCAAACTCTAAATCGATTTCCAAATTACTCTATTTTGAATAAATTCCTTTACTTACTCAATTTATGTCAAAACCCATTAACTTCAAATTCTACTTCTTAATTATGATTTAAAATCTTTTTAACTGAAAATACCAATTTCAAATTATTATTTTCAAATTCCTTCTTTATCCTATCCAATAAATTTAAACCTCGAATTTTAAAATAAATATTTTATTCCTTTAAATAATATCACTTAAGTTTTAAAATTCATTATTTCCCCTTTTATTCAAAATCTCCTTTCCCGTACTCGGAATTTATTTATTAGAATTTAAAAATCACTTTTATTCTTTTCCAATTCATTCTCTAATTTATTCAAATTCTCCATGATTATTTTACTTAAAAATCCTCTCTTTTATTTTCTCATCAAAAATTCGATCTATATATTTTTGATAACTCAGTATACCCAAATATATTCAATCAAACCATAGCATCCATTATTTCCAATTACCAATATAATCTATCACAGATTATTCAATAAATCATAACATAGAATGTTTAAAAAAAATCTAAATATTTTGAGGAATCTAGTTAGATCCCTCCAACCTATTTTCCTACAACCATAGATGTTAGCACAATATAAAATACCAAATCCACTTTGAGGTGGAATATCGTGGTAATGGGGTTATATCATCTCATCCGCTATTATACGGCACATAGGGTCTCATCCGCTATATAATGCGGAAAATCAATCACTCCAATATATACTATATACTACTATATAATATATCACATCCAATCAATTCAATCATTCAACCAGATATTTAAATTTAACTATTTAAATTTAAATAAAAATCTAGATGAGTGAGATTAACACACCTTTGATTTTAGACGGCCCAGCCTAGACCACCTTATTCTCTTCACCTTTTTAGACCTTGTATAAGCATTATATGATTTATTAATACTTGAAAAATTGAAAAATCAATCTCCATTATATATTTATTTTAAACATAAATATGGTGGATCAATAAAATTCCAATTTTACTTTACTATTAAATTCCTGATAACAAATTTAAATAAATAGTTTTCAACTTACTTATCATTAGACTAAAATATTGAAAATAATTTAACCAATGATTTTATTTTAACCTGATAATTAAATTTTAAACTAATTTTATTTTTAACAAATTATTTTTAACAACTTAAAATAATTAAATATATTTACTAAACAAATCTGTCTCTATCATATATTATTTAAAAATAACTTAGTAATTGAAAATATGTATTTTATTTATTTTCCCTTTTGAAACAACATACACACACACACACTGTCAAGTGTAAAAAAATTAAATTAAAATAGGCACGTATAAAATTTCAATCTTTATATCTATATTGCACTTTTCTTCTCATCTGTATATCTGTACACACATATAAAAATCTTTAAATTGAAAACAAAACAAAAAAATTAGGTTACTTAATACCTACTGCATTGACCAAAAAATTTGCCACCGACCCTTATTCGCATGCGACTACCTCTACGCGCACCTGCTCCCTCTCGAAACTGCACCTGAGCTTCGTCCCACAATCGCATGTCCGATTTCCAGCCACTCTCCATGTTCCAGCCTGGGTCAAATCACGACTGAAACCCCTCTCTATGACTCAAATCGTCATTGCCTCAAAATGACGCGGTCTCCAAATCTTCATCGAAAACAGATTAAGGCGTAGGAAACCAACCTTACGTAAGCTACCTCATCACTACCCTATAACGACAACACTATCCTTAATAGATGCGAATTCCAATCACGATCAATCTGGGTCGAGCGCATCAATGATATCAACACGTCCTTATCGATCGCGTGCCCTGGCGATGCGATGCTCTCTTCTCTTTGATTTATTGTTTGATTGCAAACTAAAGGGAGAGGATAAAGTGGGTTTGATTTGAGCGACAAATGTAAGAGCTTCGATTTTTCATACGAATGGGCTTCGGCTTTATTTGGGTTTCTTTCTTTTTATTATTTTTGATTTTGGTTTAAAAAATCACGATTGCTAAGAAAAAGAAGACATTTGTACGCAATTGGAAAGGGAGGGGAACACATATTTTTAAGGGGACACATGTTAAATCTGTCTATTTATGTGAATATATATATATATATATATTAAATCTAAATTCAAGTTCAAATCATCTCAAAAATTCAACTCAAAATCTTGTCGCTAGTCATTTATAATGTTAAATCCATATTCCAAACATAACGGAAAAGGTTTCGAGCCTAATTCGATCGTAGGGAGAAGATAGTTTTTTGGATTCAATTATTATATAGAATTTTTGATATAGTATACAGCGCACTTATCTACCGTACGGCCAAATGATCGCTCAAAACACTACGAAAATTGAAATCTGATAATATTACAATATTACGGATCCAATGGAACTGGTTTCGTCAAATTCCAAGACTGTACCTCGAAAGGCTATTTTCAAATATCAATTTAAACAATATATTTTTAAAACTGAACAAGTTACTTTCAAATTCAGTTTTAACACATTTTTTATCTCTAGTATCACTATTATAAATTTTATAAGCTTTCAATTTATTTTTAACAAGCCTGAAATTTTAAATTCAACAATTTTCCCACCTTTCAGTTATTTATTCAATATTTAAATTATTCAGTAAATAATGATATTTGAAATTCAAGTTAGAAACTAACTTTTAAATATTTAAAATCAATTAAATATCCAATTTCAGATGTCCAGAAATTTTGGGTCATCAAAGGAGTTTTCTCCCAAAGTTAAACAAGATTTAAAAATGAGATTTTGGAAATGTTTTCCGTAGTAAAAGATGAAATGATTTGGTATTTCCAAAGCTAAAAAAGAGATTTAATTAACTAAAGGATTTGATAAAAGAGGCTTAATAATCCCATATATACTGAAGAAATAAAAATGGTTTAAAGCTTATGTCTTTGAGGAGATATTTATTTGGACGAAAAGATTTATAAATTGGATGACGTTTAATAATCACCTAAAGACCTGGCATATTTTTATCAATGACTGGTTTAGAGAAACCAGGATCGGATTTGGGTGGTTCCTATTCGAAAATCACTTCAAAACAATATACGTGTTCGAAAGTGAAGACATCTTAAAGACGATATCTTCATAATGTAGGGTTGCTTGCCACTAACCTCTTGGGTGATCCTTTATTATATATATGGTAGCAGTAGCCCTTTCATTCTAAAAATCTTCGATTGGCAAGAACTATTCGCTACTAATCCTATGAGTTATTCCCAAATAGGATTTAGTAGTAGAAGTGCTTCGGTTTGTCCTTCATCTAGACAACATATATAATGTTTGATATTGCATCTCTAAGACCACGTACATTAGTTTTTACAAACGTACATCTGTTTGGTAGTGTAGGAGGTAACCCCTCTTATATTCAACACCCTTCCCTATACTTAACACCCTTCCTTGAGGCATATGAACCCGGGGGTTGTACTTTTTGTGGAATTCAATAGTGTTGTTAGAAATGGAAAAGTGGCATTCTAAGCGAAATTTGCTTTATGGAAGTGTACCTCATGATCCTCACATCCTGGAGATGATACAGGAAATTATATGGTGCGAAGGAAATATTACAATATTACAGACTATCGAATAATCAAGGATAAAAAGGTGTTGCAGCCTTAGAGTTTAAACGAACAGGTGAGTCCCTACACGAAAATCCACGGGATACACTTATTTATAGTAGCATAACAATATGGTATAAAGGCATATGAGTCCCTATATAAGAAGCCACCGGGCACTATTTTTGCTATACGTGGAGTCTGCAAAGGAAGGAAAAGGCCACTAGTTCCCTATCATGTCAGAAATCCAATTCCAATTCGAGCTTTACAATTTTGACTATATTCCCAAAATAGCTGTAATGCCTTGCAAACATTTCAGCTACCCCTTGGTACCATATACTCTGTTCATTATCTAGGTATTGGTACTTATTTTATATACATTTATCTAAACATTATCTTCAAACCAATATCATTAAAGACAATATCAAAATGTTTCAATATAAAGTATTTTTATTATCGTAAGGTAAAAATCCATCCACGTTATAGGTGACGTTGTCTTACGAGTTACCCTTTCTTTTCAAAAAGGTTTCATTTTGGCATCAGTCTGATCCATGAAACCGTCATATATATTTATAATTCAAGTTTCTCACGTTGGATGGCCAAGCCCGATCCAGGTATTCTTAATACTCAGGTCAGATCTAAGTAGTTTTAGAATTAACTGACGACGCTGGGAGTTTCCAAAAGAGCCAGATACCTTCATCAACATTGGACATAGTTTACTTTTCGGCTGTGTTTTTTCAGTATTTGTAAGGACAGGTGTTTATATATACTCTGAGCTTAGATTAGACTCTAATATATGTATTCAAATTTTCCATTATAAAGATTATAGACATTATATATTATTTCATTCGTGTAAGATTATGTTTTGTCTTTATTTTCTTTTATCCTTAACAATAGGTATTTCCGGCACTTGAATGCTCAGCACGCTCTACAGTGGGCGTATTAGTGTCGATTTTCAAGGGTCGAAAATCTCATTCGCTACAATATTTTAATAAATTTATATATCCATTAGTATAAACTTTATTAAAATTGTAAAATTTAAATATATATTAGTAATACAAAAAAATCTATATATGTTCGCAAATTAATATTTTTAAAGCTAAAACATTGTTTTTCATATATTTATAATTTCATAAACACCTTTTTAAATAACATATATATATATATATGTATATAATTATAACTAGTGAATAAGATATTTTAAATTGTTAAAAATTATTTTTAATATTTAACATTGATATAAAATATATATAGCAATTTTGATTAAAATTTAATACAAAGATTTAAGTAATAATTTGGTTAATATAAATAGATGAATGTAATTTAATACCAGGTAAATGGGAGACGACTACTGTTTGTACAAAATTGTTATACGATCCATATAACATGGTGAATATGATATAAAATTTAAACAAGATTTAATATCTTAATGATGTACGCTTTGAACACAGTTGATTCATGATACCTCATATATTCATCTTGAAATGATCTCCATATATTGTGTTGGACAAGGGTACCACTAGATCTATTGTACTGAATGTGCATCGGCCTTGGAAATTTTTTACATTAGAGGGTGATGGGTTTGAGCTGCTTGTAGCCAAGAAAGGGAAAAGGAAGCGGAAAACACAAATAAAAGGATGGGTAGGATTGTTTAAGTAGAGAAAATATGAAGAGACAAGTTCTCAAACTTTTGCCACTTTTACGTTTACCAGTTCTAGATCTACATCTAAAATTTAAACAACAACTCCCTCTATTTCTTTTCTCTAGACCGTCCGCCATATTGGGCTAAGTAGGCCAATGCAAAATAAAACCCATTTTGTAAATAACGTTATTTAAATCATAAAATGCATATTGATATGTACATATATATGTTTTATACACGCACCTAACTAATTACTAATCGCACCTTGGTAGTTACTAATAACACTCATTACATCAAATAAATAAATAAATAAATAATGTTCCACAAATATTAGCTAATTTATAACAATTTAAAATTTAGTTAAATGGTGTGGAATTTTGGAGAATTCACCAAGGGGATCATGCAACACATAGGTGTAAAATTAAGTAAGTGATTAATATCGAAAAATTTGAATGTTAATGTTCACAAATCACCTTAGTTGGTGGTGTGACTGTTTGGCCAACTTTATCGCTTATACATCTTTATCGGTAAAATCCAATTTTACAAGTTAAATAGTACCTTCAAGTGACAAATATTTACACCACTTCTCTTCACCAACACTATGCGTAACGTCCTGCCTTTTTCTACGGTCTAAATCGACGATAAACCACACACGTCAGACTTAAATCATACAAAAGGGCGGAGCGTTATGGGGTTAATAAGAAAAAAGCAGAGAAAGAAAAACACAAAATAGAATCTTACGGCGGAAGGATAAAATATAATAATAAAATATACAGTTCATGAAGCTGTTTTACAAAATATTTAATTATACTTATACAACACATATCAGAGTTATACATACCATAGAATAATAATTAATGCAGCGGAATTAAATGGTGTAGTGGAATAATATAGTAGATAATAGTATTACAAATCTTCGTCTTTGTCCTCAAGAATAAAATCTTCAAACCCTGAAATGCTCGGACTGACCCGAGCGAATTGAAAAGACAAAACACTCGAGTCGGAATTAAAATATCATATGTGAGTTAAATCAACAGAAATAATTATGAGTGCAGTAACTCAAGAGATGCTCGAGATTTACATCTCCTAGGGATCCGTTAAACTATTTACTATGTAGTAATATTTCGCTATTATAATAGTGTCTAATAGTAAAATAAACTTACTTTTAAATAGCGTTAAGGAGTGATCCAATATTCCCCTTAACACAAATAAAGCCAATAGTTTATACAGTACCGTAATACCTCCTGATCGGGAGGCTACTAGAGGATACTCCATAGGTACGACACAAATAGAAACTCGTACAAGGCGCGCTAGGGTAGTTGACATGGCACAACTAGGAAATGCCAGGGTAGATATACCAATTACGCTTCCGGGTCGGTGGTAACGCATAGTCGCAGCTACCGCTCACCTCGAGCCACACCCCCAAATCAGAGAAATCAAAAGTGGCCACCGAATAAATCCAAAGTCAGAGTAGAATATCGAAGGGATGTGTCTGATAAAAGGGGCTACCTTCGTAACCCATCGATCGCATCTGTTTTAGCCACCTTATGCCAACTCTCGGGAGTCGGGTCCACGAATTTACCTCAAAGGAAACGCCGCCACCATCCTACGTCATTCTGGAATGCCCACCGCGTACATGGTTGTTAAAGTGGTTTTTGGAGTTGTCAGAGAGTATGACAACTTCGGATCCCGGTCTCTTCAACAACCAAACATTATTATAACACCGCGGTCTTTTCAAAATAGTTTATACTTTAAAAAAACCCAGAATAGAATATCCATTTCAAAACCATATAATTACGATATCACTTCCTATTTTAAAAACCAAATCAATATGATATCATGCTCAAATATATCTTTTCTAAAACTATACCACTTTAAAATATATAATATCTCGAAACCATACATTTGAATTATAACTCTTCAAAACATAATACTTCGAAATCCATAGCTTTAAAGCCATAAATTCCAAAACTTAAATGGTTTGGATATTCAAACAGTATATAAAATAAAATTGTTTGAATTTAAAATTACTTTGTAAAGTAAAATAATTTTCACGACTTTATAATTTTATTCTCTTTAAATTAAGTCTAAATCCATAAATTTTAAATTCACTTTCAGTTTTCAATAAACCACTTTGTTTTCAATATATTTCAAACTTTGAGTATTAAACAAATTAGAAACTAAGGTTGGAAATTTCTATTCAACAATTCAATGTCCTATTATTTAGTTTGAACTATTCGCATAATAAATCCATCATCATTTAAATAAAACTCAAATTACCTATAACTAAATATTTCCTTCAATTTATTTATACTAGAAATATTCATTTAATTCATCTTGAATAAAAATTCAGTTATAAATATCATACCTTTTAAAATTTCAAGTTAATAAGTTCTACATCAACTTATGGAGTTTAATTCTTAAATAAGCTCAATTCCAAATAAATTTCCAATTTACCTTCCAATCTTAATTGATTTAAATCATTAAAACTCTCTCTTTATATATATATTATATCTTAAACATGTACTTAACCATATAATATAAAATAATCAAACTCCATTATTCAACTTATTTATTTTATTTAACAAATTTATACATAGCTTAAATTCAATAATTTAACTATATATGTATGTATAAAATAATATTTATATAATATCAAAGATTAACATTTATTTAACTGTATCCTATCCAAACCATAGAAATCATCTTCAAAATATTTATATATAGACCGACAGTGTCTGTATAAAATTTTCTATCCTTAGGTCAAGTAATACAGATATTTATCATTTCAATCCGCAATTTAAAAATAAAATTTTACGGTTATATATCATTTCAAACTGCAATCCCGAATGCAATAAAATGCATAACAACTTGCAGTTTATGATGATATAAATAAACATCCATTCATCCATCATAAAATCATACATCCATTCATCAAAATCTTCATCCAATTCAAACAATACATCAATATATAACGAAAAATAACAACAGGTATCAACTAGCAGTTTATATTCAACAATAATTTGATTAACTGTTTAACTGGTAGTTTATATGCAATAAATAAATAAATAACAATTTAACTGGTAGTTTATATGCAATAAATAAATAAATAACAAATTTAACTGGCAGTTTATATGCAATAAATAAATAAGTAACAATTTAAAAAACTTAATTTAATTTAACTGGTATGATGATTGAAAATATGCCAAACAGTTATAAATTAATTTCTAAATACATCATAAATCAATTTAACAAACATAAAAAAAATTAGAAGTTGTGAGTGGGTTAAAACACTCACCTTTTGAATTTAATTGAACTCAAATCCAATTTAAACCCAAAAATTCAATAGCCTCAGAATCTGTCTAAACCAGCGTCAAAATCTCCAAAAATTAAATACCATCCTAACACAAGAAACCGCGCGTAAATTCGAGGTCGTATGAGAAAGTTATGATTATTGAACGAATTGAAATCAAAATTGGAATAAAGTAAAAAAAATAAAAAAAGCAAACCGAACATTTGCCATGTCATACCTTCTTCCAGGCTCACGTGAAACAACACAAGCCGATCGAACCCAATACCGTGCCTTTTGACCCATCTTTGACCGCCGATCGCCATGCCTATGTCACGAACCATGGCCTCCAACCACCACCATTGAGTTCGGCAACTCCGGTCGACCCTCCTTGGGTCGCGCAGCCTTCGTTGGTTAGCCACCGCGGCCTCCGAAAACTAGGGTTTCGAACCCTAGTTCATCTTTTCCGACCACCATGCTTCGATTCAAGTCAAGCGACCACCACCATCTCGAAGCCCATGACGAGATCTACAATACCCAGTTTTCAATTTTGTCGATTGACGTCGAAATCAAAAATGCCGAATTCGACTTTGACCGTGATTTCTGATCAATCCGGTCACTGTCTCGAAAAACAAATAGCAGACGCAGGTTTGTATCAACGAGATCTTCGATATATATTTTTTTAATATTTTTCTGAGGAGTTTGAAAATTTGAGGTTGATTTTTAAATTGGAATTTGAATTGGATAAATTAGGGTTTACAGCCATTGAGGAAGAGGAGCACAGAAGTTTTTGTACGTATAGAAATGAGAAATAGAGGCAGCTAGGGTTTATAGCAGGATATATATAGGCAAATTGAAATAGAATAGATGGATTGGGTTGAATACACGCGCTAACGACAAAGTAACCCAAAAAGCCCGTTTCGACGCCGGAACGAAATTGGGTCAACCCACATATCAAAATAGATGTTTTAAAATATTTTAAATGCGATGGAAAAACTTTCACGTCCAAATTCCATCGTGTGAAGAAGTTATGACAAAATCAAATTATTTCAAATTGATTTCAATTTATTCCAATTTCATTTATTTCAAGGCGTTTCGAGTCTGTACGATCAAACGACAAGTTCGATCGCTATGAAACTTGAAATCCTACAATAATTCTCCGTTACGGATCCGATGAAACTGGTTTCGTTGAAATCTAACTCAGCGGCCAAAATGGCTATTTTTCCATTAATCAAATAAATTAATAATCAATTAATAAAATCAAAATTTCAATTTAATTTCGATAATTGACAAATTTTCAACATTTTTAACTTCTCACTCATTCACAATGATTTAAACAAATTTAGTTGTCAATTTAGAGTTGATTACCTTAACAACTTCAGTGTTTACCTCAATTTCGATATTAAATTTCAATTTTATTCAATTTAGAAATTATAAAATAAACTCCAAAAATCTATTTATTAAATAAATTAATTATTATTCCATTCATTCCTGTCAAATAGATGGATTAAACCTTAGATTCAAAACCATTACATAGATATTCTCACTCATCTAAATTTCCATTTTAAATATTTAATTCATTTAATTGCAATCAACCCTTTTATCATAAATTAAACTCGAATATATTGATAAAACTTTATTTCCATTCTTTTTATTCACTAATCATCATATTATGAGGAATATTTACGTTATTCCCCATTATTACCTTAATTTATTTTAACGTAACATTTAATTTAGATTTATTGCAATGGTTTCCAATTCAATTGAATGAACTAAATATATATAACTCATAATAATTGTTGTCAAAACTCTTGATCACTCATTTATAAGTTTATTATTTCCACTCCAATATTATAGTTATTTATGGGGTATTGGTTTTTACTCAATCATCATTTATTATATATATATATATATATTAATTAATCAATTCAATATTTAAGTTCGTTTAGATTTATTACCAAGTACACATTTACCTTATTCCAACAAATCGGAATTCCATTCAATTACTATAAACAATCATTTTCCCATTCGCACTTTATTATCAACCCACAATTATTGCAATTCATTATCTTATATGGACTTTATCCAATTACCATTAAATTTACATTCAATTACTATTCAGTGTATATTTATTCATTAATTAATTCGATACTTACGTTTGTTTCCTTCCATTTGATTTATAACCTAGTATAACATTTACATTAATCCCATTTCATTCCATCCATTAATGGGTATTGCATTGAAATTTAACTTATTAGCTTATATCAACATTATTACCATTAATTGCAATTGGATTGCCAATTTGATTCAACACCCTAAATAAATTAAATAACATATATTAATTCAATACTTACATTTGTTTATCTATGTTTCATTTATACAAATTATATTATTCCACACATTGATACAATAATTGCATTTGTTCTTATTATATTCCATCTATAGCTAAGTCGTAATATTTGAATTTTTATTAAATTGGAACGTTCATTCAAGTTCATTAATTATTAACTTGCATTAACACGTTTCCTTACTTTACAATCAAATACTGTTAACAATGTTTTATTACATTAATCAATTTAATACTTTCCTTTATTTTTAATATACAATTTACATCCAGGTATAATCTATTCACTACTTTCATTCATTATAATTCTATTCAAATTAATAATAAATAGGTTTTAATCACCATTTATATATTTTATTTTAGCGTTCATTTCAATATTAATTTATAAAGTTTTTATTTCTACTAAATTTAATTACAAAAATCTCATTAATTTAACCAATTTAAATTGTCGAAAATTACGGGTCGTTACGCTATGTAACATTAGGACCTATGAAATTTGGTTTTGGTCAAAATTCCAATATTTTCATATTCAACTTGGTTAGTTCATAAACGAAGTTATTTGTTCAATAATAACATTTCTTATTAATTATACTTCTCTATGCATTAATTTTGAGTTGACTACAGTTGATCATGATACTAACCTCATAGAACTGAGCAGATGAATTCCCTATTTGATAATGTTTCATTTGAAATGCTTCAACTCAAATTCAACTACAGTCACTCTATGGTTTCCATGCCGTGATTTACAATACTTAATGTGGAGCATCCACACTAGAGCTCAATAGTATTGTTAAGTCGAGAGAACTATGTAATATCATCACTCTACGATTTCATGTTTGCTCAAGTTGTTATAAACTAATAGGAAACTCTCGGATGAGTTACTACATGATTATCCAATAAATTATTATGTAACCACATGGTGCCCCAAGCAACCATGAGTAATTCATTACCTAAAATTTAGAGAGTGTTAATTACTTTGGTTGTAACGACCCGGATATTTAGTCGGTGGATTTTGAACATTTACTTTATTTTAAGTGTTGAATTTGAAATGTAAATGGAATTTTAATATGAAGTTATCGATCAAACAAGTGGAATAAAACTTAAATTTTCAAATATATGGATTTAGCGTAATACGGAAATAGTGAATAATTGAAAATTGAGTTGAATATGAATCGAAACGATTTTTAGTATTGATAAAAATTCTATTTTAATTAGAATTTAGTTAATAAGTATTTATAAATGATATTTCAAGTGATTTCATAAATTTTGGAAATCGTCAATTTAATGTGTTAAAATAGCGATCCGGGGCACAGTATCGGAATTCGACGAAAATAGTTCCATTGGATCCGTAATAGTGTATTATTATCGTATTTCAAATTTTGTAGCATTTGGAGTTACCGTTTGGTCATACGATCTTAAAAAGCTTAGAATAATTTAATCGAATTTAATTTAAATATTCGATTTATAAAGCTATTGTTTGCGCCAAAATTGGTCAGAAACTCCTAATGTAATGAAAGCACCAGTGCTTACACGTGAATCCTTAATATCCAAACACAGATTTCAGATTCAGATGATGTAGAGAGTAAAAATGAAGAAATAACAAAATTACAATAGGGAAAGTAAAAGATGACACAAGGTTTATAGTGGTTTGGTGTTGTAGCCTACATCCACTTTGAATAATTTGTTGTTTATTGATGATTCTCAACTGATTTTCAACAGTACAATCAATAGCACTCAATTACAATGGAGTTTCGGCAGAGTAACACATATGAGCTTCCAAAAGTCCTTTTTCAGTAGGCATAGGGATGTTATTTATAGGAGTGGATCTAGAAATATCTCCCTCAAACCTCAGAATACCACTTCTCACACGTGGATGGGCCCACAATATCGATCTAGGGTGGTTTGGGATCGATCTTGATCGATCCAAGTGCATTTCATAGCGATTCAAAAATGGCCCAACGGAGCTAAGATCGATCATGGACATCCCTGAGCAAATAAGAAAGCTTTTGTGAAAATTTCATAGAGTTTGGACTTGTAGCTTAGGAGTTATGATCGATCCAAGATTGAGTTTGTACATGTTGGCTGGAACCTTCTATCTATCCAGAGCTTCGTGTCCATCATATATACCTCATATCAACGCCTTTCGTATCGATCTGAGTTTCACACTTTGATCCATGCAATGTGCTCCTTTCCCTGGCCGGTTCCTTCGTATCGATTGATACGAACGCGATCGATATGAAATAGCCCATGAGCGCTTGCTTCCCTTCGTATCCATCCCCTTCACCTTTCTTTGTGTCAATCTGATGCCACTCTGGGAAGCACATGTCTTCATATCCATTAAGTTCTTATCCATCCAAGTCTTACTTCCTTCGTATCGATCCAGGCTTCGATCGATATGAAGTGTGTGAGAAATGCGGATTACGGATCTTAAGGCTAGGATTAGCACTAGAGGGGGGTGAATAGTTTTAATAAAGAATTACTAAATATTTTTCGATTTATGTTAATTTATACACCGATGTATGCAATATACAGACACAGATATGATCACAGAAACAAACACAGATGCAGAAATAAAATAAAAGCAGTAAAGGAAAGAACACACTAGATTTTATACAAAAACGTGGCCCAATATTAATTTTAAAGCCCACACACCTTAACAAATTTTGGAAAAGAATTTCAACCGATTAAAACTCCAAATAGTAATTAACAACCAATTTAATCGTCATTTGACGATAATTAATTGTTACAAAACCCCGGCTTGTTACAGACTCCCCTCCTTATAAAAATTGCGTCCCCGCAATTTTCATAATTAAAGGCGTCAATAACAATTACTTTTCTAACATAAACTGGTTAAGTTAGAAAAATAAAGGTCAAGAATACAAACGCCAAAGAAATCTTTTAATTTCATAAAAGAAATTCACAAATTCTCAACAAAATCTAATTATCAAGTAGACAATCAGAAAACAACAAAACTGAATAAAGGCAATTATCAGCAATATTCAATTATCAATTAGATAATTAGAATACAGAAATCACAAAACAGCAATATCTAATTATCAAAAACGATAATCAGAAATCTCAAATCAACAAATATCTAATTATCAAAAACGATAATCAGAAACAACAAATATCTAATTATCAAAAATGATCATCAGATATCTGAATTCAACAAATATCTAATTATCAAAAATGATACTCAGAAATCTCAAATCAATAAATATCTAATTTTCAAAAACGATAATCAGAAACCTCAAATCAACAAATATCTAATTGTCAAAAACGATAATCAGAAACCTCAAATCAACAAATATCTAATTATCAAAAACGATAATCAGAAACATCAAATATCTAATTATCAAAAACGATAATCAGAATCAACAAATATCCGATTATCAAAAACGATAATCAGAATCAACAAATATCCGATTATCAAAAACGATATTCAGAAAACACCAAATATCTAATGATCAAAAACGATAATCAGAAAACACCAAATATCTAATTATCAAAAACGATAATCAGAATCAACAAATATCTAATTATCAAAAACGATAATCAGAATCAACAAATATCTAGTTATCAAAAACAATAATAAAAAACACTGAATATCTAATTATCAACAAAGATAATTAAATCTCATAACAGCAAATATCTAATTATCGATACGATAATTAAATCTCATAACAGCAAATATCTAATTATCGATACGATAATTAAATCTCATAACAGCAAATATCTAATTTCCAGTAGATAATTTGAAACAACATATATCTAGAAATCAATTAAGATACTCTAGAAAATCAACATAAAAGGTTGGATCGATCTCATCAGATGGCGAGTTTTTAGCAACGCCGCATGTGCATCTCAGATGGCCGAAGCCTACCAAGTACTATAAATTTTGGCGCCCATCAGATGACCCGAAGGTCCGTAGAGTGACCCGAAGGTCTAGTACTAGTATTTTACCTGAAGGTTTACAGAGTGGCCCGAAAGCCCAACAAATGACCCGAAGGTCCAGCATATGACTCGAAGGTCTAACATAGTGGCTCGAAAGCACACAAAATCATCAAAATCATCAAACAACAGATATTTCAATTAACGAGTCCGTAATTAATCGAAATAGCAAATGCACATGTCCCATACCATGAGTTTTACTAAATCGTTTAATTCTCTTCATCGTTTCCTTGAAAGTGCAAAATTTTGTATTTTAAATAAATAACATTTTACGTTCTCAAACGGACAAGTCCGGAATTAAGCGAATCAGTAAAAGTAAGGGTTCATAGTCCTCGATTTTGCTGAAACGTTTAAATCGCTTCCTCATTCTTTTGAAAGCGCAAACTGTAGAAATTTTGGAAAACAAATTAATTTTAAAACGATTTAAAAAACCCGTGCTCAAAACAGCAACATCTATAGCAAATCGATAAGGAAATTGCACTTCTCAAAACACCGTAAAAACGATCTCAAAATCAGCATTGTGGGATAACCGCTTGAAAATCCACTTTAAATTTGACGGTTACTGAAGTCAAAGCGAATGAAATTTTCATACGTCAAAATCTCATCAAAATAATTCGCATTAAAATATAGTACCAATGAATTTCCATTCATTTAAAATGTCAACGAAACACCGCGCTTCAAAAACTTAGCACCGATGTAAAAATCCCGTTATAAAAATATCAGCAACAAAATACGTTTAAAACCAAACACCGGTTCAACGTAAAATTAATGCAGTAACGTGCAACTCAAATTTTGTATGCATACTACAAAATGAACAAAGAAATCACTTGAATACATCTTCAATGAAGATAATTCAAAACGGCAAAAATCTCAACAAAATCACATAACAGCAATCGCTTCGGATCCTCAATCGGATTCGAAATTTTCAAAGAAATCAAAATAAATACACCTATGTGAACAACAAATGAAATTTATTTCAATTTCATATTTTGATTTTTAAATTAAAAGAGTTATCAGCTGTAGTCAGCGAAGACAGTCTCACTGTTTCCGCTACGCACTCTGATAGACAAAACACAAATTAACTTTTATTTTTATATAAAGATATTTAAAAATTTGATCATAATTTCAAAACTTTAGTTTTGACTCAAAGTACAGTTAAAACATTGATAAATAGTTGTAACACATGTTCCATCTAAGTTATGTTTTATATTATGTCCATAAACCCCTAGCTCCGATACCAACTGTGACGCCCCACCTCTATGCTCACAATAACAAAGTGTATTAAAGGAAATACTGTCTGTTATTACGAAGAATAAGGCTGGATTGGAGCGGCCATCCGTAGTTAGGCCTTACACTAGTATTGATTATCTCGATAGGAGTGGTATATATTTACTATTTTTATTCATCTCTTTTCATTTACTCCCATCGACATATTCAATTCCAGTATAATACGAACTACGAAGGTTCATAATAGTTTAGGACAAGATATATAATAATAACACAGATCAGCTAAATGTGGAACATGGGTAATAAAAAGTCTCATATATATATATATATAAGTGATGTCAGTTACAATACATTTGATATAGTACATATGATACAACTATAACTGTCGACTCAGGAAGTTACATATACAAGTACATTATTGACAATAATATACATGAATACATATCATCCTATACTATGACAACGACTACTCCAAAAGTTCAAAAGTGACTTCATAGCTCAAGCAGCAACCCAAGCAAGATATCTACAACCTGTAATAACTTGGTCTGACCCGAGTATTAAATTAAAAAGAAAATAATACACGGGCCAGTCTAATTCAAACTCAGTTATTAATGCACGAAAGCAATAATAAATAAATAATCAAATAGACGAAAGTCACAAAATCTCACCTATCCAATCCTTTAATAAAGAAACCGGATAACGGTAAATATAACACGTAACAGTGTTAACAACAAATCGGCAAAATTCAAACTATCAAGGAAGATAAATGAAAGGATTATCAATGAAGATAATTTAGAAAACAACAGAATTGTCTAAACGGCAATTAACGACAAAATCTAATTATTTAACAAATACTTAGAAACTCATAATCTAATTATCAAAAAGGTAATTAGACAACAACAAAATGATCAAATTAAACCAGATCAAAATGCAATTTCAAGATATTGAATTGAACACGAAACAATTCTGGCAAATGAAATCATCAATCTTAACACGAAACCTGATTTGGCTGCAGTACACGCTCGCGTGCACTGCCTTGCCAAAATCAGATGTACACTTAAAGCATATAGTGCAACAGGCTAGAGATTCAAGTGCAAGTCCACTATCAGACATGTAGAATGCAATTAAACAGGCTCAAATGCACAAACACAACATAAACTCTAATGAATAACAAAGAGGCACATAAATGTACAACAGCAAGCCACTGATTCCAGTGTAAAGCACAGTGCAGTATACAAGTCAAAGACAACTGTAGTCCAAAGCAATGCCGAAGTCATAAACATGGACTGATACAAGCAACTGAGCATCAGACCAAACAACATACAATGGATACAGGTTGGCAACACATGAATTGTGCATGCAACCTGAACATCCAAATGTTCATGAAACCCATACAGTGACACTGCATAGCATATAAAGGAATAGCAACAACGCACAAAGGCCAGAGTGTGCATGAATTCAAGGGCAAACTGCAAACAAGAAACTGCAGCTACCACATGAATACAACAGAATGAAGGTGAAAGCACCAAAAATATAACAACACATCTCACAACAGTAGTGAGTCAAGTACAACAACATGAAGGAACCAGACCACAAAGACAATCCAAGTGGTCAGGCGATCCAAAATGAAAGGCAATGCTCAATGCACCAAGGCACAGTACACAAGTGCAACTCACCACAAATATGCACAGGAACAATATATGAACCGAACTACAGACCTGAACAGTGCCAAGAAGCATCAACCAATATTTCAAGAATGAAACAGCATGCACATAAACACGAGTGGCAACTACAACCATGAAATACAAGTGCACTAACAAATGAAGACTGCATGAAAAGAACTCAAGCTTGGTAACATGATACTGCAACTACACATGAGATTCAAATTGAACACAAAATGAAATTCAAGGCCAATAAAAAAACTATAACACAGACATACATATCTGCATACTCAAGTGCAGTCTCAACATAAAAAAAGTCAACATATAATAAGAGAATAACAACAATGCAACAACAATGACAACTTCAAAACCAAGTATAAAGCAGTGTCAAACCAATTCAACACCGTGGTGGCCGAGCATTGAAAATATTACAGGAACTTTAACATTCAAATCAAGGCCAAAGACAAAGTAAACAAAGAACGAAATCAAACAGTTTCACATCAAAGTCAACTGGATCTCAAACTGAAGTTCAAAGTGATGAAGTCAAAATACCAAAGAATTCAAAGCCGAGATCATCAAGAACTCGTAGAACCAAAATTTCCAGAAAATCAAAACCGTATCAACCAAACAAATATGTATATGAACTGGAAAAAGTCAGTAACCATCTCGAACATCCAAACGAAGGTCGAATGGCCGGCATAGCATTGACGAAGACAAACAATTGTACCCAAACAAAAATCAAAGAACTCGAAACATATATAAATTGTTAATTGAATTAGATGTGAGTGAAGCAAAATCACTCACCTTAATCGAAGCGAAGACGAACTCGACCAACATCGAAGAAGCCAAACGCAACTCAAGGAGATGAACGATCGACGAAGCTGCACACAATTATTTGTTCGATCGATCAACAGAGGCGCGACTTCGATATTAATCAGAAGTCCTAATTTCGCAAAGGGAACGAACGAGCATAAAGTAAGCCGCCATTTTTTTATTTCTTTTCGTTTATTTTGGTTTAGGGTTTGTGATGAGAACTGAATAAAGGAACCGGGTATCGGCCTTTGTTAATTATCACCGCATCAACCAAAAACGTGGCCCAATATTAATTTTTAAAGCCCACACCCCTTAACAAATTTTGGAAAAGAATTTCAACTGATTAAAACTCCAAATAGTAATCAACAACAAATTTAATCGTCATTTGACGATAATTAATTGTTACAAAACCCCGAGTTGTTACAAAGGCCAAGATGGTTTTTCTGGTAATCTTTTAACATGAATTTTTATTGCCTGATAATATTTTATTTTACAGGAAAAAATGAGAATAGCAGGTTCAGCAAAATTTATACATAAGATTTAATAATAGAAACTCTTTGTTAGTCAGAGAAACACATATATACAGAAAAGTAGGAAAGAAAAATTATTGATAGTAAAGTAAATCTGGAAATTTTATTAACCCAGTTAAATTTGATAATCAGTGAAGTTTAAAGAATGAGTTAGGATTTTAAAGCTAGGATTTTTAGAAATGTTTTGACTTGGAAAAGTTATTTAAAATTTAGATTTTTGGAAATTTATAATAAAAAAAATGATGATTCATGTAAATGTAGGTGGTTTCACAAGATAAATTTAATTGTTTAAAAACACTTTAAAATTTTAAAGTGAATTACAATTCAAACAAATTTGCTAATTAAATTTATTTAATGGTAATTTATTTTAGATTATTTCCAATATTAATAAACCATGCGATGTTTATACAAGGTTTAAAATCATGGAGAATCAAGTCGTTGTGGATCGTATTGCAAATTAAAAAGCAAAGGTGAGTTAATCTCACTCAGCTGGGTTTTCATTTAAATTTAAATGGTTAAATTTAAATGATTGGTTAAATGGTTGAATTTAATTGATGTGCTATATTATATATTGTAGTATATAGTATATATTGGGTGATTGATTTCCCGCATTATTTAGCGCATGAGACCCTATGCGCCGCATAATAGCGGATAATATTATATAAATCCCATATACCGCGCTATTCCACCTCGAAGTGGAATGGGAATTGTGCTAACGTCTGTGGATGCTAGGAAACAGGTTAGAGGGATCCAACTGGATTCCTCAAAATTATTCACATTGTTTAATATTATGTGTTATGAATATTTGATGTGCTGTGATGAATTTTATTGATAATTGGAATATTGGTTACCATGATTTAATTGGATATTTCGGCACACTGGATTATCAAAATATATTGAATTGGATTTTTTGAAAACAATATAAGAGTAAATTTTGGAAGTGAAATAATTATAGAATAAAAATAAGAATGAATTGGAAAGAAATAAAAGTGATTTTTAAAAACTAAAGTTAAATTGTAAAGTAGAGATTTAAAACAAGTTTTTAAAAAAAAATTAAAATTAATCAGGGATTCAAGTTGGTGAATTTCATTTTTTAACAAATAAAGTTTTTAAATTTAAATTGTTTTAATAACTTGAATGTTAAAGTGCATTTTTAAATTGATTTGAATTTAAAAAATGAATTTGGTTTTAAATTCCTTTAAACTTCCTTTATAAATGAATAATTAATTTATTTAATAAAATAAATAAAAATATATTTAATTACAGGTTGAGACTAATCAAGAGTGATTAATATTATGGTTTAACTGATGTAATTAATTTAGATTAGTATAAATTAAAATGATAAGTGATATATGAGAAATTAATTAATATAAGTAGTTAAGGATTAATGTAATTAATTATAGATAATTTGTGAAGTAAATAAAGATTAATTACTATTTTTGGTTAGGAATAATTAATTTGTGTAATTAATTATAGATAATTACTTAAACGTAATTGAAGGATAATTAATCTAGGGTGATTAATTAAGATGGATAATTAAGAGATGATTAATTTATTGATTTGAAATTAATTAATGTCAAGTGAAGAAATCTAAGTGATTGAGGTTAGTAATTCAATTAGAATTAATTAAATTAATTTGGAAGCGATCAAATTTGCTTACGGATGATTGAATGGTATTGGATGCCTTGAATGGGACTCGATGAGACAGGGGTCGGGTATTAGAAAATACCCGAAACCATTTCGAATTTTTATAGATTGATATATGGAATCAATAGGCTGGAATGAAATAATTTAAGTGAATTGGACTATTAAATCTAAGTTTGGTACTTAGAAAATTGATGTGTGAAATAAGTGATGTCTATAACAATTTGTGAATTTGTAAATTGATACGAGTTACCCCGGGTTTTAAATAAGTTCTATGCATTTGAATTTCATGTTGGATGAGTTTACTCACGTTGGTTTCTAGCCTGACCCGGTGGTTACTTGATGTAATGCTCGGGTCAAACGGAGTATCACAGATTTTCAGGTAAGGACGTTCTGGAGCTCAGGGGGCGAGCTGGATGGCAAGAACGTATGGAGTGTTCTCGTTGTATTTTATTGTTGTATATCTGAGACATGATGATTGTGTATATCCAGTGTCTGTATATATATGTAACTCTAATGTATTATAAATATATTTGACAGATATAGAAGTACTTTGTATAACTGTTATTATTTGTTATTATATTTTATCCGCTGCGTATGTGAGATGTTGGTGTTTCTGTTCTTTGTTTCTTCTATCCCTTTCTTCTTTTTCCTAACTATTCGGAATTTTCGAGATCGAAAATTCCAGGTCGTTACAGTTAGTCATGCCTTTCGAACTAACCAACGCTCCCACGTACTTCGTAGAATTAATGACCCGTGTGTTCGAGAGATATTGAATAAATTTGTCCTTATATTTATTGATGATATCCTAATGCACTTCAAAACTAAAGAGGAAAATGCTGAACATCTCAGAATTGTTTTGGAGATATTGAGAAGGAACATCCTATTAGCCAAATTTTCTAAATGCCACTTTTGGGTCAAAGAAGTCGGATTTCTCGGCTATATTGTTAGTGAATAAGGAATTTCTGTTGATCCAAGCAAGATTTCCGCTATTCTAGACTGGAAGCCACCCACAACTTCGAAAGAAGTTCGAAGTTTTCTGGGTTTAGCAGGATATTACCGGAAGTTTGTTCAGGACTTTTCTAAGATAGCTCGCCCGTTGACTATGCTAACAATGAAAAATGCAAAATTTAAATAGAATCCAAAGTGTGATGAAGCTTTTCAGGAGTTAAAAAAGAGATTGAATATTGCTCCTGTTCTCGCTATTATCAACGAGAACCAAGGCTTATCTGTCTATACTGACGCTTGTGGTGATGGTGTAGGTGCGGTGCTAATGCAAAATGGAAAGGTAAATGTCTACACGAGTAGACAATTATGTCTGCATGAGAGAAACTACCCAACACACGATTTGGGGCTCTTAGCTGTTATTTTCGCCTTAAAAATTTGGTGATATTATCTTATAGGTGAGAATTTCCTTCGGCTTTTTTAAAAGAAAATTTTAAAGTTCAACTTAACTTAATATATACTTAATAAATCCTTCTTGTTTAGGTGAAAATTTTGAATTATTCACCGACCATAAATCTTTGAAGTATCTCTTCACTTGGAAAGATTTTAATCTGCAACAACAACGTTGGTTGGAATTTCTGCCATCCTATGACCTAGATATTCTGTATACGCCTGGAAAAGGCAATGTAGTTGCAGATGCTTTGAGTAGAAAACATGCTATGCTCGCTCATCTTATTATCGCTCCTATTCTTCTTAAAAAGATTGCAAGACAGTAGACAGAAGAGAAGTTTCTTCGAGAGATGTATAGGAGAATTTGTCGTGGTGAAAATACCAGTTCTGAAGTTGATAATAAAGGAGTTATAAGATTGAAAGGCAGGATCTGTGTCCCTGACATTCTGGATCTGAAATGTGAAGTTTTGGATGAGTGTCACAAGTCTAAACTTTATATCCATCCAGGAGTTAATAAAATATATCGTGATATCAAGAGAACTTTCTGGTGGAAGACAATGAAAAGGGACATATCTATATATGTGAGTCGTTGTACTACCTATCAACAAATTAAAAGTGATCAAAATAAAATGGCGGGTTTATGTCAGCCTTTGGAAGTATCGAAGTGGAAATGAGATCAAGTATCGATGGATTTCATCGATGGGTTGCCGCGAACTAAGAAAGGAAATGAAGCAATTTGGGTTATAGTTGACCGTTTGACCAAAACTGCTCACTTCATTCTAGTAAAATCCACCCGGATAAGTTTGGCAGAATTATATATAAAAGAGATTATTCGTCGCCACGGTATACCCAGCAGTATAGTGAGTGATCATGATCCGATCTACACTAGTAGATTTTGAGAGGCATTTCAAGCTAGGAAAGATTTTTCACTCGATTTTCGACGGCGAACCTGGATATGGATTTTTGATTAGTTCTGGATATTCTCTATCATAGCTAGGATATGAAAGGAGAATGACGATTTCTAATCAAGAAACCCGATCTGTGTCCGCACTAGGAAGTCGGGTAGACGATACTAGTTCGGAAGTGAAATTGTGTGATCGAGTGAGCGATCAGATTGGTATAGCGTACGGATGATAAGTGTACATTGTATGGATTTGAATGAAATTGATATTGCAAATTTGCGAATAAGAAATGTGAAATGATTTCTTTTGAAATGAAAGTATATTTTGTGAAATAAAGTTGGATATTTTTATGATGATAAGTAAGATGGAAACAACTTGATAAAAAATTTATATATATATAAAGGATCTTATGAGGATTTTGGAAAAAGGTTTTGGGAACCTTTGGATTTGGAAAGGCTTTTGATTTTTGGGTAAAATCAATATTGGAATTTGGAAAGCCTAGTTTGAGAATTATCGATTTTGAGAAAAGGAGATTTATATGAGATTCATACTAAGTGTATGATTTGGTAGATACCATATGTGTATAGTATAAAGTTGTAACAACCCGCATATTTATCGATTTTTTTATATTTAAATATTTTATTTAAATATTTTATCGATACTCGGAATTTAGTCCGAAAAGTTACTTTTTGCATACGGTCGAATTAGGACTCGGGACCACTCCCACTGAGTTTAAAATGCCGTTTGCGACCTTTTTGAGTATAAGCTTCGATATGTTTGGAGTAAGTTGATTTTTGCTACGTTTTCACTTTGGGTTTGGGTTGGGTTCAGCCCTATGTTTAACTTATACTCAAATTTGAGCCACTCCTCCCCATTCACCCTCACTTTCTCCTCTTTTCAGTTCTAAAGCATTAATGGTGGGAGAGATGGGAAATTAAAACTCCAAACCCTAGTTTTCTTTTGCAAATCAAGCTCTAGCTCCAAACTAATAGAAGAACCCATTGGTAAGCTTCTCTTCTTCTTGTCCAACTCATTCTCTTATCAATTTCAGAAATTCCTAAACCTAACTTTGGGAATGTTCTTCTTTTAAAGCCTAGAATCAAGCTTCTTGAGTTGAATTTGAAGAGTGGTTGATTCTCTTTTGCTTTCAAGCTTCTTCTTCAATCGTTTGGGTTCAAAGGTGAGATTTTTATCTCACATCTATGATTATAATTATCTTCGAATGTTAGGTATGAATTCCTAACACCTACTCGTGTGCATTAGCTTTTGGTGTGGATTGATTTGGTGAATATTCTAATTTTTGGTGTTTTGGGTTCAATTCTTTAAAAATCATGGCTTTGATGTTCAAATGTGTTTTTGGTGATGCAACGAGGAGCGCATAGGGCCGGGTAGTCGATTGGCATAAATCTTAGTGCCGATGCTCGAGTGGTTGCAAATTGGTCGTGATTGGCCATTGTATTCGATGGGCTAGGAAGGGACTGGGAACAGATTCGACCGACCGAGCCCTGTGGCCGGTCGAACGACCTGCTTCCGGAGTGCATAAGCACTCCTCTGTCTCAGGTTCGATCGGCCAACTATAGGGCTCGGTCGACCGACCTGCTTCGCGAGAAAATTTCTAAAACAGGGTCCGGTCGACCGAGCTCTGTAGCCGGCCGACCGACCTTATGCAATTTTGCCTATTTCACCTAGTTGCTTGAATTTCCAACTTTAATCGATTCGTGTTGTTTCCTATTTGTTGTTATCATTTATTATGACTTTGATGACTCCTTCTTAGGGATTTTTGAATATCCATTTCGATGGATTCTTTATCGGTTTCGTTGGATTTTTATTCACATCTTCGTATGTGAATTTTAGTGATTGATTGTTCCTACAATCTTCTTCGTGATTTGTCACTTTAAAAATATAAAGGTTTCTATACTAGTGGTAAATATCAAAACTCTTTCTTCACATGATTTCAACACTATTTTATTACAAAGCTCGTTTCTTAAACCGTTTTCCAATCTATTAGTATATACAAACGTTTACCTCACTCGTATGAGAAATCTAATTAAACGACTTAGTAAAACGAGTGGTATGAAACGCTTGCGTTTACTTCGTCGGTTAATTCTTGGACTTGTGCGATTGAATCTCTTGTGACAATTTTATAGTGGAGATCTACAATTTGTTCGTAAATATTTAAGTCAAGCTAGTGGTTATGGGACATGAAGCTAAACTGATATATTTACTAGCTTAGTGTAATTGACACTTCTCGTTGATCATGACGATCATCTTTGTGATTTAGACTAGCAATGTGCGATGTCTCTTTGTCTGCGAGGGAGACAAAACCCCGTTTTGTGGAGTTTCGACTCAAATTGGTGGGGTAGCAACCCATGGTCTTCGGGCCGTTTGTGGAGCTTCGGCTCAATTTGTGATGGTTAGCAACCATGGTATTAGCGTTCCGTTTGTGATACACGTGTTGGTGAGCTTTACGCTCCCGTTTGTGATAGGCATCCCCCCTTTTTGTGATTTCTGGATTTCTTGAGACGATTTCTAGAATTTGTGAATTTTCGTGATTTCCATTGATAAGTTTTATCAATATTTGTGTATTGGCGAATTTGTGTGTCATTGACTTTTGTGATTGACATTGATATAATCGTCAATATTTATGGTTTGGTGAACGAAATAAGGAGTATGACATTTCTTCGATTCTTGTGTAGATTTTGTGATATTGATTAATCTCTTTTTGATTTTCAATTACTTATATCACATCTTGGCATTGTGATTATTATGCGTTTAGTCATATCTCTTACTCTATATCATTTCATCTGATATTTATAGTTGGACTGATCCGTTTATTATTTTCTTATTAAATAATACTCGGGTCAGACCGAGATGTTACAGGTGCTTCTGCTTGACTTCTCACTTGGGATTGATTCCCCTGACTTTTGGCTAACTACTTATATTAGTAGTTTTTTGTTGTATACACTTGAGATATAGACTCATAGTTGTATTCTTTTGTATAGCACGTGTTGCTATTCTTCTGTATTATTGTGGATCTTTTTGACCACTACTCTGATATACACTTTCATGTGTTAGTTATATATTCATATCTTCTTCCGCCTTTGTGATATGAATTGTCTGTGACTGATTTATGTTATGTTTATTTCTATATTTGTTTCCGAAGATATTATAGCCACTGTGTAGTAGCTTTGAGTTTGTGTCGGTAGGTCGGAATTCCCTCTTGATAAAGAAATGCATGTTATACTATCCGACATATCGATGCTCGCGCAAAGCAATTACACGGATGGTCTCTCCTCAACAGCCTTATTCTCTGTGCTAGTTGACAGCATTCACCGTAATATTCTTGGCTAGCGTGGGTATAGAGGTGGGGCGTCATAGCTTGGTATCAGAGCCAAACTTCGGAACAGTACGAAATATTGTAACAAGGATCATCGTCCTATGTCTTTCTTAGGAGTCGTGCTTTAGGATTTTATTCGAGTCTTCGTACCGATTCATCCTATTTTCTTTACGATTCCTTGTTTTATCTATCAAGATTGCTTGATATTTATTTTTAGAATAACTTTTTCCTCTTCTTTCTTTCTTTCTTAAAGAAGAAGAATGGTTAGGTCTAACCGACCCAGTGCGGGTCAATCTAGTGCTACTCCCCAAGATGGAGTATTCATGTCTGCTCAGCAGCTTTTAGATCTTGTCAAGAATCAAGAGTTTATCTATGCTTTGAGTAAGAACCTTGAAATGGTTCTACCTTTGAAACTTGAAGTTTCTTTCAGTCAACTTGTGGATGTTACTCTTCTTCATGGAGAGGTTGGTAAAGGAAGTGTTTGTGATATTGGGACTTGAGGCATATTAAGTTCAAGAGCCTTAATCCCAATAAGAGAGTAAAGCAAACTACTTCTGTAGCAAAGACTCCAATCCCTAATCGTGGAGGATGCTATAATTGTAATTCTGAGGACCACTATGCAAAGGAGTGTCCGGAGCCACTCTTTTGTCGCTATTGCAAAAATACAGGTCATCATATTTCTGTATGCCCCATACTTCAAAGCAAGAGGAGGGTGGAACAAGAAACTTCGGTAGCCAAGACTCCTACCCCAAGTCGTAAACAATGCTACAATTGTGGTTCCACAGACCATTATGTAATTAAGTGCCCGAAACCCCTCTATTGCCGCTATTGCAAATGCTCGGGTCATTACTTATCTACATGTCCCAAACTCCCTTGCAAGAGGGAGGAAAGTTGAAAGTCGTGGAAGCCCCTTGTGACACTTCTCTTGGTCAAGGTATTTTACATTCAATCCTTGATGCTATTGTTTTATTTCGCGATCTTTCTATTTGAGTTCTTTTTTGATATGGGTTCATCTCATTATTTTTATATCAAAAGAACTTGTCGATTCTTTTTCTTTGAATATTTTGGGCTTGATGTCTTCTTTGGGAATTGTGAATCCGGATGGTGGATCCGCACACTCAACTTACTTTCTATTGATGTCGAAATTATTTTATGTGATTTTTCTTTCCGAGCCGATATTTTTACTTTGGCTTCGGAATCGATTTGTGTGAAAGGATTGGCTTAATCATTATGAAGCCATATACTTTGTCCCTAGTGGACGACTTATCTTCGACATTCTTAATCTGCTAAGAAGATTTCTATTTCTCGTTTGTGATTTCGATTCCAACTTGATGACATCGTTTTATTCTTTAAGCCCGCATGATGAGGAAAATGTTGTTTCTCTCATTCATGTAGTTTGAGAATTTTCCGGTAATTTTGAGTTTGTCTTAGGATCATCACCTAAGCAATATCTTGTGTGGTGTTAAGGTCTTTTCTGGTCGACCTTGCCACCGGTTTTCATTAGTTACGATTTGCGGAGGTTAGCATTCCCCTTACCGCATTCCGCACTCGTTATGATTCTTGCGAATGACTTATTATGTCATTCAGTTTGTCCAGCTTATTTCATCCATTTTATAAATCGAGTATTCTATGAATATTTCTATGAGACCATTCTTGTATTTATTGGTTTTGGATGAAAATAACAATTTAAAAATTTTACAAATCTTTTTCATAAGATTTATTTATAAGTATAGGTGATTTTGTGATTGTATTGCCCATTTAGTGTTTTAAGAATTCTAGTCGATGCGCTTGATCAACGTTATCGATAGGAATTTCCTGAACGCTTTGATGAGACAGTTAGACACAATAAATTGACTTGTAAAAATGTAAATTTTTATAGAAAGATTATTACATAAAGATAAATGTAATTTTGAAAGTTTTAACTTTTCAGGAAAGAGGATTATTTAAAAGAAATTCTTTCTTTTCGATACTCTTATTCTTGTGATTCCCGAAGGGAACCAAGACTTTATCTTTTGTACCAATGCTAATCGTATTGGTTTGGATGATGTTCTCTTGCAAAAGATAACGTGCTATCACTTGTGCTTCTAAATCATTAAAAGCCGATTGAGACTAGGTATGCCACTCATGATCTAGTGCTCGTGCCTATTGTTTTCGTTTTTAGAATTCGGCATCATCATTTTTGGGGGAGAAATTTGTTCTCCTCCTCGATCATAAATCTTTGGAATATTTATTTTCTCATAAGGAACTTCATGTCGACTCGAGTCCTGGCACCTTATGATCTTGATATTCTTTCTACCCCCGGTAAGGGTAATCGTGTCGCCGATGCTCTTAGCCGTAAACAACAAGCTGTTGTTTCTATGATGATATCCGAATGGAATGACCTCGAGATATTATCCACTTGTGAGATTCGAGACCGCGTAACCGATTTATGCTCATCATTTATTTTATGTAGACTTGAGGCTCATCCTTCTCTTTTAGACCGCATTTTTGAAGCTCAGGGGCTAGATCTCGAATTGGCTCTTGTTGGCCAAAATTTAAGGATAAAATTGATATAGAAGGTTTGAAAGACTTTGATATTGATTCTCGTGGAGGCATTCGGAAATTTGGTATGCCTTATCGTGCCAAATGTGACGACCCGGAATTTTCTAGCAATATCAATTTAATAATCTGCATTAAATATTAAATTGATTTGATATATCTTTTTAAATTAAATCTGAATTGATACTTTTCTTTAAATAAATATTCAATTGGTAAATTTTATCTGTTAGAAATTAATTGTTTGTTTTCTATTTATATATGTATATATTTGTATACATTGTAAATAGAGGAATTTGTTTTAAAATTTAACTAATAAATTTTGTTTTAAATCCTAATATATATTTTAGTGAATTAGAAATTATGTTTTATTTAATATAAACTTTTTAAAGGCTAAATAAATCAATATAGAGTTTTAAATATATAAGTAAATGTTTAAATAGTTCAAGACTCATTTTAACTTAAGTTTAAATTTAATTTATTAACAAAAGATTTGTTTACTTTTCTTTTAGTATAGTTTGATTTAAAATATGAATTTAAAATATATATGAGTTTTAAATATATTTTTGTCAATAAATACATTAACATACATAATAAAATATGTAGTTATAATAAAAAGATAATCTATTCTATCTATCTTTTCAAAGTGATCAATAGTTTATAAAATAAATAAAATTAAAATATGCATATAGAAATATAAGTAAGTACATAAGTTAAATCATAATAGCATAATAACTATAAAGTCAAATTAGTTTACAAACATACGAATAAAATATACATAAAGCTATAAATTAGAAGATAACATACTGTATATAATAAGTTAAATAAGTAATAAATCTTATGGGATAAATTTATATAACATTCACAAACATTTACAATTTACAATAACAAGTCACATACACTTCAAAATGTAATAACTAGTCAACATTTAAAACTAGAAACAAAATCAATTTTTTTTAAGTTTGTAAGCTAACATAAAAACTGAACTGCAGTATATAAATATATGTATATGTTTAAAAGTATTGAGTAACAATAATGTGTGCAGGTTAAACTAGATTGCTATGTTTTATTTTAGTTGTTGAAACATAATAATATTTAGAAATAAATGACAATAAAGTGGGCAGGCCTACTTGAACAAAGCAAATGACAGTAATAAGAATACACATGTCTTACAAACAAAATGGAAAGATATAAAAATATCTATTTGTGCAGGCCAAATAAATACACAACTGTGTATATGTGTGAAGCTTGCTAGAGAAGATAGTATTAAATATCTTTAAGCTAACAAACAAAACTAATTAATGTAAAAATCTTTTTAGTACATTAAGTATTCTTTTCAGCCTCCAACCTAAAATATCTCTCTGGTGTAAATCTGTACAATACAAGATTGTATGCAATATTGTCACAATTTCTTGAAACATAATTATAACCCTGCCTCTTTTCCTTTTCTATATGTTAGCTTCATATCAGTTCGAACTAAGGAAAAACTAAAGTAAACTTCATTTCAAACTAAAACATGAAAGTAAAACTATTTCATACTTAAACAAAATTCAAGAAGCAAAGTAGAATGAAGTCACAGTAGATTCAAGCCTGAAATTTCATGCCTGCTTCAATTAAGTGCCTCTGTTCTTCCATATATCGGTGAGTAACACTTTCATAACTTTCTTAGGATTTAAATCTGTTGCAAGCTAAATTTTTGGATGCTTAACATGATTGTGTGCATCTATACATATTCCTTTCTCTGGCAAGCTGTAAAATAAGTTACTACAGACTGAGTTCTCTGGAAGTAACATTTTTCTTATTTGTTTTATTCAACATAACTTAAGTTAGAATGGTAGTATGTGTTTTCTGTGATGATATATAACGTAAGCATACAAGTATATATTGCAGTGAATCACTTGAATGTAGACATATACATATACTGTGCATTACTGTAAAATTTAGAAACTCTGTTCCATTTTTCAGGGTCAAACTTTGTTCAAAAAAATTTATTTGATCTTGTTTTAATACATGTTAAACCTTAAGCCTTGAATGAAATGTATTTGTTACACTATAAATTTGTGTTTAAAATTTTGTTTTAAGGAATTAAACCTGTGTGTCACTGGGAGGAGCTAAAACACAGAACCATCTTCAAATATGTAAAAATTCAAGTTTAATGAATTACAAATTCATGAATATAAACTGAATTCATATACAAAATTTTGATTTTTAAATTGAATATGGGGATTTTTAGTGGAGGGGGTGAGGTGCAGTTCAAGCTCTTCTCTTTTAGGCATTTAAGGTTGCCGTGGATGATCAAATAGATCTGGGGAGTCGAGCTTGGGTCTGTGGGTAGGGGAGGTTGCCATTGAGTCGGGAAAAATAGGGGGTGGCGGCGCAAGTGGAGGGGGAAGCATCGGTATGAGATTCAAGTTTTTAAACCTAAATTTAACTGTGCTTGAAATTTCTAGCACCGCGGCTAGCACAGGCGACCGAGTGTCGCGTGTTTTTGCAGGGAGGTAGGGGAGAGATGGTCGATGTGATGACCGGAGTTTGGTGGCCTCCGGTGGTGGAACCACCGCGTGCGTGGCGGTGACAGGTTGGGAGGGAAGGGGATGAAGTATTTTCCAGGTTTGTTTCTCGTCTCAATTTCGCGCGTGTGCCTGTGAATCTCGAAGCTGTGCTGTTGTTTCCTCGGGGGAAACTCGTGGGTTACTCGAAGTAACAAGTGAGGGGGGTCGGCTTTTTGGTATTCAGGTTTTTAAACTGTAGCTGTTTTTTTTACAGTTTTGAACACTTGGTTTTAAAATGTAATCAAGGTTGAAACTAGCTCTAACTCAAGTTTAAATAGTGAATATAAGTTAGTTTGAAAGAGAGTTAGAAATAATAAGGTTTTTAAAATTTAAATTATTTGAATAATTTAAATGTGTTTAAAAATTTAAGTATTTTCAAAACTAGAATTAAGTTCAAATGAAATTTAAACTGTTAAGGAAAATTGAATCAAGTTAACTCGAAAATTGAGATCATGACTTGGACTTGAATTCTAGATTTGAAAATAAATTAAAGTTTTATAATTTAAATTTATTCAAATAAGTTTAAGTTCAATTGAACATGTAAGTTTACAAAGAGTTTTGAAAAAAAAAAATTTGTTTTTAAAACTTTATTGATGATAAATTGGTTTTTAACGAGAAAGTAAATCGAGATAAATGTTTTAAACATATTGGAATTGAAAACATAATCAATTATAAGAACAATTTACTTTAATTCATGAAGTTTTGGAATTTTATATGCATTACTCTTAAGTTGATTAAGTAAGCTAGTAATTATAGTGTAAAAGTAGTAGTAGTTAAAGTTAATTAATGAATTAATTAATAATATGTGATTTAGAACTATAGATTAGATTTTAAAATTAATAATGGTTAATTAACTTATAATTAATAATAATTAATATAAGTTGATTATGTTTGAAGGAAATAATTAGATAATTATTAATGAAGTTCATTAACCAGATTATGTTATAATTAATTAATATGATTGATTTTTAATAAATTAATTAGATTAATTAATTCAATAGTTTAAATGAAATTATTTATTGAGAAGTAATTAAGAAATGAATTACTTATTAATTGTGTACATTGATTTAATTTGAGTTAATTAATTTAGTTTAATTAACTGATATTTTGGAATTGAATTAGAGAAGTAATTGAAGGATAATTACGGGATGTAATGAATTGGGTGATGTTGTTAATAGGAGTAATTGGAATATAATTACTTAAAATTAATCAGGGGATTAATTAAGAGTGTTATTGAGAAGTAATTAATTATGAATAATTAATTAATGTTTGTTATTAATCAAGAGGATTAATATTTGTAATCTGAAAATTTGTATTCTTAATATAAATTAACAAATGAAGATGTAATTAGAAATCATTAATTAATGATGGGATTGGAGATTTGATTTATTTGAGAATAATAAATCAACAAGATAATTAAACTGTGATAAATCTATATAAATAATTAATGGATCTATTCAAGATTAATTTCTGTAAATGAATTAAGGAAAACTATTGGAATGCAGTAAAGGATATTTAAATCAAAGATGATTAATTTGAATATATAAGAAATTGATAATAAGATTTAAATCAAGTTAATTGATTGATTTTAGAAATTAATTAATGATTTGGTAGGTGTAATTACTTAGTGTAATTTATGGAGCATAATTACTCAGAATAGTAATTGGACGATAATTACTTGATGAAATTCATACAAGATGATTTGTAAGTGAAGTAATTTGTGTAATTTCTTTTGTAAATAAATCAAAGGATTAATTTATGGGAATTAATTAATCATGGAATGATTAATTTATTAATAAGTAATTAAGGGTAAATAATTACTGGTTTGTTATTAATCAAGGGGTGATTAATAATTGTGTTTAAGTAAAGATTAATCACTTAATTATTTTAAATAAGTAATTTAATATAAATTGAAGATCATTAATAATATAATTAATGATGTAAGAAGAATTGTTTAATTAAGGAATAATTAATAGGGAAGTAATAAAACGTTAATCTATTATGAATGATTTAGGATAATTCATGTGAGAAATTAATTAAAAACTAAATTATTTCTTGTAATTAGAGAATGATTAATTAAATTGATTTATAATCAATTATTGATTATGAGAGCAGGATTTGTGGAATGAGAAATTAATTTAATTTATATTAAATTAATTAAAAATAGAAGTAGTTAATTTAATTCATTTTAAATTAATTATAGATTGATTCATAAATCATGCTTATGGATGATATTGATATTTCGTTGATTGATTGTGATCTCAGATGTGGATGAATAATATCTATGTGATATGGATGTATATTTTAAGTATGATAATGTTTAATTATCTGTTTGAATGATGATTTTAATTATCTGTTTATTATGATGATGTGATTATCTGTTATGAGATGTGAATTATCTATCTGTGTATATTGATGATATTGAATTCACTGTTAAGACTAAATAGACAACTTGGCCCTAAAAGACACGTTTTGGATTTCGATGAGACCGGGATCGGTTTTCCGCATTAGGAATATCCGAAAACCACATCGTTTCCAAATTAACGATAGGTCGTAAATCTGAAGTGAAGATGAAGGTTCAGAATGCAACGGTTATCGTCGTTAACTCTGAGGGTGATTCCAAAATGAGTGTGACGAGATAATGCCTTCGGTTTCGTTCGAACCCGGAACGAACTTGTATGGATTGAATGCTTTCAACACATCGTCAGGCGGACGATGAGCATTCTAAGAAATATGTCCGATAAAGGTAATCGTAACCTCAAGCCTCATCAACCGGGAATGGCTAAAACAGGGGAGGTGCAGCAAGGTTAGGTGGGTCATGCCCAAGCAGGACAAGGATATTCCCCTGTCTAGATGTCCCTTTTTATTCGGCTTAGTGGGCGGTTGGTCTGCGGCCAACTGCGGGGTTTATCTTGTTCGGGACTGTTCAGTAAGGAATGGTTCCGGCCTTGTGTTGCAGGGGATGAAGGGAGTAATCCTCGGTGCGTTGATCTAGGCCACGTACTGTGACGGGCGGTACCCCAGTAGCCCTGCCATTGTATGGAATCCACAATCCAATAAGTGCCTACGGTTTTGATTGTATTACCCACTTTTGTGGCTAGTAGCTGGAATTTAATCATGTAACAATTTCGGCTATTTTCTATTTACTTGAAAACCCTAGACCTATTATAATATCACTGGATTTCCTATCAATTGTTTTGGTTAGCGTAAGGTAAAAACTTTTCCATGTTTATGTGTGGGAAGTCTTACGTGATACCTTTTGTTTTTAAAGGATTTTTCAAAATTAAGCAACTTTAACCTGTTACTCATACCAGACCCATGTCTGACCCGAAGTTTATTTTGTTTTTCATAAACTCTCGGGTACCCAAATTTTTACGGGTAGCCAAGGGATTCAGGTTTAGCTTTGACGAATTCTGAAGGAGCAATGGAGCAGGAGGCTTCAGCGTTATAGATATATATATATAATTTCCGCTGTGTTGGTATCTCTGAGTCATGTTGTTTGAGTTGTATTGAATTGAGTTGTATTAACTAGACAGGTGTTTATAACTGTCTAGTATGTGATGTATTATCTGTATAGCTCTGATTGATGTATATATTATGTAAATACTTATGTAATAAATATATTTTATTCATTCCGCTGTGAGATTCTGATGTTGTTGTTCTTTCTTCTCTATCTTTTCTATTTTCTCACCCTTTTCTTTCTTATTAACGATACTTCTTCCTGGGAGTAGGAAGTGGGGTCGTTACACCAAATATTAGTGATCTTCGAGAAGACATTTTAGAAGATCCCCATCGTTCTAAATTTACCATTCGTCCCGGTAGTAGTAAAAGGTACGCGGATATGAAGCGACTATATTATTGGGAGGGAATGAAACTTGACATCACTAACTTCGTTAAGTGTTATGTGACTTTCCAACTCGTTAAGGCCCGGTGGGTTATTGCAACCTTTAGAAATTCCAATTTGGAAGTGGGATCAAATTTCTATGGATTTTATAGACGGCCTTCCCCGTTCTTGTTCGGGTCATGATAGCTTATGGGTTATAGTTGATAGGCTTACTAAATCCGGCTATTTTTTTCCCATTCGGTCCAATCGGACCGTATCTCTTTTGGCCAAACTTTTTATTGAAGAAATTGTTAAATTGCATGGAGTTCCTACTTCTATTGTTAGTGACCGTGATCCATTGTTTACTAGTGGATTTTGGAAGAGTCTTCAAAAAGCTTTAGGAACGAAGCTTAATTTTAGCACCGCTTATCACCCCCAGTCCGATGGACAAACCGAGCGTGTGAGTCAAACTCTTGAAGATCTTCTTCGTGCTTGTGTGCTCGATTTTGGTGGAAGTTGGGAAGATCATATTTCACTTGTTGAGTTTTCCTATAATAATAGCTTCCAGTCTAGTATTGGTATGGCACCTTTTGAGGCACTCTATGGAAGGCCATGCCGATCTCCTTCTTGTTGGCTTGAGGCCGGTGAGAAGCTGGTTTCAGGTCCAGATTTTATTCGTGATTCCACAGAGAAGATTGAACTTATTCGACATAGGATGAAAGAAGCCCAGAGTAGACAAAAATCCTATGCCGATAACCGGAGGAGGAAGTTAGAATTTTCTGTGGGAGACCTTGTTTTCATTCGTGTTTCACCTATAAAGGGTGTTGTACGTTTCAGTCAATCGGGGAAGTTAGCGCCTCGATATATTGGGCCATTTCCTATCACTGAACGTATTGGTTCCATGGCTTATCGCCTTGCATTACCAGCTCAATTTTCTGCTATCCATGATGTGTTTCACGTTTCTCAACTTCGGAAATGTCTTCGAGATTCTGATTCTATTCTTGAGCCCGGTGTTGTGGAAGAGATTGAAGTTTCGCCTAATTTAACTTATGAGCAACATCCTATTCGTATCATTGCTTCGGAAGTCAAACGACTTCGAAATAAAGATGTTCCGCTTGTGAAAGTTCAATGGTCTTCAAATCCTAAGGATTGTTCTTGGGAGTCTAGAGAGTTCATCGAGCGAACACGTCCGGACTTACTTTCTCGTGCTCTTTGAGGTGAACCTTTTATTTCAATTTTTTTTGTGTGTTAGATATGCTTTTATGGTTGTTACTTTATATTTTCTTCTTAAATATTGCAAGGATGCAATTTCTTTAAGGAGGGGAGTCTGTAACAATCCACATATTTATCGATTTTTTATATTTAAATATTTTATTTAAATATTTTATCGATACTCGGAATTTAGTCCGAAAAGTTACTTTTTGCATACGTTTGAATTGGAATCGGGACCACTCCCATTGAGTTTAAAATGTCGTTTGCGACCTTTTTGAGTATAAGCATCGATATGTTTGAAGTTGATTTTTGCTACTTTTTCACTTTGGGTTTGGGTTCGGCCCTATGTTTAACTTATACTCAAATCTGAGCCACTCCTCCTCATTCACCCTCACTTTCTCCTCTTTTCAGTTCTAAAGAATCAATGGTGAGAGAGATGGGAATTTAAAACTCCAAAACCCTAGTTTTCTTTTGCAAATCAATCTCTAGCTCCAAACTAATAGAAGAACCCATTGGTAAGCTTCTCTTCTTCTTCTCCAACTCATTCTCTTATCAATTTCAGAAATTCCTAAACCTAACTTTGGGAATATTCTTCTTTTAAAGCCTAGAATCAAGCTTCTTGAGTTGAATTTGAAGAGTGGTTGATTCTCCTTTGCTTTCAAGCTTCTTCTTCAATCGTTTGGGTTCAAAGGTGAGATTTTTATCTCACATCTATGCTTGTAATTATCTTCAAATGTTAGGTATGAATTCCTAACACTTATTCGTGTGCATTAGCTTTTAGTTTGGATTGATTTGGTGAATATTCTAATTTTTGGTGTTTTGGGTTCAATTCTTTAAAAATCATGGCTTTGACGTTCAAATGTGTTTTTGGTGATGCAACGAGGAGCTCATAGGGCCGGGTAGTCGATTGGCATAAATCCTTAGTGCCGATGCTCGAGTGGTTGCAAATTGGTCGTGATTGGCCATTGTATTCGATGGGCTAGGAAGGGACTGGGAACAGGTTCGGCCGACCGAGCCCTGTGGCCGGTCGACCGACCTGCTTCCAGAGTGCATAAGCACTTCTCTGTCTCAGGTTCGGTCGGCCAACTACAGAGCTCGGTCGACCGACCTGCTTCCCGAGAAAATTTCTGAAACAGGGTCCGGTTGACCGAGCTCTGTAGTCGGCCGACCGACCTGATGCAATTTTGCCTATTTCGCCTAGTTGCTTGAATTTCCAACTTTAATCAATTCGTGTTGTTTCCTATTTGTTGTTATCATTTATTATGACTTTGATGACTCCTTCTTAGGGATTTTTGAATATCCATTTCGATGGATTTTTTATCGGTTTCGTTGGATTTTTATTCACATCTTCGTATGTGAATTTTAGTGATTGATTGTTCCTACAATCTTCTTCGTGAATTGTCACTTTAAAAATATAAAGGTTTCTATACTAGTAGTAAACATCAAAACTCTTTCTTCACAGGATTTCAACACTATTTTATTACAAAGCTCGTTTCTTAAACCGTTTTCCAATCTATTAGTATATACAAACGTTTACCTCACTCGTATGAGAAATCTAATTAAACGACTTAGTAAAACGAGTGGTACGAAACGCTTGCGTTTACTTCGTCGGTTATTGAATCTCTTGTGACAATTTTATAGTGGAGATCTACAATTTGTTCGTAAATATTTAAGTTAAGCTAGTGGTTATGGGACATGAAGCTAAAATCATATATTTACTAGCTTAGTGCAACTGACACTTCTCGTTGATCATGACGATCATCTTTGTGATTTAGACTAGCAATGTGCGATGTCTCTTTGTCTGCGAGGGATACTAAACCCTGTTTTGTGGAGTTTCGACTCAAATTGGTGGGGTAGCAACCGATGGTCTTCGGGCCGTTTGTGGAGCTTCGGCTCAATTTGTGATGGTTAGCAACCATGGAATTAGCGTTCCGTTTGTGATACACGTGTTGGTGAGCTTTATGCTCCCGTTTGTGATAGGCCTCCCCCTTTTTTGTGATTTCTGGATTTCTTGAGACGATTTCTAGAATTTGTGTTTCACCAATTTTCGTGATTTCCATTGATAAGTTTTATCAATATTTGTGCATTGGTGAATTTGTGTGCCATTGACTTTTGTGATTGACATTGATATAATCGTCAATATTTATGGTTTGGTGAACGAAATAAGGAGTATGACATTTCTTTGATTCCTGTATAGATTTTGTGATATTGATTAATCTCTTTTTGATTTTCAATTACTTATATATATAACAGCTTGGCATTGTGATTATTATGTGTTTAGTCATATCTCTTACTCTATATCGTTTCATCTGATATTTATAGTTAGACTGATCCGTTTATTATTTTCTTATTAAATAATACTCGGGTCAGACCGAGATGTTACAGGTGCTTCTGCTTGACTTCTCACTTGGGATTGATTCCTCTGACTTTTGGCTAACTACTTAGATTAGTAGTTTTTTGTTGTATACACTTGAGATATAGACTCATAGTTGTATTCTTTTGTATAGCACGTGTTGCTATTCTTCTGTATTATTGTGGATCTTTTTGGCCACTACTCTGATATACACTTTCATGTGTTAGTTATATATTCATATCTTCTTCCGCCTTTGTGATATGAATTGTCTGTGACTGATTTATGTTATGTTTATTTCTATATTTGTTTCCGAAGATATTATAGCCACTGTGTAGTACCTTTGAGTTTGTGTCGGTAGGTCGGATTTCCCTCTTGATAAAGAAATGCATGTTATACTATCCGACATATCGATGCTCGCGCAAAGCAATTACACGGATGGTCGCTCCTCAACAGCCTTATTCTCCGTGCTAGTTGACAGCATTCACCGTAATGTTCTTGGCTAGTGTCGGTATAGAGGTGGGGCGTCACAAAAGTGTTTTGTTAATGGCTCTGGGGAAAAAGACGCTCCCTTGAAATGAACTTCTCAGGAGTGCCACCGGGTGGTACTTCCTTGAACCCTAAGGGGGGGTCTAAAGTTGATCCCATGAGGAGTCCGAACAAAACTAGTTCCTGAGGATTATGAGTAGTGTATAGCGAAAGTCAAGGGCATTGATGCCTACAGAGGCATTCGGGTTATGCTGTGACGATAGTATAACTCGATGTTACTGCGAGCTACTGCAGACCATAGCAAAAGTCGTGTGTGCCTTTGAGAGCCAACAGTCTGCGTTTGATTTTACATTGGTAGACTGCAACCTATGGTAACATAGCGAAAGTCATGTGTGCTGTAACGACCTGTATTTTGCGTGTCGATAAATCGTAGAATGGTTGCCACTAGGTCGTTAGTATTGGTTATGTCGTCTAGAGTTTAAGTCGTCCAGAGTAGATTGGAGTGACTTAGAGAAGTGTGGCCTAGTTAAAGAGGTAGCCGACTTAGTAGTTGGCCGACTTAAGAGCTGCCAACTTAAGGGAGTGAACGACCTAGGGATGAGTCGGTTGAACGAGTTAACGACCCAGTAGTTAGAAGCGACTTAAGTATGGACCGACCTAGGACACCGACTTAAGGAGTTAGCGACTTAGGAGTTTACAAGCTGGACCGACCTATAGAATCGACCGACCTAGGGAAGTTAACGGTTTAAGGGAACTAGCGGCTTAGTAGTGTTAGGTCGGTCATATCATTAAATAGTTAGGTCGGCACCTAGTTAGTTCGTATGAGTGTTAGGTCCGCCATAAGGTTAGATAGTTGAGTCGTTAGGTCGGCAGTGTGAGATGAGTCGTTGGGTCGGCATCTGGTTAAGCCGGTAGGTCGGCATTATAGTTAAGTCGTTAAGCCGCGTTTGAGTTAGGTCGTTGAGTCATGTAGAAGCTTTAGTCGGTAGGTCGTGTGGTGTCTTGAGTCGTAGGTTGTTAGGTCGACAAGGGTTAGGTCGTGGACGACTTAAGGGGATGGCCGACCTAAGGTATTTCCAGCCTATAAATAGAAGTGCCTATCTTCATTTTTGGGATCCGGATTTTGAAGCGACGAAGTGCTGCCATTTTGAGAGCTCAACTACGACACTTCTTCACTTCTTTTCTCCACTCTAATCTAGTGCTTCCTTCCATCCAAGATTGAAGATCAAATTGAAGATCCAAGAACCAAAGTTGAAGATTTCCATCCTTCAAAGAGAGATTTCATCATTTGAAGGGAAACCTTTTCGGATCAAGCTAGATCCTTTGCTGTCCAGATCTGGAGTTTGTTGATTTTGAGGTGTTTAGGTGATTTGGTGAGTGGTGGTTATCTCTCACACGGACCCAAAGGAGTATATTGGATCGGTGGCTTGTTTGTGTGTTAAAGATAGTGATTTCATGCATTTTCCTCAAGTCTGCATTTAGATCTATTGTTCATGAAGTTTTGATATCTACTTTACTACATGTTAACCTATGCTAGTTCATTCATCAAGATATTACTTAGAATTCATACTTGTTAGATTTGGACTCTTTATTTACGAAATTGCCATTTTTGTTCTAACTGTTTATTTAGATCTTGTTTGAATGCTTGATTACTTGGATTAATGATTGATTTGATTGATTAGTTGATTAGTGATTGAATTTGGACAAGTTGGTCGAAGATGATTCAAAAGCTAAGTGGAAAGGCTCTTGAATAAGGAAAGCCGCTCGGGGCATATGAAGCGGATGATAAAGCTCATATGGATAGATTTGATCATGATGTTGAGATGGGACTTTGCTATGATGTGATGAGGCAAAGCATGATGTTGAGATGGGACTTTTCTATGATGCGATGAAGCAAAGTATGATATGAGAAAGCCTTGGTTTAATCCAGACCGGATCATTCCAAGCATGTTGATAACTCAGTGATATGGTTCGAGTTTGATGATAATGGTTGGCTCGAGAGGCGCTTGAGCTAGTATGTGAATAGTCGTCGAGGAGGATGACTAGAAGGCTGAGATTTCATCGTTGTTGAAGGTTCTAGCATGCTCAAAGCAAGAGTACGTTGGGATGGGTCACGACGACATCCCAGGCACGGGTCACGATGACGTGTTAGTACTCTGGGCAGATTCGATAGTCCTAGGCACGGGTCACGACGACGTGCGGAGTTATGTCTAGAACCGGGGTTACCATTAGCCCTTGGCGGAAGGATGAAATAATGGGCCGGTCATTCAATTAACGGTGAAGTCGAGGCAATGATAACAGTGATAGCCAGAGTCATGGATGTTTGGATATTTTGGTTGTATCGTCGCTTGGGCCAAGAGCGATGTTTTCGGAGTGCTTACCTGATCTTGGTTTAGGCCTTGTGGGTTTGTACTTGGAAAACATCGACCTTGACTCGAGTGATAATTGCTTTACTTTAATTGTCTTCTTTGCTATGTTTGTTTCTGCTTAGTGTGTCTGGGGGCTATCACTGTAGAAAGAGGTGGAGTAGGATGGTTGAGTTCCTATTCCTTTTTACCCTTTATGCTCTTTTGGTATGTTTGATAGTTGATTTACTACTCACTAAGACTTCTGTCTGACTCAAGGTTTTATGTTTAACTCTTATCACCTTGGGCTGTTCATCCATGTTGGGATGGGCAGACTAGGTAGCGGGTGACAGGTGCTTTTCTTAGTGACCAACGCTGTTGATGACAAAGACGAGCTGGAGGTTTTTTTTCATATTGTTTTCTTACTTTATGTACTGGATGTTCCGCTGCTTGTATGATTCTCTGAGTGTTATGTAGTGAGGCTTGATGTATTGACTTTCCAGATTGTTGTACCAAACTATTATGAGTTTATATGATGAGATGTTGTTCTATAAAGCTTCACTATGTATACTTTCTATTGTATTTAATCCATGCGCTGTGAGTAATACGATAGAGTTTATCGTTTTACCTTACCCTGATGATCATCCATGGCTGCCTGGCACACTTTACAGCGCACTATTCCCTTGTTTGGTGCAGGAGTCATGGGCGGTCGTCACATTTGGTATCAGAGCTTTGGTTAATCGATTTTAGCCAATGCTCGCTGACGTAACTACGTATGAGAGACGTAATTGTATTTTGATGGATGATTACTATATATAATATAGTAGTTTAGAAGGATTAGAACTTCTTATGTAGTTGTTTCTCTAGGTGTTCTAATCATTCTTTTATAGATATTAAGAATGAGTCGAAGAGAGAGACAAGCTGCTAGGGAATGCCGTGCTACTGAAGAAACTGCTGATTATGCTGCTATGTTTGAAGCCATGATGACTTCGATCATGAGAAGGATGCCAGTTCCAGGGCCAACGGTAGATGTTGGAGTTCAAGTTAAAACTCCAAAACCAGTGGATTTTGCTAAGTTGTGTAAAGACTATACTGCTCTTGGAGGAAAGGTTTTCTTGGGAACAGAATCAACCATAGAAGTCCAGAGATGGATAGATGCTTGTAGAAGGATCTTTGGTGATTTGAAAATTGAGGATGCAACCAAAAGGAAGCTTGCATCAAGACAGATTCAAGGAAGAGCTTCTGATTGGTGGAATTCCATCACCATTGATACTCCAGAGGAAGAGATCACTTGGGAGCAATTCCAAGCTAGATTTGAAGCTAAGTTCATATCTACAGCTCAGAAAATCTGTTCTGTTTAAGAAGTTTGTGGAGCTCAAGCAAGGTGGAAGACCAGTTCTTGAGTATGTTTCTGAGTTTGAAGCTTTGACTAAGTATGCTCGGTCATATATTGAATCTCCCTATCAGAAGAATGAGAAGTTTGTGACAGGATTGGACAGTTATCTTGGGAGGCAGTTGGTGGATCATTTGGATGACCCATTTGAGAAGCTTGTGGAGAAAGCTCTCAGGCATGAGAATTTGTTTCCTAAAGAAGGATCTGTTGTTGCTGTGACCAAGGAGCAAAGTGGAAACAAGAAGAGAAAGCAGCAGCAGCAGAAGGGTAAGGATGGCCAGAAGAAGCCGAAGGGTGAAGTGACCTGCTACAACTGTCGGCAGAAGGGTCATCTCTCCAGAGATTGCAAGAATCCGAGAGTGCTGGTGAAGTGCCACAACTGTGACAAACCGGGGCATATCAAGAGGAATTGTCCAGAACCGAGGAAGGACAAGCAGATTGTGCAAGCTTATGCTTTGGGGGCTGTGCCATCATCTTTGAAAGCTCCTACTACGGAAGAGAAAGGGAAGAGTGTGGTGGTTCAAGGTACTCTTTCCATTTGTGGTGTTCCAGTTAGAGTGTTGTTTGATACTGGAGCGTCGCACTCCTTTGTTTGTAGTGAACTGGTAGACCGGTTGGGTTTGGAACGGGATATTGTTGATAGACCATTGGTTGTGACTAATCCAGTTGGGGGTTCGTCTTGTTTGTGTATGATATGTTGTGATCTGGTTGTCTCGAGTCATGATTGCTCTTTTGTTTGTGATTGTTTTGTTCTGAACTTTGTGGGGTTTGGAATTATTTTGGGTATGGACTAGCTTAGGATGTATGCGGCAAGGGTTGATTGTAAGAGGCTAGAGGTGACAGTCGAGAATGTGGAAGGGCGAAAGGTTGTGATACGATGTAAGCATGAGGAAGGCGTCTTCATGAGCTTCATGTATTCGTTGGTTGTTCCACGGGATGGACTGTCATCGGTGCCTATTGTGAATGGATTTGAGGATGTCTTTAAAGAGGTCAAAGGGTTACCACCGCATAGGGAGATCGAGTTTCGTATCGATCTAGTTGAAGGAGCCATACCTGTTGTGACGCCTCTTAGGCGGATGGCGCCTAGGGAACAGCAAGAGTTGAAGGTGCAAGTTGATGATCTTTTACAGAAAGGATTCATCCAGCGAAGTGTGTCCGAATGGGGTGCACCAGTTGTGTTCGCAACCAAAGCAGATGGATCGTTGAGGTTGTGTGTGGATTATCGTGAGATGAATAAAGTGACTAAGAAGAACAAGTATCCATTGCCGAGAATAGACGACTTGTTTGATCAGCTTCACGAAGCTAAGGTGTTTTCTCAGATGGATTTGGCAACGGGATTTCACCAGTTAAGAGTGGCTAGGGATAGTGTGCTAAAGACTGCTTTCAGGACACCATCCGGTTTCTATGAGTGGCTGGTAATGCCATTTGGATTGACCAATGCACCAGCGTATTTTATGGATCTTATGAATAGAGTATTCAAGGATCAGTTAAACAAGTTCGTACTTGTGTTCGTGGATGATATTCTGATTTATTCCAAAACTGAAGAAGAGCACAAGACGCACTTACTGCTGTTTTGGAAATCTTGCGGAAACATCAGCTGAAGGCTAAGTTTTCGAAGTGTCACTTCTAGAAGAGTGAAGTGAGGTTCTTAGGCCATATTATCTCTGAAAATGGAATAGCGGTTGATCCCGCCAAGGTGGCAGCAATCCAGGATTGGGTTAGACCTAAGAATGCATCTAATATGAGAAGTTTTCTAGGATTAGCAGGATACTATCGTCGGTTTATCAAATACTTTTTCAAGATAGCTGCACCGTTAACAGGATTGACGAAAAAGAATCAAGTATTCAGATGGGAAGCTAAGTGTGAGCAAGCTTTCGGAATCCTGAAAGAGCGACTGACAAGTGCTCCTATTTTGACTATTCCAAGCGGGAATGATGAGATGGTGGTTTACACCGATGCATGTGGTACTGGACTTGGAGCAGTGCTGATGCAAAAGGATAGAGTTGTTGCGTATGCAAGTCGAAAGCTGAAGCCGCATGAAAGGAATTATCCGACTCATGATTTGGAGTTAGCGGCGATTGTATTTGCTCTGAAGATGTGGAGACATTATCTATTGGGAGTTCGATTTGAGTTGTTTACAGATCATAAGTCGTTGAAGTATCTCTTCTCCCAAAAAGATTTGAACCTTCGGCAGCAACGATGGCTAGAGTTTTTAGCATCATATGATTTTGGTATAGCCTATACTCCAGGAAAAGGTAACGCAGTGGCAGATGCGTTAAGTCGAAGACATGCAGGATTGGGAGCCATGTTTTCAGAATGGAAGAGTCTTGAGTATTTAGCTGGATTTGACTTCAGGCCTAGATGTGAATTGGAACCTGAGATGTTGGCAAACTTATCGATAAGACCTACTCTAGTGGAAAGAATTGGCGAGAGCCAAAAGCGAGACGATAAGCTTGTCAAGATTATCCGAGATTTGGAATCTGGATCAGACTCAGAGAAGGATAAAGAATTCGAAGTCGATCGAGAGGGTTGGCTTCGGAAGCAAGGACGACTAGTTGTTCCCGATATAGATGGATTGAGAGATGAAGTTCTTAAGGAAAGTCATCACTCAAATTTGACAATTCATCCAGGTGGAAATAAGATGTATCGGGATATGAAGAGAACCTATTACTGTGAAGGTATGAAGAAAGATGTTGGAAATTTTATTTCCAAGTGCATGAACTACCAGTTGGTAAAAGCCGAGCAGAAGAAGCCAAGTGGATTGCTTCAGCCATTAGAAGTTCCTACATGGAAGTGGGAGCAAATATCAATGGATTTTATCGATGGGTTACCTAGAACCAGAGCAGGAAATGAAGGGATTTGGGTAATCGTAGATCGTTTGACTAAGAGTGCAAGATTCATTCCTATTCGATCAACTAGGACTACATCGAAATTGGCTGAGTTGTATGTTAAGTGGATAGTTCGATTCCATGGTATTCCAAAGAGTACAGTGAGCGATCGAGACCCATTGTTCACTAGTGGATTTTGGAAGAGCTTCCAAGAAGTTTTGGGGACCGAGTTTTGTTTGAGTACAGCTTATCACCCCCAAACAGATGGTCAGACCGAGAGAGTCAACAGAGTTTTGGAAGATCTCCTTAAAGCATGTATTTTAGATTTCGGAGGACCATAGGAAGATCATCTTCATTTGGTGGAATTTGCATATAATAATAGTTACCAGTCAAGTATTGGTATGGCACCGTATGAAGCATTGTATGGAAGACCGTGTAACTCTCCGACATGTTGGTTGGAAACTGGAGAAAAGCTGATACTTGGACCCGAAATGATTCGACAGACTTCGGATTGCATAGAGAACATTCGGCGACGAATGAAGGCAGCCCAAGACCGTCAGAAAAGTTATGCCGATAAGCGTCGTAAGGATTTGGAATTCGACGTAGGCGATATGGTTTTCGTGAAGGTTTCTCCACTGAAGAATGTTATTCGATTCGGGAAGAAAGGAAAGTTGACTCCGAGATTTGTTGGACCATTCCCGATCATCGAGCCAATTGGAAAGCTCGCCTATAAATTGGAGTTACCGGAAAAGATGTCGATTGTGCACAATGTTTTTCATATATCGTATCTACGGAAGTATGTGCACAACTCGAATACAGTGGTTTCTGTTGATAGCTGTGAAGACTTTGAGATTGATCCAGTTATTAGAAGACCTCGTAAGCCGCTTCGTGTTGTGGAAACTGACACGAAACAGCTTAGGAGGAAGACGATTACGTTGCTCAAGGTAAAATGGAGTGATAATGTCAACGATTGTACATGGGAGGAGGAAGAGAGGATGAAAGCAGCTCATCCTGAACTCTTCGAGGGATGGCCATAAGGTGTCGTGGCATCTCATGAATTTGTAACTTGTTCTAGTCTTAGAATTCTGCATGCTAGGCTAGTAATTGGATGCATGGTTTGTTGATTGCTATGGATGGTAGGCATGCAGAATAGTTTTGATTGTTCTTGTTTGTTTGGAATTTCGGGGGCAAAATTCCTAAGGGGGAGAGAATGTAACGACCTGTATTTTACGTGTCGATAAATCGTAGAATGGTTGCCACTAGGTTGTTAGTATTGGTTATGTCGTTTAGAGTTTAAGTCGTCCAGAGTAGATTGGAGCGACTTAGAGAAGTGTGGCCGAGTTAAGGAGGTAGCCGACTTAGTAGTTGGCCGACTTTAGAGTTGCCAACTTAAGGGAGTGAACGACCTAGGGATGAGTCGGTTGAACGAGTTAACGACCCAGTAGTTAGAAGCGACTTAAGTATGGACCGACCTAGGAAGGTCACCGACTTAAGGAGTTAGCGACTTAGGAGTTAACAAGTTGGACCGACCTATAGAATCGACCGACCTAGGGAAGTTAACGGTTTAAGGGAACTAGCAGCTTAGTAGTGTTAGGTCGGTCATATCTTTAAATAGTTAGGTCGGCACCTAGTTAGGTCGTATGAGTGTTAGGTCGGCCATAAGGTTAGATAGTTGAGTCGTTAGGTCGGCAGTGTGAGATGAGTCGTTGGGTCGGCATCTGGTTAAGCCGGTAGGTCGGCATTATAGTTAAGTCGTTAAGCCGTGTTTGAGTTAGGTCGTTGAGTCATGTAGAGGCTTGAGTCGGTATATCGTGTGGTGTCTTGAGTTGTAGGTCGTTAGGTCGGCAAGGGTTAGGTCGTGGACGACTTAAGGTATTTCCAGCCTATAAATAGAAGTGCCTATCTTCATTTTTGGGATCCGGATTTTGAAGCGACGAAGTGCTGCCATTTTGTGAGCTCAACTACGACACTTCTTCAATTCTTTTCTCCACTTTAATCTAGTGCTTCCTTCCATCCAAGATTGAAGATCAAATCGAAGATCCAAGAACCAAAGTTGAAGATCTCCATCCTTCAGAGAGAGATTTCATCATTTGAAGGGAAACCTTTTCGGATCAAGCTAGATCCTTTGCCGTCCAGATCTGGAGTTTGTTGTTTTTGAGGTGTTTAGGTGATTTGGTGAGTGGTGGTTATCTCTCACACGGACCCAAAGGAGTATATTGGATTGATGGCTTGTTTGTGTGTTAAAGATAGTGATTTCATGCATTTTCCTCAAGTCTGCATGTAGATCTATTGTTCATGAAGTTTTGATATCTACTTTACTACATGTTAACCTATGCTAGTTCATTCATCAAGATATTACTTAGAATTCATACTTGTTAGATTTGTACTCTTTATTTACGAAATTGCCATTATTGTTCTAACTGTTTATTTAGATCTTGTTTGAATGCTTGATTACTTGGATTAATGATTGATTTGATTGATTAGTTGATTAGTGATTGAATTTGGACAAGTTGGTCGAAGATGATTCAAAAGCTAAGTGGAAAGGCTCTTGAATAAGGAAAGCCGCTCGGGGCATATGAAGTGGATGATAAAGCTCATATGGATAGATTTGATCATGATGTTGAGATGGGACTTTGCTATGATGTGATGAGGAAAAGCATGATGTTGAGATGGGACTTTACTATGATGCGATGAAGCAAAGTATGATATGAGAAAGCCTTGGTTTAATCCAGATGGGATCATTCCAAGCATGTTGATAACTCGGTGATATGGTTCGAGTTTGATGATAATGGTTGGCTCGAGAGGCGCTTGAGCTAGTATGTGAATAGTCGTCGAGGAGGATGACTAGAAGGCTGAGATTTCATCGTTGTTGAAGGTTTTAGCATGCTCAAAGCAAGAGTACGTTGGGACGGGTCACGATGACGTCCCAGGCACGGGTCACGATGACGTGTTAGTACTCTGGCAGATTCGATAGTCCTAGGCACGGGTCACGACGACGTGCGGAGTTATGTCTAGAACCGGGGTTACCATTAGCCCTTGGCGGACGGATGAAATAATGGGCCGGTCATTCAATTAACGGTGAAATCGAGGCAATGATAACAGTGATAGCCAGAGTCATGGATGTTTGGATGTTTTGGTTGTATCGTCGCTTGGGCCAAGAGCGATGTTTTCGGAGTGCTTACCTGATCTTGGTTTAGGCCTTGGGGGTTTGTACTTGGAAAACATCGACCTTGACTCGAGTGATAATTGCTTTACTTTAATTGTCTTCTTTGCTATGTTTGTTTCTGCTTAGTGTGTCTGGGGGCTATCACTGTAGAAAGAGGTGGAGTAGGATGGTTGAGTTTCTATTCCTTTTTACCCTTTATGCTCTTTTGGTATGTTTGATAGTTGATTTACTGCTCACTAAGACTTTTGTCTGACTCAAGGTTTTATGTTTAACTCTTATCACCTTGGGCTGTTCATCCATGTTGGGATGGGCAAACTAGGTAGCAGGTGACAGGTGCTTTTCTTAGTGACCAACGCTGTTGATGACAAAGACGAGCTGGAGGTTTTTTTTGCATATTGTTTTCTTACTTTATGTACTGGATGTTCCGCTGCTTGTATGATTCTCTGAGTGTTATGTAGTGAGGCTTGATGTATTGACTTTCCAGATTGTTGTACAAACTATTTTGAGTTTATATGATGAGATGTTGTTCTATAAAGCTTCACCATGTATACTTTCTATTGTATTTCATCCATGCGCTGTGAGTAATACGATAGAGTTTATTGTTTTACCTTACCCTGACGATCATCCATGGCTGCCTGGCACACTTTACAGCGCACTATTCCCTTGTTTGGTGCAGGAGTCATGGGCGGTCGTCACATGTGCTGGTGAGAGCCAATAGTCTGCGTTTGATTTTACATTGGTAGACTACGACCTATGGTAACATAATGAAAGTCGTGTGTGCTGCTGAGAGCCAATAGTCTGCGTTTGATTTTACATTGGTAGACTGTGACCTATGTGGGAGTGGAAAAGTTTTATTTTGACAGCGTAAATCGAGGGCGTTGATGCCTACAGTTACATGGACTTTTGCCGTGATGGAAACGTAACCCTGGAATGCAACTGCGATCTGTTATGGGTTCCATGGCGTAATCTAGGGGCGCGGAGTGCCTACAGTTACATGGACTTTTGCTGCGATGGCAACGTAACCCAGGATGTAACTGCGAGCATGGATGGGGGTGATGATTTCCAGAGCATTCTCACCAAAGATATTTCCTCTGTTTTCAGAAAAAACTGTTTTCTATATTTTGAATAAAATTATTTTCTCAAGTATTTTCACTGTGTGTTGAAAACCGGTTTACAAAGTATTTGTAGATTTTTAGTCCTACGCCTGATCAACGTATGACCAAATTTCTGTGAGAATAAGGATGGACTGGTTGAGACATCGAGTTATAAGAAGTATTTTTATAAAAAGCTATTTTAATAGTATTATGTGAATTTAAAAGTATTTCTAAAATTTTAAAATAAAAGTGTTGGAATTTTGGAAGATGAAAGAAAATCCATACTGGAATTATGAAAAAATTTGAACTCGGGAAAATTTAATGAAGTAATTTTTGTACTAAAATCGAATATGGATTTAAAAGTTGGAAGTAAGCTAATTAGCTAAATAAATTATTTGATAGAGTATATTAATAAAATTTAACTTGGTTAAATAAAATGGATTGTAAGTTAATGAAGAAGTTTGGAAATGAACTCGAATTATAAATAGAATTCGACTTGGATTTGATATTGCATTAAAATTAGTGGAGATGTTGTAAAAATAAAAAATGAAATTGGATCATAATAGAAATGATTTGAGTTACAAATAAATTAAATTAAAGTGTAAATGAGTTAAATATAAACTTGGATATTGTTTTGACAAGCTGAGAATGGGATTAAAATTAAAATGGATAAAGAATGGGGTAATTGAATTTGATGAGAACTAAAGTAAATAAAAGTGAGCTTAAGTTATGAAGTTGAAATAACCTGAAGAAAGTAATTAACTTAAGTTTAAAATTAATAGAAGTTGGCTTCGAGTAAAAGTGAAAGTCCGGTAAAAAAGTCTGGGTTAAATTAAATTGTGAAGTGGTTATTAACTTGAATGTGCCAAGCTTAATAAAATGTCTTTGAATGAAACAATTGCGGAAATGGAATGAAATGCAGGTGTATGGTTTGTAAATAAGTTAATATGTGAAGAGCCTTTAGTAAAAATTGATTTTAAAATCAACTGAAGTGAATTGGGTTCGTTTGGATTAAAAAAAGGAATTGAATATAAGCGATTGAATAATAAACCATTCTAACTAAATAAAAATTTGGTTGGAAGCTATTCGAATTTGAGTCGAAATCTTAAAATTGTTTATAAGAATTACTTAGTATGCATTGGTTATTCCATCTGTTAGTTATTGAAAATGAGTGAAATGTAAATAAAATTCCTATATTTTATACTTACATGTTTGAATTAAGTAACTACGGGTACCGGGAAGCCGTTTGGCTGGATTTGGACGCGCTAATTGCTAAAATAATAAGCCGCTTGCTTAAAAATGCTAAATAAAGGTACACGTACACAATAAAAATAGGAAATATGAACTGTTTTTGTTTTTCCGACCGTGTGGGTCGATGTATATATATTTATATCTCTTGTCAAATTACAAAAGCTCCTTCGTACAAAGGAGACTGCCAAAATTTTCCGAAAATTTTGGGAGTTAGAAAATTTTTGAAATTTTTTGGAAAATTTTTGTTTGCGACAAAACGATTTCAAATTTGAAATTGAAATAAATTAGTGGATGAAACTAAATGAAAATAATGATATAATCAGTTATAAATGAAAGATAAAACTCAATATTCAGAGTTGAAGATAAATTGAATTCATATAGAAATGTATGAAATGATTTTAGAAGCTATGATTGGATATTATTGCTAAGTAGGATATGCAGGTATTATAAAGGGAAAGGAAAATTGGTTTTGATTTCAGGAGATAATTTGAATTGCCCGACTAAAAGGTATGTGTTCAAATTTCTGTATGAAATTTGATTAGGTTTTTTATCTAGCCACTTGGCCTTTTGTTTTCTTTTGGAATTTGGGAGCCCATAGAGGCATTTGTATTTGTACCGAGCTAGCCGCGCAAAGGATACGTTGGCGAAATTTTTCGAAAATTTAGAGAGTTAGAAATTTTTTGAGAAAGTTTTGATAATCTAAAATTTGGATTTAAATTTAAATTCTAATAAGAGGAGTAAATAGTGTTGTTGGAAACTATGGAAGGTTTTGGAAAGTTGGTTGAAGTAATAGTGGGTCTTTAATAAAAGATAGGTTATGGCAAGCGGATAAAACTGTTTGGTTTGGAAAATAGTTAACGGGTTGTGGACCATTCTTCTTAACCAGCAATTTCCGGGACGAAATTCTTTTAAAAGGGGAGGAATTTGATGACCGGGAATTTTTGAGCATTTGAAATTGGAATATTTAATTGATTTTAAATATTTGAAAGGTTATGTTTAACTTGAATTCCAAATATCACTATTTACTTGATTATTAAATTATTGAATTATATAATTCGAAATTGGGTAAAATGTGGAATCTGGAGTTTTAAGCTTGTTAAAAATAATTTGAAGGCTTGTAAAATTTATATTGATAATACCGAAGACAGTAAAAGTGTTAAAATTGAATTTGATAATGAATTGTTCAGTTTTGAAAATATGTTTAAATTGAATTTAAAAATAGCCTTCCGAGGCACAGTCTAAGAATTCGACGAAACCAGTCCCATTGGATACGTAATATTTTATTATTATCGGATTTCAATTTTCGTAACGTTTGGAGTTGTTGTGTGAGCGTACGATATATAAATGCGCTGAAATTTATATCGAAAATTTTAATATAAAAACTGGGTCCAAAAAGCTATCTTCTCCATACGATCGAATTAGCTTTCGAAACCTTTTCCATTGTATTCATAATAGTGGTATAACGTTATAAACGACTGGCGGCATGCCTCAATAGGAGGCCGAGGTTTCACGGTATGTGATTCGAGATATTTTGAATAATAATAATAATAATAATAAAAGAAAAATCAAGTCAAAATCAAATCGAGCCGCCTTTCCATCCTTTCAAACCGTGACTTATTCCTTCATGCAAGAACAAAATCAAATCGTGTCTTTCCCTTTTCAATTCTTTCAGTTCGGTTATAAATGAAGATTGAAATTGACCTTCTGATAAATGAAAAAAAAAAGATAATAAGGGGGATTCAAAGTCACGCTCTCTCCCTCTCATTCATTTTTTACGAAATCGATTTGAGCTAAAAAAATTATAATAAGGGAAACGACATCGAGGTCGCGATTTCTAGCGAAGATCGTGCGCGTTGATCAACGGCATCGATGTTGCCGAGCTGTAAGGAGGTGGTGATGCATTCGACGATCGGGGTGCGGTTTGGTCTGGGATATGGTTTGGGATTCACGAGCAGTTCATCTTCGAGCTCGCGTCATGGGTTTTGAAATGGCTGTGGGTATTTGCGCACGAGCACGCAACAGAAGGGGGAAGTCATTGGAGGAGCTTATGCTCGAAGTCGATGCTCGCGATGGGAAGTTAGGGCTTGGAGTTTTTCTGGAAGAGCGGTGGCGAGGCGACGATGGAAGGGCGTTTCGCGATGGGGGGTCGAGTCGCGTCAAGCTGATGGTCGATGTTCACGGTGGCGACTTGATTTGTTCGCGATGGTGAAGGCCGCGATGGTTTTTCTGGTAATCTTTTAACCTGAATTTTTATTGCCTAATAAAATTTTAGTGTACAAAAAAAAGAGAAAAGCAGGTTCAGAAAAATTTATATATAAGATTTAAAAATAGAAATTCTTTGTCAGTTAGAGAAACACATATACAGAGAAAAGCAGGAAAGAAAAATTATTGATAGTGAAGTAAATCTGGAAATTTTATTAACCTAATTAAAATTTGATAATCAGTGAAGTTTAAAGAATGAGTTAGGATTTTAAAGCTAGGATTTTTGGAAATGTTTTGACTTGGAAAAATTATTTAAAATTCAAATTTTTGGAAATTTATAATAAAAAAAATGATGATTCATGCAAATCTAGGTGGTTTCACAAGATAAATTTATTTGGTTAAAAACACTTTAAAATTTTAAAGTGAATTCCAATTCGAACAAATTTGTTAATTAAATTTATTTAATGGTAATTTATTTTAGATTATTTCCAATATTAATAAACCATACGATGTTTATACAAGGTTTAAAATCGTGGAGAATCAAGCCGCTGTGGATCATATTGCAAATTAAAAAGCAAAGGCGAGTTAATCTCACTCAATTGGGTTTTATTTAAATTTAAATGATTAAATTTAAATGATTGGTTGAATGGTTGAATTTAATTGATGTGCCATATTATATATAGTAGTATATAGTATATATTAGGTGATCGATTTCCCGCATTATTTAGCGGATGAGACCTTATGCGCCGCATAATAGCGGATGATATTATATAAATCCCATATACCACGATATTCCACCTTGAGGTGGAATTGGTATTGTGCTAACGTCTGTGGATGCAGGAAAACAGGTTGGAGGGATCCAACTGGATTCCTCAAAATTATTCAGATTGTTTAATATTCTGTGTTATGAATGTTTGATATGCTATGATGAATTTTATTGATAATTGGAATATTGGTTACCATGGTTTGGTTGGATATTCTGATACACTAGATTATCAAAATATATTGAATTAGACTTTTTGGAAAAAAATATAAGAGTAAATTTTGGAAGTGAAATAATTATAGAATAAAAATAAGAATGAATTGGAAAGAAATAAAAGTGATTTTTAAAAACTGAAGTTAAATTGTAAATTAGAGATTTAAAAAAGATTTTAAAAAAAACTAATTTGGGATTCAAGTTAGTGAATTTCAGTTTTTAACAAATAAAGTTTTTAAATTTGAATTATTTTAACAACTTGAATGTTAAAGTGCATTTTTAAATTGATTTGAATTTAAAAAATGAATTTGGTTTTAAATTCCTTTAAACTTCCTTTATAAATGAGTAATTAATTTATTTAATGAAGTAAATAAAAATATTTAATTACAGGTTGAGATTAATCAAGAGTGATTAATATTGTGGTTTAATTAATGTAACTAATTTAGATTAGTATAAATTAAAATGATAAGTGATATATGTGAAATTAATTAATATAAGTAGTTAAGGATTAATGTAATTAATTATAGATAATTTGTGAAGTAATTAAAGATTAATTACTGTTTTTGGTTAAGAATAATTAATTTGTGTAATTAATTAAAAATAATTACTTGAATGTAATTAAAGGATAATTAATCCAAGGTGATTAATTAAGATGGATAATTAAGGGATGATTAATTTATTGATTTGAAATTAATTACTATCAAGTGAAGAAATCTAAGTGATTGAGGTTAGTAATTCAACTAGAATTAATTAAATTAATTTGGAAGCGATCAAGTTTGCTTGCGGATGATTGAATGGTATTGGATGCCTTGAATGAGAATCGAAGAGACTGGAGTCAGTTATTAGAAAATACCCGAAACCACTTCGAATTTTTATAGATTGATATATGGAATCAATAGGCTGGAATGAAATAATTTAAGTGAATTGGACTATAAAATCTAAGTTTGGTACTTAGAAAATTGATGTGTGAAATAAGTGATGTTTATAACAATTTGTGAATTTGTAAATTGATATGAGTTACCCCGGGTTTTAAATAAGTTCTATGCATTGGAATTTCATGTTGGATGAGTTTACTCTCGCTGGTTTCCAGCCTGACCCGGTTGTTACTTGATGTAATGCTCAGGTCAGATGGAGTATTAAGCTCAGGGGGCGAGTTGGATGGCAAGAACGTATGGAGTGTTCCCGTTGTATTTTATTGTTGTATATCTGAGACATGATGATTGTGTATATCCTGTTTCTGTATATATATGTAACTCTAATGCATTATAAATATATTTGACAGATATAGAATTCCTTTGTATAACTATTATTATTTGTTATTATGTTTTATCCGCTGCGAATGTGAGATGTTAGTGTTTCTGTTCTTTGTTTCTTCTATCTCTTTCTTCTTTTTCCTAACTATTTGGAATTTTCGAGATCAAAAATTCCGAGTCGTTACAGTTAGTCATGCCTTTCGGACTAACCAACGCTCCCACGTACTTCGTAGAATTAATGACCCGTGTGTTTCGAGAGATATTGAATAAATTTGTCCTTGTATTTATTGATGATATCCTAATGCACTCCAAAACCAAAGAGGAACATGCTGAACATCTCAGAATTGTTTTGGAGATATTGAGAAGGAACATCCTATTAGCCAAATTTTTTAAATGCCACTTTTGGGTCAAAGAAGTCAGATTTCTTAGCTATATTGTTAATGAAGAAGGAATTTCTGTTGATCCAAGTAAGATTTCCTCTATTCTAGACTGGAAGCCACCCACAACTCCGAAAGAAGTTCGAAGTTTTCTGGGTTTAGCAGGATATTACCGAAAGTTTGTTCAGGACTTTTCTAAGATAGCTTGCCCGTTGACTAAGCTAACAATGAAAAATGCTAAATTTAAATAGAATCCAAAGTGTGATGAAGCTTTTTAGGAGTTAAAAAGGAGATTGAATACCGCTCCTGTTCTCGCTATTATCAACGAGAACCAAGGCTTATCTGTCTATACTGACGCTTGTGGTGATGGTGTAGGTGCGGTGCTAAAGCAAAATGGAAAGGTAAAATGCCTACACGAGTAGACAATTATGTCCGCACGAGAGAAACTACCCAACACACGATTTGGGGCCCTTGGCTGTTATTTTCGCCTTAAAATTTGGTGATATTATCTTATAGGTGAGAATTTCCTTCGACTATTTTAAAAGAAAATTTTAAAGTTCAACTTAACTTAATATATACGTAATAAATCCTTCTTGTTTAGGTGAAAATTTTAAATTATTCGCCGACCATAAGTCTTTGAAGTATCTCTTCACCTGGAAAGATTTGAATCTGCGACAACAACGTTGGTTGGAATTTCTGGCATCCTATGACCTAGATATTCTGTATACACCTAGAAAAGCCAATGTAGTTGCCGATGCTTTGAGTAGAAAACATGTTATTCTCGCTCATCTTATTATCGCTCCTACTCTTCTTAAAAAGATTGCAAGACGGTAGACAGAAGAGAAGTTACTTCGAGAGATGTATAGGAGAATTTGTCGTGGTGAAATACCAGTTCTGAAGTTGATAATAAAGGAGTTATAAGATTGAAAGGCAGGATCTGTGTCCCTGACATTCTGGATCTGAAACGTGAAGTTTTGGATGAGCGTCACAAGTCTAAACTTTGTATCCATCCAGGAGTTAATAAAATGTATCGTGATATCAAGAGAACTTTCTGGTGGAAGACAATGAAAAGGGACATATCTATATATGTGAGTCATTGTGCTACCTATCAACAAATTAAAAGTGATCAAAAGAAAATGGCGGGTTTACTTCAGCCTTTGGATGTATCGAAGTGGAAATGGGATCAAGTATCGATGGATTTCATCGATGGGTTGTCGCGAACTAAGAAAGGAAATGAAGCAATTTGGGTTATAGTTGACCGTTTGACCAAAACTGCTCACTTCATTCTAGTGAAATCCACCGGGACAGCGGCAAGTTTGGCAGAATTATATATAAAAGAGATTATTCGTCTCCACGATATACCCAGCAGTATAGTGAGTGATCATGATCCGATCTACACTAGTAGATTTTGGGAGGCGTTTCAAGCCGCATTGGGAACCATACTGAACTTCAGTACTGCTTATCACCCGTAGTCTGATGGGCAGACTGAAAGGATAGATCGAATTTTAGAAGACCTTTTGCGAGCTTGTATTCTCGACTTTGGTGGTTCTTGGAAGGACCATTTACATCTGGTTGAATTCTCATACAATAATAACTATCGGGCCAGCATCGAAATGGCTCCTTTCGAAGCTTTATGTGGTCGTCCGTGTCGATCATCTGCATGCTGGATCGAATCAGGTGATAGACTCATACTTGGACCAGATATGATTAAAGAAGCCATGGAGAAAGTTGATTTTATTCGAAAGAAGTTGATAACTGATCAAGGTCATCAGAAGAGTTATTATGACCACAGAAGTAGAGATTTGGAATTCTAGGTTGGAGATTCTGTATTCCTGAAAGTGTCTCCAATGCATGGTGTATTGAGATTTGGGAAAACTGGTAAGCTGGCACCGTGATATATTGGTCCTTTTCCTATTCTGGAAAGGATCGATCCTTTAGCATATCGAGTGCGGCTACCCAGCTGGTTATCCAGCGTGCATGATGTATTTCCCATTTCTTGCCTTTGGAAATATGTGTACGATCCGGACTGTATTATTGAAGAAGCTACTCAGCCGGATTTGGAGATCACACCAAATCTGGCAGTAAAGAGAGAACAGATAAAGGTCATTGATTGTGATGAAAAGAAGCCGAGGAACAAAATTATGAATCTAGTTAAAGTGCAATGGAGTGGTGATCCAAAGGACTGTACTTGGGAAACAGAGAATAGTATGCAAAGGTCTCATCCCAATTACAGAGTGGATATTTTGGCTTGATTGGTAAGCCATTTCTTTATCTTTTATATTTCCATATGTTCTTTATTTTCTTTCTCCATCTTTCAAATTTCGAGGATGAAAATTTCTTAAGGAGGGGAACCTGTAACATCCCCAAAATTTTATCAATTTAAAATTTGTGATTTATTTGAATTTCTAAAATATAAATTGAGTTAATTTGAATTAATTTTAAAATTTCAAAACAAGTGAAATATTGAGTTTGTTTATCTATATATATATAATGGAATGGATCTCAAATTTGAATTTGAATTTGAATTTGGATTTGAACTTGTATTTGAATTTAAATTTAAATAAATATCTTAAGTAAAATATTTCGATTCAAAAATATTAACATATGTGTATAGTTTCATAAATTAGTATTAAAACTTTTTTTTAAATTGTACTAATATAACAAAGGGATGTGATAATATAAATAAAAATAATGTATAGATATTTCCTCATGCAAAAGAAATTTACAAGTGTTCTTATCTAACATATGTAACTTACCAAGTGTAATAATCTTGAAATACAAAATAAAACAAGTGTCATCTTCCTTGTTTTTAATTTTTAAGAAAATTTATAAAATAAATTTAAGCTATTTAACATTATTACTCTCATTCCTCTCATCTATTTTATCTTATTTTCAAAAGCTTAAAACCAAAAGAAAACAAAAGAAGAAAAAACCTGAGAAGCATCAAATTCTCAAAGCAGATCATCAAGAAAGTTTAAAACAAATCAAATTCACAAACCGAAAAAACAACTTCTTCAATTCAAGGATTTAAGGCCTGGAAATTCATTTCTATCCAGAGATCAAGGAAACAGTTTCAAAACTTCAAACAAACAACACAACAAAGCATATAATTAAACTCAGCAAACAAAGATTCCAAGATCAAGATTAACAATTCAGCAATCAAAATTCTTTTTTTCCCAGTCCTCAAGTCTGACAACATCAACATTCCTCTCTGCTTTCTATTTTCAGGCTAACAAGTGAGTAAATTTTTTTTTGTATTTGATCTGAAACATATTATTGTGAAAATATGGAAGTTTGAATTTGAAATTTGAGTTGCATGTATATATACATATGAAATTGGAGTGTGCATGTCTGTGCACTTGAAAAGGGGTTCTGTCCCAGGTTGACAGGCATAAGCCTGATCAAAAAAAATATATTTCTTCTTCTTCTTCGATCAATATTAAATCATAGGATCAAAACAAAAGTTTAGTTTAGGCATGATTCAAGTTCTAAAAATAGGTTCAAGCAAATCAAATAGACGATTTTTTTGAAAATTGAGATTATAGGAAAAAATAAAACCTATTGGAAAATTTGATTATCATAACCTTTGATTTCAATTATATCAATTGAAATGCTTAAGAAAACAATGATTTTTGAAAGTAAAATCATAAATTTTAAACCAGTATTTACTGAGATAGGTAGAAACAAACGATTTTGGTAGTTTTTGGCCATTGCCGATCATCAATGCAATGGGAATTTTCAGGGTTGCTCTTGAAGGTGGAGGAAGACTCAGGGATCATCAGAAAAATACTCGACGATTTTATAATTTGTCGTGGAGGGCTGAGAGATCGAACTAGGTTTTTCGCCCTGTGATTTTGTCGATCGTATCTCGAGGCAATGGCATTGTCTAGGTCGCATCGGACTGGACATGGGCAATTGGTGGCGGTGCGTGGTCGATAGGGGAAGCTCGTGACGGAAGCGCGTGGCCTCTAGTGATCTATGTCATCGATACGAGGTGGATTTGTAGGTCGAGCTTCGTCCCAGATTGAGTCAGACGACTTTTTTTCAAGATCGTCGACGTTTTGGTCTTCTGGGTGGTCTGGATGCTTTGTGGGGTTGTCGTTGACTCGATGAAGGCCGGAGCTTCGACTGGAGATGGTGGTTACGAATGTGCATGTGCACGGCCCCAAGGTTTGGGTCAGTGGTTTGGTAAAAGAGAAGAAGCTTTGGACTTGAAGCAAGCTTCGGGAGGATCATGTGTTGCCTCAAGTTTTGACTCGAGTAAATTTTTGGATATACGGAGTAAACACTTAGAAAAATTCAAGATTTGAAAAATTTAAAGCGCTCGGGTTGATTTCTGTAAAACTCGAAGGATTCAGGCATTTTGTTCGGGGGGAGACTCGAAATGGGTCTCGGGTCTGCCATGTAATACAGTTTCTGCTTTAAAATGAAATTCAAACATTTAAACATTTTTAAACCATGTTTTCAAATGATGATTTGATTGAAATTTTGAATTAATTCAGGATTTAAGTAAGATGTTTTTAAAGTAATTAAATTTAATTTATTTAATTTTGTTACATTATTTTATTAAGTTATTTATATTAAATAAATAATGTAATTAAAGAGAATAGTTGAGGTAAAATGTTATCTTAACCTTTTAAAGAAACTAATGTATAAGGATGATGATCAAACAAGGTTTATAAGATAACCAAGGTGATTAACAAAGATAAAAGATTTATCTTTTAAATTATTAAGTAATTAATGATTTGTTGATATCATTACTTAAATAATTAATTATTTAATATGAAATATTAAATAAATAAATAATTAAGGTTAATTAATTTGTAATTAATTATTAATTAATTAAGGAATAATTAGTGAATAAAAGTAATTAAGATTTAATTAACCATTAAGGATTAATTAATTAAGATAATTAGTTAAGGAATGATTAATTAATGAAGGTGATTAAGACTTAATTAATTGTAATTAATAATAATTAATCATTGATTAAAGATAATTAATGAAAGTAATTATGTGGTTAATTAATTTAAACCACGCGATTAATTCATCTTAATTATAGATGTTTGATTGTTATTGAATGATGTGTATTGCATTGATACCTTGGATATGTGATTACAATATTATGTGATATGAATTGCTTTGTGCTGAGCTGTGATATCTGTGGTGAATATACTTCTGTATGAATGTGAAAACCATTGTCCCGTAAACGGCATATGAATTTCGATGCGACAGGGAGTTGGATTCCAGCTGGTTATCCAAAACCCACATTGAACCTTAATAGTGAATCTTTGTGAATGATATATCCACATGTTTTAAATTAAGCGCCCATTATATGGTTTAGCCGAGAGAGGACTTTGTGTCGTATAACCCATTCGAATATGTGATATGACGAAATGGATGGCATTTGAAGACGGTGGTGAAGACTGGACGTCTTCGAAAACGTAGGATAACCTGTCGAATGATTCTGCATTGAATTGCTCTGGTGTGGAGATCTCCATATGTGATGGGGAGTCCATTGGGATTGTGGATGCCCGGATTACAAGGACTTATTTGGAAGTGCCTTCGGTTCTGTTCGATCTCGAAACAGACTTATATGGTTGTATCTCTGACATTACAATTTGAGATATAAAGCAGATCTCTTTCAAATACGTTTCTGTTGGTGGCGGAGAATTTATTCTCTTCGCTTAACACCCTTCTCCAAGACGTACGAGCTCAGAGGTTATGTAGTTGAAGGTTATCAGTGATATACTCCCAATTTGGTAGTGTGGCATGCTGAGTGCTGCTGATTATTTGTTGATCGAAGCAAAGCTTTTGTGAAAATCATAGCTTTGTGGACGAGACTTTGTCGAACCTCACAACCCGGTTATGGTCGAAGCAGGAACCTTTGCAACAAGGTTATTTGGGGGTAGAGCCCTTTGAGGGTATGTCCATTTTCTTCTATATTATAAGTGGTATCAAGGTATGGAGCCCAAATACTTAACTTTGTGGTTGCTGCAATCTTTTCTTTGTGGTTGTTGGTTGAGAAGCGCTTCGGATAAAGGTCGGTAACGACTGGGAGATGGCATACTCGTGTAAGTAGTTACCTAGTTATAGAGGTAACCCGGCCTTGTGTTGGCAGAGATCCGGTTAGGTTCTCGGGGACGTCCCTCCAGAGGCGTTCCATTTTGTGCAGGAAGTTCCTTTGTCTGACTATTGTTGGAAATCCAATCATCCAATACGATCCCTTTGCAGTTTTAGTTGTATAACATGCCAATTACTTATGGTGGTCAACACCATTTAGATGGTAGCTATAGTAGGCATACAATAATGTGTGTATGCTAGCTAAGATTAACATTATACTTTCGAAATGATTTATGCACTATGCACTAATGATAATATCAAAAGAGTTTTCTCGTATCAAGCATGTTTGACCATCATAAAAGAAATCTCCTCCGATTCTGCGATTGCATTGTGTGGTGGGAGGTCTTATGGTAGTTTCATTTTCCAAAAGCATATCAGATTTCTTTTATAAACTGTTTTGTTTAAAACAACTGTTTTTGTTTACTTATAGCAGTCTCATGACTGACCCGGAGTTTATTGTTCCTTTCCTAAACTCCGGGAGCCCATAATTTCCACACGGGCAGCCTAGAAGCAGGTTATCCGTGTTTCGGAGCTAGCTTGTATTTTGATGTCTTTTGGAAGATATCGGATTTTGGAAGCTTTTGGATTTGGAAATCTTTTGAAGTGTTGGAGTTTTTGAAGACCTTATCGAAGTTGAAGTATGTTGGGAACTTGCTGAAGTTTCTGTTGTTATTTTATTGTTGTATCATATGTGTAGCACTATGATATTGGTGATTGATGTGGTAATGGATATTGTATCAAAGTTGTATATGTGTTATGTTCAATAACATTCATTTGTTTCCGCTGTTTATTTTCATCTAATGTTGTTATAAGCTCCATCCAAACTGGAGTTCAACGCTTGGATCTCCGGTAGTCGAATACAAGTGAGGTATTTGATGTCAATTTTCAATCGCTGATTTTGGGTCGTGACAGTTATACATGTTATAAAATGTAAATATATGGATTTTTAACCATTTTTGAATTATTTTAAATAAAATTATTTTGGAAGTTTGAATTTGACTCCAATAGAACTTGCCGAGGATACGGCAGTTCGCTGATTTCCTTTAAAAGGCTATAACTTATGCAAATTTAATTGAATTTTTCCGAAATGAAAAGCATTTATGTTAAAATGATAATGGCTTTCATATAACAAAAGGATTTCCAGTTTTATGGAAAAGATTTCGAGTTGTATGTAAATCAAGTTTGAAATGGAATTGTTTTGAAAGCTATGAATAAATCTTTGTTAAAGATTTGGGGATTTTTTTTTTTCAAAGCAAAGAGTATCTTAAAGGTGTATCTTTTTGTTTAAAAGATTAAAGTGGAAGTTTGTTTAAACCATTCAAAAGGAAAGGTTTTGGGCTAAAAGTTGTGACTTAAATAAGATCCCAATATATCCATATGTTTTTAAAATAAGCGCTCATTATTCGGTTTAGCCGGTAGAGGAATTTATGTCATAAAACCCATTTTGAATAATGATATGACGAAATGGATAGCATTTGAAGACGGCAGTGAAGACCGGGTATTTTCGGAAACGGAAGGATTACCTGTCGAATGTCTCTGCATTGAGTCGCGTCGGTATAGAGATCTCCATATGTGATGGGGAATCCGATCGAGACTATGAATACCCGGATTTGCAAGGGCTTCTTTTGAAGTTCATTCGGTTCCATTCAGACCCAGGATGGACTTGTATGGACGTATGTCTGACGTTACACTTTGATATGTAAAGCCGGTTTCTATCAAATACATTTCTATTTGGTGGCGAAGAATTTATTCTCTTAGCTTAACACCCTTCTTTGAGACATATGAGCTTAGAGGTTATGTAATTGATGGTTACTGGTGATATATTCCCAATTTGGTAATGTGGCATACTAAATGCTTCTGACCATTTTTTGATCAAAGCATGGCTTTTGTGAAAAGCGTAGCTTTGTGGACGAGACTTCATCGAACCTCACAATCCGAAAATGGTTGAAACAGGAATGAGGTAGTAAGATTATGAAGGGCACGCCCTTTGGAGCATATGCATTTCCTTCTTAAAAGTGGCATCATGGTATGGAGCCTAGATATTTAACTTATGCGGTTGTTGAAATTTGTTGGTGAATCCGGGGATAAAGGTCGGTAATAAGGGATGACATGCTCATGACAGTTAGTTACCTAGTTACAGAGGTAACCCGACCTTCTGTTGTTAGAGAGCTGGTTAAGTTCTCGGGGCGTCCCTCCAGAGGCGTACCTATTCGGTGAAGGAAGTTCCTTAGCCTTGACCATTTGTTGGAAATCCAATCAACGAATATGTGCCCTTTATGACTGCAGTTGTATAACCTGCCACCTCAGATGGTAGCTATAGCAGGCATAATATAATGGTACCTATGTTGGCTAAGATTAATATTATACTTCCGAAATGTTTTCCACTATGCACTAATAATAATATCAAAAAGGAATTTGTGTATCAAGCATGTTTGGCTATCATAAGGAGAAATCTCCTCCAAGTTTACGCTTGCATTGTGTATGCAGGGATGCCTTATGATAATTTCATTTTCCAAAAGCATTGCGGATTTCTTTTTACATCTTTTGTTATTTCTTTTTGTATAAACAACCGTTTTTGTTTGCTCACACCAGTCCCATGACTGAACTGGAGTTTATTGTTCCCTTTCTAAACTCTAGGTTCCCACAATTTTCCACACGGACAGCCTAAAGTCAGTTTTCAGATAGTCAGCTAGTAGCTTTTGGAAACCTATGGAGTCATCGGTTTGGTGATCGCATTGTATTTCTCACAGCATGATGGTGGTTCGAGCTTGTGGTTTGTAGCTTTGGCATTGAAGACATTATCTTTCCAATACTGTCGTTTTGTTTTTACACTATTGTATCTATCTTCAATTTGTGTTGATCATTTCATTTGTATCGTTGTTGTATCAAATGTTATGTATCAATAAAATTTCTTTTCTGTTTCCGCTGTATTGTTATTACCTAATGTTGTTATAAGCTTCGGTGGATCGGATTTCATCTTTTGAATATCTGGCATTCGAATACGGGTGATGTATGGATGTCGATTTTCGGACGCTGAAGGCCGGACCGTCACATTTGGTATCAGAGCAGGAGGTTGAGTAAGAACTTTAGCTCAGGGGTATAACACATTAGGTGACTCATTAGAGATAGGGTTATAATTACCCTAGAATGTGTATATCCCTAAGATATCCATCCGTATGCCTCTGTCAATTCTCTTACTATTCACTGATAGTGAGGATGAGTGCAAGAAGAGGATGAGGTAGGGGACAGAGGAGTACCACTGCAAATAGTGGATACCCTGTAACAACAAGGAACAACTTTTTCCATCAATCTCTTTTGATCAGCATCCAATTTCAATCCTTTGATGATTTCCTGACAGCTATAAGAAGAAGCTTTGGTGAGTGGTGGCCCTACGAATCGCTATAGGAGAATTCCTATTTCATATTCTCTTCATCAGTTTTCTATCAATCTTTTCATTTTAACTTTAATAAATTTGACATTTTATTTGAAATGAATTGGTTTACGAAATATGAAGTTTAATTAGATTGTAATCGTTTGTCTATTTTTTTAGGGTACAGATACATTCTACGAATGGTTAGTTGCCCTTCAGACTAACCAATGCCCCTGCATATTTCGTAGATTCGATGACCTGAGTATTTCGTAAAATATTGATAAGTTCATTCTCGTATTTATTGTTGATATTCTGATTTGGTCAGCCAAATATAGAATAAATGTTTCAGCTTGATCTAGAAAGCTATTTCTTGATGTGTTCATTTGTTCTTTGGTTGTCTCCATGTATAGCAAATTTCGGGGACGAAATTTTCTTAAGGGGGGAATCTGTAATGATCCCGGTTTTGAGTCAAATTTAATTTGGTAATTAATAAAAATTTTGAAATAAATTGTGAATTAATTTTAATTTTTCCTAATTAAATAAGATATTTGTTTGTTTATTTATATATATGTATATAAATTGATTGTAAATAGAATTTGGATTTGAAATTCAAAGATAAATATTTTTAAAATAAATTGGACTTGAAACTCTATATTTTAAAATTAATAAAATATTTTTTCTAATATTAAGAATATGTGTGTGTGTGTGTGTGTACATATTATGATTTGAAAGTTATGATTTGAATTTAATATAATAATTTTCAAAATCTATTTTAGTTAAATTCTGTGCGTGTGTATATATACACATATATATATTATACATGTGTGTATATTTATTAATGTATAATTAAATTTTGAAATCATTTTCTTTAAGGTTATATAAAAATATATAAAAGGAAATGTATTACATAAATATATGAAAATATAAAATCTAAGTAAGAAAACATTTATAAAGGATTTAAACCATAAAAATTCATTGTCGTGACATTTGTAAGATAAGGATTTCATGCTTTAAACATTTGTAAACATTCTAGCAAGTATTAAAACAGGTGTAGCTATTTTACCATATGAGTGGCAAATATATTTTAAAATTGAAATATATATATATATATATATATATATATATATATATATATATATATATATATAATTAAAAACATAAATTCATGAATAAACATTTGTAAGTTATAGAATACATGTATTAACATTTGTAGCACATGTGTTAGCATAATTAACAAGTGGCAAGTTAAATTTTCTTTTAATTTAAATTATAAAATGTATCAGAAAGAAATCAGGCTTGGTATATATCATTACTCCTACTCTCTCGCATTTTATTTTATCTTCAAATCAAAACCTGGAAAATAAAAACATAAACCTGAAAATATAAATCAAACAACTACAAACTCAGATCAAAAGTAAAGCAAATAAAATCAAACTACAGCAAAATCATTTCTAGGTTTAAAAATCAAATCAACTTCCAGTTTTTCCAAGTTCAAATTCATCACAAAATCCTTATGCAAACAGATCAGATCAAGTTCAACAAATTCCAGCTAGGACAAACTTCAACCTGAAGCTAAAATACAAAATCATCTCAGTTAAAACAAGCAACAAATCAAAGTTCAGATCAAAAAAAAATGCCAGTTTTCAAATTCAATTTTGCATTTCCAGGCTTTCTATGTTTCTTCAATTTCAGGTGAGAAAACCACTTGAACCTATTTTATCTCTTGGTGTTTGGATTTGTACTTGAAGCATGATATAAAAAATGTGCTTGAATGATTGAGTGAATATGCCTGCAAATATATGTATCTATGCGTATGATTAGGTGCATGTTTGTAAAGAGGTATATATATACACCTCTGTTCAAACTTACAGGATTCAAACACTTTAAAATTTCAAATCCTCATCTCCTAATTCTCTTTAGAGTTGATACTTAAACAAAAAAATGTTTAAATTAACAGAATCTTAACCTTAAAATAGTTTCAAATATTTATATTAAGTATTTTTTTTAAAATATAAATTAAAGAGATGATCATATTTAAGACAAAAATCAATGATCATGATTTCATGTTTTGACTTTACAATTAGATTCGTATCACAAAATCATGAATTTAGATAATCAATTCATAATTTTTAAGTTTATATTTGATGTGAAATTTCAAGTTGATCGATTTTCAGTTTTTCGTCAAATTCTAATGATCAATGGCGAGTTATATGTCGTGCTCGATACTGGTGGTAGCTGAAGTATTGGGGATTGAAGGAAAAATAATGGAAAAAATTTCTTGTGGTCGGAGCGATCAGGCGATGGTGGAATAGAGTTTTAGACCCCATTTTAGTCGAGATTGATATTGAAGCCATTTCGTCGTCGATGACGAATCAGACGTGACCGAGGCAAGTAAGATCAAAGCATGAGCCTTCAATGAAGAGTTGGACGTGACGGCGTGGACACTGGTGGACGAGATCGACGGTGCGATTCGTTTTAGTTGATCGAAATTGGGTTACAGATTGAGTCGAGCAACTCGATTTTTATTCCGGTCAAAAGTTGACAATAATAGGTGCTGGGGATAATTGGTGAGGTCGTCGTCGATGTATGGATGATCGCGACGCCGGTTGGAGGTGACCAGTTTAGTCGTCCATGTGCACGCGAACATGTGTGTGTCTGGTTTGTTTGAAGATTGAGGAAGAAAGGGTAGTCTCGGGAATTTCTTTAAGTAATTCGTGAATTTACTCGGGGGAAACGTAGAATTTGGAAACTCAGAGTTGAGCTCGGGTTTAATTCAGGTTTGACTCGGGTTCAGGATATAACAGTTTTAACTTTTTAAAATTTAACAAGTTTTAAAATTTTAAATCAAGTGTTAACAAGTTTTTGTTAAACTAATTCTTTTATATAATATGTGTTTATTTGTGGATTAATTAAAGTTTTTAAATTTAAATTATTTTAATTAATCAAGTTTGAAATATCTATGTGTATATATATATATACATATACTTTTATTAATTTATTCTTAAGCCTATTTTTAAATAAGGAATTAAATATCTTAATTAAGAAATGAATTAAAAAAGATAAAGATGATTTTAGTTGTTAATTAACTTAAGGACCTAAGTTAATTTATGGATTTATAATAAATTTATTTCAAAGAGTTAAATGTTTTAAAGATCAATTATTTTGGTTTTAGAATAATTATATATTAAGTGATTAATCAATGTGATCCCTAATTGTTTTCAAATTATATTAATTAAGATGAATGAGTTGTCTTAAGATTAAAGGATCATTAATTTGAAATTAAATGATAATTACATAATTAAAGGTTAAATGAGTATTAATTAAGGACTAATTAATTTGTTAAGAGTTAATTAATTAATGATGAGTAATTAAAGCATGATTGCTTAATGAAATTACCTAATGTAATTAAGAGATAGTTATTTTGATAATTAATTAATTAAGATTAATTAATTTAGGGTAATCAAATTACTTAAGGATAATTACTTAATGAAAGTAATCATGGATAATTAATTAAGGATTAAAGGTTGATTAATCAAGTATTGAAAAGATAATTACTTAATGAAATTGATCTAGGGTTATGTAATAATTGTAATTAATTAAGGAAAATTAATTAATTAAAGGATAATTTATTAAGGATTAATTTATTTATTTATTTGAGGTTAATTAATTTAGGTGACTAATTAAAGGGTAATTAATTTATGTAAGTAAATAAGGATAATTACTTAAGTTGGATAACCAAGATTGATTAATTAACCCTCATTAATTAATTAAAATAATCAAATGGTTTGTAATCAGCGAATGTTAATTAACTAGGATTAGTAATTTATTCATAAGTAATTAATCTGGTTTAAATTAAATATAATCAGGTGATTAATTGACCTTACTTATGGATGATTGAATTTTATTGTGCTTTGAATTGTTTGATATCTCTAATGTGTGATGTTTTGTGATATGAATTGTGTGGATTGAGCGGTGAACTGTGATTTATTTATCTGTGATGAATTTACATATTTATCTGTGAATCAGTGAATGAAGATAAGCGTTATAGGATTATACCGCTTATCCATATTGTCTTGCTTGAATTGATTATGGTTGTGATATTCTATTATTGTGTGTAAAACCCCTGGACTACACCACAAACACACAAATATGGGTTTCACGAGGAATCGGTTAAGTCATAGATATTTGAATTTAATATTATTTTATTCAAAATGATTTTTAAAATTGAATTTTTGAATCCAAAATAGTTTGGAAGTGTATTTGGGTAAAATGAGAGAAACTTTTGAAAAGGAGTTTCAAAGTTAAAATTATTTTGAATGGCTTGTTAAAGTTTTGAAATTAAAATAATTTAATTTGAATTTGAGTTCAAGATTTTGAAGTTGAATTCTATATATACATACATACATACATACATACATACATACATACATACATACATATATATATATATATATATATTTGAAAACTATGGTTTAAAAGGTTATACAGGTTATAAAATGTATATATATATATGGACCTTTAACCATTTTTGAAATGTTTTGAATAAAATTATTTTGGAAGTTTGAATTTAACTCAAATAGAACTTGCCGAGGATACGACAGTTCGTTGTTTTCCTTTAAAAGGCTATAACTTGTGCAAGTTTAATCGGATTTTCCCGAAATGAAAAGCATTGGTGTTCAGATGATAATGGCTTTCATATAACGAAAGGATTTCAGTTTTGTTGAAAAGATTTCAAGTTGTGTGTAAATCAATTTTCAAATGGAATAGTATTGAAAGCTACAAATGAATCTTTGTTAAAGATTTGGTGAACTTTGTTTTTCAAATTGAAGAGGATCTTAAAGGTGTATCTTTTGTTTAAAAGACTAAAGTGAAAATTTGTTTAAACCATTCAAAAGGAAAGATTTTGGGCTAAAATTAGGACTTAACTAAGATCCCAATATATCCATATGTTTTTAAAACAAGCACTCATTATTCGGTTTAGCTGGGAGAGGACTTTATGTCATAAAACCCATTCCGAATAATGCTACGATGAAGTGGATAACATTTGAAGATGGCGGTGAAGACTGGGTATTTTCGAGAATGAAAGGATTACCTGTCGAATGTCTCTGCACTAAGTTGCGCCGATATAGAGATCTCCATATGTGATGGGAAGTCCGATCGGGGTTGTGAATATCAGGATTTGCAAGGGCTTCTCAGACCCAGGATGAACTTAAATGGACGTACATCTGACGTTACACTTTGAGATGTAAAGCTGGTTTCTATCAAATACATTTCTGTTTGGTGACGGAGAATTTATTCTCTTAGCTTAACACCATTCTCTGAGACGTATGAGCTCAGAGTTTATGTAGTTGATGGTTACTACTGATATATTCCCAATTTGGTAATGTGGCATACTAAGTGCTGCTGATCATTTGTTGATCAAAGCATGGTTCTGTGAAAAGCGTAGCTTTGTGGATGAGACTTCATCGAACCACACAACTCGGAAATGGTTGAAACAGGAATAAGGAGGCAAGATTATGAGGGTCGCACCCTTTAGGGTATGTGCATTTCTTTCTAAATAAAAAGTGGTATCATCGTATGGAGCCTAGATATTTAACTTATGTGGTTGTTGCAATTCGTTGGTGAATCCCAGGATAAAGGTCGGTAACGACCGAGGGATGGCATATTCTTGACAGTTAGTTACCTAGTTGCAGAGGTAACCTGGCCTTGTGTTGGTAGAGAGCTGGGTAAGTTCTTGGGGCGTCCCTCCAGAGGCGTACCATTCGGTGAAGGAAGTTCCTTAGCCTTGACATTTGTTGGAAATCCAATCAAACAATACGCGCCATTTACGATTGCAGTTTTATAACCTACCACCTCAGGTGGTAGCTATAGCAGGCATAATATAATGGTACCTATGCTGGCTAAGATTAATATTATACATTCGAAATGTTTTCCACTATGCACTAATAATAATATCAAAAAGGATTTTTCATATCAGACATATTTGTCTATCTATCATAAGGAGAAATCTCCTCCAAGTGTGCGCTTGCATGTGTGTGTGGGGAGGCCTTATGTTAGTTTCATTTTCCAAAAGCATTGCAGATTTCTTTTTACTTCTTTTGTTATTTATTTTTGTATAAACAACTGGTTTTGTTTGCACACGCCAATCCCATGACTGAACTGGAGTTTACTGTTCCCTTTCTAAACTTTGGGTGCCCATAATTTTCCATACGGGCAGCCTAGAGTCAGGTTTTAAGATAGCCAGCTAGTAGATTTTGGAAACCTTTGGAGTTACTGGTTTGGCGATCGCATTGTGTTTCATCACAGCATGATGGTGGTTCGAGCTTGTGGTTTGTAGTTTTGGCATTGAAGACATTATCTTTCCGCTGCTGTCATTTTGTTTTTCCATTGTTGTATCTATCCCTGATTTGTGTTGATCATTTCATTTGTATCATCGTTGTATCAAATGTTATGTATCAATAAAATTTCTTTTCTATTTCCGCTGTGTTGTTATTACCTAATGTTGTTATAAGCTCCGACGGATCGGATTTCATCATTTGAATCTGCGGCATTCGAATACGGGTGACGTATGGATGTCGACTTTTCGGACGCTGAAGGCCAGACCGTCACACTAGCAGTCATTTTATTAATCCTATACGTACAATTCTATTTGACTTCTCTCTTCTCAATGGAAGCAAATAGTTAAATTACGAACTCTGCAATTCAATCTCCAAACCAATTTAAAAATCAAATTCCTCCAAACCCTATCATATTATATACCGATTAGAAGCTCTCGACGAGCGTAATCCACTGTAGCGATTCATTTTAAATTTGGTTCATCGTTTGTCCAGAAATCGAGGATGAACCTCAGCCGTCTAGAGTAGGTTTTCATGATCTAATGGTGGATTTTCATCCGATCGACGATCGGGAGGTGGCGTCATGAAGGTGGTATCGTCACATCCTTGGGATGTCATTCATTCGTGCTAGATGATCTCCAATTCGCCACAAATTGCAGCCAAACGTTTGCAGCGACGGAAGGTTTCAGGGTACCGTGGTTGGTCGCATGACCACGAGTAGGGGCAGCTTTGGGTGGCAGAGTCGACGGAGCTTCTTGATCGAAGTGTAGTAGTTCGTAGCGGCGTGAAACTAAGGGAATTGGTGACGGCTGTAGTTCGACCTTAGCCAAAACTTGTAGGCTAGTGTTAGATGCAAACGAACATGATGGAGTTCCCTTTAAGTAAACCTCATGGAGGAGCTTACGGTACTGTACAGACTATGGAAATATATAAAATGTGTTAAGGGGGATATGGGTAACGCCTTAATGCTATTTTAATACTTTACTTTACTATAGACGCTATTATAATAGCGTATAGTACTATGTTCGTGGATAGTTTAACGGATCCTTAGGAGATGAAAATCCCGAACATCTTCTAAGTTATTGCGCTCATGGTTGACACTGGATAGGAGATGTCAAAATCCGTAAACATTTCTAACGTCGTTACACTCATATTTAATTACTGTTGATTTAACTTACATAAGATCTTTTAGTACCAACTCGAGCGTTTTTTCATTTCAACTCGATCGGGTCAGCCTGAGCTTTTTAGTATATCGAAGACTGCTTTTTAGAGGATGAAGATGAAGATTTTGTACTATTATTTTTATTACATTTATCTATCCGCATCATTTTTCTTTCTGTTGCATTTATTTATTTATTCCTATTGTATGTAACTCTGAACTGTATTGTAAAAGTATAACCAAATGTTATTTGTAAACAGTTTCATAAACTGTTTATTTGATTATTATATTTTGTCATTCCGCTGCGAGATTCTGTATTTGTTTTCCTTCTTTCTCCGCTTTTTCTTATTTACCACATAATAATCCATCCTTTTGAATGGTTTGAGTCTGACATGTATGTTTTATCGTCGATTTAGACTATCCAAAAATGCAGGTCGTTACATTGTTTATAGCAATAATTCCATTTGGACACTTTCATTACTTAAGTTTTACTTGTATAATATTCTATTACATATTCCTATTTTTCATTACATCTTTTTAAACATTTCTGATAAGTTATATATATGTTTTAGGAATTTAATTGAATGTTATACATGTTTATCTTATTCATTTTAGTTAATAAAATGTTCAATAGTTACATCTTCTAAATTTTCATATCTTTTGATTTACAAATTATAAATTTTCAATTTCTTATATATTTCATTATTCACTTAGCATCTACTTTCTTATTTTCCATTTAGAAGTTTCCAACAATTAAAATAGTTAAGATTTCATTTCATTACAATAATTGAAATCCCTAATTTAAAAAAATTTAAGAACTAGATGCCGGGTTTATTTCAAACCATTTAAAAAATTACACAAACACACTCATAGCTTTTATATCTAGTCATATTTAGAAATAAAAGATTAAGATTTGTTTATCAAAATAAATGTGTAGTAAAGCTACTACAGTGGCCTTTCCACTTTGAAACTCGAAAATGAACGTCGATGATGCATGCACTCATCACCGAAATCATTTTCCAACAACAAAAGAGGGGAATGCGGAACTTATTTCCTTTTAAAATTCTTTTACAACATTTCTTCCAAATCGCATTGAAAATATTTATATCTGAAAGTACTTCCAAATAATACTAATACTATATTCCAAAATCTTTTGAAACAAATTTCAAAATCCCAAACATAAGTACTCAAATTTCCAATTTATATTTACTTTATCTGTAGATCTTTTTTTGCGATCAATATTTATAAAGTTTCACTTCCTAACAAACAAACATATCACAAACAACTATGTCTATCTATAAAAATTAATCTTTATATACAAAATATAATACTAGGTAAAATTATTTCATTTACCTATTTCGAAAATAATATTATGTTGGTCTGCTTTGTTAAGTGTTTAGAAATCCCTATCGATGTCATAGCTTCCTATGTACCGACCAGAATTTATAAATACTCAATAGAACAAATTAACACAATATAAAAACATTTTATAACACAAACAAGTACGCTCTCTCATATATATGCACTTAGACAAACTCATTCTGGGGTATTACTACCCTATCTCTAATGAGTTAAACTCCACAAAGCCAAGGTTATCGCTAATTTAAAGCTCTGATAGCACTTTTAATGACCCACCTTTATGGACGGTTTAAATCGACAAAAAACTACACATGTCAACTCAAACCATTCAAAAGGGAGAATTGTTAATGGGGTAAAGAAGAAAATAAGAGAAAAGAAGGAAAAACAAAACACAGAATCTCACAGCGGAATGACAAAAATATAATAATCCAATAAATGGACTTCAATACACTAAAAAGCTCAGACTGACCCAAGCGTAATGGAAAGACAAAACATTTGAGTCAGAACTAAAAGATCTTATGTAAGTTAAATCATCAGTAAATAAATATGAGTGTAACGACTTCAGAGATGTTTATGGGATTTCACATCTCCTGTCTAGTGTCTGACATGTGTACAAATACTTAAGAGAATTTTGGGATTCCATCTCCTAAGGGTCCGTTAAATTATCGACATACATAGTACAATAGGCTATTATAATATATCTATGGAAAAGTATTAAAATAGCGTTAAGGCGTTAACCATATCCCCCTTAACACATTTATATATAAATACCGTAGTCTATAAAAATACTATAAGCCCCACAAACCGTGGGATACTAAGGGAGCACTCCATAGGTACGATACAAATCAAACTCGTAATGGGCTCGATAAGCCATATGACAAAGCATGCGAGGCAATGCCCACGGTAGGATACTACCGTTTTGTGGATCCGGACCAGTGGTAACTCATAGCAGCTACTGCCGCCCATGTTGAGACACACTCCCATAATCAAAATTAAGGGGTGGCCACCAAATCAATCACAATGTAATAAATATTGCATTGAAGAAATGTGCCCGACAAGGGGAGTGACCCCACTTGGCCCGGCATGGCTTATGTTTTAGTCATATCAAGCTTACTCGAGGGGGTTAGGGCTGCGTTCATACCTCATACAGTAGCGATCGCCAAACCATCATACTCCATTCTGGATTCTCCACCATATGAACGGTTGTTAATGTGGTTTTCGATATTGGCAGAGAGTATGACAATATCCGATCTCAGTCTCTTTAACAACCAAACGCTTATTTCACACCTGTTGGTTCTTTTACATTTCAAACAGTTCACACTTCATACCAAAATACCATATTCATTTCAAAATCATATCACTTTCGAAATCATTATTTACTTTGAAATCGTATTTACTTCCAAATCATAATCATTTCAAAATTATTTTTACTTTCGAAATCATTATTCACCTTAAATCATATTTGTTTCAAAATCATAACCATAAAATAGGCTAAACCATCATATCAAAATATTCGTATTTGAATCAATGAATCTAAACCATAACAGTTCCAACTTTAAACAATTTGAATATTGAAAGTCGTATATATATTGAGATAGTTATACATTAAAAGTAGTTTATATTTTAAAAATAGGTTATGGATGAAAATAGTTTGTATATTATAATAGTTTTTATATTAACATAGGTTATATTAAAAGAGTTAATATATTAGAAATAATTTAAAATAGTTTAAATTGTATAAAATAGTTTGAAAATAGTTTTAATAGTTTAATATTTTAAAATATAGTTTAAATTATTTAAAAATAGCTTTATTAGTTTAAAATAGTTTAAATAGTTTAAGGATTTTAAGCAGTTGAAATCGTTTAATATAAAATGGTTTGATTATTGAAATGGTTGATATAGTAAATAGTTTGAAAATCTAAATAATCTAAATTTTAAAATAATAGTTTTTTAAACATTTATATTAAAATAATTAATTTGAAAGTAATACCAAATTAAATTACTTCTTCCATTTCAACAAATCTGGACCATATCCATATTTCAAATCAACAAAACTCAATTTTGATCTTTTAATTCAATTCCTCATTAAAACCATATCAATCTATATCGATTTCAAATCCATGTGTTTGAACTATAAATTCAAACCAATTCAAATTCAATAGATTTCAAAGTTTAAATATTCAAACATTTACAAAAGCTCAATTTTGAATTTCATTTATATTTCAAATTTCAACTTTTCAAATTCCAATTCAAAATTTTTAAACAATTCATTTAAACCAATTTCATTTTCACATTTTAAAGCTTGGATTTTGAAAACAATTCATTTCGTATAAGTCAAATTTTATTTCAGAATATCATTTAACTAGTCCATAACGATTTTTCTTTAATCTATAAGATCGTTCGAATATGTATCATTTCAACCCATAGTGATTTTCCAAGCAATAACTAAGGGAACTTACAATGTGATAACAACATATGAAATGAATATAATATCCAATCATCCAAATATAAACAATTAAACATCCACATAATCGTCATTCAAATCAATGAATAAACTGCAACAAATAAACTGATCACCATTATTAGGTATTTAACTAGCAATTAATTTCAATATTAATTTTATGGCAATTAAATGCAAATAAACTGAAATTAAATTTAAATGAAAATTTAAAATACCAAACAATAACCAATAAATTTATAATCACATAATAAATTTAGTTTAACTAACATAGCGTGATTTTGTATTCGTGAGTGGATTAAGACACTCACTTTTAATTGCTAGTCGACCTAAAATCCAAAATAGCTCAAAAATAAAAAATTCTCAAAATTTGACCAATGTAGTTCTATAATGTCCAGAATTTCGATATGATCGCAATGGAGAAAACCGCGCGTGAATCCGAGCTCGTATGCAAAAGTTATATCGATTGGAAGTAATACAATTTATATTATAAAAATAAATAAAATAAATAATAAAACACGTTCACCTCAGCCGAACCTTACAATCACATCCACGAGATCAACCAAACCTTATAGCCGCCACTTTATTCACGACCAACGCTGTTGCTACAGGCAGTTCCACTTAGATCAGACTCCATCGCAGCCTTCGCCTTGACCAAGCTCCTAAGTTCTAGCCGCCTGCTCACCTCTGAATCCCCACGTCACGCCGCCACCGCCTCCACTAAACCCTCGAGTTCTGGCGATCTCGTTCCCCTATAGCACGAATGAACCATACAGATGAAAGCTGCTCGTCGATCTCTACAACACTGCACCTCTCGTTCGTCGTAAGATCGACGATCCACCGTTGGATCACGAAACCCTAGAAACAGACGGTCGAGCTTCTTCAACGTTTTATGGTCGAAATATGCATCAAATTGAAAACAAATTGCTACAGTAGATTGGGCCCATTGAAAGCTTCCAAATGATATATAATTTGACATAGTTTGGACTGTTTGAATTTTTGAAATTGATTTCAACTTTAAAATTAGGGTTTTGAATTGGAATTAGGTTTCTGACATTGAGAAGGAGGAACAGATAAGAAGTTGATGTACGTATAAAATAAAGTGAAAGGACGTTAGATTAGAGAAACGAAATCTATTTATACAAATAGATGGATAAGAATGAATGATACAGATTGAATTGGTCGAAACTATTGCGTGAACCCATAAAGCCTGTTTCATTCCTAAAATGAAAATGGGTCATTCAATATATCGAAATATAGATTTTCCATATTTTTAAACTCAATGGAAGTAGTTTCAAACCATAATTAAAAAGTATATAGAAGATAGCTTTTAAAATCAGATTATATTAATTTAATTTTTTATAATTGATTTCTATGCGTTTTGAGCCGGCACGATCAAACGACAAGTTCGATCGCTAGGAAACTTAAATCTTACAATAATTTAGTATTACGGATATGATGAAATCTGAGATAGTGGCTAAAATGGCTAAGTTCTACATTAATTAAATAAATTATTATTAAATTGATTAATCACCCTTTAGATTTAAATTTAAAAGTTAACAATTTTCATCATTCTTGATTTCATATAAATTTATATTCCTTTAAAATAAATTTTCCAAGCCAGACTCAATATTTAAATATTACATAAATTTTAACGTGAAATTGCAACAGGAGTAAAACCTATTTTATAATGATTTTTTTGGCATAGCATTTTATTATGATTTAAATTACAATAAATCTTTTATTTTGATTTCACTCTTATTATTTAATCAACTACCACCTTCTTAATATAATTAACATTGGTTTACATTTTATTACATTCATATTTTATAGGTTATGATTGTACCATATTAATTATAATATTTAATGGCAATAATTCAAACAATTGATTTAAACAGTTATTTTATTCCTTATTTACAACTGACCAAATTAAACTTTACTTTATTTCAATTGATTGAAATTACCGTAAAATAGTTGTCAATAACATTCAAACAACCTTATTAAATCATTATCTAATTATTTTTCTCATTAATAAATCATAAATTTTAATTTCTCTCAACATTTAATTTCAAATCTTATTTAATTTAACATTTTTAATTATCGAAACTTACGAGTCGGTATAATTTGTAGCCTCATTGCACATTTTCATTGGCGCCATTCTTTAGTAGAAAATAAGGATTTGGTTTTTCACGTCAATCTGATGATATAGAAGTGCTTTTTTTTTATTTTCATCAGACCGAACTATATAGACATAAGAATGAGCTTCGGACATTCAAGCTTAAGATTATTAATACATAAATTTTGGCTAATGGTATACCAAAGTACATGTAGATTTGTTACACTATTCTTAATTCTTTAAAACTCATCTTATAATTAAAGTTACAGATTAAGTCTATATAGTTCATATAAGGAGTCTTATAGACCTATTCAAAATTGGGTTGACTAAGGTCTTGAGTTCCTGAATCTATATATTTATAAAATACCTAAGTAAAAGTCACAGTATTAAAAATGCTTCTGTCATTAGTATCATTGTTTTATTATAATGCATAATCAATTCCCGTTTGATTCCAACCATTTTATATTTTTACTGTAGTCTAGTAATGTTGAACCTCTCTCTACAATTAATTTATTTCATTGATGGACAAAATTTAAAAACACAGGACAATAATTTGTGCATTTTTATATGTTCGGTATGGTGTTTTATTCATATTGGTGATACATGTGATATCAATTTAGGTGGATATTCCTTTTCTTTTCTAGGAATGAAGTAGTAAAGGATGATGCGGTCTGATTCAAAGTTTTATGGTGGCCAAGGTGGGCCTTGATGTTGTTGATGCATGTACTCCAAAAGACATCGCCATTAACGCTGTAAAAGAGATATAAACTGATAGAGTAAGAGATAGAAATTTGACTTCTATAAGATTTCATAAGAAGTATAGCTGAGAAACAGCTACACAACTGCAACTCAGAGGCAAATAAAGTCCCTAAAGTTCTACTTTTCAAAATTATGGCTTTTTGTATTCAGAATAACGATGGTAATATGCCAGCTTGCATGAATTCACAAAAGAAAAACACATTATGTTTTCATGGAATTAATGAAAGTATTTCAACTAGAAAAGATTGTTGCTTCATATCAATTATTATATCTTGAAAGTAAACTATTATATTTGTCTAGATTGTCTCTTTTTTTTGGGTTTCATGCAGCAACATCATTCAAAGTGAAACATTTGCTTCAATAATAATATCAGCATACCAGGCCTTAGTTTCACTTGCATTTCCTCTTTTTATATGTATCTAGTTATCGGTGTAGTTTTTCTTTGAATTTTTGATAATACATAATGAAATTTTTTTTGCTGAATTTAAATTGAAAATTATCTCCACATTATTACCTGATCCTCTTATTTTTCTCATGCAAAACGAAATAGGATCTCAATACTTTTACTGTCTAAACATTTATATAAATTATGTTATCCTGGTTTAAGGAATTTTCCTCGATTCATTTATTTCTACTTTCATATTTTTACCATGCTTTTTTATGTATTTTTTAGATTGAACAAATTTGAATTTATCAAATTATGTGAATTTTCTTAGGTGTTAACATTCATACGCATAATTTTGCATGACTGTCATGCAAAAAATTTTAATCAACCATTAATTTATGCCTTTCAGATGAATTTTGAGTATCAAATCATACATTTTAAATACAATAATTCTTTTACTAATTTAAAATGTGTGTAAAATACAATCACGATCTACTAAATTTATTATTAAATTCATAATACATGTCAATATATTGACTTATCCATCGCCACACACACCTAAGCGTGAAGTTATCTCATACCATCACTGGTATCTTTTAACATGTCATTTGTGCATACTTCGTAACTGTGTGATTGTGATGCAGTGCAGTCTGAAAACTCTGAAAACTCTGAAATTTCTCAAGTTATAGGTCGCTCACGACCTAAGGAAGGTCGGCCACGACCTAACGGCTCACGAGGGGAGAAGCAACGACCTAACAGGTCGTGTGGAAAAGAGCAGCGACCTAACAGAAGCCTAAGTCGTTCGGGGTCTTTAGGTCGTATGGAGGAAGACTTGGTTTTAGGTCGGCTACGACCTATGAGAAGCATTTTAGGTCGCCTACGACCTAGTGGGTATGCTGAAAGAGGAAGTTCACGACCTAAGATAAGTCGCGAGGAAGATAGGTCGCGTGAAATTCCTGTTGCCACATTTCTAGGTCGCGAACGACCTAACTCTTATAGGTCGCAAGAAGATTGCTGAAGCCGCTCCTTTAGGTCGCGAACGACCTTGGTTAAGTCGCTATGTGTTGTATATATGTGTGTTAGATCGCTAACGACCTTTTGTAAGTCGTAGGTCGTGTGTTTGAGTGTCTGTTTGATCGCGTGAGTTGTTTTTAGGTCGTGAGTCACGTGTAATGTAAACATGTGGTGTTGTGTTGTAATGGTAGGTCGTTGCCGACCTTGTATAGGTCGTAGGTCGCTCAACGACTTAAGGTCAGGGTCGAAAACAATATAAATAGGGAGTGTGTTGTAACTTTGGGTTGTTGATTTTTGAATAAAATTTCTTGTGGATTGCTTTGTGCTTTCTTCTTAAAATTGATAGTTGAGTGTAATCTCCTATCTCCTCTTTCGGTTAATCGAGTGCGCTCGATTCAACGATCGTAGAAGTCGATTCACGGTATCTAGTGCGCTAGATCAACGTACGAAGAATCGTAGATCTTTGAACACGGTATAGTGCGCTATCAACGTGTTTGAGATAAGCTAGAATTCGGTATCTTCGGATCAACGAATTTAGGCATTTCGGTATCTTCATTCCATCGATTGCTACTTTCATCGATCCATACCGTTTTGTTAATTATCCGCTGCGTCAATTTGGTATCAGAGCTAGACTTAGCCAATCAGAGCTGAGTCGATCGTGGAACCGAAGTTTGAAGTTGTGATCATTGTGTTCATCATTTGTTGCAACAAGTTTGGGGTTGCGATCCATATTCTCTTGGATCGAAAGTCGAAAATTGCTTGAATTTGGTTGTGAGGGTTTGCGTGCCAAAGTAGAGTTTGAATCTATGAAGCAAGCCGACCTAAGCCTTAGGTCGATCTATGTTGAGTCAAGCCGTGACTTGTTAATCAAGTTGTGTAGAAGTTTGAAGAGCTTTGAAGTATTTGTTGAAGTGTTTGTGTTGATTCAATCATGCCACCTAGAAGAGCTAATCGCCATCAAAATATTGAAGCATTATATCGAAGGGAAGAGGCCGATCAAATGGAGCAACGTATGCATGAGAAGGTTGATGAAGGCATTGGTAGGTTGGAAAAGTTGATGATCGATATGAGCCAGAATAGAAGGAGAAATTCACCAGAATCAAATCATGGAGGGAGTAGAGTTTCACCACAGTCGGATCGGGAGAGGAGAGAAAGCCGAGACCATAGAAGTGTTGACAGTCGTAGTAGGAGGAATGTTGATGATCGTGGTGGTAGAGATGTTGGAGGACGTGAAAGACAACGATATACATCAGACTTTGATGAGGAGTTTGACGGTGAGAGGGGAAGTATTCATTTCAGAGACCGAGATCAGGGACAACGTCAGTATCGGGTTATTGATGATGATCGACGTTGGGAATCGAGAATGAAGATGGAAATTCCGGAATTTAAAGGTGGGATGGTTGCTGAAGAATTTTTAGACTGGTTATCTAATGTAGAGGAAATCTTTGATTTTAAGGAGGTTCCGGAGAATCGAAGGGTGAAGTTAGTTGCTACAAGGCTAAGGGGGAGAGCTTTGGCGTGGTGGCAGCAAACTAAACTTACTCGTGAACGAATGGGGAAGTCAAAGATAGAATCTTGGGAGAAGATGAAGAAGTTGATGAGATCTACTTTCTTACCATACAACTATCAATCACTTATGTACCAGAGATTGCAGAATTTAAGGCAGGGGACGAAATCAGTTAATGACTATGCAGATGAATTTTACCAACTCATTGCCAGAAATGATATAATGGAAACGGAAGAACAGCTGACTGCTAGGTTTGTTGGAGGGTTGAGAATGCAGATCCAGGATATGGTTAATATGTTCGATCCCAGATCTGCAGCGGAGGCACATCAAAAGGCGTTAGCTTGGGAAAAGCAAGGAAAGCGTGGAGGTGGTGTGTTTACTAATTCTAACAATCAAGCAAAGGGTGTCGGTGGAAGTTCTAATGTTACTAAAGCTGTTGCCAAACCAGTTGTGAAGGAGGGTGAGAAGGCGAAGGTTAGCAGTGGGTTCAAATGTTACAATTGCCAGGAGATGGGTCATAAAAGCAATGACTGTCCGAAGCCGAAGAAGAGAGCTATGATAGTTGAAGCTGAGGATGAGGAGGAAGAAGCTGAATGTTCTAATTCACCTTATGTTGAGGAGGAAGAAGAAGTGTCCGGAGACGAAGGTTGTAATCTGATGATGAGGAGGTCTTGTTTGACGCCAAAACAAGAGGAGGAAGATAGTTGGTTGAGGAATAACATATTTCAATCTACTTGCACTATTCTTGGGAAAGTTTGTAAATTTGTCATTGATGCTGGGAGTTGCGATAATATTATCTCTACAGAGGCAGTGAGGAAATTGGAGTTGAAAACCGAGAAGCATCCTAAACCATACAAGTTAGCTTGGTTAAGGAAGGGTGGTGAAGTGAAAGTTGGGAGAAGAGCTTGCGTGAAATTTTCTATTGGGAAGAAATACAAAGATGAAATCTGGTGCGATGTAGTGGACATGGATGTGTGTCATCTGTTGTTGGGCAGGCCATGGCAGTTTGATCGAGCAGTACAACACGATGGTCGAGCCAATAGCTATAGTTTCATGTTCGAAGGTACTAAAATCACTTTGGTTCCCAAGAAGCAACAACAGAAGGAGAGAAAGCTGGAGGAGATTGAGGAATTGAAAACTCTATTGAGTTTGAAGGGGTTTGTTAAGGAGGTTGAAGAGGAGCCTGAAGTATACTTGTTGATTGGGCGTGACAGCAGTGAAGAGGTTGAAATTGCCGAAGAAGCAAAGCCAGTTTTGAAAGAGTTTGAAGATGTATTTCCAGAAGAGTTGCCAAAGGAGTTACCGCCACTGAGAGACATTCAACATCAAATCGATCTTGTTCCGGGAGCAGTATTACCGCATAGACCACATTATCGAATGAGTCCGAAGGAACATGAAGAGTTGAGAAGGCAGGTGGAAGAGTTGCTTGAACAGGGATGTGTGCAGGAGAGTCTGAGTCCATGTGCTGTGCCAGCTTTATTGGTACCCAAAAAGGACGGGACGTGGAGGATGTGCACTGACAGTCGAGCATTGAACAAGATTACCGTGAGATATAGATTTCCAATGCCGAGGTTGGATGACTTGCTGGATCAGTTGAGTGGGGCAACTATCTTTTCGAAGATTGATTTAAAGAGTGGTTACCACCAGATTCGGATTAGACCTGGAGACGAATGGAAGACAGCGTTCAAGACGAGAGAGGGGTTATACGAATGGTTGGTTATGCCATTTGGTTTATCAAATGCACCTAGTACATTCATGCGGGTGATGAATCAAATCTTTAGACCATTCATTGGGAAGTTCATGGTAGTTTATTTCGATGATATTCTGATATATAGCAGGAGTATGGAGGAGCATGTTCTACATTTGAGGGAAGTGTTGATTATTCTTCGCGAGGAACAATTTTATGCTGCTACGAAGAAATGTGTGTTCATGGCAAGAAGTGTTTTATTTCTGGGGTATATTGTTTCGGAAGCAGGAATTCAAGTTGACCAGAATAAAGTGGAAGCAGTCAGGAATTGGCCACAGCCGAGGACGATTACAGAGGTGAGAAGTTTTCATGGGCTAGCATCATTCTACCGAAGATTCATTCCGCACTTCAGTAGCGTGATGGCTCCAGTTACTGATTGCATGAAGGGGAAACAGTTTGTATGGTCAGAGGAAGCGGTGGTTGCTTTTGAGAAGATCAAGGAATTGTTGACGTCTGCACCAATTCTTGTTTTACCGAATTTTCAGTTATTGTTTGAATTGCATACTGATGCATCGAAGGTCGGTATTGGAGGAGTTCTGAGTCAGAATGGGAAGCCAGTTGCTTATTTCAGTGAAAAGTTAGCAGGAGCAAAGATGAGATACAGTACATATGACGTTGAATTCTATGCTGTGGTACAAGATGTTAAGCACTGGAGGCACTATCTATTTCAAAAAGAATTTGTTCTGTACACTGATCATGAGGCATTAAAGCATTTACAGGGGCAAGACAAGATTTCAGCGAGACATGCATCATGGAATGCTTATTTACAACAGTTTACTTTTGTCGTGAAACATAAGTCAGGGGTGACGAATCGTGTAGCAGATGCATTAAGCAGGAGGAGTCATTTATTAACGACATTGAAGGTTGAGGTGACAGGGTTTGAAATGTTGCCAGAGCTGATTGAAGAAGATCCTTACTTTGTGAAATGTGTAGAGAAAGTCAAGGAAGGGAATACCGATGAATTTGTGATGGTTGATGGATTCTTGTTCAAGGGGAATCAATTATGTATTCCAGATTGTAGCTTGAGATTAAAAATTATCAAGGAGTTACACGAGGAAGGGCATGTGGGCCGTGATCGTACTTTGCAATTGATTTCACAGTCTTACTTTTGGCCGTCGATGAGGAAAGAAGTGGGAAGGTTTGTGGAGCGATGTCATATTTGCCAAGTTTCGAAAGGAACCGCGACCAATGTTGGGTTGTATATGCCGTTGCCTGTACCGGCTAAACCATGTGTTGATATGAGTATGGACTTTGTGTTGGGTTTGCCGACGACTCAGAGGGAAAATGATTCCATCTTTGTTGTGGTGGATAGATTTTCTAAAATGACGCATTTTATTGCTTGTAAGAAGACGGTGGATGCTGTTCGGGTTGCACAATTGTTCTTTAAGGAAGTCTATCGCTTACATGGGTTGCCGGATTCTATCGTTTCAGACAGGGATACCAGATTTTTGAGTCATTTTTGGCTTAGTTTGTGGAAGATGGTGGGAACGAAGTTAAAATTTAGCAGCGCTTATCATCCGCAGACAGATGGACAGACAGAAGTAGTTAACAGATCATTGGGAAATTTGTTACGATGTTTGGTGAAAGATAATCTGAAGAGTTGGGACATGAAGTTATGCCAAGAAGAGTTTGCTCATAATCATGCGGTTAATAGAAGCACAGGTTATAGCCCATTTCAGATTGTATATTCAAATTTGCCTAAGGGACCGTTGGATTTGGCAGTAATACCACAACCAAAGGGGACGATTAAACGGGCTATAGATTTTATCGATGAATTAACTGAATGTCATAAAATCGTTCGGGAACGATTGGAGAAGGCCAATGAGAACTGCAGATTTGAAGCGACGAAGTGTTGAATTTAACGAAGGTGATTTGGTTTATGCAGTGTTGACAAAAGATCGCTTTCCGGTTGGAACGTATAATAAATTGAAGGCGCGAAAAATTGGTCCAATTGAAATTTTGAAGAAAATCAATGAGAATGCTTATCAATTGAATTTACCAAACGATGTTCATACTTCAGATGTTTTCAATGTCAAACATTTAATTCTGTATCGTGGAAATGAAATTGTTGTGGAAGAAGATGTTGAGAATTCGAGGTCGAATTTCTGTCAACCCGGAGAGGATGATGCAGTGCAGTCTGAAAACTCTGAAAACTCTGAAATTTCTCAAGTTATAGGTCGTTCACGACCTAAGGAAGGTCGGCCACGACCTAACGGCTCACGAGGGGAGAAGCAACGACCTAACAGGTCGTGTGGAAAAGAGCAGCGACCTAATAGAAGCCTAAGTCGTTCGGGGTCTTTAGGTCGTATGGAGGAAGACTTGGTTTTAGGTCGGCTACGACCTATGAGAAGCATTTTAGGTCGCCTACGACCTAGTGGGTATGCTGAAAGAGGAAGTTCACGACCTAAGATAAGTCGCGAGGAAGATAGGTCGCGTGAAATTCCTGTTGCCACATTTCTAGGTCGCGAACGACCTAACTCTTATAGGTCGCAAGAAGATTGCTGAAGCCGCTCCTTTAGGTCGCGAACGACCTTGGTTAAGTCGCTATGTGTTGTATATATGTGTGTTAGGTCGCTAACGACCTTTTGTAAGTCGTAGGTCGTGTGTTTGAGTGTCTGCTTGATCGCGTGAGTTGTTTTTAGGTCGTGAGTCACGTGTAATGTAAACATGTGGTGTTGTGTTGTAATGGTAGGTCGTTGCCGACCTTGTATAGGTCGTAGGTCGCTCAACGACTTAAGGTCAGGGTCGAAAACACTATAAATAGGGAGTGTGTTGTAACTTTGGGTTGTTGATTTTTGAATAAAATTTCTTGTGGATTGCTTTGTGCTTTCTTCTTAAAATTGGTAGTTGAGTGTAATCTCCTATCTCCTCTTTCGGTTAATCGAGTGCGCTCGATTCAACGATCGTAGAAGCCGATTCACGGTATCTAGTGCGCTAGATCAACATACGAAGAATCGTAGATCTTTGAACACGGTATAGTGCGCTATCAACGTGTTTGAGATAAGCTAGAATTCGGTATCTTCGGATCAACGAATTTGGGCCTTTCGGTATCTTCATTCCATCGATTGCTACTTTCATCGATCCATACCATTTTGTTAATTATCCGCTGCGTCAGATTGGAACTATATGTGTTTCATTACTAACCCTCAATTTACACCGCATGCAGTACTAATCAGATTGCTTGTGATGACCCGGAATTTTTAAAGCAATATCAATTTAATAATCTGTAATAAAAATTAGATTGATTTGATAATCTTTGTAATAAGATTTGAATTAATTTAATAATTCAACAAAATAAATAGTTAATTGATAGATTTTATCTTTTTAAATCTAATATTTGTTTTATATTTATAATATATGTAGAATATTGTATATATTGTAAATAGGTATTGTTTTAAATGAATCATGTTTTTCTATAAAATATGTATCTTTAGTAAAATTGGGAATTATGATTTTATTTAAAAGTTAAACTTTTTAAAAAAAAGTCATTTAATAAATAAAATATGGTTTTAAATACCTAAGATAAATATTAAATGATTTAAAATATGTGTAACTTAAGTTTAAAATTTAAATAAATAACAATGAGATTATTTTGAGTTTCTTTTAAATATAATGTGATAAAATAAATAATTTATTAATATGAAGATAATTTCTTTTATAAGTTATTTATGGTTATTTAATATTGTTATTTCTAAAAATATAATAATACTTTGTTTTAGTGAATAAATTTTTAAACAAAAATTATTGTTTTTCAAAATTCAAATTTGTAGTTGTATTTGTAAATAAACTGGATTTCAAAAATTCAATTTGAACATGAATTCAAAGTTTTAAATCTAAAGTATAATTGTTTTTAATTTATTTTGATTTTGAATCATTTGTATAAGTTTAATATTTATTCATTTTAAAATTTATGTACATGTAAATAAATACATAATTAACTAATTAATTAATACAAGCTTACATTTATCCTATATTAACATCTAACAAAATACTAATTAACATTTAATGAATGATAATTACTTAAAAAGACAAGTGTATGCATATTATGTTATTTTAAACAAGTGTAAATAAATAAGTAAGAGTTTTGACAAATGTCATGTTTAAATTTTATTTTATTTCTCTTTTTTGATTTTTTTATTAAACCATAAGATAAGTTTTATAAACAAACATCTCTCATTCTTTTCTTTTCCCAATCTCATTTGCAAACAAAGAAAATCTGAAATTCAATTCATCTTCCTCAAATTAAATCCTGCAAACATCCTCCTAAACCAAATTATAAATCTGCAATCATCTTCAACCAGAGATCAAATTAACTGTAACACTTTCTTTAGCCTGCATTTATTTCAAAATCTGAAAATCCTGTAGTAGCTGCATGCAAAGCAAACCTGGATCTAAGAAAAACATTCCAGTTTCTAATCAAAGCTAGAAACTTCATTTTCAAGTATAAAGTTTAATTCAAGCAAATGGATTTTAGTTTTTAGAGATTCAAAGTTTTCTGAAGCTTTTCATCAACCTGTTTTTTTCAAATTTGGGAATGCTCTGCCTTCATTTTGAATCTGTGAGTAACACTTTTCTTAAAAAGTTTAAGTATAGTTGTAGTTGCATGTTGATTTCTGAAGCTAAGAATGTTGTATATGATTGGATTCTCTGAGTACAAATATGTAGAATGTGTGCATGCCTGTTCTTTGTTTTTTTTTAAGCTCAGTTTTAATAAAAATCCATTATCATCTTATCTGATTTCTGGTTAGGACTTAGATTCTTAACAAAAGTTGTTTGTTTAATGATAGATTAGTGGTTAAAATTATAACTAAGTTAAAATTTAAATTAAATGTTACAGGAGCAAAAAAGAACAGGGCAAGTTTGATATAAGTGGAAATTCAAACATCTAAATTTAGCATTCCAGGAATATAAACTGAAACTTTATCCAAAATCATGATTTTTAGAAGTGAATATATAAATTTTAGTATTTGGACTTGAGTACAGATCGAGTTGAACTAAATTTGATGTTTTGGGTTGTCTCGGTTGATCTTGTTGTCCGGGATGGTCATGGTCCTCATTGGTGGTAGAGGAACGATTGGAGAGGTCGGGAAAAATACAGGATGGCGATGAACTTCATCGAGGTGGCTGCGGTGACGTTTCCTTTTCCAGAACCCTAGTTTTAGCAAGGCAGTTTGTTTTGCTTGTGGCAATCTGTAGAAATGATCGAGTGTTATGGAATTTTGGGCATCGCTAGAGGGAGGGTAGGTAAGGTTGTGGCCGGTGGTGGAGGATCTCCGGTGGTCGGAGGATGGTGGTTGAAGTGTTGACAGGTTGGGGTTGTTGTCGTTCTTACCCTTCCAGGTTTGAAGTAGATTACTCGATTCAATTTCGAGTTTAAAACGGCGATCTGATGGATGTGTTTGGAAGGGAAGTTGGTCGTCGATGGGGTGAGACCACCGGAGGTGGCTGGTGATGATCGTAGGCACGGTGCATGTGCACCGTGCAAAATTTTATTCCTGATGATTGCCTGGGTTTTAGCAGAGTGGGAACTCGAGAATTACTCGAGTATGTGCTGTGTACTGCTCGGAGTAGAGGGTTGGTTGGCTCGAAGTAGGTTTTAAGTTGGCTCGAGTAGATGAAGTTGTTTCAGGTTTTTTGAAAACTGTCTGTAGTCTTGTTTTTAAATCAAAATTTAAAATGAATAGGATGTATTGATAAATTTTAAACAAATTCAAATCTGAAGGATGAATTATAGTTTCAAAGTGTTTGAATCTTATAAGTTTTCAAATTTGAAAGTAGTTTCAGTTTTTAAAAAAAAAAGAGAAAGAAAGAAACCTGACAGTTCTTACTTGGAAATGGAATTTTCATTTTTGAACCTGGAAACAAAAATTTAAATAGCAAATTTGAATTTGAATTTAAGTCTTGTTTCTTAAGGGTTATGAATCTTCAGTTTCTTTTTAAAATGAAATTTGAATTTTGGATAAAGAAGTTTTAAAAATCAAGGTTCAAATCAAAAGTTTATTTCAAGTTTAAATTCAAACAATTTAGGTAAGGAATGGGTTCAAATGTATTGAATTTAAAATCTGATATTTGAATAAGTTTAAAATTTGAATGTTTTTTTTTCAAAAAAGTTTAAATTTAAATTGTTTATTAGAAGTAAATTTGTTTCCAAACAAATACTTTAAACTTGATTTCTCTTTTTTGAATAAAGTCATTTATAAAGATTTATAATAGAAAAGTTAAATGATTGTTAACTTGAATTTGAAATTTAAATAGTAATGTATTTCAACTCAACTTTTAAATTAAATTAAGTAAATTAAAACTTATCTTATATAAGTTTTAATTATAAGTAATAAATGTTATTTACATTTATTCTTAAAAGGGATATAAATGAATTTAAATTGGATAGTGCTTTAATAAATATTATTTTGAATTTTAGATTCAAATTTTGAATTTGAATTTAATTTTTGTTTTTAAAATGCGATGTTCTAAGTACACTTTAATATTAATTAAATTATTAATAAGAAATGGATTTTCTTAGAAGTTATTAAGGTGTTAAGATAATTAAATAAATAAGATAATTAAGGAGTGACTTATTTAATTTATAATTAGTAATTTGAATTAATTTAAATTAGAGATTAAGGAGGAAATTAATGAAAAGTAATTAAAGAATGATAAATAGTTAATGATGGTCATTAACTAAGGTTATTTAGTAATTAATTAATACGATTAATCTTTAATAATTAATTAGATTAAATAATTAATTGATAATCAATTGTGGAATTTATTTAATTTAATTACTAAATAAAAGTAATTAAGACATTAATTACTTAATGTAATTAATGAAGTTTATTAAGGTTGGTTTAAATTAATTAATTAAGTTTAATTAATTCTAAACATTTGATTTGATAGCAATTACTTGATGTAATTAATAGGATTACTCAGTAAAGTAATTAGAGATAATTACTGGATGTAATTAATGGTTAATGATGGAATTATGAATGTAATCTAGATTAAATTATTTTGTATAATTAATCAAGGGATTAATTAAAGAAATTTATTCAAGGGTAATTAATTTGATAAGTAATTAAGGGTAGTTAATTACAGATTGAGATTAATCAAAGGAGATTAATAATTATGGTTTAAATGAGATTAATTACTGAAAGTAATTTATTTAATTGGGTAATTAATTAAATATAATTAGGAGTCATTAATTAATATAATTAATGAAGTAATTAAGATTGATTAATTAATATCAATCAATCAATAATAAGTGATTAGGTGTAATAATTAATTGTAGTTAATTAAGTTAAATGTAATTAATTATAGTTAATTAATTAATGAAGTAATTAAAAGTTAATTACTGTATTTGGTTTAGGGTAATTAATTTTGTGGAATTAATTAAAGTATAATTAATCAGGATTGATTAATTAAGATGATTAATTAGAGGTTAATTAATTAATTAATTTGTAATTAATTAATGATAATATAAGCAAGATTTATATTGTGTAAGTGATTGATTTAATTCGTTTTAAATTAATTAGAGAAGATGTAATTAATTTAATTCAATTTAAATTAATTATTGATGGTATGATTATAAGTCATTGCTTATGAATAGTGGTGATTAGTTGCTTTGAATGGTTTTGAATCTCAGCTATGAGATTAGTAATGTTGATTGATATGGATGCATTGGTAGCATTGTGATATTGATATGGATTATCTTTTAATAGTGATAATGTGGATTATCTATGGTTTGATAATGATAATTATGTGATGTGAATCTATGAATTATCTATCTGTGTGTATATAGATAATATAATTGAATTGTTTTAAACTTTAAAACAACTTGGACCTAAAAGGCACGCTTTGGATTTCGATGAGACCAGGATCGGGTTTCCATATTTGGATATCCGAAAACCACATCGATTCCAATTAAACGATAGGGCATTAATCCAAGTGGAGAGAGTGAAGACTCGAGGTGTAAGGCTATAAGTCAGTATAACTCTATGGGTGATTCCGTAATGAGTTTGACGGAATAGTACTTATAGATTCGAGATAGAGATTAGAGTGCAAGGGTTATCGTCGTTAACTCTGAGGGTGATTCCAAAACGAGTATAACGAGATAATGCCTTCGGTTTCGTTCGAACCCGGAACGAACTTGTATGGATTGAATGCTTTCAGAACATCGTCAGGTGGGCGATGAGCATTTTAAGATAATGTGTCCTTTAAAGGTAATCGTAGCCTCAAGCCTCATCAATCGGGAATGGCTAAAACAGGGGAGGTGCAGCAAGGCTTCGTGGGTAGCACCCACTGGAGAGCAAGATTGATCCCTGTCTAGAGGTCCCTTTATATTCGGCTTAGTGGACAGTTGGATATGCGCATCAACTGCGGGGTTGTCTTGTTCGGAACTATTCAGTAAGGAATGGGTCCGGCCTTGTGTTGCAGGGGAGTGGGAGTACTCCTCGGTACGTTGATCTAGGCCACGTACTGTGACGGGCGGTACCCCAGTAGCCCTGCCATTGTATGGAATCCAAAATCCAATAAGTGCCAACGGTTTTGATTGTATTACCCACTTTTGTGGCTAGTAGCTGGAATTTAATAATGTAACAATTTCGGCTATTTCTTATTTACTTGAAAACCCTAGACACTATTATAATATCACTGGATTTCCTATCAAATGTTTTGGTTAGCGTAAGGTAAATTTTTTTTCCATGTTTATGGGTGGGAAGTCTTACGTGATACCTTTCTTTTCAAAAGGTTTTTGAAAGTTAAGCAACTTTAACATGTTACTCACACCAGACCCATGTCTGACCCGGAGTTTATTTTTGTTTTTCATAAACTCTTGGGTACTCAAATTTTTACGAGTAGCCAAGGGATTCAGGTTAGCTTTGACGAATATTGGAGGAGCAATGGAGCAGGAGGCTTCTGCGTTAGATATTAGTATTCCGCTGTGTGTTCTGTGTTGTCTCTGGATTGTATTATGTTGTAAATACTAGATAGGTGTTTATAACTGTCTAGTATGTGTTGTATTATCTATGTACTCCGATAGTGGTTGTAAACTATGTAATATTTTATGTTATTAATATAATTTATTCGTTCCGCTGTTTAGATTCTGATGTGTTGTTTCTTCTTCTTCTCTTTCTTTCTCTTTTCTATCCCTTTCTTTTCTTATTAGCGATGCGACTTTCTAGTGTTTGGAAGTTGGGTTGCTACATTGCTACTACATTATGGGAGCAACAAAACATTCGTGCTCGATCAATCTGTTGTCGATGAAAACACTAAGACAATAATCCTTACATCGATGACCGTTAAAAGTTGTCTGGGTATGTTCCCCAACGTTAAACCGTCTTCCCAAAATTTGTCTCCTTGCACTGCTCTATGTAAACTTGGTTCAATAATGAACTGTAGGGAAGCCAAGTCCAAACTCAACTATAGAAACATCCATCTATATAAATCTTGATATTATTGAAGGGTTCGATTTACTAAAGAGTTAAGCATCTTTTCTTCCATTGCACACTATATAAACAAGATTTGTAGGGTGAATTTAGCATGGTCTGACACTGTATCTACTTACCAAATTCCATAAACAGAAAGTTCCTGCAATCTATGAGGAAGATGTCCAATTCAAAGAACATACTGATCAGCTCATCGTCGAAGACCATTGTGAAATAATAAGCCCAGATCTTCCATTAGAGTGTGAGGAAAAACCGACACTATACTACTGTACCTTTGTACATTTATTTGGAAACTGAATGAACTATAGAATTGATGAAAAGTATTAGTTGCTTCCTTTACTTACTGTGTAAAGGTTTCAAACAGAATTATCTTATGTTTACATATTCACAATCCTATGGCATGAGTAAATATGACTTTTGATGGTACAGTTACATCCACATTTAAGGGTAAAAAAATAATTTCTACCATATGCGATTGAACTCTTTCCATCTATCATTAATAAGATAAATGTTTATTGACGATGTTGAAACTAGGACCGTGCTAGCATGTCCCAAAAACAATTGATATTAGTATAATTAAAAAACCTAAATTTTTAAACACTAAAACTTTGATGAAACTTTTAAAAAACTATCACATAATAATGGGCTATGCTTCAAATTTAATAGCAAATAATGTTTCGATCAATATATATAGATTTAATTGCAAAACCAGTAGGTCTTGTTCAATACCTTACAAGTTTTAGGATTAATATATCAGAATACTATAAACCAAAGTAAAATTAGGAGATGGTATCTTGAACTTCAAAGATCCATTATTTGGACTCTAGAAATTTGATTTGGCTACTGCTTTAACAGGAAATTCACATTCTTTACTCTCAGAGATCCTAAGTAAAGAAAAAGGATGAGCATAATTTTAAACTGAATTTAAAACTGTGCTACTAATAAATGGCTATTTCATATAGAAAATCATATTTTCAGTTTTTTGGTTGAGTATAAGTTAGACTGCTTGTGTATGTAATATGGAAACATAATTTTAATGGATGATGTTAAGAAAAATGATTAGTTTGGTTAAAGATACTTCATTTATGGGAGTTCCCCTTATATTATATATATATAGTCTTTTGTTATGCTATATATAAAAGCAATGCTTTTATAATCGATCTAGCTTTTGGTTTATTGCAAATATTCTTATAATGAATATTTTATGTTAATTCCGTTTTACTTCTACACTTTAAAATTATATATTTTTACCTTGCTGTACTATTTAATGAAAAATTACATATATAAATCACATGCTGTAACGATCCGTAAATTTTCGATAATTAAAATAGCTAATTTAATAAGATTTCATGATTTAGTGTTAGAGAAAAATTTGTAAGTCGTTGGGAATAATAATAACTAGAATGAAATGCAACAAATTTTATCTAAGTTAATTATTTATGAATTAAATGGAATCCCAAATCAATTGAAATAATATGTAGTCAAAGGAAATTGAATGAATTTGTATTGTATAGGTAGTTGTGACACCTGTTTGTAAATAATAAACTTATAAGTAATTAAAAGTTACGGTGATAATTATTTAAGTTACCTATTCATTTAGTTAGTCGAATTGAATTTGTGAACCAATTGCAATTGAAATGAAAATTTATATATTAGTTGAGTGCATTATCTCTAACTGTAGTTAAACAATGTGGAATTCATTAGTAAATCGACTGATAATAAATTTTTTATTTAAAATCCAATATTGAAATCCGTCAAATATTGAACAATTAAATTGTTTAAATTTAATATTTTAAATTTATCGAATAATTGAATAACGGGAATCGAATAACTGTTCAATGAAAATGGTTGTTCTATAATTTGAATTTGTTAAATTTTATAAGTTCGTTTTGAATATTTCAAAAGATAGTGATTTAAGAATAATCAAATTTGTTTAAATTTAATATTACAAATGTTGAATAATTAAATTCCGAGTTCGATACGATTAATTTGATATTGAAATTTAATATATGAAAATAGAGTGAATAATTGAAATTTGATTTAATATGATTCAAATGGGTTTCCAAAGTGAATGTAAGTTGTATTAGGATTATAATAGAGTTAATAAGATTTTAAAATTGGAATTTATTGGATAATTGAATAACGGGTTTAATATGATTAAAAATGATTTGTAAAATTTTATTTTATCATATTGGAGTTATAGTGATGTTATAGAATTTTTAAAACGGAATTAAAAGTAAATTTGTGAAAATTGAATATTTTAATATTTAATTGTCGACTGGAAAATAGCCAAATTTTGAACAGTCTCAGAATTGGACGAAACTAGTTCCATTGGATCCATAATAGTTAGTTATTATCGGATTTCAATTTTCGTAGCAATCGGAGTAGTCGTTTGATCGTGGCAGCTCGAAACGCGTTGAAATTGTTTTAATATTAATTTGGCGAGTTAAAATAGTCATTTTTCAAACGGTCTCGGATTTCGACGAAACAAGTTTCATAGGATTCGTAATGTGATATTATTTTAAGATTTCAAATTTCATGTTAATCGGATTTACCGTTTGTCCGGAACAAGCCAAAACGCCTAGAAAATTGTTTAATCGGTTCAATTTAAAATCGATCGTTTATTTCCGTAACTCGCACAGACGATCGAATTAGCTTTTAAAACCTATTCCATTGTGTCCGGAACGCGGGATAAACCCTAGAAACGCGGGTTACCGCGCGTAAATCGGAATTTGGAAAAGCCGAATGAATAGTATTCGTCGTTTTCTATAAATAGCCATTTATTCACAAATAAAAAAAAGGGCCTAGGGTTACAGCCGCCATTGTCATATTCAATGGCCTGAAAACACCATCCTTCCTCCTCTATTTTCTTCAGATTCGTGAATCAATACGAGAAATTTTCAACTGCAAAAACGTAGAGGGTAGTGCGATCTTTAATTTCAACGGTTGTAATCGAGTTTCGTTGCACGGATTGGCGGCAATCTCTATTTAAACGGCCGAAGTTGCGCACGTATTTCGAGATACTAGGGGGGTCCGAGCTTGGCCGGTTGCTGGGCGGTGGTGCCCTTCGAGGCGAGCTTCGATATGTCACTCTCTGATCGACTTCTAGACACTCGTGGTGGCCGCGAGTTGGAGCCCTAGTTTGGCTTGAATGGGTTCCTAGTCGCGTGTGTTCCTGGAGCAAGAAATGTGAACGTGAGGAAGAAGGGTGGGTGCGGCCTGATGGGTGGAGTGTGGAAATCAATGGTTGTGATTAGGTTATGAGAAAAATAAAAGAAAATTGTTAATTTATTTATATTATAATTCGTGTATCTTTGAAATAACATAACTTTTTCATACGAGGTCGAAAACGCACGAAATTTTTTGCGTTGGAATCGTATCGACGAGCACTACTCAATGGAGCTATATTGGAATCATTTGGAGATAGTGAAAATTTCGGGTAAAATTAAACGCTCGTTTAATTTTATTCGAAATAAAGCGTTGGAACTACATTGAAATCAAAGTGAGTGTTTTATAACGCTCACAACGTACTAAATATCTTTATGCTAGTTAAATTTGACATTATGAAGTGTTATGATTTTATTTGTCGTTGTTTGATAGAATTTAATTGTCATATAGATTGTCATTTGAATTAACCGTTGAAAATTAAATTGACAGTTAAATTGAAATTGAAATTGAATTGCAATTAAATTGCCTGACATTGATAATTATAAAATTGCCACGAATTGTATTGTCTATTGAATGATTTATTTCGATGGATGCTATTGGTTGATATTTAAATGTTTGGATGTTTATTTGCTTATATATAACCTGTTATGCATACATATGATACTGTGATTTAATTTAAGTAATATATACTCATCCCTGACATTTAATTGAAATAAATAATTACTTGGCCATAGGATAGAAAATTATATACGGACACCGAATTGGTTAAATTAATAAATTTAAAAATCGTCGATTTGAAATTTGTTTAAATGTTTTGATTTAAAAGTTATAAATAGAAATCAATTTATAAAAATCGAATTTATCGGAAATTTGAGTTTGGAATGTTGAAATTAATTTTGGTTAAAAGAAATTGTTAAAAAAATTAAGTGGAGACTTTGGAATTTAAAATCAGGATATGATTGAATTTCGAAATTGATTTGTTTAAAGATTTAACCTTAATTCGAGCTTTGAATATTACTAAGTAAAAGTGATATAAAAATGATATTTTGAATTCGAGCTTGGAATTGAACCATATTTGAAATTTGGATTTAAACTTGAATATTGATGGAAATTTTGTTAAGTGTTATAAATGGATATTTTGAAATCAAGCTCCAAATCGATGAAAATTCAAATTGAATAAATTGAAGGTGAATGTAGAATTGAATTGATTTGAAGTTAAAGTTGACGTTGTTTTGAATTGAAATCGAAATTGAATCGGTTGAATGGAAATTGAAAGTTATTTGAATTGTGAAGTTATAAATTGAAATGGATTGGTTTTGAAGCTGTTTTATTTGTTTTCTAAATTACTCGGTTATATAAACCATTTTGGATACTTAAACTGTTTTAATCTATTTTAAATCTACTTAACCCGATTTAAATTATTTTAAACTAATTTATGTATTTCACATTCATTTTAAGAGTTTAAGTATTTTAAGTATTTTAATTATTTAAACTACTTTTAAACTACTTAAAACTATTTTTCTAAGATTCCAAACTGGTTAATAAGGTGAAATTTCTATGTTTAAATCTTGAGTTTAAATATGAATTGAGTTAAATGAAGTTGCAACCTAAATTGAAATTCGAAATGATTTTGAAATCGAAATGAGATATTGATGCGAAAATGATTTTTGAAACGGAATCTTACATTTGAATAGATACGATGATATTTGAAATGGACTTGATTTTTGAAGCGAATATGATATTTTGATATCAATTATGAATCGATTTGAAATATAAAAGAGCCAATGGTGTAATAATACGTAGTTATTAAAGAGACCGGGATCAGATATGGACATACTCTCTGTCGATACCGAACAACACTTTAATAACTATTATACGCGGAGTGTTGATCCAGAATGAAGTGGATGGTTTGGTGAACGCGTTGACTGAAGAAAGAGAACGATATTGGATGACCCCTGACATGACTAAAACAGGAGCCGCGCCGGGCCATTGAGGTTCGCCACCTCTAGCGGACACGCTTCTTCGATACCATTTCTATTACATTTGTGATTCGATTTGGGTGCACCCCTTGATTTCAGAGTGTTGTTTCGCGGTGTTGGGGTAGCTGCTGGCTATGCCCAACATCAGTCCGGATCACGCAACTACTAGTATCCTAGTTGGTATCGCCTCATGTACCTTGTCATACTGATTATCCTATTCGCGACCACTACGTTTTATTTTGTGTTATACCCATGGGGTACCCTCTGATGACCACCAGTTTACGGTGGGGCTTACGGTGCTGTATAGACTATGACATTTTAAAAATGTGTTAAGGGGGATTATGGTAACGCCTTAACGCTATTTTAATACTTTATATTACTGATAGGCATTATCTACTTAGCATAAATTACTACATAGTAGATAGTTTAACGAATCCTTAAGAGATGGAAAATCCCGTAACATCTTTTGAGTTATTGCACGCACGTTGACACTGGATAGGAGATGTCAAACCCCGTAAACATCTCTGACACCGTTACACTCATATTTATTTACGATTGATTTAACTTTCATAAGGATATTTTAGTCCTGACTCGAGTGTTTTGTATTTTCATTACGCTCGGGTCAGTCCTGAGTTTCAGATTTTTGAAGATCTATTCTGGAGGACGAAGACGAAGACTTGGTACACTATTACTATTATTATCTGTGCATCATGCTGTCTGCTGCATTATTTAAATTGTTCTGTTGTATATGTATAACTCTGATAAATGTTGTATAAATAATTGTCAAAGTACAGTAAACAGCTTCATGAACTGTTTATTTGACTATTATATTTTATCGTTCCACTGCGAGATTTTGTGTTGTTTCATTTCTTTTATTTCTCTTTCTTTTCTTTTCTTAGTTACCCCAATAACTATCTGCCCTTTTGAATGGTTTGGAATCGACATGTGTATTTGATCGTCGGTTTAAACTGTCCAAAAAGGCGGTCGTTACAGTTGGTATTGGAGCTTTGGTTTAGCGATAAACCTTGGCTCTAGTGGGGAATAACTCATTGAAATAGAGGTAAACTATATGAATGAGTTGAGTGTATATGAGAGAGCGTACTTGTTATTTGATATAAAATGGTTTTATATTGTGTTAATTTTGTTCCATTGAGTATTTATGAATTCTGGTCGATACTTGGGACGCCAAGGCGTCGATAGGAATTTCTAAACACTCGAATAGGATATTCCAACACAATATCGTTTTGGAGTATATTTTATATAAAAGAATTATTTGAATATTTGATTGAATTGATTGTTAGGAGATGATAATATTAGATTATTATCGTTATTGTTTGATCAGTCAATATTTACAACAATTTATTAAATAACAATGGATTTAGGAAAATGAAATCTTGTAAACACAATTGATAATGAATATAAATGAATTTTAACTTGGATTTGGAAATTTAAATTCCGGTGTTTGAAATTGACTTACAAGAATTTGAAAAATATAATATGAGTATTATATGATAGTATAATTGAGTTGAAATTGTTTTCGAAGGATTTTTTAATGATAAGTGTTATATTCCCTTCTCTTGACGCTAGAAAATGATTTCGATGATGAGTGCACGCATCATCGGCGTTTATTTTTGAGAGTCCAAGTGGGGGAGACCACTTAATAGCTTGTCTAAACCTTGTTTTGATTCAAATTTTATTTTATTTTGTATTCTCTATAGTATGATTAGATATATAAATTATATAAGTATATATTATTTCAAAACTTGATTTGAAATGAAACCGGGATTGGAATTCTTAAGTCCTTTAATAATTAATGATTTTTTTTAAAATGATAGAAATGAATTTAGACTTGAATCATTAAGGAACTTCTGAATTGTGAAATGAGAAATGAACCTAAGAGCTAAGTGAAAATATCAATTGAAGTATAAATCCTTAGAATTAGGAAATTATGAACTTAAAATAAAATTGAAACTTTAAAACTCGCATAGTATTAAATTTCATTCTATAGCATAGATATAACTTACCAAAATATTTAAGAAGTTCAAAAATGTTATATGAATTGTTAATTGGATAATATACAAGTATAGGTTTGAATAATGAAATATGCATTTAATTAATGGTTTGCAAATATAAATAAAATTGTTAGTAAATAACTGGAATTTAAATTAACATTAAAAGGTGATTCACAATTATGTTAATATAAAATGGAAATACTATATGTGAATGAAAATGTGAAATTAAATTATAGTGAAATTTAAGTAATGACTTAAGAATTAATTAATTGAAAATTCACTTTAAATGAAAAGAAGTTGTATGTTGTTTAACTACATTCTATTTGAATAACTATAACTTTCCAAATACTTAAAAGGTTTAAAATGCTAATAAGGATAGGTAGAGAAATAATATACCAGCGTGAGAGTGAATAATAAAATGTGAAGATCTAGTGATAGTTGTAAATATAAAAGAAATTTAAGCTGTAAAATGAATGATATATCTAAGTGAATAAATAAAATTTAAGATTAATGAAATATAAAATTGGTAAATGGAAACTAATTAAATTTGAATATAACTAAATGTCAATAAACTTGGAAATGTTTAATTGATTTAGTGTAGATTTTGGGTGGATGTTAATGTTTGATATGCATTGGTTGTTAGATGGATGATAATTGATTAAGTAGAACTCACTAGTGTTAATGGAACTGAATAAACGGAATAAAATTTTAAAATAATTAAATTCAAATTTGAAGCAAAGTGAAATTAAATATAATTGAATTCAATTTAAATTGAAGCAAATTGACTTGAATTTAAAATGTGAATGAAACAAACTTGAATAAATCGAAAACAAATTGAATGTAAACGTATTGCATGGATGAATAAGAAAATAAATGACTTTGTGTTTATGATTGTTCTTTAGAAAATTTGAAGTTTGATGGTTTGTACATTGAAATAATAAAAGCAAATTTTGGAAAAAATCCAAAATTGTCCAAAATATGCTGAAACGAAAACAACCATAACTTTTGAATGGCTGAACGGAATTTGACGATCTTGGACTTTTCGAAAAGCTTAGAAATTATAGCACAAATTTTGTTTAGATAACTTGAGAAAATTCCTTCGTCTACTAGGTTAAAAACTTGAATGTTACTCGCTGTCCTGTGTAAAAATAAGTAAAATCAGTAGTATACACCCTTAGTATTTTCGCCATATCTTTTGACTGGTTTATCGGATTTTGATAATCTTGAACTTTATGGAAATCTAAGAACTTAAACTAAAACTTTTGTTTTAAGTGTTTTGTGTTTTGATGTCGTTTAGAAGGTCGAAAACGTGGGTGAACGCCGCTGACCTGCGCAATTCGTTGCACAGGTTGAGGCGTATCCTCTAAGTAAAACGGCCATAATTTTTGAACGTATTGTCCGAATTCGATGATTTTGAACATTCCGAAAAGCCTGAAATGAATGCAACAACTTTTGTTTAGATTCTGTTGCCGAATTTTATCGTTTAGGTATCCTAAAACTAAGATTTGTTTGCTATCCTGAAATTGGAATATTAGTTTTGAAGTTAAATATGATATATATATGTTGTGTAGGCTAAGTATATCGATCTATCTTTATATGCATGGTTCTAACTTAGTTATTGAGTGTTTAGTAGGTGCGGATTTTGCTTGCTTCGCATTTGGAGCTTGCTTTCGCGCTATATTAGCCGTATATGCTCGCTAACAATACATAAGGTACATATCTCGGATTACATATCGTATTTTTACACTTTTTCCCTACGGGATGCCTCATCACTTGATGAGATGTATATTTGTGATATATATACTATTCTATTTTTTTTCCCGATCGAGCCGCGCAAAGGAGACTCTGCCGAAATTTTCCGTAAAATCCGGGTGTTAGAAAATTTTTCAAGTTTTAAATTTTTTTATAACTTGTTTTGATTACTAACTTTTAAAGTTAGGAAGCCGTTTGGAGTAACTTAGTGGAAGCGTAGTTATGACTTTATAAATGGAATTTCATTGTTTTATAAGTGGATAATTTTGAATAAAATATATCAAATGTTGAATTCTTTACTTAGTTCCTTTTATCTTCTTTTTCCTTTTCGGGGACGAAAAGTTTTGAGTGGGGGAGAGTGTAACGATCCGTAAATTTTCGATAATTAAAATAGCTAATTTAATAAGATTTCATGATTTAGTATTAGAGAAAAATTTGTAAGTCGTTGGGAATAATAATAACTAGAATGAAATGCAACAAATTTTATCTAAGTTAATTATTTATGAATTGAATGGAATCCCAAATCAATTGAAATAATATGTAGTCAAAGGAAATTGAATGAATTTGTATTGTATAGGTAGTTGTGACACCTTTTTGTAAATAATAAACTTATAAGTAATTAAAAGTTACGGTGATAATTATTTAAGTTGCCTACTCATTTAGTTAGTCGAATTGAATTTGTGAACCAATTGCAATTGAAATGAAAGTTTATATATTAGTTGAGTTCATTATCTCTAACTGTAGTTAAATAATAATGTGGAATTCATTTGATGTAATGTAGTAAATCGACTGATAATAAAAAATTTATTTAAAATCCAATATTGAAATCCATCAAATATTGAACAATTAAATTGTTTAAATTTAATATTTGAAATTTATTGAATAATTGAATAACGGGAATCGAATAACTGTTTAATGAAAATGGTTGTTCTATAATTTGAATTTGTTAAATTTTATAAGTTCGTTTTGAATATTTCAAAAGATAGTGATTTAAGAATAATCAAATTTGTTTAAATTTAATATTACAAATGTTGAATAATTAAATTTCGAATTTGATACGATTAATTTGATATTGAAATTTAATATATGAAAATAGAGTGAATAATTGAAATTTGATTTAATATGATTCAAATGGGTTTCCAAAATGAGTGTAAGTTGTATTGGGATTATAATAGAGTTAATAAGATTTTAAAATTGGAATTTATTGGATAATTGAATAACGGGTTTAATATGATTAAAAATGATTTGTAAAATTTTATTTTATTATATTGGAGTTATAGTGATGTTATAGAATTTTTAAAACGGAATTAAAACTAAATTTGTGAAAATTGAATATTTTAATATTTAATTGTCGACTGGAAAATAGCCAAATTTTGAACAGTCTCATAATTGGACGAAACTAGTTCCATTGGATCCGTAATAGTTAGTTATTATCGGATTTCAATTTTCGTAGCAATCGGAGTTGTCGTTTGATCGTGGCAACTCGAAACGCGTTGAAATTGTTTTAATATTAATTTGGCGAGTTAAAATAGTCATTTTTCAAACGGTCTCGGATTTCGACGAAACCAGTTTCATCAGATCCGTAATATGATATTATTTTAAGATTTCAAATTTCATGTCAATCGGATTTACCGTTTGTCCGGGGCAAGCCAAAACGCCTAGAAAATTGTTTAATCGGTTTAATTTAAAATCGATTGTTTATTTCCGTAACTCGCACAGACGATCGAATTAGCTTCCGAAACCTATTCCATTGTGTCCGGAACACGGGATAAACCCTAGAAACGCGGGTTACCGCGCGTAAATCGGAGTTTGGAAAAGTCGAATGAATAGTATTCGTCGTTTCCTATAAATAGCCATTATTCACAAATAAAAAAATGGGCCTAGGGTTACAGCCGCCATTTCATATTCAGTGGCATGAAAACGCCATCCTTCCTCCTCTATTTTCTTCAGATCCGTGAATCAATACGAGAAATGTTCAACTGCAAAAACGTAGAGGGTAGTGCGATCTTTAATTTCAACGGTTGTGATTGAGTTTCGTTGCACGGATTGGCGGCAATCTCTATTTAAACGGCCGAAGTTGCACACGTATTTCAAGATGCTAGGGGGGCCGAGCTTGGCCGGTTGCTGGGCGGTGGTGCCCTTCGAGGCGAGCTTCGATATCTCACTCTCTGATCGACTTCTAGACACTCGTGGTGGCCGCGAGTTGGAGCCCTAGTTTGGCTTGAATGGGTTCCTAGTCGCGTGTGTTCCTGGAGCGAGAAACGTGAATGTGAGGAAGAAGGGCGGTGCGGCCTGATGGGTGGAGGATGGAAATCAACGATTGTGATTAGGTTATGAGAAAAATAAAATAAAATAAAATTGTTAATTTATTTATATTATAATTCGTGTATCTTTGAAATAACATAACTATTTCATACGAGATCGAAAACGCACGAAACTTTTTACGTTGGAATCGTATCGATGAGCACTACGCAATGGAGCTAGATTGGAATCATTTGGAGATAGTGAAAATTTCGGGTAAAATTAAACGTTCGTTTAATTTTATTCGAAATAAAGCGCTGGAACTACATTGAAATCAAAGTGAGTGTTTTATAACACTCAAAACGTACTAAATATCTTTATGCTTATTAAATTTGACATTATGAAGTGTTATGATTTTATTTGTCGTTGTTTGATAGAATTTAATTGTCATATAGATTGTCATTTGAATTAACCGTTGAAAATTAAATTGACAGTTAAATTGAAATTGAAATTGAATTGCGATTAAATTACCTGACATTGATAACTATGAAATTGCCATGAATTGTATTGTCTATTGGATGATTTATTTCGATGGATGCTATTGGTTGATATTTAAATGTTTGGATATTTATTTGCTTATATATAACCTGTTATGCATACATATGATACTGTGATTTAATTTAAGTAATATATACTCATCCCTGACATTTAATTGAAATAAATAATTACTTGGCCATAGGATAGAAAATTATATACGGACACCGAATTGGCTAAATTAATAAATTTAAAAATCGTCGATTTGAAGTTTGTTTAAATGTTTTGATTTAAAAGTTATAAATAGAAATCAATTTATAAAAATCGAATTTATCGGAAATTTGAGTTTGGAATGTTGAAATTAATTTTGGTTAAAAGAAATTGTTAAAAAAATTAAGTGGAGACTTTGGAATTTAAAATCAGGATATGATTGAATTTCGAAATTGATTTGTTTAAAGATTTAACCTTAATTCGAGCTTTGAATATTACTAAGTAAAAGTGATATAAAAATGATATTTTGAAATCGAGCTTGGAATTGAACCGTATTTGAAATTTGGATTTAAACTTGAATATTGATGGAAAATTTGTTAAGTGTTATAAATGGATATTTTGAAATCAAGCTCCAAATGGATAAAAATTCAAATTGAATAAATTGAAGGTGAATGTAGAATTGAATTGATTTGAAATTAAAGTTGACGTTGTTTTGAATTGAAATCGAAATTGAATCGGTAGAATGGAAATTGAAAGTGATTTGAATTGTGAAGTTATAAATTGAAATGGATTGGTTTTGAAGCTGTTTTATTTGTTTTCCAAATTACTCGGTTATATAAACCATTTTGGATACTTAAACTGTTTTAATCTATTTTAAATCTACTTAACCCGATTTAAATTGTTTTAAACTAATTTATCTATTTCACATCCATTTTAAGAGTTTAAGTATTTTAATTATTTAAACTACTTTTAAACTACTTAAAACTATTTTTCTAAGATTCCAAACTGGTTAATAAAGTGAAATGTTTATGTTTAAATCTTGAATTTAAATACGAATTGAGTTAAATGAAGTTGCAACCTAAATTGAAATTCGAAATGATTTTGAAATCGAAATGAGATATTGATGCGAAAATGATTTTTGAAACGGAATCATACATTTGAATAGATACGATGATATTTGAAATAGACTTGATTTTTGAAGCGAATATGATATTTTGATATCAATTATGAATCGATTTGAAATATAAAAGAGCCAACGGTGTAATAATACGTAGTTATTAAAGAGACAGGGATCGGATATGGACATACTCTCTGTCGATACCGAACACCACTTTAATAACTATTATACGTGGAGTGTTGATCCAGAATGAAGAGGATGGTTTGGTGAACGCGTTGACTGTAGAAAGAGAACGATATTGGATGACCCCTGACATGACTAAAATAGGTGCCGCGCCGGGCCATTGAGGTTCGCCACCTCTAGCGGACACGCTTCTTCGATACCATTTCTGTTACATTTGTGATTCGATTTGGGTGCACCCCTTGATTTCGGAGTGTTGTTTCGCGGTGTTGGGGTAGCTGCTGGCTATGCCCAACATCAGTCCGGATCACGCAACTACTAGTATCCTAGTTGGTATCGCCTCATGTACCTTGTCATACTGATTATCCTATTCGCAACCACTACGTTTTGTTTTGTGTTATACCTATGTGGTATCCTCTGATAACCACCAGTTTACGGTGGGGCTTACGGTGCTGTATAGACTATGACATTTTAAAACTATGTTAAGGGGAATTATGGTAACGCCTTAACGCTATTTTAATACTTTATATTACTGATAGGCATTATCTACTTAGCGTACATTACTACATAGTAGATAGTTTAACGGATCCTTAAGAGATGGAAAATCCTGTAACAACCTGCATATTTATCGATTTTATATTTAAATATTTTATTTAAATATTTTGTCGTTAATCGGATATTTGTCCGAAAAGCTACTTTTTGCAAACGGTCAAATTAGGACTCGAGACCACTTCCATTGAGTTCGAAATGCCGTTTACAATTTTTTTAAGTATAAACATTGATATGATTGGGGAGAGTAGAATTTCACTACTTTTTCACTTGAGACTTTGGGTTGGGCTTTTAGCCTATTAGACCCAACCTTCACCCCTCCTCTTCATAACTTCATTTCTATTTTCCTAAGTCTTCAAGCTTCTTCAAAAATGGTGGAGGGAATGGGAAATTAAAATTCCAAAACTCAAATTCAATTGCAATCCATCTTTCTACTCCAAATTCAAGAAGAAGACATTGGATTCAAGCTTCTTGTGCTTAGACAGAAGAGGGATTGATTCTTGCTTGCTTAAAACTTCATTTTTCATTGAATTTGTGAAAAGGTGAGATTTTTATCTCACAAATCTAGTCTATAACTATATTGGACTGTTGGGAATGATTCCCTATCACTTTTTCATGCACATTTGCCTTTGGTTTGGATTGGATTGGTGGAAAACTCCAATTTTTAGCATTTTTGAAAATTTCCTGCACTTAGCTCGTTCTGGCCACTTGACTCGTTCGGTGATAGGTCGCAAGGTCACTGGGTCGTAGGTCGCAGGGCTTTAGGTCGCTCACGAGTTAACTCGTTAGGTCACTCGCGGGTTAGTACCATAGGTCGCAGGGCTTTAGGTCATTCTGGAAGTATTGGCACTTCGGAGTTAGGTCGCTCGCGAGTTAAGCCTTAAGTCGTAGGTCGCTCACGAGTTAGGCCTTAAGCCGTAGGTCGCTCTCGAGTTAAGCCTTAAGTCGTAGGTCGCTCACGAGTTAAGCCTTAAGTCGTAGGTCGCTCACGAGTTAGGCCTTAAGCCGTAGGTCGCTCGCGAGTTAGGCCTTAAGCCGTAGGTCGCTCGCGAGTTAAGCCTTAAGTCGTAGGTCGCTCGCGAGTTAAGCCTTAAGCAGTAGGACGTTCGCGAATACCTTAGGTCGTGAACCCTATTAGGTCGTTAGGCCTATAACCCGTTAAGTCGCGAATACCTTAGGTCGTTAGACCCTTGAGTCGTTAGGTCGTATGACCTTATAACCCAATAGGTCATTGGACCCTTAACTCATAGGTCGTTGGACCTTATCCCGATAGTTCGCGTGACCCCTTAGACCCTTAGGTCGTTAGACCTCATTTTGTCTTCACAAGGTCGTACTGTTTTGGTCGGGGCGCTGCCCCGCACACCGCCGGGGGCGCTGCCCCCGGGACCCCCGCGACCTGACCGGTCGAACCCCGTAAGCGGTGGCGTTGCCCCCGCACCCCCACCTTGGGGGGTTTCCACCCCCCTGGACCCCCCCTCCGTACGGGATCTTATCTGAAAAACATTAAGCTGTTTTCCTTGGATTTTATTCACATCTCCGTATGCGATCTTTGTGATTGATTGTTTCTACAATTGCTTCTGTGTTTTGTCATTTTATAATATAAAGGTTTCAATACTAGTAGTAAATATCAAAACTCTTTTAACAAACAATTTCAACTCTATTTTTAATAACAAAGCTCTTTTCTTAAACCGTTTTCCAATCTATTAGTATATACAAACCTTTACCTCACTCGGATGAGAAATCTAATTAAACGACTTAGTAAAACAAGTGGTATGAAACGCTTGCGTTCACTTCGTCGGTTAATTCTTGGACTTGTTCGATTGAACCTCTTGTGACAATTTTATTAGTGAAGATTTACAGTTTGTTCGTAAATATTTAAGTTAAGCAAGTGGTTATGGGACATGAAGCTAAACTTCTATATTTACTAGCTTAGTGTAATTGACACTTCTCGTTGATCATGACGATTATTCTGATGCTTTAGACTAGCAACTGTGCGATGTCTCTTGTTGCGAGGTTAGACTAGACACCACTTGTGTGATTCCACTCACACATACCTTTTTGCTTTTTGGTTAGTCTGCACCTTAATCTGTGTGATTCCATTCACACATGTGGGGTAGCTCCCCTTGGTCTTCGGACCGTCATGTGATAGGCCTCTTTCTCTTTTCTATGATTTCTGGACTTCTTGCATTGATTTCTAGAATTTATGTCATTGACTTGTTATGAGTACAAATTTGGGATATGATGCCCTTTCCTAATCTTTGAGAAGATTCTTGTGATATTGATTATCTCTTATTGATTGATCTTCTGTTGATCATTATTTACCTACTTATAGTGGTATGTCATTATGGATATTTTATGTTTATGTCATATCTTTTATGTTATATCATGTCATCTGATATTTATAGCTAGACTGACCCGTTATTATTTTCTTAAATAATACTCGGGTCAGACCGAGATGTTACTGGTGCTTCTGCTTGACTTCTTCCCAGGGATTCATCACTCTGACTTTTGGCTAACTGTTTAGCTTAGCAGTTTTTGTTGTATACACTTGAGATATAGACTCATAGTTGTATTCTTTTGTATAGCACGTGTTTCTATTCTTTTGCATTATTGTGGATCTTTTGAGCACTACTCTGATGTACACTTTCATGTGTTAGTTATATATTCATATCTTCTTCCGCCTTTGTGATATGGATGTCTGTGACTGATTTGCGATATGCTTATTTCTATGTGTGTTTCCGAGGATTATTTATAGCCACCGTGTGATAAGCAATTACATGGATGGTCGCTCCTCAACAGCCTTATTCTCCGCTCTAGTTGACAGCACTACTCCGTAGTGTTCTTGGCTAGCGTGGGTATAGAGGTGGGGCGTCACAGCTTGGTATCAGAGCCAAACTTCGGAACAATGTAGAATAACTTAACAAGGATCATCGTCCTAGGTCTATCTTAGGAGTCATACCATAGGATTAATTCGAGTCTTCGTACCGATTCATCCTATTTCCTTTATGATTCCTTGTTTTATCTATCAAGATTGCTTGATGTTCATTGGTGAATAACCTTCTTCCTTCTCTTCTTTCTTTCTTAAAGGAAGAGAATGTCTAGACCAGGCCGTCCCAGAACTGGATCATCTGGTGCTGCTCCCCCGGATGGAGTTTTTATGACTGCTCAACAGCTTCTTGATTTAGTAACTAATGCTCAAGCAGCTGGAGCTAACCCGGAACCTACTCACCCAATGTCAGGATTTGCACGCTCGTGCAGCGATTACACCAACTTGGGTGGGAAGCCCTTCAAAGGTTCGGAAAATATCATCGAGGTCCAGGCTTGGTTAAAATCATGCGATCGAATCTTTTCTCGCATGAACCTTATCGATCTCCACCGCGTTCAGGTGGCTTCCAGCATGCTCCAGGAGAGAGCATTGGACTGGTACGAACTCCTTATTTCAGAAATTAATGAAGCGGATCTCACCTGGGAGCAATTTCAGGGACGCTTCGAGTTAAAGTTTGTACCAGAAGCTGGGAAAGTAACCTTGGCTCGACGTTTTATAGACCTTGTTCAAGGTCAATCCTCTGTGACTGATTACGTCGCAGCCTTCGAGTCGCTTTCCAAATATGGGGTTGAATACATCAACACCCCATTGAAGAAGAACCAGAGGTTCGTTTATGGCTTAAATAAGAATCTTAAGAAGCCACTACTCCTGAAACTAAAAGTCGCATTTGATCAACTCGTCGATATCGCTCTTCGTCTTGAAGAGGCTGATAGAGAGAGTGATGTTGAAGTGGAAGGCGCTAAACCAAACTTCAACCACAAGAAGAGGCCAAACAAATTCAAGGGTCCTTATCCCAACAAAAAGGGTAAGCAGGTAACCCCTGCAGCAAAGTCTCCTTCTCCTAGTGGTGCGAGTTGCTTCAACTGTGGGTCTGGGGATCATTATGCGAATAAGTGCTCTAAGCCCAAATCTTGTCGCTATTGTAAGAGCCCGGATCATTACATACATCAATGCCTCAAGCGTAAAGGCAAGAAGGAAGGAAAGCTGAATGTGGCTCAAGCCCCTGGCAACACATCTCGTGGCCAAGGTATTTCTCATTCCATTCTTGATGGTATTATTTTATTTCATGATCAACCTATTAGAGTTCTCTTTGATACGGGTGCATCCCATTCTTTTATATCAAAGGAACTGGTAGACACTTTTTCCTTAAGTGTTACTGCATTGATGACTTCTTTAAAAATTGCGAATCCTGTTGGTGGATCCGCAACTCTTAGTTTGCTTTGTAAAGATGTGGAGATTATTTTATGTGATTTTTCTTTCCTAGCCGATTTGCATGTCATGCGTTACTTAGGCTTTGGAATAATTTTGGGAATGGATTGGCTTAACAGTTATCAAGCCCATATCCTATGTCCTGAGTGGACTATTCATCTCCGACATCCACTATCTGTTAAATAGATTTCTGTTAATCTTAAAGATTCAGAATCCTGTTTTACGGCATCTTTATATTCTTTAAATCCTCGTGATGACGACGACGATGATGAAGATGATATTATTTCTCGTATTCACGTTGTTCGTGAATTTTCCGACATATTCGAGCCCGTTTTAGGTTTACCACCTAAACGAGCAATTGAGTTCAGAATTAATCTTGTTTCTGGAGCTCAACCTATTACTCGTCCTCCTTATCGCATGTCCAATAAGGAAAATGAGGAGATGCGTAAACAATTATCCGAATTGGAGACGAAGCAATTTATTCGCTCTAGTTCCTCACCTTGGGGAGCTTCGGCTATTTTCGTGAAGAAATCCGATGGTACGCTTAGGCTTTGCGTTGACTATCGCAAGCTTAACGATCTGACTATTAAAAATAAATATCATTTACCTCGGATTGATGATCTATTCGATCAGCTTAGTGGTGCTAAGGTCTTTTCACAATTGGACTTGGCTACCGGTTTCCATCAGCTTCGTATCGCTGAGGATAGCATTCCTTTGACATTATTCCGTACTCGATATGGATCCTATGAATGGCTTGTTATGCCATTTTGGGTTAACGAATGCTCTAGCTTATTTCGTTGACCTCATGAATCGGGTTTTCAAAGATTTCCTCGATCGGTTTGTTCTCATATTCATTGATGATATTCTTGAGTATTCAAAAACCGCGGAGGAACATGAGAAACATCTTCGGATTGTATTGGAAACTTTTAGGAGTAATCAATTAAAGGCGAAATTTTCTAAATGCCACTTTTGGCAATCTCGTGTGAAGTTTCTCGGCCATATTATTTCCGAATCCGGGATTTCCGTAGATCCTTCAAAGATTGAAGCGATTCAAGATTGGAAGAGACCGGAGAGTGTGACAGAGATTCGTAGTTTTCTCGGTTTGGCGGGCTATTACCGTCGTTTTATTAAGGACTTTTCTAAGATTGCCGTGCCTCTTACTGGCTTGACTAAGAAGGGAGTTAAATACATTTGGTCGGACAAATGTGAAGCCTCTTTTCAGAAATTGAAAGGACTCCTTTCCGATGCTCCTATTCTTGTTATTCCCGTGGAGAATCAAGATTTTGTTGTTTATATTGATGCTAGTCACGTTGGTTTGGGTGCCGTTATTATGCAAAAAGAACATGTTATTGCTTATGCTTCTAGGCAATTAAAGCCGGAGGCCGAGACTAGATATGCCACACATGATTTAGAACTCGCGGCTATTGTTTTCGCCCTTCGGATTTGGCGTCATTATCTATTGGGAGAGAAATTTATTCTTTATACGGATCATAAGTCTCTGAAATATTTATTTTCTCAAAAAGAACTTAATTTACGTCAACAGCGTTGGCTCGAGTTTCTTCCACCTTATGATCTTGATATTCTTTATACCCCCGGTAAGGGTAATCGTGTCGCCGATGCTCTTAGCCGTAAACAACAAGCAGTTGTTTCTATGATGATATCCGAATGGAACGATCTCGAGATTTTATCCACTTGCGAGATTCGAGAGCGCGTATCCGATTTATGCTCATCGCTTGTTTTATGTAGCCTTGAGGCTCATCCTTCTCTTTTAGACCGCATTCTTGAAGCTCAAGGGCTAGATTCTGAATTGGCTCTTCTTGGCAAAAATGTTGAGGATAAAATTGATATTGAAGGTTTGAAAGACTTTGATATTGATTCTCGTGGCGGCATTCGAAAATTTGGTAGACTTATTGTACCAAATATTGGAGATCTTTGTAAAGATATTTTAGAAGATTCTCATCGTTCTAAATTCACCATTCATCCCGGTAGTAGTAAAATGTACGCTGATATGAAGCGACTTTATTATTGGGAGGGAATGAAATCTGATATTGCTAACTTTGTTAAGTGTTGCATGACTTGCCAACTTGTCAAGGCCGAACATCAAAGGCCTGGTGGGTTATTGCAACCTTTAGAAATTCCAATTTGGAAGTGGGATCAAATTTCCATGGACTTTATAGATGGCCTTCCCCGTTCTCGTTCGGGTCATGATGGCTTATGGGTGATCGTTGATAGGCTTACCAAATCCGCCCATTTTATTCCCGTTCGGTCTAACCGAACCGTTCCTCTTTTGGCCAAACTCTTTATCAAAGAAATTGTTAAATTGCATGGAGTTCCTACTTGTATTGTTAGCGATCGAGATCCATTGTTTACTGGTGGATTTTGGAAGAGTCTTCAAAAAGCTTTAGGAACGAAGCTTAACTTTAGCACTGCTTATCACCCCAGTCCGATGGACAAACCGAGCGTGTGAATCAAACTCTTGAAGATCTTCTTCGTGCTTGTGTGCTTGATTTTGGTGGAAGTTGGGAAGATCATATTTCACTTGTTGAATTTTCCTATAATAATAGCTTCCAATCTAGTATTGGTATGGCACCTTTCGAGGCACTCTACGGAAGGCCCTGCCGATCTCCTTCTTGTTGGCTTGAAGCCGGTGAGAAGCTGGTTTTAGGTCCAGATTTTATTCGAGACTCCACAAAGAAGATTGAACTTATTCGACATAGGATGAAAGAAGCCCAGAGTAGACAAAAATCCTATGCCGATAATCGAAGAAGGAAATTAGAATTTTCTGTTGGAGAATCTGTTTTTATTCGTGTTTCACCTATGAAGGGTGTTGTACGTTTCAGTCGATCGGGAAAGTTAGCGCCTCGATATATTGGGACATTTCCTATCACTGAACGTATTGGTTCCATGGCTTATCGCCTTGCATTGCCGGCTCAGTTTTCTGCTATGCATGACGTATTTCACGTTTCTCAATTACGGAAATGCCTTCGGGATTCCGATTCTATTCTTAAGCCTGCTGTTGTGGAAGAAATTGAAGTTTCGCCGAATTTAACTTATGAGCAGCATCCTATTCGAATTATAGCTTCGGAGGTTAAACGACTTCGAAATAAAGATGTTCTGCTTGTGAAGGTTCAATGGTCCTCAAATCCTAAGGATTGCTCTTGGAAATCCAGAGAATTCATCGAGCGAACACATCCGGACTTGCTTACTCCTGCTCTTTGAGGTGAACTTCCTATTTCAAATTTCTTTTGTGTTAATATGCTTTTATGGTTGTTACTTGTTATTTCCATCTTATATATTGCGAGGACGCAATTTCTTTTAGGAGGGGAGCCTGTAACAACCCGCATATTTATCGATTTTATATTTAAATATTTTATTTAAATATTTTGCCGTTAATCGGATATTGGTCCGAAAAGCTACTTTTTGCAAACGGTCAAATTAGGACTCGAGACCACTTCCATTGAGTTCGAAATGCCGTTTACAATTTTTTTAAGTATAAACATTGATATGCTTGGAGATAGTAGAATTTCACTACTTTTTCACTTGAGACTTTGGGTTGGGCTTTTAGCCTATTAGACCCAACCTTCACCCCTCCTCTTCATAACTTCATTTCTATTTTCCTAAGTCTTCAAGCTTCTTCAAAAATGGTGGAGGGAATGGGAAATTAAAATTTCAAAACTCAAATTCAATTGCAATCCATCTTTCTACTCCAAATTCAAGAAGAAGACATTGGATTCAAGCTTCTTGTGCTTAGATAGAAGAGGGATTGATTCTTGCTTGCTTAAAACTTCATTTTTCATTGAATTTGTGCAAAGGTGAGATTTTTATCTCACAAATCTAGTCTATAACTATATTGGACTGTTGGGAATGATTCCCTATCACTTTTGCATGCACATTTGCCTTTGGTTTGGATTGGATTGGCGAAAAACTCCAATTTTTAGCATTTTTGGAAATTTCCTGCACTTAGCTCGTTCTGGCCACTTAACTCGTTCAGTGATAGGTCGCAAGGTCACTGGGTCGTAGGTCACAGGGCTTTAGGTCGTTCTGGAAGAATTGGCACTTTCGAATTAGGTCGCTCACGAGTTAACTCGTTAGGTCGCTCGCGGGTTAGTACCATAGGTCGCAGGGCTTTAGATCATTCTGGAAGTATTGGCACTTCGGAGTTAGGTCGCTCGCGAGTTAAGCCTTAAGTCGTAGGTCGCTCACGAGTTAGGCCTTAAGCCGTAGGTCGCTCGCGAGTTAAGCCTTAAGTCGTAGGTCGCTCACGAGTTAGGCCTCAAGCCGTAGGTCGCTCGCGAGTAAAGCCTTAAGTCGTAGGTCGCTCACGAGTTAAGCCTTAAGTCGTAGGTCGCTCACGAGTTAGGCCTTAAGCCGTAGGTCGCTCGCGAGTTAAGCCTTAAGTCGTAGGTCGCTCATGAGTTAAGCCTTAAGCAGTAGGACGTTCGCGAATACCTTAGGTCGTGAACCCTGTTAGGTCGTTAGGCCTATAACCCGTTAAGTCGCGAATACCTTGGGTCGTTAGACCCTTGAGTCGTTAGGTCGTTAGACCCTTGAGTCGTTAGGTCGTATGACCTTATAACCGAATAGGTCGTTGGACCCTTAACTCATAGGTCGTTGGACCTTATCCCGATAGTTCGCGTGACCCCTTAGACCCTTAGGTCGTTAGACCTCATTTTGTCTTCACTAGGTCGTACCGTTTTGGTCGGGGCGCTGCCCCGCACCCCGCCGGGGGCGCTGCCCTATGGACCCCCGCGACCTGACCGGTCGAACCCCGTAAGCGGTGGCGTTGCCCCCACACCCCCACCTTGGGGGGTTGCCACCCCCCCGGACCCCCCCTCCATACGGGATCTTATCTGAAAAACATTAAGCTGTTTTCCTTGGATTTTATTCACATCTCCGTATGCGATCTTTGTGATTGATTGTTTCTACAATTGCTTCTGTGTTTTGTCATTTTATAATATAAAGGTTTCAATACTAGTAGTAAATATCAAAACTCTTTTAACAAACAATTTCAACTCTATTTTTAATAACAAAGCACTTTTCTTAAACCGTTTTCCAATCTATTAGTATATACAAACCTTTACCTCACTCGGATGAGAAATCTAATTAAACGACTTAGTAAAACAAGTGGTATGAAACGCTTGCGTTCACTTCGTCGGTTAATTCTTGGACTTGTTCGATTGAACCTCTTGTGACAATTTTATTAGTGAAGATTTACAGTTTGTTCGTAAATATTTAAGTTAAGCAAGTGGTTATGGGACATGAAACTAAACTTCTATATTTACTAGCTTAGTGTAATTGACACTTCTCGTTGAGCATGACGATCATTCTGATGCTTTAGACTAGCAACTGTGCGATGTCTCTTGTTGCGAGGTTAGACTAGACACCACTTGTGTGATTCCACTCACACATACCTTTTTGCTTTTTGGTTAGTCTGCACCTTAATCTGTGTGATTCTATTCACACATGTGGGGTAGCTCCCCTTGGTCTTCGGACCGTCATGTGATATGCCTCTTTCTCTTTTCTATGATTTCTGCACTTCTTGCATTGATTTCTAGAATTTATGTCATTGACTTGTTATGAGTACAAGTTTGGGGTATGATGCCCTTTCCGAATCTTTGGGAAGATTCTTGTGATATTGATTATCTCTTATTGATTGATCTTCTGTTGATCATTATTTACATACTTATAGTGGTATGTCATTATGGATATTTTATGTTCATGCCATATCTTTTATGTTATATCATGGCATCTGATATTTATAGCTAGACTGACCCGTTTATTATTTTCTTAAATAATACTCGGGTCAGACCGAGATGTTACAGGTGCTTCTGCTTGACTTCTTCCCAGGGATTCATCACTCTGACTTTTGGCTAACTGTTTAGCTTAGCCGTTTTTGTTGTATACACTTGAGATATAGACTCATAGTTGTATTCTTTTGTATAGCACGTGTTGCTAGTCTTTTGTATTATTGTGGATCTTTTGAGCACTACTCTGATGTACACTTTCATGTGTTAGTTATATATTCATATCTTCTTCCGCCTTTGTGATATGGATGTCTGTGACTGATTTGCGATATGCTTATTTCTATGTTTGTTTCTGAGGATTATTTATAGCCACTGTGTGATAAGAAATTACATGGATGGTCGCTCCTCAACAGCCTTATTCTCCGTGCTAGTTGACAGCACTACTCCGTAGTGTTCTTGGCTAGCGTGGGTATGGAGGTGGGGCGTCACAAATCCCGTAACATCTCTTGAGTTATTGCACGCACGTTGACACTGGATAGGAGATGTCAAACCCCGTAAACATCTCTGACACTGTTACACTCATATTTATTTACGATTGATTTAACTTTCATAAGGATATTTTAGTCCTGACTCGAGTGTTTTGTCTTTTCATTATGCTCGGGTCAGTCCTGAGTTTCATATTTTTGAAGATCTATTCTGGAGGACGAAGATGAAGATTTGGTACACTATTACTATTATTATCTGTGCATCATGCTGTCTGCTGCATTATTTAAATTGTTCTGTTGTATATGTATAACTCTGATAAATGTTGTATAAATAATTGTCAAAGTATAGTAAACAGCTTCATGAACTGTTTATTTGACTATTATATTTTATCGTTCCGCTGCGAGATTTTGTGTTGTTTCATTTCCTTTATTTCTCTTTCTTTTCTTTTCTTAGTTACCCCAATAACTATCTGCCCTTTTGAATGGTTTGGAATCGACATGTGTATTTGATCGTCGGTTTAAACTGTCCAAAAAGGCGGTCGTTACACATGCACACTGCATCAACTTTCTGTTCTCTTTGGAATTGTTAAAATCATGTTCTTCGTCACCTGTTACATTACCACTTTCATACTCATTCCCTTCACTGACTACATCCACTTCAATTACGCAACGCAAATCTTTGCATTTTAAGGAAAAATCACAGCCGTTAATTTAGACAATGTGTGGGAATACTTTTGCTGTAACATTTGGAAACCAGTGTTGGCAGCTCTAGATCTAACCAATGGTGCAAAAAATGCGATAAAGAAACTGAGCTCCCACTACATAGGTAATTACCTTCCTTATGTAAGTTGTGTAATTACCTACGCGGTAGGAAATACTCATTACGCCTTTACCATACATCCTACTGCACAAGTTCGAAAATACTCATTACGCCCTTACCATACTTCCACTTAAAACTCTAACTAACTTTCCAACATTATCTGCCAGGTTCGAAAATACTCATGCACACAGATAAAATTGGAACAAAAAATAAAAACCTAGAAAATTATATTCTATACTATGACAATCAAATGCAGAACTGCGTCAACAAGGTAACCAACTTCACCCAATAACACATATTTATCATCGTACCAGTACTCAAAAAGAAAATCCTTGCATCTAGACAGGTAACTGTAAGCATAAAAGATTCACTCGGTGGTGTGTCTATTACTATCGAAGATTTACTCAACGTTCTATCCTCACACAAGTTCAACAATGGACCTCTGTCTGGCGACCCGAGTATGCATGCATCCAGTTCCAAACATAGGTATGTTCAGATATCCATTTTACCCAAAAAGTACATACTTCCCTACCAATAGACTAACACTGGCCTTGCGTCTATCCACCACATCATTGCACTTGTAATCGATATTTTATAATGTTACGCTAACGACTATTTTGCTCAATTTATTTGTATTCCATTCCTAAAGAATTCTATTGCAATTCTACCAATTTTGCTCAATGCTATATATTTGTCATTACCATACTACTTTCTAGTTTAGTAAAATTTATTTTAATCTGTTTGGTAATTATGTGCTGTAATTTGATATTAGATGTATTTGTGTTCGCAAATGGTTTCTGTCGATTGTTATGAAAACTTGCTTTTGATGGTTAGAACTGCCTTTGTTGTGGTAAACAATGACATTAAAATTTTAAATTATATTACATGCATTTTAATAGTCTTAAATACATAATCTACATATAACTTAGTTAAAGGAACATATTTTTTCTGCTGCAAAGAATTAAACATATTTTTAAAGAAAAGCATATTTGCAACTTCACATATTTTTAAACTGCATTGCATATATTTTTAAACTACATTGCATATATTTTGAAAAATCATGCCACTAAAATATATTTTATTCAATAATGTTTATAGCTAACATAATACTCAAATAAAAATGTAAGTCATTAATAACAAAATGGTTGGTGATCTTAAACCCAACAAGGAAATGTGAAGGTAAGCCCATGATACGTATCACTTGTGGAGGTATCAGTTGAATTATTTTTGCACCAACAGCAGTATTTGTGCATTGGATGGTGGGATTAATAAACATCCTCTTCAAAATGAACCTATATTAGAACTTGGTTTAGCAAATCCATTGTTCATGGAAATAGAAATCTATGCTCAGTGATGCAATAATGTAGTTAGTCAATGGTAAATGGAAATTTTTTTATGTCGTACCATTACCTCATGTGAGCTACGATTTGCAAATATTACATGCTGAGAGTTATGACCAAATTTAAGTTTACCATCATTGTGGAATGTGTTAGGATTGATCAACTGACATATTGATAGGTAGTAATACTACTACTTATATATGGTTTCATTTGTTATGACAGTTAGCGAATAATTGTTTGTAAAATAATTATTTTTAACAATTTAAGCTCAATAATAAAAAATGGTTGCCAACCTACCTGCTTAGTTGATTTATTTATTTATACCTCTGTTTATGCAAACTCTATCATATAGTGTTTTAAAAGGCGATAAAATTAGTTAGCATATCTATATGGAAATGTTATCTACTACTAGATTAGTTGAAGCTTACGTTGTCGTGTAATCTTCATTTTTGTACGTACCACAAAATTGTGTTGTTCGACTTTACAAAAAAATTGATAAATCCTTAAAATTATTTGACAAAGATGAAAATTTTCACAAGCGTTATATAAACACACTAATATTTTGAGATATGTCTTTTACATTTCCCTATTATTTTGAACTACTCGGATTATTAAGGTGGAATGGTAGCACTTAACAAATTTTCAGCTATTGCATGTTCAAACTATCTCTACTTTTGTTATTTGCACACGATAATAAGAAATATTCAATTGCAGGCCACATTGTAAGCAAATCTAGCTTATATCAATTTTAATCCATGGCAATTTGTCACTATCCGGAACTAATGAACATGGCGCTACTGAAGGCTAGAAGAATGATGTTGCTTATATTCCTATTTGATTCATGTTGGGAATAATGAAACTTCAGTTGAGTCGTGTATGTTATCACTCTCTTGAAGACGTTTCGGCGTTCTTCTCGAAGGTGTAAAGCAGTTTTGAAAAAACAAACGCCACCGCCTCTAGAATAAAACAGTCTCTCTAATCTGAAAATATCCACCAGTTCGCACTGACAAAGTTGATTCTGATTTGCACTCCGAAATACAATTCATGGTGTTTAGTTCTACTAAAGGAAGGAAAAAAAAGAAAATTGTCTGTTATTCTTACCATTTCTCTTCTGTCTATCTATCATTTAAATAGGAAGAATGGAAATTGTATACGTTACTAAAGTGATGGAATGTTAATGGATTTTAGTTTATTCTCATTCAAAACAATATTATAATACCATTAGCTTTTGTAATGGCTCAATAATATTGTCACATAAATATATTACTATTGTGCAAGTATAACAACTTAATTATAATAATGATTCATAAAGATATTACTGTTATAAACATGCAACATCTCAATTATAATAATGACTGATAAATATACTACCATTATAAACTTGCAACGACTCAATTATAATAATGTTGCATAAATAAATTACCATTAACCTATTTTTTATTTAATTTATTTATTAAATTCACTTCATAAATAAAAATAATTCCAACAATCCCTCACTTGAATTTTTAAAAAATATATTTTTCGAGCAGTTTCTTAAAACATAAGAGTATGCATAAATAAAGGTGTCTTTCAACTTGAACCTTTGCATAGTGGATAGGATTCAGTTTTTACTAGAGTGACATGTAGTCTTGAACTCTATTCCTTACATCATACCATACACAATCTTTCTAGAGTGCAATCAAATAAGCCCTTGCATTTATGGCAATGCACGTCTATCCCAATATAGTGAATGCTCTAGGAATTTTGCCCAAAACTCCATAGGAAACGACCACATTTCCACATTCACATAGGTGAGTCTATCAACAGTACTCCTGAAGGTATGCACTCCACTACGAAATAGAGTATAGATTTCATTAAGAGTTTCAATTAACTTGTCCTCTAATCACTTCTGGAATACATGCTTCTTAATATAAAAATAGGATGTTCAGCTAATATCGCTTTACAACTTATTCTTACCCACTGAACCTAGTTCTTAGGATCTCCATTCATTAGGTCAGGTTACCACTGTGCGTGACTCAACAATCTAAGAGAAATAGTCGCATTCTTTTGGAAGTGCTAAGGATTTCTCTATGGCCAGTCAAAGGATTTGTCAAATTCTCATCACTGCGTATGTGATCCACTTTAACAGCACCTGAAGAGAGTAGCTCTGTAACAGTATTGTGCTTACGACATATTTGTCATCCCTTAACATTGTAATAACAGATTTGTACTTTTGCAATAGTCGTGGTAGTATCGCTATGGATCAACACAGCTGGTATCGATTTTTCCCACCAAGGAATCTCAACTAGTAGATTTCTTAAGTACTCTACTTCTTCACTAGCTATGGCTAGTGCTATGATCTCAGACTCCATAGTAGACTGAGAAAAAATAGACTGTTTCTTGGATTTTCAAGAAACATCTCCTCCAGGAATGCTAAAGATATGGTCACTGGCTGCTTTTGAATCATCAGATAAAGTATTCCAGTCTTAGTCAGTGTAACCTTCAAGGATAGCAGGAAATTTTTCATAATGTAACCCAAGGTTCATGGTTCGTTTTAGGTATCTCATGACCCTCTCAATAGCGTGCTAATGCTCTATACTAGGTCTACTAGTAAACCTACAAAATAATCCCATGACATAGGCAATGTCGGGTCTAGTACAATCAGTGGCATACCAAAGGCTACCAATGATGCCTGCATAATCGGATTGTCTTACACTAGGATCATATGGTGTACATGCAAATTTACAGTCAAAGTAATTATATTTCTTTATAACCTTCTCAATATAATGACATTGATCCAAAGAAAGTCCCTTTTCGGACCTAGTAATCTTAATACCAAGGATTACACTTGCTTCACCTAGATCTTTCATACTGAAATTGACACTTAATAAAGATTTAACAGAGTTTATGGCATGAATGTTTGACCTAAAACTAATTAGGTCATATACATACAGACATATGTTAGTACAAATGTCATTCTCAGATTTATAATAAATGCATTTGTCACTTTCATTAACTTTGAAACCATGCGAGATTATTAAGTTATCAAATTTTTCATGACATTGTTTAGGTGCTTGTTTGAAGCCATATAATGACTTATCTAACTTGAAAACTTAATGTTCTTGACCATGAACTACAAATCCTTCAGGTTGGTCCATATAAATTTTCTCTTCTAGTTCACCATTTAAAAAGGCAGTTTTAACATCCATTTGGTGTATTATTAGATTATGAATAGATGCAAGTGAACTTACTACTCGAATGGATGTAATCCTAGTTACAGGTGCAAAGGTGTCAAAAATTCTACATTTTCTCTTTGCTTATATCCTTTAGCTACTAAACGGGCTTTATATTAATCAATTGCGCCATCAGGTTTCAATTTCTTTTTAAGTACCCATTTACAGCCTATAGAATTACAACCAGGTAGTAGATCTACTAATTGCCGAGTCTTATTAGATTCCAAACATTCTATTTCATCATTTCAAGCCTTTTGTCAAAAATCACCATCTAAGGAAGATAAGGCCTCTTGGAGGTTTCAGAGATCCTCTATAGTAAAAGAACAAAAATCCGAACCAAAATCTTTTGTGGTTCTTTCTCTTTTACTTCTTCTAGGTTCATTTTCAGAAGACTCATTAAGTTATGCTCTAATAGACATGGTGTTACTTGATGTGCCCCCACTATTCCTCAATTGAAAAGGAAATCTAGATACATAAAATCAGCATCATTAGATTCTATTATATTATATGTATTCAGGTCATAAAATCTATATGCTTTGCTATTAATAGCATAGCCAATAAATACACATTCAAATGTTCTACTTGTTAATTTTACTCTCTTAGGGTCTGGTATACGAACATATGCCAAACATTCCCAAGTTCTAAATAAGACATAATTTGTTTATAATTTCTTAAAATTTCAAATGGTGAGATTTTACTTTTTGATTAGGGATTCTATTTAATACATAGCATACAATTAATAAAATATCTCACCACCAATGTTTTGCTACACCCAAATTCAATAAGATAGCTACAACTAACTCGATAAAGGTTCTATTTCTTCTTTCAGCTTTACCGTTCATTTCAGGTAAATAAAGTGCGGTTCTCTCATGAATTATACCATGCAATTGCAGAAATTAAGAAATAAACTAGGCTTATATTCCGTTCCTCTATCACTACGAAGTGTCCTAATTTTCTTATTAGATTGGTTCTCAATTTCTGTTTTAAATGATTTAAACATATCAAATGCATCACTTTTATTTTTCATAAGGCATACATAAGTAAAATTAGAACAGCCATCAACAAATTTGATAAAGTAACGGTGTCCATGTTTAGTCAAAGTTCTATAAAGCTCACATATATCAGAATCAATCAAATCTAAAGGTTGAGAAACTCTATCAACTGATTTATGTGGTTTCTTAGTGATTTTTGCTTAATTACAGAATTCACATTTATCAAAATCAGTTTGTGACATTTTAGGGATAAGATCTAAGGTGCTCATGTTATGAATTATATGTTTATTCACATGATATAATCTACAGTGCCAGATATTAAAATCACACAACTTATAAGTAGAAGTGAACATTTTATTACATTCAACATGTAGTTTAAACATACCAACAGTTGCATAACCTCTACCCACAAACATACCATTCATAGTGATGGTGTACATATCAGTCCCAATAGTTTGTGTAAAACCAGCCTTATTAAGAAGATAATTTGAAACAAGATTCTTTCTCATCTTTGGAGTGTGCATTACATCCTTCATAATGACGGTCTTCCAAGAGGCAAACTTCAGCTCTATGCTTCCAATCCTTGCAATAGTAGTGATGTGAGAGTCTTCCAACAAAACTTTCTTGTTCTTTGTCTCAATATATGTTTTGAACATAGCACGGTCATAGCAGACATGGCATGTAGCACCAGTATCTTCCCACCAACCCTCTGATCATCCAACAAAGTGAATCTCATCGGTAATCATAGCCACTAGAAGCTCCTCGCTTAGGTTAGCTTGCGGTGCAGGGACTAGTCTGTTCCTACACTTGCATCCATATGACCTAGTTTTCCACAGTTGTAGCAAAGAGACAACTGTCCAGAGTCATTCTTTTTGGGTGGTTTCTGTTTGTTTCAGTTCTGACTAGGCTTGCTGTTATAATTCTTAAAAACTTTAGGATTTGGTTTCAGAACTGCAGCTTTCTTATTGTTGCCTGTAATAGCAAGCACTTCTTCCTTCGTATCTTATTTACGTGATTCCTCCTTGATACGAAAGCGAGTTATCAAGCTTTCCAAAGAAAATTCTTTAGTTTTATGTCTCAGATTATTCTTAAATCCTTTCAATTAGGGGGTAGTTTATCTATCAAAACAGCAACTTGGAAGTGTTCATTAATAACCATACCTTTGGAGATGATCTCGTGAGCTATTTTCTGAAGTTCATAAGACCGCATCTTATTGACCCGTCGTCTTTCATTTGAAATTTGAGGTAGTGGCCGACGACATATTTCTTTGCTCCAACTTCTCTTGTATCATACTTTTTTTGCAGCACCTCCTACATTTCCTTGGCTATCTTATCTGAATTGTAGTAGTCATAGAGATCTTCTCTTAGGCCATTGAGTATGAAGTTCTTACAGCGATAATCCTGCTCTATCCAATTCTATAATTTTTGGTTTTGTTCCTAGTAGTTCTACACTTGTTATGCATCGGTTTCAGCGGGTTTCTCTGGTATTGTCGGCTTTTCTGCAGTGAGCACACCAACCACCTTCCTCATCGTCGGAAAAAATTCCATCTTTTGCCTCCAGCACTTGAAATGAAGGCCCTCGAATCTGAAGGTCGTAGAAGCGACCATGGGGACCTAAAACATTGAGGTCGATGCAACATCATCAGTAGTTGCAACAAAATTCATTATTGTCTGGAATGTTTTCAAACTGTTGGGAACAACGAAACTTCGTCTGAGTCGCGTATGTTATCATTGCCTTGAAGACGTTTCGACATTCTGCTCGAAGGTGCAAATCAGTTCTAAAAAAACAAACGTCGCTGCCTCTAGGATAAAACAGCCTCTCTAATCTAAAAAATATCAACCTATTTGCACTGACAAAGTTAATTCTGATTTGCACTCTGAAATACTGCTAAAGGTGTTTAGTTTTGTTAAAGGAAGAAGAAAAAGGAAAATGTCTGTTATTCTTACCATTTCTCTTCTGTCTGACTATCATTTAAATAGGCAGAATGGAAATTGTATATGTTACAAAAATGATGGAATGTTAGTGGATTTTAATTTATTCTCTTTTAGAACAATATTGTAATACCATTAGCTTTTGTAACGGCTTAATAATAATGTCATATAAATATATTACCGTTGTGCAAGTGTAACAGCTCAATTATAATAATGATTCATAAATATATTATTGTTATTAACTTACATCGGCTTAATTATAATAATGAATAAATATATTACCGCTATAAACTTGCAACGACTCAATTATAATAATGGTTCATAAATAAATTACAATTAACCTGTTTTTTATTTAATTTTTTTAATAAATTCACTTCATAAACAAAAACATTTCCAACAATTCATGTTAGATTCGTAGTGAATGTTAACTTATGTAGTTGTAGTTCTTTTCGTTGATGACACTGTGATATGAAACATAAAGTTTCAACTTTTTGCCCAAACATTTGAATACTCTCATATATTGTTTTGACTAATTTTTTTCGTTGATGACACTAATGCCCTCCAAGTACATTACATTACCTATATACTATTTGCAAATTTTAGTAACTACATTACGGAGAATGTATATATGGTATTCTGCATGTATGTCGTATGCAACCTTATATCATTTTGAAAATTGAGATTCAAGATGGTTTTGTTTTGCAGTTGTGCTTAAAAAAATTATAATTATTTAATGTTTCTTTTAATTGTTTTGTGTTTATTTTTTTGCAGCTTTTAGTTTTATGATTTGTATACTAATATATTTTGAAAATTCATTAGTTGTAAACATTATTTCTTTTATTGCTTTCTATGTTTTACTCATAAACCACCATTCGTTTTTTAACTATTTTTGCTATTTAAATGCACACATTTGTCGCTTCAGCTACACATTTTTACATGGTTATATACAACTGATCAATATTTGCAATAATAATAGTTCTGTTTTTGGATGATGCAACACAAAAGTATGGCATTATAATATGAAATAATCAGACATGCCATTTCCAAGACATTTTTATCATGTTCTAATATAACTTCATAACGGCACTTAGAGATTCTTCCTTTAGATTGTACACTTTATAACCTGGCATTCTTATAATGATGCAAAAAGATGAACCATTGATTGTCTACAAATTTGTTCAATAAACTATGATCCTATTTAAACTAGGTTCAACTACAATAAATAACAGGCAGTCTCAAGCAAGGCATTTTCTATTTTTTTATGGTTTATAAATGAACCTTGGTAGATTTATGCAATGATAAATATATATATTTAGGAAGATCTCTTAATAAAATTAAAACATTCAAAATATAAATTACATTATCCCTCTTTCCTTCAAACCAATTTATCATAGATGCTGCTTTAAATATTTGACCCTTCGTCTATTCGATTATTTAGAGATTCATCTATAGCATAAAGATCTATGTGATGTTTTATTAGAGTTCTGAAGAACTCTATGATTTGGTTTGTTAGGAAATCAATTCTATTGTTTCGATGATAACAACTATACAATGAAAATCGAATGTGCATATTTATAAATCTCTATTTATAGGTAATTGTTAAATTAACATCACCAAAGAGACAAGAACAAGACTCAAAAGAAGTATCAAGAGGCTACAAGTCGATAGAATCAGAAGAGCAATGACACAGACACAAGGAAAGCAACATGCACAAGTTCAGACTTCTGGGTGCACTAACCAGACGTCTGATTGAATCCTCTGGTTCGCAAATCAGACAGAATCAGACGTCTGGTTAATGTACTTAGACGTCTAAAAAGCAACCATATACATAAAATATATAAGAGCCAGACGTCTGAAACATTTTCCAGACGTCTGATTTTGAACTCGGCTATGAACATTCAAATAACAACTGTCATAACTGAAAAGACACTTCGCTCCTCTTCGCTGCAACTTTTCATCACCATCAGGAGCGACCATACAACACTTGTTAATGGATACAACCACTCAAGGAATCTCTCTACAGCTATAAATAGCATCAAGAATCAAAGAAAAGACCTCACCTTACTTATGCTCTTTACTCTTATTCTCTGATTTATTCTTGATCTCTAGCAAACGAATACCTGTATTTTAATCTTCCATACATTCAGAACTCTTCAATCAATATTCTCTAGATATATAGATTGGAAGCCTTTTTACTTGATAGTCAATATCTGTGTTATAGAACACACACTTGACAAGAACAAGCCTTTGTAACTAAGCCTATTCCTCCGGGCGAAGTGAGGGTGTTTGATAGTTGAATTTCGAAGAGGAGCTTTGGGACTGGACGTAGGACGGGAGGTCCGAACCAGTATAAAATCCTGGTGTGATTATTTCCATTTACTTTGCTATTATCATCTATCTAGTTTATGTTAGATACATTATATAGTTAGTCACTTATACTTGCAAAAATATACACTACACGATCCACTCATATAGACCTTCATGGTTTCCTTGGAGTCCCCTTGATTATGATTTAAACGGTGTTTTAGCTAGCACATATTTCATGCAGGTTCCATTTCTGATGTTCGAATTATTATTCATTATTGAATTTAAGGATAAGTTAAAAATATTGCACTACCAATCTAATTTTAATTCAGCTTGGGGCACTGATATTGAGTAATGGTTAAAGATGTTTTCCCTTTTAGGTTTGTCTTCCTCTATACACTTCTTCTTTGGTACAACCTAAAGCAGATCATCGGCGACGATGATGTGAGAAATGCGGATTACGGATCTTATGGCTAGGATAAATACTAGAGGAGGGTTGAATAGTTTTTTAAGAAATTATTAAATCTTTTTGAGTTTTTGTTAATTTAAACACAAATGTATGCAATATTCAGACACAGATATGATCACAGAAACAAACACAGATGTAGAAATATAGTAAAAGCAGTAAAGAAAAGAACACATGGGATTTTATACTGGTTCGAAGTTACCCTACATCCGGTCTCGCACACAAGTACGGATTTCCTTTCAAAAACAATCTTTACAATTACACCCTCGGTTTCAAGGCTACGAGGCACACCCTCCAGATTCACAATCCTCTGGGTAGAGATACTTGATTTCACGGGCAACAAGTTCACCCAATCGATTTACAGCGCTACAATCACACCTTTTATACTTGATTAATTTCCAAGGCAACAATCAAACCTTTTCTCACTTGATTAATTTCCAAGGCTACAATCACACATTTTCTCACATAAATGATTACAAAGAAGCCTATAACTTTGAATAGCACTGAGGATCTTATTGAGATAGTGATAGAGAATCAAACCAGAAATGATCTAGTTAGATTCAGTGTTGATTTCGGCAGAAGAATGGTAAGAATATGTATAAAGAAATTTGGAAGAAGAAGAGAAGTGAAAACCAGAAAAATATGATTAGAAATTCGTTGAAAACATCCCCTATTTATAGAAGAACAACAGCCATGTCCATTCATGAAGGGATATGACGAATAGACACTGCTTTTGAAATTCAAAATTTTGAAATCAACTAACACTATGTCGACATGGGTAACTTGGGTATGTCGACATCCCAAAGGAAATTTTGATGTTTTGTTTTTCTTTGAAAATAACTTTTATCTTATATAAAAACTATATTAAACTTTTATAAATATACTTAACTGTAGTTAAAATACATAAATAAATATAGAGAATAATATTTTGGTATATATAAAATTTTACTATAATTTTATATTTAAGTCTAAGTATAAATATTAAAAGTTAAATATATTATTATTAAAAGATAGTTTAAAACTAAGGATAATTTGATTTTGAAATTAAAGATTATTTTGAGGCCAAAAGTATTTAAAATCAGGATATATGTTTTTGGTTCTTTTAAAAGGAAGATTTTGAAATCATTATGAAAACAAAATATCATTTTGTAAAGACATTTTGAATAAAAGGTTAGCGGATACAAAACGATGTTCCACTAGATTTTTCGTTGGTTCCATCCTAATTAGGGTTCCATCCCTTTAACAGGCTCGAAGTGGATTCCATTCCATGAATAAATTGGATTTTAAGATGCCAGTTCTTTTCTAGGAGTTTTAACATAATTCCTAATTAAATTACTTATTCTTCAAATCTTGAACTCTTGATAATCTTGATAATCGTGAGTCTTCAATCTTGATATCTTAAATCTCTATACTGTACAGTCTTCATTCTTGGCACTTGCATGGTTAAATCCTACATATACATATATTTCTAAGCTATAATGTTAGTATTTATATTTTATAATCCTATTCTAAGGTTGTTGTCATCAAGACCATCATCTCAAGGACTAACAATCTCCCCCTTTTTGATGATGACAATCTTTGTTTATAAAATGTTACTTCTATCCTAATAATTCCCACCTTAATCAAATAACTCCCTCTTAATCTATGCCTAACTATCCTATTTTATATTTCTCTCCCTTTGTCATCAACAAAAAACTAACTCCAAACTATATAATCTCCAAACTATATAACTCTCCCTTAGTCTAATACTCTATGACGTGTGATTATAATGATAGTGTTATCATAAATAATCAACACTTAACTCTAAAATTTAAAAATTAGTCCTAAACAACTAACTATCCTATCTAAGTATCCATATAATAATACTTTTAATAGAACACGAACTATTTATTAATTATACAGTTATATTTACATTTTCGTAGAGAATGTAAGAAAGAACATACAACAATAAGAAAAGGAGAAAAGAAACTAACGAGTGTTGTTGAAAATGGAGGATCTTTGAATCGAACAATTTGGATAGTGGAAACAGAAATTTCCACGTTGTGCGACAAGATTTCCATCTTTGTCAAAGCACACTTCGCCAACACAAACGACTTTGTCGTCTTCTTCAACGTGCTCTACTTCCATGAAGGCTTCTTCTTCTTCTTCTTTGCCCTCTTGCACTCGATCTCCTGAAGAATCTTCGTCAATCAAGATTGGGTTAGCATGATTGTCCATTAGAAACTTTTGCAATTTCCTAAGGGTTTTGCCTTGCCTCACTTGTTCTTTCACCATTCTAAGTTTCTCCACTTGAATTTTAGTCAATAATTGCAGTGCATCCTTTAGAGAATCCTCCATTTTTGTCACTCGAGCGAGCGTGGTTCGTTGAAACGGTCCAGAAGTAGGAGAAGGGAATGAAAAGGTTGAATTTTTGTTTGATTTGGAAGAGGAGGCCATGATTTAATTTATTTCAAAAGTTGGAACAGAGAGAGAACAGAGAGAATGATTATAATTTCGAAAATAAGAAGAATATATAACCAATTATTTGAATTTTGATGGGAAAATTTTCAAAAATAAAAAATCGTTATATGTCGACATGGGTAGAGGGGGGATGTTGACATGGTGCTTGAATTTTTGCTGTTTAATTTATTTTGATTTAATTTTTAATTATACTTTGTTATTTATATTTTATATTTCAGTTATTGAGCAAATAACTAATTCTCTTCTTAATTTAGTAAATATAGATTCATTTAAGGGTTTTGTTAATATATCAGTAATTTGATTCTCGGAATTAATATAATCTAGAGAAATTACTTCCTTATTTATATTATCTCTGAGAAAATGATGTCTTATATAAATATGTTTAGTTCGAGCATGTTGAGTAGTATTTTTGGATAAGTTTATCGCACTAGTATTATCACAATAAATTAGTGATTTTGAGATATTTAAACTATAATCTTTTAAAGTTTGTTGCATATATATTACTTGAGAACAAGCCAAAGCAGCATAAATATATTCTGCTTCAGTTGTTGATAAAGAAACTGTGTTTTGCTTTTTACTAAGCCAGGAAATCAGAGAATGCCCCAAAAAGTGACAAGTTCCACTTGTACTTTTTCGGTCTGATTTACAACCAGCATAATTAGCATCACAGTAAGATATTAAGTCAAAAGAATCAATTTTAGGGTAAAATAAGCCATAATCAGAGGTGTGTTTAACATATCTTATGATATGTTTTATGGCTTTTAAGTTGGTCTCTTTAGGTTGGGATTGATATATTGCATAAAGACAAACACTATGCGTGATATCAGGTCTACTAGCAGTGATATAGAGCAGTGATCCAATCATTCCTCTATATAATTTTGATCTACATCTTTCGAGAGATCTTCTTTACTAAGGTACTCATTGGTTTTCATGGGAGTGGGTTTTCCACTTGCAGTAGTCAAACCAAATTTACTAATTAGGTCTTAGCATATTTTTCTTGACTAATAAAGATACCATTATCTAATTGTTTTATTTGTAATCCTAAAAAGAATTTTAATTCACCCATATGACTCATCTCAAACTCTTTTGTCATTATTTCAGAAAATTCTTTATTCATTTCAAAATTAGTTGATCCAAAAATGATATCATCTACGTAAACTTGTACTAGTTGAATATCATTTTTATTTCTTTTAATAAAAAGAGTATTATCTACTTTACCAATTTCAAAATTTGATTGTAATAAGTAAGATCTTAGTCTATCATACCAGGCTCTAGGAGCTTGTTTTAGACTATATAGAGCTTTCTTAAGTTTGTAAACATGATTTGGTAATTTTTCATTTTCAAAAACTGGTGGTTGTTAAACATATATTTCTTCTTTTACAAATCCATTTAAAAATGCACTTTTAACATCCATTTGAAATAATTTGAAATTATTATGACTTGCGAAAGCAAGTAGAATCCTAATGGCTTCTAATCTTGCTACGGAAGCAAAGGTTTCCTCAAAATCGATCCCTTCTTCTTGACAATAACCTTGAGTAACTAACCGAGCTTTATATCTAACAACCTCTCCTTGTTCATTCATTTTATTTTTATAAACCCATTTAGTTCCAATTATAGTTTTATTTTTAGGCCTAGGAACAAGTTCCCAAGCATCTGTAACGACCCGTAAGTTTCAATAATTAAAATTGGTTAAATTAATAAGATTTTTGGTAATTAAATTTAGAAAGAAATAAAAATCTTATAATTTATAATGAAGCGAATGTTAGAAATTAAATGTAGCAATTGAAATTAAAATTAACAATTTAAAATGAAATTGCAATTGCAATTAATTGAAATAATGTAAATTGTCATACTTGGTTATAAGTTTAATATATGAAAACAAATGTGAATACTGAATTAACTAATGAAATGATATGATTAGTGGTAATTGAATGAATTCGTATGTAATAAATTATAGTAATTGGTTGGAAATATAAACTTAAGTGGAATAGACCATGAATTAATGTAAATCTCATCCATATGATAATAATGGATTGAATAATAGGATGAAAGTTCAATAAAATGGATTAATGGAGATAAATTGGTCAACGTAAATAAAGATGAGAATTTGGGTATATTAATGTAACGAATTGTTAACTATGTTATCAGATTTAGAATTGGTTGAGTATAAAGGTTGAAATCAAATTTAAAATGATTTATTGAAATTAAATTTTACTTAATTGGATCTATGGTAGTAAATGGAATTTAATATCACATCATTTGAAATTAAGATAAAATAGGAATATTAATGCACTATGGTATAAACCACGATAATTGTACCCAAAAAAATGAAATTTGATTGAATAACTAAATTAGTGCAAACCCAATTAATTGAAACAATTGCAAGGTCATAATTGACTGTAAATAGTAAATTAGAAAATAAATTCGAAGTTATGTTAATTGATGGAATAATACGTAATAAGTTGTAATTTGATAGAATCAATGCTAGATAAGTAATTATAATAAATGTTGGTTGATAATTAAGTATGAATGTGATTAAATTAGAAAAATAGTGATAATTATTAATTGTTTACCCATTCATTTAATTTATTGAATTAGATCTAAATCAATTGCAATAAATCTAAATTAAAAGTTATGTTAGCGTAGATTTAGGAAAATAATTGAAAATAATGTTAATTCTATTTATAATATGACAATTAGTCGAATAGAAGGAATGGAAATAAAGTTGTATCAATATATTGGAATTTAATTTATGATAATAGGATTAATTACAATTAAATGAAATTAAATATTTAAATGTTACATAAATGGAAATTTAGAAGAAATCTAAGAATATTAATGTAAGCAATCATGAGCCGGTATAAACTTCATCCTTTTGATAATAATGGATTGAACAGTAGAGTGAAAGGTCAATTAAACGGAATTATGGAAAAATTAAATTTGTAATTTCTACAATTTTTGAAATTGAAATTAATTATGGTAATTAGTGAAATAATTAATGTTGAACTAACATAGAATTTGTTTTAAGTTATTATAATTGTTTAAGAAATCAAAAGTGATAAAATTTATAAATTTTGGAATTTGGATTGAAATAAGGATTTAATTAATTTAATATTAATTTATTCAATTAACTGGAAAATAGCCATTTTGGCCACTGACTCAGATTTTGATGAAACCAGTTTCATCACATCTGTAATAGTGAATTATTATACGATTTCAAGTTTCGTAGTGATCGGACTTGTCATTTGATCGTACGTGCTCGAAACGCCTAGAATCAATGAAATTGAAATCAATTGAAATCAATTTGGAATAAATTAACTTTTGCATAACTTCTTCATACGATGGAATTTGAACTTGAAACTTATTCCATTGCGTTCTAAATATTTTAAAACGTCTATTTTGATATATGGGTTGACCCAATTTGGTTCCAGAGTCAGAATGGGTTTTTTGGGTCATTTATCGTTCAACGATCCAAACCAATCTGATCCGTTCTTTTTATTTTCAACCCTACCTACATATATCCAGTTATAAACCCTAGCCTATTTCTTATCCTCATTTTTGTACGTACAATTCAGCTGTCTCTCCTCCTCAATGGCATACAAACAAATTCCCCTTTCAGATCCAATTGCAATTCAAAACAAAATCAAAATTTCAAATTCTTCAAATTAAATCATATTTTATATCATCGAAACGCTCTCGAAGAGCGCATCTCAATTCTATGATTCATTTTTCAGTTCAGTGCATCGTTTATCCAGAAATTCAGGTTGAACCTCAACCGTCCATAGGCTAGGGTTTTGATCCAACGGTGGATCTTCAGTCTGGTGTCGATCAGGGAGCGTGGGCTCGTAGAGGTAGTCGAGTTGGGTTCATCGGCATGATTCGTATGCCACTAGGGTAGCTGGACCGCTTGAAATCGTGGCTTGTTCGTTGGCGTTTGATACACGGCGGGGTGGTTTTCGTGGGCGTGCAAGGGGGCTGTAGGGGCGGCTTGCCATGGGGAAGTCGACGTTGATGCTAGATCTTGCCGAAGATCGACGGAGGCGCGACAACTATTCGATGAAGCTTGGACGTGGCGAGGGCTAATGTTCGATCTGGTGTTAACGCGAGCGACTAGGGTTTCATGCGAGAGGATGTGGCGTAGTGCTATTGGTCTGTTCTTTTATTTTATTTATTTTCGTATTTTAAAATCGTTGAACTTCTAATGTTTATAACTTTTATAGACAAGGTCGAAATTACACGCGGTTTTCTCCGCTAGGTTCATATTGGAATTCCGGACATTTTGGCGCTGGTTGGGACGGATTCTGAGACTATTTAATTTTTGGGTTTAAATTGGATTTAAATTCAATTTAAATTCAAAATGTGAGTATTTCAACCCACTCACAACTTCTAAAGTTTCTTATGTTTGTTAAATTGATTTATGATGTGAGTAAAAAAAATATATGACTGTTTGGAATATTTTTAGTCATCAACTCGGTTAAATTGAATATTATTGAATTAAATTGTAATTTAATTTATTATTGCATATAAACTGCCTGTTAAATTGTTATTTAATTTATTATTAAATACAACTGCTAGTAAATACTTGTTGTTTATTATCTATTATATATTGATGTTATTGTTTGAATTGGATGATGATTGTGATAAATGGTTGATGATTGATATTGGATGAATGGATGTTGCATTTTATATTGTTATAAACTGCAAGTTGTTATGCATTTTTATTTCATTCGGGATTGCGGTTTGAAATGATATGTAATAGTATTTTCACTTTAAATTATGGATTGAAATGATAAATATCTATATCACTTGACCATAGGGTAGAATATTATACACACACACCGTGGTCTATATATAAAAATATTTTGAAATGATTTTCTATGGTATTGTAAAGAAATATATGGTTTTTATGAGATATTGATTTGAATATTTTATAAATGTTATTTTATATATAGTTAAATTCTTGGTTTTAAGCTATGTATAAAATTGGTTTAAGATATAAATATGTTTAATAATAAAGTACGATTTTGTTAAGATATAATATCGTTAAGTATTTATTTAAATTATATTTTTGGAATTTACAATGACTCAAATGAGAATAAGGTCAAGAGACAAATATGAAATTGATTTGAAATTTAATCAAATTTGGATTTTAAAGGTATGATTTTATAACTGGATTTTGGTTTAAGACGAATTAAACGAATATTTCAATTATAAATAAATTGGAGGAAATATTTAGTTCTTTGTAATTTGAGTTCTATTTAAATGATAATGGATTTATTATGCAAATATTCAAAATTAAATAACAGAAAGGGAATTGTTGAAGCGTAATTACCAACCTTAGTTTTGAAATGGTTTAATACTTAAGTTTAAAATATGTTGAAATTGAAAGTTATGAATTGATATTTAATTTAAAGTGAATAAAATTATGAAGTCGAGGAAATTATTTTGCTTTATATAATAATTTTAAATTCAAACTATTTTATTTTATATACTGTTTGAATATCCAAACCATTTAAGTTTTGGAAGTTATGGTTTAGAAGCTATGAAATGCGAAGTATTATGTTTTGAAAGGTAATATTTCAAGTGTTTGGTTTTGAAATAATATAAATTTGAAAGTGTTATGATTTTGGGAAGGAGGATATATTTGAAATAAAAATGATATATATTGTTTTAGGTTTATAAAAAGGATATCATATTGATTCAGGTTTTAAACGGAAATGATATCGTATTTATCTGGGTTTGAAATGGATATTAAATTCTGGTTTTAAAAGTATAATTATTTTGAAATGACCGTGGTGTTATAATAACGTTTGTTGTTAAAAAGATCGAGATCGGAAGTTGTCATACTCTCTGCCAACTCCAAAAACCACTTTAACAACCGTGTACGCGGTGGAGGTTCCAGAATGAGCCCCGTGAGTTGGCATAAGGCGGCTAAAATAGGAGCGATTCTCGGGCCAAGGAGGTAGCCCCTCTTATCAGACACATCCCTTCGATATTATACTCTGACTTTTGGGTTGATATGGTGACCACTTTTAATTTTTGATTTTGTGGGTGTGGTCAAGGTGGGCGGTAGCTGCGCGCTACGCGCTACCACTAGCTTGGATGCGTAATTGGTATATCTACCCTGGCATTGCCTTGTGTGCCATGTCACCTACCCTAGTGCGCCTTGTACGAGTTTGGTTTTCTCCCGTAGCCCGTGGAGTATTTGCGGCAGTCTCTTGATCTGGAGATGCGCTGATACTGGATGGACTACTGGGATTATTACGTGGTAAGGGCTATATGGGTAACCCCTTAACACTATTTAAAAGTAAGTTTATTTTGCTATAGACATTATTATAATAGTGAAATATTACTACATAGTAAATAGTTTAACAGATCCTTAGGAGATGTGAATCCCAAACATCTCTTAAGTTACTGCACTCACGTTAGACACTGGATAGGAGATGTCAAATCCCATAAACACCTCTGACGCCGTTTCACTCATATTATTTACTATTGATTTAACTTACATAAGATCTTTTAGTTCTGACTCGAGTGTTTTGTCTTTTCAATTCACTCGGGTCAGTCTGAGCATTTCAGGATTTGAAGACTTTATCTTTGAAGGACGAGGATGAAGATTTGTATTACTATTATTTATTATATTCCACTGCATAACATTGTTCCACTACATCGTTATTTATTATTATCTGGTATGTTTAACTCTGATATGTATTGTATAAGTACAATCAAATGTTTTGTAAAACAGCTTCATGAACTGTATTTGTTTATTATATTTTGTGTTCCGCTGCAAGATTCGGTTTTGTCTTTTTCTTTCTCTGCTTTTTCTTATTTACCCCATAACAATCCGCCCTTCTGTATAGTTTAAGTCTGACGTATGTGTCAAAAAGGCGGGATGTTACATCTGGTATCAGAGCTTTGGTTTAGCGATAAACCTTTGCTTTGTGGGGTTGTTTCTTTATTAATAGGGTAGTAATACCGTATGATGAGCCGCTGAGTGTATATATATGAGAGAGCGTATTTGTTAGTGTCATAAAAAGGTTTTAATATTGTGTTAATTTGTTCCATTTCGTATTTATAAATTCTAGTTGGTGCATAGGATGCTATGACATCAATAGGGATTTCTAAACACTTAATAGGACAGTCCAACACAATATTATTTTGAATATAGGTGAATGAATAATTTTGCCTATTATATTTTCTATATACACAAAATAAATTTTTTATAAAGATTATATCTGGTTGTAATGTATTGGTTGTTACGTAGTGAAAATTTTAGATATTAGTTGAAAATAAGATTTCTAACCAAGTAAATGAAACCCGGAAATTCAGAACTTAAGTTTCGGGGTTTTGAGACTTTCTTTCGAATGATTTTGGAATACAATAATAATATTATTAGAAGTATTTTCTGATATAAATATTTTAATACAATTTGAAAGAATGGTTTTAAAGAAACTTTGGAAAGAAATAAGTTATGTATTCCCCTCTCTGTCGCTGGAAAATAATTTTGCTGATGAGTGCACGCATCATCGACATTCATTTTCGAGTTTCGAACTGGAAAGGCCACTGTAATAGTTTTACTGCAAATTTCTTTCGATAAACGAATATAAATTTTAAATTGTTTTAAATATAATTAGATATATATATATATAAGTTGTAAGGATATACATTTATCTATTATTTTAAAATGATTTGAAATTTAACCCGGTATTTAGTTCTAAATTTTCCATTAATTAATAGTTTTAATTGCCTTAGTGAAATGGAATTTAACTAATAATTGAAACCTTTAAATGAAATAATAGATGTAATGCTTGATCATAAATGAAATTTCTAGAAAGTTGAAATTGTAACTTATAAAAAACAAAGGATATAATTATTGAACATTAAGTTAATTGAAAGAAATAAAATAAACTTGTGTAACTTTCAATTGCATTCTTAAAAGCATATACATATATATATATATATATATATATATATATATATATATATATATATATATATATCTGTGTGTGTGTGTGTGTAACTTACCAAATAATAAAAGTTATTATGTTTAATAAGAAGATGTAATAGAATATTATACAAGTAAAAATTTGAAATAATGGAAGTATCCAATGAAATTCTTTAATAAATAAGAATTTGATGTTGAAATTGTTGTGAATGTAAGTTATAATTGAAATGTTACTGTAATAAAGGTAATAGGAAGTAAGTATTGTAAGTATAAGATTATAAACTTAAGTAAATGAATTAATATGCAAAGAAACTGAATTAAACATGAATACTATAAATAAATGAAAATGAATATTTGTAAGTAATAAATGAAAATAAATGAAATAAATATTGAATCAGTGAATAGAAGTAAAAGTTGTAAGAAGTAAATGAAAATTAAAAGGATGAATCATTATATAAATAAAAAGGGAATGAAATAATAAATGTTATGAGATGAAACTAAAAAGAATAAACTTTAATAGTGTTAGAATTTGTTGTTTGTTTTGGCTTATGGTTGTTTGGCAATGATACTTTAAAATTGTTTGGATGTATGAATAATCTATTCAGTTTTATCTAAGACTGTTGAGTAAATGGTATACTTAATAGTTTATTTGTCATTCTATGCAATTTAAAAGCGTCTAAGCCTGAACTAACTACTTGTTTTGGTTGATGTGGATGAATAAATTAAACTGTGTTGATTGTATATGATGGTTGTATGTTGGTTGCAAGTGATTGTTGTTTATGTTGATTGTTTGTTAATGGTTGAAACAACTTTAAATATTTCATTTTATATAAGTATTAACTCCTTCTTAGATTATATAAGTGAAGTAGAGGTTATGGAAGCAATTGCTACTGCTTTTGGTTTCATAATTAAGCGCTAATTGCCCGACAAATAGGTATGTTCTCGGATTACGGTTTTATGGTGTTATTATATTGTTTTTTCTGTGTTGGGATATATATTATTTTGAAAAATATATGTTGTATATTGTTATATTTGATATTATATTTTTCCCGAGCCTCTCCGTATAAAGGAAACTCTGTCGAAATTTTCCGTATATTTTGGACTTAGAAAATTTTTGAAAATGTTTTCCAAACTTTATTAATTTAAGTATAAAAAGATTTAATGGTTATAGATTGATATATTTTATTTAATTTAATTAATTTTGTAAATTTATTTGTTTATAAATTCAATATTTTAAGTAAGATAAATTGATTTCTTAATTCTTCTTTTCCCTCCTTTTTCCTTTTCGGGGATGAAATGTTTTGAGTGGGGGAGAGTGTAACGACCCATAAGTTTAAATAATTAAAATTGGTTAAATTAATAAAATTTTTGGTAATTAAATTTAGAAAGAAATAAAAATCTTATAATTTATAATGAAGCGAATGTTAGAAATTAAATGTAGCAATTGTAATTAAAATTAACAATTTAAAACAAAATTGCAATTAATTGAAATAATGTAAATTGTCATACTTGGTTATAAGTTTAATATAAGAAAACAAATGTGAATACCGAATTAACCATTGAAATGATATGATTAGTGGTAATTGAATGAATTCGATATTATGTAAGAAATTATAGTAATTGGTTGGAAATATAAACTTAAGTGGAATAGACCATGAACTAATGTAAACCTCATCCATATGATAATAATGGATTGAATAATACGATGAAAGTTCAATAAAATGGATTAATGGAGATAAATTGGTCAACGTAATTAAAGATGAGAATTTGGGCATATTAATGTAATGAATTGTTAACTATGTTATCAGATTTAGAATTGGTTGAGAATAAAGTTGAAATCAAATTTAAAACGATTTATTGAAATTAAATTTTACTTAATTGGATCTATGGTAGTAAATGGAATTTAATATTACATCATTTGAAATTAAGATAAAATAGGAATATTAATGCACTATGGTATAAACCATGATAATTATACCGAGAAAAAAGAAATTTGATTGAATAACTAAATTAGTGCAAACCCAATTAATTGAAAAAATTACAAGGTCATAATTGATTGTAAATAGTAAATTGGGAAATAAATTTAAATTTATGTTAATTGATGGAATAATACGTAATAAGTTGTAATTTGATAGAATCAATGCTAGATAAGTAATTATAATAATTGTTGGTTGATAACTAAGCATGATTGTGATTAAATTAGGCAAACGGTGATAATTATTAATTGTTTCCCATTCATTTAATTTATTGAATTAGATCTAAATCAATTGCAATAAATCTAAATTAAAAGTTATATTAGCGTAGATTTAGGGAAATAATTGGAAATAATGCCAATTCTATTTATAATATGACAATTGGTTGAATAGAAGGAATGGAAATAAAGTTTTATCAATATATTGGAATTTAATTTATGATAATAGGATTAGTTTGCAATTAAATGAAATTAAATATTTATATGTTACATAAATGGAAATTTAGAGGAAATCTGAGAATATTAATGTAAACAATCATGAACAAATATAAACTTCATCCTTTTGATAATAATGGATTGAACAATAGAGTGAAAGGTCAATTAAATGGAATTATGGAAAAATTAAATTTCTAATTTCTACAATTTTTGAAATTGAAATTAATTATGGTAATTAGCGAAATAATTAATGTTGAACTAACATAGAATTGGTTTTAAGTTATTATAATTGTTTAAGAAATCAAAAGTGATAAAATTTGTGATATCCCGGAAATTTTGGCAATATCAATTTGATAATCTGTATTTAAAATTAAATTGATTTGATAAAATTCTGTTTATAAAATTTACTTGATTAATAATCCAATTAAATAAATGTTTAATTGATGAATTTTATCTTTTAAAAACTAATAAATCGCTTTCTATTTATAATGTATATATGTATATATATTGTAAATAGATATGTTTTGATTTGTAAATTAATTAACAAATAAAATATTGTTTTTAAATTTTAATATTCATTTTAATAATTTGAAGATTTTTATTTTATTTAATAAATAACTGGTTGGTTTAAAATACTTAAAGAAATTGTTTTAAATTGTTTAAATGTATTTTAAAGCATAGTTTTAATTTTAAATAAAATAAACAAAAGTTTATTTTATTTCTTTTTGAATATAGCTTAATGATTATAATTTGGAATTATTTAAAAATTTAAAATACCAATTGTATATTAAAACATTAATGTAATTAATTAAGTTAAATAAGATAAGTAATTTATAACTTCTCTTATAAATTATTTAGATTTGATAAATATGTTTTTTCAAATATTAATAAATGTATAAATATAGATATGTTTAAAAAGACAATATTATTATCTTAAAATTAAAATATGATTAATATAAATTAGTTTTGAATTGGAATTTTTAGAGATATAAATAGCATTATAATTTGATTTGAATTCTTTTTGAAATTCAAATGAATTAACATAGTTAAATTTTATAAATAAGCTTTCATTTTTTTTATAAATTGTTTTATTTCGTTAAAAAAGAAATACATATACATTTATTTATGAAACTACTTTATATTTGTTTAATAAATAAATAAGATTTCCATTACCTTTAAATCAAATAAAAAATAAATTAAATTACTTAAGACATATGTTATTAAACCAAGTTGTGTTTATGACAAGTGTAAATGAATTAAAAAGCTAGTGTGACAAGTGTCTTTTATTTTTATTTTTAAATAAATCATTTGTACTTATATAAAACATGTTTCTTTACCCTCATTTTTTTTCTAATGTTCATTTCTCAAAGTTAAGAAGAAAAAAAATTCAGCTGAAACAAAACTGTAATTGCTCAAAACAAAATCATGTTCAAAATTTGATTTCTTTTCAATACTCAAATCCCTCTTCAATTCAACCTGTTCAAAGCCATCACAGTTTTTACCTGCAAAATTAATGCAAATGTAAATCTTCATGCAAATCTGTATCTAATTTATACACAAATCCTCAAGTTCAAAACTCCAAAAGCCTGCCTGCATTCTTTAAACAAGAGTTTTAATAAATTCTGTCTGCATTTCTTTTCAAAACTGCATGCAACTGCAGTTGCAATTCAAGCACTAAAAGTTCAAAATCAACAAGCAAAGCATGTGTTGCCTGCATGCAAGTCTAGAGCACAGCAAGCAATTTAAGTTTTGTCTAAAGCAATTCTGAAATTTGTGCTCTGTCTTTCAAATGACAGGTGAGTAACTTTTTCTTTTCAAAATTTTAAGTATTAAAATGTTGCCTGATTATGACTTATGTGTGTTACCTGGATTTCATGTTGATTTGTATGATATGCCTCATTAGTTTAAAACTCAAGAATAGTTATGATGATGTATGTTTGTTCCTATAATATGATTTGTATTGAGTGTATGGGTATAAGCTTACTGTTTTATGATTTTTACAGTATTTACTAAGTTACAGGTCTAAAGTTTTAAAAGAAAAACTTAAATGCTTTTTTTAAATCTTTAATAATACAAGAGATTGGTCAATGTATGTTTAATATATCATAAATTATAAGTTTAAGATTTTTGTTTAAGATGAAATGAAAAAAAAATATACCTGTATTTTACTGGGAACAAAGTTATAACAAAATAAATTAAAATCAGACAAATCCAATTTGATTGTTAGTTCAGGTGCTTGAATCTAAAGCTAAAACTAAATTTTAATTTTTTTAAAACCAAAATTGAAATTTTAGTGATGGATTTATGTTCAATGCTCTTCTTTCTAGAAAGAGGGGAAATTGCTTAACCTAGTTTTTAGGCACTGCATGATTCGATCTGTGGGGAGACTTTAGGGGACCGAGTGCAGTGATTTTTGGTGAGGTGGTAGCTTGGGTATTGGTGAAGGGTTGGACGGAGTTCCTAGGCCGCCGGTGACTGGAGGAGTGGTGAAGAGGTGTTTTAGGTTGGGATAATGGGTGCCTGTTTCCTGGAAATTGTTTAGGAAACTCGAATTTGATTTCGAGCTGATGATAGGGTTTGGAGGATCGCGATGTGATTTAGGGAGGGTCGGCGACATGTTTGTTGGTTGGGTAGTGGCCGGAGGTGGCTAGAACCACCGTGCATATGCACGGTAAAGAAGATGGTGTCAGGAGTTTTTGTTTGGGTTTGCAGTTTTATGCTCAGGTTAATACTCGAGTAAATCAAGTTTTTACTCGAAGTGGAATCAAGTTTTACTCGAAATAAACAGGGGGGAAACTCTGGTTTTTATTTTCTGAGTTTACAGGTTTTTGAAACCTGTATTTTCAATTCTAAGAATTGTTTTTAAACTGAATGCAGATTTTAAACAAGACTTTTAAAACTAAATTTAAAAGTATGGTTTTCAATCCAAGTTGAATTCCAATTTTTTTTAAATTTAATTCAACTTATTCAAATTAAAATGTTTATAGGGTTTAGGGAAAACCTGTATATTTCCATATCAAAGAAAATTTAGTTTTTAAAAATCTGGAGCAGGGTTTTTAAAACAGGAATTTAAATTTAAAATTCAAAGTATGAATTTCAAAACTAGATTTAAATTCAAGTTTTAAATTTAATTTAAACTATTTAAATTAAAATGTTTAAACAACCTTTAAAGGGTTTATACAATTAAATTTAGAGTTAAAGCTTTAAATTAAAATAGAAGATTTAAACATAAATTCAAATCTGGAAACAAGATTCAAATTTGAATCAGGTTTTGAAAAGAAAACAAGTTTTAAATATTTTAAATGTTTTAAACCAGTTTGAAACATATTTAAATATGATTTGAATCTTAAATAAATATGGGTTTAAATCTCTTTTATAAAAAAGGAGATTATTTAGCATAAGTTTTTAAAAGTTTTAAAAATGTTTTTGAAAACTTTGTTAAAAATAAGTTTGGTTTTCATTTTAAATTTAAAATTCAAAATAAAGATTGGAAACAAATTTTAGAATAAATTGTTTTAAATATTACTTTGATAATGATAATGAAATCATTAAAAAGGAATGTTTATATTTTAAGATAAATCAAAGATTTAATGTTTTTGGTTTATTAAATTAATAAGGTAATTAGAAGATTAATTAATTAATTTATATTAATTAATTAAATAAGGATTTTTAATTAATTAATTAAGGTCAAGGCTAGTTAACTAAGATTAATTAAATTTTGGAAATAAGATCCTTAACTAAATAAGTTATGATTTTAATTAATGATTAGGAATTAATCAAGAGGTTAAGATTAATTAAGTTAAAACTTAATTAATTAAATAACTTGTGATTAATTAAATGATTTTTAAAGATTAATAAATTTGTGATTAAAATTTATTAATTTTAGTTAATCACTTTAGTAAGGTAATTAAGGAAATTTTTGATAAGATTAATGAAGGTCATTAACTTGAGATTATTAATTAATTAATTTAAGTAATTAAATTTGATAATTAATTGAATTGATTAAATTTAAATAATTATTATGGTATTTGGTTAAGAGTAATTGCTTTGTAAAATAATTAAAGTTATTAATTTCTCATGGTAATTAATTAATTTATTTGATTGGTTTAAATTAATTAATTAAGTTTAATTAATTTAGAGTAATCATGGATGGGTAAATAAGATTAATAATTACTTAAGGAAGTAATTAAGATAAGTAATTACAGAATGTAATTTATTTAAAGTATGAAGAATTGGAGTTAATTGTTTGTGAAATTATTATAGAGGACAATTTCTTTGAGAAAGAAATTAATAATAATTACTTGGTATAATTAATTTAAGTAATTATTGATTAATTTATTTGGAAAATAAATAATTAAGTAATGTAATTAATTAAGGATAATTAATTACTAATAAAAAATATAATTAATTATCAAATATAATTAATTTAGGAGTAATCAATTTACTCAATGCAGTAATTAAGAATAATTAATTACTGAAGTAAATTAATCAAGGTGAGTAATAATTAAGGTTAATAACTTAATGAAGTTAATTAATTTAAATGTAATTAGGAATCATTAATTAATATAATGATGTAATTAAGGATTAATTAATTGACATTAATAAATTAATGATAAGTGATTAAAAAAATTAATTAATGTAGTTAATCAAGGATTAATGTGATTAATTATTAATTAATAAAAGTAATTAGAGGTTAATTACAATATTTGATTAAGGAAAATTAATTTGTAAAATTAATTACTTGAATTAAAGGTTGATTAATCAAGGGTGATTAATCAAGGATGATTAATTAGTGGTTAATTAATTAATTAGTTGATTGTTTGTAATCAATGGTTATGTAAGCAGGATTATAGATTGAGGTAATTAATTTAATTTACTTTAAATAAATTAGAGATAATGTAATTAATTTAATTCATTTTAAATTAATTATATATGGTGTGATTATAATTCCTTGTTTATATATGGATTATATAGATTTCCTTGAATGGTTTGATCTCAGATATGAGATTAGTAATGATGTGTGATATGGATGCATTGGTTGCATTGTGACGATGAATTGGATTATCTTCTGATAATGATAATTTGGATTATCTATGGTGCTGATTATCTATTGTGATGATGTGAATTATCTATCTGTGTGTATATAGATAGTTTAAACTGAATTGTTTTAAACTTAAAACAACTTGGACCTAAAAGACACGTTTTGGATTTCGATGAGACCGGGATCGGGTTTCCATATTTGGATATCCGAAAACCACATCGATCCAAATTAACGATAGGTCTTGAATCTCAAGTGAAGATGAAGATTCAGAGTGCAAGGGTTATCGTCGTTAACTCTGAGGGTGATTCCAAAATGAGTGTAACGAGGTAATGCCTTCGGTTTCGTTCGAACCCGGAACGAACTTGTATGGATTGAATGCTTTCAGAACATCATCAGGTGGACGAGGAGCATTCTAAGAGATGTGTTCTCTAAAGGTAATCGTAGCCTCAAGCCTCATCAATCGGGAATGGCTAAAACAGGGGAGGTGCAGCAAGGGTTTGTGGGTAGCCCCCACTAGAGAGCAAGATTTACCCCTGTCTAGAGGTCCCTTTTTATTCGACTGTGTGGGCGGTTGATTCGCGACAACAGCCGTGGTTGTCTTGTTCGAGAGTGTCCAGTAAGGGATGCTTCCAGCCTTGTGTTGCAGGGGAGCGGGCGTACTCCTCGGTATGGTGATCTACGCCACGTACTGTGACGGGCGGTACCCCAGTAGCCCTGCCATTGTATGGAATCCAAAATCCAATAAGTGCCAACGGTTTTGATTGTATTACCCACTTTTGTGGCTAATAGCTGAAATTTAATCATGTAATAATTTCGGCTATTTCATGTTTATTTGAAAATCCTAGACACTATTATAATATCAGTGGATTTCCCATCAAATGATTTGGTTAGCGTAAGGTAAAAACTTTTCCATGTTTATATGTGGGAAGTCTTACGTGATACCTTTCTTTTAAAAGATTTTTGAAAGTTAAGCAACTTTATCCTGTTACTCACACCAGACCCATGTCTGACCCGGAGTTTATTTTTGTTTTTCATAAACTCTTGGGTACTCAAATTTTTACGAGTAGCCAAGGGATTCCGGTTAGCTTTGACGAATTATGGAGGAGCAAATGGAGCAGGAGGCTTCTGCGTTATAGTTATTTAGTATTCTGCTGTGTTGGTATCTCTGAGTCGTTTGTTGGAGTTGTTTTGTATTGTGTTGTAATAACTAGACAGGTGTTTATAACTGTCTAGTATGTGTTGTATTATCTGTGTGACTCTGATTGTTGTTGTATATCTATGTAATAATTATGTTGTTAATATAATTTATTCATTCCGCTGTTTAGATTCTGATGTATTGTTTCTTCTTTCTTCTCTTTCTTTCTCTTTCTATCTCTTTCTTTCTTATTAATGATGCGTCATTCTGTGGAGACGGATGGCGGGTCGTTACAGTGGTATCAGAGCATTAGGTTGAGTGAATACCTAGGCTCTGTAGTGGTGTCCATCTTGAGAGGGCGTATTTGTAGTTTTGATATATATATATATATATATATTTATTATTTATACCTATCTGTTGGGTTACCTGTTCAGGTTTTCCAACATAAGTTATAAAGGTAGATAAGGTAGTGGTGTGTGTAACACGACTACTACTATTGGTTGGAGTTTGAATGTTGAGGTTGGAAGTGTATTTGTCGAGACTGTAGACCTAATACCGTCTCGAGTGAGTTGTGTAGTGTTGTAGAAATTTCATCGATCTCTGAAGGAAACCTGTAAAGGTTCAGAGTTCATCTTTGAGGATGGATGAGTTGAGTTTGAATCTGTCGGTTTGGCAGAAGAGTGTAATGGTATTTTGATACCTCAGGAAGTGGTAGCTGCGTGATGAGATGCAGTGAATATGGATGTCTCCGAAGATGTTTTCTTTGGAACAAGTTTTGGGAAGTGTGTCTACTTCAGTGTTGTGGCTGAGTTCAGCTGGATGTTTGTGTTTGGCTTTGAGGTTCGAATTTCTCGAAGAGCTTTGGGTTAGGAAGTTTTTGGCATTGGCGTCAGCAGTTCAGCTCGGAATGTTCTGTGTTGGTGGGAAGTTTTCTGGTTAGCAGTTTTTCTGAGGTGGAATTCAGAAGCAGCAGAGTGGACCCGTTTCTTCGGTGGATCGGCTAATTAAGAGTAAGTTGTTCTGTTTGGTAAGGGAATAACAGTTTACTTTTGGAATTGGTCTATGTTGATCGCAAAAGTGACTTACGATTGTTTGAGTGTTCTCTTGTTTTATCAGAGAATTTTCTGGTGTCTTCTGAGAAGTCGGAGGTTTGTCCACTTCTGGAGATTAAGTTTTCTTATCGACCGGATTCCAGGAGTGCTACCGGTGGATGAGCTAGTAGAAGGAGGATTTCTCGAGATAGATTTTGGTGAAGCATCTCAGAATAGATCAGAGTTGTGCAGCGGAAGCAGTTTAAGAGTATTTCTGTTGTGTCTTTTCTGGATAGAAGAAGTGAGTTTGTTCTTCTGATGTTTGAAGAGTAGAGTTGTGTATTTGGTTTGGTTGATCTTGAGGAGATCCTTGTGTTGGGTTGTTTTTGGTCCTGCCTGTTTCTTGTTGGGGCATTAGCAAGAGTTGAGATGATCAGTTTGAATGTAGACAGCCCAGGATCATCCGAAGAGTTTTATGGATAAGAGATGAAGGAATTTGAATTCCGGAGTTGGAGATTTGTTTTGGATAACTTTTCTCCGATCCAAGGAGCTATAAAGTTTTGATAAGTCTGGGAAGCTAGGCTCCAAGGTGTTTTGGATCTCTTCTGTGTTTTGGTTAGATTGGTGTTTGGTTTTCAAGAGTTGAATTGCCAGTTGGATAATTGGATTTAATGAGATTCACGTATCTCTGAGAGAGTACGTGTATGAATTATTTCTGGAAGTGGAACCAATTGTTCAGGAGGATTTGGTTGTTGAGTCAGACTCGTTTGCAGTCTGATATCCTGTTTAGTTTTGTAGATCTAGATGAGTGGAAGCTCTATAGCTTCGTAGTTTTGACTGTTTGGATTCTGTAAAGTGGGTATCCTGGTATATATATACTGGGAAACTCGAGAAGATTTTATCCAGAATTTTGTCTGGATAATTAAATTTGTTTGATTAGATAAATTGGTTGCTTTGGTTGTTAGCATACGATTGATATATACTTGTGTTTAAATTTAAAATCTTTAATGGGATTATTAAATTACCTTTGCTTTTAAATTTCGGGGACGAAATTCTTTTAGGGGGGAGGAATGTGACATCCCGGAAATTTTGGCAATATCAATTTGATAATCTGTATTTAAAATTAAATTGATTCGATAAAATTCTGTTTATAAAATTTACTTAATTAATAATCCAATTAAATAAATGTTTAATTGATGAATTTTATCTTTTAAAAACTAATAGATTGCTTTCTATTTATAATGTATATATGTATATATATTGTAGATAGATAGGTTTTGATTTGTAAATTAATTAACAAATAAAATATTGTTTTTAAGTTTTAATATTCATTTTAATAATTTGAAGATTTTTATTTTATTTAATAAATAACTAATTGGTTTAAAATACTTAAAGAAATTGTTTTAAATTGTTTAAATGTATTTTAAAGCATAGTTTTAATTTTAAATAAAATAAACAAAAGTTTATTTTATTTCTTTTTGAATATAGCTTAATGATTATAATTTGGAATTATTTAAAATTTTAAAATACCAATTGTATATTAAAACATTAATGTAATTAATTAAGTTAAATAAGATAAGTAATTTATATCTTCTCTTATAAATTATTTAGATTTGATAAATATGTTTTTTTTCAAATATTAATAAATGTATAAATATAGATATGTTTAAAAAGACAATATTATTATCTTAAAATTAAAATATGATTAATATAAATTAGTTTTGAATTGGAAGTTTTAGAGATATAAATAGCATTTGAATTTGAATTCTTTTGAAATTCAAATGAATTAACATAGTTAAATTTTATAAATAAGCTTTCATTTTTTTTATAAATTGTTTTATTTCATTAAAAAGGAAATAAATATACATTTATTTATGAAACTACTTTATATGTGTTTAATAAATAAAGGAGATTTCCATTACCTTTAAATCAAATAAAAAATAAATTAAATTACTTAAGACACATGTTATTAAACTAAGTTGTGTTTATGACAAGTGTAAATGAATTAAAAAGCTAGTGTGACAAGTGTCTTTTATTTCTATTTTTCTTTTAATTTTTAAATAAATCATTTTTACTTATATAAAACAAGTTTCTTCACCCTCATTTTTTTTTCTAATGTTCATTTCTCAAAGTTAAGAAGAAGAAAAAATTTCAGCTGAAACAAAACTGCAACTATGTTGCTCAAAACAAAATCATGTTCAAAATTTGATTTCTTTTCAATACTCAAATCCCTCTTCAATTCAACCTGTACAAAGCCATCACAGTTTTTGCCTGCAAAATTAATGCAAATTTAAATCTTCATGCAAATCTGTATCTAATTTGTACACAAATCCTCAAGTTCAAAACTCCAAAAGTCTGCCTGCATTCTTTAAACAAGAGTTTTAATCAATTTTGTTTGCATTTCTTTTCAAAATTGCATGCAACTGCAGTTGCAATTCAAGCACTAAAAGTTCAAAATCAACAATCAAAGCATGTGTTTCCTGCATGAAAGTCTAGAGCACAGCAAGCAATTCAAGTTTTGTCTAAAGCAATTTTGAAATTTGTTCTCTGTCTTTCAAATGACAGGTGAGTAACTTTTTTCTTTTCAAAATTTTAAGTATTAAAATGTTGCCTGATTATGACTTATGTGTGTTACCTGGATTTCATGTTGATTTGTATAATATACCTCATTAGTTTAAAACTCAAGAATAGTTATGATGATGTATGTTTGTTCCCATAATATGATTTGTATTGAGTGTATGGGTATAAGCTTACTGTTTTATGATTTTTACAGTATTTACTAAGTTACAGGTCTAAAGTTTTAAAAGAAAAACTTAAGTTTTTTTTTTAAATCTTTAATAATACAAGAGATTGGTCAATGTATGTTTAATATATCATAAATGATAAGTTTAAGATTTTTGTTTAATATGAAATGAAAAAAAAAATACCTGTATTTTACTGGGAACAAAGTTATAACAAAGTAAATTAAAATCAGACAAATCCAATTTGATTGTTAGTTCAGGTGCTTGAATCTAAAGCTAAAACTAAATTGTAATTTTTTTTAAAACCAAAATTGAAATTTTTGTGATGGATTTATGTTCCATGTTGTTCTTTCTGGAAAGAGGGGAAAGTGCTTAACCTAGTTTTTAGGCACTGTATGATTCGACCTGTGGGGAGACTTCAGGGGACCGAGTGAAGTGATTTTTGGTGAGGTGGTAGCTTGGGTATTGGTGAAGGGTTGGGCGGAGTTCCTAGGCCGCCGGTGACCGGAGGAGTGGGGAAGAGGTGTTTTTAGGTTGGGATAATGGGTGCCTGTTTCCTGGAAATGGTTTGGGAAACTCGAATTTGATTTCGAGCTGATGATAGGGTTTGGAGGATCGCAATGTGATTCAGGGAGGGTCGGCGACATGTTTGTTGGTTGGGTAGTGGCCGGAGGTGGCTAGAACCACCGTGCATATGCACGGTGAAGAAGATGGTGTCAGGAGTTTTTGTTTGGGTTTGCATGTTTATGCTCAGGTTAATACTCGAGTAAATCGAGTTTTTACTAGAAGTGGAATCAAGTTTTACTCGAAGTAAACATGGGGGAAACTCTGGCTTTTATTTTCTGAGTTTACAGGTTTTTGAAACCTGTATTTTCAGTTCAAAGAATTGTTTTTAAACTGAATGCAGATTTTAAACAAGACTTTTAAAACTAAATTAAAAGTATGGTTTTCAATCCAAGTTGAATTCCAATTTTTTTTTAAATTTAATTCAACTTATTCAAATTAAAATGTTTATAGGGTTTCAGGGAAAACCTGTATATTTCCAGATCAAAGAAGATTTAGTTTTTAAAAATCTGAAGCAGGGTTTTTAAAATAGGAATTTAAATTTAAAATTCAAATATGAATTTCAAAACTAGATTTAAATTCAAGTTTTAAATTTAATTTAAACTATTTAAATTAAAATGTTTAAACAACCTTTAAAGGGTTTATATAATTGAGTTTAGAGTTAAAGCTTTAAATTAAAATAGAAGATCTAAACATAAATTCAAATCTGGAAGCAAGATTCAAATTTGAATCAGGTTTTGAAAAGAAAAGAAGTTTTAAATATTTTAAACGTTTTAAACCACTTTGAAACATATTTAAATATGATTTGAATCTTAAATAAATATGGGTTTAAATCTCTTTTATAAAAAGGGAGATTATTTAGCATAAGTTTTTAAAAGTTTTAAAAATGTTTTTGAAAACTTTGTTAAAGATAAGTTTGGTTTTCATTTTAAATTTAAAATTCAAAATAAAGATTGGAAACAAATTTTAGAATAAATTGTTTTAAATATTACTTTGATAATGATAATGAAATCATTAAAAAGGAATGTTTATATTTTAAAATAAATCAAAAATTTAATGTTTTTGGTTTTATTAACTTAATAAGGTAATTAGAAGATTAATTTATTTATTTATATTAATTAATTAAATAAGGATTTTTAATTAATTAATTAAGGTTGAGGCTAGTTAACTAAGATTAATTAAATTTTGGAAATAAGATCCTTAACTAAATAAGTTATGATTTTAATTAATGATTAGGAATTAATCAAGAGGTTAAGATTAATTAAATTAAAACTTAATTAATTAAATAAGTTGTGATTAATTAAATGATTTTTAAAGATTAATAAATTTGTGATTAAAATTTATTAATTTTAGTTAATAACTTTAGTAAGGTAATTAAGGAAATTTGATAAGAGTAATGAAGGTCATTAACTTGAGATTATTAATTAATTAATTTATGTAATTAATTTTGATAATTAATTGAATTGATTAAATTTAAATAATCATTATGGTATTTGGTTAAGAGTAATTGCTTTGTGAAATAATTAAAGTTATTAATTACTCATGGTAATTAATTAATTTATTTGATTGGTTTAAATTAATTAAGTTTAATTAATTTAGAGTAATCATGGATAGGTAAATAAGATTAATAATTACTTAAGGAAGTAATTAAGATAAGTAATTACAGAATGTAATTTATTTAAAGTATGAAGAATTGGAGTTAATTGTTTGTGAAATTATTATGGAGGACAATTTCTTTGAGAAAGAAATTAATAATTAATTACTTGGTATAATTAATTTATGTAATTATTGATTAAGTTATTTGGAAAATAACTAATTAAGTAATGTAATTAATTAAGGATAATTAATTACTAATAAAAAATATAATTAATTATCAAATATAATTAATTTAGGAGTAATCAATTTACTCAATGCAGTAATTAAGAATAATTAATTACTGAAGTAAATTAATCAAGGTGAGTAATAATTAAGGTTAATAACTTAATGAAGTTAATTAATTTAAATGTATATAGGAAACGTTAATTAATATAATGATGTAGTTAAGGATTAATTAATTGACACTAATAAATTAATGATAAGTGATTAAAAAAATTAATTAATGTAGTTAATCAAGGATTAATGTGATTAATTATTAATTAATAAAAGTAATTAGAGGTTAATTACAATATTTGATTAAGGAAAATTAATTTGTGAAATTAATTACTTGAATTAAAGGTTGATTAATCAAGGGTGATTAATCAAGGATGATTAATTAGTGGTTAATTAATTAATTAGTTGATTGTTTGTAATCAATGGTTATTAATTAGTGGTTATTTTTGTTTGTAAATTCGTTCGACGGTTATCTAAACCGATAGAATTTCGGTCGATGAATAAGTTTTTGTGGCTTAAGTGTGGGGGGGTATGTATGGAGGGGGAGGTGATTGCTGGTAGGGTGGTTGAAGTTTGTTTGCTTCTCTGGAGCAAGCAGTTTGGACAGTGAGGGGATTGATGGAAATAGTCTGGAAGGGAATGGTGACAGTAGTGAATGAGTTGAACTGGTTGTTGTATGGTGGATGGCACTGTGCAGGCAGTTTAGGGGATGTGTGTTTGGCATTGAGTGATGGTATGGATTGTTGAGGCAGTGTCCGGGATGTTTGTGATGTTTAGAAGTTACTGTTGTGATGTTTTGATGGTCGTTGAATGAGGCAATGATGGAGAAGGGTGATGTAGGAAGTTGAAGGGTGGATGGTTGTTAGCAGGGGATGTGGATGGTAGCTGCGTGTCGCGGTGTGGTGATTTGAGAAGTTTGGTCGATTTTGGTTGTGGAAGCAGTTTGTCTGTGGGTTTGCAGTGATGTACTATGAGGATGGAGATGGTTTAGAGCAGGTATGGTATCTGGTTGTTGCAGTGTGAATGAGTGTTCGAATGCAGTTGTTCAGAGGGGCAGTTTGTGATGGTGAAACTGTAATGGTATGTGAGGTTTGGGTTGAAGAAGTGATGAATGCAATGGTTGATGTTAGTTTGTATTGTATTGGAGGAGTGGTGAAAATTGTAGGGAATGGTTGAAGACTGTGATGATTATGATGGGAAGAAGGTGATATATGGAGGCTGTTGTTGTGGTGGAGAGAGTTGGTATAGGCAATTGAGGTAAGAAGTTTGGTGATGTGTCAGAAGTTTGTTGTTGTTGTATTGTGCAGGGAAGAAATGTAGACAGTGGGGAGGTGGTTACAGCAATGTATGGATGCTACTGTAATGTGCACAGAAACTGTTGCACGGTGTATTTTTTTTAAAGAACCGATTATGTACAAAAATGAAAGTGATGTGTAATTGTTGGTGGTGAGTGAAATTGTTTGAGGAGTATGATGTAGTTCTGGTGGACAGAGCAGCAACTTGATGAAGTATGGACAGTTTTGATGTTTGGAACTGGTGGCTGTAATGGTGCACAGAGATGTGCAAAAGTTCAAACAGAGACCAGAAGTTCAAACAGAGACCAGAATTGTATTTGAAAATGCAATGAATTTTTTTTTCTTTTTGAAATTGTATATGCTCTTTTTTTTTAATAATGAAAATGCAAATGAAAAAAAGGAACTAGAAAACAACACACACAAAACCAAAATGAAATCAAAAAACACACAAACGAACACACAAAAATTAAACAAAAATAATTCGAAGAATAGAAAATCAAAATCAAAACAAATTCCCCGGCAATGGCGCCAAAAACTTGTTCGTCGACCGAAATTCTATCGGTTTAGAAAACCGTCGAGCGAATTTAAATTAAAAATAACCGCAAGCGCACGATGTGCGAATGTAGCACATGGCAAATACGGGTCGATCCACAGGGAATTGATGATTTAAATTTCCTACTCAATCAAATTATACCAAAGTCGAGAGTGTATTTAAGCTAGACAATGAGAAAATGAACTAACTAACAAAAAGAAAAGAAATGCAAATATGAGAGTTAAATGTCAATTTAGAGAATAAATCAACTCTCTAGATCATGTAGTTCAACACATGAAATCATGATCTCTCTTTTATGGTCATTAGTGTTTTAATTGATGTGTTTATCATAAGTATGACATATTTGAGCTATTAATTAGCCAACATAAGTCATCAAACTATAACACACCCCTTAAAACACTTACTAACTTTCATGAAACTTGACAAAGAAAATGAAAATGAAATCTATTTTAAGTATGGCCTATTAACTATTGATTAGAAACATAGACCATCAAATTTTAATTTCAAATCATTTTCTTATGCCATAATTATATATTGATGAAGAGACATTTGTGTTAGTGATTGTTTAAGCATAACCTATTTGGTGTCAACAACATAGACTATCAAATTCAAGGCAAAAACAACAAATAAAACCACTTCTATCATCATCAATAAGCACAAAAAGAGAGCATGAATTAACATATAGTTGAAGCTACATAATTAGCCCTAAATTGAAGGGGTTTATCCTCTCATATTTGTTATCATATGAACAAATGTAGCTTGCAACATGAGAGAAAAAGAAAAGGAAAAAAAGAGCAAAGTGAAATGGAAAACTATTCAAATTGCATAAAGGAAAATCTACACTACTTGCATAAAAGGAAATGAACATGTAATTAAAAAGAAACAATAATTAACATTGCATAAAAGAAAAGAATTACATAAGAGAAGAAATGACTAAGTAGCCATGGAAAGAAAGAGAGATTTGATTTATTTTCTAAACTAAAACTCACTAACTAAGAGGAAGGTGGCTACATGAAACATAAGGGGTATATATACAAGTTTTAAAACCCTAATTCACTTTTTGGGGAATGCCCAAAATGCCCCTTAGGAAGTGTGGAGGCCAAGTAATCATTAACATGTCTTAACCCCCCATTAAGTGTACATGAAGCCATTAAGTCCAAAAGCATGTGCATTAGCCTTTAATTTGTACATTAAGGCAGGTGGGTAGGTGGGGTCCTCCATGATCTTCACTTTGAATTATTTCCATCTTCATTCGTTTATATCCATTTTGTGCACGCATGTTTGTTCATGAACCCACTAATATGAGAAGCTAAATTCCTACAAAATATTATAGAAATTTTCAATTAAATTCTTTCAAATTAATATACGCGCACAAATGGCCATTTTTCCCTTATATGAAGATGAATATGTGAAAATTTGGAATTAATATGAATTTTGGTTAAAACAAGTTAAAATACCCAATATGATCATTTATTTAATTTAAATAGAATAAATATGGTGGTAAAAATATGCACATTTACGTGCACATCAATTATAGATTGAGGTAATTAATTTAATTTACTTTAAATAAATTAGAGATAATGTAATTAATTTAATTCATTTTAAATTAATTATATATGGTGTGATTATAAGTCCTTGTTTATATATGGATGATATAGATTTCCCTGAATGGTTTGAATCTCAGATATGAGATTAGTAATGATGTGTGATATGGATGCATTGGTTGCATTGTGACGATGAATTGAATTATCTTCTGATAATGATAATATGGATTATTTGTGGTGATGATTATCTATTGTGATGATGTGAATTATCCATCTGTGTGTGTATAGATAGTTTAAATTGAATTATTTTAAACTTAAAACAACTTGGACCTAAAAGACACGTTTTGGATTTCGATGAGACCGGGATCGGGTTTCCATATTTGGATATCCGAAAACCACATCGATCCAAATTAACGATAGGTCGTGAATCTCAAGTGAAGATGAAGATTCAGAGTGCAAGGGTTATCGTCGTTAACTCTGAGGGTGATTCCAAAATGAGTGTAACGAGATAATGCCTTCGGTTTGGTTCGAACCCTGAACGAACTTGTATGGATTGAATGCTTTCAGAACATCGTCAGGTGGACGACGAGCATTCTAAGAGATGTGTTCTCTAAAGGTAATCGTAGCCTCAAGCCTCATTAACCGGGAATGGCTAAAACAGGAGAGGTGCAGCAAGGCTTCATGGGTATCCCCTACTGGAGAGCAAGATTTACCCCTGTCTAGAGGTCCCTTTTTATTCGGCTGTGTAGGCGGTTGATTCGCGACAACTGCCGGGGTTGTCTTGTTCGGGACTGTCCAGTAAGGGATGGTTCTGGCCTTGTGTTGCAGGGGAGCGGGCATACTCCTCGGTACGGTGATCTAGGCCACGTACTGTGACGGGTGGTACCCCAGTAGCCCTGCCATTGTATGGAATCCAAAATCCAATAAGTGCCAACGGTTTTGATTGTATTACCCATTTTTGTGGCTAGTAGCTGGAATTTAATCATGTAACAATTTCGGCTATTTCATATTTATTTGAAAACCCTAGACACTATTATAATATCACTGGATTTCCTATCGAATGATTTGGTTAGCGTAAGGTAAAAACTTTTCCATGTTTATGTGTGGGAAGTCTTACGTGATGCCTTTCTTTTAAAATATTTTTGAAAGTTAAGCAACTTTAACCTGTTACTCACACCAGACTCATGTCCGACCCGGAGTTTATTTTTGTTTTTCATAAATTCTTGGGTACTCAAATTTTTACGAGTAGCCAAGGGATTCAGGTTAGCTTTAGCGAATTATGGAGGAGCAAATGGAGCAGGAGGCTTCTGCGTTATAGTTATTTAGTATTCCGCTGTGTTGGTATCTCTGAGTCGTTTGTTGGAGTTGTTTTCTACTGTGTTGTAATAGACATGTGTTTATAACTGTCTAGTATGTGTTGTATTATCTGTGTGACTCTGATTGTTGTATATCTATGTAATAATTATGTTGTTAATATAATTTATTCATTCCGTTGTTTAGATTCTGATGTATTGTTTCTTCTTTCTTCTCTTTCTTTCTCTTTCTATCCCTTTCTTTCTTATTAATGATGCGCCATTCTGTGGAGACGGATGACGGGTCGTTACAAAATTTATAAATTTTGGAATTTGGATTGAAATAGGGATTTAATTAATTTAATATTAATTTATTTATTTAATTGAAAAATAGCCATTTTCTCCACTGACTCGGATTTCGATGAAACCAGTTTCATCGGATTTGTAACATTGAATTATTGTAGGATTTCAAGTTTTGTAGCAATCGGACTTGTCGTTTGATCGTACGGGCTTGAAACGCATAGAACCAATGAAATTGAAATCAATTGAAATCAATTAGAAAGAAATTGATTTTTGCATAACTTCTTTATACGATGGAATTTGGATTTGAAACTTGTTCCATTGTGTTTTAAATATTTTTAAACATCTATTTTGATATATGGGTTGACCCAGTTTCGTTCCGGAGTCAGAACGGGCTTTTTGGGCCATTTATCGTTCAACAATCCAAATCAATCTGATCCGTTCTTTTTATTTTCAACCCTACCTATATATCCAGTTATAAAGCCTAGCTTATTTGTTGTTCATCATTTCTGTATGTACAATTCAGTTGTCTCTCCTCCTCAATGGCAGACAAACAAATTCCCCTTCCAGATCCAATTGCAATTCAAAACCAAATCAAAATTTCGAACTCTTCAAATTATATCATATTTTATATGAAAGCTCTCGAAGAGTGCATCTCAATTCTGTGATTCATTTTTCAGTTTGATGCATCGTTTATCCAGAAATTCAAGTTGAACCTCAGCCGTCCATGTCAAGGGTTTTGATCCAACGGTGGATCTTCAGTCTGGTGTCAATCAGGGAGCATGGGCTCGTAGAGGTAGTCGAGTTGGGTTCATCGGCTTGATTCGTATGCCTCGAGGGTAGCTGGACCGCTTGAAATCGCGACTTGTTTGTCCGCGTTTGAGCCACGCCGAGGTGGTTTTCGTGGGCGCGCAAGGGGGCTGTAGGGGCGGCTGGCCTGGTGAAGTCGACGTTGGTGTTGGTTCTTGCCGAAGATCGACGAAGGCGCGATAATTATTTGGTGAAGCTTGGACATGGCGGCGGCTAATGTTCAATCTGGTGTTAACGTGAGTGACTAGGGTTTCACGCTAGAGGACGTGGCGCAGTGGTATTGGTCTGTTCTTTTATTTTATTTATTTTCGTATTTTAAAATCGTTGAACTTCTAATGTTTATAACTTTTATATACGAGGTCGAAATTGCGCGTTGTTTTCTCCGCTAGGTTCGTATTGGAATTCCGGATATTTTGGCGCTGGTTGGGACGGATTTTGAGACTGTTCAATTTTTGGGTTTAAATTCGATTTAAATTCAAAAGGTGAGTATTTCAACCAACTCACAACTTCTAAAATTTCTTATGTTTGTTAAATTGATTTATGATGTGAGTAGAAATTTATTTATGAGTGTTTGGTATATTTTTAATCATCATCTCAGTTAAATTGAATATTATTGAATCGAATTGTAATTTAATTTATTATTGCATACAAACTTCCTGTTAAATTGTTACTTAATTTATTATTAAATACAACTGCCAGTAAATATCTGTTGTGTATTATCTGTTACATATTGTTGTTATTGTTTGAATTGGATGATGATTGTGATAAATGGTTGATGATTGATATTGGATGAACGGATGTTGCATTTTATATTGTTACAAACTGCAAGTTTTTATGCATTTTTATTTCATTCGGGATTGCGGTTTGAAATGATATATAACCATATTTTCATTTTAAATTACGGATTGAAATGATAAATATCCGTATCACTTGACCATAAGGTACAAAATTATATATAAACACTGTGGTCTATATATAAAAATATTTTGAAAATATTTTCTATAGTTCTGTAAAGAAATATATGGTTTTATGAGATATTGATTTGAATATTTTATAAATGTTATTTTATATATAGTTAAATTCTTGGTTTTAAGCTATGTATAAAATTGGTTTAAAATATAAATAAGTTTAATAATAAAGTAGGATTTTATTAAGATACAATATGGTTAAGTATTTATTTAAATTATATTTCTGGAATTTATAACGACTCAAATGAGAATAAGGTTGAAAAACAAATATGAAATTGATTTGAAATTTAATCAAATTTAGATTTTAAAGGTATGATTTTATAACTGGATTTTGGTTTAAGATGAATTAAATGAATATTTCAATTATAAATAAATTGGAGGAAATATTTTGTTATTTGTAATTTGAGTTCTATTTAAATGATAATGGATTTATTATGCAAATATTTCAAAACTAAATAATAGAAAGGGAATTGTTGAAGCGTAATTACCAACCTTAGTTTTGAAATGGTTTAATGCTTAAGTTTGAAATATATATAAATTGAAAGTTATGAATTGAGATTTAATTTAAAGTGAATAAAATTGTGAAGTCGAGGAAATTATTTTACTTTATAAAGTAATTTTAAATTCAAACTATTTTATTTTATATACTGTTTGAATATCAAACCGTTTAAGTTCTGGAAGTCATGGTTTAGAAGATGTGAAATGCGAAGTATTATGTTTTGAAAGGTTATATTTCAAGCGTTTGGTTTCGAAATAATATAAATTTGAAAGTGCTATGATTTTAGGAAGGAGGATATATTTGAAATAAAAATTATATTATATTGTTTTGGATTTATAAAAAGGATATCATATTGATTCGGGTTTTAAAACGGAAATAATATCGTATTTATATGGGTTTGAAATGGATATTAAATTCTAGTTTTAAAAGTATAATTATTTTGAAATGACCGCGGTGTTATAATAACGTTTGGTTGTTAAAGAGACCGGGATCGGAAGTTGTCATAATCTCTGCCAACTCCGAAAACTACTTTAACAACAGTGTATGCGGTGGAGATTCCATAATGAAGTAGGATGGTGGCGAAGTTCTATTAAGGTATATACGTGCACCCGACTCCCGTGAGTTGGCATAAGCTGGCTAAAACAGGAGCGATTCTTGGGCCAAGGAGGTAGCCCCTCTTAACGGACACATTCCTTCAATATTATATACTCTGACTTTTGGATTGATTCGCTGGCCACTTTTGATTTTTGATTTTGGGGGTGTGGCTCGAGTTGCGCGGTAGCTGCGCGCTACGCGTTACCACCAGCCCAAATGCGTAATTGGTATATCTAACCTGGAATTGCCATGTGTGCCGTGTCACCTACCCTAGCGCGCCTTGTACGAGTTTGGTTTTCTCCCATAGCCCGTGTAGTATCTAGGGTAGTCTCCCGATCTGGAGATGCACTGATGCTGGATGCACTACTGGGACTATTACATGGTAAGGGATATATGGGTAACCCTTAAACGCTATTTAAAAGTAAGTTTATTTTACTATAGACATTATTATAATAGCAAAATATTACTACATAGTGAATAGTTTAATGGATCCTTAGGAGATGTGAATCCCAAACATCTCTTAAGTTACTGCACTCATGTTAGATAGTGGATAGGAGATGTCAAATCTCGTAAACATCTCTGACGTCGTTCCACTCATATTATTTACTGTTGATTTAACTTACATAAGATCTTTTAGTTCCGAGTTGAGTGTTTTGTCTTTTCAATTCGCTTAGGTCAGTCTGAGCATTTCAGGATTTGATGACTTTATCTTTGAAGGACGAGGACGAAGATTTGTATTACTGTTATTTATTATATTCCACTGCATCACATTGTTCCGCTGCATCGTTATTTATTATTATTTGGTATGCGTATATTGTATAAGTATAATCAAATGTTTTGTAAAACAGCTTCATGAACTGTATTTAATTATTATATTTTGTCGTTCCGCTGCAAGATTCTATTTTGTTCTTTTTCTGCTTTTTCTTATTTACCCCATAACAATCCGCCCTTCTGTATGGTTTAAGTCTGACGTGTGTGGTTTATGTTCGATTTAAAGCGTACAAAAAGACGGGATGTTACAACATCATTTCAAGTGAGTTGATTTAATTCTTCTTGCATAGCCAAAATCCATGAATCATCAATTGATGCTTCTTTTGGATTTTTGGGTTTAATAGTTGATATAAATGCTACATTACTTATTTGACTTAGTTAATTCAAGATTTAACAACAGATTGCATATCTCCAAGTATATTTTCAATAGGGTGATCTTTTAAAAGTTTAATCCTTTTATTAGGATGATTAATTTCATTACTAGTTTCAGTTGACTCTTGATTTTGAGTGATTAAATCCTCTTCATTATTTGAATCTTCAAAAATTTTGAGATTTTCATCGAATGAAACATGCATTGTTTCTTCGATGGTATTAGTTTTTAAATTAAACACTCTATATGCTTTACTTCTATTAGAATATCCGATAAAGATACCTTTGTCAGATTTAGGATCAAATTTATCTAAGTTATCTTTTGTATTTAAAATAAAACATTTACTTCTAAAAATTCTAAAATAAGATACCTTAGGTTTCTTTGAGTAAAGAAGTTCATAAGATATCTTATCAGTTAAAGGTCTAATCAAAATTCTGTTTAAAATATAATAGGCAGTAACAACTGCTTCTGCCCAAAAATACTTTGTTAATTTAGAATCTGAAAGCATAGTTCTTGCATACTCTTAAATCATCCTATTTTTATGTTCTGCTACTCCGTTTTGTTGTGGCGTCCTTGGAAATGAAAAATTGTGAGTTATTCCCTTTTTATTGTAGAATTCCTCAAACTTTTCTTTTTCAAATTCACCGCCATGATCACTACGGATGGTTATAATTTTTAAAGAAAGTTGATTTTAAATCCCTTTTGTAAAGTTCTTAAAACATTCAAAAGTATCACTTTTATGTTTCAAAAATATTGTCCATGTAAATCTAGAATAATAATCTACAATTACAAAAACATATTTACTATGATTTATTGGCAGAATTTGAGATGGACCAAATAAATAAAGGTGAAGTAATTCAAGAGGTTTTGAGGTTGAAATCATATCTTTTAATTTAAAGGAACATTTTCTAAGTTTCCCAATTGATACGCATCACATAATCTATCTACTTTAAAATTCATTTTAGGGAGACCTCTTACTAGATCATGTGTAGATAGTCTAGATAAGAGTTTGAAATTCAAATGACCAAATCTCTTATGCCAAATCCAAGGGTCACTTGTATTTTCCAACAGACACAGGTTATCATTTGAAACTTTCATACTAAGAATATACATATTCTTTTTCCTAATTCCCTCAAATATTATGGTTGAATTATTATCTTCAATGTGACACTTATCTTTTTCAAAATTAATTTTATATCCTTTATCGCAGAGTTGACTTATACTTAGAAGATTATGTTTTTGACTCTTAACTAGTAAAATGTTGGTAATAATAGGAGTTTCAGAGTTACCGACTTTGTCGATGCCAATTACATATCCTTTTGAATTGTCTCCAAAGTTAACCAGCCCTTCGTCTTTGTATATTATATCATTCAGCATATCTAGATTTCCAGTCATGTGTCTAGAGCATCCACTATCGAGTATCCATTTGTTCTTTTTGATCTGCACAATTTGTCCGTTGTGGATTGATTCCTATATCCCCATAAAGCATGTTACCTGCACATCAAACAATTTTGGTAAACAACTTGAATTTGAACATTGATTATATGCAGACTCAAGAGACAATAATGATCTTAATATTTCTAAACTAGTACTAACAAACATAGCCATTTTAAAAACTTTTTCAAAAATCAGATAATGAAACTTTGAAAACCTTGTTCTGATACCAAATGTGAGAAATGCGGATTACGGATCTTAAGGCTAGGATAAACACTAGAGGGGGTGAATAGTGTTTTAAGAAATTATTAAATCATTTTGAGTTTCTATTAAATTAAACACAAACGTATGCAATATTCAGACACAGTTATGATCACAGAAACAAACAAAGATGCAGAAATAAAGTAAAAGCCGTAAAGGAAAGAACACACCGAATTTTATACTAGTTCAGAGTTATCCTACATCCAGTCCAGCACACAAATACGGATTTCCTTTCAAAAGCAATCTTTAAATTACACCCTCGATTTCAAGGCTACGAGGTACAACCTCTAGATTCACAATCCTTTAGGTAGAGATACTTGATTTCATAGGCAACAAGTTCACCCAATTGATTTCAGGGCTACAATCACACCTTTTACACTTGATTGATTTGCAAGGCTACAATCACACCTTTTATCACAGAAATGATAACAAAGGAGCCTATAACTCTGAATAGCACTGTGGATCTTGTTGAGATAGTGATAGATAATCAAACCAGAAATGATCTAGTTAGATTTAATGTTGATTTCAGCAGAGTAATGGTAAGAATATGTATATAGAAATGTGGAAGAAGAAAAGGAGTGAAAACCAGAAAAATATGATTAGAAATTCGTTGAAAACAGCCCATATTTATAGAAGAGCAACAACCATGTCCATTCGTGAAGGGATGTGACGAATAGACACTTCTTTTGAAATTCAATATTTTTGAAATCAACTGACACTATGTCGATATGGGTAACTTGGGTATGTCAACATCCCAAAGGAAATTTTGATGTTTTGTTTTTCTTTGAAAATAACTTTTATCTTATATAAAAACTATATTAAACTTTTGTAAATATACTTAACTATAGTTAAAATACATAAATAAATATAGAGAATAATATTTTGGTATATATAAAATTTTACTATAATTTTATATTTAAATCTAAGTATAAATATTAAAAGTTAAATATATTATTATTAAAAGATAGTTTAAAACTAAGGATAATTTGATTTTGAAATTATAGATTATTTTAAGGCTAAAAGTATTTAAAATCAGGAAAGACGTTTTTAATTCCTTTAAAAGGAAGGTTTTGAAATCATTTTGAAAACAAAATATAATTTTGTAAAAGCATTTTGAATAAAAGGTTAGCGGATACAAAACGATGTTCCACTAGATTTTTCGTAGGTTCCATCCTACTTAGGCTTCCATCTCTTTAACAGGCTCGAAGTGGATTCCATTCCACGAATAAATTGGATTTTAAAATGCCGGTGCTTTTCTAGGAGTTTTAACAAAATTCCTAATTAAATTACTTATTCTTGAAATCTTAAACTCTTGATAATCTTGATATTCTTGATACTCATGAGTCTTCAGTCTTGATATCTTGAATCTCTATACTGTACAGTCTTCATTCTTGGTATCTGCATGGTTAAATCATGCATATACATATATTTCTAAACTATAATGTTAGTATTTATATTTTATAATCCTATTCTAAGGTGGTTGTCATCAAAACCATCATCTCAAGGACTAACAGATGACACATGTGGGCCACTTCTAGGTTAGACCGATTGACGCATCTGTTAAAACCTAGCAGTTCAACTGGTCCCTTTTCCATTCAGACCAACTTTCAAATATTTTTATTATCACTTCCGTATTCTAAAATATCGGTGTTCTTAGCGTTCGAAAAAGATGAAAACAATGCTGTAATTTATTTCCGCTTAATATTACCATCAGAAAAATAGGTAACTAGGTTCATCCATTTTATGAACACTAGAAACCACTCTATGACATTTAAAAAAGCTTGAATAAAGTTCCACTCTCACTATCAGAAGAAAAAAAAGTTACCTTGCTATGGGTCAGCAACTTCCCGTCCCTTTAATATGATTTTATTTGAACTTTACTCTTTATTTTATGAATAAGAATGCAAACTTTGAATCTTATTCTGTGCAAGCAATACTTATTTGAATTGAAGGAGCATAAAAAATTGTCATACTTTTACTGTAATACCTTCATATTTCTCCCTACTGCTCTCGATCGTTTTAGTTATATCCGATTTGATTGTTTTTTACTTTCATTTTTATAGTTTTGCAGGGAAAGTGGGTACTATCATCAACAACATAACAAGACTAGTGGATTATGTCAATAGTTTTCTCTGTTATTAGTGGTTAATAATTTCGTAACTTTTTTTGCTAATGTGCATTTAAATGAGCTTACATATATGGTGCCATGTTTTAAATTTTTGTTCATACATGTATATATATTTGTGTGTGTATGTGTGTGTTCAACTTCTGGTTGTTTATTAATCTATTTTCTTTGGACTGAAGTTGAATACATTTATTAAGATAAATTAATTTCAGGCATCGTTTTCTTCAACACATAATTTACACAAGTATGTAAGATACTACTTACAAAAACTGATTTAATATTGGAGTAGGGAGTGGAAAACATATACATATTGTGATCTGTAAACTATTACAAAAAAAGTAAAAATCAACTCACATACTACGTGAACATTATGCAGTCTTATTTTTTATGAAATAAATATTAATGTTACCCACATTTAAAATATAAGGAGATTATTTTATTTATAGTAGTGCACTTCTATAGGTCACAACATTAACATGAGATTATTCTGCTCATAACAGTTGTAGTTTTATCCAAGGTGTTTGCATTTTTTGTTCTATGAAGATTTTTGAAATCAATGTACTCTTAGGACAATTTATGACTGGGCATTGACAATTCAAATCAGTGTAATCTTAGGACAATCTATTTTTCTCAATACTTGGATTGTTTTTTTGGATCCACATGGAACACAGTTATCCAGGTTATCCTAAAATAAACAAATGTGATTATGTCATAGAAACAATACAATTTGAATTGCTTATGATTTGAAGTTTTTAATCTTGCTATGTGACTCCCTTTGAACTTTTAATACTCAAATGAATGATTTGTTCATTATAAAATTTTGAATTACAAGATAGATATATGGCAGGTCATTGGTTTACCCATGGAACATCTTATGTCGTTTGGGTACCTTACAACGCATAAGTCCTTTGTATGGGTACCGGAGTAGAAGGGGGGCAATAGAAGCAGATTTAAGTTCAAACATCTTAAGATGACTTAAATTATCCATTGAAAAATAAAATTAAATATTACATACACTAGTGATTGTAAAAAATATATAACAATAACCCGTATGAGAAGCACAGATTCGCACTAGTTTTAATAAGATACACACCATGGTAAAGTGTGTTTTCATGTCTAGAAATTTTCTGTTGAACAAAGTCATCCAAAATCACTTGAGTGAAATTTATATCATATTTTTTTAAAATAGAAAAAGGAGCTTTGAAATTTTTTAAGTGGGAATGTTGTAATTCGCCCTCCTTGATGTAATACTTTGTTGTAAAATAAGACTCGTTAGTCTTGCTTTAGGCCTAAAATTTTGCCTTTGAAACCATATTCTTCATCAATTGAAAAAAAATCATGCATAACTTCTCTATTCCATAATCAATTTTAAAAGTGGAGAGGTCATTTCCACTACTTTTCCAACCAAGAATTTTACAATCTAAAACAATAGTAGTATCTTTGATACTGCCTCAAATTTGACATTCTTCTCCTTGATAAAACTTTCCATTCAAATTAGCTTAAAGCATTTTAGCTAAATCATGATAGCCATCAAAATCGAGATTAACAGGATAAACCAAAAAAAATACTATTTTCCAAAGCAAGATCTTGTAAACCATAAGAATAAAACTCGTTATAATTAGCAAATCTTTCTAAAAAGACATTAACATAAGTTGCATAATCAATGTAGGTTTCGATGGACTCTCGACCATTAAAAAATTGACTTCGATCTTTTCGGTAAGCCTAATGATTTTCTATGAAGATGGTTGGTCTAAGGAAGATGTTATTGGTTTGTTTTGGAGGACAGAGATTGAAGAATATGTTTGATTTTCGAAATAAAATGTATGTAGAAGATGAGGTAAGAAGGAGTGAACATATAGAGTTTGAATGATCGTGTAACAAGTAAAAAAGGCGTTTTTTAAAATTTTGAATTTAATTCAAAAGAGTGGGAATTTCAAAAGATCAAATTTTGAAAAGATACCTTAAATTCTGCCAGATATGTCGATACAACAAGGTACCATATGTCGACATATATGCCAAAATTTCAAAGCTCAAAAATTGAAGAAATATATTTATATAATCATATGTATATGTATACGCTTATTCTTATTATTATATATTTATTCCTACAGTAAAAATTTCTAGAAAAATAATATAAAATGTAAAATGTAAAAATTATCGATTTTTCTCTCTCCTTTGTTTGACTTGATTAATCTTCGATCACCATGAAACACATGTTGATATTTTTAGTGTTTGGTTCATTATCACTGGATGTTATATCAGAATCGTCTTAGGTTGCATTGTAAGCCATTTTTCTCTTTTTAAATGAATTGGTTTGGTGAATTCTTTGTTTTCTTCTATTGTGGACAGTCTCTTCATAGATGGCTAGATTCATCATACTCGTAACACTAAAAAATATTTTCATTTCCAAAATTTTTGTTATTAGTTTTATGAAAGTTTTTCATCTTTCTGTATTTTAGAAATTTTCTAAAATTTCGAGTCATAAGAGCAATCTCCTTATCAATATCATCGTCATCTGAACTTTATCGCCATTCATTGCATTAAATGCAATTGACTCCTTTTTGGTTGCCTTATTTTCCCTTCTACAATGGAAATGTTCTTCATAGGACATTAGATTAACAATTAATTCATTAATTTTTAATATACTAATATCATTGGCTTCTTTTATTGCCAATGTCTTTTGATTGCATTTAAAAGAGAGTGAATTAGGATTTTTCTAACTAGATCCTCTTTCGAGCAATTTTTCTTTAATGATACTAATGAATGAACTATATCTTGAAATTTGGAATACATTCAGAAATAAACTCATTTGGTTTAATTTTAAAAGGTAGAAACTGATTGGTCGACATGGAAAACTTAGTTTTTTTCACTTTACTAGTACCCTCATGTGTGACTTGCAATGTTCTCCAAATTTCATTAGCGGACATATAAATAGAAACTCGATTAAATTCATTTTTATCTAAGGATAAAAATAAATTATTAATGACCTTTCAGTTACTAAATGCATACGTATTTTGGTCCAGTGTCCATTATGAATATTCAGTTTGGGGTTCATGTATTAACTTTGTGTAATGTTCAAATTAAATCATTGGATTGTAAATATTCATCCTACATGACCAGTAAGCATAATAACTACCATTAAATAGTGAGGGTCTAGCAGTTGATCGTCCTTCTACAAAATTATTAACAAGTGTACCACCAACGTTACTAGCCATTTATAATTTTCAAAAATCAAATAATGATTTTTTGAATACCTAAGGCTCTGATACCAAATGGGGAAATGGTGTAGTATAAATTATACTAGTGCGAAGGGATCTTAAAGCTACATTAACACTGGAGGGTGGTGAATAGTGTTTTATAGCTTATGTGGAACTTTTCTAAATAGTTTCAAATTTTAAATCAAAACACAGATAATCGATACACACACACATGTATATATATATATATATATTAAAAAGCAATCACAGATATGAATAAATGTAGTAGAAATAAAGTAAAGTAAGAGAGATGATACTATGAGTTTTATACTAATTTGGATTGACTAATCTTATGTCCAATTCTGTACAGTACCTGCATAGATTTCCTTTCAAGTGCCTTCTTTAGTCAAGTAACAAATAAACCAGAGTACAATCTTGATTTCAAGGCAACAAGATATACCCTTTCGAATTTTTGAGCTCAAATTTGACTCCCTTGATTTAACCGAGTGGCAAGATCACCTACTTGATCTAAACGAGCAACAATCATGCCCACTTGATTTGAATGGGAAACAGGCACACCCACCTGATTTAAACAGGCGACAAGCACTCCCACACAAATAGTAGTAGAGAGTTGTTGATTTCAAATACAAATAGTTGTACTTTGGATACGGAATATCTTATAGCCCTTTGATAGCACTTTGACCTTTGAATTAATGAGGGAATTCTTGCAAATCAGTGAGTAGATTATAGAGAATGAATGTAGTAAAGTGAGTGAATTTGAAGATTATAGAAAATGGATTTTGTGAAATATACAACAAGAACTTGGAGTAAGAAGAATATAGAGAAAGTAGTTATTAAAATTTGTTTTCTAGTCCGCTTTATATAATATTTGAAGGGACACGACTGATCGCAAAGAGGAAGAGCCAAAAATCGCAACGATTCAAAATTTAAAAAAAACAACTCTTCTACAGCACATATGTCAACATACAAACGTAGGGTATGTTGACAAACCTTTGTATTTTGAGAAAAAAACACATTTAATGTGTTATAAAATTATGGTATTTTGTAAATTCATTTAAAATTGTTTTTAAATACTGTTTGATATATAGTTTTTTATAAAATATTTGAAGAAATATATTTTGAAAATAAAATAATTATTTTGATGAGAGGGTATTCAGAGAAAAGAAAGTTCTCACTTAAGGACTTCAACGAAAAAAATTAATGTCTATTAACTATAATTTATAGCCTTGAACCCTTCATTTCTTTGTCTTTAAACTCATGAGTCTTCTAGTATCTTGATTATCTCTGAACCTTAATCTCTATCTTTTTACTTATCAGTCTTTACACTCGATTATCCTGTACTTGTATACACCTATGTAATATCCTGCAAAATATCCTATACAACTTTAGAAAATATTAGTACGTATATTTATATGGTTGTTGTCATCAAAATAAATATCTATGGTATTAACACATACTAGTAGCCTTCACATCTTCAAATAATCGACATCCAATCAAATGCTTATTCTAGTCATCCCTAAGAGTTTCAACCTCCTTCTCAACCTTTGCCAGTAGGTCCTTAAGGTCCTCGACCTCCTTCACGTTCGTCCTTTACTATCCTCTGGATCGCCACCTCTGACTCCTTAGCCTAGGCCAACTTTTCCTCAACTAATAGTCAAAGCATCCCCGATTGCCTTTGCACACTCTTCATATTTTTCTATCTCATCCCAAATGCAAATAGAGAGATGGATAGCCTAAATAACCAGTATCAAAAAAATACCAACTAGCATAAAAGGAAATTTAAGATTGGGAGCTTAACAGTCTAGCATACTAGGTGTTCACATTCACCACGAACTCCAAGAAGCTATGGCTCCAACTAGATCTAGGATGATGGTGTAGGATAGGTCCTCTATAATCATAAGCTGGAAAGCCCTCAGCAAGCAATCTACATTGATAAGGTCTCAACTAAAGGGGATGTCCAAAGATATTTGCTTTAGCAACACTGCCTCTTCCTTTTTTACCAGCCTTCTACATTATAGGTCTTCAGTTGCTTAACATAAGGTGTATTGACCCCCGGAGATGAGGACTCGCCTACCTTGACTCTTTCCCTATTCTTGTTGTCGATTGAGGGAAGGGGGATTGCTCTAGACCAGTGGGCAAGTCAATGAACTCCTGGTTAGCAGCGACTACCTTGGGCAGTGAGAAGAAGTAGTTTTGGTAATGGAGTCAAAGAAGTCAAAGTTAAGCTCGTTAGCCACTAAAACAAAAAAAACCATGGTTAGATCAAGTGCAAGAAAAAAGAAGTAAAATACAAGTTAACTAACATTTGGACTTTTCCGGCCTTACCTTCTTACCAAGGGAGGGTATGATGAGATTAGGCCGTGTATGCTAGGTTGATCCGTCTCAGCATAAGATATACCCAGTGGCACAACATAACAACTATGACGTAAAATATCATAGGTGGGATAGGGCCTAAAGGAGGGACTCATGATTCCACCAATGCTCGATTCTTGTAACCTCCCCTACATTGCCTTCCTTAGAAATTGCCTCAGTATCCTATGAGATTGCTGGCATCCTACGATGTTGGATAGGAATGTCAACCAATTTTAGTGGGTCAAAGGTTTCCCACGAGGTATTTGCACAACATCACTCTACTTATCATAGTCAAATTACTGCCATTCTCCCAACTCCTCATCCTTATCAACATTGTTATTTCCTTGATTCTCATATATGACCGACCCAACTTCGAGATTGAAAAACTTGGTCTTTTTATAACCTGCTTCTTTTTGGCTAGTCTCATGGCTAGTGCGCCCCTCTTCGCTACCATGGTTTGATGCTCCGTCAAAGCCTAGCCCAGTGAAGGTTTATATCATCCTTCATCATCTTTAAATTTCTAATTGCATCAGGAGTTATTTTTAACTAGTATAGGTGCTCGTTAAGCATCCCAAAATCGACGTTAGTGGAGTCAAGGAAAGTCCCTATCATAGGAAGGATAAGGAAAGGAAGGGAAGAAACATGAAAGAAAAGAATGTTAAGGAAAATTTACTAGGGGTTCGAACTTAGTGTTCCGTAATCAGGTTTGATCCCGTGAGGAATGAAGAAATGCTTCCCTATCTTTCCTAGGGAAGCTGGCTTAAGGCATCGGTAAAGTTAGTGGGCTTGGTATTTTCATAGAAGTGATAGTAGGTGCTGATCGGATATCCAACTTCCTACTATAGTAGGAAGGTCATATAGATCAGATAGGAAATCAGCTTTGAAATTGATAGGTCCATGCAAGCGACATAAACCCCATATAAGAATAAGTAGCTATTGGGGGTGAGCTAACTGGGGCAAGATCGAAGGCATTAAGAACAAAAATACAGAAAGGGTGGAGAGGAAAAGTAGTGCCAACCTTGAATAAACCCAATGACCAAGTGAAGAAGATTGATGGTGGATGAGCTAGCCGATCAGTGGTAGTGGGAAATTTTACTATCTTGATATTGGATCCATGCCTGCGCAAGCACTCAGCCAAGTTCCCTACACTTTCAAATATCTTATAATCTTTTAGGCTAGAAGCATCGACGGATTTTGATTGCAAAGTAACCATTTGAAACACAAGCAGCCAAGTCAAACTACAATACTCCGACACCTAAGTCTAGCAAAACATAGGGCATCCTCCAAGGGGAAAGGTTAGTTTATCAACTCTACGGTTTACCCATGGTTACTACATGAAGGCCGACTCATAGCTCGAACTACACTCTAAGCTAAATAACAGGCTGCATGGCCCATGTTCACTGCCCATTTTTTGCTCTCAACCTAGGGTTATCAATTTTGGCCTAAAACTGTGGCCCAAAATTTGATGCATTTGAAAATTTTACAAGTCATCGAAAAGTTAACTAACATTGAACGATGGCCACTAACACAATGACGACAGTCGATTAACCTTTGGATGATAATCAGAAAACACAAAATTCGACCAAGCAACAACATGAAACCACTCAAAATCGATTGCTTTCAATTAGCGAATTAGAAATACACGAAAAAACTTTTTCAATGTTGAAAGCAAATCACATTCATTCAGAGATAAAGAAACATCAGGGAGAAGAAAAGGACTTGATTTTTTATGCAATGAGAGAAGCATTGGTAGTTTTGAACTTTAGAGAGGTTTATTTAATGGCAGAAAATATCCGATAGCTCGGTAAAATTGAAGAAGAAAGAAAGGAGTACTTATAGGTTTACCCCCTCAATCATAGCCGTCGGATTCAAAAGTGAAAGAAATCCCAGCCATTTAGGCATTATTATTGATTTTGTCACATCAGTGGTCCTACTACTGAATAGTCAAAGTGCCACTTTGAAAAAAGATTTGTCTCAAATAATCATTCTTTGACTGTCTCAACTAATCATGCTTTGACATGTGTGGCACTTATTAAGTGCAAAGGAAGCCTAATCAGCAAGATCTTCATGATTTGACAGGCCTACCCCTACTCATCGAGACGAGCTCGGTATGCAAAATGTTTCTTCATTTTCTCGCAAGTAAAAGATTAGCCTGTTAGCACATTTAAGCCCAACCGAATCAAGCTAGTTAGCACTTCTAAGACCAGCTCAATTCGAGCCAACAAGCACTCCTAAGCCTGGCCCTATCCCACTAGATTTACTCAGCAAACACTTCAAGGCTATAAGCGCCTGGATCATCTCAAGACAACATATGGCCAACTCATTTAACTAGGCACGTCTCACAAGCGACCAGTCTTTGGTCCGGCTCCATCTTAGCCTACCAATGCCCTGTCAATCCAACCCATGTTGTCATCACATGAACGGCTTATCCCTTTCATTTTTACCTCGGCAATTTATAGCTTTTTCCGTAGTAATCTTCGACTATAAGCAACCGATCATAACTGCGCATAAGTAGCCTCTCTCAAGCCTTTGTTCCCTATAAAAGTGTGCAACACGACAAAAAATATAACCACGTACACTACCTACTATGGCATGTCTGCCAAAAGCAAACCATTTCATATGCCATATTGTCTTGCCTATGAAAAGCGCACTCTTAGTACGGAGCAACGTCTGGCCCGCATCCTAGCCACATGTTCCTACAACCTTTTCAGCTATCTTATGTCTTTAATTGCTCATTTACTCCTCATTTTCTATTTTAAGCCTATTGTTAGAAAATGACCGTTACTGATGTAAACGCAATAGCATAATTCCAAGGTTGCTAAATTTTTAGTTAACATTAATATTCATACATCACCTTAGATAGTGGTGTGATAGTTTGTCTAGATTCATCGCTTACAGATCTTTCGGTAAAATCATATTACATCAACGTAAGTGGTACCAACAGTGATAGTAATTTACACATGTTCTCTTCGTCAAACACTATATCACTTTAGGATATATGGAGTTTTGTATTGGTCAAAACTTCAACATTATCAATATTCAACTTGATCATTCCATAAACATATTCCTTGGTTCAATAATAACATATATTATTAACCATTTTACTCTGGTAAATATTTTTTACTTTAAGCTGACTACAGTTAAGCGTGATACTAACCTCATACAACTAAGTAGGTGAATTATTTGTTGAATAGTAGTACTACACTCACAGTGTTTGAACTCAGATGCAACTATAGCCATTCGATGGACGTTATGTCAAGATTGAAGTATAATCAAAGTGGAGTATCCGCATTAAAGTTCCATAATATTCTCAAGTCGAGGGAACTGTATAACATCGTCACATTGAGATATCCTGTTTTACCTAGTTATTATCAACCAAAAAGAAATTCTTGAACAAACCATTCAATAGTTACCCAATAACTACGTCTGTAATTCCTTGGTGCTCCTAATAGCTATGACCAATACACTATCCAACATTTGGAGAGCATTACACACTTTGATCTCAGCAGAAAATTCGATATCCTTTCTCGAAACACATTAACCAGGAATATTTAAACAAAATGCTATTTATATTGTGATTCATTACCCATGATTACAACTATTTTCAACTATAGTCACATAACATTTTATTTAAGGATTTTCTTATTAATATACTTTAAATTAATTATTTAATAAATTATATCAATATAACAAAGTATGTAAGTAAACAAATATCCTTATTGTAAATAAGATTGACGCAAAGTTAGATATATGTAACTAATTGCCAAAATGCCTCTAGGGAATCCCACTAGCTCTCTTAACATTACACACACAAATATATATATATATATAACATGTACAAATATAAATAAACGTAAATATTTTACATGCGAGATTATCTATCTAATAAGACAATATTAATTGTAAAATAAGCCCTCTAAAGATATTTATCAAATTATAATAGTTAATTAAATCTATAATCAATTATATACTTTTATCTAGGATGCCCTTTTATTTTAAATTTTAAATGAAAATTAATGTTTGCAGCATCAATATAATAAAAAATCGTATATCAAGTATAAAATTGTTAAATATATATATGGAATACTAGTAATAATGTTTGAATCCATATGTAAATGAAAATCAATAAATTAATATTTCAAATTCAATATAAAATATCGAATATATATATATATGCATACACATATATCTGATGGATTATTAACGACGGTTTGTTATTACCAGTGACCCTCTGATGGATTACCCTAGAGACTATCAGCTTTATTGGCCTTCTTGAATTTTCAGCATTCTGGTTTATCATTTCTTCTACAGCCTTATCTTTCCTTCTTAATTTTCTTAATTAATTATCATCTATGATCATTAGTATTAGGTATGGGAGAGGTTTTTTCTCTTTTATGTATGAGTTTTTTTTGCTAATTGCCAAGCATGTAGGCAACTCTTCTTTTAAGTGTAGAATAAAATTACATAATTGCTCTCCTCTGTGCGAATATTACTCGTTTTTCTCAAAATAAATTATGTACATATATGTGAAAATCATTTTTTTGTCAAACATTTAAAATTATACTAAAAGTTTAGGTGATATTTAGATACATGATTAAGGAATTATCTTAGTGAAAGTGCCTGATGCATAAACATTGGAATTTGTAGATTGAGCTTTAAAAACATCCTTTTTGATTCCAACTTTAGTTTGTGAAGCCTAACATTAAGCATTTTAATGAAGGAGATAAAGTGGAGATAAGGAAGGGAACTTTCTCCCTTGAAGGAGATGAGTAAACTCTTCTCCTTTTGATCTAATTAGAATTTCTATCAAAAGAAAATGAGATTCTTTAGGTCCTTTTATGCTAGGAAATACATGCCATTAATCTCCACTTACTCCACATTTTACCGTTCCTCTTCCCTCTGTATGGCCAATAAAAAATTATCCAAATAAGTTCAAACTTTATTTATGTTTAATTCAGCTATCGATATATATATATATCATAAATATTAGGCAATCGTTTATTTCCCATTCGGACCAAACACATTTGACTCCTCTTTCCATATTAAGGTGGATTGTGTATATCTGTAAATACATATGTTAATTAATTAATGCGTGGCATAAATTTATACATTATATGTTTTACATTACCCATTTTAAGTACCCAGATTACTTAATTAAATTAAGTTAACTATATATAGAAATTATATAAATTTAAATCAACTAATTTTGGTGATTTAAAAAAATAAATTATTCGCATATATATACACATAATAGTTAAATATATATACATGCGCGCGCACAAACACACATATATATATGTCTATATATATATATATGTCATCTTCGTAATAATTTATAATTATTATAAATTACCTTACCATAGTATTCAGGTCTAACACTACAATTCTCTATTGTGTAACTTATAGTTGTGACTTCGGTCCTCGGTTAATATTTAAATAATTGAATTTCAAAATTAGTGTAAACTTTCATAAAGAACATTGAAGGTCATGAAGTCATACTCTTACGATCATCTAAGTGAAGTCCTAATTCATAATCATTTTTAAGCTGCATCCTTATGCAATGATATTTGTGAATGTTTATCTCTTGGTCAAATGTGTATTACTTAAACATCTAGGTTTTGGGTCATCGTTCAAAAACTTAATAATTTCCTTATTTAACTCCCAAGTTACTTTGTTCAATCGATAACAATTGTTGATTAACTGAATTTACGCTGGCTGAAGATTTCTAATTTAGGTAAAAACCAGTTACGACGACGCTAACCATTTATATCAAAGGGGACAATTTTTCTCTTGAGTAATGTTTCACTCTGAGTATCTAATCCCATACTCTATATAGTCTTAACATGAACTCATATCATATGATTAACCATCATCAAAGTAGGGCCTCAATAAATAAGGTCCATAGTATCTCATGTCAAAAGACCACTACACATTATGATGTGAGATTCTATATTTTGACTTAGCTATAACTGACCAATACAAGAATCTCAATGAATCATTGTACAGTTGATCCATAACAACTACAAGATCGTAACCTCCATGTGTCCCCAATAGTCATGAATACATCATCTTCCATCATATGGAGAGTATTATGTACTCTACCCTCGTGGGTGACTCGATGTCACTTTCTCGATCACCTTCCCTATGAATATTTAAGCTTAAGTATTTATTTATATACAGACAAATCAATATTCATGAATATAAAAACATTCGTAACCGCAGTCAGTTAAATACTTATCCAAAAAAGAATTCTATTATATGTGTGAATTTAATTATCAATGTTATATCTATATAGGGAAAGAGAGAAAGAGAGAGACGTATGTACATATAACAGAAATAGAAATTATAAAATCATACTTTCGTTCCGAACAAGGTTCGTACATAAGAGTTAAGTATAAAATTATATAGTCAAAATTACATAATTTCCTATAAGGCATTAAGTATAAAATTATATAGTTAAAATTACATAATTGCCTATAAGGCATTCCTTCAACAATATCGGTCTTCCACTTACACTCGAGGTCAATCATCTTATTAGGATCATGCAATATACCCTATCGAGGGTGAATCGAGCATTTTAAAATTTCACAGATACATAAATAAATAATGCAAAAACGTAAATGCGAAAACTAAATAATAGAAAAATATACTAAGCTTTGACCACTAACCCATTAGTGCCTACTACGACCTTCAAAATAACTACTCTGATTATATACTCGACACTTACAACATCTGTAAGCTTGCACTCCCTGCTAACTTGAATAAACTAACCCTATGTCAGGTAATCCTACCTAGACTCAACACCTCAAGACCAAAATCCATGAACTAGAGCATATAGCTCAATCCTAGAAATATCTAGAGTTTGATTAAAAACAAAATACACAAACAAATAAAAATGCCCCACAAATACAAATAACAGTACAATGTGAAAATAGGAACAAACGAAGGGATAAAGGCAAATTCTCCTTTAACGTTGAATCAGGTTGTTCTTCATCGTAACACGCGAGCCTCCACTTCAAAAACAAAAACTATTGCTCCAATAATTATTTCTGCTCTTCTTCCAAAAAATAAAATCGCACTCTAAAAAAATTCCTCCACCAAAAAGACCTTGCAGTGCCTAGAGCGACTTCGTCATCGCTTGGAGGTTCTTCACCAACATGATGTTGCCGCTGAACTGTTCGAGCTGAGATTTGGAAGTTGAATCACTGTGTCTATGAGATTTTGAATAAACTTGAAGAAAATGATATTGCTGTTTTATTCAAAATGTAAAAATGATACAAAACTCTCTGTACACATATCGTTGCTATATATATTCAATACATAATGCATTATGGGCCATAAATATAGTGCAGCCCAGACCACATAACTGAAATGGATGGACTTGATTAATTCAGAGATGAATATCTGATCCCAGCTTATCTTCGTTCATTTCTAATACTCCCCTTCAAACCCTATTGCGGCTAGGGTTTGCTGTGAAAAACTTCAAAATCTTTCTTTCCACCAATTTCTTGCAAAACTGATGAAATTTGTATGTGGGAAATACTAAAGAGATGAAGAGAGATTAGAGCAGCACATAAAGACATAAATTTGGTTGATAGTTATTCGAGATAACTATCAAATCAGAAAGTCTAAAGTTGCCTTCTTCAAAAACATTATCAGATTTGAGATGAGCTATAGCAAAAATCATGAAGACGACAACATGAATGTTCATATGCTTTCAAGTGTGTGAACATTCATTCCGATTTGCAGATTTTGGCAACCTTCGATACAAAATATAAGCTTCAGATGCAAAGTCGAGGCCTTTTTAGGTCATGGATCTGGAAGTTGAAGTAGTTTTGAGAATTTTTAACAAATTATTACTTCTGTCTTCTTACAACACTTGTTGCCAGAGACTTCAGAAGAAATCAGATGCAAAATTGAGGCTTTTTTTTTGTCATGGATCTGGAAGTTGAAGAAGTTTTGCAGCAGCTTCAACTTTCAGATCTTGCCTTAATCGAAGAAAATCTTTCTTCGACAATGGTTTTGTTAAGATATCCGCCCTTTGGTAAGTTGCAGGTACGTGACTTACATTTAAATTGCCTTTGATTACTTGTTCTCTGACGAAGTATAGATCCAACTCCATATGTTTTGTTCTCGAATGCAATACTGGATTTGTTGTAAGTGCTATTGTACTCAAGTTATCACACCATATCATAGCTTTGTTATGAGTTTTGACTTTTAACTCATGTAGTAGTGATTCTATCCACATGACTTCAGCTGTAACACTTGCAACACTTCTGAATTCAGCTTCGGTACTTGATCTAGAAACAGTTGTTTGTTTTTTTGAACACCATGAAACAGGATTATCACCTAAAAAGACACAATAACCTGTTGTGGATTTTCTATCATCAATATCTGTTGCCCAATCTGCATCTGCATAAGCTACAATATTAATTGTATTGCTTGATTATAAAGTTAAACCATAATCCAAAGTGCCATTTAGATATCTCAAAATTCTTTTAACAGCTTTCCAATGCTCATCTAAAGGATTTTGCATGAATTGACTTGCTTTGTTGACACTATATGAAATTTCTGGTCTCGTGATAGTGACATATTGCAATGCTTCAACTATACTTCTGTACTGCTTAGCATTAGATATCTGTTCACCTTTATTCTTTGATAAATGTAAACTGCTCATCATAGGAGTTGGTAAAGCTTTTGCATTTTCCATATTTGCTCTCATAAGAATTTCAGTAACATATTTCTTTTGACTTAATTGAATTTTTGTAGCAGAAGTCCTATGAACTTGTATTCCCAGGAAATAATTGACATTGCCAAGATCTTTTATGGAAAACTCTTTGTTCAGTTGATTTGTAACATAACTGATTTCTTGTTCACTATTTCCTGTAATTAAAAAATCATCAACATAGATTAGAATATAAGTGACATCATTATTATAGAATTTAGTAAATACAGAGTTGTCAGATTTAGTGGAATTAAATCCCATTCTGGCCAGGGTTGATTTTAGCTTGTCAAACCAAACCCTTGGAGCTTGCTTCAATCCATATATGGCTTTATTAAGTTTGCACACAAGCTTTTCTGCTCCTTCCTTTTTAAATCCAATTGGCTGCTCCATGTAAACTTCTTCCTGCAATTCACCATTAAGAAAAGCATTATTTACATCAAGTTGCTTTATGGTCCAGTTACTATGTAAGGCAATTGTAAAAATAATTCTAATTGATGTAGGTTCCACAACAGGTGAAAATGTTTCATTAAAATCAAAACCATTCTGTTGTGAAAACCCTTTTGCCACCAATCTTGCCTTATATTTAGAAATTGAACCATCAGAATTTTTCTTTAATCTAAAAATCCATTTGCATCCAATAATATTTTTGTCACATGGTAATGGCACAAGATCCCATGTTCTGTTTCTTTGAAGTGCTTCAAATTCTTCATTCGTGGCACTTTTCCATTTTTCACATTGAATTGCTTGATGATAAGTACATGGTTCCTCATCTTCAAATGTTGCATTGTATATTTTTGGCTTGAATATTCCTTTCTTTGCTCTAGTAATCATGTGATGACCAGTATTTTCTGGAACTATCTGAGGAATAACTTCTGTTGCATTTTGTTGACTAGCATTGTGACTTGAAGAATCTTGTTGATCAATAGGTAATTCTAAATTGCCTATTGGTTGACACTGATCGGAATGTCTGCTAGTATGACTGCTGTTGTGATGTAGATCTTCTGAACTACTTGCTTCATTGCTTTTCTGATTATCATCAGCTCTTGAATTGGGCAAGAGTTGATCATGACAAGGCACATTTTGATTGCCTTCTGTTGCAACTTGCTTCAACAAGTCAGTTAATATAGATACAACATTTTTTGTGTTGTATATTTTATGTGAAGTTTTCATATGTTTTTGACTAAAAGGAAAAATTTGTTCATTAAAAACAACATGTCTAGAAACAAATACTTTTCCATTGCTATCTATACATTTGTAACCTTTCATATTAGTAGCATAACCTAAAAAGGTACATGGAGAAGACCTGTAATTCAACTTATGTGAATTATATGGTCTCAAGTAAGGAAAACATAGACATCCAAAAACTTTAAGATTATCATAATTTGGTTTTACACCAGAAAGTACTTCAAGAGGACTTTTGTACTTCAGAATTTTTGTTGGTAACCTGTTTATTAGATAAACACTAGTAGCAAAGGCATCAGACCAAAATTTTTGTGATAAAGATGCCTGAGAAAGAAGTGTTAAACCAGTTTCTACAATATGTCTATGTTTTCTTTCAATTAAACCATTTTGTTCAGAAGTATAAGGACAAGTAATTCTATGATTAATTCCTTTTTTCTGAAAAAATTGCTTCAAAGGATGAAATTCTGTTCCTCCATTAGTTTGAAAATTCTTAACCTGACAGTTAGTTTGATTTTCAACTAAATTGATAAACTGAATTACAACATTGTAAGTTTCAGACTTTGATTTTAAAAAATATATCCAAACATGTCTAGAAAAAGCATCTATAAAAGAAATGTAATATCTGTAACCATAATCTGTGGTTACAGATGTAGGACCCCATAAGTCTGTTGCAATTAATTCTAATGGTTTGGTATAAACAGTTTCAGAATCAGAAAAAGCAAGTTTATGACTCTTTCCCATTTGACAGTGTGTGCATACATAGGGCATAGAAATGTTAGTAAAAAAAATATTATTATTCTTCAACACTTTCTTTACAATATGTGCATTTACATGCCCCAGTCTGCTATGCCATATATCAAAAAGCTTACAATTACTTGCTTGAGTTATTTCAGAACTGTTACACCATTTATCTCTATAAGCTTGATTCTCAGAATTGTCAACATTAAATTTGTACAGTCCTCTACATTCTTTACCCTGCAAAAGAATTTCATTAGTCTTAATGTCTTTGACTAGACAGTAAGTAGGAAAAAATTCAAAGTACACTTGATTATCTTTAGCAAATTGTGACACACTAAGCAAGTTTTTTGTAATTAAAGGCACTCTCAACAAATTATTGAGATATAATTTTCTTGCACCTTTAATACAAGCACTGCCTGTGTGAGTAATGTTTATGGGCTTACCATTTCCCATATGAATGCATTGTTTACCTTTATATTCTTGGTTTCCAAGATTCAGATTTCCAAGATTATTTGTTACATGGTTTGTAGCACCAGAATCAGGAAACCAACTTTGATCTTGAGAGTCATCTGTATTAATACTGCTCTCTTTCTGACTGGATGAATCATGTTGAACATTGATCATATTTGCACTTTGATAATTTTTCTGATCACTGTTTCCTGACTGAGTAGGAACATATTTTGCATCAAATCTAAAGTAGCATTTGTTAGCACTATGCCCAAATTTTTCACAAATTTGACATCTCAGTCTATTATTATTGTTATTGTGAAATCTGCCACCTCTGCCTCTTGATCTGTTTGATGAACCACCTATGTTTGATGACCCACCTCTTTGATTTTTGTTGTATGTTTTCTCTTGATTTTTTGAAACATAGTTAACAGAAAATTCTTGAATAGATTTCTTTTGTTCTATTCTTCCTTCATGAGATAATAGAACAGAACTAACATATTCAATAGATGGTGTTTTTTCTTGAGATGAAATTATTGCTACAACAGCTTCATAATCATCATCTAAACCACTTAAAATAGAGAGTACCTGTTCAGCATCTGACAATTTATGACCTGCTGCAGCCAATTGATTGCACAAATTCTTGATCTTGGTCAGATACTCTCTCATATTTAACCCCTCTTTTCTCAAGTTCTGTAGCTGTCTTTTGTAATAAAGAACCCTAGCTGCAGATTGAGTGTTGAATGTATTCTCTATTGAATGCCATATTTCATGAGATGTTTTACAACCAATAAGTTGAGGCAGAATGGTAGGACCAATAGAAGATAATAGCCAAGAACTGATAAGACTATCTTGCTTTTGATAGTTTGAGTAATCTTTATTGATTACAAGTTTTCCATCAATATCTGTGATATACTTTGCCGGAGTAATGAGTGTTCCAAAGACATATTCTTCAACATCATATCCTCTTATAGCTGTTTCAATTTGAAATTTCCACAACATATAATTTGATTCATCAAGAATAGTTGTCACTAACTGACTCTTTGGTTTGATTAATGACTTTAACAGATTTTGTGAGTCTGACTGCTGAGAAGTTGCTGTTCTTGAAGCATTGAGAGATTCTTGAACATCATTGACATTATCTCCTGCCATATCGATGAAGAATCTTGGAATTCTGAGATCAGCAAGTGTGCAGCCAGAGAATTCTGATGAAGAGATAAAGAAATACTCTGAAGATGACCTCTAGGCGAGGCACTGCTTGCAAAAACAACAGAAATTTACAGTTCTTGATCAAGAATTGTAAAACACAGCGAGTAAGAACACGAAATCAATAGCTTTCTCTATGATGACACTGATCTGAGAGAAGCTAGGGTGCAGCCACCATTAAATGATGACAATATTCTGATAATGGTAGGCAAGACACTTCTTCTTTTGAAAGATTGAGGCTAACAACTGTTAGGTTGATTTTAATAGCTCCGATACCATATGAGATTTTGAATAAACTTGAAGAAAATGATATTTCTGTTTTATTCAGAATGTAAAAATGATACAAAACTCTCTGTACACATATCGTTGCTATATATATTCAATACATAATGCATTATGGGCCATAAATATAGTGCAGCCCAGACCACATAACTGAAATGGATGGACTTGATTAATTCAGAGATGAATATCTGATCCCAGCTTATCTTCGTTCATTTCTAATAGTGTCGTTGATGAAAATCTATTTGGAACCCGGGTCTTCAAGTTGTTATGGTAAATCTGTCGCCATAATTGGATGCTAAATTGAGTTAAGTAGTTTGTTGCTTTTGCGCCTTGGAAGTTGTACTGCCATTAAAGATGGAGGAGCTCGTGCTCATGCCTTTAGATTGGATGCAGCCAGAGATGGTGATAGCATAACTATCTTACAATGTTGGGTATAAAAGATGATGTCTAAAGTGGTTCGCAACGTGTGGCTGGGATGAATTTTAATCTAATCAATTACCACCAAAGAACATCAAGCTAAGTTGCTTCCCGATAAAGTAGCCGAATATAAATCTGAATGATGAACGTTGAATTGCTATAGAAAATGATTAGAATTGTATGTGTGCTTGCAGAGATATTAAACTTTAATATGACTTGCTAAGGAAGTTGCATGATAAACAAAGGTGTAGTTGATCTTTGTATATTTGTAGAGATTGTGACCGATTATCGGATTAGAGGGTAAATGATTAGATGTAGAAACTGTAGTGAACAAATTTGCTGATCATTTCATGGAAGTAGTTTTGTATCTGTTTATTTTTCAATTGATGTAGCATGAACTTATGTAGGCTCATAGAGGGAATGTGTATGTATGAGATCATATATGGGAGAGGATATTAAGGAGGACTTGGACATGTGAGATAGTTTATTTTCCCATGTACAAAATAAAATCTGTATATGATGGAAAATAAACTCTATTGTATCTTCCAAAATATGACATTTTATTATGTATATAATTCTTGCTTTCGAACTCTACTTAGTTTCCTTTTTCTCTATATATGCAGACTTTTATTGCACTGGAAGCAAACTTCTCCACAACCAATATTGTATAACAAAAACTTGTAAATATACAACTCTAGACAAACATATTAGATATAACATACATTTATTATTATAAAAAGGAATTTATTACTGCTAAACTAGAGTTGCATATAACTTTTGTTTCTTTGTAAATGAGTTGATAGTGTTGATATATTTGGGAATTGATTGTTAATATTTAAAAAATTGTGGATTGCAGGAATCAGAGATGAATGCCAGGCCGAAACAGCTACTAAGTGATAGAGTAATTGAGATGTATAGACCGCCCAAAATTAAATCTTAGACTTGAGAGTGAAGTTTATGTATTTGTTTAGTAGCCGGTGGTTTGTTGTTTATTCAAACGGTGTACTTATTGTAGCGTGTTTTGCAGTACATAATAAATCTGGGAACGTGTGTTTGTAGTGTGGATCCACTTAGGGTAGACGGTCCAGATCTTTACTATCTCGTTATTTCGTAGAAATAGCTTTGTGGTGTCTGTGACAATTTGCAACAGTATAGCCGTATAGGTACTATGCTTAAAATAATCATCTATGTCATATGGATTAAGTAGATTCTTCCAAACAAAGTTGGACTGATATAAAGGTTGCAGTTGATCTACATAACCGAATGAACCTAACACAACTAAAGCATCGAGTCATTATGATTTGAAGGAAAGAGAAAAAAAAAATCCAATTTAGGATCAATGACTCTAATTTATCAATTTAAATTAGTAATATATTTAAACCTTTGGAATTTAATTTCAAAATAAATTGAAAAAAGTCTCAAACAAAAAATGAGTGATAAATTATACATGAATAAAATTCCAATTTCTTTTGAGTTTAAAGGTTTTGAAATAATGAATGTTTTAAAAGTCATTTGATTTTAAAATTTTATATATATATATATATATATATATATATAATGCATATATGAGTAGTTTTGAATGTAACATTGAATTTGAATTTAAATTGCATAATTATGGATATGAGTATGTAGACAGATATAAATGGATTTTTATTTCAAGTTTGAATTGAAATTTGAATCTAAATTTAAAACAAATGTTTTAAAGAAGTATTTGGCTTCTAAAATCATTAAGGTGAAATTTATATAATGTAATTATTGGTTAAAACAATTCTTCTTTCAACATTATATATATGTATATACAAATGAATAAGGGGTATGTTTATTTATAAAGTAAATATAATATGAAATCTATTTAAACAAAAATTCTTTTGTCTTTGTAAAATTACAAATATTAGACATGCACAAGGGAGATGGAGTAAAGAAATTAACATATATTAAGGCCTCATGATTATTTTTAACAAATGGCATTCAATATAATTGATTGAATAAAATAATAAAATTTAAAAATCACAAAAACTTTTCAGCTTCCCATATTCAATTATTTTAGCCTCTCAGCAAATCTGAAAAGAACAGTAAAAAGATTGAGCATTTCAAACTCCAACATCCAAAGAGAAAAAAATAGAAAAAATCAGAAATCTGCCAACTTTTTTCTTGGATTCAAAGTAAAGTAAATCTGAAAACCTCCTTAAACATCAAGCTGTAGATTTACACTCCATCTCTCAGGTAAATTTTAAAACTTTATAGTTTAGTAAATTTGTAATTTTGAGATCTTTTAACACAAATTCAAACTGCAGATTTATAATTAGAAAACACAGCTTCAGTTTTTGGCCAGGAAACAGTGCAGTAATTCTCTGAAATAATTTAAGCAAGTAAATTTCTTTTTAAAATTTGAATTTGAAATTGTTAATCAGTAATAAAGCAAAGAAACAATTATACTAATCAGTTCAGGAGGAAATCAAGTTCAAAGATTAAAATCAATTTCTGGTTTTCAACAGCAGATCCATATTCTCTGTTGCATCAAATTCAAATTATAAGTAAATCAAATTTTTTTGTTTGTTATTGATGAAGTAAGTAAATAGATACAACAGAAATTAAGCAAAGATTTTTATTAACAAGTTGCAGATAAAATTTCGAGATCAAAGTAGGAAAATTATCCAGCCTTTCATCTTCAAGTTTTTAAAAATAGTCAGAAGCTTCTGATCTCTGTCTCTGCTTTTATGCTTTATCCATACCCAGGTGAGAAAACCTTTAATCAGAACCTTGGATCTATGAATTGATGTTGTGATGAATGCTTTGTGTTGCTGTGCAAATTGTTTTACTGTTTATATGTTTGCATGACTGAATGTATGTATACACATACATGTGTTATGCTCTGTTGAAGCTCAAACTTACTAAAAAAATTTTGAACTTACTAAAACAAAATCAAGTTTTATTTTGAATACAATCTTGTTAAAAACAATTCTTTCGTAAATGATTAATATTATACAGGTTTAAATTTGGAGAAAAAGGGTTTTTAAATAAAAATTATTTTTATTAACCAAACTTTGAAATTGTTTAATTGATAATTAACTTTTAAAATCTAAGTTAATTTATTTTGTTAATGAAAATCAATTGCTTGATTTAAGTTATTAAAGATAATTACTTAATTAAAATTAATTAATAAATTATTAAAGTTAATTTATCAAGTGATTAAAAGATAATTACTCAAAGTAATTAAATTGTGATTTATAAGTGAAAATGATTAGGATAATCACTGATTATAATGAATTAAGAAAAATAATAATTAAAGGATAATTGAATAATTAAGGTTTAATTATTAAATAATTTAAAAGTTAATTAATTTATTAATTAAAATAATTAATTATTAATATAAGGTTAATTAATTTATAATTAAGGATTAATTAATTAATGTAATTAATTAATGAAAATTAAATTAATGAAAGCAATTAAAGGTAATTAATTGCTTAAATAAAATTACTTAATTAAAAGTAATTAATTGATGATTAAAGGTGGATTAATCAAGAGATTAACATTGATTTAAGATTAAGGATAGTCACTTATCGTAACTAATTAAGGATAATTAATTTAATGATAATTAATTAATCAAGGGTTAATTAGTGTAATTAATTAAGAATGATTAATTAAAGAATAATTAATTATTAATAAAAGGTTAATTAATACATGATTAAAGAATAATTAATCAAAATGATTTGAAATTCATTAATATTAATTAACCAGGATTAGTAAATCATTCATAGGTAATTAAATCTGATTCGAATTAATCAGACAATTAACTGATCTTACTTATGAATGTTTGGACTCTATTGGATGATTGAATTGTTTGATATCCCTGATATGTGATGCTCTGTTTTGATTTGAGTTGTGTTTAATGTAATTTATTATCTATGATATATATATCTATGATCTGTGAATGAAAGATAAGCGTTATAGTTTATATCGCTTATCAAATATTATTGCTGTATTTAATATATACTGATTGACGGTGTTGCACTTCTATTGTGTAACACCCCTAGACCACACTTATACACACACAAATATGGATTGCACGTGGAAATGGGTTAAGTCACAGATTTTTGAAATAGTTTTAAAAATTGAATTTTGAATCCAAATAGTTTTGGAAATGGATTAAAGTAAAAAGTTTTTGAAAAGGAATTTCAAATATAAAATTTATTTTTGAATAACTTGATTAAGTCTTGGAGTTTAAATAATTTGATTTAAATTCAAAATTTGAAATTGAATTCTATGTTTGGAAAATAAGGATTAGAGATGTTATACAAGTTATATACGGGTTAAATCATTTTAAAGGTATTGATCTAGGAATTTGAATTTTACTCAAGGGCTTTAACTCGTACAAATATAATTGGATTTTTCCGAAACGGAAACTATTTGTTTTCAAATAATAAAAGCTTTCATATAAGAAAAGAAATTTCCAATCTGTGTTAAAGGGGTTTCAAGTTTGAAATGAAAATGATTTTCCAACTTATGGAAACGGGTTTGATATCTATAAGATAAATCTTTAATTTAAAGATTGGATGAGTTAATCCTAATTGAAATGGAAATCGTTTTGAAAATCTATGAATAGATCTTTGTGAAACTAGGTGAACATTGTCAAACGAATCTTTTTGTTAAAAGATTTGAAATGGTAATTTGTTTAACCATTTGAAAAAAGGTTTTGGGTTTTAAAAGTTGTGACTTAACTAAAATCCCTTATCCATATGTTTTTAAGTATTGCGCTCATTATTCGGTTTAGCCGGGAGAGGACCTCGTGTCATATAACCCATTCCGAATAATGATACGATGTTATGGATTGCATTTGAAGACTGGTGGTGAAGACCGGGTATTTGCGAGAACGATAGGATAACCTATCGATTGTCTCTGCACCGAGTAGCTACGGTATAGAGATTTCCTAAGTGATGGGAAGTCCGATCGAGATTGTGGATACCCGGATTGCAAGGGCTTCTTCGGAAGTGCCTTTAGTTCTGTTCGAACCTGGAACAGACTTGTATGGCCGTATGTCTGACATTACACTCTGAGATATAGAACTGATCTCTATCAAATACATTTCTGCTTGGTGGCGGAGAATTTATCCTCTTAGCTCAACACCCTTCTCTGAGGCGTACGAGCTCAGAGGTTATGTAGTTGATAGTTATCAGTGATATAATCCTAATTTGGTAGTGTGGCATGCTGAGTGCTGCAATGTATCATTTGTTGATCAAAGCATGGCTTTTGTGTAAAGCGTAGCTTTGTGGACGAGACTGCATCAGGACCTCACACCCCAGAAATGGTCGAAATAGGAAAGATGCGGCAAGGTTATGAGGGTCGCTCCCTTTAGGGTGTGTCATTCCCTTCTAGAAAAGGGTGGTATCATGGTATGGAGCGCAGATACTTAACCCATGTGGTCACTGCAAATCTATTCCTTTGTGATTGCTTTGTGGTTGAGAGGCGCCTCGGATAAAGGTCCCAAAGGACCGGAGGATGGCATGCTCGAGTAGTAGTTACCTAGTTACAGAGGTAACCCGGCCTTGTGTTGGTAGAGAGTCGGGTAGGTTCTCGGGACGTCCCTCCAGAGGCGTGCCTATATGGCATAGGAAGTTCCTTAGCCTGACCATTTGTTGGAAATCCAATCATCCAATACATGCCTTGTACGGTTTTAGTTGTAGAACCTGCCATTTAACATGGCAGCTATAGTACGCATAGTATCGTGGTACCTATGTTGGCTAAGATTAATATTATATTTTCGAATATTTTCACACTATACACTAGTAGTAATATCAAAGAATTTTTCTCGTATTAAGCACATTTGACTATCATAAGGGGAAATCTCCCCCAAGTGTTTGCCGGGAGGCCTTATGGTAGTTTCATTCTCTAAATAGCATTGTAAATTTATTTTAAACTCTTTTGTTGTTTGTTTTAAAAGATAAACTGTTTTTGTTTGCTCATACCAGTCCCACGATTGACTTGGAGTTTATTGTTCTCTTCCTAAACTCTGGGTGGCCACCATTTTCCCACACGGGCAGTCTAGAGTTGGGTTTTTCAAATAGTCAGGTTTAGTAGATTATCTAGAGCTAGTTCAGTCTTTGGATATGGACTGCACTTCCTTATCTTTGTGAAACATCGTTATTGGAAGTTTAAGCTATTTCTGGATTGGTACCTTGGAGATGGAGATTAACGATATTGGAAGTTCTCTCTTGAAGACCATATTGGAGATGTTGTTCCGCTGCTGGTGTTATCTTTTCTTTCCGCTGCTATTATCTCGTATCACATCTCTGATGTATATTGATATTCATTGTATCATCATTGTATCTGGATATTGTATCAATGTTGTATATTGATATATTCTTTTTCTTCCGCTGTGTTGTACTTAATGTGTTATAAGATCCGACGAACCAGATTCGACGTTCGGATCTGCGGCATTTGAATACGAGTGTCGTATTCAGTGCCGATTTTCGAAGGTCGAGTCAGGGTCGTTTCATTTGGTATTAGAGCTGAATGTTGAAACTTTAGTTCATGAGTATAACACATTGAGTGACTCATTAGAGATAGGGTGAAGTATACCCTAGAATGAGTATATACCTAAGATATCCGTTCGAGCGCCTCAGTAAGTTCTCCTACTATCCACTGATAGTAAGTCTGAGTGCAAGAAGAGGCAAGATAGGGGACGGACGAGTACCACTACAAATGGTCAATACCCTGTAACAGCGGAAACAACTTTTCTCAATCTCCTTTGATTCGATTTCAAATTCTTTGATGGCTTCGTGACAGCTCTAGAAAGAAGTTTTGGTGTGATGGTGGCCCTACGAATCATTGTAGAAAATCCTTACTTCATATCTTCATGGGTTTCTTATCAGCTTTTCCATTTAAACTTCAATGAATTTGAAATTGAAAATTTTAAATAAATTGTAAATTTTAAATTGAGTTAAATTGGTTAATAAAATATGAAACTAAATTTGAATTGAATCGATACAACGATATCGGCTAAAACCAAATTTGAAATTCTATTGTAATTTCTTGTGTAGATTGAAGTTCGAAGAGGGACAAGCTGGTGTAAAATTTGGGGTATTCCGACCTGAAGTTGGAATCCATATCTAGTGTTTGAGAAATTGTAGAAGATTGAATCTATCTATCTATTCTCTGGGGACCGATATATTCTACGAATGGTTAGTTTCCCTACGAACTAACCAGTGCCCCTGCGTATTTCGTAGGTCTATTGACCCGAGTATCTTGTGAAGTGTTAAATAGATTCGTTCTTGTATCTATTATTGGTATTCTGATTTGGTAAGCCAAATACAGAATTGATATCCAGTTTGATTTGGAAAGATATCTTTCATCTGTTCTTTGTTGTCTCCCTTGCAAATTTCGCTGATGAAATTTTCTTAAGGGGGAATCTGTAACGATCCCGATTTTCGAGTAAAATTAAATTTGGTAATTGATATAAGTTTGTGAATTTAAATTGTAAATCAAATTAATTTTTCCAAGATTAAATAGTGTTATCCCGCTTTTTGGACAAAAGCCGTGATACCAAAAGGTTGGTCAAAGACAGGAGACAGTTCGCCTCAGAGATTGATCGTACTTCAGTCCGCTATGGATATCGATGAATTCTGTCCGAGTCCGGATTGGGCCACAATTGATAGGGCGTAACAAGAAAGACATAGAAGCCACCGATTCAAATTTCAAGACAATCCGAGGTCATATGCTCAAGATATGATGGATTCAAGTTAAGAAGGTGCACATTGCTCGGTCCGAACCCATCATGATTCGAACCCATCATGATTCGAACCCATCATATTCGAACCCATCGCGTTCGAACCCATCGCGTTCGAACCCATCGTGTTCGAAACCATCCGTTTCGAACCCATCAGCCAACGCCTTCCTTCGAATCCATCAAGCCAATTGGTACTTCGAATCCATCCATCAAACTTTGTATCCATCACCGCCTAAATACACTTCGAATCGATGACAGCTTCGAATCCATCACAAGCTTCGGGTCCATCACAGCTTCGAATCCATGCTGTCCTCGAACCCTACACGTTAAAAACAACTTCGAATCGATCTGGAGCCATCGATTCGAAGCGTCACCGCCCCCTCATACAACAGGTTCGATTCGAACCTATGGGTTCGAACCATATGGATTCGAAACATATGGATTCGAACCTAAGGGTTCGAACCATATGGATTCGAAACATATGGATTCGAATGACCCAGAGGATCGATTCGAACTAACCAGCGTACCGAGATGCCTCATCTCGAATCGATCATAACTCCCAATCTACTGATCCAAATCCCATGAAATTTTTACAGAAGTTTGTCTACATGACGAAGAACGTCCACGCCAAGTTTCATCGCAATTGGACGATTTTTTGATCGATTCGAAGTTCACTTCGAATCGATCCCAAACTGGGCACGCACTTCAAGAACTCGGGCCTGTGGGTCCCCCGTCACATGCCAAGCAGTCTCTCCATGATTTAGGCGGGATTTTGGCCTTCCACACCTATAAATAGAGCTCCCTGGTCATTCAGAAGGGGGGTCGGAGAATTTGGGGAAGAAGAACAAGTTTAAACGCTGCCAGGATCACTCCATGCTGTCTCAATTGCTGTCAATTTGGAATTTAAGTCCATTTCCTGCTGTAATTTGCTGAAAAGCACTTGTAATCTTCAAGTATTAAGAAATAAAGTGAAAAAACTTCATAGTGGACGTAGGCGCATAGCCGAACCACTCTAAATTCTTGTCTTCTGCGCAATTTATTTTTCTGTGACTTGGAGTTTTTGTTAGATAGTCCCTATTTCCAATTCAAGTTCTTTATTCACTATCTCTTCAAAAACTTCCGAAGGGTGTTTGCCCATTTTTGGTGCAAACATTTTGGTGCTTTCGCTGAGAAAGAAAAAGAACTAGTCCTTTCTCCCGCTCCGTGGATCTATCTTCGATACCGGATTGCACAAATCTAAGAGGGAGATCCAGACTTCAAATTCAGATTCCATCCATTCTTTTCAGGTTTGCTCAAAATCTAGGATAGGAATCCAACCTTCAGGATGGTTAGTACGAGAACCACTTCCAACGTTGGTAACCAAGAAGGTCAGGATAGGCAGAATCCCGCACAGCTACAGTCAGCCAATCAGAATGCCGTTGGGCAAGCGGATCAGTCGGGTCCGGTTACAAGACAGGAGTTCCAAACATTACTGCAGGAATTAACTAAAAGCCGACAACAGCTGACTGAGCAGCTACGTGTCAATGCTGAATTGGCTAACCAACTAAACCACCAAGGGCGAAGGAGATCAAAAAGGGACCACGCTCCGCATTCTTCCACGGAAAGCTCTGCCTCATCCGACTATGACGGCAGATCTACGCGCCCCAGGCTAGACGGAAGTCATGCGCATGCTTCTGGCCTCCGGCAGACATTGACTGTTGGGCAAATAAGAGTTGGCCCCTCTGCCAGTTTTCATACGGGACCCTCCTCTCGAGGAGGCACTGTTCCACAGCACACCGCAGATAACCAAGCCACCGCAGTTGGCACAGGAGTTGACACCCGAAATCACTCCAGTCCAAACTACCACCCACAGGAACGTGTCCCAGGACCGAATATCCCAGAAGATGTCGAGCCAAGGAGGCGAGATTCGGATCGTCGACAGCGCCCGATCCAACCTCGCACTGTGGAGTCCGACCACACTTTGGCTCGACACCCTTCGAATACAGCAACACCTGATCTCTCAGCTATGGTCCGCCAAATGGTTCGCGAAAGTCAAGGTTTGACAAATGACGATTGGGGGATCTCTCGAAGTCACACCCCGTTCACCGATGACATATTATATGCTGAGCCTCCCCGGCGATTCAGAATGCCGGCTTTGCCCATGTATGAAGGAAACTCCGACCCTAGCCAGCATATTCTAAAGTACGAATGGTCAATGACTGCTGCAAGAGCTGATGATGCAGTAAAGTGCCGTAGTTTTCCTATTTCCTTGGGGGGATTGCGACGATGTGGTTTACATGATTACCACCACGGTCTATCTCCTCGTTTGACCAGTTGGCAACCAAGTTTATCGAACAATTCCGTATGCACATCGCTAGGCCTAAAGACGTAAACACTTTATCTAGTGTCACTCAAGCTCCTGGGGAAACACTCAGGCGATACCTGGAAAGATTCAACGCCGCCTGCGCAGAAATCACTAACCCCAATGATAATTCAATCTTGATGGCTCTGACTAAGGGGATTGACCCCGACTCTGATTTTGGAAACTGGCTAGCTGGAAAACCTCCCGCGTCGTTGGATCGTTTCTATTCCAAAGCCGCCCAATTCCTGAGGCGTGAGGATGCGAAACAATCTAGGAAGCAGGACGATGCAAGGCCCAACAAGGAAGGGGTTCAAAGCAATGTGGCGGTTAAACAGTCAGGAGAGGGCTCAGGAAGGGTGCAGTTGAATATTCAGAACAAGCAAACCCAGCCAAGGAATTGCGATAATAGGAATAAGAAGCAGGATCAGAACCGTGGCCCGCGACGTAGGGCGCAAATGTTTGAAAGCTATACACCACTGAATACGACATTGGAAAACGTATATCTACAAACCTGTAATGCGATGCAATATAAGAAGCCGACTCCGAAATTATCATCGGAGAAACAAATTCAGACGGGGAAGTTTTGTAGATTTCACGAAAGCTATGGACACAACACCAATGACTGCAGGCATCTGCAAGACCTTATTGAAAAACTGATCAGAGAGAGGAAGTTGGATCAATTTGTGCGAGCACCACAAACCGGTGGTGTAGGCCCGTCAAACCAAAATCGTGCGCAGAACCAAGAAAGACAGGAAGAGCCCGCTCGTACAAGCGGAAGGTTGGTCATAAATACAGTCAGTGGTGGCCCTCATCCAGCAAATCGAAGTTGGAGGGAAATGGAATCATACGCCAATTCGATCAGGCACGTAAGTTTTGAAAGCTGTAGTACACTTGATGAAGGGGCTCCGGCTAAACAACAGAAGACGATGACGGATGATATCGTATTTAGAAACCGAGATGCTGACAAAGTCGAAGCCCCGACCATAGACCCACTGGTCATATCCGCACAGGTTGGTCCTGCTTGGATGAAGAGGATCCTGGTAGACAGTGGGAGCTCAGTAAACATCTTGTTTAAAGAGGCATATGATCAGATGAAGATGGAAGCTAAAGATCTAAAGCCTTGTCAATGTAGGATCCACGGCTTTGATGGAAGTGCTAATATACCCACCGGGATGGTGGAATTGCCAGTAGAATTGGGAAACGGAGAACGCCGTAGAGTCCGAATGTTACAGTTTGTTGTCCTGGATATCCATTCACCCTATAATGCCTTTTTGGGCCGACCAGCCCTTGCAGAATTTAGGGCAGCAATTGCCCCGTGGTGTTTGACTCTAAAGTTCCCTACTGACCACGGGATTGGGGTCATTCAAGGGGACCAGGCTGCCGGGAGAGCCTGTTATGTTGCTGAACTACGAGAAGCGCAAAGGAAGGAGAAAGGAAAGGGCGTGGGGGAATCTCTCCGCGTCCGCTTTGCCGACGATTGACAATTAGCGCCTGGGCCTCGGCCCGGGCACCACGACCAATTGCAGAAGGATCTTGACCCTCGAGACACTGAAGATAATGACGAATCCAAGGAAAGTCAAGCTTCTCCAGCCGAGCTGACGATCGAGGTTCCAATTGATGACAATAACGATTCGAAAATATTGAAAATTGGGTCTCAGCTAAACCTACAAGCACAACAGGAATTGGTCGAATTTCTCCAAGAGAATCTAGACGTATTCGCCTGGACGCACTCCGATATGTGTGGAATCTCGTCGAACATCGCGAGCCATACCTTAAATATTGACCCGCGATACATCCCGGTCAAGCAAAAGAGACGCGGTATGGATCCAGAGAGATCTGCCGCCCTCAAAGAAGAAGTCGATAAGTTGAAGACGAATGGGTTTATCCGAGATGCTTTATACCCGGAATGGGTATCCAATCCTGTACTTGTCCGCAAACCAAATGGAAAATGGAGAACGTGCGTCGACTACTCTGACATAAATAAGGCTTGTCCAAAAGACAGTTTTCCACTTCCTCGAATCGATCAACTTGTGGATTCGACGGCCGGACACGAATTATTGTCTTTCATGGATGCTTACTCCGGGTACAATCAGATACCCATGCATGTGCCCGATCAAGAACATACAAGCTTCGTAACTGACCTAGGACTATACTGCTACATGGTCATGCCTTTTGGTTTAAAGAATGCCGGAGCAACTTACCAACGCTTAGTCAACCGGATGTTTGTCGATCAGATCGGGAAAACCATGGAGGTTTATGTGGATGACATGTTGGTAAAATCACGATACTCCATTGATCATGTCAAGGACTTGGAGTCAATGTTCAATATCCTCCGGAGATATGGGATGAAGCTAAATCCGTTAAAATGTCATTTTGGGGTTGCTTCGGGAAAGTTCCTTGGATTCATCGTCAACGCCCGGGGAATAGAGGCCAACCCCGAAAAGATCTGGGCAATCAGGAATCTTCAAACCCCGAGGACCATAAAACAGGTTCAGAGTCTCAACGGAAAGGTTGCAGCGCTGAGCAGGTTCATCTCGAAATCAACGGATAAATGCATACCCTTTTTCGATCTGATCCGAAAAGGGAAACGAAACTTCGAATGGACTACGGAATGTGAGGGCGCGTTTCGATCGCTAATCCAGCATCTTTCCACACCACCGATTCTTTCAAAACCTGTTGATCACGAGCAATTATACCTTTATCTGGCTGTATCTGAAAACGCTGTTAGTGCTGCATTGGTTCGAGAGGAAGACCGAACACAAAAACCAGTCTATTACGTCAGTAAACGATTAACCGGGGCCGAGAGAAATTATCCAAGGCTAGAAAAGTTGGCATACTGCCTAGTCATCGCCTCGAGGAAGCTCCGTCCATATTTTCAGGCTCACCCTATCATTGTATACACCGACCAACCGTTACGACAGGTCCTCACACGACCTGAGACGTCTGGCAGGTTACTAAAGTGGAACATTGAGCTGAGTCAATTCGACATCGCATATGTTCCAAGGAGAGCCATACACGGTCAAGTCTTAGCAGATTTCATTGCCGAATTCACTGTTCCTGAAGACTTACCCGAAACTAGTGACTCCCCCGAAGATATATGGAAACTATACACTGATGGCGCATCCAACGATCGATGCTCGGGCGCAGGGATTGTGCTTGAGACCCCCGAGGGCCGATCCATCTGCTACGCCTTAAAGTTTGATTTTCGGGCAACCAACAACGAAGCTGAATACGAAGCCTTGCTCACCGGGTTGAAGTTGGCCCGAGACCTGAAAATTATCGCTGTGGAAATCTACTGCGATTCCCAGTTGGTGGTATGTCAAGTTCGGGGTGAATATCAGGCCAAGGATAGAAGGCTAGCCGCTTATCTAGCCCGGGTCCGAGCAATACTGGATCAGTTTGATTATTATACCATTTTCTACATACCCCGAGAGCACAATCAGAAAGCCGATTCATTGGCAAAGCTGGCAAGTACAGGCGAAGCTCAACACTTGGGACTCGTCCCTGTCGAGACATTATCCTCTCCAAGCATTGATCGAACGGAGAATGAATTCACATTAGAAGCTACCTCCGAGAAGGAATCATGGATGACTCCCTACCAAGATTATATTAAGCATGGCACACTACCCGAACGACGAAGTGAAAGAAGACAGATTCTTCGAAAGGTGTCACGATTTGTCATTCAAGACGGAATTATGTATCGGAGAGGTTACTCTGTTCCTCTTCTCCGGTGTATCGCGCATAACGAAATCAAGCGAGTGTTGCGTGAGGTGCACGAAGGAGAATGTGGCGATCACACTGGGGGGCAAGCGCTTGCCAAGAAAATACTTCGATACGGATATTATTGGCCTACCGTTAATCGCGATGCTATGGATTATGCCAAGAGATGTGATAAATGCCAGAGACACGCTCGGATCCCTAGAGCCCCGCCTTCTGAAATAACCCAAATGGTCAGCCCGTGGCCATTTGCAATGTGGGGGATGGATATAATCGGTGCATTGCCTTTAGCTAAAGGGGGTGCAAAGTACGCCATAGTTGCGGTTGATTACTTCACCAAATGGGCTGAGGCTGAGCCCCTTGCAACGATAACAACAAAAAAGATGATCAACTTCGTGGTGCGCAACATCATCTGCCGGTTTGGTCTCCCGCATACTATTATCACCGATAATGGAGCCCAATTCGACAGTACTGAATTCAGGGATTTCTGTCTGCGATTTCACATCCATAAGAGATTCTCAGCAGTAGCGCACCCACAAGCAAACGGTCAGGTCGAGGCCGTCAATAAGGTTATCAAGTCTATATTGAAGAAAAGATTGGAGAAAGCCGGGGGCAAATGGGTCGATGAACTACCAATGGCTCTGTGGGCATACAGAACAACTCACAAAACTGCGACCGGACACACCCCTTTTTCTCTATCCTATGGCTCCGAAGCAGTTATCCCGGTCGAAATGGAAGTTCACTCTCACCGTGTGACATACTACGACCCGAAAACGAATGCTATATTACTTGCTGAATCCATAGATCTGCTTGATGAGAAACGTGAAGAAGCCGACGTGAGGGCAGCTGCATATCGAAGTCGAGTCGCTCGAATATACAACGCCAAGGTCCGCCCACGGACTTTTGAATCCGGCGACCTGGTACTCAAAAGAGTTTACCCGGTTCCTTCGCACATGAACCCAAATTGGGAAGGGCCGTATATGATTTCACAAAAACTCAGAGATGACACGTTCAAGTTATCGACCGTTGATGGTCTCACTTTACCAAGAGCCTGGAATAGCGGAAGCCTCCGTCCCTACTACACCTAACAGGCTTTATTTGTCTTTCTATCAATTTCTTCCTTAGCATTTTGTTTTTTGCATTTTGAAATTTGAACTTGTAATAAGGCAACTGATGTTGTCATGCTTCTTTTGTTTCAGCAATAAAACGCCATCTCTTCGAGCCAAAAGTTGTGATTCACTGAAAATGGCACATAATATCACATTGCACGAAGAGCTAAATTCCATCACATGGTGGGATTTATCTAAATAGGGAGTAACTGTGATACGACCAGTCACTTACTAAATAAGACCCGAGCTCGGGGGCAAAACACAATACCAGCATTCACAGGGATTGATACACGACAATCCTTTTACTAACTCCAACTTCCCAGAGTGTGAATTGGAGTATAAAACATCCAATAAATCGTTCCCAGAGTGCGAACGGACTCCAACTTCCCAGAGTGTGAATTGGAGTATAAAACATCCAATAAGTCGTTCCCAGAGCGTGAACGGACTCCAACTTCCCAGAGTGTGAATTGGAGTATGAAACATCCAATAAGTCGTTCCCAGAGTGCGAACGGACTCCAACTTCCCAGAGTGTGAATTGGAGTATGAAACATCCAATAAGTCATTCCCAGAGCGCGAACGGACTCCAACTTCCCAGAGTGTGAATTGGAGTATAAAACATCCAATAAGTCGTTCCCAGAGCGCGAACGGACTCCAACTTCCCAGAGTGTGAATTGGAGTATAAAACATCCAATAAATCGTTCCCAGAGTGCGAACGGACTCCAACTTCCCAGAGTGTGAATCGGAGTATAAAACATCCAATAAGTTGTTTCCAGAGCGCGAACGGACTCCAACTTCCCAGAGTACGAATTGGAGTATAACCATCTAATCCAGATTCCCGGAGCGCGAATCAAAGTACAAGTAACAATTCGATGTTCCCAAAATACGGGCCGAGATATCAATATCAACTCCCAATTCCCATAGCGTGGAATGGAGTGTAAACATCGATAACCCTCAGATTCCTGGAATGCAGGACAGATTATCAATCTCAAATTGTCATGAATCCCCAGAAGGGGGGGGCATGTGTTCAGGGCTTGCAATAAACGCAATCAGCCGCCAGAATATGAGTATTATTCCCCGCAACTAAGGGGCAAAAAGCTGAGTGCTAATCGCTGGCTTAAGTAATAATATACTCAGAATCCGACTCATTCATTAAATCACGACACGAAGCTATATAAATACTGAGCGGATACAACACAAATACTGCAAGGCATTCAGGTAAGAAGAAAAGTGTAACTTCCCATTTCATCAACCAACAAAAACAAGTTTGATTACATGGCAAGTAAAGATGTTTCAATTAAGTGGAGGCCGCATCCGTACATACACATGGCCCAAGAAAGAACAAAAGAAGAGGCAAAAGAATTGTTATCCGTAAATCTCACGACAAAGCGAGGGGCTCACTCTTTCTTCCTCCGGTGTTTCTTCCTCGGAGTCGAGCCGCTAGACCCACTGCCTGGCTTCCTACGAGACTTTTTGCCTTTCTTTGGAACATCCTCCGGTTCCGGCATGATATCAACATCTTCCTCAGAACTGGAAGGGATGGAGATCCTTTTATAAGGACGAACCGGGGGCATGGGAGCAATAACAGATACTTGTTCAGCAACACTCGAGACGGTTACTGTGCCACCAGGAGAAATCATCATTAGAGAAGATAAGCTTGAAGGAACGGCGTCACCACCGGGACCAACTGTCACTGTCTTGGCCATCTCGGCACTTATCTCTGCTAAAATCTCCTCCTCTCGAGACAGTTGAGCTGCGCTAGGTACGCCAGTGGTCATCACAATCGAACTAGAAACTGGAGCAGCTCCGCTCGTCACAAAAGAGAGGTCGGGCATGGGGTCAAGAGGATGACCAAATAGCTCTTCAAACATTTGAACATCGAATGACATTGAGCCTCCCTCTCCCATATCACCAACCATGGCGGCAGTTGAAACGCCTCGGTGACAATAACTCCACGTGTAGGATGTAAAGCCGAAGGGACAGGGAGCACGGGTGCGACACTCTCGGTCACTAAACAACCAAAATTAGAGCTATCAGACCAAGAAATTCCCTCGAAAATCAATGTTTTAAGACGTAAAGGGAAATACCTACTTTACCTTGCCTTGGAGCTTGAACAAGCTCGGGGACGAGCGTCTTGCCCGAAGACAGTTCCGGTTGGTCCGGATTGTAGGCGGGAATAGCTTGTGAATCAACCACGGCAGCAGCTTCGGGTGAAGTCGAAACAGGGACTTCAGTATTCTCGCTATGGTGCACGATACCCGAACCTTCGCCAACCTCCGTTTGATGGACGACAAGTCTTTCTTTTTCAACAGAAATGATTGCTTCATGAAGGGTCCTCCTCTCATCCTCGCTGAGCAGACGTGACTCAAGCTCAAACTCATCTAATACCGAATCCGAACAAGACATCCTCTTGTTTTCCACTAATTTCTTCCAAGCATTGTAGAGAGGCATCGAGTAATCCCCAAGCCAGGGGAGATTTCTATTCTCTAATACATTGGCATTATATGTGTCCAAAAGATCGTCGAATTCGGCCTCCATCTTGAACCTCTCTGCTTGGACTCTCTCCTCCAACTCCGATTCAACCTCCTTAACCCTTGCAATTGCCGCATCGCGCTCGGCCCGAAAAGATACAGCCTGCTCACACGCCTCTTGCGCAGCCACGTTCGCGTCGTCTTTTTCTTTATTCATGTCAGCGAACCTAGCCTTTAGCTCCTCTAGTTCCTTCACTGCCGCATCCCGCTCAGATTCAACGTTCTTGTATCGATGGCCTAAGTCTTCAACTAAAGTACAATGTGCCTGTTGCATTTTCGCCATTTCAGCTAATGTCTCATCAACCTTCTGTAACGACTCGACCTCGGCCTTGCGGGAAGATTCCGCCTCAGATTGGAGTATGTCGACGATTCGACTCTTTTGAGCCAAGTCGGCCTCTAGCTTCTCAATGATTTGGGCCCGGTCGAAGGCAGCTTTGGAAGCCTTAACAGCCGCTTTGTACCATTCTTTGTACTGAGCAAAAAAGTCACGGGTGTAGTTGAGCGCCGAAGTCGCGGCATCATCGGGAATTCTTTTAAGATTAGGAGGAAAAATACAAGCATCAAAGCAAATCTCTGGAAAATCTTTCCTCAGTTGTGCAAGCCTGATGGCCCCTTCGCCAGAAGACTCAATAAGGGTCTCCTCCCCAGACATAGACGTTGCGACCCCGGTTCGAGAATGATGTGGCTCAGGCCTCGAAACCTGCGAAGATGACTGATGTCGCAGAGGCTCGGATGCCTGGACATGACTTCGGGATTGCGGAGGAGATCGAGATGGGGAGCGATGCCTACGATCTCTGTCTGATCGTTCCTGGCTGGAGTTACCACGGCGATGATCCTTTGCATAATACACCTGGCCATATTGCCTCCGGTCACGATCACGATCGGGGCCTCCACGACGAGATTCATAATAGGTTGAGGGGTGATGCACTCTCCGGAGTTTGTCCAATGTAGTCTGACGACCAGCCATGTTACCTGGAAAAGAGATACAGTTCAGTTAAGTACCAGGAAAAATCAATAGGGCGAGTGAAGCAGTCATGTAGTGTCATGAGAGTGTATGCAAATGTGCAAAGCCCCCGACCAACCAGAGGTTTCGACTGCACTAGTGGGTAAAAGCCCGCTTATGTCTAACGCTTCCCGGAGCTCAACCAACCCAGACTTGTGATAAAGAGAAACGCATTCCGGGATGGGAACGTCATCCAGTCCTGTGAAAATGTTTCCTGATTGACAAAGAGCGGAGTCAGAAGAAATAATTCCAGGAATCAAGCGAGACACGATTACAGACTTCCGTCTCGCAAATTTAGGAACAACGGCCTTGCCTTTCCGCTTTTTTCCTGCTTGGGGAAAATCAGCCGCTAGCCCGGTGTTAGTAGGCGTCCTCTCATCATCGCCCATTCCTCTTATCGCTACACCGGTCCTCTTCTTTTCCTTCGGAGCCGATTTCACAAACCCTTCAACGACAATACTCTGGTTCGTCTCAATTAAGCCCAGCGTCCTTAAGTTATCATCGGTTAAGACCAAGTCAATGTGCCGCAGGTCACTCGGAACCTCTTGTAGACTTCGGATGACGTTTCTGTATCGACCACCGTCTGGCCTTGATATGATAGCTGCAAGAAAAAACACCTGATGTCAGTTCAAGTGTTGGCAATGACCATTAAAGAAGGCTAACACGATTTACGATACTTACGTCTGGACAACCATCGCCTAGCGAATCCTGGGGGGCATCGGAAAAAGAACCATTCATTCTTAAAGTAACTGAGTCTGGTCCAGGCTCCCGTCACAATCTGGCAGTTTCTAACTGCCTCCAGAAAGGTGAACGATGGACTATCACCCCTGCTCTTGAAGTTAAATATATGTCTAATCTTAGCTGGCCTAGGCGGACGAAAAAGGCGGTCCATGAATAAGATGAAAACACTGTTCAGTAACGCGTGTCCGTTGGGGTGAAGTTGTGCGGGAGCGATTCCAATGAACGATAGCATCTCCCTGATATATTGGTTAAACGGGGGGAGAGTTCCAGCTGCACAAGCGTGGCGATAAAAAGCAGTATAGCCCTCGGGTGGATTGTGAGGCCTATCATCAACTCCCGGTAGCAAAACATCATCCGGGGATAAGCTATGCTTCGAACATATCCGACCCAATAATGCTCCAGAAATATTAGATCGGAAGGAATCTATGGGATCCTCGATAAGTAAGGCCTCCGGCAATTCGTCCGGAGCAGGATCTATTACTTCAGGAATGATCTCTGGAATTTCTAGCATCAGAGGAGGCAAGCTTTGTAACTCTTGTTGTTCAGAACCCGAAGACTCCATAACTAACTAACTCACGAAAAAGCAGCGTTAAAAACGAAGAAAGCCCGTATATTCCCCGGTGTGAAGCATATGGATATGCCGTGCAATGCAAATACATAACTAAAACAAATTTTACAAGAGTAAAACGCGGTGTCTGAACGACTAGGCTTCTGAATCACAGAACGAAAACGACCGTCATCACTGACCGTCGCTTTCGCGTCCCTCGGATACTACTGACCAATTCAAGTATGAATTCGTTTAAGTCACGGTGCCATCGACGAGCTCAAAAAGACAGGTCAGGTCAACTTTGATCATGCGAAGGACGAAGCTCGTCGGAATCAAATATGCTAAAAATTTAGTGAGTTCGTTAAAGTTCGATTTAAAAGTGGTCGTAGTTCAGGTATTGGAACGAATCGATGAGGTGGAAGTTCCAGAAGCAAGAACGTTCGAATCGATCGACTCGATTCGACACGAGTCAGATCGGTGAACCTCGAATCAGCGCAGTTCGAACCCATGGAGCCCCACCTGACTTCGAATCCATCAAAGTCGGGCTCCTTCGAATCCATCAAGAGCGGTTCGAATCCACGGAGCCCCACCTGACTTCGAATCCATCGAAATCGTGCTCTTTCGAATCCATCAAGAGCGGTTCGAATCCACGGAGTCCCACCTAGCTTCGAATCCATCGGAGTTGAACTCCTTCGAATCGATGAACGTATCATTGCTTCGAATCGATCAGTAGTGAGCTCCTTCGAATCGATCAGAATGCCACTGTTTCGAACCATCACCGCACGCCTTTTTTGTTGTGTTCTCCTGCAATCATCGGTTCGAAGCTACACATTCGAAACCAACTCAAAGCGCGCACCCCTGATCGATACGGCTCAAAGGTTTGCATTCCTCAGTTCCATAGAGTCGGCCTACTTCGTTCAAACCTCGTCACTCTCCAAAAAGTTCCAGAAGAAGGGGTTGAATCAATACCAAAAAAGATTAATCTATCATTCTCAAAACCGAATCGACCCCTTGATTACCTGATTTAGTTTGATTACAAATGGAAGCTAGAAGGAATTTGGTCGATTCGTGAAAAAGCACGTTTGATTTGGCTCTGGGAAATCGATTCGGAGAAGCAGCTAAAGCAATGGTAAAAGGTAAAAAGTGAAAATGAAGTCAACCTCATGTATTTATACGGATTCCAAGAGGGATTAGTGTCACTTCGACTCCCATCGATTCGAACGACCACTTTCGAATCCATCCCAGTTTCGAATCCATCGGAGTCTTCGAACCCATCACTGATTCGAATCCATCTAAGTTTCGAATCCACTAGAAACTTCGAATCCATCTAAGTTTCGAATCCACGGGAAACTTCGAATCCATCTAAGTTTCGAATCCACGGGAAACTTCGAATCCATCCAAGTTTCGAATCCATCTAAGCTTCGAATCCATCAGGAGTTTCGAATCCTTCTAAGCTTCGAACCCATCAAAAACCACTAATTAACAACACTTTGGCTTAAATCTAAAATCGATTCAGGAGAAAACCGGGACGGAGTTCGGCAGCAAACAAAGACCGACATGACTCATGGACACACGACGTTAATAAGGGCGGAGCTAATGTATGTACACACATAACGAACTAATGTTCGATTTTGAACATTCGCAGGGATCAAATATTTACCCTGTTATAGCAACGACAGCCAACGGTTAGGCACAATCACACAGTAATCAATCATATCAAGGCAAGGTTACGGCAATACGGTATATGAGTCTAGACGAAAAGGGAGCAATAATCTTCAGAATAAAATGGCGACTATTCAAAGCACGTCATGTTCCCACAAGACGTACTTTGGGGGGCAAAATGTTATCCCGCTTTTTGGACAAAAGCCGCGATACCAAAAGGTTGGTCAAAGACAGGAGACAGTTCGCCTCAGAGATTGATCGTACTTCAGTCTGCTATGGATATCGATGAATTCTGTCCGAGTCCGGATTGGGCCACAATTGATAGGGCGTAACAAGAAAGACCATAGAAGCCACCGATTCAAATTTCAAGACAATCCGAGGTCATATGCTCAAGATATGATGGATTCAAGTTAAGAAGGTGCACATTGCTCGGTCCGAACCCATCATGATTCGAACCCATCATGATTCGAACCCATCGCGTTCGAACCCATCGCGTTCGAACCCATCGCGTTCGAACCCATCGTGTTCGAAACCATCCGTTTCGAACCCATCAGCCAACGCCTTCCTTCGAATCCATCAAGCCAATTGGTACTTCGAATCCATCCATCAAACTTTGTATCCATCACCGCCTAAATACACTTCGAATCGATGCAGCTTCGAATCCATCACAAGCTTCGGGTCCATCACAGCTTCGAATCCATGCTGTCCTCGAACCCTACACGTTAAAAACAACTTCGAATCGATCTGGAGCCATCGATTCGAAGCGTCACCGCCCCCTCATACAACAGGTTCGATTCGAACCTATGGGTTCGAACCATATGGATTCGAAACATATGGATTCGAACCTAAGGGTTCGAACCATATGGATTCGAAACATATGGATTCGAATGACCCAGAGGATCGATTCGAACTAACCAGCGTACCGAGATGCCTCATCTCGAATCGATCATAACTCCCAATCTACTGATCCAAATCCCATGAAATTTTTACAGAAGTTTGTCTACATGACGAAGAACGTCCACGCCAAGTTTCATCGCAATTGGACGATTTTTTGATCGATTCGAAGTTCACTTCGAATCGATCCCAAACTGGGCACGCACTTCAAGAACTCGGGCCTGTGGGTCCCCCGTCACGTGCCAAGCAGTCTCTCCATGATTTAGGCGGGATTTTGGCCTTCCACACCTATAAATAGAGCTCCCTGGTCATTCAGAAGGGGGGTCGGAGAATTTGGGGAAGAAGAACAAGTTTAAGCGCTGCCAGGATCACTCCATGCTGTCTCAATTGCTGTCAATTTGGAATTTAAGTCCATTTCCTGCTGTAATTTGCTGAAAAGCACTTGTAATCTTCAAGTATTAAGAAATAAAGTGAAAAAACTTCATAGTGGACGTAGGCGCATAGCCGAACCACTCTAAATCCTTGTCTTCTGCGCAATTTATTTTTCTGTGACTTGGAGTTTTTGTTAGATAGTCCCTATTTCCAATTCAAGTTCTTTATTCACTATCTCTTCAAAAACTTCCGAAGGGTGTTTGCCCATTTTTGGTGCAAACAAATAGGATATTTGTTTATTTGGACATTGATTTTAAAATTTAATTGGGGCTTTGAAATTCTATATTTAATACCTTATAAATAAAAAGTAACATCCAAAAAATTTATCAATTTAAATTAGTAATATATTTAAACCTTTGGAATTTAATTTCAAAATAAATTGAAAAAAAATCTCAAACAAATAAAATGATTGATAAATTATATATGAATAAAATTCCAATTTCTTTCGAGTTTAAAAGTTTTGAAATAATGAATGTTTTAAAAAGTCATTTGAGTTTAAAATTTTATATATATATAATGCACATATGAGTAGTTTTGAATGTAAACATTGAATTTGAATTTAAATTGCATAAGTATGGATATGAGTATATAGATAGACATAAATGGATTTTTATTTCAAGTTTGAATTGAAATTTGAATCTAGATTTAAAATGAATGTTTTAAAGAAGTATTTGGCTTCTAAAATCATTAAGGTGAAATTTATATAATGTAAATATTGGTTAAAACAATTCTTCTTTCAACATTGTATATATATAAATGAATAAGGGGTATGTTTATTTATAAAGTAAATATAATATGAAATCTATTTAAAAAAAATCTTTTGTTTTTGTAAAATTACAAATATTAGACATGCACAAGGGAGATGGAGTAAAGAAATTAACATATATTGAGGCCTCATGATTATTTTTAACAAATGGCATTCAATATAATTGATTGAATAAAATAATAAAATTTAAAAATCACAAAAACTTTTTAGCTTCCCATATTTAATTATTTTATCCTCTCAGTAAATCTGAAAAGAATAGTAAAAAGATTGAGCATTTCAAACTCCAACACCCAAAGAGAAAAAATAGAAAAAATCAGAAAACTGCCAACTTTTTTCTTGGATTCAAAGTAAAGTAAATCTGAAAATCTCCTTAAACATCAAGCTATAGATTTACACTCCATCTCTCAGGTAAAATTTAAAACTTTATAGTTTAGTAAATTTTTAATTTTGAAATCAAGTTTTTAACACAAATTCAAACTGTAGATTTATAAATAGAAAACACAGCTTCAGTTTTTGGCCAGGAAACAGTGCAGTAATTGTCTGGAATAATTTAAGGCAAGTAAATTTCTTTTTAAAAATTGAATTTGAAGTTGTTAATCAGTAATGAAGCAAATATTTAAACAATTATATTAATCAGTTCAGGAGGAAATCAAGTTCAAAGATTAAAATCGATTTCTGGTTTTCAACAGCAGATCTATATTCTCTGTTGCATCAAATTCAAATTGTAAGTAAATCGAATTTTTTTGTTTGTTATTGATGATGTAAGTAAACAGATACAGCAGAAATTAAGAAAAGATTTTATTAACAAGTTGCAGATAAAATTTGTGATCAAAGTAGGAAAATTATCCAGGCTTTCATCTTCAAGTTTTAAAAAATAGTCAGAAGCTTCTGTTCTCTGTCTCTGCTTTTCTGCTTTATCCATACCCAGGTGAGAAAACCTTTAAATCAAAACCTTGGATCTATGAATTGATGTTGTGATGAATGCTTTGTGTTGCTGTGCAAATTGTTTTACTGTTTATGTGTTCGCATGACTGAATGTATGTATACACATACATGTGTTATGCTCTGTTGAAGCTCAAACTTAGGATTCACTAAGAAAAATTTGAACTGCTCTTCATTCAATCAATTTCAGACTTTGATTTACAAATAGAAAATGAAGGTAAGACTGTAATATTATTTTTAAAAATAAACTCAAGTGTTTTTATTAAGGAATTTTATCAAAAATAAGAAATTACAGTTAAAAGTAAATTAAAGTCAGAAAATAAATATTTTAATTTTTAGTTTTAACTTCATGACTAGGTTTGTATCTAAAAATGACGAATTTTAAAAATAAATTTGTGATTTTAAGTTTTGAATTGAAGGGGGATTTTTGGTTTGAACGGAAAACATAAAATGGTCAAGTTCTGGCGAACATCGAAGGATGTTGGATCGGGATTAATGGTGATGGAGGCCTGGGTGTTGTAGATTGGGGGAAAAATAGCAGAAAAATTTCCTGATGATCGATGCGGCATGATTTCGATGAACTAGGGTTTATGTTCCAGTTTTGTTCGAAGGGGGAGACACGACAATTTCGTCGTCACTGTTGCGTCGAGTCACACCGGACCAGGGGGATTTGAAGCGTAGTCGAGTAATGTTGCTATGGTGTGATGGCGTGGGCTCCAGTGAACGAATTCGTCGGCGGCGAGGTGATTTGCTTCGTTTGGTTTTGGTTCCAGTTTCTGGTTTGAGTGACTCGATTTCGTTCTCGAGTTTGATCCATGTTTCTGGGTGGTTGTATGGGTCAGGGTTGTCGACGTTGACTTGCGAGTGGCCTCGGCGATGATCAACGGTGGTCGAAGTGGTCGTGCACGTGCACAGTGCACTTTTGAATTTCATACGTAGTTGTGATCGAGGAAGAAGGTGGGTTTCTCGGGTTCAAGCTTGAGACCTGGTATAATTGGCTCGAGTTATGTTTCGGGTATGATTGAGTGGCTAATACGTTTTAATAAGTTTTAAAGTTAAAATAAAAATCAAAAATAAAGATATAGGAAGTTTACTCGGGGATGGACCCGAGAATCTTAGTGGGTGGCTCGGGGATTTCACTTGTTTTAGTTCAAGTCTGGAAATTAACTTAAAAAAAGTTTTAATTTTTTTAAGGAAAACAAAATCAAGTTTTATTTTGAAAACAATCTTGTTAAAAACAATTCTTTTGTAAATGATTAATATTATACAAGTTTAAATTTGGAGAAAAAGGTTTTTAAATAAAAATTATTTTTATTAACCAAATTTTGAAATTGTTTAATTGATAATTAACTTTTAAAATCTAAGTTAATTTATTTTGTTAATAAAAATCAATTGCTTGATTTAAGCTATTAAAGATAATTATTTAATTAAAAGTAATTAATAAACGATTAAAGTTAATTTATCAAGTGATTAAAAGATAATTACTCAAAGTAATTAAATTGTGATTTATAAGTGAAAATGATTAGGGTAATCACTTATTATAATGAATTAAGAAAAAAATTAATTAAAGGATAATTGAATAATTAAGGTTTAATTATTAAATAATTCAAAAGTTAATTTATTTATTAATTAAAAATAATTAATTATTAATACAAGGTTAATTAATTTATATTTAAGGATTAATTAATTAATGTAATTAATTAATGAAAATTAAATTAACGAAAGCAATTAAAGGCAATTAATTGCTTGAAGATACTTACTTAATTAAAAGTAATTAATTGATGATTAAAGGTGTAATCAAGTAATTAACATTGATTTAAGATTAAGGATAGCCACTTATTGTAACTAATTAAGGATTATTTATTTAATGATAATTAATTAATCAAGGGTTAATTAATTAATGTAATTAATTAAGAATGATTTTAAAGAATAATTAATTTTTAATAAAAGGTTAATTAATACATGATTAAAGAATAATTAATCAAAATGATTTGAAATTCATTAATATTAATTAACCAGGATTAGTAAATCATTCATGGGTAATTTAATCTGATTCGAATTAATCAGACAATTAACCGATCTTACTTATGAATGTTTGGACGCTATTGGACAATTGAATTTTTTGTTATCCCTGATATGTGATGCTCTGTTTTGATTTGAGCTATGTTTAATGTAATTTATTACTATGATATATATCTATGATATGTGAATGAAAGATAAGCGTTATAGTTTATACCGCTTATCAAATATTATTGTTGTATTTAATATGTACTGATTGATGGTGTTGCACTTCTATTGTGTAAACCCCTGGACCGCACTTATATACACACAAATATGGATTGCACGTGGAAATGGGTTGAGTCACAGATTTTTGAAATAGTTTTAAAATTAAATTTTGAATCCAAATAGTTTTGGAAATGGATTAAAGTAAAAAGTTTTTGAAAAGGAATTTCAAATATAAAATTTATTTTTGAATAACTTGATTAAGTCTTAAAGTTTAAATAATTTGATTTAAATTTACATTCAAAATTTAAAATTGAAATCTTTGTTTGGAAACTAGGGATTAGAGATGTTAGACAAGTTATATACGGGTTAAATCATTTTAAAGGTATTGATTTGGGAATTTGAATTTAACTCAAGGGCTTTAACTCGTACAAATATAATTGGATTTTTCCAAAACGGAAACTATTTGTTTTCAAATAATAAAGGCTTTCATATAAGAAAAGAAATTTCCAATCTGTGTTAAAGGGATTTCAAGTTTGAAATGAAAATGATTTTCCAACTTATGGAAATGGGTTTGAAAGCTAGAAGTTAAATCTTTAATTTAAAGATTGGATGAGTTAATCCTAATTGAAATGGAAATTGTTTTGCAAATCTATGAATAGATCATTGTGAAACTAGATGAACTTTGTGAAACGAATCTTTTTGTTAAAAGATTTGAAATGGTAATTTGTTTAACCATTTGAAGAAAGGTTTTGGGTTTTAAAAGTTGTGACTTAACTAAAATCCCTTATCCATATGTTTTTAAGTATTGCACTCATTATTCGGTTTAGCCGGGAGAGGACCTCGTGTCATATAACCCCTCCCGAATAATGATATGACGTTATGGATTGCATTTGAAGACTTGTGGTGAAGACCGGGTATTTGCGAGAATGATCGAATAAACTATCGATTGTCTCTGCACCGAGTGCCTACGGTATAGAGATTCCCTAAGTGATGGGAAGTCCAATCGGGATTGTGGATACCTGGATTGCAAGGGCTTCTTCGGAAGTGTCTTCGGTTCTGTTCGAACTCGAAACAGACTTGTATGATCATATGTCTGACATTACATTTTGAGATATAGAACTGATCTCTATCAAATACATTTCTACTTGGTGGCGGTGAATTTATTCTCTTAGCTTAACACCCTTCTCTGAGACGTACGAGCTCAGAGGTTATGTAGTTGATAGTTATCAGTGATGTAGTCCTAATTTGATAGTGTGGCGTGCTGAGTGCTGCTGTGTATCATGTGTTGATCAAATCATGGCTTTTGTATAAAGCGTAGCTTTGTGGATGAGACTGCATCAGGACCTCACACCCCGGAAATGGTCGAAACAGGAAAGATGCGGCAAGGTTATGAGGGTCGCTCCCTTTAAGGTGTGTCATTCCCTTCTGGAAAAGAGTGGTATCATGGTTTGGAGCCCAGATACTTAACCCATGTTGTCACTGCAAATCTTTTCCTTTGTGATTGCTTTGTGGTTGAGAGGCGCCTCGGATAAAGCTCCAAAGGACCGGGAGATGGCATGCTCGAGTAGTAGTTACCTTGTTACAGAGGTAACCCGACATTGTGTTGGCAGAGAGCCGGGTAGGTTCTCGGGACGTCCCTCCAGAGGCATGCCCATGTGGCATAAGAAGTTCCTTACCCTGACCATTTGTTGGAAATCGAATCATTCAATACGTGCCTTGTACGGTTTTAGTTGTAGAACCTGCCATTTAACATGGCAGCTATAGTATGCATAGTATCGTGGTACCTATTTTGGCTAAGATTAATATTATATTTTCGAATGTTTTCACACTATGCACTAGTAGTAATATCAAAGAATTTTTCTCGTAAGCATATTTGACTATCATAAGGGGAAATCTCCCCCAAGTGTGCGATTGCATTGTGTGTGTGTCGGGAGGCCTTATGGTAGTTTCATTCTCCAAAAAGCATTGCTGATTTATTTTAAAATTTTTGTTGTTTGTTTTAAAAGATAAATTGTTTTTGTTTGCTCATACCAGTCCCACAACTGACCTAAAGTTTATTGTTCCCTTCCTAAACTCTGGGTGCCCACAATTTTCCCACACTGGCGGTCTAGAGTTGGGTTTTTCAGATAGTCAGGTTTAGTAGATTATCTAGAGCTAGTTCAGTCTTTGGATATGGACTGCACTTCCTTATCTTTGTGAAACATCGTTATTGGGAGTTCGAGCTATTTCTGGATTGGTGCCTTGGAGATGGAGATTACCGATACTGGAGTTCTCTCTTTAAGACCATATTGGAGATATTGTTCCGCTACTGGTGTTATCTTTTCTTTCCATTGCAATTGTCTTGTATCATATCTCTGATGTATATTGATATTCATTGTATCTGGATATTGTATCAATGTTGTATATTGATATATTCTTTTTCTTCCTTTGTGTTGTACTTAATATGTTATAAGCTCCGATGAACCAGATTCGACGTTTGGATCTGTGGCATTTGAATACGAGTGTCGTATTCGGTGCCGATTTTCGAAGGTCGGGTCAGGGTCGTTTCACATAATATAAAAACTAACTTACGGTTAGGAAGTTATAGATAATTTAAGTTTAGATAACTACTGTCTAGTATTAGTATGTAATTACTTTAGCCCATTAGTTAGCCCATTAGTCTAATTAGAGATTGCTATAAATAGGGGCTATAGAAGTCAAATTAAAACTTTTCCCACTCATTCCAAATTAGGTCTAAACCCTAATTAGGTCTAAACCATTAATTAACGATTTGATCGTCAATTATAAGATAGAGATTATTGATTTTCTTGAATTAGAGTGTTTTCTTTGCTATTTGGATTAGATCTATAGGCGAATTGATAAAATTTGGTAATTGTGAGTGGTTTATGGCTTCCCACTTTCCTATGCATCTTTATATGGTAAAATTATAGGTTTTAACATGGTTTTTGATACAAAAATCTTTTTCTAACTTTAAATCACAAGTTAACATATGTTAGGTCCCAATTAGTGACATAGTGATTCATATTATTATACACATATGTTAATTGATTTTGTAGAATTGGATTAGAAATTATTTAATTGCTATAATTCCATGTATTGTCTATGTGATTGGATGTGAATGTATGTTATTCTATATTTTTATGTTGTGCATTGATGTTGTTTGTTGGTGTTTTGGAGGCATAGGAAGATAGGTTAGAGAATTGAAAAAATCAAAGGCAAAATTGGGTGAAACTCAAAGGAGGTACCTAGAGCATACTGGAAGCTTACATGATAAGTCGTGTCTCAATTGGAGTCAAAGTGAAAAGTCGACACCGAGTCATAGGGATAAGTCGGTGACGAATCATAGGGATGAAGGTTATGATTCGGTCTCTTGCATGGATTGATAGAGCTTAGTCCAAGGGGTTGTTCTATAGCAAGGAAATTTTGGCTAAGTGTTGGATTGGGGGCCGAGTTATCTCTAGAACTTAGAAGTTGAACTTTGGATTGGGGCCAAATTATAAAGAAGCAATGAGTCGGTATCTAAAGCACTTGAATAAGAGTGCTTGATGCATGGGAGGAAACTTAGCTGCTGGGAGGCTAAGTAGATGAGTCGGTACTAACTCAATAGGGATGAGTATGCACCGAGTTATCGTGGGATAGGGTATGGAGTTGGAACTTCTAGGGTTGATGTAGAGGTTTTGTATGTCATAGTGTAGGTGGTGGATAGTTTGTATTAGGTTGAATGATGATATAATAGCATGATGAAAAGCTAGGATCTTCGGATGTTGGCTTGTGTTGGGAGTAGGTTTCGAATATGGTGGCTCATAAAGGAGTAAGCAATAGGATTAAAGAATATGGATGGGTTCCTCGTGGATAATGGAAACTGGATTGAGCAAGAAGGGCTTGGTATCCAAATGGAGCATAGGTGGGCTCAGAAGTATGGGCTAAGGAATCATTGATGCTCGAAGTGTTTTCTGTTGTACTCAAAGCAGGGGTATTATAAGTGGGAATGCCCATGGATTGGTAGTGAGGATCCACATACCCAAGACTTATGGCTTTTGGTCTGCTAATCAGCTTTTGGCTACGTGACACGCATCAAGCTTTGGGCTACGAGAAACGAGAGTACAACGGAGAACCGAGATTTTTATTAGTCTCTGGTGGTAAGGAGGCAATATGAGTTATCATATATTCAGATAATATGGTGTGGTATTTAGGATTGTTTGATGCATGTTATGGTTGATGTGGTTGCTTTCTTTAGCAGACTATCACTTGGAGATATCACGGGGAGGTGGTTTTAGAGATAGGAATACCTGGAGTGCGGATGCCCTTATGCTTGGTTTTAGTTTACTTTATGATAGCGTAACTCTTTGGTTGTAGGGACAGATCGGGTATGGTTCGTGTACTCTTCTTTCTTACCATACTTGCCTATATAGTATTTTGAGATCCATTAACCGCTCACACTTGACTTTTGTCTGACCCAAGCTTTTATGTTTTGCTTCTTATTATCTTAGGCACTCTTAAATTAGTTGACTAGATAACAGATCGTCATAACACAGTAGCTGTTCGGAGGACGAGTTGGATGTAGATATCTTGTATTATATACTTATATGGATTTTGTACTTATTACGCTATGCAGCACCAAGGAGCCTTAACATTGATTGCTTATTACTTGTATTTGAGACAGTTGTTGTGTTTCACTTCCGTTGTATAAACTCTACTGCATTTGATGTATAACCTTGTGGATATGTTACTCTGTTGATGATTTGTTCACATTGTTACCACTGTCTCTTCTATTATATATGTGATATTAGATTTTTCCCATGCGCTGTGATATATGATAGGTTATATGATGAGTTTGTTATTTCAACCCTGATGATTGTCCTATATCGGCCGACCATGATGGCAATACATTATTTAGTTATATTTGTGCCGATGGTATAGGGCAATCGTCACAAAAGTCTTATCCCTTGAGTGGGAAGAGGGTGAAAAAATAAGTATAATAATATATAGTGCGGTTCGAAGATAATAAATTCAACCATTTTAGCCATAATTCAAATCACAATCCTTGTGAAATATTTGTGTTAGAACAGTTTTTCCCTAACTCATTATAAATAAGATCAAGATACTTGCATCCATGCATTGCAGCGAGGTCTATTAATGAAGAAGAAGCATTGCTTGACAGGTGTATACACTGACGCTAAAGAATTTTCAGCACAGGTCGGATACTCTTAGGTGATATAACCCTACGCCAATACCGCATCCATTTTTCATGCATATCCCTTTAGCCATTTTAATTTAAACTTTATAATATAATATGTGTTTTAATTTTTATATGGAGCATGTATATAACTTGTCCACTATACTTACTTCTAAGCTAGCAATCTTTACGGCATTTTGGTTTATGTTATTCTAGCCAACACAAGCATAAAACTGAAAAACATGAGTCGATAGATTATGAGTACCAAATGGTAGATTCAGAGATAGATTTGGATATGCAGTAGTCAAAAATAGAACTTTAAATTATGCTTGATTATAAAAATAAAAATCATAACGTCATTATTCAGTCAAGTACAAAATGCAATATCCCTAATCATTTATGTAGTCAATATAAATAATTTTGAAAATCACATAAGAAAGATCAATCGATTGTGATATGGTTTCAACAGTAATTTCTTTGTAAATACCTCAAAAATATATTATGTTTTATAATTTACCCATTAATATGCAATATGAACTGGTTTTAGATCTATTTCTATAAAGAGGGGTATATGTTCTAAGGATGTATACATATATATTGAAAACAAAGACTCATCTCAAACGATTTCATCACAAAGCTCAAAATTTTAAAAATTCCTCTTCAACAATCATCTCAGGTTTTGAAAATAAAATCTCAAGAAGTTCATCACAAAGTTTAAAAACATTCATTTCACAGAATCATTTTCAAAAAGTGATGTCGAACAAAACAAATCTTCTCAAGAAGTTTCAACATTTTCAAGAAATTCCATATTTAAGGCTTTACCATCAAAAGAAACTTTTCTTAAAAAACCACGTCAAAGATATAACTAAAGTGTATCATTTAAAAATATTCACACCATGAATAAATATGGAGAGCAGACAAAAAAAATCTAGGAAAGCAAAACTTACTTTTGGTTTTTGTTTTCATTTTTATTTTTCAAAGACAAAAAATTCTAAGAAGAAAAAACAAAACATGTTTTCGGATTTTTGAAAACCAACTAACAGTAGAAAAAAATGCAAACTCTCCACATGTGCATGAAAAATTATGTGCAATATTAATCAATCCGTGAGACATATGAGCTATCAAAAATATCATAATAGAGGAATCATAATGGTTATAAGTCATACCAGATATTCTGAAAAGAAAGAACAAATTAACCTACCATGATACCACTTGTTAACTGGTTTGCCCATGGTGGCAGAAAGTGGTATCTCAAACACTGGTTTTATGTCCATTTTCTTGAACCCTCATGGTGAAGTCAAGCATGAAAAATAAGCATCATCAAACAAGCATTTTGCGTACTTCACAATGTTAATTGATTTGGCTCCTATTTGAATTTCTCATCTATGTCAAAAATGAAGCACAAAAACAAACCAAAAGAAAACTCGAGCATATGTTTTGTTAGTCATCATTCAATGTAAATAAAAATAGCATTATCTTATGTAGAAGTAAATCATGCATATATGTAAAAAAAAGTACCATTAAATATCGACCATCATTGTTTTGAAAAAAAAAATCAATCTGTTTTTTAATCATTATTTGAATTTTTTAAATCCATAACTTGATTGAGCATAACATGAAAGTTTCAGACATTAAAATATTATATTCAATAGAACTGGTTTAAGTTAAAATGATAAACAGATCAAAATTTGTGTTCAAAATACTGCAGCTTTTTTCAATAACTCAAAAACACTTTTCAAGCAACTATGCTTACTTGATTTCCTTTTTTCAAGGTTCTATGAACTGAATCAGAAAAAACAAAAAACGTGAAAGTTGTAATGTTATCTATTAGCTTTAGATAACGTCAACAATTTCAAAGTTCCAAGTTATACTATTCAGGTAATGGTCAATTTATACAGCTGTGTTGGGATGTTCTAAAACATGTTTCAAAGAATGTATTGAATTGTTTGCAATTTTTCGGTGGCTTAAGTCCAAAATAAATAGAAAATCAAAATAAAGAAATTATAGAAAATTTTTGTCTATTTTCTAGAATATATTGAATTTTGAAAATCGGAATTTCAAAAATTAAGATATGACAATTTTACTACAGCAATGTCGGACAAACAGAACTCAAAACAAGAAGCGAACATCGAAAAGTTGAGTTTAGAAATCATACCTTTGCTTATCTTTGAAGTTGCTTTTGTATTCACCATTTTTATCCAAAGTGTAGATTTCCACTTCATTTTTTTCTAGACTAAGGGACATTACAATAATCGCTCATCAAATGTGTAGAATAATCCGAAATATACTTTCATCATAGTTGCTCCTTAGTCTATCTCCATACCTATATGTTAGAAGAGGAAGTGAGTGGTCTAGAAGAAGACATAAAACCACTTTTGTTTATAATAGAAATCTTTGGCACGCAAATTTGTTTATATGGAAAACCATTAATATTAACGATCGTACACTTAGGAATCCTTATTTGTTCAACACATTTACTTAAGTGGAAATTAGGTTGAAGGGCTTCTATTTGCAAGGTAATAAGTTTTAAGGACAACATTTCTGAATAATTAGTTTTAAGGACAATTTACAACATAATGATAAATTCATTTATCTTTTTAAGTTATACAGAAAAATGATAAATTCTTTTATTTTTATTTCTGTATGAATGAAAATGATAAATTCTTTTATCTTTTTCCTGTAAAATGTCCTTAAAACTAATTTTTCAGAAGTAGTGTCCTTAAAACTTATTACCCTGCACAAATAAGCCCTTGAAGTGAAAATCCTCTTTATTTAATGTTTCTATTTTGACAGTTATTATAACTATGTCTAATATTGCCACACTTTACATATTTAGGAAATACACTTTTCCCTTAGCAGTGTTACTAGTGGTTTGTTTATAAAATAACACTTTTTCAAATCCAAGTCATTTCTATTATTTATAAAGAGTTGATTTTTTAATACCGTATTAAAAGATTTTTGTCCAGTGGAAAATTTTCTAATAATCTGACTCAAGTTCATTAACTTTGGATTTTAAAATATTATTCTCATTTATTAGCTTAGAATAACAAAAATTGCATTTTCTTTCTTTTAGAATCATTCTTCTTTGAGATCGTATTTTCATTTTCAAGCTCTTTTATTTTTCGTCTTAGCTTCAATCGTCTCAATTTCAAAAAGTTGGTGTTTTTCAAATTCGTTTTTTTCGAAATCCTTGATTTTTTCAATTTCAATTTCCCAGTCTTGATTTATTCGAATAATCATAGTTTTTCAATTTTTAAAAACATGTTTTCATTATCAAGAGTTTTAAAGTTTCTTTTAATATCATTAGTTCATTTTGAAAGTACACACATTTATCTCATTTAGGATTTCTGACCTTTTTAATCTTTTCAATTTCATTAAGCCCATCTAGAATCTCTGTTTTTACCAAAAAATCCTTTTCAAACATTTCACACTTTTCACATTTAGAATTTCCAGAGATCTTAAAATTCTCTAAACTCTTTTTCTAAGTTTTCATTTTTCAAACGCATTTAGGATTTTTCACTTTTTAGCATATTATTTTTTAGTTCAAGTTCATTAGCAGTTTTAGCCAATTATGGCATAAAAGGACAAAATCTTTAAATGAAAAATCAGCTACTCATTATCTATTGCGTCACCGTCATTGCCATCTTCACAGACATTGTCCCATTCGTCTTTAGTGAATCCTGTCAAGAATAGTTCAGCTATTGAATTAGCGATGGGGTATTTCCCGCTACCATTGACATTTCCACCATATTTTTCTTTAAGAGTGCTCTAAATTTCCTGTGCAGTCAAATAATGGGGGATGTGGCTAAATTCAGTTCCATTAATAAAAGAGATAAGAGTATTTATAACTTTAGCATTAAATGAAATATTATTCTTACTATCATATCATAGCCATTTTGAATAATGTCTCATATTTTGTAAATAATAGAGTTTAAATAAAATTTCATTTTAAAATTCCAATTTAAAAATCTATTTCATTAAAAATAGGTGGACTAACACTAGATTGACATCCACTAAAACTACAACAGCCAGGATAAGACATGATATCAGGTTTTTTTATAATCTGCTTTGATACCGCTTATTAGGATCATGCAACATACCCTAGAGAGGGGATGAATAGGATATTTAGATTGTTTGCAAATAAATAGATAAATAATGCAGAAACGTAAATGCAAAAAGTAAATAACACACAAATATACCCAACTTTGGCTATCAACCCGTTAGTTCCTACTGCTACCTCCGAAGTTACTAGTAGGATTATATATACTCGATGCTTACAACACTTGTAAACTCGCACTCCCTGCTAATTGAATATATTAACCATATGCCTAGTAAGCCTGCTTGGACTTAATACGCTATGACCAAAATCCTGAACTACAACACATAGTCAATCCTAGCAAAATCTAGAGTTTGATTAAAAAAAAATACATAAACAAATAAAAACGCCCCACAAATATAAATCATAGTACAATGTGAAAATAGGAATGAACGAGGGCATAAAGGAAAATTCTCCCTTTAATGTTGAATTTGGTTGTTCTTCATCGAATCACCGGAGTATCCACTTTAAACATAAAATTGTTGCTCCAATAATTATTCCTACTCTTTTTCCAAAAAATAAAATCGCACTCCAAAAAAGTTCCTTTGCCAAAAAAAAGGCCTGTGCCGCCCAGAGTGACTTCGTCGTCGCCTAGAGATTCTTCAACGTCGTGATGTCGCCGCTGAACTGTTCAAGCTGAGATTTGGAAGTTGAATCACTGTGTCGTTGACGATAATCTGATTGAACTCGGGTCTTCAAGTTGTTGTGGTCAATTTGTGGCTATTATTGGATGCTAAATTAGCTTAAGTAGTTTGCTATTTCTGTGCCTTGGAAGTTATACTACCATTAAAGATGAAGGAGCTCATGGCTATTTCTCATGCCTTTAGATTGGATGCAGTTAGAGATGATGATAGTGTAGCTCTCGTGTAATGTCGGGTATAAGAGGTGTTGTCTGAAGTGACCCACGACTTGTGGCTTAGACGAATTTTAATCCAAAGAACGTACAACCGAGTTGCTTCCCGTTAAAGTAGTCGAATCCAAATCTGAATGTTCAATGTTGATTTGTTGTAGACAATGATCAGAATTTGTATGTATGCTTGCAGAGATATGGAACTCGAATATGACTTTCTAAGGAAGTTATGTGATCAACAGAGGTGTAGTTGTATGTTGTATATTTGTAGAGATTGTCACTGATGATCAGATTAGGGTAATGATCATATGTAGACTTCTAGTGAACAAATTTTATGATCAGTTCATTGAAGTAGTTTTGGATCCCATAATTTTTCCCTTGATGTGGCATGAACGTATATAAGCTCACGGAGGGGATATGCAGCGGCGTAGCCAGGGCATAATACTGGAGTGGGCACAAAGTGATATGTGATTCAGGGACAACGACCGTTTAGACCTTTTTTTTATGTCACTGATATTTAACAAAATTTGCACAAGAAACTTATATGATTTAAATTAAGACAAATAATAACTTTAACATAATAGACTTCAGATTCATTACAAAAACGATCAATAATTGATCTTCCAAAAGAAAATTAATCATAACATACATATCTTAAATTTGTTCCCTACGAGTTCTCATATTTTGAAAACGATCCATAATTGCATTATTGTCAATGATATCAAAGACATCTCTTTCAATATAAGTGATACAACTATCATTTAGCCATTCATCCCCCATTCGATTTCGAAGATCCGTTTTCACTATATTCATAGCTGAAAAAGTCCTTTCAACTGTAGCGGTTGAAACCGATATAATTAAGGATAACATGATGAGTTTATAAACTAATTTATAGACAATATGCTTTCCCGTCAAGACCATCTTCTTAGCTAAGTCACTAATGCTTTTCACTTCTTTAAATTCAGTATTAGATGTCATATCCATCACATAAATCTCTAATTGATTGCAAAGATCCATACGTTCCGCTTCGGAAAAATCATTTGGATAAAGTTCAGATAGACGAACTAGTTTCATGACATCAAAAGAAGAAAATAAATCATTAGGATTCAAAGAAGCCATGCATAGAAGCAATTCTGTGTTAACCTCATCAAAACGATTATTAAGCTCGACAAGTTGTTTATCCAAACAAACGTAGAACAAATCAATTTGATAATGATGGAAGTTTGTTAACTTTGGCCCTCGTCTTGATCTACCTAAAGAAGATAATTATCCTCCATATTTAGAATAAGAATATTTTGCTTCGTGCAAAAAGAACTTACTTCAACAAATAGGTTATCCCATCCATCATTTCTTATTTCTTGTAGTCGTTCCTTAGATAATTTAACCAAAGTTATAGCATTGACGATATCTTGATCTTTTCGTTGAAGTGCTTCTGAAAGATCATTGGTGATTCCAAGTACATTTTTCATCAAATATAATGTGAATACGAAATCAAAATTTTGCATCACTTTTATCAAATTTAAAGATTCTCCTTTTTTATCTCCAGAGACATCTTTCACCAAATCTGTAAGAACATCTATTACAGAAGAGAACATAACAATTAAATTAATTAAGGTTCCATAATATGAACCCCAACGCGTGTCTCCCGGTCGTTTCAAACTTCTCTCTTGATTCAATCCTCGGCCACTACATAATTCTCCACTCTGTAATTGATTGAATACCCTTTCTGCTTCTTTTTCTCGTAGGATATCTCGACGCTTACATGACGCTCCAGCAAGATTCACAAAATTGTTAACTAAGTAAAAGAATTCAGCAATGTGGTTTATATCTTTCGCGACACGAACAAGTGCTAACTGAAGTTGGTGTGCAAAACAATGCACATAAAATGCAGAATCGTTTTCTCTCAATATAAGTGTTTTGAGGCCATTGAACATTCCTTGCATATTACTTGACCCATCGTAGCCCTGACCACGCAACTTTGTAAAGCTCAATTTGTGTTTGGAAAAAAAGGCTTCAAGTGATGTTCTAAGTGAAATTGCAGTTGTATTGGGAACATGTATCATGCCCATAAATCGTTCGATGGCACAACCATTTTTATCGACAAATCGTATAACTATAGACATTTGCTCTTTAATTGAGTTATCACGTGCTTCATCAATTAAAATTGCAAATAGGCCACCATCAAGTTGCTTCAAGATAGCAGTGACAACTTCAATAGCAATTGAGTTTACAACATCCTTTTGTATATCGGGTGATGTCATTTTGGAATTTTGTGGAGCATTTTCCAAAACAACGGCATTAATAGATGAGTTTTGATTTGCAAGCCATTGTAGAAGTTCTAAAAAATTTCCCTTATTCATGGAGTTTGTAGATTCATCGTGACCACGAAAAGCTAGTCCTTGACGCAAAAGATATCGAATGCAATCTATGGTAGCATTTAGTCGAACTCGATAGTCAATTCGGCATTGTTCTGTTTGCCTTACAATTAGTGGTTCAATGTGTCTGGCTTGAATCATTAAATTTTCAGCTTTCATACAAGCGGTATTATGCGCTTCTGATTGAGCGTGTTCTTAGAATCTTCTGCAATTTTTCCAATTTCTGTACCCATCCGTTATAAAAACCTCACTCATATTTCTGTTCACTGACTCTGGACGAAATAGATAATACTTCAAACAAAAAACTGAATCTTCTTTTACACTATATTCTAACTCACTCCCAAATTGACTAAACCAATTTGGATTAAAGCGACAGGCTTTTTCTCCAATGATAGTTTGTGGAAATACTAATAAAGAAGGTTGACATGGACCTTTCTGTAAGTAAGCTCTTCGAACTATATCTTGATCATTTGGGTCAAAGTCTGAAATTCGGTTTCGTAAGCTTGGATCAGAAGGAAGATTTAACAAATCAACATGAACGCGATTTCAAATCACTGTTTTTGGAATAGCTTCATTTTGAATATCATTATCTACAATGTTGGAAGAAGATCCCACATTGTCCGAAATAGTATCATGAGCTCGTTTATAATATTTATGCAAATCTGAAAAGAGGATTAACAATAATTAAATATATAACGATTACAAAATAGTCTAAAGTACATTCAATTTTTTTCAACCTTTGATTTGCACAAGTATTTCTCATGCATTTTGTTGTTGAAGAATACTTTGATGGTTTTTTTTTTCATCAACAAATGTGTTAGCAATGGTTCACCGTTAAATCAATTATGAAATCAACTCCTTTCAGCAAGAAATGTGTCCAAATTAATCAAATTAAACTATATAGCTTAATCCCTAAAATATGCACATCACAAGAAATAAAAGAAAAACCAAAATAAGATTACCCATTTTGCAAAATTTCAGATCTAGGGTTTTGCTTTCACAAAATCTATCTTGGCTGAAGTTGACGTTCTTAGCTGATGGATCTGTGCTTGATGAAGCTTGGAGGAGCAGGCGCTCTTTTTTTCGTTCTTCTTTTATTTTATTTTTTCCGTTCCTTCTTTTATTTTCCCCCCTTTCTTCTTTCTTCGTTTGTTGCTGCAGGCTGCAGCAAAGCAGGGGAGCCGTGAGCTTACGCATCGGCATCTTGCTTTAATTTTTTTTTTTAAAAATACCGGGGTAGGCACGTGCCTACCCCATATACATGTGGGCTCCACCCCTGGGGATATGTATGTATGGAATCATATGTGAGAAACGATATTGTGGAGGATATGGATATGTGAGATAGTTTAGTTTTCCATGTATAAAATAAAATATGTATATGAGGAAAATAAGCTGCGTTGTATCTTCCACAATATAACGTCTAATTGTATATACAATTCTTTGCTTCTAATCTCCATTTATTTCCCTTTTCTCTATATATGAAACGTTTTATTGCACTGGAAGGAAACTTTTCCACAACCAATATTTTATAAAAAAAACTTGTAAGTACATAACTCTAGACAACTACATTAGATATAACATATATTTATTATTATTATAAAAAGGAAATTTGTCGCAATATTTGATAATATTTCCTTTTTGATACTAATAATAAATATATATTATTTTACAAATAAAAATAGATGTGTTTGAAATGTAATACGTGTAAAACGGGCATATGAGATATAGTGGATGATAATTTAACTATAAACAAAATTATGATATTATGGTTTTTAAATTATAACACAATCTGAAAAGAAAATCAAATATAAACATATATTTGTTATCATCAAACAAGACGTATATTCCATAAGTCATGTTGCCCCATATCATACCTTTCAAGCATTCTTCCTCTAGTAGACTAAGAAAGTGCCTTAACAATTGGATATGCAATATCATCTTTAGTATTTACTTGTACGACAAGTACTTTTTTGTATTCTTTTATCACATGGTACTTACATGCATCTGTATTTCTAAAAGCTCTTTGGTTCCTTTTGCAATCCAACTGCATAATTTAATTATAATGGTCAAGTATTAGATCTTCTTAGTTGGAATTTCTTTACCTCTTTAATCAATTTATGAAAAACATACAACTTCCTTTGCTACAGCATTCAAGATAATGTACTCAACCATCATAGTTCAATATGCTACAACTTCTTGTTATAAACCTTTCCAAACAATGGCCCTCTGTTGGGGTTAAATTCAAACTTTGAGATATACTTACTTTTACTGATGTCACTGTGATAACATAAGTGTTAATATCCCTTCATATGGAATGCGTTATTTCCTATAGAAACAAACCTCTAGTATTTCATAAACACCTAAGATTATCCATCTAGCCATCTTATGATTTTCATCTGGATTTGATATGCACTAAGTGCATGAGCAATATGGGTTCTAGTACAACATAGTGTTAATGGATCCTATTTCCTATGCGTAAGGTATCCACCTTATATGCTCTCACTGTCCTCATTCCAAATGTGAAGACCTTTCCATAAAGGACAAATCCAAGTCACATGGGCACATTTCCATTCTTGGAATTTCATACTAAAAATTTTAGTATGGTATTTTTACTTAGATTGGGACGTTCCCAACACCCTACTCAATCCATAATTATGAATATTTATACAGGATACCCCAGTTAAACTCTAGACTGATAAATTTTGCATACGCCATTTTTTTGATCAAATGTGGCATGGTATCATCATTACCAGTTAATATAAAGTTGATTGCGTAAATTTTTATTCGAAATGTCATTGTATCTTCTCTATTCCTATCATATAGGCACACACTTCCTTAGTGTTTTGACTTTAGCAAAACTACTTGATTGCCTTTTCAAAAAAACTCGTTCCAACTTTAGATGCTGGTTTATGTTCACAAGAAGATCTTACAAGTCCATAAAATTTATGATCACTCCCACTTAATTCGAAAAATAATCTCTTACACATCATAATTTGGATAGTCGACTTCAATATCCATATGATATGTCTCATACTCACGGTGTGTGACAATTGTAGGTAGAATCCAAATAGACTTAGGTTTAGAGATCGACGTAAAGGTTCAAACTCTTCCATCTACATCAATCTTCTTAAATAAAGATTCCAGTGTATCATTCCATTCGAGTACATTCCAAAGTTCAAACATTCCTAGTGTACATGTAATCTTTGGATTTCATGACATCTGCCAGTAATGTAGAGCTTACACCTTCCATGGCCTATTGGTAATTTAGGGATTGTCACCATAAATGATACAATCCTCTTTCTAATAAGAAACTGTAGTTTATCGCCAATGCATAAGATTTTCAATCATACCTTTCTAATACATGTTTTTTGGGTACTTCGGAATTGGTATCATCAACATTATAAGTTTGCATATAAGAATCTTAGTTCTTATCCAAGTTTTTCATGCTACTACTAAGTTTTATAGGATCGATTTCACCCTAGAGGGGGGTGAATATGGTACACTAATAATTTTATAAAAACTAATATGGAAATATATAAAATAATTGTAGCATAGATAATAGCAGAATAATAAAAGCAGAAATAGAACAATACAGATTTACCCAGCTTCGGCAAAACCCTGCATATGTGCTGCCCCCAAGGTTTTTACTAGAAATTAAGTAGTCAGACGCTTATACACGTAAACTTGCGACACCCGCTATCGACTAACCTAACTCTATGATCAAGACCCTGCCACAACACAACCACTGAGTTGCGAATTCTCGAACTATACCATTGTAGTTCGTCCCCTAGTCACATGACTAGAATTTCATAAAAGTTTGAAAATAAATTACAAAATAGAAAAACACTAAACCAGAAACCCTAATTTTAAATATTAAGGACAATTGAAATTATAAGGGCCGGCCCATAAAAAAACAGTACAGTGATAAAAGAAGACCTCTTTTTTTATATTATCGCCGCTTTCTCGTTCGTTCAATTCCTTCATTCGTTCCTCTTCGAGAACTTAGGGCATCTGGAAACTGAATCTGGCAATTCCAGTTGATCGATTGAATACATATTTTTACGTTGATTGCTTTGTCGATCGATCGTCTTAATTTGACTTCACTGGTCTGCTTCAATTCGTCGAGTTCGATTTGAATAATTCTGGTATGTGATTTCCTTTGTTACCATCATTGATATGCTTGAACTCGATGGTTTTAATTGCCAATGATGTTGATGGCATTATAGGGAATAGAACCCTAAATTATCATTCATTTGAATTCGTCTGATATTTTAGCTTGGCCGTTCGATTTTACTTGAATAAGTGTGATTTGTTTAAACTGGTTTAATTCGTATATTTCTTTGCTTGATTATCACGGCTTGCTTTTGCTTTGGATTTGGTTTCGTTCTTTTCTCTGTTGACATCTGTAATTTCGGTACTTCGAATTTTTGAGAAAATTGGCTTTCTTTTAATTTCTTTTATGACTTGTTCGATTCTTGCTATCACCTTGGCCACCACGGCTTTGACTTTGTTATTTAAAATCCAACAAGTTCAGATTGAAATTCCTACGACATTGACTTTGTTCATTAAAGTATGTTGACATGGTCTTTGCATTGAGTTGATTTGGTCGCACTTCATTTCTATTACACTTAATTCAAGTTGTTACCACGCTTGCTACACACGACATCACTTAGTTTATATTGTCAGTTGTTTTTGATTCATTGTTCCAATACTGTTCCACTTTGTTGCATTGCATCACGTGCTTTGCTGTAGCCTGATTGTTTGCAATATTGAACTGGTCTGATTTTCACATATGCATATGTATATACTATGTATATACATGTGCTGGTTGCCATTTTTGACTTGCATTCTTGTATATTTGGTGTGATGCTTTCTGACCTATATATACGTGTGTGTGTGTGTGTGTATGTGTATACACACACACACATACACATACATATACATATATACATATACATATACATATATGTATATGTATATATGTATACATGTGCATATGACAGTACATACAAACTTGTAAATGTTGAGGCTAGAACTGAGGCAAATAATATTTTCAAAAATCACACATTTATTTCACACTACAAAAATATTTCTTTTTCAATTTTACTACGTCAGTATTTATTTTGTAGATAATTCAGATGTTGTATACAGACTGGAATATAGTTGAAGAACAAATACGAGTGAACGAGTAATATGTAGCGAGGTGCAAATGTAAGTGACAATTGTAATGTAATCGAAATTGTATAGTAATTGAAATTTTGTATATATGTAGTGTGACGCTCCACCTCTATACTCACGCTAGTCAAGAACACTACAGAGTAATGCCATCAACTAGCACGAAGAATAAGGCTGTTGAGGAGCGACCATCCGTGTAATTGCTTTGTGCGAGCACCGATATGTCAGAGAGTATAACATGCATTTCATTTCAAGAGGAAATCCGACACATCGATACAAACCCAAAGCTACTACACAGTGGCTATATGATCTTCGAAAAAAAATATAGAAATAAGCATAACACAACCAGTCACAGATATCCATATCACAAAGGCGGAAATAGATATGAATATATAACACTTAGAAGTGTTTATCAGAGTAGTGGTCAAACAAGATCCACATTATAACAAAAGAATAGATACAAGTGCTAGATAAAAGAATACGTATACATCAAGGAGTCTCTATCTCGAATGTATAACAACAAAAACTACGAATATGTGTAGTTAGCCAAAAGTCGGGTAATTACTCCCAAATGAGGAGTCAAGTAGAAGCACCTGTACAATCTCGGCCCGATCCGAGTATTATTTAATAAGAAAATAATAAATGGATCAGTCTAGCTATAAATATCAGATAAAATGAGATGGAATAAGAGATATAACAAAACGTATGATAACAATAATGACATACGATGAAAAGTATACATTTGACAACAACAAAAATCATACAATATCTCAAGAAATCTCATAACATCAAAAATAATGTCATATCCTTTACTCTATTCACCAAACCACAAATATTGACAAACTTATCTATGCAAATCGTAAAAGTTGTTGAAACACAAATTCGCAAAAGTTAGTGAAACACAAATTCACCAATGCAAAAATATTGATAAAGCTTATCAATATAAATCACGAATTTTGGTGAAACATAAATTCTAGAAATCATCAATAGAAATCCACAAATCACAAAAAGGGGAGGCATATCACAAAACTGGAGCATCAAAACTCACCAACACGTATATCACAAAATGGAACACTATTCCATGGTTGCTAACCATTTATTTTGAGCCGAATCTCCACAAAACGGCTCGAAGACCATGGGTCGCTACCCCACCATTTTTGAGCCTAAGCTCCACAGAAACGGGGTTTATTCTCCCTCCCAGACAAAGAGACATCACACATTAGAAGCTAGTCTAAATCACAAAATGATCATCATCGATCATCAAGAAGTGTCAATTACACTAAGCTAGTAAATAGATGAGTTTAGCTTCATGTCCCATAACCACTGGCTTAACTTAAATATTTACGAACAAACTGTAAGTCTCCACTCGAAAGTTGTCACAAGAGTTTCAATCGAACGAGTCTAAGAATTAACCGAAAAAAATAAACGCAAGCGTTTCATACCACTTGTTTTACTAAGCCGTTTAATTAGATTTCTCATACGAGTGATGTAAAGGTTTGTATATACTAATAGGTTGGAAAACGATTTTATAAACGAGTTTGATATTGAAAATAGAGTTGAAATCATCTTTTTGAAAGAGTTTGAATATTTACTACTAGTATAGAAACCTTTGTATTTAGAAGTGACAATCCATAAAGATGATTATAAAACAGTCAATCACCAAAATTTCACGTTCAAAGACGTGAATTAAATCCAAAGAAATCGATTCCAAATCCATCAAAATGGATATACCCTAAAATTCGGAAACAGAAGTCATCAAGTTCGATAATAAATGATAACAACAAATCGGAAAACCACGAATCGATAGCAATTGGAATTTCAAACAAAATAGGGGAAATAGGCAAAGTAGGCTGAATACAAGCAGGTCGGTCGACTGGCTCTCATTGAACAGTCGACTGGACCAGACCCTGAAAACCCTCAGGTTACAGGTCAGTCGACTGTACTCAGAGTGCCAATTGACTGGTGCCTGTTACCCAGCATTTCCACCCTATTCCCCCAAGGGGCAAGAATCCAAACGGAGACAATCGATCGAGCAATTGCAACTAGGGATTTATGCCACGCGACAACCTAGTCCTATAAGCTCCTCGACACACTCCTAAAACATGTTCAAACATCAAAGTTAAGATTTTTAAAGATTTGACTTCAAAACACCAAAAATTGAAATATTCACCAATTCAATCCAAACCAAAAGCAAATACATATGAATAAGTGTTAGGAATTCATACCCAACAATCAAAGATAGTTATAGACATAGATATGAGATAAAAAAATCTCACCTTTTGCACAAAAACAAGGAAGAAGAAGCTATAGAGCAAGGTAAAAACAATCACTCCTCAATTCCAACCCAAGAAGCTTGAATCTAAGCTTAAAAGAAAAACATTTCCTAAGTTAGACTTTAGGAATTTTTGAAATTGAAGATAGAATGAGTTGGAGAAGAAGAAGAGGATGCTTACTAATAGCTTCACTTTCAATTTGGAGTTAGAACTTGGATTTGCAATGGAACTAGGGCTTAGGAATTGTAATTCTCTTTCTCTTCCCCCATTTTTATGAAAGCTTGAAGGTATTAGGAAATGAAAGTGAATGAAGAGAAGTGGGGGTGGAGCTAGAGTTAGTAGTTTAGGCTAACCCAAACCCAAAGTCCAAAGTGCATAGGTCAAACTTTAGCTAGCTCCAAACAAATCGAAGTTTATACTCAAAAAGGTCGCAAATGGCATTTTGAACTCAATGGAAGTGGTCCCGAGTCCTAATTCGATCGCATGCAAAAAGTGTCATTTCAGACTATAATCCGACTAACGATGCTGTATTTAAATAAAATATTTAAATACAGAATCATAAAATATGCGGGTTGTTACAGACTCCCCTCCTTAAAGAAATTGCATCCTCGCAATATTTAAGAAGAAAATAAAAAGTAACAACCATAAAAGCATATCAACACAAAAGAAATTTGAAATAAAAAGTTCACCTCAAAGAGCACGAGAAAGTAAGTCCGGATGTGTTCGCTCGATGAATTCTCTAGATTCCCAAGCACAATCCTTAGGGTTTGAGGACCATTGAACCTTCACAAGAGGGACGTCTTTATTTCGAAGGCGTTTAACCTCTGATGCAATAATACGAATAGGATGTTTCTCATAAGTCAAATTAGGCGAAACTTCGATTTCTTCCACAACACCGGACTCACAAATAGAATCAGAATCTCGAAGTCATTTCCGGAATTGAGAAACATGAAACACGTCATGAATAGTAGAAAACTGAGCCGGTAATAAAAGGCGATAAGCCACGGAACCAATACGTTCGGTGATGGGAAATTGACCAATATATTGTGGTGCTAATTTTCCCAATCGATTGAAAAGCACAACACCCTTCATAGGTGAAACACGAATAAACACAAAATCTTCCATAGAAAATTCTAGTTTCCTTCTTCGGTTATCGGCATAGGAATTTTGCCTACTTTGAGCTTCTTTCATCCTATGACGAATAAGGCCAATATTTTCTGTGGAATCACGAATAAAATCTGGACCCAAAACCAGCCTCTCGCCGACCTTAAGCCAACAAGAAGATCGGCATGGCCTTCCATAAAGTGCCTCAAAAGGTGCCATACCAATACTAGATTGGAAGCTATTATTATAGAAAAACTCAACAAGAGAAATATGATCCTCCCAACTTCCACCAAAATCAAGAACACATGCACGAAGAAGATCTTTAAGAGTTTGATTCACATGCTCGGTTTGTTCATCAGACTAAGGATAATAAGCGGTGCTAAAATTAAGATTTGTTCCTAAAGCTTTTTAAAGACTCTTGCAAAATCCACTAGTAAACAGTGGGTCACGATCGCTAACAATAGAAGTAGGAACTCCATGTAATCTAACAATTTCGTTAATAAAGTGTTTGGCCAGAAGAGGCACGGCCTGATTGGACCGAACGGGAATAAAATGGGCGGATTTTGTAAGTCTATCAACTATCACCAATAAGCTATCATGACCCGAACGAGAACGGGGAAGACCGTCAATAAAATCCATGGAAATTTGGTCCCACTTCCAAATTGGAATGTCCAAAGGTTGCAATAACCCACCGGACCTTTGGTGCTCGGCTTTAACTTGTTGGCAAGTCATGCAACGCCTAACAAAGTTAGCAATATCATATTTCATCACATCCCAATAATAAAGTCGCTTCATATCCGCATAACTATTACCGGGATGAATGGTAAATTTAGAACGATGAGAATCTTCTAAAATATCTTTACGAAGATCACTAATATTTGCATGATAAGCCTACCAAATTTTCGAATACCGCCACAAGAATCAATATCAAAGTCTTTCAAACCTTCAATATCAATTTTATCCCTAAAATTTTGGCTAAGAAAAGCCAATCAGGGATCTAGCTTTTGAGCTTCAAGGATGCGGTCTAAAAGAGAAGGATGAGCCTCAAGGCTAAATAAAACAAGAGATGCACATAAGTTGGATTCACGATCTCGAATCTCACAAGTGGATAAAGTCTCGAGATCATTCCACTCGGATATCATCATAGAAACAACCGCTTGTGACTTACGACTAAGTGCATCAACAACACGATTTCCCTTTCCGGGAGTGTAAAGAATATCAAGATCATAAGATGCAAGGAACTCAAGCCAACATTGTTGATGCAAATTGAGTTCCTTTTGGGAAAATAAATAGTTTAAAGATTTATGATCGGTGTAGAGAACAAATTCTCCCCCAAAAGATAATGACGCCAAATTCGAAGGGCAAAAATAATAGCCGCAAGCTCTAAATCATGAGTGGCATATCTTGTCTCGGCTGGCTTTAAGTGCTTAGAAGCAAAAGAAATAACACGGTCCCTTTGCATAAGAACGGCTCCCAAACCCACATGACTAGCATTGGTATAAACAATAAAATCTTGGTTCCCTTCGGGAATCAAAAGAATAGGAGCATCGGAAAGGAGTTTTTTTAATTTCTGAAAAGAAGCTTCATATTTGTCCGACCAAATGTATTTAACTTCTTTCTTTGTTAAGCTAGTAAGAGGCATGGAAAATATAGAAAAGTCTTTGATAAAACGACGGTAATAGCCCACCAATCCAAGAAAACTATGGATTTCCGTCACACTTTCCGGTCTCTTCCAATTTTGTATCGCTTCAATCTTTGAAGGATCCACGGAAATTCCGAATTCAAAAATAATGTGGCCGAGAAATTTCACACGAGATTGCCAAAAATGGCATTTAGAAAATTTTGCTTTCAATTGATTACTCCTAAGAGTTTCCAACACAATCCAAAGATGCTTTTCATGTTCCTCCTCGGTTTTAGAATACACAAGAATATCATCTATAAAGATGAGAACAAATCGATCGAGGAAGTCTTTAAAAAATCAATTCATAAGGTCAACGAAATAAGCCGGAGCATTCATTAAACCAAATGGCATAACAAGCCATTCATACGATCCATAACGAGTGCAAAATGATGTCAAAGGAATGCTATCCTCTGCAATATGAAGCTGACGAAAACCGGTTGCTAAGTCTAATTGTGAAAAGCCTCTAGCACCACTAAGTTGGTCGAATAAATCATCAATCCGAGGTAAAGGATATTTATTCTTAATGGTGAGATCATTAAGCTTGCGGTAGTTAACGCAAAGCCTAAGTGTACCATCAGATTTCTTCACAAAAATAGCCGAAGCTCCCCAAGGAGAGGAACTAGAGCGAATAAATTGCTTCGTCTCCAATTCGGATAATTGCTTACGCATCTCCTCATTTTCCCTATTGGACATACGATAAGGAGGACAAGTAATTGGTAAAGCTCCAGGAATTAGATTAATTCTGAACTCAATTTCTTGCTTAGGTGTTAATCCTAAAACGGGCTCAAATATGTCGGAAAATTCACGAACAACATGAATAAGAGAAATGACATCTTCGTCATCATTATCGTTATCATGAGGATTTAGAGAATATAAAGATGCAGCCAGGCTGGAATCTGAATCTTTAAGAACAATAGAAATCTGCTTAACAGATTGAGGATGTCGAAGATGAATAGTCCGCTCAGGACATAGGATATGGACTTCATAACGGTTAAGACAATCCATTCCCAAAATCATTCTGAAGCCCAAGTAACGCATGACATGCAAATCGGCTCGGAAAGAAAAATCACACAAAATAGTCTCGACATCTTTACAAAGCAAACTAAGTGTTGTGGATCCACCGACCGGACTCCCAATTCTCAAAGAAGTCATTAAAGCCATAGCACTTAAAGAAAAAGTATCAACAATTTCTTTTGATATAAAAGAATAGGATGCATCCGTATCAAAAAGAACTCGAATAGGTTGATCACGAAACATAATAATGCCATCAAGGATAGAATGAGAAATACCTTGACCACAAAAAATGTCACTAGAGGCTTGTAAAACATTTAGCTTTCCCTCCTTCTTACTTTGAAGTTTTGTACATGAAGATATATAATGATCCGAGCTTTTGCAATAGCGACAAATAAGGGGCTTTGAACACTTATTTGCATAATGGTCCTTAGAACCACAATTATAGCATTCTCCATGGCCAGAGTTAGGAGTCTTTGCTACATGTTTCCCTTTCTTGTTGGGATAAGGACCCTTGAACTTATTAGGCCTCTTCTTGTTGTTGTTGAAGTTCGGTTTAGCACCTACAACTTCAACATCATACTCTTTATCAGCCGCTTCGAGTTGAAGAGCGATATCAACAAGCTGATCAAAAGCAACCTCCAATTTCAGAAGTAATGGCTTCTTGGGATTCTTATTCAAGCCATAGACAAATCTTTGATTTTTCTTCAATGGGGTATTTATATACTCGACCCCATAATTAGAGAGAGATTCAAAAGATGTGACATATTCTGTCATAGAAGATTCACCTTGAACTAGGTCTATAAAACGACGGGCTAAAGTCACTTTTTCAGCTTCTGGTACAAACTTTGATTGAAATCTTTACCGAAATTGCTCCCAAGTAAGATCCGCTTCAATAATTTCAGAAATCAGAAGTTAGTACCAATCTAATGCTCTCTCCTGGAGCATATAGAAGCCACTTGAACTCGATGAAGATCAATAAGATTCATGCGAGTAAAGATGCGATCGTAGGTTCTAAGCCAAGCTTGGACTTCAATGATGTTTTCGATACCCTTGAATGGCTTCCCACCCAAGTTGGTATGATCACTGCACAAACGTGCGAACCCAGATTTAGGGTGAGTAGGCTCTGGAATGTGTCCGGCAGCTTAAGCATTCTTTACAAGATTAAGAAGCTGTTGGGCAGACGTAAATACTCCATCCTGGGGAGTAGCACTAGATTGACCGGCGCTGGGACGACCCGGCCTAACCATTTCTCTTCTTTAAGAAAGAAATAAAGAAGAAGAAAAAGGTTAATCTTAGAATGAATATCAAACAAATCTTGATTGATAAAATAAGGCATCACAAAGAAAATAGGATAGAACGGGTCCAATGACTCGAATAAAATCCTAAGGCATGACTCCTAAGATGGACTTAGGACGATGATCCTTGTTAAATTATTCTACATTGTTCCGAAGTTTGGCTTTGATACCATGCTGTGATGCCCCACCTCTATACTCACGCTAGCCAAGAACACTACGAAGTAATGCCGTCAACCAGCACGAAGAATAAGGCCGTTGAGGAGCGACCATCCATGTAATTTCTTTGTGCGAGCATCGATATGTCAGATAGTATAACATGCATTTCATTTCAAGAGGAAATCCGACACATCGATACAAACCCAAAGCTACTACACAGTGGCTATATGATCTTCGGAAACAAATATAGAAATAAGCATAACACAATCAGTCATAGATATCCATATAACAAAGGCGAAAATAGATATGAATATATAACACTTAGAAGTGTTTATCAGAGTAGTGGTCAAACAAGATCCATAGTATAACAAAATAATATATACAAGTGCTAGACAAAAGAATATGTATACATCAAGGAGTCTCTATCTCGAATGTATAATAACAAAAACTACCAATATAGTGTAGTTAGCCAAAAGTCAGGTAATTACTCCCAGATGAGGAGTCAAGTAGAAGCACTTGTAACATCTCGGTCTGACCCGAGTATTATTTAATAAGAAACTAATAAATGGATCAGTCTAGCTATAAATATCAGACAAAATGAGACGGAATAAGAGACATAACAAAATGTATGATAACAATAATGCCATACTATGAAAAGTATACATTTGACAACAACAAAAATCATACAATATCTCAAGAAATCTCATAACATCAAAAAGAATGTCACATTCTTTATTCTATTCACCAAACCCCAAATATTGACAAATTTATCAATGCCAATCGTAAAAGTTGTTGAACACAAATTCACAAAAGTTAGTGAAACACAAATTCACCAATGCACAAATATTGGTAAAGCTTATCAATATAAATCACGAATTTTGGTGTAACATAAATTCTAGAAATCATCAATAGAAATCCAGAAATCATAAAAAGGGGGAGGCCTATAACAAAATGGGAGCATGAAAACTCACCAACGCGTGTATCACAAAATGGAACGCGGTTCCATGGTTGCTAACCATTTATTTTGAGCCGAAGCTCCACAAAACGGTCCGAAGACCATGGGTCGCTACCCCACCAATTTTGAGTCGAAGCTCCACAGAAACGGGGTTTAGTCTCCCTCGTAGACAAAGAGACATCGCGCATTGCTAGTCTAAATCACAAAATGATCATCATCGATCATCAAGAAGTGTCAATTACACTAAGCTAGTAAATAGATGAGTTTACCTTCATGTCCCATTACCACCGGCTTAACTTAAATATTTATGAACAAACTGTAAGTCTCCACTCGAAAGTTGTAACAAGAGTTTCAATTGAACGAGTCTAAGAATTAACCGATAAAATAAACGCAAGCGTTTCATACCACTTGTTTTACTAAGCCGTTTAATTAGATTTCTCATACGAGTGACGTAAAGGTTTGTATATACAAATAGGTTGGAAAATGGTTTTATAAACGAGTTTGATATTGAAAATAGAGTTGAAATCATCTTTGTGAAAGAGTTTGAATATTTACTACTAGTATAAAAACCTTTGTATTTAGAAGTGACAATCCATAAAAATGATTGTAAAAACAATCAATCACTAAAATTTCACGTTCAAAGACGTGAATTAAATCCGAAGAAATCAATTCCACATCCATCAAAATGGATATACCCAAAATTCCAAAATAGAAGTTGTCAAGTTAGATAATAAATGATAACAACAAATCGGAAAACCATGAATCGATGACAATTGGAATTTTAAACAAAGTAGGCGAAATAGGCAAAGTAGGCTGAATACAAGCAGGTAAGTCGACTGGCTCTCTGAGAACAGTCGACTGAACCAGACCCTGAAAAACCCTCGGGTTACAGGCCAGTCGACTGGACTCAGAGTGCCAGTCGGCTGGTGCCTGTTACCCAGCATTTCCAGCCTATTCCCCAAAGGGGCAAGAATCCAAACGGAGCCAATCGATCGAGCAATTGCAACTAGGGATTGCCACGCGACAACCCAGTCCTATAGGCTCCTCAACACACTCCAAAAACATGTTCAAACATCAAAGTTAGGATTTTTAAAGATTTGACTTCAAAACACCAAAAATTGAAATATTAACCAATTCAATCCAAACCAAAAGCAAATGCAAATGAATAAGTGTGAGGAATTCATACCCAACAATCAAAGATAGTTATAGACATAGATGTGAGATAAAAAAATCTCACCTTTTGCACGAAAACAAGGAAGAAGAAGCTATAGAGCAAGGTAAAAACAATCACTCCTCAATTCCAACCCCAGAAGCTTGAATCTAAGCTTAAAAGAAAAACATTTCCTAAGTTAGACTTTAGGAATTTCTGAAAATGAACGTAGAATGAGTTGGAGAAGAAGAAGAGGATGCTTGCCAATAGCTTCACTTTGAATTAGGAGTTAGAATTGGATTTGCAGTGGAACTAGGGCTTAGGAATTCTAATTCTCTTTCTCTTCCCCTATTTTTAGGAAAGCTTGAAGGTATTAGGAAATGAAAGTGAATGAAGAGAAGTGGGGGTGGAGCTAGAGTTAGTAGTTTAGGCTAACCCAAACCCAAAGTCCAAAGTGCATATGTCAAATTTTAGTTAGCTCCAAACATATCGAAGTTTATACCCAAAAAGGTCGCAAACGGCGTTTTGAACTCAATGGAAGTGGTCCCGAGTCCTAATTCGATCGCATACAAAAAGTAGCATTTCAGACTATAATCCGACTAACGATGCTGTATTTAAATAAAATATTTAAATACACAATCGTAAAATATGCTGGTTGTTACATGTAGTGAGAGCTCAAATTTGTACTATTCAAAATTTTAATAACATATTTTATTGAATAAAATATCTATTTGAAATTAATTTCTGTGTTATTTATTTTATTCAGAAAATATTTATTTAATTATGTGAAAATAAAATAGCATAATAACAAATACATTTAAATGAATATATATACATATATATCTTTGTGTGTGTGTTTATTATCATCAAACAGAAAAAATATACTAGCATATTCAACAATCTTCCCCTTTTTAGGATAACAAACGTATATTAAGATTTTGAATTTACTAAATGTATTTGGTCATTGATGAAATCTATTTGCTCCCCCTATTTGAATGCTCCCTCTCTACGACAAAGCTCCTCCTTCATATGTGCATGAAAATAAATAAAAATATGCAAATGAACCTAGATGGGAATATGCAAGTAAAATATTTGATCTTTATTTGCCAAAATCTTAACTTGTTTCTCCCCCTTTTGTTATTAGCAAAAGAGTAATAGTGTTAGAAAAATGGAGATAAAGTAATAGAAATTAATATCCAGTTGAGAATAAATATTAAATTTCAATAAAAAATTCAAACAAAAATCATAAATACTCTATTAGCCGCATATTCCACTTTAGAATGGTAGGAATGATGTTTGCATATAAAGCCATATAGTTGTGTCTATGGTATATTTATATCAGGACCTTGAATATCCACTAACCATGCATAACTGTTAGGACTTCTAAATGAGATTAGTAGTATTCTCAATTTTTATATCAAAAATAAATTTCAAGCATCTTCTAACCACGCATAACCATGAGGACTTTTAAATGGGATTAGAATCAACTTGTCTATTTAATAATCAATTTTGATATGTGTTCCGTACATGCATAACCGTGGGGACTTTTAAATGAGAGTGAATATTTCGGATGTTTTTATTGCTGAAAATATAATGAAATGAAAAACATATAATTTTCCATTTAAAATACCATATTTTGACATACTATATTGGATCTTGATGAGTGATGGTCGTTAGAAATATGATAGAAATAGAGATGTTCATGGAATTTTTACCAACAGAAATTATTATAAATGTTGTTCAGACTTTTTAAAGAAATTTACTAAATATACCTTTTCAAGTCATATATGTGATTAATATCTGCACTCATTATTTTTTTAATCACTATTTATATTTTCGATAATCAGTAGGGAGTCAGATTAGTTAATATAGTCATTTAAGATAAAATCCAAAAATGATTATAAAATCAAATTTTCTAAAATGATTAATCTAAAACAAGGTCAACAAAAAACTATTCTCTGGAAGAGGTTTTAAAAAATGTCTGCTAATTGAAGATTAGTTGAAATGAAAAATATGTAGATATTTTCTTTGAAAATGATGCAACTAATGAATGTCTAAACTTAAAACATGTTCCACTGGTAATTTTTCTATCAACTAGATTAGCAGTGTAATCTGCATCTGAATTTTCCTTTGACTAAAGATTATCATTAGTTGGATGTTATGGACCAGACCGTGAAGTTGAAACAAATTCCTTAAAATCCTTTTTACAGCTTTTAATAAAGTTCTTTTGGATTTTAAATTGAAATCGTGCACATAAACAACTAGTGAACATAGTGTCAGATCCAGAAGTAGTAAAAAAAAAAATCCACGTGTATCTAGAGTAATCATCAACCAATAAAACAACATCATTAGTCCAAACACATCTATATGAGCTAGCTCAAAGACTTTAGAGATACATATAGTGTTCTAGGAATACAAAGATAATTGGCTAACAATTTTGCGTAAATCAGTATCTTAATCAACATTCATTATCACATAATCGGCTGATTTAAATAAGATTATGGTACAGATTTTCACATTTAATAAATCGTTCAAGATAAATATACCATTACCTATTTTACCTTCACAACAATTTTTCATCGTTACTCATTGTGATTCTGTCACCTTTCTGCTAGGCTAAAGAACTTTGATTTGTTGCCCGTCATGTGCCCGTAGCCAGAATCCTGGTAACACTGTTGTTGTTCCTTAGCCTTACACCACACCTACATGAGAAAAGATTTTTGTGACCTATTAGTTTTTATAGTTCCGCGGTTGTTAGTGGCAAAAGGTTTTGAAAAATATGTTTGTGTAGACCCAAGATTATTTATATTTGTTCCTTTTGGCACTCAGATTTGTTTGACTTTAAGGGATTTTATATTTGTGCCTTTTGGACCCAAATTGGTACGGTTTTCATGTGTTTGGGTCTATACCAACAATTATTTTGATTGTGTTCAGGTTTTTCACAAATTATCCACTTTGAATTTACTTGATTAATTTCACCTCTAATATGTTCAGATTGATTATACCCAAGTCCTTGTCTAACAGGATTTACAGTTTGTTTCCCTATAGCATATTTAGTGATCTTTCTCCATTGGAAAATTTTCCGAAAGTTGTAGACAATTGTTGGACTAATGTTTTAAGAGATTCATTTTCATTCAATAATTGCGTGCATTTTTGATAGAATTTTCTCTCCTTGTGTTTTCACTTTCATTCAAAATCAGAATTTCATTTTCAAGTGACTTAATTTTGATTTTTGATTTTTTAATTTCTTCTTTGAGTGATGGACATTTGTCACAATTAGGGATTTTATTTCGATAGTTTTTGACTAGTTGGTCAAGTTGTTTATTTAATTCTATCAAAGTATAACTTTGTGATCCAATTTTAGCATATTTTTCCCCATGTCTTTCAAAACACCCATTTACTTCGTAAAAATATATATGTAATTCCGAATAAGTAAGTTTTGATACCTTGCTTGGCTCATCATCATCTTTGTCAGTTGTTTCTCCTTGAAGACACAAATTTCCTTTTTCACTCTCAATGTCAGTGCTTTTATCCGCTCTATCAGTTTCATCCCAAGTAGCTACAAAACTTTTTCTTTTCGGTTTCTTTCCTTGGCCGAGTCGATTCTGAGGAAAATTGGGATTGATATGACCGGGTTTATTGCACTTGTGACACATGATCTCCTGCTCTTCTGGGTTGTCTAGAACTTTGACTGTTCTGCTTTTCAGTTGTTGATTTAGAGCTGGATTTCCATCCTTGTGATTCCACCTTTTGAATTTCATTAATAATAGAGCCAATTCGGCTGCTCCATCAACATCTTCATCATTACTTTCGGTTGTTCCTTTAAGAGCTATTGATTTCTTTCGCGTATCACCTCCTTCACATTTTTCCTTGAATTTCAATTCTAGCTCATAAGTGATGAGATTTCCAATAAGTTCTTCGGCTTTAATCTTTTTCAAATCCTCTTATTCTTGAATAGTAGTGACTTTGGCTTGAATATTTTATGGTAGAACTCTGAGGATTTTTCAGACTATTTCCAACTCTGCGTATGGTTTTTCGAGAGCTTTTGATTTGTATACGAGATTGGAAAGTCATCCATACATCTCTTTGACATTTTCATTCTTGGCTATTATAAAGTTCTCTTATTTGCTACTAAGCATGGCAAGGCGGGATTCTTTGACTTGATATATTCCTTCATGAGTCACTTCAAGTGTATGCCAAATTTCCTGCACAGTAAGACAATGTGAGACACGATTAAATTCAATTTGATCTAATGAACAAACAATTAGAATTCATAGCTTTAGCATTAACATTCTTTAGTTTATTTTCAAAATCTATCCATCGGTTTTTCAATTTTATGACTATCTACCACTATAGTTGGTGTCCTATAACCTATCTCAACAATATTCCAAGCATCAATGGTTTTTAGAAAAAATTTCATTCTATTTTTTCCAGTAAGCATATTCACCATTGAACAAAGGTGGCCTAACTATGGACTGACCCTCAGCAAAAGCATTATAAAAAGAATCAAATTTTTTTTTAAAAATCAAATTATTAGAACAAAAGTTAGCTTTTGTTCCTAGCTCTAATACCAAATGTAGGATCAATATCACCATATAAAGGTAGTGAATAGGGTGATACTAATAATTATAAAAATTAGTGTGGAAATATATAAAATAATTGTAGCATAGATAATAGCAAAATAATAAAAGAAGAAATAGAAAAATACAGATTTACCCAGCTTGGGCAAAACTCTGCCTATGAGCTGCCCCGAACGTTTCTACTAGAAATTAAGTAGTCGGATGCTTACACACATAAACTTGTGACACCTGCTATCGACTAACCTAACTCTATGCTCAAAACTCTGCCATAACTCAGCCACTGAGTTGCGAATTCTCGAACTATACCACTATAATTGTCCCCTAGTCCCACGACTAGAATTTTATAAAAGTTTGAAAGTATATTACCAAAAAAACACTAAACCGGAAACCCTAATTTTAAATATAAGCCCAGCTGAAATTATAAGAGCCAACCCATAAACAAGCATTAAGTGATAAAAGAAGTCCTCTTTTATTTTATATTATCGGTCGTTTTCTCTTTCGTTCAACTCCTTCGTTCGTTCCTCTTCGAGAACTTAAGGCTACATGAAATTGAAGCTGGCGATTCCAGTAGATCGATTGAATATATATGTTTGCGTTGATTGCTTTATCGATCGATTGTCTTGCTTTGACTTCACTCGACTATTTCAATTCATCGAGTTCAATTTGAATAAATCTAGTATGTGATTTCCTTTGTTACTCTCGTTGATATGCTTGAACTCGATGATTTTAATTGCTGATGATGTTGATGGTATTTATAGGGAATAAAAACCAAAATTATCTTTCACTTGAATTCGTCTGATATTTTAGCTCGGCCGTTCGATTTTACTTGAATACATGTGATTGTTTAAGACTGGTTCAATTCGTATACTTCTTTGCTTGATTCTTATAGCTTGCGTTAGCTTTGGATTTGGTTCCGTTCTTTTCTGTATTGACATCTCTGATTTCAACACTTAGAATTTTTGAGATAGTTGGCTTCCTTTTACTTTCTTTTATGACTTGTTTGATTATTGTTATCACCTTGGCCATTGAAATTCCTGCGACATTGACTTTGTTCATTGAAGTATGTTGACATGGTCTTTGCATTGAGTTGATCTGGTCGCACTTCATTTCGATTACACTTGAGTCAAGTTGTTACCACTGCTTGTTACACGCGGCTTCACTCAGTTCATATTATCAGTTATTTGTTGCTTCATTGTTCCAATACTGTTTCACTTTATTGCATTGCATCATGTGCTTTTCTATAATTTGAATGTTTGCAATATTAAACTGGTCTGATTTTCAAATATTCATATGTATATATTGTGTATACGCATGTGCTAGTTGTTTTTTTTGGACTTGCATTCTAGTACATTTGGTGTAATGGTTTCTGAACTATGTACATGCATATATTTATATATATATATCTATGTATGTATGTATGCATGTATGTATGTATGTATGTATGTATGTATGACACTGCATACAAACTTGTAAATGTTGAGGCTTGAGCTGTTATCAGACTTGGAGTTAACCTGTTTTCATTTGAAGCTGTACTGGGTTGTAGCCTTGAGCCAGTTTGCATTTGTTTCCATTCTAGACTGGTCTTTTTTGCTCTTTTTGAGTTGTAGTCTGAAGTTCTGTGATGGGTTGCTTCAAATTTGTTCATGCCTGAGTGTTTGCAGTCTTATCTATGTTGAAGCCTAACTTTCATGTGGTTGTTGTGTTAATTTGTTTGGCTTTGTATTTTGGTCTTCACATTTCATTCTGGTTGACATGTTTCTTTGAACCAGACCATATTTGTTGAGCATGCTCATGTTTAGTCTAGACTTCATATGTACTGACCTGGTATTATTGATATTTGAGTTCATTGATGACATGCATCCATGTATGCTATGCACTTCATTTTTGTTGCATGTTGCCCTTGGGTGGTTGATGACATGCATTCATGCTTGTGTAGTTTCTTCCATTCTTTGTTGTTTGTGAATCCATGCCTCATTGTGTTCAAGATTGTTTGCACATTTCCTTGGTGTTGATGTATGACTACATTTTGTTGTTGCACATTTGAGTTTAAGTTTGAAGTTTTATGATCAGTTGGTTTGACATTTTATTCTGGTTGAAGTAGTTTAAGTTTGAAGTTTTGTGATTAGTTGGTTTGTACATTTTATTTTAGTTGAAGTTATTTCATGACTCCACTGTCGAGTCTGTTCTTATGTGTGCACATTTGTGCACTTGTTAGCATAGTCTAGTTTTGGTTTTTTGTTGTATGAAAACTTGTACTCGACAATTTTGTGACGTATTTGTATTGCACCTGAGTTGAATCCAGCCTCGGCTCAAGTTTGACCTTGTGCTCACCTGTCCCTGTAATTTTATCAAGTGTATATCGGTGTGCATGGCCTTGTGGCCTATATATTGATACACTATGCATGTCATAGGCTGTTCGTGTAAGATGAATTCAAAATAAATGATGACAAATAACCCAAATAACCGAGGCAAATAATATTTTCAAAAAACACACATTTTATTTCACACTACAAATAATATTTCTTTTTCAATTTTACTGCGTCGGTGTTTATTTTGCACATAATTCAGATGCTAAATATAGGTTGGAACATAGTTAAAGAATAAGTATGAGTGAACGCATGATATGTAGCGAGGTTCAAATGTAAGTGACAATTGTGAAGTAATCCAAATTGTATTGTAATTGAAATTTTTATATATGCAGTGAGAGATCAAATTTGTACTATTCAAAATTATAATAAAATATTTGTTTGAATAAAATTATCTGTTTGAATTTAAATTCCGTGTTATTTATTTTATTTAGCAAATATTTATTTAATTATGTGAAAATAAAATAGTACAATAACAAATGCATTTAAATGAATATATATATATATATATATATATATGTTTATTATCATCAAACAAAAATCATATACTAGCATATTCGACTAGTTTCTCTTATATGATATTCCCTTTTTAGAAGGTGAAATATCATGGAACAACTACTTTTGTTCTATGATATGATAAAGTAATTATCCAAGTACTACCATAAAATTATGCAAAACTAATTCAACTTCGAGATCACAAATGCTTACATTCTTCAACGTAGGCTACATGACCCTGTATCTTAAATGATATAGGATCTAGTTTCTTCCCTATCCGTATCTAGTATGGAACCACAAACATTCCCTACATATGCACTCTAACCTTTGCCGTGTCTCTACTAAGGGAAGAGGTAACCCAACTTCATTTATCGTAAATCAAACTATGCTCAATAAGGTTTGATTTCTCCATTCTAAAACATAGTTGTGTTGCAATGTATAGGGAATAGTGACTTGAGAGGGAATCATGGTCTCCTTTAGGTACTCCTGAAGTCATATCCAAGATACTCACATCTTTAGTTTGATCGAAATGTTTAACTCCTACTCATATTATGTGTTCAAATTTCGTCTTATATTTTCCAAAATTTCAATAAACCTATCATCTTTTTTCATAATAAACACATATCCATATCTAAGGGACATCGATAAATGTGACAAAGTAATTTAATCACTTTTGGCACTCTTTGATATTAGGCTACAATATCAGTATGCATTAGTTCAAAGGGTTCAACAACTTATTGAACCCATCGAATGGTTACTTTTCCATATTCCTTTTGAGAAATGGTTAACAAATTTCATACGATTCAAAATCACGTAAAGGAAGTTAACTTTCATTTCTCAACTTTTACAACCTTTTCTTAGTAATACATCTGGTCTACAGTGCCACATGTAATTATCTATTATATCGCCATATTTTTAACATCTGAAAATCAAATGACCCACTATTTTTAACATTTAAAAATCAATTATAAACTACTTCAAAATAGGCTTATAGTTAATTTCAAATATTAAAAGCAGTGGACTATAACTAGATAGTAATTAAGTAAACTCTAAAGCAATAGATAAAAGGAAAACCTCATAGCAGAATTTAAACATCATTATATATGCACACATACCAGTTTAACAAATGAAATACACCATATAATTTATACATTTTATTACATCATCAATTATTAAACATCTTTATAATTATAATGCAAGTGATATACCGATCTTATGTAGATACGAATCCTCCCAAACCCTTTGCTCCTTTCTTCGCTTTCACCTCCAAACCTTTAAATACACATATATAAAGCACAAAAGAAAAAGGTTTCAATTATATTTGGACTATGCCTATCACGATACGCCCCAACTCAACTTGAGGGATCTGGTGGCTATTATGTTGGAAAAGACTGCCTACGTATCATTTTTAGGAGACCAAGCCCACGTAATTCTATTTCCTGCTCTTCAACCACATTAAAATAATTGTTAGTACACTACGACCATAAACCAATGAAAATAATAAAAGAAGAAAATATTATTCTTATGCATCCATCTCAACAAATCATCATATAAGGTAAAAGTAATGATGATAATAATAACGCATCGCCATCAACATCAACAATATTCTATGACCACCCCAATCAATCAATTAAGAAAATTCACAACAATACAAATATACATGCACCCATACTAATCGCTCATTATAGTAATGCATCACCAGTGTAAGTATATATCAACAAACATGTGCTAATCACTCATAATAATAACATAACATCAATCATTAATATGTACTAATTAGATCAACATTGGTAACACAATGTTCATCACCAATTAACCATAATTACATACCCATCAACTAGTAATAATAACGGTAAAATGTTGCACACTCATTAAAAGCCATACCGTCTTCAAACATCAAAAAATGCGATAATCATAACTAATAATCAATCACACATTCAACAACCCTCAAAATAAAATATTTACATTCATTGTTCTCTTAAATCATTTTATTATTGCAAATCCACCTTTATTTATTTATCATCAAAAATAATAATAATTCTTCAAAAATTGTAATATGCTTCATATTCCTTTATTTTACCCAATTTACAGACACCCCAAAAACATAGTATTTTTAATAATAATATTTTATTTTAAATCGCCACGACTCCTTTTTATTTCTATTCACCTCAAAATAGAAAATAATTACTTGAAAACATTTCTTTATGTAACAATCCAGATTTTCAATCATTCGAAATTGGAATACTTAATTGATTTTAAATATTCACAAGTTAATTTTGTAAGTTAAATAACTCATATTTTGAATGCAGAGATTATTAGGATGATTAAATTTCTTAATTTAATATTTGAATTTGTGGAAATAATTAAACGTTGAATTTACTATAAGTGTAAATGATTTCTAAAGTTGATTTAAATTCTAGTTGAATTAGATAAAGATAGTAAAATTTTAAATTTTGATTTAAAAATGAATAAATAGAAATTGGAAATTTATTAATTTAATTAAAGTGTAAAAATAGGCATTTTTGACAATATCTCGGATTTCAACGAAACCAATCTCATTGGATCCATAATAGTGAGTTATTATAGGATTTTAAGTTTTGTGGCGATCAGACTTATTGTTCGACCATGCGAGCTTGAAACGCATAGAAATTACTTAAAGGAAATATAATTAAAATAATTCGATTTTGAAACCTATTTTCTGTATATGATGGAATTGGCCTCCGATACATATTCCATTATGTTCGAAATAGAGGTAAAATATTAGGAACGCCAAGCGGCATGCTTCGTTTGGAGTTCGGAAATATTTCGCATGAATAGTGTTGTTTAAGTGGCTATATAAGAACCTTAATTGCAAACCCTAGCTTCAAAATTAGGGCCAGCCCCCGCTTTCTTTTTAATGGCCAGATACTACCCAACTTTCTTCTCTCCGATCTCTCAAATAATCAACCTATAGGCTTCGGCCATAACTATAAAAACATTGAGGATGTCGAGCTCTAGCCATCCAACGTGGATTTTTTCGAAGTGGCTCGGATTCGCCAAATTCCTCTCGCGTTCACTATTAGCAATTGGTTTTCACGGCATCGATGTGATCTCGCATAGGAGTGTCCTGGCATGGGGGCTTGAGCAGGTCGCAGGCGGGGATCTCGGCGATGGTAGCGGCGGCCGATGCGGTGGTGGCGAACGATTTTGAGCACGCATGTAAAAAAAAGTTTTTGCGATAGGTTTCCTATAGCGCGCATGAATAGCAAGCACGTTGGAGGGAGAACGATGAAGGTTGAAAAAATTTAATTTATATTTAAGTATGTTAATTTTATATAAATTTTCGTTATGTAAAAAAATGAATAACTCTTTCATACGATGTCAGTTTCACATGAAATGAATTGCATTAAAGTTGTATTGTCGAGCACTTCATTTTACAGCTAGTTTGAACAGATTTGAAGGTAGCGGGAATTTTGGGTTAAATTAAATGCTCGTTTAATTTTAATCCAAATGAATCGCTATTGCGACAAACGCAACCAAAGTAAGATAAACCTACTCCCTCTGTCTCGCTTATATTTTATATAAGTGGAAATATTTTATTTATAGTGATTGATGATTGTTTGAATGTATGTGTGTGTGTATTGGTTGGTTAGATATATTTATCCACATTTTAGCGAACAAGACACTATACGTTCCCGTGTATGAGCGGATGATCCTTTGTGCACGAATCCATCCTCGAAGCCGTCGATTTATATTTTTATGGTTATATGATGTCCATGGTGGAGTGGGACAGGTTGGAGGGATCCAATAGGATTCGTCATACTATTGATTTTATTTTCATATATATATATATATATACATATATATATATGTATGTATGTATGTTGATATATGATGTGATGGATGTGAAATTTGATGACTTGAATTTGTTTTGCTTATTTAGTGCTATGGTAGCACTGAGCCCTATTTTTAGTATTTTAAATACTATAAAATAATGATTTTGAATTGAAATAAATTTCAAGTGATTTTAGAGAAGTGTATGTTTTGACAATTTTTAAATTATCAAAAGAAATGAAATTGTATCTAAACAAATACAAAGTATGATTTTTGATGTTATAAAAATATGATTTTGAGGGAACTATTTTTACATGGAGATTTTTGAATATTTTATAAAGGATTTTTTTTAAAAGGGATATATTATAAATAAAGAAATGGATTTTTATAAATAAATTAGATTTATAAAGAAATTGTTTTTTATAAATAAATTACATTTATTTAGAAATGGATATCGAAATGGATTCTTGATTGTAAATTAGTTTTTATAAAAGAATTTTTAATAAATAGAAATTTATAAAAGAAGTGATTTTACAAAATAGAAATTTTATGAAATAGAAAGAAGATTTATAAACATGGTTTATAAATTGGGAAATGATTTATGTTGAGATATACAATATGGATTTTTATTTAAAGGAATGTTGAAAGAAATATTCTGATGAAGTTAATGGCTTTGAAAAGTAACTTATCGTTTTAAAATAAATTTTTGAGAAATAATAATTCCAAATGGAGTTTAATGGTTTTGAAAAATGTTTTAAAATGAGATATGTATCGAAAACATAGATTTCAACATTTATTGTCGTAATAGATGTTTTTGGAGAAGTAAGGAAGGCATGGACTGTAACACTATTGTTATAGTAAATGATTTTCGAAAGGAAATTTTTTATGTAGAATATGGGATTATGTGTGTGTGTGTGTGTGTGTGTATGTAATTAAATCCCTATCATAATTTTTTTAGGTTGTCGTAATGATGTATTATGCAACATTCGTTTTGACCCAAATAAAGTGTATTTTGAAGAATACTTTCCTCAAGATTTATATATATACTTACTTCTAGTTTAAGTATATAGAAATATTTTCTAAGTGTTGAAAATGAAAAAATTTGTGAATATTCCTATACTGTTGACATAAGTATGTGGAAATGTTTTCCAGTATCGAAATAGTGAAATGGTTTTGTGAATATATCTATTTTAAAGATAATTTGAAGCAAAAATTGGAAAAGTGATTTAATTAATAAAAGATTAATTAATTGGGCCTAATGATTGCTTGGTGCGAGATATTGTTTGTTGCCTTGATAGTTAAATAATCGACTATCAAATTTGGCTACTTTATCGTTGTTGGTCCGAAGAGACCGGTGTCGGATTTATCTAAGAACCACACCGTACCAATGTATGCGTTTGAAAATGCAGGTTTATGTTGATGATTGTTAAAGATGGAGATCTTCATGATGTAGGGCTGCTTGCCACTAGACCCTCGAAGGAAATTACCATATCATATCTGTTGGTGGCAGTAGTTCTCCATTATGAAAATCTTCAATGCAAGGACTGCTCGTGACTAATTCTAGGGATAATGCCCGACAAAAATGTGGTAGATGAATTCCTTCATATTATCCAGTTCCTGGACAACTAGTATGGACAAATGTCTAACGTTGCATTTTTAAAAACCACATTGGGTTAACCCAGATTTTCAGGCATCAGGTAATTGAATAATTATCTTATTTAGCTATTTGAAAATACTGATTTATAGATTAAACAAATAATAATGATTGTTTATATATAGATATGAATAGATTTTAAATAGGACTATTATTTACAAATTGAATTTGTGATTGTTTATATATATATATATATATATATATTTGAGTTGATTTTAAATTGGATTTTGAAATTGAATTTGAATTGGAAATTCAAAAGATAAATACCTTAAAATATTTTGGATTTAAAATATACGTATAAGACTTTTATACGCTTTTTTTTATTTTATTTTCGTTGAAGAATTTTATTTATACAAATTTAGAGAAGTATTTATTAATTAATAAATTTAAAAAAAGCTTATAAACCATTTCGAAAACAAATCAAAGAGCAAAGGAAAAAAAAAAAAAAACTCAAACCTGTAAATATTTCTCAAACCAGAAGCTAATTCAAACTAAAGCCTATAACACAAATTCTCAAACCAGAAATCAATCAAGCCTCTCCTGTGTTCAGACAAATTGCAGGTGACTAAACTATATGTTTTAAAGCTGGATCTGTTGATACTTGATTCATGTGATCAATGCTTGAAAAATGATTGCATTAATGCAAATATGTTTGCATGTATATGATATGAAATTGTCAAGTTTGCATCTATGTATGATCAGACTCTGTTTGGTTCACAGGCTTCAAGAACAACTTCAAAAATCAATTTCACTTATTTCAATTCTTTATAGCTTACCATCTCTAAACGAAACTTGTTTTATATTCAACACGAGGATGCTGTCGTCACAGACGGCCGAGATCGTATGAGGGTGTTGTCGTCGACTTACCGGAGGTATTGTCGCTGGTCGGAGTGTCGGTGAGTGGATGTGCAAGTGCACACGTATCAGTGTGTACCATTGCCGAAGGATTCGAGTTCGAGGAAGAGAAGATGGACTTGGGGTTGGACTCGAGAAAAGGAAGGGATTGCTCGAGACTGGCTTTGGGGTTTTCGTGTGGGTCTAGTTTGTTAAACTGTATTGAAAATTTAAAAATTTACAAATGCAAAGTTCAAGAAAAAAAGGAAGGGAAAAAGATTTGACTATAGTTTTACAGTGAGTCTTCCCCAGGCTTGACTCGGGTCAAAAGGTGAGGACATTTTCAAATTTGAAGTTTAACAAAAATCAAGATTAAAACTAATTTTCTTAAAAACTATTTCTTTTAAATAAACTTAAAGTTTTATGTTAATAGGTTAATGATATTTAATTCCAAAATTTATTAAAGAAGATTTTTCAAATGAAAATTTAGTATTAATTAAGATAAATATATTATCTTAAAATTTATTAAGGTTTGGGTGATTAAAGATTGATAAGTTGATTAAAGTAATTAAGAAGTAATTAACTAATTAATTAATTAATTATAAAAGGTTAATTAATGAAAGAAGTTAAAGATTAACTACTGTTTAGTTAATTAATAATTAAGGGTTATAAGTTAATTAATTAGAGGTTAATTAATTTATAATTAAGGATTATTAGTTAGATAATTAGAGATTATTAATTAATGATTATTAAGTAATTAAGTTATAATTAAGCATTAATTAATTAAGTAATTAGAGATTAATTACTTAAATGATGATTACTTAATGTAAATAATTAAAGAATTAGTCTGTTGAGGGTTAATTAATTTAATTAACAATTAAGGGATAAATTAATTAATGATCAAGGTTAATTAATTGAGGATAATTAACCAATGAGATAATTAACCAATGGGATAATTACATGATGAAAGTAATTATAGGTATATTACTTTAGAGAAGTAATTAAGAATTAAATACTCAGTGTAATTAATTAAAAGATTGATTGATTAATTAAGGAGATTAATTAAGACTTAGTTAATGAGAGTGGTTAATTAAAAGATAATTAATCAATGTAAGTGATTATAGGATAATTAACTGGAGTAACTAATTAAGGATAAATGTAATTAATGTGAATTGGTGAAGGTTAATAAATTTATGTTATTAATTAAAGGCTAATTACTTAATGAAATTAAAGTGGAAAATTAAAGGATGATTAATTAATGATTTATAATTAATTAATGTTAAGTAAGCAGGATTAAAAGAGATTAAAGGAATTAATTTAATTTATTTAATTTATTTAAATTAATTTGAATGGTGTGACTAATTAATCTTACTTATGAATAATTGAATTATATTGTACGCCTTGGATTACTTGATATCTTTGATAAGTGATGCTATGTGATATGGTATGATTGGACTAAACTGAGATAATATGGTTTGTCTATTTGTGATGAACGGCTATGTAAACATGTAATTCTGGATATAGATGGAATTGTGTAAAACTTAAACTGCTTTATTTTTAAGATGGTATGGGATTCGAAGAGACCAGGATCGGGTACCGGTACATAACCGAAACCACTTTGATTTGTAATCTAAAAATACTTTTTTTATGTATATGACTTTGGAATAAATAAGCTGAAATGGAATAAATAATGTAAACTTGGTCATTTAATTTGAGTAATGACACTTAGATGCTTATAGGATGTGTATTTGACTACGGCAAGTTAAAATTTGTAGTGAAGTACGAGTTACCCCATGTTTTAAATAAGTTTTGTGCATTAGAATTTCGTGTTATATGGGTTTACTCACGCTGGTTTTCAGCCTGACCCGGGTGTTACTTTGATGTAATGTTCGGGTCAGACCGTGTATTACAGAATTTCAGGTAAGGACGTTTCTAGAGCTCGGGAAGCGAGCTGGATGGCTGGAACGTATGGAGTTTAACGCCGTGTATTTGAGAGTCTTATTGATTATAGTCTAGACAAGTTGTATAATTGTCCAGTTTATGTGTAAATATTGTACTCTGATGTAATAATGTAAAATAACAATTACAACTTTCTTTATAAAAAGATTATTACTTGTTATTATATTTTGTTCGTTGTGAATACGAGATTTTGTTGTTTTCTATTCTTTTTCTTCCTTCTTTCTTATTTCTTTAACAATCTGAAATTTTCGGCGTTCGATTGCTCGGCATTTCTACAATGAACGTATTAATGTCGAATTCTCGAGGTCGAAAATTTTGGGTCGTCACATTTTGTATCGGAGCTGAAGGTTTAGCGAGAACCTTAGCTCTGGTAGGTTACTCATTAAGGATAAGGTCAATAGTACCCTAGAATGAGTTGAGTGTAATATATATGAGGGCCTATTTGTTATTTTCTTATAAAATGATTTTTATATAAGCTTATATTTTCATAAAAAAGCAATAGTTTTTCTAATATATTAAGAAAATTAGTTGTCGAATCATTGGAATTAAATAAAATAATGAGAATTAAGTGGAAATAGAAATACAACCAAATTGAAATTGAATAAAGATAAGTTTGAAATGGATCTAAACTGAAATCAAAATCCTGAATTTGTAGAAGTATTTTCAGAATAAGATAATAATGAATTAGTATCCAGATATGATAATCTTGGCTATTATCATAAGTGATTGTTGTGTTTAATAATAAAATACTTATTAATGATTAAGAAAGATGAAATGTTTTTTAGGGAAATAAACATTTAAGTGAGTATGACTTATAAATTGGAATTGAAGATGATTTAAATTGTGAGGTTTAAAATCTAGGTCTAGAAATTTGAAATTGTTCAAAATGATGAAAGAAATAATAAATAGTATCATTTGAATGGAAGGGTCCAAGGGTCCTGTTTCAAACAAGAGTTGTTTGAAATTTTAAAGATTTTTTTTTTTGAATTATAAACCAAAGGTGGTTTAAAATTTAAAGTATATCTTGGTGTGAAAAGGAAATAAATATGTATATATGAGGGATATACATAATATCAAAAATGATTTGAAGTAAACTCTAGGTGTTGAGCTTAATTTGGAATGTGATGTAAAAACCTAAAGTGATAAGTTTTTGAACTTATAAGCAGAAATTCAAATTGGGTAAAGTTGACTGGATTAAATTGAAGTGAATTTAACTTAAGTTAAATAAGATTAGAACAAACAACCTGAATTGGAAATTTCAAGATGAAATTGAGATTTAACTTGGGAAGTTAAATGGTTAATTTGAATTGGGAGTTTGTGTTATCTCAAAATGGGTTTAAGATCTGGAAATTGAAAATGGATGGATGTTTAAAAATAAATTGGATGATATCATCCTATTGTTATCTTTAAACTGTGAATTGGATTTGTTTAAATAAATGAAGAAATGGATTGTGGTATTGGAAATAGAGATAAATAAAAATTATACTTTAATTTGAAATTAAGGACATGGAATGTAACAACCCGGTATTTCGCATCAATTGATAATTGACATTAAACGATTAATATTGTGCTAGTTAATTGCTTATTGAAGTTTTCAATCGAGCTGAAAATTCTTTTGTAATTCGTTAAGGGATTACGGGCTTTAAAAATATTGGGCCACGTTTCTCGTTTATGTTGTGTTATCGGAGTGAATACCGTTCCTCCTTTTTATTTTATTTTTCATTTTCGAAACCCTTAACCTAAAACAAACGAAAGAAACGATAATGGCGGCTCGTCCCTCTTTATCACAAATTAGGGTTTCGTTTGCACTTGGCTGCGCTCGTCTTCGAGATGCTTTCAGCTTCGATTTGGGTTCTGCTCGTCAAATCAAAGGTGAGTGAACCCTCACTCACATCTAATTCGAATCCATGCTTCGGCAATATAATTTCGTGTCGATGTTGATGATTTCTCTGAGTTATTCAATTTGTTCTTTTCGTGTTACTTGATTGACACTGTTTTGATTTCTTTGAAACTGTTTCCTATTGTTCACCACGGTTTCAAAGTCGCTGGTATTTTGTTTGACTTCGGCCATCACCATTAATTTGAATTGAACAGTATTTGATGATTCTGGCCTCGTTCTTTGATTTCATGAATTTTGATGGCTTCGTCTTTCACTTGATTTTATGACGTTGAATTTGTTCGACTTTGGCAATTCTTGGCTCTGTTCGAACATGTACGTTTGCTGTTGTTTGAGACAGCCATCCACTTCATTTACATTTTTGCCTTCATGTGTTTACACTGTCCAGTTCCATTTTTGTTGTTCACCGACTTTCTTAATACATATGGTTTTGAACCGTGACTTGGTTTGTTATTTGATTCTTTGGCACCACGGTTTCGAATCTGAACTGTTCGATTCCTATCTTTTGTGTTTGCTACCGTTGTGATGTTCTGCATTGTTTTTGGTTTGATTCGAACTCTTTGTCAATCACGGCTTTGATGCATATTTGTTCGAGCTTGCAACTATGTTTTAATTCGAACTCCCCCACTTTGATATCGGCTTGCACTGTTTGCATAGCCACTTATACTTGTCGTAGCCTGCTTGATCTTGGCTGCATTATCCACTTGAGATCATTCGACTTTGCTGTGCACTCTCTTGTGTTGCAGTGATTCATCCATACCTTAGTTTCACTGTACTGTACACTGATATCATTCTGAAATTTATGATGTATTGTTTTGACCTTGCCCATCTGAGTTTAAATGTGCACTGCTTCGAGTCCGGTTGCATGATCTGATCCATAACTTAGTCACTGTATATCCATTCCCTTCGGTCTGCATTTATTTGTTCATATGCATTTTCTATTAAGTTTGCAATATTCAGATTCTAGTTACTGAATTTTGCACTTATATATTCCATATATATACATGTACTTATGTGTGTTAGTGGTTACCCTTGCACCTTTTGCTTGCCAGTTCTGTTTTGTGCCAGTATTTGTGATTTCTTTTTAAGGTTGCATTTCAACCCAGTTGCCTTTGTTAACCATGCTGCTGTAGCATTTTGGTCCCATGACCTTGCTGAGTTGTTGTGTTTTTTTTACTGAAATTGGGTTTTACATTTGATAAGGGTGCACAAATGTGTACATTCACATATACATGTGTGTGTACATGTACGCGCTACTTGTTTCCTGTTGCTTTCACTTGCAGTTTTTTTTACTTGTACCATTCGAGGCAGATTGCTTATTCGTTGTGCACTGGCTTTACTTGAAGTTGTAGTTAGCACTTTTTTTGTTTCCGGTTGCACTTGATCATTTTGTATCGGCATCCTCAGTTGAGTAATTTTCACTGCCTTCTTTGTACACATGAAATCCATTGATGTTTTTGCATTCACATGAGACTGTATATTCATCATGGCAATTGTTCATGTGTCTGCACTTTGATATATAAGTTTGACTTTCATTTGTCTGTGATATTGCCTTTTTATGGTGATATTCACACTGCGGCATTGAGTTGGGATTGATGCATATTGAACTATTATCGATTTGTGCTCATGTATATGAAGTAGTGTTACGTTTCCTTGTAACTTTCACTGTACTATCCACTGAACTTCGAGTCAGGTAGTTCACTGCTTCATGTATTGTGGGTTTACCTCTTGATGTCGAGGCTGCTGTACTATTTCCATCTTTATTACTGCATCACCAGATATGTATTATTCATGTACATTGCCTTCACGCCTATGTTGTCTGGTTTCAATGTTTTTGCATTGAGTGAGATGAATTATTCTATGCATTGCTGTGTCACTTGTGTACTTAAGTCAGTGCTGTCCACCTGAGTTTGAGCATTGCATTTTTACTTGTTGTCTTCATATTGTGACTATTTTGAGTTGGTTCTATTGTTTTTCGTTGTTGCTTGGGTATTGAACTGCTTTATGCTTGAAGTCGTAGCCTGTACACCTCCCCTGTGTTGAATCCAGCTAATAGTTCGGGTTTGACCTTGTGCCTGGTTGTGTACATCATTACTGTAGTGGCAAGGCAGTGCACGCAAGCGTGAACTACAGCCACACGGAATTGAGTTTTTGGGTACATTATCACTGTAATGGCAAGGCAGTGCACACAAGCGTGAACTGCAGCCACACGATATGGCTTTTATGATATTCTATCTTGTTTTGATTTATTGATCTTTTGCATATTCCATATGCTGTAGTGGCGAGGCAGTGCACGCGTGCGTGTACTGCAGCCCTACTCGAATTAATATTTTAATTGATATTTCAATGGTTTGAACTATTTTGTTTATTCAATTCAATATTCTGAATTGTATTCTGATTTGGTTTAATTTGCTGATTTGTTGTTTAACGCTGTTACGTGTTATATTTATTGTTATCCGATTTCTTTATTTAAAGATCGGATAGACGAAATTTATTATGACTATCGTCTATTGATTATTTAATTATTATTGCTTCTATGCATTAATAACTGAGTTTGAATTAGACTGACCCGTGTATTATTTTCTTTTGAATGTAATACTCGGGTCAGACCGAGTATTTACAGGTTGTAGAATTTTAGCTTTGGGTTGCTGCTAGAGCTATGAAGTCTTTTCATACTTTTTGGAGTATTCGTTGTCTTAGTATAGGATGTTGTATATTCATGTATATTATTTACGATAATGAACTTGTATATGTAACTTCCAGAGTCGACAGTTGTAGTTGTATCATATGTATTGTATCACATGTATTGTAACTGACATCAGTTATTGTATATATGAGACTTTCCATTTTATCTGTGTTATTATTATATTTACTGTCCTAAACTATTATGAACCATCGTAGTTCGTTTTATACTGGAATTGGGGTATGTCGATGGGAGTAGATAAATCAGAGATTAAAAATGAAAGAATATATATACCACTCCTATCGAGATAACCAATACTAGTGTAAGGCCTAACTACGGATGGCCGCTCCTCAACAGCCTTATTCTCCGCGCTAGTTGACAACATTACACCGTAGTGTTCTTGGCAAGCGTGGGTATAGAGGTGGGGCATCACAGCTTGGTATCAGAGCCTGTGGTTTATGGATATAATGTAAAACATAATTAGACGGAACATGTGTTACAACTAATTGTAGATGTTTTATCTCTCATCTTTGCCTATAATTATCTTTGATTGTTAGGTATGAATTCCTAACGTTTATTCATGTGCATTTGACTTTGTTTTCGTCAAATTGCTAGTTTCTTGATTTCCAAGACTCTGACTTTGTTTGCCGTTGAATTCTTTGATGAGGATGTTGATTCGTTTTGTACTCGACTGTGGCCAATAATTGTTGACTTCGGCATTGACTTGATTTTTATTTTTGTTGAAGTCATTTATGCATTTATGCTCGTTTTGCTTTGTTTTTCCAATTGTTAATCGATTCTTCTTTTCCGATTAGTTGTTATAACTTCTATTTCTGGAATTTTTGGGTATTTCTACTTTGATGGATTTGGAATCGAATTCTTTGGATTTTATTCACGTCTTCGAATGTGAATTTTAATGAATTGATTTGGTTTCCAAATTTAATCAATTCGTGGTAATCCCCCGATTTGTTGCTATCATTTATTAGCGACTTTAGGGACATTTTCTTCAGGATTTTCATGAACATGCCTTTTGAAGGATTCGGTATCGATTTCTTTGGATTCTATTCACATCTTCGTATGTGAATTCGTGATTGATTGTTTCTACAATCACTTTTATGCTTTGTCCTTTAAAAATATAAAGGTTTTCTATACTAGTAGTAAATATCAAAACCCTTTTCTCCAAACAATTTCAAAACTATTTTATTCCAAAGCTCTTTACTTAAACCATTTTCCAATCTACTAGTATATACAAGCCTTACTTCACTCGGATGAGAAATCGAATTAAACGGCTTAGTAAAACAAGTGGTATGAAACGCTTGCGTTTGCTTCGTCGGTTAACTCTTGGACTTGTTCGATTGAAAACTCTTGTGACAATTTGCTAGTGAAGATCTACAGTTTGTTCGTAAATATTTGAGTTAAGCTAGTGGTTATGGGACATGAAGCTAAACTTTTATATTTACTAACTCAGTGTAATTGACACTTCTTTATGATCATGACGTTCATTTTTGTGATTTAGACTAGCAACTGTGCGATGTCTCTTTGTGTGCGAGGGAGACTAGACCCAGCTCTTGTGATGTTTCGCCATCGCATTTGTGTGATGTTTCGCCAACACATATGTGGGGTAGCGCCCCACGGTCTTCGGACCGTTCGTGTGTCAAAATTTAATGGTTGGCCACCATGAGATAGCGTCTCGTTTTGTGATACCGGTTAGTGAGTTTTCATGCTCCCATTTTGTGATTGGCCTTCCCCTTTTTATGATTTAGACTAGCAATTGTACGACGTCTTTTTGTTTGCGAGGTTAGGCTAGACACCATTTATGTGATTCCACTCACACACACCTTTTTTCTTTTTGGTTAGTCTAGACACCATTTGTGTGATTCCGCTCACACATACCTTTTTGTTTGCGAGGTTAGGCTAGACACCATTTGTTTGATTCCACTCACGCATACCTTTTTTACTTTTTGGTTAGCCTAGACACCATTTGTGTGATTTGGATCACACATACCTTTTTGTTTACGAGGATAGGCTAGACACCATTTGTGTGATTCCACTCACGCATACCTTTTTGCTTTTTGGTTAGCCTAGACCTCATCTGGGTGATTCCGACTCACCCATATGGGGTAGCTCCCCATGGTCTTCAGACCGTCATGTGATAGGCCTCTTTCCCTTTTTCTGTGATTTCTAGATTTCTTGTGTAGATTTCTAGAATTTGTGTTTTTTGGATTTCTTGTGATGATTTCTAGAATTTGTGCTTCACCAATTTTCGTGATTTCAATTGATAAGTTTTATCAATTTTTGTGCATTGGTGAATTCGTTTGTCATTGACTTGTTATGAATAAAAGTTTAGGGTATGATATCCCTTTCTATCTTTGAGAAGATTCTTGTGACATTTTTGAAGAATGAAAATTGATTAGTATTATATTTTGATGCCAATTATTTTGATGAGATTTTGACGTATTAACTTCAGTAACCGTCAATCTTAAAATGGATTTTAAAGCGGTTATCCCGTGATGCTTATTTTGTTTTCCGCTTTTACGGTATTTTTAGAAGTGCAATTTCCTTGTCGAAGTTGCTACTGATGTTGCTGTTTTAATCACGTGTTTTAAAAATTGTTTCAAAAAAAAAAATTGTTTCCAAGTTTTTTTACGGTTTACGTTTTCAAAAGAATGAGGAAGCGATTTAAACGTTTTAGCAAAATCGAGAACTATGACCCCTTTCTTTTGCTGGTTCGCTTAATTCCTCACTTGTTCGTTTGAGAATATAAATTATTATTTTTATAAAATAAATGAAAATTGTTTTCAGAAGTTTTGCACTTTGCGTTTTCAAAAGAATAAGGAAGCGGTTTAAACGTTTCAGAAAAATCGAGGACTATGACCCCTTTTGTAACGACTCAGAATTTTGAACAATTTAATTTGAAAATATTAAATTAATTTTAAATATTTGGATGATGGTTTAGATTGAATTTTCAATATAACTATGAATTTGACGATTAAATTATAAAATTTAATCTATTGAGAGTAGGATAAAAATTTGAATCTTCAATTTTAAGCCAATAAAAATATTTCAAAGGCTTGTAAAATTCATATTGATAATACTGAAGATTTTAGAAGCTTCAGAATTGAAATTGAAAGTGAATTGTTCAGTTTTGAAATTAAATCGTTTGAATCGATATTCAAAAATAGCCGTCCGAGGCACAGTCTCGGATTTCGACGAAACCAGTTCCATTGGGTCCGTAATATTGAATTATTCTCGGGTTTCAAATTTCGTATTTTTTGGAGTTGTTATGTGAGCATACGACATATAAACGCATTGAAATTTTAAAACGAATTCAATATTAAATTTAAATTTAAATTTAAATTTTGTCAACAGCATCCCTATATTCAAGCCTAAAATTTCGCCTAAAATCATGCCTGAGATCACGAAGGAGATCGTGCAAAGCAGGGCCGTTGTCTTCAAACTTCAACTTCTCGTTCAAAATAAATAGAATGGCCGAACTCCCCTCTTCATTTCAATTCTGCAAATCAAAAAAAAAAAATAATGGCCGCAGCCGTATAAAAAAAAAAAAGAAATTGGGGAAAGCGATCAGCTCGATCGAAGGAAGGCATTCAAAGGGATTTTCGATCGCTGAGAGAAGGGGAGGGCATCGCGACAGTCCTTGGTGGTTGCGGCACACTCGCGCACGCGATTCAAGGGCGACGGCGATTCGAAGTCGATGGGATTCGTGGCGCGCGTACGCGTGGATGGTGGAGCTGTGATGGGGATGCGCGCGATTCGAAGGAGCAGCGGCAGTGAAGTGCGCGTATGGAGTGGGAGAAGGCGGCGATGGATGGATGAAGTCGCGATTGCCAGTGGCTCGCGATTTGGGTTGGGACCCAGTTGATGCGCGCTCGCGTAAGGTATGTCGGCAGTGAGGCAGTCGCGATCTCATGGATATTGATTTTGCAGTAAGGTAATTTCAAAATTTTCAGTTCAGTTTAATTTTGAAAATAAAAATATTGAAAGAAGATAGATCTTTAAATCATAGTAAAGTAATTTCGAATTTATTTAAAATTACTAAATTTTATATTTCTACAGAAATCTAGTTTATAACTGTAAGTTAAAACAATTAAAAATAGTTTATTAATGAAAATATAGTTTAAATTTAAATTTTAGTTAAATAAATTATAAAAAGGAAAACTTGTTTTATAAAAAGGGAATTTAATCATTAGTCTAAATAAAATTTATAAACAGAAAATAATTAGTTAATAGAAATTTGGTTGAAAGGAAAATAATTTTATTAAAGAAAAATTAGTTGATTTAAATTTATAAAAAGGAAATTTAGTTCAATTAGAAACTTCTAGTTAGAATTATTTTAAAAGGGAAAATTTGTTAATTAAATTTATTTAAGTAAATTTAGTTGAAATTAAATTTGAATTAGACAAATTGTTAAGAGTAATATGTTTGAAATTAAAAGGAGTTACTTTGATATAATAAATAGGAGAAATTTATAAAAGGAAATTTAAATTTTAGTTAAATAAAATTTTAAATAAGAAATTGGTTTAAATAAAACCATCAGTTAATTTAACTATTAAAATAAAAGCACCGAGGAATTGAAATTATTAAACGAAAATTTATTATTCGATTATTTCGAATATTAATAAATTTGTGTAAATATTTATACAAGGTATAAATCAAGAAAATCGAGTCAAGAAGGGAAATGGATTGCAAACGGGAATAAAGGTGAGAACTTCTCACTCAAAATGATTTATTTAAATTTTAAATAGTTAGATTTTAAATTGATAGTTGTGTTGATTGAATGCTTGAATGATGATTGTTATATATATATATATATATTGGATGTGAATAGACCCTATACGCCGTTAGTAAGCGGAGGTTATTTATTACACACATATACCGCGATATTCCACCTTGAAGTGGAATTGGTATTATATTATATATATAGCAATACATATATATTGGCATATATATATATATATATATATATATATATATATTGCAGTTGATTGATTTCCCGCATTGTATAGCGGATGAGACCCTATTGCGCCGTTAGTAAGCGGATAATATTTTATAAAATCCCATATACCGCGATATTCCACCTCGAAGTGGAATGGGTATTGTGCTAATGTCTGTGGATGCAGGGAAACAGGTTGGAGGGATCCAACTGGATTCCTCACAAATATTTATTTGATTTTAGATATTGTGATGTTTGATTGTTTATCATATCGATATATGATGTTTGAAAGTCGTGATTGACTATTAGATGTGTTGCATCACCGAATCCAATTTTTGAAGTTTAAAAATAACGATTTTTATTTTAAGGAATTTCTAAAGTGATTTTTGGAAATATACGTTTATAAAATAATTTTTGAATTGATTCATCTTAAATAAATAAACGTTATAATTTTAATATTATAAAAATTATGATTTTTGAGAAATACAGTTAAAAGTTGATTTTTGAAAATATGGGATTAGTGATTTTATAAAATAGTTTGAACTGGGATTTCTGAATTTATTATAAGAAGTTTAAAAATAGAATTTATGAAATTTGATTATTTTATAAATCAAAATGATGAAATTATAAAAGAGTTTAAAGATGTTTAAAGTAATAATATAAATGGATTTATATTAAAAGATTTATAAATTGATATTTATAAATTTAGAATATCTTGAATTATAAAACGAGCTTTTATAAGTGATAGAATGATTTGTAAATGGATTTCATAAAGGAATGAAATCTATAGAATTTATGAAATTTGATTATTTTATAAATCAAAATTATAAGGAGTTGAAAGACGTTTTAAAATAGTAATATAAATTGTTTTATATTAAAAAGATTTATAAATTGATATTTATAAATTAAAAATATTGGAATTATAAAACGAGCTTTTATAAGTGTTAGAATGAATTGTGAATGAATTTCATAAATGAATGAAATTTATAGAATTATAACGGTGAAGTTATAAATAGAATTTTATAAATAAAATTTATAAAGTTATTTAGGGAATAGATGTGGATAAATAAATGAATCTTATAAGTTATAAGATTTATAATTATGAAGTTTAAAGGAACGATTTTGTAAACAAATAAATTATAAGTATTTGACTTATAATATGAATTTTTAGTATATCATTGAGATATAAAAAATTGAATAGGATTAATAAAGGAAATTTGTAAAAGGAAGTATTATAAAATAAATAGAAATGGAATTTATAAACATTATTTTATAAATCCGCAACGACTTATTTTGATAAGGAATTGTTGTAATTTGTTAATGGAATTATATTCATGTTTTAGACAGTGAATAATCCTTTAAAATAAAATGAATAGAAGTGATGAAATTGGTTAACAAGTATATTCACGTTTTTGAATAGTGAATATTATGTTAAAGAAATTATTTTGGAGGTGATGTTTGAAATAGAATTAAAACGATCTAAAGATGTTTTAAAATATATTAACCATCGAAACCATAGATTTCAACATTCATAGTTGAAATAGACGTTTTCGAGAAATAGAAGGAAATGGTAGATTATAACACTGTTGTTATAATAGATGATTTCCGAAAGGAAATGTTTTGTATAGTATTGGGATTTATATATAAATTTTTATTTCGAATCCCTATACTAGTGATTTTGGGTTGTCGTAACGATGTTTTACGCAACATTCGTTTTGGCCCAAATAAATATGGTTAAGTGAATGATTTCCTTAAAGAATGAAATATATACTTAATTTCGATTAGAGTATATTAAATATTTTCTAAGCGTAGAAAATAAAAAGGCTTGTGAATTACTTATAAATAAATAAGTATGGAAATGTTTTTCCAATATTAAGTGAATATTTTGAATTTATCTTTTTGAAGATAAATTGAAAATGAATATTAGAAATTGAATGGAAATCGTATATTCATAAATATTTTGGAATGTAAATTCAATATGGAATTTATAAATAAAATTTGGAAAATGAGTTTAAAAATAAATATTGATTTATTTTTTAAGAATGGAGAATATATATCTTGTAAAGATAATTTTGGAAAATAAATGATTTGGAAAATTATTTGGAATCTGGTGATGTTGGCATATCTATTGATAGTTCAATAACCGACTATCAATATTTACCTTTAAATAGGTATTTGTTGTGATTTGCTTGAATTTGAATGCCACACTTATTTTTTTTAAATAAGCGCTCACTATTCGGGTTAACCGGGAAAGGACCTTGGGGTCGTATAACCCATTCCGAATATGTGATACGTCGTTATGAATTGCATTCGAAGACCGGTGTTGAAGACCGGATATTTACGAAAACGAAAGGGTTTCTTGTTGATTGTCTCTGCACTGGCTGATCCCCGGTGTAGAGATCTCCATATGTGATGGGAAATCCGAACGTGATTAGAGATTATTCGGATTGCAAGGACTTCTTTGTAAGTGCCTTCGGTTCTGTTCGAGCCCGGAACAGACTTGTATGGATTGTATGTCTGACATTACAAATTGAGATATAAAGGCGATTTCTTTCAAATATATTTCTGTTGGTGGCGGAGAATTTATTCTCTTAGCTTAACACCCTTCTCTGAGACGTACGAGCTCAGAGGTTATATAGTTGAAGTTATCAGCGATATACTCCCAATTTGGTAATGTGACATACTGAGTGTTGCTGTGAAATGATCATTGTGTTGATTATTTGTGATAGGATCATTTGTTTGATCGTCTATCTTGGTGATGATTTCTATGATCATTTGTTGACCCAAAGCATGGCTTTTGTATAAAGTATGTTTTTGTGGACGAGACTGCGTCGAGCCTCACACCCCGGAATGGTCAAAACAGGAAAGATGCGGCAAGGTTATGAGGGGTAGCGCCCTTTAGGATATGTGCATTTCCTTCTGGAAAAGGGTGGTATCATGGTATGGAGCCCAGATACTTACTCATGTTGAAAACACTTTATGATTGTGTGAATTGATTGCGAGCGCTCGGTGAAAGGTCCCAAAGGACCGGGGGATGGCATATTCGGTCAGTTGTTACTCAGTTAGGGGTAACCCGGCCTTGTGTTGGTAGAGATCCGGTTTGGTTCTCGGGGATGTCCATCCAGAGGCATTCTCATGTGGCAATGGGAAGTTCCTTGGCCTGATCATTCGTTGGAAATCCAAAGAAACAATACGAGACTTGTACGGTTTTAGTTGTAGAACCTGCCATTTAAAATGGTAGCTATAGTAGGCATAATATAATGGTACATATGCTGGCTAAGATTTATATTCTACTTTCGAAATATCTTCTACACTATGCACTAATAATAATATCAAAATTGATTTGATTTTAATGCGTATCAAGCATCTTTGACTAACATAAGAAGAAATCTCCTCCAAGTCTGCGTTTGCATTGTGTGTGTGGCGGGTGGTCTTATGGTAGTCTCATTCTTAAAAGCATTGCGAATTGAATTTAAAAATATTCCTCTATTTTTGTTTTTAAAGAAAAAAAAATAAACTGTTTTATTTCTCACACCAGTCTCATGACTGACTCGGAGTTTATTGTTTTCCTTCCTAAACTCTGGGTGCCCACCAATTTTCACACGGGCAGTCAAGAGTTAAGGTTTATCAGGATATTCTGGAATTCAGGAATTGATGGAGGCAAGCTGGATGGCATGGCGTATTACTAGTATATAGTACTTTCTTTTCCGCTGTTTGTTTGTTGTTGTACACTCTGATGATATGATGTAATGTATTGTAATAACTGATATAGTTCTTTGTTTAAAGATTATTCATTTAATTATTATATGTTGTTCCGCTGCGAATTGTGAGATTCTGATGTTGTTCTGTTATTTTCTATTCCATTCTATTTTCTTTTCTTTTTGCTCTATCTTTTTCTCTCTTTCTTTTTCTTTTCTTCTTTCTTAAAACCCATAACATTTCGGTTTTTCGGCAACGAAAAATCGCGATCGTTACACCTTTCTTTTACTGATTCGCTTAATTTCGGACTTGTCTGTTTGAGAATGTGAAATGTTATTTTTAGAATACACAATTTTGCACTTTCAAGGAAACGATGAAGTAAATTAAACGATTTAGTAAAACTCGTTGTTATGGGACATGTGCGTTTGCTATTTCGGTTAATTCCGGGCTCGTTAATTAAAATATTTGTGATTTCTGATTATTGTTTTTGATAATCGGATATTTGTGATTTCTGATTATCGTTTGTGATAATCAGATATTTGTGATTTCTGATTATCGTTTTTGATAATCGGATATTTGTGATTTCTGATTTATCGTTTTTGATAATCAGATATTTGTTATTTCTGATTATCGCTTGTGATAATCAGATATTTGAGATTTAATTATCGTTTGTGATAATTAAAAATTTGTTGGTATAATTATCGTTTTGATAATTAAATATTTGTGATTTGACATTTCTGATTATCGCTTGTGATAATTAGATATTTAAGATTTAATTATCATTTTTGATGATTAGATATTTGTTATTTTTGATTATCGTTTTTGGTAATTAAATATTTGCAATTTTGCGACTTGTGATTTTTATTTTCTAATTATCTTTGTTGATAATTAGATTTTTGCTGTCTTCTGATTATCGAATCGATGATTAGATATTGCTGTTTTGTGATTTCTGTATTCTGATTATCTATTTGATAATTAAATTTTATAAACAATTTGTGAATTTCTTTTATGAAATTAAAAGATTTCTTTGGTGTTTATATTGAACTACGCCGGTGTACCGGCTCAATTTTCTGCTATTCATGACGTTTTCCACGTCTTCCAATTACGGAAATGCCTTAGGGATTTCCGATTTTTATTCTTGAGCCCAGTGTTATTGAAGAAATGGAACTTTTGCCTATTTGACTTTTGAGCAACCTTCTATTCACATCATTGCTTCGGGGGTGTAGCACCTTCGAAATAAAGATGTTTTTCTTGCGGAAGTTCAATGGTTCTCAAATCCTAAGGATTGCACTTAGGAATCCAGAGAATTCATCGAGCAAACACGTTCAGGCTTACTCTTTCATGCTCTTTATGGCGAACTTCCTATTTTTAAATTTCTTCATTTTGTGATGAAATGCTTTTATGGTTGTTACCTTTTGTCCATTTATTCCTTATGTTTGCGAGGATGCAATTTCTTTTAAGGAGGGGAGTCTGTAACAACCCGGTATTTCGCATCAATTGATAATTGACATTAAACGATTAATATTGTGCTAGTTAATTGCTTATTGAAGTTTTCAATCGAGCTGAAAATTCTTTTGTAATTCGTTAAGGGATTACAGGCTTTAAAAATATTAGGCCACGTTTCTCGTTCATGTTGTGTTAACGAAGTGAACACCGTTCCCCCTATTTATTTTATTTTTCATTTTCGAAACCCTTAACCTAAAACAAACGAAAGAGACAATAATGGCGGCTCGTCCCTCTTTATCACAAATTAGGGTTCGTTTGCACTTGGCTGCGCTCGTCTTCGAGATGCTTTCGGCTTCGATTTGGGTTCTGCTCGTCAAATCAAAGGTGTGTGAACCCTCACTCACATCTAATTCGACTCCATGCTTCGGCAATATAATTTTGCGTCGATGTTGATGATTTCTTTGAGTTATTTAATTTTTTCTTTTCGTGTTACTTGATTGACACTGTTTTGATTTCTTTGAAACTGTTTCCTATTGTTCACCACAGTTTCAAAGTCGCTGGTATTTTGTGTTGACTTCGGCCATCACCATTAATTTGAAATTGAACAGTATTTGATGATTCTGGCCTCGTTCTCTGATTTCATGAATTTTGATGGCTTCGGCTTTCACTTGATTTTATGACGTTGAATTTGTTCGACTTTGGCAATTCTTGGCTCTGTTCGAACATGTACGTTTGCTGTTGTTTGAGACAGCCATCCATTTCATTTACATTTTTTCCTTCATGTGTTTACACTGTCCAGTTCCATTTTTGTTGTTCACCGACTTTCTTAATACATATGGTTTTGAACCGTGACTTGGTTTGTTATTTGATTCTTTGGCACCACGGTTTCGAATCTGAACTGTTCGATTCCTATCTTTTGTGCTTGCTACTGTTGTGATGTTGTGCATTGTTTTTGGTTTGATTCGAACTCTTTGTCAATCACGGCTTTGATGCATATTTGTTCGAGCTTGCAACTATGTTTCAATTCGAACTCCCCCACTTTGATGTCGGCTTGCACTGTTTGCATAGCCACTTATACTTGCTGTAGCCTGCTTGATCTTGGCTGCATTATCCACTTGAGATCATTCGACTTTGCTGTGCACTCTCTTGTGTTGCAGTAATTCATCCATACCTTAGTTTCACTATACTGTACACTGATATCATTCTGAAATTTATGATGTATTGTTTTGACCTTGCCCATCTGAGTTTAACTGTGCACTGCTTCGAGTCCGGTTGCATGGTCTGATCCATAACTTAATCACTGTATATCCATTCCCTTCGGTTTGCATTTGTTTGTTCATATGCATTTTCTATTGAGTTTGCAGTATTCAGATTCTAGTTACTGAATTTGTCCACTTATATATGCCATATATACATGTACTTATGTGTGTTAGTGGTTACCCTTGCACCTTTTGCTTGCCAGTTCTGTTTTGTGCCAATATTTGTGATTTCTTTTTAAGGTTGCATTTCAACCCAGTTGCCTTTGTTAACCATGCTGCTGCAGCATTTTGGTCCCATGACCTTGCTGAGTTGTTGTGTTTTGTTTACTGAAATTGGGTTTTACATTTGTTAAGGGTGCACAAATGTGTACATTCACATATACATGTGTGTGTGTACATGTACGTGCTACTTGTTTCCTGTTGCTTTCACTTGCAGTTTTTTTACTTGTACCATTCGAGGCAGATTGCTTATTCGTTATGCACTGGCTTTACTTGAAGTTGTAGTTAGCACTTTTGTTGTTTCCAGTTGCACTTGATCATTTTGTATCGGCATCCTCAGTTGAGTAATTTTCACTGCCTTCTTTGTACACATGAAATCCATTGATGTTTTTGCATTCACATGAGACTGTATATTCATCATGGCAATTGTTCATGTGTCTGCACTTTGATATATAAGTTTGAATTTCATTTGTCTGTGATATTGCCTTTTTATGGTGATGTTCACACTGCGATATTGAGTTGGGATTGATGCATATTGAACTATTATCGATTTGTGCTCATGTATATGAAGTAGTGTTACGTTTCCTTGTAACTTTCACTGTACTATCCACTGAACTTCGAGTCAGGTAGTTCACTGCTTCATGTATTTTGGGTTTACCTCTTGATGTCGAGGCTGCTGTACTATTTCCATCTTTATTACTGCATCACCAGAGATGTATTATTCATGTACATTGCCTTCACGCCTATGTTGTCTGGTTTCAATGTGTTTTCATTGAGTCAGATGAATTATTCTATGCATTGCTGTGTCACTTGTGTACTTAGGTCAGTGCTGTCCACCTGAGTTTGAGCATTGCAGTTTTACTTGCTATCTTCATATTGTGACTGTTTTGAGTTGGTTCCATTGTTTTTCGTTGTTTCTTGGATATTGAACTGCTTTATGCTTGAAGTCGTAGCCTGTACACCTCCCCTGTGTTGAATCCTGCTAATAGTTTGGGTTTGTCCTTGTACCTGGTTCTGTACATCATTACTGTAGTGGCAAGGCAGTGCACGCAAGCGTGAACTGCAGCCACACGGAACTGAGTTTTTGGGTACATTATCACTGTAGTGGCAAGGCAGTGTACGCAAGCATGAACTGCAGCCACACGGTATGGCTTTTATGATATTCTATCTTGTTTTGATTTATTGATCTTTTGCATATTCCATATGCTGTAGTAGCGAGGCAGTGCACGCGTGCGTGTACTGCAGCCCTACTCAAAATAATATTTTAATTGATATTTCAATGGTTTGAACTATTTTGTTTATTCAATTCAATATTCTGAATTGTATTCTGATTTGGTTTAATTTGCTGATTTGTTGTTTAACACTGTTACGTGTTATATTTATCGTTATCTGATTTCTTTATTTAAAGATCGAATAGACGAAATTTATTATGACTATCGTCTATTGATTATTTAATTATTATTGCTTCTGTGCATTAATAACTGAGTTTGAATTAGACTAACCTGTTTATTATTTTCTTTTGAATGTAGTACTCGGGTCAGACCGAGTATTTACAGGTTGTAGATTTTTAGCTTTGGGTTGCTGCTAGAGCTTTGATGTCTTTTCATACTTTTTGGAGTAGTCGTTGTCTTAGTATAGGACGTTGTATATTCATGTATATTATTTACGATAATGAACTTGTATATGTAACTTCAAGAGTCGACAATTATAGTTGTATCATATGTATTGTATCACATCTATTGTAACTGACATCAGTTATTGTATATATGAGACTTTCCGTTTTATCTGTGTTATTATTATATTTACCGTCCTTAACCGTTATGAACCATCGTAGTTCGTTTTATACTGGAATTGGGGTATGTCGATGGGAGTAGATAAATCAGAGATTAAAAATGAAAGAATATATATACCACTCCTATCGAGATAACCAATACTAGTGTAAGGCCTAACTACGGATGGCCGCTCCTCAATAGCCTTATTCTCCGCGCTAGTTGACAACATTACACCGTTGTGCTCTTGGCAAGCGTGGGTATAGAGGTGGGGCATCACATGGAATTTTGAAATTTGGACTCAGGATTTAATGGTTTAAAATTTTTATGTTGTTAACTTAAAAAAAGGTTGATTTGATTTAAATAATTAAATCAACATTTTAAATTTAACTCAAATTTATGAAATTCGAGATGCTTTTAAGTAGAGACTTGAATTGAATTAGTTCAAATTGAATCTGATTTAAATTAATTGGAATTGTGATTTAAGACGGATAAGTATAAAATTCAAATGGAAAATTTGAAGTGAATTAATTGGAAGTGAAATTGACGCTGAATAAGTTTAAATTCTAATGGGAGTTGATTTGAATATGGACGGAAATTGAAGTTAATTCAAATTGAATTTGAATCGAATCAATTTGAATGGAAGTGTAAATTGGAAATTGATATCGAAATTTGAAGGAAATGAGAAATGATTTTTGAAAAAAAAAATTATATTTTGAGAAATGTACATGAATAAAAGGTGGAAATTGGATATCTTCTGAAATTCACTTTGTGAAAGGCAAGTTATATAGTAAGTAACTTTACAAAAGAAAGTCAAATTTGAATATTGATTTGGCATGATAAAGTTATATATATATATATATATATATTGTTATATATGATAAGCTCCTCCTATGGTTAATCTAGAACCAAAAGAAAGGGTTTTTGAAATATTTGAAGTCTAAAAAGAGGAATTTGTACAAGTGATCCAAAGATTGTTTCCAAGTTGGAAAGGATAAGTTGTATATATATATACACAAATGATTTTATGAGAATGATTTTGGGAAAGGTTTTGGAGCCTATGGATTTTGGAAAGGCTTTTGATTTTTGGGTAAAATCGATTTTGGAATTTGAAAAGACTAGTTTGAGAATTATCGATTTTGGAATCGATTTTGAGTAAAGGAAATTTATATGGGATTCATATTAGGTGTATGATTTGGAAAATACTATATGTGTATAGTACAAAGTGTTTTGAGAATGGCTTTGGGGAAAAATGCGCTCCCTTCAAATGAATTTCTTAGGAGTACCATAGTTTGGTACTGCCTTGATCCCCGAGGGGGAGGCTCTAAAGTTGATCCTGTGAGGAAGTCCGGACAAACTGAAGTTCCTGAGTATTTTGGATAGCGAAAGTCGAGGGCGCTGATGCGTAAAGAGGCATTTGGGTTATGCTGTGACGATAGTGTAACTCAATGTCGCTGCGATCTACTGTGGACCATAGCAGAAATCGTGTGGAGTTGAGTGTCAACGATCTACGCTTGTTTTTGCCGGGAAGGCAACGTAACATCGGTAGACTGCGATCTATGGTCGAGTGGATAAGTTTCATTCTTTTGGCAACGAAATTCGAGGGCACTGATGCCTACAGTTATATGGGTTTTTGCTGTGATAGCAACGTAACCCCAGATGTAGCTGTGATCTGTAGTGGGTTCCATGGCCTAATCGAGGGGGCGGAGGCCTACAGTTATCTATGGTTTTGCCGGGATGGTGACGTAATCATCGGGATAACTAGGACCCATGGGGGGTGATGATTTCCAGAGCATTCTCACCAAGATGTTTCCTCTATTTCAAAAAAATGTTCTCTATATTTCTAACAAAATATTTTTCAAGTATTTTCATTGGATGTTGAAAACAGGTTTACTAAGTACTTATAGATTTTCTGTCCTACGCCTGATCAACGTATGATCGAATTTTTGTAAGAACAAGGATAGACTGATTGAAACATCGAGTTATAAAAAGTGTTTATATAAAACTATTTTAGTAATATTATTTATCTTTTAGAAAGAGTTTATATTTAAAAGTGATAAAAGAGTAATTTATCTAATGATAAGTATTGAATAAATTATGGCTTCGTCCCTTTTCGAGGATGAAAAGATTCAAAGGGGGAGGAATGTGATAACCCGGATTTTTGGGCATCAGGTAATTGAATAATTATCTGATTTAGCTATTTGAAAATACTGATTTATATATTAAACAAATAATAATGATTGTTTATATATATATATATGAATAGATTTTAATTAGGATTATTATTTACAAATTGAATTTGTGATTGTTTATATATATATATATATTTGAATTAATTTTAAATTGGATTTTGAATTTGAATTTGAATTGGAAATTCAAAAGATAAATACCTTAAAATATTTTGGATTTAAAATATATGTATAAGATTTTTATATGATTTGTTTTATTTTATTTTATTTTCTTTAAAGATTTTATTTATAAAAATTTAGAAAAGTATTTAGTAATTAAGAAATTTATAAAAAAGCTTATAAACCATTTCAAAAACAAATCAAAGAGCAAAGAAAAAAAAGAAAACTCAAACCTGTAAATAATTCTCAAACCAGAAGCTAATTCAAACTAAAGCCTGTAACACAAATTCTAAACCTGAAGTCAATCAAGCCTATCCTTTGTTCAAACAAATTGCAGGTGAGTAAACTATATGTTTTAAAGCTGGATCTGTTGATACTTGATTCATGTGATTAATGCTTGGAAAATGATTGCATTAATGCAAATATGTCTGCATGTATATGATATGAAATTGTCAAGTGTGCATATATGTATGATCAGACTCTGTTCAGTTCACAGGCTTCAAGAACAATTTCAAAAATCAATTTCACTTATTTTAATTCTTTATAGCTTACCATCTCCAGACAAAACTTGTTTATATTCAGCAGATTCAAATTTTAAAGATATTATTGTGTGTAAATAATAGTTTTTTGGAAAAATTGTAATTATAGTGAAAATGGTAAGAGGTCAGGTAAATCAATTAAGATAATTTCCAGTTTCACCTATGGAATCATTTTCGAATATGAAAACCATGATTTTTTATATAGATTTCAAGATTTTTAAACTTGTGGTTGTCGAGATATAGCGAGTTGAAGGGAAATCGTATTTTCATCAATTTTTGGCGATTGGAAGGGTGATGATCGTCGTGATCGATGGTGTAGGAAGCTGGAGGTCTGGGAATCATAAGAAAATTTATCAGAAGAATTACTGACCGTCGTGGTGGTACGGCGATGCTAATCTGGGGTTTTAAGAGCCTAATTGTCGATGTCGTATGCACAGCGATTTCATCGTCGAGGGTACACCGGAAAGAATCGATGGTGGGTAAAAGGTTGTTAAGGGACAGATGCTACTCCAGGCGCGAGCACGTGGGTTCAGGTGGTCTAGAGTGGCAGAGCGTGGAAGTTTTTAGCGATCGTTTCATTCCTAGAAGCGTTCGATGTGTTTGATTTTGTTTCGGACGAAGATCGGTTGTTCTGGCGGCCGAGATCGTATGGTAGTGATGTTGTCGACTTACCGGAGGTATTATCGCTGGTCGAAGTGTCGGTGAGTGGATGTGCAGGTGCACACGTATCAGTATGTACCATTGTTGAAGGATTCAAGTTCGAGGAAGAGAAGATGGACTTGGGGTTAGTCTAGGGAAAAGGAAGGGATTGCTCGAGACTGGCTTCGTGGTTTTCGTGTGGGTCTAGTCTGTTAAACTGTATTGAAAATTTCAAAATTTAAATAAGCAAAGTTCGAAAAAAAAGAAGGGAAAAAGATTTGACTCGGGTTTAAGGGTGAGTCTTTCCCAGGCTTGACTCGGGTGAAAAGGTGAGGATATTTTCAAGTTTGAAGTTTAACAAAAATCAAGATTAAAACTAATTTTCTTAAAAACTATTTCTTTTAAATAAACTTAAAGTTTTAAGTTAGTATATTAATGATATTTAATTCCAAGATTTTTTAAAGAATATTTTTTAAATGAAAATTTAGTATTAATTAAGATAAATAGATTATCTTAAAATTCATTAGATTTGGGTGATTAAAGATTGATAAATTGATTAAAGTAATTAAGGAGTAATTAATTAATTAATTATAAATGATTAATTAATGAAAGAAGTTAAAGATTAAATATTGATTAGTTAATTAATAATTAAGGGTTATAAGTTAGTTAATTAGAGGTTAATTAATTTACAATTAAGGATTATTAATTAGATAATTAGAGATTATTAATTAATGATTAGAGATTAATTAAGTAATTAATTTATAATTAAGCATTAATTAATTAAGTAATTAGAGATTAATTACTGAAATGATGATTACTTAATGTAAATAATTAAAGGATTAATCTATTGAGGGTTAATTAATTTAATTAACAATTAAGGGATAAATTAATTAATGATCAAGTTTAATTAATTGAGGATAATTAAACAATGGGATAATTACTTGATGAAAGTAACTATAGGTATATTACTTTAGAGAAGTAATTAAGAATTAATTACTTAGTGTAACTAATTAAAGGATTGATTAATTAAGGTTTTAGTTAATGAGAGTGGTTAATTAAAGGATAACTAATCAATGTAAGTGATTATAGGATAATTAACTTGAGTAACTAATTAAGGATAAATGTAATTAATGTGAATGGGTGAAGGTTAATAAATTTGTGTTATTCATTAAATGCTAATTACTTAGTTAAATTAAAGAGGAAAATTAAAGGATGACTAATTAATGACTTGTAATTATTTAATGTTAAGTAAGCAGGATTAAAAGTGATTAAAGGAATTAATTTAATTTATTTAAATTAATTGGAACGATGTGACTAATTAATCTTGCTTATGAATAATTGAATGATATTGTATGCCTTGGATTACTTGATATCTTTGATAAGCGATGCTATGTGATATGGTATGATTGGACTGAACTGAGATAATATGGTTTGTCTATCTGTGATGAACGACTATGTAAATATGTAATTGTGGATATAGATGGAATTGTTTTAAACTTAAACTGCTTTGTTTTTAAGATGATATGGGATTCATAGAGACCGGGATCGGGTACCGATATACTCGAAACCAATTCAATTTGTAATCTAATTTTTTTTTATGAATATGACTTTGGAATAAATAAGCTAAAGTGGAATAAATAATGTAAACTTGGTCATTTAATCTGAGTAATGATACTTTGATGATTATATGATGTGTATTTGACTATGGCAAACTTGTAGTGAAGTACGAGTACCCTGGGTTTTAAATAAATTTTGGGCATTAGAATTTCATGTTACATGGATTTACTCACGCTGGTTTCCAGCTTGACCCGGGTGTTACTTTGATGTAATGCTCGGGTTAGACCAAGTATTATAGATTTTCAGGTAAGGACGTTTCTGGACCTTAGGAGGCGAGCTGAACATATGCATTTGACCGTAGTATATTTGATAGTCTTATTGATTGTAGTCTAGACAAGTTGTATGACTGTCCAGTTTATGTATAAATGATTGTACTCTGATGTAATGATGTAAAATTACAATTACAGCTTTCTTTATAAAAAGACTGTTATTTGTTATTATATTTTGTCCGTTGCGAATGTGAGATGTTGTTGTTTTCTGTTCTTCTTCTTCCTTCTTTCTTCTTTCTTTTCCAGCGTTTGATTGCTCGGCATTTCTAAAGTGAACGTATTAATGTCGCATTCTCGAGGTCGAAAATTTTGGGTTGTGACACATGTACATTGGTTTTTACAAACGTACATTTGTTAGTGGTGTAGGAAGTCACTGTCTTAAACTTAACACCACTCTCTTAGACGTACGAGCTCAGAGGTTGTACTTTTATGAAAATCAATTAGTGTGTTATTGGAATTGGCAATGTGGCATTCAAAGTGGAATGTGCTATGTGAAAGGTAAACATTACCTTAAGCCTCATCAACCGGTAATGGCTTAAACAAGGCATGCCGTAAGGCTAAGTGGGTCGCTCCTATTAGAGTATGGACATCACCCTTCTAGATGTAATTATTCATGCTACAACATCAGGTTTCAAATTTATGTTCTGTATGCTTGTGGCCATGGATAGGTCGATTACGACTGGGGTGATGTCATATTTGGTTCTATCCACCACCAGATGGGTATGTGGGTAGGCCGGTCTTGCCAGGTGTAGAAGTTTCAAAGATGTCAATCCTCAGTACTGTAACAGCCCGCAAATCCGTACCCCTTAAGTCATCACTATTCTATAAAAATCAACTCAAGTTGTACAGAAAAACGAACCATTTGGGTAAAAGAAGAAGAGGTAGAAGAAGAAAATAGAAAACATCAAAATCTAACCATCGCAGCGGAATTAAATATAATAGATAATAAATGATCTTTACTCAAAATCAAATATATCTGCTTATATATTACATCATCAGAGTACATCAATCACATACAACTGGATACACAGCTACTCAACACAGCGGAATATATATATGTAAACAAGTACGAAAGTATGTATCATCATCCAGCTCGTCTCCTGCGCTCCACTGCATCATATCCTGTATCCAATAATACTCGGTCTGACTCGAGCTTTATAGTTAAATAACACCCGAGTCAGTCTGGAATACCAGCGTGAGAAATCACACCCAATTGATTATTAAGTTTCAAAAATCCTTTGAAAAACAAAAGCATCTCGTAAAACCACGCCACAAATAAACATGTCGGGTTTTTACCATACGACAGCTAAAACACTTTTTATTAAAATCCTTTGATATTATAATAGGGTCTATATACAAATACTTATAAAATAGCCGAAATTGTTACATTCATTAAATTCCAGCTACTAGCCACAGAGTGGGTAATACAAACAAAACTCGTAAACGGCTCGTAGGGAGAATGGATTTCCAACTAATGACTAGGAACTGGGATACCACCTGTCATAATACCTGGTCTAGATCAGTGTACCGAGGACCCACCCTAACTCCCTTGCAACACAAGGCCGGAACCATCCCTTACTGGACAGTCCCGAGCAAGATCACCCCACGGTTGGGATCAGCAACCGCCCACTAAGCCGAAATAAAAAGGGACATCTAGAGAGGGATGACCTCACCCTAAAATGGGTGCTACCTACCTAGCCTTGCAGCATAACCCCTGATTTTCAGTCATTCCCAGTTGATGAGGCTTGAGGCTAAGCGTTACCTTTTAGATTGCTTCACTTGTAATGGTCATCGTTTACCTGACGATGTTCTGAAAGCATTCATCCATACAACTCTGTCCCGGGTTCGAATGGAACCGAAGGCACTATTCCTACTACATCCATTTGGAAATATCCTCAGGATTAGTAGTGACTAGCCCTTGCACTTCACTACTCCATCTCCGCATCCAAACTCGTTTTTCCCACGAAAACGTACAAACCGGATCGAAGTGGTTTTCGAGAAATAAATCTCGATCCCGGTCTCTTCGAAACGATCAACGCATTTGGCCAATATTGATAGTCGGTTATTGGACTATCAATTAACATTCACAAACATCCATCCCACAATAAATAATTTCCCAAATTATTTATTAAACTCAAAATATCTTCACAAGATATATTTCTATTTTCAACCCTTTGAAAACAGTTTCAAACCATCTTTCTTCAGAATAAACTTTCCCAAATATTTTCTAACTCCGCTGAAATCACCAAGCAAAAAACTAGATTTTTAAAATAATTTAAAACACTTTACTTTGAAATATACTCTAAAACATTTAATTTAAAACTACTTCAATAATTTGTTAAAAATACATATTATATGAATATTTGAAAATAAGTTTACTTAATAAAATATAAAAAAATTCACCTTTAAAAACAAAATACTAAGTCACTCTTTAAAAAATTACTGTTATAATAGATTAAAAGAAAATACTTACTTTAGAATTTAAATATTAGAAATAATAAATTTTTCAAAACTTGCTTTTTTAAAACAACTTTAAAACCTTTAATTTATATTTAAAAATTTACTTTGAAAACGTACTAGGTTATTCAGGGAGAATTTCTAATTTCAATTACTTAAATCAATTGTCCAAATTGATTTCCAATTTACTCCATTTGAATTAAATTTCTTTAGTTACTCAATTCATTTCAAAATCACTAATTATGGATTTTTTTTTTCTGTTTGATTTTTAAATCCTTTAAATTAAATATACAATTTTCAGATTTTCCCAATTTCTTCTTTATTCTTTTCAAAAATTTAAATCTTAAATTTTAAATAAATGTTTTGTTCTTTTTTAAATAATAACACTGAAGTTTAACATTCATTAACTTTCTAGTTATTCAAAATTCCTTTCCATATAAAGAATTTATTAATTAGCATTTTGAAACCACTAATATTCTTGTCTAATTCATTTTAATTTATTTACATTCTTTATAATTACTTCACCTTTCAATTCGCTTCCTTTTATTTTCAAAAATTCACTTCTATATATCTTGATATCAGTGAACCGAAATATATTCAAGCAACTATAGCATTCAATATTTCAATATAATTCATCACAGAATATCAATTAATCACAACGAAGAATATTAAATAAATTAAATAAATGTTAAGGAATCCAGTTGGATCCCTCCAACCTGTTTTCCCAGCATGCACAAACGTTAGCATAACATAAAATACCAATTCCACTTCTAGGTGGAATATCACAGTATATGGGTTTTAAATATAAAATCATCCGCTATTTAATGTGGAAAATCAAACCTTCCAAGATATATTATATACTACTATATATAATATAACACCAAATCAAATCAACCAATCAATTATTTAAATTTAACTATTTAAATTTTAAATTAAAATTCAGCTGAGTGAGATTAACTCACCTTTGATCTTTGAAATTCATTTCCATTCCTGCTTATTCTCTTCACGATTTTGACCTTGTATAAACAATTTATATAATTTAGTAATATTCGAAATATCGAACTATTAATTACCGTTTAGTAAATTTAACTAATTTTTAAAATTAACTATCGATTTAGTTCTAAATGAATGATTTATAATTTAAACTAAATCCCCTTTATATTTTTATCAATAAAAATAATTAATAAGTTTATTAAGCACTTAAAAACACCCATTTTATTTTTCATATATTTTCTGTTTTTGAAATCAATATTTAAAATTTACTACAATAAATTTTCATTTTCTGTTTCTACTATCGGTTTCAACTAAAATGGTTTAATGAATTCCTAAGTTCACAATTAAAGCCACAGATTCCTCATTTTCAATTTTTTTTAATTTCTCAAAAAAAATACTAGACAAATGAATTACAAACAGAAAATACCTTACCCCTAGATTTTCCAAACGCGCTGCCTCACCCATGACTATCTCGCGAGCTCCTCATCCAGCTCCAACGTCGACCAAATCTTTCAAGCACGGTTTGAGCACAAACCCTAGTCATCTCGCCCCTCCTGCACTGCCTCCTCTTGTCTAGCATCTTCACGAACGAATTCGCCTCCAACTTGTGCGCCATCCCACTCTAATTTTCTTTGCATCACCATTAAACGCCGCTTGACCCTATACAAGCCGCCGTGTCGAACTCGAGATGGTCCCCGCGAGCTACTTGCTATCGAATGGATAAGCGCGCCATCAGATCTGGGAAGAGGGTTTCAAACATCTCCATATTTTTTCTGATGCGAGATCGATTTTGAAACGAAGGGGTCAGCCATTTTTTTTCGAGTATCTTGATTGAATGGCTTTGAATTGGGAAAGTAGACGGCGAATAAAAAGAAGATGGGCTAGTTTATGAAGAACGAAATAGATCATACTTGTTATTGTATTTTTTATCTGAATCTGCCAGTGAAAGGCTTGCTTGTTATGCCAAGCTAAAGGACTATGATTTGGCCTTAAGAATGGCTGTAAATATTAAAAAGGGAAGCGTGTTTAAGAAGGCACCGATGACACTGATTTGATCAATTAAAGTTATATTTAATTTTCAACGCGTTTATATATCGTACGCTCACACCACAACTCTGATCACTACGAAAATTGAAATCCGATAATAATACAATATTACGGATCCAATGGAACTGGTTTCATTGAATTCCGAGACTGTGCCTCGGAAGGCTATTTTTAAATTCAATTTAAAACGATAAAATTTCAAAACCGAACAAATTAGTGTTAAATCCAAATTTTAACACTTTTATTATCTTCAGTATTATCAATATAAATTCTATAAGCCTTCAGATTATTTTAAACAGGCTTAAAACTCCAGATTCCACATTTTACTCAATTTCAAATTATTTAATTCAATAATTAATTATCAAATAAATAGTGATATTCGTAATTCAAGTTAAAAGTACTCTATTGAATATTTAAAATCAATTAAATATTCTGATTTTAAATGCTCGAAAATTCTGGGTCGTCACATTCCTCCCCCCTTAAAAGAATTTCGTCCCCGAAATTACTAGTTAGGAAGAATGGTCCAATACCCGTTACCCTTTTTTCGAAAAACCAAACAGTTTTATCAAATTGCCATACCCGTCTTTTATTAAAGACCTACCATTACTTCACTCAACTTCCCAAAACCTTCTATAGTTCCCGAATAACTTTACTTATCCAACCATTTAAATTTAAATTTAAATCCAAATTTAAATTATCAAAATTTTCTCAAAATTTTTTCTAACTCTCTAAATTTCCGAAAATTTCGCCAGTGTCTCCTTTGCGCGGCTAGCTCGGTACAACTACAAAAGGCCTCTATGGGATCCCAAATTCCAAAAGAAAACAAAACGCCAAGTGGCTAGATCCAAAAACCCAATCAAATTTCACAAAAATTTAAATACATACCTTTTTGTCAAGCAATTCAAATTTATCTTCTGAAATAAAAACCAATTTTTTTCTTTTCCTTTTATATTACCTACATATCCTGCTTAGTAATAACATCCAACCACAACATTCCAAAAACATTTTATCAACTTCCTTACAAAATGTCAATATTTATTCATTCAAATATTAACTTAGAATATATTTGTAATATCAATTTCCAATTAAGAATTCACTATTCCTCTCTTAAGTTAGTATAAGCATTTAATATGTTTCTTATATTTATTTTCACCTTACCACTTTAGTTTATATCCATTTCTATTCAAATTGATTCTTTCATTTCCATATGAATTCAATTTATCTTTAACTCTGAATATTTGAATTTTATTTTTCATTTATAACTAATTCATGTCATTATTTTAAATTAGTTTCATTAACTAATTTGTTTCAATTTCTAGTTTGAAATCGTTTTGTTGTTACCAAAATTTTCCAAAAATTTTCCAGCTCCCAAAATCTTCGAAATTTTTTGGCAGAGTCTCCTTTGTATGGAGGAGGTTTTGCAATTTGACAAAAGATATAAATATATATACATTGACCCACCCGGTCGGAAAAACCAAAAACAGTTCATATTTCCTATTATTATTGCGTAGGCGTACCTTATTTAGCATTTATAAGCAAGCGGCTTATTATTTTAGCAATTAGCGCAACCAAGTCCAGCCACACGGCTTCCAGGTATCTATACTTCCTCAATTTAAACATGTAAGTGCCATATAAATGAAGTTTAATAACATTTCACTTACTTGCAATAGTTAAACACATAAATTCCAACAACAATGCACACTAAACACTTTCCGTAAGCAATTTATATACTTTTCATACCAATTCAACTATTTTCCATTAATTCATATACCATTTTCATTCAATTTGCATGCTTACACCCACTAGCTTACAATCCATTCATTTTTAATTCTAAACAAACCCGTATTATCCCAATTGATTTAAAAATCAATTTTATTGACTTCTATTAGTACATTTACTTGCGTTTATGATAGAATGATAATTTTCTCCGCAAATTTGATGTTATTCATGCAAATAACAATTACTTAAGCTTATAACCATTTAAATTTATTCCAAATCAATTTATTATTTAATTCTTTCTATTTAAAATTCATTCACAACCATTTTATTTAGCTCCACACATTTCATTTCAATTTTATTCACGATCCATTCATTTTCGTTTCATTTCTTATCCGCGTTCATTTAAAACCATTCTATTTTCTTATTGTCTCTAAGTTATTTCAATTCCTTAACAATTTAAACGGTTTCAATTATTTATTTAAGAATTTCATTCCATTAAATATTATTTGTAACTTACCGAATTTATTTCAATTCAAATTTATTTTCACTTGATTATATCCAACCCAATATCATTAAACTTAGTTTAAATTGAATTCAATACAACTCTCCTCCATCTATCTTGCTTAAGTTATTTTGCTTCAATTTATTCAATTTTTATACTTAAGCTCATTTTCATTTCACTAGTAAAATTTTCCTTTCTATTCAACTTGATTCTATCTCAATCGAATCTCATTTTAAATCTACAATTTCATTTGATTAGTTATTATAAAATTTAACTTTTCAGATTCAACTCATTCAACTGATTACAAGGCCATTTCCAATTTATTTCAACTTATTTGGATTCTATTTGCAATTCAAACAATTACTATTTTAATCCAATTTCATTTTTTCTTATTCGACACATTTCCAATTATATTTAATTTATTAACACTTCAAGTTGAATTTTAATTAATAGCTCAAATTCTGATTCTACCATTCACTTTTAATTTACCATCAAATTTTATTACTCACAATTCAATTTCTACCTAACCAATTTAAATTCCATTAACAAATTCAATTAACTAATTTTATTCTAAATTAATTCTCCCCCTATTTATCATTCCTTACTTGATTTTTAATCTCCAAATCTCTTAATTTAATTTTCTTAAATTTAATTTATTTTATAATTCAAGTTTGTATTTTCGTTTCATTATCCAAAACATCAAACAATATTTATTTTGGGATTTTGTATCCCACTATTCGATTTTAGAAGTCACAACTTATTATTTTATACATTTCCATTTATTCTAGGCTTGAATATATTCATCTTTTATTTTTAACTTGAAATCTACAACTAATTACAACTCAAGCATATTTTTATTACCATGGATTTTTAATTCTTTTATATGTTATTCTGATTTATTTATTTCAATCCAATCCTTTTCCAACTTATTTTTCATTTATTCAGGTAAGAATCTAATTCCATTCAATAACTCAATTGAATTTTTATTCCAATTCAATTTCATTTTAACTTAGATTTTTTTTAACTCAATTCGATTTCAACTTAATTCGAATACAACTGGATATTATTTTCTGCCTATTCAATTAATTTCAATCTGGTTAAATTTTATTCCCTAATCCAAGTTAAATTCATTTTTAACTTTTCACTTTAAATTTAAATTTCCAACATTCAAAGCTTATATTTCCTTCCTGATTTAAAAGTTATCTCAATTTATAAGCTTACAACCTATCTCATCAGGATTTTGAAATCCCGACTTTTAGTTTCAAATCATTTGAAATCTCCAACATCTCAAATCACATTTCTCAAAAATTTAAACCAATCCTGGTTTTATCCCAAACGAATTTCCTTTGAAATTTTCAAAAACAACTAGCTTTTCTGAACAAATCAATTTTCTTTCAACAATCTGTCACTTAGAAATTCGAAAATGAATACTGATGATGCGACCGTCATCATCAGAATTATTTCCAAATAATCCAAGTGATTTCAATGCTATATCACTTTCAAATTCTATTTTAAACAAATTTCTTTTCAGAAATATCTCTAAAACAAAATGTTATTATTTATCTTCAAACACTTCGACAAACACGGGATTTTTTTAAAATTTCCAAATCCTGTTTAAATCAATTTTAACTGTAATCCATTTATATAAATTCCCATTTGATCATATTTCAATTTATAAATCACGTTGTTAATTTATATTTATAAATTTCTTTTTATAAATGAATTTATTTTCCTTAACCTTTTGTTACATTTTCAATTCTAATTAAATTTCCACATAATAATGATAATAATTTAATATTATCATTCCTAACATCCAAGCAATCATATATTAGCTAACATAGTATACAAAATCTTTTCTTTTATATCAAAATATATTTTTGGGTAAATTATTTCATTCGCCCACATTTAAAACAATACCGTGTCAAACTGTTCTATTCAAGTGTTCAGAAACCCCTTCGATACAGTTGTCCAGACTGTGCCGACGAAGGTTCATATGCCACTAAATAAACCAATCAACACAATATTAAAATAATTTATATTCACTAACAAATACACACTCATATCTATTAATACGAAAAACTCATTCTAGAGTGCTACAGACTCTATTTGAGTAATTCCCACCAGAGCCAAAGTTATCACCAACCTAAGCTCTGATACCAAGTGTAACAGCCCACAAATCCGTAACCCTTAAGTCATCGCTATTCTATAAAAATCAACTCAATTTGTACATAAATACGAACCCTTTGGGTTAAAGAAGAAGAGGTAGAAGAAGAAAATAGAAAACAACATCGGAATCTAACCATCGCAGCGGAATAAAATATAATAGAAATAAATGATCTTTACTCAAAATCAAATATATCTGCTTATATATTACATCATCAGAGTACATCAATCACAGTTCAACATCAATAAAATACAACTGGATACACAGCGGAATATATATAAAACAAGTACGAAAGTATGTATCGTCATCCAGCTCGTCTCCTGCGCTCCACGACATCATATCCTGTATCCTATAATACTCGGTCTGACCCGAGCAATATAGTTAAATAACACCCGAGTCAGTCTGGAATACCAGCGTGAGAAATCACACCCAATTGATTATTAAGTTTAAAAAATCCTTTGAAAAACAAAAGCATCTCGTAAGACCACGCCACAAATAAACATGTCTCGTTTTTACCTTACGATAGCTAAAACACCTTTTATTAAAATCCTCTGATATTATAATAGGGACTATATACAAATACTTATAAAATAGCCGAAGTTGTCACATTCATTATATTCCAATTACTAGCCACAGAGTGGGTAATACAAACAAAACTCGTAAACGACTCATAGGGAGAATGGATTTCCAACTAATGACTAGGCACTTGGGTACCACCTGTCACAGTACCTGGTCTAGATCAGTGTACCGAGGAACCACCCTAAGTCCCCTGCAACACAAGACCGGAACCATCCCTTACTGGACAGTCCCGAGCAAGATCACCCCGCGGTTGGGATGAGCAACCATCCACTAAGCCGAAATAAAAAGAGACATCTAGACAGGGATGACCTCACCCTGAGATGGGTGCTATACACCTAGCCTTGCTACATAACCCTTGATTTTCAGTCATTCCCGGTTGATGAGGCTTGAGGCTAAGCGTTAGCTTTTAGATCGTTTCACTTAGAATGCTCATCGTCCACTTGACGATGTTCTGAAAGCATTCATCCATACAAGTCCGTCCCGGGTTCGAACTGAACCGAAGGCACTATCCCTACTACATCCATTTGGAAATATCCTAAGGATTAGTAGCGACTAGCCCTTGCACTTCACTGCTCCATCTCCGCGTCCAGACTCGTTTTCCTGTAACAACCCGCATATTTAACGATTTTATATTTAAATATTTTACTTAAATATAGCGTTGTTAGTCGGTTTTGGGTCCAAAATGTTACTTTTTGCAAACGGCCGAATTGGAGCTTGAAACTACCTCCATTGGTTCCAAAATGGTGTTTGCAATCTTTTTGAGTATAATCTTTGATATGTTTGGAGTTTGTGAAATTTTGACCCTTTTTCTATTGGGTTTTGGGTTTGGGTTCAGCCCACTAGCTTAACTAATACTCTAACTCAACCCCTTCTCTTCATTCATCTTCATTTCATTTTCATTTCTTAAGCTAAAACTAAAAATGGTGGGAGGGAAGAGGAAATAGAAATTGCAAGCCCTAATTCCATTTGCAAACTCCAAATTCTTGCTTGAAATTCAAAGAGAAGGATAGGTAAGCCTCTTCTTCATCTTCTCCAACTCTTCTCCTCTTCAATTTTAGAAATTTCCTAAACCTAAATTGGGAAATATGTGTTTTGATCTTAGATTGAAGCTTGTTGAGTTGAAGTAGAGTTTGGTTGGTCTTCTCCTTGCAAGTTGAGCTTTTTCTTCTTCTTTGTTTGGGTAAAAGGTGAGTTTTGAACTCACATCTACTTCTCTTGATTTCATTGTTGTTGGGTATGAATTCCTAACACCTTATTTATATGCACTTGCTTTTGGTTTGGATTGAATTGGTGAATATCCAAATTTTTAGTGTTTGGGTTCAATTCTTTAAAGATCCTAGCTTTGATATTTGAAAATGTTTTTGGTGGAGAATCGGAGAGCTAATGGAGATGGGGTATCTATTGGCTAAGGCTCCTTAGGTCCATTGCTCGAACGGTTGCATTTTGGAAGAATTTGCATTTCATTGAAAGGGAAGGAACTGCAGAAATTTGCAGTTCGGCCGACCAAGCCCTGTAGCCGGTCGACCGACCTGTACCCCGAGCCTTGTTTTATTTTCTGCATCTGGCCAGCCGACCAAGCCCTGTAGCCGGTCGACCGACCTGCTCATGTTTTGCCTGTTTTGCCTATTTTTGCATATTTTGATTGGTTTTCCAAATTTTATCAATTCAAGTTGCTTTTTAGTAGTTGTTATTGCATCTTTGACTTTGATAACTTATTTTAACTTCATTCATGGGTTTTCATAAATAATCCCTCTAAATCGCATCAAAAGCTCGTTTCTTCGATTTATAAATTCTATTTAAAATGCACACATAATTACGCACTTCAAGCGGAGTGGAAGGGAGATTAAATGGTTAGGTAAAACACGGACCATGAATCCATGCGTTTATCTTTCCGATTAGTCCCCGACCTATTCGATTGATTGTTTTGACCTTTGTGTCTGGTTTATCGATGATATGAGGTGAACTTTGTACTGCTTTGAGTGCGAAATAACTAACGGATAGTAAACCGTTTAGTGCGAACGAGTTGTTATGGGACTCACGTTACCACTTTTCGGATTCCTTTTTGAGAGTTATGACACATTCCGCCAGTTAGTGGTGTCCAGTACTGGGTCTCTGACCTTCACCACTACGGTTTGTTGCCTTCGGGTATGTGCCTTCGGGTTTGTGCCTTCGGGTTTGTTGCCCTATAGTATCGCTTTCGATGTTGGTCGTTATGAGCCGCATGGGTGATATTGGGTTGCCCTTTAGTATCGCTTCCGATGTTGGTCGTTATGAGCCGCATGGGTGATATTGGGTTTGGAGTCTTCGGGCTCATGGATCCTTGTTTATATAGTACCAAGCTCGAGCAATTTTTCTGATGTTTCATTCATATGTATATTCCCTATGTATCGCCCTTCGGTGTTGGTCTTTTTGAGCCGCATGATGCGTAGCGTTTACCTTGTGGAACTTGTATACCTTATTGGTATTTGTTATTGCCTTTTTGCTTGCTTTGGTATATTCTTATCCTTTGTTTCTATATGTTGCCGATGATATGAGGCTTGTTATCATATGATTCATCTTTTGTTAGATGATTATGCTATCTCCTTTAGAGATATTTGTTATACTTTGTAACCTTGCAGGTTTATTGTTGTTCAGTTTATTTAACTGATTTGTTTAGCTAGACTGACCCGTGTATTTTATACTCGGGTCAGACCGAGATGTTTCAGGTTAGGTGCTTTTGGACTTAGCCTATTTTGCTTCCGCATGGACTATTCAGTTTGTTCCTTTTTGTCATAGCTTTTTGTGTAGTCCTATTTTGTTGTAACTCTGATATATGTATTCTTTTGACTCGTCTGTATATTGTGGTTTGCTATACCACTTGACATGTATTATTTTGTAAACTCTGTTATGTATCAGTATATGTGTATATGACGATCTACTGTTCTGTGACGTTTATTACATTTGAGTTGTTATATTCTGTTCTGATAGATCCTCCAACCACCTATGGTTTTGTTTTAAGTATTCATTGGATATGTCGATCTACTTGGTATGATTAATGTCTATGTATTCAATAGATAGTTAGAGCAAGGCTATAGATGGTCGCTCCTAACCAGCCTTATTCTCCGTGTTAGTTGACGGCATTATCCTGTAGTGTCCTTGGCTAGCGTGGGTATAGAGGTGGGGCGTCACAGCGTGGTATCAGAGCTGAGTTCAGAATAAAATATGATAAATACAGAATAGAGCACATATTATGGTACATCAAAGTGTATAAGTGATACAAATCTTTGAATCATTGTGTCTCTTTATTCCATCAAGGTTAGATAGAAATTGGGAATACGTCTAGGAATGCGTTTTATTCCGTAGTATTCCATATTGCAATATCTACCTTGTGAATAATCTTGTTCTTATCTAACTTTCTGTGTATGGCTGGAAGAGGCAGGGGACAACGTTCAGATGCTGGGCAATCCAGTGGCACATATCTGGATGGCGTTTATATGTCTGCCGATCAGTTTATGGAGTTGTTTAGGAGCACTCAGCCTCCAGTTCCTCCTCGAGTGTCTCCACCTCGCAAGCCTGCCTTTGCACGCCAGTGCAGTGATTTTGCTTATCTTGGAGGAAAGCCGTTTAAAGGCTCTGAATCCGTTCTTGAAGTCCAAGCTTGGTTTCGCACATACGATCGTATCTTCTCTCGTATGGATCTTTCTGACCATGATAGAGTTCTTGTAACTTCTAGCTTATTACAAGAGCGTGCCCTTGATTGGTATGAGCTTCTTGTAGCCGAGATTGATGAGTCTACTCTTTCTTGGACTCAGATTCGGGAGCGATTTGAACTCAAGTTCGTTCCTGAATCTGAAAAAGTTTCTTTGACCCGTTACTTCCTTGAGTTGAAGCAAGGAAAATCTTCTGTTTCTGAGTATGTTGCATCATTCGAGGCTTTATCTAAGTACGGTCTTGAATTCATTAGCACTTCTTATAAGAAGAATTTGAAGTTTGTTTCTGGTCTTAAGAAGTATCTTAAGAAGTCCTTGTTGCTCCAGCTTAAGCTTTCTTTTGAGGAGTTGGTTGATTCGGCACTTCATCTTGAAACCGTCGAGAAAGAGTGTGATAGTGATGTTGATGTTGAGGTTTCCAAGAACCCCAACAAGAGGCCGTTTCCAATTCAGAAGTCCAGGCCTTTTCCTTCTAAGAAGAAGAAGACTGGTTGTTCTAGCTCTCAGCCTCAGTCTTCCGGAACATCTTTCATTCGAAAGTGTTTCAATTGTGGTTCTCCTGATCATATTATTCGAGCTTGTCCTAAGCCTCCCTTCTGCTGTTATTGCAAGAAGGAAGGTCATCATGTTTCAGCTTGCCCTACTGTTCCGGCTGGTGCCAAGTCTAGCAGGCTTTATGCTGCTAAGGCTTCTGAAGGTCCTTCTCAGCCCAAAGGTATATCTCCATCTATTTTGAAAGGTTCTATTTTATTTCATGATCATAGTATTCGAGTTCTTTTCGATACGGGTGCTTCACATTCTTTCGTATCGAAGAAGCTTGTTGATGATTTATCTTTGGATGTTTCTTGTTTGGTTACTTCTTTAAGGATTGCGAATCCTATTGGGGGATCCACGACCCTTAGCTTGCTTTGTGATGATGTTGAGATTGTTTTATGTGGCTTTTCTTTTCGTGCGAGTCTGCACGTTATTTCTTGTCTAGGATTTGATACGATTTTGGGTATGGACTGGTTAGTGAGATATGATGCCAGGATTATTTGTTTGGAGAGGATTATATATCTTCGACATCCGGATTCGCCTACTCAGCTATCTCTTATTCTTTGAGATGTGGATAATTCCGAAATGGCTTTATATTCTCTTGATTCGCGAGATGGTGATGATATATCTCATATTCCTATTGCTTGTGACTTTTCTGATGTTTTTGAGCCTGTATCGGGTTTGCCACCCAAGAGGGCAATTGAGTTCCGCATTGATCTCATTCCAGGCGCGCAACCAGTTAGTCGTCCTTCCACGAGGATGTCTATAAAGGAAAATAAGGAACTCAAGAAGCAGCTTTTAGAGCTTGAGTCCAAGCAGTTGATTCAGTCCAGTTTTTCTCCGTGGAAATCCACGGTCGTCTTCGTGAAGAAGTCTGATGGAACTCTTAGGCTTTGCATTGACTATCGCAAACTTAACGAGTTGACCATCAGGAATAGGTATCCATTGCCTAGGATCGATGATATGTTCGATCTATTGAGTGGGGCTAAGGTCTTTTCTCAGCTTGACCTTGCCACAGGTTTTCATCAGTTACGAGTCACGGAGGATAGCATACCTCTTACCGCTTTCCGCACTCGGTATGGTTCTTTAGAGTGGCTCTTTATGCCGTTCGGTTTGACGAACGCTCCTGCTTTCTTTGTTGATCTCATGAATCGAGTATTCCGGGAATATCTCGATAAGTTCGTTCTTGTGTTCGTTGATGATATCCTTATTTAGTCTAAGTCTGAAGCCGAGCATGCTAATAACTTGAGTTTTATCTTGAGTACTCTCCGTCATCATCAGCTTAAAGCCAAATTCTCCAAGTGCCACTTTTGGGAGAATAAGGTTAAGTTCTTAGGCCATGTTGTATCTTTCGATGTCATTTCTGTCGATCCCTCAAAGATCGAAGCCATCCAGAATTGGAAGAGGCCTGAGAATGTGCATGAGATCCATAGTTTCCTTGGATTGGCGGGTTATTACCGTCGGTTCATTAAGGATTTTTCCCGTGTTGTGCTTCCTCTCACTTGCCTTACTTAGAAAGGCATTCGTTTTGATTGGTCCGACAAGTGTGAAGCTTCCTTTCTGACATTGAAGGAACTTCTCACTAATGCTCCTATTCTTGTGGTTCCCGAGAGGAATCATGATCTTATTGTCTACACCGATGCTTGTGGTAGTGGTCTCGGTGCTGTTCTTATGCAGAAGGATCGGGTAGTTGCTTATGCTTCTAGGCAACTGCGTCCGAATGAAGTTCGCTATGCCACTCATAATCTTGAATTAGCCGCCATTGTCTTTGCCTTGAAGATTTGGCGACACTACTTATTAGGCGAGCGCTTCATTCTCTATACCGATCATAAATCTTTGAAGTATTTGTTTACTCAGAAGGAACTCAATATGAGACAACAACGTTGGCTCGAGTTTCTTGCTTCTTATGACTTTGATATCCAGTATACCCCTGGTAAGGGTAATCGTGTTGCAGATGCGCTTAGTCGCAAACATTCGGCTGTTATTTCTATGATGCTTGCCGAATGGGATGTTCTCGAGAGTCTATCTTTTTGTGAAATTCGTGATCGAGGTTCATCTTCTGATTCTCCTATTCTATTATTTAGTTTGGGAGCTCGACCTATTTTATTGGATCGTATTGCCGATGCCCAGTGGCGTGATCCTGATTTGTTGCATCTTATTCAGCTTTGTGTGTCTGGATCCTGTGTTGAGGCGTTGCGGGATTTCAGCATTGATTCTCATGGGTGTCTTCATAAGAAGAACTGTCTTTTTGTACCTTCTGATTTTGCGCTTAGGCATGACATTCTGGATGATTGTCACCGTTCTAAGTATACCATTCATCCTGATAGTAGTAAGATGTATGTCGATATGCGTCGTCTTTATTATTGGGAAGGCATGAAACGCGATGTGGCGAGTTATGTGAGTAATTGCATAACTTGTCAGTGTTTTAAGGCCGAACATCAGCGTCCTTCTGGTCTTCTTCAGCCTCTAGAGATTCCGTTGTGGAAATGGGATCAGATATCTATGGACTTTATTGACGGCCTACCTCATTCGAGATCAGGCCATTCTAGCATTTGGGTTATTGTTGATCGTCTCACTAAGTCTGCTCATTTTGTCCCTATTAAGTCTAATAGGACTGCTTCGCATTTGGCTAAGTTATATGTCAAGGAAATCGTGAGACTTCAGGGTGTTCCTAGTTCTATTGTGAGTGACCGTGATCCTTTATTCACGAGTCATTTTTGGAAGAGTCTTCAGTAAGCTTTGGGGACAAAGCTTAATTTTAGTATAGCTTATCATCCGCAGTCTGACGGACAGACTGAACGGCTGAATCGTATCTTGGAAGATCTTCTCCGTATTTGTATTTTTGATTTTGGTGGTAGCTGGGAGGATCACTTACCTCTTGTAGAATTCTCCTACAACAATAGTTTTCAGTCTAGTATCGGTATAGCTCCTTTCGAAGCCTTATACGGAAGGCCATGTCGATCTCCTTCATGTTGGTTGGAATCTGAGGAGAAGCTTATTCTAGGTCCAGATTTTGTTTGTGATTCTTCCGAGAAGATTGATCTTATCCGGTTGAGAATGAAAGAGGCACAGAGTTGCCAAAAATCCTACGCGGACAACCGTAGGAAGCCTCTCGAGTTCTCGATCGGCGATCTTGTTTTTATTCGTGTTTCTCCTTTGAAGGGGGTTATGCGTTTCAATATAACTGGGAAATTGGCTCCTCGTTATATAGGACCATTTTCTATTACTGAATGTATTGGCCCTGTGGCTTATAAAGATTCACTTCCAGCTCATTTATCTGGTATTCATGACGCGTTCCACATCTTGCAACTTCGGAAGTGTCTTCGGGAGTCGGATTCTGTTATTACTTCTCCTGATTTGCAAGAGCTTGAGATCTCACCAGACTTATCTATTGTACAGCAACCTATTCGCATGCTTGACACGGAGGTGCGACACCTTCGAAACAAGGACGTGCCGCTCGTTAAGGTTCAATGGTCAGCTAATCCCAATGACTGTACTTGGGAAACCAGAGAGTTTATCGAGCGATCTTATCCGGGTTTTCTATCTTAGCTTGTGAACGTGAGTAAGTCTTTTCATCTCAAGCTTATTTCCTTTTTCTTTTGAATGTTGTATGTATGTAGTTGTTACAAATATCGTCTCTAGGAATTGCGGGGACGCAATTTTGTAAGGAGGGGAGATCTGTAACAACCCGCATATTTAGCGATTTTATATTTAAATATAGCGTCATTAGTCGGATTTGGGTCCGAAATGTTACTTTATGCAAATGGCCGAATTGGAGCTTGAAACTACCTCCATTGGTTCCAAAATGGTGTTTGCGATCTTTTTGAGTATAATCTTTGATATGTTTGGAGTTTGTGAAATTTTGACCCTTTTTCTATTGGGTTTTGGGTTCGGGTTCAGCCCACTAGCTTAACTAATACTCTAACTCAACCCCTTCTCTTCATTCATCTTCATTTCATTTTCATTTCTTAAGCTAAAATTGAAAATGGTGGGAGGGAAGAGGAAATAGAAATTGCAAGCCCTAGTTCCATTTGCAAACTCCAAATTCTTGCTTGAAATTTGAAGAGAAGGATAGGTAAGCCTCTTCTTCATCTTCTCCAACTCTTCTCCTCTTCAATTTCAGAAATTTCCTAAACCTAAATTGGGAAATATGTGTTTTGATCTTAGATTGAAGCTTCTTGAGTTGAAGTAGAGTTTGGTTGGTCTTCTCCTTGCAAGTTGAGCTTCTTCTTCTTCTTTATTGGTAAAAGGTGAGTTTTAAACTCACATCTACTTCTCTTGATTTCATTGTTGTTGGGTATGAATTCCTAACACCTTGTTTATATGCACTTACTTTTGGTTTGGATTGAATAGGTGAATATCCAAATTTTTAGTGTTTGGGTTCAATTCTTTAAAGATCCTAGCTTTGATATTTGAACATGTTTTTGGTGGCGAATCGGAGAGCTAATGGAGCTGGGGTATCTATTGGCTAAGTCTCCTTAGGTTCATTGCTCGAACGGTTGCGTTTTGGAAGAATTTGCATTTCATTGAAAAGGGTAGGAACTGCAGAAATTTGCAGTTCGGCCGACCGAGCCCTGTAGCCGGTCGACCGACCTACTACCCCGAGCCTTGTTTTATTTTCTGCATCTGGCTAGCTGACCGAGCCCTGTAGCCGGTCGACCGACCTGCTCATGTTTTGCCTGTTTTGCCTATTTTTGCATATTTTGATTGGTTTTTCAAATTTTATCAATTCAAATTGCTTTTTAGTAGTTGTTATTGCATCTTTGACTTTGATAACTTATTTTTAACTTCATTCATGGGTTTTCATAAATAATCCCTCTAAATCGCATTAAAAGCTCGTTTCTCCGATTTATAAATTCTATTTAAAACGCACGCACAATTTCGCACTTCGAGCGGAGTGGAAGGGAGATTAAATGGTTAGGTAAAACACGGACCATGAATCTATGCGTTTATCTTTCCTATTAGTCCCCAACCTATTCGATTGATTGTTTTGACCTTTGTGTCTGGTTTATCGATGATATGAGGTGAACTTTGTACTGCTTTGAGTGTGAAATTAACTAACGGATAGTAAACCGTTTAGTGCGAACGAGTGGTTATGGGACTCACGTTACCACTTTTCGGATTCCTTTTTGAATAGTTATGACACTTTCCGCCAGTTAGTGGTGTCCAGTACTAGGTGTCTGACCTTCACCACTACGGTTTGTTGCCTTCGGGTATATGCCTTCCGGTTTGTTGCCCTATAGTATCGCTTCCGATGTTGGTCGTTATAAGCCGCATGGGTGATATTGGGTTGCCCTTTAGTATCGCTTCCGATGTTGGTCGTTATGAGCCGCATGGGTGATATTGGGTTTGGAGTCTTCGGGCTCATGGATCCTTGTTTATACAGTACCGAGCTCGAGCAATTTTTCTGATGTTTCATTCATATGTATATTCCATAGGTATCGCCCTTCGGTGTTGGTCTTTTTGAGCCGCATGATGCATAGCGTTTACCTTGTGGAACTTGTATACCTTATTGGTATTTGTTATTGCCTTTTTGCTTGCTTTGGGATATTCTTATCCTTTGTTTCTATATGTTGCCGATGATATGAGGCTTGTTATCATATGATTCATCTTTTGTTAGATGATTGTGCTATCTCCTTTAGAGATTTTTGTTATACTTTGTAACCTTGCAGGTTTATTGTTGTTCAGTTTATTTAACTGATTTGTTTAGCTAGACTGACCCGTGTAGTTTATACTCGGGTCAGACCGAGATGTTTCAGGTTAGGTGCTTTTGGATTAGCCTATTTGCTTCCGCATGGACTATTCAGCTTGTTCCTTTTTGTCATAGCTTTTTGTGTAGTCCTATTTTGTTGTAACTCTGATATATGTATTCTTTTGACTCGTCTGTATATTGTGGTTTTCTATACCACTTGACATGTATTATTTTGTAAACTCTGTTATGTATCAGTATATGTGTATATGACGATCTACTGTTCTGTGATGTTTATTACATTTGAGTTGTTATATTCTGTTCTGATAGATCCTCCAACCACCTATGGTTTTGTTTTAAGTATTCATTGTATATGTCGATCTGCTTGGTATGATTATTGTCGATGTATTCAATAGATAGTTAGAGCAAGGCTATAGATGATCGCTCCTAACCAGCCTTATTCTCCGTGTTAGTTGACGGCATTACCCTGTAGTGTCCTTGGCTAGCGTGGGTATAGAGGTGGGGCGTCACATTTCCCCACGAAAACGTACAAACCGGATCGAAGTGGTTTTCGAGAAATAAATCTCGATCCCGGTCTCTTCGAAACGATCAACGCATTTGGCCAATATTGATAGTCAGTTATTTAACTATCAATTAACATTCACAAACATCCATCCAACAATAAATAATTTCCTAAATTATTTATTAACCTCAAAATAACTTCATAAGATATATTTCTATTTTCAACCCTTTGAAAACAGTTTCAAACCATCTTTCTTTTTCAGAATAAATTTTCCCAAATATTTTCTATCTCTACTGAAATCACCAAGGACAAAACTAGATTTTTAACATAATTTAAAACACTTTACTTTGAAATATACTTTAAAACATTTAAGTTAAAAATACTTCAATAATTTGTTAAAAATACATACTATATGAATATTTGAAAATAAGGTTACTTAATAAAATATAAAACTAGATTTTCACTTTTAAAAACAAAATACTATGTCACTCTTTAAAAAATTACTGCTATAATATATTAATAAATAATACTTACTTTACAATTTAAATATTAGAAATGATAAATTTTCCAAAACTTGCTTTTTTAAACAACTTAAAACCTTTAATTTATATTTAAAAATTTACTTTGAAAATGTACTTGGTTATTCAGGGAGAATTTCCAATTTCAATTACTTTAATCAATTGTCCAAATTGATTTCCAATTTACTCCATTTAAGTTAAATTTCTTTACTTACTCAATTCATTTCAAAATCACTAATTATGGATTTTATTATTATAATTTTTTCTGTTTGATTTTTAAATCCTTTAAATTAAATATACAATTTTCAGTTTTTCCCAATTTCTTCTTTATTCTTTTCAAAAATTTAAATCTTAAATTTTAAATAAATGTTTTGTTCTTTTTTAAATAATAACACTGAAGTTTAAAATTCATTAACTTTCTGTTTATTCAAAATTCCTTTCCATATACAGAATTTATTAATTAGCATTTTGAAACCACTAATATTCTTATCTAATTCATTTTAATTTATTTACATTCTTTATAATTACTTCACCTTTAAATTCGCTTTTCAAAAATTCACTTTTATATTTTGATATTAGCGAACCAAAATATATTCAAGCAACTATAGCATTCAATATTTCAATATAATTCATCACAGAATATCAATTAATCACGACAGAGAATGTTAAATAACTTAAATAAATGTTGAGGAATCCAGTTGGATCCCTCCGGCCTGTTTTCCCTACATCCATAGACGTTAGCACAACATAAAATACCAATTCGACTTCGAGGTGGAATATCACGGTATATGGGTTTTAAATATAAAATCATCCGCTATTTAATGCGGAAAATCAAACCTTCCAAGATATACTATATACTGCTATATATAATATAACACAAAATCAAATCAATCAATCAATTGTTTAAATTTAACTATTTAAATTTTAAATTAAAATTCAGCTGAGTGAGATTAACTCACCTTTGATCTTTGAAATCTATTTCCATTCCTGCTTATTCTCTTCACGATTTTGACCTTGTATAAACAGTTTATATAATTTATTAATATTTGAAATACCGAACTTTTAATTACCGTTTAGTAAATTTAATTAATTTTTAAAATTAACTATCGATTTATTTCTAAATGAATGATTTATAATTTAAACTAAATCCCCTTTATATTTTTATCAACAAAAATAATTAATAAGTTTATTAAGTACTTAAAAACACCCATTTTATTTTTCATATATTTTCTGTTTTTGAAATCAATATTTAAAATTTACTGCAATAAATTTTCCTTTTCTACTTCTACTATCAGTTTCAACTAAAATGGTTTAATGAATTCCCAAGTTCACAATTAAAGCCACAGATTACATTATTATCATTTTCATTTTTTTTTTAAAAAAAACTAGACAAATGAATTACAAACAGAAAATACCTTTCCCCTCAGATTTTCCAAACGCGCTGCCTCACCCAAGACTATCTCGCGAGCTCCTCCTCCAGCTCCAACGTCGACCAATTCTTTCGAGCACGGCTTGAGCACAAACCCTAGTCATCTCACCCCTCCTGCGTTGCCTCCTCTTATCTAGCATCGCCGCGTACAAGTTCGCCTCCAACCGCGTGCCATCCCACTCCAATTTTCTTCGCGTCACCATTAAACGCCGCTCGCCCTATACAAGCCGCCGTGTCGAACTCGAGATGGTCCCCACGAGCTACTTGCTATCAAATGGATAAGCGCGCCATCAGATCTGGGAAGAGGGTTTCAAACCCCATTTTTTTATTTCTGATACGAGATCGATTTTGAAACGAAGGGGTTGGCTATTATTATTTTTCGAGCATCTTGATTGAACGGCTTTGAATTGGGAAAGTAGACGGCGAATAAAAAGAAGATGGGCTAGTTTATGAAGAACGAAACAGATCGTACTTGTTTTTTTTTTGAATCTTCCAGTGAAAGGCTTGCTTGTTATGCCAAGCTAAAGGACTATGATTTGGCCTTAAGAACGGCTGTAAATATTAAAAATGGAAGCGTGTTTAAGAAGGCACCGATGGCATTGATTTGATCAATTAAAGTTTTATCTAATTTTCAACGCGTTTATATATCGTACGCTCACACCACAACTCCGATCACTACGAAAATTGAAATCCGTTGATAATACAGTATTACGGATCCAATGGAACTGGTTTCATTGAATTCCGAGATTGTGCCTTGGAAGGCTATTTTTAAATTCAATTTAAAACGATAAAATTTCAAAACTGAACGAATCAGTGTTAAATCCAAATTTTAACACTTTTATTATCTTCGTGTTATTAATATAAATTTTGTAAGCCTTCAAATTATTTTAAACAGGCTTAAAACTCCAGATTCAATATTTTACTCAATTTCAAATTATTTAATTCAATAATTTAATTATCAAATAAATAGTGATATTCGTAATTCAAGTTCAAATTACTTTATCGAATATTTAAAATCAATTAAATATTCTGATTTTAAATGCTCGAAAATTCCAGGTCGTCACAAGTACATTCCTTTAGAAATGTGCTTTACGGAAGGTAATCCCTTATCTGCAATTATATGGAAATCCAAACTCCAATACGAGCCTGCCATTTCGTTTGTAGAACCCACTTTGTGGCTAGTATGCTGGAATTTAATAATGTAACAATTTCGGCTATAATTAATATTATTTGCATAATAGACACTATTATAATATAAAAAATCTGATATGAAATATTTTGATTATCGTAAGGGAAAAACCCATCTGCAATTATGTGTGGATGATGTCTTACGAGATACCTTTGTTTTGATAAAGGAAAGTTTTCATAACTTTAAAATTCACTTGAGATGTGCTTTCTCACGCTAGTTTACCAGACTGATCCGAGTGTTCTTCCTTTTCAATGCTCGGGTCAGAACGAGTATATTTTCAGGTTCAGATTTTACGCATTGGAGCTTCAGTAGGAGAGCTAGAAGTCCTCTATTCGTATTCCACGTAAATGTTTATTTTCCGCTACTTTGTTATTTAAATTATCAGCAATTGTAAGGACAGATTATTATAGCTGTAGAGGCTGATGACTAGTGATTGGTTGTTATACTCTGACTGATGGGTGTATGCATATGATATTGCAGTTTCTCTTTTTGTAAAGATCGTTGATATGATATTATATGTTATTCCGCTGCGATATGAGATTCTATGTTGTTATTGTTCTGTTTGGTTTTCTTCTTCTCTCTTTCTTCTCTTCTCTTCTCTTCTTCTCTCTTCTTTCTTTCTACCCTTAATGATTTGCTTATTTGTGCACTTTGAGTGGGACATGTGTTTTTTATTGTCAATTCAAGTAGTATGAAAAAACGAATTATCACATTTGATATCAGAGCTTAGGTTTAGTATATTCCTAGGCTTTGATGTGTACTCAGTATAGATAGGGTCAGTAGCACCCTAGATAGAGTTTGAGTATATTATATATATGAGCTTGTATTTGTTAGTGATTATAAAATGTTTTATATTGTGTTGATGTATCTGTTGAATGGCTTATGAATTCTGGTTGGTATGTGGGGCTCCACGTTATCGATAGGGGTATCTAAACACTTGAATAAGGCATATCGACATAGTATTGTTTTTAAATTTGGGTAAATGAAATAATTTTATCTCGGTTATACTTTATATATAAACGAATAATTTTTCAAAAATAATTATAGTGTATATAAATTGATTGCTTGAAAATGTAAATATATATAAGTTAATAAACGCTGTTTGAAAAATCTAAATTAAAACAACAATTGTAAAATAATAAATTATATGAGCAAGTGAATTATAGAGTATGGAAATATAATTAAAATGATTTACAGTTGTTAAATAATCTTATATATAAGCTATATAAGTATATTTATAAATATGAGTTATGAATAAAATGGATTTAAACTAAGAATTTGAGAATTTGAATCCTGTTGATTTTGACAGTTGTTTCTCAAAGCTTGAAGATGTTATATTATTATGTAGAAGTATTTTGATTAGAAATGAATTTTTCAAAGAATTTAAAGCACTAAATTTACTACAGTTGTTGGGAAATAATAAAGATGATGATGGTTGCATCATCGGTATCATTTTCGAGTTTCTTTGTGATGGATTTGCTATCTTACTAAATTGATATTGAAGCTTTGCTGTGACAAACAAGAATTGAAATTTAAAATTGAAGTATGGTTGGATACATAAAGGTAAATGAGTTTTGAACTTATCAAATTTAAAGTGGCATAGATAAATATATAAAATTGAATTTAACTTACGTGAAGTTAAATAAATTGGAGTTAGTGAATTGAATTAAGTGGATTACATGAAATGAAGTTCAACTTAAGTAAAGTTAAATGAATTTAATTAAAATGAATATACACTTAAGCTTTAAACTGATTATATTAACCATGAATTTGAAATTGTAAATAACTAAGTTGTATAACTTATACATTTAGTAATATTAAGTTAGAAACAAAATTTTGAAATTGTTATAATATGAATGTTAAGCCATGGAAATCCAAATTTGAATTGTAAGATGAAACTTAGGAAATATAAATTGAAGTTTGGAAAAAAGTCTAATTAAGTAATGTAGAATAAAATTGAAATTGAAATTTATCTCGCAGATTAATGAAATGAATGAGTTAAATGAAGTAAATTAATGAAGATTAACTTAAGTTAAATTAAATGAATTAAATGAGCTAAGTGAAGAAATTGAAAATGAATATGAACTTGAGTTAATAAATAGAATTCAACTTAAGTATATAAATGAATTGGATATAAGTTGAAATGTTGTCTGATAAAATTGGAAACAAACTTAAGTAATGAAGTGAAAATAAACATAAGTGTTGTATAAAATGTTTAAGCAAACTTATGCAAATTTAGTAATGAAGTAAAGTAGGTTTTATGTGTTAATAGTATTAAAAGAATTATACTAAGTATATAATGGAACTTTGTTAAACATGAATTGGAAGTAAATTTCACAAAAATAAAGTGAATGTTAATAAATGAATAGGAATGATTGTAAATTAGTGGAATGTAATCTAATTGGATACTAGTAAACAAATTGAAGTGATGAGTGTAAATGAATGCAAAATAATTTGATGAGAATCAAATAAAAGTAAAATGAGAATGAATGTAATAAAATGATTGTTAGTTAACTTGAATGTGAAATAGTTGGATGAAAACTAAGTAGTAGATGAATGAATTAGTTTGTTGGATGTTTGTGATAACTCGGAATTTTTGGACATCTGTTAATTGGTAATTAACAGGATTAAAATTTATTAAAATATTAATTTGTATGTTAAACAAATATAACTTTGATAATAAAAGATATCTGGATATGTAAATAAATTGGAATTATATTAAAGGATATCTGTGATATCCCAGAAAGTATTCAAGCAAATTCAAGTATGATAATCTCATTTATATAAATTATTTAAAATAGGTAAAATTGTCATTTATTTCAAAACAAATAATAATGATGGTTTATATATATAGATTTGAAATAGAAAAAAATATTAGTTTCAAACAAATTAAATATGTGTTTGATTATATATATATATTTGAGTTGATTTTAAAATTTAATTTGAATTTTGGTTTGAAATTCAAATAAATATATTGAAAATATTACTTATAATAAATAGTTGTATATTTAAAGGAACATCATTTAATAATAATAAAATTATATATATAATTTATAAAATATAATATATATGTTAATTCAAAGAGTATGGTTTATGACATAAAAAAATATAAACACATGCAAAAAAATACAAGTGTTAATTTATGAAATAATGTTAGTAACAAATTTATGATGATAAACAAGTGCAAATGACAAATGTTAACAAGTGTCATCATATTCAAAACAAGAAACAATGGCCAAATCTGAAATACTCCTCAGATCAAAATATAAAACCTGTAAAACATTTTCAAAACCCTATAAACCAGAAAACAACTCAAGTTCATCTACCTAGTAAACAATTTCCTCTCCTCAAATCCCAAGTCTGAAAACAAATTCAAGTCTACAAGCCTATAATCAAAGTACTCAAGTTCAAAAACCAGAGAAAATGTCATCAAACCTATAACCTCTTTTATCAAGCATTTTTCAAAGCCTGAAAACATTTTTACAAACCCTATAAGCATTTTTACAAGCCTGTAACAACTACAAGCGTGGAATCAAAGTCTTGATCATAGCATCATCATGTTCCTGTCCTAATAGCATTCCAGTTTCTAAAGTTTCAAACAAGACAAAGCTTTCATAAATCAAGCAATGCAAAGTATTCAAATTTTCAAAAACTTCCCTGTTCTTTTCAAACTCTCTACATTTTCAAAAGGTCAGTAAACTACTATTTAAATTTAATCCGTTTATATATCTGCTTGCATATGATAATTCCTGGAAAACTATAATGGGTAGTATATTTACATGTTTGTTTAAAGGTGATTATATATATATATATATATATATATATATATATATATTCGTATGTGAATTTGGAGTGCATGTCTCTGTGTGTGTGTATACAAGAGCTCTGTTCCAGTTCTAACAGTTTTAAACTTGATCCAAAAATCAAGTTCTTCTTCCCTGATCGATGTTGGCACATGATGTCTAAATAGAACTTGTTTAAAAAGAGGTAATAAAAATTTTAAAAATATTTGCAAGAGAAATTTTTAAGTAGATATTTCAAACCAGATGAAATTACCGTGAAAACCATTTTAAGGGAAAAAGTTATGATTTTAATTTTGTGATTTAATTTCATAATCAGACTTATATGAGTAAATGATAAATTTTAATAGAAATTTCAAGATTTTAAAGTTTGTAGTTTGAGTGAAATCTTGGGTTAAGCAGAATTTGAGATTTGAGCTCCCGTTGTTGATCGAAGTGATGTGGAGGGTCGGGATCAATGTTGGAGGAAGCAAGGAGGTTGACGAACCTAGTAAATTTGTTTGATGGGTTTACCATCCACCGAGGTGTCAGCAAGAGATCGTTGTAGGGTTACAGGAACTGGAAGGAACCTCTGGGTTCGTGAGAGGTTTGAGATGTCAAAGGGGAATCAGACTTGATCGGTCATGGAGGAACAAGTGTGAGGGTTTATGGCAAGGCTGTAGCCGAATTTGCGTAGTTCCTAATGATCAGAATCGACTTAGTCGAGGCATTTTTGGGATGATGGTTGGGTTTCAGGTGAGAGCTCCCTTGTTCGTTTTTGATAGAGGGGTATGTTCAGGTTTCAGAGGTGTGATAACTAACGATGATGATGATGTCGATGTTATGGTGGCGGCGACGATGACTAGAAGGTCGTCGTCGATCTATGCACATGCACGTAGCTGTGCTGTGTATCTATGGTTGTTGTCGAAAGTAGGAGAGGAGTCTCGGGAAATCACTTGGGGAATGGGCGGGACAACTCGGGATCAACATCAGGTTAGCTTGGGTGTTTATGTTTCTTGTAACATGTTTGAGTTTAAAATTAAATCAACTAATAGAGAAAAGTAGAAGAGAAGACATAGAGACTCGGGTAGGACTTGGGTGGGTTATCGGGTGGAACCCGAAGGAGGATTCTTATTACTAGTTAATTCAAAAAAAAAAGTTTTCAAATTTAAAACAAAAATAGTTTAAATCGATTTCTTAAAACAAATTCTTTACATAATAGATGTTTTAAATAATAGGTTTATGGAATATTATAATTTGTTTAACTTGAATTTATTAAGTTAAATTTGAAAGTCGTTTTAAAACTAAATTCATAAATGTATTTAAGTGTTAATTAAAAAGATAAAGATTTATCCTAAAGGTATTTAAGGTTTTCATAAATTAATGATTAGTTAAACTAATGAAGTAATTAAGAGTACTTACTTACTGTATTTAATTAATGATTAAGATCCAATAAGTTAATAATTAAGAGTTTTACAAAATTAATTAGAGATTAATTAATGGGTAATTAAGAATTAATTAGTTGAGTAATTGAGATTAATTGATTTATAATTAGAGATTAATTAATTAAGTTAATTAATTAGAGATTAATTAATTCATATTTAAGGATAAATTGATTTAGTAATTTTAAGATATTTTAAACTAAATTGTTATAAAATAATTAAGCGACAATTAAAGGTTAAATGTTTTTAAATAATATGATTAAGTAATTAATAGAGATGATGATTTATCTTAAAGGTAATTAAGATTTTGATAATTAAATAAAGTAATTAAAGTGTTATTAATTATATTAATTATTGATTAAGTAATCAATTAGTTAATAGTTAAGGGTTATAAATTAATTAATTAAGAGGTTAATTAGTTTGTAATTAAGAATTATTAATTAGATAATGAGAGATAATTAATTAATAATTAGTGATTAATTAATGTAGTAATTAATTAATGATTAGTGATAAATTAATTAAGTAATTAGGTTGTAATTAGTGACTAATTAATTAAGTAATTAGAGATTAATCAATTTGTAATTGAGAATTGATTAGCTGATAATTAAAGATTAATTAATTTGTTTAAAGGGAAATTGAGAATTACTCAATTGTAATTAATCAAATGAATATGATTAATTTAAGTTAACTAATTAGTTGATTAATTAAAGATAATCTTGATGGTTGATTAAGTATAATTACTTAATGTGATGCCCCACCTATATGCTCACAATGACAAGGTTATTATAAGGTAATAACGTTTGCTATTGCGAAGAATAAGGCTTGTTAGAAGCGACCATCTGTAAGTTATGCCTTAGATGAGTATTGATTACATCGATAGGAGTTGTGTAAATTACTCCCAACGATATACATTCAATCTAAAACAAAACCACGGTGGCTTAAGAAAAATTCAGAACAACTCATAATAGCAACAACACAAATAAGTATAATCTCATCAGAATAGAAATATCAGATATAGCGGAAGATAAGTCTGGATACATGCTACAACACTCGATGGTTCACATGAACCAAATGTACAAATACATAGCCATCAATACATACATGAGATGAGAGTCAATACAACAAAAGTAACACCTCGAAGCCTAAACAAAAGATGAGGTGAAATCCCAAAAGCTGAAGCAGCAACTGAATCCGAGATTGCGATTATCCTGAAATAACTCAGTCTGACCCGAGTATTATTTAAAAGAAAATAATAAACGGATCAGTCTAATTTAAACTTAGAAATAAGTGTAGGATAAACAACACTTAAACAAATTAGTCATAATCTCGGATGAGACTATTCAGCATAAATAATCAACATAGTTTAAATGAAGAAATCTCATTAAACTCCATAAAAATCAACTTCCAAATTCAAAATTGAATTCAAAATAGCAAACACAAAAATCTAGAAATCAAAATAAGATAACTAGAAAATCAGCACAAAAGTGGATCGATCCCAGCATATAACGAATCTAATCTATGCCGCACGTGCATCTTATATGGCCGAAGCCTACCAAGTACTATCATCATAATATTTGGCGCCCAACAAATGACCCGAAGGTCCAACAAATGACCCGGAGGTCTAGTACTGGTAATTGACCCGAAGGTCCATCATAGTGGCTCGAAAGCCCAACAAATCATCAAAATCTTCAAATAGCAATTCCACAACAAATATTTCAGTTAACGAGTCCAGAATTAACCGAATTAGTAAAAGCGTGGTTCCATATTTCGCACTTTTGCTAAGTCATTTAAATCTCATCATCATTTCCTTGAAAGTGCCAAATTGTGTATTTTATATAAATAAAATTTACGTTGTCAAATGGACAAGTCCGAAATTAATCGGATCGGTAAAAGTAAGGGTTCATAGTCCTTAATTTTGCTGAAGCGTTTAAATCGATTCCTCATTCTTTTGAAAGCGTAAATTATAAAAATTTTGTAAACAATTTTATTTTAAAACAATTGTAAAAACATGTTATTAAAACAGCAACATCTACAGAAATTTCAATAAGGAAATTGTGCTTCACAAAACACCGTAAAAATGGATATAAAATCAGCGTTGCGGGTTTTCTTGATTGCAAGATAGCCGTTTGAAAAATCACTTTAAACTAACGGTTACTGAAGTCAAAACAACAGTAATTTTATTCGTCAAAAATCTCATCAAAATAATATGCTTCAAATATAAATGCCATGTTTAAACCCGTTATAAATATCGGCAACAAAATACGTTTCAAAACAAAACACCAGTTCAACGTAGATAAATCACTAGTCTACACTTCAAATATGCACATAACAAATATAGGCTAAATATAATTGACTTGGACTTAAATTTTTATGCAGTACAAACTTTTTAAAATAAACTGGACTTGATTTTGGGGGCATGCATGCTTGTACAAAATGATATGAACAAAGTAACGTGTGACTCACATTTGCACGCACCATTTGAAATAATTAAACAAACTACCTATGCCACACTACATATGCATGCAAGTGTAAATAATGGTGGCGCACGCACACTACAAATGTGCAGGCATGTAAGTGATGCCTGAGCTTGAAATTTAATGCACGTAAAATGAATTACAACAAAATGATGTAGCCTGGAACGCACGCCTGAATTGAAATATAGACTTGGACACTATTTTCGTGAATTACATGTTTGTACGCATGCATTGAAAATAATCTAGACATGAATCGTGCTACATATATTTGCAACGGACTTCGCTAAATGCATGCATGAATCGAATATGGTCTGGGAAATAAAGTTTTTGCACGCACATAAAATTAAGTATATAAAATATTTGTGCAACACTACCTTATGCATGCAAGTAACTATTATATGAACTTGAAATTTCCAAAGAAAACAAAACCAATAGTGAAATATGCACACAAATTTCCATGGCTATAGGGTATTATGCGATCAGATTTTCAAGGCATTCATGACTCATTTCACAGCAACAGGCAGTGAAGGATGAACAGAGTGAAGGCAACAAGTTATAGATGAAATGCAACAGGTGAGGGATGAAGCAAAGTCAAGGTAATAGCCAATATGGCTGCGCAACCAATTTTAATGCAACAATTCTAATGTAACCAATTTTAATGTGTAACCAATTTTCAAGTCAACGAAATGCAACATGTGAGGGATGAAGCAAAGTCAAGGTAACAGCCAATATGGGTGCGTAACCAATTTTAATGCAAAAATTTTTATGTAACCAATTTTAATGCGTAACCAATTTTCAAGTCAACGAAATGCAACAAGTTATAGATGAAATGCACGGCAAAATGCATTACTTTGCAATCACGTCTTTTTTACACGCATGCAATTTTTGAAACGAAAATACCCGGGCAACAAAGTTTGCATGCAAAGATGAAGTAATGAATAAATTAGAAATGTGAATTTTACACTCACCTCAAATTCGTTTCAGAACCAGTAAGCAACAAGGAACAATTTGAGCAAAAAATTTGGAACCGCCATTAATGCATTTTCAGTGAGCTACTGGAACAAAAGGAAACAAACGAAAGAATGGATGAAGGCTAATTTTTTTTTCAAATTGTGTATAAGTCAAATAAAGATGTGTTGGCAAGGTTTATGGTACATATGCATTTATGTGGAGATGTGCATAAGTGAAGAAATAAGGATACGGCTGGCATATAAAATGATGATGGTAGTAGCACAAGTGTTCCAACTTTGTTATAACAAAAGTGTTCATATTAGCTTTTGGATTGGACTTATTCACATATACACGTGAAAGACAAGAAGAGATTACAACTTAACTTATTTATTTTTCCAACTGACTTTGCAACATTTTGCATTGCAATTTTTTTTTCAAATTTCAATTTAAAATTTCTATTTTAAAATTTTATTTCGACGGTAAAAACAGGGTTGTTACAAACTCCCCCCTTATAAAAATTGCATCCCTGCAATTTTCACACTAGAAGTTGTTCATAACACAAATTATTCATCACAACAAAGATTTAAATAGAAAAGATAGATCAAGAATGCTGACCCCCACCCGAAGAGGAGAGAAAACCGAGATAAGAACGCTCGATGAATTCTTTGGTTTCCCAAGTGCAATCTTTGGGGTTTGCGGACCATTGAATTTTCATAAGCGGGACTTCTTTATTCCGAAGGCATTTAACTCCGAAGCTAGCACACGAATAGGATTTTGCACAATAGACAAGTCGGGTGAGATCTCAAGATCTTGCAACACATGAGGATCAATAATAGAATCCAAAAACTCGAAGGCATCGACGAAGCTAGGATACATGAAATACGTCATGAATTCCCGAAAACTGAATAGGTAGCGATACACGATAAGCAACTGGGCCAATGCTTTTCGTAATAGGAAACGGTACAACATATCGAGGGGCCAATTTCTCGGAGCTACTAAAACGCACCACCCCTTCATAGGAGAAACACGAATGAACACGCGATCGCCAACAGAAAATTCAAAAGGCTTCCTATGATGGTCGGCATAAGATTTCTGCCTATTTTGAGCCTTTTTCATTCTCTGTCAAATAATATCAATCATCTCAGAAGATTCACGAATATAATGGGGGCCGAGAACTAACTTTTTCTCGGATTCCAACCAACAAGATGGTGATCGACACGATCTTCCGTAAAGGGCTTCGAAAGGAGCCATACCGATACTGGATTGGAAACTGTTTTTATAAGAAAATTCAACAAGAGATAAGTGGTCTTCCCAACTACCACCAAAATCAGGAATACAAGCGCGAAGAAGATCTTCTAAGACTTGATTCACCCTTTCGGTCTGACCATCAAACTGTGGATGATAAGCTGTACTGAGATTGAGCTTAGTGCCCAAAGCTTTCTGAAGGCTCTGCCAGAAACCATTAGTGAAAAGCGAATCTCTGTCACTAACAATGGAAGTAGGAACACCATGAAGTCGAATGACTTCTTTAATAAAAAGCTTATCCAACAAAGGAGCAGTCCGATTGGACTTGATAGGAATAAAATGGGCTGATTTGGTCAATCGGTCAACAATCACCTAAACATTAGTATGGCCCGACCTCGAACGAGGTAGACCATTAATGGAGTCCATGGAAATTTGATCCCCTTTCCATAATGGAATCTCAAGAGGCTGCAAAAGACCACTAAGATGTTGGTGTTCCGCTTTAATAAGTTGACAAGTCAAGCAACGACTCACATAACTTGCAACATCATGCTTCATAACCTCCCAAAAGTATAAGCGCTTCTTGTCAGCATACGTCTTACTACTGCCCGGATGAATAGTATAGTTAGAACGATGACGGTCCTCAAGAATTTCATTTCTAAGATTAGAAACATTAGGCACGATCAACCTTCCCTTCTTTCGAATACAACCATGAATATCAATATCGAAATCCTTTAGGTTATCACTTCGGGGTTCCGATTTACAACTCCGAATAAGATAAGAGAGATCTAGATCTTGATTCTGGGCATCGGCAATACGATCCAATAAACTAGGACGAGTTCCATGCTAAATAAAAGCACAGGAGTATGAGAAACTGAAGAACGGTCTCTAATATCACAATGAGATAAAGCTTCTAATATATTCCCCTCTGTTAGCATCATGGAAACAAAAACTTGTTGCTTACGACTAAGTGCATCAGCAACTCGATTACCCTTACCAGCGGTATACTGAATATCAAAATCATATGAAGCAAGGAATCCGATCTAACGATGTTGCCTCATATTAAGTTCCTTCTGAGTGAAGAGATATTTCAGAGACTTATGGTCAGTAAACAGAATAAGACGCTCGCCCATTAAATAATGTCGCCAAATTTTTAAAGCAAAGACTATAGCGGCTAACTCCAAATCATGAGTAGCATAACGAATCTCGTTAGGCTTTAGTTGTCTAGAAGCATATCAACTACTCTATCCTATTGCATGAGAGCAGCATCGAGTCCATAACCACTGGCATCAGTATGCACAACAAGATCATGATTCCCTTCGGGAACCACTAAGATAGGAGCATGAGTAAGGAGATCTTTTAACTTTATGAAAGAAAACTCACACTTATCATACCAAATAAAAGGTACAGCTTTTCTCGTGAGAGTGGTAAGCGGTAAAGCAATATGAGAAAAGTCCTTAATGAACCGGCGATAATATCCCGCCAATCCAAGGAAACTTCGGATCTCAGTAACGGTCTCGGACCTCTTCCAATTCTGAATAGATTCGATCTTGGAAGGATCGACAGAGATACCATCAGAAGAAATAATATGACCGAGAAGCTTCACCTTATTCTTCCAGAAGTGACACTTGGAGAATTTGGCATAAAGCTGATGCTGACGAAGAGTGCTCAAAGCAATCTCCAAATGCTGAATATGATCGGCTTCAGATTTGGAATAAATAAGAATATCATTTATGAAAACCAAGATGAACTTATCAAGATATTCGCAGAATATCCGATTCATAAGATCAACAAAATACGCTGGAGCATTCGTCAAACCGAACGGCATAACAAGCCATTCGTAAGAACCATAACGAGTATGAAATGCGGTAAGAGGGATGTTATCTTTCGCAACCCATAACTGATGAAAACCGGTAGCAAGATCGAGTTAGGAGAAAAGCTTAGCGCCACTTAATTGATCGAACATGTCATCGATCCTAGGTAACGGATACCTAATTTTTGATAGTGAGCTCGTTAAGCTTGCGATAATCAATGCAAAGCCTAAGAGTACCATCTGGCTTCTTAACAAAGACAACAGCGGTGCACCAAGGTGATGAGCTAGAACGAATAAATTGCTTGGCTTCCAATTCAGATAATTGTTGCTCGAGTTCCTCATTTTCCTTAGCAGGCATCCTCGTTGGAGGACGACTGACAGGATGAGCACCAGAGATAAGATCAACACTGAACTCAATTTCCCTCATCAGTGGCAAACTCAAAATAAGCTCGAAGACATCAGAAAAATCACAAACAACTGGAATATTAGCTATGACATCCTCTGATTCGAAGGAAGAAATGAAAGCATTCGAAGTATGGTCCATGTCTCGAAATATAATAGATAACTGCTCGATAGCATTGGGATGCTTGAGATATAAAGTTCTTTCGGGACATAGGATTTGAACTTCATAACGAACGAGCCAATCCATCCCCAAAATCATATCAAAACCAAGATGATCCATAACATGCAGATTCACATGAAAGGAAAAACCACATAGAATAATCTCAACATCAACACATAACAAACCAAGAGTAGCAGATCCACCAATAGGATTCACAATCCTCAAAGGGTCGCAATGACTAACAACATTTAAAGGAATAACATCAACAGTCTCCTTTGACACGAATGAATGTGATGCACCCGTATCGAAAAGAACTCTAATAGAACGACTATGAAATAAAATAAAACCTTCCAAAAAAGAAGGAGTAATATCTTTGGACTGAGAAGAATGACCGAAAGCTTTAGCAACATTAAGCTTCCAAGATTTGAAACCCTTAGGAGTTGTAGGACAATAAGAAACCCAATGACCTTCTTTCTTGCAATAGTGGCAAATGCAAGGCTTAGGACAACACGAAGAAGATGATCCAGAGAACCACAATTATTCTCTGAATAGAAGGTGCACTACTAGGCTGATAACTAGAGGTAGCTTGCTTCTTCTTCTTCTTGTTGGAAGAAGAATTAGGCCTATGAAATGGAAACCTCTTCTTGTTGGGGTTCTTAGAAACCTCAACCTCATCACACTATCATGCTCCTTTTCGACAGCTTCAAGGCAAAGTGCCGAACAACAAGTTCCTCAAAAGGAAGCTTAAGCTGAAGCAAAAGGACTTTCTTCAAATACTTCTTCAAACCTTCGATAAATCTAAGATTTTTCTTATGTGGAGTGTTAATGAACTCAACTCCGTATTTGGATAAGGCCTCGAAAGATGCAACATAATCAGAAACAGAGGATTTTCCTAGTTTTAACTCAAGGAAACTATGACCAAGATTAGCCTTTTTGGATTCAGGAACGAGCTTAAATTCGAATCGTCCCTTAAACTGATTCCACGAGAGAGAGGACTCATCAACTTCTGTAATCAAAAGCTCATACCAATCAAGCGCACGTTCTTGCAACATGCTAGGTGCTATGAGAACACTATGATGATCCAAAAGATGCATCCGAGAAAATATGCGCTCACTAGCGCGCAACCAAGTCTGAACCTCTAATACACTTTCCGATTCCTTGAAAGGCTTGCCTCTAATGTGGGAATAGTCACTACACATGCGGGCGAAGGCAGACTTATGAGTAGGAGCTACGGGAGTAGCAACATAAGGCTGAGTACCTCGAAATAGCTCCATAAACTGATCAGCTGACATATAGACTCCGTCCGGATGAGAACCACTAGACAGACCTGCAGTAGAACGCTTCCCTCTATCTCTTCCGGCCATAGGCTGAGAAAACAAGAGAAGATAAGGATTAGTTAAAGCAATACAAGATTGATACAGAATTTTAACAAATGGAATACTACAGAAATATGAGATTCATTCCTAGACATATTCCAACATGTTAGAGAGGATAAAAGTTTAAGAACAACGAAGGAATAGATTAGAAAGGCACGAATATAACCCTCGAATAGTTGTAACACATGTTCCATTCTGCTTCTGTTCCGTGTTTATTATAATTTGTTCTGAACTTCAGCTCAGATACCAAGCTGTGACGCCCCACCTCTATGCTCACAATAACAAAGGTTATTATAAAGTTATAACGTCTACTATTGCGAAGAATAAGGTTTGTTAGAAGCGACCATCCGTAAGTTATGCCTTAGACGAGTATTGATTACATCGATATGAGTTTTGTAAATTACTTCCAACGATATACATTCAATCCAAATCTAAAATGAAACCATGGTGGCTTAAGAAAAATTCAGAACAACTCATAATAGCAATAAGATAAATAATTATAATCACATCAGAACAGAAATATCAGATATAGCGGAAGATAAATCTGAATACATGCTACAACACTCAATGGTTCATATGAACCAAATTTACATATACATAGCCATCAATACATACATGAGATGAGAGTCAATACACCAAAAGTAACACCTCGAAGCCTAAACAAAAGATGAGGTGAAATCCCAAAAGCTAAAGCAGCAGCTGAATCAGAGATAGCGATTATCCTGAAATAACTCGGTCTGACACGAGTATTATTTAAAAGAAAATAATAAACGGACCAGTCTAATTTAAACATAGAAATAAGTGTAAGATAAACAAGACTTAAGCAAATTAGTCATAATCTCGGATGAGACTATTCAGCATAAATAATCAACATAGTTTAAATGAAGAAATCTCATTAAACACCATCAAAATCAACTTCTAAATTCAAAATTGAATTCAAAACAGCAAAACGCAAAAATCTAGAAATCAAAATAAGATAACTAGAAAATCAGCATAAAAGTGGATCGATCCCAGCATATGGCGAGTCTAAGCTACGCCGCACGTGCATCTCATATGGCCGAAGCCTACCAATTACTGTCAACATAATATTTGACGCCCAACAAATGACCCGAAGGTCTAGTACTGGTAATTGACCCGACGGTCCATCATAGTGGCTCGAAAGCCTAACAAAATAATCAAAATCTTCAAATAGCAATTCCACAGCAAATATTTCAATTAACAAGTTCGGAATTAACCGAAATAGTAAAAGTGTGGTTCCATACTCTACACTTTTTCTAAGTCGTTTAAATTGCATTATCGTTTCCTTAAAAGTGCAAAATTGTGCATTTTATATAAATAAAATTTAAGTTCTCAAATGGACAAGTCCGGAATTAATCGGATCAGTAAAAGTAAGGGTTCATAGTCCTTAATTTTGCTGAAGCGTTAAAATCAATTCCTCATTCTTTTGAAAGAGTAAACTATAAAAATTTTGTAAACAATTTTATTTTAAAAAAAACGTGATTAAAACAGCAACATCTATAGCAATTTCAACAAGGAAATTGCGCTTCACAAAACACCGTAAAAATGGATATCAAATCAACGTTGTGGGTTTTCTTGATTGCAAGATAGCCGCTTGAAAATTCACTTTAAATTGACGGTTACTGAAGTCAAAACAACAGTAATTTTAGTCGTCAAAAATCTCATCAAAATAATACGCTTCAAATATAAATATCAGTTAAAAACCCGTTATAAATATAACGACAACTAAATACGTTTCAAAACAAAACACCGGTTCAACGTAAATAAATCATTGGTCTACACTGCTAATATGCACGTAACAAATATAGGCTAAATATAATTGACCTGGACTTAAATTTTTATGCAATACAAACTTTTTAAAATAAACTGGACTTGCCTTTTGAGGCATGCATGCTTGTACAAAATGATATGAACAAAGTAACGTGTGACTCACATTTGCATGCACCATTTGAAATAATTAAACAAACTACTTGTGCCACACTACATATGCATGCAAGTGTAAATAATGGTGGCGCACGCACACTGCAAATGTGCAGGCATGTAAATAATGCCTGAGCTTGAAATTTAATGCACGTAAATGAATCACAACAAAATGATGTAACCTGGAACGCACGCCCGAATTGAAATACAGACTTGGACACTATTTTCGTGAATTACATGTTTGTACGCATGCATTGAAAATAATCTGGACATGAATCTTGCTACATATATTTGCACACGGACTTAGCTAAATGCATGCATGAATCAAATATGGTCTGTGCAATTAAGTTTTTGTACACACACAAAATGAAGTATATAAAATATTTGTGCAACACTGCCCTATGCATGCAAGTAACTATTATTGACAAAAAATATATGAACTTGAAATTTCCAAAGCAAACAAAACCAATAGTGAAATATGCACACAAATTTCCATGGCAATAGGGTATGATGCGATTAGATTTTCAAGGCATTCGTGACTCATTTTCACAGCAACAGGGCATGAAGGATGAACTGAGTCAGGGCAACAAGTTATGGATGAAATGCAACAGGTGAGGGATGAAGCAAAGTCAAGGTAACAACCAGTATGGGTGCGTAACCAATTTTAATGCAACAATTTTTACGTAACCAATTTTAACGCATAACCAATTTTCAATTCAACGAAATGCAACGGGTGAGGGATGAAGCAAAGTCAAGGTAATAGCCAATATGGGTGCGTAACCAATTTTAATGCAACAATTTTTATGTAACCAATTTTAATGCGTAACCAATTTTCAAGTCAACGAAATGCAACAAGTTATCGATGAAATGCACGGTAAAATGCATTACTTTGCACTCATGTCTTTTTTACATGCACGCAATTTTTGAAACGAAAATACCTAGGCAACAAAGTTTGCACGCAAAGATGAAGTAATGAATAAATTAGAAATGTGAGTTTTACACTCACCTCAAATTCGTTCTGTTCGTTTCAGAACTGGTTAGCAACAAGGAACAATTGGAGCAAAATTTGTGGAACCTCCATTAACGCATTTTCAGTGAGCTATTGGAACAAAATGAAACAAATGAAAGAATGGATGAAGGCTACTTTTTTTCAAATTGTGTATAAGTCGAATAAAGATGTTCTGGCAAGGTTTATGGTACATATGCATTTATGTGGAGACGTGCATAAGTGAAGAAACAAGGACACAACTAGCATATAAAATGATGATGGTAGCAGCACAAGTGTTCCAACTTTGTTATAACAAAAGTGTTCATATTAGCTTTTGAATTGGACCTATTCACATATACACGTGAAAGGCAAAAAGAGATTACAACTTAACTTATTTATTTTTCCAACTGACTCTGCAACATATTTACATTGCATTTTTTTTTTCAAATTTCTATTTTAAATTTTTATTTCGACGGTAAAAAAACAGGGTTGTTACGCTTAATGAGATTGATAAGTAAAATTACTGTAAGTAATTTAATTTATAACTATTGGATGTAATTAATTAAAGAGAAATAATTAAAGAATAATTGCTTAGTAGAAGTAATTAAAGATTAACTACTTGGTGTACATAATCAAAGGATTTTGGTAATTGATGATTACCTAATGTGATTGATAAGTGTAACTGCTTAGTAAAGTCATTGATGGATAAATTACTGGAAGTAATTAATATAAGGGAAATTACTTAATGGGAAGTAATTGAAGGTTAATCAATTAGGAGAAGTAATTAAGGGTTAATTACTTAGTATAATTAATTAAGGATTGATTGATTTAGAAAACTAACTAAGGGTTAGATAATTAATGAATGTGATTAATTATAGGATAATTAATCCATGTAAGTGATTTTAGGATGATTAATTTGTGTAATTAATTAAGAGTTAATTACTTATTGTAATAAAAAAGTAATTAATCAAGGGTGATTAATTAAGAAGGATAATTAAAGGATGATTGATTAATTGGTTTATAATTGATTAATATTAAATAGAGGCAATCTAAATGATTTAGATTAAAAATTAATTTAATTAGAGATAAATTAAATTAATTTTTGAAAGTGATCAATCTTGCTTATGAACGATTGAATGATGTTAAATGCCTTAAATTTGTTGATATCTCTGATATGAAATGTTTTGTGATATGATATGTTTGGGTAAACAATGATAAGGTGGTTATCTATCAATGATAAATTGCTGTGTAAAAAGTGACATCCTGTATTTAAAATTGAATTGTATTTAATTTAATAACTTGGGTTAGGATGACATTGGATTCGAAGAGTCCAGAGTCGGGTATTAGTTAATACCCGAAACCACTTCGATTCTTTATAAATTGATATGTGAAATCAATAAGCTGGTATGGAATGATTTAAGTGAATTGGACCATTTAATCTAAGATTTGGTACTTAGAATTGGTGAGTGAAATAAGTGATGTCTATAACAATTTGTGTATTTGTAATTGATACAAGTTACCCCGGGTTATATATAAGTTGTATGCTTTTGTAATTCATGTTAGATGGGTTTACTCACACTGGTTTCCAGCCTGACCCGGACGTTACTTTGATGTAATGCTCGGGTCAGACCGAGTATTACAGATTTTCAGGTAAGACGTTCTGGAGCTCAGGAGGCGAGCTAGATGCGGAAACGTATGGAGTGTATACCGCTGTGATATTATAGTTTGTCTAGGACAGGTTGATTGAATATGTCCAATGTTTATAAATGTTGTAACTCTGATGTATTAAAGTATAATTTGACAAGTATAGTTTTCCTTTGTAATTGGTATTATTGATATTATATTTTATCTGCTGCGAATATGAGATTGTGCTTTGGTGTTTCTGCTCTTCTTCTTCTATCTCTTTTCTTATTTTCTCTCACTATTTGGAATTTTCGGGATCGAAAATTCCAGGTCGCTACATTTGGTATCAGAGCTGAAGGATTAGCAAGAACCTTGGCTCTGGTGGGATTACTCATTAAGGATAGGGTCAATGGTACCTTAGAATGAGTTGAGTGTATATATATGAGATTGTTATTTTCTTATGTAAAGATTTTAAATGATTTTATATAGGAATATATTTTGATATATAAAGCAATATTTCTTTCTAATTAATATTAAGGTAATTGGTTGTTAAATTTTTGGAATTAAATTAAGTGGTGATAGAAATACAACCAAATTGAAATTAAAATCTTGAAGTTGGGGAAGAGTTTCAAAATAAGATGAATTAGAATTGGTTTTAAAGCAGAAAATAGAATGGTTATTGTGTTTCATAATGGGATGATTATTGTTTCACAATAAAATGTTTTAAGGAAGTAACCATTTGATGAGAATAACTTGTAAATTATAAAGGATGTAAATTAAAATGGGTTTCAAATTGTGAAGTTCTGAATTCTAAATTTAAGTATTTGAAATTGTTTTCAAAATGTTAAAGGAAATAATAATATTCAAACTATTTTGAATGTAATCTTATTTTAGAATAAGAAGTTGTTTGTAAACTTTAAAAGAATTTGTTTTAAATTAAAACCAAGGGTGGTTTAAATTTTAAAATTTGACTTGGTAGGCCAAGAAGTAAATATATATATGTGTGTGGATATACATAATATCAAAGATGGTTTGAAATAAACTCTAAATATTGAGTTTTAAATTTGGAATGAAATGCGATACCCAAATAATAAGTTTTTGAACTTTTAAGTGATAGAAATTTGAAATTTGGAGTGGGAATTGAAGTTGTTTAAATTGATTTGAGATTGAACCAATATTAGGAGGAAGTAGAAATTTAAAATTGAATTGATTGGAATAAAGAGTGGATAGTGGTATAGTTTGGCTCTGAACTATTTTCAAACAAATTATTTTAATATAAGCTTTCTTAAATCTATTTTACCAAGCTATTTACTTTATACAATCTTTCTTTTTAAAGCCAAACTATCTTATACTTGTTTTACAATTATTTTTGGAACTATTTAACTATTTTACAACTGTTTTATAAATTAATTACTATTTTTCAACTACTTTATAACTAATTACTATTTCACAACTATTTTGCAATTATTAACTATTTGATAACTATTTTATGACTACTTAACTATTTTAGAGCTATTTTACAAACTAATAATTACTTTTCAACTACTTATCTATTTTATACTTTTGAAGCTATTTTCTAAATTTAAAACTGGTCAGAGTGCAAACTGTTCATGATTAAATACCCAATTGAGATAAGAATTGAGGTAATAATCCAAATGGGATTGAAACAATCGTGAATAAGTGAATAGAAATTAAAATGAATGTGAATAGAAAAGGGGATTGACTTGGCTAATAATTAATAGAGATAAATATGTAGGATGTACGTATATTATTCTATTGCATAATGATTTGATCCAGATTCGAGCATAGAATTTCAAGGTCGTTATATCGATCCGAGTTGGGATTTTTCACTCGATTTTCGACGGCGAACCTGGATATGGATTGTTGATTGGTTTTGGATATTCTCTATCATAGTTATGGCTATGCAAGGAGAAAGACGGTTTTTGATCAAGAAAGCGGATCTGAGTCCGCACTAGGAAGTCGGGTGGACGATACTAGTTCGAAAGAGAAATTGTGTGATCGAATGACGATCAGATTGATACTGCATACGAATGTTATGTGTACATTGTACGGATTTGAATAAAATTGATATTGGAAACTTGTGGATAAGAACTGTAAAGATTTTTGAAATGAAAAGTTTATTTTGTGAGTTATATAATGAAATAAAGTGGAAGTTGAATATTTCCATGGTAGAAATTTACTTATGAAAGTAAGTAATATGATAATTGAATTTATAAAATAATCAAGCTTGAATATTGTTTTGGCGTAAACAAAGTTATGTATATGTAATTGATAAACTCCCCTTATTGAATCAATTGCCAGAAGAAAAGGGTTTTTGAAAGTATTTGAAGAATAAAAGGGAATTTATACAAGTTTAAAGTGATTCAAAGATTTTCAAAGTTATATATATCTATATATATATATATATATATATATATATATATATATATATATATATATTAAAAGAATCTTATGTGAATGATTTTGGAGAAAGGGTTTTTGGAACCTATGGATTTTGGAAAGGCTTTTGATTTTTGGAGAAAAATCATTTTGGAAATTTGGAAAACCTAGTTTGAGAATTATTGATTTTGGGATAATCTATTTTAAGAAAGGCGATTTATATGAGATTCATACTAGATGTATGATTTGAAAGATGCTATATGTATATTGTATAAAGTGTTTTGAAAATTGCTCTGGGGAAAAAGGCGCTCCCTTGAAATGAACTTCTCAGGAGTGCCACTGGGTGGTACTGCCTTGAACCGTAAGGGGGTTCTAAAGTTGATCCTGTGAGGAGTCCGAACAAACTAGTTCTTGGGGATTATTGGGTAGCAAAAGTTGAGGGCGCTGATGCCTACAAAGGCATTTGGGTTATGCTATGACGACAGTGTAACCCGATGTTGCTGCGATCTACTGCAGACTATAGCGAAAGTCGTGCGTGCCGTTGAGAGCCAACAGTCTATGTTTGATTTTACATCGGTAGACTGCGACCTATGGTGACATAGCGAAAGTCGAGAGGCCGTGAGAGCCTAAGGCTGCACTGGGATTTGACTAATGTATTCTGCGACCTATGTGAGAGTGGAGAAGTTTCATTTTTGGCAGCAAAAATCGAGGGCGCTGATGCCTACAGTTACATGGAATTTTGCTGTGATGGCAACATAACCTTGGAATGTAATTACAATCTGTGGTGGGTTTCATGGAGTAATTGAGGGGAGCGGAGTGCCTACAGTTACATGGACTTTTGCTGTGATGGCAACGTAACCCAGGATGTAATTACGACCATGGATGGGGGTGATGATTTCCAGAGCATTCTCACCAAAGATATTTCCTCTATTTTTAAAAATGTTTTCGATAATTTCAATAAAATTATTTTCCAAGTATTTTCACTGGATGTTGAAAACGGGTTTACCAAGTACTTATAGATTTCAGTCCTACGCTTGATCAACGTATGACTGAATCTCTATGAGAATAAGGATGGACTTGTTGAAACATCGAGCTATAAAAGTATTTTTATAAAACTATTTTTGTACTAATATGTTGATTTTAAAAGAGTTTATAGTTTAAAAATGTTCAAAGAATAATTTATTTGGTAAGTATTAAATAAATTATGACTTCGTTCCTTTTCGGGGACGAAAAGATTCAAAGGGTGGAGGAATGTGATAACCCGGAATTTTTGGACATTTGTTAATTGGTAATTAACAGGATTAAAATTTATTAAAATATTAATTTGTATGTCATACAATATAATTTTGATAATAAAAGATATCTGGATATGTATATAAATTGGAATTATATTAAAGGATATATGTGATATCCCAGAAAGTATTCAAGCAAATTCAAGTATGATAATCACATTTATATAAATTATTTAAAATAGGTAAAATTGTCATTTATTTCAAAACAAATAATAATGATGGTTTTTATATATATAGATTGTAAATAGAAAAAATATTAGTTTCAAAAAAATTAAATATGTGTTTGATTATATATATATATATATTTGAGTTGATTTTAAAATTTAATTTGAATTTGGGTTTGAAATTCAAATGAACATATTGAAAATATTACTTGTAATAAATAGCTGTATTTAAAGGAACATCATCTAATAAAAAAATGATATATATAATTTATAAAATATAATACATATGTTAATTTAATAAGTATGGTTTATGACATAAAAAATATATATAAACACATGCAAAAAAAATACAAGTGTTACTTTATGAAATAATTTTAGTAACAAATGTGTGATGATAAACAAGTGCAAATGACAAATGTTAACAAGTGTCATCAAGGTATTTTTATTTTCTTACCTTTTCATATTCAAAACAAGAAAACAATGGCCAAATCTGAAATAATCCTCAGATCAAAATATAAAACCTGTAAAACATTTTCAAAACCCTGTAAACCAAAAAACAACTCAAGTTCATATATCCAGTAAACAATTTTCCTCTCCTCAAATCCCAGATCTAAAAACAAATTCAAGTCTACAAGCCTGTAATCAAAGTACTCAAGTTCAAAACCAGAGAAAATGTCATCAAACCTATAACCTCTTTTATCAAGCATTTTTCAAAGCCTGAAAACATTTTTACAAATCCTATAAGCATTTTTACAAGCCTGTAACAATTGCAAGCCTGGAATCAAAGTCTTGATCATATCATCATCATGTTCCTATCCTAATAGCATTCCAGTTTCTAAAGTTTCAAACAAGACAAAGCTTTCAGAAATCAAGCACTGCAAAGTATTCAAATTTTCAAAAGCTTCCATGTTCTTTTCAAACTCTCTACATTTTCAAAAGGTGAGTAAACTACCATTTAAATTTAATCTGTTTATATATCTGCTTGCATGTGATAATTCCTGGAAAACTATGATGGGTAGTATATTTACATGTTTGTTTAAAGGTGATTATATATATATATTTGTATGTGAATTTAGAGTGCATGTCTGTATATATATATATATATATATATATACATGAGCTCTATTCCAGTTCTAATAGTTTTAAACGTGATCCAAAAATCAAGTTCTTCTTCCCTAATCGATGTTGACACATGATGTCTAAATGGAACTTGTTTGAAAAGACGTAATTAAAATTTTAAAAATATTTGCAAGAGAAATTTTTAAGTAGATATTTCAAACTAGATGAAATTACCGTGTAAACAATTTTAAGGGAAAAAGTTATGATTTTAATTTTGTGATTTAATTTCATAATTAGATTTATATGAGTAAATGATAAATTTTAATAGAAATTTCGAGATTTTAAAGTTTGTAGTTTGAGTGAAATCTTGGGTTAACCAGAATTTGGGATTTGAGCTCCTTCTGTTGATCGGAGTGAAGTGGAGGGTAGGGATCAATGTTGGAGGAAGCGGGGAGGTTGACGAACCTGGTAAATTTGTTCGATGGGTTTACCATCCACCGAGGCGTCGACAAGAGATCGATGTAGGGTTACGGAAACTGGAAGGAACCTCTAGGTTCGCGAGAAGTTTGAGATGTTAAAGGGGAATTAGACTTGATCGGTCATGGAGCAACAAGTGTGAGGGTTTATGGTGAGGCTGTAGCCGAATTTGCGCAGTTTCTGATGATCAGAATCGACTTAGTCGAGGCGTTTTTGGGATGATTATTGGATTTCAGGTGAGAGCTGTCTTGTTCGTTTTCAATAGAGGGGTATTTTCGGGTTTCAGAGGTGTGATAACTGACGTCGATGTGATGGTGGTGGCGACGATGACCAGAAGGTCGTCATCGATCTATGCATGTGCACGTAGCTATGCTGTGTATCGGTGATTGTTGTCGAAAGTAGGAGAAGAGTCTCGCGAAATGACTCGAGGAATGGGCGGGACGACTCGGGATCAACATCGGGTTAGCTTGGGTGTTTCTTTTTCTTGTAACAGGTTTAAGTTTAAAATTAAATCAAGTAATGGAGAAAAGCAGAAGAGAAGAAGTAGAGACTCGGGTAGGACTCGGGTGGGTTATCGGGTGGAACCCGAAGGAGGATTCTTATTACTAGTTAGTTCAAAAAAAAGCAAGTTTTCAAATTTAAAATGAAAATAGTTTAAATCGATTTCTTAAAACAAATTCTTTACATAATAAATGTTTTAAATAATAGGTTTATGGAATAATACAATTTATTTAACTTGAATTTGTTATGTTAAATTTGTAAGTCACTTTAAAACTAAATTTATAAACGTATTTAAGCGTTAATTAAAAAGATAAAGATTTATCCTAAAGTTAATTAAGATTTTGATAAATTAATGATTAGTTAAATTAATAAAGTAATTAAGAGTAATTAATTAGTTTAATTAATTAATGATTAAGATCTAATAAATTAATAATTAAGAGTTATACAAAATTAATTAGAGATTAATTAATGGGTAATTAAGAATTAATTAGTTGAGTAATTGAGATTAATTGTAACGACCCAGAATTTTTATTAATTAAAATTTGTATATTTAATTAATTTTAAATATTAATTTGTGAATTTATAAGTCGAATAAATTTTATTTCGAATAATTGGATTTAATTGAATAATTAAATCGATAATTTAATATGTTAAATTATGGAAATAATTGAAAATTGAGTTAAATATGATTGAAAATGATTTGTAAAATTTTATTATATCATATTGAAGTTAGAATGATATTTTAGAACTTTTAAAATCGAATTAGGAGTTTATTTGTGAAAATTGAATATTTTAATATTTAATCGACTAGTGAAAATAGCCAATTTTTGAACAGTCTCAGAATTGGACGAAACTAGTTCCATTGGATCCATAATAGTTTGTTATTACCGGATTTCAATTTTCGTAGCAATCAGAGTTATCGTTTGATCGTGGCAGCTCGAAACGCATCGAAATTGTTTTTAATATTAATTTGGGCGAGTTAAAATAGTCATTTTTCAAAAAGTCTCGGATTTCGACGAAACCAGTTTCATCGGATCCGTAATGTGATATTATTGTATGGTTTCAAATTTCATGTCAATCGGATTTACCGTTTGTCCGGTGCAAGCTAAAACGCCTAGAAAATCGTTTAATCGGTTTAATTTTAAATTGAACGTTTATTGCCATAACTCGCACAGATGACCGAATTAGCTCCCAAAAGCTGTTCCATTGTGTCCGGAACGCAGGATAAACCCTAGAAACGCTAGTCACCGTGCGTAAATCGGAGTTTGGAAAATCCAAAATGAATAGTGTTTCGTTCAATTTCCTATAAATAGACCATCCTCTCTTCACAAAAAAAATTAGGTTTTAAAAACCCTAGCCGCCTCCATAGAAACAACGGCCAGAAATGCACGATCCTTTCCCTCTCAATCTCTCTCAATCCCTTCATCATTTCGAAAATCCTCCAACACGAACATTGTAGTGCTCGTTGAGACGAGTAAATCCATACGGATATGATCAATTTTAAAGCATAGATGGAGGCGCAGCTGGCCAGGGAAGTCGCGCCATTCGTGCACGGAAATCGAGGAGATGGTGGCACTGGGGGGTGCGGTCGTCCGGCATGGGTTGCTTTGGTGATGGCAGTTCGTTTGGCGTCGCTTGATCGGGGTAGAGATCGTCGGAGTGGTCGCGGTTCGAAAACCTAATAGGCGTGCATATGGGTTTACTTGCGCGCGAACAACCTGGAGAGGGGAGAAGCAAAAACGCGATAACTTTTTCATACGAGGTCGAAAACGCGCGAAACCAGTTGCGTTGGAATCGTATGGACGAGCACTAAGCTAAGGAATTGGATTAGAGTCGTTTGGAGTTAGTGAGAATTTCGGGTAAAATTAAACGCGCGTTTATTTTTATTCGAAATAAATCGCTAAAACGAAATTGAAATCAAGGTGAGAACTTCTCACTCAATCGAATCAGTTTCGATTTTATTTTAAATAGTTAGATTTAAAATATTTGAATGCATGTTTGAATGATGATTTTTATCTATTGATTGTTAAAATAGACATTATGCGCAGTTAGTAAGCGGATGTTATTTACTAAAAACATATACCACAAATATTTCATAAACAGTGAAATTGGTATTATATATAATAGCAATATATATATATTGGAATATGTATATATTGCAGTTGTTGATTTCCCGCATTGTATAGCAGATGAGACCCTATTGCGCCGTCTATTAAGCGGATAATATTTTAAATCCCATATACCGCGATAATTCCGTATTGGAGCGGAATTGTATTGTGCTAATGTTTGTGGATGCAGGAAAACAGGTTGGAGGGATCCAACTGGATTCCTCAACAGTATTTATTTGATTTTAGATATTTTGATATTTGATGGATTATCATATCGATATATGATGTCGTTGAGTCGTGATTGACTATTTGGTGTGTAGCATCGTTGGGCCAAATTTTGGAATTTTAAAATGATTTTAAAGTGATTTTTGCAGAGTATACGTTTATAAAATATTTTTGGAATTGATCCATTTTAAATAAACAAACGTTTTAATTTTAATGTTATAAAAATTATGGTTTTTTGAGAAAAATAGTTAAAAGTTGATTTTTGAAAATATGAGGGTAATGATTTTATAAAATAGTTTAAATTGGGATTTTTGAATCTATTATAAAACGTTGAAATATAGGATTTATAAAGTTTGATTATTTTATAAATCAAAAACGGTGAAATTATGAAGGAGTTTAAAGATGTTTTAAAATAATAGTATAAATTGATTTATATAAGAAATTTATAAATTGATATTTATAAATTAAAATATTGGAATTATAAAACGAGTTTTTATAAGTGTTAGAATGAATTGTGAATGAATTTCACAAATGAATGAAATTCATAGAATTATAAACGGTGAAGTTATAAATGGAATTTTATAAGCAGTAGGTTTATAAAATTGGTAAAGTTATTAAAAGAATATATTTCGGTAAATAAATGAATCTTATAAGTTATAAGATTTAAAATTTTGGAAGCTCAAAAGAACGATTTTTGCAAACAAATAAATTATAAGTATTTGACTTATAATATGAATTTCTAGTATATCATTGAGATATGAATTGAGATAGGTTAATAAAGGAAATTATAAAAGGAAGTAGTTATAAAATAAATAGAAATGGAATTTATAAACGTTGTTTTATAAATTCGCAAGCGACTTATTTTGATAAGTAAATTGTTATAACTTATTTATGGGGTTATATTCACGTTTTAGACAGTGAATAATCCTTTAAGATAAAATGTATAGAAATGATGAAATTGTTTACGTAGTATATTCACGTTTTTGAATAGTGAATAATATGTTAAAGAAATTGTTTGAATGTGATGTTTTAAATAGAATTAAAACGATCTAACGATGTTTTAAATGTGTTAAGATTCGAAACCATAGATTTCAACATTCATTGTTGAAATAGACGTTTTCGAGAAATAGAAGGAAATGGCGGACTATAACACTATTGTTATAGTAAATGATTTCCGAAAGGAAATGTTTTGTATAGTAGTGGGATTTATATATCTATTTTAATTTCGAATCCCTATACTAGTGATTTTGGGTTGTCGTAACGATGTTTTATGCAACATTCGTTTTGGCCCAAATAAATATGTTTAAGAGAATGATTTCCTTAAAGAATGAAATATATACTTAATTTAGATTTAAGTATATTGAATATTTTCCAAGTGTTGAAAATAAATGGATTTGTGAATTATTTGATAAGTAAGTATGGAAATGTTTTCCATTATAAAGTGAATATTTTGAGATTTTATCTTTTTGAAGATAAATTGAAAATGAATAATTAAAATCGTATATTCATAAATATAAATTCACTATGGAATTTATCAAAGGAAAGTGGAATTTGTTTAAAAATAAATATTGATTTATTTTTGAGGTGTTGAAGTTATATATCTTGTAAAGATATTTTTGGGAAATAAATAATTTGGAAAATTATTTGGAATCTGGTGATGTTGTGCATATCCATTGATAGTTCAATAACCGACTATCAATATTTACCTTTGAAAGGTATTTGTTGTGAATTGTTTGAATTGGAATGCCACACTTATTTTTGAATAAGCGCTCACTATTCGGGTTATCTAGGAAAGGACCATGGGGTCGTATAACCCATTCCGAGTATGTGATACGTCGTTATGGATTGCATTTGATGACCGGTGTTGAAGATCGGGTATTTGCGAGAGCGATAGGATGACCTGTCGATTGACTCTGCACCGAGTTGCTTCGGTATAGAGTTCTCCATATGTGATGGGGAATCCGATTAGGATTGTGGATATCCGGATTGCAAGGACTTCTTTGTAAGTTCCTTCGGTTCTGTTCGAGCCCGGAACAGACTTGTATGGATGTATGTCTGACGTTACAAATTGAGATATAAAGAAGATTTCTTTCAAATACATTTCTGTTTGTGGCGGAGAATTTATTCTTTTAGCTTAACACCCTTCTCTGAGACGTACGAGCTCAGAGGTTATGTAGTTGAAGGTTATTAGCGATATATTCCCAATTTGGTAATGTGACATGCTGAGTGTTGCTGTGAAATGATCATTGTGTTGATCATTTGTGATAGGATCATTTGTTTGATCGTTTATCTTTGTGATCATTTCTATGATCATTTGTTGACCCAAAGCACAGCTTTTGTATAAAGCATGGCTTTGTGGACGAGACTTCGTCGAGCTTCACACCCCGGAATGGTCAAAACAGGAAAGATGCAGCAAGGTTATGAGGGGTAGCTCCCTTTAGGGTATGTGCATTTCCTTCTGGAAAAGGGTGGTATCATGGTATGGAGCCCAGATATTTACTCATGTTGAAACACTTATTATTTGGTGTTATGTTGATTACGAGCGCTCGGTTAAAGGTCCCAAAGGACCGAGGGATGGCATACTCGTGTCAGTAGTTACCTAGTTAGGGGTAACCCGACCTTGTGTTGGCAGAGATCCGGTTTGGTTCTCGGGGACATCCTTCCAGAGGCGTTCTCATATGGCAATGGGAAGTTCCTTGGCCTGACCATTTGTTGGAAATCCAAAGAAACAATACGATACTTGTACGGTTTTAGTTGTAGAACCTGCCATCTAATATGGTAGTTATAGTAGGCATAATATAATGGTACTATGCTGGCTAAGATTTATATTCTACTTTCGAAATGATTTGTTCTACACTATGCACTAGTAATAATATCAAATGTTTCTTTTTAATGCGTATCAAGCATCTTTGACTAACATAAGAAGAAATCTCCTCCAAGTCTGCGTTTGCATTGTGTGTGTGGTGGGAGGTCTTATGGTAGTCTCATTTTTAAAAGCATTGCGAATTGACTTTAAAAATATTCCTCTATTTTGATTTTAAAGATAAATAAACTGTTTTGAGTTCTCGCACCAGTCACATGACTGACTCGGAGTTTATTGTTTTCCTTCCTAAACTCTGGGTGCCCACCAATTTCCACACGGGCAGTCAAGAGTTAAGGTTTATCAGGATATTCTGGAATTCAGGAGTTGTTGGAGGCAAGCTGGATGGCATGGCGTATTACTAGTATATAGTATTTCTTTTCCGCTGTTTGTTGTTGTTGTTGTACACTCTGATGTAATGAAATGTAATGTAATGTATAAAATGTAATAACTGATATAGTTCTTTGTTTAAAGATTATTCATTTATTATTATATGTTGTTCCACTACGATTGTGAGATTCTGATATTGTTCTGCTGTTTTATGTTCCGTTCTATTTTCTTTTCTCTCTATTTTCTATCTTTTTCTCTCTTCTTCTGTCTTTTTCTTTTTCTTACTTTTTCTTAAACATTGAGAATTCGTATTTCTGTTCATCTTGAGTTAATCTATGGAGATTAGTGTATATTCAAGGAGTACGGATTTGCGGGTCCTCATAGGTGGTATCAGAGCATATGGTTAAGCGACAACCATGGTTCTGTTGGGTATTACTCAATAGAGATAGAGTCAGGAGTACTCTAGAATGAGTTTGAGTATAATAATAGCTATGAGAGCATATTTTTTAGTGAATATAAAATTGTTTTATGTTGTGATGATTGGTTTATTGAGTGGCATATGAACCTTCATCAGCACGGTCTGCAAAACTATGCCGAAGGGGTTTATAAACACTTGAATAGAACAATTCGACATAGTATTGTTTTAAAATTGGGTAAAAGAAATAATTTTACCTTGATTTTATTTTATATATAAAGGAATAATTTTTCAGAATTATTAAAGTGTATATAAGTTGATTGTTAAGTTGTTTGAATAATCTAAATTAAAGAATAATTGTATAAGTAAAAAGAATTATAAGAATTGAATTATAATTAAAGTGATTTACAATTGTGAAATAAACTTATATATATAAGAAGTGAGACTATATGAATATATTTATGAATATGAGTTGTAAATAAAAAATGTGAACTTAAGTTATATAAATGAAATTCAACTTGAAATGATTAACTAATTGAATGTAAATCAATTGAATGTAGATTAAGTTGATATGAAATAATGAGTTTAAGTGTAATTCATTAAAATCTAATGTTATTGGAAGTTGAATGATTAAATGAAAATCAATTTAATTAAACCAATTGAAAGTGATGGTGTTAAACCAAATTGAATGTAAGTAAAATAATTAAATTTGGTTGTAATTAATAAACATTGGTTGATATATGATTGTTAGTTGATTGTATATAATTCATTAAGTATTAATGAAATTGAATTAGCAAAATTGAAAGCTATGTAATTGAATTCAAATGGATAATATGTGAACTTGAATATGAATTAGTAAATATAAACTAACTGAAAATGAATGTTAGAAAAAAACATCCACTGTTAATGAATCAAATGTGATTAAATTGAAAACCCATTTCATTAAATATTAATGAGAATATGAATGAATATTTATTGGTTATGAATGCTAGTTGGTTGATGGTTGAATATATATTGCTTCTACTACATTTGCTATGTTGGCATGTATAGTTATTATGTTGCTATATGTTGTATATCGATACTATTGTTTATATACATGATTCTCATGTTGTTTGTTGAGTGCTTAGTAGGTGCGGATCGCGTTTGCTTCGCATTTGGAGCTCGCTTTCGCGCTATATTAGCCGTATATGCTCGCTAATAAAATATAAGATACATATCTCGGATTACATACCGTACTTTTACAATTTTTTCCCTGCGGGATGCCTCATTACTTGATAAGATGTATATTTGTGATATATATACTGTCATTTTTTTTTCGGATCGAGCCGCGCAAAGGAGACTATGGCGAATTTTTCCGAAAATTTAAGGCGTTAGAAAAAATTTGAGAAAATTGGAAAATTTTGAAAACTTTAACTTTGATTTGGAATTGAAAGTTAAACAATAGTAGTTGTTTTTGAAAAGATAACTAAGTATGATTTGAAAACTTAGTAAAGTATTGTAAGATGTTTAACTATGGATTTTGGGGAAAGTTGATAGATTCTGTAATTTTTCTTACTTGGTAATTTTGAGGACGAAATTCTTTTAAGGGGGGAAGTATGTAACGATCCAGAATTTTTATTAATTAAAATTTGTATATTTAATAAATTTTAAATATTAATTTGTGAATTTATAAGTCGAATAAATTTTATTTCGAATAATTGGATTTAACTGAATAATTAAATCGATAATTTAATATGTTAATTATGGAAATAATTGAAAATTGGGTTAAATATGATTGAAAATGATTTGTAAAATTTTATTATATCATATTGAAGTTAGAATGATATTTTAGAACTTTTAAAATCGAATTAGGAGTTTATTTGTGAAAATTGAATATTTAATCGACTAGTGAAAATAGCCAATTTTTGAACAGTCTCAGAATTGGACGAAACTAGTTCCATTGGATCCGTAATAGTTTGTTATTACCGGATTTCAATTTTCGTAGCAATCGGAGTTATCGTTTGATCGTGGCAGCTCGAAACACATCGAAATTGTTTTTAATATTAATTTGGGCGAGTTAAAATAGTCATTTTTCAAAAAGTCTCGGATTTCGACGAAACCAGTTTCATCGGATTCGTAATGTGATATTATTGTATTTTTTCAAATTTCGTGTCAATCGGATTTAGCGTTTGTCCGGTGCAAGCTAAAACGCCTAGAAAATCGTTTAATCGGTTTAATTTTAAATTGAACGTTTATTGCCATAACTCGCACAGATGACTGAATTAGCTCCCGAAACCTATTCCATTGTGTCCGGAATGCGGGATAAACCCTAGAAATGCTGGTCGCCGCGCGTAAATCGGAGTTTGGAAAATCCAAAATGAATAGTGTTTCGTTCAATTTCCTATAAATAGACCATCCTCTCTTCACAAAATAAAAAAAAATTAGGTTTTAAAAACCCTAGCCGCCTCCATAGAAACAACGGCCAGAAATGCACGATCCTTTCCCTCTCAATCTCTCTCAATCCCTTCATCATTTCGAAAATCCTCCAACACGAACATTGTAGTGCTCGTTGAGACGAGTAAATCCATACGGATATGATCAATTTTAAAGCATAGATGGAGGCGCAGCTGGCCAGGGAAGTCGTGCCATTCGTGCATGGAAATCGAGGAGATGGTGGCACTGGGGGGGGTGCGGTCGGTCGGCATGGGTGGCTCTGGTGATGGCGCTTCGTTTGGCGTCGCTTGATCGGGGTAGAGATCGTCGGAGTGGTCGCGGTTCGAATACCTAATAGGCGTGCGTATGGGTTTACTTGCGTGCGAACAACCTGGAGAAGGGAGAAGCAAAGATGCGTCCAAAGGCCCTGATGCAAGCTGAAGCAATGTACGGTGATGATAAAAGGGTTTGGAAAAAAAAAGTTGTAAATTATTTATATAAAAATTTGTATTAACTTCTAAACGCGATAACTTTTTCATACGAGGTCGAAAACGTGCGAAACCAGTTGCGTTGGAATCGTATGGACGAGCACTACGCTATGGAATTGGATTGGAGTCGTTTGGAGTTAGTGAGAATTTCGGGTAAAATTAAACGCGCGTTTATTTTTATTCGAAATAAATCGCTAAAACGAAATTGAAATCAAGGTGAGAACTTCTCACTCAATCAAATCAGTTTCGATTTTATTTTAAATAGTTAGATTTAAAATATTTGAATGCATGTTTGAATGATGATTGTTATCTATTGATTGTTAAAATAGACATTATGCGCAGTTAGTAAGCGGATGTTATTTACTAAAAACATATACCGCAAATATTTCATAAACAGTGAAATTGGTATTATATATAATAGCAATATATATATATTGGAATATGTATATATTGCAGTTGTTGATTTCCCGCATTGTATAGCGGATGAGACCCTATTGCGCCGTCTATTAAGCGGATAATATTTTAAATCCCACATACCGCGATAATTCCGTACTGGAGCGGAATTGGTATTGTGCTAATGTTTGTGGATGTAGGAAAACAGGTTGGAGGGATCCAACTGGATTCCTCAATAGTATTTATTTGATTTCAGATATTTTGATATTTGATGGATTATCATATTGATATATGATGTCGTTGAGTCGTGATTGACTATTTGGTGTGTAGCATCATTGGGCCAAATTATGGAATTTTAAAATGATTTTAAAATGATTTTTGAAGATTATACGTTTATAAAATATTTTTGGAATTGATCCATTTTAAATAAATAAACGTTTTAATTTTAATGTTATAAAAATTATGGTTTTTTGAGAAAAATAGTTAAAAGTTGATTTTTGAAAATATGAGGGTAACGATTTTATAAAATAGTTTAAATTGGGATTTTTGAATCTATTATAAAAAGTTGAAATATAGGATTTATAAAGTTTGATTATTTTATAAATCAAAAACGGTGAAATTATAAAGGAGTTTAAAGATGTTTTAAAATAATAGTATAAATTGATTTATATAAGAAATTTATAAATTGATATTTATAAATTAAAATATTGGAATTATAAAACGAGTTTTTATAAGTGTTAGAATGAATTGTGAATGAATTTCACAAATGAATGAAATTCATAGAATTATAAACGGTGAAGTTATAAATGGAATTTTATAAGCAGTAGGTTTATAAAAGGGGAAATAAATTTAAAGGACAAAGTAAAGTAAGTAATTGCTCAGAAGGACACGCGCAAAAAACTTTTACCGTAAGGACAAAGCCCAAGTCCGGATACGAATTAAAACAAAGACAAAGAATTATGCTCGTCTCCTTCTTCTCGCTTTCACTCAGAAATCGACGAACTTTCTTTTAAAAATAAAATTAAATCAAAACAAATCGATTTCTCGTTCAATTGCTTAGAAACAAAATCAATTTCCACAGTCTCCCCCAAACCAAAATCACTTTCACAAAACCAAAATTACAATTTCCAATTTCTTTGAGTATGTGTTTGATGTTGCGGTTGTGGTTGGTGTTTTGCAGAAGGCGGTGAGGAGAAAATTTTTATTAGGTCGCAGTTTGATTGAGGTTGAGATCGCGAGTTGTTGGCGATAATTGTGTTAGTTGAGGAAGGTGGATTGGAGTCTGGCCATGGCAGATGAGTTGGGTTTTTGGACATTGAAGTCAGAGAAGCAATTTGTTGTATATGCAGAAAGGTGGAGCAACATACTTGAAAAAAAATGGTTCATAACAAAATTTTGAAAAATATTATCTCTCAATTTCAAAAACAGTTAGTTCAAAAATAAACAGTTACTACAGGAAGAAAGTTGATACCTACATAAAAGGAACTGATACATACAGAAACAAAACTGATACCCACATAAGAGAAACTAATACCTACAAAAACAAAACTGATACCTACATAAAAGAAACTGATACCTACAGAAACAAAACTGACACCTAAGAAAACAAAAAAGATAACTACATAATAAAAAATAAAACAAAATATTTAGCAAATATGTCTTAAAGTAATAGCTACAAACGCAAAAATTCATACACAAATTGATACTAAGTGTGCTAGTAAAAATATTAAATATTTTAATTCAAAGCATACTATATGCTTGTACCATTAAATTTGATGTTTCACAATTAAATTTGATAGTTGTAAAGTAATTTAATTTTGTTGAAATTTGTACTTGTGAAGTAATGATGTTATGTTCTTAAAACAAAGCTTCTCTTACTTGTAAAAACACACACTAGAACTAATACTGTAAAAATATTTAACTGATACTAAAACTGAATACATCCACTTACAATAAACTGAACACAAATTAACAACAAATTCCATTTATAACAAATTCCATGATATACTGAATACAAAATAATAACAAAAGATTCAATTACAATAAACCACCAAAACAAGTCACACATCCACTTATTAATCTGAACAAATTCAAAATGAAAAATCAAATCACATCCTCTTCGAAGCTTAACAATTCCATTTATTATGATCAAGCTGTTTTGCACTCGCCACATCTATTATGCTTGTTCTGAAAAATATGAAAATCCTCCTTTAGACTTAGCTGATGGTCTACCTGCGCCACATTATCACCACTGCAAAAAAAACAGTAGTAAAAACATGTTCAGTTTAGAATATTAGTTTTTCCATTTCAGAAAACTGATACCTAAGGTATACAAAACTGATACCTAGTTACTGATGATCAAAAAAAAATTATACTAAGAAAAATAAAAATGATACCAGAAAACTGATCCTAAGATATGATACTTTTCCACTCTATCACAAGCTTATATACAACCCAATCAATAATACTTTTCCAATCATAACAAGCTTATATCTCATTCTTCAAATCATATAAAGAGCAATCAATAGACAATCGACTGCTAAAGTGTTATAATTCAACACAAACAGACAAAGAAGACTGTTATCCCCATAGCCAAAATAAAATAAAAAATAAACATTAGTAAAAATATGTTCAATGTAGAACATTAATTATTCAATTTCACAAAACTGATACCTACCGTATACAAAACTGATACCTAGTTACTGATAATAAAAAAATGATAATAAGAAAAAAATAAAAATGAAACCCAAAAATTGAACATAAAATTTGATACTTTTCAACTCTATCACAGCTATATATACAACCCAAACAACTTTATATCAAAACTTTGAAAAAAAATGTCTTTGTCTGTTTGTGTTGAATTATAACACTTTTTCTTAGGTGAAATTATGAAGGAGTTTAAAGATGTTTTAAAATAATAGTATAAATTGATTTATATAAGAAATTTATAAATTGATATTTATAAATTAAAATATTGGAATTATAAAACGAGTTTTTATAAGTGTTAGAATGAATTGTGAATGAATTTCACAAATGAATGAATTCATAGAATTATAAACGGTGAAGTTATAAATGGAATTTTATAAGCAGTAGGTTTATAAAATTGGTAAAGTTATTAAAAGAATATATTTGGGTAAATAAATGAATCTTATAAGTTATAAGATTTAAAATTTTGGAAGCTCAAAAGAACGATTTTTGCAAACAAATAAATTATAAGTATTTGACTTATATATGAATTTCTAGTATATCATTGAGATATGAATTGAGATAGGTTAATAAAGGAAATTATAAAAGGAAGTAGTTATAAAATAAATAGAAATGGAATTTATAAACGTTGTTTTATAAATTCGCAAGCGACTTATTTTGATAAGTAAATTGTTATAACTTATTTATGTGGTTATATTCACGTTTTAGACAGTGAATAATCCTTTAAGATAAAATGTATAGAAATGACGAAATTGTTTACGTAGTATATTCACGTTTTTGAATAGTGAATAATATGTTAAATAAATTGTTTGAATGTGATGTTTTAAATAGAATTAAGACGATCTAACGATGTTTTAAATGTGTTAAGATTCGAAACCATATATTTCAACATTCATTGTTGAAATAGACGTTTTCGAGAAATCGAAGGAAATGGTGGACTATAACACTGTTGTTATAGTAAATGATTTCCGAAAGAAAATGTTTTGTATAGTAGTGGGATTTATATATCTATTTTAATTTCGAATCCCTATACTAGTGATTTTGGGTTGTCGTAACGATGTTTTACGCAACATTCGTTTTGGCCCAAATAAATATGTTTAAGAGAATGATTTCCTTAAAGAATGAAATATATACTTAATTTAGATTTAATTATATTGAATATTTTCCAAGTGTTGAAAATAAATGGATTTGTGAATTACTTGATAAGTAAGTATGGAAATGTTTTCCAATATAAAGTGAATATTTTGAGATTTTATCTTTTTGAAGATAAATTGAAAATGAATAATTGAAATCGTATATTCAGAAATATAAATTCACTATGGAATTTATCAAAGGAAAGTGGAATTTGTTTAAAAATAAATATTGATTTATTTTTGAGGTGTTGAAGTTATATATCTTGTAAAGATATTTTTGGGAAATAAATAATTTGGAAAATTATTTGGAATCTGGTGATGTTGTGCATATCCATTGATAGTTCAATAACCGACTATCAATATTTACCTTTGAAAGGTATTTGTTGTGATTTGTTTGAATTGGAATGCCACACTTATTTTTGAATAAGCGCTCACTATTCGGGTTATCCAGGAAAGGACCATGGGGTCGTATAACCCATTCCGAGTATGTGATACGTCGTTATGGATTGCATTTGATGATCGGTGTTGAAGATCGGGTATTTGCGAGAGCGATAGGATGACCTGTCGATTGACTCTGCACCGAGTTGCTTCGGTATAGAGTTCTCCATATGTGATGGGGAATCCGATTAGGATTGTGGATATCCGGATTGCAAGGACTTCTTTGTAAGTTCCTTCGGTTCTGTTCGAGCCCGGAACAGACTTGTATGGATGTATGTCTGACGTTACAAATTGAGATATAAAGAAGATTTCTTTCAAATACATTTCTGTTTGTGGCGGAGAATTTATTCTTTTAGCTTAACACCCTTCTCTGAGACGTACGAGCTCAGAGGTTATGTAGTTGAAGGTTATTAGCGATATATTCCCAATTTGGTAATATGACATGCTGAGTGTTGCTGTGAAATGATCATTGTGTTGATCATTTGTTTGATCGTTTATCTTTGTGATCATTTCTATGATCATTTGTTGACCCAAAGCACAGCTTTTGTATAAAGCGTGGCTTTGTGGACGAGACTTCGTCGAGTCTCACACCTCGGAATGGTCAAAACAGGAAAGATGCAGCAAGGTTATGAGGGGTAGCTCCCTTTAGGGTATGTGCATTTCCTTCTAGAAAAGGGTGGTATCATGGTATGGAGCCCAGATACTTACTCATGTTGAAACACTTATTATTTGGTGTGATGTTGATTACGAGCGCTCGGTTAAAGGTCCCAAAGGACCGGGGGATGGCATACTCGTGTCAGTAGCTACCCAGTTAGGGGTAACCCGACCTTGTGTTGGCAGAGATCCGATTTGGTTCTCGGGGACGTCCTTCCAGAGGCGTTCTCATGTGGCAATGGGAAGTTCCTTGGCCTGACCATTTGTTGGAAATCCAAAGAAACAATACGTGACTTGTACGGTTTTAGTTGTAGAACCCGCCATCTAATATGGTAGCTATAGTAGGCATAATATAATGGTACCTATGTTGGCTAAGATTTATATTCTACTTTCGAAATGATTTGTTCTACACTATGCACTAGCAATAATATCAAATGTTTCTTTTTAATGCGTATCAAGCATCTTTGACTGACATAAGAAGAAATCTCCTCCAAGTCTGCGTTTGCATTGTGTGTGTGGTGGGAGGTCTTATGGTAGTCTCATTTTTAAAAGCATTGCGAATTGACTTTAAAAATATTCCTCTATTTTGATTTTAAAGATAAATAAACTGTTTTGAGTTCTCGCACCAGTCACATGACTGACTCGGAGTTTATTGTTTTCCTTCCTAAACTCTGGGTGCCCACCAATTTCCACACGGGCAGTCAAGAGTTAAGGTTTATCAGGATATTCTGGAATTCAGGAGTTGTTGGAGGCAAGCTAGATGGCATGGCGTATTACTAGTATATAGTATTTCTTTTCCGCTGTTTGTTGTTGTTGTTGTTGTACACTCTGATGTAATGAAATGTAATGTAATGTATAAAATGTAATAACTGATATAGTTCTTTGTTTAAAGATTATTCATTTATTATTATATGTTGTTCCGCTGCGATTGTGAGATTCTGATATTGTTCTGCTGTTTTATGTTCCGTTCTATTTTCTTTTCTCTCTATTTTCTATCTTTTTCTCTCTTCTTCTGTCTTTTTCTTTTTCTTACTTTTTCTTAAACATTGAGAATTCGTATTTCTGTTCATCTTGAGTTAATCTATGGAGATTAGTGTATATTCAAGGAGTACGGATTTGCGGGTCCTCACATTAATTGATTTATAATTAGAGATTATTAATTAAGTTAATTAATTAGAGAATAATTAATTCATATTTAAGGATAAATTGATTTAGTAATTTTAAGATATTTTAAACTAAATTGTTATAAAATAATTAAGCGATAATTAAAGGTTAAATGTTTTTAAATAATATGATTAAGTAATTAATAAAGATGATGATTTATCCTAAAGGTAATTATGATTTTGATAAATAGATAAAGTAATCAAAGTGTTATTAATTATATCAATTATTGATTAAGTAATCAATTAATTAATAGTTAAGGGTTATAAATTAATTAATTAAGAGGTTAATTAATTTGTTATTAAGAATTATTAATTAGATAATTAGAGATAATTAACTAATAATTAGCGATTAATTAATTTTAGTAATTAATTAATGATTAGTGATAAATTAATTAAGTAATTAGGTTGTAATTAGTGACTAATTAATTAAGTGATTAGAGATTAATCAATTTGTAATTAAGGATTGATTAACTGATAATTAAAGATTAATTAATTTATTTAAAGGGTAATTGAGAATTACTCCATTGAAGGTTAATCAATTAGGAGAAGTAATTAAGGGTTAATTACTTAGTATAATTAATTAAGGATTGATTGATTTAGAAAACTAACTAAGGGTTAGATAATTAATGAATGTGATTAATTATAGGATAATTAATCCATGTAAGCGATTTTAGGATGATTAATTTGTGTAATTAATTAAGAGTTAATTACTTATTGTAATAAAAAAGTAATTAATCAAGGGTGATTAATTAAGAAGGATAATTAAAGGATGATTGATTAATTGGTTTATAATTGATTAATATTAAATAGAGGTAATCTAAATGATTTAGATTAAAAATTAATTTAATTAGAGATAAATTAAATTAATTTTTGAAAGTGATCAATCTTGCTTATGAACGATTGAATGATGTTAAATGCCTTAAATTTGTTGATATCTCTGATATGAAATGTTTTGTGATATGATATGTTTGGGTGAACAGTGATAAGGTGGTTATCTATCAATGATGAATTGCTGTTTAAAAAGTGACATCCTGTATTTAAAATTGAATTGTATTTAATTTAATAACTTGGGTTAAGATGGCATTGGACTCGAAGAGTCCGGAGTCAGGTATTAGTAAATACCCAAAACCACTTCGATTCTTTATAAATTGATATGTGAAATCAATAAGCTGGTATGGAAAGATTTAAGTGAATTGGACCATTTAATCTAAGATTTGGTACTTAGAAATTGGTGAGTGAAATAAGTGATGTCTATAACAATTTGTATACTTGTAATTGATATAAGTTACCCCGGGTTATATATAAGTTGTATGCTTTTGTAATTCATGTTAGATGGGATTACTCACGCTGCTTTCCAGCCTGACCCAGGTGTTAATTTGATGTAATGCTCGGGTCAGACTGAGTATTACAGATTTTCAGGTAAGGATGTTCTGGAGCTCAGGAGATGAGCTAGATGGCAGAAACATATGGAGCGTATACCGCTGTGATATTGTAGTTTGTCTAGGACAGGTTGATTGAATCTGTCCAATGTTTGTAAATGTTGGAACTCTGATGTATTAGAGTATAATTTGACAAGTACAGTTTTCCTTTGTAACTGGTATTATTGATATTATATTTTATCCGTTGCGAATGTGAGATTGTGCTTTAGTGTTTCTGTTCTTCTTCTTCTTCTATCTCTTTTCTTATTTTCTCTAACTATTTGGAATTTTTGGGATCGAAAATTTCGGGTCGTTACAATGTTAGTTGTTTTGATGATTTCTTATGTTGCATGTTTCTCATTTTCATATGATTATTGTATGGTATATATTATACATTGATACTATATGCTATATACATGTTCTCATTTGGTTTTTAATTGTTTAGTAGGTGTGGACGGCGTTTGTTTCGCAATTGGGGATTGCTTTCGAGCTGTACTAGTCGTGTATGCTCGTAATATATAAGGTATATATCACGGATTACATATCGTACTTTTATGTTTTTTCCCTATGGGATGCCTCATCTTCAAACATGAGATGTATACTTGTGATATATATGTGTTTGTGTGTGTGTGTGTGTATTGTGATCCTTCTACGATCGAGCCGTGCAAAGAAGATGCTTGCGAAATTTTTTGTAATCTAAGGTGTTAGAATTTTTTTGAGAAAATTTGATTTTCGAGTTATAAGCTAAAATGAAATTAGTTGATTTTCGAAAGAGCATTAGTTAATAACTATGAATGAGACGATATTAGTTGGTTTTGAAAAGACAACTATGAATGGGTTTGAAAACTTAGAAAAGTATTATAAGATGTTTAAATAAATGATTTTGGGAAAGTCAAACACTTAAGAGAATTTAGTAATCTATTTCAACTAAAAGTTTTGAAAAGTTAGTGGAGTTATAGCATCTTTCGTACTTAGTAAATTCGGAGACGAAATTCTTTTAATGGGGGAAGTAAGTACCAATCCAGAATTTCAGTCGTTTGAAATTGGAATATTTAATTGATTTTAAATATTCACAAGTTAATTTTGTAAGCGAAATAACTCATATTTCGAATCTAGTGATTTATTTGGATGATTAAATTGTCTAATTTAATATTTGAAATTGTGGTAATAATTGAATGTTGAATTTAATATAAGCGAAACTGATTTCTGAAGTTGATTTAAATTCTAGTTGAAGTAGAATGAAGTTAGTAAACTTGTAAAAATTGATTTAAAAGTGAATAAATAGAAATTGGAAATTTATTACTTTAATTAACATGTAAAAATAGTCAATTTTGACACCGTCTCGGATTTCAATGAAAACTAGTTTCATTGGATCCGTAATAGTGAATTATTATAGGATTTCAAGTTTCGTGGCGATTAGACATATTGTTTGACCGTGCGAGCTTGTAACGCGTAGAAATTAATTAAAGGAAATTTAATTAAAATAATTCGATTTGGAAGCCTATCTTCTGTATATGATGGAATTGGTATTCGATATATGTTTCATTATATTCAGAATAGGGGATAAAACATTAGGAACACCGGGGGGCACGCTTCATTTGGAGTCCGAAAATATTTCAAGTGAATAGTGTCATTTTAATGGCTATATAAGAACCTTTTTGCAAGCCCTAGCTTCAAAATTAGGGACAGCCGCCACTTTCTTTTTAATGGCTAGCAACCACCTAACTTTCTTCCCTCAGATCTCTCAAACCATTGACCTATAGGCTTCGGCCATAACTAGAAAAATGTTGAGGATGTCGAGCTCTTGCCATCCAACGGTGCATTTTTTCAAAGTGGCTCGGATTCTCCAAAATCTTCTTACATTATGTGAAGACCCAAATTATTGAGATGAAAATGATTTTAAAAATAAATAAAAAAATCAGTTAAAGAAAAATATTCAAAGGATAAAATAGTTTGAAAATAAATATCAAGAATGAGAGAAATAAATAAGGAAGAGGATAATTGTTTTCAAAAAATAATAATGAGAAGAAAATAACTAAGTATGAATGAGTTTTATATTCACACACATACACACACACACACACACACACACACACATATATATATTGTATATAAGTAGCTAGAGGAGTATAGAGTGATAAAATAAACTCTTATGATAATTAAAATATATGAAACCAGTTTAGCATTATATATGTATAAATACATTTTTTTTAATCAAGAGAAAACAAATGGTTTGAAACATTAGCAAGGAATAAAATTGATAAAAAGATATATAAGTGAACATTTCAGATTTTCATAAGAAAAATACACAATATATAAGTTATATGAAAATAATGTGTAGATGAAACATGCAAATGGCATGCACACAGAAAAGAGGAAAAGCTGCTGTAATACCCGAAATGGAATCAAAAAGAAAATGGCATATTTAGCCATTTTCACATATACATAATTCTTTCATTTGTGTAGGGATAAAATGGGTTTTTCTCTCCACTCAAACCCTAGCTAAATGTTTTTAAAACCAGAGGATGAGCAGCAGTTTATTTTTGAAAACAGAAAGATATTTTAGAAAATAAAAAGAAGAGCAACTCACACTGTTTTCAAGCTAGAGCATTCTAGGGAGAAAAGAAGAAGGAAGGTGAGTGATTAATCATCTTATGAGATTTAAGGCATTAAGACCCAAGTTAAGGGCAGCCAAATTTCTTTTACAAAACCATATCATGTTTTTATTTAATTTTATTCTCTGCATAAATAAATGTTGAACATGGATTGTATTTTTGGCCGAGTCTTTGGTTGATATTTTGATCTGTTTTGATTATTTTGGTTAATGCTTTGAAAAGACAAACACCCTGATCATAGTAATAGATTCTTCAATCCAGTTTTTATATGGAAATGGGCAAAATGTTTTTATTGAGAAATAGGGTATTAATGAAGAATGAAGTAGGCAGTGTGAATAAGGAGATCCATGCTTATGTCTAGTTCATTTTAAAAATGATATGAACAATGCAATATTATATATATGTTCTGATTTGTTCAAATCACAATTTAATATGTTTTTATGGGTTTTCTCAAAAACCATACCCTATGTTCACACTAAAATAAAGGTAATGTTTTATATGACTTCACCAGATTATATAAGAAATGGGAATATTTTTGGAAATAAATATATATGCAAGTTTCAGTAAATATGGTTGAATGAAAATGACCTTAAAATGGAATGTGGTGTTTTGCATGAATCCTTTGTATGTCTGGCTGAAATCCCTAAGTAAATTTAATACTCTTGATTTATGAAAGGAAGAAAAGAATATAAAGCATTTCAAGAATTAATAAAATTCTCCTGAAAGAAAATGAGAATGGTCCCAAGATTATAAAGCTAATTTGGGAGTGGTGCCTTGATCTATTCATCATCAGGTGGATGATGGGTATGTGCATGATTTGCTTAAGTCCTGTAGGCCTCTGTGTAAAGGGTTAACATAATTGAGCCCCTTTGCAATGCACACATGGTGTTCAATGGCAAGAGTTAACACCAATTAAAATGATTAATGGGGATTGAAGAATTAAGTCAGGCAATTAAGGGAGTTAATCTATAGGAGTATAGGTAGGTATAACTGAATGGTGTTGATGAAGAATGCTTGGGTGCATGTATGCTAAAAAGAGCTTACACATACATACATACTCAGATTTTAGTATAAACTTGAATAAACATCAAATATATGAATTTCTCTGCACGGTATTTAGTAATTACAAGTTGTTATAATCTATGATTTCACTCACACCAGAATATATTTTCTGACCCTATTTGTTGCCTTTGCAATCTTTGGGGTGTCTCATTTTCATGGAGGCAGTTCAAAGTGTTGCTGTAGGGAAAGATTCTTGAGTAGCTTGCTTGAGTGGATGCTTGAAGATCTTGTTGGTTTTAAAATACTTTAGAGAAGTAGCAGTTTAATTGTAATAAATAACCTAGGCAAAACTCTCTTATGTCTTGTGTATTTCCAGGATTGATACTTGCTTTGTTTTCTTGAAAAGAACATGTAAAAGGAAAAAAAAAATTAAGTATTATACTATGCTAGCGAGTTGTTGAATTAAGTAACAGGTCTTGGAGTTTTCCAGTGGATTATGATGAAGGAGAACATGCCATGTAATCTGATATGTGGATGTATTCTCCTTGACATGTTTGTTTAACTTCAGCCATAAAGTTAAAGTTTTTTTTTTTGAATAAATATGTACCAAAATATTAAGTAGATGGGTTGAACATGGTCTTTGCTAACTAGCAAGGCTTAAACATGTCTTGTAATTGATATAAGTCCATGCAAAAGCTTGAAGTTATAGCTTGTAATCCTATCTGGACATCTGATTTTCCAGCTGAAGTCTGTATTGCATTGTGTGGTGAGTTAATGTGTATGCTTTGCACTTTATTCTTCACCGCAACCTTATTAAACTAAACCTTGTTGTCTACATGCTTGATTCAATGACTGGTTGCATTTGGTTGAGTCAAGTCTGTTGTAATTTGCAGTATCATGTGGTCTGATTTGTGTATTGAGCATATCCCTTACTCCGCTGCATATTGATCACTATCAATTGCTCTTTTCCTAGAGTTCAGTAGCTTGTCTTCATTATGTGTTTACCTGGAAGTTTTGCATAGTTCTGCTTTTTGACATTGCCTGACTATAGGCATACAATGATGTCACCTCTGACCTTGGCTGTTGTGCACTGGGTAGATGCTGTGATTATTGTAACTGTTAACTTGGTTTTGGGTTTTTTGCCATGATCATATGGTCTTTATGCATATAGTTGCCTTTCACTTGAATCAGCTGTATTTACTGCCTTCATGTACATGTTGAGTCTTCATTTGGTATGATGGTCTGGGTTTGCACTTTACTTATTTGTGTTGTTTTCATGTGCATGTCCTTTAAATTAGTTTACAACTCTCTATTACTCACATGATCATTATATGCTCTTTGAACCAGGATATGTGCATTTTGCTTGACATGAATTGTTTGTGCATGTTTATGTATGAATTCTTAAAAACCAAAGATCAAATACATGGGGTATAAATCCACAAATTAATCAACCTGGTTTATAAAATAATCTGGGATATGAAGAAGAGAATGATAGGTGGTAACACTTGAAGCATGTATTAATCAAATCTTGAGTCAAAAAAGGGTTAAAGTGTAGAAATAGCTATGTGACACAAAACCTTCCAATTATGGAAAATATTGTGTGACTAAATTTCTTTGCTACACTAACACTCTGATAGGCAAAGAAACATTTATATATCTTCATATATATAAATATATAACTTGATTTAAATATTGATATTTTTATATTAGTAAATTCTGGATCTTGGGAAATTAATCAAGAGAAGTGATCCCTTGTTTTAAAAAAAACTCAACTGAAAATCATAAAAATATAGGTGATGAAAAGTAGGTCACTTCAGTTGGTATCAGAGCTATGTAACCAAAAAAAACATAGCAAGAAGGAAAAAGAATATATATATATATATATATATAAAATCTAATTTTCTTATATGGATAAAATTCTAAGGAACAAAACACATAAAAATATTTTTCAGTAGGAGTAAATTACTGAAACAATTAAAAAAAAGACTAACTAGTTATGTGAATTGTATAGTGAATCATGGTAGGAAGACCATCAAACCCCGGAGCAGGACCCTCTAATGTAATACCATTGCTCAACTTGCAAGATTTGGTGAGGGCATTTAGGGAAGGAGCAGTGTAGAGGGAAGAAAATCCTCATGAGGAGTTATCTAAGCTACTGAAAACTTTCTCAAATTTAGGAGGCAAGGATTTTGAAGGCACTGAAGGGGCCATGGGTCTGCAAACATGGATAAGAACTTGGAAAGGATATTTGCAGACATGAAAATCAATGACCAGTGGAAGAGGAAGATAGCTTCTAGAAGGCTCAAAGGAGCAGCATTGGATTGGTGGGAGGTAATCATCACAGGAAGACCAGAAAATGAGATAACATGGGATCAGTTCAAGGATATGCTTGAGGCTAGATTTGTCCCAGCAACAGCTAAGGCAACTTTGCTTGAGGAGTTCATAAGATTGAGGCAAGGATCAATGAGTGTGACTGAATGCACTCAAATGTTTGAGAGCTTGTCTAAGTATGGAACCATGCTCATAGGGAATGAGGAATCAAAAAATACAAGATTTATTCAAGGAATTAATGATGGTTTAAGTAGAGCAATGCTACCATGCAAAGACAAAACATTTGATTAAGTCATATATCTCACTCTTTCTTTTGAACAACGTGATAATGCAAGGGAGAAATTCAGGAACATGAGAGCTAATAACAATAAGAAAGGGAAAAATAGAGCACATCCTTATGACAAGAAGAATTCAGACAAAAAGGTTGAAGGAGCAACCAGTGGGGAAATTAAGAAGAAAATTGTTTGCTACAACTATGGCAAGGAAGGACACATGAGTAGTAGGTGTCAAGCAGCTAAGAAGACCCCATTCAGTTTCTATGATTGTGGAAAAGAAGGTCACATCAGAAGGAATTTCCCAGAGTTCAAGAAAGGAGCAAAGGTAGGAGCATTGGAAGGCAAAGCAAAAGCAAATGCAGTGGGAAATTCTGGACAATTGGAAGGTATACTCCTAATTAAAGATTATCCAATCTCAGTTATATATGACACCGGGGGTACACATTCTTTAATATCACAAGACATAGTGAATAAATTGGCTCTCACATGCAATTAAGTTGATAAACCTTTGTTTATTCAGAGTCCCCTAGGTAGTTCTTGCATGCAAGGAATTAGATGTTTGGGAGTAGAATTAAACATAGGTGGAAATATGTTTAAATTTGATTTGTTTGTGTTAAAATATCCTGGAATAGGAATTATTCTAGGAGCAGATTGGTTGAGTAAATTCAAAGCAATTTTGAACTTGGAAAATTTTACTATTTCTTTGAAAATAGAAAATGGAAAAAATATTATAGTCATGAGTGAAATAGCCAAAACAAATTGCCTTAATCAAATGTGGAGCATGACTGAAAAAAATTAATTCTAGAAGACATAAAAGGAGTGAATGAATACCCAGATGCCTTTGGAGAGGTTATAGGAGTTCCAGAAAATAGGCTAGTTGAATTTCAGATAAGATTAATCCCAGGGGTAAGTCCTGTCATCAAGAAGCCTACCAGAATAGATATTAAAGAATTAGTGAAATTAAAACAACAATTGGACGAATTGGAGAAGAAAGGCTTCATAAGGCCTAGTAGTTCAAACTGGGGTTCTCCAGTGCTATTTGTAAAGAAACATGATGGCCCAATGAGGACGTGAATAGATTACAGGGAATTAAACAAAGTTACCATCAAGAATAAATATCCACTCTCCAGAATTGATGATTTATTTGATCAATTAAATGGAGCAAGAATCTTTTCAAGGCTAGACTTAGCCTCTGGATTCCATCAAATGAAGGTTGAGGAGGAGAGTATTAAATACACTACATTCAACACAAGGTATGGGCTATATGAATTTTTGGTAATGCCTTTTGGATTGACAAATGCGCCGTCCTATTTTGTAGATTTAATAAATAGGACATTCAAAGATTTTCTAGATAAATTTGTAGTTGTTTTCATTGATGATATATTGGTGTATTCATAATCAGAAGAGGAGCATGCAAAGCACTTGCGTCTGGTTTTGTCAAGATTAAGAACACACAATCTAAAGGAAAAATTTACTAAGTGTACATTTTGGCAGAATGAAGTTAAATTTTTGGGACACATTATATCTCAACAAGGGATTTGTGTAGACCCAAACAAAGTCAAGGCAGTGCAATCATGGAGAAGACCCAAATCAATGACTGAGGTGAGGTCATTTTTGGGGATGGAAGGCTATTATAGAAGGTTATAAAAGACTTTGCAAGGATAACCATCCCACTAACCAAGCTAACCAGAAAAGAGCAACCATATGCATGGACAGAAAAATGTGAACAAGCATTTGAATCATTGAAGAAGGCATTGATGGCAGCTCCAGTCTTGCAAGTTCCAGAGGGAAATGAAGGATTAGAGGTTTATACCGATGCTAGTGGGTCTGGGTAAGGGGCAGTACTCATGCAACATGGAAGAGTCATAGCATATGCATCAAGGCAACTCAAGCCAAATGAAACCAGATATGCCACTCATGATTTAGAGTTTGCTGCCATTGTTTATGCATTGAAGCTATGGAGACACTACTTGTTAGGAGCTAAATTTGAATTGTTTACAGACCATTAGTCACTTAAGTATTTGTTTTCTAAAAAAGACTTGAATATGAGACAACATAGGTGGGTAGAATTTTTAGCTGCCTATGATCTTGATATATTATATACTCCTGGAAAATCTAACAAGGTGGCAGATGCTTTGAGTAGACATCAAGCAAGATTGGCAAGCTTAATGATGATTGAATTCAAGAATTTAACAATCTTTAGTGAAGCAGAAATGAAGGAAGAAATTGGTGCATCAGACAAGGTACATAGTGACATGATTGAATATGGAAAATTAAGTCTCATCTCCTTAAGATCAACCCTAGCTGATAGAATAGGAGAGATGCAGAATCAAGACACTAATTTAAAAGAAAAGAAGCATATGATATCACAAGGCGTATCAGTGGAAAATTATAAAGTTGATGATAGAGGCTATTTAAGAAAAAAAAGGGAAACTCTGGATACCCTATGTAGAAGAACTGAAGCAAGAGGTTATGGATGAGCATCACAAGACAAAGTACACTATACATCCAGGTGGTACAAAAATGTACCATGATCTTAAAAGAAACTATTGGTGGCCAGGAATAAAAGGAGTAGTGGCAAGATATGTGGCAAAGTGTTTAACATGTCGACAAATCAAGACAGATTATCAAAGACCTTCAGGCCTACTACAACCTCTTGATGTGCCTACCTGGAAATGGGAAAGCATTTCAATGGATTTTGTGGACGGTTTTCCAAGAACAAGAAGGGGCAATGATAGTATTTGGGTTGGGGTAGATAGGATCACAAAAACAACTCACTTTATTATAGTGAATTCAAATAGAAATGCTCACAAATTAGCTCAATTATTTATGAAGGAGATAGTGAGATTACATGGAATCCCCAAGACTATCATTAGTGATAGAGATACGTTGTTTACCTCAAGGTTCTGGAGTAGCTTTCAAGAGGCCATAGGGACAGAATTAAGCTTGAGCACAGCTTACCACCCACAAATAGATAAGCAAACCGAGATTGTTAACAAAATTTTGGAGGATTTTCTTAGAGCATGTATACTTGATTTTGGAGGCAACTGGGAAGATAATCTCTATTTAGCTGAATTTGCTTATAATAGTAGCTATCAGTCTACTATAGGTATGGCCCAATTTGAGGCTTTGTATGGGAAGCCTTGTCTATCTCCTGCATGCTGGATGGAGGCAGGTGAAAGAGTGTTGCTTGGACCAGAACATGTGAAAGAGACCTCTGCAAGGATTAAACTTGTAAGGCAGAGAATGAGAACAGCACAAGAGAGACAAAAAGCCTATGCAGATAAAGGGAGAAGGCAAGTGAAATTTGAAGTGGGAAATTATGTATTTCTCAAAGTCTCACCAATGAGAAAAATATTGAGGTTTGGCAAGGAAGGAAAATTATCACCAAGATATATAGGGCCATATGAAATTATTCAAAGAGTAGGAACTTTGGCTTATAAGTTGAAATTGCCAGAGGAATTGAGTAATATACATGATGTATTTCACGTATCTCAATTAAGAAAATGGGTGCATGATAAGAAGACCATTCTGGAATCTCCTACACAAGTTGAAGTTCAAGAAAATATGGTTTATAAGAAGGAACCAGTGGGTATTGTGGCTAGAGAAGAAAAGAAATTGAGAAATAACATAATTAAATTGGTTAAAATCCAGTGGAGCTTAGATGAAAATGATTGTACATGGGAAACTAAAGATAGGATGAAGGATAAATATCCTAATCTATTTTCTGCTTAAAGGTATGCATAAAATTATGATAAACTTAAACATTACTTATGTGTATTTGATTGGTTTTGAATGCATAAGTTTCTGAAGTTTCTGAAATGAAATTATGCATTGTAAACGATTGGATGGAAATGTATGAAAAAATATATATAGTAATAATTGTGGGACACAATTCCTTTTAGGAGGAGAGTATGTGAAAACCCAAATTACTGAGATGAAAATGATTTTAAAAAAGAAAAAAAAAATCAGTTAAAGAAAAATGTTCAAAGGATAAACTAGTTTGAAAATAAATATCAAGAATAAGAGAAATAAATAAGGAAGAGGATAATTGTTTTCAATAAATAATAATGAGAAGAAAATATCTAAGTATAAATGAGTTTTATATTCACATATCACACACACACACACACACACACACACACACACACACACACATATATATATATTGTATATAAGTAGCTAGAGGAGTATAGAGTGATAAAACAAACTCTTATGATACTTAAAATATATGAAACCAGTTTAGCATTATATATGTATAAATACATTTTTTTAATCAAGAGAAAACAAATGGTTTGAAGCATTAGCAAGGAATAAAATTGATAAAAAGATATATAGGTGAACATTTCAGATTTTTCATAATAAAAATACGCAATATATATAAGTTACATGAAAAAAGTGTATAGGGGAAACATGCAAATGGCATGTACACAGAAAAGGGGAAAAACCGCTGTAATACCCGAAATGGAATCAAAAAGAAAATGGCATACTTAGCCATTTTCACATATACATAATTCTTTCATTCGTGTGGGGATAAAATGGGTTTTTCTCTCCACTAAAACCCTAGCTAAATGTTTTTAAAACGAGAGGATAAGCATCAGTTTTTTTTTTGAAAACAGAAAGATATTCTAGAAAATAAAAAGAAGAGCAACTCACACTGTTTTCAAGCTAGAGCATTCTCGGGGAAAAGAAGAAGGAGGGTGAGTGATTAATCATCTTATGAGATTTAAGGCATTAAGACCCAAGTTAAAGGCAACCAAATTACTTTTACAAAACCATATCATGTTTTTATTTAATTTTATTCTCTGCATAAATAAATGTTGATCATGGATGGTATTTTTGGCTGAGTCTTTGGTTGATATTTTGATCTGTTTTGATTGTTTTGGTCAATGCTTTGAAAAGACAAATACCCTGATCATGGTAATAGATTCTATAATCCAGTTTTTATATGGAAATGGGCTAAATGCTTTTACGGAGAAATAGGGTATTATTGAAGAATGAAGTAGGCAGTGTGAATAAGGAGATTCATGCTTATGTCTAGTTCATTTTAAAAATGATATGAACAATGCAATATTATATATATGTGCTGATTTGTTCAAATCACAAGTTAATATGTTTTTATGGGCTTTCTCAAAAACTATACCCTATGTTCATAGTAAAATAAAGGTAATGTTTTATATGACTTCACCAGATTATGTAAGAAATGGGAATATTTTTGGAAATAAATATATATGCAAGTTTCAGTAAATATGGTTGAATGAAAATGACCTTAAAATGGGATGTGGTGTTTTGCATGAACCATTTGTATGTCTGGTTGAAATCCCTGAGTAAGTTTAATACTCTTGATTTATGAAAGGAAGAAAAGAATATAAACCATTTCAAGAAGTAATAAAATTCTCCTGAAAATGAGAATGGTCCCTAGATTACAAAGCTAATTTAGGAGTGGTGCCTTGATCTATTCATCATCAGGTGGATGATGGGTATGTGCATGACTTGCTTAAGTCCTGTAGGCCTCTATGTAAAGGGTTAACATAATTGAGCCCCTTTGCAATGCACACATGGTGTTCAATGGCAAGAGTTAAGGCCAATTAAAATGATTAATGGGGATTGAAGAATTAAGTCAGGCAATTAAGGGAGTTAATCTATAGGAGTATAGGTAGGTATAACTAAATGGTGTTGATGAAGAATGCTTGGGTGCATGTATGTTAAAAAGAGCTTACACATATATACATACTCAGATTTTAGTATAAACTTGAATAAGCATCAAATATATTAATTTCTCTGCACAGTATTTAGTAATTACAAGTTGTTATAATCTACGATTTCAGTCACACCAGAATATATTTTCTGACCTATTTGTTGCCTTTGCAATCTTTGGGGTGTCTCATTTTCATGGAGGCGGTTCAAAGTGTTGCTGCAGGGAAAGATGCTTGAGTAGCTTGCTTGAGTGGATGTTTGAAGATCTTGTTGGTTTTAAAATGCTTTAGAGAAGTAGCAGTTTAATTGTAATAAATAACATAGGCAAACTCTCTTATATCTTGTGTATTTCCAGGATTGATACTTGCTTTGTTTTCTTGAAAAGAACATGTAAAAGGAAAAAAAACTTAAGTATTATATTGTGCTAGTGAGTTGCTGAATTAAGTAATAGGTCCTGGAGTTTTCCAATGGATTATGATGAAGGAGAACATGCCATATAATCTGATATGTGGACGTATTCTCCTCGACATGTTTGTTTAACTTCAGTCATAAAGTTAAAGTGTTTTTTTTTGAATAAATATGTGCCAAAGTATTAAGTAGATGGGTTGAACATGGTCTTGGCTAACCAGTAAGGCTTAAACATGTCTTGTAATTGGTATAAGTCCATGCAAAAGCTTGAAATTATAGCTTGTAATCCTATCTAGACATCTGATTTTCCATCTGAAGTCTGTATTGCATTGTGTGGTGAGTTGATGTGTATGCTTTGCACTTTAGTCTTCACTGCAACCATATTAAACTAAACCTTATTGTCTACATGCTTGATTCAAAGACTGGTTGCATTTGGTTTAGTCAAGTCTGTTGTAATTTGCAGTATCATGTGGTCCGATTTGTGTATTGAGCATATCCCTTACTCCACTGCATATTGATCACTATCAATTGCTCTTTGCCTGGAGTTCAGTAGCTTGTCTTCATTATGTGTTCATCTGAAAGTTTTGCATTGTTCTGATTTTTGACATTGCCTGACTATAGGCATACAATGATGTCACCTCTGACCTTGGCTGTTGTGCACTGGGTAGATGCTGTGATTATTGTAACTGTTAACTTGGTTTTGGGTTTGTTGCCATGATCATATGGTCTTCATGCATATAGTTGCCTTTCACTTGAATCAGTTGTATTCACTACCTTCATGTACATGTTGAATCTTCATTTGGTATGATGGTTTGGGTTTGCACTTTACTCATCTGTGTTATTTTCATGTGTATGTCCTTTAAATTAGTTTACAACTCTCTATTACTCACATGATCATTATATGCACTTTGAACCAGGATATGTGCATTTTACTTGACATGAATTGTTTGTGCATGTTTATGTATGAATTCTTAAATACCAAAGATCAAATACATGGGGTATAAATCCAAAAATTAACCTGGGATATGAACAAGAGAATGATAGGTGGTAACACTTAAAGCATGTATTAATCAAATCTTGAGTCAAAAAAAGGGTTAAAGTGTAGAAATAGCTATGTGACACAAAACCTTCCAATTATGGAAAATATTGTGTGATTAAATTTCTTTGCTACACTAACACTCTGATAGGCAAAGAAACATTTATATATCTTCATATATATAAATGATATAACTTGATTTAAATACTGATATTTTTATATTAGTAAATTCTGGATCTTGGGAAATTAATCAAGAGAAGTGATCCCTTGTTTAAAAAAAATCAACTGAAAATCATAAAAATATAGGTGAAGAAAAGTAGGTCACTTCACATTCACTATAAGCAATTAGGTTTTACGACATCGCGATGGTCGTGCATACGCGCGACGCTGACGACGAGGATTGAGCAGGTCGCAGGCGGGGGTCTCAACGATGGTCGCGGTAGTTGCAAACAATTTCGAGCATGAGTATAATTTTTTTATCACGATGGGTTTCTTGTAGCATGCGTGAATGGTAAACAGGTTGGAAGGAGAACGATGAAGGTTGAAAATTTTTAATTTATATTTAAGTATGTTATTTTTATATTAAGTTGCGTTATGTAAAAAATTCATAACTCTTTCATACGAGGTCGGTCTCGCACAAAACGAATTGCATTGGTTTCGTATTGTCGAGCACTTCATTTTAGAGCTGGTTTGGACAGATTTGGAGCTAGCAGCAATTTTGGTTTAAATTAAACTCTTGTTTAGTTTTAATCCAAATGAATTGCTATTGTGATGAATGCAAGCAAAGTGAGTAAAACTCACTCTCTCTGTCTCGCTTATATTTTATATAAGTGGAAATATTTTATTTATGATGATTGTTTGGATATATATATATATATATATATATATATATATATATATATATATTGGTTGGTTGGATATATTCCCGCATATTTTAGCAAATGAGACCCTATACGTTCCCGTGCATGAGTGGATGACCCTTTGTATACAAATCTCACCTCAAAGCGGTTGATTTATATTTTTATGATTATATGATGTTTGTGATACAGGGTGATAGGTTGGAAGGATCCAACAGGATTCCTCGCACTGTTGATTTTATCTTCGTATATATGTTGATATATGATGCGATGGATATGATATTTGATGACCTGAATTTGTTTTGCTTATTTAATGCTTTGGTAGCACTAGGTCCTATTTTGGTATTTTAAATACTATAAAATATTGATTTTGAATTGAAATGATTTTCAAGTGATTTCAGAGAAGTATATATTTTAACAATTTTTAAATTATTAAAAGAAATGAATTTGTTTAAATAAATACAAAGTATGATATTTGATGTTAAAAAAATGGTTTTGGGGGAAATATTTTTATATAGAGATTTTTGAATATTTTATAAAGGATTTTTCTAAAAGGGGTATTTTATAAATAAAGAAATGAATTTTTATAAATAAACTAGATTTATAAAGAAATGGGTTTTTATAAATAAATTCGATTTACATAGAAATGGATGTAGAAATAGATTTTTTATAGTAAATGAGTTTTTATAAAAGAATGATTTATAAATAGAAATTTATAAAAGAAGTGATTTTATAAAATATATGTTTTATAAAATAGAAAGGAGATTTATAAACGTAGTATATAAATTGGGAAATGATTTATATTGAGATATAAAATATAGGTTTTATCTAAAGGAATGTTGAAAGTAATACTTTGACGAAGTTAATGGCTTTGAAAAGTAACTTATCGTTTTAAAACAATGTTTTCGAAATAATAATTCCAAATGGAGTTTAATGGTTTTGAAAAATGTTTTAAAATGAGATACATATCGAAAACATAGATTTCAATATTTATTTTTGTAATAGACATTTTGGGAGAAGTAAAGAAGGCATGGACTATAAGATTGTTGTTATAGTAAATGATTTCCGAAAGAAAATGTTTTATGTAGTATATGGGATTATATATATATATATATATATATATATATATATATATATATGATTGAACCCCTATACTAATTGTTTTAGGTTGTCGTTGTTTTACCCAACATTCGTTCGGAACCAAATAAAGTGCATTTTGAAGATTACTTTCCTCAAACACACTTACTTTTGTTTTAAGTATATGGAGATATTTTCTAAGTGTTGGAAATGAAATGATTTGTGAATATGTCTATACTATTGATATAAGTATATGGAAATGTTTTCTAGTATCGAAAAATTGAAATGATTTTGTGAATATAGCTATTTTAAAGATAATTTTAAGTAAAATTTTGAAAAGTGATTTAATTAATAAAATTTTATTAAATGGGCCTAGTGATTGCTTGATGCAAGACATTGTTCGTTGCTTTGATAGTTTAATAACCGACGATCAAATTCGGCCTCTTTATCATTGTTGGTCTAGAGAAACTAGGGTTGGATTTTTCCGAGAACCACTTCGGACCAATGTATACGTTCGAAATGCAGGTTTATGATGATGATTGTTGAAGACGGTGTTCTTCATGACATAGGGCTGCTTGGCACTAGACCCTCGGGGAAATTACCATATCATATTTATTGGTGGAAGTAGTGCTTCATCATGAAAATCTTCGATGCAAGGGCTACTCGCTAATAATTTTTCGGGTAATACTCGGCAGGATGTGATAGGAGAGTTCCTTCGGTTTGTCCTGTTCTTAGACAACTTTTATGGACGAATGTCTAACGTTGCATTTCTAAGAACCATGTACATTAGTTTTTACAAACGTACATTTGTTGGTGGTGTAGGAAGTAACTCACTTACATTTAACACCCCTCTTTGAGACGTATGAGCTCAGAGATTGTACCTTCGTGAAAATCTATTAGTGTGTTGTTGGAATTGGCAATGTAGCATTCAAAGTGGAATGTGCTATGTGAAAGGTAAACATTGCCTTAAGTCTCATCAACCGGTAATGGCTTAAACATGGCATGCCGTAAGGCTTAATGGGTCACTCCCATTAGGGTATGGTCATCACCCTTCTAGATGTAAATATTCCTGCTATGACATCGGGTTTTAAATTTATTTTGTGTATGCTTGTGGCCTTAGATAAGTCGATTACGACCAGAGTGATGTCATATTCGGTTCTATCCACCACAAGATGGGTTTGTGATTAGGCCGATCTTGCCAGGTGAAAAGGTTTTGAAGATGTTGATCCTCGATACATTCCTCTAGAAATATACTATATGGAATGTAGTCCTTTACCTGCTATTGTATGGAGATCCAAACTCCAATATGAGCCTGCCATTTTTTTTATAAAACCCACTCCATGGCTAGTATCTTGGAAATTAATAATGTAACAATTACGGCTATGATTGATATTATTTGTGTAATAGACACTATTATAATATAATAGAATTTGATACGAAATGTTTTGGGTTTAGTAAGGGAGAAATCCGTTCGCGTTTATGTATGGACGAGGTATTACGAGATACCTTTGTTTTGATAAAGGAAAGGTTTTATAACTTTAAAGTTCAGTTGAGATGTGTTTTCTCACTCTAGTTTACCATACTGATCCGGGAATTCTTCCCTTTCAATGCTTGGGTCAGACCAAATATATTTCCAAGTTCAGATTTGATGCATTGGGGCATCAGTAGAAGAGCTGGAAGTCCTCTAGTCGCATTCCAAGTATATATGTATTTCTCGCTGCTTTGTTATTTAAATTATCAACAATTATAAGGATAGATTATTATAGCTGTCTAGGCTGATGATTATTGATTGATTGCTGTACTCTGACTGAAGGGTTATGTAAATGATATTGCAGTTTCTCTTTTAGTGATGATCATTGACATGATATTATATGTTATTCCGCTGCGATGTGAGATTCTATGTTGTTATTGTTCTATTTGGTTTTCTTCTTCTCTCTTTCTTCTCTTCTCTTCTTCTGTCTTCTTTCTTTCTATCCTTAATGATGTGCTTGTTCATGCAATTTGAGTTGGACACATATGGTTTATTGTTGATTCAAAGGATATGGAAAAACGGTTCATTACACTTTATTATTACTATTACTATTATTCAAAAAACATTCCCTCATTCTATAGCACAAGAAATAATAATAATAATATTTAATATTATAAAGTTTGCAAAATCAATCATCTTATCATTTACATAAAACCATATCATTTATTGGGAATCATATTATTATTATTATTTAAAATCTCATTTTATTTAATTAATAATAATAAACTTCCCAAATCTTAAGTTAAAAGTAATTCTTGTTATTTACAAATATCCCTTAAGATTGTAAATAATCTTACCTTCCAAAAATTACACTATTTTAGTCATTTTCGATTAATTAATTATTTCCATTTTAAAATCCACGATTAATTACAATTATACACTTATTATTCAGATGGTACATCAACTAATAGTAAACAATCAAATTTATATCAATTAAAACATCATTCAATAATAAATCTCATGTACATAATTTCCAAAACATTATTCATATAAAAAATCTTTTGTTTGTGGAATAATTCTCTTTTATGTATAGCTCAAACTCCACCCAAAAGAAATAATGTAAATCAACTAAAATCTTAGTTTTAACTATATAGATCTCATTTCCAACAAAATCGAATAGTAAATTTCATCTATTTTCATATCTTGAAACATCATTAAGAAAAGAAATCTTCATCTAATTAAATTAAGATTATATAAATATAATTCAAAATATCTAAGAAACGATACATAAACCTCAAATAAAGATTAACATAGATATGTTCCTAACCAATGAAGTGTAGCCTTTTTCCCTTCAATCTCCACCTAATTCGCTTCCGAAATTCCAGATGTATACGTTATTAAATGAATTCCTAGCCCCTTTTCTTTTTGTTTAAATAATCCTTTTCATTTTCTAAATCTTATATTTTAGTTTTTATAAGAATAAGTCAAAGGTGGAGGTTAAGAATAAATTAGGATTTTTCTTCCATTCCCTTTAGATATGAAATAATAGTGAATATATAAAGAAAAGAAAGTAGAGAGAGTGAAGATAGGTTGTGGTCCTAAAGTTTTTTTTATCCAACCCTTTCGTAAGAGAAAATTCAAACATACCATCTAAAGATAGTAACAAACGAATATGTTTTAAAACATGTTAGGAAGTTACATTTCATACAAAAAAGATTGATTCCTAATGTCTACAGGGAACTAGTCTCCCAAAATAAGTGGCTAATTTACCTCTACACCATTGACTTCCCTATTAAGTGCAAATTTTTATAATTAGTTTCCTACAATACATAATATTAATACACAAACAAATTATATATATATATATATATAACAACTATAAAATATGTTAATTAATGCTATTAATTGCTAGGCTAAGTAATTAATCTCCTACAATTTATGAATAATATACTACCAATTATATACGTACATATATACATGTATGTAGATTCAACAATTAAGATATATGGAAATAAATTAATCACACTGAATATACATATATTTACATATTTATAAATTTCATACAATTTAAATTGGAGCATAATTACCCAATTCATTTTTCCTTACATCAGATTTACTATGTGTGTGTGTGTGTGTGTCTATATATATATATATATATATATATATATATATATATATATATATATAAACGAGAACATACATACTAATTATTTTCCTTACATAAATATACATACATGCAGCTGTATATTTTGATCGTGCATTTTTATTATATGTTCCTTTTCTATCTTTATCTCATTTAGACACACACGCATGCACACACGTGCGCACACACACATATATGTACACACATGCATATCCCCTCTTAAATATGAATCCTTCTATTAGTTTTTTTTGTAAAATTCTAAAATGTATAATTAACTAAGATCAAACTCATGTCCTTTCCAAGTGAAGTCTACCCATTAACCAACTACACTAAACTTACTTTTTGTTTCTAAAATTAGAACATTGAAAATTATTGGCCATGTGTGCAAATCTTTTAGATTCGTGAAGTTAATATCTTCCAAACTATAACTCTAAACATACATATATCAAATTGATCAATTTCGAAAGACCTCCGCAACGATTATGAATACAAATTCCAATTTACTCTTTTACGAAAAATTCATCATTAATTACTTTAATATTAAAAGCATAAAATTTGGATATCATTACAATCTGTCTAATTAAATCTTCCTAGCCGTAGAGTACCATTGTGAAGTTATTCAAAAAGGTACATAATATCCCCTTTAATAAGAGTCCATAATTTTTGATAGAAAAGAATCAGAAAACCATCATAGCTTAGAGCTTTTTGCTTGCTAGGCCCTTTATTGCAAACCAGACTTCATCCTACATGAATGGACTATCTAGTTCACTTAGGGAATAGTCCATATTCGGATAGAGGTCCAGCTAATTATCCTATATTCTATGTGTACATCTACTATGGAAGATCTCCTAATGGGATGTGGTAAAAATGTTGTTTATTTCATTGTGGTCATCATATTCAATTTTGTTAAATATGATTGATTTTATGTAGTTTTGAAGTCTTCTGCCATTAGCCATGCGATGAAATTTTTTGTGTTTTTATCCTCCTTATTAATCCATTGCATGTGTGATTGTTGTTTCCACGTAATTTCTTCTTGGTCCATAGATTTATTTAGTTTAGTGTTTAAGACATGTAATTTGAATTTCTCTTCCACGGTTATCTTTTTCTACTCATCATTTTTGTCTAAATCTAGGATCTCGTTAAGGGTATTTTGCCTTTTACCACTGATATTTCCAACAACATTTATATTCCAATTCTTTGAAATGATCTTAAATCTCTTAATATGGATATAAGATTTTGGTAGCGTTTTTCGTAATTCTATTATCCAAAGTGTGCCACTTCGTTATTATAAGATTTTCAAAGTTTTATTTTTCAAACCACATTTTCTCGAATTTAAAAGATATGTTGTTAGGTATTTGGTCATTAGTGTAAAGAATAATGGGGCAGTAGTCGAAGATGAACTAGCAAGTTCAAAGGCTTTGGTCAAAGGGAAGGAGCCTTCCTTGTCCTCGTTGATGAAGAACCTATCTAGAAGGGACATCGAAAGGTTTTCTTCATTATTGGAGCAAATATACCTCTTTCCATTAAGCGATAGTTCAATAAGGGTGTTGTGGTTAATGAAGACATTGAATTCTTGCATGTCAACGAAGTTCTCCTCTCTAGGAGCTTGCTCTCCGATGTGTCAAGTTACATTGAAGTCCCCACCCATGAGCCATGGATCATACGAAAGCGTATGAAAATCAATGCATTCGGCCCAAAGAAGCTATATTTGGGCACTGTTATTAGGTGATTATATGTTAGTGACGTTAACGACTTGGTCGTTATGAATATTTTGTAGAATTAAGTGAAGTGAATGACAATTAGTTATCGATTGAAGAAGTTTAAATTTATTATCCCGTCATAACGATATAATTTCTTCCAAACTAACCGAGGCTGAGGGAAACATGTTTTTAGTAAGAGAATTACCTCCAGTTGATCTAAATAAGTTTAAACTAAGTGATTCGATTCAATTCTTGAATTAGAGCTATATCTACACTATTGTGTATCAAAAATCTTTTGACTCTAGACCTTTTAAGAGGAGAACCTAAACCTCTCAGGTTCCAACTTATGAATTTCATGTGCAGGTGTTATCAGACCTTTCTAGTTCTATTTTTTTTAATAATTTCAATGTCAGTACTACTTTGTCTATAAATAAAGCCGGTGTTTTTTGCTGTTTGGTATGCCAGTGTTTTTAGCTATAAATAAGTTAAAGCTTGTGTTTTTAGCTATTTGGTATTAAACACATGCTTGTTTGAATAGGGGAAGTGAAGAGGGATGCAATCGAATGCTCCAGATTAGAGTCGCAAGGGGTTTCATCCATGGTATTGGTAGCAGCAGTAGTGTCATTCCCTAAACTAACACATGCATAAATATGTACACTAGCACTTGCATCCTCCTATGCATAGACCTCTATAGTATCTATGACATCTTCATATCTATTATATGCTACTTCGGTTTCCTTCACTTCTACCAAAAAGAATTAGTTGCTAAATCATCTTTGCCAGCGACATCACAATCAGGTACAATAACTTTGATAATGGAATTGATGTAGCTTATCATGGCATGGTGAAGAAGCATGGGGTCTACTTTCCTCACTTCTACATAGATAAGGGCTATGGAAAAAGCACTGTTTGAACAGCTATTAGAAGATATCTTTTCCGTTATTTCATTGCATCGAAGGGACAAACCCATCATCGATGTAGTATTATATGCAGCCATTGTTTTGAAGGCTCCTAAAAGATTTTCACTACGCCAAAGTAAGCCTTGACAAGGAGTTCCCGATGTGGTTTTCTAGATGTAGTTATAAAGCACTAGATAGCGAATGTGGAAGTCAAATTTAAAGTCGTGGTTAATAGGCGAAGATGAATCAGATCCAAAATTATCAGCCATTAAGAAATCTACAGGCGGTTTGGGGCAAAAAGCCAAATCCTTAGAAATTCGAAGGGCGTATCTGACTTGTTTGTGCCCAAATTTTCCCCCTACAACAAAATACCCTTTTTAAAACGGACAGTGCTAGTTGTAATAGGTGTTCAACAATGGGTTGCAACCATCATAATATGCAAAGTTGTAATATAGTTGGTTCATTTCGCAACCGTTTTTTCCCATTGCAATAGGGTCTTTTACAACTGGTTTTGCTGGTTGCGATAGGATCTTTTACAACTATCTCTGCCTATTGCAATAGGGTCTTTTACAACTGTTTTTGTCTGTTGTTCAAAAAATTCAAATGAGAAAAAAATATAGATACCATATAATTAAACTCATAAATTTAAAATTAATTTGGTATTGAAACTAAAATACTATACCAATAATAAGCATATTCACTCATATCTACTAAAAAGAGTAAAAAAATTATTTCTAAATGCTAAAAAGTTCATGTATTCTTAGTCTATTATAATAAAGAAACTATAGAAGAAATACATATAACTACCAATACAATGGAAATATAATGAATATAAGATTCATCTAACTTGTGTATGTTGTGACCCTTGAACTTTAGAAGCTTGAACCCCAACTTCAGCTCTTTCAGCAACTATCTATTCACACAAATCACAATCCAAAAATGGTTTGGAATACACAAACAATGGGAAAATGCGGTAGTAACAAAAACATTTCATAACATATTCCATAAAGAAGTTTTCACATAACATAGACATCTCAAGCAAGATATATCAAGTTGTTATTTCCTATTGGAACTTATAGGGTAGGAGTTCAGATTCATTAACCTATTCTCTTGCTGCTCAATCCCTCCTGCTTATACCATATGAAGAGCATTACATCTTCAGTTGCTAAAGCAGTGCCTCATCAGATACCGGTTTCTAAACTTCTAGCCTCGGAGAAGACCTGATACATTTAATTTTATACAAGAATTAAAACATTTGAGCAATCAGACAAATGTTTAAATATGCTTCTAGACTAAAATACAAGTACCCTCTTTAATCAAAACACATTAGCAATTTATAACTACCCTTGAATTGATAAACTCTAGAAAAAATCAAGCATACACCAGCTTATAGGACAACTAACTTACAAGTAATGAATATTTAGATGTACTCTAAACTAATCTTTTAATGTAAAATGAAGTAAACATCACTGCACTGTATTTCGAGTAGAAGTTTTGATAAAAAATAAATTCCACAAATATAATTAAAGTATATTTACCAAGGTGTTTTCCATAAGCAAGCCATGTTCTGTGATTCTGTAATTTCTTTCTTATCTTGCCAACCTATGCAATTATATCACATTTGATGTCAAAAGATGAAACCAATACTCTATTTATAGCATTTAAAAGCACTACCAGAGGAGGGCACAATGTGTAACAACTCATAATTTTACCATCTTGAAATAGAATATTTATTTTATTTTTAGTAGGATAACAAAAATTAAATAATCATCTTTTATGTGATAAATAAGAATGGTGAATTTATTTTTAGAATTGAATATAGATTTTAGAATTTCATAGCAAAATTGATAAAAACTGGTTTTCGATGAAATTGGATTTTAACATTTTAAAATATGATTTTATAACTAAAATAAAATTCTTTTAATTATTTAAAGATGGTAAGAAATGTATTTTCCAGTTTTTTACATAAATAAATAGTTTAATAAAAAACTGAAAATGTGACCAATGGTCGTTTTTCGGATTTCTGACCATTCGAAAAACGAAAATTGACAAAACGTTATATGTACACATTTTATAATATAGCGTATAAAAGAAAATAAGTTAACAAGGATTACTTTTACTAAGCATGGTTAGAAAGTTCTAGATTCTAAATAGTAAAAGTAAGTAAGGTATTTTCTTTTCAAAAAGAAACAAACATCAAATCAAATTTCACCAAAACCAAGGCAAATCTCCACCTTAGTCCATAAATGCATCTAGATTCATCCCTTAAGAAGTAATTAAGGATGACATAAAGTGATGAAACAGATGTGGTGTAAGAGATATTTTGGAGGAAGAGTATTTTGGTCTTTGCACATAAATATATTTTACAAATATTCTAACCCTATAAATACCCACCTCCATCTCCACTTTCATTCACACCTTCTCTTCTCTATTTTTCAAGTTTCTTAATCTTCTTCATCTCCTTTCTAATGGTTTCCATGACATATCAAAAATTAGAAAGAACTAATGTCGAAATGTATAGAAAATATACAAATTGAAATCGATATTCATTCGCCTCAAAACCAAATTCACTATTTTTCATATTTTACATCTTCTTCTCACGGTTATTACTTGCTCAAAAGTAATTGAATGGGGAAATTATTTTCTTCATTCTCAAAAGAATGGAGTTGGTTATAACTTTCGTTTACATCATTTCTTCAAAATTTAAGAGTTACTATGTCAAAATTTCAATTCCTTCAATGTCATTTTCAGCCTAGATTTTATGACCAAGAATACTTCTATTTATTATGATCAAAGCTTCCTAAAAAATGATCCAAATAAATAAATTATTTTTTCAAACCATGTTGAATTCCAGTGGCTACAACTTTAATCTTGAGCAATTCTTCCAGTTTTGAGTTTAGCTATGTTGAAATTTTAAATCTTTGCAATGCATTTTTGAGCTTGCCAATCCGAGAATACCTCTTCTTTATTCAATCATATATCCCTCAAATTAACTTGAAATAAAGTGATATTTTTTAAAAAATTCAAGAGAAAAGCACTTGCAACAAATTTCCAGTTAACAACTTTTTCAAAATTTGAGAGTAAGAGGGTCAAAAACCAAAGAGAAGATGACCCATTTTTCGGATTTAGTTTTGAGACTTCAAGATCAAAGCTCTTCCACTTCTTCTCTATATTTTGACCAAACTCCATCTCAAGCCTTGTCCAAGCACTTGGAAGGAAGAAGAAGTTGTTTGGTAATGTTTAAATGGAGTATGACGTAGTTAGTGAAGCATTGATTAGTATGAATGTTAGTAGGAAGTAAAACGGTTTGGATAATGGTGAGAAACTCAATTTAATATCTGTATCTATATCTATATCTATATCTATATATACATACACATGTATGATGATATGGTATGATTTCTATAAATGTTATATATGCTTTGATCATCAAGTATGGATTTTTTGATATTGTTTTCAAATTATTTTAATATGTCACGTTAAGACACATCAATAAGCACAAAGAAAATCACTTTCCAAGTTAAATGGAGAGTATTTGGGTTAATGGTGAGTACTTATTTTTGAATTAACTAATAATTTCAAGTTTAATAATATGAAAAAGTAATATCTTGGATGGTTTAAATTTGGTTGATTACTTGGATTACTACTTGATTATGATTATTAAGATGGATGGCTACTTATGTTGATGAATGATAAGAGAGATGGATAAAAATTAACCATAATCGATTAAATGAGAATTTAAAACCCATAAATATGTGTATGAAAATTATTTAGCCTCTTAATGATTTTAAATTATCTTAAAAGGTTGAAAATTATATTATAATAATATAATTGTATAATATGAAAATGAAATGGTATATATTTAATGTTTAAACCTTTGAAAATGGTTTAAATGATTTAATATTGTTTTATAAACATATATAAGAATATTGACGAAGTTTGAAAAGAAATTGGGAAATTGGTGAAAATAGATGTGTCGTGTAATGGTAGTTCGCAATTTCGCACCGTAATAATTTAAATCCATTTATAAAATGGATTAGAAATCAGAATTCTTTATGATAAGAATTTTTCGATCTCTTATAACCACAGTTTCCAAATGGAAAAGTAAATTAAAATTTCATCTTGTAGATTTTAAGATATAACCAAATCAAATTTTAAGGGAAATTGCACTTTTGCAGTTAAATGACCAAAGTATAAAATTATTTAAAATGAATATTTCTAAATGTTTAAAAATATGAATAAATTTGATAAATATGTTTAAATTTTTAAAAGAGATTTGAGTTATGAATACAGATTTCCAAATGATTTTAAAGCTCTATCTATCGCACTTTTCTACAGCAATTTTAATTTAGAATTTAGATTTAAACTTAATTGTTCTTGCCCGAATCTTTTATTAATATATTTAAATAAAAAAATTAGCATTTTAAACATGATTTGGAAGTTTTAATAAGAGTTTAAATAAATGGTTAAGAGTAATTGTTCATAACACTTAAAAAATATAATTGAAATCATTGCCTTGAACGTAATAGCAAACTGAGTATGTAGAAACGAATAGTACATTTGTCCCACGTATGAAATCTAGCAAGATAAAATAAGGTGTGTAACTAAGGTTAGGGATGGAGCAACCATTGCCATGAACATACCTCGCCTTTGTTTTTTTTTTCTAGGCGAGGGGTAGAACAGATCGAGGAAAGCCCGGATGCTCTAAAAAGATCTCATTTAAGTTTTTCCAAAAGGAAGGAATTTTCAAAGGAGTTAGTTAAACCACATTTTTCAGTAGTATAAGGAATTCTCTGTCCAAACTCTGTATTAAGCTCTGAGGAGGGAACTTTTACTGTTTATGTGAATTTAAAAGGTGATTCCATCGTTATTCCATAAATTGTACGAGTTGAATACGAAAATTTATCTTGGTGTGATTAGTTTAGTCTTTTACTCGATACAAATTTGTTTGGGATTTAAAGTAAACGATGTCTTGAATAACATTGTTTTTAAACCGTTTAAAAGTTATGAAATCTTTCATTAAGATTTAAAAAAATGATTTGGAAATGTTTTCCTGAGTAAAAGGTGAAAAGATTTGGAATTATTCTAAGATTTAAAAAGGTTTTTAATTAACCAAAGGATTTGATAAATGAGGCTTAATGATTCCATATACTGTTAAAAAGATAAATGGAATATGTCCCTTTGATATATTTATGAATTAATAAAAAGATGAATTAAATTGAATGATAATCAACTATGAACTTCACTTTTTTTTTTGATTATTGGATTTCAAAGGAACCAGAGTCGAATTTGGGTGATTCCTATCGAAAAACCACTTCGAACCAATTTAAGAGACAAATACAATTGAAGACGAAGATCTTCATAATGTCGGGTTGCTTGCCACTAGATCCTTGATGAAATTACCATATCATATATTATGGCGGAAGTAGTGCTCTGTTATGAAAATCTTTGATTTGCAAGGACTAATTGCTACTAATCCTAAGGATGATTCCAAAATAGAATGTGGTAGGAGAAGTGCCTTCAGTTTGTCCTATTTTTGGACAACTTATATGGACGAATGTCTTACATCGCATTTTATAATCATATTGAATGATCTCTATAAATTGTATCATCTATTTGGTGGTGTTCTCTTAACTTAATACCCTTTTTTGAAACGTATGAGGGCCGGAGTTATATGTTTGTAGAAATTAGTTGTGTGATTATGGAATGGCAATGTGGTATTCAAAGTGGAAAGTTGTTCTGCGTGAAAGATAATCGCTACCTCAGGCCTTACACCCCTAAATCGCTAAAATAGTATAGATGTGGCAAGGCTATCTGGTTCGCAACTGTTAAGGTATGATCATCCCCTTCAAGATATATTTTTACCCACAATGACGTTCAGGTATTAATTACTGTAAAAATATGGATGAAAGCTCTCGGATAGGTCAGTAACGACCGGGGTGATGACATATTCGGTACTATCTAGGAAGAAGTAGGTTGGACTTGTGTTAGTAGAGGTGTAGATGTTCGGTAGCCTCGGTACATTCCTCTATAGATGTACTGCCAAAAGGTAGTCCCTTCACCTTGCATTTGTTGAAAATCCATTCTCCAATACGAGCTTGAGATTTTATTTATAGAGCCTAGTATGCTGGAATTTAATTATGGTAAAAATATTGGCTGAGATTAATACGTTCACTTGTAAATGTTTTCAAAGAATGTCATGAAAAATAATATCAAATGATTTGACAGAAATGTTAGTATCATTACTTGTTTATGTGCAGCGTGGTCTCATGAGATACTCTTTCTTTACAAAAGGATTTTATCCCTAATCTCTGCTCCATGACACCATCATTTATGATTTGAGTTTCTCACACTGGTTTATCAAGCCAGATCTGAGTAGTTTCATGATTAGCTGAAGACGCTTGGAGTTTTCAAAGGAGAGCCGAAGATTTTGTAACGACCGAGCGTTTTCGACCCTAAAAATCGACACTAATACGTTCACTGTATAGAGTACCAGAAATACCGGGTTGTTAGGGTTTAAGAAGAAAAGAGATAGAATAAGAAAACTGAAATAACACAGAATCTAACATTCGCAGCCGAACAAAATATAATATACAATAACTACATTTTATACACAGGAAAACTGTAACTGTTAATATACATATAATTTATCAGAGTACAATCATCACATATATAATCTGGATAGTTATAATAATGTGTCGCTGAATGCTGAATATATAATCTATAATTTACAATGGAAAATACGTGCAATACGTCTCTACCATCCAGCTCATCTCTTGAACCCCAAAAGCATCCTAACGTGAAATTCTGTAGTACTCGGTCTGACCCGAGCATTACAATAAAGTAACACCCGAGTTAGGCTAGAAACCAGCGTGAGTAAAACACACTTAATTTGAAAAAAAAACTTAAGCCATAAAATCTTTTGAAAATCCAAGGTAACATATACGAACAAGAGGAGTTCATATCTTGTTATGACCAAAACACTTTTACAAAAATCCATCGATATTATTATAGTGTCTAAGTACAATTACTTATTAAAAATGGTCAACTTGTTAAATTAATCCAATTCTGGCATATTATACTCTATAATCAAAATCGTGAAGGTTCGTGCTGATTATCAAATTGAAATGGTTCCATATAACACTGATATCCAATCCCAGTCTCTTCGAACTCAAAATGATAAATTTTAAAGGCCAAATTGTTTAAAATAAACAATTTATACTCAGAGTGTCACATTTGGGAATTTACTACATATGTTATTTTCAATAAATGTGTAAATGTTTTGTTCCAATTATTTCAATTCGTTTGACTACGTGGTGACATAAACAATAATACTTGAAATAAATATTCAAGAGCAATAAAGCCAAACATATATCGTTGTCTTAATTTAGCGATTAGAAATTAATACAAAAACAATTCATAATCAGGATTTAGTTACTTTTAATTCACTGGATCAGCTTCTATTTTTAATCCAAATTAGTTATAATTTAAAGAAATTACCAACAATTTATTTATTAGTTAATTAGGATCAAACAACCAAATTAATAACTAAGTTTATTAATTAACATAGGATTAAGCCAAATAAGGATTTAGTTAACCACTCATTTTTATTAATATAATACAATTAAATGTTAAATTATGGGAATTTATAATATTAATATAGATTAAGAACATTGGGTGACGGGATTAGAATACAAAAATTATCATGTCGATTTGGTTTTTTTTGAAGAAAAGGGAAACAATGTTTTAAATTTGGAAGATTTATTCACATATAACTTAAATTAAATTCCCATAAATAAATAAATAAACAAATTACCCGACCTAAGCACACCAGACCCAGACTGAACCCCCCACTCCTTTTCATTCGAATGTAACAAAGAAACTAAAGTTTTAAGTTTATATGTCATTATTTTAACACTTAATTTACTCTTTTTTTATAAAAAAAAATGAACTCAACCCACAACCACAAAGTCCGGCCCACCACAAATGTTCTAACCCAAGTCTTTGCTCCCTCTCCCTGCGTCTTCCTTTCCTCTTTCATTTGTGCTTCAGGTAGGTGCACGAAAAACATGCACATCCATCCTCATGCACATGTACATGAACCCCCGCTGATGATCCTTGCCGCCAGTCACCTCGCGAGTCGCCTCCCACCCCAACACCTCGTCCTTCCACTTAAAACTCCGCTCGATGCCTAGGTTTGAATTTTCAAACTACAACCCGAAATACGAGCAAAGATCGAGCCTTTTATCACCATTCCACGCCACCACAACCCATCATTCGCCATCGAAAATCGCCTACGGACGTGTCAGCATCCCATCCATCGATTCCCCCCGTACTACACGCCTAATCGCCCCTCTCGACGCCGCCACTTCTTCATCACCGAACTAACACAATGACAACCCTAAAATCCTAAAAAAATCTCGCCGCACTTCATCCCGCCATAGAAAAATTCCACACCATTTTTTCCACCTATGCCAACCCCCAACTTTCCTCCATGCCCAATCTCATGAAATGAAATCAAGCATGACGATGGAATTTGATCAAACTCCCAATTCCGACCAAATACATATTTCTCATTCCACACACTGTTAAAAATTGTGAGGACCCGCAAATCCGTATTCCTTGAATATACACTAATCTCCATTGATTAATTCAAGATGAACAGAAATACGAACTCTTAATGTTTAAGAAAAAGAAAGAAAAGAGAAAAAGGATAGAAGGATAGAGAAAGAGATAGGAAATAGAGAGAAAAGAAAATAGAAAATAGAACGGAATAGAAAACAACACAACAATACAGAATCTCACAATTCGCAGCGGAACAACATATAATAATAAATGAATAATCTTTAAACAAAGAACTATATCAGTTATTACATTACATCACATTTCATTACATCATATCATCAGAGTGTACAACAACAACAATCAACAACAAACAACGGAAAAAGAAATACTATATATTAATAATACGCCATGCCATCCAGCTTGCCTCCAGCAACTCCAGAATATCCTGATAAACCTTAACTCTTGACTGCCCGTGTGGAAATTGGTGGGCACCCAGAGTTTAGGAAGGAAAACAATAAACTCCGAGTTAGTCATGTGACTGGTGTGAGAACTCAAAACAGTTTATTTATCTTTAAAATCAAAATAGAGGAATATTTTTAAAGTCAATTCGCAATGCTTTTTAAAAATGAGACTACCATAAGGCCTCCCGCACACACACACAATGCAAACGCAGAATCGGAGGAGATTTCTCCTTATGATAGTCAAAGATGCCTGATACGCATTTAAAAGAACATTTGAAATTATTACTAGTGCATAGTGTAGAGAAAATTCATTTCGAAAAATAAAGATATAAATCTTAGCCAGCATAGACATTTCGCACTTATGCCTACTATAGCTACCATGTTCAATAGCAGGTTACTGCCACATTCCATGGCAGGTTATACAACTAAAACCGTACAAGTCTCGTATTGTTTCTTTGGATTTCCAACGAATGGTCAGGCCAAGGAACTTCCCATTGCCACATGAGAACGCCTCTGGAAGGACATCCCCGACAACTAAACCGGATCTCTGCCAACACAAGGCCGGGCTACCCCTAACTGGGTAACAACTGACACGAATATGCCATCCCCCTGTCCCATTGGACCTTTATCCGAGCGCTCGTCACCATCATCACACAATCATAAATAAAGTGTTTCAACATGAGTAAGTATTTGGGCTCCATACCATGATACCACCCTTTCCAGAAGGAAATGCACATACTCTAAAGGGAGCTACCCCTCATAACCTTGCCGCATCTTTCCTGTTTTGACCATTCCAGGGTGTGAGGCTCGACGAAGTCACGTCCACAAAAACATACTTTATACAAAAGCCATGCTTTGGGTCAACAAATGATCATAGAAATGATCCCCAAGATAGACGATCAAACAAATGATCTTATCACAAATGATCAACACAATGATCATTTCACAGCAACACTCAGCATGTCACATTACCAAATTGGGAATATATCGCTGATAACATTCAACTACATAACCTCTGAGCTCGTACGTCTCAGAGAAGGGTGTTAAGCTAAAAGAATAAATTCTCCGCCACCAACAGAAATATATTTGAAAGAAATCTGCTTTATATCTCAATTTGTAACGTCAGACATATAATCCATACAAGTCTGTTCCGAGATCGAACAGAACCGAAGGCACTTACAAAGAAGTCCCTGCAATCCGGATATCCACAATCCTGATCGGATTTCCCATCACATATGGAGAACTCTATACCGGAGCAACTCGGTGCAGAGTCAATCGACAGGTCATCCTATCGCTCTCGCAAATACCGGGTCTTCAACACCGATCTTCAATGCTATCCATTACGTCGTATCACTATTCGGAATGGGTAATCCGAATAACGAGCGCAATAATTTAAAAATAAGTGTAGCATTCAAATTCAACAAATCCCAACAAATACCTTTCAAAGGTAAATACTGATAGTCGGTTATTGAACTATCAGTGGATATGCACACATCACCAGATTCCAAATAATTTTCCAAATTATTTATTTCCCAAAAATATCTTTACTAGATATATAGTTTTCACACTTCAAAAATAAATCAATATTTATTTTTAAACAAATTCCCCTTTTCATTTATAAATTCCATAATGAATTTATATTTCACAATATCTCTGAATATACGATTTTAATTATTCATTTTCAATTTATCTTCAAAAGGATAAATTCTCAACTTATTCACTTTGCATTGGAAAAACATTTCCATACTTATTTATTCATAAGTAATTCACAAATTTTATTTATTTTCAACACTTGGAAAATATACAATATACTTAAATCGAGATTAAGTACATATTTCATTCTTTAAGGAAATCATTCTCTTAAACATATTTATTTGGGCCAAAACGAATGTTACGTAAAACATCGTTACGACAACCCAAAATCACTAGTATAGGGATTCAAAATTAAAATAGATATATAAATCCCAATAATATACAAAACATTTCCTTTCGGAAATCATTTACTATAACAACAGTGTTATAGTCCACCATTTTCTTCTATTTCTCGAAAACGTCTATTTCAACAATGAATGTTGAAATCTATGGTTTCGAATCTCAACACATTTTAAAACATCGTTAGATCATTTTAATTCTATTTAAAACACCAAATCCAAAATATTTTCTTTAACATATTATTCACTATTCAAAAACGTGAATATACTTCGTTAACAAATTTCATCATTTCTATTCATTTTATTTCAAAGGATTATTCACTATTCAAAAACGTGAATATAACTCCATAAATAAGTTATAACAATCTACTTATCAAAATAAGTCTTGCGAATTTATAAAACAATGTTTATAAATTCCTTTATTATTTATTTTATAACAACTTCCATTTATACATCTCCTTTATTAACCTATCTCAATTCATATCTCATGATATACTAGAAATTCATACTATAAGTCAAATACTTATAATTTATTTGTTTGCCAAAAATCGTTCTTTTAAACTTCATAATTATAAATCTTATAAATTATAAGATTCGTTTATTTATCCAAACCTATTCTTCAAATAACTTTCCAAATTTTATAAACCTACTGTTTATAAAATTCCATTTCTAACTCCACCGTTTATAATTCTATAAATTTCATTCATTTATGAAATTCATTCACAATTCATTCCAACACTTATAAAAACTCGTTTTATAATTCAAATATTTTAATTTATAAATTATCAATTTATAAATCTTTTATATAAATCAATTTATACTATTATTTCAAAACATCTTTAAAGTCCTTTATAATTTCATCATTTTGATTTATAAAATAATCAAGTTTCATAAATCCTATATTTAAACTTTTTATAATAAATTCAAAAATCCCTATTCAAACCATTTTATAAAATTATTAACCCCATATTCTCAAAAATTCAACTTTTAACTATATTTCTCAAAAACCATAATTTTTATAACATTAAAATTATAACGTTTATTTATTTAAAATAAATCAATTCCAAAACTATAGTATATTTTCAAAATTACTTTAAAAATCATTTTAAAATTCCAAAGTTTGGTCCAATGATGCTATACACCAAATAGTCAATCACGACAACAACGATATCATATATCGATATGATAATCCATCAAATATCAAAATATCTAAAATCAAATAAATACTGTTGAGGAATCCAGTTGGATCCCTCTAACCTGTTTTCCTGCATCCACAAACATTAGCACAATACCAATTCCGTTCCAGTACGAAATTATCGCGGTATATGGGATTTAAAATATTATCCGCTTAATAGACGGCGCAATAGGGTCTCATCCGCTATACAATGCGGGAAATCAGTAACTGCAATATATACATACGCCAATATATATATATATATATATTGCTATTATATATAATACCAATTTCACTGTTTATGAAATATTCGCGGTATATGTTTTTAATAAATAACCTCCGCTTACTAACGGTGCATAATGTCTATTTTTAACAATCAATAGATAACAATCATCATTCAAACATGCATTCAAGTATTTTAAATCTAACTATTTAAAATTAAAATCGAAACCGATTCGATTGAGTGAGAAGTTCTCACCTTGATTTCAATTTCGTTTTAGCGATTTATTTTGAATAAAATTAAACGGACGTTTAATTTTACCCGAAATTCTCACTAACTCCAAACGACTCCAATCCAATTCCATAGCGTAGTGCTCGTCCATACGATTCCAACGCAACTAGTTTCGCCGAATTCCGACCTCAAAAATAATCAGGGCCGCACGTTCGTGATTAGCAAATCCAGGCCGCATACGAGTGTTTCTTCCCAAACGCGTAACTCTCCAGGTAACCAAACACGGCTGAACCCATAACCTAGAACTAGGGCTCGACTTTGCAACCACCACACCGCGCTACAACTCGATCAACAACCATCACCTTGTAGCCCTCACCCAACTCCACCTTCGCCGTGAATAGCTCAGAGCTCGGCCCTCTATTGTGCTCAAAAACTGTGCGCGTTCGGCCCCCCTTCCATCTCGATTTGCCGCCAATCCATTTACCCATTTGCGATCATAGCCGTATAGAACTTTAGCTCGTTGCGTGCTCTTCAACTTTGATGTTGAACGTTCTTTGAATTGATGAATGGATTAGAAGAATTTAAGGGAGGAAGGTCGCTGTTTTCTGGCCACTGATGTTAGGGGGTGGCGGGTAGGGTTTAGGGTTTTTTTTGGTTTTTTTATTTGTGAAAGGTAAGGGTCTATTTATAGAAGTTTGAACGACACTATTCATTCCGGAATTTCCAAGCTCCGATTTACGCGCGGTGACCGACGTTTGTGGGGTTTAACCCGCGTTCCGGACATAATGGAACAGGTTTCGAAAGCTAATTCGGTCATCTGTGCGAGATATGGCAATAAACGTTCAATTTAAATTAAACCGATTTAAACGATTTTCTAGGCGTTTTAGCTTGCACCGGACAAACGGTAAATCCAATTGACACGAAATTTGAAACCTTACAATAATATCACATTATGGATCCGATGAAACTGGTTTCTCAAATCCGAGACTTTTTGAAAAATGGCTATTTTAACTCGCCAAATTAATATTAAAACAATTTCGATGCGTTTCGAGCTATCACGATCAAATGATAACTCCGATTGCTACGAAAATTGAAATCCGGTAATAACTAACTATTACGGATCCAATGGAACTAGTTTCGTCCAATTCTGAGACTGTTCAAAAATTGGCTAATTTCACTAGTCGATTTAATATTAAAATATTCAATTTTCACAAATTAACTTTTAATTCGATTTTAAAAGTTCTAAAATATCATTCTAACTTCAATATGATAAAATAAAATTTTACAAATCATTTTCAATCATATTTAACCCAATTTTCAATTATTTCCATAATTTAACATATTAAATTATCGATTTATTTATTCAATTAAATCCAATTATTCGAATTAAAATTTATTCGACTTGTAAATTCACTTATTAATATTTAAAATAAATTAAATATTTAAAATAAATTAAATATTTAAATTTTAATTAATTAAGATTCTGGGTCGTTACAAAAATTATCAAACTTATCTTAAAAATCATGTTTTTCAACGATGAACATGACTATATGATTCATGGTTCGAAATTGGAAATTTAAATTTTGACCCTAGTTGATCTACATACTGTAAAATGAAATTTTCTCTTCCTACACTTGATGGAATATCAAGAAATAAATTTTAAAATAACCTAGGTTTAAAAACAAGTAACTATGATTTTGGAATCACATGTTAAAACTGACTGGAAAATGAGAAATTGATTTTTGAAGCTAATGGTTTAACTTTCATAACAAAAACATAACATAACAAAGGAGTCTGTGAGAAGATACACAATGTTCTTGAGTTTACAGCGATGCTGTCCCCGATGATTCTATATATTCATTCTTGAACTTTCATCATGAGTGCATATAGCATGACATAAACCAAGGATTTAACACAAAACTGAAAGTGTACGTGCAGTACTAAGGATCGTGTAATATAATATATAAATGCGGAAACTGATAATAGCAGTAAAATAAGAATTAAAGTAAGCACACCAGGAATTTTTATACTGGTTCAAACTTCCCGTTCTACGTCCAGTCCGAGAATATCCTCTGGATTTAGACTAAACCCCTCACTTAACCCGGAGGAATAGGTATATCACACCTGAGAAGCCGAACAGGAATTTTTCCGCCTCAACAGCCGAAGAGGACTTCAACTTAATACAAATACTTTGTTGATGAGTGTGTTCTAAATAACACGGATTGTCTTTTGATAGTACAATTTCCTATAATCAAATCCTCAAGAATATGTAGTGTATGTGAAGATTTAGAAGGACGATAATCTCGTAGAATCGAAGTATATAAATTGATTCAGAGATTCTAGAGATATTAAATGAGAATGAATGCTTTTATTTGCAGAAATAAATAGAGAATAGATTTCAGAAATATAAACCAGAATCGGTGATTGTAGGAATGAATTAAACATGTTTATATAGTTGTAGAATAGTTACAATCTTTCATGAAGAGTTTCAATCAAAGGTTGTGATCATATCTCTTGGATTGAAGGTGATTCCACTTCACGAACGATCGCAACTCTTTTGAAAAATAGCCATTATTTCCAGGTCGGTTGACTGAAAATTCTGGCCGGTCAGCTGAGTTTAAAATCATGCAGAAAACAGAGCATATCTGTGCACTAATAACAGGTTCGGTCAGCCGAGTTTTCTGGTCGGTCGGCCGAGTTTTCTGGTCGGTCGGCCGAGTTATCTGGTCGGTCGGCCGAGTTTTCTGGTCGGTCAGCCGATTTTTCTGGTTGGTCGACCGTCCTGATGTTATATGCACAGATCATATTTTTTCAAGTATAAAACAATATACAACTATTTGTATGTGTGTGTGACTACTTGAGGAATGATTTTAACAATATTCTAAGATTCAATATAATAAAATATTAATACTAATCTCTGGATTGTAGTCTTGTCTCCTTTGTGGTGCACAATATACTTTTATTCTCTTTTTGTCGCCTTTATATAGTATTCTCTTCGTAGTTTGTCTTATGATCTCTGAAGCTTGTGTCATGAATCAAAAACTATGAATCAACAAAAACCATAATTATATACCTATATATGTTATATCACGTAAACAATGTAAGATGTTTATCACTTGCTTTTAATGGAGATGACAACTACTGCCTCTTTGCTCTTGCTTTAGGCTTTTATTGTCTTGGTTCTTTTGTTGTTTTAATGGCAGATCTTGCCTTTTTTATACAAGAATGAATAAGGCAATAGGGCATGGTCTACATATAAAAAGGGAGATGAAAGTGTACAGAGCAAGCCATAAGGTGCCTGGGTATGTATAGGCTTTTTATTTTTATTTTTATTTTCTTTTAGATTTTTGCTGATTTGATTTCCATGAGACTTGATTTTGATTTTTTTTAGCTTGATTTGATTTCATATGTTGATTAGCCATTTCATGTGCTTGAAATGAAGTTTTCCATCATGATGTCCCCTTATATGTTTATATATACAAGTATATGCATGCATTCATATATATATATATATATATATATATATATATATTTAACAACACACTATTTTATTTTAACATACATAAATGCTCACATACTTGTATATACTTTATCATATCTACATATATTTATCTCATCCAAAGATTGGGAGTTTTATTATCATGAAGCTTTTACATATACGTGTATCTCTTTTGTCATCATATTCTTGTATATTCGTATATACTATTTTATATTAACATATATATATTTTCCTAATTTCTATTTTTATGTAACATATGTACATATACATTTACTTATGTTACCATATATATATATATATATTCACATACCTTTAAATACACATGTTTTACATTTATAGATGTATATACATACATTCACATATGCACTATATTTCATAAAAAAATACCCATACATATACATATATATATATTCATAAGTTTGAAATTTTCCATTTTGGAGTTTATACATTCATGCGTGTGTGTATGTGTGTGTGTATATATACACTATATTTTTATAACCATATATATCTAGACTTATATATATATATATATATATTTAAACATCATAAAGCTTACATGTATATATTTATATATACTTATATGGATATTTTGTCTTAAATTTAAATGGTAGAGTATATATACATATTTTCTATAAAATTTATCATATCCATAAATTTTATTTTAAATTTGAATATAGTTTTCAATTAGTATGTGGATTTAGATATTTTCATTATAAGAAGATTTAACTATTGGACTAATAAAAGTTAATACTCCAATAATTAAATTTAGTTAATTCCCAATAGAAGGTGACTGAAAATATGGATCGTTGCATTTCTCCCCTTTAGAACTTTTCATCCTCGAAAAGGAACGAAGTGAGAACTAGATTTTTGATGTGTATTATTAATTAAATCATTATTAAAACATTTTAACACATTACTCTTTTACTATACATTTTAAAAATACATCCACTTTATATTACATAGTATGACCAAGCTAGTTTTATATAAAAATACTTTTCATAACTCGATGTCTTAACACGTCCAGCCTTGTCCTTACAGAAATTTAGTCATATGTTGATCAGGCGTAGGACTAAAAACTACAAGTACTTAGTAGACCCGTTTCAATACCCAATGAATATACTTGAAAAATCCTTTCCAAAAATGATCTGGAAAGTATCACCCCCCCCTTTTCCCACTATGGATCGCTGTTAACCCGATGATTGCATAGCCACCCCGACGAAATCCATAAGAAGACTATAGGCATCAGCACCACTCGACTTACACCATGCGAACACCATATCCCGCAGCTACGCAAATGTTGTGTTGTTGTCACAGTAAAACCGTAAGTAGTCTGTATGCAATCTCTGCCCCTTGAACTATAATACCAAATGAAACTGTACCACATAGATCGCAGGCTATACAAAGGTTGCGTCACTATCTAAGTGAAACCCAATGTAGACTGTAGGCACTCGTTGCCACCCGAATTACGCTATGGAACCAAACTAAATAGATCGCAATCTACTAATGTTACATTGCTATCCCGGTGAATTCAAATGTAAATTATAAGCAATCACCACCACCCGACTTATGCTATGGAACCGCGATAGATCGTAGTTACACAAAGGTTACGTTGCCATCACAACAAAACCCATTGTAAACGTAGGCATCAACGCTACTTGACTTACGCTACCCAGCAAATGATCACCAAGAACTTGTTGAGTTTTGTCCGGACGTCCTCTAGGATCCCAATTACCATTGAACCTACCCTTTGGATTCCTAGACGGAACCACCTTACGGATGTCTGTGACAACCCACATTTCAGAAGGTTTAAATCGACAATAATCCACACATGTCTGACTTAAACTATTCAGAATGTAGATAATCAATGGGGTTAAATAAGAAAAATAAGAAGAGAAAAAGAAAACAAAATACAAAATCTCATAGCGGAAACGATAAAATATAATAATCAAATAAATAATTCATAAAGTTTTTTGCTATACATTTGATTATAATGTATATACATCTATCAGAGTTATAAATATACAACAAGGAGAAATAATCAAAGCAGTAGAATATAGCATGATACAGGGTATAATAATAATAGTAATATACTAAACTCCATCTTTTTCCTCCAAGGAATAGTCTTCAATACACTGGAAAAAAACTCAGGACTGACCTGAGCGCAATGAAAGGACAAAACACTTGAGTTAGGACTAAAATACTCTTAAGTAAGTCAAACCAATATCACAAATATGAGTGCAATAACTTAAGAGATGTTACAGGATTTTTCCATCTCCTAAGGATCCGTTAAACTATTTATATATAATAGTATACGCTATAATAGATAATGTCTATCAGTAAAATAAATATCAAAATAGCATTAAAGCTTAACATTGACCCACCTTAACACATTTTACAGTTTTAAACCAAAATCAAAATGGGCTCGTATAGGGATAAATATGAAAAGGCACGTGAGGCAATGCCTAAGGTAGGATTCTACCAATTTACCCTTTCTGGCTAGTCGCAACCCATCCGTGGCCGACCGCGACAATCAATCCAAATGAAAAAAGGTGCATCCATCGAATCCGAAACCATAATAGTAATACGAGAGATCAACGTCGCTAGAGGTAGCTAACCTCATTGGCCAGACATAGGCTCATGTATTAGTCATTTTAATTATGACACAAATGTCAAAGCTATCCATCATCGTTTTCTTACTTCAGTCCAGTAATCGTCGCCAATTCAACCACTACATTCTGGATATCATCCATCGCGTACACAATTGTTAAAGTAGTTCCAATATTGAAAGAGAGTATTACAATAAGAGGCCCCGGTCTCTTTAATAACCAATTGTCATTTTACACACCGGTTGGTTCTCTTACATTTCGAAAACCATTTGTGCTTGATACCAAAATATCATATTCATTTCAAAAATCAAATCTATTTCGAAATCATCATATATTCGCTTCAATATCAATTCCATTTCGAATATTCATATTTACTCAAAAAATACACCATATCTTTTCTTTTCTTTTTCTTTATCTCATTTCCATTTTCAAAACCGTTTTGAATTACAACTTAGGTTATAACTTCAATTTAACCTCATTCACATTTTAAATCCAAGATTTAAATATAAATATTTCACCTCTTTAACCAGTTTGAATTTTTAAAAAATAGTTTAAATAGTTTTATAATAGTTAAAATAGTTAAAAATAGCTTAATATAAATAATTTGAATATAAAAATGGTTTATATAATAAAATACTTTGAAAAATCAAAATGGTATGAATATTTAAAGAATATAGATTTTAAATAAGTTATACTAAAATATTCATTTTTAAAAAAATTCCAAAGTCAAACCGGTCAACTTCCCAATTCCTACCCAAGTCAATTCCAAATTCCATTCCGATTCAATCGATTCAATTCCGATATTAACTTGAATAAATTTCAATTCCACACAAAATTTCCTTCAATTCACAAATTTCTTTAAATTTCAATTTCCATTTCCAAATTAATTTAAATCTCAATTCCAAATTAATTTCCAATTTCAGTTCCAATTTCAAATTCGATTTCAAAATATCTATCTAAACACTTAAATCAAATTTACTTTCAATACCAAATTTAAATCCAAAATTTCAATTCCAAACTCAAATTCAAAATATCATTTCATATCAATTTTCCTTAGAAATATTCAGAGTTCGAATAAAAGACCAATCTTTAAAACAAAACAACTTTCAAAAATTTACACCGTATTTTAATTTTCAACTTTAAAATTTAAACTTCAATTGATTAAACAGTCTCGTTATCAAATTTAAATTCCAACATTTCGAGCTTCAGTTCAAAATAATTCAATTCCGGTAAATTGGATTTTTTTTCCTTAATTCAGTTCATTTAAATAATTTCAAAACAACTTTTAAAAATTATTTAATTTAACCAACCCGGTGTCCATATATAATTTTCTAACCTATGGCCAAGTGGATAATTATTCTAATTTTTTTTCAAGAATGAATATATATATACATATATATATCATTTCAATTCAAATAGATGTCATAGGTATATCAATTCAATCTATTCTCTTATTTATTCGAAATAATTCAGTTTACAGTTTTATATACTGTAAATTACATACAGGGTGATAACATGATATAGCAAAATAAATAACATCGAAATAGCAACCAATAGGATCAATTTGCAACCAATATCCAAAATAGCCAATACATCAACAATTAAACCAATTATCAAAAATTAGGAATTTTCCTAGCAATTTAATTCTAATTCGATTTAATTGTCAATTCAAATTCTATTAATAAATTTTGGATGTTAATTTAGATGTCAAATAAATTTATCAACAGCTATCAATAAAATTAAATCACTTCAGCATTCAGTTTAACTAACATAAAAATATTTTGGAAATCGTGAGCATATAAAAGAACACTCACCTTTTCATTTGAATCCCAGCTTCAACATAAATCGAACTCGACTCGATATTAAAATCTTTGTCGATACGAATCTATCACTCCTCGTCTCGTCCGAACAGACCTCGTCGGAATAATTACATATTTATAAATATCGATAAAAATATAGAAATTAATTAACCTAATAATATAATTAACGAAATATTAATTAATTACCCAATCTACCTAATCTCGCATTGTGCTATGCTTCACTCTCGTCTGCTCCCGCTCAAGCTTCAGATTGCGATCATCGTCTTCGTTTCTTTTTTTTCCAATCGATCGACGCTCGCTAGGCACCCCGTCGAAGCTGCCGCCGACCTCACCTGTAGCCGCGACCGTCCTACGCGCCTCGCCGTCGCTAGCGCACGCTTCTAATGTCATGCACGTGGAGATCAAGCGCCAGAAATCCTAGGAACCAGACCGCCTTCATCATGTGTCGCGCCATCGCAAACCTCGCGCCTCTCTCGTTCACGCTCCACTCCATAGGCCGGGGTCGCGACCTCTACGCGATTAATAATTTTTTTTTAACCTAGCGATGTCGATTTTCTTTTTTTTCGATCGGCAGATTTTTTTAGAATAGATGGAGGCTGCGATTTAGAGAAAAAGGGGAGAGGGAGCGTACGAACATGCATATAGGATGCAGTACTTTGAACAAGTGTTAGCCTTTATCATATTGTTTAAATAACTCCAATATTAATTTTAAATAAATTAAATGTCCAATAAATTACAATAAAAAATTATTAAATCTTAACTCTAACTAGTTTTTATTCAATAATTATATCAATTGCTGTAATTTAAAACAGTTAAAAATATGGGTCGTTACATACTCCCCCACTTCAAGTTTTTCGTCCTCGTAAAGGCGTTAAGTAAAGAATTTAACATACAATGTGTTTTATTCAAATAATCACTTATAACTTAAAATCTTATTACAAAATCTTTACTACGCTTTTACTACGCCACTCCGCTATTGGTTTACGGAAAAATATAACCTAAATATAAAAACAAGTTATAAAAATTTTAAGTCTTCAAAAAATTTTCTAAATCCCGGATATACGAATTTTTTTGGCAAAGTCTCCTTTGCGTGGCTTGATCGGAAAATTTTTACAATTCAACATATAACACAAATATATCCAATATATATCAAATATACATCTCATATCAATGATGAGGCATCCCGAAGGGCAAAAATATAAAATCGCAGTATTTAATCCGAGATACGTACCTTATTATTAATAATACGAGTGGGTTCGTTCGTATTAAGCAAGCAAAAGCCTATAAAACCCCGCATATACACCCAACGGTCTTCATATGTACCTATCTAAACTCAATTTGGAATGTTAGTTACTTATAATGAGATGTAGAACATGCATAAGTCTAACATAAGCATTTAATATGGTTTTGAATCCAAAACATACGTACAACAATCATATGCAATCAAAACAGTAAAACAACGGTTTTCAACAAAAGGAACATCCAGCCATCAATATCCGTTCAATTAATGTAATTAATTCATAAGCATGTGAATTTTCACTATCCAATGTCAAAAAGAATTTCTTTTATTTATTTATACCCTTCATTTTATTAACATTCATTTCATTAACATTTTAATTGATTTATTTCAATTTATTTGTATTCAATCAACTTTTATTTAATTAGATTCAAATTCAATTGATTTTTCACTCAATTTATTTGCTTCTAATTAATTTGCATGCACTTATCAACATTAATTAATTCACTTTCTAAGAATTTACACTCATGTATAGTTACATTCATTTTTTTCTTTCTTCACTTCATTATTTCACTCCAATAATTCATATAATTAATTACACTTAAGTAATTTAATCCATACCACATTCCATTTATAAAAAATTGATTCTCATTCTCTTATTAATATTCATTTCGTTAATCATATAATATATTTATAATTAATTCATTCGATTTTTTTAATTAGTTTACATTCAACAAATTTGGTTTTAATTCATTCTTTTCCTTCAATCAATATTTATTACATTCAAATTTGATTTATTTCAATTCAATATACTTTCATTCAATCCATTTGTTCCAATTATTTACATTTGTTTCAACCACATTTAAATTTAATTTACATTTTATTGATTCCTTTAAAAAAATTTAACATTCGTTGCAAATTCATTATATTCAAATTTTTATTTAATTCAATTTGTGAAATTCCAATTTGTTTTACTTTTTTTTTTCTATTTCATATAAATGCATTGGTGAATCATTTATAAAAAATTTATTCCACTTAGTATATCCTTTTTTAGTTAATATTATCATCGTTTATAAATTATCTAGGTTTATTACAAATGTGTTATACAACAACACTCACTTTTATTATTATTACTCATAACTTAAGTTATTATTATCCATCAATTCACTTCACTTATTCAAATTCATACTATTGATTTACCAAAGTAATTTTTTCATAACTCAATTCATATTAATCGTTTTTTTTCACAATCAATTCATTTAACCTCTCTTAAACCAATTTTAATTTAAAATTTATTCCAATAACCTATTACATACTATATTAGCTAACATTAAATTTTTAAACTCATTCCTCTTGCATTTTATTTATATATATCCAGTTTAGATTAAATTCGATTAACCAACTTAATTTATTACTTACATTTATTTATTTTTATTCAATTTCATATTTAAATTACATTTCAAGTCCTTATTCATTTTTAATTCATTTTATAGCTAAAACGAAATTAATCTACTTTACCACTTTATCTAGTTTCATTTAATATCCAATTCAATTTATTAAGTTAAGCTTCAATTTATTTTAGTCCATTGCTCATTTTATTTAATCTTATTGAAGTTAAACTTTTTTTCCTTCTCTTATCATTCAAATTCAACAAAATTAGAATTTTTCTTAGTTTAGTATTCTCAAATCTATAAATTATACAATTTATTCATTCACCCACTTTATTTCAAATGTAATTCAATTTCATTTAATCTTGCGTGAGCTAAACTACATTTTATTTACTTCATTTCACTAACTCAATTAATTTAATATTTCTTAACTCATTTATTTTGCTTAACCAAAAAGTTTAACCAATTTAAATTCCCTATTCCAATTTATAATTTGTAAACTTATTTCTTATCCACGTTATTTTAAATTTTAAGTTCAAACTATTTCCATATACTTTTTAAATCACACATAGAATATATTTCCTCAATCAAAACTTGTTTAATCAAAATTTAATTTTCTTTTGGTCAAAATCTTCACTCAGAAACTCGAAAATGAACACTAGCGATGTTGCAGTCATCCCTAGAATTATTTCCCAGCTACCAAGCGAGTTTAGTGCCTTGTTTCTTTCAAAAATATTTTCAAAATATTTTTCTAGTCTAAACTCTTTCAAATAATACTATTTATTAAATTTTAAGGCTTTGAAAACAAATTTTGAAAACAAAGGATATTAAATTCAAAATTCTCAATTTTTTAAATCATTTCCATATATATAAGCTATATTAAAATATACTTATACAAATTTCCTTATCTTTTTATCAAAATATTCCATTAATTTCAACTTGGTCATTTTACCAATTGTTATTACAATTATATTTCTATCCAATTTAATTATCACTGCTTCATAAAGTAAAACTCATTTCAGTATTCGTTTATTTAATTCAACCAATAATTGATGATAATTAAATGTTATCAACAACGATTTCATTAAAATTATCATTTTATCATTTTATGTATATAATATAATTTAGGTAAAATTATTACATTTACCCGATTTTTTTTAAACATATTGTGTAGACTTGCCTCGTTTAAGTGTTTAGATACCCCTATCGATGCCATGGCGTCCCACCCATCGACCAGAATTCATAAACAACTCAACGGATAAGTAAACACAATATAAAACATTTTATAACACTAACAATACGCTCTCTCATATATGTACACTCAAACGGACTCATTCTAGAGTATTACTACCCTATCTCTAATGAGTCAAACCCCACAAAGCCAAGATTATCGCCAAAACCTTTGCTCTGATACCAACTGTGACAATCCACATTTCAGAAGGTTTAAATCGACAATAATCCACACATGTCTGACTTAAACAATCCGAAACGTAGATTATCAATGGGGTTAAATAAGAAAAATAAAAAGAGAAGAAGAAAACAAAACACAGAATCTCACAGCGGAAACGATAAAATATAATAATAAAATAAATTATTCATAAAGTTGTTTATTATACATTTGATTATAATCTATACACATTAATCAGAGTTATAAATATACAATAAGGAGAAATAATCAAAGCAGTAGAATATAGCATGATGCATGGTATAATAATTATAGTAATATACCAAACTCTGTCTTTGTCCTCCAAAGAATAGTCTTCAATACACTGGAAAAAACTCAGGACTGACCCGAGCGCAATGAAAGGACAAAACACTCGAGTCAGGACTAAAATACTCTTATGTAAGTCAAATCAATATCACAAATATGAGTGCAATAACTTAAGAGATATTACGAGATTTTTCCATCTTCTAAGGATCTGTTAAACTATTTATATATAATAGTATACGCTATAGTAGATAATGTCTATCAGTAAAATAAATATCAAAATAGCGTTAAAGCTTTACATTGATCCACCTTAATACATTTTACAGTTTTAAACCAAAATCGCAATGGGCTCGTATAGGGATAAATATGACAAGGCACTTGAGGCAATGCCTAAGATAGGATTCTACCAGTTTACCCTTTTTGGCTGGTCGCAACCCATCCATGGACGACCACGACAATCAATTCAAACGACAAAAGGTGCACGTATCGAATCCGAAACCACAATAGTAATACGAGAGATCAATGTCGCTGGAGGTAGCTAACCTCATTGGCCAGACATAGGCTCCTGTTTTAGTCATTTTAATTATGAAACGAATGGCAAAGCTATCCATCTGGATATCATCCACCGCGTACACAGTTGTTAAAGTGGTTCCAATATTGAAAGAGAGTATTCCAATAAGAGGCCCCGGTCTCTTTAACAACCAATCGTCATTTTACACACCGGTTGGTTATTTTACATTTTGAAAACCATTTGTACTTGATACCAAAATATCATATTCATTTCAAAAATCAAATCCATTTCGAAATCATCATATATTCGCTTCAACATCAATTCATTTGAATTTTCATATTTACTCAAAAAATACACCATATCTTTTCTTTTCTTTTTCTTTTATCTCAATTCCTTTTTCAAAATCATTTTGAATTACCACTTAGGTTATAACTTCAATTTAACCTCATTCACATTTTAAATCCAAGATTTAAATATAAACATTTCACCTCTTTAACCAGTTTGAATTTTTTTTTAAATAGTTTTATAATAGTTTAAAATAGCTTAATAGAAATAATTTGAATATAATAATGGTTTATATAATAAAATACTTTGAAAAATCAAAATGGTTTGAATATTTAAAGAATATAGATTTTAAATCAGTTATACTAAATATTCATTTTAAAAAAATTCCAAAGTTAAACCGATCAACTTCCCAATTTCCTACCCAAATTAATTCCAAATTCCATTCCGATTCAATCGATTCAATTCCGATATCAACTCGAATAAATTTCGATTCCACACAAAATTTCCTTCAATTCATAAATTTCTTTAAATTTCAATTTCCATTTCAAAATTAATTTAAATCTCAATTCCTCATTAATTTCCAATTTCAGTTCCAATTTCAAATTCGATCGCAAAATATCTATTTAAACACTTAAATCAAATTTACTTTCAATACCAAATTTAAATCCAAAATTTCAATACCAAACTCAAATTTAAAATATCATTTCATATCAATTTTCCTTAGAAATATTCAGAGTTAGAATAAAAGACCAATCTTTAAAACAAAACAACTTTCGAAAATTTACACCATATTTCAATTTTTAACTTAAAAATTTAAACTTCTATTGATTAAACAATCCCGTTATCAAATTTAAATTCCAACATTTCGAGCTTCAGTTCAAAATAATTCAATTCCGGTAAATTGGATTTTTTTCCTAAAATCAGTTCATTTAAATAATTTCAAAACGACTTTTAAAAATTATTTAATTTAACCAACCCGTTGTCCATATATAATTTTCTAACCTATTGCCAAAAGGATAATTATTCCAATTTAATTTGAAAAATGAATATATATATATATATATATATATATATATATATATCATTTCAATTCAAATAGATGTCATAGGTATATCATTTCAATCTATTCCCTAATTTATTCGAAATAATTCGGTTTACAGTTTTATATACTGTAAATTACATACAGGGTGATAAGAGGATATAGCAAAATAAATAACATCCAAATAGCAACCAATAGCATCCATTTGCAACCAATATCCAAAACAGCCAATACATCAACTATTAAAAAAATTATAAAAAATTAGCAATTTTTCTAGCAATTTAATTCTAATTCGATTTAATTGTCAATTCACATTCTTTCAATAAATTTTGGATGTCAATTTAGATGTCAAATAAACTTATCAACAGCTCTCAATAAATTTAAATCACTTCAGCATTCGGTTTAACTAACATAAAAATATTTTAGCAAATCGTGAGCGTATAAAAAAACACTCACATTTTTGTTTGAATTCCAGCTTCAAAATAAATCAAACTCGACTCGATATCAAAATCTTTGTCGACACGAATCTATCACTCCTCGTCTCGTCCGAACAATCCTTGTTGGAATAATTGCATATTTAACAATATCGATAAAAATATAGAAATTAGTTAACCAAATAATATAAGTAACGAAACAGTAATTAATTACTTAATCTACCTAATCTCGCATCGTGCTATGCTTCGCTCTCGTCTGCTCCTGCTCAAGCTTCAAATTACGATCATCGTCTTCGTTTCTTTTTTTCCAATCGATCGACACTCGCTAGGCACCACGTCGAAGCTGCCGCCGTCCTCACCTGTAGCCGCAAACCTCCTACGCATCTCACCATCGTCAGCGCATGCTTCTAACGTCATGCACGTGGAGATCAAGCGCTAGAAACCCTAGGAACCACACCGCCTCCATCATGTGCCGCGCCATCGCAAACCTCGCGCCTCTCTTGTTCGCGCTCCACTCCATAGGCCGAGGTTGCTGTTATCCCGCATTTTGGCAAAGCCGTGATACCAAAAGATCGATCAAAAATAAGAGACAGTTCGTCTCAGAGATCGGTTGTATTTCACTTCGCTATGGATATCGATGAATTTTGTCCAAAACCAGATCAGGCTACAATTGATAGGACATGGCTAGCAAATCCTCGAGAGCCAACGTTTCAAGTTTCAAGTTAATCCGAGTTCGTATGCTCAAGTTATGATGGATTCAGTTTGAGAGAGATAGCCCTTGTTCGGTTCGAATCCATAGGATACCCCATAGTTCGAATCCATGGCCAGAAGTCATGTTCGCATCCATCGGTTCGACTCCATCCACTTCGAACCCATCAAGCTTGGAAGTCCTTCGAATCCATCGAGTTCCTCTTACTTCGAATCCATGGACTTCGCGTTGACACCTTCGTATCCATCCCAATGGCCAACCTTCGAACCCATCAGGTGGCCAAGCTTCGTACCCATCCACATGTCTCAACTCGACTCCATATAGTTCGCATCCATCAACACCTCGCTCCATTCAAAGCCACTAGGTTCGAACCCATCAAGAGTTGGTCATGTCGAACCGATCTTGTTCGTATCGATCGAGTTCGAACCCATTGGGGTACCTCAGTTCGAATCGGCCACGTTCGAATCCACGAACACTCACTTGCTCGTATCCACCAAGTCAACTAACTTGGATGACGTGTCACTCCACGATGCGAAGTCGGCAAGATCCAAGGAGACGAAGCGTTCAACCCGGAGAGAAGACCAGATCGACTCGAAGGACGCGCGCCACCTTATCACAAGACCACGTGAGCTGATGGAGTCGAAGGAAGTGGATTCGAAGTAATGGATTCGAACTAAACAGCCAACCGAAACACTCCAATTCGAATCGATCATATCTCCTAAACCACTGATCCAAATGCAACGAAATTTTCATAGTAGCTTCTATACAAGGTAAAGATTGTTCTTGCCAAGTTTCAACTCGATTGGATCATTTTTTGATGGATTTGAAATCACTTCGTACCGATCTCAGATCGAGTCGAAACTTGGTGGGGTCGGTCGCGTGGGCCCACTCACATGCCAGAAAAAGTCTCCCGAAGTTTGAGTGAGACCTGGGCCTCCTACGCCTATTAATAGCACCCTGAAGCCTTTAGAAAAGGGAATCTTCCACTATTGAACATCGAGACTCTGCCGGATTCAATTCCTTACTCCTTGATCACTGTTGTAATTAGATTTGAAAGCTATCATCAGTGATAATCCGCTGTAATCAATTGAAATCATCAAGCGAATCAATAAAGACATAAACTTCAAAGTGGACGTAGGCAAGATCGCCGAACCACTATAAATACTGTGTTTGTGATTGTTATTTCTGAATTATTGCGATTGTTATTGTTTGGATTTGAGTTCTTTTGATTGTTGCTGATTCGTGTTCATAAACGGATGCTTTCACGATATTGGGTGTTTGTGGTCAATTTTGACGCAAACATTTTGGTGCTTTCACTGAGAAGTGAACTCAAGAGTTATACCAATTAGAAGTTGATTCAGAAAGTTTGAAAGTTCAGATTTGAGAAACCATGACGAGACAAACGAGTAAGAGACAAAGGCCAGAGAGAAGTGAACACCAAGGAAGTCAAGAGGCTTCTTCGGGAGCGAATCAAGCATCGATCTTCATCACTAGGGACGAGATGGAGACAATGATGAAGAAACAGGAGGAGCTGATCCAAAGTTTGTTTCAACAGATAGGACAACTTGGAGCATAGAATAGAGAAGCGGATGTAGTTCAGAACAAAGCAGGACCATCCGGCGTAGCACCTGGATTAGGATGCACACCCATGGAGAACGTTGACCCAATTTCAGAGAGAGAAAGAGGAACATCTGCACAACCCGGGAGTAGCAGAGGAGTGAACTCACATTCAATAGGGCAGATCCCAGAATTCCCTCGTGGACTCGGGGGGCAGGTCGAAAGTAATGAACGAAGATTGCATCTCGGTGACAATGACAGGTTGGCCGGAGATAGTTAAAAGAGCTATGAGAGGCGGTTTGGTAAACAAAGATTTGGAGGATGTTAATAGGAGTCCTTTTACTCCAGCAATCAGGCGAGCTAGAAACCCACTGGATTTCAAGTTACCATCGTTGGACATGTATGACGGGAGAACGGACCCCACGGTTCATCTAACGAAGCATATGAGGCATATGGAAGTGCTGGGGGCATCAGAGGAGGTTATGGCCCGGTGCTTCCCATTGTACTTGGCGGATATTGCAGCATTGTGGTTTAGACAATTGGAGAATGGATCCATCGGAACATGGAATGATTTAATTGAGAGATTTATGAGGCAATTCAGGGTTCACATTACAAGACCCAAGAATGTGATGACTTTGGCAACCCTAAAGCAGAAAGCCGGAGAGACTTTGAGGAGTTATCTAACGCGATTCAACGCAGCAGCAGCTTCGGTGGATCAAGCAGATCCATCTATGGTTGTGATGGCAACTGTGTCCGGAGTAGCTGATGGCACAGAGTTCAAAAATTCTATGACCAAAGATCCGCGTGTGGATCTAGCGGAATTCTACGACGAGACAGAAAAGTTTTTGCGATTAGAGGATGCGAATGCAGAAAGAGAAGAAGGAGAGGGAACAGAAGTTTATGTGCTTAAAGACAAAAAGCCTTTCGAAAAGGACTCAGGCAAGGATAAAGGAAAACGAAAGGCTGAGGATTATGACGACAGATCAAAGCGGCAACGGAGGGAGCCGCGATTCACCACTTACACCGAGCTGAATGAGAGTCTGGAACGAATTTATCAGGATACCAAGGAGAAGGTCCCGTATCGTAGACCAATGCGAAGGGATCCAACTTCCGACGAAAGAAGATCAGATAAGTTTTGTGTATTTCATGAATTAAACGGTCATAACACTAATGATTGTAGGCATCTGAAGGACGAGGTAGAAGGACATATCAGGAACGGTATGCTCCTTCAATATGTGAGGAGGCAAACCCCAGTGGTGGAACCAGAGCGACCACCGTCCACATCAGCTAGAGGCGACCCTAAATCAAGGAACCGTTTGATTATCAATTGATTGAAATAACGATGAACAAGTCATAAGCTTCCCACTAACACAATTAACACATTTACACATGTACGAGATCGCGAACGATCCCCAGGCATGCTTTGAATGATCACTGACCGTTTAGTAGTGGGAACTTACACTTTGACATCCTTGCTTTGCTTTTGTTTCATTTTGATTTGGACATTTGAGCTTGGTTTGTGTGGACATTTCTGTTTTAAAATTCATCTGTTGAATGGATATTTGATTCTGATAATTCTGAAATGGTTAAGCAACTTACACATGTATGGGGTCGCGAACGGTCCTTAGGCATGCTCTGAGATGGCGATAAACCGCCCTGACAAACGATCCAGGGACCCACGTGAACGTGAGCCTGGTATTGATAATACCAAGCCCTCCCGGGCACACTTTCTCGCCTCTAACGGCACACGATCGCGAAGGATCACAACTCGCCACGAACGGCACCCGACTTCGAATAGTCACAACTCGCCACGAACGGCACCCGACCTCGAACGGTCACCAAATCGCCTCGAACGGTACACGATCGCGAACGGTCACAATTCGCCTCGAACGGCACGACTCGCCCCGAACGGCACAACTCATCTCACCTCAAATGGCTCGATCACGAACGGTCGTCACTTGAGGTCCGCCACTTGACCGCGCATGGTCGCACTTCACCTCAAATGGCTCGATCCCGAACGATCGTCATTTGAAGTCAGGCGCTTGACCATGAACGGTCGCACTTCATCTTAAATATCCCGATCCCGAACGGTCGTTATTTGAGGTCGCGTAAAACCTTAAAATTCCTTCGCAGGACTTCAACAGGATATGAACATCCATATCATGGCACTACAAAACACGCCTTCCTACCGCAAGGCATATTTTGGGGGGGGGGGCAAATGTTATCCCGCATTTTGGCAAAGCCGTGATACCAAAAGATCGGTAAAAAACAAGAGATAGTTCGTCTCAGAGATCGGTTGTATTTCACTTCACTATGGATATCAATGAATTTTGTCCAAACCCGGATCAGGCTACAATTGATAGGACATGGCTAGCAAATCCCCGAGAGCCAACGTTTCAAGTTTCAAGTTAATCCGAGTTCGTATGCTCAAGATATGATGGATTCAGTTTGAGAGAGATAGCCCTTGTTCGGTTCGAACTATAGGATACCCCATAGTTCGAATCCATGGCCAGAAGTCATGTTCGCATCCATCGGTTCGACTCCATCCACTTCGAACCCATCAAGCTTGGAAGTCCTTCGAATCCATCGAGTTCCTCTTACTTCGAATCCATGGACTTCGCGTCGACACCTTCGTATCCATCCCAATGGCCTAACTTCGAACCCATCAGGTGGCCAAGCTTCGTACCCATCCACATGTCTCAACTCGACTCCATATAGTTCGCATCCATCAACACCTCGCTCCATTCAAAGCCACTAGGTTCGAACCCATCAAGAGTTGGTCATGTCGAACCGATCTTGTTCGTATCGATCGAGTTCGAACCCATTGGGGTACCTCAGTTCGAATCGGCCACGTTCGAATCCACGAACACTCACTTGCTCGTATCCACCAAGTCAACTAACTTGGATGACGTGTCACTCCACGATGCGAAGTCGGCAAGATCCAAGGAGACGAAGCGTTCAACCCGGAGAGAAGACCGGATCGACCCGAAGGACGCGCGCCACCTCATCACAAGACCACGTGAGCTGATGGAGTCGAAGGAAGTGGATTCGAAGTAATGGATTCGAACTAAACAGCCAACCGAAACACTCCAATTCGAATCGATCATATCTCATAAACCACTGATCCAAATGCAACGAAATTTTCACAGTAGCTTCCATACAAGGTAAAGATTGTTCCTGCCAAGTTTCAACTCGATTGGATCATTTTTTGATGGATTCGAAATCACTTCGTACCGATATCAGATCGAGTCGAAACTTGGTGGGGTCGGTCGCGTGGGCCCACTCACGTGCCAGAAAAAGTCTCCCGAAGTTTGAGCGAGATCTGGGCCTCCTACGCCTATAAATAGCACCCTGAAGCCTTCAGAAAAGGGAATCTTCCGCCATTGAACATCGAGACTTTGCCGGATTCAATTCCTTACTCCTTGATTACTGTTGTAATCAGATTTGAAAGCTATCATCAGTGATAATCCACTGTAATCAATTGAAATCATCAAGTGAATCAATAAAGACATAAACTTCAAAGTGGAGTAGGCAAGATCGCCGAACCACTATAAATAATGTGTTTGTGATTGTTATTTCTGAATTATTGCGATTGTTATTGTTTGGATTTGAGTTCTATATTGATTGTTGCTGATTCGTGTTCATAAACGGGTGCTTTCACGATATTGGGTGTTTGTGGTCAATTTTGACGTAAACAGTTGCGACCTCTACACGATTAATAATTTTTTTTATAGCCTGGTGATATCGAATTCTTTTTTTTTCGATCGGTAGTTTTTTTTTTATAATAGATGGATGCTGCGATTTAGAGAAAAAGGGGAGAGGGAGCGTACGAACAGGCATATAGGATGCCGTACTTTGAACGAGTGTAGCCTTTATCATATTGTTTAAATAACTTCAATATTAATTTTAAATAAATTAAGTGTCCAATAAATTACATTAAGAAGTTATTAAATCTTAACTCTAACTAATTTTTATTCAATAATTATATCAATTGCTGTAATTTAAAACAGTTAAAAATACGGGTCGTTACAATGTCCTTCTCTAAGTTTCGACTTTCATGGGGGTGCCTTTCCATACTTTTGTCAAAACATATCATACTATATGTATATAGTATTCTTCAAATCATACTCTTTATATGTATCACATACAATTTTTATCTATACAAAATCGATATTTTCAAAATCGATAGTTTTCAAATTTGGTTTACCAAATTTCCAAAATTGACTATTTGCCAAAATCAAAAGTCTTTTAAAATCAGTGGGTTCCAAAACTATTTCAGTTTCATTCTCATATACATATAAAATCATTCCTTTCAACTTGAATAATTTTCGATCAATAATTTCTGAGCCCACCTCATACTTGTATAAACCCTATTTAGCATTTAAAATATCTTTCAAAGATCATTTCCTTCTAGTTATAAATTCAATAAGGGAAGTTTGAATATATAACTAATATTTATAATCTCATTAATGCCAAGTCAAATCTTCCAAATTCGATTGCTTTACAAAGTTATTTGTAACATTACTCGCTTCTTATAAAGTAAGTTTCGATTATCGTAACTATTAAATCTATATTTTTAAATCATCTTATTTGCTCAAATGTACTATTTCACTACAAAAATCATTTTTGCCTTAATATTTCGATTTCGGTTCCAATTCAAAATTGCTTTGAATTTCCATTTGGGTTATAACTTCAATTTCATCCCAATTGGTATAATCCATGATTTAAATATAAATAATTTCCACTATGACCAGTTTGAATTTAGAAATAGCTTGAATAGTTGTAAAATAGTTAAATAGTTAATATAAGATAGTTTGAGTTTTCAAAAATGATTTGTATAGTAAATATCTTGGAAATCCCAAATAATTTGGATATAACTAATATTCGATTTCAGTTCCAATTAATTCAATCCAACTCCAATTTGAATTAATTTCAGTTCCATTCTCAATTTTAACCATTCCGGTTTATATAAATTCGAGTCCGATTCTCAAAATATCGAATTAATCACTTAAATCAAATTAAACTTCGATATTCAATTTGAAAATCCAATTCTTTAAAAATAATTCAATTCCGAGCCAAATGTCGATATATCCTTTTTAAATTACTTCTTACTTGGATTTATTTCAAGGTTCGAGTGAGAGTTCAGATCTTTTTAAACAAATCTATTTTCGAAATTCAAGTGATTTCCTAATTATGACTTTGAAATTTTAGACCGGTTCTTTAAACAATTCTGGTTGACAAGTTCATTTTTAACATTTCAAATTTAAGTTCAAAATGATTCCATTTCCATAAATTCAATTTTTATTCCTTAAATTCAAAATCATTTAAATAGTTTCAAATCAAAGTCTTATCTTTGTTTAATTTCAGAGATGTATATATATCATTTCAATCCACTTCTTAATTTATTTGAAATAATCAAACTTACAGTTTTATATACTGTAAATAACATACAGGATGATAGTAGGTTATATTAAAACACATCAAATCATCTAAAACACCAACTAATAACATCCATCACAAATTTTCAAAATTCGAAACCTGTTTTATTTCAAAAAAATCGTTTTGAAATCATTTACGCATAACTTCTTTTGCACCCTTATCAATTCTATACCTTTTCTTTCACTTAACTTCAATAAATTAAATTTTAATTCCACCATGAAATTTTTAATTTCAGGTTATAAGTTCAAAACTTATTTAACTTGACCTAAGCTAATTTTCATTTCGTTTAATCCATTTGACCTTCTCAATTTTAATTAATTTTTTTTGTTTCAAATTTAAATTTCTTATCAATATCACTTCCCACTTATAAGTTCAAAAACTTACCTTTCTTTTCGCTTATATTTCCCATTTTCAAAGGGGGATCCTAAAATTCAACCACTCAATTATTTATTTCAAATCAACTTTGAAATCATATATATATATATATATACACACACACATACATACATACATACAAACATATTCCATTACGTGCCAAATTACCCTATAAATTTTAAACCAACCTTGGTTTCTATCCAAAACAAATTCCTTCAGAAATTTCAAAAAACTCTTGATTTTTTTTAAAAAAAATTCCATTTCAAAATATTCTAAATAATATTACTTATTATTCCTTCAAAACACTTTGAAACACATTTCAAAATTTCCAGGACTTAGATTCAAAAATTCATAATTTAGATCCATTTTAATTTATAAGTCATGTTTATAAACTAAAATTATATAATTTTACTTCCTATTTCATAATGTTTTATCATTGCTCATTCTGTAATAAACCTTCTCTATTAAGATACAACAATCAATTTATGATAATAATCAATATTATCGTATTTAGAAACCAAACACGCCATATATTTCATAATAATTTCTTGGAAGATTATTTCTATGAAATACAATCAAGGTAAACTTATTTTATTTCAAAACACATTAAAAAACATTTCTGAAATCTTTGAGATTTAAAATTCTTGTTTGATTTCGCTTTAGCTTAACTTATTTGTATAGTTCATGCTTACCCAAATCTTCATTTGGTTATATATGTCTTACCACTTAAATCTTATAATCCTATTTGATTATAATAACAACCAATCACCTAAGTATAAAATAATAATTCAAAAAAATTATTTCTTTTTATATAATCTTATATAAAAATTACTTTAAAATCATATTTAAAATCATTATATATGAAAATAACAAGTATGCCTTACAATGTAATACACTCAACTCAATCTAGGGTACTACTGACCCTATTTCCAACAAGTAATCCTCAGCAGAGCCAAGGTTCTCGCTTAACCTTTAGCTCTGATACCACATGTAAGGACCGAGCATTTTCAATCTCGAAAATCGACACTAATACATTCACTGTATAGAGTGCCGAGCAATCAGGTGCCGAAATACTAGGTTGTTAGGGTTTAAAAAGAAAAGAGATAGAAGAAGAAAACAGAAATAACACAGAATCTCACATTTATAGCAGAACGAAATATAATATACAATAACAACATTTTATATAAAGGAAAACTGTAACTGTTAATATACATACAATTTATCAAAGTACAATCATCACATATATAATCTGGACAGTTGTAATAACTGTCCTTTAATGTTGAATATAAAGCATGCAATTCACAGTGGAAAATACATGCAATACGTCTCTACCATCCAGTTCGTCTCCTGAACTACAAAAGCGTCCTAACCCAAAATTCTACAATACTCCTTCTGACCCGAGCATTACAATAAAGTAACACTCGAGTCAGGCTAGAAATCAGCGTGAGTCAAACATACTTAATTTGAAAAAAAATCTTAAGCCATAAATTCTTCTGAAATCCAAGGTAACCCGTACGAACACGACAAGTTCTCATCTTGTTATGACCAAAACAATTTTATAGAAATCCATCGATATTATAATAGTGTCTAAGTATAATTACTTATTAAAAATGATTAACTTGTTAAATTAATTGAATTCCAGTATATTAGAGTCTATAATCAAAATCGTGAAGGTTCGTGGTGATTACCAAATCGAAATGGTTCCGGGTAACACTGATATCCGATCCTAATCTCTTCGAACTCAAAATGATAAATTTTAAAGGCCAAATTGTTTAAAATAAACAATAATATTCAGAGTGTCAATATTCACATATGGGAATTTACTATATATGTTATTTTCAATAAATATGTAAACATTTTGCTCCAATTATTTCATTTCGTTTGACTACTTGGTGATACAGACAAGAATACTTGAAATTAATATTCAAGAGCAATAAAGCCAAACATATATCGTTATCTTAATTTAGTTATTGGAAATTAATACCAAAACAATTCACAATAAGGATTTAGTTACCTTTAGTTCACTGGATCTGCTTTTATTTTTAATCCAAATTAGTTATAATTTAAAGAAATTACCAACAATTTATTTATTAGTTAATCAGGATTAAACAACCAAAACTAATTTTATTAATTAACATTGGATTAAGACAAATAAGGATTTAGTTAACCACTCACTTTTATTATTATAATATAATTAAATTTTAAATTATGGGAAATTTATAACATTAATATAGATTAACAACATTGCGTGATAGGATTACAATACAAAAATTATCATGTTGATTTTTTTTTTTCAAGAAAAGGGAAACAATATTTTAAAATTGGAAGATTTATTCACATATAACTTAGATTCAACTCCCTTTACTAAAATAAATAAATAAATTACCTGGCCCAAGCACACAAGACGCAGACCAAACACTCCTCCCCCCACTCCTTTTCATTTGAATGTAACAAAAAAATAAAGTTTATATGTTTATATGTTATTATTTTAACACTTAATTTACTCTTTTAAAAAAAACAAATTTAACCCACAAAAACAAAGTCTGGCCCACCATAAACGTTCTAACCCAAGCGTTTACTCCTTCTCCTTCTCCCTACTTCATCCTTTCCTATTTCATTTTTGCTTCAGGTAGGTGCACGAAAAACGTTCACATCCATACTTGTGCACATGCATATAAACCGCCGCTGATGATCCTTGCAGCCATTCACCCTCACAAGTCACCTCCTACCCCAAAGCCTCGTTCTTCCACTTGAAACCCCGCTCGATGCCTAGGTTTGAATTTTCAAACTACAACCCAAATAGGCGCGAAGACCGATCCTTTCATTACCACTCCATGCCATCACAGCCGATCGTTTGCCATCGAAAATCACCTAGAGACGCGTAACCATCCCCTTCATCGATCCCTCCAGGCCACACATCTAATCGCCCCTCTCGATGCCCTCATTTCCTCATTACCTAACTAACACAACGACAGCCCTAAAAATGTAAAACAACCTTGCCGGACTTCATTATGCCATAGAAAAATTCCATAGCATTTTTCCCACCTGCGCCAACCCCCAACATTCCTCCATGCCCAATCTCGTGACACGAAATCAAGCAAGATGATGGAATTTGATCAAACACCCAATTCCGGTCAACTACGTATTTCCTATTCCACACACTAAAAATCATGTTTTTCAATGATGAACACGACTATATGCTTCATGGTTCAAAATTGGAAATTTAAATTTCGACCCTAGTTGATCTACATACTATAATACAAAATTTTCTCTTCCTACACTTGATGGAATTCAAGAAATAAATTTTAAAATAACCTACGTTCAAAAACAAGTGACCATGATTTTGGAAGCACATGTTAAAACTGATTGGAAAATGAGAAATTGATTTTTGAAGCTAATGGTTTAACTTTCGTAACAAAAAACAGAACATAACAGAGGAGTCCGTGAGATGATGCACAGTGTCTCGAGTTTACAGTGATGCTATCCCTGATGATTCTATATATTCATACTTGAACTTTCATCACGAGTATATATAACATGACATAAACAAAGGATTTAACACAAAACCACAATTATATACCAATAAATGTTATATCCCATAAACAATGTAAAATGTTTACTCACTTGCTTTTAACAAAGATGACAACTGCTGCCTGTTTGCTCTTGCTTTTGGCTTTTACTGTCTTGATTCTTTTTTTGTTTTAATGGCAGATCTTGTCTTTTTCTTATACAAGAATGAATAAGGCAATAGGGCATGGCTACATATAAATAGAGAGATGAAAGTTTATAGAGCAATCCATAAGGTGGCTGGGTATGTATAGGCTTCTCATTTTTATTTTTATTTTCTTTTTATTTTTGCTGATTTGATTTCCGTAAGACTTGATTTTGATTTTTTTATAAGCTTGATTTGATTTCATATGTTGATTAGCCATTTTATATGCTTGAAATGAAATTTGCCATCATGATGTCCCCTTATATGTTTATATATACAACTATATATATACATTTGTATATATATATATACATTTATATATATGTATGTATGTATACGTTAACCCACCTTTCGGCAAGGCCACGGACATGCGTATTCAACTAAGTCGACTTCATGATTATCGAGGCTGGAATATGATGGATTTGGTTTAACAGCATGAAGTTCACTTGGATATGTCATTCGATCGAGAAGTGGAGAAGTTACACAGCTCGGTCTGGATACTCTGGGTCGCTCGGCATTGAGGTCAGAACAGGGTAGCCCGGAATTTGTAGGATGGTTCGACGTTGCAGCTGGCTCGGTATGGTTCGGTTTGGCATAGTGATGTGGGTCGGCATCAAACCGCGCTCGGCATTGGACATCGCTCGGCATCGGACCTCGTTTGGCATTGGACATCGCTCGCCATCAGACCTCGTTTGGCATTGGACATCGCTTGGCATCGGACCTTGCTCGGCATTGGACATCGCTTGGCATCGGAGTTCGCTCGGCATTGGACATCGCTCGGCATCGGAGCTCACTCGGCATTGGACATCGCTCGGCATCAGACTTCGTTCGGCATTTGTGGTTCGGCCTAGGAGTCATGGGCCGTTCGGCCTTGGTGGATCGGTCATCTGGGTTCGGTTGGCTGGTTGGAACTCGAGAATAAGGAGGTGGGTTTGGCATTGAGTTACTTTGGGACAAACATGAGGTTACTTCGAATCTCTTCGGGGATGAAACTAGGTCGCCTTGCTTAAATTTTAGGTTCGGTCATAATGGTAATTTTGGTTCAGCAATGGCCTTGGTGGGCCCAGAATACTCAAGAGGACCAACTACCTGGATTTGCCTATAAATATAGCATATGAGGGTTCGGAAAAGGGGATCTTCTTTTTGCTCTCTGACCTTCCCTACTTTAAGGCTAAGGCACTCAGCCATTGTTAAACTTTGGATCGTAACCGTAATCGATTATTACAGCAATAAAAAGGAAATTCTTGGAGTGGACGCAGGCCGGAGTTGGCCGAACCACTATAAAATATGTTGTTCTTTGCACCTTTCATTTTAATTCTTGTTGTTCTTAGTATTAATATCCTCCACGTATATTCTATCTGTGAGTTGTGACTGGTATTTAGTGTTTTTGCTTGGATTTGGATGTTAGTGACCAAATTTGGTGGTAACATTTTGGTGCTTTCACTAAGAAGGAAAGCATTTAGGAATTTTGGAGCTAAGAACTTGGATTCTAGGAAGTAATGGCTAGGCCATCGGCAAGAAAGCAAGTGACAGAAAAAAGTCAACGTGAAGGAAGTCAAGATGATTCCTCTGGAGCTAATCAAGCCTCAATCTATATCACGAGAGACGAGATGGAGACGATGTTGAAAAGGCCAGAGGACATGATACAGAACCTACTTCGACGGGTTGGACAAATTGGAACACAAAGTCAAAGGAATAGACCAACCACGGCTGCTGCAATGTAGAACCAGGAACCAGAGCTGTAGAAGTTTCCGAAGGTCAAAACCAGAACCAGACTGGAGAGGTTGGAGGAAATCGGCCAGGCCTAGGGGCAGACCTCCAAGATTGGATATTGGGAGAGCAGTGAATGAAGTTCGGCAAGCAGGGACCAATGTGAATGTAAATGGCCGAAATGAAGAGTACTACCCGGAGTACCCCTTAGGACATAAGGGTTAAGGCGGAGATGCAAACAGGGTACTACCCCACATGGAGATGAGCGGATAGCCGGATTAGTAAGAAGGATTATGAGAGGAGGACTACCAAGCAGAGGCTTGGAGGAGGTCGGTCGAAGTCCATTCATTCTGGAAATCAGGAATGCAAGGAACCCTCCAGAATTCAAACTTCCTACACTAGAGGCCTATGATGGAAAATCAGATCCAACTATGCATGCAACCAAATACATCAGACGTATGGCAGTGCTGGGGGCATTTAAGGAGGTGATGGAAAGATGTTTCCCTTTATAGTTGATAGATTAGGCTGCGCTTTGGTTCATGCAGCTGCAGAATGGATCGATCTGGCATGGGGGGAGCTAATGGACGTTTCATGAGAGATTTCAGGGTTCAAGTGACGCAACCCAAAAGTGTAATGACACTGACATCAATGAAGCAGAGGCCAGGAGAGTCCATGAGAAGTTTTCTCATGCGATTTAATGCAGTTATGGCCTCGGTAGATCGTTTGGATCCATCAATGATTTTGATGGCGGCCGGAGCAGGGATTGCGGAAGGCATAGAACTTAAGGATTCATTAGCATGGGATCCACCATAGGATCTTGGAGAATTCTATCATGAGGCTGAGAGATTTATACGGTGTTAACGCTAAAATTTGAACGCTAACACCCCGGTGTATGAGTTATAGTTGTGAAAGCACCACCCGATAATTCGGGAACAGATTACAAGCAGATAATAGCGGAAAAGCAGTAAACAACAACAATTTTATAGTGGTTCGGCTTAAGGGTATAGCCTACGTCCACTTTAAGTACTTTTATTGATGATCTCGTTACAAGCTGATACAATTCTTTCCAAGTACAATACACTTTGAATTACAAGTCACTTAGAGCAAGTAGCCTAAACTTCAATGGAGATTAGAGTCTTCAAATCCATGTTGGATGTGTGTGATCTTTTCTCGAAGTTGTTTGTAGCGTTCTTCGTGTCTTGAGAGCTTTAAGTGTTGGACTGGTTTGGAATGCAGCGGAGTAACGGCGCTTGAAGAGAATGAGCCCAAAAGTCCCTTGAATGCTGGATGTGGCCATGTATTTATAGGCAAATTTCTAGGCTGGAATTGTTAAGTCATGAGTCGTGACCGACTCAAGATGAGTCGTAAGTCGTGACCGACTCAGGATGAGTCATAAGTTGTGGGCGACTCAACTGGTTGAGCCCAGACTTCGTATCAGAGCGTCTCCGGTCCTCTGTATATAGCACAAGTCCTAACTCGTCTGCGAGTTAAAAGGTCGTGGTCCAAAATGAGGCGGCATTGGATTTCTACTTAGTAGCTTTAAGTCGTGGACGACTCAAGCTAGGTCGTGAGTCGTGGCCTAACCGGTTAGCTTGCTTACCGAGTAGTGTACGAGTCAATGGGCCACGATGTAAAACGAAGCGGTGTCGAATTCTTTTGCGTAGGTCGTGAACGACCTACCATAGGTCGTAGGTCGGTCCTTTGTTGTTTTGGGATTTTAGTCAGTTAGGTCATTTGACACCTTAGGTCGTTGAGTCGTTAGAGAACTTGAGTCGGTCTATCCCATACACTGTTAATCCCTTGAGTCGCTCCACTCCTCTAAGTCGCCTTAAGCTTCAACTCGTTAGCTTGTTGAGTCGGTAGCTTGTTGAGTCGGTTGCTTGTTGAGTCGGTTGCTTGTTGAGTAGTGGATCCCTTCTGAACCGTTAAGAACCTTAAGTCGTGAGTCGGTCCAGACCTTGACTCGTTGCCTAAACGGAGTTAACATTTGCCCCTCGAAGTTCACGCCTAAGTCGTAGGTCGTGTGCTTCGACTCATCTTAACTCGTGTGCCGATTCAACTGCCACTGCTCAAAGCTATAAAAGACTTGAGTCGTTCCCCTTACTTCCTTCTTCTCATTTCTTATCCTTTGAACCGTGTCTGCCATTAACGCATCTTCGAGCTCTCAAAGGCAATTCCAACCTGATTTATTTTCGATCATCTTTAGCATCACACCGTGTAAGAGATTTTGCATCTTTTTTCAATTGCTGATGATTGCCGATCTCCGCCTCTGTTTTTCCCCCTTGATCCTTGCGAATACTATTACATCGGACATTGATGGATTATAGGCAGGCGGTTTGATCTTACTTGTAACGATTCGAGATTTGAGGCGACCTAGTGGTGTGATGGAACTGGGGTTAACCATTGCGAGGTTATTGGGTTATCGGGTTATGGATTAGATGGTTAATGGGTTAGATTGATTCGAACATTGCTGTAGGTTTGACTCGGCTATTTTTGTATGATCCAGCGACCTTTGCAATTTAACCATGATACGACCCAACATGCTCCACGACCTAAGCCTTGAGTCGTGGCCGAGATAAAACCCTTGAGTCGTGACCGAGATAAAACCCTTGAGTCGTGGCCGAGATAAGACTTGGAGATTTTCTTATTATTTTGAACCAGAGCTTCTTTAACATACTCCACGACCTAAACCTTGAGTCGTGGCCGAGATAAGACTTGGAGATAATCTCCTTATTTCTACGACTCAAGGCTTATGGTACTGCCGACTCAGAACTTTTGAACCGTTGACGAGTTATGACTTGTGTGAATTCTGTTTGAACTTTGGACCATTGCATTAACTTTGAATTGTTGAATTTTATTGCATTCATTCACATGTTATTTTGACTTGCAGGCTAACAACCTGTTCAATACAACATTCACAGAAAACTGGGACGAATATACTGTCATTGATTGCCCATATCAAATGACAGATTAGTTAATAACAGATAATTAACTTAAACAAATCGTGTGAACGAAGTGCTATCGATTTCAAGTAGAATATTAAAGCAACACTGAAACAATCAATTGAAACTGATCAGCCTGCACTAATATTATGCTTGAACTCTAAATTAACAAGTTCTGAAATTACCATAGTCGATCAATCGTCAACCAGTTTAATTTCAGTTATATTTACTTGTTATTTTCATTAGTTCTGTACAACACTTCACACTTTTAGGAAACGTGCACCTTCGCATTTGAACACCCAGTTGCTTGTGTAGAATGACATCTCAACAAGAAGAACCGATGGGCCAGGCTGAGGATGTCTTCCCAGTAGCCAACTTGTTGGATAATCCTCCGGAGAGAACTCCCACCACTCTGAATCAGCGGGTGTTTACTCAACTGCTCACCCAGTTTGGCATTGCCGAAGCTGATGCCTTACTGCCGGGGCCAAATGATACTGCAGATAGGCCCCCTTCTGGCTTTATTGCTGTCAACCGCCAAATGTGCTTGAGCGGTGCCATACCACCTTTTAATGACTTCCTTCGGCAGTTCCTGCTTCGATTATCTATCTCTCCATTCCAATTGCATCCCAATGGCCATGCCATTCTGATGGGGTTATGTGTGCTTCTTAGTAAAGTTCTGGACCGATTACCGAGCTTTGAGGAAATCTGCTACCTTTGCTCATTCACAAAGATTAAAGATCATCCCTCTATAGTAATCATAAGGAGTGCTCGAAACTGAAAACTCATCACCGATCTTTCTGAAAGCGTTCATGGATTTCTAAATCAGTATTTCTTTGTTCGTTGCCCTCCAGGGTTTTATGCCATCTGGAGAGTAGGAAGTAAGATTTTCCTGTTTTTATTTCTCCAATCTTGGAATTTTCAAAATTTGAGTTGCTGAATGCTAACTTTGCTTCTTTTCCCTGTTTTAGCACTTCCTCCTCCCTCTAGAGATCCATGCTATAAACAAATTTTTGAGAGATTGAACGCCGTGGCGGCAGAAGAGAGGAGTATAAAGTTCTTGTTAAATGATGGATTTTTACATCAATATGGGCTTCTTCATTCTTCTCGCTTCACTCAGCCTCGTGAAGTCCCAACTGAAATTCCTGATTCTCCGACGGAAACTCCTGATGCCCCGGTCCCTATTAAAGAGCACATGCAGGGAGGAACTTCTATAGAAACTTCACTAGTAAAGTGTTCAATTCCGAAGGATGTTGTGGGGCCGTCTGACAAGTCTGTACTTGCCCCAGTTACCGAAGAAGAAGAACCTCCACGATTTTCCGGAAAATCTACTAGCGAAGGAGTTAAGAAAGCAAGTCCTAAAAAACATGATGGCGATGATGTTTTTGAGGGGTTGAGCGATTTAATTGTGACTTCTCAAGAACTTTTCAAAGATGATGTTTCCAAAACCATCTCTTCTGTAATCGAGGCGACATCTTCTCTACAACAGATGTCAACTCCTCCTACTCAAGTTATCACTACCTCTATTCCACAGAGTGGTCTGTAACTTGATGCGTGTAGTTTACACGTTACACAACACTTAGGATTATTCATCACTTCTACGCATTTATCTTCTTATACTTTAAAGTTTTCTAAAGCTTATTATTTTTATTCCAGATTCTCCTATGGGGCGCAGCGGCTCGTACTATGATGATTTCCAGCGCTACGGGAGGCGTAGCCAGTATGATTACAGGCGTTACCTCCCCTCTTACAGAGAATCGGATGAAGAGAGGGCCATCAGGAAAGCCGACGAGAGACGAGCATATGAAGAACGTCACCGAAGGGAACAAGAAAGACATGACCCTCCCCACAGAGATGATGATACTCAAAAGAGAAAAGCTCACGATGAGAGAGGTAAAGGTCACATGGACGATTCTTCTAGCATGCGGGCTAGACTTACCGAAGAAACAATGCCGACAGTTTCTGAACATGTTCCTGCTCAATCTCCTGCCCCTGTTCGTTCCGACATTCAAGCAATCATCAACCGGCCCGCATACCAAGTTGGGCAAGGTCCTCCCACTCTTCAAAGTCGATTCCCTCAGTGGTGCCTGAGAGGGGCTCGGTTTGATCTCGATTTGGTTCCTCTCGACAAATCGGCTATGCTGCGAAATCTTGATAGTGTTAGGACCGATATTGAAAGAATGTCGAACTGGCAAAAACTTGTCGATGAGCTTCAAAGGGTTAACCGAGCCAATCTCGAGGCCATGCTCACAATGGAGAACGATAAGGCTGAGTGGCAGAAGACTCTCGAACAGCATGACGCCGAAATGAGAAGTATTGCTTCCTATAACGAAAAGCTGGAAGCGGAAATGGAAAAGCTTAAGGAAGAATTAGTTACTTCATCAACTTCCTATTCTCAAAAGGAGAGCATGCTTCAGCAACAAGTACGAGATGCGCATGTCAGTCAAAGGGCAGTCGAAGACAAGCTTGCACACAAGGAGAAGGTCATAGAAGAATATCGTGCTGAAACTGTACAGCTACGAGAACAGACCGGCTCTCAAAGCTTGGAGATAGAGTTGTTAAAAACTCGACTTGCTATGGCCGAAAAGGAGCGTGATGAGGCTGGTGCTGGTAAACTTGCGGCCGAAGAGGCCCATCAAGCAACCAAAGCTGACATTAGCTCCACATTATTTGATTTTTATCTGCACAGCATTTTGGGGCGTGGCAGCCTTGCCTTTCTAGGCCCCAAGTATGAAATCACACTGGCTGAAGTTTGGGAGGCAGCACTTGATATGCTCGGTGGTAAAGGTGCTGGATATGCTGAGTCAGCCCTTGAAGAGCATTATCTTGACGATGAAGCCCGCGCCGCTCTTGCCAAGGGAAAAGAGCAACTTGCCAGAGCGCGGACTGGGATGGCGGAAGAGGAGCGTTCTGAAAAAGAAGTACTGCCTACTACCTTTGAACGTCCTCTAGTTTCTTCTGAAGTTGACATCGCAGGTTCCAGTGCTCATTCACTTCCTCCTACAAGAACCGGGGTAATTACCCCTACTGATGATGAGGCTTTGGAAGACATTGGGGCTCAAAATTATGAGATTGAACTAACGAAGCCAACATCTTCAGGTAATTTCGACATTGGTCCGATTCAGGTGGATTGCCTGCTTATTCCTCAAAAATTTGATGAGCTTCTCGATTACTTCTTGAATCTCGATGAACCCATATCTCCCTTCTTTTGGGAAGATACTAACATTTTCAATTTCTCTTCTTCTGCAGTTGAAACAACAAGTGCTGTGCAGACTTCGCCTCCTCTGGTTATTCCTCCTCCATCTCTTCAGGTGACTCCTCCTTCTGCTTCACAACCCGGGTCACAAGAGGAGAAAATTGAGGCTCTTCATGGCTTGGATGACCCTATTGCTTCGCAGGAGCAAAAAGATGAGGGACTTGAAGGAGGCGAGATCTCTCCGGAGCGGACTCCTTCTGACGACGTAGTTTTGTCCGCTCTTGTTACTCCAGGGAGTGAGTCTTCTTCGAAGAGAAGAAAGAAGCACGGGACATCGAAGAGGAGGGGGAAGAAAATTATCACTACTGAAGAGGAACCGGAAATTGCACCAGTTGCACCTCCCTCCCCTTCTTCCCTTATGCCTTCAGACCGACCTGAAAGACCTGAAAAGCTAACCATTCAGCCGGGTAAAGGGTCTAAAGGTGGCAAGAAGAAATGAAGAGTTGGGCTTTTTGATTCCTTTTTTGTGTAATGGTCGGATGTTGTGCAGGCACCGGCCCCTGCTTTTTTTTATTTTGAAACCTGTATCTGCAATTGAATAAAATGATCCTATATTTGTACAGACTTTTGTTTGAATTTGAGAATGCATTTATTATTCATTTTTGCACAAGTTTATTTATATGATATTGCGGTGAGCTTGTGGTATGTTGTTTGAGCATACTTTACCGATGTAGCTATACCATTTTGTATGTAACTATACCATGTTGCCCCCATACCATGAGCTTACTGCAATATCGTATACTTTGAGGGGACTTGCACTCTCATTTTCTGAAGAATAATTACTTCATTCTCGAAGAGAATTTTCGTAAAGTGCAACTTCCTTCATATAAGTTTTACGCTTTGTCCTTCGAAGAAATCACTTTTTCCTTTTGCGTATGTATACATTTTGCCAAGTGAATTCTTCTATGTGGTGAAGCGGGCCTCTGAAGGGTACTTTAACTTTAATTCTTCCTTTGAAAGTTAAAGTATGCCCTTGATGATGATTTTTTTTTTTTTAAATAGAAATTTGTGCCTCTGAGGAGGGATTTTTTCACGTTTCAACACTTGGAAGTTTTATTTCAATCTTGGTGAAACGTGTTCCTCCAAAGAGTTGTGCCTTTGAAGAAAGCCTTTTCACGTTTCAACACTTGGAAGTTTTATTTCAATCTCGGTGAAACGTAGGCTTCTGAAGAGGTCTTTCCTTTTAATTGTGTCCCCGGGAGGGGGTTGTACCTCTAAGGAGGGATTTTTCACGTTTCAACACTTGGAAGTTTTATTTCAATCTCGGTGAAACGTGGGCTTCCAGGAAGGTCTTTATTTTGTTTTGCATTTCAACTCTGGTGAAGTGAAATTCCGAAGAGCGGTCGTTACACTTCAACTCCTGGCGAAATGTGCCTCCGAAGAGATCTTTATTTTGTTTGCATTTCAACTCTGGTGAAGTGAAATTCCGAAGAGCGGTTGTTACACTTCAACTCCTGGCGAAATGTGCCTCCGAAGAGGTCTTTATTTTGTTTGCATTTCAACTCTGGTGAAGTGAAATTCCGAAGAGCGGTCGTTACACTTCAACTCCTGGCGAAATGTGCCTCCGAAGAGGTCTTTATTTCGTTTGCATTTCAACTCTGGTGAAGTGAAATTCCGAAGAGCGGTCGTTACACTTCAACTCCTGGTGAAATGTGCCTCCGAAGAGGTCTTTATTTTGTTTGCATTTCAACTCTGGTGAAGTGAAATTCCGAAGAGCGGTCGTTACACTTCAACTCCTGGTGAAATGTGCCTCAGAGAGGGTTTTCATCGCCTGGAAGTTACTCTCTCATGGTTGGAGGGTCATGACTCCTCCAATCTTTTTTGTTGAGTAGAGAACTTTCTTTTTTATGGCGTATGACCCATTAGAGGTCTTTATCCTCCGAAGAGTTGTGCCTCCGAAGAGGACTTGTGCTGCCGATGATGGCTTTGGTTGTTCCTCTGTCCACTTGCTTATGCCTTTTCAATGATCCTCTGCCCTCTTTTTTTTTTTTTTTTTTTTTTTACAAGTAACTTGTTTAATCCAAGGAAGTGTGCTTCATTGTCAGGCAATTTCGTGAGAACGAGCATTAGCTTCTTAATTGGATGTTTGTTCGTTCAAACGATCTCAATTTATTAGCAAAGACCCGTTTCTGTCGAAATCATAGGCCGTTCAATTGAAGTACTTCCTATCTAGGATTTGAATTCGGGGCTTTTGTGACTTGAAATTTGGCGAGAATCACTTGGTCTTTTTATGTGCAAGTTTCACTTCCATTGTCTGCAAAAATTTAAATCGACATTTCAGCAATACATTCTATGTACTTTTTATATCGAAAATAAAGCAAACATGTAATAATAATAAGGAACACAAGATTTATAGTGGTTCGGCCAGGAAATTGGGCCTACATCCACTTTATATTCTTTCATTATTTACTTGCATCAGTTTTACAATTGCCTTCAATTACAAGAATCATACATTCATAATTCCTTTTACAATATTTCAACAAAATTTTCAAGTAAAGTATGGACGCAAATGGTTGCTGTTCCATGCCCTTGGAATTTGATCTCCTTCAACAGTGGTGAGTTTGAATGTGCCGTCAAGAAGCTTCTGACCTATGACATATGGTCCATCCCAATTTGGCCTAAACACACCTGTCGCTGTCATAATTCTCTTCAGGACTAGGTCTCCAATCTCAAAGCTGCGTTGGCGAACTTTGGAATTGAAATGTCTGGCTATTCTTTGCTGATGAGCTGCAATTCTGAGATTAGCCTCATCTCTTTTTTCATCAAGGAGATCTAGCGCTTCGAGCTGTAGCTTTTCGTTTTCTGCTTGATTGAAATGGATTCTTCTGTGTGAAGGGACTTCTATTTCTACCGGAATCATTGCCTCTGACCCGTATGCCAATGAAAACGGGGTGTGCCCAGTCGCAGTTTTGTGAGTGGTTCTGTAGGCCCATAGTGCCAGTGGTAGCTTATCGACCCAACCACCTTTTGCTCTTTCAAGTTGCTTCTTGATGGTTGACTTAATAATTTTGTTCACGGCTTCCACTTGCCCGTTTGCCTGCGGATGAGCTACTGCTGAGAAGCTTTTCCGGATTTTGATTCGCTTGCAAAAATCTTGGAATTCTTCACTTTCAAACTGAGTTCCATTGTCTGTAATTATTTTTTGAGGCACACCGTATCTGCAAATGATGTTTTTAGTCACAAAACTTATCATCTTCTTTGAGGTGATAGTAGCCAGTGGTTCAGCTTCTGCCCACTTAGTAAAATAATCTACAGCAACAATGGCATATTTAATTCCAGATTTGGCAGTTGGTAACGGTCCTACAAGGTCTATCCCCCATATTGCAAACGGCCATGGACTGACCATCTGTGTGAGTTCAGTGGAAGGAGCTCTGGGAATTTTGGCGAATCTTTGACATCTGTCACATTTTCAGGAATACTTTGCTGCATCTCGATTAATTTCTGGCCAAAAATATCCGTACCGGAGAATTTTCTTTGCTAATGTTTGGCCACCTGAATGTTCACCACATTCTCCTCCGTGTACCTCTGCTAGGATTGCTTTAGACTCTTCCCTGGATACACATCGAAGTAATGGCATTGAGAATCCCTGTCTGTATAACTGGCCATCCTGGATTATGTATCGAGAGGCTTTTCTCAGTAGCTTTTGTCGTTCTTTTGAGTTCCCTGGTAAGGATCCATTGAGCAGATATTCTATTATCGGAGTCATCCATGATTCTTGCTCTTGAGACATGCTCATGATCCAACCAATGTCCATCTCATCAATGCTAGGAGTCGACAGGACCTCCACTGGAGTTAGCCCCAGAAATTGAGCTTCGCCTGTGCTCGAATACTTTGCGAGAGAATCTGCTTTCATGTTTTCTTCTCGAGGAATGTGACTTATCATGTAATGATCGAAATCACCTAGGAGTTCCCAAGCCTTTGACAAGTAGGCGGGCAGATTCCCCCCTTTTGCTTGGAATTCCTTTTTGACTTGGCATACAATAAGCTGAGAATCACTGAATATCTGTAACGCTCGGATGTTTAATTCTTTAGCAATCCTTAAGCCAGCGATAAGGGCTTCGTATTCTGCTTCATTATTTGTTGAAGGAAATTCCAATCTTAGTGCATAGCATAATGATCAACCTTCAGGGGTCTCAAGTACAACTCCGGCTCCAGAACAACAGTCGTTTCTCGCACCATCGAAATATAACTTCCACTGGATCGGGGAATTGTCGACCGTTTCTTCCTCACTGTTACCCTTATCTGTGAATTCTGCAATGAAATCCGCTAAAGCTTGTCCATTGATTGCTTTCCGGGGATGATAAGTGATGTCATACTGACTGAGTTCAATATTCCACTTTAGAAGACGACCCGAAGTTTCAGGGCGAAACAGGACTTGCTTTAAAGGTTGATCAGTGAGGACTCTGATAGGATGAGCTTGAAAATATTGCCTCAACTTCCTAGACGCAATTAGTAAGCAATAGGCGAGTTTTTCCAACTTAGAGTAATTCATCTCTGCCCTAGTGAGTCTTTTGCTGATATAGTAAACTGGATGTTGAATCCTTTTGTCTTCCCGTATCAGCGCTGCACTTAAAGCATGAGATGATACTGCCAAGTATATAAGAAGATCCTCGCCATCGCCAGGCCTAGAAAGTATTGGAGGCGTCTCCATATGGCGAATCAATTCATCAAAGGCTTTTTGGCATTCGGGAGTCCAATCGAAGTTTTTCTTTCCTTTCTTTAGGGCGTCAAAGAATGGGATGCATTTATCTGTGGCTTTGGAAATGAACCGACTCAAGGCGGCGACTTTTCCATTGAGACTTTGCAATTCCTTCTTTGTTCTAGGAGCTTTGACTTCTTTCAATGCAGTAATTTGAGCTGGACTGGCCTCAATGCCCCTAGCGCTCACGATGAAACCTAAAAACTTGCCGGATTCCACTCCAAATGAACATTTTAAAGGATTGAGCTTCATTCCGTATTTTCGGAGGACTGCGAACATGTCTGCTAAGTGTTCTATGTGATCCACTGCTTTCTTAGACTTTACTAACATGTCATCGACGTAGACTTCCATAGTCTTGCCCAGTTGCGGTTTGAACATAGCATTAACGAGTCTTTGGTATGTTACCCCTGCATTCTTCAACCCGAAGGGCATAACTCTGTAGCAGTAAAGACCAGTGACGGTGATAAAGCTCATGTCCTCCTGATCTGGCTCATGCATCATGATCTGGTTATATCCGGAGTAAGCATCCATAAAAGATAACAATCCGTGTCCTGCTGTTCCATCTACCAGTTGGTCGATTCTGGGTAATGGGAAGCAGTCTTTGGGGCAGGCCTTGTTTAGATCTGAAAAATCGATGCATACTCTCCATTTTCCGTTGGCTTTCTTAACCAGCACTGGATTTGAAACCCAATTCGGATAAGTAGATTCTTTGATAAAATTATTCTCCATGAGCCGATCAACTTCTTCTTTTAATGCTGCCGACCTTTCTGGACCTTGAGTTCTCCTTTTCTGCTTCACAGGCGTAAATTTTGGATCAATATTTAGAGCATGCACTGCAACTTCTGGGGATATTCCGCACATATCGGCATGAGTCCAAGCAAAAACATCCAGATTTGCCTTTAAAAAAGATATTAAGATATTTTGAATTGACACATTAAGTTGTGAACCCACATTCAACACTTTGTTTGGGTCCTTTGGGTCAACAGGTATTGGTATTGTCGTTTCCACCGGTACCACTCTATTTTCCCCTGCACTGACTTTTCTAGGGTCCATCTCTTTCCTTGCTCCGTTGTGCTCGCCAGTGCAGGGTCCGCCCTGTAATTGCTACAAGGCTGGTTCTTTGATGCGGACTGGGGCTGCCGCATTCTTTCCCATTTCTCTTTTTCTGGTTTCTCGTACTCTGTCAGATAGCACTCTCGCCCAGCATTTTGATCACCTTTTATAACTCCTACTCCATTGTCTGTAGGGAATTTAATAGTGAGGCACCACGGGGCAAGAACAGCTTTGAACGCTGCCAGAGTTGGACGACCAAGGAAAGCATTGTAAGCAGAAAATTCGTCGACAATCACAAAAGTTTGCTTGCGGACCACTTTTCTCTCTCCTTCTCCAAGTTCCACAAACAAATCAATGGTCCCTACCGGCTGCTTTGGCTCCCCAGTGAAACCAGCAATTTTCTGCGATGAGGCTTGCACATCAGCCATAGGGATCTTCATTTGGTCGAATGTTTTCTTAAAGAGAATATTGCAGGATGCGCCACAATCAATGAGAACTCTTCTGACAATAGCTGGTCCGATACCAGCCGAGATGACTAGAGGATCCAAAGTAGGAGCTTCAATACCTGCGGAATCCCTAGCTCTGAACACAATATCATCATCGAAAGTTCTTTGTTGCTTCAAGGGCGTAGCACCTTCCAAAACAAATACATCTTCCTCGGTCGGTACATACTTTAAAGCTCGGGTATACCTTTCCATCTCGCCCCAGCTTCTTCCTGCTGGGTGGGGTCCTCCTGTAATGACATTAATAATGGGCCTTCCAGATTCATGCCCTGCAGCCTTCTCAATCGTCCTAGGCTGTTGAGTAGGATCCTGTTGCCCCTGACTAGATGAAGCAGGATTGTTGCTATTCTTTTTCACAAATTGCTGCAGTTTGTTTTCCCTTAGCAACTCTTCAATCAGATTTTTCAACTGGCGGCATTCGTCGGTTTCGTGACCGGGTTGATTATGGAAGCGGCAGAACTTCCCACTCTGTATAGCTTTTTTCCCGGTCCTTAGAGGAGGAGGTTTAGGAAAGTCAACAGAATCTTTAATGGCAAGGTAGATACGCTCCGGCGTATCTGATAAAGGAGTATACTCTGATGGCTTGAAGGATCGGGGCTTCTTCAGATTACTCTGCTTCTTCCCATTGTTATTTTCCCTTTTTTGCCCTACAGATTCATTCTTGCGTGGAGCAACAGTGTTATCTTCAGCTTTTTCCAACACTGCCTTTACCGGTACAGGACGGCTTTCTAAGCGTATGAATTCATCTGCTTTTTTATAGAATTTTTCAAGGGAATTTGGTTCCTTCATGTTTAGCCATTTCCCAAATTCGCTCGACTTGTCAATACCCTTCATCAGATAAGTCAATATCATTCGCGGTTCTGCATTGTCCACCTCAGCTAACGCTATATTAAAGCGGTTCAAGAAGGATCTGATAGTCTCTCCTGGATTCTGTTCCAAACTTGACAGTGACATGATATCCTTGGCTTTTGAGGCATATAGTCTGAACTGCTCCTTGAACTTCCGGGTTAAGTCAGAAAACTGATCGATAGATCGGACTGGCAGCTTGGTGAACCATAGCAGAGCTACGCCTTCGAGATACACAGGGAAATATCGGCACTTTATTTCATCAGAGGCTCTGGCACCTGTCATGTGCCAATCATATTTGTATAGGAATTCGTTCGGATCACTTGTCCCCTTGTAAGCTGGAATGGTTGGAGGGACAAACTTCCTTGGGAATTCAGCCTTTAAGATTTTCTCAGTAAATGGAGTCTTACTTGGGGCGAAACCCCATTCTTTCTCTTCTTCAACCCTCTGCATACTCTCTTTCATGATTTGTCGGACCATTCCAGAAAGATACTCCTCATCATGTCGAGTTCTAGATCCACCAACCTCTGGAAGTGTTTGTTCAAAGGGGCTAGCAGCCCTTTCAGGAGCATTTCTTTCTTCAGCATCATGAAGGTTGCCAGCAAAATTCCTCTCATTACCCGCTGGTTGACGGTTTGCCCCAAGCAAATCGTTCAACCTATTTAGAATTAGGGCATTCTGGGCATTTTGAGCCTCGAGTTGTGCATTTTGGGCATTGATCTGTTGGTTCAGCCCTAAAATTGCAGCATCCAGCTCTGCCTTTGTAACTCCGACAGCTGGAGTGGCTTGATTCGATATAGGGGAAGCGGAGGTTCCCTCTTGAATATTCCCAGATCTGACAGATCTACTCTTCCTTCCAGGAGCCATAATCTCGGATAGACTTCTGGTTTTCAAGGAAATTCTCTCTACAAACCTCTGTGAAGCAATGATGATAACTCGCCTGAGTTCGATTCTCAGTGAAAGCACCAAAAATGTTAACGCTAAAATTTGAACGCTAACACCCCGGTGTATGAGTTATAGTTGTGAAAGCACCACCCGATAATTCGGGAACAGATTACAAGCAGATAATAGCGGAAAAGCAGTAAACAACAACAATTTTATAGTGGTTCGGATTAAGGGTATAGCCTACGTCCACTTTAAGTACTTTTATTGATGATCTCGTTACAAGCTGATACAATTCTTTCCAAGTACAATACACTTTGAATTACAAGTCACATAGAGCAAGTAGCCTAAACTTCAATGGAGATTAGAGTCTTCAAATCCATGTTGGATATGTGTGATCTTTTCTCGAAGTTGTTTGTAGCGTTCTTCGTGTCTTGAGAGCTTTAAGTGTTGGATTGGTTTGGAATGCAGCGGAGTAACGGCGCTTGAAGAGAATGAGCCCAAAAGTCCCTTGAATGCTGGATGTGGCCATGTATTTATAGGCAAATTTCTAGGCTGGAATTGTTAAGTCATGAGTCGTGACCGACTCAAGATGAGTCGTAAGTCGTGACCGACTCAGGATGAGTCGTAAGTCGTGGGCGACTCAACTGGTTGAGCCCAGACTTCGTATCGGAGCGTCTCCGGTCCTCTGTATATAGCACAAGTCCTAACTCGTCTGCGAGTTAAAAGGTCGTGGTCCAAAATGAGGCGGCATTGGATTTCTACTTAGTAGCTTTAAGTCATGGACGACTCAAGCTAGGTCGTGAGTCGTGGCCTAACCGGTTAGCTTGCTTACCGCGTCGTGTACGAGTCAATGGGCCACGATGTAAAATGAAGCGGTGCCGAATTCTTTTGCTTAGGTCGTGAACGACCTACCATAGGTCGTAGGTCGGTCCTTTGTTGTTTTGGGATTTTAGTCAGTTAGGTCATTTGACACCTTAGGTCGTTGAGTCGTTAGAGAACTTGAGTCGGTCTATCCCATACACCGTTAATCCCTTGAGTCGCTCCACTCCTCTAAGTCGCCTTAAGCTTCAACTCGTTAGCTTGTTGAGTCGGTAGCTTGTTGAGTCGGTTGCTTGTTGAGTAGTGGATCCCTTCTGAACCGTTAAGAACCTTAAGTCGTGAGTCGGTCCAGACCTTGACTCGTTGCCTAAACGGAGTTAACATACGGCTGGGAGAATCATGCGCCGTGAGGCAGGAAATAAACGCCGTGCAAGGAGAAGGAACCTCCAAGGAACTGTCTGGAATAGACAAAGGAAAACGAAAGCAGGATGACAGATACGATGGTCTTGACAAATGGAAGAAATTCTGAGAACCCAGATTCAAACAATACGCTGAATTGACGGCAAACCTGGAGCGGATTTACACGGGGACTCGAGGGCAGCTCCTCTATCGGAAACCACCCAGGAGGGATCCTACTGAACGGGAATGTCAGAGCGGGAAGTACTGCCTATTCCATGACTGGAAGGACACTCCACGGATCTGCCACCTGAGGGATGTGGTGGAGGAACATGTTAGAAGTGGAAGGTTGCCACAGTACGTAAGGAATCGACAAGAGCAATGGAACACGAGCAACTACCGCTTGGATCAACCAGGAACGACCTTGGAAGGAGGTCACGACTCGTCATCAATTGATCATAATGGCATGGTCCAAGTTCAGGACTTGAACTTTGGTTGATTACATAAAATTCTTAGATTTTGATTTCATTATAAAACAGCTATTCCACTTACGCATGTAAGGGAACCAGAGAGATCCCCAGGCATGCTCTAAGACGATAACAAACCGCTCTACCCAGAGTGGCTGTATCTAGATTTTTCCTTTGTTTATGATTGAACTTTTGGAATTTTTAAATGAACTTGAATTTTATAAAATAAACCTTTGACCGAAGAGTTACAGGATGAATATTGGAAGTCAATTTGAAATTAATCGCTTTATGACCCTACCCGGAGGGACGGAGTCCGAAGTGCAAGAAGTGAATTGCTTCGCCGGAGAGTGACAGGAACAACTCACTTAACGTCATTGCCCATTCACCGGAAAGTGATTGGATCAGGGTTCGATAAGATCCCGAAGTGGCCGCAATTGGCCTAAGATTTAGGCCATAACATCGCTTAATGTTCAGGGACACTGATCCCGAGTGCATGGGGTGTTGCCACTTCGTCGGAGAGCGACAGGATCGGCTCACTCGACGTTGTTTCCCCTTCACCGGAGAGTGACAGGATGGGATCCAGCAAGAGCCCGGAGAGGCTATGATTGGTCTAGGATGATCAAGACATCGCTGAATACCCTCGTTGGGGCCAGAGTACAAGAGATAGAAAGCAGCACCGAAGCGCAATAGGATCTTTCTATTCGATCGTTAAGTTTGAAATGGACTTAGCAAGGGTCCAAAGTGGCCGTCAATGGTCTAAAGGGGCCATATCATTGGATTACTGATTTCCACAAGTTGAAATGGATACTAATTCAGCTTTGAACAGCCACGAACCTGATTAAGAATAATATAGGTATGGATAAAACATGGACTTTGGACATTGGGTTTGTGACTATTCAAAACACACCTTTCGATAGTAAGGCACGTTTTGGTGGGCAAATGTTAACCCGCCTTTCGGCAAGCCATAGACAGGCGGATTCAACTAAGTCGACTTCATGATTATCGAGGCTGGAATATGATGGATTCGGTTCAACAGCATGAAGTTCACTTGGATATATCGTTCGGTCGAGAAGTGGAAAAGTTACACGGCTCGGTCTGGATACTCTGGGTCACTCGGCATTGAGGTGAGAACAGGGTGGTTCGGCATTGGTGGGATGGTTCGGTGTTGGAGGTGGCTCAGTATGGTTTGGGATGGCAAGGTGATGTGGGTCGGCATCGAACCTCACTCGGTATTGGACATCGCTAGGCATCGGACCTCTTTCGGCATTGGACATCACTCAAGCATCGGACCTCGTTTGACATTAGACATCTCTTGGCATCGGACCTCGCTCGACATTGGACATCGCTCGACATCGGACCTCGCTTGGCATTGGAAAACGCTTGGCATCGGACCTCGCTTGGCATTAGACATCACACTGCATCGGACCTCATTCGACATTTGTGGTTCGGCCTGGGAGTCACGGGTCAATCAGCCTTCGTGGATCGGTCGTTTGGGTTCGGTTGGCTGGTTGGAACTTGAGAATAAGGACGTGGGTTCGACATTGAGTTACATCGAGACAAACATGAGGTTACATCGAGTCTCTCCCGGGATGAAACTGGGTCAGCTTGCTTAGAATTTAGGTTCGGTCGCAATGGTGACTCTAGTTCGGCAATGGCCTTGGTGGGCCTAGAATATTGAAGAGGCCCAATTACCTAGATTTGCCTATAAATAAAGCATGTGAGGGTTCGAAAAAGGGGATCTTCTTTTTGCTCTTTGACCATCCCTTCTCTAAGGCTAAGGCACTCAATCATTGTTAAACTTTGTATTGTAATTGTAATCGATTATTAAAGCAATAAAAAGGAAATTCTCGGAGTGGACGTATGCTGGAGTTAGCCGAACCACTATAAAATCTGTTGTTCTTTGCTGCTTTCATTTGAATTCTTGTTGTTCTTAGTATTAATATCCTCCACGTATATTCTATCTGTGATTATGGCTGGTATTTGGTGCTTTCACTTGGATTTGGGTGTTAGTGACCGATTTCGGTGGTTAACAATATATATAGATAGATTTAACCGCAAACTATTTTACATTAACATACATACATGCTCACATAGTTGTATATATTTTATCATATCTACATATATTTATCTCATCCAAAGTTAGGGGTTTTATTATCATAAAGATTTTATATATACTTATATCTCTTTTGTTATCATATTCATGTATGTTCATATACATTTTTTTTTTGAAAAAGCAAGAGCAGCAGCTCATTTATTAAATAATGTTACATTACAAAATTACAACTCACACAGCACCAATACATGACAAACAAGCTCAACACATTACAGGAAAATACAAGAATCACTACTGAAGTGAGCATAATACAACCAGAACAAAACAGATCAATCCAAGTACATGTAGACAGCTTGTATCAGAAGAAAAATGCCATTCATGTAAATAGCAATAAAATCCATGCTGCACAATAATCAATTGCTATCTGAGCATTCATTGAAGTATGATCAAACAAAGTCAGACCTTAAATCCTTCAAGATGCAGCAATGAATCATTGAGTAGAGTTGAGAAGCATTCTTTACTCCAATACCAAAAACCCTATTATTCCTCTCAGTCCACACAGCATGAATCAATCTTTTAAGAAGCTTAAGCAAAAGTCTAGTTGAATGAGTTTTCCATCTAGTTGCCTTGAATACATTGAACCATTCAATTGAACTAACATTTGATGGTTTGTAAAAACCACCATTAGATAAAAGCTTATACCAAATTTGATAGACAAATGGACACTCAAAGAATAGATGAGTATTAGTTTCTGATTCTGAATTACAGAGTACACATAAATCATCTGAGATAATACCCAATCTACAGAGCTTATCCTTTGTATTGAGAGCATTAGCCATTACCTTCCACAATAATAAGTTTTGCTTTGCTGAACAACCATTATTCCATATTCTTGTGTACCATGGAAAGACAGTATCACCTTTACAAAATAGTTGATATACAAGCTTAATAGAGTGACAAAGCTGCTTAGTGGATCAGATTAAGGCATTATCACTGTTAGTAAGTTAATAATTGATAATAGTATTCCACAGGCTTCTTAATTGAAATGAGCTAGAATATGGTAAAATAATAGCACCATCATGTATATATTCATCAACCATTGCATCCTCAGAAATTCCAGAGCTTCTTCTTAAATTGTAGTCCACTATAGAACTTAAAATCAAACCTGGCCTAGCCCATGGTGAATTCCAAAATGATAAGCCTTTAATCACTGCATAATTACATTGAATATAAGGTAAAAAGGTTTCCCTAAGCTTGAGTATATTCCTCCAACTCCAACTACAGTTTTGAGGTATTCTCATAATCCAGAAATTCTTCTTACCAATGAGATTTTGATTTACCTACTGTGACCATAGATTATTATCAGGTCTAAAGATTTTATTGAAGTAAACAGAGATAGCTGCCTTATTCCAAAGAAGAAAATTTGTAATACCAAGTCCACCATACTTTTTAGGCTCAAACAATTTATTGAAAGAAATGGGTATAAGCTTCCTTGAGAAAGGATCACCATGCCAAAGAAATTTATTAAGAGCACTTTTAACCATATTGATGAGTTTAATTGGAAGAATGTAATTTCTAGACCAGTATGTAGTCATAGCCATAGCAATATATTGAATAATTGTAAGCCTACCAGCCTGTGATAATTTATTGCATGGCCATATCCTCAACCTTTCAATTATTTTTTCAAAAAGAGGCAAGCAATTATCACTAGTTATTCTAGAAATTATAAGAGGTAGACCTAAGTAAAATGAATTGGAAGGCAATTCCTGAAGACCAGAGCAGTTAATAATATCAATCTTCCTAGAGAGAGGCAAACCACCAACAAAAATATTGGATTTAGATAGATTAATTTGAAGTCCAGTGATAGAATAAAAAAACTGCAAGGAAGACAAAATATTCTCGATATTTCTGTGAGTAGGCTTTGAAAAAATAATGAGGTCATCAGCAAAAAGAAGGTGTGTAATTATAGGATGTTTGCATTTAGGATGTAAATCAAAAGCTTTCTTTAAAACTAGATCCTTTAAAATAGAATTAAGTAATTCCATGACAATTATGAAAAGGTAGGCAGAAATAGGATCACCTTGCCTAACACCTTGTGTACTTCTAAAATATCCATGTAGACCACCTTCTCTCGAAATTGAATACATCGGTGAAGAAATACAAGTGAAAATCCAAGCTAAGAAAGGTTTAGGAAAATTCATTCTAGACATTATGGCTAAAATGGAGCTCCATGCTGTAGAATCAAAAGCTTTCTTTATATCCAATTTTATCATGCATCTAGGAGATATATTTTCCTTTCATATCCAAATAATAATTCCTGTGTTAAAAGGATGTTATCACTAATGGATCTACCCCTGATATAAGCAGCCTGGTTATTAGAGATGATGAATGGTAAGACTGACTGCAGCCTATTAGCCAACACTTTTGAAATGATTTTATAGATAATATTACAACATGATATAGGTCTAAAATCAGCAACTGAAGTAGGGTTATCAATCTTTGGAATTAAGGCAATGGAAGTGGCAGAGAGACCAGAAGGTAATTTATTGTTGAGAAAAAAGAATTGTAAAGCTTTAACAATATCATCACCAATGATATTCCAACTATGTTGCATAAAATGAGCATTAAATCCATATGGACCTCCACAGCTATTAGGACCTAAACTAAACACTGCAGATCTAATCTCCTCATCAGTAATAGCATAAATCAAAGAAGCAGATTGAGAGGAAGATAAAACTGGAAGATTTATGTTAAAAAGAGGCTTAACATCAGGAATAAAAGAATTGGGAGGATCTAGAATGGAAGAGAAATATTGCACAAAAGCATGATTTATACCATCAGAGGACCTGATCACATTACCATTCATATTTTTAATCTGAGATATACATTCTCTTGCTCTCTTTGCATTTACAAAATTGTGAAAATACTTTGTATTTCTATCAGCCTCCTTCTCAAATTTCAAATGAAGTTTCTGTTTAATGGATGACAATTCCCTATCAATAACATGTTCTAGGTTCTTCCTTAAATCTAATTCAGTATGTTGTAATATTGCATCATTTGGTTTAGCACTCAATTCTTCCTGAATTTTAATGAGTTCATTCCTAATGTGAAAAGAAAGCTTTGAATCTTTACCAAAATTAGCTGCAGACCATATCCTTAATTGAAATCTGAGAGCCTTCATCTTGAGTAAAACATTAGCCAATGGGTTCCTGCCAAATTGCATCCTCCAAACCTGTTTAAGAATATTAGAATAATCCACATGCTTAGTCCAAAAATTAGCTCCATGTTGTAATATTGCATCATATACATTATTTTATATTAACATATATATATATATATATACCTATTTACTATTTTTATGTAACATATGTACATATACATTTACTTATGTTACTATATATATTCACATACCTTTAAATACACACATGTTTTACATATATAGATGTATATATATACATTCCCATATGCACTATATTTCATAAACATATACCCATATATATTGATATATATATATATATATATATATTTAAGTTTGAAATTTTCCATTTTGGAGTTTATATATTCATGTGTGTGTGTATTTATTTTAATATACTATATTTTTATAACCATATATATCTAGACTTATATATATAAACATCATAAAGCTTATATATATACTTATATGGATATTTTATCTTAAATTTAATTGATGGTGTCTGCACATGTATTTTGAGTAAAATTTATCATATTCAAAAATTTTATTTTACAGTTGAATATAGTTATAATCTGTATATAGATTCAGATATTTTCATTATCAGAAGATTTATCTATTCGACTAATAAAAGTTAATATTCCAATAATTAAAATCAGTTAATTGCCCAATAGCAGGTAACTGAAAATCTGGGTCGTTATAGATCTTCAACAATGTATGAACGAATTCTATTTCCGCTGCATTTATTTGATATTTTTAGCATTCGTAAGGACACGTGTTTATAACTATCCAAGCTGAATCTCGGTTAGACTCTGATATATGTTTTAATATATTTTCCACTGCAAAAATTTTATATTGAAATAATATATGTTATTCCATTCGAGTAAGATTATGTTCTTTCTTCTTTTTCTTTCTACCCTTGACAAACTATCTTTCCTGCACTGGGATTGTGGCACATGAATACCATGGACATATTAGTGTCAATTTTTAAAGGTCAGAAAGTTGGGTCATCACACAAAGCTGACAAATACCATAATAATTTTGTGACTGAATAATTGTATCACATTACGTAATTCTGTAATATCCAATTTTGTCACAAATATCCAATTCTGTCACATTCTGTAATTCTATCATTCATAACCAATCTTATAATGATAAAAATTCTGTAACATCCAATTATATTACAAATATCAAATAATTCTAAAAAAATAATACTAAAATCACAAAATAATGATATTCATAATAAACTGTCACTCAAATTTCTTACTTTACAATGTCGAACTTGGATGCAAAAAGAATCAAACTTGAAATTTTGAATGAAGACAAAGGCCTTAAACAAATTATTGAAGCAAAATCAATGTTTAAAACCATTGGCTTTATCCATTTTTTACCATCATCACCATGTTGAATCCAATGAGAAGCTCATGCATACAACTCCCTCACTTCGATCTCGCTCAGATCTCATCGATTTTTGCAATCGGGTTGGGTCTACGCAACAAGACAGGGAGGCTCAAGTGGAGATCGTCAAATCTGGTAACGAAGATTCGAGAAGGTTAGGTGCTATACCCGAGGGTAGGGATTTGGAAGTTGCAATCTGGATTGGGGAGTCAGAATTCAAATATCCGGAAATATTTTAAAAAAAAATCTTGTGGATCGAGAATTATATTTGGGATCGACCGATTTGGAAAGTGAAGTTAAATTAAGGTGTTTGAAAGGCTATGTATTTTTTGTTTGCCAAAATGCAAAGGTGTGAAGGAGAAGTTGTTTGTAGGAAAATAATTTACAACAAGGTCATGACGGCGGAAAATTTTGGATTGGAATAAAAAAATGGATTCGAGACAAAAAAAAACTAGATCGATGGAGCAAAAAGTTTCATATTGGTGCGAAAAAAGAACATGTATATGTCAAAGAAGATAGTTATCAATTTGCATATGGAAGTAATAATTAGTTTGCAATGTAATGTTTACATCTTTCGAATTTCAAAATTTTAATTACTAACTATAATTATCAATTACAATTATTAAATAATAAATAATAAATATTACTTCTTAATTATCAAAGATTGCTTATTAATCATTAATTATTAAAAATCAATTACTACATAGTAAATACTAAATACTAGTCTTAATTATTAATTCTTTATAGTTATGTAATAGTAATCATTAATTATTAATCATTAAATAATCAAACATTAACTATTACTAATTCATACTTAGTTATTATAAGTAATTACTTAATAATTAAAATTAATTAATTAATAACTATTAAAAATTATTTATACATAAGTAGCAATATTTTGCATGATACACAAGTTGCAATACTTACGAACTTAGTTGAACATACTGGTACTAGGACATGCACAAACTAAGATCAAATGTACTTATTAACAATTAAATATTAAATGCTAGATAATAAATATTATTTATTAACCATTAAAGACTATTTATTAATTACTAATTACTTAATATAAATTATTAAATTGTTATGGAAATTTAAGGATAGTAATGATAATCCTATTTGGAAAGAAATCATTACTAAATTAATATTATTATAATGATAGTGATAATTTACATCAAATTACTCCTATAGTTATTTGTAAATTATCAAATTTTTGGAAATCAATTTTAAAATGTCATGAAATTTTTAATCTAGGGACTAATACAACAGTTCATTCGGAAAATAGTACTTCTTTTTGGCATGACCGTTGTATTTCTATTGTCCCTCTTAGGATAGAATTTAAAGAGCTTTATGAAATTTGTAACTTTAAGAGTGCTTTAATTCTAGGTGTTTTTCTCCCAAAAATGATCCATCCTGAAATTTTAGTTTTAATAGAATTTTAGTTGGTACTACTCTTAGGCAACTCTTTGCTTTATGCTAGATTGAGTCTTTATAATATCGATAATGAAAATGATAATTTTAGTTGGAAATGGGATAACAGTAAGAAATATACTTCTAATTCTTTTAATAAATTTCTTAACTTCTGGGTATAGTTATAACTCTTTTAAATTAATTTGGAAAACAAATGCTCCTCCTAGATCTAAAATTCATATGCGGTTAATCATGCATGGAAAACTAAACATAACTTTTAAAAATAAAAAAATATGTAAATTGATAATAAAATTTATTTTTGTAATATGCATTTTGAAGATATTAAACATGAATATTATGATTACTTCATTCTGGATAATACTCTCAAAATCTTTAACTTTAGTCTTGCAACTAAAATTTCTGATTTTGATCGCTATTGGAATAATTCTAGATTTAAGTTTAAAATGGAAAATAGATTTTTACTTGACACTTTATTCATTATAATTTGTTGTGTATTTGGTTTGATAGAAACCGAAGAATTTTTAATAACAATAGTCGTTTTAAAAAATTGATTTTTATAATTTCTTCATTTTATTTTAATTGGGTCTCAAATCCGAAATATAAATTAGCTAAAAATAATCATTTCCAACCATATCTTAATAAGGTTAGTAATAATATTACGTTATCTGAGCATAAAAATAATATTTCCGACATTAATAATTGTAGTATTAACATTTTTTCAAACTTTAATGATGATTTCATTGTGTATCATAATATCCTTTTGATCGAAGGACCATGAGGATAAGTTTTGATTTGCTTTATTTTTAGTTTGTTTTTGTTCTAGTTAGATAGATCTTTAACTTATTTTGATAATGGATTCTTTTTAGTCTTCTTTTCTAATTTTTATTATATACTTTCCTACTATCTTAGCTTTTGTTTCTTTACTTTTGTTTTATTAATATATATATATATATATATATATATATATATATATATATATATGCATATGTATATGTATGTAAATTTCGTTTATATACATATATGTATATTATTCTTATATTCTTCTAGTTCATTTTATAGATACAGGTTTTGGCCAGATATGGTGTTAGATTCTATTTACAGGTTCACAGGATTGCTGTACGTAGTGAGGAGTTCTTCTCAGTTCTTTTACTGCTACATTATGGCGTTCTACTTTCTGGTGGATCCACTTTTTAGCGAGGTTCTCTCTCCAGTTCTATCGGGCCTACAGAATGGTGCTTTCCAGTCCAGATCTTTCACATTTCCATTTCTTCCAAGCCTATAGCGTGGCGTTTCCTTCTTAGACGAAGCTGGATTGTAGTATCTCTAGCACCGAGTTGCTCCATAGTTTCTGCTGGTACGTCTAACACCTCAATACCAAACGGTGGCCTTGCCGAAGCTCGATATTGGAGTGTAAGGGGCGGTGGCCTTGCTGAAGCTCATTCTAGGGGTACCTGAGTTATTTTCTTTGTATTTGTACTATGTTTAGCTACCTCCTAGGCATGTTGGCAGCACCTTGTCTCCTATGATATATACGTATTTACATGTGTGCTCTTCTCTATTTTAGAGGATCACACATTTTTCTCAAAAAGTAATTATTAATAATTACTACTCCCTGTTTGTTAGTTATTAATTACTATTTATTACTTCAAGATTATAATTAAATATTAATTATTTAATATTAATTATTCAATAATAATCATTTAATATAAATTATTGATTATATTTATTAATCATTAAACGTATTAATAAACATTAGCTACAATTTAAAAATTATTAACAATTAATTGTAATAGATTATTAAATATAAAAAATAATTATTGAATATAGATAATAATTAGTTATTATAAATACTAATAATCACTGCTTATAAATTATAAATAGTTACCTATCTAAGTTTTCGTTTATAAATTATTAAATATAAACTACAGTTTATAAAAAAATTAAGTAAGTATTAAATATTTGTTATTAATTATAAATTATTCGTTATTACAATATTTTAGGAAATACCAAATTTATTTAGAAAATGTAACATTATTTTATGAGTTAAACTGCTTTTTAAAATGTTGTAGCTAATTAATATTTAGTTGTAAAGAACAATGTTTTTACAATATTTTAAAACTGTTAATAAAATGAAACTATGACAATGTTTTCAAAAAATGTTGTATAAAAGTAGTTTTTTACATGTTTTTTGTTGAAAATATTGTAAAATGTCATTTTTTTACAATGTTTTCGGTAGAAACATTTTAAAAAGATGTATTTTACAATGGTATTTTAGGAAAATTGTAAAGGTGGTTTTTTACGACGTTTCAAATCAAAACCTTGTAAAACAAAAGTCGTAAAAAGCTGTTTTTGTTGTAGTGGAAGGGAGGAAACATCTAATAGATGTTTTTCTCTCCACGATAAAGGCATATCGATTTTTTGCTTTGATTTATATGTTGAACCCAGGGATGGAGAGGGGAATGGGGAGGAGGTATAGTATATGAGATGGTATGGTAAAGAAGGAAAGTAGATTTAAAGGCGTTGGCATAAGATGGAGGGAAAGAAAATGTTGGAAGATCATCGCTGTTGACACAAGGGCGGATCTAATGATTTGGATTGAAGCTCACATTGAAGGATGTGGCATAAAGCATAAATCATAGTAAAGGGGGTTGCCGATAAAGTGATGATGGGTTTGGTTACGGTAGTGGAGGAAATGTGTTAGTGGTGGATGAAAGGGTGCGGAGAAGGTCAAATGCTTGCCAATTATCAGAAATGAAAAAGAGATTGTCGCCATTTTTATAACATTTTTAGTTCTAATTAAATATTTACAGATGTATAATATATGTACATATATATAATGATATATGTAATGTTTCCTTGAATTATTTAAGACAATATGAGAATACATGTATGTGTAAATGAATTTTCGAAATTAATAAACTTAATCAAAAATTTTGATTAATTAATTAAAATACATATATATGTATAATAGTATAAAGGTTATAATATGTATATATTCATTATAATATGTTATAGTAGTATACTATAATAATTAATTAAATTAATTAAATAAGATTTAATTAATATAATGTTATACATAGAACATTATATAAGTTAAATAAAGTATAAAAGTTATATATTAATAAAACTTATATAACATGAATGTATAAGCTAAAGATGGAATGGTAAAAAAGGCAATTAGACTTAAGGAATAAATACATGCGTATACCATGATTTTTGATTTGTCTGACACTTAAATCACAAGGGTATTTGATAAAAATACACTATTCAATAAGTCGATATCACTTGATATGATATATTAAAGATATGAGTCTTTAATATAAAGTTGTCCTCTACCATTTATACATTAATAAATTACTGGTGTACTTTCTAGCTGTTGAGCTTTCCTCAAGATAGAGATGTTAAATGTAGTATTATTGATGTATAGACTACACGAGGTAAGGTACTTATACATAATTGTTGAACTTTCCTCAACATATGTAATAGTGTACTTAGGCCATTGCAAAATGGTGGGTAAAAATGAATATCTCTTTTTGCTTGTTGAGATTTCCTCAAGGTAAAAATAAGATTAGGATAAGGAACCGAGGGTTAAGATTCATATACGATACAACTGATAAGGAGTTATCCATTATATATGGGGGTATGATTTGTTGAGCTTCCGTCAGGGTCAGAATCCCAAGATATATAAATCGAACATCCACCAACGAAGCTGTGCAGTTAAAGCACTTAGCAGACCGATAGCGGTGGACGTGCAAAAGTTATAGTGGAGGTAAAGTGAGAATATAACGGAAAATAACAGAGGTGTAAAAAACTTCATTAGATATAAAACAAAACATTTAAAATTAATTTGTTCCAACTCTCACATCATTTTTGTAGCAAAATGAAATATTATTTATTACATAACATAACCGAAGAATATCACGATTTATACAGACTAGATTTTGTTACCACAATAGATTTCTAAATTACATTGATAACTTATGCGCCGAAATTAGGTTTTACCCTAACCTTGTTAATTTGGTTTAAAAGAGAACTAGTCAAATTAACATTTGTACATTAATTTTGCAAAAACGTGTGCTAAAAAGTCTTGATTTAACAGGCGCAGCTGTCACGGTCCGGGTTTTTGACATTCGAAAATCGACATCAATATGCCCATTGTATTACATGTCAAACAATTGAATTCCGAAAATACCAGATCGTTAGGGAAGAAGGAGGAAGAGGTAGAAGAAGAAGAAAAAACAAAAACACAGAATCTCACAATCGCAGCGGAACAATATATAATAGATAACAATAGATCTTTATACAAAAAGAACTATTACTGTTTTTATACATTACATCATCAGAGTACAATACAAATCAGTAGCACGGTACTGGATAGTTATAATAACTTGCCTCACAAAAGTTGTATATACATCATACCATACATAGCAGAATAAAAATCAAGTACGTGTGATACGCCTTCACCAACTTGATTTTGATAATTGGTTATTTAACTATCAAATAAAACAATCAATTCAACCAAAGTGCTTTTTCACTGAAAACATCAAGTCTTATTTAATTTATATTTTAAATAAATTAAATCACTTTATCCAAAATGTACACTTATCTTATTGAATTCAGTATATTTACCAATTATCATTTTCTTTCAAAATATTTAAATACCCTTTTAAATAATATGGAAAGTACCATAGCGGTATCAAACCATGAATTACAGTTCAATGATTATGGCTATATCCCAAGGAAATCCAAGTCTTAACTTTAGGCACTCACAGTCTTCGATTTACGCTATGCCCATATACCAATACTTCCTGAAACTTTATTTAATGATTTTCACAATATTGCTTACGGAATTTCTATAATAATTTTTCCAAGTTACTTTAGACGGAAACTACTTTAAAATAAAAGCTATTATATAAAATATTAAATATTGAATAATTGTCCCTTTTAAAATAATAATACTAATTTTTTTTGGCAAAGCCAACGGGGTTAACTGGTCCCCTACCAGTTTATTGCGACACAATAAAAAAAGATTCAAAACATGCTTTGAATCAGAAAAGAAACAAACTGGGATTAACAAAGTAGAATACAAAGAAAAGAAAAAAACAAAAGGAAGGACATTATCTCCAGCTATCTATCACAATGTCATGGAACAGGCACTCCTTCCTAATCAGTTGCATGCAAACGCGTTGCTTAATTTCAGACCAGAGAGAGCAAACAGTTCTTCTCTTGTTTTCAAAAACTATGTTGTTTCTCTCTTTCCAAATCACGTCCATATAAATTTTAATGCAAACAATTAACACACGGTAACCACTATTCTTCCACCTCGTTGCCTTCAGAATTATGTTCCAATCTATAGCTGAGAAAGGGGAAGCAACTGTTCTTTGAAGACTACACAGAAGCATAGCAACAAGAGCATGTAAACTTGGGCAATCGAAGTATAGATGGTCAACTGTTTCAACATGCTGCTCACAAAAGACACAATCAGGGGCACTACTAATACCATAACCAATTAAGACATCTCTGGTTAGGAGAGCACGACTAACAACCTTCCAAAACATTAAATTTTCTCTCGGAGGTGAGTCATTGCTCCAAAGAAAGGGAACCACTTAGTAGCAGGGTATTCAATGTCATTACTCAGGAGATTTGTTACCAGCTTAATACTGTGGGGATTATTACTCCAAGACACGATTGAAGTAAGATCAGTATTGAACCTAGTACACTGGATTGTATTCCACAGCTGCCTAATAACATGGCTACTATTGTAAGGTAGGTAGATTCTTCCATCAGTTAAGTACTCACTAACTTTAGCCTCGCGATGAACACCAGATTGGATAATCAATGCATGTTCTATAAATGCAGACAGAATCATACCAGAGCGTACCCAGGGTTCATCCTAAAAACTTGTACTAGTATTATGTTGCACGCGGTATTGAATCATGGGAAGGAACTCATCCCTGAGTTTGAGAATATTTCTCCATGTCCAACTATTGTCTTGAGCTATATCCATCATCCAGAACCTACCATGCTTAATATTATACGCCCATGTCCATTTGACCCAAAGACAGTCTTTCTTTGTTATAACATCATGGAAGTGTTTACTAAAAGCAGCTTTGTTCCAATTTTTCACATTAATAATTCCCAGACCACCCATCTTAAGAGAAGTTTCACATTTTGCAAAAGAGCATGGCAATAGTTTCTTATTGAACATGGTACCAGTCCAAAAAAATCTGATCATTGCAAAGCGAACGAGATGCAGAAGCTTGTTAGGTAGAATAACAGAGTGTATCCAATAAACCAAAGATGGGAAAACAACCGACTTAATTAGCACAAGCCTACCACTTTGTGACATTCGACGATTTTCCCAAGCATTCATAACACCAGTTATTTTGTTAAAAAGGGGAAGACAATCGGCTATGGTAATTCTTTTTGTTATAATGGGCAAGCCAAGGTACCTCATATCATCTTGCATACTTGTAAACCCACTATACTGGTACAGACAAGCTGCCTGAACATCAGAGATACCACCAAACAGCAAGGAAGATTTGGCCTTGTTGATGAATAACCCAGTCACAAGATGAAAGGTATTAAGAGCACTCAGAATTTCACCTAGAGAGGAAGTTTCAGGCTTAGTGAATATCATCACATCATCTGCAAACATAATGGAGGATATGTTGTGCATAGAACACTTAGGGTGGTACTTAATCAATCTCTGAGAATATTTGATGTTAAGAAGAACAGTGAGCACTTCCATGACTAAGAGAAAAATATATGAAGATATAGGGTCTCCCTGTCTTATGCCTTTTTGGCAACCAAAGTATCCAACTGGCCTACCATTCACAATGACATAGAATGATGGGGATGATATGCAAATGTATATCCATGAAACAAAAGTTTTGGGGAAGCCCATTGTTGCCATAATCCTAACAATTTAACATTTAACCAAAAATTAACTACTATAGCTGACTTAATTAATATTTACTTTAAAAAATTTAAAAAGAATATTTAAACGATAATTTTTTTCTAAAACATTCTTTTAAACACCTTTAAATTTTCTAATTAATACTTAAAAATCTTTCTCTGAAAATATACTTAACTTCTTAGAAAATACATTTCCTACTACAATATAGCTTGTCTAACCATTTATAAATCCCTCTTGATTTATCTCCAGTTTAATTTACATTCTCATCTCGTAAATTTCCTTTCTCACGTTAGTAAAAATTAAAAACAATTTATTTTTATAACGATTTACCCATTCCCTTATAAATTTCCATAGTGAATTTATAATTTCAAATTATCCACTGATAATTACCTCACTTTATTAATAAAACTTCGTTTATAAATTCGACAGTCTCATTTTCCTTTCTAATCACTTTTCACACACTTAATCAATTTTTAAATTGATTTTCTGAATTAAATTCCATTCCAAAAGTTATTTCTTGATTTACCCAAATTTATTCCCAAAACCACCTAATTTGAGATACACTTTTTTCTCTAATTTAAAATCTTATTTAAATCTGGAGCATCAATATCATATTTTATTTCAAATTTCCCCTTTTATTTTTTCCAAACCCTTTTAAATCGTAAATATAAAAATAAATTCATTTATACTTAAACAATATCGCTTAAGTCCTTAAAAAACTCTTGTACTCACATTTATTCAAATAGGATTTTAAAATCAAACCTTTTACCTTTTCCCAAATTCATTCTTTTAATTTATCCAACTTCACTATACATATTTTACTTAAAAATTCCCATTTTATTTTCCTTCAAAAATCCAATTTTTATATTTTTGATATTTTAAAATGCCGAAAATATTTCCAGCAATATCATAGCATCTAATAAATTTAATTTTCCAATATAACCTGTCACAGATAAATCAAATAAACCATATCACTGAATATGTAAATAATTTCAACATTTGAGGAATCCTATTGGATACCTCCAACCTATTTCCCTGCATCCACAAATGTTAATACAATATAAAAATATCAATCCTACTTCGAGAGGGATATCGTGGTATATAGGGTGATCCGCTATTATGCGGGGTGCATAGGGTCTCATTCCACTATAAAATGCGGGAATATCAATCACACCAATATATATATATATATATATATATAACACTATACATATTTAACATTCAACAAATAGTAATTTTATAAATCAACCAAACAACCAATAATTTAAATTCAATATTTTTAAATTATTTCAGCAACCCAATTGAGTGAGATTTACTCACCTTTTATTTTAACTTTGCACTCCGCTCCAACTCAACTCTTTCCATGATGTTTGAATCTCGTATGTAAATTCAAATAACATAAGTCAGTGATTAAAATTTCAAAAAATAAAATTACTAATTATTTAATTTTAAACAAATTAAATATCAATGGATTTTTTTGTTGATGAGGATTTAATTTAACTAAACATTAATTCAATATCATACTCAAACCCATACCAAATAAAACAGAGCTTGGCCATGTTGCTCCTTCTTCTCCCTCTCCTCTTAATCTTCATTGCCTGCACACGAAAACCCCTGCTCGACCCCAAGAAGCACTTGCCTTGAGCATGCACGAGTCTTCCAACTACCATTCTCAATTCTAAATCGACCTCGCTACAGATCATTGCCCTAGTTGATGCGCCATCCTGCTCCACATTGGCAGCCAACAAAGCCAACATCTCCCCTCTCCAACCATGTCGTAGCTACAATGACATTCGCCGTCTTCTTCGCAACTCCAACCGCACTTGTGACTTATTCCTCCCCTTGAAGGCCCATTCGCTCTCAACATCCACTCCAGGTTGTGATGGACTAGACCAAGCTCTCTCCTTGCATCCGCACAAACCCTTTATATATATATATGTATATATGTATGTATATATATGTATGTGTGTGTATATATATGAATTCGATTCGTATTCGTATCAGAGGAGAAGAGAGAATGGGAAGGAGTGGTTTCGAACTGGAAGGGAAAATACTGCGATTCGCTATCATTTGAATGGTGATTTGGTACATGTTCGGCCATGGTCAAATTTTAACTGGGAAGGGAAAGAAGAGAGGAAGGTCCGATGATTTTATGGTAGGGTATAGATTATATATTTTAAATTTTTTTTTATTTCTTCCCTTTTTTCTATTTTCATTTCTTTGATTTGAACAATGTGGTTGTGAGTTTTCGAAAATGAAATGGGGGAACAAGATAAGATGTTAATGTGCCTACATCAACTTGCTACAGCTATTTGAAAATGTGTTGACATGATTGTTTGACAACGAATATATATATTATTTTAAATTTTAAATCATCTCAAGACCGTAGCCTAAAAGCTCGACCTTTCATCGAAGCATGCTGCAAGGCGTTTATAATGTCATAGCCCTATTCCGTACGTAATGGAAAAGGTTTCGAGTCCTAACTCGATCATATGAAGAAGATAGCTTTTTGGATCCAATCATTATATTGAATTTCCGATATAAATTTCTGCGCATTTCTATCCCTTACGACCAAACGATAACTCCAAATACTACGAAATTCAAAATCCCATAATAATACACTATTACGGATCCATTGAAATTGGTTACGTCGAAATTTGGGACTGTGCCTCGGAAGGCTATTTTTAAATATCAATTTAAACGATATATTTTCAAAACTGAACAAATCACTTTAAATTAAATTTTGAAACTTTTATTATTTACATTATGAGCAATATAAATTTTGTAAGCCTTAAAAATATTTTTTTTTAACCAGCTTAAAACTCAAGATTTAATATTTTAATCAATTTCCATTTATTAAATTTAATAACCAAATTGTCCAAAAATTAGTTATATTTGAAATTCAACTTAAAAGTTGACTTTTAAATATTTAAAATCAATTAAATATTCCAGTTTCAAATATCCGAAATTTCGGATTGTTACATTCCTCCCCCTTACAAGAATTTCGTCCTTGAAATTTCTTGGTAAGAAGAATGGTCCAAATCCCGTTAACTATTTCCCAAAATCACACAGTCTCAAACAACATCCCAAAAATAATCATTTTATTAAAGACACACTATCACTCTTACTAACTTCCCAAACTCATCCATAAATCACAACTGATATTATTCCCTTAATAATTCCAATTATAATTTTAAATCTAAATTTTAAATTATCAAAATCTTCTCAAAATTTTACTAACTCCTTAAATTTCGAAAACTTTCGCCAGCATCTCCTTTGCACGACTAGCCCGGAACAACTACAAATTGCCTCTACGGCCACCAAATTTCAAAAGAAAACAAAAGCCAAGTGGCTAGATCAAAAATCAACCAAATTTCGTACGGTAATGTAAACACTTACCTTTTTGTTGGGCAATCAAATTTATCTTTTGAAATCGAAAACATCAATTTTTCCTTTTGCTTTTACATACCTGCATCTTACATTCCAATCATATCCAATCATTTAATTCCAAAATCATTTTATTTATTCCTTTTCGAATTTTCAATGTTTGCTTTAATTATGTCCGTACGATGTACATATACCATCCATATAAATATCAACTCTAATCGCTCAGTTGATCATACAATTTCACTTCCGAACTAGTATCATTCACACGACTCTCCAGTGCGAACTTAGATCTAGTTTCTTGATCAGAAATCGTCATTCTCCTTGTATAGCCATATACTACGATAGAGAACTCCAAAATCAATCAAAAATCCATAACCAGGGTTCGCCATCGAAAACCGAGTGAAAAATCCCAAATCGGATCTATATAACTATATCGAAATTCTATGCTTGAATTTGGATCAAACCATTATGTGAATAAGATAATATATATACAACCTACATATTAATTTCCACTTGATTATTAGCTATATCCTACCCTTTCTATTCACATTTATTTACATTTCCATTCAATTGTTCTCAATTATCCTTTTTACTCCACTTTTATTAAATCCTCATTCAAATATTAACTTAGCGTATTTCTAATACCAAATTCACGTAAGAATTTTACCCTCAATTTCTTAAATTTAGTATAAATATTTTATACAACTCCTTATATTGGTTTCCACTTCATCACTTGGTTTATATCCATTTTTACTCAACTTAAATTTTCAATTTCAATTTTAACTCAATCTATCTCCATACTTTAAATATTGAATTTTATCAACCACATCTCAATTCATATTAAATTCACTAGTTATTGTAGTTAGTTCCATCCACTAATTCATTTCCAATCAAATTCAATTTCAAATATGTTCAACTTACTGATTTAATTAATCAATTCATTTTCTAATTTAATTTCAGGTCTCAATAATTTTTTATTCCTAGAACTTTGTTCTTTTGGTCCAACTTAACTAATTCTTCAATTTCACTTTACTTAACATAATTTAAATTAAACATCACTCCAATTTTCAATTCTATTTTATTATAATTTAAATTAATTAATTCCTCCACTAATTTAATTCCAACTTAATAAATTTTATTCCAAAAAATCTTATTTCATTTAGTCTACTTAGGCTTAACTGCTCAAATTTCCTTTATTCAATTTAATCCAGGTTTAATCCCATTCCAATAATTAAATTCCCAATTTTTATAAGTTTTCAAACTTATTTATATTCCATAAACGTCTTTAAATAAAATCACAGATTCTAAACAATGTCTTAAACATTCAAAATCATTGAAATTGTATATACCAAAAATCAAATTATTCTTTTGCATTCCAAAATCGAACCGAATTTTTCAGACAAACACCAATTCAAACACTCAAGTAGCAATTCCTCTCTTGGAAACTTGAAAATGAACATCGATGATGTCGCGATTATCATCGAAATTATTTTCCAACGATCGAAGTGAGTTTAGTGCTTTTATTCCATTAAAACCATTTTTAAAAAAACATTTCAATTTAAAAATATTCTCCAAATAATATCACTATTATTTTCCCAAACCTTTGGAAAACAATCTTCAACACAACGGGATTTTAAGTTCCCGAATTTCCAAATTTTAAATCCTTTGTAAATCGTTTCTATAAAATATTCCTCTTGGATTTCCTTTCATACACGAAAATAATTTGGATAAAATTATCTCATTTACCCTATTTTAAAACAATACAATGTCTCTGTTCAAGTGTTTAGAGATCCCTATCAATAACGTTAATTACTCATGTTGACCAGAATCCACAATCCACTCAACAAACCAATCAACACAATATAAAACAATTTACATTTTCTAAAAAAATACGCGCTCATAGCTATTAATATACTCAAACTCATTCTAGGGTGCTACAGATCCTATCTCTAATGAGTAATTCCCACCAGAGCCAAGATTTTTGCTTAACCTTCATCTCAAATACCAAGTGTAACGATCCTAGTATTCAACCTTCGAAAATCAACATCAATAAGTCCAATGTATTACATGCCAAACAATCGAATGCCGGAAATACCAGATCGTTAAGGAAGAAGGAGAAAGAGGTAGAAGAAGAAGAAGAAATAACAACACAGAATCTCACAATCGCAGCGAAACAATATATAATAGATAACAATTGATCGTTATACAAAAAGAACTATTACCGTTTTTATACATTACATCATTAGAGTACAATACAAATCAATAGCACAGTACTGGACAGTTATAATAACTTGCCTCACAAAAGCTGAATATACAACGTACTATACACAGTGGAATAAAAATCAATTACGTGTGATACGCCTTCGCTACCCAGCTCATCTCCTGAGCTCCCTAGCATCCTATCATGTATATGTAATACTCGGTCTGACCCGACCATTATAATAAAATAACACCCGAGTCAGTCTGCAAAACTAGTGTGAGAAAACACACTCAATTTGAATTATTAAAGTTCAAAATCTTTTGAAAATCAAAGGTATCTCGTAAGACCACGCCATAAATAAACACGATGGGTTTTTACCTTACTGTAACAACCCAGTATTTTGCATCAATTGATAATCGTCGTTAGACGGTTAATGTTGATAGCCAATGGCTATTTGAACTTTTAAATCAAGTTGAAATTCTTTAGAAAATTAGGTAGTGGCCCATGTTTTTATGAGGCAGTGAAAATTTACAAAGGGCAAATAGTCGTTCCCTTTTATTTCTATTCGACCCGTCCCCTTTTATCATTTTCTCAACCCTGACAAAATAAATCGAACGAAAGAATAATGGCGGCTTCGTTCTCCTTCCTCTCCGTTCAAAAATCAGGGCTCATTCAAAATCGAAGGTGCCATCTTCAATTCGTTAGGTCGCGTTCGTCCCTCTCTGCGAAACTAGGGCATAGAAATCGAAGAAGATAGATGGCACTCGCTTGTTCGTTCTCGTCTCCGTTCGACCTTCAGTAATTAGGGCTTCGGCAATCGACTCTTCCTCGATTCGAACGGCTACTTCAAATTGGTCGAGTTCGTCTTCACTCCGTGACAAAGGTGAGTAATTTATATTACTCACTTCTAATTCGAAATTGGACGACTTCGTCTGCTTATTTGTTTTTGTTGTTTCGACTTCGACTTGATTTTATCGATGTTGATAATTTCTGGCTTGTTTGATTTGGTTCGAATTCCTGTTTACTTGGTTTACACGGTTTTAATTTTCCTTCGACACTGTCTTCTTTGCTCTCGACTTCACTTCACTGTGCATTGTTGGCTTCGGCTTGTGATGTTGTATATGTGGTGACTTTGGCTACTTCTTTGACATTGAACTGCACACTGCCATGTTTTATTGTGTTAGTCTTTACCGCATAGTATTTGTGGCTTTGACTCGGTTCGAATTTGTTGCCACCCTTTGAACTTGTTTCACTGATGCATTGAGCTCGTGTGGTCTTTGTTTATGTGCAGCCTGCATTTACAATTGCCTCTGACCTTTTAGGCACCCAGACCCCATTTCATTGTTGATGTGTATCACTGTATTGTGTGATATTGCATCACTAGTTGTTGCCTCTGTTCGTCCATTTGAATTCTGCTTGCTTCCCTATCATGCCTGGTTTGGGTTTTGATGTTACTACATGTTTATGCACTGTCTTCCTGTAGTTGTATTTGTTGTCAGTTGCTTAGACTCTTTTCACTTTGAGCTTTATACTGTGCACAATGTAGTGATGTGCTTGTATGTGGCCTTGTTAACATTGTCCACTTGTTCGATCATCTTGCTGTTCTATGGTCTTCTTTGTGGTTTAGGTTGTTGCACTTTTCATTTGGTTCACCACTGTTACTTTGAGTTATGTTGAAATGTTTATATACAGTTTGATTTGGTTTGACTGCTTTGAGTTATAGCCTCAGGCTCGTTTGTGATTTGGTGTGCACTGTGCTTCGAATATTTGGACTCAAGAGTGACCAGTGCATCTTGATGCAGCTTGGTTGCTTGTTGTTGACCTTCTGCAATCTTGTTGCAGTCTTGCCTTGTATTCACGAGGTGCCACCTCGAAGCCTGTACATTGCTAAGTTGTAATGATACCCATGCTTGCACTTGACTGGACATTAAATTTTATAGAATTAAATAGAGAAGTTGTTGTCCCTGTTTTCTGTTAGTCGATTTGAACTATGGTCGAGACTTAGTTGATCATTTTTGTTGTTGTTGCAGTTGTGTTGAGTCACTGACTTGACCTCTGCATTCCGTAAGTGACTTAGTTTTGTAGTTATGACTTGTTTCTCTGACATGTTCTTGTGTTTGTGCATGTCACTATTCAATTTTGATTGCACCTGAGTTTCATATTGATTTTGGAATTACACCTGTGTTGAATCCGGTATTTTGGGTTTGACCTGGTGCCCGTTTGAGTACATCATCACTGTAGTGGCAAGGCAGTGCACGCAAGCGTGAACTATAGACACACAATATTGTTTCATTGATATTCTTTTTGTGTTGATTTAATGATCTTTTGGTATTCCATATGCTGTAGCGGCGAGGCAGTGCACACGTGTGTATACTGCAGCCCTGCACGAATTGACATTTTAATTGATATTTTAATATTTTGTGTCGTATTATGATTTGGTTTAATTTGATGGTTTAGTTGATATCTAATTATTTGTTTGATAATTAGATTATGAGTTTCTAAATATTTATTCAATAATTAGATTTTGTTGTTAATTGCCGATTTGGCAATTTGGATGTTTTCCAAATTATATTCGTTGATATTCTTTTTACTTATCTTTGTTGATGATTTGAATCTGCTGATTGTTGTTTAACAATGTTACGTGTTATATTTATCGTTATCCGATTTCTTTATTTAAGGATCGGATAGACGAGATTTATTGTGACTGTCGTTTATCTGTTACTTAATTATTATTGCTTCTGCGCACTAATAACTGAGTTTGAATTAGACTGACGTGTGTATTATTTTCTTTTGAATTTAATACTCGGGTCAGACCCGAGTTATTTCAGGTTGTAGATATCTTGCTTTGGGTTGCTGTTTGAGCTATGAAGTCTTTTCATACTTTTTGGAGTAGTCGTTGTCTTAGTATAGGATGTTGTATATTCATGTATATTATTTACGATAATGTACTTGTATATGTAACTTCCAGTGTCGACAGTTGTAGTTGTATCATATGTATTGTATCACATGTATTGTAACTGACATCAGTTATTGTATATATGAGACTTTCCGTTTTATCTGTGTTCCGCATTTATATTATCTGTGTTATTATTATATTAACTGTCCTAAACTATTATGAACCATCGTAGTTCGTTTTATACTGGAATTGGGGTATGTCGATGGGAGTAAATAAATCGGAGATGAAAAATGAAAGAATATATATACCACTCCTATCGAGATAACCAATACTAGTGTAAGGCCTAACTACGGATGGCCGCTCCTCAACAGCCTTATTCTCCGTGCTAGTTGACAACATTACACCGTAGTGTTCTTGGCTAGCGTGGGTATATAGGTGGGGCGTCACAGCTTGGTATCAGAGCTTGGGGTTTATGGACATAATATAAAGCATAACTTAGATGGAACATGTGTTACAACTAGTTGTCGATGTTTTATCTCACATCTTTGTCTATGATCATCTTTGATTGTTAGGTATGAATTCCTAACGCTTATTCATGTGCATTTGATTTTGATTTCGTAAAAGTATTTTGGCTTCGGCCTCCGTTTGCTTTGCGAACTCAAGTCGGACTTTTGATGATGAGGATTTTGTTCTTGTGTTTTCGGCTTTGAATTGATTTAGCTGACGTTGATTTTGTTTGAATTTGGCCAATTAAAGCTATTTTGACCTCTGGACTTTGTTCCACTTTTGTGCTATGCTATGGGTGTCATTGTGTACCTGTTACACTGTGATGAAAAATAACTCGACCGGTTGCAAATTGAGTGATTTTGATTTTTCACTCATATCTAGTTCGAATCTCAGCGATTTTGAACTTGATATTTTGTGTTTTCCTCGGCTTGATTTCCATTCGACTTCGGTCACTTTATTTTTGTGAAGTTGTTAATTTCTTGATTTCCAAGACTCTGACTTTGTTTGCCGTTGAGTTCTTTGATGATGATGTTGATTCGTTTTGTACTCGACTATGGCCATTACTTGTTAACTTCGACATTGACTTGATTTTTACTTTTGTTGAAGTCATTTATGCATTTATGCTCGTTTTGCTTTGTTTTTCCAATTGTTAATCGATTCTTCTTTTCCGATTAGTTGTCATCACCTTTGTCGACTTTGATAACTTCTATTTCTGGAATTTTTGGGTATTCCTACTTTGATGGATTTGGAATCGAATTCTTTGGATTTTATCCACGTCTTCGAATGTGAAGTTTAGTGAATTGATTTGGTTTTCAAATTTAATCGATTCTTGATTATTTCCCCGATTTGTTGCTATCATCTATTAGCAACTTTGATGACATTTTCTTCGGGATTTTTGTGAACATACTTTTTGAAGGATTCGGTATCTATTTCTTTGGATTCTATTCACATCTTTGTATGTGAATTCTTGTGATTGATTGCTTCTACAATCATTTTTGTGATTTGTCACCTTAAAAATATAAAGGTTTCAATAGTAGTAGTAAATATCAAAAGTCTTTTATCAAAATGATTTCAACTCTATTTTCAATACCAAACTCTTTTCCTAAACTGTTTTCCAATCTATTAGTATATACAAACCTTTATTTCACTCGTATGAGAAATCTAATTAAACGGCTTAGCAAAACAAGTGGTATGAAACGCTTGCGTTTACTTCGTCGGTTAATTTTTGGACTTGTTCGATTGAACCACTTGTGACATTTTTCTAGTGAAGATCTACAGTTTGTTCGTAAATATTTAAGTTAAGCTAGTGGTTATGAGACATGAAGCTAAAATTTTATATTCATTAACTTAGTGTAATTGACACTTCTCGTTGATCATAACGATCATTTTTATGATTTAGATTAGCAATTGTGCGATGTCTCTTTATTTGCGAGGTTAGACTAGACACCATTTGTGTGATTCCACTCACACGTACCTTTTTTATTTTTGGTTAGTCTAGACCTCATCTGTGTGATTCCACTCACACATACTTTCTTTTTGTTTGCGAGGTTAGACTAGACACCATTTGTGTGATTTCACTCACACATACCTTTTTGATTTTTGGTTAGTCTAGACCTCATCTGTGTGATTCCACTCACACATACTTTCTTTTTGTTTGCGAGGTTAGGCTAGACACCATTTGTGTGATTCCACTCACACATACCTTTTTTCTTTTTGGTTAGCCTAGACACCATTTGTGTGATTCCACTCACACATACCTTTTTGTTTGCGAGGTTAGGCTAGACACCATTTGTGTGATTCCACTCACACATACCTTTTTGCTTTTTGATTAGCCTAGACCTCATCTGGGTGATTCCGACTCACCCATATGGGGTAGCTCCCCATGGTCTTCGGACCGTCATGTGATAGGCCTCTTTCCCTTTTTCTGTGATTTCTGAATTTCTTGTGTAGATTTCTAGAATTTGTGTTTTCTGGATTTCTTGTGATGATTTCTGGAATTTGTGCTTCACCAATTTTCGTGATTTCTATTGATAAGTTTTATGAATTTTTGTGCATTGGTGAATTCGTGTGTCATTGACTTGTTATGAATACATGTTTAGGGTATGATATCCCTTTCTATCTTTGAAAAGATTCTTGTGACATTTTTGATGAATGAAAATTCATTGGTATTTTATTTTGATGCCAATTATTTTGATGAGATTTTGAAGTATTAACTTCAGTAACCGTCAATCTTAAAATGGATTTTCAAGCGGTTATCCCGCGATGCTTATTTTGTTGTCTGTTTTTACGGTCTTTTGAGAAGTGCAATTTCCTTGTCGAGGTTGCTACTGATGTTGCTGTTTTAATCATGTGTTTTAAAAATTTATTTCAAAATAAAAAAATCGTTTCCAAAATTTTTACGGTTTACGTTTTCGAAAGAATGAGGAAGCGATTTAAACGTTTCAGCAAAATCGAGGACTATGACCCCTTTCTTTTGCCGGTTCGCTTAATTCCTGACTTGTTCGTTTGAGAATGTAAATTATTATTTTTATAAAATAAATGAAAATTGTTTTCAGAAGTTTTGCACTTTGCGCTTTCGAAAGAACGAGGAAGCGATTTGAACGTTTAAGAAAAATCGAGGACTATGACCCTTTCTTTTACTGATTCGCTTAATTCCGGACTTGTCCGTTTGAGAATGTGAAATGTTATTTTTAGAATACACAATTTTGCACTTTTAAGAAAACGATGAAGTGAATTAAACGATTTAGTAAAACTCGTGGTTATGGGACATGTGCGTTTGCTATTTCGGTTAATTCCGGACTCGTTAATTGAAATATTTGCGGTTTTTTATTATCGTTTTTGATAATCGGATATTTGTTGATTTTGATTATCATTTTTGATAATCAAAAATTTGTGGTTTTTGATTATCGTTTTTGATAATCGGATATTTGTTGATTTTGATTATCATTTTTGATAATCAAATATTTGTGGTTTCTGATTATCGTTTTTGATACTCGGATATTTGTTTGATTGTCATTTTTGATAATCAAATATTTGTGATTTCTGATTATCGTTTTTGATAATCGGATATTTGTTGATTTTGATTATCGTTTTTGATAATCGAATATTTGTGATAACTAAATATTTGTGATTTAAGATTTGATTATCAATTGTGATAATTAAATATTCGTTGATTTGTGATTTCTAATTATCGTTTTTGATAATCAGTTATTTGTTGTTTCTGATTATCGCTTCTGATAATTAGATATTTGAGATTTGATTATCATTTGTGATAACTAAATATTTGTGATTTGAGATTTGATTATCAATTGTGATAATTAAATATTCGTTGATTTGTGATTTCTGATTGTCGTTTTTGATAATCAGATATTTGTTGTTTCTGATTATCGCTTGTGATAATTAGATATTTGAAATTTAATTATCGTTTGTGATAATTAAATATTTATGATTTAAGATTTGATTATCGTTTTGATAATTGAATATTTGTTGATTTGAAATTTGATTACCGTTGTGGTAATTCCTGGTTATCGTTTTTGATAGTTAGATATTTGTGACTTGTGTTTTCTAATTATCTTTGTTGATAATTAGATTTGCTGATTTTGCTGTTTTCTAATTGTCGTATCGATAATTAGACATTGTTGTTTTGTGATTTCTGTGTTCTAATTATCTAACTGATAATTGAATATTGCTGATAATTGCATTTATTCAGTTTTGTTGTTTTCTGATTATCTACTTGATAGTTAGATTTTGTTGAGAATTTGTGAATTTCTTTTATGAAATTAAAAGGTTTCTTTGATGTTTGAATTCTCTACCTTTATTTTTCTAGCTTAACCAGTTTATGTTAGAAAAATAATTATTAGTGACGACCTTAATTATGAAAATTGCAGGGACGCAATTTCTTTAAGGAGTGGAGTTTGTAACAACCCAGTATTTTGCATCAATTGATTATCGTCGTTAGACGGCTAATGTCGATAGCCAATGGCTATTTGAACTTTTAAATCAAGTTGAATTTCTTTTGAAAATTAGGTAGTGGCCCATGTTTTTATGAGGCAGTGAAAATTTACAAAGGGAAAATAGCCGTTCCCTTTTATTTCTATTCGACCCGTCCCCTTTTATCATTTTCTCAACCCTAACAAAATAAATCGAACGAAATAATAATGGCGGCTTCGTTCTCCTTCCTCTCCATTCAAAAATCAGGGCTCATTCAAAATAGAAGCTGCCGTCTTCAATTCGTTAGGTCGCTTTCATCCCTCTCTGCGAAACTAGGGCACAGAAATCGAAGAAGATAGATGGTGCTCGCTTGTTCGTTCTCGTCTCTGTTCGACCTTCAGTAATTAGGGCTTCGCGACTCTTCCTCAATTCGAACAGCTACTTCAAATTGGACGAGTTCTTCTTCACTTCCGTGGCAAAGGTGAGTAATTTATATTACTCACTTCTAATTCGAAATTGGACGACTTCGACTGCTTATTTGTTTTTGTTGTTCCGATTTCGACTTGATTTTATCGATGTTGATGATTTCTGGCTTGCTTGATTTGGTTCGAATTCTTGTTTACTTGGTTTGCACGGTTTTAGTTTTCCTTCGACACTGTCTTCTTTGTTCTCGACTTCACTTCACTGTGCATTGTTGGCTTCGGCTTGTGATGTTTTATATGTGGTGACTTTGGCTACTTCTTTGACATTAAACTGCACACTGCCATGTTTTATTGTGTTAGTCTTTACTGCATAGTATTTGTGACTTTGACTCGGTTCGAATTTGTTGCCACCCCCTTTGAACTTGTTTCACTGATGCATTGAGCTCATGTGGTCTTTGTTTATGTGCAGCTTGCATTTAAAATTGCCTCTGACCTTTTAGGCACCCAGACCCCATTTCATTGTTGATGTGTATCACTGTATTGTGTGATATTGCATCACTAGTTGTTGCCTCTGTTCGCCCATTTGAATTCTGCTTGCTTCCCTATCATGCCTGGTTTGGGTTTTGATGTTACTACATGTTTATGCACTGTCTTCCTGTAGTTGTATTTGTTGTCAGTTGCTTAGAATCTGTTCACTTTGAGCTTTATACTGTGCACAATGTAGTGATGTGATTGTTTGTGGCCTTGTTAACATTGTCCACTTGTTCGATCATCTTGTTGTTCTATGTTCTTTTTTGTGGTTTAGGCTGTTGCACTTTTCATTTGGTTCACCACTGTTACTTTGATTCATGTTGAACTGTTTATATACAGTTTGATTTGGTTTGACTGCTTTGACTTATAGCCTCAGGCTCATTTGTGATTTGGTGTGCACTGTGCTTCGAGTATTTGTACTTAAGAGTGACCAGTGCATCTTGATGCAGCCTGGTTGCTTGTTGTTGACCTTCTCGTGACTGCAATCTTGTTGCATTCTTGCCTTGTATTCGCGAGGTGCCACCTCGAAGCCTGTACATTGCTAAGTTGTAATGATATCCATGCTTGCACTTGACTGGATATTAAATTTTATAGAATTAAACAGAGAAGTTTCTGTTCCTGTTTTCTGTTAGTCGATTTGAACTATGGTCGAGACTTAGTTGATCATTTTTGTTGTTGTTGCAGTTGTGTTGAGTCACTGACTTGACCTCTGCATTTCGTAAGTGACTTAGTTTTGTAGTTACGACTTGTTTCTCTGACATGTTCTTGTGTTTGTGCATGTCACTATTCAATTTCGATTGCACCTAAGTTTCATATTGATTTTGGAATTACACCTGTGTTGAATCCGGTATTTCGGGTTTGACCTTGTGCCTGTTTGAGTACATCATCACTGTAGTGGCAAGGCAGTGCACGCAAGCGTGAACTGCAGCCACACAGTATTGTTTTATTGATATTCTTTTTGTGTTGATTTAATGATCTTTTGGTGTTCCATATGCTGTAGCGGCGAGGCAGTGCACGCGTGCGTGTACTGCAGCCCTACACGAATTGACATTTTAATTGATATTTCAATATTTTGTGTCGTATTCTGATTTGGTTTAATTTGATGGTTTAGTTGATATCTAATTTTCTTTTTGATGATTAGATTATGAGTTTCTAATTATTTATTCAATAATTAGATTTTGTTGTTAATTGCTGATTTGGCAATTTGGATGTTTTCCAAATTATATTCGTTGATATTCTTTTTACTTATCTTTGTTGATGATTTGAATCTGCTGATTGTTGTTTAACAATGTTACGTGTTATATTTATCCTTATCCGATTTCTTTATTTAAGGATCGAATAGACGAGATTTATTGTGACTGTCGTCTATCTGTTACTTAATTATTATTGTTTCTGCGCACTAATAACTGAGTTTGAATTAGACTGACCCGTGTATTATTTTCTTTTGAATTTAATACTCGGGTCAGACCCGAGTTATTTCAGGTTGTAGATATCTTGCTTTGGTTTGCTGTTTGAGCTATGAAGTCTTTTCATACTTTTTGGAGTAGTCGTTGTCTTAGTATAGGATGTTGTATATTCATGTATATTATTTACGATAATGTACTTGTATATGTAACTTCCAGTGTCGACAGTTGTAGTTGTATCATATGTATTGTATCACATGTATTGTAACTAACATCAGTTAATGTATATATGAGACTTTCCGTTTTATCCGTGTTCCGCATTTATATTATCTGTGTTATTATTATATTAACTGTCCTAAACTATTATAAACCATCGTAGTTCGTTTTATACTGGAATTGGGGTATGTCGATGGGAGTAAATAAATCAGAGATGAAAAATGAAAGAATATATATACCACTCCTATCGAGATAACCAATACTAGTGTAAGGCCTAACTACGGATGGCCGCTCCTCAATAGCCTTATTCTCCGTGCTAGTTGACAACATTACACCGTAGTGTTCTTGGCTAGCGTGGGTATAGAGGTGGGGCGTCACACTTACGATAACCAAAACATTTCATATTAAAATCCTCTGATATTATAATTGTGTCTAAGTACAAATACTTACTCAAATAGCTGAAATTGTTATATTAATTAAATTCCATCAATACTAGGTTCTACAATCAAAACCGTAAAGGCATGTATTGGAGAATGGATTCCATCTGAATGATTAGGCACTGGGGTACCACCTATCACGGTACCTATCTGGAAACACCATATCGAGGATTACTCCGGGATCCCCTACAACACAAGACCAGACTATTCCTAATCTGAATAGACCGAATATATTATCACCCTGGGTGTTTCCTCCCTTTTCGAGCTCCTTTCACATGTAGTGATAATATCCGAGGTTATCTAGAAAGGTGATAGACATACCCTACTTGGGTGCTATCCACTTAGCCTTGCTCCATCCCCTCTAATTTTCAGCCATTCCCGGCTGATGAGGCTAGAGGCTACGATTACCTTTTTAGAAACAATCACTTAGAATGCTCATTGTCCTCCGATGATAATGTACTGACAGCATTCATCCATACAAGTCCGTTCTCGGTCCGAACGGAACCGAAGGCACTACTCCTACCACATCCATTTTGGAATCACCCTCAGGATTAGTAGCGATTAGTCCTTGCACCTCATTACTCCATCTTCGACTCCATGCTCTTGTCTTCATTACGAAAACGTACTCATTGAATCGAAGTGGGTTTTCGGATCACAAATGCGATCCTGGTCTCTTCGAAAATAACGTTCGATATTCTCGGTAAACTCAACCCCGGTTCTTTTGGAAATAAATAGGCGAAAATAAGATTGGAGGTCACCTTCTAACTTTTGGTGGACGTATTTTCTTATCAACGTCCTAGAAGAATGAAATGAGTTTATGTGTACAAAATAGCACCACGAACAGTAACTGTACCATATAATTCCCGTACTTCTTCTACATATTTCCAAAGTTATATTTGGGTCCAGATTTTGATAGTCGGTTATTTAACTATCAAATAAAATAATCAATTCAACCAAACACTTCTTTTCATTGAAAATATCAAGTCTCATTTAATTTAAATTTTAAATAAATTAAATCTCTTTATTCGAAATGTACACTTATCCTATCGAATTCAACATATTTACCAATTATCTTTTTTCTTTAAGAATTTAAAAACCCTTTAAATAATATGGAAAGTACCATAGCGGTATCAAACCATGAATCACAGTTCAATGGTTACGTCTCTATCCCAGAGAAGTCCAAGTTTTAACTGCAAGCACTCATTGCCTCCGATTTATGCCATGCGAACATTCCAATACTACCTGAAATTTATTTAATAACACTCAAAATAATGCTTACGAAATTTCTATAATATCCAAGTAAATTTAGAAAGAAATTACCTTAAAATAAATGCTATTATATAAAATATTGAATATTGAATAATTATCCCTTTTAAAATAATAATACCGATTTAACCTTTAACAAAAAATCAACTACTATAGCTAACTTAATTAATATTTATTTTAAAAAATTTAAAAAGAATATTTAAACAATAAATTTTTCCAAAACATTCTTTTAAACACCTTTAAATTTTCCAGTTAATACTTAAAAATCTTTCTTTGAAAATATACTTAACTTCTCAGAAAATGCATTTCCCACTTCAATATAGCCCGTCTAACCATTTACAAATCCCTCTAGATTTATCTCTAGTTTAATTTTGCATTCCCATCCCTTAAATTTCCTTTCTCACATTTCTAAAATAAACCATTATTTATTTTTAAATCGATTTACCCATTCCCTTATAAATTTCCACCGTAAATTTATAATTTCAAATTATCCATTGAAATTACCTCACTTTATTAATAAAACATCATTTATAAATTTGGTAGTCTCATTTTCCCTTCTAATCACCGTTTCACACACTTAATCAATTTTCAAATTGATTTGCTAAATTAAATTCCATTCTAATAGTTATTTCTTGATTTACCCAAATTTATTCCCAAAACCACCAAATTTCAGATTCACTTCTTTCTCTGATTTAAAATCTTATTTAAATCTAGAGCATCAATTTCATATTTTATTTCAAATTTCCCCTTTTATTTTTTTCCAAACCCTTTTAAATCCTAAATTTAAATATAAATCCTTTTATACTTAAACAATATCGCTTAAGTCCTTAAAAAACTCTTTTATTCACATTTATTCAAAAAAATCTCTTTTTTTTCCATTCTCGAAATTTATTAAATAGGATTTTAAAATCAAACCTTTTACCTTTTCCCAAATTCATTCTTTTAATTTATCCAACTTCAGTATAAATATTTTACCTAATAATTCCCTTTTTATTTTCCTTCAAAAATCCAATTTTTATTTTTTGATATTTTAAAATGCCGAAAATATATCCAGCAATATCATAGCATCCAATAAATTTAATTTTCCAACATAACCTATCACACATAAATCAAATAAACCATATCACTGATATGTAAATAAATTCAACATTTGAGGAATCCCGTTGGATCCCTCCAACCTGTTTCCTAGCATCTACAGATGTTAATACAATATAAAAATACCAATCCACTTCGAGGGGGATATCGTGGTATATAGGGTCATCCGCTATTATGTAGGGCACATAGGGTCTCATCCGCTATAAAATATGGAAACATCAATAACTCCAATATGTGTGTGTGTGTATGTGTGTGTGCATAACATATATATATTTAACATTTAGCAGATTGTAATTTTTTAAATCAACCAAACAAGTAATAATAATTTAAATTCAATATTTTTAAATTATTCCAACAACCCAATTAGGTGATTTTAACTTTGCATTCCGCTCCAACTCGACTCGTTCCATGATGTTTGGATCTTGTTTGTAAATTTCGAATAACATAAATTAGTGATTAAAATTTCAAAAAACAAAATTACTAATTATTTAATTTTAAACTAATTACTTATCAATGGAGTTTTTTTTGTTGATGAGGATTTCATTTAACTAAACATTAATTCAATATCACACTCAAACCCATACTAGAGAAAACAGAGCCCGGCCATGTTGCTCCTTCTTCTCCCTCTCTATTTAATCTCCACTACCTGCACACGAAAACCCCTACTCGGCCCCAAGAAGCACCGGCTTCGAGCGTGCACGAGTCTTCCAACTACCATTCTCAATTCTAAATCGATCTCACTACAAATCAATGCCCAAGATGACATGCCATCCTGCTCCACATCGGCAGCCAATAGAGCAAACATCTCCCCTCTCCAACCATGTCATAGCTACAACGACATTCCTCCTTCTTTGCAAACTCCAACTTCACTCACGACTTGTCCCTTCCCTCTAAGGCGCACTTGCTCTCAACATCCTCTCCAGGTTGTGACGGACCAGACCGAGCTCTCTCCTTGCGTCCGCATAAACCCTTTATATATATATATATATATATATATATATATATATATATATATATATATATATGGATTCGATTCGAATTCGTATCAGAGGTGAAGAGAGATTGGGGAGGAGCGGCTTCGAACTGGAAGGGGAAAAAACTGCGATTCTCTTTCATTTGAATGTTGATTTAGTATATGTTCGGCTATGGTCAAATTTTAACTGGGAAGGGAAAGAAGAGAGGAAGGCCCGATGACTTTATGGCAGGGTATATATTATATATTTTAAAAATGTTTTATTTCTTCCCTTTTTTCTATTTTCATTTCTTTGATTTGAACAATTCAGCTGTGAGTTTTCAAAAAGGAAATGTGGAAACAAGATAAGATGTTAACATGCCTACATCAACTTGCTACGGTGATTTGAAAAAGTATTAACATGATTTGTTTGACTGGTCAACAAATATATACATCTTATTTAAATTTTAAATCATCCCGAAACCGTAGCCTAAAATCTTGACCTCCCATCGAAGCATGCTGCTAGGCGTTTACAATGTTATACCCCTATTCCAAACGCAATGGAAAAGATTTTGCTTCCTAACTCGATTTTATGGAGAAGATAACTTTTTGGACGCAATCGTTATATTGAATTTCCAATATAAATTTCAGCGTGTTTCTATCCCGTATGACCAAACGAGAACTCTAAACACTTCGACATTTGAAATCCGATAATAATACACTATTATGGATCCAATGAAACTGGTTTCGTCTAAATCTGAGACTGTGCCTCAGAAGGCTATTTTTAAATATCAATTTAAACGATATATTTTCAAAACTAAGAAAACTTCAACCTAAAAACAGATTTCAAAACAAGGAAGAAAGGGTAGAAACCTGGAAGAAACAAGTTTCTCTGGGAAAAAAGAACGAAGGCAAGTAAATTTCTTTTTTAAAATTTGAGTGTTATGTTAGTAATCACTAATGAAACAAAGAATTTAAACAACTTTATTGATCAGCTGCAGGAATGAAATAAAGTCCAAGACAAATAAATTTCTATTTCCAAATGTAGAAAAGTTTCTTTGTTATATATAAAAGGATTCAAAACTGTAAGTAAAATTGAATTTGTTTGTTATTGTTGAAGTAAGTAAACAAATGAATATAACAGAAACTAAGCAAAATTTTCATTTAACAAACTTTGCAGATTTAACTTCAGGATTTAAAGAAAAGAAAAAAGAAGAAGTACAGGCTCAAAAACATTCTTCTCTGTTTGCAAATACCCATGTGAGCAACTTTCCCTTTAAAGCCTAATTCTGTTGATATATTGTGATGGTATGATGATTGTTTGTTTGTGTGATGGTTGAATATCTTAATGAATGCAACATGCCTGTATGAATATCACTGCATGTCTGCATATATAAAAATGTTTGTGCGTATATGACTGTATACATATGCCTCCGTTACATCAATTGAATCAGGTGCAATATATAGATAAAAAAATCATATCTTCTTACCCAATCCAATTCAGGTTATAATTCCTGAAAAGAAAATGCTTATGACAATGTAAAGTTGGGTTAAAAAATGATCCAAAGTAAAAACATATAGTAAATACTTTGAAAAATAGAAATGATAGGGATAATTTAATTCAAGTCAAAAATCAATAGTTTGGATTTCATGTTCTAACTGTACGAATTGATTTGTAATACGAAATCATGAATTTAGATGATCAATTCAGAATTTTTAGTTTATTATATTGTGGGAAATTTTTGGTTATAAAAGAAATGGGTTTCTGTCGATTGCCGATAATCGGCGCAAAGATGATCGTAGAGATCAAGGTTGAAGGAGGCTAAGGGTCTGGGTATCATCAGAAAAATAGGGGCGGAATTTTCTGGTGGCCGTGGTAGTGTATTGATGAAGAAGTAGGGTTTAGCAACCCAGTTTTGCCGATACGAGTTTTTGAGGTAATAGCATCGCCGGTGGTAGATCGAAGGTGATCGCGAGAGGGGGTATGGTCATTGGGGTTCGTGATGATGTTTTGGTCGAGGAGGCAGAATTTACGGCGCACAAGTTTGTCGTCGACAAGAATTTTTTTTATTTGGGTTTGGGTTTCCTATAACCATTATATACTCGATTTCGACTCGTTGCCATATGCGATCATCTGGGTGGTCGGAGTTGTTTAGAGGGTTGAAGTTGACGTGCCGGAGGTCTTGGAGACGGTCGACAACGATTCGATCAGGTGTACACGTGCATGTGCACGTTTAGTTCTAGGTTGATCAAGTTTGGGGAAAGAGAAGCTTGACTCGATGCTACACTCGTGATAGTGTGATGATAGCTCGAAGAGGGTATCGGGTTGGTGTGTATGTTGTCATAGTTTTTAAATTTTAAAAATAAAACAAAGTCTAAAATAAGTAGCAGAAGTTTCCTCGAAGTTGGGCTCGGGAACGATTAGAATTGGCTCGGGATTTTTAGTAAGCTGCTCGGGTTTATTAGGTTGAGCTTTCTGTTTTTTTTCCTGAACCAGTTTAAAAATAAAATACAAGTTTAAAGTTAAAATAAGAATTTAATGCAAGGTTTTAAAGGATCTTGTACTAGTTTTTTTTATCAAACAAAGAAATCCAAGATTTTAAAGTAGATAACACCAAGTTTTAAAAGTGTTTAAACGTTTAAAGTATTTGAATTATAATTAATTACTTAAGAGTAATTACTTAATTGAAAGTAATTAAGGATGTATAATTAATGATTTAAAACTTGATAAATCAAGTGTTTAAAAAGGTTAATTAATTTGAAAGAATATTTTGTTAATGTGATTAATCTATGGTTAATCAATTAATGTAATGGGTAATTAAAGGATAATTGAGTAATAATTTAAAAGTTAATTAAATTGTAATTGAAGGGTAATTAATTTGTAATCAATTATTAATTTATTTAAGGAATATTTAATTTATAAAAGTAATTTAGATTTAATTAATTAACAATTAAGGGTTAATTACTTAACGCAATTAATTTAAGATAAAAAAGGGTAATTCAGTAAAAGATAAATTTATTTATGAAAGTAAATTTAAGATAATTACCTTGTATAATTAAATAAAAGATAATTACTTTGTGTAATTAAATAAAAGCTAATTCCTTAGTGAAATTAATAAAGGATAATTAATTTAGGGTTAATTAATTAACTAAGATAATTAATTAAATAGTGAATTAAATAATTAAAGGTTAATTATTTAATAATTAAAAGTTGATGAATTATAATTAAAGGTTAACTAATTTATTATTTATGGATATTTAATACATGACAAGTAAAACAATTAATCAAAATGATTTGTAAATTATTATTATTAATTTACCCGGATTAGTAATTCATAAGTAATAAATCTGATTTGAATTAATCAGAAAATTATCTGATCTTATTTATGGATGTTTGGATTTTATTGGATGATTGAATTGTTTGATATCCCTGATATGTGATACTTTGTTTTGATTTGAGCTGTGTTGATGCAATTTATTATCTGTGATATATATATGTGTGTGTGTGTGTGTGTGTGTGTGTGATCTATGTATAAAAGATAAGCGTTATGCTTTATACCACCTATCAAATATAAGCGTTATGGTTTATACCGCTTACCAAATATATTGCTGTATTTGAATCTGTGCTAATTGATGATGTGGCACTTTTATTGTGCAAAACCCCCGGACCACACTTATACACACATAAATATGGATTGCACGTAGAAATGGGCTAAGTCACAGATTTTGAAATAGTTTTAAAGATTGAATTTTTGAATCTAAATTAGTTTTGGAAAGAATTAAAAGCTTTTGAAAATGAATTTCAAAAATAAAAGTTATTTTGAATAACTTGATTGAGTTTGAAATTTAGATAATTTGATTTAAATTTGAATTCAATATTTGAAATTTAATTCTATGGTTAGGAAACTATGGTTAAAAAGGTTATTGAACTTATAAATGTATTTATATGGGTTTTTAAAAACCATTTTAAAAGTGTTGTTTAGGAATTTGAATTTGACCCAAAGATTTTAACCTGTATAAATGAAATCGGATTTTTTCCGAAACGAAAACTGTTTGTTTTCAAATAATAAAAGCTTCCACATAAGAAATGAACGTCCAATTTGTGTTAAAAGGATTTCAAGTCTAAAATGAAAATAGTTTTCCAAGTTATGAATAAATCTTTGGTAACGATTTGAAAGCTATAAGTTAAATCTTTAATTTAAAGATTTAATTGAGTTAATCCAAATTGAAATGGAAATTTTTTTGAAATCTATGAATAGATCTTTGTGAAACTAGCTATACTTTGTGAAACGAATCTTTTTGTTAAAAGATTTGAAATGGTAATTTGTTTAACCATTTGAAGAAAAGCTTTGGATTTATAAGTTGTGACTTAACTGAAATCACATATCCATATGTTTTTAAATTTTGCGCTCATTATTCGATTTAGCTGGGAGAGGATATTGTGTCATATAACCCATTCCGAATAGTGATACGACGTTATGGATTGCATTTAAAGATTGGTGTTGAAGACCGGGTATCTTCGAGACCGATAGGATAACCTGTCGATTGACTCTGCACTGAGTTGCTCCGGTATAGACTTCTCCATAAGTGACGGGAAGTCCGATTGGAATGGTGGATGCCCGGATTTGCAAGGGCTTCTTCCTTTATTGGACGAAGTGCCTTCGGTTCTGTTCGAACCCGGGACAGACTTGTATGGTTGTACGTCTGACATTACACTTTGAGATATTAAACCGATCTCTATCAAGTACATTTCTGCTTGGTGGCGGAGAATTTGTTCTCTTAACTTAACACCCTTCTCTGAGACATACGAGCTTAGAGGTTATGTAGTTGATAGTTATCAGTGATATACTCCTAATTTGGTAGTATGGCATGCTGCATGCTGCTGTGTATCATTTGTTGATCAAAGCATGGCTTTTGTATAAAGCGTAGCTTTGTGGACGAGACTGCATCAGGACCTCACACCCCGGAAATGGTCGAAATAGGAAAGATGCGGCAAGGTTATGAGGCGCGCGCCCTTTTAGGGTTTGTCATTCCCTTTTGGAAAAGGGTGGTATCATGGTATGGAGCCCAGATACTTACTCATATGGATACTGCAGATCTATTACTTTGTGATTGCTTTGTGGTTGTTGGATTAGAGGTACCTCGGATAAAGGTCCCAAAGGATCGGGGGATGGCAAGCTCATGTAGTAGTTACCTAGTTACAGAGGTAACCCGGCCTTGTGTTGGCAGAGATCTGGTTAGGTACTCGGGACGTCCTGCCAGAGGCATACCCATATGGCAATAGGAAGTTCCTTAGCCTAACCATTTGTTGGAAATCCATTCTTCAATACGTGCCTTGTAAGGTTTTAGTTGTAGAACCTTCCATCTACTTATGGTGGCGTCCCACTGTTTAAATGGTAGCTATAGTAGACATACGATACTGGTTGTATGTTAGCTAGGATTTATATTATACTTTCGAAATGGTTTTTCTAAACCATGCACTAGTAATAATATCAAAGAAATTTTCTCGTATCAAGCATATTTGACTATCATAAAGAGAAATCTCCTCCAATTCTGCGTTTGCATTGTGTGTGTGGCGGGAGGCCTTATGTTAGTTTCATTTTCCAAAATGAATTGCGGATTTCAAATTTAAATTGTTTTTTGTTTAAAAACCAAATGTTTTGTTTGCTCATACCAGTCCCACGACTGACCTGGAGTTTATTGTTCCTTTCCTAAACTATGAGTGCCCACAATTTTCACACATGGGCAGTCTAGAGTTGGTATTTTCAGATAGTCAGGTTTAGTAGATTATCTAGAGCTAGTCCAGTCTTTGGATCAGGACTGCACTTGCTTATCTTTATGCATCGTTATTGGGAGTTCGAACTATTTCTGGATCGGTGCCTTGGAGATGGAGATTACCAATGCTAGAGTTCTTTCTTGAAGACCATCTTAGAGATATGGTTCCGCTGTTGATGTTATCTCTTCTTTCTGCTATTATTTTCTTGTATCATATCTCTGATGCATATTGATATCTATTGTATCATCTGTTTTATCTTATTGTATCAGATATTGTATCAAAGTTGTATATTGATATATATATATATATATATTCTTTTCCTTCTGCTGTGTTGTACTTAATGTGTTATAAGCTCCGGCACGAGTCGAATTTCAACGTTTGAATCTGCGGCATTCAGGTACAAGTGGAGTACGGATGTCGATTTTCGAATGTTGGAATTTAGATCGTGACAAGAAGGATTGAAAATTTTAATTTAAATAAATATAAAACAAAAGAAGGTCACCACTACACTTCAGACACGTCGGCAGCGTTGACCTCTTCCCCAAACCCTAGTGAATACGTTCTTGAAGCGAACGAAATTTTTGAACCGCCACGCGCTGATGAGCATCGCTGCTGCTAGGGCCACGCGCCACCTCCCTTGACGTCGCACACCATCCAAAGGGTCCCAACCTCCACGCCAGCCAGTGCATCGCTGATCGTCGCCCTGAAGCTGCAGCCGCCGCTCGAAAATTATGCCCCAAATCGAATTTTTGCCAATGATCTAGCCGTTATCTTGATGCACAAACCACTCCGATGAGTTACGCTCGGTCTCCTCTACGCCATGGTACTAACGATTTTCCAATCCATCGAACTTTTTATCGTCGCGTGATGAACGGCCACAAATTTTTCGGCAATTTCTGGACAAATAATGCATCGAACCAAAAAACGAATCACAGAATTAAGTTTTGCTTTTCGAGAGCTTTCCGACAATATAAAATATGATGGTATTTGAGGAGTTTGAAATTTTGGCTTTGAATTTGATTTTGAATTGCAATTGGATCTAGAATTTGATTGTCTGCCATTGAGGAGGAGAGACAGCTGAATTATACGTACAGAACAATGAACATAAGGAATAGGCTAGGGTTTATAACAGGGTATATATAGGCAAGCTGAAATTAGAATGGATGGATAAGATTGATATAAGCGTTGAATGATAAAATGGCCCGAAAAGCCCGTTCTGACTCCGGAATAAAATTGGGTCAACCCAGATATCAAAATAGATGTTTTAAAATATTTTAAAATCAATGGAACAGGTTTCAGGTCCAAATTCCATCATATGAAGAAGTTGTGCTAAAATCAAGTTATTTCAAACTGATTTCAATTGATTTCAATTTAATCGATTTCAAGGCGTTTCAAGCCCATATGATCAAACAACAACCCGATCGTTATAAAACATGAAATCCTACAATAATTCACCGTTACGGATCCGATGAAACTGGTTTTGTCGAAATCCGAGTCAGTGGCCAAAATGGGTATTTTCTAGTTAATTAAATAAATTAATATTAATTAATCAAATCAAAATTTTCATTTCAATCGTATAGTTTACACATTTTATCACTTTGGTTTATTTAGCCATTTATAACAATTTAAGAAAAAATTCCTGTCGATTCAATGTTAATTATTTCAATAATTACTACCTTTACTTTTAAATTTCAATAATTCAGAAACTACAAATTTTATTTTCAATAATTCCATTTAATTGACTTTTCATTCTATTGTTCAATCTATTATATCCAATGGATGAAATTTGTACTGGTTCGTATTATTGCATTAGTATTCTCAAAATTTCTCTTAATTTCCATTAACGTAGTAATTTAATATTAAATTTTACTTATTTGTAATAAATCCAATTATTTAACTTTAAATTCCAATAAATTAAATAAATCCTGACTCCCATTTTTTTAATTCAACTAGTTATCATATTATCATCTTAGGTACCATTTACATTGGTATATATCCTGATACATTAATATTTTCCCATTTTATCTTTATTTCAATTGCATAACATTTAATTTCAATCACTACAATAATTACACTTATTAAAAATTGGATTTCAATGAATTAATTTGTTTCAATTCAAATCTTTTTGTTGAGTTCATTACTACTCTATAAACTAGCAACCTTGTTTTTCGATTCATTACCTTAATATGTCCAATTTAACAACAATCCCTAAACATTGTATTACATTTCATATTAATATAACATTTATTGGCATTTATTAAAATTTATTTCCACTTCCATCAAAATAGGTAACTTAATCTGTTATCATTAACTCTCAAACACATTCTTACATGTTTAATCATTTCCAAACCAATGTTATAATTTCTTACTAACATTGATTATATTCAATTACCATTCAATATATATTAATTCATTATATCATTTTACACCCAAGTGCAACAATTTTCACTATTTCATTATTATTATGATTTCACTTCAATTGTCAATAATTAGTTTTAATAACCATTGCTACACTTCATTCTTAACATTTACTTCATTATAAATTGTAAAAAAAATATTTCTTTCTAAATTTAATTACAAAAATCTTATTAAATTAACCAATTTAATTATCGAAATTATGGGTCGTTACACTCTCCCCCACTCAAGACTTTTCGTCCCTGAAAAGGACAGGAAGGGAAAAGAGGAACTTATAAATCAACATATATTATTCAAAACATTATATTCATAACAATAAATTTACAAAATAGGATAATTTAAAAAAAATAGATTTATAAACAATTAAATCTTTTTATAAGTTATAAAGTTTGGAAAACATTTTTAAGAAATTTCTAAGTCTGAAATTTACGGAAAATTTTGGCAGAGTCTCCTTTGTACGGAGAGGCTCGGGAGAAAAATATAATATCAAATATAACTATATACAACATATAATTTTCAAAATAATATGTCCCAACATGGGAAAAAACAATATAATAGCGCTATAAACCATAATCCGAAAACGTACCTATTTGTCGACAATTTATGCTTATTTAATGAAACCAAAAGCGGTAGCAATTGTTTCCATAACCTGTATTTCACTTATATAATCCAAAAAGGCTAACAATTATATAAAATGAAATATTTAAAGTAGTTTTAACCATAAACAAACAAATCAATACAAGCATCAATCACTTACAACAAGCAAACAACCATTCATACCAAACAAAACAAATAGTTGTTCGGGTTCAAAGACTTTAAATTGTACATAATGGAAAATAAACTATTAAGTGCACCATTTACTCAACAGTCTTGGATGAAACTAAATAGATTATTCATACATCCAAACAATTTTAAAGTATCACTGCGCAAACAACTATAAACCAAATAAACAACAATTCCAAACAATGGATCAAGTTAATTTTTCAATTTTATTTCATAACCTTTGTTGTTTGATTTCCTTTTCATTCATATAATGGTTTATCCCTTTTTATTTACATTTATTTCTCACAGAATCTTATATTTCCATTCATTGTTCAGTGTTTATCTCACTTATTTGCACTTATACTTACAAAATTTTCGTTTCTAATTATTCATATCGAATTTTTTTTCTTTTTATTGCATTGAATTCATTCATTTCTCAGTTTCATTTATTTTCATTCATTTATTACTTAATTTCAATTATTCATTATTTATAGTACTTACCTTTATTTATTTAATTTGTAGCCTTTCAATAATACTTAAGTTTATAACAACTACAACATCCAATTCTTATTTATTAAAGAATTTCATTAAATACTTCCATTATTTCAAATTTTACTTGTAAAATTTCCCATTACATTTTCTTTTAACATTTTAACTTGTTAACAGTTGGTAAGTTATATGTATGTTAAAGAATACAATTGAAAATTATACAAGTTTATCTCATTTCTTTTTAAATCAATTAAATGTTCAATAATCATATCATTTGTTTTATAGATTACAATTTCAACTTTCTTTTTATTTCCATTTATACTTAGCATTAAATCTGTTATTATCTTTAGAGGTTTCAATTATTAATTAGTTACATTCCATTTTATTACAACAATTGAAACTATTAATTAACGAAAACTTAAGAACTAAATACTGGGCAAAATTTCAAATTGATGTATACACTTACTATTTATATATATATATACCCAATTATATTTAAAAACAATTTGAAATTTTCATTTGCTTATCGAAATAAGTCTGTAGTAAATTACTACAGTGGCCTTCTCACTTCAAAACTCGAAAATAAATGTCGATGATGCGTGCGCTCATCATCGAAATTATTTTCCAGCGATAGAGAGGGGAGTGCAGAACTTATTTCTTTCCAAAATTATCTTTAAAGCAATTCTTTCAAACCATATTGAAATATTTATATCAGAAAATACTTCTAAATAATATTATTATATTCCAAAATCCTTTGAAAGAGATTTTCAAAAATCCCGGAACTTAGGTCCTAAATTTCCAATTTCATTTATTTTATTTTCTTTTCAAATCTTATTTCCAAACTATGCTTATAGATTTCACTACCTAACAACCAATATATTACAACCAAATATATATATACATATATATGTCATATATAAAATTTTATTTTATATATATAGAAAATATAATAGGCAAAATTATTCCATTCACCTATATTTAAAACAAACATTGTGTCGGTTTGTCCTATTAAGTGTTTAGAAATCCCTATTGATGTCATAGCTTCCCATGCACCAAACAGAATTTGTAAATACAAAACGGAACAAATTAACACAATATTAAAACCTTTTTATAACACTAACAAATACGCTCTCTCAGATATATACGCTCAGCGACTCATCATAGTGTATTACTACCGTATTAACAAAGAGTCAGACCCCACAAAGCTAAGGTTTATCACTAAACCAAAGCTCCGATACCAGATGTAACATCCTGCCTTTTTATACGCTTTAAATCGACGATAAACCACACATGTCAGACCTAAACCATATAGAAGGGAGGATTGTTATGGGGTGAATAAGAAAAAGCAGAGAAAGAAAAAAAAAGAATCTTACAGCGTAACAATAAAATATAATAATCAAATATACAGTTCATGAAGCTGTTTTACAAAATATTCGATTATAGTTATACAACACATATCAGAGTTACGCATACCAGAGAACAATAGATAATGCAGCGGAACAGTATGAATGTAGTGGAACACTATAATGAATAATAATAATAAATCGTCATCGTCGTCCTCTAGAATACAGTCTTCCAAATCCTAAAATGCTCAGGCTGACCCGAGCGAATTGAAAAGACAAAACACTCGAGTCGGAACTAAAAGATCTTATGTAAGTTAAATCAATGGTAAAGAAATATAGGTATAAACGGTGTCGGAGATGTTTACGGGATTTGACATCTCCTATCTAGTGTCTAACATGAGTGCAGTAACTTAAGAGATGCTCGGGATTCACATCTCTTAAGGGTCCGTTAAACTATTTACTATGTAGTAATATTTCGCTATTATAATAATGTCTATAGTAAAATAAACTTACTTTTAAATAGCATTAAGGCTTTACATTTTCCACCTTAACACGTAATAGTTCCAGTAGTCCATCCAGTATCATGGTCCCTCCTGATCGGGAAGCCACCAGATGATACCACACGGGCTACGGGAGAAAACCAAACTCGTACAAGTCTCGCTATGGTAGGTGACAGGGCACAACTAGGCAATGCCAGGGTAGATATACCAATTACGCTTCCGGGCCGATGGTAACGCATAGCCGCAGCTACCGTCCACCTCAAGCCACACCCCAAATCAAAAAAAATCTAAAGTGGCCACCGAATCAATCCAAAAGTCAAAGTATAATATCAAAGGGATGTGTTCGATCAAAGGTGCTACCTCATTAGACCATCAGTCGCTCTTGTTTTAGCCACCTTAAGCCAACTCACGGGAGTTAGGTCCACGTATATACCTCAAAGGAATGCCGCCACCATCCTTGTGCCCACTCCGAGACCCACATTAGCAAAGAGTATTAATAAATAATACCGTCTGCTAATGCGGAGAATAGAGCTGGATAGGAGCGACCCTCTATAGCCTCGCTTTAACTATCTATTGAATACATCGACAATTGCCATATCAAGAGGACCGACATATCCAATAAATACTTAATACAAAACCATAAGTGGCTGAAGGATCTATCAGAAGGAAATATAACAACTCAAATGTAATGCGCATCATAGAACAGTAGATCATCATATACACACATACAGATACCTAACAGAGTATACGAAATGATACATGTCAAGTTGTATAGCAGACCACAATATACAGGCGAGTCAAAAGAATACATATCAGAGTTACAACCAAAAAGGACTACACAAAAAGATATAACAAAAAGGAGCTAGCGGAATAGTCCATGCGGAAGAAAAATAGGCTAAGTCCAAATGTACCTAACCTGAAACATCTCGGTCTGACCCGAGTATGAAAACACATGGGTCAGTCTAGCTAAACAAATCAGTTAGATAAACTGAGTAATAATGAATCTACAAGGTCATAAAATGCAACAGATATCTCAAAAAGAGATATCTCAATCATCTAACAATAGATGAATCATAACAAGCCTCGTATCATCGGCAACTCAAATAAACAATGGATATGAATATCCCAAATCAAGCCAAAAAGGCCAATAACAAATACCAATGAAGGTAACACAAGTTCCACAAGGTAACCGCTATATATCGTGTGGTTCAAAGGACCTACACCAAAAGACGATATGCTAGGGGATATAAATATCAGTGAAACAAGAGAAACGCACGTGCTCAGTACTGTATAAACAAGGTTCCATAAGCCCGAAGGCGCAAACCTGAAGGCAACAAACCTAAGGTACAAACCCGAAGGCAGCATACCCGAAGGCAGCATACCCGAAGAAAACAAACCCGAAGGCACAAACCCGAAGGCACAAACCCGAAGGCAGTATACCCGAAGGCAACAAACCCGAAGGCACAAACCCGAAGGCAACATACCCGAAGGCAACAAACCCCAAGGCACAAACCCGAAGGCAACATACCCGAATGCAACAAACCGTAGTGGTGAAGGTTCGAAGGCCCGGTACTGGACACCACTAACTGGCAATGTGTGTCACAAACTCCTCGGAAGGAACCCGAAAAATGTTAACGTGAGTCCCATACCACGCACCCGCACTAAACGGTTAACTGTCCGTTAGTCAATTTCACACTTAAAGCAGTACAAAGTTTAGCTCATCTCATCGGTAAACGAGACCCAAAGGTCAAAACGTTCAAACGAATAGATTAGGAATTAATTGAAAAGATGAACGCACGTGTTCATAGCATGTGTTTTATCAAATCATTTAGTTCTCCTCCCTCTTCGCTCGGAGTGCAAAATCGTGTATTTTATATAGAAACTATAAGTTAGAGAAACGAGTTTTTAATGCAATTTAAAATCACTTTATAAATCGCTTTTGTAATTTTATACTTGAAATAATATATATAATTATTCCAAACCAATTTACTTGAAAGACATTTCAAAACTCATTTATAAAACTTGTGTACGAAATCTAAAGAGAAGTCACCAAAGACAATAATAAATGATAACAATAAATCGGATAATCACAAATCAATAGAAATTGGAATCACGAGTAAAATAGGCTAAATAAGCAAAACAGACCGCATACAAGCAGGTCAGTCGACTGGCTTTCTGAGAACAGTCGACCGGCCAATTGCCTGGAAAACTCTTGGGTTCCAGGTCAGTCGACTGGACTCAGAGGGTCAGTCGACTAGTGCATGTTTTCCAAGTTTTCCAGCCTATACAAATGAACAGCAAACTCAACCAATTTGCGACCGGACGAGCAATGGGGCTAGGGGTTTATGCCAATCGACAACCCAGCCCAACAGGCTCTTCGATGCACCACAAAAAGCATGATCAAACATCAAAGTTATGATTTTTCAAGATTTGGCTTCAAACACCAAAAATTGAACTATTCACAAAACCAATCCAAATCAAAAGCAATTGCACATGAATAAGTGTTAGGAATTCATACCTAATAATCAAAGATAGTTATAGACATAGATGTGAGATAAAAATCTCACCTTTAACTCAAAAAGAAAGAAGAAGAAGCTATAGAGCAAGGCAAGGACAATCACTCTTCAATTCCAACCCAATGAGCTTAAATCTAAGCTTAAAATAGAACCATTTTCTAAGTTAGGTTTAGGAATTTCTGAAATTCAAGAGAGAAAGAGTTGGAGAAGAAGAAGAGGATGCTTACCAATAGCTTCTCTTGAATTATGGAGCAAGAATTTGAGTTTGCAAATGGAACTAGGGCTTAGGATTTCCTAATTCTTTCTCTCTTCCCCCATTATTGATGAAGCTAGAGTATTAGGAAATGTTATGGAGTAATGAAGAGGAGAGGGGGTTGGAGAAAAGGTCTTAGGTTGGGATATTGGGCTGAAACCCAACTCAAACCCAAAGTGGAAAAAGTAGAAAAATTTTACCAACTCCAAACATATCGAAGTTTATACTCGAAAAGATCGCAAACACCATTTTGGACTCAATGGAGGTGGTTTCGAGCCCCAATTTGACAGTTTGCAAAAAGTAACATTTTGGACATAAAATCCGATTAACAATGCTATATTTAAACAAAACATTTAAATATATAATCATAAAATAATGGGGTTGTTACAATCCTACTTCATTCTGGAATCTCCACCGTGTACACAGTTGTTAAAATGGTTGTCGGAGTTAGCAGAGAGTATGACAACTTTCGATCCCAGTCTCTTCGACCACCAAACATTATTATAACACCACGGTCATTTCAAAATAATTATACATCAAAACCAAAATATACTATCCATTTCAAAACCATATAAATACAATATCATTTCCTTTTCAAAAACCAAATAAATATGATATCGTTTTTATAAAAGCAAATCAATATAATATCATTTTTTTCGAATATATCCATTCCAAAATCATAACACTTTCAAAATTTTAATATTTCAAAACCAAACGTTTGAAATATAACCTTTCAAAACATAATACTTCGAATTTCATAGCTTCTAAACCATAACTTCCAAAACTTAAATGGTTTGGATATTCAAACAATATATAAAATAAAATAGTTTGAATTTAAAATTTCTTTATAAAGTAAAATAATTTCCTCGACTTCATAATTTTATTCACTTTAAATTAAATCTCAATTCATAATTTTAAACTCACTTCCAGTTTCAATAAACCATCTCAATTTCAATATATTTCAAACTTTGAGTATTAAACAATTTCAAACTAAGGTTGATAATTACGATTCAACAATTCAATGTTCTATTATTTAGTTTTGAAATATTTGCATAATAAATCCACTATCATTTAAATAAAACTCAAATTTCAAATAACTGAATATTTCCCTCAATTTATTTATATTTGAAATATTCGTTTAATTCATCTTAAACAAAAATCTAGTTATAAAAATCATACCTTTAAAATCTCAGTTTTATTAAATTTCAGATCAATTTCATATTTATCTTCCCACCTTATTCTCATTTAATTTATTATAAACTCCAGAAATATAATTTAAATAAATACTTAACCATATTATATCTTAATAAAATCAAACTTTATTATTAAACTTCTTTTATACTTTAAACCAATTTTATATATAGTTTAAAACCAAGGATTTAACTATATATAAAATAACATTCATAAAATATCCAAATTAATATCTCATAAAACCATATATTGATTCACAAAACCATAGAAAATCATTTCAAAATATTTTTATATATAGACCACGGTGTCTGTATAAAATTTTCTACCCTATGGTCAAGTGATACGGATATTTATCATTTCAATCCGTAATTTAAAATAAAAATACGGTTATTTATCATTTCAAACCGCAATCCTTAATGAAATAAAATGCATAATAACTTGCAGTTTATAATAATATAAAATACAACATCCATTCATCAAATATCAATCATCAACCATTTATCACAATCATCATCCGATTCGATCAATATATAATCAAAAAATAAATAACATGCATTTACTGGCAGTTTATATTCAGTAATAAATTAAATAACTATTTAACTGGCAGTTTATATGCAATAATAACTTTAATAACCATTTAATTCAATAAATTCAATTTAACTGAGATGATGAATAAAAATATGCCAAACAGTCATAAATAAATTTCTAATCTCATCAAAAATTAAGTTAACACACATAAGAATCTTTAGAAGTTGTGAGTGGGTTAAAACACTCACCTTTTGAATTTAAATTGAATTTAAATCCAATTTAAACCAAAATTTGAACAGTCTCGGAATTTGTCCAAATTGGCGTCAAAATGTCCAGAATTCCAATATGAACCTAGCGGAGAAAACCGAGCATGAAACGAACCTCGCATGTGAAAGTTACGCAAGTTTGGACGATTGAAATTTTTAATTTAAATAAATATAAAACAAAAGAAGGCCACCACTACACTTCAGACACGTCAGCAGCGTTGACCTCTTCCCCAAACCCTAGTGAATATGTTCCGGAATCGAACGAAATTTTTGAGCCGCCACGTGCTGTTGAGCGCCGCTGCCGCTAGGGCCACGCGCCCCCTTCCTTGACGTCGTGCACCATCCAAAGGGTCCCCAACCTCCACGCCAGCCAGCGCATCGCCGATCGACGCCCTAGAGCTGCAGCCGCCGCTCGAAAATTATGCCCTAAATCGATTTTTTTCCAACGATCTAGCCGTCATCTTGATGCACAAACCACTCCGATGAGTTACGCCCGGTCTCCTCTACGCCATGGTACCAACGATTTGCCAATCCATCGAACTTGATCGTCGCATGATGAACAGCCACAAATTGTTCAGCAATTTCTGGACAAGTAATGCATCGAACCGAAAAACGAATAATAGAATCGAGATGCGCTCTTCGAGAGTTTTTCGACGATATGAAATATGATAGTATTTGAGGAGTTTGAAAGTTTGGCTTTGAATTTGATTTTGAAATGCAATTGGATCTAGAATTTGATTGCCTGTCATTGAGGAGGAGAGACAGCTGAATTATACGTACAGAACAATGAACATAAGGAATAGGCTAGGGTTTATAGCAGGGTATATATTGGCAAGCTGAAATTAGAATGGATGGATAAGATTGAGATATGCGTTGAACGATAGAATGGCCCGAAAAGCCCGTTCTGACTCCGGAATGAAATTGGGTCAACCCATATATAAAAATAGATGTTTTAAAATATTTTAGAATCAATGGAACAGGTTTCAGGTCCAAATTCCATCGTATGAAGAAGTTATGCTAAAATCAAATTATATCAAATTGATTTCAATTTAATTGATTTCAAGGCGTTTCAAGCCCGTACAATCAAACGACATGCCCGATCATTATGAAACTTGAAATCCTACAATAATTCACCCTTGCGGATCTGATGAAACTGGTTTTGTCGAAATCCGAGCCAGTGGCCAAAATGGCTATTTGCTAGTTAATTAAATAAATTAATATTAATTAATCAAATCAAATTTTTCATTTCAATCATATAGTTTACACATTTTATCATCTTGGTTTATTTAGCCATTTATAACAATTTAAAAAAATTCATGTCGATTCAATGTTAAATATTTCAATAATTACTACCTTTTCTTTTAAATTTCAATAATTCATAAATTAAAAATTTTATTTTCAATAATTCCATTTAATTGACTTTTCATTCTATTGTTCAATCTGTTATTATCCAGTGGATGAAATTTACATTGGTTCATAGTTATTGCATAATATTCTCAAATTTCCTCTTAATTTCCATTAATGTAGTAATTTAAAATTAAATTCCAATTATTTGCAATAAATCCAATTATTTAACTTTAAATTCCAATAAATTAAATAAATCCTGACTCCTATTCTTTTAATTCAACTAATTATCATATTGTCATCTTAGGTACCACTTACATTGGTATATATCCTGATACATTAACATTTTCCCATTTTATCTTTATTTCAGTTGCATAACATTTAATTTCAACTGCTACAATAATTACACTTATTAAAAATTGGATTTCAATGGATTAATTTGTTTCAGTTCAAATCTTTTTATTGAGTTCATTACTACTCCATAAACTTAGTTACCTTGTTTTTCCATTCATTACCTTAATATGCCCAATTTAACAACAATTCCTAAACATTGTATTACATTTCACATTAATGTAACATTTATTGAGATTTATTAAAATTTATTTCCAATTCCATCAAAACACGTAACTTAATTTGTTATCATTAAATCTCAATCACATTCTTACAAGTTTAATCATTTCCAAACCAATGTTATAATTTCTTACTAATATTGATTATATTCAATTACCATTCAATATATATTAATTCATTAATTAAGTCAAAACTTACTTATTATCAATTTTATACCCAAGTGCAACAATTTTCATTATTTCATTATTATTGTGATTTCACTTTAATTGTCAATAATTAGTTTTAATAACCATTGCTACACTTCATTCTTAACATTTACTTAATTATAAATTATAAAAAATTTCATTTCTTTCTGTTTAATTACAAAAATCTAATTAAATTAACCAATTTAATTATCGAAATTATGGGTCGTTACATTATCGTAAGGTAAAAACATTTCCGTGTTTATGTGGACATGTCTTATGAGATACTTTTGTTTTGAAAGGAAAAGTTTTGGTAATTTAATAAATTCAGTTGAGTTTGTTTCTCACACTGGTTTACCAGACTGATCTAGTCATTCTTCCCTTTCAATGCTTGGGTCAGACTGAGTATATTTACAGGTTCAGATTTGGTGCTTTTGGAGCTTTGGTAGGAAATCTGGAAATCTTCATTTTCGTATTCACGTACCTATTTATTATCTACTGCATTTTGTTTTTTTATATTGTCAGCATTTGTGAGGACAGGTTATTATAACTGTCCAGGCTGATAAGTAGTGATTGATTGTTGAACTCTAATTGATGTATGTATACACAGTTTCTGTTTTGTAAAGATCATTGATATGATATTATATGTTATTCCACTGCGATGCGAGATTCTATATCGTTCTATTTGGTTCTCTCTTCTCTCTTTCTTCTCTTCTTCTCTCTTCTTTTCTTTCTCATGACTTTTCCGTCAGTCTGTGCTTTTTGGGCGGGACATGTATGGTTTATTATCGATTCAAAGGATATGGATTTGCGGGTTGTTACAGATGATTTCTTTGACTATTTTCCCATAATGTGTCGCCCCTTTCCGGAATTGGTCCTTTGAACCATTCGATATATATTTATGGTGATTACCCTTTGGAAATTTGAACTCTTGGGAGTTCTATTTTTGAGATTTGAGTTGCCTACGCTGGCGTTATTTGAGATTTGCCTTTTGGCATCATTATTGAGATTTTCCTATTGTCGTTATCACATGAGATTTTCCTTTTGGCATTTATTTGGGGTTATATTCTTTTATGTTAGAGAGTTATATTTGATTGCCTTGTTGCGCATTTGTGATTTCTTTGAGATTTCTTTGAGTTTGTCGATATGATGGGTATGAGATTTCTCCTTTATGGAATTATATTTTCTCTAAACCACTATTAATGACCGTGATATGTCGATGATATGAAGCTTGCTATATTTAGCATTGTATGGATTGTCTAATCCCTTTTGAGATTATATGCTTATGTAAGTGATATCACCTCATCACTCATAATAACCATACCATAATTATGCTCGTGATTATACTTATTATTGTTTCTTCTTGTTTAAGAAAAACATCGCCTTTATCCTATGCCTATGTTATCGTATTTTCCCTTTAACTGATTTGTTTAACAAGACCGACCTGTGTATTTTATACTCGGGTCAGACCGAGGTGTTTCAAGTTAGGTACCCTTATGGACTTAGCCTATTCTGCTTCCACATGGACTTATCTGCTTGCCCTTTTTGTTGTAGTCTTTTTGTGTCGCTACTCTGATATGTATATTGTTTTGACTGGTGTGTATATTATGGTCATCATACCACTTATGATGTATTATTTATATTATACTGGGATGTATCAGTATATATGTATATATATTATATTGATATGTTTGATGTTCTGTGATGTGTTATGCATTTGGGTTGTTATATTTTGTTCTGATCGATTCTATAGCCACCTATAGCTTTGTATTAAGTATTTATTGGATTTGTCGATCCACTTGAATTAAAAAAAAAATATAGAGCATTTATCGATGTATTCAATATAAATTTAAGACAAGGCTATAAATGGTAGCTCCAAACAAACCGTTTTCTCCGCATTAGCAGAGGTTATTACGCAGTAATACACTTTTTTTAATGTGGGTCTTAGGGTAAGGAATCACACTGACTAAGAATAAACATAGTTTTATTTTAAAATGAATATTATAAATATTCGTTATAACATAAAACTATAATATGGTATTTTTTTCATAATAAATGTGATACATTAGAAAACACAAGTATATGAAACTATTTTGGAATTATAGACTAAGCTGTAGTTTTGATAAATAATTTATTATATGATTATAAAGCATATTATACTCATTACTTATATCTCAAACAATTATGGGAAAAGTACTCATTCAGTGGAAGCATGATAAGAGTTGATGAACTCTTCGAATTGATATATATATATAGACGTGTGCAGTCATAAGTCTGTTAATACCAAAATGGTTCCACATACTTCGTTATATCCACTAATGAGTTGCCATCGACATGGACACATGTATTTGTTACACAAGTAGAACACTTATGACAAGCTCATAGAGTATAAGATTGAAGTACATAACCTAACGTGCAACAGAAAATAAAATTGATTTGATTTGATTAAGTGAGTATACTAGAAAGAGTTCTGAACAACCTAAAAATGAATAAATATTTAATCTCAAAAGTCTTTCCACCTATGATACATGAAGATGTATCGATAAGGAGTAATTGAGCTTTATTTAACAAAGTATGATTAATGGTGAGCATAGTTGAGTTAACTTCCTTCTATAATGTTGTGTACCTAAGAGTTATACACAAGGTTGAAATTAGTTTCATCATGAATAGTTTACAAAATCATACAAGATAAGGGTTTATAAGAAACCACAACATATCCTAGGCCAAGGAGTTAGCAGGTTGTGTGAGTCAAAAGACTACACGTAGTAATTATTCATGAGGGATTTTGTATAAATCTCCCCAAAAGGAATTTGGGAATGACTGTCATTGGATGGCCAATTTATATTTTGAATATAAGTTCTGTAAACTAAAACCAAATTATTTTTATATACAAGGCAATTCATAAAGTGTGTATGAATACCTATTCGTTGCATTGAGAGTAAATTATTGTTCCAATAAATACTAGCTATGTAGTGAAGGAATTTATTTTAGAAATTATTGGTAATAAAATGGATTTGGATACAATCCAAATATGAACCTGATTACGCGAGATTAAATGAAATTAAAAACCTAAACGAACACAACATATTAAAATGTACAATAAATATTTTTGTACATTAAAGAAAAACTAAAAGTTTCCTATCAATGCCAAGAATCGATAATCATTAGCAGTCAATTAGACCATTAAGAGTATTGGCTCTATGATATGGCGTTATGCAAAAATTTAAAATGGATTCCAATTATATCATCAAAATAAGCTTTTGATAGTAGCATCCGAAGGGATATGATCCATCGGCCACAACTGTGTTTTCAAGAGCAAGACTAATGTAGTTGGAATACAGTGAGCAACGTTGATAAGAATTACACTGTAATTTTCAACTATTGAAATTAGCATAACAGATTTGTTATTAAACGTGCTCAAGTTAATTCAGATTTATTCGCAAAATTATCACTTGGTAAAAATTAGTATTTTGGTATATATGTGTTGAAATGGAAAATTCTAAATAATAATTTAGAATATACTATTCGCACATAACAACCAAAGCATCTCGAAGTTAGTGGGAGCAATATTGAGTGTGCGGGTTTTTGGATATGTTCCAAGAAATGATATGAAGATATCATTCTATAAGCATCAGAATTGAGTAAGTATTTTGATAGAAATATCAAATAATTTGATTTTCTATAAAAATGCAGAGGAAGCATGTGTCCATAAGAAAGAACCACTGAAAGGTACATGGATATTTACTTATGTTAAAATTAGTAATAATTTAGTTGTTTAATACTCTATATTGGATTTGTAAATTATATCTTTCATGGTAAGTATAGAGGATGATAGGAATATCCCAAATGATATGCAAAGACATATGATTAATGTAACAACCCGCATATTTGTCGATTTTATATTTAAATATTTTATTTAAATATTTTGTCGTTAATCAGATATTGGTCCGAAAAGCTACTTTTTGCAAACGGTCAAATTAGGACTTGAGACCACTTCCATTGAGTTCGAAAGGCCGTTTACAATTTTTTTAAGTATAAACATTGATAGGTTTGGAGTTAGTGGAATTTCACTTACTTTTCCCGCTTTGGACTTTGGGTTAGATTAGCCATTATAACTCAAACCCACTTCTCTCCTTCTCCTCACTCTTCATAAATTTCCTAACAACCAAGCTTTAGCATTAATGGTGAGTGGAAGAGGAAATTAATATTCCAAGCTCAAATTCTCTTGCAAATCCAACATTCAATTCCAAATTCAATAAGAAGATATTGGATTCAAGCTTGTGATTACTTCTCCATTGCTTTCAAGCTTTTCTTCATAATTTGGTGAAAAGGTGAGATTTTTATCTCACAATTCTAGCCTATAACTATATTGGACTATTAGGAATGATTCCCTATCATTTTTGCATGCATATTAGCATTTGGTTTGGATTGGATTGGCGAAAACTCCAATTTTTAGTGTTTTGGTGAATTTTCTACACTTAGGTCATTCTGGCCATTTTTCTGTGTTCGGAGTTAGGTCGCTCGCGTGTTATCACGCTAGGTCGCACTGCCTTGAATTAACGTCTTCGGTGTTAGGTCGTATGGACCTTATGTCGTAGGTCGTGCTGGCCATTTCTAACGTCTTCGGAGTTAGCTCGTATGGACCTTAGGTCGTAGGTCGTATGGACCTTAGGTCATAGGTCGTTCTGGCCATTTCTAACGTCTTCGGAGTTAGGTCGTATGCACCTTAGGTCGTAGGTCACTCGGCCTATTTAACTCGACCTGTTTTATGCTAACCCCTTAGCTCGACCTAGCTTAGGTCGTTAGGTCGCGAACCCTGTTAGGTCGCGTGACCCAATACACTTAGGTCGTTTGACCTTATATTCTTTTAGGCCTTTACCTCGTTAGGTCGTAGGTCGCTCGACCTTATTACCTTGTTAGGTCGCGAGTCCCTTAAGTCGCTCGCCTCTTCTAACCCACGAGTTCCTTAAGTCGTTCGTCTTCCTTAGGTCGCTCACCTGGTTGAGTCGCACCTTACCTTAGCTCGGCCATGTTAGGTCGCGAGTTTCCCTTAGGTCGTGTACCCCCTTAAGTCGCTCAACCACTAGGTCGCGAACACCTTTAGATCGCTCGATCCTATCCTCCCTTAGGTCTTCACTAGGTCGTACCGTCTTGGATGGGGCGCTGCCCCGCACCCTGCCGGAGGCGCTGCCCCCTGGACCCCCGTGACCTGACCGGGCAATTCGAATCCCATAGCAGGGGCATTTGACCCCGCACCCCCACCTTCGGGGGTTGCCACCCCCCTGGACCCCCCTCCGTAGGGGATCTTATCTGAAAAACATTTAACAGAACTTCTATGATTTGTCACTTTAAAATTTAAAGGTTTTCTATACTAGTAGTAAATATCAAAACTCTTTCAACAAACTGATTTCAACTCTATTTTCAATAACAGAGCTCTTTTCTTAAACCGTTTTCCAATCTACTAGTATATACAAACCTTTACCTCACTCGGATGAGAAATCTAATTAAACGGCTTAGTAAAACAAGTGGTATGAAACGCTTGCGTTCACTTCGTCGGTTAATTCTCGGACTTGTTCGATTGAACCTCTTGTGACAATTTTCTAGTGAAGATCTACAGTTTGTTCGTAAATATTTGAGTTAAGCAAGTGGTTATGGGACATGAAGCTAAACTTTTATATTTACTAACTTAGTATAATTGACACTTCTTGATGATCATGACGATCATTTTTGTGTTTTAGACTAGCAACTGTGCGATGTCTCTTTGTCTGCGAGGGAGGCTAGACCCCGCTCTTGTGTTGTTTCGCCATCGCATTTGTGTGATGTTTCGCCGTCACATATATGGGGTAGCGCCCCATGGTCTTCGGGCCATTCGTGTGTCAAAATTAATGGCTTGCAACCATGAGATAGCGTCTCGCTTTGTGTTACATGTGTAGGTGAGTTTTCATGCTCCAATTTTGTGAGTTTTCATGCTCCTATATTGTGATTTCTGGATTTCTTGTGTAGTCTTCTAGAATTTGTGCTTCACGTATTTTCATGACTTTCATTGTTATGATTTTCCAGCTTTTATGTTTAGGTGAATTTGGATCTTTTAGAAGATCCTTTTGATATTGTTTGATCTCTTGATGATCTTCATTTACGTGCTTATCATAGTATGTCTTTATGGTTACTATATGTTCTTGCCATATCTATTGTTTATATCCTGTTATCTGATATTTATAGCTAGACTGATCCGTTTATTATTTTCTTATAAATAATACACGGGTCAGACCGAGATGTTACAGGTGCTTCTGCTTGACTTCTCCCCCAGGGATTTACTACTCTGTCTTTTGGCTGACCATTTAGATTAGCAGTTTTTGTCGTTTACACTTGAGATATAGACTCATAGTTGTATTCTTTTGTACAACACGTGTTGCTATTCTTTTGTATTACTGTGGATCTTTTTGACCACTACTCTGATGTACACTTTCATGTGTTAGTTATATATTCATATCTTCTTCCGCCTTTGTGATATGGATGTCTGTGACTGATTTTTGTTATGCTTATTTCTATGTTTATTTCCAAAGATTATTTATAGCCACCGTGTGATAAGAAATCACATTGATGGTCGCTCCTCAACAGCCTTATTCTCCATGCTAGTTGACAGCACTACACCGTAGTGTTCTTGGCTAGCGTGGGTATAGAGGTGGGGCGTCACAACTTGGTATCAGAGCCAAACTTCGGAACAATGTAGAATAACTTAACAAGGATCGTCGTCCTAAGTCCAGCTTAGGAGTCGTACCTTAGGATTAATTCGAGTCTTCGTACCGATTCATCCTATTTTTATTATGATTCCTTGTTTCACTTATCAAGATTGCTTGATATATCTTTTAGTGAATAACCTTTTTCTTCTCCTTCTTTCTTAAGGAAGAAAAATGGTTAGACCTGGACGCCCCCGTGCCGGTCAATCTACTACAACTCCCCAAGATGGAGTTTTTATGACTACCCAGCAACTTCTTGACCTTGTCACGAATGCTCAAGCAGCTGGTTCTAATCCGGAACCTACAGACCCTAAATCTGGGTTTACATGTTTGTGCAATGATTACACCAACTTGGGTGGGAAGCAATTTAAAGGCACTGAAACTATCATCGAGGTCCAAGCTTGGCTCGGAATGTGCGATAGAATCTTCTCTCGCATGAACCATACTGACCTCCATCGAGTCCAGGTGGCTTCCAATATGCTCCAAGGAAGAGCATTGGATTGGTATGAGCTGTTAATCTCAGAAATTGATGAAGCGGATCTCTCCTGGAAGCACTTCCGAGAAGGCTTCGAATTGAAATTCGTGCCCGAGGCTGAAAAAGTAACTTTGGCTCGAAGATTTATTGACCATGTTCAAGGTCAGTCTTCTGTGGCGGACTACGTTGCATCATTCGAATACCTTTCCAAATATGGGGTCGAATATATAAATACTCCACTGAAGAAGAACCAGAGGTTCATTTATGGCTTAAATAAGAATCTTAAGAAGCCACTACTCCTGAAACTAGAAGTTACATTTGATCAACTCGTCGATATCGCTCTTCGTCTTGAAGAGGCCGATAGAGAGAGTGATGTTGAAGTGGTTGGCGCTAAACCAAACTTCAACAACAAAAGGAGGCCTACCAAATTTAAAGGTTCTTATCCCAACAAAAAGGGTAAGCAAGCAACTTCGGTTGCAACGAAACCTTCCTCTAGTAGTGGGCAATGTTATAACTGTGGTTCTAAGGACCATTTTGCGAACAAGTGTTCAAAGCCCAAAAGTTGTCGCTATTGCAAGAGCTTGGAACATTATATACATATGTGCCCCACACTAAAAGGCAGGAAAGAGGGAAGGTTAAACGTGGCTCAAGCCCCTGGCAACACATCTCATGGCCAAGGTATTTCTCATTCCATTCTTGATGGTATTATTTTATTTCATGATCAACCTATTAGAGTTCTCTTTGATACGGGTGCATCCCATTCTTTTATATCAAAGGAACTTGTCGACACTTTCTCTCTAAATGTTGATGCTTTAATGACTTCCTTGAGAATTGCGAATCCTATTGGTGGAACCGCAAATCTTAGTTTGCTTTGTAAAAATGTGGAGATTATTTTATGTGATTTTCCATTCCTAGCTGATTTGCATGTTATGCGTTACCTAGGCTTTGGAATGATTTTGGGAATGGATTGACTTAATCGTTATGAAGCTCATATCCTATGTCCTGAGCGGACTATTCATCTCCGACATCCACTATCTGTTAATCGGATTTTTGGTAATCTTAAAGATTCAGAATCCTTTTTGGTGGCATCTTTATATTCTTTAAATCCTCGTGATAACGATGATGATGATGAAGATGATATTATTTCTCGTATTCACGTTGTCCGTGAATTTTCCGACATATTCGAGTCCGTTTTAGGTTTACCACCTAAACGAGCAATTGAGTTCAGAATTAATCTTGTTTCTGGAGCTCAACCTATTACTCGTCCTCCTTATCGCATGTCCAATAAGGAAAATGTGGAGATGTGCAAATAGTTGTCCGAATTGGAGATGAAGCAATTTATTCGCTCTAGTTCCTCGCCTTGGGGAGCTTCAGCTATTTTCGTGAAGAAATCCGACGGTACGCTTAGGCTTTGCGTTGACTATCACAAGCTTAACGATCTGACTATTAAAAATAAATATCCTTTACCTTGGATTGTCGATCTGTTTGATCAGCTTAGCGGAGCTAGGGTCTTTTCACAGTTGGACTTGGCTACCGGTTTTCATCAGCTTCGTATTGCTGAGGATAGTATTCCTTTGACGTCGTTCCGTACTCGTTATGGATCTTATGAATGGCTTGTTATGCCATTTGGTTTGACGAATGCTCCGGCTTACTTCGTTGACCTCATGAATCGAGTTTTCAAGGCATTCCTCGATCGGTTTGTTCTCATCTTCATTGATGATATCCTTGTGTATTCTAAAACCGAGGAGGAGCATGAAAAGCATCTTCAGATTGTATTGGAAACTCTTAGGAGTAATCAATTAAAGGCGAAATTTTCTAAATGCCACTTTTGGCAATCTCGTGTGAAGTTTCTCGGTCATATTATTTCCAAATCTGGAATTTCCGTGGATCCTTCAAAGATTGAAGCAATTCAAGATTTGAAGAGACCGGAGAGTGTGACAGATTCGTAGTTTTCTCGGATTGGCGGGTTATTACCGTCGTTTCATTAAAGACTTTTCTAAGATTGTCGTGCCTCTTACTGGCTTGACTAAGAAGGGAGTTAAATACATTTGGTCGGACAAATGTGAAGCCTCTTTTCAGAAATTCAAAGAACTCCTTTCTGATGCTCCTATTCTTGTTATTCCCGAGGGGAATCAAGATTTTGTTGTTTATACTGATGCTAGTCAAGTTGGTTTGGGTGCCGTTCTTATGCAAAAAGAACGTGTTATTGCTTATGTTTCTAGGCAATTGAAGCCGGCCGAGACTAGATATGCCACACATGATTTAGAACTCGCGGCTATTGTTTTCGCCCTTCGAATTTAGCGTCATTATCTATTGGGAGAGAAATTTATTCTTTACACGGATCTTAAGTCTTTGAAATATTTATTTTCTCAAAAGGAACTTAATTTGCGTCAACAGCGTTGGCTCGAGTTCCTTGCACCTTATGATCTTGATATTCTTTATACCCTCGGTAAGGGTAACCGTGTCATCGATGCTCTTAGCCGTAAACAACAAGCAGTTGTTTCTATGATGATATCTGAATGGAACGATCTCGAGATTTTATCTACTTGTGAGATTCGAGAGCGCGTATCCGATTTATGCTCATCACTTGTTTTATGTAGCCTTGAGGCTCATCCCTCTCTTTTAGACCGCATTCATGAAGCTCAAGGGCTAGATCCTGAATTGGCTCTTCTTGGCCAAAATGTTAAAGGATAAAATTGATATTGAAAGTTTGAAAGACTTTGATATTGATTCTCGTGGCGGCATTCGAAAATTTGGTAGACTTATCATACCAAATATTGGTGATCTTCGTAAGATATTTTAGGAGATTCCCATCGTTCTAGATTCACCATTCATCCCGGTAGTAGTAAAATGTACGCTGATATGAAGAGACTTTATTATTGGGAGGGAATGAAATCTGATATTGCTAACTTTGTTAAGTGTTGCATGACTTGCCAACTTATCAAAGCCGAACATCAAAGGCCTGGTGGGTTATTGTAACCTTTAGAAATTCCAATTTGGAAGTGGGACCGAATTTCCATGGATTTTATAGACGGCCTTCCCGGTTCTCATTCGGGTCATGATAGCTTATGGGTGATCGTTGATAGATTTACTAAATCCACCCATTTTATTCCCGTTCGGTCTAACCGAACCGTTCCTCTTTTGGCCAAACTATTTATCAAAGAAATTGTTAAATTGCATGGAGTTCCTACTTCTATTGTTAGCGATCGAGATCCATTGTTTACTAGTGGATTTTGGAAGAGTCTTCAAAAAGCTTTAGAAACGAAGCTTAATTTTAGCACTGCTTATCACCCCCAGTCTGATGGACAAACCGAGCGTGTGAATCAAACTCTTAAAGATCTTCTTCGTGCTTGTGTGCTCGATTTTGGTGGAAGTTGGGAAGATCATATTTCACTTGTTGAATTTTCCTATAATAATAGCTTCCAATCTAGTATTGGTATGGCACCTTTCGAGGCACTCTATGGAAGGCCATGCCGATCTCCTTCTTGTTGGCTTGAGGCCGGTGAGAAGCTGGCTTTAGGTCCAGACTTTATTCGTGATTCCACGGAGAAGATTGAACTTATTCGACATAGGATGAAAGAAGCCCAGAGTAGACAAAAATCCTATGCCGATAATCGAAGAAGGAAATTATAATTTTCTATTGGAGATCTTGTTTTTATTCGTGTTTCACCTATGAAAGGTGTTGTACATTTCAGTTGGTCAGGAAAGTTAGCGCCTCGGTATATTGGGCCATTTCCTATCACTGAACGTATTGGTTCTATGGCTTATCGCCTTTCATTACCGGCTCAGTTTTCTGCCATGCATGACGTGTTTCACGTTTCTCAATTACGGAAATACCTTCGGGATTCCGATTCTCTATTCTTGAGCCTGGTATTGTGGAAGAAATTGAAGTTTCGCCAAATTTAACTTATGAGCAGCAACCTATTCAAATTATTGCTTCGGAGGTCAAACGACTTCGAAATAAAGATGTTCCGCTTGTGAAGGTTCAATGGTCCTCAAACCCTAAAGATTGCTCTGGGGAATCTAGAGAATTCATCGAGCGAACACATCCGGACTTACTTTCTAGTGCTCAATAAGGTGAACTTCTTATTTCAAATTTCTTTTGTGTTAATATGCTTTTATGGTTGTTACTTTTTATATCCATCTTATATATTGCGAGGACGCAATTTCTTTGAGGAGGGGAGTCTGTAACAACCCGCATATTTATCGATTTTATGTTTAAATATTTTATTTAAATATTTTATCGTTAATCAGATATTGGTCCAAAAAGCTACTTTTTGCAAATGGTCAAATTAGGACTCGAGACCACTTCCATTGAGTTCAAAATGCCGTTTACAATTTTTTTAAATATAAACATTGATAGGTTTGGAGTTAGTGGAATTTCACTTACTTTTCCTGCTTTGGACTTTGGGTTAGATTAGCCATTATAACTCAAACCCACTTCTCTCCTTCTCCTCACTCTTCATAAATTTCCTAACAACCAAGCTTTAGCATTAATGGTGAGTGGAAGGGGAAATTAATATTACAAGTACAAATTCTCTTGCAAATCCAACATTCAATTCCAAATTCAATAAGAAGATATTGGATTCAAGCTTGTGATTACTTCTCCATTGCTTTCAAGCTTTTCTTCATAATTTGGTGAAAAGGTGAGATTTTTATCTCATAATTCTAGCCTATAACTATATTAGACTGTTGGGAATGATTTCCTATCATTTTTGCATGCATATTAGCATTTGGTTTGGATTTGATTGGCGAAAAACTCCAATTTTTAGCGTTTTGGTGAATTTTCTGTACTTAGGTCGTTCTGGCCATTTTTCCATGTTCGGAGTTAGGTCGCTCGCGACCTAACCCTTAGGCCGCTCGTGTGTTATCGCGCTAGGTCACACTACCTTGAATTAACGTCTTCGGTGTTAGGTCGTATGGACCTTAGGTCGTAGGTCGTTCTGTCCATTTCTAACGTCTTCGGAGTTAGGTCGTATAGACCTTAGGTCATAGGTCGTATGGACCTTAGGTCGTAGGTCGTATGGACCTTAGGTCGTAGGTCGTTCTGGCCATTTCTAACGTCTTCGGAGTTAGGTCGTATAGACCTTAGGTCGTAGGTCATATGGACCTTAGGTCGTAGGTCGCTCGGCCTATTTAACTCGACCTGTTTTATGCTAACCCCTTAGCTCGACCTAGCTTAGGTCGTTAGGTCGCGAACCCTGTTAGGTCGCGTGACCCAATACACTTAGGTCGTTTGACCTTATATTCTTTTAGGCCTTTACCTCGTTAGGTCGTAGGTCGCTCGACCTTATTACCTTGTTAGGTCGCGAGTCCCTTAAGTCGCTCGCCTCTTCTAACCCGCGAGTTCCTTAAGTCATTCGTCTTCCTTAGGTCGCTCACCTGGTTGAGTCGCACCTTACCTTAGCTCGGCCATGTTAGGTCGCGAGTTTCCCTTAGGTCGCGTACCCCCTTAAGTCGCTCGACCACTAGGTCGCGAACACCTTTAGATCGCTCGATCCTATCCTCCCTTAGGTCTTCACGAGGTCGTACCGTTTTGGACGGGGCGCTGCCCCGCACCCCGCCGAGGGCGCTGCCCCCTGGAACCCCGTGACCTGACCAGGCAGGTCGAACCCCGTAGCAGGGGCGTTGCCCCCGCACCCCCACCTTCGGGGGTTGCCACCCTCCGGACCCCCCACCATAGGAGATCTTATCTGAAAAACATTCAACATAACTTACTTTATTGAGATGCTGAGTTGACCATTCTTCGAGACAAACTATCTTTGGCTTCTCGGTCGATTTTATGGATTTTTGAATATCTATTTCGATGGATTCTTTATCGGTTTCTTTGGATTTTATTCACGTCTTCGAATGTGAATTTTTATGATTGATTGTTTCTACAATCACTTCTATGATTTGTCACTTTAAATTATAAAGGTTTTCTATACTAGTAGTAAATATCAAAACTCTTTCAACAAAATGATTTCAACTCTATTTTCAATAACAGCGCTCTTTTCTTAAACCTTTTTCCAATCTACTAGTATATACAAACCTTTACCTCACTCGGATGAGAAATCTAATTAAACGGCTTAGTAAAACAAGTGGTATGAAACGCTTGCGTTCACTTCGTCGGTTAATTCTTGGACTTGTTCGATTGAACCTCTTGTGACAATTTTCTAGTGAAGATCTACAGTTTGTTCGTAAATATTTGAGTTAAGCAAGTGGTTATGGGACATGATGCTAAACTTTTATATTTACTAACTTAGTGTAACTGACACTTCTTGATGATCATGACGATCATTTTTGTGTTTTAGACTAGCAACTGTGCGATGTCTCTTTATCTGCGAGGGAGCCTAGACCCCGCTCTTATGATGTTTCGCCATCGCATTTGTGTGATGTTTCACCGTCACATATATGGGGTAGCGCCCCACGGTCTTCGGGCCATTCGTGTGTCAAAATTAATGGCTTGCAACCATGAGATAGCGTCTCGCTTTGTGTTACACGTGTAGGTGAGTTTTCATGCTCCCATTTTGTGAGTTTTCATGCTCCTATATTGTGATTCTGGATTTCTTGTGTAGTCTTCTGGAATTTGTGCTTCACCTATTTTCATGACTTTCATTGTTATGATTTTCCAGCTTTTATGTTTAGGTGAATTTGGATCTTTTAGAAGATCCTTTTGATATTGTTTGATCTCTTGATGATCTTCATTTACATGCTTATCATAGTATGTCTTTATGGTTACTATATGTTCTTGCCATATCTATTGTTTATATCCTGATATCTAATATTTATAGCTGGACCGATCCGTTTATTATTTTCTTATAAATAATACTCGGGTCAGACCGAGATGTTACAGGTGCTTCTGCTTGACTTCTCCCCCAGGGATTTACTACTCTGACTTTTGGCTGACCATTTAGATTAGCAGTTTTTGTCGTTTACACTTGAGATATAGACTCATAGTTGTATTCTTTTGTATAGCATGTGTTGCTATTCTTTTGTATTATTGTGGATCTTTTTGACCACTACTCTGATGTACACTTTCATGTGTTAGTTATATATTCATATCTTCTTCCGCCTTTGTGATATGGATGTCTGTGACTGATTTTTGTTATGCTTATTTCTATGTTTATTTCCGAAGATTATTTATAGCCACCGTGTGATAAGAAATCACTTGATGGTCGCTCCTCAACAGCCTTATTCTCCGTGCTAGTTGACAGCACTACACCGTAGTGTTCTTGGATAGCGTGGGTATAGAGGTGGAGCGTCACAATTAAAATGTTTAATAAGGAATGTGTAAGATGGATTCCTTATGCTTTAACAATAGAAATTATCATACATATTGTATTGCCCGTAAGATCATAATTTTCTTATGTATTTAATTCATAAAGCAAATATCAACTCCATTTTAGATCACTAAATGGTAGTTTAGAGTATTCTCGAATATTTACAAAATACTAGAAATTTGTTTACAGAAATAATAAACTCCTTATGAAGGAGTGTTCAGACTCAAACTTCATAGGTTCTATCAGTATAATATGTCAAATTTGAATTCATGTTCAAACCTTATTTTAGAAGTTTTAAGTTGGAAATATTCAATATAAATGATTATGGCTGATTCAATGAAATGGCCGAGTACATCGCTTGAATAGTGCTAAAACAAGCGCAATATAAGTATAAATGCACAAATTTAAAACTGAGCTAGAGGTGATTCCAAGTATTAAGAATATCACGTCATTTTTATATACTAATAATGTAATAAGAGCTTAGTAGAAGTTGAAAAACATACTCTGAATAATTGCACATGATAAAGGTAGTTTATCAGTATTGAAGAGAGTTGATTGATATAGTAGATAATTAAACAACATAGTAGATCCATTCATGAAGGGTCTAACACGATCAGTTCTCATCAAACTGATCAAGGGGATGAGATTGAGATTTCATAATTAGCCTCAAGTGCAAGCTGGAGAATGATAGAGTTAGGGGTATGCCTTAAGGACAATTATGTAATTGTTACATATATCTAACTCGATAACTGTAACAACATGGAATTTCACTGCTTTGATTAGTGAATGTGTAAGTGATTTTAAATATTCAATATATAGGTTTTAAAATAAAAATAAAATTATTCTAATTAATTAATAATGATGTTGGAATTGTTTTCAAAATTTGTTTACCAAATTAAATAGTTCGTAGAAAAACAGAAGATGTGTCCGAAGAACGTTTTACGAAATATCGACCTTTCAACACCGAAAAGTTGTCAGGAACGTTGTTCGTCTTTGCGCACTATATGTATATATATATAAGAGTTAATTAACTAGATAACAATATGCTTAGAAATAAATTATCTTATATTAATTTGGATTAGTAAGTGATGTGACAAGACATAGTTTTAAAAATAATAAACATTATATATATATATATATTAAGTATTGTCACATCTTAGAATTGTAATCATTATTCATAATTATCTCTTGTCACATTTTAGTTAATTAATAATTAAACTTATACATACATATAAAAGAAAGTGATGTGATTAAACATAATAATTATATATATAAAAGAAAGTGATGTGACTAAACATAATTATATATGTAAGTGGTGTGATTAAACATAATTATATATATTATAAAATATTTGTGATGTGACTAGATATAATGATGACATAGAAATTTTCCTATAAATAGCCATACGTTTTTCCATTTTTCATCCTCCTTCCTCCAATCTCTTTTTCCTCATTTCTGAATCAAATGTAGTTTTACTTTTTTTTTTTAAACTGTGTAAAATTTTAATGGCTACAACATTGTAGTTGAACACTTTTTCAAATTTCCAACATAGCTATGACAAAATACACAATCTTTTCTAAGCGATTTTTCACCAAAAATATATATTCCGAAAACCCTTCTTATTTTGATCACAACTTCTTCAAACTAAAATGAAAATAAGTGATTCTTTTTTCGAAATGCTATATAAAGAATTCCAATAACTTACTCTCTGAGTGCTTTTTGAAATTCCATGAGTATATAGCCCAAAAATCAGTTGCAAAATAACCTATTTTTGGATTTATTATTTAGATATTGATGTTTATCCGAAGTCGCTTTACATTACCAAAACATGTCTCATCCTTTTTCATCCATGGCCTAGCCTACCTAGTACATTTAGGATTCAAGACTTCGTCTTTTTGGTTAGGAATGAAAATGCTAGGTCGTACTCAAGTCAGTGCAAGTTTGGATAGCCTTCGGTGAGTAAATTCCTTAACTTTTTGGGAAAAAATTTACATTTATATATATATATGGTTGTTATATGGTTGTATTTGTTACTTTATTATATGGGTTATAGTATGGTTTAGATGTATATATGTGTGCTAATTTGTGGTTTATTATTAGAACCTTGAATTGATGATTTAAGTGGTGTTTTGGTTATAAAATTATGATCTTCGCCTTGGAATTGGGAGTGATATTGAAAGTTAGTAAGTAGAATTAGCAAATGGAAGAGATAGTGAGCAACAAGTTGGAAATTATGGGTATCCATAGCAATAGTCGCTATGAATGCAGTTCGCTTAAAAATTCAATTTTCGCAATGTTTGGTTTTTACACTTCATATTGTTATGTAAATGGTTTATAGACTAAATAATGATATTTTGAAAGGTAAAATAAGAATTTAATAATAAATTTTTAAATTAATTATGTTTTGGTAATTAATAACTAATTGAGGATTAAACAAGGGTTATTAACTTTTATTAATTAAAGGTTGGTTGTTAATCAATTATCTTTTAAAGTTAAGATTTATTTTAGTTAATTATTAATTATGTCAGCTAATTACGAATTAAGTATATGATTTATTTTTAATTAACTATTATTGGAATGTAGGATTAATTATTAATCAAGTTTTTAATTATTTTTAAATTATAAACTAATGAAGGTTTAATTTATAATAAACTATTTATTAAAGGTTCAATTTATTATTTAAGTTTAATTAAGGATTATTTAATTAATTAATTTAGGTTAATTAATATTTAATTATTAATAAAGGTTTAATTAATTATTTAATAACTAATAAAGGATTGATAAGTTTTAATTAATAGTTAATTATTGTTAACGATTAAATTAAATTAAGACTTCATTAAAACTAATTGTGATTTAAATAAGGTTTTAACTTATAATTACTTATTTTTAAACGGGTTTAAATTTTTTTAAATCCTTTGGTTTACAAAAGTAAAATTGTTTAAAGGTGCTTCCTTTTCAAAGATGGTTTGAATACACGTGATTCAAGTGTTGATACCATTAAGAAACCATATAGCTACGAATGAGTTATAATATAGATCGTTGGGTTGCATAGACATGCGTTAGCAGAATAAATCATCGTTCTACTATAAATTGATTGTTTGTTTGATTGTTTGGAAATATGTTAGCAGAATAAATTCTCATTCTTCTATATATTGATTGTTAGTTTGATTATGTGGACATGTGTTAAGCAGAATAAATCCTCCTTCTACTATAAATTGATTGAATTATTGGACGTCCATTTAGCAGGATAAATCACCATCCTATTGTTATGTTATTTGGACCTATATATGCCAATTAGTTATATTGACGTGTTATTTCCTGATTGGAAATGAATTGTATTTACATATATGGTAGCTTTGTAAATAATTATTGTGTGATTTGGGAATATAACTGAAATTGAATGGTAACTTGAATTAGTATCATTGGGACTGCTAAGCCTCATTTGGAATTTATAAAGTATGGTTTTGAATTTACTAAAATTCTTTGATCAATTTGAGACTAAGGGTTTATAAATAGTTTTTTGAGTTATATAATCTTATAAAGGTATTTATAAATGATAACTGTGTATAGGAAGGGGTTTTACTATCGGAAAGGGTTATTATGGTGTTTTACAAAAGATGCTTTGTAAATGATATTTATAAAGGAGTATAGAAAGGTTATATAAATAGTTTAAAAATGGGAAAAAGTTTATAAATCAGTTCAGGGATTTGGAAAGAGGTTTATAATCAACTTAAGGGTTTATAAAAGTGGGTTAAAACTTTATTTTGAAAGTTATAAGTTGATTGAAATATGAGATGAGCTTTTAAAATGAGAATTTTTGATAAAGGATAAGGGAATGTTTTATTTGGAAGAAATGTTGGTTATATAATATGGGATTGAAAAAAAGAAAACTTTGAAAAGTTTTTAAATATACTTATGCTGATAAGATAAGTATATGATTTTGTTTCAAGACATGAAAGTAAAATGTTTGGGTAATATACTTATAACATTGAGGTACATATAAATGTTTCCTAAGTATAAAAGGAAATGTAAGCGGTTTGGGAATAGTGTTTTGAAAAAAAATCTTGTGATCAAATTTTTATAAAGTGGTTTTATTAATTAAAGAGAATTAACAAAGGCTTAGTGGATCCCATATGGAAATTAAACCATGATTGGATGTTTATTTATTTGGTAGTTAAATAAGCGACTATCAAAACTGGATCCAAAACATAACTTTGGAAATATCTAGGAGAAACATGAGTATTATATGGTACAGTTACCGTCAAAGGTGTTATACTGTACGTATAAACACATTTCATTCTTCTAGGATGAATGATAAGGAAATCCATCCGCTAATGGTTAGGAGGTGATCCGTATTTGTTAGTGATATAAAAATGTTTTGTATTGTGATGTTTGATCCGTTGAGTGGCTTAAGAATTTGGTCGATGCGTCTACCCAACATTATCGATAGGGATTTCCTAAACACTTAAACAAGTTTAATCGACACAGTATTATTCTAAAATTGGGTAAATGAAATAAATTTAACTATAATATATTTTATATATAATAAAGAATGATTTTCAAAAATAGTATAGTACAGGTTGTTGAGGTATTAGGAGATGATAATATGTTATTATTATCATTTAAGGCTTGTTTATTCATGTTCAACTAGTTTAGTATTGACTGTGGTTTGTGTGTATAGGAAGTTTCCTTTTTAAGATACAGGTTGGGTAGTTATATTGGGAAAAATATGGCAATGAACATCTTGTGAATTAAGTTTCACGGTTTGACTATATGGCGTTGGATGTTAATGTTGAGGTAGAATTTGATTTAAAGTTAGAATATTTTGAGATAAATATTTAAAATGGTTTAATTGAAGTGACTTATAAAATGGATTTATAAAAATGTATTATTTAAATTGGAAGAATTTAATTGAACATTTAAGAACCTAAATCCTGGTGCTTTTGGAAAAATGATTTTCAAGATTTTGGGAAAATAATTATAATAATATTTGAAACCAATTTGATTTAAGTATAAATATTTGGGAATAAAAGTGTAGGTAAGAAGTGTGATCTTTAGATTGGTACGGGGAACAAGTTGTGATTGTTTTGTGATGATCAGAATAATCCTCTAAGTGACGATCAAATATTTGCCAAGGTGAACATTATGGGGTACTTAGTAAATTATTCTCTTTATCATTGTATAGTTGAAACAAGCTCATCCCGAATGAACCCATAGTAAGTTGGAATTAGATGTTTGGAAAATTTAAAATGTTGTTTCAAAAACGGGAATTTGGAAATAAAAGGAATATTTTTAAGTTAACTAGTTCGAATGGCTCGAAAATGACTTAAAATTGGAAAAGGGATGTATTCAAATGGTAAAGACTCCTCTTAAGTATTACTCTTTTTGTAAGGGAATGTATAATACTATTTGGTAGTACCCAGTTCCTTAGTATCATTTAAGAGTTACTCAGGTTATATCTATATTTGTATGATTTAAAGTATAGAGTTCCATTTCAAAAAGTTTTTAAAATAAAAGTTTGGTATTTGTATCTTGAATTTCCTTCGGGAAGTAAATGAAATAGTGGAATAAAATAGAGGTATAAACTCTTAGGCTGTAGTGGAGTATTATCCAAGTTGAACTAGTGTAGTTTATGAAATGTTTTCATACATTATTTAGTGGAAATTGAATTAGTATTAGGGAGAACTAATTAGTAAGTCTGTAGGGCGGTCATAGATCATTTCTCCTTTTCGAATAGTTTTGATCCAAGATTTGAGCACATGACTTTGAGGTGTTTACACAGTCTCGAATAAGGATATGTTGCTCGACTTTTGATGACAAGCACTTGATGAGGGTTCTTGGTGTGGGACCAAAGTTTTCTATCATATTTACAACTATTAAAAGAGAATAGAGGTTCTAAATCAAGGAGCCTAAGAGGAGTCCACATTAGGAAATCGGGTAAGCGATATTAGTTCAGAAGGAAAGTTATGTATTCAAGTTAGGATCAAATCAGATTTTGCACAAAGATGATCTATGTACATCATACAAGCTGATGTATGGTGTTAAGTTTTTTCTAGAATAGGTCGAGGTATATTTCGAGGACGAAATTCTTTTAAGGGGGGAAGAATGTAATGACCTGGAATTTGGCTGCTTTGATTAGTGAATATATAATTAATTTTAAATATTCAATATATAGGTTTTATAATGAAAATAAACTCATTTTAGTAAATTAACAATGATGGGGAATCATTTTCAAAATTTGTTTACCAAATTAAATAGTTCATGGGAAAGCAAAAAATGTGACCAAAGAATGTTTTTCGAAATTTTGAACTTCGACGTCGGAAAGTTGTTGGGAACATTGTTCGTCTTTGTGCACCATATGTACATATAATACAAGTTAATTAACTAGATACCAATACGCTTAGAAATAAATTATCTTATATTAATTTGGATTAGTAAGTGATGTGACAAGACATAATTTTAAAAATAATAAACATTTTATATAAATATATATATTAAGTATCGTTACATCTTAGATTTATAATCATTAACCATAATTATGTCTTGTCACATCTTAGTAAATTAATAATTAAACTTATATATATAAAAGAAGTGATGTGACTAAACATAATTATGTATATATAAAATAGTGATATAATTGAACATAATTATATACATATAGATATATATATATATATATATATATATATATATATATATATTATAAAAAAATGATGTGACTAGACATAACGATGACATAGGAAATTTTCCTATAAATAGCCATATGTTTCTCCATTTTTTATCCTTCTTCTTCCTTATTTCTAACTCAAATAGAGTTTTCTTAAAAGCATGTGAAATATTAATGGCTACAATATTGTAGTTGACCACCTTTTCAAATTTCTACCATAGCTATGCCAAAATACACGATCTTTGCAAAGCAATTTTTCACCAAGAAAATCAAGTCCGAAAATTACCCTTCTTATTTTGATCATAACTTCTTCAAACAAAAATGAAAATGAATGATTCATTTTTTGAAATGATAGATAAAATAAATTCCAATAACTTCCTATTTGAGTGCTTTTTGAAATTTCTTGAGTAGATAGTCCAAAACTCAGTTGCAAAATGACATATTTTCGGGTTTATTACTGAGAAATTGATGCTTATCCGAAGTCGCTCTACATTACTAAAACATGTCTCACTTCCTTGTTTATTTATGGCCTAGAATACCTAGTACATTTAGGAATCAAGACTTCTTCTTTTTGATTAGGAATGAAAGTGCTAGGTCATACTCACATCAGCGAAAATTTGGATGGCCTTCGGTGAGTAAAAGTCACGGCCCGGATTTTCGACGCTCGAAAATCGACATTTATACATCCACTGTATTACATGTCGATCAATCGAATACCAGAAATACCAGATCGTTAGGAAAAGAAGAAAGCTAGAAGAGGAATAACAATAACAACATAGAATCTCACAATTGCTGCGGAACAATATATAATAGATAACAACTAATCTTTATACAAAAAGAACTATGGCGGTTTTTATACATTACATCATCAGAGTATAACACAAATCAATAGCACAATACCAGACAGTTATAATAACTTGTCCTCACAAAAGCTGAATATACCACCTACAATACACAGTAGAATATATCTCATATAAGGATAATACGTCTTCGCCATCCAGCCGTCTCCTGAGCTCCATAGCGTCCTACCCTGAACCTGTAATACTCGGTCTGACCCGAGCATTGTACTAAAATAACACCCAGTCGGTCTAAAAAACCAGCGTGAGAAAGCACAGTCAATTTGAATTGTTAAATTTATCAAATTCTTTGATAATCAAAGGTATCTCGTAAGACCACGCCGCAGATAAATACGATCGGTTTTTTCCTTACGATAACCAAAACATTTCATATCAAATCCTATGATATTGTAATTGTGCCTCAATGCAAATATTTATTCAAATAGCCGAAATTGTTGCATTAATTAAATTCCAGCATACTAGGCTCCATAATCAAAACCTAAATGGCACGTATTGGAGAATGGATTCCATATAAATGACTAGGTACTGGGGTGTCACCTGTCATAGTACACGTCTAGAACAGCGTATCGAGGACCACGCCGGGATCCCCTGCAACACAAGACCGGATTATCCCTAACCTGTATAGGCCGAATATGCTATCACCCCGGGTATTCCCACCCTTTTCTTGAGCTCCTTCCATAAATCGTAGTAATAATATCCGAGGGTATCTAAAAATGTGATAAACATACCCTAATTGGGTGCTACGCACTTAGCCTTGCTGCATCTCCCCTGCTTTTCAGTCATTCCCTTTTGATGAGACTAGAGGCTACGTTTGCCCTTTAAGGAAATTTCACTTAGAATGCTCATTGTCCTCCAATGATAATGTACCGATAGCATTCATCCATAAAAGTCTGTTCTGCATCCGAACGGAACCGAAGGCACTATTCCTACAACATCCATTTTGGAATCACCCTCAGGATTAGTAGCGATTAGCCATTGCACTTCACTGCTCCATCTTTGACTCCATGCTCTTACCTTTGGAATCCTTATTGGGATTTCACTCTAATTGTCAATAATTAATTTTAATTACCATCGCTACATTTCATTTCTAACATTCGCTTCATTATAAATTATAAAGTTTTTATTTCTTTCTAAATTTAATTACAAAAATCTTGCTAAATAAACAAATTTATTATCGAATTTACGGGTCGTTACACCCTCTTGGTATTTTCGGTTTGATTTACATTTCAATTTCGTAAATTTCCTTTTTCACAATTCCACAGATAAATCTACCATTTATTTTTAAACCAATTTGCCCATCTCTTTATATATTCTCACCGTGAATTTATAACTACAATTTATCCACTGATAATTACTTCACTTTGTTTATAAACTTCGTTTATAAACTCCATAGTCTCATTTCCCTTTCATAAGCGTTTTAAAATACTTAAGTCGTTTTTAGATCGATTTTCTACATTAAATTCCATTTTTAAATTAATTCCTTAAATAATCCAAATATATTTCTAAACCCAACTGATTTCATATCTCACTTCCTTTTTATGATTTAAAATCTTATTTAAATCACGAACATCAATTTCATCTCTTATTTCAAATTTCCCTTTTTATTTTCCCAGACTACTTAAAATCTCGATTTTAAAAATAAATCCCTTTTTCACATAAACAATATTGCTTAAGTTCTATTATTTAATATTCTTTAATTTAACTTATTTCCTAAATCCCTATTTTCCTTATTTCAAAATTATCGAGCCCCATTTTAAAATCAAACCATTTATTTTAACCAATATTCATTTCTTTAAATAAATCCAAAATTTCACTATAGTTATGTTTACTTCCAGTTCTTTCCTTTTAAATTTGTTTTAACTTCAAAACATTTATTATTGTCTTTTTTAAAAATACCAAAGTCCAGGCCCATACTACCATAGCATCCAATAGATTCAAATTGCACTATAATCTACCACAGATTACCTAAACAGATCATACATCAATATTTATGGGATTTAATTCAACATTATTGAGGAATCTAGTTGGTTCCCTCCAACATATTTCCCTACATCTACATATGTTAATACAATATAAAAATATCAATCCCACTTCGAGGGGGATATGCAGGTATATAGGGTCATCCACTATTTACGCGTGGAGCATAGGGTCTCACCCACTCCATATTGATGTGGGACTATCAATCACTCTAATACACAACACACACACACAATATATATATATATATATGATATCACATTCAACTGATAATAACTATCAAATTCCACAATCAACCAATAATTAATTTTTACTATTTAAAATTAATTGCAGTATTCCAAATTTGATGAAGATTAACTCACTTTGATTTTCTGTCGCGTTTGCATTCCATTTCCAATAAAATCTGAACGCGTTTGAAATTATCTGAAAATTTCAAAAGCTCCAAGTTGTTCCAAACCCTGTCCTATACGTAGATGGTTACATCATGATACTAAGGAATCTTGAATCGCCCGAATCGGGCCTCTTATGCATGAGATACACATTTTATAAGTTAAAGAGAATTTAATTTAGAGTACCATTATTTTAATTCAAAATTTTAAAATCCATACCCAAAAGAAAACGAAACCTACCCGCTTGCTACAGGAACTCATCTCCCCCAATTGAACAAGTCGACCGCCATATTATTTTCTCGTGCATGCATGCTCATACAATGGCGACACAGAACTCTAGCCATCAACCCAACAATTAGACCATGCCAACAGCCTCGCCATCGAATACTGCACCTCCCTAGCCTCTCGAATCTCGCCTCGAGCCACCACGTCGACATCTAGCACGGCTACCCATGGCCCAGAAAATGTCGCGCCTCCCCAAATCGACACCGAGCACCACGACACTTGACCGTAGATGTCATTCAACCTCCCCACCCTTCGTAGTTCGAATCCACCATCGATTTCGTGAATTTCCTCCTACACCAAAAGCAAGATGGAACCCTAGCCAATAACACACTCACGATATCAAAATCGATCACCAAAAATGGCAGCCTCAAGCCTAACAAATCATCTCAGGTCGAAGACCATACCAAACGAGAATTTTACATTCGTCTCAGGATTTAATCTTTGATTTGTATTTACGTGATTGATTTTTTGAATTGTCCATTTCTTTTCGTTTGGCTATAAGTTGGAAAAGGAAGAAGGGGAATAGAAAGGCGGTACCAGTACACGACTATAGTGTTACAAGGAAGTGTTCATCCATTTAGAAGAAGCTCTTTTTCTATGAAGTTGAAAGGTGAGGTTTGCTTTTCACTGTCGAGCTTGTGTTTTTAAACAAGGAGGGAAGGATAAGATGTTGCGTGTTTGAACAGGAAGTGAATTGAAAAGAAAAATAAAGCTGATGTAAAAGAAATCGTCAAGTCAATGAATATATATATATATATATATATATATATATAAATGAATATATATATATGATTAAATTTTAGATCGTCACGAACGCACAGCTTAAAATCTTGACCCCCTATCTAGGCGTGTCGTTGGCGTTCACAGTGTTATAACCCTATTCCGAACGCAATGGAAAAGGTTTCGAGTCCTAATTCGATCGTATGGAGAAGATAGCTTTTTTTGGATCCAATTATTATATTGAATTTTCGATATCAATTTTAGCGCGTTTCTATCCTGTACGACCAAACGATAACTCCAAACGCTATGAAATTTGAAATTCAATAATAATACACTATTACGGATCTAATGGAACCTATTTCGTCAAAATTTGAGATTGTGCCCCTTAAGGCTATTTCTAAACGTCAATTTAAACGATATATTTTTAAAACTGAACAAATCACTTTCAAATTCAATTTTTAAGACTTTTATTATCTTCAATATTATCAATATAAATTTTATAGGCCTTTAAATTATTTTTAACAAGCTTAAAACTCCAGATCCAATATTTTAGCCAATTTTCAGTTATCTAATTTAATAATTAAATTATCCAATAAATAGTTATATTTTAAATTCAAGTTAAAAGTCAACTTTTAAATATTTAAAATCAATTAAATATTCCAATTAAATTTCGTCCTTGAAATTGATAGGTAAGAAGAATGGTCCAAAACCCGTTAACTATTTCAAAAGCCAAACAATTTAAACAACTTTTTGAAAATAATTTTTTGTTGAAATTACGTTATCACTCCTACTAATTTTCCAAATGAATCCATAGATTACAACTAATATTATCCCCTCAATCATCCAAACTATAATTTAAAATCAAATTTTAAATTATCACAATTTTCTTCAAAAAATTTCTAAGTCCTTAATTTTCGAAAAATTTCGCCAGTGTCTCCCTTGCGCGGCTGGATAAAAAAAACTACAAAATGCCTCTGCGGCCCCAAATCATCAAAAGAAAACAAAAGCCAAGTGGCTCAATTAGAAAATCATAAGTTTCAAACATAATTTAAATACATAACTTTTTTCGAGCAAATTAAAATTTTACTTCCAAAATCAAAGACATCAATTTAGCTTTTGCTTTCAATACCTGCAACTTATTTACCAATAGTATCCAATCATACAATTCAAATCATTTAATTCAGCATTTTTCAATTTTCAATTTTTATTTTACTTAAGCCCATATGATGTACATATATCATCCGTACGCAATATCAATGATGATCGCTCACTCGATCACACAATTTCGCTTCCGAACTAGGATCGTTCACCCGACTCTCTATAGTATATAAGTATGGAAGGAGTGGCGATTTTTGATCAAGAAATCAGATCTAAGAATCAATGAAAAATCCATATGCAGGGTTCACGTTGTAAATCGAGTGAAAAATCCTGACTCGAACCGATATAACTATCTCGAAATTTTGTGCTCGAATCTGGATCGAATCGTTATGCGAATAAAATAATATACGTACAACTTACGTTTTAATTTCCAATTAATTATTAGCTATATCAAATTCTTTTTATTCACATTTACCAACATACTTATTCACAATTATCATTCTACACACTTTTTTTAATCTTCATTCATATATTAACTTAGTATATTTCCAATACCAGTTTTACTTAAGAACTTCACCATTACTTCTTAAATCTACTATAAATAATTTATACAATTTCTCATATTTATTTCCACTTCATCACTTTGGTTTATATCCATTTCCATTCAAATTAAATTTTCAATTTCAAATGTAACTCAATTTATCTCCATACTTAAATATTGAATTTTATCAACCACATCTCAACCCATATTTGATTCACTAATTTATTTCATATCTCAATCAAATTTTATTTCCAACTTTTGTTTTATTTGGTCCAACTCAGCTAAATTCCAACTTAATAAATTCTAGTTATTTCCATTTGGCCTACTAGGCTTAATTTCTCAAAAGTCTCTTTATCTAACTTAATTCAAATTAGATTCCATTCCAAATCAAATTTCAAATTTCTTGTAAGTTTTCAAACTTACTAATATTCCATTCACCAATTTCTTCCAATTCACTTCATTTAATTGGTTTACTTTACTAATTTATTTCATTATCACAGTTACTTTTATTTAACTCTTCTTAAGTTAAATTTCATTCTAAACCAATTTCAAATTCTTATAAGTTTTTAAACTATTTTATATCCCATAAAACATTTTAGATCAAACTCTAGAGTTTTACATAATTACTCAAGTATTTCAAAATCATTTTTGAAATCTATATAACCCAAAATCCTTTGGTGCATCAAATTATTCCTTTTCATTTCAAAATCAAACAAGTTTTGCAAAATAAATTCCAATTCAAACATTTTAGGCAGCAATTTCTCCCTTGGTAACTCGAAAATGAAAGTCGATGAGGCTGCATCATCACCGAAATTATTTTCCAACGATCGAAGTGAGTTCAATGCTTTTATTCCTTTAAAAACCATTTTTAAATATTTTTATTTAAAATCTCAATAGATTCCATTTCAAATCAAAAAATATTTCCTCCAAATAATATCACTTTTATTTTTCCGAGACTGGAAACGTTTTAAAATCAAAGTGAATTAACTTCCCAAACTTTTAAATTTCAAATCCATTATGAATCAATTTGAAAAACCATGTCATCTTTAAATATTCCCCTGGAATTCCATTCCATTTAAAATTATAAATCATGTTTATAAACTCATATTCACAGACTCCATTTTGTTATATGAATAAATTTCTTAACTTTTAGTTATAATATCAAACTTTATTTAATTACCTAGCAACAAATGATGACAGTTTAATATTATCATTTCCTAGTAATCAAGCAAACCTATTTAACTATAATAATTTCTGAAAATTATTTCTTATATATATATATAATAATTTGGGTAAAATTATTTCATTCACTCCATATCAAAACAATATTGTATCGAATTGTTCTATTATAGTGCTTAATGATCCCTATCAATAACGTTAATTACTTGTATTCACCAGAATCCATAAGCCACTCAACCAACCAATCAAAACAGTATAAAACAATTTTATATTCACTAAAAAATACGTGCTCATATCTATCAATACACTAAAACTCATTCTAGGGTGCTACCGACCCTATCTCTAATAAGTATTCCCCACCAAAGCCAAGGTTCTCGCTTAACCTTAAGCTCTGATACCAAATGTCAGGGTCAGGAATTTTGATGCTCGAAAAGCGACGTTAATACGTCCACTGTATTACATGCCAACCAATCGAATGGAAAAAATACCAGATCGTTAGGGAAAAGAAGAAAGAGGTAGAATAAGAAAATAGCAATAACAACACAGAATATCACAATCGCAGCGGAACAATATATAATAGATAACAACTGACCCTTATACAAAAAGATGTTTTTGTACATTACATCATCAGAGTATAACACAAATCAATAGCACAATACTAGACAATTATAATATCTTGCCCTCACAAAAGCTGAATATACAGCCTACAATACATGGCGGAATATATATCAGATATGAATAATACATCTTCTACATCCATCTGTCTCCTAAGGTTCATAGCATCCTGTCTGAAATCTATAATACTCGGTCTGACCCATGCATTGTAATAAAATAACAACCGAGTCAGTCTGGAAAACCAGCGTGAGAAAACAGACTCAATTTGAATTATAAAAGTTATCAAATCCTTTGAAAACAAAGGTATCTCATAAGACCGTGCCACAAATAAACACGACCAGTTTTTATTTACGATAAACAAAACATTTCATATCAAATCCTCTGATATTATAATAATGTCTAAGTACAAATACTTATTCAAATAGCTGAAATTGTTGCATTAATTAAATTCCAGCATACTAGGCTCCACAATCAAAACCAAAAAGGCATGTATTGGAGAATGGATTCCATATGAATGACTAGGTACTGGGGTATCATCTGTTATAGTACACATCTAGAATAGTGTATCGAGGACCACGTTGGGATCCCCTGCAACGCAAGACCGGACTATCCCTAACCTGGATATGCCGAATATGCTAGCACCCCAGGTGTTCCCACCCTTTTTTAAAGCTCCTTCCATAAATTATAGTAATAATATCCAAGAGTATCACAAAGGTGATAAACATACCCTGATTGGATGCTACCCACTTAGCCTTGCTGCATTTCCCTTGATTTTCAATCATTCCCGGTGGATGAGACTAGAGGCTACGATTGCATTTTAAGTAAATTTCACATAGAATGCTCATTGTCCTCCAATGATAATGTACCGATAGCATTCACCCATACAAGTCCGTTCTGGGTCCGAACGGAACCAAAGGTACTATTCCTACTACATCCATTTTGGAATCACCCTTAGGATTAGTAGCGATTAGCCGTTGCACTTCACTGTTCCATCTTTGACTCTATACTCTTGTCTTCATTCGAAAACATACTCGTTGGATCGAAGTGCTTTTCAGATAATAAATCTGATCCCTGTCTCTTCGAAATAATATTCGATCCTTTCAGTAAACTCAACCCCGGTTCTTTAGGAAATAAACAAATGAAATAAGATCAGAGGTCAACCTCCTAACCATAAGTGGATGGATTTCCTTAAAAACGTCCTAGAAGAACTAAATGAGTTTATACGTACAGTATAGCACCTCGAACGGTAATTGTACCATATAATTCCCGTATTTCTCCTAGATATTCTAAAAGTTATAATTTGGGTCCAAATTTTGATAGCTGGTTATTTAACTATCAAATAAACAATCATTCAACCAAATATTCCATTTTTCCACCGAATAAATCTAAATCTCTTTTAAATTAAATTTTAATAAATTAAATCTCTTTATCCAAAATATATACTTACCTTATCGAGTTAAGTAAATTCACCAAAACTAGATTTTCAAAGATATTTGGAAAACCTTTAAAATAATTTGGAAAGTACCACTACAGTGTCAATCCACGGATTCCAGCTCAACAGTTGCGTCTCTATCCCGGAGAAATTCAAGACTTAACTACAGGCACTCACAGCCTTCGATTTCGCCACGCGAGTATACCATTACTTCCCGAAAACTTTATTTAAACAATTTTTCAAAATAATATACTTATGAAATTTCTATAATAATTTTCCAAGTTAATTCTAAGCATTTACTCTTTTAAAATAAGAGTTATTATAAAATAATATTAACATAGAATAATCTATCTCTTAAAATAATAATATAGGTTAATTCTTAAATAATAATTAACTTAATATCAACCATTTATAAAACTACTTAATTAATACTTAAATATACTTTAAACAACTAAATAATAATTTTTTTTGAAATACTCTTTAAACCACTTTTAAATATCCTAGTTAATACTTAAAAGTCCACCTTTTTAAAATAAACTTAACTTCTCAAAAAAATATTGTAACAACCCTGAGATTGCAATTACCGAATGATAAGTTAAAATTTATGATTTTAAGTTAAAAGGGGGCTAAACAAAATTTTGGGAATTTAAATTTGCAATTGGTTTGCAAATTAAAATATTTTGGGTTGAAATGGGGAATTTTTAAATAAAAAGTGATTATGGGTTAATAGGCCAAATGAGGTAATTACATGGTTTTAATTAAAACTAGGATGCTTATTAGGATTTTTGTTCACATGATAACTTAGAAAATAAACTAAGTCCTAATGGGTTTCTAAACCCTCTTACCATAACCCATTAGCCTAACCCCCTCCTATATAATATCTTAAACTCATAACCCTAACCTTCCTCCTCTTTATAAATTCCTAAAACCTAGATCTAAACAAAATTAATGGCCTCCATTTAGAAGCTCCATCTCCTTCTCTTCATAAATTAGTTTAATCCTATAAAGAAAAAAAAAAGAGAAGAAGAAAGGTAATGCAATCTCTCCTATTCTCTAATCCTCCTTCTTAATCCCTATTTATCTCCTCCATCTTGTTGTAATTATTGTGTATTTTTTTTGGTTGATTTTGGGTCCTTGAAGCCTCTTGATCTTTGCTTTGGGGTTGAGGAGTTTGGCTTGCTTGATATTGTGCACTCAAACCATTTGATACTTTGCTTCATTAAGGTAATTACTATTGATTAGTAATTATTGCTAGTTGTAAAGATAAGCTTTGGCCTTGGTTTCCTTTAAATTAGTGTAATAATCATTATATGGTGATTAGTAATTGTTATTAGTGATTTTTTTGATGCCAAAAACTGAGAAAAACAACCCAAAATCACCAAAAACACAAAAATATGCTTGCTGGAAATATTTAGGCTGAAATCGGCCTGAAACAGGCTGGAATAGTGCACTGGGTGCACCAGAACAGGCCTGGGCTGCACCCAGGCACTGTAGGCTAGCCCAGCTGGGCTAGCCAGAGGCTGGCCAGCCCATGGTGGGCTGGCCGCGCCCCAAACCCCCAGCCCGGGCGGGCTGGGGGTTGCACCCCATCCCCAGCCCGTTTGGGCTGGGGAATAGGGGACGCGGGCCTTGGCCCGCGTCCCATACCCCCAGCCCAGGCGGGCTGGGGCAGTGTAATGTCCCCAGCCCGCTTGGGCTGGGGCATACGGGCGCGGGCCTTGGCCCGCGTCCCATATCCCCAGCTCAGGCGGGGTGGGGCACCTCTATTATCCCCAGTCCGCCTGGGCTGGGGACTAAGGGCGCGGGCCGAAGCCCGCGTCCCTTAAACCCCAGCTTAGGCGGGCTGGGGAACACAGTATATCCCCAGCCCATCTGGGCTGGGGCAGGCCGACGAGGGCCGGGCCCGCGTCCAAAAAAGAAAAAAAAAACTCAGTTTTCAGATTTTGATCTCCACTTTGCGTTGCCGCCACGCTCGCATCGGAAGTCGAAATTCGACGTTTTTGGGCTCGTTGGAAAGGTGGAGTTCCGAACTCCATCTCTAGAAAATTTAGGCAACATTGGAGTTCATTTGGTACTTCGATTTTCGTGCCAAAGTTAGACTCTGGTCGCTGTTGGAAAACAGTGTGAATCTTTTTCTGGGTTCAACTTTGAGACGTCGCTGCCACTTCGTCTCAACTTGGAATCCAGAAATTCTTTTTGCATCTTGAAGTAGGGATGTCGGACTACATGCCTACCAGTTTTCATGCCACTTGGACACAGTTTGCTGGTCCAAAAAAATTGTCGAACTTGGGTTCGCAGCAGTTTTTGAATGGTTTCAAACACGAATATTTTCAGTGATTTTCTGGTTTTATCGATTTCTTTGAGATTTGTCTCTGGATTTCGTACATGGGTTTTTATGAACTATTTTAAAAGCAGTTTTCACTCCTAAATGGCTTTCAAAATTATTATATAATACTATTTTTAAATATTAAATTAATTACTCCATAATAGGAGAGTTTTCAAAAGTCGTTTTAAAGTGATTTCAAAATCAATTAAAATCTGTTTCGCACCATTATTTTCTATAATAAAAATCTCACATCACTTTTTAGCACGTTGAGCGAAGTGGAAAGGTGCTTAAACGGTTAGGAAATCTCCGGCCTATGGAACCGTGTGTATTTTCTTTCCGGTTAATCCCCGACCTATTCGGTTGATAGTTTTGACCTTTGGGTCTAGTTTACCGATGATACGAGGTGTACTTTTTATTGTTTGGAGTGTGAGCTTGCTATTGGTTAGTAAACCGTTTAGTGCGAACGTGGGGTATGGGACTCATTAACACTTTACGGGTTCCTCTCCAAGAAGTTAGTGACACATTAGCCTCTGGGCGGCCAGTACTGGACCTCTGGATCACCACGCCTCTGGGCAACCATCTCTGGACACCTGCTCTATGGAGCAGTTTTTACGGCATGTGCCTCTAGGCCTTTTATCCTTCTGGGAAGGATCTTGTCGTTTCGCGTGTTCCGCATCTGTGCGAGTGATCGATCACAACTCAACAGTACTTGGCAACAACGACTCTGGTCGGTGCACGTGCAATATTTGTATTATCTGATGATTTTTATATCCATTCGAGTATCGCCATTCGGTGTTGGTTCTATGGAACCATACGATGTAGGTGCGATTACCCTATGGATTCACAGTGTCTTTGGACACTGCATTTCTGTATTCGAATTCATTGACTTTTCAGTATATCCCTATTGATCTTTGGAGCATCGATCTTTGCTTGGGCATTGATTACAGACTCTGGTCACTTTTGGGATTATTGCCTATGGGCAACTTTTTATAGTTTTGGCTACGCCGATGATATGAGGCGATTTTATTTATTCTACACTTTGGTGTTGATTTTCTCTTTGGAGATTTTTACTGTTGATTGATGATTAGGGATCGTCATTATATTCATGTAGTCCATATTACTCTTCTCTTTGGAGAAGATTACTGATTATTTAGCTAGCCTGACCCGAGTGTTTTCGCTCGGGTCAGACCGAGTTGTTTCAGGTTAGGTCTCTGGACTTAGCTTTCTGTGCTTCCGCTTGGACATTATCCGCTATGCTGATAGATAGCTCTTTTATTTGTCCACTATTCAGCTACTCTGTTATTTCAGACTCTTATGTATATATTTTTGACTCACATGTGTGAGCGGTGGCTTTGTACCCACCTTTTGATATTTGGATCTGTATTGACGATGTATGGTCCCTGTGTTCTATGACTGTTATGTGACTGTTCTGTGATGATGATGTTATCATTTAGTATTATGTTTGTTCTGAACCTATTTTCCTTAGCCATTGTAGTTTCGTTATAAATATCTATTGGATATGTCGAACCACTTGAGAAAAGAAAACCACCTATTAGACGTATTCAGTAGATAGTTATAGCTTGATTACATATGGTCGCTTCCATTATACTCTATTCTCCGTTCTAGTAGACGGTATTACTCCGTAATACTCTTTACTAGAGTGGGTCTCGGAGTGGGGCGTTACATCTTGGTATCAGAGCAAGGTTCAGAATTAAGCATAACAAACACAGAACAGATACACTTAGTACAATACATTTTAATTGGATCCGAATTAAATCAAATCCCTTCCTTATGCTTATTGATAGATAAGTTAGGAATATGTGTAGGAATTTATTATATTCCGTAGTATTCCTTAATTAAGTATCAATCGTTGAATCATGTCTAACTCTAATTCCCGTTTGACTTTCAGTATGTCTGGAAGGGGAAGAGGGAGAACCACACGTCAGACTAGTGCTGCTGGGCAGTCCAGCAACACTCATCCAGAGGGCGTGTTTATGACTACCGACCAGATCATGGAGCTGGTTCGGAATTCTCAGTCTCCAGCCCCAGTTGCTGATGCTCCGCGCATGTCTGTTTTTTCGCGTCTCTGCAGTGATTTTACCCATCTCGGAGGGAAGCCGTTCAGTGGCTCCGAGAATGTCTTAGAGGTCCAGGCTTGAATTCGGATATGCGAGCGCATTTTCAGTCGTATGGATATCCCGGATCATGACCGTGTTCTTATTGCTTCTAGTCAGCTTCTGAGTCGTGCCCTGGATTGGTACGAACTACTTATTGCCGAGGTCGATGAGACCACACTTACTTGGGCTCAGTTTCGTCAGAGATTTTAGCTCAAATTCATCCCAGAGTCAGAGAAGAACTCCCTTGCTCGCCGCTTTCTTGATCTCAAGCAGGGGAAGTTCTCCGTATCCGACTATGTCTCTTCCTTCGAGGCCCTGTCCAAGTACGGCCTTGAGTTTATTGCTACTCCTTATAAGAGGAACCTCAAATTTGTTGAGGGCTTGAAGAAATATCTGAAGAGGCATCTTATGCTACAGCTTGAGCTCTCATTCGAGAAGCTAGTCGATGCAGCCCTACATCTTGAGTCAGTCGACATGGAGCATAGTGATGATGATGGTGGGGGTTCCAAAAACCCCAACCAGAAGCGGGGTCCATTTCAGAAGAACAAGCCTTGGAACAAGAAGAAGAAAACTGGCAGTTCTGCTGTCCAGGCTCAGCCTCAGACTCAGCCTCAGATTCAGTCACAGCCTAGTGGAACCCGTCCTCCGAGGAAATGCTTCAACTGCGGTTCTCCAGATCACTTTATTCGAGAGTGTCCCAAACCTCTCTATTGTACCTTTTGCAAGAAGGAGGGACACAGGATCTCCACTTGTCCTATTGCTCCAGCTAGTGCCAAGCCTGGCAATCTTAATGCTGCCAAGGCTCCTGCATCTTCAGCTCGACCTCGAGGTACGCATCCTTCCGTTCTCGAAGGTTCTATTTTATTTCATGGTAGATCTTGTAGAGTTCTCTTTGATACGGGTGCCTCTCACTCATTCGTATCAAAGGAGCTAGTAGATGCTTTATCTTTGGATGTTACTGGTCTGGTTTCTTCACTAAGGATTGTGAATCCCATCGGCGGATCCACGACCCTCAGTTTGCTTTGTGAGAATATAGATATCGATCTTTGTGGATCTTCTTTCCGTGCGAATCTGCACGTTATGGAGTATTTGGGATTTGATATGATTCTTGGCATGGATTGGCACGTTCAGCACGACGCCAAAATTATTTGTTCGGAGCGGATATTATTCATTCATCACCCTGATTCGTCCTCTCCGTTAGCTATTGTTCTTCAGGATGTTGGGCTTTCTGATGTTACTTTATTTTCTCTTGATACTCGAGATGAGGATTTGGACATATCTCGTATTCCTGTCGTTCGGGATTTCTCCGATATATTCGAGCTAGTATCTGGCCTGCCACCAAAGCGGGCCATTGAGTTCCGCATCGATCTCATTCCAGGCTCCCACCCTGTTGGGCGTCCTCCCACGAGGATGTCTATTAAGGAGAATGAGGAACTCAGGAAACAGTTAGTTGAGCTTGAGGCGAAGCAGTTCATTCGGTCCAGTTCTTCGCCATGGGGTGCTGTTGTGGTCTTCGTTAAGAAGCCCGATGGCTCTCTTAGGCTTTGCATTGACTATCGCAAGCTTAATGAGTTGACCATCAGAAATCGTTATCCATTGCCATGGATAGACGATATGTTTGATCAGTTGAGCGGTGCGAAGGTCTTTTCCCAGCTCGACCTTGCCACCGGATTTCATCAGCTCCGAGTTGCGGAAGATAGCTTTCCTCTTACCGCTTTCCGCACTCGTTATGGTTCTTTTGAGTGGTTGGTCATGCCATTCGGCTTGACGAACGCACCGTCTTTCTTCGTCGATCTTATGAATCGAGTATTCCGGGAATACATCGATAGATTCTTTCTGGTTTTCATCGACGATATTCTTATTTATTCTAGATCCGAGGCAGAGCATGCTCATCATTTGCGGATCGTCTTGGATACTCTTCGTCGGCATCAGCTTAAGGCCAAGCTCTCCAAGTGCCATTTTGGGAGAGCAAGGTTAAGTTCTTGGGCCATATTGTATCATCTGAGGGTGTTTCTGTCGATCCTGCCAAGATCGAAGCTATTCAGAATTGGAAGCAGCCCGAGAACGTTCATGATATTCGCAGCTTCCTTGGTCTGGCGGGTTATTACCGTCGGTTTATCAAGGATTTCTCTCGAGTTGCACTTCCCCTTACGACGCTGACTCGTAAGGGTGTTCGCTTTATTTGGTCTGATAAGTGTGAAGCTTTCTTTCAACGACTGAAGAAACTTCTCACTCATGCTCCTATTCTTGTGGTTCCTTAGAGTAACCAGGATCTTGTTGTTTACACCGACGCTTGTGGTAGCGGGCTCGGTGCTGTGCTTATGCAGAAGGATCGGGTAGTTGCTTATGCTTCCAGGCAACTGCGTCCGAATGAGGTTCGCTATCCGACTCATGATCTTGAGTTGGCAGCTATCGTCTTTGCCTTGAAGACGTGGCGTCACTTTCTATTAGGCGAACGCTTCACTCTTTACACCGATCACAAGTCGCTGAAGTATCTTTTCAGTCAGAGGGATCTCAATATGAGGCAGCAGCGATGGCTTGAGTTTCTCGCCTCATATGATTTAGATATTCAGTATACCCCTGGCAAGGGTAATCGTGTTGCAGATGCGCTCAGTCGCAAGCACTCGGCGGTAGTTTCTATGATGATTGCCGAGTGGAATGTTCTTGAGACCCTATCTTTATGTGATATTAGAGATCGAGCTTCATCTTCTGATGCTCTTGTCTTATTATTTAGCTTGGAAGCTCGTCCTATCTTATTGGATCGCATTGCCCATGCTCAGCGGCAGGATCCAGACTTATTGCATCTTATTCATCTTCTCGAGTCGGGATCCAGTGATGAGACATTGCTGGATTATTCTCTGGATTTTCATCGGTGTCTTCGTAGGAAGAACCGTATTGTTGTACCATCTTATTTATCACTTAGGCGTGACATTCTAGACGAGTGCCATCGCACTAAGTACACTATACATCCTGGTTCGAGTATGATGTATGTCGATATGTGCCGGCTATATTATTGGGAGGGTTTGAAGAGAGATGTGGCAAGTTATGTGAGTAGTTGCATGACTTGTCAACAGATCAAGGCCGAGCATCAGCGTCCATCTGGTCTTCTTCAGCCTCTAGAGATTCCATTATGGAAATGGAATCAGATATCCATGGATTTCATTGATGGTCTGCCTCGATCGAGGTCAGACCATACTTCTATCTGGGTTATTGTTGATCGCTTGACCAAATCGGCTCATTTCATTCCGATTAAGTCCACTCGGACTGCACCTCAGTTGGCCAAGCTCTATGTGAAGGAAGTCATTCGACTTCATGGCATTCCTAGCTCTATCGCCTGTGATCGAGACACTATCTTTACCAGTCACTTCTGGAAGTGCCTACAGTCAGCTTTGGGCACAAAGCTGAATCTCTCGACTGCTTATCATCCTCAGACCGACGGTCAGACGGAGAGGGTGAATCGTGTTTTAGAGGATCTTTTGCGCTGTTGTATTTTGGATTTCGGAGGTAGTTGGGAGGATCACTTACCGCTCGTAGAGTTCTCCTACAACAACAGCTATCAGTCTAGTATCGGCATGGCACCTTTCGAGGCTCTCTACGGAAGGCCATGTCGCTCTCCTGCTTGTTGGTTAGAGTCTGGCGAGAAGCTCATTCTTGGTCCAGATTCAGTTCGGGAATCTTCTGAGAAGATCGTGCTTATCCGTCAGAGAATGAAAGAGGCACAGGACCGCCAGAAATCCTACGCGGACAACCGTAGGAAGCCTCTTGAGTTCTCCATTGGCGATTCTGTCTTTATTGGGGCTTCTCCCATGAAAGGGGTTGTGCGTTTTAGTTCTACAGGGAAACTGGCCCCTCGCTATATTGGACCGTTTCCTATCATGGAACGCATCGGCCTTGTCACCTATAGAGTGGCTCTACCTGCTCATTTCTCTGGAATACACGACGTGTTCCATGTTTCCCAGCTTCGCAAGTGTGTCTGCGATCCTGATTCTACTATCGAGCCTCATATCGTACTTGATTTGGAGATCTCACCCGATCTATCTATAGAGCAGCAACCTCTTCGTGTGCTTGATTCGAAGATCAGACGTCTTCGAAACAAAGAGGTTCCGCTTGTGAAGATTCAATTGTCGTCTAATCCTAAGGACTGCACTTGGGAGACCAGAGAATTCATCGAGCGTACTTATCCTGGTTTTCTTTCATTTTCCGGCACGGGTGAGCATCTATATTTTATCTTCTGTATTCCTTTTGTGGATTAGATGTTATAGACGACTTCTATATTTAAGGAATTGCGAGGACGCAATTTTCTTAAGGGGGGAGTCTGTAACAGCCCTGAGATTGCAATTGCCGAACGATAAGTTAAAAAATTATGATTTTAAGTTAAAAAGGGGGCTAAACAAAATTTTGGGAATTTAAATTTGCAATTGGTTTGCAAATTAAAATATTTTGGGTTGAAATGGGGAATTTTTAAATAAAAAGTGATTATGGGTTAATGGGCCAAATGAGGTAATTACATGGTTTTAATTAAAACTAGGATGCTTATTAGGATTTTTGCTCACATGATAACTTAGAAAATAAACTAAGTCCTAATGGGTTTCTAAACCCTCTTACCATAACCCATTAGCCTAACCCCCTCCTATATAATATCTTAAACTCATAACCCTAACCCTCCTCCTCTTCATAAATTCCTAAAACCTAGATCTAAACAAAATTAATGGCCTCCATTTAGAAGCTCCATCTCCTTCTCTTCATAAATTAGTTTAATCCTAGAAAAAAAGAGAAGAAGAAAGGTAATGCAATCTCTGCTATTCTCTAATCCTCCTTCTTAATCCCTATTTATCTCCTCCATCTTGTTGTAATTATTGTGTGTATTTTTTTGTTGATTTTGGGTCCTTGAAGCCTCTTGATCTTTGCTTTGGGGTTGAGGAGTTTGGCTTGCTTGATATTGTGCACTCAAACCATTTGATACTTTGCTTCATTAAGGTAATTACTATTGATTAGTAATTATTGCTAGTTGTAAAGATAAGCTTTGGCCTTGGTTTCCTTTAAATTAGTGTAATAATCATTATATGGTGATTAGTAATTGTTATTAGTGTTTTTTTTTATGCCAAAAATTGAAAAAAAAAAACAACCCAAAATCACCAAAAACACAAAAATATGCTTGCTGGAAATATTTAGGCTGAAATCAGCCTGAAACAGGCTGGAATAGTGCACTGGGTGCACCAGAACAGGCCTGGGCTACACCCAGACACTGTAGGCTAGCCCAGCTGGGCTAGCCAGAGGCTGGCCAGCCCATGGTGGGCTGGCCGCGCCCCAAACCCCCAGCCCGGGCGGGCTGGGGGTTGCACCCCCTCCCCAGCCCGTTTGGGCTGGAGAATAGGGGACGCGGGCCTTGGCCCGCGTCCCATACCCCCAGCCCAGGCGGGCTGGGGCAGTGTAATGTCCCCAGCCCAGGCGGGCTGGGGCACCTCTATTATCCCCAGCCCGCCTGGGCTGGGGACTAAGGGCGCGGGCCGAAGCCCGCGTCCCTTAAACCCCAGCCCAGGCGGGCTGGGGCACACAGTATATCCCCAGCCCGTCTGGGCTGGGGCAGGCCGACGCGGGCTGGGCCCGCGTCCAAAAAAAAAACTCAGTTTTCAGATTTTGATCTCCACTTCGCGATGCCGCCACGCTCGCATCGGAAGTCGGAATTCGACATTTTTGGGGCTCGTTGGAAAGGTGGAGTTTCGAACTCCATCTCTGGAAAATTTGGGCAACATTGGAGTTCGTTTGGTACTTCGATTTTCGTGCCAAAGTTAGACTCTGGTCGCTGTTGGAAAACAGTGTGAATCTTTTTCTGGATTCAACTTTGAGACGTCGCTGCCACTTCGTCTCAACTCGAAATCCAGAAATTCTTTTTGCATCTTAAAGTAGGGATGTCGGACTACATGCCTACCAGTTTTCATGCCACTTGGACACAGTTTGCTGGTCCAAATAAATTGCCGAACTTGGGTTCGCAGCAGTTTTTGAATGGTCTCAAACACTTAGAATATTTTCAGTGATTTTCTGGTTTTATCGATTTCTTTGAGATTTGTCTCTGGATTTCGTACACGGGTTTTTATGAACTATTTTAAAAGAATTTTTCACTCCTAAATGGCTTTCAAAATTATTATATAATATTATTTTTAAATATTAAATTAATTACTCCATAATAGGAGAGTTTTCAAAAGCCGTTTTAAAGTGATTTCAAAATCAATTAAAATCTGTTTCGCAGCATTATTTTCTATAATAAAAATCTCACACTCACTTTTTAGCACGTCGAGCGAAGTGGAAAGGTGCTTAAACGGTTAGGAAATCTCCGGCCTATGGAACCGTGTGTATTTTCTTTCCGGTTAATCCCCGACCTATTCGGTTGATCGTTTTGACCTTTGGGTCTAGTTTACCGATGATACGAGGTAGACTTTTTATTGTTTGGAGTGTGAGCTTGCTATTGGTTAGTAAACCGTTTAGTGCGAATGTGGGGTATGGGACTCATTGTTAACACTTTACGGGTTCCTCTCCAAGAAGTTAGTGACACATTAGCCTCTGGGAGGCCAGTACTGGACCTCTGGGTCACCACGCCTCTGGGCAACCGTCTCTGGACACCTGCTCTATGGAGTAGTTTTTACGGCATGTGCCTCTGGTCCTTTTATCCTTCTGGGAAGGATCTTGTCGTTTCACGCGTTCCGCATCTGTGCGAGTGATCGATCATAACTCAACAGTACTTGGAAACAACGACTCTGGTCGATGCACGTGCAATATTTGTATTATCTGATGATTTTTATATCCATTCGAGTATCGCCATTCGGTGTTGGTTCTATGGAACCATACGATGTAAGTGCGATTACCCTATGGATTCACAGTGTCTCTGGACACTGCATTTCTGTATTCGATTTCATTGACTTTTCAGTATATCCCTATTGATCTTTGGAGCATCGATCTTTGCTTGGGCATTGATTACAGACTCTGGTCACTTTTGGGATTATTGCCTATGGGCAACTTTTTATAGTTTTGGCTACGCCGGTAATATGAGGCGATTTTATTTATTCTACACTTTGGTGTTGATTTTCTCTTTGGAGATTTTTACTGTTGATTGATGATTAGGGATCATCATTATATTCATGTAGTCCATATTACTCTTCTCTTTGGAGAAGTACTGTTTTATTTATGTACTGCATTATTATATATCTCAGTTATTACTGATTATTTAGCTAGCCTGACCCGAGTGTTTTCGCTCGGGTCAGACCGAGTTGTTTCAGGTTAGGTCTCTGGACTTAGCTTTATGTGCTTCCGCTTGGACATTATCTACTATGTTGATAGATAGCTCTTTTATTTGTCCACTATTCAGCTATTCTGTTATTTCAGACTCTTATGTATATATTTTTGACTCACATGTGTGAGCGGTGGCTTTGTACCCACCTTTTGATATTTGGATCTGTATTGATGATGTATTGTACCTATGTTATATGACTGTTATGTGACTGTTCTGTGATGATGATGTTATCATTTAGTATTATGTTTGTTCTGAACCTATTTTCCTTAGCCATTGTAGTTTCGTTATAAATATCTATTGGATATGTCGAACCACTTGAGAAAAGAAAACCACCTATTCGACGTATTCAGTAGATAGTTATAGCTTGATTACATATGGTCGCTTCCATTATACTCTATTATCCGTTCTAGTAGACGGTATTACTCCGTAATACTCTTTACTAGAGTGGGTCTCGGAGTGGGGCGTTACAAATATACTTCCAACTCCAATATGGCTAGTCCAATTATTTATAAATCTCTCTCGATTTATTTTCGGTTTGATTTACGTTCCAATTCCATAAATTTCCTTTTTCACAATTCCACAAATAAACCTACCACTTATTTTAAAATGATTCGCCCATCACTTTATAAATCCTCACCGTGATTTTATAACTTCAATTTATCCACTGATAATACTTTACTTTATTTATAAACTTCGTTTATAAATTCCATAGTCTCATTTCCCTTTCATAACTGTTTTAAAATACTTAAGTCGATTTTAAATAGATTTCCTGCATTAAATTCCATTTTTAAATTAACTCGTTGCATAATCCAAATATATTCCAAAACCCAACTAATTTCAGATCTCACTTCCTTTTTATAATTTAAAATCTTATTTAAATTAGGAACATATCTTTTATTTTAAATCTCCCTTTTTATTTTCCCAAACTATTTTAAATCTCGATTTTAAAAATAAATCCCTTTTTCACTTAAAAAGTAATGCTTAAGTTCTATCATTTAAAATCCTTTAATTTAACTTATTTTCAAAATCCCTATTTTCCTTATTTCAATATTATCAAGCCCAATTTTGAAATCAAACCATTTATTTTACCCAATATTCATTTCTTTAAATAGATCCAAAAATTAACTATAAATATGTTTGCTTCCAATTCTTTCCTTTTAATTTCGTTTTAACGTCAAAACATTTATTATTGGCTTTTTTAAAAATACCAAAGTCAAGGCCCATACCATAGCATCCAATAGATTTAAGTTGCACTATAATCTACCATAGATTATCTAAAAAGATCATATATCAATATATATATGGGATTTAATTCAACATTTTTGAGGAATCCAATTGGATCCCCCCAACACGTTTCCCTACATCCACATATATTAATACAGTTTAAAATTTCCAATCCAAATTCGAGGGAGATATCACGGTATATAGGGTCATCCGCTACTATGCGGGGCGCATAGTGTCTCATCCGCTATATATAGATGTAGGAATATCAATCACTCCACTATATATAATATCACAATTAACTGATAATAACTATCAAATTCAACAATCAACCAATAATTAATTTTAGCTATTCAAAATTAGTTGTAGTATTCCAAATTTGAGTGAGATTAACTCACTTTAATTTTCTGTCCCTTTTGCATTCCGTTTTCGATAGAATATAAACGCGTTTGAAATTATCAGAAAATTTCGATAGTTCCAAGTTGTTCCAAACCCTTTTCTACGCATAGATGGCAACATCACCATCCCAACTAATCTTGAATCGTCCGAATCGGACCTCATATGCATGAGATACGCATTGTATAAGTTGAAGAGAATTTAATTTAGACTAACATTATTTTAATTCAAATTTCAAAAATCCACACCCAAAAGAAAACGAAACCGGCCCGCTTGTTATAGGAACTCATCTCTTCCCAATCGAACAACTCGACCTCTATTTTTTTTTCCCATGCGCGCATGCACGTACAACGGCGACATGGAACTCCAGCCATCAACCCAACAATCAGACCATGCCAACGGCCTCGCCATCGAAGACCGCACCGCCCCATCCTCTCGAATCTCACCACGAACCACCATGTCTAGATCTGGCACAGCTACCCACAGCGCAGAAAATGCCATGCCTCCCCAAATCGACACCAAGCACCGCGACACTTGACCGGAGATGCCAATCAATCCCTCCCACCCCCCGCAGTTCGAATCCACCATCGATTTTGTGAATTTCCTCCTACATTAAAAGCAAGATGGGACCCTTGCTAATTGTGTGATATCCCGGAATTTTTGACAATATCAATTTAATAATCTGAATTTTAAAATTAAATTTATTTGATAATTTTTGTTAATAAAATTTGAATTGATTTAATAATCTTACTTTAATAAATATTTAGTTGGTGAATTTATCTTTTATAAGCTAATAAATTGTTTTCTATTTATAATATACGTATATATTTTTATACATATTTTAAATAGATGAGTTTGGTTTTAAATTTAATAAGTAAATAAATCTTATTTTCTAATTCTACTATTTTTGGTAAATTGGGAAATTATGATTTATTTAATTTAAGCTTTTCAAAGTTATTTAATGAAGAACTATATGATTTTAAAATTTATATAATAAATTTTTAATTGTATAAAAAGGATTTTAGATTAAAGTTTATATAAGATTTATAGTAAGATTTGTTTTATTTTCTTTTTAAAATATTGTTTTATAAGTATGATTTGTAAATTAAATATGAAGTTTAAAATACAAATTAAAATATGAAACATTTATTCATTTAAATAACAAGTAAGTTATAATCTCTTTTATAAATTTTAATTAAATTATCTAAAATGTTATTTTCAAATAATAGTTATGTGTATTGTTTTTATTTATAATTGTACTTGGTTTTATTCTTTAAAAAATTTCTATATACATAACTAAGTATTAAAAACTAATTAATTAAGTTTAAACTTTCATTAACTTTAATTATAAACACTAATTAATTAAAGGGACATGTGTAGACATCTTAGAAACATAATTTAACATGTGTTAGATGTTTAAATAAGAAAATTAACAAGTGTTAACACTTAAGACAAGTGTCAAATTTGTATTTTTATTTTTCTTTAATTTTAAGTAAATCATAAATATTGTTATATAAACTTGCCTTCTTCCTTTCCTATTCTTTTCTCATTTTCAATTCATTAACTTAAGAAATTTTCAACTGAGAGACCATTCCACTTTTAAACAATCCTCAAATCAAATTTAATCTGAGAATCAAAATTCTGTAATATGTCCATCTTCAAAGTACAAAATCAAATCCCTGGTCTATTTTCAAAAACCTGCAAAATCATTTTCTGTAAACACATTTCCTCAAACCAAAATTTGATGCAACCCCTGTTCAAATGCATAGCATAAGTCCTGTATTTCATTTTCAAAAAAAAAACATGTATTTCCTTCTTTCAAAATCCTGGAAAGCAAGAAAACTGCATTCATCATTTCTCTTCAACCTGAGAATTATTTCCTGCACTCTTCTAAAATCCGAAAATCAAGAAAAGCTTGCATTCATTCAAAATCTGAAAGTTAAGCTACCTTCGTGTAAAACCTGGGAATTAAAGCAAATGTGAAACATGAGCAAGCATTCAAGCAAGCTTTCAAAAGATTCAAGAGCTTTTCAAAACCTGAAGCTCTGATCTGCATTTTTAAAATCAGGTGAGTAACTTTATTTAAAAAAAAATAGTATAAAATCAGGTTGCATGTTAGTTGTATGAAATAAATATTTTTGTGAATGTTTAATTGTTGAATGCTCTTATGTATGTTGTATACATGCCTGTGATATCTGTAAGTCCTCTCTGCTTCCAATTTTTAGCATCTTGTTTTAATTTAAGTTCAAAACTTCATGTTTTGACTGTGTTAAAACTTAAGACTCAAAGTATACTCATTTTTTCATCACATACTTTAGATTAAAAAATTTACTTAAAATAGATAGTAGTGAATTGTTTCTGAAATTTGAATAAAACAAGCAAGTTTGAATATAAGTAAAAATTCAAACATTACATTTCAATGTTTCAGAGTTATAAATCAAATCATAGTACAAAATCATGATTTTTAAAAGTAAGATTTCAATTTTTAGAGTTAAAGCCAGAGTGCAGCTTTAATTTGACTGTATTTTGCTTTTTGGGTACTAACCGATGATCTATGGGATCGAATGGTTTGATTTTCCTCTTGGAGGTGGAGGGAAGATCAGTGAGGATGGGAAAATTATCAGATTATGGTGAATGTCATTTTGGTGATGATGGTTGTGAATTAAATTTTAGAACCCTAGTTTTTACTGGGTTTGAGAAAATTGAACACCACCACATTGGTAATGGATCGAGTCCAACAATAATTTGGGAAATGGAAGTATGGTGGTTGACGAGTGTGTGGACGGAATTGCAACTTCTCCAATGGCGGAAGCGCGCGAACGAGAGGCTTTTTTTCAGGTTTTGGTTGAGTGGTTCCCTTTTTTTCCTGTTCCTATTCCAGGCTTGAAACCTTTGTCTTGATCTTGATTTCGGGTATTAATTGATGGAATTGGTGTATGGTTGGTCTAAGTTGTAGATCAGCGTCTGTGGGGAGGTCGCGTAGTTGGTCAGCGTGGCCGGAGGCACTGTACAGGTGCATAGAGGATGGTGGATATGCTGATGAATTTTTGGGTTGAGGGGTTTTGTTTACTCGAGTTTGTCTCGAGTAAGTTGAGGATTAGCTCGAAGCAGTTAAGGTTTTGTCTCGAAGTAAAATTCGAGTTGCTCGGGTATTGATGTTGTTTCAGGTTTTAATAAAAACAGAATCATGTTTCTGTTTTAAAATTTTAAAGTAAAATTTTAAATGTAAACTAAAATTTAAAATTAATTTGAACCTGGGTTTGAAATCTGATTTCAAATTAGTTTGAATCTGAGTTTGAAATATTTAAATTTTGAAATTTAAATTTAGTTTTAACAACTTTTAAAGTATAAAAGAGTATTGGTTTTGAATTTAAACAGGAAGTTTAAAATTGTAAAATAGAAATTTAAAATAAGTTCAAATTCAGTTTTAAAAATTTGGAATTTGGTTTTAATTTCAGTTTTTAAAAGAAAATAAGTTTTTAAATTTAATTTGTTTTAACTATTTTAGAAATGCTTAAAGGTTGAATTTTAAAATGTAGATGAAAAATATAACTAAAGCTTTAAAGATTTAAGTTTAAATCTGGAATAAAGGTTTAAAGCTGTATTTCAGTTTTGAAAATTAAAGGAAATTTTAAATTGAACTTGTTTTTAGATAACTTGGAAATGTTTAAAGTGTATTTTGAACTAATTTGAATTTAAAAAATGAATTTAGTTTAAATTCTTTTGAACTCTTATTTTATAAAATGGATGTTTCTTTAACACATGAGATAAAAAAGTTTTTAAATTATTTTTAAATCTTGTTTAAATAAAATTGTATTCATTTTAAAATCTTAAAATTTTAAAATGAAATTTAAAGTGAAATTTAAAGTAAATTTGAAACAAAGTGTTTTTAAATACTTTAAATAAGTAAGAAATGTTTTCTTAAATTAAGTTAGAATTTAAGAATTTGGATTCATTTAAATTATTAAGTTAGTTTAAATGGGTAATGATATGTATGATTAATTAAATAATTAAGAGTTTTTAAATTGTTTAATTAAAACTTAAGATTAATTAATTAAGGTTAATTAATATGTAATTAAGGATTAAGATTGATTAACTAAGGTTAATTAAATTGTAATTAAGGGTTATTAATTAGATTTTAATTAATGATTGAAGATTTAATTAATCAAGTAATTAAGGATTAATTAATATTTTAATTAACACTTAATTAATTTAATAATTAGAGACCGATTAATTGGAAATTAAATATTAATTAATTTTTAACTAATAATGGTTAATCTAAGTTAATTACTTAAGAAAATAATTAAAGAATAGTTAATGAAGGTCATAAACTAAGATTATTTAACAATTAATTAATATGATTAATTTTAATAATTAATTAGATTAATTAATTAACAATAATCATTTGTGAAATTGTTTTATGTTTAATTACTTAATAGAAGTAATTAATGAATTAATTACTTAATGTAATTAATTGCGCTAATGTGATTAGTTTAGATTAATTAATTAAGTTTAATTAATTTAAACACTTGATGATTGATGAATAATTACTTTATGTAATTAAAGGGATTGTAATTACTTAGGGAAGTAATTAATTGATAATTACTGAATGTAATTAAAGATGTTTAATGATGGAAATAATTTGGATTAAATTACTTTGTAATTAATTAAGGGATTAATTAGTGAATAAATTGAGGATTAATTTATTCAATGAAGTAATTAAGGGTAGTTAATTACTGGATGTTATTAATCAAGGGTGATTAATATATGTGGTTTAATTGAAGACTAATTACTTAATGTAATTAATTTAAACAAGAGAGATTAATTGGTAATGTAATTAGAAATCACTAATTAATAAATTAGTAATGTAATTTAGAATTTATTAATTAAAGAATAATTAATAAATGAAGTAATTAATTAATAAAGGATTAATGTAGTTAATTTTAGTTAATTAATTACTTAAGTAATTAAGAGTTAATTATTATAAAGGGTTAAGTATAGTTAACTTGTGTAATTAATTTAAAGGCTAATTACTTATTATAATTAGAAAAATTGTTAATCAGGAATGATTAATTGAAATGAATAATGAGATGGTGATTAATAAATTGATTTGTAATCAATTAGTGGTTAAGTTAAGCAGGATTATAATGATGAAGTAATTAATTTAATTTAATTTATTTTAAATTAATTAAGAATGATGGGATTAATTTAATTCACTTTAAATTAATTAGAGATGAAGTAATTAATTTAATTCACTTTAAATTAATTATAGATGGTGTGATCATTAAATCATTGCTTATGTATGAATGGATGATATTGGTTGCCTTGAATGGTTTGTGATCTCAGCTATGAGATGAGTAATGTTGTGTGTTATGAATGCTTTGGTTGCATTGGAATGATAATATGGATTATCTGTTTATATTGATGATATGGATTATCTGTTGTGATGGCAATGTTGATTATCCATTGTGAATCAGTGAATGATCTATCTGTGTGTATATAGATAATGAATTGAAATTGTTTAAACTTTAAAACAACTTGGCCTTAAAAGATACATTTTGGATTTCGGTGAGACCGGGATCGGCTTTCCATATTTGGATATCCGAAAACCACATCGATCCAAATTAACGATAGGTCGTGAATCTGAAGTGAAGATAAAGATTCAAAGTGCAAGGGTTATCGTCGTTAACTCTGAGGGTGATTCCAAAATGAGTGTAACGAGATAATGCCTTCGGTTTCGTTTGAACCCGGAACGAACTTGTATGGATTGAATGCTTTCAGAACATCGTCAGGTGGACAATGAGCATTCTAAGTGATGTGTTCTATAAAGGTAATCGTAGCCTCAAGCCTCATCAACCGGGAATGGCTAAAACAGGGGTGGTGCAGCAAGTCAAAGTAGGTCATGCCCAAGTAGGACGAGATTTACCCCTGTCTAGATGTCTCTTTATTTCGGCTGTGTGGTGCGCTTGCTGATCACAACTGCGGGGTGGTCTTGTTCGGAACTGTTCAATAAGGAATGGTTCCGGCTTTGTGTTGCAGGGGATTGGGAGTGATCCTCGATACGGTGATCTAGGCCACGTACTGTGACGGGCGGTACCCCGGTAGCCCTGCCATTGTTTGGAATCCAAAATCCTAATAAGTGTCCTCGGTTTTGATTGTATTACCCACTTTTGTGGCTAGTAGCTGGAATTTAATAAATGTAACAATTTCGGCTGTGTGGTGTGGTTGCTGATCACAACTGCGTGGTGGTCTTGTTCGGAACTGTTCGGTAAGAAATGGTTCCGACTTTGTGTTTGCAGGGGATTGGGAGTGATCCTCGGTATGGTGATCTAGGCCACGTACTGTGACGGGCGGTACCCCGGTAGCCCTGCCATTGTATGGAATCCAAAATCCAATAAGTGTCCTCGGTTTTGATTGTATTACCCACTTTTGTGGCTAGTAGCTGGAATTTAATAAATGTAACAATTTCGGCTATTTCTTATTTACTTGAAAACCCTAGACCTATTATAATATCACTGGATTTCCTATCAAATGTTTTGGTTAGCGTAAGGTAAAAACTTTTCCATGTTTATGTGTGGGAAGTCTTACGTGATACCTTTTGTTTTCAAAGGTTTTTCAAAAGTTAAGAAACTTTAGCCTGTCTTGCCTGTTACTCACACCAGACCCATGTCTAACCCGGAGTTTATTTCTGTTTTTCTTAAACTCTTGGGTACTCAAATTTTTACGAGTATCCCAGGGATTCAGGTTAGCTTTGACGGATTATGGAGGAGCAATGGAGCCGGAGGCTTCTGCGTTGTAGTTATATATAGTTTTCCGCTGTGTTGGTATCTCTGAGTGGTTTCTTTGTATTGTATTGAGTTGTAATAAATAGACATGTGTTTATAATTGTCTAGTATGTGTTGTATTGTTTATGTAACTCTGATAAGTTGTTGTATACTATGCAATACTTATGTTATTAATATAATTTATTCATTCCGCTGTTGAGATTTTGATGTTGTTTCTTCTTTCTCTTCTTTCTTTTCTCTTTTCTATCCCTTTCTTTCTTAAAGATGATGTGATTTTCTATGGTGAGAATGTCGGGTCGTCTCATTTGGTATCAGAGCGCTAGGTTGAGCGAATACCTAGACTCTAGAGTGGTGTCTATCTTGAGAGAGCGTATTTGTATTTTTAATATATATATATGTGTGTGTGTGTGTGTGTGTGTGTGTCTACCTATTTGTTGGGTCACCCGTACAGGTTTTTCCAATACAAGTTATAAAGGTAGATAAGGTAGTGATGTGTGTAACACAACTACCGATGGTTGGAGTTTGAATGTTTGAGGTTGGAAGTGTATCTATCGAGACTGTAGACCTAATATAGTCTCGAGTGAGCTTTGCAGTGATGAAGGATTTCACCGATCTCTGAAGGAAACCTTCTAAAGGTTCGGGGTTCATCTTTGAAGTTGGTTGAGTAGAGTTTGGATCTGTCGGTTGGGAAGAAGCAAGTGAGTGATGGTATCTTGATACCTCATGAAGTAGTAGTTGCGTGATGAGATGCAGTGATTATGGATGTTTCCGAAGATGTTTCTTTGGAACAAGAGTAAGGAAGTGTGTCTGTTTTAGCGATGTGGCTGAGTCCAGCAGGGTGTTTCTGTTGCTTTTGAGGTCCAAGTTTCTCGAAGAGCTTTGGATTGGGAAGTCTTTTGCATTAGTGTTAGCAGTGCAGCTCGAAGTGTTCTGTGTTGGTAGGAAGTCGTCTGGCTGAGTAGTTTTTCTGAAGTGGAGTTCTAAAGCAGCAGAGTGGACTCGTTTCTTCGGTGGATTGGCTAGGCCAGCATAACCTGTTCTGTTTGGTAAAGGAAGAGAAGTTTCTTTGGAATTATGCTGAGTTGATCGCAAAAGTGACTTACGATAGTTTGAGTGTTCTCTTGGATTGTTGGGGATTTTTCGGATGTCTTGAGGAAAGTCAGAGGTTTGTCCGCATCTGGAAATTGAGTTTTCTTATCGGTTTGAACTCTAGGATTTTCGGTGGTTCGGTTTAGTAGAAGGATGATTCCTAGAGATGGAGTTGGTGAAGCAGCTCAGGTTTCGGAGGAATTTCTAAGTTTTGTTATGGATCTGTTGAACCATATTTCTAGGAAGTGTTGTATAGTTTGTGCTCGTGTTCTTCATCTGCATTTTCTTCTACTTCGGATCAGAGTTGTGCAGCGGAAGTAGTTTGGGAGTGCATCTGTTTTTCTTTTCCAGATAAGGAGAAGTAAGTTCTGTCTTCTATTGTTTATGGAGTAGAGTTTTGTTCCTGGTTTTGGATTGATCTTAAGGAGATCATTGGACTGGATTGCTCCAGTTTGATTCTAGTGGAATCGGCAAGGGTTAAGCTGATCAGGAAGGATGTTGGCAGTCTAGGATCGTTCGATGAATTTTATGGATAAGAGACGGAGGAATTTGGATTCCGGAATCGGAGATTTGGTTTGGGACAAGTTTTTCTCCGATCCAAGGAGCTATAAGTTTTGGTAAGTCTGGGAAGCTAGCTCCGAGGTGTTTTGGATTTCTTCTGTGTTTTGGTAAGATAAGTGTTTGGTCTAAGAGTGGAATTGCCAGTTTGGATACCTGGGATTCAGTATGTTTCACATATCTCTAAGGGAGTACGTGTATGATCTATCTCTGGTTTCGGAACCAGCAGTTCAGGAGGTTTGGTTGTCGAGTCAGACTCGTCTGTAGTCGGATATCCTGTTTAGTTTTGTAGATCTAGATGAGATAAGAGCTCTACAGCTTAGTAGTATTAATTGTTTGGATTCTGTAGAGCGAGTATCCTGATATTTATACCGGGGAAACTCATGGAAATTCTATCCAGAATTTTTCTGGTTAGTTAGATTTGTTTTGATTGTGTGAATTGGTTGTCATAGTTGTTAGCATATGATTAACATATGCTGCATTTTAAAATTAAATCTTTAATGAGATTATTAAATTACCTTTGTTTTAAATTTCGGGGACGAAATTCTTTTAAGGGGGGAGGATTGTGATATCTCGGAATTTTTGACAATATCAATTTAATAATCTGAATTTTAAAATTAAATTTATTTGATAATTTTTGTTAATAAAATTTGAATTGACTTAATAATTTTACTTTAATAAATATTTAATTGGTGAATTTATCTTTTATAAGATAATAAATTGTTTTCTATTTATAATATATGTACATATTTTTATATATATTTTAAATAGATGAGTTTGATTTTCAATTTAATAAATAAATAAAACTTATTTTCTAATTCTGCTATTTTTGGTAAATTGGGAAATTATGTTTTATTTAATTTAAGCTTTTCAAAGTTATTTAATAAAGAACTAAATAAGTTTAAAATTTATAAAATAAATGTTTAAATGTATAAAAAGGATTTTAGCTTAAAGTTTATATAAGATTTACAATAAGATTTGTTTTATTTTCTTTTTAAAATATTGTTTTATGAGTATGATTTGTAAATTAAATATGAAGTTTAAAATACAAATTAAAATATGAAACATTTATTCGTTTAAATAACAAGTAAGTTATAATCTCTTTTATAAATTTTATTTAAATTATCTAAAATGTTATTTTCAAATAATAGTTATGTGTTTTGTTTTTATTTATAATTATACTTAGTTTTATTATTTAAAAGTTATCTATATACCTAACTAAGTATTAAAAACTAATTAATTAAGTTTAAACTTTCATCAACTTTAATTATAAATACTAATTAATTAAAGGGACATGTGTAAACATCTTAGAAACATAATTTAACATGTGTTAGATGTTTAAATAAGAAAATTAACAAATGTTAACACTTAAGACAAGTTTCAAATTTGTATTTTTATTTTTCTTTGATTTTAAATAAATCATAAATATTGTTATATAAACTTGCCTTCTTCCTTTCCTATTCTTTTCTCATTTTCAATTCATTAACTTAAGAAATTTTCAGCTGAGAAACCATTCCACTTTTAAACAATCCTCAAATCAAATTTATTATGAGAATCAAAATTCTGTAATATGTCTATCTTCAAAGTACAAAATCAAATCCCTGATCTATTTTCAAAAACCTGCAAAATCATTTTCTGTAAACGCATTTCCTCAAATCAAAATTTGATGCAACCCCTGTTCAAATGCATAGCGTAAGTCCTGTATTTCATTTTCAAAAAAAACCTGCATTTCCTTCTTTCAAAAACCTGGAAAGCAAGCAAACTGCATTCATCATTTCTCTTCAACCTGAGAATTATTTCCTGCACTCTTCTAAAATCCGAAAATCAAGAAAAGCTTGCATTCATTCAAAATCTGAAAGTTAAGCTACCTTCATGTAAAACCTGGGAATTAAAGCAAATGTGAAACATCAGCAAGCATTCAAGCAAGCTTTCAAAAGATTCAAGTGATTTTGAAAACCTGAAGCTCTGATTTGCATTTTTAAAGTCAGGTCGGTAACTTTATTTTAAAAAAAATTGGTATAAAATCAGGTTGCGTGTTAGTTGTATGAAATAAATATTTTTGTGAATGTTTAATTGTTGAATGCTCTTATGTATGTTGTATACATGCCTATGATATCTGTAAGTCCTCTCTGCTTCCAATTTTTAGCATCTTGTTTTAATTTAAATTCAAAACTACCTGTTTTGACTGTGTTAAAACTTAAGACTCAAAGTATACTCATTTTTGTCATCACATAATTTAGATTAATTTTTTTACTTAAGATAGATAATAGTGAATTGTTTCTGAAATTTGAAAAAAACAAGCAAGTTTGAATATAAGTAAAAATTCAAACATTACAATTCAATGTTTCAGAGTTATAAATCAAATCATAATACAAAATCATGATTTTTAAAAGTAAGATTTCAATTTTTAGAGTTAAAGCCAGAGTGCAGTTTTAATTTTGACTTTATTTTGCTTTTTGGATTCTAACTGATGATCTATGGGATCGAATGGTTTGATTTTCCTCCTGGAAGTGGAGGGAAGATCAGTGAGGATGGGAAAATTATCAGATTATGGTGAATGTCATTTTGGTGATGATGGTTGTGAATTAAATTTTAGAACCCTAATTTTTACTGGGTTTGAGGAAATTGAACACCACGACATTGGTAATAGATCGAGTCCAACAATAATTTGGGAAATGGAAATATGGTGGTTGACGATTGTGTGGACGGAATTGCAACTGCTCCAGTGGCCGGAAGCGTGTGAACTAGAGTTTTTTCAGGTTTTGGTTGAGGGGTTCTGTTTTTTTCCAGTTCCTATTCTAGGCTTGAAACCTTTGTCTCGATCTTGATTTCGGGTATTAATTGATGGAATTGGTGTATGGTTGGTCTGAGTTGTTGATCAGCGACTGTGGGGAGGTCGCGTAGTTGGTCAGCGGTGGCCGGAGGCACTGTACAGGTGCACAGAGGATGGTGGATATGCTGGTGAATGTTTGGATTGAGGGGTTTTGTTTACTCGGGTTTTCTCGAGTAAGTTGAGGATTAGCTCGAAGTAGTTAAGCTTTCGTCTCGAAGTAAAATTCAAGTTGCTCGGGTATTGATGTTGTTTCAGGTTTTAATAAAAACAGAATCCTGTTTCTGTTTTAAAATTTTAAAGTACATTTTTTAATGTAAACTAAAATTTAAAATTAATTTGAACCTGGTTTGAAATCTGATTTCAAATTAGTTTGAATCTAAGTTTGAAATAATTAAATTTAGTTCTAACAACTTTTAAAGTATAAAAGAGTATTGGTTTTGAATTTAAACTGGAAGTTTAAAATTGTAAAATAGAAATTTAAAATAAGTTTAAATCCAGTTTAAAAATCTGGAATTTGGTTTGAATTTTAGTTTTTAAAATAAAATAATTTTTTAAATTTAATTTGTTTTAACTATTTTAGAAATGGTTAAATGATTTGATTTTTAAAATGTAGATGAAAAATATAAGTAAAGCTTTAAAAATTTAGGTTTTAATCTAGAATAAAGGTTTGAAGCTGTATTTCAGTTTTGAAAATTAAAGGAAATTTTAATTGAATTTGTTTTTAGATAACTTAGAAATGTTTAAGGTGTATTTTCAACTAATTTGAATTTAAAAAATGAATTTGGTTTAAATTCTTTTAAACTCTTATTTTATAAAATGGATGTTTCTTTAACATATGAGATAAAAAAAGATTTTAAATTGTTTTTAAACCTTGTTTAAATAAAATTGTATTCATTTTAAAATCTTAAAATTTTAAAATGAAATTTAAAGTGAAATTTAAAGTAAATTTGAAACAAAGCGTTTTTAAATACTTTAAATAAGTAAGAAATGTTTTCTTAAATTAAGTTAGAATTTAAGAATTTGGATTCATTTAAGTTATTAAGTTAATTTAAATGGGTAATTAATTATTTAATTAATTAATGATATGGATGATTAATTAAATAATTAAGATTTTTTAAATTGATTAATTAAAACTTAAGATTAATTAATTAAGGTTAATTAATATGTAATTAAGGATTAAGATTGATTAATTAAGGTTAATTAAATTGTAATTAAGGGTTATTAATTAGATTTTAATTAATGATTGAAGATTTAATTAATCAAGTAATTAAGGATTAATTAAGATTTTAATTAACACTTAATTAATTCAATAATTAGAGTTTAATTAATTGGAAATTAAATAGTAATTAATTTATAACTAATAATGGTTAATCTAAGTTAATTACTTAAGAAAGTAATTAAAGAATAGTTAATGAAGGTCATTAACTAAGATTATTGAATAATTAATTAATATGATTAATTTTAATAATTAATTAGATTAATTAATTAACTATAATCATTTTTGAAATTATTTTATGTTTAATTACTTAATAGAAGTAATTAATGAATTAATTACTTGATGTAATTAATTGGGTTAATGTGATTAGTTTACATTAATTAATTAAGTTTAAATAATTTATGCACTTGATGATTGATGAATAATTACTTTATGTAATTAATGAGATTGTAATTACTTAGGGAAGTAATTAATTGATAATTACTGAATGTAATTAAAGATGTTTAATGATGGAAGTAATTTGGATTAAATTACTTTATAATTAATTAAGGGATTAATTAGTGAATAAATTAAGGATTAGTTTATTCAATGAAGTTATTGAGGGTAGTTAATTACTGGATAATCAAGGTGATTAATATATGTGGTTTAATTGAAGATTAATTACTTAATGTAATTAATTTAAATAAGACAGATTAATTGATAATGTAATTAGAAATCATTAATTAATAAATTAATGATGTAATTTAGAATTTATTAAGTAAAGAATAATTGATAAATGAAGTAATTAATTAATAAAGGATTAATGTAATTAATTTTAGTTAATTAATTAATTAAGTAATTAAAAGTTAATTATTGTAAAGGGTTAATTAATTAACTTGTGTAATTAATTTAAAGTCTAATCATTTATTGTAATTAGAAAAATTGTTAATCAGGAAAGATTAATTGAAATGAATAATGAGATGGTGATTGATTAATTGATTTGTAACCAATTAATGGTTAAGTTAAGAAAGATTATAATGATGAAGTAATTAATCTAATTTAATTTATTTTAAATTACTTAAGAATGATGGGATTAATTTAATTCACTTTAAATTAATTAGAGATGAGGCAATTAATTTAATTCACTTTAAATTAATTATAGATGGTGTGATCATTAAATCATTGCTTATGTATGAATGGATGATATTGGTTGTCTTGAATGGTTTGTAATCTCAGCTATGAGATAAGTAATGTTGTGTGTTATCAATGCTTTGGTTGCATTGGAATGATAATATGGATTATCTGTTTATATTGATGATATGGATTATCTATTGTGATGGTAATGTTGATTATCCATTGTGAATCAGTGAATGATCTATCTGTGTGTATATAGATAATGAATTGAAATTGTTTAAACTTTAAAACAACTTGGCCTTAAAAGGTACGTTTTGGATTTCGGTGAGACCGGGATCGGGTTTCCATATTTGGATATCCGAAAACCACATCGATCCAAATTAACAATAGGTCGTGAATCTAAAGTGAAGATGAAGATTCAAAGTGCAAGGGTTATCGTCGTTAACTCTGAGGGTGATTCCAAAATGAGTGTAACGAGATAATGCCTTCGGTTTCGTTCGAACCCGAAACGAACTTGTATGGATTGAATGCTTTCAGAACATCGTCAGGTGGACGATGAGCATTCTAAGTGATGTGTTCTATAAAGGTAATCGTAGCCTCAAGCCTCATCAACCGGGAATGGCTAAAACAGGGGTGGTGCAGCAAGTCAAAGTGGGTCATGCCCAAGTAGGACGAGATTTACCCTGTCTAGATGTCCCTTTATTTCGGTTGTGTGGTGCGGTTGCTGATCACAACTGCGGGGTGGTCTTGTTCGGAACTGTTCAGTAAGGAATGGTTCCGGCTTTGTGTTGCAGGGGATTGGGAGTGATCCTCGGTACGTTGATCTAGGCCACGTACTGTGACGGGCGGTACCTCGGTAGCCCTGCCATTATATGGAATCCAAAATCCAACAAGTGGCCTCGGTTTTGATTGTATTACCCACTTTTGTGGCTAGTAGCTGGAATTTAATAAATGTAACAATTTTGGCTATTTCTTATTTACTTGAAAACCCTAGACCTATTATAATATCACTGGATTTCCTATCAAATGTTTTGGTTAGCGTAAGGTAAAAACTTTTCCATGTTTATGTGTGGGAAGTCTTACGTGATACCTTTTGTTTTCAAAGGTTTTTCAAAAGTTAAGAAACTTTAGCCTGTCTTGCCTGTTACTCACACCAGACCCATATCTGACCCGGAGTTTATTTTTGTTTTTCTTAAACTCTTGGGTACTCAAATTTTTACGAGTAGCCAAGGGATTCAGGTTAGCATTGACGGATTGTGGAGGAGCAATGGAGCAGGAGGCTTCTTCGTTGTAGTTATATATAGTTTTCCCCTGTGTTGGTATCTCTGAGTGGTTTCTTTGTATTGTATTGAGTTGTAATAACTAGACAGGTGTTTATAACTGTCTAGTATGTGCTGTATTGTCTGTGTAACTCTGATAAGTTGTTGTATACTATATAATACTTATGTTATTAATATAATTTATTCATTCCGCTGTTGAGATTCTGATGTTGTTTCTTCTTTCTCTTCTTTCTTTTCTCTTTTCTATCCCTTTCTTTCTGAAAGATGATGCAATTTTCTGTAGTGAGAAAGTCGGGTCGTCTCAAATTACACACTCACAACATCAAAATCGATCACCGAAAATGGCAGCCGCAACCCTCACAAATCATCTCAGGTCGAAGACCATACCAAACGAAAATTTTACATTCGTCTCAGGATTTAATCTTTGACTTGTATTTACATGATTGATTTTTTGAACTGGCCATTTTTTTTGTTCGGCTATAAGTTTGGAAAGGAAGGAGAGGAAAAGAATGGAGGGTATGCGACTACAATGTTACAAGGAAGTGTTTGGAAATTTGAGAGAAGCTTTTTTTTGTAAAGCTGAAAGGTGAAGTTTGCTTTTCACTGTCGAGCTTGCGTTTTTAAACAGGGAGGGAAGGATGAGATGTTACATGTTTGAACAGGTGAACAGTGACTTGAAAAGAAAAATAAAGTTGATGTAAAAGAAATTGTCTAGTCAATGAATATATATATATATATATATATAAAATTTTAATTTTAGATCGTCACGAATTCGCAGCTTAAAATCTTGAACTCCTATCGAGGCATGCCGCTAGGCGTTCACAATATTATACCCTTATTCCGAAAGCAATGGAAATAGTTTTGAGTCCTGGTTCGATCGTATGGAGAAGATAGTTTTTAGACCCAATTATTATATTGAATTTTCGATATAAATTTCAGCGCGTTTTTATCTTGTACGATCAAACGATAACTACAAATGCTATGAAATTTGAAATTCGACAATAATACACAATTATGCAACCAATGGAACTGTTTTTTCAAAATTCCAGACTGTGCCTCGGAAGGCTATTTTAAATGTCAATTTAAACGATATATTTTTAAAATTGAACAAATCACTTTTAAATTCAATTTTTAAAACTTTTATTATCTTCAATATTATCAATATAGATTTTACAAGCCTTTAAATTGTTTTTAACAAGCTTAAAACACCAGATTCAATATTAAAATAGCCAAGTTTCAATTATTTAAATTAATAATTAAATTATCCGATAAATAGTTATATTTGAAATTCAAATTAAAAATTAACTTTTAAATATTTAAATCAATTAACTATTCCAATTTCAAATATCCAAAATTATGGATTGTTACAGTAAATTCCTTAACTTTTTGGGAAAGAATTTACATTTGTGTATATGGTTGTTATATGGTTGTATTTGTGATGTTACTATTTGTATTATAGTATGGTTTAGATATATGTGTGTGCGCGCTTGTTTGTGGTTTAGCATTAGAACCTTGAATTGATGATTTAAGTGGTGTTTTGGTTATAAAATTCTGATCGTTGGCTTTATGAAGTTAAGATTTATTTTAATTAAATTATTAATTAAGTTAGTTAATTATGAGTTAAGTATATGATTTACTTTTACTTAACTACAATTGAAATATATGATAAATTTTTAATTAATTATTAATCAAGTGTTTAACTATGTTTAAATTATAAATTAATTAAGGTTTAATTTATAATAAACTACTTATTAAAGGTTTAATTTATTACTTAAGATTAATTAAGGATTATTTAATTAATTAATTGAGATTAACTAATATTTAATTATTAATATAGTTTAATTAATTATTTAATAATTTATAAAGGATTAATTTAGATTTAATTAATAGTTAATTACAGTTAACTATTTAATTAAATATAGTTAAGACTCAGTTAAAATTAATTATGATTTAAATAAGGTTTTAACGTATAACTAATTATTTTTAAAAGGGTTTAAAAAGTTTTAAATCCTTTGGTTTTAAAAAGTAAAATTGTTTAAAGGTACTTCTTTTTCAATGATGGTTTGAATACAGGTGATTCAAATGTTGATACCATTAAGAAACCATATAACGATGAATGAGTTATAATGTAGGTCGTTGGGTTGTTTAGACATGTGTTAGCAGAATAAATCCCAGTTCTGCTATAAATTGGTTGTTTTTTTGTTTGATTGTTTGGACATATGTTAGCAGCATAAATCCCCGTTCTGTAAATTATTGATTGTTGGTTTGATTGTGTGGATATGTGTTAAGCATAATAAATCCCTATTTTGTTATAAATTGATTGAATTGTTGGACATCTATTTAGCAGGATAAATTACTATCCTATTGTTATGTTATTTGGACTTGTATATGCCAATTAGTATATTGACGCGTTATTTCCTGATTGGATATGAACAGTATTTACATATATGGTAGCTTATTTAAATAGTAGTTGTGTGATTTGGGAATCAAATTGAAATTAAATGGTAATTAAAATTAGTATCATTGGGATTGCTAAGCCTCGTTTGGAATTTATAAAGTATGATTTCGAATTTGCTTAAATTCTTTAATCAAATTGAGACTAAGGGTTTATAAATGGTTTTTCAAGTTATATAATTCTTATAAAGGTATTTGTACATGATAATTTTGTAAATGATATTTATAAAGGAGTATAGAAAGGTTTACATAAAGAGTTTTAAAAATAGGAAAAAAAAGTTTATACATCATTTCAGAGATTTGGAAAAAGGTTTATAATTTAACTTAAGGGTTTATAAAAGTAGGTTAAAACTTTATTTTGAAAGTTGTAAGTTAATTGAAATATGAGATGATTTTTTAAAAGGGAAATTTTTATAAAGGATAAGCGAAATGTTTTATTTGGAAGAAATGTTGGTTATTCCATATGGGATTTGGAAAGAAGAAAACTTTAAAAAGTTTTTAAATATACTTATACTGATAAGATAAGTATATGATTTTATTTCAAGGCATGAAAGTAAAATGTTTTGGGTACTATACTTATAACGTTAAGGTATATATAAATGTTTCCCTAGTATATAAGGAAATGTAAGGGGTTTGGGAATAGTGTTTTGAAAAAAAAATCTTATGATCGGATTTTTATAAAATGGTTTTATTAATTAAAGAGAATTAATAAAGTCTTTGTGGATCCCATATGGAAATTAAACAATGATTGGATGTTTGTTTATTCGGTAATTAAATAACCGACTATCAAACTGGACCAAAAATACAACTTTGGAAATATCTCGGAGGAACACGAGTATTATATGGTATGGTTACCATCGAAGGTGTTATACTGTACATATAAACACATTTCGTTCTTCTAGGACGAATGATAAGAAAACCCATCCACTAACGGTCAGGAGGTGAACTTCGCTCTTGTCATTTGTCTGTTTATTTCCTAAAGAACTGGGGTTGAGTCTACCGAAAATTATCGAAATTGGTTTCGAAGAGACCAGGATCAGATATGTTATCCGAAAACCACTTTGATCCAACTCAAGCGTTGTGTACTGAATACATCATAAAGAGTATGGAATTGAAGATAGAGAGGTGAAGTGCAAGGGCTAATCACTACTAATCTTGAGGGTGATTTCAAAATGAATGTAGTAGGAATAATGCCTTCGGTTTCATTCAGACCAGGATGGACTTATATGGATGAATGTTATTAGCACATTATCGTTGGAGGGTAATGAGCATTTTCAGTGTAAATGTTCTTAAAAGTTAATTGTGGCCTCAAGCCTCATCAACCAAGAATGACTAAAATAGGGAAGATGCGACAAGGCTATGTGGGTCGCAACCCTTAGGGTATGTCATCGCCTTTCTAGATGACCATTCAGTTTTTCAGATTCGATTTTCTGTATGAGCTCGGTAAAATGGTTTGGAACAGCCAGGGTGATGACATATGTCGTACTATCTAGCAAGGGGCAAGCCGGTCTCGTGTTTGGACGGGTCGTTAGGTACGATCTCGTTACATTGTTATAGAGGTGTACTTTGACGGGCGGTACCCCAATAGCCACGTCATTAGTCAGAATCCATTCTCCGGTAAGAGATTTACGGGTTTAGCTATATACCAAACATGTTGGAATGTGAGACGCAAGCATTCCAGCTATTTTAATATTTTACTTTAAACCCTTAGACATTATTATAAAATCACTAGATTTTCTATAAAATCATTTTAGTTATCGTAAGGTAAAAACCCGTCCGTGTTTACGTACAGCAAGGTCTTACGAAATACCTTTGATTTCAAAGGATTTTTCAAGTTAATAAATCAATAAAGTTGTTTTGTTATTTGAGTTTACTAACGCTGGTATTCTAGACTGACCTGGTCGTTATTTCCTTATAATGCTCAGGTCAGACCAAGCATGTTTTTCAGGTTAGCTGTGACGCCCCACCTCTATACCCACGCTAGCCAAGGACACTACAGGGTAATGCCGTCAACTAGCGTGGAGAATAAGGCTTTAAGGAGCGACCATCCGTGTAATTGCTTTGTGCAAGTACCGATATGCCAGATAAAAATATAACTTTCATTTCAAGAGGGAATCTGACATACCGATGCAAACTCAAAGCTACTACACAGTGGCTATAATATCTTCGAAAACAAATATAGAAATATCATAACACAAATCAGTCACAGAAGTTCATATCTCAAAGGCGGAAGCAGATATGAATATTACACATGAAAGTGTATATCAGAGTGGTGGTCAAACAAGATCCACAATAACACAAAAGAATAGTTACAAGTGCTACACAAAAGAATAAGTATACATCAATGAGTCTATATCTCAAATGTATACAACCAAAAACTACAAATCTAAGTAGTTAGCCAAAAGTTAGGATAATAATCCCAGATGAGAAGTCAAGTAGAAGCACCTATAACATCTCGGTCTGACCCGAGTATTATTTAATAAGAAAATAATAAACGGATCAGTCTAACTATAAATATCATAAAAATGATATAGAATAAGAGATATGACAAAAACGTGATATAACCATAAAGCCATACTATGATAAGTATGTAATTGAATATCAACCAGAGATTAATCAATATCACAAGAATCTTCTCAAAGATCAAAAGAATGTCATACTCTTTAGTTTTATTCACCAAGTCACAAATATCGACATCATATCGATGCCAATCATAAAAGCTGGTGGATCACAAATTCTAGAAATCATCAATAGAAATCCAGAAATCACAAAAAAAGGGAGGCCTATCACAAAACGGGAGCATGAGAGCTCACCAACACGTGTATCACCAACGGGACGCTATCCCATGGTTGCTAACTATAGAGCCGGTTCAACGACGTAGTACAATATCGGTACGGCCGTGGAACCTGAAACTCAAATAATTCGGAACAACGACGTAGTACAACGGTACGCCTGATGATCCTGATAAGCTTGTGCAACAAAGTAGTACAAAGGTACGTCCGATGGACCGAACTCCATAAAAGAACATGGGTCGCTAGGCCACAAAAATTGAATCGAAACTCCAAATAATACATAGGTCGTTAGCCTATAAAAGAAATGAGACGAAACTCAATAAAACATAGGTCATTAGCCTATAAAAGAAATGAAACGAAACTCAATAAAACATAGGTCAATAGCCTATAAAAGAAATAAGACGAAACTCAATAATACATAGGTCGTTAGCCTATAAAAGAAATGAGACGAAACTCAATAAAATGAGGTACCATCCCCTACGTGGACAAAGAAACCTAGCATATCCTAGTCTAAATCACAAAATGATCATCATCGATCATCAAGAAGTGTCAATTACACTAAGCTAGTAAATATATGAGCTTAGCTTCATGTCCCATAACCACTAGCTTAACTTAAATATTTTCGAACAAACTGTAAGTCTCCACTCAAAAATTGTCACAAGAAATTCAATCGAACAAGTCCAAGAATTAACCGACGAAGTAAATGCAAGCGTTTCATACCACCTGTTTTACTAAGTCGTTTAATTAGATTTCTCGTACGAGTGAGGTAGAGGTTTGTATATACTAGTAGATTGGAAAACGGTTTAAGAAACGAGCTTTGTAATAAAATAGTGTTGAAATCATTTTAATAAAAGAGTTTTGATATTTACTACTAGCATAGAAAACCTTTATATTTTAAAGTGACAAGTCACAAAAATAATTGTAGAAACAATCAATCACCAAAATTCACATACGAAGACGTGAATTGAATCCAAAGAAATCGATATCAAATCCATCAAAATGGATATTTCCAAAAATCCCAAAGAAAATGTCATCAAAGTCGATAATAGATGATAACAACAAATAGGAATTAACATGAATCGAAAAAATTGGAATTCTTAAACAAAATAGGAAAGCAGGCAAAACACAGCATATTCAGACGTCTGAAACATTTGATTCAGACTTCTGAATCTGGAAAATAAGAAGTCTTCCATTACGTAATTCAGACGTCTGAACCCTATATTTTAGACGTCTGAAATAGGTGTTTCTTGCCCTATTTCCTTTTTGTTTGAAATCAAGCCAATTTAGACATCTGAAATTTTGATTCAGACGTCTGAATACTGGGGAATAAAAATTCCCAGTATGATATTCAGACATCTGAAATAAGGATTCAGACGTCTGAAACTGTGGTTCAGGGCATTCCCTGAACCTCGACCAAAAATGGTCAAATGAATATCGAAAGCGATCGGACGAGAAAATGACGACTATGGATTTACGCCACGCGACAACCCAGCCTTAACGGCTCTTTGATACGCCTCAAATATCAATGTCTAAATATCCATAATAGGATTTTCATAGATTTAGATTTTAAAACACCAAAAATTGGAATATACACCAAATCAATCCAAACCAAAATCAATTGCACAAAATTAAGTGTTAGGAATTCATACCTAACAATCAAAGATAATTATAGACTAAGATGTGAGATAAAAATCTCACTTTTGAACCCAAAACCATGAAGAACTGCTATAGAGCAATGGCAAGAACAATCACTCTTCAATTCCAACCTAAAGAGCTTGAATCTAAGCTTAAAAGAGAAACATTTCCTAAATTAGGTTTAGGAATTTCTGAAATTGGTAAGAGAATGAGATGGAGAAGAAGAGGAGGAGGCTTACCAAAGCTTCTTCTATAAATTTGGAGCTAGAACTTGATTTGCAAATGGAAACTAGGGCTTGGAGTTTTAATTTCTCATTCCTCTCTCCATTGTTGCTAAAGCTTGAGTATTAGGAAATAGAAATGAAGTAATGAAGAAAAGTGGGGTGAAGCTTGGGTCTAATGGGCTGAAACAAAACCAAAGCCCTAAGTGAAAAAGTAGCAAAATACCACTAACTCCAAACATATCAAAGTTTATACTCAAAAAGGTCGCAAACGTCATTTTGAACTCAATGGGGGTGATCTCGAGTCCTAACTTGACCGTTTGCAAAAAGCAGCTTCTCGGACTAAAATCTGACTAACGATGAAATATTTAAATAAAAATATTTAAATACTCAATCGTAAAATATGCGGCTTGTTACAGACTCCCCTCCTTAAAGAAATTGCGTCCTCGCAATATTTAAGAAGAAAATATAAAGTAACAACCATAAAAGCATATTCAATACAAAAGGAATTTGAAATAAAAAGTTCACCTCAAAGAGCACGAGAAAGTAAGTCCAGATGTGTTCGCTCGATGAATTCTCTGGATTCCCAAGAACAATCCTTAGGATTTGAGGACCATTGAATCTTCACACGATCTTTATTTCGAAGGCGTTTGACCTCCAAAGCAGTAATACGAATAGGATGTTGCTCATAAGTTAAATTAGGCAAAACTTCAATTTCTTTCACAACACCAGGCTCAAGAATAGAATCGAAATCTCGAAGGCATTTCCGTAATTGAGAAACGTGAAACACGTCATGAATAGCAAAAAATTGAGCCGATAATAAGAGGCGATAAGCCACGGAACCAATACGTTCGGTGATGGGAAATGGACCAATATATCGAGGTGCTAACTTTCCCGATCGACTGAAACGTACAACACCCTTCATAGGTGAAACACAAATAAACACAAGATCTCCTACAGAAAATTCTAATTTCCTTCTTTGGTTATCGGCATAGGATTTTTGCCTACTCTGAGCTTCTTTCATCCTATGGCGAATGAGATCAATCTTTTCTGTGGAATCACGAATAAAGTCTGGACCTAAAACCAGCTTCTCACCGACCTCAAGCCAATAAGAAGGAGAATGGCATGGCCTTCCATAGAGTGCCTCAAAAGGTGCCATACCAATACTAGATTGGAAGTTATTATTATAGGAAAACTCAACGAGAGCAATATGATCTTCCCAACTTCCACCAAAATCAAGAACACATGCACGAAGTGTAGGATCGATTTCACCCTAGAGGGGGGGGTGAATAGGGTGATAGTGTAAATTATAAAAATTAATCGCGGAAGCTTATAAATTAATTTCAATTCAGATCACAGAATAGCAGCATAGATATCGTAGAATATAAATAACAGAATAAAACAGAACAACACAGAATTTACCCAGCTTCGGCAAAACCCTGCCTACGTGCTGCCCCCAAGGTTTCTACTAGAAATTAGATAGTCCCTCGCTTACACACGTAAACTCGCTATACACCGCTATTGACTAATCTAACTCTACGCTCAAAACCCTGCCACAACTCAATTACCGAGCTGCGAATTCTCAAGCTACACACCGCAGCTTGTACCCTAGTCACACGACTAGAAAATATAAACGGTTAAAAAGAAAATACAAATTAAAAGCAAATTTAAAATAAAACTAATTTTAATATAAACCCCTTTTATAAAAATAGTAAGGCCGGCCCCCTTTTTAATTTGACCGTCTCTTTTTATTTCTTATTCGTACGCGGCCGTTCCTCTGTCTCAATTGTTCGTTCCTCCTTGCGAAATTAGGGTTTCCTCCTTGATGCCAGTTAGGGCTTTCGAAGAGCCGACTTTTGTTCGATCGAATATATGTTTGTTCGAGAGTTGCGTTGCTCGATCGATTTGTTGTTGCTCTCTCTGGCTACTTCGAGACTCTTTGATTTGCTCACCGCGGCTGCTTCGTTGATCGAACTCCGGTATGTAATTATGTGGTTTTTCTTTTCTGATTTATGCTTTCTGGAATTCGATACTTTGATTGCCGATGATGATTGGGTTATATATAGGATTTGATTTCCTATTTTTGCGTTCGTATATTTTTGATTGAATTCGTCTTCGGCCGTTTGATTTCACTTTGATGCTTGATGATTTATTCTGACTATTTCATGTTACTTGAATCATACGGCTTTAAACTTTGACTTGTTCAATTTCCTTGACCAATACGCCGTTAATCTTTACTTGGTTCGATTTGCTGATTGACTAGGCTTCGGCTTGATTTTGACTTGTTCCAACTTATCCACGGCTTCAGCTCCGATCATATTTCTGTTGATTTTATTCTCATGGTTTCACGAAAAATAAACAACCACTACACTTTGAAACTGCTCCTTGACTTGTGTTCACTGTGGCACTGTGTCACTGTGTTTATTTGTGTCCACTGATGCTTCGAGTCTGCGACATTTGCTTTGATACAGATGCTACACTTGTTCATGTATTCGACATTGTTTTGATGCATTTGCATGTTGTAAGTGTAAGTGTTCATTCATGTTTTGATTATGACTTCAGTGCATATAGTCATTGATACTGCTGGCTTTGACATCTTATATTCATGAGATGTTTATTGTGAAGCTTGGTTTACTGTCTGTATTCACTACAGTTTGTACATGCTTCACTGTTCTTTTGCATTTGTGAACATTGTGTTCATTTGAGTTGTCTCCACCTTCTGCCCTTGAACCTGTTGCATACATGACTGCTGTATGGTTGCATATTTGTTCAGTTTGCATCATGCTTTTGTGCATTTCTCTGTACTCAGTTGAGTTGATTGTTGCATTGTCACTGGTTCATTTGAAGTTGTAGCTTGATGATTTTGTAGTTGTTTGTGTTCATTCCTTGTGTGAAGCTGGACTTGATCTTGTTACTGCCATGTCTTTGATGTTGGGTCCATTGTTGCTGTAGCATGTACATTTACTCTGTCTTGTGTTGATCTTGAGCATTGCTCAGTCTTTTCATTTCCTTGTATTGTCCAGTAGAGTTGATTTGGGTTCATATGATGTTGAGCATTGGATTTTTGAAACTCTGTTGTTCTTGCTTGCATTGTCATCATGTTGGTTTGGTTGTGATATTTGTATTTTGGATCTGTTGATCATGTTACTCCATTCTCTTCATGTTGTCTTGACAATCTGTTTCAACTTGATGTTGCTTTAACTGCCACTGTTGGTTTTGCTGTGGTCTTCAAGCATGTTGCTGCCTGGTTTGCAGTAATCTGCTGGTTGCAATGCCTTGTTGTCGCAGTATTGCAGTTGGGTTGCTGTTATGTTCTGTTCATTCCTAGTTGCCTTGTTGCAGTTTGATTGTGATATCCATGTTGCAGTCCATTTTGATGTTGGTCTTCGTTGCATTCATATCATGTCGCCTTGTGTTGAATCCAGTTTCAAAAATAGGATTTGACCTTGTGCTTGTGTCGTGATTTTAAATATATTGCACGTGCGTTGAACCCGGCTTTGCATTTGGGTTTGACCTGTGCTCACCTGTCCCTCTAGCATTATCAAGTGTATATATCGGTGTGCACGGCCTTGTGGCATATACAGTGATACACTGTGTATGTCACAAGTTGTTCGTGTATGATGAATTCAAATTTAAATGAAGACGAACAACCCAAATAACTGAGGCAAATATCATTTTCAAAATTCACGTTTTATTTTATATCGCAAAAATATTTTATTTTCAATTTTACTGCGATAGTTTATATTTTTGCAGATCGCTCAGATGCTGGATTCAAACTGGAATGAAGTTGAATATAATTACGAGTGTGAGTGATATGTAGTGAGGTGAATTGTAAATGTGAAATGTGATGCAATTGTAATCAAAGTTGTATAGTTATAGTGAGAGCTTGAAATTGTACTATTCAAAGATGTAATAAATATTTGTTTGAATAAAATATTCGTTTGAATTCAAATTTCGTGTTATTTATTTTATTCTGCAAATCTTTATTTAATCTGTGAAAAAATAAAATAGTATATTATCAAATACATTTAAACGAATGTATATATGTTTATTATCATCAAACAAAAATCATATAAGCGCATATTCAACAATCTCCCCCTTTTGATGATAACAAACATATATTTAAGATTTTGAATATATTAAATGTATTTGATCATAGTTATATCCTAATTGCTCCCCCTATTTAAATGCTCCTCTCTACACAATACTCCCCCTACATATATGCATACAAATAAGAATGAGCCTAGATGCAAATGGAAAATTGTTTGACCTTTGATTGATTCTATTTGACAAAATCTTAACTTTTCTCTCCCCCTTTTGTTATCAGCAAAAGAATAATAGAAATAGAGAAAAATAGAGATAAAGTAATCGATATTAATCCAACATTAAAACTCACTTGAATATAAATATTAAATTTCGATAAAAAATAAAACAAAAATCATAAATATTTTGTTAGGCGCATATTCCACTTTTAGAATGATGGAAATGATGTCATCATATAAAACCATACAGTTGTGTCTATTTGTGGTATATTTATATCAGGAATTTGAATATCTACTAACCATGCATAACCGTTAGGACTTTTAAATGAGATTAGTAGTATTCCAATTTTATTTTATTTTATTTTTAAAAAAAAATGAATTCAAGTATCTTCTAACCACGCATAACCGTGAGGACTTTTAAATGGGATTAGAATCAACTTGTTTATTTTAAAAAAAAAAATCAACTTTTGATATGCGTTCCATACATGCATAACCGTGAGGACTTTTAAATGAGCATGGAAGCACATAACAAATTCCAAGTAATTCACCCATGCATAACCGTGAGGACTTTTAAATGAGAGTGAATACTTTGGTATTTATTTATTTATTTATTTTTGCTTTTTTTTAAAAAAATGTGAAAATGAAAAACGAACGATTCCTGTTTAAAGTACCACATATCGACAAACTATATAGAGTTTTGATGAGTGATAGTTGTTAGAAATATGATAGATATAGAGATGGTCATGGAATTTTTACCAACAAAAAGTTTTATAACTCTTGTTTAAATTTCTAAAGAAATTTTCTAATTATACTTTCTCGAGTTATAATATATGATAAATATCAACACTCATCACTTTTTCTATTACTATTTTTCTTTTCGATAAACGTTAGGGAGTCAGATTAGTCAATATAGTCATTTAAAATCAAATTCAAAAATAATTATGAAACCAATTTTTCAAAATGACTAATCTGAAAATATGGTCAAAAATGATTTTCTCCAGGGGGTTTTAAAAGAAAATTTTCTGCTATCTGAAAATTATTTGAAATGAAAAATATGCAGATATTTTCTTTGAAAAAACGATGCAGTTAATGAATGTGTCAAAAATTAATCATGTTCCACTAGTAATTTTTCTATCAACCATATTACCAGTGTAATCTGCATCTGAATTTAAATTTCACTCAAAATTCACTCGTTGAATGTCAAAGACCAGATTAAGAAATTTCTCATGATTATTATCAACAAATTTTAAATGAAATTCTCTTGGATTTGAAATGAAAACCATGTCAACAATCAAACATATATTAAAGTGTCAATTTTAGAAGCCATCAAACATTATTTTTATTTCAAGGCAATTTCTTAAAAGTTTCAACACTTTCAAAAAAAATTTAAAATCCTTTTTACAATTTTTAAAATAGAATCCATTAGGATTTTAAATCGAGGCCGTGTCAAAACATGAATATAGTTTTAGCCAAAAATATTATAACAACAATGTTATTATCCAATCAAAAACACTATTTTTCTCTCAAACTTATATATCAAGTAATTCTAGTGAATTTTATAGTGTTTTTGGCATAAGAATATAAATGGCTAACAATTTTGAATAAAGTCAGAATCAAAATCATCATTAAATCATCATCATATCATCATCGTATAATTGGCTGGTTTTATTCAGAAAATGGTACAGATTATCACATTTAATATATCGTACAAATAAATATACTTTTACCTGTCTTTACCTTTACGATATTTCTCGTCGTTGTTCATTGTGATTCTGTCACCCTTATACTAGGCTAAGGAACTTAGCTTTGTCGTCCGTTGTGTTTCTGGAACAGCCAAAAATCCAGGTAACACTATTGTTGTTCCTTAGCCCGCCACCACACCTACACGATGAAAATTTTATGTGACCTATTTGTTTTTATAGGTCCATGGTTGTTAGTGGCAGAAAATTTTGAAAAATAATTTTGTGTAGACCCAAAACTATTTATAATTGTTCCCTTTGGCACCCAAATTTGTTTAACTTTGAGAGATTTTATATTTGTGCCTTTAGGAACCCAAATCGATATAGTTTTCACATGTTTGGGTCTATACCAACAATTATTGTGATTGTGTCCATATTTTCTACAAATTGTGCACATAGAATTAACTTGATTAATATTGCTTTCAACAATCTTCGAATTATTATATCCAAGTCCTTGTCTAACCGTATTAACAGTTTGCTTTCCTAATAGCATATTCAACGATTTTTCACTTTTTGAAAATTTATCTAAAGTTGTTGACAATTGTTGGACTTGTGTTTTGAGAGATTCATTTTCGTTTAACAACTGTGTGCACTTTTTAATAGAATTCTCTCTCCTAGTATTTTCATTTTCCTTTAAAATCAGAATTTCATTTTCAAGCGATTTTATTTTAATTTCTGATTTTTTAATTTCCTCATCAAATGTTGGACACTTATCACACTTAGGGATCCTACTTTGATAGGTTTTAACTAATTGATCAAGTTGTTTATTACATTCTATCAAAGTATCTTTTTGAGATTCAAGTTTGGCGTATTTTTCCCTAAGTCGTTCAAAACAACCGTTTACTTCATGAAAATATATAAGCAACTCAGAATGGGTAAGTTTTGATACCTCACTTGGCTCGTCATCGTCACTGTCAGTTGTATCACCTCGAAGACACAATTCTGCCTTTTCGCTTTCACTGCCAGTGCTTTGATCATTCTCGTCTATTTCATCCCAAGTGGCTGCAAAACTTTTCTTTTTCTGTTTCTTTCCGTGGCTGGATTTAATTTGTGGACAATCGGGCTTGATATGGCCGGGTTTGTTGCAATTATAACAAATAAACTTTTGTTCTTCCGAGTAGTCTAGTGCTTTGGCTATTCTGCTTTTTGCTTTTTGAATTCGAGCTGAATTTCCATGTTTTGATTCCATTTTTTGAATTTCCTTATTAACAGCTCCAATTCTGCTGCTCCATCATCTTCATCGTTATCATCATCACTTTCGGTTGTTCCTTTGAGAGCTATTGATTTCTTTTGAGTGTCACCTCCTTCACGCTCTTCTTTGAATTTCATTTCAAGCTCATAAGTGGTGAGATTTCCGATGAGTTCCTCAACTTTAAGTTGTTTTAAATCTTTCGATTCTTGTATGGCAGTTACTTTTGCTTCAAAGCTTCGTGGAAGGACTCTGAGGATTTTCCGGACTATTTCTAATTCGGTGTATGTTTTTCCAAGAGCTTTTGATTTGTATACGATATTGGAGAGTCGTCCGTACATCTCTTTGACATTTTCTTCCTTCGCCATTTTGAAGTTCTCGTATTCGCTGCTTAGCATTGCAAGGCGAGATTCTTTGACTTGAGATGTTCCTTCGTGAGTCACTTCTAGTATGTGCCATATTTCCTGCGCAGTTAGACAATGTGAGACACGATTAAATTCAAATTGATCCAATGAACAGATAATAGAATTCATAGCTTTGGCATTAGTATTCTGTAATTTATTTTCTAGTTCTGTCCATTGTTCCTTTGGTTTCTCTATTTCCTGATTATCTACAGTTATAGTTGGTATACTATAACCTGTCTCAACAATATTCCAAGCATCAATGGTTTTCAGAAAAATTTGCATTCTATTTTTCCAGTAAGCATATTCACCATTGAACATTAGTGGTCTAACTATGGATTGTCCTTCTGCAAAAGCATTGTTAGAAGAAGCCATTTTAAAAAAAAATTCAAATTTTTAAAACAAAAAACCGATTTTTGAAACACGAATTTTTAAATTAAAAATTGGTTTTTGTAAAATCAAAATTTTAAAAACGAAAATGGCTTTTGTTCCTAGCTCTGATACCACTTGTAGGATCGATTTCACCCTAGAGGGGGGGTGAATAGGGTGATAGTGTAAATTATAAAAATTAATCGCAGAAGCTTATAAATTAATTTCAATTCAGATCACAGAATAGCAGCATAGATATCGCAGAATATAAATAACAGAATAAAACAGAACAACACAGAATTTACCCAGCTTCGGCAAAACCCTGCCTACGTGCTGCCCCCAAGGTTTCTACTAGAAATTAGATAGTCCCTCGCTTACACACGTAAACTCGCTATACACCGCTATTGACTAATCTAACTCTACGCTCAAAACCCTGCCACAACTCAATTACCGAGCTGCGAATTCTCAAGCTACACACCGCAGCTTGTACCCTAGTCACACGACTAGAAAATATAAACGGTTAAAAAGAAAATACAAATTAAAAGCAAATTTAAAATAAAACTAATTTTAATATAAACCCCTTTTATAAAAATAGTAAGGCCGGCCCCCTTTTTAATTTGACCGTCTCTTTTTATTTCTTATTCGTACGCGGCCGTTCCTCTGTCTCAATTGTTCGTTCCTCCTTGCGAAATTAGGGTTTCCTCCTTGATGCCAGTTAGGGCTTTCGAAGAGCCGACTTTTGTTCGATCGAATATATGTTTGTTCGAGAGTTGCGTTGCTCGATCGATTTGTTGTTGCTCTCTCTGGCTACTTCGAGACTCTTTGATTTGCTCACCGCGGCTGCTTCGTTGATCGAACTCCGGTATGTAATTATGTGGTTTTTCTTTTCTGATTTATGCTTTCTGGAATTCGATACTTTGATTGCCGATGATGATTGGGTTATATATAGGATTTGATTTCCTATTTTTGCGTTCGTATATTTTTGATTGAATTCGTCTTCGGCCGTTTGATTTCACTTTGATGCTTGATGATTTATTCTGACTATTTCATGTTACTTGAATCATACGGCTTTAAACTTTGACTTGTTCAATTTCCTTGACCAATACGCCGTTAATCTTTACTTGGTTCGATTTGCTGATTGACTAGGCTTCGGCTTGATTTTGACTTGTTCCAACTTATCCACGGCTTCAGCTCCGATCATATTTCTGTTGATTTTATTCTCATGGTTTCACGAAAAATAAACAACCACTACACTTTGAAACTGCTCCTTGACTTGTGTTCACTGTGGCACTGTGTCACTGTGTTTATTTGTGTCCACTGATGCTTCGAGTCTGCGACATTTGCTTTGATACAGATGCTACACTTGTTCATGTATTCGACATTGTTTTGATGCATTTGCATGTTGTAAGTGTAAGTGTTCATTCATGTTTTGATTATGACTTCAGTGCATATAGTCATTGATACTGCTGGCTTTGACATCTTATATTCATGAGATGTTTATTGTGAAGCTTGGTTTACTGTCTGTATTCACTACAGTTTGTACATGCTTCACTGTTCTTTTGCATTTGTGAACATTGTGTTCATTTGAGTTGTCTCCACCTTCTGCCCTTGAACCTGTTGCATACATGACTGCTGTATGGTTGCATATTTGTTCAGTTTGCATCATGCTTTTGTGCATTTCTCTGTACTCAGTTGAGTTGATTGTTGCATTGTCACTGGTTCATTTGAAGTTGTAGCTTGATGATTTTGTAGTTGTTTGTGTTCATTCCTTGTGTGAAGCTGGACTTGATCTTGTTACTGCCGTGTCTTTGATGTTGGGTCCATTGTTGCTGTAGCATGTACATTTACTCTGTCTTGTGTTGATCTTGAGCATTGCTCAGTCTTTTCATTTCCTTGTATTGTCCAGTAGAGTTGATTTGGGTTCATATGATGTTGAGCATTGGATTTTTGAAACTCTGTTGTTCTTGCTTGCATTGTCATCATGTTGGTTTGGTTGTGATATTTGTATTTTGGATCTGTTGATCATGTTACTCCATTCTCTTCATGTTGTCTTGACAATCTGTTTCAACTTGATGTTGCTTTAACTGCCACTGTTGGTTTTGCTGTGGTCTTCAAGCATGTTGCTGCCTGGTTTGCAGTAATCTGCTGGTTGCAATGCCTTGTTGTCGCAGTATTGCAGTTGGGTTGCTGTTATGTTCTGTTCATTCCTAGTTGCCTTGTTGCAGTTTGATTGTGATATCCATGTTGCAGTCCATTTTGATGTTGGTCTTCGTTGCATTCATATCATGTCGCCTTGTGTTGAATCCAGTTTCAAAAATAGGATTTGACCTTGTGCTTGTGTCGTGATTTTAAATATATTGCACGTGCGTTGAACCCGGCTTTGCATTTGGGTTTGACCTGTGCTCACCTGTCCCTCTAGCATTATCAAGTGTATATATCGGTGTGCACGGCCTTGTGGCATATACAGTGATACACTGTGTATGTCACAAGTTGTTCGTGTATGATGAATTCAAATTTAAATGAAGACGAACAACCCAAATAACTGAGGCAAATATCATTTTCAAAATTCACGTTTTATTTTATATCGCAAAAATATTTTATTTTCAATTTTACTGCGATAGTTTATATTTTTGCAGATCGCTCAGATGCTGGATTCAAACTGGAATGAAGTTGAATATAATTACGAGTGTGAGTGATATGTAGTGAGGTGAATTGTAAATGTGAAATGTGATGCAATTGTAATCAAAGTTGTATAGTTATAGTGAGAGCTTGAAATTGTACTATTCAAAGATGTAATAAATATTTGTTTGAATAAAATATTCGTTTGAATTCAAATTTCGTGTTATTTATTTTATTCTGCAAATCTTTATTTAATCTGTGAAAAAATAAAATAGTATATTATCAAATACATTTAAACGAATGTATATATGTTTATTATCATCAAACAAAAATCATATAAGCGCATATTCAACACGAAGAAGATCTTCAAGAGTTTGATTCACACGCTTGCTTTGTCCATCGGACTGAGGATGATAAGCGGTGCTAAAATTAAGCTTCATTCCCAAAGCTTTTTGAAGACTCTTTCAAAATCCACTAGTAAACAATGGATCATGATCACTAACAATAGAAGTAGGAACTCCATGTAATTTAATAATTTCTTTGATAAGAAATTTGGCCAAAAGAAGTACGGTCTAGTTAGAACGAACGGGAATAAAATGGGCGGATTTAGTGAGCCTATCAACAATCACCCATAAGCTATCATGACCCGAACGAGAACGGGGAATGCCGTCAATAAAATCCATGGAAATTTGATCCCACTTCCAAATTGGAATTTCTAAAGGTTGCAATAACCCATCGGGCCTTTGATGCTCGGCCTTGACAAGTTGGCAAGTCATGCAACACTTAACAAAGTTAGAAATATCAGATTTCATTCCATCCCAATAATAAAGTCACTTCATATCCGCGTACATTTTACTACTACTGGAATGAATGGTAAATTTAGAACGATGAGAATCTTCTAAAATGTCTTTACGAAGATCACTAATATTTGGCCCGATAAGTCTACCAAATTTTCCAATACCACCACGAGAATCAATATCGAAGTCTTCCAAACTTTCAATACCAATTTTATCCCTACAACTTTGGCTAAGAAGAGCAAATTCGGGATCTAGCTTTTGAGCTTCAAGAATGCGGTCCAAGAGAGAAGGATGAGCCTCAAGGCTACATAAAACAAGAGATGAACATAAATCGGATACACGATCTCTGTGACGCCCCGCCTCTATACCCACGCTAGCCAAGTACACTACGGAGTAATGCTGTCAACAAGCACGGAGAATAAGGCTGTTGAGGAGCGACCATCCGTGTAATATCTTTGTGCGAGCCCCGATATGTCAGGTAGTAGAGTATATATCAATTAAGGAATCCGAAAAACCGATAAAAACTCAAAGCTATCACACAGTGGCTATATATAATCTTCGGAAACAAATATAGAAATAAACATAACACAAATCAGTCACAGACATCCATATCACAAAGGCGGAAGAAGATATGGATATATATATAACTAACACAAGAAAGTGTACATCAGAGTAGTGGTCAAAAGGATCCACAATAATACAAAAAGAATAGCAACACGTGCTATACAAAAGAATACAACTATGAGTCTATATCTCAAGTGTAAACAACAAAAACTGCTAATCTATGTGGTCAGCCAAAAGTCAGAGTAATGAATCCCTAGGGAGAAGTCAAGAGAAGCACCTGTAGCATCTCGGTCTGACCCAAGTATTATTTAAAAGAAAATAATAAACGGATCGGTCTAGCTATAAATATCAGATGACATGATATAGAATAAGAGATGTGGCATAAACATATGATAACCATACGGGCATACTACAATAAGTATGTAATTGAAACTCAACATGAGATTAATCAATATCACAAAAATCTTCACAAAGATCCAAAAAGGGTTTCATACCCAAAACTTGGGTTCACAACAAGTCAATGACACACGAATTCACCAATGCACAAAAATTGACAAATCATATCAATGAAAATCACTTAAATTGGTGAAGCATAAATTCCAGAATTCAACACACGAAATCCAGAAATCACAAAAAGGGGGGAGAGGCCTATCACACGAACGGGAGCATGGAAGCTCACCAACATATGTATCACACGAACGAGACGCTATCTCATGGTAGCTAGCCATTAATTTTTGACACACGAATGGCCCAAAGACCATGGGGAGCTACCCTACAAAGAAATGAGACGAAGCTCAATAGAATGAGTTACAGTCCTCCACGTGGACAAACAGACATCGCACAATTGCTAGTCTAAATAACAAAAATGATCGTCATGATCATCAAGAAGTGTCAATTGCAGTAAGCTAGTAAATATATGAGCTTAGCTTTGTGTCCCATAACCACTAGCTTAACTTAAATATTTACGAACAAATTGTAGATCTCCACTAGAAAATTGTCACAAGAGTTTCAATCGAACAAGTCCAAGAATTAACCGACGAAGTAAACGCAAGCGTTTCATACCACTCATTTTACTAAGCCGTTTAAGTAGATTTCTCATACGAGTGAGGTAAAGGTTTGTATATACTAATAGAATGGAAATCGGTTTGTGAAAACGAGCTTTGTAATAAAATAGTGTTGAAATCATTTGAGAATTTTGATATTTACTACTAGTATAGAAAACCTTTATATTTTTAAAGTGACAAATCACAAAGAAGATTGTAGGAACAATCAATCACTAAAATTCACATTCGAAGACGTGAATAAAAATCCAAAGAAATCGATACCGAATACATCAAAATGGATATTCCCAAAAATCACGAAGAAAATGTCATCAAAGTCGATAATAAGTGATAATAACAAAAGGGAATCAACACGAATCGATTAACGTTGGAATTCTCAAGCAAATAGGCAAATAGGCAAAAAGAGTGCAAATTCAGACGTCTGAAATCAAGGATTCAGACGTCTGAATTTGAAAAATAAATTACTTTCCAAAACAGAATTCAGACGTCTGAATCTTTGATTTCAGACGTCTGAAATAGGCACATTTTAGCCTATTTCCTTTCTACTTCCAAATGAACCAATTCAGACGTCTGAAATCATATATTCAGATGTCTGAATCTGGGAATAGAAATCTTCCTAGAACAATATTCAGATGTCTGAATATTACGTTTCAGACATCTGAATCTGGGGTTCAGGGCATTCCCTGAACCTAGGCCAAAAAAAATGGCCAAATGGATACCGGAAGCGATCGATCGAGCGACAACGACTAAGGATTTACGCCAAGCGACAACCCAGCCTTAACGGCTCTTCGATACGCCTCATATATCAATATCCAAATATCCATAAAAGGATTTTCATAGATTTTGATTTCAAAACACCAAAAATTGGAATATACACCAAATCAATCCAAACCAAAATCAATTGCACAAGAATAAGCGTTAGGAATTTATACCTAACAATTGAAGATAATTATAGACAAAGATGTGGGATAAAAATCTCACCTTTGAACCCAAAAAAATGAAGAAGAAGCTTGAAAGCAAAGGAGAATCAACCACTCTTCAAATCCAACTCAAGAAGCTTGATTCTAAGCTTTAAAAGAAGAACATTCCCAAAGTTAGGCTTAGGAATTTCTGAAATTGATAAGAGAATGAGTTGCGGAAGATGAAGAGAAGGCTTACCAATGGGTTCTTCTATTAGTTTGGACCTAGAGTTTGATTTGCAAAAGAAAACTAGGGCTTGGAGTTTCAATTTCCTCTTCCACTCTCCATTGTTATAAAAGCTTGAGTATTAGGAAATGAGGAATGAAGTAATAAAGAGGAGAAGGGGTTGGGACTGAATACATAAATGGGGTTATTGGGCTCAGCCCAAACCAAAGCCCAAAGTAAAAAGTAGCAAAATTCCACTAACTCCAAACATATCAAAGCTTATACTCAAAAAGATCACAAACGGTGTTATGAACTCAATGGAAGTGGTCTCGAGTCCTAATTCGACCGTATGCAAAAAGTAGCTTTTCAGACTAAATTCCGAGTATCGATAAAATATTTAAATAAAATATTTAAATGTAAAATCGATAAATATGCGGGTTGTTACAGACTCCCCTCCTTAAAGAAATTGCGTCCTCGCAATATTTAAGAAGAAAATGTATAGTAACAACCATAAAAGCATTTTAACACAAAAGAATTTTGAAGTAAGAAGTTCACCCTAAAGAGCATGAGAAAGTAAGTCAAGATGCGTTTGATCGATGAATTCTCTAGATTCCCAAGAACAATCCTTAGGATTTGAGGACCATTGAACTTTAACAAGCGGAACATCTTTATTTCGAAGGTGTTTGACCTCCGAAGCAATAATACGAATCGGATGTTGCTCATAAGTTAGATTAGGCGAAACTTCAATTTCTTCCACAACACCGGGCTCAAGAATAGAATCGGAATCTCGAAGGCACTTCCGTAATTGAGAAACATGAAACACGTCATGCATAGCAGAAAACTGAGCCGGTAATGTAAGGCGATAAGCCATAGAACCAATACGTTCAGTGATAGGAAATGGCCCAATATATCGGGGTGCCAACTTTCCCGACCGACTGAAACGTACAACACCTTTCATAGGTGAAACAAGAATGAACACAAGATCTCCCACAGAAAATTCAATCTTCCTTCTCCGGTTATCGGCATAGGATTTTTGTCTACTCTGAGCTTCTTTCATCCTATGTCGAATAAGTTCAATCTTCTCTGTGGAATCACGAATAAAGTCTGGACCTAAAACCAGCTTCTCACCGGCCTCAAGCCAACAAGAAGGAGATCGGCATGGCCTTCATAGAGTGCCTCGAAAGGTGCCATACCAATACTAGATTGGAAGCTATTATTATAGGAAAATTCAATAAGTGGAATATGATCTTCCCAGCTTCCACCGAAATCAAGCACACAAGCACGAAGAAGATCTTCAAGAGTTTGATTCACATGCTCGGTTTGTCCATCAGACTGGGATGATAAGCGGTGCTAAAATTAACCTTCGTTCCCAAAGCTTTTTGAAGACTCTTCCAAAATCCACTAGTAAACAATGGATCGCGATCACTAACAATAGAAGTAGGAAGTCCATGTAATTTAACAATCTCTTTAACAAAGAGTTTGGCCAAAAGAGGAACGGTTCGGTTAGACCGAACGGGAATAAAATGGGCAGATTTAGTAAGTCTATCAACTATAACCCATAAGTTATCATGAACCGAACAAGAACGGGGAAGGCCATCGATAAAATCCATGGAAATTTGGTCCCACTTCCAAATTGGAATTTCTAAAGGTTGCAATAACCCACCAGGCCTTTGATGTTCGGCTTTAACGAGTTGGCAAGTCATGCAACACTTAACGAAGTTAGCGATGTCAAGTTTCATTCCCTCCCAATAATAAAGTCGCTTCATATCTGCGTACATTTTACTACTACCGGGATGAATGGTAAATTTAGAATGATGGGAATCTCCTAAAATATCTTTACGAATATTTCCAATATTTGGTACGATAAGCCTATCAAATTTTCGAATGCCGCCACTAGAATCGATATCAAAGTCTTTCAAACGTTCAATATCACTTTTATTCCTAATATTTTGGCCAAGAAGAGCCAATTCAGGATCTAGCCCTTGAGCTTCAAGAATGAGATCTAAAAGAGAAGGATGAGCCTCAAGGCTACATAAAACAAATGATGAGCATAAATCGGATGCGTGATCTCGAATCTCACAAGTGGATAATATCTTGAGATCGTTCCATTCATATATCATCATAGAAACAACTGCTTGTTGCTTACGGCTAAGAGCATCGGCGACACGATTACCCCTACCGGGTGTATAAAGAATATCAAGATCATAAGGAGCAAGGAACTCAAGCCAACGTTGTTGACGCAAATTAAGTTCCTTTTGAGAAAATAAATACCTCAAAAACTTATGATTGGTATAAAGAACAAATTTCTCTCCTAAAAGCTAATGACGCCAAATCCGAAGAGCGAAAACAATAGCCGCGAGTTCTAAATCATGTGTGGCATATCTAGTCTCGGCCGGCTTCAATTGCCTAGAACATAAGCAATAACACGTTCTTTTTGCATAAGAACGGCACCCAAACCAATGCGACTAGCATCGGTATAAACAATAAAATCTTGATTTCCTTCGGGAATAACGAGAATAGGAGCATCGGAACGGAGTTCTTTCAATTTCTTAAAAGAGGCTTCACATTTGTCCGACCAAATGTATTTAACTCCCTTCTTAGTCAAGCCAGTAAGGGGCACGGCAATCTTAGAAAAGTCCTTAATGAAATGACTGTAATAGCCCGCCAATCCGAGAAAGCTACGGATTTCAGTCACACTCTCAGGTCTTTTCCAATCTTGAATCGCTTCAATCTTTGAAGGATCCACGGAAATTCCGGATTCGGAAATAATATGACCAAGAAACTTCACACTAGATTGCCAAAAATGGCATTTAGAAAATTTTTCTTTTAAATGATTACTCCTAAGAGTTTCCAACACAATTTGAAGATGCTTTTCATGCTCCTCCTCGGTTTTTGAATACACAAGAATATCATCAATGAAGATGAGAACAAATCGATCGAGAAAATCTTTGAAAACTCGATTCATAAGGTCAACGAAATAAGCCGGAGCATTCGTTAAACCAAATGGCATAACAAGCCATTCATAAGATCCATATCGGGTATGGAACGATGTCAAAGGAATGCTATCCTCTGCGATACGAAGCTGATGAAAACCGGTAGCCAAGTCCAATTGTGAAAAGACTCTAGCACCACTAAGTTGATCGAATAGATCATCAATCCGAGGTAAAGGATATTTACTTTTGATAGTAAGATCATTAAGCTTGCGTTAGTCAACGCAAAGTCTAAGTGTACCATCGGATTTCTTCACGAAAATAGCTGAAGCTCCCCAAGGCGAGGAACTAGAGCGAATAAATTGCTTCATTTCCAAATCGGATAATTGTATGCGCATCTCCTCATTTTCTTTATTGGACATGCGATAAGGAGGACGAGTAGTAGGTTGAGCTCCAGGGATAAGATTAATTCTGAACTCAATTGCTCGCTTAGGTGGTAATCCTAAAACGGGCTCAAATATGTCGGAAAATTCACGAACAACGTGAATAAGAGAAATAATATCTTCCTCATCATGATTATCGCCATCATGAGGATTTAAAGAACATAATGTTGCAGTCAAAGAAGAATTCGAATCTTTAAGAATAATAGAAATCTGCTTTACAGATTGCCGGTGTCCGAGATAAATAGTCCGCTCGGGACATAGGATATGAGCTTCGTAACGGTTAAGCCAATCCATTCCCAAAATGATCCCAAAGCCTAAGTAACGCATGACATGCAAATCGGCTAGGAAAGAAAAATCACACAAAATAATCTCGACATCTTTACAAAGCAAACTAAGCGTTGCGGATCCACCAACCGGATTCGCAATTCTCAAAGAAGTCATTAAAGCAACAACACTTAAAGAAAAAGTATCAACAAGCTCTTTTGATATAAAAGAATGGGATGCTCCCGTATCAAAAAGAACTTGAATAGGTTGATCACGAAATATAATAATACCATCAAGGATAGGATGAGAAATACCTTGACCACGAGATGTGTTGCCAGGGGCTTGAGCAACATTAAGCTTTCCCTCCTTCCTATTTTGAAGTTTGAGACAAGAAGATAAATAATGATCCAGGCTTTTGCAATAGCGACAAGTACGAGGCTTTGAACACTTGTTCGCAAAATGGTCTCTGGAACCACAGTTAAAGCATTTCCCTTCGTAGAGGAAAAAGTCTTCGCAGCAGGAGTTGCTTGCTTCCCTTTCTTATTGGGATAAGGACCTTTGAATTTGTTTGTCCTCTTCTTGTTTTTGAAGTTTGGTTTAGAACCCACCACTTCAACATCACTTTCCCTATCCGTCTCTTCAAGACGAAGAGCGATATCAATGAGTTGGTCGAAGGGAACTTCTAATTTTAGAAGTAATGGCTTCTTGAGGCTTTTGTTTAAGCCATAAACGAACCTTTGGTTCTTCTTCAATGGGGTGTTGATGTATTCAACCCCATATTTGGAAAGTGACTCGAAGGATGTAACATAATCAGTCACAGAGGCTTCACCCCGAACAAAGTCTATGAAACGCCGAGCCAATGTCACTTTCTCTGCTTCTGGCACAAATTTTAATTCAAAGCGTTCCCAGAATTGCTCCCAGGTGAGATCCGCTTCGTTAATCTCAGAAATCAGAAGCTCGTACCAGTCTAATGCTCTTTCTTGGAGCATACTAGAGGCCACCTGAACTCGGTGAAGATCAATGAGGTTCATACGAGAAAAGATTCGATCGCATGTTCTTAACCAAGCCTGGACTTCAATAATAGTTTCAGAACCTTTAAATGGCTTCCCACCCAGGTTGGTGTAATCATTACACAAACGTGCAAACCCAGATTTAGGGTGAGTAGGTTCCGGATTAGAGCCAACTGCTTGAGCATTCGTGACAAGGTCAAGAAGTTGCTGGGTAGTCATAAAAACTCCATCTTGGTGTGGAGCACTAGATGGTCCAGCTGTGGGACGACCAGGTCTAACCATTTCTTTTCTTTAAGAAAGAAAGAAGAAGAAAAGTTATTCTCAAAATAAATATCAAGAAACCTTGATAGATAAAACAAGGAATCATAAAAGAAATTAGGATAGGATGGTACGAAGACCCAAATAAAATCCTAAAGCACGACTCCTAAGATGGACTTAGGATGATGATCCTTATTAAATTATTCTACATTGTTCCGAAGTTTGGCTCCGATACCAAGCTGTGACGCCCCACCTCTATACCCACGCCAGCCAAGAACACTACGGACTAATGCTGTCAACTAGCACGGAGAATAAGGCTGTTGAGGAGCGACCATCCGTGTAATATCTTTGTGCGAGCCCCGATATGTCAGGTAGTAGAGTATATATCAATTAAGGAATCCGACATACCGATACAAACTCAAAGCTATCACACAGTGGCTATATATAATCTTCGGAAACAAATATAGAAATAAACATAACACAAATCGGTCACAGACATTCATATCACAAAGGCGGAAGAAGATATGGATATATAACTAACACAAGAAAGTGTACATCAGAGTAGTGGTCAAAAGATCCACAATAATACGAAAAGAATAGCAACACGTGCTATACAAAAGAATACAACTATGAGTCTATATCTCAAGTGTAAACAACAAAAACTGCTAATCTATGTGGTCAGCCAAAAGTCAGAGTAATGAATCCCTAGGGAGAAGTCAAGAGAAGCACCTGTAGCATCTCGGTCTGACCCAAGTATTATTTAAAAGAAAATAATAAACGGATCGGTCTAGCTATAAATATCAGATGACATGATATAGAATAAGAGATATGGCATAAACATATGATAACCATACGGGCATACTACAATAAGTATGTAATTGAAACTAAACATGAGATTAATCAATATCACAAAAATCTTCACAAAGATCCAAAAAGGGTTTCATACCCAAAACTTGGGTTCACAACAAGTCAATGACACACGAATTCACCAATGCACAAAAATTGACAAATCATATCAATGAAAATCACTAAAATTGGTGAAGCATAAATTCCAGAATTCAACACACGAAATCTAGAAATCACAAAAAGGGGGGAGAGTCCTATCACACGAACGGGAGCATGGAAGCTCACCAACATATGTATACACGAACGAGATGCTATCTCATGGTAGCTAGCCATTAATTTTTGACACACGAATGGCCCAAAGACCATGGGGAGCTACCCTACAAATAAATGAGACGAAGCTCAATAGAATGAGTTACAGTCCTCCACGTGGACAAACAGACATCGCACAATTGCTAGTCTAAATAACAAAAATGATCGTCATGATCATCAAGAAGTGTCAATTGCAGTAAGCTAGTAAATATATGAGCTTAGCTTCGTGTCCCATAACCACTAGCTTAACTTAAATATTTACGAACAAATTGTAGATCTCCACTAGAAAATTGTCACAAGAGTTTCAATCGAACAAGTCCAAGAATTAACCGACGAAGTAAACGCAAGCGTTTCATACCACTCGTTTTACTAAGCCGTTTAAGTAGATTTCTCATACGAGTGAGGTAAAGGTTTGTATATACTAATAGAATGGAAATCGGTTTGTGAAAACGAGCTTTGTAATAAAATAGTGTTGAAATCATTTGAGAATTTTGATATTTACTACTAGTATAGAAAACCTTTATATTTTTAAAGTGACAAATCACAAAGAAGATTGTAGGAACAATAAATCACTAAAATTCACATTCGAAGACGTGAATAAAAATCCAAAGAAATCGATACCGAATCCATCAAAATGGATATTCCCAAAAATCACGAAGAAAATGCCATCAAAGTCGATAATAAGTGATGATAACAAAAGGGATTCAACACGAATCGATTAACGTTGGAATTCTCAAGCAAATAGGCAAACAGGCAAAAAGAGTGCAAATTCAGACGTCTGAAGTCAAGGATTCAGACGTCTGAATTTGGAAAATAAATTACTTTCCAAAACAGAATTCAGACGTCTGAATCTTTGGTTTCAGACATCTGAAATAGGCACATTATAGCCTATTTCCTTTCTGGTTCCAAATGAACTAATTCAGACGTCTGAAATCATATATTCAGACGTCTGAATCTGGAAATAGAAATCTTCGCAGAACAATATTCAGACGTCTGAACATTACGTTTCAGACGTCTGAATCTGGGGTTCAGGGCATTCTCTGAACCTAGGCGAAAAAGAATGGCCAAACGGATATCGAAAGTGATCGATCGAGCGATAATGACTAAGGATTTACGCCAAGCGACAACCCAGCCTTAACATCTCTTCGATACGCCTCAAATATCAATGTCCAAATATCCATAAAAGGATTTTCATAGATTTTGATTTCAAAACACAAAAAATTGTAATATACACCAAATCAATCCAAACGAAAATCAGTTGCACAAGAATAAGCGTTAAGAATTCATACCTAACAATCGAAGATAATTATAGACAAAGATGTGAGATAAAAATCTCACCTTTGAACCCCAACAAATCAAGAAGAAGCTTGAAAGCAAAGGAGAATCAACCACTCTTCAAATCCAACTCAAGAAGCTTGATTCTAAGCTTTAAAAGAAGAACATTCCCAAAGTTAGGTTTAGGAATTTCTGAAATTGATAAGAGAATGAGTTGGAGAAGATGAAGAGAAGGCTTACCAATGGGTTCTTCTATTAGTTTGGACCTAGAGTTTGATTTGCAAAAGAAAACTAGGGCTTGGAGTTTTAATTTTCTCTTCCACTCTCCATTGTTATAAAAGCTTGAGTATTAGGAAATGAGGAATGAAGTAATGAAGAGGAGAAGGGGTTTGGACTGAATACATAAGTGGGGTTATTGGGCTCAGCCCAAACCAAAGCCCTAAGTAAAAAGTAGCAAAATTCCACTAACTCCAAACATATCAAAGCTTGTACTCAAAAAGATCACAAACGGCATTTTGAACTCAATGGAAGTGGTCTCGAGTCCTAATTCGACCGTATGCAAAAAGTAGCTTTTCAGACTAAATTTCGAGTATCGATAAAATATTTAAATAAAATATTTAAATATAAAATCGATAAATATGCGGGTTGTTACAATCTCGAATCTCACAAGTGGATAAAATCTCGAGATAATTCCATTCGGACATCATCATGAAAACAACCGCTTGTTACCTACGACTAAGTGCATCGGCAACGCGATTTCCCTTTTCGGGAGTATAAAGAATACCAAGATCATAAGATGCAAGAAATTTGAGCCAACGCTGTTGACTCAAATTAAGTTCCTTTTGAGAAATTAAATATTTCAAAGATTTATGATCGGTATAGAGAACAAATTTCTCTTCCAAAAGATAATGACGCCAAATTTTAAGGGCGAAAACAATCGCCGCGAGCTCTAAATCATGAGTGGCGTATCTAGCCTCGGCTAGCTTCAATTGCCTAGAAGCATAAGCAATAACACGTTATCTTTGCATAAGAACGACACCCAAATCAATGCGACTAGCATCGGTATAAACAATAAAATCTTGATTCCCTTCGGGAATAACAAGAATAGGAGCATCGAAAAGGAGTTCTTTTAATTTCTGAAAAGAAGCTTCACATTTGTCCGACCAAATGTATTTAACTCCCTTCTTTGTTAAGCTAGTAAGAGGAACGACAATTTTCGAAAAGTCTTTGATAAAACGACAGTAATAGCCCGCCAATCCGAGAAAACTATGGATTTCTGTCACACTCTCCGGTCTCTTCCAGTTTTGAATCGCTTCGATCTTTGAAGGATCCATGGAAATTCCGGATTCAGAAATAATATGACCGAGAAACTTCACACGAGATTGCCAAAAGTGGAATTTAGAAAATTTTGCTTTTAATTGATTGCTCCTAAGAGTTTCCAACACAATCCGAAGATGCTTTTCTTGCTCCTCCTCGATTTTTGAATACACAAGAATATCATCAATGAAGATGAGGACAAATCGATCGAGGAAATCTTTGAAAACTCGATTCATAAGGTCAACGATATAAGCCGAAGCATTCGTTAAACCAAATGGCATAACAAGCCATTCATAAGATCCATAACGAGTACGGAACGATGTCAAAGAAATGTAATCCTCTGCAATACGAAGCTGATGAAAACCGGTTGCCAAGTCCAATTGTGAAAAGACTCTAGCACCACTAAGTTGATCAAATAGATCATCAATCCGAGGTAAAGGATATTTATTTTTGATAGTAAGATCATTAAGCTTGCGGTAGTTAACGCAAATCCTAAGTGTACCATCGGATTTCTTCACGAAAATAGCCGAAGCCCCCCAAGGCGAGGAACTAGAGCGAATAAATGGCTTCGTCTCCAATTCGGATAATTGTTTTCGCATCTCCTCATTTTCTTTATTGGACATGCGATAAGGAGGACGAGTGATAGGTTGTGCTCCAGGGATGAGATTAATTCTGAACTCAATTGCTCGCTTAGGGGGTAATCCTAAAACGGGCTCAAATATGTCGAAAAATTCACGAACAACATGAATAAGAAAAATGACATCTTCCTCATCATCATTATCGTCATCATGAGGATTTAAAGAATACAAAGATGTAGCCAAGTTGGAATTCGAATCTTTAAGATTAACAGAAATCTGCTTAACAGATTGAGGATGTCGAAGATGAATAGTCCGCTCAGGACATAGGATTTGAGCTTCATAGCGGTTAAGCCAATCCATTCCCGAAATCATTCCAAAGCCTCAATAACGCATGACATGCAAATTGGCTTGGAAAGAAAAATCACACAAAATAATCTCGACATCATTACAAAGTAAACTAATTGTTGCGGATCCACCAACCGGATTCGCCATTCTCAAAGAAGTCATTAAAGCAACAACATTTAAAGAAAAAGTATCAACAAGGCCCTTTGATATAAAAGAATGGCATGCACCCGTATCAAAAAGAACTCGAATAGGTTGATCACGAAATAAAATAATGCCATCAAGGATAGGATGAAAAATACCTTGACCACGAGAAGTGTTGCTAGGGGCTTGTGCAACATTTAACTTTCCCTCCTTCTTGCCCTGAAGTTTGGGACATGAAGATAAAAGATGACCCGAACTTTTGCAATAACGACAAAAGAGAGGTTTCAGACAACTATTGGCATAATGGTCCTTAGAACCACAATTGTAGCATTGCCCACTACTAGGGGTAGAAGTTATTGCCACCAGAGTTGCTTGCTTCCCTTTCTTATTGGGATAAGGACCTTTGAATTTAATAGGCCTTTTCTTGTTGTTGTTGAATTTTGGTTTGGCACCCACAACTTCAACATCACTTTCTTTATCGGCCTCTTCAAGTCGAAGAGCGATATCAACAAGTTGATCAAAAGAAACTTCTAACTTTAGAAGTAATGGCTTCTTGAGATTTTTGTTCAAGCCATAGACAAATCTTTGGTTCTTCTTCAATGGGGTGTTTATATATTCGACTCCGTATTTAGAAAGTGACTCGAATGATGCGACATAGTCTGCCACGGAGGATTCACTTTGAACAAGGTCTATGAAACGACGAGCCAATGTCACCTTCTCAGCTTCTGGCACAAATTTTAACTCGAATCGTACCCGAAATTTCTACCAAGTAAGATTCGCTTCAATAATTTCAGAAATAAGAAGCTCATACCAAGCTAATGCTCTTTCTTGGAGCATACTTGAAGCCACTTGGACACGGAGAAGATCAATTAGATTCATGCGAGTAAAGAAGCGATCGCAGCCAAGCTTGGACTTGAATGACGCTTTCGGAACCCTTAAATGGCTTACCACCCAAGTTGGTATAGTCACTGCACAAACGTCCAAATCCGGACTTAGGGTGAGTAGTCTCTGGATTGGATCCGGCAGCTTGAGCATTCTTCACGAGATCTAAAAGCTGCTGGGCAGACATAAATACTCCATCCTGGGGAGTAGCACTAGATTGACCGGCGCTGGGATGACCAGGTCTAACCATTTCCCTTCCTTAAGAAAGAAGAAGGAAGAAGAAACAAGTTATTCACAAATTGAATATCAAACAATAATGATTGATAAAACAAGGTATCACAAAAGAAAATTGGATAGAACGGTTCGAAGACCCGAATAAAATCCTAAGGCATGACTCCTAAGATGGACTTAGGACGATGATCCTTGTTAAATTATTCTATATTGTTTCAAAGTTTGGCTCTGATACCAAGCTGTGACGCCCCACCTCTATACCCACGCTAGTAAGGACACTACTGGGTAATGCCGTCAACTAGCGCGGAGAATAAGGCTGTTGAGGAGCGACCATCCATGTAATTGCTTTGTGCGAGTACCGATATGCCAAATAAAAATATAACTTTCATTTCAAGAGGGAATCCGACATACCGATGCAAACTCAAAGCTACTACATAGTGGCTATAATATCTTCGAAAACAAATATAGAAATATCATAACACAAATCAGTCACAGAAGTTCATATCTCAAAGGCGGAAACAGATATGAATATTACACATGAAAGTGTGTATCAGAGTGGTGGTCAAACAAGATCCACAATAACACAAAAGAATGGTTACAAGTGCTACACAAAAGAATAAGTATACATCAATGAGTCTATATATCAAATGTATACAACCAAAAACTACAAATTTAAGTAGTTAGCCAAAAGTCAGGATAATAATCCCAGATGAGAAGTTAAGCAGAAGCACCTGTAACATCTCGGTCTGACCCGAGTATTACTTATAATAAACGGACCAGTCTAACTATAAATATCAGAAAAATGATATAGAATAAGAGATATGACAAAAACGTGATATAACCATAAAGCCATACTATGATAAGTATGTAATTGAAAATCAACCAGAGATTAATCAATATCACAGGAATCTTCTCAAAGATCAAAAGAATGTCATACTCTTTAGTTTTATTCACCAAGTCACAAATATCGACATCATATCGATGCCAATCATAAAAGCTGATGGATCACAAATTCTAGAAATCATCAATAGAAATTCGGAAATCACAAAAAAAGGGAGGCATATCACAAAACGGGAGCATGAAAGCTCACCAACACGTGTATCACCAACAGGACGCTATCCCATGGTCGCTAACCATAGAGTCGGTTCAACGACGTAGTACAATATCGGTACTCCCGTGGAACCTGAAACTCGAATAATTCGAAACAACGACGTAGTACAACGGTACACCTGATGATCCTGATAAGCTGGTGCAACAACGTAGTACAAAGGTACGTCCAATGGACCGAACTCCATAAAAGAACATGGGTCGCTAGGCCACAAAAATTGAGTCGAAACTCCAAATAATACATAGGTCGTTAGCCTATAAAAGAAATGAGACGAAACTCAATAAAACATAGGTCGTTAGCCTATAAAAGAAATGAGACGAAACTCAATAAAACATAGGTCAATAGCCTATAAAAGAAATGAGACGAAACTCAATAATACATAGGTCGTTAGCCTATAAAAGAAATGAGACGAAACTCAATAAAACGAGGTACCGTCCCCACTTGGACAAAGAAACCGAGCATATCGCTAGTCTAAATCACAAAATGATCATCATCGATCATCAAGAAATGTTAATTACACTAAGCTAGTAAATATATGAGCTTAGCTTCATGTCCCATAACCACTAGCTCAACTTAAATATTTACGAACAAACTGTAAGTCTCCACTCGAAAATTGTCACAAGAAATTCAAACGAACAAGTCCAAGAATCAACCGACGAAGTAAATGCTAGTGTTTTATACCACCTGTTTTACTAAGTCGTTTAATTAGATTTCTCATACGAGTGAGGTAAAGATTTGTATATACTAGTAGATTGGAAAATGGTTTAAGAAACGAGCTTTGTAATAAAATAGTGTTGAAATCATTTTGATAAAAGAGTTTTGATATTTACTACTAGTATAGAAAACCTTTATATTTTAAAGTGACAAGTCACAAAAATGATTGTAGAAACAATCAATCACCAAAATTCTCATACGAAGATGTGAATTGAATCCAAAGAAATCGATATCAAATCCATCAAAATGGATATTTCCAAAAATCCCGAAGAAAATGTCATCAAAGTCGATAATAGATGATAACAACAAAAGGGAATCAACACGAATCGAAAAAATTGGAATTCTTAAACAAAATAGGCAAGCAGGCAAAACATAGCATATTCAAACGTCTGAAACATTTGGTTCAGACGTCTGAATCTGGAAAATAAGAAGTTTTCCAAAACGTAATTCAGACGTCTGAACCCTATATTTCAGATGTCTGAAATAGGTGTTTTTTGCCTATTTCCATTCTGTTTGAAATCAAGCCAATTCATACGTCTGAAATTTTGATTCAGACATCTGAATACTGGGGAATAAAAATTCCTATATTATAATATTCAGACGTCTGAAATAAGGATTCAGACGTTTGAAACTGTGGTTCAGGGCATTCCCTGAACCTCGACCAAAAATGGCCAAATGAATATTGAAAGCGGTCGGACGAGCAAATGACGACTATGGATTTACGCCACGCGAGAACCCAGCCTTAACGGCTCTTTGATACGCCTCAAATATCAATGTTCAAATATCCATAATATGATTTTCATAGATTTTGATTTCAAAACACCAAAAATTGGAATATACACCAAATCAATCCAAACCAAAATCAATTGCACAAAACTAAGGGTTAGGAATTCATACCTAACAATCAAAGATAATTATAGACTAAGATGTGAGATAAAAATCTCACCTTTGAACCCAAAACCATGAAGAAGAAGCTATAGAGCAATGGCAAGAACAATCACTCTTCAATTCCAACCTAAAGAGCTTGAATCTAAGCTTAAAAGAGAAACATTTTCTAAATTAGGTTTAGGAATTTCTGATATTGGTAAGAGAATGAGTTGGAGAAGAAGAGGAGGAGGCTTACCAAAGCTTCTTCTATAAATTTGGAGCTAGAACTTGATTTGCAAATGGAAACTAGGGCTTGGAGTTTTAATTTCCCATTCCTCTCTCCATTGTTGCTAAAGCTTGAGTATTAGGAAATAGAAATGAAGTAATGAAGAGAAGAGGGGTGAAGCTTGGGTCTAATGGGCTGAAACAAAACCAAAGCCCTAAGTGAAAAAGTAGCAAAATACCACTAACTCCAAACATATCAAAGTTTATACGCAAACGTCATTTTGAACACAATGGGTGTGACGACCCGGCTTCCAAATACCAGGAAGTCGCATCATCTTTTAAGAAAGAAAGGTATAGAAAATAGAAAAGATAGAAGAGAAGAAAGAAACAACATCAGAATCTACACAGCGGAACGAATAAATTATATTTATAACATAAATATTACATAGTATCATATACATCAGAGATACACAACATAATCAACTCATACTAGACAGTTATAAACACCTGCCTAGTTATACAACTCAATACAACAACTCAGAGAACACTACACAGCGGAATACTAGATATCTACACGCAGAAGCCTCCTGCTCCATTTGCTCCTCCATAATTCGTTAAAGCTAATCCTGAATCCTAACCTGAATCACCCTTGACTACTCATAAAAATTTGAGTACCCAAGATTTTATGAAAAACAAAAATAAACTCCGGGTCAGACATGGGTCTGGTGTGAGTAACAGGTTAAAGTTGCTTAACTTTCGAAATCCTTTTGAAAAGAAAGGTATCACGTAAGACTTCCCACACATAAACATGGAAAAGTTTTTACCTTACGCTAACCAAAACATTTGATAGGAAATCCGATGATATTATAATAGTGTCTAGGGTTTTCAATTAAATAAGAAATAGCCGAAATTGTTACATGATTAAATTCCAGCTACTAGCCACAAAAGTGGGTAATACAATCAAAACCGTTGGCACTTATTGGATTTTGGATTCCATACAATGGCTGGGCTACTGGGGTACCACCCGACACAGTACGTGGCCTAGATCAACGTACCGAGGATCACTCCCGACCCCCTGCAACACAAAGCCGGACCCATTCCTTACTAAATAGTTTCGAACAAGACAACCCCATGGTTGTAGCTAGCAACCACCCACACAGCCGAATATGAAGGGACTTCTAGACAGGGATCAATCTTGCTCTCCAGTGGGCACGACCCACGAAGCCTTGCTGCACCTCCCCTGTTTTAGCCATTCCCGGTTGATGAGGCTTGAGGCTACGATTACCTTTATAGGACATATCACTTAGAATGCTCATCGTCCACCTGACGATGTTCTGAAAGCATTCAATCCATACAAGTTCGTTCCGGGTTCGAACGAAACCGAAGGCATTATCTCGTTACACTCATTTCGGAATCACCCTCAGAGTTAACGACAATAACCCTTGCACTTTAAATCACCATCTCGAATCTATAAGAGCTATTTCCATCAACTCATTACGGAATCACCCACAGAGTTATACTGACTCATAGTACTTATACCTCGAGTCTTCACAAAGCTCCATTTTGATTCACGACCTAACGTTATTTGGAATCCATGTGGTTTTCGGATTTCCAAATATGCAAACCCGATCCCGGTCTCATCGAAAACCAAAGCGTGTCTTTTAAGGTCCAAGTTGTTTTAAAGGTTTAAAACAATTTAATACAGTATCTATATACACACAGATAGATAACTCATAAATCATAACTGATAATCAATCATTATCACAAAACAGGTAATTCACATTATCAATATCATATAGATATACCATATATCATCATCACAATAGATAACCTAAGTTATCATCACAATACAACCAAGCATCCATATCACACAATATCATTTATCTCATTACTGAGATCACTAAGCATCCAAGACAATCAATGACATCCATTCATACACAAGCCATGATTTATTCATCACCATATAATTAATTTAAAATGGATTAAATTAACTATCTTCGGCTCTAATTAATTTAAAATGAATTAAATTAATTACTCCATCTTTAATTAATTTAAAATAAATTAAATTAATTACTTCACTAATATAAATCTTGCTTACTCAATCATTTAATTGATTACAATCAATTAATCATTCAAAATAAATCATTCGAATTAATCACTCTTGATTAATTATCCTTAATTACATTCATGTAATTATCCTTAATTAATTTCACAAAATTAATTATTCACAACTAAACAGTAATTAACCTTTAATTACTCAATTAATTAATTAATCATAATTAATTACATTAATCCTTAATTAATTACATTAATTAATTACCTTTAATTACTTAACACTGATTAATTAGTCATAATTAATCATCTTTAATTTCATCATTAATTAAAATAATTAATGATCCTTAATTATTAATTACCTTAAGTAATTAACTAACTTAATTACTATAATAAACCAAATTAATTATCCTTAAATTAATTTCTTAATTAATCCCTTGATTAATTACTAAATTATTAATCCAAATTACTCATTCTTAAACATCTCCTTAATTACAATCTGTAATTATTAAACAATTACTTAACTAAGTAATTTCCAAATTACTAATTACATAAAGTAATTATTCTTAACCCAGGTGTTTAAAATTAATTAAACTTAATTAATTAAAATAAACAATCACATTAAATTAAATTAATTACATTAAGTAATTAATTTCTTAATTACTTTACTAAGTAATTATACTCAAACCATTTACAGTTTGATTATTATTAAATTAATTAATCTAATTAATTATAAAAATTAACTACATTAATTAATCGTTAAATAATCATGGTTAATGACCTTCATTAACCATTCTTTAATTATTTTACAAAGTAATTAACTTAAATTAATTACATTTAAAAATATCTTTAATCATTCATTAATTAAAGTTAATTATTAAACTAATTAACCTTGATTAAAACTTAATCATTATTCATTCATTATTAATTATAAATTGATTGATCATTAATCAATTATTAATTCCAATTCCAATTAATTAATCAAATTAATTAATCAATCTTAATTACCTATTAATTAATTTTTAAAACATAAATCTTAATCAAATTTTCAAAATAAAACATAACTTAATTATGTTTAAAACAATTTAATTCAACACAAAATACTTATGAAATCCTTTTAAATTTCATTTAAATATAAGTTTAAATTAAAAGTAATTTAAACTTATCAAAGTTTGAAAATTTTAAAACTTATTTAAATTTCAAGACAAAACACAAGTTTGTCTTAGAAATCAAATCATAAGAATTTGAAGTCAAATTCATTTCAAAATTTAGAAGTTTCAATTCATTTTAGTTTAAGACTTTCAAATTTTAAATCTTCTTTTAAATTTAAAACTGAACTCTATTTTTAACTTAAAATTTCCAAATTTAAAATAAATCTGTAAATCTTACTTACATTTTAAAATCTTATTATTAAAAGTTTCCAAAATAAAATAGCTAATTAAGTTAAAATTTAAACTTTTATTTTTATTTTATAACCTTGGATTTGAATTCAAATCAGTAGTGCAAACTTGAATTGCATTTGAACTTAAACTTTGCTTTAAACATAAATTACAGATTTAAATTTTAAAACCCAGATTTAAAACACAGTTTCAAAACCTGGATATTTTCCAGTGACCCGAGGAAACACTTATTTTACTTCGGGTTTCTAGCTTGCCAACTTCGAGTTTAATCTCAACTTACTTCGAGTTTTACAAAAACTCCCCTGAACATTCAACACCCCAACAGTTACCAGAAAACATGTCGCCGTGCATATGCACGGCGACCACCACCTCTGGCGATCATCAGTGATGATCAAACCGCTACCAGAAACCCAACAATACCCCACAGCAACCATTGGGTCGAACAAAAATCCAAAGACTCAAACTTTAGCTCTGAAACCCCTAAATTTTAAAAACCTGGAAAAATTTTACAGGTTTCAACACAAAACCTGTCAACGGCGATTGCAAGTCGCTTCGACCACCTGCAGTCCACCCATTCCAACCTCGAACTCCTCCACATACACACTTCATAATCCCCAAGTACCAGAATAATCGGTCAACTCTACATCTCAAACTGACTTAAAGCTCAACCCAATTCAAAAACTAGGGATAAATTCTAAAAATCAAAACTGCATCTTTCCTAAACAATATAATTCTCATTTCTGATTTTCCTAAGGATCTACGATCCTTATTCTATAACTCAAAAGAATTCTGAGTTTTCTTAAACTACAGATTTCAAGAATTTGCCCCAAATCATATTATTGTTCAATAACAAACTGTTACTGTAACAAACACCTAGAAATACTACTACCTGATTTAAAAATCAAGTTTTTATTAATACATTAAGTTTATGAAACTGCATGTTTCATTATTTATGTGATTGGTCTTGATCAAGATTAATATGTAATGGGATTGCATGTGTTACAGAGATATCATCCTGTATATATAAATTTATTTACTTAAGTTTAAATTTAAAACTTAGGCAGCCAAACACATCACTCCATAATCTTTTAATCCTATCTATGATAAGCAAACTCCTAAACTTATTCTAAAATCCAAATACTATCATAAATTAGATCAATGTAGGGAATTCTTTTAATAGAAAGATGATCTGGGTATACTTGCAGAATATAACAAACATGCATACACAAGCACAATTATATCAGACATATAACATAATTTATCTTAAGTAACCTGATTTCCAGTTTAAAAATTTAAATGTTACTCACCTATTAAATGCAGACCACCGATCATTTGAATTTTGCAGAGAATAAGATAATGCAGGTTTGCTCCTCTCTGTTGCTAGATCCTCACATGCATGCAGATGCACTTCAACCCAGGTTTCCTTTTTGATTTTGCAGACTATTGGTGAATAAATGCAGATTGGCTTGAATTGAGATATGCAGATTGATGTTTTAAATTTTAGAATATGCAGATGAATTTGTGGTATGCAGATTCATTTGATTTTGAAGAGGTGAAATTCGTACAGGGTTTTGAATTTTGGAAATGCAGATTTCTTTGGTTCAGGAAAATGCAAATGCAATATGAAAATGAAGATGCCAACTATACAAATGTATTTCAGATTTAATTAAAAGAAAAGAAAATTTTAAAAACTAAATTTAACACTTGTCAAACTTAACAACATTTGTCAAATTGAATGCATAAGAATTTAACACTTGTATTTCCTTTAAAGATAATTAGTATTTATATTTACAAGTTAATGCATGTATTAGCTTAGTTTAAGTTGTTAGTTTATTTAAAAATATGTTTATGAATTTACAAATGAAAATAAAAACAAACTATGTTAATAAATGGAACTTATACATATTAAAGATTAAAACAATTTAGATTTTACACTTTGGAATTTAAATTCAAACTAAATTCAAAACCAAACAATTTCAAATTAAGTTATAAATAAAAATTCAATTTCAAATAAACATTACAAATCTTATTCAAAATTTATTTATAAAGTCAATACAATGTTAATATTATTTTTATAAATCTCTTTTATTAAATAAAAATCATTTTACAAAATATTCATTTTATTAAGCCATAAAACCAATTTGTTGAATTTATTCTAAATTTCAAACTAAATCCAATTTAATTTAAAACATTTAAATATTTTTCTATCAATTTTAAAATCATATATTTATTTATGAAATAGAAATCAATTTATATCATTTAAAAGATAAAATAACCAATTTAAATATTTATTGAAGAAGATTATTAAATTTATCTGAATAATTATTATCAGAATATCAATATCAATTTAATTTTAACTACAGATTATTAAATTGATATTGTTAAAATTCCGGGATGTTACAATGGGGGTGGTCTCGAGTCCTAATTCGACCGTTTGCAAAAAGTAGCTTCTCGGACTATAATCCGACTAACGATGAAATATTTAAATAAAAATATTTAAATACTCAATCGTAAAATATGCGGGTTGTTACATTAGCATTAGATGCTTTAGAGCTATGGAGTCAAGTTGGAGGCCCAGGACACACTCTCGTATTTTGGATATCTTTCGTTGTGTATGTGTTATGTGTAGTTTGTCTTCTATTTTAAAGATAGGTGTTATAACTGTCCAACTCTGATATATATATATATATATATATATATATATATATATATATATATGTATGTATGTATGTATGTATGTGTATATATATATGTATGTATGTATACGGATTTTGCAAAAGACTTGATTATATTATATATTATTCCATTACGTTATGAGATTCCATGTTTGTTCCTAGTTTTTCTATCTTTTATCTCCTTTCTTTCCCCCAAACAATTCGTCTTTTTCGCACTTAGTTGTTCGGTATGTTAATACCATAGATTAGTGTCGACTTCTGGGATTCGGAAAGGTGGGACATTACAATAACCAATCTTGTTCAAAGTTAAAGGTGTTTCTTTCTATTATATACTTAATATAATGTGTTATAACGATTAATTAATATAATTAAAAGCATATTCAATAAAAAAAATCCATAAATAGTATGTTTTGTGATATATTTACACTGTGATGATCATAAGTGATTTATCACACTAAAATACACGTACCATCTTGAATATTCCTAGTAAAGGTGTATCGAGACTGGATATTGAACATCCATTGGGATTAGAGTATGTAATGCTCTCAAAATATTGGAAAGTGTATTACTCGTCGTTGTTGGGGCACTAAGGGGTTACGTGAAAGTTATTAGATAGTAGAAATTAGGGACATATCCCGTTTTTATAAAATTATTTGTTTTGCATCCTTCCCTTTTAGAAAATATTTTCTACATCCCTTTTTTTGAATTTCTTTCTTTTTTACTTCTCACGTTTCCAAATTTAAAAGCGGGCATTCCGATGTGTATTACGGCGGTTATGAGTTATTGACATATACCCAAAGCGCGCATGCTTAGATTAGTAAAATTACCAAAATACTCCCATGAGTATCACCTTTTTTTTTAAATTAGGGATGTAATTTATAAAAGAAAATTATGAGGGACCTAATGCTAATTTTTTATACTCATAAGGATGTATGCCAAAATTTTGTCGATTGGATAACAATGGAATGACTCACTCGACAGTTTTCTGTTGGTTAATATAACTAAGATCAAATAAAAAGTATCAATGTGACAATATTACACAATTCCTTCGACTTGAGAATACCGTTGAGCTTCAATGTGGAAAATTCGCTTTGATTATGGTTAAATCATAGCACAATGTCCATCGAACGACTATAGTTGGGTTGAGTGGAATCATTGGAAGTAAGATACTATTCAAGAAAGAATTCGACTCCTTGGTCATATGTGATTAGGATCATGGCCACCTGAAGTCAACTAAAGTCAAAGTCTTTAGCTAGAGTAGTTCGGAAAATAATAATTGTTATTATTAAACCAAGGATTTTTTGTTTGGATTATAAAGTTAAATATGAACAGTATTGGAATTTTGACCATTATCAAATTTCATAAGTCTTGATATAAAATAGTTTTGACGAAGAGAATTAGTGTAAATAATTATCACTAGTGGGTACCGCTTAAATAATAAAATTGGATTTTACCAAAAAATGTATAAGCAATAAATTCGACCAAATTGACACATTACTAGCCAAGGTGACATGTGAATGTTAATATTCGAATCGTTCAATATTAATCGCTGATTGAATTTACACATGCGAGTCGCACAACCGCGTTGGATAGATTCTTTGATATACCACATGATTTACTTGATTTATAATTTTTATAAATTAATCAATATTTATGAGATATTAATTATTTGTTTATCTACTGTATTGAGTGCCATTAATATTCTCTGGGTGCCAATAGTAATTAATTAAATGTGTATTGAAAAGTTATATATGTACGCATCGATATTCAATACCGACATGCATTTAAATTAGATTTAAATGTGATTAATTACTAATGGGTTTGGAATAATGTAAGGCCTATATAGCTTTATCTAGTGGATGAGGTAAGTAAGAGAAGGGCTAAAGATTCAAAAAGGTTGATCCAGATTTAGCAGCAGAGAAGGAGTAAATCAAGGAGAGAATATCCCCTTTACTCTCTCTGTAAAAGACCACAAGACCACTCATTGTTTAGGTTACTTTGGCTCTCCCTAGCTATCATTTCCAACCCGCTTAGACCGAAGATATTGAATTTAAACATCCAATAAAAAATCAAAAGTGGTTCTCCAAGCAACTACAAAGGTAGGTGCTCGAATCTAGGAACGTCTTCCAATCGAGGTGCAAATTTAAGGTAATATTTTTGAGGTAACATTCTATAGTCTATGATTAATATGTCATTATGTTAATATATAGTTAATCAATATACATTTGAACAAATTTATGTGCATAATTATTGTCCTTTCTAATTGTATTGTCATACATACATGCATATATATAAGTATAAATCCTCAAATTTTGATATCTACCAATTTTATATGTTTGAATTAGAAAATTTTAAAAGAAAGTAAAAAATATAATTTTTTAGACATACACACACACACACACATATATCACAATAATAAATTTTAAAATCTAATTTTTTAAACATTAAAACCTATTTTAAATTGATATACATTGCCTTAACAATAAGTATAAATGGATAAAAAAAAATATGTAATTATATATCCAAAATTATTTTACTAGGTATCGCAAAACGTTCTAGAAAAAATTCGAATTTTTTTATTTTTATTTAAAGATAAAGTTTATATATACATAGGTATGTATTAATGTTAATATAACATGTATTAACTAGTACTATATATATGTATATTATTTTGTAAAATTGTATTTTATTATTTATAAATATTAAATAAAAAATAATATATATATATATATAATTTTGGCAATAAGGCATTTTATTTAAATGCCTTGATTTTGATTATCTTATTAATTAATTTAATGTATTATTATTTAAAATAAATAAATAAATCATTTTTAGAAATTATATGTCATAAATATTTTATAATATTTTTATTTAGTTATATATATGTGTGTGTATTAATTTATATCTATAGGTCTAGATATGTTTTTAAACTATTTTAACAAATTAGATATTTTGAAAATGAATTTTAAATCCCAAAATTATCAACTTATTCAAAATAAACTACTTTATTTATATTTGAGATTTTTATTTAATTTTATAATATGTTTATATATATATATAATTTAAATCCATATATTCAGATCTGTTTTTAAATTATTTTACTTGTTCAACAAATTAGATATTTAAAATGAATTTTGAATTTCAAAATTATGGATTTATTCTAAATAAATTGTTTTACTTTAAAATTAATATTCAAAATTTTAAATATTATGTATATGTGTGCGTGTATGTGTGTTTATAACTCAAATTTGTTTTAGACGGCAGTATGCATATAATGGGCCAATATGTCTGTTTCGGTATAAATTCCAACACTTATATATAGACACATTATACCATATACTCAGTTCTATGCTGCACGCATACTTACACATATATGTGTATTTGGTACAGATATACACTTTATATATTACATATTTATACAAAATAAAATCTTTAAATAAAATAATTAAATAAAACTAATTTAGATTGGATCTGAATCAATTTAGACTTCAAAAGCCCAATAAGATTTAAAAGGTATTTTTTTTTGAAATTGACTCATTTATCCGGCTACATGCTAACCCAATTTCAACAATGGGTGTTATAGCTTTTATGTGCAAACAACTATTTGGATGTAAGAGAAGAGCAGAACCTAAAACTACAAAGGCTTGATCCTCAAAAAAGGGTATGTAAGCAATCTTTTTCTATGAAATAGCTCTCAATTCCCTTGTGGTTGGAGTTTATACAATTTGGCACAGCCCAAACATAGTTGAAATTTTTTTCTTTCTTCTGTGCATTTGTAAAGTTGCATGTGTGAGCAAAGAAGTAAGCAAAAGTATATATATAGGTCATTTTTGTAGGTTGCTGACATGGTATATTTCTCTTCAACCACATTTATATTATTATTTAAATGTATAATAAATATGGATATCATTTGATGTATTGAATATATGTAATATTTAATTGTTGAGACTACATTGATGTTTGATTGAGGTTTACTTTATTTTCTTTCATAGTTATTGAAATTTTAAATTATGTAACAAATAATCCATTGCTTTTAATATTGGAAATTAGTTGCAAGGTTATTTTTGTAGCATTTATAATTGATTTCGGACATTGAAAATATTGGGGCGTCTAATTGGTCTTCATGCTCTAAATGAATAAACTTCTCAAGTGTTACTCCCTACTCAGCTTTAGATATGAAATTGAATTCAAAATGTCTCCTAAACTCAATCCATGTAATCTCATTTTCCTCCGCCTTTGTAGTGACAATGTCCCATCAGTTCAAGGCCTTTCCTGTAAGTGCCAAGAAGCCAACTTCCACTTTATCGCATTACCTGGATCCATCATAGAAAATATCTTATCATTCCTCAACTATGTCTGAGTCTCAACAAATGATTCGGTTCTTGTATAATTCTTGTCACCCAAACTCTAGAAATCCCGATACTATTTGGGAAAATCCAAAGCAAGTGGAGGGGTAGAAACTACACCGTGTGCTTAAAGGCAGGTCCTTCATTGGGATAATCTTAGTCTGGCCTCTTGCTAGAAGATAACGATGGAACCATACCAAAATGTTCAAGACAGGAACCTCTACTTTGCCATAACAGAACCATTTCCAGTTTGGCTGATCATTTCTAGTTATATATGCACATTAATCATTAGCACTTTCCTTAGATAATAGTAAGCATTAGTGGAATAATATATATGTGAATTTGTTCTATACTTTATATACATACATACTATTATGGCCAAATTTTCCTATCTTCGAATAGGCTCAAATGACTAAATTGGGATAAGGAATGGTGAAGAAATGGACCAAAGAACTTAGGAATCATCATATAAAGGCAAGATAAAGGAGGTGGAAAAAATGACTTGAAAACCATGACTTGGCACTTACAACTCGTTCTCATGGCCGGACCTGAGTTGTTGTAATAACCCGCACCTCCAGACTCACCGATCCAAAGCCTAAGGCGACTTTTGGAATCGCGTCATGCCAAGAAGTATGATCCCTTTGTTTCTAAAACATTACAGGCCATGGTTGCAAGACATTCTGCACTTTCAAATCTCACACTGGAAGGCGGTAAAATTTAAGTACTACAATAAGCATCCTAGAAAAATATCGTAGAAAACATAGTCTCAAAATATACATGTCAAAGATCCATAGTTTTCAAAATAACAGCATAAAGTCTGATAAGTAATTGACTTTGTTTATAATCTATGCGACCTAGGGTGTTCTACTTGTCTTTGTGAATTACTTCTAGGGTTGGTCACATTAACCTAAGGAATATAGTTCCAAATACACCTACACCCAAACATCTTGTGCAGGTTTATTCTTTAGGGTCAAACAACTAATTAAACCATTAATCATCAATTGATCGGACGATTGGTCAATATTGAATCGTACTAATAATCTCTGGGACATTTCCTATCAAAAAATCGCACAAAATATCGCCCTAGGGACTGCATTATCTAATCTAGTACTACAATGTATCATACTTACACATTGAGAGGATTTCGCAATTTTGACTAGCATCAAAGACGACTTAGATTCTACTACATCCATGTCCAAAACTCAATGGTAATGCCACTTATTGCACCGTGCCGAGTATCCACCAACAGTGTCACATCCTAAATGCTATACGCACTAAGGAAATTCTCATTAATGCTACACCATGCACCGCAGCAGGCATCCACTAACAGTATCGCATGTACACCGAGGAACCTCCTATTAATTGTAACAATCCGATATTTCAGCCATTCGCATCCGCACATGTCGGACTTGAATTGCTCAAAATACCGCATTGTAATAAAATTTGGAGCAAATGAAATACAATCACAGAACCACATACATAGAAATATCAGAATAACTCACAGCGAAAATTAAAATACTATAGTAGTTCATGAAGCTACTATAACAACTCTCAAAACAAATACATAACATCAGTCTGAAAAACATATACAATAGAAATCTCAAATACATAGAAGTTTATAAATACCAAAGCTGAAATAGAACAACTGAAACTAAAAGGGAATAGATGAATAGACGAGCAGCATCTCCAGCGATTCCTAGCTCCAGAAAAGAAATCCAAAGCTAAACTGTAAATACTCAGGCTGACCCAAGCATAAAGTAAAACATAAAACACTCTAGTCAGGACATATATACTTATATAATGTAAACCAACTCAAGTGAACTGTAGTAGTAATGTACAGTAACTTAAAGAATGCTTGGGATCGCCCATCCTTTAAGGATCAGTTAAACTAAAAATAAAATACATCCCATGGTTAAAATTTCAAAATGGTATTTTATACTTCTAAATCAAATATCATTTAAAAATTCAATGTCATTTCAAATTCATTTAAAATATCAAAATATCATATTCTTCCAAAACTTCATTCAGTTTTATTTAATTTAAATACCATTTCAAATCACATTTCAGAATGGTTTATATATCCAAGAAAATATTCCAATTAAACCAATTAAATATTCCAATTAAACCAATTAAATATTACAATTAAATCAATTAAAAGTGAAGCTATTATATTTAATAATCAAATATACAATTCTCAAAATTTTACCATTTTCAGAATTCATTTATTTACTTCAATTTATTAAAACAGTCAAAAATTTCGCAGCACTTAGAAAATGCTACAGAAAGTTTACATTTGAAACAAATCATTTTAACAAAGATAGCATTTAAAGATATGCTATAATAGGTTTTAGTTTAGTTTCTACAACTACAGCACTTACAAAGTGCTATAATAGCCCTTAGTTCAATTTAGTCTTTTAGTTCATTTATATCAATTACAGCATTTAAAAAATGCTGTAATATCTTTTACTTCAGAAATGATAGCATTTCAAAAATGTTGTTAATTGAATTCCAAGTTTCAATAAGATTTCATAAACAATTAAATTTATTTAAATCCATTTTAAATTATAAAAATCATATTTTTCTCACTTTAAAACAATCATCTAAATATCCCTTAATTTATGATTTTTACAAAGTGAAATTTTCACAAATAATTATCAAATCTTTAATAATTCACTTATAAAATAAATGTAAAATTTTATAACATTTCATTTACTTAACACTTTAATTAAGTTTACTATTTCATAAATTTATTTAAATTCTATTTTATTTTCTTAACTTAACTTTTATTTTTAAAACAGTTTCACATTTTCCAAGTTAAGTTATACTTCAAATTTTAACTTTAAACATTTATTTATTTAACTATTTTTAATTTATAGAAAATCAATAACACTTTATAAAAATAAATTTAAATTTAAATTTAAATCAAATTATCATAATTTCTTACTTAACTTAAATTCCATTTGTAAACAAAATCATAAATTCCAAAATTAATTTATATTTCAAATTCTACTTTAACATTTATTTATTTCACCTATTTAACTTATAGAAAATCACTAATATTTATAAAAATCATTTTTTTGCCTTTCCTTTCAAATCAAAATATCATAATATTTACATTTTTAAAATCTTTTAAAATTTTAGAACATTATATTTTAACCACAGTCTGTATAAAAATTTCTAACCTAAGTCAAATGATACAGATAATATATCATTTCAATCCGAAATTTACAAAGGAAAATATATTCGGGTTCTATTATTTCAAACCAATAATCCCAAATAAAATGAAATAAATAAAAAATCATTCAGGCCTATCATTTCAGCCCATAACGATTTTTCCCTATTCTAAAGTCCGTTCGGGTATGTATCATTTCAACCCATAGTGATTCTATTCTACAGGGAACTTGCAGTGTGATAAACTGATATAAATAAACAGAATAGCATAATATAATAGTAACATATGATATAATAGGTTTATAAACAGGGGTGAACATCATATGATCATAGCAATAGCAGTTATAACACGATGATATGGTTTACAGATTCAAATGCTATCAGTTTACTAGTTATATAAGTATAAATTTGTCTGGTGAGAATTACTCACTTGTATAAGCTAGAGATGACAACCAAATACACAAAACAAAGATCTTCAAAGGCACGAAAGCACGACTATGATTTGAGTGAGGGAGAGCCAAAGCTAATTGCCTTGTCACATAGCAAACAAACAAATATATACAACATAAATTTCGACCCAAAATATTATTAAACAATGCTAGAAATAAATGCACAACACAAAGCCAAAGTTTTTGCATTTGCATTCAACAATCATACACTTGGACATAGTTTGGAAATGCATTACCATGGTAAAGATTTGGATCAGGTTTAGGGTCAAATAGGGTCAGCCACTAACAAGATATGAAGGAGTAGAGAGATGTGTGCATGTACACACAACTACAAGGCAACAAAAGTGGATTTCCATGGCAAAAATGGTTCGGCCAAGGCATGATCATGTAAGGCCAGATCGGGTGAGTCAAGTACAGGTGTGGAAGAGGTCTCTGGTCAGTAAGTGGCTGGTGGTGGTGATGCACAAGGTCGGCCAAAGTGGTGGTTGGAGTGGTGGAACAAGAGTTGAGCTCGGCTATGATGATTTAGTGGAGCTTGCTTCATATTTTGGTGGATCATCAACATATATGGCCACGGCCATGGAAGGGAAGTGGGAAGGAGGAGATGGTGGCTTGTTGTGGTGGAGGCGGCCAAGGTGTTGGAGGAGAGAGGGCCAAACACAAGAAGGAGATGCAAGTGCAAAAATCCAAACAAAACAATGGAAAAAGTGAAAAACATAAAAAAAATACCAAACTTTTCTCTATGGAGATGGCCGAAATTTCTTTTAGGGTTTGAGGAATATTTTGTGTGTGAGAAAGTAGAAGGAGTCGGCTGAAACAAAGTGTATATGGCAGCAATTGAAGTGGTGTGTTAATTGGTGATGAAAAGGTGACTTTGAATATGAAAGGACTAAGCATATTAAAGGACAAAAACCATTCAAATCTCCTAATTTCTTTTGCAATTTTAAATACATATAAAATAAATATAAATATAAATAAAAACACAAAAAAATAATGAATAAACAAAAATAAATAAATTCCATAAACTTTGGAAAAATTTATCATCACTTTAAAATATTTAAAAGATAAAATATATACATAACATAACATATTTCACATATATATAAATTATAATAAGATATGACAAATAAAACTATTATTTATATAAATTAAAATAAACAATATTGTTGAATAAATCAATTTATACACAATATTGTAAAAAGCATAACATTCTCAATATAAATCAGATTTCAACGAAACAAAAACCAGTATTCTTGAAATTTAATCTAATTTTATAATAAAAGATGAAATTCAAAATTCAAATATTCAAATTTTAAATTTAAAAGTCAAAGTTTGACTAATTTGACCAAAAATACACTTTTCTGGAAATATCCTATTTATTTAGGTTTGAAATTATAATTCACACAAAAATCAAAATATACTTTTAAAATTAAAATTTTATTCATTTTAGTAAATAAAATAAAGTTTATAAATTAGGAGTTTGAATTTAAATAATTAAAATAATTACAAAATACTGGGTTGTTACATTAATGTTATATGCTTAGCACACCCTCACGATCGAGTCACCTTATACCCAGCATCAAATTTGCTGAATAAATTATGTCTATGCCTAATTGCTTGCACACACATCTACCTTGTTCTGTAGTATCCAAAAGTAAAGAATTAGGGAACTAACTTCCCACACTAATATAATATAATATATATACTAATATACATTCTAAACCTAGGCCAAAGGCCGAGGTTCAAGTTGCGCTTGAAATATGTTCATTGGTCAACCGCTTTTGTCGACTGGTCAGGTTTTGATTATTATTATATTTTTTTCATTTGTTTAATGTTAATCATATTTTTAATAGTGAACCCTATTTTGTTTAATAGTGTTTACCTCCCAAATTTTGACCCGATTTCACTAATTGTTTAAATCTACAATTCTACATAATTCCAATAATTTTCATGTATAAATTATAATTTCATTTACATGATTTCAATAATCAATTTCATAATCATATGTATATTTACACTTCAAAATCAGTTTAGGGTGAAATCAATGGGGTATATAAATATTAAGTTTCATACACAATTTAAGATGAAAAAGAGGTGTATTTATATTAAAATAAAGTTGAATCAATTCCAATGATATTCGAAATTTACTACATATCCAAATACCTTCTTTACTTTAGTCAATATTAAATCAAATGGAGGTTATATTTGTATGATTTAGACTTTCAATCAAATTCTTATCTGATTGTAATTACTAAATAAATAATATCTCAATTTTTAGTATCTTCAAATAATTTTCATTTAAACTTTCATCTTAGATTTAAATCATTTAATTTCCAAATCAAATAGATATATGAATAAATCCAATCACCTGTAAATCATCATATTTAATATTAAATCCACTCACCTCGTAATAGCTTTTCCATTTTTATCATGACTTGAGTCATCCCCCAGTGCCTTGTTGATCCCTTTAAGTTTAATTGTCACCTCTTCTTTTGTAATCTTTGTTTTATCTACTAAATTATTGTTTTAGAAATTTTTATGGAGATATTAGAGTGTGTTGATAAATTAGGGTTTTCTGAATTATTGCCACGCTTATTTATAAACATTGAAATCAACGCCAACCGTTCGATTTAATAATATATAATCCTGGTCGTTCTTCCTAGCCGAAGTTGTTTGACTAATCGATCGGTCGATTAGGGGCAATCAACCCCTAGAGGTCGACTGGTCCTAATAAGGCTTTCAATCGGTTAAAATTGCCAAATTCAAAATTTCATTCCTCATATATATGTTTTAATTATTATGATTCCAAATCTTAAAATTTCAATAACTTTTCCGTACTAACTCCGATTACCAAATGGTCCAGAAAATCACTATGTACACAACCGCGCGATTTTCGTAGCCAAATTCTGACATTTGTTCAAATTACACTTGTATCCTTATTATCAATTAAAGAATTTCCTTTAATAAATTTTTGATTGATTTTTGTGGGTGTTAAATTCTCCCGCCTTAAAGGATTTCGTCCTTGAAATCTCAAAAGACGGAAAATTGCAACTTGTATACGTGGAAATCAATATCTAGAACCCTATACTCAACCATAAACTACTGACAACCATTATCCTTAGTTTAAATGTTAATGCAATATGTACATATAGGCATGGAATGCATATGAACCTATAACTAATGCAAATAGTAGGCGCCCTTCGGAACTAGTTGACCTCCTGAAATGCAAGTGCTTCTGCCATGTTTCCAAATGTATGCAATATCCTATGTAAATAAACTAGAAATTCTGTTTGTATGCACAACCATTCAATTCATATGCAACAATCATATGCATATAACTCAATAAAATAAAATAAAAGTGCTGGTGTGAGTGCATGCTTACCTGAATATATTTGCCAATATGCGCCATGATCGATTCAATAAATATGTCCATAAGTAATCCAAAATATGTCCAAACGAGACGTTCGCAACTATTTCTAGCATCTAAACATCCCTATCTATGGGGTACACTAAGCTAAAGCCAAGGAACATAAGCAGTTATATACATATTAACTAAAATGGAAATGTATCAGAAAAGATTTCTATATGGGTAGCTCGTTCTTCTCCTTAGGATCCCGTGTACTCTCATCTAGGTCATCCCCCAACTAGACCTTAACTAGCTTAATAACTTTATTGTGGGGTCGCTTGTACCATGTTCAAGGATTGGGATGGGTGCACGGTGAACAAGTGACTCCCTTTTAACTACTACCTCCTCTAGCTGACTCGGCTCGACTGTAGTTGTTGTATTGTGTAGGCACTTTCGCAAGTGTGGTACATGGAATACTTTATGTACTTTTCGCTAACTTTTTAGGAAGCTTCACCATATAACCTAACTTTCCTACTCTTCTTGTAATCGAAAAAGACCCTACAAACCTTAACGCTAGCTTTGTTGAACTACCAAACCTCATGATATGCGTAAGCGGCGAGACCTTCACAAAAACGTGTCGCACACTGCAAAATCCAATTCAGTGTGTCTCTTGTCAGCATAAGACTTCTGCCTTTCTTGCATCGTTTTCATCCTTCTACGATCAAGTCTATCTTCTCTGAAGTGTCCCTTAACATATCCGGTCCAAGAATGATCCTATCTGTAGTGTCCTACCAACAAGATGGTGATCTAAAAGGTCTCCCATATAATGCCTCTAAAGGTACCATCAAAATACTTGCCCGATGGCTACTACTGTAAGCAAAATCCACTAGATGCAAGTGATCCTCCAAAGAGCCTTCAAAATCCAAAATGCACATCCGAAGTAAATCCTTTAATACCCGATTCACCTAAATCGTCGATCCATCTATCTGTCGGTAATAAGTGGTACTCAAACTCAACTCAGCGCCTAAAGCCTCCTTAAGACTCCTTCAAAACTCGCTAACGAAAAGCGAGTCTCGGTCCCTAACAGTACTAGAAGAAGCACCATGAATTGAATTATAACCCTCACATAAAGAGTCACCAAAGACGCAGCAGTCCTTGTGCTCCTACTTAGAATAAAGTGAGTGCATTTGGTCAGTCGGTCGACTATGACACAAACACTCTCATTCCCTCTCCTACTTCTAGATAGTCCATGTCCATCAATGAAATCCATAGAAACACTCTCCTAATTCCACTGCGGAATATTTAATGGCTGCAAAAATTCGCTCAACTTCTTTTGCTCCGACTTTATTATTTAACAAGTCATACACTTGGACACATACTCTACCACACTCCTCTTCATACCGAGCTAATAAAAGACTCTCTTCATATCACGATACATTTTATCTCCAATGGGATGAATGGATATCCTAGAATGATAGGACTCAACTAGTACCATGTTAGTCAAATCCATAACGAAAGGAACACATAGTCTACCATCTCTCCATGACCATCCTTTAGAGTCAATAATATAACGCCTCAAATGATTGAACAACTCTCCTTTACCAAGATTCTCGAAAATATCCAACAACTCTGTATCTTGCTTTTGACTTGACCCAATATGGTCCATAAGTGTGTGTTGCACATTCAAAGCTGCTAACAAACCTAAAGTGATGTCTGATGAAGGTCGAAAATCGAGCATAGAGATAAACTCCAAGTGCTTCCACTCTAAGAAGATAGGAGTTAACATCGCATGGTTTCTACTCAAGGAATTGACTACAAAATTACCTTTTCCTAGAGTATAGGAGATATCAAAATCATACAATGCTAATAACTCCATCCACCTTTGTTGTCTTAAATTCAAATCCTTTTAGAAGAACAAATATTTCAAAGACTTATGATCCATGAATAACTCATGCCACTCCCTTGATAAATAATGCCTCTATGAATTGAGTGCAAAAACAATGGTTGCCAACTCAACATCATGGGTAGGACAGTTTCTCTCGTGGGCTTTTAATTTTTGACAAGCATAGCTCACCACTCTTCCTTCCTACATCACAACCAGATGCAATCCAATATCGCCAGCGTCGATACACACTGGGAGTAGTGCCTTTGAACCATCAGGTGGTATCAAAATAGGTTAATAAGTTAACGACTCCTTCAATTTAATAGAAGCATCCTCACACTTTGAGTCTTATAAGATACCAAATTCTTCTTGGTAAGGTGAGTCAGAGGGGCAGAAATTTAAGAAAAGTACTTAATGAACTTCCTATAATTACTCGCCAAACCAAGGAAATTTCTCGCTTCCATGGCCTTCTTTGGTATATGCCAAACCTGTACTGTAGCCACTTTACTAGGATCGACTGCCAGTCCATGCTCGAAAAAAAAAGTCCTAAAAATTAAACCTCCTTGCACAAAAAGTGGCATTTGGAAAACTTCACCTTCAACTTTGCTTACGGAGAGTATGAGCACTTATTCTAGATGAAACATGTGCTCCTTCACTCTTTTCGAAGAGACTAATATGTCATCAATGAATACCACCATGAACATATTAAGCAGCCTATGTATACTTAACTCATCAGATCAACAAAATAAGCTGGTGCATTGGTTAGTCAAAAGGGCATGACTAACCACTCATAAAGGATGTCGGGTGTGCAAAAATTAGTTTTCTGAATACGATATTTGGCTACATGCAATTGATGGAACCCAGTAGCCAAGTTAACTGAGAGAACACCGTTGCTCCAAATAACTGATCAAAGAGATCATTATGCAAGGAAATGGGTAATGATTCTCCCTTTTTGATTTATTCAGCTGCCTCAGAGAGCCATCTGCCTTGGTGGGAAAGACAACCGTGTTTTCCGCTCTGAAATACTCCTCCTAACGAAGCCCTTATGCAATAGTTCGTTCACTTGCTTATTCAGCTTGCATCTTACTTTAAGAGATGCCTTAAAGGTAAGACAACATGTCTAGCATTCTCCTTGAGGTAAATTCGAAATTCGATCTTCCCCCAAGGCAAAAGACCGGTAACTTTGAAAAAGACTTCTGGGTAGTCACTAATAGAGTTAGGGGTATCTCCTAGGGGCAATTATGTAATTTGTTGCATATATTTAACTCATTGACCAATCTTATTTGAAATAAAGGTGTTTTCTTTCTATTATATACTTGATATAATGTTGTTGTATTAATTAATGAATTTAATTAAAAGTATATTTAATAGAAAATCCATAAATGGTATGCTTTGTGATTGTAGTTACAAAGTGTTGTAATTGTGAGTAATTTATCACAATGAAACAAATATACCATTTTAAATGTTCCTAGTCAAAATGGATCGAGAATGGATATCGATGTATCCATCGAGACTAGAGTACATAACGCTCTCCAAATGTTGATCTATGTATTACTCATGAATATTAGGGTTACCAAGGGGTTACGTATCGATAGTTATTGGATAACTATGAAATGACTCACTCGATAGTTTTCTGTTGGTTAATATAACTAGGGTCAAGTAGAGAATATTGATGTGACTAATTTATACAGTTCTTTCGACTTCTTTCGACTTGAGAGTACTATTGACCTTCAATGTGAAAGCTCCACCTTGATTATAGTTAAATCGTGCAACGACATCGATCGAACGACTATAGTTAGATCGAGCGGAAGCATTGGAAGTGAAACACTATTCAAGAGAGGATTCGTCTTCCCAGTTATATGAGGTTAATATCACGGTCAACTAAGGTCAACTCAAAATCAAAGTCTGTGGTCAGAGAAATTAGGTTAATAATAATTTTTATTATTGAACCAAGGACGTTGTGTTTAGGCTATAAAGTTGAATGTGGATGATATTGGAATTTTGACCATTACCAAATTCCATAAATTCAAACTGATATAGTATTGATGAAGAGAATTGGTGTAAATATGTAATGACCCGATTTTTCGGCGCCCGAAAAATCAAACCATTAGGGTTAAAAGAAGGAGGTAGAAGAAGAGAAAACAACACAATAGAATCTTACCGTCGCAGCAGAATAAAATATAATAGATAATAACCGATCTTCACACAAAAGAAACTATATCTGTTTATTCATACATTATTAGAATACAACATCAGAGTTCAACAACGTCTATAACACACAACTGGACAGTTATATTAACTTGTCCTTACCAAACTGACAATACAACTTACAACACAGTGAAATTATACATCAAGTACGTATGCTACGTCTCCCCATCCAACTCGTCTCCTGAGCTTCACAGCGTCCTTCCCTGTACTCTATAATACTCGGTCTGACCCAAGCATTATAGTTAAATACACCCGAGTCAGTCTGGAAAAACCAGCGTGAGAAAATACACTCAATTGGATAATTAAAGTTTCAAAATCATTTCGAAAATCAAAGGTATCTCATAAGACCGCGCCACAAATAAACATGTCAGGTTTTACCTTATATAACCAAAACATTTCTTATAAAATCCTCTAATATTATAATAGTGTCTATATACAAATACTTATTCAAATAGCCGAAATTGTTACATTATTAAATTCCATCTACTAGCCACGAAGTGGGTTCTACAAACAAAAACTGTAAACGCACGTAGGGAGAATGGATTTCCATCGATGGCAGGGCTACTGGGGTACCGCCCGTCACAGTACATGGTCTAGATCACCGTACCAAGGGTTCACCCTGATCCCCTACATCACAAGACCGGAGCTTACTGGATAGTCCGAATAAGTTAACCCCGTGGTTGGGATCACCAACCGTCCACACAGCCAAATGTAAAAGGGACATCTAGACAGCAGTGACCTTACCGTAATTGGTTGCTAGTCACTTAGCCTTGTGTGCACCTCCCTTATTTTAGCCATTCATGGCTGATGAGGCTCGAGGTTAAGCGTTACCATTTTAGCACATATTCACTTAGAATGCTCATCGTCCTCCTGATGATGTTCTGAAATCATTCGTCCATACAACTCCATTCCGAGTTCGTACGGAACCGAAGGCACTAGTCCTACTACATCCATTTTGGAATCACCCTCAGGATTAGTAGCGATTAGCCCTTGCACTTCACTACTCCATTTTCAATTCCAAGCACTTGTATTCCTTAAGAAAATGTTCAAACCGGATCGAAGTGGTTTTCGAGAAATAAATCCCTATCTCGGTCTCTTCGAAACGATCAGCGCATTTAGCCAACATTGATAGTCGGTTATTTAACTATCAAATAACACCCACAAACAACCATGAGATTAAAATAATTTTCCAAATTATTTTATTATTCAAAATATCTTCGCAAGATATCTTCTTCACTTCAATCTTTTGAAATCTATTTCAAATCTCTTTTCACTCGCGGAATAAATTCCCAAAAATTTTTATTTCCCACTGAAAATTACCAAGTCTAAATAATTTAGATTTAAAAATAATTTTAATCATTTTATTATAAAATATAAAATATACTTTAAAACATTTAAATTAAACTACTTAAACACTTTATCCAAAATATATATACTTCCAAAAAAATATTTAAAATAAAACTGCTTTATAAAATATAAAACTAATTTTTAACAAAAAAGTTAAGCCAAACTAAATTTAAAATAAGAGTTACGAAATTCTATACAAGTTTTCAAATAAAACTTTAACCAAACTATCTATAAAATAAAACTATTTTATTAAGTATAAATATTAATAATTATCTTTAAAATCATAATACTAGTCAAACCTTTCAAATAATTACTACTATAATTAATTTAAATAAATGTTTACTTTTTAAACATTTAAACAACTTAAATAATAATTCCTTAAAAACATGCCTTTAAACAAACTTAAAACTTTTAACATATACTAAAAATTTTCTTTTGAAAACATACTTGGCTTTTTTAGGGAAATACACTTTCCTTTCACACCTTTAAAAATAAACCACCATCTATTTTTAAAACAAATTCTCATTCCTTTATAAATTCCCATCATGAATTTGTACGTCCAAATATCCACTGATATCTTATTTCATCTTATAAACTTAGCTTATAAATTTCATAGTCTCATCTTCCTTTAAAAAATCACAGTTTCAAACATTTAATCAATTTTCACATTGATTTTCAAAATTAACTCCATTTTAAAAATAAATTTCTTTTCTTATCCAAATTTATTTCAAAACTCATTAATTTCATATTTAGCTTCTTTATCCTGATTTAAAATCTTATTTAAACTAAAAATACAAATTTCATAATTTCCAAATTTCTTCTTTATCTTTTCCAAACAAATTAAAACCTTGAATTTTAAAAATAAATTCTTTACTCCTTTTAAATATTATCACTTGAATTCATTTATTCAAAATATCTCTTTTCCCATACTTTGGATTTATTTCTTACAATTTAAAAAAAAATCAACTTTTATTCTTCCAAATCATTTTAATTATCCAGATTCCTCATAATTATTTTATTTAAAATTACCTTTTTATTTACTTTAAAAATCCAAACTTCATATATATTCCAATTCTCAAAATTCCGGTATATATATTTAACCAAACCAGAGTATTCAATGAATTTCAATTCCCAATATGATTAATATAATTCATCACAGATTATCACATAATCATACCGCTGAATATATAAATAAATTCAATCGTTTTGAGGAATCCAGTTGGATTCCTCTGACCAGTTTTCCCTGCATCCATAGATGTTAGCACAATATAATAATACCAATTCAACTTCGAGGTGGAATATCGCGGTATACGGGATCACATTATCTCATCTGCTATTATGCGGTGCATAGGGTCTCATCCGCTATAAAATGTGGGAAATCAATCACTCCAATATATATATATACTACTATATAATATACTACATCCAATCAATTCAATCATTCAACCAAATATTTTAAATTTAACTATTTAAATTTAAATAATACCCAGATGAGTGAGATTAACTCACCTTTGATTTTAATTTGCAGTACAATCCAAAACCAGCTTGTCTCTTCACAATCTCAGACCTTGTTTAAACATTAGATGATTTTTATTATCATTTGAAATAACCTACAAATAATCTACCATTTAAAATATCTATTTCTAAATCTTATATATATATATATATATTATTTTCTGTTTTACTGTTTATCTATTTAATTTTAAAAACAACAATCTTATACCTTTTGTAAAATAAATTTTCTATTTAACTATACTATCAATATAAATTATTGTATGCCTATATATATATATATATATATATATATATATTTGAAATATACATGTGTAAATATTTTTCCTCTTCAGTAAATATCAAAAATCTGAATTCACTTTACTGTAATTTTCTTCCTCTTGTAAATCAAAATAGTTTGGAACTTTTGAAAAATAAAATTAACTTTCCCAAATTAAATAAGCTAAAATCAATTCAGAGAATACCTTAATTGTCTACCCACAAACCCATCCTACCCAGATTGCTTGCCAACGGCCCGACTCTCCCTTCCACCGCAGTCGACTCCAACCCAACCAGACATTTTCCGAGATCACCTCACAGCCATGGAACCCATCAGAGATTTTGCCGAGCCCTCTCCCCCGCATGCGACTCCAGTCGCGATGACCCCCTCGAGAGAATACCAAGCCCTAAAATCTTTGATCTGAACCTCGAGCTCTAACTCGCGTTGTGGCCATCCCTTATAGTCGCCACGCAAATACGAGATCGCCATCCTCCATCGCGAGCTCCAAAATCCTCAATTTGATTATCTTCCTTTCGATGGCATACTCTCCTCTCTCGGTTTGACGAAAAGATTTGAAGAGGATACGTGATTCGATCGGTTTGCCTCGAATCGAACAGAAAGGCAGCTTCATTATTTGAGAAGAAGAAGAGATCGTGGTTTTAACAGGAAGCGGCCCTTTCCCTTTTTCTATTTGAATTTTGATTTTCGAGTTGAGAAGATACGCAGCTATCTGTTGAACAAAGACGAGGCTCTATATTTCTTTGTTTATTTTATTATACTTTTTATTTTAAGGAGAAGATACATGTTTAAAATCTTATTGCATGAATGACAAATGGAGGAAACATTATTTCTTTTGTACAGGTGTTGGAGTGATATATCTTATAAAAAGTAAACTAATGTGAATAAATTTTTGACTAGTGAACACACACACACACACACACATATATATATTATTTACAAATTCAAATCGTCTCGGTTCCCGCAACTCACAATCTCGATCTTCGATCGAGACGAACCGCTAGGCATTTATAATGTTAAACCCATATTCCGAACGCAATGGAAAAGGTTTCGAGTCCTAATTCGATTGTATGGAGATGATAGCTTTTTGGACCCAGTTATTATATTAAAATTTCAATATAGATTTTAGAGCGTTTTTCTGTTGTACAGCCAAACGATCATTCCAAACACTACGAAAATTGAAATCCAATAATAATACACTATTACAGATCCAATGGAACTGGTTTCGTCGAAATCTGAGACTATGCCTCGGAAGGCTATTTTTAAATTCAATTTAAACTATATAATTTCAAAACTTAACAAAACACTTCCAAATTCAAGTCTAACATATTTTCTATCTTCAGTACTATCAATATAAATTTTACAAGCCTTTGAAATATTTTTATCTAGCTTAAAATCTAAGATTCACTATTTAAACCAATTTCAGATTATTAAATTCAATAATTTAATTGTCAAATAAATAGTATATTTGAAATTCAAGTTAAATTACATTTAAAATATTTAAAATATAATTAAATACTTCAATTATAGATATCCAGAAATTCCGGTTCATTACATTCCACCTCCCTTAAAGGAATTTCGTCCCCAAAATTACTAGTTAAGAGGAATGGTCCACAACCCGTTCACTATTTCCCAAACAACTGATTTTTAACAATTCCCGAAACCATCTTTTATTAAAAATACCCCAACACCTTTACTAACTTTCCAAACTTATCCATGGTTTCCTAACAATATTATTTACTCAACCATACAAATTTTGATCTAATCCAAATTTAAAATTATCAAAATTTACTCAAAATTTTTCTAACTCCCTAAATTCTAGAAAAATTTCACTAGCGTCTCCTTTATGCGGCTAGCTTGGTACAACTACAAAACGCCTTTACGGCCCCTAAATTTCAAAAGAAAACAAAAGGCCAAGTGGCTAGACAAGAAAATCATCAAATTTCATACAGAAATTCAAGTACATACCTTTGCCGAGCAAACTTCAATTTATCTTCAGAAGTCAAAAATCCCAATTTTCCTTTTTCTTTTTAACACCTGAATATCCTATTAAGCAATAACATCCAACCGTAGCTTCCAAAATCATTTTACACATTTCTTTATAAAAGTTTTCATATCCATTTCATTTACATCCGTAAGATGCACATATATCATGCATACGCAATACCCAATTCAATCGCTCATTCAACCACACAATTTCACTTTCGAACTGGTATCGTCCACCCGACTTCCTAGTGTGAACTTAAATCTGGTTTCTTGATCAGAAACCGTCTTTCTTCTTGCATAGCCACAACTATGATAGAGAATTTCCAGAATCAATCAAAAATCCATATCCAGGGTTCGCCATCGAAAATTGAGTTAAAAATCCCAACTCGAATCGGTATGACTACCTCGAAATTTTGTGCTCGAATCTGGATCAAATCACTATGCAATAAAATAATATACGTACATCCTACGTATTTATATCCATTGATTATTAACTATGTCAATTCTCTTTTATTCACATTATTTGGATTTCTATTTACTTATCCACAATTATCCCATTTCACAACTTTACTTAATCTCCATTCAAAAATTACTTAGTATATTTTCAATACCGAATTTACTTAGAACTTTCACACTTAACATTACTTAAGTTTATATAAGTATTTTAAATACTCATACATTATTACTTTCACTTTACCACTTGGTTCTTACCTACATTTATTCAGATTGGATTCCAATTCCATATAGATTCCATTTGTTTCAGTTTACTAATTAATTTCAAATCTAAATACTTGTTCCTAATTTTCATCCAGATTTTCATTTTCAAGAATTCAATTTATCTTCAAGTTTTGAATATTGAATTTTATCAACTATCTTCCATTCACAACTGGTTCATATCATTATTTTAAATTAGTTCCACTTACTAATTATTTTAAATCTCAAACAACTTTTATTACCAAACTTTATAATTTTAGTTCACTCCGAATTAATTTTATAACTACACTTTATTTTACACATTTTAAATTAAATATTATCCACTATATGCTTGCCCACTTGAATCCACTTGAATCAATTAGTTTACTCGCAATTTTATTTTAAAACCTTTGTTTTATTTAATTCAACTTGACTAAGTATCCATCTAACTTTATTTAACACAAGTCAAATTTAATTCCAATATCATTTATCTATCTAAAATTTTATTTCCAACTTATAACTTTTATTTAAGTAACAATTTCACTTAATCTCCTTAGACTTTCTTCAAATTCACTTTTATTTAACTATATTTAATTACACACTAATTCAATTCAAATTTAAAACTTCAATAAGTTTTCAGTTTATTTCCATCCCATTTACTAACCTTCTTTTGTTCTATTAAGTCCAACTCTACTATATTTTCCATTTTACTTTATTTAACACTATTCAAATTTAATTTCAATATCCAATTTCAATAACTTATAAGTTTCCAAACCTATTTATAAATCCATAAATATTTTAGTCAAGTTTCCAAATTTCAAACCACTACTTAAACACTCAAAACATTTTAATCCAATTCCAGAGTCTTTAACAATCATTTAAGTATTTCAAAATCATTTTGAAATCAATTATATCCAAAATCCTTTGGGATCAAATTATCCTTTGAAATTTAAAATCAAAAGGTTTTATCGAACGAAAATTTCAATATTTCAAAAACCATTTTTGAAATCCATAATTCAATTGCAAATTCAATTATTCCTTGAATTTTGAAAACCAACCCAATTTTGCAAACAAATCCAAATTAATTCATTCGGGTAGCAAAACTCGAAAATGAACATCGATGATGCTGCAGTCATCGTCGAAGTTATTTTCCAATGACCGAAAAGAGTTTAATGCTTTATCTCTTTAAAACCCCTCAAATATTTTTAAATTCCAAATCTCACCAGATTTCAAATCCAATTCAAAAATATTTCCGAAATAATATCACTATTATTTCTCCAAAATCTTTGAAAACCATTTTCGAACTAAAGGAATTTAATTTCTAAAACTTCAAATTTCAAATCCTTTCAACTCATTGGAAAATTACTCTGGAATTTTATTTTAATTTCAATTATCAATCACATTCATAATTTATGTTTCAAATTCTATTAATGAATTTATTTCCTTAGCCTTTGATTATTATATTACTTTCTTATTTCAATTTCCACACATCAATGATAATATTTTAATATTATCACTTCCTAATAACCAAGCAATCATATATAACTATAATAATCTACAAAAAATTATTTCTTTTATATACAAAAATAATTTGGGTAAAATTATTTCATTTACCCTATTTTTAAAACAATACTGTGTTGGCTTATCTTATTTAAGAGTTTAGAAACTCATATCGATCACATGGCGTCCCATGTATCGACTAGAATCCATAAACACTTAACCGGTAAGTCAACACAATATAAAAACAATTTTTATATTCACTAACAAACACGCGCTCATATCTATTAATGCACTCAAACTCATTCTAGAGTACTGCGGACTCTATTTTAAATGAGTAATCCCCACCAGAGCCAAGGTTCTCGCTTAACCTTCAGCTCTGATACCAAGTGTAACGACCCGATTTTTCAACGTCCGAAAAATCGAACCTTCAGGGTTAAAAGAAGAAGGAGGTAGAAGAAGAGAAAACAACACAATAAATCTTACCATCGCAGCGGAAATACTCGGTCTGACCTGAGCATTATAGTTAAATAACACCAGAGTTAGTATAGAAAACCAGCGTGAGGAAATACACTCAATTGGATTATTAAAGTTTCAAAATCATTTTGAAAATCAAAGGTATGTCGTAAGACCACGCCACAAATAAACATGTCGGGTTTTTACCTTACGATAACCAAAACATTTCTTATAAAATCCTCTGATATTATAATAGTGTCTATATACAAATACTTATTCAAATAGCCGAAATTGTTACATTATTAAATTCCAGATACTAGCCACAAAGTGGGTTCTACAAACAAAAACCATAAAGGCATGTAGGGAGAATGGATTTCCATCAATGGCAGGGCTACTAGGGTACCGCCCGTCATAGTACGTAGTCTAGATCACTGTATCGAGGATCCACCCTGATCCCCTACATCATAAGACCGGAGCTACACCTTACTGGATAGTTCAAATAAGTTCACCCCATGGTTGGGATCAAGCCGCCCACATAGCCTAATATAAAAGGGACATCAGGCAGGGGAGACCTTGCCCTAATTGGTTGCTAGCCACTTAGGCTTGTGTGCACCTCCCCTGTTTTAGCCATTTCCGATTGATGAAGCTCGAGGTTAAGCGTTACATTTTTAGCACACATTCACTTAGAATGCTCATCATCCTCCTGACGATGTTCTAAAATCATTCGTCTATACAAGTCCGTTTTGGGTTCGAACGGAACCGAAGGCACTACTCCTACTACATCAATTTTGGAATCACCCTCAGGATTAGTAGCGATTAGCCCTTGCACTTCACTGCTCCATCTTCAATTCCAAGCACTTGTCTTCCTTACGAAAATGTTCAAACTGGATCGAAGTAGTTTTTGAGAAATAAATCCCGACCTCGGTCTCTTCAAAACTATCAGGCGTTTAGCCAACGTTGATAGTCGGTTATTTAGCTATCAATTAACACCCACAAACAACCATCAGATTTAAATAATTTTCTAAATAATTTTATTATTCAAAATATCTTCGCAAGATATCTTCTTCACTTCAGTCTTTTGAAATCCGTTTCAAATCTCTTTTCACTCGTGGAATAAATTCCCAAAAATTTTTATTTCCCACTGAAAATTACCAAGTCCAAATACTTTAGATTTAAAAATAATTTAAATCATTTTATTACAAAATATACTTTAAAGCATTTAAATTAAACTACTTAAACACTTTATCTAAAATATATATACTTTCAAAAAAATATTTAAAATAAAACTACTTTATAAAATATAAAACTAATTTTCAACATAAAAGTTAAGCCAAACTAAATTTAAAATAAGAGTTATGAAATTCTACACAATTTTTCAAATAAAACTTTAACCAATAGTATCTTTAAAATAAAACTATTTTATAAAATATAAATATTAATAATTATCTTTAAAATCATAATACTAGTCAAACCTTTCAAATAATTACTACTATAAATAATTTAAATAAATGTTCGCTTTTTAAACATTTAAACAACTTAAATAATAATTCCTTAAAAATATGCCTTTAAACAAACGTAAAACTTTTAACTTATACTAAAAATTTGCTTTTGAAAACGTACTTGTCTTTTTAATGGGAATACACTTTCCTTTCACACCTTTTAGGAAAAATTCTCATTCCTTTATAAATTCCCATCGTGAATTTTTACTTTCAAATATCCACTAATATCTTATTTCACTTTATAAACCCAGCTTATAAATTTCATAGTCTCATCTTCCTTTAAAAAACACCCACTTAATCAATTTTCACATTGATTTTCAAAATTAACTCCATTTTAAAAATAAATTTCTTTTCTTATCCAAATTTATTTCAAAACTCATTAATTTCAGATTTAACTTCTTTATCCTGATTTAAAATCTTATTTAAACTAAAAATACAAATTTCATACTTTTCAAATTTCTTCTTTATCTTTTCCAAACAAATTTAAACCTCGAATTTTAAAAATAAATTCTTTACTCCTTTTAAATATTATCACTTAAATTCATTTATTCAAAATATCTCTTTTCCCATCTTTGGATTTGTTTGTTACAATTTAAAAAAAATCAACTTTTATTCTTCCAAATCATTTTAATTATTTAATTATTTTATTTAAAATTACCTTTTTATTTAATTTAAAAATCCAAACTTCATATATATTACAATTCTCAAAATTCCAATATATATATTTAACTAAGCCAGAGTATTTAATAAATTCCAATTCCCAATATGATTAATACAATTCATTACAAATTATCACATAATCACACCGCTGAATATATAAATAAATTCAAACGTTTTGTGCAATCCAATTAGATCCCTTCAACCTGTTTTCCCCGCATCCACAGACGTTAGCACAATATAATAATACCAATTCCTCTTCGAGGTAGAATATCGTGGTATATGGGATCATATTATCTCATCCGCTATTATGCGGCGCATAGGGTCTCATCTGCTATATAATACGGCAAATCAATCACTCCAATCTACTATATAATATACCACATCCAATCAATTCAATCATTCAACCAAATATTTTAAATTTAACTATTTAAATTTAAATAATACATAGATGAGTGAGATTAACTCACCATTGATTTTAATTTGCAATCCGATCCAAAACCGGCTTGTCTCTTCATAATCTCAGACCTTGTATAAACATTAGATGATTTTTATTATCATTTGAAATAACATACAAATAATCTACCATTTTAAATTTCTATTTCTAAATCTATATATATTATTTTCCGTTTTACTGTTTATCTATTAAATTTTAAAAATATCAATCCTATACCTTCTGTAAAATAAGTTTTCTATTTAACTATACTATCAATATAAATTATTGCTTGCATATATATATATATATATATATATATATATATATATATATATATAATATATACATGTGTAAATACATTTCCTCTTCAGTAAATATCAAAAATATGAATTTACTTTACTATAATTTTCTTCCTCTTGTAAATCAAAACAGTTTGGAGCTTCTGAAAAATAAAATTAACTTTCCCAAATTAAATAAGCTAAAATCAATTCAAAGAATACCTTAACCGTCTACCTACGAACCCATCCTACCGGGATTGCATGCCAACGTCCCCGACTCTCCGTTCCACCGCAGTCGACTCCAACCCACTAGACATTCGCCAAGATCACCTCACAGCCATGGAACCCACCAGAGATTTTGCCGAGCCCTCTCCCCCGCCTGCGACTCCAGTCGTGTTGACCCCCTCGAGAGAATACCAAGCCCTAACTCGCATCGCGACCATCCCCTACAGTTGCCATGCAAATACTAGACGCCATTCTCCATCGCGAGCTCCAAAATCCTCAATTTGGTCATCTGCCTTTCGATGACGTACTCTGCTCTCTCGGTTTGATGAAAAGATCTGAAGAGGATACGCAATTCGATCGGTTTGCTTGAAATCGAATAGAAAGGTAGCTTCATGATTTAAGAAGAAGAAGAGTTCGTGGTTTTAACAGGAAGCGGCCCTTTCACCTTTTTTTATTTGAATTTTGATTTTCGACTTGAGAAGATACGCTGCTATCTGTTGAACAAAACCGAGGTTCCATATTTCTTTATTCATTTTATTATACTGATTATTTTAAGGAAGAGATGCGTGTTTAAAATCCTATTGCATGAATGACAAATGGAGGAAACATTGTTTCTTCTGTATAGGCGTTGGAATGATATATCTTTTAAAAAGGAAACTGATGTGAATAAATTTTTGACTAGTCAACATATATATATTATTTAAATTTAAATTCAAACTCAAATCATCTCGGTTCTCGCAACTCACAATCTCGATCTCCGATCAAGACGTGCCATTAGGCGTTTATAATGTTAAACCCCTATTTCAAACACAATGGAAAAGGTTTTGATTCCTAATTCGATCATATGGAGAAGATAGCTTTTTGGACCTAGTTATTATATTAAAATTTCGATATACATTTCAGCGCGTTTATCTATCATACGGCCAAAAGATTACACCAAACATTACAAAAATTAAAATCCGATAATAATACACTATTACGGATCCAGTGGAATTAGTTTCGTCGAAATCCAAGACTTTGCCTCGAAAGGCTATTTTTAAATTCAACTTGAACTATATAATTTCAAAACTTAACAAAACACTTCCAAATTCAAGTTTAACATTTTTTCTATCTTCAGTACTATCAATATAAATTTTACAAGCCTTTGAAATATTTTTATCCAGCTTAAAATCCAAGATTCACTATTTAAACCAATTTCAGATTATTAAATTCAATAATTTAATTGTCAAATAAATAGAGATAGTTGAAAATCAAGTTAAATTACCTTTCAAATATTTAAAGTAAACTAAATATTTCAATTCTAAATATCCATAATTTCAGGTTGTCACAAAATAATTGTCACCATTACGTACCACTTATAATAAGTAAAACTGGATTTTACCAAAAGATGTGTAAGCGATAAATCCAGCTAAAATGTCACACCACCTGCTAAGTGATGTGCGAACGTTAATATTCGAATAGTTCAATATTAATCATTGACTGAATTTACGCCTTTGAGACGCACAACCATAATGATGAATTCTTTGAAAAACCACATGATTTAACTAATTTATAAAATGTTGTAAATCGATTGATATTTGAGAAATGTTAATTATTATTTATTTGATGTTTGGAGGTTTGTTGTGATTATTTTAATGCATTTATAAAAGTTATCCTTGCGTGCATTGATATACGATATTGATGTAATTTAAAGATGAAATGATATGTGGAAATTTATGCCATTTGATGGCATGGTTTATGGAAATTTTATGTCATTTGATGTCATGATTTGTGGAAATTTTATGTTATTTGATGACATGATTTGTGAAAATTTTATGTCATTTGATGACATACGTGTAATGAAAGGATTGGAGAGAGAGAAACGATCAAGTGCATTGATTAGGGAAGTTTTAATTAATGAGTGGGAAAAGTTTCATTCTTTTAAATAAAACATATTCTCTAATTCATTATGTACGTACAATCCATTTTTCCTTCTGATTAATTCTTTCTCTCCTCTTAACTTTTCATGACGGAAACTTAGAAATGTTCCAAATGAATTTAGACTTCATAGGCCCATTAAAGATCCAAAATGGTTAAATTTTTTGAGATTCACTCATCTCTTTCAGTGCATGCTGACCTAGTTTCAACAATGGTTGCAGAGCCTAACAGCCTGTGCGGTCTCAGTTAGTCATGTTAAAGTTAACTAATTAAGCTTGCACACTTAGTACGGTGTCTAGAAAGGTGATGTCTAGTATTAGAATTGGGTAATCATGTACCATGTCCCACCTGGTTGCCTGCCTGGCCTGAAAGGTGAAGTGAACCCAAAGGATGCCCCTGGTAGAAAAGGCCCAATTTAAATTGGGCCTTGGACTAATTTTCAAAATAGTTTTAAAAATTGAGATAAGATTTTAAATTTTGAAAGTTAATTTTAAAGTAAAAACATGTTTATTATAAAAGGTTATATATAACACAAATTTTCAAAATGTTTGGAAAGATCATGAAAATGTCAAAATATTTGAAACTGTTTAAATATTAATTTCAAAATTTAAAATTTATTAATAAAATCAATAAAATAAATTAATCAAATGAGTTAATTAATTAATACTTATATGCATGTATTATATATGTTGATATATGTTATGCTATTTTAAAGTGTTAAGATAACATAAGTATACATGTATGTAAGATAAATTTTGAAATTGATATAATTTAATTAAAAATTTAATTAAATATATTAAATAAAGGTTAATTAATTAAATAAAAATATACGCATATATAGAATATATGTGTTATACTATAAAGGTTATAGTGTAAACTATAAAGGTTACAATGGATATGTCTAATATAAAAGTTGTATTGAAATACTAATTTAAAATATATTAGGAGTTAATTTATTCAACTTAATTGAATAATATTTAATTAATAAAATGTTATACATAAGATTATTATATAAGTTTATTAAAATATAAAAGTTATATAATAATGAAACTTATATAATATGAGTGTATAAACTAAAGGTGGAACTGTAACATTCCTGTTTTAAAAGAAATTTAAATAGGTAATTAATTCAATTTTTGTTTTTAAATTGTGAATTAATTTGGAATTTTCTAAATTCAAATAAATATTTTTTTGTTTATTAATATAAATGTATATAAATATGATTTTAAATAGAATTCCTAATTGGAAATTCAGAAATAAATATATTGAAAAATAAACTGAATTTGAAACCGTTATATTTTCAATTTGTAATAATTTGTTTTCTGATTATATTAAATAGACATTTTGACTTGGAAATATGTTTTAAATTTAATATTTTTTGTTTAAATAAAGATTTGATAAAAAGTTTTATCTGCTTTTCTTTTAATTTATACAAAAATATAAACTTGGTTTGTATATATATAAAAAAATATTTTGAAATTAATGAGTTAAATATGAATTGTATATAAACATAAAATATGATTTATAAATAAGAATAAAGTAGGGGTTAAAATATAAATTGTAAATTAATTTAAAATAAGTCCTTCAAACATAAATTTGATATTTTTATAAGTGTAACATCTTTAAAAACATGAAATTAACAAATGTAAGCATAATATGATTTGTAATTACAAGTGTTAACATGAATAAACAAGTGTCTTAGCTTAATTTCTTTTAAAACTAAAATATAAAAATATTTTGGTTAAAAAAATAACAAGGCTATTTTCAATTGTCTCAAATCTAAACCAAGTTCCAAACTAAAAACTAAAATCATTTCAAACATCAAAACCAGAAATCAAAAGATGATCAAACCTAAGATCAGACACTAAAATTAAGTCTGGGAATAAGGAATGGAGTGCAAGGCAAAGATCAAGGAAAAAGAAAATGCAAACAAAACCTGGTAACGAAAATCAAGCAGCATAATCAAACCTGCAAAACAAAATTTAAACATGTAAAAGATCAGAGGCAAACTTCAAACCTAGAAGAAATTCAAGAATTAAGTGTAGAAAAGAAAAAAACAGGAAGCAAGCCAACAACTCAACTTGATCAAGTCTAGATAAAAATTTAAATAAAGCCTCAATCATCATTAAAGTTTTTGATTCTCTGTTCAAAAAATTTTAAACCTGAGCAACTCAAAGCAAAGGCCAGCAAAGGTCCTTTTTTGCCCTCTGTAATTCCAGGGTTTGAATTTTGATCTGCATGTGATTGTTTTGGAAGTATGGAAGTAAATATGTTTGGATGTATGTGTGTGTGTGTGTGTGTGTGTGTGTGTGTATATATATATATCTGTGAATGGGGTGCATGCCTGTATATGTTTATATGTGGCTCTGTTGAGCATAACAGGTCTACAAATTCGAGAAAAATTCATATCTTCTTATCTAAACCGATTCGAGTCATGATTCCTAAAGAGAAATTGTTTATAACAATATAAAGTCATTTTTAAAAATAATCTCAAGTGAAAATAATTGGAAAATATTCTAAAATAAAGAAATTACAATGATAAATTTTAAATGGGTCGGAAATTAGTTATCTCTACATCAAGTTTAAATCGTAGGGGTTGATTCATATTTGAAATTGATGAATTTTGGTATACGTTTCACAATTTTTAGAATTGGGATTATCGGGAATTTGTGAAATGAATGTTTTAGGTATTTTCGTTAGGTACTGACGATAGACGGAGCAATGTTCGTCAAAATTAGGCCTGGAAGTGGCTGGAGTGTGGTAGACCATAGGAAAAATGAGTAAAAGATTTATTGGAGATTATGGAGGCTGATCTTCTACGATGTAGGGTTTGGGTTCGCCATCTGGACGAAGTCGAATCCAGGTGATTACAGCACCATAGCAGCATCGAGTTGGGCCAGGGTGAGGGGAATGGAAGATGGCCATATGGCGTAGGTCCAGGTGGATTGTAGCGATCTCCAATGATCGAAAATTAGAAGTGCAACGATATTTGGTCGAACTGTTTTGTTTCAGTAGGCTCGATAATGTTCGATTTCAAGTTTGAAATCGATGTGAAGTCTTGGCGGTCGGAATCATGAAAGGGGATCGAAGGCAACATACTGGCGTCGGTGAGGTCGACTGGAGTTCGTTAGAGTGTTGGTGCACGTGCACGAAGCTTTTATGTGCATCAGTGTTTTGTCTTTGAAGAAGAAGAAGGAGATGTTGAGGAAGAAGAAGTGCAGGTATCGAAGATGGACTCGGGAAGTTTGGGGTATTGCTCGGGTCTCCTATCGGGTTAATACGTAAAACTGTTCGCAGCCTTGAAGATTTAAATTAAAAACACAAAAAGAAAGAAAAGAAGAAGAAAGAAAAATAGAAACTCAGGATTCAGTCGAGAAATTTGGAATTTTACTCAAAGTTGGGTTCGAGTTTTTCTGGGGGTCATCTCGGGTTTGTGTTGAAAAGTAATAGTGATTTCTTAAACTTAAACAAGTTTTCAAATTTTAAAATTAATCCAGTTTAAAACCTTTTCTTAATTAAATATGCCATGCCAGATTTGTTAAATAGTTAAAGTTTTGAAAATAATCATTTTATAATTAATTAATTTCGAGTTCAAAAGAATTCTTAAGTTTATTTTAAATTTTAACATTAATTAAATTAAAAGATTATGGTTTAATTAACTTAAGTATTTTTATGTTGATGCATGATAAATTATTTTGCGGATTTATTAAAGATTTGAATAACTATTTAAGTAATTTGTTAAGATAAGGGGTTTTATCTTAGAATTATTAAGATTTTAATTAATTACAAATTGTTAATTAATGTAATAATTAAATAAAGATTTATTACTTAATAGAAGTAAATAAAGAATAATTAAATAAAAGGGTAATTAATACAATCAAGATAATTAATTTGGAGATAATTAATTAATTTAAAGATTAATTAATTAATGGGAATGATTAAAGGAAAATTAATAATCAAGATTAACTTATGTAAGTAATTAAAGGTAATTTATTGCTTAAAGATAATTACTTAATTAAAAGTAATTAATGATTAAAGTTAATTAATCAAGTGATTAAAGTATAATTACTCAAAGTAATTAATTTGTGATCTATTAATATAAGTGATTAGGATAATCACTTATTGTAATTAATTAAGGATTACTGATTTAATGGTAATTAATTAAGGGTTAATTAATTTGTTACTTAATCTATTAAGGGTAATTAATTTTTTAAAGGATAATTAAATAATTAAAGGTTAATTGTTTAATGATTAAAGGTGGATTGATTTATTAATTAAGGTTAATTAGTTTATTTTTAACGGTTAATTAATAAATGTTTAGAGGTTAATTAATTAAAAATAATTGGTAATTAGTCAATATTAATTAATCAGGATTAGTAGTTATTCATAAGTAATTAAATCAGATTTAAAAATTAATCAGATGATTAGTTAATCTTACTTATGGATGTTTGGACACTATTGAATGTTGAATTGTTGATATCCCTGGTGTGTATTGCTTTGTGATATGAATTGTTTTGATCTGAGCTGTGATGAATGTAATTTATTTATTTATGATGAATTTATATCAGCAAATCTGTGAATGAAGATAATCGTTATAGGAATATACAGCATAGCGATATTGATATGATTGAATCTGTGATGATTGATGTTGTTGCACTATTGTGTAAAACCCCTGGACTACACCTTACACACACAAATATGGATTGCATGACGAAATTGGTTAAGTCATAAATTTTTTTTGAAATGTTTTTAAAGTTTGATTTTTGAATCCAAATGGTTTTGGAAATGGAATTGGGTTAAAAAGCTTTTGAAAAGGAGTTTTAAAAATAAAAGTTATTTTGAATAATTTGATTAAGTTTTGAAGCTTAAACAGTTTAATTTGAATTGAAAATTTGAATTATGGTTTAACAAGTTATATAATGTATTTATATGGGTTTTAAACCATTTTAAAAGTATTGTTTTGGGAATTTGAATTTAACCCAAGTTTTATACTTGAAAGGCTTTAACTTGAGCAAATATACTCGGATTTTCCCAAGACAAAAAGTATTTGTTTTCAAATAATAATGGTTTTCATATAAAAGAAAGAATTCCCAATTTTGTTGAAAGGAAATAGTTTTGAAAGCTATCTTTGTTAACGATTTGGTAAATCGTGTTGTTGAACTGAAATGGATCTTTTACTTAAAGGATTTGAATTGTAAATAGTTTGGAAAGCTGTGAATTATTCTTTGTGAAAGATTATTGAACTTTGTTTAGAAATTAAAAAGGATTTTAAATGGTGTACCTTTTATGTAAAATAGTTGAAATGGAATTGTTTTGAAAGTTATAAATGAATCTTTGGGAAATGATTTTGAAATCTATGAATTGAGCCTTTGATTTAATGATTGGATGAGTTAATCCAATTTGAAAAGGAAATTGTTTTGAAAAGCCATGAAGGAATCTTTGTGAAAGATTGGTAAACTTTGTGAAATGAATCTTTTTATTTAAAGATTTGAAATGGTAATTTGTTTAAACCATTTAAAAGAAAGGTTTTGGGTTTCAAGTTGTGACTTAACTAAGATCCCAATATCCATATTCTTTTTAAATTAAGCGCTCATTATTCGGTTTAGCCAGAAGAGGACTTTGTGTCATATAACCCATTCTGAATAGTGATATGACGTAACGGATAGCATTTGAAGACCGATGGTGAAGACTGGGTATTTTCGAGAACGAAAGGATAACTCGTCGAATATCTCTGCATTGAGTCGAACCGGTATAGAGATCTCCATATATGATGTGGAGTCCGATCGGGATTGTGATTACCCAGATTGCATGGGATTCTTTGAAGTGCCTTCGGTTCTATTCGAACCTGGAACAGACTTGTATGGATGTGTGTCTGACATTACACTTTGAGATGTAAAGCTGGTTTCTATCAAATATGTAGCGACCCGGCTTCCTACACCCAGGAAGACGTATCATCTTGAAGAAAGAAAGGGATGAGAAAATAGAAAAGATAGAGAAGAAAGAACAACAACATCAGAATCTCACAGCGGAATGAATAAATTATAATAATCACATAAGTATTTACATAGTATACAACATCAATCAGAGTTATACAGACAATACATACTAGACAGTTATAAACACCTGTCTAGTTAATACAACACAACTCAAACAAATAACTCAAAGATACCAACACAGCGGAACTATATATATATCTACAATGCTGAAGCCTCCTACTCCATTGCTCCTCCAGAATTCGTCAAAGCTACCCTGAATCCCTTGGCTACCCGTAAAAATTTGGGTGCCCGAGAGTTTATGAAAAACAAAAATAAACTCCGGGTCAGACATGGGTCTGGTGTGAGTAACAGGTTTAAGTTGCTTAATTTTGAAAATCCTTTGAAATAAAAGGTATCACGTAAGACTCCCCACAAATAAACATGTGTAAGTTTTTACCTTACTCTAACCAAAACATTTGATAGGAAATTCAGTGATATTATAATAGGTCTAGGGTTTTCAAGTAAATAGAAAATAGCCGAAATTGTTACATTCATTAAATTCCAGCTATTAGCCACAAAAGTGGGTAATACAATCAAAACCATTGGCACTTATTGGATTGTGGATTCCATACAATGGCAGGGCTACTGGGGTACCGCACGTCACAGTACGTGGCCTAGATCAACGTACCGTGGATCACTCCCAACACCCTGCAACACAAGGCCGAAACCATTCCTTACTAAACAGTCCCGAACAAAATAACCCCGCAGTTGGTGTACATCCAACCGCCCACACAGCCGAAATAAAAAGGGACATCTAGACAGGGGAAAATCTTATCCTGCTTGGGCATGATCCACCTAACATTGCTGCACCTCCCCTGTTTTAGCCATTCCCGGTTGATGAGGCTTGAGGCTGCGATTACCTTTATAGAAAACATTTCTTAGAATGCTCATCGCCCACCTGACGATGTGTTGAAAGCATTCAATCCATACAAGTTCGTTTCGGGTTCGAACGAAACCGAAGGCATTATCTCGTTACACTCATTTTGGAATCACCCTCAGAGTTAACGACGACAACCCTTGCACTTTGAATCTTCATCTTCACTTCAGCTTCACGACCTATCCTTAATTTGGAATCGATGTGGTTTTCGGACGTTCCAAGTAAGGAATCCCGATCCCGGTCTCATCGAAATCCACAACGTGTCTTTTAAGGCCAAGTTGTCTATTTAGTCTTAATAGTTTAATTCAACATTATCAATATACACAAAGATAGATAATTCATAATATCATAGTAGATAATCATATCATCAAAAAAAACAGATAATCAAAATTATCAACCCAATCAGATAATAATATACTATCACACTTAAACCAAACATCCATGTCACATAGATATTATTCATCTCATATCTGAGTTCACAATCATCAAATGAAATATCAATATCATTCATCCATAAGCAATGATTTATAAATCACACCCTTTGTAATTAATTTAAAATGAATTAATTGACTACTTCTATCTCTAATTAATTTAAAGTTAATTAAATTAATTACTTCATCTATAAATCCTGCTTATACAACCATTAATTAATCATAAATCAAATTAATTAATTAATCTCTAGATATTCATCTTGATTAAACACCTTTGATTAATCATTTTTAATTACAATAGGTAATTATTCTTTAATTAATTTCACAAATTAATTATCCTACATTATTCATAGTAATTAACATTTAATTACCTTATTTATAAATAATTACATTTATTCTTATTTAATTTCATAAAGTAATCACCACATTATTAATTATTCCTCAATTAAACAATTTTTAATTACATCATTAATTATATTAATTAATGATCTCAAATTTGGATTTAAATTAAATTACTTTATTTAAATTAACTACATTAAGCAATTAATCTTTGATTAAACACAATTATTAATCATCCTTGATTAATATCAACCAGTAATTAACTACTCTTAATTACATATTAATAAATTGATTATTCCATAATTAATTATCTCCATTAATTAATCCCTTGATTAATTACAAAAGTAATTATCCAAATTACTCTATTAACACATCATATTCCACTAATTACATTCATTAATTAACACTAATTACTTCCTTAAGTAATTATGCTCCATTGAATACACTAAGTAATTATACTTATCAATTCATCAAATGATCTTCTTAAACTAATTAAACTAAATTATTTAATCATTATATTAAAATTAATTACAATAAGTAATTAATCTCTTAATTACTTTTATCAAGTAATTACTTCATAATTTATAATTGATTATCTTACTAATTAATCTAATTAATTAATAAAATATGTTAATCAATCAATAATTCTTAGTTAATTATCCTCATTAACTAATAACATTCCTTAATTTACTTCTTAGTTAATTTCTAGTTATAAATTATAAATTAAATACATAAGTCATATCTTAATTTACTTATTCATTTAATCATTTAAATATCTTAATTTTTTTCTTAAGATAATTTATTTCTTCATTTATGACTTCATAAATATTAAAGTGTATTAGAACATTACATTTCAAATTTAAATCCAATTTAAAATCCTTTTAATAAATGTAAATAACATTTATTATTTACATATGAACTTATATAAGAAAATCTTTTAAATTTAAACTACTTAACCTTATTTAAACTTAAACTACCAAAATACATTAATAATTTAACTTGCAAGTTCAAGTTTATTTACTTTCCTTTAAAACCCTTTTTTTCATTAAGTTAAACATTTGTTTGAACCAACTTTACTTTTCAAAACTATTTTATTTGAACTTATCTTTAAAACATCCATATCAGAACTGATTTAAATTTTCAGATTTGAATTCTAGGTAATCTTGAATTCCATCAAGTTACCTTTGATTTCAAACTTTTGATTTAACTTCCTGTTTAAAAAAAACTTAAATTAAAAACTGATTTTCAAATCCAAATCCATTTTATATCCTTAAGGTTTAAACGTTCATTTGAAACTATACTTTAAATTTTTGAATTTAAATCATGGTTTAAATTCTGTTTCAAATTTTAAATTTACTTACATTCTGAAAGCTGTCAGGTTTTTAAAACCAGAAATCCACCTTTAAACACTTAAACTTTGATTTCCTTTCGAATTTGAATCCAACAGTAAACTTGAATTCAAACTCCCCACTAAATTAAACTTGATTTAATCTATTACTTATTTCAGGTCACATTTGAATTTGTTTTTTAAAAAAAAAACAGACACTGCTTCCAGGTTTCTGCCAAAAAAAAACTGAACAATCATGAACTCGACGCGAACCAAACTGCACCGAGTCTTCACCTCCCATGCTTCGAGTCACGTACTCGAGTTACTCGAGTGATTTCCCGAGGCAAAAATACTCCGCACCCATCAAAATCTTCAGGTTCAACAACTCGTGCACATTCACGTGCACGGCATCTCCGATCATCTCCAAACGTTGCCACGATGTCGAACAAGTCGACGTTCACCCATACTCCTTCCTTCGGTTGCCAGAGCCTTGTCTTCGTCTCGAATTCGAAACCTGGAACAACATACTCCCACTACCACCAGACCTGTCAACAGCTTATACACGCCGCCTCGACCACCAGAAAGTTAAAAACTCCGGCCACCGCTTCGACTAACATCCTCTTACCCATCCCCAAAAGCACAGTACACTCGGTCCACCGAAGCTCCCGAGGATGACCGAACAACAAAGCCTAGTTAAACTAGGGTTCTAGCCGAAAATCCACTACGGCGTCCTCCTCGATGAATTCCATCGACACCGGCCAATTTCCCCATCACCTTGGTAAGCTCCTCCATCACTTCGCACAACTCGACCATCTCCAGCCGCCTAGATCACCAGAGATACTCTAGAAACCCCAATATGATCTCCTCAAAAATGCACTTCGATTACTAAACATAAAAATGTGATTATAGTTTTAAAAATCCTAATTATAGGTAAGAATTCCCTTTATAAACCTGGATTAATGATTTAAGGTGTTTGAAATTTCATCCATATCACACAATTGCCTGTTCCTTAAGTTTTCACAAAGCATTTCTACTTTACAGACTATAATACAAATTTTAACATTTGCTTTATGATTAAACAAACCCATCTTGTTTAGGTACTAAGCCCTATAAATCAATACATCGATCAGAGATGATTTTTGAAGTAATACATGAGCTCAAAATTCATAAACAGGATGGTCTTACAGGGTAACATGCAGATATTTCATTTTCACAATTGCACAGAGGAATGAACACATAAACATTCACACAAATATTTTTAAGCAATCAAGTATTGACATACAATAAGTTTAGAACTTAAGTTATTTTAAAAAAAAGTTACTCACCATTGCATTTGAAAGGGACAGAGCATTCTTATTTTGAAACAGCTAAAACTTTAAAACTGAGAAATTGTTGGCTTAATTTTCCTTAACCTTGTTGCCTTTGTTGATGTATGATGCTTCAGTTATAAAAATATAAATGTTTGCTATGCTATGCTATGTTGAACAAACTGAATAAGAAGGCATGTATAAAAAGAAGCTTATGGGGGAAGGTGGCATCTGAGACAAGCAGTTTCTTTGCAGGTACAAGAATTTGTTTTATCAGGCAAGATATTTGTATTAGGATGCTAAAATGCAACTCGAAATGACTTAAGTTTATGCCAGCATTTAATGTTTAAGTACTTTTGTTCCCTACTTACCTAATTTTATCATTCCTTATGTATAGATATTGTACTTAGCTTTGCACTCCTCTTACAAACAACCTGAATATGTAATTTTCTTCTATTTTGTTTCTCTAACCTGCAACATATTTCACTTACTTTGCTTTGCTTCCTTAACTTTGCATTTTCTTCACTACTTGCCTGCATCTTAATTTTACAGGCTACCTACATATTTTTACGTGCTCTTGCATTTCAAAACTTTACAGGCTTCCCTGCTTTGTACTTACCTCAAGTACATATAAAAAGTTACTTAAATTATTGATATGAATTTTAGCTTAAGTTTTGCATTTAATTGTTTTTTTTTCTATACTTGCTTGCATACTTCATTTACAAGCTACTTGCATTATTATTTTATTTTTCTTGCCTACTTATGTTTTCATACTTTATTCTTGCCTGATTGCTTTTATTATTTTGTCTTGTTTTATATTTTTCTTATTTGGGTATGTAGATGTTTCTTTCTTTTGTTTGGTTATGCTTTATTACATATATAAAGTTGCTTTAGTTATTTGTTATAATTTTAACTTATGTATTTATTCTTATTGCTTATGTTAATATCATAGTTTTCTTATGTTTATGTATTTATAAAATTTATTTTATCTTAAACATTTTTGAAAGCTTTTATTTAAAATTTCAATCATAGCTTTCTTTTCAAAATACAAGTATATACATATAAATAAATTTAAAATAACAATTCCTATTTGTACTAAAAATCCATTTGTAAAGACATTACATCATTAATATTGTTTAAAATACCTCATTATTAATTTAAAATAATTTATAAAATAAATTACTCCTTTATTAATAAATTACTTATTGTATCAATCTATATTTTAAAAGAACAAACGAACCTTTTATTTAATTTAAATTTAAGCTAAAATTATTTTAAACAAATTAAACTTAAATCTTGAGTAATTTAAAATCATATGGTCATTTATTAAATAGCTTAATATCAAATTTCTAAATTATCAAAAATATTAGAATTAGAAAACATGTCTATTTATTAAATTTAAAAAACAAAGATTATCCATTTACAATATATACAGATATATACATTATAAATAGAAGGCAATTTGATTAGCTTTTAAAAGATAAATTATCAGTTAAATATTTATTTGAAAGGAGATTATTAAATCAATTCATATATTATTAACAAATATTATCAAATCAATTTAATTTTTTTAACGTAGATTATTAAATTGATATTGCCCCAAATTTCCGGGATGTCACAAAATACATTTCTGTTTGGTGGCGGAGATTTATTCTCTTAGCTTAACACCCTTCTCCGAGACGTACGAGCTTAGAGGTTATGTAGTTGATGGTTACTAGTGATACGTTCCCAATTTGGTAATGTGGCATAAGAAGTGTTGCTGATCATTTGTTGATCAAAGCATGGCTTTATGAAAAGTGTAGCTTTGTGGAAGTGGCCTTGTCGGACCTCACTCCTCGGAAATGGTCGAAAAAGGAAAGATGCGGCAATGTTATCAGGGGTCGCTCCCTTAGGGTATGTTCATTCCTTCTGGAAAAGGGTGATATCATGGTATGGAGCTCAGATATTTAATTTATGTGGTTACTGCAAATACATTGCTTTGTGGTTGTTGGTGTTGAGGGCCCTTGGATAAAGGTCGCAAACGACGGGGATGGCATACTTGTAGGTGTTACTTCCGAGCAGGGGTAACCCGGCCTTGTGTTGGCAGAGAGCCGGGTAGGTTCTCGAGGCATCCTTCCAGAGGCGTACCCATGTGGCAATAGGAAGTTCCTTAGCCTGACCATTTGTTGGAAATCCAATCTCCAATACGCGCCTTGTACATATTTAGTTGTATAACCTCCCATTAACTTATGGTGGTCACCACTATTTAGATGGTAGCTATAGTAGGCATAGTACGAAATATCTATGTTGGCTAAGATTAATATTATGCTTTCAAAAGGTTTTCTGCACTATGCACTAATAATAATATCAAAATGTTTTCGCGTATCAAGCATGTTTGACTATCATAAGGAGAAATCTCCTCCAATTCTGCATTTGCATGGTGTGTGCGGCGGGAGGCCTTATGGTAGTTTCATTTTCCAAAAAGAATTGCGAATTTCAATCTTAAATTCTTTTGTTGTTTGTTTTTTGTTTAAACCTGTTTTTTTTTTGCTCATACTAGTCCCATGACTGACCCGGAGTTTATTGTTCCCTTTCTAAACTCCGGGTGCTCATAATTTTCCACACGGGCAGTCTAGAGCTGGATTTTTCAGATAACCAAATAGTAGGAGTAGATTCGATAGCATCCGGCCTTTGGTTTTGGAGACAACATTTATTTCTCTTCAACATTCATGACTGACCTTGCTTAAGGCATCGGTGATGGTGGTTCGATCTTTTCGTTTAAGCTATCTTTAGTGTTGGATTCCTTTGAAGATGCATTCTATTGGAGTTATCTTTCCGTTGTTGATGGTCGCAAAGTCTAGACCATCTAGTTGTGTTATTTTCCACTGTTATCTTGTATCTCTGATGTTGATATCATTTGTATCATTATTGTAATCAACTATTGTAAATCAATGATTTATCCATTTCTTCCACTATGTTGTTGTACTTAATGTGTTATAAGCTCCGGCGAATCGGATTTGAACGTTTGAATCTACGACACTCGTATACGAGTTGAAGTATGGATGTCGATTTTCGAACGCTGAAATCAGGGTCGTGACAACTTGGTATCAGAGCTGAAGGTTGAAACTTTAGCTCAGGAGTATAACACATTAGGTAACTCATTAGAGATAGGGTGAAGTATACCCTATAATGAGTATATCCCTAAGATATTCGTCCGTGTGCCTTAGTAAATTCTCTTGCTGTCCACTGATAGAGAGTATGAGTGCAAGAAGAGGACGAGATAGGGGACAGGAAAATACGATTACAAATGTTCGATATCCTATAACAACAAGGAAACAATTACTCCATCAATCTCCTTTGTTGATCATCTGATTTCGATTATTTGATGGCTTCGTGATAGCTACACGAAGGAGCTTCAGTGTGATGATGGCCCTACTTATCATTGTAGATAAGTTCCTATCTCATTAGTTTCTATCAGATTTTTGCTTCTAAATAAATTTAAAAATTTATTGGTTAATAAAAAATAAAGTTAAAATTAATTTGTATCGATAAAACGATTTCGGTCAAAACCAAGGTTTGAGAATTCTGTTGTGATTTCTTATAACGATCAGAGTCCGAAGAGGGACAAGTTAGTGTATGATTTGGGATAGTCCAACCTGGATTGAGTATCCATTGTTTGTTCTATTGTGTTAGATATATTCTACGAATGGTTAAGTAATCCCTTCGAACTAACCAATGGTCGTGCATATTCATAGATCTGATGACCCGAATATTTTGTGAAATATTGGATGAATTTGTTCCCATAGTTATTGATGATATTCTGATTTGGTAAGCCAAATACAAAATAGATATTCAGTTTAATCTGGAAACTGTTTCTCTGCCTCTGTGTATTCATCTTTTGTTGTCTCTCTGGCAAATTTCGAGGATGAAATTTTCTTAAGGGGGGAATCTGTAACATCATGTTTTTAAAACAAATTTAAATTGGTAATTAATTTAATTTTTGTTTTTAAATTGTGAATTAATTTGGTATTTTCTAAATTCAAATAAATATTTGTTTGTTTATCAATATAAATATACATAAATCTGATTTTAAATAGAATTTCTAATTGGAAATTCAGAAATAAATATATTGAAAAATAAATTGAATTTGAAACCATTATAATTTCAATTTGTAATAATTTGTTTTCTGATTATATTAAGTAGACATTTTGATTTGGAAATATGTTTTAAATTTAATAGTTTTTGTTTAAATAAAGGTTTGATAAAAAGGTTTATCTGCTTTTCTTTTAAATTTATACAAAAATATAAATTTGGTTTGTATATATAAAAAAAATTGAAATAAAGTTTGATTTTTTAAATATTATATTTTTGAAATTAATGAGTTAAATATGAATTGTATATACACATAAAACATGATTTATAAATAAGAATAAAGTGGGGGTTAAAATATAAATTGTAAATTAATTTAAAATAAGGCTTTAAAACATAAATTGCAACAACCCAGAACTTCTTTCATTTGAAATTCGTATATTTAATTAATACTAAATATTCACGAATGGATTTTATAAGCTAAGTGAATTAAATTTCGAATATCTAAATTTAATTGGATAATTAAATCGATAATTTAATATTTGAAATTTCAGAAATAATTGGAAATTTGCTTTAATGTGATTAAAATTGATTTGTAAACTTGTATTAAATCGTATTGGAGTTAGAATGATGTTATAGAAATTTTAAAATTGAATTAAAAGTTAAATTGTGAAAATTGAATATTTTAATATTTAATTGACGAGTTAAAATAGCCATTTTTCAAACAGTCTCGGATTTCGATGAAACCAGTTTCATTGGACCCGTAATGTTATATTATTTTATGGTTTCAAATTTCATGTCAATCGGATTTACGGTTTGTCCGAGGCAAGCTAAAACACGTAGAAATCGATTCGAGTGAATTTTGAATTTAAATAATTCGATTCAAAAAATTATCTTTCAAATTTGATCGAATTGGATCCCGATACATATTCCATTGCGTACGGTATAGGAGTAAAACATTATAAACGCCAGGCGGCACGCATCGTTTGGAGTTCGGAAATTTTTTGGATGAATAGTATTCGTCAATTTTCTATAAAAGGACCTCATATCTTTGTTTTTACATCAAACCCTAACCAAAAACCTTAGCCGCCAATACGAAATTAACGGCAGAAAATAATCGAAATTCGTCCCTCTTATTCTTCTAATCCACTCACTATCATCAAAAACTTCCAACTAAGAAATCGTAGAGGGCAACGAGTGCTACAAGTTCAACGGCTGTGATTGAAAACGAGGCGGTGGATCAACGGGAAAGTAGCCGCGTTCATGCTCGTTTCAAGCACAAAAATCGAGATAAAGGTGAAGCCGAGTGCATCAACTCTTTAGGCGTGGGTAGCTCACGTCGTGGGCTTCGAATGGCCGTTGTTCGATCGTCTTCAAGTCGCATGGACATGGCGCGATAATTCGATTTAAAGGGGCGGCCGATGGGTTCTAGGACCTGGGAACGAACGTGATTATGGAAGAAGAGGGGTGCGGCCTAGATTATAGGGCTTAGAGATGGACGGCCCAGATTGGTTTAAGGTTATAAAATAAAAAGAAATTGTAAATTTAACTATATTTTAATTCGTGTAAACTTGAAAACACTGTAACTTGTTCATAAGAGGTCGGAATTGGATGAAACGAATTGCGTCGGGTTCATATTGATGAATACTACACGATGGAGCTGGATTGAAGTTGATTGGAGCCAATGAAAATTTTGGGTAAAATCAAACACGCATTTAATTTTATTCAAAATAAAACACTGCAAACTGTATTGGGAACAAGGTGAGAACTTCTCGCTCAATCGAAACGGTTTCGATTTACATTTTAAATAGTTAAATTTAAAATTGCTTGATTGTGTTACTGAATGATAAATTATTATCTATTGTTTTAAAATAGACCTTATACGCCGTATATTAAGCGGATGTTATTTATTAATCACATATACCGCGATATTTCACCTTGATGTGAAATTGGTATTATATATGTACTTGGAGTTGATTTTTCCTGCATTATATAGCGGATGAGACCCTATTGCGCCGCATAATAGCGGATAATATTTTAAAAATCCCATATACCGCGATATCCCGTATTGGAAAAGGATTGGTATTGTGCTAACATTTGTGGATGCAGGGAAACAGATTGGAGGGATCCAACTGGATTCCTCACCCGTATTGATTTATTACAGATATTGTGATATATTCTGTTATCATATGGTATATGATGTTTTAGATGTCGTGATTGTTATATTTAGTGTTGTTGCAGCATTGGGCCTATTTTGGAAAATTAAAAGTGTTAAAGTAATGATTTTCATATTTAAAAGGATTTTAAAGTGATTTTTGAAAGTATACGTTTTATTAAATTTTGGAATTGATTCATTTTAAATAAATAAACGTTATAATTTTAATGTTATAAAATTTATGATTTTTGAGAAATATTGTTAAAATGTGATTTTTGAGATATGGAGTTAATGAATTTTATAAAAATACTTTAAATAAAGATTTTTGAAATTATTATAAACGGTTTATGTAATAGATTTATAAATTGATATTTATAAATTTAAAATATTGGAATTATAAAACGAGTTTTTATAAGTGTTAAAATGAAGCATAAATGGATTTCATAGGTGAATGAAATTTATAGATTTATAAATTGTGAAGTTATAAAATGAATAGATTTTATAAGATAAAAGATTTATAGTTAAATTTACTTATAATTTGGATTTGGCAACTAAATGGGATATGAATAGAATTTGTTAATAAAGTGATTTTATAAGTTGTAGTGGTTATAAAACATAAATGGCATTTATAAACATTGTTTTATAAATCTGAAATCAACTTATTTTGATAAGTTAATTATTATAGCTTATTAAAGAAGTATATTCACGATTTTGGACAGTGAATAATCCTTCAAAATAAAATGTATAGAAATATGAATTTTGGTTAACGAAGTATATTCACGATTTTGGACAGTGGATAATCCTTTAAATAAATGTGTAGAAATGATGAATTTTGGTTAACGAAGTATATTCACGATCTTGGACGGTGAAGGATATGTTAAAGAAATGTTTTAGGAAATGATTTTTAAATAGAATTTAAAACGTTTTGAAGTTGTTTTAAAATGTGTTAAGGATCGAAACCATAGATTTCAACGTTCATTGTTGAAATAGACATTTTCGAGAAATAAGGAAATGGTGGACTATAACACTGTTGTTACAGTAAATGATTTTTGGAAGGAAATGTTTTATATAGTATTGGGATTTATATATCTATCTAAATTTTGAATCCCTATACTAGTGATTTTGGGTTGTCGTAACGATGTTTTACGCAGCATTCGTTTTGACCCAAATAAATGTGTTCAAAGAGAATGTTTTCCTTAAAGAATAAAATATATACTTAATTGTGTTTTAAGTATATCGAATATTTTCTAAGTATTGAAAATAAATGGATTTGTGAATTACTTATTATTAAATAAGTGTTTGGAAATGTTTTCCAATGTAGAAATTGAAAGGGTTTAGAGAATATATCTTTTCAAAGATAAATTGAAGTAAATATCTGGCAAGTTATTAATTTATGGAAGATTAATAAAAAGGGCCTAGTGATTGTTATGGTGCTGATAATTTGTTTGTTGGCCTTGATAGTTAAATAATCGACTATCAATATTTACCTTTAAATAGGTATTTGTTGTGATCTACTTGAATTTGAATACTACACTTATTTTTAAAATAAGCGCTCGTTATTCGGTTTAGTCGGGAGAGGACCTTTGTGTCATAAATCCCATTCCAAATAGTGATATGTCGAAATGGATAGAATTTGAAGACCGGTGTTGAAGACCGGATATTTTTAAAAAAGGAAGGATTACCGTCGAATGACTCTGCATCAGCTGATCTTTGATATAGAGATTTTATCACCCTTTGTGATGGGTAGTCCGGTCGTGATTACTGAATATTCGGATTGCAAGGGCTTCTTTGGAAGTGCCTTCGGTTCTGTTCGAACCCAAAATGGACTTGTATGGATGTGTGTCTGACATTACAATTTGAGATGTAAAGCTGGTTTCTATCAAATATATTTCTGTTGGTGGCGTAGAATTTATTCTCTTAGCTTAACACCCTTCTCTGAGACGTACGAGCTCATAGGTTATGTAGTTGATGGTTACTAGTAATATATCCCAAATTGGTAATGTGGCATATGAAGTGTTGTTGAGCATTTGTTGATCAAAGCGTGGCTTTTGTATAAAGCGTAGCTTTATGGATGAGACTTCGTCGGACCTCGCACCCCGGTAATGGTCAAAACAAGAAAGATGCGGCAAGGTTATTAGGGGATAGCGCCCCCTTAGTTATGTCATTCCCTTCTGGATAGAGGTGGTATTATGGTATGGAGCCCTGATACTTAACCTATGTTGTTGCTGCAAACTTATTATTTTGTGGTTGTTGGTGAATCCCAGGATTTAGGTCGGTTATGACCGGGGGATGGCATATTCGTGTCCGTAGTTACCCAGCTAGGGGTAACCCGGCCTTGCGTTGGCAGAGATCCGGTTAGGTTCTCGGGGCATCTTTCCAGAGGCGTACCCATGTGGCAATGGGAAGTTCCTTGGCTTGACCATTAGTTGGAAATCCAAACTCCAATATGCACCTTGTACGGTTTTAGTTGTAGAACCTTCCATTTACTTATGGTGGTCACCACTGTTTAGATGGTAGCTATAGTAGGCATAGTGCAGAATGCCTATGCTGGCTAAGATTTATATTATACTTTCGAAATGTTTTCCTACACTTTGCACTAATAATAATAATATCAAAGAAAATTTGCGTATCAAGCATATTTGGCTATCATAAGGATAAATCTCCTCTGATTCTGCATTTGCATTGTGTGTGTGTGCGGGAGGCCTTATGGTAGTCTCATTTTCTGAAAAGCATTGCGAATCTATTTAAAAAATATATTTCTTTGTTGATTTTTAAAGATAAATTGTTTAAGTTCTCACACCAGTCCCATGACTGACCTGGAGTTTATTGTTCTCTTCCTAAACTCTGGGTGCCCACCAATTTTCACACGGGCAGTCTAGAGTCAGGTTATCAGGTCATTCTGGAATTCAGGAGTTGCTGTAGAGATTTGGTGGCAAGCAGGATGGCGTGGTGTATCAATTAGTATATAGTATTTCTTTTCCGCTGTTTGTTGTTGTAAACTCTGATAATGTAATGTAATTTGATGTAATGTATAAAATGTACAGTTCTTTTGATTTAAAGATTATTCATTTATCTATTATATGTTGTTCCGCTGCAATTGTGAGATTCTGTTATTGTTTCTATTGCTTTTCTTTCTTTCTTCTTCTATCTTCTACCTCTTCTTTAACCCTAACAGTTCGGTTTTCCGGCATTCGATTGTTCGACAGTTGATACAGTGGACGTATTAATGTCGACGTTCGTAAGTCGGAAAAGCGCAAACGTTACATAAATTTGATATTTTTACAAGTGTAACATCTTTAAAAACATGAAATTAACAAATGTAAGCATAATATGATTTGTAATTCAAGTGTTAACATGAATAAACAAGTGTCATAACTTAATTTCTTTTAAAACTAAAATATAAAAAACATTTTGGTTAAAAAAATAACAAGGCTACTTTCAATTGTCTCAAATCTAAACCAAGTTCAAAATTGAAAACTAAAATCATTTCGAACATCAAAACCAGAAATCAAAAGATGATCAAACCTGAGATCAAACACTAAAACTTCAAACTAAAATTAACTCTGGGAACAAGGAATGGAGTGCAAGGCAAAGATCAAGGGAAAAGCAAATGCAAACAAAACCTGGTAATGAAAATCAAGCAGAATAATCAAACCTGCAAAACAAAATTTAAACCTATAAAAGATCCGAGGCAAACTTCAAACCTGGAAGAAATTCAAGGATCAAGTGTAGAAACGAAAAAAACTGAAAGCAAGACAACAAGTCAACTTGATCAAGTCCAGATCAAAATTTAAACAAAGTCTCAATCATCATTAAAGTTTTTGATTCTCTGTTCAAAAATTTTTAAACCTAAGCAACTCAAAGAAAAGGTCGACAAAGGTTCTTCTTTGTCCTCTGTCAGTCCAAGTGAGTGAACTGTATTTTAAAGTTTTGAATTTGGTTTAAATTTTGATCTTGCATGTGATTGTTTTGGAAGCATGGAAGTAAATATGTCTAGATGTATGTATATATATCTATGAATGGGGTGCATGCCTGTATATGTTTATATGTGGCTCTGTTGAGTATAACAGGTTTACAAATTCGAGAAAAATTCATATCTTCTTATTTAAACCGATTCGAGTCATGATTCCTAAAGAGAATTTGTTTATAACAATATAAAGTCATTTTTAAAAATAATCTCAAGTGAAAATAATTAGCAAATATTCTGGAATAAAGAAATTATAGTGATAAATTTTAAATGGGTCAGAAATCAATTATTTCTATATCAAGTTTAGATCATAGGGGCTGATTCATATTTGAAATCGATGAATTTTGGTATACATTTCACGATTTTTAGAATTGGGATCATCGAGAATTTGTGAAATGAATGTTTTAGGTATTTTCGTCAGTTATTGACGATTGGCGGAGCAATTTTCGTCAAAATTAGGCCTGGAAGTGGCTGGAGTGTCATAGACCATAGGAAAAATGAGTAAAAGATTTACTGGTGATTATGGCGGGCGATCTTCGATGATGTAGGGTATGGGGTCGCCATCTAGACGAAGTCGAATCGAGGTGATTAGAGCACCATAACAGCATCGAGTTGGGCCAGGGCGAGGGGAATGGAAGATAGCCATATGGCGTAGGTCCAGGTGGAATGTAGCGATCTCCGATGATTGGAAATTGGAAGTGCAAGCACGTTTGGTCGAACTGTTTTATTTCAGTAGGCTCGATAATGTTCGATTTCGAGTTTGAAATCGATGTGAAGTTTTGGCGGTCGAAATCATGAAAGGGGATCGAAGGCAACATGTTGGCATCGGCGAGGTCGACTGGAGTGCGTCGGAGTGTTAGCGCACATGCACGATGCTTTTCTTTGCATCAGTGTTTTGTCTTCGAAGAAGAAGAAGGAGATGTTGAGGAAGAAGAAGTGGTAGTATCGAAGATGGAGTCGGGAAGATTGGGGTATTCCTCGGGTCTCCTATCGGGTTGAGACGTAAAAATGTTTGCAGGTTTGAAGATTTAAATTAAAAAAAGAAAAAGAAAGAAAAGAAGAAGAAAGAAAAATAGAAACTCAGGTTTCACTCGGGAAATTTGGAATTTTACTCAAAGTTGGGTTCGAGTTTTTCTAGGGGTCGTCTCAGGTTTGTGTTGAAAAATAATTTTATTTCTTAAACTTAAACAAGTTTTCAATTTTAAAATTAATCTAGTTTAAAACCCTTTCTTAATTAAATATGTCATAGCAGATTTGTTAAATAGTTAAAGTTTGGAAAATAATTATTTTATAATTAATTAAGTTCGAGTTCAAAAGAATTCTTAAGTTTATTTTAAATTTCAAAATTAAGTAAATTAAAAGATAATGGTTTAATTAACTTAAGTATTTTTAAGTTGATGCATGATAAATTATTTTGTGGATTTATTAAAGATTTGAATAACTATTTAAGTAATTTGTTAAGATAAGGGGTTTTATCTTAGATATTAAGATTTTAATTAATTACAAATTGTTAATTAATATAATAGTTTAAAAAAGATTTATTACTTAATAGAGGAAAATAAAGAATAATTAAATAAAAGGGTAATTAATATAATCAAGATAATTAATTTGGAGATAATTAATTAATTTAAAGATTAATTAATTAATAGGAATGATTAAAGGAAAATTAATTAATCAAGATTAACTTATGTAAGTAATTAAAGGTAATTAATTGCTTAAAGATAATTACTTAATTATCTGTAATTAATGATTAAAATTAATTAATCAAGTGATTAAAGTATAATTAATCAAAGTAATTAATTTGTGATCTATTAATATAAGTGATTAGGATAATCACTTATTGTAATTAATCAAGGATAATTGATTTAATGGTAACTAATTAAAGGTAGGTTAATTTGTTAATTAATCTATTAAGGGTAATTAATTTTTTAAAGGATAATTAAATAATTAAAGGTTAATTATTTAATGATTAAAGGTGGATTGATTTATTAATTAAGGTTAATTAGTTTATTTTTAATGGTTAATTAATAAATGATTAGAGGTTAATTAATTAAAAATAATTGGTAATTAACAATATTAATTAATCAGGATTAGTAGTTATTCATAAGTAATTAAAACTGATTTAAAAATTATTCAGATGATTAGTTAATCTTACTTATGGATGTTTGGACTCTATTAAATGTTGAATTGTTGATATCCCTCGTGTGTACTACTCTGTGATATGAATTATTTTTATTTAAGCTGTAATGAATGTAATTTAAGTATTTTTGATGAATTTATATCTGTAAATCTGTGAATGAAGATAAACGTTATAGGAATATATCGCTTACCGATATTGATATGATTGAATCTGTGATGATTGATGTTGTTGCACTATTGTGTAAAATCCCTGGACTACACCTTACACACACAAATATGGATTGCATGAGGAAATTGGTTAAGTCACAGATTTTTTTTTGAAATGGTTTTAAAATTTGATTTTTGAATCCAAATGGTTTTGGAAATGGAATTGGGTTAAAAAGCTTTTAAAAAGGAGTTTTAAAGATAAAGGTTATTTTGAATAATTTGATTAAGTTTTGAAATTTAAATAGTTTGAATTGAATTTGAATTCAAATTTTGAATTATGGTTTAACAAGATATATAATGTATTTATATGTGTTTTAAACCATTTTAAAAGTATTGTTTTGGGAATTTGAATTTAACCCAATTTTTATACTTGAAAGGCTTTAACTTGAGCAAATATAATCAGATTTTCCCAAGACAAAATGTATTTTTTTTCAAATAATAATGGTTTTCATATAAAAGAGAAAATTCCCAATTTTGTCGGAAGGAAATAATAGTTTTGAAAGCTATCTTCGTTAAGGATTTGGTAAATCTTGTTGTTGAACTAAAATGGATCTTTTACTTAAAGGATTTGAACCGTAAATAGTTTGGAAAGTTGTGAATTAATCTTTTTGAAAGATTATTGAACCTTGTTTAGAAACTGAAGAGGATTTTAAATGGTTTATGTAAAAGAGTTGAAATGGAATTATTTTGAAATTTATGAATGAATCTTTGGGAAATGGTTTTGAAAGCTATGAATTGAGCTTTTGATTTAATGATTGGATGAGTAAATCCAATTTGAAAAGGAAATTGATTTGAAAAGCCATGAAGGAATCTTTGTGAAAGATTGGTGAACTTTGTGAAGTGAATTTTTTATATTAATGATTTGAAAATGGTAATTTGTTTAAACCATTTAAAAGAAAGGTTTTAGGTAACAAGTTGCGACTTAACTAAGATCCCAATATCCATATGCTTTTTAGATTAAGCGCTCACTATTCGGTTTAGCCGGGAGAGGACTTTGTGTCATATAACCCATTCCGAATAGTGATATGACGTAAAGAATAGCATTTGAAGACCGGTGGTGAAGACCGGGTATTTTCGAGAACGAAAGAATAACCCATCGAATGTCTATGCATTGGGTCGCGCTGGTATAGATATCTCCATATGTGATGGGAGTCCGATCGGGATTGTGAATACCTGGATTGCAAGGGCTTTTTTGAAGTGCCTTTGGTTCTGTTCGAACCCGGAATAGACTTGTATGGATGTGTGTTTGACATTACACTTTGAAATGTAAAGCTGGTTTCTATCAAATACATTTCTGTTTGGTGGTGGAGATTTATTCTCTTAGCTTAACACCTTTCTTTGATACGTATGAGCTCAGAGGTTATGTAGCTAATGGTTACTAGTGAGACATTCCCAATTTGGTAATGTAGCATACGAAGTGCTGCTGATCATTTGTTGATCAAAGCATGGCTTTGTGAAAAGCGTAGCTTTGTGGACGTGGCCTCATCGGACCTCACTCCCCGTAAATGGTCGAAACAGGAAAGATGCGTCAAGGTTATCAGGGGTCGCACCCTAGGGTATGTTCATTCCTTCTGGAAAAGGGTGATATCATGTATGGATCCCAGATATTTAACCTATGCGGTTACCGCAAATACATTGCTTTGGGTTGTTGGTGTTGAGGGCCCTCGGATAAAGGTTGCAAATGACCGGGGATGGCATACTTGTAGGTGTTACTTCCGAGCAGGGGTAACCCGACCTTGTGTTGGCAGAGAGCTGGGTAGGTTCTCGAGGCGTCCCTCCAGAGGCGTGCCCATGTGGCAATAGGAAGTTCCCTAGCCTGACCATTTGTTGGAAATCCAATCTCTAATACGCGCCTTGTACGGTTTTAGTTGTATAACCTGCCATTTACTTATGGTGGTCACCACTGTTTAGATGATAGCTATAGTAGGCATAATACGAAATATCTATGCTGGCTAAGACTAATATTATACTTTCGAAAGGTTTTCTGCACTATGCACTAATAATAATATCAAAATGTATTCACTTATCAAGCATGTTTGACTATCATAAGGAGAAATCTCCTCCAATTCTGCATTTGCATGGTGTGTGCAGCGTGAGGCCTTATGGTAGTTTCATTTTCCAAAAAGCATTGCGAATTTCAATCTTAAATTCTTTTGGTGTTTGTTTTTGTTTGCTCATACCAGTCCCATGACTGACCCAAAGTTTATTGTTCCCTTTCTAAACTCCGGATGCCCACAATTTTCCACTCGGGCAGTCTAGAGTTGGGTTTTTCCAATAATCAAATAGTAGGAGTAAATTCGATAGCATCCAGCCTTCGGTTTTGGAGACAGCATTTATTTCTCTTCAACGTTCATGACTGACCTTGCTTAAGGCATCGATGGTGGTGCGAGCTTTTGGTTAAAGCTATCTTTAGTGTTGGATTCCTTTGGAGATGCATTCTATTGGAGTTATCTTTCCACTGTCGATGGTTGCGAAGTCTAGACCATCTAGTTGTGTTATTTTCCGCTGTTATCTTGTATCTTTGATGTTGATATCATTTGTATCATTGTTGTAATCAACTATTGTAAATCAATGATATATTCATTTCTTCCGCTGTGTTGTTGTACTTAATGTGTTATAAGCTTCGATATATCGGATTTGAACATTTGAATCTGCGGCATTCGAATACGAGTTGAAGTATGGACGTCGAATTTCGAATGCTGAAATCCGGGTCATGACAGGAACATTAAAGAAACTCAAATAGACTTAAGGAATAAATACATATGTAAATGTACGTATACTGTGATTTATGATGCGCTTGGTACTTGAATCACTAGGGTATTTCATAAGAAATACACTATTCCATAAGACGATATCACCCAATATAATATACTGAAGATTATGAATCTTCAGTATAGTCTTGTCCTCTACTGTATACATACGTACATACATATATATATATATATTAATAAATTCTAGCATACTCCTTAGTGTTTGAGAAAACTCAAGCTAGGGATGTTATGTGGAGTATTATTAACATACTGAATAGACGAGGTAAGATAACTATATGTATTTGTTGAGCAAACTCAAGGTACATATACTGTACTTAGGCCGTCCAATGTGGCAGGTATGAGTGAGTGATCTCTTTTGATTTGTTGAGAAAACTCAAGGTTGAAATGAGATTAGGACAAGGAAAAATAGGTTAGGAGTTGTATGTGATATAACCTTTAAGGTCGTTTGTGGTGCTACGATTTGTTGAGAGAACTCAAGGTCAGAATACCAAGACAGACGAGTCCTAACATTCACTAGTGAAGTCAAAAGACTTCTATGTTTCATCTTAGAGTTTGGAGAAACATAAAAGACTAATGCGAGCCTTATTAGAAAAATGAAATGGTGACATTTAACCATTTTAATATTGTAAGAGCATATGCTAAATAATGTTATAGTTATCTATAATGATAAATTTGTGCAATTAATATGATTGATAAAATGTTTAACAATTGACAGATACAAACGAACTAAATTGAAAGTTAACAAATAGAAATGTAATATCCACTATTAAATTACAAAAGGATCATATTGTGTTAATGTAACATAAGGCCAAAAACTACAAGGTAAACATAAGAACTTGATAGTCTAAATGTCATTTTAATCTTTTTATATAAAGTGCAATATATTTGATGTTCTTAAATGTTAAGGATAATCGAATGCGCTTTTATAAGAGTTTGTTATGATATTGTAGTATGGTTTTCTTTTGAGTAGTTTAACCATTTGAAAGGAAAATGAATGTATAAGAATAGATGTAATTTAAGGTATAGTTGGGATGAAGAGAATGAATAACCACTTCTACTTCATAGAGAAACATTGGAAATGGGAATTGTAATAATAAATGATACTTAATATTAGAATAAGAAATATGATTTCTATTCCGAAATGTATTTTCATATAGAAAATTGTTTTCTATGAGATTTATTTCTTTAAGCTTAAGATATTTGATCAATGAACTCTTCATGTAAATAGTTGAAGTGTATGAAATAAATAAATTATATTAAGTGAATGACGGACCTTCGAATTTAGTACATTATTATAGTAATGGTGGAAATAGTGGGAGCATGCCTTCTAACACTTATCATAGTACGAAAATTGTTTTCGTAAAACATACCATACATTATTTATGAAATAATGATTATTTTCCGGTATCGACTGAGAAAAAATATACATAGTTATATTTCAATATGAATATTATGAATATTCCTTGTAAAATAAAACTATAATGTGGTATTATTTTTTTATAAAAAAAGTGATGCATTGGAAAATACAAAAGTATCTAATATTATTTATAACTGTTTTGGAATTATAGACTAAGCTATAGTTTTGAGAAATAATTTTGTTGCATGATTTTAAACCATATAATACTTGTTAATTATATCTCAAATAATAAAGGGCTATGCACCCATTTAGTGAGAGTATCATAAGAGTTGATGAATTCTTCTGATTGATACATATAGATGTATGCAATTGTAATTCTATAAATACCAAAACGGTTCCACGTGCTTTGTCATATTCACCAATGAGTTATCATCGACGTGGACATGTGTATTTGATACACATGTAGTATGTCTATGGTAAACTTATAGAATATAAAAAAAAAGTAAATAAAATAACATGCGATAGAAATGATTTTATTTGATCGAATGAGTGAGTATATTGGAAAATGTTCTGAACGTACCTAAAATGAATAAAGATTCATTCTTAAAATTACTCCTCCATGTAATACATAATGATGCATTGATATGGAGTAATCGAACTTTGTTTTACAATGTACGATTACTTGTGAGTGAAGTTGAGTTAATTTCTTTCTATAATGTAATGTACTTAAGGGTAGTACACAAGGTAAATATTTATTTCATCTAAATAATAGTTTACAAAATTTTACAAGATAAGCGTTTACAAGAAACTCCAACATATCCTAGGACAATGAGTCGATAGGTTATGCAAGTCGAAAGATTGCATGTAATAATTGTTCCTAAGGGATCTTATATGAATCCCCTAAAAAGGCTTTTGGAAGACCGTCATTGGCTGACATGTTTATGTTTTGAACATAAGTTTTGTAAACTAAAACCAAATCAACTTTATAAATAAAGAAGTTCATAAAACATTTATGAATACCTATTTTGTTGCACTGAGAAACAATTGTTGTTTTAAGAAATACCAACTTCATTATGAAGAAATTTCTATGAGGAATTAGTACTGGTAAAATGAAATTGGATACGATCCATATATAATACCGATTAGATGAGATGAAATAAAAGTCACTAACTTAAACAAACACAACGCATTAGAGTGTCTAATAAGTATTCTCGCACATTGAAGAGAAACTATGAGTTTCTTATTAATGTTGAAAATATATAATCCTAGATTATTTAATTAAACCATTGAGAGTGTTGACTCTATATGGTATGATGCACAAATTTAGAAGAATTCCAAGTACACTATCAAAATACAGATTTTGCTGGTCGTAACTGAAGGGATATGATCCATCGACCATGACTGTGTCTTCATGAGTAAGACTAATATGATTGAAATTAAATAAGAAATGTAGATAAGAATAATATCGCAAATTTCAATTGTAAAAATTAGCGTAATAGATTTGATATTCAACATGTTCAAGTCAATTCAGATTTACTCACAAAATTATCGCTTGATAAGTCCTACTGTTTTGGTACATATGTATTGAAACAGAAAATTCTAAATAACGATTTAGAGTAAGCTATTTACACATATTAACCAAAAATATCTCAAAGTCAATGGAAGCGATATTGAGTTCGTGATACTTTGGATATAATCCAACTAATGATATGTAAGTATCATTTTATAAGCATCAAGATTGAATAAGTGCTCTGATAGAAATATTAAATAGTTTGATTTTCACTCAAAGTGCAGAGGAAGCGTGTGTTCATAAGAAAGAACGTTAAAAGGTATATTGACATTTCTAAACTATAAGTAAACAACACGTTATCGATTTTAACGATGTACTTGTGTCAAAATCAACCTTAGTTGTTTTAATACTCAACATTAGATTAATGAATGATGTCTTTTATAGTAAGTATGAAAGATGTCAGGAATGTCCCAAAAGATATGCAAGGACACCTTATTAAAATGTTTAATACGGAACATGTAAGATGGGTTCATTTGCATAAGTAATAAGAATTATCATATATGTTATGGTGTCGACGATGTCATGATTTTTTTATGTATTTGATACATGAAGCAAATATCAAATCCAAATTGATATCACTAAATGGATATTTGATGTGTTCTCATGTGTTTATGAAATACTAGAAAATTGTTTATAGAAACAATAAATTCCTTATGAAAGAATGCTCACACTCAAACTTTTACAAGTAATTTTGAGTATAATATGTTAATAACAAATCTTTAAGTTAGAAATATTCCAAATGAAAGACCATGGCTAGTTCAATGAAAAAGGCTTAGTACATTGCCTAGAATAGGGCCATAATAAAGACAATGTGTATAAAAATATAAGTGCACAAATTTATAACTGAGCCGATTTCAAATGTTGAGAATCTCATAACATTGTTATATGATAACAATGTCACTATATAGTTCGTAATAGAACTTATAGCTCACTAGATGTCAAGAGACATACTCTGAATTGTTTCACATGATAAAGTAGTTTACCACTGTCGGAGAGAGTTGATTGATAGAGTAGATAATTAAAACATAATGGCATACCCAATCACAAAGGGACTGATCTAATTGGTTTTGAGAAAATAGTTTGGAGAATTTGGAATAATATTCCATAAGGGTCCCCAAGTGCAAGTGGGAGATTGAAAGAGTTAGGGATATGCCCTAGGGGCAATTATGTAATTTGTTGCATATATCTAACTCGTTGACCAATCTTGTTTGAAATAAAGGTGTTTTCTTTCTATTATATACTTGATATAATGTGGTTATATTGACTAATCAATTTAATTAAAAGTATATTTAATAGAAAATCCATAAATGGTAGGCTTTGTGATAGTAGTTACAAAGTGTTGTAATTGTGAGTAATTTATCACAATGAAACAAATATACCATTTTTAATGTTCCTAGTCAAAATGGATCGAGACTGGATATTGATGTATCTATTGAGACTAGAGTACATAACGCTCTCCAAATGTTGGGTAACGTATTACTCATGACTATTGGGGACACCTAGGGGTTATGTACCGATATTTATTGGATAACTATGGAATGACTCACTCGATAGTTTTCTATTGGTTAATATAACTTGGGTCAAGCAGAGAATATCGATGTGACTAAGTTACACAGTTCTTCCGACTTGAGAATACTGTTGATCTTCAATGTGATAGCTCTGCTTTGATTATAGTTAAATCGTGGCACGGCTTCCATCGAACGACTATAGTTCGGTCGAGTGGAAGCATTGGAAGTGAAACACTATTCAAGAGAGGATTTGTTCCTCGGTTATATGAGGTTAATATCACGGTCAACTAAGGTCAACTCAAGGTCAAAGTCTCTGGCCAAAGCATCTAGGTTAATAATAGTTTTTATTATTAAACCAAGGACGTTGTGTTGGGACTATAAAGTTGAATGTGGATGATATTGGAATTTTGACAATTACTAAATTCCATAAATTCAAACAGATATAGTATTGACGAAGAGAATTGGTCTAAATAATTTTCACTATTAGGTACAGCTTATAATAAGTAAAATTTGATTTTACCAAAGGATGTGTAAGTGATAAATTCGGCCAAAATGTCACACCATCTGCTAAGTGATACATCGACGTTAATATTCGAATAGTTCAACATTAATCATTGGCTGAATTTACACCTTTGAGCCACATAACCGTAATGATGAATTCTTTGAAAACCATATGATTTAACTAATTTATTAAATATTGTAAATTGATTAAACTAGTTGATATTTGAGAAATATTAATTATTATTTATTGATGTTTGCAAGTTTTTTGTAATTATTTTGATGTATTTATAAAAGTTATGTTTGCACGCATTGATATTCCATATTGACGTAATTTAAATATAATTGCATGAAACGATATATGGAAACTACCTGTAGTTCTCGTTCACTGTCTTCGACCTGCCCCCCAAGTCCGCGGGAGTTTTCATGTGTATGCCTCCCTGGCTGAACGTTCATTCCTCTATTGCTACCAGGTGGTTCGGATGCCCCCATCTCACTTCCCGGGGTCGGATCAACATGCTCTGCGTGAGTGCCCCCTAGCTCTGGAGCTGCGCCAGATGGTCCTGCTCCGTTCTGAACCCCAGTTGCTCCTTGGATTTGTGCTCCAATTTGCCCAATTTGTTGAAGTAAGTTCTGGATCATCTCTTCGTGTCTTCTCATCATGGCCTCCATCTCATCCCTAGTGATGAAGATCGACGCTTGATTCCCTCCTGAGGAAGTCTCTTGACTTCCTTGGTGTTCACTTCTCTCTGGCCTTTGCCTTCTACTTGTTGGTCTCGTCATAACTCTTAGATCTGAACTCTTAGATTTTCAAATTCAACTTCTATCCGATGTAGCGGGAGCTGGTTCTTCTCAGTGAAAGCACCAAAATGTTTGCGCAAAAAATGGGCAAACACCTCTAAGTCGTATGAGTTGGTTGATTTTATGTTGTATTTAGTGATTTGGGTGATTTATGCAAATATATAAAAAGCAGGGACTAAACTGTAAAAGACACACAGATTTATAGTGGTTCGGCCAGAACGTGCCTACGTCCACTTTATATGTTATTCTCCTTTTTTCTTTAGATTACAAGTACAAAGCTTTGATCACAAGTATCTAAAGTTGTTTGAGAGTTCCTTCCAGGCTTGAGCTCTCAAACTTGTCTCAAAACTTAGCTCCCAAACTTGTCTCAAAACTTCTCCCCCATTGTTGTACCCCTGCCCCTCTATTTATAGAGTGAGGCTGGGGGCAGGGGTCTTGGATGTTTATAGCTGCTGGTGGGCCTGGGCTGATGCAATCTGGCCTGGCAGCGTTCTGGTTCGGCGAAGCTTTGGTTCGGTCGTAGCTGGGATGGTTGGACCGGTGGTAGGTTGGTCCGGTGGTGGCTTCCTTGCTTCTGGTCCGGTGTCGATATTCGGTAGTGGATGGAAGGTGGCTGGTTCGGTTATGTTGGTTCGGCGGAGGTTGGTTCGGCGATTGGCGAAGAGGTCTGGTTCAGCAGGGGGATGGAAGTGGAGATGTTGGAGGTTGAGATGGTGGTCCGGCACCGAATGGTCCGGTGCCGAATGGTGGGTTGGAGCTAGGAATGCCGAATGAGCTCTTTGGAGTTTCGAATGCCGAATGAGATCTTGTTTCATACTTGAGTGAAACCCTTGACTTATGTATGCTTGCTTGCTTCTTTTTGCTCCGGTCGTGGTGGAAACGCACACAACATGGATATCCTGGTTTTGACCAAAAAATGGGATAACAGTAGGAATATTTTGATTATTAATAATTTTATCCATTTGATGACATACTGTAAATTAGAGAGAGAGAAACAATCAAGTGGATCAATTAAGGAAGATTTAACTAATGAATTGGAAAAGTTTCATTCTTCCAAATAAAACACTTTCTAATTCATTTTGTACGTACAATTTATCTTTCCTTCTGATTAATTCTCTCTCTCCTTCAAAATTTTCATGATAGAAACTTAGAAAAGTTTCAAATGAATTAAGACTTTATAGGCTCATTAAAGATCCGAAGTGGTTAAAATTTCTGAAATTCACCCATTTCTTCCGCTGCGGGCTGACCCAGTTTCAACAGTCTCAAACTACTGATACTGAAGCTGATTCATCATGTAATGTGTCTAAAGAATGTAGGTAACTCAGTATAACTTAACTTTTAGGGTCCAATAAACTTACAATGTCCACTACAAGTACCCAAACAAACGACCTTCCTAGCATAATCTAAGACTGCCACATACATGATCATCCAGTCCATACCCAAAATCAAACCAAACCTGGAATATCCCAAGACAAAAGCATCATAATCAAACTTGACCTCAAAATAAAAAATTTTGAACCCTTACAAATCAAAGATAAATGAGTCGATCCTCCAATAGGGTTTTATAAAACTACAGGGTCTATAACTATGTTAGTGTCCAAGTGCAACTCATCTACAAGTTAACTCGAAATGAAAGAGTGTGATGCACCGGTGTTAATAAGGTACAAGCAGAAAGATTAGTTAAAGTTAACACACCTTCAATTATGACCTTCTTCCCCTTTTCTGGTACTGGAGGTGCGCTCGAGTTGGGAACAACATCCAATTCATAAGCAGAAACCACTTGGGTAAAGGTCTTTAGTGCGACCGGACACTCCCTCCTCATGTCCCCGAATTGATTGTACCTGTAACATTTGATGTTTGAAATGTCCATCTTGCATTCCTTCACAACATGCCCCTTCCTACCACATCATTTTCACTTAATTTCCTGCTTCTTAAACTTCCCTTGGGTCCCTATTTTGCCTTTGCGTTGATTTCGCTGAGGTGTCTTTCCTTCTGACATCTTGGGCTGATTCCCCACCTCTTCTTTGAAAATAATACTCTACAAAGCCTTTTCCACCAAAGTCTCCTAAGTCACCCCCATGGGAATGTGGCTGAGGGCTAAATCTTGAAGATATTGATTCGGTCCCTTTGCAAACTTGAAAGCTTTCTTATAAAGGGTATTTATTAGATCTAGTCCAAACCCAGCCAACTCATTGAACCTATTTACATATTCTCTCATCGACATCTCGCCTTTATGCAAATGTATAGACTTCTCCAGTTGTACTCTCTGCTCTTCTCTGGAAAGTAATCTAATCTCAAAAAAGCCTCCTAAACTCTCCGCAACTTATCCCTTCCTCATAGATTTCTACCACCACCATGTCCTATAAATTTAAAGCATGTTCTTATAAATTCTAGGCATCAAGCTACTCCTAACAGCATCTCCAAACTCATCAACCTGAAAATCCTCTCACAAGTATGAATTCATGCCTTTGAGTCCATAAAAGATTCGATCCCCATATATGGCTTCCTTCCTAGACTCACCAAGTCCTAACATTGGAAAAAACAACGACAGGTGGATCGGTGGGAATTGCACCTAGTGCTTGTTCTATGGGTCGCCTGCTTGGTTAAGCTCAGCTTGTCCTCTCGGTTGTGAATACCCATGGAACCATATTGAGACATTCATGCTTAGAATATTAGTTGCTTCACTTGAGCTTCATCCAACGTGATTGCACATTCTCTCTATCTGTGATTAGGAATTAGGAGCAACTTTCCCACTGATAATATAACAAGAATAAGTGATTGAATTTTACTTGTTAAATCTTTGAAAAATTTACATATACATGCATACATATACATATACATACATACATACATATATATATATATATATTTGAAAAACCTTTGAAAAACTTTTTCCAAAATATTAACAAATGTTTTCTTAATATATGCCTAACTCCTACAAAATCTTAAACCTAGGCTTTAATACCAGATATAACCGCCCTAGGTGGCCATAATTAGTAACCCCTAACACATTAGTTTTATGGTCAACCTCGCAACTGCCTAGGCCATAATTTTACTGGCCAACCCACATTGTCAAGACGTGTAGGGTTAAGAGACAAGCTTTAACACAGTTCACAATGCGAGAATCCCATATCATGATGCAATTACGTGCAACCAGGTCTGGTAAATGAGTTGCATTAAAAATATATGGTGATAGCAAGCAATTGACTGCATTTATAATCATGTCCTACTATGTTTTTGTGAATTACTTACTAGGGTTAGCCACATCAACCTAAGAAATATAGTTTTAAATACACCAACATCTAAACATCTTATGGAGGTTTATACTTAGTGGTTGAACAACTAAAAGAACAATTAATCATCAACGGATTAGACAAGTAATTAACAACGGATCGAAAATAATCTCTGGGGCTGCTTCAGTCATAAGATTGATAAAATATCACCCATAGGACTGCATTATCAAAACTACAACTACAACGTATCGTACTTACACATAGAGAGGATCCTACAATACCGATTGTGTCAAAGACAACTTCGGGTCTATTGGATCCTTGTTCAAAACTCAATGGTAATGCCACTTATTGCATCATATCGGGTATCCACCAACAATATCATATCTGAATTTCCATATGCACTAAGGAACCTCCCATTAATAATGGACAATGACACCGTACCAGGATCCACCAACATTATCATGCGCATACTGAGGAACCTCCTATTAGTGCTTGTGCTTAGCACACCCTCACGATCGAACCACCTTATATCTGATACGAAATTCACTAAATAAATAATGTCTAGGCCTAGTTTCCCACATACACATCTACCTGGTCCTGCAATATCCAAAAGTCAAGAACTAGTGAACTAATTTCCCTTACTTATATAATATTATATGTAAGTATATACGTGTATGTGTGTGTGTGTATTCTATACTTGGGCTATTGGCCGAGGTTTAAGTAGTGCCTGAAATACATTGATTAGTTGATCTTGGCTATTGTAGTGGTCGATCGCTTATTTTTGATCGGCTACAGCAAGCCTATAGACTAGTCGGGTTTTGATTATTACTATATTTTTTTATTTTCATTTGTTTAAAGTTAATCATATTTTTAACAGTGAACCCTATTTTATTTAACAGTGATTACCTCCTAAATTTTAACAAGATCTTACCTATTTGTTTAAATTTACATTTCTACATGTAACTCCAATAATTTTCATGTATAACTTATAATTTCATTTACATGATTTTAGTTATCATTTTCATAATCATATGTGTATTTACATCTCAAAATCCATTTAGGGCGAAATCAGCAAGGTGCATACATATTAAGTTTCATACTCAATTCGGGATGAATAAAAAGTTGTATTCATATTAAAATCATGTGGAACCAACTCCAATCATATCACAAAATTTACTTCATATCCAAATCAACTTATCTCAGATTTTAATAGCTTCAAATAATTTTCAAATTGCACTTTCATCTTTGACCTAAATCATTTAATTTAAGATCAAATATATATATGAATAAACCTAATTATTTGTAAATCATCATATTTAATAATAAACTCACTCATATCTTAAGAGGTTTTCCCCTTTTATCCTGACTTGAATCGTCAACTTATTGTTTGTGCCAGAATTGGTCACAAACACCCAAATGTCGATGAAAGCACCCATTTACAATCACGAATCACAGATAGCAAGCATGCAGAGAATATAAATGTGAAGAACAACTAAAATTAAAAAGGAAGGCAGTAGAAACACATGATTTATAGTGGTTCGGCATTGTAGCCTACGTCCACTTTAAAGAGTTACTGTTTTATTGATTATCACTCGCTAGTTACAAGAGTATAGATGATAGTAATCGAGTTACAATGGAGTTCTGTAGAGTAACGGCGTGGAAGAACCAATAAGTCCTATTTTCTGAAGGCCCAGGGATGCTGTTTATAGGTGTTGGCTGAGAATATCTGTCTCGAACTTTGAAGACTTCTTCCCTCACATGGATGGGCCCACATGATAGATCCCTCATCGTTTGGACTCAATCCATGATACACACGAATGAAATTTGTATCGATCAAAATTTAGCCCAATTGAGTCGAGATCGATCATGAACATTCCTACGGTTGTACACAAGCTCCTATGAAAATTTGGTAGCATTTGGTCTTATAGATTTTGAGATATGATCGATGCAAATTTGTGTTTATAGCATGTTGCCGAATTTGTATCGCTTCCATTCGAATCGCTTTACTTCATATCAATGAAATGCATGTGCTAACCAGATGACGTGGTGCTATCTTCTAGGATCGATCCACTTTTCATGCCGAGCAACCGAGTCTTTCTCTTGGATGTACTTCGTTCATATCCGCCAATTTAGCCTTGCTCGTATCGCTTGACTGTGTCTTACTTCGTATTGATCAATACTTTGCATTCCAATTCATTTCGACGTCCTATGTTACACTTTATATCGATGGGAAGTGTTGTCTAGTATCGATGGTTTGTGGACCTTTGTATTGATCGACTGACATGAAATCTAAGGTATGATGATCGATACGAAAGCGTTGCTGATGATCGATACGAAGTAAGAGGTTTTGTATCGATACGAAATGGCCTTTGGCGATCGATACGAAATGATGCTCTATGACCGATGCGAAGCATTCTTGAGACTGGACCAATACGAAATAAGCTACCGTGCTACAGCTGATGGATACGAAGGAAGCCGCTGCTGACAGATTTGAACAAGTACGATGCGAAAGAGGTTGACCGATGGATACGAACAAGTTTATTCCCTTGGCTTGCATCAATCATATCTTGAGCACATGAACTTGGATTGACTTGAAATTTGAAACATTGGCTTTCGTAGCTTCACTTGTCATGTTGTATCAATCGTAGCTCAATCCGAACTTGGGAAAAATTTACTAGGATCCATAGCAGGTATGTGTCCAACCGATCTTCGGGGACGATTTGTCCTTGGTTTCCATTTAAGGGTGTCACGACCTTGTAAAAAGGTGGGATAACACTTGCCCCCAAAAACTTATTTTGCGATAGAAAGGTTTGTTTTGTAGTATCACCAGCTGGATGTTGGTATCATGTTTATGACCTGTAAAGAGATTGATAACTTTACCTGGCTACGAATATCGCCCATTCGAGATCACATTGCAATTCAGGGTGGTATGTGACCGTTCGGGGTCGAATGCCGTTCGAGGCGAATTGTGACCGTTCGAGGTCGAGTTCCATTCGAGGTCGAATGTCGTTCGAGGCGAATTGTGACCATTTGAGATCGAGTGCCATTCGAGGCGAATTATAACCGTTTGAGGTCGAGTGCCATTCGAGGCAAATTGCGACCGTTCACAGTCAGGTGCCTTTCGAGGTGAATTGTGACCATTCATGGTCGGGTGCCTTTCAAGGCAAATTGTGACCATTCGCTGTCAGGTGCCATTCGAGGTGAACTATGACCATTCGTAGTCGGGTGCCATTCAACGCCAATTGTGTGTTCCCGGGGGAACGTAAGATCATGAATGTTAGATTTCACGTTCGAGTGAGTTTCTGAATCATTTATTATAGCGATTTGTTTCCATCTCAGAGCATACCTAGGGATCGTTCGCGATCCCATGCATGTGTAAGTGACTTGGCCATTATATAATTATTAAAACCAAATATCCATTCAAATGAGTCTTTCAACAAAAAATTCCAACAAAATCAAGTCCAGATGCAAAAAATAGAAAATAAAAGAAAAAAAGAGACGTCAAAGTGCAGACACCAATACTGATGCGGTTGTTAGTCGTCTCAGAGCACGCCCGAGGACCATTGGTGATCATGCACATGTGTAAGTAACTTAACTGCACTAGTGTGGAGTTTACAACTAATTCATCATTATTACAATCTGTTGATGACAAGCGGATGCCTTGATCCTAAGCCGTCCCCAAGTGTTGCAGATGGTGGTCGTTCTTGTTCCACCGTTGCTGCCCGCCTTCTCACATATTGCAACAGCATGCTATTTCAGATGTGCCCTTCTATCTCATCCCTCAAGTGTCTACAATCATTCACATTATGGCCACTTAACTCGTGGAATAAATAGTACTTGTCTAATTTCCTCTCATTGCCGGTCGGACCCCTCCTCATTGGCCTCCGGTAGGGAACCTACCTCCTGGTGTCTTGGTAGATTCATTCCAAAGTCTCGCCCAGCTCTAAATAAGAGGTGAATCTCGGCTCTTTTCGTGGTCGTTTTGGCTCGTGACTGCTATTATCTACCTTTCATTTGCCTTTATTTTTATTGAATCGTTTTTGGGCGGATCTCCGCTTTTGACTGCATAAACATCAACTCCATCTCCTTCCTCTCTCTTAGCATTTGCATCCTCTTGTCGCAGAAACCTTTCTGCCTCGTGATAGAATTCTCCAAGATCTTTAGGTGGGTCCCTTGTCAATGAATTCTTGAACTCTATGCCATCAGCTATGCTAGATACAACTTCCATTAAAACCATGGATGGATCGGGTTGATTCACCGATGTTGTCGTTGCATTGAATCATGTTAAGAAGTTCCTCAAAGACTCTTCGGTCTTTTGCTTCAGTGTCATCAGACTCATCACATTCTTGGGCCTCGAGATGTGAACCCTGAACTACCACATAAACTTTTCAATCAACTCGGTCCACATTCAATCGAATCGCTATCCAATTGTCTAAACCATAATGCAGCTATGTCCTTCAGATACAGTGGGAAACATCGGGCCATGATCTCCTCTGATGTCCCAGTAGTTCCATATGCCGCATATACCTCGCCAGATGAACAACAAGGTATGTCCTTCCATCATCCAATGTTGGTAGCTTGAATTTTGGTGGATTCCTGGCCTACCTAATCGTGGGAGCGAGGGGCTCCTGTTAACATCTTCCAAATCTCTATTCACTAATCCGCCTCTCATGGCTCGTCTGACCATCTCCATAATCTATCACTGTCGTCAATCTGTAGTCCTTGTCTACTGCCTTCGATCTGCCCTTCAAGTTCGCGAGGGAACCTTGGAATCTCTTCTCCTGGATGGGCTTCCATACCTCTATCAATGCCAAGCTAAACGGCTCCACCTGGTATCCTTCCTAAGATTTGATCAACATGCTCCTAGGGAGTGCCCTCTAGCTCATGGGCTGCTCGTGATGGTCCTGCTCTATTTTGAATCCTAGTTGTTTCATGTTTGATCCTTATCTCCAACACCCCTTGCAGTAGCGTTCTCTTGATTCTGCACTCTAGGTTGCCCAATTTGCTAGAGTAGGATCTGCATCATCTCTTCTTGGCATTTCAGCATTCCCTCCTGCATAGCTTCCATCATCATCTCCATCTCATCTCGGATGATGAAGACTGAGGCATGATTTTCTCTTGAGGAAGCATCATGACTTCCTTCATGTTGGCTCCTTTTTGCTCTTGGTCGCCTTGTCGACTGCTTCACCATTACTTTCAGATCTAAGTCCTTAAGCCTTCGGATCCAAAATCCAAGCTATAGAATCCCTGAATGCTAGCTTTCTCAGTGAAAGCACCAAAATGTTTGCGCCAGAATTTGTCACAAACACCCAAATGACGATGAAAACACCCGTTTACAATCACAAATAGCAAGCATGTAGAGATTATAAATGTGAAGAATAACCAAAATTAAAAAGGAAAGTGGTGGAAACACACGATTTATAGTGGTTCGGCATTATATCCTTCATCCACTTTGAAGAGTTACTGTTTTATTGATTATCACTCGCTGGTTACAAGAGTATAGATGATAGTAATCAAGTTACAATGAAGTTCTGCAGAGTAACGGCATGGAAGAACCAAAAAGTCCCCTTTTCTGAAGGCCCAGGGATGCTATTTATAAGTGTTGGCTGAGAATATCTGTCTCAAACTTTGGAAGACTCCTTCCCTCAAGGGGTGGGCTTACGTGATCGATCCCTGATCGTTTGGACTCGATCCATGATCGATACGAATGAAATTCATATTGATCAAAATTTAGTCCAACCGAGTCGAGATCGATCATGAACATTCCTGAGGTTGTACGCAATCTCCTATGAAAATTTAGTAGCATTACTTGTAGATTTTGAGATATGACCGATGCAAATTTGTGTTTGCAGCATGTTGCCGAATTTGTATTGCTTCCATTCGAATCGCTTTACTCCGAATCGATGAAATGCACGTGCTAACTAGACGACATGATGCTATCTTCTAGGATTGATCCACTTTTCATGCCGAGTGACCGAGTCTTTCTCTTAGACGTGCTTTGTTCGTATCCACCAGTTTAGCCTTGCTCATATCGCTCGGCTGTGTCTCATTTTCGTATCGATCAATATTTTGTATTCTGATTCATGTCGATATCCTGTGTTCCACTTTATATAGATGGGAAGTGTTATTTCATATTCATGGCTTGTGGACCTTTGTATCGATCGACTGATATGAAATTTGGGTATGATGATCGGTACGAAAGCACCACTGATGATCAATACAAAGTAAGAGGTTTTGTATTGATACGAAATGGCCTTGGGCGATCGATACAAAATGATGCTCTACGACCGATGCAAAGCATTCTTGAGACATTCTTAAGACTGGACCGATACGAAATGGGCTAGCATGATACTACTGATGGATACGAAGGAAGCCGCTACTGATGGATTCGAACAAGACCGGTGCAAAAGAGGTTGACCGATGGATACAAACAAGTTTATTACCTTGGTTGCATCGATCATATCTTGAGCATATGAACTCGCATTGACTTGAAATTTAAAACACTGGCATCCGTAGCTTCGCTTGTCGTGTTGTATCCATTGTAGCTCGATCCGGACTCGGGCAAAATTTACTAGAATCCATATGAGGTCTGTGTGCAACCGATCTTCGGGGACGATCTGTCCTTGGTTTTCAATTAATCTTTTGGTGTCACAGCCTTGCAAAAAAGTAGGATAACACCAATGATTTGTTAATCGCTCTTAGATTAACTATTGCCTCTTCTTCCGTAATCTTTGATTTATCTCTTGAATTTTTGTTTTAGAAATTTTTGAGAAGATAGAGAATTTTGAGTGTACTCAATAGATTAGGATTTTGTAAACGATCATTATGACTATTTATGAACGCTGAAATCAACGTCAACTATTCAATTTAATAATATAAAATCCGGGTTATTTAGCTTTGGCTAACCCTAGTTGACGTCACCGATAGATCGATCGATGAATCTATCGGTGACGTCAACCGCTAGGGGTCAACCGGTCCCAATAAGGTCGTCGACTAGTTAAACTAACCAATTTTAAAATTTATTTCCTTATATACATACATACATACATAAACATATATGTGTGTATGCGCATTATTTTCAATTTTAAATCTTTAAACTTTAATAACTTTTCCATATGAATTCTGATTACAAAACTTTATAAATAAAAATTATCCAGAAATCGCTATGAACACAACGGTGCAAGTTTCACTGCTAAATTTTGAAGTTTGTTTAAATTACATTTTTATCCTTATTATTAATTAATTAATTTCCTCTAATAAATTTTGGTAATTTTTACAGGATGTTGCAGTTGTGACCAATGAAAGTTAGAAAAAGACTTGAAGCAAGTGATGAAAAAAATCAAGGCATGAAGCAAAGTACCCCAAGAGACAAAGAAATACAACTTTGGAAGGAACTCATATCAAACTCGAGCCAAGATATAACTCGACCCATGTCAACTCGATGTTGAGTTGTAACTCATAACTTGGGTGTCAAATACTTGGTTCGGGTTGGTCAAGCTATTTTTATGGGACGATGTGCATGATGTGGAGATCATGTATAGTATATTTAGAAGCCAAATATGGAGATCTTCACCTATAAATCAAGGTGGAGAGCGCTTGAGAAAAGGACTTTTCATTCCTTCTTCATTTTGACGTTCTAACTATGGAAAATTGCAAAATTATAGCCATGTTGGTTCTCGCCGAGTTGGGACTTCCCAGTTGTAAAATCATAATTTTTAAAAACTCTTAGAAAAAGATATAAAGGGATAAAGTGGATGTAGGCTGGATTATTTGTCAAATCATTATAATAATCTTGTGTTCTTACTTACTATTTCTTCTTCTTTTTGATAACTGTTACATTTATTACTCAATTGAATATTTTTGCTAATTCTTGATCCAAGCATTTTGGTGTTTTCACCGAAAAGAACTTGGATTTGATATTTTGAAACTTTTTTGGAGAAGATGAAGATGCCTAATACGAAAGCCATTGGTGAAGGAAGCTAAGAAGGACGGGGGTAGCTGGGAGATGTTCTTAGATTCAAACCCATCAATCTACATGACTGGAGAAGAAATGGAAAGGATGATGAAAGAGATTGGGTGTTTATTGTAGATGGCTCAATAAGAGGAAATGCTTAGTGGATTCTTTAAAAGAATGGATGAACAAATAACAGATCCAGTTGCTAGAGATCATAATCAGAGCTGAAAGGCAGAACGAGCACACCAGGAAATGGAGCTAAAAGAGTTAGGGCCAACCCCTTAGAAACTTCAGAACTTGGTACTGACCCATGTGTACAGCTCGAAACTGATTTAAGAAGAAAAGGGCACGATTGACTTGAATTAAGGTTTAAGTATTGCACATCTGAAGAATGATGTTGAATGGAAAAATTGAGGTCATAATGCAAATGTACAACAACAAGATTTGGAGCTAGAAGTTCCTCGTAGGTGTGGGAGACAAGTTGAAAGTATGAATCGGAGATTTCCATTGGATGACGATGACGGGATTGCTGAAATAGTAAGATGAGTATTGAGAAGTGGATCCCAAGTGAAGAGCTTAGACGAAGTGAATAGGAATCTATTTACCCCAAACATCTAGTATGCAAGGAATCAACTTGATTTCAAGCTACTAGCGTTAGAGACATACGACGGAAGGTACGATCTAACCATTCACTTAATGAGATATATCTAACATATGGAGGTGTTTTGTGTTTTTTTGGAGGTAATGTGATAGTGTTTCCTATTATATATGACAGATTTGGCAGCAGTATGTTTTAGACAGCTAAAGATTGGGTCTATTGGCACATGGACTGAGTTGATAGATAAGATTATAAAGCATTTCAAAGTTCATGACCGAAGACTTGGACGATGCTTTTAAGCATGAAGCAAAGGGATGGAGAGACCCTATGAAGTTATTTGATGAGATTCAACGCAACAGCTGCTGCAGCGCAAAAGCCGGATCAGTTGATAGTTCTGATGATGGTAGTTTCAGGAGTTGTAAGCAAGACTGATTTCATAGTTTCTTTGGAGAGAGATCCACCAGTTGATCTGATAAATTTCTATTATCAAGCTGAGAGATTCCTATGTTGGGAGGATGGTGAAGTGGATGAAGATGCTGAAGTAAATGATGTGGATGATGGAGGACCATCTAGAATAGGATATATAAAAGGTAAAGGAAAACGAAAGGCTAACGATGGCTTTAGAGGGCAAAAACGGCAAAGGAAGGAATCGAAATTCTCGTTCTACATTGAAATTATGAAGACCTTGGAGAGAATCTACTAGGGTACCGTAGGGTAGGTTCCCTTCCAAAAACCAGTGAAAAGAGAACTTATGGATTAGGATAAGAGGTGTGGAAAGTTTTTCCTATTCCATAAACTAGATGGGCATGAAACTATCTTCTTTGCAAGGGAATCAGAAGTTCGGTTGTGTAAATGAGTGCAGACACCTGTTAGATTTGATTAAGAAGCATGTTTAGGGCAACCAGCTACAACAATGTGTGAGGAATCAAATTATAGTGGTGTAGGAGGAACAACCACCATCTACAATAAACACATTTGGACACGACTGTAGATCTAGATAGAGACTGGTTATCCAGCATTGGAATGGATCAAAGTCTGGTTTGATTTTAGTACCTTGCTTTTGGTTTAAATAAATGATATAGGAGTGCAGTTAGGCCGCTTACTCATCTATGAGATCTCAATTGGTCCAAGGCACTCTTTGAGTTAGAAGACTGGGAGTGAACCTTGATAGAATTAAATACCTTGATGTTTGTTTGATGCTTTAGTCGAACTTCGAGGATAATTCAGATAAGATAAAACACCAACGGAGAGTGGTTACTACTTAGAACTAATATATAAATTTATTGGGCATGGTTTCTCCTACTGGAGAGTTGGAGTGGTGAACCATGAAGTGTAGGTTCCCTCGTCGGAGAGGATTGGATGGACTTGCTAAGATAGCAAGCCCCTCACGGAGAGTGAGCAAATAGACTCGTATAGGATTGCAAACCCCCTTACTGGAGAGTAAGTGGATGGATGTGCTCAAATAGCAAGCTTCTTTCGTCAGAGAGTGAATAGATGTGTGTGCTCGAATAGTATGCCCTTCGTCAAAGAGTGAATGGATGGGTGTGCTCAAATAGCAAGACCCTTATTGGAGATTGTGTGGATGGGTGCGCTTGGATAGTAAGTCCCCTTAACGAAGAGTGAAAGGATGGACTTTCTCATATATTGGCTCCCTTTGTTGGAGAGCGGACGTATTAGGCTTGGCCTGGATGTATGATCTAAAAAGGTCAGAAGTTGGATTGGATATAAGATCCAAAGCGATCAAAGATTGGATTGGATATATAGCCTTAAGAAATCAAATATTGGATTTGATATTTGGTTACATAATCTTGAGAGATGAGAAGCAACACTGGATATCGCTTATGCAATCCAAAGAGATCGGAACCTAGGCTGGACGTTGACTATGTGATTCAGAGAGATTAAAAATCAGATATTGGGATTTGAACGCCACTCAACTTCGAAATGATTTGATAATGATCATTGGAATAGTTTATTGCCTCGATTTGATTGGACTTATTTATGATAGGACGCTGGATGATTCCAAATGATTTATAATGGTGCTCTAATCAATGGCAATACACTAACATAATCGATGATTTATGATAACTAAATGAAAGTCATTGCTTTAATTCAATTGTTCATTATTATAATAGGATACTAGGTGAAAGTAGACGAATTGTAAGTAAAGCGTTAACTGGTGGAAATGAACTTCCATAATTATTGATTCATTATTACTTGAACTATGATTTACCCATGATAATGAAATCCTAGGGGAACACAGAACAACACAAATATAGATTTATGATATAATAGACTAATGCCGATAGAACATGGGACATTATTGATTTTGATATGTCATAGTTAACTCCCGAGAGGATGCGAGGTAATTTTGATGTAAAATATATGATATACGATATGATAATTTCGAGGGAACACAGATTGACCTTGATTTTCGACTAATGCTAAAGCAAAGACTTGAATCCTTGGCTATGTTGGGTCTAGACTGACCTCTGATTTGCAGGTGAATCCAAAGGGACCAGATGATTCGCCCTGATTAGTTCAGTAGATAGCCAAAGAGATTGAAGGTAATAATTTGTTTCTTCGATATTTGTTCCTGAGCAAAGCAAATCTTATATTCACAAGGCATACTTTGGTGGGCAAATGTTATCGCCAAATTTTCTTGTCTTCGAAAAAAATCAAATGATTAAACTGTGCTAAGGAATAGTGAAGAAATGGACCCAAGGAACTGTGAAACATCATATAAAGGCAAGATAAAGGAGATAACCAAAATTTGATGGAAAACCATGACTTAACATTTACAGCTTGGTCTCATCGGTCAAACCCAAGTTGTGACCGAGAAAAATTAGAAAAAGAATCGGAGCAAGTGATGAAAAACATGAAGGCAAGAAGCAAAGCAACCCAAGAGATAAAGCAATGCAGCTTTGGAAGGAACTCGAGTCAAACTCGAGCCCAGATACAACATGGCCCATATCAACTCAATGTGGAATTGTATGTTAGAACTCGGTATGGGTTGTAAGTCAAAACTCAGGTGTCAAGTTGTGATACTTAGTTTGGGTTGTTCGAGTTATTTTTGTGGGATGAGCAGGACATGGAAATCGTATGTAGTAAATTTCAAAGTGAAATATGGAGATCTTCGTCTATAAATAGAGCTGGAATGTGCTTGAGAAAAGGAATTTTCATTTCTTATTTATTCTGAACTTTTAGCTACGACAAGCTGTAAACTTATAACTCTAAAAAATACTTTGTTGGGGTCTCACTGAGTTGAGACCATTGAGTTGTAAAATCACAGTTTGTAAAATCTCCAAGAAATGAATATAAAAGATAAAGTGGAAATAGGCCGGAGTATTTGCCGAAAAACTATAAAAATATTGTATTCCTTCATGTTATTTCTTTGATAAATTTTACATTAATTGATCGATTGGGTGTTTCTGCTGATTTTTGGTCCAAAAACATGCATACATGTGCATATATATTTAAATCAAAATATACAAGTACACTCTTTTAATATGCGCCAAATTCCTAAGGAACTATATACATAAGCTCTAATACCAACTATAACAACTTACCCTTCCAAACACACTGATTCAATGCCTTAAAGCAGTATTCGAACTCGTGTCGCGCCAAGTTGTAATGACCAAGAATTTTAGTCATTGGATTTTGAATATTTAATTAATATTAAATAGTGATATAATTGTTTTTAAGTTAATACTTGAATTTAAATACATGAATCATTCAAAATCTTTCAATTAGTGAATGTAATATATTTAAGTAGTGAATTAAATAAGTGGATTTTAAATTAAATATTAATTTAATGGATTTAATAGCTTATGTAACTCATTTTAATTAATAAATATTAACGGTGAATTCATTTGCAAATTTATTTGTAATAATTAATGGTTCAAATAAATAATTAGAAGATATATTTGTATTATTACGACTCGATTTTTATTGATGTATTTTGAATTTATTTTATTTTATTTTTCCATAATTTTTGATTTGAAAAATATTTAAATTATTTGTTTGACGATTTAAAGGCGAATGACAGTGTTTTTATAATTTTAAAAAATACAATAACCAGTGTATATTATTATTGTTTTGGAGTTGCATCGCTTTTTGTATAATTTTACAGAATCCAATAACCAATGTATATTATTATTGTTCTGGAGTTGCATCGTTGTTCTAAGCACGACCGCATTTTTGTTTTATCATTTGAAGTCCACGCATGAATGAAAAATCTGAACGGCGAAATGCCAGAATTAGCAAATTATATGTATATATATAAACACTAAAAAGAAATCCAACTCCATACATTCTCTTATATCTACCTTTACTGTTTTATTCAAAAGATAGATCTGCATTTTATCAAAATTCAAAATCAAATGAAATAAAAATCAAATAGAAAACTTGATCTTTATGTTAGTTGGGTAGAGATCTTCATTTCTATAGCATTATGGTCGGGTGTGGCAACCATTTTAGCTCGGCAATATATTACATAAAAGCTAGGGTTAGCCTTCTTGTCGATTTGAAGGCGCCTTGGAGAAATCAGAGTATGGATTTAGGTTAAGAGGATGATGTGGCAGCTCGTGGCAAAAATTCAGGAAGTGCGGCTACATGTATAGGGTGCAACAATTTCATGCCGTGGGTGGTTCGGCCTAGGTCACGTTTCGAATGAGGATGTCGGGTTGATGATGTTTGGGTCCATCGGGTAGCTCTTGCGTAAAGGTGAACGATGGAGTCGACAATTTGGAAAATAGTTGAGAGTTGGTGGAGATATGGGTGGGAAAGGTCACGGCTATAGTGGAAGGAGTACTAGGTTGAGCGGGAAGTTGGATTGAGGAAGAAAGAGTTTAATTTAATTGTGAGTAATTAAATTAACTAATTGTAATTACCAAATCAAATATAAATTTAAAACCGTTAAATTTTAAATTAAATACCTTGTCCATACGAGGTCCAATCGAGATGAAACATTTTGCAGTGCGCTTGTATTGGAGAAAGTTCGCGATGGAACTGGTTTGATGGAATTTGGAGCTAGTGGAAATATGGGCTAAAATCGGACGTCGTACGTTTTATTTCAATCGAAACGCTTTGGTGTCAACTGGAATTTTAGAGAGTATAACTTGTTTTTTTGTCAATCGATATGTTATATAGTAGATAATATTTACTATTTATGTTTGGTTGAAATTACTGACCATTTGGTTAAAATATCCGCTTTTGAAAAGCAATAGACATTTAAAATTGAAAGACAGGGAAAATTGTTAAGAAGTTCGAATTTCTTGATATTGTTAATTTTAATTTGCAGTTATATTTTTGTTGATTCATTTCAGTTATATTTATGTTAACTAGATTGTTAAATACTGAAATGTGATTGTTTGGCATTTTGAATGTGACACCGACATTGGGAAAAACTGAACCTTTTTAGAGTAAAGAGAAGAAATAGCATTTGTTAAGTGTTACATTAACTATTGGCTTCGATTTAGTATTTTGGAATACCACTAATTGTTAATTTCGCTTGGAAATGGTTTTTGACTTGGCAAATGATTTTTAATCCGACTACTTTGGAATTTCTATTATATTTTAATTTAAAAGGACATTTAAATTTTTGTAATATTATTTCAACTTCTTATTCTATTCTTTCTAATATATATACATATAAGTAAATATTTTAAATAATTGTTTTAAAAGTATGGTTTTTTATTGAAACCATTCAATTGTTTATTTTTAAAAAGAAAATTTAAAAAAATTATCTTTATTTTAAAAGGGATTTGCGAGTTTAAAGAAAATAGAAGTATTTGTTTGTACAAAATTTTGTTGATTTATAAATATTATTTTATATAAGGGGAGAGTAGATTTATAAAAAGTGTTTATAGATAAAATGGTTTTATTAATATTATCCTAAAAATGGAAAGCTATATCATTTTGATAAATTGGAGGAGTGAAATTCCATTTGGAAATTTATTAAAAAATATGAAATGATCGAGTTATGGAAAGTATGTGAGTTTAATGATTTTTTTTGGAATTTGTGTTATATTTGGGTTTTCATATTATATGTGGAGTTGTGTCAAAAAAGAGCTATGGTAATTTTATTTAGAAAAATTTAAAAGGATTTATAAATGAATTTGGAGTTTATAAAAAGAGTTGCAAACAAAATTTACAAAATGAGTTTAAAAATGATATTTTATAAAAGAAGATTTATTAAAAGGTTTAAAAATAATATAGGGGATTTAATATAGGAGTTACTTAAACAAATTTGGAAATTTATAAAAGGAGTCTGAAATTATGTTTTTAAAAAATTATAAAGGAATTTATAAATAATATTTTATAAAAGAAATTCTAAATGAATTTAGAGCTCTTATTTATAAAAGGGAATATTTGATAAAAGTTTTTTTTTACAATAGAGATTTGATATCCTTGGATTGACCTTCTTAATTATGGTGGTGGGGATTCCCTACTTAATATCGAAGGAATTGTGTTGAGTTATTATGATCTCTATTTAAAATGACTTTATGTTAACCCAATTTTAAGTGCGGTTTTGAAATGAAAATCTTTTTTGCGATTCATAAATATACTTATGCCGTTGAAGTAAGTACATGAGTGTATTTTCTAAGTATTGAAAATGTAGAGTTTTGTTAATATACTTATACTGTTAGAATAAGTATATGGGAAGATTTTCCTAAGTTTTGAAATAAAATGGTTTGTGAATATACTTATGTAGTTGAGATAAGTATATGAGTATTTTCAAAGCAGTTTTAAACTAACAAAAAGATTAATTTAAGAGGCCCAGAGTTGCTTTGTGATTAACGAGTGTTATTTTCCTTTAAGGAGTAAAATCTCTAATTACTTTGTTTGTTTATTTGATAGTTAAATAACCAACTATCCAATCTTGGCCAAAAATATAACAACGGAAATATCTAAGAGAAACGTGTGAGTTATATGGCACAGCCATCTTCGATTATGTTATATTGTGCATATAAATCTCGTTTTGTTCTCTTAGGACAAATGAAAGGGAGATTCGTCCATTTAAATGGTTAGGGGTGATCACTACTCTTATCTTGTATATTTATTTCCAAAAGAACCGGAGTTGAATTTATCGAAAACGTCGAATGTTGGTTCGAAGAGACTGGGATCAGATAAATATGAATTATCTGAAAACCAATTCGATCCTACTCAAGCATCATATTGAAGACATCTTGAAGATGATGAAAACGAAGACAGAGCTTTTAAAGTGCAAGGGTTAATTGCAACTAACCTTAACGGTGTTTCCAAATTGGACATAATAGAAGTAGTGCCTTCGATTTGTTCATATCCTGAACAAGTTGTATGGATAAATGCTGGCACTGCATCACTGCTTGGCCAGCAGTATTAGCATTCCAAGTGTGTTTGCTATATAAAGGTAAAACATAGCCTCTAGCCTCATCAATCGAGAATGACTAAAACATGAGATATGCAACAGGGCTAAGTGAGTTGCTCCTATTAGGATGTATCATCACCTTTCTAGATATGCATTCATTTTATGGATTTTCTTAGAGCTCTTGGTAAAGGTTGCTAAGAAATAAGGGTGATGATATATTTGGTACTATCCAGTAAGGAGTAGACCAGCTCTGTATAGCGGTGCATTTTTCTAGAGATGTACTATGATAGGCGATACCACAGTTCCCAGTCGTTGATGGAATCCATTCTCCAGTAAGCGTCGTACGCACTAAGTTGTGCCCAAATATGTTGAAATGTGAGATGTAAGCATTTCAGCTACGTTCTATATTTACTTTCAAACCCTTAGACATTATTATAATGTCATTGGTTTTCCTATAAAATATTTTGGTTATCATAAGCTAAAAACCCATCTATGTTTATGTGCGACGTGATCTTATGAGATATAATTATTTTAAAAGGTATTTATAACTTTAAAATCCATTTGGATGTGCTTCTCGTATTGGTTTACCAGACCGATCCGGACATTATTTTCTTAAAATTCTCAGGTCAGATCGAGCATTTTTACAGATCTAGTTGGATACTTTGGAGCTCTAGGAGACAAGCAGGAGGCCTTGAAACGTAGGCACATATATTCTATTTTTCCACTGTATTTGTTGGTGTATTTATCAGCAATTGTGAGGATAGGATGTTACAACTATCCAAGCTAATGTTTTATTTAGTGTACTCTGATCGATGTCTATATGTATATTACAGTTTTTATTTTGTAAAGATTATTATTATATTATAGATTTATTCATTGCATTGTGAGGTTCTATGTTGTTTAGTTTCTACTTATCTTCTTCCTTCTTTCTTTCCCCAAAAAATCGGTGTTTCAGGCACATATTTGTTGGCATGTAAATATCATAGATATATTAGTGTTGACTTCTAAGGATCGAAAAGTCAGATCGTTACACAAGAAGGATGGATCGTTAGGTTGAGATGGCTTTTATGGTATAAAGATAAACATAAATTATAGACATCTACACTTTTAGGTCTCACAATAAATGGTATAAAACATATATAACTAAAATAGACCACATTTCTATACTTAAACATATAGTGACTAGATACAAGAAAAAAGCTAAGGAAAATCCTAATATACAACTAAAAAGACAAATAAATATAGGTTTGGCTAGTACAATATGATAAAAATAGAATGACTGGAAATAAATTAACTCCAACGTGCATTGTTGCCTTCTCCACATATCTACTTTAGTTGCGCCACCCTACTACCCTATCAAGCATGAAATACCTTTCATTATCAGTTCAATTTCACACTTACTCGTATTCATTAACATCTTTTACTTCACTCAATAATTGCAGTTATAACTCATTTTCAATGTAGTTTGTCAATCCTATCACAAATGTCCTACTATTGTAAATACTTCAAATAAAATACTTTTATTCATCACAAATGGGTTTATAACTACATTATTAATTATTCTACACGATTTTAGAGTGACTTACATACCTAATTAACACTACCCCCAATTCATGTCAATTTTTGTTATTAAGGTAATGCTACAGGATTCCCTCAATTATTAAATTAACTATAGATATAAAATAACTCATCAAATTAGTCCTAAATTGTATGATAAACCCTATGAAGATATATAAACGTAATATATTGTATATCTAGCCACATAACTCTTCGTAGATAACCCCATTCACCTAAAATTGCCAATCTAATTAAATTACGTTGAATTCTCCAAGCTTTCTCCTCGGATTTGATTTTCCTTGGTGATTCTCTCATTTAATTTTAGTTGATATTGATAAGGTTAAGTAGCTCTTGGTTTCCTCTTCCTTTTTATATTTTATTTAATTGATTTCAAGATAATTTGATATAGAAAAGTAAAATTGTAGGGTTATGGATCTATGGCGACTATGGGATGAAGAACAAGATGACTATAATGAAAAGGTTTGCAGTTTTCCACTAAACCCTTAATACCAAAATTAATCCTATGCCCAATCAGGCTATCGATCCTTTCGACTTTGAAAGTCTGTTTCAGTAAACAATCCATATTTCACTCAACTAGTATCTATTTCTGGCCTTTTATATATGAATTTGGGGTTAAAAAATATATTTGTGCAATGGTGAAGTCGTCTTTCTTAAATTCTTTAATTTATGAAAAGTTTTGTTTTATATTTTGTATAAAATTACCAAATTACCATTTTAGGTAATTATTATTTTATTAAATATATAGGATATTATAGTGATTCTCAAGCTCTTCGAAGGGAAATGAATGCAAGGAGTTTAGGAGATAAGCTTTCACCGGTTGGATCTTTGAGCTAAACACTTAGGCCATTGGATTTCTAATAGTATGTTGAGAATATTTTGTATTAAGAAATTTGTATAACATAGATAGGATAAGAGGTATGAGTTGACTTCTATCCAAGTGCATTTTAGATTATCCATTTTATTTTCATTAGGGTTTATGTATAATCCATGTCTAATTCTTCATGCAAAATCACGTCAACTTCCTAATACCACAAGTTAATGTTTCCCTCCCTTCTCACCATCACGTCAATGAAAATGTCGATGAACGCTTTAGGTCATTCCATAGTCCAATTGTAAATTGACTTGATTGAATTAAAGTGGACATTTTAAAAAAGTTTAATTAATAAAACACCGAAAAATTCAGAAAATAAATATGATAGAGGGAAAACAATAAAGATAAATACGAAAAAATCACCTCATGGTGTCGGTTTAGTTGCAAAATGTTCTTGAATGTCTGGATTGTAAGTATGGTGATGGCAATGTTAAAGAGTTTATAAAGAAGGGAAGAAAGAGACATACTTTGACTCTAAAATTAACATAGCATTAATGAGTCTAACATCGATGTACCAATTGAAATAGATTGTAACACCCCTAATTTTATTAACATTATTCAGGAAATTTAATTAGAATAAATTAAATAGGAAAATGCAGATAAGGAGATTGAGGTTGATTAATGAATTAAGTGGTCGTGCTTATCTAATCTAATGAACATATATAAATGGTAAAGTAATTGAACATAAGGGCATTAGGATAAAAACCCACCAATATTTCTCACCCTTATACTATCTCCCTTAGTCATACACGTTCATTTTATCGAAACAAACTTTTTTTTATAACCGTAAGAAGCAAAGCCAGCCATTAGGAAGAAAGAAGAGAAGAAAAAATCAACTTAAAGCTTAGGATTCAAGTTTGAAGTAATCAATCTCAACCAAACTTCAAATCTATGGTGAATAATAATTTCTACATCTATATTTTGGTTTTATGATCGTATGGTTTTGGATTTTAGTGTAAATCTGTTTTATGATATATTGAGCGATGATATGCTTGAATTATGATTTATATGGATTAAACAAGTTTTTTAAAAAGGAGATATACATGTTTTTTGGGTAAAATCGAGATGAAATGATAGTTAAGTGCCATGGGAAAATTATATACTGTAGAAAGCATGATTCTAGAGATGGGTTCCAATTTTCATAATTTTCTGGATTTATTTGGATTTTATGTTAATTTTCTAATGAAGAAAATGATTTATTGGGTAAAAAATTATTTACGGCTAAAATAATAATTATTTGGGTTTTAAATTTTTATATGTTGGAAAACATATTAAAATAGATTTTATGGAATTTTTTCAGATTTTTTCTAAGTGATTTGATGAATATATAAAATTATTTAAGGTATGAGACTTAATTTTTATATATTTAACTAAGGAGAATGGGCATTTTACAAAATAAAATTATTATTTAATTCTGAAATTAGTGGCAGCACTTTTCTGAAAAGTAATTACCAGCCATGAGAATTGGACAAAATAATGGCAGGTTAGTTGAAAAGTTGACTTTTTAAGTTTAAAACAAGAAAATCATGCTTTTAGCATGTTTTAGGATTTTAGGCATCAAACCTTCCGACCCGGACCTTCCGACTAAGTCCAATGGTTATAGCTTTCCACAAGATCAAAGTTCAATGCATATGGTATCAAGATACTTTGTATATAGTGAATTGAAAAGAGTCGAAGGGTACTTAGTCGAAAGGTTGGTTGCTAAAGAGGTTGGGGTATGTTTGTTTTGTAAACCAAAAGCTTGCCCCTTCTTGCTTTCGAAAAGGAGCTTTCGACTTGTTTGCTTTCAACTAAGTCAATTATTTAAAATAAAGGTTTTAAACCTTTCGACACAGTCGAAAGGTTACTTCTGCATTATCGTAGTTTTGTTTTGAACCTTCTGACACGGTCGAAAGGTTATTGCCGCTTTTTCCAACCTTTCGAAGTCATTTGTTTCGACAAAGACGAAAGGTTTACTTGTTTTAAAACCCACCGCTCTCCAATGCTTTTGAAAGGTATCAAAGCTTTCAACTTAGATGATTTACCCTTGTTTTATAACTGAAGTGTAACCCAAAGCTTTCGAAGGAGATGTTTTAAAAGGTAGAGGCCAATTGTTTTAAATGATATGTTTTAAAGCTTTCGAAGTAAAGATTTTAATAAAATCGAAAGGTTGCCTCTAGTAAAGTCAAAAGTTTTTCAAAGAAGGTTCTTCACATGTTTTAAATTAAACCCAGTGAGTTTTTAAAAGGTTTGTTTTCCATTGCTATCGAAAGGTTTGCGTTTAATGGTTTCGAGTCGATTTGCAATATTTGCGAAAGTTTTGAGTTTCAGTGAGGTTGAAATGTTTGGAAAGAAATGTTTTAAAGTATAAAGAGGGCTGGAGCCTATTATTTTAAAAAGATATGATTGAAACCCTTCGAGAGGGCTAAAATTAGTAGCTTTCGATATTGACAAAAGGTTTTAAAACCCATGACTCTAAATTTTTAAGGAAAACCATGGCTCATATAAAGGAGTTTGTAATAGCTTTAAGTATGTAATTTTGAAGAAGAATTTTCCTTGATAAAAATATATGTTAAAGGTGTTAACTATGTATTATGAAATATATTTCAAGGACCTTAAACCCACAGGAGTGGTATTGTTAAATTGTTGTTTTGCTTCTTCAAATAGGAATATATTCACATAATGACCCATGACTGTATTTTGGGGTAAAAGGGGTAGAAGAACCAGCTAGATTAACTCAATAGTAAATATAAATTGCTAAACTCCTGAATAGAATTGCATCCAGGGAGTCAGGATGACCATAAATATAGGATGCCTAAACTTTGTAGTTACTGGAGGTAACCAAAAGGTTCATAGCAAGCTCATGAAAACTATGATAAAGTAGTTATTGGTGTAACCCAAAAGGTTCATAATAAACCCATAAAAACAATGATTAATTATTTATTGGAGGAAATCAACGGATTCATAGTTAACCCATGAAAATTATGAATTAAGGACAGTTGGCAGGGGCTAATTGGTTTGTGGTGAACCCATGAAAACTATATCCAGATTCAGAACTGACATCAGTCAATAGGTTTCTAGTCAACCCATGAAAACTAGGATAAGAAAGTGGCTAATGGAAGCTCAGTAGGTTCCTAGTCAACCCTTGAAAACTAAGATGTGAAGTGAGTTACTGGATAAATACATAGGTTCTTAGTAAACCCAGGAAAACTAGGATAAGGTGATTAGTTATTGGAAGGACTGCAAGGTTAAGGAGGACCCATAAATTAATTAAGTTAATTGGTAGGAGCCTATAGGTTCTTAGTGATCCTATGAAAACTTTGAATATGACAGGGTATCTATTTGGTATAACAAGGTTATTAGTAAACCCATGAAAACCAAAAAGGTTTTTCGTGACCCTAGAAAAATAATTATGACTAGATGTCAGACTAAACTGGGAATGGGAAATCCTAATTAATTTCAAGTATGCATATCATCATAATATTTTGAAAATGCATGTTTTAACCATTTTGGATGCATGAGCATAATATATGTCTTTATAAAGGTTTTAGGATACTAGTAAGAGAAAAAACCGTTTCGCTAAGCGGCGTGGTCTCACTAGATATCTAAAGAGTTGAGATGTTATATTATTATTCATACCAGACTTTATGTCTGACTCAGTTTTTTTTCGCCTCAAACTCTCGGGTGCTCAATTAATTTTGGGTAGTTTGAGAGTTAAGTTTCTTAGATTTTATTCCTTGACGAACAAAGCTTCAGAAGGCATGCAGGAGGCAGATAGTTATTTAGAGCTTTTCTTTCCACCGTGTGTTTTGTTTGTAAAGTCAGGTTTAGTAGTCTTAAAATATACCCAATCAATCAGGAGGGCAACTTCATATGCCGCTTTTGGCATAATTATAATAATTATATTTGCTGAATGTGGTTAATGTATTTTGGGATTATGTAATGGACTTGAAATGTTTTGATTTGAATGTGGAAGTATGATTTTAGAATTTTTTCCATATTTTTGTGACCTGTGTATCAATGTATCAAGCACCATCGTTTTTTATCGCCGAAGATTAATAACTATGGATGATTGCAGCATCCGTAGCCGTTAGTTTTGGCCCTCTAAGTAGGGGGATGTTATAAGTTGGTATCAGAGCATAGGTTTATAAAACTTTAAAAGAAAAGTGAAACCTAAAAGTTTTTTCAAACATAATCCAATAAAATCTAAAAATATGATCGGGGTTTGGGTTAACGCTACACTAACATACTTGTATTTGACATATAGGCATGTATCTAAGTACGTATTCTCCTCTCCCTTAGACCGTTCTTTTGTATCTTACTAAGGCTTGTATGTAGATATACATGAAAGAGGATATGGAGGCAGGAAACGGAAGAGGAAATCTAGGTCTCGGAGAAACCAAGGTCGATAGGCTAATGCTAATCAAAATGCTGAGGCCACTACAGGTGCTGGAAATTCGCCAGTAGATGTGGGGATGGTGTATCATTTGTTGGCTAATCTTTTGAAAGCGGGAGCTGTTGGTAATACAGGAGGAGCTATTCCTGTAGTTCCAGTTGGTTATAGTTATGGTATGCTGAGTAGAGACTATATCAGTCTGGGAGGAAAGCCGTTTGCTGGAACGGAAGATGCTTTTGAAGTTGAGAACTGACTATTAAACTGTGAAAGGATCTTTACAGATTAGGCTTGAATGATGGAGAGAAGAGAAGGCTAGCCTTTAGACAGTTGCAATGGTTAGCGCTTCATTGGTGGAACAGTGTGATGGCAGGAGTGTCGAAAGAAGAGTTACCTATGCTGACTTCAGGAGGAGGTTTGAGCAGAGTTCTTGTCTGAGGTAGCCAAGTCGGCATTGATGAGGAAGTTCATGGATCTTGTCCAAAGACAGATGTCTGTGATCGAGTATGCTGCTAAGTTTGATGAGCTATCTCGATATGGTTATTCTTTAGTTAACACTGAAGTCAGAAGGAATGAGAGTTTCATTAGAGGTTTGAGGCCAGAGCTAGGCAGGATGGCTATGACACATATTAGAGAACCTTATCATGTGATGGTGGAGTTGACCGTCTGCCATGATGAAATGTTTGATGTTTTGTCTAGGGAGAAGCCATCTGAGTCCCAGGGTTCTCAAGGAAGGAAAAGGAAATTCTTTAAGAAGAAAGGAGTCCAGAAAGATGAGGCCACTAAGAAGGCAAAGGCTGATTTGGTGTGTTATAAATGTGATAAGAAGGACCATTATGCCCACGAGTGCAAAACGGGTAAGGGAAAGAAGCCTATGGAGAAGAAGAATGTAAAATGCTTCAACTATGACCAAGTTGGGAATTCTAAGAACTAGTGTCCTGAGCCAGTAAGATGGACCGTGGGAAGGTGTTTGCTATTGGACCACCGACTTCTTCTGGACCTACTACAGCAGAGAAAGGGAAGAATGTGATGGAAGGTATGCTTTCGATACAGAGTATACCAATAAGAGTACTTTTGATATCGGTGCATCACATTCATTTATATCATGGTATTTGGTTGATAGGTTATTTATAGAACCCATACACCTTGTTACTTCCTTAAGAGTTATGAATCTAATAGGAGGGTATGCAACTCTTGGGATGAGATGTGACCAGTTAGAACTTGATTTGTTAGGTCAAAAATTTGCATGTAGTTTGTGTGTTTTTGATTTCGTAGATTTTAGGACCATTTTGGGTATGAATTGGTTGGGTGAGTATGAGACTATGATACTTTGCCTGGATCGAGAAATAACATTGAGACACCCAGATAGTCATAACTGAATCATCTTCCCAGTGAAGAATTCTAGTAAGAGTGTTTGTGCTTTATTAAGTGCCATGGAGGTTAGAGATGAGCTTAGTCATGTTTGTGTGGCGAGATAATTTGTAGATGTATTTGAGCTTGTTACTGTATTACCCTCGAAGTGAGCTGTTGAGTTTCGAATAGACCTTTTGTTGGGAGCTGAACCTGTTAGTACACCACCTAGCAGAATGACACCGATAGAGATGAAGGAATTGAAGATGCGGTTGGTGGATCTTGAGGAAAGGAATTTTATTAGACCAAGCAATTGGCATTAAGGAGCAGCTACGGTGTGTGAAGAAACCAGATGGGTCATTAAGGATGTGCATCGACTATCGTAAGTTAAAGGATAGGACGATCAAGAATAAGTATCCTTTGCCGAGAATCGATGCATTATTTGATCAGTTGAGTGGGGCCAGAGTGTTTTCCCAATTGGACTTGGCAATGGGGTACCATCAATTGCGAGTGTCATAGGATAGCATTCCTTTAACGACATTTTGGACTAGGTATGGTTATGAGTGGTTGGTGATGCCATTTGGATTGAAAAATGCGCCTGCTTTCTTTGTTGATTTGATGAACCGGGTTTTCTGATAGCACTTGGATAGGTTCATGTTAGTATTTATAGATGACATTTTAGTGTACTCTAAAGATGAAAGGGAGCATGAGATTCATCTTAGAGTGGTGTTGGAGATGCTGCGGCAGAATCAGGTGAAGGAGAAGTTTTCCGCGTGTCATTTTTGGAAGAAAGAGGTTAAGTTTCATGGTCATGTGGTTCCAGAGTAGGGATTGTTAGTCGATCTAGACAAGATCGAAGCTGTGAACAAGTGAACTAGAAATAGTGACCAAGATTAGAAGTTTTCTTAGATTTGTTGGTTACTATCGGAGATTCATCATGGATTTCTCGTGGATAGCAGCACTATTGACTAAGTTGATCAAGAAGGACGTGAAGTTTGTTTAGTTCGACAAATGTAATGAAGCATTCCTTAAGTTAAAGCACTAATTGACCAATGCTCCGGTGTTAGTAGTTCTGGATGGTAACCAAAGATTGGTTGTATACACTGATGCATGTGGTACTGGATTGGAAGCAGTATTGATGTAGAGAGGCAAAGTTATTGCTTATGCATCTAGGCAGCTTAGACCGCAAGAAGTTAGATATCATACTCATGACTTGGAGTTGGCAGTGGTGATTTTTGCCTTGAAGATTTGGAGGCATTATATTTTGGTAGAGAGATATGAGTTATACACTGATCATAGGTCATTAAAGTATTTATTCTCTCAAAAGGAGTTGAATATGAGGCAGCAGAGATGGCCGGAGTTTTTGGCTGCTTATGATTTCGGTATAGAGTATATTCCTGGGAAAGGAAATAAGGTAGCAGATGCTCTCAGTAGAAAACATCATGAATGTGGTGTTAGCGGTGTTGGTAGAATGGAAGGATCTAGAAGTATTAGCCAGTTGTGGTGTGAAGTTAAGATCGACTGCTAGTTCTAATGGAGGTACTGCCATATTGTCTTGTTTATAAGTTCGACCTGTGGTGATCGAGAGGATAGCTTATAAGCAAAGAGAAGATCCAGTTTTAGCTGAAAGAATTAGAAGGCTTGAGGTCGGATAAGAGATTAATGACCTAAAGGATTTTAGCCTTGACCAAAGAGGATGGCTGAGAAAATAGGGACCGTTATGTGTCCCAGATGTAGAGAGCTTAAAGAGAGAAGTTCTAGAGAAATGTCATTATTTAAAGTTTACGATTCATCTTGGAGGAAGCAAGATGTATCAAGACATGAAGAGGAGCTTCTATTGGGAAGGCATGAAGAAGGATGTCGGCTTGTGGCTTAGGCAGTGTTGAACTGCCAACAAGTGAAAGGCGAACATCAAAAGCCGAGTGAGTTACTTAATCCCCTAGATATTCCAGTTTGGAAATGGGATTCGATATCGATGGATTTTATCGGTGGGTTACCAAGGTAAAATCGAGAAAATGAAAGTATATGGGTTATTGTGGATAAACTGACCAAGAGTGCCCATTTCATTTCGGTAAAGTCAACCCAAATGCACCTGTTTTAGCCAAGTTGTTTATGAAGAACATAGTTAGACTTTATGGGATTCCTAGTAACATAGTCAGCGATAGAGATGCATTATTCACTAGCGAATTTTTAAGGACTCTACAAGAGGTATTAGGTACCAAGCTCAAGATGAGTGTATCATATCACACATAGACAAATGGGCAGACAGAGAGGGTCAACAAGGTACTCAAGAATTTTTTGACAGCTTATGCGTTATACTTTGGTGGATGTTGGTAAGATCACCTACATTCGATTGAGTTTTCTTATAATAATAGTTATTAGATTAGTATAGGAATGGCGCCTTTTGAAGCTTTGTATGAAAGGCCATGCAAATCGCCAGCATGTTGGTTAGAAACTGGAGACAGATTGGTCCAGATTTGGTTAGCGAGGCATCTGAAAAGATTGAGCTAATCCGAGGACGAATGATGGAAGCTCAATCTCGGTAGAAGAGTTACGCAGATAAGAGGCATAAAGAACTAAAGTTCTCAGTACGAGATCGGGTTATCATTAAAGTATCACTAATGAAGGGTGTGGTAGGATTTGGAAAGTCAAAAAATTTAGCCTTGAGGTATGTTGGACCATTCCAAATTTTAGAAAGGATTGGAAAGCTTACATATAGAGTAGAGCTCTCGAGCAGTATGGTAGGTGTCCATAATGTATTTCATGTGTCACATCTTCGTAAGTATGTGCATGATCCAGAGGCTACTATTCCTTAGACAGAGTTGGAGGATTTGGTAGCAGAGCCAGATTTGACTTTTGTTAGACAACCTGTTCGGGTTGTAGCGAGAGAGAAGAAGAAATTGAGGACCAAGACAGTCAAGTTGGTGAAGGTTCAGTGGAGCGACGACGAGAATGACTGTACTTGGGAGACAGAGGACAGGATTCAAGAAGCTTATCCTGGTCTGCTTTGATGATATGTCTATATTAGATTGTTATTATTTAGGTAGAATAGTATGGTTGTTAAGAGATATTACAAACGATTGATTTGTTTGCTAGTTAGTCCTTACTGAATTTCGAGGAGGAAATTATTTAAGGAGGGGAGCCCGTAACACCCCTAATTTTATTAACATTATTCAGGAAATTTAATTAGAATAAATTAAATAGAATAATGTAGATAAGAAGATTGTGGTTGATTAATGAATTAAGTGGACGTGCTTATCTAATCTAATGAACTTATATAAATGGTTAAATAATTGAACATAAGGGCATTATGGTAAATAGCCGCCCATATTTCTCACCCTTATACTATTTCCCTTAGTCATACACATTCATTTTATCAAAACAAAAAAATTTATAACCATAAGGAAGCAAGGCTGGCCATTAGGAAGAAAGAAGAGAAAATCAACTTAAAGCTTAGGATTCAAGTTAGAAGGAATCAGTCTCAACCAAATATCAATTTCCTTATCAAATCTAAGGTGAGTAATAATTTTTACATCTATATTTTAGTTTTATGATCATATGGTTTCGGATTTTAGTGTAAATCTGTTTTTATGATATATAGAATGATGATATACTTGAATTATGATTTATATGGATTAAACAAGTTTGTAAAAAAAGGAGATATCTACGGTTTTTGGGTAAAACCGAGATGAAATGATTGTTAAATTCCATGGGAAAATTATATGTTGTAGGAAACATGATTCTAGAGACGGGTTTCCATTTTCATAATTTTCTAAATTTATGTGGATTTTATATTAATTTTTTAGTAAAGAAAATGATTTATTGGGTTATAAATTATTTACGGCTAAAATAATTATTATTTGGGTTTGAAATTTTTATATGCTGAAAAATATATTGAAATAGATTTTCTAGAATTTTTCCAGATTTTTCTTAAGTCATTTGATGAATATATAAAATTTCTTAAGGTATGTGACTTAAATGTTTTATATATTTAATTAAGGAGAAAGGGCATCTTATAAAATAAAATTATTATTCAATCCTAAAATTAGTGGCAGCACTTTTCTAAAAAATAATTATCAACCAATGAGAATTTGACAAATAATGGCAGGTTAGTTGGAAAGTTATCTTTTTAAGTTAAAAACAAGAAAATCATGCTTTTAGCATGTTTCAGCCATTTTAGACGTCAAATCTTTCGACCCAGACCTTCTGACTAAGTTGAAAGGTTATAGCTTTCGACAAGATAAAAGTTCAATGCATATGGTATCAAGTTACTTGGTACATAATGAATTGAACAAGGTCGAAGGGTACGTAATTGAAAGGTTGGTTGCTAAAGAGATTGGGGTATGTCTGTTTTATAAACTAAAAGCTTACACCTGCTTGCTTTCGAAAAAGAGCTTTCGACTTGGTAGCTTTCGACCAGGTTTTAAACCTTTCGACATACTAGAAATATTACTACCGCTGTATCACAGTTTTGTTTTGAACCTTCCAACACAGTCCAAAGTTTATTGCTGCTTTTTCCAACCTTTTGAAGTCGTTGCTTTTGACAAAGACGAAAGGTTTACTTATTTTAAAACCAGCCGCTCTCCAATGCTTTCGAAAGGTATCAAAGCTTTTGACTTAGATGATTTACCCTTGTTTTATAACTGAAGTATAACTCAAAGCTTTTGAAGGAGTTGTTTTAAAAGGCAGAGGCCTATTCTTTTAAATGATATGTTTTAAAGCTTTCGAAGCAGAGATTTCGACAATGTCGAAAGGTTGCCTATAATGAAATCGAAAGGTTTTCAAAAAAGGTTCTCCACATGTTTTAAATTGAACCCGGTGAGTTTTCCAAAGGTTTATTTTACATTTCTTTCGAAAGGTTTGCGTTTTAATGGTTTTCGAATACTTACGAAAGGTTTGAGTTTCAATGGGGTCGAAGGGTTTGGAAAGAAGTGTTTTAAAGTATAAAGAGTGCTGGAGCCTATTATTTTAAAAAGATATGATTGAAACCCTTCGAGGGGGTTGAAAGTAGTAGCTTTCGACATTGACAAAAGGTTTTAAAACCCATGACTCTAATTTTTAAGGAAAACCATGACTTATATAAAGGAGTTTTGTAATGGCTTTAAGTATGTAAATTTGAAGAAGAATTTGCCATGATAAAAATATACGTTAAAGGGGTTGGCTATGTTTTATGAAATATATTTCAATGGTCTTAAATCTATAGGAGTGGTATTGTTAAATTGTTGTTTTGCTTCTTCAAATAGGAATAAATTTACATAATGACCCATAATTGTATTTTGGGCAAAAAATGGGTAGAAGAACCAGCTAGGTTAACTTAATAGCGAATATAAATTGCTTAAACTACTGAATGAGTAGAATTTCATTCAAGGAGTCAGGGTGACCATAAATATAGGATGCATAACCTAAACTTTGTAATTATTGGAGATAACCAAAGGGTTCATAATAAACCCATGAAAACTATGATAAAATAGTTATTGGTGTAACCCAAAAGGTTTATAGTAAACCCATGAAAACTATGATTAAGTAGTTATTGGAGGAAACAAACAGGTTCATAGTTAACCCGCAAAAACTATGTATTAAGGACTGTTGGCGGGGGATAATTGGTTTGTAATGAACCCATGAAAACTATATCCGGATTAAGAATTGATATCGGTCAATAGATTCCTAATCAACCCATGAAAACTAGGATATGAAGTGAGTTGCTGGTTAAATCCATAGGTACCTAGTAAACGCATGAAAACTAGGATAAGGTGATTAGTTATTGGAAGGACTAATAGGTTCAAGAGGACCCACGAATTGATTAAGTTAACTAGCAGGAGCCTATAGACGTAGTGATCCCATGAAAACTTTGAATAGGACAGGATAGGTATAAAAAGGTTATTAGTAAACCCATGAAGATTAAAAAGGTTAATAGTGACCCTAGAAACTATAATTATGACAGGACATCATACTAAAGTGGGAATGTGAAATCCTAATTATTTTCAAGTATGCAAATCATCATAATATTTTGAAATGTATGTTTTAACCGTTCATGATGTTGCAGCATAGTGTATGGCTTTATAAAGGTTTTAAGATACCAATGAAGGAAAACTCATTCCGCTAAGCGACGTGATCTCATTAGATACCTTAAAGAGTTGAGATGTTAGATTATTATTCATACCAGACTTTATGACTGACTCAAAGTTTTTGTTTTCCTCTTAAACTCTTGGGTGCTCAATTAATTTTGAGTGGTTTGAGAGTTAAGGTTCTTAGGTTTTCTTCCTTGACGAATAAAGCTTCCGTAGGCATGCAGGAGGCAGATAGTTATTTAGAGTTTTTATTTCCACGTATTTTGTTTGTAAAGGCAGATTTATTAGCCTTATTATATACTCTGATCAACCAAGGGGGCATCTTCATATGTCGCTCTTAGTGTAATTGTAATAACTATATTTTGCTGAACGCGGTTAACGTATTTTGGGATTATGTAATGAACATGAAATGTTTTGTTGAATGTGAAAATATGTTTTTGGAATTGTAGTTTTTTTTCATGTTTCTATGAATTGTGTATCAATGTATCTAACACCGCCGTATTTGGTCACCGAAGACTAATAACTATGGATGACTGCAGCATTTATAGCCGTTAGTTTTGGGACTTTTAGTAGAGGGGATGTTACATAGATCCATTCGACGTACCATTTCAATAGTAACCTAACTAAAAGTAACCATGGATGATACCATAATTGTGTATTATTAACAAAGATATATGTTGAACTAATTTGTATTATAAAATAGAGTAAGATGTGCTTAAAGCCAATAATACTAGACATGTGATTTGAAAATAAATTATTGTTTTTTTTGGAAATTGGTTACATAGATGTTAGTACGTTATTATTATAAGTATTAGGTAGTATACAACATACACAAGCCAATACATGTTCGAATCACGTCATGCAAATTTTGAACATGCGACCTCTCGCACCAAAGTCGAAGTGCCTAACCAGTGGGACAATGGTGCTAGTCATAATGGCTTATTTTATTTGAATGTATAGAAATGCAGAGTTGTTATCTAGAATATTTTAAAATAACCAAACCCTTATCATTATTGATTATGCCCTAAGTTAATTTAACTATTCTAAAACTACAACTCAGTGCTTCTTTCTTCTTACTACGTACTCAAACAAACATTAATTTAGAAATCATCTTTTTTCTTCTTCCATCATGAAAATTCTTTATATAAAAACATCATGTACTATATCATCTTCTCTATCTCATATTATATATTTTATTTTGTGCAATACCAATTAAAGTATCAATAAGTGTTATGGTACATTCAAATATTATTATGCTCATGATATATTAGTGCTAGTTTATCATAACATTATGACATACCTATTCACAAATGTTCTTTTATGCAACTCATAAAACAGTAAAAGAGAAAAATTGTCTTAAGTGTGGAACTGAAACTCAAATCTATCGTATTCTTTTGCAGTTACTAAGAACATGATTTTCTAGTTTCTCATGAAAGGAAGAAATCGCCTATTTTAGTGAACCATCTAAATATAGTTGTTCTTAATTCTATGACAACCTTTATTCGATTACTGTAGTTGACTAAGCCATGACTTGGAGGAGATCAAGGGAAAATTTTCAAAACTGAAATCATTTATCGAGATTCTCCTGTGAAAACATAAGTCCGAGAATATCTCAAAGCTTATTCTTGTAAACACAGGTTCAAAGTTCATTATATATGAATGATAATCGTTTCTATCTATACTTTATTAACAATGATCGTATTGACTTCAATATAATAATTGGAATTCATCATAATTATTCACGATGTTCGTTGGAAGATTTCATATTAAATATAATTTAGTAAGTTATTATAGAATAAAATATCAATGAAATTGTGATGCATTAAATAATTTATTAGAATTAGGGTACACTGTAGTATCATCAAGTAAAATTACACATTAATGCATCATTAAAATTACGATACATCAAAGTATTATCGTTGAATAATCAAATGTTTAAAAAGTTCTATAATCATGCGATAAATAAATGTATCATTCATAATGAAACACTTTGCAGATAGTACAATAAATTATATCATAAATTTTTATTAATTTGGTTATATGTATATCAGTTTTTTTTACATCTCTTCTTTCTATAAATGCTCATTTTAGTTTACTGAGCCAAACCTGTTAGCGATCATACTTGGTTCATTTGTTGATTAAACTAAGGCTTCACCCGGTAATTTTTGGTCATCGATTTTGTTGAGATTTGGATGACTCTGTATGGGATGTTTAATGAAAACCGAAGCTTATGAGTTTTTGAAAGCATTGTTTATAGGTGTTTTATTAATCGACTAAAACTGGTATAGTGTAATTTTGGTTGTTACTTTGAACTCGCAAATTAATGGTTTTTGGTTGTATCTCATATTTTCTTCCAACTTCATTCTCTATAAAATCATTTTTTTTAAATAATTCAAATTAAAATTTTAATTTTAATTCATATTTTATACTTTGAAAAACCCTGGAAAATATATTAGTATATTGATGAAACACAATTATTTCTAAAGAAAACAAGAAAGTTAATGTATTAACTTTAAATAATACTTATTATAATATCCTAAAATTTACATTTTAACTTCTAGGAAATTGACATCATTGATTTGATTTATTTTCTTTTTAGATATACCTTATTATGGATTTATGATATAAATTTTAAAATCTAACTTTTAATTGTGGAAACTTACATTTTATTTTATGTTCCGTGCAACATACGTGTTGTATTTAGGCATAATCTTACAACTTTAGAGAAGTTCTCATAACCTATTGAAATTAGACTCACAAGCATGGTTTTATATCCTACAAAACCACATGTAATAAACTCTCAAAACCAAACCTCCAATTAACAATCAAAATCGGTATGACAAAAGCCCTTCATAAATAGTACAACTAAACTGCCAATCAGTGTATGTTTTCTTTAATTAGAAAAAATTGATATACAATAAAACATGATAGGAGATGATGACGAAGAAAAATAAAAAAGTGTACGTGAAGATTTGGTAAAAAAAGAAGCATCTGAACGAGAATCGAAGACAAAGACACTAACATAAAAGGACACTATTAGTTTGCAAATAAAATAAAACAATTTTGCGAACACATAAAACAAATGCTAGTTTTATTTCCCTCCGCTTTCCTCCATTTTCTCCTCGCTACTTTATTAGTTTCCCAATGTTCCAAAGTTGCCACGATAATTGAACGCTCAAGAGCATTAATCATTGGTAACCACATACCAGATAAACGTAGTTCAACTGTGCATTAACAATGTAGAATCGTCATTAGTTGGTTAATGAATCACGTTCTGATTGAGCATGGTCGTTAAAGAACTATGCTAGGGTTGATATTGTTAGGGAAAATCCCTTCAGATGATCGGTCTAAGGGAATAAAAGAACCTAACACAGCGAAAAACAACTGGATCGTGATCGTATTGAGACGAAACAAACAGAGATAAACACCAGAATAGATGGTTATGGATGTATGCAACGAAGAAAAATAAATAACACCAGTATTTATAGTGGTTTCACTACTACGAGTTAGTGTACGTTGACTTGAGGAGAGAAGATTCTATTAATCACTGAAAGATTAGAGTTATAAGATTGATTCATTTTTGAAGGCTATACATAAGAAGAATTCACAATACAGACAAAATTCTACAGAGTTTCCGCTCTTTAGGATGGCTACCATTATTGTCCAGAAGCTCCACTATTTATAGTGTGAAGAAGTGAGGAGGGGTAGCTACTAAATAGCAGCCCTGGCTTTGGTTCGACATTTTATAGTCTGACATAATTTGGTTCGGCGAAACACCGAGCGAATTTTTTTTTGGACCGGCATCTTCAAAATACCGAACGAAATATTTCATTCGGCAAATCACCGAACGAAATATTTCATTCGGCAATTTTCTTGTCTCTTCTCTCCGCTCCTCTATTTTACCGAATGAAATCAAATGCTCCTTCACCGATCCAAACTCCACCTTCTTTGTTGCCAACTCACCGATCCAAACTCTTCCGTTCCAAACTCCTTCACTGAACCAAACTCCACCTACCTTCATCGATCCAAATCAACTCCATGTTCGGCTACATGACATCATTCCTTGTTGCCAAATCAGATGCTCCTCCTCGGTTAGGGTTTACCTCTTTCTTCGAGTTGGAATTCAATATCAGTTTCAACAATCTCCACCTGGATACCGAATTCCTAACGAGCCTTCCAACTTCATCTACACCTTCATACTCCAAGCAATGGATACTTACCCAATGAGCTTTGTCAATGCCATCACTCATTGCACTCTATCAATGACTTCGGTAAGGTCACTGCCCGTCAACAGAGTGTTCGAAGTACCCGGTCCATGTAGAACCTGCAATCTCCACCATGAAAACAAATGTCTTCATGAACCATCTCAACTCTTCCCCCGTGCCACCCCATGGCACCTAGCACTTCATTAAGAGAATCAAGTCAAGCAATGCTCGAACTTATAGGCAACGACTTAGTAAACATGTCTGCTACATTCTCCTTTGCGTGAATTTTTTAAAGATGAACTAGCTTCTTTTCACTCATCGAGACAAGGAATGACTCTCTCGCCTCAATGTGCTTCGTCCTCGAGCCGAATGCCAAATTTTCAGCTAAGTGAATTGCACTCTGACTATCATAGTACACATCCATACTTTCATATACGTAGCCCAAATCACACAAAAATCGCCTCAAAGAACGCACCACTTTAGCTGCTTCAAACGCAGCTATGAGCTCTACCTCTGTAGTTGACAAAGCCACAATCGTATGCAACCTTGTTCTCCAATTAATTGTTGTCCCACCAATGGTGAACACATATCCGTAGGTTGACTTCCATCGATCTCTATCATCGACATAGTCGGCATCACAAAATCCAACCAAGCTGAAATCACTTCCTCTGCTGCCAAAGACAAATCCATTGTTTGGAGTTCCTCTAAGGTATCTAAAGATACACTTCACTGCTTCCCAATGCATCTTTCTTGGATTTTCCATGAATCTACTCACCAATCTAACTGCCCATGCAATGTCAAGCCTAATGCAGACCCTGGCATACATCAAGCTGCCAACTACACTTGCATATAGGACCTTCATCGTACAAACCTTGTCTGTTTCTGAGATCGGAAAACCTTTACTAGAAAGCTGTATGTGCAAAGGCATGGGTGTGCTGATTCCTTTGCCCCTTCCATGCTAAGCCGGGCAAGCACCTTTCGAATATACTCCTTTCGAGTGAGGCTTAAAAATTCTAACTTTCGATCCCTTTGGATTTCCATACCCAAAATTTTCTTTGCTTCTCCAAGGTCCTTCATTTCAAATTTCGCTTTTAGCTTTAGCTTTAAACTATCAATTTCAGCCTTATCCTTGGAAGCAATTAACATATCATAGACATACAAGAGTAGGTACACCCATCTACCATTCTTTAAATGCTTGAAGTATACACAAGCGTCGTTGATGCTATGATCAAAACCAAGTGAAAGCATAAAAGAGTCAAACCTCTTGTATTATTGACTAGGCGGCTGCTTAAGTCCATACAACGACTTTTCAATTTGCAAACCCAATTTTCTTTCCCATCTATAACAAATCCTTCTGGCTGCTTCATGTAGATTGTCTCATCCAAATCTCCATGCAATGAAGCAGTTTTCACGTCCAGTTGCTCCAGCTCCAAGTCATGAGCTACAACAATAACGAGAAAAATACGGATGGATGCATGCCACACTACTAGAGAGAATATCTCATCATACTCCAATCCCTTTCTTTGTGAAAACCCTTTAGCAACTAGTCTAGCCTTTTATCTCCCATCATCCTTTACCTTGAACACCCACTTGCAACCTATGGCCCGGCTTCCTTGAGGAGGTGGTACAAATCCCAAGTCTTGTTCTTTTTCAACGATTCTAACTCCTTTTTCATAACGCACATCCACTTCGAACTATCACATGACTTCAAAGCTTCATCAAGGTCAAGCGACTCCTCAAGAACAACATGTAGGGCATAGTCAAACTGATCACCAAGGCTAAGATTCACAAACTGCCAATCACCGTACCTTTCGGGTGGCCTAATAGTCCTACAACCGATCCGGGTAAGTACTGTTTCTCCTAAACTCCTTTTAGCTCCATCTTGAACGAAACTTTCTCTAGATTCATGCACATCACCCGCACTACTAGAAGGAACCTGTGTACTATCCTATGATGTTTCATCAACTGTGTTTTCCTCAACAACATCAACAATTACTCTTTGCCTGGAACACGAGAACTTTTTTCATCTCCTTAGGCCTATCATAATCTTCTGATGTGGTAGGTAGCTTCTTCTTTGGATTGAACATGGTAGACTCATCAAAGATAACATGTATGGAATGAACTATCTTCCGATCAATAGGGTTTCAAATTCGATACCATTTGATACCATCGGTATATCCCATTAGTATGCCCTTGTATGCTCTAGCCTCCAACTTATCATCACCTATATGGTGAACATACACAGGACAACCAAAAATTCAAAAGTAACCAAGATAACTGCTTTACCTCTCCACTTCTCCTCTAGAATCTTCCCATCTATGGCTAAGCACGGAATTTGGTTTATGATATGCACTGTAGTTGATAATGCCTCATCCCAATAGCCTCTAGACAAGCCCGCCATCAATCTCAAGCAACGAGCCTTCTCCAATAGAGTCCCGTTCATCCTTTCTCCAACCCTATTGGATTGCATATCGCCGGATGTAGTGAAATTTCTATGAATGTCATGCTATCTTCAAAAGTTGAGGAACTCCCTAGAGACAAATTCACTACCATTATCAGATCTCAGTACCTTTAACCTAGAACCAGATTGGTTTTCAACAAGCTCTTTCCAGTCTTTGAATTTCTCAAAACTCTCTGATTTGGCCTTCATCACATTCACCCATATTTTTCGAGAAAAGTCATCAATAAAGAGATAAAATACTTTGCTCCTCGAAGAAAAGGAGCAGTAACCGGTACCCAGACATTTGTATGCATGTACTCAAGTATTCGCCTCGGTCTATGGAGTCCAACTCCAAAAGATACTTTAGTTTGCTTGCCTAACACACAATCCTGGAAAAAGTCCATCTTGTCGAATTTCTCATTTGATCTTCTTTCGTCTCTGAAGCAACTCTAATCTCTTCTCTGAAATATGACCCAACCTGAGATGCCAAAGCTTTGTGGCATCCAAAACACAAGAACTATCTGCTCCAACACACGACTTTTCAAGAACTGTGGTTCCTTTCAACAAATAGAGATTTTAGAACACATCTCCTTTCATAAGAACTAGTGCACCTCTCGAAACCTTCAGACCGTCCTTCTCAATAGTTATCTTGCATTCCAAAGATGTCAATTGTTCTAAAGAAATTAAGGACTTCTGAAGACCTAAAACATATTGAACGCCTGTTAAAGTGTATATCATCCCATCAAATATCCTGATCCTTACTGTACCTTCATCTATTTCTCGACAGCTAGCATCATAGCTCATAAGAATAGTGCTTCCCTCTTGTCCAACGAAAGAACTGAAGTAATCCTTATTAGGCGTCATATGAAAAGACGCCCCCGAGTCCAACACCCAATTGTTTGAGACATCCGACATTGTTGTAGACAACACATCATCAGATACAGACTTCTCCCCCAAAAACGATGAAGATTTATCTTCTTCATTCTTCATTAAATCTGGACAACCTTTTTTCCAATGACCATATTTCTTGCAGATAAAGCACTCCCCATCCTTAGACTTTCCTCTCCTACTATTATCGGGCTTCGTGGACTTGGAACGCCTTCTAGAATGCAAATTCTTCTTATCATCTCTTCCTCTTTTAACAAACAGGCCGTGACTACTACTTCCACCACTACTTCGTTCACTTATCTCCTTCATCCGATCTCTTAAGCTCTCAGATAGAAGGCCTAACGTCACATCTTTCACTGTCTCCAATAATGATAAGGCTGTTAGCGAAACCTATGCATCGCTTCGAAAGAGAACACAAAATGTAACGACCCAGATTTTTTGACATTTGATTTGGAATATTTAAATGGTTTTAATATTGAATTTGAATTATAGATTGATTTTGAATATGAAATTTGGGTTTATTTATAAAATAAATTCAGAATTTAAATGTATTAATTTATTGAATAATTTAACTATTTAACTTAAAAGGTTGAATATTGCTTGAAATAGTGAATCTTGAGTTTTAAGCCTGATAAAAATAATTTAAAGGTTTGTAAAATTCTTATTGATAATAATGAAGATAAAAAAAGTTTTAAAATTGAATTTATAAGTGATATGCTCAATTAAAAAAAATAGTTGTTCAAAAGTGACATTTAAAAATAGCCTTCGGAGGCACAGTTTCGGAATTCGACGAAATAGTTCCATTGGATCCGTAATATTGTATTATTATCGGATTTCAAATTTCGTAGCTTTTGGAGTTATCGCTTAGCCATATGGAATATAAATGCACTGAAATTAATATCGAGAGTTAATATAATAATTGGATCCAAAAGCTATCTTTCCATACGATCGAATTAGGACTTGAAGCCTTTTCCATTACGATCGAAATAGGGGTATAATATTATAATCGCCTAGCGGCATGCCTCGATAGGAGTTGTAAATTTCTAGTTACCCACGAGATGTTTTCAACAATATATATATATATATATATATATATATATATATATTTTCTAGTTACCCACGAGATGTTTTCAACAATATATGTATGTATGTATGTATGTATGTATGTATGTATGTATGTATATTCAAATCAGGGATGCCATTCCCAAATTGAAATGTATACGTTTCCTATACCATCTCCAACACGCCACTCTACCTATCACTCGAGCTGCCATCCTTCTCGTTTAAATCATGAATTCCTTTCCATCCCATTCAGTTCAAATCTCATTTCATCTAAGAAAATTAATAATAACCGCGCTCCTTATTTTTTTTCTTCTTCCAGATTCGAAATCAAATTATCTTAAAATCTTCGTTTCCCTCATTCAAAAGCCTAGCAAAAAAAGAGGAGGGTCTTGTGATCGAATAGAGCGGTCGTTAGCAGCACATGATTTTTTACAACGATGGAGGGTAAAGCACATCATATATGGTTGCTCGCGCAGGAAAGGGTGGCGACATCTGTAAAGGTAGCAGCTAGGGATTAGCGTTCGACCAGGGAACGAGAAAGGAAATCGCGACCATAGATCTCGCGCTCATGTGTATCAGCAGGGGGACATGGGTTGGTCAATTGGTTTGTCGGAGGGTTGTGCTTCCTAGGGAGGGGTCGCAAGGGCTGGGAGATGATCGAAATGGAGAATCGAAGGGGGATGCTAGGGTTTTAGGGGTTGCGACGTGGTGATTCTAGCCAATTTAGATAGGTATTGCAAGCTCAGCGGCGATGGGTAGCAGGAGCGGTGAAAACTATGAAGCTTTCAGAGCTTTGGAGGTGATGGAAGCGTGTTGTGAGCAACGAAGATGGTTACGAGATTATATAAGGAAGGTAATTTGTCTAAAACCAGTTTTAAAAAAATTAAGTTGATCATCAATTAATTATAATCGATATTTATAAAATTTATAATGTGCATACGAAGTCTGAAATCGTGAAAACAAGTCAAACTAGAACGGATCGAAATAAAAATCAAAGGTGAAAATTTCTCACTCGTTTTTGGATTTCCATATTTAAAATTTAAATGTTGAATTTAAAACTATTGGATGCTGGTGGGATTGACAAATTTTAATTATTGGCTAGGTGATTATATAATACATAATATTATATATATGTATATATAGTATTTGGAGTGATATTCCCGCATATTATGGCGGATGAGACCCTATGCACCCATCATAATAACGGATGACACTGTATACCACCAAATCCCCCTCGAAGTGGGATTGGTATCTATTTTATGTTGTACTAACATCTATGGATGCAGGAAAATAGGTTGGAGGGATACAACTGGACTCCTTAAAATTTTTGTTTACTTTACTTATATAGAGACATATGATTTGTGTAGAATAATCTATTATAGACTATTGTAGTGATTGGAATTATTGGATGCTATTATAGCACTGGCCTGAAATTTGATAATTTTAAAAACTATAAATATTTTTTTAAATTTATGGAATTGAAGGGAATTTGATAACAAAATATATATATATATTGGAATCGGAGTTATTTTAAAGAAATTGAATTAGAAAAATAAAATTGATTTCGCTATACTTAACTATTGCGGATAAATAAATGGAAATTTTTAAAGTGAATTATATAAGAAAATTTATGAATGATATTCTGGAAATGTAAAAAGGAGTCAAATCAATATTGCTAATAGATTGGAAGTGTAAAATAAATTTATAAGAAATGAATGTATATAACAAAATTTTATAAATAAGATTTGGTTTATAAACATGGTTGAGGAAAAATAGTAAATTCTATTTTTGAAATGGAAATGGTTAGTGAAGCGAATAAAAATCGATATGTTATGCGATCGAGAGGAATTTATGAATATTGGTCATTAAGATTTTAAAAATATATTTTAAACTTTAAGAAGTGAGTTTGTTTTAAAGGAAAATTTTATTATTTAAAAACTATGGAATTTTAAACCAGTTGAGATTGAAATACTATGGTAAGTAGATTTTCAAATATCAAGTATTTAATTTATTAAATTTTAACTTTTAAATATCAGCTTTGAAATTTATTTTTTTAACTAAAAATAAGTTACTGGTATTTATAAAAGTGTTTTCAATATTTTAAATAATTATTCAAACATTTTTTTAAAACTAAATCATTTTCTTTAAAATGCTTATTATATATATATAGAGTTTGAGGGAATTGAAGATTTTATTTTATAAATTCTCTCAAGATCCGGAAAGGGGGGCTTATAAATAGGATATGATTTTGAGGAGAGCAAATTTATTTGTGACTCCGAAGTTTTTCTAGAATAAGTTACAGAATAATTATCTGAAATGTTAATACTGAAAAGACTTTGGAATATAAGTTTTGTAATATTTCCTAAGTATAAAAATGGAAATTTGGAAATATTCCTAAGTGTTGAGATGTTGGAAATATCCGTTACAGATTTAAGTATAAAAAAATTGTTTTCAAATGTTGGAAGAAATTGATATATCTTTTAAAGATATTTTGAAAGCAAATATTTTGGGAAAATTTGTAAAGAGGCCATATGATTGCTTATGGATGTGTATTGATAGTTAAATAACCGACTATCAAATTTTGGCCAATTTCATTAATCGTTTTGAAGAGAATGGGATCGGATTAAATTATCCGAAAACCACTTCGATCCAGTTTGAACGTAATGAATGAATACCGTGAAGATGATGAAGATGGTGATTCGGTTTGTCCAGACCTAGGACAACTTGAATGGACGAATGTTATTAGAACATCATCATTGGAGGATGTAACGTCCCGCCTTTCCGCACGATTTAAACCGACACACGTGCCAGTTCAAACCATACGGAAGGGCGGATTGTTATGGGGTAAATAAGAAAATAGAGAAGAAATAAAACAAAATAGAATCTCACAGCGGAAGGATAAAATATAATAATAAAATATACAGTTTATATAACTGTTTACAAAACATCTGCTTCTTCTTTATACAATTAAATATCAGAGTTAACACACCAATAATATCAATGCAGCGGAATTAAATGGTGTAGTGGAATAATATAGTAGATACTAGTAATACTACAAATCTTCGTCTTCGTCCTCCGGAGTTAAAACTTCAAATCCTGAAACGCTCGGACTGACCGAGCGAATTGAAAAGACAAAACACTCGAGTCAGAACTAAAAGATCTTATGTAAGTTAAATTAACTGAGATAAATATGAGTGCAGTAACTCAAGAGATGCTCGGGATTTACATCTCCTAAGGATCCGTTAAACTATTTACTATGTAGTATATTGCGCTATTATATAGTGTCTAATTGTAAAATAAACTTACTTTTTAATAGCGTTAAGGGGTTACCCATATAGCCCTTAACACAGAATATATTCCCATAGTCTATACAGTACCGTAATCTCCCCCGTACTGGGCGTCGTCAGAGGGCACTCCATAGGTATGGTACAAAACAAAACTCGTAGTAAAGGCTCGGTATGGTAGGTGACACGGCACAACTAGGCAATGCCAGGGTAGATATACCAATTGCTATCCGGGCTGGTGGAAACGCGTAGCTCAGTTACCGCCCACCTCGAACAAACTCCCCCAAAATCAAAAATAGAAGTGGCCACTGAATTAATCCAAAGTCAAAGTATAATATCGAAGAGGAGCGTCCGATCAGAGGTATGACCTCATTGGCCCGAGAATCACTCCTGTTTTAGCCACCTTATGCCAACTCACGGGAGTCGGGTCCACGTATTTACCTTACAGGAAACGTCGCCACCACCTACTTCATTCTGGAATCTCCACCGCGTACACGATTAGTCAAAGTGGTTTTCGGTATCGACAGAGAGTATGTCCATATCCGATCCCGGTCTCTTTGCCAACTCATCGTTATTATAACACCGCGGTCATTTAAAAATAGTTTATACTTTAAAACCAGAATAAAATTTTCCATTTCAAAACTATGAATACGATATCAATTTAAACCCAAAACAATATGATATCATTTTATCTCAAATATAATTCTTTTCCAAAATCATGCTGGTTTAAAATTTAAAATATCTGGAAACCAAATATTTGAAATATACTTTCAAAACATAATATTTCGGAATTCATACTTTTAAAACCATACTTCTAAAACTTGAATGGTTTGGATATTCAACGGTATATAAAATAAATGGTTTAACTTTAAGGTTACTCTGTAAAGAAAAATAATTTCCATGGCTTCACAAATATATTTCTTTATTTAAAGTCTAAACCAAAATTTAAATATCCCTTCAGGTTACAAAACCACTTCAATTTCTATATATATATATATATATATATATATATATATATATCCATTTGGAGTATTAATATTTCAAAACTAAAGTTGGAATTTATTCTTTCAGCAAATAAAACGTACTATTATTTAGTCTTGAATATTTACATAAAATCCATAAATAAAACTCCAATTTCTAGCAATTAAATATTTTCTTCAATTTAATTTATACTAACATATTCATTTTTAATTATCTTGGAAAAATCCAGTTATAAATATCATATCTTAAAATTTCCAAACTTAAACATTAAACATATGATATAAATTATCAAATCCCATTTCTCAAAATTTTCCATTTTCATTTGCAGATTTATACCCAGCTTGAATTCAAAATTTTAACTTCATAAGTATATATATAGGAAAAATATACTATTTATAAAATATCAAAATTAAAATTTTTATAAACCGTATCCCATCCAAACCATAGAAATCACTTTAAAAATATTTATATATAGACCACGGTGCCTGTATAAAATCTTCTATCCTATGGTCAAGTGATACGGATATTTATCATTTCAATCTGCAATTTAAAAGATAAAAATTTTGCGGTTGTATATCATTTCAAACCACAATCCCGAATGAGATGAAAAATGCATGATAACTTGCAGTTTAATGATATAAATAAAACATCCATTCATCCATCATCATCCATCATCCAAATCACAATCATCATCCAATAACAAAACAATATCAATATATATCCGATAATAAATAACAGGTAATAACTGGCAGTTATATTAAAAATAAATTTAACAACTATTAAACTAACAGTTTATATGCAAATAAATAACTATAACTGTCAATCTATATGCAGTAATAAAATTTAATGAACAGTTATATTAAATAAATGTGATTTAACAGATATGATGAATAAAACATGCCAAACAGTCATAAATAAATTTCTACTCATATCTAAAATAAATTTAACAAACATAAAAACTTTTAGAAGTTGTGAGTGGGTTAAAACACTCACCTTTTGAATTTAAATCGAATTTAAATCCGATTTAAACCCAAAAATTCGACGGTCTCCAAATCAGTCCAAACCAGCGTCAACAGATCCGAAATTAAATTACGATCCTAACAAAAGAAATTTCGCGTGAATCGGAGATCGTATGTAAAAGTTATGTTGATTTGAACGTATGAAACAAAATTTTAAAAAATAAAAAAATAAAACAAACCTACACAAGCTATGCCACGTCAGCAAATCCCTTCTCTCCCTGTACGCGACAATCACGTTCCCACGTTCGGCTAACACTCCCAAACCCTAGAGCCGCCGCCTCCCATTGCAAAATTTTGCCGCCTAACTACTCATCTTCGACCTGATCAGGGGCCATCATCGGCCTGCCCCCTTCATGCCGCCTCTATGGCGAACTCGCTGCCAACTCCGATGCTGTCGCGCGTTCCCAGGCCGAGCTCGAACCGGTGATCTTCAACGACCAATTGTGGCAATTCCGATGCACTTTAACGCGAAATAAACCGTTGGATCGACAAGTCTCGACCCCTCTACGCTCCCATACCATCTGATCGACGCATCGAGGCAAATCCACCGTTGAACCTTGTTGATGAGCATGAACGGCCGGGTCAAAACCCCCAATTTCTGGTCAAACCACCAATCAACTCGAGAAACGGACAATACCAGATGATTACGCTCATCGAGAACTCCAACATATATTTTTCTGGAATTTTTCTAGAGATTTTGAATTTCATTTGAAATTTTTGAACTGAAATAGATCTAGGTTTTGTAACCACTGAGGAAGAGAAAGAGATGAAGAAAATGAACATACAGACAAATGATAGAAGATGGAGGCTAGGGTTTATCACAGCATATATATAGACAAATAGTAGTAGGCTAGGTGGGCACGAATTACAAATGTGCTAAACGGTAGTTGGCCCAAAAAGCCCGTTCTGTCCCCGGAACGAAATTTATTAAACCCATATATTCAAATATGTATTTTAAAATATTCTGAGCGCGATGGAAAAAGTTTCATCTCCAAATTCGATCGTATGAAGAAGTTATGCTGAAAACAAAATTTCCAAATTGATTTTAATTAAATCGATTTCAAGGCATTTCGCGTCCGTACGATCAAACGACAGGTCCGATCGATACGAAACTTGAAACCCTATAACAATTCACCGATACAGATCCGATGAAACTGGTTTCATCGAAATCCGAGTCCATGGCCAAAACGGCTATTTATATTACTTAAATAAATTAAAATAAATTATAAAAATCCAATTTTATATCTAAATTCCAAAACTTATCAAATTTTATTGCTTAAATATTCCTTAATCAATTTAGATGATTTAACAAGTTTAGATGTGAATTAAAAGTTGCTAAGTCTATCAATTTCAGTGTTAATCTTACATTTCATTATATTCAAAATTATAAATTAAATCTCCAAAAATTCTATTAAATTAAATAAATCAATGATTATTCCATCCATAAATTTTAAATAGATGGATTTAATATTGGATTCAAAATCTATTATTTCTATATTCTTAGATTTCATTTAAATCTCTATTAACGAAGTAGTTAGATGTTTAAATCCATTTATTTCAATTTAATAAATCCAATTATTTATAATTACCCACAATACAATGCTTTAAACCTGATTTCAATCCTTCCATTCTCTATGAACCCCTTCTATAATCATAGTTAATATCTATTTTACATTCATTACATTAAATGCTCTCATTCCATTTACTATTGACTATATTTATATTGACTATCATATTTCCATTTACTATATTTTGGTCAATTTCATACGTTATTTGAAATTAAAGTCTCAACTAAACTTATCTATTTGATTTCATTTCTATATTACAGCACTTATTGTTTTACAAATAGACTACATTACAAATCATCCTATTTCCTTCATATCTGGAGACTATTGCCTTAAATTCTCATTAACATACATTAAGGTTCATTAAATTCTAATTGACTCCCATTTTAATTATTACAATAATTACTATCCTTACTTCCAATTTCAAAAATTCAGAAATTACCAATTTTCATTCCAATAATCCCATTTAATAGGCTTTCCATTCTTTATTACATCAATTGTTACTTTAACTTACATTAACCAAATGTTAAATTTAGATTTATTGTAATTGATTGCCAAAAATTTATTTGACACATTAAATAAACAAGCAACCTATATTAATTTCCACCTATTTTCTTTATTTGCATTCATAAGTTCGTTACTTGATTTAACCCTGCTATTAAATAAATTTGACATTTATAGGTTAAATTAACATTGACTTATATTTCATATCATAAATGCATGCTTATTTCATATTATTTAGTTATATTTACCAAACATGTCCACTAATTTACTATTTATATCCTTAATAAATTTATTTCTTGGTTTCATTCTTAATAAGTTTTCACTTCCAACAATATTATAATTATCTACTGGGCATTTGATCTTTATTTCATGAATTCATTAATTAATCCACAAATTGCCTTCGTTTTCTTATATCCAATTTATTACTATTTTAAGTACGTTTATTATCGACAACATTCATTAAAATTACTTATCTACACTTATTGCATTGGTTTATTCAACGGTCACTTTTATTTCATTCTAAATTAGATTAGAAATCATATTAAATTAACTCATTTAATATCATCAAATTTACCAGGTCGTTACAGAGGACAATGAGCATTCTAAGTGAATGTGTACTTTAAAAGGTAATTGTAGCCTTAAGCCTCATCAACTGGGATTGACTAAAATAGGGGAGATGCGGCAAGGCTAATTGGGTTGCACCGAAGTAGGGTAAGGTTACGCTATATAGAGTCCCTATTATTCGGCTGTGTGGCGATTGTTGATCCTAACCGCAGGGTAATCTTATTCGGTCTATCTAGGTTAGGAGTAGGCCGGTTTTGTGTTGTAGGGGACCCTAAAGTGGTCATCGGTACATTGTTCTAGTGATGTACTATGATGGGCGGACCATAAGAGCCCAGTCATTCAATGGAATCCATTCTCTAATAAGCGTCGTATGGTTTTGATTGTGCCTAACTATGCTGAAACATGAGATGCAAGCATTTCAGCTATATTCTATTTACTTTCTATAGACACTATTATAATATCAGATGATCTTGATAAAAATTGTTTTGGTTATCATAAGGTAAAAACCCGCCGTGTTTATTTGTGACGTGGTCTTACGAGATACCACTGTTTTCAAAGAATTTTTAAAAGCTAATAATTCAAATTGAGTGTGTTTTCTCATGCTGGTTTCCAGACTGACTTTGGTGTTATTTTATTATAATGCTCGGGTCGGCTGAGTATTACAGATTCACGTTAGGATGCTATGGAGCTCAGGAGATGAGCTGGAGGATTTCAGACGTATTCTTGTACTTGACTTATATTCCGCTGTGTAAGGACAAGTTATATAACTGTCCAGTTTGAAGCATTGATTGTTGTACTCTGATGATTGTAAGTATATAAACTATTACAGATTCCTTTGTATAAAACCTATTATTATATATTATATTTTGTTCCACTGCGATTGTGAGATTCTGTGTTGTTGTTTCTTCTTCTTCTATCTTTTCTTCTTTACCCTAAAGATTCGTATTTCCGTCCAATTTGAGTTGAGCTAGGGTGAAATATTATTGACTCAAAGGGGTACGGATTTCCGGGCCTTGACAGTTGGTATTAGATTTGAAGGTTAAGCAAGAACCTTGGCTCTAGTAGGGATTAGTCATTAAAGATAGAGTCGGTAGTACTCTAGAATGAGTTTGAGCATAAAAATAGATATGAGCGCGTTTTTGTTAATGAATATAAAACAGTTTTATATTGTGTTAACTTATTGGTTGAGTGGTACATAAATTCTTGTCGAAGTGGGACACCACTAAGTCGATAGGAGTTTTTAAATGCTTGAATATGATAAACTGATACATTATGGTTTTGAAGCAGGTAAATGAAATAATTTTACCCAAATTATATTTTATATAAAGGAAATAATTTTCTAGAAATTATTACAGCATGTTAGAGTGTTTGGATGATAATATTATAATATAAACAAGACTATAAAATCTGGAGTTGGTTATATATAACCAAATGGAAATTGTATAAAGTGTGGATTATACAATTGAATTAAAACTAAGACTTGATTAAAAACCCGAGTTTGAAAAATTATCCCAAAGATTTTGGAAGTGCTTTCCGAAGTATTTGGAAATAAATAATAGTAGTATTATTGTTTTGGAGATATTTTTGAATAGAAAAAGTTTTAAATGGATTTCTGAAAGTGAAAATAGCACTGAACTCACTACGATCGCTGGAAAATAATCCCGGTGATGACTGCAGCATCATCAGTATTCATGTTCGAGTTTCTAAGTGACGGATTGCTACCATGTGGTTTGATATGGAGATTTTGGGAAGAACAAGTTTTGTTTTGGAAATTCCGAAAGGAATTTGTTTTGGATAAAAACCAGGGTTAGTTAAAATTTAAAAAATAATAATTCTGGAATTCTAATTTAAATAACTTAGAGATAATCAGGAAATAGGTTATAAACTTATAATTTGAGATTGATTCTAAACAAGGAAGAAAAATATGAAAATGAATTTTTGGGAACAAAATTTTAACTTAAGAAAGTTAAAATGGATGAAATTTAACTTGAACTAAGTTAAATAAAATTTAAATGAATTTGAATTGTATTGAAATAAAAATTTAATTGAGTTATAGATGATATTGAATGGAATTTAATTTTTACTTGATTAAATTCAAATGAATTGTGTGAAATTAAATTTTTTACTTATAGAGGTTAAATAAATTAAAGGAATGGTATGAGCTTAAATTTAACCAAAGATAAATTAAATAAAAATTGAATTGGGATAAGTAGATTTCGATAGCTTATAAAAATTGAAGTTATGGAATAAAAATGGGCTTGGGCTATGAATAAATGGGTATTCTCTAGTTAAAAATAAAAAAGTGAATATATTCAAGTATAGAATTGATGGAGATGCGAAAAACAAGTTGTGTAGCTTTTAAAAATTTAAAAGTGAAATAGATAAGCCAAAATAAAAAGAGATTGATATATTGGAGAGGAAATAAAAATCCAATCTTGAATTATAAAATAAATTTGGACCCAAGAAGATTGCATGAAGTGATTTTTTTTGAAATAAAAATCAAATATTGAATTATGAAGTGGAAACTAACTAGATAATTAATTAGTCGAATTGAATATGGAAATGGAACTTTATTTGGTGGAGTGAAATTGGATCGTTAGTTAAAAATGGACTTTAAAAAAAATGAAACTTGAGTATAAATAAGATTCGGCTTGGTTTGTAAGTGAAATAAATACAATTGAAATGTTGCCGAATAAAATGGAATTGGATTAAAATAGAAATGGTTTGAGTTATAAATAAATCCAATTAAAGTATAAATAATATGAATATGGTCTTGAATATCATTAAATAAATTTGAGAATAAATTAGAATATGGAATAAAAATTAAAATGGATGAAGTGAATGAATTAATAAAAATTTATTAGTAAATGGAATGGGATTTGATTGAATAAGAAATTAAACTAAATTAAAAAGGAATTTATTTGCAAATGGAAATGAACTTAAGTTTAACTTAAGTAATATTTGAATGAAATCTTAGCTTAAATAATTTGTGAAATGGCCATTACACAAAATAGCATGAGTGGCCTCGAGTTAAAATAAAAATAGATTTGAGGATGGTGAATGTGAAAATGAATGGAATGTGATTGGATTGGTCACAAATGAGTTTGAAATGAAAATAAAGATAAATTGAGTTGGAATCAATTTAAAATAGCTATAAACTTAAATGTTTATTTCATTAAGTAAATATCGCCAAAATTGCATAGAAAAAATTATCGTTGGACATAAACGGAAGTAAATAAAATTCTATGAATTAATAGAAGTAAATGAAATTGATTTTTAATCAAATTGGAATGGATGTGAGTTTGTTTGGTTTAAAAATAAAGTGAATGCATGTAAAGTGGGTTGTAAATCATTCGAATTGAATAAAATAGTATATGTATTGGTTGAAAGCAATTAGATTAGTATCAGAACCTTATTAATTGCTTATAAACATTGTTTAGTATGCATGGCTTGTGGAATCCATGTGCTTAGCTATTTAACATAAGTGAATATTATTAGTTTCATATATTCGGTACTTACGTGTTTAAATTAAGTAAGTATAGGTACAGGGAGGCTATTGAGCTAGCGTTCAGTTGCGTATTGCAAATAAAATAAGCCGCTTGCTTAAAAATGTTAAAATAAGGTACGTTTTCAGATTGAATACTGCAAAATATAAAAATATTGTTATATATTTTGTTTTTCGACCATATGGGTTGATGTATATATATTTATATATCTTGTGATATTACAAAAGGTCTTCCGTACAGAGGAGACTCTGCCAAAAAGATTCAGAATTTTAGGGTATTAGAAAATTTTTGGGAAAATTTTGTTAAACGACGAAGTAATTTCAAATTGAAATTGAAACAAGAGATTTTGGAATTAGAACTGAAACTAATTGTTTAGTTTGGAACTAAGGGATTATAAAGTGAATATCGATTTTTCACTAAGTGGAATTTTGATAAGTTAATGGATTTGGAGTATTCTTTCTACTTTAGCGATTACGGGAACGAAATGATTTTAAGGGGGAAGGAGTGTAATAACCCAGATTTTTCATCGTGTGATTTGGAATATTTAAATATTTTTAACTATTGAATTTAAATTATAGATTGAATTTGAATATGAAATTTGGGTTTATTTATAAAATAAATTCAAATTTTAAATATAGCGATTTATTGAATAATTTAACTATTGAAGTTTAAAAGTTGAATATTGGTTAAAATAGTGAATCTTGAGTTTAAGCCTGATAAAAATAATTTAAAAGTTTGAAAAACTATTATTGATAATAATGAAGAAAATAAAAGTTTTAAAATTGAATTTAAAAGTGAGCTATTCAATTTTTCAAAAATAGTTGTTCAAAAGTGACATTTAGAAATAGCCTTCGGAGGCACAGTCTCGGAATTTGATGAAAATAGTTCCATTAGATCCGTAATATTGTATTATTATCGGATTTCAAATTTTATAGCTTTTGGAGTTATCGTTTAGTCGTACGGGTTATAAACGCGCTGAAATTAATATCGAGATTTAATATAATAATTGGGTCCAAAAGCTATCTTCTACATACGATCGAATTAGGACTCAAAACATTTTCCATTGCGTTCGAAATAGAGGTATAACATTATGAACGTCTAATGGCATGCCTCGATAGGAGTTGTAAATTTCTAGTTACCCAAAACGAGATGTTTTTAATGAAATATATATATTCAACTCAAGGCTGTCATTCCCAAATTGAAACGTATACGTTTCCATATCGTCTCCAACATGCCACCCTACCTATCACTCAAGCCGCCATCCTTCTCGTTTAAATCATGTAATTCCCTTCCATCCCATTCAGTTCAAATCTCGTTTCATCTGGGGAAAAAAATAACCGCGTTGGTCCCTTTTATTGTTCTAGATTCGAAGTCGAATTATCTCAAAATCTTCGTCTCCATCATTCGAAAGCCTAGAAAAAAAGAGGAGGGTCTCGCTATCGAATAGAGCGGTCGTTGGTAGCACATGATTTTTTACCATGATGGAGGGTGAAGTGCAGTCATAAGGTTTCTCGCGTAGGGTAGGGTGGCGACAACTATAGAGGTAGCTGCTAGGGATTACGCTCGACCAAGGAAATGAGAAAGGAACTCGCGACCATGGATCTCGCGCTCCTGTGTATCAGCAAGGGACGTGGGTTGGTTAATGGGTTCGTTAGAGGGTGGTGCTTCGTGGGGAGGGTCGCGAGGGCTGGGAGATGATCGAAATGGCGAATCGAAGGGCGAGGCTGCAGTTTGGCGGTTGCGACGTGGTGATTCCAGTCAATTTAGATAGGGGATTGCAAGCTCGGCAGCGATGGTTGTAGGAGTGGCGATTAATGTGAAGCTTGCAGAGCTATGGAGGTGATGGGAGCATGTCATGGGCAACGAAGATGCTTACGAGATTATATAAGGAAGGTAATTTGGTCTAAAACAGTTTAAAAAAAGTAAGTTGATCATCAATTAATTATAATCGATATTTATAAAATCTATAATGTGCATACGATGTCTGAAATCGAGAAAACAAGTCAAACTGGAACGGACCGAAATAAAAATCAAAGATGAGAATTTCCCACTCATTTTTGGGTTGCCATATTTAAAATTCAAATATTGAATTTAAAATTATTGGATGAGATGGGGTTGATAAATTTTAGTTATTGGCTGGGTGATTATATAATACATAGCAGTAGAGTGTGTGTGTGTATGTGTGTGTGTATATAATATTTGGAGTGATATTCCAGCATATTATAGCGGGACCCTATGCACCCCGCATAATAGTGGATGATCCAATATACCGCGATATGCCCCTCGAAGCAGGAATGGTATCTATTTATGTTGTACTAACATCTATGGATGCAGGGAAACAGGTTGGAGGGATCCAACTGGATTCCTCAAAAATTTTGTTTACTTTTAATATATAGAGATATATGATTTGTGTAGAATAATCTATTATAGATTATTGTAGTGATTGGTATTATTAGATGCTATTGCAGCACTGGCCTGAAATTTGATAATTTTATACTATAAATATATTTTTAAAATTTATGGAATTGAAGGGAATTTGATAACAATATATATATATATATATATATGATAATTTTATACTATAAATATATTTTTAAAATTTATGGAATTGAAGGGAATTTGATAACAATATATATATATATGTATGTATGTATGTATGTATGTATATATATATATATTGGAATTGGAGTTGTTTTAAAGAAATTGAATTAGAAAAATAAAATTGATTTGGCTATACTTAACTATTGCGGATAAATATATGGAGATTTTTAAAGTGAATTATATAAGAAAATTTATGAATGATATTCTGGAAATATACATAGGGGTCAAAATTAATATTGAAAATAGATTAGAAGTGTAAAATAAACCTATAAGAAGTGAATGTATATAACGAAATTTTATAAATAAGATTTGTTTTATAAACAGGGTTGAGTAAAAATAGTAGATTCTATTTTTGAAATGAAAATGATTAGGGAACCGAAGATAAATCGATATGTTGTGAAATCGAGAGGAAGTTATGAATTAAGTTGGTTGTTGAGATTTTGAAATATATTTTAAACTTTAAGAAGTGGGTTTGTTTTACAGGAAAATTTTATTTTTTGAAAACTATGGAATTTTGAACTAGTTGAGATTGAAATACCATGGTAGGTAGATTTTCAAATATCAAGTAATTAATTTATTAAATTTTAAATTTTAAAAATCAGTTTTGAGATATATTTGTTTATCTAAAAATGAGTTACTGGTGTTTATAAAAGTGTTTTTAATATTTTAAATAATTATTCAAACTTGTTTTTTTAAAACTAAATCATTTTCTTTAAAATACTTATTATATATATATATATACACATATACATATATATATGTAGAGTTTGAGGGAATTGAAGTTTTTATTTTATAAATTCTCTAGAGATTCGAAAAGGGGGGCTTATAAAAAGGATACAATTTTGAGGAGAGAAAATTCATTTGTGACTCCGGAATTTTTCGGGAATAAGTTACAGAATAATTATCTGAAACGTTAATATTGAAAAGACTTTGGAAAATAATTTTTGTAATATTTCCTAAGTATAAAAATGGAAGTTTGGAATATTCCTAAGTGTTGAGATGTTGGAAGTATCCGTTATGGATTGAAGTATATAAAAAAATTGTTTTCAAATGTTGGAAGAAATTAATATATCTTTTAAAGATATTTTGAAAGTAAACATTTTGGGAAAATTTCTGATAAGGCCAGATGATTGCTTATGAATATGCATTGATAGTTAAATGACCGACTACCAAATTTTAGCCAATTTCGTTAATCATTTCGAAGAGACCGGGATCAGATTTAATTATCCAAAAACCACTTCGATCCGGTTTGGACATAATAAATGAATACCATAAAGATGATGAAGACAATGATTCGGTTTGTCTAGACCTATGACAACTTGTACGGATGAATGCTATCAGAACATCGTCATTGGAGGACGATGAGCATTCTTAGTGAATGTGTTCTTTAAAAGGTAATCGTAGCCTCAAGCCTCATCAACCGGGAATGACTAAAATATGGGAGATGCGGCAATGCTAAGTGGGTCGCACCTAAGTAGGGTAAGGTTACCCCTATCTAGAGTCTCTTTTATTCGGCTATGTGGCGGTTGTGATCCCAACCGCGGGGTAATCTTATTCGGTCTATCTAGATTAGGGGTAGTTCGGTCTTATGCAACAGGTTATCCCAGAGTGGTCCTGTGATGACCCGGAATTTTGGTAATAGCAATTTGATAATCTTCATTTATAATTATTTAAATTTGACAATATTGGTTTAATAATCTTCTTTTCTAAATATTTGATTTGGCAAAATTTATCTTTTCAAACTTAAGCTATTATACTTTTTAATAAATAAATACTTGGTTTTGAAAATATAGAATTAAATTTAAATAGCTTTGAAATTTTTTCTCTTCATTGCTCTATCGGTTTGTGAATGGCCAAAAAGGCAGCACAAAGATGATGTGGTTAGGCTGTCTTCCAGAAAAGGGCTAACCTTTTACTGTGACGACCTGCCTTCGGTTCACGGAAAGATGCATCATCATTAAGAAAGAAAGGGGTAGAAAAGAGAAAAGATAGAAAGAAAGAACTAAACAATATCAGAATCTCACAATGGAACGAATAAATTATATTACATCACATAGTTATTACATAATAGACAACATCTATCAGAGTCATACGGCTTAATACATCACATTAAACAGTCATAAAGACCTGTCTATACATTACAACAAAAACACAACAGAGCTACTGACACGGCGGAAACACAATATCTATGTACGCTGAAGCCTCCCGCTCCAAATCTCCTCTAGAATTTGTCAAAGCTAACCTGAATCCCTTGACTACTCATAAAAATTTAAGTACCCAAGAGTTTAAGAAAATAGAAAATAAACTCTGGGTCAGACATGAGTCTGGTGTGAGTAAACGGTTTAAGTTGTTTAACTTTAGAAATCATTTGAAAACAAAGGTAACTCGTAAGACTTCCCGATCATAAATACGGATAAGTTTTTTCTTACAATAAAGTAAAGTAGAAAACAGCTGGAATGCTTACATCTCACGATCCAACATAGTTGGGCACAATCAAAATGTACGGCACTTGTTGGAGATTAGATTCCATACAATGGCAGGACTACTAGGGTATCGTCCGTCACAGTACCTGGTCTAGATCATAGTATTGAGGATCCGCCCTGATCCCCTGCAACACAAGGCCGGAATTATCCCTTACTGGATAATCTCAAATAAGATAACCACGCAGTTGGTGCGACCAACCGCCCACTAAGTCTAATAAAAGAGACCTCTAGATAGGGAAAATCTTATCCTACTTGGGTGCTATCACTTAGCCTTGCTGCACCTCCCCTGTTTTAGCCATTCTCGGTTGATGAGGCTTAAGGCTACGATTACCTTTTTAGAACACATATCTTGGAATGCTTACCGTCCTCCAATGACGATGGTCTGAAAGAATTCATCCATACAAGTCGTTATGGGTTTGAACGAAACCGAAGGCACTATCTCGCTACACTCATTTTGGAATCACCCTCAGAGTTAACGACAATAGCCTTTGCACTCTAAATCTTCATCTCGATCGAAGGCACTATCTCTGTTATACTTGTTTTGGAATCACCCTCAGATTTAATGAAAATAGCCCTTACACTTTGAATCTTCATCTTGATCTTCATTTGAGATTTCACGACCTATCGTTTAATTTGGAGCGATGTGGTCTTCGGATATCCAATTTGGAATCCGATCCCGGTTTCATCGAAATCCAAACCGCCATCTTAAAGTCCAAGTTGTTTAAGTTTAAACAATTCAATTTATATTCAGAGTGACATATTCACACAGCAAATCTATCACAGATAGGTAACTCATATTATCACGGTTCAACCAAAGTCATCTCATATCACAAAGCATCACATATCAGAGATATCAAACAATTCAAGGCATTCAATATAACTTAATCACCCATAAGCAAGATTTATTAGTCTCACCATTTTTAATTAATTTGATTTAACCGCCAATAAATTAAATTAATTACTATAATTACTTTTAATCCTTCTTATTAATATTAATTAATTATAAACCAATAATTAATCATCCTTTAATAATCCATCTTAATTAATTAAAAACCATGTATCTTAATTAATTAATGAAATTAATCAATCATTCCTTAATTTTTCACATTAATTAATTAACCTTTAATTCCTTACATTAATTAATGATCCTACGTTAATTAATTATCCCATAATCACTTATATTAATTAATTATTTTTTAAATTAACCACATTCGTTAATTATCCTTAAATTACTTACATTAATCAATCCTTTAATTAATTAATTTAACTAATCAATCCTTAAAAAATTTATTAAGTAATTAATCCTTAATTACTTCCATTAAGTAATTATCCTTTAATTACTTTCATTAAGTAATTATCCTTTTTATTAATTACATTTAGTAATTATCCATTAATTACTTATACGAAGTAATTATGCTTTATTAATTACATTAAGTAATTATACTTAATTAGTTACCTTAAGTAATTATACTTAATCAATTTCATTAAGTGATTATCCTTACTTAATTAAACCAATTAATTATCTTAAATTAATTACATTAATTAATTATCTTAACTAATTAAGTAATTATACTTTAATCACTTTTATTAATATGACCTTAATAAATTAAGATAAACCATTTACCTTAATTAAACTCTTACTTATCATTTATATTTATTTAAATTAGATGCTTGAAAATAATTTATACAAAAACATTTGAGATTTTATTAATTAAAATTTAATACTCTTACCTTAATCACATCTTAATTACATCATTAGTCTCATTATATTTGAAAACACGTGGGAATTTAGTAACAAAATTAATCTAATATATAATTATTTTAAAACAAAACAATTTTAAACATTTAATTCTAACATTTTAAATCTTGAAACTAGTTTAGATCTTGTCTAATAATTTTATGTGGGAACTTTGTAATATTTCTTTTGAAACTTATTTATTTTTAATATACATAAAAAAAACTTGTTCACTTTAGTATACTTTAAAACTTGGCTTAATAAATCATTTGAAAACTTATTCATTTTAACATACCTTAAACTTGTTCATGCTTTATATTTTAAAACCTGGTAATAAAATTTACTTTCACATAACAAACCAAACAACCCAAGCCAAGACAAACAAAAACCCGAGCCACACCCAAGCAACCCACCCTCTCCTTCTTCCTCGATTCAACTCACAAAATACTTCAAATCAATCCCAAGAGAACCCTCTCTTCTTTGATTACCCAACAATATTCAGACACAAACGTGCACGCGTGCACGTGCACCGACGAACCCACCACCTCCGAACATCGCCGCGACAATCCCCAAGTCAACGATCACCTCCTTAATCGTTCCGACCACTCAGTACGACGTACAAGCCTGAGAATCAAAATCAAGAATCTCGATGACAACCTGGAAACCCAAACCATCAACAAAATCAGCTCGCATCGACGATCCCGACCATCAGAACCCATGCCGCATCGTCTAGAGCAGCGTCACCACCCCACACGTCAATTGTAACGACACGCAAATCCGTACCCCTTGAGTCAACACTATTCTACCTAAATCAACTCAAGTTGTACAGAAATACGAACCATTTGGGTTAAAGAAGAAGAGGTAGAAGAAGAAAATAGAAAACAACAACAGAATCTTACCATCGCAGCGGAATAAAATATAATATATAATAACATATCTTTACACAAAACAAATATATCTGTTTATATATTACATCATCAGAGTACATCAATCACAGCTCAACGTCAATATCATACAAATGGATATACAACAACTCAACACAGCGGAATATATATAAACAAGTACGGGAGTACGTATCGTCATCCTGCTCATCTCCTGAGCCCCACCGCATCATATCCTGTATCCTCTAATACTCGATTTGACCCGAGCATTACAGTTAAATAACACCCGAGTCAGTCTGGAATACCAGCGTGAGAAAATACACCCAATTGATTATTAAAGATTCAAAAATCCTTTAAAAACAAAAGCATCTCATAAGACCATGCCACAAATAAACATGTCGGGTTTTTGCCTTACGATAGCTAAAACAATTTTTATAGAAATCCTCTGATATTATAATAGGGTCTATATACAAATACTTATCAAATAGCCGAAATTGTTACATGATCAAATTCCAGCTACTAGCCACAGAGTGGGTTATACAAACAAAACTCGTACAAGGCTCGTAGGGAGAATGGATTTCCAACTAATGACTAGGCACTGGAGTACCACCTGTCACAATACGTGGCCTAGATCACAGTACCGAGGAGTACGCCCGCTCCCCTGCAACACAAGACCGAGACTACCCCTTGCTGGATAATCCCGAGTGAGATCACCCTGCGGTTGGGATCAACAACCGTCCACTAAGCCGAAATAAAAAGGGACATCTAGACAGGGATGACCTAACCCTGCTTGGGTGCTACCCACCTAGCCTTGTTGCATAAATCCCGATCCCGGTCTCTTCGAAACGATCAGCGCATTTGTCCAATATTGATAGTCGGTTATTTAACTATCAATTAACATTCACAAACATCCATCCAAAAATAAATAATTTCCCAAATCATTTATTAACCTCAAAATATCTTCAAAAGATATATTTTCTATTTTCAACCCTTTGAAAACAGTTTCCAAACTAACTTCCTTCTTACAGAATAAACCTCCCAAATATTTACTATCTCCACTGAAATTACCAAGCACAAAATTAGATTTTTAAAATAATTTAAAACACTTTACTTTGAAATATACTTTAAAACATTTAAATTAAACTACTTCAATGATTTGTTAAACATACATACTATATGAATAGTTGAGAATAAGGTTACTTAATAAAATATAAAACTAGTTTTCACTTTTAAAAACAAAATACTAAGTCACTCTTTAAATAATTACTTCTATAATAGATTAAAGGAAATGCATACCTTTAGTAAAGGAAATACATACCTTTAGAATTTAAATATCTAGAAAAAAATAAATTTCCAAAACTCGCTTTTTTAAAACAACTTTAAAACCTTTAATTTATATATAAATATTTATTTTGAAAACGTACTTAGTTATTCAGGGAGAATTCCCAATCTCAATTACTTAAATCAATTCCCAAATTAATTCCCAATTTATTTCATTTAAAATAAATTTCTTCGCTTACGCAGTTCATTTCAAAATTTATTAATTAGGGACTTTTTTATTATTTTTATTATTTTCCATTTGATTTTAAATCTTTTAACTGAAATATAAAAATTTCATATTTTCCCCAATTCTTCTTTATTCTTTCAATAATTTAAATCTTAAATTTTAAATAAATGTTTTGTTCTTTTAACGAATAACACTGAAGTTTAAAATTCATTAACTTTCTGTTTATTCAAAATTCCCCTTTCATATACGAAATTTATTTATTAGAATTTTAAAATCACTTTATTTCTTTTCCAATTGATTCTTAAATTTGTTCAAATTTTCTATAATTATTTTACTTAAAATGCACTCTTTATTCTCTTTTCAAAAATCCAATTCTATATAATTTGATGACTCAGAGCATCGAAATATATTCAAGCAACTATAGCATTCAATATTTCAATATAATTCATAAAAAAATGTCCAAATAATCATAACAGAGAATAATAAAATAGTTTATATATATGTTGAGGAAGCCAGCTGGATCCCTCCAACCTGTTTCCCTGCATCAACAGACGTTAGCACAATATAAAATACCAATTCCAAAATATACCATACTATAGCATATCAATCAATTCAACCACTCAAACAATTATTTAAATTTAATCATTTAAATTTAAATTTAAATTCAGCTGAGTGAGATTAACTCACCTTTAATTCGTTTTGCAATCACTTCAATATTGCCTTGGATTCCCTGATGGTTGACCTTAAATAAACAATTTATAAAATTTATTAATATTCGAAATAATCGAACAATTTATTTCCTTTTTAATAAATTTCATTTATCGAAGATTTAGTTTTAACTAAAAATTTCCCTAAAAGGAAAAAAAAATCTTTTTAGTTGCTAAAATAACTAAAATATGTTAGTTAAACTCGTCAATCACCAAAATTCATTATTTTAAAACGAACTAGTAATATTTAAAAGGTAGAGATGTATATTTATTTTATTTTGAAAGTATACCTATAAAAATAATCTAAATCTATACAGGAAAAAAATCTGATTTTTGTATAACCTTCAACATTTAAAAATACCTATTTTTTCTTTCAAATCTTATATAAACTTTTTTGTTTTACTGTATACCTATATATATCTATCTACATATATATTATTATTAAATATTGCAATATCTAAGCTGTATATAAATATACTTTGCTGCAGTTTATTGTTTTTTTCTCAAATCGGACTAGATATATATATCATTAAAACTAACATAAGTTTTCGAATTTACTATAAACATTTTCCTGCCTATACACACACACACACATATATAAATCTGGTTTCCAATTTTTTTATTATTATTTCCCTCAGACCAAACAAATCAGAAGTTTAAGAAAACAACAAGGATTATACCTCGAAACACTCGAGCCGAAATCCAACGCGTGCCACCTCGAGCTTGAATAAGATGAAATCGCGACTTCGAACCCCCTTCACGGCCATCGAAGTTCGAGTCAGTGCCCTAAATCTCATCTCGACTCCAGTAGCCGCGACCCCAAGGTCGAGTCTTCGAGATTCTCAAACTCTTTCGATTTCGCGACTCAAATTCTCCCTTGAACTCGTGAAGTACGCCATGCTCGAAAGCTAAAACCCGCCATGGATCGCGATTCGACGAGGGAAAGTCACGCGCCCTTTGATTGAATTCTAAACGATTCAAAATCGCCGCCATATTTTCGAGTGACGGACATTTCGTTCCATCCCTCTGAAAATCGAATTCGAACGGCAATAAATCTCTTTCGAATTGAAGTAAGAGGAGGGAGGACGGGATTCGATTTTGTTTTATTTTGTTTTTTTATATTCGAACCAGGCCATCAAAATGAAGGAGCTGCTCTCTCTTATTTTCGAAAAGGCTTCGGCTGAATAAGAAAAGAGAAGGTGATTTGATGTTGAAAAGAGATAGCGTGCAGGAATAATGTACCGTGCTCGCTGAAAGGAAAGAAAGAATGCTGATAAGAAATATATACGGCTGAAGTTGACCAATATTTAAAAATATATATTGTTGAATTTAAATTGTCTCGATAAAAATTTCAACGCGTTTATATATCGTACGCTCACACAACTCCAATCACTACGAAATTTGAAATCCGATAATACAATATTATGGATCCAACGGAACTTGTTTCGTCGAATTCCGAGACTGTGCTTCGGAAGGCTATTTTTAAATATCGATTTGAACAATAAAATTTCAAAACTGAACAAATCAATGTTAAATTCAATTTTAAAACTTTTATTATCTTCAGCATTATCGATATAAGTTGTACAAGCCTTCAAATTATTTTTAATAGGTTTAAAACTCTAGATCAAATATTTTACCCAATCCCAATAATTTAATAATTAATATCCAATAAATACTGATATTTGAAATTCAAGTTAAAAATTAACTGTTAAATATTTAAAATTAATTAAATATTCCAATTTGAAATGCTCAAAAATTTCGGGTCGTCACATTCCTCCCCTCTTAAAAGAATTTCGTCCCCGAAATTACTAATTAGGAAGAATGGTCCAATACTCCTTTACTATTTTTTTCAAAACCAAACAGTTTAATTAACTTGCCATAACATATTCTTTTATTAAAGACCCATTATTATTCTTATTAACTTTCCAAGCTTTTATATAGTTCCCAACTAACTTTACTTATTTAACTATTCAAATTACTATCCAAAACCAAGTTTAAAATTTTTCAAAATTTCTCAATAATTTTCTAACTCCCTAAATTCCCGAAATTTTTTGCCAGCATCTACTTTGTGCGACTAGCTCGGTACAACTACAAAAAGGCCTCTTTGGGCTCCTAAATTCCAAAAGAAAACAAAAGGCCAAGTGGCTCGATCAAAATCCCAAATCAAATTTCATATAGAAATTTAAACACATATCTTTTGTCGAGCAATTCAAATTTATCTTCTAGAATCAAAATCAATTCTCTTTCCTCTTTATAATACCTGCATATCCTGCTTAGCACTAATATCCAATCACAGCATTTCAAAAACATTTTATCGACTTCTTTACAAAATGTCAATATTTATTCATCCCAAATATTAACTCAGAATATATTTGTAGTATTCAATTTTCAATTAAGAATTTATCATTGCTTACTTAAGTTAGTATAAGCATTTTTTGTGTTTCTTATATTTATTTTCATCTTACCACTTTAGTTTATATCTATTTCTATTCAAATTGATTCTTCCATTTCCATATGAATTCAATTTATCTTTAACTCTGAATTTTGAATTTTATTTTTCATTTATACTGATTCATGTCATTATTTTAAATTAGTTTCATTTACTAATTTATTTCAATTTCCAGTTTAAAGCCGTTATATTGTTAACAATTTTTTTTTCTAACTCCCAAAAATTTTGGTAGAGTCTCCTTTGTACGGAGGAGCTTTTGCAATTTGAAAAAAGTTATAAATATATATACATCGACCCACATGGTCGGAAAAACCAAAAACAGTTCATATTTCCTATTTTTATTGCGTAGGCGTACCTTATTTAGCATTTTTAAGCAAGCAGCTTATTTATTTAGCAGTTAGCGCAATCAAATCCAGCCACACGGCTTCCAAGTACCTGTACTTACTCAATTTAAACATGTAAGTGCCATATATATGAAGTTTATCAATATTTCACTTATTTGCAATAGTTAAACACATGAATTCTAAAAGAAATGCACATCAAACACTTTTCGTAAGCAATTTATATAGTTTTCATACCAATTCAACTGTTTCAATTAATTTATAAACCATTTTCATTTAATTTGAATTGTTTTCAAGCCATTCGTATACAACTTCATCAATTTGAATGGTTTAAAACTCAATCTCTTACATTTAATTTATTTTTAAGCAACCCGAACTCATATTTAATTCAGTTGCTCTCAAAATCAATTTATTTTACTCCTATCAATTCATATAATTTTAATTACTTCTATTTACATCAAATGACAATTTATTCTATGCAATTTGACGAGATCTACGTGAATAAATTAGTACTTATGTTTTATAACCAATTTAAATGGATTTCAACTCAATTTATACTTAATTCTATTCCATTTTTAAATTTATTCACAATTCATATATTCTCATTTTCATTGCATTTTAAATTTGAATACATTCACTTGCATTTCATTTTATTAACCAAACTAGTTTCATTATTCAAAACCATAAACAACTTAGGTTCATCTTTATTACCAATTAAATTTCCTTTTTATTTTAATTCATTCACGACCATTTATTTTGCTCGGCACATTCCATTTCAATTTTATCACAACCCATTCATTTGCGTTTCATTTATAACCATTCTATTAAACTTGAAAACATTCAATTGTTCATATTGTCTCCAAATTATTTCAATTCTTTAACATTTTAAATGGTTTACAATTATTTATTTAAGAATTTCATTCCATTAAATATTATCGATAACCCACCGAATTTTATTTCTATTAAAATTTATTTTCACTTGATTTAAATCCAACCTAATATCATTAAACACATTTTAAGTTGTTCAATTCAACTCTCTTCCATCTATTTAACTTAAGTTAATTTACTCAATTTATACAAATTTTATACATAAGTTCATTTTCATTTTACAAGTAAATTTTTCCTTCTATATTTTTTTTCAACTTAATTCCATCTCAATCTATTCTCATTTTAAATCTATAATTTCATTTGGTTAGTTATTATAAAATTTAAAAAATTTCCAGATTCAATTCCTTCAATTGATTACATGGCCATTTCCAATTTATTTCCACTTATTTGGATTTTATTCGCAATACAAACCATTACTATTTTAATCCAATTTCAATTTCCTTTATTTGACACATTTCCAATTATATTTAATTTGTTAACACTTCAAGTCGAATTTTAATTAATAACTCAAGTTCTGATTCTACCATTCTCTTTTAATTTACCATCCAATTTATTAACTCACAATTCAATTACATTTACTTCACTAACGATCCAGGTCGAATTTGATTTATAACTTGAGTTTTATTTTCAAACTTCATTATTAACTCACAATTCAACTTTATTTAACTACAATAGGTTCCATTTACACATTTCATTAACTAATTTATTGACAAATTGGTTCTCCCTATTTATAGTTCAATACTTAATTTTTAATTTCAAATATCACTGCATTTAATTTTCTTAAGTTCAAATTTATTTTATAATTCAAGTTTGGATTTTCATTTTATTCTTCAATTCATAAAACAATATTTATTTTGGGTTTCATTTCCACTTTTAAATTTTATAAGTCACAACTTATTATTTACACAATCCCATTCATTCTAGGCTTGAATATATTCTTTTTTTTAACTCAAGCCTTACGCTGATTTATAACCCAAGCATATTTTATTCTATGGATTTTTAATTATTTTATAAGTTATTCCAATTCATTCCATTCAATAACTCAATTGAATTTTTATTCCAATTCAATTTTATTTTAACTCAGATTTATTTAACTCAATTCGATTTCAACTTAATCCGAATACAATCGGATATTATTTTCAGCCTATTCAATTAATTTCAATCCAGTTAAATTTTTATCTCCCAATCCAAGTTAATTTCATTTTTAACTTTTCACTTTAAATTTAAATTCCAACATTCAAGCTTATATTTCCTCCTGATTTAAAACAAACCATCTCAATTTATAAGCTTACAACTATCTCATCAGGATTTTTAAACACCCGACTTGTGGTTTCAAATCATTTTGAAATCTCCAACATCTCAAATCACATTTCTCAAAAATTTAAACCAATCCGGGTTTTATCCCCATCAAATTTCCTTAGAAATTTTCAAAAACAACTAGCTTTTCCGAACAAATCAATTTGGCAGCAATCCGTCACTTAGAAATTCGAAAATGAATACTGATGATGCGGCTATCATCATCGGAATTATTTCCCAATAATCCAAGTGATTTCAATGCTATATCACTTTCAATATCCATTTAAAACAAATTTCCTTTCAGAAATACCTCCAAAACAATAATGCTATTATTTATCTTCAAAATACTTCGACAAACACTTCCAAAATCTTCGGGATTTTAGATTTTCAAATCCTGCTTAAACCAAATTTAACTATAATCCATTTGCATAGTTTATGCTTATACAAATTCTCATTTGATTATATTTCAATTTATAAATTACATTTATAATACATATTTATAAATTTCATTTTTTATAATGAATTTATTCCTGTAAACTTTGGTTTTATTTCAATTTCTAGTTAAATTTTTACACAACGATGATAATAATTTAATATTATTCTTCCTAACATCCAATCAACCATATATTAGCTAAAATAGTTTACAAAAACTTTTCTTTATATCAAAATATATTTTTGGGTAAAATTATTTCATTTACCCACATTTAAAAACAATACCATGTCAAACTATTGTATTCAAGTGTTTAGAAACCCCTTCGATACAGTTGTCCAGGCTATGCCGATGAAGGTTCATATTCCACTCAATAAACCAATCAACACAATATTAAAACAATTTATATTCACTAACAAATACGCACTCATATCTATTAATACGCTCAAACTCATTCTAGAGTACCGCGAACTCTATTTTAAATAAGTAATTCCCACCAGAGCCAAGGTTATCACCAACCTCGCTCTGATACCAAGTGTAACGACCCGCAAATTCGTACCCCTTGAGTCAACACTATTCTACCTAAATCAACTCAAGTTGCACAGAAATACGAACCATTTGGGTTAAAGAAGAAGAGGTAGAAGAAGAAAATAGAAAACAACAACAGAATCTTACCATCGTAGCAGAATAAAATATAATATATAATAACGGATCTTTACACAAAACAAATATATTTGTTTATATATTACATCATCAGAGTACATCAATCACAGCTCAACATCAATATCATACAAATGGATACACAATAACTCAACACAGCGGAATATATATAAACAAGTACGGGAGTACGTATCGTCATCCTGCTCGTCTCCTGAGCTCCACCGCATCATATCCTGTATCCTGTAATACTCGGTCTGACCCGAGCATTACAATTAAATAACACCCGAGTCAGTCTGGAATACCAGCGTGAGAAAATCACACCCAATTGATTATTAAAGTTTCAAAAATCCTTTAAAAACAAAAGCATTCATAAGACCACGCCACAAATAAACATGTCGGGTTTTTACCTTACGATAGCTAAAACAATTTTGATAGAAATCCTCTGATATTATAATAGGGTCTATATACAAATACTTATAAAATAGCCGAAATTGTTACATGATTAAATTCCAGCTACTAGCCACAGAGTGGGTAATACAAACAAAACTCGTACAAGGCTCGTAGGGAGAATGGATTTCCAATTAATGACTAGGCACTGGAGTACCACCTGTCACAGTATGTGGCATAGATCATAGTACCGAGGAGTACGCTCGCTCCCCTGCAACACAAGACCGGGACTACCCCTTACTGGATAATCCCGAATGAGATAACCCTGCGGTTGGGATCAACAACCGTCCACTAAGCCGAAATAAAAAGGGACATCTAGACAGGATGACCTAACCCTGCTTGGGTGCTACCCACCTAGCCTTGTTGCATAAATCCCGATCCTGGTCTCTTCGAAACGATTAGCGCATTTGTCCAATATTGATAGTCGGTTATTTAACTATCAATTAACATTCACAAACATCCATCTAAAAATAAATAATTTCCCAAATTATTTGTTAACCTCAAAATATCTTTAAAAGATATATTTTCTATTTTCAACCCTTTGAAAACAGTTTCCAAACTAACTTCCTTTTTACAGAATACACCTCCCAAATATTTACTATCTCCACTGAAATTACCAAGCACAAAACTAGATTTTTAAAATAATTTAAAACACTTTACTTTGAAATATACTTTAAAACATTTAAATTAAACTACTTCAATGATTTGTTAAAAATACATACTATATGAATAGTTGAGAATAAGGTTACTTAATAAAATATAAAACTAGATTTTTCACTTTTAAAAACAAAATACTAAGTCACTCTTTAAATAATAGATTAAAGGAAATGCATACCTTTAGTAAAGGAAATACATACCTTTAGAATTTAAATATCTAGAAAAATAAATTTCCAAAACTCGCTTTTTTAAAACAACTTTAAAACCTTTAATTTATATTTAAAAATTTATTTTGAAAACGTACTTGGTTATTCAGGGAGAATTTCCAATCTCAATTACTTAAATCAATTTCCCAAATTGATTCCCAATTTATTTCCTTTAAAATAAATTTCTTCGCTTACGCAGTTCATTTCAAAATTTATTAATTAGGGACTTTTTTTATTATTGTTATTATTTTCCATTTGATTTTAAATCTTTTAACTGAAATATACAAATTTCATATTTTTCCCAATTCTTCTTTATTCTTTCAATAATTTAAATCTTAAATTTTAAATAAATGTTTTGTTCTTTTAACGAATAACACTGAAGTTTAAAATTCATTAACTTTTTGTTTATTCAAAATTCCCCTTTCATATACGAAATTTATTTATTAGAATTTTAAAATCACTTTATTTCTTTTCCAATTGATTCTTAAATTTATTCAAATTTTCTATAATTATTTTACTTAAAAATGCACTCTTTATTCTCTTTTCAAAAATCCAATTCTATATAATTTGATGACTCAGAGCACCGAAATATATTCAAGAAACTATAGCATTCAATATTTCAATATAATTCATAACAAAATGTCCAAATAATCATAACAGAGAATAATAAAATAGTTTATATATATGTTGAGGAAGCTAGCTGGATCCCTCCAACCTGTTTCCCTGCATCCACAGACGTTAGCACAACATAAAATACCAATTCCAAAATATATCATACTATAGCATATCAATCAATTCAACCACTCAAACAATTATTTAAATTTAATCATTTAAATTTAAATTTAAATTCAGCTGAGTGAGATTAACTCACCTTTAATTCGTTTTGCAATCACTTCAATATTGCCTTGGATTCCCTGATGGTTGACCTTAAATAAACAATTTATAAAATTTATTAATATTCGAAATAATCGAACAATTTATTTCCTTTTTAATAAATTTCATTTACAGATGATTTAGTTTTAACTAAAAATTTCCCTAAAAGAAAAAAAAAATCTTTTTAGTTGCTAAAATAACTAAAATATTTTAGTTAAACTCGTCAATCACCAAAATTCATTATTTTAAAATGAACTAGTAATATTTAAAAGGTAGAGATGTATATTTATTTTATTTTGAAATTATACCTATAAAAATAATCTAAATCTATACAGGAAAAAATCTGATTTTTGTATAACCTTCAACATTTAAAAATACCTATTTTTTCTTCCAAATCTATATAAACTTTTCTGTTTTACTGTATACCCATATATATCTATCTACATATATATTATTATTAAATATTGCAATATATAAGCTGTATATAAATATACTTTGTTGTAGTTCATTGTTTTTTTTTTCAAATCTGACTAAATATATATATATATAATTAAAACTAACATAAGTTTTCGAATTTACTATAAACATTTTCCTACCTATACACACACATATATATAAATCTGGTTTCCAATTTCTTTTTTTTTATTTCCCTCAGACCAAACAAATCAGAAGTTTAAGAAAACAACAAGGATTATACCACGAAATACTCGAGCCGAAATCCAACGCGTGCCGCCTCGAGCTTGAATCTGATGAAATCGCGACTTCGAACCCCCTTCACGGCCATCGAAGTTCGAGTTAGTGCCCTTAATCTCATCTCGGCTCCAGTAACCACGACCCCAAGCTCGAGTCTTCGAGATTCCCAAACTCTTTCGATTTCGCGACTCAAATTCTCCCTTGAACTCGCGAAGTATGCCATGCTCGAGAGCTAAAACCCACCGTGGATCTCGATTCGATGAGGGAAAGTCGCGCGCCCTTTGATTGAATTCTAAACGATTCGAAATTGCTGCCATATTTTCGAGTGACGGACATTTCGTTTTATCCCTCTGAAAATCGAATTCGAACGGCAATAAATCTCTTTCGAACTGAAGTGAGAGGAGGGAGGATGGGATTCGATTTTATTTTATTTTGTTTTTTTATATTCGAACCAGGCCATCAAAATGAAGGAGCTGCACTCTCTTATTTTCGAAAAGGCTTCAGCTGAATAAGAAAAGGGTGATTTGATGTTGAAAAGAGATAGCGTGCAGGAATAATGTACCGTGCTCGCTGAAAGGAAAGAAAGAATGCTGATAAGAAATATATACGGCTGAAGTTGACCAATATTTGAATATATATATTGCTGAATTTAAATTGTCTCGATAAAAATTTCAACGCGTTTATATATCGTATGCTCACACAACTCCAATCACTATGAAATTTCAAATTCGATAATAATACAATATTACGGATCCAATGGATCTTGTTTCATCGAATTCCGAGACTGTGCTTCGGACGGCTATTTTTAAATAACAATTTAAACAATAAAATTTCAAAACTGAACAAATCAATGTTAAATTCAATTTAAAACTTTTATTATCTTCAGCATTATCGATATAAGTTTTACAAGCCTTCAAATTATTTTTAATAGGCTTAAAACTCTAGATCAAATACTTTAACCAATCCCAATAATTCAATAATTAATTATCCAATAAATACTGATATTTGAAATTCAAGTTAAAAATTAACTGTTAAATATTTAAAATCAATTAAATATTCCAATTTCAAATGCTCAAAAATTCCGGGTCGTCACATCAATCCCCCCCACAGGCGATTAATTCCGATCCACCCTTGTCGACGCACGAATCTTGAAAACACCCTCGACCAAAACCAGCTGTTAAACCATAAATCGACGACGCCTGGCCATCACGGCCACCTTAAAATTCTTCCACTATTTTCCTGATGATCTCCAACCTTCATGTTACCTCCAACTTTGATCACGATGACTATCACCTCGCCGATCGTCGGGAATTGACGATAATACATTTCCCGTTCAACTCACGAGTTTTCACTGACCACACTCTTAAAAATCTCAAAACCTATATCAAAATTCATGATTCACTAATACGAATCTGATTATGTGATCAAATCATGAAATTAAAATGATCGATTTTTCTAATTTTCAAAGGTTTCACTGTGATATATCATTTTAGAAATAAATACTCAACACATACTCTTGAAACCATTTAAAAAAAATGATGTTACCTTGTTTCAAACATTTTATCTTCATAAATCATAGTCTAAAATTGTTTCGTTTGGAAGATTGTGAATTTTTTTTGTTATTTTTGAGGCTGTATACACAACAGAGACTAGTTTATATACACACAGACATGCACACAAATAAACAGAGCAGTTCAAACTATATTGCAGATAAAAACAACCATGAAAACCATATTACAACATTTCTATACAGATTTATCACATGCATCAAATAATAAAAGATTTTTAGCTTTGAAAAGTTTTGTTTACTCACTTGAAAATTTGAAAACAGAGGACAGGTTCTAATTCTTGTTTCTGGAACTGATGCTCGATTGAATGACTTGAATTGAAACTAGTCTTTGAATTGTAGCTTGCTGTTTGGTTTGAATTTATGTTGAGTTGAATTACTTGCTTGATCTTCTACTTTAGCTTAGGTTAAAACTTGGAAAACTGTTGCTTGATTTATTTTATTCTTAGTTCTTTTTTTTAGTTTGGAAGATGAAAAGAAGAAAGAATTAAGGAAATAGAAATGAATGTCAGAAGTCTAGCCTGGTTTCTTCTAAAACACTTATTATATACAAATTTAATTTTAAAAGAAAATTGTTTGCCACTTGTTAATTGCAAGATACTAAGCTTAGACATGTATTTTGCATGTTATTATTGTCTTACACATGTTTAAACTCTTTTATTATTTTACAAATGTCAAAAACCATGTTTAAATAATTTATTATGTTTTCATATAAATTTATGTATTATGTTTTTAAATGTTTATAAATATACAAATTACATTTATTCATATTAAATTTAAAAAGAAAGAATATTAAACCTCTTTATAAAATTCTATTTCAAACTTAAGCTATTATACTTTTTAATAAATAAATACTTGGTTTTGAAAGTATAGAATTAACTTTAAATAGCTTTGAAAAACTATTATATTGAATTTAAAACATAACTTCCAAATCACAATATATATACATCTATACATTATCATTTGAAACATATTTTTTTATTAGTTTGAAAAGATAAATTTTACCAAATTAAATATTTAGAAAAGAAGATTATAAATCAATATTGTCAAATTTTAATAATTATAAAGGAAGATTATCAAATTGCTATTGCCAAAATTCTGGGTCATCACATTCCTCCCCCTCAAAAGAATTTCGTTCCCGAAATTTAAAAGCAAAGATAATTTAATAATCCAACAAAGATTTTTGTTTAATCAACAAAGCATACATATCAGCCATATGCTAACAACCAAAGCATCCAATTCATTCAAACAAAAAATCTAACTATCCTGACATAATTCAGGATAGGCCTTCCTAATACTATCTAGAGTTTCCCAGGTACAACCTCTGGGATCCTCGCTCCACTGAATTTTAACTAGCTTCACCACTCTGCTTCTGAACTTCTTCTCATCTTGATCTACAATTTGAACAGGATGACTGACCATAGTCAAGTCCGGCTCAGCTTCCAAATTCTCCTGAACTATCGGTCTACTACCAGTGATGGATCATGCACGTACTTCCTCAGATGAGATACGTGAAATACACTGTGAATCCCAGCCATCCGAACTGTTAATTAATCCTGTAGGCCAAAGTACCCATCCTTTCGAGAACATGGAAATGTCCAATATACCTCGGAGCTAACTTTCCAGTCTTACCAAATCTAATTACTCCTTAATTGGGGAAACCTTAAACAAAACAAAGTCTCCAATTTCGAATTCCAAATTCCTCCGTCTCTTATTCACATAACTCTTCCGACGATCCTGGGTTGCCTTCATCCTTTCTTAATCAAGTCAACCTTCGCAGATGCCTCTCAAACAAATTTGGACCAAGAATAAGACAATCTTCGGATTCTACCCAACAAAATGGTCCTTCCAAGATCCACCGAAATTTAGAACACAAGCTCTATTCCACAAGCATCAGTAGACTTTGAACTAACTTCTCCAATCCGAAATAACCATAACAGGTGCACTTGCCAATCACGCCTTCAGATCCTGAAAAGCTTCTTCACACTTAGGGGTCCATTTGAACTTCGCTCCTTTCCTAGAACAACTGCTACCTTGACTGGACCCACAGATAAACCTTCTCCAGATACGATATGTCCCCAAAAAAACTTACTTCCGACTTCCAGAAATGACAATTCGAAAACTTAACTTTCAGGACATGTCTCTTCAAAGTTTCCAATACTATCTCCAAAATGACGCTTCCGCTACGCAACTCTGATTGCAATCAAGGGTATTGTCTTCTGCTACCCTTAGCCAGTGAAAACTCGAAATTAAATCCAACTGAGAAAATACAGAAACACCAACTAGAAAAAACTAGGGTTGATCAATCCTTTCTCCAAGAAATCCTGAGTCTGCTTCACCGGTTCTTCTCTCTCTAGGAGCCATCCTTCTACTAGGTTGAACCACCGGTATCGCTTCTAGAACCAAGTCGATACGAAACTCAATCTCCTGATGCGGAGGCAAATTTAGACTTCAACGAAGACATCTGAAAAATCTCTGACCACTTTGATAGTTTCAAAGATAATGTTCTTTCTTCACAAATCAGAACAACCAATGCCTGTCAAACCAATCCATCCCCAAAATAAGGTCAAATCCTTCAAGAACACTTTTTCCTATCAGAAGAAGTTGATGGTCCACCTTTAATAGCAAACAGTTTGATCTGCTGAGCTTTTTGAAGAAGTGGGCAAGCTTTCCCCATATGCCCGGGCTGCTAACAGTTGAAACACAAAGGCCTTTGAACCACCGGAGAAATGGTTCCACTCTGCTGCTTCTGAACTCCACCTCTAGGACACTGCTTAGCCAGATGACCTTTCTGCTGGCACACAAAACACTTCCGAGCTGCATTGTTGCCTCCCGGTTTCCCTTTACTCTACTTCTTCCAATTTGAATTGAATTTTTTTTGTTCACACTGGAAGAATTCTCACTTGGTGTTGCCGCATATGCCAAGGGTTCCTTATCCATAAGCTCCTCGTACCACAAAGCCATAATAACCAATTCCACAAATGAGCCTTTGAGATGGGCAGTCATCTTCTCATGAAACTCGAGCCTCAAACTAAGCACAAACATCTCGTTCTTCTTAAGCGGTGTCGATAAGACCAGGTCCGTAGCAAGACAACTCGTTGAACTTAGTCTCATCTCCGATACAGAAAAACTTCCTTACTTGAGATGAAAAAAATTCCTATACACCTGAGTCTTCCCTGCGGTAGGTAAAAACTGCTCTTCAAATAATTCCTTAAACTTGCTCCAAGAGAAAACATCTTGTCCCACCACACAGCTGCTCCTTTCTGAAGTTGCCAAGATGCCATCACTCGCTTCTGTACATCCGACAAATCCAAACTCTTGAAAATCTGTCACACGAGCGCAACCAAGTTTGCACCTCAAAGATAGACTTCGTACCTTGGAAAGGGTTTCCTCCAAGATTGGTGAAATCCTTACACAATGATGCAAAGCTTACTCAAGGCGGTATTGGGTTTACAGCCTCGGCAGATACTCTTCCACCCTCACCATTCGGGCCTTTTCCATTTGTGGTAGTCGTGCTACACACACCACTACCCTTCTACCTCTAGAACTCATGTTGTCAATCCAGATTGCCAATAATCAGGTAGGCAAATATACATACATACATACATACATACATACATACATACATACATACATACATATATATATACAAGTACGATCTCTCAAGATAGATATCACTCCAAGTCAAGGTATTATCTCAACCTAGAGCTCTGATACCAACTGTGATGACCCACCTTTCATTCCACAAAAAAACGCATCATCATTAATAAAGAAAGGGGTAGAAAAGAGAAAAGAAAGAAAGAAAGAACTAAACAATATCAGCATCTCACAGCGGAACGTATAAATTATATTACATCATATAGTTATTACATAATAGACAACATCTATCAGAGTCATACAGCTTGATACATCACATTAAACAGTCATGAATACATGTCTATACATTACAACCAAAACACAACAGAGCTACTGACACAGCGGAAATATAATATCTATATACGCTTAAGCCTCCTGCTCCAAATCTCCTCCAGAATTCGTTAAAGCTAACTTGAATCCCTTGGCTACTCATAAAAATTTGAGTATCCAAGAGTTTAAGAAAACAGAAAATAAACTCTGGGTCAGACATGGGTCTGGTGTGAGCAAACAGTTTAAGTTGTTTAACTTTGGAAATCATTTGAAAATAAAGGTATCTCATAAGACTTCCCGCTCATAAATACGGATATGTATTTATCTTACGATAACCAAAACATTTGATAGGAAATCCAGTGATATTATAACAGTGTCTAGGGTTTTCAAGTAAAGTAGAAAATAGCTGGAATGCTTACATCTCACGTTCCAACTTAGCTAGTCACAATCAAAACGTACGGCGTTTATGGAAGATTGGATTCCATACAATGGCAGGGCTACTGGGGTACCGCCTGTCATAGTACCTGGTCTAGATCAGAGTACCGAGGATCCACCCTGATCCTCTGCAACACAAGACCGGAACCATCCCTTACTGGATAATCCCGAATAAGACAACCCGCAGTTGGCGCGACCAACAACCCACTAAGCCGAATAAAAAGACCTCTAGACAGGGGAAATCTTATCCTACTTGGGTGCTACCCACTTAGCCTTGCTGCACCTTCCCTGTTTTAGCCATTCCCGGTTGATGAGGCTTTAGGCTACGATTACCTTTTTAGAACACATATCTTGGAATGCTCACCGTCTTCCGATGACGATGGTCTGAAAGCATTCATCCATACAAGTCCCTTCCGGGTTCGAATGAAACCGAAGGCACTATCTCGCTACACTCATTTTGGAATCACCCTAAGAGTTAACGACAATAGCCCTTGCACTATAAATCTTCATCTCGATCGAAGGCACTATCTCCGTTTTACTCATTTTGGAATCACGCTCAGAGTTAACGAAAATAGCCCTTGCACTTTGAATCTTCATCTTGATCTTAACTTGAGATTTCACAACCTACCGTTTAATTTGGATCAATGTGGTTTTCGTATATCCAATTTAGAATCCATTCCCGGTCTCATCGAAATCCAAAATGCAGCCTTAAAGTCCAAGCTGTTTAAGTTTAAACAATTCAATTTATATTCGAGTAACATATTCACACAGCAAATCTATCATAGATAGGCAACTCATATTATCACAGTTCAACAAAGCCATCTCATATCACAAAGTATCACATATCAGAGATATCAAACAATTCAGGGCATTCAATATAACTTAATCACCCATAAGCAAGATTTATTAGTCTCACCATTTTTAATTAATTTAATTTAACCTCCAATAAATTAATTAATTACTATAATTACTTTTAATCCTTCTTACTTAATATTAATTAATTATAAACCATTAATTAATCATCCTTTAATAATCCATCCTAATTAATTAAAAACCATGTATCTTAATTAATTAATGAATTTAATTAATCATTCCTTGATTTTTCACATTAATTAATTAACCTTTAATTCCTTACATTAATTAATGATCCTGCATTATTTAATTATCCCCTAATCACTTACATTAATTAATTATCTTTTAAATTAATCACATTCGTTACTTATCCTTAAATTACTTACATTAATTAACCCTTTAATTAATCACTTTAATTAATTAATCCTTTAATTAATTTACCTTAAGTAATTAATCCTTAATTGCTTCCATTAAGTAATTATCCTTTAATTACTTTCATTAAGTAATTATCCTTTTTATTAATTACATTCAGTAATTATCCATTAATTACTTACACTAAGTAATTATACTTTATTAATTACATTAAGTAATTATACTTAATTAGTTACATGAAGTAACTATACTTAATCAATTTCATTAAGTGATTATCCTTAATTAATTAAACCAATTAGTTATCTTAAATTAATTACATTAATTAATTATCTTAAGTAGTTAAGTAATTATACTTTAATCACTTTTATTAATAATACCTTAATAAATTAAGATAAACCATTTACCTTAATTAAACTCTTACTTATCATATATATTTATTTAAATTAGATGCTTGAAAACAATTTATACAAAAACATTTTAGAATATTTTTATTAATCAAAATTTAATACTCTTACCTTAATCATATCTTAATTACATCATTAATCTCAGTATATTTGAAAACATTTAGGAATTTAATTACAAAATTAATCTAATAAATAATTATTTTAAAACAAAACAATTTTAAGCATTTAATTCTAACATTTAAATCCTTGAAACTTATTTAATAATTTTGCTTGAGAACTTGGTAACATTTCTTTTGAAACTTATTTATGTTTAATATATTTAAAAAAAAAAACTTGTTCACTTTAGTATACTTTAAAACTTGGCTTAATAAATCGTTTGAAAACTTATTCATTTCAATATGCCTTAAACTTATTCATGCTTTATATTTTAAAACCTGGTAATAAAATTTAATTTCACATTTTAAATCCAATAACAAACAAAACAACTCGAGCCAAGACAAACAAAAACCCGAGCCACCCCCGAGCAACTCACCCTCTCCTTCTTCCTTGAGTCAACTCACAAAATACTTCGAGTCAATCCTGAGAGAATCCTCTCTTCTCTGATCACCCAATAATACCTAGATACAAACGTGCATGCGGTGCACGTGCACCGACGAATCCACCACCTTCGACCATCGCCGCGACAATCCCCAAGTCGACGATCACCTCCTTAATCGTTCCGACCACCCAACGCAACGTACAAGCCTGAGAATCAAAATCGACCATCTCGATCACTACCAAGAAAGCCAAACCATCAACAAAACCAGCTCGCATCATCGATCCCGACCACCGGAACCCATGCCGCCTCGTCCAGAACAGCGTCACCACCCCACGTGTCAATCCCCCCATATGCGATCGATTTTGATCCACCTTCATCGACGCACGAATCTTGACAACACCCTCGACCAAAACCAGCTGTTAAACCCTAAATCGACGATGCCTGGCCACCACGGCCACCTTAAAATTCTTCCACTATTTTCCCGATGATCTCCAACCTTCAAGCTACCTCCAGCTTTAATCACAACGACTATCACCTCGCCAATCGTCGGGAATCGACGATAATACATTTCCCGTTCAACTCACGAGTTTTCGCTGACCACACTCTTAAAAATCTTGAAACCTATATCAAAACTCATGATTCACTAATACGAATCTGATTATATGATCAAATCATGAAATTAAAATGATTGATTTTTCTAATTTTCAAAGGTTTCACTATGATATATCATTTTAGAAATAAATACTCAATACATACTCTTGAAACCATTTTAAAAAATGATGTTACCTTATTTCAAACATTTTATCTTCAGAAATCATAGTCTCAAATTGTTTCGTTTGGAAGATATGAATTTTGTTTGTTGTTTTTGAGGCTGTATACACAACAGAGACTAGTTTATATACACATAGACATGCACACAAATAAACAGAGCAGTTCAAACTATATTGCAGATAAAAACAACCATGAAAACCATATTACAACATTTCTATACAGATTTATCACATGCATCAAATAATAAAAGATTTTTAGCTTTGAAAAGTTTTGTTTACTCACCTGAAAATTTGAAAACAGAGGACAGGTTCTAATTCTTGTTTCTGGAACTGATGCTTAATTGAACAACTTGAATTGAAATTGGTCTTTGAATTGTTAGCTTGCTATTTGGTTTGAATTTATGTTGAGTTGAATTCCTTGCTTGATCTTCTACTTTAGCTCAGGTTAGAACTTGGAAAACTGTTGCTTGATTTATTTTATTTTCAGTTCTGGTTTTTAGTTTGGAAGATGAAAAGAAGAAAGAATTGAGGAAATAGAAATGAATGTGAGAAGTCTAGCCTGGTTTCATCTAAAACACTTATTATATATAAATTTAATTTTAAAAGAAAATTGTTTGCCACTTGTTAATTGCAAGATACTAAGTTTACACATGTATTTTGCATGTTATTATTGTCCTACACATTTTTAAACTCTTTTATTATTTTACAAATGTCTAAAACGATGTTTAAATAATTTCTTATGTTTTTATATAAATTTATGTATTATGTTTTTAAATGTTTATAAATATACAAATTACATTTATTCATATTAAATTTAAAAAGAAAGAATATTAACCACTTTATCAAATTCTATTTCAAACTTAAGTTGTTATACTTTTTAATAACTAAATACTTGGTTTTGAAAATATAGAATTAACTTTAAATAGCTTTGAAAAATTATTATATTGAACTTAAAACGTAACTTCCAAATCACAATGTATATACATCTATATATTATAATTTGAAAGCATATTTTTTTATTAGTTTGAAAAGATAAATTTTGCCAAATTAAATATTTAGAAAAGAAGATTATTAAACCAATATTGTCAAATTTAAATAATTATAAATGAAGATTATCAAATTGCTATTGCCAAAATTCCGGGTCATCACAGGTCCTTGGTACATTGTTCTAGAGATGTACTGTGACGGACGGTACCTCAGTAGCCCAGTCATTCGATGGAATCAATTCTCCAATAAGCGCCGTACAGTTTTGATTGTGCCCAATTATGATGAAACTTGAGACGCAAGCATTTCAGCTATATTCTATTTACTTTCTATAGACACTACTATAACATCAGACGATTTTGATAAAAATTGTTTTGGTTATCATAAGGTAAAAACCCATCGTATTTATTTATGACGTGGTTTTACAAGATACCTTTGTTTCCAAAGAATTTTTAAAGTTAATAATTCAAATTGAGTGTGTTTTCTCACGTTGGTTTTCCAGACTGACTCGGTGTTATTTTATTATAATACTCGGGTCAGACCGAGTATTATAGATTCAGGTTAGGATGCTATGGAGCTCAGAAGACGAGCTGGAGGATTTTAGACGTATTCTCATACTTGACTTATATTCCGCTATGTAAGGACAAGTTATATAACTGTGTAGTTTAATGCATTGATTGTTGTACTCTGATGATTGTAAGTACACAAACTGTTATAGATTCCTTTATATAAAACCTGTTATTATTTGTTCAGTTGCGCTTGTGAGATTCTGTGTTGTTGTTTCTTCTTCTTCTTCTATCTTTTCTTCTTTACTCTAAATATTCGTATTTCCGTCCAATTTAAGCTGAGCTGAGGTGAAATATTGTCGACTCAAGGGGGTATGGATTTACAGGCCTTGACACAAAAGAATCATTACCATTCGCTCCCCATCCATCTTCAAGTCAACAGTCTTCACCTTCATCACGAGATCATCAAAGAAATTAAGATGTTCCTTCACTGAAGTACCCTCTTTCATCCCCATGGTGTAAAATGTCTTCAGCAATATCAAACGGTTAGTCAAAGATTTCTTCAAGTAGATATTTTCTAGCTTGGTCCAAATGCTCCTAGCAGTGGTCTCACTGCTGATCTCTGAGATAACATTCTTTCTCATAGCTAGTTATAAAGTAGTAAACGCTCATTTCTCCATCTCCTTCCTTTCCGCGACTGAGATGTCAACCGTCAACTTCTTAAGGGTAAACACTACTGGATGGACTTCATTCCTCATTAGAAAAGCCTTCATCCTCCATTGCCACTTCCCAAAGTCTTTATCCCTTCATTTTTCAATTGCCAACTGTGATCCTGATGCGATATACATCCCTCTAGTATATGGTTTTGTAACAAGTGGAGTCGTTTCCTCTCCTGCAAGAGTGTGCAACACTCCTCAATCAACTTTCCAGCTCTGATACCAGACTGTTGGGAAAAATCCCTTCAGATGATCAGTCTAAGGGAATATAAAAACCCAACGCAGCGGAAAATAACTGGATCGTGATTGTAGTGAGACAAAAAAACAGAGATAAATACCAGAATAGACAGTCACTGATCTATGCAGTGCAGAAAAATAAATAACTCCAGTATTTATAGTGGTTCCACTACCGCGAGGCAGTGTACGTCCACTTGGAGAGTGAAGATTTTATTAATCACTGAAAGGTTAGAGTTACAAAATTGATTCACTTTTGGAGGCTATACATATGAAAAATTTACAATACATACAAAATTCTGCAGAGTTTCAATTCTGTAGGATGACTATAATTGTTGTCCAGAAGCCCAACTATTTATAAAGCGAAGAAGTGAGGAGGGGTAGTTGCTATATAGCAGCCCTGCGGTTTGGTTCGGCATTTATACCGAATGAAATATTTCGTTCGGCAATTTTCTTTTCTTTTCTCTCCGCTCCTCTATTTTACTGAACAAAATCAGATGCTCCTTCACTGATCCAAACTCAACCTTCTTTGTTGCCAAATCACCGATCCAAACTCTTCACCGATCTAAACTCCTTCAGTGAACCAAATTCCACCTTCCTTCACCGATCCAAATCAGCTCCACGTTCGGCTTCGTGACATCGCCTCCTTGTTGCCAAATCAGATGCTCCTCCTCGGTTAGGGTTTCACCTCTTTCTTTGAGTTGGAATTCAGGTATGAGATACCTATTAAAATTTTCTACGTAGCTATAAGGATAATTTTGGATGTCAATGGCAGCACAATATAAAAATAATTTACTTGCGTATTCTAAATATAATTAAATATTTTAACTTATCGGCTTTTAATCTGAAATTGATAAAACATTTTTACGTACGTTGTTTGTCTTGTTTTTTTTTGGTCATTAATTATTTTTAATAAGACTAAATTAATTATGTACGAGGATTAAATCTCAAATTTTAGATCTATGTTGTCCGGTTGCCTATAAACGTTTGCTTTCAGATTATCAAGTTTTATAGTTATATTTTATTAACAAGTGCAAGTAAATGGTACGCCTATTGTGACTGAAGAGAAAGGGGGAAAGCCAACAAAAAAAACCTACATAAAAAGAGCAACCAAAACGAAGTTGAATACAGACCCCTTTTGGAGAACAAAGTGCCCTGGAAACGAAACCAAATTATTTTCCGATGCAATCATCATCACTAAGAAGACGTTCAGGCGGCGGAGCCAGAGGAATCGATGACGATGACCGACCAGTTCTCCGGCAAACTTCTTTAATGACACGTTGTGTGAACTCGATATTTGCGTTTGTTCGATTGGCGGAATTCGAGTTCCTTTTCTTTCTCTTCGTCATCGTTGCTTTCATCATTTTCAAGGATCTGGTAACAACTTTCTCAGTTTTATTTTGGCTATATTGAAATCTCTGATGGTCAAGTAAAATTGATTTAACTTGGATCTAGACCTGAAAGTTTATTTGGTTGTTTTCTAATATTTCATCTGGTTATGTATTTCTTTTGAACGACTTTAGTTGAACATATAATTCAAATGAACGTGAATCTTTGAAACTTATTCAATTTTGATATGCAGTCCTATTTTGTAGTCAAGATATATCAGCCACGTGGAATCTACGACGTCATAAATGTTTTGATATCTAACGGATTGAGGGATTTTATCGTATGGGAGTTTCAATGTTAGGGTTAAAGGTTATAAGGATCTCTGTGCAGTTAGATTTGGCAAAGGATAATAAAAGGTGGAACCTGTGCACAAGGCTCTTGCATGATGGCGGACTCTGAGGAGGTCGATAATTACGCAGCCTTTCCCTCGCATTCGCATTTGACAAAAGATAATAATTTAAGAAAAATGATACACATAATTTCCTTCAAACCTCAAAATTATCAATTTTCTTCAAAAATAATTTAAAGACCTAACTCGAGTAACAAGCTCAAATCCAAAAACCTAAAACAATAACTCCTTTGATTAAAAGAAAATTTATGTCTTTATTTATAAAAATCAATTACTTGATATGATCAAACCACCATGTATATGACAATAAATTATTGCATCCAATTTAGAGAATGAAACCCTCTTTTTTACTATAATATGCATGTTGTATATCCAATAGTATTCTAGGAAATAACATATATATGTGTGTGTCAGTGTTACCAGCGTGCGGCTAGACGTGTCTAAGCTCCAAAAAGGCTCAGGCGCACGTTGTATGCCTTTTTGCAGTTTGAGGCGCCTTTTTTCAAAAATCCAGTTTACAAAATAGTTAAATAAAAAATTTAAATAGTTGAATCATAAAATATGGTTTAAAATTTAGTTAATAAAATATTTAAATAGTTGAATGAATTATAAAATACGGTTTAAAATTTAATTTGCAGTTGGTAAAATAGTAGATCAAACTTGTATAAAAGGCACGCAAAAGGCCAATGGCTTGAAAAAGCCCAAAGGTCAAGGCTTACGCCTTTTTATGCCTTAACTACTTTGGTGGTTCTGCGTGTATTCAATCTTTTTATAATTATTTCATTTAAATGTGGGTTTCTATCACAAATCTTGATACTACACTTTGATGCAAAATCACATCATTTCAGTATATAATCAGTCTTTACATGCATGTTCTCTAGTAGAATATGCGTACACAATCCATTTAAAATTGCTTGTAATACCATAATGGTCTTAATGTAAGCTTGTGGTTTTCCTTTGTATGCTTCACCTTGATTCAAATAAATTAAACATTTGCAATTCCATTTGAGGAGTACTTGCATCCTCCAATGTTTTTCCAAGTAACATGTATGTATTATTGCTTTCTCGTTATGCACTCGAACCTTCTTAATTGTTTTTCACACCTTTGTGACTTCACCTCGAGTTGAAATGTCGCAACCTCTTTCTTTTAATTTCCTTATCAAGATAAGATTTTTCTTAATTACCGCATCATGTCTAACTTTCATGAGTTTTATCATCGTTCTGTCAAATATTCTCAGTCTAGCCGAGTCTTATGCCCTTAACCTCCATATCTCCAAACTATTAGCAGATTTCACCTTCATCCTTTTGCTTTTTATGAGCAATGAACGCTTCCTTTTGTTTGCATACATGAAATATGCACCTGGATCAAACGCTCAGTCCTTGTCTTTGCCTTTGCCTACACATAGAATATTGTCATCAACTTCCTCACCAAAGCATATCTCATCGTTGCTATTTCTTAATATTTGTTTTAAACTTCTTCCAATGTCTTTATTAATTCCTTATCCATTTTTAGCTTGTTGCATAATCTTAGCAGATGGTCTGATTTTTCACATTAATATCAAATAATTTTTTTCCATACTTGGATGCTTCTCTTCTTGCAAGATTTACCCCATCAATTGGATTACTAATTTCTCTTTCTTTCTTAACCTTTATCTCTGTTAAATTCATCCTGTTCAACTCCTTATAAGAAAGCTACTAACAACTGAATTTATTAAGACAATTCCCCTCGAATTCGAGTTGTTAGAAGCATGGTCTAAAGTTTCGGGCCATCTCGGTTCGGTTCTGACCGAAGGCGGGATGAGATTATATTAAAATCCCGTTCCAATAACTTACAATAAAAAATTTAGAAAAATATCGAACGTATCTATCTATTAAATAATAGTAAAACGGAAGAATTTTCAACTCTCTTGTTGATTTTAGGAGTTTTCTCTCATCTCATTAATTCTCTCTCTTGATATTTTTTACTTTTTAATTTACCACTTTACACTTATTTTACTAGTTATTTTTCATCATTTTATATTCTCGTGCATACATTTAAAACTTTATCGATTATTACAAATAGTTCGCCAACTACCTCATAACATTTTATCAATATATCAATATATACATAAGTATAATTATAAAATTCTTATTTCAACGTCAAGTATCTACATTTTAAAATTTCTACAATTATTTACAAAACCCTTCTCAATATCATTTAATATTGTATATTTAGATCAATATATTTTAATTAATTATGCAATCGTGAATTTAAACTATTTGAATAAATTCAATAATATCCATTAATTCATCTACTAAAACCTAAAATACGAAGGTTTCAATATGATACATATTCTTACCAACAAAAGTGATGAAAAGGATTTTCATTCAACTACGGAGAAATACAAATCACATGCATTAAATTATTTACGTGGACAATAGTGACAAAGTTAATTTACAAAACAATTATAACCATTTAACTATCTCAAAAATTTATCCCATGTTGCATTACAAATTCCCCTTTTTAACTTTAAATAACTCTACATTAAAATTTCTATAGTTTTTGCAAGATCCTTCTCAATTCTTTCATACCATTTACCTTTAAGTTTGGATATTTATATTAACTATGTAATCTTAAATTTAGCATATTTAAAAAAACGAGTTAAATAATATTTGTTAATTCATCTAATAATCATCAAAATATGTTAATTTCGGTATACCATTTTCATAAAGGTGAAATCCAGTGCACGAGGCTCCCGCATGATGGAGGGTTCTGTGAAGGTCGATAATGTACGCAACCTTTCCCTTGCATTGCGAAGAGTCTGTTTTCAGACTCGAACCTGACCACCTAAATCACCATGCGAATGACTTGGCCGTTGCGTAACAAAAATTATAAATTTGTTATTTACTTATTTACAAAGTTATATAAGATACATAACATAAATTATACTTAAACAATAATAATAATTTTAATTTATTGCTCATGTATTTTATTGAATTTATCATACATTGCATAACAAAGTTCTAGTTTTAATATCAAAAATATAAATACTATATTCTTCAATATTATCGTGTGCAACGCACGTGTAGCACGCTAGTATTACTGAGTGGTGAAGAAAGGTAGAAAATAGGAAAAAACAAATCGATTTGAATCAAAATTATAAATTCACAAATTCAAAAGCATGACTCACCAACGAAGTCTAGCATAAGAAATTCGACCATCAAAGAAATTTCGAGCATCGAGATTAAGGAGGAGCAACAATTCAAGCTTTGAGAGAGATATTCGATCTTCGTCGAAATGGATTTGAGTGGCCACGTTGATTTCGAGCATCGCGGATGTGAGTTTTTTTCGATTGTTCAAGAACTTGACTGTTAAATTTTTTGGATAGGAATGATAAAAACGGCGGATTGGGTGGGCTTTGGATGATGTATGGATCTATATGGGTTGGGTTGAGATTTTATCTGGACTAATTTATTTTGAATATTATTATCTTTTTATCGTAGGAAAGGTGAGAAAATTATTATCATTTTCTCGACTATATTTTGTATTTTATTTGCAGCGTTTATCATTGCTTTTTCATTAAAAATATAGAAATATGATATCGGGATCGAAACCGAAACAAAAAATGAACTTTTCAAAATTGACCGAAGCTAATAAAATTTCAAATAATCGAAACCAAGACCGAAACCGAGTTCTCAAACCTTGGTTAAATGCAGTCACCAATGTTTCTCAACTCATCTGAATGAACTTGTTAGCATTAGAGCTTGTGTGTCATTTATTTTAATTCACGGCTGCCAATTAATTTCATTCGCTTGATAAGATGATGTCTAGTCAACCCATCTTTAAGTTTCAGATATACCAATTTTCTCATAAACAAACCTTATTTATTGCAATTTCTTTACATAAATTCCATTTAAATTCTTCCAAATTGCACAAGTTATTATTTCATTAGTAACAATATGAAGCATTGGATTCTTCAAAGAATATTGAATAGCCACTGAAGTCTTATCATCTAAAATTACTCACTTTCCTTCGTAATACCACTAGACCCCTCTCGTTTCTTCTGCAATGGTTTGTGAAGATTATTGAGATACAAAAAATCATTAATCTTTACCTTCCATAATCCTCAATTCCTTCCCTTCAATTCTTTTTTAGATATTTCTCCATTAAAAAAAAAAAACTCTCTTAAGAAAATTTTGTCTGCTCGGCTCTGATACTAACCATTAGGTTTACTTAAAGATCCATGCACCATTAGATTTGTGAAGAGGTAAGAAATGAAGAAAAATATATACAAATAATTTGCTCCAAACCTCATTATTTTTAGTTTTCTTCGAAAACAATACAAAAACCTAATTTCAGTGTCAAACTCAAATTAAAAAACTTAAAATAATAATTCCCTTGACCTAAAAGAAAATTTATGTCTCTATTATAACAATCGATTACTTGATGATCAAACCATCATCTATATGACGATAAAGAAATTGTTGCATCCAATTTAAGAAACTGAATTTTTTTTCTTTTATTATAATATATATGCATATTTAGGTACAAAATATTATTTTGGATAATTTCAAATATATGCTTTTCTTCTTTTTATAATTGTTTCATTTAAATGTGATGTTGTATTACAAATCATAAGATTTGAGCCTAATGATATCCGTATCTTGTTGTTTATGGATACTTATGGTTTCAATGTTAAAAATTATTTGAATAAAATAGTAGCAACTCTTTTTTTTTTTTTTTTTTTTTTTTTTTTTTACACGATCGGACTTGGCTAATTTGATAATCTCCTAGGCTTAAACTATGATTGAATGCAACAAAGTTTAAAACCGTGCAAGATAGCATACACACTTTGAATAGCATTATGCAAGTAGTAGAGTATTTGTTAGTTGACTAGTTTTCATGGTCGCTCACGGTTAGCCGAACTCATTACAAGACATATACCTATATTAGTACAATGTTATTAATTGTCTTTAAGAAAATGTAATAGACAACATTTTGATCTAATCTTTTGATATTTGAGGTTTATATATTACTATATTCAGTAAATTTCATGTGTTGCTTAATATAATTAAATGTACAGTAAGGTTTTTTCGCTTTCTACAGAAATAGACAAAAACTGTAAACATGAATAAAGGGAAACATCAATTCCTAAGAGCATTATCAACACAGGGTTAGCCATGGAGCTGATAACACCTAATACAGGGTATGTCATGCATAATAATGTCTCTAAAGAGCATTGGCAGTTGCTGCTACAACCCTGGGGTCTCAATGGTAATCGGCTTTATAAAGCCAGTTATCCTTTTATGCGTGGCTCTGGTAACTCTCTCTTTGTACATGATTTTGGAAGTAAATAAAGTAAGTTTTTTCCCCAAAAAAATAAAAAAAGGGCACTACTAGAATATTATTATACGTTTGGATCTACAGATACACTGCCTTGTTTACTATCTGGTCTATGAATGCTCTGATAAATTATGATTGTTCGTCCTCATTAGATGTTGGCCAGTGCTGGCATGTTTTGATTAGAGAAAAAAATATATGTATTATAATGAGGGCGATTTATTGGCTGATTTGCTGTTAATGCTGTAAAAATGGTAAATTGTGCACAGTTTGCATGGAAAATATGAATAACAATATATCTGAACACAAGACCATGGTCATAATTGTATCATTAAGTCTACCAGATCTAATTATGCATGATTTTCTGTAGAACATTGAAGAGAAGGCGGATATGCCGAAGATTTATCATTTATATTATTCACACTTAAATCCTTGTTAGCGATAATGTGGATTTTCCCTTGGCGAAACCTTATAAAGTATAAAGTAGTTTTTTAATAAGTAAAACCAATGTTCTTAGTTATGGTTATGTTTGGGTACTTCTTTCATACGAGTAGGATACTTGATGGAAGACAATTCAAATGTATGAAAACACAATTTATGGAAGCACTTTTCTTTTACTGGTAAACACTTCCAATGGCATTTTCAAAATTAAATAAACAAGTGTGAGAAACATAATAAATACAGATTTATATCTTTTTGAGTTAATATTTTTTTTTATATTTAATAGAAATATGTTTAAATTGAATTTTGAATAATATTGAACTTGAACATTCAAGTAAAGACATGACATTAGACATAATCACATTATAATAATAAATATAAAGTTAATTCAATTTCTTAAGAATGTTAAAAAATATAGAGTTTTATAACAATATTAATGTATTTGATTGTTTCATATTATGACATGTTTCCGACTTTGAACAGCTTTTAAGTAGATAGTGTATTACTAATTGAGCGCATACTTTGTGCAAACCGACATAGAATGTGAAAAATGTAAACAATGGATGAGCCGGGATCAATCCTGATTTTAGAAAGGAAAATGATTGAACACGCATAATATAATACATAGAATAAAATTGTATTACTATACAGTTCTTACATAAACACTTAAATAATAGCTCGTCGTTATCCAAATCTAGTGAACAATTTGTTATATTATGTATATACACACATATGCCCACCAGTTAACGACCACTGACAAAGTGGAAGAATTTTGCACTTTGGATTCAGATGGTTTGGGTTAGAAGTCTGTAGATACCAAAAGGTGGAATCCAATGCACAAGGCTCCTGCAAGATGGCGGGCTATGGAGAGGTCGAAAATGTACGAAGCCTTTACCTCGTGTTGCGAAGAGGTTATTTGCAGACTCGAATCTAGACGTCCGGATCACCATGCGGGTGACCTAACTGTTACGTCAAGGTTCCACCTCAAGGCTGTAGATACCAATTACCAATTATTTATTATAAAGGAACACCAAACCACTAAATTTTGCCCGACTAAAAATAGCGAGTCCCGGCTCTTGTAATATGCCTTTGAATGCTTTCTTCGACCTAACAAAAGTGGGGGGGGGGGGGGTGGGTTGGTTTGTAAAATCAGAATATTCAATCGATATAGGCTTGATTGCCTTTTCCCATTATAAATGCTATCGATTGAATGCTAAATTATATTGCAATGACAATTAAGTGGATGAGGGAATTACGAGAAAAGATGTACGGCAATTGTTTGATTTTTCAACCTTTATTTACTGTTACTGATGTATAGGAAACTTTTTTTTTAAATGGATGTTCTTATTGCTAAGTTTATGTCTAAGTATAATTTTCATTTCTTTATGTTTTACCCTATTGAAACTTAGTATGTAACCACATCTGACTTTAGCTATTTAATTGTTTTTTTCTTGCTTACTAATATATTTTCAGGCAAATTAATCATCAGGAATCAAAATAGAAACCTTCAACAGAAATTCTGATGAAGAATTTGTTTGAAAATATTGACATATTAAGATCAAATAGATATGGAAATAGAATTCTCAAAACTTGATCTCAATATCAAATTGAATATTTCTATTTAAAAGATATTCATCATATATTTTAAAAACCTTCACATTTGATATCATATCATGAATCGTATGTATAATAAAAATACCTTTTCTTTATAGGATTTATAATCTTAGACTTGTTGCTTTTTGAGATATTAGACTTGACGTTTAATGTTTATTTTGTTAAGTTGTCCTTTTATAGTCCATGTTTTGTTCCAAAACCAAATAATATCTATCAGAATTTTCACAATAAATGTTGGATTAAAAAGGGCAGTCTAATAAAATAAACTTGGAGAGGTTAGAATATAATATTTCAGTTAAAATATGGGGTTATGTCAAAAGCAAATTTCCTTTTGTTTAACAATTTGTAATAATATTTTGTATTTTATTTCATTGACTTGTTATCATCATTTTTATTTTTTATTTTATTTATTTTTTATTTATTTATTTAGTTATTTTTTTATACATACATATGTATTTCTATCTTTATTTTACATAGTTATTATTATTATTAATTTACCTATTTGACTTAATTTTATTATTGCTATGGTTATTGTTATTGTATAACCTTTAAATTACTTTTGTCATTTAGTTTCGGGTTTCATCTCTATCCGACCCTAACTTGTTTGGGAATAATGGCTCTGTCGTCGTTGTTTTTTTTCCAAAATTGGAATTCCGAAGTTAATTTGGTGCAAGTACATAATTTCTTGATCAGTCTTAATTTTCAGTTCAGCTTTAGTTTTGAAATATGCAAGTTTCAAGAAAAATAAGCTAAGATTAGCCACCCAAAGCAAAGAACTAACATGTGTAGCTTTTTATGTGACTTAGATGTACTCCTTCGCACTACACACGACATGTATTGCTTTTAAATTAAGTATCTCTCTAACTTGTGTCAAATGAAGATGCATAATATTACTTTTCGAAAATGTTCAATCCAATATCAGTCACGGTGCTCTTAAGGTTGAGTTTATCTTCGCCATATACTTTCACCAACACCACTTCAATAAAACGAGTCGATTAATCTCTTGGACTCAAATTTGTTACAAAGAAACGTTCGCTATATATCAATCCCAATTCTAAGTTGTTAACTTCGAGAACATTGACTTGCAACATTTTATAAAGCTTCGTGGTAATACTAGAAAAAATTGAAAATTTTTAGCTACTAATTAACGAGTTAATTATAGAATTTCATGATATATGAGAATCAACGACTTTTGAAAAATGTGAGAAATTATACTTGAACAATCTGATATGATCTCCAATTTTATCAAGGTTTTTTTTACAAGGATGAAATATGATTCTTTATCCAAAACACAACCATAGTGGTATTAATTAAGTGAATTTAATAATAAAGTTGGGTGTGAGCAAATCGAAAGTAAAAGAAAACATGGTTTGCAATATATATTTGATACATTTTCTTTCATTATTTTATGACAAGTTTATCAATGTTTAAAGAAACATTGTCTTCTAAAATCACTAGAATTATATATATATGTATGCATATATGTGTGCGTATAAGGGAGGGGAGGGGGTGAGTGTGATGGAGGATCTATAGTGACCCCTTCTCTCACATAGTCTCGCACTAGCCATTCTTTCGTCTTTTGTGCTTAACTAGCTTGAAACGAAATAAATTGTTGTAAATATATTCTATTTGCTATCAAGACCATGTATAAAAAAAATCGAACCATTTCAAAACTTCCAACTCTTCAAATACATAAACCGGGATGAGCCATCAAATGTGTACCACCTGTCGATTGAAAATACAAATCGGAAAGAGTTCGAAGTTTCGAAACAGTCTAGATTTATGTATAAATGATCTCAACAGCAACTATATTATATCTATAGTAGTTTTATTTTAAAACATTTTGGCACAAAGGATGAGAAATAGGGGTACGATGCACTACGTACGAGAGACTATGGGTGATCTTGATAGCAAATAGATTATATCTACAATTGTTTCGTCTTAAAATAGTTGGGGAAAATAATGCGAAATGAGGCATAGATGGACTAGTGTAAGAGAGAGTCTATGAATACATTATATATTTTTGTCAATATATAGCTATTGATATTTTGAAAAAAAATTAAAGTCCAAGATGCAATATTATCCTGATATTTTATGATTTTTAACAACCTAGGTCTAATCAGAACATATAGAAATATTTTCCAAATTTGTTATTGCTACTTGCTTGCCCTCATCATTCTCTTTGGTCAAGTGCTACGAACATAAATCGACTCTAGTTTGATAATAGTTATTTGTTTGTTTATTAGGAAACCAAGTTTTTAAGCTAACCCATCTAGTGTGCTTGTAACCATATTTTGTATGTTTATGTGGTTAATACCATGTTTTCAAATCTTCTATATCTCGTCCGAGATCTTCGAAATATTCTTTTCACATTTAAACAAAATAAGACATCAAATTTCGTTCATATCTCCTTTAATACCCGCCTTGTCCTAAATATTCAGATCTTCTCCAAAATATCAATGGATATTTCATTTGGAGATCTCATTCGAAATTATACATTTTTTCTTTTACTTAACACTTGTTATATTTCATATTTTTGAGAAAGAAAGTACTCTATCAAATTACTATGTACTAATCAGAGTTATCATAGCGCGCGCTACAGCGTAAAATAACGCATAGCGCAGGATGTGCGCTATTTGACTTATGATAGCGCACGTGTCTCTATAACGCAAAATAGCGGACTATTTTGTAAAAGCGCAAAATAGCGCATTGCTCAAAATAGCGTGCTATTTTGTTTTTTCGTTTTAGGTACGTATAGTGAATAAAGCTCAAAACTGGTCCAAAATATGTTTTTAAACTAAATCCATAGCTAGAGAAGGAATAGGCTTGACCATGAAAGACTACAAAGCGTTGTCTTTATCAAGTACAATCAAACTTTGAAAAATGATTTCAAGTATAGGGATGTGGTGGATCCTATTTTTTTTAGAAGATATAGACGATTCAAATGAGTGAATGATCGGTTTCATGAAATGAGTTAATTCAGACGTAGAAGATGAGTTGGTTTTTGATAATGATACACTGACATTGGGTAATGTATCACAGATGTCGGGAGCTGGAGAAAGTGTAAACAAGACTATACAACACCAAACTAAGTTGAAATAAAAAGAAAAAGCTTTAGCTTCTAGTTCAAAGCGTATGTATGTTGATGATGAAGAAGATGCTAACTTTGAAGGTGATTCAGAGGAAGACAACGTAGATTATGACTCGAAAGAAGAATAAATGGATGGTGATTTGGATAATAATGGTAGTTGTAATTTGAATGACATTAGTGATTAGACTTTAGGAACTTAGAAGTGTAATATAATTTCTAAGTTTTGTTGTCGTAGACTTGAATCATGTTTGACGTAGTCTATTTGAATCTTGTCATTGTAGACTTTATGGTATGTTAATTTCGTTTGACTTTCATATTTTCAATTTTTGACTTTTCTTATTTTTTTTTTCTCAGTTCTTGTCGATAGAAAATCTTATGTATTTTATGCGAAATTGTATTTCCCATGCGTTTTTTCACAAAATTTTATCTTATCACAGATTCACAACTCACAAGTATAAGAATAAATTTCAACTCCTTTAAGACACACATATGTTATATCTATCAATTATTTTGAATGTGAAATCATCAATTTTTTTCTAATAATTGCATTTTACAACAAATTTTTTTTAATAATTGCATGAAGTATGGTGGTGTTGTATTTGAAGTCTTGAACGGTTTGGATATGACACATAATCTAAAAAAAATAACATTAATTTTGAATAGGCATAATATATTTGATTAATTGTAAAAAAAGGTAAAATTTAGAAAAGCGAGCAAAATGGCGCGTAGTATAGTGCATAACGCAAAATAGCGCATAGCGCAAGCCTTGCGCTATTCGCTATTGACTGCCATGGTACTAACCACCTGATCGTATCTTTTATTTCATTATCTCGATGAGTCACAACGAAAGACTTTTTTTTTTTTTTTTTTTTTTTGAATAAAAGGATATCATTCGGTCACTACCAAATTTATCAAGCTAATCTAGTTACCATTCTTTTTCATAAACATATTCATCTCAACTTTTTTCTATGCAAATCAAAAATATGTAACCATCTCAACTTTAACTTTTTAGATAACAATTTTTTTAATAGATCATTTAATTGCAATTCTGAACACATAAGTCCAAGATATCCCAAAATGTACTCTAAGACCGATATGCCAATGTGAGATGTACACCTGAGATATACGCATTATGTCCGAGAACTCACCGGATATGAGATATCTTGTCTGCAAATACCAAGATGAAATATGACCGGAATCCAAAATTTGAAACTTTGGTTGGTCCATTCACATTCTACACCCAGTGGCGTAGTTGCTATGCTACTAGGATAGACAATTCTTCGCAGTATACCTGACAAATAGGGAGGTGTAGCCGCAATAGCACCAGCTTCTATATCTCTGTTGGCTTTACCCTTTTTTAAAAATATGTATGTGCGTAGTTCAAGTTTTCGCCCGATGAACCAAGGAATATTTTGGTTGCTTTTGGCGGATTGCTTACTACTGGGTTGGATCGGATGTCAACCTGTGGAGGCACCATTTGTGACTATTGGACAAATTTTTTCTGTCCTTTTCTTCTTGTTCTTTGCCATAACGCCCGTTCCGGGACTGGTTGGAAGAGGAATTCCAAATTCTTACATGGATGAGCATGGATTTACAAGAAGGAGATCAAGAAGATATATTGAAAACTATATTATATGGAACAGAACATTGATCATTAAAAAAAGAAAAAAAGAAAGTTTAAAAAATAATAAACATGTTGAAAAAAATGAGAATGCTTGGGGAAATGGATGGAATTACTAGAAAACATAGTTTCAAATGAGCGGAGAGAGATTATAAGTCATATAGATAAGCATATTGTTTCATCTCAGTTTACGACTTGCATGTTTTTACTTCGAGATACATATCCCATTCTATGTATGATATTATCATTGAAATACAGAAACCTGAAAGGATCAAAATGTGAAGTGAAACATGGCAAATAGGGAAATAAAATTGTATTGCGGTGACAGTGAAAGACTTAAGTATAATAAATTTGTACTTCTCTTGATGCCACTAGTATATTGTGAAACTCCACATAATCACCTAAAAATGAAGCATAGTAGTTCAAACTGAACTTCACCAGCTATTTTTCACCGAACAACTGAACATTGCTAATGAGATTCAACATCATTCGGTATAACTCTATTACAATTCAACAATTTCCACCTGATTGTTCAAAAAAGATTCAGTGGATTTTCAAAGCACCTTCTTCATGCTTTTGGTTCTCTTGACTTGAATAACTCATGGAAGATTGAATGGATCAACTGAAATTTTGATATGTTTTGTATTCTATGAATACATATGCATTTTGATAAATACTGGTAGCTTCCATATTATTCATGGTATTATGAATATAATAGATCTGCCAACGGATACTTTCGGATGCAGATAGGGTTATATCCGCATCCTCATCCGAAATTATTTTCGGATATCGGATGTTGAATAATTATCCTATTTGCTAACAATTGTTAAATCTTGAGACATAAATTGGAAATTTTTGTTTAGCATATTTTCTTTTTCTAGTTCCAGTTGTTATAAAAATGTGAAAAATATGATATAATAAATATTTTTGAATAGCTAATATGCATTAAATTCATAGAATGTAAACTACTAAATTAATAAAATATAAATATATATCTTTTATTGTACTAAAATACACATAACATGTGCTATGATCTCGATAAAAAACGAACGGATAATTTTTGGATGTGATGCCTTCGTATTTGCATCTGTATCCGTTTTTTCAGATATTAGATATTTATCCGCTTTTCGAATACGGATGCAGATGGATTTTAGATTTTTCGACTATCCATTGACAGTCTTAGAATATAATAGGTGGTAATTTTTAGACATGGGGTTGGTAAGAGAAAATTAAGGTGTTTTTAGTTGCATACCATGTCAATTCTTTAATGTTTTTCCAAGTAAATGCGTGCAAATTTTAAACTAAGGTCATTTTTGATTACTGCTTTTGACTTATGAATCTTTCAACTTAGTACCATTGGATTCATAAGCATATGAACGTATTATGTTAATTTTTATTGAAATATCAAAATAATCATGTAATTGTCATTTTATTTATAACAAAAGCGATACTTATTAAAGCAGAACACTCATGTATAATTGTAGTTTTATGTCAAATTCCCGTATATGTTGCTGATGAGACCTTTTTGTAGGATGTTGCATGGCATCCCACATTCATTACAATATAGAAGACGTATTAATTTATAGCCATTTTTCAAACACGGACAAGTTATATGCTTCCAAACTTGCATGGTTTGGAGAAAAGTTCAACTCGTTTATTTCTAACTGTGGATAAATGTGCAACAATTATTCTTAAAAGCTTATAGGAGCGAGAATCATGGTAACTGAGAGATTTGACTATATCTTTCTTTATGTATTGGACTTGCCCCATTATCCTTGGTAAATTTATCAAAATGGAAGATGATTAGGTTTAATAATAGCTTAATTAGCATGGAGGATTATGTAAAAAATCACTAAATTGTCATGTAAATTAATTTTATTCTTATATAAAGATTTAGATTGATAATGGAATTCCTGGGTTTTATCCATCCTTATTTTTCTTTCTATCCTTTTGTTTTTGTGTTTTTTTCCCTTTTGAGGAAATAACTGACCGTTGCTTGCAACTTATATGCAGACTTCCAGACCAGCATATAACAATATTTTCACAAAGAAGCCCGACGATGACTTTTGGAACTTTTAATTTTGTAATAATATTGTAACGACTTTATAAAAAAAGGCAGAAAATGTTGCAGTATGTAAGTTGACTGCTCTTATATATCATTATATTATAACAACACTTCAGATTGTTGTTGGAAGTTGGTAATGTCATCATATGTTGTCTTAGCTGAAACGCCTGCTAAGTGGACTGAATAACATGACTGTTATTTCTTTAATATTTTCAAAATTGTTAGAGGCTACAGAAAGACTTCGCTCTTTCATAATGAAAATCAAATACAATTTCATTATTACCTTTGTTATACAACATTTTCAGTGAATCCTTACCGTTTTATGATTTTCTTGTTGATCATTGTTGACCAAACCCCTTTGCATTTAGTTTTCAATGGATCTATCGTTTTTCTATTTAGTTTTCGTTAGAATATTGACGAACTTGCTTTGCATGTGGGCAAAATAGTGAGTTGCTTGATTTGATCCATTTATCATATCCATTCAATAGTATTATTATTTTAAGATGGAGTACTTCTAAGATTATGTTTCATCTAAATCTAAAGCTGTAGTTCCCGTGACAATGCCCAAACAATAAACTTTAGAAATGTTTGAATATCAGTCTGTATGCCCCTGGGGCCTGAGCCATGATGTCACATTTTGGAATGAAATTGCTTGTAGATTTTATCCCTTGGGTATGGTTGTGTCGAATATGTTTAGGGTAACTAATTGTTAATTATTCCGTTTAGGCTAAAAGAAAATGAAAAGAAGATAGAAATAGCAGCAGCGACCGGGATTGGTGCAAAGTAAGGTTTTACAAGGCCTTGGGCTTGTGCTTGGGCATGGCAGCGTCCACATAACGTGCTTTTTTTGAACTGATGGGCCTTTTATCAATTTCTTTTAGATTGTTTGGAGTAACGCAAACGTTTGGACCAGCGCCGATTATACCTAACCTCTCTGATTCACTTTACGGATTCTATCTACTAACTCCTGCCGTCAAGGTAAATCAACTTACCTGAAACTTTATAGTTTTGATCAATCAAAATCTTTTCTTATTTGTTCAAAATCCATTACAGTAAAGCAAAATAAGTAACAAATAAATAAGGTTGAAACTTTTTCTTGCCATTGGAAATTTTCAATCAGCACTTTTTCTTGATATCAAAAATTTGTGATCCGACATGCACCATTGTCCCAACGGTTAAGTGATTCGACTTTGGTGAAAGATGTCATAAGTTTGAAACTTTCAAAATAACCGAATTGGACTTTAACACAACTACCTGAGGACACCGTAGCACGACTTCACGAACTTTAAGTGATATATTGAATTTCACCGACTTATCTTCAAGTAGACTGATTTGTCAACAGTGTAATACAGGGAATCCTATAAACAACGCAGATGAATTTGAGTGGAGGTGTAAAGCCCAAGGAATTCAACTAGACCAAATTCCAAGGATAGTATCGGTAGTGAATCAGTGCCTTGCAACTCATATTTGTACACCACATCTTTCAGTTATTTAACACTATGAGACTATACTAATTCCAATCCGTCGTTCTAATTTGCAATATTCGAAACAGTCTTAACAATCTCTCTTGCCTCACATCCCCTTCGAGTATTTGAAGAGCAATGTTTTTTGTCCGCATGGCCAGTTGTAACCTTCAGCTCTAATAGCATGTCGAGTTTCGATAGCCAAACCAAGCTCTTACATCTCCTACACATGGCGTACGCATATGGATTAAAACACACTAGTGTAACGAAAGAAATTCTCAGTACTACATGTATATCAACTTATATATATACATCATATCTTCAAGTTACTCAGCGATGTAAGACTTCTAATACCAATTCGTCGTTCTAATTTGCAATATGCAAGACAACACTAACTTCTTGCTCATTCAACATAGCAAATGGACTAAAGATTTAAATGATCAAGTAAAATATTCTCTGCTAATTTTCATTTGGTTAAAGTTATATACTTGCGTTCCAGAAAATATCATTAAGCAAGAAGAACCTAAGTTAACTCGTCTCAAATTGGAGCATAACTTCAAAGCGTTAGTACCCTTATTCTAAAAACTGCATTGGAAGTGTAGACGATATACGAACATGTCTTCCATTTGTTGAATGAAAATGGTATACCATACAAAATATTATAACCGTATGCTTATTGGAACTACACTTTACATATGTTATGTGTGGTTGGAAAGGTATTGGACACGATAGTAGAGTTTTTCAATAACTATAAATGATAGAAACTATCACTTTTCTCATTCGTCACTAAATTGGTAATATATAAATAATCTATAACATCCGCTTTAAAATGTATACTCACACTCCGTTGTCGATCCATAAGATACCGTATTCCTTATTTTTGTGATATCTAAACCCAATCAAAATCCAATAATTTCTTTTTTAAAATATATTTTTTCATTTAAATTTGCATATGATGACTGAAAGAACTTTTGGAATGTGTAAGAATATTTTATGATTCTAATAAATAACTCATATTTTTGAAACTCAAGTGGATTGCTACAATAACTATTTACAACATTATACAACAATACAAAGAGACGAAAAAGTTTTTATGCTATGGCGGTCCTCATATTGTTTAGAAGAGTTTGTTAAAGAATACTACAATCCTAAAACTCTTGGCGTAGAAGAAAGTGAATCAGTACATCCAAATATAAAAAATAAAATATCCCCAGTTGGAGACATCATAAAAAATGAAATAGCATAATAGGAATCCAATGAATTATTGTATTTTGTGTCCACATTTTGAAATTATTATCCATACCACTACATTATAGTTTGAAATTATAGCATGCATATCATACATAAATAAATCAATGAAAATTATGTTATTTATTTTTTATGTACAAAAGAATGCAAAATAATATACATAGAATTATACTAATAACATTACTAAATACTAATGACAATTAATTATTGAAATAATACTTCCCTTTTCAAATACTTTATATGTGTTATAACATAACATACATTTTCTCTATAGCTTACCATTTTCGAACGGTAATGCAAAGTTGATACGCCTTTCACAATTATTATCAACAGAATGTCATGTGATTTTTGAAATTGCAAAGGAAATTATCAAAAGTAATGCACGAAATATGTATGGTTTTTTTACGCTAATCGATATTCTTTTATCAAAAGTTGTGAAATCCATGTATACTTTGTGTAGTACACCATTAAAACACCTAAAATTATTCGTAATTTCCTATATAGTTACGCATAAAGCTATGGCATAAAATATAATATTACAAATATACCATGAAGTAAAATAAATCTGAAGTATCACCAAAATAATAAAGTCATAGGCTCACGCATCGATCACCTTGCATCATCAATAAATGTTCGTAAAATACATTTATTACATCAAAACATTCTAATGCCACAAAACACTAACTGTATAAGTTTTCGCATAAAGCTCCATGCCTTCACCCTAAACAAGCAGGCATATAAATCCACACTTGTTCTTCTTAACCTTCTTAATACCTAGAGTACTCGAGAGGTCACATAGACAAAATAGACCCGTGTAAGGTACAAAATTCGATATGAGTAACTCCGAAACATAACCTAAAGTGTAACTCATAATATACTTCAAAAGCTTAAATCTAATGATCCATCTTCTATGACAACCAGAATACATCCATACAAGCAATCAGATTCCCCAATGGTGCCGTAGACAACGTTTCATTAAGGGTAAGATATGCAAACAATAATTAATATCATAAAACATATATATCACAATTAAGCAATCCTCATAGTGGAAGGATATAAAATATAATGTCAACACAAAAATATAGAAAACTAAAGCATATCATATACAGAGATATAAGGTCCAACATCAGAATGTAAAGTGTAAATGATACATCAAATTCCACATGATTACATGTCTCAAAATAATACATAAGTCTACTTGTCAATACACTAAAATCTGGATAGATATAATCATTGTGGTACTGAAGCTATGGTTTTATAAATTGTCTCTAGCTAACAAAGATCCTTATCTATATGTTAACATAGTTAAATAATAGGTAACAAAAAACAACAAAGAAAGGGTCAGACATAAAGTCTAGAGAAAATGAAATATTACTAATCTATATGATTAACAATATAATAATACATCATGAATACCAAGTGATGTTAATGGAGGTAATAGAACTATACCTTAACTTGCATCTTCACTTACAGTCAACAAGTTAGCATATTTCTACTATCGTGCTACACTATACAATAAACTATCATATACAAAACATCATGGTATCAATATCAGACCAAAAGCCACATACAAGGCTAAAGAACTACGTATCTTTCGGTAGAGCCAAAACCTAAAAAATGCGATCGCTAATATAAGACCGAAGCTATCATCCCCTAACACATATGGTCGCTAATGTAAGACCAATAATGTGTAGAATCGCTAATGTAAGACCAATTCTTTATTTTGTCACTAATATAACACCAATACTATGTATCGTCACCAATCTAAAACCAATGCTAGGCCATCACTAAGGTAATACCAATACCTATTGTTGATCAATATTTAATTCCAAGGTCGAAACTAAGAGGTACAGATTCACTCTGTATACATAACATCGTAATCATACACGTCTTAAATTGTCGGATGACTCTACAAAAGTTACCATACAAATCAAAACGCATCTCCAACATCACGTGTGACCTTCATGTCATTCAAAATCTCCGATACACTCTTCCTATCTATCTCAAAAAAACATGATTATAAAATGCATGTCATAGTGGGTCCTACGTCGGTTTTAAAATCAAAGTACTCCAAATCTACCAAAATTTTATGGATATTGTCCTCCAAAAATAATTAACACTAGTCCAAACCATGTCTCAATCCGACCTTATACACGAAAAATGTCGTGCCTTGAAGTTCGTCGAGTTGTCTTGGCAAAAAACCCAGAAGCTCCAAGTAGCAGCTCATTGATTAACTGATTATATTTGGTCAGCAGGCGATTGGATGCAGCAAAAATTGGCTACAGTCAAATAATTAACCAGCCAAGCCCAACTAATCGACTCCCATTTTCATCAGTCGATTGATTAGGCACGACCAATCGATTATTTTAGGCCCAAAATAGCTTATTTAATTTCTGTTTCAAATCCCACTTTTCTCCCCTTGATTAGTCGACTGATGGCCACCTTACTAATTGACCGATCATCTGTAGGGGTGCAGGGCCGAACTTGGATGCAGTAAATTTTCATAAGAAAGTTTATCCCACCTTTCAAACTCCACTCAATTACCATCCCGACTTCCTTTGCCTCGACGTAGTTTCTTACTACTTCATGACCTTACATTATCCACCACTCCATGCCCTCGAGTTCACCTCTTTGAAAATCTGTCATGAGATGAGTATCACTATACGGTAATTCGACGAATCATTTTGAAACTCGAACACTTTATCAATCATTTAACAAATCAACATACTATCCCAACTCCATCATTCAAATGACAAATTCAACTACCATTCAGTAAAATCCTACCATTCATACAAACCATTTAATCAAATAATTAACTACACTTTCATGTCAAATAAAATTTAATTCCCAATTAATTAATAAAATTTATAACTTAAAACATCTATCCAACAAGATTCTCATCTCTAATATCCCAAATCAAGTCCATCACTCAAGCCCTAACCAACATTAGCATCAAAACATGATTATAACATGCCTTATGATCATATAGTATGGAGAATAGATTCTACTCCCCAAATCTTCAAGAAATTCAAGCTCATGAAACCCAATTTCGAATCCTTCCTTTGATTTTTGAAATCTAGTCTCAAGCTTCTCCAAAATGCAAACTTAAGGTATAGATTTATAGAAAACCTTCTAACTTGAATTTTAAAGATTATATTTAATATTTTTAGTTGAGATTTACAAAATTTACAATGATTTGAATAAAAAAAACTTAATTCTCTTTTTTTCTTCGAAATGAGAAGGAAGAAGAATGATGAGGAGAGGAGTTTACTTCAGAAATGATATAAGTGCCGACCAAAAGATCATTCTACCCCTTCTTTCTCTTTTCTTCTCATTTTGCAAACTTTTTTTGATTTTAATATGCTTAATATTTATTTCATATATAAAGGACATTACGAACTCAATAGAATAAGTCTCCAGTCCTAATTCGTTCATCTTTAATTTTTTTTTATATTTTAAGTCATTAGTTTGTTTTATCTTCAAACAAGTGATTAATTACTAAACAAAAATAATGGGTTATTACGTTGCCTTCTTAGAAGGATTTTGGCCTTGGAATCATCAAGAGCAAACAGTGTATCGCACCAACACTCATGCTCCCCCATTACACATGCTTCACATCAAAACAACTAAGATTGAAAAACCAACCATAGCACTACAAAGCAAGTTTTGTGTTAGCATGCAATTCCATTAACCAAATAGAAACAAAATACTTAACATAAATGGAGTTATACCATTAAAAGTTTTACATTTGAAGCAACCATTTTTTCTTCCGACTCCGAAGTGCTATTCCGGAATATTCGCTTCATGTGACCCAAACAACCTTCTCACCTTATTTCGAAGTCTCTTGACGCTACTCTTTATAATCTGAATATGTCCTTTAGGCGTATAACTTCTGGTCGAACATCTACTTCCTCCAACTGACCTGGCATAACCACCACATTTTTGTTATGCACATACTTTCACAACCGTGAATCATGGAACACATTGTGCAATCCAGACATCTTAAGATTAATCGATATGTGAGCTTTCCGATCCATTTCACAAAGGTAATGGTCCAACCAACCTAGGTGCAAGCTTTCCTAAATTGCCAAATCTCATAACATTCTTCAATGGTGATATTTTTCCAAAGATCAAATCACTAACTTCACATTCAAGGACAATCTGTCTCCACAGTTATAAGGCTATTTGGCAATCTTGAGATGTTCTCATCCTTCCCCATATTAATTCGACTTTCTCTAAAGTCTCACAGATCATTTATGGTCCAAGTTTAACCTTGTAACGACCCACTATTTTGCACCATTCATATTCGACAATAAATTAAAACGTGTCAAACTTGAATAGTTCAAAACAATAGATTGTAATAAAATTTGGAGCAAATGAAATCAATCACAGAATCACAGACACAGAAATCAGAATACTTGCAGCGGAATAAAAATAACTTAGTGGTTCATGAAGCCACTACCACATAGTCTCAAAATAAGTATAAAGTACATAGTCTAAACCAAATATAGTTTGAAATCACCACAGAAAATCTCAATATTCAATTGTCTTGATTAAAAAAGCTAAAATAAGAACTGAACAGAAACTTGACAACAACTTGAAAAGAGATGATCTTCAGAAGTCCTAGCTCCGGAAAAGAGGTCCGAACTGATACTCAGGCTGACCCGAGCGTAAAATAAAAACATAAACACTCGAGTCAGGACATACATACTTATACAGTGTAAGCTAATTCAAGTGAACTGTAATAGAGTGCAATTAACTTAAAGGATGCTTGGGACCGCCCATCCTCTAAGGATCCGTTAAATTATTTACTATGTAGTAATACTTCGCTATTATAATAGTGCCTATTAGTAAAATAAACTTACTTTTAAATAGCGTTAAGGGGTTACCCATATAGCCCTTAACACATAAATAGTATCAGTAGTCTATACAGTACCTGCATATCTCCTGATCGGGAGACTACGAGAAGATACTCCATAGGTACGACACAAATCAAACTCGTACAAAGCTCGATAGGGTAGGTCACATGGCACAACTAGGCAATGACAGGGTAGATATACCAATTACGCTTCCGGACTGGTGGTATCGTGTAGCAACTACTAACGCCCACCTCGAACAACACTCCCAAATCAAAGGTGCGCACCAAACAATCACAAAAGTAATAGAATGACATACGAAGAAGTGCGTCCGATAAGAGGTGCTACTTCCTTAGCCCGTCAATCGCTTCTGTTTTAGCCACCTTATGCCAACTTACGGGAGTCGGGTCCACGTACATACCTTAATAGAACGTCACCACCATCCTACTTCATTCTGGAATCTCCACCGCATACACGGTTGTCAAAGTGGTTTTCGGTATCGACAGAGAGTATGCCCATATCCGATCCCGGTCACTTTGCCAACCAATCGTTATTATTACCCGTGGTTATAAAATTTCAAAATATAGTTTATATTTAAACCCAATTACTTCATTTAACTTCCAAAAGTGAAGCTATTTTATTTCTAAATTAAATATTCAAAAATCTCATTTCAACCATCGCAACACTTAACAAGTGCTACTGTAGCCCTTTATTTACTCAGGTTTAGCTTTAAATTTTTGCAATCACAGCACTTACCAAGTACTACAGTAGACCTTAATTAATTCTAGCCCTTAGTTTATTTGCATCAACTACGACACTTACAAAGTGCGGTAGTATCTCTTACAACAGATTTTAAGTAAATTAGATTCCAGAATTTAATATAAATTTATAAATAATTAAACTTAAATTTAACCAATTTAACTTAAAAATAATAATCATATTTCCACTTTTAAAATTGTCGTATAAATTACTTAAAATTTATGATTTATATAAGGTAAAATTTTCAAATAATATCAACTTCTTAAGGTTTTACTTATTAAAGTCAAATATACAAGTTTATTCTTTGTATTCAAAATTAGCTTAACCATCAAGTTTAATTACTTCAAAATATAACTAAATTTTATATTCATTTCTTAACTTACCTTTTTATTCTTAACCCAAACTTCCCTTTCTAAATTTAGATATAATTCAATTTCATTTCAGTATTTATTTTTTTCACCATTTAATTCATAGAAACTTAATAATACCTTATTTCCATTTAAATTCAATTTATCAAATTTATTATGTATTGTTTACTTAACTTGAATCAAAAATCAAATCCCAAAATAAATTTATATTTCAAATTCCAACTTAACCATTTATTTATTTATATATATTTAACTTATATAAAATCACAGCAATCTTTTTAAATCAAATTAAAATCAAATAATAAATTATACAAATCTAAAATACTTAAATTTTCTAGATATATATATATATATATATATATATATATATATATATAACCATGGGTCTGTATAATATTTTCTACCCTAGGTCAAGTGGTATGAATAATATATCATTTCAGTCCGTAATTTACACAAAAATCCGGGTTTTATCATTTCAAACCCGTAATCCCAAGTTAAATAAATAAATAATTAAATAAATCTTGTTCAGGCCTATCATTCCAGCCCGTAACGATTCTATTCTACAGGGAACTTGCAGTGTGATAAACAGTAAATAAATAAATAGTATAACAGCATAAATATAACAGCATAAAATATAACTAATGATGTGTCAGTTCAATAACAGGGTTTTTAGCATCAAAAATTTATATCACGGTCAAGTAAAATAAAATATAACCATTCTACAATTACACTTGTTATTAATTTATAGATCTATAAGTATGTTTGTCGGATGAGAATACTCACCTTTACGATGCTGGAGTTTTGATAAAAAATAACGAATATCTACACCGGAAAGCGTACAGAAGGCACGATCAATTTTCAACGGATGTGACACCCCGATTCCGATCTTGAACAAAATAAATAAACAATTTACACGAATTCAATACAATTATATCAAATCTTCAATAAATCAAACTGGAACGAGTATTTAAATAAAAGGATAATTTGACAAAATTTGCTCGACTACTTCACTACACAGCTCGACCCACATCCTAAGTCTTGGCTAAAGGACAAACTCAAGGCTAGAAAATTCGTTAGCATTCAAGGCAGTGGGGTGTGACCCAAATCTAAGCTGTGTTTCAAACACAAAGGTGGCGCATGCCTATATTTTTTTCAAACTGAAGTGTGTGCCTATACTCAAATCAAGGCAGAGGTATGCTGTGATATCATTTTGTACAGGTGCGCATGCACTTATAATTTTTATTTTTATTGTTTTTTTCTAACGTTAATTCAAGGTTTTGGTCAAATGCATCAAAGATGCTTGGCCTGCACAAACGCACAGTCTGACATGCACGCAAGGTAGTGTCATTTTTTTAAAGGCATATATGCTGTGATAAAATACAAGGTGGTGCAAGCATATCCTCTCCTTCTTTTAAAGCATAGGTGATGAAAAATGTATTGGTTTAAGTGTTTGGCTAAACTGCATCAGAGATGCTCGGCAGTGCACGGTGATGTGGTAGTGGCTGCAGCTGTGATGGCGGAGAGGTAGGGGAGTCGTGCAAAGGAAGGGCCGAGTACTAGTTTTGAGGAGACAGGGAACAAACGAAAAAAGAAAATACAAAAGAAGGAAAAAAAAAAAAAAAAGAAGAAAAAAGGATCGACCATTACTTGATGTATCTCGCGTAAGGAAGAAGGAGTCCAAATGCAGTGAGATATTTTTGTGCACGCATTGTTAAATATCATCAGAGAGGGTGCGTGGTTTTTTTTATTTATAAACTGAGTTGCTTAAATCAAGGAGGAAAAGTGGCAATAAATCTTTGCTTGAACGGTAAGGAAGGATGGAAATGGGCGAACGTGTTTTAAAATTGAACAAAGTAATAGCGCTGATTTTTTTGAGGAAGCGGCAAGAAATAATTGAAATTTTGAACGTGCTTTAGTATTTCAGGGAAGATGCGTTTATAATTAAAAGGAGTAATTGCGTGATTGATTTTTTTTGTGGGAGAGGGAAACGGTAAGAAAAATAAATTTTGAACGGTAAGGAGGAATCAAAATTTTATACCAATTAAAACAATTTAAGAAAAAGGAAAGTGTGCTAAGTTTTCACGTGAATTCATGGCAAGCCTTTAAACGAAATTAAATGGCTAGGAAATCTATTCCTTTCCCACTCAGAATTGCACGTCTACTACTTAATTTAATTATTTATAGCCAATGTAAGAATTTTAGAAGTGCGTAAAACCGACGCAATAATTTAAATCAAACATACGCCCAATTTGTAACAAAAGCAACGTATCTAAATTTATACGTTCTCTTATTTACTCGCTACCTATATTTAGTAAATATACGTTTAAAGAATATTTCATTAAATACGTACCATTTTATGCCAACATAATAAATCAAAACGGATATAACCGTACAAATTAAAGGTGTAATTAAATAGATTATTTATACACTATAAATTTTAAAATTTATTACTCAAATAAAAATAGGATTTGTTTATATCCGTTTGATTCTTTTACCATTTACTAAGAACTGATGTATATAAGTAAATTTATTTATTTTACCCAATATTAATTTCTTAATTAAAAAGGTATATAACCAATTTTAAAAGAATCAAAGGTGGAGTAAAAATGTTGTTTTTTTTTGAAACTTGGTAAAAGGTTTTATTACTTCAAATCAAAACTAAGGTAGGCCCGACCCATACAAACGTTTTATAATTATACAATAATACATATCAGTTCCCAACAGTAAGTAAAATTAAAATAAACTTCTTCTTCTTTCTCAGTTCTTCACGGAGGGGACCATGTCTGCAACGTCGTCAGCTGAATCTCGTTATTACGTGGTTCTAATCCCAGCTTCTGCAATGCCTCTAGTTCAACAATTGATAGATCTGTAAGTTTGCCCACTCTTTTCATGATTATTTTGACATCTCGTTTAATCATTTCGCTGATAAGTTGTTCGTTCTTGCAATTGTTGTGGAATATTCTCCTGTTTCTTTCTCTCCAAATGTTCCAAACTGTGGTAGTCAGCAGAATGGAAGCCATTTTTCCCATCAAGCTTTTGGGTTTCCATCTTATAGTCAGGTAACTCGCTATGTCTCCAAGTTTCTAATCTTGTAGATTGCAGTTCAAAATTGATTTTTGGTTTTCCCATATTTTCCTGGTAAATGTACATGAGAAGAATACATGTTCATGATTTTCTTCTTGCTGTTGACAGAAAACACAAATAGAGTTTTGAATTACTCCCCACTTTTTTAATCTGTCTCTTGTTGGGAGTCTTCTTAGGAGTGCTTTGTAAGTAGTTTGCGACATTTTTGGAACACTAGCTCTACTCCACACAATTTGTGCCTAATCTAGTTCCACACTTCTTTCCCTTAGCTCTTCCCAAGCCGTGCTTAAAGTGAAGTCTTTATTGTTAGGTTTCCACACCCAGGAGTCTAATATGTTACCATTAAGGGGTACTTTCATGATTTCCTGTTTGATTTGGGTGGCTGGAGAGTTTGGTGGAATGTACCATGTATTTCCTTGTATTATTTTCCCCAACTTGAAGTCTCTTCCTCCATATGCGTTGAAGTTGTCCCGGCCCAGTTTATTAATGATACACTCATTATTCAACCAGGGGTCAAACCAGAAACTTGTGCCTTCTCCATTTGCAATTTTCCTGTGTACTAGTTTTTTAAGGTCACATCTAGCTCTAAGAATTCTCTTCCATGTACTTGAAGCATTTGTGTCTTCTTTCTGAGTCTAGAAATTTTCTTTTAAATATCTCCCCCTCATCCATTCTGCCCATAACCCTTTTCTGTTAAGAATTTTCCAAGCTAGTTTAGTGGCATATGCTTTTTGTAAGTCCCTAATATTTTTAAGACCTACTCCTCCTTCTTTCTTCGGTTTGCATAGAGTTTGATATGATATTTTGTGAAATCCCCCTTTCCAAATAAAGTTTGCACAAACATTTTCAATTTTATTAATGGAAGCAATAGGAATTTGAAATGTTTGAATCCAAAATCTGACCATAGAGGTAATAACAGTGTGTACCAGCTCAATTCTACCAGCAAATGATAGAAGTTTTGAACTCCAACTTTGAAGCTTTTTTCGAATTTTTGTAACAAGAACTCCACACTCACTGTCTGTAATCACATTAGTAGATAATGTCACCCCAAGGTATTTGACAGGTAAGATACTTTCTTCATATCCTAGGAGGGAGCAATATTGTTCCTTGTTAGTGCACTGCTCATTAAAATAGCATTTTGTTTTCTGTTCATTCACTTTCAGTCTTGCAAAACATTCAAGATTTTGGAATATTTCCTTCATCCCCCTGATTGCATCTGTTGAGGCTTTATAACATACAATCAGATCATCTGCATATAGCAGGTGTGTTATTTGTGGCTTGACTTTATACACTGGTTCAATAATGTTGTTATGAGTGTAGATTTCCATTTGTAAGGAGAAATACTCCATGGCAACAGCAAATAGATATGGGGATAGGGGGTCTCCTTGTCTCAATCCTCTATTGCATTTGATGAAACCTCTTGGTGTTCCATTTATTAATATTGAGTATGTTGGAGTGCATATACATTCTTCAATAAGCCTCATAATTTTTCTAGGAAATCCCATCTTTTTTAACATGTGAATGATAAATCTTCTATTAATTTTTTCATATGCTTTTTGAAGATCTACCTTTAAACAGATTTTTCCTGCACCCTTTCTTTTAAAGTTTGTTACTAGTTCATGCGCCAGTAGAGAATTTTCAGTGATGTTTCTGCCTTTGATGAATGCACTCTGACATTCACTAATGCATGCATTTAGAATAGGTTTAATTCTTTCACAAATGATTTTGCTCAAGATTTTGTAAGATACATTGCAACATGAGATAGGTCTGTAATCTTGTATCTGAGATGGACTTTCTTTTTTTGGTATTAGGCAGATAAATGTATGGTTCATTTCTTTTATGATTTCCAGAGTTTAGTGCTTCTTGGTATGCTAACCTCAGTTTTTCTTTTAGATCTTTCCAGTGGGTTATGTAGAAATGAGATCCCAACCCATCTGGCCCTGGGGAGGCATCATGATGAATGGATTTCACAGCCTTTTCAATTTCCCCAATTTCAATATCTCTGGACAGCATGTTTCTCCCACTTTCAGTCACCAAGTACCTAGGTTTAATGTCAGGTAATTCTTGAGAATAATTGTCATTAAATAGCTCAGTGAAATATTTTATAGCTTCTCTTTCAAAAGTCACCAGATTGATTTGCATATCTCCTTGTTCATCTATAATATTGTTTATATTATTAAAATTCTGTCTGATGGACATTTTGGTGTAGAAAAATTTTGAGCACTCATCACCCTCTGTTAACCACTTTTCTTTTTCCTTTTGTTTTAGATCCAGAGCTTGAATTTGCAGAGCTGTTTTGAGTTCTTGTTGTACTTCAAAGAAATCCCTGTTTAAATTATCATTGTATGGGTCTATATCCAATTTACATTGGATATTTCTTAGGGTTTCCTGAAGGTGGTCAACTATATTGTTTTGCTTTGTTCTACATTTATTCCACTCTTTAATTCTCATCTTAATGTGTTTAAGAATCAGAGTGAGAATAAAAGAATTATTACCCTAAAAAATATCAAGTTTTGAAAAATCAGCTGCTTTGAAGTAATCTTTACACAAAGGCTAGTAATTGGCAAATCTAAAAGGTTTACCTTTTTCTGTTTTAAGTTGAATCAGTTCAACTAGCAGGGGAGAACGATCACTTGTAGAGCAAGGCAGAATATTAACTTTCATTGATGGAAACATGTTGATTGCATCAGAATTAGCTAAAACTCTATCTAGTTTGCATGCTATCTTTCTAACCTCTCCACTTCTCCATGTATATTTCAGTCCAGTGTGGGCTACTTCAGTTAATCCTGCTGCGACTACACAATCATTAAATTCTTCTAGCTGGGAGGCTTTTAATGTGAGACCACCAACTTTATCTTCTGCATTTAGCATTGCATTATAATCTCCCATAGTTAACCATGGACCATTTATTTGTTTAGCCAGGGTTTTCAATTGATTCCATAGACTTACACGTTTTGAAGCAAGGTTATTTGCATAAATGAAAGAGATATTAATTTTTAAACCTCCCTTATTGGTAGCTTTTATTGTGATATGTTGATCATCTTTGCTTATCATGCTACATGACCAGTAATCATTACACCAAACAATTAAAATTCTTCCTTTACTAGTATTGGAATTATTATGATATAAACTCCAACTAGCACCCAGAATAGAATGGAAATAATCTATACTATCGTTATTCATTTTATTTTCAATCAAACCAATCAATGATGGCTTGTATTTATTTCTTAAATTAAAGAGGTCTAATTGTCTCTCATCACTATTAAGACCTCTAAAATTCCAGCAAATTATTTTCATTGGGAGGATGGTGCTTTTTTACTCCTCAAGTTTCTAGGAGCAATACTCTTTGGACCATGCTTACTTGCTTTCTTATTGAACTGTTCTATGTATTACTGATTTGGTTTAGTGTAAGTACTTGTTTTTAGATCATCATTTATCTCCTCATCACTTGAACCCAAATTTATGTTCATTTTATTAATATCTTCAATTGTTTCAGGTTCCCCTTCAATCTGGTATGGGTCTTCAAACTCCTGTTCCTGTTCTCTCATCTGCACTGATTTATTCTCATGCACCATCTGCTGCTTCTGGATTACCTTTTCAGCATTTAGGAGACCAGGGGTTGTTTGACTATCAACAATATTTTGATGTATTAAATCAGTGAAATTACTGTCACTGCTTTGCATATTTTGGGCCGATGATACATTATCCGTATTCTCCTCTAGTGTTTTTTGTGGTTTTTGTAGTGGTTCAGGAGATCTTTCTTTTTGAATGTGATGTAAATTATTAGTTCTTGTTTCTGTATTTTCCTTTTGTTCTCCTTGCTGTTCAACATTGTTCTCTTTAACTCTCCATTCTTGTATATTGTACCTGGTGCATTGCATTTGTGTGTGACCGAAACTCAAACACTGTGAACATTTTGGGGGAATAAATTCATATTCCACATCTTGTATGTATTCTTTCCCTGTACTATCTTTAGCTCTGATTTTGTTTGGCAATTTTGATTCTGCATATATTTCTACCAAGATCCTAGCAAATTTTAGCTTCCTCAAATTTTTTGTGTCTTCATCCATCTTAATTGGCTTCCCTACAATACTAGCCAACTTGCTAATTCCTCTACTACTCCATAAAGCAAGATTCAGATTCAACAATCTTATCCATATTGGATGCGAATCTAACATATCTCTTTCCAGTCTTAAATTAGCTTCCTATCTTTTTATGAACAACAGCTTACTATCCATAAACCAAGGTCCGTTCTCTATGACTTTGTTGCAATCAGTTTCCAGGTCAAACTTTACTAGGTAGAATCCATTTTCACGAGCAAAAACATTCCATCCTCCTTGTGATTTCCATTCTCTTTTTATGTATGCATTAAAATGAATGTAATACGGTCTCTTTCCTGCCATGTAAATGTAGATCGAGTTCTTCCACATGTTCTTTGCCTCATCGAAATCCTCTTCATCTATCTCTGCAAACACGCCTTTCTCGTCCATCGTTTTTTCATAGAATCTCACAGTACTATCAATACTTACCTTACATCCCGTGGCTTTCATCCAACTTTTACTTTTTTCGTTCGCAAAAGTCTGGGATTTAAGCGCATCTGCATATGTCGACCGAGATTGATTAGCGCTAGGTATAATCACCTCCTTCTGCTTTCCTTTTTTCCTGACCTCCTGCCAATTTCCATCTTCTTCAGCTTCTTCCGAAGAAATTGTCAGATTTCATGAATTAGGGTTTGAGGACGAGGGTGCGGTCGCCATTATCGTAGAATTTTTCTATTAATATATATTTTATATTGAGTAAAAAAGATTTGAAAGTTAGAATTTAAATGATTTAAAATTCCAATAGATGTTAAACTTTAACCAAAATAAGAATTATAGAATTTTCTTATATTTATAAAAGTTTGGATGGTTATTTATAATTAAATTTAAAATTCAACTTTTTGTAAAATAAAACCCCAGAGTTTATAAATAAAATTTTTGTTAAAAATTTTGTGTTGTTACACTCTTCCCCACTCAGAACTTTTCGTCCTCGAAAAGGAACGAAAGAAGGAAAACAAAGGAAGATAAGATGATAGAGCAAAGTACCTGAAACAAATAATTCCGGATTCGAAGCACGAATGCTCTCCTCCGTCTCCCATGTGCAATCCTGTTCATCAGTGCTCCACTGCACTTTGACCAGGCGGACAGATATTCTTCTTAGCTGTTTCGTACCTCGATCGACGATACGAAGCGGCTTCCTTTCAATAGTTAGATCAGTCTCGATATCCAAACTATCAAGAGCAGAAGGCTAGATAATGAGAGATGGATCTTGCAAACAACGACGAAGGTGTGATACATGGAATACATTGTGTATTCCAGCGAATTTCTCGGGCAAATCCAGTCGATAAGCAAGATACCTAATCCTTTCCAAGATGCGGAATGGACCGATGAACCTAGGAACAAGCTTCCCTCTACGCCCAAACCGCACCACATTTCTTAAGGGAGAGATCTTAAGAAAAACCAAATCACCAATTGCAAACTCCAAACTTCTTCTTCGATGATCAGCGTGCATCTTCTGCCTATCCAAGAAATCCTTAACCTTCTCTTAATCTCCTCGACTTTCTCCGACGCTTCCAAAATCATATCAAGACCAAGGATCAAGTGATTTTCGGATTCAATCAAGCAGGATGGAGATCTACAGGGTCGCCCGTAAAGAGCAGCAAAATGGGACATCTTAAGACTAGCCTGATAACTATTGTTATAGGTGAATTCCACAAGATGGAGATGATCTTCCCAAGATCCTCCATAATCTAAAATGCATGCATGGAGAAGATCCTCTAGAATTTGGTTTACCCTTTCCGTTTTACTGTCAGTCTGAGGGTGATAAGCAGTGCTCAGATTCAGACGAGTACTCAAGGATTCTTGGAAAGCTTTCCAAAATTGACTAGTAAAGATAGGGTCTCGATCGCAAACAATACTAAGGGGAACACCATGGAGGCGAACAATCTCCCTCATATAAATCTCAGATAAGCTCGAAGCCGTACGGGACCGAAATAAAATGAGCAGGCTTAGTCAGTCTATCCACGATAACCCAGATGCTCTCATTTTCCTTCCTAGATCTCGATAATCCATCGATGAGATCCATAGAAACTTTCTCCCACTTCTAATTGGGAATCTCCAAAAGCTGCAACAAACCGAGGGTCTTCTAATGATCCGCCTTGACTTGCTGACAATTCGCACACGTACTAACAAAGATGGAGACGTCACGCTTCATACCCTTCCACCAATAAAGCTTCTTTAAATCTTGATACATCTTCGCCACACCAGGATGAATAGAAAGTCTGGATTGATGATGTTCCCGAAGTAACTCTTGCCTCAAACCATCAACATTCAAGACACAAATCCGATTATTAATCCTTGAAATCCTTTTATCATCAACCTGAGCTAATCTACCATCAGAATTACTACCCCCTCTACTACGAACATTCTCCTTCATACTTCTAAGCATCACATCCTCATCCTGCCTAGCCTTGATACGGTCCAAAAGGGGAGAAGAAACAATAAGCTGACACAACAAGGACTTCTTCCTACTCAACGCATCCGCCACAACATTATCTTTTCCAGGAGTATAGTTGATGTCGAGATCGTACGAAGCAAGAAACTCGAGCCATCGAACTTGTCTCTGATTTAAATCCTTCTGGGTGAAGATATATTTCAAAGACTGATGATCAGTGAAGAGGTCAAACTTAGCCCCCAAGAGATGATGTCTACAAAGCTTCAATGCAAAGACAACAGCCAACAATTCTAAATCATGGGTAGCATAATTAGCCTCATGGTTCTTCAACTGACGACTAGCATACGCAATCACCTTCCCATCTTGCATCAATACCGCTCCCAAACCCTCGCGACAAGCATCAGTGAATACTGTTAATCTCTCATTTCCATTCGGAACGGTAAGCACTGGTGCGGAAGTAAGCTTATTCTTTAACTCTTGGAATGCCGCTTTACACTTATCGCTCCAAATAAACTTAGCGTTCTTCCGAGTTAGAGCAGTGAGCGGTGTAGAAATCCGAGCAAAGTTCTCAATGAACCTCCGATAGTAACCGGCAAGGCCCAGAAAACTGCGAATATCAGTTGGAGTCTTAGGTTCTTCCCAATCCTGTACAGAATAGGGAGAAATAAGGACCCCAAAAAAGATAGAGGGATTAAATTTTAGAAAAAAGGAGGGAAAGGCTTACCTTGATCGTAGTGATCTTGACTGGATCAACAGAAACTCCATCCCCAGACACAATATGTCCGAGAAATCGGACTTCCTCTTCCCAGAAATGGTATTTAGAGAATTTAGCCTTCAATTGATGATTTCGAAGGGTCTCTAGTACATACTTCAAATGCGACTCATGCTCTTTCTTCGCCTTGGAGAAAACAAGGATATCATCAATAAAGACAAGAACAAATTTATTGAGCACATCGCGAAAGACACGATTCATCAGATCGACAAAGAAAGCGGGAGCGTTAGTCAAACCAAAAGGCATAACGATCCATTCAAAGAAACCATTCTCAGTACGGAAAGCAGTTTTGGGAATGCTCTCCTCAGCAACTCTGAGTTGGTGAAAATCTGTGGCCAGATCTAGCTGAGAGAAAATAGTGGCTCCATAGAGCTGATCAAACATATCATTTATGCGGGGCATATGATATCTGTTTTTCATAGTGAGCTTGTTTAGCTCCCTATAATCAACACACATCCGGACAGAAACATCAGACTAGGTGATGAAAACTACGGCGCTCTCCATTTTGAAAAGCTAGGTCTGATCAGACTTTTAGAGAACAAGTCCTGAATCTGCTTCCTTAACTCATCCTTCTCACGGGGTGCCATCTTTCTAGGTGGAAGAACTATAGGTTGAGCTCCAAGGACGAGATCAATACGAAAATCTATTTCCCGCTTAGGAGGTAAAGAAGTGACTTCCCCAAATACATCGGGAAATAGTTTGATTACACGCGTTGAATGAAGATCACCAGGAAAAGCATCTAGAGAATAAATAAAACTGTCAGCAAAATCCTGAGGATAACTACATTGGATCTTTAAGGAATTTCCAACATCATCTTTGAGGGCAACAGTTCGTGAACTACAAGAGATACGGGCATCATGCCTATCTAACCAATCGCCCCCAGGCAGTAGATCGAAATCGTCAAACTCCAAAACAAAGAAGTCACCCATGAATCGATAACTATCTTGGAAGAGTTTCACATGCCTATAAATCTTACTAAGGTTTGCAGGACCCCCAATAGGGTTTGAAACACATAAAGGCACAGAAGAAAACTTAGGAGAAAGAAGGTTCTCAAATTTACTACAAAGGTCTACTGAGATAAAGCTATGGGAAGCTCCGGTATCGAAGAGAACACGTACAGGAAAATAAAACAAGGTAAAAGATCCCTGAAGCGTGCCTTAAGAGTCACTAGGAGCGGGAGCAGGTGTAGGCTGCGGAGCTGGGGAGTATGCAGAAGTAACAGCAAAAATCGTGCCTTGCCCTTCTTCTGAGTAGGGCAGTCTCTCTTGAAATGTCCCGGCTGAAGGCAAATGTGGCAGAGGTCTCGTCTAGCCAACTGAGGAGGAGGTGCAATAACAGCACCCAAAGTAGGACATCTATTTGCGTAGTGTCCCTTCTGTGGCATCTATGGCAAGTGATGGTGGAAAGATCTACAGGCTGCCTCTGAGATGCAGAAGATGATGATCCTAGCCCTGAAGTCCTATTCTTACTTTTCCGACGATGAAGAAAATGGGGCTTCCTCTTCTTGGAGTTTCCAAAATACTGAGATGGGGCAGCCTGGGCAGCAGGAGGAGCCCTAGAGGTAGGATTCTCATACCTGATAGCCATGTTCATCAGAGCGGTAAACATACCATGCACGTAGGTAATGAGGCGATCGTGGTACTCAAGGCATGCACAACAATAAACTTCTCGTTTTTCTTCAACGGGGTGTCTATCAGATTAAGGCTATATTGCGATAGCTCATTGAATTTTCTTTCATATTCAGTAAAGGACATATCGCCTTGCTTCAAATCCATGAAGTCCCGATACAGCTGAGACTTCCCTGCTTCGGGCATCTATTTCGCGAGAAAAGCATCCCTAAAGCACGATAAGCGATATAAGATAGATTTCAAAAGGGAGGAAACTGAACCATACTTGGTCAACCGAAGAAAATACCTAAATTGTTCTCAGGTGATGTCAGCCTCAGCGGTGTGAGCTGTGACGGACAACCACCAATCCAAAGCTGCTCCTTTTAATTGCCAAGCTGCAAGTTGACGCTGCTGGGCATTAGTGATCTCGAGACCGGAGAAGATTCTCTCCAAGTCCCTCAACCACTGTTGAGCTTCAATTATGCTCTCAGAACCTGTGAACTTGGTGCCACCAATCTCGGTATATTCCTTACAAAGCTTAGAGAACCTAACTGGGGCAGCGAGTGCAGGAGCTGGGTCAGCACCTCGTACCCTACCTCTGGCATTTCCTCGATTCATCCTGAGAAATCAAGAATGAATTTAAGGATAGAGAAAAATATAGATGTCAAGATAGATTAGATAAGTTAGAGTTTTCTAGAACAGGTATTTTAACAAAGGACCTATTTCATAAGGTGGAGAAAAGAAAACAAGTAGTTGGAAAATTTTTATTTTAAAACCAGGAAGTTTTATATCAAAATACTTCATTGAAAATCCTTTAAAAATTATTTTATACTTTTTAAAATATACTCTCTCACCCAGAAAGGATTCTAAAATTGACTTCACTCATTCTAGGTTATTTCCACCCTATCTCTAATGAGTTTTTGCTCCACAAGCAATGGTTTGCCTAAAAAACCTCGCTCTGGTACCAACTTGTAACGACCCACTATTTTGCACCATTCAAATTCAACAATAAATTAAAACGTGTCAAACTTGAATAGTTCAAAACAATAGATTGTAATAAAATTTGGAGCAAATGAAATCAATCACAGAATCATAGACACAGAAATCAGAATACTTGCAGCGGAATAAAAATAACTTAGTGGTTCATGAAGCCACTATCACATAGTCTCAAAATAAGTATAAAGTACATAGACTAAACCAAATATAGTTTGAAATCACCACAGAAAATCTCAATATTCAATTGTCGTGATTAAAAAAGCTAAAATAAGAACTGAACAGAAACTTGACAACAGCTTGAAAAGAGATGATCTTCAGAAGTCCTAGCTCCGGAAAAGAGGTCCGAACTGATACTCAGGCTGACCCGAGCGTAAACTAAAAACATAAACACTCGAGTCAGGATATACATACTTATACAGTGTAAGCTAATTCAAGTGAACTGTAATAGAGTGCAATTAACTTAAAAGGATGCTTGGGACCGCCCATCCTCTAAGAATCCATTAAACTATTTACTATGTAGTAATACTTCGCTATTATAATAGTGCCTATTAGTAAAATAAACTTACTTTTAAATAGCGTTAAGGGGTTACCCATATAGCCCTTAACACATAAATAGTGCTGGTAGTCTATACAGTACCTGCATATCTCCTGATCGGGAGACTACGAGAAGATACTCCATAGGTACGACACAAATCAAACTCATACAAAGCTCGCTAGGGTAGGTGACACGACACAACTAGACAATGCCAAGGTAGATATACCAATTACGCTTCCGGACCGGTGGTAGCGCGTAGCAGCTACGACCGCCCACCTCGAACAACACTCCCAAATCAAAGGTGCACACCAAACAATCACGAAAGTAATAGAATGGCATACGAAGAAGTGCGTCCGATAAGAGGTGCTACCTCCTTAGCCCGTCAATCGCTCCTGTTTTAGCCACCTTATGCCAACTCATGGGAGGCGGGTCCACGTATATACCTTAATAGAACGTCACCACCGTCCTACTTCATTTTGGAATCTCCACCGCGTACACGGTTGTCAAAGTGGTTTTCGATATTGACAGAGAGGATGCCTATATCCGATCCCGGTCTCTTTGCCAACCAATCGTTATTATTACTCGTGGTTATAAAATTTCAAAATATAGTTTATATTTAAACCCAATTATTTCATTTAACTTCCAAAAGTGAAGCTATTTTATTTCTAAATTAAATATTCAAAAATCTCATTTCAGCCATCGCAACACTTAACAAGTGCTACTGTAGCTCTTTATTTACTCAGGTTTAGTTTTAAATTTTTGCAATCACAACACTTACCAAGTACTGCAGTAGCCCTTAATTAATTCTAGCCTTAGTTTGTTTGCATCAACTACGACACTTACAAAGTGCGGTAGTATCTCTTACAACAGATTTTAAGTAAATTAGATTCTAGAATTTAATATAAATTTATAAATAATTAAACTTAAATTTAACCAATTTACTTAAAAATAATAATCATATTTCCACTTTTAAAATAGTCATATAAATTACTCAAAATTTATGACTTATATAAGGTAAAATTTTCAAATAATATCAACTTCTTAAGGTTTTACTTATTAAAGTCAAATACACAAGTTTATTCTTCGTATTCAAAATTAACTTAACCATCAAGTTTAATTACTTCAAAATGTAACTAAATTTTATATTTATTTCTTAACTTACCTTTTTATTCTTTACCTAAACTTCCCTTTCTAAATTTACATATAATTCAATTTCATTTCATTATTTATTTTTTTACCATTTAATTCATAGAAACTTAATAATACCTTATTTCCATTTAAATTCAATTTATCAAATTTATTATATTTTGTTTACTTAACTTGAATCAAAAATCGAATCCCCAAATAAATTTATATTCCAAATTCCAACTTAACCATTTATTTATTTATAATAACTTGTATAAAATTGCAACAATCTTTTTAAATCAAATTCAAATCAAATAATAAATTATACAAATCTAAAATACTTAAATTTTCTAGAAATATATATATATATGTATATATATATATAACCATGGGTCCGTATAATATTTTCTACCCTAGGTCAAGTGGTATGGATAATATATCATTTCAATCCGTAATTTACACAAAAATCCGGGTTCTATCATTTCAAACCCGTAATCCCAAGTTAAATAAATAAATATTGTTCAGGTCTATCATTTCAGCCCATAACGATTCTATTCTACATGGAACTTGTAGTGTGATAAATAGTAAATAAATAAATAGTATAACAGTATAAACATAACAATATAAAATATAACTGATGATGTGTCAATTCAATAACAGGGTTTTTAGCATCAAAAATTTATATCACGGTCAAGTAAAATAAAATATAACCATTCTACAATTACACTTGCTATTAATTTACAGATCTATAAGTATGTTTGTCGGGTGAGAATATTCACCTTTGCGATGCTGGAGTTTTGATACAAAATAACGAATATCTACACCGGAAAGCGTACAGAAGGCAGGATCAATTTTCAGCGACTGTGACACCCCGATTTCGATCTTGAACAAAATAAATAAACTATTTACGCGAATTCAATACGATCATACCAAATCTTCAATAAATCAATCTGGAACGAGTATTTAAATAAAAGGATATTTGATAAAATTTGCTCGACTACTTCACTACACAGCTCGACCCATATCCTAAGTATTGGCTAAAGACCAAACTCAAGGCTAGAAAATTCGTTAGCATTCAAGGTAGTGGGGTGTTGCCCAAATCTAAGCTGTGTTTCAAACACAAAGGTGGCGCACGCCTATTTTTTTTCAAACTGAAGTGCGTGCCTATACTCAAATCAAGGTAGAGGTATGCTGTGATATCATTTTGTACGGGTGTGCATGCACTTATATTTTTATTTATTATTTCTTCTTCTTCTAACGTTAATTCAAGGTTTTGGTCAAATGCATCAAAGATGCTTGGCCTGCACAAACGCACAGTCTGACATGCACGCAAGGCAGTGTCATTTTTTTAAAGGCATATATGCTGTGATAAAATGCAAGGTGGTGCAAGCATATCCTCTCCTTCTTTTAAAGCATAGGTGACAAAAAATATATTGGTTCAAGTGTTTTGCTAAACTGCATCAGAGATGTTCGGCAGTGCACGGTGATGTGGTAGTGGCTGCAGCTGTGATGGCGGAGAGTTAGGGGAGTCATGCAAAGGAAGGGCCGAGTACTAGTTTTGAGGAGACAGGGAACAAACGAAAAAATAAAATACAAAAGAATAAAAAGAAAATAAAAGAAGAAAGAAGAAAAAAGGATCGGCCATTACCTGATGTATCTCGTGCAATGAAGAAGGAGTCCAAATGCAGTGAGTTAGTTTTGTGTACGCGATGTTAAATATTATCAAAGAGGGTGCGTGGGTTTTTTTATTTATAAACTGAGTTGCTTAAATCAAGGAGGAAAAGTGGCAATAAATCTTTGCTTGAACAATATGGAAGGATGGAAATGGGCGAACGTGTTTTAAAATTGAATAAAGTAATAGCGCTGATTTTTTTGAGGAAACGACAAGAAATAATTGAAATTTTGAACGTGCTTTAGTATTTCAGGGAAGATGCATTTTATAATTAAAAGGAGTAATTGCATGATCGATTTTTTTTCTTTTTTTTGTGGGAGAGGGAAATGGTACGAAAAATAAATTTTGAACGGTTAGGAGGAATCAAAATTTTATACCAATTAAAACAATTTAAGCAAAAGGAAAGTGTGTAAAGTTTTCATGTGAATTCAGGGCAAGTCTTTAAACGAAATTGAACGGCTAGGGAATCTATTCCTTTCCCACTCAAAATTGCACGTCTACTGCTTAATTTAATTATTTATAGCCAATGTAAGAATTTTAGAAATGCATAAAACCGACGCAATAATTTAAATCAAACATACGCCCAATTTGTAACAAAAGTAACATATCTAAATTTATACGTTCTCTTATTTACTCGCTACCTATATTTAATAAATATGCGTTTAAAGAATATTTCATTAAATACGTACCATTTTATGCCAACAGAATAAATCAAAATGGATATAATCGTACGAATTTAAGGTGTAATTAAATAGATTATTATACACTATAAATTTTAAAATTTATTACTCAAATAAAAATAGGATTTGTTTACATCCTTTTGATTCTTTTACCATTTACTAAGAACTGATGTATATATGTAAATTTTTTTCTTTTGCCCAATATTAATTTCTTAATTAAAAAGGTATATAACCAATTTTAAAAGAATCAAAGGTGGAGTAAAAATCTTGTTACGATTATATTCATTTAAATTAAAAGATTTGGAAGTTAGAATTTAAAAGATTTAAAATTTAAAATTCCAGTAAATGTTAAACTTTAACCAAAATAAGAATTATAGAATTTGCTTATATTTATAAAAATTTGGGTGGTTATTTATAATTAAATTTAAAATTCAACTTTTTGTAAAATAAAACCCAGAGTTTATAAATAAAATATTTGTTAAAAATTTTGGGCTGTTACAAACCTTACCAATCATCTCCCACGAATATGTAGGAAACTTACAAGGTATTTCATATAAAGCTTCAAATGATGTCATACCAATATTAGCTTGAAAGTTGTTGGAAATTTCAACAAGAAGTATGTGATCTTCCCAAGAACCCCCAAAATCAGGAATACAAGCTCTCAACAAACTTCAGGTGCACGGTTCCCTCTTTCGATTTGTCTATCTGTTTGAGGATGATAAACCGTACTCAAGTTCAATTCCATGTCCAGTTACAAGCCACTCCAGAATTCACATGTGAAGAGTGAATCCTAGCCACTCACAATGCTAGAATGTACACAATGTAAACACACTATCTCTAGTGCATACAACTTTGCTAGATGGAGCATGCAACAATTTTTTCGTATTGTCAGATCATAAAAATATTATTATTTTCATAACCAGATTGGATCGGGTTAGGCTATAACTTTGGGGAATGATGAGTATTGACATTATAACCCTTATAAATTTTGTTAAACAATTTTGACTTTGAAAACTTGTAAGACCTATAACTTTTAATATAATCAAAATTAGGGTCTGAAGCCACTTCCATATGAATGATATGATGGTTTCTCTTTCCATAAAATGACATATGGATTTTTGGCTTTATCATTTAGGAGATATGACCATTTGAATTTAGACAGTTTTTGGATAAATTAGATGCTCATTAAACTAATCTCATAATTAGGCCCATTAGTGAATTTCAAAAATTGTGCCTAATCAACCTGATGGGATAGCCCCGTATCATTTCCACTATTCCCAAAAACTATTATAACCTCCATTAATTAGTTTTTTTAGCAGATAAGCAGCATAAATTCTTACTTTAATTAGCCAAATGAGGGGATTAAAGGGTGGTCCGTAAAGAATCATCTTGGATTCTCGAAATTGGCATCTTGGGATTCGGGTCCTGGCTGATTGGATTATATTGCCTCAGTTTTAATGCAAATTTAGCATTAGGTAAGTGGTTTATGCTTCTTACTTTACTATACTAATTTATACAGTTAAATTGATGATTTTAAAATGCTTTCAAACTCAAAATCATGATTTTGACTAGGACTACATTTAACCATGTTTTCAAAATGAATTCTAAATGTTTTAAAATGAATTTAAGGGATTTTATGCACATGTTCTTATGGATACTCCATTTTATGAAAAATGCTAGATTTAGGTTAATTTATGTTAAATCGAAAATTGTTGTTATGGATGTGTTATATGTGTTGTGTGTGTATATATATATATTGTTTGATTTTATGTATGTGTGTATGGTTGTATTAGATGAAACGTCAATCAATGGGCGATTTAGAGCTTGGGATATTCCATAAGATAGAGTTTCGTGCATGATGATGGATGCACAAATGATGGAAACTTGAACTGATGAAATAAGTATATGGAATGGTGATGGAATTGCAAATAAGTTGGTTCGATGTAGAAATGTTGAAGAAATATGCTAAGTAAATCGTTCGATATCGACCATTATCGGTCGGTACCGAACGTTTTAAAGATGGTAAAAGTGCAAGGGGCACTTAGGAGATGCTTTGAGGTAGTGGGCGAGCTGCTTCGGGCTTGGATAGTGAAGATTCTAGGTAAGACTAAGGAAAACACGGCTAAAGTTTCACTATCGAACGTTATAGATCGTTTGGTCTCGAACGATCTGGGTGGATGGATTTTGATGATAACTTCGAGCATGAAAGAGGATTGCATGTAGTGGACTTTTGGCTTGGCTATAGGGAATTGGGGTTACTTAGCATTTTTTTGGCTATATATTGATTGAAATGGGTTAGCATCGACTTATACCGATCGGTGCCGAACCATCCAATTTTTGATGGAATGATGGGGAGGCCTAGGGTAGCATACCTTATTGATCACAAGCCATTTGATGAATGGGTTAGTGAGTTATGGCCCTATATTCGAATGATTTTATTAGAGTGGAATAGAAGGAGGTGATTCAAGGATGACGTAGGGGATTTGCACGACTACTTCAGGACATGTCTGGGAAATTTAAGGGGCGACTTTAGACCTTGCCTGGAGATCCTATGGGGTAACTTCAGGACTTAGTGGTAAAGACTCTATGACTTGTGATGGAACTCTAGAGATGTTTCGGACTTCTATGACTTAGGGATGGGAGTTGTAATTATGATTCGTAAGGATAAGTTTGTTGATTTGAACTTGTGAAGTGGAATGTGTTCAACTATAGAGACGCGCGCTAAGGGATCGATGATATCCAGTGGTTTCGATATATGCTCTTAAACGAGGGGTATGTGAGGATGCTTACCTGGATTTAATCGTATCTCGGATCTATGATCGTATATCTATGTATCCTAGACTTTTTGACGTTGAGTGTAGTCCTAGGCCTTATGAAGTGGCATGGAGTCGAGCATCGAGAAACCGAGATGTTGAATAGTCTGTGACCATTGATGCAATCATTGTTGCTATCATACGTGTCTAATGACTTAAGATATGAGGATGATTGAAGGCTGCTATGCTTGCTTTGTTCTACTAGGGATGTCACATGATGTAGGTATTGTCGACTTAGATGCCTAGAGACCCCATGTTATGCTTTAAATTGTAGTATACATATGATGATGATAATATATTAACATACACTGTTATGTGCTAATTCTTTGGATGTATGGACATGTCAGAGATGGTTCTCCATACCTTTTGTCCTATTTATCATATCGATTTTTATAGTATTTTAAGGTTGTAAATTTCCTATACCGTACCATTGTATGACTCGAGAATTTATGTTTTACTTCTTATTATCTTAGCTACTCTTAAATGAGTAGACTAGATAGTAGGCAAGAGATAACATATGGAGCTATTCAGAGGATGAGCGAGAGGCGACTCTTTTTATATATCTACTTTTAGAGCTTACTGTTGCTTGTATTCCAATATGCAGCATTGTGGAGCTTTATTAGTGCTATGCTATATTTATCTAGGTACAGTTTATCTTGAGTTTTTTATTTGGTGTATAAACTCTATTACCCGCTTGTATAACTTTGATGAATCTTCTGCACTCTGATTTGATTCCAATTCACCTAGTTATATTACCGTCTTACCTGTTTTATATATGTGTGATTATTTATGTTATCCTATGTGCAATAAGATATGTGACAAGCTTCCTCTAGAGTATAATTAAGTCAACACCATGACTATCGTTTTGCATTAGCCAAGTACCATTGCAACACACTCTATAAGTATATTAGGTACTAGAGGTGTAAGGTGGTCATCAAAGAGCGGTTCTTGAAACCTTTACTGAAATAAAATGAGCACTCTTCATCAAATGATCCACGATAACCCAAATGCTCCCATTTTTCGTCTGACTCTATGACAAACCACCTATGAAATCCTTAGAAATATGTTCCCACTTCCAATGCGGAACTTCCAAAGGCAAAATAGCAAACCACTGGGATTTTTTTGTTTGGCTTTGACTCATACGCAAGTTATGCACTTTTCCATAATCTCCAAACATTCCTTTTTATACACTTCTAATAATAAGTGCACTTCACAATTATATGATTTGTTTCCACTGGGATGAATAGTCATCCTAGAACTATGACACTCTTGAAGAACCTCATCAATAAAATTATCCACTTTAGGAACACATAACATTCCATCCTTACGAAGCCAACCCTTTGCATCAATGGAATACAGGCTGATGTGGTTAGACTTCTCTCTCTTTTCAATCCGGTCCAACATCTCTATAATGCTCGCATCAGATCTTTGGCTAAAATAGATCTATCGATAAGTATGAATCTAACTTCTAATGTTGCCAACATATCGGGTAACACATCATACGAAAGCCAGAAATTAAACTCTACAGTAAAGTCCAAACCCTTCCAGTCAACAATCATAGAACCAAACATAGCATGCCTTCTACCTAATGGATCGGCCATAACATTTCTCTTTCCGGGAGTATAGGAAATTCCAAAATCATAGGATGCTAATAATCCTATTAACCTTTTATTGCCTAAGATTAAGATCTTTTGGGAGAACAAGTACTTCAAAGATTTATGATAGTTGAATAGCTCAAAATTCTCACAAAAATAATGTCTCTATGTCTTTAAAGAAAAGATGATGGCCACGAATTCCAAATAATGGGTCGAATAATTCTTCTTATGGGTCTTAAGTTTCCTAATTGCATTTTCAACTACTTTGCATAAGAGCTATAAGCATCTATTTACTTGGTAAATGGTTTAGTACCCTTCGTGATAATAAAAACCAAAACACTAGTCAATATATGCTTCATCATAATAAAAGTCTCTGCAAGACGCATCCCATTAGAAGACTTGGTTGTTCCTACTTTGATAAGTTAAAGGTGTAGAAACCATTGCAAAGTCCATAGTGAACTTTATATAATATTCCTCCAACCTAAGGAAACTACGAACCTTGGTCAGACTACTTGGTACCTTTCAATCTTGCACGTCGGCAACCTTGCTTGGATCGACCGAAATCCCATGATCGGACACAACATAACAACATAACGTAAGAATCTTACATCATTTCTCTGAAAATGACATTTAAATTTTTTTGCCTTCAGGAAATTTCATCTCAACACTTCCAACAATTCTTTCAAGTGTACTTTTGTGCTCTTCTTCACTCTTGAAAAATATCAAAATATTATCTACGAACACTACCATAAATTTATCAAGTTAGTCTTGAAAGACATGACTCATAAGATCAATAAAGTATGGCAGTGCATTCATAAGGTGAATGATGTCACCAGCTATTCATAAGATGCATCAGGAGTTTTAAAGGTGGTCTTCGGGATACTATCTTTAGCCACCCTTAGTTGACGGAAGCCCATAGCAAGATCGAGTTGAGAGGAAATCTTTGCTCCTCTTAGTCGGTTGAAAAAATTATTAATATAAAGAAGAGGGTATCTATTCTTTCTTATCAGCTTATTCAATTCTCTATAGTCAACAGACGATCTCAAGGATCCATCTACTTTAGTGGAATACACCATGGGTTCCCCTAACTCAGGTATACTTCTCTAAGAAGACCTTTCGTCGAAAGATCAAAATTTTGAGTTTTTAGTTCTCTTCTTTCTCTTTGAGCTATTTGCCTAATAGGTAGGACAACCAGCTTCACACCTTACTTTACTTTAATACGGAATTCAATTTCTTGACGAGAAGGTGTTTGTGACGACCCATATTTCGGAAGGTTTAAATCAACAATAATCCACACATGTCTGACTTAAACATTCCGGAACGTTGATAATCAATGGGTTAAATAAGAAAAATAAAAGTAGAAGAAGAAAAAAAAAACACAGAATCACACAGTGGAAACAATAAAATATAATAATCAAATAAACAATTCATGAGGCTATTTACTATACATCTGATTTTAATCTATACACATTTATCGGAGTTATGTATATACATCAGGGATAAATAATCAATACAGCAAAGTAGCATGATGCAGGGATACTAATAGTAGTAATATACCAAAACTCTGTCTTCGTCCTCAAGAGAATAATCTTCAATAGGCTGAAAAACTCAGGACTAACCCGAGCGTAATGAGAGATAAAGCACTTGAGTCAGGACTATACTCAAATGTAAGTCAATTCAATATCATAAAATATGCGTGCAATAACTTAAGAGATCTTATGGGATTTTCCATCTCCTATGGATCCGTTAAACTATTTATATATTTTACTATGCGCTATAATAGATAATGTCTATCAGTAAAATAAATATCAAAATAGCGTTAAGGCTTTACATTTATCCACCTTAACACATTTTTATAGGTTCAAAACCAAAGTCATAATGGGCTCGTATAGGGATAAATATGACAAGGCACGCGAGGCAATGCCCAAGGCAGATTCTACCACTTTACCCTTTCTGGCTGGTCGTAACCTATCCGTGGCCGACCGCGACAATCAATCCAAACGACAAAAAGATGCACCCATCGAATTCGAAATCACAATAGTAATACGAAGGATCAACGTCACTAGAGGTAGCTAACCTCAATGGCCAGACATAGGCTCCTAGTTTAGTCATTTTAATTATGACACGAGTGTCAAAGCTATCCATCATCATTCTCTTACTTCATTCCCGTAAACATCGCCAATTCAACCACTACATTCTGGATATCAACCATCGTGTACACGGTTGTTAAAGTGGTTCCAATATTGACAGAGAGTATGCCAATAAGAGGCCCTGGTCTCTTGAACAACCAAATGTTATTTTACACACCGGTTGGTTCTTTTACATTTCAAAACAATTTGTACTTGATATCTAAAATATCATATTCGTTTTAAAAATCAAAATCATTTTTTGAAATCATCATATTTACTCAAAATGTCAATTCAACTCGATATATCGATTTCATTTCAAAACTTCATTCAAATTACAGTTTTGGTTATAATTTACTTTAATCCAATTCGCATTTAAATCCAAGATTTAAATATAAACATTCCACCCTTTGACCAGTTTGGATTTTAGAAAATAGTTTTAAATAGTTAAATAGTTAAAGTAGTTTAATAGAAAATAGTTTGAGTGATAAAATGGTTTATATAGTAAAATAGTTGGAAAAATTTATTTATTTAAAAATAGTTTATACTAAAATAATTTATTTAAAAATAGTTCCCATGCCAAACTAATTCAATTCCTAAATTTCCAATTCAAATCAATTACCATTTTCATCCTCGATTTACTCGATTCAATTCCGATTTCAAGTCAAATTTTAAATTTCAATTCCAAACTAATTTAAATTTCAATTCCAAATTAATTTCACTTTCAACTTCAAATTAATTTAAATCCCAATTTCAAATTAATTTCAACTACAAAATTTAAACCATTTCAATTTATATCAATTCCGGGTTCATTTCAAAAATATCGATTCAAAACACTTAAATCAAATTTTCCTTCAATATCCAATTTAAAATCCAAATCTTTAAATATAATTCATATCCAAACTCAATTTCAAAATATCGTTTTATATCACATTACATAGCAATATTCATAGTCCGAATAAAAAGTCAATCCTTAAACAAATAAATTTCTAAAATTTACATCATATTTCGATTATAACTTTAAAAAAATCTCAACTTTGATCAATTAAACAATTTCATTTCAAATTTAAATTTCAACATTCCGAATTCTAATTTGAAAATAATTTGATTTCCGTAAATTCATTTTTTTATTTCTTAAAACTAAATCATTTAAATAATTACAAATCAAAATTTTAAAGTCATTTAATTTAACCAATGCGATGTCCGTATATAATTCTCCATCCTATGGCTAAGTGAATCAATTATTTAATCTAATTTCAAGGATGGATATATATCATTTCAATCCAAAATATGTCATGGGTATATGTCATTTCAACCTATTTCTTAATTTATTCGAAATAATTCAATTTACAGCTTTATACACTGTAACAACATACAGGATGATAACAGGATATATTAAACATAAATAAACATCCAAACATCCGAAATATCAGTCAAATGCATCCATCACGACCAATCATCCAGACAGTCAATAAAATTGACAACAATTTCATAATTATCAATATCAGGTATTTTACGGATAACTAAATTCTAATTAAATTTAACTGTCAATCAATATCTATTAATTAATTCAGATGTCAATTTAAATGTCAATTAAACTTATCAAACAACAACCAATAAAATTTAAATCACTTCACGATATAACTTTGACCAACATAAAAATATTTCAGCCAACTATGAGCGTATGAACGCTCACCTTTGATTTATCGATGATTTAAAATCCAAATAAAGGCTTAAATTTGAACTGTCTCTGAACTCCACCAAACCAGTTCCATGTTGTTCGAAATTTCGATACGAACGAAAAGGAGAGAACCGCGCGTCGATCCGAGCTTGTATGCAAAGTTATGGTTGTTAAAAGATATACGATTTATATTTTTATAAAATAAATAAATAAATAAATAAATATCACGCTACCTCCTTCTTCCATACACGTAAATCACCCTAGCTTTAGAAACCCATGCACGCACACACCCTGAGGCGACTTGGCAATAATCAGCAACCACCAGCATGTGCGCCAGTTGAGAGCCACCTACGCACCAAGTTTCATCGCGTCATTCGCCTCTGTTTGCACAAAATCCGGGAAAGTTCGTCCATGCTTCGGCGTAATAGCATAGATCAACCATATGGATTTGAAGAGCTCGCCGAGATCTACAACTTTTCTTTTGGAATTTTTCGATTTCGTTGAACGGGATGAGAGATATTGAGGAGGGAAGTTGGTGAATTTTCAGCCATTAAACGAAAGTGACGGCTAGGGTTTCAGAAATTAAAATAATAATAAAACTGTCTCGATTTGCATGCGTATTTATATAGTTTTCAAAATCATCCAAACTCCAATCGAGACATGCCGCCAGGCGTTTATAATGTTTTACCCCCATTCCGAATGCAATGGAACTAGTTTCGAGGCCTAATTCGATCGTATGTGGAATATAGCTTTTCAAAGTCAATTTATTTTATTGAATTCCTTTAAATTGATTTCTATGGTTTCAAGCTCGCACGGCCAAACGACAAGTCTGATCGCTATGAAACTTGAAATCTTACAATAATTCACTATTACGGATCCGATAAAACTGGTTTCGTCAAAATCCGAGATAGTTGCCAAAATGGCTATTTTTACTCGTTAATTACAATATAAAAGTTTCAATTTTAATTATTCCTATTTAAATCGAATTTTAAATATTAATAATCTTAATTGTTGTTTATATAAAATTTAAATCAACTTACGACATCATTTTCTATCATATTAAATTCAGAATTCAATTATTCAAATAATTTCCAATATTAAATTATTCAGCAAATTACATTAATAACCATTTTCATTCAATAATCACCTTAAATTTAATAATTAAAAATAGCTAAAAATACGGGTCGTTACATACACTCGCACTCAAAACATTTCGTCCTCGAAAAGACGTTAAGTACATAATTTAACAGTTGATATATTCTCTCAAAATAATTAACTTATAAAACATAACCATCTTATTTGTGAAACTATTACTACGCTTCTACTACACCATTCCGATATCGGTTTACGGAAAATATAACTTATATATAAAAACAAGTTATAAAAAATTTAAAACTTCAAAAATTTTCTAACTCCTGAATTTACGAAAAATTTCGATAGAGTCTCCTTTGCGCGGCTCGATCGAATTTTTTTTACAATTCAATACATAACACAAATATAACCAATATATATCAAATATACATCTCATCGCAATGATGAGGCATCCTGAAGGGCAAAAATATAAAATCACGGTATGTAATCCGAGATACGTACCTTATTATTAACAATATGAGCGAGTTTGCTCGTATTAAGCAAGCAAAAGCATATAAATCCTCATATACGCCCAAACGTTCTTCGTATGTACCTATCTCAACTCAATTTGGAATGTTAGTCACTTATAATAAGAGGTAGAACATGCATAAGTTCCAATAAGTATAAACCATGCATTTTAAATCCAAATCTCAAGCATGAGCACAAATATGCAACCATCATATGCATTCAAAAAAAATTTAAACAAAGATTTACAACAAAAAAATCATCCAAAAATCAATATTTATTCAATTCAATTCATAACTATCAAAATTTACATTTTAATATCAATATTTAGATTAATACATTCTCATTCTTATTAACACTAAATTTTTATTAACATTTTATTTACTCATTTTCCATTTGTTCCTAACATTTAATTGACTTATACTGAAGCTCATTTGTTACCAAATTCTTTTTCATTCATTTATATGTTATTAAGCTCACATCTACTTATTTCATTTCAATCATTCATATAATTAATTACACTTAAGTAATTTAATTCCATACCTCATTCCTTGTATTTAAATTGATTCACATTCACTTAATTTTTTTCCGTTAATCATACAATGTATTTATAATTAAGTCATTCGCTTTTAGTTAATTTACATTCAACTAATTTGATTTCAATTCATTCTTTTTGTTTAATCAATATTTATTGCATTCACATTTGATTTATTTCAATTCATTATACTTACATTCAATCTATTTGTTTCAGTTATATACGTTTGTTTCATCCACTTTTAATTGGTTTACAATCCATTGATTCTTAATTTATTAACATTCGTTACAAATTCATTATTTTAACATTTATTCAATTCAATTTGTGACATTTAAATTGTTTCACTTTTCGTTTTACCTATTTCACACAAATTCATTTATGAATCATTTTATAGAGTTATCCCATTTAACCTTGTTATTTAAAATTTATTTTATTTCCACTTAGTGTATCCTCATTTTTATTATGCTAACATCATTTATAAATTAGCTAAGTTTATTACAAATATTTTATACAACACAACTCACTTTTATTTTTATTTCGTATCTTAGATTATTACTAACTCATCGATGCACTTCATTTATTCAAGTTCATATTATTAATTTATTATAACAACCCTGATTCGACCTTCGAAAATCGGCACTATATACGACACTCGTATTCAAATGTCGCAAATCCAAACATCGAATCTGGTTAGTCGGAGCTTATAACACATTAAGTACAACACAGCGGAAAAAATGAATAGCATATATCAAAATACAAAATTGATGCATTATCTGATACAATAAGATACACCAGGTGATACAATAGATATCAATATACATCAGAGATATGATACAAGACAATAGCAGTGGAAAGAAAAGTATAACATCAACAGCGGAACAACATCTCTAATATGGTCTTCAAGAAAGAACTCCAATATCAATAATCTCCATCTCCAAGGCACCAATCCAGAAATAGCTCGAACTCCCAATAAAGATGAAGTGAAGCAACACGATCCCAATGCGATTGCCAAATCCTAAGGCTGAAAGCTATCGAATCTACACTTACTATTGATTATCTGAAAAACCCAACTCTAGACTGCTCGTGTGAAAAAAAATTGTGGGCACCCAGAGTTTAGGAATGGAACAATAAACTCGAGGTCAGTCATGCGATTGGTGTGAGCAAACAAAACAGTTTTTATCTTTTAAAACAAACAGAAAAAGAATTTAAATTTGAAATCCGCAATGCTTTTTAGAAAATTAAACTACCATAAGGCCTCCCGCCATAAACACAATGCAAACGCAGAATTGGAGGAGATTTCTCCTTATGATAGTCAAATATGCTTGATACGAGAAAATTCCTTTGATATTATTACTAGTTCATAGTGTAGAAAAACCATTTCGAAAGTATAATATTAATCCTAGCCAGCATACGACCAGTATCGTATGCCTACTATAACTACCATCTAAACAGTGGGGCGCCACCATAAGTAAATGACAGGTTCTACAACTAAAAACGTACAAGGCGCGTATTGAAGAATGGATTTCCAACAAATAGTTAGGCTAAGGAACTTCCTACTGCCGCATGGGTACGCCTCTGGAGGGACATCCCGAGAACCTAACCGGATCTCTTCCAACACAAGGTCGGGTTACCTATGTAACTAGGTAACTACTACTCGAGCGTGCCATCCCCGGTCCTTTGGGACCTTTATCCGAGGTACCTCTAATCCAATAACCACAAAGCAATCACAAAGTAATAGATCTGTGGTATCCACATGAGTGAAATATCTGGGCTCCATACCATGATACCACCCTTTTCCAAAAAGGAATGACAAACCCTAAAGGGCGCGACCCTCATAACCTTGCCACATCTTTTCTGTTACGACCATTTCCAGGGTGTGAGGTCCTGATGCAGTCTCGTCCACAAAGCTACGCTTTATACAAAAGCCATGCTTTGATCAACAAATGATACACAGCAGCACTCAACATGCCACACTACCAAATCGGGAGTATATCACTGATAAATATCAACTACATAACCTCTGAGCTCGTACGTCTCAGAGAAGGATGTTAAGCTAAGAGAATAAATTCTCTGCCACCAAGCAGAATTGTATTTGATAGAGATCAGTTTAATATCTCAAAGTGTAGTGTCAGACATACAACCATACAAGTCTGTTCCGGGTTCGAACAGAACCGAAGGCACTTCCGAAGAAGCCCTTGCAAATCCGGGCATCCACAATCCCGATCGGACTTCTCGTCACTTAGGGAGAACTCTATACCGGAGCAACTCAGTGCAGAGTCAATCGACCGGTTATTCTATCATTCTCGAAGACACCTGGTCTTCAACAATGGTCTTCAAATGCAATCCATAACGTCATATCACTATTCGGAATGGGTCATATGACACAAGTTCCTCTCCCGGCTAAATCGAATAGTGAGCGCAATATTTAAAAATATATGGATATAGGATTTCAGTTAAGTCACAACTTATAAAATCCAAAACTTCCCTTTCAAATGGTTTAAACTAATTACCATAACAAATCTCTTAACAAAAAGATTTATTTCACAAAGTTTACCCAGTTTCACAAAGATCCATTCATAGTTTTCCAAAACAATGTCCATTTTAATTGGATTAACTTGTTAAATCTTTAAATTAAAGATTTACTTTTAGCTTTCAAACCCGTTTCCAAAGATTAATTCATAATTTGGAAAACTATTTTCATTTCAAACGTGAATTCCCTTTAACACAAATTGGAAGTTCATTTCTTATGTGAAAGCTTTTATTATTGAAAACAATTAGTTTTCGTTTCGGAAAAAATCCGATTTCATTTACCAAGTAAAATCTTTGGGTTAAATTCAAATTCCCAAAACAACACTTTTTAAAATGGTTTTAAAACCCATATAAACACATTTATAAGTTGAATAACCTTTTTAAACCATAGTTCCAAATCATAGAATTCGATTTCAAATATTGAACTCAAATTCAAATTTAAATCAAATTATTTAAATTTCAAAACTCAATCAAGTTATTCAAAATAACTTTCATTTTTGAAATTCATTTTCAAAGGCTTTCAATTCTAATTCCAAAACTAATTTGGATTCAAAAATTCAGTCTTTAAATCTATTCCAAAATCTGTGACTTAACCCATTTCCACGTGCAATCCATATTTGTGTATGTATAAGTGTGGTCTAGGGGTTTTACACAATAAAAGTGCAACATCATCAATCGGTACATATTCAAATACAGCAATATATTTGATAAGCGGTATAAACTATAACGCTTATATTTGATAAGCGGTATGAGCCATAACGCTTATCTTTCATTCACAAATCACAGATAATAAATTACAGCAACATAGCTCAAATTAAAACAGAGCATCACAATCAGGGATATCAAACAATTCAATCATCCAATAGAATCCAAATATACATAAGGGAGATCAGATAATTGTCTGATTAATTCAAATCAGATTAACTAGTTATGAATTTCTAATTCTGGTTAATTAATATAAATTTATTACAAATCGTTTTGATTAATTATTCTTTAGTCATTTATTAATTAACCATTTATAATTAATTAACCTTTAATTATAATTCATCAACTTTTAATTATTAAACAATTAACTTTTATTTACACCATTTCATTAATTATCTTTAATTAATTAATTACCATTTATCCTGAGTTAATTATCATTCTTCATTAATTAATTAAATTTTAAATTAATTAATTATCCTTCAATTAATTACCTAAATTAATCACCATTTGATTAATTACCATTTAATTAATTATCCTTTAACAATAATAATTGATTATCCCTAATTACATAATTTAATTATCACTTGATAAGTTAACTTTAATCGATAACTAATTACCTAAATTAAGTGATTATCCTTTAATGATAATTATCTTTAAATACTTTTATTAATTTGTTATTCTTTAATTACTTATATTCAACAATAAATCTTTAAATTAAATATATGTTTTATATAATAAAAAACATTTCATCTTTAATTAATTACAATATTTAGTTTATTTAAAATAACTTTTAAATTAAAGGTTATATAGATTAATATTTAAAAACTTAATTGATCTGAAGTAATTTATTTTGAAAACAACTTGAGAATTAAATAATCACCTGATACTAAATTTCCCAAATCAAGAAAATTTAATTTCAAAACACATTTGCATTCAAACTTCATTTCATATTACCTTTGAAAACCAGATACATATTTTAAAACCTGGTTGTATTTTTTTTCTTTAAAACCTGGAAACAAAGTTCCCTTCTTTTTCTTTTTTAAAATTTATAACCAAAGCCCAGACCCGTTTACTCCGAGCACGACTTCGAGCCAAATTCAAAAATACCCGAACGCATCCCCCAAAGTTCTCGAGCAAAACCCTTTTTCCTTTAAAACGAAAAAAACTATTAACTTATAAAAAAAACTTAAACCCAGATCAATTTTTCCCCGAGCTAACGCATGCAAATCTCGAGCCCAACCCCGAGAATTCCTTCTTCTTCCCCAACCAACCAACCATCATCAGATACATGACAACTCGTACACGTGCACGATCGTTCGGCCTCGCTCCGTCCATCTTCGTCATTGCCAACAAGTCGCTGCTGGCCTGCCTCCTTGATCTCAACCACCTCGACTTCGAACCAAACCCAAAAACGAAAACGAGCTGTTCGACTCCCCCAGGCATTCGAACCTGATTCAAGAAATTTTCTCGCCGTCGGTGATCCCGATCACCAGTGATCATGGCCATCCACCTAGTGCCGCTCCACCGACCCACGTTCCATCCTAAACTGGTCCGATCACCCCCGATGCCACCTTCACGACGCATGAGTTCAAACAAAACCGACAGTCAAAATCCAAGCTTAAACCCTAAATCTATTTCGTACGGCCACCCAAGCAAGCTAGAATTTTCCCGATCATTTTTCTGATGATCTATGACACTTGAACCACCTTCAACGTAAGGCCTGACCCACAAAAGTTCGCCGTTGATTTGATTTTAAAAAAATGTGATTTCTGTTCATCTCTTGATTTCCCACAATGTAATAAACTAAAAATTCTGAATTGATCGCCTAAATTCATGATTTCGCATTACAAATCTATTCATATAGTTAGAACATGAAATCCAAACTATTGATTATTGACTTGAACTAAATTATCCCTGTCATTTCTAATTTTCAAAGTATTTACTGTATGTTTTTACCTGGGATCATTTTTAAACCTAACTTTATATGGTCATAAGCGTTTTCTTTTCACGAATTATAACCTGAATTGAATTGGGTAAGAAGATATGATTTTTTTATCTGTATATGGCGCTTGATTCTGTTGATGTAACAAAGGCATATGTTTACAGTCATACTCACACAAACATTTTTATATATGCAGACATGCAATGATATTCATATAGACATATTGCATTCATTAAGATATTCAACCATCACACAATCAAACAATCATCATACCATTACAATATATCAACAGAATTAGGCTTTAAAGGGAAAGTTGCTCACCTGGGTATTTGCAAACAGAGAAGAACAGAAGCATCTATTTTTTTGTCTTTAAACTTTGGTTTTTGTTTAGCTTGCCTGAAGCTATGAATCTGGAACTCGTAAATAAAATCTTTGCTTAATCACCATTGTATTTGTTTATTCATTTCATTAATAACAAAAGTTTTAATTTCTTACTTAAAGTTTTGAATCCTTTTACATATAACAGAGACCCCTTTTTTCTTTCCCTACAACTATTAAATATGATTGTTTAAATCTTTGCTTTATATCTGATTACAACATCAAATTCAGATTTTTTTTAAAAAGAAATTTCACTTGCCTTAGATTATTTTAGAGGATCCAGTTCCTCATTAGGTTTGAGGCTTTGAAACTGGAAGTGTTTTTCCAGGTTTGCTTCAGGCCTTTTTGAACTTGCTTTTAATTTTGAAAACCCTGAGTTGCTGAGCTTGATCTTGCATATTTGATTCAGATTTTTGATTTGCTTGCTAATTGCTTCAATCCATTTCCAGATTTTTGCTTTAGTGTTGAGATGGTTTCTCTACTTTGGTTTTAGATTTTTGGATTTCAATTTTGATCTTTGTTTCAAAACTGAAAATCGCTTTGAATTTTTTTTATTTGCTACTTTATTTTTTTTCCTTAGGTGTTGAGATATGAGATACTCAATCTCTTGTTACTGAACTTTTCAGATTTGGTGAGGTGTTATAGGATTTTAATATGGGGAGATGGAGAGTTTTTATAATTTTAAATTATATTATTTAATTCAATTAAATATAGTGAATGCCATTTGTAAAAATCATCATGATTATGGAATCTTAAACACTTATACATTTCATACTTACATATGTATGTTTGATATTTATAATTTTACAAAGATAAAGGAATTTTTTTTATAAATTTTTATATCGTATTGATTTTATAAATAAACATACCCCTTATTTGAATTATTTATATTTTGTGTTTCAAACCTTATTTTATTTCAATTTATAAAACATGCTATATCTATTTTATACTTCTCTTATGTTTATAATCTTACATATATACACACTTTTTTTTTCTTATTACATTTTCCTTTTATATTTTTTATATTTATATTTACACATTGCAACCTTAACTTTTGTTCAACATATTTATACACTTATATATTTATACAATTTACATTCATACATTTTTTAATTATTTTTTTTTGTACAACTTTAAAAGAAAAGAAGGATTTAAAAATTTTGATTTCATATTAACAATAGTTACATTTATTTATATAAGAAAATTAAATCTTAAAAATAAATCTTTTGCAATTTATTACATCTTCCAAATATCAATATAATTAAAAATTTAGAAAACAAACTGTCATTATCTTTTTATTAATTTCAATCTTTTAATTTCTATTTTATTTTTAATACATTTTATTTTAAAATTCAATATTTGTTTATAAAATACTTATTCTTATATTTTAAATCAAATTCCTATTTATTCCCAATACACTTGTTTTTCCTAGACCAAAGGTTTATTTGTACGATACTTATGCTTAATTTCAAATTAAATTTCTACGTATATTAAAAAATTATTCATTTATTCTAGAAATCTTTAATTACTTCACAATTTATTTTCAAAAATTAATTTAATTGGCAAATTAAACTTGGTAAATTTTCAGGAATGTTACATTTACCAAAGTAAAATTTATTTTATAACTCAATTCATATTAATAACCCTTTTTTCTTTCTTTTCACAATTAATTCATTCAGCTTCTCTTAAGTCCACTTTAACTTGTAATTTTTTTTAAATAACTTATTCCATATAATATTATTTAACATTCAAATTTTTATTTAAACTACACCACTTGCAATTAATTTTTTTCCAATTTAAATTAAATTCAATTAACCATATTAATTTTACTTACACTTATTTATTTTATTCAATTTGTACACGCTTAAATTATATTTCAATTTATAATTTAAGTTCATTTTCATTTGATTAGTTCATTTTATAGATTGAGTGGAATTTAATTCATTTTATTAATTTATCTAGTTTCACTTAATATCAAATTCAATTTTTTTTAATATTACAGTAAACTTCATTTCAATTTTACTCCATTTCTCATTTTATTTAATATTATTCAAGTTAAATTTTCTTATCATTCCAATTCAACAAATTTAAATTTGGTTTTAGCTCATTTATTCTCAAATCTATTAGTTACACAATTTATTCGTTCAAAATTCCTATTCAAATTTGTAAGTTATAACCTATTTCTTATATACTATTTTAAATTATAAGTTCAAAAAATCTTTTGATATATTTACTAAATCATACTTAGAATATATTTTTCTGTCATAATCAGAACATGTTTTAATCGAAAATAAATTTCTTTTGGTAGCAATTCTCACCCAGAAACTTGGAAATGAATACTGGCGATGCTGCAGTCATCCCCAGAATTATTTCCCAGCGGCCAAGCGAGTTTAATGCTTTTATTTTCTTCAAAAATCTTTTTCAAAACATAATTCTAGTTAAAACACTTTCAAATAATATTATTATAAATTTTAAAGGCTTCGAAAGTACTTTTGGAAAACCAAGAATTTTAAATTTTAAAATTAACAATTTAAAAAAAATCGTTTCTACATATAAGCTATATTATAAATATACTCATACAAATTTCCTTAACTTATTTACCAAAACATTTAATTAATTTACAACTTGGTCATCTTAAGCACTTCTTATTTTAATTGATTTCAATCCAATTTAATTACAAATTCTTCCTAAATTAAAATTCATTAAATATTCGTTTTTATTTAATTCAACCAATAATCGATGGTAATTAAATATTATCATTGCCTAATAACTATCATTCATTAATAATCATTATATATATAGGTAAAATTATTTCATTTACCTAATTTAGAACAATATTATGTCGACTTGCATCGTTTAAGTGTTTAGAAACCCCTATCGATGACACGACGTCCCACACATCGACCATAATTCTTAAACAACTCAACGGATAAGTAAACATGATATGAAACAATTTCTAACACAAACAAGTACGCTCTCTCATACATATAAACTCATAAAGACCCATTCTAGGGTATTACTACCCTATCTCTAATGAGTCAAACCCCACAAAGCAAAGGTTATCGCTAAACCTTAACTCTGATACCAACTGTGACGACCCACATTTCGGAAGGTTTAAATTGACAATAATCCACATATGTCCGACTTAAACAATCCGGAACGTAGATATTCAATGGGTTAAATAAGAAAAATAAAAATAGAAGAAGTAAAACAAAACACAGAGTCTCACAGCGGAAACCATAAAATATAATAATCAAATAAACAATTCATGAAGCTGTTTACTATACATTTGATTTTAATCTATACACATTTATCAGAGTAATATATATACATCAGGGATAAATAATCAATACAGCAGAATAACATGATGCAGGGGATAATAATAGTAGTAATATACCAAAACTCCGTCTTTGTTCTCCAGAGAATAATCTTCAATATGCTGAAAAACTCAGGACTGACCCGAGCGTAATTGAAAACAAAACACTCGAGTCAGGACAAAATACTCTTATGTGCAATAACTTAAGAGATGTTACAGGATTTTCCATCTCCTAAGGATACGTTAAACAGTTTATATATTTTACTATACGCTATAATAGATAATGTTTATCAGTAAAATAAATATCAAAATAGTATTAAGGCTTTACATTGATCCACCTTAACACATTTTTATAGGTTCAAAACCAAAGTCGTAATGGGCTCGTATAGGGATAAATATGACAAGGCACGTGAGGCAATGCCTAATGTAGGATTCTACCGGTTTACCCTTTCTGGCTGGTCGTAATCCATCCGTGACCGACCGCGATAATCAATCCAAATGACAAAAAGGTGCACCCATAGAGTCCGAAATCACAATAGTAATACGAGGGATCAACGTCGCTAGAGGTAGCTAACCTCAATGGCCAGACATAGGCTCCTACTTTAGTCATTTTAATTATGACACAAGTGTCAAGGCTATCCATCATCGTTCTCTTACTTCATTCCAGTAAACATCTCCAATTCAACCACTACATTCTGGATATCATCCACCATGTACACGGTTGTTAAAGTGGTTCCAATATTGACAAAGTATGCCAATAAGAGGCCCCAGTCTCTTTAACAACCAAACGTCATTTTACACACTGGTTGGTTCTTTTACATTTCAAAACAATTCGTACATGATATCATAATATCATATTCGTTTCAAAAATCAAAATCATTTTTGAAATCATCATATTTACTCAAAATGTCAGTTCAACTCGATATATTAATTTCACTTCAAAACTTGATTTAAATTACCGTTTTGGTTATAATTCGCTTTAACCCAATTCGCATTTAAATCCAAGATTTAAATATAAACATTCCACCCTTTGACTAGTTTGGATTTTAGAAAATATTTTTAAATAGTCAAAGTAGTCTAATAGAAAATAGTTTGAGTGATAAAACGGTTTATATAGTAAAATAGTTGGAAAAATTAAAATAGTTTGAATATTTAAAGAAAATAGCTTTGAAATAGTTTATACTAAAATAATCCATTTAAAATAATTCCCAAGCCAAACTGATTCAATTCCTAAATTTCCAATTCAAATCAATTAACATTTTCATTCTGGATTTACTCGATTCAATTCTGATTTCAAGTCAAATTTTAAATTTCAATTCCAAACTAATTTAAATTTGAATTCCAAATTAATTTCACTTTCAACTTCAAATTAATTTAAATTCCAATTTCAAGTTAATTTCAACTCCAAATTTTAAACCATTTCAATTTATATTAATTCCGGGTTTATTTCAAAAATATCGATTCAAAACACTTAAATCAAAATTTCCTTCAATATCCAATTTAAAATCCAAATCTTTAAATATAATTCATCTCCAAACTCAATTTCAAAATATCATTTTATATCACCTTTCTTAGCAATATTCACAGTCCGATTAAAAATTTCAACCTTAAACAAATAAATTTCTAAAATTTACATCATATTTCGATTATAACTTAAAAAATCTCAACTTCGATCAGTTAAACAATTTCATTTCAAATTTAAATTTCAATATTCCGAGTTCCAATTCGAAAATAATTTGATTTCCATAAATTCGTTTTTTATTTCTTGAAACTAAATCATTTAAATAATTCCAAATCAAAATCTTAAAGTCATTTAATTTAGCCAATTCGATGTCCGTATATAATTCTCTATCCTACGACCAAGTGAATCTATTATTTAATTTAATTTCAAGGATGGATATATATCATTTCAATCCAAAATAAATGTCATAGGTTTATATCATTTCAACCTATTTCTTAATATTCGAAATAATTTAATTTACAGTTTTATCACTATAACAACACACATGATGATAACATGATATATTAAACATAAATAAACATCCAAACATCCAAAATACCAATCAAATGCATCCATCAAGACCAATCATCCAAACAGCCAATAAAATTCACAAAAATTTCATAATTATCAATATCGGGTATTTTACGGGTAATTAAATTTAACTGTCAACAAATTTCTATTAATTAATTCAGATGTCAATTTAAATGTCAATTAAACTTATCAAACAACAACCAATAAAATTTAAATCACTTCACGATATAAATTTAACTATCATAAAAATATTTTAGCCAATTATGAGCGTATAAACACTCACCTTTGATTTATCGACGATTTAAAATCCAAATAAAGGCTTAAATTTGAACTGTCTCGAAACTCGATCAAACAGTTCCACATTGTCCAGAATTTCGATACGAACGCAACGGAGAAAACCATGCATCAATCCGAGCTTGTAGTCAAAAGTTATGATCGTTAGAAGATATACGATTTATATTATTGTAAAATAACTAAATTACTATCACGTTACCTCCTTCTTCCACACACGCACAACACCCTAGCTTTAGAAACCCATGCACACACATATCAAAAAAACAAATGCACACACCTCGAGGCGACTTGGCAATAATCAGCGACCACCAGCATGTGCGCCAACTTGAGAGCCACATACGCACCAAGTTTCATCGCATCATTCACCTCCGTTTGCACAAAATCCGAGAAAATTCATCCATGCTTCCGCGTAATAGCATAGATCGACCATATGGATTTGAAGAACTTGCCGAGATCTACAACTTTGCTTTTAGAATTTTTCGATTTCGTTGAATGGATTGAGAGATATTGAGGAGGGAAGTTGGTGAATTTTCAGCCATTAAAAGAAATTGACGGCTAGGTTTTCTGAAATTAAAATAATAATAAAACTATCTCGATTTGCGTGCGTATTTATATAGTTAGGTCCAAAATCGTCCGAACTCCAATCGAGATGTGCCACCATGCATTTATAATGTTTTACCCTCGTTACGAATGCAATGGAACTAGTTTCGAGGCCTAATTCGATCGTATGTGGAAGATAGATTTTCAAAGTCAACTTATTTTATCGAATTCCTTTAAATTGATTTCTATGTGTTTCAAGCTCGCACGGCCAAACGACAAGTCTGATCGGTACGAAACTTGAAATCTTATAATAATTCACTATTACGGATCCGATGAAATTGGTTTCGTCGAAATCCGAGATAGCTGCCAAAATGGATATTTTTACTCGTTAATTACAACCTAAATTTTCAATTTTAATTATTCCCATTTAAATCCAATTTTAAATATTAATAATCTTAATTATTATTTATATAAAATTTAAATCAACTTACGACATCATTTTCTATCATATTAAATTCAGAATTTAATTATTCAAATAATTTCCAATATTAAATATTCAACAAATAACATTGATAACCATTTTCATTTAATAATCACCTTAAATTTAATAATTAAAAATAGCTAAAAATACGGGTCGTTACATCTCAGATTATCATGAAAGTAATTAGACGTACTTCCATGAATTAGGATCAACAAACTTAAGTAATATTAAATTTTCCATTAAGTAGTGAATATATTGTTGGCTTCTTACACAGTCAAGTAGTTGCACTTTAACTATTTGTTAAAATGTCAAATCAAATTGATATCTAATTCAAGTAAAAAAAGGTAACACATAATCTAACACTGAAATCTGGGTAAGTAAAAATACAGTAAGAGGTAAAGACATAAAGAATTTTACATGGTTTGGATGTTAAAGAATCCTACATCCATAAGGAAATATCACTTCATTCTTTTGTATTCTTTGTACAAAAAAATGGTAGACAATACAGAACATTTCATTTTTGACCTTAAAAATCTCAAATTGGAAAAAGATCATTTTCTTTCTACAGGGCCTTTTCTATTTATAGTATGGAGATGCATATGAATTGCCATCACTCTCCCTCTGTTGTTTTAACTCTCGCCTTTGGATTCTACGATGTGTCATCCATCTATCTTGCTTGTTTGGTGCATATAGATCACTGACACATCTTTGATTGGAAAATAATTATTTGAGAGGCTGAATTCTCGGCATTGGCCGGAAGTTCGAAATTGAGGAGGGAGCATTAGAAATTGAGGTGGGAAACCCAAATCTAAATGGATCATGCACTTTCAATCTAAAGGGGCGAATGGCTTGTGTACTGGTCCACAAGGATGTTGAGAGTTAACCCTTTTCTTTGTTATTGGGGTGCCATTGATACATATGGAGGGAAACTGCGCTTTTCACCTAATATTTCCCTGGACATAGCAGCAATTGAGTCGTCTTACTCGGTTTGCAATGTTCGTTTGACATTGTGTTGTGGAGAAATGAATTTGAGTTACTTTGCCCCTTACATATGGGTTAGCTCAATATTTGTATGAATATGCTCTAAGATACTCTTGATGTTGATAAGCACAAGTTGTTTACTAAGGGCCTTTTACTCCTTTGTTGTTTTCTAAGAAGTGAAGAACTACAATGGAGCACTGTTTGGGTGACCCCGTGTGCTGCCCTTTGGAATACTTTGGATTCCTCTTGATACTACTTATTAAGTACAGCATAAATCTGCATTTGAAAGTATTAACAACTCATTAGATTTTAGGAATAGTGGTTGTGTTTATTTAGCCTTTTGATTGTAGCATATTTTCTTCTTTTATTCCTCTCTTCGTGCTACTATGTTTGTTACATCCTGATGGCGGCTCACTTTTTTATTAGCCTATTCTGATCGCGGTACACTTCTTTATCTACCTATTCTGATGGTGGCGCACTTCTTTATTAGCATGGTTTTGATGCGGATCTGTTATTTTTTACATAGATATGCGAGTGTGACACATCCTCATTTGTATATAGCCTTTTAGGGGATGTGTTATACTATGGCATTGTTAATATAACTTTTTGTGTGGCAACACAGTATCTCCATCTCACTATCACTTTTTGGGTTGCATCGCAATTCTTTTTGTTAGATTGCATATTTTGACCGCATGTCCCATAGCTTATAACCATTTCTAGATGTAGTGCCCAGACAGTGTTTAAATGATTAGGCGCAATACTCTCTTGAGTTCGCCTTATTCTACGCTTTCTCTTCTGGTATCCTAACTTTATTGTGCGAGGAGTCCATTTTTACTTTGGTGCTTGCGTCATCTCGCCTTCAATAGGTTTTTGGAAATATGGGTAGAATACTTACCGTCTAAGTTTGCAGTGATCGTAGATGGGGGTGGAATTATCTTCCTTTACATTTGGTTTCCGCATCTTATCACTTCTTTATATATATTTTTCTTTTTAAGGAAGGGAAAGTCTTAGTTGTCATTTCACATTTATTGCTCTTGTACTACAACTTTATTCTTTTCGTTCACCAGGTTAATTTATCTTGATTTTCATGCTCATTATTATCTCTGTTTAATCGATCGATTGATTGACGGTTCATCAATTTTTCATCATTCCATTTGTGTGGCAAACAATTGAATAAGTTAAGTGTATATATATTTCTTCTTCTTCTTCTTCATGCTCTTTAATATTCTTGTATTATCATAAAAGAAAAGAGAAAGAGAGAAAATGAGAAAATCTTTATCTGCTAAGTTGATTCTTTTCTTGAGTTTGGATTTTCTTTCAAACTAAGTAATAATCTTGTTCCTTATAAACCTCTTAATTTTAACATTTTCTATAATTTATCTTATGATTTCGAATGGCCTCTTCTTCTTCTTCTTCTTCTTCTTTCTTTTTGTCTTTGCGTTCTAAGATAACTCATTTGAAGGATGTTTAGGGTATTCTTGATCAATTTAGGTTCGTAGGTTACGAGATTTAGGTTCCTAAAATTCATGAATGTATTCACACTCTCTTAATTGGTTTACCTCTCTCACTTCCAAACATATGTGATGCGGTATCTATCTTCTCCCAAATCAAGTATCCACTAGTGGCTAACCACCACTGATCTCATTCCTATCCAACTCGCTCCTTTTCATAGTCTCTTGTGATATCCATATTTATTCTCTATACGGAGAATGGTTATACCATTACTTACAAGGAGCTCTAATTCTTGTTTGATATTAATAAAATCCCTTTAAGGGGCGGCGTTGGTTTTTATTATACTCAAGCTGAGAAGACGATCCTAATTTCTGTCCCCCACAAGACTCAGAGATTGATCAACTTGTATTTCTTTATTTCAAATTCTGATAATTTTCCTTCTTCATTTCACCCTCATCCCACTCGGCCTATTTTTTTCGATGGTGCCACCAAGTTGTATGAATCCCATAGGAGTTGAATTTTATAATTAGATGAGGAGGAGAGGAAAATGCAAACATTTTTTGATTAAAGAGATGCTAACAAGCATGGGTTTCTGAGCCTAAATCATAAATTCTCTCGTGCTATTTTTAAGCTTTCTCCGATTTTGGATGAGCTTAAGGGTATAATTAGCTAAAAATAGATTACATATTCATTATTTTATGTTTCTATCCTTTAGGAAAAATTTATGACCTTGAGATTCCTTTTATATACAGGGAAAATGGATGATGATCTCTTGGATTCTCTTCTCGCACCTAATCAATCGATAAGGAAAAAAAAAATCTAGAAAAGAAAACTTGATGTTGATAAAGGTTCTAACCAAGCCTCTTACAAGTTAGCCCTTTCCTTTCCCCCCTCCTTCACCGACTCTCCCCATTTCTACTTCCACGGCTCTCCATTCCTCCTCTGCAATCTCATCCTGACCCCTACACTTTGTATTTGCGTTCGTCCAAGGGCGCCGTACCTAAACTCGCTAAAAGGGTTGGAAAGATTACAATACATAGTTTATGTAGTATTGCTTCGTCCCCTCTTCTCTTCTCCAGATTTCATTTCCCATGCTTTCCTTTTTTGATCTCTTGGCCGAGATAAAAAAATCTTAGTCCTACATAAGTGTTTTTCCTTTCTCCCTCTTCTCTTTTCCTTTACTTATTTAATTGTTCCTTACCAGTTTGTTATTAAATTTGTTTTTTAGTTTGGGGCCTTAACAAGCGAGGCTTAGAAGAGATAGGAAGAAGAGCAGGTCGTATCTTTGCTCACATTAACTTGAAACAAATCTTAATTCAGTCACTTTCGATAAGGCTAGCGTTGTGGGAGACTTTAATGCATATCGTCTCAAGGCAGAAGGGAAAGAGAAGAGCATAGATAAGACCTTCGCTTCGAAGACTTGCAAGCTAAAGGAAAAGGATGTAAAGCTGGCGACGTTGCAGAAGAGACCTAAGGAGAGTGCTTCCACCATGGTCTACAAGCTGTATGCCTCCACTTTGAGTCAATTCAGTGCCGAGGTTGGACTTGACTTTCTAAGGACTCTGCCAGGGTTGACAAAGCTCTTACTTACTATCGGACCAAGTGGGACGAGGAGGTTGCTAAGGAGAATTCCTCTCCTTCTACCTCCGTGCAACTAATTTGGGATGAGTAGCCCTGGGTTGATTGGGCATCTAAGGATGTCGAAGTGGCTAAAGAGACCGAGGTCACTTCCAATCCTCATGTATATACTTCGCACTTTTTATATGTGGATTTTAAGATTTCTTCAATATGCAATGAAACTTAGTTTGTTAATCTTGTTTCGTTATAGTAGATTTCCTTTATTGGCATTTTATTTTGTTACCGTCTTATAAATGATCGTATCGTCTTTGTTGTTTTTTGTTTGTTTGTTTTAGTCTTCTGAAGAAGCTTTATTTATTAAACTTCTGAAGGAAAGCGAGGACAGGCTCAAAACTCAACCCTTAGATTGTCTTGATCTTAGTGCTGCTGCTATTCATAGGTGTGAGAAAGAATTAGATGAGTCTTTTACAAAACGTAGGGACGAAATCCAAGGGTTACTCTGTAGGATTGTTTAAGTAGTTAAAGAAAAGGAGGCACCCGATGACTTTGTGCTAGCTGATGGCAATATACCCGAGAAAGTGGTTCTTTCCCGCCTGATAGCCCTCACATAGAATTGTTTAGGCCTATGCTTAGAAATTTACATCAGGATTGAGTTTTTCTTAATTCTATTATTTATTTGTATATGGTTTCATGGATTTTCTTACGATGATGTAGTTAATAATATATTTTCCTACTTTGATTTTAATGTTGCGTGTTCCAATTTTCTTTGAATCAAACTTTTAGTCATTACCCACTACTCTATGGGCTTTCATGTGAGTTTAACGAAGTTCTTGAATCTAGCATTCTTTCTATTCCCATTGTTCATGGCCCCGATGACCTGAGTGTGCCCCAATTCGGGATTAAAGTGTTGACTCCTACCGCGGCCTTGGAAGAGGAAAAGATCCATATTACAATTGCTAATGAAAGGCTTGAAAAATACTTAAAAGAGACTTATGCAGAGCTTAAGGATGCAAAAGATGAACTGAACCGTCCGCGTAAATTAAATGTTAATTTGTGCAAATGGATTGCGACATTTGAGTCAAAGTTGAATGAAATGCAGAAAACATTAAAAGACGACGAGGCACTCTATGGTGTCGTTCATTAGGTAGGAAAGAAAAATTGAACAAGATCATTGAAAATCTATCTACTTAACTTGCTTTCCAAATTGATGGAAAGGAACGTACTAAAGAAGGAAGAATGATTGAGGGATCCAGTTCAGATTTGGTTCCCGCCCCTCTTGTGGGTGTGAATTCTTCTTTTGTGAACGAGAAGAAGAGGAGGATGGATTCAAAGGTGCTTTCCAATCCATGGATGGAAAGGTGGAGGACTTATGTTGTTAGGTATTTTTTTGGTTTTGCTAGAAATACCAAGAAAACTAAGGCTCAGCTAACTGATACTTTGGAAAACACGAGGAAGAATGCTGCACTCAAGATTTATGAGATTGAAGATTCTATGCATAAGGCTCGGTGTAGGATCGTCTCCTTCTCAGAAAAACTTAGATGAGAGAGTTGAAAACAATATGGGGAAAATTTCTTTGCAACATGCAATGGATGTCTTTGGTTGCTTCTACCCTACGCTTAACCTGAGCTTCTTTTTTGATATTGAGGGATTCGAGGTGACCACCGAAGAATCAACGAATTACTGGGCAGGTGCGGTTATGATCCTCATAAGACCGTCTGCACTAGCTTGGCCTCGCCCCTAGCCGATATGCTTTAGGTATTTTTAATGTAGTATTTGAGGGACTTTTAACTAAGAATGATCTTGTAATCTTATGTTGTTAGATACTTTTGTGTGTTACACATATATTAAGTAAATTAAGATTTCTTTGCAAAGTTTGTGAATTTACTGTATGTTCTTTACTTAGATATACTTTTCTTTAGTTTTACTTCGTATGGCCTCATTTGACTTTTAGCCTGCTTCTTTTGGTCAAGACCTAAAAGTGGTCGCTGTTAAGGGAAAGCTTAATTCTACTTCAGCTAGGGTCGTAGAATTGGAAAGTCTGTTAAAGGATGCTTAAGACGTATACGAGATCGATATACGAGTGAAATTATGGCATTAAAATGTAAAATTGAGGAGTTGGACGAGCAGATTGTAAAGCAAATTAGCACCAAAGATGTTCCTTTTGTAGCCTTGACTCTAGGTGCAAATTCTAGGCCTGGTGCCGCTCCTGCTCCCCCACCTTGGACAGATCCCGATGTTGTTCTTTTATGGAAGAATGATTTGAAAAATTATTATAAGGCTAGATTTGCTAAGTTAAAAGATCGTTATAAAAAAGGGTCGGAGACTACTAGCAGCGGTAGTTCGCCTTATATTTCTACTTCTCATGAAATTTTTAGACCTTATACTAGAACAACTGATAAGACAAAGGATCTGATTTTGAATGAGATTTGATCAAATTAGGGAAGTGGCTATGAGACGTTAAGCGGCCTTGAAGACAAAGTTTTTAAATTAGAGTCTATTAAAGGATTCTCCGTTGGAATAGCTTCATAATGAGAAGGTTGGAAGAGTTATGGAGGAGATTCGTTTGAAGCATGCAAATGAAGTTTTCACTCGCTTTTGGTTGGGGCTTGATATGATCTTCCTATACAATCTCCCAAATTATGAATTTTATCTGCGGGATCATGGTGATGCTTGGATCAGTGCTAATTATGATCCTCGCGTCGTTATGGCCATGTTGCTCCCGGTCGCTCGTCAGTTGTTATCATTGAATTGAATGGCCCATCTCCTGCTCTCCAGTTTAAGGGTAGCTCTCCCCCGCACCTTGCACCGACATTGTAACCACCTAGAATTTTATCACTTTGATTTGAGAATATTTAATTTATTTTAAATATTCAATTTATGGTTTTAATAATTAAATTTCCCTCTTTAAATGTATAAATAACGATAAAAAATTCATTTTTGAATTTTGTTTACAAAAGTAATTAATTCTATGTAAAGTAGAAAATGTGACCGGAAATAGGTTTTTGAATTTTTGACTTTTCGTCGTCTAAAATTATCAAAAATATTGTATATATTTTCATAAACATATACACATATATAATAATAACGTAAGTATGTTTAATATTAATAGTAATGTAGTAAATATATATTTACTTAAGTAAATAAAAGGAAATGTGACTTTTGTCTTAAATTTTATAAAAATAAAAATAAAAGAGAAAGATGTAAGTGTTTTATCACATTAAAGTACAAGGATCATTCTATTATTCAATATGTTTCCCATGGATTAGTACTTTGGTGGATTAAGAGAGTCATGTGATGATGGACTAGAGAAAGGAGGGTGAGGTGGCGTGAGCTATAAGGTAAGACGAGGAGGAATATGGTTGATCCATCACTAAGTGAATGGAGGGTATGTACTTTAAGGGAAATTTAGTAATTTTCTTAATCCATTTTATATAAAACATTTTTTCCCTTTCTCATTTTCATTTCAATCCTTAATTTTAATAACTTCATCTTCCTTTTCTAAGTTCCAAAAACTCTTTAATGGCTTCCTAATAGTTTGCAAAATAAAATTTTTTCTTTTTTCTCCTTTAAAACATTTTTGAAGTCCTTTTAAATGCTCTTTTCTACCATTCACCACCTCCTCCTTCAAAACCAAAGCCCAAACACCCCCTAAACTCTAGGCCGAGCCTAAAAGTCCACTTTCCTAACCAAAAATTCAATTTCTAATTAAAATAATCCAAGATATAAGTCAATTTAAGACGTGGTAGAAGTTTGATTTGATTTCTTGAGCTTTGGTGAGTAAATCTAGCCTTCTTTATCTAAAGTTGTAAAACTTTGAATTTGTAATATGTAATGGTTGGTAGATTTAAAATAGTATAGTCTGTGCTTACGTACTTATGTTTATTTTGTATGGTTGTTTGGAAAGTTATGATTTGTTTGCTTGTGTATGTTGCTTATGGAATGTATTTGGAAGTATGAGCTTATGTATGGGTGTATTAAGTTAAAAAGAAAGTAGCATTTGATTTGTGGTTGTATTGACATCGAGATTCCATGTTTAAACCTTGTTTTACTTATGTGTTTCTAGAAAGGTTTATAAGTTTCAAACTTTATTTTTAATTTTCAAACCCTTACACAAGTTTTAAGTAAAACAATAGGTTAAGGTCATGAAGGATATTGCATATGTAAACTTGTTTGAAGTTATGTTATCCATAGCGATAGCCGCTATGGATGTCATTCGTGAAATCGAACACTTTTTCTAAAAACTAAAAGTGTTTTCATCTTATATATTTCTAAAAAGTATTTCCAAAACATAGTATAAGTATTAAAAGGTAACGATTACTTATTAATTAGTATGAGTCTTAATAATTATTTAATTAATTGAGTAAAGACAATTAGTATTTAGTTAGTAATTAAGTAAAAGTAATTAGTACTTAAGTATTAATTGAGTAAGGTAATTATAATTAGTTAATTTAAGAGAGTTTAATTAATTATTATTTAAGTAAAGATAAGTATTAACTATTATTTAAGTAATATTTAATTATTAATTAATTGAGGGTTAATTATTAATTAATTACCAATCAGTTAGGGTTTAATTATTAATTAATTTTAGGTTTAATTTAGATTAGTTAAGATCTAATTAAAATTTAATTAGTATTTAATAAAGGTTTAAACTTATTTTAAATTAATTTAATAAGGGTTTTTATTTTTAGTTACTTTATTTTAAAGGATCAGTTTATTTAAAAAGCAGCTTTCTTTTGTAAGTGAATGAGTTTAAACAAGGGATTCTATTTGTTTGTGCCTTTAAGTAGCCAAACCAATGTAGAATAGATTATTAATGACATCTGTTTAGCAGAATGAAACGCCGTTCTACTATAATTAAATGAAGTAGGTTATTGATGACATCTGTTTAGTAGAATAAAACACCATTCTAAGTAGATTATTAATGACATCCGATTGGCAAAATAAATCCCTATTTTGCAATTAAATTAATTTGGACATTTTGAATTTATGCCCGTTGACTTATATGAGATAAATGATACATTAACTATTGATGGTTAGTTATTGATTTCATTTCCATATATGCTTACTTATGTAAATACCAGTTATGTGACCTAAAAAATGAAAGTGAATTAAATGGTAACTTGATTTAGTACAATTGTGGTCGCTAAGTCTCTTTTCGAATTTGTAAAGTTACAGATTTAATTAACTTCAATTTTATATTAATTTGAGGTTAACTGTTTATAAATGATGTTTTAAGTTAACTAATTAATTTATTAATGGTGATCTAAAGTTATGTAATTATTTACTTATAATGTTTAAAGGTAATCAATTAATTTAATAAAGGTATTTATAAATGATAAATTGTTTATAAAAAGGATATTTTCAAAGGATATTTGGTAAATGATATTTTATAAAGGATTTTTGTGAAGGAGTCATAAAGGGTGATTTATAAAAGAAGTTTCACAAATTAATTTGTAGATTTATAAAAGTATTTATAACTAAGAAATGAGCTTATAGAAAGGGAATTTTATAAAAGGAATGAGATTTGTTTTGACCATCAATCATTCTTAATTATGGTGGTATGGAAACATTCTATCCATACTTAACAGCGAAGGATAAATGGTTTAGTTTATAGTAAGAAATGTTTTTAAATGATATTTGATTTGGCCATTTAAAGATTAATTTGGAAAAGAGGAAATCTTCCTTAAGTTTTGTAAATATACTTATACTGTCGAGTTATGTATATAAATATATTTACTATATATTGAAATATAATGGGTTGTGAATACACTTATACCGGTGAGATAAGTATGTGAATGTTTTTCCCAGTATTGGAAAGAATATAAGGGGTTTGTGAAAATATGTTTTGTGAGGATATTTCAAAAAATAATAATATTTGGAATAGATTTTAATTAACAAAACATTAATTAATAGGCTTAATAAATCCCATATGAAATTAAATCTATGTTTGGTTGCTTGTTTTGTTTTGATAGTTGAACAACCGACTATCAAATCTGGACCAATTTTTAACTCTGGAAATATATAGGAGATAACATGAGTGGTACAGTTATCCTTAGGATGCTATACTATATGTATAAACTCGTGTGTTCTTTTAAGACAAATGATAAGGAAATCCATTCACTTAAAATGGTTAGGAGGTGATCTCTGCTTTTATGTATTGTGTGTTTATTTTCGAAAGAATCAGAGTTGAGTTATAGAAAATCTATCAAATGGTTGTTCGAAGAGACCGGGAATAAGTTTGAATTTTGAAATCCACTTCAAACCAACTCAAGCGTTCGAATTAAAGACATCTTGGAGATGATGTAATCGAAGGTGAAGATCTTTGATGTGCAAGGGCTGCTTGCTACTAATCCCGTGGGTGATTCCAAAAGGATGTTGTAAAAGTAGTGCCTTCGGTTTGTTCTTTTCTTGAACAACCTGTATAGATGAATGATAGCATTGCATTGTCTCCTAGAGGGCAGTGTTAGCATTCCAAGTGAGATTGCTATCTAAAAGGTAAAACGTATCTAAAAGGTAAAATGTAGCCTCAAGCCTTAACATCCAGGAATGACTAAAATATGGGATATGCTGGAAGGCTATGTGGGTCACACCCATTAGGGTATTGTCATCACGCTTTCTCGATTATTATTTATGGATTTTTTTGTGCATGAGAGATCTCGGGAAAAAGGTTGCAAAGCAACCGAAGTGATGAAATATTTGGTACAATCTAGTAAAGGATAGGCCGGTCTTGCCTTGTGGGAGGTCCATGTGAGGCCCTCGGTACATTTTATCTAGAGATGTACTCTGACAGGCGATACCCCAGTAGCCTTGTCATTGATGGAATCCATTCTCCAATAAGCACCGTGCTGACTTAATTGTGCCCAACTATGCTGGAACATGAGATGCAAGCATTCCTTTTATATTCATAATTTATTTTAAACCCTATACATTATTATAATATCATTAGATTTTCTATAAAAATGTTTTGGTTATCGTAGGGCAAAAACCCATCCGTGTTTATGTGTAGTGTGGTCTTATGACATACCTTTATTTTGAATGGTTTTATAAAGCATTAAGAATCCAGTTGATTTTGTTTCTTACGTAGGTTTTACCAGACTGATCTGGGCATTATTTTTCTTATAATGCTCAGGTCAGCCCGAGCATATTCTCCAGATTTAGTTAAACACATTGGAGCTTCAAGAGACGAGTTGGTTCCTCTAAGGCATATTCATGTATTTTATCTTCCATTGTTTTGTTTTTGTTGTATTTATTAGAAATTGTACGGATAAGTTGTTATAATTGTCTAGGGTCTGATGATAGGAATATTGTACTTTGATTGATGTATGTATGTAAAAAAATTCTTTTTATAAAGATTCATTGATATATTATAGATTACTCATTACATTATGAGATTCTTTCTATTTTTCTTTTCTTTCACCCCAATGATCTGTGATTTCAGCATTTGACTATTCGGCACGTGAATACCATATATGTATTAGTGTCGACCTTGGAGGATCGAAAAAGTGAGTTATTACAGACATCCCGCAGATCACGTCGCCAAAGAACGATTATAGCCGATCCTTCTTTCGAATTCGAGTTAGATTTGTGATGTTGTTTTGTCTTATTGCTGCTCATTATTTTTATTTTTTATTTTTAATGTGTTCGTAAAAGTACGGGACATGTAAATGTGCGTAGATCTTTAGTATACATTAAAAAGATTAAATAAATGTAAGAAAGTCCTTGTTCTTCAATGTTTACTTGGTAAGCTTTAAATAATTTCTAGAACCTCTTCCCTTTTTGGTAGCCGTTGCGTATTTCGTGAGTTGTTTGTTCCTTTCCATCTTTGAATTTGATGTCGGCATAGTTCATACTTCCTGTATTGTAATGACCGGATATTTTCAACCATTCGTATCCATTATAAGTGTATAGGTAGACACTCATACCGGAATTGAATTGCTCAAAATACCACGTTGTAAATAAAAATTTAGCAAATCTCAGAATATACAGTAAATAAAATCACAGATCACAGACACAGAGTATATAATAATGCAGCGGAAGTAAAAGAGATAGTAGTTCATGAAGCTACTATATAAATATATTAGAGTTAAATAAAATACAACAGAAGAAAATAAAGTACAATAGAAGTCTCAAGATGACAACCAAGTACAAGCTGAATAGAACAATAGAACTGAAATAGATAAGACTAGATAAGCAGATAATCTCCAGCGACTCCAATCTCAAGAAGTGGAATCCAAATCTGTGAATAACTCAGGCTGACCCGAGCGTAAATAAAAATACAAACACTCGAGTCAGGACATACATACTTATACAATGTAAACCAACTCAAGTGAACTGTAGCAAAGGTACAAGTAACTTAGAAGATGCTTGGGACCCCCCATCCTTTAAGGGTCCGTTAAACTATTTACTATGTAGTAGTTTTGCGTTATTATGATAATGTTTAATAGTAAACTAAACATACTTTTAAATAGCATTAAGGCTTTACATTTTCCACCTTAACACGTAATAGTCCCAGTAGTCCATCCAGTATCAGCATATCTCCAGATCGGGAGACTACCCTAAATGCTCCACGGGCTACGGGAGAAATCCAAACTCGTAGTGAAGGCTCGGTATGGTAGGTGACATGGCACACGAGGCAATGTCAGGGTAGATATACCATTTACAACACTCGGGCTGGTGGTAACGCAGCAGCCACATATGCCCACCGCGGAACACACTCCAAATCAAAATCGGAGGATGGCCATCTAATCAATCACAAGTATGAGTATAGTATCGAAGAAATGCATTTGGTACGAGGTGCGACCTCAACTGGCCCGAGACCGCTCATGTTTTAGCCACCTTATGCCAACTCACGGGAGTTGGGTCCACGTAACATACCATAAGAACATCTCCACCATCCTACTTCATTCTGGCATCTCCACCGCGTACATGGTTGTCAAAGTGGTTTTCGGTATCAACAGGGAGTATGTCCATATCCGATCCCGGTCTCTTTGCCAACCAATCGTTATTATAACTCGTGGTTATAACTTTTAAAAATAATACTTTATACTTCAAAATAATTTTAAAAATAATACTTTATACTTCAAAATAAATATCATTTCAAACCCAATTCTTTATCAAAATAAAGATTAAATCATTTCCAAATCATTTCAATATTTCAAAATATCATATCCTTTCTAAATTTCCTTTTTAACGATTATTAAAATTCAAATACAGATATCAAGTTTAATACCCTTGAAAGTTCGAAGATAACATTCATTTATTTAAATTCAAATCATCTTTTAAAATGATTCATTTTCCAATTTATTTCATTCATTTAAATCATTTAAAAGTGAAGTTATTCTTCTTTCAAGTCATGTATTCAAATTTCAAAGTTTCAAGTCATTCTGAGCTCATGTACAAAGTCAAAAATCATATTTATTAAAATTTCAGCCTTTCACGGCATTTAGACAAAGCTGTTATAAGTTATACTTGAAAACATTTTAATTCAGCAAAGACAGCACTTAAAAACTGCTGTTAAAACTCAGTTTTATTTCAATTTTAGTTTAAAACAGCAAAGACAGTATTTCCAGAAATGCTGCGGTAGCTCAGATTTCAAAACAAGATTTTAAATTGATTTCAGCAAAGACTGCAGACCACTGTAGCATACTACAACATTTTTTCAGAAATGCTACAGTAGACCTGAGTTCAAGTTTAGCCTATAAGTTCAACTACAGCAACTACAGCATTTCAAAAATGCTGTAATAGCTCTTTTTACACAGTTTTAGTTCAATTCAGAAACCATAGCATTTCTGAATGCTATTAAAAGTGCTTTCCAGATTTTAATGTATTTGCAGCAAATAATAAACTTCATTTTAAACCTTTTAAACATTTTAAAAATCATATTTTAACATTAAAAATGCTCATTAAAAATACTCTTTTAATTTATGATTTTCATAAAGTAACAATTGCAGAAAATTCCAAATTTCTAACAAATTTCACTTAACAAATTCGAGGGTATCATTTTCTTTTCTTCACATTTTTAACAAATGAATTTAACACTTATGTTTTATTTTCATTTCACAAATTAAACTAAATTTCCAGTTTTATTTTATTAACTTAAACCTTTAATTAAAACCAAATTCTCCATTCCCAGTCCAGTTATATTTTAAAGTTACAATTTAAGCATTCATTTATTTAACCACTTAAATTCACAGAAAAAAGTCAATAATCCTTTAATAAATCACTTAAATTCAAATTTAAATCAAATTATCATATTTAACATTTTCCAAATATAATTAAATTTTCATTTTATTCATATAACTTAAATATCATTTTTAACCAAAATTCCAAATTTCCAAACTTAAGTTATATTTCAATAATCCAATTTAACCATTCATTAATTACATTTTTAACTCACAGAAAAATCATGATTTCTTTATTTTAAAACATTAAAAATCTATTTAAATCAAATTTCATAAATTTATATTTTTAAAATACTTAAAAATATCCAAAACACTTTGTAAAATAACCACGGGCCTGTATATAGTTTTCTAACCTAGGTCAAGTGATACGGATATGTATCATTTCAATCCGCAGTTTAGAGAGAAAAATCCGGGTTCTATCATTTCAAACCCACAATTCCAAGTTTAAATAAATAAAATAAAAAACGTTCAGGCCTGTCATTTCAGCACATAACGATTTTTCCCTATTATAAAGTCCGTTCGGATATGTATCATTTCTACCCATAGTGATTTCTTATCTACAGGGAACTTGCAGTGTGACAAAAAGAGATAAATGAACAGTAACAACATATATATAATAACAGATGATATGACATGAAATTTAATAGGTTTAACATCACATATAAATAATCACAGGCAGTTATACATCATATGATTTTCTACACATTCAATTGTTGCTGTTTCACAACGGCATAAGTATAAACGTTGTGTGAGTTTTACTCACCTTTATGGCTAGAGATTGCAATACAAATGACACAACGGATTCCAGAAGGCACGATGACACAACAATAGGCTCAAGTGGGAAGAGATCCAAGGTTAGAACTTGTGTTACAACCCAAAACAAAACAAAATAAAATTACAATTCAATACAACATAAAAATGAATTAACTTTGAAATAAAAGAGAATATGAATGCCAAACTTTTTGCCTTGCTTCCTCAACTTTTGTCACGGGCTAAGGTATGGTTTGGTTCAGATTTGGTCATGTTTTGGCTCAGGTTTGGGCTAGCATGGCTCGGGTTTAAGGTGTGAACAAAGTGGAGTTTTATACAAGAGAAGGTGAAGGTTTTTTTTAGGCAATGTTGTGAAGTTTTGGTTCAACAAAAGGGCACGGCTATGGGTCCTTGGGCTCGGCCACTTGTGCTCAGGTCTAGACAGTAGCTGGAGGGGTGAGGGGAGGTCTGGACAGAGGTGGTGGTGGTGGCTACGGTGGTGGTTAGTGTGGTGGTTAAAGGAGATGAAGCAAAGGTGGTCAACTATCATTGTTTTTAGGCAATATGTTGCATTCTAGAGGGTTTTGATCACCATAAGAGCTCGGACTTGGTCAAGATCAGAGGAGTGGCTGGTGGTGATGTCAGGGAAGAGGTGTAGGGGGTGGTGGTCGTGGCTATGGAGTGGAGGCTGAGCAAAACTAGCAAAGAAGACAAGGCAAAACTATGAAAATGAGAAGAAAAGAGACCAAAAGAGAAGCCATTACCAATTTTTTTCTCCTAGCCGTGAATGAATGGAGATGAGAACTGTTTTTCATGTGAAAATAATGAAAATACACGGCTACTCAAAAGATTACACGACCAAAAGCATAAAGGAGGGGTTATGGCAAGTGAAAAAACTTTAGGAGGTGAAAAGACTTAAGTTAAATAAGTTTTTTTAACTCTTCATATTTCTTATTTCTTTTTAAAACAAATAAAACAAAATAATTTCAGAAAATACTTTTAAAAACCGAAATAAAGTGAAATAATATTAAAATAAATAATTAAATTTAAAGAAAATAGATAAAGATTTAAAGAAATTGCTTAAAAATCCAAAACAGTGTCTAGAAATTACAAATAAATCACCATTGACTTTGGAAAATTGTTTACTTCATTTTCAAATTATTCTAAAAAAATTAAAATAAAATGATTTTTTAAAACATTTTCAAAGTGAAACAAATAATTAAATTTAGAGAAAATAGGAAAAGAACTAAAGAAATTGTTTAAAAATTGGAAAGAGGACATGAAAATTACAATTAAATATCACTAGCCATATAAAATTCTATTTTACTTTAAAACAAATAAAAGTTAAATAAATAAATAAAATAAATAAGGAACAAAATAAAGTTAGAATGAGAATAAATAAGTTCTTAAAAAATATAAAGATAAATAAAGAATTACTTTAATTATTTGAAACTAGGAATTTAAAATTTATAAACAGAATACAGCTGACATTTGAAAATGTCAATAACCCTTTTAAAAATGTTTAAAACCAAAATTATACATAGCATGTTTTTTTACTCATATGAATATAATTATAACTTTACATGACCAAATAAAATATTATTTATATAATTTAAAATAAACCATTTTGTTAAATACAGCAAATTACACACAATAGTTAAAAAGGCATAAGTTTCACATTATAAATCAGATTTCAACGAAACGAAAAGCAGTGTTCTTAAAATTTTATTTAGTTTCATAATAAAAGACAAAATTAAAAGTTTCAAATATTTAAAATTTAAATTTAAAAGTCAAAGTTTGACTATTTAATCCAAAATTCACTTTTTGGAAAATTATTCTATTTAGTCATATTTGGAATTCTAATCCATATCAAAATCAAAGTTTATATTTAAAATAAAAAATGTATTCTTTTTCATAAATAAAGCTTTTAAATCTAGAAATTCAAATTTTTTTTTGTAAAAGACAGTGTTGTTACACTCTCTCCCACTCAAAACTTTTCGTCCCCGAAAAGGAACGAGGTATGGAAAAGCACAGAAAAGATAGAATGAAATAGGATTAAGATGAGATGACAAGAAGATTGAAATTATACCTGATAACTGTTGTTATAGGTATGCTTGACAAGGTGGAGATGATCAAATCAAGAACACAAGCACGGAAAAATCCTTTAGAATCTGATTCACCCTTTTCCGTTTGACCGTCGGTCTGTGGATGGTAAGTAGTGCTCAGATCCAGATGAGTACCAAAGATTTTCAAACATTATAGAAAGATTTCTAAACAGACTGTTATAAGCAATAGCTTCCCCATTCTGTAGCAAGATAAGGAAAAATAAGGACAACTAAAAGATAGTTTGAAAAACAAAATAAGATAATAAATTTGAAACCACGATGCTTTGAAATCAAAATACTTCAGAGATGTTATTATTTGGAAATCATACTACTAAAAATCATAACACTTTTAAAATACTCTTCATTTAAACCATTTAAATTCAAGGTCAAATAATATTCATTTCAAAGTTGTAACATTTCTAGGTTCATTTATTCAATTATAAAATTTCCAAAATATTGTATTTTCAAAAACAGCGGTACTTTTAAAGTACTACGGTAGATATATTAGTATTTCAATCAGTTCAATTTCAGAAATATTCATTTGGATATCATTTACTTATGATTTATTAAAACAAACTTTTATGAGTGGAATATCCAAATCAAACTATACTTCATTTATTAAGTCAAAAGTTCACTATTTTACTTAACTCTTAATTTAACAAATAACCTAACACTTTATTTAAAATACTCATTTCATAAATAAGATATTCCTTCAATAAGTTACACTTAAAAATTCCATTTGAAAACCAAATTCTCAATTATCTAATTTTAGTGATATTAAAAATACAATTTTCTATTTAAGACATAATTATTCATTTTTCAAGACATATCTATTACATAAATAAAATATTTATCATAGCAAATATAACAATCAAATTTCTTTACACCCTTTTTTCATTTAGACATCAATTAAACTATGATTCCAAATTAAATAAACTTTATTACAAAATGCCCCATTGAAATGTATTTTATTTATCTATTCAAAGATACATTGTTTATTACACAAACATATTCATTTCAGGAAATAACCTTTATTAAAATTCCTAGGTTAGACTTAAGGTTCCATATTAAATCAAATTTGATTATTAAGTTATTTAAATAAAACACTTTAAATTCCTTTTTCTTTATTTACCTCTATTAATCTTTTATAACTAAAATTTAAGTGTATAACATTTATTGCAACCACTCAAATTTTATTTATAAAATCTTTTTATATTGTATATTATCCAATTACATATTCAACTTCTGAAAATTAAGGTAAGATATATTGGAATGAAATTGTGTGTTATACAAATAAAACTTTCAAATTCAATTATCTCAAGTTTGAATCATTTATCCAAATTTTTGATTTTCTTTTTATAATTGAAATTATTCTTCAAGCTAAAATTTAAGAACAAAATTTTCGATTACCTCCAAACCATTTGGAGATAAGTAATTATATATACTTAATATGTCAAATCAATTTTAAATCATATATCTATATATATTATAAATCAAGTCATATTTTAGAAATTCAAATCAATTAAATTCCCAAAACAAAGCTGTAGCAAGACTACAGAATAGTCTCTTCACTTCGAAACTCGAAAATGAACGCCGATGATGTTGCAGTCATCATCGAAGTTATTTTCCAGCGGCAAAGAAAAGAGCACTAATTTTAAACTTTAAAATTCTTTGGAAACAAATTTCTATTTGAAAATACTTAAATAATATATCCCTTTTTAAAACTTTAAACCAAAGTTCGAAATCATCGGAATTTGAATTCTCAAATTCTTGTTTTAAACTCATTTCAGTTCCCAAATAAATTTATAAACAACTATTTATAAATTCATTTGTAGAAAAATAAATGATAAATCAAGTATTATCATTTCAAATTATCAACTTAAACCAGTTTATTAAATTCCATAAACTTATATATCAAAATTTATTTCATTAACCAAATTTTAAAATAATATTGTGTCAGTTTGTTCTGTCAAAGTGTTTTGGAAATCTTATCGATAGCGTTGATCAGACGAATCGATCAGAAATCTAATTCAACATCAACAACTCAAACAACACAATATATAAAACAATTTAATTTTAAATATTAGTTTACAACTACACTATACATGAATAGATTTTCAAAGAAGGATAGAGATTCAATTATGTTTAACTCATATCAAAGGAAATTCTGATTTGAAAATAAGTTGGAAACAAGGATGAGATGATTAAATAACAGAATAGGAAGATGGATAAGCTTATATAAATCGCGGGCAATCTTGACCGGTCAACCGTGACATAAAGAATAAGATAGATGTGAATTTATTAGGGCAAATCTACATTCGACCTCAGGAGATAGAGTTTGGGATAATAAGAGATACTAGCATCTAAACCGAGGATATAAAATCTTTGGTGAATCGATGCTGTTGTAAAGGAGTTTTGTAACAACCCGCATATTTATCGAGTTTGTATTTAAATATTTTATTTAAATATTAACTCGTTAATCGGATTTTGGTCCGAAAAGCTACTTTTTGCAAACAGTCAAATTAGGACTCGAGACCACTTCCATTGAGTTCGAAATGCCGTTTACAACTTTTTTAAGTATAAACATCAATAGGTTTGGAGTTAGTGAAATTTCACTAACTTTTCCCGCTTTGGACTTTGGGTTAGTTTAGCCTATTAAGCCCAAGTTCCAACCCTCTTCTCCTCACTCTTCATAAATTTCCTAACTAATCAAGCTTTGGCATTAATGGTGGAGGGAATGGGAAATTAAAATTCCAAAACTCAAATTCAATTGCAATCAATCTTTCTACTCCAAATTCAAGAAGAAGACATTGGATTTAAGCTTCTTGTGCTTAGATAGAAGAAGGATTGTTTCTTGCTTGCTTAAAACTTCATTTTCATTGATATTTGGTGAAAAGGTGAGATTTTTAACTCACATTCTTGTCTATAACTATCTTGGGTTGTTGGGAATGATTCCCTATCACTTTAGCATGAATATTTGCTTTTGGTTTGGATTGGATTGGCGAAAAACTCCGATTTTTGGCGTTTTGGAGAAATTTCTGCATTTAGGTCGTTCTGGCCATTTTTAGGTCGTTCGGAGTTAGGTCGTGTGGGTCTTAGGTCGTAGGTCGCGTACGAGATAGCTCCTAGATCGTTCTGACCACTTTTCGTGTGTTCGGAGTTAGGTCGTTCACGACCTAGTACTTAGGTCGCTCGTGAGTTGGTGGCGTAGGTCGTAGGTCGTTTAACTCTTAGGTCGTTAGGCCTTGTGTGTGGAGTTAGGTCACCTGCTTTCCTTAGGTCGTAAGTCGCGTGTGCTTTAGGTCGCTCGTGAGTTGGTGGCGTAGGTCGTAGGTCGTTTAACTCTTAGGTCGTTAGGCCTTGTGTGTGGAGTTAGGTCGCCTGCTTTCCTTAGGTCATAAGTCGCGTGTGCTTTAGGTCGCGCACTTTCTTAGGACGCGAACCCTTTTAGGTCGTTGACCACGCTAGGTCGCTTGGCCTCTTCACTGCTTAGGTCGTTAAACCCTTCCTCTTTTGGGTCGCTCCCCTTTATTTCTTAGGTCGTTGTGGCCTTAGATCGTGATATTTATAGGTCGCGGCAAAGTTAGGTCGCTCGACCCATGTTGCCGTTAGGTCGCTCGATCCTTGTTGCCGATAGGTCGCGTGCTTTCTTAGGTCGCGTACCTTTAGGTCGCGTGTCCCCTCTACCTCGTTAGGTCGCAAAGAACTTTAGGTCGCTCGACCTCCTTACCCACCAGGTCGCGCACTTAGTTAGGTCGCTCATCCATTGTGTTAGGTCGCGTGAACCCTTAGGTCGTCAGACCTCATTTTGCTTTAGGTTGTAGGCCTCTTGCCTTCACTTAGGTCGTACCGTTTTGTCGGGGCGCTGCCCCGCACCCCGCCGGGGGCGCTGCCCCCTAGACCCCCGCGACCTGACCGGGCAGGTCGAACCCCGTAAGCGGTGGCGTTGCCCCCACACCCCCACCTTGGGGGGTTGCCACCCCCCCGGACCCCCCCTCCGTAGGGGATCTTATCTGAAAAACATTGAGCTGATTTCCTTGGATTTTATTCACATCTCTGTATGCGATCTTTGTGACTGATTGTTTCTACAATTGCTTCTGTGTTTTGTCACTTTATAATATAAAGGTTTCAATACTAGTAGTAATATCAAAACTCTTTTAACAAACAATTTCAACTCTATTTTAATAACTAAGCTCTTTTCTTAAACCGTTTTCCAATCTATTAGTATATACAAACCTTTACCTCACTCGGATGAGAAATCTAATTAAACGACTTAGTAAAACAAGTGGTATGAACGCTTGCGTTCACTTCGTCGGTTAATTCTTGGACTTGTTCGATTGAACCTCTTGTGACAATTTTATTAGTGAAGATTTACAGTTTGTTCGTAAATATTTAAGTTAAGCAAGTGGTTATGGGACATGAAGCTAAACTTCTATATTTACTAGCTTAGTGTAATTGACACTTCTCGTTGATCATGACGATCATTCTGATGATTTAGACTAGCAACTGTGCGATGTCTCTTGTTGCGAGGTTAGACTAGACACCACTTGTGTGATTCCACTCACACATACCTTTTTGCTTTTTGGTTAGTCTGGACCTTAATCTGTGTGATTCCATTCACATATGTGGGGTAGCTCCCCTTGGTCTTCGGACCGTCATGTGATTGGCCTCTTTCTCTTTTCTATGATTTCTGGACTTCTTGCATTGATTTCTAGAATTTATGTCATTGACTTGTTATGAGTACAAGTTTGGGGTATGATGCCCTTTTCGAATCTTTGAGAAGATTCTTGTGATATTGATTATCTCTTATTGATTGATCTTCTGTTGATCATTATTTACTTACTTATAGTGGTATGTCATTATGGATGTTTATGTTTATGCCATATCTTTTATGTTATATCATGTCATCTGATATTTATAGCTAGACTGACCCGTTTATTATTTTCTTAAATAATACTCGGGTCAGACCGAGATGTTACAGGTGCTTCTGCTTGACTTCTTCCCAGGGATTCATCACTCTGACTTTTGGCTAACTGTTTAGATTAGCAGTTTTTGTTGTATACACTTGAGATACAGACTCATAGTTGTATTCTTTTGTATAGCACGTGTTGCTATTCTTTTGTATTATCGTGGATCTTACTGACCACTACTCTGATGTACACTTTCATATGTTAGTTATATATTCATATCTTCTTCCGCCTTTGTGATATGGATATCTGTGACTGATTTGTGATATGATTATTTCTATGTTTGTTTTCGAAGATTATTTATAGCCACCGTGTGATAAGCAATTACATGGATGGTCGCTCCTCAACAGCCTTATTCTCCGTGCTAGTTGACAGCACTACTCCGGAGTGTTCTTGGCTAGCGTGGGTATAGAGGTGGGGCGTCACAAGTTTCACCCTTTACAAATCAATCTGAGATTGGCGAGATGCCGACTCATTATAAAGATCATTTTGAAGTGGAGTTATGGGGTACTCCAGAACCAATAGAAGATGAATAGTGAGGGACATGAATTGATTTTGGAACCGCAGGGAACGTTCCAAAATTCAAAGGAAACCGAATTGAAGAAGAAGGAATTCAAGCTCGAACGAAAGTGATTCTGAAATTAAATCTACTCTATATACTGAGTTTTGCCTAAAAGCAGAGCTCTGATACCAACTGTAACGGCCCGATATTTTCAACCATTTGCATCCATTATAAGTGTATAGGTAGACACTCATGCCGGAATTAAATTGCTCAAAATACCGCGTTGTAAATAAAAATTTGGCAAATCTCAGAATATACAGTAAATAAAATCATAGATACAGACACGAAGTATATAACAATGCAGTGAAAGTAAAAGAGGTAGTAGTTCATGAAGCTATTGTATAAATATATCAGAGTTAAATAAAATACAACAGAAGAAAATAAAGTACAATAGAAGTCTCAAGATGACAACCAAGTACAAGATGAATAGAATAACAGAACTAGAATAGATAAGACTAGATAAGCGGATAATCTCCAGCGATTCCAATCTCCAGAAGTGGAGTCCAAATCTGTGAATAACTCAGGCTGACCCGAGCGTAAATAAAAAATACAAACACTCGAGTCAGTCTTATACAATGTAAACCAACTCAAGTGAACTGTAGCAAAGGTACAAGTAACTTAGAAGATGCTTGGGACCGCCCATCCTCTAAGGATCCGTTAAACTATTCACTATGTAGTAATATTGCGTTATTATAATAATGTTTAATAGTAAGCTAAACATACTTTTAAATAACATTTAGGCTTTACATTTTCCACCTTAACACGTAATAGTCCCAGTAGTCCATCCAGTATCAGCATATCTCCAGATCGGGAGACTACCCTAAATACTCAACGGGCTACGGGAGAAATCCAAACTCGTAGTAAAGGCTCAGTATGGTAGGTAACACGGCTCACGAGGCAATGCCAGGGTAGATATACCATTTACGACACAAGGACTGGTGGTAACGCAACAGCCACATACGTTCACCGCGGAATACATTCCAAATCAAAATCGAAGGATGGTCATCTAATCAATCACAAGTATGAGTATAGTATCGAAGAAATGCATCCGCTACGAGGTGCGACCTCAACTGGCCCAAGACCGCTCCTGTTTTAGCCACCTTATGCCAACTCACGGGACTTGGGTCCACATAACATACCATAAGAACGTCGCCACCATCCTACTTCATTCTGGCATCTCCACCGCGTACACGGTTGTCAAAGTGGTTTGTGGTATCGACAGATAGTATGTCCATATCCGATCCCGGTTTCTTTGCCAATCTCGTTATTTTAACCCGTGGTTATAACTTTTAAAAATAATACTTTATACTTCAAAATAAATATCATTTCAAACCCAATTCTTTATCAAGATAAAGATTAAATCATTTCCAAATCATTTCAATATTTCAAAATATCATATCCTTTCTAAATTTCCTTTTTAATGATTATTAAAATTCAAAAACAAATATCAAGTTTAATACCCTTTAAAGTTCAAAGATAACATTCATTTATTTCAATTCAAATCATCTTTTAAAATGATTCATTTTCCAATTTATTTCATTCATTTAAATCATTTAAAAGTGAAGTTATTCTTCTTTCAAGTCACGTATTCAAATTTCAAAGTTTCAAGTCATTTTGAGCTCATTTACCAAATCAAAAATCATATTTATTAAAATTTCAGCCTTTCGCAGCATTTAGTCAAAGCTGTTATAAGTTATACTTGAAAACGTTTTAATTCAGCAAAGACAGCATTTAAAAACTGCTATTAAAACTCAGTTTTAGTTAAATTTTAGTTTAAAACAGCAAAGACAGCATTTACAGAAATGCTGCGGTAGCTCAGATTTCAAAACAAGGTTTTAAATTGATTTCAACAAAGACTGCAGACCACTACAGCATTTTTACAGAAATGCTACAGTAGACCTGAGTTCAATTGTAGCCTATAAGTTCAACTACAGCAACTACAACATTTCAGAAATGCTGTAATAACTCTTTTTACACAGTTTTAGTTCAATTCAGAAACCATAGCATTTCTGAATGCTATTAAAAGTGCTTTCCAGATTTTAGTGTATTTCCAGCAAATAATAAACTTCATATTAAACCTTTTAAACATTTTAAAAATCATAATTTAACATTAAAAATGTTCATTAAAAATACTCTTTTAGTTTATGATTTTTATAAAGTAACAATTAAAGAAAAATCCAAATTTCCAACAAATTTCACTTAATAAATTCAAGGGTATCATTTTCTTTTCTTCACATTTTTAACAAATGAATTTAACACTTATGTTTTATTTTCATTTCACAAATTAAACTAAATTTCCAATTTTATTTTATTAACTTAAACCTTTAATTATAACCAAATTCTCCTTTCCCAGTCCAATTATATTTTAAAGTTACAATTTAAGCATTCATTTATTTAACCACTTAAATTAATAGAAAAAAATCAATAATACTTTAATAAATCACTTAAATTCAAATTTAAATCAAATTATCATATTTACCATTTTCCAAATATAATTAAATTTCCATTTTATTCATATAACTTAAATATTATTTTTAACCAAAATTACAAACTTAAGTTATATTTCAATAATCCAATTTAACCATTCATTAATTACATTTTTAACTCATAGAAATCATGATTTCTTTATTTTAAAACATTAAAAATCTATTTAAATCAAATTTCATAAATTTATATTATTAAAATACTTAAAAATATCCAAAACACATTGTAAAATAACCACGGGCCTGTATATAGTTTTCTAACCTAGGTCAAGTGCTACGGATATGTATCATTTCAATCCGCGGTTTAAAAAGAAAAATCCGGGTTTTATCATTTCAAACCCACAATCCCACGTTTAAATAAATTAAATAAAAACTGTTCAGGCCTATCATTTCAGCCCATAATGATTTTTCCCTATTATAAAGTCCGTTCGGGTATGTATCATTTCAACCCCTAGTGATTTCTAATCTACAGGGAACTTGCAGTGTGATAAACAGATATAAATGAACAGTAACAACATATATATATATATAATAACAGATGATATGACATGAAATTTAACAGGTTTAACATCATATATAAATAATCACAGGCAGTTATACATCATATGATTTTCTACACATTCAATTATTGTTGTTTCACAACTGCATAAGTATAAACGTCGTATGAGTTTTACTCACCTTTATGGCTGGAGATTGCAATACAAATGACACAATGGATTCCAGAAGGCATGATGACACAACAATAGGCTCAAGCGGGAAGAGATCCAAGCTTAGAACTTGTGTTACAACCCAAAACAATACAAAATTAAATTACAATTCAATACAACATAAAAATGAAATAACTTTGAAATAAAAGAGAATATGAATGCCAAACTTTTTTCCTTGCTTCCTCAACTTTTGTCACGGCCTAAGGTATGGTTTGATTCAGATTTGGTCAAGTTTTGGTCCAGGTTTGGGCTAGCATGGCTCGGGTTCAAGGTGTGAACAAAGTGGAGTGTTGTACATGAGAAGGTGAAGGGTTTTTTTTAGGCAATGTTATGAAGTTTTGGTTCAACAAAAGGGCACGGCTATGGGTCCTTGGGCTTGGCCACTTGTGCTCAGGTCTGGCTAGTAGCTGGAGGGGTGAGGGGAGGTCTGGACAGAGGTGGTGGTGGCGGCTATGGTGGTGGTTAGTGTGGTGGTCAAAGGAGATGAAGCGAAGGTGGTTACCTATCATTGTTTTTAGGCAATAGGTTGCATTCTAGAAGGTTTTGATCACCATAAGAGCTCGGCCTTGGTCAAGATCAGAGGAGTGGCTGGTGGTGATGTCAGGAATGAGGTGTAGGGGGTGGTGGCTGTGGCTTTGGAGTGGAGGCTGAGCAAAACTAGCAAAGAAGACAAGGCAAAAGTATGAAAATGAGAAGAAAAGAGACCAAAAGAGAAGCCATTACCAATTTTTTTCTCCTAGCCGTGAATGAATGGAGATGAGTACTTTTTTTCACGTGAAAATAATGAAAATACATGGCTACTCAAAAGATTACACGGCCAAAAGCATGAAGGAGAGGTTATGGCAAGTGAAAAGACTTTAGGAGGTGAAAAGACTTAAGTTAAATAAGCTTTTTTAACTCTTCATATTTCTTATTTCTTTTTAAAACAAATAAGAAAACATAATTTCAGAAAATACTTATAAAAACTAAAATAAAGTGAAATAATATTAAAATAAATAATTAAATTTGAAGAAAATAGAAAAAGATTTAAAGAAATTGCTTAAGAATCCAAAATTGTGTCCAGAAATTACAAATAAATCACCATTGACTTTGGGAAATTGTTTACTTCATTTTAAAATTATTCTAAAACAAAATTTAAAATAAAATGTTTTTTTAAAACATTTTCAAAGTGAAATAAATAATTAATCTATAGAAAATAGAAAAAGAACTAAAGAAATTGTTTAAAAATTGGAAACAGGACATGAAAATGACAATTAAATATCACTAGCCTTATAAAATTCTATTTTACTTTAAAACAAATAAAAGTTAAATAAATAAAATAAATAAGGAACAAAATAAAGTAGGAATGAGAATAAATAAGTTCTGAGAAAATATAAAGATAAATAAAGAATTACTTTAATTATTTGAAACTAGGAATTTAAAATTTATAAACAGAATACAGCTGACATTTGAAAATGTCAATAACACTTTTAAAAACGTTTAAAACTAAAATATATACATAGCATGTTATTTTACCCATATGAATATAATTATAACATTACATGATCAAATAAAATATTATTTATATAATTTAAAATAAACCATTTTGTTAAACACAGCAAATTACACACAATAGTTAAAAAGGCATAACTTTCACATTATAAATCAGATTTCAACGAAACGAAAAGCAGTGTCCTTAAAATTTTATTTACTTTCATAATAAAAGATAAAATTTAAATTTTCGAATATTTAAAATTTAAACTTAAAAGTGAAAGTTTGACTATTTAAACCAAAATTCACTTTTTGGTAAATTATTCTATTTAGTCATATTTGGAATTCTAATCCATATCAAAATCAAAGTTTATATTTAAAATAACAAAATTTATTCTTTTTCATAAATAAAGCTTTTAAATCTGGAAATTCAAAAAAAAAATTGTAAAATGCAGGGTTGTTACATGAATGTTGCCTTTGGTATTTGAACCCTGTCTTGTGCTTGGCACGTGTACCTCGATGTTCGAGGGTGAATTATTGTTTTGGCTGTGAAGTTAGGTCATGTGTTTACAACCTTCTTCATATGCATGATATTTTTACTGTTCAAGCTATCCAATATCCATATGTCCAATGTGCCTATGTTAACAAAATTACCAGAGAGATTTTTTGTACAGGTTCGGGCCATCCAATATCCCTAAGTCCGATTTAGTTATTTGGCTAAGAAAGCTGGGTTATGTTTTGTGTACTTTTATTTTGATAACTGGTTCGGACCATCTAATATCCCTACATCAAGTGTGATTATTTAGTTATGCCAAAGAAATTAACACAAAGAGATTTTTATACTGGTTTGAATCGTCTAATAGCCCTACATCCAATTTATTGCATTATAACTATTCATAACTGTAACGACCCATAATTTTTGATAATAAAAAATTGAAAATTTAATAAGATTTTAGTGATTTAAGATAAAAATTTGTGGTACATCAATGAAAATATAACTAAAATGAAATATAATAATGTTAATTTAAGTCAATAATTAACAATTAGAATGAAATTCTAATTAACTGAAATAATTTAAATGTTATACTTGGTTATAAAGTGAATATAGGAAAACAAATGTAAATATTGAATCAATTAATGAAATAATATATAATTAATGGTAATTGAATAAAATCAGTATTAGGTAATTGATCGTAACATTTGGTTGTAAATAATAACTTATTAATGTGACTAAAAGTTAATGGTGACAAACTATTATATGTTACCTATTTATTTAACCTGTTAAATTTAATTGAAAATCAATTGCAATTAATTCCCTTAATTAGTGCAGTTAATGTAGATCAAATCGATCATTGTAGAATATTAATTCGATAAGATGTAAGTAATGTAAATTTTAATCATAATATTGTGAGAAATGCGGATTACGGATCTTAAGGCTAAGATTAACACTAGAGGGGAGGGGGTGAATAGTGTTAATCAAGAATTACTAAATCTTTTTAATTTATGTTAATTTAGACACAAAAGTATGCAATATACGACACAAATATGATCACAGAAACAATCACAGATGTAGAAATAAAATAAAAGCAGTAAAGGAAAGAACACACCGGATTTTATACTGGTTTGGAGTTACCCTACATCCAGTCCTGCAACATAAGTACGGATTTCCTTTCAAAAGCGATTGTACAATTACACCCTCGGTTTCAAGGCTACGTGGTATACCCTCCAGAATTTCGATCCTCTGGGTAGAGATACTTGATTTTCGGGCCACAAGTTTACCCAATTGATTTATCACGGCTAGAATCACACCTTTTCCCTTTTGATTGATTTCCAAGGCTACAATCACACCTTTTCTCGCTTAATAGATTACAAAGAAGTCTATAACTCTGAATAGCACCGAGAATCTTGTAGAGAGAGTGATAGAGAATCAAACTAGAAGTACTCGAGTATGATTCAATGTTGATTTCGACAGAGTAATGATAAGAATATGTATTAAGAAATAAGGAAGAAGAAGAGGAGTGAAAACTAGAAAATTATGATTAAAAATTCGTTGAAACTGACCCCTATTTATAGAAGAACAACAGCCACGACCATTCATGAAGAGTTATGGCGAATAGACACTTCTTTTTAAATTTGAATTTTTGAATCAAACTGTCACCATGTCGACATCGTCATGCTAGGCATGTCGATATCCCAAAGGATTTTTTGGTGTTTTTGATTTTCTTTGAAAATAACCTTTATCTCATATAAAAACTATTTTAAACTTTATAAATATACTTGACTATAGTTAAAATTCATAAGTACATATAAAGAATAATATATATAGATTTTAACTATAATTTTATATTTAAATCTAAGTATAAATATTTAAAAGTTAAATATATTATTTAAAAAGATAGTTTAAAATCAGGAGTAATTTGACTTTGAAAATAAAGATGTTTTTGAGGCTAAAATTATTTAAAATCAGGATTGAGGGTTTTGAATCTTTTAAAAGGAAAGTTTTGAAAACAGGATATAATTTTGAAAAATCGTTTTGAATAAAAGTTAGCGGATACAAAACAATGTTCCACTGGATTTTTCGTAGGTTCCATCCTACTTAGGGTTCCATTCCTTTAACGGGCTCGAAGTGGATTCCATTCCACGAATAAATTGGATTTTAAGATGCCAGTGCTTTTCTACGAGTTTTAACAAAAATTCCTAATAATAATAAAAAATACTTATCCTTGAAATCTTGAACTCTTGATAGTCTCGATACTCATGAGTCTTCTATCTTGATATTTTATTTAGATATCTTGAATCTCTATACTGTACAGTCTTCATTCTTAGTACCTGCATGGTTAAATCCTGCATATACATATAAATATTTAAACTTATAATGTTAGTATTTATATTTTATAATCTATTCTAAGGTTGTTGTCATCAAAACCATTATCTCACGGACTAACAATCTCCCCCTTTTTGATGATGACAACCTTTGTTTATAAAATATTATTTCTATCCTAATAACTCCCCCTAAAACTAACAACTCCCTCTTATTCTATACCTAACTATCCTATTTTATATTTCTCCTCCTTTGTCATCAACAAAAACTTTATCCAAACTAGATAACTCCAAACTATATAACTCCCCCTAAAACAATTACTCTATGACATATGATTATAATGATAGTGTTATCATAAATAATCAACACTTAAGTCTAATACTAAAACATAGTCCTAAACTATTAACTATCCTAACTAAGACTTCACAATAATACTTATAATAAAAACACATATAAGAACACGAGTTATTTATTACGTATATGGTTGTATTTATATTTGCGTTTGGAAAACATAAAAACACAAACAACAACGGAAGGAAAGAGAAGAAACTAATGTGTGTTTTTGAACATAGAAGATCAATGAATCGAACAGTTTGGATAGTGGAAACAGAAATTTCCACATTGTTCGACAAGATTCCCATTTTGTCGAAACACACTTCTCCAACACACTACTTGGTCATCATCCTCCTCGTGTGCTTCTTCCATGGGTTCTTCTTCTTCTTCGTCGCTGGCCTCTTGTTCTTGATTGAGTGAAGAGTCTTCATCGATCAAGATAAGGTTGGCCTGGTTGTTTATTAGGAATTTTGCAAATTCCTAAGAATCTTGCCTTGCTTTTCCTATTCCTTTGCCATACGAAGTTGAGTTACTTGAATTTCAGTTAACATCTAAAGTACATCAATCATAGACTCCTCCATTTTCGCTATACGAGCAAGAGTAGTGCATTGGAATGGACCAGAAGTAGGAGAGGGAAATGAGAAAGTTGATTTTATATTTGATTCTGAGGATGAGGCCATGATTTTATTTATTTCAGAAGAGAGAATGAAGAGAAAACAGAGAGAATGAATGAAAAAACGAAATTGATAAGAATATATAACTACAATTTTGTATTTTGGTGGAATTTTTAAAAAAAAAAATCAAAAACGTTATATGTCGACATGTATACCTAGGGGATGTCGACATGGTCTTTTTAAAATTTAACTCTTTGATTTATTTTGATACCAATTGTTAATTATACTTGTTATTTATATTTTATATTTCAGTTATAGAACCAATTCCTAATTCTCTTCTTAATTTAGTAAATATTGATTCATTTAAAGGTTTTGTTAAGATATCAGCAATTTGATTTTCAAAATTGATATAATCGAGATTAACTACTTCCTTGCTTATATTATCTCTGAGAAAATGATGTATGATATCAATATGTTTAGTTCGAGCATATTGAGTAGTATTTTTGGATAAATTTATCGCACTCGTATTGTCACAATAAATTGGAGATTTTGAGAAATTTAAACCAAAATCTTTTAAGGTTTGTTGCATATATATTACTTGAGAACAAGCCAAAGTAGCAGAAATATACTCTACTTCAGTTGTTGATAAAGAAACCGTGTTTTGCTTTTTACTAAGCCAAGAAATCAGAGAATGCCCAAAAAAGTGACAAGTCCCACTTGTACTTTATCGGTCTGATTTACAACCAGCATAGTCAGCATCACAGTAAGATATTAAGTCAAAAGAATCATTTTTAGGATAGAATAAACCATAATCAGACGTGTGTTTAACATATCTTATGATTCGTTTCACGACTTTTAAGTGAGTCTCTTTAGGTTGGGATTGATATCTGGCACAAAGACAGACACTATGCATGATATCAGGTCTATTAGCAGTAATATAGAGTAATGATCCAATCATTCCTCTATATATTTTTTGATCTACATCTTTCGAGAGATCTTCTTCACTAAGGTACTCATTGGTTGCTATGGGAGTGGGTTTTCCACTCGCAGTAATCAAACCAAATTTACTAATTAGGTTTTAGCATATTTTTCTTAACTAGTAAAGATACCATTATCTGATTATTTTATTTGTAATCCTAAAAAGAAATTTAATTCATCCATATGACTCGTCTCAGATTCTTTTTTCATTATTTCAGAAAATTCTTTATTCATTTTAAAATTAGTTGAACCAAAAATGATATCATCTACATAAACTTGTACTAGTTGAATATCATTTTTATTTCTTTTAATAAAAAGAGTATTATCTACTTTACCCATTTCAAAATTAGATTGCAATAAATAAGATCTTATTCTATCATACCAGGCTCTAGGAGCTTGTTTTAGACCATATAGTGCTTTTTTAAGTTTGTAAATATGATTTGGTAATTTATCATTTTCAAAAAGTGGTGGTTATTCGACATATACATCTTCTTTTACAAATCCATTTAAAAAGGTGCTTTTAACATCAATTTTAAATAATTTGAAAGTATTATGATTTGTGAAAGAAAGTAGAATCCTAATGGCTTCTAATCTTGCTACGGGAGCAAAGGTTTCATCAAAATCTATTCCTTCTTCTTGACAATAACCTTGAGCGACTAAACGAGCTTTATTTCTAACTACCTCTCCTTGTTCATTCGTTTTATTTTTATAAACCCATTTAGTTACTATTATAGTTTATTTTCTGGTCTAGGAACAAGTTCCCAAACGTCATTTCTTGTAAATTGATTTAATTCTTCTTGCATAGCCAAAATCCATGAATCATCAGTTGATGCTTCTATTGGATTTTTAGGTTCAATTGTAACGACCCAGTATTTTCAACCATTCGCATCCGCACATGTCGGACTTGAATTGTTCAAAATACCGCGTCGTAAATAAATTTTTGGCAAAACCCAGAATATGCAGTAAATAAATCACAGAATCACAGACACAGATATCAGAAATCTCGCAGCGGAATTCAAAATACTTAGTGGTTCATGAAGCCACTAAAAATCTCAACCAAATAAATTTTTACATGGTTTAGAATCTCCAATACAGTTTAAAACATCAATAGAAATCCAAATATTCCAAAGTCTCCATTACATAAATAAGATATAGACTGAAAGATTTTGCCAGCAGCTCGAAAGATCTACAGAATGTCCTAGCTCCGGGAAGAAAACTGAAACTGCAACTCAGGCTGACCTGAGCGTAAAATAAAACATAAACACTCGAGTCAGGACATACATACTTATATAGTGTAAGTTAATTCAAGTGTACTGTAGTATAGAGCAAGTAACTTAAAGGATGCTTGGGACCGCCCATCCTCTAAGGATCCGTTAAACTATTTACTATGTAGTAATATTTCGCTATTATAATAATGTCTATTAGTAAAATAAACTTACTTTTTAATAGCGTTAAGGGGTTACCCATATAGCCCATAACACAGAATATATTCCCATAGTCTATACAGTATCGTAATCTCCCCCGTACTGGGCGTCGTCAGAGGGCACTCCATAGGTATGGTACAAAACCAAAATCGTATAAGGCTCGCTATGGTAGGTGACACGGCACAACTAGGCAATGCCAGGGTAGATATACCAATTGCTATCCGGACCGATGGAAACGCGCAGCGCACAGCTGCCGCCCACCTCGAACAACACTCCCAAATCAAAGGTGCGCACCAAAACAATCACAAAAGTAATAGAATGGCATACGAAGATGTGCGTCCGATCAGAGGTGCTACCTCATTAATCCGAGAATCGCTCCTGTTTTAGCCACCTTATGCCAACTCACGGGAGTCGGGTCCACGTATTTACCTCAAAGGAACCGTCACCACCATCCTACTTCATTCTGGAATCTCCACCGCGTACACGGTTGTCAAAGTGGTTTTCGGCATCGACAGAGAGTATGCCAGATATCCGATCCCGGTCACTTTAACAACCAAGCGTTATTATAACCCGTGGTTACAACCTTTAAAAATGGTATTTATATTTTGAAATCAAAATAAATTTCAAATACCTTCAATATCAAAATATTGTTTTTAAACATTAGTCATTTTATAAAAATACCATTTAAATCTATTCAATTTATTTAGGAATTTATTTCCCCTTTTTACCAAATTTTAAAGTTAAATTCTTCCTTTAAAACCATCCAAAGTCAATTTCTTATTTTTATCAATTACATATTAAATTCCAAAATTTAGGTCTTTTCCCCTAAAGATTGTTTCCATAATTTTAATTTTTAAATAATTCAAAATCCCAATTTCTGTAGCACTAGGTTAAAACAGTTTGTTTATAAAAGACAGCATTTAAGTGCTGAAATAGACTATTAACTTAACCATCAAGTTTTAAATTCCCAATATAACTTTTTATCAATTTTTTTTTTACTTGACCGAAACCTTATTTTTAACAAAATTCAGAAATTCCCAAAATAAGTTATATTCCAAAATTTATTTAAACATTTATTTATTTATTTAACATTTTTAACTCATTCAAAACATTATAAATCTTATAAAAATCCTTTAAATATATTTAAACCAGAATATTATAAACTTCCATTTTAAAATAAATTTAAAATATTTCAGAAAAACATTATATAAACCACGGGTCTGTATATAGTTTTCTAGCCTAGGTCAAGTGATACGGATTTATATCATTTCAATCCGCAATTTACAAAACCCCGGGTTCTATCATTTCAAACCCGCAATCCCAAGTTAACAAATCAAATTTTAAACAATTAAATAATATATATGGATAATAATTGTCGTTCAGGCCTATCATTTCAGCCTATAACGATCTCAATTTACAAGGAACTTGCAGCGATGATTTAACAGTAAATAAGCATTAAATAATATAACTGCAACTATATTACAACAGATAAACAACTGATGAGGTGTCAATTTAAAATGGGGTTTAACATCATACGTTATATTACAGACAGATGACATTTAATAAATAATTTACAAATACACTTGCGATAGTTCACAGAAATATAGGTATGTTTGTCTGGTGAGAAATACTCACCTGAGTGCTGCAGAAAAATTTGATAAAACGAAAATCCCGAAATAAGAGTATAGAAAGCACGATCAATTCACAGCGGAAGCAACGACTTGATCAAAAATCTAAAAGAAAATCCAAATAAAACCAATACGGGACTTCAATTTACGGTTAAAGCAAATATTTTGAAACAACTGGAACGAATGGAGTAAAAGAAATTTTGGTTCAACTTTTGCTCGACTGCCTCACCCCACATCCCGACCCCAACTTCATAGGCTTGGCAATACTATTTATTATATATATATATATATATATATATATATATATATATATATATATTTTCTCTCTTTTTTTTCCCAACGGCATGTCCAACTTATCTAGTTTGAAAAATATGTATTTACACAAAACTTGCGTCTCTGCCTAATGCAAACTCTCTCTGTTCATAAATACAACACGTCTCTGCCACTTTAATTTCAAAACATTGTCGAATTCAGAAACATAAAAATTTAAATTTTTAACCATTCTTAACTTATAAAATCATATTCCTGCTTCAGAAAAATGTTCATTTGGATACCATTTATCTTATGATTAAATAAAATAAATTTTATAAATAAAATATCCAAATTTACTATGAATCATTTGTAAGTCAGAATTTCCCAATTTTACTTAACTTGTATATATATTTTCCCAAATAACTTTACACTTAATTTAAAAATACCCACTTCCTAAATAAAACTAAATTCTCATTTATTTACTTAACTTAACAATTTTATTTAAAACCCAATTTCAAATTTTCAAGTTGTCATAAATGGAAATTTCACCTTTCCATTTGAAAACAACATTTTCAATTATTTACTTACAAAACACATCCGTTCCATAATTTTTTTTTCCTTTTATAGTTAATATACACTAAATTTTCTTCACAACTTTATTCATTTAGACATCAATTCAACTATGATTCAAGTTAAATAAAAGTTATTCCCAAATGTTCCATTTCAACCGTCTTTCATTTTATCAATTCAAAGTACATTATTTATTATACCAAACATATCCATTTTTGGAAATAACTTTTATTAAGATTTCTAGGTTAGATTTCAACTCCATATTAAATCAAATTTAATTATTATGTCATTTATCGTAAATAAAATCTTTAAATTCACTTTAAAACCAATTATTAACTTACAAAAATTTAACTTATAGAAAACAAAACACCTTTAAAATTTTAAAGCCTTAAGTCAAATTTTTAGTTAAATTACATAAATTTTATTTCAAAAATACTTAATAATTTTTAGAAAAATATTATAATATATTAACCATGGGCTTGTTCGGGATATAAGCTCGGTTATGAAAACTTAGAGGGACGTGACGTGGTGGAGAAGTAGCCGAGCAAGGCAAAAGGGAAACAGAGAACAACAAGAAGAAGAAAGGGAAAAACTGGAAGAAAAAAGAAAAAGTAAAACCATTACCTGATAGAGGCTTCAGCACAAAAGAAGAAGAAGGCTAAACTATGAGATGCAGAGGAAAGTTTTGGACGAGGCTATGTATTTATAAAGAGGAGTTGCTTTGTATGCAAGGAAGTGAAGTATACTTGGTCCAAAATGGAACATAGGCACGACATATAGGGAAACAAATAGGTGAAAATTGGCAAGAGATCTCTAAAAAAAATATACGCGATTTACTTTCCAGTTTGTTATGCTTGAACGTTGTTTCTTTTTTTTTCATGGATAAGCTTGCGTGATTTTAGGCAAAACGGTCAGCGAATATAAATTTGCTCTGTATGGAAAAGGCAAATGAAATAAATGTTTACATAATTTGCTTGATCAGTTGTACGAAAATTTGCAAAACAAATTGCAGTGGGAAACAAGAAGCAAGAGATATGAATTCGTGCTTTATGAAATAGAGGAGCGTGATTCACTATTCCCAGTTATACGAAAATCTTGATTAAATGCATGCGTTGATTACTTTCCAGTTTCTTTAGTTTGAACGTTATTTTATATGCGTGATTTATGCTGCCAATTTATGAAAATTTGATTTCAACATTTTATACCATTTTATAGTTGCGTGATCAGCTATATGAAATTTTGATCTTTATTTTGATTGAATTAAATGAAACGGCAAGAATTGGCAAAGATTTTGGAATGAAAAAGTCATATACAAAATTTTAAACCCAACTGACAACTATGGAAAATGTAACGTTTACTATAAACTACTAACTGATATTTTAATCCATATAGATATAAATATGATTTTTAAAATATGCCAAACCGACGCAATGCACAACACCTAAATTTATATAAAATAACTTTTTTAGTTTATATGTTTATTACGTTACTTATACCATAAATTTTACGCGTCCTTTAAACGCGAAATCCAACAGTTCATTAGTACACTAAATTTTTTTTACAAAGTTATTACTTACCAAAATTTTATTGGTTTACATATATTATACATATACAAAATTCATTTTATTAACATTGCGAATTGAGTCGTCTTTTAACAAAGTTAAAAACTTTAAAACTTTTAAATTTTATTTTTAGACCTTTGGAAAAAGATTTACATCAAATATATATATATATATACGGTATTTATTCCCTAAATTTACGCGTCCTTTTTAACGCGTAATTACCCAGTTCATTTATACACTAAAAAAATTCGAAATTCTAACCGTGCTGAGACTCGAACTCGTGACCTGTCGTGAATAGCCCAGATGTCTTAACTACCTAAGTTATTAATGTTTTCTTAATTAAAACTTGATTTTGCTAGAAATTAAGTTATTTACCATCTTCGACAAAAACCCAAATTTCCAAATTAAAGTTAATTCTCAACCATGTCAAAATTTCAGAGATCTTATTATTTAATTAAAAATTTGGTCAATTGTTTTTATTTTTATTTTTAATCACTTTAAAATTTAAATTTTTTATATAATAAACCCCAAAGTTTTTTTAAAATACAAGTGAAAAATACTTGTTAAAAGTTTGGGCTGTTACACTCTCCCCCACTCAGAACTTTTCGTCCTCGAAAAGGAAGAAGGTAAGGGAATAGAAACAACCTGAAAGAAAACTAAATTGAAACTTAAATTAGAATCATTAATCTAAACAATAAAAATTCAATTTTAAATTAATCATTGATTTCATCTAGTTATACTTAAAATTTTAACATTTATTTATTTACATATTTACTTGTATAATATCCCTACACTTAAAAAAAATCATTCATTTTTTTTTTAATTTTTTTTTATCCAAATTTTACACAAGGTATTATAACATTCTAATTTAAAATGTTTAATTTTAATCCAAATTTGAAATGGTAATTTAACTTAATTTCCAAAATAACTTATTTTGATATTATTTTTATAAAACCCAAATCAAAAATATCATATTTCCAATCTATATACTTTGAAACCATGGCTTTGAAACATAACCTTTAATATATTACTTTATATACTAAAATAGCTTCTTTAAATTTCACAATAAATTCCCAATACCAATTGGAATCTCCAATTAAACCATTCAAATTCCCATATAATTCAAAGCTTAAATATCCCATATTTCAAAACTTAAATTTTTATAGCTCATATTATTTAGATCTTTAAATATTCCACTATTTCAAAAATGGATTCTTTGATAATTTAATATATACCAAATCCAATTCTTATTATTTAAATTTTGAAATGTTTACTTAATACAGCAAATATTATTTAAGTAAAACCCTTACTTTTATTTGAGTTATTAAAACTCTATATACAATAGAAACTTAAATAGATACTTAACTATATTATATAAAAGAAATCAACTTCATTATTTAGCTTATTTTAAAATTCGAAACAAATTTATACATAGCTAAATTCAAGAAATTTATATATATATATATATATATATATATATATATATATATATCAAAATTTAATATTTATCAATCGTATCCTTTTCAAAACCATATAAATCAAAATATTTATATATATATATATAGACCGACGGTGTCTGTATAAAATTTTCAAACATAATACTCCGAAATTCATAGTTTTAAACCATACTTCTAAATCTTGAATGGTTTGGATAATCAACAGTATATGGAATAAAATAGTTTGCATTTAAAATTACTTTATAAAATAAAATAATTTCTGCGACTTACAATTTTATTTCATTTAAAAAAAAAATTAAGTCAAAATTCATAAATTTCGAAAACACTTTCAGTTTCAATAACCACTTCAGTTTCAATATTTGCAAACTTGAATATTAGACAATTGGAACTAAGGTTGGAAATTTCTATTCTACCAATTAAAATTCTATTATTAAGTTTGAATATTTGCATAATAAACCCGTAATCATTTAAGAAAACTCAAATTACTTATAAAGAGAATTTCCTTCAATTTATTTATACTAGATATATTCTTTTAATTTATCTCGAATAAAATCCAGTTATAAATATCATATCTTTAAAATTTTATTTATAAATCTTTTTATATTGTATATTATCCAATTACATTGTTAACTTCTGAAAATCAAGGTAAGTTATATTGAAATGAAATTGAGTATTATACAAATAAAACTTTCAAATTCAATTATCTCAAGTTTGAATTACTTATTCAAAATTTTGATTTTTTTTATATAATTGAAATTATTCCTCAAGATAAAATTCAAGAATTAAATTTCTGATTTCCTTCAACCCATTTAGAGATAAATAAATATATGTACATAATATGTCAAATAAAATTTAAATCATATATCTATATATGATAAATCAAGTCATATTTTAGAGATTCAAATCAATTAAATTCTCAAGGTAACACTGTAGCCAGACTACAGAATGGTCTTTTCACTTCGAAACTCGAAAATGAACGTCGATGATGTTGTTGTCATCACCGAAATTATTTCCTAGCGACAAAGAGAAGAGCACTGATTTTTAAACCTTCAACATTCTTTGGAAACAAATTTTTATTCGAAAATAATTTAAATAATATATCCTTTCAAAATTTTAAACCCAAGGTTTGAAACTATCGGAAATTGAATTCTCAAGTTCTTGGTTTAAATTCATTTCAGTTTCCAAATTAATTTATAACTTTGTTTATATTCAATTATTTATATTAGACAAAACACATGGTTTACAAAACCATAAACAAAATCAAAAACTATTATTTCTTGACAGCTAGTTAGATTAATTATAAAATCCTGAAAATTTATACTTATATATAATATTAGATTTTTCCCAAATATAGGAATAAATTTTCCAAAACAAGGATAGAGATTTAAATTTGATGGATTCAAATCAAAGAGAATTTTGATTTAAAAATAAGTTGGAATTAGAAGATCCGATGATTAAATAACAGAATAGTTTACATAAATTGCGAGCAACCATAACCTGGTCAACCGTGACTCAAAGAGTCAGATCGAATGTAGATTTACCATTCGATCCAAAGAGATAGGGTTCGTAATAACCAAAGATACTAGCATCTAAACCGAGGTTAAATATAAATCTTTGGTGAATCAATGCTAATTGTAAAGGAGTTTCACCCCTTTATTAGAATATTAGCGAGACCGCCAATTCACTATAAAGATCATCCGAAGTGGAGTTATGGGATACTCCAGAATCGAAAGAAAATGCATAGTGAGGGATACGAATGAATTTCGGAACCGCAGAGAACGTTCCAAAATTCGAAAAGGAAGAGATTCAAGCTCAAATGAAAGTGATTCTGTAAATCAATTTTACCATACATTCTAAGTTTTGCCTAGAGCCAAAGCTCTGATACCAACTGTAACGACCCAGTATTTTCAACCATTCGCATCCGCACATGTCGGACTTGAATTGTTCAAAATACCGCGTCGTAAATAAATTTTTGGCAAAACTCAGAATATGCAGTAAATAAATCACAGAATCACAGACACAGATATCAGAAATCTTACAGCGGAATTTAAAATACTTAGTGGTTCATGAAGCCACTAAAAATCTCAACCAAATAAATTTTTACATGGTTTAGAATCTCCAATACAGTTTAAGACATCAATAGAAATCCAAATATTCCAAAGTCTCCATTACATAAATAAGATATAGACTGAAAGATTTTGCCAGCAGCTCGAAAGATCTACAGAATGTCCTAGCTCCGGGAAGAAAACTGAAACTGCAACTCAGGCTGACCCGAGCGTAAAATAAAACATAAACACTCGAGTCAGGACATACATACTTATATAGTGTAAGTTAATTCAAGTGTATTGTAGTATAGAGCAAGTAACTTAAAGGATGCTTGGGACCGCCCATCCTCTAAGGATCCGTTAAACTATTTACTATGTAGTAATGTTTCGCTATTATAAAATAATGTCTATTAGTAAAATAAACTTACTTTTTAATAGCGTTAAGGGGTTACCCATATAGCCCTTAACACAGAATATATTCCCATAGTCTATACAGTACCGTAATCTCCCCCGTACTGGGCGTCGTCAGAGGGCACTCCATAGGTATGGTACAAAACCAAAATCGTATAAGGCTCGCTATGGTAGGTGACACGGCACAACTAGGCAATGCCAGGGTAGATATACCAATTGCTATCCGGACCGATGGAAACGCGCAGCGCGCAACTGCCGCCCACCTCGAACAACACTCTCAAATCAAAGGTGCGCACCAAAACAATCACAAAACTAATAAAATGGCATACGAAGAAGTGCGTCCGATCAGAGGTGCTACCTCATTAATCTGAGAATCGCTCCTGTTTTAGCCACCTTATGCCAACTCACGGGAGTCGGGTCCACGTATTTACCTCAAAGGAACCGTCACCACCATCCTACTTCATTCTGGAATCTCCACCGCGTACACGGTTGTCAAAGTGGTTTTCGGTATCGACAGAGAGTATGCCAGATATCTGATCCCGGTCTCTTTAACAACCAAGCGTTATTATAACCCGTGGTTACAACCTTTAAAAATGGTATTTATATTTTGAAATCAAAATAAATTTCAAATACCTTCAGTATCAAAATATTGTTTTTAAACATTTGTCATTTTATAAAAATACCATTTAAATCTATTCAATTTATTTAGGAATTTATTTCCCCTTTTTACCAAATTTTAAAGTTAAATTCTTCCTTTAAAACCATCCATAGTCAATTTCTTATTTTTATCAATTACATATTAAATTCCAAAATTTAGGCCTTTTCCCCTAAAGATTGTTTCCATAATTTTAATTTTTAAATAATTCAAAATCCCAGTTTCTGTAGCACTTATGAAATGCTACCTAAAGTCTACAGGTTAAAACAGTTTGTTTATAAAAGACAGCATTTAAGTGCTGAAATAGACTATTAACTTAACCATCAAGTTTTAAATTCCCAATATAACTTTTTATCAATTTTTTTTTACTTGACCGAAACCTTATTTTTAACAAAATTCAGAAATTCCCAAAATAAGTTATATTCCAAAATTTATTTAAACAATTATTTATTTATTTAACATTTTTAACTCATTCAAAACATTATAAATCTTATAAAAATCCTTTAAATATATTTAAACCAGAATATTATAAACTTCCATTTTAAAATAAATTTAAAATATTTCAGAAAAACATTATATAAACCACGGGTCTGTATATAGTTTTCTAGCCGAGGTCAAGTGATACGGATTTATATCATTTCAATCCGCAATTTACAAAACCCCGGGTTCTATCATTTCAAACCCGCAATCCCAAGTTAACAAATCAAATTTTAAACAATTAAATAATATATATGGATAATAATTGTCGTTCAGGCCTATCATTTCAGTCTATAACGATCTCAATTTACAGGGAACTTGCAGTGATGATTTAACAGTAAATAAGCATTAAATAATATAACTGCAACTATATTACAACAGATAAACAACTGATGAGGTGTCAATTTAAAATGGGGTTTAACATCATACGTTATATTACAGACAGATGACATTTAATAAATAATTTACAAATACATTTGCGATAGTTCACAGAAATATAGGTATGTTTGTCTGGTGAGAAATACTCACCTGAGTGCTGCAGAAAAATTTGATAAAACGAAAATCCCGAAATAAGAGTATAGAAAGCACGATCAATTCACAGCGGAAGCAACGACTTGATCAAAAATCTAGAAGAAAATCCAAATAAAACCAATACGGGACTTCAATTTACGGTTAAAGCAAATATTTTGAAACAACTGGAACGAATGGAGTAAAAGAAATTTTGGTTCAACTTTTGCTCGACTGCCTCACCCCACATCCCGACCCCAACTTCATAGGCAATACTATTTATTATATATATATATATATATATATATATATTTTCTCTCTTTTTTTTCCCAACGGCATGTCCAACTTATCTAGTTTGAAAAATATGTATTTACACAAAACTTGCGTCTCTGCCTAATGCAAACTCTCTCTGTTCATAAATACAACACGTCTCTGCCACTTTAATTTCAAAACATTGTCGAATTCAGAAACATAAAAATTTAAATTTTTAGCCATTCTTAACTTATAAAATCATATTCCTGCTTCAGAAAAATGTTCATTTGGATACCATTTATCTTATGATTAAATAAAATAAATTTTATAAATAAAATATCCAAATTTACTATGAATCATTTGTAAGTCAGAATTTCCCAATTTTACTTAACTTGTATATATATTTTTCCAAATAACTTTACACTTAATTTAAAAATACCCACTTCCTAAATAAAACTAAATTCTCATTTATTTACTTAACTTAACAATTTTATTTAAAACCCAATTTCAAATTTTCAAGTTAAGTCATAAATGGAAATTTCCCCTTTCCATTTGAAAACAACATTTTCAATTATTTACTTACAAAACACATCCGTTCCATAAATTTTTTTTCCTTTTATAGTTAATATACACTAAATTTTCTTCACAACTTTATTCATTTAGACATCAATTCAACTATGATTCAAGTTAAATAAAAGTTATTCCCAAATGTTCCATTTCAACCGTCTTTCATTTTATCAATTCAAAGTACATTATTTATTATACCAAACATATCCATTTTTGGAAATAACTTTTATTAAGATTTCTAGGTTAGATTTCAACTCCATATTAAATCAAATTTAATTATTATGTCATTTATCGTAAATAAAATCTTTAAATTCACTTTAAAACCAATTATTAACTTACAAAAATTTAACTTATAGAAAACAAAACACCTTTAAAATTTTAAAGCCTTAAGTCAAATTTTTAGTTAAATTACATAAATTTTATTTCAAAAATACTTAATAATTTTTAGAAAAATATTATAATATATTAACCATGGGCTTGTTCGGGATATAAGCTTGGTTATGAAAACTTAGAGGGACGTGGCGTGGTGGAGAAGTGGCCGAGCATGGCAAAAGGGAAACAGAGAACAACAAGAAGAAGAAAGGTACTGGAAGAAAAAAGAAAAAGTAAAACCATTACCTGATAGAGGCTTCAGCACAAAAGAAGAAGAAGGCTAAACTATGAGATGCAGAGGAAAGTTTTGGACGAGGCTATGTATTTATAAAGAGGAGTTGCTTTGTATGCAAGGAAGTGAAGTATACTTGGTCCAAAATGGAACATAGGCACGACATGCAGAGAAACAAATAGGTGAAAATTGGCAAGAGATCTCTAAAAAAAATATACGCGATTTACATTCCAGTTTGTTATGCTTGAACGTTGTTTCTTTTTTTTTTCATGGATAAGCTTGCGTGATTTTAGGCAAAACGGTCAGCGAATATAAATTTGCTCTGTATGGAAAAGGCAAATGAAATAAATGTTTACATAATTTGCTTGATCAGTTGTACGAAAATTTGCAAAACAAATTGCATTGGGAAACAAGAAGCAAGAGATATGGATTCGTGCTTTATGAAATAGAGGAGAGTGATTCACTATTCCTAGTTATACGAAAATCTTGATTAAATGCATGCGTTGATTACTTTCCAGTTTCTTTAGTTTGAACGTTATTTTATATGCGTGATTTATGCTGCCAATTTATGAAAATTTTATTTCAACATTTTATACCATTTTATAGTTGCGTGATCAGCTATATGAAATTTTGATCTTTATTTTGTTTGAATTAAATGAAACGGCAAGAATTGGCAAAGATTTTGGAATGAAAAAGTCATATACAAAATTTTAAACCCAATTGACAACTATGGAAAATGTAACGTTTACTATAAACTACTAACTGATAATTTAATCCATATAGATATAAATATGATTTTTAAAATATGCCAAACCGACGCAATGCACAACACCTAAATTTATATAAAATAACTTTTTTAGTTTATATGTTTATTACGTTACTTATACCATAAATTTTACGCGTCCTTTAAACACAAAATCCAACAGTTCATTAGTACACTAATTTTTTTTTTACAAAGTTATTACATACCAAAATTCTATTGGTTTACATATATTATACATATACAAAATTCATTTTATTAACATTGCGAATTGAGTCGTCTTTTAACAAAGTTAAAAACTTTAAAACTTTTAAATTTTATTTTTAGACCTTTGGAAAAAGATTTACATCAAATATATATATATATATATATATATACACGGTATTTATTTCCTAAATTTAGGCGCCCTTTTTAACGCGTAATTACCCAGTTCATTTATAAACTAAAAAAATTCGAAATTCTGACCGTGCTGAGACTCGAACTCATGACCTGTCTTGAATAGCCCAGATGTCTTAACCACCTAAGCTATTAATCTTTTCTTAATTAAAACTTGATTTTGCTAGAAATTAAGTTATTTACCATCTTCGACAAAAACCCAAATTTCCAAATTAAAGTTAATTCTCAACCATGTCAAAATTTCAGAGATCTTATTATTTAATTAAAAATTTGGTCAATTGTTTTTATTTTTATTTTTAATCACTTTAAAATTTAGATTTTTTATATAATAAACCCCAAAGTTTTTTTAAAATACAAGTAAAAAATACTTGTTAAAAGTTTGGGCTGTTACATCAATAGTTGATATAAAAGCTACATTACTCGTTTGACTTAGTTTATTTCTAGTTTTAACAACAGATTGCATATCTCCCAGTATATTTTCTATAGGGTGATCTTTTAAAAGTTTTATCCTTTTATTAGGATGATCGATTTGATTATTAGTTTCAACAGGTTCTTGATTTTGAGTGATTAAATCCTCTTCATCATTTGTATCTTCAAAAATATTGACATTTTCATCGAATGGAACGCGCATTGTTTCTTTAATGGTATTAGTTTTTAAATTAAACACTCTGTACGCTTTACTTCTATTAGAATATCCGATAAAGATACCTTTGTCGGATTTAGGATCAAATTTATCTAAATTATTTTTTGTATTTAAAATAAAGCATTTACTTCCAAAAATTCTGAAATAAGATACCTTAGGTTTCTTTGAATAAAGAAGTTCATAAGATATCTTATCAGTTAAGGTCTAATAAAGTTCTATTCAAAATATAACAGGCGGTAGCAACTGCTTCTGCCCAAAAATTCTTTGGTAAATTACTATCTGTAAGCATAGTTCTCGCACACTCTTGAGTCGTCCTATTTTTACGTTCTACTACTCCGTTTTGTTGTGGAGTTCTCGGAAATGAAAAATTGTGAGTTATTCCCTTTTTATTGCAGAATTCCTCAAACCTTTCATTTTCAAATTCACCACCGTGATCACTTCGAATAGTTATAATTTTTAGAGAAAATTGATTTTGTATTCTTTTTGAGAATGTCTTAAAACATTAAAAAGTATCACTTTTATGTTTCAAAAATATTGTCCATGTAAATCTAGAATAATCATCTACAATTACAAAGACATATCTACTATGATTTATTGATAAAATTTGAGATGGACCAAATAAATCAAGATGAAGTAATTCAAGAGGTTTTGAAGTTGAAATCATATCTTTTAACTTAAAAGAATTTTTTCTAAGTTTTCCTAATTGACAAGCATCACATAAACTATCTACTTTAAAATTCATTTTAGGCAGACCTCTTACTAGATCATGTTTTGACAGTCTAGATAGGAGTTTAAAATTCAAATGCCCAAATCTCTTGTGCCAAATCCAAGGGTTACTTGTGTTTGCCAACAGACACAAGTTATCATTTGAAACTTTCATACTAAGAATATATATTCTTTTTCCTGACTCCCTCAAATATAATGGTTGAATTATTATCTTCAATGTGACATTTATCCTTTTCAAATTTAATTTTATAACCTTTATCACATAGTTAACTTATACTTAGCAGATTATGTTTCAGATTCTTAACTAGCAAAACATTAATAGTAGGAGTTTTAGAATTACCGACTTTGTCGATGCCAATCACATGTCCTTTTGAATTGTCTCCAAAGTTAACCACTCCTCCGTCTTTGTATATTATATCATTCAGTATTTCTGGATTGCCAGTCATGTGTCTAGAACATCCACTATCAAGTATCCACTTGTTCTTTCTGATCTGCACAAATTTTCCATTGTGGATTGATTCCTCAACACCCATAAAGCATGATTCCTGCACATCAAACAATTTTGGTAGATAACTTGAATTTGAATATTGATTATATGCAGACATATGAAACAATGATGATTTGAATACTTCTAAATTAGTATTAATGAATATAGCCATTTTAAAAACTTTTCAAAAATCAGATTATGAAACTTTGAAAACCTTGCTCTGATACCAATTGTGAGAAATGCGGATTACGGATCTTAAGGCTAAGATTAACACTAGAGGGGAGGGGGTGAATAGTGTTAATCAAGAATTACTAAATCTTTTTAATTTATGTTAATTTAGACACAAAAGTATGCAATATACGACACAAATATGATCACAGAAACAATCACAGATGTAGAAATAAAATAAAAGCAGTAAAGGAAAGAACACACCGGATTTTATACTGGTTTGGAGTTACCCTACATCCAGTCCTGCAACATAAGTACGGATTTCCTTTCAAAAGCGATTGTACAATTACACCCTCGGTTTCAAGGCTACGTGGTACACCCTCCAGAATTTCGATCCTCTGGGTAGAGATATTTGATTTTCGGGCCACAAGTTTACCCAATTGATTTACCACGGCTAGAATCACACCTTTTCCCTTTTGATTGATTTCCAAGGCTATAATCACACCTTTTCTCGCTTAATAGATTACAAAGAAGTCTATAACTCTGAATAGCACCGAGAATCTTGTAGAGAGAGTGATAGAGAATCAAACTAGAAGTAGTCGAGTATGATTCAATGTTGATTTCGGCAGAGTAATGATAAGAATATGTATTAAGAAATAAGGAAGAAGAAGAGGAGTGAAAACTAGAAAATTATGATTAAAAATTCGTTGAAACTGACCCCTATTTATAGAAGAACAACAGCCATGACCATTCATGAAGAGTTATAACGAATAGACACTTCTTTTTAAATTTGAATTTTTGAATCAAACTGTCACCATGTCGACATCGTCATGCTGGGCATGTTGACATCCCAAAGGATTTTTTGGTGTTTTTGATTTTCTTTGAAAATAACCTTTATCTCATATAAAAACTATTTTAAACTTTATAAATATACTTGACTATAGTTAAAATTCATAAGTACATATAAAGAATAATATATATATATATTTTAACTATAATTTTATATTTAAATCTAAGTATAAATATTTAAAAGTTAAATATATTATTTAAAAAGATAGTTTAAAATCAGGAGTAATTTGACTTTGAAAATAAAGATGTCTTTGAGGCTAAAATTATTTAAAATCAGGATCGATGGTTTTGAATCTTTTAAAAGGAAAGTTTCGAAAACATGATATAATTTTGAAAAATCATTTTGAATAAAAGTTAGCGGGTACAAAACAATGTTCCACTAGATTTTTCGTAGGTTCCATCCTACTTAGGGTTCCATTCCTTTAACGGGCTCGAAGTGGATTCCATTCCACGAATAAATTGGATTTTAAGATGCCAGTGCTTTTCTACGAGTTTTAACAAAAATTCCCAATAATAATAAAAAAATTTATCCTTGAAATCTTAAACTCTTGATAGTCTCGATACTCATGAGTCTTCTATCTTGATATTTTATCTTGATATCTTGAATCTCTATACTGTACCGTCTTCATTCTTAGTACCTGCATGGTTAAATCCTGTATATACATATATATCTAAACTTATAATGTTAGTATTTATATTTTATAATCTATTCTAAGGTTGTTGTCATCAAAACCATCATCTCACGGACTAACAAATATGACTATTGATTTGAATAAAAGAATGGAAATCAAGTTTGCTTAATTTTTTGGAGTTTATATTATAATAAATGAATTTATTGCAAAGTTATGTAATTAAAAACCACGTTATTAAGAACTGAGATGAAAATGGTAAAGTATTTGTGTGATAAGATAAACGAATGTTAATTACAACTATGATAAGCCAATTGAGTGAACGATAAGATGGAAATGATAATAAATGGAATTATTGGAATTAAATTTTATTAAAGGATTTAATGTTAGGTTAGAATTTAACACTATAATTAGCAAATAATGTTAATACCCTAGGTATTGATTATGATGACAACAACCATATAAATATTACTACTAACGTATCTTCGATTTATGCAGTCATATCAGATATATTATGGAGACATTTACAGAGATTAACAAGAATACAGTGGAAGCAAATGAATTATAGAAGAAGGTTAATCAGAGCAATTGAAGAACAAAACCCAATTAGAGAAGAATGCTGTAGGATAAAGGTGTTTGAAGTGATGAGGAGTTGGTTGAACCTTAGAATATCTTGTTAAAGATCTCATGACAATTATACTTGAAGATCGTCGACCATTGACCTCATCCGGATCACAAAAATCCATAAAATATAAGGTAATTTGAAATGCTGAAAATTCACACTTATTAGTGTTGCTGTTCATTTTGCAACACACCCTTGTCTACAAGAGGGGTAGGGGGTTGTCGACATGCTAGCCGTTTTTCAGAATTTCAAATTTTAAATGAAGAGACATTTCCCTCCACCTCTTCACCAAGAGACACGTCACTTCAAACACTATATAAAGGCATCAAAAAACGAATTTTAACATCAAGAATTCTTATTTTCTCTTACTCCTTCTTCTCCAAACATTTACAAAAGAAATCCATTGTATATCCTTTCAATCTCCTTGCAAATCAATACTGTTTCACTCCAATTCTTCACTGATTTGCAAACCACACAATATCAGAAAGTTGTACTTTAATTCACATCATTCTCTTTCTGACTCCATCCTATTCCTCAAAGAATTCAAAGATATATTGCCATTGGAGGTCTTTTGGATCATTGTACTGAATCTACAAGAATCTGTATTGAAGATACAACTACTTGCCATAGTTTGTTGTTGGTGATAATGAGAAGGTGCTCTTGTAGCCTGTAAAATCAAGAGGGTGTGTCTTGTAGCCCATGAAACCAATATTGTAAAGGTGTTCTTGCCACCCGTGGAAAGCAAGCGATTATAGTGGAATTCTGCACGATAGAGTACATGATTGAATATATGATTGGTTAATCCGAACCAGTATAAAAATCTAGGTGTTATTTACATTACTACATTTTACTTTATTACTTATTTATTCTCTGATTACTTCTTTCTGTTTGCAGTTTGAGTAAATACAGTTTTATATTCATAAGTATGTAGTTAATACACATTTCACGACTTCTAGTGTTTGAATAGCCTTAAGATCAAACATTGTGTTGTAGCCACTCTAGTTTCTAACATTTGGTATCAGAGCAAGGCTTTCAAAAATTCATAACTTGATTTTTGAAAAGTATAAATGGCTAATGGTACTAGTAACACATTTTTTAACACTTTTGTAGAAGGGAAATCTACCACTAGACCCCCTCTATGATGGAAGTAGTTATGCATATCGGGCTTGCAGGATGAAATGTTATTTGCAGTCTAATGGTTTGGATATTTGAAACATTGTCCAAATAGAATACGTAGAGCCTCAAACTGAATATTCAAAATGGAAACTAGACCAAAAGACACAAGCATTTAATAACTCTAAGGCCATGAACATTTTATTTTTCTCCTTAGATAGAAATGAATTTAATCGAGTGTTTATTTGCAATTATGTATATGAAATTTGGAGAACTCTGCAAGTCACACATGAAGGCACCAATAAAGTAAAACAAACAAAGATATCTATGCTAACTAACCAGTTTCAACTCTTTCAAATGAAACCAAATGAGCCTATTTCTGATATGTATTCTATATTTCAAGATATATTACATGCCTTAATATCATTAGAAAAGAAAATTACTGAAGAAGATCAAGTCAGAAAGATCTTGAATCCACTTTCTAGTGAATGGGATCAGAAGACTCTGGCAATTGAAGAAGCCAATGATATTAGTATTATAAATTAGAAGATTTAGTTGGTAACCTAATGTCCAATGAAGTAAAGTTGCAGATTAGAAAAGAGAATCAGGCAAATGAGAAGAAATCACTAGCACTCAATGCTATGATTGACAAAGATAAACCAGATGATGATGCTATTGATGATGATATCGAGTTTATGACCAAGAAGTTCAAGAAATTCTTGAAGTATTGGATAAAAAACAAACTTCGAAAAACTAACAACAATAATTCTAGAAATGAAAATGTTGTTAAGTGTTTCGAATGTGATAAACCCGGCCATTTGAAAAGAGACTGTCCCAAACTGAAGAAATCAAAGTCAAACACTTTCAATAAGGAGAGGAAATAGGCATTTAATGTAAAATGGGATGATTTAGATATATCGGCAAGTGATAGTGATTCAGAAATAGAAAATGCCAACATGTGCTTCATGGCAAAGGATGACCAGGTATGGAATTTTAATAAAGAAATTACTAATGTTTTGAATGATATGAATCATGGATATAAAATACATAGGAAAGAGTATAACAATAGTCTGACAGAGATAGATAGATTAAAAATATTTAATGAAAGGTTAAGTAAAGAAAAACATTGTCTAAAAGATAAAATTGAAAAGACTTAATGGGTATAATGATGAAAAGGATTTGACACTTGGAAGTTTTGAAAAACTAAAGTGGAAATGAATCCTTAAAATCAGAAAATCTTTCAATGAAGTCACAGATCACTGATCTGAATGACAAAATAACATCTCTGAACAATGTTATTCTTAACCGTAATAAGGATTTTGACAAAATAAAAACTGATATTGATAAATTTAACAAAGGGAAGGATAATCTAGAAAGATTATTATCTGGATCTAAACACACTAGGAATAAACATGGACTTGGATACACCCCTAAGGCTAAATCAAAGAAAAATAGTATTCAAAATACTAAGTTTGTTAAGACTACCAAGTTCAAACCAAAACCTAGGAAATTAAAGTTAAAACCTCCAAATAGATTCATTAATTTATGGGTTTCAAAAAGGTTGGATGATGTTGAAAAAGAAAAATATATTGATAATTTTATTAATAAGGTCCATTCATCTAATGATTATATTTTCAAAGGACATTCAAACTCTTTTTGGGTTTGGCATCCCAAAACTTAACCCCATGAACCCTAGAATAAAATGGGTACCAGTGTGCATATTTTATTATTTTTCTGGTACCAAACAATGTATATCAGATAGCAGATGCTCAAAGCATATGACAAGAAATCTATTGAACATTGGATAAATATGAAAAGGATTTGTTATTGGCATAGGCAAAGTCGGTAACTCTAAAACTCATCTTATTATCAGATAAGTTTATTTCATGTTTTGAATTGATTTGGTTTCCCCTCGTGTGTTTTATTTATAAGCATTTATCTCTATATGAAAACTATACATATTGTCTAGCAGTGATTTAAGAGACTCTTTTTTCATCCTTTTTGTTGATGACAAAGGGGGAGAAAAGGTATAAATATACTAGGCAAAATGATAGGGGGAGTGCATAGAGTTAGGGGGAGTCAAATAATGAGTATTATATTTTATCTCTCAAATATTTATATGGTTGTCGTCATCAAAAAGGGGGAGATTGTTAATACCCTAGGTATTGATTTTGATGGCAACAACCACATAAATATTACTACTAATGTATCTACGAGTTATGCAGTCATATCAGATATATTATGGAGACATTTACAGAGATTAACAAGAATACAGTGGAAGCAGATGAACTATAGAAGAAGGTTAATCGGAGCAATTGAAGAAAAAAACCTAATTAGAGAAGAATGCTGAAGGATAAAAGTGTTTGAAGTGATAAGGAGTTGGTCGAACCTTAGAATATCTTGTTAAAGATCTCATGGCAATTATACTTGAAGATCATCAACCATTGACCTCAACCGAATCACAAAAAACCATAAAATATAAGGTAATTTGAAATGCTAAAAATTCGCAACACTTATTCGTGTCGCTGTTCATTTTGCAACACACCCTTGTCGACAAAGGGGGTAGGGGGTTGTCGACATGCTAGCCTGTTTTCAGAATTTCAAATTTTAAATGAAGAGACATTTCCCTTCACCTCTTCACCAAAAGACACGTGTCTCAAACACTATATAAAGGCATCTGAAAATGAATTTTAACATCAAGAATTCTTATTTTCTCTTACTCCTTATTCTCCAAACATTTGCAAAAGAAATCCATTGCATATCCTTTCAATCTCCTTGCAAATCAATACTGTTTTACTCCGATTCTTCACCGATTTGCAGACCACACAATATCAGAAAGTTGTACTTTAATTCACATCATTCTCTTTCTGATTTCATCCTATTCCTCAAAGAATTCAAAGATATATTGCCATTGGAGGCCTTCAAGATCATTGTACCGAATCTGCGAGAATCTATATTGAAGATACTACTACTTGCCATAGTTTGTTGTTGGTGATAAGGAGAAGGTGTACTTGTGGCCTATAAAATCAAGAGGGTGTGTCTTGTAGCCCGTGAAACCAAGATTGTAAAGGGGTTCTTGCCACCCATGGAAACCAAGCGATTATAGTGGAATTCTACACGATATAGTGCAGGACTGGATGTAGGATTGGTTAATCTGAACCAGTATAAAAATCCGGGGATTATTTACATTACTGCATTTTACTTTATTACTTATTTATTCTCTGATTACTTCTTTCTGTTTGCAATTTGAGTAAATACAGTTTTATATTCATAAGTAGTTAATACACATTTCATCACTTCTAGTGTTTGAATAGCCTTAAGATCCAACATTGCATTGGAGCCACTCCAGTTTCTAACAAATAATTAACATTGAATTGATATAGAATTTTTTTTAAAGGATTATAAATTACTTAGTAACATAAAGTGATAGAAACGGTAAATAATTAAATTTGAATTGAAAAATGATTTGATTAATTTAATAATAATTTATTTAATTAACCTGAAATATAGCCATTTTGGCAATTGTCTCGGATTTCGACGAGACTAGTTTCATCGTGTTCGTAACAGAGAATTATTATTGGATTTCAAGTTTCATAGCGATCGGACTTGTCGTTTGATCGTACGGACTCGAAACTCCTAGAAATCAATTTAATTGAAATCAATTTGAAATAAACTAATTTTAAGCTAACTTCTTAATATGATGGAGTTAGGACTTGAAACATGTTCCATTGATTTTAAAATTATCGAAAACATCTATTTTGATATATAGGTTGACCCATTTTCGTTCAAGAGGTAACGCGGGCTTTTCGGGTCGTTTATCGTTCAATGTGTAAATCAAACTGGTGCATTCTTTTTATTTTCAGCTTTATCTATAAATAGCTTATTATAAACCCTAGCAACCTTTTATTTTCTATTGTCTGTATGTACATTTCTTTCTCATCTCCTCTTTCCAATGGCAGACAAAAGAAACCCCAATTCCCAAATTTCAAAATTCAATTTCAAAATTCAATTCCAAATTCAGACTCCTCAAAATATATCGAATTATATATCGATTCGAAGCTCTCGACGAGCGCAACTAAAAAATACCGTTCATTTTCGTTTTGGTTCATTGTTTTATCGAAAAATGTCGAAGAATTCTCGGTCATTCGTTGGGCTTTGATCAACTTTGACGGATCGTCGATTGGGAGGCGTGGATGTGTGGCGAGGACCGAAGGGAGTTTATCAGTGTAGTTCGTCTGACGAGACGACGGGTGGATCGACGTGTAAAATTCGATTAGGATTTTTATTTTTGGCGGTGATTGGTGGATTTGGGTGTCGGTCGGTGCTAGGTGGGGGGTCGTGATGGACGAGGTGGGTAGCGGCGAAGTGGCGTACGCGGTTGGCGGTGGCCATAGGTTGGGTGGTGTGGTGGGGTGGCGAGCCTCGTGTTCGATCGCGTTTGAAGGTTGGCGAGATAGAGTTTTCAATGCATTTCTCCAGGATGACGTGCACGTGCCTTTTTGTTTTGTTTTATTTTATATAAATTTTAATTTCAAATGTTCTAACATCAATAACTTTCACACACGAGGTCTATTTCGCATGCGGTGTCTTCCACTGGGATAGTATTGAAATTCTGGATTTTTTTCCGCTGGTTTGGACGAATTCTGAGACTGTTTGAATTTGGGCCTTAAATTAGGTTTTAAATCGATTTAAATTCAAAAGTGAGTGTTTTAACCCACTCACAACTTCTAAAATTTCTTATGTTAGTTAAATTAAATTTGTGATGTGATTATTAATTTATTTATGGCTATTTGGTATAATTTAAATCGTCATTCCAATTGATTTGAATTTATTTGAATTTAATTGCTAATTAATTTAATATTAAATTTTAAATTTCTAGTTAATCACCCGTTATTGATAATTAGTTAATTGTTGAAATTTATTAATTGAATTGGATGATGATTGTGATGGATGTTTGATATTGGATGATTGGATGTTATGCTTGATTTATAACATGTTATCATTCTACAAGTTCCCTTAGCTATTATTAGGAAAATCACTATGGGTTAAAATGATATATACCCGAACAATCAATAGACTAGGGAAAAATAGTTATGGATTGAAATGGGAGTCTTGAGCGATTTTATGGATTTTTATATTAACCTGGGATTGTGGATTGAAATGATATATATCCGTAAATATAAAATAATTGCGGATTGAAATGATAAATATCCATATCACTTGACCCTAGGGTAGAGAATTATATAGGACACTGGATTAGTTAAATTAAATGATTTTAAAATCCAAAAATTTTGGTAAATTATATTTTGAAATAAAACTTGATTTATATAAATTGAATTACTATCAAAATTCAAGTTTTATGTTGAAATTGGAATTGGTTTAAAGAAATTGTTTAAAGAAATTTAATTGAAATTTCAAAAATCAAATTTTGAAGTATAAATGAAATTTATAGAAATTGAGTTATTAAAATTGTTTGAAACATAACTTTGAAATATACTGAAACATGAGTAATTTAAATTGATATTTTGAACATGGACTGGAAGCGATATTAAATTAAATATTTTATTAAGAACTTGAATTAGAAAATTTGAAATTGGGTTTTGGAATTTGAATTAGAAAATATTGAAATTTGAAGTTGGAATGAAACAAATAATTTATTGAGAATTTGAATTGGAAAATATTGAAATTTAAATATTTTATTGCGAATTTGAATTGGAAAATATTGAAATTTGAAGTTGGAATGAAATAAATAATTTAAATTGATATAAATTTCAAATTCATGTTTTTTTAATATAAACTGTTTCAAAAACATATTATTTTAAAGATTCTAAATTTTTAGATTTTCAAATTATTAAATTATTTTAACCTATATTAACTATGTTAAATCATTTTAATCTATTTTTAAGTCATTAGATTTTTTAAACTAATTAACCCATTTTAACTTATTTAGATCTAATTAATCTATTTTAAAACCATTTATTCCATTTTAAGTATATTTAATCAATTTTAAATCTATTTAACTATTTTAAATCAATTTGATAGTATGCTAAATCTATAACTAAACTACTTTAGAGTATTTTAACAATTTATAACTATTTTAACTATTTATAACTAGTTAAACCATCTTCTACATTTTTAGATTAAGTAGAGAGAGGAAGTGTTTATATTCCAATTCATTGGTTTAAACGAAAATATGGTTAGACGTTGTTATAACCTAAGTTGGAATTTAAATGTTATAATTAATTGAATATGATGACTTTGAAATGAGGATTTAACCTAATTGGAAATATGATTTTTGAAAGAAATTGTGATTTCGGAAACGAGATGATTTAAAAGGTGAATATGATTTCAAAGTGAATATGATTTCAAAAGGGATATGATTTTGGGAATATGATATTTCGATATAAATCGTGAGTTGACTTTTGAAATTTAAAAGAACCATCCGATGTGTAATAAACGATTGGTTGTTAAAGAGACTGTGATCAGACATTGTTATACTCTCTGCCAATACCGAGAACCACTTTAACAACTATGCATTTGGTAGAGATTCCAGAAATGAAGTAGGATGGTTTGGAGAACGATTTTATATGAGGTCTTTACATGACCCTGACTCCCGTGAGTCAGCTTAATGTGACTAAAACCAGGAGCCACGCTGGGCCAAGTGAGGTCATTCCTCCGATCGGGTGCACTTTTTCGATACCATATTCTGTCTTTGTGATTGATTTGGTAGCCACCCTTGATTTTGATATGGGAGTGTGTTCCAAGGTGGGTGGTAGTAGCTGCTACGCGTTAGCACCAGTCCGGATACACAAATGGTATATTTATCCTGGCATTACCTCGAGTGCTGTGTCGCATGCCCTATCGCACCTTTTACGAATTTGTTTTGTACCATACCTATGGAGTGCCCTCTGATATATTAATACTTTTACTTTACTGTAAACATATTATAATAGCGTATTGTACAACATAGTAGATAGTTTAACGTATCTTTAGGAGATGCGAATCCCGAACATTTCTTAAGTTACTGCACTCACGTTAGCCACTAGATAGGTGATGTCAAACCCCGTAAACATCTCTGATGCCGTCACACACATATTTGAAAGGTATTATGCGGTAGGATCGTGTAATACGGAATAACGGAGTAGTCTAGGTAGATAAAGTAGGTAAATGCAAGGAGACACCAGGATTTTATACTGGTTCGGACCTCTCGTCCTACGTCCAGTCCCTAAGCTTCTCTTAGGAATTTCAATAACTAACACCCTCACTTCACCCGGAGGAATAGGTTTACAACTTATCCGAACAACCGAACAGGATTTCTTGCCTCAACTACCAAAGAGGACTTCAACTCAATTACTGAAATACAATATTCGACTTGTTGTGTTCTTGTCAACACTAATGAGTCTAATGTAGTACAATATTCCTATAATCTTATCCTCGAGAGTATGCAATGTGTTTATGAAGATTTAGGAAATGTGAATTGCTATGAATCAAAAGAGTGTTATAAACAAAAACAGTGATTCAAGCAATAGATTGGTGATTGCTTTGAGAATATCTAGAGAATATGAACAAGAGAATAGTAAGATTAAAGCAAGAGAATTCGGTGAATTAAATGATGTTAGAGTCATGTATATATACTTGTAGAAGAGGTGCATATGTTGTCAAATATTGCAAACAAGAGATGCTTCCATTTCCATTGATGAATGGTTGCAACTCTTGGGAGGAAGAAGGTGTCTTTTCAGAGAAAATTCGCAGGTTCAAATTCAGTCGACTGAGCAGGGAATTCAGTCAACTAAAAATATGAAGTAAAATTTTCGGGAGCAAATTTAGTCGACTGTGCAGGAAATTCAGTCGACTGAAACTGTGCATGTGCATAATTTTTTTCCAGTTTCAGTCGACTGGCTGTTCCTGTTCAGTCGACTGAACTTATAAAATATGCGCAGTGAAAACTTAATTGAAAATGAAGTTTATAAAATGTTTTCTAGTGTTCGTGCAAGCCTCTTGAGGATAGATTTTAACAATAAATCTAGACTAAGACATATATAAAAAACATACTTTATGTTTGTTTGGTCTTCATCGATCTTCCTTTAGCATTGCATATATTTCTTCCTTGTTTGTTAAAGTACATTGTCATTGATCAAAATCTTCGCGTATCAACATTCTCCCCCTTTTTGATTAATGACAATACTGATTTTATTCTAGAGATTTTTTTACTTATTTTCTCCTCCTGAATGTATGCACTATCTTTCCTACAAAACAAAGTTAGTACCATAGATTTTCTCCCCTTTTGTCATCGAAAAAAAGGAAGAACTAACAGTAGTAATAATTTATCAAAACAATCACTGAAGCATAGAGAATATTTGCATAATCATGGCTTAAGAAAAGTAAAAAATGTTGCGACAAACAAGCATAAAATGGCTATTTATACAAGCCACTAGAAAGTTAAAATACACATCAAACCAAAAAAATTACTCATCTCTATCCCAGTCATATGAACCTTCTCTTCCTATTGGTTCACGTATGACAGGTCCTCCGGTTGGTGGTCTGTGCGCTCTTCCACCTTGGCCAAAACTAGCTCCGCTTGCGCTGCTACTCGTATGCTCTTCGGATGTCGTCCATGTAAACTTAGGTATCAGATGTTTGTCGCGAGATGTCGAAGAAGTAGTGGTGCTTGAGCACGAGATTGCATCCCATAGCTTGTTGAAGAATCCTTTGATTTTGTCAAGCTTGTGATCTACCTTTTTAATACGAGTGTCAAGAATTTGTTGATTTCTTAACAATATCCCCAAGGATTGGTTGGTAGTGAAGCTTGGATCAACAAGACAAATTTCATCATCTTGCTCGAGATGTTCTTCGTGGTGAGGTTGATGAGGTTGTTGTTGTTGTTCTTGATGCCTTGCTTCCCATTCGGCAAGTGATATTATACGAGGAGGTCGAGATGAGAGTTGCATTAGGCTAATGGTCCGGTGGTTAATTTGATGGACCATTGTATTCTCCGACTCAGGTAATGGCGTATCGACATTGAGGAGAAGTCACATGATGTACTCTCCAAAGTAGATAGTGCGCATTTTGCCATTATTAAAAGTGAGAAACTCATCAAGAATAAGCTGTACCCAATTGACTTGTATATTGCCAAAAATAGCATATAGAGCTCGATAGTTATTTGGGTAGACAATTTCGTGCGAGCCCGTGCGAGGAGTAATTGTTCTCATTAGCGCTTTATGGAGGATTCTTGCCATAGGTCGAAGAGAGGTGGACTTAAAACCTCTAAAGTTGATATTATCATCCATAAATCGATGGTTTATGTTGTCGCGAATATGTGGATTGAATTCTATCTCCTCTAGCTTTCTCCCGACATTTGGTGAGTCTAAAATGTGTGCTATTCTATCCAAGGAAAACCAAACTTTCTTTCCACATACCATACTCTAAACACTATTGTTTGGATTTCTTGGAGTTTGGTGTCCAAGATTAAGATTAGCATAAAATAATTTGACCATTACATGATTTATGGCATGGTCATTTCTTTTCAAATCTAAAAGTGAAGTTAAACCTGCTGGATCGGTTAAAGCTTGGATGTTGTAGGTTTGAAAGCTTTGGAAATCAATGAAAGAATGCTCGAAAATTCGGGAATTCTTCATCTTATTCCATCTAGTGACAGCGGTTCCATCGTAAAGCCATTGTGCTATTTGAGCATCAATTGGCTCAGAGGATGAAGAAGAAGAAGATCGTGATCTCTTTGGTGCCATTTGTGTGAAATTTGAATGGATTTTGAGGAATTGGGGGCTAGGGTTTCGAAATTAATTGGGGAAGAAAGTTCGTAGGAGGTAAAAAGTGAATTGGTAGGGTAAAAATTGGTGGTTAAAAGGGGAAGTTTGCCTGGGAATTGGCGTTCAGTCGACTGAATACTCTATTCAATCGACTGAATTGAAGGTCGAAAATTTTCTGGGCTGAATTCAGTCGACTGAACAGGATTTTTAGTCGACTGAATGTTTGCCTGAAAGATTCTGTTATTATTTTAGTCGACTGAGCAAAAGATTCAGTCGACTGAATTGTTAAACATTTTGCATTCTGTCATAAGTTCAGTCGAATGAACAAGGGGTTTTAGTCAACTGACGTATGTATTTTGTTTTTCTTTGTTAATTTTGAAGGAAAACTCTTTATTCAAGGAAATAATTACAATTATATAGATGAAATATCATGAATAGATTTCAAAACTAACTATTTCTTAGGGGATGGACTTGGATTCTTTTTCCCTTCATTCTTCATATAATTGATATCCCATGAATTTGGACTATATTGAGGAGTCTTAGGAGACATCCAAGGATTCACAGGATCGACTGGTGTACGATAAGATGAAGATGGATCAAGTGAGCTAACGGGGCGAGGTAGGGGTTCAACCACTTCGTTCTTTTTTGATCCACAAATCGTAAACCGATTTGCTCAAGGAAGCTTAAACGTTTAGCCATAACCTTTTGTTCGAAGTATAATTTTCTTTGAAGATCTTTTTGTTGTTGTTGAAAGTGATGAATTTCATCAATATTTCTTTTTGTGTCTGGAGAAATAAAGAGTCCGCATTTTGCTTTCTTGGATTCTGGTGTGCAGCCGGTACGATAATTGTTCCATTTGAAAACTGGCTCATGTGTCGGTGTTGGAGTGGGAAGTTTTGGAGATGTTGGAGTGTTTTCGACAGAAGAAGTGATGTTGATCGGGGAAAGAGAGTTATTGGACGACATTTTTATAAAACTTTTATTTGTGAGAATGAGTTGTGAAAATAATATTTTTAAGATATATTTATAGTAGGAATTTTCTAAATATATAGTGGTTATAAATCCTTAAAGATTTTCATCCACTTAATGATTTAATGGTTACCATAATTCTGTTAAAAATGCATGGTGAATATTATTTGACAAAATATTATGTAACATATTTGAAAAGTAAATTTAAAATCCCATATTTTCTTTATTCAGTTGACTGAACAGATAATGTTAGTCGACTGAATTGTATAGATTTTTCTCTATACGATATCTTTAAAAGACATTATTCCTAACTCTCGTCGCAATTTTATGAAAAAGTTTTCTAATAGAGGTTTAGTAAATATATCGGCAATTTGATTTTCAGTTGAAATATGTTCTAAATTAATTATTCCTTTTTCGATATTGTCACGTAGAAAATGGTGACGAATATCTATATGTTTTGTATGAGAGTGATTAACCGGATTTTTAGATAAGTTTATTGTACTTGTATTATCACAATATATTGTAGAATTTGTTAAATCTATATTAAAATCTTTAAGTGTTTGTTTCATGTATATAACTTGAGTGCAAGCTAAAGCAGCTGATATATACTCTGCTTCGCATGTGGAAAGCGAGACACAATTTTGTTTCTTACTAAACCAAGATATAAATGATTTTCCAATGAAATGGCTAGTACCACTTGTACTTTTTCTATCTGTTCGAGATCCACCAAAATCAGCATCACTAAATGATACTAACTCAAATGAACACTCCTTTGGATAGAAAAGACCGAAATCTTTAGTTTTGTTAAGGTATCGCATTATTCATTTTACTGCTCTTAAGTGTGAATCTTTAGGATTAGATTGAAAACATGCATATAAACAAACACTCATCATTATGTCAGGTCTACTAGCGGTTAAGTAAACTATGGAACCTATCATACTTCTAAACAATTTTTGATCTACACTTTTGCCATTTTCATCTCGATCGAGATGTGTAGTGGTACTCATAGGAGTAGGTTTAGAAGAAGTGTTTTCCACGCCGAATCGTTTAATTAAATTAGCACAATATTTTTCTTGGTTTATAAAAATTCCATTTGTTAATTGTTTGATTTGAAGTCCGAGAAAATATGATAATTCTCCCATATGAGACATTTCGAACTCATTAGTCATTATATTTGAAAATTCTTTACATAAATTTTCATTTGTTGAACCAAAAATAATATCGTCTACGTATATTTGAATTATTAAAATATATTTGGTAGTATTTTTAATAAAAAGCGTTTGATCTACTTTTCCAATTTTAAATCTCGAGTTTAATAAATAACTTTTAAGTCTTTCATACCAAGCACGAGGTGCTTGTTTAAGACCATATAGTGCTTTCTTTAATTTAAATACATGATCCGGATGTTTTTCATGTATAAATAAAGGAGGTTGTTCTACATATACATTTTTTTTTAATAAAACCATTTAAAAATGCACTTTTAACATCCATTTGATAAAGTTTAAAATTGTGAAAACATGCAAAGGATAATAGTATACATATTGCTTCAAGTCTTGCAACGAGAGCAAAAGTTTCTTCAAAATCAATACATTCTTCTTGATTATACCCTTGTGCTACTAGTCTTGCTTTATTCCTTGTTATATTACCTTGTTCGTCTACTTTATTTTTGTAAAACCATTTTGTTCCAATTACTGATTGATTATTAGGACGGGGAACTAATTCCCAAACATCGTTACGTTCAAATTGATTTAATTCTTCTTGCATTGCGATAATCCAATAATCATCTGTTGATGCTTCTTTTGGATTTTTAGGTTCTATTGATGAAATGAAAGCTACATGACCCGTTTGATTTAGTTGATTTCTTGTTCTAACTTGAGAATTATTTCTCCTATTATATTTCGAGTTGGATGATCTCGTAATATTCTAGGAGGAGATCTTAGTTTATTATTATTATTTTCAAGGTTTGTTTCTTCTATATTTATCAATTCTTCATCATCTTTTATATTTAAATTTTTATTAAAATTTTCATCAAAAGATATATGCAAAGTTTCTTCAATTAAGTTTGTTCGTTTATTAAATACTTGATATGCTTTACTTCGTTCTGAGTATCCTACGAAAATTCCTTCATCAGCTTTTGAATCGAATTTTCCTAGTTGATCTTTTGTATTTAAAATGAAACATTTTGATCCAAATATTTTAAAATAAGATATATTTGGCTTTTTATTATTAAATAGTTCATAAGAAGTATTTTTAGTTAATGGTCTAATTGATATTCTATTTAATACATAACATGCAGTAGCAACGGCTTCTGCCCAAAAATGTTTTGGTTGAGAACATCCATTTAATAATGTTCTTGCGAATTCTTGTAACGTTCTATTCTTTCTTTCTATAACTCCATTTTGTTGAGGAGTTCTAGGAAAAGAAAAGTTATGATTTATTCCTTTCTTTTTACAAAAAGTTTTAAAAACTTCATTTTCGAATTCGCCTCCATGATCGCTTCGAATATTTTTAATTTTCAAATCTTTGATGTTTTGAATTCTTTTGACAAATGTTTTAAAATGCTCAAAAGTGTCACTTTTATTTTTCATCAAAATAGTCCATGTATATCTTGAAAAATCATCAATTATTACAAATACGTATCGATTATGATTAATGGATTGAACTTGTGTTGGTCCAAATAAATCAATATGTAGTAGTTCTAATGGTTGTAAAGTCGAAATATTTTTCTTAGATTTGAAAGATGATTTCGTTAATTTTCCTTTTTGACAATCATCACAAAGATTATTTATTTTAAAGTTTATTTTAGGTAAACCTCTTACTAATTCATTTTTGGAAAGTTTTCTAATAGTTTTAAAATTCATATGACAAAATCTTTTGTGCCATAACCAAGGATCATTATCTTTGCCAAGTAAACACATACTTGAATTATGATTAATATTCATATTTAAAACATAAATATTTCTATCTCTATTTCCTTCAAAAACAAGATTTTGGTTTGGATCAAAAATACTACATTTATTATTCGAGAAAGTTATTTTAAAACCTTTGTCGCACAGTTGAATTATGCTAAGTAGATTATGTTTTAAATTTTCAACTAATGAAACATTTGTTATAAAAGGTAAATTTGATGTACCGTAATTGTTCACATCTCCTTTTCCAATGATATAGCCTTTTGAATTGTCTCCGAAGGTAACCGAGCCACCATCAAAGTATGTGATGTTTGTAAGCGTATCTTTGTCTCCGGTCATGTGTATTGAACAACCACTGTCTAATATCCATTTCTTCTTTTTGAGTGGGACCTGAAAATAAATATGAAATTATTGGTACCCACCTTTTAATAGGGTCCTAAAAGGTTAGAGTTTAGGAAACCAAACCCAATTTGGTTTAGTATCCTTTTTATAAATATAGTTTTCATTATGATGAACATTATCTATAAATGTTTTAATATATTTATTTCTTATTAATACATTGTTAGTCTTTGGTACCCAAATTTTAACTACCTTGTTTTCTACTTTTGTTTTAATAGGTTTCTTTAGCAATATTTGTTGTTTTGAATCCATATTCCTCTTAAAATTTGTATTTTTCTTTTTAGGAATTTATGACTCCTTTTTATATCCTAATCCATGTTTACTTGAAGAGGATTGAGAATTTTCTAAAATCTTAGATAAATTTTCTCTTCCTTTGTTAAAGTTAGAAACATTTTTAGTGATGTTATCTAATCTAGCTTGAAGACTATTATTTTCTAACTCAACTTGTCTAATCTTAGTTTTTAACTCATGATTTTCAGAAACAGTTATATCATTCTTTGTTTTTTGAGTTTCAATTTCTTGACTTAAAAGTGATAATTGAGTTTCCGAATTTGAATGAGATTCTTGAACTTTTTCAATTTCTTCTTCTAAGATTTTCTTTTCATCTTTTAACATATCCCTTTCAAATTAAGCTTTGTTTTGATTTTCACGAGTTTCTTTGAGTTTCTTTTTAAGAGTTTTTATTGTGCTTAAAAGTTCAGTGTTTACTTCAATTAAATCGTCGAAAGTTAAATTATTTACCTCAGATTCTTGAGACATGAAGCATACATTTGCCTGTTCATTGTCGCTATCACTATCATTTTCGGATGAAGATGAATCTGAATCATCCAATGTTACAGAAAATGCCTTCTTTTTGAATTTATCCTTCTTGTTTTTGTTGTTGAAGTTTTTCTGATTTTCCTTCATTTGTTCTTGACAATCTTTTTGCATGTGTCCTTTCTTGTGACAATTGAAGCATTCTATATTTGAGGATGAAGGTTTGTTCCAGAAATTCTTTTTGAATCCGTTTTTGTTTCCTTTTCTATACTTTAAGAATTTCTTGAAATTTTTGGCTATAAATGCTAGATTCTTATCTTCCGACTCTGATTCTTCCTTTTCCGCATGAAAACCAACATTCTTTCTTTCTTGAGCTTGATCTTTTTAGCTTGCATATTTACTTCATACGACATAAGATTTCCATTCAATTCTTTTGGTTTCGTTGTAGATAGATCATTTGCTTCCTCGATTGCTAGTACTTTTCTCTCCCATTCATCAATGAGTGAATTTAGAACTTTAGACACAATGTCAAAGTCCGTGTATCTTTCTCCTAGTTCGATTAGAGCATGATGAATGTCTTGAAATCTTGAGTACATGTCATTGATGGATTCATTTTGTCGCATTCTAAAGTTTTGGAATTGATTCTTCAGCATGGATATCTTTGTTTGTTTAACCTTGTTTGTGCCTTCATGTATGACTTTAAGTGTTTCCCATATCTGATATGCAGTAGTACATATGCTAACACGGTTGAATTCATTTCTATCCAGGGCGCAAAATAGCATATTCAAAGCTTTGGCATTTGCACTAGCTTCATTATTTTGAATTTGTGTCCATGTAGGATAATCGGTTGTGGGTACAACGAACTCTGCTTGAGTAGCATTCCAGGTTTCGAAACTTGTTGCTTGCATATAAATCCTCATCCTTGTAGCCCAATAGTTATAGTTTAGTCCATTGAATAGAGGAGGTCTTTGGGTAGATTGTCCTTCCACAAATGTAGAACTATAGGCAGATGTTGTGCTTGTACTTGCGTTATTTTCCATATTATCAATATGTCTAATAACGGTGTTATGGTTATAGGACGGCCTTGCTTTGATACCAATTGAAAGATACTATGCGGTAGGATCGTGTAATATGGAATAACGGAACAGTCTAGGTAGATAAAAGTAGGTAAATGCAAGGAGACACCAGGATTTTATACTGGTTCGGACCTCTCGTCCTACGTCCAGTCCCTAAGCTTCTCTTAGGAATTTCACTAACACCCTCACTTCACCCCGAGGAATAGGTTTACAACTTACCCGAACAACCGAACGGGATTTCTTTCCTCAACTACCAAAGAGGACTTCAACTCAATTACTGAAATACAATATTCGACTTGTTGTGTTCTTGTCAACACTAATGAGTCTAATGTAGTACAATATTCCTATAATCTTATCCTCGAGAATATGCATGTTTGTGAAGATTTAGGAAATGTGAATTGCTATGAATCAAAAGAGTGTTATAAACAAAAACAGTGATTCAAGCAATAGATTGGTGATTGCTTTGAGAATATCTAGAGAATATGAACAAGAGAATAGTAAGATTAAAGCAAGAGAATTCAGTGAATTAAATGATGTTAGAATCATGTATATATACTTGTAGAAGAGGTGCATATGTTGTCAAAGGTTGCAAACAAGAGATGCTTCCATTTCCATTGATGAATGGTTGCAACTCTTGAGAGGAAGAAGGTGTCTTTTCAGAGAAAATTCGTAGGTTCAAATTCAGTCGACTGAGCAGGGAATTCAGTCAACTAAAAATATGAAGTAAAATTTTCAGGAGCAAATTCAGTCGACTGTGCAGGAAATTCAGTCGACTGAAACTGTGCATGTGCATAATTTTTTTCCAGTTTCAGTCGACTGGCTGTTCCTGTTCAGTCGACTGAACTTATAAAATATGCGCAGTGAAAACTTAATTGAAAATGAAGTTTATAAAATGTTTTCTAGTGTTCGTGCAAGCCTCTTGAGGATAGATTTTAACAATAATTCTAGACTAAGACATATATAAAAAACATACTTTATGTTTGTTTGGTCTTCATCGATCTTCCTTTAGCATTGCATATATTTCTTCCTTATTTGTTAAAGTACATTGTCATTGATCAAAATCTTCGCGTATCAACAATATTTACCATTGATTTAACTTACATAATATCTTTTAGTTCCGACTTAAGTGTTTTGTCTTTTCAATTCACTCGAGTCAGCCTGAGCATTTCAGGATTGAAGACATTATTTCTGAAAGATGAAGACGAGGATTTGTACTAGTATTGTCTATTATATGACACTGCATCAGATTGTTCCGCTGCATATTTTATTGATTTATTCATGTTTATGTAACTCTAATGTTTGTGTTGCAAAGAGTAATCAAATATATTTATAAAACAGCTTCATGAACGGTTATTTGATTATTATATTTTTCATTCCGCTGCAAGATTCTGTATTTGTTATTATTTCTTTCCCTTTTTCTTATTTACCCCTAACAATCTGCCTTTTGAATAGTTTGAATATGGCATGTGTGTCTGCTTAAAACATCCAAAAAGGAAGGTCGTTACAATAAAAATTACAATGCTTATTATATAAGTGGTGTAGATTACACAAAATGGGGTCTGAGGTGCTTTGAGTTCCATGTTCTTGGAACTAGGTTGTCATCAGGTTTCGATTGTCGGTACGCATCATTGGCCAATACTTTTGCTATAACTTACGGGCCTTCCTAGTTTGTACTTGAAATCCATCTGTTGCATCTTTCTTGTTGGCCATTACTCTTTGCGGTAACAAATCTCCCTTGCAGAACTGCTTTGAGTCTTGTGTTGTAATTCCTTTCCCTTTTTTGCTAGTATGCGATAGATACTATTGCTGCCTCATCCCTTCTTTCTTGAATAAGGGCGAGGGAAGCTTCTTTTAGCTTCATGTTATTCTCTATTGTGTAAGATATTCTTCTATGCAAGGGGACTTCTACTTTAACGGGGAGCTTGGCCTCCATAGTTTAATGAGAAAGGGTTGTGGCCAGTTGGAGATCTCATCGAAGATCTATAGTCCTACAGTACAAAAGATAACTCTTTTTTCCACTTCCCTTTTACTTTCTTTAGCCTTTTCTTAAGCAACTTCTCGATAGTCTTTGTTGCTTCGACCTACCCATTTTTTGTATGGGTGTGATAGAGGAAAAACTTTTAATTATGTTATTCTTCTTACAGATCTCTGTGAACTCTTTTCTCTTAAATTAGATTCCATTGCTAGAGACTATCTTGTAGAAGAATCCAAATCTAGTAATTATGTTTCTCACTGCAAAGGCGACCATCTTCTTTGCTTTGATTGTAGCTAAGGTTTCCACCTTCACTCATTTAGTTAAGTAGTCGATTACTAATATTGCATACTTTGCTCCTCCTTTTGACATAGAAAGTGAAACTATCAAGTCTATGCCCCATATATCGAAGGGTTGTGGGCTAGCTAGTAGGATGAGCTTGTGGGATGGTTGTCCAGGGATACTAATGAATCTTTGACATTTGTCGCATCTTGTCACAAATTCCCTTGCATCATGGAGTATCATAGGCCAATAATAACTATGTCTTAGTACCTTCTTTGCTGACTTGTCTCCTCAAGAATTGTCCCCGCGGTGCCCTTTATATAATTCTCTCATGACTCGCATTCCCTCTTCTTTGGAAACACACCTAAGATAAGTGAACGAATACCTCTCTTGTATGAATGTGCCATCAAAGAATGAGTAGCACAGAGCATGATATATTATTTTTCGAGCTTCATTTTTGTTTGGGGTAGGATTCCATTTAGTAGGAATTGTTTCATAGGGGTCATCCAAGTATTTTCTTCAGTTCGATGATGTAGAGGTTCGGTTGACGGCTGCCCTTGGTTTCTTGGTCTTTGGACCCCTGTATCATTGCCTATTGGGCTCGAGCTAGGACTAATATTTGATCAACCTCTGTTATGCTCGGTTCTACCTAATGCCCTATTGAAACCCCTTCATTTCATTTGCCACTTTGGTGCTTGCAAGTTTTGCTAACAAATGGGCACATGAATTATTCTCAGGTGGAGTCTATTCTATAAAAAATTGTTTGAACTGCTTTAGCAGTCATTTAAAAAGTTCCACATATTTGGCTATGGTTGACTCATTTTTTGGCAATTGCCCTGCAGTTAATTTACAACTAATTGGGACCGTTGTAAATTTTTATTTGGGTTTCTTTCATTACCTGAGCCATTCGCAAGCCTATGAGGAGAGCTCCATATTATGCTACATTGTTGGTTGCCTTGAACCAATGCTGCATTGCTCCATACAATTTATTCTTATTTGGCGTAACTAGAATATATACAATTCTCGCCCCATGTTCTTTTGAAGCCCCATCTATAAACAGTTGCCAGAACTATAGCCTGAACGCTTCTTCCTCTGGTTGGGCTCGGCTGGAATGTACATTCTATTATGAATTCTGCTAGTGCTTGACCTTCGATCGCTTTTCATGGGCAGTAGATGATGTCATATTGGCTGAGCTCCATTGCCTATTTTAACAGGCGGCCTGATGTCTTCGAATTTTATAGTATTTTCCATATAGATTTAGATGTGAGGACTTTAATGGGATGTGCTTGGAAATAAGGTCACAACTTTCTTGCTGTGAGGAGCAGGTTGTAGGATTGCTTCTCAATGACTAAGTAATTTAACCCTACTCTTGAAAAACACTTGTTTGTGAAGTAGATGAGCCTTTGGATCCAACTCGTCTTCTCGAATCACCGCAACACTAATGGTGTTATCAGTTATAGCTAAATTTACATATAAGTCATCACTTATTATCGGTTTAGATAAAATGGGAGTGTTGACTAAATAGTCTTTTAAGTTTTGGAATGTGGCCTTGCACTTTTCACTCATTCTAAATTTCAACCTTTTTACCTGATCAAAAAATGGAATGCACTTGTTAGTTGCTTTTGAGATAAATATGCTTAGTGTTGCTACCCTGCCATTTAAGCTCGTAGGATCCTTCAAATTTGTTGGTATTCCCACCTTTCTTATGGCTTTGATCTTCTTTGGGTTTGCTTCAATGCCTCGTGCGCTTACTATGTACCTTAAGAATTTAACGGACTGAATATAAAAAGTGCATTTCAATGGATTCAGCTTCATATTATATTGCCTTAAAATTTCAAATGTTTCTCCCAGATCATGCACACGATTTGATGTTGCTTTTGACTTAATCAACATGTTATCTATGTATACTTCAGTAATCTTTCCAATCTGATCTAAGAACATCATATTGACCAAAAGGGGAAGTTGTCCTTTGGGAAACCCTTATTGAGGTTGGTATAATCAATGCAGGTCCTCCTCTTTCCATTTGGCTTCTTTTAGAGTTCTGGGTTAACAGTCCACTTTGGGTAGTACGCTTCCCCGATGTATCCATTTTCTTTTAGATTTTTGACTTCTTCAATGCAGAGAAATATATCTTTCTTGATCTAAAGTTCTACGTTTTTGTTTGACTGTATGGGCATCAAGATCAATGTTGAGTGTATGATGGTGATGGCTAGCTTTATTCCTACCATGTCTAAATGGGTCCATAAAAATACATCTGCTAATCACTTTAGGAAGTCTATTAGTTCTACTCGGGCATCAATACTAAGATTTACCTCTATCTTGAGAACATTAGTGGGGTCTTTCATGTATATTTGTACATCTTCGAGGTCATCTACTAGCTCTAATTCTTTTTTATTTGCTCCTAATATCAGGTCTATCTCACTTTTTGTTTCCTCATCGGGTTGAGAATTGACGAGAGTGCTTACTTTTGGGCCTCTTCGGAGAAGTACCATGTGCAGGCCAAATTATATTCATCGGTGCCGATCATGTGCACGTATGTCCTTTTCTCTCCTTTTGTGGTTGGAGGCTAGTTTACTTTAGCATTAGTACCGACATTTGGTATTGACACGGTTTTTGGAATTGGTTTGATTTCTTTTCTATTACTATTACGATAGATTTCAGAAGAGACAACATAGTAGTTCAGAACAATTTTATTGCTAGAATTGAGATTTACATTGTATAACTCCCTAGCTAAAAATTGCTTTAGTCTCGCTGATCCCATCCCCATTGAATTTCATAAGTGGGGATTTGTGAGAGATGACTACTCCCAAGTCTACCAGCATAGGTCTTTATAGGAAGAGATTGTATTGTGATGGCTTGTCAATAATTGAGAAACTTTCATAGAAAGATTTTTCCAGAAGTGTTGCTCTAGCTGTGATGAGCAGGCGTGCTGACTCAATAGGAATGGTTGCTGTGTTGTTGAAACCATAAATCGGCTTAGGACCGGGCTTTAGAATTTCAGATGAAAGCTTCATCTAGTCGTATGCTGACTTGAAAATTACATTTACTGAGCTTCTTGAATCTACAAAGACTTTTTTTATAGTATAATTCGGAATCTACACTATAAATACGAGCGGATCCGAATATGGAAAAACAATTCTTATTGCATCAGCTTTGTGAAAATTATTTCATACGCTGGCTTTTGCTTGATATAAAAGATTGTCTTCTTTTGTTCTTTTGCCTCTAGGACATACTTCTCTCACACTTTCTTGTTGGTTCCAGCATGGGTCCACCATAAATTGAAGCTATGAGGTTTAAGGGATTTCCTGCCTGGTTTTCATTTGGGTAGGGAGTGAGGTCTCTGGCCTTGTTCTCATTATTAGTTTTTTAAAAGCTTCCTAGTTATCCTTTTTGGATCAATCTTTCTATCTCGTTCTTTAAATATCTACAATTGTCAGTATGGTGGTCGTTGGCTCCATGGAAGCGGTAGTATGCTCCACCATGATTCTATTCTTCTTTCTTCCCCAAGTTCTGTACGTTGTACACAAGCTCATTCCTGGTCATCTCATATATCTGCCCAGGAGTGTGAGTAAAGGAAGTTTTTATGGTGGGGTTCAATTACTTTTGTCGGTTCGTAGGAGGATGACACCCTTCCACCCCTATTTTCTGGTCATAATCAGGGGTAGAAGTTCTTTTAGGTTGCACATCAGATCTGGCCTCTTCCATTCTAATATAGCCAGCTGCTCTTTTATAGAAAGCCTTTATGCTGTGACATAGCGTTTTGCTATTTTTATCCCACATAGCAATTCCTCTTCTTATCCCGACGTACACTACCATTAGCAACGCTTCTTCATTAGTCACTCCGATCCAGATTTCTTTGGCTTTGAAGCATTTAATGAAGTTGCTCAGGCTTTCATTGAAACGACCCACCTTTCATTCCATAGAAAGACGAATCATCCTTAAGAAAGAAAGAGGTAGAAATAGAATAGATAGAAGGAAAGAACTCAACAAAAACAGAATCTCACAGCGTAACGAAATAAAATATAATATATAACATAACTGTTACATAGTCAATTACATATCAGAGTTACTCAGATACAACAACATAAGATAGACAGTTATACAAGTCTGTCTATTATACAACTCAATTGCAACACATACATCACAGAGATACAACACAGCGGAAAACACCATATAACTACAAACGCTGAAGCCTCCTGCTCCATAATTTCTCCAGTATTCGTCAAAGCAAACCTGAATCCCTTGGCTACTCGTAAAAATTTGAGTACCCACGAGTTTAACAAAAATAGAATAAACTCCGGGTCTGACATGGGTTTAGTGTGAGTAAACGGGTTAAAGTTGCTTACCTTCTAAAAACCTTTGGAAACAAAAGGTATCACGTAAGACTTCCGACACATAAACATGGTAAGTTTTTACCTTACGCATACCAAAATAATTGATAGGAAATCCAGTGATATTATAATAGTGTTTAGGGTTTTGAAGTAAATAGAAAATAGCCGAAATTGTTACATCTATTAAATTCCAGCTACTAGCCACAAAAGTGGGTAATACAATCAAAACCGTAGGGGCTCGTAGGAAGAATGGGTTTCCATCAATGGCAGGGCTACTGGGGTACCGCCCGTCATAGTATGTGGCCTGGATCACCGTACCGAGGAGCCACCCTAACTCCCCTGCAACACAAAGCCGGGACCATTCCTTACTGAACAGTCCCGAACAAGACCACCTCGGCGATTCTAGCTAGCAATCGCCCCACACAGTCGAAATAAAAAGGGACATCTAGACAGGGGTAAATCCCGTCCTACTTGGGCATGACCCACTAAGCCTTGCTGCAGCTCCCCTGTTTTAGCCATTCCCGGTTGATGAGGCTTGAGGCTGTGATTACCTTTATATAACACATCTATCTTGGAATGCTCATCGTCCACCTGACGATGTTCTGAAAGCATTCAATCCATACAAGTTCTTTCCGGGATCGAACGAAACAGAAGGCATTATCTCGTTACACTCATTTAGGAATCACCCTCAGAGTTAACGACAATAACCCTTGCACTCTAAAAACTCCATCTCGAACCTGAAAGTACTATCTCTGTTATACTCGTATTGGAATCACCCTCAGAGTTTCTAACGACAGATAGTTCTTATACTTCGAGTCTTTAACTCGATCTTCACTTGAATTCACGACCTAACGTTTAACTTGGATCGATGTGGTTTTCGAATAATCAAATTTGATACCCGATCCTGGTCTCATCGAACCAAACGTGTCTTAAAGGCCAAGTTGTTTAAAGGTTTAAACAATTCAATTCAATACAATACAATTCAATGCTTTGAAATCACGCAGCATTAACATAGACAAATACCACACATTTATCATTGATATAACCTATATCATATCACAGAATGTCACAACATATATCATAAATAAATATCAATCCAATAGATATCATCCAATACAGACATTCAACAACCAATCATCCATAAGCAAGCATTATCAATTTATATCATAATTAATTTAATTACTTAAATTAACCCCTTAAGAATCAACCCCTTAATCTTGCTTATACAATCATTCATTAATTACCAACCTTAATTAATTAATCACTCCTTGATTAACTTAATTAATCAATCCCTAATCCAGATTAATTGTCCTTTAACCATCAATTAATAAACCTTAATTATTAATTAATCTCCTTTAATATAAAGTAATTAATCCTTAATTACTTCCATAATCAATTAATTAAATTTTAATTAACTAATTAATTATCCATCAACTATCGATTAATAACTTTAATTATTAATCAATATCTCTTAATACAAATTAATTAATCCATAATTACTTTTATAATTAATTAATTAATAATTAAGTAATTAATTATATCTTAATTATTAATTAATAAACCTAATTATCAATTATTAATTAAGAACTTAATTACAGATTACTTACTCCTTAATCACCAGTTAATTAATCATTTAATTAACCCTTAATTAAACTGTTAACCCATCCTTAATTAACAGATAGTCAATCCTTAATTACCATTCGATTAATCCTTAATCACAATTGATTAATCAATTAATTACCATTTAACAGCTTCTTAATTAATCCTTAATTACGGATTAATTATTATCTAATTATTTAATTAATAAAACCCTTAATTATTAATTAATAAAATTTAATTACAAGTTAAACACTTCTTAAATACTAATTAAGTAACCTTTATTACTTAATTAACAACTTATTAATTACTTAATTAATAAATCTTAACCACTTAATTAATTAAGTTTAATTTCACTTAATTACTTGATTAATGAATCCCTAATCATAAATTAATAATCTAGTTAATGATCTTTAATTACAATTTAATTAATCTTAAATTAATTAACCTTTAATTCTTAACCATTTATTAACCAAGTAAATCATTTTTCCTTAATTAGTTTCTTAATTAATCCTTTATATTTAACTAATTACTTAAACTTACTTCTTCAAATTAACTCAATCAAAATTAAGATATTAAAACCTTAATTAAGATAAAACATTTACCTTATAAATGCTTTAATTGACTTGACACGTTTACAATCATTATTTTATAACTATTCTTACTTTAATTAAATTATTAATTAAGTTTGAGTTAAAACAATCTTTAAGCTTGATAAATTAAAGTTATCAAAACACAATTTAAACATTTATCAATCTATGATTTTAAAAAGCTAGTTTCACTTTAAATTTAAACTTGTCTTTTTATATAAACTTTTAAAATTACATTCAAAACTCGATTTCAAAATCGTTTTAAAATTTCTTAACAAATGTTTAAATTAACAAACTTCAAATCTTCTTAAAATATGTTTAATAAAACATTCATTAAAACATCAAGAAATTTATATAAGGTTTAAAGTAATTTAAATTTTAAAATTTCAAAAACAAGTTTTAAAACTTTTTTAATCTTCTTAAAATTGTTTTAGTTTTCCAGCTTCGGGTCAAACCCATTACTTACTCGGGTCAATCCCGAGTTCCTTTCTTCCACCCTTTTTTTTAAAACTTTGATTAAATACAGTTTAAAAAATACAACAGGTTCCCAACCCAACATACTCGAGAACATCTCGAGTTTCCCCATGCCAAACTTGAATGCTACTTCGAGATTTCCCACGAGTCAAAATTCGCTGACACCAACCACCATCTCGTGCACATGCACGCCACTGTTGGTCACCTCCGACCAACGTCACAGCCTCTGGCAACTCTCTCAACACCTCGGCATCCAAAATCGACCACTAAATCAAACATACTCTCCGCGAATCGAATTTGGGTATTACTGCAAAACCAAACCCAAAACTACCTCATACAAACACCCTTCGACCACCTAACTCCGGTCACCAGAAGTCACGCGGTGCCGACCATCCCTTGCTAGGCCGATACACTACCTTCTGCCAAAATTTCACGACACTCGATCAACAGAGAAAAGCTCAGACCCAAAATTTCATGCATCGACCAAACTAGGGTTTAAAACCCATTCTCGATCATTGCCGACCCCACAACCTCTTATAGCCTCAGCCACCATTTCTTCCCGAACCCCCATGGCCTTCCCCACCTCAAGTAGCAACCTCGATCAACCCAATTGCATCAACCTCCAGAATTTCCCCAAAACCCACTTTACAGAAAACCCCAAAGTCCATATTCAATCCATTTTCAAAAATCTGGATTTTTGTGTTAAAAATCATAATTTCGAATGATGATTCATTACATAAACATGAATCATTAAAATTCGAAATATTATTTATTTCATTATATAAGTTTTCACTGCAAACTTTAGCTTACAGGTAAATTATGAACTTAATTTGTTTTAAACATAATTTCATAAACTAGATGAGTTAAAAACTAAACTAGTATTGTTTAAAATCCATAGCTTCAAAGTTTTTATATAAAAAGCTTGAATTTAGTTTATCTATAAAACTCTGTGATCAAGTATGAACGGAGAAACATAATTTCAGGAATGCAGATTCTATTACATTCCTACTTCCAGATGCAGGCATCATCAAAAAGAAACTTCCTTTTAATTTTTTTCTTCATATTTTACAATTTAAATCTTCTTGTTTGAACAACCTATGTTTGAACATCTCAACAAGAAATCTAACCAGAGAAGTAACAAACTGGATTGGTATTTATTTTACACACTGCAGTTTCAAAAACAAAAAGAAATTAACATGCACACTCAATAACACATTCTTAAATATATGCAGCATCATCACAAACAAACTTCATTATCACAGAAATTTTTTAAACAACAAATTGTTAACCTACTTAAAATTTTAATTTAGTTGTTTACTCACCTCGAATCTGCATAGTTTTTGAAACTGGAATGGAATCCCTTTTTTTAAAAATTTGAAAATTGATGTTGCAGATACTAGGTTTCTTTAAAACTGGAACCATGGTGGTGCTCAAAGCTTTTGAAAATGGATTGTTTTCCAGATTGCATTTGAAGCTTTATCTCAGGCATGCAGTTGAAACTTGCTACATGCATGTTAAAAATATTGTTGATTTTTGTTGAAGATGAACTTGAGGATTTGCGTGAAGTTTTGCTACAGGTTTGATTTTCTGGTTTCAGAGATTTTTCTTTTTTGAACATGAGGATTTGAATAGGTTTTTTTTCTTTTCAGGTTTTAATAAAAGCAACATTACAGGTTTTGGTAATGAATGGTTTGAGGAGTTCAGTAAAAAAGTATAGATTTTTATTTCTGAGGAATTGAATACGGGTTTCAAATTTTGATAAAAGAAGTTTTCACACTTGAGAAGGAATTTCAGTGTTTCAGATTGAACTTGAGAACTTTTAATACAAGGGTGGCCATGGATTCTCGTTTGTATTCAAAGAAAAAGAAGAAAGAAGATAATAGGATTTTATAAAAATAAATTTTGAGGTTAAATAAAATTTAAAGAAAGGAAAATGAAGAAAAAGACACTTGTATCTTTGATTACATTTGTCATAACCTAAGCTTAATTTCTTAACACATGTATTCTATGATGTTTTAGAAATGAACACATGTCACTCATTATTTTTAAATTATTTTAAAATGATTTTAAAAACCCCTTATATCAATTTGCTTGATTTGTAAATACTTTACTAATTTATGAATGCTTTTATAAATTTATAAATCCTTTTCTTTTCTTATAAAAATAAAACTTTCAAAAGAATATAATATATAAACTAACTTGATTCCAAATAAAATAATATAAAATTATTTAATCCATTTTACATGCTAGTTTAAATGCTTTTTTTCATTTATTTACTACTAAATAAACATTTTCCAAATTTATATAAATAAAATTCTTTTGTTTTAAATTAATATAAAAACAAATCTTATTTTTAAAATAAAACTTTATTCATAAATCTTTATATACAAATGTATTTCAAGATATACATTCTTTTTAAATTACAAATTCCAATTCAAATTTCAAATATAAAAATTCAAATTCAATTTAAACTTAAATTTCAAATAAAATATGTTTTTATTAAATTAAACAAACACACTTTTAAATTAAGAAATATTAAATTCTAATTTTAAAGTAAATTTTTAAATAAACATACATTTAAACAATACTTATTAAATTAAAATGTCAAACTTATCAAAAATCAAATTTTATAAAATAACACAAATTAAATCATTATTCCATTTAAAATCAATTGATTTCTAAATTTAAAAACATTACATAAATTTTATTTTGGTTATTTATATTTGAAGATACAGTTTTATCAATTTTAAATGATTTAAATTAAGAGATTATCTCCTTTTAAATTCTCTAAAATTCTAGGATATTACTTTTCTCCCCCCTTAAAAGAATTTCGTCCTCGAAATTTAAAATAAAGATAATCCAAAATCTTTTATTTCATTTAAATCATTCAAGCATTCCTATCAACCAGACAATATCAACCAACATCAATCTATCCAAACAAATAGTTTATTTAAACAACTAATTCATTCAATCAAACAATCCTAGTTATCCGAACATAGATCCAGATAAGTCTCCTTAAAATTATTCAGAGTTTCCCAAGATAAACTCTGAAATCCTAACTCCACAACAAAAGATAGATCGTTCACGTATTTCCTTAGAAGAGATACGTGAAAAACAATGCGAATTCCAGTCATCCAAACTGGCAATTCAACCTGAAGACTACAACACTAATCTTCTCCTGATAAGCTCCACCATCGCAGATACCTCACAGACCATAACTTGGACCAAAAAACCAGACGATCTTCTGACTCTACTCCACAAAATGGAAATCTACAAGGCATACTAATCAAAGCTTCACAGGGTGGCATCTAGATACTCGTTTGATAGCTTATACGGGAATTCCAATAAATGCAGATGATCCTCCTAACATCCACAAAAATCTAAAACACAAGCTCTCTCAAATCTCTAAATTTGGTTCAGCCTTTCCGTTGGTTTAAGAATGATAGGCTGTACCCAAATTTAATCTCGAACCCCAAAGCTGATCACAAAGCCTTCCAAACTAGCTGGAGAAGATAAGATCACAATTGCTAACAATGCTGACTGAAACACCAAGCAGTCAGACAAACTCTCAAGAAAAACTCAGCCAAAAGATGCTACAGAACGGATTACCTCAACCAGAATAAGATGGGCGTTCTTCATAAATTAATTCACAATCACCCATATTCCTTTAATTCCCTCTTTAAACGTTCGAAGAAATCCAAAGAAATCACTTCCCACTGGAACTTCCACTTTGGAACCTCCAAAGATTACTACAATCCGGCGGTCTTCTGCTGATCACCAACACCTGCTAACAGATCGCACATCCAAAGATGAAGCAGCTACATCCTACTTCATGCTTGGCCACTAGAAGACTCTCTTCATATCCATATATCTCCGAACACCCTGGATGGACACAACCTGGAGCAATGACTCCTTGCCAAAACTTCTTGCTTCAAAATCCAAGAATTCGGAACACAATCCTTTTCATTGATCCTCAATGTTCCCTTGACCAATCCATCTCAAAACTGGAACACTGACCATCATTGACTCTCTTCATCTATCTCAGACACACACAAACGCCCGAGCAGATCACAAATTTATCCTTGCCATCAGAGATAGCTAGAACACGCACACTAGTCAGCCTTGCCTTCAAATCCGAGAAAATCTCTTCACACTCAGGTCCACTTCTACTCCTGTAGAACTCTGCCTAACCAGAAAACTTTAGTTGCTTCTACTCCTGAATAGTAACTATCCAGGTTGGATCTACAGAAATACCATCACCAAAACAAAATGCTTCCTTAAAGCCTCTAACACTAACTCCAAACGTCGCTAGCTTCCCTCTTCGGACTTGGAGTAGACAAGAAAAACATTGATGAACACGAGAATAACTTATACCATACATCACAAATCTCGATTCATCAAATCCACACAGAATCTCAAAAGACTTATCAGTCTAGGCCACAAAACAATAGTTGAACTCCTACTGGGAAAAACTAGGCTGAACAATAGGTACTGCTTCTGAAACTAAATACGATCCAAATCTCTATCTCCCGATGGGGAAAAACCTTCGCTCCCTCAGAACATCCGAAAAATCTCTGACCACCTCTATGGACTCTACACCTCCTGGAGATACCTCACTCCATGCAGAATACGACTCAGAAGAATTCCAGCATCATCGCAAGTCACTTTTGCGATTCTTCTCAATCAACTTCCAAAGATACATTCCTTGCTTCTTACATCAACAGCCCAATACTATCCAACCAATCCAAATCCAAACAAGATCAAAACCCTTTAGATCAAATAAAAGGTCTTTAGAAAAACTATGGGGAAGATAAGAAAATCTTAAGCTTCTATAGATTTTATCTATCTCGGTTATCCATCTATAGGGGTTGGTTCAAAGGTAGAAGGGCTAAGCAATCAAAGAGAGAGAGATAGAATTCCTCTAGAACTCATGTTGGAAATTCGAACAGATACCCAACAAATTTATATAAGTACATAGTTATATAAAAATTACAAATACGCGCTCTCAAGATAGACACCACTCCAGAGCCTAGTTATTATCTCAACCTATGCTTTGATACCAAGTGAAACGACCCGCCTTTCATTCCACATAAAGAAACCATCATCCTTAAGAAAGAAAGAGGTAGAAATAGAATAGATAGAAGAAAAGAACTCAACAATAACAGACTCTCACAGCGGAATGAAATAAAATATAATATATAACATAACTATGACATAGTCAATTACATATCAGAGTTACTCAGATACAACAACACAAGATAGACAGTTATCCAAGTCTGTCTATTATACAACTCAATTGCAACACATACATCACAGAGACACAACACAGCGGAAAACACCATATAACTACAAACGCTAAAGCCTCCTGCTCCATAATTCCTCCAGTATTCATCAAAGCAAACCTGAATCCTTGGCTACTCGTTAAAATTTGAGTACCCAAGAGTTTAAGAAAAACGGAATAAACTCCAGGTCTGACATGGGTCTGGTGTGAGTAAACGGGTTAAGGTTGCTTAACTTTTAAAAACCTTTGGAAATAAAAGGTATCACGTAAGACTTCCCACACATAAACATGGTAAGTTTTTACCTTACGCTAACCAAAACATTTGATAGGAAATCCAGTGATATTATAATAGTGTCTAGGGTTTTCAAGTAAATAGAAAATAGCCGAAATTGTTACAACTATTAAATTCCAGCTACTAGCCACAAAAGTGGGTAATACAATCAAAACCGTAGGGGCTCATAGGAAGAATGGGTTTCCATCAATGGAAGGGCTACTGGGGTACCGCCCGTCATAGTACGTGGCCTAGATCACCGTATCGAGGAGCCACCCTAACTCCCCTGCAACAAAAAGCCGGGACCCTTCCTTACTGAACAGTCCCGAACAAGACCACCTCGGCGATTCTAGCTAGCAATCGCCCCACACAGCCGAAATAAAAAGGGACATCTAGACAGGGGTAAATCTCGTCCTACTTGGGCATGACCCACTTAGCCTTGCTGCAGCTCCCCTGTTTTAGCCATTCCCGGTTGATGATGCTTGAGGCTGCGATTGCCTTTATAGAACACATATATCTTGAAATGCTCATCGTCCACCTGACAATGTTCTGAAAGCATTCAATCCATACAAGTTCGTTCCGGGTTTGAACAAAACCGAAGGCATTATCTCGTTACATTCATTTTGGAATCACCCTCAGAGTTAACAACAATAACCTTTGCACTCTAAAAACTCCATCTCGAACCTGAAAGTACTATCTCGGTTATACTCGTATTGGAATCGCCCTCAGAGTTTCTAATGACAGATAGTTCTTACTCTTCGAGTCTTCAACTCGATCTTCACTTGAATTCACGACCTAACGTTTAACTTGGATCGATGTGGTTTTCGGATAATCAAATTTGATACCCGATCCCGGTCTCATCGAACCAAACGTGTCTTAAAGGCCAAGTTGTTTAAAGGTTTAAAAAATTATATTCAATACAATACAATTCAATGCTTTAAAATCACGCAGCATTAACATGGATAAATAACACACATTTATCATTGATATAACCTATATCATATCACAGAATGTCACAACATATATCATAAATAGATATCAATCCAATAGATATCATCCAATTCAGACATTCAACAACCAATCATCCATAAGCAAGCATTATAAATTAATATCATAATTAATTTAATTACTTAAATTAATCCCTTAAGAATCAACCCCTTAATCTTGCTTAGACAATCATTCATTAATTACCAACCTTAATTAATTAATCACTCCTTGATTAACTTAATTAATCAATTAATCAATCCCTAATCCAGATTAATTGTCCTTTAAACATCAATTAATAAACCTTAATTATTAATTAACCTCCTTTAATATAAAGTAATTAATCCTTAATTACTTCCATAATCAATTAATTAACTTTTAATTAACTAATGAGTTATCCATCGACTATCGATTAATAACCTTAATTATTAATCAATATCTCTTAATACAAATTAATCAATCCATAATTACTTTTATAATTAATTAATTAATTAATGATTAAGTAATTAATTATCTCTTAATTATTAATTAATAAACCTAATTATCAATTATTAATTAAGAACTTAATTACAGATTAATTACTCCTTAATCACCAGTTAATTAATCATTTAATTAACCCTTGATTAAATTGTTAACCCATCCTTAATTAACAGATAGTCAATCCTTAATTACCATTCGATTAATCCTTAATCACAATTGATTAATCAATTAATTACCATGTAACAGTTTCTTAATTAATCCTTAATTACGTATTAATTATTACCTAATTATTTAATTAATAAAACCCTTAATTATTAATTAATAAAATTTAATTACAAGTTAAACACTTCTTAAATACTAATTAAGTAACCTTTATTACTTAATTAACAACTTATTAATTACTTAATTAATAAATCTTAACCACTTAATTAATTAAGTCTAATTTCACTTAATTACTTGATTAACGAATCCCTAATCATAAATTAATAATCTAGTTAATGATCTTTAATTGCAATTTAATTAATCTTAAATTAATTAACCTTTAATTATTAACCATTTATTAACCAAGTAAATCATTTTTCCTTAATTAGTTTCTTAATTAATCCTTTATATTTAACTAATTAATTAAACTTACTACTTCAAATTAACTCAATCAAAATTAAGATATTAATACCTTAATTAAGATAAAACATTTACCTTATAAATGCTTTAATTGACTTGACACATTTACAATCATTATTTTATAACTATCCTTACATTAATTAAATTATTAATTAAGTTTGAGTTAAAACAATCTTTTAGCTTGATAAATTAAAGTTATCAAAACACAATTTAAACATTTATCAATCTATGATTTTAAAAAGCTAGTTTCAATTTAAATTTAAACTTGTCTTTTTATATAAACGTTTAAAATTACATTCAAAACTCGATTTCAAAATCTTTTTAAAATTTCTTAACAATTGTTTAAATTTAACAAACTTCAAAACTTCTTAAAATATGTTTAATAAAACATTCATTAAAACATCAAGAAATTTATAAAAGGTTTAAAGTAATTTAAATTTCAAAATTTCAAAAACAAGTTTTAAAACTTTTTTTTAAATCTTCTTAAAACTATTTTACTTTTCCAGCTTCGGGTCAAACCCGTTACTTACTAGGGTCAATCCCGAGTTCCTTTCTTCCACCCCTTATTTTTAAAAACTTTGATTAAATACAATTTAAAAAAACAACAGGTTCCCAACCCAACATACTCGAGAACATCTCGAGTTTCCCCATGCCAAACTCGAATGCTACTTCAAGATTTCCCACGAGTCTAAACTTGCTGACACCAACCACCATCTCGTGCACATGCACGCCACTGTTGGTCACCTCCGACCAACGTCACTGCCTCCGGCAACTCTCTCAACACCTCGGCATCCAAAATCGACCACTAAATCAAACATACTCTCTGCAAATCGAATTTGGGTATTACTGCAGAACCAAACCCAAAACGACCTCACACAAACCCCCTTCGACCACCTAACTCCGGTCACCAGAAGTCACACGGTGCCGACCATCCCTTGGCAAGCCGATACACTACCTTCTGCCAAAATTTCACGACGCTCGATCAACAGAGAAAAGCTCAGACCTAAAATTTCCTGCATCGACCAAACTAGGGTTTAAAACCCATTCTCGATCATTGCCTACACCACGACCTCTTATAGCCTCAGCCACCATTTTTCCTCGAACCCCCATGGCCTTCCCCACCTCCAGTAGCAACCCCGATCAACCCAATTGCATCAACCTCCAGAATTTCCCCAAAACCCACTTTACAGAAAACGCCAAAGTCCATATTCAATCCATTTTTAAAAATCTGGATTTTTGTGTTAAAAATCATAATTTCGAATGATGATTCATTACATAAACATGAATCATTAAAATTCAAAATTTTATTTATTTCATTATATAAGTTTTCACTGCAAACTTTAGCCTATAGGTAAATTCTGAACTTAATTTGTTTTAAACATAATTTCATAAACTAGATGAGTTAAAAACTTAACTAGTTTTGTTTAAAATCCATAGCTTCAAAGTTTTTATATAAAAAGCTTGAATTTAGTTTATCTATAAAACTCTGTGATCAAGTATGAATGGAGAAACATAATTTTAGGAATGCAGATTCTATTACATTCCTACTTCCAGATGCAGGCATCATCAAAAAGAAACTTCCTTTTAATTTTTCTTCTTCATATTTTACAATTTAAATCTTGCTGTTTGAACAACCTATGTTCGAACATCTCAACAAGAAATCTAACCAGAGAAGTAACAAACTGGATTTGTATTTATTTTACACACTGTAGTTTCAAAAACAAAAAGAAATTAACATGCACACTCAATAACACATTCTTAAATATATGCAGCATCATCACAAATAAACTTCATTATCACATAAATTTTTTAAACAGCAAATTATTAACCAACTTAAAAATTTTAATTTAGTTGTTTACTCACCTCGAATCTGCACAGTTTTTGAAACTGGAATGGAATCCCGTTTTTTTAAATTTGAAAATTGATGTTGCAGATACTAGGTTTCTTTAAAACTGGAACCATGGTGGTGCACAAAGCTTTTGAAAATGGATTGTTTTCCAGATTGCATTTGAAGCTTTATCTCAGGCATGCAGTTGAAACTTGCTACATTCATGATAAAAATATTGCAGATTTTTGTTGAAGATGAACTTGAGGATTTGCGTGAAGTTTTGCTACAGGTTTGATTTTCTGGTTTCAGAGATTTTTCTTTTTTGAACATGAGGATTTGAATAGGTTTTTTCTTCTTCAGGTTTTAATAAAAGCAACATTATAGGTTTTGGTAATGAATGGTTTGAGGAGATCAGTAAAAAACTATAGATTTTTATTTCTGAGGAATTGAATATGAGTTTCAAATTTTGATTAAAGAAGTTTTCAGACCTGAGAAGGAATTTCAGTGTTTCAGATTGAACTTGAGAACTTTTAATACAAGGGTGGCCATGGATTCTTGTTTGTATTCAAAGAAAAAGAAGAAAGAAGATAATAGGATTTTATAAAAATAAATTTTAAGGTTAAATAAAATTTAAAGAAAGGAAAATGAAGAAAAAGACACTTGTATCTTTGATTACATTTGTCATAACCCAAGCTTAATTTCTTAACACATGTATTCTATGATGTTTTCGAAATGAACACATGTCACTCATTATTTTTAAATTATTTTAAAATGATTTTAGAACCCCTTATTATCAATTTGCTTAATTTGTAAATACTTTACTAATTTATGAATGCTTTTATAAATCCTTTTCTTTTCTTATAAAAATAAAACTTTCAAAAGAAAATAATATATAAACTAATTAGATTCCAAATAAAATAATATAAAATTATTTAATCCATTTTACATGCTAGTTTAAATGCTTTTTTTCATTTATTTACTACTAAATAAATATTTTCCAAATTTATGTAAATAAAATTCTTTTGTTTTAAATTATTATAAAAACAAATCTTATTTTTAAAATAAAACTTTATTCATAAATCTTTATATACAAATGTATTTCAAGGTATACATTCTTTTTAAATTACTAATTCCAATTCAAGTTTCAAATATAAAAATTCAAATTCAATTAAACTTAAATTTCAAGTCGAATAGGTTTTTATTAAATTAAACAAACACACTTTTAAATTATGAAATATTGAATTCTAATTTTAAAGTAAATTTTTAAATAAACATACATTTAAACAATACTTATTAAATTAAAATGTCAAACTTATCAAAAATCAAATTTTATAAATAACAAAAATTAAGTAATTATCCATTTAAAATCAATTGATTTCTAAATTTAAAAACATCACATAAATTTTATTTTGGTTATTTATATTTGAAGATATAGTTTTATCAATTTTAAATGATTTAAATTAAGAGATTATCTCCTTTTAAATTCTCCGAAATTCTGGGATATTACATTCATTCTCACCCTGCTTTACACATGATATAACATTTACGTCTGAGGAAGCTTTTCTCACCAAATTGAATTTCCTTAGAAAATCTATAGATAGTTGTCTCTATGATCGGACCTCCTATACCTCTTGAACTATTGGAAGGCTGCAACGGCCAAGTAAAGGCTATTCTTCCTACCTTCAGAATGTTGATGTAATACTCAACAAATTTTTTCATCGGGTTGGCAGTTCCATGAAACTTGTCAATTGAACGTGCTTTTAAGTTATCAAGGAAGTCTGCCTCTATGATGGTCTCGCCGAATAGAGAAGAACCCTTTTCTCCTACTTTCTCTTCGGTGCTTTACTAGTAATTTTTTGCTAGCTGCTCTACATAGGCTTTTAATTGATGTACTTCATCTTCTCTATGATCGATCCGAGATGAATCGCCCTTGTATAGCGAAACGGCATCATTATCAAGGGCAGATTGGGCTTATTTTTTCAACTGTAATGGGTTTATATCGTTAGGCTTTGATTTGATTTGAGGGTAGTTTGGATTTTTCTTTCTAGTTTGATGTTGGTTTTCTGGACAGCATCACGGTTCCCATTTCAAAGAGTGTCATTTTCTTTTGCCATCTATACAGTTAGCACATTTGGAGAGTGATGGTGGTGAGCCATGGAACATAAAGAGGAGGCTGGTTTTAGATCAGTATTTTGGGATACTATCTTTTCTATCACTTCCATTCGTTGGTTTATTTGGTTGATTAAGGATTGGGCACAGCCAGAATCGAATCCATGAGGGCCTCAGCTGAAGCTTCGACTTCAGTTTGAGGTTTCGACACTATAAGTGGTTTTTTCAAAGTTTTTGAAGGCAAACGTATTTGTTCTTGTGCAGGGGAGTGGAGAAATCGGTGGTATTCATGGTATAATGAAGGAAAATAAAGGAAAAAATTACTGGAAATAGAAAGTGGAGGTTAATGCCCACCCTCTAACGCTGAAAATGTTGATGAGAAATTTCGATCTCAAAACACCTTAGATGATCATGAAAGTAATTATGACGTACTTTCATGAATTAGGTTCAACAAATTTAAGTAATATTACATTTACCTTTAGGTTTTAATTATGTTGTTGGGTGTTTATATAATCAAGTAATTGCACTTTAAATTTTGTTAAAATGTCAAATCAAACCTATAACTAATTTAGGTGAAAAATTGGTAACACAGATCTAACATTGAAATCTTGGTAAGTAAAAACGCAGAAAAACGTAAAGACGTAGAGAATTTAACGTGGTTCAAATGTTAAATAATTCTACATCCATTGGGAAATATCAGTTTCTTCTTTTATACTCCTTGTACAAACATTAATGGCAAAGAGTACAGAACTATTCATTTTTGACCTTATAAAATATCAAATTGGAAAAGGCCACTTTCTTGCTATAGTGTCTTTTCTATTTATAGTATGTAGATGCACATGGACTGCCAGCACTCCGCTTCTGCTATTTAATTCCCACCTTTGGATTTTACAATGATTCATCCATCCATCTCGCTTGTCTGGTGTGCATAGATTGCTGGAGTATCTCTAGCGGAAAACCATAATTTGAGTAGTTGAATCCTGGGCATTGGCTAAAAGTTTAAAATTGAGGCGGAAGCATATGAAATTGAAGTGGGAAACTCAAATTCAAATGGATCATGCACTTCTGATCTAAAGGGATGAACGGTTTGTGTACCTTCCCGCAAGGATGTTAAGAGGTATCCCTTTGTTTTGTTGTTGGGGGGCCGTTGATATATACGAAGTAGAACTGTGTTGTATGCCTGATACTGCCCTGGACATAGTTTAATTAAGTCATCTTGCTCAGTCTGCAAAGTTCATTTGACGTTGTGTTAAATAGAAATGGAGTTGAGTCTCTTTTCCTCTAACCTACTGCGTTAGCACAATATCTATATGAATGTGCTACGAGCTTCTCTTGATGTTGATATGCACAAGTTGTTTTTTGATAAAGGTGCTCGCACCTTTGCTGTTTTCTAACAAGTGAAGAACTATGGCAGAGCGCTATTTGGGTGACCCATATGTACCCTTGGAATGCTTTGGATTCCTCGTGGTACTATTGAAAGAGTCCTTAGTAAGCGTAGAGCAGATCCACACTTGAAAGTAATAGCAACACATTAGCTTTTAGGAATGATAGTTGGGTTTATTTGGCCTTTTATTTGTGGCGTAGTTTTTATCTCTTGTTCCTCTCTTCACACTAATGTGTTTTTTACATCCTGATGTTAGCACATTTCTTTATTAGTCAATTCTGATGGCGATGCACTTCTTTATCAGCCCATCTAATAGTGGTACACTTTTTTGTCGGCATGGCTTTGATTCAGACATGTTATTTTTGTACATAGATATATAAGCCCAGCACATCCCTATTTGTATATAGCCTTTCAAGGGATGTATTGTACTCTGGCATTATTAGTACATCTTTTGGTATGGCAACGCAGTATCTCCACCTCATTGTCACATTTGGGTTGCATTGCAGTTCTTTTTATTGGATTGCATATTGTGTTCGTAGGTCAGTTCCTATATCTGGTAGCCATTTTTTGCTATAGTGGACCGTGTTTAAATGATTGGGCACAGTACTCTCTTGATTTTGCCTTATTCTTCTCTTCCTCTTCTTGTAACTTAACTTGACTATGAGAGCGGTTATTTTATTTGGTGCTTGTATAATCTAACTTCAATGGGGTTCAGGAAATATGGATGGTAAACTCGAAACTTCTTCAAACACATCTGCAAAATATAAAATATAATATCATAAAGAATATCTATCTCAACTAATTAATTCTCACTATGGAAGGATATAAAATATAATATTAACACGAATATGTAGAAGACTAGATGCATATCATATACATAGACATAAGGTCCAACATCATAATAAAAAGGTGTAAATGATACATCAAATCCCATGTGAATATATGTCTCTAAATATACCGAATTTTATATGTCTATACACCAAAAACTGGATAGATATAATTATAGAACTAATTTAGCTCCGGCTCTATGAATTGCCTCTAGTTAGTAGAGATCCTCACCTCTATGTCAACCTACTCAAAGAATTTGACAATAAAGAAACAATAAAGAGAGGGTCGAACATAAAATCTAGTAAATATGAAATATCACCAATATGCATAATTACCAATATGCTAATACATCACGAATAATGCCAAGTGATACTACTCGAGGTAATGAACAATTCCTCAACCATCACTCTAACCTATAGCCATTAACCTACCACCAACAAGTTAGAACATTTCTACTATCATGCTATACTATACGATAAAACTATCATATACAAAACATCACGGTATCAATCATAAACCAAAAGCTACACAAAAAGGTGAAGAACTACAGCTCTGCAGTAAGGCTAAAGCTAGACAAATATGGTCATTAGTATAAAATCGAAACTATCATGCCCTAACACATATGGTCACAAATGTAAAACCAATACTCCGTATAGTCACCCAAATAAGACAATACTACGTATGGTCGCTAATATAATACCAATATTAGGTTTGTCACTAACATAAGACCAATACCCATGTCAACCAACATCTAACCCTAAGGTTGAAACCAAGATATGAAAATTCACTCCGTAGACATAAAATCATATAAAATCATATATCAAAATATCCTAGTCATCACATCTTAAAACGATCAGAAGACAATAACAACCCTCTGCGAAAAAAGTCTAATTTTCCATCAAATAAAATCTGATCGAACCTTAGGTCCACTCCAGTGCTGGTTGTTGGTTGGTATAATTGATTTAACAAAGAAATATGCAGAGCTATCTAATTATGCTTTTGGAGTCTCACAATGGAAAGAATAGAATATATAATAATAAAATAAAGTACCTGTCTCATAAAACCAAATCATGGAGTACAATGTTACAATAGTGCATAAAATAATTTTGGTACACAGTCTGGGTAAATTGATAACTATAGTAGATAACTGCCCAACAAGTCTCCACCATCCTCCCTGCACTCATCGTTGTACCTAATCCATGGATTGTAGTAAGGAGGGTCAAAAAACAACAATGTCCGGCGAATGAAAAGCTCAAGTTTAACAATAACAGTACATGTGCAGTAAGCATTCAAATAAGTATTATGTCTTATGTATTTATTATACTTCTCTAGTTATATCTCTAACTGTTGGATAATGGCCCTACAAGCCTAACTCCATGATTATAAATGCAGATGCAATGCAGCTATAAAGTATTTTGGGTTCTACAACCCATCTTCCTTTCAATCATATCCTAACGATGTGAGTGAAAGTACATCGGTTAGTTAAGACCTTTTAAATATGGAATAGGCAAACTCTCCAGCCATTTAATACCTACATCATAGGGTAAACCCTCTTAATATTTCCTATTTGACACCGTAGAAAATCTATTAAGGCCACTTAATGCTTCTTAGATAGGGAAGAGGAAGACAATCTTGCTATTTTATATGTTAACCCCAAAGCGGACCCCCTACATAGAAGAGATTCCACTAACGTGCCTTCAAAGTTAATTCCGACCATTTAATACTTCTTAAATAAGGAAGAGGCATACCCCCAACAACCATTATATACCTCAAGCTCAAGCAAACCTGTCCTGGAATTACCCCATGTCTTTTTAATGGGAATCCTGATCATTAAGTGCTTCTTAAATACGGAAAAGGAAGGCCCTAATAGCCATTTAATAACTCAACACTAAAGTAGGTCTGTCATGGGATTACCCAACATTATTTTTACGAAATTCTCTAAGTCATTTAATAATTCTTAATCCAGAGGAGCCAACCCTAAACCAACTATTTAATACCTCAACTCCGAAGTAGACTCCTCTTGGAAATTTCTTGTTCTTATGGCCCGTAACTCAACCATAATGTCTCCCATTAGTCTAACTATTTATAGGTGCTACTGGCCAGATTAGTTGGGTATACTTACCCTACAAAATTGGGATTAACCTCGATTCCACCATAGGTACCTCTTATAGACAATGTCCCACATTAGTTACAAAAGTCATACTATTGGTAGCCATATTTCTTGGACAGACTTCTATGTGCTTCCAACTAATCTTGTGTCCCTATAACTTAGCCATATTTCCACTTTCTAACAATCAATGTTGAACTACACCAACTTATACACACACGCACACCTTACCCGTATTTGTACATCAAAAGGCCTTATAAGGGAAAATACTTATTTCACCTTTATTTATGAATTAAATTCCAAATTTTTCTTAACCCATTTTATTAGATTTATTATGATTGCTAATTATCATTTATTTGTAACTCCTTTTTAAATTGCCAGTTTCTTTATTTAGCTCCTTATTTATCTCATACGTTATAGATTTATAATTATAATTGGTTAGTTTCAAAATTTAAAAAACAAATATTATTATTATATTAATGTCTAATATTAAATTGTGACTAATTATTTTTATATGTATTCAAGTAATTTGTTCATTTCTTATTCATGATAATATATTATTTTATTACATCAACAACTGCAATTTTTGTATAAGTTCCAATCTAATGCAATAAATTTTCATAATAGCTTACATCATTAACAAATTAGCTATGTTAAATAGACTTTTACATGTTCAAAATGGAATCCAAAACATACAATTCATTTTACGTTAATATAGTAGAACCACGACCTCTCTTTCCAAAAAAGCAAACTTACAGTTCCAATCTTTTATGCTCCATTCAACTTTTTAAATGTGTAGCATTGAAATGACAAAGAAATCTTGTTTATTTTAATTATCGAAATAGGCGATGCAATTTACATACAGGGAAAAAAATCCCTTTGTCCTAACTTTGCACATCCATTTCTATTTTCCTTATTTTGGAATTTTTTATCGTTACAATCACCATTTGAGAAGTGGAATCAAATGGAATGCAAATTATATATATTGTAAAAATTAACGAATCCAATTCTACTATATTAAAATAAAACAACTAGAATTCCAACAAATTTCACAACTCATATATAACGGGAAACTTTAGGCTTTTGAATTGATAAATTTTTATATATAAAATTTTTAAAGGCACCGTAAAATCCACAAAAACTACATAAATTGCTATTATGAAAGAAAAAAGAATTTTCACTCATAGATAACCCCACTGAAGCCTTCTTGTATTTGCTTTCGCACTATTGCCTATCTCTTCCTTTGATATATCCCTTTTTCTTTAGCTTGATCTCTTCAATTCTTCCCCTAATCCTTTAATGTATATATTTATTTTTGAATTTGAGTTTAAGAAATTTCTGTTGAGGAAGAGAGTTGGGCAGAATCTCGTTACCAAGTTTGGATTTGTATGAACAAAAATGTAGGGGTAGCCTCTTATTTATTGTTTCTTGGATGCGTCGGGATCATCAAATTCAAAACCTTTTAATATTTTCAAATCTAGGTTGTTTAAGCCAAAGAAAACACTAGCTGTCACTATTCTACCATCGAGCGACCCATAAAGGGGGTCGATCGGTGGATCCCGACTGAATAACGTTAACATGTAATTATATTTTTTATTCAATCCATTTGAATTATTTTCAATATAAAATTTTCAAACGTCGATAACTTTTTCGTTTGAACTCCAATCACGAAGCTTTATATATGAAAGATTCTCAGAAGATCACCATGAAACAATAATGCAAGTTTCGTTGCAAAGTTCCAACGTTTGCTCAATTTCCCCTTTTAGCTTTATGACGACCCGAACTCGATGTCCGAAAAACGACATCAAATTCGTACCGCCGGAGCTTATAACAACATCAGATGAATATAAAATAGTGGAACAAAATGAATATCATGCATACATCACAGCTACAACATCAGAATATCCAATAATACATCAGAGTATTTAATACATACACCACAACTCCAAATACAGCATCATAATAATACAACAGTGATCATATATCCAAAAAATCTTCAATGAAAGAAGTGATAACGGACTCATAAAAGCTAAACACCTGAGATCTCCAAAAAGCTCCTAAGATATCTCCAAAGCAAGAGTTCTAAAATACTGCTAATTCCAAAATACGGAAACCTACTACTAGGCTGCCCGTGTAGATATTATGGGCATCCAGAGTTAAGAAATGAAACAATAAACTCCGGATCAGTCTGGGACTGGTATGAGTAAACAAAACAGTTGTTTTTAAATAACTAGATTTATAAAAGAAAAGTCCATATGCTTTTGAAAAATGAGACTACCATAAGACCTCCCGCCACACACACAATGCAATCGCAGAATTGGAGGAGATTTCTTCTTATGATAGTCAAACATGTTCGATACGAGAAAAATTCTTTGATATTATTATTAGTGCATAGTGTAGAAAGCATTTCGAAAATAGAATATTAATCTTAGCCAGCATAGACATTTCGAACTATGCCTACTATAGCTACCATCTAAACAGTGGTGACCACCATAAGTAAATGGCAGGTTCTACAACTAAAACCGAACAGGGTTTCGTATTGGGAATTGGATTTCCAACAATGGTCAGGCTAAGGAACTTCTTATTGCCACATGGGTACGCCTCTGGCGGGACGTCCCGAGAACCTACCCGGTTCTCTGCCAACACAAGGCCGGGTTACCTTTGTAACTAGGTAACTACTACTCGAGTATGCCATTCCCCAGTCCTTTGGGACCTTTATCCGAGGCGCCTCTAAACGACAAAGCAACAACTGTTATCCCACCTTTTGGTCAAGGCTGGAATATCAACAAAATGGCAAGGAATGATGGATATCGGGATTGGAGATCGATTGGAATCAAGGCTGCAATCGATGTCGTCAAAATTTGGTTGAGCTCCGATCGGGACAAAATTAATTCGAGATGATGATAAGGACTAGGAAAGGCTATGTTTCAAATTTTAGATTAATCGGAGTCCATATGAAGGAGATATGGATGGATTACGGTGTGCAAGGAACGGTTCGTATCGATGCATTTCGCATCGATCAGGATGGTGTTCGCATCGATCGGAGTTAGGCTCGTATCGGTGCATTTTGCATCGATCAGGAAGATGATGTTTCGAATCGATGGTTCGTATCGATCAAAGGCAAGGCATAGTGGTGAACTTCGAATCGATATGTTTCGTATCGATCGGCATGGGTACAGGTGGTGCAGTTCGACTCCATCAACTTTACAGGTCTCCTTCGTATCCATCAGGTAAGAGCCTCGTTCGTATCCATTAGGTGAGGTCTCGTTCGTAACCATCCTTCACGACCACTTCGTATCGATGCCCCCATGTTCATTTCGAATCGATCGGCACATGGAATCGATGCGGGATGAGCTCCTGGAATCGATGCGAAGGGAGGCACGAGTTGATGGATGCGAGCATGACCGTTGTGAAGTTATGGGTATGGACGAAGCATAAAACATGGATGCGAATGTGAATCAAGCAAAGAATCATTCAAAACGGCTAAGGATAAGCATGTTTCGAAGGAAGAAGCCTTCAACTCGGCACAAATTCAAGATCTGGCCTAAGAAGTAGCGCCACGTCATCGATGCGCACGCGCTTTGGATCGAGTCGAACAAGATGGATTCGAAACAATGGATTCGAACACGACAGCCAACGAAAAACCTAAATTCGTATCGATCATATCTCCTACACCGACGATCCAAATGCAATTAAATTTTCACAAAAGCTTGCATACATGTTGAAGAATGTCCACACCAAATTTCACCTCGATTGGATGATTTTCTGATCGATTCGAATGGAGTTCGAATCGATCCCAAAGTGGGCCCAAATTTCCTGAGGCTGGGCATGTGGGCCCCCTCACGTGCCAGAAGAAGTCTCCCGAAGTTTGAGCGCGATCTCAGCCTCCTACGCCTATAAATAAAGCCCCAGAGCCTACAGAAAAAGGATCTTTGGGCCATTGGACGTCCAGACTCTGCCGGATCCATTTCTACACTTCAACATAACTATTGTATTCGAAATTCCTCATTACTACTATTGTAATCATCTGTAATCAGCAAGGATCGTCAATAAAAGGATAAAACTTAGAAGTGGACGTAGGCCGGAGATAGTCGAACCACTATAAATCTTGGGTCTTTGTTCATTATTTCTGAATTGCTGTTTGATATTTGTTGAGATCTGATATTTGTGCTTGAATACCATCGGTTTGCATTCATACACTAGTGCTTTCATGGTATTTGGGGTTTGTGACCAATTTTGGCGCAAACACTTTGGTGATTTCACTGAGAAGGAGTAGCACCCGCTATATCGGATTTGTAGTTCAGATTTGAAGAGTTTGAGGAGTTTTGACTTGAAGTCAATGACTAGGCAAAATAGTAGAAGGAAAAGGGATGAGAGAAGCCAACAAGGAGGAAGCCAGGAAGCGTCCTCCGGAGCTGGAGAAGGGCAAGCTTCCATCTACATCACCAGAGACGAAATGGAATCTATAACAAATTCACTGCAAGAGAGGTTGTTGAAGAGTCAACAGGAAATGATGCAGACTTTCTTTGAGCAAATGAGAGCTGCAGGGATGCAGAACTTAGGAACAGCTACAGCGGTTGTGGATGCAGGACAAGGGACTAGGGCTGTGGAACCCAATGGAGGACAGGATACAGAGCCAGAAGGCAATCAACAAGGGCTTGGGGGCAGGCCCACAGGGTCCAACACAGGAGGACCTTTGGAAGGAGTTCAACAGACCAGAGCTAACGTTGCTGCTAGCGAGCCACATAAAGAATATGTGTCGAAATTCCCTCGGGGGAATGGGGGGCAAACCCTGACAGACAATACTGGATTAGTGGAGATCATCAGGAAAACCATGCGTGAAGGCTTGACCAATAGAGACTTGGAAGGGGTGAACAGGAGTCCGTTCGCTCGGGAAATAAGGATGGCTCATAATCCACCTAATTTTAAGTTACCTAGCGTGGAGGTATACGATGGCAAAGCAGACCCAACTGATCACTTGATGAGGTACGCCAGACACATGGAGGTGCTGGGGCATTGGAGGAAGTAATGGCACGATGCTTTCCTTTGTACTTACGGACTTAGCTGCGGTGTGGTTTAGGCAGCTGGGAGAAGGATCTATCAGGACTTGGGGGGAGTTGGTGGATAAGTTCTTGGGGCAGTTTCGGGTTCATATCAAGAGAACGAAGAACGTGATGACATTGACATCGATAAAGCAAAGGATGGATGAATCGCTTAGAGCTTTTCTAACTCGATTCAATGCGGCGGTTGCTTCGGTGGATCGGCCTGATCCATCGATGGTTTTAATGGCGGCAGTATCAGGAGTCACGGAGGATTCGGATTTTAAGGTATCTTTGATATGAGACCCACCACTAGATCTCGGGGAATTCTTTCACGAAGCTGAGAGGTTCCTCCGACAAGAGGATGCGTGCGCATATTTAAAGTTAAAGGAGGTGAATGCAACTGAGGGTGGAGGACCATCCAGCAATGGTTCGGATAAAGACCAAGGAAAAAGGAAGTTGGGCGATGATTCTGGAAAAAATAGGAAGCGATGGAAGGATCCAAAGTTTTCTACATACACAGGATTGAACGAGATGCTGGAGCGGATATACCTGGATACTCAGAATCGCCTTCCCTATCGAAGGCCAGCTAGGAGGGAGCCTTCTGAACGAGAGAGGACATCAGGAAGGCACTGTCTCTTCCATGATTTGGATGGACATGATACCAACAACTGCAGGCACTTAAAGGATATAATCGAGGAGCATGTAAGGAATGGACAGTTGCGACAATATGTCGGAACTCGGAATACAGAGGTGGAACAGGAGCAACCACCATCTACCACACACCATGATGATGTGAGGCCCAAGAATGACGGTTGATTGATTATCCATTGACCTAGATAATATGAAATAAGTAACAAGCTACTGGCAAACGGTAAAGTCATTTACATATGTACGGGGACGGAGATAGCCCCTAGGCATGCTCTGAATGATGATAAACCGCGATGCTATGGTTTGCAAAATTTGTTTTTTGTTTTGGATTGGACATATGGTTTTTCTGGTTTGGTTTTGGAGTTTGGATTGAACTCCTGGTTTTGTTTACTTTCTGATTTGGATTTTCCTTTGGATGATTGTTTTCGGTTTTGGATGCTGGTTTGGATTTTTGATTTTCTGGTTTTGATTTGGATTTTGGATTGGATTTTGATTGGATTTTTATATGGTTTTTGATAAAAGGTCGTCGGGCATGGATTATGCCTGGCAAGGGGTGAGTCGCTTTGCCCGAACGCGGTAAATTGACTCATTCAGGTCGTTGAGTATGGACTATGCTAGACAAGGGTCCGGAGAGACCTAGGACTCGTCCTAGGACTTAGGCCCTGTATTATTAATTGTTATTTTCAGGTCTTTGAGTATGGACTATGCTCGACAAGGGTCTGGAGAGACCAGGATTCGGCCTAGGACTTAGGCCCTGTATTATTAATTGATTTTTTTAGGTCGTTGAGTATGGACTATGCTCAACAAGGGTCCAGAGAGACCAGGAATCAGCCCAGGACTTAGGCCCCATGTTATCAATTATTGGTTCAGGTCATTGAGTATGGACTATGCTCAACAAGGATCTGGAGAAACCAGGATTCGGCTTAGGACTTAAGCCACGGCATTGTACAACGTCCAGGGACACTGGACCACGGTCGTCAGGTGTGGATTGCGCTTGGTAAGAACCCAGAGAGATTAGCTCAACGTCCAAGGACACTGGACCACGGTCGTCAGGTGTGGATTGCGCTTGGCAAGAACCCGGAGAGGTTAACTCAATGTACAGGGACACTGGACCACGGTCGTCAGGTGTGGATTGCGCTTGGCAAGAACCCGGAGAGGTTAGCTCAACGTCCAGGGACACTGGACCACGGTCGTCAGGTGTGGACTGCGCTTGGCAAGAACCCGGAGAGGTTAGCTCAACGTCCAGGGACACTAGACCACGGTCGTCAAGTGTGGATTGCGCTTGGCAAGAGCCGGGAGAGGTTATGGATTTGGATATCGATCCGGAAAGGTCCTGGATTCGGTTATTGGCTATTGGATAAGGATGGATTAGGACTCGGTTGTCGAGTTCGCACGGAATTGGAATTGGCTATGGACTTTGGATATCGGATTCAGAACTATTCAAAGCACGCCTTCTTATCACAAGGCATGTTTTGGGGGGCAAATGTTATCCCACCTTTTGGTCAAGGCTGGAATATCAAAAAAATGGCAAGGAATGATGGATATCGGGATTGGAGATCGATTGGAATCAAGGCTGCAATCGATGTCGTCAAAATTTAGTTGATCTCCGATCGGGACGAAATTGATTCGAGGTGATGATAAGGACTAGGAAAGGCTATATTTCAAATTTCAGATTAATCGGAGTCCGTATGAAGGAGATATGGATGGATTACGGTATGCAAGGAACGGTTCGTATCGATGCATTTCGCATCGATCAGGATGGTGTTCCCATCGATACATTTCACATCGATCGGAGATAGGTTCGTATCGATGCATTTTGCATCGATCAGGAAGATGATGTTTCGAATCGATGGTTCGTATCGATCAAAGGCAAGGCATAGTGGCGAACTTCGAATCGATACGTTTCGTATCGATCAGCATGGGTACAGGTGGTGCAGTTCGACTCCATCAACATTACAGGTCTCCTTCGTATCCATCAGGTAAGAGCCTCGTTCGTATCCATTAGGTGAGGTCTCGTTCGTATCCATCCTTCACGACCACTTCGTATCGATGCCCCCATGTTCATTTCGAATCGATCGGCACATGGAATCGATGCGGGATGAGCTCCTGGAATCGATGCGAAGGGAGGCACGAGTTGATGGATGCGAGCATGACCGTTGTGAAGTTATGGGTATGGACGAAGCATAAAACATGGATGCGAATGTGAATCAAGCAAAGAATCATTCAAAACGGCTAAGGATAAGCATGTTTCGAAGGAAGAAGCCTTCAACTCGGCATGAATTCACGATCTGGCCTAGGAAGTAGCGCCATGTCATCGATGCGCACGCGCTTTGGATCGAGTCGAACAAGATGGATTCGAAACAATGGATTCGAACAAGACAGCCAACGGAAAACCCAAATTCGTATCGATCATATCTCCTACACCGATGACCAAATGCAATGAAATTTTCACAGAAGCTTGCATACATGTTGAAAAATGTCCACACCAAATTTCACCTCGATTGGATGATTTTCTGATCGATTCGAATGGAGTTCGAATCGATCCCAAAGTGGGCCCAAATTTCCTGAGGCCAGGCATGTGGGCCCCCTCACGTGCCAGAAGAAGTCTCCCGAAGTTTGAGCGCGATCTCAGCCTCCTACGCCTATAAATAAAGCCCCAAAGCCTACAGAAAAAGGATCTTTGGGCCATTGGACGCCCAGACTCTGCCGGATCCATTTCTACACTTCAATATAACTATTGTATTCAAAATTCCCCATTACTATTGTTGTAATCATCTGTAATCAGCAAGGATCATCAATAAAAGGATAAAACTTAGAAGTGGACGTAGGCCGGAGATAGCCGAACCACTAGAAATCTTGTGTCTTTGTTCATTATTTCTAAATTGCTATTTGATATTTGTTGAGATCTGATATTTGTGCTTGAATATCATCGTTTTGTGTTCATACACTGGTGCTTTCACGGTATTTGGGGTTTGTGACCAATTTTGGCGCAAACAACAACCACACAGAAAATGAGATTGAAGCCCACCACATAGGTAAATATCTGGGCTCCATACCATGATACCACCCTTTACCAGAAGTGAATGACACACCCTAAAGGGCGCGACCCTCATAACCCTGCTGCATATTTCCTGTTTCGACCATTTCCGGGTTGTGAGGTCCGACGAGGTCTCGTCCACAAAGCTACGCTTTACACAAAAGCCATTCTTTGATCACAAATGATCATCAACACACAGCAGCACTTAGCATGTCACACTACCAAATTGGGAGTATATTGCTGATAATCTTCAACTACATAACCTCTGAGCTCGTACGTCTCACAGAAGGGTGTTAAGCTAAGAGAATAAATTCTCCGCCACCAACAGAAATGTATTTGAAAGAAATCTTCTTTATATCTCAAAGTGTAGTGTCAGACACACGACCATGCAAGTCTGTTCCGGGCTCGAACAGAACCGAAGGTACTTCCAAAGAAGCCCTTGCGATCCGGGTATTCACAATCTCGATCGGACTTCCCATCACTTAGGGAATCTCTATACTGGAGCAACTCAGTGCAGAGACAATCAATAGGTTATCCTATCATTTTCACAAATACCCGGTCTTCAACACCGGTCTTCAATTGCCATCCATTTACGTCGTATCACTATTCGGAATGGGTTATACCACACAAAGGTCCTCTCCCGGCTAACAGAATAGTGAGTGCTAAATTTAAATAAACGTGGGAAAATCAATCACACAGATTTATATTCAGGGTTCGATGTGGGTTTCGGATAACAAACTGAAATCCGACTCCCTGTCGCATCGAAATTCAAAAGCCATTTATGGCCAAAGGGTTTCACATCCACACAGAAACAAGTCACAATCATAGTTCAGCACAAAGCAATTCATAGTCTCACAATCACGACAGAAATACCAATCCAGAACACAAAGTCTGTTGACGGTCAAACAATCTTCAATCAAGGTGGATTAATTGTGTATTAATTGATTACCTGATTAATTTTATTAATTATTTTTATTCAAAAGTTAATTATTCTTAATGATAAATTAATTTAAATCTTAATCGTTAATTAAATTTTTGTTGTTTTTATGCAGTTAATTCTTATTAGTTACAAAGTAATTGCGAATCATAAGTTATTTAATTATTGTAAGTAAGTTTGTTTAAGTTAACAACTTGAACGTTTAATTAACTTCTCAATATTATATTAAATTAAATTTTTAATTGAACTTTACTTTAAAAATACAAGTTTAAACATTTTTGAACTTAATTTTATTTTTCGAATAATTATTTAAATGCCCTTAACTTCACATTCCATTGACAACCCATGATCATTTTTATAAAGAATGAATTCTAGGAATCATTTGCACTTATGTTTTAAAGATTTTGAAACTAGAATTTGCTATCCCCAAGTCCAGCCGTGGCTTCCCCGAGTCGTTCCCGCATAAAGTTGCTTCCTGCTTCGAGTTTCACCCCAGAGCTACCCATGTAATAAAATTTCAAAAATTTGTTAATTAAAAAAATCAATCCGATACGATGCTAAAACGACACGAGCACGTCTTCGAGTTTCTACCCCAATTTTCCCGAGTGAGACTTCGAGTTGCCTGCCATCTTCCCCAACCCAATTTCCTGACACCACAATCGACACCGTGCATATGCACGACAGTTCTGGCGAACTTTGATCGATGCTGCGATGATCGACGAGTGGACCACGACGTCCCCTAGCACTAGACCACCCAGCAACGTGAACCAGTGTCGAATTTGCATATGAGCTTTTCGACCAAACTAACACCAAAAACGATCGCCACAAAACCACCTCGTTCATCCGCCTCTGGTCGTCTGAGGCCATAAATTTTTGACCCGAGCTCCGCTAATGTATGACGCCGCGACTGGCACCGGAGTGACGAGGTCTGGTGGTCTACAGGCGGAGCAGCGATCACATTTCCAGACTCGACTCGGCTCACCGCTTAGACCCTATCTTTGGTTCGTTCTACCCATTCACAAATTAGAAAAATTCTTCAACAATTTTACTGGATTCGTAGGTGTTCAACCCAGCTTCAAGCAAGATTTCAGCGTTCAAATTTTGTTCGATCATCGAAAATTAATAAAAACGCATTTCCAGTTCATTTATGAACTGCTACTTGAATTTCCGACTAAAAATTCTCATTCTTGTTTTAAAAATCTTCTTTTTGTATGTAGATTCAAGCTATAAAATTGAATAAGCAATTCATCGCATTCGAATTAAACATAATATTGCATGGTTTCCTGTAAAGCTAGATTAAAGTAGTGAATACTTCACCAACAGGTTTTAAACAGCTTTTAAAATCTTGATGTAATCTTAAATATCTTGTTTGTTTGAAAATCCTAAGCTTAACAATGATTAGTTGAAAATATTTCGAGTTTGAATGGATATGCAACTCTAAAAAAAAATAAACAGAGGAAACCTGTAAATCCAACATTTCACGAACAACCTATAAATATAACACAAAACCATATTCAAAAATGATGCACAACCAACACAATATCATCAATGAATTGCCTGTTCGGTGTTTTAATTAAACTTAAAACTTTAAAATTTATGTTTACTCATAGAAATATGGACGAATAGAGAGAATCTGCAGTTTGATCTTCATTTTTGCTTTGATTCTTCAGTAAATTGCTTTCAACTATAAGTATAAAGTGATTTCTTCTTTTCTTTTTTAATTTCCTATTCTTTGCTAAGATTTGTTGAACGAGTTAAAGGTTTGTAGATGTATACTTATATATGAAAGGTTTGTATACTGGTTTTAGTAGAGTACCGAAGCAAGACTTCTTTTCTTTCTTTTTTTTATTTGTACTTTGTTTAGACATTTATTTTTATTTTTTTTAATTTGTTGACTAAACCATGCTTTAACTTCGGCTGATAGGATCTTGTACATGCAGAGGAGTAAATAACATTAAATGACTTTGCTTCCTTCTTTGTTAACAGTAATCTGTTGGATTTGATTTTTCTTTTTTTTCTTTAATAGTGGCTGTTATGATTTTGTGGAGGCTAGCATTTATTGTTTTGTCTTATTTCATCATGTCTACACTTATCTCCTTGTACAAATCTTCATCTATTATTAACATGTTGTTCGAATTTTTACTATGTATATATATATATATATATATTGTTTTATTATCTTCTTGTATACTTAATTCATATACATACATTTGCCTAGTTTTGTTTTTATACTTTATGCTTGAGTTAAAATGGTTATAGTTATTGATATGTATTTATCTTATGTTGCCATAAAATTTAACATATATATTTTATAGTTTAACACAAATTCTTGTTTGTTATATTTTTACTTTATTTATTATTCATTTAAAAACTTAAACTATCAAACATTTATTTATATCCATACAACTTTATAATATTAATATCAATAATCTCTTGAAATTTTGTCAAATTAAATTTCAAAAGTTCAAACAATTTACCAAATTTGAAATTCAAAATTTTTGGATGCTACAATATCCCCTCCTTAAGAAAATTTCTTCCTCGAAATTTGAAAGAGAGAGAAAAGCAACAAAGAATATACGAATTCAGAAACAATAAGGAAATGGCTTACCAGTTTAAGCCGAGATGTCTACCCTGCAATTGGGATATGATTTCTTCATATTATCTTCAGTTTCCCAAGTACAGTCCTTTGGATCGCCACTCCATTGAACTTTGACCAGTTTCACAACTTTGTTCCTTAATCGCTTCTCATCATGATCTACAATTTTTATCGGCTCTCTTTTAACTGCCAAGTTAGGAGTGATTTCGAGATCCTGCTGAGCAGCTTCTTCAATAATATCATCTTTATCGTGCACATACTTCCGAAGATTAGAAATGTGGAGCACATCATGTACGCCAGACAACCAGCTAGGTAGCTATACTCGATATGCTAGAGGACCGATCCTTTCTAGAATAGGAAAAGGACTAATATAACGCAGTGCTAGCTTTCCAGTTTTCCCAAATCTCAATACACCCCGCATCGGAGACACTATCAAAAATACAGAATCTCTAACTTGAAATTCCAAATATCTTCTTCGGCGGTCATAATAGTTCTTTTGACGGCTTTGGGCAGTTAATAACTTCTTTCGGATAAAATCTACCTTCTTCGTGGCTTCTTTAATCATATCTGGTCCAAGGACGAGTCTATCACCTGATTCGATCCAACATGCAGGTGATCGACACGGACGACCATATAAAGCTTCGAAAGGAGCCATTTCTATACTGGCATGATAGCTGTTGTTATATGAAAACTCGACCAGATGTAAATGGTCCTCCCAAGAACCATCCAAATTGAGAATGCAAGCCCGCAAAAGGTCTTCTAGAATTCGGTTAACCCTCTTAGTCTGCCCATCAGATTGTGGGTGATAAGCAGTGCTGAGATTTAATTTTGTTCCCAAAGCGGCTTGGAATGCCTCCCAAAATCTACTAGTGAAGATCAGGTCACGATCACTCACTATAGTATTGGGAATACCATGGAGACGAACAATTTCCTTTATATATAGCCCTGCTAAGCTTGCTGCAGTCCAAGTGGATTTCACTGGAATAAAGTGAGCAATTTTGGTTAGACGGTCCACTATACCCAAATTGCTTCATTTCCCTTCTTGGTTCGTGGCAATCCGTCGATGAAATCTATCGATACCTGATCCCATTTCCATTTTGGTACTTCCAAAGGTTGAAGTAAACCGGCCACTTTCTTTTGATCGCTTTTGACTTGTTGACAAGTAGCACAGCGACTCACGTAAATAGATATGTCTCTTTTCATTGTCTTCCACCAGAAAGTTCTTTTTATATCTCTTTACATTTTATTAACTCCTGGATGGATGCAAATTTTGGACTTGTGGCATTCGTCTAAAACTTCAAGTTTCAGCTCTGAAATGTTAGGGACACAAATTCTTCCTTTCAATGTTATAACATTATTGTTGTCAATATCTAAACTAGTATTTTCACCTTGGCATATTCTTTTATGGATTTCTCGAAGAAACTCACCTTCTTTCTGCTGTCTCGCAATCCTTTTGAGAAGAGTAGGAGTGATAACAAGATGAGCAAGAATAGCGTGCTTTCTACTTAAGGCGTCTGCAACTACATTGGCCTTTCCCGGCATATACAGAATATCTAGGTCATACGATGCCGGAAATTCCAACCAACGTTGTTGTCCCAGATTCAGATCTTTCTGGGTAAAGAGATATTTCAAGGATTTATGGTCGGTAAATAGTTCAAAATTTTCATCTAAAACAAAGAGAGTTTATTAAGTATATTTCTTTAGTTAATTTCGTAAATTGTTAAGAAAGATGAAAAGATTCTTACCCAGAAGATAGTGTCGCCGAAATTTTAAGGCGAAAACAACAGCCAAAAGTTCCAAATCATGTGTCGGGTAATTTCTCTCATGCGGACGTAATTGTCTACTCGCATAGGCAAGTACGCTTCCATTCTGCATTAATACTGCACCTACCCCATCACCACACGCGTCAGTATAAACAGATAAGCCTTGGTTCCCGTTGATAATAGCGAGAACAGGAGCGATGGTTAATCTCTTCTTTAATTCTTGAAAAGCTTCATCGCATTTCGGAGTCCAATTGAATTTTACATCTTTCATTGTTAGCTTGGTCAACGGACTAGCTATCTTAGAAAAATCCTGAACAAACTTCCGATAATAGCCTGCTAAACCCAAAAAGCTTCGAACTTCTTTTGGGGTAGTAGGTCTTCTCCAATCAAGAATAGCGGAAATTTTGCTAGGATCAACCGATATTCCTTCTTCATTAACAATATGACCAAGGAATTTGACTTAATTGATCCAAAAGTGGCATTTGGAAAATTTTGCAAATAAGATGTTCCTTATTAAAATTTCCAAAACAATTCTGAGATGTTCAGCATATTCCTCCTCGGTTTTGGAGTAGATTAGGATATCATCAATAAATACAAGAACAAATTTATTCAGCACTTCCAGGAATATGCGGGTCATAAGATCTACGAAGTATGCTGGAGCATTGGTTAGCCCAAAAGGCATGACTAACCATTCGTAGAACATATTGGGACCCCTGAAAGCAGTTAAATGTACACAATCTCCGGCGATTCGTAGTTGATGGAATCCTTGAGCTAGATCCATCTTTGAAAAGAAACGAGCGCCATGCAATTGATCAAATAAATCATCGAACGTGGGTAAAGGAAACTTATTCTTGAGAGTCATCCTATTGAGATCGCGGTAATCTACACACAATCTCAAAGATCCATCCGATTTAGCGATGAACACAACGGCTGAACCCCATTCAGAAACACTGGGTCGAATTAATCCTTTTGCTAGTAGATCATTGGTTTGTTGAACTAATTCAACCTTTTCCTTAGGTGCCATCCTGCGACTTGCGTGAACAACATGACGAGCATTGGGTACGAGGTCAATTCTAAATTCTATTTCTCGATGTGGAGGTAAAGATTTCACTTCTCCGAACACGTCCAGAAAATCTCTTACAATTGGTATAGACTCCAAACTGGGTTCGGGATAACCCAAATTATACGTCAATCCTTCCCTTTTAGGACTAGGGTCCTCACAAGAAATTTCGATGAAATCTCCAAATTCGGTTTTAATTGAAATCAATCGATTAATGTAATCCAATTTGGCTTTGTATTTCGCTAGCCAATCCATTCCGAGGAAGACTTCAAACTCGTTAAAATCAAGAATGAAGAGACCGATAGGAAACTGGTAACAAGAATATGAGATAGGAACGTCTCTACATCGAAGACAAAGATTCGTGGGACCTCCAACTAGATTCTTTACGCATATGGATTCATCAACAAAATCGGGTTCAAGATTTAATTCATTGATACCTTGTTGAGAGATAAAACTATGTGTAGCGCCCGTATCAAATAGAACTCTAACAATGCTATCATAAATGATAAGATTACCTTCCAGAACTCCTTTTCCTTTTTCTGATTTGGAAGATGAAGGTTGGTCTTTGACTGTGTACACCTTTGCTGTTTGAGCTTGCTTCATGGTTGGACAGTCTTTAACTTCATGTCCCACTTTCTGACAATAATAACACTTCCTAGGCTTTGCTTGAGCGGATTGGTCTCTCTTTGGCTTCTTGCAGCTGTTTTCATAGTGGCCCTTTTCCAAGCAATTATAACAAGTGACATTCTCTGTCGCGCTTCCCTGAATGCTCTTCTTTTTCTCCTTGCCTTGTCATGGTTTCTTGCCTCCAAATTTCCGCTTCTTCCAACTTTGATTGCCCGAATTTCCTTTCTCCACCAGGGCTTCTTGCATATCAAGTGTAGCATATCTGTACCCCATATCAACTAAATCTGAAAAAGATTCCTTAACATGGCCCGTCATTCTTTCGTGGAATTTCTTATTCATCCCGCGAATGAATCTTTCATTCATCTTTAAAGGCGTATTCACCAATTCGGGACCAAAACGAGACAATTCATTAAATTTGTTCAGATACTCCTCAAATGATAAACTTTCCTCTTCCCTGCTTTAGGTCCATAAATTCCTGGTACATTCGAGAAATTCCGGCTAATGGCAAATAACGCTTCTCAAATACTTCTTTAAATTTCTTCCAAGAAAACTCGTCTTTTGGCTTATCTACCATGATTGTCTCCCACCAGGCTGAGGCTTCATCTTGAAGTTGCCAATAAGCTATGAGTCTCTTCTGATCGTCTTGGAGTTTTAGCCCTCTGTAGATTTTCTCACATGAACTGATCTGTGCTTGAGCCTGAACATTTAACTCCTTGTCGGTGAACGGCTTACCACCAAGTCTTGAGAAATTTTTATGTAAGTCAGCCAGATTCGGCTGTTGTGGAATAGGTAGTGCTGCTACTGCTATTGGGGGATCTTGATTAGGTACTGTGGCATTCCCTTGACCCCTAACTCTTCCTCTTCGTACGCTCATTCTTACTATCTGAAATTAGTAGGAAAATTGGTTTATATATTCGGAAGAGATATCTTAAGGAATATCAGCAGTAAAAAGAAATAGATTAATAAAATTTGGAGTTCCAGTCTTGGTTATACTCATTCTAGGGTATATTTCATCCTATCTCTAATGAGTCACCTAATGTGTTACACTCCGTAGCTAAAATTCTTACTCAACCTTCAGCTCTGATACCACTTGTGACGACCCGAACCCGTTGTCCGACAAACGACATCAAATTTGTATCGCCGGAGCTTATAACAACATCAGATTAATATAAAACAACGGAACAAAATGAATATCATGCATACATCACAGCTACAACATCAGAATATCCAATAATACATCAGAGTATTTAATACATACACCACAACTCCAAATACAACATCATAATAATACAACAATGATCATATATCCAAAAAGTCTTTAATGAAAGAAGTGATAACGGACTCCTAAAAGCTAAAAACCCGAGATCTCCAAAAATCTCCTAAGATATCTCCAAAGCAATAGGTCCAAAATACTGCTAACTCCAAAGTACGAAAATCTGCTACTAGGCTGCCCGTGTAGATATTATGGGCACCCAGAGTTTAGAAATGAACCAATAAACTCTGGGTCAGTCATGGGACTGGTATGAGTAAACAAAACAGTTGTTTTTAAATAACTAGATTTATAAAAGAAAAGTCGATATGCTTTTGAAAAATGAGACTACCATAAGACCTCCCGCCACACACACAATGCAATCGCGAATTGGAGGAGATTTCTTCTTATGATAGTCAAACATGTTTGATACGAGAAAAATTCTTTGATATTATTATTAGTGCATAGTGTAGAAAGCATTTCGAAAATAGAATATTAATCTTTGCCAACGTAGAAATTTCGAACTATGCCTACTATAGCTACCATCTAAACAGTGGTGACCACCATAAGTAAATGGCAGGTTCTACAACTAAAACCGTACAGGATTTCGTATTGGGAATTGGATTTCCAATAATGGTCAGCTAAGGAACTTCCTACTGCCACATGGGTACGACTCTGGTGGGACGTCCCGAGAACCTACTCGGCTCTCTGCCAACACAAGGCCGGGTTACCTTTGTAACTAGGTAACTACTGCTCGAGTATGCCATTCCCCGGTCCTTTGGGACCTTTATCCGAGGCGCCTCTAAACCACAAAGCAACAACCACACAGAAAATGAGATTGAAGCCCACCACATAGGTAAATATCTGGGCTCCATACCATGATACCACCCTTTACCAGAAGGGAATGACACACCCTAAAGGGCGCGACCCTCATAACCTTGCCGCATCTTTCCTGTTTCGACCATTTCCGGGTTGTGAGGTCCGAAGAGGTCTCGTCCACAAGGCTACGCTTTAACAAAAGCCATGCTTTGATCACAAATGATCATCAACACACAGCAGCACTTAGCATGTCATACTACCAAATTGGGAGTATATTACTGATAAGCTTCAGCTACATAACCTTTGAGCTCGTACGTCTCAGAGAAGGGTGTTAAGCTAAGAGAATAAATTCTCCTCCACCAACAGAAATGTATTTGAAAGAAATCTTCTTTATATCTCAAAGTGTAGTGTCAGACACACGACCATACAAGTCTGTTCCGGGCTCGAACAGAACCGAAGGTACTTCCAAAGAAGCCCTTGCGATCCGGGTATTCACAATCTCGATCGGACTTCCCATCACTTAGGGAATCTCTATACTGGAGCAACTCAGTGCAGAGACAATCAATAGGTTATCCTATCATTTTCACAAATACCCGGTCTTCAACACCGGTCTTCAATTGCCATCCATTTACGTCGTATCACTATTCGGAATGGGTTATACCACACAAAGGTCCTCTCCCGGCTAACAGAATAGTGAGTGCTAAATTTAAATAAACGTGGGAAAATCAATCACACAGATTTATATTCAGGGTTCGATGTGGGTTTCGGATAACAAACTGAAATCCGACTCCCTGTCGCATCGAAATTCAAATGCCATTTATGGCCAAAGGGTTTCACATCCACACAGAAACAAGTCACAATCATAGTTATGCACAAAGCAATTCATAGTCTCACAATCACGACAGAAATACCAATCCAGAACACAAAGTCTGTTGACGGTCAAACAATCTTCAATCAAGGTGGATTAATTGTGTATTAATTGATTACCTGATTAATTTTATTAATTATTTTTATTCAACAGTTAATTATTCTTAATGATAAATTAATTTAAATCTTAATCGTTAATTAAATTTTTGTTGTTTCTATGCAGTTAATTCTTATTAATTACAAAGTAATTGCGAAACTTAAGTTATTTAATTATTGCAAGTAAGTTTGTTTAAGTCAACAATTTAAACGTTTAATTAACTTCTCGATATTATATTAAATTAAATTTTTAAACGAACTTTACTTTAAAAATACAAGTTTAAACATTTTTGAACTTAATTTTATTTTTCGAATAATTATTTAAATGCCCTTAACTTCACATTCCATTGACAAACCATGATCATTTTTATAAAGAATGAATTCTAGGAATCATTTGCACTTATGTTTTAAAGATTTTGAAACTAGAATTAGCTATCCCCAAGTCCAGCCGTGGCTTCCCCGAGTCGTTCCCATGTAAAGTTGCTTCCTGCTTCGAGTTTCACCCCAGAGCTACCCGTGTAATAAAATATTTCAAAAATTTGTTAAGTAAAAAAAAAAATGCGATACGATGCTAAAACGACACGAGCACGTCTTCGAGTTTCTACCCCAATTTTCCCGAGTGAGACTTCGAGTTGCCTGCCATCTTCCCTAACCCAATTTCCTGACACCACAATCGACACCGTGCATATGCACGACAGTTCTGGCGAACTCTGATCGATTCTACAATGATCGACGAGTCGACCACGACGTCCCCTAGCAACCAGACTACCCAGCAACGTGAACCAGTGTTGAATTTGCAAATGAGCTTTTCGACCAAACTAACACCAAAAACGATCGCCACAAAACCACCTCGTTCATCCGCCTCTGGCCGTCTGAGGCCATAAATTTTTAACCCGAGCTTCGCTGATGTGTGACGCCGCGACTGGCACCGGAGTGACGAAGTCTGGTGGTCTATAGGCGGAGCAGCGATCACATTTCCAGACTCGACTCAGCTCACCATTTAAACCCTATCTTTGATTCGTTCTACCCATTCACACATTAGAAAAATTCTTCAACAATTTTCCTGGATTCGTAGGTGTTCAACCCAGCTTCAAGCAAGATTTCAGCGTTTAAATTTTGTTCGATCATCGAAAATTGATCAAAACGCATTTCCAGTTCATTTATGAACTGCTACTTGAATTTCCAGCTAAAAATTCTCATTCTTGTTTTAAAAATCTTCTTTTGTATGTAGATTCAAACTATAAAATTGAATCAGCAATTCATCGCATTCGAATTAAACATAATATTCCATGGTTTCCTGTAAAGCAAGATTACAGTAGTGAATACTTCACCAACAGGTTTTAAACAGCTTTTAAAACTTGATGTAAGCTTAAACATCTTGTTTGTTTGAAAATTCTAAGCTTAACAATGATTAGTTGAAAATATTTTGAGTTTGAATGGATATGCAACTCTGTAAAAAAAATAAACAGAGGAAACCTGTAAATCCAACATTTCATATAACACAGAACCATATTCAAAAATGATGCACAACCAACACAGTATCATCAATGAATTGCCTGTTCTGTGTTTTAATTAAACTTAAAACTTTAAATTTTATGTTTACTCATAGAAATATGGATGAACAGAGAGAATCTGCAGTTTGATCTTCCTTTTTGCTTTGTTTCTTCAGTAAATTGCTTTCAACTGTAAGTATAAAGTGATTTCTTCTTTTCTTTTTTAATTTCCTGTTCTTTGCTAAGAATTGTTGAACGATTTAAAGGTTTGTGGATGTATACTTATATATGAAAGGTTTGTATACAGGTTTTAGTAGAGTACTGAAGCAAGACTTCTTTTCTTTCTTTTTTTTATTTGTACCTTGTTCAGACATTTATATTTTTTTTTATTTGTTGACTAAACCATGCTTTAACTTCGGCTGATAGGATCTTGTACATGTAGAGGAGTAAATAGCATTAAATGACTTTGCTTCCTTCTTTGTTAACAGCAATCTGTTGGATTTGATTTTTTCTTTTTTTTCTTTAATGGTGGCTGTTATGATTTTGTTGAGGCTAGCATTTATTGCTTTGTCTTATTTCATCATGTCTACACTTATCTCCTTGTACAAATCATCATACTTTATTAACACGTAGTTTGAATTTTTACTATGTGTATATATATATATATTTTGTTTTGTTATCTTCTTGTAGACTTAATTCATATACGTACATTTGCCTAGTTTGGTTTTATACTTTTATTGCGTTAAAATGGTTATAGTTATTGATTTGTATTTATCTTATGTTGCCATAAAATTTAACATATATATATTTTATAGTTTAACACAAATTCTTGCTTGTTATATTTTTACTTTATTTATCATTGATTTAAAAACTTAAACTATCAAACATTTATTTATATCCATACAACTTTATAATATTAATATCAATAATATTTTATTTCTCTTGAAATTTTGTCAAATTAAATTTCAGAAGTTCAAACAATTTACCGAATTTGAAATTCAAAATTTTGGGATGTTACAATTTCATGTTAATTTTGCAGGGTATTACAAAAACTATAAACGTTGCCATACAAGCTAAAACGCGTCTTCAGCATTACGTGTGACCTTTATGTCATTTAACATTTCTAATACACCCATCTTATCTATCTAAAAAACTATGGTTTTTGAATATGTGTCAGAGTACGTCATGCTTGGTCCATGAAATCGGAGTACTCCAATACCTACCAAACGAACTTTGTCCTCCAAAAATAATTAACACTAGTACAAACCAAGTCTTAGTCCGACGGAATATGCAAAAGATGTCATGTCCTGAAGTTCGTCGAGTAATTTCAAAGGAAAACCTCAAAAGCCCCTAGTAGCCGCTCATTGATCGACTGATCATATTTAGTCAATCGATAGATTGGCTATAGTAAAAGTTTGCTACTTTTAAACAATTGACTTGATAATACCAAATAGTCGACTTCCCTTCTCATAAGTCGACTGGTTGGGCATGACCAACCAATTGTCTTAGGCATAAAATAGCTTTTTTTTATTTCGAACCCCATCTTTTCCCATTGATCAGTTAACTGATGGCCACCCTTCCATTCGATTGATTGCCTGTAAGAGCGCAAAACTGAACCTGGATGGGGTAAATTTTCATAAGGAAATCTATCCTACTATTCAAACTCCACTCGACTATCGTCTCAGCTTCTTGTGCCCCTAATGTCTAGTCTCTCTACTTCACGACCTTATGTCATTCACTACTCCCCATACTCGAGTTCACATCTTCGACAATTCGTCATGAAACGTAAATGACTATACTGTAATTTGATGAACCATTCTAGAACTAAAATGCTTTACAAACAATTTAACAACTCAGCAAACCATCCCAACTCCAACATTCAAATGACAACTTTAACTACCATTCAATATAATCCTTCATTTCACCAACTATTCAATCAATAAAAACTGCACATTCACATCATATAACATTCCATTACTGAATTCATAAAATTTATAAATTAAAATACATTCAAAAGGATTCTCATCCTTAATGTCCTAAATCAAGTCCATCACCCAATCCCTAACCAACATTCGCATTAGGACATTATTTTTAACACATATGGTGACTATAGAGTGTGAATAGATCTCGCGCACTAAATCTTCAAGAAAATCCAAGCTCTATGAAACCCATTTTAGAGCCTTCCTTTGATTTTTGAATTCCAGTCTCTATCTTCTTCAAAATGCAAACTTAATGGCATAGATTTAGAGAGAATATTCTAACTTGAGTTTAGAGGTTTTATTTGAGATTTTTGGTTAAGATTTGCAAAAATTACGATGATTTGAATTAAAGAGAAACCGATTTTACTTTTGCTTTGAAATGAGAGGGAAGTAGAATGAACAAATGAATAGAAGAAGAGTTTACTCCAGAAATAATATAAGTGCAGGCCAAAAGAAATTTTTTTCCCACCTTTCTCTTTCCTTCTCATTTTTGCAAACTTTATCCATTTTAATAAACTTAATATGTTATTCATATTAAATGACATTATGAACCCAACGGAATAGGTCTAAAGTCCTAATCCATTTATCTTTTAAAAAAATTATTCTTTTATGTCATTAGTTTGCTTAACCTTCAATTAAATAATTAATTATAGTTAATTATTAAATGAAAGTTATAGGTTGTTACAATAAATGCTTACCTAAACTTTTTTCACTTGCACTCAATGCATATAAACATTACAGTATAATAAAACATAGTGCACCATGTTTCATTTAAAGATTAAAATGCTGTATATTAGCAAGTGCACTAATTTTGGTCGATTTTTCTTCTCATCAACCTTTTTATACCATAATGACCATTTACACTAAATGCAAAATACCCAAGGTCTACCCAATTGACTACCAAGACTATACATAAGGATCATTTCTCGCCCAAATCATTACACTTACCTAAGTCCATTGACCTAAATCTCACCCATTAAGAACCAAAATACTTACTTGCGCATCTTCACTCACACTAAGCACTTAACGAGTACTTTACACTGGACAATTTTTACATCTCTGTTTTTTTCCTTTTTCGGCTATTATACACTAGAGGCTTTATCCAAATATGTCTCTTGCACATATTCCTCGTCCCTTAGACTTAAATTTGAAATGTTTAAGTGCAAAAATATACCTATATACCAAACACTTAAGCCCACATATCATTGTATTTGTAAAGCCCACCTGCAATTTTAATATTAAGGTTTATCGAACATTTTCTCCTAAGATATCTATTTGTTTTTCTCCACTTAGGGGTAACATTTACCCTCAATTTGTTTGTATTACCTCCATCAAACTTTGCACAAACCACCACATCTGTAATTTTTCAATCAATTTCGTTCCACATTTATGTAGAGTGAACCTCATCTATGCAAGGTCATGAAGTTGTCAACATAGTCACCTTTTTTGTTACAACTTGCACCTTTGGACACACCGATGAAAGCCCTAAAGTGGCTTGTGAACCAAATCATATCAAGAATTACGAATTATAAGGTTTTTAGAGTTACATGATACAGAAACGGATATAAAATTTAAACATTCTATGGTTTTAGATCTCACGGTAGAAGGAAATAAAACATAAGTATTAAAAATAACTTAATCATCTCAACATACAGTAACTGAAAAATAGTATCTTCAAATGATAGTACATAAAGTGCCCAACTGATAGATATAATATAAAGTACATAGGGGACTGACTATAAATAAATATAGCTATGGAGATCCAACTCAACTTCTCCACACATCGTATCCTGGTCAAATCACCTACTTGCATGTCTATCTGTAATAGAGAAATAGAGGGAGAATGCAGGGGGTCGGACAGTGTCCGGTGAGTGAAACATATCACTAGTGGTACAATGTTGGCAAATAATTAAATTGCAGTTATAATCGATCAACTTATGGGTGTTCATTAGTGTTCATGTATCATAGATAAGAAATTTACATGCTACGGTAACCATCTCTAACTCACCTTAACCCTAATAAAATCTATGAGAATTTCCACTCAAAGGTTAGATATCCAAAAATAATGTAATCCAAGGCATATCCCTTGTATATGGTCTTGACGATATACCATCTAACTATACTTTGAGTCGACTTCTCGATGATAAACCACTTAAACCGCACATGCATACTGAGCGAATATTGCAATGCCTAAGCATGCACACGGTATACAACTCTGATGATTTATGTACTACCAAAGCAGTCGTGTAACCTTCTCAGTGGTAAACATGTTATATGCTCTATATCATTCAACCTAAAGCTAAAGAAGTCGATTAACAACACAACTTCCATATAGGTTCAACCACTACCTGATCATATAGCCTTATTATTACGGACATCTGTGTCACCCTACCCCACTATCTATCACATTAAAACGAGTGACCACGAGCACTATAGTAATGGCAAGAGCATCTAGTTGCGATATAATCGCACATCTCATTGAGCAAAACATTTTGCAAGCCATGAATTATGAACTTAGATGCATCTCCAAGTGTGAAACGAATCCCGCTTGTAGCACAGTTCCATGTAACTATGTGAACTTTTGTAAGTCAAGAAACTGGGAACTAGTTTCCCCTATCCATCCTAATTGGCCTATACCATGTCCTGGTTCAGCTCGGGTGTGTTGTAACAAACATTTGGATTTGCTCCAAATGTCTGATTACCTATACAAAAATTTGCTACAAGCATTCAGATGTCTAACCATCTATTCGGATGTCTGAATTTGATTCCAGACATCTAAATAGTAGTTCAATCATTTGAATCTACTCAGATTTGAACTAATTCCTTTCCTTTTCGTGTCTTTTGAAATTCAAGTGTGCGGTTAAAAATTCAAACATCTAATATGTATTTCTAGGTCTATAAATTTAACCATTTCATTTATTTTGTTCCACTTCTTAATAGATTCTAGTATACCTCTTAAATTTTCTTTCAACAAGTGTTTGGCTATAGTTATCATATTGTTTGCACACAATTCCAAGTAGTTCTATTCTATTGATTATGTATAGCATTCTAATTCAATTACCTACGTACATTTCAATCGATTTTCTATATATTTTTAAAGTTTATAGAATCACATCTAGGTAAATCTAAAAGAATACATTCATTTACTGTTCGTTGATCAAATCAATTCGAACATCCTGTAAAAATCAAATCGATATAATTAGAGGTAATTTCAATCAAAATTTATCTTTTTCTAAAATTTCATTGATTAAAAATTATTACTTGGGGTCTTTACGACATGTAATCATGTTTGCAAATCCAAATCCAATGTTACTAATTCAATTAAAATCTAATATACACTCTTAATTTATATATATATATATATATTAAAAAAAATTAATTACTTGTTTCACATCATAAACACATTGAAATAGTTCCACTTACCTTATTAAAGCTTTCCCTTCCCTTTAATCTTTTCAATTCCTCTTTCCTATACCTCCGACCCTTGATTTTTTCACCTTTCTCTCTCCCTTTCTCTTTCAAATTGATTTTCTTCCTCTCTTTCTTTTTCTTTCAATTGAGTTGTTTTATTAACTTGGAGAGGAGAATAGAAAAATGTTTAGATTTGAAAAGTTTCGAGGAAGAAGTAGAAAGTAGTTTCTTAGCAATGGATAAGGTTTTGAATGAAGAGAATTGTGAGGTAGACCTTTATTTATAGTTGAAAATTAGGGTTATTAGGCTTAATCCCAAAATTATTTTTTACAAAATACCATTGGGTCTGCTTTTGCTAATTTTGACTAGTTTTATTATATTCAAAATGTTATATATGTTTCTGGCTGTAAACAACATTCCATGCGCAATGGAATTGGTTTCAAATCCTAATTCAAATGTTTGTAAAATTTTACTATTTTGTCCTTTTGTGTAAAATTACATTTCTACCATTATTAATATATTAATTTATTATTAAAATTTCTAGGATGTTTCATTCTGCTCTTAAAAGGATTTCATTCTCAAAATCTCTAAGGACGGAAAAATTCAATTTGCTCATAAAAATTAATATCTACAACCATCAACTACTTTTAAACTCAAAATTTCTAATACAAAATGTACATGTAGATATGGCACATGAGCATATATGTAATGTAAAATTAGTTGATCTCTTGAACAGCCGATCCCTTAAAACGCAAGTGCTTATACCATTTATCCAAAATGTTTGTATTGTCCTATACAAAATGAATGAGCAACCATTCAATATGTATGCAAAAACCATTACGCAGACAAACCGATATAACAAAATAGATAAGGTGAACTGTGTCAAAGGCCAACATGTATATATCAGTCTATATATGCAATACTAATAAACAAAACACATCCATTACCAACCATCATACAAAACATGTCCTAATGACATGTTCACATCCATGCCTGGCGTCCAAACACCTACCTATGAAATATACTAAGCTAAGTACTATTTATTCAAGTAATTATACCAACTTAAATAGAAACCTACTAGAAAAGAGCTCTGGATGGGTAGCTCGGATTTTTTCTTCGGGGTTCCACGTATTCTCAGCTGGATCATCTTCCCTTGGAATCTAACTAGCTTAATTAGTTTATTGTGAAGTCTCTTTGTTCCATGCTAAAAAACGCGAGTAGGTGCACAATAAATAAGTGATTCTCTCTTAAATTCAACTTCTTCTAATTGACTCGGCTCGACCATAGTAGCCGAATCATGTAAACACTTCCGCAAGTGTGACATATGGAATACATTACGTACCCCCGCCAACTTTTCAGGAAGCTTCATTCTATAAGCCGACTTACCTACTCTTTCCAAGATCGAAAAAGGCCCTACAAACCTCGGTGTTAACTTTCCCTAACTATTGAAACCTCATATTGTGTTTAAGCAGCGAGACCTTCATGAAGACCATGCCGCACGCTGCGAACTTCAACTCCATGTGTCTCCTGCTAATATATGATCTTTTTCTTTTCTTGTGTAGTCTTCATCGTTCTACGGATCATATCTACTATTACACCGCCTTTTGACCAGGCAGTATATCATAAAAGTTGGCTAAATGGCTTCTGCGATCATCTAGGCAGGAAGCCCAAAGAGACGGTTATCAGGCTCTGAAATCGATGATATTTGGAACCATGGACAATAGTTGAACGGATACGGACCATATCCCAATCAAGTTGCAAATAATATGAAGTGACAAGAAATGCTCCATAAGTCCACATTTCAAACTTCAAATCAATCAGAGTTCGTATGCTTGAGTTATGAGCAAAGGAAGAATTTATATGGATCGATCGGGAACAATCCATAAAATAGCGTAAATCGACGAAGATCGATCAATATATACAAAGCCAATGCACTTGAAACTTTAAGAGCATCACTATATTGAAGAATGGAGCCCGCAAAAACGTTCGCATGGAAAAATTCCCAAATCGTGGAATAAGAAGCCAATTGTTATTGGAACGATCGTACAAATCAGCATAACGATCCATTGTTTATGGAAAAAATGTTATCTCACAAAAAGTACATTGAAATTTCACAAAATTTGGAGAGTAAGTATATTACATCATGGAGCACCCCCATGCTCGACCGTAGCTCAAAAGGATGAAATCTTGGAAAATAGGTCGATCGTTATTGGAACAATCATACAAATTAGCATAACGATCCATAATTTTACGAAAACATCGGGATTGCACGAAATTTGGAGTGAAAGTAGCTAACATCATGGGGAACCAATATGATTGATCGTAGCTCAAAAGGATGAAGCATGAAATGATCTTCTTTGATATAATTTCTAGTCAAAACATCAAAGATCGATCGATATCTTATTAATGGTAAGTTGGAATGGCATGAAACTTTGGAAGCATGGACTAGTGGCGTGGGGGACCCCATAAAAACGATCGTAGCCCCATTGCAGTTCGTATGGAATGATTGGCCTAAGTTATTTTCGGTGTCTGATCAGTCCCAAATTTTATGGGTGGATCATATGGGCCTGGAGATTCTTCTAGCAAAATTTAAACCTGATCCATGCACGTCTTCATTTAAAAATGCAGCGGACTTGGCCCATTGCAAAGGACTTTTTTTGACTGGCTCTCCTTCATCACTTCTTATCTCTTCCTCCACTAATTGTAGGAAAAAACAACCGTACTTGTAATCTTACAGTATAAATAAAAGATTATTGGATTCGACATAGACTGGAGTTTGCCGAACCACTATAAAACTCGTTTATTCCCTTACTTTTCTTGTAATTTGTTCTATGATTTATGTGCTTATCTTTTTATTTGGACATTATTTTTGAAAATTGATTCTTTCACATAAATCTGGGTGTTTGTGCCTATTTTCCGCAATTTTAGTGCTTTCGCTAAGAAAGCTAGCTCCCGCGAATTTGGAGTTCAGATTTGGAATCCACTAGAGAACTTGGAATTAGAGCAATCGTGAAACCATCAACAAGGAGACAGATAGCGGATATGAGCCATCATGAAGGAAGTGAGAAGGCTTCCTTAGGAGCTAACCAAACCTCGGTCTACATCACCGGAGACGAGATGGAAATGATGATGGATGATTTATAGGAAAGGATGCTAAAGAGACAAAAGGAGATAATCCAGGATCTCCTCGACCAAATGGGACAAGCTGGAGCACAAAATTAAGAGAATGGAGTAGCTGGAATGCTGGAAATATGGATCATGGAGTTGGAGTAGCGAGAGTCGAGGAAAAAAAGAATCATGACCAAGGAAACGAAACAGCTGGAAGCGGCTCCTGACCAACCAAGAACAGCCGGGGTTGATCGGTGTTTATCAATCCATACTTGGAGGCATTCCCCTAGGTCACGTTAGATCGACAGCGGGCGGTGCTGTGCAGTTTGGCATTGATCGGGATGGCAGGAATAAGTAATAAATTCCACAATAAAACGACTAAGTCACTTACACATGTACGGGATCAAGAACGGTTCCTAGGCATGCTTTGATATGGCGATGAACCGCCACAACAAATGATTTCAAAACCCACTTGAACACGAAAAATGAACATTTCGCCTTGAACGGTAATCTACCTCGAACGATCACATTTCGCCTTGAAAGGCACTCGATCTTGAACGATCACATTTTGCCTCAAATGGAACTCGATCTCGAACGATAACGTTACACCTCGAACATGCACTCGATCTCGAATAGCACTCGATCTCGAACAATCGCATTTCGTCTTGAACAGGCACTCGATCTCAAACGATCGCATTACGCATTGAACAGACACTCGATCTCGAAATGATCACATTTTCCCTCGAGCAGGCACTCAATCTCGAACGATCACATTACGCCTCGAACAAGCATTTGATCTCGAACGATTGCATTTCGCCTCAAATAGGCATTCAATCTCGAACGATCGCATTCATCCTCAAACATTCACTCGATCCCATGCGATCATTAGCAGCCTAGGACGAAGACGAATTTGATTAACGGTCTTGAATGACTGTTACTAACAATCAGGCAAGATCACAAATTTGTTCACAGGTCATCAATAGATTTCAAACGTTGGACTTAAGGCAATTCAAAACACGCCTTCCTACCGCAAGGAATTTTTTAAGAGGCAAATGTTATACCACCTTTTGACCAGGAAGTATAAGGCTAAACGGCTTCAGTGATCATGAAGGTAAGAATCCCAGGGTGAGAGTTATCAGGCTTGGAAATCGATGATATTTAGAACTAAGGACTATAGTTGGGTTGATTCTGATAGGGTCTCAATTAAGGTGCAATCAATATGAAGTGACAGGGAAGGCCATATTTTAAATTTCAAGTCAATTGGAGTTTTATGCTTGAATTATGAGCAAAGGAAGAATTAATATGGATCAATCAGGAATGGTTCATAAAACAACGTAAATTGACGAAGATCGATCAATATCTCAATATCTACAAAGCCAATACACATAAAAATTTCAAAGCATCACTATGTTGAAGAGTGGAGCCGATAAAAATGATCACATGACAAAACTCCCAATCTTGGAAAAAGAGGTCGATCATTATTGGAATGATTGTACAAATTAGCCATAACAATCCATAGTTTTACGAAAAACGCGAGATCTCACCAATAGCATGTCAGAATTGCACCAAATTTAAAGATAAAATATATTACATCATGGAGCACCCCCATTATTGATCGCAACTCAAAAGAATGAAATCTTGAAAAGTAAGCCGATCGTTATTGGAATGATCGTACAAATCATCATAATGATCCACGGTTTTACGGAAAATGCGATATCTCACAAGCAGTACGTCGGAATTGCATGAAATTTAGAGAGCAAGTATCTTACATCATGGAGCACCCCTATGAGCAATTGCAGGATGAAATCTTGGAAAATAGGTCGATCGTTATTGGAACAATCATACAAATTAGCGTAAAGATCCATAATTTTACGGAAAATGTGATATCTCACAAAAGATATGTTAGAATTGCACAAAATTTGGAAAGAAAGTTACTTACATCATGGAGCCTCCGCATGATCGATTATTGCTCAAAAAGATGAAATCTTGGAAAATAGGTTGATCATTATTGGAACGATTGTACAAATCAGCATAACGATCCATAGTTTTACGGAAAACACAATATCTCACAAATGGAACGTCGAAATTGCATGAAATTTGGAGAGCAAGCAGCTAGCATCATGGAAAACCCTCATGATTGATCGCAGCTCAAAAGGATGAAGCATGGAATCATCTTCTTTGATCAAATTTCTTGTCAAGATAGCGAAGATTAATCAATATCTTACAAACGGTAAGTCGAAATGGAGCGAAACTTTGGAAGCATGGACTAGTGGCATGGGGGACCCTTGAAAAAAGATTACACTCCCATTGGAGTTAGTATGGAATGATCGGCCAAGATTATTTTTGTGTTCAATCGATCCTAAATTTTGTGGGTCATTTCGTTTTGGCCTGGAGCTTCTTCTCCCAGTCCGATTAATGCACGTCTTCACCTATAAATACAGCGAACTTGGCTCATTACGAAGGACTTTTTTCAGCTGGCACTCCTTCCTCACTTCTTATCTCTTCTGTCACTAATTTTCTAAGGCAAAAACAACTATACTTGTAATCTTACAATATAAATAAAAGATTATTGGAGTCGATGTAGGTCGGAGTTTGCCGAACCACTATAAAACTCGTGCGTTCCTTTACTTTTTCTGCTACTTATTCTATGATCTACATGCTTATCTTTCTATTTCGATATTTTCTTGAAAATTGGTTCTTTCACATATATGTGAGTGTTTGTGACCAATTTTGGCACAAATATCTACTTTCTCCGAACTCTCACTAATCGTGTTTATCCCAAGAATGATTCTATCCATTGCATCACACCAACAAGATGGGGATTTACCCGGCCTCACATACAATGCCTCGAACGATGCCTTTTCAATACTTGAATAATAGCTGTTATTATATGCATACTCTACTAATAGCAAGTGATTCCCATAAAACCTCCAAAGTCCAAGATAAATATCCACAATAAATCTTAAAATACCTGATTAACCCTATTGATCTGCCCGCTCGTCTATAAGTGATAGATGGTATTTAAATTTAGTTTAGTGCCTAAGGCCTCATGAAGTCTTCTCCAAAACTCACAAGTGGTAAGCGAGACTAGAAGGAACTCCATGCAAAAGAACTATCCCTCACTTATAAGGTCATTAAAGTTGCATTTATCCTTGAACTCCAAAATTGGAATAAAAAGAGTGCTTTTGGTCAGTTGATCGATTATGACCCAAATACACTTATTCTCTCTTCTACTCCTAGATAGCCCATGGTGATGCTCTTCCATTTCCACTGCAGAATATCCAAAGGATGTAATTATCCACTAGGCTTCTTCTGCTTCGTCTTTAATCTCTAACAAGTCACACAATTGGAAACAAAATCCACTACATGCCTTTTCTTACTGGTACTTGGCCAATAGAACATTGTAACAACCCTAGATTTTGACTATATATTTAAATTTGAATTTATTTCATTTTGAAATTATTTTAATTTTTTTTTGTGTGATATCATTTCTAAACATTTTTAAAATGATAATATAATTTTTCCAAAATTTACTGTATTTATTTCCTATTTTTAAAGGCTGTTTTCTAATTTTCTGCCATTTTCTTCATTTTTAAATTTCTTTATTTTATTTTAAATTTATTTTATTTGTGAAAATTCATCTCTAAATATTTTTAAAATAATAATAGAATTTTTCTAAAAATTACTGTGTTGATTTCCTATTTTTAAGGGCTGTTTTCCCATTTTCTGCTATTTTCTACATTATAATTTTATATTTAAATTAAATTTTAAATATTTATTTGTGAATATATTTGTATTTTATGTTATTATTTATGTTTAAAAATACTTTACAAGCTTATATGAATTTTCTAAAAATTATTTCATTTAACTTCAAATTTTGCTAGTCTAGTTCACAGTTTTAACTATTTTCCTTAATTTTACTTTACATAATTGATAAATATTATATATATTTGTATATTGGTTGAAAATTTCGAAATATTATCTGATATTATTATTATTTCAGCTACATAAATTTATATAAATAATAAAAGGTAAATTGAAAGGGTTTGTGATCTTTTGTTTCCTATGGCTTTTGATTTTCCCACCTTTTCACATTTTAACGTTTCTTTTCACTCAAATGGCCATATCTCTTCATTCTTTCAGCTGCCACCCTCATTTCTCATTCACGTACTTTATTTTTTCTCTCATTTCCTCAAAAAATTTCGGCCATAGCTTTTGAAGAAAGTTTGGTAAACTTTATTTCCTTTTTCCATTTGTTTATGCTTGAATTCATGGTTTTTGCACTTGTTCTTCTTCATCATAGGTTCGGCCTTGCTCCTCCACCACCATAGCCGCCTCCACCATCACCACATCAGGTCACCATCTCCTCCATCCCACTGACCAAGCCATGTCGTGGTCATCTATGACTAGATCCACCAAAGTTTATGCAAACACTCCACTTGTTCAGCCTAGCCGAACCATTTATGCACATACCCTTCATTTTTCACCTAAACCACCTCCTTGGCCGCCGCCACCAGTCCCTCCACCACCTTTGGACGACACTCCAGACCCCACCTGACCTTCACCTTGTAGGGGCCGAGCCCAATGGTCCTTTGGTTGAGCCATGGTTGCACAAAAGCCACTTATTTGCCTTAAACCCTTTGTATTCACACCTTGTAACTTCCACCACTTCACCGCACCCTTAGCCGGCCTTTGCACCACCTTCTCCAGCTCATACCTGAACCAAAACCACTACCACACCATCTTCTAGCCTCCAGTAGGTCTGGCCATGCCATTTGTAGCCTTGCCCGATGCTTGAAATTGCACAAAAATCCACTTGTTTGCCTTGTACTTGTATTTACATACATAGCAACTTCCATACCTTCACTACCCTTGCTAGGCCGACCATATATGACCCATACCTGACCAAATACACCCCATGGCAGTACCTTATCACCCTATAGGCTGAGCATAGTTATGGTGGAAGCAAGTGCAAGTGTTTGATTAATTGTTGTTCCTTAATTTCTAGCATCGTTTATCGTATTTTTGGTCTGAAACCTTATAATTGTTATATTGTTTGTTTGATTTGTATTCAAGGGAATTAATCCTTGGCTCCTCCATTTCGTATCTGTATCGTGCTTTTGTGCTTGTTTAGATCCCGTTGTGCAATTCGTCGTTGTGTCATCAGCTCAAAACAGTGAGTAAATCTCACCAGACTAATATGTACTTATGTAGTGATAAACTGACATCACCTGAATCTGTAAATGCATATCATCCTGTTATAACTGCTATATTACATTCATATGAAGTTCACACCTATATTTACACTTTTTATACCATATGTTACTGTTATTTCATGCTATTCTGTTATTTTCATCAGTTTATCACACTGCAAGTTCCCTGTAGACTAGAATCACTATGGGTTGAAATGATACACACCCGAACGGAATTTAGAATAGGAGAAAATCGTTATGGGCTGAAATGATAGGCCTGAATGATTTTCAATTATTTTCTTTTACTTGGGATTACGGGTTTGAAATGATCAAACCCGATTTTCTTTGTAAATTACGGGTTGAAATGATATATTACCCGTATCACTTCATCTAGGCTAGAAAATGAAATACAGACCCGTTGTTAAAATATGTTTTTCTAAAATTTTTAATTATTTTAGAAATGTAAATATTATAATATTTTGATTTAAATTTGATTAAGAATGATTTTTCTAAAGCATTATTGATTTTCTGAAAATTTATAAGTGAAATAAATAAATGGTAAAGTTAGAAAATCTGAAATGTAAGTTATTTTGGAAACTAGAATTTGGTGATAAATGGAATTTAAATTAAATATGAAAATAGGATAAATTTATGATATTTTGAATTAAATGAATTTAAAATGATTTTATAATATATCAGTGATTTTAGAATAAAGTTAAAATGTGAAATGAATGAATATTTAGGTTGAAATTTGGAAATATAACTAAAATTGGAAATTTGTGAATTTGTCTTAAAAGTGAATTTTAAGTTAAGTAAATAAAAATGAAATTAAGTTATATTTGAAAATTTTAAACTTAAGTGTTAAATTAAATTAAATTTAAGGAATTTGAAATTTTATGTTGGAATTTAATAAGTGAATTATTATTAAATTTCGATTTTTGAATGGAGATTTAACTTTATAAAATCATGAATATAAGGGTATTTGAATGACTGTTTTAAAAGTGAAATTATATGATTTTATAAGCTAAAAATGATTTAAATAAAAATATAATTGTTTGTGAAATTATATTGAATACTTGAAGTTAATTAACTGCATTTCTGAAATGCTATTAATTCTAATGTAAATGATAATACAGCATTTGTAAATGCTGTAGTTGATAATAATGAACCAAATGGCTAAGTTTAATTAAAGGTTATTATAGCATTTTTGTAAATGCTATAATTATTGAATTTAACTAAGTTTTATTTAAAACTAATTTAACCCTATTACAACCTTTTTAAATGCTATCTTTTATTAAATTGAACTGTTTTGAATGTAACTTTCCGTAGCAATTTCTAAATGCTGCGAAAGTTGAATTTTCATCTTTTTTAATAAATTAAGTGGATAAATGAATTTTGAAAGACTAAAATTTTGTAAATTTAATAATTTAATTATTAAATATAATAACTTCATTTTATGATTTAAAATGAAGTAATTTGTTTCGAAATATAAACTATTTTGAAATGTATTTTGTAATGGTATTTAAATTAAATAAAAATGAATGTGGTTTGGAAGATATGATATTTTGAATGATATTGAATTTTGAAATTACATTTGATTTTGAAGTATAAAATACCATTTTGAAATTTTAACCACGGGATGTAATTAATTTATAGTTTAACTGATTCTTAAAGGATGGGTGATCCCAAGCATCCTTTAAGTTATTGTGCATTTCTACTACAGTTCACTTGAGTTGGTTTACATTATATAAGTATATATTGTCCTGACTCGAGTGTTTTGTGTTTTACTTTACGCTCGGGTCAGCCTGAGTATTCACAGCTTTGGATTCTCTTTCTGGAGCTGGTCTTTGCTGGAGTTTCTGCTTATCTACATTTATATCTACTTTCTGTTTCAGCTATTCTAGTCTATCTCATGTATTAGTGAACTTCTATGTATTTGGGATTTCTATTATGTTATGGTTTGAGACTCTGTCGTAGTTGCTTCATGAACTACTATGTATTTTATATTCCGCTGCGAGGTATTCTGTTTGTTCTATGTCTGTGATTGTATTTCATTTGCTCCAAATTTATTTACAACGCGGTATTTTGAGCAATTCAAGTCCGACATGTGCGGATGCGAATGGCTGAAAAATATCGGGTTGTTACAGTTGGTATCAGAGCTTAGGTTTTTAGGCAAACCTTAGCCTGCGGAGCAAAAACTCATTAGAGATAGGGTAGAAATACCCTAGAATGAGTGAAATCAATCTCAGGATCCTTTCTTTGTGAGAGAACGTATTTTCGAAGTATAAAATGATTTTTAAAAGATTTTTTTAAAGATTTTTCAAAGATTATTTTGGTATAAAAATGTTCTTATTTCGAAATCATGATTTTCTAAACTTCATCTCTTCGTTATCCAACTTGTTTGAAATCTTTTGGTTAAGATTCTTATCGACTAGGATTCCTTGAACTTTGGAACACTCCCACTTGTTCTGGAACCCAGTCTTGTTTTCCCTATTTTTCCTTTTAATTTTGGAGCATTCGTAACTCTACTTTGGAATGACCTCTCTAAAGAGCGATGATTCCGTTAATCTTTGAATGATTTGTAAAGGGGTGAACTCCTTTACAATTGGCATTGATTCACTGAAGATTTTTGTATCCTCGGATGTCGATGCTATCTATCTCCTGCTCTACCCGGATTCTATCTCTGGCGATCGAAGGTCGATTTTCCTTAGATTTCCGTATTGATTATATTCCTAAAGTCTCGGGTGACCGGTTAACTTCGCCCGCGATTTATATAGGCTTATCTATCCTCTATTTGGTAATTAAATTATCTCATCTTCGTTTGAGTTTATCTTCGAACTAGAATTCTATTTGATTAGAGTTCCTCTAATTTTGAATCTTTGTTTGTTCGAAATCCTTCCATGAATCATCCTTTGGAAATTTGTGTTTGGTTGTATTTTGATATTGTGCATACATCGAAATTATTAAGGATGGCCATTTTTCTATATATAAAAGTGAAATGTTTTCGATAAGGATTATATACCTTTTAAAATGAAAATTTGAAGCTTTGAAAGGATTTGAAAATTTGAAATTTATAAGAACTTGATTTATACAAAAATGATTTATAACTGAAGGCTTTTGAATTTGAATTTCGAGGAAACGAATTCCGGTATTTTGAAATCGGTTTTAAGATTTTGGAAAATATATATAGTAATATGATTTAAAGATATATATATATATATATTTCAAATAAGAAATGTTTCAAATGTATTCGAATGAATTTCAATGATTTCGAAGGAATTTCAAAGAAGTTTTTCAAAGTTAATTGAAGTCCAGAACTCACTTATGTCGCTGGAAAATAATTTCGGTGATGAATGCATGCATCATCGACATTGATTTTCGAGTTTCTGAGTGGGGGAGAGGCCACTGTAGTAGCTTTGCTATGCGAGTAATTTTGTGAAACCAATTTTGATTTTTCATTTTGAAGTATGGTTTGATATTCGAAAGATATACACACACACACACACACACACATTTGAAATGATTTAAAGTAAGCCGGTGTTCAGTTCTCGAGTTTCAGATTTTGAAACCTAACTTTTGAAATTGATTTACTGATTTAGTGTTGATTTTCAACTCTTGGATTGAAAATATGACTTCTTCGACTATTTTAAGATTCGAGCACTTCCAAATCAAGGTTAATTTTTTCAAAGCTAATTTTTTTTGAAAGGTATAAGGTATTTGATAAAGAATATAAGTTTAGTTTGTATGTTTCAAGTATGAAACAATATGGTTTTTTATAAGTTGAAACTGTTTTGTTAAGTAAATAAATAAGACTATTTTGAATTATACTAATATGAAATTTAGTTTTGAAATGTTTTGGATAAAAATTAGTCTTCAAATGTTTGAGAAAATTTTGGTTTTAAATGTTTTAACTTAGTAACATCTTTATAAAACTATTTATTTAACAAGTTGGAATAGATACATAAGTTGTACGTATGTTGTTTTATTCGCATAATTAATTTGATCAAAGTTTGAGTACACAAGTTCAAGGTGAATTACACAATTTCGTGTTAGGATTTTTCATTTGATTCTTGATGGCGAATATTTGATATGGATTTTGGGCTTGATTCTATAATTCTCTATCATAGTATATAGCTATGCAAGAAGACTGATGGCTTCTAGTCGAGAAACCATATCGAAGTCCGCATTAGGGAAGTCGAATGGACAATACTAGTTCGAAAGCGAACTTGTGTGATCAAGCGAGCGATCGAATGTAATGTTGCGAAATAATGACATATGTAAGTAATAATGAAGTAAAATTTGGGATATATGAAATTATGAAATTTAGTTTTGAAATATGGTATATTTAAGCCTTGAAACATATTTAAGATTTAATAGTTTATTTTGTGGATCAAATCTTTATTTGAAATTTTACAATATTTGAAATGGTTTTGTTGGAAAACTAAATTGAATTGAAACTGATGGTTTGAATTTAAGTAAAATTGGAAATTTTAGATTTTGGTTTAATTGAGAAAAAAATTTGAAATGTAAAGAATTAAGGGAATGTTTCATGATTCCAAATGTATGATTTCAAAATGTTATGATTTTCAAAGTGAAATGATTTCAAGTATTTTGGTTTCGAAAGATTCATAACTTTGAAAGTATTATGACTTTTGAAGTGAATACATGTTTGAAATGGAAATGAATTTATTTGACCTAAATTTTGTTGATTTGGAAATTTGGATTATTTTCTAAACCTATTGTTTTAAGAAATTTTGAAACTGAATATGTATAACTTGAAAGAAATGATTTGGTGAAATCATATATAATTTGTAAACTGAAATACTATGGAAATGAATTAAAATTGAGAACCTATTTTATTTAATACTTGATTTGGGAGCTATCGAACTTATATAAAAATGATTTGTATAAGTAAACCATTGATTTGAGAACTGTTAATTTGAAAGGGTACTCAATTTTGAAAAATGAAATCTTATATAATCGAAATTTATATAAGTGTGATTTGATGTACTATTATTTTGGAAAGTATTTGATTTGAAATGAAATCTTATATATATGGACTTTATATAAGTATGATATTTGAAAGTGATTTTGAAAGGTACTATATGATACATATTTTCGAAGTAAAGATATGGAAAGTGCCTTCTGCTTGATATCCGCTTTGTGGCCACACTGTGGATTCATTCTATCGATATTATTCTCTCTCTTTGATTTGGGTTTTTCGGATATGATACTCGAGTGTCCATCGAATTCGACGGCGATCCCCATGGTCTTATGATCGCGACTACATAGCGCAACTGCCTGGCTGAGTCTTGCCTAGGGGTACGGATTGTTTTCTGGGGGATCCAGGCGTAACCATTGTGTATCCTGCAATCTGTGTAGGTCGCGAAGAGTAGCGCAAGTGCCTGGCTGAGTCTTGCCTAGGGGTACGGATTGTTTCCTGGGGGATCCAGGCGTAACCATTGTGTATCCTGCATTCTACTCGTCATCATGGCGTAACTCGCAGGGCTGAGAAAGCTTACGGATACGGATTGTTTCCAGGGGGATCCAGGCGTAACCATTGTGTATCTGCGATCCATGGTTAGACAACTGTTTCGGTTTGGTTGATTTGTTTGGATTGTACTTTCCATATCTATTTTTTTTAAAAAGAGTTTTCTAGTATTTTCATTGGGTGTTGAAACAAGTCTACTAAGTACCTGGAGAAGTCTAGCTTTGCGCCTGATCAACGCATAGCCAGAATCTACAGGAACGAGGATAAACTTGTTAAGACATCGAGTTATAAAAGTATTTTGATAAAGTACTATATAAATAATATTTTGATCAGTTATTTTCCCTTCTAAAAATTTAAAATGTTTTAAATATTGTTTACTTTGAACCATCAGATTTGAATCAAATGACTATTCATCATAAAAAAAATATTGAAATGTATAATGGTTCAAATAATGGTTCATCCTTGTCTTTCAACCTGCTTTACCTCCTAGCTATCTTTTTTTCCCTACCTTCTTTCGGGGATGCATTCCAACCTATTGCTCTTTCTTGTTGTTTCTCCGCTTCCTTCCTTTTCGAGGACGAAAAGATTTGAGTGGGGGAGAGTGTAACAACCCTAGATTTTGACTATATATTTAAATTTGACTTTATTTCATTTTGAAATTATTTTATTTTTTTTTATTTGTGTGATATCATTTCTAAACATTTTTAAAATGATAATATAACTGTATTTATTTCCTATTTTTAAAGGCTGTTTTCTAATTTTCTGCCATTTTCTTCATTTTTAAATTTCTTTATTTTATTTTAAATTTGTTTTATTTGTGAAAATTCATCTCTAAATATTTTTAAAATAATAATAGAATTTTTCTAAAAATTACTGTGTTGATTTCCTATTTTTAAGGGCTGTTTTCCCATTTTCTGCTATTTTCTACATTATAATTTTATATTTAAATTAAATTTTAAATATTTATTTTGTGAATATATTTGTATTTTATGTTATTATTTATGTTTAAAAATACTTTACAAGCTTATATGAATTTTCTAAAAATTATTTCATTTAACTTCAAATTTTGCTAGTCTAGTTCACTGTTTTAACTATTTTCCTTAATTTTACTTTACATAATTGATAAATATTATATATATTTGTATATTGGTTGAAAATTTCGAAATATTATCTGATATTATTATTATTTCAGCTACATAAATTTATATAAATAATAAAAGGTAAATTGAAAGGGTTTGTGACCTTTTGTTTCCTATGGCTTTTGATTTTCCCACCTTTTCACATTTTAACGTTTCTTTTCACTCAAATGGCCATATCTCTTCATTCTTTCAGCTGTCATCCTCATTTCTCATTCACGTACTTCATTTTTTCTCTCATTTCCTCAAAAAAATTCGGCCATAGCTTTTGAAGAAAGTTTGGTAAACTTTATTTCCTTTTTCCATTTGTTTATGCTTGAATTCATGGTTTTTGCACTTGTTCTTCTTCATCATAGGTTCGGCCTTGCTCCTCCACCACCATAGCCGCCTCCACCATCACCACATCAGGTCACCATCTCCTCCATCCCACTGACCAAGCCATGCCATGGTCATCTATGACTAGATCCACCAAAGTTTATGCAAACACTCCACTTGTTCAGCCTAGCCGAACCATTTATGCACATACCCTTCATTTTTCACCTAAACCACCTCCTTGGCCGCCGCCACCAGTCCCTCCACCACCTTTGGCCGACACTCCAGACCCCACCTGACCTTTGCCTTGTAGGGGCCGAGCCCAATGGTCCTTTGGTTGAGCCATGGTTGCACAAAAGCCACTTATTTGCCTTAAACCCTTTGTATTCACACCTTGTAACTTCCACCACTTCACCACACCCTAGCCGGCCTTTGCACCACCTTCTCCAGCTCATACCTGAACCAAAACCACTACCACACCATCTCCTAGCCTCCGGCAGGTCTGCCCATGCCATTTGTAGCCTTTCCCGATGCTTGAAATTGCACAAAAATCCACTTGTTTGCCTTGTACTTGTATTTTCATACATAGCAACTTCCATACCTTCACTACCCTTGCTAGGCCGACCATATATGACCCATACCTGACCAATACACCCCATGGCAGTACCTTATCACCCTATAGGCTGAGCATAGTGATGGTGGAAGCAAGTGCAAGTGTTTGATTAATTGTTGTTCCTTAATTTCTAGCATCGTTTATCGTATTTTTGGTCTGAAACCTTATAATTGTTATATTGTTTGTTTGATTTGCATTCAAGGGAATTAATCCTTGGCTCCTCCATTTTGTATCTGTATCGTGCTTTTGTGCTTATGTAGATCCCGTTGTGCAATTCGTCGTTGTGTCATCAGCTCAAAACAGTGAGTAAATCTCACCAGACTAATATGTACTTATGTAGTGATAAACTGACATCACCTGAATCTGTAAATGCATATCATCCTGTTATAACTGCTATATTACATTCATATGAAGTTCACACCTATATTTACACTTGTTATACCATATGTTACTGTTATTTCAAGCTATTCTGTTATTTTCATCAGTTTATCACATTGCAAGTTCCCTGTAGACAAGAATCACTATGGGTTGAAATGATACATACCCGAACGGAATTTAGAATAGGAGAAAATCGTTATGGGCTGAAATGATAGGCCTGAATGATTTTCAATTATTTTCTTTTACTTGGGATTGCGGGTTTGAAATGATCAAACCCGGTTTTCTTTGTAAATTACGGGTTGAAATGATATATTACCCGTATCACTTCATCTAGGCTAGAAAATGAAATACAGACCCGTTGTTAAAATATGTTTTTCTAAAATTTTTAATTATTTTAGAAATGTAAATATTATAATATTTTGATTTAAATTTGATTAAAAATGATTTTTGTGAAGCATTATTGATTTTCTGAAAATTTATAAGTGAAATAAATAAATGGTAAAGTTAGAAAATCTGAAATGTAAGTTATTTTGGAAACTAGAATTTGGTGATAAATGGAATTTAAATTAAATATGAAAATAGGATAAATTTATGATATTTTGAATTAAATGAATTTAAAATGATTTTATAATATATCACTGATTTTTGAATAAAGTTAAAATGTGAAATGAATGAATATTTAGGTTGAAATTTGGAAATATAACTAAAATTGGAAATTTGTGAATTTGTCTTAAAAGTGAATTTTAAGTTAAGTAAATAAAAATGAAATTAAGCTATATTTGAAAATTTTAAACTTAAGTGTTAAATTAAATTAAATTTAATGAATTTGAAATTTTATGTTGGAATTTAATAAGTGAATTATTATTAAATTTCGATTTTTGAATGGAGATTTAACTTTATAAAATCATGAATATAAGGGTATTTGAATGACTGTTTTAAAAGTGAAATTATATGATTTTATAAGCTAAAAATGATTTAAATAAAAATATAATTGTTTGTGAAATTATATTGAATACTTGAAGTTAATTAACTGCATTTCTGAAATGCTATTAATTCTAATGTAAATGATAATACAGCATTTGTAAATGCTGTAGTTGATAATAATGAACCAAATGGCTAAGTTTAATTAAAGGTTATTATAGCATTTTTGTAAATGCTATAATTATTGAATTTAACTAAGTTTTATTTAAAACTAATTTAACCCTATTATAACCTTTTTAAATGCTATCTTTTATTAAATTGAACTGTTTTGAATGTAACTTTCCGTAGCAATTTCTAAATGCTGCGAAAGTTGAATTTTCATCTGTTTTAATAAATTAAGTGGATAAATGAATTTTGAAAGACTAAAATTTTGTAAATTTAATAATTTAATTATTAAATATAATAACTTCATTTTATTATTTAAAATGAAGTAATTTGTTTCGAAATATAAACTATTTTGAAATGTGTTTTGTAATGGTATTTAAATTAAATAAAAATGAATGTGGTTTGGAAGATATGATATTTTGAATGATATTGAATTTTGAAATTACATTTGATTTTGAAGTATAAAATACCATTTTGAAATTTTAACCACGGGATGTAATTAATTTATAGTTTAACTGATTCTTAAAGGATGGGTGATCCCAAACATCCTTTAAGTTATTGTGCATTTCTACTACAGTTCACTTGAGTTGGTTTACATTATATAAGTATATATTGTCCTGACTCGAGTGTTTTGTGTTTTACTTTACGCTCGGGTCAGCCTGAGTATTCACAGCTTTGGATTCTCTTTCTGGAGCTGGTCTTTGCTGGAGTTTCTGCTTATCTACATTTATATCTACTTTCTGTTTCAGCTATTCTAGTCTATCTCATGTATTAGTGAACTTCTATGTATTTGGGATTTCTATTATGTTGTTTTCAGACTGTATTATGTATTTGGTTTGAGACTCTGCCGTAGTAGCTTCATGAACTACTATGTATTTTATATTCCGCTGCGAGGTATTCTGTTTGTTCTATGTCTGTGATTGTATTTCATTTGCTCCAAATTTATTTACAACGCGGTATTTTGAGCAATTCAAGTCCGACATGTGCGGATTCGAATGGCTGAAAAATATCGGGTTGTTACAAACACTCTCTTCATATCATAGTACATTTTGTTACCATTAGGATGAATAGTCATCCTATAATGATGGGAGTCTTCTATTACCATGTCTACCAACTCCTTAATAGGAGGAACACACACAACCTACCATCTCTTTGCAGTCATCATCTCGAATCAATGGAACAATGGTCCAAATGACTGGAATGTTCCCTCTGCTTAGCTTCTCAAATATACTTAGTAACTCTATGTCTTGCTTCCAGCTCACCCTAATATAGTCCATAAGTGAAGGTTGAACATTCAAAGCTACCAATAGGCTCGGTGTAAGATCCATTGAAGGTCTACAATCAAATGTAGAAATGAACTTTGAGTGCTTCCATTAAAAAACATAAAGCTTAATAGTGCATTCTTTCTGCTCAAGGCATCAGCCACAACATTGCTCTTGCCTGAAGTATTGAGATACTAAAATCATACGGTGCCAAGAACTTCATCCACCTCTGTTACCTTAAATTTGGATCATTTAGCGAGAACAGAAAATAAGGAGATCTATGATCTGTGAACAAATCAAATTGATCTCCTAAAAGATAACGCCTCCATGATTTGAGGGAAAAAATAATAGCGACCAACTCAAGATCACGGAATGGATAGTTTCTCTCATGTACTTTCAACTATTGACTAGCATAAAAGACAACTCTACTATCCTACATCAACACAATGCATAGTCAGGTACCGCAAGCATCGGTATATATTGCAGATGCTTTTAAACCATTTAGGAGTACTAAAATTGGTGCCCTAGTCAACTACTCCTTTAGCCTGATAAAATCATGTTCACACTCCAAGTTCCACGAGAAAACAATATAGAAATTTTTGTGAAGTCCTTAATGAACTTCCTATAATAGCCAACCATTCCAAGAAAATTCTAAGCTCCATAGCACTTTTCAGCACATGCCAATCCTATACTACAATAATTTTACTAGGATCAACTAATAGTCTATGCTTAGAAACAACATTTCCTAGAGAGCGAACCTCTTTGCATTAAAAGTGACATCTGGAAGATTTTACATTTAAATTGTGCTTACGAAGAGTATCAAGCATTTCTCCTAAATGTAACTTGTGCTCTCCATCGCTTTTTGGACATATAAGTGTATCCTCAATGAATACCACTGTGAACCTATTTAGCAAATGTTGGCACCAAAAGTGGGAAAAACACTCAGTTGATCAATAAGCTGTAAATATGGAAATAAATGTAGTAAAATGAGATAGAACACATAACTTATTATAGTTCGACCAAAATTACTAACCTATGTCCATTATCAACTTGCTACAAATTCTTGCTTTCTTTTACAATAGTGTTTTTACAACTTATTTACTTATAACTCTCGTAAGAATCCAACATAGTATCGAGGTAAAAACTATTAATTCAAAAAGAAAGAAAAGAATTCCATTTATGTGCATTCCTCCTCCTATTTATAAATAAAGATCATCGAGAAATGCTCCAATATTTTCTACCCATGTTCTCTACGTCTGATATGATGCTCCAGGTGAAGATTATAGCCAGATCATCAACTAATTGTCAAGTTAGTACTGAGTTGAGCTTCACAACTCGGGGCCAAATTATAGAATCTCCCGACTTATCATGCTTTCTTTTATCCTCGGCCTTTGGTTAAGTGCTTGTTGCCTCATCATCAAACTACACGACTTAGTCCCAATTTAAGGGCTTCAAGTCAGTGCCAAGTTAAGAACTTGGGTTTCATATTTATTGCTTGCTTTCTGTCATTGGATTTGTTTGAAGAATGGTTAAGTACCTTCTAATGGCAAGATAGGATCAATACACATTCTTTGGACTTCACCTGAGGTTTGATTTCCAAACTTTCACTTATGTATTCTTGGTTTTATTTTACGACCATTCAATAGTTCTGACTCATCGAAATATGGCTTGGTTCAAAAGAAAGATAACACTTCCCCCTCAAAGTATGCCTTTATTAATAAGCATGCTTCGGATCAGGAAAAATTGTCGATTTCAAACTCTTGTTCAGAATTGTTCCCACATCCTCTGAATAGTTTTCATAAAGCGATGTGTCCTTTCCAGATTAATGTGATTCTTCAAACAGTTCCATATTCATTCCTTTAGATAATATAAGATTTGAAGTATCCTACTTTGGTACATCACTTAGCTATGGAAATTGTGGAAGTTTTTCGTTTATTCGGCCAGGTAGGACTTTGCTTTTATTCTTTGGAATATCTTTTATTTTCATCTCCATTGCCAACCTTTCCTTTTATTTTCCTTTCGTTCCCTTTTTCTTTCTCTTATATTTTTACAACTTGGTATCAAATTTTATTGGCATAATTTTATTTAAGCAACTTTTGTTTCTTCTTCTTTTCACTTTTTACTTAGATATGTCCACTTGAAAATCAGATTTCGAGCTCCACTTCAAACTTTAATCCTAGCTTCAATTTAACACCACAACCTACTCACCACCCTGTCGCCATTCGTCTTTGCCATTGTGAACATCAAAAACCGTCGTTCCCCGACAACAACGCCGAAAATTGGTTAATAACAACGAGTTTTATATTGATTAGAAAACCGTCGTTAAAAATATTATCGTTAAAAAAACCGCAAGAGCATAGCGTACATTATAGTACGTATGCGAGTACGTGTTGATCTGCAAGGAATGGATTAAATTTCAATTATACCCAATCAAATTAGCCTAAAATTTTGAAGTGTCAAGAGGAGTTTCAGGTAAATCATTTGATAAACAACTTGATTATCGATTTGTTTACCGAAACATAAAGTCCTGGAAGCATTCGTGTGGGTTACATTGCTGCCTTGAACAATATGGGCTTGATTCAAATTCATGTTTTGATTTCTAGGATTCATAACTAGCTGACTTAGGAATGTGCTTCGTTCACATTCACTTATAGACGTTGCTAATTGACTGATTAGCATTTTAAGTTTAGCAATTGATTGACTTGTATTCTGCCTGTACGAGGTTAACCAATTTTGCAAATTATTATTTGATTGGAGGTTTTGAGTGGTTGCTTTAACCAAATTCTCAAGGCTTTTTCAAGTGAAGTCAATCATTTATCGTCCCGAGGAGCAAAAGATTGTTGCGGTTGATTTTGAGACGGACCCACAAAATTTTGTTGAAAATAATTGGGTTGAAAGGGAGGATTTGAAGCATTAGTTGAAAATGCTTGAAAATTGGGACGGACCAAATTCATGTTTGAATTATTTTAGTTCCATGCATAATTAGGATTATTTCTCTAACCATGATTGTACGTTGGAGAAAAAGGGCCATTCTTAACCTCATTGAAAGCATTTAGTTGTTCAATCAAGTTAGGGCACAGATCGACTATGTGATTCGGATCTTTGCATTTATAACACATTGGTTGTGAAGTTTGATTCATTTGGTTGGATGAGAAAACATTGTCAATCATTGCATCGATTTTAGCTTAGAAAGCCAAAGAGATCCTATTAAGTGTACGCTCGATAATGAATAAATGGATTTTTCGATAGAACTTTCCCTTTGGGATGACTTTACGACAAAGTTTTCGAGGAATTGCCAAGCATCATCGTGATGTTGAGCAAAAAAATGCCTTAACACATCAATTTAAGCATGGTTCATGAACTATTTTCAAGTCAATCGTATAAGATTTGGCAAAGAATCTGTTTTTCAAAATTATGGTATGGACATTTTATCAAAAGCACTTTAAATTTTCAAAATATTTTGTGAAAATCGCCCCTGAATTGATGAAAATTGACAATTTTGTTTCGAATTTTAGTTTTTTTTTCAAAGGGTAGAACATTTTTAAGAAAATTTAACAAATCTTCCCATGTTTTAACTGAATTCAATGGTAAGCTATACAACCATTTTCAGTGTATTTAGTAAGTGCAAATGGAATTAACCAAAGTTTGATTCCATCATCACAAAGTTGTTGAAGTTTAATGGTCGCTCATACTTATTTGAAATTCGTTAAGAAGATGTATGGCTCATCATTGCGACGACCCAGAATTTTTAGATGTTTGAAATCGGAATATTTAATTGATTTTAAATGTTTAAAAGTTAGTTTCTAAGTTGAATTTAAAATATCACTATTTATTTGATAATTAAGTTATTAAAATTAAATAATTTAAAGTTGGATAAAATGTTGAATCTTCAGTTTTAAGCTTGTTAAAAATAATTTGAAGGCTTGTAAATTTTATATTGATAGTTCTGAAGATAATAAAAGCTTTTAAATTGAAATTGGAAGTGATTCGTTCGGTTTTAAAAATATATTGTTTAAATTGACATTTAAAAATGGCCTTCCGAGGCACAGTCTCTGAATTCGATGAAACTAGTTCCATTGGATTCGTAATATTATATTTTTATTGGATTTCAATTTTCGCAATGTTTGGAGTTACCATTTGAGCGTACGATATATAAACATGCTGAATTTAAATCGAAAATTCAATTTTATAACTGGTACAATATGCTATCTTCTACATACGATCGAGTTAGGGCTCGAAACCTTTTCCATTACACTCGAAATAGGGGTATAATATTATGAACGCCTAGTGGCATGCCTCGATAAGAGGTTAAGATTTTAAGTTACTAATTCAAGTCGATCTAAAATTTAAATTTAAAATTTGAATATGATATTTTGACTAGTCTGAATTTCACATTAGGGTCAAAGTCATAGCCGCCTTCCTGCAAGTCGAAGGGAATACATTTCCTTAGCTTCTCTCATACACTTCTTCGTTTGATAAAATAATTAAAAAAAATAGTAGATATTTTCTTCGTTCAGAAAAACGAACCCGAAACCTCTCTCCCTTCGTTCAAAACAAAATAATGCCCGAGCTTTTTCTCATAAATTCATTCAAAAATCGAAATCATATTCTTTTCCCCCTTCCAATTTCACGAAATCAAAAAATCCATTTCCCCTTTTCCCTTCTTCATACGAATTCATTCGTATACAAAAAAAATGAATTTCGATCGCGATTGCTCGCGTGGGTCGCAAGCCAGTGAGGCCCACGTCTTCGTTCGAAGGAGAGTCGCAGTGGCGATGAGGAGGTGATGGCGCAAGAGGCTAGGGTTTACGAGGCTTCAGGAAGGCATGCTCGCGCACGCGAAAAAAAAGGGTGTCTAAGGCGAGGCATTTTGGGAGATAGCGATGGCGACTTCCTCATTAACTTCCTTGCTGATTCGATCTACGGTTGTTATCGTGCGCGCGTGGATTTGCAGGGGTCGATGACTTCATATTCGCATTGGGGTAGAGGCGGTTTCGAAGGCATGGGTTGGTGCTCTCTGCTCGCGGTGGGGTTTCATGCTTGAGGCCTGGTTCGCATCTTCCAGTAAGGTATAGGATTTATAATTTGGACAGATCTATTATAGTTCATAGATATAGCATTTCATCCTTTGTTTAAATTAAAAAGGAGATGAAATTTATGTTTTCCTTGTTTTTAATTTTTAACATATGTAAGCAGAAATAGAAAACAGACTAAGGGTTTTGAAAATATATGTGTAAACTTATAATTAGCTTATAAACTGTTAGGAAGTAAAATTGTTTTTATTCGAGTAGTTAACTATTTCAAACACCTAAATTTAATGTTACTTAACTTTATAAACTCGGACATAAATTTAATGATTTATTATTCCAATTAATAGTAAAGTACTTTCAAAGTTTTAGTTAGGCTATGAACCTAAATTTTAAATGAAGGGATTTTTTTTATGGTAGTTTAAACTCTTGGCTAATGTTAGTAAATCCAAAAATCTTATTATAAGGTTTTGAAAGGGGGATTATCAATTGAATAAAAAATTTAGTTAATTAAATAATTAATGATAAGTGATTATTCAATTAGTTCAAAATTTAATTGAATTATAAAATTAAGGGTTGATTTATATTTCGAATATTAATAGATCATATAAATTATTATTCAAGGTCAACATCTGAAAAGAAGCAAGCCGGATGGAAATGGATTGCCAAACAAAAATCAAAGGTGAGTTAATCTCACTCATCTGGTTTTTAATGTTAATTTAAATAGTTAAATTTGAATATTTGGTTGAATGATTGGATTGATTAGATGTGCTATATTATATATAGTAGTATATAATATATCTTAGAATGATTGATTTCCCGCATTATATAGCGGATGAGACCCTTTGCGCCGCATAATAGTGGATGATATTATATAAAAAACTCATATACCGTGATATTCCACCTCGAAGTGGAATTGATATTTTATATTGTGCTAACATATGTGGATGCAAGGAAACATGTTGGAGGGATCCAACTGGATTCCTCAAAATTATTTATATTGTTTAATATTCTTTGTTATGAATATTCGATATTCTGTGATGAATATTATTGATAATTGGAATATTAAATGCTATGGTTTAATTGAATATATTTCGGTACACTGAGTTATCAAAATATATAGAATTGGATTTTTTAAAATAAAGGAAGAGAATTTGTAAGTGAAATAATTATAGAGAATTTAAATAAATTAAGAATGAACTGGATAAGGATAATAGTGGTTTTAAAATTCTAATAATAAATTTCGTATATGAAAAGGGGATTTTGAATGAACAAGAAGATAATGAATTTTAAACTTCAGTATTATTATTTAAAAGAATAAAGCATTTATTTTGAATTTAAGATTTAAATTATTAAACTGATAAAGCATTTATTTTGAGTTTAAGATTTAAATTATTGAAAGAATAAAGAAAAATTTGGAAAATCTAAAATTGGTATGTTTCAGTTAAAAGATTTAAAACCAAAATGAAAGGAAAAAAAGCAAATGAATAAATAAAGTCTATGACTAATGGATTTTGAAATAAATTGAGTAAGTAAAGAAATTTATTTCAAAATGGATTAGATTGGAAATCAATTTGAAAATTAATTTAAGTGGTTGAAGTTGGAACTTTAAAGGAATGTGAAATTTTGTTTAAAAATAAATAGTTATTTATTTTTAAAGGATATGAAGAGAAGCGTCTTTCTTTGGATAGCCATGTACGTTTTCAGAGCAAAATTTTAAAATATGAGTTAAAAGGTTTAATGTTGTTTTAAATAGCATGTTTTAGAAAATTTATTATTTCTAAATGTTTAAACTCTGAAGTAAGTATTCTTCAAATCTATTATAGTAGTAATTATTTGAAGGTGACTTGATATTTTGTTTAAAAAGAGAAAATCTAGTTTCATATTTTATAAAGTAGCCTCATTTTTAAATATTTCTATAGTATATATTTTTAATAAAGTATTTAAGTAATTTTTAATTTAAATGTTTTAAAGGATAATTTATAATAAAGTGTTTTAAATTAATTTAAAAATCTAAGTTTTGTGCTTGGTTGTTTTTAGTGGAAATAAATATTTGGAGATTTAATTCATGAGAAAGGTGTGTCGAAAACTGTTTTCAAAGGGTTGAAAATAGAAATATATCTTGTGAAGATATTTTGAGGTTAACAAATAATTTTGGAGATTATTTATTGTTTGATGGATGTTGTGAATGTTAATTGATAGTTAAATAACCGACTATCAACATTGGCAAAAACGCTGATCATTTCGAAGAGATCGGGATCGAGATTTATTTCTCGAAAACCACTTCGATCCGGTTTGTATGTTTCCATGGAAAAATGAGTTCAGAGTCGAAGATGGAGCAGTGAAGTGCAAGGGCTAGTCGCTACTAATCCTAAGGATGTTTCCAAAATAGATGTAGTAGGAATAGTGCCTTCGGTTCCGTTCGAACCTGGGACGGACTTGTATGGATGAATGCTTTCAGAACATCGCCAAGTGGACGATGGGCATTCTATGTGAAACAATCTAAAAGGTAACGCTTAGCCTCAAGCCTCATCAACCGGGAATGACTGAAAATCAAGGGTTATGTAGCAAGGCTGGTGGGAAGCACCCATTTCGGGTGAGGTCATCCCAGTCAAGATGTCCCTTTTATTTCAGTTTAGTGGTGCGGTTGCTGATCACTACCGTGGGGTGATCTTACTCGAGATTATCCAGGAAGGGGTAGTCCCGGTCTTGTGTTGTAGGGGATTGGGAGTAATCCTCGGTACGGTGATCTAGGCCACGTACTATGATAGGTGGAACCCCAGTCCCTAATCATTAGTTGGAAATCCATTCTCCCTACGCGCCTTTTACAAGTTTTGTTTGTATTACCCACGACTGTGGCTAGTAGCTGGAATTTAATGAATGTAAAATTTTCGGCTATTTTAATAAGTATTTGTATGTAGACCCTATAATAATATCAGAGAATTTTAATAAAAAGAGTTTTAGCTGTCGTAAGGTAAAAACCCAACATGTTTATTTGTGGGGTGGTCTTACGAGATGCTTTTGTTTACAAAGGATTTTGAAACTTTAATAATCAATTTGAGTGTGATTTCTCACGTTGGTATTCCAGACTGACTCGGGTGTTATTTAACTGTAATGCTCGGGTCAGACCAAGTATTATAGAACACATGATATGATGCTGTGGAGCTCAGGAGACGAGCTGGATGGCGATACATACTTTCGTATTTGATTATTATTCCGTTGTGTATCCAGTTGTATGTTATTGATGTTGAACTCTGATGATGTATGTATAAACAGGTATAGTTTTCTTCTGTGTAAAGATCATTGATTATCTATTATATTTTATTCCGCTGCGATGGTTAGATTCTGATGTTGTTTTCTATTTTCTTCTTCTTCTACCTCTTCTTTAACCTAAATGGTTCGTATTTCCGTTCATCTTGAGTTGATTGATGTAGAATAATGTTGACTCAAGGGGTACGGATTTGCGGGTTGTTACAGTTGGTATCAGAGCTTAGGTTGATGATAACCTTGGCTCTGGTGGAAATTACTCAAATAGAGTCAATAGTACTCTAGGATGAGTTTGAGCGTATTAATAGATATGAGCGCGTATTTGTTAGTGAATATAAATTGTTTTAATATTGTGTTGACTTATTGGTTGAGTGGAATATGAATTCTGATCGGGTAAGTTGGCTGCTACCCGAGAAGAGTTTATAAACACCTGACAAGATAAATTGACACAGTATTGTTTTAAATGTGGGTGAATGTAATAATTTTACCCAAAATATATTTTGATATAAAAGAAAAGTTTTTGTAACTATTTTAGCTAATATTTGGTTGCTTGGATGTTAGGAATGATAATATTAAATTATTATCATTATTGTATAAAAATTTAACTAGAAATTGAAAATATAACCAAAGGTTAAGGAAATAAAATCATTTATAAAATGAAATTTATAAATATGATTTATAAATTGAAATATGATCAAATAGGAATTTGTATGAGCATAAACTATGCAAATGAATTATAGTTAAAATTGATTTAAGCCAGAATTTGGAAATTTAAAACCCCGGAGATTTTGGAAGTGATTTTGGAAGTGTTTTGAAGATAAATAATAGCATTATTATTTTGAAGGTATTTCTAAAAGGAAATTGTTTCAAATAACTTTTGGAAAGGGAAATAGCATTGAGCTCACTTCAGTCGCTGGAAAATAACTTCGGTGATGATTGCAGCATCATCGATGTTCATTTTCGAGTTTCTAAGTGACGGATTACTGCCAAATTGATTTGTTCAGAAGAACTGGTTTTGAAAGTTCAAAGGAAATTTTTTGGGAATAAAAACCAGGATTGGTTTAAATTTTTGAGAGGTATGATTTTGAGATGTTGGAGATTTCAAAATGATTTGAAACCAAAAGCCGACTGTTTAAAAATCCTGATGAGATAGGTTGTAAGCTTATAAATTGAGATAATTTTTAAATCAGGAAGGAAATATGAGCTTTGAATGTTGGAATTTAAATTTAAAGTGGAACGTTAAAAATGAAATTAACTTGGATTGATGAAGAAAATTGAATCGAATTGAATTAAATAAATCTGAGTTAAAATGCAATTGAATTGGAATAAAATTCAGTTGAGTTATGGGTGATATTGAATGGAATTAGATCCATATTTAAATAAATGGTAATAAGTTGGATAAGAATTGGATTGAAATAAATGAATTAGAATAACTTATGAAAGAATTAGAATTAAAAATCCATAGAATAAAAATATGCTTGGGTTATAAATAAGCGTAAATCTCGAGTTAAAAATAAAGATGAATATATTCAAGCCTAGAATGAATGGAAATGTGTAAAATAATAAATTGTGACTTATAAAACTGGAAAGTGGAATAGAAAACCCAAAATAAATATTGCTTGATGATTTGGAAAATAAAACAAAAATCCAAACTTAAATCATAAAATAAATTGAACTTAAGGAATTAAATGAAGTGATTTTTCTTAGATTAAAAATCAAGTATTGAACTATAAATAGGGGAGAACTAATTAGATAACAAATTAGTTAATGAAATATGTAAATGGAACCTAATATAGTTAAATAGAAGCTGAATTTGTGAGTTAATATTGAAGTTTGGAAATGAAACTCGAGTTATAAATCAAATTCGACTTGAATCGTTAGTGAAGTAAATATAATTGAAAATGTTGCCAAATAAAAAGAAATTGGATAGTGATGGTTTTAGTTGTAAATAAAACCCAGATGAATTTGAGAATAAATTGAAAATGACCTTGTAATCAATTGAATGAATTGAATCTGAAAATTTAAAATTTATAATAACTAATCAACTAAATTTGTAGGTTGAAATGAGATTTGATTGAAATAGAATCAAGTTAAATTGAAAAGAAAATTTTATGTGTAAAATGAAAATTGGCTTAAGTATGAAATTTTGAACAATTTGAAATTAATTAATTTAAGTTTAAAATTAAGTGGAAGCTTGGCTTCGAGTAAGGGTAAAAGTCCATTAAATAAAAGCTTGGGTAAATTTAAATTGGTTATAAAACTTAAACAATTATTTATTTACACGGATAACATCAAATTACATAGAATTAATTGTCGTTTGACGAAAACGAAGGTAATTAAAATTCTATGAATCATTGCAAGTAAATAAAATTGATTTTGAATCAACTGGGATAAAATTAAAATAGAATGTGTCGATGTAACGACCCGTATTTTACGTATCGAAAGATCATAAAACCGTTGTTATTAGGTCACTAGTGTTGTTAAGTCATCCAGAGTTTAAATCGACCAGAGCTTAAGTCGTCCAGAGGTTAGGTCGTTGAAGATCTTGAGTGTTGAGAGACCTAAAGATAAGGCAGAGCGACCCAAGGAAGTCGGCGACTTAAGGGTTTAGGCGACCTAAGGAGTTAGATTGTGTGATAGCTTAGGTCGTGTGGTAGCTTAGGTCGTATAGTAGCTTAGGGGGTTGGAGCGACTTAAGGAAGTTAACGACCTAGTAGTTAACGGCATAAGCGGGTTAACGGCCTAAGGAGAATAGGACTGTGGAGCGACTTAAGGACTTAAGGAAGGTAGGCCGGTTAAGCGAGCTAACGATCTAAGGTAGTTAGCGACCTAGGGGATGATGGCTTGGGTCGTTCTAGTTAGGTCGTAAACGACCTAAGTTAGAATCTGTGTAGTTAGGTCGTGGACGAGATAAGGTGTTAGGTCTCTGTAGTAGTTAGGTCGCGACCTTTGATAAGTCGCTAAGTCGTTGAGTGTTAGGTCGTTAGGTCGTCCATACGACTTTGGAAGAAACGCGGCTTGTATGTTAGGTCGTGTTTGTGTTAGGTCGTTGAGTCGCATAGAGGCTTGAGTGTTAGGTCGCACAAATGCTCGAGTTGATAGGTCGTATCTCTGTTAGGTCGTGCACGTTTTAGACCGTGTACGTTGTTGAGTAGCATGAAGGCTTAAGGGGTTAGGTCGCGTATGCGTTAGGACGTGTATATGTTAGGAAGCGCATGAGTTAGGTCGCGTGATAGCTTGAGTCGCTGGGTCGTAGGTTGGCAATTGTTAGGTCGCGAGCGACCTAAAAGCGAGCGACCTAAGGGGTGTTTCAGCTATAAATACACGTGCTTGCCTCTCTTTTTGGGATCCGGATTTTGAAGCGACGAAGTTCTGCAATTTTGAGAGCTCGAGTACTACACTTCTTCACTTCTTATCTCTTCTTTAATCTAGTGCTTCCTTCCATCCAAATTGAAGATCAAATCGAAGTTCCAAGAGCTTAGATTGAAGATCTCCATCCATTGAAGAGAGATTTCATCGTTTGAAGCGGAATTTTGGCGGATCAAGCTAGATCCTTCACTGTCCAGTTTTGGAGTGTGTTGCTTTAAGGTGTTTAGGTGATTCGGTGAGTGGTGGTTATCTCTCACACGGACCCAAAGGAGTATATTGGATTGGTGGCTTGATTTTGTGTTAAAAATAGTGATTTCATGCATTTTCGTAAACCTAAGTATAGATCCATTGTTCATAAAGATTTGACATCCATTATAATACATGTTACCCTATGCAAGTTCATCCATCAAGTTGTAGAGATATTATTCATGATTATGCTTGTTAGATTTAGACTCTTTATTTATAAGATTGCCATTTTTGTTATAATTGCTTTTAGATCATGTTTGAATGCTTAATTACTTGGATTAATGATTGACTTGATTGATTGTTATAAATTAGTTGATTACTGGTTGGATTTGGGCAAGTTGTCGAAGATGATTCAAAGGCTAAGGGGAAGCTCTTGAATAGAAAAGCTGCACGTGGCATATGTAGTGGATGATAAAGCTCATATGGACGGATTTGATGATGATGTTGAGATGGAGCTTTGCTATGAATGAGATGAGGCGAGGCATGATGTGAGGTAGCTTCGGTATAATCCAGACGGGATCATTCCAAGCATGTTGATAACTCGAGGGATGGTTCGAGTTTGTCGATAATGGTTGGCTCGAGAGGCGCTTGAGCTAGTATGAGAATAGTCGTCGAGGAGGATGACTAGAAGGCTGAGATTTCATCGTTATTGAAGGTTCTAGCAGACTCAAAGCAAGAGTACGCTGGGCAGATTCGATAGTCCCAAAAGACTATAGTTGGTGGTCGAGTACTCTGGGCAGATTCGATAGTCCTAGGCACGGGCTGCGACGACGTGCAGAGTTCTATCTAGAACGGGAGTTACCATTAGCCCTTGACGGACGGCTGAAAGAATGTGCCGGTCATTCAATTAACGGTGGTATAGAAGCAATGATAACAGTGATAGCTAGAGTCATGGATGTTTGGATGTTTTGGTTGTATCGTCATTCGGTCTCAAGAGCGATGTTTTTTGAGTGCTTATCTGATCTTGGTTTAGGCCTTGGGGGTTTGTACTTGGAAAACACCGACCTTGACTTGAGTGATAATTGCTTTACTTTAAATGTCTGATTTGCTATGTTTACTTCTGCTTAGTGTGTCTGGGGGCTATCACTGTAGGAAGAGGTGGAGTGGGAGGGTTGGGTTCCTATTCCTTTTACCTTTATGCTCTTTTGGTATGTTGTTAGTTAATTTACCGCTCACTAAGATTGTTGTCTGACTCAAGGTTTTATGTTCAACTCTTATTACCTTGGGCTGTTCATCCATTTTGGGATGGGCAGACTAGGTAGCAGGTAATAGGTGCTGTTCTTAGTGACTAACGATGTTGATGACGAAGACGAGCTGGAGGCTTGCATATTATTTTTTACTATATGTATTGGATGTTTCGCTGCTTGTATATTCTCTGAGTGATATGTAGTGAGGCTTGATGTATTGACTATTCAGATTTTAGTATCAAACTACTATGAGGCTTATTTGACAAGATTCTGTTTTGTGGAGCTTCACTATATATATATATATATATATATATATATATATATATATTCTATTGTATTTTACCCATGCGCTGTGAGTAATACGATAGACTCCGCTGTTTTTACCTTACCTTGATGATCATCCATGGCTGCCGGCACACTTTACAGTGCACTATTTCCTTGTTTAGTGCAGGAGTCATTGGCGGTCGTCACATTTGGTATCAGAGCCAGGTTAATTGATTTTAGCCAACGCTCGCTGACGTAACTACGTATGAGAGACGTAATTGTATTTTGATGGATGATTACTATATATAATATAGTGGCTTAGAAGGATTTGAACCTATTATGCAGTTGTTTCTCAAGGTGCACTAATCATTTTTTTATAGATATTAAGAATGAGTTGAAGAGGGAGACCAGCTGCTAGGGAAGGTCGTGCTGCTGAGGGGGCTGCTGATTATGCTGCTATGTTTGAGGCTATGATGACTTCGATCACGAGGAGGATGCCAGCTCCGGGACCAGCAGTAGATGTTGGAGTTCAAGTTCAAGCTCCAAGACCGGTGGATTTTGCTAAGTTGTGTAAAGATTATACTGCTCTTGGAGGGAAGGTTTTCTTAGGAACAGAGTCAACCATTGAAGTCCGGAGATGGATAGATGCTTGTAGAAGAATCTTTGGTGATTTGGGAATTGAGGATGCAACCAAAAGGAAGCTCGCATCAAGACAGCTTCAAGGGAGAGCTTCTGACTGGTGGAACTCTATCACCATTGATACTCCGGAGGAAGAAATTACTTGGGTGCAATTCCAAGCCAGATTTGAAGCTAAGTTCATTTCTACATCTCAGAAATCCATTCTGTTCAAGAAGTTTGTGGAGCTCAAGAAAGGAGGAAGACCAGTTCTTGAGTATATTTCTGAGTTTGAAGCCTTGTCCAAGTATGCCCGGTCGTATATTGAATCTCCATATCAGAAGAACGAGAAGTTTGTGACAGGCTTGGACATTTATCTAGGGAGGCAGTTGGTGGATCATCTGGACGATCCATTTGAGAAGCTTGTGAAGAAGGCTCTCAGGCACGAGAATCTGTTTCCTAAAGAAGGATCTGTTGTTGCTGTGACCAAGGAGGAGTCTAAACCACAGCAAGGGGGAAACAAGAAGAGGAGGCAGCAGCAGCAGAAGGGTAAGGATGGCCAGAAGAAGCCGAAGGGCGAAGTGACCTGCTACAATTGTCAGCAGAAGGGCCATTTCTTCAAATATTGCAAGAATCCAAAGGTGCTGTGAAGTGCCACAACTGTGACAAGCTGGGGCATATTAAGAAGAATTGTCCAGAACCGAGGAAGGACAGGAAGGTTGTACAAGCTTATGCTTTGGGGGCTGTGCCATCATCATCAAAAGCCCCTACTACGGAAGAGAAAGGAAAGAGTGTGGTGGTACAAGGTACTCTTCCCCTTTGTGGTGTTCCAGTTAGAGTGTTATTCGATATTGGGGCGGCGCATTCTTTTGTTTGTAATGAACTCGTATGCCGGTTGGGTTTAGAATCGGATATTTGTTGATAGACCATTAGTTGTGACTAAGCCAGTTGGGGGTTCGTCCTGTCTATGTATGATATGCCATGGTCTGGTTGTATCGAGTCATGATTGCTCTTTTGTTTGTGATTGTTTTGTTCTGAACTTTGAGGGGTTTGGAATTATTTTGGGTATGGACTGGCTTAGGAAGTTTGCGGCAAAGGTTGATTGTAAAAGGTTGGAGGTGACAGTCGAGAATGTGGAAGGGCGAAGGGTTGTGATACGATGTAAGAATGAGGAAGGCGTCTTCATGAGCTTCATGTATTCGCTGGTTGTTCCACGGAATGGACTGTCATCGGTGCCAATCGCAAATGGATTTGAGGATGTTTTTGATGAGGTCAAAAGGTTACCGCCGCATAGAGAGATCGAGTTTCGCATCGATCTAGTTGAAGGAGCCAGGCCTGTTGTGATGCCTCTTAGGCGGATGGCGCCGAGGGAACAGCAAGAGTTGAAGGTGCAAGTTGATGATCTTTTACAGAAAGGATTCATTCGGCGTAGTGTGTCCGAATGGGGTGCACCAGTTGTGTTTGCAACCAAAGCGGATGGATCGTTGAGGTTGTGTGTGGATTATCGTGAACTGAATAAAGTAACTAAGAAGAACAAGTATCCATTGCCGAGAATAGATGACTTGTTTGATCAGCTTCACGAAGGCAAGGTGTTTTCCCCAATGAATTTGGCAACGGGATTTCACCAATTAAGAGTGGCAAAGGATAGTGCGTCGAAGACTGCTTTTAGGACACCATCTGGTTTCTTTGAGTGGCTGGTAATGCCGTTTGGATGGACCAATGCACCAACATATTTTGTGGATCTTATGAATAGAGTGTTCAGGGATCAGTTGAACAAGTTCGTACTAGTATTCGTGAATGACATTTTGATTTATTCCAGAACTGAAGAAGAGCACAAGACGCACTTGTGTATTGTTTTGGAGACCTTGCGGAAACATCAGCTGAAGGCTAAGTTTTCGAAGTGTCACTTCTGGAAGAGAGAAGTGAGGTTCTTAGGCCATATTATCTCTGGAAGTGGAATAGCGGTTGATCCTGCCAAGGTGGCAGCAATCCAGGGTTGGGTTAGACCTAAGAATGCATCTGATGTGAGAAGTTTTCTTGGATTAGCAGGATACTATCGTCGGTTTATCAAAGACTTTTCCAAGATAGCTGCACCATTAACAGGATTGACGAAAAAAAATCAAGTATTCAGATGGGATGCAAAGTGTGAGCAAGCTTTCGGAATCCTGAAAGAGCGACTAACAAGTGCTCCTGTTTTGACTATTCCAAGTGGAAATGATGAGATGGTGGTTTACACCGATGCATGTGGTACTGGACTTAGAGCAGTGCTGATGCAGAAGGGTAAAGTTGTTGCATATGCAAGTCGACAACTGAAGCCACATGAAAGCAATTATAACAAAAATGGCAATCTTGTAAATAAAGAGTCTAAATCTAACAAGCATAATCATGAATAATATCTCTACAACTTGATGGATGAACTTGCGTAGGGTAACACGTATTATAATGGATGTCAAATCTTCATGAACAATGAATCTATACTTAGGTTTACGAAAATGCATGAAATCACTATTTTTAACACAAAATCAAGCCACCAATCCAATATACTCCTTTGGGTCCGTGTGAGAGATAACCACCACTCACCGAATCACCTAAACAACTTAAAAGCAACACACTCCAAAACTGGACAGCGAAGGATCTAGCTTGATCTGCCAAAATTCCGCTTCAAACGATGAAATCTCTTTTCAATGGATGGAGATCTTCAATCTAACTCTTGGAACTTCGATTTGATCTTCAATTTGGATGGAAGGAAGCACTAGATTAAAGAAGAGATAAGAAGTGAAGAAGTGTAGTACTCGAGCTCTCAAAATTGCAGAACTTCGTCGCTTCAAAATCCGGATCCCAAAAAGAGAGGCAAGCACGTGTATTTATAGCTGAAACACCCCTTAGGTCGCTCACTTTTAGGTCGCTCGCGACCTAACAATTGCCGACCTACGACCCAGCGACTCAAGCTATCACACAACCTAACTCATACGCTTCCTAACGTATATGCGTCCTAACGCATACGCGACCTAACCCCTTAAGCCTTCACACTACTCAACAACGTACACGGTCTAAAACGTGCATGACCTAACAGAGATACGACCTATCAACTCGAGCATTTGCGCGAGCTAACACTCAAGCCTCTACGCGACTCAACGACCTAACACAAACACGACCTAACATACAAGCCGCGTTTCTTCCTAAGTCGTCTGGACGACCTAACGACCTAATGACCTAACACTCAACGACTTAGCGACTTATCAAAGGTCGTGACCTAACTACTACAGAGACCTAACACCTTATCTCGTCCACGACCTAACTACACAGATTCTAACTTAGATCGTTTACGACCTAACTAGAACTACCCAAGCCATCATCCTCTAGGTCGCTAACTACCTTAGATCGTTAGCTCGCTTAACTGGCCTACCTTCCTTAAGTCCTTAATTCGCTCCACAGTCCTATTCTCCTTAGGCCGTTAACCCGCTTATGCCGTTAACTACTAGGTCGTTAACTTTCTTAAGTCGCTCCAACCCCCTAAGCTACTATATGACCTAAGCTACTATACGACCTAAGCTATCACACAACCTAAGCTATCACACAATCTAACTCCTTAGGTCGCATAAACCCTTAAGTCGCCGACTTCCTTGGGTCGCTCTGCCTTATCTTTAGGTCGCTCAACACTCAAGATCTTCAACGACCTAACCTCTGGACGACTTAAGCTCTGGTCGACTTAAACTCTGGATGACTTAACAACACTAATGACCTAACAACGGTTTTATGATCTTTCGATACGTAAAATACGGGTCGTTACAGTCGAGCTAAATAAAATGGTTGTGAATGAATTAAAATAGAAGGAATTAAATAATAAATTAAGTTGAAATCAATTTAAAATGTTTATAAGCTTAAGCAATTGTTATTCGCATGAATAACATCAAATTTGCACAGAAAGTTAGTCATTTTATCGTAAACGAAAGTAAACGTATTAACAGAGGTGAATAGAATTGATTTTTAAATCAACTGGAATAATATGGGTTTGTTTAAAATAGAAAATGAATTGAATGTAAGCAAATGGGTTGTAAACTATTCAAATTGAATGAAAATGGTATATGAATTAATTGATAACAATTGAATTAGTATTAAAACTGTATAAATTGCTTACGGAAAGTGTTTTGTGTGCATTGCTTTTAGAATTCATGTGTTTAACTATTGAAAATAAGTGAAATGTTGTTAAACTTCATATATATGGCACTTACATGTTTAAATTGAGTAAGTCCAAGTACCGGGAAGCCGTTTGGCTGGATTTTGGGCACGCTAACTGCTGAATAAATAAGCCGCTTGCTTAAAAATGCTAAATAAAGGTACGCCTACGCAATAAAAATAGGAAATATCAACTGTTTTTGTTTTTCCGACCGTGTGTGTCGATGTATATATATTTATATATTTTGTCAAATTGCAAAAGCTCCTCCATACAAAGGAGACACTGCCAAAAAATTTCGAAAATTTTAGAAGTTAGAAAATTTTGTTAGCGATAAGACGATTTTAAATTGAAAACTGAAATAAATTAGTGGATGAAACTAATTTAAAATAATGATATGAATCAGTTGTAAATGAAAGATAAAATTCAATATTCAGAATTGAAGATAAATTAAATTCATATGGAAATGGGAAAACTAATTTGAATAGAAGTAGAAATGAAAACTTCTGTAAGAAAATGTAAAAATGATTAAAAATCTATGATAGGATGTCTTTCCTAAATAAGATATGCAGTTATTATAAGGGAAGGAAAATTGGTTTTGATTTCAGAAGGTAAATTAGAATTGCTCGACAAAAACGTATGTGTTTAAATTTTTGTATGAAATTTGATTGGGTTTTTGACCTAGCCACTTGGCTTTTTGTTTACTTTTGGAATTTGGGGAGCCCGTAGAGGAATTCGTAGTTGTACCGAGCTAGCCGTGCAAAGGAGACGCTGGCGAAATTTTTCGGAAATTTAGAGAGTTAGAAAATTTTTGTGAAAATTGTGATAATTTAATTTTAAATTTAAGTTTGAATAAATAAAGTAAATAATGTTGTTGGAAACTATGGAAGGTTTTGGGAAGTTGGTTGAAGTAATAGTGGGTCGTTAATAAAAGATATGTTATGGCAAGGTGATAAAACTATTTGGTTTTGGAAAATAATAATGGGTAGGGAATCATTCTTCTTAACTAGTAATTTCGAAGACGAAATTCTTTTAAATGGGAGGAATGTGACGACCTGGAATTTTTAGATGTTTGAAATCGGAATATTTAATTGATTTTAAATGTTTAAAAGTTAGTTTCTAAGTTGAATTTAAAATATCACTATTTACTTGATAATTAAGTTATTAAAATTAAATAATTTAAAGTTGGGTAAAATGTTGAATCTTCAGTTTTAAGCTTGTTAAAAATAATTTGAAGGCTTGTAAATTTTATATTGATAGTTCTGAAGATAATAAAAGATTTTAAATCGAAATTGGAAGTGATTCGTTCAGTTTTAAAAATATATCGTTTAAATTGACATTTAAAAATAGCCTTCCGAGGCACAGTCTCGGAATTCGATGAAATCAGTTCCATTGGATTCGTAATATTATATTATTATTAGATTTCAATTTTCGCAGTGTTTGGAGTTACCGTTTGAGCGTATGATATATAAACATGCTGAATTTAAATCGAAAATTCAATTTTATAACTGGTTCAATAAGCTATCTTCTCCATATGATCGAGTTAGGGCTCGAAACCTTTTCCACTGCGCTCGAAATAGGGGTATAACATTATGAATACCTAGCGGCATGCCTCGATAAGAGGTCAAGATTTTAAGTTGCTAATTCAAGTCGATCTAAAATTTAAATTTAAAATTTGAATATGATATTTTGACTAGTCTGAATTTCACATCAGGGTCAAAGTCATAGCCGCCTTCCTGCAAGTCGAAGAGAATACGTTTCCTTAGCTTCTCTCATACACTTCTTCGTTTGATAAGATAATTAAAAAAAATAGTAGATATTTTCTTCGTTCATAAAAACAAACCTGAAACCTCTCTCCCTTCGTTCAAAATAAAATAATGGCCAAGCTTTTTCTCATAAATTCATTCAGAAATCGAAATCATATTCTTTTTCCCCCTTCCAATTTCACGAAATTGAAAACTCCATTTCCCCTTTTCCCTTCTTCATACGAATTCTTTCGTACACGGAAAAAAATGAATTTCGATCGTGAATGCTCGCGTGGGTCGCAAGCCAGTGAGGCCCATGTCTTCGTTCGAAGGAGAGTCGCTTGTGATGGAGTAGCGACGAGGAGGTGATGGCACGAGAGGCTAGGGTTTACGAGGCTTCAAGAAGGCATGCTCGCGCACGCCCAAAAAAAGGGTGTCTAAGGCGAGGTGATTTGGGAGATAGCGATGGCGACTTCCTCCTTAACTTCCTTGCTGATTCAATCTGCGGTTGTTATCGTGCACGCGTGGATTTGAGGGGGTCGATGACTTCAGTTTCGCTTTGGGGTAGAGGCGGTTTCGAAGGCATGGGTTGGTGCTCTCTGCTCGCTGTGGGGTTCCATGCTTGTGGCCTGGTTCGCATCTTCCAGTAAGGTATATGATTTACAATTTGGACAGATCTATTATAGTTCATAGATATAGCATTTTATCCTTTGTTTAAATTAAAAAGAAGATGAAATTTATGTTTGCCTTGCTTTTAATTTTTAGCATATGTAAGCAGAAACAGAAAACAGATTAAGGGTTTTGAAAAATATATGTGTAAACTTAGAATTAGCTTATAAACTGTTAGGAAGTAAAATTGTTTTCTGTTCGAGTAGTTAACTATTTCAAACACCTGAATTTAATGTTACTTAATTTTATAAACTCGGACATAAATTTATTGATTTGTTATTCCAATTAACAGTAAAGTACTTTCAAAGTTTTGGTAAGGCTATGAACCTAAATTTTAAATGAAGGGATTTTTTTTTGATGGTAGTTTAAACTCTTGGCTAATGTTAATAAATCCGGAAATCTTATTATAAGGTTCTGAAAGGGGGATTATCAATTGAATAAAATTAATTAAATAATTAACGATAAGTGATTATTCAATTAGTTCAAAATTTAATTAAATTATAAAATGGTAATTAAGGGTCGATTTATATTTCGAATATTAATAGATCATATAATTTATTATTCAAGGTCAACATCTGAAAAGAAGCAAGCCGGATGGAAATGGATTGCCAAACAAAAATCAAAGGTGAGTTAATCTCACTCATCTGGTTTTTAATTTAAATTTAAATAGTTAAATTTAAATATCTGGTTAAATGATTGGATTGATTGGATGTGCTATATTATATATAGTAATATATAATATATCTTGGAATGATTGATTTCTCGCATTATATAGCGGATGAGACCCTTTGCGCCGCATAATAGTGGATGATATTATATAAAAAAACTCATATACCGTGATATTCCACCTCGAAGTGGAATTGGAATTTTATATTGTGCTAACATCTGTGGATGCAGGGAAACAGGTTGGAGGGATCCAACTGGATTCCTCAAAATTATTTATATTGTTTAATATTCTTTGTTATGAATATTCGATATTTTGTGATGAATATTATTGATAATTGGAATATTAAATGTTATGGTTTACTTGAATATATTTCGGTACGCTGAGTTATCAAAATATATAGAATTGGATTTTTGATAATAAAGGAAGAGAATTTGTAAGTGAAATAATTATAAAGAATTTAAATAAATTAAGAACGAATGGGATAAGGATATTAGTGATTTTAAAATTCTAATAAATAAATTCCGTATATGAAAAGGGGATTTTAAATAAACAGGAAGATAATGAATTTTAAACTTCGGTATTATTATTTAAAAGAATAAAGCATTTATTTTGAATTTAAGATTTAAATTATTAAAAGGATAAAGCATTTATTTTGAATTTAAGATTTAAATTATTGAAAGAATAAAGAAAATTTTGGAAAACCTGAAATTGGTATGTTTCAGTTAAAAGATTTAAAATAATAAAAAAAGAAAAAAAAAGTAAATAAATAAATAAAGTCTATAATTAATGGATTTTGAAATGAATTGAGTAAGTAAAGAAATTTATTTCAAAATGGGGTAGATTGGAAATCAATTTGAAAATTGATTTAAGTGGTTGAAGTTGGAACTTTAAAGGAATGAGAAATTTTGTTTAAAAATAAATAGTGATTTATTTTTAAAGGATATGAAGAGAAGCGTATTTCCCTGGATAACCAAGTACGTTTTCAAAGCAAAATTTTAAAATATGAGTTAAAAGGTTTAATGTTGTTTTAAATAGCATGTTTTAGAAAATTTATTATTTCTAAATGTTTAAACTGTGAAGTAAGTATTCTTCAAATCTATTATAGTAGTAATTATTTGAAGGTGACTTGATAATTTGTTTAAAAAGAGAAAATCTAGTTTTATATTTTATAAAGTAGCCTCATTTTTAAATATTTCTATAGTATATATTTTTAATAAAGTATTTAAGTAATTTTAAATTTAATGTTTTAAAGGATAATTCATAATAAAGTGTTTTAAATTAATTTAAAAATCTAAGTTTTGTGCTTGGTTGTTTTCAGTGGAAATAAATATTTATAGATTTAATTCATGATAAAGGTGTGTCGAAAACTGTTTTCAAAGGGTTGAAAATAGAAATATATCTTGTGAAGATATTTTGAGGTTAATAAATAATTTGGAAGATTATTTATTGTTTGATGGATGTTGTGAATGTTAATTGATAGTTAATAACCGACTATCAATATTGGCCCAATGCGTTGATCGTTTCGAAGAAACCGGGATCGAGATTTATTTCTTGAAAACCACTTCGATCCGGTTTGTACGTTTTCGTGGAAAAACGAGTTCGGAGTCGAAGATGGAGTAGTGAAGTGCAAGGGCTAGTCTCTACTAATCCTGAGGATGTTTCCAAAATGGATGTATTAGGAATAGTGCATTCGGTTCCGTTCAAACCTGGGTCGGACTTGTATGGATGAATGCTTTCAGAACATCGTCTGGTGGACGATGGGCATTCTAAGTGAAACGATCTAAAAGGTAACGCTTAGCCTCAAGCCTCATCAACCGGGAATGACTGAAAATCAGGGGTTATGCAGCAAGGCTCGTGGGTAGTACCCATTTCGGGTGAGGTCATCCTTGTCTAGATGTCCCTTTTATTTCGGCTTAGTGGTGCGGTTGCTGATCACAACCGTGGGGTGATCATACTCGGGATTATCCAGTAAGGGGTAGTCCCGGTCTTGTGTTACAGGGGATTGGGAGTAATCCTCGGTACGGTGATCTAGACCATGTACTGTGACAGGTGGTACCCCAGTGCCTAGTCATTAGTTGGAAATTCATTCTCCCTACGCGCCTTTTACGAGTTTTTTTTGTATTACCCACGACTGTGGCTAGCAGCTGGAATTTAATGAATGTAATAATTTCGGCTATTTTAGTAAGTATTTGTATATAGACCCTATTATAATATCAGAGAATTTTAATAAAAAGTGTTTTAGCTATCGTAAGGTAAAAACCCGACATGTTTATTTGTGGCGTGGTCTTACGAGATGCTTTTGTTTTCAAAGGATTTTGAAACTTTAATAATCAATTTGAGTGTGATTTCTCACTATGGTATTCCAGACTGACTCGGGTGTTATTTAACTATAATGCTTGGGTCAGACCGAGTATTATAGAATACAGGATATGATGCTGTGGAGCTCAAGAGACGAGCTGGATGGCGATACATACTTTCGTATTTGATTATTATTCCGTTGTGTATCCAGTTGTATGTTATTGATGTTGAACTCTGATGATGTATGTGTAAACAGGTATAGTTTTCTTCTATGTAAAGATCATTGATTATCTATTATATTTTATTCCGCTGCGATGGTTAGATTCTGATGTTGTTTTCTATTTTCTTCTTCTTCTACCTCTTCTTCTTTAACCTAAATGGTTCGTATTTCCGTTCATCTTTAGCTGATTGATGTAGAATAGTGTTGACTCAAGGGGTACGGATTTGCAGGTTGTTACAATCATGTTCAAAATTGCCAAATTTCGAGAGCGTGGCAATGTGATTGGAATGAATTTCAAAATGGTTACCCGTTGGAGCAGGTCACGTGATGCAAGGAGGAATATAAACTCTATCGGGAAAAATTCCATCCATTAGAGTTCGAGCGCCATTTTCATTTGCCATCGTTGGAGTATTGCTTATTCAAGTTAAATGATTTATTGTTGTGTCACGAGTCCAAGCACTCATGCACAAGAAAAGGTAAACGAGAGAAAGAAGTGAGTATCGAGTTTAAGAGAATGAAGCAAGGTTTAGAAGGTGAAATGAAGTGGAAAATTGTTATATATATATATATATATATATATATATATATATATATATATATGTATGTATGTATGTGTGTGTATTAAAAGGAAAAATATTTACCAAAAGAAATTTATTTTTCAAAAGGGAGATTTGATTTTTTTTTTTTTTTTGAATTGGGTTTTGAAACTTTTTCTTTTTTTATATATATGTTTTTGCCTTTTTTAGTTTTAGTTTTGGAAAGATTTTTTTATTTTTGTTTTTTTTTAAAAAAAAACTAACTTAAGAAAAATGCTTGCTTTTTTTTGGATTTTTTTTTGGTTTAAAAATTATTTTTTCTCTCTTTTTTGTTTCAAAGGAAAAGATTTGAAAAGATTTTTTTTAATTTTTCAAAAAGAGCTAAGTTAAGTAAAATGTACAATATTTTTACTTTTGGATTTTGATTTTTTTATACATGAACTAATGCAACTAAGTGAATGCAAGGACTTAATTACAAATTCTCTGTCCTTAGTAGCTTCTAACCCAAAATTGTATAATCACACTTTGTCTTAATGCAACAAGATAGTTCTTAGTCAGGTAACGGACATGAGTTATCAGTGCGTCACGAATCACCGTAGCAATGCAAACGAAGGTTTAAGTACCTTCAGAGAAACAATCACTGTAATGTTTACGAATCATCGTAATATTTATATATATGATTAATTTCTGCCATAGCCTAGACACCAAGAAATTAAATTGTCGAAAGAGGAAAACTTGTCAACACACAATTAAACCTTAGATGAGCTCGTGAATCCCTTAAGTCCAAAGTCTAACCGTTATTATTAGCACATTATATGATGAAATGCAATTTATGGAACAAGGAAAGGGTGATGAAGTCCCCACCTTATTTGGATTTGGGTGGTACTCTTAGAAAATAAAATAAGATGAAATGAATGCAAAACTAAAATTAAATGTGTATTACAAATGCAACTACAAATGAGATTTGATATTTTTTTTTTGAAAATTTTAAAATGCAAGCAACCTACAATGCGAGAAAACTAAAAACAAGAGATAAAAGCATGATAACATAGCGTGTAGGATTATTAGCAAATTTATTTTAAAGCAGCGAATTATTTTAAAAGCAAGCAGAGTGGTGTAGTTTTTAGTGGCAATTCCTTTCTTTGCAATTTCCTACAACCTGAAAAAGAGTTGAATACCATCTCTTGTATTTTTTCTAAAAAAGTTTATTTTCTTTAATGAAGAGAATAGAGTAAACGCTAAACAAAAAAGGAAACTAAAAAAAAATTAAACCAAACTTCCCATGTGAAAATGAAAACCCCATTTTTATAAAAAAAAAAAACAATTTTTTTTCGAAGACAAGTGAGCTTTACCAAACACATAGCTCAATGCACTAAAATCGGCCCAAAATCAATTCCAAAAATAAAATAATTAGGGGCTTTGCACCGAAGGTCCCTATTTTCGATGTTGTTGTAAGAAAAGTTCCTATGATAATAAGTATGTAAATTAAGTCCCTGTTTTTTGTAAACCAGAAAGCGCAAACTATCTTGCGCTTTTCTAAAAGTGCAAGTTAACTTGCGCTTTTCAAAAATTTAATTTTTTTTGAAAATTTCAAAATTTTAAAAAAAATTTCAAAATAAAAAAGCGCAAACTGGCTTGCACTTTTCTGATGAAAGTTGCAAGTTAGCTTGCATTTTCTATCAAAAAAGTGCAAAGCACCTTGCGTTTTCTATTTTTAAAAAAATAGAGACTAAATTTACATACTTTTATATACAAAGACTTTTTTTATAACAACATCGAACATAGGGATCTGTAGTCCGTTTCTTGAAATAATTAAGTTATCAACACGTAAAATTCGCACTAACACTCAATTCAGTAAAACATCACTCAAACTTTTCGGCAATTAAACGAACCGCCCAACGTTCCAATTCCAATCTCAAATCCCAAATTCCCGAATACCAAGATCAAGTAGCTGTTCCAAAATCAATTCCAATCTCAAAGGACAAAATCGTATTTGTGGTTGCAGTTTTGAATTCAGGGGGTTACTGGTTTAGACGATTCTCAAGTTTGGGCGTAGATGGATTGGCGAAAGAGCGTTCGAAGTGAGTCGGTTTGAGGAGAAGTTGGAGGTAGTTCTGGTTAGTGAAGTTCCGGTGCTCGGTGTGGTTGCTTTCTGGTTAAGGATGGGGCTTGCTGAAGAGCATGAGGTGGTAGGGAGATGGTTGATAAGGTCTGCCTTGAATGTGGATGTAGCTTGTTGTACAAGTGGCAGGTTGGTGGAGTTTGTTGTGGCTTTGTGTAGTGGTGAGGATGTTTTGCAGGTGTGAGGATGTGACAGGGGGAGTGTAGCAGGTTAGGGGTGAGGAGGTTGCAAGCAGGATCAGTGATTGAGGCAGAGGAAGTTGAAGATGGTTGAAGGCTATATGATGGGTGAAGGAGATGGTAGTGGTTTCTTTGTGCAGTGCTGAAGTTGAGGTGCAGGTTGGAGTGGCATGGTAGATGAAATGGGAATAATGAAATTAAGTGGATGAAGTGGCTGTGGCTGTGGCTGTGGCGGTTTTGAATTGTTGATTGTTATTGGCAGAGAGTGCAGAGTTAGTATTTGGTTGTGAGGTAGTGATGTTGTTGAAATGATGGAGTGTGATTGGTGATGTGGTTTGGCAGAGGAGGATGGTAGAGTTGGTGGATGTAGTGTGTTCAATGGAATGAAGAGTTGTGAAGGAATGCAGTTTGTAGATGAGGAAGGCAGTGAGAAGGTTTGGTGATGAAGTGTTGATACTGTTGCCATGATTGCAGGAGTCTGGTGAAGTATTTGCGGTAGAAGTATGTTGGAGGTGGTTGCAATGCTTGTTTTACAATGGCCGAACTGTGGTTGTTTGATGAAGGTGAGGGGGTACTGCAGTGATTGACTTGTAGCGGGTTTGGTCGTCGATGAAGCTAGTAGTTTTGGAGTTGTTTCAAAGGAAGGGTGGTTGATTAAAGAATAAGCATTGGTTAGTGGCGATGAGCAAGTTGATGTGTATGTTGGTTGGGAGGTATGGTAATGTAGTGAATGTTGATGGTTGCTGTGGATTTTCATGTTGTAGAGGTCATTTCTGTTGGCGTTGAGGATGTTGTATGTGAAATGATAGAAGTTTGAAGATGGTGATTGGAGTTGCAGCACAGTGAATGTTAATGGAAGCGTTGTGGGCTGTTGTAGGTTGTAGCAAGCGCAAGGTAGGTCAGTTGTAGGCAGAAGGGTAGATGTTGGTGGAAATGCATGATGAAGGTGACGATGGCCCAGAATGGGAAGAAGGAATGCTATGGTTCTGGTGATGTATAATATATGGTAATGGTAATGGTGTTTGTAGTAGAAGAAGATGTGGAGCAGTAGACAATAGTAAGGCAGTGGAGGGATTATGTTTTGAAATGGTTTTGTAAATGCGGATGTTGCAGTGGAGTGATGTTGGAGTTGTATGCAGAGAAATTGCAGTGATGGTTGACAGTGGATGGTTGGTGCAGTATTTGGTTGCGGGTAGTGATGTATTGTATGAAGCTGTGGGTAGTATTTGGATGAGGATGTTGAGGTGGGTTGGTGCAAGTAGTTGAATGAATTTGGTGTTCAGGTGGTGGCAGGGACTTGTGATGTGCAATGGGTAGTTGGAAGTCAATGGATTGGAGGAAATGGTGCTAGAATTTAAGTTTGTGGCAGCAGTTTTGTGGTGATACTACGAGGAATCGGGGAGTGTGGTATGGTTTAGTTGTTTGGCAATGAAGTTAAGGAGGAGGAATAGGCAATTTTGGTATGGATTGGTTGTTTGTGAAGTTTATGAGTGTGATGGTGGCAGTGGAAAGTTTGTAAACAGAGGTTGAAATGTAGCTATGCAGAAGATCGTAACAGAGAAATATGTAAATAGAAAATAGAAGTGTATGCAGTGTAGAAAATAAAATGTAATGCAATGAAATAAAATATTTTTGTTTTGTTTTGAAATAAAATTATGTATTTTTTTTTCTTACTAGAAATGCAAATGCAGATAGAAAAACAAAAGGCACACAAATCAAATGAAAGCAAAATCACACAACAAACACACAATACAAATTATTCTTTTTTTTGAAATGAAAATCATAACACAAAATGAACACACAACAAAATCAAATAAAAATAATTCGAAGAGTATAATTAAAAATTAATTTGCTATTCCCTGGCAACTGCACAAAAAATTTGTTAATAACGACGGAGTATTCTATTGATTAGAAAATTGTTGTTAAAAATATCATCGTTAAAAAAACTGCAAGTGCACGAAGTACAGTTGCAGTACGTATGGGAGTACAGTCGATCCGTAAGGAATGAATTACATTTCAATTATACTCAATCGAATTAGCCCAAAGTTTTGAAATGGTTTTAAGCTAAGAAAAATTGTAAAAATTAACTAAAGCAAAAGTGAATGAATTATGATAATAAAGAGCAGTTTAGGGGCAAAATCCATTTTCAATCATTCATATAAATCAACAACAAAATTCACTTGTAACCTCTCATTAAAATATTAAGTAGAAATGATAGATGTGCTAATTATAAGTATGATTTATTTGTGCTATTAATTAGCACAACCTAAATTATCAAACTCTAACACACCATTCAAACACACTTATCAACATTCATGAAAATGACATGAAAATTAAAAATAAAATCTATTTTCACTATGATCTATTTACTATTAATTAGTGACATAGACCATCAAATTTTAATTCTAATTTGACTTTCATTATCAAAATCACTTTGGAAAATGATCAAATAGTTTATGTTTTAAATGGAGTTAAGCATAGCCTATTTGAGATGTCAATATAGGCTATCAAAATTCAACAAAAAGAAATATAAACCACCAACATTTATATTTTCCATTAAGCACATAAGAGAGATTATAAATGAAACCATTATGTTAATTTAATATATCTCATTAGAGTTTCACTACCCCTAAATCGAAGGGGTTAGCTGCTCATATTTGAAAACATGATAACATAGAATGACTTCAACATAAAAAGAGAAGGAAAATGAGAGCTATTAAAATAAAAGAGTGCTAACTACTAACATGAAATAAAAAGAGCATAAGAGAATTAAAAGAGCATAAAAGAAAGCATAAATAAAAATTGCATGAAAGTAAAACAAGGCTATGAAACCATGAAAGAAACTTTTAATTATCCTTAACTTTGTGGTTACAACTTGAATAAAAGATAAGAAGATAATTACATAAGACACAAGGGGTATTTATACATACTTAAAACCCTAATTCATACTTTAGGGGACTACCTAAAATGTCTTTTAGAAAGTGCAACCTTCAATTAATCATTAGGAAATTAATTAATCCCTACTAACATGTCTTTAAGCCTCCATTAACATGTGCACATGCTTTTAATTATGTACCATATGGTAGGGGGTTTGTGGGCTCCTTCATGTTGCATGAATTCATTTATTTATGTTCTTTATTTGCCTTCCACATATGTGCATGCATTCATCCATAAACCCTCTTCATATTTTCTCTTCATTTCCCGCAAATAAAAATTCAAAAGTGCAAATAAATTTTCTCAAATTAAATCATACACAAAATTACCATTTTACCCCCCCCCCCCAAAATGAAGACAAATAAATGACGATTTGAAAATAATTTAAATTTAGTTTAAACATGTAAAATACCATAATACGCTCATTTATTTAAATAAAAGTAAATTAAATATAGAAGTTAAAATATACACTTTTACGTGCAAATCAATTGACTAAGGTAATCTGCCTCCAATTCGTCTGGACTTAACCTCGATTAAATGGAGTTTCAATTTGATTCTCCAGCCTCAATGCTGCCTTTTACATGGTACTTGAACGTAAGTAAGTGGTCCCTTCCAATTCGGGTCGTCCACAACTTCTATCTGCCCACAATAACACTCGGCCTCTACCTTACACTTCATCTTCCTCTTTGGATTTGGCCATGGCCTACAAAATACTTAAACCCAAAGGGTCTTGAATACTTAAGGCTGGCTTGAGTTTTCTTCATAGATTCCCTACGCTTGACTTCGGTTTCCTTCTCCATTTAAGTACTTGGGGTCATCTTTAATATCTCCTAGGTCTTGCTTTAGGTTTTTTGCATGGCCAAGGATTTTCAATATTTGGTTGTTATTTTCATGTTTAAGAAGGAAGATAACGGTCACATTGAACATGCTTCGAAAACCAATGGGGTCAATCATTAGGCAAATATTTCTGGTGTCCCTGCAAAGGAAAGTTCTACGCGCTCTGGACAAAAGTTTTGTTATCATAATCATAAGATAACGAGTAAGTTTCAACACATAGTTCTGTAGTGCGATGAAGCTCATCTGCTAGCACAAGTGGGCTATCTGTACATAGTGTTTGCGTTCACCATGCTCTGTGCATAGGACACACTACATAAACTAAGTTGTATATCACTGCCCCCGTCAATGAGTGAGATCTAATTGATCAATATACATTGACATCCATGGGTCTTATACATCGATTACACATGGCTTAATTTAAGCACGAAGACCAGAGTTACATCTTATATGACCTTGCTTATCAAACAAGATTTTCATTAGTTATAAACCATAGCTTTCCTTACGTCTCTTTGCCATGGGTTTTAGTCTATCCACATCAGAGTTCATCTCACCCACAATAACTTCAAATTCTGCATCAACAACAGCTTCATTATCTACTTTATCAGTTTGATAGTCTCTACAAATAGTTCCCTTTGTGATGGAAGGTGAGGTCGATGCATGGGTTTCCCCTGATATTAACCTTAAGGGTATTGTAATTATCGATAACTCTCCAGTTTTTCAGCATCTACATTTGATGAAGCTGGTGTTAGGATAATTTGCGGTAAGCATGATGTTCCTTTTGAGGATGTCCCAGTTCTTAAGCGCTTTCAATGGGCCCATGATCCACTTGAAGGATATAATCATTATATGTGCCTTTCTAAGGGAGTTCCTCCATTCAATGACTTTATTTGGCTCGTCCTCCAGTACTCGAAGCTTTCCCTTACCCTGCTTCACCCGAATGGCTATGCTTCTCTAAATAGCATTTACATGGTTTGCCTTCTCCATTTGGAAAAGGCGCCTACACTAAAGGATATTAGACATTTAATTTCAAAAAGGGATAAGACAATCTTTCTCTAATTTATCTAAAATCATCCAAGAGATGTCGTGTGGTCATTGGTCTTTGGAACAAACTTAGCCATTTTAAAGATGGATGTTTCTTTGTGCACTATCCAGCTGGCTTCGCTCAAAAATGGCTATCAGGATGTAAATTTTATTATTACTCTTTACCTCGGTGGAGCTTACCCCATTAAAATTGTTAACTCTGTCATTTCATAAATTTATAGATACCCCATTGAGGCCAATTAGTCTTGCTATGGCGTGTACTCTTCAAACTCTCCAAAAAATTCCCGTCAAATAGCAAAAAATGAAATTTATTTTGATAGATGATAAGATGCAATAATTTCAATTTTTGCACAATGATCACAGTCTTAGTATTATTGCTCGTACAGGTGCCGATCTTGCTCAAGTGGCTGAGGTCATCCCCCAAAAGGTTAAAAATCAAGAAGTCACCCTATAGTTTTGGATCCACCCATTGATCAGAGGGAAGATGAGGGTATTAATGATAATGAATACAACGATAAAGGTGGAGATAATGGTGATGATGAAGATAATGATGATGGGGGTGATGATGAAAATATGAGTCTTGATCATGAGTCTACAAGAGAGAGGTGATGATGGACAAGTATTTCTCATCCTAAGTCTTCCAAGGTTAAAGATTCTTTACCCCGTCTTGTCCCACGGCCACATCAGGCTCCAGTCGGGAAGGGAATTGCAGCTCTTCCAACCGGTGATACTTATGGTTCTTTTGGGAGTATTCTAGGTAATATTCCTTCTTATGACCTCGACAATTTTCAATCTTCCCGAACTTGGTTCCCCTATTCCCGTAGCTGTAGAGGTACTTTAAATTGTTGCACGGGAGATAACTACAGTTAGTCGACTTTATGAGCTTATCCCATAGGATCGCCGGGGAATTTCAACACTTTACATGGCATCTAAAGCCATCATGCATTTACGCCACACTTGTTGTTCTTTGACTTATAAATTTTAACTTAGTCATGCTTTCTTTTCTTGTACAATGGTACACCCTAATCTCTTCAACGTTCTCCATGGTCAATCTATTAGCTATCGTAGGCATAACCTTCGTGCCAACATCAAGAATCATCTTATGAATCGGACTCAGTGAGGTATCGGTGGAAAGATCGTGAGAGGGAAAATAAAGAGGAATGTAATTGCCATGATAATCACAAGTGGAAGTTTAATGATAGCTTTGGATCAGGCAGATATCTCCCTCTCAACATCATGCTCGTTCTCTTCTCCTAAAAAGTATAGATCCAAAATCTTCAAAGCCCGATCCTGTCCCCTCGTCTAAAGGGATCAAATCCCCCATCTAAAAATCCAACTAATCCCACTTCGATGTTTCCTTCTACACAGCCTATGGTATCCTCTTACAAATCCAAACAAGCTATTCGACCATCTAGTTCTGCAACTTCTGAGTCTATCAAACAAAGACCTGGTAAAGAGCATACTTCCACACATGTTTCTATGATAGATATGGATTCTACTTTAAATCCATAAGTTGCTACATTGCAAACAATCTTCCTCACATATGCTTTGATGCGGTTAAGTTTACATATCCTTTAAAGGACATTCGCGTCAATATGGCCAAATGTGACATAGCTTGTGAATAATGCATATGACCAATATTATACATGGTAGAAGTTCGTTTAAGCTTTGTTCGACGTCAGTAGAGCCAACCAATCATTCCTTTAAGAGAAGGAGATAGAGAAAAAGGATAATGAGCAAACATCGCATAATATGATAAAAAGTTAGAGGAGACCAAAGAATTTCTTATGATATTGGAGAAAAGACTATTGGACGAGAGAAAAGCCTTTAAGGATAAATTCAATATATAACGAGAGGAACTTGTGTGTGCATATTATCTGAGCCACACTCTTATCACAGAGGGAGATTCTCTTTAGACCACCGTCGATGAACAAATTCTAAAGATCTTAAATCTAGACTCTACATTAAAAATTAAAAAGAAAGAAAAGAGTGATGATTTAAGCACGACCAAAGAATATATAGGTAAAGTGCTCGATGCCGAACAGGCACAAAGAGATGCAGCCCAAGCGACCAATATAGAGGAAAAGATCAAATCTGACATTGAGCCCACTTTGGTCCGCTTCTATGTGAATATTATCAAATTTAGAAATCTAAGGTGGCTTGACAACCAATATCCCAGAGCACTTGCTATGCCTAGGAAGAAATTCTTAGACAGGAAATAGAACACTCAGGTAAGGTCAACGAGAAAGTTCTAAAGTCTGACTTCTTGGACGATAAAAATATAGATGCTCTTGTCGTGGGCTAGGTGATATTAGCTTCTGAGGTTTCTAGTTCTACTCAGGTATCTACTGAGGCCCTTCCCAAATCCAGATCTATGGGTTTAAGTGAAAGTTTAATTTCCAACTCTCATGAGCCCTTAGTAGAGACTACCAACTTGGCAACAACTACTTCTGGCGCCATTGCCTATGTCACATCCGAGCCTCTCATTTATAAACCAATTATTCCTTCTTTTAGGTCCATTGAAACTTCAGCTACTATGGTGACTTTTATGGAAGCAACTTCTTTAACATCCTCGACTCTTTTTTATTATGTTCCTGAGGATCCTGGTTATACACTTCCCAAATGTCCCCTAAAACTGCCTTATTAATCCCCGGTTATAGAGGAAAGTCGAAAGGGGACTCCTTCTCAAACAGCTTTTGTTTCTCCTGGAGGTATATAACCGATTTCTCCTATTTATGAGTAGGCTTAGATAACACCCATGGTTGTTTCTAATCTTTATTCTTCTCTTTCTCAAGTTTCAGATCCACCTACCCTTGCCCCTTACCAAAAGTGAATCTATCCTCGAGCACTCAGGCTTCAATGACAGAATGTATCATTGCCTTCGCCCTACCTTTGATTTTGAATTCTTTAATGGTCCGATGTAGGTCCTAATGCGGAAAAGATTCATGCACTGAATGAAAAGGTTATAGACGATCTTGATCTGATGTAGGGCGATGAAGACTTAACTATCATAGGGAGTAAGGGCCCTGGTTCTTGATTGTCAATGCTAGAATTGCAAACTGCTTATTTAATTACAATGAAGAAAATAAAGAAGCAAAAAGATGTTGATGATATTGCATCCTTATTTTTAGCAACTTTGCAACCACCATCACTCGTCATTCCAACTTATGAAGTAATTACAATTGGGACGAGGATCCCGAGGGCCATCTATCCAGGGAGAAGGATTTTACATCTAAGAAAAGTCATGCTTACAAGGCAAAAAGAAGAGTAAGAGGAAGAAGAAACATGATCTGATATGACATTCTCTTATAGTGTTTGTTTTAGTTTAAGACATGAATATAGGCTATTGTTGTATGGGTATGGTCCCTCTTTTGCTTCCATAAGTCATATGTGACTAAATTGTTTTTGTTTCAAACTTTGATCTTATTTTTATTTTATTTTTGTTTTTTGTCTATGCACCTATATACTTGGATTAATTTAGTTTGTGATAATCATGTCTGAATTAGTGTAATATTATTATTATTAACCATTGCTCCATATGTAATAATAATGTCCTCTAATTGCTTAGTGGCACATTTTTATTTCTTTCAATTTATCGCTGCCAAAACATTTCTCTCTTTGCTAACAAAACTGTGACAGTTTGGCTAACTCCATAGCCTAACTTATTTACTTGGTCAGTTTCCATCTAACCATAGACAGGATGGTAGCCACAAAAGCTTCTAGCGCCACATTGTTTCCTATCTCCTGAAAATAATGCTTTAGACGTCTATGTCTAGACATCCATCTTTGATCCCATCTATCTCTGAACTTAGATCGAAAGTATTCATTGACCATTATCACTTATCATTAGCATAGCATGTCTTATTGGTTTATAAGTATGGTCGTATTTGCAAAAAGGTTCAGTCACATACCAGTTCCTATCTTCAAGACTTGGTGCTTTGGGTTCCTATCTCTAGGCATCAACCTTGGACCGTTCTTACCTCCAAGTGTTGGTTATAGATCAAACGTGCAGGACAAATCGTCCAATCGACCCCGATATGATCATATTTCGACGATCCGATCATGGATCAATAAAATTCATTGATTCCTATCGATGGGTGCCAATTTCAGACCTTGCTGATCTTTAGTATTGGTTGAGGATTAAATGTGTAAGGGTTAATCATACGATCAACCCTAGTTCGATTATACTCCAATGACCTAGTCATAGATCAAAGGATTATCGATACCTATCTTCAAGTACCTATATATTTTTGTTTTCAAAACGTAGAATATTTAATCTTGCCATTATTCATACGACACAAAGTTGGGATTTCAGGAATATAGTTCCATCGATTCCTAATGCCTATTCTATTTATAGACATAAGAATGGCAGACTCTGATTTGTTACATCAGAGTCTAGTCAACTATTTATAGAAATAAGTCTAAGTGAAATAGCATCTTAGTTTCTCGCTATTTCATGCCTTTGGAATTGAGATTCCATCGCCAGTCGTCAACTTGAAAGTTCAATCCCCAAGTTTATGTTCTATCACATAAGGACCTTCCTAATTTGGGATAAGTGTCACCAGACTAGGAAAGACCTGTTTTAGAATTAGATGGTTATTTTAAAGATGCTATTTCCATCCTCAGTATTGAATCATCGTGCTACTCTTTTCTGGTGACCAGCTACCTAAAATTAGTTCCTGTCATTTCTCATCAACCAAGTTAAGGGACACAAGAAAGAGCTCCTCGATCATGTTAGGATCATGATGAATTCTTTAATGATAAGGAACTTCCAATTCATTTGGAATCATGGCCTTTAATCCATAGGCTAAAGCGAATGGAGTATGATCGGTCGTGGACATGTGGGCTACCCAGTAAGCCCATAATGTCGGTGGTGGTTCATCGATCCAGTTGCCTTTGGCCTTCATTAGTCGCTTCTTAACGATGGATTTAATGATCTTATTTACCAGATCCACCAATCTATTTGCTTGTAGGTAAGCTACTATTGCGAACCTCTTTTCGATTTGACGCTGGTTGCAAAAATCATTAAACTTGACACTTTAAATTGGGTTCATTGTTAGTGATAATCTTCTATGGAATTCCTAGTCAACATATGATATTTTTCACCATAATGTTGATCAACTTGTTCGTTGTGATATGGATAGCTATTCTACTTTAGCTCAGTTTATGAAATTTTCTACACTATGATAGCATACTTTGCTCTGCCTTTCGACAATGGTAACATATTGATTATATTAAGCCCTGAACTACAAATGACCATATGCTGACCATCTACGTAAGCCTATGGATGAGGCTCTTAGGATCTTTACAAACCTTTGGCACCTATCGCACTTTCTAGTGTAATTAGTCTTGTTCTAGTTAATTGTTGGCTAAATGTATCCGTAGTGAAGAACCTTTCTCGCCAAATTCAACCCTCTAATGCGAGAACTTCCCTCATGCACATTGATAAGAGCATCCATAGCTTTTTCTTCATTAATGACACACCATAATAGGGGAGCATAGAATCCTCTCTTATATGGTACTCCTTCCTAAATAATAAACTATTATCTTTTGTGCGCTAGTTTTTGTCGTTAGTTTTTTTCATTCGGGAGAGTTCCCTTCAGTAGATACTCCTTAATCAAATTTATTCATGACTGCTCTACCTTCTCGGCCTTTAAGATCCAATCAACATCCATCTAGTCGATGCTCAAAGCTGACAAAACATCCATTGGAACAAGTCCCATAAGTTACACATCTCTAGAGTTGGCCAATTTGGCCGTTTAATTAGTAGGAATGTGGGTTATAGTGTAATGTTCAATATCACTTAACAGTTCTAAATTTTTTATTAGATTAGGGGGAAATCTCGCTTACTTAACTAAAATTCCTTCTTTACTTGACAGACCGCTAATTCGAAGTAGTTGAATATATGCAATGTTTTAAACCCTAATTCTTTTGCTATCTTGAGTACCATGGTCAAAGCTTCATATTCAGCTTCGTTGTTCATTACTAGGAACTATAAATTTAAGGCATACCATATCGTTCATTCCTTTAGGGTCACCAAAATCACTCTTGCCATAAAGCTATGCTCATTAGATGCTCTATGTGTATAAAACTTTCAATGAGCGAGCCAGACCACATCTTCCTCCACTTCTCCATCTTGAATGGTAAACTCGACAATGAAATCAGCCAATGCTTGTCCTTGTATTGCCCTTCTAGGATGGTAGGTTATATCATATTGGCTTGGCTGAATACTCCACTTTAATAATATTCCTGAAGCCTTGGGTCAGTGCAACACTTTCTATATTGGTTGATTACTCAAACACTTTATTGGATGAGTTTGGAAGTATGATCATGACTTCCTCAAACCAATTAAAATGTAGTAAGGTAGATTCTCCAACTTTGGATAATTCCTCTCTTCTCTGACGAACCACTCGTTGATATAGTATAAAAGCCTTTGAATTCTAGACATATTACGTACCAAAAATGCACTTAATGCGTAAGAAGATATTGCCAAGTAAATAAATAATTCTTCTTCCAAAGGCTTGGACAAAACTAGTGGTCTCTCATGTGATCGAATAAATCATGGAAAGCCTTCTAACATTCGTCAATCTAGACAAAATTACCTTTTTCTTTTCAAGGTCATAAAAGAATGGCACATATTTATTTCTCCTTTGAAATGAATTGACTCAATTCAGCAACTTTTCTATTTAGCTTTGGATTTCCCTCCTCATTTTTCGGGCAATAACATCTTTCAATGCTTTTATCTACTTTGGATTAGTTTGTATGTCCCTTGAGTGTACTATAAAACCCAAGAACTTTCCTGATAAAATCCGAAAGAACATTTCATTGAATTAAGATTCATCACATACTTTTGAAGCATACCAAACATCTTTGAGAGGTCACGCATGTGCATCGATCACAATGACTTCATTATCATATCGTCCATGTGGACTTCCATCATCCATCTGATATCATATTTAAACATCATGTTTACCAATCGTTGGTAGGTGCCTCTAGCATTCTTAATACCAAATGACATCATATGACAACAATACAATACCAAATTAGTCATGAAATTAGAGTGCTCTTGACCTGGAACATGCATTGCTATTTGATTGTAGCCAAACTATGCCTCCATGAAGGGTAACAGTTCATGCCCAGCTGTTCCATCAATGAGCTGGTCAATTCCAAGGTATGGGAAGCCATCCTTTGAGCATGCCTTATTCAGTTCTATATAATCAATACACGTCTATCGCTTTCCATTAGGATTTCTGACCATCATAGGATTCGATACCCATTCAAGGTATATAGCATCACAGATAAAGCCATTTGCCTTTAACTTATCCATTTTTTCCTTTAATGCAGCGGATCACAACAAGCCCAGGCTACCCTAAGGATTACAAAATAACGAAAAAGTAGAAGTGACCAAGATGTGATTATTTTGCTTCACCGAAGGGTACACATTCAATATATAGCATGTTATCTCTAGCAGTATTCCATATATACTGAAATGCATCCAAGAAAACACATCAAGGTTCACCTAGAGAAACTCTACCAACTCTTTCTTCATCTTCATGCCAAGTTGAGACTCGATCTTTAAGACTGGAGTGGGGTGATCATCATCAATCACGATGTTGGTCGTCAACTCTACCGGTGATGCCCTCCCATCCTTTGCCTCTTTTCTCTAACCCATAGATTAATGAAACTTACTTTCCATGTGAGCTAAGGCTTAGACAGCGGTTTCTATGCATTAACTGTCCTGATGTAGAGAGTCATCTCTGTGTCCTTTCCTTTCTCACATTGCTTCACCTCTTTGAGATCCATTCTCCTTGGATAACCCCTACCTTATCTCTGAGGGATGTCACTATTAAGCACCATGGGGTAATAGCTATTCTGAAACTGGAGAGGGTCGATCGGTCCAAGAAAGAATTATAAGATGAGTATGTATTAATCATAACAAATGGTTAAATCCATACCATCTTGTGGTTTCCTTCACCTAGCTCAACTAACAGATCAACATAAATTATAGTCTCCTTAGACTCCTTGGTAAATCTGATACGAGATTTACATGGCTTAAAATCCTACTCGCTCATCCTCGTATGATCAAACATTTTATGAAACAAAATGTTAACATAGCTCATGTAATCAATCAGGACTCGATGCACAATTACCGACCCAACCACGGCAGTAATCACCAAGGGATCGAGCATTAGTGCTTCTACACCATCCGCATCTCTATTTCTAAACATAGTATAATTATTTATTTTCTTCAATATTTAGCTAGAGCTCCATCTTCCATAGGAAATAGATCCCTTGAACAACATGTTTTAAGGAAGTACTATAACCCTCTATCTCATTCCAGCTTTTCTCAATTATATGAGGTCCACCTGTAATAGTGTTTATCATAATTCTCTTTTAGGCTGCCTAGGTCTATTACCACTAGCCCCAGCCTGATTTTGTTGGGTCATCCACCCTTGGAATCTATTGTTCATTTGCCCACCATCCCGTAGGTTTTCACATATTGTTGCAACTTTTTCTTCCTAATTACATACTCAGTTATATCCCTTAGATGTTGGCACTCATTGGTATTGTGTCAGTGTATCTCATGGAAGCGATAATAAATTCTTAAGCGTCGCTCTTTTTCAGTTTCCTCCCTATGAGGAGGCTTCTTGTAATTTTCAATTCCTTGCGTAGCAAGGTAAATATTTTCAACAACCTCATTCAATAGGGGTATAATCTTCGGGTTTCATATATACCAGATGAATCTTGAAGTATAGCTTCTTCCTACCAATGCCATTGTCCCATCTTTTCTTGTTAGTATTATTATTTCTATTATTTACCATAATGTTCCCAGCCCTCTCATCGGTTTTTCTAATTAGAACATTGCTTTGCACTACATCATTCGATATCTTACCGCCAATTGGTCTAGTAGCTAGGTCTGTTTCCTCCAAGCGTAGATAGTGGGATGATAAAATGCTTTCATGGTAGGTGGTTTCTTCCTCTTAAGCCATAACCAAACTCCACATCATGCTGGACTCCCTGAATCAATGCCATCAAAACTATATCTCCCTTTAGATTGCTGACTGTAGTCATAACGGTGTTGAATTGTGTCAGAAAACCTTTCAGAGTCTCTCCGTACCTTTGATAGGTGTTTAATAATGGCATTACATACTTTTATTGATCAATGTGAAACCTGAACTGCTCCATAATTTTTTTTTCTAATTGGTCGAAGGAAAATATGGATCTTAATGCGAGCCAAGTAAACCGCATCATGCCCACTCCTTTAAGAAATATAGGGAAGCACTTACATCTCACCACATCAGTAGCTTTGGCACTATCCTTGTGCCATTATATTTTAGAAGACGTTATTACAGATTTGTCATTCCATTGTAAGACGATATTATTAGCGTAAAAAAGCTCTTGAGATGGATTTCCTGCAACACATAATTAGTAACAGGTTCATACAAGGCGATGAACCCCAATCATCATTATTTCTATGTTGATTCTCATTCATCAACCTTCTTAGTATATCAACTATATACTTTGGGTTAGACAAATCGGTCGGACGATAATTGTCAAGACTTCTCTAATTATTTTGCCCCATAAATGCTTATAGTTTGTTCCATGACTCCTTTCTCTGAGAGAACCATTTATCCAATCCTACTTTGTCCATGTTCATTCCTTGATGGCTCAATGACATTTGTTTGAGCATCACAACTCTGGCCACCGGCAATTTGCTCGATGCCGGCATCAACCTACTTGTTAAGTTCATCATCAGACCCATCATTCACAAATAAGTTGCACAAATTAGTACCAAGTTGTAAAGGTCCAATGCCGAGTTGTAGTTTTTCAATGGAGGCTTTTCCAAGTCCCATATTGGATGTCCTATCTTCTCTCATTTTCATCTTTTGATTTCCATCTCTTCGATTTCTATCTGATGAAGAATAACTCTCTTCTTTCGAGTCAAAAGATGACGACTCTCTCCGACTCTTCCTTCGCCTATGGGGCATCAAAGCAATATTTCTCTCCAACTGCTTTATGATGCAGTATGACTCTCTAACATCTTTTTATTCATCTTGGTCATCATTCGGTCCAAGTCCACTCTAGTCACCATCTCATGTGCACTTGAAACTTCAGTAGAAATGGACTGATTGTATCTTCTTCATGTTAAGAGCCTTCATTTTCAACATCATTGGTGGGTCTAGAGGTAGATGACTTCTCTTTGTCCTTCGTAGGTATCATAACTCTTTTAGATCCATTGATAGACTTGTTTTGAATTTAAATAACCATGGATATTCTAACAACAACTTCCTAGATCTAACTTATGGATAGTTTAAATGCAAAATTTTAAGATAGATCTACAAGTGATAACTTCAAACGCTCTCAATGAAAGCACCAAAATATTTATTCCAAAATGGGATAAATACCTAATTGATTAATAAGTAGTAATTATAGAAATAAAGGAATTAAAATGAGGTAAAACGCACAGAAGTTATAGCGGTTCAACCAGAATTACTAGCCTACGTCCACTGTCAACTTTGTTACCGATTCTTGCTTTCTTTCACAAAAGAGATTTTAAAACTCGATTGCTTACAACTTGGGTGAGAATCCAATAGGTATTTAGGTAAAATATAGTGGTTTAGAAAGTAAGAAAAGGATTATCTTTTTGTGCACTCCTCCTATTTATAGATGACTATTATCAAAATATACTCTGATATTTGCTATCTATTTTCTCCAACTCCAGAATGAAGCTCTTAGTGAAGATCCTGGCTAGATTAACAACTATTAATCAACTCGGTACCGAGTCGTGCTTCACAAATTAGGGCTAAAGTATTGAGCCTCCTAACTTCGCATGCTTTGTTTTTCCTTCAATCTTTTGGCTAAGTACTCGCTATCTCACACGGCTTGATGTCGAATCAAGGAGATCAAGTCGGTGTCGAGTTATGGACACGGGTTCCATCTTTATTTCCTTCTTCTGGTTATTTGACTTGTTAGAAGAATGGTTAAGTACCTTCTAATGGAAAGCAAGGATCAGTACCATTCTTTGGACTTCACCTGTGTTTAAGAATTACAATTTTGGATTCCTGATTTTATTTACAACCATTCAATGGTTCTGATTCATTGATATATGGCTTATTCAAAAGCAGGATAATAATAACCCTCTAAATATTGAACTCATAAGGTTGACAGAGTATGTCGATTTTGCATTAGTTAACCCAAATGGCATGACTAACCACTTATAAAATCCGTTTGGTGTACAAAAAGTTGTTTTCTGAATACTATTCTCTACCACACGCAATCGATGAAATCCAATAACTAAGTCAAGCTAAGATAATATATTTTCTCTAACTAACTGATCAAAGAGATGATCTATACATGGTAATGGTGTTAATTCTGCTTTGTCGGCTTATTTAACCCAAGATAATTGACGTAAAGCCTTAAAGAGCCATCTACATTGGTAGCAAAGAAAATAGATGCTTCTCATTCTGATATGCTTCTCCGAATAAAACCTTTTTGTAATAATTCATTCACTTAATTGTTAAGCTCACATCATTCTCTACGAGCCATATGCTTAAGGGGTAAGGCAGCTGGTCTAGCATTTTCTTCAAGATAAATTCAAAATTCGACCTTCATATGAAGAGGAAGACTAGAAACATTGGTACCCAACATATAAATTTATTACACATCATATATCCTTCTGGGGATAAATGAGCACTGTCATTCGCTAGGAGGACTGGAATGTCTCCAAATGGAATTCCACGTTTAGAGGAGCGACCACACCAATTCTGGAGGCCCGGAAATCCATCGGATTATCTAGAAATAAAACACCCACTATAGTATCAGGTGTGAGGTTTATCTCTTCCACCGAAAGGATGAGAATATAAGAGAAAAGGTCGACCAACGGGCTAGAAATCTTCGCTTGCTCAGTTTGATGATCAGGGGAAAGTCTATTGGATACAATCATATAACTTGACTCGTCTTTGAGATTGTTATGCTGTGAAGGTTGTCTAAAAGGCATTGCGGCTAAACGCCCTGGACGTTTGAGGCCCTTATCAATTAAACTCGGTAGATAATCGAGATTAGAAAAATTAACCTATCCTCCCATGCTAAGCGCAAACTAGTTTGCTGTAGTGTTGTGTGGTGCAGAGATAAAAAATTCAAAATTAAAAACAAAAGTGAGTGACGAGACTTTAAATTTCGACCAGAGTAACCGTCATCGCTGACCGTATCAATTGGCATTTAGATTGATCGGTTGTGTAAGCTTTGGAATCGACCATCGGCATATGGAAGTGTGAAGCCCACTATTGAAGTCCATATGTTAAGTTTTAGTTCATATTCTAAGTCCCAGGAGTTTGGTCGTTTAATTTTGAGTTCGATATTGGATATGCAAGTCCTGTCGCTCATTATCATCATATGTTCAAGTTCATCGAGGTAGGATTGGTTCTGATTTTTCCTGTAAGTGAAGATGGATTGGTTTTCTCAAGTGTTCAAGTTCAATTCAAAGGTTTAGGGTCGGCTAAGTCCCCATGGTCGATCCCTTAAACCCAATGCAATCGATCACTCTTATGAAGCAAACAACCGATCCCTTATTTATAGCCGATCCCTTTTGCAAACCTTATAATCGATCCCTCCTCAAGCACATCCCCACCGATCGCTTTACTTAGCTGCTTTCACACTTCTCCAAAGGCAAACAGCCGATCCCTCTTTACTTCATGAACAACCAATCCCTTTCCATATTGGTATACGACCGATCCATATACTTAACTTTTCACATCCTACACTTCAACCATCTACACCGGTCCTTCTAAGCTCAAAGTAATATCGATCCCCCTACGTCCTTCACACTTCGCTCTTCTCTTTTCTCCTCCTCTGCCACCTCACCAAACCCTACATCGCACCGTTTAACTCACCTTCTCCAAACTTAACCCCTTACCTCATCGCAAATTATAAAGTATAAGAGACCCACCTAAATTTATAGAATACGAGTTACTTGAAGGGAGATTTTCGATTTTTGATTCGAATCGAAGGTAGAATGATGGTCCAAAGCAGGAAAGGATGGTGGATCTTAAGATGGAAGCGATGTTTGATTCGAGAAGAGGTACCAGAGGCAAATTGGAGGAGGATGGTTTGGTGCCGAGATTGAGGAAAATGAAGGAAAAAAAAGAAACGAAATAATGTAACGGATGGAGAGGAAAGCGCTATATATTTGGCTAGAGGGATCAACACTTTTGAACTTCTCCTTGAAGCTAAAACGCTAAGTCTCTAATATATGAAAGGATCGCCTACGATCCCTCGATTTGGGGATCCAATCCGGTCCCTATTAATAAAATGAAGAATAAAAGGAGAGTGAAGTTGGGAGAGAAAGGGATAAGCTAAAAGAGAATTCCGATCCCTATTACAAAAAAGAAAGTGGCGATCGACTAGAGGAATGCTAATCCCAACAAACGTAAAAGAAAGAGAGAAAAGGGAACAGTTACGAACCCTATATGCATGCGAATATGTGCATAAAAAACTATATAAAATAAGTATATATAAAATGCAATGGAATTACATATAATGAAAATTGGCGATGACCCATAAGCATGCAAACATGTTCGGGATCCAACGACAAGAATGTATACCTAAACATGCATGCGTATATTCTAAAAGTTCAAGTTTTTGAAATCGATAGAAATTGGATTCAAGCCTAAAGCTTTCAAGATCGAGACTAGATCAGATAGCCAAGGCTTACTACTCTCGTAGAATCAGACATAGATATCAACTGACAGAATATAATCTTGAATTTATACTATTAGAAATTGACCAAGCGTCATGACGATTAAAGATTGATACGACACTTTGGAAAAATAATTCAATGGAAGGATAATGACTATTAAGAAAATTGGATGGATTTATTGTCAACGACTCTAACTTACATCGATTCAAAGCACGTCATGTACAACACAATATGTACTTTAGGGGACAAGTGTTATTTGGCATTTTGACCTGGCTATATCCAAACTGATTGGATAAGTTAGACTCGATGTCATCAAGGCCTGTAAGTCTTGAGCGATGATTGTGGGGTCTAAAAATCAAGTACATATGATAATATGAAGCCTTGACCGAATGGAATTGAGAGATATGCAATGCAGAATATTCAAATTATGGACTATAGTTTAATATAGAAAAGGGATCGGCTACAATCACTCTAAAACATAGGGATCAGACTATTTCTGTTAAACAAGTATAACTCAATAAAAAACAATCAATATTTGAATATTTATATATCTAATGCGTATGAAACTTTAGGAACAAGATATATGGACCCTAGGGATTCTACCCTAGGGATCGCACCTCAGAAATTACTAAGAAAGAGGGATCTACCCTTTCCCTCCATAGGGGTCGGCCATAATCATGATGCATAACATGTTGCAATAATGATTGAGTAATAACTTCAGTTCTACTAACCCAATAAGAATATTACAACATGGTTAATCTCCCATCAAGATCAAACCCTAAAATTCCTCCAAGGTAGGGATCTACATCGATTTTATTTCTTAGGATTTGGGCCTGCGATCCCTTTTGAAGTCCATATGGTTTTGAAGTTCCTTCTGCTGAATTTTCAAGGAGATACTTCGCTGTTTTCCTATATAAATACAGGCTTGATCATTTTCAAGATTTTTATGCTACTGGTTGTTTTGTATTCTATTGTAACCAAGGATTTTCATCAGATCCCTATTGTATTCAATTTAAAAAGTGATTAATAAAGCTATCTATTCAAAGTGGACATAGGCAAACAATGCCGAATCACTATAAATTGTTGTGTTCTTGTTATTTCTTTGATTTTCTATTATCTAATTGCTCGTATCCTCTGTTATCATTTTAAATTCTTCACTTATTTCTCTTTAAAATCTTTATTGTATATTTGTACCAATTTTTGGTGCAAACATTTTGGTGCTTTTACTGATAAAGAAGATTCTTAGCTCTATTTGGATCCCTTTTTCACTACTGGGTTGTGTAAATCCCCTGAAGAGATTTAAAAACGTCTAAGGAAAACTATCAATAATGGTTAGGAACTCCGAATCTATCTCTCAAAATGTAAAAGAAAACGAGAACGCTAGCATCTAGCAAGGATGCCCGAGCAATCTACTAGTAGATGTCAATTCTGCTAATCCAATTGATGTCTAGAATCCGGCTGATTCCATCACAAGAGCTGATTTCCAGAATCTAATAAGAGGGCTAGTGGATAGCCATCAATAGTTGAACCAGCAGATTCAATCAAATATCAATCTAATAAATCAAGTTTAGGAACAAACATCCAATAGATATTTGGTAGAGAAATAAATGAAGAATATAAAATGATAATAAAGGAAACAAGCATTTAAATAACAGAAAATCAAAAAATAGTAAGAACACAATGATTTATAGTGATTCGACGTTGTTTGCCTACGTCCACTTTGAATAGATAACTTTATTAATCACTTTATAAACTGAGTACAATAGGGTTCAAATGAAAATCCTTAGTTACAATAGAGTACAAAACAACCAGCAGCGTATAAGTCTCACTAATGAACAATCAAGCTTGTATTTATAGAGGAAGATGGTGAAATATCTCCTTGAAAAATCGATAAAAGAATCTCCAAAACCACATAGGCCCGTAGGAGGGATCACATAGCCCAAATCCTAAGAAATAAGATCGGTGCCGATCCTTATTTTGGAGGAATTTTGTGGTGCGATTCCTATGGGAGCTTCTCCATTTTATAATACGCTTAGCAACCAAGTTGCTTGCCAATTGGGTTAGTTGAATGTCACGACCTGGTTTTTTCAACCTCCGAAAGTTGACATCAATACGACCGTTGTATTACATGTCGAACAATCGAATGCCAGAAATATCAGACCGTAAGGGAAAAAGGAGAAAGAGGTAGAAGAAGAAATAGAAACAACATCAGAAACCCACAAACGCAGCGAAATAAAATATAATATAAATAACAACATTTATACAAAGAAAGTTGTAATTGTCAATATACGTACAATATATCAGAGTACATGAATTTGGACAGTTGTAACAACTTGTCCCTGAATACTACCTACACATCCTATAATACACAGCGGAATATGCTCAATATATCTCTGCCATCCAGCTCGTCTCCTGAGCTCCAAAACGTCCTAATCTGAAAATCTGCAATACTCCGTCTTACCCGAGCGTTACAATAAAGTAACACCCGCGTTAGACTGAAAACTAGCATGAGTAAACCCATTTAACTTTGAACTACTATAGTTATAAAGCTTCTTTGAAAACCAAGGTAACTCGTCCAATATTACGAGTTTTATCTTGTTATAGCCAAACATTTATTACACAATTCCATTGATATATTAGATAATATCCATATACCGTTACTTAATTTAAATGGTAAGGTTTACTCATTTTTATTCAGTCCAGGCTATAAGTTCCTATAATCAAATCTGCCAAGAATTTTAGGGCTTATAAAATCGAAATGGTTCCGAATATCGCTGATACTCGATCCCGGTCTCTTTGAATTCAAGTGATAAATTTTAAAGGGATAAATTGTTTAAAGTAAACAAACCTATTATGTAGGGTGACAAAATTCAAAGATGGCATTTTATTACAACTGTTTATTTCAATTAAAATGTATCATCATATTAATCCAAATTGTTTTCAGAAAATTAATCTTAAACATCGTTAATTATTCACACGTTTAAGTTAAACACCAATAATAATAGTAATTTCCATTAATTGTGAAACGTCACCGAACTTCAAATTACGGGTTTAGATGAATTTAGATTTTTGGTTAAAGGAAGGAAATATAAGTTATAATATAAATTCAATTTTTTCCTTTCTTTTTTTCCTTATCCTCTTATATATTTTTCTCTTTTATTTCCCATTCATTTTACTTTTCCTTCTCTTTCTTATTTTCCTCCTTTATTATTATTATTGTTGTTGTTGTTGTTGTTGTTGTTATTATTATTATTATTATTATTATTATTTTCTTCTCTCGGCCCACACACTTATTTCGGCCCATCTCCTACACTCCCCATTTTCCTTTCTTTCCTAGCTCTATTCCTTCCCCTGTTTCTTTACCTTCTCTTCCATGCACGACGACCTGTGCACTGACATGTGCATGTCCTCACCACTCCAACCAACATTTATCCGATGCTGACTGGCCTAACAAACTACCCATGATTGTCTCGACTCTCCCATGCCTACCGAAAACCCAGCCCACGTCTAGGAACGAGACCGCCCCCTTCATTTGCCTCGTCCCATCACCTCCGACCTCGTGGTAATGCCAAATTCCACCAGCACCATCGCCACCCTCCCCTCATCCCTTTTTTCCCATACCGTAGTCCCTATCACCATCTCGACGCGGTAGTTTACTCAATCCGTCCACAACCAAACACGACATCCAAACCCTAAATATGCCCCATCCGATCACCTCGCCGCCTCGTAAATTGCTTCGCTATTTTTTCCCGAGTCCCTCAACCCTACCGTTTCCTTCTGACCCAATGCCGACCCTTACCATCGACCTCCTCGCCGGAATTTGGCTCAAAACTGAAACCTGGTCATCTCCAATTTTCTCTTTATATGCATAATTAAATGTTGTGAAATTCCCACCAAAATTCACCATTTCCCATGCCGATCATGGTCATATAAGCAAAGACCCAAAATACATATTCGAATTTTTCTCCAACTTGAGTTATTTACTGTAATTTAAATATTTCAGCCTCTATACATTATAATTCCAACCGAAACTAATTTTTGCATAAACTACCTTAAAAAAACACACAACCTTGCCTTTGTAATCATGATCTAAAATGAACTAGGAAGGAAGATAGGGATTTTTATATAGTTGGCAGATCAATATATAAAAGACAGAGGTGACGCTCTTAAGTTTTTACAGGATGTCCAGCATATGTCAAATCTATACATGAATCTATATACCAAATACAGGAGTTCCCTAATTTTCAACATATAGGCGCATATATGACTCTAGTAATAAAACTTTAATTTGTACCCACTAAAATCAAAAGATGAACTGCTGCCCCCCTTTATAGCTTCTTGGCTTTTAAGTTTGCTCTGCTTAGTCTTTGTTCCTCTTTATTTATTTTTTCGAAATATTTACTTCCTTTTGTTCTGATCTTATCGCACTTGAGTTATTTTAAAGTGTATGAGGAGGTAACTAGGCAATGTATATATAACATAGAAATGGAGTGTTGATGAAGCTAAGCTGAAGTATGGGTGTGCAGGATTTTGCCTTTTTTTTTGATTTGAAATCATAAAAAAGTATTGATTTGATTTTTCCTTTTAACTGACCTGATTTTATGTTTTGTATGCTAGGTTTAAATGCTTGCCTCCTCTTTTGTTTACATGCATTTTATGTGAATTGATGTATGTATATATTAATTTGTTTTGTATGTATATATTTGCACTTATACATATTTCCAAATACATTACCCTTTTGTGTAAATGTACATATCCACTTATTCACTATTTTTACATAGCACATACATTTTCATTTATGTAATATTTTTCTATTACATATATTTTTCCCATATTCATTACTTGTGTATGTTTTTGACATCATGTGTGTGTGTATATATATATATTTATTCATACTTTCAAAAAATTTCCTATATTCTACTTGCCATATTTACCCTTTTATTTTATATATAGATATACATATGTTTAAGTATATATATGTATAAATATTTATTATTTCCATAAGCATTATTACTACAACCTATATACACATATTTACACATTCAATACTTTAACGATCATATATATCTATTTATATATATTGTTGTCATCCTTATATGTTTTTGCATTTACATACTTCTATATTATTATTAACGTCATAAAGCTGCATATATTTATATATACATATATTTATGGATATTTTATTTTTAGTTCCAAATGATGGTGTTTATATATATTTTCCATAAATTCTATCATACTAGGATGTTACAATTAAATTGAATCAATTTATATATATATATATTCAGATATTTAAATATTAGAAAATTTATTTTATCCGACTAATAAAATTCAATATTTCAATAATTTAAAATCAATTAATTACCCAATTAACAGATGCTAAATATCCGGGTTGTTACATTGAATTTGAGTTATTGCTCGATCATTATTGCAACATGTTATGCATCCTGGTTCTAGCTGACCCATATAGAGGAAAGATGGCTGATCCCTATAGAGGAAAGATGGTCGTTCCCTCTTGCTTAGTCCTTTTGAGGTGCTATCGCTAAGTTTGGCTCCCTATGGTCTCCACGTCTTGTTCCCAAAGTTTCATATGCATTGGACTTGTGGATCTCAAGATGTTGATTGTTTTCCATTGAATTGCACTTGTTTGGCTGAAATAGGCCAATCCCTATGATTGATAGGGATTATAGCCGTTCTCTTTTCTATATTGAATTATATTCCATACTTAGAATGTTCTGTATAGCATATCTATTGATTTCATTCAACCACGGTATAATATTACCTTATGTTTGACTTCTGGATCCTATAATCATCGCTTTAGACTTACTGGCCTTAATGATAGTCGAGTCTAACTTGTAGTCAGATCAGATATAGCCAGGTAAATTGTCAGATAACACTTTCCCCTTAAACTACGTCTTGTGCCGAACATGAGTGCTTTGAATCAAAGGAAGTTAGAGTCATTGACAAGAAATCCATTAAAATTTTTGAATAGTCGTTATCCTTCCGTCGAATTATTTATCCAAAACGTCGTATCTCTCTTTGATCATCATGACGCTTGATCGATTTCCAATGGTATATATTCAGGATTATATTCCTACAGTTGATATCTATGTCCGGTTCTATGAGTCTAGTAAGCTTTGACTATCTGATCTAGTCTCGACATTGAAAGCTTCATGTTTGAATTCAATTTATATCAATTTCAAAAACTGAACTTTTTGAATATAGTTATGCACGTCCAGATACAAATTCTTGTCATTGACTCCCGGACGAGTTTGTGCGCTCATGGGTTATGTACTCGATCCCTCCCAATATTAGGACTTACTGTTTTTGGCTTCGTGCTGAAGAGAAAGGTGGGTCGATCCTTCGACCCACATATATTAGCCAGTGTCTTTCTTCTATACTCCTCACTTCATTTCTTTCCCTTTCTTATTTACTTCAAGCTCACCTCTGAACCCTGCCCTTTCAATTTGAACCTCGATTCCTTCCCTTCCCTTCAAATAGAATACTGCCTCCAGCCTTAGACTCGCCATCCTCTCTTGCTCTTGGCATGCGCTCTATCTTCAATTTGAATCAAAATCCAACACCCTCCTCGAGCAACTCATACTTTTTACATTAGGTAGGTTCTCTTGCGTTTACTTTCGTTCGTGATGAGATAATGGGTTTTATTTACATCAATTAACATGAGCGTAGCTTAAGATTAGAGAAGATGATATGGATAGTGGCGATGCAGGATTCAACGAGGTGGTATAGGAGGTGAAAAGAGAGGAGTGAAGTGTGAAGGACGTAGAGGGATCAATTTTACTTTGAGTTTAGAGGGACCGGTGTAGAAGGTTAAAGTGGAGGACAAGAAAGGTTAAGTAAAAGGATCGGTTGTATACTGATGTAAAAAGGGATCAGTTGTTCATAAAGCAAAAAGGGATCAATCATTTGTGAAGCATGGAGGAATCAGTTGTTTGCTTTAGGAGAAGTGTGAAAGCGGCTAAGTAAAGGGATCAGTGGTGGTGTGTTTGAGGAGGTATGGGTTATAAGCTCTACAAGAGGGATCATCTATAAGTTGGGATCGGTTATTTGTTTCATAAGAGGGATCAGTTACATAAGGATTAAGGTATCGTCCATGAGAACTTAGTAGACTCTCAACCTTTTAATTAAACTTGAAAACCAATGCACAAACAATGAGAACCAATCACGTCTTAACGAACTTGAACGTACAAAGATAATGAACAACATGACTTACTTATCCAACTCCGAATTTGAAATTGAACAAGTAAACTACTGGGACTTGAAATTGAATCAAAACTTAACATATGGACTTCAATAATGGACTTCACACTTAGATATTCTTATGGTTGATCCTAAAGCTTGCACAACCAATCAATCTAAATGCCAGTTGAGATAGTTAGTGATGACAGTCACTCCAATCGGAATCCAAAATCTCGTCACTTAATTTTGCTTTTAATTTTGAACTGTTTGTCTATGCGCTGCACAATACTGCACTATACTAGTTTACACCTGTCATAAGGGACAGGTAAAATTTTCTAATCTTGATTATCTGCCGAGTTTAGTTGATATGGGCTCCAAATGTTCAAAGCGTTTAGCCGCAATGCCTTCTGGACAACCATCTTAACACAACAATCCCAAAGCCGAGTCAAGTTCTATGATTGTATCCGATAGAATTTTCCTTGAACATCAAACTGAGCAACAGAATATTTGCGGCTCATTAGTCGACCTTTTCTATGATGTTCCATCCTTTCGGTGGAGGAGATAAACCTTGCCCTTGACACTATAGAGTGTGCCATATTTTTGATAACCCAATGGATTCCCAGGCCTCCAGAATTAGTGAGGCCGCTCTCTATAAACTATGCTCTAAATGTAGGATTCCATTTGGAGATGTTCTTCTCCCTTCAATGAATGATAGGGCTCAATTGCCCCTAAAGAGGTGTACGACATGCAATAAATTTATATGCTAGGCTGGATGTACATCCCTTTTAATTATTTTATCCGAGAGATGCTAAATTTTCTAGAAAGCTTCTGCTCAGCTGCATCCGAACAGCTATGCTTTTCTTCATGGCACTTTCTTACCATTTATGAATGTTCTTTTCCACCTGCAATCTCTTAAAGACATCAGATTTATCTACAATTTCAAAGGATGGATGTGGAGCTTTCTTATACTTTCCTAGAGCCTTCGCCCAACTGTCAAATTCTAACTGGTGCTTGAAACAAGCTCAGTATCTTTAAATATGAAGCATTCTATGTTCGTTGTCCGCCTGGTTTCACTAGGCAATGGTTGGAAGGACGTAAGTGATGCCTTGATATTATTTCCAAATTCTTTATCCCAAGTCATATTCTGAACTAAGTAACAATTTGAAAATTTACAAATGTCCATCCATAGCCTGAAGGTGATAGTTATTCAAGGGCAGTTTCTACAATCCGCACCACCCCAGCTAAGGATAAGGACATCATATCCCTTGTAACCGATAAGTGGTTATCTCTTTTGGGCTCTTAGAAGAAGGTCGTGGTATTAGGCTTCCAAGAATTGTTGCACCACCAAGGAATACTACGAAGCAAGAAGGTGGTACTAATAGCCTTGTCGAGTCCCCAATCGAGGGGGCTTAGGATGATGCCGAAGAGGGTGAAATTAGAGGTGATGAAGCCAACAAGCCTAGTGATGCTGATGCAGGTCCGAGCAAGGCTCCTGTGGTCAAACCATCACAATGCGCGATCTCACATGCTAACAAGAAAAGGAAAAAATCTCGCTCATAAATCCTGTAGGAGGAAAACTACCAAAGAGCCAAGTTCATCATCAACTCCGTTGAAGAAGAGTCTTCCTCTCAACATTTAGAAAGTTCGATGGTAGATTTCTCGAGCCTCCCTATCCCTGACGATGTCATAACCTATGACTTCCTCAACGTCAGTATTAGGGGGCTTAATTCACCCACCAAGACTAGTGATGCCAATTCTCCCACTAGCAAAGGGAAAACACTCCTATGAGCAAGCTACATAACTTGCCCATCAGGGGAACACTTGGACACTCATAATCACATGCACTTTACTGCATGATTTTTCGTCTATTTTTTATTTGATGGTCATTTATATGCTCTTATTTGATTCGCAGATGCTATGTCTCATTCCTATGCCTTCGATTGCTTAAGGGTCTCCTCAACACAGTATGGATCCAATCGTGGTCTAGACTCGGGCAGGATCGAGAAAGAGATAACGGCTGAAAAAGAAGCCATCATTAATGGAAGCATTCATCTTCTAAACACAAGTCCCAATCTCAACCATCTCATCAGGAAGTTCTTCCCAATCTTCCTATACATAGTGGCGATCAGACCTCTTCCTATGCTCTCCAAACTGCTATGCTGCCCGAGCATTATTCTGGTTCATTAGGTTCATGGCAGCCTCACGATTGTAGATCAAGCAAATGCCCAATTGCTACTTCTGATCCAGATGCTACTATGGCTCATAAGGCATCTACGGTAGAAATATTGGTCGAACTTAAGGTCAATTTTCCAAAAATATGCTTTGATGGGCTGAAGTTTCTTCCCTCTATCCATACAATTCCAGGGAGTGTTAAAGCAAGTTCAGTTGCATGCGTCAATGATGTTTTGGTGCAGCATGAAGCATTCCAACATTTAGTTGAGAAAATCTCCGAGGTATCTATTAAGAGACAACATGAAATCAATCACCTCAAGCTAGAGGTGGTGCATGATAAAGACATAATTAACACCAAGATGATGAGTTCATGGATTTGATAGTGAAGCTAGCCACAGTAGAGAAGTGTGCCAGAGAAACATCCAAGACGGTTAGTCCTCTGAAAATGGCTCATAAAATAGAGCTGGAAACTGCCCACAACCGTGGAGTTGTGCTTGCTCTGGGAAAGGACACACCGTAAAAAGAGAAAAATACTCTAGTTCACTACGATGAGGAACTCAAAGAACTCATTAAGAAAGAGAAAGAAGAAAAACTCAAAGCTCATGAGGAATATTAGAGGTATTGTGAAGAGGCCGTCAATGCTTGGGAGCTAAAAATTAAATTTGATGAGCAGCTCGCCCAAATTGAATTCCTCGAGGAAGAGGCAAAGGAAGCTGGTCATAATGAAGTTAGAGAACAAACAGAGGCCTAGATGGAGGATGCTAAAGAAGCTGGCCAGAATGTGATTAAGGACATGTTCGATCCTTTAATTGAATATAGTGCTAAAGTCCTAATCCATCATGATTTGAGTTTCCTTAGAGAAGGCTACCTCAAACCGCTCGCCAAGGCTTGGGAATATATTGTTGAAATGAAGAAGAAAGTCCTTAGTGAGGCTGATTTAGATGAGGAGAAACTGGTATGAGAGATTCTTCACAACCTTTAGATCTTGCCGCAACATTGCTCTGATATTTTGATATTCTAGCACACTCTGGCAAAGGAAAAACATCGTCGAAGGTATCAAGCTCGATCAGAAAGTTCCTCTTTCACTTCAAATGACCGAAGCATCAGTTTCACTTGGCCTAGGACAAGATCTGAGCTATGATCCAGAAAGACCTAGTTATCAATCAAAGATGATGACTCCTGTTCTAGAAGGTAGCAGTTCGATGACAAATGAAAGTCAGCGGATACATGTATCTCGCTTTACTCTCCATTATTTGTTAGATTTCATTCCTTATTCCCAATTGCTATGGGATTATTTTCTTATTTGCATGAATATGCATGTCTTCCAGGTCCTAACCAAACTCCAGGAAGCGGTGCCATAGTTGAGCAACAACATACATTTACTAAAATTCTAGTGACTACCAGCATTCTAAGGCCTAATACTCAAGTTATTGGAGCACATGATGATGAAAAAGTCGACGACTAGCCGCTGCCAATGGTGCCTCCAAACAAACTAATGAGCTCAGTTTGAACGAATGCATTGAGAGAGAGACGATTTATTGAAGAAAAAGATAAAGTTGAGCCCGCTGATGTGGATGTTGATGATCCAAATCTCGTCTCACTGCAATTCATTCCATCCGACGGGTCGATTCTCTATGAACTCCCTCCAATCTGTGAAAGCTCGCCTGCTAAGAGTGGTAAAGGATCGAAGAAAAGGACAGGCGGAAGCACATGTGGTGCCACTCTTAAGAAATCCAGAAGAGAGAAAGGGAAAAAGAAGAAGCCGTCACTTCGGCTTAGTTTGTATACAGCTTTTATAGTTGTTTTTCTTTTTGTTGGCCGTTATTGTGTGGGTACGGCCCCCGCTTTTGGATAAACTTGCACTATGATTTTCAAGTTTAATGTGCAAATAAAAGTTTTTTGTTTTCTGTCTGAATCTTATGTGAATTTTGTTTAATTAGTCGATCTATTACTTTTCCATTCAATGTACTTGTAATTCATTGCTCATTATTTCAGATAATCATCCGTTAACTTTCATATAAGGCCTCCATGTGGTCATGGCCTCAAGTTGTATCAAACACTAGGGCTCGAGCCCTAGTCTTACACTATTGATTCAGTGGTTTGAGTGATTATACTCTTGCGCCTAGTCGCAGGTTAATGGAGTTAGATATTGGATGGTCGAACGCTATCCTGAGTAAGTTTATACCCCTTCTATCGGTTTTAGGTCTGAGTTTATGAAGTAGTCGAATTGCACTTATCTATTTGTTTATACTTATATTTGCACTCTAGGGATAAGAATTAGTTGTCGGGCGATCGGATCACACCTAATTTGTGCTTATACTCCAGTCCACACTTTGGAGACTTAGAGTTATTTCGAAAAATAATCAGACCGTACTTTCCTTAATTGATTGATTTGCCCCCAAGTTTGGGGTTCAACTTAGCAAGCAATCGGTCATATTGTGATAGCTTTTGATTCATGTCTGTCCCAACTTTTGCTGGGATTAACTTGGTTATCAAATGATCAAGCCACATCCATTTCTCATTGGGTACTCCATCCATCGAGTTGTGAGTGAGAATTGTCAAATGAATGGTTAGACTGCATTCATTTTATATTGTTCGATTGTGAACTTATGTAATCGGCTAGCTCCAAACTCCATGAACCTGCTTGGACATGTTGATAAGTCAGTCGGGTATCATAACTATATGTAATGCGACAACAATCTCAAATATGAAGGAAATTTCAAACTTTATTTTCCAAATGGAAAGAAATGACATTATTTGTCTTATTACATATTCGAAAAATCAAATGCTAAAGCAAATTAGAAGATTAAAATACAACTAAATGAAAAGAATAAACTAAGTAAAATAGCATCTTAAATTCTTTCTATTTGATTTCCTCGGGAGCGTGATACTATCAACAGTCGCTAGCTTGAAAGTTTCTTCTCCAAGCCTCTGTTTCCAAGTAGGATTCATGTGTGACAAGGCATGAAAAATCCATTTCAAGACGAGATCGTAGATTTCAAAGGTTCTAGGTCGGACCCTAGTGTTATAGTATCGGGCGACCCGGTGTCGATATGCAGCTGTCCTTAAATCAGCTTCTTCGTGCTTTCAATCTACAAAATCTAGAGATTCAAGGAGGAGATCTCTATTTGTTTTGGGATTGTAGTAAGTTATTCAATGAGAAGGGCCTTTGATTCCAATAGGAAATAATGGCTTCGAAGCCATAAGCAAGGGCGAATGGAGCATGGCTAGTCATGGACTTGTGGGTGGTTCTATAATCCCATAATGTTGTTGGAAATTCATCCACCCACTTGTCTCTAGCCTTTACCAAACGCTTCCTTTATGATTTTATTCACAACTTCAACTTGTCCATTTGCTTGAGGGTGAGCAACTTCCGCAAATCATTTTTCAATATGATGCCGACGACAGAAGTCTTTGAATTTAGCGCTGTTGAATTGAGTCTCATTATCAATTACAATAACTCGTAGAAGGTCAAAATGACAAATGATGTTCTGACCAATGAAGCTGATTACTTTCTTCGTCGTGATCGTGGCTAAATGTTCCGCTTTGGCCCATTGAGTGAAGTAATCAACTGCTACGATGGCGTACTTTGCACCACCTTCTAAGATTGCTAAGGAATCTATAATGTCTATGCCCCACGTGGCAAACGGCCATGGGCTAACCATTCGTGTGATTTCTGTCAGCGGAGCTCTCGGAACTTTTGGATACATCTTGCATTTATCACATCACTTAGCGTAATCAGCCGTATCTTGGTTGACAGTCGGCCAATAATACCCATAATAGAGTATTTTCATTGCTAGGGTTTTCCCCTTGCTGTGATTGCCACATTCACCTTCATGAACTTCCTTTAGGACTCGTTTTATTTCATCATGAGTGATACATCAGAGCAAGGGAATGAAAAAACCCTTTTTTATACATGACTCCTTCCCGAATGATATGTCATGAAGTTTTGCGAAGGATTTTCCATCTTTCAATCCTCCATTCGGGAAGGACTCCCTGTAGCAAATAATCTTCGATCAGATTCATCCATGACTCCTTCTTAGGCTCCATCCTTTGCATCTAGTAGATTTCCATCTGGTTTATGCTCGGAGCATCTAGTACTTCGATTGGGACCAAAACCGTTTGTTCTGCATTCCCATGCTAGCAATCTTGCCAATGAGCTGGGCTCTTTTTTTGGATCTTGTAGAATGTGCGTGATGTTGTAATACTTAAAGTTTGTCAACATCTCTTGGACCTGGATAAGGTACGGAGCGAGTTATCCTATAGCTTTGTAATCTCCCCTGACTTGGTATACTACCAACTAGAAATCACAAAAGATTTCATGGGATTTTATTCCCAGTTCTCTGGCAAGTTTGTGTTCAGCAATTGAGCTCCATATTCAGATTATTGTTCATTGCAGGAAATCGAGCTTCAAAGTGTAGTAAATTGATCAATCTTATGGGGTTACTAGCATGATTTCGGCTCTAGAATAATAATCATTGGGTGCTACATCCATATACATTTTCCATCGAATGGTAGAGGCTCTAATGCACTCTTGAAGATCATTCTGTGAAGTGAATTCTGCCGTAAAGTCCGCCAATGCCTATCCCTAGATGGCTCTCTGAAGGAGATAAGTGATGTCAAATTGACTTAGTTCGATGTTCCCCTGAGTAACCTTCCAAATGTCTCAGGTCGCTGTAGGACCTGTCGTAACAGCTTATCGGTGTAAACATTGATGGGATGAGCCTGAAAATAAGTGATGATCTTTCGTGAAGCAATCGGCTAGTAGTACACAATTTTTCTATTTTCGGGTAGTTCCTCTCAGTTCTTGTTAATTACTTGCTAATATAATTGAATGGTCTCTAGACTCGATTCTCCTCGTGAAGCAGTGCGACACTTATAGCGTGTATCGACATACCAAGTAGATATACAAATCTTTGTGATCCAATGGCTTTGAAAAGATAGGAGGTCTCTCTAAGTGGTTCACCAAAGCTCGGAATGCGTCTTCAAAATCTTGTGTCCATTTGAAGCTCCTTTTCCCTTTTCTAATCAAGTCGAAGAAAGAAACGCATTTATCAGTAACTCTAGAAATAAATCGATTGGGGCAAAAACCTTCCTATTTGGACTCTATACTTTCTTGATAGTCTTCGGCAATTCGTTGTTGCGAATTGCTGGAATCTTCTTTGCATTAGCATCGGTTCTACGAGCATTGACGATAAAACCCAAAAACTTTCTTGCTGTAATGCTACAAGAACATTTCAGAGGGTTGATCTTCATTTTGTAATATCAGAGGATATCAAACATTTTTCTAAGTTTCTAATGTGATCACTCGACCGTGGTGACTTTTCGAGCATATCATCCACGTATACCTCTATCATCTTTCCATTCTAATCTTGATACATTTGATTGAGCAGGCGTTGATAGGTTGCTCCAGCATTCTTCAATCCAAATTGCATTACCACATAGTAATACAATCTAACTTGGTAATGAAGTTAGTGTGCTCCTGATCGAAAGATGCATCGGGATTTGGTTATATCCAGAGTACGCATCCATGAAAGATAGCAACTTGTGTCTCGCAGTTGAGTCCACCAGCTGGTCGATCCTTGGAAGCGGAAAATTATCTTTTGGACACACCTTGTTAATTCCGAGTAATCAACACATGCACTACAAGAAAACTACTAATCTGTAGCATCTTAGAATAGCGTTTGAAGGCACAACGCTCTTTTAGTCTCGTGACAAACAGTACGAAGAAAACATCAACGCTGTATAATGCGGGCTTCCAATTTGATCCAAAGGCCGCCTTTTTTTATTATTCCCGCAATTCTACTTTTCGCACTTCAAATGTCCTTCTCCTTCTTCTATAGAAAATTTAAAACCTAAAAAAACTCAATCACATACGATGCCCGCACTCTTGTTTCCGCTAGTCGTCTCCAACATATTCCTTCATTTCGAACTCAATCAGGTATGATTTTCGAAACTGTACCTATTTATATTCCTTTCCTCTTCTTCCAATTTATATTCATTTAGTCATTAATTTTGATCTCTTTCAGAAATATCATGCTTTTCTGCATATTGATTAATTTATTTCTTACATCATTCAGTCTCTTTCAATAGTTAGAAGATCTTATATCTTGTCCGTAACTCAATTTCCCCTAATTTTTCCAACTGCTATATTCAATAGAAACATCCTTCTCTATGCTTTCTTGCAATTTTCATCATCTCCTGGAAAAGTCACTGAAATATGAGTTGCATTCTAGGTAGTTTAATTGTAATATTATATTTATTTAATTGTAATGTTTTATTTATTTTTTAATAACTTAGTTCAGATTTTGTTTGTTCCTAGTTTTAGTATTTTGGAGGGTGTGATATGTAATTTTGTGCTTGTGCGTGCGTGTGTTTATATATATAATGCTTAATAGCTGATTTTTTTTCAATATAGTCTACTCGCAATAGCTGAGGAGATGATGGCTGAGTGCCTGTCCAAGGAGACTGAAACTGCCATCAACTGGGTGTATATGGTTAGAATGAAGGTTGATTCTTCTTTCAATCTTGCTTTTGTGCATTCTTTTATTTCAAAGTTCTAAATTTAATTAATCTTTGTTGTAATTTTCTGGTGAAGTAATTCCTCCATTTTATTGCATAGCCTGGTCTGGATTTCATTGGAATCATTGATGTATAACACAACTATTGTGGTGTTGCAACAAAAGCATGTGGTTGTGCGAGTCTCGAGCCCACAAAGGTGATTTATCCTTCTAAAATATTTCTATTTATGGATTATTGATTTTTAGGAAGCTTTAATGGTATTTCTTTTTCCTCTCGTTGCTTTATGGTTGTTATATGATTCATAGTTTGTATTTTAACTAAGTTCCTCGAACCCTAAATTATTTTCTTTACAGTTCACGTTTTCGATGTATGTTAAGTTTTAGTTAATAGTCATATATTTTAGATTAATGTGTTCATGTGAGTAAGAAAGTAACCTCCGTGCTGGGCTGCATGTACAGAAGTGCCCTGAGCATAACCAATGACCTTTGAATTTCGCTCATGTCCTGCCCTTAAGTTACCATAGTACACAGATACGTCCCTTAGGAGCCTAAGACAGTGTTGTTTTGATGCACAGCTATTAGTAATGTCTTTTTTGGCCCAAAAAGAATTTCATGGTAGTAGAATAGGAGTTTGGGTTCGTTTTCTTTTGCATGGAGGATGGTGGAGGGGGTGGTGAGATTGGTTAGGGAGAAGGTTATGAGAAAGGTTATGATGATGGTAGAAGACATTGTCAATGTTGGATTTGCAAAGGTTTTACATATGATTATTTATATAGGTTGAGGGAGAATATAGGTTAAGGGGTCCTATTGTGTGTCCTAATAAAAGGAAATTCTTGTTAAGGAGTCCAGTATGTAGTTGTGAACAACCATGGTGTTATTCTTCATAAAATTCTATAATGTATTTGGTGCTTTGTTGAATTCAATTTGTTATAAAATTCTATGGTTATAAATTTGTTGAATTCAATTGCTTTGTAGAGTTAATAGCTGTAGTCGATTATGCATTTTTAGTATCGTATTTAGTATTTCATTTTCTGATATTTTGCATGTAGGTAGATCTATACAAGAAGTTAGATATTAAACAAACAAACAAGATAATTTTCTTATGCATAATTGCTTGTATCATTTTAGCATGCATATACTTGCTTACCAAGGACTCCATATTACTTCCAAAATCCTTTTCTTTTTTAAAGTATAAAAAATGAGTTCATTTTTTTTCTAGGGTCAGAGTTACAAGAAACTGTATAGTTAAGGGCGATTAACCAGCAAGCTACAAATATAGTATATTGTGTTGTTGGAGACCATGTATATGACATGCTGTGTTTTTTGCTGTTTAGCTTAAATAACTCAATTAAAGTGTATGACTCCATCAATGTTTTTTCTGTTCCACCAGTTGTTCTCCTGCTTAACTCTAAGATCCTGGTGGTTAGAAACAGCTCTTATTGCCGAAACAGATGGAAGTTTTAATTGATAAAACATTCATATTTAAGGCAGAGCTTATATAAAATTCTATTGTAGAAATTGGAACCTACTAAATTTGTAATCATCCAAATTAGTCACCAGGTTATATTTTATACAAACTGATGTTGCAAACTATAATGTCACTGTTTTATGATGAAAGTGAAATAATATATAGTGTATTTATTGTACAATCGCTTTTTAATAATTGCTGTTTAAGATTGATTTGAGATCTTACCTCTTGTCTTTATTATTAGTCTAGAGATCCAAAATTTATCTAATAAGACTCCAACTCAAAGACTTATTTGAAACCATTATTTAGGTTTTAATGTTTTTATAACTCATCTTTGTTGTCTCTAATTTTTTTGAGTCCTGATTTTTAAGACAAAATTATTTGTGTCAAGGGAATCGATAACACATAAACAGAGCAATACACTCTTTTGTGTATAGGCCGCCACATTTGGTGTTCCTTAGCAACATGAGCATATCTTAAGCATTAAGTGTGGTGGTTCACACAACACTAGACGTGTCCTTACTCTGGTAAAGTAGGAGAGCTGGTGATCTACCATAGTTATAATAGTTACCTAGCAAGCGAGGCTGTTACTATATGCTGTCATAATGGTAAATAAAGGTAGCCTTCGATTTCAACTCCAAGTTATGAGTCATGACACATTTGCTAAACAAGTTATAAATCTGTATCAGCATTTTCAGTCCAACATTGGTCTGTCATATATAACGCTTTGGACAAATACGTGAACGCAAATAATTTTGAATCATGAATAAATTTATTAGATTTTAGTTTGGTGAACTTAAACATCAGTTATCTTGGTTAAGTTATGAGGATGTTACTAGAAAGCGAGAGATGTTGCTTGCTATTGAGAGAAAAATGTTTTGTTTCGCGTAGTTTCTTGATAAAGCTACTGAAAGGTGCAATCTTGTTTGATTTTAGCGATAGCAATAAGAAGGAATTGGTGAAGAGGATAAGGTTACAGTTAAACGAAGCTTTTGTTTATGATCTTTTAATAATATATGATATTGACGTGGTTATAAGTATAGTTGAAGAGCTTTCAATGCAAGAGAAGGGAAGTGATAAAACCAACCAAGAGATTTCTGAAGAACTTCTAGCAGATAGCGATCTTGTTTCTGTGTCTGATAGCTCAAAATTAGCCGTGGTAAACTTGATTGATGGCTATCTTTATGAAATTTCAAAAGATCCAAAGACAGATGTTGTGAAATTTATTATACTTGTTGAAGTGGTGTCCAATTATCCTAGGCCTATACATGATGGATTATATCGAGATGTTGACATGTTTCCCGAGGTATTTTATATTTATTGAGGAACTCTTTTTTCCTCTTTTCTAAAATAAAGTTAACAAATGTTATTATAGTTATTTGTTTATAACCATCATGATTTAAATTGATGCTAAGGCTTTGTTTATTCCACATAAAACTCTATATTGAGCACTGTCAATAAGTGGTTTTGAATTTTTCATAACTATTAAGAGTAAATCACATATTTCAAGAAGATAAAAGATAAAAGAATACACTGATAAGAAACTCAGTACGGCATTGTAGAAAAATTTCAAAATAACCGATCTGCATATTTGACTGTACCTACTTGTGCTTTGCATTGCCTATAGCTCGTCCGTTGAAGCGAAACAGCGCCTTCATCATCGTCCTCGTTGCAATCAATTAGCTCCGTTCATACTCATCCCAGCCGCAGTCGATCGGTAGCTATCGTTTCCAATGGCCATCACCAGCAGCCATTAGCTAGCAGTCATCATCACCAGCCGCAGTTGATTTACGAACTGCTCTTCATGTAAGAGTTTATGATTTAAAATTATCATTATGTCTATTTAGTCTAGTCACTACTCTTAATATTGAAGTCTGATTTAAATTTGTATTCATTTCCTCTATGATCGATATTGCATTTAAATACTAGCTTCTGTAATCAATATGATATAAATAAAATATAGTTTATAATTGATTATATGATTGAGTAGTGGCATGCTGGCCTTAAAACTTTTTATTCTGCAGCTTGCAAACAATCTGAACAATCAACTTTGTAATCGAACTAAATAGTTTAAGTATGATTGGTATTAAAGTTATAGATTGATAAGCATGGACAGTGGGAGATAGTAGTAAAATCTCACAAAGCACCTGCAAATTACAGTAGGATGATAATTGTGGATTATTGCTTCAGGTAACGGTCACTGAATTGACCACTCGACTATTTTGAAAAGGAGACATAATATAATGATTTTGTACTGGTAGTCTAGTGCGATAAGGAGGAGTTGATATAATGATTTATAGGTCGACCAATTTCCATGCCATTATTGTCAACTAATTCAGACTGATGTTCTTACGTAAGCTGATAATCCTTGATCTTCGAGGACTGATTGGAGGAAATTGCAAAATAGATACTAGGAGATCTAAATTGCTTGCCAATACATCTATTTTTAAGTTTAAATAATAGATACATTGCTTGAATATCATGTTGTAGTAGTAGATGGTTCTCTCGCAACGGGATGAACATTACAAGTTTCTTCCCACCTATGCCTGTACAAAATGTCCTATGTTTAATTTATTTTTCTATTCTGTTACATGTTTAACAAACTACTTTTCATTTTAATGTTGTAAATCTACTTTAAATTTGTTCCCAGCAAGTAAGCCTAACAAACCATTGCATATATTATTCTGAACCACCGAATGTTAGATACAATCTTCCAAAAAGAAATTTTCGAGCCAGTAAATGCTGCATCAAAAGTTTAAATACTGAACAAATTATTATACTTCATAATATTACATGATCTGCATTACCAGCTCCAGATTATACAAAAATATTAGTCACTATGACCATAAATAACTGATACACTACAAGGTAGCACATGTGAGAATAAGCGGTTAATAATCATCAAATTGAAGCTTTCACCAAGTTAATCTACAAAATTAACTATATAACCATACATGATTGTTTAGACCTAAACAAAAATGATTTGAACAGCTGTGTTAGCGACTCCTTATAGGTAATCACTAACAGAGTTCAATTGTTGAAGGATTCGATTGGGATTTCACAAAGGCAGTTTCAGTGATGACGATTTGGTTGGCGATGGAATTGATGTGGGGGGTAGGATATTTGAGAAGTGGATTTGAATTGCAGAAGTTTGAATGCACTGCAGTGAACAAGAGCTGCAGTATGCTGATGGTTTGTGTCTGAATTGTGATATGCAGTGGCCAGAGGTAGTTTGTGGTCAATGTTCTATTGTGATGTTTTGTGGCGCTGCTGAAGTATATGCAGGGAGATGTGATGATAAGGGTCTCTAGTAAGGAGTAGGTGTGGTCAGAAGTGGTGATGACTTGGGGTTAACTGATTTTGAGAAGAGGATAGGGGATGTTTGATGGTATTTGAATTGCAATGTGGCAGAGTGCTGTCAGAGGGAGTTGAGGTTGTGGTTGGTTTCGCGTTTGGAGGTTCGGTGATTTTTGGATTTGCGATTACAGAGAAGTATTTGGGGAAATAGCAGTTGCAAGATTTGTGGTGACGTGCTTTGCAGTTTGACGACGAGAAGGTTTTGGTAGTTTAGAATTGTGTGGTAAGAGCAGTTTGTAGTGATGTTTTATGAATGGCGGTGTGGTTGTAGGTTGTTTGAATGGCTGTCGATGTTATGTAGTGGTAATGTAGTGGTTTTTTGGAATTTTGGGTGGCTTAGCGATGTTAAGGCAGAGTTGTATGGGGTGGGTTTTCTGTAGTGATGAAGTATGGGGTGGGTTAAGACAGAATGATGAATTCAGTGAAGTATGGGGTGGGTTGTCTGTAGATAGGGTGTTGTTGTCAGTGAAGTATGAAGTCAGTGAAGGTGGAGTTATGTTGTTGACAGGCTGAGGTGGAAGGTGATATTGGATGTGGCACTGTGGTCAGGAGATTGAATGGAATAGTGTTAGTTTTGTGATTGTATTGGTAAGTAAAGTGAATTTCTTTTGGTGTGTGAGGAAGTGGTGAATGTTTGGAAAGTTGCTGGGGCAGATAAGGGTATTTGATGGAGGAAGGGATTGTTGATTTGAATGTAGGGGTCAGCAAAAGTGAACCAGCAGTAGAGAAGTTGTTGCAGAGGGATGTTGGTGGTAACAGTGGGATTTTGGTTTAGGAACTGGAGAGATGTTTGTAGGTGGATGTTAGCAGTTGTGTAGGAATAGAGGAGGAGTTGGGGTGGTGATTGTCTGAATGAGGCAGTATGTTTTGGTGATGTATTGCAGAGATGTAAGATTGGTAGATGAAGAAGTTGCAAACTTGGTGGAGATGGAGATAGTTTTCAGGTGGGTTAGAATGTCAGGTTGTGGTGTGTATGGCCAGTAGGTTGGTTTGTTGAATGTGCAGCACAGTTGCACAGGCTATGAAGATGGGAAGTTTAAAGTGCAGTGTTTGGGGAGGATGTAAACGTTATATGCGTTTGTAAATATTAAGAGGCGGTTAAGTGTAGTAAGTTCAGGGAAGCAAATGATGTAAATGTGCTTGTTGAAGGGGATGTTGTATGCGTTTTGGATGAAGGAAGATGTTGAATGGTTTGAGTAGTATGTGCAGTAGATTGAAAGGTGAGGAGTGTGTTGTAGTGGAGTTGATGGTCAGATGTGATCAGAGATGATCAGTGAAGTATGGAGTTTACAATAAGAGGTTGTATTGTAGGATGTTGGTGGTTGTGACAGTAAAGTGGGTGGTCTGCAATGGGGAAGCTATTGTGGGGTGTTTTGGAAGTTTAATGATATATGTTGAGTTGGTGATGTTGAGGATAGGGGATGTTTGATGGTATTTGAACTACAAATGGAAACTAGATTATGTGGTCCAGAAATTTGTGACTGACAATCATATTAGTTCAGTGGTTGAATTTTTGCTGTTTAAATCTAAACTATAATCAATTAAAGTTTCAGAAATAAGACACAAAAAAATTCGTTTTCATTGAACTGTGAAGTTACCCAAAATCTTGAGTTTTTTATGTCACTCTGATGATTGGAAAACAAACCGAAAGCTTTGAGGTTTGATTCAAATTCAAAAACATGGAAATAATTTTATTGTCCTTGTGGATAAAGAAAAAATTAACAGAAAATGATATTAGTTGTTTTGAAAAGTATCAGCACTTTTATACTTTGTCAACAGCTTCAACACTTTTATACTTTGTCTACTTTGTCATTTAATGCAGGAACTTGGTTAACACTGAAGCAACCTGGAGCAATGCTTAGATCCTTGCAAGAATCTTCTGTAGCAGCCATTTTCGTATCATCGTCTCCATAACTGAGTATTTGTGTCCATTTGTTAGACTATTTTGAGCTATTATCATGTGACCATGTCTTGTAGTATTTGTGTTCATTTGTTAGACTATTTTGAACTATTATCATGCGACCATGTCTTGTAGTATTTGAAATATTAGCAGAATTATTTAAAACTTTTCCACTGGTTTGATTGTGTGTTTCCAAATTAGAATTCACTGCAACGTTATCATTGTTACATATAGTTGTTGTCATCTTCTCGATTTGTTATTTTTGGGATCCACATTTTAATATATATATATATATCTGTGTGTGTAATGTGTATACATATATCTATCTGTGTGTATATATATATATGTAATATATATATACATGTAATATAATAAAATGAAAATTGAAACAAATGCTGAAAATTAATATTATATAGGATAGCGTTTGAAAAACGCTATTGATTCATCAAACGCTATCGCAACTCTATATGAGATGTAAGATTTTTCCACCAAAAACGCTATAATAGAATCAAAAACGCTATAGTAGAAAACAAAAATGCTATGCAAACATGACAAGAAATGCTATCGGAAAACATTGTAATGCTATAACATGGTTCGATGAAACGCTATAAAATGTGATCAAAAACGCTATTGATTCATCAAATGCTATCGCAACTCTATATGAGATGTAAGATTTTTCCACCAAAAACGCTATAATAGAATCAAAAACGCTATAGTAGAAAACAAAAACGCTATGCAAACATGACAAGAAATGCTATCGGAAAACATTGTAACGCTATAACATGGTTTGATGAAACACTATAAAATGTGATCAAAAACGCTATAGAAGTTAAATGAAGGATTATAGTTCCCTATAGCGTTTAAATTTAATAACAACGAAAAAACGCTATTGTAGGTTGCAAACGCTATGACCTTTTGTAAACGCTATTAGATATTATAGCGTTTTCCTTCCTGCTATGTAATGCTGCCGGCCTACCATAGCTTGTGGTTCCACGGCGTTCTCTGAAACGCTATGGTAGCCTGTTATAGCGTTTTTCAAACGCTATGAAAAGCATAAACTGTTGTAGTGATGTCTGCCTTTTCCCATTTTCCTTTCTCATAAGTACATGATAGGATACCCATTTAGGGTAGAGGGCATCGTGAATAAATCCATTACTTTTTGAGCCTATCTACCTCCTCTTTGAGGGCAACATATCTCTTTGGACCCAGTTATGCCTTTTCTTTTTCACCGAGACATGCCGTAGGTTGATATTTAATGTGTGGCTTGCAATGGCAAGCAGGATCTTACACATGTCAGAATGAGTCCAAGCGAATACATGAAGATGCGCTCGGAGAAAATCAGCAAGGTATTTCATCATCGAGGAGTTGAGATCTAATCTTTAGGACCCGTGATGGGTCATCATGGCTGACCATGATGTCAACCATTAGCCAGCCAGTGTAGCCTTGGTTTCTTTAGGCTCCTTCTCATCATCCTTTAGATCTATGTCGTTATAGAACCAACTGCGGTGCCGGAGCCAAATCCTAGGCTCTAATTATCAATCTTCAATGACTTGGATGCGGAGAGACTTGTCCACACCCTTAACTTTCTCCTTCTGTTGAGCTTATAATTCAGCTATATAGCAGGCATGCTCGGTCACCTCATCATCATGCACAACTCCAAAACCATTATATGTTAGGAACTTCAAAGCTAAACACCATGGGGCAAGAGCTACTCGGAATTCAGTTTGGGCTTTTCGGCCTACAAAAGCATTGTATGGAGAGTAAACATCTAAGACAACAAATGGAAACATTCACACTCTCCTGTGGTCACCTTCCCTAACTCTATAGGCAATTTGACATATTCTATAGCTTCGGTCGCTACACCGTTAAAGCTATGAATGCGGGATTTAAATGGTTTCAAGTATTTGGCTTCAATCCTCATTTGATTGTAAGACTTTTTGAAAATTATAATTACAAAACTTCCACAATCAACCAAGATCCTCCTTACGAGGTGGGGCCAATCATGGTCAAAATGACCAATGGGGAGATCATCGGTGCCTCCACCTTGTCTGCATCACTGTTTCTGAATATAATGTCGTCTACCATTGTACGCTGTTATTTTGCCAGAGCCTCATCTTCTATGCTCGAACAACACTCAAAATTCATGTGATTGACCGCGCTAGTGTTGCGCTCCATCTCATGCTATCTCTTATTAGTTGAATGCGGTCCTTCAATTATTGTATTGATCACTAATCTTTTACCAATCCATACAGGCTCCTCAGTCTTATGCGGTGCTTGTCCTCAAGTGGGGTTGGATGTTCCCTACCTATCATCTTGTGGGGCTTTAACAAACTTCTGTAGTTTTCTTTTTTGAATCGATTTATCGATAACATCCAGGAGATGCCTACATTCATTCATGTTATAACCATAACATTCATGGAACTAGTAATATTTTCCAGTCTTCTTTTGCTTCTCCATCGACTCCTTCAGAGGTGGCTTCCTATAATTGTAGGTAGATAGGTAGACGTTCTCTAGAGATATGTTCAGTGATATGTAGGTATCATACATTAGAATCCTAGTTTTTCCTCTTTCAGAATCCCTCTTTCGCTCACGGTTCCGATCAATTCCTGCCTTTTGCTGATTCGGTTTATTTTGGACATTTACTTGAACTTTTCTAGAACTCTCCCCAAACCATTTCATTGAATGTTATTCGGTGCACCTTCTCGACTCGGTCCCACATCATTATTCTTCTTAGAGTATCTAGCTTCCTCTTTCCTCAAATTTTGAGCTGATTTTTTATAGAAACGCTCCAACATTACGGGTGGTTTTCCAGCCAACCAATCGCCAAAGTCAGACTCCAAACTAATCCCTTTTATTACCGCCATCAATATTGAATGGTCATCTGGATTACTGACTTCTATGACTAGTATATAAAATCTCTCCAAATAATCTTTTAGTGATTCTCCTAGATTAAAGATTGCGCTAGATAGGGACATTACATCTTTGGGGAGAGTTACATGCATAAGAAATTGCTTCACAAATTTTATTGCTAAATCATCAAATCTAGAGATCGACCGCGGGGGTAATCTCGTAAAGCACATCGTTGTTATGCCAAAGAGAATAATACTTTTCATTTCTTACATCATCAGCTCGTGCAGAATCCATCATCCATTCATATCTCATGACGTGTTTCCTAGGGTCGGTTTTCCCCTCGTAGGTAGGTATCAATGACATGCTAAACATCCTTAAATACTCCGTTTGTAGGATATTATCGACGAACTAGGTATGGCTTCTTAAGATCCCCCAATCATCATTGGTCATGCCTTGGCTCTCCCTTTCTAATTGTCTGACCATTGTTAACAAGTCCAGCATTTGGATAGTTAGAGCCAAGCCGTAGTCATGCTCCACCTGAATGGTTCGGTCGATGTCTACAGGCCATTCTATGCCTTCTTGGCTCGACTTCCTCTCGATGCATGTCGCTTTTCATTCACTTCATTGTCTTTCTTGGGAGGTAACTAGTCTACATCCACCTAAACCACAACATTCAAGTAAACTGTGGAGACCCCAGCTCGTGTTCTACCAGGAGAAGGGATATTTTCTCATTTGGAGGAAGGATCGACACCGATTCCAATAGAGGGATTGGGCTAGATCGACCCTGGCAACCTAGGTTGGGTTGTTCGTTGATGTCCAGAATTTTGTGCATGATATCCATCAGTTCTGGAATGCCTGCATCAGTAATAGTCATATGATGAACTAGAACTCTCCGACGTAGAATAAGAAGTTGGCTCCATCCTAGTTTTCGTGCATTGTTGATTTCTGAGTCAATTCATTAAATTCATATTTTCTTGAATTTGCTGGTTCAGCTATCGGTAGCTATCCACTAGCTCTCCCATCAGATTCTGGGAATCATCTCTTATAATTAAATCAGCTAGATTCTGGACATCAACTAGATTGGTAGCATTCACATCTACTGGTAGATTGCTCGGGCCTCCTCGTCGGATGCTAACATTCTCATTTCCTTCTACATTCTGAGAGGTAGATCTGGTGTTCCTAACCTTTTTTGATTTTTTTCCTTAGACTTTTGCAAATCCGAATAGAGTGGATAAACTACTTAAAGATAATTCCGGGTCTCTTTTGGGGATTTACGCAATATAGCGGCAGCAAAGGGATCCAAATAGAGCTCAGAATCTTCCTTCTAAGTGAATGCACCAAAATATTTGCACCAAAAATGGTACAAACACCGAATAGAGATTTTGTAGAGAAATAAATAAAGAATATAAAATGAAAAAAGAGGAAAATAAGCAATTAAATAACATAAAATAAAGCATAAAGCACAATGATTTATAATGGTTCGGCGTTGGTTGCTTACGTCCACTTTGAATAGATAGCTTTATTAATCACTTTGTAAAGTGAGTAATCTGATGAAAATCCTTAGTTAGGAAATAGTACAAAGCAACCAACATTGGAAAAGTCTCGAAAATGAACAATTAAGCTTGTTTTATAGAGGAAGACAATGAAATATTTGCATGAAAATTCAGTGGAAGGATCTCCAAAACCATATAGGCCTACAAAAGGGATTGCATAACCTAAATCCCAAGAAATAAGGATCGGTGCCGATCCCTATTTTGGTGTAATTTGGGGCTACGAACCCTATTGGAGCTTCTCTATATTATAATACGCTTAGCCTCCAAGTTTTATGCCAATTGAGTTAGTAGAAGTTGAGTTATTGCCCGATCATTTTTGCAACATGTTATGCATCTGGATTCTGGTTGATCCTTATAGAGGGAAGAGGGTCGATCCTACTTGCTTATTCCTTTTGAGGTACGATCCCTAGGGTAGGCTCCGTAGGATCTCCATATCTTATTCCTAAAGTTTTATATGCAATGAACTTATGGATCTCGAGATATTGATTATTTTCCTTTGAGTTGCACTTGTTTGGTTGAAATAGGACGATCTGTATAACTGAGAGAGATTATAGTCGATCCCTTTCTATATTAATTCTATTCCATACTTAGAACGTTTTGTATAGCATATGTCTTGATTTCGTTCGATCATGGCTTCATATTACCATCTATACTTGACTTATGGATCCTATAATCGTCACTTTGATCTTACTAGCCTTGATGACAATTGAGTCTATCTTGTCCAATCAATTCGGATACAGCCGAGTCAAATTGTTGGATAACACTCTCTGTCTCTAGTCTCTGGACTAAAATTTCCTTTGTTTCTAAGGCAAAAGAATACCAAAATCAAAATCCAAACAAAATCAAAATAAAACGATGGTTGTTATCTCTTGATTCTTGGAAAATCTAGAGACTGATTCAATTCAATCTAGGAGCTTTATTCATCGTTCAAGGTGCAACTTTTTGGCTACATCCAAAAGTAACATTAAGATTTTATTTAATCATATATTAATCATTCACATGGTTTATATCCTATACTTGCAACATATTAATTATTTGTATGTCCATCATGTTAATTTAATTTTAATCCCCTTTTTTACTACACCTCAACCGATTATATGATCATTATATTGACATATATTTTTAGTTCTTTAACTCATATGACAATTTTTCATATTATTTGTATAGTTTAGATCTAAAGCTTTTACAATGAATTTATATATGACTAGGTTGTCCGATCTATTTTGTTATGTTTTTAATTGAAAACAATTTTGTGTAATTTTAAATGAGTTTGATTGAAAATAATTTTGATCATTCCAATTCACATTTTAAATTAATACCCGCTTCACATATTTGTTGTTTTGAATTTAATTCATTTGGTTAAGTTTTACTTTTGATCTAAAGTCATTTTAATAAAAAAACATAAGTGGAGTTTTGTGAAAAACATCATAAACCTTTTGATCTGCTTAAGTTCAATTTTTTTTTAATCTGTTACTTTAATTTCAAAATATTATATTACATTCTTTACACACACATATATAGGTATTCACACACACACACATGAATATGTATGTATGTTATTTAAATTTAAAACATGGTTTATAGTTATTTATATATTGATATATATCCATACATGTTATTTTATCTCAATGTGCATAAAATGGACGCATATGCGAAGCTATAAGATTTAATTTCTTCCTGCCTTAATTAATACAAGATCTACAATTGTTAATTTTATATTTCAAAACGTAAAATAATCAAATTTAAATTTAGCATATACACATGTATATGCATATTAAATCTATCATTATTTTTATATATTTTCTAAATCAAAACTATGGACAGTAAAGGCATGTATAAATGGACAAATGGGTCCATTGCGGTATAAAGCCTAGCATCCACATATAGTCACATCAGCCATGTACACTTCATATCTGTAGCACATGCACTTTATGTTCAATACACTTATAAATTAAAACCTAATAATTGATAAAAAAATCCTTTTTTAAAAATAAAATAAATATTTTATATAAAATATTGTAGATTAGATTTGAACTTCAAAGGCCTAACAAATATCCAAAATAGGGGAAAAAAATTAAAATTCACCTATCTCACCACTTTTGGATGACCCGATTCCTTCGGAAAATTCACTAATATGATTGTGGGAGGCCTATATAGTTGGATCAGTAACAGCTGCTAGAAAAGATACATTATTGAGGCCAATAAAGGCAAAGTTACATTGTTTGAGATAGTAGGTCTAAGAAAGTCAGGAGACAAGAACTGAGAATTACCTTTTGGGACTTTGATAAGCAAGCTGTCTGCCACGCTCACAATGATTCCTTAGTAATCACCACCAAAATTGGGCATTCAGATGTCCGAAAAATTATGATGGACAATAGAGCTACCGCAATCACGTCTTCAAGAAAATGGAATTTCCTACAACTATTCTCGAACCAAGTTTGACTCTAATATATGGCTTTAATGATGAAGGAGCTACCCCATCAGAGAATTTAACATCATGGTAAAATTTCGTGCAGGGTGTGTTCTAAAATTTCTGAGAACTATGTTTGTAATTTTTTACCTACCATCTGTTTACAACGCCTTCTTCAGGAGGCGAGCTCTTGACGCGATTGATGGATATGTGCCATTGAGACATTTGTTGCTAAAGTTACCCACCAAGTGCGGTTAAGGGCGTGTGAGAGGTGACCGATGGATCTCAAGGCAATTATACCACACTAGTTTAAATATGGTAAATAAAGGAAAGCATTCATCTTAAGTAAATGTTGCCAAATCGAACGGTGCTACTATTTCCTTTAAAAACAAAGAAAAACTAAAAGAACTATTAACAATACCCTTTAAGGACTCAACTAAGACAAGATAAAAAAACCATAGGAGAAATGGTTGGATATCATGTAATCACAAATAATTCGACAAAATAAGTTAAACAAAGTAATTAGTACTTTGACTAGAAGATACTGTATGTTCACATAGAATAAGATGTTCCGGGAGAAGGAGAAAGTGTTGAACTTGACATGGATCCGAAAGCCGAAATTCAGAAAGCAACAGCTACCAAAACTTTTAAAGAAACTTGCGTTGACCAAAAGTACAATCTACAATTATTAAGATTGGGACTTACTTCATCCCATAGTCTAAGAAGAACTGGTATTTTTCCTTCAACAGAACTTGAATTTATTTACCTAGTCCATGATGATATTGTTAGGATAGACCCTTTGATCATGTGTCATTATTTGAATATTGATCCTGAATACCCTTCTATAAGACAAAAAAGACATCCTCTTGACAACTTCAGATAAGCTGCATTACAAAAGAAGTTGAAAAGTTTCTTTAGAACAATTTCATAAGAGATGTCTACTGCCCAAAGTGGATTGCCAATCCAATGTTAGTAAATAAGCCGAATGGTAAGCGAAGAACCTCTATATACTACACTGATCCTAACAAAACTTGTCCATAGTATTATTTTCCATTACTAAGAATTAATTAATTAGTTGACACCACCAGTGAGCACCAATTTTTTATATTCATGGGTATATACTTTGGTTATAATCAAATTTCCATGTTCAAACAGATGAAAAACATACAAGCTTCATCACCAATTTGGAACTGTTTTGTTAAAAAGTGATGCCTTTCGGTCTCAAAAAAGTCAGGCCAACATACCAATGCCAGTTAATTGAATGTTTACAAAACACATAAGCCAAAACTTGGAGTTCTATGTTGATGATATGCCGGAGAAGTCCAAACAATCCAAAGGTAATGTTTCAGACTTAGTTGAAATGTTTGAAATCCTTCAAAAATATCGTATAAAGTTATACCCTCAAAAGTGTTCTTTTAGAATCTAATCCAGAAAGTTCCGAGGCTTCATGTTAAGCATGAGAGGGGAATTGAAATTAATCCAGATCAAATCAAAGCAATAATTAAAATGGTGGCACCAACTAAAGACAAAGAGCTATTGTGTTTAAATGGGAAGATCATTGCCCTAAATAGGTTCATCAATGCATGAACCGATAAATGTATTTATTTCTTTAGTTTACTTAAGAAGCATATAACCTGTTAATGGACCGTCGAATCTCAGAAAGCCTTTGAAGATTTACAAAAGCACCTCAGTACGCCTCTAATACTATCAAAACCGATAGATGGAGAAGATATCTTTCCCTACTTAGTAGCTTCGAAATAATTTGTAAGGTCAACATTAGTCTAGGATGATAATGGGGTTCAGTGTCCCAAATACGATGTCAGCAAAAGATTGAGTTTGGTGTAAAAACACTATCCAGCCATCAAAAAGCTTGCATATTGTTTAATCCTCACAACCTGAAATCTCTGGCCTTACTTTCCAGTCCATCCTATCAAAGTTCTCATGGACCGACCTCTATGACCAGTTTTCAATTAACACAAAACTTTAGGGAGAATAATTAAATGGGCTGTAGAACATAGCCAATTTGGAATTTCATATGTATCCATAGCTGTTATAAAGGATATATATTGGCCGATTTTATTTTCGTATGTATAGGTTTCGATGCTGAGCCCACAAATGATGGCATACCCAAATGACTCTCTTGGCAATTTTATGACGATGGAGCCTCAAACGATCAAGGGGCAGTGACAAGTTATTTTCTAATCTCTCAAACAACCATAAAATTTACTATGCTATTAGACTGCCTTTTTAGCAACAAACAACATGGTCGTATATGAATCTTTAATAGCGAGACTAAAGATGGAAATTTCCATCAATGTTCTAGAAATCAAAGTGTAGAGCAACTCTCAACTAATTATCAACCGAGCACTCGACAATTATCAACCATTAGGCCCATGATCCGAGACTCTCTCTATATGCAAAGCAAATAAAATAATTCTTCGATTCCTTTAGAATTTATGACATTCAAGGTTTCCCCCAAGACTGAAAGTCAAGTGACGATACTTCAACTATCTATGTAGGTTCATGAAATGTTCAGGAATATCAATTCATTTGAAGAAAAGTATTTGAAAACTGAGCATATAGGTAACGTAAAAAGTTCAAGTAATAACTCGAGTTCAGGCAGCCCAAAACAAAGCCACACAACCAACTATTACTGAAGAGAATTGGATGACTCAAGCATCATATATCCATCTGAAAACATTTTGCCTTCAAATATTGCCGAAACAAGGAATGTCTAGTATAATGCTCTTAAACTTCATTATTAAGATGGGGTACTTTACCAAAGCGTTTATGTAATCCCCTATTCACGGTGTGTAACCACCTCCGAGGACAAAAATTATCGAAAGTAGCTTAGGATAGCATATATGGGGATCACTCTGTAGGCTAAAAGTTAGCCAAGAAAATACTCGAGCGGGCTTCATTAGCAAATATTAAACCAAGATACATTGGACTATGCTAAACAATGTGATAAATGCCAGTTCTATGCTAAAATCCTTAAAGCTCCATTTAGTGAGATTGCTTCCATTACGAGCCCATATCCATTCGATATATGCGGCATTGACCTCATTGGCCCATTTCCAACTGCAAAAGGAGGAGCAAGATTTGCTATAGTTGCTATTGACTACTTCACAAAGTGGGCTAAGGTCGAGCCCCTATCAACTATAATCGTACACCTAGTTGTTAAATTTGTTATGAAGAATTGACAAGATACGGTCTTCCTCATAAGATAATTATAGATAACTGCGCATAACTTGGAAGCCGGGAGTTTATTGAATGCTTCCAAGACAACGACATTATCAAAAGCTTTTCCTTTGTTGTTAATACACAAGCCAAAGGTGCCATAGAAGTAGTAATAAAAAAATAAAGCTTATCTAAAGAAGCACATGTACCGAACCAAAGGCAATTGGGTAGATGAACCACCATTAATCTTATGGGCCTACATAAAAGTTCCAAAACATGAATGGACCATACCCTAATCTCTTTATATTATGCCATGCTTCTGGTAGAGCTCGAAATAGCCTCACATCGAAGGCTATACTACAATACTCATCATTATTAAGAACTATAAAATGAGTGTTATCCACATAACTTCTAAGGGGAGTATGATGTCTAACTTAAAGCTTCAAAGAATTGATATCATACCAACAAATAGTGTTGAAGGTATAAAGCCGATGATGGAGATATTGAAAATGGTTAATGCTAAAGATATATACTAAAGTCGATAGTATGAAGATGAGCCAATGCCGAAGTATAGATAAAAATCAATGTTACGTCTTTCTAATACCGCCTCATCCTAGTGCTATATTTCAAATGATGTCGCACCTCATCAATACCACTCCTTACCAGTTTCGTATCCCATTGATACTGCACTTCTTCAATGCCGCCCCATGCTGGTGTGGAGTATTACGTATTGTTGCTTCTTATCAACGTCGCTCCTATGAATGTTGCATCTCATCAATCAAGAGAAGACACCATACATCTATAAATGTGATATTAATGCCAAAATCCATCAACATCCATGAAGGTTATAATGCCACTCCTTCCCAATTGCATTCCTCATTAATACCACTTCACGCTAATATTACTTCTAACCGATGCCGCACATCTATACCTGCGATGTTAATGCCAAAAGACATCAACATTCATAGGAGAAATAAAGGCTGACATCATACAAAGTGATGCTGTCGTATGTTATTAATGCTGCTCCATATCAATGCCGATTCATGCTGGAATAACTTTAAACTAATGTCGCTCTTTATGCGCACCGAATACCAACTCTATTGGAGGAGCATCAAAGCTCAACTATACATCTAAGAATGCTGAAGGAAATTATTAAATGAAGCTAACACCATGCGGTATTAATGGCGAAATCAAGCTATTATGCTACAACTCTATCCCTATAAATACGGACCTAGGGGCGTTGTAGAAGGGGCCGATCATTTTTTCCTTGTTTCTTACATTTTAAACTTTGTAACCCAAAATTTATTTGGGGAGTTTGTGCGACTGTACTTTTTGCACATAGGACCTTATACATTTAACTATTACATGAAACATGAATAAAACTTCATTAACTATGGTTTTCTTTCGAGTTCCAAAGCATTTGTGATTTTAATTACAGCTTGCTTCGAATTCCAAAAGCACTCATATTCTTGATTTTATTTGCATAAGATCGCCTTTATAGATTGGCTCCAAGATTACATGACTTTGACATGATCATGCTTATAACGTCATCATGGACTTAAACAGGCTAAGCCTAATTGCCCAAGCCCTTACTCAACCATGTGTCACTTTTTCCAACACTCATTGAGGTTTACAAAGGATATTTAAGCCTTTATTCAACCAAGTTTACCTTTCCTACACCTTTAAGGTGTTAACGAAGAAATTCGTTAAAATTTTGGTGCTAGAAGAAGGGCTTAAACCTCCGATTCTTTATAATTATCTCCATAAACTGATTGCATAAAGTTTTTGTTTTAGGGAAAATAGTTAGAGCCAAAAGAAGTAATAACATCCCAAATAAGAAATTGCACAACAAACGACTTTGGAGGATAATATCATTTTGAGCTTCAATTTAAAGAATATTGAAGTTGGACAACCTTCGACTCTAATAAAGATCTCAAGTAGTGAGGCCAAGGTTCAGATTTTACATAATAACTAATAGTTACGCAAGGGCTTCTTAAGAAAGCTCCATCTCCAAAATCTTCTAAACCAATAAAGCTTATGGAAGAAGGAGATGAAGCGTAATCTTCAAGTAAAACCCAAGATGATGGACCAAAAATATACTGTCCAAGATCACAGACAAAAGAAAGCATTAAGGCTAAAATGAATTGAAAAAACAAAAATCAAGAAAGTTAAGCAGGAAGAAACTTTGAAAAATCAAATATCATAATATCACACAAAGAGTATAAGCCCTACAAGAGGAACGATTATAATGGCGGAACTTACCAAAGGGACATTCCTAACCAAGCAACAAAAGATACACTTACCCTTAAGGGGAAAGGGACCCTTGATCCAAGGAATAATTATAGTTTTTAGAAAACTCCTTTTCCAAAAGGAATAATGGCTATTAGGATTTCGTCCGACATAAAAATTCCTTTACTAAAATAAGATGGAACCATTGATCCAAATGATCAACTTTTAGCTTTCGATAGTCAAACAGATTTGTATAACGTCTTTGAGGTCATTCATTGGAAGCACTTCCCTGTAACTTTTCATAAAGCAGCTGCCAAATGGCATAGGCATTAATAGAAAAGACCATATACTCTTAGGAATAATTTTTTTAATAAATTCTCGACATTGTATTTCATGTATAAAGATTCAGTCATAGATTCCAATGTGTTAGCTAATATCAAACGAAGGCCATGGAAATTGCTTGGCGAATACCTAAAGATATTCAATATAAAAGCATCATGAGCAGAAAATATGACAAATAAAGAAAAGCTGATGGCAGTTCATTCATGGCAAAGTGAGCAAACTCCTTTTTGGAAGGAACTTCATATTCATGGATGTTATTAGTTTCATTTTCGAGCTAAGAAATTCATCCATATGGACAAGATGTATCATGATAAGAAGAAATCTCAATATGATAAGAAGGAAGAAAACTTTGGTTTCGATCACTCTAACAAAAGGCCAAAATGGGATGAAAGTAAAAGAGAGAGTCGGAAGAAGATTTCAGAATCCAATTATGTAGACTTTAACAAACGCACACCCAAATTTTTGCCATGGCAAAAGTTAATGAAAATTTCCCCACTTCTTACAAAATATATAGTCATCCTGAATCAAATATAGGAAGAGATTATTGTGCATACCATAAAGTAAATGGACGTAAGACCAAAAAATGTCGAATCTTGGCAAGAATAATTCAAAATATGATCAAATTAGGTTCTCTAAAGTAATTCATTAAGGAAACTTAAAAGATTTATTGCTCTAAAGAGAATAGTCCAAGCATTTGAAACCTAACTTTTTCTACAAGAGAAAAGCAGCTTTTGCAACTTCAAACTCAGATTCTAGTCAAGCCGTGAAATATTATGGAAGTTTCCTAGAATGGATCAACTTTGCTCATCAAAATTTCTTGATTTATACTCATCATGTGCTAACACAAAATTTGAGTTTCTTTAAAGGTTAAAATGAAGACCAATCCACTATAAATAACATGTGGGAGTTTCCAGATTTTCTTGTCAAAGCATAACAGATTTCTAATTTTCTGTAAAAGAGTACAGTTCAAATAGCCAAGATAAAATAACTCTCTATCTCAAGGCCCGAATCTATGCAGTATAAAGGTTTTCTTTATAGTCTTTTGAATTACGGTAAATCCTCCAACACAATCTGATCTCTGAAAAAGGTAAATACTCAAAACCCTCTTAAAAGAAGGGATTCTTAAAGAAAGGCGTGTTCTTGTCTGCAAAATCTATTAGTTCATGAATCATGTCTTTTAAGGCTTATAAACAAGGCATTCCTTTTTGCTAAGCAAAACGTGAAGTATTACAATTAGATATGTCATGAAGGTGGAGAAATATACACCAACCTTATCTTCTAAAGCAATTTTATGCAAATTTTTTACTAAACACATCTTTGAGAAAAATATTTCCAAAAATCAAAAGGACTACTACCAATTACCCTATAGATTAGGGAAATCATATAATTATCTATTTCAAGGAAAATTTGTAAAATCTTCAAAAAATATTACTTAGAATCGGTAAATGTACATAAAAGGTTTTTATTTAGCATGTACCGATAAAAGCATTTCCAAAGCTTTCAGAAATACAAAAAAGTAAAACCTATGCATATTTTTCAACAATTTTTTTAGAACTACTAAGGCCTATTAGCATCGCAAAAACTCTAATTAGAAGAGCCTATTCTTCATTAAATGGCTATTGGTTCATGAATTATGACCACTCAGTCTCTTATTTGAGATTTGCCCTTCTACTATGTGATTAGCCCAAAAACCCTTCTTTGTGGCAACAATAAGAAGATGCTTCTCTTTAAAGAATTCAAATATCCAAAAAAAATTCAAAAGAAATACCAATTTTAAGGGAAAATTTTCGAAGTAGTTCTTTTTCGAAAAATCCTTTCTTTCAAAAGGGAAATTTCACGTCAGAAAAGCTAAAGTTTTATTATCAAAAAAAAGGTTTTCCCAAACATATCGATATGCCAAAACTCATTTTAACAAACAAGTTTTCCAAAAACTTCTTTTTACTAAAATGCCTCCGATGCATTTTCAAAGCGCCTCCTAGAGGGAGGGACAAAGCCTCCGATGCATTTCCAGAGCACCTCCTAGAGAGAGGGACACTCCGACGCATTTCCTAGCGCTTCCTAATGGTAGGAGGGCTTAATTCCCACCAATAGCCTTTGATGTATTCCTAGAGCGACTCCTAAAGCAACGAAGAAGTCCTAAAGGGACTAAGATGTCCAAAGCCTAAAGAGAGGCAAAGCCCAAGAAGGGGCGAAGAGAAAATGGACTAAGATGTCCAAAGCATAAAGAGAGGAAAAGCCCAAGGAGGGATAAGAGAAAAGAGATTAAGAAGTCCAAACCCAAGGAGGAGGGAAGAAAAAAGGGACTAAGATGTCCAAGGCTCAAAGAGAGGCAAAGCCCAAGGAGGGGTGAAGAGAAAAGAGACTAAGACATATAAAGCCCAAAGAGAGGAAAAGCCTAAGAGGGGAAAAAGAAGAAGAGACGAAGAAGTCCGAATCCCAATGAAGTGGCAAAGAGAATTAAGCAAAGAATAAATCCTTACTAGAAAGGTAAGAATAATTTCATCCAAAGGATAAATCATAATAGACTTCTAATAGGTTCGAACCTAATCTAAAGATTGGAAAGCCTTCAAAGGAAGGTCCGTGTAACGAATATCAATAAAGTAATTTGACCTTTTTCAAGATAAACAGCCAAATAGCTAAATGAAATTACTCTGCCCAACGGCCGAACGGATGAACAGTTGAACGAAACTACTTTGCTGAACGGTTGAATGAAACTACTTTGTTGAATGGCTAAATTGTTGAACAGAACAACTTTGCTCCAATATCAAACTAAAAAAATAAAAATACTAAACACCTTAAAGATCGCATATCCCTTAACAAGAGATATTCCATTAAATAACAGGAATCTCTATTGCTATTCAATGTATTAGTCTCTAGAAAAAACAGGAATTGCTATATAGAGTTTTCGGTCTTCTGTTTTAGGTCTACTCATATTTTTATTACCATATGCCTTTTTGATCTCCTTATTATCGGAGGGATTTCTGGTCTTCTTATTATTACTAGATGGAATTCAGGTCTTCTATTCAGATTATCATTACCAGATGGTTTTCTGATCTTCTCATTATCAGATGGTTTTTGGTATTTTTATTATTATCAGATGGATTTCTTGTCTTCTACTTGGATTATTATTACCAAATAGTTTTCTAGTCTTATTTTTATCAGAGGGATTTTTAGACTTATTATTATCATCAGATGGATTTCTGGCCCTCTATTCACATTATTATTACTAGATGCATTTCTAGCCTTCTTAGTATAAGATGGTTTGCCGGCCTTCTTATTATTATCGAATGGATTTCTGGTCTTCTATTCAGATTATTTTTACCATATCATTCTTTGGTCTTCTTATTGTTAGAGGGATTTATGGATAGATTTATGGTCTTCTATTCAGATTATTATTACCAGAAGATTTTTTGGTCTTCTTATTATGAGATGGTTTTCTGGTCTTATTATTATTATCAGATGAGTTTCTGATCTTCTATTCAGATTATTATTACCAGATGGCTTTCTGGTCTCCTTATTATCAAAGGGATTTCTGGTCTTATTATTATCAAATGACATTCTAAATTTCTTATTGCCAGAAGATGGCATTCTGAATTTTTATTATAAGATGATATTCTAGAGTTCTTATTAATGCATATGGTATTCTAGATTACTTATTGTCCGATGGTATTCTAGTTTTCTTATTATCAAAAATGGTATTTAAGGTTTCTTATTATCATATGAAATTCTAATCTTCTTTATGTCAAATAGTTTTATGGTATACTCTTTAAAATTATTATAATATAATTTTCTAGTTCTCTATTAAATGAATTTCTGATTTCCTAGATTGCTAACCTCTTTGTTGAAACATATTTCAGGTTTAGAAACAAGAACTAGATTAAGAAGACAAAGATTACATATCATGTTGCATCAAATTAAAACTTTAGAAAACAAAAGAATGGACATATAGTATATTTAAGGTAATAATCATTCAAGTGCAAGTCTGTTTAACACACTTTGAAAAAGAATTACGGGAATAAAAGTTTATAAGCAACTCATTACTAAGAGCCAACACCGTGTTCCATCTTTTCCAAGTCCCTAACAACCAAAGAAGAATCTACTTAAACGGAGAAGTTTAGAATTTTTTCCAGATTGCTCGCTATCCATGTCAACGAAGTATTGCTATTTTGCAAAATTTAGAATGCTCATAAATGAAAAATGTTCTATTGTACGCTAAAACAAAAGGCAGCACATTAATTATAGACTGCTTAAGTTATGACATGAAGATGTTAAGATCTAAAATCCATTAAAATATTTTAACTGTAGAATAACCTACATCGACATTCATAAAAAGGCTTAATTTTTTAAGCTAAGTGAAAGTATATAAATAGATGTTAGAATCATAGTATGAAGATAAATTTATGGTTACTTGAGTGAAAAACTATATTAATTGTATCATGATTCTCGTGTTCAACCAATGAAATTAATGTCAAATAGGCAGAATGATATCAAGTGTCGCATTAAAGGTGCTTTAAAAATTATAATGTAATGCCATAACCGTGCTCACTGACGAGATAAGAAATAACCGACATCAACAAGTAATGCCAAGGTAGTTTAAAAATATTTTCATAAAAAGCACTAAGTATACAAGTAATCCCTGAATCTACTACAACGACTATGACGTGAAAGGGATTAATGTAGTAAGGTTTAAATAAGAATGTTGTAAATGGTTACCGAAGAAGAGCAATAATAAGGTTATCGATATCATAAAGAGGTACCGAATCTAAATGAAAATCCTTCTTGCTAATGTTGACATAATAGAATGCCATATTATAATTTAAACCGGTTGCGGCATAAAGATCTTCTACCGTTAATACTTTGAACTACATAATTGATTGTTAAAGTAATAAATAAACAGAAAAACATAATTAATATCAAACATCAGAGTGACATCGTAAAATTGAATAAATTAATCAGTAGTGAACATCTTGATAATGACGTTAAACAATAGTGTCGATACAGAGCAACATAATATTAAGTTTTAGGTTTGATAAACTATTCGTTGCATCATTAAACTAAAAATGACCAGGCTACAAAGTCATTGTTGCCTAACTACTATTTTATCCTAAAATCATCCAAATGACACAGAAATTCATCAATAATTCATTCCATAAGCAAAATAAATCATTAACTTAAACGATAATATGAATATTAACATCAAAATCATATAAGTAAAACCTAATCACAATTTTGTTATAAAATCCCCTTATATAACTCGTCGATCTAATCGACAAAAGTGAGAGTTGTATATTGATTTTATCTTTAGTAACAAAAAACTAGAATCTATAAATGATCTTATGAATTTTTTAATTTTTCTTATTTGAGCATTTAATCGTAAGTCAAAATGAAAGAAGAAAAGGAATTTACTATTTATAGTGGGAGAAAAGACCTGCAGTTGTTATTGGATCAATTTTAAATGGTTGGTTGAATCTGCAAGGAATACAAATAGCCATCAAGCACTATTCTCAAGATTATTGACTTGAATTGTCAACGCTTCCACTACACTTCGGGGAGAGGGGGGAGGTGTTATCCACATAATTTCGAGTATGATGTCGAACTCAAAGCCTCAAAGGGATGATATCATACCAGCAAGTATTGCCAAAGGTATAAGCCAATGCCAAAGATATTGGAATAGGTAAATGTCAAAGGTATAAACCAATGCCATAGTATGAAGATGAGCCAATGCCAAAGTATAGAGAGAAGTCAATGCCACATCTTTCTAATACTGCCTCATCCTTGTGCTATCCTTCAAATAATGTCGCACCTCATCAATACTGCTCCTTATCAATGCTGTCAACCATCAATGCCACACTTCTTCAATGCTGCCCCATCTCGTTGTTGACCATCAAATGCCATCGCTTCTTATCAACGTCTCTCCTATGGATGTCGCATCTCATCAATCAAGAGAAGACACCGCACATCTACTAATGTGATATTGCTGCCCAAAACCATCAATATCCAAGAAGGTTATAATGCCAGTCCTTCTCAATGTCACTCCTCATCAATATCGCTTCACACTAATATCGCTTCAAACTGATGCAGCACATCTATACATGTGATGTTGATGTCGAAAGACATTAAAATTCATAGGAATTATCAAAGCCGACATCATACAAAATGATGCCGCCACATGTTATTAGCACACCATAGCAATGCTACTCCATTTCAATGCCTATTCATGTTGAAATAACTTTAAACTAATGCCGATCTTTATTAACACCAATACTTATCTATTGGAGAAGCACCAAAGCTCAACTATGCACCCAAGAATGCCGAGGGACATTATTAAACGAAGCTAATGCCGAAGCTCGTAAACGTTGAAATCAAGCTGTTGTGCCGCAAGTTTGTCCCTATAAATATGAACCTAGGGGTGTTGTAGATGAAAGTGACCAAGGATCGTATAATATGAAATATTAACTAAAATATTTACTTGCGCAGAATATAAATATAAAAGTAAAAGTAATAAAGTAAATGACACCAGTGGTTTTTATACTGGTTCGAACTTCCTATTTTATGTCCAGTCCCAGAGTCCTTCTAGATTTAATTGATACCCTCACTTAACCTAGAGGAACATGTATACACTGCCTGAGCAACTGAATATGACTTCAACCGCTTAGAAAACGAATGTATATTCAACATAACATCACAGAAATTAGTGTGTTTGATGTTATTATGAATAGGACTTCAACCGTCTAGACAACCGAATGAATATTTGACCGCCTAGACAACCGAATGTATATTCAACATAACTGAAGAGGATACTACAGCTTATGAATCATATTCATGTTTCTATAATATCTACACATGCGATGTTGATGTTATGACAATCGACTGTATATTCAGACTGAATAGGACTTCAACCGCCTTAGGATACTACAACTGGACTTCAACCATAAATAGCAAAAATGTAAATTGACTAAGTATGCTCTTGAATAGCACTGATAAGTCAATAATGTACACCCTTCCTACAATCTTCTCCTTTGTCGTATATCGTATAGTTTATTAAGAAAGGAAGTAATTTTATTCATAGGAAAATATTCTTGAAATGATCGTGTGATCAAAAATATAAAGCAGATTGGAATTGAATGCTTGAGAGTTCTATAGTAAAAATAAAGAGAATTACAAGTAGAATTGATGATGAAAATAATGAAATAATTTTCTTTATATAGAGTTTAATAGCTGCAATCATTCGTGAAAAGAAACGCTGAAATGTTAGAACTGCAACTCTTGATTTAAGAGATGTAACCCTTTATGCAAACGAGGTACCCTATTAGAAAACTAGTCATTATGCATATTCAGCTAGCTGAATAGAGTGTGGCAGCCAGCTGAATCGACGATTATGAAACCAGCAAGGAAACAGTTCATTTTAAGTAGTTTTCAACAAGCTGAATATAGTTATGCAGTCGATTGAATATTCAATGATATTCATGTTTGCATGCACAGATTCAGTCGACTGACCTAGGTGGTTCAGCCGGCTGAATTTCAAGTTCGTGGTGATGTTTTTGAAGATTCAATTTCTGAAAAATCATGTGTATGTGTGTGTATACCACATAGAGGAGATTTTAACAACTTTATACCTCTAGACATAAACATTATGTCTGATACAAGTTTGTAGCGTCAATTTGGTCTTCATTTTGATATAATTATCTCTTTGTAAAGTAGATATCATTTCCTGCAAAAGTGGTTAGTATATATATAATATATACTTGTATAGTTGTCCCTACCAAAACATCAAAGTATAAGGTTCTAAGATTCTCCCCCATTTTGATGATGACAACTATATAATTTCAATTTTAAATTGAGTTATTCTCCCGCTAACTTGATACTTCCTCTATCGGTATGACCTTACTTTATTCTCTCCCTTTGTCATCGATAAAAAGGAAATAGATATCAATAAGAGCAATAAAAAGTTTGTAAAATAGTTATTCTACAATCATCAAATCATGTAAAACATCACATATCAGAGGACACAAAACATTATAGATATGTCAGGGAAATACCACGCATAATAACATCACAGAAACATAACGATCATGTCATCACAGATATTACAACATAAATTGGATTTAAAGAGTTAAACATAGAACATAAATAAATTTCATAATAAGCTGACAATAGAAACATACCATGATATAGAGAACAAATAAAACTCTTGGCTTTCAGAGTGACCTCCTTTGTCTTCGTCTTCCTCTTCAGAAGTTGTCCAAGTGAAAGGATCCGAATATTTAGTAACTCTTCTTGATGAAGTAGAAGGAATAGCAGATGTGGACAAAGAGCAAGAAAGCTTATCCCAAATCTTGTTCATGGAATTGAGATTTTTGGTTGTTTTTGAAACTTCGCACTCAATTTCGGTTAAACGATGATCAAGCTTACTTTGGTTTTGGAATAAGGTAACAAAGCTTGTTTAGAAAGGGCATCCATATTGATTTCTTCAATTTCATCATCAACTCCTCTAGCTTGCAGTCCTTGGAGGAGGAAGCAATGCTAGTGTCATGAGGTTGTGTAATACCTTAGTCATGGTTTGCAACCCATTGTTGAAAGGTAAATATATCATCACTTGTAAGACGTTTTGGGAGAGCCATAAGACTCAATGATTTGGAGTTGAGTTCGCTTATTGTTGTGAACTTGGAATTTGGTATAACTATTTTAAAATTTTGCAAGATACGCATTATATATGCTCCATAATGAATTGTTTTGTAATTTTTTCCATGATTAACGGTTTCAAATTATTCTAAAATTATCTTACCCCAATGTACATGTTGAAATGAGTAAATCGTATATGGAGCTTGAAAATCCCTTTTATAAACTTTTTCGTAGCTATTGGTTCGAGATTGAAGTGATTGGATAAGAACACGATGAATTAACCTAGCCTTTAGACGCAATGCACTAGATTTTAGTTTGGTTATATTGTCAGATAGAAATCTATATGACACTTCATTTCGATGAAACAAGTCAACTTCAATTTCATTGATACCTAAGCCTTGAGATGGACATCTTAAGATATGTCCAAAACGTTGTAGGGGAAGATAAATCTTAACACCACAAACTATAGTCCAAATACAATCGGGTTATTTTTTGGATTTTGATGATCTAATTTCATGTTTGCAATGAAAAGTTTAATTAAAAGAGGGCAAACCTTTACATTGTTAGCATACTACCCTATAAGAGAATCAAAATTATCTGCCTCCATGATCTCCCGAATTCCATATCCATTGAAATCGACGAATTTCATATAATCTCCTTCAAAGATTTTTGAATTCTTCATGCTATTGAATCTTGTAATAGCGGTATCATTATGAAGCCATGCCCTGATTTGGTCTTGAGATGGGCTAGTAGAAGTGGAGACTTGTCTTGCTCTTTCGGGTTTCAGAGCCATTGTTTGATTTGAAGAGAGGTTTGATGGTAAAAATGTGATTTTTAGATTTAAGGAGAATAAGACTTTGTTTGCTGAAATGAAGAGTGATAAGGAAATGAAGGGTTGAGTAGATATATTGTTGGTGGAGAATTGAATGAGTGCCTTGAAAGACGCGCCAGTTATGTAAAAAACTAAAATTCAATGTATCAGCCAGCTGGTAGAAGCAATTTAATCGTCTGAATGCTTAGTGGAAATATGGGTTGGTTAAATGTTTAATCGGTTGTATTGTTTGGCAGCCGGCTGAATGCTTCAAAAACAAGACCAGTAAAGAAATAGGCCAAAATGGGTCAATTAGGCCGTCTGAATTTTTGGTATCAGTTGGTTGAATTCTGGGAAAATTTTGACGGGTCTATAAAGATTCAGCCGTCCGAACTAGGGTGTTTAGCTCAATGAATTTGCCGTCTTTGCACAATATCCAAACATAATTAGATTATTATATATACATGTGTATTTATGAGAGTTTTATTCTCATATTAAACAATTTAAACAATTTTATTCAATAACTTTTAAGAATAACGTCTTATTTACTTTATGGAAACCATATATATTATGTATACACTTAAGCGTATACGAATTTATTTATTTTCAGAAGATTTGAATTCTTCTGATGAGCAACCTTCGAATGAATCTAGTTCAACTTTTGTCTTCTCTTTCAATGTTTTGAGAGGGGACAAAAAGTGTTTACGAATAGGGATGAGTTTGGTCGATGGACCTTTTCCCTCTCAATTACGAGGAGGTACTTTTGTACAATGAGGCGATTGTCTCTGGATGCTATTACTTGTAGGGAGAATGACCATAAATCTTAAAAGCACATTTCTTAAGGAAACCCAAACGATCTCCTTGATTTTTCTATTCACGGTACATTTTGCGTTGGAAAATAATTATTTCTTGTTGAAAATGTTGCATATCATCTATTTGATGTTGTGTAGAAGGTGAACCAAAATTTATGTTCCTTCTGACTCGTTTTCCATTGGAATGTAGCCAGTGTGATGATATGGGGAAGGTGTAATGCATACGGGAATATATATAGGAGTTGAGTTATTGGATGTTGCAGTAGTGGATGAGCTGAAATCAATGGATGAATACATAGAATTATCTTAGGAAGACACTTTTTTATCTGAAAAGATCATTTTTGTTTTTAAATTTATTTCGTCTACACTCATCCTATTCTTATATATAATAGCTTTTTATTTTTAGAAATATTTTGAGAGTTCAATTTCTTTTTTTGATTTGTAACCTGTGAATTATATATACCCTTTTAATGGTCACTATAAACACAAATTTTATGACCTTTAATTGATTTATCTAAAATAGTAGGTCGTAATGCAAGAGAATATGTGCCAATTTTGTTGAACATTTTACACACTTATTTCATTATTACGTATGGAAATAAAATTGAAAAAATTATAACTCTATAATTCCAAGTTCCCATCTTAATTTTATAAAATTATTTACATTTAATGGTTCAGTAGATATGAGTGCAATTTGATTTCCAAATATAAGAATTGGATAGAAATAATATTTTTCTATATTATCACATAAAAAATGAAGTCGGATATCAATATGTTTAGTTTGCAAATGATTTATTGATTTTTTTGATAAATTAATTACACTTATGTTATCATAATAGTTTGTTGATTTAGAAAGATTTATACCGGAATCTGGAAGAATTTGTTGCATATAAATCACTTCCGCACATGCCAGAGTTGCAGAGATGTTTCTACTTCACATATCAAGAGTGAGACACAATTTTGCTTCTTACTAAATCACGATAATAGAGACAGTCCAATGAAGTGGCACATACCACTCATACTCTTTCGATCCATTCGACATCCATCGAAGTCAGCATCACTATATGATACTAATTAGAAAAGACATTTTTTGGATAAAAGAGGCATAGTCTCTAGTGTTGCTTAAGTAGCATAGAATTTGTTTTATAGCTTGTAGATGTGATTCTTTAGGATTTTCTTGAAATCGTGCACGTAGACACACACTCATCATGATATCGGGATGACTAGTGGTCAAATATAATAAAGAACAGATCATACACCAATATTGTTTTTGATCCATACTTTTACCATTTTCATCTCGATTAAGATGGACCGTAGTGCTTATTGGAGTTGGTTTTGCAGAAGTGTTTTCCATGCCAAAACGTTTTATTAAGTTACCATGGTATTTCTATTGATTTATGAAAATACAATTGCTTAATTGTTTAATTTGTAAACCCAGAAAATATGAGAGTTCTCCTATATGTGACATCTCAAATTCTTTTTTCATAGCGTTAGAAAATTCTTTACATAATTTTTAATTTCTGCAGTCGAAAATAACATCGTTGACATAAACTTGAATTAGTAAAATATCTTTGTTATCCTATTTAATGGAAAGCATTTAATCTACGTTTCCAATTTCAAAAACTGAGTTTTAAGATAGCTCTTGGGATGATCACACCAAGCACGAGGTGCTTGTTTTAAACCATATAATACTTTCTTTAATTTATAAACATAATCTGGATATTTTTCATGTGTAAACAAAATTGGTTGTTCTACATAGACATTTTCTTTTATAAAACCATTTAAAAGGGCCCTTTTTACATCCATTTAATATAATTTCAAATTTTTATAACAAGGGAAGGCTAAGAAGATACGTAGTGCTTCCAATCGAGCGACAAGAACAAATGTTTCTTTGTAGTCTATTTTTTCTTCTTGATTGTAGCCTTGAGCGACTAATCTAGCTTTATTACGAGTTATATTACCTCGCTCATCAGCATTGTTTTTGAAAACTCACTTTGTACCAATAACTGTCTGATCACTAGGTCTATGAACTTAGTCCCAAATGTCGTTCAGTTCAAATTGGTTTAGCTCTTCTTGCATAGCTTAAATCCGATTGTAATCAGTTGAAGCTTCTTTTACATATTTATGTTCAATGTTAGAAATGAAAGAAACATGTCCCATTATATTTAAGTGATTTCTTATCCTTACATTATTTCTCCAAAAAATATTTTCGATAGGATGATTTCTTAATACTCAAGGTGGAGAACGTATTTCATTTTCAATAGGTAAACTTTCAATATTATTTTCAACATTATTACCAATATTTTCATCTTCTGAATTACTTTGTTTTGTATTTATTTCATCATCTTCATTATTATTTTAAAATTTTGAATTTTCATCAAAAAAACAAGTAGTGTTTCTTCTATTATTTTTGTTTCGTGTTGTGTTTCACTATGCTTTACTTCGTTCTGAATATACAATAAATATTCATTCATTGCATTTGGGGTCGAATTTCCTAAGTTGATCTTTTGTATTTAATAGAAAACATTTAGAATCAATTTTTTTGAAATATGAGATATTAGGTTTCTTTCCATTTAATAGCTCATATGATGTGTTTTTAGTTAAGGGACGAATAGAGAAATAATTTAGAACATAGCAGGCGGTTGCTACAGCTTCTGTCCAAAAATGTTATGGCAAATTACTACCATCATGTAAAGTTCTAGCACGTTCTTATAGTGTTTTATTTTTCCTTTCTACAACTCCAATTTGTTGTGGAGTTCTAGGAAATTAAAAAAAAACAAAAAATTCCTTTCCTGTTATAATAATTTCAAATAAATCATTATCAAATTCACCACCGTAGTCACTTCTAATGTTTTTAATTTTAAATTTTTTGAAATTTTGTATTCTTTTGGCAAGGATTTTAAAATTTTGAAAAGTATAACTTTTTGTTCAAAAATATTGTCCATGTATATCTTGAAAAATTATCTACAATTACAAACACAAACTTATTATGATTAAGTGATTGAACTTGATTAGGTCCAAAAAGATCCAAATGTAAGTTCAAGTAGTTGTAATGTAGAAAAAAATTTCTTAGATTTAAAAGATGATTTCGTTAGTTTTTCTAATTGATAAGCATCACAAATGTTGTTTACTTTACAATTCATTTTTGGTAGTCCTTTCACTAAATTATTTATAGATAATTTACTTATAGCTTTGAAATTTATGTGACAAAATCTCTTGTGCGGTAACCAAGGATCATTTTCTTTGGCTATTAAACATAAATTTGTGTTATAATTAATTTTCATATTTAAAACGTATATATTTATTTTACGATTTCCTTCAAAAATTAAATTTTGATCCTTATCATAAATATTACATTTATCCTTTTCAAAAGTAATTTTGAAATTTTATCACAAAGTTGACTAATACTTAAGAGATTATGTTTTAAATTCTCAACTAACAGAACCTTTGTAATAAGAGGTAAGTTAGATGTAACATCATTGCTTACATTGCTTTTGCCGACGATATATCCTTTGGAGTTATCTCCAAATGTGGCAGATCCTTCATTTGAGTAGATAATGTTTGTCAACATTTCTTTATTTTCCATCATATGCTTTGAGCAACCACTATCAATTATCCATTTTCCTCTTTTCTTATTTGGTACTTATAAAAATACAGAAATGACGTAGTACCAACTTCATTTGTTAGGGACTTAATAGATAGATCTTAGGAAGCCAAACCCATGAGGGTTTAGAGTTCCCTTTATAAAAAAAAATTATTATTCATATGACCAGAGGTCATAAAAGTTTTTATAGACTTATTTCTAATCAAATGGTTATTAGTCTTAGGAACGCAAATCATAATAGATTTTGAATGATATGTAGCTTTCTTTTTACTAATTTTAAAACTAGTTTTTCAAGAATATTGTTTTTCTTCTTGAAATTTGTATATAGAGAGTTATATTGTTTAGGACTAGTTTTCACTTTTGTAAATTTGTTATATCCTAATCCCTTTTTACTAGTAGTGAATTATGAATTTTCTATAATCTTAGAAAGGTTTTCTTTGCCTTATTAAAGTTAGAAACATTTTGGTAGTATTATCTAACTTTGTTTTAAGACTAGTAATATCCAGTTCTATTATTTTAACAGTTGATTTCAATTCATGATTTTTTGTTGATAATTTGTCATTCTTTTCATTTTGGATCTCGATTTCTTCAGTTAACATAGTAAGTTGAGAAGTAATATTAGAAAATAATTCTAGTGAAATAACAAGTTTTCTTCTAAGATTTTCTTTTTATCTCTTAACCTATCAACTTTGATTTCATTTCTATTTAGTCTTTCTAGTGAATCTTTATACTTTCTCTTAAGATTTCTTAGTTTATCTAATAATTTGGAATTTATATCAACTAAATCATCAAAATAAGGTAACCTACATCATTGTTTGTGGCCGTAAAGCATATGTTGGCTTGTTCTGAATCACTGTCACTATCACTGTTGCTGTCTGAAGAGGAAGAGGAATCTAAATCATCCCATGTAACTGAAAAGGCTTGTTTTTTCTTATATCTATCGCTGTTGCTTTTGTAGTTATTTCTATCTTTCTTGCGATCTGAACAACCATTTTTTATATACCCCTTTTGTGAATTCGTAGCATTCAAGAGTTAAGGATGATGGTTTGTTGTTTCTGTTATCCTAAACTTTCCATTCTTTCTAAATTTCTGAATCTTTTTGAAATTCTTAGCTATAAATGCCATATCATCTTCGTCTTCGTTAGATTTTTCGTTTTTGGCCTAGAATGCTATTGTTTTTCTATCTTGAGGTTGAACTCGTTTTGCCTGCAAATTAACTTCATATGATAGGAGATTTCCTATTAACTTTTTTGGTTTTATGATAAAAATGTTGTTAGCTTCTTTAATTGCTAAGACTTTTCGTTCCCACTCACCTGTTAAAGAGTTCAGGATTTTTGAAACAATATCAAAATCAGTATATTTTTCTCCTAATGTCAGAAGTGAGTGATATATATCTTGAAACTTGGAATACATATCATTTATGGTTTCATCTTCTTCATTTTAAGCTTCTAAAATTGATTCTTAAGCATAGATATCTTGCTTTGTTAACCTTATTAGTACCTTCATGAGTAACTTTAAGACTGCACCAAATTTCATATGCGTAGGTACACATACTAACTCTATTAAACTCATTTTTATCTAAGGAACAGAAAAATATATTCATAACTTTAGCATTTGCAGTAGCACCTAATTTCTGTGTATTTGACCATTATGCATAAGGAGTGGTAGATATAAAATATTCTTGTTAAGTGATATTCCAAGTGTCATATCCATTTGCTTACATGTAAATTCTCATCCCAGTTGACCTTTAATTATAGTTTAATCCGTTAAATAATGGTGGTTGTGCAATGGATTGACCTTTAACAAAACTTGATGCTATGTTATTTTATATACTAGAAAATAGACACACGGATAAACTTAGAAATTTTTTTAGGCAGCAGGACAATGCTATTTATAACTAGCATTTTGTATAGTGTAAAACTGAATATAATGTTAGATATAACTAGCATTTTGTATAGTGTAAAGATTGATTATAATGCTAATTATAACTAGCATTTGTCCTTCAGCCTAAAAATAAAACTTCATGTCTTTCAGCCTATTTTTTTTCAAAGTTTGTCATTTTCCCTAATTCCCCTTTTTTTATATTACTTGAATGTCAAAATCTTTGTTACGTTATATAATGTTTTGCTCTAATACCAAATGAAAGTGACTAAGTATCATGTACTATCAAATATTAACTAAACTATTTACTTATGCGGAATATAAATATAAAAGTAAAAGTAATAAAGTAAACGACATATTTTTTTTTAATACTGGTTCAAACTTCCCGTTCTACGTCCAGTCCCAAACACATTCTGGATTTAATTGATACCTTCACTTAACTCGGAGGAATAGGTATTACATTGCCTGAGCAACTGAATAGGGCTTCAACTGCCTAGACAATCGAATAGGACTTCCACCGCTTAAGGATACTACAACTGGACTTCAACCATAAATAGCAGAAATGTATTTGACTGAGTATGCTCTTGAATAACACTGATAAGTCAAAAAGGTACACCCTTCCTATAATCTTCTTCTTTGTGGTATATCATGTAGTCTGTGAAGAAAGGAAGTAATTTTGATTACAAGGAAATGTTCTTGAATGATCGTGTGATAAAAAATATAAAGAAGTTTGGAATTGAATGCTCGAGCGTTCAATAGTAAAGATAGATAGAATTGCAAATAGAATTAGTGATGAAAACAATGAAATAGTTTTCTTTATATAGAGTTTAGTTGTTACAATCATTCGTGAAAAGAAATGGTGTAAATTTTTGACTGCAACTCTTGATTTAAGAGATGTAATCCCTTATGAAGAAGAGGTACCCTTTAAGAAAACTAGCCATTATATCGATTTAGCCAGCTGAATAGAGTGTGAAAACCAACTGAATCGATGATTTTGAAATCAGCAAGGAAATAGTTTATTTCAGGCAGTTTTCAATGGGTTGAATATAGCTATTCAGTCGCCTGAATATTCAAAGATATTCATCTATACATGCACAGATTCAGTCAGCTGACCTGGGTGGTTCAGCCAGCTGAATTTTAAGTTTTTTGTGATGTTTTTGGAAATTCAATTTCTAAAAAAATCGTGTGTGTATATATACCACATAGACCAGCTTTAACAATTTTATACCTCTAAACATAGACATTATGGTTAATGGTACTTTATAGCATCAATTTGGTCTTCATTTTTATATATCTCTCTACAAAATTGGCATCATTTCCTACAAAAGTGGTTAGTACATACAATATATACTTGTATAGTTGTCACTATCAAAACATAAAAATATAAGGTTCTAACAGTAGTAGAGGCCGATCATTCTTTCCTTGTCTCTCACATTTTAAACTTTGTAACCCTAAATCAATTTGGAGATTTAGTCTCTATTACACTTTTTGCACATAGGACCTTGTACATTCAACTATTACATGAAAAATGAATAAAATGTCTTGAATTATGGGTTTCTTTCAAGTTCCAAACCATCTGTGATTTTAATCATAGCTTTCTTCGAATTCCAAAAGCACTCATGTTCTTGATTTTTATTTACATAAGATTGCCTATATATATTGACTCCAAGATTACATGACTTCGACATAATCATGCTTATAACATGACTTAAACATGCTCATAATGTGACTTAAACATGCTAAGCTTTTCTCAAGCGCTTACTCAACCAAATGACACTTTTGCCAACACTCATTAAGGTTAACAAAGGATACCTAAGCCTTCATTCAACCAAGTTTCCCTTCCCTACACCTTTTGGGTGTTAACATAGAAATTCGTTTACAACGAGTCACTAGACTTCCTGCTTAAACTTCAAGACCAAGCTACATTAAGAAAAACATAATATATTCGCCAAATGATCAGATATTATAATCAATGGGTTTGGACTTGCAAATTCAAAAAAGGAAACCTAGTTCTCTGAAAAGTTCTGCTAAACACTAAGGATCCAAACGGTAGACCATCCGTCTAAATCGGGAAGGTCCCCTAATCATCCATGATATAATTCCTTCGGGAGCTTATCTCCTAAAGAGGAAGATGTCAACATTATACTCGAACATGGAATTTTGAGCATCCAAAAACTACCACAGCATAAGGTTGCCATCAGAATAAAATTTTCAAATCTATCAAAGATTTCAAGTATTTTCAAACACATCAAGTATTTTAGCCATGATAAATCAGTATCATGTAAATTTCAATAATATCAAGTATTTTAGATATAGTCAAGTAGTATTTTGCAAAATTTAAAGTTATATCAGATATATTAGCAATGGTCAATTAGTATCATGCAAGTTTCAAATACTTGCAAATAGATAAAGTATTATAACCATGGTCAATTTTTATCATGCAATGAAAATTTTCAAAAGAATGAGCCATGACCAAGTAGTGTCATTAAGGAGTGAGCCATGTACAAATAGTGTCATGCATAGAGTGAGCCATGGCCAAGTAGTTTGTGCAAAGAGGGAGCCATAGTCAAGTAGCGTCATGCAATATAGGCACAAAAATAGTTAATACTAAAAATTTCAAATTAACACACATGTAAGACCCGGTCTCATTGACTAGAGCATGTTGTCAATGCTTACCAAAACAAATTCTTGCCACTAGGCTGGCTATTTTCTACATAATTTTCAATCTATTTTTCAGTTATTGAAACCAAGATCCAAAATCAAAATGATGTTGCTTTCGGCGATTGAAACTTTAGTGAAGTTGTGATCTCTTTAAAAAATGACTTTGAGCCTTTAGGCGTTAAAGGTTGTTTGGAAGCTCTAATCATAAAACAAATTTGGCTCCAACTACAAATTAGGTCACATTTCGACTCTATGGTCCATATAGTAAGCCGATGAGTTCTATTAAGATGGACCATTATAGTAATTTCGGAGGATGAGTCTATACATGTTAAATATAAGTAATTTTCATGGTTAATTCTACACCTCAAGAAGAAGTTTATCATAATATTTCAAAATCAAGAGAAGTACTTACAAAAGTTGGGATGATTAACCAATCAAAAGGATTAGGAGCATAGATTCCTTGATAAAATTCGTACTTGCTAGAGATCCAACCAGAACACAAGGGGATACCCATGTAGAATCCTCATGGGTGCCAAAAAATAATCCTAGGAGTAATACCCCGAGTAGCATCGGTCGCTTCCCTTAATTCTAGTCTAACATGTAGACCGCATTATGGCATGCCATAGTTGTCCTTCCTATGGCTATAATTAACATGTCCACTATGATTCCAAACCCTCAAGAACAAGGTAAAACCCTTATAACAAGGTTACAAAAAATTTTCAAGATTTATTTTCTACAAAGCCTCATAGCATTTTAGAAGTTATCTTCAAGTCCTTATAACGAGGTAAAACCCTCACTATGAGGTTAGATTTTGAAAGTCTAATTTTGAAACCTCACTAGGAGGCAAGAATTTCAAATACACTTTCAAATCCTTGTAATTTGGTGAGGATAATTAATTTTTCTATTATGGCACACTTACTAATACCTGTCCATCATAATGAGGAAATATTTTCCAAATCCTCACTATAAAGTAAGATTAGGTTTTCAAAATCCTTATAACGAGGAATGATTTCCAAATCTTCACTGTACGATGAGATTAGATTTTCAAAATCCTAAAAAAGAGGAAAGACCTCTAAATCCTTACTATACGATAAGGTTAGATTTTAAATTCCTCAAAATGAGGAAAGATTTCCAAATCTTCACTATACGACGAGGTTAAATTTTCAAGATCCTCAAAAAGAGGAAAGATTTCCAGATCCTCACTACACGGTAAGGTTAGATTTTCAAGATCCTTATAACAAGGAAAGATTTCCAAATCCTTGTTATATAATGAGGTTAGATTTTTAAGATCCTCAAAACGAGATAAATTTTCCAAACTCTTGCTATATGACAAGATTACATTTTCAAATTCATATGCGGACCCTTACCTGACAATGAGATTTAGTTTTAAGATCCTAATAGATATGGGTTAATTTAATAGTTATAAGAACCTAATATATACTAGAGAAAGAGCGAAATAGCCTAGTGCAAAATATAATCTAACTTTCCTCAATCCAAAGTTCACATTGTATTCGTTATTCAAAACTTTGAAGCATATGTTATACCATAATTTTTACTCATCATGAATGTTGAAAGAGGGAGTCTTCGGCTTAAACTCAAAAACTCTAATATGTATATAGTTCCTCGTAAGAATTACATGCCTAGTTTATGTCCAAAGGATAATAACCTATAAATCGAAAGCATGGAAATGCGATTCAAACCAAGGACCACCTCTAACATTCGTACATAATGCAACAGTCATCCAACTAACCTCTAACTAAAAGTGTTGGCCTCAAGGTGGGCCTTCAACCGAAAGACCAAAAGGCATCTAAGTATGCTACAAATCCGAGGCTATAAACCACCTTCAGCTAATATTCAAAGACCACTATGTGGTCACTACCTTTCAAAGTGGCCACAATCAGCCATAATCAAGTACACAGGCCAAGGCGCTTAACGAACATACGACACCAAAGCTGTCTCTATTTAAAGCCTAAAGCGCCGTATACAAAACCAATATCAATAGCTAAGATAGCCTCAATAAACATCAATGGCTTAGGTAGCTAAAAGCTTATACAAAGCGTACTGATTACAATACCTAAAGCTATATATGGAAATGCCACATCAACAATCAACGTCAATTTTCAAGTAACCAGATGATTATAACTGTCCAAATCTTAATCCTATAAGCAGACCAAATCAACAATATAAAAGAAGTGCTCTACACTAATGACAAGCTACAAATGATCTATAAATACAAGGTGTACACCAACAGTAAAATGATTCTAATTTTGAAAGTACGGCAACATATATTCAGCTCATTTGTAATCATCTTGTTTTACCTATACTTACACTTTTCCAAGAAGTCATTAATGGCGGATAAAGCTGGTTAAACTTTGTACACCTGCTTACAACTTATTCAACAAAGTAACGAAGACTTAGCTATAGTGAACATAGGGATCCCTTCTTGCACCACTATAAATTATCCGTATCTTTACTTTTGACGTCTCTTTTTCTTGCTATTTTCGGTCAGCAATTTCACTTTCTTTTGAACTTTTCCTTTATATCATTTCTTTCACAAATAACTTTCGAACTTTATGGTGTTAGCTTATGATGAAAAATCATGTTAACAATATATAAACTAAAATTTTCCACCTTAGTAAATTTTTACAACTAATCTAATTGATAATATTTTTATCAATCGAAAAGAATTAAGATTGACATAAAAATATAAAATATACTTACTAACAAATCTTTTGACATGTTGTCACTTTAAGACCTACGCAAGGGAAGAATTATACAACTATGAAATATATTCATACCTTGGTCACTTAAATGTTTATTTGAATGATATTGTTATGGCCTTCTATGATTTTTTAATTCTAAAGTGATACAATAATATGAATATTTGACCATATTCGAGCACATACAAAATTTGTTGGTGAACAGTCGCATTTTATTCGAACTCTCAATGAATTGGTTAATTGAAAATAGGTAAGTAAATCATAGTGCAAGATCATATGCTCAATAAGATTGAATATAATAAGAAACTTGTTGTATTGAAAATAAACCTAGACCAAGGAAAAAAGGCCAACTTAAGAGTTTGATTGTTGAAATGTCAATTTAGATCGATTTACATAAGTCCAACCTATTCGATATACTTAAAATGTTAAGGATGTCCAATGTAGTTTTGTAAGAATTCCATGCAGTTTTATTGTATGGGTTTTCTTTTGAATGATTTGAAATAATTCGAAAAGAAAAGAAAATGTCCGATAGTGGATGTAATATATTCATAGCTGGGATGATGATAGTGAATGGTTACATCAGCTTCATGAATAAATATCAAAAACATGAATTGTATAAAATACAAGTTGATACTTAATATGGAATGAGAAATATGGTTTTTATCTAAGATGTATTTTTCTTAAGGAAAATTGTTTTCCATGAGATTTATTTCTTTGGGTTCAGGATATCTATTCTAAAACTCTTGACTGTTTACTAGTTATAATGGATGAAGTGAACAACTCTTTATAAGCAACTGGGTGGAGCTTTACATTTCATGTGTCACTACTATAACGACGAAAATAGTGGGAGCATACAATATAAAGCCTATTAATGAATGCATCAAGTTACTAAAGATTGATTAATATATATACTATATATTATTTGTGAAATAATAAATGTTTTCAATGTTGAATAAAATAGATATAGTTTTGTTTTAATTTGAATATTATGAATATTTATTATAAAATTAATCTATTATAATAATGGTAATTGTCATTATCAATAGTGATGCATTAGCTATACAAAATGCAGAAGTATCAAAAATTTACTACAATTTTTTAGATTATGGAAAAAGTCATATTCTTAAGAAATAATTCTTTTATCATATGATTATGAAACATATGGTACCGGCGAATCATATCTCAATAGATGAAAGGAAAAGCTCTCATTCAGTGGGAGTGACAAAAGAGTTAATATACCCTTCAGATTGATATAGGTGGACGTATTCAGTCACAAGTCTAATAATACCAAAACAGATGCACTTACTTCATTAAATTCACCAACGAATTATCACATACATGAACTGTAACAGCCCGCTATTTTGGACCATTCAAATCGACAATAAAACCGTACATGTCCGACTTGAATAATTCAAAATACCGAATTGTTAATAAAAATTTGGCAAAACTTAAAATATACAGTAAATAAATCAATCATAGATCACTTACACAGAGTAATACAATGCAGCGGAATAGATAAAAATAGTAGTTCATGAAGCTACTATATACATTAAAGTTAGAAATAAAATACAACCGAATAGTTCAAATGCCATGAAGTCTCCAATGCAACAGATGGCTTCTCTGAACCAATCAACTGGATGACTGAAGGGATAGATAGCTGGATCTTCAAGCAAAGCTCCAACTTCGAAGATGAGTCTCAAATGCTGTATCTCTCAGTCTGACCCGAGCGTAAAGCAAAACACAAAACACTCGAGTCAGGATTAACATTCTTATATCTATAAATCTAACTCAAGTGAAATATCAACTAAAATATAATTAACTTAGAGGATGTTTGGGATAACCATCCTCTAAGGGTCCATGGAACTATCTATAAGATAGAAATATACACTATAACACCGTAGTCTTCCAACTTAATTTATACTTCAAAACCAACTATCATTTTCACTTCAAAAATCTCTATACTTCCCAAATAGTATTTATATATATTAAATAATTTATTCAGTAAAGAAATTTCAATTCCCTCAACTTAACCAATCGTTTAACATCAACCCGACCTTCCCATTTAAATCTTTTTCAATCTCAATTTATCAATTTAAATTCAACTCAATTTCTAAAAGAACCATTTCAATTTTATTGATCTCAAGTTCGGATTTGAAATCACCAAATACCCTTTATATTTCAATATATTTCAAAACTTTAAGTAATCAACGTTTCAAACTAAACTTTATTCAATTTAGTTTTCTAAATAATAAATTCAACTTATATCGATTCAAATACAGATCTGAAACACCCATTTATATTCTAGTATAGTTCAAAGATTTAATATTCTACATTCCCAAAGTTCAATTTTACAGTTTCATAAGATCTTGATTTAATCAAATTATTATTTATCCTTGAAATATTTCCTCCTTAGATTCAACATCATTTAAGTAAACCTGAAATTACCCTTTTACTCAATATTTTCTTTAATTTATTTAAACATGAAACATTCAATAAATCACTTAAAACAAAAATCCAGTTACAAAATCATACCCTTAAATTTCCCATTCAATAAATTCAAATTGATTTAATTAAATAAATCTTCATTTGAATACCATTTTTAATAAACCAAATTTATCTCCCAATCTTAATTATTAAAATTCTTTACACGGTAAAATTTGAAATATAAATCTTAAATAATACTTAAACATATTTTATGGATTAAATCAGTCTAAAATATTATTAAATTTATATATAAAGTTTCCATTTATATATAATATTTTAAGAACCAATATTTATTAATTCACATATGTTTCTTTTCAAACTGTAGAAATTTATCTTTAAATTATTTATATGGACCAACGGTGTCGGTATATATTTCCTATCATATAGTCAAATGCTACGGATATTTATCATTTCAATCCGTACACTAAATATATACGGGTCGATATCATTTCAACCCGTAATCCCAAATTCAATTTAAATGAAAATCGTTTGGGTTTATCATTTCAACCCATAACGATTTTCTCCTATTCTAAAGTCCGTTCGGGTATGTATCATTTCAACCCATAGTGATTTTTATACTAACAGGGAACTTGCAGAGTGATAGCAGATATGAAAATAATAATAACAACAACAAGTATATATCATCAAAATAAATATAAACAATAGGATATGGTGTCATATCCCATAAGTGAACTATTATAGATAATAGCATAAATATAACAATTTAAATAACTACAGCAGCATATTTCAATTGTCATTTCAATTGAAATCAAATTTAATAAATAAAAGAACGTTAATCGTGAGTGATTGCTCACCTTTCGAGGCTAGAGATATATGATGATGAAATGAGCTATGAAATCCAAAGCAACGCTGGATGGACAAGATTTGATGTAGAAAATAGGCACGACGGACAAGGCTGATAATGGGAAATCGATGAGAATGAATCGAATCAATTTTGATATTACAGAAAAAAATATAAATTATTATGATATTAATTCTCCCAAAACCAATTTTCAAATTAAAAATGTATATTTAAAATCTATATATACCTATATGTAATTTAAACATAATTCGTCCAAAAAAACCATTGTATTATATTTTATAGTCAATAATTATTATAAAAACAATATAACCACTTATTGTAATATATATTACTTAAAAACCCCATGAAAGCAACCTATATATGTTCATAATAAAAATGTATATATAGAAATTCCAAATGCATAGCCTATATTCGGTTATATATATATATTACGTAAGTCTGAAACAAACACCTAAACGCATATATATGTCTCGAGATTTATAAACAACAAAATACTTATAATGACACATGCACTCATATACTTATATAGACTGTGAACAAGTATACATACTATGCCGTATAAAATCCAACACAAAAAAAAAGTAAACTCACACTGAAAACATTTTAGTCAATTATTAAATATATATATTAACTAGCGTATAAAACTAGCGTATCCTGTAACTTTATAATATATAAGCTATATCAGATATGAAACTATCATTATATCAGATATATAAATAGTTAAACATTTTATACAAAACTATCATAACTTTATTAAATTAAACATACATTACACACTTACACAAATAGACCGTAAACTGTAAAACTTCACCCATTTTAAAGTGGTAACAATACGCTTGCTAAAAATATAACCCACATAGCTCGTACTTCCCTATAAAACTATATAAATATTTGTAAGCTAACCATTAATATAGTCTAATTCACAATATGCATACCTTTATAACTTTAAATCAAATGTGTATATATATACTTATAACCAGTTATTCACAAAATACATAGCTTTAAACATATCATATATTTAAATACATATACAATCGACTGATAAGATGAGTATGCTTTACGTTTTATATATGTACTAACTTTTTATATAATATTTATATATACACTTATCAAATTTTATAACATGCGAACAAAATTTTATATTATATAGAATCTGAAAACTGCAAACATTTCATACTTGGACCCATACTATATTTATAAGATGTATATATGATATCTTAAATCAAAAAAAAAACTTACTTTGCTATAATACATACAATATTACTGCATAGATATACATTACTGACATATATTAAACTATATATTAACTAATATATAACCTTCAAACTTTTAAAATTGAATACCAACGTGACACATAAAGTATAAAACAATCAAGTTATCAAATCTCTATACATAGTATAATATCATACACACTATGAACGAAAAAAAAAAAGAAAAAAAAAAGAATACTGTTATGAACTCATATATATAATACCATATGATACATAACTAACATGAATTTAAAATCATGTAGGACAGATCACATATTCCAAATACAGACTTATAGAAAATATACAATAACACATATATATTATAAATATATGCTAACCTATTACTCAAAGATAACGTGTGGCATGATTGTTGATGGTGAAGGCTCTGAGGATGGCTGAGCATGCAGGCGATGACAACACGTGTAGAGAGATATGTGCATGAGAGGAGGAGAGAAAAACGCGGAGGGAGAGGGATGAGTTGGATGTGGTGGGTGACGAAGCGATGGGAGGTGGAAGCACGGTAAAAGAAGGGAGAAAATAGGTGGATCTGTAGAAAGAAAAATGGAAGAAGGAGGAGGAAGAAAACTTAAAATGAGGAATGAGATTGGAAGTGACAGCAGTTTGCAATATGAAAGAAACGAAGTCAAACAAGGTTATAAAGGCAAAATAAATAAAGAAAAGAACCGTTGCATACGAAACGTATACAATAAATATGAATTGATTTGAATAGTAATGGTCAAATTCAGCTGAAAAGATTAAAGCGAATAAATACGGAGCATTGGTTATGGTAAAGTAACGCACAAAATTAGGGGAATAACAAAGGAAAGGACTGGTCAAAATAAATGAATGTAAACGTGCAACGAATATAAAAATCTATATAATTGAACCAATGGAAACGAAGGAAGCAAATAAAAGAAAGGGAACGAAGGAAAAAAAATGAGCTGTGTCCCGAGCATAAATAAAGGTGGTAACGTATGAGAGGAATGAGAAAAACAAACGGGCACAATTTGAAATCAATGCAATAAAACGACCAAAAGCTGATTTTTAGGAAAATTATTAAAGAAATATTCCTTGGGCTGCGCGTTTGAGATCCGAAAAGGCATGGAAATCAAAAAGTTATAATTTAGATTGGAATGAAAACGTACAGGAAATAATAAAGGAAAAAAAAATAAATGCGAAATAATCATATAGCATTTATTACGTTTCAAACTTTTGACATGGCATGGGATGGAAACAGCTGTACGCTAATTGAGAAGCTATTAAAGCAATTTATTATTAGTGGCATGTTATACGTTTTTATATTTATTTATTTCCTAGATCTCAATTCATATCTGATTATACTATGCAGATTTATCTTTATTACTAAACGTTCAAAAAGAATAAAACGTATACAAATTTTCTTGATTTTCGAAACAAAATTAACGGCTAAAAGATGATGAAGGGACAAAATATAAGAAAGGGAAAGAGATGAATGCGTACAATTATTTATAAGAAAAGAGAGAGAAAAGAAAAACCCACAATTAAAAATGAATGAATGAACGCTGAAAGTCAGTCAGGAATATAGAAGGTACAATATGAAATAATGGTAATCACAACTACTTTTTTTAATGCAGACCTTAAATCAACCCTTAAAACATATACTTCATATATGTAGTTAAATATAGTATATACTTCTCTTCTTCTTTGGTTCATATGATATATGAAACCCTTAACTATCGTATTTATAGCTGACGACATATGTATAGATATACTAAATATGCACTAAAATAAACTGGAAATGGTGACACAAAAACCCAAAATCAAATATATATATATATATATATTTAACATGACTAGAAATCAAACTTCAGTAAAACTATATACTAGTATCAAGACTAACATATATATATATATATAGCTATTATAACACATATAAATTAAATAAAACTTGGTATAAATACGCTTTACTATATATACACTTCAAATAGACCATCATACATATACAGTGGTTTTCCAAAATAACTATATATGGAACGTACTCAACATACTTAAAATTTACATACCTTGCTGAAAAGCAAAAGGAGACCGTAAATTTATTACCCACGCTATTGATATTTATACCCAATAGAAATGAACTATGCTACCAAATTTACATCAAACTTAACTTATATTATAGTATAAATAATAGTTTATAAAGTTTTTGTACTAGATCTTATAGGTATAACCACAACCAAACTTTAAAATATATGTACACAGCTCATACTACAAATCATTAATATACATAACATATTTTCTTTTTTTTTTTCAAAATTTTATTATTAATAATTTCTCAAAATCCAATTCAATACGTTAAATACCAATTAAAAATTGCTAAAATTTTATGGGTCGTTACACTCTCCCCCACTCAAAACTTTTCGTCCCCGAAAAGGAATAAAGTAGGAGAATAGAAACAACCAGATGAAAAATTTAGACTTTGAAAAACAAATTAAAAAAATTTATTTAAAACCATATACTTTTTCTTTTGTTATTATTTAAATTGATTAATATTTAATAGATTACTCATTTTATCAAATCCATTCAATTAATTATGAGATCAATTATTTATAAAACACTAATTTTTCTCTCTTATTAAACCAGGTAGAATATAAATAAACAATGTTTTAAAGGATATATTCAAAAGAAGGAAAGAAGGAAAGAAGATAGATTCGGAAAAGAGAATATAGTTGAATAAATAAAGCAGGGCAGATAAGGTAGATTCAAAAGAATAGAATCGGGCAAGAATCGTACATTTCAAACCATGAGAGTTTCAATTTCAAATATTAACACAAAATTTCTTTGTTGGAAATACTTTTATAATAAATACCTTTTATATCGAAATAAATCTTTTCTTTCAAAAATATTTTTATAACTCGATGTTTCAACAAGTTTATCCTCGTTCTTGCAGACTCTGGCCATGCGTTGATCAGGCGCAAAGCTAGAATTCTTCAAGTACTTAGTAGACCTGTTTCAACAACCAGTGAAAATACTTGAAAAAAACTTTAAAAACAGATATGGAAAGTACAATCCAAACAAAACAACCAAACCAAAACCTTTGTCCGATCATGGTTCGCAGATACACAATGGTTACGCCTGGGTCCCCCAGGAAACAATCCATATCCGTAAGCTTTCTCAGCCCTGCGAGTTACGCCATGATGACTAGTAGAGTGCAGGATACACAATGGTTACGCCTGGATCCCCCAGGAAACAATCCGTACCCCTAGGCAAGACTCAGCCAGGCAATTGCGCTGTGCATTCACGAGAGAAAAAAAACCATGGGTTACGCCACGGTGGGAAACACTCGAGTATTACATCCGGAAAACCGAAAATCAGAGAGAATAATATCGATAGAATGAATCCACGATGTGGCCACAAAGCGGATATCAAGCAGAAGGCACTTTCCATATCTTTACTTCGAAAATATATATCATATAGTACCTTTTCAAATCACTTTCAAATATTGTACTTATATAAAGTCCATATATATAGGATTCCTTTCTCAAATCGAATACTTTCCAAATCAATAGTAGATCAAATCATACTTATATAGATTTCGATTAAATAAAATCTCTTTCCAAATTGAGTACCTTTCAAATCAATAGATTTCAAATCAACCTCATACTTATACAATCCATTTTATATAAGTTCGACCACTCCCAAATCAAGTGCTTAGTAATCTAAGGTTCTCAATTTCAAATTATTTCAATACCAATTCAGTTTCAAAATCATATATGATTTCACCAAATTTTCTTCCAAATTAAATGTCTGAATTTCAAAGTTCCCAAAATAATAGGTGTAGAAAATTATCCCAGTTTCCAAATTAAAATAATTCAAGTCAAACAAATTCATTTCCAAAATCACCATATAAGTACTGGGTTTTTTTTTTCAATTTAATTTTCAAAACCAAATATTTTTCTCAAAATCAATTATATTCAAAATGGTTTCCAAATTTATAATTATCCCTTTAAAACCTTTAAACTATTTACTTCGATTTGAAATATCCAATTTACCTTTTTGAAAACCATTATTTAAAACTAAAATTCTTTCAAAACATTTAAAAACTAAATTCCATATTAGTATAATTAAAATAGCCATATTCTCTTAGTTAATAAAAGGTTTAACCTCATACAACAAAACTTGCATACTTTATCAAATATTTTATACCTTTCGAAATATCTTGGTTTTTAAACCTTTAAACCTTGATTTGGAAGTGCTCGAACCTTCAAAATAGTCGGTGAAAGTCAATTTCAAATCCAAGAGATGGAAATCAATTTTTATAAATAGAGTTATTCTAAGTCAAATCAAAAACTCGAGGACTGAACACCGGTCTTACTTCAAATTGTTTCAAATATATACATATATCTTTCGAAAATATCAAATTATACTTCGAAATTTGAAATCAAAAACGGTTTTACAAAATCACTCGCATAGCGAAGCTATTAAAGTGGCCTCTCCCCCACTCTGAAACTCGAAAATCAATGTCGATGATGCGTGCACTCATCACCGAAATTATTCTCCAGCGACATAAGTGAGTTCTGGACTTCTATTTTCTTGAAAACTTCTTTGAAATTTCTTCAAAATTATTGGAATTCATTTGAATTCATTTGAAATATTTCTTATTCGGAAAAATACTTTTAAATCGTATTATTTATATATAATTTCCAAAATCTTAAAACCAATTTCAAAATACCGGAATTCAATTCTCGAATTTCAAATTTAACACTTCAATTATAAATCATTTTTATATAAATCAATTTCTTATAATTTTTTCAAAATTTCAAATCCTTTCAAAACCCTTTTTATATAGAATAACATTTCTTATTTGCTTTATATATAGGTATATAATCTCTACCGAAAACATTTTCTTTATATATATAGAATAAAATCATAGTTATCAAAATAATAATTTCGGTATAAACAATTTCTAAAATACAAACAAAACCCGATTTTCAAAGGATGATTTAAGGATGGATTTCAAAACAAAGATAGAGATTTAATTTAAAGGAACTCTAATCAATAGAATCCTGATTCGAAGATAGACTCGATCAAAGATGAGATAATTAAGTTACAAAATAGAAGATGGATATACTTCTATAAATCGCGGGCGACCTTTACCTGTCAACCGTGATTCCAAAATTAGATCGGTGTAGAATTCTGAGGCAATTCGACATTCGATCGTCGGAGATATAGAATTCGGCATAACAAGATATATCAGCATCGTAAACCGAGGATACAGGAATCTTCGGTGAGTCAATGCCAATTGAAAAGGAGTTTTCACCCCCTTTACAAATCATTCAATGGAGTTATGGGATACTCCAGAATCAAACGAATATAAATAGGGAGAGACAGAATGAATTTCGAAACCGAGGGACATTCCAAAACTCAAAGGAAATTGAGTCAAAAAGGAAGAGATTCAACTCGAACGAAAGTGATTCTGTAAATAAATTTACCATATATGCTAAGTTTTGCCTAGAGCCAAAGCTCTGATACCAACTGTAACAGCCCGCTATTTTGGACCATTCAAATCGACAATAAAACCGTACATGTCCGACTTGAATAATTCAAAATACCGAATTGTTAATAAAAATTTGGCAAAACTTAAAATATACAGTAAATAAATCAATCATAGATCACTTACACAGAGTAATACAATGCAGCGGAATAGATAAAAATAGTAGTTCATGAAGCTACTATATACATTAAAGTTAGAAATAAAATACAACCGAATAGTTCAAATGCCATGAAGTCTCCAATGCAACAGATGGCTTCTCTGAACCAATCAACTGGATGACTGAAGGGATAGATAGCTGGATCTTCAAGCAAAGCTCCAACTTCGAAGATGAGTCTCAAATGCTGTATCTCTCAGTCTGACCCGAGCGTAAAGCAAAACACAAAACACTCGAGTCAGGATTAACATTCTTATATCTATAAATCTAACTCAAGTGAAATATCAACTAAAATATAATTAACTTAGAGGATGTTTGGGATAACCATCCTCTAAGGGTCCATGGAACTATCTATAAGATAGAAATATACACTATAACACCGTAGTCTTCCAACTTAATTTATACTTCAAAACCAACTATCATTTTCACTTCAAAAATCTCTATACTTCCCAAATAGTATTTATATATATTAAATAATTTATTCAGTAAAGAAATTTCAATTCCCTCAACTTAACCTATCGTTTAACATCAACCCGACCTTCCCATTTAAATCTTTTTCAATCTCAATTTATCAATTTAAATTCAACTCAATTTCTAAAATAACCATTTCAATTTTATTGATCTCAAGTTCGGATTTGAAATCACCAAATACCCTTTATATTTCAATATATTTCAAAACTTTAAGTAATCAACGTTTCAAACTAAACTTTATTCAATTTAGTTTTCTAAATAATAAATTCAACTTATATCGATTCAAATACAGATCTGAAACACCCATTTATATTCTAGTATAGTTCAAAGATTTAATATTCTACATCCCCAAAGTTCAATTTTACAGTTTCATAAGATCTTGATTTAATCAAATTATTATTTAGCCTTGAAATATTTCCTCCTTAGATTCAACATCATTTAAGTAAACCTGAAATTACCCTTTTACTCAATATTTTGTTTAATTTATTTAAACATGAAACATTCAATAAATCACTTAAAACAAAAATCCAGTTACAAAATCATACCCTTAAATTTCCCATTCAATAAATTCAAATTGATTTAATTAAATAAATCTTCATTTGAATACCATTTTTAATAAACCAAATTTATCTCCCAATCTTAATTATTAAAATTCTTTACACGGTAAAATTTGAAATATAAATCTTAAATAATACTTAAACATATTTTATGGATTAAATCAGTCTAAAATATTATTAAATTTATATATAAAGTTTCCATTTATATATAATATTTTAAGAACCAATATTTATTAATTCACATATGTTTCTTTTCAAACTGTAGAAATTTATCTTTAAATTATTTATATGGACCAACGGTGTCGGTATATATTTCCTATCATATAGTCAAATGCTACGGATATTTATCATTTCAATCCGTACACTAAATATATACGGGTCGATATCATTTCAACCCGTAATCCCAAATTCAATTTAAATGAAAATCGTTTGGGTTTATCATTTCAACCCATAACGATTTTCTCCTATTCTAAAGTCCGTTCGGGTATGTATCATTTCAACCCATAGTGATTTTTATACTAACAGGGAACTTGCAGAGTGATAGCAGATATGAAAATAATAATAATAACAACAGGTATATATCATCAAAATAAATATAAACAATAGGATATGGTGTCATATCCCATAAGTGAACTATTATAGATAATAGCATAAATATAACAATTTAAATAACTACAGCAGCATATTTCAATTGTCATTTCAATTGAAATCAAATTTAATAAATAAAAGAACGTTAATCGTGAGTGATTGCTCACCTTTCGAGGCTAGAGATATATGATGATGAAATGAGCTATGAAATCCAAAGCAACGCTGGATGGACAAGATTTGATGTAGAAAATAGGCACGACGGACAAGGCTGATAATGGGAAATCGATGAGAATGAATCGAATCAATTTTGATATTACAGAAAAAAATATAAATTATTATGATATTAATTCTCCCAAAACCAATTTTCAAATTAAAAATGTATATTTAAAATCTATATATACCTATATGTAATTTAAACATAATTCGTCCAAAAAAACCATTGTATTATATTTTATAGTCAATAATTATTATAAAAACAATATAACCACTTATTGTAATATATATTACTTAAAAACCCCATGAAAGCAACCTATATATGTTCATAATAAAAATGTATATATAGAAATTCCAAATGCATAGCCTATATTCGGTTATATATATATATTACGTAAGTCTGAAACAAACACCTAAACGCATATATATGTCTCGAGATTTATAAACAACAAAATACTTATAATGACACATGCACTCATATACTTATACAGACTGTGAACAAGTATACATACTATGCCGTATAAAATCCAACACAAAAAAAAAGTAAACTCACACTGAAAACATTTTAGTCAATTATTAAATATATATATTAACTAGCGTATAAAACTAGCGTATCCTGTAACTTTATAATATATAAGCTATATCAGATATGAAACTATCATTATATCAGATATATAAATAGTTAAACATTTTATACAAAACTATCATAACTTTATTAAATTAAACATACATTACACACTTACACAAATAGACCGTAAACTGTAAAACTTCACCCATTTTAAAGTGGTAACAATACGCTTGCTAAAAATATAACCCACATAGCTCGTACTTCCCTATAAAACTATATAAATATTTGTAAGCTAACCATTAATATAGTCTAATTCACAATATGCATACCTTTATAACTTTAAATCAAATGTGTATATATATACTTATAACCAGTTATTCACAAAATACATAGCTTTAAACATATCATATATTTAAATACATATACAATCGACTGATAAGATGAGTATGCTTTACGTTTTATATATGTACTAACTTTTTATATAATATTTATATATACACTTATCAAATTTTATAACATGCGAACAAAATTTTATATTATATAGAATCTGAAAACTGCAAACATTTCATACTTGGACCCATACTATATTTATAAGATGTATATATGATATCTTAAATCAAAAAAAAAACTTACTTTGCTATAATACATACAATATTACTGCATAGATATACATTACTGACATATATTAAACTATATATTAACTAATATATAACCTTCAAACTTTTAAAATTGAATACCAACGTGACACATAAAGTATAAAACAATCAAGTTATCAAATCTCTATACATAGTATAATATCATACACACTATGAACGAAAAAAAAAAAAGAAAAAAAAAAGAATACTGTTATGAACTCATATATATAATACCATATGATACATAACTAACATGAATTTAAAATCATGTAGGACAGATCACATATTCCAAATACAGACTTATAGAAAATATACAATAACACATATATATTATAAATATATGCTAACCTATTACTCAAAGATAACGTGTGGCATGATTGTTGATGGTGAAGGCTCTGAGGATGGCTGAGCATGCAGGCGATGACAACACGTGTAGAGAGATATGTGCATGAGAGGAGGAGAGAAAAACGCGGAGGGAGAGGGATGAGTTGGATGTGGTGGGTGACGAAGCGATGGGAGGTGGAAGCACGGTAAAAGAAGGGAGAAAATAGGTGGATCTGTAGAAAGAAAAATGGAAGAAGGAGGAGGAAGAAAACTTAAAATGAGGAATGAGATTGGAAGTGACAGCAGTTTGCAATATGAAAGAAACGAAGTCAAACAAGGTTATAAAGGCAAAATAAATAAAGAAAAGAACCGTTGCATACGAAACGTATACAATAAATATGAATTGATTTGAATAGTAATGGTCAAATTCAGCTGAAAAGATTAAAGCGAATAAATACGGAGCATTGGTTATGGTAAAGTAACGCACAAAATTAGGGGAATAACAAAGGAAAGGACTGGTCAAAATAAATGAATGTAAACGTGCAACGAATGTAAAAATCTATATAATTGAACCGATGGAAACGAAGGAAGCAAATAAAAGAAAGGGAACGAAGGAAAAAAAATGAGCTGTGTCCCGAGCATAAATAAAGGTGGTAACGTATGAGAGGAATGAGAAAAACAAACGGGCACAATTTGAAATCAATGCAATAAAACGGCCAAAAGCTGATTTTTAGGAAAATTATTAAAGAAATATTCCTTGGGCTGCGCATTTGAGATCCGAAAAGGCATGGAAATCAAAAAGTTATAATTTAGATTGGAATGAAAACGTACAGGAAATAATAAAGGAAAAAAAATAAATGCGAAATAATCATATAGCATTTATTACGTTTCAAACTTTTGACATGGCATGGGATGGAAACAGCTGTACGCTAATTGAGAAGCTATTAAAGCAATTTATTATTAGTGGCATGTTATACGTTTTTATATTTATTTATTTCCTAGATCTCAATTCATATCTGATTATACTATGCAGATTTATCTTTATTACTAAACGTTCAAAAAGAATAAAACGTATACAAATTTTCTTGATTTTCGAAACAAAATTAACGGCTAAAAGATGATGAAGGGACAAAATATAAGAAAGGGAAAGAGATGAATGCGTACAATTATTTATAAGAAAAGAGAGAGAAAAGAAAAACCCACAATTAAAAATGAATGAATGAACGCTGAAAGTTAGTCAGGAATATAGAAGGTACAATATGAAATAATGGTAATCACAACTACTTTTTTTAATGCAGACCTTAAATCAACCCTTAAAACATATACTTCATATATGTAGTTAAATATAGTATATACTTCTCTTCTTCTTTGGTTCATATGATATATGAAACCCTTAACTATCGTATTTATAGCTAACGACATATGTATAGATATACTAAATATGCACTAAAATAAACTGGAAATGGTGACACAAAAACCCAAAATCAAATATATATATATATTTAACATGACTAGAAATCAAACTTCAGTAAAACTATATACTAGTATCAAGACTAACATATATATATAGCTATTATAACACATATAAATTAAATAAAACTTGGTATAAATACGCTTTACTATATATACACTTCAAATAGACCATCATACATATACAGTGGTTTTCCAAAATAACTATATATGGAACGTACTCAACATACTTAAAATTTACACACCTTGCTGAAAAGCAAAAGGAGACCGTAAATTTATTACCCACGCTATTGATATTTATACCCAATAGAAATGAACTATGCTACCAAATTTACATCAAACTTAACTTATATTATAGTATAAATAATAGTTTATAAAGTTTTTGTACTAGATCTTATAGGTATAACCACAACCAAACTTTAAAATATATGTACACAGCTCGTACTACAAATCATTAATATACATAACATATTTTCTTTTTTTTTTTCAAAATTTTATTATTAATAATTTCTCAAAATCCAATTCAATACGTTAAATACCAATTAAAAATTGCTAAAATTTTATGGGTCGTTACATGAACATATGTATTTGGTTTGCAAATAGTATTTCTATGATAAGTTCATAGAATATAAAAAGGAAGTAGAATCATAACACGTAGAGGGAATAAAATGCTTTGATTTGATTGAATAGATGAGTACGTAGAAAAAAGGTTCCTAATGTACTAAATATGAATAAGATTCAATCTCAAAGTCACTCATCCCTATGATACATAATGATGTATTGATAAGGAGTGATTAGACTTTGTTGGACAAAGTACGGTTGACGATATGTTAAATTTTATTTCATCTAAAACACTATTTACAAAATCATATAAGATATAAATTGATAAGAAACTCATCTTAAATGGTATAAGATGTGTGGTTGAGTAATTCACGCTATGAACATAAAGTTTCGTAAACTCAAAACTAATTCATATTTATGTAAATATAAAGGCATTTAATGAAATGTTTTTGAATTCCTATTCCATCGCACTGAGAAATATTGTTATTTCAAGGAATAAAATACTGTACGATTCGAGAAGATCTACATTGAGATTCTCTCATAAGGGACCTAGTATGGACCATCCCAAAAGATGTTGGGACCAACAAACAATAGAAATTAGAGGCATTACGATGGACTTGCATATGATTCAGAAACTATAACATAAAAGTTGATTGCATAAGATGAAACAAAACTCGCAAATCCTATAATGGACATTACTCATTTGAATGTCGAATAAGAATTCTCATACATCAAGAACAAACAATGAGTTTTTTTAATCAATATTGAGAAATATAACTATTAATAATATTAATTTCCTCAATTGTAAATACGCCATGAAGAGTATAGGCTTTGGCATATGGCACTATGCTTTAAATCTGACCTGGATTCCAAATATATTATAGAATATGATTTTGATAGCTTTACCTAAAAGAATGTGATCTATCAGCCACATGTTTGTCTTTAAGAAGATCAACATAGATGGAATTATATAAAGTGGTGTTGTTAGGAAATGTAAAGATCCAACTTTTCAACCCTCGAATATCGACACTAATATATCCACGGTATTCGTATGAAGAACGCCCAAGTGTCCGAAAGACAGGAAGTTAGGGTAAAAGTAAAAAGACACAGAAAAAGAACAAGAAAGGAAGAACACAACAATAGAATCCCACAATGGAACAGTAATATATAATATCAAAAGAAAAGTACAAAGGGGCTCTGAATATAGGATTTTCAAAGCTACGAAACCTATGTACTATCATCAGCCTGGACAATTGCTTGTCCTTACATTACTGATATATTTACGTAGTTAATACGAAATGACGAAAATAGAAATAGAAGATAATGGAAGCCTCTAACTCATCTTTTGAACTTCGAAGCATCCAAGTTAAAACCTACCATACTCGGTCTACTCGAAAGAGTACACGAGGAATTTAGAGAAACAAAATCAAGATTCAGATATAAGTTTGGTATGAGAAAGCTTGAGATACATGAGTACATATGACAATAACTATTGAGACCACATGGACTTCCTTAATGATTCTCCCCTCAAGGTTACATTTAAAACCACTAAGGTATATTCGCATATAGAATATTCCGTTGAAAACATCCTTAGATAAACAGAGGCCATCCTCCTGACAAGGGTCAGAACCAAGTGTTGTATATCCCTAGATAGAATATCCATCAAGGTAAACACAACTATCCCACGCACGAACCTATAGAACTACATGGAACCAAGTACCATCAATTACCGCAACATAATGATTAGAATACTCTAGATATGAAGTTTATATACCCCATCATGGGTCAAAAATACCCCAGGCTGTGCATCCTACTCTGTTTTCTGTCATTTCTGATGTCAAATTACCTTTGGCACCCTTCACATGAGTCTTTATTACTTGAACAAAACATGAATCCCAAAATGGATTCTCACACCTCGCATAAATCATGAATCACTGCATGGATTCGAGCATCTAGAATAGATCTTGAATCGCCACATATATTCCCTTTCTCAACCGCTTCCAAATCATTGAATACGTATACTAGTTTTGAAGTGTATTCGGTAAGTAAAATCCTTACTAGTCCCAAACTCTTCAAACCAATCGATGAATTTTTGGCAAAACTCTGGTTCTTTCAAAAGTAAGTGAAAAAACTAGAGACATTTTGTACCAATACTTCTCCTTGGGGGTTCTTATTAGTATAAAATTATGAAGCCTTTCGATAATTTATTATTTCAATATTAGATCAAATTCGATAACAGACCAGTCGATGATCTAGTTATAACAATTGCTTATACAAATCAATATTCATATGCTTAACTCATTTTCGACATTCCAACTTAATTACCCCTTTCCCAAGTGTGAAATCCGACAAATTTGAGCACTGGTTGCATCAAATCTTGCCTAGGCACTTCATTCTTGAATCTCACAAATAGGTAAGTCTACCTCGTCAGCTTTTAGTGTTAGGTATAACATTAACGATCTCCATAAATAATAAGAAATCAACACGACCAACACGTTTCGACATTATTTGACTTACTATTCCTCAATCAAGAAGGAAGCCTAGGTTAGAGCTCTATTGCTCCATCCTACTCAACATCAATCTTAACTCTTAAAAATAATAAGACTTACTTCGTCGACTTCAGCGTTAAGCATAGTTGATTACTTTTCAAATAAGTAATCAAATAATTATCATTTAGGCACTAAACAATTCTAATCCCTTTTTGTAAAAATTTGCATATACTTTTAAAATATATGAAAATAATTATAACAGGTTTTAAAACATTTATCCAAAATATTACTTGAAAATAACAACCTTGTAATTTTCTTTAAAACTTAAAAACGACATGTTTTATTACAAAAAACTCATCTTTAAAATTCACAGCTAGTTCTAAAAAGTTCATAAATATTTCAGACTACTTTTGCAATATTCTAATATTATTTAGTAAATACTTGCAAAAATAATGAAGCAAAAAACTAAAATTTAATTATCTTTTCAAACCTTTAAAGTCTAAAAATCAAAGCTAAACGGGGCAGTTTTGCATAAGTGAAGTTTTGGTCATTTTTGAGATGTTTCTTAACTTTCTAATATTCAAGCTTTTAGTGGAAACAAAAATATACATAATAAATTATAAAAATGGCGAGAAAACTTAAGGATCTCTCTCATAGAAATCACAAAAAATAAGGTAATTCACAACTGCAGTTATAGCAGCTACCGCTATAAGAGCACTTTCAAATTCAAGCTATATTCAAACTTATGTTCAACTACAACCTATGTGCTATATTTCAAGATCTTGATACATTTCATACAAGTCCATTAAAATCCATACATATTCCACTTGCTTTCAAAGCAAGGATTAAAATCATTATTTTTACATTGTCCATGTTAATTCAATAACATTAATTCAATCAAACATTATATATATATGTGTGTGTGTGTGTGCGCGCGCATTTGTGATATTTTCCAATCAAAATGGTGATTTAACTCACCTTTTATCTAACAAATGACTAAGATCAAAGAACCTAAGTCCAAACCCAAGCCAGAAATCTTCATTCCCTCCTTCTCTTTCTTTGCTTAGCACTTGCTACCTTCTCCTCACCACTCTCAATGCCCACGGCCAAAAGATAGAATGGAGTGTGGCTTTAACTTTTCAACTTCTAACTAGGTAGAAGGTTTTGTAATGTGATGGTAATTCTCTACTCCAAGTTTGAAGTTTTGCTTTAAGATTTGCGAATATTTTGCTTTAGGAAATTATTATGAAGAAGAAGAAGATGACATGGATTTTCACTCTTAAGCTTTCTAAATATTTGTGAATGTTAACTAAGGGCATGTCCCTCTTTTTATTGGCTAAGAATGGTGTTGCCTAAGCTTGCACTCACCCCCCATCATGCCATGGAAGCTTCACCTGTCATCACTTCTGCTTTATCATCCATTAACTCATAAGCTTTTCTTTTGTGTTCATTTCTTAAATATCTTCCTTTACCTTATGTATCACATCATCCATAAAGTTTATTTCCATAAATGGAAAAAGTTTTTATTTCATTTTGTTGATTTACTAAGCAAATAAGTGTATGTAATTTTTTTTAACAACTCCTAATGGTTAAAAAGCTGTTTATCAATAAACCGATTTTCGGTCACATATTCGATATTTTTTCAAAGAATATATTTTTGTTAACAAATTTCAAAAACAAGTTTCTCATCATTATATATTAATTAAATGATGCTTAACAAGCTTATAAAATCATATTTATAGCACTTAATTATATTTCAAAACGTTTAGATATTCGAAGACAAAGTATTCGAATTTCAAGGTCGCTACATTCTCCTTCACTTAGAACATTTTGTCCTTGAAATTCAAATAAAAATGATAATCAAAGAAGACAGAAGAATAAGGTATATATAGCACACTGATGAACTATATACAAACTCACTGCAACCCAAGATGCAGACTAAGTGACTCCACCTCAAGTGGTGAGTATATTGCAAAAGATGTACAATACTAAGATAAGAATCTCTAGTTTAAGAACAAATCCGAATAGGACTCTCTCAAACTATCCTCTGTTTCCCATATACAATCCTAAGCATCCTTGCTCCATTGCACTTTACTAACTTCACAACCTTAATCGTCAATTGCTTCATACCTCTATCAGTAATACGAACAGGCTGTCTCAATATAGTTAAATTTGGCTCAATCTCCAAGTCCTCCTATGCGATGCTTCCACTATCATCAAAGGATCATACACAAACTTACACAAATGCGACACATGAAACACATTGTGCACACCTGATAGCCTAATCAATAACTTGACTTTATACAATAGCGTACCAATCCTCTACAGAATCGGAAATGGTCCTATATAGTGAGGAGCCAACTTCCCAGCCCTTCCAAATCGGACCACACCTCTCATGAGAGAAACCTTTATAAACACAAAGTCTCCAATTGAGAACTCCAAGTCTTTATGTCTCTCGCCGATATAGCTCTTCTATCGATTATACAATTCCTTAATTCGCTTTCGAATCTTTATAACCATATCTAATGCCTCTCGGATCATATCCGGCCCAAACACAAGATGATATCTCGTTTTTACCTAACACGATGGAGATTTGCAAGGCTTCCCATACAATTCTTCAATTGGTGCCATTCTGATACTGGCCTGGTAACCGTTGTTATGAAAACTTAACAAGTGGTAAGTGTTCTTCCCACGAACCCCCGAAATCTAAAATGCATGCTCAAAGTAAGTCTTCCAATACTCGGTTCACCCTTTCCGTTTACCCATCGGTCTATAGATGGCAAGCGGTACTCAAACTAAGCTCGGTTCCTAATGCCTCATGCAAACCCTTTTAGAATTGGCTTGTGAATATCGAATCTCTATTGCTCATGATATCACAAGAAAAACCATGCAATCTGATGATTTCCTTAACATACAATATAGCCAAACTAGAAGATGTTCTCGTAGTCTTAATAGGTAAGAAGTGTGTGCTCTTGGTCAATTGGTCCACGATAACCCACAAAACCTTGTTACCTCTTCTCGTCCTAGGTAATTCATCGATAAAGTCCATGGAAATCTACTTCCATTTCCACTTAGGGATCTCAAGTTGCTGAAGCAGTCTAATTGTCTTTTGGTGACTACCTTTCGCCTGTTGGTAATTAACACACCTGCTTACAAAGATAGAAACATCTCTCTTCATGCTCTCCCACCAGAACGCCTCTTCATGTCTTGATACATATTAGCGACCCTAGAATGTATCGTCAACCTAGAGTAGTGACTCCCTACTAAGACTTCCTGCCTAATTCCATCAACATTTGGGACATATAACCTACCATTTATACAAATGCCATGGCCATCCATCTCAAATCTCGACCACCTCTCTGGTGCTGCATTCTCGCTTATATTTTTAACTACCTTGGCAAAGTGAAAATTTCTAAGCTAATTCTCTTCAATATGACTAATCAAAGTCGGACGAACCTCAACATTTTCCATGATTCATACCTCCTACTAAGCACATCGGCTACGACATTATCTTTCTTGGGTGCGTATAATATATCTAGATCATAGGCCGCATGAAACTCCAACTACCTTTGTTGCCTTATGTTTAAGTCTTTTTGCATGAAAAGATACTTCAACGATTTATGGAATGTATATAACTCGAACCTTTCACCTAGCAAAAGATACTTCCATACCTTTAACGTAAATACTGCCATTAACAAATTGAAGTTATGTGTTGTATACCTCGCTTCATGCGGTTTGAACGGCAAACTTGCATAAGAAATAACCATTCTAGGCTGCATTAACACAACACCTAGACTCATTCAACACGCATCAGTGTAAACAGTCAAATCCTCACCCCTATCTGGAATAGTAAGAATAGAAGCACTAGTCAACTTTTCCTTTAAATCTATTAATACTCGCTCACATTTATCAGTCCACACAAATTTGACATCTTTCTTCATCAAATTCGTTAAGCGATAGGCAATCTCGGGAAATCCTTTATGATCTCCTGTAATACCCTTCTAGAACCTAAAAGCTCATAATATCAGTTGCGCCTTTAGGTCTCTTCTAGTCCTGAAGATCAAAACCTTAGCAGGATCCATAGAAATACCCTCCATCGAAACAATATGATTTAGGAACTATCTTTTGAACGCCAAAAATGACACTTTGAAAACTTATTCTTCAACACATACTCGCTTTATGTTTCTAGAAAAATCCTTAGATGGAACGAATGTTCCATCTCGGTCTTGGAATTGTCCAGAATATCATCGATAAATACAAGGCACATTTGTTTAACACATCTTGGAAAACCTAATTTATTAGGTTTATGAAATATACTGGAGCATTAGTTAGGGCGAACAACGTAACTAACCGCTCATAAAATTGGTCGAATTTAAAAGAGATCAAGGGTACACTCTCCGACACCCTCAACTAATGGAACCCTATAGCATGATCAAGCTGAGATAACACTCTAGCTCCATGAAGCTGAATCTAACAAGTCATCTATCCTAGGCAAAGGATGCTTGTTCCTAACAGTTTATTTGTTGAGCTCCCGATAATCTACTCACAGTCTTAGGGAACTGTCCGCCTTAGCAAAGACAAAGGGTGCTCCCTAAGTCGAATGACTTGGTTGGATCAAGCTCATCTATGATAGCTCACTAACTTGGATTGATAGCTCAAACTTCTCATACGGTGCAAGCCTATGAATAGGCAATACGATAGGCCTTGCATCTTTAACTAAATCAATGCAAAATTCGATCTTTCAATGCAGTGATAAACCTGACACCTCTTCGAAGACATCCTAAAACTCCTGAACAACCAAGATTGAACCTAACTCCTCTTCCGTCATGTCAAGAGAATAAAGGTAACCACACGTAAGAAAAATAGGCACTCCATTATTAATTACTAGAGGTTTCCCTCCTCCAGTTTTATACAATACAGTTCTCTTCACACAATCTAGAACTTCACGATATCGGAATAACCAATCTATACCAAGCAAAACATCAAAGCCCATTAATCCTAGAACATATAGATCGCAAAGAAAGAGTTGGTCAAAACAAGAAATCTGAACTCCTAAATAGACCATATAAAGATTGGCCGAGCCCCCAATAGGATTTGACACGCAGATAGAATTTAAAGCCATAACTAGCTCAAATTTCAATCTGTCAACAAGAATACAATATATCAAACTAAGAGAAGATATAGTATCAAGTAAGACATGATTGAGAATGCCAAAAATATATAGAATACCTTCCAGAACTTGCTTCCCCTTTGAAGCGGTAGAGTGTAAGGTACTAAAGATAATGAAAAAGATAGAGGTTATTCTCCCGTTTGGAGCAGTGGACACTCTCTAGCAAAATGGCCTTGCTGATGGCAGTTATAACAACCCTTCTTCCTACACTTGTGACAAGCTAAACTAGAAATATCTCTAGGAGGTTGGAACTTCCGCTTGTTGTCCTCAGCTGATGCAATAATAGATGGCTTCAGTGCCAAACTTTCAAATCTTAGACCCATATTTACTAGGTCCACGTAAGATCCCATGATGTGATTAGTCATATTTCCCTTGAATTTTGACTTCATCCTTGCAGTGAATGTCTCATTTCTCTTCAATGGTGTATTTACCAAACGAACCGAGATAAGGTAGTGAATCAATTATCATACCCCACCACTATCATGGCCCCCTACTTTAAGTGAGGAAGATCCTAAACAACAAAGTCTTCTCGGCTTCTAGGACAAACTTCATCTCGAATACCTAGCCCAAGTGTAACAACCTTGGTTTTAGAGATTAACGGTAAACATTAAATTATAACGGTGGTTATAATTAATATTGTGAACTAAAATAAATTGGAGAAACTAAATTGTTTATTTGAAATAATCAACGAAATTTGAAATTTAAAATGAGAAAATGAAATTTCAAGCTTTATTTTATTTTTAGGTTAATAATGAGTGGAAAGTAATTTTTTGTTTAGGCAAAATGCAATAATTTTATTAATTATTACCAATTACTTTTTATAATAATTTTTAAAGGAAGTATTTGATTTTAAAGGTTGTTTATTGAAATAAAAGGTGGAAATTGGGTTAAAAATAAGTTTTGAGTATAAATAATGTTTTGAAATGGTTTGAAATATTTTTCTAAGTAATAAAATAATTTTTGTGGAATTTTAGGAGTTAAAAACATGATTTTGTTCATTTATTTGAGTAAATAGTGCATTTTTGTTAAATAAAGGAATTTAATAATAAAAATGTTTTAAAAATTATAATTAATCCTTTTATCCGATGGAAAATATTTTATTTAATATGTATGTAACTTTACATTTTTTTGTGTAAATACTTGGAAAAAAGAAATGCATTTGTTTTATAATATAGTATAAATATGTACATATTTGATATTAGTACTAAATAAATTCACATAGGCTAATTAATTTCTCTTTTAGTTAATGGTTCCAAAGCCCATTAGCACTTAGCCAGTAAATGAGAAAGTGAGAAAAGAGTTTATCTGTATGTTCACAACTCATTCTCATCTTCTTCTTCTGGAAAGAGAATACAGTAAACAAACATCACCAGTTTCTCAAGTCAAAGCCTTCAAACTCAAAATCAGTTTAAGCAAACTATAGTTTCTTCAATCTAAGATATACATTCAAAAGGTAATCAACTCCAAAACCCTATAATTTTGGCAAAATCATAATTTTAAAAATGGGTTTTCTAATTTATTGTTGAATTCCTCTTGCATGTCCTTTTCTTTTGTTCTACAGGTTCCTAGAGGCTATAGCCAAGCAAAAACCCTTCAACTTTCTTCAATTCTCCATAGTTTGGTCTTCATATTTGCATAGGTGAGTTAATAAACTCACAATCTCTAGCTGAAGCAAAGCTTCAAATGCAAAAATATATGCAAATAGCTTGAAAATATTGATTTTTGGTTGATGTTTTTGTTTCTGTAAATACTGAGTTTAAGTGTCAGTTTGCATGTAATTTTCTCACAATCCGACAACGAAATGCTATCGGATTTTCTCCAGTTGATAGCTCATATGTTTTAGTATATATCTGCAAAATTTAATAGCAAAACACTTTCATTTGATGCCTGAAAACTTTACTGCAGAACCAATGCACAGCCTTGATATTACTTGTACACATTTTGTTTTCTTAATTGCTGCAACCATGACTTGAGTCAATGTTTGCGTTGGCATAACTCTTTCATTTCTTACTAAAATTGTGTGATTCTTTTTTGTTTGAAAGATAGAGTTTTATACTATATGCATACCAATTTCAGGTCATTTTGACTTAGATAGCTTATAGAAATATGCTACCAAACTTTGACCTGGACCATGTTTTTGCCCAGAGTTTTACAGTGGAAACACTGTCTGGTTTCCAATTTGAGACATCATAACTTTCTCAAATTTTATCCAAATTGCATGATTCTTTTTTAGTTTGAAGATGAAGTTTTCTACTATAGGCGCACCAATTTTGAGCTTAATCCAATGTTATTTAATCCTTTGTTTCATGCCTGAAAGTTGAACCCATGAGGGTTTTCAGGTCTGTGCATTTTTTGTTTTCGAGCTATTGCAAACATGGTCTGAGTCCATGTTTGAGACAGCGTAACGTTTTCATTTCTAATCGAAATTCATTGATTCTTTTTTTTGAAAGATGAAGTTTTTTACTTTGTGTACACTGATTTTTAGTTCCATCAAAAGTCGTTCGGCAACCTTCTTTATGTCCGAAAGTTGAACCTAGAGAAGATCTCAGACCTGGGTATTATTTTGCCTAAGTTTTTTATATTCATTTTCCGTCCAATTTCTGACCTGTTCTTTAGTTTTTGTGACATTTTTGAATTTGAGGGCTATGATGCCTATCAATAGGTTAGCCCAGTTTTGATGAATTTGGAATTCAAATTTGGAATTATTTGAATTTAATTCAAATTTAAATCTAAATTTTGGTTTGAGTGGAATTTTGCATGGTTTTGGTCGTTTTCGAGCACAGTTTTCTCCAAATCGTTTTGAAATGATTTTTAAAAATTTAAGGGATTTAAAAATAATTATTATGTAATACTTTAAAGTATTTTTAAGCATAAAACCTATTTATTCTTTATAATGTAACATTCCTGTTTTTTAAACAAATTTAAATTTGTACTTAATTTGATTCCTAGATTTAATTAAGAATTAATTTGGTAAATTAGTATGAAAATATATATAAAATGTTTATACATTAACAAGTGTAGCTAGTTTTAACAAGATATTTGTTTATTTATTATATATGTATATTTATTGATTTTTAAAATAGAATTTGGATTTGAGATTCAAAATAAATATTGAGAATAAATCGAAATTTGGATTTAAAATTCAAATATAAATATGTTGAAAAATTAATTAGATTTAAAAATATATTTTAAAATTAATAAAAATTTGTGTTCTAATTTTAACATACATATAATTTTAAAAAAATTTATATTTTGAATTAAATACAAATGATTTGCAAACAATTGTTTAAAGGTTAAATCCTATAATATACATATGTGTGTTGATTATATATGTGTATTTAAGTTTATTTTAAATTGGACTTTCAATTTTAATTTGAATCTGAATTTAATTTTAAATTTCAAAAGATAGACATTTAAAAAAATATTTGGATGAGCTTTTATTTATATATAATTAGTTTTATAACATTTTCGATAAAAAGAAATTCATATATTATATTTAGATAAGAAATAGTGCATTAAGTAAAAGCTTTTTATTTAGTTAAAAATAAATATTGATACTTAAAGGACAAATGTAAAAAAGCATTAAGGCTTAATATAACAAGTGTTAATTGATTGAAAAGAGTTATGACAGTTGTTAAATGTTTAAACATGTGTCACTCCTTAATTTTCACTTTTCTTTCATTTTTATAATATTTCAAAATTTATTATAAAAAAAAGCCTTCTTCTCTTCATACTTTTTCTATCTTCCTAATTCAAAAGCCAAGAGGAAAAAAAAAACTTTAAACTTAAACCATTTCTCAAACAAAATCTAAAATGAATTCATCCTCAAATCAGAAATCTGTAACCTATTCATCTCTTAAAATACAAAATCATAAATCTGTAAATCAATTCCAAAATCAAAAATGCAAATCATTTTCATTTCCTAGTCCTGTGTTTCAAATCTGGGATGAAAATCATCTAGCCTGCATTTATTCAAAGCCTGTGCATTCTTGTCCTTCAACCTGACTATTTCAAAGCAAATCTGTAATTCAAGTTTTACAATCAAAGCAAGTAAAATCTGGAAATCAATGAAGTCATCACTGCATGCAAATCTGAGACAAGCAATTCAAGTTTTAAATCAAAAATAAAAGCTAAGGCCATTCCAGTTTTAAAAGATTTAAAAGCAATTTCAAATTGAGGGCTCTGTTCATCACTCTTAATCTGGTGAGCAAACCCATAACCATATACACATTTTGGTTTGCATGAAGTTGGTATTGATGAATGTTTCTGAATAAGCTTGCATATGATTATGATTGCATTGTGGTTTCCTGTGTATGGATGTTGAAGTTCAAATATATGTCTGCCTATATAATTTGAGTTTCCCTTGTTCTTGTTTTCTTCCAGACCAGATTTACAAACAAAATTCTCATCCTTTGATTTAATAACCGATAGAACTAAGAATATAAACAAAGGTTGTTTGTTTGATTTTAAGCTAAGTTTCTAAAATTTATTAGAGTTAAACCAACTTGTAAATACCTCTGGAAATCAAGACATCTGGGTAACACCCTTAATTAGTCAAAAATAAAAACGTTTTAATTTACGAATTCAGGTGTGTCAACTGAATTCTTGTACTCAAACATGATTTTTAAAGTTAAAATCATAATTTTTAGATTTAGGAATGGAGAGCAGTTTGGGTTTGTTTGAATCGTGTATTTTTGGTCGTCACGGTCGATTTCGTTGATCGGAGAGGTCGAGTCTCCTCCTGGAGGTGGAGGAGCGATCAGTGTCGATGGGAAAATTATCAGGTGTTTGTGGATTTCAGTGTGAAGGTGGGAATTTTAGTTTGAAATCTGGTAACCTAGTTTTGGTCTTTATCGGAAAATGGGTTTGTGCGGCGTCGTAGATGGATCAGAATCAGTCGTATGGGGGGTGAATCGATGCATCATGGCATGGGGATGCTTTGGACTTGGTGGCTCGTGTCTAGGTGGCCGGGATCGTTGGCAATGGTGGTTATTGTTGATCGAAGTTGGGGGTACTGGGTGCATCGTCATACTTGATTTCGAGAATCAGGCGAATTAGTAATTCTGGGTGTTTTCCTGTCATGGGGTGGTCGGCGGCGACGTGCGGGAGGTCTCGGGGGTGGTTAGATCACTGGCGAGCAACGGTGCACGTGCACGCGTGTCATTAAGTAGCTGGGTGGTTGTGAAGTTGAGGAAGATGATGTTAACGCGAGGAAACTTTCGGGATTATCATGATGCGACTCGAAGTTAGGCTCGAGTTAATATTTGTTTGTGTAGGGTCAAACCTTAGAAGGATTTCAAGTTGAAACTTTAACATGCTCTAGGGTCGGTTTTGTAGAAAACTCGAAGTAGATGAGCTTTTGTCTTGGGAAGCATTCGAGTACGTCCCAGGTTGCTGAAGAACAGTTTTGACTTTAAACAAATTTCAACTTTAAACTTTTTTTAAAAAAAAAACCATGTTTTCAAATGATGTTTTTGGATTAAAGTTTGAATTAATCAAAGAATTAAGTAAGACGTTTTCAAGGTAATTAAACACTAGTTTATTTAAGTTAGTTATTCTATGTTATAAGTTATTTAAGTAATGTAATTAAAAAGGGTAACTAAAATAAAATGCTATTTAACTAAATCTTAACCTTTAAAATAAATAATGTGATAATTTATTAAACAGATTCTAAAGGATAAGAAAAGTAATTAGTTTATCTCTTGATTAATTAAATAACTGATGATTTTTTTATTATAATTAATTAAGATACAATTAATTAATAAAGGTAATTAGGAGTTAATAAATTAACAATTAAGGGTTAATTACTGAATGCAATTAATTTAAGATTAATAAAGGATAAGTAATTTAAAGATAAATTTATTGATGGAAGTAAACCGAAGATAATTACTTTGAGTAATGAACTAAAAGGTAATTACTTTTTGTAATTAAATGAAAGTTAATTACTTAGTGAAATTAATAAAGGACAATTAGTTAAGGGTTAAATCAATTAATTAAAGATAATCAATTAAATGGTTAATTAAATAATTAAGGAATTTTTTTAATTAAAGGTTAATTAATTTAAAATGATTAAGAAATCATTATTAATTAAGGGACAATTTATTAAGGATTCAATTAATTAAAATTAAGGGTTAATTAATTAAGATAATTAATTAAAGAAATGATTAATTAATGAAGGTGGTTAAGACTTAATCAATTGTAGTTAATGATAATTAATCATTGATTAAAGATAATTAATGAAGTAATTATGTGGTTAATTAAATTTAACCACACGATTTATTCATCTTAATTGAAGATGTTTGATTGTTACTGAATGCTGTGTATTGGATTGATATCTCTGATATGTAATTGTAATGATATGAGATATGAATTGCTTTATGCTGAATTGTAATGTTTGTGATTGTTTCTGTGTAGATATGAAAACTCCTTGGCCGTAAAACGACATTTGAAATTCGATGCGACCGGGAGTTGGATTCCAGTTGGTTATCCGAAACCCACATCGAATCGTAACGATGAATTTTTGTTATTGATAAATATACTTTATCTATGAATCTATGAATGAAGATAAGCATTATAGTTTATACCGCTTATCGATATTTTTGCGCTTTAATCTGTGATGTGAAGATTGTTGTTGCACTATTGTGTGTAAACCCCTGGACTACACTATACACACACAAATATGGATTGCACGTGGAAATCGGTTAAGTCACAGATTTTTAAAATATTTTGAATTTGAATTTTTAATCCAAATGGTTTTGGAAATGGGTTGGGTTTAAAGTGAAAAACTTTTGAAAAGGTGTTTTCAAAATGAATGTTATTTTGAATAACTTAATTTAGTTTTGAAATTTGAATAATTTGATTTAAATTGGAATTCAATATCCGAAATTGAATTCTATATTTGATATTTATGATATAAAAAGGTTATACAAGCTATAAATGTGTTTATACGGGTTTTTAAACCATTTTAAAAGTATGGTTTTGAATTTAACCCAACTTTATATTTGAAGGCCTTAACTCGTGCAAATTATAATCGGGTTTTCCGAAACGGAAATAGGTGGTTTCAAATAATAATAGCTTTTATATAAGAATTTTCCAAATTATGATGAAAAGATTTCAAATTTGAAATGGAATTATTTTGAAAGCTATAATTGAATCTTTGTGAAAGATAGTTGAACCCTATTTTGAAATTGAAGAGGATTTTAAATGATGTATGTTTTATATATAAAAGATTGAAATGGGAATTGTTTTGAAAGCTATGAAATGAGTCTTTGATTTAAAGACCGGATGAGTTAATCCAACTTGAAATGGAATTGTTTTGAAAGGTTATAAATGAATCTTTGTCAAAAGTTGAAAGGGGTCTTAAAGTGGATCTTTTGTTTAAAAGATTTAAATGTGGAAATTGTTTAAACCATTGAAGGTTTCTGAAATGAATCTTTTTGTTAAAAAGATTTAGAATGGTAATTTGTTAAACCATTTGAAGAAAGGTTTTGGATTTTATAAGTTGTGACTTAACTAAGATCCCATTATCCATATGTTTTTAAATATTACGCTCATTATTCGGTTTAGCCGGGAGAGGACCTTGTGTCATATAACCCATTCCGAATAATGATACGACGTTACAGATAGCATTTGAAGACCGGTGGTGAAGACCGGGTATTTGCGAGAACGATAGGATGACCTATCGATTGTCTCTGCACCAAGTAGCTACGGTATAGAGATTCCCTAAGTGATGGGAAGTCCGTCGGGATTATGGATTCCCGGATTGCAAGGGATTCTTCGGAAGTTCCTCCGGTTCTGTTCGAACCCGGAACAGACTTGTATGGATGTGTGTCTGACATTACACTTTGAGATGTAAAACCGGTTTCTATAAAATACATTTCTGTTTGGTGGCGGAGATTTATTCTCTTAGCTTAACACCCTTCTCTGAGACGTACGAGCTCAGAGGTTATGTAGTTGATGGTTACTAGTGATACATTCCCAATTTGGTAATGTGGCATATGAAGTCCTGCTAATCATTTGTTGATCAAAGCATGGCTTTGTTAAAAACATAGCTTTGTGGATGAGACTTCGTCGAACTTCAAAACCCGGAATGGTCGAAACAGGAAGAATACAACAAGGTTATTTGGAGGTAGCGCCCCGTGAGGGTATGTTCATTTCCTTCTGGATAGAGATGGTATCATGGTATGGAGCCCAGATACTTAACCTATGTGGTTACTGCGAATTTATTACTTTTTGGTTGTTGGTGAATCCCGGGATAAAAGTCGGTTACGACCGGGGGATGGCATACTCGTGTCAGTAGTTACCTAGTTACAGAGGTAATCCGGCCTTATGTTGGCAGAGATCCGGTTAGGCTCTTGGGGCATCCCTCCAGAGGCGTACCCATGTGGTAATAGGAAGTTCCTTGGCCTGACCATTTGTTGGAAAATCCAAAGAAACAATACGCGCCCAATACGGTTTTAGTTGTATAACCTATCATGGAATGTGGCGGTAACCTGCTATTGAACATGGTAGCTATAGTAGGCATAGTTTGAAATGTCTATGCTGGCTAAGACTAATATTATACTTTCGAAAATATTTTCCACTATGCACTAATAATAATATCAAATGGTTTTCGCGTATCAAGCATTTTTGACTATCATAAGGAGATATCTCCTCCAATTCTGCGTTTACATGGTGTGTGTGGTGGGAGGCCTTATGGTAGTTTCATTTTCCAAAAAGCATTGCGGATTTCAATTTAAATTCTTTTGTTTGTTTTATAAGATAAAACTGTATTTGTTTGCTCGTACCAGTCCCAAGACTGACCCGGAGTTTATTGTTCCCTTCCTAAACTCTGGGTGCCCACTATTTTCCACACGGGCAGTCTAGAGTTGGGTTTTTCAGATAGTAGATATAGATATCGATTCGGTAGCTTTCAGCTTCTCTTTCGTATTCTTTGAAGACTTTAGATATTGAAGTATTTGGTTAGGACGACAGACCGGACTTGCTTAACTTGGTGCAACTTAATGGTGGTTCGAGCTTGTAGTTTGGAGTTTAGCTTTGGAGCATTGGATTGGAGTTATCTCTTGGCTATTTATTTTCAGCTGCTGTTTGTGGTCTCTGATATTCTTGTATCATATTGTATCGGTGTTGTACCATATTTGGATATTGTATTCATTGGAGTTGTATATGATATTCATTTCTTTTTCTTCCGCTATGTTGTTATACTTGATGTGTTATAAGCTCCGGTGAACCAGATTCAACGTTTGGACCTGCGGCTTTGGAATATGAGTGTCGTATTCAGTGCCGATTTTCGATGGTCGAGTCAGGATCGTTTCATTTGGTATCAGAGCTGAAGGTTGAAACTTTAGCTCAGGAGTATAACACATTAAGTAACTCATTAGTGATAGGGTGAAGTATACCCTAGAATGAGTATATCCCTAAGATATCCATCTGAATGCCTCCATAAATTCTCTTACTATCCAATGATAGTGAGTATGAGCACGAGAAGAGGACGAGATAGGGTAGAGGAAATATTAATATGGTTAATGCCCTGCAACAACAACGGAAACAACTTTCTCTATCAATCTCCTTGGATTCGTTTTTTTTTTCAATTCTTTGATGGTTCCTGGCAGTTCCAGGAAGAAGATTTGATATATTTGCATGGGGCACAAACTCCAGATGGGTCAGAATTGTTTGTTCGGATGAATTATTTGCTTTGCTTGCTATGGTTGATAGGTATATTTTGGTTGTTTGGACTAAAAAGTTTTGGAATTGTATCCATATGTCTGTCTATTCTTTGGGGTATTCCGACTTGAGCTTGGAATCCATACCCAGTGTTTGAGAATTATGGAAGATTAAATTCATTTATTTGTTCTTTTGGGTCTCGATATATTCTACGAATGGTTAGTTACCCCTTCGAACTAACCAATACCCCTGTATATTCGTAGTTCTGGTGACCCGAATGTGTTGTATTGAATGAGTTCGTTCTCATAATTATTAGTGATATCCCAATTTGGTAAGCCAAATACAGAATAGATACCTAGTTTGATTTGGAAACTGTCTATCTATCTTTGTGAATCCATTCTTTGTTGTCTCCTTTACAAATTTCGAGGACGAAATTCTCTTAAGGGGGAATCTGTAACATTCCTGTTTTTTTAAACAAACTTAAATTTGTAATTAATTTGATTCCCAGATTTAATAAAGAATTAATTTGGTAAATTAATATGAAAATACATAAAATGTTTATATGTTAACAAGTGTAGCTAGTTTTAACAAGATATTTGTTTATTTATTATATATGTATATTTATTGATTTTTAAAATAGAATTTGGATTTGAGATTCAAAATAAATATTGAGAATAAATTGAAATTTGGATTTGAAATTCAAATATAAATGTGTTGAAATATTAATTATATTTAAAACTATATTTTAAAATTAATAAAAATTTGTGTTTTGATTTTAATATACATATAATTTAAAAAAATTATATTTTGAATTAAATACAAATGATTTGCAAACAATTGTTTAAAGGTTAAATCCTATAATATACATATGTGTGTTGATTATATATGTGTGTTTAAGTTGACTTTAAATTGGACTTTCAAATTTAATTTGAATTTAATTTTAAATTTCAAAAGATAGACATTTAAAAAAAATATTTGGATGAGATTTTGTCTATATATAATTAGTTTTATTACATTTTCAATAAAAAGAAATTCATATATATATATATATATATAGATAAGAAATAGTACATTAAGTAAAAGTTTTTTATTTACATTAAAATAAATATTGATACTTAAAGGACAAGTGTAAAAAAAACATTAAGGCTTAATGTAACAAGTGTTAATTGATTGAAAAGAGTCATGACAATTGTTAAATGTTTAAACATGTGTCACTCCTTAATTTTCAACTTTCTTTTATTTTTATGAAATCTCAAAATTTACTTATAAAAACATAAGCCTTCTTCTCTTCATACTTTTTCTATCTTCCAAATTCAAAAGCCAAGAGAAAAAAAACTTAAAACTTAAACCATTTCTCATACAAAATCTGAAATGAATTCATCCTCAAATCAGAAATCTGTAACCTGTTCATCTCTTTAAATCCAAAATCATAAATCTGTAAATCAATTCCAAAATCAAAACTGGAAATCATTTTCATTTCCAAGTCCTGTGTTTCAAATCTGGGATGAAAATCATCTAGCCTGCATTTATTCAAAGCCTGTGCATTCTTCTCCTTCAACCTGAGTATTTCAAAGCAAATCTGTAATTCAAGTTTTTAAATCAAAAATAGAAGCTAAGGCCATTAGAGTTTTAAAAGATTCAAAAGCAATTTCAAATTGAGGGATCTGTTCATCACTCTTAATCTGGTGAGCAAACCCTTAACCTTATACACATTTTGGTTTGCATGAAGTTGATATTGATGAATGTTTGTGAATAAGCTTGCATGTGATTATGATTGCATTGTGGTTCCCTGTGTATGGATGTTGAAGTTCAAATATAAGCCTGCCTGTATAATTTGAGTTGCCTCTGTTCTTGTTTTCTTCCAGACCAGATTTACAAACAAAATTCTCATCCTTTGATTTAATAACTGATAGAACTAAGAATATAAACAAAGGTTGTTTGATTGATTTTAAGCTAATTTTTGAAAATTTATTAGAGTTAAAACAACTTGTAAATACCTTTGGAAATCAAGACATCTGGGGAATACCCTTAATTAGTCAAAATACAAACGTTTTAATTTACAAATTCAGGTGTGTCAACTGAATTCTTGTACTCAAACATGATTTTTAAAGTTAAAATCTTAATTTTTAGATTTAGGAATGGAGAGCAGTTTGAGTTTGTTTGAATGGTGTATTTTTTGTCGTCACGGTCGATCTCGTTGATCAGAGAGGTCGAGTCTCCTCCTGGAGGTGGAGGAGCGATCAGTGTCGATGGGAAAATTATCAGGTGTTTGTGGATTTCAGTGTGAAGGTGGGAATTTTAGTTTGAAATCTAGTAACCTAGTTTTGGTCTTTATCGGAAAAAGGGTTTGTGCGACGTCGTAGGTGGATTGGAATCAGTCGCGGGGGGTGAATCTATGCATCATGGCATGGGGATGCTTTGGACTTGGTGGCTCGTGTCTAGGTGGCCGGGATCGTTGGTAGTGGTGGTTATTGTTGATCGAAGTTAGGGGTTCTAGGTGCATCGTCATACTCGATTTCGAGAATCAGGCGAATTGGGTGTTTGCCTATCATGGGGTGGTCGGCGGCGACGTGCGGGAGGTCTCGGGGGTGGTCAGATCACTGGTGAGCAATGGTGCACGTGCACGCGTGTCATTAAGTAGCTGGGTGGTTGTGAAGTTGAGGAAGATGATGTTAATGAAAGGAAACTTTCGGGATTATCATGATGCGACTCGTAGTTAGGCTCGAGTTAATATTTGTTTGTGTAAGGTCAAACCTTAGAAGGATTTCAAGTTGAAACTTTAGCATGCGCTAGGGTCAGTTTTGTAGAAAACTCGAAGTAGACGAGCTTTTGTCTCGAGAAGCATTCGAGTACGTCCCAGGTTGCTGAAGAACAGTTTTGACTTTAAACAAATTTCAACTTTAACTTTTTTTTTTAAAAAACCCATGTTTTCAAATGATGTTTTTGGATTAAAGTTTGAATGAATCAAAGAATTAAGTAAGCCGTTTTCAAGGTAATTAAACACTAGTTTATTTAAATTAGTTATTCTATGTTATTTAAGTAATGTAATTAAAAAGGGTAACTAAAATAAAATGCTATTTAACTAAATCTTAACCTTTAAAATAAATAATGTGATAATTTATTAAACAGATTCTAAAAGATAAGAAAAGTAATTAGTTTATCTCTTGATTAATTAAATAATTAATAATTTTGTTATTATAATTAATTAAGATGCAATTAATTAATAAAGGTAATTAGGAGTTAATAAATTAACAATTAAGGGTTAATTACTGAATGCAATTAATTTAAGATTAATAAAGGATAATTAATTTAAAGATAAGTTTATTGATGGAAGTAAATTGAAGATAATTACTTTGAGTAATTAAATAAACGATAATTACTTTGTGTAATTAAATGAAAGTTAATTACTCAGTGAAATTAATAAAGGACAATTAGTTAAGGGTTAAATCAATTAATTAAAGATAATCAATTAAACGGTTAATTAAATAATTGAAAGAATTTTTTTAATTAAAGGTTAATTAATTTAAAATGATTAAGAAATCATTATTAATTAAGGGATAATTTATTAAGGATTCAATTAGTTACAATTAAGGGTTAATTAATTAAGATAATTAATTAAAGAAATGATTAATTAATGAAGGTGGTTAAGACTTAATCAATTGTTGTTAATGATAATTAATCATTGATTAAAGATAATTAATGAAGTAATTATGTGGTTAATTAAATTTAACCACACGATTTATTCATCTTAATTGAAAATGTTTGATTGTTACTGAATGCTGTGTATTGGATTGATATCTCTGATATGTAATTGTAATGCTATGAGATATGAATTCCTTTGTGCTGAATTGTAATATTTGTGATTGTTTCTGTGTAGATATGAAAACCCTTTGGCCGTAAAACGGCATTTGAAATTCGATGCGACAGGGAGTTGGATTCCAGTTGGTTATCCGAAACCCACATCGAATCGTAACGATGAATCTTTGTTATTGATAAATATACTTTATCTATGAATCTGTGAATGAAGATAAGCATTATAGTTTATACCGCTTATCGATATTTATGCGCTTTAATCTGTGATGTGATGATTGTCGTTGCACTATTGTATGTAAAACCCCTGGACTACACTATACACACACAAATATGGATTGCATGTGGAAATCGGTTAAGTGACAGGTTTTTGAAATAGTTTTGAATCTGAATTTTTAATCCAAATGGTTTTGGAAATGGACTGGGTTTAAAGTGAAAAACTTTTGAAAAGGTGTTTTAAAAATGAAAGTTATTTTGAATAACTTAATTTAGTTTTGAAATTTGAATAATTTGATTTAAATTGGAATTCAATATCTGAAATTGAATTCTATATTTGGTATTTATGACGTAAAAAGGTTATACAAGCTATAAATGTGTTTATATGGGTTTTTAAACCATTTTAAAAGTATGGTTTTGAATTTAACCTAACTTTATATTTGAAAGGCCTTAACTCGTGCAAATTATAATCGAGTTTTCCGAAACGGAAACAAGTGGTTTCAAATAATAATAGCTTTTATATAAGAATTTTCCAAATTATGATGAAAAGATTTCAAATTTGAAATGGAATGATTTTGAAAGCTATAATTGAATCTTTGTGAAAGATAGTTGAACTCTATTTTGAAATTGAAGAGGATTTTAAATGGTGTATCTTTTATATATTAAAGATTGAAACGAGAATTGTTTTGAAAGCTATGAAATGAGTCTTTGATTTAAAGACCGGACGAGTTAATCCAACTTGAAATGGAATTGTTTTGAAAGGTTATAAATGAATCCTTGTCAAAGATTGGTAAACCTTGTTTAAAATTGAAAGGGGTCTTAAAGTGAATCTTTTGTTTAAAAGATTTAAATGTGGAAATTGTTTAAACCATTGAAGGTTTTTGAAATGAATCTTTTTGTTAAAAAGATTTAGAATGGTAATTTGTTTAACCATTTGAAGAAAGGTTTTGGATTTTATAAGTTGTGACTTAACTAAGATCCCATTATCCATATGCTTTTAAATATTGCGCTCATTATTCGGTTTAGCCAGGAGAGGACCTTGTGTCATATAACCCATTCCGAATAATGATACGACGTTATGGATATCATTTGAAGACCGGTGGTGAAGACCGGGTATTTGCGAGAACGATAGGATGACCTATCGATTGTCTCTGCACAGAGTAGCTATGGTATAGAGATTCTCTAAGTGATGGGAAGTCCGATCAGGATTATGGATTCCCGGATTGCAAGGGTTTCTTCGGAAGTGCCTTCGGTTCTGTTCGAACTCGGAACAGACTTGTATGGATGTGTGTCTGACATTACACTTTGAGATGTAAAACTGGTTTCTATCTAATACATTTCTGTTTGGTGGCGGAGATTTATTCTCTTAGCTTAACACCCTTCTCTGAGACGTACGAGCTCAGAGGTTATGTAGTTGATGGTCACTAGTGATACATTCCCAATTTGGTAATGTGGCATAAGAAGTGCTGCTGATCATTTTTTGATCAAAGCATGGCTTTGTTAAAAGCGTAGCTTTGTGGACGAGACTTCGTTGAACTTCACAACCCGGAATGGTCGAAACATGAAGAATGCAGCAAGGTTATTTGGGGGTAGCGCCCTCTAAGGGTATGTTCATTTCCTTCTTGATGGAGGTGGTATCATGGTTGGAGCCCAGATACTTAACCTATGGGGTTGCTGCAAATTTATTACTTTGTAGTTGTTGGTGAATCCTAGGATAAAGGTCGGTTACGACCGAGGGATGGCATACTCGTGTCAGTAGTTACCTAGTTACAGAGGTAACCCGGCCTTGTGTTGGCAGAGATCCGGTTAGGTTCTCGGGGCATCCCTCCAGAGGCGTACCCATGTGGCAATGGGAAGTTCCTTGGCCTGACCATTTGTTGGAAAATCCAAAGAAACAATACGCTCCCAGCACAATTTTAGTTGTATAACCTTCCATGGAATGTGGCGGTGCGTGCTATTGAACATGGTAGCTATTGTAGGCATGGTTCAGAATGTCTATTTTGGCTAATATTAATATTATACTTTTGAAAATATTTTCCACTATGCACTAATAATAATTTCAAATGGTTTTCGCGTATCAAGCATTTTTGACTATCATAAGGAGAAATCTCCTCCAATTCTGCATTTGCATGGTGTGTGTGGCGGGTGGCCTTATGGTAGTTTCATTTTCCAAAAAGCCTAATGGATTTCAATTTAAATTCTTTTGTTTGTTTTATAAGATAAAACTGTATTTGTTTTCTCATACTAGCCCCACGACCGACCCGGAGTTTATTGTTCCCTTCCTAAACTCTGGGTTCCCACTATTTTCCACACGGGCAGTCTAGAGTTGGGTTTTTCAGATAGTAGATATAGATACCGATTCGGTAGCTTTCGGCTTCTCTTTGGTATTCTTTGAAGACATTGGATATTGAAGTATTTGGTTAGGATGACATACCATACTTGCTTTGCTTGGTGCAACTTGATGGTGGTTCGAGCTTGTAGTTTGGAGTTTAGCTTTGGAGCATTGGATTGGAGTTATCTCTTGGCTATTTATTTTCCGCTGCTGTTTGTGGTCTCTAATATTCTTGTATCATATTTTATCGGTGTTGTACCATATTTGGATATTGTATTCATTGGAGTTGTATATGATATTCATTTCTTTTTCTTCCGCTGTGTTGTTATACTTGATGTGTTATAAGCTCCGGCGAACCAGATTCGACGTTTGGATCTGCGGCATTGGAATATGAGTGTCGTATTCAGTGGCGATTTTCGAAGGTCAAGTCAGGGACGTTTCATATAAGAAGGTAAATTTTCAAATATGGTTTCCAAATGGTTTTCGAAATCGATTTTCAAAGCTTATTTTCAAGGTAAATTATTTTCTATAAAAATTACATGTTTTTGCACTGTCGAGCGAATGTGATGGAGAGTTAAATGATTGGGTAAAATGCGTTGTATGGGATACATGTGTTTATCCTTTCGGTTAATTCCTAACTTGTCCGTCTGATCGTTTGGGCCTATGGGTCTAGTTTACCGACGATATGAGACGAACCTTTTACTGCTTTGATTGTGAAATTTGCTAGTGGTTCATAAACCGTTTGGTGCGAACATGTGGTATAGGATGCATATTAACACTTTTCGGGTTCGTTTTCAAGAGTTTGTGACACATTTTCCTATTAGCATGCCAGTATTGGACCTTCGAGTCATTTGCCATTACGGTGTATTTGTCTTCGGACGTTTTCCATTGCGGCATATTAGCCATTGCGGCCTATTTGTCCTTTGACGTTTGCCTTTGGGCGAGGTACCTATTATGTGAAACAATACTCAACAAAAATATCACGTGCAAAACCTTTTTGAGATGATTTTTACCCTTTTGTGTCCTCATTTTGGAATCGGTCCTTTGAACCATTCGGTGGCGATTACTTTGGGATTTTTGGTTTCTTGGGAGTTCGATCGACATTTTCATTGCCTACACTGACGTGTTGACATTTGCCTTATGGCTTATGTCGAGATGGCTTTTGCTTATGTTTTCCTTGGGGTTGCCGATATAGTGGGTTTGGGAATTACTCTTTTACGAGTTTACATTTTACTATTCCCTAAACCATTCTAATTGATTTATGATTGCCGATGATATGAGACATGCTACATTTTAGTGATTCATGAGATTTTTCATCTCCTTTGTGTTTTAGGCTTATTGAAGCAATAATGTTCTATCACCAAGTGTAATTATATATGCCATACATGATGCGTATCCTCCATATGTCTATGGTTAGCTTTCTTATTGTTTCTTCTTATTTAAGAGGAATATCACTATGCTCTTATGCTCTATTATTCTGCTATCATCTTTTACTGATTCGTTTAGCTAGACTGACCCGTGTATTTTAAGCTCGGGTCAGACCGAGGTGTTTCAGGTTAAGTACATTTGGACTTAGCCTATTCTGCTTCTGCATGGATTATTCTGCTAGCTCTTTTTGTTATAGCTTTTTGTGTAGTCCTTTTTTGTTTTCTACTCTGATATGTATATTCTTTTGACTCGTGTTTGTATTGTGGTCGTCATACCACATATAGGATGTATCATTTTGTATACTCTATGATATATCTGTATATGTGTGTATATATAGGATTATCTGCCGTTCTGTGATGTGTTTTGCATTTGAGTTGTTGTATTTTGTTCTGATAGATCCTATACCCACCTATGGCTTTGTATTAAATATTTATTGGATATGTCGATCCACTTGAATCAGAAAAAATATGTCATTGTCGACGTATTCAATAGATTTTTAAGACAAGGCTATTGATAGTGGCTCCTATCCAGCCTTATTCTCTGCATTAGGAGATAGTATTACCCAGTAATATTCTTTATTAATGCGGGTCTCGGGATGGGACATCACAACTTGGTATTAAAGCTGAGTTTAGAACAAAATATGATAAACACAGAACATAAGCACATATTACAGTACATTGAAGTGTAATACAAATGTTACGAATCCCTGAATCATCATGCTTTTATTCTTTTTGTGTCCTTTGGAGTAGATAGAATTTTGGGAATACGTCTAGGAATGCATTTTAATTCGTCGTATTCCATATTTGAATGATATCTACCATGTGAATAATCTTTATCCTATCTTAACTTTCAGTTAATGGCTGGAAGAGGCAGAGAATGACGTTCGAATGCGGGGCAGTCCAGTGGCTACCATCCGGATGGAGTATATATGTCTACCGATCAGTTTATGGAATTATTTATGAGCACCCAGCCTCCAGCTCCTACTCCATCTTCTCCTTCGTGCAAGTCTCCTTTCGCGCGCATGTGCAGTGACTTTGCACATCTCGGAAGCAAGCCATTCAAAGGCTCCAAGTCTGTTTTAGAGGTTCAGGGTTGGATTTGTTCTTGCGAGCAGATATTTTCTCGCATGGATCTTTCAGATTATCACAGGGTTCTTGTAGCATCCAGCATGTTGCAAGAGTGTGCTCTTGATTGGTACGAGCTGATCACTGCCGAGCTCGACGACTCTACTCTTACACGGACTCAGTTTCGGGAATGATTCGAGCTTAAGTTTGTTCTTGAGTCCGAGAAAGCATCTCTCGCCCATCGCTTCCTCGAGATAAAGCAAGGGAAATCTTCTATTTCTGATTATGTGTCTTCTTTCGAGGTTCTTTCTAAGTATGGCCGTGAATATATTAGCACTCCATACAAGAAGAACCTCTATTCGTTTTCGGCCTTAAGAAGTATTTGAAGAAATTTTTGATGTTGCAGCTTAAGATTTCTTTTGAGGAGCTAGTTGACTCGACGCTTCATCTTGAAGCTGTCGAGAGTAGATCAATAGTGGCGATGATGTTGAGGTTCGTAAGAACCCGAATAAGAAGCGGTTTCCTTTTCAGAAATCCAAGTTCTTTCCTTCCAAGAAGAAAACGCCAGTTGGTTCTACTTCTCAACCTTAGTCTCGACCTCAGCCTAAGTCTATTGGAGAACTTTCCTTTGCAAGGGGTGTTTCAATTGTGGTTCGTCCGACAATATGATCCGGGAGTGTCCTAAGCCTCTTTTTTGTCGATATTGTAAGAAAGAGGGCCATCGTATTGCTACTTGTCCCATTGCTCCATCTAATGCCAAATCTGGCATGCTGAATGTAGCGGATGCTTTTGGAGGTTCTTCTCAGCACAAAGGTATTTCCCCTTATATTATTGAAGGTTCATTATTGCTTTATGATTGTTTTATTCGTGTCCTCTTTGATACAGGTGCGTCGCATTCATTCGTATCGAAGAAGCTCGTCGACGATTTGTCTTTGGATGTTTCTTATATGGTTACTTCATTGAGGATTACGAATCCTATTGGGGGATCCGCTACCTTTAGCATGCTTTGTGATCATGTTGAGATTTTTTTATGTGACTTTTCTTTTCGTGCGAATCTGCACGTTATTTCTTATTTGGGATATGACATGATTTTTGGTATGGACTGGCTAGTGCGATACGATGCCAGGATTATTTGTTCTGAGAAAATTTTATATCTTCGACATCTAGATTCGTCTACTCAGCTATCACTTATTCTTCGGAATGTGGATAATTCTGAAGTGGCTTTATATTCTCCAGACTCACAAGATGATGATGATATATCTCGTATTCCTATTGTTTGTGAATTCTCTGATGTATTTAAGCATGTTTCGGGTTTGCCACCCAAGCGGGCTATCGAGTTCCACATTGATCTCATTCCGTGCGCGCAACAAATTAGTCGTCCTCTCATAAGGATGTCTACAAAAGAAAATGAGGAACTCAAGAAGTAGCTTTTAGAGCTTGAGTCCAAGCAGTTGATTTAGTCTAATTCTTCACCGTAGGGTGCCGCGGTCGTCTTCGCGAAGAAGTCTGATGGAACTCTTAGGCTTTGCATCGAATATTGCAAGCTTAACGAGTTGACCATCAAGAATAGGTATCCATTATCTAGGGTCATTGATATGTCCAATCAACTGTGTGGCGCTAAGGTCTTCTCTCAACTCGACCTTGCCATTGGTTTTCATCAGCTCTGTGTCGTGGAAGATAACATACCTCTTATAGCTTTCCGCACTCGATATGGATCTTATAAGTGGCTCATTATGCCGTTCGGTTTGAGGAACGCTCCTGCTTTCTTTGTCGATCTTATGAATCGAGTATTCCGGGAATATCTCGATAAGTTTGTCCCTGTGTTCATCGACGACATCCTTGTTTATTTGAAATCTGAATCTGAGCATGCTAATCACTTGAGAATTGTCTTGAGTACTCTTCGTCACCATCAACTTAAAGCTCAATTCTCCAAGTGCCATTTCTAGAGAATAAGGTTAAGTCCTTAGACCACGTTGTTTCTTACGAAGGCATTTCGGTCGATCCTTCGAAGATCGAATCCATCCAGAATTGGAAGAGGCTTGAGAATGTTCATGAGATTCTTAGTTTCCTTGGATTGACAGGTTATTACCGCCGTTTCATTAAAGATTCTCATATTGTGCTTCCTATCACCAGCCTTACTCGAAAAGGCGTTCGATTTATTTGGTCCGACAAGTGCGAAGCTTCTTTTCAGCAGTTGAAGGAGCTTCTCACTAATGCTCTCATTCTAGTGGTTCCCGAAGGGAATCAAGATCTTGTTGTCTACATCGATGCTATTAGATGTGACCGCGGTGCCATTCTTATGCAAAAGGACAAGTAGATACTTATGCTTCTAGGCAACTATGACCGAATGAAGTAAGCTATGCCACTCATGACATCGAGTTAGTCGCCATTGTCTTCGCTTTGAAGATTTGGCGCCATTATCTATTAAGAGAGCACTTCATTCTATACACGATCAAAAGTCCTTGAAATATCTGTTCACTTAGAAGGAGCTCAATATGAGGCAACAACGTTGGCTCGAGTTCCTTGCTTCCTATGACTCCAATATCCAGTATATCCCAGGTAAGCGTAATCGTATTACTAATACACTAAATCACAAACATTCGGCTGTTGTCTCTATGATGCTAGCCGAGTGGGATGTTCTAGAGACCTTATCACTTTTTGATATTCGAGATCGAGCTCCATCTTCTGATTCTCCTATCTTATTATTTAGTTTGAAAGCTCGACCTAGCTTATTGGATTGTATTGCCGATTCTCAGCGGCGTGATCCCGATCTTGTGCACCTTATTTAGATCTGTGGGTTTGAGTCCTATAATGAGGAGTTTTGATATTTCAGCATTGATTCTCATGGTTGTCTTCGCAAGAAGAAACGTCTTATTATGCCTTCTGATTCTGCACTTAGGCATGACATTCTCGATGATCGTCACCGTTCTAAGTATACCATTCATCCTGGCAGTAGTAAGATGTATGCTGATATGCATCGCCTTTATTATTGGGAAGGCATGAAGCACGATGTGGCAAGTTATGTGAGTAATTACATGACTTGTCAACATATCAAAGCTGAACATCAGTTCCCTTCTGGTCTCCTTCAGCCTCTAGAGATTCCATTATGGAAATGGGATCAGATTTCGATGGATTTCATTGATGGCCTACTCGTTTGAGATCGGGCCGTTCTAGAATTTGGGTTATTGTTGATCACCTCACCAAATCAGCTCATATCATTCCTATTAAGTGTAATAAGAGTGCTTCTCATTTCGCCAAGTTATATGTCAAGGAAATCGTGAGACTTCCGGTGTTCCTAGTTCGATTGTTTGTGACGTGACCTGCTATTCACGAGTTATTTTTGGTAGAATCTTCGGCAAGCTTTAGGAACAAAGCTTAATTTCAACACAACGTATCATCCGTAATGTGATGGACAGACCGAATGGGTGAATTGTATCCTCGAAGATCTTCTCCGTGCTTGCATTCTAGATTTCGGTGGCAGTTGGGAGGATCATCTACCTCTTCCGGAATTGTCCTACAACAATAATTTTCAGTCCAGTATCGGTATAGCTTCTTTCGATGCCTTATACGAAAGGCCATGTCGATCACCTTCCTATTGGCTGGAATCTGTTGAGAAGCTTATTCTTGGCCTAGATTCTGTTCGTGATTCTTCTGAGAAGATTGATCTTATTCGTCAGAGAATGAAAGAGGCACAAAGCCGCCAAAAATCCTACGTGGACAACCATAGGAAGCCTCTCGAGTTCTCAGTTGGTGATCTCATCTTTATTCTTGTTTCTCTTCGAAATGGGGTTATACGTTTCGGTATGACTGGGAAATTGGCTCCTCGCTTTATGAGACCATTTCCTATTACAGAACATATTGGCCCTATGGCTTATAGAGTTCCACTTCCAGCTCATCTATCTGGCATTCACGATGTGTTTCATGTCTCTCAGCTTCAGAAGTGTCTTCGAGAATAAGATTCCATTATTGATTTTCCTGATTTGCAAGAGATTGAGATCTCACCGGACCTATCTATTATGCAATAGCCTATTTACGTACTAGCTTCGGAGGTGAAATGCCTTCAAAACAAGGACATGCCACTCGTTAAAGTTCAATGATCCGCTAATCTCAATGACCGCACTTGGGAAACCAGAGAGTTTATCGAGCAATCCTATCCCAGTTTTCTATCTTCACATAGCGATAGTGAGAATGTCTCTTTATCTCAAGCTTATTTTCTTTTCATTTTGAGTGATGAAATTAAATATTCGAATACAAATTCTTCTCTAGGAATTGCGAGGACACAATTTTGTTAAGGATGGGAGTCTGTAATAACCCTTGTTTTGGAGATTAACTGTAAATATTAAATTATAACAGAGGTTATAATTTAATATTGTGAATTAAAATAAATTGGAGAAATTAAATGTTTTATTTGAAATAAACAATGGATTTTGAAATTTAAAATGAGAAAATGAAATTCAAGATTTATTGTATTTTTAGGTTAATAATGAATGAAAAGTAATTTTTATTTAGAGAAAATGCAATAATTTTATTAATTATTACCAATTACTTCTTTTAATAATTTTTAAAGGAAGTATTTTGTTTGCGTCAAAATTGACCACAAACACCCAATATCGTGAAAGCACCCTTTTATGAACACAAATCAGCAACAATCAATATAGAACTCAGATGTAAGCAATAACAATCACAATAATTCACAAATAACAATCACAAACACATGATTTATAGTGGTTCGGCGATCTTGCCTACGTCCACTCTGAAGCTTATGTCTTTTTTGATTCACTTGATGATTCCAATCGATTACAGTGGATTACAATTGATAATAGCTTTCAAATCTGATTACAACAGCGATAATGAAGTACGGAATTAAATCCGGCAGAGTCTGGGCGTTGAATTGCCAAAATATCCCCTTTTCTGAAGGCTTCAGGGTGCTATTTATAGGCGTAGGAGGCCCAGATCTCGCTCAAACTTCGGGAGACTTTTACTGGCACATGAGTGGGCCCACGCGACTGACCCCACCAAGTTTCGACTCGATCTAAGATCGATACGAAGTGATTTCGTATCCATCAAAAAATGATCCAATCGAGCTCAAACTTGGCAGGAACAATCTTTACCTTGTATGGAAGCTACTGTGAATCATTGCATTTGGCCTCGTCGTTTGGGAGATATGATCGATTCAAGTTGATATGTTTCGGTTGGCTGTTTGGTTCGAACCCATCAGTTCGAACCGATACGTTCGAATCGACCTTGTCACGTGGTTCTTTGGTGACCTGGCACGCACTCCTCGCATCGATCCGGTTCTTGTGCCGAGTTGACTACTTCGCATCCATGAATTTCGCCTCTTTATCTTTAATAATCCAACACCTTTCAATGTCTAGTTCGAACTGAGATAGGCGGCTTAGCTCGCATCGGTAGCATCGTATCCATTCAATGGATACGATTGTGATGGATACGAACTAACGCTGCCTAATGGATTCGAATGAAAGCTTCGTTCATCGATTTGAACTAGGCACTGGTCGAATGATACGAAATTCATGGATATGAGGATCTGGCCGTCCCGGTCGATACGAAGCAAACTATTTTGATGGATATGAACTTGTTGAGGTGATGCCCACTTCATCGATTCGAAACTGATCGATTCGAAACCGAAGCAAACTATAAATGAGCATCTCCTCAACTTTTTGATGGATTCGAACAACATACTTTGGCCAACTTGCATCGATCATATCTCATTCATACGAACTCCGATTAACCTGAAATTTGGAACGCTGGTTCCCATGAATTTGCTTGCCTTGTTGTATCAATCGTAGCCTGATCCGGGCTCGGAAAAAATTCATTGATATCCATAGCGAAGCGAAGTGCAACCAATCTCTGAGACGAACTGTCTTTTGTTTTCGACCAATCTTTTGGTATCACGGCTTTGCCAAAAAGCGGATAACATTTGCCCCCCAAAACATGCCTTGCGGTAGGAAGGTGTGTTTTGTAATGCCATGAGCTTGATGTTCATATCATGTTGATGTCCTGCAAAGGAATTTACAGTTTTATGCGACCTCAAATAACGACCGTTCGGGATCGAGATATTTGAGATGAAGTGCGACCATTCATGGTCAAGCGCCTAACTTCAAATGACGATCGTTCGGGATCGAGCCATTTGAGGTGAAATGCGACCGTGCGCGGTCAAGTGGCGGTCCTCAAATGACGACCGATCGTGATCGAGCCATTTGAGGTGAGGTGAGCTGTGCCGTTCGGGGCGAGTTGTGCCGTTCGGGGTGAGTTGTGCCGTTCGAGGCGAGTTGTGACCGTTCGCGGTCGGGTGCCGTTCGAGGCAAGTTGTGATCATTCGCGATCGTGCGCCGTTCGAGGCGAATTGTGACCGTTCGAGGTCGGGTGTCGTTCGAGGCGAATGAGTGTGCCCGAGGGGACTTAATATTATCGGTACCAGGATTACGTTCGAGTGGGTCCCTGGATCGCTTGTCAGGGCGGTTTATCGCCATCTCAGAGCATGCCTAATGACCGTTCGCGACCCCATACATGTGTAAGTAGCTTAGCCATTTCAGAATTATCAGAACTAAATATCTGTTCAATAGATGAGCTTTAAAATAGAAATGTCCAAACGAACCAAGTCTAAATGTCCAAATCAAAATGAAACAAAAGCAAAGCAAGGATGTCAAAGTGTAAGTTCCCACTACGAAACGGTCAATGATCATTCAGAGCATGCCTGGGGATCGTTCGCGATCTCATACATGTGTAAATGATTTAATTGTGTTAGCGGGAAGCTTACGACTTGTTCATCGTTATTTCAGTCGATCAATGGATAACCAAACGGTGCCTTGATTCAGGGTCGCCTCTAGCTGATGTAGACGGTGGTCGCTCTGGTTCCACCACTAGAGTTCGCCTCCTCACATACTGAAGGAGCATACCGTTCCTGATATGTCCTTCCACCTCGTCCTTCAGATGCCTACAATCATTAGTGTTATGACCGTTCAATTCATGAAATACACAAAACTTATCTGATTTTCTTTCGTCAGAGGTTGGATCCCTTCGCATCGGTCTACGATACGGAACCTGCCCTTTGGTATCATGATAAATTCGTTCCAGACTCTCATTCAGCTCAAAGTAAGTGGTGAATCGCGGCTCCCTCTGTTGCCGCTTTGACCTGTCCCCGTCATTCTCAGTCTTTCTTTTACCTCTACTAGTTTCTGCGCCTTTCTCAGGGGGATTTCCTCCTTTGATCGCAAAAATATCAATTCCTTCTCCTTCTTCTCTTTCACCGTTTGCATCTTCCAATCATAAAAACTTTTCTGCCTCGTCATAGAATTCACCTAGATCCACAGGTGGATCTTTAGTCAATGAATTTTTGAACTCTGTGCCATCAGCTACTCCGGACACAACTGCCATCACCACCATAGATGGATCCGCTCGATCCACCGAAGCTGCTGCTACATTGAATCGCATCAAAAAACTCCTCAGAGTCTCTCCGGCTTTCTGTTTTAGAGTTGCCAAAGTCATCACATTCTTGGGTCTTGTAATGTGAACCCTGAATTGCCTCATAAATCTCTCAGTTAAATCATTTCATGTTCCGATAGATCCACTCTCTAGTTATCTAAACCATAACGCTGCAATATCCGTCAAGTACAATGGAAAGCACCGGGCCATAACCTCCTCTGATGCCCCAGCACTTCCATATGCCTCATATACTTCGTCAGATGAACCGTGGGGTCCTTCTCCCGTCATACATGTCCAACGATGGTAACTTGAAATCCGATGGGTTCCTAGCTTGTCTGATTGCTGGAGTAAAAGGACTCCTATTAACATCCTCCAAATCTTTCTTTACCAAACCGCCTCTCATAGCTCTTCTAACCATCTCCGCCAATCTGTCATTATCTCCGAGATGCAATCTTCGTCCCACACTCCCAACCTGCCCCCCAAGTTCACGAGGGAACTCTGGGATCTGCCCCCTTGACGGAGCTCTCACTCCTCTGCTACTCTCGGGTTGCGCAGATGCTCCTCTCCCTTTCTCCGAGACTGGGTCAACATTTCCATGTGCGTGCCCCCTAGTTCAGGTGCCACGCCGGATGGTCCCGCTCCGTTTTGTACTCCATTCGCTTCTCTATTCTGTGCTTCAAGTTGTCCTATCTGTTGAAATAAACTCTGGATCAACTCCTCTTGTTTCTTCATCATTATCTCCATCTCGTCCCTAGTGATGAAGATTGAAGCTTGGTTCGCTCCTGAAGAAGCCTCTTGACACCCTTGGTGTTCACTTCTCTCTGGCCTTTGTCTCTTACTTGTTTGTCTCGTCATGGTTCTTAGATCTAAATTCTTAAGTCTTCAAATTCAACTTATCCTGAATCAGCTTTTCTCAGTGAAAGCACCAAAATGTTTGCGTGAAAATTGACCAAAAACACCCAATATCGTGAAAGCACCCGTTTATAAACACAAATCAGCAACAATCAATATAGAACTTAGATCTAAGCAATAACAATCACAATAATTCACAAATAACAATCACAAACACGGGATTTATAGTGGTTCGACGATCTTGCCTACGTCCACTCTGAAGCTTATGTCTTTTTTGATTCACTTGATGATTCCAATCGATTACAGCGGATTACAATTGATGATAGCTTTCAAATCTGATTACAACAGCGATAATGAAGTACGGAATTAAATCCGGCGGAGTCTGGGCGTTGAATTGCCAAAAGATCCCTTTTTCTAAAGGCTTCAGGGTGTTCTTTATAGGCGTAGGAGGCCCAGATCTCGCTCAAACTTCGAGAGACTTTTTCTGGCACGTGAGTGGGCCCACGCGACCGACCCTACCAAGTTTCGGCTCGATCTGAGATCGATACGAAATGATTTCGTATCCATCAAAAAATGATCCAATCGAGCTCAAAATTGGCAAGAACAATCTTTACCTTGTATGGAAGCTACTGTGAAAATTTCATTGCATTTGGCCTCGTGGTTTGGGAGATATGATCGATTCAAGTTGATATGTTTTGGTTGGCTGTTTGGTTCGAACCCATCAGTTCGAACCAATACGTTCGAATCGACCTTGTCACGTGGTTTTTTGGTGACGTGGTGCGCTCTCCTCGCATCGATCCGGTTCTTATGCCGAGTTGACTACTTCGCATCAATGAATTTCGCCACCTTATCTTTAATAATCCAACACCTTTCAATGTCTAGTTCGAACCGAGATAGGCGGCTTAGCTCGCATCAGTAGCATCGTATCCATTCAATGGATACGATTGTGATGGATACAAACTAACGCTGCCTGATGGATTCGAATGAAGGCTTCGTTCATCGATTCGAACTAGGCATTGGTCGAACGATATGAAATTCATGGGTACGAGGATCTAGCCATCCCGGTCAATACGAAGCAAACTATTTTGATGGATACGAACTTGTTGAGGTGATGCCCACTTCATCGATTCGAAACCGATTGATTCGAACTGATCGATATCGCGTTACCGATCGATTCGAACTCGATCGATTCGAAGCATATGTAAACCGATGGATTCGAATCAAGACAAACAGTGATGGATACGAATCCTATGGATTCGAAATGAGCATCTCCTCAACTTTTTGATGGATTCGAACAACATACTTTGGCCAACTTGCATCGATCATATCTCGTTCATAAGAACTCCGATTAACCTGAAATTTGGAACGCTGGTTCCCATGACTTTGCGTGCCTTGTTCTATCAATCGTAGCCTGATCCAGGCTCGGACAAAATTCATCGATATCCATAACGAAGCGAAGTGCAACCGATCTCTGAGACGAACTGTCTTTTGTTTTCGACCAATCTTTTGGTATCACGGCTTTGCCAAAAAGGAGGATAATATATATGATTTTGAAAGGTTGTTTATTGAAATAAAAGGTGGAAATTAGGTAAAAAAATAAGTTTTGGCTGTAAATATTGATTGGGAATGGTTTGAAATATTTTTCCAAGTGATAAAATAAATTTTGTGGGATATTAGGAGTTAAAAACATGATTTTATTCATTTATTTGAGTAACTAGTGCATTTTTGTTAAATAAATTAAAAATTAAAATTAATCTTTTTATATGATGGAAAATATTTTATTTAATATGTATGTAAGTTTACATATTTTTTGTGTGTAAAAACTTGGAAAAAAGAAATGCATTTATTTTATAATATAGTGTAAATATGTACATATTTGGTATTAGTACTAAATAAATTCACGTAGGCTAATTAATTTCTCTTTTAATTAATGGGTCCATAGCCCATTAGCACTTAGCATGTAAATGAAAAAGTGAGAGAAGAGTTGACCTGCACGTTCATAACTCATTCTCATCTTCTTCTTCTTCTGGAAAGAGAATACAGTAAACAAACATCACCAATTTCTCAATTCAAAACCTTCAAACTCAAAATCAATTCAAGCAAACTATAGTTTCTTCAATCTAAGGTGTAAAATCAAAAGATAATCAACTCCAAAACCTTATAATTTCAGCAAAATCCTAATTTCAAAAATGGGTTTTCTAATTTATTGTTGAATTCCTCTTGCATGTCTTTTTCGTTTGTTCTACAGGTTCCCAAAGGCTAGAGTCAAGCAAAAAGCCTTCAGCTTTATTTAATTCTCCAAAGTTTGATCTTCATATTTGCATATGTGAGTTAAAACTCACAATCTCTAGCTGAAGCAAAGCTTCAAATGCAAAAATATATGCAAATAACTTAAAAATATTGATTTTTGGTTGATGTTTTTGTTTCTGTAAATACTGAGTTTAGGTGTCAGTTTGCATGTAATTTTCTCTCAATTTCGGCAACTAAATGCTGCCGGATTTTCTTCATTTGATAGATCATGTGTCATAGTATATATCTGCAAAATTTTATAGCAAAACACTTTCGTTTGATACCTAAAAACCTTGCTGCGAAATCAATGCACAACCTTGATATTACATGTACACATTTTGTTTTCTGAGTTGCTGTAAACATGGCCTGAGTCCATGTTTGCAATGGCACAACTCTTTCATTTCTTGTTAAAATTGTGTGATTCTTTTTTTGTTTGAAACATTGAGTTTTCTACTATAAGAATACCTAATTTCAGATCATTTTGACTTAGATAGCTTATAGAAATATACTTCCAAACTTTGACCTAGACCATGTTTTTGCCCAGAGTTTTACAGTGAAAACACCGTCATGGTTCAACTTTGATACATCATTAATTTCCAAAATTTTATCCAAATTTCATGATTTTTTTGAAAGATGAAGTTTTCTACTACATGCACACAAATTTTGAGCTCAATCCGATGCTATTTGATTCTCTGTTTCATACCTGGAAGTTGAACCCATGACAGTTTACAGGCCTGTGTATTTTTTGTTTTCGAAGTGTTGCGAACGTGGCATGAGTCCATGTTTGAGACAGTGTAACTTTTCCATTTCTAGTCGGAATTCATTGATTCTTGTTTGTTTGAAAGATGAAGTTTTCTACTTTACGTACACCAATTTTCAGTTCAATCAAAGGTTGATCGGCCACCGGTTTTATGTTTGAAAGTTGAACCCAGAGAAGATTTCAGACCTGGGTATTATTTTGCCGAAGTTTTTATGTTCATTTTCCGTCCGATTTTTGACTTTTACTTCAGTTTTTGTGATATTTCTAAAGTATTTTGAGGGCTATGATGCCTATCAATAGGTTAGCCCAGTTTTGGTGAATTTGGAATTCAAATTTGGAATTATTTGAATTTAATTTGAATTTAAATTTGAATTTCGGTTTGATTGGAATTTTTCTTGTTTTTGGTCGTTTTCGAGCATAGTTTTCTCCAAATCTTTTTTAAATGATTTTTAAAATTTATAGGATTTAAATATAATTATTATGTAATATTTTAAAGTATTTTCAAGAATGAAACCTATTTATTCTTTATAATAAGGGAAATTTTCAAACATGGTTTCCAAATGGTTTTCGAAATTGGTTTTCAAAGCTTATTTTTTAGTACATAAAAATTACACGTTTTCGCACTGTCAAGCGAATGAGAGGGTGAGTTAAATGACTGGGTAAAACGCGTAGTATGGATACGTGCGTTTATCCTTTCGGTTAATTGCTAACTTATCCATTTGATCATTTGGGCCTACGGGTCTAGTTTACTGATGATATGAGGTGAACCTTTTACTGCTTTGTGTATGAAATTTTCTAGCGGTTAGTAAACCATTTGGTGCGAACGTGCGGTATGTGATGCACGTTAACACTTTTTAGGTTTCTTTCCGAGAGTTAGTGACACATTTTCCTATTGACGTGCCAATACTGGACCTTCGAGTCATCTGCCATTGCGGCGCATTTGTCTTCGGACGTTTCCCATAGCGATGTATTTGTCTTCGGATGTTTGCCATTGCGGCGTATTTTCCATTATTGCGTATTTGTCCCATAATGTTTGCCTTTAGGCGAGGTACCTATTATGTAACGACCCAAAATTTCTGTCATTTGAAATTCATATATTTAATTGATTTTTAATATTAACAAGTAAAATTTGTAAGTCGAATAAATTTTATTTCGAAAATCGATAATTTAATATTTGAAATTACAGAAATAATTGGAAATTGGGTTTAAAGTGATTAAAATTGATTTGTGAAGTTGTATTAAATCATATTGGAGTTATAATGATGTTATAGAACTTTTAAAATTGAATTAAAAGTTAATTTGTGGAAATTGAATATTTTAATATTTAAGTGACGAGTAGAAATAGTCATTTTTCAAACTGTCTCGGATTTTGAAGAAACTAGTTTCATCGGATCCATAATATTATATTATTGTAAGATTTTAAATTTTGTGTCAATCGGATTTACGGTTTGTCCGGTGCAAGCTAAAATGCGTAGAAATTGGTTTAAGCGAATTTTAAATTTAAATAATTCAATTCGAAAACCTATCTTCCAAATACGATCGAATTGGCTCCCGATATATATTCCATTGCGTTCGGAATAGGGGTAAAACATTATAAACGCCAGGCTGCATGCTTTGTTTCGAGTTCGAGAAAATTTCAAATGAATAGTGTTTTGGAATTTTCTATATAAGGACCTCACATTTTCCCTTTTACTCAAACCTTAGTGGTAGAACCCTAGCCGCCACTAACAGAAATTTCAATGGCCGAAAATTATGCTTCTTCCTCCTCGTTTTTCTTTAAATCCATCGAATTTCACGCAAAGTCTTCAACTACAAACATGTAGAGCTAATCGAGCTCTAGAAGATCAATGGCTATGATCAAGAACGAGGCGGTGGATCAACGCAAAATTGGCCACGTTCTTATGGTATTTGGGTTAATTTTTCTTGGCATTGGAGGTGCCTAGATTGGCAAGGCTCTGGCCGAGCATGGAGTAGGGGGCGTGCTTCGAAGTGGTGGCCTCTGATCGACGTCAGATCGAGCGATGGTTGCGCGTGAATTAGGGAAAAGTCGATGGCCATGGGTTACGTTCGTTCAAAACTAACATGGAAAGGAAGAAGCTTGCGCGTGACGGCCACGATCTGGAATTTGGAAATCAACGGCCATGAGTAAAAGAAGGTTTAAAAATTAGAAGGAAATTGTAAATAAATTATATTATAATTCGTTCAAATTTTAAAAAGCAATAAATTTTTGATACGAGGTCCTTTTTTGACGAAACGACTTGCGTTGGAATCGTATTGACGAGCACTACGCGATGGAGCTGGATGGGACTTGATTGGAGCTAGTGTGAATTTTAGGTAAAATTAAATGCGTGTTTAATTTTATTTGAAATAAAACACTGCAACTGTATTTGAAACAAGGTGAGAACTTCTCACTCAATCGAATTTGTTTCAATTTAAATTTTAAATAGTGAAATTTGAAATTGCTTGATTGTGTGGTTGAATGATGGTTGCTATTTGTTGTATTGGAATAGACCCTATATGCCGTATATTAAGCGGAGATTATTATATTAAACACATATACCGCGATATTCCACCTTGAAGTGAATTGGTATTATATATGTACTTGGAGTTGATTTCCCGCATTATATAGCGGATGAGACCCTATTGTGCCGCATAATAGCGGATGATATTTTATATAAACCCATGTACCGCGATATTCCGTCCTGAAACGGGATTGGTATTGTGCTAACATCTGTGGATACAGGGAAACAGATTGGAGGGATCCAACTGGATTCCTTAAATAATTGAATTTGTTTCAATGTTGTGTGTTGATTATTTATAATCCCTGTGTGATTATCTTTCTGATTGAAATCGTTGAAGGCTAAAATTTAGCCGAATATAATTTTGGTATCGTTAGATACCGGAAATAAATAAAAATTTGATTTTTGAAAATTCTGGTTGAAATTTTATATAAAAAATTTAATTTTGGAAATTGAATAAATTTAAAAGAAGGAATTCTAAAATAATAAAGTTTTATTTTTAATCTTATTGAATAAAATTTCAAAATATGGAAAAAACTTTAATAAATGAATTTCGGGTAATATTATTCAAAGGTGGAAGAATTTATTCAAAATACGGATTTTTAAGAGTTTGAAAATAAAAGAATTTGTTTTTTTAAAAGGAATTTATTTTTAAAAAGAAATAAAAGTTGAAATCCATTTGTGAATTGATTTTTGGTGATTGAATTTAAATCTTTTGAAAATCCATTTAGAAATTTATTTGGTGTTTTGAAAAGAATTTAGAATCAATTTGAAAATTGTTTTGGGGTTTAGTAGAAATTGATTTCAATTTGAGATTTGAATGAAATTCACTTGGTGTTTAATTTCTTGGAAAATCAATATGGAATTTGATTTGGTTGTTTTTGAAATCAATTGAAAAATTGAATAGGTGTCGAAAGTGAATAATTGAAATCGATTTGAAAATCGTATATCAATAGATATTTTGGAAATGTTAATTCACATGGAATTTATAAAGAAAAGGGAAATGTGTTTAAAAATAAACATTGATTTATTTTTGAAGCGTGGAAATAAATTTACGGATTTGGAACGTAAAATTAAGGTAAATCGGTAAGGATTTATTTAATTGGTTTAAATGAACCATTCTGAAATGAAAGTGTATTCTCCCTGGAAAGCCGAATAAAATTTCTAAATAGATTTGAAAGATATATACACACACACAAATATATATATATATATAATTCTAGAATTGGTTTTGAAAAAGATACTTTGGAGAAATTAACTTCTTAAATTTTTTTAAATCCTTTAAATAAAGATTTTTTAAGTTGATATAGAAATGATTATTTTTAAGATTTAATCAATAATTGTTTTAAAAAATAGTTATACTCTATCTACTAATTTTATTTTGAAAATTAGTTTGGACTTAAGTTATATGTAATATTGGTATAATATTTTTTATAACTAATATTTTAAGTAAAGTGTTTAAAGAAAAATAGTTTTTTTTTCAAAGTTTTTTTCCGATATATTTTGGATAAGTGTTATAAATTATTTTAATGTATTTGAAATCGGCAGATTTCCAGTGAAAATGAATAAATATTTGGAAGTGTTTCCGCGTAAGGAAAATGATTTGAAATTTGTTTTCAAAAGTTGTAAAGGTGAAAAGTGATTTGAAAATTGTTTTCAAATGGTTGAAGTGGGGAAAAATATATCTTGTAAAGATATTTTTGGAAAATAAATAATTTGGGAAATTATTTGGAATCTGGTGATGTTGTGCATATCTGTTGATAGTTAAATAACCGACTATCAATATTTACCTTTAAATGGGTATTTATTTTTATTTTCTTAAATTTGAATGCTACAGTTATTTTAAAATAAGTGCTCGTCATTCGGTTTAGCCGGGAGAGGACCTTTGGGTCGTAAATCCCATTCCGAATAGTGATACGTCGTATGGATAACATTTGAAGACCGGTGTTGAAGACCGAATATTTTCGAAAATGGAAGGATTACCGTTGAATGTCTCTGCATCGACTGATCCCCGATATAGAGATTTTATCACCCTTTGTGATGGGAAATCCGGACGTGATTAGTGAATATTCGAATTGCAAGGGCTTCTTTGGAAGTGCCTTCGGTTCCGTTCGATCCCAGAATGGATTTGTATGGATGTGTGTCTGACGTTACAATTTGAGATGTAAAGCTGGTTTCTATCAAATACATTTCTGTTGGTGGCGGAGAATTTATTCTCTTAGCTTAACACCCTTCTCTGAGACGTACGAGCTCAGAGGTTATGTAGTTGATGGTTACTAGTGATATATTCCCAATTTGGTAATGTGGCATGCTGAGTGCTGCTGATCGTTTGTTGATCAAAGCATGGCTTTTATGAAAAGCGTAGCTTTGCGGACGAGACTTCGTCGAATCTCACAACCCGGTTATGGTCAAAACAGGAAGAATGCAGCCAGGTTATTTGGGGATAGCGCCCCCATAAGGTATGTACATTTCCTTCTGGATAGAGGTGGTATTATGGTATGGAGCCCAGATACTTAACCTATGTGGTTGCTGCAAATTTATTTCTTTGTGGTTGTTGGTGAATCCCGGGATAAAGGTCGGTTACGACCGGGGGATGGCATAATCGTGTCAGTAGTTACCTAGTTCAGAGGTAACCCGGCTTTGTGTTGGCAGAGATCTGGTTAGGTTCTCGGGGCATCCTTCCAGAGGCGTACCCATGTGGCAATGGAAAGTTCCTTGGCCTGACCATTTGTTGGAAATCCAAACTCCAATACGCACCTTGTACGGGTTTAGTTGTAGAACCTGCCATTTACTTATGGTGGTCACCACTGTTTAGATGGTAGCTATAGTAGGCATAGTTCGAAATGTCTACGCCGGCTAAGATTTATATTATACTTTCGAAATGTTTTCCTACACTTTTCACTTATAGTAATAATATCAAAGAAATTTACATATCAAGCATATTTGACTATCATAAGGACAAATCTCCTCCAATTCTTCGTTTGCATTGTGTGTGTGGTGGGAGGCCTTATGGTAGTTACATTTTCTAAAAGCATTGCGGATCTATTTTAAAATATTTCTTTGTTTGTTTTTAAAGATAAACTGTTTTAAGTTCTCACACCAGTCCCATGACTGACCTGGAGTTTATTGTTCCCTTCCTAAACTTTGGGTGCCCATCATTTTCTACACTGGCAGCCTAGAATCAGGTTATTAGGTCATTCTGGATTCTCAGGAGGCTGTGGAGCAGGAGGCGAACTGGACAGCGAAGCGTATCACTTGTATATGATATTATCTTTTCTGCTATGTATTCAGTTGTGAGGACAGGTTTATATAACTGTCCATTATTGTGTTCCACTGCGATTGTGAGATTCTGATATTGTTTTGTTGCTTCTTCTTTCTTACTTCTTCTATCTTTTTCTTTTTCTTAAACCCTAAGGGTTCAGTTTTTCGGCATTCGATTGTTCGGCAGTTGATACAGTGGACGTATAAATGTCGATATTCGGGAGTCGAAGAATCGGGTCCTCACTTTTGATATCAGAGCATTTGGTTAAGCGACAACCTTGGCTCTGTTGGGAATTACTCATTAGAGATAGAGTCAGTAGTACTCTAGAATTAGTGTGAGTGTAATAATAGATATGAGCGCATTTTTGTTAGTGAATATAAAATTGTTTTGTATTGTGTTGACTTATCGGTTGATTGTTTATAGATTCTAGTTGGTGTAGTCTAGCTAACCGTGTCGATAGGAGTTTCTAAACTCTTAAACAAGATAAACCGACACGGTATTGTTTTAAAATAGGGTAAATGAAATAATTTTACCCAGACTATTTCGTAAATAAAAGGAATGATTTTTCGAAAATTATTATGGTTGCTTGGTTGTTAGGAAGTGATAATGTTAAATTATTATCATCGACTATTGAATAAGAAGATTAAATCATAATCAAAAGCTGAGAAATAAATCCATATACAAATGAGATTTGTAAATATAAATTGTAAATGTGATTCATAATTTGAAATGGAATTCCAGAGTAATGTTTGAAAACAAATTTAAAGAATTTGAAATTTTGAGATTTGGGAAATTTAAAATCTTTGGAGTTTGAAAATTCAAGGGTTTTGGAAAATTATTTTGAAGGGAAGAAAGCACTAAACTCTTTTCGGTCGCTGGAAAATAATTCCGATGATGATCGCGACATCATCGGTGTTCATTTTCGAGTTTCCATGAGAGGAATTGCTGTCGAATTATAACTAAATGGAAGTTGTTTGTGAAATTGAGTTTGGTTATGGAAATTCAGAAGATAATTTGAATAGATTTCAAAAATAACTTTTGAAATATTGAAAAGACTCTGGAATGTTATATAAAATGTTTATGGAATAATAAATAAGTTTGGATGACCTAGGAAATTCAGATTTAAACTGAAATTGACCTAAGTTAATTGGAATAAAGGTGAATTTTAGAAGTCTAATAGACTAAATGATTGGAATACAATTATTAAGTTGGAAAATAAATTGTGAATGAATGAATAAATAAAATTTGCAATTGCAAGTGCAAGAAAATGAAATTGAACGTTGAAATTCATTTCGAATTTGTAAGTAAATAGAACGGAAATCGGAATTGAATTTGATTTGTGAAAAACAAATTGAAATTAAACTAAAATTAGTAAGTGCAACTAATTGAAGAATGACTAAATGGATAAGGTTTAAAATGAAATGAATCTAATATTTTTTTATGAAAGTAAATTGTAGTCATATAGAATTGGAAATCCAGTGTAATATATGTAAGTGAAACCAAGTGATAAAATGGTTAAACAATTTTTGTTAAGAAAAACGAGATATGAATTTGAATAAGTGACGGAATTTGACATTGGTAAAAGTTAAAAAGAATTTACTTTAGATTTGGAATCTGAATTGGATTTATAAGTGGAAATTTAAGTTAAGTTAAACAAATGATGCTTGAAATGGAATATAACTTAAGTAATGTTGAATGAAGTTGATTTTGGTATCGAAGTAAATTGATAAAGTGAAGTGATGAATATGAACTTGAGTTATATAAATGAAATTCAACCTTATTTGTTAAATGAATTGGCAATTGAATTAATAAATGGATTGAATATTAATCAATTTAATGTAAATGAATTGATATGGAATAAGGGATGTAAATGTTAATTCATTAAAAACTAGTAAACTGGAAATTGAATAGTTGAATGGAAGTCAATTTAATATCAACCAATTGGAACTAAAAGTGTTAAACCAAATTGAATGTGAATTTAGTAATTTGGTTATGTTGGTTATGATTTGGTTGCTATATGATTGTTAGTTGATTGTATATAATTCATTAAGTGTTAATGAAATTGAATTGATAAATGGAAAGCTATGTAATTGAATTTGAATTGAAAGTGAACTAATGTGAATTGGTTGTAAGCAATTAAAATTTGTATCGAAACCTTATAAATTGCTTATGGGAATTATTTTGATTGCATTGCTTATGAAAACTATATGTTTTCTATTGAAAATTAGTGAAATGTAAATGAATTTCCTATATGTAACGACCCAGAATTTTGAACAATTTAATTTGAAAATATTTAATTAATTTCAAATATTTGGATGATAGTTTGACTTGAATTTCAAATTATCAGAATGAATTTGGCGATTAAATTATAAAATTTAATCCATTGAAAGCTGAATAAAAAATTTAAATCTTCAGTTTAAATCCGATTAAAAATATTTCAAAGGCTTGTAAAATTCATATTGATAGTATTGAAGGTAAAAGAAGCTTCAGAATTGAATTATACAGTTATTTGTTCAGTTTTGAAATTTTATCGTTTGAATTGAATTTAAAAATAGCCTTCCGAGGCACAGTCTCCGAATTCGACGAAACCAGTTCCATTGGGTCCGTAATATTTAATTATTATTGGATTTCAAATTTCGTAGCATTTGGAGTTGTTGTGTGACCGTACAGTAAGTAAACGCATTGAAATTTAAGTCGAATTCAATTTAAATTTAAATTTAAATTTAGTCAAACATCAGCCACGTTCCTCTCCTTAAAACATGCCTAAAATTACGCCTACGATTACGGGACAAAATCGTGCAAGCCATCCTCCTTCAAATTTTATATCTCTCCTCAGTTTTTTTAAAAAAAAAACGAACAACCGAGAAAAATCAAAATCATTTTTTTCTTTCGTTCGAATTTTTATTTTTCTAAACAATGGCCGCTCTCCCCTTTTCTAATTCAAACCCAAATTGATTCAATCCTCTGGAAAATTAATATTAATGGCCGTGGAAGTCGAAACTCGCGAAGCTTGGGGCAAAATCGAGCAAGAAATCAATGGCGTGCGATTTCTTCCAAGACCGGCGGTCGCATGGCTGTTAGGGTTCACATGGGTGGCGCTCATGGGGAGGGCACGAAGCCAAAACGAGGCGCTGGCGCGACACACAGCCGATGTCGAGCCGATGGTCGTTTTGAATCGAGTGAGGTCGCGATTTCAAGGGTGGGTCGCGATCGAAGCTAGAAGGCAAGGTGGCTAGGGTTTTGGTGGCGTTGAAGTCGCATAGGAATGAGAAGTAGTCGCATCAAGTAGAAGTGGTGGAGTAGACCTGTGCTGGCATTGACAGTAGAGGTCGATGGGATTTCGCTAACTCGAGGATGAAACTCTTCTGGTTGGGGTTCGGATGAGGAAGCAGTAAAGGTATCTTGTGTACCTTAATTTAATTTAACAAATGAATCGTTTTGTTTTTGTTTTGTTAATGAAAAAAAAATCTCTATGAGGATTCTCGGATTTATACACACAGTTTTAAAAAAATGAAAAAAAAATGTTGAGATCAATGAGCTCGAGTTCGATCTAGAGCAGTAAGGTATTGATTTATTTAATTTTTTGATTTGATATTAAATTATATGCAGATTCATAATTTATGTATATGAAAGAAAAGTATAATAATAATAAACTGAACTGTTTTAAAATTTAAAAGTATGTCTATATAAGACAAGAAAAGAATATAGGAATTTTAAATGATAATATAAACTGTTATTATTTTTAAGTACAGGTATTTGTAGTCTAAATAAAATTTATTTTTAAAAGGAAAAGTTTTGGTTTTAATTAAATAATTAGATTACATAAAATTATTTAAAGGAAATGTAGTTTTAGAATTAATATTTTGTTAAGTAAATTTATCAAAGAAAATCTGTTTAATTAAAATTATTAATCCAAATTTACTTACTTAATTTGTTCAGTTACTAAAAGATTATTAAAAGGGAATTCGATTTAATTAAGTTGGTAAGAGATAATGTGTTAAAGAAAATTATTAGTTTAAAGATGTTAAATTAAATTTAATAAATGGAGTTAGTCATCTGATTTGTTCGAATATTAACTAATTGTATAAATAATTACACAAGGTCTAAAATGGTGAAGAATCAATCTGAGATGGAAATGGATTGCAAATAAAAAGCTAAGGTGAGATCTTCTCACTCAAAAATATAAAGTTGATTTTGCAGTTATTGATTGATTGACTGTTTGGATGTTAACGTATATGTATAGTAATATACAGCAATATATATATATTGGCATATGTATATATTGCAGTTGATGATTTCCCGCATTATATAGCGGATGAGACTCTATTGCGCCGCCTATTAAGCGGATAATATTTTATAAATCCCATATACCGCGATATCCCGTCTTGAAACGGGATTGGTATTGTGCTAACATCTATGGATGCAGGGAAGCAGGTTGGAGAGATCCAACTGGATTCCTCACAAATAATTATTTGATTTTAGATATTGTGATATTTGATTGATTATCATATCGATATATGATGTTTGGAAGTCGTGATTTACTATTTGGTGTGTTGCATCATCGGATCCATTTTTGAAGTTTTAAAATAATGATTTTGGTTCTTAAAAGAATTTTTAAAAGTAATTTTTGAAAGTATACGTTTTATTAAAATTTTGAATTAATTCATTTTAAATAATTAAAACGTTATAAATTTTTATGTTATAAAAATTAAGATTTTTTTGAAATATAGCCAAAAGGTGATTTTTGAGATAAGTAGTTAATAAATTTATAAAATAGTTAAATTGGGATTTTTGAATTATTTTAAAATTGGTTATATGAAAGATGTATAAATTTGATATTTTAAAATTAAAAATATTGGAATTATAAAACGAGTTTTTATAAGTGTTAAAATGAAGTATAAATGGATTCATAAGTGAATGAAAATTTATAGATTTATGAATTGTGAAGTTATAAATTGAATAGATGTTGTAAGACAAAAGATTTTAAGGAATTAACTTATAAATTGGATTTTTGCATTTAAATTGAAATCTTTGATGAAGCAAAAATGGTTTATAGTTGAGATTTATAACATATATATTTTATAAATCGAAATAATAGAATTTTAAAAGGAGTTCTATTAATGTTGAAAATAGGGTTATAATTGAAATATTATAAGTAATAAGATTTATAATTTGTGAAGTTTTAAAGGAACGATTTTGTAAATAAAATGGATTATAAGCATTTAACTTATAATATGGACTTTTGGTATATAATTGAGTTATATAAATTAAGTTGGCTTAATAAAGGAGATTTATAAATCGAAGCTTATAAATAGAAATGGAATTTATAGGCATTGTTTATAAATTCGAAATCCATGGAATTTGATAAATTGAAAGTTGAAATTGGTTAAGGAAGTATATTCACGATTTTGGACAGTGAATATATTATCAAATAAAATGGATATGCTTGGGAAAATGAATATTATAAAATGAAGTTAATCGTTTTAACGATGTTTTTAAAAATGTATTATAAATCGAATACATAGATTTCAACATTCATTGTTGAAATAGATGTTTCGAGGAATAAGGAAATGGTGGACTATAACACTGTTGTTATAGTAAATGGTTTCCGAAAGGAAATATTTTGTATAGTATTGGGATTTATATATCTATTTTAATTTTGAATCCCTATACTAGTGATTTTGGGTCGTCATAACGATGTTTTACGCAACATTCGTTTTGGCCCAAACAAATGTGTTTAAGAGAATGATTTCTTAAAGAATGAAATATATACTTAATTTTCAATTTAAGTATATTGAATATTTTCCAAGTGTTGAAAATGAATGGATTTGTAAATTACTTATTATTTAATAAGTATGGAAATGTTTTCCAATATGAACTGAATATTTTGAGACTTTATCTTTTAAAGACAAATTGAAAATGAATATTAAAAATCGATTTGGGAATCATATATTCATGGATATTTTGGAATTGTAAATTCACTAGGGAATTTATAAAAAAAAGGGAAATTTGTTTAAAAATAAACGTTGATTTATTTTTGAACTGTGGGAATAAATTTACGAATTTGGAACGTAAATATAAAGTAAATCGTTATGGATTTATTTAATTGGTTTAAATGAACCATTTTGAAAGGAAAGTATTTCCGCGTAAGGAAAATGATTGAAATTTGTTTTCAAAGGAGATAAAGGTGAAAAGTGATTTGAAATTTTGTTTTCAAATGGTTGAAGTGTGGAAAATTATATATCTAGTAAAGATATTTTGGAAAGTAAATAATTTGGGAAATTATTTGGAATTTGGTGATGTTGAGCATGCCTATTGATAGTTAAATAATCCGACTATCAATATTTACCTTTAAAAAGGTATTTGTTGTGATTTGCTTAAATTTGAATGCCACACTTATTTTTAAAATAAGCGCTCACTATTCGGGTTAGCCGGGAAAGGACCTTGGGGTCGTATAACCCATTCCGAATATGTGATACGTCGTAATGGATTGCATTCGATGACCGATGTTAAAGTCCGGATATTTTTGAAAACGGAAGGATTACCGTTGAGTTGCTCTGCATCGGCTGATCTCTGATATAGAGGTTTTATCACCCTTAGTGACGGGAAGTCCTGACGTGATTAGAAATTATCCGAAATGCAAGGACTTCTTTGGAAGTGCCTTCGGTTCTGTTCGAGCCCGGAACAGACTTGTATGGATTGTATGTCTGACATTACAAATTGAGATATAAAGCTGATTTCTTTCATATATATTTCTGTTGGTGGCGGAGAATATATTCTCTTAGCTTAACACACTTCTCTGAGACGTACGAGCTCAGAGGTTATATAGTTGAAGGTTATTAGTGATATACTCCCAATTTGGTAGTGTGGCATGCTGAGTGTTGCTGTGAAATGATCATTGTTTGATCATTTGTGATATGATCATTTGTTTGATCATTTATCTTGGTGATCATTTCTATGATCATTTTTTGACCCAAAGCACAGCTTTTGTATAAAGCGTGGCTTTGTGGACGAGACTTCGTCGGACCTCACACCCCGGAAATGGTCAAAACAGGAAGGATGCAGCATGGTTATTAGGGGGTAGCACCCCTTTAGTGTATGTCATTCCTTCTAGATAGAGGTGGTACCATGGTATGGAGCCCAGATATTTAACCTATATTGTTGCTGCAAATTTTGTGGTTGTTGGAAATCGAGGATCCTCGGATGTAGATCGGTTACGATCGGAGGATGACATATTCGTGTCAATAGTTACCCAGTTAGGGGTAACCCGGCTTTGTGTTGGCAGAGATCAGGTTAGGTTCTCGGGACGTCATTCTAGAGGCGTTTCCATGTGGCAATGGGAAGTTCCTTGGCCTGATCATTTGTTGGAAATCCAAAGAAACAATACGATCTTATACGGTTTTAGTTGTAGAACCTATCATTCACTTATGGTGGCGCCCCACTGTTTGGATGGTAGCTATAGTAGGCATACAATAATGGTCGTATGTTGGCTAAGATTTATATCTTTACTTTCGAAATGAATTTTTCCTACACTATGCACTAGTAATAATATCCAATGTTTCTTTTTAATGCGCATCAAGCATCTTTGACTATCATAAGGAGAAATCTCCTCCGATTCTGCGTTTGCATTGTGTGTGTGTGCGGGAGGCCTTATGGTAGTCTCATTTTCTAAAAAGCATTGCGAATCTATTTTAAAATTATCCAGTTCTTTGTTTTAAAGATAAACCGTTTTAGTTCTCACACCAGTCACATGACTGACTCAGAGTTTATTGTTTCCCTTCCTAAACTCTGGGTGCCCACCAATTTCCACACGGGCAGTCAAGAGTAAGGTTTATCAGGATATTCTGGAATTCAGGAGTTGCTGGAGGCAAGATGGATGCATGGCGTATTCACTAGTATATAGTATTTCTTTTCCGCTGTTTGTTGCTGTACACTCTGATGATGTAATGTAATGTAATACGATGTAATGTAATAACTGATATAGTTCTTTGTTTAAAGATTATTCATTCATCTATTATATGTTGTTCCGCTGCGAATTGTGAGATTCTGATATTGTTCTGTTCTATCTTCTTCTACCTCTTTCTTCTTCTTAAACCCTAAGAATTCGTTTTTCCGTTCATCTTGAGTTAATCACTGGAGATTAGTGTCTATTCAAGGAGTACGGATTAGCGGGTCTTTACATTTGGTAACAGAGCATATGGTTAAGCGACAACCATGGCTCTATTGGGTGTTACTCATTAAAGATAGAGTCAGCAGTACTCTAGAATGAGTTTGAGTGTAATAATAGATATGAGCGCGTATTTGTTAATGGATATAAAATTGTTTTATATTGTGTTGACTTATCGGTTGATTGTTTATAGATTCTGGTCGGTGCAGTCTAGCTAACTGTGTTGATAGGAGTTTCTAAACTCTTAAACAAGATAAACCGACACAGTATTGTTTTTGAATCGGGTAAATAAGATAATTTTGCCCAAAACTATTTTTGTATAGAAAAGAAATGATTTTCTATGAATTATTATAGTATATGGTTGCATGGTTGTTAGGAAGTAATAATATTAAATTATTACCATTGATTATTGAAAATAAGAAATTGGAATCATAATCAAAAGTTAAGAAATAAATCCATATACCAATGAAATTTAAGAATGTAAATTATAAATGTGACTTATAATTGGAAATAGAATTCCAGAGAAGTATTTAGAAATGTTTTTGAAAGAATTTGGAAATTTTAGAAATTAAATTCCTTTTTGGTTTGGAAATAATTTTCAATGGTTTTTGGAAAAATGTTTTGACGGTATGAAAAGCTCTAAACTCTTTTGGTCGCTGGAAAATAACTTCGGTAGTGACTGCAGCATCATCGATGTTCATTTTCGGGTTTTCAAAAGAGGAATTGCTGCCAAATTGTTTTAAATGGAAGTTGTTTGGAAAATTTAGGGTTTGATTTTGAAATTCAAAGGATAATTTGAATTGTTTTCAATAATAGTTTTGAAAAGTTGAAAAGACTCTGGAATACTATATAAAAATATTTATGGAATATTATTAAGTTGATAACTTGTAAAGTCTAAAGTTGTTAAAATAAAAATAAAAATCTAACTTAAAGAAATGAGTTGAATAAAAAATGAATTGGAATTGAGTATTGAATTATGGAAAAAAATTGTGAATGGATAAATAAATTTACAATTGTAAGTAAATGAAGTAAATTGAATTCATATGGAATTTGAAATCCACTTTAAATATACGTGGTTATAAACTGAAATTGAAAACTGAATATTGACAACCAATTTGAATTGTGCAAGATGAAATGAATTAGAACTTCTAATGAATTAGTGATTGGAACTAATTTAAAATAGTGTAGTTATGAATAAAAGATAATTGATAAAAATTCAATATTCAGAAGGTAAACTGAATCCAAATTAAATTGAAATAGTGAATTGAATTCAAATGAAATTAAAAATGCAAAAATTGAATGAAATGAATATGTAACTTCAATAGTGTAGTAAAAATGTATAAGAAGCATATGTTGAAAATTTTGTAATGAAATTGGCAAAATGGTTTGAATGTTGGAATTGGATATTATGGTTAGCAGTAGATACAGGTGTATTAAAAGAAATGGAATTGAGATTTTGATTTCAAAGATAAAATTGAATTGCTCGACAAAAAGGTACATATTTGAATTTCAGTATGAAATTTGATGATTTTCTTCTCCAGCCACTTGGCTTTCTCTTTTCTTTTTGATTCTGAGGGGTCGTGGTGCTATTTTGTAGTCGTACTGAGCTAGCCGCGCGAAGGAGACGCTGGCGAAATTTTTCGAAAATTTAGGGTGTTAGAAAAATTTTGAGAAATTTTGAAAATTAAAATTTGAATTTAAATTAAATTTGAATTGTTAAGGAAACAATATTGTTTGAAACCTATAATTGAAGTTGGAAAGCTAGTTGAAATGATAATGGATCTCTAATAAAAAGATTTAGGTTAGTAAGTTGATAAAACTATTGGATTGTGGAAAAAATAGTAGACGGGTTAAGGTTCGTTTTTTCCTAACTTGTAATTTCGGGACGAAATTCTTTTAGGGGGGAAGATTGTAACGACCCAGAATTTTGAACAATTTAATTTGAAAATATTTAATTAATTTTAAATATTTGAATGATGGTTTGACTTGAATTTCAAATTATCAGAATGAATTTGGCGATTAAATTATAGAATTTAATATATTGAAAGCTGAATAAAAAATTTGAATCTTTAGTTTAAAGCTGATTAAAAATATTTCAAAGGCTTGTAAAATTCATATTGATAGTATTGAAGGTAATGGAAGCTTCAGAATTGAATTATACAGTTATTTGTTTAGTTTTGAAATTTTATCATATGAATTGAATTTAAAAATAGCCTTCCGAGGCACAGTCTTCGAATTCGACGAAACCAATTCCATTGGGTACGTAATATTGAATTATTATTGGATTTCAAATTTCGTAGCATTTGGAGTTGTTGTGTGACCGTACGGTAAGTATACGCATTGAAATTTAAGTCGAATTCAATTTAAATTTAAACTTAAATTTAGTCAAACATCAGCCACGTTCCTCTCCTTAAAACATGCCTAAAATTACGCCTACGATTACGGGACAAAATCGTGCAAGCCATCCTCCTTCACATTTTATATCTCTCCTCAGTTTTAAAAAAAAACGAACAACCGAGAAAAATCAAAATCATTTTTTTTCTTTCGTTCGAATTTTTCTTTTTCTAAACAATGGCCGCTCTCCCCTTTTCTAATTCAAACCCAGATTGATTCAATCCTCTGGAAAATTAATATTAATGGCCGTGGAAGTCGAAATTCCTGAAGCTTGGGGCAAAATCGAGCGAGAAATCAATGGCGTGCGATTTCATCCAAGACCGGAGGTCGCGATGGCTGTTAGGGTTCACGTGGGTGGCGCTCATAGGGAGGGGACGAAGCCGAAACGAGGCGCTGGCGCGACACACAGGCGATGTTGAGCCGATGGTCGTTCGTTTGAATCGAGTGAGGTCGCGATTTCAAGGGTGGGTCGCAATCGAAGCTAGAAGGCAAGGTGGCTAGGGTTTTGGTGGCGTCGAAGTCGCATAGGAATGAGAAGTAGTCGCATCGAGTAGAAGTGGTGGAGTAGACATGTGCTGGCATTGACAATAGAGGCCGATGGGATTTCGCTAACTCGAGGATGAAGCTCGTCTGGTTGGGGTTCGGATGAGGAAGCAGTAAAGGTATCTTGTTTACCTTAATTTAATTTAACAAATGAATCTTTTTGTTTTTGTTTTGTTAATGAAAAAAAAAATCTCTATGAGGATTCTCGGATTTATACACACAGTTTTAAAAAAAAATGAAAAAAAAATGTTGTGATCAATGAGCTCGAGTTCGATCTAGAGCAGTAAGGTATTGATTTATTTAAATTTTTGATTTGATATTAAATTATATGCAGATTCGAAATTTATGTATATGAAAGAAAAATATAATAATAATAAACTGAACTGTTTTAAAATTTAAAAGTATGTCTATATAAGACAAGAAAAGAATATAGGAATTTTAAATGATAATATAAACTGTTATTATTTTTAAGTATTGGTATTTGTTGTCTAAATAAAGTTTATTTTTAAAAGGAAAAGTTTTGGTTTTAATTAAATAATTAGATTACATAAAATTATTTAAAGGAAATGTAGTTTTAGAATTCATATTTTGTTAAGTAAATTTATCAAAGGAAATCTGTTTAATTAAAATTATTAATCCAAATTTACTTACTTAATTTGTTCAGTTACTAAAAGATTATTAAAAGGGAATTCGATCTAATTAAGTTGGTAAGAGATAATGTGTTAAAGAAAATTATTAGTTTAAAGATGTTAAATTAAATTTAATAAATGGAGTTAGTCATCTGATTTGTTCGAATATTAACGAATTGTATAAATAATTATACAAGGTCTAAAATGGTGAAGAATCAATCTGAGATGGAAATGGATTGCAAATAAAAAGCTAAGGTGAGATCTTCTCACTCAAAAATATAAAGTTGATTTTGCAGTTATTGATTGATTGATTGTTTGGATGTTAATGTATATGTATAGTAATATATAGCAATATATATATATATATATATTGGCATATGTATATATTGCAGTTGATGATTTCTCGCATTATATAGCGGATGAGACCCTATTGCGCCGCCTATTAAGCGGATAATATTTTATAAATCCCATATACCGCGATATCCCGTCTTGAAACGGGATTGGTATTGTGCTAACATCTGTGGATGCTGGGAAACAGGTTGGAGGGATCCAACTGGATTCCTCACAAATATTTATTTGATTTTAGATATTGTGACATTTGATTGATTATCATATCGATATATGATGTTTGGAAGTCGTGATTTACTATTTGGTGTGTTGCATCATCGGATCCATTTTTGAAGTTTTAAAATAATGATTTTGGTTTTTAAAAGAATTTTTAAAAGTAATTTTTGAAAGTATACGTTTTATTAAATTTATGAATTGATTCATTTTAAATAATTAAAACGTTATAAATTTTTATGTTATAAAAATTAAGATTTTTGTGAAATATAACCAAAAGGTGATTTTTGAGATAAGTAGTTAATAAATTTATAAAATAGTTAAATTGGGATTTTTGAATTATTTTAAAATGGGTTATATGAAAGATGTATAAATTCGATATTTTAAAATTAAAAATATTGGAATTATAAAACGAGTTTTTATAAGTGTTAAAATGAAGTATAAATGGATTCATAAGTGAACGAAAATTTATAGATTAATGAATTTTGAGGTTATAAATTGAATAGATGTTGTAAGACAAAAGATTTTAAGGAATTAACTTATAAATCAGATTTTTGCATTTAAATTGAAATCTTTGATGAAGCAAAAATGGTTTATAGTTGAGATTTATAAAATATATATTTTATAAATCGAAATAATAGAATTTTAAAAGGAGTTCTATTGGTTTTGAAAATAGGGTTATAATTGAAATCCTATAAGTAATAAGATTTATAATTTGTGAAATTTTAAAGGAACGATTTTGTAAATAAAATGGATTATAAGCATTTAACTTATAATATGGACTTTTGGTATATAATTGAGTTATATAAATTAAGTTGGATTAATAAAGGAGATTTATAAATCGAAGCTTATAAATAGAAATGGAATTTATAGACATTGTTTATAAATTCGAAATCCATGGAATTTGATAAATTGAAAGTTGAAATTGGTTAAGGAAGTATATTCACGATTTTGGACAGTGAATATATTATCAAATAAAATGGATATGCTTGGGAAAATGAATATTATAAAATGAAGTTAATCGTTTTAACGATGTTTTAAAAATGTATTATAAATCGAATACATAGATTTCAACATTCATTGTTGAAATAGACGTTTCGAGGAATAAGGAAATGGTGGACTATAACACTGTTGTTATAGTAAATGGTTTTCGAAAGGAAATATTTTGTATAGTATTGGGATTTATATATCTATTTTAATTTTGAATCCCTATACTAGTGATTTTGGGTGATCGTAACGATGTTTTACGCAACATTCGTTTTGGCCCAAACAAATGTGTTTAAGAGAATGATTTCTTAAAGAATGAAATATATACTTAATTTTCAATTTAAGTATATTGAATATTTTCCAAGTGTTGAAAATGAATGGATTTGTAAATTACTTATTATTTAATAAGTATGGAAATGTTTTCCAATATGAACTGAATATTTTGAGACTTTATCTTTTAAAGACAAATTGAAAATGAATATTAAAAATCGATTTGGGAATCATATATTCATGGATATTTTGGAATTGTAAATTCACTAGGGAATTTATAAAAGAAAGGGAAATTTGTTTAAAAATAAACGTTGATTTATTTTTGAACCGTGGGGATAAATTTACGGATTTGGAACGTAAATATAAAGTAAATCGTTATGGATTTATTTAATTGGTTTAAATGAACCATTTTGAAAGGAAAGTATTTCCGCGTAAGGAAAATGATTGAAATTTGTTTTCAAAGGAGATAAAGGTGAAAAGTGATTTGAAAATTTGTTTTCAAATGGTTGAAGTGTGGAAAATTATATATCTAGTAAAGATATTTTGGAAAATAAATAATTTGGGAAATTATTTGGAATTTGGTGATGTTGAGCATGCCTATTGATTGTTAAATAATCCGACTATCAATATTTACCTTTAAATAGGTATTTGTTGTGATTTGCTTGAATTTGAATGCCACACTTATTTTTAAAATAAGCGCTCACTATTCGGGTTAGCCGGGAAAGGACCTTGGGGTCGTATAACCCATTCCGAATATGTGATACGTCGTAATGGATTGCATTCGATGACCGGTGTTGAAGACCGGATATTTTTGAAAATGGAAGGATTACCGTTGAGTTTCTCTACATCGGCTGATCTCCGATATAGAGGTTTTATCACCCTTAGTGACGGGAAGTCCTGACGTGATTAGAAATTATCCGAAATGCAAGGACTTCTTTGGAAGTGCCTTCGGTTCTGTTCGAGCCCGGAACAGGCTTGTATGGATTGTATGTATGACATTACAAATTGAGATATAAAGCTGATTTCTTTCAAATATATTTCTGTTGGTGGTGGAGAATTTATTCTCTTAGCTTAACACCCTCTGAGACGTACGAGCTCAGAGGTTATATAGTTGAAGGTTATTAGTGATATACTCCCAATTTGGTAGTGTGGCATGTTGAGTGTTGCTGTGAAATGATCATTGTTTGATCATTTGTGATATGATCATTTGTTTGATCATTTATCTTGGTGATCATTTCTATGATCATTTGTTGACCCAAAGCACAGCTTTTGTATAAAGCGTGGCTTTGTGGACGAGACTTCGTCGGACCTCATACCCCGGAAATGGTCAAAACAGGAAGGATGCAGCAAGGTTATTAGGGGGTAGCACCCCTTTAGTGTATGTCATTCCTTCTGGATAGAGGTGGTATCATGAAATGGAGCCCAGATATTTAACCTATGTTGTTGCTGCAAATTTTGTGGTTGCTGGAAATCGAGGATCCTCGGATGTAGATCGGTTACGATCAGGGGATGACATATTCGTGTCAGTAGTTACCCAGTTAGGGGTAACCCGGCCTTGTGTTGGCAGAGATCCGGTTAGGTTCTTGGGACGTCATTCCAGAGGCGTTTCATGTGACAATGGGAAGTTTCTTGGCCTGATCATTTGTTGGAAATCCAAAGAAACAATACGATCTTGTACGGTTTTAGTTGTAGAACCTATCATTCACTTATGGTGGCGCCCTACTGTTTGGATGGTAGCTATAATAGGCATATGATAATGGTCGTATGTTGGCTAAGATTTATATCTTTACTTTCGAAATGAATTTTTCCTACACTATGCACTAGTAATAATATCCAATGTTTCTTTTTAATGCGTATCAAGCATCTTTGACTGTCATAAGGAGAAATCTCCTCCGATTCTGCGTTTGCATTGTGTGTGTGTGTGCGGCAGGCCTTATGGTAGTCTCATTTTCTAAAAAGCATTGCGAATCTATTTTAAAATTATCCAGTTCTTTGTTTTAAAGATAAACCGTTTTAGTTCTCACACCAGTCACGTGATTGACTCGGAGTTTATTGTTTCCCTTTCTAAACTCTGGGTGCCCACCAATTTCCACACGGGCAGTCAAGAGTAAGGTTTATCAGGATATTCTGGAATTCAGGAGTTGCTGGAGGCAAGATGGATGCGTGGCGTATTCACTAGTATATAGTATTTCTTTTCTGCTATTTTTTGTTGTACACTCTGATGATGTAATGTAATATAATATGATGTAATGTAATAACTGATATAGTTCTTTGTTTAAAGATTATTCATTCATCTATTATATGTTGTTCCGCTGCGAATTGTGAGATTCTGATATTGTTCTGTTCTATCTTTTTCTATCTTCTTCTGCCTCTTTCTTCTTCTTAAACCCTAAGAATTCGTTTTTTCCGTTCATCTTGAGTTAATAACTGGAGATTAGTGTCTATTCAAGGAGTACGGATTAGCGGGTCTTTACAATATACGTCACTTACATGTTTAAATTGAGTAAGTACAGGTACCGGGGCTGTAGTTGGCTGGATTTGGTCACGTTAAAATGCTAATAAATAATCGCTTTGCTTAAAAATCCTAATAAGGTACGCATACGCAATAAAAATAGGAAATATGAATTGTTTTTATGTTTTGCGACCGTGTGGGTCGATGTACATATATTTATATCTATTGTGATATTGCAAAAGCTCTTCCGTACAAGGGAGACTCTGCCAAAATTTTCCGTAAATTTTGGGAGTTAGAAAAATTTTGAAAATTTTTAGAATTTTTTTTTTAACGAAAAGTCAATTTCTAAATTGAAATAAAAATGTAGGATTTGAAAACGTAGTAAAGTTATTGTAAGAAGTTTAACTATGGATTTTGGAAAAGTTAAAATGTTTAAATGAATTTGAAATTTAATTTGAACAAATGGTTTTGAAAAGTTAATGGATTCTGTAACTTTTTCTTACTTGGCAATTTCGAGGACGAAATTCTTTTAAGGGGGGAAGCTTGTAACGACCCAAAATTTCTGTCATTTGAAATATGTATATTTAATTGAATTTTAATATTAACAAGTAAAATTTGCAAGTCGAACAAATTTTATTTCGAATATCTAGATTTATTTGGATAATTAAATCGATAATTTAATAATTGAAAATTGGAAATTGGGTTTAAAGTGATTAAAATTGATTTGTGAAGTTGTATTAAATCATTGTGGAGTTAGAATGATGTTATAAAACTTTTAAAATTGAATTAAAAGTTAATTTGTGGAAATTGAATATTTTAATATTTAATTGACGAGTAAAAATAGTTATTTTTCAGAAAGTCTCGGATTTCGACGAAAATAGTTTCATCGGATTCGTAATGTTATATTATTGTAAGATTTCAAATTTCGTGTCAATCGGATTTACGGTTTGTCCGGGGCAAGCTAAAACGCTTAACAATTGTTTTAAGTGAATTTTAAATTTAAATAATTCGATTCGGAAACCTATCTTCCAAAAATGATAGAATTGGCTCCCGATATATATTCCATTGTGTTCGGAATAGGGGCAAAACATTATAAACTCCAGGCGGCACGCTTCGTTTTGAGTTCGGGAAAATTTCGGATGAATAGTGTTTTGAAATTTTCTATATAAGGACCTCACATATTCCTTTTTACTCAAACCTTAGGGCTAGAACCCTAGCCGCCACTAATAGAAATTTCAATGGCCGAAAATTATGCTTCTTCGTCCTCTAAATCCATCGACTTTCACGCGAAGTCTTCAACTACAAACATGTAGAGCTAATCAAGCTTTAGAAGATCAACGGCTATGATCAAGAACGAGGCGGTGGATCAACGCAAAATTGGCCACGTTCTTATGGTGTTTGCGTTCGTTTTTCTTGGCATTGGAGGCGCTGAGATTGGCAAGGCTCTGGCCAAGCATGGAGTAGGGGGCGTGCTTCGAAGTGGTGGCCTCTGATCGACGTCAGATCAAGCGATGGTTGCGCGTTAATTAGGGCAAAGTCGACGGCCATGGGTTACGTTCGTTCAGAACTAATCTGGAGAGGAAGAAGCTTGCGCGCGACGGCCAATATCTGGAATTTGGAAACAACGGCCGTGAATAAAAGCAGGATAAAAATTAGAAGGAAATTGTAAACTAAATTATATTATAATTTGCTCAAATTTTAAAAAGCTATAAGTTTTTGATACGAGGTCCGTTTTTGATGAAACGACTTGCTTTGGAATCATATTGACGAGCACTACACGATGGAGCTGGATGGGACTTGATTGGAGCAAGTGTTAATTTTGGGTAAAATTAAACGCGTGTTTAATTTTATTCGAAATAAAACACTGCAATTGTATTTGAAACAAGGTGAGAACTTCTCACTTGATCGAATTTGTTTCGATTTAAATTTTAAATAGTTAAATTTAAAATTGCTTGATTGTGTGATTTAATGAAGGTTGCTATTTGTTGTATTGAAATAGACCATATACGCCGCATATTAAGCGGAGGTTACTATATTAAACACATATACCACGATATTCCACCTTGAAGTGAATTGGTATTATATATGTACTTGGAGTTGATTTCCCGCATTATATAGCGGATGAGACCCTATCGTGCCGCATAATAGCAGATGATATTTTATATAAACCCATGTACCGCGATATTCCGTCTTGAAACGGGATTGGTATTGTGCTAACACCTGTGGATACAGGGAAACAGATTGGAGGGATCCAACTGGATTCCTCAAATAATTGAATTTGGTTCAATGTTGTGTGTTGATTATTTATAATCCCTGTGTGATTATCTTTGTGATTGAAATCCTTGAAGGTTAAATTTAGCCGAATATAATTTTGGTATCGTTAGATACCGGAAATAAATAAAAATTTGATTTTTGAAAATTCAAGTTGAAAGTTTATATAAAAAATTTATTTTTGAGAATTGGATAAATTTAAAAGAAGGAATTCTAAAATAATAAAGTTTTATTTTTTATCTTATTGAATAAAATTTCAAAATATGGGAAAAGCTTTAATAAATGGATTTCGGGTAATATTATTCAAAGGTTGAAGAATTTATTCAGAATACAGATTTTTAAGAGTTTGACAAATAAGAGAATTTGTTTTCTTTAAAAGGAATTTATTTGTAAAAAGAAATAAAAGTTGAAATTCATTTGGGAATTGATTTTTGGTGATTGAATTTAAATCTTTTGAAAATCCATTTGGAAATTTATTTGGTGTTTTGAAAAGAATTTGGAATTAATTTGAAAATTGATTTGGGGTTTAGTAGAAATTGATTTCAATTTGAGATTTGAATGAAATTCACTTGGTGTTTAATTTCTTAGAAAATCAATATGGAATTTGATTTGGTTGTTTTTGAAATTAATTGAAAAATTGAATTGGTATTGAAAGTGAATAATTGAAATCGATTTGAAAATCGTATATCAATATATATTTTGGAAATGTGAATTCACATGGAATTTATAAAGAAAAGGGAAATTTGTTTAAAAATAAACATTGATTTATTTTTGAAGCGTGGAAATAAATTTACGGATTTGGAACGTAAAGTAAATCGGTAAGGATTTATTTAATTGGTTTAAACGAACCATTTTGAAATGAAAGTGTATTCTCCGTGGAAAGCCGAATAAAATTTCTGAATAGCTTTGAAAGATATATATATATATATATATATATATATATATATATATATATATATAAAATTCTAGAATTGGTTTTGAAAAAGATACTTTGGAGAAATTAACTTCTTAAATTTTTTTAAATCCTTTAAGTAAAGATTTGTTAAATTGATATAGAAATGATTATTTCTAAGATTTAATCAATAACTGTTTTAGAAAACAGTTATTCAAATAGTTATATTCTATCTACTAATTGTATTTTGAAAATTAGTTTGGACTTAAGTTATATGTAATATTGGTATAATATTTTTTATTACTAATATTTTAATTAAAGTGTTTAAAGGAAAATAGTTTTTTTCTCAAAGTGTTTTCTCAATATATTTTGGATAAGTGTTATAAATTATTTTAAAGTATTTGAATTCGGTAGATTTCCTGTGAAAATGAATAAATATTTGGAAGTGTTTCCGCGTAAGGAAAATGATTTGAAATTTGTTTTCAAAAGTTGTAAAGGTGAAAACTGATTTGAAAAGTGTTTTCAAATGGTTGAAGTGGGGAAAAATATATCTTCTAAAGATATTTTTGGAAAAATAAATAACTTGGGAAATTATTTGGAATCTGGTGATGTTGTGCATATCTATTGATAGTTAAATAACCGACTATAAATATTTACCTTTAAATAGGTATTTGTTGTGATTTGCTTAAATTTGAATGCTACCCTTATTTTAAAATAAGCGCTCGTTATTCGGTTTAGCCCGGAGAGGACCTTTGGGTCATAAATCCTATTCCTAATAGTGATACGTCGTAATGGATAACATTTGAAGACCGGAGTTGAAGACCGGATATTTTCGAAAAAGGAAGGATTACCGTTGAATGTCTCTGCATCGGCTGATCTCCGATATAGAGATTTTATCACCCTTTGTGATGGAAAATCCGAAAGTGATTAGTGAATATCCGGATTGCAAGGGCTTCTTTGGAGTGCCTTCGGTTCCGTTTGATCGCGGAATGGACTTGTATGGATGTGTGTCTGACGTTACAATTTGAGATGTAAAGCTGGTTTCTATCAAATACATCTCTGTTGGTGGCGGAGAATTTATTCTCTTAGCTTAACACCCTTCTCTGAGATGTACGAGCTCATAGGTTATGTAGTTGATGGTTACTAGTGATATATTCCCAATTTGGTAATGTGGCATGCTGAGTGATGTTGATCATCTGTTGATCAAAGAGTGGCTTTTATGAAAAGTGTAGTTTTGCGGACGAGACTTCCTCGAACCTCACAACCCGATAATGGTCAAAACAGGAAGAATGCAGCAAGGTTATTTGGGGATAGCACCCCCATAGGGTATGTACATTTCCTTCTGGATAGAGGTGGCATTATTGTATGGAGCCCGGATACTTAACCTATGTGGTTGCTGCAAATTTATTTCTTTGTGGTTGTTGGTGAATCCCGGGATAAAGGTCAGTTACGACCGAGGGATGGCATACTCATGTCAGTAGTTACCTAGTTCAGAGGTAACCCGGCCTTGTGTTGGCAGAGATCCGGTTAGGTTCTCGGGGCGTCCTTCCCGAGGCGTATCCATGTGGCAATGAGAATTTCTTTGGCCTGACCATTTGATGGAAATCCAAACTCTAATACGCAACTTGTACGGGTTTAGTTGTAGAACCTGCCATTTACTTATGATGGTAGCTATAGTAGGCATAGTTCAAAATGTCTATGCTGCCTAAGATTTATATTATACTTTCAAAATGTTTTCCTACACTTTGCACTTATAGTAATAATATCAAAGAAATTTGTGTATCAAGCATGTTTGACTATCATAAGGAGAAATCTCCTCCAATTCTGCGTTTGCATTGTGTGTGTGGCGGGTGGCCTTATGGTAGTTACATTTTCTCAAAGCATTGTGGATCTATTTTAAAATATTTCTTTGTTTGTTTTTAAAGATAAACCGTTTTAAGTTCTTACACTAGTCCCATGACTGACATGGAGTTTATTGTTCCCTTCCTAAACACTGGGAGCCCATCATTTTCTACACGGGCAGCCTAGAGTCAGGTTATTAGGTCATTCTGGATTCTCAGGAGGCTGTGGAGTAGGAGGCGAGCTGGATGGCGAAGCGTATCACTTGTATATGATATTATCTTTTCCGTTGTGTATTCAGTTGTGAGGACATGTTTATATAACTGTCCGTTATTGTGTGGTGTTGTATATTGACTCTGATGATGTAATGTATAAAATGTACAGTTCTTTTGATTTAAAGATTACTCATTCATCTATTATATGTTGTTCCGCTGCGATTGTGAGATTCTGATATTGTTCTGTTGCTTCTTCTTTCTTACTTCTTCTCTCTTTTTCTTTTTCTTAAAACCTAAGGGTTCGGTTTTTCGGCATTCGATTGTTCGGCAATTGATACAGTGGACGCATAAATGTCGATATTCGGGAGTCGAAGAATAGGGTCCTCACATATTATGTGAAACAGTACTCGGGAAAATAGCACGTGCAAAACCTTTTTGAGATGATTATTTCCCTTGTGTGTCGTCATTTTGGAATCTGTCCTTTGAACCATTCAGTGGCGATTACTTGGGGATTTTTGGACTCTTGGGAGTTCTCTTGAGATTTTCATTGCCTACACTGGCATGTTGACATTTTCCATATGGCTTGTATCGAGATGGCTTTTTCTTATGTTTTCCATGGAGTTGCCGATATGGCGGGTTTGGAAATTACTCTTTTAGGAGTTTACATTTTACTATTCCCTAAACCATTCTTATTGATTTCTGATTGCCGATGATATGAGGCATGCTACATTTTAGCGATTCATAAGATTTTTCATCTCCTTTGTGTTTTATGCTTATTGAAGCAATAGTGTTCTATCACCTAGTGTAATTATATATGCCATACATGATGCGTATCCTCCATATGTCTATGGTTAGCTTTCTTATTGTTTCTTCTTATTTAAGAAGAATATCACTATGCTCTTATGATCTAATATTCTGCTATCACCTTTTACTGATTCGTTTAGCTAGACTCACCCGTGTATTTTATACTCGGGTCAGACCGAGGTTTTTCAAGTTAGGTACATTTGGACTTAGCCTATTCTGCTTCTGCATGGACAATTCTGTTAGCTATTTTTGTTATAGCTTTTTTTGTAGTCCTTTTTGGTTTGCTACTCTGATATGTATATTCTTTTGACTCGTGTTTGTATTGTGGTCGTCATACCACATACGTGATGTATCATTTTGTATACTCTATGATGTATTTGTATATGTGTGTATATATGGGATTATCTGCTGTTCTGTGATGTGTCTTACATTTGAGTTGTTGTGTTTTGTTTTGATAGATCCTATAGCCAACTATGGCTTTGTATTAGGTATTTATTGGATATCTCGATCCACTTGAATCAAAAAATGGCACTATCGACGTATTCAATAATTATTTAGGATAAGGCTGTAGATGGTCGCTCCTATCCAGCCCTATTCTCTACATTAGCAGACAATATTACCTAGTAATACTCTTTGTTAATGTGGGTCTCGGGGTGGGGCGTCATACTAAGAGATTTCGTTCTCCTCGACATCGTGAGTGATAGAACTCCACCAATCCATGGCTATATCCGTTAGATGTAGTGGCGCCAACTGATGCTTCATCATGTCATCTAGCTCCATATCCGCAAATATCCGATTACATATTCTGATCAAAGTTTGGAATTTTATGATCGTCTCTGTACCACTAAGCCTATTCCCTTCTAGCCCCACATAATTACGGTAGAGAGAACCAATACTCACCTTAGGCCAGACCTAAATGACCTCCTATACAATATCCACCCTTTCATTCATGTTGTATCCCTACCATTTGTGACGGTACTACCTCGACCACCTCTACCTCTACCTTCTCGAGCATTGACAACTCTAGTACTCATGCTGCATAACCTGAACATAGTAGAATATGTTTAGGATATGAAAGGATAGAGTTATTTCAAAGAAAGAGATTATTCTTAAGGAAAGCTAAAAAATTGGTATAGGTTTATAGAATATAAAAATATGCTCTCATATACACTCGACTCATTCTAGAGAATTTCTTATCCTATCTCTGTTGAGCCATATCCAATCAAAGCCAAGTTGTACGCTCAACTTTGTGTTTTGATGCAAAGTGCAACAATCCAAAGGTTCAGCTCTTTAGGTGGTGACTACAAATGGTAGCCTCGTTCTTCATTTTACAGCCAGCCTCTTGGCTACAACCAACTCGTAAAGGGTCGTGTAAGGGTAAGAGACAAAGCTTCGTCACACATTCAGTAGTGTGATAACCCTTATCATTTTGGTTTCGTAATGAGGAAGAATAATATATAATCTTAAAAGAATAATACAAAGGGTTACTCTGAATACAGGATTTTCAAAGTTACAAGACCTAATTACTATCATCAGCTTAGACAGTAATAGCTGCATGTCCTTACATTGCTGATATATGTACATAGCTAATACTTAACAAAAGAAATAGAAATAAATAGATAATGGAAGCCTCCAGCTCATCTTCGAAGCTTTGAAACGTCTAAGTTAAAATCTGCCATGCTCGGCCTACTTGAACAGTATAGGAGGAATTTAGGAAAACAAAAACAAAGCATCAAACATAAGTCTGGTATGAGAAAGTTAAGATACATGAGCATATGTAATAGTAACTATTGAGACCATATGGAGTTTTGTAACGGTTTTCCCTTCAAAAGAAACAATCTAGCCATTTAGCTTAATATGGTGATATGATAGATAATGTGGTGTAGGATACAATCATATCAAATAGTTGTGATGCTTACAACGGTCACACCATAACATATCAAGGTTACATTTTAAACCATTAAGGTACATTTGCATATTGGATTTCCGCTGAAGACATCCCAAGGTAAATTGAGACTAGCCTCCCAACAAGGGTCAGAAAGTACCTTACGCATGACGCATATCTCTAGATAAAATATACCATTAAGGTAAACACAACTAGCCCACTCATGAACCTATACAACCACATGGAACCAAGTACCATCAACTCCCGCATACAACATATCGATTATAATACTCTAGATATGGAGTTGATATACCCCATTGTGGGTCAGCAAAATCTCGGGTTGTGCATCCTACTATGCTTTTTGTCATTTCCAATATCGAGGTTATGTTCGGCATCCTTTACATGAGTCTTCATCACTCAAACAGAATGTGAATCCCTAAATAGATTCCTACATCTCAAATAGATCATGAATCACTACATGAACTCGAGCATCTATAGCAGATCTCGGATCACTATACAGATTTTCTTTCTCCACCGCTTCCAAGACATGGAATCCATATACTAGTTTTGAGTAGTATTCAGTAAGTAAAAAACATACCAATCCCGGACTCTTCAAAACCATTAGATGAATTTTTAGGTAACTCAATTCCGGATCTTTCAAAAGTAAGTGAAAGCTAGAGACATTTCGTACCAATACTCCTCCCTGGGTATAAAATTGTGAATCCTTTCGATAACTTCTTAAGCCAATATTAGGTCAAGTTTGATAATCGGCTAAGCAATGATCTAGTCAAAACAATTGCTTATACTCAATATTTGTCACTTAACTCGTTTTCGACATTTCAACTTAACTATTCTTCGCTTAAGGGTGAAGCCACATAAGTTTGGGTACTGGTTGCACCAAGCTTTTCCTGGACACTTCATTCTTGAATCTCACAAATAGATAAGTGTACCTTGCGGCTTTTAGTGTTTAGTATAATATAACGATCTCCATAAAAAATAAGAAATCAACAAAATTAACACGTTTCTTACATTTTTCGAACTTGCTATTCGTTGATCAAGGGGGAATCCCAATAGGTTTGAGCTCTATTGTTTCATCCCCTCTTGACATCAATCTTAACTCTAGCAAATAGATAAGACTTATTTCGTCGACTTTTAGTGTTAAGCATAGTTGATTGCTTTTCAAACAAGTAATCAAATAATTACACCATTTAGGAATCTAACACCTTTTCGAAAACATTTGTATATACATTTAAAATACTTGATAATATTATAATAGGTTTTAAAACATTTATCCAAAATATTACTCGAAAATAACAACTTTACGATTCTACTTAAATCTTAAAAATGACATGTTTTATTACAAAAACCTATTCTTTAAGAAATCACAACTAATTCTTAAAAATTCATAAAATTTCAAACCACATTTGAAATACTATAATATGAGTTATTAAATACTTGTAAAAATAATGAAACAAAATACTTAAATCTAAATATCTTTTCAATAAAGTTCAAAAATCATGGTTAAATGAGGCATTTTTGCATAAGTAAAGTTTTGCATAACAACTTTACAATCTCTGTACAAAATTCCATAGAAATTGCCAAAAATAAGGCAATTCACAATAGCATTTATAGCACATATCGCTATAAGTGCACTTTTAGATCCGAGCTATATTCAAACATATGTTCAAATACAACCTTTATGCTTTGTTTTGAGGTCTTGCTACATGTCATATAAGTCCATTCATGTCCATACATATGCCACTACCTTTCAAAGCATGGATTAAAATCATTTTTTTCACATATGTCCATATTAATTCAACAATATTAATGTAATCGAACATCAAAATAGATATGTGATATTTTGCAATCGAAATTGTGAGTTAGCTCACCTTTTATCCAACAAAAAAATAAGATCAAAGAACACTAGTTAAAAACCAAGCTAGCAAGCTCCTTTTCCTCTTCTCTTATTTTGCTTAGCACTTGATTCCTCCTCCTCACCACTCTCAATGCTCACAGTCTAATGATAAGGGGAGTGTGGCTTTGAATTTTCAACTTCTAACTAGGTAGAAGGGTTTTTCTAATGTGGTGGTAATGCTTAGCTCCAAGTTCGAAGTGATTTGGATTGACTTGCAAATGTTTGCTTTAGGAAATTATTAGGAAAAAGAAGAAGAAGACATGGATTTCCACTCTTAAGCTTTGTAAATATTTCTAAATGTTAAATAAGGGTGTACCCTTCCTTTTATAGCTAAGAATGCTGCTTCCTAAGCTTGCACTCACCCCCCCCCCCCCACAGTGCCATGGAAGCTTCACCTCAATCACTTCTCCTTTATCTTCCCTTAACCTTTAAACATTTCTATTTATGTTTATTTTCTAAATATCTTCCTTTACCTCATGCATCACATCATCCATAATGTTTATTTCCATAAATGTCAAAAAATATCATTTTATTGATTTCGTAAGCAAATAAGTGTATGTAAAAAAAATCTGAACAACTTCTGACGGTTTAAATGTGTTTATCAATAAACCGATTTTCGGTCACATTAGCGATATTTTCTGAAAGAATATATTTTTCTAAATAATTTTCAAAAAAAAGTTTCTTTTCATTATCTATTAACTAAATAATGTTAACAATTTTATAAAATCATATTTATAACATTAATTATATTTCAAAATGTTTCGATATTCTATAACGAAGTGTTCAAATTTCAGGGTCACTACATGAAATGACTTCATCAGTTTCAAACATTTTTGTTAAATAATTTTGCTAATAATATGCTTATGTCCATTCAAATTCAACATATAATTATCTCACAATTCAATTTCAAGTGTTAGCATGTTGATATTGAAATAGAACTTCTAAATAATGATTCATAAAATACTGTTTGCATATAACAACCTAAATGTCTCGAATTCAGTGAGACTAATAATTTGATTTGTATGTTTTTGTTATGGTCTAGGAACAGATGACATCTGATAAGCATTAGAGTTGAGCATATATTTTAAAGGGAAATGTCAAATAGTTTGATTTTCATTGAAAATGCAAAGGAAGCATTTGTTTGTTTGAAAGAACATTAAAAGGTACTAAAATATTTCTTAAATTATAAGTAGACAACACACCACTAATTGTCAGTAATGTACCCTTGTTAAAATTAGTTTTAATTTTTGTTGTTTGATTCTCAATATAGGATCTGAAAATGACATACATAAACATTATATTAAAATATTTGACATGGAGCATATCAGATTGATTTTTTATGCATCGCCAATAGAAATTATTATACGTGTTATCTGTTGTATCCTACTTCGATCGTGCACTTGTTGCATTGAGCGAGTGTCAAATTCGAACTAAGATCGGTAAATGGTATTTGTGAGTATTCTCGAATATTTACGAAATATTAGAAATTTTTATGGAAACAACAAACTCTGCATGAAGGAGTGTTGGGGCTCGAAATTCATAAGTGATATCAAATATAGCATGTTAATCCTAAATTAATGTTCAATCTTAGTTAATGGCTTTAAGTTGGAAATGTTCCAGATGAAACATTGTAGCAAATTCAACCAAAAGGCTAAGTACATCACTTTGAATAGTGCCGCAATAAATGCTATATATATATATATATCCACAGATTTAAAATGAAGATAGTTGTGATTCCTAATGTTAAGATTCCCATGACATTGTTTTGTGCAATGGCGTGATACAGCGCATGAAGGTGCCTAGGGATCACAAGATGTTTAGATACATACTCCAAATTTTTATGTGATAAAGGAAGATTATCAATGATGGGGAGATGTTAGCTGGAAAAGTAGATAACAAAACAGTAAAGAAAATTTGTTAAATAAAGGTTTACCTCGATTAGTTTTGAGAAAACTGATCGGAGGAATGAGATAGAAATTCCATAATTGGCCCCATGTGTAATCGACGGAGTTAGTAGTATGCCTAGAGGAAATTATATAATTTGTTACATATATCTAACATTGTAACCAATCATAATATAAAGTAGCATTTTAATTTAAATACTCTCGGTTAAGATGTTTCAAGAAAGGATACTGATTCATTCGTTGGGATTAGAGTACATAGCGCTTGGGCATTGTATTACTTATAGCTACTGGGAGCACCAATAGATTACTTACCCTTATTTATTGGATAATTATGGAATGGATAGTTTGAGTATTTCATATTAGTTGATAATAACTAGGTCAAACAGGAATATCGATGTGATGATGTTACAAAGTTCCCTCAACTCGAATACCATAGAACTTCAATGTGGATACTCCACTTTGATTATAGTTAAATCATGTTCAGGCATCAACCAAATGGCATAGTTGGGTCTAAGTTGAAACATTGACAGTGAATCACTATTCAATAGAGAATTTGTCTCCTTAATTATATGAGTTTAGTGTCATGGTCAACTATAGTCAATTCAAAGTCAAAATTCTTGGCCAGATTAGAACGGTTAATAATATAAGTAATTATTGAACCAAGAACTTTGTTTATGGACTAATCAATTTAAATTTGGATAATATTGGAGTTTTAACCAATACCCAACTCGATACATTATAATGTGATATAGTGTTAGCAAGTTGAATGTGTGTAAATTATTCTTACTGCTTGTACTTTTTAAGATAATATAATTTAACCAAAATGATTATAAGCGACAAATTCGACCAAACATCACACCACTGGAAAAATGTGACATGTGAACATTAATATTTAAATTGTTTGATATTAATCACCGACTGAATTCACATCTTTAAGTCTCACAACCGTATTTGTGAATTCTTCAAAAACTACATGATTTAGTTAGTCTATAAAGTTTAAAAAATTAATAAAATTAATTAATACTTAATAATTATTAATTATTGAATTATTTAATATTTTGGTTGTTTTTAGAGCGTGAAGTTGCTTCTAGAAATGTACTAGAAGTTACTAGTAATTATTTAGATGTGTATATAAATTTATATATGCACGTACTGATATACAATAAAGATATATATTAAAACGAGCTTTAAATATATTTAATAACTTAACGGGCTTTGGAATATTTTGGTTCATGAAAAGGGCCATTTATAGTCGGTCATGCAATAAAATAAAGTGGTTTAGATGTTGATCTAAACATAAGTGGATTTATAGAAAGGTGGTTTTAAAGAGAAGAATGTGAAAGATCTCCCTTGTCTCTTTAAACACAAAATCTTCCACATTAATTCCTTTTCCAACTCCTTATTAATTTTGCTTCCTCCTTTTGAAATCATGGTCAACCTCTTCTTAGACAAAACAACCACGGTCAAAATTTATTTTCACCATACAACATCGATTGGTGATTCATGTAATCCAGAAGATTATTCTCGAATCAAAGTGTGACGAAGGGTTGGATCTATTTAAGTACAATTCTTATTCTTATTTCATATTACACGTTTATATGTGCTCCCATAACCTATGTTGTTGTATGTGATATTTTTTAGTTGCCTTTAAATTTGATATAATTTAAAATTGTTATATAAATTGTTGTATATATTAAATTCAAATGTTATGTAATAAAACTTGGTTTATACATTAGGTTATGTTATGTTAATCATGTTAATTAAGTCATACAAATTATGTTTTATATAATATCATATATATAAATATAATTAGATATTTAATGTCTCGACAGAATTAATGATTACAGACCTATTGCTTATCGTAACTTAATCTACAAAACTCTTAATAAGGTCATATGTAACAAGATGGTGTAGATTCTTCCAGACTTAATATCAGAATGTTAATATTCTTTTATCAGGGGAAGGAATATCTTTGAAAATTCTCTACTAGCTCATGAATTAGTTAGAAACTTTAACAAGAAAGGGGCTGATAAACTATGTCTTAAAGTGGATCTCCACAAAGCATATGACAAAATCAATAGAAAATTCATTCTATATATGTTAGCTTGCATGGGATTTCCAGATCCTACAATCAAACTCATTGAAGAATGCATCTCCACACCTACCTTTTTTATTATGATTAATGGTTCTCCTAAAAGATTTATCAATAGCAACAGAGGGTTGAGGTCGAGGGATCCTTTATCCCCTACCTATTTGCTGTAGCTATGGAGTACTTCTCATTACAAAAGAAGTTAGAAACTCATAATGGAGGAGTGTTTCAACCTATTTACAACAATCTACCTAATATACATCATCTTCTTTATGCAGATGACTTGTTAATAATGGTTAAGTCAAATGTTAAAACAGCTCAAGGGATTAAGAATATATTTGTATCATCCCACCGAGTGTCACACTAACAAACGGTATTACTGGATAACGTTGCCTGTTAGCGCAAAAAATAGGGCTGGTTAGGAGCGACCATCTGTAAAATTGCTTTGGAAAAGCATCAAATATGTCAAATAAATTGACTATATTTTTCTTTCTTTTCTACATGTGGTAATTAGACATATTCGTTCCACGCGTCAAACAATAAATAGGGGTTTAATATAATTCAGAACAATATATAACACACTATACAACACAGAATCAAATGCCGCAATGGAAATAATATAAATCTATATCTTTCAAAAGTGCGAGTCTACAAAAGAAAATACTAAACTCACATTTATATACTTGTGCATATACAAATATTGACATATCTCAAGCATACATGACTACAAAAGTCTACAGCATGTACAAGCATATACATAAGACTCAAATGGTGGATCTAAAATATGAACAATATCAAATAAAACTCCTTAAGCTAGCTTACATCCAAGGCCATTGAGACCCTGTACCTGTCAAGTCAGGATCTGGCCCGAGCATTAAAATAACACCCGGATCAGACTATCCATAATTATCAAAAATGCGCGACACTGATAACAAAAAACTTGCATAAATGTCTAGGATAAATATCCATAAATTGTGCTTCACTAACTCAATAATAGTTCATTTAATAATTCATGGTTGACAATTAAGTTTATCCTTATTTACAACATTCATCAAAGTTAAAGAAACCACTATCATAAGAGCATAGAAAATCACAACCATTTATGCAAGCAGTAGACATCCACTTTGCAAGTCAATATAAGAGACACGTGTTTTGCGCCAATACTAGAGGTTGCACTTCACAAATCATAACTCGCTTGATAATGAGTATCACAAGATGGGCCTAAAAACTCATTTAGTCAGCCTAAATGGATTTACTTAAGATCGACTCTAAAAACTCGATAAATAGATAAGTGTTATCCACTTTCAATTAATAATCATAAGAGTATCACCTAATGTCTCATAACCACTTGACGACACTCAAATATTTACTAAAAATTAGTAAATTCCACCATTATGTAAATAAATGTTCAATCTAACGAGTCTAAGAATTAACTGGTAAAAAAACATGAGTGTTTCATACCGCTCATTTTATTAAACCATTTAAATCGATCTTAGTACGGTGGATGTCATGAAATTTTATAAAATAGTTTACTTTAACATCCTTCTTGAAAACATTATCTTATAAACCAGAGTACATACATGCATGCATGAATGCATACACACATACATACATACATACATACACATACATATACATACACATATATTAGAATGCCCTTGTAAATTTATATATTGATGTTTCTAAATACAATTTTAAAACACTGAACTAAAATAATTTAAAACCAATGATGTTATAATTAAATATTATATATATATATTCTAAATATAATTTGTAGAAAATATATTTATACTTATAACAATTTGGAAAGCGTTAGAAATTGTTCTTTCGGAAACACTAGTTGAAATTATGCAACAAAACTTGTGTGAAATATCATGAATATCCTCATATATCCATAGCAGTATTGCTATGGAATTAAATCATTAAAATGGATTTACAAATTTAAGGATTTAAAACTTGAAAATGTGCATCTAAATCATCACAAAATAGGCATTAAAAATAAGACAAAAGACACTAAGAATAAACCGGGCAAACGGGCGGTCGAAACAAGCAATAACGGAAGTGGTTTTGCACAGCCTGGGACTTAACCCAGGCTATGACCGATGCACTGGTACAGGTGGATTGGTGGCGCTTCCTGGGTTGAATACCAAGCAGTGCCTCGACCTTCTCGGTGGTCCATTTTTGATGGTTTTCAAACTTAGATTGTTTTGGTCTCTAGATGATGAATTTTGAAGTACATAAGCACATAAACATTATGGAATTGAATCTATAAGAGGTTAAAAGTCTAGAGTTTTGGCTTACAAAGAATATGGCAACAAGATATGCAATTATCACAACCAACTAAGATTAATTCAATCAACAATTCATCTAAACAACCAAATCAGCAAAAATAATCGGAATAGAGATAGTTGTGAGTTCAAATTTAACCTCTCTTCCTTGAGTTAGGCAGCCATACTTCTACATCAGCCCAAAATTTAGAAATTGGCAAACCCTAACATTTTGCATTAACCCAAAAGAAGAAAAGATACAATCAAAACATATTGTAATAGAAAATCAATTAGGCTATGAGACAGAACTGGGTTCTATTAACATACCTTGATTTTATCACAATTTTTTGGAATTATTCCTAATTTAAAAGCTTGATTTTTGATTGCAATAGAAAGGAGAAGCCAACCTTAGTTTTTTTCCCTTAAGTTTTTAACACATTGGTTTTAGAAAAATGAAAAGGAAGCCTTCTCATACTTATTTAATAATTGGTTTTGGGTTGCACATAAGCCCATTTAAATTAAATGGAAACTTATTTTTCTTATTTTCTCCTTTAAACTAATTTTTACATTATTTAATAGCAAATAAATATATCTCCTTATTTTATAATATATGCTTTCCTAACACTAATATCATCAAATCAAATATTAACTCTCTAATATCTCTAGCCCAAAATATACAATTTTGATTATTATTCGTTTTAAAGCTCATAATAAGTTTATTTGTTATTTATAGTTTTGAAAATATCCACACGCCAATATTGATCACCAAATATTATAAAAATCAAGAATTCACATTTCAAAAGAATTTTATTATTATTTGTCAAAGAATACCAAACATTCTTATCCAAACTCAATTTTCAATTATTATTTAAATAAAACACTTAAATTATAATTTCTCCATTTTTAATACTTGATTTAAATCTTTATTTATTTTATTTAAACAATACTAAAAAATTAAGGTTGTTACAGACTTCCCTCCTTCAAAAAATTATGTCCTCGCAAATTGTAATTTATAGAAAAGTTTATAGTTAATAGAAATATATTATTGCAATAGTATTTCTATTTTTCAAAATACTGACACTAAAACAACCAAACATTCAAGCAACAAAATAATAAAGCAATATACAAGAAATTCTTATGTTTACACTCAAATAAAATCTTTTGACTTACTTTTCGAAAGATTAAGGCATCCAATTTACATGTTCAACCATGTTATTTCCAATAATTAGATTTCTTCAATCAATTTCTAATTTATTTACTTCTTTTTTATAATAATTCACTTCTTTTAAATTAATATTTTAAATGGCATTTGCCTAAAATTTTCTAGAAATAAATTTCTCCAAAAATAAATTCCTCTTAAAAATTTAAGCTTCACAAATGTTTCATATTTAAAGAAATTGCACTTCAATTTAAAACATTCTTATGGATTTATCTTAACTTAAATTCACACCATGATCACAATCAACATTCACTATACTTTGTAATGACCCGTATTTTTAAAGTTTTCAAATTATTGAATTTAATATAATTATTGAAAAAAATTGTTAGAAATAAAAATTTAATGAATTATTAATGTGATTTACTGAATATGAACTTCAACAAAAAATTTGAATAACAAAATTCAATAAGATAAGAGATGATAACTTACATTAGAATGTAAATTAAATAATGTGTAGTTATAAGTAATTGCTTTAATGTTGAATTACTGTAAAATGGAAGTAGTTTTTCTATTATTTGAATTCGTTTTAATAGTTAAATTTTATAAGTTAAATAACTTAGGGTGATTTATTTATATTTAAATTATGGTGATTATTATTGGTTTCAAAGCTCATAACAATAAGTCTATTTATTATTTATAGTTTTGTAAATATTCACACGCTAATATTAATCATCCAATATTATAAAAATCATGAATTCACATTTCAAAAGAATTTCATTATCGTTTATCAAAGAATACCAAATTCACTAAACAAATATTCATATCCAAACTCAATTTCCAATTATTATTCAAGCAAAACACTTAAATTCTAATTTCTTTAACTTTAATACATGAGAGATCCAAATTATAATTTAAATTTACAACTTAAATCTTTATTTATTTATTTATTTAAACAACACTGAAAAATCATGATTGTTACAGACTTTCCCACTTAAAAAAATTGTGTCCTTGCAATTTGTAATTTATAGAGAAGCCTATAATTAACAGAAATATATTACTATAATAGTATTTCTATTTTTCAAAATACTAACACTAAAGCAATCAAGCATCCAAGCAAATAAATAATAATAAAGCTATATATAAGAAATCCTTGTATTTATACTCAAATAATTTTTTTTCAATAAAGCTACATATTCATCTAAGTTATTTCCAAGAATTAGATTTTTTTCAATCAATTTCTGATTTATTTTCTTCTTTTAATAAAAATTCACTTCTTTTAAATCAATATCTTAAATGGTTTGTGGCTAATCTTTTTCAAAAATTGATTTCTCCAAAAATTAATTAATCTCCAAAATTTATGCTTCACAAATTTTTTCATATTTAAAGCAAAGATTAATTTTTGTAAAATTTGTACTTCAAAAATTGCAATTCAATTTAAAACAATCTTATTTAAATTCACACCATGGTCACAATTAACATCCATTATACCATGTAACGACCCTTATTTTTAACTATTTTAAATTAAGTTTAATATAATTATTGAAAAAAATGGTTAGAAATAAAAATTTAATGATTCATTAATATGATTTACTGAATATAAACTTGAATAAAAGATTTAAATAACAAAATTCAATAAGATAAAAGATGATAATTTACATTAGAAAGTAAAATAAATAATATTGAATTGTAAGTAATTGCTTTAATGTTGAATTACTGACTGTAACGACCCAACTTCCAAACTCCAGGAAGTCGCATCGCTAATAAGAAAGAAACGGATAGAGAAGAGAAAGAAAGAGAAGAAGAAGAAACAACACATCAGAATCTAAACAGCGGAACGAATAAATTATATTAATAACATAAAATATTACATAGTTTACAACCACTATCAGAGTACACAGATAATACAACACATACTAGACAGTTATAAACACCTATCTAGTATTTACAACATAATACAATCTAGAGACAATACAGAACACACAGCGGAATACTAATATATAACGCAGAAGCCTCCTGCTCCATTGCTCCTCCAATATTCGTCAAAGCTAACCTGAATCCCTTGGCTACTCATAAAATTTGAGTACCCAAGAGTTTATGAAAACAAAAGATAAACTCCGGGTCAGACATGGGTCTGGTGTGAGTAACAGGTTAAAGTTGCTTAACTTTCAAAAACCTTTTGAAAAGAAAGGTATCATGTAAGACTTCCCATACATAAACATGGAAAAAAATTTACCTTACGCTAACCAAAACATTTGATAGGAAATCCAGTGATATTATAATAGGTCTAGGGTTTTCAAGTAAATATGAAATAGCCGAAATTGTTACATGATTAAATTCCAACTACTGGACACAAAAGTGGGTAATACAATCAAAACCATTGGCACTTATTGGATTTTGGATTCCATACAAATGGAAGTAGTTGTTTTATTATTAGAATTCGATTTAAAAGTTAAATTTTATAAGTGTAACTTATATTTAAGTTATAGTGATTTATCGAATAATTATAATTGTTTAAATTTAATATTGGAAATTATTTAAACAATTGAATTCTGAATTTAATGTGAATGAAAATGATATCGGAAGTTGATTTAAACTTTATTTAAACAAGAATGAAATTGTTAACTTTTAAAATTTAATTTAAAAGTAATTAAATATATTTTGGAAATTACTCGTTTTAATTAACGCGTAAAAATAGTCTCATTGGGCACTGTCTTGGATTTCAACGAATGTAGTTTCATCGTATTTGTAATAGTGAATTATTATTGGACTTCAAGTTTCATTGCGATCGGACTTATCATTTGGTCATGCTAGCTTGAAATGGGTGGACTTTAATTAATGGGATTTAATTTGAAAGCTGTCTTGTGAATATAATAGAATTGGCTTCCGATACATATTCCATTGCATTTGGAATAGAGGTATAACATATAGAATGCTAAGCGACATGCTTCGTTTGGAGTTCTAAATTTTCGCGAATGAATAGTGCCGTCGAAATTTTCGATAAATAGCCCTTCATTTGCTAACCCTAACTTCAGCCACTCCTTATCATTTTAATGGCAGAAAATCAACGATCTTCTTTCGTTGATTTCTCCAAATCTGTTCAACGAAATCAAATGCCACCAAAAGCAAGGATGGAGAGTTCGACGAGCTCTACCCGATGTATAGGATGGATCATGCTAATTTGCGACGAATTGGCGGATTTTCCACTTAGAAGAGCTGGAGGGTTTTGTTGATTTTCAATGACTTTGGGGGTTCGAGTTGTCAGGACTTTTGTCGCGGGTGTCTCAATGGAAGATAAACACGATGAAGCTTGGATTGAATGTCGGATGGGAGCTTTGTCATGTGCTAGGAGGCTTCATTGTGATTTTTTTGACGCATTCACGCGCGATGTGCACAGGCGCGGCAGCAATAGAGTCGGTCGACGGTTGCTGCCGGTGGGGCGGCAATGGGTTTGGTCGGCGGTGTGATGGTTTCTGGCACGCGCGTTGTTTAAAAAAAGGAAAAAGAAGAAGATGATGAACGTGCGCATGCCTGGGCGTGTGAGAGGGAGGGAGAAGCTAACGGTTAAGTTTAATTATTTTGTTAATTACTTTTGTTAATTAAGGTTAATTATATTCAAATGCTAATAAATTCGTAACTTTTCATTGGAGGTCTATTTCGAGCGAAACGAGTTGCTTTTGATCGTATCAACGAAGGCTATGCCATGGAATAAGATTGGAATTTATTTGACCCTGAAATTTTTTTAGTTTCAACTAAAGGTGAGTGATTAAATCCACTTACAAAATATTAATTCATTATAATAGTTAAATTGAAATCATGAAGTTATTTTTTTTATTGGCTGTTGTTTGGTAATTTAACTGATAATTAAATCGCTGTATGAATTGAACTATTGGGAATTTAATCGACAATTAAATCTGAAATTGAAATTAAGTTTCTAGTTAAACACTCTTAATGATAACTAGCTAATTGTTGTGATTAATTGGCTGATTTGGATGTTGATTGAAATTGGAAGCTATTGGTTAACATTTTGGATGATTGATTGTTAGTTATTTTTATATATCCATGTTATTACCCTGCATACTATTGACAGCATATAAAACATTAAATTGAATAATATTTGAATAAATTAAGAAATAGGTTGAAATGATATATACCTATGACACTATGATTTGATTGAATATATATATATATATATATATATATATCCCTGAAATAAAAACCAAATTTCAAAGGACTAAATTAATTTCGGATTAGAGTTGTGAAATGTTGAATTTAGAAATTCGTGAATAGAATTGTTTAAAGAATCGAATTTGAAAGTTATAATTGAAAATCAGTTGAATGATGGAAATTGAAATTGTTTTAAAGGGTTGAACCTTTATTCGAACTTTGAAATTTATCTAGGTGCAAGTCCTATATCTAGAGGCCAAAAGAGAAGTGCTACAGATGATGCAGTCATCTGTAGTATTAACCTATGATGAAGAAATGTGGCTATGTTAATGATATCCATAATATTAAAAGCACTTGATATGAACAAAATCACATATTTTCAAAAAAAACGTTTAGCTGATTACATTCCAAAACAATTTCATATCCAAGTCACATAATCCCTTAACCGTTTACCAGGTACTGATAAAATAAAATTTACAATAATACGCCAAGACCAACATATTGTTAGAACCTCAATTGTTGGATTTTAATGACAACAACTGTACAATTATGTCAAAAAATCTCTAAGCTAATTTGCAGGTACATAGGCATCAAAAAGAGATAATCAAATACATTCAAAATGAAGATACACGGTATAAAAGAATAAAAGAATGTATATGGAGATACAAGAAGAGATATATACGATAGAGACAAGACAAAGGTAACAAACAAAGTATTATTAGTCATAGAGTGTCGTGTCTAGAGTTTACAAATGTTAAAATCTTCTCCAATTGGTATACACACATATACATTCATATTTTAAATGAAAAATCAAGTTTTCAAAAATTGCATGGAGCGGGACTCAAACCCGGGTCACTAGTTCAGAAGGCAAGTGCTCTAACCATTTGAGCTATGGTAATTTTTAGTTACAGGTCAAATTCAGACGTCTAAATTGACTGTTTCAGACGTCAGAATCTAGGCAAAAATAGCCTATTTCTTTTCTGGTTTGCACGTTTCAAATTTCAGAAGTCTGAAATTTATTTTCAGACGGATGAACTTCTTCAACTGCTATATTTTTGAAAAGACATTTCATTTTCATGAAGAGTTACAACCTTTTACTAAGAGATGCATCCATACTCTTTCATGATAACTTTTCACAAATGATTACAACTCTTTATACTCTATATAAACATATTAGAATCATTTGTTTAAATCACCGAATTGATAAAAAGCTTTCTATTTATATACTACACTGATTCTAACATTTTGAGCATTCAAATTTCTACGTAATCATTCATTTACTTCCATATTCTTCACATACACACATATATATCAAAAGGAGAAGATTATAGGAAGATTGTACTATCAAGAGACAAATTCGTATTATTGAGAACACGCCATGTCATATACGTTCTGTATAAGTTGAAGTCCTGTTCTTTGTTCAGGCAAGTGAAGTCCTCTTCGGCCGTTGAGGCGAAATCCTATTCTGCTGCTTAGGTCCCTTGTTCGGCTGTTCAAGGGTTGTTGTAAACCTGTTCCTCCGGGTTAAGTGAGGATTGTTGTTAGTGAAATTCCAGAAGTAGTCTGGGACTGGACGTAGAACGGGAAGTTCGAACCAGTATAAAAATTCCTGGTTGCTTTTTTTATTTTTACTTACTTTACATTGCTATAGTTTATTTTCGCACTTGATTAATATAATTCCATATAGCACGATCCGATCAGTAACTTTCATTTGGTATCAGAGCCTGGGATTCTAGAGATCGTAACAACATCCTAGAATAAATGGCTACAAAGAGATCTAGTCAAGGCAATAAGAAGAGGAAGAGCAATAAAGAAAAATCAAAGGAGCAAATAAACAAGTGTTTCATGGCAAAAGATAATGAGGTTAGTGATCTAACTTTTGATGATATGATAGAAATAAATCCAGAACTTCTAGACACTTTAAAGAGTCTCAAAAGAAAATATAAGGAAGCTCTGGAAAATCAGAAGAAAGCAGAATTCGAAAGAGATATGCTTAAAGACGAGAAGAGAATATTAGAAGAAGAATTTGAGAAAATTCAAGATTCGGACAATTCTCAACTCGCTCTATTAAGTCAAGAAATAGAAGCTCAAAAAGAAAAGAATAATGCTCTAGCTTCTGAAAATCATGAGTTAAAAACAAAAATTAAAATTGTTGAGTTAGATAACACTAGTCTCAAAACTAAGCTTGATGACATTTCTAAAAATATTTCCAATTTTAATAAAGGGAGAGAAAATTTATCCAGGATTATTGAAAATTCTCAACCTGCTTCAAATAAGAAGGGATTAGGTTATGTTAAGAATTCAAAAGCTTACAATGATAAAAACGGTTTAGGCTATAAACAAGCTAAAAGTAAAAATAGTACTAGATATGCATTCATGTATACTAACTTTAGTGCTAGTACTAGTAATCAGGATAGTTTTAAAACCAATTATAGTCATAATAGTAGTACTTTTTTTAGAAATGATAGAAATTATTCTTTAAGTACTAAGCTAATGACTAATAGTATTAAGATATGGATTCCAGCTAATATGATTGATCATGATAAACAGCTTTATACTAGCAAATATTATAAAATGTAATTTGTAATGAAAATTATATTTATAAAGTATCAACCACACCCAAATGGGTATGGTTTCCAAAGACCTAACCCCCCGGACCCTAACATAGTAAGTGGGTACCGAAAATTATTATTATTTTTTGCAGGTACTCAGAGAAATAAAAGGAAAAAGATAGATTTTGGAATTTTAAAGAATGTACCATACGTTTAACAGAATTACATGCTTACAATAAAATATGGACTTCAGTAAATATGGTAAAATTTATTTTATTTTTCCCTCATAATTAATAATGAGTTTATCTCGTTATATACAAGATATTTTATATAATTTTATATATTCCCTTTTTTTATAATGACAAAGAGGGAGAAATTCATATGCATATTAATAGAGGGAGATATTATACTTAAGGGGAGATGTTATGCTTAGGCGGAGCTTTAAACATATTAATATTATTTTTTATATAGAATGAATATTTTTTTAAAAATTGTATAGTTATCATCATCAAAAAGGGGGAGAATGTTAGAACCTCAAATGTTGGATTTTAATGACAACAACTATACAGTTATATCAAAAAATCTCTAAGCTAATTTGCAGGTACATAGGCATCAAAAAGAGATAATCAAATATATTCAAAATGAAGATACACAGTATAAAAGAATAAAAGAATGTATATGGAGATACAAGAAGAGATATATACGATAGAGACAAGACAAAGGTGACAAACAAAGTATTATTTGTCATAGAGTGTCGTGTCTAGAGTTTACAAATGTTAAAATCTTCTCCAAATGGTATACACACATATACATTCATATTTTAAATGAAAAATCAAGTTTTCAAAAATTGCATAGAGCGGGACTCGAACCCGGGTCATTAGTTCAAAAGGCAAGTGCTCTAACCATTTGAGCTATGGTAATTTTTAGTTACAAGTCAAATTCAGACGTCTGAATTCACCATTTCAAACGTCTGAATCTAGGCAAAAATAGCCTATTTCTTTTCTGGTTTGCACGTTTCAAATTTTAGAAGTCTGAAATTTATTTTCAGACGGCTGAACTTCTTCAACTGCTATATTTTTGAAAAGACATTTCATTTTCATGAAGAGTTACAACCTTTTACTAAGAGATGCATCCATACTTGTAACGACCCAGAATTTTGAATAATTCAATTAGAGAATATTTAATTAATTTTAAATATTTAAATGATGGTTTGGATTGAATTTTCAATATAACTATGAAATAGGCGATTAAATTTTAGAATTTAAATCTATTGGGAGTTGAATAAAAATTTGAATCTTCAATTTTTAAGCTAAATAAAAATGTTTCAAAGGCTTGTAAAATCCATATTGATAACACTGAAGATTTTAGAAGCTTCAGAAATTTATTTGGAAGTGAATTGTTCAGTTTTGAAATTTATATCGTTTGAATCAATATTAAAATAGCCGTCCGAGGCACAGTCTCGGAATTCGACGAAACCAGTTCCATTGGGTCCGTAATATTGAATTATTACCGGATTTCAAATTTCGTAATTTTTGGAGTTGTTATGTGAACACACGACGAATAAACGCGTCGAGATCAAATTGAATTCAATTTAAAAATTTAAATTATAATTAATTAACAAACACGTTGTCTTCCCTTAAAACACGGTCCTTGGTCTCAGCCTAAATTCACGCTGAACATCACGAACGAAAATCGTGTAAGCACGTCTTCCCCTTCTTCCTTAAATCACCTCGTTCTTTCCCCTTCTCTCATTCATAACCGAAAAGAAAAATCAGAAAATCGATTCAAACGAAATAAAAATCATGGCCGAAGTTTTTTTTTCTTTCTTTCTCGCGTCTCCCTTTCTTCCTTCAATTCTCGTTCGAAACCGAAACCCTCACTGAATAAAATAAAAAAAAAAAAAATTGGGCGCAACGGCATGGAGATCGAAGGGGGGTGCGCGAAATTAATGGCGCGCGCTCGAGTACGATGCGGCGGCGGCACGAGGATGAGGCGCAGGCGCTCGCGTTCGAGGCGATGTGTCGCGCGAGGTGGTGAGGGGGTGCGACGCGACCGATGGCGGCAGTTCGATCGTGGACGGTGGGCTGTGGCGTCGCGAGTTGATTCGGTGATGTCGCATTGAGGAAGGGGATGTGGCGATTTTAGGGGTGTCGTGCAAATCGAGCGCGGCAATTCCTGGAGGCGCGTACGAGGTGATGGAGTCGTGGGGATTCGTTCGCGTGTTCAGGTGCTCCAGGCAGTGAGGTACATGATTTTATTTTTAGTTTTGATTTAAATTAATAAACCTTTATATATGTAGAAAAAAAAAATATATAGATAAACATAAATTAGTTAAAAGAATTGATTTAAAATAAAATCATGGGATAATTTAATTACCAAAGGTTAATATATTAAATTTAGTTTTGAAATTTAAATTTTTAGTAAAAAAAAAATTGAATTTATAATTGATTAAGTTATTTAAAAGAGAGTTTGGTCAATTAAATTAAATTTTTAGTTAATTTAATCTAAATTCATTTTGAGTTACTAAAAATAATTTATAAAAGAAGAAAAATTGGTTTAAAACTAATTTACAGCTAAGATTAAGAAATAAAATGTAATTACTTGGTTTTATATTCGAGTATTAATAAATTGAAGAATTATTTGTTAAAAATATAATTTTGGTAAGTAGAGGGAAATTTAATTTATTAAGTAAAATGATTTATTAAAGGAAATTTTGTTCAATTAGAAATTCCTAGTTAAAATTATTTTAAAAGTAAAATAATTAGTTGAAATAAATTTATTAAGGAAGAAGATTAGTTTAAATAAATTTATTTAGTAAGAAACTGATTTAAATAAAACTATTGATTAATTAAACAATCAAGAACGAAAATTAGTTTAAAATAAATTTATTTAAGAAGAAGTTAGTTTAAAACGAAACTATCAATTAATTTAAACTATTAAAGGAGAAAACTGATGAATTAAAATTTGTCAAATGAAAATTTAATTTATTCGATTTATTTCGAATATTAATAAATTGTGTAAATATTTATACTAGGTATAAATCAAGAAAATCGAGTCGAGAGGGAAATTGGATTGCTAATAAAAGCAAAGGTGAGAACTTCTCACTCAAAAGGAATTTCTATTGTTTATTTAAATTTTAAATAGATAGATTTAAAATTTGCTTGACTGTGTTGATTGAATGATTGAACGATGATTGTTATATATATATTGGATGTGAATAGACCCTATACGCCGTTAGTAAGCGGAGGTTATTTATTACACACATATACCGCGATATTCCACCTCGAAGTGGAATTGGTATTATATTATATATATAGCAATATATATATATTGGCATATGTATATATTGCAGTTGATTGATTTCCCGCATTTTCTTTTAGCGGATGAGACCCTATTGCGCCGTTAGTAAGCGGATATATATATATTTATAAAATCCCATATACCGCGATATTCCGTCTTGAAACGGAATGGTATTGTGCTAATGTCTGTGGATGCAGGAAAACAGGTTGGAGGGATCCAACTAGATTCCTCACAAATATTTATTGTTTTTAAATATTGTGATATTGGATTGTTTATCATGGATGATATATGATGTTTGAAAGTCGTGATGGACTATTTGCTGTGTTGCGTCATCGGATCCAATTTTGAAAGTATACGTTTATAAAATATTTTTGGAATTGATTTATTACAAATAAATAAACGTTATAATTTTTATGTTATAAAAATTATGATTTTTGAGGAATGTAGTTAAAAGTGATTTTTGAGAATATGAGATTAATGATTTGATAAGATAATTTAAACTGGGATTTTTGAATCTATTATAAAAAGTTTAAGAATAGGATTTATGAAATTTGATTATTTTATAAATCAAAGTGATGAAATTATGAAAGACTTTGAAGATGTTTCAAAAGAATAATATAAATTGTTTTATATTAAAAGATTTATAAATCGATATTTATAAATTAAAAACATTAGAATTTGTAAAACGAACTTTTCTAAGTGTTAAAATAAATTGAAAATAAATTTCATAAATAGAAATGGAATTATAGAATTATAACAGTGAAGTTATAAATAGAATTTATAAGCAGTAGGTTTATAAAATTTATAAAGTTATTAAAGGAATGATTTTGGATAAATGAATGAATCTTATAAGTTATAAGATTATAAATTTATGAAGTTTAAAGGAATGATTTTGTAAATAAATAAATTATAAGTATTTGACTTATAATATGAATTTTTAGTATATCATTGTGATATGAATTGAGACAGGTTAATAAAGAAAATTTATAAAAGGAAGTTGATGTAAAATAAATAGAATAGAATTTATAAACGTTGTTTTATAAATTCAAAACGACTTATTTTGATAAGTAAATTGTTCTAATTTATTAATGGAGTTATATTCATGTTTTAAACAGTGAATAATTCCTTAAAATAAAAGGAATAGAAGGAATGAAATTTATTAATAATATATTCACGTTTTTGTATAGTGAATATTATGTTAAAGAATTATTTGGAATATGATGTTTTAAATAGAATTAAAACGATCTAAAGATGTTTAAAATATATTGAGATTTGAAATCATAGATTTCAACATTTATTGTTGAAATAGATGTTTTCGAGAAATAAAAGGAAATAATAGATTATAACACTGTGGTTATAATAGATAATTTCCGAAAGGAAATGTTTTGTATAGTATTGGGATTTATATATCTATTTTTAATTTCGAATCCCTATACTAGTGATTGTGGGTTGTCGTAACGATGTTTTACGCAACATTCGTTTTGGCCCAAATAAATATGGTTAAGTGAATGGTCTCCTTAAAGAATGAAATATATGCTTAATTTCGATTAGGTATATTAAATATTTTCTAAGTATAGAAAATAAAAAGATCTGTGAATCACTTATTTTTAATAAGTATAGAAATGTTTTCCAATGGTAAGTGAATATTTGGAATTTATCTTTTTGAAGATAAATTGAAAATGAATATTAAAAATTAAATGGAAATTGAATATTCATAAATATTTTGGGAATGTAAATTCCTTATGGAATTTATAAATGAAAAGGAGATTTGTTTGAAAATAAATGTTGATTTATTTTTGAAGTGTGAAAACTATCTATCTTATAAAGATATTTTTGTGAAATAAATAATTTGGAAAATTATTTGGAATCTGTTGATGCTGGCATATCTATTGATAGTTCAATGACCGACTATCAATATTTACCTTTAAATAGGTATTTGTTGTGAATTGTTTGAAATTGAATGCCACACTTATTTTTTTTTAAAATAAGCGCTCACTATTCGGGTTAACCGGGAAAGGACCATGGGGTCGTATAACCCATTCCGAATATGTGATACGTCGTTATGAATTGCATTCGAAGACCGGTGTTGAAGACCGGATATTTTCGGAAAACGAGAGGGTTTCTTGTTGATTGTCTCTGCACTGGCTGATCCCCGGTATAGAGATCTCCATAAGTGATGGGAAATCCGAACGTGATTAGAGATTATTCGGATTGCAAGGACTTCTTTGTAAGTGCCTTCGGTTCTGTTCGAGCCCGGAACAGACTTGTATGGATTGTATGTCTGACATTACAAGTTGAGATATAAAGCCGATTTCTTTCAAATATATTTCTGTGGTGGCGGAGAATTTATTCTTTTAGCTTAACACCCTTCTCTGAGACGTACGAGCTCAGAGGTTATATAGTTGAAGTTATCAGCGATATATTCCCAGTTTGGTAATGTGACATGCTGAGTGATGCTGAAATGATCATTGTGGTGATTATTTGTGATAGGATCATTTATTTGATCGTCTATCTTAGTGATCATTGTGTTGATCATTTGTTGACCCAAAGCACGGCTTTTTGTACAAAGTGTGTTTTTGTGGACGTGACTTCGTCGAGCCTCACATCCCGGAAATGGTCAAAACAGGAAAGATGCAGCAAGGTTATTAGGGGTTGCTGTAGCTCCCCTTAGGGTATGTGCATTTCCTTCTGGAAAGGGGTGGTATCATGGTATGGAGCCCAGATACTTACTCATGTTGAAAACACTCTATTTATTATGGTGTGATGTTGGATATCGAGCGCTCGGTTGAAAAGGTCCTAAAGGACCGGGGAATGGCGTGCTCGTGTCAGTAGTTACCCAGTTAAGGGGTAACCCGGCCTTGTGTTGGCAGAGTTCCGGTTTGGTTCTCGGGGGTGTCTTTCCAGAGGCATTCTCAGTGGCAATGGGAAGTTCCTTGGCCTGACCATTTGTTGGAAATCCAAAGAAACAATACGAAACTTGTACGGTTTTAGTTGTAGAACCTGCCATTTAATATGGTAGCTATTAGTAGGCATAATATAATGGTACCTATGCTGGCTAAGATTTATATCTTTACTTTCGAAAGAATTTGTTTCTACACTATGCACTAATAATAATATCAAATGTTACTTTTAATGCGTATCAAGCATCTTTGACTAACATAAGAAGAAATCTCCTCCAAGTCTGCGTTTGCATTGTGTGTGTGGTGGGAGGTCTTATGGTAGTTACATTTTCAAAAGCATTGCGAATTGATTTCAAAAATATTCCTCTTTTTTATTTTAAAGAAAATAAACTGTTTTAAGTTCTCGCACCAGTCACATGACTGACTTGGAGTTTATTGTTTTCCTTCCTAAACTCTGGGTGCCCACCAATTTCCACACGGGCAGTCAAGAGTTAAGGTTTATCAGGATATTCTGGATATTCTGGAGTTGCTGGAGGCAAGCTGGATGGCATGGCGTATTACTAGTTTATATAGTATTTCTTTTCCGCTGCACTTGATTGTTGTATGTTGTTGTACACTCTGATGATTTGATGTAATGTAATATAATGTGATGTAATAACTGATATAGTTCTTTATTTAAAGATTATTCATTTATTATTATATGTTCTTCCGCTGCGAATTGTGAGATTCTGATATTGTTCTGTAGTTGTTCTGTTCTGTTGTTTCCTTTCTTCCCGTTCTATTTTAAAATTTTCTATCTTCTTTCCCCTCTATCTTCTTCTCTTCTTTTCTTCCCTTTTCTTTTCTTAAATTCTTTCTAAAACCCTAATGGTTCGGTTTTTCGGCAACGAAAAATCGCAAACGTTACAATACTCTTTCATGATAACTTTTCACGAATGATTACAACTCTTTATACTCTATATAAACATATTAGAATCATTTGTTTAAATCACCGAATTGATAAAAAGCTTTCTATTTATATACTACACTGATTATAACATTTTGAGCATTCAAATTTCTACATAATCATTCATTTACTTCCATATTCTTCACATACACACATATATATCAAAAGGAGAAGATTATAGTAAAATTGTACAATCAAGAGACAAATTCATATTATTGAGAACACACTGTGTCATATACTTTCTTTATAAGTTGAAGTCCTGTTCTGTCGTTCAGGCAAGTGAAGTCCTCTTCGGCCGTTGAGGCGAAATCCTGTTCTACTGCTCAGGTCCCTTGTTCGGCTGTTCAAGGGTTGTTGTAAACCTGTTCCTCCGAGTTAAGTGAGGATTGTTGTTAGTGAAATTCCAGAAGGAGTCTGGGACTGGACGTAGAACGGGAAGTTCGAACTAGTATAAAGATTCCTGGTGTGCTTGTTTTATTTTTACTTACTTTACATTGCTATAGTTTATTTTCGCACTTGTTTAATATAATTCCATATCGCATGATCCGATCAGTAACTTTCACATATGACAATGCCCCATTGGATGATAAGAGAAATATAGTCATATCCGACTTAATAAATAGACTATCTGTCCGTAAAACAGATAATATGTGAACTATCTTCCCACAATATAATAGTAAGGTCCGTTATGCTAACAAAAGAACTATCTGTCCAAAAATAGCAACGTCCATTATGCAAAAGTGGACTACTGTCCATAAAACTGGGTGGACTTCCTGCAAACCGGTCTAACAGTCCGAAATCTAGGCTGACTGCCTGCAAAATGGACTAATTATCTGAATCATTTTCTTAGGGTTAACTACCCTTTAAATTTTCCTTTAAAACATTTTCATAATGATTTAGTCCTTCAAACCATATATATACAAGGAAAATATATCTTTAGCTTTATTCTAAGTCATTTTGCCATGGTATATATGCTTTACTCAAAATAATTTTGATGAATTTTAATAAGGACTAATTATCCTCTCAAAATAAGTTAGAGCCCTTTTTAACTTAAAACATTTAGGCTATTTTTCCTATTCAATACATTCGGAACCTATGTTTAAAACCTTTAAATGCCATTTCGAAACCCTTGAAGGTAACCCCTTCAAAGCCATTGATAGAAACTCTTTCGAAAGCTTTAAAAACCTTAGACATCTTTCTTTTAAAACCTTTAAACATTGCCTTTCAAAACCATTTGACAACCTTTCATTTCAAAACCATTAGAAACCATCAGAAAACAACACCTATCAACTTCTTCGAAACCTCTGAGGAGCCACCCCTTTGAGACCTCTTTTAAAACCGTTCGAAAGCATTAAACAGAAATCTTTTGAAAGCATATGGGTTAAATTTAAAACATGTGGAAACCTTTCGAAACCATTCAATGTTAACTCCTTCGAAATCCTTCGAAAACACCTTGGTCGAAACCATTGGATGATGCCTTCACGTAGAGCAAAAGGACATAAACTTATTAAAGCCGAAAGCATCTGCTTCGAAACCATTTAAAACTATCTCTTTCGAAACCAATTTGGGTTTTACTTCAATATAACAAAAGGGTCTTGAAAACCTTTTAAGTTGAAAACCACTCTTTGGAAATAATTTCCTAAGTAAAGTGTGATGGCATCGAAACCACCCTTTGAAAACATTGAAGAATTTCTAAAACAAAACAACCCCTTCGAAACCTACTGGATCGATAGGTAAAAAGGCGGCAACTAGGTGTTTTGACTTAGCCGAGAGCATTCATTTAAAACAAATATGCAACCCAATCGAAACCATTTCCTTTTAAACCATTTGACCTAGTCGAAACCCAACCATGTCGAAAGCATCTTGGTGGAAAGCAAGCAAACACATTTCTCTTTCAAACAAAAGCAATGCTTCAAACTCCATGGTTTTGACCCTATACCTTTTGCCCACATCTAGTTCATTATGTAATGGTTGCTTGATACCATATGCATTTTTTTCGACTGTCGGAGGCGATGTATGGTGGCGGAATCCGATGCTAAAGGAGACGAAACAGTGAAAAAGCTATATATTTGTAATTTTAAACTATATCTTTTTTACCAAACCTGCCTTATTTGGCCAAATCTGATTAGTTGCCATATTACCTTTTGAAAAGTGTTGCCATTTTCCAGAATTAGAAAATTCAAATTATTTACAAAAAGCCCCTTCTCCACTTAAAATATATAAAACATTTAAGTCCCATACATTAAATAATTTTATATACCTATCAAATCTCTTTGGAAAAATCATGAAAAATTCCAAAAAATCTCTTTTAATTGTTTTGTAACATATAAAAATTTCAGACCCAAACCACTTATTATTTATCCGTAAATAATTTATAACCCAAATTATCATTTTCTTTACCAGAAAATTCATATAAAATCCACATTAATTCTAAAAATTATGAAAACTGAAATCCATCTCCACAATATTACTTCTGATCTTCATAAAAATTTGTAAGGTATAAAGATGTCATTTAATACAGTTTTTACCTCAAAACGTATCATAAATTCATTAGGAAAAACCATAATTCATCAACAAGCGTATACATTCATTCCAGCATTCAAAAACATGGCAAATCATTGCAACATATTCAAAATTCATCTCCAAACCGAAAGCGCATTCAAAAATGAGACGTAAACATTATTCACCTTAGCTTTAGAGATTAAGGAGCTTGAGATTTCGATGAACTTGATTTGAATTAGCTTTTCCTTTAGCTTTTCTTAATTCTTCTTCCCCTTTCCTTGCTAATAGTGGTTGGCCTTATTTTATAAAATTTTGAAATGAAATGAACGTGTAAATTATACATGGCTATGTGTAATAGATATAGGAATTGCCGCTTTTCTATTTTACCCCTCCTTTATTTCAGTTTAACTCTTATTTTTAATTCTTTATTAAATGGCTCGGCTACCCCTTAATTAAAATCAAATCTTAATCCCCAAATCAACACATTATTCTATTTAATTTAGCCAATTAAATATTCTAAATAATGTTACCAAAATTCTGGGGTGTTACAGACTCCCCTCCTTAAGGAATTTCGTCCTCAAAATTACGATAAGGTACACAATAAATCAAATAATGAGCTAAAACATACCATAAAACAAGCCAAGATATGTATCTCTAATCCTGCTCCCAACCTCCCAAGTACGGTCCCTGTCATCGTCACTCTACCGTACTTTGACTAATCTGACTGTCTTGGTTCTAAGCCTCTTCTTGTCTCTCACAACAATGTAATTGGCTTTCTCACTATAGTCAAGTCCGATTCTACCACTAAATCATCGAGCATTGTCGGTGCAATAGTGTCTGGGTCTCTAACACACTTTCTTAGATGAGAAACATGAATAAACTGTGGACATCTGCCAAACTGCTTTATAACTAACCCTATATGCGAGTTTCCTGATCCTCTCAACAATAGGAAAAGGTCCAACGAACCTCAGGGCCAACTTCCCCGATTTTCTAGACCTAATCACACCCTTCATCGGTGTCACTTTGACGAAAACCTAGTCTTCAACTGAGAACTCTTGATCTTTTCGCCTCTTGTCTGTATAACTTTTACATCTAGATTGAGCCTCCTTCATTCTAGCCCGAATGACCTCAATCTTTTCTGCAGCTTCTCTGACTAAATCTGGACCAAGAACCAACCTATCTCCGGTCTCTAGCCAATTTACGGAAGACTTGCATTACCTTACATAGAAAGCTTCAAACAGTGTCATCCCTATACTAGTCTAATAACTGTTGTTATATGAAAAATCGACTAAATGCATATGATCTTACCATGATCCCTTGAAGTCTGGAACACAAGCTCTTAACAAATCCTCTAAGATTTTGTTAACTCTTTCCGTTTGCTCATCTATTTGCGGATGGTAAGCGGTACTCATCTAGAGCTTGTTTCCCAAAACTTCCCGCAGGCTCTTTAAGAACTCGCTAGTGAACAAACGATCTCTATCACCATCTATGCTATTGAAAATTCCATGTAGTCTGACCACATTCCTCATAAACAACCTTGCTAAAATAGGTGTCGTTCTGGTTGACCTAACTGGAAAGAAATGGGTACTCTTGGCCAATTTGTCCACTATGACCCATATATTATCATTTCCTTTGTTCGACCTAGGAAACCCGTCAATAAAGTTCATGGATAAAGAATCCCACTTCCATACTGGAATATCCAGTGGCTAAAGCAAACCACTTTTCTACTGGTGTTCGGCCTTTGTCTGCTGGCAAATCATGCACTGCTTCACACACAACCCAATATCCCGCTTCATACCTTCCTAGAAGAAACTTCTCTTCATATCCTGATATATCCACCTCCTGGATGAATAGATAACTTCGAACGATGGCATTCCTCTAAAACTTCTATCCTTATGTTTCCTACACTCGAAACACATAATCTCCCACTTTCTCAACCTCCCATTTCGGTCAAGACTTAAATCTTTTAAGCCATCGCACTTAGTTCCTTCTCTTTGCTTCCTGATCCGTTTAACTCATATCGGATCCTCCATCTGTTTAGAAGCAATCTTTTCGATGAAGACTAGTTGAACTTCCAAACAAGAAAATACAACTATATCTTCAGAAGACCCAGCCTCGGATGTCAACTACACTCTATAATCTGCTAATGCTTCCAAATCCTTCCATTTAGCAATCATTGCCAAAATTGTATTCTGATGTTTCATGCTAAGTGCATCTATAACCTTATTTCCTTTCCTTGGTGTATACTCAATCCAAAAATCATAAGGGGATATAAAATCACCTTTGTTGTCCCATGTTTAACTTTTTCCAAGAGAACGAATACTTTGGTGACTTATGATCTTATATAACTTAAACCTTTCTCCCAAAAGGTAATGTCTCCACACCTTCAAAGCAAAAATAACTGCAGCCAATCCTAAGTCGTGTGTCAAGCATCTGACTCCATGCGGTCTAAGCCGTCTAGAAGCATACCTAATCATTTTACCTCTCTGCATCAGCACCGCTACTAGTCTCGTTCCACACGCATTGGTGTAACCACCAAATCTCGATTCCCTTTCAGAGCAACAACACAGGTGCATGAGTCAATAAGTGTTTCAAACTCTGGAATGCTTCCTCACACTTATCAGTCCACACAAACTTCACATCCTTTCTTGTTAGCTTGGTTATTGGTGAAGCTATCTGCGAAAAATGCTTAATGAATCTCCGATAACAACCAGCCAACCCAAGGAAACTCTTTATCTCGGTTACTGTCTTAGGTTTCTTCCAACTATTTACTATCTCAATCTTAGTCAGATCTACTAACAACCCTTCCTTTAAGATTACATGACCAAGAAACTTGACTTCTTTCTTCTAGAAATGACATTTCGAAAACTTTGCTTTCAACTGATGCTGCCTCAGCGTCTCAAGCACCACTCTAAGATGAACTTCATGCTCTTTTTCATCCTTAAAGTATATCAAGATATCATCTATGAAAAACAATATGAACCTATCTAGGCGCTCTCGGAAAACCAGGTTCATCAAATCCACAAAGAAAGCTGGTGTATTAGTCAGTCCGAACGGCATGACTAACCATTCGTATGACCCATACCTGGTCCTAAATGCCATCAAAGGTATACTATCCTCTGCTATCTTGAGCTGATGGAAACCAATCGCTAAATCCAACTGTGAAAATACCTTGGCTCCACTCAACTGGTCAAACAAATCATCAATCCTCGACAGTGGATATCGATTTTTTATCGTCCTCTCGTTCAACTTACGATTATTGATACAAAGCCTTAACGATCTGTCGGGTTCTTAGCAAACACTACAGCTGCTCCCCAAGGAGAACTACTCGGCTTGATAAAACACTTGCCTTCTAAATACACCAACCGCACCTTCAACTCCCTCATCTCTGAAGGGGTTATCCTGCTTGGAGGGCTACTTACTTGTTCTGCTCCCGAAACTAAATATATCCAAAACTTAATGGCTCATTTCGACGGCAACTCAATTACAGGCTCAAACACATCTATGAATTACCTAATCAAGAAATCTCGATTCAACTCATCTTCCGATTCTATAGCACCCTTCAAGGCATATATCTCACTACAAGAACCTTCTACGGCATAAACAATCATGTCATGACAATCTGGGTGTCTAAGAAATATTTTTCTATCTTGGAAAAATATCATAGCTTCATAGTCACTTAACCAATCCATCCCAAGAATAATCCCAAACCCCACAAAATCAAACACATGCAGACTGTAAACAAAAGTATGACCTAACAAGTCAAACTCTAACTGATCACATCTCAATCCTAGAGTTGCATACCCTCCTATTGGATTCGTAACCCATAAGGAAGTAACTGAATATGTTGATTCTAGGTTAAGCTTATCTATCAAACATGTAGATATAAAAGAATACGATTCACCAGTATTAGATAGAATGCTAACAGACATACCATGAATCTGACGCATGCCTCCTGAAATCGCTTTTCCCTTCTCTTGAGCTATTGGCTTCGAAGAAGCAGGCTCCAATGCATAAACTATTCCCTTTCCATCCTCAGCGGGCTCCTTGCACTGGCTCTTATAGTTGCCAATTTGATCATTGTTGTAGCACATGTGTAACGACCCCACTTCCTACGCCCAAAAAGTAGTATCGTTAATAAGAAAGAAAGAGGTGAGAAAATAGAAAAGATAGAGAAGAAAGAAAAACAACATCAGAATCTCACAACGGAACGAATAAAATATATTAATCACATAAGTATTTACAAAATATATATAACATCAATCAAAGTGATACATATAGTACATCACATACTAGACAGGTATAAACACCTGTCTAGTTAATACAACTCAATTCACAATACAACACAGAGATACCACACAGCGGAACTATATATATATCTATAGCGCAGAAGCCTCCTGTTCCATTGCTCCTGTAGAATTCGTCAAAGCTAAACCTGAATCCCTTGACTACCCGTAAAAATTTGGGTACCCGAGAGTTTATGAAAAACAAAAATAAACTTCGGGTCAGACATGGGTCTGGTATGAGTAACAGGTTAAAGTTGCTTAACTTTGAAAATCTTTTGAAAACAAAAGGTATCACGTAAGACTTCCCACACATAAACATGGAAAAGTTTTTACCTTACGCTAACCAAAACATTTGATAGAAAATCCAGTGATATTATAATAGTGTCTAAGGTTTTCAAGTAAAATACAGAAATAGCTGAAATGCTTACATCTCACATTTCAACATAGTTGGGCACAATCAAAACGTACGGCGCTTATTGGAAATTGGATCCCATACAATGGCAGGCCTACTGGGGTACCGCCCGTCATAATACGTGGTCTAGATCACAGTACCGAGGAGCCACCCTAACTCCCCTGCAACACAAGGCCGGAACCATTCCTTACTGAACAGTCCCGAACAAGATAACCCCGCAGTTGGCTGCAGACCAACCGCCCACATAGCCGAATAAAGGGACATCTAGACAGGGGTATACCTCGTCCTTCTTGGGCATGACCCATCTAACCTTGCTGCACATCCCCTGTTTTAGCCATTCCCGGTTGATGAGGCTTGAGGTTACGATTACCTTTATAGAACATATTTCTTAGAATGCTCATTGTCCGCCTGACGATGTGTTGAAAGCATTCAGTCCATACAAGTTCGTTCCGGGTTCGAACGAAACCGAAGGCATTATCTCGTTACACTCATTTTGGAATCACCCTCAGAGTTAACGACGATAACCCTTGCATTCAGAATCTTCATCTTCACTTCAGATTCACGACCTATCGTAGTTTGGAAACGATGTGGTTTTCGGATATTCCTAATGTGGAAAACCGATCCCGGTATCATCGAAATCCAAAACGTGTCTTTTAAGGCCAAGTTGTCTATTTAGTCTTAACAGTGAATTCAATATCATCAATATGCACAGATAGACAATTCACATCTCATAATAGATAATCACATCATCATCATAAACAGATAATTAAAATCATCATCCAAACAGATAATTCAATATTATCATACTTAAAACATACATCCATATCACATAGACATTATCCAACTCATTTCTGAGATCACAATCAAACAATGAAATATCAATATCATCCATCAGTAATGATTTATGAATCACAAGCTATAATTAATTTAAAATGAATTAAATTAACTACTTCCATCTTTAATTAATTTAAAATAAATTAAATTAATTACTCATTCCATAAATCCTGCTCTCACAATCATTAATTAGATTAATTAATCATTTTCTAATTACAAAAAGTAATTTAGTTTTAAATTAATTCTCAAATGAATTATTCTAAATCATTCATACTAGATTAACATTTAATTCCCTCCTTAATTTATGATTCCTTAATTTACAATTCTTAATTACATCATCAATTATATTAATTAATGATCTTCTATTTATATTCAATTACTTATTTAAAATAATTAAGTGATTAATAACAAATTACTTAAACACAATTATTAATCACCTCTTGATTAATAACAAACCAGTAATTATCTACTCTTAATTACATATTAATCAAATTAATCATTCCATGATTAATTAATTTCATAAATCAATCCTTTGATTTATTACAAAAGAAATTACTCACATTACTTTACTTACAAATCATCTTGTATTAACTTCATCAAGTAATGATCATCCAATTACTATTCTGAGTAATTATGCTCCATTTATTACACTAAGTAATTACACATACCAAATCATCAAATGATTTCTTAAATTAATTAATATTAATTAACATAATTTAAATCTTATTATCAATTACCTATATATATTCAAATTAATCATCTTTGATTTAAATATCTTTTACTGCATTCCAGAAATTTTCCTTTAATTTATTTATAGAAATTAATCTTGAATAAATCCATAAATTAATTACATTTATCGATTTATTGCCATTTAATTATCTTGTTGATTTATTATTCTCAAATAAATCAATTTCTTGATTACATTTCATTTGTTAATTATATTAAGAATACAAATCTTCAAATTACAAAAATTAATCCTCCTAATTAATAACAAACAGTAATTAATTATTCATAATTAATTACTTCTCACCAACACTCTAAATTAATCCTTTGCTTAATTTCAAGTAATTATATTCCAATTACTCCTATTAACAACATCACCCAATTAATTGCATCCCGTAATTATCCTTCAATTACTTCTCTAAGTAATTCAATTCCAAAATATCAGTTAATTAAATTAATTAACTCAAATCAATTTACACAATTAATAAGTAATTAATTTCTTAATTACTTGTCAATAAATAATTTCATTTGAACTATTGAATTAATTAATCTAATTAATTTATTACAAAATCAATCATATTAATTAATTATAACATAATCTGGTTAATGAACTTCATTAATAATTATTTAATTATTTCCTTCTAACATAATCAACTTATATTAATTATTAATTATAAGTTAATTAACCATTATTAATTTAAAAATCTAATCTATAGTTCTAAATCACACATTAGTTAATTAATTTATTAATTAACTTTAATTACTACATTTACACTATAATTACTAGTTTAATTAATCAACTTAAGAGTTAATGCATATAAAATTCCAAAACTTCATGAATTAAAGTAAAATTCCAATATGTTTTAAAACATTTATTTAAATTACTTTCTAAATGAAACCAATTTATTCTTAATAAAGTTTTATAACTAATTTATTATATTTTTCAAAACTCTTTGTAATCTCACATATTCAATTTCAACTAAAACTTATTCGAATAAATTTAAATTATAAAACTTTATTTTAGTTCTAAATCTAGCTTTTCATAACTAAGTCCTGATTTCTTTGGAGTTAACTTGTCTATATACTTTCTTAACCATTCTATAATTCATTTTTGAATTCAAATCCTTTTTGAATAAACTTAAACATTAAGCATCTTTAAATTATTAAAATAATTTAAGTTTTGAAAACTTTATTATACCCAACTTTATTTTCAAAACTGACTTGAATTCACAGTTAAACTTTGATTTAGATCTAGGTTTTAACTTTGAATTTAAGCTTTAAAACAAAGTTTTAAAACAGATGAAAACTGTTAAAAACAGTTCCAGGTTTTACAAACCTGTACACTAAAAACACGAGCACCCCCCCCTCGCGTTTGCTTCGAGTAACACGCGAGACTTACCCGAGAAAATTCACAAGCTGCTTCGAGTTTATTTCCAGGCGCGCGCGAATGAAAAAGAAAGACAGAACCTGGAAACAACACAACCTCTCCACCCTCAAACCTGTCAGCGCCGCTCTTCCCCAACCCTGACCACGTGGCGACAAGAAACTCCGGCCATGAACGCGTCAAAGACTGAGCTACCCCCTCACAAAGTTCCACGGCACTCGATCCCCTAATGGTGTCAAACTGAACCGAACATTACGACCACTACAACCAGGTTAATGCGTAGGAATTTGCACAGAAATTGGGTTCCAGATTAAAATATTTAAGTTGTTTTTATCTTAAATAAAGTTTAAACTTATTTTATGATGTTACAAACATCACTTATTCAAACCTTAATTTCATTCGTTAATCAGCAGAGGGGTGAATGTTTTTTAAAAAAATCAAGTTTTTGTTTTTTTGTTTTCCAGAGTATCAGAGAGTAAGCATATATTTTTTTTTTTCGGTTTCACTTATACCCTGTTGATTTTGCAATCATGCACAAGTATATTCACCAATATAAGTATCTATTTCACCAAAGTAAAGTCTCGCATTTTAATCCTCTACTAGATTTAAATTTAAGTCATTAAACATAAAGTTACTTTGAATCCAAACACAGGTGAAAACATACATGTTTACAGAAATATGCAATGCAAACATACATGTTTACAGAAATTCTTAACACTGATTTATCACTGTATATGTGTATACAAGAAATCATCATCACAAAGCTTTACAAACAACAGAAAACTATTTATTTAGTTTTGATTTTTAAGAAGTTACTCACTGCAAATAGAAAACACATCAAGTTTAAAAGGAAGCATTCTGATTTTTGCAGGCTTGAGATATGCAGAATTATAACTCACAAATATCCAGACAAAAAGAATGAATATATAAGCATTCAAATCTAGGCATGCATCAGAATTTAAACCTAAGTAAATCTGAAAAAGTGTTACTCACATTGAAAATGGAAGAACAGAGGCTACAAATTTGGAACAGGCCTTAAATTTGGAACCTGAAGCAACTGAAAATCTCCTCTGTTTGATCCACTGTTTGCTAAGTTGTTGTTGAATGTTTGTTTGGGTTTTAATGAAGTTTATTTTAGTTTTAGCTCAGTTCGAACTAAACAAGGTGAAGCTGATTTATAGAAAAAGAAAGAGACAGAATATATGCAGACAAGTTTATTATTATGTCCCATACACTATGGCAATACTTGTACAACACAGCATGAAAATCTTGTATTGTACAGATTTGAAACCAGAGATATTTATTTAAATTGTAGGCTGATATGTATACTTAAGTGTACTAAAAGATTTTTGCATTAATTACTTTTTGTTTGTTAGCTTAAGATATTTAATACTATCTTCCTAAGCAAGCTTCATATATATACATGCAGTTTTTTTTTATTACTGTCATGTGTTCATTCAAATTGGCCTGCACACATATATATCTTAATATCTTCATTTTGTTTTATTTCATACAATTCGGCCTGTACACTTTATTGTCACTGAATTTTGTTTGTATGACATGTATGTTCTTATTACAGTCATTTATTGCTAGATATTATTATGTTTCAACAACCAAGATAAAACTTGTACAATAAAACATAGCAATCTAGTTTAACCTGCACACATTATTGTTACTATCTTTATTTTGTTTGAGTAAAGATATTTATCTAGATGTTTAAACATATACATATGTATAGTCCAGTTTTATGTTAGCTTGCAACTTGAAATTTCTTTTGTTTCTAATTTTATTGACTTTTGTTTAGTTGTGTTATTGACTTGTTATTATATTTCTGAAATGTATGTGACTTGTTTTTGTTTTATTTTATTTGCTGTTTGAAATTAATTGAACTTTATAATTATTATGTTACTCAACCCAATTTATCTTATAAGTCTTGTATTTTTATTTATTTATATTATAAAACATATGATCAACTTGAAATGATAAATAAAATAAATCATCTTTCTATTATAAACTACATATTTATTAGTGTATGTTAATGTATTGATTTACAAAATTATATATAACTCATATATATTTTTAAATTCATATTTTAAATCAAACTATACTAAAAAGAAAAGTAAACAAATCTTTTTGTTAATAAATTAAATTTAAACTTAAATTAAAATAAGTTTTTAAACTATTTAAACATTTACTTATGTATTGAAAATCCTGTATTTATTTATTTAGCCTTTGAAAAGTTTATATTAAATAAAACATAATTTCTAATTCACTAAAATATATATTAGTATTTAAAACAAAATTTATTAGTTAAATTTTAAAACAAATTCATCTATTTACAATGTATACAAATATATACATATATAAATAGAAACAAACAATTAATTTTAACAGATATCATTTACCTATTAAATATTTATTAAAAGAAAAGCATCAATTCAGATTTAATTAATAAAATATATCAAATCAATTTAATATTTAATGCAGATTATTAAATTGATATTGCTAGAAAATTCCGGGTCGTCACATTCCTCCCCCCTTAAAAGAATTTCGTCCCCGAAATTTAAAAGCAAAGGTGATTTAATAATATATTTAAGATTTTAATCTAATTTTAAACCATAAGCATATATCAATCACATGCTAACAATCAACACAACCAATTTACTCAATCAACAAAGCTAACTATCCAGATAAAATTCTGGATAGAGCTCCCTGGAGTTTCCCAGTATAATACCGGAATACTCGATCTACAGAATCCAATCAGTCTATACTCCTAATCTACAGAACTCCTTCGAATCAGAGAAAATTCGTACAAAATGAAATCTCCGACTCCCAAATCCAAATCCCTTAGTCTCTTATCCACCAAATACATCTGACAGACCAGAACTGCCTTCAACCTACTAATCAGCTCAACCCTATGCTGATAACTCCTAAAATAATCCGAATCCAAAAACAATCCAGTAGAATAATTTTCTCAAAACCAACCAAAACCAAGAACTCAACCTTTTCTATCCTCAGTAGAAAACATCCTCTCTTTCCCAGAAAAGAAAAACAGATGCACTCCCAACTGCTTCCGCTGCACAACTCTGATCTAGGGTAGATGAAAATACTGATGATACACATAAGCATAAACTGGACAACACATAATATAAATATGATTCAGCAGATCCAAAATAAAACTCAGAAATTCCTTCAAAACCTGAGCTGCTTCACCAATTTCTCTCTCTAGAAACCATTCTATTACTAAGCCGAACCATCGACACTTTTTCTGAAATCCAGTCGATATCAAACTCAACTCCTCAGATGCTAAGGCAACCCACCGACCTCTTCAAAGATATTTCAGGAAAATTCTGCCATCCCAGAGAATACTTAACTATCGCAAGTCACTTTTGCGATCAATCCAAGCTAATATCCAAAGAAAACTGTTCTCTCCTTATCAATCTGAACGGCTTAAACTTATCTAGCCAATCCATTGAAGAAATGGATTTACAAATTGCTTCTGGACTTCTCCTCTAAAGAACTGCTGACAGATGACCTCCTCGCATGCCAGCAGAACAATCTGAGCTGCAACACTGCTACTGATGCCAAAAATTCCTAATCCAAAATTCCTCGGAAAACTCGGACCTCAACGCCAAACACAACATTCAACTGAACTCAAACTCAAAACTATGCAGACATACTTCCTTATCCAAAGATCCTTGAGAACTTCTTCGGAAACAATCCATCGCTACTGCATCTCAACACACAACTATTACTTCTTGAGTTACCAAGATAATATTCTAGCTTCTGCTCAACTCACACAATCCAAATTCTACTCATCTAATCTTGTACAACAAAATGGACTCCAAATCTTAACAGTTTCCTCAAGAGATTAGGTGAAATCCTTACACCACAAATTTACTCGAGACGGTATTAGGTCAACAGTCTCGTCAAATATACTTCCAACCACAGGTAGTCGTGTTACACACACCACTACTCAATTTACCCTTGTACTTATGTTGGAAAACCCGAACAGGTAATCCAACAAATAGATAGAAAATAAATATATATATATATATATATATATATATCAAAATTACATATACGCTCTCTCAGGAAAGAAATCACTTAAGAGCCTAGGTATTCACTCAACCTAGCGCTCTGATACCACTACTGTGACGACCTAGGCTTTTCAACCATCAGCAACGGCTCACGACCGGTAGGCTTTTCAACCATCCCAGCCCCGCTGTGGCTCACAGTGATACCTCGAATTTGCTTTTACGGCCACCCTCTCGAGTCGCAACCAACCCCGCAAGACCTTATACTATCCCCGGGGGCATGTAGGGGTAAGAGTCTCCCGTTCGCCACCTAACGCAAAGCGAGAACCCCCTATCACGCTGTAATGTAGCAAATCCGATCTCGGTCTCATCGAAATCCAAAACGTGTCTTTTAAGGCCAAGTTGTCTATTTAATCTTAACAGTGAATTCAATATCATCAATATGCACAGATAGACAATTCACATCTCATAATAGATAATCACATCATCATCATAAACAGATAATTAAAATCATCATCCAAACAGATAATTCAATATTATCATACTTAAAACATACATCCATATCACATAGACATTATCCAACTCATTTCTGAGATCACAATCAAACAATGAAATATCAATATCATCCATCAGTAATGATTTATGAATCACAAGCTATAATTAATTTAAAATGAATTAAATTAACTACTTCCATCTTTAATTAATTTAAAATAAATTAAATTAATTACTCATTCCATAAATCCTGCTCTCACAATCATTAATTAGATTAATTAATCATTTTCTAATTACAAAAAGTAATTTAGTTTTAAATTAATTCTCAAATGAATTATTCTAAATCATTCATACTAGATTAACGTTTAATTCCCTCCTTAATTTATGATTCCTTAATTTACAATTCTTAATTACATCATTAATTATATTAATTAATGATCTTCTATTTATATTCAATTACTTATTTAAAATAATTAAGTGATTAATAACAAATTACTTAAACACAATTATTAATCACCTTTTGATTAATAACAAACCAGTAATTATCTACTCTTAATTACGTATTAATCAAATTAATCATTCCATGATTAATTAATTTCATAAATCAATCCTTTGATTTATTACAAAAGAAATTACTCACATTACTTTACTTACAAATCATCTTGTATTAACTTCATCAAGTAATGATCATCCAATTACTATTCTGAGTAATTATGCTCCATTTATTACACTAAGTAATTACACATACCAAATCATCAAATGATTTCTTAAATTAATTAATATTAATTAACATAATTTAAATCTTATTATCAATTACCTATATATATTCAAATTAATCATCTTTGATTTAAATATCTTTTACTGCATTCCAGAAATTTTCCTTTAATTTATTTACAGAAATTAATCTTGAATAAATCCATAAATTAATTACATTTATCGATTTATTGCCATTTAATTATCTTGTTGATTTATTATTCTCAAATAAATCAATTTCTTAATTACATTTCATTTGTTAATTATATTAAGAATACAAATCTTCAAATTACAAAAATTAATCCTCTTGATTAATAACAAACAACAATTAATTATTCATAATTAATTACTTCTCACTAACACTCTAAATTAATCCTTTGATTAATTTCAAGTAATTATATTCCAATTACTCCTATTAAAAACATCACCCAATTATTACATCCCGTAATTATCCTTCAATTACTTCTCTAAGTAATTCAATTCCAAAATATCAGTTAATTAAATTAATTAACTCAAATCAATTTACACAATTAATAAGTAATTAATTTCTTAATTACTTGTCAATAAATAATTTCATTTGAACTATTGAATTAATTAATCTAATTAATTTATTACAAAATCAATCATATTAATTAATTATAACATAATCTGGTTAATGAACTTCATTAATAATTATTTAATTATTTCCTTCTAACATAATCAACTTATATTAATTATTAATTATAAGTTAATTAACCATTATTAATTTAAAAATCTAATCTATAGTTCTAAATCACACATTAGTTAATTAATTTATTAATTAACTTTAATTACTACATTTACACTATAGTTACTAGTTTAATTAATCAACTTAAGAGTTAATGCATACAAAATTCCAAAACTTCATGAATTAAAGTAAAATTCCAATATGTTTTAAAACATTTATTTAAATTACTTTCTAAATGAAACCAATTTATTCCTAATAAAGTTTTATAACTTATTTATTATATTTTTCAAAACTCTTTGTAATCTCACATATTCAATTTCAACTAAAACTTATTCGAATAAATTTAAATTATAAAACTTTATTTTAGTTCTAAATCTAGCTTTTCATAACTAAATCCTGATTTCTTTGGAGTTAACTTGTCTATATACTTTCTTAACCATTCTATAATTCATTTTTGAATTCAACTCCTTTTTGAATAAACTTAAACATTAAGCATCTTTAAATTATTAAAATAATTTAAGTTTTGAAAACTTTATTATACCCAACTTTATTTTCAAAACTGACTTGAATTCACAGTTAAACTTTGATTTAGATCTAGGTTTTAACTTTGATTTTAAGCTTTAAAACAAAGTTTTAAAACAGATGAAAACTGTTAAAAACAGTTCCAGGTTTTACAAACCTGTACACTAACAACCCGAGCACCCCCCCCCCCCCCCCCCCCCCGCGCGTTTGCTTCGAGTAACACGCGAGACTTACCCGAGAAATTCACAAGCTGCTTCGAGTTTATTTCCAGGCGCGCGCGAATGAAAAAGAAAGACAGAACCTGGAAACAACACAACCTCTCCACCCTCAAACCTGTCAGCGTCGCTCTTCCCCAACCCTGACCACGTGGCGACAAGAAACTCCGGCCATGAACGCGTCAAAGACTGAGCTACCCCCTCACAAAGTTCCACGGCACTCGATCCCCTAATGGTGTCAAACTGAACCGAACATTACGACCACTACAACCAGGTTAATGCGTAGGAATTTGCACAGAAATTGGGTTCCAGATTAAAATATTTAAGTTGTTTTTATCTTAAATAAAGTTTAAACTTATTTTATGATGTTACAAACATCACTTATTCAAACCTTAATTTCATTCGTTAATCAGCAGAGGGGTGAATGTTTTTTAAAAAAATCAAGTTTTTTTTTTCCAGAGTATCAGAGAGTAAGCATATACATTTTTTTTCAGTTTCACTTGTACCCTGTTGATTTGCAATCATGCACAAGTATATTCACCAATATAAGTATCTATTTCGCCAAAGTAAAGTCTCGTATTTTAATCCTCAACTAGATTTAAATTTAAGTCATTAAACATAAAGTTACTTTGAATCCATACACAGGTGAAAACATATATGTTTACAGAAATATGCAATGCAAACATACATGTTTACAGAAATTCTTAACACTGATTTATCACTGTATATGTGTATACAAGAAATCATCATCACAAAGCTTTACAAACAACAGAAAACTATTTATTTAGTTTTGATTTTTAAGAAGTTACTCACTGCAAATAGAAAACACATCAAGTTTAAAAGGAAGCATTCTGATTTTTGCAGGCTTGAGATATGCAGAATTATAACTCACAAATATCCAGACAAAAAGAATGAATATATAAGCATTCAAATCTAGGCATGCATCAGAATTTAAACCTAAGTAAATCTGAAAAAGTGTTACTCACATTGAAAATGGAAGAACAGAGGCTACAAATTTGGAACAGGCCTTAAATTTGGAACCTGAAGCAACTGAAAATCTCCTCTGTTTGATCCACTGTTTGCTAAGTTGTTGTTGAATGTTTGTTTGGGTTTTAATGAAGTTTATTTTAGTTTTAGCTCAGTTCGAACTAAACAAGGTGAAGCTGATTTATAGAAAAAGAAAGAGACAGAATATATGCAGACAAGTTTATTATTATGTCCCATACACTATGGCAATACTTGTACAACACAGCATGAAAATCTTGTATTGTACAGATTTGAAACCAGAGATATTTATTTAAATTGTAGGCTGATATGTATACTTAAGTGTACTAAAAGATTTTTGCATTAATTACTTTTTGTTTGTTAGCTTAAGATATTTAATACTATCTTCCTAAGCAAGCTTCATATATATACATGCAGTTTTTTTTATTACTGTCATGTGTTCATTCAAATTGGCCTGCACACATATATATCTTAATATCTTCATTTTGTTTTATTTCATACAATTCGGCCTGTACACTTTATTGTCACTGAATTTTGTTTGTATGACATGTATGTTCTTATTACAGTCATTTATTGCTAGATATTATTATGTTTCAACAACCAAGATAAAACTTGTACAATAAAACATAGCAATCTAGTTTAACCTGCACACATTATTGTTACTATCTTTATTTTGTTTGAGTAAAGATATTTATCTAGATGTTTAAACATATACATATGTATAGTCCAGTTTTATGTTAGCTTGCAACTTGAAATTTCTTTTGTTTCTAATTTTATTGACTTTTGTTTAGTTGTGTTATTGACTTGTTATTATATTTCTGAAATGTATGTGACTTGTTTTTGTTTTATTTTATTTGCTGTTTGAAATTAATTGAACTTTATAATTATTATGTTACTCAACCCAATTTATCTTATAAGTCTTGTATTTTTATTTATTTATATTATAAAACATATGATCAACTTGAAATGATAAATAAAATAAATCATCTTTCTATTATAAACTACATATTTATTAGTGTATGTTAATGTATTGATTTACAAAATTATATATAACTCATATATATTTTTAAATTCATATTTTAAATCAAACTATACTAAAAAGAAAAGTAAACAAATCTTTTTGTTAATAAATTAAATTTAAACTTAAATTAAAATAAGTTTTTAAACTATTTAAACATTTACTTATGTATTGAAAATCCTGTATTTATTTATTTAGCCTTTGAAAAGTTTATATTAAATAAAACATAATTTCTAATTCACTAAAATATATATTAGTATTTAAAACAAAATTTATTAGTTAAATTTTAAAACAAATTCATCTATTTACAATGTATACAAATATATACATATATAAATAGAAACAAACAATTAATTTTAACAGATATCATTTACCTATTAAATATTTATTAAAAGAAAAGCATCAATTCAGATTTAATTAATAAAAATATATCAAATCAATTTAATATTTAATGCAGATTATTAAATTGATATTGCTAGAAAATTCCGGGTCGTCACAACATGACATTCTACCTCCCAGCCACTTCCTTTGTCTTCCAGCACGACACTCATTAGCAAAGTGCTCCTTCTTGTCGCACTTAAAACAAACAATCTCAGACTTCCCAATATTAGCGGCTCCACCCTTCTAAGCACCTTTATTAGGAAAGAACTTCCTCTTCTGACCCTGCCCAACTGGGACTTCTTTAGCCTTACTCTTCTCTAGAGAATCAAGAACTCCTCATGCCTTAAGGCTATCTCCACTACAAAATCAGAAGGATCTCTAATATAAGGTAATATAGCCCTGGCTAACTCGGGCTTCAAACCCCTAATGAACTACTCTTTCCTCTTCATGTATGTATCCACTGAAGCATACCCCATATCGGGCCAACTCCTCGAATGTCCTAGCACACTCCAGAATAGACATCTCCCTGATCTTATTCAACGAACTTCCCGATCAAAGATGACTATGCCATTACAGACAAAAACGTTTCCTGGGACCTTCCCTTGAAATCTTCCCAGGTCATAGCCTCCTCATCCACCGCCACAGTCACACTATTCTGCCAGAACAAAGCAGCTCCCTGAAGCTGTCTAGATGCCAACCTGCTCTTCTGCTCATCATTGAGCCTCAAATCTGTAAAAATCCTTTCGTAGAGCAACAACCAATTCTCTATCTCAATGGCATCCTCTGTTCCAACAAACGACTTCCCTTCAAGCTTAAGGTAGTCCTCACTTAACTTAGCGCAGTCGTTGACAGCTGGAGTTCCCAGAACATCCCCTTCCCTTACTCCAGCAGTAACACCTAGCTGCACCATATTCTTGAAGAATTGATACATAGCTTCCATTCCAACTTGCAACACTCTAGCACCCAAATTCTCTGATTATGCTGACCTTAATCTCTTCTCACATTAGGCCTGTCATTCCTATCGGTGCCTTCCCCTCCTGGGTTAACTCTTCCTCTTTTACTTCCATATTTGTATTCAAACCTCATGAGATACATAAAATAACCTAACAAAGATATAAGACTAGAGATAGAGCGTACGCTTATATACAAGAATTAGAAGTACATCATTAAAGCATTATCCCATACCCGAACCTTACTATACTTCTTTAGGATTATGTTTTAAAAAGTATTTCTAGTTAAAGTTTTCCATAAACCATGCTCTGATACTAAGTAGTAACATCCCGTATCTAGAGGCCAAAAGCTGAGCTCTACAGATGCTACAGCCGTCTATAGTATTAACTTCTGATGACAAAATACGGCTATGTTAATGGTATCCATAATATTAGAAGCACATGAATATGAACAAAATCATAGATTTACAAAACAACATTTAGCCGATTACATTTCAAAACAATATCATATGCAAGTTACATAATCTCTTAACTGTTTTCCAAGTACAGATCAAATATAATTTACAATAATACACCAAGAGCGAGATAAGATGATGCCTCCTTGGATGAGTAGAGAAATATAGTCAAATCCGACTTAATATACACAGCAGAAAAATAAACAGAACAATCTATATTCCTAATTAGCTACCCGTCAGCCACCGCTCATCTTCGGAAGCTTTATTCGCCAAAATATCAAAACCTTAACCCTTAGCCTACTCAAATCAATTTTGAGCACCCAAAATTTTTAAGGGAAAACAAAAACTACGAGTCACATAAAGCGTGAAGTAAATGATTTTGATGTTTACTGATATTAAGTGAGACCACGCCGCTTAGTGGAACGGGTTTCCCCTCTCTAATATTCTTTTCAAAACATATATATTTTGCAATTCCTTTCCAGCAACCAAACCGGTTAATCAGACTGATTAAAACAAAATAGCAATATCCTTTATTTTGATAAATGGATCATCTGTCTGTAAAATAGGTAATATGTGAACTATCTGCCCACAACATAATAGCAAGGTCAATTATGCTAACAAAAGGGCTATCTTTCCAAAAAACAATAGCAAGGTCCATTATGCTAAAATGGACTATTGTCCATAAAACAAGGCCGACTGCCCGCAAATAGGACTAGCTGCCCGAAATCTAGGCTGTCTGCCTGCAAAATGGACTAACTGTTCGAATCATTTTCTTATGGTTAACTACCCTTTAAATTTTCCTTGAAAAACTTTTCAAAATGATTTAGTCCATCAAATCATGTATGTACAAGGTAAATATATCTTTAGCTTTACTATAAGCTATTTTGCCATGGCATATATACTTTACTGAAAATAACGTTGATGAATTTTAATGAGGATCAATTATCCTCTCAAAATAAGTTAAAATCCTTTTTAGCTTAAAACACATGCTATTTTGCCTATTCAATTCATTTGAAACCTATGTTTAAAACCTTTAAAAACTGTTTCGAAACACATGCTATTTTGCCTTTAAGTAAAGCAAAAGGACAAAAGCTCATTAAAGTCGAAAGCATCTACTTCGAAACCATTTAAAACTATCTCTTTCGAAACCAATTTGGGTTTTACTTCAATTTAAAAAAAGGGTTTGAAAAACCTTTTAAGTCGAAAGCCACTCTTTCAAAAGCATTTCCATAATAAAAAGTGATGGATTCGAAACCACCCATTTGAAAACACTATAGAAATAGGCAGATTTTCTAAAACAAATAGCCCCTTCAAAACTTACTGGGTCGAAAGGTAAAAAGGCGGCACCTAGTGTTTCGACTTAGAGGAAAGATTCATTTAAAACAAAGATGAAACCTAATCGAATCCGTTTACTTTTAAACCATTTGACCTGTTAGCGCCAAAATTGGTCACTAACACCCAAATCCTAATGAAAGCACCAAGTACTAGTCACAGTTCATAGGCAGAGTTTATGTGGAGAGTACAAATATGAAGAACAATGAAAATTAAAATGAAAACAATAAAGAAAAACAGAATTTATAGTGGTTCAGCTAACTCCAGCCTACGTCCACTCTAGAAATTTCTTTTTTATTGCTGTAATAATCGATTACAATTACAATCCAAAGTTTAACTATTGCTGAGTGCCTTAGCCTTAGAGAAGAGAAAGTCAGAGAGTAGAAAGAAGATCCGTTTTCTGAACCTCCACATGCTGTATTTATATGAAAATCTTGAGCTGTTGGGCTTTCTATACGGTATAGGCCCATCAAGACCTTCCACTGAACCACATACCTCCAAGGCCGAATGGCCTTCCACCGAGCCACATTTGTCCCATGCCGAACGACCTTCCACCGAGCCACATTCTTCCCATGCCGAATGGCCTCGACCTCGCCAATGTCGAGTGGCATAGCCTCACCTCGATGCTGGGCGGCTTAGCTCACCTCCATGCCGAGCGGCACAACCTCAACTCCATGCCGAGCAGCACAACCTCAACTCCATGCCATGCGGCACAACCTCAACTCCATGTCGTGCGACATAACCTCACCTCGATGCCGAGCGGCATAACCTCACCTCGATGCCGAGCGGCAAAACCTCAGCCGAGCGGCGTAACTTCACCTTCATGCCGAGCGGCATAACCTCACCTCCATGCCGAGCGGCATAACCTCACCTCCATGCCGAGCGGCATAACCTCAACTCCATGCCGAGCGGCATAACCTCACCTCCATGCCGAGTGGCATAACCTCATCTCGATGAATCCTAACCCTCTTAACCGAATCCATCTATTTTGACCTCGATAATCGTGAAGTCGACTTTGTTAAATCCGCCTGTCTGTGGCCTTGCCGAAAGGCAGGTTAACATTTTCCCTCTAAAACATGCCTTGCTATTGGAAGGTGTGTTTTGAATAGCCTCATGTACGATATCTGAAGTATATATGTTAGTTACATCCATACTTTCTGATTCATAATCCAACCTATTTTATCCAAATGCCATTATCGTACCCTTATCCGAGTCTACAACAACGCTGAGCCGACATCCGATTCTGAATCTAGTAGCTAAATTCATATCCATCTGAACTCGAAGACAGAGTTCTAATCCACCCATATCCAACAACCAATAACCACGTCCATGGCCTCTCCGGGTCGATGTCCAAATCCTGGACCGTTCCAAGTCCATGCCCGAATCCTTAGCTGTTCATAGCCAGTATCCAAATCCATAACCTCTCCGGATTCTTGCCAAGCGCAATCCACACTTGACGACCTATTTTAAGTAATTTCGTGGTGCTCGTAGTTCAAGGTCCCTGAACGCCAAATAATGCCATGGCTTAAGTCCTAAGCCGAATCCTGGTCGCTCCGAACCCTTACCGAGCATAGTCCATACTCGACGACCTGTAATAATATCCGATAATATGGGGCCTAAGTCCTGGGCCGAATTATGGTCTCTCCGGACCCTTTTCGAGCATAGTCCATGCTCGACCCGGAATAATAACCGTTAATATATGGCTTAAGTACTAGGCCGAATCCTAGTCTCTCCGGATCCTTGTCGAGCATAGTCCATACTCGACGACCTTCCAGCCAAAATCTAAAGGAAAATCTAATCAAAATCCAATCCGAAATCCAAATCCAACCAGAAAACTGAAATCTATATCAAAAATCCGAACCAAAAAATGAGTAAAACAGGGAGTTCAAACCAAACTCCAAAACCAAACTAGAAAAAGCAAATGACCAAGTCAAAGGGAAAAAAATAGATTTCACAAACCGAGGCGTCTCGGTAAACCATCATCTCAGAGCATGCCTGAGGGTTATCTCTAACCCCGTACATGAGTAAGTGATTTGGCCGATTGCCTAGAGTTTGTTACTTATTTCAAACCATCAAGATTAGTTGATGACCAACCGATCATCATTTCTGGGCCTCATTCCCTCGTCGTTCAAGGTAGACGATGGTTGCTCCTATTCCACCACCGCATTCCGAGTTCCAACATATTGTCGCAACTGACCATTCCTAACATAGTCCTCGATTATGTCCTTCAAATGCTGGCAATTGTTAGTATCATGCTCGTCCTGGTCATGAAAAAGACAGTGCCTTCCTGACGCCCTTTCACGTCTGAGGGCTCCCTCCTTCCCGGCCTTCGATATGGAAGGCGATCTCGAGTATCCAAGAATATCTGTTCCAATGTTACGTTCCGTCCTGTTGTAACATCCCGCCTTTTTGCATGATTTAAACAGACACACGTGCCAATTCAAACCATACGTAAGGGCAGATTGTTATGGGATAAATAAGCAAACAGAGAAAGAAACAGAATCTCACAGCGGAAGGATAAAATATAATAATCAAATATACAGTTCATAAATCTGTTTACAAAAATCTTTGATTTATTTATACAATACATATTAGAGTACACATACCATATAACAATGCAGTGGAACAATATGAGTGTAGTGAAACCATAATATCTATAGTAATAATAATAAAATCTTCGCCTTCTTCCTCCGGAAATAAAATCTTCAATCCTGAAACGCTCGGACTGACCCGAGCGAATTTGGAAAGACAAAAACACTCGAGTCAGAACTAAAAGATCTTATGTGAGTTAAATTAACAGAAATAAATATGAGTACAGTAACTCAAGAGATGCTCGGGATTTACATCTCCTAAGGATCCGTTAAACTATTTACTATGTAGTATATTGCGCTATTATAATAGTGTCTAATTGTAAAATAAACTTACTTTTAAATAGCGTTAAGGCTTTACATTTTCCACCTTAACACATTTATATATTCTCATAGTCTATACAGTGCCGTAATCTCCCCCGTAATGGGCGTCGTCAGAGGGCACTCCATAGGTATGGTACAAAACAAAATCGTATAAGGCGCGCTAGGGTAGGTGACACGACACAACTAAGCAATGCCAGGGTAGATATACCAATTGCTATCCAGGCTGATGGAAACGCGTAGCCGCAGCTCCCGCCCACCTCGAAACAACTCCCCAAAAATAAAAGTAAAAGTGGCCACTGAATCAATCCAAAGTCAAAGTATAATATCGAAGAGGAGTGTCCCATCAGAGGAATGACCTCATTCGCCCGAGAATCGCTCCTGTTTTAGCCACCTTATGCCAACTCATGGGAGTCGGGTCCACGTATTTACCTTGCAGGAAACGCCTCCACCAACCTACTTCATTCTGGAATCTCCACCGCGTACACGGTTGTTAAAGTGGTTTTCGGAGTTGGCAGAGAGTATGACAACTTCCGATCCCGGTTTCTTCAACAACCAATCGTTATTATAACACCGCGGTCTTTTCAAAATAGTTTATACTTTAAAACCAGAATAAAATATCCATTTTTAAACCCATATAAATACGATATCATTTATATTTTTAAAACCCCAAATCAATACGATATCATTTATTTTCCAATATATATTCCTTCCAAAATCGTAAGGTTTCCAAAGTAAAATATTTAGAAATCAAACTCTTGAACATAATATTTCCAAATTATACTACCTTGAAAAACATAGCTTTGAAACAAATTTCCATTTCTTAAATGGTTAAATATTAAACTACTTTTATAAAACAAAATAGCTTCTTTAGATTTCACAAATCAAATTCAAATATCGATTTAAACTTCCAAATAACATTTCAATTCTTATGTTCCAAAGCTTTAATTATTTCACCATTTCAAAAAAAACAAACTCATTTAAAAATCCCATATATATTAAATTCAATTACTTATTATTTAGACTTGAAATCTTTACTTAATGAATTCAATATAATTTAAGAAAACCTTTAACTTCACATAACTGGAAAAATCTTTCAATTTATTTTATATTCATTTAAATAAACCTGATATTCATTCATTTAAATCCTTCTACACAAAAATCAAGTTATAAAATCACATCCTTTAAAAATTCTAACTTTTTATTAAATTTCCAATTTAACTTAATATTCATCTTCAAGTCTTATTCTCTTTTAAGTCATTTAAAACTCCAGAAATTAAATTTTAAATAAATTCTTAATCATATTGATCTCGAAAATCAACTAAATTTTATACTTCAAATCAAATTCATACAAAGCTTTAAAAAACCGAAAATTTCTATATATATATATATAAATAACCAAATCAATATCCCATAAACCATATATATAGCTTTACAACACCATGAAAATCATTTCAAAAATAATTTTATATATATATACCGCGGTGCCTGTATAAAATTTTCTACCCTATGGTCAAGTGATACGGATGTTTATCATTTCAATCCGCAATTTAAAAATAAAAATGCGGTTGTATATCATTTCAAACCGCAATCCCGAATGAATGAAATGCATAGCAACTTGCAATTAATAAAATTAATCATCCATTCATCCATCAAATCATACATCCATTTATCACAGCCATCATCTAATTTCAAACAATCACCAATACATAACAGGTGATAAATAATGGTATCAATTATCAGTTTATACTCAAAATAAATTTAATAACTGTTAATTGGCAGTTTATATGCAAAAATAAACGTAAATTTAACTGGCAGTTGATATGAAATAAAAATTTAACATAACTATGACTGGCAGTTAATATGCAATTAAATAAATTCTAACTGTCAAATTTATGCAATAAATAAAATTAATTAACAGTTATATTAAATGAATGCGATTTATCAGAGATAATGAATAAAACATGCCAAACAGTCATAAATAAATTTCTACTCATATCTAAAATTAATTTAACAAACACAAGAAATTTTAGAAATTTTAAGTTGGTTAAAACACTCACCTTTTGAATTTAAATCGAATTTAAATTCAATTTAAACTCAAAAATTCGACGGTCTCCGAATTGGTCCAAACCTGCTTCAACAGATCTGGAATTTAATTACGATCCTAACAAAAAAATCTCGCGTGAATCGGACTAAGTATGAGAAAGTTGTTCGAAAATTTCGATTGAAACAAAAATTAAATAAAACAAAATAAACAAATATACCCCATCACCATGCCACGTCACAAGCCACGTCCTTCTTCTCAAATTCGAGCACGCTACAGCACCAATAAAAAAAAGCGGACAGTACCAACAGATTACGCTCTTCAAGAATTATGACATATAATTTTTCTGGAATTTTTAGATGAGTTTGAAATACTTTTTTTTTGACTGTAATTGGATCTGGAAATTTTGCAGCCATTGGAAGAGAAGAAGTTGAAGAAAAGAACACACAGAGAGAAATGAAGATAGATGGAGGCTAGGGTTTACATAGCCTATAAATAGACAAAGTGAAATAGAATAGGTGGGCACGAATCATAAACGCGCGAAACGGTTGTTGGCCCACCAGAATATTTTATATTAATTGGATACGTTACGGATTAGTAAATAAATTAATTTCTTCCTCAGACATTTACATTGAATTTTAAACGTATTTACAAATGTAAATTTAGATGCTTCATTTATAAGTTTCAATATAAATTCACAATTTCATTAAATTCCAAATTCATAGATAAGTTTCCATTTTCAACTAAATTTCTAAATTACCGTAATAATTATCTTAGATTTTTATTCATTCTCAATAGATTTAACTATTGTAAATTGACTAAGTTTTCATACTATAAAAATCCACATTTCTATGTATATATACATTTGAATTCCCTACTAAAATATTTTATTTATATTTCGCAATTACTTCCAAACCATTTTTTTTGGCATCACACTGTTACTTAAATAAATAGCCTATACCAACACTAATTATCATTAATTTGAAAACGGGTTACCAAATTTTGGATTTTATTAATAATTATTATTTATTACTTCATTGTTTATTCAAATTTAGACAATTTAAGATGTTTCTTAAATGCTGAGTACATTATTAACTTCAGCGTAAAACTTCAATTTTATTTTATCTACAAATTATAAATTAACTTTGCAGAAATCCTTTAGTTGACCTTTCATTTAATTATCCTATCTATTGGTATCCCATAGATGGGAATTCCTAAAACATCTCCGAATTCCAACTTTAATTTCAACCACATAAAATGTTCTATTCAGTTTCCAATAAATTCAATAAATTCAAATTATCATGTTCTAAATCCAAATGAATTCATATATCCTGCCTTCCATTCTTTTAATCTAACTAATTATCATTAATTTGAATAAAGTTTACGTTATTTCCACCTATAAGATACAAATAACAACGAATGTTGCATTTGATTTAGATTCTAAATAAGTTGATGGGTAATAATTAATAATTCTCACTATTGCCCGATTTATTCCCATTCATGCTTAAATTACCACCAAACAATCATTAAATTTACCTATCTTTTATTGATTCCATAAAATCTATTTGCCCTGAGTTAGTTACTGCATTTATCAAATTCCAATTTCGCAATCACCTTAAATACATAAATTGGTATTGCATTAACATTTAAATTTATTAGCTTATGTCAACACTATTAACATTAACTGCAATGTATTACCAATTTTAGTCACTACCCTAACTACTAACTCATATTAACCTACATTATTCCCAAGAATTTCATTGGTTTTTCTTATATTAAATTTATCAACCATATTAATTAAGGTTTTTTTTAAAACAATTAATAAAATTCCCTTTAATATATAAAATTTAGCAATCTATTAAGCATGGTATTATATTTCACGTAAATGTACATTTAATTACATTTATTACAATGTTATCCAAATAAATTGAATGATCTAAGTATATAACTCCTAATATCCACCCATTTTGCCTTAATCCCAAATAACATACAAATTAAACTACCCTTAATTTCAATTAACCCTATCATTACTTTTTATATTCCAAACAAATAAATTAATAATAGGTAAGTTGAATCAGATTTACAATCCAACTTTAATTATTTGCAAAATTTGTCAGTTTGGACCACTTGGTAAATTCAGAATCCTTTAACAACTTCCTACATTAATTTATTTTTGAATAATCCTAAAATTTTCAATATCAAAGTAAAAATCCAATTTATCAAAAATTAAAGCTTAAATTTCAAGGAATTTATTTATTTAGGTTTAGATCCCATTATTCACTAAAATTGGTTGGTATTTATTTCATTCGCCTCTTTAATTGTACGTAAATTTCTCATAAATACACCTAAAATTTCATTTAATTCCAACTGCTTCCTAATTTCCATTTCTACGTCTTAACACACTCTATATTAAACTTCTAGACATTGTATTACTTATCATATTAATGTAACCTTTATTTAGTGTATTAACATTTATTTCAATTCAAATTCTATCAACCAATTAAACATGTAACCTATTCCTATTGCTTATCAATCAAAATATTGCACCCATTGTCATCTTCTGAATGGAATTAGTCTTTATTTCAAAACTTATCTAAATTTACATTGAGACCATATTTAATCATCTTCGATAATATTAATCCTCAATTTATTAAATGGAATCAATATATCTTACATAACATGTTTTACGCATAAATTTTTAATTAATATTATTTCAACTTATTTCCCATATTCTCAATAATTACCTAACATAAATCTACGCTTATTTTATTTTACGTTCACACTTCCGTTACTCTCAAATCAAAAAGCAACGTTCATATAAATAAATGTTATGTTAGTTTCCTATTTATTGCGATATTTTTATTTATTTATTACTGCATAACTTTACTTATTTTCTTCCCATCACTTTAAAATTAATCGTTAAAGTAACGCTTATTAATACGCATCAAATTTTTACCAAATTAAAAGGTTTTGATTTTTTTAACAAATTAATTGACAGATTAATTAGGTAATGTATACGAATTGTTATTATACCCATAAATTTACACTTAACTAATTAAATGCCTTACCTATATTCTCTATCTTCCCATTATATTCAGGTACAATACTTACACCAATTTTCATTGAAAAATTTATTCATATTACAAACAAAGGCGTAAATTACCATTGTTAAATTAGCGTTCAATATATATTTATCACCTTTTATTATTTCTACTAAATTTTTATTACAAAATTCTATTAAATAAATTAAATCGTCGAAATTTACGGGTCGTTACACTCTCCCCCACTCAAAACTTTTCGTCCCCGAAAAGGAAAAAGAAGGGAAAAGAAGGATTTAGAATCTACATATCTTATTCAAAACATTACCTTATAAACAATTAAATTTACAATATCTGTTGCTTTTCTTAAAATATACAAATTTACAATATTATCTTTTATACTTAAATTTATTAGAGTTTGGAGAACATTTCAAAATATTTCTAAGTCCAAAATTTAAATATCTAAGTAGTTCCAATGACTAATCATCCAAATTAATACAACAACCATCAATTTCCTCGAACAGTATACATACAATTACAAAACAACCATACAATCACACAATCAAATAGTTGTTTGGGTTCAAACTTGAAATCTTACGGAATGAAAAATAACTATCAAGTGCATCATTTACTCAACAGTCTCAGATGGAACAAAATAGATTATTTATTCATCCAACAACTTCAAATTTCCTTACTCAACCAACCATAAATCAAACAATAACAATTCAAACCAGCAACCAAACTAACTTATTATAAATTTCATGCTTTAGTTGTTTGATTTCCCTTTTTGTTTATATAGTGATTTTTTCTCATTCACATTTACTTATCAAAGGTTTGCTCATTCATTTTTTACTTATTACTTACAATTATTCAATTCCATTAACTTGGGTCATGTTGGTTCCTTATATTTTGTTATAATTATTCATTCATTTATAATAGCATGTCCTTATTTATTTACTTTAATTCCTTAAGTTTTATAATCATCTATCTATCATGCTTACCTTTATTTATATTTACTTGGTAAAATTTCAATTATATCTTAAGTTATTGAATACAGCAAATTCATTGAATGCTTCATTACCTACTATTACTTGTACAAATTTCTACTACATTTCTTATTAAACATTTCAACTTTTTATATTTGGTAAGTTATATATGTTAAAGAAAATGCAAATGAACTTATACAAGTTTTATCTCATCCTTTAATTAAATTTAATGTTCAACAATATTACTCTTTATCTCATATGTTACAAATTTCAAATTTCCCTTTATAACTTTGCATTAAATCTCTTACCTAAATTAGAGGTTTCAATTTATTAATCACTTACCTTTTATTTCACTACAATAATTTAAATAATTAATTAATGGAAATTTTAGAATTAAATACCGGGTTCAATTTCAAATTATTTTGAAATATTAGATAAATATATTCTTCTAACTTATATACCTCTAATTTTATTTAAAACAATTAAAAATTTATATCTTTTTCGAAAATGAATCTGCAGTAGAACTACTACAGTGGCCTTTCCCCTTCGAAACTCGAAAATGAAAGTCTATGATGCGGCCTCCATCACCGAAATTATTTTCCAGCGATAGAGAGGAAAGTACAAAACTTATTTTCTCAAAAATCTTCTTTAAAATGATTTTTCCGAATTATGTTAAATATTTATATCAGAAAATACTTATAAACAAAATTATTAATATATTTCAAAATTATTCAAAAGAAAACCCCAGACTTAAGTTCTAAATTTCCAAATTTCATTTATCTTATTTTTCAATCTTATTTCTATTATTATTTACACTTTATTGCCTAACAATCAATCTATTGCAGCCAAATATAAATATCAATTGAAATTTTTATTTTGTATATAAAAATATAATAGGAATTTTTCTTTTCATTCACCTATATTAAAAACAAATATTATGTCGGTCTGTCCTATTAAGTGTTTAGAAATCCCTATTGATGTCATAGCGTCCCATGCACCAACCAGAATTTATAAATACGAAACGGAACAGATTAACACAACATAAAAACCTTTTTATAATACTAACAAATACGCTCTCTCATATATATACACTCAGCGACTCCCATAGGGTATTACTACCCGATTAGTAAAGAGTCAAACCCCACAAAGCTAAGGTTTATCGCTAAACCAAAGCTCTGATACCAGATGTAACATCCCGCCTTTTTGCACGATTTAAACAGACACACGTGCCAATTCAAATCATACGTAAGGGCGGAATGTTATGGGATAAATAAGAAAACAGAGAAAGAAACAGAATCTCACAGCGGAAGGATAAAATATAATAATCAAATATACAGTTCATAAATCTGTTTACAAAAACCTTTGATCTATTTATACAATACATATCAGAGTACACATACCATATAACAATGCAGTGGAACAATATGAGTGTAGTGAAACCATATTATCTATAGTAATAATAATAAAATCTTCGTCTTCTTCCTTCGGAAATAAAATCTTCAATCCTGAAATGCTCGGACTGACCCGAGCGAATTTGGAAAGACAAAAACACTCGAGTCAGAACTAAAAGATCTTATGTGAGTTAAATTAACAGAAATAAATATGAGTACAGTAACTCAAGAGATGCTCGGGATTTACATCTCCTAAGGATCCGTTAAACTATTTACTATGTAGTATATTGCGCTATTATAATAGTGTCTAATTGTAAAATAAACTTACTTTTAAATAGCGTTAAGGCTTTACATTTTCCACCTTAACACATTTATATATTCCCATAGTCTATACAGTACCGTAATATCCCCCGTAATGGGCATCGTCAGAGGGCACTCCATAGGTATGGTACAAAACAAAATCATATAAGGCGCGCTACGGTAGGTGACACGGCACAACTAGGCAATGCCAGGGTAGATATACCAATTGCTATCCAGGCTGATGGAAACGCGTAGCCGCAGCTCCCGCCCACCTTGAAACAACTCCCCAAAAATAAAAGTAAAAGTGGCCACTGAATCAATCCAAAGTCAAAGTATAATATCGAAGAGGAGTGTCCGGTCAGAGGAATGACCTCATTGGCCCGAGAATCGCTCCTGTTTTAGCCACCTTATGCCAACTCATGGGAGTCGGGTCCACGTATTTACCTTGCAGCAAATGCCTCCACCAACCTACTTCATTCTGGAATCTCCACCGCGTACACGGTTGTTAAAGTGGTTTTCGGAGTTGGCAGAGAGTATGACAACTTCTGATCCTGGTTTCTTCAACAACCAATCGTTATTATAACACCGCGGTCTTTTCAAAATAGTTTATACTTTAAAACCAGAATAAAATATCCATTTTAAACCCATATAAATACGATATCATTTATATTTTTAAAACCCCAAATCAATACGATATCATTTATTTTCCAATATATATTCCTTCCAAAATCATAAGGTTTCCAAAGTAAAATATTTAGAAATCAAACTCTTGAACATAATATTTCCAAATTATACTACCTTGAAAAACATAGCTTTGAAACAAATTTCCATTTCTTAAATGGTTAAATATTAAACTACTTTTATAAAACAAAATAGCTTCTTTAGATTTCACAAATCAAATTCAAATATTGATTTAAACTTCCAAATACCATTTCAATTCTTATGTTCCAAAGCTTTAATTATTTCACCATTTCAAAAAAACAAACTCAGTTAAAAATCCCATATATATTAAATTCAATTACTTATTATTTAGACTTGAAATCTTTACTTAATGAATTCAATATAATTTAAGAAAACCTTTAACTTCACATAACTGGAAAAATCTTTCAATTTATTTTATATTCATTTTAATAAACCTGATATTCATTCATTTAAATCCTTCTACACAAAAATCAAGTTATAAAATCATATCCTTTAAAAATTCTAACTTTTTATTAAATTTCCAATTTAACTTAATATTCATCTTCAAATCATATTCTCTTTTAAGTGATTTAAAACTCCAGAAATTAAATTTTAAATAAATTCTTAATCATATTTATCTCGAAAATCAACTAAATTTTATACTTCAAATCAAATTCATACAAAGCTTAAAAAAACCGAAAATTTCTATATATATATAAATAACCAAATCGATATCCCATAAACCATATATATAGCTTTACAACACAATGAAAATCATTTCAAAAATAATTATATATATATATATATATATATATATTCCGCGGTGCCTGTATAAAATTTTCTACCCTATGGTCAAGTGATACGGATGTTTATCATTTCAATCCGCAATTTAAAAATAAAAATGCGGTTGTATATCATTTCAAACCGCAATCCCGAATGAATGAAATGCATAGCAACTTGCAATTAATAAAATTAATCATCCATTCATCGATCAAATCATACATCCATTTATCACAGTCATCATCTAATTTCAAACAATCACCAATACATAACAGGTGATAAATAATGGTATCAATTATCAGTTTATACTCAAAATAAATTTAATAACTGTTAATTGGCAGTTTATATGCAAAAATAAACGTAAATTTAACTGGCAGTTAATATGAAATAAAAATTTAACATAACTATGACTGGCAGTTAATATACAATTAAATAAATTCTAACTGTCAAATTTACGCAATAAATAAAATTAATTAACAGTTATATGAAATGATTGCGATTTATCAGAGATAATGAATAAAACATGCCAAACAGTCATAAATAAATTTCTACTCATATCTAAAATTAATTTAACAAACACAAGAAATTATAGAAATTTTGAGTGGGTTAAAACACTCACCTTTTGAATTTAAATCGAATTTAAATTCAATTTAAACTCAAAAATTCGACGGCCTCCGAATTGGTCCAAACTAGCGTCAATAGATCTGCAATTTAATTACGATCCTAACAAAAAAAATCTCGCGTGAATCGGACTACGTATGAGAAAGTTATTCGAAAATTTTGATTGAAACAAAAATTAAATAAAACAAAATAAACAAATACACCCCATCACCATGCCACGTCACAGGCCACGTCCTTCTTCTCAAATTCGAGCACGCTACAGCACCAATAAAAAAACGGACAGTACCAACAGATTACGCTCTTCGAGAATTATGACATATAATTTTTCTGGAATTTTTAGAGGAGTTTGAAATATATTTTTTTTATTTTTTTTATTTTGGACTGTAATTGGATTTGAAAATTTTACAGCCATTGGAAGAGAAGAAGTTGAAGAAAAGAACACACAGAGAGAAATGAAGATAGATGGCGGTTAGGGTTTACACAGCCTATAAATAGACAAAGTGAAATAGGATAGGTGGGCACGAATCATAAACGCGCAAAACGGTTGTTGGCCCACCAGAATATTTTATATTAATTGGATACGTTACGGATTAGTAAATAAATTAATTTCTTCCTCAGACATTTACATTGAATTTTACACGTATTTACAAATGTAAATTTAGATGCTTCATTTATAAGTTTCAATATAAATTCACAATTTCATTAAATTCCAAATTCATTGATAAGTTTCCATTTTCAACTAAATTTCTAAATTGCCGTAATAATTATATTAGATTTTTATTCATTCTCAATAGATTTAACTCTTGTAAATTGACTAAGTTTTCATACTATAAAAATCCACATTTCTATGTATATGTACATTTGAATTCCCTACTAAAATATTTTATTTATATTTCGCAATTACTTCCAATCCATTTTTTTTGGCATCGCACTGTTACTTAAATAAATAGCCTATACCAACACTAATTATCATTAATTTGAAAAAGGGTTACCAAATTTTGGATTTTATTAATAATTATTATTTATTACTTCACTGTTTATTCAAATTTAGACAATTTAAGATGTTTCTTAAATGCCGAGTACATTATTAACTTCAGCGTAAAACTTCAATTTTATTTTATCTACAAATTATAAATTAACTTTGCAGAAATCCTATAGTTGACCTTTCATTTAATTATCCTATCTATTGGTATTCCATAGCTGGGAATTCCTAAAACATCTCTGAATTCCAACTTTAATATCAATCACATAAAATGTTCTATTCAGTTTCCAATAAATTCAATAAATTCAAATTATCATGTTCTAAATCCAAATGAATTCATATATCCTGCCTTCCAATCTTTTAATCTAACTAATTATCATTAATTTGAATAAAGTTTACGTTATTTCCACCCATAAGCTACAAATAACAACGAATGTTGCATTTGATTTAGATTCTAAATAAATTGATGGGTAATAATTAATAATTCTCACTATTGCCCGATTTATTCCCATTCATGCTTAAATTACCACCAAACAATCATTAAATTTACCTATCTTTTATTGATTCCATAAAATCTATTTGCCCTGAGTTAGTTACTGCATTTATCAAATTCCAATTTCGCAATCACCTTAAATACATAAATTGGTATTGCATTAACATTTAAATTTATTAGCTTATGTCAACACTATTAACATTAATTGCAATGTATTACCAATTTTAGTCACTACCCTAACTACTAACTCATATTAACCTACATTATTCCCAAGAATTTCATTGGTTTTTCTTATATTAAATTTATCAACCATATTAATTAAGGTTTTTTTAAAACAATTAATAGAATTCCCTTTAATATATACAACTTAGCAATCTATTAAGCATGGTATTATATTTCACGTATTTTACATTTAATTACATTTATTACAATGTTATCCAAATAAATTGAATGATCTAAGTATATAACTCCTAATATCCACCCATTTTGCCTTAATCCCAAATAACATACAAATTAAACTACCCTTAATTTCAATTAACCCTATCATTACTTTTTATATTCCAAACAAATAAATTAGTAATAGGTTAATTGAATCAGATTTACAATCCAACTTTAATTATTTGCAAATTTTGTCAGTTTGGACCACTTGGTAAATTCAGAATCCTTTAACAACTTCCTACATTAATTTATTTTTGAATAATCCCAAAATTTTCAATATTAAAGTACAAATCCAATTTATAAAAAATTAAAACTTAAATTTCAAGGAATTTATTTATTTAGGTTTAGATCCCGTTATTCACTAAAATTGGTTGGTATTTATTTCATTCGCCTCTTTAATTGTACGTAAATTTCTCATAAATACACCTAAAATTTCATTTAATTCCAACTGCTTCCTAATTTCCATTTCTACGTCTTAACACACTCTATATTAAACTTCTAGACATTGTATTACTTACCATATTAATGTAACCTTTATTTAGTGTATTAACATTTATTTCAATTCAAATTCTATCAACGAATTAAACATGTAACCTATTACTATTGCTTATAAATCAAAATATTGCACCCATTGTCATCTTCTGAATGGAATTAGTCTTTATTTCAAAACTTATCTAAATTTACATTGAGACCATATTTAATCCTCTTCGATAATATTAATCCTCAATTTATTAAATGGAACCAATATATCTTACATAACATGTTTTACGCATAAATTTTTAATTAATATTATTTCAACTTATTCCTCATATTCTCAGTAATTACCTAACATAAATCTACGCTTATTTTATTCTACGTTCACACTTCCGTTACTCTCAAATCAATAAGTAACGTTCATATAAATAAATGTTATGTTAGTTTCCTATTTATTGCAATATTTTTATTTATTTATTACTGCATAACTTTACTTATTTTCTTCCCATCACTTTAAAATTAATCGTTAAAGTAACGCTTATCAATACGCATCAAATTATTTACCAAATTAAAAGGTTTTGATTTTTTTAACAAATTAATTGACAGATTAATTAGGTAATGTATACGAATTGTTATTATACCCATAAATTTACACTTAACTAATTAAATGCCTTACCTATATTCTCTATCTTCCCATTATATTCAGGTACAATACTTACACCAATTTTTATTGAAAAATTTATTCATATTACAAACAAAGGCATAAATTGCCATTGTTAAATTAGCGTTCAATATATATTTATCACCTTTTATTATTTCTACTAAATTTTTATTACAAAATTCTATTAAATAAATTAAATCGTCGAAATTTATGGGTCGTTACACCTGTATAAGTGGAGAACTTTGGTTCTTCCCAGCGCTTCCTTTTCCCTTTATCCTTGTCCTTACCCAAGATTTCACCGAGTAGTCCTCCATTCTTAACCATGTTTACTTCCTTTGACCTCATATCCAAACATGCATCCTCTTTTCGGACAAATCTCTCAGCTTCATGGAAGAATTCCCCAAGATCCAAAGGTAGGTCCCGTATCAATTATACTTTGAAATTTAAATTATCTCTGACTCCTGATACCACAGCCATCAGAACCATTAATGGATCCGGTCGATCCACTGAAGCAACTACTGCATTAAACCGAGCTAAGAATGTCTTGAGCGATTCATCCACCCTCTGTTTAACTGATGTCAACGTCATCATGTTCTTTGGCCTTCTTATGTAAACTCGAAACTGACTTAAGAACCTATCCACTAGTTTCATCCATGTTCTAATGGATCCATCCTCCAGCTGTCTGAACCACATGGCTGCTATATCAGCCAAGTACAGGGGAAAACATCAGGCCATAACCTCCTCTGTTGCCCCAGCACTTCCATATTCCTAGTGTACCTCATCAAGTGGTCAGTTGGATCCGTCTTCCCGTTGTACACTTACAGAGTGGGCAGTTTGAAATCGAGCGAATTTCTTGCCATCCTAATGTTTCAGGTAAATGGACTTTTGTTAACTTCCTCTGAATCCCTGTTTGTCAGACCTCCGCAAATAGTCCGCCTGATAATGTTAGCCAATCCTGCGTTTCCAACCAAGGGTTGCCCCTATCCATGTTTCCAAACTGCCCTCCAAGTCCTTGAGGAAATTCTGGCTCATATTCCTCATCGCGTACTCCTGTATTCCTGTTGGCATCGGGCCACGTAGCGTCATCCAGTATCTCTCCATGAAGTGGTCCAGCATTACCTGGTGGTGTGCCCTTGAGTCTTGGTCCATCCAGATCGTTAGTTATTTGTTGATTGGGAACTGCCCCTTGCTGAATCACTCCATGCTCCTGCTAGTTGAGTTCCTCTGGTCCATTTCCTAGAACTTGAGCACTTGCAGTTCCTCGTTGTCCAAATTGCCTTAGAAGAGCCCACATCATCTCCTCTTGTCGTTTCATCATCTACTCCTGCATAGAATTCATCATAACCTGCATCTCATTCCGAGTTATGTAAACGGATTCATGATCCTCTCCAGATCCAGAAGAGGCCACTTGACTTCCTTCCTGATTGCTCTTTTCTACTGCTTGCTTCCTTGTTGGCGGCCCAGCCATTGCTTTCCCAAATCCGAGTTCCTAAGCTTTTCAATCTAAAATCCAAGCTCCAAAATTCCTGAGTGCTAGTTTTCTCAGTGAAAGCACCAAAATGTTAGTGTCAAAATTGGTCACTAACACCCAAATCCCGATGAAAGCACCAAGTACTGGTCACAGCTCACAGACAGAGTTTATGTGGAGAGTATAAATATGAAGAACAATGAAAATTAAAATGAAAGCAATAAAGAAAAATAGAATTTATAGTGGTTCGGCTAAATCCGGCCTACGTCTACTCCAGAAATTTCCTTTTTATTGTTGTAATAATCGATTACAGTTACAATCCAAAGTTTAACTATGGCTGAGTGCCTTAGCCTTAGAGAAGAGAAAGTCAGAGAGCAGAAAGAAGATCCCTTTTCTGAACCTCCACATGCTGTATTTATAGGCAAATCCTGAGTTGTTGGGCTTTCTGAATGGTATATGCCCATCAAGGCCTTCCACCGAACCATATCCCTCCAAGGCCGAACGACCTTCCACCGAGCCACATTCGTCCCATGTCGAATGACCTTCCACCGAGCCACATTCATCCCATGCCGAACGACCTTGACCTCACCAATGCCAAGCGGCATAGCCTCACCTCGATGCCGAGCGACATAGCCTCACCTCGATGCCGAGGGGCATACCCTCAACTCGATGCCGAGCGGCACAACCTCAAATCCAAGCGGAGCGGAAAAACCTCAACTCCATGCCGAGCGGCATAACCTCAACTCCATGCCGTGCGGCATAACCTCACCTCGATGAATTCCATCCCTCTAAACCGAATCCATCTATTTCGACCTCGATAATTGTGAAGTCGACTTAGTTAAACTCTCCTGTCCGTGGCCTTGCCGAAAGGCGGGTTAACATGACCTACTCAAAACCAATCGAGTCGAAAGCATCTTAGTCAAAAGCAAGCAGGTGCATTTTTCTTTAAAAAAAAGCATAGCTTCAACCTTTTTGAACCTCATGGTTTCGACTGTATACCTTTCGCATGACTCCAATTCATTACATACCAGTCGTCTGATACTATATGCATTGGTTTCGACTGTCTAAGGCATAGTATGGTGGCGGAACCTGGTGCCGAAGGAGACGAAACAATGAAAAACCTATTTATTTGTACTTTTAAACTATTTCTTTTGTACCTAACCTTCCTTGTTTGTCTACTGATCGGTTGCCATATTACTTTTTCAAAAGTGCTACCATTTTCTAGAATTAACAAAATCAAATTATTTAAAAAAGCCCCTTCTCCACTTTAAAATATATAAAACATTTAAATCTCATACCATGAATACTTTCATATACCTATCAAATTCTTAGGAAAACTTTGAAAAAATTCCAAAAAATCTTTTTTAGTAGGTTTTCTAAAATATAAAAATTTTAGACCAAAACCATATATTATTTATCCGTAAATAATTTATAACCCAAACTATCATTTTCTTTACTAGAAAATTCATATAAGATCCACATTAGTTCCAAAAATTCTGAAACTTGAAGCACATCTCCAAAATATTATTTCTAATCTTCACAAAAATTCGCAAGGCATAAAGATGTCATTTATTAGGATCTTTACGTTAAAACATATCATAAATTCATTATGAAAAATCATAATTTATCAACATGTATGTATATTCATTCCATCATTAAAAAATATGGCAAATCGTTGTAAAATAATCGGAATTCATCTTCAAACCGAGAGCACAATCAAAAACAAAATGTAAACATTATTCAACTTAGCTGTAGAGATTAAGGAGCTTGAGATTTGGATGAATTTGATTTGAATTAGCTTTTCCTTTTGTTTTTCTTAATTCTTCTTCCCTTTTCCTTTTTAATGATGGCGGGCCTTGTTTTATAAAATTTTGAATTGAAATGAACGTGTAAATTATGCATGACTATGGGTAATAGATATAGGAATAACCCATTTCTTATTTTATCCCTCCTCTATTTCAATTTAACTCTTATTTTAATTCTTTGTTAAATGGCATGGCTATACCTTATTAAAATCAAATCACAATCCCCTAATCAGCGCATTACTTTATTTAATTTAACTAAATAAATATTCTAAATAATGTTACCAAAAATCTAGGGTGTTACACTTGGTTAGTAATTTAAATTGGTGGTTGTCAATTCAGCTCACACAACAAAATTAAAAGATCAATAAAAATAAGTAATGGCGTCTCTAACGGCTATATCGGATTTCTCCTCTCCTTCTTCTTCTTCCCGTCCTGCTCCTCCATCACTGTCTGGATCTCCTCCTGATATCATTCCTCCCCCTCCTCCCCCTTCTGTCCCTCCTGATCCGTCTCTTCAGGCGTCTCTCTCCTCTAAATTGCCTCCCCATTGTTCTCCTCCTCCTATTTCTTCAGTTGTGACTTCGTGGTCATCTTTGTTCGCTGTTAAGCCTAAAAATGCTGGGTCTTATACTCCGACCGAGTTCAATCTAGATTATCAAGGTTCTCCTCTCACTCCCCCTGAAATTCCGGTGTCATAAGGCAAGTCATACTGGGAAGGGTATGTTGTGGGTTTTTTCCTTGGTGTTCCAGTCAACTATATGGCAGTGGTATCCCATATTAAAAAAACGTGGAAGCTGAAAGGATCATACGACATCAAATCTGATGGAGCTAATTATTTTTTCAAGTTTAGTTGCGATGAAGACAAACATATTGTCCTTCGCTCAGACCCTACATTCATTCGTGGTCAAATGTTCATCATCACAACATGGAAGCCAGCGTTTGGTTCGGTTCAATCTCTGGTGAGAACTGTACCAATATGGATTCAACTTTATAACATTCCCCATATAGCTTGGACTCTTGTTGGCATTAATTGGATCGCATGTCATTTGGGGAAATTGGTGTGTTTCAATGAAGCTACAGAAAAACGTGAGAGATTAGAATATGCTAAATGCTTACTTGAAATATCACCTGATAAAGAGCTACCTGAATTTTTGCTGATTGGAGACGGTGAGGATACATGTCAAAAAGTGTATATTGAGTATTCTTGGAAGCCACTGATTTGTACGTCTTGTAAAGCTTTTGGTCATTCTACGAAAAACTGTGACCTGGAAAAAAACAGTGTTGAAGAGAAAGTTAGCAACGAAAAAGATAAGTTAGCTAAACAATCTATTCCCACAGTTAAAAGCAAGCCTACTGTTTACAGGAAAACTATTGTGGATAATATGAAAAATAAACAACAGAAATGGAAGCCCAAAGTTACTCAAGTGGAACACAAAGTAGATGAAACAAATAAAGATGAAATGAATACAGAGAGAGAATTAAATAAGGAGAAAAATTCTATTTCAACTGAAGGACCAAATGAAATACAATTACAGGGGGTTACACATATTCTAGTTGAAACAAATAATGCTTTTGCTATTCTATCTGACGTTGAAGAAGGAGAATATATAGAAGAGAATATGGTGACAATTGGAAACTTGCTTGATGATACTAGTAATACTGTTCAACAGCAGTGTATAGGCAAATCAACTAATTTAATCAGTACTCAGAAGCAACAGCATCCATTTGGGAAATGTGATTACAATCATCAACAGGAAATTAATCAAAATACATACCATAAGAAGGAGGTACCAGTGCATGAGACTACTTCTATTAGTCCTTATGCAAACTTGAAGCCTCCTCAACAAATTCCTCTATTTACTCCAGAAAATGTTACAAACACTATATCAGATTCTGAATCCTCAGAAACTGACTTTTGTTCTGATGATGATTTAAATGGAGGACATGAGTATGAGCAGGAGCAAATATTGGTCAAGATTAATTGTAAGAATTCTAAAAAGGAAAGAAAAAGGGCTCTGCTAAGAAACAGGGACATCAAAGAGTGACAAGGCAATCTGCCAAAAAATCAAAAAAAAATCAGTGATGATAGATAATATAGGATTTTGGAATATTCGAGGTGGGCATGATGAAGCCAAAATATATGAAATTAGACAGCTCATTAAAGGCAATAAACTGGAAATTATGTGCATCAGTGAAACTAAATATTCTGAAGAGGAAACTAAGACTTTTGCTAAACGCATTGCACCAGATTGGGAATTTATTCACAATCATGCTACAGCCCCGTTTGGTCGTCTTTTAGTTTTGTGGAACTCAAGAGCCTTCAATATTAATGCATTAGATATTCACAGACAATACATCCACTGCTATACTGATCATTTAGCTACTAATATCAAATTTAACATTACCTTTGTATATGCAGATAACAGGAAAGATAATAGGCAGCATTTCCTTGACAAACTTCCTTCTCTGAACTCAACATGTCCATGGATTTGTTTAGGTGATTTTAATTGCATGCAAAGCTCTGCTGATAAGATAGGAGGATTGCCTTTGTCCCTGAGTGATGTTGCTCCTCTTAATAATGCCATCATTCATTCTCAGCTGCATGAAGTACCTAAATCAGGTGTTTTTTATACATGGAATAATTGCAGTAAATCAGGTACTAGAACCTTTTGTAAATTAGACAGATCTTACTTTAATTCCTCTGCTTTCAATGCTTGGCCTTCTCTTATATCCTTTTTCCCTACCCCTTCTCTTTCTAATCATAGCCCAATTATATTGGATTGGGGGGTTACAAATGTCAAAGGTCCTTCCTCATTTAGTTTTTTCAATAGTTGGATTTCTGATCCAGAATTTTATCCATTGATTGCTCCTATTTGGGCCTCTCCCAAATTTGGCAATCCTATGTATGTCTTGCAATCCAAACTTAAAGATTGTAAAATAGCTATTAAGGAATGGTCTAAAAATAAGTTTGGTTCTGGTAACAAAAGGTCTGCCTCTATTAGCTCTGAACTAAATAATATGCATATTTTGTTGCAGTCAGACCCCAGTAATTTAACTCTTTCAGAAAATGTGCATGATCTTACCAAAAAATTGAAATTAGCTATCAAATCTGAACTTCTTATGCTTCGTGATAAAAATAAACAAAAATGGGATATTGAAGGTGATAGAAATACTAAAACTTTTCATAATTATTTAAAAATTAAAAGGACTTCTGCCTTAATTCTTTCTATTAAGGATATGCAGGGTTATGAAATCAACACTCATGCTGGAATACAAAACTCCTTTCTTAATTACTATAAGCATCCTTTTGATCATCCTGAATCTGATGATAATCTTAACCTCCTTAATGATTTGGCATTAAATTCTATCTCCAATGAGCAAGCTAATAATTTAATTAAACTCATTACTCCTGAAGAAATTCATGCTACTATTTTAAATATGAAAACTTCTAGTTCTCCTGGACCAGATAGGTTTTCAGCTATGTTCTTCAAAAAATGTTGGCATTTAGTTAATCAAGATTTTTGTAAAGCTATTCAACATTTTTTCAAAACTAACACATTACTGAATGGTATTAATCACACTAAACTTGCCCTTATCCGTAAAGTTAATCTTCCTCAAACTGTCTCTGAATTCAGACCCATTGCATGTTGCAATGTCATATATAAATGTATTGCTAAAATTATTTCAACTCGTATGAGAATATGCCTCAATGATGTTATATCTCTTAATCAAAATGGTTTCATTCCTGGAAGATCTATCACTGATAATATTTTACTTTCTCAAGAACTCATAAAGGGTTACAATAGAAAAAATAACTCTCCCAGATGCTTTTTGAAACTGGAGATACATAAAGCTTATGATTCAGTGAGATGGGAGGCTATCATTTCAATTATGTCCAAGATGAATTTTCCTCTTCCTTTTGTAACGTCTCGGATTTTGCCCGCTCGAAAATCGACATCCATACTTCAAATCGTATTCGAATGCCATAGATTCGACCGTTCAAATCCGATTCGCCGGAGCTTATAACAACATTAAGTAAACAACACAACGGAATAAAAGAATAATACATTGATATACAGCTTTGATACAATATCTGATACAACAGATGATCCAATAGATATCAATATACATCAGAAATATGATACAATACAATGGCAGCGGAAAAGAAAATAGATGACATCTAGCAGCGGAACAATATAACTCTTAGATAGTCTTCAAAAGAGAACTCCGAGAACTGCAACTCCATTTCCAAGAATCAATCCAGCAATAGCTCAAACCCCCAATAACGATGCACCAAGCTAAGCAAGACTGGTGTGGTCCAAAGACTGAACTAACTCCAAATAATCCACTGTATCTAACTATCTGTAAAACCCAACTCTAGACTGCTCGTGTAGAAAATAATGAGCATCCAGAGTTTAGGAAAGAAACGATAAACTCCGGATCAGTCGTGGGACTGGTGTGAGCAACAAAAACAGTTTATCTTTAAAAACATTCAACAAAAGATTTTCAAAGTCAATTCGCAATGCTTTTTAAAAATGAGACTACCATAAGGCCTCCCGCACACACACACAATGCAAACGCAGAATCGGAGGAGATTTCTCCTTATGATAGTCAAAGATGCTTGATACGCATTAAAAGAAACATTTGATATTATTACTAGTGCATAGTGTAGGAAAAATTCATTTCGAAAGTAGAATATAAATCTTAGCCAACATACGACCATTATCGTATGCCTACTATAGCTACCATCTAAACAGTGGTGACCACCATAAGTAAATGGCAGGTTCTACAACTAAAACCGTATAGGGTTTCGTATTGGGAATTGGATTTCCAACAAATGGTCAGGCCAAGGAACTTCCCATTGCCACATGAGAACGCCTCTGGATGGACGTCCCCGAGAACCAAACCGGATCTCTACCAACACAAGGCCGAGTTACCCCTAACTGAGTAACAACTGACCGAATATGCCATCCCCCGGTCCTTTGGGACCTTTCAACCGAGCGCTCGTAATCAATTCACACAATCATAAAGTGTTTTCAACATGAGTAAGCATCTGGGCTCCATACCATGATACCACCCTTTTCCAGAAGGAAATGCACATATCCTAAAGGGCACTACCCCTCATAACCTTGCTGCATCTTTCCTGTTTTGACCATTCCCGAGGTGTGAGGCTCGACGAAGTCACGTCCACAAAAACATACTTTATACAAAAGCCATGCCTTGGGTCAACAAATGATCATAGAAATGATCACAAAGATAGACGATCAAATAAATGATCCTATCACAAATAATCAACACAATGATCATTTCACAGCAACACTCAGCATGTCACATTACCAAATTGGGAATATATCGCTGATAACCATCAACTATATAACCTTTGAGCTCCTACGTCTCAGAGAAGGGTGTTAAGCTAAAAGAATAAATTCTTCGCCACCAACAGAAATATATTTGAAAGAAATCGGCTTTATATCTCAATTTGTAATGTCAGACATACAATCCATACAAGTCTGTTCCGGGCTCGAACAGAACCGAAGGGACTTACGAAGAAGTCCTTGAAATTCAGATATTCACAATCCCGATCGAATTTCCCATCACTTAGGGAGTCTCTATACCGGCGCGACTCGGTGCAGAAACAATCGATAGGTCATCCTATCGCTTTCGCAAATACCCGGTCTTCATCACCGGTCTTCAAATGCTATCCATAACGTCGAATCACATATTCAGAATGGGTTATACGACGCAAAGGTCCTTTCCCGGTTAAACCGAATAGTGAGCGAAAATATTTTTAAAACATATGGATATGGGATTTCAATTAAGTCACAACTTATTACCCAAAACTTTTCTTCAAATGGCTTAACAAATTACCATTTTCAATCTTTAAACAAAAAGATTCATTTTCACAACCTTTAACGGTTTTAAACAATTTTCACATTTTAATCTTTTAAATAAAAGATTCATTCACAGATTTTCCAAATCAATTTTCATTTCAATTTGATTAACTCGTTAAATCTTTAAATCAAAGATTTAACTTATAGCCTTCAAAACAATTTCATTTCAATTTGATTTAAACAAATCATCAATTTAAATCTATTAAAAATAAACAGATTTAATTCATAGCTTTCAAAAAAAATTCATTCATAACTTGGAAAACCATTTTTCAACTCAATCTTGAAATTCCTTTAATTAAACTAGAATCTCGGTTCTTATCTAAAAGTGTTTATCATTTGAAAACAACAGTTTTCATTTTGGAAATCTGATTCATTTATACGAGTTGAAATCCTTGGGTTAAATTCAAATTCCCAAAAATAATACTTTAAAAATGATTTAACTCATAATGACTAGTATAATATCATTAATCCCTAGTTTCAAATTACAGAATTCAATTTGAATATTGAATTCAAATTTAAATTAAAGTATTTAAATTCCAACACTTAATCCAGTTATTCAAAATAAATTTCCATCTTTGAAATTCCATTTCAAAAGCTTTTCACTTCTATTCCAATTCCATTTCCAAAACATTTGAATTTAAAAATTCAAATTTTAAACTATTTCAAAAATCTGTGACTTAACCGATTTCCTCGTGAAATCCATAATTGTGTGTGTATGGTGTGGTCCAGGGGTTATACACAATAGTGCAACATCATTCAATCATCACAGATCAGAATACAGGAATATAATTGATAAGCGATATAAACTATAACGCTTATCTGTTATATACAGATCACAAATATATAGATGTATCATAAGTAAATGAATAAATCACACACAGCTCAATCCATAGAACAAAATGGCACAGATCAAATAGGACAATCAATTCAATGCATCTTACACAATACAATCATTCATAAGTAAAGTCAAACGTTCAATAAACATTTATAAGCAGGATTTATTTAAATTTATTTAATCCTAATTAATTCACTTTATTTCCAATTAAATTAATTACTTATGGATTTATTTATCAAACAGATTAATAAGTAAAGTTACTCTTAATTCATCACATTAATTTGATTATCCTTTAAATAAATTAATTACTTATAAAATTTAATTATTCTCGAATGAATTATCAAATCAATTTATCACGTTATCCTTAAATTTATTATTGCTTAATCACTTGATTTAATCAATTTCAATCACTAATTAATTATTCTTAATTAAGTAATTATCTTAAATAATCGATTATCTTTAATTAATTGTCATCAATAAATTACAAAACATTTAATGAATTATCTTTTAATAAATAAATCTTTAAACCCTAATTAATTAATTTAAACCTTTAATTTAATAAATCCAAATCATTATTTAATTAAATAAATAAATTATCCATTTTAATTAACTTAATAATTAATGAATTTCAAACCATTAAATTCTAATTAACTTTAAATAACTTAGTTATCATTATATACATCTAACATTTTACCTTTATAATTAACTTACTTAGTTGAATCATTTAATTTGAGTTTAACTAACTTAAGCATTTAACTTAACAAATTTAAGTTAAACAAATCATATATCTTCCTTAAAAAAAACATTTATCATAAAGAGTTTAAACTAGATTCAATTTAAATTTAAACTTGCTTTTATATAAAACTTTTAAGACTGTTTAAAATTTTACTTAGTTTAAAATTTAAAACCTGGTATTACAACAACCCGAGACCAAAACGTAAATACTTCGAGCCGACTTCAGGGAAACGCGAGAACCACTTTGGGTCGACCCCGCAAAATCTCGAGTAATCATACGAGAAAACTTCGTCTTCCCCAAAGCTCATTCTTTCTTCTACTCGTATCCTTCTTCTTTCTATTTCTTTTGAAAAGTTTTAAGTATAAACTGTAAATTTTATCACCACTTCTCAAACTCGAGTAAACACCCGAAGTAACCTATGAAATTTCTCGAGCTCCTGTACTTCTTCCTCTTCGACCCTTCAATCTGATACACGCAAAAGCACGTGCATGTGCACCACTGGCCAGCGACGCTCTGGTCATCGTCCCCGATTCTGGCAAGTCGCAAACCACTCCAATATACGAAATCGAAACTCGATTCACCCCTAAATTGTTCAGATCCAATTTAAGCATCTCATGGCAAACCTGTAACTTGAACACCCCCCAGCAAATTTGCTTCGCCTCGGTCGCTTCCACCACCGGAATCGCCACTACTTCGGCCTTGCCACGCTAACCCCTTGTTCTTCCATTCTCCTCAGTTTCGTTCAACTCGGTTTAACATAGGTCGCAAAATCACCACGTTTCTGACCACAACAAAATCCCATCACTAAACCCTAGTCTTGCTTCGATCTAACATCCCATGCAATAGAATTTTTTTCCAGCAATTTTCTTGACTTCAACAATGGTTCAGCAAGCTTCACGCAAATTTTCATCATCCAAAATCTCTTTGGTTGCCAGGAAACGATAAGAACGCAATTCCAGTTCCTCTTTGGACTACTCAAAAGATACTTAAATTAAAATCACAATTCTTGTTTTTAAAATCATATTTTCGAATGTAGTTTCAAGTTGTATAATCGAATCCAAATTTTACAACATTCGAAATTGGCGTAGATTTTTAAATATACTCTGTAAAACTAAATCTATAGAGTTAATTCATCACCATCATACTTAAACAAAATGTTAGATCATAACCTATGCTTAAACACATTTATTTAGTTTCTAACAGAAATTGGATGGTGATATTTTGGAGTTTTTTTTTTTATAAGTGTAAACCTGTAAATGTTTTAAACAGCATGCTATGTATCTGGAACGAATCATACACATATCAATCATTTCATATACCCAGGCATGCAAACACTATTCACCACCATCCAAACATGATTCAAAGCATATATCAAATATAGATCCAATCGTAAATGGAAATAGCAAAGTTAGGGGAATGTTTGCTCACCGTGTTTATGATGATGAACAGAGGACCAGATTTTTTTTTTTCTGTTTTCATGAACTCTGAAGTTTGATCTTTGCTTGCTTGTAATTTGAGTTGAAACTTTACTTGAGGTTTAGTCTTTTTTTTTTGATTGAAGACATATTTTCCTTTAAGCTTTGCATTGGCTTTGATTTTGAACGAAATGGTGAAGTAGATGTATAAAAAGATAGTGTGCAGGTGATATTTTATTTGTACAATGTGATATTATTTTTCTTCCTTCTGTACAAACTAGGTAGAGATTTGATAGTGAGTATGGAGGCTGATGATTTCAGTCATGGGCTAGAGATATAATATTATGTACTAAGGTATGTTGCATTTATTTAACTTGGTGGCTGAGATGATATTAGAGATATGGCTGTAGTGATCTTGTATTACTTTTGTTTGTAAAATAGGCATGCTGTGGATGTTTGCATTAAATGAAAATGGTCCTTTATGTTTTGAATATATACTTGCTGCCAGCCAATGCATATATATTTTGTTCTGGTATTCTTTTACAAGTGTACATACTTGTATGTATTTTTGTTTTGTTTTAAATTATGTATGTAGTTAGTTTGTGGATATTTTGCTTTGTTTATGTTCATGCAGTATTGTACTTGTTTATACATATAAATGTATTTGTTTACTTGGTTTATGTTTTATTTTGTACTCGTATTTATTTGTTTGAAAACTTTATTTGCATTGCCTACATATCTATGTTTTTATTTGTTTGTATTTTTATTTTGTTTTGTTTACTTTGCTTATTTATTTGTTTGAATACTTTTATTTGCTCTTATTTTATTTTATTTTTCTTTGCATACTAAAACTTTTATATTTGTTTGTATTTACTTTGTTTTGTTTATGTTTATTTTATTTTGTCTACTTACTTTAAAATATAATTGAAATTCCATAACTTTGTTTTGTACATAGATGTTTTATATTTACTTGGTTCCATACTTAACTTTTATTTATCTCTATTTATAACTCAAATATTTATTTTACTTCTATTTTTAGCTTAAATATTTATCATGAATTTTACTTTAATTAATTATTGTTTTACATTTCTCTTTGTACACATATATTTTATTAACTCAAATTATCATCATTTATAAATTTTTAAATCAATTTATTTATTTATTTCTATACTTGTGTCTAAAGTATATTATTTATTTTTCAAAAATCATTTATTTAAGAATTTATTTAAAATCCAATATATACATATATATTCTCATATATACAAATTTTCAAACCCATATGACTTAATATATTTTCTATTTGAATCGGGGAAACTCGCATCATTTATAATCAATTTTACAAATTTTAATTTAAAAATTCATTTAAATTATCAATTTAAATTCATAAAAATCCGGGGTCGTTACGAACTTCCCCCCTTAAAAGGATTTCGTCCTCGAAATTCGCAGGCACGAAAACAACACAGATAGATGAAAGATAGAGAAATATCTTTTCAGATCAAACTGGATATCAGTTCTGCATTTGGCTCACCAAATCAGAATTTCAACAATAGATACAAGAAATTATGATAGAATTTCAATTTTTGGTTTTAAACAAAATCATTTTATCGATACAATTCTAATCATTCTTCATATTCTATTAATCAAGTTAACTCAATTTAAAATTTCCAATTTATATTCATTAAGGTTTAAATCGAAAAGCCGATAAGAAACCGATAAAGATACGAAGTAAAAATTTCTTACAACGATTCGTAGAGCATCACCGCACCGAAACTTCTTTGTGGAGCTGTCACGAAGAATTTCAAAAGAATTTAGAAACGAATCAAAGGATATTGATAGAGAAAGTTATTTCCACCGTTGCAGGGTATTGACTAATTATAGTCGTATTTTCCTGTCCCCTATCGCGTTCTCTTCTTGCACTCATACTCACTATCAGTGGATAGCAACAGAATTTACTGAGGCGTTAAAACGGATATCTTAGGGATTACTCATTCTAAGGTTTACTTCACCCTATCTCTAATGAGCTACTTAATGTGTTACACTCCTAAGCTAAAGTTCAACCCTTAGCTCTGATACCAAATGTAACGTCTCGGATTTTGCCCGCTTGAAAATCGACATCCATACTTCAAATCATATTCGAATGCCATAGATTCGACCGTTCAAATCCGATTCGCCGGAGCTTATAACAACATTAAGTAAACAACACAGCGGAATAAAAGAATAATACATTGATATACAGCTTTGATACAATATCTGATACAATAGATGATCCAATAGATATCAATATACATCAGAAATATGATACAATACAATGGCAGCGGAAAAGAAAATAGATGACATCTAGCAGCGGAACAATATAACTCTTAGATAGTCTTCAAAAGAGAACTCCGAGAACTGCAACTCCATTTCCAAGAATCAATCCAGCAATAGCTCAAACCCCCAATAACGATGCACCAAGCTAAGCAAGACTGGTGTGGTCCAAAGACTGAACTATGATACAACAGATGATACAACAGATGATCCAATAGATATCAATATACATCAGAAATATGATACAATATAATGGCAGCGGAAAAGAAAATAGATGACATCTAGCAGCGGAACAATATAACTCTTAGATAGTCTTCAAAAGAGAACTCCGAGAACTGCAACTCCATTTCCAAGAATCAATCCAGCAATAGCTCAAACCCCCAATAACGATGCACCAAGCTAAGCAAGACTGGTGTGGTCCAAAGACTGAACTAACTCCAGATAATCCACGGTATCTAACTATCTGTAAAACCCAACTCTAGACTGCTCGTGTAGAAAATAATGAGCATCCAGAGTTTAGGAAAGAAACGATAAACTCCGGATCAGTCGTGGGACTGGTGTGAGCAATAAAAACAGTTTATCTTTAAAAACATTCAACAAAAGATTTTCAAAGTCAATTCGCAATGCTTTTTAAAAATGAGACTACCATAAGGCCTCCCGCACACACACACAATGCAAACGCAGAATCGGAGGAGATTTCTCCTTATGATAGTCAAAGATGCTTGATACGCATTAAAAGAAACATTTGATATTATTACTAGTGCATAGTGTAGGAAAAATTCATTTCGAAAGTAGAATATAAATCTTAGCCAACATACGACCATTATCGTATGCCTACTATAGCTACCATCTAAACAGTGGTGACCACCATAAGTAAATGGCAGGTTCTACAACTAAAACCGTACAGGGTTTCGTATTGGGAATTGGATTTCCAACAAATGGTCGGGCCAAGGAACTTCCCATTGCCATATGAGAACGCCTCTGGATGGACGTCCCCGAGAACCAAACCGGATCTCTACCAACACAAAGCCGGGTTACCCCTAACTGAGTAACAACTGACCGAATATGCCATCCCCCGGTCCTTTGGGACCTTTCAACCGAGCGCTCGTAATCAATTCACACAATCATAAAGTGTTTTCAACATGAGTAAGCATCTGGGCTCCATACCATGATACCACCCTTTTCCAGAAGGAAATGCACATATCCTAAAGGGCGCTACCCCTCATAACCTTGCTGCATCTTTCCTGTTTTGACCATTCCCGAGGTGTGAGGCTCGACGAAGTCACGTCCACAAAAACATACTTTATACAAAAGCCATGCCTTGGGTCAACAAATGATCATAGAAATGATCACAAAGATAGACGATCAAATAAATGATCCTATCACAAATAATCAACACAATGATCATTTCACAGCAACACTCAGCATGTCACATTACCAAATTGGGAATATATCGCCGATAACCATCAACTATATAACCTCTGAGCTCGTACGTCTCAGAGATGGGTGTTAAGCTAAAAGAATAAATTCTTCGCCACCAACAGAAATATATTTGAAAGAAATCGGCTTTATATCTCAATTTGTAATGTCAGACATACAATCCATACAAGTCTGTTCCGGGCTCGAACAGAACCGAAGGCACTTACGAAGAAGTCCTTGAAATCTGGATATTCACAATCCCGATCGGATTTCCCATCACTTAGGGAGTCTCTATATCGGCGCGACTCGGTGCAGAAACAATCGATAGGTCATCCTATCGCTTTCGCAAATACCCGGTCTTCATCACCGGTCTTCAAATGCTATCCATAACGTCGAATCACATATTCAGAATGGGTTATACGACGCAAAGGTCCTTTCCCGGTTAAACCGAATAGTGAGCGAAAATATTTTTAAAACATATGGATATGGGATTTCAATTAAGTCACAACTTATTACCCAAAACTTTTCTTCAAATGGCTTAACAAATTACCATTTTCAATCTTTAAACAAAAAGATTCATTTTCATAACCTTTAACGGTTTTAAACAATTTTCACATTTTAATCTTTTAAATAAAAGATTCATTCACAGATTTTCCAAATCAATTTTCATTTCAATTTGATTAACTCGTTAAATCTTTAAATCAAAGATTTAACTTATAGCCTTCAAAACAATTTCATTTCAATTTGATTTAAACAAATCATCAATTTAAATCTATTAAAAATAAACAGATTTAATTCATAGCTTTCAAAAAAAATTCATTCATAACTTGGAAAACCATTTTTCAACTCAATCTTGAAATTCCTTTAATTAAACTGGAATCTCGGTTCTTATCTAAAAGTGTTTATCATTTGAAAACAACAGTTTTCATTTTGGAAATCTGATTCATTTATACGAGTTGAAATCCTTGGGTTAAATTCAAATTCCCAAAAATAATACTTTAAAAATGATTTAACTCATAATGACTAGTATAATATCATTAATCCCTAGTTTCAAATTACAGAATTCAATTTGAATATTGAATTCAAATTTAAATTAAAGTATTTAAATTCCAACACTTAATCCAGTTATTCAAAATAAATTTCCATCTTTGAAATTCCATTTCAAAAGCTTTTCACTTCTATTCCAATTCCATTTCCAAAACATTTGAATTTAAAAATTCAAATTTTAAACTATTTCAAAAATCTGTGACTTAACCGATTTCCTCGTGAAATCCATAATTGTGTGTGTATGGTGTGGTCCAGGGGTTATACACAATAGTGCAACATCATTCAATCATCACAGATCAGAATACAGGAATATAATTGATAAGCGATATAAACTATAACGCTTATCTGTTATATACAGATCACAAATATATAGATGTATCATAAGTAAATGAATAAATCACACACAGCTCAATCCATAGAACAAAATGGCACAGATCAAATAGGACAATCAATTCAATGCATCTTACACAATACAATCATTCATAAGTAAAGTCAAACGTTCAATAAACATTTATAAGCAGGATTTATTTAAATTTATTTAATCCTAATTAATTCACTTTATTTCCAATTAAATTAATTACTTATGGATTTATTTATCAAACAGATTAATAAGTAAAGTTACTCTTAATTCATCACATTAATTTGATTATCCTTTAAATAAATTAATTACTTATAAAATTTAATTATTCTCGAATGAATTATCAAATCAATTTATCACGTTATCCTTAAATTTATTATTGCTTAATCACTTGATTTAATCAATTTCAATCACTAATTAATTATTCTTAATTAAGTAATTATCTTAAATAATCGATTATCTTTAATTAATTGTCATCAATAAATTACAAAACATTTAATGAATTATCTTTTAATAAATAAATCTTTAAACCCTAATTAATTAATTTAAACCTTTAATTTAATAAATCCAAATCATTATTTAATTAAATAAATAAATTATCCATTTTAATTAACTTAATAATTAATGAATTTCAAACCATTAAATTCTAATTAACTTTAAATAACTTAGTTATCATTATATACATCTAACATTTTACCTTTATAATTAACTTACTTAGTTGAATCATTTAATTTGAGTTTAACTAACTTAAGCATTTAACTTAACAAATTTAAGTTAAACAAATCATATATCTTCCTTAAAAAAACATTTATCATAAAGAGTTTAAACTAGATTCAATTTAAATTTAAACTTGCTTTTATATAAAACTTTTAAGACTGTTTAAAATTTTACTTAGTTTAAAATTTAAAACCTGGTATTACAACAACCCGAGACCAAAACGTAAATACTTCGAGCCGACTTCAGGGAAACGCGAGAACCACTTTGGGTCGACCCCGCAAAATCTCGAGTAATCATACGAGAAAACTTCGTCTTCCCCAAAGCTCATTCTTTCTTCTACTCGTATCCTTCTTCTTTCTATTTCTTTTGAAAAGTTTTAAGTATAAACTGTAAATTTTATCACCACTTCTCAAACTCGAGTAAACACCCGAAGTAACCTATGAAATTTCTCGAGCTCCTGTACTTCTTCCTCTTCGACCCTTCAATCTGATACACGCAAAAGCACGTGCATGTGCACCACTGGCCAGCGACGCTCTGGTCATCGTCCCCGATTCTGGCAAGTCGCAAACCACTCCAACATACGAAATCGAAACTCGATTCACCCCTAAATTGTTCAGATCCAATTTAAGCATCTCATGGCAAACCTGTAACTTGAACACCCCCCAGCAAATTTGCTTCGCCTCGGTCGCTTCCACCACCGGAATCGCCACTACTTCGGCCTTGCCACGCTAACCCCTTGTTCTTCCATTCTCCTCAGTTTCGTTCAACTCGGTTTAACATAGGTCGCAAAATCACCACGTTTCTGACCACAACAAAATCCCATCACTAAACCCTAGTCTTGCTTCGATCTAACATCCCATGCAATAGAATTTTTTTCCAGCAATTTTCTTGACTTCAACAATGGTTCAGCAAGCTTCACGCAAATTTTCATCATCCAAAATCTCTTTGGTTGCCAGGAAACGATAAGAACGCAATTCCAGTTCCTCTTTGGACTACTCAAAAGATACTTAAATTAAAATCACAATTCTTGTTTTTAAAATCATATTTTCGAATGTAGTTTCAAGTTGTATAATCGAATCCAAATTTTACAACATTCGAAATTGGCGTAGATTTTTAAATATACTCTGTAAAACTAAATCTATAGAGTTAATTCATCACCATCATACTTAAACAAAATGTTAGATCATAACCTATGCTTAAACACATTTATTTAGTTTCTAACAGAAATTGGATGGTGATATTTTGGAGTTTTTTTTTTATAAGTGTAAACCTGTAAATGTTTTAAACAGCATGCTATGTATCTGGAACGAATCATACACATATCAATCATTTCATATACCCAGGCATGCAAACACTATTCACCACCATCCAAACATGATTCAAAGCATATATCAAATATAGATCCAATCGTAAATGGAAATAGCAAAGTTAGGGGAATGTTTGCTCACTGTGTTTATGATGATGAACAGAGGACCAGATTTTTTTTTTCTGTTTTCATGAACTCTGAAGTTTGATCTTTGCTTGCTTGTAATTTGAGTTGAAACTTTACTTGAGGTTTAGTCTTTTTTTTTGATTGAAGACATATTTTCCTTTAAGCTTTGCATTGGCTTTGATTTTGAACGAAATGGTGAAGTAGATGTATAAAAAGATAGTGTGCAGGTGATATTTTATTTGTACAATGTGATATTATTTTTCTTCCTTCTGTACAAACTAGGTAGAGATTTGATAGTGAGTATGGAGGCTGATGATTTCAGTCATGGGCTAGAGATATAATATTATGTACTAAGGTATGTTGCATTTATTTAACTTGGTGGCTGAGATGATATTAGAGATATGGCTGTAGTGATCTTGTATTACTTTTGTTTGTAAAATAGGCATGCTGTGGATGTTTGCATTAAATGAAATGGTCCTTTATGTTTTGAATATATACTTGCTGCCAGCCAATGCATATATATTTTGTTTTGGTATTCTTTTACAAGTGTACATACTTGTATGTATTTTTGTTTTGTTTTAAATTATGTATGTAGTTAGTTTGTGGATATTTTGCTTTGTTTATGTTCATGCAGTATTGTACTTGTTTATACATATAAATGTATTCGTTTACTTGGTTTATGTTTTATTTTGTACTCGTATTTATTTGTTTGAAAACTTTATTTGCATTGCCTACATATCTATGTTTTTATTTGTTTGTTATTTTTACTTTGTTTTGTTTACTTTGCTTATTTATTTGTTTGAATACTTTTATTTGCTCTTATTTTATTTTATTTTTCTTTGCATACTAAAACTTTTATATTTGTTTGTATTTACTTTGTTTTGTTTATGTTTATTTTATTTTGTCTACTTACTTTAAAATATAATTGAAATTCCATAACTTTGTTTTGTACATAGATGTTTTATATATTTACTTGGTTCCATACTTAACTTTTATTTATCTCTATTTATAACTCAAATATTTATTTTACTTCTATTTTTAGCTTAAACATTTATCATGAATTTTACTTTAATTAATTATTGTTTTACATTTCTCTTTGTACACATATATTTTATATAACTCAAATTATCATCATTTATAAAATTTTAAATCAATTTATTTATTTATTTCTATACTTGTGTCTAAAGTATATTATTTATTTTTCAAAAATCATTTATTTAAGAATTTATTTAAAATCCAATATATACATATATATTCTCATATATACAAATTTTCAAACCCATATGACTTAATATATTTTCTATTTGAATCAGGGAAACTCGCATCATTTATAATCAATTTTACAAATTTTAATTCAAAAATTCATTTAAATTATCAATTTAAATTCATAAAAATCCGGGGTCGTTACACCTTTTTTAGCTTGGATATACACTTGTATTTCAACTGTTCATGTGTCTTTATCTCTTAATGGTGAATGCTTTGGATATTTCAAAACTCATAAGGGAATTAGACAAGGGGATCCTATCTCTTCTTCACTTTTCATAATAGTTATGGAAGTGCTTACTAAGCTCATTAATATTGAATGCAATAATAATATAGACTTCCATCCTAAATGTCAAAAACTTCAAATCTCTACTTTAATGTTTGCTGATAACCTTCTACTATTTACAAAACCAAACAATAAATCTATTACCACAGTTTTCTCCACTTTGCAAAAATTCAAGAAGATGACTGGCCTTTACATAAATAAATCCAAATCTCATATTCTGATTGCTGGGGTACTAATACCATTTGCCAGAACATTCTTTTGGTTTCTGGCTTGCAGGTCATGGATGAGAATGCCATGTACCTGGGTGCCCCTATGTGCAAGTCCAGAATAACTAAAGCTCAATGCCTGCCTTTATTTGAAAAAATAACCACTAGACTTAAAAATTATAATGCAACTAAGATCACTCAAGCTGGTAGAATTGTTATCCTTAATAGCATTGCCACATCTATGTGTGCTTACTACTTTAGACTTTTTATCATCCCTGTTAAACTTATTGACATGTTAAATAGAGCTTTCAATCACTTTCTATGACATGGAAATATATATTCAAACAAACTAATTCCCATAGCTTATAAGAAGGTTATATACCCCTTTGATAGGGGGGTTTAGGCATCATTAATCTTAAAAATTGGAATATAGCCACTGCATCTCAACAAGTTAACAGATTACTGGGAAATACTAATGGATTATGGGAAAAGTGGAATAAATTGTACAAACTTAAAACTGGGAACTTCTGGACTATGGAGATTAATAAAGATGCTAGTTACTATTGGAAAAGAATTATGAAATTTAGGAATCACTACCTTCCTATAGTGCAATGTAGCACTAACAACTCCTTCTGGTACTCTCCATGGTGTGCTCCAGGTATGATCTTGGCCAATTTGATTGATTACAATCTTTTAATTAACTCTGGTATACATCAAAAAGCTAATGCTAATACTTTCTTTGTTGGTGAGGAGCTCACATTGCCTCATGTAAGTTCCCCAGAGTTGAACAACCTCTGGTCTTCTGTTGTGGCCTCATACAAGCTTGTGGAACAACTGAGTTGGAATGGCAAACTTCATAGCACGTCGGTGGTCTACAAATCTATAATTCAACAGCAACATTCTTATCCATTTCCTTGGCATGCTCGAATCTGGAAAAGCGGGTCATCTCCCAAGCATAACCTCCTTCTTTAGAAATGCTTAATGAATGCTATACATACTCAAGACAATCTGGTTAAGAGACAAATCATAAATCAATCGGTGTGCATCTTATGTAATCGTGCTCCAGAAAATGTGGGGCATTTGTATTTCAATTGCTTATTTTCCTATCAACCGTGGAAAAGAATTCTTCAACATATTGATGAGCGACCTCCAACCAGAGATAACTCTCTCGAATGGGTTCGAATCTTTCAACATACCAGGTGGAAATCTGATTCGACCTCTCGTTTGCTTCGATTTCTCAAGAGGACTATTGCGGTGATTTGGGATGAAAGGAATTCGCGTCGATTCCTTATGTCTTCTAATTCGATTACTTCCCTTTTTTTCAAAATTGTTAACTGAGTTGTCGCTGTGTTAATTATCTTAGTTGTTTAGTTGTTACTGTATTTGCTTTGTTGCTTTGTGTATTGTAATTGCTTTAATTTTAATATAAGTGGACTGTCCACTATAAAAACAGGCTGGCTTTGCCAAAAAAAAAAGTAATTTAAATTGGTATATTCCATAAACTTGGGCTTGGAATTGAAATATTCGAAATGAAATTAATTTAAAGATTTCAATCTAAAATTTGAACTTTGATGTTAATTTGAATTATTTAAATCGGTATTTTGAAATCGAACTCGAAATTTATATAATTTGAAATGGTCTAAAAATAAGAATTGAATTTAAATTTAAACCATTAAATCGAATCATTGAATTGAATTTCGAGTTGAAATGAACGTTTCGAAATTGAAGCTAACTCAAATTGAGTCGATTTGAATTTAAATCGAAATTGAGTCGATTGAATTGAAAGATTTAAAATTGAATATGTTTGGTTTGAAATTTGGACCTGAGTTCAGATTTATGGGAAATGGAAAGAACAGTTTAAGTTTGAAACTATTTCACCATAAACTATTTTACTATAAACTGTTTCAAGAATTTTTCTTTTTAAATTTCCAAATTTTTTTAAATTTTCAAATCATTTAATATGTAAACTATTTTAATATCTGAACTAATTTGACTGCCTTAATTTTTCAAAATATTTTAAATATTCAAACCATTTCAAAAATTCAAATTGCTCAAGCTGGGAATTGTTTATATTTAACTCATGAATTTAAATGTGAATTTGTTAAATAGAAGCTATAACCTAAGTTGATGTTCGAAACGATTTTGGAAATGAATAAATGATTTTGTAATGAATTATTTTCCCAGTGAAAATGATGTTAATATGAAATTAATTTTCAAGTAATGTGGTGATTTTGAAATGAAATTGATTTTGAAGTGAATTTAATATTTTGATATCAAGGATGAATCGTTTTTGAAATGTAAATGTACCAACCGGTGTGTTGAACGACGTTTGGTTATTGCTCATTCAATATAACAACCACTTTAACAACTATGTATGTGGAGGAGACTTCAAAAATAGGTGGTTAGATTTGGCGTACGTTTGCTAGATTTGAAGAAAGAGAACGATGATGGATATATGATGTGCACGTAAATGTGCATATTTTTATCATCATATTTATTCTTTTTAAATTAAATAAATGATCATATTGGGTATTTTTAACTTGTTTAAACCAAAATTCATATTATTTGAAATTGTCACATACTCATCTTCATCCAAGGGCAAAATGGTCATTTTTGTGCGTATATTAATTTGAGAAAAATTAATTGAAAATTTGTATATATTTTTGTAGGAATTTGATCTCAAATAGAAGTGGTTTCATGAAGATATGCATGCAAAAAATTAATACAAAGGAATGAAGATGGAAATAATTCAAAGTGAAGAACATGGAGGACCCCACCTACCCACCTACCTTAATGTACAAATTAAAGGCTAATGCACATGCTTTTGGAGTTAATGGCTTCATGTACACTTAATGGGGGATTAAGACATGTTAATGATTACTTGGCCTCCACACTTCCTAAGGGGCATTTTGGGCATTCTCCAAAAATATGAATTAGGGTTTCATACATGTATATATACCCCTTATGTTTCATGTAACTATCTCTCTTTTTAGCCTCTCTTAGGCCCCCTTCTCTTTAGTTTAGTTTAGATCAAATAAAAGAAAGCTCTCTTTCTCTTTTCATGGCTACTTAGCCATTTTTAATTTATGTATTTTTATTTTCTTTTTATGCAATGTTAATTAGTGTTTCATTTTACTTACATGTTCATTTCCTTTCATGCTAATAGTGTGGATTTACTTTTATGCAAGTAGAATAGTTTTCTTTTCATTTGCTTTCATGTTGTTGCTACACTTGTTCATATGATGACAAATGTGAGAGTGTAACGTTTGCGATTTTTCGTTGCCGAAAAACCGAAATGTTATGGGTTTTTAAAAGAATTTAAGAAAAGAGAAGAGAAGAAGAGAGAAGAAGGTAGAAGATAGAGAGAAAAGAAAATAGAAAAAAAAAAAATTAAATATAGAAAAATGGAGAATAGAACGGAACGGAACAGAAAACAACAGAATCTCACAATTCGCAGCGGAACAACATATAATAATAAATGAATAATCTTTAAACAAAGAACTATATCAGTTATTACATTTTATACATTTCATTTCATCATATCATCAGAGTATACAACATCATACAACAACAAACAGTGCAGCGGAAAAAGAAATACTATATAAACTAGTAATACGCCATGCCATCCAGCTTGCTTCCAGCAACTCCAGAATATCCAGAATATCCTGATAAACCTAACTCTTAACTGCCCGTGTGGAAATTGGTGGGCACCCAGAGTTTAGGAAGGAAAACAATAAACTCCGAGTCAGTCATGTGACTGGTGTGAGAACTCAAAACAGTTTATTTACTTTAAAAATCAAAATAGAGGAATATTTTTAAATTCAATTCGCAATGCTTCTAAAAATGAGACTACCATAAGGCCTCCCGCACACACACACAATGCAAATGCAGAATCGGAGGAGATTTCTCCTTATGATAGTCAAAGATGCTTGATACGCATTTAAAATAACATTTGATATTATTACTAGTGCATAGTGTAGAAAAAAATTCATTTCAAAAGTAGAATATAAATCTTAGCCAACATACGACCATTATTGTATGCCTACTATAGCTACCATCCAAACAGTGTTGCGACACCATAAGTGAATGACAGGTTCTACAACTAATACCGTACAGGTTTCGTATTGGGAATTGGATTTCCAATGAATGATCAGGCCAAGGAACTTCCCATTGCCACATGAGAATGCCTCTGGATGGACATCCCCGAGAACCAAACCGGATCTCTACCAACACAAGGCCGGGTTACCCCTAACTGAGTAACAACTGACCGAATATGCCATCCCCCGGTCCTTTGGGACCTTTTCACCGAGCGCTCGTAATCAATTCACACAATCATAACAAAGTGTTTTCAACATGAGTAAGTATCTGGGCTCCATACCATGATACCACCCTTTTCCAGAAGGAAATGGACACATCCTAAAGGGCGCTACCCCTCATAACCTTGCTGCTTCTTTCCTGTTTTGACCATTCACGGGGTGTGAGGCTCGACGAAGTCACGTCCACAAAAACATACTTTATACAAAAGCCATGCTTTGGGTTAACAAATGATCAACACAATGATCACAAGGATAGACGATCAAACAAATGATCCTATCATAAATAATCAACACAATGATCATTTCAGCATCACTCAGCATGTCACATTACCAAATTGGGAATATATCGCTGATAACATTCAACTACATAACCTCTGAGCTCGTACGTCTCAGAGAAGGGTGTTAAGCTAAAAGAATAAATTCTCCGCCACCAACAGAAATATATTTGAAAGAAATCGGCTTTATATCTCAAATTGTAATGTCAGGCATACAATCCATACAAGTCTGTTCAGGGCTCGAACAAAACCGAAGGCACTTACAAAGAAGTCCTTGCAATCCGGATATTCACGATCCTGATCGGATTCACCATCACATATGGAGAACTCAATATCGTAGCTACTCGGTGCAGAGTCAATCGACAGGTCATCCTATCGTTCTCACAAATACCGGGTCTTCAACACCGATCTTCAATGTGATTCATAACGACGTATCACATATTCAGAATGGGTTATACGACCCCATGGTCCTTTCCCGGTTAACCCGAATAGTGAGCGCTTATTCAAAAATAAGTGTGGCATTCAAATTCAAACAAATCACATCCAATACCCATTTAAAGGGAAATATTGATAGTCGGTTATTGAACTATCAATGAATATGCACACATCACCAGATTCCAAATAATTTTCCAAATTATTTATTTTCCAAAATATCTTCACTAGATATATAATTTCAATACTTCAAAAATAAATCAAAATTTATTTTCATACAAATTCCACTTTCTTTTATAAATTCCTTAGTGAATTTATATTCCAAAATATCCATGCATATACGATTTCAATTTATCATTTCAATTTATCTTCAAAAAGATAAATTCTCTAATATTCACTTCATATTGGAAAACATTTCCATACTTATTTATTCATAAGTAATTCACAAATCTTTTTATTTCCAACCTTGGAAAATATTCAATATACTTAAATCGAATTAAGTATATATTTCATTCTTTAAGGAAATCATTCTCTTTAACATATTTATTTGGGCCAAAACGAATGTTGCGTAAAACATCGTTACGACAACCCAAAATCACTAGTATAGGGATTCGAATTTAAAATAGATATATAAATCCCAATACTATTCAAAACATTTCCTTTCGGAAATCATTTACTATAACAACAGTGTTATAGTCCACATTACCTTTTATTTCTCGAAAACGTCTATTTCAACAATGAATGTTGAAATCTATGGTTTCGAATGTCAACACCTTTTAAAACATCGTTAGGTCGTTTTAATTCTATTTAAAACATCCAAATCCAAAACAATTTCTTTAACGTGTTATTCACTATTCAAAAACGTGAATATACTTCATTAACAATTTCATCCTTTTATTCATTTTAATTCAAAGGATTATTCACTATTCAAAAATGTGAATATAACTCTATTTATATGTTTCAACAATTTACTTATCAAAATAAGTCATTTGCGAATTTATAAAACAACGTTTATAAATTCCATTTCTATTTATTTATAAAAACTTCCTTTTTATAAATTATTTTATTAACCTATTCCAGTTTATAACTCAATTATAAACTAAAAGTTCATATTATAAGTTAAATACTTATAAATCGATTATTTTACAAAATCATTCTTTTAAAGACTTTCCAATTTATGAATCTTATAACTTATAAGATCCATTTGTTTAACCAATCTATTCTTCAAATAATTTCACCAAATTTATGAATCTTACTATTTATAAATTTCATTTATAACTTCACAGTTTATAATTCTATAAATTTCATTTATTCATGAAATTCATTTTCACTTCATTCAAACACTTATAAAAACTCATTTTATAATGTCAATATTTCAATTTATAAATATCTATTTATAAATCTCTTAATATAAATCAATTTATATTATTCTTTTAAACGTCTTTAATCTCCTTTATTATTTCACCATTTTGATTCATAAAATAATTAAATTTTATAAATCTTATATTTAAACTTTTCACAATAAATTCTAAAATCCCGATTAAACTATTTTATAAAATCATTAGCATCATATTCTCAAAAATCAGTTTTTAACTATTTTTCTCAAAAAAAAATCATAATTTTTATAACTTTAAAAATTATAACGTTTATTTATATAAAATGGATCAATTCCAAACATATAGTATATTTTCATAAAATCACTTTATAAATCATTTTTAAATTCCAAAACTTGGTCCAATGATGCTACACACCAAATAGTCAATCACGACTACAACGATATCATATATCAATATGAAAATCCATCAAATATCAATATATCTGAAACCAAATAAAAACTGTTGAGGAATCCAGTTGGATCCCTCCAACCTGTTTTCCTGCATCCACAAACATTAGCACAATACCAATTTCGCTCCAGTACGAAATTATCGCGGTATATGTTTTTAATAAATGTTATCCGCTTAATAACGGCGCAATAGGGTCTCATCCGCTAAACAAAAAATGCGGGGAATCAATAACTCCAATATATACATATGCCAATATATATATATTGCTATTATATATAATACCAATTTCACTGTTTATGAAATATTCGCGGTATATGTTTTTAATAAATAACATCCGCTTACTAACGGCGTATAATGTCTATTTTAACAATCAATAGATAACAATCATCATTCAAACATGCATTCAAATATTTTAAATCTAACTATTTAAAATAATAATCGAACTGATTCGATTGAGTGAGAAGTTCTCACCTTGATTTAAATTCCGTTTTAGCGATTTATTTCGAATAAAATTAAACGGACGTTTAATTTTACCCAAAATTCTCACTAACTCCAAACGACTCCAAACCAACTCCATCGCGTAGTGCTCGTCCATACGATTCCAACGCAACTGAGTTTGCATTTTTTCGACCTCGTATGAAAAAGTTATGATTTTATGAACATTCACGAGTTTATATTAACAAATTTACAACATTAACTTTATATTTACAACCTTCATCCAATCCTAGCCCTTGATCTTTGCTTCCCCACATCAGGCCCGTCCCTGTTGCTTCTTCCTCTCACGTATTCCTTCCAGTAAACCAAACCCATGAAGCCGCCCATTAGGGTTTGACTTTGCAACCACCACGCTACATTAGAACACGATCAAGTGATGCCGTCTCGAAGCTCCACACACGAGCTACCTTCGGCCACGACCTAGGCAAGCTCGGCCTCCCCCTCTACCCTCGAGATGCATGCACAACCAGCACGAACGCGGCAAGATACTGGGCACGACGTCGCTCCAATTTCCATCATCTCCGTATGGATTGAAAGGCCTTCCTATGCTCTACAATATTCGTGTTGACAAGTTTTTGTAAAAGTCGATGGATTGAGAGAGATTGAGGGATGAAAGAGATTGAATTCTGGCCCTTCAACCTGATAGTGGCGGCTAGCAACATGAATTAGGGTTTAGTTATTTTTTTTTATAAAATTTTGAAGAGTGGTGGTGTATTTATAGAGAATCGAACGACACTATTCATCCGGAAATTCCGAACTCCGATTTATCGCCGAAACTGACGTACCTAGGGTTTATCCCGCGTTCCGGACACAATGGAACATGTTTCGGAAGCTAATTCGGACATCTGTGCGAGTTATGGCTGTAAACGCTCAATTTAAATTAAACCGATTTAAGTCGATTTCTAGGCGTTTTAATTTGTACCGGACAAACGGTAAATCCAATTGACTTGAAATTTGAAACCTTACAATAATATCACATTACGGATCCGGTGAAACTGGTTTCGTCGAAATCCGAGACTTTTTGAAAAATGGCTATTTTCACTCGCCAAATTTAAATTAAAAATAATTCGATGCGTTTCGAGCTGCCACGATCAAACGATAACTCCGATTGACACGAAAATTGAAATCCGGTAATAACTAACTATTACGGATCCAATGAAACTGGTTTCGTTCAATTCTGAGACTGTTCAAAAATTGGCTATTTTACAGTCGATTATTAAATATTAAAATATTCAATTTTCACAAATTAAATTTTAATTCGATTTTAAAAGTTCTAAAATATCGTTCTAACTTCAATATGATAAAATAAAATTTTACAAATCATTTTCAATCATATTTAATCCAACTTTCAATTATTTCCATAATTTAACGTATTAAATTATTGATTTAATTATCCAATTAAATCCAATAATTCAAAATAAAATTTATTTGACTTATAAATTCACTTATTAATATTTAAAATTAATTAAATATTCATATTTTAATTATCAAAAATTCTGGGTCGTTACAATCTTCCCCCCTTAAAAGAATTTCGTCCTCGAAATTAACAAGTAAGAAAAGTTATAGAATCTATTAATTTTCCATAATTCATAGTTAAACTTCTTATAATACTTTACTAAGTTTTCAAATCATACTTAGTTATCTTTTTCAAAAACAAACTATATCATTTAACTTTCAATTTCAAATCAAAGTTAAAGTTTTCAAAAAATTTCCCAATTTTCTCAAATTTTTTCTAACGCCTTAAATTTTCGGAAAAATTCGCCATAGTCTCCTTTGCGCGGCTCGATCCGAAAAAAAAATGACAGTATATATATCACAAATATACATCTCATCAAGTAATGAGGCATCACGATGGGAAAAAAGTGTAAAAGTACGATATTTAATCCGAGATATGTACCTTATATTTTATTAGCAAGCATATACGGCTAATATAGCGCGAAAGCGAGCTCCAAATGCGAAGCAAACGCGATCCGCACCTACTAATCACTCAACAAACAACATGAGAAACATGTATATAGATAATAGTATCGATATACAACATATAGCAACATAGCAAATAAAGTAAAACAACATATATTCAACCATCAACCAACTAACATCCATAACCAATAAATATTCATTCATATTCTCATTAATATTTAATGAAATGGTTTTCACTCTAAATCATATTTGATTTATTTACATTGGATTTTATCAACTTTCATTCTCAATTCAATTAGTTATCATTTACTAATTTAAATCCAATTCACATTCAATTCTATTCAAATTTATTTACTTTCAATTTGAATTCAATTTCATAGCTTCCAATTTCGCTAATTCACTTTCATTAACACTTAATGAATTATATACAATCAACTAACAATCATATAACAACCAATGTATATTCATTCTCATTCAATTTATTCAACTTCCAATTACATTAGATTTTAATGAATTAACACTTTCATTCATTATTTCATATCAATTTTATTTACATTCAATTGATTAACATTCATTTCATTAATTCAATTCAATTTCAAAAGTTGAATTTCATTTATCTTTGAATTCACTTTCATTTACAACTCATATTCATAAATATATTCAAATAATTTCACTTCTTATATATATATATATATAAGTTTATTTCACAATTGTAAATCACTTTAATTATAATTCAATTCTTATAATTCTTTTGCTTATACAATTATTCTTTTATTTAGATTATTCAAACAACTAAACAATCCACTTATATACACTTTAATAATTTTGAAAAATTATTTCTTTATATATAAAATATAATCAAGGTAAAATTATTTCATTTACCCAATTTTAAAACAATATCGTGTCGAATTGTTCTATTCAAATGTTTAGAAACCCCTTCGGCATAGTCTTGCGGACCACGCTGACGAAAGTTCATATACCACTCAACAAACCAATCATCACAATATAAAACAATTTCATATTCACTAACAAATACGCTCTCATAGCTATTATTACACTCAAACTCACTCTAGAGTACTACTGACTCTATCTCTAATGAGTAATACCCAACAGAACCATGGTTGTCGCTTAACCATATGCTCTGATACCAAATGTAACGCCCCGAAAATTTTCGACTTTCGAAAATTCAACATCGACACTCACTTTATCGACTGCCGAGAAATCGAAGGCCGGAAACACAGAATGTTATTGTTTTTTTTAAAAAAAAATTAAGAAAAGAAAGAGGTAGAAGAAAATAGAAAATAGGAAGAAAAAATTTAAATATAGAAAAATGGAGAATAGAACGGAACGAACAGAAAACAACAGAATCTCACAATTCGCAGCGGAACAACATATAATAATAAATGAATAATCTTTAAACAAAGAACTGTATCAGTTATTACATTTTATACATTTCATTTCATCATATCATCAGAGTATACAACATCATACAACAACAAACAGTGCAGCGGAAAAAGAAATACTATATAAACTAGTAATACGCCATGCCATCCAGCTTGCTTCCAGCAACTCCAGAATATCCAGAATATCCTGATAAACCTAACTCTTAACTGCCCGTGTGGAAATTGGTGGGCACCCAGAGTTTAGGAAGGAAAACAATAAACTCCGAGTCAGTCATGTGACTGGTGTGAGAACTCAAAACAGTTTATTTACTTTAAAAATCAAAATAGAGGAATATTTTTAAATTCAATTCGCAATGCTTCTAAAAATGAGACTACCATAAGGCCTCCCGCACACACACACAATGCAAATGCAGAATCGGAGGAGATTTCTCCTTATGATAGTCAAAGATGCTTGATACGCATTTAAAATAACATTTGATATTATTACTAGTGCATAGTGTAGAAAAAAATTCATTTCGAAAGTAGAATATAAATCTTAGCCAACATACGACCATTATCGTATGCCTACTATAGCTACCATCCAAACAGTGTTGCGACACCATAAGTGAATGACAGGTTCTACAACTAATACCGTACAGGTTTCGTATTGGGAATTGGATTTCCAATGAATGATCAGGCCAAGGAACTTCCCATTGCCACATGAGAATGCCTCTGGATGGACATCCCCGAGAACCAAACCGGATCTCTACCAACACAAGGCCGGGTTACCCCTAACTGAGTAACAACTGACCGAATATGCCATCCCCCGGTCCTTTGGGACCTTTTCACCGAGCGCTCGTAATCAATTCACACAATCATAACAAAGTGTTTTCAACATGAGTAAGTATCTGGGCTCCATACCATGATACCACCCTTTTCCAGAAGGAAATGGACACATCCTAAAGGGCGCTACCCCTCATAACCTTGCTGCTTCTTTCCTGTTTTGACCATTCACGGGGTGTGAGGCTCGACGAAGTCACGTCCACAAAAACATACTTTATACAAAAGCCATGCTTTGGGTCAACAAATGATCAACACAATGATCACAAGGATAGACGATCAAACAAATGATCCTATCATAAATAATCAACACAATGATTATTTCAGCATCACTCAGCATGTCACATTACCAAATTGGGAATATATCGCTGATAACATTCAACTACATAACCTCTGAGCTCGTACGTCTCAGAGAAGGGTGTTAAGCTAAAAGAATAAATTCTCCGCCACCAACAGAAATATATTTGAAAGAAATCGGCTTTATATCTCAAATTGTAATGTCAGGCATACAATCCATACAAGTCTGTTCCGGGCTCGAACAAAACCGAAGGCACTTACAAAGAAGTCCTTGCAATCCGGATATTCACGATCCTGATCGGATTCACCATCACATATGGAGAACTCAATACCGTAGCTACTCGGTGCAGAGTCAATCGACAGGTCATCCTATCGTTCTCACAAATACCGGGTCTTCAACACCGATCTTCAATGCGATTCATAACGACGTATCACATATTCGGAATGGGTTATACGACCCCATGGTCCTTTCCCGGTTAACCCGAATAGTGAGCGCTTATTCAAAAATAAGTGTGGCATTCAAATTCAAACAAATCACATCCAATACCCATTCAAAGGGAAATATTGATAGTCGGTTATTGAACTATCAATGAATATGCACACATCACCAGATTCCAAATAATTTTCCAAATTATTTATTTTCCAAAATATCTTCACTAGATATATAATTTCAATACTTCAAAAATAAATCAATATTTATTTTCATACAAATTCCACTTTCTTTTATAAATTCCTTAGTGAATTTATATTCCAAAATATCCATGCATATACGATTTCAATTTATCATTTCAATTTATCTTCAAAAAGATAAATTCTCTAATATTCACTTCATATTGGAAAACATTTCCATACTTATTTATTCATAAGTAATTCACAAATCTTTTTATTTCCAACCTTGGAAAATATTCAATATACTTAAATCGAATTAAGTATATATTTCATTCTTTAAGGAAATCATTCTCTTTAACATATTTATTTGGGCCAAAACGAATGTTGCGTAAAACATCGTTACGACAACCCAAAATCACTAGTATAGGGATTCGAATTTAAAATAGATATATAAATCCCAATACTATTCAAAACATTTCCTTTCGGAAATCATTTACTATAACAACAGTGTTATAGTCCACATTTCCTTTTATTTCTCGAAAACGTCTATTTCAACAATGAATGTTGAAATCTATGGTTTCGAATGTCAACACCTTTTAAAACATCGTTAGGTCGTTTTAATTCTATTTAAAACATCCAAATCCAAAACAATTTCTTTAACGTGTTATTCACTATTCAAAAACGTGAATATACTTCATTAACAATTTCATCCTTTTATTTATTTTAATTCAAAGGATTATTCACTATTCAAAAATGTGAATATAACTCCATTTATAGGTTTCAACAATTTACTTATCAAAATAAGTCATTTGCGAATTTATAAAACAACGTTTATAAATTCCATTTCTATTTATTTATAAAAACTTCCTTTTTATAAATTATTTTATTAACCTATTCCAGTTTATAACTCAATTATAAACTAAAAGTTCATATTATAAGTTAAATACTTATAAAACGATTATTTTACAAAATCGTTCTTTTAAAGACTTTCCAATTTATGAATCTTATAACTTATAAGATCCATTTATTTAACCAATCTATTCTTCAAATAATTTCACCAAATTTATGAATCTTACTATTTATAAATTTCATTTATAACTTCACAGTTTATAATTCTATAAATTTCATTTATTTATGAAATTCATTTTCACTTCATTCAAACACTTATAAAAACTCGTTTTATAATGTCAATATTTCAATTTATAAATATCTATTTATAAATCTCTTAATATAAATCAATTTATATTATTCTTTTAAACGTCTTTAATCTCCTTTATTATTTCACCATTTTGATTCATAAAATAATTAAATTTTATAAATCTTATATTTAAACTTTTCACAATAAATTCTAAAATCCCGATTAAACTATTTTATAAAATCATTAGCATCATATTCTCAAAAATCAGTTTTTAACTATTTTTCTCAAAAAAATATCATAATTTTTATAACTTTAAAAATTATAACGTTTATTTGTATAAAATGGATCAATTCCAAACATATAGTATATTTTCATAAAATCACTTTATAAATCATTTTAAAATTCCAAAACTTGGTCCAATGATGCTACACACCAAATAGTCAATCACGACTACAACGATATCATATATCAATATGAAAATCCATCAAATATCAATATATCTGAAATCAAATAAAAACTGTTGAGGAATCCAGTTGGATCCTTCCAACCTGTTTTCCTGCATCCACAAACATTAGCACAATACCAATTTCGCTCCAGTACGAAATTATCGCGGTATATGTTTTTAATAAATGTTATCCGCTTAATAACGGCGCAATAGGGTCTCATCCGCTAAACAAAAAATGCGGGGAATCAATAACTCCAATATATACATATGCCAATATATATATATTGCTATTATATATAATACCAATTTCACTGTTTATGAAATATTCGCGGTATATGTTTTTAATAAATAACATCCGCTTACTAACGGCGTATAATGTCTATTTTAACAATCAATAGATAACAATCATCATTCAAACATGCATTCAAATATTTTAAATCTAACTATTTAAAATAATAATCAAACTGATTCGATTGAATGAGAAGTTCTCACCTTGATTTAAATTCCGTTTTAGCGATTTATTTCGAATAAAATTAAACGGACGTTTAGTTTTACCCAAAATTCTCACTAACTCCAAACGACTCCAAACCAACTCCATCGCGTAGTGCTCTTCCATACGATTCCAACGCAACTGAGTTTGCATTTTTCGACCTCGTATGAAAAAGTTATGATTTTATGAACATTCACGAGTTTATATTAACAAATTTACAACATTAACTTTATATTTACAACCTTCATCCAATCCTAGCCCTTGATCTTTGCTTCCCCACATCAGGCCCGTCCCTATTGCTTCTTCCTCTCACGTATTCCTTCCAGTAAACCAAACCCATGAAGCCGCCCATTAGGGTTTGACTTTGCAACCACCACGCTACATTAGAACACGATCAAGTGATGCCGTCTCGAAGCTCCACACACGAGCTACCTTCGGCCACGACCTAGGCAAGCTCGGCCTCCCCCTCTACCCTTGAGATGCGTGCACAACCAGCACGAACGCGGCAAGATACTGGGCACGACGTCGCTCCAATTTCCATCATCTCCGTATGGATTGAAAGGCCTTCCTATGCTCTACAATATTCGTGTTGACAAGTTTTTGTAAAAGTCGATGGATTGAGAGAGATTGAGGGATGAAAGAGATTGAATTCTGGCCCTTCAACCTGATAGTGGCGGCTAGCAACATGAATTAGGGTTTAGTTATTTTTTTTTATAAAATTATGAAGAGTGGTGGTGTATTTATAGAGAATCGAACGACACTATTCATCCGGAAAATCCGAACTCCGATTTAGGCGCCGAAACTGACGTACCTAGGGTTTATCCCGCGTTCCGGACACAATGGAACAGGTTTCGGAAGCTAATTCGGACATTTGTGCGAGTTATGGCTGTAAACGCTCAATTTAAATTAAACCGATTTAAGTCGATTTCTAGGCGTTTTAATTTGTACCGGACAAACGGTAAATCCAATTGACTTGAAATTTGAAACCTTACAATAATATCACATTACGGATCCGATGAAACTGGTTTCGTCGAAATCCGAGACTTTTTGAAAAATGGCTATTTTCACTCGCCAAATTTAAATTAAAAATAATTCGATGCGTTTCGAGCTGCCACGATCAAACGATAACTCCGATTGATACGAAAATTGAAATCCGGTAATAACTAACTATTACGGATCCAATGAAACTGGTTTCGTTCAATTCTGAGACTGTTCAAAAATTGGCTATTTTACAGTCGATTATTAAATATTAAAATATTCAATTTTCACAAATTAACTTTTAATTCGATTTTAAAAGTTCTAAAATATCGTTCTAACTTCAATATGATAAAATAAAATTTTACAAATCATTTTCAATCATATTTAATCCAACTTTCAATTATTTCCATAATTTAACGTATTAAATTATTGATTTAATTATCCAATTAAATCCAATAATTCAAAATAAAATTTATTTGACTTATAAATTCACTTATTAATATTTAAAATTAATTAAATATTCATATTTTAATTATCAAAAATTCTGGGTCGTTACAGAGAGGCTAAACCCCTTCAATTTTAATGAAGCTCTCTAATTAATGTAGCTTCAACATTTTGTTAATTCATGCTCTCTTTTTGTACTTAATGGCATTGATAAAATTGGTTTAATTGTTGTTTTTGTTTTGAATTTGATAGCCTATATTGTTGACACCAAATAGGCTATGCTTAAACAATCACTAACACAAATGCCTCTTCATCAAAATATGATTATGGCATAAGAAAGTGATTTGAAATTAAAATTTGATGGTCTATGTTTCAAACCAATAGTTAATAGGCCATACTTAAAATAGATTTCATTCTCATTTTCTTTGACAATTTTCATGAAAGTTAGTAAGTATTTTAAGGGGTGTATTATAGTTTGATGACTTATGTTGGCTAATTAATAGCTCAAATATGTCATACTTATGATAAACACATCAATTAAAACACTAATGACCATTAAAGAGAGATCATGATTTCATGTGTTGAACTACATGATCTAGAGAGTGGATTTATTCTCTAAATTGTCATTTAACTTTCATATTTGCATTTCTTTTCTTTTTGTTAGTTTCTTACATTTTTAGCTAATCACACTTTCAACTTTGGTTAACTTGATTGAATAGAATTTTAAAATCATCAATTCCCTGTGGATCGACCCGTATTCGCCACGTGCTACATTCGTACACCGTGCGCTTGCGGTATAAATTTTATTTCAAAATTCGTTCGACGGTTTTCTAAACCGATAGAATTTCCGTCGACGGTTATATTTTGAAATGAAATTGATTTTGAAGTGAATTTAATACTTTGATATCAAGTATGAATCGTTTTTGAAATGTAAATGTACCAACCGGTGTGTTAAACGACGTTTGGTTATTGCTCATTCAATATAACAACCACTTTAACAACTATGTATGTGGAGGAGACTTCAAAAATAGGTGGTTAGATTTGGCGTACGTTTGCTAGATTTGAAGAAAGGGAACGATGATGGATATACCCCGCACTTGTGCCAATTTGAAAGGACTAAAACAGGACGGCTTGACAGGGCCAAGTGGGCTAGCTACCCTTAGCGGACATCCGTTCTTTGATTTTCTTCTTGAACTTGGTCCATATTATTACTTTTGATGTTGGTTTCGATTGGTGCACCTTGATTTGGGATGACCTCCCTTTGACTCGATATGAGATGGATGTATGCAGTGGGCGATCGTGGCTATGATGCGTTTCCCCCAGCACTGTGACCCGAACTGGTAGTATCTTACTTCGGGCATTTCCTCACGTTTCTTGTCATACTTTTATCTTTATACGAGACAATTACGAATTTTGTTTAGTGTTGTCATATCATGATGCATCCTTATCCCCTAACGTACTACTAGGGCACTATATGCAAACTGTACGACAATGCTTAAAAACGAATTAAGAGGGATTAATATAAAGCCTTAATGCTAGAAAAATATTTATTTTATTGATTAGACATTACATATATGGCGTATTCTACTATATATTGTTATTTTGATGGATCCTTAAGGGATGAAAAATCCCATAACATCTATTGAGTTATCGCACGTCTGTTATACACTAGATAGGAGATGTAAAACCCTGTAAACATCTCTGACGCTATTATACTCATGTTATACATGATATTAATTTGACTCACATACGAATGTTTTATTTCTAACTTGATTGTATTGTTTTACTTTATGCTCAGGCCAGCCCTGAGTTTTCAGTGCATTAAAGATCATTTATTCTGAAGGAAGAAGATGAAGATTTGGTATATTATTACTAGTATTATTTTCCTGCATCATTTTGTTCGGCTGCGTTACTCTATTGTTCTATTTTATGTATAAATATGATAAATATTGTATAAATTATAATCAAATGTATAGTATAAATAACTTCATGAACTGTTTATTTGATTATTATATTACGTCATTCCGCTGTGAGATTCTATGTTTATTTCCATCTTTTCTTATTTTTATTAAATAATCCCATTGATTATCTATGTTCCGGATTGTTTTGAGTTGGATTTGTGTGGTTTATTATCGCCTTAAACCTTTCGAAATGCGAATCGTCATGTACTCACACTAACAATCAACTCATATCATCACAATAAGCTAGCATAAAAGCGAGTTATAAACCCAACATATCAATAATGGCATGCACTTCGCAAACTAACACAAGAGACAGTGCTTCTCCTATCGAATATGTAAAGGCATGTACTTCGCTTGTTTACATAAATGACTGCACTTCGCGAGTCTAACTCTGTTAACCGCTCTTTGTAAGTCTAGGAAAAAGGTCTATCATAAGTTACTGCACTTCGCAAGTCAACAAAGATGATTGCACTTCGCAAGTCAACAAAGATGATTGAGTCTTGCCTACATGACTTCACTTCGTAAGTCTAACATAAATGACTGCACTTCACAAGTTTACCTGCACTTTGCAAGTATAACATAGATGACTGTACTTCGCAAGTCTAGAACCAAGGTCTATTTCAAACGACTGCTCTTCGCAAGTCAACACCAATGATTGCACTTCGCATGTCTAACACGATGGCATGCAGTTCACACATCATCACAAAAGTTTCAAGTACCTTCTATTAGTAGTCATACAACTAACGTCCATGCATCCCATAACCACTCAGGTTTACGTAAAGATTTACTCTAAATCAGTAAGCTCCACTTACTTAAATATTCTAGAAAACAAGTCATATAATTAGCCGATAATGTGATCCCAAATGTCCCATAATAACTTGGGATTACCAAATTGTTTAATCATAGTTCTAATTCCATAGAAGTAACAATTTGCAATCAAACATCATCTCAAAGAACTATTTTTCCTAACATGAAAATCTTCCATATTCAACCATTACTCATTTTTGATTCCATTCAATTCCAATTTCTTTATTTGAGGTCTATAAACAAGAAAACTAACTTACAATAAGAAGTTACATATAATAATCAAATCAAAAGAATTTTCCTTTCTTCACCAAAATACTAATTGTAACGACCCGACTTCCTACGCCCAGGAAGACGTATCGTTTTTAAGAAAGAAAAGGGTGAGAAAATAGAAAAAATAGAGAAGAAAGAACAACAACATCAGAATCTCACAGCGGAGCGAATAAATTATATTAATCACATAAGTATTTACATAATATATAACCTCAACCAGAGCTATACAGATAATACATCACATACTAGACAGTTATAGACACCTGTCTAGTTATACAACTCAATACACAATACAACACAGAGATATCAACACAGCGGAACACTATATCTACAAACGCTGAAGCCTCCTGCTCCATTGCTCCTCCAGAATTCGTCAAAGCAAACCTGAATCCCTTGGCTACTCGTAAAAATTTGAGTACCTAAGAGATTAAGAAAACAGAAATAAACTCCGGGTCAGACATGGGTCTGGTGTGAGTAACAGGTTAAAGTTGCTTAATTTTGAAAATCCTTTGAAAGAAAGGTACCACGTAAGACTTCCCAAACATAAACATGGAAAAGTTTTTACCTTACGCTAACCAAAACATTTGATAGGAAATCCAGTGATATTATAATAGGTCTAGGGTTTTCAAGTAAATAGAAAATAGCCGAAATTGTTACATGATTAAATTCCAGCTACTAGCCGCAAAAGTAGGTAATACAATCAAAACCGTTGGCACTTATTGGATTTTGGATTCCATACAATGGCAGGGCCACTGGGGTACCGCCTGTCACAGTACGTGGCCTAGATCAACGTACCGAGGATCACTCCCGACCCCCTGCAACACAACGCCGGAACCATTCCTTACTGAACAGTCCCGAACAAGATAACCCCGCAGTTGGCTGCAGACCAACTGCCCACACAGCCGAATAAAAAGGGACATCTAGACAGGGGAAAATCTTGTCCTGCTTGGGCATGACCCACCTAACCTTGCTGCACCTCCCCTGTTTTAGCCATTCCTGGTTGATGAGGCTTGAGGTTACGATTACCTTTACAGGACATAATTTCTTAGAATGCTAATCGTCCGCCCGACGATGTGTTGAAAGCATTCAATCCATACAAGTTCGTTCCGGGTTCGAACGAAACCGAAGCCATCATCTCGTTACACTCGTTTTGGAATCACCCTCAGAGTTAACGACGATAATCCTTGCATTCTGAATCTTCATCTTCACTTCATATTCACGACCTATCGTTAATTTGGTTCGATGTGGTTTTCGGACGTCCAAATATGGAAAATCCGATCCTGGTCTCATCGAAATCTAAAACATATCTTTTAAGGCCAAGTTGTCTATTTAGTCTTAACAGTCAATTCACTATCATTAATATACACAGATAGATAATTCACATCTCATAATAGATAATCACATTATCATCATAAACATATAATTAATATCATCATCCAAACAGATAATTAAATATTATCATACTTAAACCATACATCCATATCACATAGATATTACTCATCTCATATCTGAGATCACAATCAATCAATGAAATATCAATATCATCCATAAGCAATGATTTATGAATCGCAATCTATAATTATTTTAAAATGAATTAAATTAACTACTTCCGTCTTTAATTAATTTAAAATAAATTAATTTAATTACTCATTCCATAAATCCTGCTCTCACAACCATTAATTAATTATAAATCAGATTAATTAATCATTCTCTAATTATAATAAATAATTTAGTCTTTAATTAATTTCTCAATTGTATTATTCTAAATCATTCTTAGCAATTAACATTTAATTACTTCCTTATTAATTATTCATTAATTAAACAATTCTTAATTACATCATTAATTATATTAATTAATGATTTCTAATTTATATTGGATTACTTTATTTAAATTAATTACATTAAGTGATTAATCTTTATTTAAACACAATTATTAATCACCCTTGATTAATAACAAACCAGTAATTAACTACCCTTAATTACTTATTAACAAATTAATCATCCCATGATTAATTATTCCCATAAATTAATCCTTTGATCAATTACAAAACAAATTACCCAAATTACTTCACTTACAAATCATCTTATATTAATTTCATCAAGTAATTATCATCTAATTACTTTCCTAAGTAATTACACATACCAAATCATCAAATGATTTCCTAAATTAATTAAAATTAATTAACTTAATTTAAATCTTATCATTAGTTACTTATATATTCCAATTAATCATCTTTGATTTAAATAACTTTTTCTACATTCCAGAGTTTCCTTTAATTTATTTACAGAGATTAATCTTTGAATAAATCCATTAATTAATTACATTTATGTAGATTTATTACCGTTTAATTATCTTGTTGATTTATTATTCCCAAATTAATCAATTTCTAATTCCATCATTAATTATATTAATTAATGATTTCTAATTACATTTTCATTTGTTATTTTATTAATTATATTAAGAATACAAATCTTCAAATCACATATATTAACCCTCTTGGTTAATAACATACAGTAATTAACCATCCTTAATTATTCCCCAATAATAAGCTTAATCCCTTGATTAATTTCAAACTAGTAATTATACTCCAATTACTTTCATTAACAACATCATCCAATTAATTACATCCAGTAATTATCCATCAATTACTTCTCTAAGTAATTTACTTCCAAAATATCAGTTAATTAAACTAAATTAATTAACTCAAATTAAATCAATTTACACAATTAATAAGTAATTAATTTCTTAATTACTTTCCAAATAAATAATCACATATAAATTATTACAATGATTATTATTAAATTAATTAATCTAATTAATTATATAGAAATTAATCATATTAATTAATTATGAAATAATCTAGTTAATGACCTTCATTAACATTTGTTTAATTATTTTTCTAAATAACTAATTTATATTAATCATTATTAATTATAAGTTTGATTAACCATTAAAATTTATTAATAAAAATCTAATCTATGGTTCTTAATTTCATATTAATCACTTAATTCATTATTTAAACATTGATTAATACATTTAAACTTATAATTACTAATTTAAATAATATCAATCATTAATTATTCATACTTAATTAACTTAAAGGTTACTGGATATAAATTCTAAATCTTCATTACTTAAAGTAAAATTATTCTTGTTATTGATTAAATTTTCACTTTCAATATGTTTAAAACATTTATTTCAAATTCTTCCTAAATAAATTCCAATTTATCCTTAATAAAGTTTAAAACTAATTTTTTTCAAAACCCTTTTAAACTCACATGTTTAAAAGCATATATTAGCACTTAAAACTTATTTGAATCAATTTAAATTATAAAACTTTATTTTATTTCCAATCTAGAATTTAAGTCTTGGTTTTCAATTTTTTTGAAGTTAACTTTGTTTAAATCTTTCCCTAACAATTTATATTTCATTTTTGAATTCAACTCTTTTTGAATACTCTTAAACATTAAGCACTTTCAAGTTATTAAAATAATTTAAATTATGAAACTTTATTATTTCCAACTCTATTTCAAAACTAACTTAAATTCACTATTAAATTTTGATTTAGAACTAGGTTTAACTTTGATTTTAATTTTAAAACAAAAGTTTTAAAAACTGTTAAAACTGTTACAGGCTTAAAACCCTGAACGACTACAACCCGAGCCCCCCCTTCATTTACTTCGAGCAAAACATGAAGTTTCCCGAGAAAAACAACAACTTGCTTCGAGTTTCCCCCACGCGCGCGAAATCGAATTCGATAAAAACAAAACCTGGAAACACACGACCCCACTTCCCCTCAAACCTGGCAACGTCACGCGTTCGATGCTCCGACCACTGGAGGCCACCAAACTCTGGCCACAGCGTCGTCCATCTCCACTCTACCTCCCCTCAAAACCGCGTGACACTCGAACGCCTGAACTGGCCGTGGTGATCAAAACTCAAAGCACAGTGAAAATTAGGTTTAAAAAATTTTAAACCTACGCCGCCGCTTCCACGACCCACTGCGCTGCCACCCACCATTTTTCCCTGACCCACGGTAGACTCCTCCACCCTTACACAGAAACCCAACCTTCCCAATCAACGTGATCGTCCACGGTGACTCGAAATGCCCCAAACAGAAGAACACAAGCGGCTCTCATATCACACCACTAAAAATCCTCAAACCTACCTTAAAAATCATATTTTTGTATAAGAATTCAATTTATATTCATGAATTTGTAATTTAATAAACTCGAATTTTAACATGTTTGAAGATGGTTCTGTAGTTTAAGCCTATCCAGTGACAACACAAATTTATTTACTTAAAACAAATTTTTAAACAAAATTTTATAGTGTAACAAACATATTTTATTCAAGGCTTAAGCCTTATAATGGATTGGATCAAGATCAGATGAATTTTGAACCAAGTTTGGGCTTGAAAACTAGAACAGGGTTTCTCAAATTTGACAGCAGTGCACAATGTATATATCTACATTTGATAATTCACAGCAGCATATACTTGTATGTTTACCATACATATTATCACAGAGAACACATACAGCCATTTTAACTTAAGTTATAATTGAATAAATAAATAAAAAATGTTACTCACCAGATATGTGAAAGAACAGAGGCTACAAATTTGAACAGGTCCTTAAATTTGAAATCTGAAGCAACTGAAAATCTCCTCTGTTTAATCCCCTGGTTTGCTAAGTTGTTGTTGGATGTTTTTTTAGGTTTTTAATGAAGTTTATTTTATATTTTTTCTCATCTCGAACTGAATAAGGTGAAGCTGATTTATAAACAAGTTTTACAGGGCATATGCAGACAGGTTGATTATACATACAGTGTATATTATTGTACAAGACTGTGTACACTTTGTACCATATCAGAGAATAATTACTATTATTTAATTGATTAAATAGATTTGTTCCCTGTTTTTGGAGGCTGAGATAAGAAACAATGCGGCTTGCATTTAATGTTTAAGTACTTTATGTTTTAACTTACTTTGTTAATTATCTCACCTTAACCGCCTGCATACCATACAGCCTACAACATATCTCACTTTACTTTGCTTTTGTTGGTTCAAGATTATCTAATGTTGTCTTCCTTAGCAAGCCTTCACATATTTTATGTTTTTATTTTTGTTTTTCAGCCTGCACACATTTGATTTGCTTCTAGATGTTATTTGTTGCCTAGTTATTTTGTTTGTTTCTACTTACCTATTCATGTGTTATGAAATAAATGTGTTACTTGTCTTATATTTTTATTTCCTTTTTGAAATCTCAGCCTGCACACATATTCATCCTTGTTTGTTCTAAACTTGTATATGCTGCAGTTTTCTTATGTTAGTCTACAACTTGAAGATTATTTGTTTCTAGTTTAATTGTTGTCTTGTTATTATTTTTTGAAGTTCTATATCTAGCTTTATAATCTATAAATTTATCCTATATGTTTACTTCTTATTTTAACTTATTACATACAGTATTTTAACTTATAATCTATAGCTTTATGTATATTTTGTTTTATTTCTATGTTTAACTTATTGCTTAAAATCTTGTATCCCTATACGTATATTCTTATTTTATTTATATTATAAGACACATTTATCAATTTGAAATGATAGATAAAATAAGTTATCTTTTTATTATAAACTGCTTATTTTATTAATGTACCATTTGACACAATTGCATTAAAACTCATATATAATTTTAAATCCATATTTTTATCAAGCTATACTAAAAAGAAAACAAAACAAATCTTTTTGTTAATAAATTTAAATCTAAACTTAAGCTAAAATAAGTTTTAAACTATTTAAACATTTATCTTATGTATTTAAAATCACATATTTATTTATTAAATAGCTTTGAAAAGTTTATATTAAATAAATCATAATTTCCAATTCACTAAAATGTATATTAGAATTTGAAAACATAATTTATTAGCTAAATTGTAAAACAAAGCCTCCCTATTTACAATGTATACAAATATATACATATATAAATAGAAAACAATCAATTAATTTTTAACAGATAAAATTTACCAATTAGATATTTATTAAGAGAAAAGTATCAATTCAGATCTTATTAACAAAGATATATCAAATCAATTTAATTTTTAATGCAGATTATTAAATTGATATTGCTTGAAAATTCCGGGTTGTCACATTCTTCCTCCCTTAAAAGAATTTCGTCCCCGAAATTTAAAAGCAAAGGTAATTTATTAATCTATTTAAGATTTAATTTTTAAATCACACTCATATATCAATCATATGCTAACAACCATCCCAACCAATCCACTCAATCAACAAAGCTAATCACCCAGACAAATTTCTGGATAGAGCTCCCTAGAGTTTTCCCAGTAATACCGGAATACTCGATCTATAGAATCCAAACAGTCTACACTACTAATCTACAGAGCTCCTTTGAATCAGAGAAAATTCATCCAAATCAAATCTCCGACTCCGAAATCCAAATTCCTCCGTCTCTTATCCACCAAATTCCACTGATGATCCAGAGCTGCTTTCATCCCTACTGATCAGCTCAACCTTTGCTGATAACTCCTAAAACAGTCTGAATCCGAAAACAATCCAGTAGAATGATCTTCTCAAAATCAACCAAAACCAAGAACACAACCTTTACTATCATCAATAGAAAACAACTTCTCTTTTCCAGAAAAGAAAAACAGATGCACTTCCAACTGCTTCCGCTGCACAACTCTGATCTGGGGTAGATGAAAATGCTGATGATGCACATAAGCACAAACTAGACAATACATTACAAAAATATGGTTCACAGATCCACACTAAAACTCAAAAGTCCCTCCAAAACCTGAGCCGCTTTACCAATTCCTCTCTCTAGAAACCATTCTACTACTAAGCTGAACCATCGGTACCACTTCTGGAATCCAGTTGATACCAAACTCAACTTCGGATGTAAGGGCAACCCGATGACCTCTTCAAAGATATGCAAAAAATTTCTGACATCCTAGAGAATACTTAACTATCACAAGTCACTTTTGCGATCAACCCAGGCTAATATCCAAAGAAAACTGTTCTCTCCTTACCAATCTGAACAGCTTAAGCTTATCTAGCCAATCCATTGAAGAAATGGATCCACAAAACTGCCTCTGAACTTCACCTCTAAAGAACTGCTGACAGATGACTTCCTCGTGTGCCGACAGAACAATCTGAGCTGCAACACTGCTACTGATGCCAACACTCCTTAATCCAAAATTCCTCAAAAAAAACTCGGGCCTCAAAACCAAACACAACATTCAGCTGACCTCAGCCTCAAAACTAATGCAGACACACTTCCTTATCCAAAGATCCTTGAGAACTTCTTCGAAAACCATCCATCGCTACTGCATCTCAACACACAACTACTACTTCTTGAGTTACCAAGATAATATTTCAAGCTTCTTCTCAACTGACAAAATCCAAATTCTACTCATCCAAACTTGTATTACAAAAATGGACTCCAAATCTTAACAGGTTTCCTCCAGAGATTTGGTGAAATCCTTACATCACAAACTTACTCGAGACGGTATTAGGTCTACAGTCTCATCAGATATACTTCTAACCACAGGTAGTCGTGTTACACACACCACTACCCAATCTACCCTTATACTTATATTGGAAAACCCGAACAGGTAACCCAACAAATAGATAGAAATGAATATATATATATATATATATATATATATATCAAAATTACAAATACGCTCTCTCAGGAAAGAAATCACTCAAGAGCCTAGGTATTCACTCAACCTAGTGCTCTGATACCACTGTAACGACTCGACTTCCTACGCCTAGGAAGACGTATCGTTTTTAAGAAAGAAAAGGGTGAGAAAATAGAAAAAATAGAGAAGAAAGAACAACAACATCAGAATCTCACAGCGGAGCGAATAAATTATACTAATCACATAAGTATTTACATAATATATAACCTCAACCAGAGCTATACAGATAATACATCACATACTAGACAGTCATAGACACCTGTCTAGTTATACAACTCAATACACAATACAACACAGAGATATCAACACAGCGGAACACTATATCTAAAAATGCTGAAGCCTCCTGCTCCATTGCTCCTCTAGAATTCGTCAAAGCAAACCTGAATCCCTTGGCTACTCGTAAAAATTTGAGTACCCTAGAGTTTAAGAAAACAGAAATAAACTCCGGGTCAGACATGGGTCTGGTGTGAGTAACAGGTTAAAGTTGCTTAATTTTGAAAATCCTTTGAAAGAAAGGTATCACGTAAGACTTCCCACACATAAACATGGAAAAGTTTTTACCTTACGCTAACCAAAACATTTGATAGGAAATTCAGTGATATTATAATAGGTCTAGGGTTTTCAAGTAAATAGAAAATAGCCGAAATTGTTACATGATTAAATTCCAGCTACTAGCCACAAAAGTGGGTAATACAATCAAAACCGTTGGCACTTATTGGATTTTGGATTCCATACAATGGCAGGGCTACTGGGGTACGGCCCGCCATAGTACGTGGCCTAGATCAACGTACCGAGGATCACTCCCGACCCCCTGCAACACAAGGCCGGAACCATTCCTTACTGAATAGTCCCGAACAAGATAACCCCGCAGTTGGCAGCAGACCAACTGCCCACACAGCCGAATAAAAAGGGACATCTAGACAGGGGAAAATCTTGTCCTGCTTGGGCATGACCCACCTAACCTTGCCGCACCTCCCCTGTTTTAGCCATTCCCGGTTGATGAGGCTTGAGGTTACGATTACCTTTACAGGACATAATTTCTTAGAATGCTCATCGTCCGCCCGACGATGTGTTGAAAGCATTCAATCCATATAAGTTCGTTCCGGGTTCGAACGAAACCGAAGGCATCATCTCGTTACACTCGTTTTGGAATCACCCTCAGAGTTAACGACGATAATCCTTGCATTCTGAATCTTCATCTTCACTTCAGATTCACGACCTATCGTTAATTTGGATCGATGTGGTTTACGGACGTCCAAATATGGAAAATCCGATCCTGGTCTCATCGAAATCCAAAAAGTATCTTTTAAGGCCAAGTTGTCTATTTACTCTTAACAGTCAATTCAATATCATTAATATACACAGATAGTTAATTCACATCTCATAATCGATAATCACATTATCATCATAAACAGATAATTAATATCATCATCCAAACAGATAATTAAATATTATCATAATAAACCATGCATCCATATCACATAGATATTACTCATCTCATATCTGAGATCACAATCAATCAATGAAATATCAGTATCATCCATAAGCAATGATTTATGAATCACAATCTATAATTAGTTTAAAATGAATTAAATTAACTACTTCCATCTTCAATTAATTTAAAATAAATTAAATTAATTACTCATTCCATAAATCCTGCTCTCACAACCATTAATTAATTATAAATCAGATTAATTAATCATTCTCTAATTACAATAAATAATTTAGTCTTTAATTAATTTCTCAATTGTATTATTCTAAATCATTCTTAGCAATTAACATTTAATTACTTCCTTATTAGTTATTCCTTAATTAAACAATTCTTAATTACATCATTAATTATATTAATTAATGATTTCTAATTTATATTGGATTACTTTATTTAAATTCATTACATTAAGTGATTAATCTTTATTTAAACACAATTATTAATCACCCTTGATTAATAACAAACCAGTAATTAACTACCCTTAATTACTTATTAACAAATTAATCATCCCATGATTAAGTATTCCCATAAATTAATCCTTTGATTAATTACAAAACAAATTACCCAAATTACTTCACTTACAAATCATCTTATATTAATTTCATCAAGTAATTATCATCTAATTACTTTCCTAAGTAATTATACTCCATTAATTACACTAAGTAATTACACATACCAAATCATCAAATGATTTCCTAAATTAATTAAAATTAATTAACTTAATTTAAATCTTATCATCAGTTACTTATATATTCCAATTAATCATCTTTGATTTAAATAACTTTTACTACATTCCAGAGTTTCCTTTAATTTATTTACAGAGATTAATCTTTGAATAAATCCATTAATTAATTACATTTATGTAGATTTATTACCGTTTAATTATCTTGTTGATTTATTATTCCCAAATTAATCAATTTCTAATTCCATCATTAATTATATTAATTAATGATTTCTAATTACGTTTTCGTTTGTTATTTTATTAATTATATTAAGATTACAAATCTTCAAATCACATATATTAACCCTCTTGATTAATAACATACAGTAATTAACCATCCTTAATTATTCCCCAATAACAAGCTTAATCCCTTGATTAATTTCAAACTAGTAATTATACTCCAATTACTTTCATTAACAACATCATCCAATTAATTACATCCAGTAATTATCCATCAATTACTTCTCTAAGTAATTTACTTCCAAAATATCAATTAATTAAAATAAATTAATTAACTCAAATTAAATCAATTTACACGATTAATAAGTAATTAATTTCTTAATTACTTTCCAAATAAATAATTACATATAAATTATTACAATGATTATTATTAAATTAATTAATCTAATTAATTATATAGAAATTAATCATATTAATTAATTATGAAATAATCTAGTTAATGACCTTCATTAACATTTTTTTAATTATTTTTCTAAATAACTAACTTATATTAATCATTATTAATTATAAGTTTGATTAACCATTAAAATTTATTAATAAAAATCTAAGCTATGGTTCATAATTTCATATTAATCACTTAATTCATTGTTTAAATTTTGATTAATTTAAACTTATAATTACTAATTTAAATAATATCAATCATTAATTATTCATACTTAATTAACTTAAAGGTTAATGGATATAAATTCTAAATCTTCATTACTTAAAGTAAAATTATTCTTATTATTGATTAAATTTTCACTTTCAATATGTTTAAAACATTTATTTCAAATTCTTCCTAAATAAATTCCAATTTATCCTTAATAAAGTTTAAAACTAATTTTTTTCAAAACCCTTTTAAACTCACATGTTTAAAAGCATATTTTAACACTTAAAACTAATTTGAATCAATTTAAAGTATAAAACTTTATTTTATTTCCAATCTAGAATTTCAAATTTAAGTCTTGGTTTTCAATTTTTTTGAAGTTAACTTTGTTTAAATCTTTCCCTAACAATTTATATTTCATTTTTGAATTCAATTCTTTTTGAATACTCTTAAATATTAAGCACTTTTAAGTTATTAAAATAATTTAAATTATGAAACTTTATTATTTTCAACTCTATTTCAAAACTAACTTAAATTCACTATTAAACTTTGATTTAGAACTACGTTTAACTTTGATTTTAATTTTGAAACAAAAATTTTAAAAACTGTTAAAACTGTTACGGCTTAAAACCCTGAACAACAACAACCCGAGCCCCCCCTTCATTTACTTCGAGCAAAACGTGAAGTTTCTCGAGAAAAACAACAACTTGCGTCGAGTTTCCCCCACGCGCGCGAAATCGAATTCGAGAAAAACAAAACCTAGAAACACACGACCCCACTTGCCCTCAAACCTGGCAACGTCACGCGTTCGATGCTCCGACCACTGGAGGCCACCAAACTCTGGCCACAGCATCGTCCATCTCCACTCTACCTCCCCTCAAAACCGCGTGACACTCGAACGCCTGAACTGGCCGTGGTGATCAAAACTCAAAGCACAGTGAAAATTAGGTTTAAAAAATTTTAAACCTACGCCACCGCTTCCACAACCCACTGCGCCGCCACCCACCATTTTTCCCTGACCCACAGTAGACTCCTCCACCCCCAGACAGAAACCCAACCTTCCCAATCAACGTGATCTCCCACGGCGACTTGAAATGCCCCAAACAGAAGAACACAAACGGCTCTCATATCACACCATTAAAAATCCTCAAACCTACCTTAAAAATCATATTTTTGTATAAGAATTCAATTTATATTCATGAATTTGTAATTTAATAAACTCGAATTTTAACATGTTTGAAGATGGTTCTGTAGTTTAAGCCTTTCTAGTGACAACACAAATTTATTTACTTAAAACAAATTTTTAAACAAAAGTTTATAGTGTAACAAACATATTTTATTCAAGGCTTAAGCCTTAACATGGATTGGATCAAGATCAGATGAATTTTGAACCAAGTTTGGGCTTGAAAACTAGAACAGGGTTTCTCAAATTTGACAGCAGTGCACAATGTATATATCTACATTCAGATAATTAACAGCAGCATATACTTGTACGTTTACCATACATATTATCACAGAGAACACATACAGCCATTTTAACTTAAGTTATAATTGAATAAATAAAAAAAAATGTTACTCACCAGATATGTGAAAGAACAGAGGCTACAAATTTGAACAGGTCCTTAAATTTGAAATCTGAAGCAACTGAAAATCTCCTCTGTTTAATCCCCTGGTTTGCTAAGTTGTTGTTGGATGTTTGCTTAGGTTTTTAATGAAGTTTATTTTATATTTTTGCTTAGCTCGAACTCAATAAGGTGAAGCTGATTTATAAACAAGTTTTACAGGGCATATGTAGACAGGTTGATTATACATACAGTGTATATTATTGTACAAGACTGTGTACATTTTGTACCATATAAGAGAATAATTACTATTGTTTAATTGATTAAATAGATTTGTTCCCTGTTTTTGGAGGCTGAGATAAGAAACAATGCGGCTTGCATTTAATGTTTAAGTACTTTATGTTTTAACTTACTTTGTTAATTATCTCGCCTTAACTTGCCTGCATACCATACAGCCTACAACATATCTCACTTTACTTTGCTTTTGTTGGTTCTAGAATATCTAATGTTGTCTTCCTTAGCAAGCCTTCACATATTTTATTTTTTTATTTTTGTTTTTCAGCCTGCACACATTTGATTTGCTTCTAGATGTTATTTGTTGCCTAGTTATTTTGTTTGTTTCTACTTACCTATTCATGTGTTATGAAATAAATATGTTACTTGTCTTATATTTTTATTTCCTTTTTGAAATCTCAGCCTGCACACATATTCATCCTTGTTTGTTCTAAACTTGTATATGCTGCAGTTTTCTTATGTTAGTCTACAACTTGAAGATTATTTGTTTCTAGTTTAATTGTTGTCTTGTTATTATTTTGTGAAGTTCTATATCTAGCTTTATAATCTATAAATTTATCCTATATGTTTACTTCTTATTTTAACTTATTACATACAGTATTTTAACTTATAATCTATAGCTTTATGTATATTTTGTTTTATTTCTATGTTTAACTTATTACTTAAAATCTTGTATCCCTATACGTACATTCTTATTTTATTTATATTATAAAACACATTTATCAATTTGAAATGATAGATAAAATAAGTTATCTTTTTATTATAAACTGCTTATTTTACTAATGTACCATTTGACACAATTGCATTAAAACTCATATATAATTTTAAATCCATATTTTTATCAAGCTATACTAAAAACAAAACAAAACAAATCTTTTTGTTAATAAATTTAAATCTAGACTTAAGCTAAAATAAGTTTTAAACTATTTAAACATTTATCTTATGTATTTATAATCACATATTTATTTATTAAATAGCTTTTAAAAGTTTATATTAAATAAATCATAATTTCCAATTCACTAAAATGTATATTAGAATTTGAAAACATAGTTTATTAGCTAAATTGTAAAACAAAGCCTCCCTATTTACAATGTATACAAATATATACATATATAAATAGAAAACAATCAATTAATTTTTAACAGATAAAATTTACCAATTAGATATTTATTAAGAGAAAAGTATCAATTCAGATCTTATTAACAAAGATGTATCAAATCAATTTAATTTTTAATGCAGATTATTAAATTGATATTGCTCGAAAATTCCGGGTTGTCACACTAATCTTATTAAATTTTACTTTAATTACACTTTGAATACTTTCTTCCACAATCATAAAAAGAAAATTTTAATTTAGTATAAATTAGATCCTAAATTTAAAAATCAAACTCGTTTAACAAATAATTTTCCTTTATAAATGAACTTCTTTCCCTTATTACTAATAGTTTATAAAGCTTCTAGAATTTTGAAATATTCTTTATTTTCTAAAAATTAGAGTTTCCATAAATTCAACTGTTTATTTATCGTCTAATTTATTTTCCAATAAAGCTCCAAACTTCCTTTCAAAATTAAATGATTTGATTTTTGGATAAATCTCTTCTTCAAATAAATTTCTAAATTTGTATTCCCCAAATAATATATTAACTTCTTATTGTATTATTTACACCAAATTCTATTCAAAATATTCATCTTTTTAGATTCCAAATCATTATAATATAAAATTTAATGTTCCTTTTCAATTAATTCCGTTACTTTGAAATTCCAAGATATTTACACAATTACTTATATCCTTTGTTTTAACTTCTTGTAGATTTGAACTCAAAATTTATCATCCATACAAACCATAAAATGATATTCATAATAAAGCACAGATATTACATAAAATTTCTTCTTATCACATGACAAAAATGAGTATCCATTATTTCATATATATCAAAAGTAATATAATAACCTTGCCTTGCCATTATTTATAGCAAATTGCTTTGTCAAATGTCTACGATGTTGATCGTGAAATCAACACTGCCTCGCCATTTGTTATTGCTAATGCTCGGTGGCTGCAACCATCGTAAAAAATAATACATATCATCAAAAATAATACAAATAAATCATCTTTATAGTTTTCGAATATTTTTTCTAAACTACTAAAATTTATTAACCATATATATTTACAGGAAAATAAATTTCTTTTCTTAATTTATTTTTCAAAATTGTCTTCCACAAAAATATGTGCTAATACTATTAAAACTACATGTAATATATCCTTTTCCAAAATAAACATATAGCTCACAATATTTATTTTGAAAATATTATTTATCTTCAAGTAACTTTTAAAGTTAACACTTTTCCAAAAATATCATTTTATTTTCAAAATTCATTACATATGCACACAAATATATTTTCCAAAATATTTATCCCATTTCAAAAGATTATTTGACTCAATTAAAACTTTATCTTCTTTTTAAATATTATTTATAACTCTTGTAAAAAATTTATAAAATATTAAAAATTAAAGCACCATGTCTAACTGTCTCGTCGAAATGTTTAACGTTGATCAAGTGCATCGATTAGAATTCTTAACGCACTCAACGGGTAATTTAACACAAAACTTAATTTCCAAATATTTCTTTATCAATCTAAAATTTTCATATAACTGAAAGTCTATTGATAGGGAGTTAAAAATACATCCATCCATTCAGTCATACATCATGTAATAAACATAATTAAATAATTAATTACGATGCTCAGTGGAAATAATCTATCAGCTTTCGTTGCATAACTCTGATCACTAATGGATCGAGACACTACTACACAACACTTAACTTTTAAAATCAATCTTATAAAATTATTATAAAGTAATTCAAAATTTTCACGAATACATCCCAATAATTATTCCCAATAATCATTTATACTTCTATTCTAAAATAGGAAATAAATCCAAAACTCTATCCAACACACCCAAGGGATGGGACTCTAAGTCAGTCTAGGCCAAGGTTTGTGTTTGTTATATTCTATATTGTTCTGAACCTTTACACTGATACCAACTGTAATGCCCCACCCTTGAGATCCACAATAACAAAGGGTATTACTGGGTAATAATGTCCATTAGTGTAGTGAATATGGCTAGTTAGGAGCGCCATCTATAAAATTGCTACGAGCGAGTTTCGAATACGTCAAATAATGTCACTATATTTTTCTTTCTTTTTTATAAGTGGTAATTCGACATATTTGATCCAGGCGTAAAACAATAATATAGAGTTTTAATATAATTCAAAACAATACGTAACACAATGCACAACACTGTACTAAATTTCGCAATGGAAACAATATACATCAATATCCCTCAAAATTATGAGTTTATAAAAGAAAATACTAAACTCACATTTATATACATATGCATACATAAACATGATATATCTCAAATATATATGACTACAAAAGTGTACAACATGTGCAAGGATAGAACAAGCATGTACATTAGACTTAAATGGCGCATCTAAAATAAGAACAACATCGTATGAAACCCCTTTAGCTAGCTCACATCCAAGGCCATTGAGTTCTTGTACCTTTCAAGTCTCGGTCTGTCCTAACACCCAGGTCAAAATATCTCTACTTATCACAAAAAGTGAGATACTGATAGCACAAATTTCAAGGATAAATATCCATAAATTAAGCTTCACTAACATAATAATACATCGTTAATAATTCATGTTTATAACTAAGTTTATGCTCATTTACAACATCATTAAAACCAAAGAAACCACTATAATAAGAGCATAAAAATCCCAACCATATATGCAAGCAATAGACATGCACTTCACAAGTCAATACAAGAAACATGCAGTTTGCGCTAATACTAGAGGTTGCACTTCGCAAATCATAACTCACTTGAAAATGAGTATCATAATATGGGACTGAAAACTAATTTAGTCCGCCTAAACGGATTTATCGAAGGTCCAGTCTAAAAAGTCGACAAAAAGATAAGTGTTATCCACTTTCAATTAGTAATCATAAGAGTGTCAAATAATGTCCCATAACCACTTAACGACACTCGAATATTTAATATAAGATAGTAAATTCCACTAATGTATAAATAAATCTTCAATCTAACGGGTCTAAGAATTAACAAGTAAAACAAAAGCGAGCATTTCATACCACTCGTTTTATTAAACCATTTAAATCGATTCCTTAGTCATTCGATGTCATGTAATTTTATAAAATAGTTTACTTTTACATCCTTCTTGAAAACATTATCTTATAAACTAGAGTACGTACGTATATACATGCATGCATACACACATACACACGCATTAGAAAGCCCTTGTAAATTTATACATTAGCGTTTTTAAATAAAATCTTAAAACATTGATCTAAACCAATTTAAAACCATTGATATTTTTAGTAAATATTATATATATATATATATATATATATATAAATGTTCTAATATCCTTTATAGAAATATATTCATACTTGAAATAATTTAGAAAGTGTTTAGTTAGAAATTGTTCTTTCGGAAACACTAGCTGAAATTATGCAACAAAAATTGTGTGCAATGTCATGTATATCCTTATATATATTCATTGTAGTATTTCTATGGAATTAAATTATCAAAATGAATTCACATATTCAAGGATTTAAATCTTGAAATATGCATCCAAATCATCTCAAAATAGGTATTAGAAACAAGGCACAAGGCATTAAGAATAAACCGAGCAAATGAGCGGTCGAAATGGGAAATCAGGGAAGTGGTTTGACATAGCCTGGGACATAACCCAGGCCGTGATTGGTGCACCTGTACAGGTGGACCAGTGGATCTGTGATGTTGCTTGGGTTGAGTTCCAGGCAGTGCCTCGACCTCCTTGGTGGTCTATTTTCGACGATCTTCGAACTATGATTGTTGTGATCTCTATGGTGATGAATTTTGAAGTACGCCATCGTAGAAACATCATGGAATTAATTCTATAGGAGATTAAATCTCTAGGGTTTCGGCTAACAGAGAATATAGGAACAATAAATATGCAATTACCACCGCCAAATTGAGATTAATTCAATCAACAATTCATCTAAACAACTAAATCGGTAAATTAATTTTGAATAGAGATAGTTGTGAGTTCTAAACTTACCTCTCTTCCTTGAATCAGGCAGCCAGACTTCTACAACATTTTAAGATTTAGAAATTGGCAAACCCTAACATTTTGCCTTAACTCTAAAGTAGAACAAACAGCAATCTAAACATATTATAACTGAAAATCAATTAGATTAGGAGAGAATATGGTTCTATTAACATACCTTGATTTTATCACAATTTTTTTGGAATTTATTCATACTTTAAAAACTTGAATTTTGATTGTATTTGAGAGGAGAAGCCAACCCTAGTTTTTATTTTCTTAAGTTTTGAACGTACTAGTTTTAGAAAAATGAGAAGGAAGCATTCTGATACTTTTTTAAGAATGGGTTTTGGGTTACACTTAAGCCCATTTAAATCAAATGCAAACCTATTTTATTTATTTTCTCCTTTAAAATAACCTTTACATTATTTATTAGCAAATAGATATACTCCTCATTCTGTAACATATGTTTTCCCAAAACTTTTTTTATTAATTCAAATAATAAGTTTATTTTTATTTATAGGTTAGAAATTATTCACACACCATATTAATCATCCAATATTATAAAACTAATAAATCACATTTCAAAAGAATTTCACTGTCATTTATCAAAGAATACCAAATTCACTAAACAAATATTCTTATCCAAACTCAATTTTCAATTATTTTTCATATATAACGCTTAAATTCTAATTTCTCTAACTTTATTAATTGAGAAATTTAAATTTACAATTTTATCTATTTTATTTAAACAATACTGAATAATCAGGATTGTTACAGACTTCCACCCTTAAAAAATTGCGTTCTCGCAAATTCTAATTTGGGAAAAATTTATGATCAATAGAGATATATTACTGCAATAGTATTTTTAATTTTAAAAATATATACTAACATTAAATTGACCTTATATCCAAGCAACAAAATAATCAAGCAATATATAAGAATTTCTTGTATTTATACCCAAATAAAATCTTTTGACTTACATTTCAAAAGATTAAAACATCCAATTTACATATTCATCCAAATTGTTTCTAAGAATTAGATTTCTTCAATTAATTTCCAATTTAATTACTTCTTTTAAGTCAATATCTTAAATGGCTTTTGCTTAATCTTTTCCTAAAATTGATTTCTCTAAAAATTAATTTCTCTAAAAAAATCATGCTTCACAAATTCTTTCATATTTAAAGTAAAGATTAATTTCTATAAAAATTTATACTTTAGAAATTTCAGTTCAATTTAAAAAATTCTATGGATTTATCTTAGCTTAAATTCACACCATGATCACAATCAACATCCATCATACTCAAGCTAACAATCAACTAATATCATTACAATAAGATAGCATAAAAGAAAATCATAAATCCATCACATCAACAATAGCATGCACTTTGCAAACCAACAAAAGAGGAAACGCTTCGCATATCGAATATGCAAAGGCAAGTACTTTGCATATCGAATATGTAAGGGCAAGTACTTGGCTTGTTTACACAAATGACCGCACTTCGCGAGTCTAACTCGGATGATTGCTCTTCGCAATTCTAGGATCAAGGTCAATTATAAATAACTGCACTTCACAAGTCAACAAAGATGGCTATACTTCATAAGTCTTACCAATAATTTGCAAGTCTAACATAGATGATTGAACTTCGCTAGTCTTACCAGCACTTCTCAAGTCTATAATAAATGACTGGATTTCACAAGTCCACATGCGCTTTGCAAGTCTAACACAAATGACTGCACTTCAGTCTAGAACAAAGGTCTGTTACAAATTACTGCTCTTCGCAAGTCAACAACGATGACTGCATTTCACAAGTCTAACAAAGATGACATGAACTTCTCACGTCCTCGAAAAAGTGTCAAATACTTTCTCATAGTAATCATTAGAGTAACACCCATGTGTCTCATAACCACTCGGGTTTACTTGAACATTACTATTAACTAGTGTGGAAAATTGTTCTTGCTAGTAGAGTCAATTTGAAGAAACACATAAAAAGAGGAATTGTAAATGGTTCTAACACCAGTTTATTGAAAGGTCCTTGTCTAAATGGTCAGAGCCTCACAACAAAATTGCATTAGGATACACTTGCTAATGTTGATGGCTATGATTACAAAGTAGACAAAATAATTTCTCAAAACAAATGGTGCATACATTTGGAACAAATCAAATAATTTAAAAATGACTTTTACGACTTATAAAGCTATAAATTACAAATTTCCAACAACAAATAGGTTGTACTAATGGGGCATGCATATAGATTTGATTTGTAAATTATATGGAAAAGATAATGTGAGTCACAAATAATTATTTTTCTATTACGATTTCAGTAGAAAAATCATGCAAGCTACCAAATTGAAGAATGGAAATATACAATCAGTCAAAGAACTAGAAGAGGAGAATAGTAATCTAAATTCTAGCAGCTATTCAGAATTAGTAAGAAGATTCAATAGATAGCAATAGCAACTACGTTCATCAAATTTGGAAGGATCGAAATAGAAGATTTTTCCAAAGCAAGTAGAGAAGAGAAGAAAGAACTGTAAATTAATCGAATCTGATTTTAAGATACTTTATAAAAGAATCAAGACGAAGTTGCTTGCTAGTGCGACGATAGGGGAGTTGCGAATTCTAGAGGAATATGGTGTTATTATAGACCGCCATTGATTTGGTTTCCTATTTTCTGATGGAAGGCAAAGTATGAGATTCTATGCGAACATATGGAATGCTGGAAAAAGGATTTAGAAGTTTTATTATTGCCTTTTCTAAAGCAGGCTATTTGAGAAAGTTTATTTTTGTATGTTGTCGTTTTATTTTTAATTTTGGGCTATATTGCATTTTGTAATGCCGAACATTGGGCTTTCATTTTTGGGCCCGAGTATCAGCAATAAAATTTAACCTATTTTCAAAAATTACTTATTTAATAGTTCAAACTATGTAAATAGTATATATCCAAAATTGTTTATGCATATTATTTTATAGTATAAGTTAGATTTAAAATATACAGTAAGTTATTAAATAATTTTAGGTTGAAATAATATAATATAATAATATTTTATATTTAATAATTAATAATAATAATAAGCATTGAACTATTCAAATTTGGATTTGACAAATACCTTTATACTATTTGAAATAATAAGTGGTAATTAAATATTTGACCAAGTTGATTTCAAATTTTAAATTAAGATATTTGATATATACTTATCAATGATACGAATGTGAAATTTATTTTAATCATCTTAAAATATTGTTTATACACACACACATAAACTTAATTTTATAATTATATGGAAATACATATCACATACATATATTATGTCAAATTATGTATGCTAATTTATCATTATAATATCATGTCACATATATGCTCACTTGCAATATACATCCTATATGTCCATGTGCCCATTCACAAACTCAAATGAGATAAAACAAAACTCCTTATTAAGTACACATTATGTCATATTTATGACCTTTTAATTTATACCCCATAAATAAGAATATGACTTTTCATATACCTAAATAACAAAAACAAAACTATCAATTAATTATAAACACATATCTATATGTTATTATGAATACATGAAATATTTTCAAAATAATCATTGAATAAATTTAATTAATAAGATTAGTTAAATAGTATAAAATTCTTCATAATAAAATATGATTTTATTTTAATAAATAGATCGATTCTAATGCAAGTTCATATATTTCTTACGCCCATAAAGATCCAAATAGGGATTATTTTTTTATAAATTTGCCATTTCACCTACTACTAGGCCCGAACCCAACACAACAAAGATATATATATGTGTGTGTGTTGTGTGTGTCTGTGTAGAAATAACTTTAAAATAGACAATACACATTGATATTGAACTTCATAAGTAGTTCTTATAAATTATCCTAAGAAGAGATATTATATTTCAGTACATCATGGTAGGAATAGTGATTTTATTTCTTGCAGCTAACTTTTATTTATCGCATCTAATTGTTTTACTGCATTTGATATTAAATGTGACACTTCAGAGTGGTGATAGTAAAATAGTTCCGTAATGTATATAATGTATGTTATGGAAGCGGTGGCTGTGAAAAATTTGTATGAAACATATCATATATTGATATGATACTTTTGAAGCGAACCCTATGAGAAAATCTCTAATAGGGAATTTATATACCAGTATAACATACTCTAAATGAACCGGCTTTAAAATGACTTTAAAATATTATTATTAATATAATACTACTGAGGTAGTGATTATATAATATTGTTAACGAGATTTCTTGCCAACCTTGGAATTGTTGTAAGATGGAGATTTTAGCAAATTTTTGTTGTCAAAAGCATAGTTAAAAATGTAAAATTAAGAAAATTAAAAGTTATATGCGGTGCAAGTGAAGTAAATAACACAAGATATAAAGTGGTTCAATCTTAGCAAAGATCTAAGTCCATTATGGTTGATGATATTTTTTTTGTAATTTGGTTGCAAAAGAGATGTAATGGCTACTCCAGTAGCAAAAATATACCTTATGAAGGTAGAAAATTCGATCTTTATATAAGTGCATTAGGATCTCCATTTATAGTTGTAGAGATCATGGTTTGAAGGGATTAGATCGATGCCTTGGATCCTACGTTTCCTCATGATCGTTGACTATGATATAAGATTTAAATGGTTGCCGGCTTGGATGTCACATGGAAAGAATGGATTAGATTTTGTCCACCAAGCAAGTTGTAGAAAAACTTGTTTGTGTTAGGAAGATAGCATGGAGTAGAGAGTGGTTATTATGCAATGGCACTTCTGTTAGATTGGCGGTGAATAACTAAGAGTAGATATTGCATAGCAATGCTTTTGTCGGATGAAAAATGTTGTTTTATGTCATTCGTGTCATGGGAACAATGTGGGGTTGTTGCTTTCTTTTGCATGGGCAATTAGGGACTATTGTTTGAAGGCTTTTGATCATGAAAAAGTAGAGTGAGCAAGGAGGTTAGTCGCCTAAGGAGGCTTGGACTGAGGAAGGATATAGATAGGATCTACAGGTGACCAAAGAGCCCGAGAGGTGAAGTTATCATGCATTAACTTGGTTGCTAAATGATGGGGCTGAGAGACATTGTTTGTGAGGCTCATAACTCTTTATTGATCAAGATGATATAGCAGGAAACGTATAGGGTTTGAGGGAAGCGGGACAACTAAGTCTTTGCAGGTTGGGATGTTGAAGGCAAGAGCACTACTAAGCAGGAAATAATACTAATTGAGGTATGTTGTGTAAGCCTATGTTGTTGGGCTTTGAACTAATGAGCCTGCGAGAAATCCGAGCAACGTATTCCTCCATAAGTTCTCTTCTGCCGAGAAAAGTCATATTTGTCTTGTTTGTGTTTAATGTGAATTAACATGTGTTGTGTGTGCAATAGCTAAAATGTTTTGTTACTCGGGATGGTTTTAGGGATGTGACTTTTGATGTAATAGCACACTTGACTAGAATTTGATGACCTATTTTGTCTCCTGATTATTTCATCCAATGATTAAGATTAGAGACCCAGATCTATAAAATGAAGGGGCTTCTTCTTCTTTTTCCCCTTTATTGAGCATTTGTATTCAAAAACTCCATTAAAGAAACTTTAGCTTTCTGCATTCAAGAGGCTTTTGATCTACTTGCAATCTTTTACTTCCTACAAAACTAAGTCTTTTCTCCTTCTCTTTTATCTTCTCCTTCCTCGTAGCTTTGCTAAAATTGTAAGGGTTAGGAATGGGTTTTTTCTCTTGCATATCACTTCTTTTTCATTCTTATTTTTTACCACACTGGTTCTTAAACAATAGTTGGCCATAAGTGGGATATTGATCGATCGACATTGGTGGGTCGACATTGATCAATCAACGTTGAACGGGCCTGGTCGTTTCTTGAAAATTACATGAAAGAACCATTAAAGTACTAAATTTCCTCTAATTCAGGAAGAAGGTTGTAACAAACCGTAAATTTTAGTGGTATTATTTATATATTTAATTGAAATTTTGTGAAATTTTAAACAATAAAGTTTTGAATGAAAAACTTAATATTTGTAATACGTCTAATTAAACATAGCAAATGGTAAATTTTCATCTGATAATATGGAAGTTTATTTTCTTATGTAATTTTATTTTAATTCATATCAATTAAAAGTTGATGATAATAAAATGTTTTTCAAACCTGAATATTTTTATATAATAAATTTGTAAACCATCTTCTGAGTGAGATGTCATATTTCGTTTCTTCAAATTTGGACTGCTATTGCCCATTTATCTTATTTCTGGCAAATTTACAGCATTTTCGGTACCGATTATCTACTTTTGATACGATGAACATACCTCTGATATCTGTGTACCGTTTTGACCGTCTCATCGTGCTGATCTCTATGGTATATTCACTTCTGCGTTTCGGTGTGCGGTACGCGACGGAACTCGCGAAACGAATAACCGTATCGATTCCTGTTATTTTGAACCTTTGGTCTTTCGTTTGCCTTTTTGTTTATCCAACCTGGGAGATCAAATCGCCGTCGATTTTATACTCCCAGAAATTTTTAATTCCTTTTCCCTCTTCACTTTTGTAATCAGTTGAAGTTAATAATATTAACATATATTGCCTTCTAGTTGTCCAATGACTTTTCTTCTTCTGATAAAAAAAACTTATCACCAACCTATTTCGTTCGTCTTCTTCAATTTTTCCCATGCTCCACCATTTTTTTCCATCTTGGATCCACCAAACAACATCCATCACACCAACCTTGTTCCTTGCCGTGCTACCCTTCTCTCCCTCCACCAGAGATCCATCCACCATTAACCCCTCAACCGAGCGCATCACCCCAATTCCATGCTCCACAATAACCACTCGGCAGCCTCGTCCATCATCTCCAAACAACACCGCTCCTTCCCCTCGTGTGAGCCATCCCCACCTGCTCACGTCTGAGCATCGGCAGCCGCACTGCCAACCACAACTTGACCTGGGCCAACCTTCCCAGTTGTCCCTTCCACCTCGTCCTCCCCTCGGCCTACGACTCGTCCTCACCACCGAACGCTCCATCCTCCACCCTGTTGTACAACCTGAAAGCGTACCCTCCTTGCTCGAGATCCTTCACCTTCCTCCTCTAGCTTCGCAGCCGTATATATATGGTAAATTTTATTAAATATTCATTTGCAAAAAAAAATTATGTATAAAAATATTAGTTATTATATGTATACTTATGAAATATGTTATAGTTTTTTGTCAAATAGCATATTGATGATTCTGTTTTTTTGAAGGTAAATGATAAAAGGAATGTTTATACTTTATAAATATACATATGCTTATATTATAATTTGCAGATCACTGTGCATTTGTTGTCTATATATATATACATACATACATATATTTATTTATTTAAAGTATGTACAATATAAAGATATTACATGTTTACTGTATGTTATACATATTGGAAAGTGTTATATATATTCTATTCATAATTGTTATTTTTCTATACAGGGCATATTGAAGTTTTCTTAAATGGTTATATATATGTACTATATATTTTTGTTGATATAACAGTTATATAGATAAGTTTACAAAGTAGCCTGCCATATATATTAGTTATATATACATTATGGTAATCTATTTACTTAAGTTATGTAGTATCTTGAGACAGTTTTTATAATAATGTATACATTGCTTTATATACAAGTATGTTAAGTGTTTGTTATACATAGAATAAACTTATATATGTTGTTTTCTATGTGATAATAGTCTGTTGTCTATATTTATAAATTTTCATAAGATATACATTGGCAGTTTATGAAAGATGCTTTGTCTTCTTTGGTTTATACTTTACAGTCTTATGTACGTAATAAACATATATTTTGGAAAAGGGATATGTGTTTTATTTTATGTATATAAGTATTTTTATATGAAAATATACGTTAGTATACATATGCTATGTAGTTGTATATATTTTTTTCACAATCTGGAAGCTACTTTGTACTTTGTTTCTTTTGCCAGTGTTATACCATAAGTTATAGTCTGTTGCAAATAAATAATAAAGAGTATATTAAGTTAAAAAGGTTTACACATGTACATTCTATTGGATTTCTAAATATGTGTGTTTTGAAAATATGTAGTGTTCCTTTTTATATATGTTTAAAGTTAATATTTGATTTCAGAATATTATATGTATGTGAAGTTTATATATATTAGTTTGGATATAATAGTTATATATAAGTACATAAGTTGGTTTCAAGTATATTGGAAGGTTTTATTTTATATTTTTGTTTTAAATATAAATAATAATCTTTAATTACATACATACATATATGTATATATATTATTTTAATATTCGTCTTAAATTTGATATTGATTTCATAGAAAAAAATACATATTTTTCTCTATCTAGACGATTCTGATTCATTTTCATCAATTCAAACAATCAGCTTTGTTCGTCGAATCCTGTCCATCTAGCTTCGGTTTGGAAGTCGTGCTTGCATTTTGTAACACAATTTCATTATCTGTCCTCTCTAGCCTCGAAAGGTGAGAAATCACTCACAATTAACGTTCTTATGTTTATTATATTTGATTTCAATTGAAATATGCTGTTGTTAGTTATTTACATTGCTATATATATGCTATTATCTGCATCTGTTCACCTATGACATCTGACACCATTATCTGTTATTTATATTGATGATATATGCCTGTTATATTTTTATCCTATCTATTATCATTCTGCAAGTTCCCTCTTAGTATAGAGCTCCCTATGGGTTGAAATGATACATACTCTAACGATCTGTAGAATAGGAGAAGAACCCAACCGATTTTCATTGAATTGAATCTGGGATTGTGGTTTGAAATGATATATACCCTTATATATTTTAAATTGCGGATTGAAATAATAAATATCTGTATCACTTGCCATAGGATAGAAAATTATATGCAGACACCGTGGTCCATATATAAATATTTTGAAAATAATTTCTATGGTTTTGGAAAGAAGTACATGCTTTTAATAAATATTGATTCTTAAAATATGAAATATAAATGTTAATTTATATATAGATTTAATAATAACATTTAATTTAATTAAGATTGATTTCATAAATATATAATATGTTGTATTTATTTAAATTTATATTTCAAAAATATATTTTTGTAATAATATGAATAAGTTAAGGTTGGGGAGATAAATTTGAATTTATTTGGAATTTTATTTAATTAAATCGATTTGAAACTTATTGAAATTGAGATTTAAGATATAATTTTATAACTTGAGTTTGATTTAAGTAATCTAATGAATAGTTCACGTTTAAATAAACTGAATATTTAGTAAAATGTAATTTAAGGTTATTTAAATGATATTGAATTTATTAGGTGAATATTTTAAGACTAAATAATAATGAAGTTAAATTAAGATCTATAGAAAATTGTTGAATTTAGTTTTGAAAATGTTGAATATTTAAAGCTTTGAAATATATTAAAATTTAAATGGTTTATTCTGTAGTTCAAATTTGTATTTGAAATCGATGTAATTTTAAATGGTTTATTTAGAAACTGAATTGAATTGAAATAGATGAATTGAGATTGAATTAAATTTTAATTTGGAATTCGAGTTGATTTGAATCGATTGTGAAATTTGAGGAAATTATAAATATTTTTCTTTATAAATTATTTCAATATATATACTATTTTAATATAAACTATTTTTAATATAAACTACTTTAACTTGTAACTCTTTTATATAAACTATTTTACTTTATAAACTAATTTATTATATATACTATTTTAATATCTAAACTGTTTAAGTGATGGAAGCTATGTTTTCAAAGTTATGAATTTCAAAGTATTATGTTTTGAAAGTGTTATAATTTCAAGTGTTTGGCTTCGAAAGTGTTATAACTTTGAAAGTGCTATGATTTCGGAAATGGATATATTTGGACTGAAAATTTGATATCACATTGATATGCTTTTGAAATGGACATGATATTTTGGTTGTGAAGTATAAATTATTTTGGAATGACCACGATGTTATAATGATGTTTGGTCGATAATAGCGTATATTTTTACATAGTAGATAGTTCCACGGATACTTAGTGGATGGGTATCCCAAACATCCTCTAACTTACTTGTATTTCAGTTGATATTTCACTTGAGTTGGATTTATTGATATAAGAATGTTAATCCTGACTCGACTGTTTTGTGTTTTCCTTTACGCTCGAGTCAGACTGAGTGTCACGGCATTTGAGACTCACCTTTGGAGTTGGAGCTTCCATTGAAGATCCATCTATCTATCCAGCTTTCAGCCATTCAGTTGACTCCACCAATATATTCAGATTTTGTATTGATTATTGTATTCAAGACTTCTGTTGTATTCTGTTTAATTTTGTTATATATATACACGTTAGCTTCATGAACCACTATTCATTTGTTTCCGCTGCTTATTGTTATAATACTCTAAGTCTGTGATTCTATGATTGATTTATTTACTGTATATACAGAGTTTTGCCAAATTTAAATTAACAATATGATATTTTGAGCAAGTTAACTCTGATATGTGTGGATGTGAATTGTTGAAAATAGCAGATCGTTACAAAGGTAGTAAGTTGGTCTTTAAAATAGAGAATGATAAGCTATTTGAATGTTATACTTTAAGCAAATGGCCATGTGACTTGTAACGACTTGAAAATTTGATGCTTTTAATATCAAACAATTAAAATGGGTTTTTAATTAAAAAATGAATTGGGTATCATGTGCATAATAGTTGCAAAAGTCTTTCGGAGTTGATTAGTTTGGTATATAATTTTGTTGAATTTGGACTAATGGTTTGTGAAATAATGGCATTACATTGTCTAAATATTGTATGCAACCACATTTGGCTTAAACAGGTTACACATAACTTAATCTATCTTTTTGCCTGTATACTTGATGCTTAAAAACCCTAAAATGCTGTCATTATATTAGTCTATCTTCCTTAAATTTGAAATTCCTCTTAATCAAGAATTATTGGCTGATGGTTTCTACCAATTACATGTTGATTCAAAATTTCAAGTGTTTAAACCATATTGAATTATATATCATTTCGAAGCTCTCGAGAATGACGTCGATCGGTGGGATTTAGTTATCATTAAGTGTTCAAATCAACTATAAATCATAGTTAGAGGGGCTTTGTGGACTATTGTTTGCCAATTTAGGATTTCTTTATTTTGAGGATGATAGATTTAAAGCATGGATGATAGCTCCCTTCACAAGGGCTTAATTGGTGGTTTGAATTGGCACAACCATGGCCAAAATTGGCTGGAGTTTGGCCTAAAGGCTTGACTGTAGTATGTTGGGTGCATCGGTGATGGTGACTGGAGGTTGATTAGTGGTCGTAGCTATGTAGCTCAGGCGAAGGCATGGTGACTGGCGTGGTCTCGAGATCTATGGTTATTTGAGGAGGTGGTTGTGGCCGGTTCGAGTTAAACATAAGAAAGGAAATGTGGGATTCGACGGTGGCAATAAATTTTTAGCAAGCCCTTATATTTTGTTTTATTTTTTTATCAATTTAAATACTAGATCTTCTAATCTTTATAGTTTTCACATACGAAACTCTGATTCATGTGTCGTTTCTTTCTTTGGACTCATAGTGGGATTCTGGATGATTTGGCATTCCGTTTTCTGAGTTTGGAGGCTATTTGCAATCATGCCAGTATAGTCTTTTTAATTTAATTTTAAAATATATATCCATTGATGAAAAGTCATTATTGTTGATATATGTTATGTTCTGTAGATGACCGTTTCGTTATTAAAATTTTTTGGATGTATTATGCCATGAATGGATAATTATTGTTGTTTGTAGTACTTTTGAATGTTTAATTAAAATAAACTAAATATTTTGAATCGGAAATAATTAATTGGAATAAAATGTATAATAGCAAGAAAAATAGGTACATAGGTGATAAATGGGGGTATTTTCTGATTTTGAGTGGCATTTTTAAAGAACGATGATTTGACAAACTTAACTACAATTAAGGTATGAAATTTAATAAGTAAATTCATAAATAATAACTAAAATTATATTTAAATTTAGATATCAAAAGATTGTTTGTATATACAAAATAAAATGGGATTTTGAATAATAATAATATGAATTTCAGTCCTAATAGTATCGTTTTGTGTAAATGGCAAAATGATTGATCAACAAGTAATTATAGAAGGAAATATTATTATTATTTAAGCCGTAAAATAAAAGGAAAATTTATTTTTTAGATAATAACAGTAATAGTAAAGAAAGGTATTCCAAACATGTTTTTTATAAAATAATTACTATTTTGAGCTAAATAGAAACTAAAAGGGGTATTTTAAATAAAATACATTTACTTTTGGAAAAATAGTAATAAATTGGTTTGAAAAGTATTAAAGAGGTCTTAAGATATATTATTATTGTAACAACCAGGTATTTTCAACCATTCACATCCATTATAAGTGCATAGGCAGACACTCATGCCGGAATTGAATTGCTCAAAATACCGTGTTGTAAATAAAATTTTGGCAAACCTCAGAATATACAGTAAATAAAAATCACAGATCACAGACACAGAGTATATAAAAATGCAGCGGAAGAAAAAGAGATAGTAGTTCATGAAGCTACTATATAAAATATAAGATACATCAGAGTTAAATAAGATACAACAGAAGAGTAACAGGATACATCAGGTACAAATCAGATACATCACTGAACCACTGGATACTGAAACAAAATAGATGGCTGGATCTTCAAGGAAAGCTCCAACGCCGAAGGTGAATCTTGAATGCTAACTCAATCAATCTGACCCGAGCGTAAAGCAGAACACAAAACCCTCGAGTCAGGACATAAATACTTATAAACTGTAAATCAACTCAAGTGAACAGTAACAAAATGCATCAGTAACTTAAAGGATGCTTGGGACCGCCCATCCTCTAAAGATCCGTTAAACTATTTACTATGTAGTAATATACGCTATATACGATAGTGTCTAATCAGTAAAGTATAATCATATAGAAAATAGCGTTAAGGGGATGGTGAACCTTAACGCGGTCGGATCTTTAAAACCAAAATCGTAGTGGGCTCGATATAAGGATATGACACGGCACGCGAGGCAATGCCAGGGTGGATACACCGTTTGCACTCCCGGACCGGTGGTGACGGCAAGCCAGCAGCTTCCGCCCACCTCGAACAATACCCCCAAATCAAAGTGGCGCCACCGAATCGAATCACAACAGTAATAGAATGGTTTCCGATGGAGCATGCTCGATGAAAGGGTGCGACCCTTTGTGTAGCCCGGTATAGCTCCTTTTTTAGTCATATATGCCAACTCACGGGAGTTGGGTCCACGTAATATATACCTCGAGAACAACGCCACCATCCTACTTCATTCTGGAATCTCCACCGCGTACACAGTTGTTAAAGTGGTTTTCGGTATTGGCCGGCTATAAGACAATATCCTATCCCGGTCTCTTTAACAACCCATTATAACCCGTAGTTATAACTTTAAACATATTTTATACTTCAAAAGAAAATATCATTTCAACCCAAATCTTTATCAAAATAAAGATTAAATCATTTCCAAACCATTTCAATACATCAACATACCGTATCTTTCAAATTCAAATATTTATCAAAATAATTATCAAGTCATTTCAAATCATTTTTTTATACATAAACATCATATCTTCCAAATTCAATATTTATCAAAATAATTATCAAGTCATTTCAAATCATTTTTAATACATAAACATCACATCTTTCAAACTTCATTTTCAAATCGTTTAATTTCAAAATATCATAACTTTCAAAACTTCATCTTCGAATCATTTAATATATACCAGAATATCATATCTTTCAAAACTTCATTTCAAATCATTTCAATATATCATATCTTAGCATCTTTAAATTCAAAGATAACATTCAATTATTATCATCTCAAATCACCTTTAAATAATTTATATTCCATCGATTTAATTCAATAAAAAATCATTTTAAAAGTGTAATTATTATACTTCCAAATCAAGTATTTAATTTCCAAAGTTCCAAACCATTCTGAGTTCGTTTACTAAGTCAAAAACCATAATTATTACAATTTCAGCATTTCACAGCATATAGGAAAACTATTATAAGTTATACTTGAAAACACTTTAATTCAGCAGAGACAGCATTTAAAACTGCTGTTAAAACTCAGTTTTTAGTTGAATTATAGTTCAAAACAGAAAAGACAGCATTTCAGAAGTGCTGCGGTAGTTCAGATTTCAAAACAAGGTTTAAATTGATTTCAGCAAAGACTGCAGACCACAACAGCATTTTACAGGAATGCTGTAATAAACCTAATTCCAAATATTAGCCTATGAGTTCAGTTACAACAACTACAGCATTACAGACATGCTGTAATAGCTCATTTTTCATAGTTTTAGTTCAATTCAGAAACCATAGCATTTCTGAATGCCATTAAAAGTAAATGCCAGGTTTTAGTGTATTTCCAACAATTTAATAACTTCAATTTAAAACAAATAAACATTTTTAAAAATCATCTTTTTAACATTTAAGATGTTCATTAACATATCATTTGACATATTATTTTTATACAATAAATTTCTTATAAATAAATCCAAATTTCAATAATTCCACTTATTAGTTCAAGTGTCTAATTTTCTTTCTTCACTTTTCAACAAATAAACTTAACACTTCAGATTTATATTACCATTTCACAAATTTAACAAAATTTTCAAATTATTTAATTAATTTAAATCTTTAGTTAAAACTCAAATTTCACATTTTCAAGTCAAGTTATATTTTAAAATTTCACTTTTCAACAGTCGTTTATTCAACCACTTAAATTTATAGAAAAATCAATAATTCTTTAATAAATCACTTAAATTCAAATATAAATCAATTTACCATATTTACCATTTTCCAAATATAATTAAAGTCTATTTTATTCATATAACTTAAATATCATTTTTAGTCAAAATTCTAAATTTTCAAACATAAGTTATATTTCAAAAATCCAGTTAAACCATTCCTAAATTACATTTTTAACACATAAAAAAATCAAAATTTATTTATTTTAATTATTTTAAAACCTTTCTAAATAAAATTTCATAAATTTTATATTTTTAAAATACTTAAAAATATTCAAAACACTTTATAGAATTACCACGGGTCTGTATATAGTTTTCTAACCTAGTTTAAGTGATACGGATATGTATCATTTCAGTTCGCAGTTTAAAAATAAAAATCCGGGTTCTATCATTTCAAATCCGCAATCCCAAGTCAAAATGAATAATTTAAAAACCATTTGGGCCTATCATTTCAGCCCATAACGAATTTTATTCTAACATGGAACTTGTAGTGTGATCATATACAGAAATAATACAAACAATGTCAATATCGTAATATACAATCATATATCAGATGTCAGGTGAAAATTAACAGTTTAACATGGTAATAACATGGCATAACATATCATATGATCATCATTAACTTGCATAAACATTTTATATTACTAAATACTTATCATCAATTCACTTTCCATAAGTATAAATGTCAGAGTGAGAAAGACTCACCTTTTCGAAGCTAGAGGCCAAAACAACAAACACAAGAGCGATTCCAAAAGCATGACAAACACGATTTGAATTGAATGAATGGAAAGCCTTGATAATGATCTTGTATACAACAAATAAACAAGACCATATAAACATATGCATACAATACAAAACAACATTGAAACTGATTGAAATAAAAACAACAAATGGACAAGATGATTTTACCATGCCTCAATCACTTCAGTGCTTGGCCTAAGGGACACTTATGCTTGGCTATGATGATGCTTTGGCCCAGGTATGGCATCATATAGGTCAGGTTTGGATAGGGTTTGGGTCTGGTTTGGACCTAGAAGGTACGGCTACATGGCAAGAGCAAGGTGGAGGTTACAAGGCATGAGAATACAAAGGGTTAAGGCAAACAAGTTGGTTTTTGGTGCACATATGGGTTCGGCCTTGACTGATGTGGGCTTGGCTATTCATGCTACAGGTCAGATCAATGCCGGAGTGGTGCGTGGTGATCAGGTCAGTGGCGGTGGTGGCGGCCATGGTGGTGGTTTGAGTGGTGGATGAAGGAAATGAGGCAACAACGGTCAAAAACATTGTTTTTAGGCATGTAGGTTGCAATTTGAAGGGTTTGGCCACCATAGATGGCTCGGCCATGGTCATGGCTGGTGGAGTAGATGGTGTTAGAGGCATGGAAGAGATGTAGGAGTTTGTGGCTGCGGCTATGAAGAAGAGGCTGATCCAAACTAGAAGAGAAACAAAGCAAAATTTAGAGAAAACAAGGAGAAAAGAAGAATTTACCTAATTTTTTTGCAAAAATGGAGGCCATGATTTTTTTTAGGGTTTTGGAGCTTGAAAATTCGTGAATAATATGAGGGATTCAGCTGCAAAGGATGAGGAAAGGAATGGCTAAGATAAATTGATGTATTAATTGAAAAAGAAACGGATAAAACGCCTTTACGTTTGTTGCTTTTAAAACCTCTTAACTTTCTAAACCTTTTGCGTTTCCTTTTCTTTTTAATTTTATAAAAAAATAAACAAACTCAGAAATGTTATTTAAAACCGAAACTAAGTAAGAATAAAATAAAATAAATAATTTATTTTAAGTAAAATAGAAAAAGGAAATAAGAAATTGCTTAAAAATAGCAACCCTGACATAAAAATTACAAGAAAATCTCCAATGACTTTGGAAAATTTATTACTTCATCAAAAAATATTATAACACAAAATTTGAATTAAAAATGGTTTTAAAACATTTTCAAGGTAAAATAATAATTTAATTTTTATTAAATAGAATTTTAAATAAAGAAAAATGCAGTAAATACCAAACTAGGCTTTATAAATTGAAATAAATTCAAATAAACTTTAGAAAAATTATATTATCATTTAAAAAATACTTAAAAGTCAAAATATACATAGTATAACATATTATCACATATTAAAATAAAATATAACAAAGAAGAAGTAATTTATACAATTTAAAATAGTCATTGTTAAATAACCCTATATACGCACAATATTATAAAGGGTATAACTTTCACAATTTACATCCGATTTCAACGAAACGAAAAGTGGTGTTCTTATAATTTTATGTACTTTCATAATAAAAGAAAAAAAAATTCAAACTTTTAAAATTTTAAGTTAAAAGTCGCAGTCTGACTATTTTGACGAAAATCAGCATTTCAGGCAAATATTCAACTTACACAAGTTTGGAATTATAACTCATATAAAGTCAAGATTTATATTTAAATAATAAAATTTAATCATTCCAAATATGTAAAATAATTTTTTAAATCAAAATTTTATATTAAAATAATTAAAATATACAATAAAATAATTACAAAATACAGGGTTGTTACACTCTCCCCTACTCAAAACTTTTCGTCCCAGAAAAGGAACGAGGTACGGAAAAGCATAGAAAAAAATAGAATGAGACAAGATTTAGGCAAGGTAATAAAAAGATTGAGATTATACCTAGTAACTGTTGTTATAGGTAAGTTTAACAAGGTGGAGGTGATCAAATCAAGAACACAAGCACGAAAAGATCCTTTAAAATCGGATTCACCCTTTTCCGTTTGACCGTCGGTCTGTGGATGGTAAGCAGTACTCAGATCCAGATGAGTACCCAAGATTTTCAAAGATTATAGAAAGATTTCTAAACAGACTGGCGTAAGCAATAGCCTTCCCATTCTGTAACAATATAAGAGAAATGAGGACAACCAAAAGATAGTTTGAAAAACAAAATAAGATAATAAATTTGAAATCATAATGCTTTGAAATCATAATGCTTTGAAATCATAACAATTTAGAGATGTTGTCATTTGGAAATCATACTACTAAAATCATAACACTTATAAAATAATCTTCATTTAAACCATTTAAATCCAAGGTCAAATAATATTCATTTCAGAGTTGTAATATTTCTAAGTTCATTCATTCAATTATAAAATTTTCATTTTTCAAGACATCTCTATTACATAAATAAAATATTCATCATAGCAAATATAATAATCAAATTTCCCTACACATTTATTCATTTAGACATCAATTAAACTATGAATTCAAGTTAAATAAACTTTATTACAAAATGTCCAATTCAAATGTATTTTATTTTATCTATTCAAAGATACAATTTTTTTATACACATATTCATTTTAGGAAATGACCTTTATTAAAATTCCTAGGTTAGACTTAAGGTTCCATATTAAATCAAATTTGATTTTTCAGTTATTTAAATAAAATTCTTTAAATTTTCTTTTTCTCTTTTTACCTCTGTAAATCTTTTATAACTAAAATTTAAGTGTATAACATTTATTATAACCACTCAAATTTTATTTATAAAATCTTTTTATATTGTATATTATCCAATTACATATTCAACTTCTGAGAATTAAGGTAAGTTATATTGGAAAGAAATTGTGTGTTATACAAATAAAACTTTCAAATTCAATTATCTCAATGTAACGACCCGTATTTTTAGCTATTTTAATTAGAAAATTTAAGGTGATTATTGAAGGAAAATGATTATTAATGTAATTTGTTGAATAATTTAATATTTGAAATTATTTGAATAATTGGATAACGGGTTAATATGATTAAAAATGTTTTCTAAAATTCTATTTTATCATATTAAATTTAGAATGATGTTGTAGAACTTTTAAAATCGAATTGAAAGTAAATTTGTGAAAATTGAATATTTTAATATTTAATTGACGAGTTAAAATAGCCATTTTTCAAAAAGTCTCGGATTTCAACGAAACTTGTTTCATCGGATCCGTAATAGTAAATTATGGTAGGATTTCAATTTTCGTAGCAATTGGACTTGTCGTTTGGCCGTGCGAGCTTGAAACGCGTAGAAATTTAATTTCGAATTTAATTAAAATAATCGACTTCGAAAAGCTATCTTCCAGATATGATCGAATTAGGCCTTGAAACTAGTTCCATTGCGTCCGGAATGGGGGTAAAACCTTATAAACGCCTGGCGGCACGTCTCGATTGGAGTTCGGATGATTTTGGACCTACCTATATAAATACGCACGCAAACCGAGACAGTTTTATTATTATTTTAATCCAGAAACCCTAATTCTAAATCATGGCCGCCACCTATTCCATGGCCAGAAATTGCCGATCTTCTTTCCTTAATATCTCTCAATCCGTTCGACGAAATCGAAAAATTCCAAAATCAAAAGTGTAAATCTCGACGAGCTCTTCAAATCCATACGGTTGATGTATGCTAATTTTTCATGGATTCGTCCAGATCTGACTTGGAAGTGTGTACGTATTTTCTTGGATTGCGTGCAAACGACGGCGAATGACGGGATGAAACTTGGCGCGTAGGTGGCTCTGGTGAAGGGCTTCGTGGTGGCGCTAGCTGATCGTTCTGGAAGTCGACGAGGTGGTCATGAAAATTGCTTGAAGATCGGCGGTTAATGGGTTTGCATACGTGAATTTCACGTTGGGGAAGAAGCGCCGGAATCACGGAGATGAGAGCTGCGCTGCAGTGCAGATCCGAAAGTGTTTGGAGCTCATTAAAATTTTATGTTAAATCGAGCGTCGTTCGATTTGATTTAAAATCGTAAAATCAAGGTGAGTGTTTTATAACGCTCACAACGTACTGAATATATTTATGCTAGTTAAATTTGACATTATGCATAGTTATGATTTTTATTTGTTGTTGTTTGATAAAATTTAATTGTCATATTGATTGTCATTTGAATTCACCGTTAAAAAAATTAAATTGACAGTTAAATTTAAATTAAAATTGAATTGCGATTAAATTACCTCACATTGATAAATATGAAATTGCCGTGAATTGTATTGCCTATTGGATGATGTATTTCGATGGATGTTATTGGTTGATATTTAAATGTTTGGATGTTTATTTGTTTATATATATCCTGCTATGCATACATATGACACTGTGATTGATTTAAATGATATATTCATCCCTGACATTTAATTGTAATAACTAATCACTTGGCCATAGGTTAGAAAATTATATACGGACACCGAGTTGGATAAATTAAATGATTTTAAAAGTTGTTTTGAAATTATTTAAATGAATTGATTTTAAGAATAAAATCCAATTTATGGAAATTGAATTATTTTGAATTGGAGCTCGAAATGTTAGAATTTAAACTTGGTAAACGAAATTATTAAATAAAATCGAAGTTTAGATTTAAATTGAAAATTGAAATACGGTGCAAATTTTTGAAAGTTGATTTGTTTTAAAAGATTGGACTTTTAATCGAACTCTGAATATTTCTAAGAAAATTGATATGAAATGATATTTCAAGTTTGAGTTTGGAATTGAAAATTTATTTGAAATTTAGATTTAAATTAATTTGGAATTGAATTGAAATTTAAAGAAATTTGTGAATTGAAATCGAAATTTACGTGGAATAGAAATTTATTCAAGTTGAAATTGGAATAAATCGATTAAATCGAAATGGAATTTGGATTTGATTTGGATAGGAAATTTGGAAAGTTGACCGGTTTGACTTTGGAATTATTTATCAAATAATTTTTGATTTTTTCCAAACTATTTTATATATAAACCATTTTATATTCAAATTATTTTCGATTAAACTATTTAAATATTTTCTATTAAACTATTTTGAATTATTTAACTATTTTGAACTATTTAAACTATTTTCTTAAATTCAAACTGGTTAAAGAGACGGAAATGTTTATATTTAAACCTTTGGTTTAAATACGAACTAGGTTAAAGTAGAGATTATAACCTAAATTGAATTTGAATCAAATTTTAAAGTGAAATTGATTTATCGGACAAAATTGATAATTTTGAATATATGATGATTTTGAAATGGATTTGATTTTAAAGCGAATATGATATTTTGTTATCAATCATGAATCAATTTGAAATATAAAGAGCCATCAGTGTAATAATACGTAGTTATTAAAGAGACCGGGATCGGATATGGACATACTCTCTGTCGCTACCGAAAACCACTTTAATAACTATTATACGCGGAGTGTTGATCCAGAATGAAGTGGATGGTTTGGTGAACGCGTTGACTGAAGAAAGAGAACGATATTGGATGACCCCTGACATGACTAAAACAGGAGCCGCGTCGGGCCATTGAGGTTCGCCACCTCTAGCGGACACACTTCTTCGATACCATATCTATTACATTTGTGATTTGATTTGGGTGCACCCCTTGATTTGGGAGTGTTGTTTCGCGGTGTTGAGGTAGTAGCTGCTATGCTCAACATCAGTCGGGATCACGCAACTACTAGTATCCTAGTTGGTATCGCCTCATATACCTTGTCATACTGATTATCCTATTCGCGACCACTATGTTTTGGTTTGTACCTTGAGTATATGGATTGCCCTCTGGTGACTTCCGGTTTCGGGGAAACTACGGTCTTGTATATGCTTTTGGGAATATAAAATGTGTTAAGGGGGATTATGGTAACGCCTTAACGCTATTTTGATACTTTATATTACTGATAGACATTATCTACTTAGCGTACATTACTACCTAGTAGATAGTTTAACGGATCCTTGAAAGGTGGAAAATCCCGTAACATCTCTTAAGTTATTGCACGCACGTTGACACTGGATATGAGATGTCAAACCCCGTAAACATCTCTGACGCCGTCACACTCATATTTATTTACGATTGATTTAACTTTCATATGGTTATTTTAGTCCTGACTCGAGTGTTTTGTCTTTTCATTACGCTCGGGTCAGTCCTGAGTTTTCAGATTTTTGAAGATCTATTCTGGAGGACGAAGACGAAGATTTGGTATACTATTACTATTATTATCTGTGCATCATGTTGTCTGCTGCATTATTTATTTGTTCTGTTGTATATGTATAACTCTGATAAATGTTGTATAAATAATTGTCTAAGTATAGTAAACAGCTTCATGAACTGTTTATTTGACTATTATATTTTATCGTTCCGTTGCGAGATTCTGTGTTGTTTCATTTCCTTTATTTCTTTTCTTTTCTTAATTACCCCAATAACCATCTGCCTTTTTTTAATGGTTTGGAACCGGCATGTGTATGTGATCGTCGGTTTAAACTGTCCAAAAAGGCGGGTCGTTACAGTTGGTATCAGAGCTTTGGTTTAGCGATAAACCTTGGCTCTAGTGGGGAATAACTCATTGAAATAGAGGTAAACTATATGAATGAGTTGAGTGTATATGAGAGAGCGTACTTGTTATTTGATATAAAATGGTTTTATATTGTGTTAATTTGTTCCGTTGAGTATTTATGAATTCTGGTCGATACTTGGGACGCCAAGGCGTCGATAGGAATTTCTAAACACTCGAATAGGACAAACCAACACAATATCATTTTGGAATATATTTTATATAAAAGAATTATTTGAATATTTATTCATTTTGATTGAATTGATTGTTAGGAGATGATAATATTAGATTATTATCGTTATTGTTTAATCAGTCAATATTTACAACAATTGATTAAATAACAATGGATTTAGGAAAATGAAATCTTGTAAACACAATTGATAATGAATATAAATGAATTTTAACTTGGATTTGGGAATTTAAATTCCGGTGTTTGAGATTGACTTACAAGAATTTGAAAAATATAATATGAGCATTATATGATAGTATAATTGAGTTGAAATTGTTTTCGAAGGATTTTTTTATGATAAGTGTTATATTCCCTTCTCTTGACGCTAGAAAATGATTTCGATGATGTGTGCACGCATCATTGGCGTTTATTTTCGAGAGTCCGAGTGGGGGAGACCACTTAATAGCTTGTCTAAACCTTGTTTTGACTCAAATTTTATTTTGTTTTGCATTCTCTATAGTATGATTTGATATATAAATTATATAAGTATATATTATTTCAAACCTTGATTTGAAATGAAACCGGGATTGGAATTCTTAAGTTCTTTAATAATTAATGATTTTTTTTTTATGATTGAAATGAATTTAGACTTGAATCATTAAGGAACTTCTGAATTGTGAAATGAGAAATGAACCTAAGAGCTAAGTGAAATTTAAGTAATGACTTAAGAATTGATAAATTGAAAATTCAACTTTAAATGAAAAGAAGTTGTATGTTGTTTAACTACATTCTATTTGCATAACTATAACTTACCAAATACTTAAAGGGTTTAAAATGCTAATAAGGATAAGTAGAGAAATAATATACCAATGTGAGAGTGAAAAATAAAATGTAAAGATCTATTGATAGTTGTAAATATAAAAGAAATTTAAGCGGTAAAATGAATGATACATGTATAAGTGAATGAATAAAATTTAAACTTAATGAAATATAAAATTGGTAAATGGAAACTAATTAAATTTGAATATAACTAAATGTCAATAAACTTGGAAGTGTATGAAATTAAAATTGACTTGGAAATGTATAATTGATTTAGTGTAGATTTTGGATGGATGTTAATGTTTGATATGCATTGGTTGTTAAATGGATGATAATTGATTAAGTAGAATTCGTTAGTGTTAATGGAATTGAATAAACGGAATAAAATTTTAAATAATTAAATTCAAATTGGGAGCAAATTGACTTGAATTAAAAATGTGAATGAAACAAACTTGAATAAATCGGAAACAAATTGAATGTAAACCTATTGCATGGATGAATAAAAAAATAGATGACTTTGTGTTTATGATTGTTCTTTAGAAAATTTGAAGTTTTGATGTTTTGTACTTTGAAATAATAAAAGCAAATTTTTGGAAAAAAAAAATCCAACATTGTCAAATATATGCTGAAACGAAAACAACCATAACTTTTAAATGGCTGAACGGAATTCGACGATTTTGGACTTTTCGGAAAGCATAGAAACTATAGCACAACTTTTGTTTAGATAACTTGAGAAAGTTCATTCGTCTGCTTGGTTAAAAACTTGAATGTTACTCGCTGTCCTGTGTAAAAATAAGTAAAATCAGTAGTATACACCCTTAGTATTTTCGCCATATCTTTTGACTGATTTATCGGATTTTGAAGATCTTGCACTTTATGGAAAGCTAAGAACTTAAGATAAAACTTTTGTTTTAAGTGTTTTGTGTTTTGATATTGTTTAGAAGGTCGAAAACGTGGGTGAACGTCGCTGACCTGCGCAATTCATTGCCCAGGCTGAGGCGTATCCTCTAAGTAAAACGGCCGTAACTTTTGAATGTATGGTCCGAATTCGATGATTTTGGACATTCCGGAAAGCTTGAAATGAATAAAAACAACTTTTGTTTAGATTCTGTTGCCAAATTTTATAGTTTAGGTGACCTAAAACTGAGATTTGTTTGCTGTCCTGAAATTGGAATCTCAGTTTTGAAGCTAAATAGGTTATATATATGTTGTGTAGGCTAAATATATCGATCTATCTTTATATGCATGGTTTTAAATTAGTTATTGAGCATTTTAGTAGGTAGCAAAGGGGTTGCGCTTCGTTGTAGAGCTCGCTTCTGTGCTAAATACAAAATGTAAGTAAACTGCTAATAAATGCTAAATAAAAGGTATGCTTATGGTTTTATATGGTATTGGTGATATATATATGTTGTTTCCCCAGATATGGGATGCCTCATCATTGAGATGAGATGTATATTTGATATATATTGGTTATATTTGTGTTATATATTGAATTGTAAAATTTTTCGATCGAGCCGCGCAAAGGAGACCCTACCGAAATTTTCCGTGAATCCGGGTGTTAGAAAATTTTTCAAGTTTTTAAATTTTATAACTTGTTTTGATAACTAACTTTTAAATTTAGAAAGCCGTTCGGAGTAACATTGTGGAAGCGTAGTTATGACTTTATAAATGGAATTTCATTGTTTTATAAGTTGGTAACTTTGAATAAAATATATCTAATGTTGAATTCTATACTTAGTTCCTTTTCCCTTCTTTTCCTTTTCGGGGACGAAAAGTTTTGAGTGGGGGAGAGTGTAACGACCCGTATTTTTAGCTATTTTAATTAGAAAATTTAAGGGGATTATTGAAGGAAAATGATTATTAATGTAATTTGTTGAATAATTTAATATTTGAAATTATTTGAATAATTGGATAACGGGTTTAATATGATTAAAAATGATTTGTAAAATTCTATTTTATCATATTAAAGTTAGAATGATGTTGTAGAACTTTTAAAATCGAATTAAAAGTAAATTTGTGAAAATTGAATATTTTAATATTTAATTGACGAGTTAAAATAGCCATTTTTCAAACAGTCTCGGATTTCGACGAAACTTGTTTCATCTGATCCGTAATAGTAAATTATGGTAGGATTTCAATTTTCGTAGCAATTGGACTTGTCGTTTGGCCGTGCGAGCTTGAAACGCGTAGAAATTTAATTTCGAATTTAATTAAAATAATCGACTTCGAAAAGCTATCTTCCAGATATGATCGAATTAGGCCTTGAAACTAGTTCCATTGCGTCCGGAATGGGGGTAAAACCATATAAACGCTTGGCGGCACGTCTCGATTGGAGTTCGGATGATTTTGGACCTACCTATATAAATACGCACGCAAACCGAGACAGTTTTATTATTATTTTAATCCAGAAACCCTAATTCTAAATCATGGCCGCCACCTATTCCATGGCCAGAAATTGCCGATCTTCTTTCCTTAATATCTCTCAATCCGTTCGACGAAATCGAAAAATTCCAAAATCAAAAGTGTAAATCTCGACGAGCTCTTCAAATCCATACGGTTGATGTATGCTAATTTTTCATGGATTCGTCCAGATCTGACTTGGAAGTGTGTACGTATTTCCTTGGATTACGTGCAAATGACGGCGAATGACGGGATGAAACTTGGCGCGTAGGTTGCTCTGGTGAAGGGCTTCGTGGTGGCGCTAGCTGATCGTTCTGGAAGTTGACGAGGTGGTCATGAAAATTGCTTGAAGATCGGCGGCTAATTGGTTTGCAGACGTGAATTTCACGTTGGGGAAGAAGCGCCGGAATCACGGAGATGAGAGCTGCGCTGCAGTGCAGATCCGAAAGTGTTTGGAGCTCATTAAAATTTTATGTTAAATCGAACGTCGTTCGATTTGATTTAAAATCGTAAAATCAAGGTGAGGGTTTTATAACGCTCACAACGTACTGAATATCTTTATGCTAGTTAAATTTGACATTATGCATAGTTATGATTTTTATTTGTTGTTGTTTGATAAAATTTAATTATCATATTGATTGTCATTTGAATTCACCGTTAAAAAAATTAAATTGACAGTTAAATTTAAATTAAAATTGAATTGCGATTAAATTACCTGACATTGATAAATATGAAATTGCCGTGAATTGTATTGCCTATTGGATGATGTATTTCGATGGATGTTATTGGTTGATATTTAAATGTTTGGATGTTTATCTGTTTATATATATCCTACTATGCATACATATGACACTGTGATTGATTTAAATGATATATTCATCCCTGACATTTAATTGTAATAACTAATCACTTGGCCATAGGTTAGAAAATTATATACGGACACCGAGTTGGATAAATTAAATGATTTTAAAAGTTGTTTTGAAATTATTTAAATGAATTGATTTTAAGAATAAAATCCAATTTATGGAAATTGAATTATTTTGAATTGGAGCTCGAAATGTTAGAATTTAAACTTGGTAAACGAAATTATTAAATAAAATCGAAGTTTAGATTTAAATTGAAAATTGAAATACGGTGTAAATTTTGAAAGTTGATTTGTTTTAAAAGATTGGACTTTTAATCGAACTCTGAATATTTCTAAGAAAATTGATATGAAATGATATTTCAAGTTTGAGTTTGGAATTGAAAATTTATTTGAAATTTAGATTTAAATTAATTTGGAATTGAATTGAAATTTAAAGAATTTTGTGAATTGAAATCGAAATTTACGTGGAATAGAAATTTATTCAAGTCGAAATTGGAATAAATCGATTAAATCGAAATGGAATTTGGATTTGATTTGGATAGGAAATTTGGAAAGTTGACCGGTTTGACTTTGGAATTATTTATCAAATAATTTTTGATTTTTTCCAAACTATTTTATATATAAACCATTTTATATTCAAATTATTTTCGATTAAACTATTTAAATATTTTCTATTAAACTATTTTGAATTATTTAACTATTTTAAACTATTTAAACTATTTTCTTAAATTCAAACTGGTTAAAGAGACGGAAATGTTTATATTTAAACCTTTGGTTTAAATACGAACTAGGTTAAAGTAGAGATTATAACCTAAATTGAATTCGAATCAAATTTTGAAGTGAAATTGATTTATCGGACAAAATTGATAATTTTGAATATATGATGATTTTGAAATGGATTTGATTTTAAAGCGAATATGATATTTTGTTATCAATCATGAATCAATTTGAAATATAAAAGAGCCATCAGTGTAATAATACGTAGTTATTAAAGAGACCGGGATCGGATAAGGACACACTCTCTGTCGATACCGAAAACCACTTTAATAACTATTATACGCGGAGTGTTGATCCAGAATGAAGTGGATGGTTTGGTGAATGCGTTGACTGAAGAAAGAGAACGATATTGGATGACCCCTGACATGACTAAAACAGGAGCCGCGCCGGGCCATTGAGGTTCGCCACCTCTAGCGGACACACTTCTTCGATACCATATCTATTACATTTGTGATTTGATTTGGGTGCACCCCTTGATTTGGGAGTGTTGTTTCGCGGTGTTGAGGTAGTAGCTGCTATGCTCAACATCAGTCCGGATCACGCAACTACTAGTATCCTAGTTGGTATCGCCTCATGTACCTTGTCATACTGATTATCCTATTCGCGACCACTACGTTTTGGTTTGTACCTTGAGTATATGGATTGCCCTCTGGTGACTTCCGGTTTTGGGGAAACTACGGTCTTGTATATGCTTTTGGGAATATAAAATGTGTTAAGGGGGATTATGGTAACGCCTTAACGCTATTTTGATACTTTATATTACTGATAGACATTATCTACTTAGCGTACATTACTACCTAGTAGATAGTTTAACGGATCCTTGAAAGGTGGAAAATCCCGTAACATCTCTTAAGTTATTGCACGCACGTTGACACTGGATATGAGATGTCAAACCCCGTAAACATCTCTGACGCCGTCACACTCATATTTATTTACGATTGATTTAACTTTCATATGGATATTTTAGTCCTGACTCGAGTGTTTTGTCTTTTCATTACGCTCGGGTCAGTCCTGAGTTTTCAGATTTTTGAAGATCTATTCTGGAGGACGAAGACGAAGATTTGGTATACTATTACTATTATTATCTGTGCATCATGTTGTCTGCTGCATTATTTATTTGTTCTGTTGTATATGTATAACTCTGATAAATGTTGTATAAATAATTGTCTAAGTATAGTAAACAGCTTCATGAACTGTTTATTTGACTATTATATTTTATCGTTCCGCTGCGAGATTCTGTGTTGTTTCATTTCCTTTATTTCTTTTCTTTTCTTAATTACCCCAATAACCATCTGCCTTTTTTTAATGGTTTGGAACCGGCATGTGTATGTGATCGTCGGTTTAAACTGTCCAAAAAGGCGGGTCGTTACACTCAAGTTTGAATCATTTATCCAAAAAATTTATTTTTTTATTTTTTTATAATTGAAATTATTCTTTAAGGTAGAGTTTAAGAATTTAATTTCCGATTCCATTCAAACCATTTAGAGATAAGTAATAATATATACATAATATATCAAATCAAATTTCAATCGTATATTTATATATATGTTGTAAATCAAGTGATATTTTAGAAATTCAAATCAATTTAATTCCCAAAACAAAGCTGTAGCAAGACTACAGAACAGTCTCTTCACTTCGAAACTCGAAAATGAACGTCGATGAAGCTGCAGTCATCACCGGGGTTATTTTCCAGCGACAAAGAGAAGAGTACTAATTTGAACTTTAAAATTCTTTGGAAACAAATTTCTATTTGAAAATACTTTAAATAATATATCCCATTTAAAACTTTTTAAACAAAAGGTTTGAAACTATCGGAAATTAAATTCTCAAATTTCTTTTTCTAAATTCATTTAAGTTCCCAAATCAATTTATAAACAATTATTTATAAATTCATTTATAGAACAATAAATGATAAATCAAGTATTATCATTTCAAATTATCAATTTGAATCATTTCATTAAGGTCCATAAACTTATATCAAAATTTATTTCATTAACCAAAACAAAATTTAAAATAATATTGTGTCAGTTTGTTCTGTCAAAGTGTTTTAGAAATCCTATCGATAGCGTTGATCAGACGAATCGATCGGGAACCCAAATCAACATCAACAACTCAAACAACACAATATATAAAAAAAATATAGATTAACAAATACAATTCAAAAATGTTGGAGAAAAAGTTGGAAGCAAAAGACAAGATGATTAAATACAGAGTAGGGAGGCGGATAAGCTAAAATAAATCACAGGCAATCTTAATCGGGTCAACCGTGACTTAAAGTACAAGATCGAAGTGGATTTTCTGGGGTAAATCTACATTCGACCTCAAGAGATAGAGTTTGGGATAATAGGAGATACTAGCATCTAAACCGAGGATATAAAATCTTTGGTGAATCGATGCTGTTGTAAAGGAGTTTCACCCCTTTTACAAGAAATTTTTTGAGATTGGCGGGACCGCCAATTCACTATAAAGATCATTCGAAGTGGAGTTATGGGATACTCCAAAATCAAATGAAGATGAGTAGCGGGGAATAAGAATGGATTTTGGAACCACAGGGAACGTTCCAAAATTCAAAGGAATCGAGTCAAAAGAAAGAGATTCAACTCGAATGAATGTGATTCTGTAAATACATCTACTCCATATGCTGAGTTTTGCCTAGAGCTACCACAGCTCTGATACCAACTGTAACAACCAGGTATTTTCAACCATTCGCATCCATTATAAGTGCATAGGCAGACACTCATGCCGGAATTGAATTGCTCAAAATGCCGTGTTGTAAATAAAATTTTGGCAAACCTCGGAATATACAGTAAATAAAAATCATAGGTCACAGACACAGAGTATATAAAAATGCAACGGAAGAAAAAGAGATAGTAGTTCATGAAGCTACTATATAAAATATAAGATACATCAGAGTTAAATAAGATACAACAGAAGAGTAACAGGATACATCAGGTACAAATCAGATACGTCACTGAACCACTGGATACTGAAATAAAATAGATGGCTGGATATTCAAGGAAAGCTCCAACGTCGAAGGTGAATCTTGAATGCTAACTCAATCAATCTGACCCGAGCGTAAAGAAAAACACAAAACCCTCGAGTCAGGACATAAATACTTATAAACTGTAAATCAACTCAAGTGAACAGTAACAAAATGCATCAGTAACTTAAAGGATGCTTGGGACCGCCCATCCTCTAAGGATCCGTTAAACTATTTACTATGTAGTAATATACGCTATATACGGTAGTGTCTAATCAGTAAAGTATAATCATATAGAAAATAGCGTTAAGGGGATGGTGAACCTTAACGCGGATGATCTTTAAAACCAAAATCGTAGTGGGCTCGATATAAGGATATGACACGGCACGCGAGGCAATGCCAGGGTGGATACACCGTTTGCACTCCCGGACCGGTGGTGACGGCAAGCCAGCAGCTTCCGCCCACCTCGAACAATACCCTCGAATCAAAGTGGCGCCACCGAATCGAATCACAACAGTAATAGAATGGTTTCCGATGGAGCATGCTCGATGAAAGGGTGCGACCCTTTGTGTAGCCCGGTATAGCTCCTGTTTTAGTCATATATGCCAACTCACGGGAGTTGGGTCCACGTAATATATACCTCGAGAACGTCGCCGCCATCCTACTTCATTCTGGAATCTCCACCGCGTACACAGTTGTTAAAGTGGTTTTCGGTATTGGCCGGCTAAAAGACAATATCCGATCCCGGTCTCTTTAACAACCCATCGTTATTATAACCCGTAGTTATAACTTTAAACATATTTTATACTTCAAAAGAAAATATCATTTCAACCCAAATCTTTATCAAAATAAAGATTAAATCATTTCCAAACCATTTCAATATATCAACATACCGTATCTTTCAAATTCAAATATTTATCAAAATAATTATCAAGTCATTTCAAATCATTTTTTTATACATAAACATCATATCTTCCAAATTCAATATTTATCAAAATAATTATCAAGTCATTTCAAATCATTTTTAATACATAAACATCACATCTTTCAAACTTCATTTTCAAATCGTTTAATTTCAAAATATCATAACTTTCAAAACTTCATTTCAAATCATTTCAATATATCATATCTTAGCATCTTTAAATTCAAAGATAACATTCAATTATTATCATCTCAAATCACCTTTAAATAATTTATATTCCATCGATTTAATTCAATAAAAAATCATTTTAAAAGTGTAATTATTATACTTTCAAATCAAGTATTCAATTTTCAAAGTTCCAAACCATTCTGAGTTCGTTTACTAAGTCAAAAACCATAATTATTACAATTTCAGCATTTCACAGCATATAGAAAAACTATTATAAGTTATACTTGAAAACACTTTAATTCAGCCGAGACAGCATTTAAAACTGCTGTTAAAACTCAGTTTTTAGTTGAATTATAGTTCAAAACAGAAAAGACAGCATTTCAGAAGTGCTGCGGTAGTTCAGATTTCAAAACAAGGTTTAAATTGATTTCAGCAAAGACTGCAGACCACAACAGCATTTTACAGGAATGCTGTAATAAACCTGACTCCAAATATTAGCCTATGAGTTCAGTTACAACAACTACAGCATTACAGACCTGCTGTAATAGCTCATTTTTCATAGTTTTAGTTCAATTCAGAAACCATAGCATTTCTGAATGCCATTAAAAGTAAATGCCAGGTTTTAGTGTATTTCCAACAATTTAATAACTTCAATTTAAAACAAATAAACATTTTTAAAAATCATATTTTTAACATTTAAGATGTTCATTAACATATCATTTGACATATTATTTTTATACAATAAATTTCTTATAAATAAATCCAAATTTCAATAATTCCACTTATTAGTTCAAGTGTCTAATTTTCTTTCTTCACTTTTCAACAAATAAACTTAACACTTCAGATTTATATTACCATTTCACAAATTTAACTAAATTTCCAAATTATTTAATTAATTTAAATCTTTAGTTAAAGCTCAAATTTCACATTTTCAAGTCAAGTTATATTTTAAAGTTTCACTTTTCAACAGTCATTTATTCAACCACTTAAATTTATAGAAAAATCAATAATTCTTTAATAAATCACTTAAATTCAAATATAAATCAATTTATTATATTTACCATTTTCCAAATATAATTAAAGTCTATTTTATTCATATAACTTAAATATCATTTTTAGTCAAAATTCCAAATTTTCAAACATAAGTTATATTTCAAAAATCCAGTTAAACCATTCCTAAATTACATTTTTAACACATAAAAAAAATCAAAATTTATTTATTTTAAAAACTTTCTAAATCAAATTTCATATATTTTATATTTTTAAAATACTTAAAAATATTCAAAACACTTTATAGAATAACCACGGGTCTGTATATAGTTTTCTAACCTAGTTTAAGTGATACGGATATGTATCATTTCAATTCGCAGTTTAAAAATAAAAATCTGGGTTCTATCATTTCAAACCCGCAATCCCAAGTCAAAATGAATAATTTAAAAACCATTCGGGCCTATCATTTCAGCCCATAACGAATTTTATTCTAACAGGGAACTTGCAATGTGATCATATACATAAATAATATAAACAATGTCAATATCGTAATATACAGTCATATATCAGATGTCAGGTGAAAATTAACAGTTTAACATGGTAATAACATGGCATAATATATCATATGATCATCATTAACTTGCATAAACATTTTATATTAATAAATACTTGTCATCAATTCACTTTCCATAAGTATAAATGTCAGAGTGAGAAAGAATCACCTTTTCGAAGCTAGAGACCAAAACCACAAACACAAGAGCGATTCCAAAAGCACGACAAACACGATTTGAATTGAATGAATGGAAAGCCTTGATAATGATCTTGTATACAACAAATAAACAAGACCATATAAACATATGCATACAATACAAAACAACATTGAAACTGATTGAAATAAAAACAACAAATGGACAAGATGATTTTACCATGCCTCAATCACTTCAATGCTTGGCCTAAGGGACACTTATGCTCGGCTATGATGATGCTTTGGCCCAGGTATGGCATCATATAGGTCAGGTTTGGATAGGGTTTGGGTCTGGTTTGGACCTAGAAGGTACGGCTACATGGCAAGAGCAAGGTGGAGGTTACAAGGCATGAGAATACAAAGGGTTAAGGCAAACAAGTGGGTTTTTGGTGCACATATGGGTTCGGCCTTGACTGATGTGGGCTTGGCTATTCATGCTACAGGTCAGATCAATGCTGGAGTGGTGCGTGGTGATCAGGTCAGTGGTGGCGGCGGCGGCTATGGTGGTGGTTTGAGTGGTGGATGAAGGAAATGAGGCAACAACGGTCAAAAACATTGTTTTTAGGCATGTAGGTTGCAATTTGAAGGGTTTGACCACCATATGTGGCTCGGCCAGGGTCATGGCTGGTGGAGTAGATGGTGTTGGAGGCATGGAAGAGATGTAGAAGTTTGTGGCTGCGGCTATGGGGAAGAGGCCGATCCAAACTAGAAGAGAAACAAAGCAAAATTTAGAGAAAACAAGGAGAAAAGAAGAATTTACCTAATTTTTTTGCAAGAATGGAGGCCATGATTTTGTTAGGGTTTTGGAGCTTGAAAATTCGTGAATAATATGAGGGAGTCATCTGCAAAGGATGTGGAAAGGAATGGCTAAGATAATTGATGTATTAATTGAAAAAGAAACGGATAAAACGCCTTTACGTTTCAGGCTTTTAAAACCTCTTAACTTTCTAAACCTTTTGCATTTCCTTTTCTTTTTAATTTTATAAAAACAAAATAAACTCAGAAATGTTATTTAAAACCGAAACTAAGTAAGAATAAAATAAAATAAATAATTTATTTTAAGTAAAATAGAAAAAGGAAATAAGAAATTGCTTAAAAATAGCAACCCTGACATAAAAATTACAAGAAAATCTCCAATGACTTTGGAAAATTTATTACTTCATAAAAAAATATTATAACACAAAATTTGAATTAAAAATGGTTTTAAAACATTTTCAAGGTAAAATAATAATTTAATTTTTATTAAATAGAATTTTAAATAAAGAAAAATGCAGTAAATACCAAACTAGGCTTTATAAATTGAAATAAATTCAAATAAACTTTAGAAAAATTATATTGTCATTTTAAAAATAATTAAAAGTCAAAATATACATAATATAACATATTATCACATATTAAAATAAAATATAACAAAGAAGAAGTAATTTATACAATTTAAAAAAGTCATTGTTAAATAACCCTATATACGCACAATATTGTAAAGGGTATAACTTTCACAATTTACATCCGATTTCAACGAAACGAAAAGTGGTGTTCTTAGAATTTTATGTACTTTCATAATAAAAGAAAAAAAAATTAAATTTTCAAACTTTTAAAATTTTAAGTTAAAAGTCACAGTTTGACTATTTTGACCAAAATCAGCATTTCAGGCACATATTCAACTTACACAAGTTTGGAATTATAACTCATATAAAATCAAGATTTATATTTAAATAATAAAATTTAATCATTCAAAATAAGTAAAATAAGTTTTTGAATCAAACTTTTATATTAAAATAATTAAAATATACAATAAAATAATTACAAAATACAAGGTTGTTACAATTATTTTTAGTAAAACAATAATATTTTCATTTTGGAAAGAAACTAATTGAAGATTACTGTTTATGATTTAGGATGCGATGTTTAGAAGAATTTAAAGAATTAGTAGTATATAAAGGGTTTTTGAAGTTTATTTTTTGGGAAGGATTTTTTTTTCCGATATATGTAAATAAAGGAAACCATCTAATAAATAATAACAAAATGATTTTTACGTGTAACTGAAAACAATGGTCTTAAATATAACATTTTGGTAGATCTAATATGTGATTGATTATTAATTTAAATTATCATCTACAATTGCGTAAGATAACGAAATTGCATTAGGATGGTTATACAATGTTCTACCATTATGATATAATGTGATGGGTAGTTGATTATGGTTATAAAATGATTTATGTTGTGAAATATTAATTGATCCATACACATATGATGATTGATGTGCCGTTACTAATATAGAGTGATTAGCATTTGTAATACCCCAAAAATTTAAGCGAAAGAAAATTAATAAAATAATTAAATTTAAATATAACAAAGCAAAAAATATAATTTTTGAAAATGTTTGAATTTGGCTATGAAAATTACATCATTGCATTCGTAGCAATTTTCTTGGTAATTTTCTTATATAACACTTTGAAATCGAAGCTAGTATGGAGAAGTTATGAATGTTTTAAAATTTAAAAACAAAATTAATAAAGTAAATAGACTTTTCTTAATTGAACAACTCCACTGGTCGACACCTTAGGGTTCACCAGTCGACAAGTAGTGATTGACCAGTCACCCCTAGCAATCAACGATCTGGATTAACCCAGATATTATTGCTTAGACGTGAAGAAATAGTTTGACATTCTGGATGAAACATAATATTCTTTAGGGTTATTCTAATGGTCAGAACTAATCTAGATCCCCCATAAACACCAAACCAATCTAAACCCTAATTCGTTGGAAATTTTTTAGTATACCGAAAGTTTATCAAAATCTCTTCTCCTTCACTTGTACATTCTCTAAAATAAAATGAAATAAAATAAATCAGAAGAGCGGATTGAGGAAATGGAAAGCAAATGAGTCTAGCTTTCAACTGAAGGTTAGGAATAAGCTTGGATTCAAGGAGAGTGGGAAGACTTCTAATAAGATGATTATTTGTAGTCAATTTTAATATAGACTATCTAATCTTGGTTATTAGAAATTAAATTGAAACTATATTATTTAAAAATCTAAAATTTGAATTGTAAGTTGGGTTGATATAAATTTGTTAATGTGGAGATTAATCTAGGTTAAACACTTTAAAATCAGGTAGAAACTCTTATAATATGTCAATAAGAATTGAACTCTAAATTTAATCAATTGTGGTAAAGTTTTAAGCTGATTAGGAATTGAACTAATATCACCTCGAATTCACAGTAATTGTAAAAAGTGAAAATGTTAAACTTGCATAATGAAGAGAATTAAAGAATAAATAAAAATCGACGTGAAACTATTAGAAACCCTAAATATTATTCCACGATCGATTGACCACATTACTTGGAGTGGTTGACCTATTCTCATTTCTCCAGCACAACATGAAACTCGGCCTAAGGTCCAGGTTGTAAATAATAGGTAATTATATATATATATATGTATGTATGTATGTATGTATATGTATATGTATATGTATATGTATATGTATATGTATATGTATATGTATATGTATATGTATATGTATATGTATGTATATGTATGTGTATGTGTGTATGTAAATGGGTGTTAGGAATAGTAGGGAAGCTAGTTCCCTATTAGATGACTTTAGAAAGTTGCAGACTGGATAAATGCTATTTATCCAATAGGGGTCAATTATTCGACTAGGAGGGATTCTATCAAAAATGGAATTCAAAGGAGGTTTTATAATGGACGCGCTCGTTGACTGACCCCTGATGAAGTGTAGGCCTAGCACAATGGGAGTTCCTTGGCATTTATGGACACATGAATTGATGTGGTACTATATGGTTGATGGATCCCGACATATGCAATAAGAGGCATATGCTACGATTGAGAGGTGGGCATGGATGTAGATGATGAGACATTCGACAAATCGGTATTGTAGGCTCCCCCTCAATGCGTATTCTGGGTAAGTGCAACCGTAGTTGTGGGAAATTTATTCCCATGTGAAAATTGTAGTGAAATCTATGAGAGACAGTGACGCATAGTCTTAATGTGTGAGATGTAGTCCCATGCTGAAAAGTTGTAGGATAATCCTATGTTGGAGAAGTTCTAGTAGCTATTGGTCAATCATTAGTTATTGAGGTACGACCTGTAGTTCGATCCTTGTAAGAGCCCGCACAAGTTGTTAGTGTAGGTGTTTATCAATTAAAATCCCTAGTAATACAGGAATGCATGTAAGAGACCTCTAAGTCACATAGAGTAGAATGAAATTCAATTGCATATGATCACTATATTAAAATGTACTAAATCAACGGACTTTTGTCTGACCTACCCTTTTTCCCATTTTTTCCCTATTATAGAAGAACCGGGCAGCATGTTATAGGCCCGAGTTTAGTAATGGAGAGGCATCCCATTACTGGAGTTGCTTATCATTTTATTTTATTCTCGATGTGTTTACATTATCTACAAAGTATTTTATTAGATTATGAGTTTGTATTTCTGTGTACTCTGTATTTAACTACATACTGTTTTTCTAAGACCGTGTTTTTGAGATTTTTTTGAGATTTTTATTTTCTATATTTTTATTTTGTTTCCTTTCATTATAACTTCTAAAAATGTAGTACATATTAGATTATATATGTATATCTTTAGTCCCTGAATTGTTTTAGAAACCCCGATAGTTTATATTTCTTGGCACCAATGTGAGTCGAAGGTCAACCTGGGCTCTGAATAGGTGTGTCGAGAGGTGCGGGTTGTCATGTATGGTATTAGAGCTCTAGGTTCAAAATTCCTTATGGATAGGGGTGCATTGAAGGAATGTACATGGAAAGTTTTTTGAAAGAAAACTATTTTTCAAAATGTTTTTCCAAAAGGTTTTAAAAATCGGTTTTCAAAGTATATGTACGTATGAATAAAAGAAGTTTTCAAAGGTTTTTCAAAGATTTAATACAAGTGTATAATCTTGTTCTTGTTTTTGCTTATACTACATGTGGAAAGTTGCTAACGAATTCATAAATCACAGACAGAAGATTAGCAATCCCATAGGTTTAGGCTTAGGCAATGCAGTTGAGATTTCGGGCATGAACGTCCCGATTTGGTTCCGTCGGTATTTATGGGCAAGGGGACAAGCTGAGCTTAATCTAAATAGAGGACCCATAGAGCGAATGCTAGGTCTAGTTTCTACAAACCCACCTACAGCTGATTTTGCTAAGCTGTGTAAGGATTTTGCGAGCCTTTGTGGAAAGCCATACATGGAGACTAAGTCAGATTCTAGGATATGGATTTGTACACACGAGAGGATCTTTGGATTGATGGGTCTTGCCTATGAGGTGAGGAGATAGATGGCTACCTGGATTTTACAATGGGAGGCCCCGAATTGGTGGGAGATAGTTGAGGCTGAGCTTGATTCTGGAGAGATCACATGGGGGAGGGGGGGTTTGGAGACATTTTGAAATGAAATTTTCTTTCCGGAGTAGAGGAAGGAGTAGTTGGAAAAGTTCACATCCGAACTAAGGAGATATGTGAATAAAGGAGTACATTAACCACTTCAATGAGCTGGCCAGGTTCGGGATGGAGTTGATCAATACCCCATATAAAAAGGCTCTGAAGTTTGCTAAAGGGCTGAACCAACCCCTTCAAAGGTTAGCTATAATTCATATAATTATGGGTGCTACATATGAGGGTTTAGTGGCAATGGCTTTGCTTAATACCGTCTCTAAGGAGGAGTAAAGGAAGAGCCTAAAAAGACTGGAGGAAAGGCGCCACAGCAGAATCAGCGCAAAGAAGGCATTGGACCCAAGGTAAGATCGAGAAGTAGGATATGCATTGTAGGAAGTGTGGCAAGAAGGGACACTTTGCAAAGGAGTACAAGATAAATGGTTCAAAGGTCAACTTTATGACTGTAATCAGTTTGGACACACGAGGCAGGAGTGTCCAGCACCTCAGAAGATGTACTATACCCCATTTGGAGGCCTAAAACTAATCACTATGGATGTTGCAGTCATCTATAATTATCAATTCTCAACGACCAAATGCGGTAATGCTAGATACATTGATATACCAAAAACACATGAATTTGAAATTTTTTAAACTCAACTGAAAACAAATTTCTCATTTCATTTCAGATTCATTAAATAATGCCATACATAAGTCAAGTTTAGAGAAATTACAACTAATTACAAAGTATGCCAAGAGAGACATATAAAGATGCCTCCTTGGTTGATTAGAGTCTAATATAGGCACTAAACAAGTTTGTTGTTGCATCCAATAACACAGTGGAATCAAACAGAAAGAACTCCTAATAGCTAGCTTGCCTCCTGCACGTCTTTGAAAGTTTATTTGTCTAAAGGAGAACATGAAAACCTTAACTCTCAAACTACTCAAAATCAATTGAGTACCCGAGAGTTTAAGGGGAGAACATAAACTTCGAGTCAGACAAAAAGTCTGATGTGAATAATAACCTACTATTTCTAACCATACAAATATCTAGTGAGACTACGTCACTTAGCGGAACGGGTTTTGCCCTCACTAGTATCTTAACCAAATTATAATAACCATATCTGTGCACTGGCATCCATAGTGGTTAAAACATAACATAATAAAATATATCATGATTATACGTAAACTTGCAATATTTATGGATTTCCCATCCCCGTTTACTCGACTATCCATCTCAAGTTGTAGTTTCTAGGGTCACTGTTACCCTATTAGTTTCATGGTCTGACTAATAACCCGTTCCAAGCTTACGGACTATCTGTACGGTTACATAGTTTTCATGGGATTGCTAAGAACCTATTGGTATCTACCAACAACATTATCCAACCATAGTTTTCATGGGCTTACTATGAACCAATTGGATTCTCCAATAACATATCTCAAGTCATAGTTTTCATGCGTAGAATATTAACCTATTGATCTCTACCAATATCTTGTTCTGGACATAGTTTCAATGAGATCACTAAGAACCTATTGGCCCCTGCTAATAACTAATAACATAGATTTTATGGGCTTACTAAAACCTGTCTAAACCAATGATCTTTGATCAGCTTTGGGCATCCTATATTCTAACCCAACTGACCTCCTAGATGTAATTTTAGTCACACAGAAGTCAGTTCAATGTACATTCACTACTGGGTCAACCTAGCCGGTTATTCTGCCCTTAACATCCCTAAATGCAATTATGGGTTAATTAGAAAGTGAATTTGATTACAGAAGCATACATGTTAACTGATCATAACATAACAATATAAACATCCATGGTTTAATTTCTTGTAATCATTTCCTACTAAAATATGGTTAATACCCTTAACCCACTATCCTTGACAATGAAAACTTCTTCTAAGGTTTCAAACTTTTAAATGCCATTTCAAAAATCTTTTACATTGCTATAGGTTTATCTTTTAAAAGTGAGATTGTGTTTTCTTATTCGAAAGCTAAGGCTTTCGACTAGATCCTTCAGATCATTGTGACATCATGAGTTACCCTCCATCATTCTCCCTTCGAAAGCATTACTTAAAATCTTAGATCTTCACTTTCAAAACCATTAAAAACGCACTTTTCGAAAGCATTGGAAACCTTCCTTTCGAGACATTAAAAAACATACCTTTCGAAGGCATTTAGTTCAACTAAGAATTTATGGAAGCGTAGCTTCAAAAACATTTGAAAGTATCTCTTTTGAAATCGTTGGGTTTAACATTAAATATACCTACTGGGTCAAAGAGAAGAAAAGCAAAAGTATCCCTTTTGAAATCATTGATCTTAAGTAAAAGAGTTGGAGAAGAGGATGGCATCAAAACCAACCTTTTGAAACCATTGCCTCCAAAAACTCTTATTAAAAGTAGCTAAAAAAACCCTTTCGAAAGCATTAAGCAAGCGGATTTAAAATTTAAACGGATGAAAGCTTCCCTTTCGAATACTATAAAGAAAAGCGGCCTCTAACTGATTCGAAAGGTATGAATGCGGCAGCTAGGTATCGAATAAGTTTGAGCGCGGCAATAATTTCGAAAGCTTCTTTTAAAAACAAAGTTAACTTGATTAGTTCGAAGGCTAATAAAAGTGGCTTCACCCTCTTCGAAAGCTTCTTTTAAAAACAAAGGTAAGTAATGGATTCGAAAGCTTATAAGAATGGCTTCAACCCCTTCGAGAGCATGCCTTTGACACAGTCCCTTTCGTCTTTCTCCAATACACATATCAGTTGCTTGATGCCTTGTGCATTGGTTTTGAATGGATGCGAAATGCCTACTGGGCATGGTGACAAAAGTAAGTAAATGGAAGTGGCGAAGTTGTAGTTCAAAAAAAAAAACTAATTTTTCTGCCTTTCAAAGTAACTTCGTTTTACCTAACTTGCCTAATTTGTCAAAATATGATTGATTGTCAAGTTTTATAAAAATTCTTTTCTAAAAGGTTGTCGAATTCAATGATTAACAAATGAAATCATTTTAATAAATAAGCCTCTCCCCTTAATAAAATATTTTAATCATTTATGTCCTCTAACTTAAATAATTTGATAACCATAGTAAAACACTTAGGAAAAATCCCCAAAAATCAAAATTATTCACTTTTAATATGTTTTCTAAGATATATAAATTTCAGACCCAAAAACATTATTTAATTGCTTTAAATAATTTAAATCCATAACTAATTCTTTGATCAAAATTCATAATAAATTATCCATAGCATGGATAATTTTATGAAAATTTAAAACCATCTCCAAAATAATGTTTTGCAACACATTCAAACATTATGGCAACTAGAAATCAATTTGCATGATTTTAACCTTAAATTCGAATTATATTATCCCACAAAAATCCTTGTTTAAATTATAACATGGGATATAAATAAAAGCTATCATCATTCATCCGATCATACGGTTTCAAACCTTAAACCTAAAATAAAATGTTCAAGAAGACTTATGTGAGATGGTCTAGATCATTATTCACCTTTCTTAGATAAGGAACTTTAAATTTGTTTTTGCTTTAGTCTTCCTTGCTTGAATCTTAGCCTCTTATTGGATTTTTCTCTTCTTCTTCTTTGGGTTATGGCCGGCCTTGTTTTCTCTAGTTTATGTTATTGGTTTTTTAAGAATGTATTGAGAATGAAAAGGGTGTAAGGGTTCAAGGGGTTATGGGGTTCGGCTATTCCCGTTTTACCCTTGCCCTATTCCCTTAAGTATTTAACTTGTAAACCATTCTTATAAAGCCATTTAGTTAAGGCACAACCCTAACTAGATCTTAGATCTCAATTCCCTTAACACTCTAGTCACTACATTATTCTATTTAATTTATCAAATTAAATCTCATAAATAATGTTATTCAAAATTAGGGGTGTTATAAGTTTCCCTCGTTGAAGAATTTCGCCCTTTAAATTCGGCAAGGACTAAATACTAAGCATAGCAATCATCTGTAACATCTCCTAACCACAATACTAGCCTACCTGACTAGAAAATAGTCTATATAAAGTAAATGTAGAACATACTCTAAAAGAAGATCAGGATAAGTGTCTCTAATTATCTTGTCTTTTGTCTCCCAAGTACAGTCCTTCTCCTTGTCGCTCCACTGAACTTTTACCAACTTGACTGTCTTGTTTCTTAGCCTCTTCTCATCTCTTGCTACAACTCGAATTGGTTGCTTAACAAAGGTAAGATCTGGTTCTACCATTAAGTATTCACTGCAATCGGAGGAATAGTAGTCTTTGCATCATGCACATACTTATGAAGACGAGACACTTGAAGCACATTATGGACACCTACCAAACTGCTCGGCAACTCTACTCTATATGCGAGCTTTCCGATCCTCTCTATATCTGGGAACGGTCCAACATATGTCAGTGCCAATTTTCTTGACTATCTGAAACGCACCACACCCTTCATCGATGATACCTTAATGAAAACTCTATCTCCAATTGAGAACTCTAGATCCTTATGCCTCTTATCCGCGTAACACTTTTGTCTAGACTGGGCTTCCTTCACCTACCTCGGATCAACTCAATCATCTTTATTGTTCTCTTACCCGATCTAGACCTAAGACTAATATGTCTCCAGTTTCCAACCAACATGCTGATGACTTGCATGGCCTTTCATACAAAGCCTCGAAAGGCACCATTCCTATACTAGTCCGATAACTATTATTATAGGAAAACTGAACTAAGTGTTGGTGTCTTACCATGATCCATTAGAATCTAGCACACAAGCTCTTAATAAATCCTCAAGTATCTTATTGACTCTCTCTGTCTATCCATCTGTCTAAGGATGATAAGTAATATTCATCTTGAGCTTGGTACCTAACACATCTTGCAGACTCGTCCAGAACTCGCTAGTAAACAAAGTATCTCTATCACTTAGTATACTACTAAGAATCCTATGTGGTCTAACTATGTTTTTCATAAACAACTTAGCAAAAATAGATGTCCTTCTAGTTGACTTAATTGAAACGAAATGGACACTTTTAGTCAACCTATCCATTATGACCCATATACTTTCATTATCTCGATTCGATATTTGCCGCCTGTCTATAAAATCCATGAATATCGAATCCCATTTCCAAACTAGTATCTCCAAAGGTTGAAGCAACCCACTCGACTTCTGATGTTTGACATTTACTTGTCGACAGTTCACACACTGCTTTACCCACAAGCCAACATCCTTCTTCACACCTTCATGGTAGAAGCTTCTTTTCATATCTTGATACATCTTAGTTCCCCCATGATGAAGCATAAATTTGGATCGGTGACATTCCCTAAGGACTTGTTTTTTTAAGTCCCCAACATTTGAAACACACAACCATCTATTCTTTCTCAACCATCCCCTCCGGTTAAGACTAAATCTTTTAGATCATCAATCCCCAATCCAACCTCAAGCATTTTAATCTTCTTGGCTAATAGTTGATCCTTTCGACTACAAATGGTAGAACTTCCAAGCTGGATAACATGGTATTGTTAAGACTAAAACTAGGAACACACTGCACGTAGTCAATGCCTCAAGATCCTTCCATTTAGCCAACATGGCTAACACCACATTCTGATGTTTCCTGCTAAGTGCATCCGCAACCTTGTTACCTTTCCTTGGCGTGTACTCTATACTAAATTCATAAGCTGGTAAAAACTCCAGCCACCTCTACTATCTCATATTTAACTCCTTTTGAGAGAATAGGGATCTTAAGGACTTATGATCGGTATATAACTCGAATCTCTCTCCCAAGAGATAGTATCCCCATATTTTCAATGCGAAGATTATTGCAGCCAACTCTATATCATGAGTAGGGTATCTCACTTCATGCAGCCTGAGCTATCATGAAGCATAGGAATAACTTCACCTTTCTACATCAACATAGCCCATAATCCAGTTCCATATGCATTGGTATACACTACTAATCCTTGATTTCCGTCAAGAACTACTAATACAGGTGCATTGATCAACAAGTGCTTTAACTTAAGGAATGATACCTCACATTTGTCAAACCAAATAAACTTTACGCCTTTCCCTGTTAGCTTAGTCAAAGGCATTGCTATCAATGAGAAATCCTTAATAAACCTCTGGCGGTAACCAGCAAGCCCAAGAAAACTTTTAATTTCAATCATCGTCTTTGGTCTCTCCTAGTTATTAATAGCCTCCGTCTTATCCAGATCAATTGACAAATCCTTCTCTGAAAGCATATGACCAAGAAACATAACTTCTTTCTTCTAGAAATGACACTTCGAAAACTTCGCTTTCGGTTGATGTTGCCTCAGCGTCTCAAGAAAAACTCAAAGATGAACTTCATGCTCTCTTTCATCCTTAGAGTACATTAAAATGCCATCTATGAATACCAGTAAAAACTTATCCAAGTTCTTTCGAAAAACTCGGTTCATCAAATCCACGATGAAAGCTAGCGCATTCATTAACCCGAATGGCATCACTGACCACTTGTACAAACCATACTTATTCCAAAACACCGTCAATGGAATACTATCCTCTACCATTCTTAGTTGATGGAAAACTGTTTCCAAATCCAATTGGAAAATATTCTGGCCCCACTCAACTGATCAAATAAATCATCGATTCTCGACAAAGGATACCTTGATTGTCTTCTCACTCAACTTATGATAGTCAATACGAAAACTTAATGACCCATCGGGTTTCTTCACGAATGTCGTGGCCGCTCCCTAGGGTGAGCTACTTGGTCTGATAAAATTCTTTCCTTTTAAATCCACTAGTTACACCTTCAATTCCTTCATCTTAGTAGGTGTCATCCTATTAGGTGATCTACTTATAGGTTCTACTCCTAGCATAAGATCTAGCCGAAACTCAATGGCTCACTTCGGTGGAAGTCCCATGACTGGCTCAAAAACATATGCAAACTCTCTTGCAAACGAAACCTGATTTAACTCTTCTTCTACTTCCATTGCATTATGCAAAGCCCAATCACTTAAGTCCGACTTCTCCACCGAGTGTCATGACTATAGGTGTGTCTAAGCGATATTTCCTTATCTTGGAAAAATATCCTAGCATCATATTTTCTAACCAATCCATAGCCGAAATTATCTTAAAGTGTACGAAATCAAAAACATACAAACTTCCTGCAAACTTATGACCTAATAATTCATATTCTAATTGGTCACATTTCCTCCTCAAAGTTGCATACCCTCCTATCGGATTCGCAACCCTTAAGAAAGTAACAAGGTATGAGGGTCCTAACCATAACTTATCTAACAAACACTGAGATATAAATGAATGCAATGCGCTGGTATCAAATAGTATCCTAATTGGTATACTATGAATTAAAAGCATACCTTCCATCATAATCTTTCACTTCTCAGCAGCAGTTGGTCTAGAAGGTGATGGTTCCAAAGCGAAAGCCTTTCCCTTGTCCACTCCGACTGGTTCTAGACATTGATTCTTGTAGTGTCCAATCTTGTCACAGTGAAGCACTTCACTCCTTTCTTATCTGCAACCTTCTTCCCTTTTCGAGATTGACATTCGAGAGCATAATGTTCTTTCTTGTTGCACTTGCAGCAAACTACATCGGCCTTCCTTTTCTTGGCAGCTCCACTTTTTGAGCTCATTCTTCTTAAATAATTTCATCTTCTTGCGCTAATAATCCTTGGTTTCAACTAGCTTTTATTTCCTAAAAGTAGAAAGCATCTCTTCATTCTTGATTGCCATCTCCACTACAACTGTGCTTAGATCATGGAGGTGTGGCATAGTCGCAATGGCAATCATGGGTCTTAACCCTTGAATAAACTTATTGTTCCTTTTAATGACAGTGTCAATGGAAGCATATCCGTATCTGGACAACTCATCATAGTTTGTAGCATACTCAATCACCAACATCTCACCTTGCACTAAGTCCATGAACTTTCTTGGCGACACTGACTAGGCTACTTCAGACAAGAACCTCTCTTCGAATCTCCTTTGAAACTTTGCCCAAGTCAATCTTCCTCGAGAATTCCATGGTAACACCATTCCACCAATAAAGTGTTGCTCCCTGCAACTGTCTTGAAGAAAGTCTTCTCTTCTATTCATCATCTAATCCCAAGTCGGTGAATATTATTTCATAGTGCAATAACCAGTTTTCTACTTCAATAACATCCTTTGTTTCCAAAAATAGTTTTCTACTTAGACTGGTATAATCCCTGCTTAGCTTGGCATAGTTATTGCCAATTGGGGCCACATGATTAGCTCCTCTAGCATTCACAGCATTATTCTCAGTTACGCCTGCAGTTGCTCCATCTAACATTAGATTGATGAAAAACTGGTACATCACCTCAATATCTACTGGCAGGGTTCTGGCACCTACATTGGCATTTGCGTTTGGACTAGCATTTGCCTGTCGACCCGGATTTCTTCTAGTATTGGGTTGAGCATTTCCGTTAGTTGTGGTGCTTCCTCCACCTAGATTTCCTCTTACATTTCCAACCTCCATATCTTCCTTCCTCATAAATTTGCACACTAGCCTTAGTAAGATACAGAAGAATAGTCTAAGAGGGAGGAATTCATACTTATATGTATATATAACAAATGCAAGCATGTTACTATAGCATTAACCCAAACCCTAGTCCCATTTTCCAATTCATTGCATTATGTTTTGAAAACCTTTTTGGTCAAATTTATTTTAAATTTACATAAGCTTATACTCTAATACCAACTTGTAACATCCCGCATTTGAAGGCCCAAAACAAATCATTACAGATGTTGTAGTCATCTATAGTTATTAAATCTTGGTGACCAAATATGGTAAAGTTAGATACATTGATATACTAGAAATACATGAATATGAAAAAAAATGTTAAACTCAATTTAAAACAAATTACTCATTTCATTTCAAATTCATTACATAATCCCATATGTAAACCACGTTTAGAGAAATTACAATTTATAACAAAATACGCCAAGAGCGACATATGAAGATGCACTTTGGTTGATCAGAGTCTAAATATAGGCACTAAACAACTTTTCCATTGCATTATATAACATAATGGAATCAAACATAAAGAACTCCCAATAGTTAGCTTGCCTCCCTAGCTTGCCTCCTGAATGTCTCTGAAAACTTATTTGTCAAAAGAAGAACCTGAAAACCTTAACTCTCAAACTACTCAAAATCAATTGAGCATCCGAGAGTTTAAGGGGGAAAATAAACTTCGAGTCAAACAAAAATTCTGATGTGAATAATAACCTACCATCTTGAACCATATAGATATCTAGTGAGACCACACTGCTTAGCAGAATAGGTTTTCCCATCACTAGTATCTTAACCCAATTTATAATAACCATATATTGTGCACCTGCATCCACAATGGCCAAGAGATAACATAATAAAATATTGCGATGATACGAAACATGCAATATGCTCTGGATTTTCCATTCCCATTTACCCGACTATCTGTCTCTTATAGTTTCTAGGCTTACTATTAACCTATTAGTTTTCGTAGGCTGACTAATAACCTATTCCAAGTTTAAGGACTATCTGTCTGGTTGCATAGTTTTCATGGGAACACTTGGAACTTATTGGTATCTACCAATGGCATTATCCAACCATATTTTTCATGGGCTAACTATGAACTTATTGGATTCTCCAGTAACATCTCTCATGTCATAGTTTTCATGGGTCGACTATGAACTTACTAATCTCTATCACTAACTTTTTTCGAATATAGTTTTCATGGGATCACTAAGAACCTATTGGCTCCTACTAATAACAATTTCCATAACATTGTTTTTATGGGCTTACTATGAACCTGTAACGAATGATTGATCAACTTTTAGCATCCTATATTCTGGTCCAACTGACCTCCAAGATGTAATTCTACGCACATAGGGGTCAGTTTATTATATATTTACTAATGGGTCAACCTAGTCGGTTATTTTGCCCTTAACACCCCAAAATGCAGTTATGGGTTAATTATGAAGTGAATTTAATTATAGAGGCATACATGTTAACTTATCATAACATAACAATATAAACATCCATGGTTTAATTTCTTGTAATCATTTTCTACTAAAACATGGTTAATACCCTTAACCCACTATCCTTGGCTAGCAAAACTTCGTCTATGGTCTTAAATTTTTAAATGCCATTTAAAACTCTTTTACATTGCTACAGGTTTACCTTTTGAATATGAGATTGGGTTTTGTTATTCGAAAGCCAAGGTTTCGACTAGATTCTTCGGATGATTGTGACATCATGAGTTACCCTCCATCACTCTCCCTTTCTAAGGCATTACTTAAATCTTAGACCTCTTTCAAACCATTAAAAACATACCATTTGAAAGCATTGGAAACTTTCCTTTCGAAGCACTGAAAAACATAACTTTCGAAGGCATTTAGTTCAATTAAGAATTTATGGAAGCACAGCTTCAAAACCATTTGAAAGTATATCTTTAATCATTAGGTTTAACATTAAATATAACTGCTAGTTCAAAGAGAACAAAAGCGAAAGTATCCCTTTCGAAAGCATTGACCTCAAGTAAAAGAATTGGGGAAGAGGATAGTGTCGAAACCAACCTTTCGAAACCATTGCCTCCAAAACTCTTATTAAAAGTGGCTAAAACAACCCTTCGAAAGCATTGAAGAAGCGACTTTAAAATTCAAAAGGATGAAAACTTCCCTTTTGAATACTATAAAGAAGAGCTACCTCTAACTGATTCGAAAGTTATGAATGCGGTTGCTAGGTATCGAATAGGTTCGAAAGCGGCAACTATTTTAGAAGCTTCTTTAAAAAAAGGCAAGTTGATTGATTCGAAGGCTAATAAAAGTGGTTTCACCCCCTTCGAAAGCATCTAAAAAAAAGGCAAATAATGAATTTGAAAGCTTAAAAGGATGGCTTCAACCCCTTCGAGAGCATGCCTTTGACACGGTCCCCCTTCCGCCATTCTCCAATATGCTATGTATCAATTGCTTGATACCATGTGCATTGGTTTCGAAATGGTGCGAAAGGCCAACGGGGCTTGGTGGCGGAAGCAAGTAAATGGAAGTGGAGAAATTGTAATTTGAAACAAAACTAATTTTTTTGCCTTTCAAAGCAATTCCTTTTTACCTAACTTGTCTATTTTGTCAACTGGTTGCCAATTCTTTATAATTTTTTTAAAAGGCTGCCAAATTCAACAATTAACAAACGAAATCATTTTAACAAATAAGCCCTTCCATTTAACAAAACGTTTAAAGCGTTTAAGTCCTATAACTTCAATAATTTAATAACCATAGTAAAATACTTAGGAAAAAATCACCAAAAATCAAAATTATTCACTTTTAATATGTTTTCTTACATATATAAATTTTAGACCCAAAACCATTACTTAATTGCCTTAAATATTTTAAACCAAAATTAACTATTTATTTCATTCAAAATTCATAATAAATTATCCATTTCTTGGAATATTATGAAAATTTACACCCACCTCCAAAATAATGTTTTGCATAATATATTCAAACATCATGGTAGTTGAATCAATTTGCACAATTTTAACCTTAAAATTGAATTATATTATCCTACAAAAATCCTTGTTTAAATTAAAACATGGCATATAAATCCAAGCATATCATTATTCATCCAATCGTATGTTTTTAAACCTTAAATCCAAATTAAAATGTTCAAGAAGATTTATATGAGATGTCTTAGATCATTGTTCACCTTGTTTGGACAAGGAACTTGAGATTTATTCTTACTTTAATCTTCCTAGCTTGAAACTTAGCTTCTTGTTAGATTTTGCTCTTCTTCTTCTTAAGATTATGGCTAGCCTTGTTTTCTTTTGTTTTTGTAATAATGTAATGAGAATGAAAATGTTGTAAGGATTTTAGGGGTTATGGGGTTCGGTCATTCTCATATTACCCTTACCATATTCTCATAAGTATTTAACTTGTAAACTATTCTTATAAATCCATTTAGTTAAGGCACGACCCTAATTAGTTCTCAAATCTCAATTCGTTTGTCATTCTAATCTCTACATTATTCCATTTAATTTACCTAATTAATCTCCTGAATAAAGTTATTTAAAATTAGGGGTGTTATAGAAGACCTCCACTTAGGTGGTCCTAGCTTACGCACTAGATGCAGTACCAAGCTCGAGTACGCAACCAGTTGCAAATAAGGGGAAAATGTTGTGATTGAAGGTGTGTTAACTGTATTTGGTTTATCCAATCATAATTTATTTGATACCTGGGCATCACATTCTTTAATTTCTTGTAGATTTGTGGATGTGTTACACTTAGTCACTAGCATAGTTACAGATCCTGTAGTTATATCAAACCTGGTAGGAGGATCGACTATTTGTCTATGGTATGCAGGGGTTTGAAATTATTCATATTGGAGGTCAACCTCAATTGCGACGCTTTTGTCTTGGGATTTTTTGGATTTAGGTTGATATTGGGAGTGGATTGGATGACAGTGTATGAGGCTACAATGGATTGTGATAGGAAGGTTGTTAGGTTGAGTATGTGTATTAAACGTAGCTTGAAGGTATATTGCGATCCCCGAGGATTGGCTATGTTGAGCTATTTATATTTATTTGACCTACTAAATGACGAGCTAGATTTGGTGCTTGTAGTTAGAGACTACTTAGATATTTTTTTCGAAGTTACCAGTCTCTCACTCCCATAAGAGATTGAGTTTTTAATTTATCTTGTGGAGAAAGCTAGACAGTTGCTTACCCTTAAGGCAAATGGCTCCAAAGGAGATATAGGAGTTAAATAAGAAAGTGAATGTGCTATCGAAAAAGGCCTTCATTAAGAGGATTATTTTAGAGTGAAGAGTGTCAATCATCTTTTCTACCAAGATGGATGGTTCTCTAAGGCTTTACATCGATTACAGGGAGCTAAATAAGCTGACAATGAAGAATCATTACCCGTTGCCACGTATAGACGATCTCTTTGATTAGTTAGTTGGAGCGAAGGTGTTCTCACAGCTTGATTTGGCTGCTAGATTTCACCAGTTACATGTAGCTGAGGATATTATTCAGAAGACTACTTTTTGTACACCCGATGGACTTTATGAGTGGCTAGTCATGCCCTTTCAACTGACTAACGCATCCACCTAAGTTGTTTATATAATGAGCTGAGTTTTCAGAGGGTTGTTGAACAAGTTGGTTATGGCATTTATTGATGACGCTTTAGGCTATTCGATGAGTGAGGAGGATCACAAGTTGCATTTAGAAGAAGTGCTCAATATACTCTTTAAGCATAAGTTGTAGTCGACGTTTTCTAAATGTCACTGTTGGCATGTGGAGGTACACCTTTTTTGGCATATTTTCTTAGAAAGTGGACTGGCGGTCGATCCTAGTAAAGTTGTTATAGCTCAGGATTGGCATATAATGAGGAATGCTATGGAAGTAAGGATTTCCTTGGTTTCATGGGCTACTATAAAAAGTTCGTAAGGACTTCCCGAAGATATCTTCCTCTCTAACCTGCCTCACCAAGAGAATTTTAGTTTTCTTGTGGGACGCAAAGTGTGAAGATGTTTTTTTAAGCTAAAGGAAGCATTAACTTGTGCAACTACTTTGGTATTACTAATGGTATGAACGCATTCAGGGTATATGCCAAAGTTTGGGATAAGGGGTTGGGCGCAGTCTTGATGTAGGAAGGAAGAGCGGTGGTGAGCTACACCAATCGACAGTTGAAGATCCATGAGAGATACTACCCTACCCGTGATATTGAGTGAGTAGCCATTGTCTTTATGCTCAAGTCATGGAGGCATTACCTATTAGGAGAGAGGTTGGAGCTGTATACAAATCATAAGTTTATGAAATATTTGTTCACTTAGAGGGACTTGAATTTACGGCAGAAAAGGTGGATTGATTTTTTTGCGTCATATGATTTGATATCTCATATGCTCTTAGTAAGAGAAATGTGGAGTTCGACGCCTTAAGTAAACAGCATGCATTATTAAGTCCTTTGTTCACCAAGTGGAAGCATTTAGAGTTCATTTCTACATTCGTCTTCTGACCATCGTCGAATATTACTCCAGAATTGTCAGTAGTTTTAGACGTTTAGCCTATACTTATGGAATGTATTGGGTCAAGTCAGAATCAAGACAAGGAGTTAGTGGATATTTTTGTAAAGCTTGGTAGAGGAGAGTAGTCAATGCATTTAAGGTGTTACACCATTGACTCGAAGGGATGGTTACGGAGGGATGGTAGATTATGTGTTCCTCTCAGTATGGATTTGCTAGACACGGTACTAGCTGAGTCTCATTGTTCAAGGATAACCATTCATCATAGTAGAGACAAAATGTATCGTGACATAAAGAGAGTATTCTACTAGTTTGTAATGAAGAAGCATATACAGGAGTATGTAGCTCGATGTATGACTTCCCAGAGGGTAAAGGCGAAGCAGAAGAAGCTAGGAGGATTGTTAAAGATATTGGATATTCTGCAGTGGAAGCAAAATTTTTTTGATGCACTTAGTCGAAGGTTAACTAGGAAGTAGGAGGGGGAATACATGTGTTTGGGTCATAGTAGATCAACTGGCTAAATAAGCTCAATTTATTTCGATGAGAAATACGAGGATTGTAGCGTCTTTGATGACATTAAATATAAAAGAGATTGTTAGGTTATGCTGAGTTCCTTCTAGCATCGTTAGCAATCGAGATCCGCTTTTCATCGGTGAGTTTTGTAGGAGTGTATAGGAGGCTTTGGGCACCGAGTTAAGATTGAGTTCCAATTATTACCCGTAGATGGGCGGACAGATAGAGAGAGTAAATCGGGTGTTGGAATACTTACTTTGAATGTGTATCTTGGATTTTGGAAGCTCTTGGGAGGATCATTTTCCACTAGCATATTTTAATATAATAACAGCTATCGGGTAAATATTGGGATGACACCATATGAAGTGTTATACAGGAGACCCTATAGATCACCATCGTGGTAGTGGGGCACTATAAATAGGAATATTCTTGGGCCAGACATGGTGAGGAAAACATGTAAGATGGTAGACTTGATCCATAGAAGAATGAAAACTGTGTTGGATAGGTGGAAATATTATGCTAATAGGAGACATACATAGATTAGAATTCCTTGTGAACAACATAGTCTTTGTCAAGGTCTCATCGTTTAGGCATTTATGAGATTTGGTGGTTTGTGGAAGCTAGCACCAAGGTTTGTAGAACCTTTCCTAATTACTGGTAGGATAGGGAAGCTTGCTTATAGAGTGGACCTACCTGAGAAGTTGCCAGGAGTACATGATGATTTCAATGTGTCACGCTTGTGGAAATGCTTGCACGATACAACTACCGCAGTTGAGCTAAGTAAGCTAGAAGAGGTGGAAGTAGAGAAAGTCACTTGTTCGTGGTGCACCCACTTGTATTATTGTATATGTTACGAAGCAACGCCGTAACAAAGTAATCAAGCTTGCTAAGGGAACTTCATCAACTGCTTGCAAGTAGGTAGGGAACGACTTAGGAGGGGTTTAGCTCGTGAACTGAGCTAAAACCATGGGTCGCCAGCAAAGCCTAGTCTATGGGTCGCTAAGGGCCCATAGACTTGGTTCGTATGCGAGCTAATGACTTGGTTGCTTTTTCCATTGCCTCCTTAGTTTGCTCATTGAAGATTCATGGAGAAGCATGGGTTGCTAGTGAACCACGGTGTATGGGTCGCTAGCGACCCATAGACTTAACATTTTCAAGCATCCTTCTTCCTTCCCTTCTTCCCTGCATCATAGCAAACCTCTGTTTTGCAAGGATCACTAACGATCCATAGGGTATGGGTCGTTGGCGATCCAAGTACTTGGGATATTTTCTGAAGTTTTGAGTTTGGGATGTTTCCATGGTTCTTGTGTCATCATTGCTTGCATGGTCTCGTTGCACGTTGTTCCGTTTTGATGATAATATTTTTGGCTGTTTGCGCTCAGCTGCTGATTGGGCTGAAAAAATGCTGGTCTCTTGGATCAGTCGATCACAATCGTTGCCTTAGTAATATAGGTTAGCTCTCATTAACTCCTTGCCTTAGCCTTTCTGGTTAAGTTCTAAACCATTCTTATAACACGAGCTTGTTCTATCTTCTATTGGATCCTGCTGGGTTAAAAATCCGGATAACATTTTCCCCCTAGATTATGCCTTTACTGAAAACATGGCATGCTATGGAAGTAAATTCATTTGAGTCTTCATTTTGAGAATTCTATTTTATCGTGTCCAGGTTACCATGCAAATTTGGCTTTGACTGTTGAATTTTCGATGTGAATCGTCAAAGTCCACCTCAAGATGTTGTTCTCAATTAACTGACTTCTGACAGCCGTTCATGCTCTGGTTTCAATCTGAATTTCAATTCTTTGTATTGACGGTGCAATCTTTGCTCCGTAGTTTACGCAAGGCTTTAGGTCAGTAAGTGGGTGCATGATGTAGGTTTGGAGTTGTCTTGTATAGTTTTAATTCGACCAGCGGTGAAGCTATGTTTTGTCTCGAAAAATTGTGCGCCATTCTGGAGCGAAGATTTACTTTTGGTCTTTAACTTCTTCTATTCGAGAATTTAATTAAGTTCCCTTCGATGTTTTTGAATTCCAATGCGATGATTTATTCCAAAATCAGATATAGTGGATGATTCAATCGAATTGCTCTTCCAGTTTTTGTATCCCAGTGATCCTAAAAAGAAAAGTGTAACGACCCATATTTTTAGCTATTTTAAATTATTAAATTTAATGTAATTATGAAATAAAAATGGTTAAAAAAATATTTAATGATTTTGAATGTAAGTATTAGATATGAACTTGAATAAAATTTTGAAATAAACTAATTTCGAAGAATTAGGCAATAACAAGTATTGAAAGGTAATGCTATGTATTGAACGTATTTACAATCAATAGTTGGATTGAATAATAATGTTGAATTCATTAGATGTAAATAAAGTAAAAGATTGATAAATAAAAATTCTTTTAAAATATAATATTGAATTTTTTGAATATTGAACAATTAAATTGTTTAAATTTAATATTGCAAATTATTTGAATAATTGAATTCTGAGCTTAATATGATTGAAAATGATATTGGAAGTTGATGTAAATTTTATTTAAAAACCAATGGAATTAGTTAACATTTAAAATTGGATTTAAAAGTAAATAATTATAAATTGAAAATATTATATTTTAATTGGCGTGTAAACATAGCTATTTTAAAACATTCTCTAATTTCGATGAAACTAGTCCCATTGGGTCCATAATAGTGTGTTATTATCGGATTTCAAAATTTCTTCACGTTTGGAGTTATAGTTTAGTCGTATGGGATAGGAACGCGTTGAAATTTATATCAAAAATTCAATTTTTTTTATTTCGATTCAAAAATCTATCTTCCACAAACGATCGAATTAGGCTCTGAAACATATTTTATTGTGTTCGAAATAAGGGTAAAACATTATAAATGCCAGGCGGCATGCTTCGTTTGGAGTTTATCCGATAAAAGTTGAAAATAATAATAAAATAATAGGATTCTCGTGTATAAATACACTCGCACCATAAACCCTAGCCCAAGATTAGCAGCCATGCCTCCAATCTAAACCAATGGCCAAAAATTTCTAGTCTTCTACCTCAAATCTCTCTCAATCCTCGATCATTAAAAGAAACTCCCAACTAGGAAATCTTAGAGCTCGTCGAGCTCGCCATATCCAACGATCGAGATCGAGTAAGGTGGTCCAGGCAGCGGCGATTCCTGTTCGAACTTTGCACGTTCGTGCACGTTTATCGAGAAGGGGAGAGGGTCGAGCTCGACCATGCTCTGTGCATTGGTGCATGATGGAGAGGACTTCCTCGCGGCATTGCTTAATTGATCTCGAATCGAATCTAGGAGGAGTGGCCTAGGTATTTTTGCATGTGTTGGTGGGTTTCTTTAGCTTAACTTACCTGAAGATCGTGGGTAGAAGGACCTAGGTATAGTCCAGATCTGCTTTGATTTAAAAAAATGTAGTTTGTTTATATAAGTTGCATGTAAACTTATAAAGTGTATATCTTGGCCATACGAGGTTGGAATTGGACGAAACAAGATGCGTTGGAACCATGGCGATGAGCACTACGTCATGGAGCTCTTTTGGAGTAAATTGGAGCGAGTTAAAAATTAGGTTAAACCGAACGTTGTTTGATTTGATTCAGAATTGAAAACTCAAGGTGAGTGTTTTATAATGCTCATGTGCGCTAAAATATTGTTATGCTAGTAAAATTGAAATTATATGAATTGATTGATTGTTGTTTCATAATTTTAATTGACATTTAAATTGACATCCAATTTAATTGACATTTAAATTGACGGTTAAATAGAATGTGAATTAAACTATTTAGTAAAATTGTCGATTATTGATAATTGGGTAATTATTATGATTTACTGACTATTTGAATGATTGATTGTGATGGATGCCAATTGATTGATAATTGGATGATCGGATGTTTAATTATTTTTATATATATTATGTTATCACCTGTTATATTATTACAGTATGCAAAACTGTAATTGAATTATTTCAAATAAATTAAGAAATATGTTGAAATGATATATACCTATAACTGTGATTAGGGTTGAAATGATATATGTCCATCCCTGAAATTAAATTGAAATAACTGATCACATGGCCATAGGATAGAAAATTATATACGGACACCAGACAGGTTAAATTAAACAATTTTAAAATTCTTGTTTTGAAATTATCTAATATTTCGAATTTAAAGAAATCAAAAATCAAATTTTTGAAATTTGAATTAATCACGACTTCGGGTTTGAAATTTTAAAATTAATTTTGGTTAAAAGAAATTGTTTGAATACTTGAAGTTGAGATTTTTAAGTTATGATTGAAATATGATTGAATTTCATAAATTGATTTGTTTTAAAAGAATGGATTTTTGTTCGAACTTTGAATATTTCTAAGTAAAAGTTATATAAAATGATATTTCGAAATTGAGCTTAGAATTGAATTATATTTGAAAATTGGATTTCATACTGAATGTTGAAGGTAAATTTGATTAAGTGCTTTAAATCGATATTTTGGAAACCGAACATGTAATTGATGTAAATCAAAGTGGATTAAAATTGAGAATTGAATTGAAATGGTTCAAATTGGAATTGAATTGAAATTAATTGGAACTAGAATTGATATCGAAATCGAATTATTGGGAACCGAAGTTGAAACTAATTTGAATAGAAATCGAATTGAATCGACTGAATGGAAATTGGAATTGATTTGAATTGGGAAGTTGGAATTTAATCGGTTTGACGTTGAAACTATTTCAAATAAAATATTTAATATAAAACTATTTAAAAGCTATTTTCTTATATATTCAATTTATTTTGGTTTCCCAAATTATTTTGCTATATAAACAATTTTAATACTCAAACTATTTTATATTAAATTATTTCAACCATTTAAACTATTTTGACTATATAAACCATTTTGATACTTAAACTATTTTATATTAAACTATTTTAACCATTTAAACTATTTTTAACTATTTTACCATTTACATTATTTTTAACTATTTTAATTATTTAAACTATTCAAACCATTTTTCAAAAATTCAAATTGGTTAAGAGTAAGACATTATTTTTAAATCATGGATTTAGATAAGAATTAGGTTAAATGAAGTTATAGCCCAAATTGAAATTCAAAACATATTTAGAAGCAAAATCCAAATCTTGAGGCGAAAATGATTTTTGAAGTGAAACAGTGTATTTTGAGTAAATATGATGATTTCAAAATGGATTTGATTTGAAGCGAATATGATATTTTGATATCAATTATGAACTGTTTTCGGAATGTAAAAGTACCAGCCGGTGTGTAAAATGGCGTTTGGTTGTTAAAGAGACCGGAGCCGGATATGGGCATAATCTTTGTCGATACCGAAACCACTTTAACAACTGTATACGTGGAGTGATGATACAGAACGAAGTGATTGGATTTGGCATCGTTTGCCGGATTTGAAGAAAGAGACCGATGATGGATTAGCTTAGCACTTGTTCCAATTTGAAATGACTAAAATAGGAGCCATACCGGCCAAGTGGGTTAGCTACCCCTAGCAAACGCACTTCTTCGTATTACCATCATTTACATTGTGATTGATTGGTGTGCACCCTCCGAATTATGGAAGTGTTGGACGCGGTGGGTGATAATAGCAATGATGCGTTACCACCGGCCAGAAAGGGTAAATTTGTAGTATCCTACCTTGGGCATTGCCTAACGTGCCTTGTCATACTTTTATCCTTAAACGAGATCCATACAATTTTGGTTTAGTGTTGTCGTATCACGGCGCATCCCTAACTACCGACATTCTACTGGTTGTGTCAAATGCAAACTGCACACCAATGCTTAAAAACGTGTTAAGGGGGATCAACGTAAAGCCTTAACGCTAAGAAAAATATTTATTTTATTGATTAGACATCATATATGTAGCATATTCTACCACATTTAAATATTTTGACGGATCCTTAATAGATGAAAAATCTCGTAACATCTCTTGAGTTATTGCACACATGTTATACACTAGATACGTGGTGTGAAAACCGATAAGCATCTCTGACGCCATGACACTCATGTTATATGCGATATCAATTTAACTCATTTAAGAATATTTTAGTCCTGACTCGAGTGATTTGTCTTTTCATTACGCTTGGGTCGGTCCTGAGTTTTTCAGCTTATTAAAGATTCATTCTGGAGGACAAAGACGAAGATATAGTATATTATTACTGTTAGTATGCCTGCATCATGTTGTTTGGTGCATTATTTATTTATCACTAATGTATTTTAACTTTGATAAATGTTGTAGAGATTATAATCACATGTATTGTAAATATAGCTTCATGAACTTTCATTTGATTATTATATTTTATCATTCTGCTGTGAGATTATGTGTTTGTTTCTTCTTCTTTTATTATTTTTCTTATTTAACCCCAATGATTAACTATGTTTCAGATTGTTTAATTTGGACATGTGTGGATTATTATCGATTTAAACCTTCCAAAATATGGATCATCACAGTTGGTATCAGAGCTTTGGTTTAGCGATAACTTTAGCTTTGTAGGGGTAACTCATTAGAGATAGGGTCAGTGGTACCCTAGAATGAGTTTGAGTGTATTAATAGATATGAACATATATTTGTTAGCGAATAAAAAAAAAATTTATAATGTGTTGGTTGATTTGTTGAGTGGCTTATGGATTTTGGTCAATACGATCAATTAGCGTTATTGATAGGGATCTGTAAACACTTGAACAGAGCAAATCGACATAATATTGTTTTGAAATGGGATAAATGAAATAATTTTACCGTGATAATGTTTTTCATATGAAGGAATAATTTTCAGAAATTATTATGATATGTATATAATGTGAATTGGTTGTTAGAAATAATAATATTGATCATTATCGTTTATTGTTTAAATAGTCAATATTCCCAAACTATTGGCTATTATATGATTGTAAGAAAATGAAATTGTATAGTGTGATTTATCAAATATAAATTGCAAGTAAAGTGAATATAAAGTTGATAATTTGAGAAATTTAAATTTTGATGTTTCTCAAAAAGGTTTTCAAGGTTTGGAAAATTATATTACTATTGTTTAAAAGTATATGCAAATACAAATTGTTTTTAAATAAATTTTAAAGGGAATGAATTAAGTACTCCCTTCTTCTATCTTTGGAAAATAATTTCGGTGATGACTGTGCAGCATCATCGACGTTCATTATTGAGTCTCAAAGCGGGGAAGACTTCTGAGAAGCTTTTCTTCAAAATTGTTTGATAAACGGATTTTGGTTTAAACCCCAAAAGTATGATTTGATATATACAAGGTAAAAGTATACATACTTATTTCAAATGATTTGAAATGAACCCGGTATTTAAAAATTTTAAGTTCTGTTAATTAAATCTTCAAATTATTTGAAGAAAATGAAATATTTGAATAACCAAAACTTATCAAATAAGAGAATTAAGAAATCTAAGCTAAATGTTTGAGGATCTTTAGAGTTGAAGTTTGCAATACTTAAATTAAAAGTGAAGAAAATTTAAACAAGTTAAAATAGTGAACATTCTAATTAAGTAAAATGAATAAGATCAATTTGTATAATACCAAATTTCATTATAATAACGTATAACAAGGCTTACCAAATGCTAAAATTCAAAATGGCGATTTGGATATGTAATGGGATTATACAAGTAAACAAATTTAAAAGTAATTAAAATGTATATAAATGGAAATTTGGTTGTAATAATAAATGTTATATAATTAATTAGTATATTATGAAACGATTAATGACTAAATGGAATAAGTAAGTGAACTTAAGAAAGTAGACAAGTGAATCCAATAATATCTTTGTAAATTGGTTGTAGAATTAAATATAAATTTGCAAAGAAATTGTGAAATTGAATTCGTATCTTTTGAGATTACTATAAACTTCGATAAAGTCACATATAAGAAGTCAAATTCTTATAGAATGATTGTAAACTAAATTGATGATTAATAAAATGTTTCTTAAAAAAATTTCTTATTGAAGGAAATTATGAAAATGAATGTGAATAAAAAGAACTTGGTGTAACTAAGAATCAATTGGTATAAATATATAAGTTGTACATATATTATTTTATTCGCATAGCGATTTGATCCAGATTCGAGCAAAGAATTTCCAGATAATTTATATCAATCCGAGTTAGGATTTTTCACTCGATTCTCGACGTCGAACCCTATATGTAGATTTTGATATGATTCTGAAATTCAATATCATAGCATATAGCTATGCAAGGAGAATAACGATTTCTAATCAAGGAACCAAATCTGAGTCCGCACTAGAGAGTCGTGTGAATGGTACTAAATCGAAAGTGAAATTTTGTGATCGAGTAAGCGATCAGATTTGATATTGCGTACGAATGATATATATGTACATTGTATGAGATTAAGTAAAGATAATATTGGAAATTGAAAATGCAAAAAATTAAATGATTTAAATTATATGATTGGATATCCTTGGTAAATAAGATGCAGGTATTTAAAATTAAGAAAAATTAGGATTGCCCGACAAAAAGGTACGTGTTTATTTTGTCATATGATTTTATTGTTTTGTGATGGGGCCACTAGGCTTTGTTATTTTGGAGTCCGTATTGGCGTTTTGTAGTTGTTCGGATCGAGCTGTGCAAAGGAAGCTCTGCATAAATTATTCGTAAATCCGAGTGCTATAAAATTTTCAAAGTTTTAAAATTTTTATTGCTTATTTTGATAACTAACTTGTATTTTCTGCAAGCCGATTGGAGTAGCATAGTAGAAACGTAGTGATGATTCGATAAATGAAATTTTATTGTTTTTTAAGTTGATAAAAAATATTCCAAATGTTAAATTCTTTACTTAACGCCTTTCGAGGATGAAACGTTTTGAGTGGGGGAGATTGTAACAATCCGTATTTTTAGCTAATTTAAATTATTAAATTTAATGTACTTATTAAATAAAAATGGTTATAAAAAAGATTTAATGATTTGAATGTAAGAATTGGATATGAACTTGAATAAATTTTTGAAAATAAGTTAATTTCGAACATTTAAGAAATAACAAGTATTGAAAGGTAATGCTATGTACTGAATGTGTTTACAATCAATAGTTGGATTAAATAACAATGTTGAATTCGTGAGATGTAAATAAAAAAATTGATTGATAACTGAAAATTCTTTTAAAATCTAATATTAACATTTGTTGAATATTGAACAATTAAATTGTTTAAATTTAATATTGGAAATCATTTGAATAATTGAATTCTGAGTTTAATATGATTGAAAATGATATCGAAAGTTGATGTGAATTTTATTTAAACAACAATGGAATTTTTTTATATTTAAAATTGGATTTAAAAGTAAATAATTATAAATTGAAAATATTATATTTTAATTGACGTGTAAAAATAGCCATTTTGAAATCCTTACATTGAAAATTCCTTACATTGAAAATTCCTTCTTTAATGGGGACCCCTCCTTCAATTTCGTTTCCAGCCGACCCATCCCGTCCTTCTACTTCCCATCAGCCCTGTCCATCATCCCCTCTCCTTGTATCTCCTGCATCTGTCACTTCCTTGTCTGCCTTAGCTTCTTCAGTACCTTCCTCTATTCGAACCATACCTTCTGCCTCGATTCTCTCTTCTCCACCTCTTCCATCCCTTCCCTCTCCTCCTCTTACATGGAACTCCTTGTTTAATGCCAAACCAATCAATGCAGGTAAATATGTTCCTCGTGACATTCAGCTAATGTATAATGGTGATGCCATCATGCCCCCAGTTGAAGTTGTACAGGCTGGAAATTCTATGTGGAAGGAATACCTTATTGGTTTCTTTCTAGATAATCCTCTACCTTACTCTTCTGTCCTCTATTATCTCAAAAAAGCATGGAATTTGCATGGCTCTATTAGTGTTAAATCCGATGGGTTCCTATTTTTATTCAAGTTTTCTAACGCGGAAACAAGAGAAGGATTGCTGAAGAAGATCCTATTGTGAAGCCATGGGATGAAAATGTTGGAAACAGCTGTGGTAGCATCAAAGCAGTTCCTGTTTGGATTAAGCTCTCTAATATCCCATTGTATGCTTTGTCACCTGTGGGCATCAACTGGTTAGCTTCTAGGGTTGGTAAGCTCTTATGTATGGATGCATCAACCGAAAAATTTGAAAGGATTTCCTTTGCTAAATGTTTAGTTGAAGTTTTCACACAGCACGAACTTCCTGATAATTTTGCAGTTAAACTACTTGATGGTTCAGAACAGATAGTGAATGTTGATTATCTGTGGAGACCTGAAATATGTATTTCATGTAAGGAGTTTGGTCATACGGTGGCTAGTTGTAGGAAAGTTGCTATAACTGGTGAAAGTAATGATAATGTATGTGATAATAATGTGCATCTCAAACATAGTGAGGTTGATCAAAGCAAGGTGAAGAAAGGGAAAAGGGTGGATAAGGAAAACAAAGTGAACCAGGTCTGGCATAAAGTGAATTATAATAAAGGAAAAAAAAGAATCATAAGTGAAGAAGTTCAAATTGCAACCATGATTAAGTTAATTGGTAAGGATAAGTCATCTCCAAATGTAAATGAGGTAATCAATACAAGTCTTGAAGTTGGGATCAGAAATCATAGTGATGGCCAAGTGAGCTCTGATCATTTTACAAAAAATAACAAGTTTAACTTGCTACAAACTGATTAATATGTTCAAGGCAATTTGGAAGGATTAGATGTGGAGAAAGGTGAAGTAATATTTTCTGAGATCATTTATGATAATGATAAGAACCCTTCCTTGTGTAATGGTAATACTATTGAAGATAATGCTGATGTAAATAAAGAAACAAAGCAAAAATCTATTCTCTTGGAGCAGCAAATACCATTAAGTGCAAATACACTTTGCAGTAATAAGGAAGTGGTCAAAGAACCACCTTTTGTGTTTGAAGATGTTTATACTCCTGTATCAGACTTTGACACAAATTGGTGTATGTCTTTTGAGACACAGATAAAGCAAGTTATATCAACCATGCATCAATCTGAAGTGGATAAACAATCTGTTGTTCCTCCACAGTATAATTCCACCATTGAATTGCCAGGATGGCCATCAAACCTTCCCTCCCCTGTTCCTCAATCTGTCCCACCTCCTGTTCCTCCCTCCCCAAAACCTCCCTTCCTTGATATGTCCTCCCCGCTTCTCTGCCATCTAGGCAAATTGAAACTAGAGCTCTTTCAGCAAAGAGAGGAAATAAATATTATTTATCTCTTTAGTTATCCCATGAATAAAAAAGTTGCTTCTTGGAATGTCAGAGGTGCCCACTGTAACTTGAAACTTGATCAGGTGAAAAGCCTTATTAAAACGTATGACATTTGTCTCTTTGATCTTCTTGAAACAAAACTCAATCTTCCCTTATCCATCAAAGCGGCTGCTTATATTAATCCAGCCTCCGCATTCCATCACAATCTTGAATCTGCTTCTTATGGTAGAATACTCGTGCTCTATGATCCTGTTGTATTGACATTATCTCCTATTCTTTCTTCAAGACAATACATTCATTATCACGTCCTTGAATCTCAAACTCAAACTTCCTTCTACATTACTTTCATTTATGCAGATAATTCTTCTCCCTCTAGAAATCTTCTATTTAAATCTGTGCCACCACTTTGTCAGAACTCATATCCTTGGATTGTTCTTGGAGATTTTAATTCATGTTTTGACTATGATGATAAACATGGTGGATCTCCTCTCCTACCCGGAGACCTTGCTCCTCTTAATCTTGATATTTCTGACTCTGACCTTATTTTGGTCAATAAGTCAAGAGCCAAATATTCCTGGAACAACAGAAGCCGTAGTGGTGTTCGTACTTTCACAACAATTGACCATGCTTTTTTGTAACATCCCTTCTCTCAATACTTGGCCCTCCTTGTTTATGTTTCTTCCTCTCCCCGTTTTGTCTGACCACTCTCCATTGATCATGTCCCTCGGTCACCATTTAAGATGAGAAAAGAGAAGTTTTAAATTTTTTAATGCTTGGGCTAAACGTGATCAGTTTCTTGTGTTAGTTTCTCAAGTTAACTCTAACTTTAATTGCTTTGGTAACCCTTTGTTCAAGTTTTACAGGAAATTAAAAAGCATCAAGCAATATCTCAAATTGTGGGCTTCTTCCACCTTTGGGTTGGGCAGTTTGCTTTCTACCTCCCTGATGGAGCAACTGAAGTTTAATCAAGAATACATGATGGAGAATCCTGATGATGAGAATGCAGCTGCTGAGGAAGGAAGATTATATATGGAGGTGAATAATGCTCTACGCGTGGAAGCTTGTATGAAAAGGCAACAACTTCACAACAAATGGCTTGAAGAAGGAGACAAGAACACTAAATACTTCCATAATTCACTAAAAGTAAAACGTGCCAGAGAAAATATTTTTAGCGTTATGGATGATCAAGGTAATTTATTTTCTTCTCCTGAATTTGTTGACAAAGCCTTCATTGATTACTTTTTTAATCTTCTTGGCAACTCTTCTGGGTTCATTCCTGACTTAACCAAATCTCTACCCTTGCCCTGCCATGCCTATCCTTCCTTGAGTCTGATGCTCTTATTAAACCTGTCATTGATGAAGAAATAAAGATTGTCCCATTTTCCATGAACCAGCAATCTTCCTGTGGGCCTGATGGTCTTAATGTTACTTTTTTTCATTTCTACTTGGAGTGTGCTTGGCCATGAGTTCTGTCGAGCAATTCATAATTTCTTTAACAAATGTAAATTACTGGGGGAAGTCAATTCCACAAACATAGCTTTAATTCCTAAAGTCTCTCCTCCTTCCAGAGTGTCCTCTTTCAGGCCAATATCATGTTGTAATGTGGTTTACAAATGCATGTCCAAAAGTCTAGCATCTCGTCTAGTTTGTGTTCTACCTTCTGTTGTGTCTCTCAATCAAGCAGCTTTCATTCCATCTAGGAACATCCTTGATAATGTTCTTCTTGCCTAAGAATTATTAAAAGGTTATCGCAAAGGTAATGTTTCTCCTGCTGCTGCTCTTAAAATTGACATATCCAAAGCCTATGATTCTATTCATTGGGTTTCTATTGTTAGGATTATGGCTATGATGGGATTCCCAAAAATCTTTGTGTCTTGGGTATACACTTGCATATCCACTCCTTCCTTCTCTGTGGTTATTAATGGAAGACCTGTTGGGTACTTTAGAAGTCAAAAAGGAATTAGACAAGGTGATCCCATCTCCTCTTATTTATTTCAGTTGGTCATGGAAGTATTCACTGTTATTCCCAAAACTAAATACTCTCAAATTCTCATCAAGTATCACCCAAAGTGCTCTCTCCATCAAATTTCATCTATAATGTTTGATGATGATGTTATGTTATTCACTAAGCCTGAGGTTATCTCTTTGAGTGGAATTTTAGATGCTCTGCAGTCCTTCTACATTATGACAGGCCTCTCAATCAACCATTCCAAATCAACTTTGCTTGTTGCAGGTGTCAGTGATGACCATGCTTCTGCATTGTATCAGCAATTTGGTTTCTCTTGTATGGACACTGATATGAGGTATCTTGGTCTCCCCTTAATTACTAAAAGAATTACCAATGCTAACTGTCTTCCCCTATTCAAAAAATAATTTCTGTCATGAATGCTTGGGATAATAGGAATTCGTCTCAAAGTTGTAGGCTTGTTCTTATTAAATCTGTTGTGTTTCCCTCCCTTGTTTATTGGGCTCGTACTATTATCCTTCATGGTAAGCTTTTGCACCTTGTTAGGTCTGCCATGTATAGATATTTCTGGACTAGGAGTGTTCACAATAGGAAATTGTTGCCTTGCTCTTTTTCAAAATTTGAGTCTTCTTTAAAATTGGGTAGGCTTGGAATTATAAATGCAAAGAAATGGAACATTGCTGCTTTCAGCAAGCACTTTGATGACCTTTAAGAAGGATAGTTTATGGGTTAAATCGATATGGCAATATAATATTGAGCATGGGAATTTTTGGTGTATGGATATTGCTCAACATAGCAGTTGGACATGGAGGAATCTTCTGAATCTCAGGGATGTTTTCCTTCCTTTGATACAATATCATGTTCAACCTAATTCTGTTATTAGTTTTTGGGATGACCCTTGGGTGAGCGAAGGTAAGATTCTTTCCAGATTGTTTGATCATTCCCTGATTGTACAATCTGGTGTACACCGTGATGCTAAAGCCAATGACTTCTTCTCTGATGGCAGAATGCACCTTCTTTACAATAGTAGTCAGGTGATCAGGCAGCTTTGGTGTTTCATTCAGATCATCTTCTTCTCTAATGACCACCCTGTCTCTGTGTCTTGGAACATGAAGCCTCACTTTATAAATTTGGTGTATAATCAGTTATTTGGAACCAATGCCTTGCCTGCTGCTAAGTGGTACACTGAAATTTGGACTAGTGATTCGGTCCCGAGATAAAATCTGATGATGTGGAAGGTAGTTAGTCGTGCTCTGTTGGAAGTGTTTTGAATAAGTATGGTATGTATTTTAGCCCTGAGTGTGTCTTTTGTGACCAGCATGAGGAAACTGTTGAGCTTTTTTTGATTGCCCAGCATGATTTGTCTTGGTGGAAAGAATTGGTTGCAAAACTGGGAGTATTGATTCCACTGCAAATTCTAAAATTGACTGGAACATTATTTATAAAGCTACAAGGTGGAGGAATGTAAAGTCAAGAGAATTAGTTATTTGCATTAAAATTTATATGGATGTGATTTGGAGAGAAAGAACTGCAATAGTGTTTGATAACCAGAGAAAGAATTTTGCTTCTCTATGGAATGAGGTTAGGGAAAGAATATTCATGCAATTGAAAAGGAGTGCTTGCCTTTTCCCTAATTTCATGATTGATGGTTGGGCACATTGACTCTGAATTTATTTTCTTCTCTGTTTTCCCTTTTTTTTCATGTTTGATTGAAAGCTTGTTTTGAATCATTTTTTATTGTTGTTGCAATAAAATCTAGTAGGGGACCAGTCAACCCCGCTGGCTTTGCCAAAAAAATAGCAATTTTGACAAAGTTTCAGATTTCGATGAAAACAGTTCCATTGGGTCCTTAATAGTGTGTTATTATCGGATTTCAAATTTCGTAACATTTGGAGTTATCGTTTAGTCGTACGGCATAGAAACGCGTTGAAATTTATATTGAAAATTCAATAATTTAATTCGATTCAAAAAGCTATCTTCCATATAAGATCGAACTTGGCCCAGAAACATGTCCCATTATGATCGGAACAGGAGTAAAACATTATAAACGTCCGGCGACAGACTTCGTTTGGAGTTCGTCCAGTAAAAGTTGAAAATAATAATAAAATAATATATTTCTCTTGTATAAATACACTTGCACAGTAAACCCTAGCCTAAGATTAGCATCCGTGCCTCCAGTCTAATCCAATGGTCGTAAATTTCTGGTCTTCCACCACAAATCTCTCTCAATCAATCGATTATTAGCAGAAACTCTCAACTAGGAAATCTTAGAGCTCGTCGAGCTCGCCATATTCAAAGGTCAAGATCAAGCTAGGAGGTCTAAGGCAGCGGCGATTCTTGTTCAAACGTTGCACACTCATGCGTGTTTATCAAGGAGGGGAGTGGGCCGAGCTCGGCCATGCCTTGGGCATTGATGCGTGATGGAAAGGGCTTCCTCGCAGCGTTGCCTGATTGATCTCGAACAGAATCTAGGAGGAGCGGCCTAGGGATTTTCGTGTGCGTTGATGGGTTTCCTGAGCTCTACTTGCTTGGAGATCGTCTGTAGAAGGTGCTAGGTGCAGTCCAGATCTGTTTTGGTTAAAGAAAGTAATTTGTTTGTACAAATTGCATGTAAACTTATAAAGTGTATATCTTGGTCATACGAGGTCGGAATTGGACGAAACAAGATGCATTGGAATCATGCCGACGAGCACTACGTCATGGAGCTCTTTTGGGGTAAACTGGAGCTACTTAAAATTTTAGGTTAAATCGAATGTCGGTTGATTTGATTCAAAATTGAAAATCAAGGTGAGTGTTTTATAACGCTCACACGCATTAAAATATTTTTATGCTATTAAAACTGAAATTATAAAGTGATATGAATTGACTGATGTTGGGGATGCGGATTAAGGATCTTAAGGCAGAAATAACACTAGAGGGGGGGTGAATAGTGTTTTAAAGAATACATGAACTATATGACTAAATTAAAACTTTCAACACAAATCTAAACAGAATTCTAACACAGAATGATCACAGAACATATAACAAATGCAAATAGTAAAATAAAGCAAGTAAAAGGAAAGAACACACCGGATTTTATACTGGTTCGGAATCCTCCTACATCCAGTCCTACACCAAGACAATATCCTTGTATAGATTTTTATAAGCCAATATCCAAATTACAACCCTCAATTTCTAAGGCCTTGAGGAACCCTCCTATCTCCGAGTCTGGGGTAAACTCTCTTGATTTACGGGACACAAGATCACCCTAATACTTTCTAATAACAATCCTTTTGAATGGATAGACTCTATGGACTTTTTGAATACAAATTAATCCTATAACTCTGAATAGCACTTTGATCTTTAGTAGAATGATGGAGAATCAAATAGAGAGAGTATCTAAATGATTTCCTATTGAGAATTTGGCAGAATGATGGCACGATCTTGAAAATATGAAGTTTTATGGATATGGAATGGTGGAGAAGAAAGAGTGAAGAAAAATAAGAAAGTAGTTGTTAAAAAATTCGTTTTGGAAGCCTTTATATAGATGCACAACAGTCATAACCATTGGCGAAAGGTTTTTGAACGAATGGACACTTCTTTTGGAATTTGAAGTTTGAATCCAACTGTCACCATGTCGACATGGGGTATCCCCATATGTCACATCCCTAAGTTCAAAATTGTAGAGATGTAATTTTGTAAAAGCATTTGAATTTAAAACAAGTTGAAACTTCTCTGAAGCAAAATAAAGTGTTTAAACAATATTTTGAGATAGAAAATGAATATAAAACATTATTTTAAATATATATATATATATATATATATATATATATAATTGATATAGACCGTCAATTATATAAGTAATATTTAAAATCAGAATAATTTTTGATGTTTTAAAAATAGAAGTTTTTAAAATCAGAATGGAGGAATATTTCAAGGCTAAAACAAAGTTTGAAAACATGATTTTGAAAGCTAAAACATTTTGAAAAACAGATTTAAAAACATTTTGAAAAATCTATTCAAACTGAAATTGCAAGAACCTTCCTACAGAGCTCCTCCATAGGACTCGAGAACTTGTACAAAGTAGTTTAAATGATTTTGATTTTTGTGGATCTGTAAGCCACTTGTCGTAGGTTTGTAAGCTACTTGTCGTGGGTTTGTAAGCCACTGGTTTCGATAGAAATTGGGTTCCATCCCAAAAGAAAATTGGAAGAAAGATGAGAGTGCTATTATGAAGTTTTAACAAAATACTAGACACTTATCTTGAGATCTTGAAACCTTGATTCTCTAGAGTCTTGAATCTTGAATCTCTGATCTTCATCTTGATGCTTGAGTCTTTATACTGATTAGTCTTCGATAACACCTGCATATACTTCCTATATATATATATATCTATATGAAAATGTTAGTATATATTTTATAAAGTAAAGTATAATAACTATATAAGGTTGTTGTCATCAAAACATCATCAACTCAGTTCCTAACAATCTCCCCCTTTTTGATGATGACAACCTTTATTTATAAAATATTCTTACCATACCGTAACTCCCCATAACTCCCCCTTACTCCGTGACTTCTTCTTAAAACTACAACTTCCAATTACTCCATGACTCCCCCTTACTCCGTGACTTCTTCTTAAAACTACAACTTCCATTTACTCCATGACTCCCCCTTACACCAAGCACATATATTTTTATAACTTTCTCCCCCTTTGTCATCAACAAAAAGGAATAAAAGATTTACCTGTTCTAAAGTATATATAGAATAAAAGTGTAAAGTGAACGTGTAAGAGATCAAGTGTGTGTGCATATATATAAGTGTAACTTGACAATCAAATCAATATCATACATAGCAAACAAATCATGTACAGTATATGAAGTTATATACAAACCAAATCCAAATCAAACTTAAGTAAACAATTCAATCAAATCCTAATCAAATCTAAATCTAAATCAAATCAAACAAACAAACATACATAATGATCAGACATTCCTTGGGACTTCCACCCATCCATCTTCTCCAAAGATAGGATCAGTTTTGATAACATCCCAATTATCTTTGTCGAGAGTGACTGGTGGATTTGCTTCGGGTTCGTCTTTGCTAAGGCTTGAGATCATCCAACGAAGTGCGTCGAAGTGTTTCTCTTGCTCTTTGATCATCTGTATTTGGCTTAATTCTAAGTGCCTTTGATTTCTAAGTATAAAAGAAAGAATATTCTTGAAAGAAGTAAGAGTTTCTTCAAGATTTTCACTTAAATTCTTAATTGGAGAAGCCATAATTTAAGAACTAAGTTGAAGTACGAGAGGAGATGAATAGAAATGGAGGTAGAGAAGTTTTTCTGGAAGAAATAGGTATTTATAGGAGTTATTGGCCGTTCAAAATGAATTGTCACTTGGTAGTTACAATAATTTGAAGTTAGAAATTGTAACTACTTTTTGACTGTTATATGTCCACATGGGGGGATGGGGCATGTCGACATGGTCTAGATAGAATGACCAAGTTGAGTTATTTTTTATTTTTAAGTTTATTTTTATACTAGTGGACTTATATAAACTTAAAATAAATAACCAACAGAGATATATAAAGCTGGAAAACAGAGAATGAGATAGCATTACTTATATTAGTTAACATTACATAATCTTAACTAAAAAAGTAGAAAATACAAAGATAGATAAACGATAGCTAGAGAGATAATGGCTAGGATTAGTTTGATGAAGATGATAATGAGGACAAGCCAAGTTTCCTGCCTACCTTTCCAAAGAACTTTTCGATCTTGGTAGAGATTTTATCCCTTTTCTTGCTAATAGATCTCTTAAGAACCTTTTGGTTTTGGGCAAGTATCTTTTGGTTCTTAAGTATGGTTTTGTTGGACGGATTGGCGGGTGTATGTGGATACTCTATACTTTCCAAAGAGGTATCTTCATCTTCCTCTTCTTCAATTTCCATTCCTTCCCCTTCTTCTTCCTCTTCCTCTTCCTCTTCTTCCATCTCTTCATGAGCAAGTCTCTCTTCCTTTTCGGCAAGTGTTTCATATGGTTGAAACATGAGTGGGATTTTCATAAGAGAAATGTTCCCATGATTGAACACTTTTCTACTTACAAACTCTTCCTTTTTAACATCCATACCAAAATAATTGAAAATCCGAGTAAGGTAAATTCCATGATAAAGAGTGTTTTCTCCAATATTAAAATTTTTGGGTCTTAACTCATCCAAAATAGTTTATGCCCAATTAATATCATATTTTCCAAAAATAGCAAAAAGAGCTTTACACACTTTTGAGGTGGGATTATTGTAGTTTCCCGACCTAGGAATAATTGTGTGTTGAACAAGAAGGTTGACAATTCTTGCTTTTGGGCAGAAAAAGTGATTCTTAAAATCCATGTGGTCATCGCTTTCAAAAATGTGATGAAAAGTCTCTCGATCGGTTTCATTGATTTGAAATTTCGAGAGATTCATACCGGTAGATTTGCAACCCAAAATAGTACCCAAAATATTAGAATCCAAAACAATAAGTGTTCCTTTAACACTACTCCAAATTTGATCTTCATTTCCATTATAAAATTCACGATTTAGGTTTGCATAAAACATTTTGACAAGGTTTGGATAATAAACGAAATCATTTTGCTTGTTATCAATCAAGCTAAGAATGGAGTTTTCTTCAAAAAGTTGATCGATTTCATAAGAAGAAAAATCATCAAAAATGGCAAATTTTCCCGTATTGACTTTACCATAGTTTACATAGCTTATGTAAGCTTTGATAGCCTCCGGGTCATTGAAAAGATCATTTTTGATGGATTTGGGCAGCCTCATAGTTGATGGGTTACTTAAGGAAGCCATTGATGAGTATTTGAGAGGAGTAGAAGATAATGAAGAAAGTTTGAATTATGAGAATAAAGTAAAAAGAGATGATAAGAGAAGTATACTAAATAGATTCTCTAAAGTCATGTTCTCTGGTCAAGAGGTGTCTTTTCAGAATTTTGAAGTAAGTGAAAAGGTGGAGGGAAATTCAAAAGTTTGAATTCAAATTTTGAAATCAAATTTTTGAGAGGCATGTCGACATGGGGTATCCTGGCATGTCGACATGTGCCTGTTGAATTTGAAAAGAGGTGTCTATTCCTAAAATCTAAGAAATTCCTAAAATCTTAAGAAAACTAATCTATATTCTATATCTATATATAATTCCAGTAATAATATTAAATATAATAATATTAAAATATTTTAATATTTGAAATATTATTAAAATAATATTATTTTGAATTTAAAAATTCAAATTTCAAAGGGTGATTTTGAATTTAAAAATTCAAGGAATTGCAAATAAAATCAAAGCAAGCAAGCATCCAATAAAATTAAAATAAATGTGTACCTATTTTTAGATCCGAACTCCGATCATTTTCTGCTTTGAGAATAGCCGTGAAGCACAGATTTGAATTATCAGTTTTCTTCTCGTCATCACTGGATGAATCTGAATCGTCAAGAGTTGGTGCATATGCCTTCTTTCTTTTCTTTGGTTGCTCGTTGTTTTGTTGAAATGTCTGTTTGTCTGGATATGGACAATCCATCTTGTAGTGCCCTGTGTTGTTGCAGTTATAGCATCTATCACAATTATTGTTGTTGTTGTAGTTCTCCGAAGTATTTCAGGAATTTCTTTGATCATTTCTTTTAAAGTTATTCATCTTTCTATACTTCAGAAATTTCCTGAAATTTCTGGTCATGAAAGCAATTTCTTCATCACTCTCTTGTTCTGAATCTCCAGTTGTTGCTTTGAATGCGATCGATTTCTTTTCCGTTGCCTTAGATTCTTTTCTCCCTTGTAGTTGAACTTCATAAGACATTAGATTACCGATTAACTCTTCGATCTTCATTTGACTAACATCATTTGCCTCTTCAATAGTAAGTGTCTTTTGATCCCATTCTGGAGAGAGTGAATTGAGTATTTTTCTGACTTGATCTTCTTCTGAGAAACCCTTTCCTAAAGCAATCAATGAGTGTACAATGTCTTGAAATCGACAATACATGTCGGAAATAGACTCATTTTCATGCATTTTAAACAACTGAAACTGGTTAGTTAATATGGAAATTTTAGTCTGTTTAACTTTGCTTGTTCCTTCATGAGTTACTTGCAAAGTTTTTCAGATTTCAAATGCAGACTTACAAACAGAGACTCTATTAAACTCATTCCTATCTAGTGAACAAAATAGTATATTCATAGCCTTAGAATTGTTTTGTGCAACTGTCTTTTGCTCAGTAGTCCACTGGGCAAAATTTGTAGTTGGTTCAACATATTCAATTTGTGTCATATTCCAAGTATCTAAACTTATGGATTGTAAATAAATTTTCATCCTACATGCCCAATATGCATAATTACTGCCATTAAAAAGTGGTGGTCTGACAGTAGACTGAACCTCTACAAATGAACTAGTGTTAGTGCTTGTGTTGACAAAAGTAGTGGTGACAGGAGTGACATTATTAGTGTGTTGTGCCATTAAAACTTTTCAAAATTTCAGATTATGAAAATAATGAAAACCATTACTCCGATACCAATTGTTGGGGATGCGGATTAAGGATCTTAAGGCAGAAATAACACTAGAGGGGGGGTGAATAGTGTTTTAAAGAATATATGAACTATATGATAAAATTAAAACTTTCAACCCAAATCTAAACAGAATTCTAACACAGAATGATCACAGAACATATAACAAATGCAAATAGTAAAATAAAGCAAGTAAAAGGAAAGAACACACCGGATTTTATACTGGTTCGGAATCCTCCTGCATCCAGTCTTGCACCAAGGCAATATCCTTGTACAGATTTTTATAAGCCAATATCCAAATTACAACCCTCAATTTCTAAGGCCTTGAGGAACCCTCTTATCTCCGAGTCTGGGGTAACTCTTGATTTACGGGACACAAGATCACCTTAATACTTTCTAATAACAATCCCTTTGAATGGATAGACTCTATGGACTTTTTGAATACAAATTAATCCTATAACTCTGAATAGCACTTTGATCTTTAGTAGAATGATGGAGAATCAAATATAGAGAGTATCTAAATGATTTCCTATTGAGAATTTGGCAGAATGATGGCACGATCTTGAAAATATGAAGTTTTATGGATATGGAATGGTGGAGAAGAAAGAGTGAAGAAAAATAAGAAAGTAGTTGTTAAAAAATTCGTTTTGGAAGCCTTTATATAGATGCACAACAGTCATAACCATTGGCGAAAGGTTTTTGAACGAATGGACACTTCTTTTGAAATTTGAATTTTGAATCCAACTGTCACCATGTCGACATGGGGTATCCCCATATGTCGACATCCCTAAGTTCAAAATTGTAGAGATGTTGTTTTGTAAAAGCATTTGAATTTAAAACAAGTTGAAACTTCTCTGAAGCAAAATAAAGTGTTTAAACAATATTTTGAGATAGAGAATGAATATAAAACATTATTTTAAATATATATATATATATATATATATATATAATTGATATAGACCGTCAATTATATAAGTAATATTTAAAATCAGAATAATTTTTGATGTTTTAAAAATAGAAGTTTTTAAAATCAGAATGGAGGAATATTTCAAGGCTAAAACAAAGTTTGAAAACATTTTTGAAAACATGATTTTGAAAGCTAAATCATTTTGAAAAACAGATTTAAAAACATTTTGAAAAATCTATTCAAACTGAAATTGCAAGAACCTTCCTACAGAGCTCCTCCATAGGACTCGAGAACTTGTACAAAGTAGTTTAAATGATTTTGATTTTTGTGGGTCTGTAAGCCACTTGTCGTAGGTTTGTAAGCTACTTGTCGTGGGTTTGTAAGCCACTGGTTTCGATAGAAATTGGGTTCCATCCCAAAAGAAAATTGGAAGAAAGATGAGAGTGCTATTATGAAGTTTTAACAAAATACTAGACACTTATCTTGAGATCTTGAAACCTTGATTCTCTAGAGTCTTGAATCTTGAATCTCTAATCTTCATCTTGATGCTTGAGTCTTTATAATGATCAGTCTTCGATAACACCTGCATATACTTCCTATATATATATATATATATCTATATGAAAATGTTAGTATATATTTTATAAAGTAAAGTATAATAACTATATAAGGTTGTTGTCATCAAAACATCATCAACTCAGTTCCTAACAATCTCCCCCTTTTTGATGATGACAACCTTTATTTATAAAATATTCTTACCATACCGTAACTCCCCATAACTCCCCCTTACTCCGTGACTTCTTCTTAAAACTACAACTTCCAATTACTCCATGACTCCCCCTTACTCCGTGACTTCTTCTTAAACTACAACTTCCATTTACTCCATGACTCCCCCTTACACCAAGCACATATATTTTTATAACTTTCTCCCCCTTTGTCATCAACAAAAAGGAATAAAAGATTTACCTGTTCTAAAGTATATATAGAATAAAAGTGTAAAGTGAACGTGTAAGAGATCAAGTGTGTGTGCATATATATAAGTGTAACTTGACAATCAAATCAATATCATACATAGCAAACAAATCATGTACAGTATATGAAGTTATATACAAACCAAATCCAAATCAAACTTAAGTAAACAATTCAATCAAATCCTAATCAAATCTAAATCTAAATCAAATCAAACAAACAAACATACATAATGATCAGACATTCCTTGGGACTTCCACCCATCCATCTTCTCCAAAGATAGGATCAGTTTTGATAACATCCCAATTATCTTTGTCGAGACTGACTGGTGGATTTGCTTCGGGTTCGTCTTTGCTAAGGCTTGAGATCATCCAACGAAGTGCGTCGAAGTGTTTCTCTTGCTCTTTGATCATCTGTATTTGGCTTAATTCTAAGTGCCTTTGATTTCTAAGTATAAAAGAAAGAATATTCTTGAAAGAAGTAAGAGTTTCTTCAAGATTTTCACTTAAATTCTTAATTGGAGAAGCTATAATTTAAGAACTAAGTTGAAGTACGAGAGGAGATGAATAGAAATGGAGGTAGAGAAGTTTTTCTGGAAGAAATAGGTATTTATAGGAGTTATTGGCCGTTCAAAATGAATTGTCACTTGGTAGTTACAATAATTTGAAGTTAGAAATTGTAACTACTTTTTGACTGTTATATGTCCACATGGGGGGATGGGGCATGTCGACATGGTCTAGATAGAATGACCAAGTTGAGTTATTTTTTATTTTTAAGTTTATTTTTATACTAGTGGACTTATATAAACTTAAAATAAATAATCAACAGAGATATATAAAGCTGGAAAACAGAGAATGAGATAGCATTACTTATATTAGTTAACATTACATAATCTTAACTAAAAAAGTAGAAAATACAAAGATAGATAAACGATAGCTAGAGAGATAATGGCTAGGATTAGTTTGATGAAGATGATAATGAGGACAAGCCAAGTTTCCTGCCTACCTTTCCAAAGAACTTTTCGATCTTGGTAGAGATTTTATCCCTTTTCTTGCTAATAGATCTCTTAAGAACCTTTTGGTTTTGGGCAAGTATCTTTTGGTTCTTGAGTATGGTTTTGTTGGACGGATTGGCGGGTGTATGTGGATACTCTATACTTTCCAAAGAGGTATCTTCATCTTCCTCTTCTTCAATTTCCATTCCGTCCCCTTCTTCTTCCTCTTCTTCTTCCTCTTCTTCCATCTCTTCATGAGCAAGTCTCTCTTCCTTTTCGGCAAGTGTTTCATATGGTTGAAACATGAGTGGGATTTTCATAAGAGAAATGTTCCCATGATTGAACACTTTTCTACTTACAAACTCTTCCTTTTTAACATCCACACCAAAATAATTGAAAATTCGAGTAAGGTAATTCCATGATAAAGAGTGTTTTCTCCAATATTAAAATTTTTGGGTCTTAACTCATCCAAAATAGTTTGTGCCCAATTAATATCATATTTTCCAAAAATAGCAAAAAGAGCTTTACACACTTTTGAGGTGGGATTATTGTAGTTTCCCGACCTAGGAATAATTGTGTGTTGAACAAGAAGGTTAACAATTCTTGCTTTTGGGCGGAAAAAGTGATTCTTAAAATCCATGTGGTCATCGCTTTCAAAAATGTGATGAAAAGTCTCTTGATCGGTTTCATTGATTTGAAATTCCGAGAGATTCATACCGGTAGATTTGCAACCCAAAATAGTACCCAAAATATCAGAATCCAAAAAAATAAGTGTTCCTTTAACACTACTCCAAATTTGATCTTCATTTCCATTATAAAATTCACGATTTAGGTTTGCATAAAACATTTTGACAAGGTTTGGATAATAAACGAAATCATTTTGCTTGTTATCAATCAAGCTAAGAATGGAGTTTTATTCAAAAAGTTGATCGATTTCATAAGAAGAAAAATCATCAAAAATGGCAAATTTTCCCGTATTGACTTTACCATAGTTTACATAGTTTATGTAAGCTTTGATAGCCTCCGGGTCATTGAAAAGATCATTTTTGATGGATTTGGGCAGCCTCATAGTTGATGGGTTACTTAAGGAAGCCATTGATGAGTGTTTGAGAGGAGTAGAAGATAATGAAGAAAGTTTGAATTATGAGAATAAAGTAAAAAGAGATGATAAGAGAAATATATTAAATAGATTCTCTAAAGTCATGTTCTCTGGTCAAGAGGTGTCTTTTCAGAATTTTGAAGTAAGTGAAAGGTGGAGGGAAATTCAAAAGTTTGAATTCAAATTTTGAAATCAAATTTTTGAGAGGCATGTCGACATGGGGTATCCTGGCATGTCGACATGTGCCTGTTGAATTTGAAAAGAGGTGTCTATTCCTAAAATCTAAGAAATTCCTAAAATCTTAAGAAAACTAATCTATATTCTATATCTATATATAATTCCAGTAATAATATTAAATATAATAATATTAAAATATTTTAATATTTGAAATATTATTAAAATAATATTATTTTGAATTTAAAAATTCAAAGGGTGATTTTGAATTTAAAAATTCAAGGAATTGCAAATAAAATCAAAGCAAGCAAGCATCCAATAAAATTAAAATAAATGTGTACCTATTTTTAGATCCGAACTCCGATCGTTTTCTGCTTTGAGAATAGCCGTGAAGCACAGATTTGAATTATCAGTTTTCTTCTCGTCATCACTGGATGAATCTGAATCGTCAAGAGTTGCTGCATATGCCTTCTTTCTTTTCTTTGGTTGCTCGTTGTTTGGTTGAAATGTCTGTTTGTCTGGATATGGACAATCCATCTTGTAGTGCCCTGTTTTGTTGCAGTTATAGCATCTATCACAATTATTGTTGTTGTTGTAGTTCTCCGAAGTATTTCTGGAATTTCTTTGAACATTTCTTTTAAAGTTATTCATCTTTCTATACTTTAGAAATTTCCTGAAATTTGTGGTCATGAAAGCAATTTCTTCATCACTCTCTTGTTCTGAATCTCCAGTTGTTGCTTTGAATGCGATCGATTTCTTTTCCGTTGCCTTAGATTCTTTTCTCCCTTGTAGTTGAACTTCATAAGACATTAGATTACCAATTAACTCTTCGATCTTCATTTGACTAACATCATTTGCCTCTTCAATAGTAAGTGTCATTTGATCCCATTCTGGAGCGAGTGAATTGAGTATTTTTCTGACTTGATCTTCTTCTGAGAAACCCTTTCCTAAAGCAATCAATGAGTGTACAATGTCTTGAAATCGACAACACCACGGAAATAGACTCATTTTCATGCATTTTAAACAATTGAAACTGGTTAGTTAATATGGAAATTTTAGTCTGTTTAACTTTGCTTGTTCCTTCATGAGTTACTTGCAAAGTTTTCCAGATTTCAAATGCAGACTTACAAACAGAGACTCTATTAAACTCATTCCTATCTAGTGAACAAAATAGTATATTCATAGCCTTAGAATTGTTTTGTGCAACTGTCTTTTGCTCAGTAGTCCACTGGGCAAAATTTGTAGTTGGTTCAACATATTCAATTTGTGTCATATTCCAAGTATTTAAACTTATGGATTGTAAATAAATTTTCATCCTACATGCCCAATATGCATAATTACTGCCATTAAAAAGTGGTGGTCTGACAGTAGACTGAACCTCTACAATGAACTAGTGTTAGTGCTTGTGTTGACAAAAGCAGTGGTGACAGGAGTGACATTATTAGTGTGTTGTGCCATTAAAACTTTTCAAAATTTCAGATTATGAAAATAATGAAAACCAATACTCCGATACCAATTGTTGGGGATGCGGATTAAGGATCTTAAGGCAGAAATAACACTAAAGGGGGGGTGAATAGTGTTTTAAAGAATATATGAACTATATGACAAAATTAAAACTTTCAACCCAAATCTAAACAGAATTCTAACACAGAATGATCACAGAACATATAACAAATGCAAATAGTAAAATAAAGCAAGTAAAAGGAAAGAACACACCGGATTTTATACTGGTTCGGAATCCTCCTGCATCCAGTCCTGCACCAAGGCAATATCCTTGTACAGATTTTTATAAGCCAATATCCAAATTACAACCCTCAATTTCTAAGGCCTTGAGGAACCCTCCTATCTCCGATTCTGGGGTAACACTTGATTTACGGGACACAAGATCACCCTAATACTTTCTAATAATAATCCTTTTGAATGGATAGACTCTATGGACTTTTTAAATACAAATTAATCCTATAACTCTGAATAGCACTTTGATCTTTAGTAGAATGATGGAGAATCAAATATAGAGAGTATCTAAATGATTTCCTATTGAGAATTTGGCAGAATGATGGCACGATCTTGAAAATATGAAGTTTTATGGATATGGAATGGTGGAGAAGAAAGAGTGAAGAAAAATAAGAAAGTAGTTGTTAAAAAATTCGTTTTGGAAGCCTTTATATAGATGCACAACAGTCATAACCATTGGCGAAAGGTTTTTGAACGAATGGACACTTCTTTTAAAATTTGAATTTTGAATCCAACTGTCACCATATCGACATGGGGTATCCCCATATGTCGACATCCCTCAGTTCAAAATTGTAGAGATGTTGTTTTGTAAAAGCATTTGAATTTAAAACAAGTTGAAACTTCTCTGAAGCAAAATAAAGTGTTTAAACAATATTTTGAGATAGAGAATGAATATAAAACATTATTTTAAATATATATATATATACATAATTGATATAGACCGTCAATTATATAAGTAATATTTAAAATCAGAATAAGTTTTGATGCTTTAAAAATAAAAGTTTTTAAAATCAGAATGGAGGAATATTTCAAGGCTAAAACAAAGTTTGAAAACATTTTTGAAAACATGATTTTTGAAAGCTAAAACATTTTGAAAAAAAGATTTAAAAACATTTTGAAAAATCTATTCAAACTGAAATTGCAAGAACCTTCCTACAGAGCTCCTCCATAGGACTCGAGAACTTGTACAAAGTAGTTTAAATGATTTTGATTTTCGTGGGTTTGTAAGCCACTTGTCGTAGGTTTGTAAGCTACTTGTCGTGGGTTTGTAAGCCACTGGTTTCGATAGAAATTGGGTTCCATCCCAAAAGAAAATTGGAAGAAAGATGAGAGTGCTATTATGAAGTTTTAACAAAATACTAGACACTTATCTTGAGATCTTGAAATCTTGATTCTCTAGAGTCTTGAATCTTGAATCTCTAATCTTCATCTTGATGCTTGAGTCTTTATACCGATCAGTCTTCGATAACACCTGCATATACTTCCTATATACATATACATATATATATATATATGAAAATGTTAGTATATATTTTATAAAGTAAAGTATAATAACTATATAAGGTTGTTGTCATCAAAACATCATCAACTCAGTTCCTAACAACTGATTGTTGTTTGATAATTTTAATTGACATTTAAATTGACGGTTAAATAGAATGTGAATTAAATAGTTCAGTAAAATTCCGGATTATTGATAATTGGGTAATTATTGTGATTTACTGACTATTTGGATGATTGATTGTGATGGATGCTAATTGATAATAAATGGATGGTCATATGTTTAATTATTTATGTATATATTTTGTTATCATCTGTTATATTACTTAAAGTATGCAAAACTGTAAATTGAATCATTTCGAATAAATTAAGAAATAGGTTGAAATGATATATACCTATGATACTGTGATTTGTGTTGAAATGACATATATCCATCCCTGAATTTAAATTGAAATAACTGATAACTTGGCCATAGGATTGGTTAAATTAAACAATTTTAAAGTTCTTGTTCTGAAATTATCTAACGATTTCGAATTTAAAGAACTGAAAAATCCAATTTTCGAAATTTGAATTAATCACGAATTCGGGTTTGAAATGTTAAAACTAATTTTGGTTAAAAGAAATTGTTTAAATACTTGAAGTTGAGATTTTGAAGTTATGATTGAAATATGATTGAATTTTATAAATTGATTTGTTTTAAAATATTGGATTTTTGTTCGAACTTTGAATATTTCTATGTAAAAGTTATATAAAAAGATATTTCGAAACTGAGCTTGGAATTGAATTATAGCTGAAAATTGTATTTTAAATTGAATATTGAAGGTAAATTTGGTTAAGTGTTCTAAATCGATATTTTGGAAATCAAACATATAATTGATGTAAATTGAAATGGTTTTAAAATTTAGAGTTGAATTGAAATGGTTTAAAAGTAGAATTGAATTGAAATTAATTAGAATTGAAGTCGAAATCGAATTATTGGGAACCGAAGTTGAAACTGATTTTAATTATAATCGAATAGAATCGATTGAGTGGAAATTGGAATTAATTTGAATTAGGAAGTTAGAATTGTATCGGCTTGACTTTTAAACTATTTTCAAATAAAATATTTAATATAAAACTATTTAAAAGCTATCTTCTTAAATATACAAATTATTTTGGTTTCCCAAAGTATTTTGCTATATAAACCATTTTAATACTCAAACTATTTTATCTAAAAATATTTCAACCATTTAAACTTTTTGACTATATAAACAATTTTAATACATAAACTATTTTATATTTAACTATTTTAGCCATTTAAACTATTTTTAACTATTTTACCAATTACACTAATTTTAACTATTTTAATTATGTAAACTATTTTTAAAAAATTCAAACCGATCAAGAGTGTGATGCTATTTTTAAATCACGGATTTAAATACGAATTTGGTTAAATGAAGTTATAACCCAAATTGAAATTTGAAATAATTTTGGAAGAGAAATCGAAACCTTGAGGCGAAAATGATTTTTGAAGTGAAATGGTATATTTTAAGTAAATACGATGATTTTGAAATGGATTTGATTTGAAGCGAATATGATATTTTGATATCAAGTATGAACTGTTTTTATAATGCAAAAGCACCAACCGATGTGTAAAACTAGGTTTGGTTGTTAAAGAGACCGAAGCCGGATGTGGGCATACTCTTTGTTGATACCGGAACCAGTTTAATAACTGTGTACGTGGAGTGATGATCCAGAGCGAAATGGTTGGATTTGGTGTTGTTTGATGTATTTGAGGAAAGAGAACGATGATGGATTAGTCTGGCACTTGTGCCAATTTAAAATGACTAAAAAAGGAGCCATACTGGCCAAGTGGGGTAGCTACCCCGAGCGGACGCACTTCTTCGTATTACCATCATTTACATTGTGATTGATTTGTGCACACCCTTCGAATTATGGAAGTGTTGGACGTGGTGGACGATCACAGCTATAATGCGTTACCACCAGCCAGGAAGGGTAAACTGATAGTATCCTACCTTCGTTACTGCCTAACATGCCTTGTCATACTTTTATCCCTAAATGAGACCCATACGATTTTGGTTTGGTGTTGCCGTACCATGGCGCATCCCTGATTACCGACGTTCTATTGGTTGTGTCAAATGCAAACTGTACACCAATGCTTAAAAACACATTAAGGGGGATCAATGTAAAGCCTTAACGCTAAGAAAAATATTTATTTTATGATTAGACATTATATATAGCGTATTTTACTATATTTAAATATTTGAAGGATCCTTAAGAGATGGAAAATCCCGTAACATCTCTTGTGTTATTGCATTCACGTTATACATTGGATAGGAGGCGTGGAAACCCGTAAGCATCATTGACGCCGTGACACTCATGTTATATGTGATATCGATTTGACTCACTAAGGATATTTTAGTCCTGACTCGAGTGTTTTGTCTTTTTGTTACGCTTGGGTCAGTCTTGATTTTTCATATTATTGAAGATTCATTCTCGAGGACAAAGATGAAGATTTATTATATTATACTATTAGTATGCTTGTATCATGTTGTCAGCTACATTATTTATTTATCTCTGATGTATTTATAACTCTGATAAATATTGTATATATTATAATCAAATGTATTGTTGAAAATGACTATGCGGTCTTCCAATCTTTAGTCTGGTGGAGAGACTTCCACTCCTCCGGAAGCTGGGTCCTTCACAACTTAAGCTTCACTTATTATTCCTATCATATTGGGATGATTGATTATAGTTAAATTACAAGGCATAATTGCTATTGTGGAGTTGCAGTTGAAGCGATCGGGCACAGTTTCAACCTTCGAAAATTAGAGCATGAGTTTTCCGAGTGCGATTGTCCTTCCTTTGTGTTTTTAGAAATCCAATGCACACCAGCCTCTGTCTTCGGGGACTATTGACTTAATTGCTCAATTTCGAGCATTGCTTTTTCTCGCTGTTGCACTTCTTGTGCTCATGTGTAGCATATTCGTGTACTGTAATACTATACATGTAAGTAATACTTTTGTGGTCATTTCGGCATATTATGTTCCTTAGCTTTGTTCAGAACTATAAAGTAGCTTGGTTTAGCTAGTTTTGTAGCTAATCCCAACTTATGCTCAATTGAGTTCGTTTCAACAAAGTGTTGGTGCAAATGCCTTATTCCATATGGCTGATAACTTTGATTACCGAACCAACATGTGTTGGGAGACTAGGTCTCGTAAGTAATAAGTTCAATGCCGCAGTTTTATTGACATGATAGCTTCTATCTTCGAGAATTAGGGACTTTGTTGCTTGATCCCAAGATTTGAGTGTTGTAATGATGTCGGTATGTATTAGAAAGATGTGTTTCTGGCATCTTTTGTTGAAGTAATTTTTCTAATCCCAACGTTGAGATCCCAATCATGTGTTGGTTTCTGTCTTCGTAAACTCAAGTACGGATGACTCAAACCACGATGCTGTGGATCTTTGGATAACGTCAGATTCAAGAAGGTAGGATTAAAGAGTTGGTCAAGCTTTTGCTTCTATTTCCGAAAGCTGATGTATCGATAGTTTCATTATGGGATTTTCTTCTTAGCATCACCAAACTTTGGACGATGGCATATTCCTACAAGTTAGAACCAAATGATCTAGCTAGACCTTGAGTAGATCATTGATCTTTCTCGTCATTGCTAGACTATGAGTGATGGTTGATTTCTGAACTTTAAATCCTTCGTTTACTTTTTTGGCGGTTTTGCTTCCAGAATTCTCTATTTTGCAATCCTTTATTTCCTTTGTTGGACTTTGCAACATTTCTTTCGATCAAGTATGTGTGTGCCTATCCCTGTTCGAGGGACTAGCTATTTTGAATGTCGGTATTTGGGTGATTGTGAGAGATGGAGAGGTTTGGGACACACGATTTGATTGCCCCTTGTCTGGTTCTCAATCCCATTCTATGATTGCGGAAGTCGGGCGATTTTAGTTTCGACCTTCCATAATTGTCCCTACAGGTCCTTAGTTGTGCATGCTTTGCTTGATTGCCATCGCCATGGAAGTTTTGTTCGTACGCCAATTCCTATCTACGGGAATTGATAACCTAGCTGCTTGGTTCCAAGCAGCATTTCCTTGAGGCCGCATATCTTTTGGCTGTGTCTAAATTCTTACTAAGTTGAGTTAAGGAAATTCGGTTGTGCAACAGCTTTCATCCCTATAAATTAGTATATGGGGTATTCAATCCTCTAATTTTCTATCGATGCTGCTTTATTCTTGTGTAGTGACTGATTCCTATGATGAAAGGTCGAACCATTTGGCTGACCTATGAAAGGATATGTCATTTGGTGGTTGCCTGTCATTAGGCAACAACATTATGCTGAAGAAAAGGTAGAAACTCAGTTGAGGATCAAATTCTATCTCCAGAAGTTAGTGCATTGATGTTTAACTGTGATTAATGTTTCTCATCAGCCTTGTAGATTAAATTTTTCCTAGCATTGCCAGGGCAATGCCGGTACTTAATGAGTAGAATGTTTCCCAGAGTTGCCGGTGCAACACCGCTACTTATAAAATAGAAAGTTTCCCAGCGTTGTTGCGGCAGCACTGGTACTTAGAAAATGAAAATTTTTCTCGTCGTTGCCAGTGCAACACCAATACTTGAAAGATAAAAGAAGGCCTTGGCGTTGCCGAGGCAAAACCAACAGTCAAGAGTTTAGGATCGATCTTCCCTGTCAACTCGGCGGTACTTTTAGTCCAGTTGGGTACTAATTTCGGTCTTCGAAAACTCGCACTTCGATGATCGAATTAGAAGTATTTTCTTAGTGCTGCCTATCTTTGGGCAATGTTTAATCAAATTGTTGAGGATTGAATCATTCATCTGATCTTAGGGTTGAATATATTCCTTTTAACCCAATGTGGTTGTCTTCTCAGCGTTGCTTAAATATGGGATACGCCACGTTTTGGAAGGGTGAGGGTCCTAGGCATTTCTATTTCCTAGCTTTGTTTATAATTATCGAGTATTAACCTTGGAGATGCAAGGTTGTTGCTTAACCAATTCAATAATTATTCTTATTCATGAAAAATCAAACTTCTTCCAATCGGTTTCGTTTTGATCTGACGATTATTAGCGGAACCTTTCATTTCTAGGTCTCAAACTCCAGGTTCTTATAGAAATTTGAAAGTGTGGAGCAAGTCATCACATTGCCACCGTTACGAATGCATTCATTCCTATACTGATCATGGACTGGTAGAGTTCGGTAATGTTTGTCTTGGTTCCCTAACACGTAACCTTGCTTGTTTCAGGCCATATGCATTATGCTGGACTAATAGCATTATTGTGGATATCAACCTTATTTGTGGCTTCCAATCTTTGGGAATCAGTGGTTTACCTGCTCAATTTTGAGCGTTCTCTTCTTTCCATTGCCCGTCATCGGATAACAGCTGGTTTTTTGTAAGTTAGGGTTTGAGATTTTATTTGAGCACCTGCTTCTGTCTTTGGAAGCCGCTGGGTCGATGATTTGATTTTGGAAAAGTCTTCCATCATTATCTATCTCTGATTGTTAGTAACTTCCTCTTTTTATCGTATTATCGAGTGTTGGTGAACTTTAAGGAGTTCGATTTTCTTGTTGATATGATGGTCCCAACCAAGTGTTAGTGTGTTATGTGTCTCCGGTCCATGGGGCTGATTACTCTGAACACTTGATGCGAGACTTGATGTTCTGGACAGCTCTCTAGATGCCCCTAGTCATAGTTGTGTCGCAGCTCCTATCTTTGGAAACTCATGATTTGAGTGCCTCAACTTTAGACATTTTAGTCAAAGATTGGAATTCTTTGTTGTAATCTTGGTTTGGGGACTTTTGGCATTGTCGGAGCAATGTCGGACCTTTTAGCTGGTAGGGTCGGTCATTGTTAATCCTAAAATAAACAAGTTTTCCAATGTTGTCGAGACAACACCCATACTTTGAGAATTCTGATGGTCCAATGATGATGTGGGAGCGACATTGGGCCATGTTTGCATAGCTTATGAGACGCGTGGTTGAGAATGTGCGGCTTATGAGTCGCGTGGCTTCTTGTAGTGCACGGCTTATGGGTGGTGCTGCTTATGACAGTGCACGACTCGTGGGATTCATGCCTTTCAGGGGTGCACAGCTTACAAAATGCGCAGCTTATGGATTGATACGACCTGTTGATCCGAAATGGTTTGGAACTTCTCATAGTTGCCAATTTTTGGGTAACATGAGGAGTTCATGCTTCAAGAGCATGGTTCCACAGCTTAAGAAGTGATGCGTGAGGGTTTGGGCCTTTCTGTTGTTGTCGAAGCAACACCCGCTCTCAGAAGGCTGGGATAGAGATTTCCCATTGATGAGCCAGCTTCCTCGGTGCCCGTACTTTCTTTTATTTCTACAGCCTCCATGCTCGTTTCATTTCCTAATCCTATTTCTATGTCCATGTCTAGCTCGCAGCCAGGGATGAAGTTAGAAAAGATAGCCATGCTTCATGGCTTGGATAACCTTTCTATATCTTTGGAGGGTGATGTAACAACGACATAAGTTAGGGAGCAGGAAGTTTAAACTTACAGCCTTGTAAGACTCAACATAGATTGATCATTACAAGAAGGAGTGACAGTCGCTATGCTCTGATACCAAATAAAAGTGACTGCTATGCTATAGGATAGAATTGGCCAGCAGTTGTAAACAATGTAAATGTAGTGGTAATGCAATATAAACTAAGTTATCTACTGATGCCGAATATGAGTATAAAAATTACTAGTGTGGAAAATAATAATAGCAGTAAAGTAAAATGACACCAACAATTTTTATACTGATTCGAACTCGCGTTCTACGTCTACTCCCAGACTCCTTCTGGAATTAAAACTAGCAAATCTCACTTAATCTTGAGGAATAGGCTTACACCGCCTGAGCAACCGAATAGGACTTCTATCGCCAAAGCAACAGAATATGACTTGACCGCCTGAGCAACCGAACAGGAATTTCTTACAAACTGGATTTTAACTTGACTTTGTGTGTTCTAAATAACACAGATTTGTCACTTGTAGTACGCCATTCCTATAATCTTATCCTCAAGTATGATGTGTGTAGTTGTGTGTAAATGAAGATTAGGAAGTTTCAAATTGCTTTTCGAAATATAGAATTGTGCTTGTAAGCAATGAATGTATGAATTCCAGAAAGTAGTTAATTCAGAAAATATGATTCAAGTCTAAGCAAGTAACTGAAGTAATTTGATCTTGAAATTCATGCATATATATAGTAGTTAAGGAGTTGAAACTGCTGGTGAAGAGATCTCTACGAACAGCAAGGGCAGCAACACTTCACGTAGAAGAAGGTTGTTCATGAAAGGAAGTGCCTATTCAAAAAATATCAGTTGGAAAAATTCGACCGACTGAATTTTTCAATTCAGCCTTCTGAATTGACTTAAATTGAAGACAGCAATCAATAAAATAGGCTAAATTTAGCCTGATTCAGCCGACTGAATTTTTTCATTCAGCCGACTGAATATTATGAAACAATAATTTTGTTTCAGCATTCAGCCGGCTGAATTCGGCCAGTAACAAAAATTATCATAGCTCACTTAGTTAGAGCACTTGCCTTCTGAACTAGTGACTCAGTTTCGAACCGTGCTCCATGCATTTTTTTGAAAACTTGATTTTGATTAAAATATGCAAGCAAGTTTATTTGAATGTGAATGATGATTCTTGAGGATAGACTTTAACTAAGCACTAAACTAGACTCTATATACATACTTGATAACTCTTGATAATATATATAACTATATGAATCAAACTTTGAGTCGTTGAGTCTGTATGTTGTCGTAGTCATAGATTCGTGAATTATTGTTTCATGTCAGCAATCAAAACCTATGTTCCAACATTTTCCCCCTTTTTGATGATGACAATTCCATTTTCTACGGGCGAATCTTTGACAAGCTTTGTTGTCTTATCTCTCCCCCTGAATATATTCCTTAATTGGGTTATTGATTTCTCCCTTTGAATCTATGCTATATATTCCTACAAATAATTAATCTCCCCCCACTTAATCTGTAGATGCATCCTATATTCCTGCAAATAGTGTTATAGCAATATCTTTCTCCTCCTTTGTCATCGACAAAAAATGAGGGTTTATATGATGACATAAATTATATTTCACATAAGTGTGGCCATAGAACAATACATAATAAAATAACTATTACTTATAATGTAAGGTATTAGAAAAAAATTAACATTTAAAGCATGTGATACCCAAGGTTCATGTAATTTCCTAATTTTTAGGAAACCATACCCATTTGGGTGTGGTGGAACCTTTATAGATATAGTTTTCATTACAAATCACATTCTTATAATAGTTGCTAATATAAAGTTGTTTATCACGATCAATCATATTAGCAAGAATCCATATCTTAATACTATTATACATTAGCTTGATACTTGAAGAATAATTTCTACCATTTCTAAACAAAGTATTCTTATGATTAAAAGAAGTTTTAGAACTATCTTTGTTACTAGCAATATCATTAAAAAAAATTACGAAAAATGCATACCTCATACTATTTTAACTTTTAGCTTGTTTATAGCCTAACCGCTTTTATCACTGCGAGCTTTAGAATTTGTAACTAAGGAAGATAAGATAACTATACCTTTGTTAAAATTCATGATTTTTATATTTAATCTTTCAAATTTTCTTTAGAATCATAAACTTCTTTTTGAAAATTATTATTATTGACATTTAAAATCTCACATTCTTTAGATAATTCTAGATTCTTTTAATTAAAGCTTCATTCTCTTTTTCAAGAGACAAAATTAAGGAACTAGAATTATTTAAATAATTTTCCAAAAAAAGCATTTTAATTTTGCAAAACATTGATTTCCTCCAAAAGATCATTGTTTTTATCTTCTAACTGCCCATTTTCTTTTTGTAGGAAATCTTTTTGTAAAACAAGTTCTTCGACATGTTTGTTTTACCATAAATTTATATTCCTCTTTTAAATTGGAAATTTGTTGCTTACAATCTTTTAACTTAATTAAAGTATTCTATTAACTTTATTAAAAGTTTTACAATTTTTTAATAATTCATCATGTGCTAACAGAAGATCTTTATATAAAGAATCTAAGCATACCGATTGTGATCTGAGTTTAGCCATGAAGCATTTATTCGTTTGCTCCTTTGATTTTTCTTTATAGCTCTTCCCCTTCTTATTGCCTCGACTAGATCTCTTTGCAGCCATTTATTATAGGATGTTGTTATGATCTCTAGAATCCCAGGCTCCAATACCAATTTATAGTCACTATGCTCTGATACCAAATAAAAGTGACTGCTATGCTATATGATCTAAATGGCCAACAGTTATAAACAATTTAAATGTAGTGGCAATGCGACATTAACTGAGTTATCTACCAATGCTGAATATGAGTATAAAAATAACTAGTATGGAAAATAATAATAGCAGTAAAGTAAAATGACAGTAGGAATTTTTATACTGGTTCGAACTCCTATTCTACGTCCAATCCCTATAATCTTATCCTCAAGTATGATGTGTATGGTTGTGTGTATATGACGATTAGGAAATTTTAAATTGCTTTTAGAAATATAGAATTGTGATGATGATAAGCAGTGAATGTATGAATTCCAGAAAGTAGTTAATTTAGAAAATATGATTCAAGTATAAGCAAGTAAGTGAAGTAATTTGATCTTGAAATTCATGCATATATATATATATAGTAGTTAAGAAGTTGTAGCTGTTGGTGAAGAGATCTCTACAAACAACAATGGTTGCAACTCTTCATGTAGGAGATGGCTGTTCACGAAAGGAAGTGTCTATTTAGAAAATATTAGTTGGAAAAATTCAGCCTGTTGAATTTTTAATTCAGTCGTCTGAATTGAATAAAATCGAAGACAACAAGAAATAAGCTAATTTTAGCCTGATTCGGCCGGCTGAATTTTTTCATTCAGCCGGTTGAATAATGTGAAACAATAATTTTGTTTCAACATTCAACCGTCTGAATGAAGGCATTCAGCCGGCTGAATTCAGCCTGTAACAAAAATTATCATAGCTCATTTGGTTAGAGCACTTTCCGTTTGAACTTGTGATCTGGGTTCGAGCTCCTCTCCATGCATTTTTTGAAAACTTGATTTTGATTAAAATATGCATACAATTTTATTTGAATGTGAATGATGATTCTTAAGGAAAGACTTTAACAAATCATAAACTAGACTCTATATACATATTTGATAACTCTTAATAAAATATATAACTATACAAATCATACTTTGAGTTGTTGAATCCGGATGTTGTCGTAGTCGTAGATTCGTCAATTGTTGTTTTATGTTAGCAATCAAAGCCTATGATCCAACATGGAGAAGGTTGAAGTGATTAAAGCCTCAAAAAGCTCCGACGAATAACGGAAGCGCAAAGCAAAGGGAGAATCTTTGAGAAGAAGGTGGAGCGATAGGAGAATGTTGCCACCGATGAGTTTGTCGATATTACCGACACCGACACCACTCCCGAGACTAGGCAGAAACTGCAAATAAAGGATGGAAGGGGAGCAGTGGAAGGAAGCGCTAATGAGCTTGTATGGAGACTGATATGATTTTGGTTTTTTTAAGTCATTTTGTTCAAGTGAAAAGTCTGCACTTAGTGTTTTTGTCATGGATTCTGTATTTTTTTTTTGTTGGTCGATGTTGTGTGGGTATGGCCCACATGTTTTGGCCTCGTGCAAAGAAAATAATAAGCGATACTTTGATATTTTTATAGTATTCTTATCTTCCTGTTGCACTTGTGCTTATATTTTTTCACTTATCCAATTTGTGAACTTATTGTTTTCAATTGTTTTTATTTAAGTACCAGTGTGTACCCCTAGTTCACAGTGCTGCTTACTGTAAATGACTGGTAACTCATAGTTTAGATAATTTTCATATTAGACATGAAATTTGGCTAAGTCGCAGCTTGATTTTCCTTCTTTCGAGGGTTTTGCAACTTTAGCATGTAATCCAAGTTTCTTGTGACATTCTGGCAAGTATGCGATATGTGCATGTTTTAGAGGTGCACATTGCATGGGTTAGCTGAGATGGTTTTAATCATTAAGTGTCGTCAGTTGAAACTTTTTTGCTTGTTTGTAGCACTCCAATTTTTGTTTTTGTTGTGCTCTTTATTCCCAATCAGAGAAGTGTTCGGCGCTGGTTATGAGATGCATGGTGTTCGGGATCGACATGGCCCGCCGATCCGGTTCTGATGCTCCTCAACGCTGCCTATCTTAGGGCAACATGAGGAGGTTACGCTTTAGGAGCGTGATTTTTCGACGATGTTACTCAGTGTTTCCTATCTTCGAGCAATGTCAGGAACGTACGTTTTAGGAGTTAGTGCGTGGCTTATGAAATGCACGTCTTTTCGTCCTCCTCGGTGTTGTCTATATCCGGGCAACATAAGGAGTTAGTGTTTTAAAATTTAATATGCGGCTTATGAAGTGGACAACGTTTGGTACTCCTCGTCGTTGCCTATCTTAGGGCAACGTGAGGAGTTAGTATTGTGGTGCTTCTCGGCGTTGCCTATCTTCAGGTAATGCAAGGAGTTAGTTGTTGATGCTCCTTGGCATTGCCTATCTTCGGGCAGCGCGAAGAGTTACTTTTTGAAAGCTCCTCGGCGTTTCCTATCTCTGGGCAACGCGAGGAGATAGTTTTTGATGCTCGTCGGCACTTCCTATCTTCGAGCAACTCTAGGAGTTAGTTTTTGATGCTCCTCGACGTTTACTATCTCCGAATAGGACGAGGAGCTAGTTTTTTATGCTCCTCGATGTTTGTTATCTTTGAGCAGCGTGAGGAGTTAGTTTTCTGATGCTCCTCGACGTTTCCAATCTCCGGGCAATGCGAGGAGTTAATTTTTGATGCTCCTCGACATTGCCTGGCTCCAGGCAGCGTGAGGAGTTACTTTGTTGATACTCTTCGGTGTTGCCTACCTCTAGGCATCGCGAAGAGTTAGTTTTTTTATGCTCCTCGGCGTTGCCTATCTCCGAGCAACGCGAGAAGTTAATTTTTGATGCTCCTCGACATTGCCTCTCTCCGGGCAGCGTGAGGAGTTATTTTTTGATGCTCTTGGTGTTGCCTATCTCCAAGCAGTGCAAGAAGTTAGTTTGTTGATGCTCCTCCGTGTTGCCTTTCTCCGGGCAATGCAAGGAGTTAGTTGTTTACTGCTCCTCAGTGTTGCCTATCTCTGCGCATCGCGTGGAGTTAGCTTTTGATGCTTCTTGGCATTTTCAATCTTCGGGCAACACGAGGAGTTAGTTTTTTGATGCTCCTCGGAGTTGCCTATCTCTGGGCAGCGCAAGGAGTTATTTTTTGATGCTTATCGGCGTTGCCTATCATCGAGCAGTGCAAGGAGCTAGGTTTTTTATGCTCCCCAACGTTTCCTATCTTCAGGCAACACAAGGAGTTATTTTTTGATGCTCATTGGGGTTGCCTATCTTCGGGCAGCGCGAGGAGTTGGTTTGTTGATGCTCCTCAGCGTTGCCTATCTCCGGGAAACACGAGGAGATAGTTTCTTATGCTCTTTGACGTTGACTATCTCTGGGCAATGTGAGGAGTTAGTTTTTGATGCTACTCGGCATTTCCTATCTCCGGGCAATGCAAGGAGTTATTTTTTTTATGCCCCTCGGTGTTACCGTGCAACGCGAGGAGTTAGTTTTTGATGCTACTCGGTGTTGCCTATCAACGGGCACCGCGAGGAGTTATTTTTTTGATGCTCCTCGACGTTGCCTATCTTTGGGCAACGCGAGTAGTTTGTTTTTTGGTGCTTCCCAGTGTTGCTGGGGAAACATCGGCTTTTAGAAGTCAAGGATTGGGTTTCATGGATCCATCGGTTTAAGTTGATTTGACCCCTTTGACTCAGCAGGTTGCTTGCATGAATAAAGTTTTATTGGTTCAAGAAGCTAAACAGTTTTCGGTTTGGGTAACCATGGCTTGGATGATGCTTTCATGTTTCTAGAAGGTGTGCATGTCCAAATAGATCAAGTTGCCATGGTGGAGAGATCGATAGCTGACCGCATAAAGATGGATTGAAGAAAGAGCCTATGGGAATTCAGGGCCTGACTCTTAGCTCTTGGTCCAAACTGCCTTCAGAAAAAGGGTCTTTGACTGGCATATGGTCTAAGAGGAATTTTTCGGATTCAGCTCGAAGGAACACAGTTTTGTCGGTTCTTGGAGACTAAGGCGTTGGATCTATTTGTTCGACGATCCTTTGGACAAGACTTCTCGACAATACCAAGGCAATGCCAGTTCTCAAAATGGGGATCGACATGACTCGTCGATGCCATAGAAGCATTTCCTTTGTTGTGCTATCTGCAATGCCCAAGTGTCATTTCCCAAAAGGCATCGCTTTAAGTTGCTGTCACATTCCTTATTTGATAGCTAATTTGAGTGTTATTTGATAATCATCCTTTCGTCTGATTTCGTCAGTTAGCTGAGGCGCTTCTCTATGGGGCATACCAGCCATGCTTGGGTAGGAGGTCCCTGAGGTCATGTAGCTCCTTTACAATTTAGGTATGTTCTTTGGCACACTGCCGGGTTTGATTTCTTCTAATTGCACTACTTCTAGTCTTTAGAACCAGTTTTCCTTCCCATAGAATTCTTCTAAGGTAGCAGGTTGTTTCATCTTTTAATGATTCCTGAGGGCCTTGCAGCACATTGCATCCGTCGTCCTTGCTTCGTCCATATGCTGGTCATACTTCTTTGGATATTCTGCATGTTGAATGGCTTTGATGAATGAGTTTGATTGGGTAAGATGCTCTAATCAATGTTAGATTGGTCCATTTTCAAGTTACGGCTGTTTATAATGCATGAGAATAATTTATGCATGATTGTCTACAGTTGAATGATTGGAAATGTCGATTGAATAACAAACCACTTATGATGGGATCATGGATCAGAGATGATCCCAAAAAAATTCAAATTAGGCGAGATCGATCTAGGCCGACAAAGAAGTCCCCACAAGGTTGCATTCCAAATGTCAGGTATTCAGAGTTTGCACGTTTGAATTATGGGCAAAAGAAGATGGATCGACATTGATGGATTGGTGGTATTTTACTTGGAGTCTATCCCGAGAAAATTTTCCATTTTCTTAGAGTCAGCACATGATTCGGTTGGAGTCATATAATTTAGAGTGCTGGTTTGATGACAAACATTGCTTTGCGCCATTTGCATGTTTGCTTTGAGAAAACCTCAATTTTACCCGAATCTGATTTCGTGCAAGAATTTCCTAGGATTGCTTCGAGTCAAATGGACAATTACCTGAGTTCGACCTTAATTCAGGACTTCCAAAATCCGCGTCGAGTCAAATAAGCAATTTCACGAGTTCAACTTTGAGTCAACTCTGAAGTAAGTTTTAAATGACCAATTTGAAGATTTTTGATGTTTTTCAACGACGACCATTCATGATTCAATGTTGGGAGCTCCATGACAAGACTGCAAACTGATCAGTTGGGAGTCGTCACAATATACCGTGGAAGCTTGGCCTTGTAATCTATCCATATTTATGTCATATCTTACTGGTTCTTTTGCCTTTAGAAGTACCGTTTGAATAGCAATTCCTTGTCCTTTTCTTAGCACCGTGCTACGGCATGGGTTCCAGAGCTTCTTCTAGCCTTTTACATGTTGGCATTTTCATCCAATTTATCTTCCTCAAATTATTTATAATCTTTAGAGCTGGAGAGATCCATCCTTATATCCTTCCGTGTGGTCTTCACCCCTAAGTTCGGGTTTATAGCCGGTGCCTTTGCAGTGGGAAAAGAGTTAACGGTTTCTTCCGTCCTCATTCTTGGAGCTCTACCGATTGTTCCCTTCGATTATATCCCCTTCGAACGAACCAGACAGCGGTCTTGCTGGCGATCCATAGCTTTTGTCGATCCATAGTTTTTGGCGATCCATAGTTTCCGACGATCCATAGCTTTCGGCAATCCATAGTATGGATCGTTGGCGATCCATAGTACCATGCACTCAACTTATTTCAGTACTTTTTCTTCTTGGGTTCCTATTGGATCATGATGCGAGAGAGTTGATTAACCAATGAGCGAACATCATGGATCACTACAGATCCATAGGAGGTGGATCGCTAGCGACCCATCACCTTAGCATGTGTTTTCTTGCTTTTTCTCTAATCCTTCTTGGTTTTTTTCTTCTGTTCTCAACAGCAAATCTTCTGAGAAGAGAGTGGCGATCTAACTTCTGGACCAATGGGATCAAACGTAGATAGCTAGATCTGACCCCTGAGTTCAATTCTCAGTAAAAGCACAAAAATGTTGACCCAAAAAGTGGACCAACACCCTAGTTTGGATTTGAAAGCACCAACCCTACTTTAACAAAGTAATATAATAGATGTAGAAGAAAATTAGTAAAAGAAAGAAGATAGAGAATTTTTATAGTGATTCGGCTGTTAATAAAGCCTACGTGCACTTTATAGTTTTATTAAAGACTGATTGCTGTTACAAGAGATGTTTGATTACAACTTTGATTATGTTTTGGCTAGATTGAATCTCCAGAGTTGTAATCTGCTAGAGACTCATAATGTATTCCTCTAGAGAGTATTGTGAGGGAGGTAAAGAGTAAAGAATAATTCCAACAGAGCTTTAGCAACTAGTCCGAAGAAGATCTAGCTTATGTTGCAGGGAGGATGGTATTTATAGGGATCAGAGAGCTTCTAGGCCAAGCCACTACATAAATTGCTCGTAGGCAGGTAGGGAACAACCAAGGGTAGCCTAGCACGTGAGCCGAGCCAAAACCATGGGCTGCTAGCAACCTATAGACTTGGCATTTTTTTATCATCCTTCTTCCTTCGCTTCTTCCCTACATCACAGCGACCCTCCATTATGCATGGATCGCTAGCGATCCATAGGGTATGGGACGTTAGAGATCCAAGTACTTGGGATATTTTCTAGAGTTTTGAGTTTAGGGTGTTTACATGGTCGTGTGTCATCGTCGTTTGCATAGTCTCGTTGCATGTTGTTCTATTTTGATGACAATTTACTGGCCGTTTGTGCTCATTTGCTGATTGGGCTAAAAGAATGTTGGTCTCTTGCTTTAGTCGATCCCATTCTTTGCCTTATTAATATAGCTTGGCTTTGATTAAATCTTTGCCTTATCCTTTCTGGTTAAGTTCTAAACCATTCTGATAATACGAGATTGTTCTATCTCCTGTTAGATCCTGCTGGGTTAAAAGCCCGGATTGTAATGATTCCATTTTTAAGCCAAAATTAATTTAATAATTGATATAAATTTTTGGATTAAATTATGAATTAATTTGAAATTTTTCCAAAATAAATAAGAAATATGTTTGTTTTTTATACATATAAATAGAGTGGAAATAGAATTTTGGATTCGAAATTCAAATAAATATCCTATAAATTAATTGGATTTAAAAACTTTATATTTTAAGATTAATAAAAATTTGTTTTCTTTTATATATGCGTGTGTGTGTGTGTATTGTAATTGGGAAGTTATATTTTGAATTTGATATAATAATTTTCAAAAACTATTTAAAAATTAAGTTCTATATTTGAAAACTCTATAGATAAATATTTATTAATATTAGATATAATAATTTTAGTTGGAAAAGATTTAATAAAAGGGTTTAAATACTTTCTTTTGAATTTATACATCGTATAAAAATAATTTGTATATATATAAATATATAACATATGTTAATATAATAAAAAGAAATAATTAAATTTTAAATTATAATATAAATTATATAAAAAAATATAAAGACAAGTGTGAGATAATTAATACATAAAATTTACAAGTGTAAACCATTTAAAATGCATTTAAACATTTGTAACCATTTTATCATACATAATAACAAGTGTAACTTAAATACATCATGAAATTAACAAGTGTCTTATTTTCTTTTCATTTTAAATTTAATAAATAAAAAGAAATCAAAGATATAAATATCACTAACTCCTTCTCTTCTCATTTTGTTCAAAATTAAATGAGATTCAAAACAAAACTAGAAAAGATTCAAAAATAAACAACCTCTATTCAAACTAAAACCTAAAAGCTTAAGCTCAACTCAGTTAACACAAGATTCAAACTCAAACATCAAGTTAAAAGCAAATCATATCAAGCAAGCAAATCAGAGCATCTTCAACCTAAAAGCTAGATGCAAGTTAAATCAAAACATATCAATGAAAACAAACCTAATCATAGCAAGACTCAAGCTTCAGATCAAACTCAGGAAATCAGTTCCAGACCAAAAATAAAAACCCTGATCCTCTGTTCAAAACATCAAACAGGTGAGTAAACTAACTTTAAAATGCTTAAATCTGTTTAAATCTTGATGCTTTTGGTAAATACTTGAAGTTTGTTGTGAAAAAATGTTTGTATAGATGATAAAAATTCCTGATATATATATATATATATATAACTGTGTGCATGTCTGTGTATAGCAAACATGCCTCTGCTCTAGTTACAGGCTTCAAAAACAAGTTCAAAAACCAATTTCTCTTCCTCAATCTCCTATAGGTTATGATTTACAAACAAAATATGTTTGAATGATAAGATATTAGTTTTAAAAATAGCTTCCAGTGAAAATTTTGAGTAAATATTTCTGAAAAAGGAAATTACAGTAAAATTCATTTAAAATCAAAAAAATCAAGTAGCTAGATTCCATGTTTAAATTATATAAATTGATTCGTATTGAAGAATGGTGATTTTTGATGTTAAAATCACAATTTTTAAGATTGGGGTTGATGAAATTTTTCGAGATGATTGATATTGGGTATTCTGTCAATTTCCGACGATCGACGAAGTAATGATCATCGTAATCATGACTGGAGGAAGCTTGTGCGTGGGGAATTATGAAAAAAATACTCGATGGGTTTTCAAATGGTTGTTGTGGACGGACGACGAGGGAGTAGGGTTTTAGCACCTGTTTGGGTCGACTAGGTTCGCAAGGCCATGTCGTCGTCGATGGAGCATCGGACTCGATCGGGCCGGAGGGAACATCGCGTGGGCCATCGGCGTAGCTCTGGTCGTGGTTGCGTAGTTTCTGGTGGTTGTGATCATCGAGTCGAGGCGTTTCTTTGTTGATCGAAGTTGGGTTCCAGTTATATCGATGGCTCGTTTTCGATTCCAGGCGCAACCGTCGAAGCTGGGTGACCAGAACGTTAGTGTTGGTCGTCGACGATTTGTTGAAGGCGATGAGGTCGATCGGAGGTAGTCAGGTTGCTCATGCACGTGCACGATACATGGTTGTGTCTGAGATGATTATTGAAAGAAAATGTTTTCTCGGGTTCACGCTCGAAATCGAAGGGTGTTGTCATGAAGAAATGAAGCGAGTGTGTGTTGCTCTGGTACTATGTAAGGACCCGATTCTTTGGCTTCCGAAAACCGACATCAATACGTTCACTGTATCAACTGCCGAACAATCGAATGCCGGAAAACCGAACACTTAGGGTTTTAAGAAAAAGAAAGAGGTAGAAGAAGAAAGAAAAAGATAGAACAGAACAATATCAGAATCTCACAATCGCAACGGAACAACATATAATAGATAAATGAATATTCATTAAAACAAAAGAACTGTATTTTTTATACATTACAACACATTACATTCATTATCAGAGTTTACAACAACAAAGAGCGACTATTTCTGCATTTTTAGGTCTGGTACGCGACGAAAACAATAAACTGTTCATTATAACGGTACCGTAAATTGCGAATTTACACTTCCCTTCAGTTTCAAAATTGAAACATGCGGCCCAAATAAAATTAATTTCTTTAAATTTTTAGCCGAATCAGGGCTTGTGACCGTTGCTCTTACTTTTGCTTTTATATCTTTGCTTGTCATCTTCCACTGTGCGAATCTGTTCAATTTAAAAGAAACGTTCACTCTGCTCCCTGTAGCTCTCTGTCCTCCTTCATCTTCTTCGTTTTTATTCTTCTTCTCTCCTTTTCTTATTTTTGCACCGCTCCACCAAGCACTCCTCCATCCGTCACCTCTACACTACTCGACAGTTTCGCCTCCATGTACCACCGAGCCCACTCAGATCCATCACCCCATCGCCTAACTCCACCCTTAACCCGAGTTTCCCCTGAGCATGCACGTAATAGCTGCAGTGGTCGACGAGTCTCAGCCTCATCATCTCTCCCTGACAGCCTACCCCACCAGTGCCGAAACCACTTCTTCCCTGGCCTCTCACCCTCCACCACATCCACCTGCGCCTCTCTATTTATATGTAATTTATGTACATATAGTATAATAATTTATATATATATAGGTAATTTTTTTGTTACAATATTTTTTTTTTGTTTTTTTGGTTTTTCCCTTTTTTTCAAAGCGGTTTATATATGCCAATAGTTCATAAGTATATGTTTTCTACTTTCGGCAGTGCTCGTATATATAATATATATGTTATATAATAGTGTATATGTTTGAGGAGATAATGTCTGCATATATATACTGATGTTATATATATAAGTTTGTATAAAGTATTTATATAAGTCATGCTAGTATTTTTAAAATGTATGTAGGATATGTTATGTTGATTTTTGCAGTAAATAATATATATATATATAGCAGATGTAGGTATCTTGCATATCAATAAGTGTATATATATGGTTTGCATTATATTTGTGCTTGCATTCAGACTTGTTACTGTCGCACTTCCATTGTACATATAAATTTGTGAACAAAACTGTATATATACTATGATTTCAGTATATATTGTATAAAGGCGTATATATAAATTTACAACTGCATATATGTTTTAGGTATATATAAATATATATAACAGTTTGCTGGTATTGTTAAGTATACGTTACATGTTAATAGTATATATATAAGAAATGTATACGATATATATATATATATATATTTAGAGTATATAATATTTTCAGCTTTTAATTTTATATGTATATAACAGTGATTTTTTTTTATGTTATAAGCACATAGATTATATATTCTTCATAGTTTAGTATATATGTATATGTCTGCATGTATCATTTGTTTCGAATATAATACATGTTATAGGTTTTAAAAATATGTGTTTTATTTTATAAGTTGATTTTTGGTATTGATTCAAAATATAATTTAGATATATACTCTTATTTTAACATTTGAGTTTTAAGTATAATGATTTTGAATTATACTTATATTATTTTTTCTATTTGTCTTAAGTTATAGTATTGAAATTATATATATACAGTATACAATATAATAATATGTATATATTTTCAGTTTATATCAAAAATGATTTTGTTTAGTTCTCATCGATCTTCCATTTATTAGCTTTGTCTGTCGTGCCTATTTCCATCATCGAATCGTGTCCATCTAGCATTGCTTTGGAATTCGTAGCTCAATTTCACTGTCTATCTTCTCTAGCCTCAAAATGTGAGCAATCACTCACGATGAACATTCTTATATTTATTAAATTTGGTTTCAATTGAAATGACAATTGAAATTTGCTGTTGTTAGTTATTAAATTGCTATATATGATATGTTATTATCTCAATTGTTCACCTGTGGGATATAACACCATATCCTATTGTTTATATTTTATTAAATTTGTTACTGATCATATATGCCTGTTGTTATATGTTATATTATTACTATATATGTTATAACTCTACAAGTTTCCTGTTAGTAGAATTCCCTATAGGTTGAAATGATACATACCCGAATGATCTGTAGAATAGGAGAAAATCGTTATGGGTTGAAACGATAAACCCAAGAGATTTTTATTTGAATTGAATTTGGGATTACGGGTTGAAATGACATATACCCGTATATATTTAAACTACGGATTAAAATGATAAATATCCGTATCACTTGACCATAGGATAGAAAATTATATACAGACACCGTTGGTCTATGTATAAATATTTAGAAAATGATTTCTATGGCTTCGAAAAGAAATATATATGGTTTCATTTTTGAAAATATTACGTATATGAATAAGTTTTAATGTAAAGTAGATACCATATGTTTAAGTATATATATTAAAAGTTATGTTTTAAAATAGATTTTATAATGGTATTTATAAATTAAGGTTGGAAAGATAAATAGATATTGATTTGAAATTTATGTTAAGAATTTTGTTTAATTAAATCGATTTGAAACTTATTGAATTTGAGATTTTTAAAGATATGATTTATTAACTTGATTATGATTAAAAGAGATTTTAATGAATATCTCAAATTTACATAAAATGAAATGACATATTTAGTTTTATTTAAATTTGAAATTTGAAGTCTTATTTAAATGTTATTTGAATGATTAAGTAAATATTTCAAAATAAATAATCGTAAAGTGAATTTGATGTATATATGAAATTGTCAAACTTATTTTTGAAATGTTGAATATTAAAGCTTTGAAATATATTGAAATTGAAGTGGTTCATTTTGTGGTTCAAATCTATATTTGGAATTGATATAAATTGAAATGGTTTATTTCGAAACTGAATTGAATTAAAATTGATGATTTGAGATTGAGATTTAATTTGAATTTTGGAGTTTGAGTTAATTTAAATCGATTTGTGAAATTTAAGGAACCTAGTTTATTATATAAAGTATTTTTAAATTATGTTTAAAACTATTTATTTATTTTACATTATAAATCATTTTAATATAGCCTATTTTATTATAAATCATTTTAATATAAAATTATTTTAACTATTTTATACAAATTATTTTAATATAAACTACTTAACTTATAAATATTTTATATAAACTATTTTATTTTATAAACTATTTTATTATATATACTATTATTAATATCTAAACTACTTAGTGGAAAGTATGATGATTTCAAAGTGTCATATTTTCCAATGTGTTATAAATTCTAGTATTTGGTTTCGAAATTATTATAACTTCGAAGTGCTATGATTTTGGAAATAGATATATTTGAAGTGAAAAATAATATAGTATTAATATGGTTTTGAAATGGAAATGGTATTTGGTTTTGAAGTATGATATTTGGAAATGACCGTGGTTTTATAATAACGTTTGGTCGTTGAAGAGACGAGGATCAGATATTTTCACACTCTCTGCCAATATCGAAAACAACTTTAACAACTGTGTACGTGGTGGGGATTCCAGAATGAAGTAGGATGGTTTGATGATGATTTTGTATGGTATATATGTGACCCTGACTCCAATGAGTCAGCTTGATGCGGCTAAAACAGGAGCCATGCCGGCCAAGTGAGGTCATTCCTCCAATCAGGCACATTTATTCGATACCATTCTATTGCTTTTGTGATTGATTGGGTGCACCCTTTGATTGGGAGTGTGTCATGAGGTAGGCGGTAGTAGCTGCTATGCGTTACCACCAGTTCGGGTACGCGAATGGTATATCTACCCTGGCATTGCCTCGAGTGCCCTATCGCATGCCATATCGTGCCTTCTACGTGTTTGTTTTATACCGTACATATGTGATGTCCTCTGGGTAAACCTTCCATTTACGGAGGAGCGTACGAGGTTGTATAGACTACGAGAATATATAAAATATGTTACGGGGGATATAGGTAATGCCTTAACGCTATTTTAATACTTTTACGTTATTATAGACATATTATAATAGCGTATATTACTGCATAGTAGATAGTTCGACGGATCCGTAGAGGATGATTATCCCAAACATCCTTTTAAGTTACTTGTATTTCAGTTTATATTTCATTTGAGTTGGATTTACTGATATAAGAATGTTAATCCTGACTCGAGTGTTTTGGGTTTTGCTTTACCCTCGGGTCAGACTGAGTGCCACAACATTAGCAACTCACCTTTGGAGTTGGAGCTTCATTTGAAGATCGATCTATATCTATTCAGCTTCCAGTTATCCAGTTGCTGGTTCAGACTTGTCCTCTGTTTGTATTCGAGACATTACTATATTTGAAATATTCTGTTGTATTTTATTCCAACTCTGTTATTTATCTATTCCGCTGCTTATTATTGTTATGCTCTGTGTCTATGATTCTGTGATTTATTTATTTACTTTATATGCCAAGTTTTGTCGAATATAAATTAATAATCTGATATTTTGAGCAATTCAAGTCCGACATGTGTCGATGCGAATGGCACGAAATACCAGGTCGTTACAATATATCTGTACTTACTCAATTTAAACACATAAGTAACACAAACATGAAATCCATTGACATTTCATTCATTTAACTGGTTAAACACACAAATTCATAAACCACATGCCAAACATATAGTTATAAGAAATTATTGGGTTCCGATACTAATTTAATCATTTTCAATCGATCCATATATCATTTCATTCAATTCGAAATTATTTACAACCAAATTTATTGCATTTAATTCATATTTATACCAAACCAACTCATATCCATTCCAAATTGATGAAAAGTCAATTTATTCACATTTTATTTAATTATAGAGATTTATTTACTTCAGTTTACGCCAAATGATGATATTTTCATGCAATTCAGGAATATCGATTGAATAAAATACCCACTTAAGCTTATAGCTATTTTAAATTGATTCCCAATCAATTTATATTTAATTTTATTCCATTTCATATTTATTCACAATTGATTCAGTTGCACTCCATTCATATCTACTTTCATTACATTCAAATTCATTTTATTAAACTCGGAATCATTCCACATTACTGCATTAAATTACCAGTTCATAAATTTATTTGAATCAAGCTTCCATTCAAATATTAAGTTAAGTCAATCCATTATTTTATATAATTTCCACCTTATAACTTAGGTTTATTTTCATTCCAACCAACTTCCATTTCATCTACTATCCATTTCATCTACTAATTTATTTAATTAGTTCATTCATCCAATCCACTTCAAATTTTAATTCCATACTCGAATTCATTCTTGAATGTATTTAATTCATATCCAAGGCCACATTCAATTTATTTACACTTTAAATTGTATTTATTTATAACTTAAGTCATCAATATTTCAATCCACTTCTGTTTTATTCGATGATATTTCCAAGTATATTTAGTTCTCTCAAGTGCCATATTTAATTTCAATTCCAATCCACGATCCAATTTATTCAACCAAGTTAAACTCCATTTTTGTATCCTCTATCAGATTTTTATTAAAAGATTACTCCATTAAATTTACTTGAGTTCAAATTTTTTTTATAATTCAAGTTTGGATTTTATTTCCTTCACTAAAATATCAAACCATTTCTATTTTGGTTTTTCTATTTCACTTTTAAGTTTTATATAAGTTTTATAAGTTACATAACTTATTTTTCACATTTCCCAATAATTCTATACTCGAATATATTCACATATTTTTACTCAAGATTATACATTTATTTATAGCCTAAATATATTTGTATTCACATAATTTCAATTTTTATAAGCTATTCAAATTTATTTATTCACAATTCCAATTCTTCACTTGAATTTTATTTCATTAAAAATTTAACTTATGGTTATATAGTTATTTCACAACTCAAATTTATATTTACTTCAATTCTATATTATTTCTAATCCAATCCAATTTTATAACTTATAGTTATATAGTCACTTTATAATTTGCATTTACATATTTAATTCAATTCCATATAATTCAAATCCAATTCACTATTTTTATTTAAATTTCAATTCCTTTTTATCCAACATTTCAAAACCGTAATCGAGTTATTCATGCTTAAATTAATTTCGCTCCAAACAAAATTATTTATAATGCATTCAATTTCATTATATATTTCAGTTACTTCACTTAAGTTAACTCCCATTTCATTAATACACCATATATTTCATTTCAAATCCAGTCAATTAAATTTCTAAAATTTAATTTATCCAACTTAACTTAAGTTGAATTCCACTTTAACTTTCTCACTTTAAATTTTATTCCAACTTCAATTTTTTCAAACTTCCCTCTTTATAAATATCATCTTCCACAGGATTCCAGAATTTTTAAACCCCGGTATTTATTTCAAATCATTTTGAAATCAAATATGTATATATATACACATATATACACACATATACTCTTTTTGGTTTAACAAATCACTTCCTTGGATTTTCAAAATTCACTTGGTTCCATTCCAAAACAATTTCCCTTTGGAATTTCCAAAACAACACTTGTTTTCACCAAAAACCTCCATATCAATTTACTATAGTAGCAACTCGTCACTTAGAAACTCGAAAATGAATACAGATGATGTTGCGTTGTAATCACCAGGATTATTTTCCAGCGACTGAAGTGAGTTCAGTGCTATCTCTTCCCAAAATCCATTAAAAACCATTTTTCTATTCAAAAATATCTCCAAAATAGAAATACTATTATTTATCTTCAAACACTTTGCAAAATACTTCTAAAAATCTCTGAAATTTAAATTTCTAAATTTTTGTTTGAATCCATTTTAACCATAATCCATTTGTATAATTCATACTTATACAATTTAATTTTGGTTTTTATCAACCATTTTCAATTTTTATAATCTTGTTTTGATTATTTAATTACACCAAAACATGCCAATTTACTATAATAATTTTCAAAAAATTATTCTTCTATACCAAAATATAATTAGGTAAAATTATTTCATTTACCCGCTTCAGAACAATATTGTGTCGGTTTACCTGATTCAAGTGTTTAGAAACTCCTATCGATTTAGTGGCGTCCCACTATTCGATCAGAATTTATATGCCACTTAACAAATAAATTAACACAATATAAAACAATTTACATTCACTAACAAATATGCGTTCATATCTTTTAATACAGTCAGACTCATTCTAGAGTACTACTAACTCTATCTCTAATGAGTTATCCCCACCAGGGCCAAGGTTCTCGCTTAACCTTCAGCTTTGATACCTAGTGTAGCAACCCGTTGTTCCGCGCCCATTAATTTGATAATAATTCACCTATGTTCAACCCAAATAGCATGAAAGAGCGAATAACTAGGGCAAAGAAGAAGAAAGAGATAGAAGAAAATAAACAACAACATATAATCTCACAACCACAGCGGAACAAAGTATAATATATAATAACAGATTTTTATACAAAAGAATCTGTAACAGTTTATACACTTAAAATCATCGAAGTACAACAATCAATACATCAATCTAGGCAGTTATAGTAATTTGTCCGCATATAGCGAAAATATAAACTAAGTATGGAGATATGCCTCTATCATCTAGCTCGTCACTTGAGCTCCATAGAATTCTTTCCTGAATCTGTAATACTCGGTCTGACCCAAGCATTATAACAAAATAACACCCGAGTCAATGTGGAAAACCAGCGTGAGAAAGCACACTCAATTTGAATTATTAGAGTAATCAAAAACATTTGAAAAACAAAGGTATCTCGTAAGACCGCGTCACACATAAACACAATGGGTTTTCACTTACGATAACCAAAACATTTATATCAAAATCATCTAACATTATAATAGTTTCTAAGTACAAATACATATTCAAATAGCCAAAAAATTACGTTAATTAAATTCTAGCATACTAGGCTCTACAAACAAAAGTGTAAAGGCTCGTATTGGAGAATGGATCCCATACAATGATTAAGCCACTGGGGTACCGCTATCACAGTACACCTCTAGAAAAATGTACCGAGGACTTCGCTGGGATCCCCAGCTACCAAGACCGACCTATCCTTAACTTTGATATACTGAGTATGTTATCTCCCCGGGCATTCCCACCCTTAAAAATTGAGCGCTCGCTTTCTCATGCACAATCATATCCATAATTTATATATTTCCGAGGACATCTAAAAAAGTGATAACATACCCTGATGGGGTGCGACACACTTAGCCTTGCCGCATCTCCCCTGTTTTAGTCATTCCCAGTTGATGAGGCTTGAGGCTAACGATTACCTTTCGAGAACAATTCCACTTAGAATGCTTATTGTCCTCCAATGACGATGTTTTGATAGCATTCGTTCATACAAGTTGTCCTGGGTCTGGACAAACCGAATCACCATTTTCATCATCTTTACGGTATTCATTTGCAACATTCAAACCAGATCGAAGTGGTTTTGTAATTCGATCTCGGTCTCTTCGAAACAATTAACAAAATTAGCCAATATTGATAGTTGGTTATTTAACTATCAATAAAACATCCATAAGCAGTCACTAGGCCTTATTATAAATTTTTCCAAAATATTTACTGTCAAAATATCTTTATATGATATATCAATCCCTTCCAACATTTAAAAACAATTTCAAATACTTAAATCCTCAATAGGATACTTCCAAACCATCTCAACACTTAGCAAATTTCCATTTTTATACTTAGAAAGAATATTATAAGTCTTATTTTCAAAAATCTTTTCAAATATCAACACTTAAGAGAATATTTCTTAACTTATCTCATAAGTCTTCGGAATCACTAATAAATTCCCTTTTTCAATTAACAAAACCCGTATACTTATTTATAACCCTATTCAACAATTTATAAGTTCTTTTATGAATTTAGATTTCATTTTCGAAGTTTCCATATTCAACATTTTGGAATTCCATTCCCTCCGAATCCCTAATAAAATTCCTCTCCTCAAAATCTTATCCATTTGTAAGCCCCATTTACGAATCTCGAGAGAATTTATAAATAAAAAATTTCAATCGCTTCAAAACTCTATAAACATATAATAAGTATTTAAAAGAATAATATTTTTGAAACATGTTCAGGTAATTTTTTTAAAATATCGAAAACACTTTTATAAACAACAATAACTCAATTTTAGATTTGATTACTCTATAAAGTCATTAACCATATTACTTACTTCCAAAAAGTAAATTTCTATCATAGAAATATCCAATTTCCACTTTACTTTATCATATACTTTACAAAATATAACTTTTATTTCAAAAACCATTTCACATTTCTAATCCACAAATTCCCAGTATCAATTTTATTCAAATCCGGACGATGTACACACATCATCCGTACGCTATACCATTTTGATCGCTTACTCAATCACACAATTTCATTTCTGAACTAGTATTGTCCACCCGACTTCCTAGTGCAGACTCAGATCTGGTTTCTTGATCAGAAACCGTCATTCTCCTTACATAGTCATAATTATGATAGAGAATATCCAGAACCAATTAAAAATCCATATCCCAGTTCGCCGTCGAAATTCGAGTGAAAAATCCCAACTCGGATCGATATACTATCTCAAAATTCTGTGCCCGAATCTGGATCAAATAATTATGCAAATAGAATAACATACGTACACCCTACGTATTTATCTTTATTGGTTATTAGCCAAATCAATTCCATCTCTATTCACATTCACTTTGATTTTCATTCACTTACTCACAATTGCTTAAATCCTCATTTGGATTATCACCACAATTCTTATCTCGATTGGGTGTTTAACGAATAATAATTTGAACTCCGACCAGTTTATTTAGAAAATAGCTTGAAAAATTAAAAAAAATAGATAAGTAGTTGGAAAATAATTTCTAGTTTATAAAATAGGTGTACAATAGTTAGAAAAATGGTTAAAATAATTATAGAAATTTTAGAAAATTGTAAAATAATAGTAAAAAAGTAATTAGTTTTGTAAAATAGTTGGAATATAGTAATAAGTTTATAAAATAGTTGAAAAATTGTTAAACAGTTTCAAAAATAATTGTTAAACAAGTATAAGATAGTTTGGCTTTTTTTTAAAAAAAAAAATTGTATATATAATGAATGCTTGGAAAAAAATAGGTTTATATTAAAATAATATATGTTAAAAATAGTCCAGAGTCAAAACTGCTCACTTCCCAATCTCCCTTCTCATCAATTCAATTTAAATTTCCACTTCCATTTAAATTGACCCAATTCCAATTTTAAATAACGTCAATTTCCATTGAAATTGATTCAACCCCAATTCAAGTTGAATTGACCTCGGTTTCTTTCCAAATTTAACTTTATTCAACCTTGATCTCAAATTCTACTAATTCAAATAAATTTCAATTGAACTAGTTCCAATTTCAATTCATTTCAACTCCAGTTTGAATTAATCCCAGTTTCAAACTCCATTTCCAAATCAAGTTGAATTATTCTTGATCTCCTTCCAACTTCAATTCCAAATTATGCAAATCAATTCGGACTATTTTCAATTTGAACCCACTTCAATTTTAGATTGTTTCAAATTAATCCAATTCAAAATTTCCAATTGAATTTTATACTTATACAACTTCAAGCACAATTTCAATTAAATCAAATTTCATTTGAACAAATTCAATTCAAATTTTCCAAATTTAAACCATCTCGAATTATATAAATTTGAGTTAATACTTTAAATGTTGGTTTAATTCCTCTAAATCAATTTTCCTTTAAAGTTTTAAAAAATTCAATTCTGAGTCCAAATTTCAAAATTCCATTTTAAATTATCTTTACTTAACTCATTACAAGGTTCAAGTAAGAGTTTCAAACAACTTTAATTTACAAATTTATTTCTTAACATTCAAATCTTAAGTTCAAAGGAATTCCATATCTTAATTTTTAAATTTAAGTTAAATTTTATTTATCTCTATAATGGATATATTACCACACTACATTTCTCATTCATTTAAAACAAATTCAATTCACATTTCATAAATTATTTGTAACAATGGAATGATATCATTCAAATTATTTTAAAACATCCATCCATTTCAAATTTTCGGATCTCAAACCCATTTTGAGATCACTCAAATTTCCTAATTCAAATCAACCATTCAACTTCCCAATTTAAATCTTAGTTTCATCTTGAAATTTTCAAATCAGGTTGATCATTCCAACTTATTTAACCTTTCCAAAGTTAAACTCAATTCACTTAATCCAGTCAACCTTACCCAATTTGAATTTCCATTTCAAATTCTAAACTTCACATAAATAATCTTTCCACTTATTAATTTCAAAAACTTATCACTTTGGGTATCATATCTCATTCCAGATTTAAAACTCAATATTTAGTCTATTTCAAACCACCTTTGATATTATGTATATCCACGTATATACATATTAATTTTTTTTACATACCAAGTTATACTTTAAAATTTTCAAACCACCTTTGGTTTTTAATTCAAAACAAATTTCTTCAAATTTCAGTTTGGTTGTATTTCTATTACTTCTTAATTTAATTCAATAATTTAACAAACAATTCCCTTACTATTTGTTAGAAAGAAATATTGCTTTTATATCAAAATATATTTTTAAATAAAATCATTTAAAATCCTTATATAAGAAAATAACAAGTACGCTCCCTCATATATACACTCAACTCATTCTAGGGTATTATTGAACCTATCCTTGATGAGTACACCCACCAGAGCCAAGGTTCACGCTTAACCTTTTGCTCTGATACCAAATTGTAATGACCCGGGAATTTCGGTCCCGAAATTTCCAGATAATTAAGAAAAGAAGAAAAGAGAAAGAAGAAGTAAATAGAAACAAGTCACGGAAACCTCACGTTCACAGCGGATCAAAATATAATATCACATAAATAATAGTTATACAAAAGAAAACTGTACTTTTCAAATTACACTCTAATATATATCTGAGTTACAACATATTTACAAACACAGGAAAGATAAATCAATCTGTTTCAGATACTATAATATATCACAGCAGAAACTCTCCATACGTTCCTGCTCTCCAGCTCGCCTCTTGAGCTCCAGAACGTCCTTACCTTTAAATCTGCAATACACGGTCTGACCTGAGCATTACATTAAAGTAACACCCGGGTCAGGCTGGAAACCAGCGTGAGTAAACCCATCTAACATGAAATACGAAAGCATACAACTTATATAAAACCCGGGGTAACTCATTTCAATTTACAAATTCAAAAAAAAATTGTTATAGACATCACTTATTTCACCTATCAATTTCTAGGTACCAAAACTTAGATAAATGGTTCAATTCATTTAAATCATTCCATACCAGCCGGTTGATTCCACATATCAATTTATAAAGAATCAAAGTGGTTTCGGGTATTTACTAATACCCGACTCCTATCTCTTTGAATTCAATACAATCTTTTTCCAAGTTATTCAAGTGAAATCCAATTCAACTATAATACAAGATGTCACTTTTACATGGCAATTCATCATCAATAGATAATCACAATATCGCTGTACACCTACACATATCATACCACATAATATTTCATATCAGGGATATCAGCCAATTCAAGGCATTTAACATCATTCAATCATTCATGTGCAAGATTTATCGCTTGCAAAATTAATTTCCAAATTAAATTTATTCTAATCTTCAATCACCTAGATTACCCAACATTAATTGATTACCAACCAATTAATCAATCGTCTTTTTAATTATCGTCTTAATTAGTGCCTTTGCTTAATTATTCTGTAATTTCATTAAGCCTTAATTAATAACAAAAATTTATTTATCCTACACCATTCACATAAATTTCACTTACCCTCCTTTAATTTATCACATTTAGTAATTACTCATTAATTTCTTCACTAAGTAATTACACTTTATTAATTACATTTATATTTAATCAATCATCAAATGATTAGTCTAAACTAGTTAATTAACTTAAACTAATCTCATTAATTTAAATAAGTTACAATAAGTAAATAACCCCTTTTCTACTCATTAATTAATTATCCTAAATATATCGAAATTTATTCAAATGAACCCAAGGATTAACAATAAATTTATTTCCAAAAGCTTGGCTAATTTATAAATAAATAATTTATTTTAAATTACCTAAATTAAATAGACTTAATGCTATCAATTTTTAAATATTTCTTAAAAAGTTCTTTATCCATATAAAACTTTAAATAAGCACTTTCATTAAAGAATTTCGGTTCCAAAAGTTTACTTAAAACAACATGCTTGATTTTAATGTTTCAATGAGTTATGAATTTATATCTTTTTTTAACAAATTTTTTTTTAAAAACAAATCAAAATTCTGTTATAAATGAGCAAACCCATCAGGCCTAGCCCAACGCCCAAAACCAAAACCAAAACCAAGGACAACCGAACCTATAAATTATCACACTACACGGCAACGGGCCAAAGCCCAAACTTAATTGCTTAAGTCTAACCCGAAAACACAACTAAATAGTCCTCTTCTTCTCAAACTTCTACCTCTAGGAAAACACCAAGCACTCGAACGAACAACGAGCTGGAGAAATCATCACCGACCAACTCGACGTCTCCCAACAAACATCGATTACTAGCGAACCTATCTTACTCAGATCGAACGCAAAACTCCCCTACCGAACGCCCCCATTAAACAATTCTTCGTGCACGCTGTGCACGTACACGTCGCCACACCCCCGTTCCGATCGCCATATCAATCACTGATAAGTCGGCGATGGCTTCGCAGAGGACCTCCACTATCCAAAAGCATGAAACTTCCATCAACACAAAATAAAGCAAATCAACTCAAAAAACCACCAAACATACCTGACGGAAACCCTGCCGTGCCACCGTTTAATGTCGTTAGAGACCCCTATACTCTGCCCACACCTACACTGTAGTCATACATGCCCATCTCCCCCTCTCCGACCAAGTCCGGTCCAGCATCACCATCACAAAAATCTTGATTCCATCACTGAACACAACGGGCCCTTAAACCCTAGTTCGCCTTCGTCAGACCACTCCAGCCATCAGAAAATCTACTACTATTTTTCCATCAACCTCTAACTTCCATTCTACCTCCAGCCGAAAATTCGACCAACTCCACAATGCCGATCAACGGCAAACCTCCAAAATACCCAAAATGTTAAATTTGAATTTCCCAACGATTTAGCAAATTAGAAATCATGACACTTACATTAAAAATCAAGATTTTCTGCCACGATTACATCCATACAATCAAAATTCGAAAATAAGGTTATTGATTTTTATCATTAATACGACTTTACACTGTTATTTAAATTTTAAAAATAATTTATTGAATTTTAAGCCCTGAAACTATTTTTAAAATTTTCATCATACCGTAACACACCACTTTCATTCAAATATCAAACTTTAATAGGGTTTAGATTGGGAGGTTTTTTTTGAATTTTAAAGAAAAACCCCAAACTAAGTATCAACAGAGTTCAATATACATATGTACACAAACCTGCTCAATAACTAATATATCAATTGATAAATTCTAGTTGAAGAACTTTGATTCAAATCAATAACTTCACATACCCTTAGTTAAGACCAAGTTGAACTGTTTGAAATGTTTACTCACTTGTAGAACAGAAGACAGAGCATCCCCTCTTTTTTTTTTTTTTTGAAAAACAGCACTTTTGAAATCTTTAAAACTGAAATCCCTTAGCTTTAAAACTTTGACTTGAATGCTTTTGCTTACTTGAGTTGCTTTGTTTATAAATTGCATGTTTCCAGTTTTTATAAACTTGCATGCATGCTTCCAGATTTAAAAGATAATGTAGCCAAAACATCTCAGGTTGAAGATAATGAATGCAGGTTTTTTTTGTTTCGAACATGAACTATAGGGTTTTGGAAATTGCTTTTGCTCCTTGAAAATGTTACAGGGAATTGATTTGATAATGTGTTTGCAGGGTTTTGCATGTTCAGGTTACAGAGATTTTAAGTTTTTGAAGAGTGATTTGCAAACATGATTAAGGTTGATGAAAACTGGTTTTTAGAGGAAGTGATTACTGATTTGGGTTTTTTTTTTAGTTCTCAGATTTGTTATGGTTTGAAATGTTTCAGCTGAGAATATTTTCTTTCTTTGCTTAGAAATAAAATGAGAAAAAAGAAAAAGGAAAGGAAGAAGTATGTGTTTTTGTAACTAAATTTATGATTTAATAAAAATCAAAGAAATAAAAATACAATATGACACTTGTCATGCTCCTTGATTATCTTGCTAACACATGTTCTTAGATTGTTTTATTAACTTACATATGTAATTTAACATGTAAAAATGAATTTATAAATGGATAAAGCATTTATTAATTAATTTCCTAATAACTATATACTTATTCTAAATTAATATAAATAAGATTTTTTTTTTAAGAAATAGACTAAAAAAACTATATTTGTACAAAAATCATTTTGTCATACTTTTAAATCCAAAAATGAATTTAATTCAATTTTTTAAAATATAAATTAAAATCAATTTAAACAATTTACACTTAACAATTTAAAACCATATATTATTACATGGCTTTTGAAAAGCTTAATATTAAATAAAATAAAATTTCCAAATTACCAAAAATATTAGAATTGAAAAACAAGATTTATATATTTACAAAATATACCATTATATTACATTATAAACAGAAACCAATTTATTGGCTTTTAAAAGATAGAATCTACCAATTAAATATTTATTTAATTGGATTATTAAATCAATTCAAATTTTACTAACAAAAATTATCAAATCAATTTAATTTTTAATACGGATTATTAAATTTATATTGCCAAAAATTCCGGGATATCACATTCCTCCCCCTTAGAATTTTTTAGTCCTCGAAAAGGAACGAAGCCAGAATTTATTAAAATGCTTAAAATCGTATAGATTTCCTTTGATCATTTTCAAAACACTTTTAAAATCTATTTTATATTATAAAATAGTTTTTATAAAAATACTCTTTATAATTCGATGTCTCAACAAGTCCATCCTCATTCTCATAGAAATTCGGTCATACGTTGATCAGGCGTAAGACTGAAAATCTATAAATACTTAACATACTAATTTTCAACATCCAGTGAAAATACTTGGAAAATAATTTTATTGAAAATATAGAAAACAGTTTTTGAAAATAGAGGAAATATCTTTGGTGAGAACGCTCTGGAAATCATCACCCTCATCCATGGTCGCGGTTACATTCCAGGGTTACGTTGCCATCGCAACAAAAGTCCATCTAACTGTAGGCTCTCCGTGGCCTCTCGATTACGCCATGGAACCCAAAATAGATCGCAGTTACATTCCAGGGTTACGTTGCCATCACAGCAAAAGTCCATGTAACTGCAGGCTCTCTGCAGCCTCTGATTTTCGCTGTCAAAATGAAACTTGTCCACTCCTGCATAGGTCGCCGTCTACCGATATAAAATCAAACGGAGACTGTTGGCTCTCAGCGGCACACACGACTTTCGCTATGTTACCATAGGTCGCAGTCTACCGATATAAAATCAAACGCAGACTGTTGGCTCTCAGCGGCACACACGACTTTCGCTATGGTATACTCTACTCATAATCCCCAGGAACTAGTTTTGTCCAGACTCCTCACAAGATCAACTTTAGAACCCCCCCCTTGGGGCTCAAGGCAGCACCACCCGGTGGCACTCCTAAGAAGTTCATTTCAAAGGAGCGCCTTTTTCCCCAGAGCCATCATCAAAACATTTTATACTATACACATATAGTATCTTCAAATCATACACCTATTATGATCTCATACAAAGCTCCTTTACACAAAATCGATTATACCAAAATCCATAATTCTCAAAGTAGGCTTTCCAAATTCTCATATTGATTTTACCCAAAAATCAAAAGCCTTTCCAAATCCAAAGGATCATTTCAAACTTGTATAAAACTCGTTTTATACTTTAAAACACTATCAAAATCCTTTCCTAGTTGCAATAGATTCAACAAGGGGAGATTTATCTTATATAACAAAGATATATAACTTTATTTATTCCAAATCAACTATTTAAATTTGATTACTCTATAGAGTCATTAACCATATTACTTACTTCCAAAATTTAAATTTCTATCATAGAAATGTCCAATTTCCACTTTACTTTATCATATACATTACAAAATATAACTTTTATTTCAAAAACTATTTCACGTTTCTAATCCACAAATTCCCAGTATCAATTTTATTCAAATCCGTACGATATACGCATATCATCCGTATGCTATACCATTCTGAACGCTTACTCGATCACACAATTTCATTTCCGAACTAGTACTGTCTACCCGACTTCCTAGTGCGGACACAGATCTGGTTTCTTGATCAGTAACTGTCATTCTCCTTGCATAGTCATAATTATGATAGAGAATATCCAGAACCAATCAACAATCCATATCCAAGTTTGCTGTCGAAAATCGAGTGAAAAATCCCAACTCGGATCGACATACTATCTCGAAATTCTGTGCTCAAATCTGGATCAAATCATTATGCGAATAGAATAACATACATACACCCTACGTATTTATCTTTATTGGTTATTAGCCAAATCAATTACATTTCTATTCACATTCACTTTGATTTTCATTCACTTACTCACAATTGCTTAAATCCTCATTTGGATTATCACCTCAATTCTTATCTCGATTGGGTGTTTAACCAATAACAGTTTGAACTCCGACCAGTTTATTTAGAAAATAGCTTGAAAAATTAAAAAAAAATTTAAGTAGTTGGAAAATAATTACTAGTTTGTAAAATAGGTGTAAAATAGTTAGAAAAATGGTTAAAATAATTATAGAAATTTTAGATAATTGCAAAATAATAGTAAAATAGTAATTAGTTTTGTAAAATAGTTGGAATATAGTAATTAGTTTATAAAAAAAGTTAAAAAATCGTTAAACAGTTTCAAAAATAATTGTAAAACAAGTATAATATAGTTGGCTTTTTTTTGAAAATAAATTGTATATATAATGAATAGCTTGGAAAAAAATAGGCTTATATTAAAATAATTTATATTAAAAATAGTCCAAAGTCAAAACCGTTCACTTCCCAATCTCCCTTCTCATCAATTCAATTTAAATTTCCACTTTCAAATAAATTGACCCAATTCCAATTTTAAATAACTTCAATTTCCATTGAAATTGATTCAACCCCAATTCAAGTTGAATTAACCTCAGTTTCTTTCCAAATTTAACTTTATTCAACCTTGATCTCAAATTCTACTAATTCAAATAAATTTCAATTGAACTAGTTCCAATTTTAATTCATTTCAGCTCCAGTTTGAATTAATCCCAATTTCAAACTCCATTTCCAAATCAAGTTGAATTATTCTTGATTTCCTCCCAACTTCAATTCCTAATTATGTAAATCAATTCGGACTAATTTCAAATTGAACCCACTTCAATTTCAGATTATTTCAAATTTATCCAATTCAAATTTTTCGTTTGAATTTTATACTTATACATCTTCAAGCACAATTTCAATTTAATCAAATTTCATTTGAACTAATTCAATTCAAATTTTGCAAATTTAAACCATCTCGAATTATATAAATTCAAGTTAATACTTTAAATGTTGATTTAATTCCTTTAAATCAATTTTCCTTTAAAGTTTTTAAACAGTTCAATTCTGAGTCCATATTTCAAAATTCCATTTTAAATTATCTTTACTTAACTCATTACAAGGTTCAAGTAAGAGTTTCAAACAACTTTAATATACAAATTTATTTCTTAACATTCAAATCTTAAGTTCAAAGGAATTCCATATCTTAATTTTTAAATTTAAGTTAAATTTTATTTATCTCTATAATGGATATATTACCGCTCTTCATTTCTCATTCATTTAAAACAAATTCAATTCACATTTCATAAATTATTTGTAACAATGGAATGATATCATTCAAATTATTTTAAAACATCCATCCATTTCAAATTTTCGGATCTCAAACCCATTTTGAGATCACTCAAATTTCCTAATTCAAATCAACCATTCAACTTCCCAAGTTAAATCTTAGTTTCATCTTGAAATTTTCAAATCAGGTTGATCATTCCAACTTATTTAATCTTTCCAAAGTTAAACTCAATTCACTTAATCCAGTAAACCTTACCAAATTTGAATTTCCATTTCAAATTCTAAACTTCACATAAATAATCTTCCCACTTATCAAGTTCAAAAACTTATCACTTTGGGTATCATATCTCATTCCAGATTTAAAACTCAATATTTAGTCTATTTCAAACCACCTTTGATATTATGTATATCCACATATATACATATTAATTTCTTTTACATACCAAGTTATACTTTAAAAATTTTAAACCACCTTTGGTTTTTAATTCAAAACAAATTTCGTTAAATTTCAGTTTGGTTGTATTACTAATACTTCTTAATTTAATTCAATAATTTAACAACCTATTCCCTTACTATTTGTTACAAAGAAATTTGCTTTATATTTCAAAATATATTTTTAAATAAAATTATTTAAATCCTTATATAAGAAAATAACAAGTACGCTCCCTCATATATACACTCAAATCATTCTAGGTATTATTGACCCTATCCTTAATGAGTACACCCACCAAAGCCAAGGTTCTCGCTTAACCTTTTGCTCTGATACCAAATTCTAACGACCTGGGAATTTCGATCCCGAAATTTCCGGATAGTTAAGAAAAGAAGAAAAGAGAAAGAAGAAGAAAACAGAAACAAGTCACAGAAACCTCACATTCGCAGCGGATCAATGTATAATATCACATAAATAATAGTTATACAAAAGAAAACTGTACTTGTCAAATTACACTTTAATATATATCTGAGTTACAACATATTTACAAACACAGGACAGATAAATCAATCTGTTTCAGATACTATAATATATCATAGCAGAAACTCTCCATACGTTCCTGCTCTCCAGCTCGCCTCCTGAGCTCCAGAATGTCCTTACCTGTAAATCTGTATTACTCGGTCTGACCCGAGCATTACATCAAAGTAACACCCGGGTCAGGCTGGAAACCAACGTGAGTAAACCCATCTAACATGAAATACGAAAGCATACAACTTATATAAAACCCGGGGTAACTCATTTCAATTTATAAATTCAAAAAAAAAATTGTTATAGACATCACTTATTTCACCCATCAATTTCTAGGTTCCAAAACTTAGATTAAATGGTACAATTCATTTAAATCATTCCATACTAAACTTTTGATTCCACATATCAATTTATAAAGAATCGAAGTGGTTTCGGGTATTTACTAATACCTGACTCTTATCTCTTCGAATTCAATACAATCTTAGTCTAAGTTATTCAAGTGAAATCCAATTCAACTATAATACAAGATGTCACTTTTACATGGCAATTCATCATCGATAGATAATCACAATATCCCTGTACACCTAAACATATCATACCACGCAATATTTCATATCAGGGATATCAGCCAATTCAAGGCATTTAACATCATTCAATCATTCATGTGCAAGATTTATCGCTTTCAAAATTAGTTTCCAAATTAAATTTATTCTAATCTTCAATTACCTAGATTACCCAACATTAATTGATTACCAACCAATTAATCATCGTCTTTTTAATTATCGTCTTAATTAGTCACCTTTGATTAATTATTCTTTAATTTCATTAAGCCTTAATTAATAACACAAATTTATTTATCCTTCACCATTCACATAAATTTCACTTACCCTCGTTTAATTTATCACATTTAGTAATTACTCATTAATTTCTTCACTAAATAATTACACTTTATTAATTACATTTATATTTAATCAATCATCAAATGATTAATCTAAACTAGTTAATTAACTTAAACTAATCTCATTAATTTAAATAAATTACAATAAGTAAATAACCCCTTTTCTACTCATTAATTAATTATCCTAAATATATCTAAATTTATTCAAATGAACCCAAGGATTAACAATAAATTTATTTCCAAAAGCTTGGCTAATTTATAAATAAATAACTTATTTTAAATTACCTAAATTTAATAGACTTAATGCTATCAATTTTTAAATATTTCTAAAAAAATTCTTTGTCCATATTAAACTTTAAATAAGAAGTTTCATTAAAGAATTTCGGTTCCAAAAGTTTACATAAAACAACATGCTTGATTTAGTGTTTCAATGAGTTATGAATTTATCTCTTTTTTTAACAAAATTTATTTTAAAAAAATCAAAATTTTGTTATACATGAGCAAACCCATCAGGCCTAGCCCAAAGCCCAAAACCGAAACCAAAGACAACCGAACCTATAAATTATCACACTACACGGCAACAGGCCGAAGCCCAAAATTAATTGCTTAAGTCTAACCCGAAAACCCAACAAAATAATCCTCTTCTTCTCCAACTTCTACCTCCAGGAAAACACCAAGCACTCGAACGAAACACGAGCCGGAGAAATCATCACCGACCAACTCGACGTCTCCCAACAAACATCGATTACTAGCGAACCTATCTAACTCAGATTGAACGCAAAACTCCCCTGCCGAACTCACTCATTAAACAATTCTTCGTGCACGCTGTGCACGTACACGTCGCCACACCCCCGTTTCGATCGCCATATCAATCACTGACAAGTCGGCGGTGGCTTCACAGAGGACCTCCACTATCCAGAAGCATGAAACTTCCATCAACACAAAATCAAGCAAATCGACTCAAACAAACACCAAACCTACCAGACGGAAACCACTCCGCGCCACCGTTTCAGGTCGTTAGAGACCCCTGTACTCTGCTCACACCTACATCGTAGTCATACATACCCAACTCCCCCTTTTCGACCAAGTCCGATCCAGCATCACTATCACAAAAATATTGATTCCATCACTGAACACAGCAGGCCCTTATACCCTAGTTCGCCTTCGTCAGCCCACTCCAGCCATCAGAAAAACCTACTACTATTTTTCCATCAACCTCTAACTTCCATTCTACCTCCATCCTAAAATTTGACCAACTCCACTATGCCGATCAACGGCAAACCTCCAAAATACCCAAAATGTTAAATTCGAATTTCCCAATGATTTAACAATTTAGAAATCATGACACTTACATTAAAAATCAAGATTTTCTGCCATAATTACATCCGTACAATCCAAATTCGAAAATAGGGTTATTGATTTTTATCATGAATATGACTTTACACTGTTATTTAAATTTTAAAAATAATTTATTGAATTTTAAACCTTGAAACTATTTTTAAAATTTTCATCATACCGTAACACACCACTTGCATTCAAATATCAAACTCTAATAGGGTTTAGATTGGGAGATTTTTTTTCTGAATTTTAAAGAAAAACCAAATCTGAGTATCAACAGAGTTCAATATACATATGTACATAAACCTGCTCAACAACTAATATATAAATTAATAAATTCTAGCTGAAGAACTTTGATTCAAATCAATAACTTCACATATCCTTAGTTAAAACCAGATTAAACCGTTTAAAATGTTTACTCACCTGTAGAACAGAAGACAAAGCATCCCTTTTCTTTTCTTTTTGAAAAACATCTCTTTTGAACTCTTTAAAACTGAAATCCCTTAGCTTTAAAACATTGACTTGAATGCTTTTGCTTACTTGAGTTGCTTTGTTTATAAATTGCATGTTTCCTGTTTTTATAAACTTGCATGCATGCTTCCAGATTTAAAAGATAATGCAGCCAAAACATCTCAGGTTGAAGATAATGAATGTATGTTTTTTTGTTTCGAACATGAACTACAGGGTTTTGGAAATTGCTTTTGCTCCTTGAAATGTTACAGGGAATTGGTTTGATAATGTGTTTGCAGGGGTTTGCATGTTCAGGTTACAGAGATTTTAAGTTTTTGAAGAGTGATTTGCAAACTTGATTAAGGTTGATGAAAACTGGTTTTTAGAGGAAGTGATTACCAATTTGGTTTTTTTTTAATTCTCAGATTTGTTTTGGTTTCATATGTTTTAGCTGAGAATATTTTCTTTCTTTGCTTAGAAATAAAAATGAGAAAAAAGAAAAAGGAAAGGAATAAGTATGTGTTTTTATAACTAAATTTATGATTTACTAAAAATCAAAGAAAAATAAAAACACAATATGACACTTGTCATGCTCCTTGATATCTTGCTAACACATGTTCTTAGATTGTTTTATTAACTTACATATGTAATTTAACATGCAAAAATGAATTTATAAATGGATAAAGCTTTTATTAATTAATTTCCTAATAACTATATACTTATTCTAAATTAATATAAATAAGATTTTTTTTAAAGAAATAGACTAAACAAACTGTATTTGTACAAAAATCATTTTGTCGTACTTTTAAATCCAAATATGAATTTAATTCAATTTTTTTTAAATACAAATTAAAAATCAATTTAAACGATTTACACTTAACAATTTAAAATCATATATTATTACATGGCTTTTGAAAAGCTTAATATTAAATAAAATCAAATTTCCAAATTACCAAAAATATTAGAATTTAAAAACAAGATTTATCTATTTACAAAATATACCATTATATTACATTATAAAAAGAAACCAATTTATAAGCTTTTAAAAGGTAGAATCTACCAATTAAATATTTATTTAATTGGTTTATTAAATCAATTCAAATTTTACTAACAAAAATTATCAAATCAATTTTATTTTTAATACAGATTATTAAATTTATATTGCCAAAAATTCCGGGATATCACTATAATATTATATCATTCAACAAAAAATCAATTCAACCAAACATCCAGAATTAATTTTGGCTATTTAAAATTAAAATCTAGCAATCCAAAAAGAGCGAGATTTATTCACCTTGATATTTGTTGTGACGCCCCACCTCTATACCCACGCTAGCCCAGAACACTACGATGTAGTGCTGTCAACTAGCAAGGAGAATAAGGCTGTTGAGGAGCGACCATCCATGTAACTTCTTTGTGCGAGCACCGTTATGTTAGATAGTATAGCATGAATTTCATTTAAGGAGGAAGTCCGACATACCGATACAAGCTCAAAGCTATCATACGGTGCCTATAAATAATCTTCGGAAACAAACATAGAAATAAGCATAACACAATCAGTCACAGACATCCATATCACAAAGGCGGAAAAAGATATGGATATATAACTAACACATGAAAGTGTACATCAGAGTAGTGGTCAAAAAGATCCACAATAATACAAAAGAATAGCAACACGTGCTATACAAAAGAATACAACTATGAGTCTATATCTCAAGTGTATGCAACAAAAACTGCTAATCTAAATAGTTAGCCAAAAGTCAGAGTAGCAAACCCCGGGGAGAAGTCAAGCAGAAGCACCTGTAACATCTCGGTCTGACCCGAGTATTATTTAAGAAAATAATAAACGGATCAGTCTAGCTATAAATATCAGATGACATGGTATAAAATAAAAGATATGGCATAACATAAAATATCCATACTGACATACTACTATAAGTATGAAAATGATGATCAACAGAAGATCAATCAATAAGAGATAAATCAATATCACAAGAATCTTCTCAAAGATCCAAAGAGGGCATCATACCCTAAACTTGTACTCATAACAAGTCAATGACATAAATTTCAGAAATCAACACAGGAAATCTAGAAATCATAGAAAAAGGAAAAGAGGCCTATCACATGACGGTCCGAAGACCATGGGGAGCTACCCCATATGTGTGAGTCGAAATCACACAGATGAGGTCTAGACTAACCAAAAATCAAAAAGGTATGTGTGAGTGAAATCACACAAGTGGTGTCTAGTCTAACCTCACAAACAAAAACGTATGTGAGTGTACCAGATTGCCTTCTTGAATATGCCTCTTACCGTATACCTCCGGGCATGACTATGTCCTAACACAAGTAGAACCTTCTGTTGGAACCAGGCCGTCTCCTTAAATACGCAATCGAATCCACACGTTGAATGAAAGTACAAATGTTGACACACGCCCAATGACGGTTCAAGGTTCGATATATCTGCTACCCGCTATTCAATGGTAACACAATGTTCAATAGTTCACAAATTTAGGGAATTAATTTCCCTTACCTATAAGCGAACGTATGACTCCATGGATCTTACAGTTAGCGGTGAGGGTTTGGTTGGTTTGGTTTATTCAAATGATGAAAATAGTTAAATCCAATTAAAACCAATAAAAATGAAAACCAAACCAAACCAACGAAATTAAATTTGGTTGGTTATCCGATTTAACCAAATTAAAAATGATTCACATTTTATATTTAGATTATTCATAGTAATTTGAAATAAAAACATAAATTTGTCATTAAAGTACCCTTATTTAGCATTGTTATGCTTTATAATAGTAATTTTAAAACATATACGATTAGTAAATTTTATTTTGATCACTAAACTTGTGACGCCCCACCTCTATACCCACGCTAGCCAAGAACACTACGGTGTAGTGCTGTCAACTAGCACGGAGAATAAGGCTGTTGAGGAGCGACCATCCATGTGATCTCTTTGAGCGAGCACCGATATGTCAGATAGTATAGCATGCATTTCATTTAAAGAGGAAGTCCGACATACCGATACAAACTCAAAGCTATCACACGGTGGCTATAAATAAATCTTCGGAAACAAACATAGAAATAAGCATAACACAAATCAGTCACAGACATCCATATCACAAAAGCGGAAGAAGATATGGATATATAACTAACACATGAAAGTGTACATCAGAGTAGTGGTCAAAAAGATCCACAATAATACAAAAGAATAGCAACACGTGCTATACAAAAGAGTACAACTATGAGTCTAAATCTCAAGTGTATACAACAATAAATATGCTAATCTAAATAGTTATCCAAAAGTAAGAGTAGAAAATCCCGAGAAGAAGTCAAGCAGAAGCACCTGTAACATCTCGGTCTGACCCGAGTATTATTTAAGAAAATAATAAACGGATCAGTCTAGCTATAAATATCAGGTGACATGGTATACAATAAAAGATATGGCATATGCGAATAATATCCATAACATCATACTACTATAAGTATGTAAATGATAATCAACAAGAGATTAATCAATATCACAAGAATCTTCTGAAAGATCCAAAAGGGTATCATACCCAAAACTTGTACTCATAACAAGTCAAAGATATAAATTCCAGAAATCAACACAAGAAATCCAGAAATCACAGAAAAAGGGAAAGAGGCCTATCACATGACGGTCCGAAGACCATAGGGAGCTACCCCATATGTGTGAGTCGAAATCACACAAATGAGGTCTAGACTAACCAAAAATCAAAAAGGTATGTGTGAGTGAAATCACACAAGTGGTGTCTAGTCTAACCTCGCAAACAAAAACGTATGTGTGAGTGAAATCACACAAGTGGTGTCTAGACTAACCAAGAAGGTAAAAAGGTATGTGTGAATGAAATCACACAAGTGGTGTCTAGTCTAACCAAGCAAACAAGAGACATCGCACAATTGCTAGTCTAAATCATAAGAATGATCGTCATGATCAACGAGAAGTTTCAATTACACTAAGCTAGTAAATATAAAAGTTTAGCTTCATGTCCCATGACCACTTTCTTAACTCAAATATTTACGAACAAACTGTAGATCTTCACTAGAAAATTGTCACAAAAAGGTTCGATCGAACAAGTCCAAGAGTTAACCGACGAAGCAAACGCAAGCGTTTCATACCACTTGTTTTACTAAGCCGTTTAATTCAATTTCTCATTCGAGTGAGGTAAAGGTTTGTATATACTAGTAGATTGGAAAATGGTTTAAGAAAAGAGCTTTGTTATTGAAAATAGAGTTGAAATCATTTTGTTGAAAGAGTTTTGATATTTACTACTAGTATTGAACCTTCATATTTTAAAGTGACAAATCATAGAAGTGATTGTAGAAACAATCAATCATAAAAATTCACATACGAAGACGTGAATAAAATCCAAAGAAACCGATAAAGAATTCATCGAAATAGATATTCAAAAATCCATAAAATCGACCGAGAAGCCCAAGATAGTTTGTCTCGAAGAATGGTCAACTCAGCATTTCAACAAAGCAAGTTCTATTGAATGTTTTTCAGATAAGATCCCCTACGGAGGGGGGTCCGGGGGCAACGCCCCTGCTACGGGGTTCGACCTGCCCGGTCAGGTCGCGGGGGTCCAAGGGGCAGCGCCCCGTCCAAAACGGTACGACCTAGTGGTTAAAGGGGCACGACCTAGTGGTCCAGCGACCTAAAGGGTAAAGGTCATGCGACCTAAAATGGGTACGTGACCTAACACTCAAGTGACCAAAAGAAAATAAGGGGCCGAGCGACCTATAAGAAGCAGCGACCTAAATAGAATCGAGGTCCAACGACCTACGGGTTAGGTCATGCGAGTTAAGGAGGTTAACGACCTAACAGAGACACGCGACCTAATAAAGGAACGCGACCTAAAGGCACGCGACCTAGCGACCTAAGCAGGAAACGCGACCTATAAGGGACAAGCGACTTAAGTGGGGAAACAACATAAAGGAAAAAGGTCCAACGAGTTAAAGCCCAACGACCTAACAAGAATAAGGCCCAACGACCTAGTGGTTTACGCGACCTAGTGGGCGAACAGGTCGAGCGACCTAAGAGGTTTGCGAGTTATCGGTTTAATAAGGCCGAGCGACCTAATGAAGGAACAAGGCCGAACGACCTATAGGGCTCGCGACCTACGACCTAAAAGGCTAAACGACCTAACGACTCATGGGTCTGGCGACCTAAAAGTATAAAGGTCATGCGACCTATAGGTTTAAGAGGCGAGCGACCTAAGTGTTACGACCTAAGAGTCGAACAACTTAGCGTGGAAGCGACCTAAAAGCCATAGGACCTAACGACCTAAGGTCATACGACCTAGCGGCCTAAAGAGTTACGACCTAAAGTCGAACGACTTAGCGACCTAAAGAGTTACGACCTAAAGTCGAACGACTTAGCGACCTAAAACCCAACGACCTAATTCCTAGGCGAACGACCTAACACATGCTACCGGGTTTTAAAGCCAGAAACGAGCTATTTGAAGGCCGAGAGTTTTCCACGCGAACGACCTAAAATTGGCAGAACGACCTAAGTGCAGAATTTTACCAAAAACACTAAAAATTGGAGTTTTTCGCCAATCCAATCCAAACCAAATACAAATGTACATGCTAAAGTGATGGGAAATCATTCCCAACAGTCCAATATAGTTATATACTAGAATTGTGAGATAAAAATCTCACCTTTTCACTAAAATGGATGAAGATGAAGCATGAAATGCTATGCAAGGATCAACCACTAGCTTGAATCAATGTCTTCAGTTGAGTTTTGGAGTTGAGGTTGGATTAGCAATGAAGACTTAGCTTTTGGAGTTTTAATTTCTCATTCCACTCACCATTAATGCAAAAGCTTGAGTTGGTAGGAATTTATGAAGAGTGAAGAGAAGGAGGGGGATGGGCTTGAGTTATAATGGCTAAGCTAACCCAAAGTCCAAAGCGGGAAAAGTTAGTGAAATTCCACTAAATCCAAACCTATCAATGTTTATACTTAAAAAGTTGTAAACGACATTTCGAACTCAATGGAAGTGGTCTTGAGTCCTAATTTAACCGTTTGCAAAAAGTAGCTTTTCGGACCAAAATCCGATTAACGATAAAATATTTAAATAAAATATTTAAATATAAAGTCAACAAATATGCGGGTTGTTACATTTGTTGTAATCCGTTCCAATTTTATTTCGTATCATACATCATCACAGATTCAATGCATAAATCCACATTCGAATTCGACTTCATATGAATTTGATATTGCATTTATAAGTTTTCATAAATTAAGTAATTAAAATATTCACTTAAAACAATTAAGCACTACTAATCACCTTTCTTAAACACCCTTGACCCACGTTCGACTCATTCCAGCCCTACCAACTTAGGAACATGAATTTTATTTAGCAAGAGAATTTCATCAAAAATCAGCACTTTGTTAAAGTCTTCAAGAAACATGTAGTGAACAACATCCAAGTAGATAGAGAAAGAAAATGTAAATGAGCCTGCATTTATTTATTTATTTATTTTCTTTTTTTTTCATGAATCTGGATTATAGATGAAATCGGTTGAGGGAATGAGACAACCCATCCTCCTATCTCCAGGAAGACGCGTCGCTAATGAAGAAAGAAAGGGATAGAAGAAGAAAAGAAAGAGAAAGAAGAAACTCAACAACATCAGAGAAATCGTAGCGGAACGAATGAAACATAATATATCACATAAAATATTACATAGTATCATATTACATCAGTATACACAACTTAAACAATACATATTAGACAGTTATAATCATCTGTCTAAGTATACAACTCAAGTACAACAGAAACAGATACCAAACAAACACAACGGAACTATATAATATCTACACGTGGAAGCCTCCTGGGAAAAGAAATACTATATACTAGTGAATACGTCATGCCATCCATCTTGCCTCCAGCAACTCCTGAATTCCAGAATATCCTGATAATCCTGACTCTAGACTACCCGTGTGGAAATTGGTGGGCACCTAGAGTTTAGGAAGGGAAACAATAAACTCCAGGTCAATCATGTGACTAGTGTGAGAACTTAAAACAGTTATTTATCTTTGAAACAAGAACAGGAGAAATTTAAAAATTAATTCGCAATGTTTTTTTTTGAAAATGTAACTACCATAAGACCTCCCACCACACACAATGCAAACGCAGACTTGGAGGAGATTTCTTCTTATGTTAGTCAAAGATGCTTACTACGCAAAATCAAATCATTTTTGATATTATTATTAGTGCATAGTGTAGAAAACATTTCGAAAGTAGAATATAAATCTTAGCCAGCATAGGTACCATTATATTATGCCTACTATAGCTACCATATTAGATGGCAGGTTCTACAACTAAAACCGTACAAGATCGTATTGTTTCTTTGGATTTCCAACAAATGGTCAGGCCAAGAAACTCCCCATTGCCACATGCGTACGCCTCTGGAAAGACGACTCGAGAACCTAACCGGATCTCTGCCAACACAAGGCCGGGTTACCCCTAACTGGGTAACTACTGACATGAATATATCATTCCCCGATCGTAACCGATCTATATCCGAGGATCCTCGATTTCCAACAACCACAAAGCAATATATTTGCAGCAACAACATAGGTTAAATATCTGGGCTCCATACCATGATACCACCTCTATCCACAAGGAATGACATACACTAAAGGGGCGTTACCCCCTAATAACCTTGCCGAATCCTTCCTGTTTTGACGATTTCCGGGGTGTGAGGTCCGACGAAGTCTCGTCCACAAAGCCACGCTTTATATAAAAGCTGTGCTTTGATCATCAAATGCTCAACAGCACTTCGTACGCCACATTACCAATTTGGGAATATATCACTAGTAACCATCAACTACATAACTTCTAAGGGTGTTAAGCTAAGAGAATAAATTCTCCGCCACCAACGGGAACATATTTGATAGAAACCAACTTTACATCTCAAATTGTAACGTCAGACACACATCCATACAAGTCTGTTCCGGGATCGAACGGAACCGAAGGCACTTACAAAGAAGTCCTTGAATCCGAATATTCACTAATCACGACCGGACTTCCCATCACAAAGGGTAATAAATTTCTATATCGGGGATCATTCGATGCAGAAACATTCGACGGTAATCCTTCCGTTTTCACAAATATCCGGTCTTCAACACCGGCCATCAAATGCAATCCATAACGACGTATCACATATTCGAAATGGGTTATACGACCCCAAGGTCCTTTCCCGGCTAACCCGAATAGTGAGCGCTTATTTTAAAAATAAATGTGGCATTCAAATTCAAACAAATCACAACAAATAACTATTCAAAGGTAAATATTGATAGTCGGTTATTTAACTATCAATAGGTATGCACAACATCGCCATATTCCAAATAATTTTCCAAATTATTTATTTTTCCAAAAATATCTTTATAAGATATATATATATATATATATATATATATATATATATATATATAATTTCCGTACTTCGAAAATAAATCAATATTTATTTTTAAACCAATTTTCCCAATTTCACTTATAAATTCCATATTGAATTTACATTTCCAAAATATCTGTGAATATACGATTTTCAAATCGATTTCAAATATTCACTTTCAATTTATCTTTAAAAAGATAATTCTCAAAACGTTCATTTCATATTGGAAAACATTTCCCTACTTATTTAATAATAAGTATTTCACAAATCTATTTATTTTTAATATTTGGAAAATATTCGATATACTTAAATTAATATTAAGTACAAATTTCATTTCTTAAGGAAAACATTTTCTTTTACACTTTTATTTGAGTCCAAACAAATGTTGCGTAAAACATTGTTACGACGACCCAAAATCTCCAGTATAGGGATTCGAAATTTAGATAGATATATAAATCCCAATACTGTATAAGACATTTCTTTTCGAAATCATCTACTATAACAACAGTGTTATAGTCCACCATTTCCTTCAATTCCTTGAAAACGCCTATTTCAACAATGAATGTTGAAATCTATGTTTTCAACACTTAATACATTTAAAACATCTCTAATCGTTTTAATTCTATTTAAAATATCATTTTCCCCAAAATATTTCTTTAATATATTATTCATTGTCCAAAATCGTGAATATACTTCGTTAATCCAAATTCAACATTTTCAACACGTTTTATTTAGAAGGTTGTCCACTGTCCAAAATCGTGGATACATCTCCTTTAATAAACTTCTATATTTGATCTATCGAATTTAATTGATTTCGGATTTATAAAGTAACGTTTATAAATTCACATCTATATATTTTATAAAAATTTCAACTTATAAAATCCCTTAATTAACAAATTTTATTTATATCTTATTTAAATGCTAAAACCTAATTTATAAGTAAATTATTTATAGTTCTCTTATTTTACAAAAATCATTTCCTTTTATAACTTCACAATTTTATAAATTTCATACACTTATGAATTCATTTGTAATTCATTTTAACGCTTATAAAAACTCGTTTTATAATTCCAGTATTTTTATTTATAAATATCCATTTTATAAATCTTTTGATATAAACCATTTATAATAATTCAAATATCCCAATTCAAACCATTTTACAAATTAATCTACTACTTATTTCAAAAATAAAATTTTATTTATTTGTAGTGTCTAATGATACCAGAATTTTATTCGGCTAAATTTTAGCCTTTAACAATTTCAATTATAAAGATAATCACACAGGGATTATAATAAAAAGAAATCAACACACAATATTGAAACCAATTCAATTATTTTAGGAATCCAGTTGGATCCCTCCAACCTGTTTCCCTGCATCCACAGACATTAGCACAATACCAATCCCGTTTCAAGACAGGATATCGCGATTTATGGGATTTATAAATTATTATCCGCTTAATAGGCGGCGCAATAGGGTCTCATCCACTATATAATGCGGGAAATCAACTCTAAGTACATATATAATACCAATTCCACTTCAAGGTGGAATATCGCGGTATATGTGTGTAATAAATAACATCCGCTTAATATACGGCGTATAGGGTCTATTTCAATCAATTGATAATAAATTATCATTCAAGCATACAATCAGCATCCAATCACACAACCAATCAAATTTTAAATCTATATATTTAAAATTAGCCAAACAACAAATTTTCGAGTGAGAAGTTCTCGTCTTTGTTTTTATTTTGCAATCCAATCCAAACCAGTCACTTCTTCACGATTTAAGACCTTGTATCAAACAATTATATAATATATAAATATTCAAATAAATCGAACCATTAAATTTTCATTTATAAATTTAATTACCAATGATTTTATTTTAAACCTAAAAATTAAAAATTTGAACTGATTTTCTTTAAATAAATCTAATTGTCTAACCATTTGACAAATTTAATTTACTAACAATTCAATTTAAACAAATGATTTCATTTCAAACCAATTTCTTTTAAACAAATTTATTTAACTAAAATTTTAGTTTTAAAACTATATTTTCGTTTCAATTAAATACTTTTGCAATTAAAATTATTACACAAATTAACTAAACAAATTAATTACTAAAATAAATTGGAAAATTGTATTTTATCTCTATCTTCCATTTTTTTCAAACTGTATAAACCAAGAAGATGATCTATATTCACTTTAAAAATCTAACTTCTTTTTATATATTTATTTATTTTCATTTTTTTAATAATAACAGAAGTTTTGTTTTACTGCATACTTATAAATATCCAAACTTTAAAGATTTCGATTATAAAACTTACTGTAATATATATCTTTTAAATTAAAATAAAACCCTACAACTAAAGTAATTGAGAATCACGTACCCAATTTCAAACGAAAGCTTGAACGTGCGCCCTAGGACCTTCTTCCCAACTGCTGCCTCCACGCCCTAGCCTCGCGAGCGAATTCCCAAACTCCAACGCGAAACCCTAGAACGCTATGACCCTCCACCAGTGTTTTGCTCGTGCCACCGCATTTACTCCGGCATCGTGAACGAGCCTTCCACCATCTGTGAGCACCCCTACGATCGAAGTCGAGCTCATCCACGATCGAACTCCGCATATCGATACGCCATCGCCGCTCGCCTCCACCAAATCGAAATTAGGCCTCGCGCAAAACCCCTCTCCCACCACAATTTCTGTCGCGTGAGACCTCACTGTCGCGAGCTTCGCGGCATCGAGCTGCTGCCTGGGTCGCATTTGTGATGAATTCGAATTCAAACGAGGCTTCGGCCATTTGGTTTTAATTTGGGGAAGAGGAATAGAAGAGGAGGGAGACGGCGTGATTTTTGTTTATTTGGATCCGAGGATTATGAATGAAGAATTTGGGAACGAAGAAATTAAAAGGAGCGGCCATTCAAATTTTCTCAACTGAAATGCTCGACCATTATAAATTTTTTTAGATTTGCTCAGAGGTTTAAGAAATGAAGGTTGCATGATTTCTGGCTGAAACAAAGGGAGCACGTGTTTGCATTACCTCTACAGTGTTTTGAGTTGAGGCCAAAAAGTGCTGATGTTGACCCAATTCAAATTTAAATTTAAATTGAATTCGATTTAAATTTCAACGCGTTTACGTATCGTGTGCTCACACGGAAACTCCAAACGCTACGAAAATTGAAATCCGATAATAATACAATATTCTGGATCCAATGGAACTAGTTTCGTCGAATTCCGAGACTGTGCCTCGGACGGCTATTTTTAAATTCAATTAAACAGTATATTTTTAAAACTGAACAAACACTATTAAATTCAATTTTTAAAGTTTTATTACCTTCAGTATTATTAATATAAATTTGATAAGCCTTCAAATTATTTTAATCAGCTTAAACTTGAAGATTCAAATTTTTATTCAACTTTTCAGTAGATTAAATTTTATAATTTAATCGCTATATTCAAAGTTACATTGAGAATTCAAACTAAACCATCATTCAAATATTTAAAATTAATTAAATACTTTTAATTTAAATTGTTCGAAATTCTGGGTCGTTACAATCTTCCCCCCTTAAAAGAATTTCGTCCCGAAATTACAAGTTAGGAAAAATGATCCTTAACCTGTTTATTATTTTTCACAATCCAAATAGTTTTATCAACTTTCTAAAACAAATCTCTTTTTATTAAAGATCCAATTTCAACTAACTTTCGAACTCCAATTATAAGTTCCAACCAACATTGTTCTCCTAACAATTCAAATTCAAATTTAAATTTAAATTTCAAACTTTCAAAATTTTCTCAAAAATTTTCTAACACTCTAAATTTTCGAAAAATTTCGCCAGCATCTCCTTTGTGCGGCTAGCTCGGTACGACTACAAAATGGCACCACAGGCCCTCAAATCCCAAAAGAAAACAAAAAGCCAAGCGGCTGGACAAGAAAATCACCAAATTTCATACTGAAATTGAAATACGTACCTTTTTGTCGAGCAATTCATTTTTATCTTTGAAATCAAAATCCTAATTCTATTTCTTTTAATACACCTGTATATCCTGCTAGCCATAATATCCAATTACAAAATTCAAACCATTTTGCACCTTTCATTACAAAATTTTCAACATATGCTTTTTATACCATTTTTAGTTTACTATTGGAGTTATACATCATTTCCATTCAATCTTGCATTTTCAATTCCCTTTGAATTCAATTTACACTTTCAACTCTAATTGGATTCAATTTACCTTCTGAATATTGAATTTTATCAACTATCTTTTATTCTTAGCTGCACTATTTTAAATTAGTTTCAATTACTAATTCATTACTAGTTCTAATCCATTTCATCTCGCACAATTCAAATTGGTTGTCAATATTCAGTTTTCAATTTCAGTTTATAACCACGTATATTTAAACTGGATTTCAAACTCCATATGAATTCAATTTACTTCATTTATAATTACTGAATTCAATTCTTTTCATTTTTAATCAATTTCATTTACTAAATTTTATTTCAATACTTCACTTTATTTATCACAAGTCAAATCTATTTTCCATTAAATTCTATTTGCTTACAATTTCGAATTTCAACATTCAATTCACTTTCATTTACTTGCAATTGTAAATTTATTCATTCATTCACAATTTATTTCCATAACTCAATACTCAATTCCAATTCATTTTAATTACTCCAAATTTATTTTCAACTCAATAAATTTTCTTTAAGTTAGATTTTTATTTTAACAACTTTAAACTTTAGAAGTTATCAACTTAATAATATTCCATAAATATTTTTTATATAGTATTCCAGAGTCTTTTCAATCTTTTAAAATCTATTTTTTGAAATCGATTCAAATTATCTTTTGAATTTCCAAAACCAAACCCAATTTTTTTTTAAACAACTTGCATTTAAAACAAATTGACAGCAATTCCTCTTTTGGAAACCCGAAAATGAACATCAATGATGCGCAGTCATCACCTAAGTTATTTTCCAGCGATCGAAAAGAGTTTAGAGCTTTTCATTCCTTCAAAACCATTTTCCAAAAACATTTGAAAATTATTTTCAAATCAAAAAGGAATTTAATTTCTAAAATTTCCAAATTCTTTCAAAAACATTTCCAAATACTTCCCTGGAATTCTATTTCTAATTATAAATCACATTTATAATTTACATTCTCCAATTTCATTTGTATGTGTATTTTATTTCTAAACTTTTGATTATGATTCCAATTTCTTATTCAATGATCAATGGTAATAATTTTTAATATTATCAATTCCTAACATCCAAGCATCCATATACTATAATAATTTATAAAGATAATTTCCTTTATCTACGAAAATAGTTTTGGGCAAAATTATTTCATTTACCCGATTTTTAAAACACTACTGTGTCAGTTTATCTTTTTTAAGAGTTTAGAAACCCCTATCGACACAATTAGCTAGACTGCACCGACCAGAATCTATAAACAATCAACCGATAAGTCAACACAATACAAAACAATTTCATATTCACTAACAAATACGCGCTCATATCTATTATTACACTCAAACTCATTCTAGAGTATTGCTGACTCTATCTATAATGAGTTACACCCAACAGAGCCATGGTTGTCGCTTAACCGTATGCTCTGATACCACTTTTTAAGGACCCGATTCTTCGACTTCCGAAAACCGACATCAATACGTTCACTGTATCAACTGCCAAGCAATCGAATGCCGGAAAACCGAACACTTAGGGTTTTTAGAAAAAGAAAGAGGTAGAAGAAGAAAGAAAAAGATAGAACAGAATAATATCAGAATCTCACAATCGCAGCGGAACAACATATAATAGATAAATGAATATTCATTAAAACAAAAGAACTGTATATTTTATACATTACATCACATTACATTCATTATCAGAGTCTACAACAACAAACAGCGGAAAAGAAATACTATATACTAGTGAATACGTCATGCCATCCATCTTGCCTCCAGCAACTCCTGAATTCCAGAATATCCTGATAAACCTGACTATGGACTGCCCGTGTGGAAATTGGTGGGCACCCAGAGTTTAGGAAGGGAAACAATAAACTCCAGGTCAGTCATGTGACTGGTGTGAGAACTTAAAACAGTTATTTATCTTTGAAACAAGTACAGGAGAAATTTAAAAATTAATTCGCAATGTTTTTTTTGAATCCAAAATGGTTTGGAAGTGATTTGGGTTAAGTATGAAAAACTTTTGAAAAGGGAATTTTGGAATTAAAATTATTTTGAATATAATATGGTTTGTTAAAGATTTGAAATTAAAATAATACTATCATTTAAAAAGGGTTATACAAGCTATAATATATATATATATATATGGATTTTAAACCATTTTAAAATATTTTAAAAGAATTATTTTGAGAATTTAAATTTAACTCAAATAGAGCTTGTTGAGAATACGGCAGTTCGCTGACTTTCCAATTTATACTTTGAAAAGCTATAACTTGAGCATATTTAATCAGATTTTTCCAAAACGAAAAATCTTTATTTTCAAATGATAATCGATTTCATATAAAAAAAGAATTTCCAGTTTTTGTTAAAAGGATTTCGAGTTATGGGTGAATCAAATGGAAATAGTTCTGAAAGCTGTGAATGAATCTTTTTTTAAAGATTTGGTAAACCTTGTTTCAAATTGAAAAGGATCTTAAAGGGTGAAATCTTTTGTTTAAAAAGATTAAAAATGAAAATTTGTTTAAACCTTTCAAAAGGAAAGGTTTTGGGAAACAAGGGCTAAAAAGTGTGACTTAACTAAGATCCGACTGTATCCATACATTTTTAAAATAAGCGATCATTATTCGGTTAAGCCGAGGGAGGACATTAAGTCCTAAAAACCATTCCGAATAATGATACGATGCAATGGATTGCATTTGAAGATGGTGGTGAAGACCGGGTATTTTCAAAAATGAAAGGACAACCTCTTGATTGTCTCTGCACTGAGTTGCTCCATTATAGAGATTACCCTAAGTGATGGGAAGTCCGGACTTGATTAGGGAATATCCGGATTTGCAAGGGCTTCTTTCCTTAATTGGATGAAGTGCCTTCGGTTCCATTCAGACCCAGGATGGACTTGTATGGATGTATGTCTGACGTTACACTTTGAGATGTAAAGCTGGTTTCTATCAAGTACATTTCTGTTTGGTGGCGGAGAATTTTTTCTCTCAGCTTAACACCCTTCTCTATGACATAAGAGCTCAGAGATTATGTATTTGATGGTTACTAGTTATATATTCCCAATTTGGTAAATGTGGCATGCTAAGTGCTGATCATTGGTTGATCGAAGCATGACTTTTGTGAAAAGCATAGCTTCGTGGGACGAGACTTCATCGAACCTCACACCTCGAAAATGGTCGAAACAGGAAGGATGCAGCAAGGTTACGGGGGTCGCGCCACTTAGGGTATGTGCATTTCCTTCTAGATAAAAAGTGGTATCATGGTATGGAGCCTAAATATTTAACTTATGTGGTTGTTAGAAATTGTTGTGGGATCCCGAGATAAAGGGCGGTTATGACCGGGAGATGGCATACTCGTGATAGTTAGTTACCTAGTTACAGAGGTAACCTGGTCTTGTGTTGGCAGAGATCCGGTTAGGTTCTTGGGGCTTCCCTTTAAAGGCGTACCCGTTCGGTAAGGAAGTTCCTTAGCCTTGGCCATTTGTTGGAAATCCAAACAAAACAGTACAATCCTTGTACGGTTTTAATTGTAGAACCTGCCATCTAACATGGTAGCTATAGTAGGCATACTATAATGGTACGATGCTGGCTAAAATTTGTATTATACTTTCGAAATGTTTTCCACACTATGCACTAATAATAACATCAAAAGGATTTTCACATATCAAGCATGTTTGACTGCTATAAGGAGAAATCTACCCCAAGTGTGTGATTGCATTATGTGTGTGTGCAGGGAGGCCTTTTGGTAGTTTCATTTTCCAAAAAGCATAGCGAATTTCTTTTTATTTCTTTTTGTTATTTTTGTTCAAATAACTGTTTTTGTTTGCTCACACCAGTCTCATGACTGACCAGGAGTTTATTGTTACTTCCTAAACTCTGGATGTCCATAATTTTCCACACCGGTAGCATAGAGTTAGGTTATCAGATAATTAGCTAGTAGGTGTAGCTTTTGGCAGTCTTCGAAGTCTGTGGATTTAGATATCGTATTCGCTATATTGCAGCATGATTGAGGTTTTGAGATTTTGGTTCGGAGCTTTGGCAATGGAGATGCAGTTTGTTGGATTCTATCTTTCTCCCTCTCTCTCTCTCTCTCTTGAAGATTATGAAGATATTATCTTTCCCCTGCTGTTGCTGTTATTTCTTTTCCACTGTTGTATATATTTTTGATAGTGTTGATCACTTCATACTATATCATTATTGTAATCAATTGTTGTGTATCAATAAAATTCTTTTATTTCCGCTGTGTTGTTATTACCTTGTGTGTTATTAGCTCCGGCGAACCAGACTCGACGTTTGAATCTTCAACATTCGAATACGGGTAGTGTATTGGATGTCGATTTTCGACCGTTGGGCCAGAGCATTCACAAGTTGGTATCAGAGCTAAAGGTTGAGTAAGAACTTTAGCTTTGGAGTATAACACATTAGGTGGCTCATTAGAGATGGGTTATAAATGCCCTAGAATGATTATTCCCTAAGATATCTTGTCTGTATGCCTTAGTTAATTCTCTTACTATTCACTGATAGTGAGAATGAGTGCAAGAAGAGGACGAGGTAGGGGACAAGGGAGTACCACTACAAATGGTCAATATCCTGTAACATAATAGTTGGGAAGAACTTTTTCTCATCAACCTTCTTTGATCATCATAAAATTTCAATTCTTTGATTGATTCCAAGCAGCTACAAGAAGAAGTTTTGGTATGGTGTGAGACCATTACTTTGGCCGTGGATGTGTTTACATGGGATAGATTCAAGCAAATAGTTGAGCAGCGTTATATGCCTTCAGGTGGTATTTCCAGGATGTATCAGGAAATTGTGTGTTGATTTTCGTGATCTTAATAAGTTAATTTTTTTTAAAAGATAAATTTCTTTTGTCCCGAACCGAGCACCATCTAGATTAGCTCTAGGATTCCATCAGGTGAGAATTGCGGAAAATTGTATCTGATTGTCTGTTTTTAGGGGTCTGTACATTCTACGAATGGTTAGTTATGCCCTTCGGACTAACCAGTGCCCTTGCATATTTTCGTAGACCAGATGACCACAGTATTTCATGAAGTATTGAATAAGTTTGTTCTTATATTTATTAATAATATGCTAATTTGGTAAGCCAAATGTAGAATAAATATTTCAGTTTGATATGGTAAAACATTTCTCTATCTTTCTATGTGTTCATATGTTCTTTGTTTGTCTCCCTGTCTACCAAATTTCAGGGACGAAATTTTCTTAAGGGGGAATCTGTAACAATCCCATTTTTAAGCCAAATTTAATTAGTAATTAATACAAATTTTTGGATGTGAATTAGTTTGAAATTTTTCCAAAATAATTAAGAAATGTTGTTTGTTTTATATATATATATATATATATATATATAAATAGATTGTAAATAGAATTTTGGATTTGAAATTCAAAAATAAATATCTTATAAATTAATTTGATTTAAAAACATTATATTTTAAGATTAATAAAAAAATTTCTAATATATGTGTGTGTGTATTGTAATTCGGTAGTTATATTTTGAATTTAATATAATAGTTTTCAAGAACTATTTAAAAGTTAAATTCTATATTTAAAAACTCTATAGATAAATATTTATTAATATTAGATATAATATTTTAGTTGGAAAAGATTTAATAAAAGGGTTTAAATACTTTCGTTTATACATGATATAAAAATAATTTGTATATGTGTGTGTGTGTATATTAATATATAACATATTTTAATATAATAAAAAGAAATAATTAAATTTGAAATTATAATAAAAATTATATAAAAACATATAAAGACAAGTGTGAGATAATTAATACATACAATTTACAAGTGTAAACCATTTAAAATGCATTTAAACATTTGTAACCATTTTATCATACATAATAACAAGTGTAAAATACATCATGAAATTAACAAGTGTCCTATTTTCTTTTCATTTTAAATTTAATAAATAAAAAGAAATCAAAGATATAAATATCACTAACTCCTTCTCTTCTCATATTGTTCAAAATTAAATAAGATTCAAAACAAAACTAGAAAAGATTCAAAATTAAACAACCTCTTTTCAAACTAAAACCTAAAAGCTTAAGCTCAACTCAATTAAAAACAAGGTTCAAACTCAAACATCAAGTTAAAAGCAAATCAGATCAAGCAAGCAAATCAAGACATCTTCAACCTAAAAGCTAGAAGCAAGTTAAATCAAAACATAATTAAAGAAAACAAAACTAATCAAAGCAAGATTCAAGCTTCAGATCAAACTCAGGAAATCAGTTACAGATAAAAAATAAATACCCTGATCCTCTGTTCGAAACATCAAACATGTGAGGGAATTAACTTTAAAATGCTTTTAATCTATTTAAATCTTGATGCTTATGGTAAATACTTGAAGTTTGTTGTGGAAATTTTTTTGTATAGGTGATTAAAATGCCTACATGTCTATATATATATATATATATATATATATATATATATATATATATATATATATAAAGATGACTGTGTGCATGTCTGTGTATAGGCAAACATGCCTCTGTTTTAGTTACACGCTTCAAAACCAAGTTCAAAAACCAATTTCTCTTCCTCGAATCTCCTAAGGTTATGATTTACAAACAAAATATGTTTGAATTGATAAGATATTAGTTTTTAAAATAGTTTCCAGTGAAAATTTTGAGTAAATATTTCTGAAAAAGGAAATTACAGTAAAAATCATTTAAAATCAAAAAAAAATCTAATAGCTAGATTCCATGTTTAAATTATATAAATTGATCCGTATTTAAGAATGGTGATTTCTGATGTTAAAATCACAATTTTTAAGATCGGGATTGATGAGATTTTTTTGAAATGATCGATATTGGGTATTCTGTCGATTTTCGATGATCGGCGAAGTAATGATCATCGTAATCATGATTGGAGGAAGCTTGTGCATGGGGAATTACGAGAAAAATATTCGTTGGGTTTTCAGATGGCCGTGGTGGTCGGCTGACGAAGGATTAGGGTTTTAGCAGCTGTTTGGGTCGACTAGGTTTACGAGGCCATATCATCGTAGATGGAGCATCGAACTTGATCGGACCGGGAGGAAACGTCGCGTGGGTCATCGGCGTAGCTCTAGACGTGGTTGTGTAGTTTCTGGTTGTGTGTTATCTCAATGGCTCGTTTTCGATTCCAGGCGAAATCGTTGAAGCTGGGTGATTAGAACGTTAGTGTAGGTCATCGACGATTTGTTGAAGGCGACGTGGTCGATCGGAGGTGGTCAGGTTGCTCGTGCACGTGCACGCACACATGGTTGTGTCTGGGATGATTATTGTGATCGAGGAAGAAATGTTTTCTTGGGTTCAGGCTCGAAATCGAAGCGTGTTGTCTCGAAGTAATGAAGCGAACGTGTGTTGCTCGGGTATTAGCATGGGTAATTTGATATTTGGCTAGGGTTGTTTCTAAATTAACCAGGTTTTCAGATTTAAAATCAAAGGAAATGTTAAAAGTTTCAAAACAATTGTTAAAACAAGTTTTCAATATAAAATATAAAGTCGAATGTTTTTGAAATTTAATTTGTTTTGATTTGAATAATTTTGTTCATTGGGATAATTATTTAATTTAAATCCCTAAGTGTTTTCAAGAATTTAATGTTGTAATTAAGAAGTGATAAGATAAATGGTTTATCTTTTAATTAATTAAGTCTTTGGTAATTAAAGAGTGATTAATTTATGAAAGTAATTAAAGAACAATTACTTAATGTAATTAGTTAAAGAATAATTAATTAATTAAAGGTTAATTAATTAATTTATGATTAAAGGATAATTGAGGAATTAAAGGGTTAATTACTTATTAATTAAAGGATTAATTAAGAAAAATAATTAAAGGATGGTTAATTACTTAATGTCATTAGTTAAGATGATTGATTTAAAGGAATTACTTAATGAAAGTAAATAAAGGATAGTTAATTACTTAATGGAAGTAATTAAAGGGTTAATTTGTTAATAAAATTAATTAAGGGTAATTAATTACATAAAGGTAAATTACTTAATGATTAAGGATAATTAATTAATGATTAAAGGTTAATTAATCAAGTGATTAAAGGTTAATTACTTAATGTAAGTAATTAAAGGGGGTTAATTTGTTAATTAATTAAGGGTTATATTTATTAATGAAGATTAATTAAAGGTCAACTAATGGTTAATTGCTTATTGTAAGTAATTAAAAGATAATTTGTAATTAAAGGTTAATTAATTAATAAATCAAGGTTAATTAATTTTATGTGATTAATTAAGGGATAATTAATTAATGTAATTAACTCCAGGTTAATTAATTTATGTGATTAATTAAGGGACAATTAATTAATTAAGGATGATTAATTAAGGTGGATAATTAAGGTTGATTAATTAATATTCATTAATTAATTAAGATAATAATAAATGGGTTGCAACTAATTAATGTTAAGTAGGGTTAGATAATTTTTTCACAAACAATTAATTTATTTGGTTTAATTAATTATGTGATTAGTTTACCTTGCTTATGGACAATTGAATTATATTGAATGCCTTGAATTGTTTGATATCTCTGATATGTGATGTTTTGTGATATGATTATTTTGGATTGATCTGTGATAAATGTAAGTTATTTATCAGTAGTGAATTTACATGTTTATCTATGAATGAAAGATAAGCGTTATAGGATTATACCACTTGTTGATATTATAGTGCTTGGATTTATGATGGTTGTGATATTTTATTGTGGTATGCAAAACCCCTACACACAACACACACAACACACACAAAAATATGGATTTCACTGGAAACTGGTTAAGTCATGGGTATTTTGAATTTAATATTATTTTATTTAAAGTTGAATTTTGAATCCAAAATGGTTTGGAAGTGATTTGGGTTAAGTATGAAAAACTTTTGAAAAGGGAATTTTGGAATTAAAATTCTTTTGAATATATTATGGTTTGTTAAAGTTTTGAAATTAAGATAATACTATGGTTTAAAAAGGGTTATACAAGTTATGTAATATATATGGATTTTAAACCATATTATAACATTTTAAAAGAATTATTTTGGGAATTTAAATTTAACTCAAATAGAGCTCGCCAAGGATACGGCAGTTCGCTGATTTTCCAATTCATACTTTGAAAGGCTATAACTTGAGCATATTTAATCGGATTTTCCCGAAATGAAAAAGCTTTGTTTTCAAATGATAATAGCTTTCATACAAAAAAAGAATTTCCAGTTTTGTTAAAATGATTTTGAGTTATAGGTGAATCAAATGGAAATAGTTTTGAAAGCTATGAATGAATTTTTGTTAAAGATTTGGTAAACCTTGTTTCAAATTGAAAAGGATATTAAAGGGTGAATCTTTTTTTTAAAAGGATTAAAAATGGAAATTTGTTTAAACCATTCAAAAGAAAGGTTTTGGGAAATAAAGGCTTAAAAGTGTGAATTAACTAAGATCCGACTGTATCCATATATTTTTAAAATAAGCGCTCATTATTTGGTTAAGCCAAGGGAGGACATTAAGTCATAAAACACATTCCAAATAATGATACGACGCAATGGATTGCATTTGAAGATCGTGGTGAAGACCGGGTATTTTCTAAAACGAAAGGATAACCTGTTGATTGTCTCCGCACTGAGTTGCTCTGGTATAGAGATTAGCCTAAGTGATGGAAAGTCCGGACGTGATTAGGGAATATCCGGATTTGCAAGGGCTTCATCCCATAATTGGACGAAGTGCCTTCGGTTCCATTCAGACCCAGGATGGACTTGTATGGATGTATGTATGACGTTACACTTTGAGATGTAAAGCTGGTTTCTATGAAATACATTTCTGTTTGGTCGTGGAGAATTTATTCTCTTAGCTTAACACCCTTCTCTGAGACGTACGAGCTCAGAGGTTATGTAGTTGATGGTTACTAGTGATATATTCCCAATTTGGTAAATGTGGCATGTTAAGTGATGATCATTGGATGATCAAAGCATTGCTTTTGTGAAATGCATAGCTTTGTGGGACGAGACTTCATTGAACCTCACACCTCGAAAATGGTCGAAACAGGAAGGATGTAGCAAGGTTACGAGGGTCGTGCCCCCTAGGGTATGTGCATTTCCTTCTGGATAAAGAGTGGTATCATGGTATGGAGCCTAGATATTTAACTTATGTGGTTGTTGGAAACGATTGTGAAATCCTGGGAGAAAGGTCGGTTACGACCAAGAGATGGCATACTTGTGACAGTTAGTTACCTAGTTACAGATGTAACCTAGCCTTGTGTTGGCAGAAATCCGGTTAGGTTCTCGGGGAGTCCCTCCATAGGCATACCCATTCGGTAAGGAAGTTCCTTAGCCTTGGCCATTTGTTGGAAATCTAAACAACACAATAAGAGCCATGTACGGTTTTAATTGTTGAACCTGACATCTAACATGGTAGTTATAGTAGGCATACTATATTGGTACGTATGCTGGCTAAGATTAATATTATACTTTCAAAATGTTTTCCACACTATGCACTAGTAATAATATTAGAAGGATTTTCACGTATCAAGCATGTTTGACTGCTATAAGGAGAAATATCCCCCAAATATGCGATTGCATTGTGTGTGCCAAGAGGCCTTATGGTAGTTTCATTTTCCAAAAAGCATAGCGAATTTCTTTTTATTTATTTTTATTGTTTATGTTCAAATAACTGTTTTTTTTTGCTCACACCAGTCCCATGACTGACTTGGAGTTTATTGTTCCTTTTCTAAACTCTAGGTGCCCATAATTTTCCATAAGGGCAGCCTAGAGTTAAGTTATCAGATAGTCAGCTAGTAGGTGTAGCCTTTGGCAGTCTTCGATGTTTGTGGATGTGGGGATCGCATTCTCTATATTGCAGCATGATTGAGGTTTTGAGCTTTTGGTTTGAAGCTTTGGCAATGGAGATGCAGTCTATTGGATTCTATCTTTTTCTCTCTCTCTTTTGAAGATCATGAAGATATTATCCTTTCGTTCCTGTTTCTTTGTTTCTTTTCCACTATTGTATATATCTTTGATAGTGTTGATCACTTCATATTGTATCATTGTTGTAATCAATTATTGTGTATCAATAAAATTCTTCTGATTCCGCTGCGTTGTTATTACCTAATGTGTTATAAGCTACGACGAATCAGACTCGACATTTGAATCTCTGACATTCGAATACGGGTGATGTATTGGATGTCGATTTTCGACCATCGGGCTAGGGCCATCACACGGGTAACACGAGCTATCCATCCATAGCTCTTTTCTGGTACATTTCCAATTTAATCAAATAACTATATTCTACTTATACATTAGGACTTAGCCTACGATGTTCGAACCTCTGTTGTTGGATTTTAATGACAACAACTATACAATTGTATCGTACAATCTCTAAACTAACATACATGTACGTGATGATGAAGACTTGAGCATAATGGAAGTCATAAAGTGTTTAATGGCTAATTTACTATCGTATTTGAAAATAGCTGAATTTTTTTAATAAAAATAACGCAATCGCACGGTGTACAATTTTAGTACTGGCGAATACAGGTCGATCTGTAGGGAATTGTATTGGTTTTAAAATTTCTACTCAATCAAAATAAACCAAAAATTTGGGATGTATTAACTACAAATTTCTAAAAACTAACAAAAGCTAAAAGTGGATAAAAATATGAGAGTAGAAGGCAATTTAGTAGCAAATTCATTCTCATGATTACATAAACCAACATAATAACATAATGATCTCTCTTTTTTGGTCATTAATGAATTTAATTGATGTGTTTACCATAAGTATGACCTATTTTTTCTATTAGTTAGCCCAACATAAACCATCAAACTTTTACATGCCCACAAAACCACTTGTTAACTCTCATGAAAACGATAATGAAGATAAAAATAAAATCTATATTAAGCATATTTACTATTTACTAGTAATATTGAACATCAAATTTTGATTCTAAGATCACTTCATTACCAACATCATATGTAGATGAAGAGGTAATTTGTGCTTATGTTTTTTAAGCATAGCTTATTTGGTGTCAGCAACACAGACTATCAAATTCAAAGTTAAAACAACAAAATTTTACCCATTCAAACGTTTCCATTAAGCACAAAAGGTGATCAAACAAAATCGCTATATTGAATTTACATGATTAAGAGAGCTTCATTACAACTAAATTGAAGGGGTTTAGCTTCTGGTATTTGTTATCATGTCAACAAATGTAAATTGCAACATAGAACAAAGACAATAGGAAAAAGAGAGCTAGTTGAAATAAAATAAAAACTAAACTACTTGCGTAAAATAGAGAGATCTACACTACTAACATAAGAAGAAATAAACAAGAAAAGTACTAGAATTAAAATTGCATAAAATAAATTACATGTAGAAAAGGCTAAGAATTCGTTAGTAAAGAGAAAGAGAGTTTTTTGTTTATTTTTGTGGCTACCACTAAACTAACTACACGGTGGTGCTAAGAGCTTCATTACATGAAATATAAGGGGTATTTACACATGCCTAAAACCCTAATGTATATTTTTGAGACTACCCAAATACCCTTAAGGAACTGTGGCCACCTTGCTATCATTAGCATGAATTAGTCATCCATTAAGTATGCATGTAATTTTAATGGCCACTAACATGTGCACTAGCCCTTAATTGCACATCATGATAAGTGGGCAGATGGGGTCCTCAATGGTTTCATGAGTTGATTTATTTTCATCTTTATTTGTCTTACAACTCTTGTACATGCATATTTCCATGAAGCCCTCTTCCATTTTAATCCAAGTTTCTACATATTAATATTAAAATATCCAAGTAAATTTTTTAAAATTAAATCATACACAAAAATGTTCATTTCCTTTCATATGAAGATGAATAAATGATAATTTGATGACAATATAAATTTTTGTTTAAACATGTAAAAATACCATATATGCTTATTTGTTTAATTAAACTAGATTAAATATGGAAGTAAAAATATGTACATTTACGTGCACATCAAATACCCTCACACTTATCTTTTTATTCATCCTCAAATAAACTAAAACTAGGATAAATCTGTTTTCGTAGGGAGCACGATTGCACTGAGCGTATGCAATAAGCCGTTAAACCTCTAGGTGTCCCTAGTAGGACGAGTGTTGTCTGTGAGGGGTTTCAGCGGATACTACCCACAAAATTCGAATGCAACATGAAAAATTCCTAAATATAATATTTACTTCCAAAGAGATGAATGCGAGTTTTTGAAAATATTTACAAATGAAGAATATGCTTTCAAATTGACAAGAATAAATTAAATATAAGTTCTACTCATTATCAAGAAATTTAAGTCATTTACTCATCAAAACTTCCAACAAAAATTAAGTTATCTTAACAAATAGACTCTAGTTTGCTATTATTTTGGTTGATAACATAGTGAAACTATGAAATGGATACTTAGTTGATTATCAAAGTTTTTCAAAGTGGTATTTCCATTTCTTTTAAATAACAAGTTAAACCAAATAAGTAAAAAATGGTGCTTGGATCTCATTTTCTCAATCTCTCTTATTTGAAAATTTTATTGATATTAACAATATTTGCATATGCCTAACTTGAAAATTTGAGGCCAAATATACCACCCATGCACTGCCTTTCGGGCTTACGTGAAGGGAATATAGAGGGTGGCGAGTGAACACACAATTGTGTACACCTATCGACTGTATGTATTATTAATTAAAAAAAATTTATAAACATACGCATAACTTGGATAAACTGAGGCAAGATATACAAATCATGCACTGCCTTGCGAGCTTACATGAGAAGGGTACAAAGCATGGCAAGTGTATTACGTGTGAACACATGACTCCGGGTGTTTGCAAAATATACACATACATACAATTTTTTTATTTTTTTATTGTTATTTTATTTTTTTAAGGGGGTGTTTTGCAAAATCATCTTAGTACCATTTAATTTGGAAGATCAAATATGTTATAGCCTTTACTTTAAATTAACCACTCTTTAAACAAAGATTTCATATAGGATATACTTCATAAGTATCACCCATGAACCTTCATATATACTAGTTAAACCATCGTTACTTGTAATCAAACTTTATTTTTATTTTTGTCAAGACAAATAAATTTTCAAAAATTTCAATTTAATAACCAAAATTCTATACTTATCCTATAGTGTTTCTTTAAAAATGAATTAAAATGTTAAAAAAGAAAATTTGTTAATGAAAAATAAACCATGAAAAATAAGAAATGGAGAAGAGGCTCTTTCCCCACACTTGATTTTGACTGTGTCCCCACAGTCAACCCAAATGAAAGGAGAAAAATAAAATAAAAATAAAAATGTGGCCTATATTTAAATGAAAATGAAATAACTACGTCATCAGAAAATATGATGTTAAAAAGTAAGTGAAACGGTCTTTCAAAGACTAGTTCATTTGTCTTGTCAAGTATGAGAGACATAACTTAAGCACAGAAAACCAAATCACAAATGATTTTAAAGTTGAATATAGTTTTGGAAAAAAATTCGTTTTACTAAAATTCATGTGAGTTTTTTATTTTCGATGATTTTTGGGTTTTATAGAACAATAGGTAGAAGTTCAAGTTTATTTCTCCAAATTGAAATTCAAACCTATCATTGAAAACTTCTTCAGAATTATTGATTTCAAAATCAAAATGGTGATTTAAATTTACCCCTTTAGAATTCAATTACTCCTCTTTGTAAATTCCAAATAATTTATGTTCATTAAATTCGTCTTCCTTTGTTGAGTTATTCACAACTTCATTGCACTTTCAAATTCAAAATCTAAAGTTGTTGCATTCAAATTTTCAAAACCGAAAAAAGGAAAATTGAATTTTAAATTTGGTTCCACACTTTCAAAAGAATTGAAGTCCAATTCAATTACCACAATTTCAACAACTTCATTAAGATTGTCATTTTCAATTTCAAAAGTTGTTATTTGAAATCATCAATTTTGGTAAAAGGTGGATTGTAATTTGACCCGTCGCACATTAAGATTTGATTATGATATGTTGTTTCATATATGTTTCAAACAACAAATCCATGTGATCTTTGTGAATTTCGTCCATTTTCTCAACAAAATTAAATTTATAATTATTAAATTGAAAAACTTTCAATTTGAAATTGTTGAGAACAAAAAATTTCACAACATTAAAACAACTCCCATTGCCAAAATCGTTTAAATAATTGTTTCCATTTTGATTTCAAATCTCATTTTGGAAGTGAGTTCAAACTTTGATTATTTTGAAATCCTTGACTTGAGTTATTGCATAGATTACTCAAATTATTTATCATTTGATTTTGTTGTTCAAGTAAAGACCAAATCGTTTCAATACTATTTTAAAAGTTGAGGGTTGGTCATCCTTTTGAAAAATTTGTTGTGCAAAATTCGAATTATTTGTACAATGGTTGCCACTAAAATATCCATAAGAGTTTGGTGTGAAATTATATGGATTATATTGTCATTCACAACTATTGTAAAATTCCTATGAGTAGGGAAATTCAGGTATTTTCAAAATGTTTTTTTTTTATAAAGGAAAAAATTTTACCAAAAGGAACTCATTTTTCAAAGGGAAAATTTGATTTTTGTTTTTTCTTTTTGGATTTTGAAATTTTTTTTATATGTTTTTTTTTGTTTTTGAAAATTTTATATATAAATATTGGATTTTTGTTTTTCTAAAAAAAACTAACTCAATTTTTTTGGATTGTTAATTTTGAAAATTTTCGAAGCAAAGGATTTAAAAACTAAGTTAAGGAGAATTTACAACGATAATTTTTTTAGTCTTGAATTTTGAATTTTTTTTTCTAAAATATGCATGAACTAATGCTACTAAACGAATGTAATGAACTATTTACAAATTTTCTGTCGTAAGTAGCTCCTATCCTAAAATTGTATAATCACACTGTGTCTTTAAGTTAAAAAGATAGTTCTTAGCCAGGTAATGGACAGGAGTTATCGGTGCACCATGAATCACCGTAGTAACGCAGCCTAAGGTTTAAGTACCTTCAGAGAAATAATCGGTATAACATTTACGAATCACCGTAATATTTATAACTAATTATTGCTCTGTCGTAGCCTAGACACCAAGAATATAAATCTTTCAAAGAAGACAACTTGTCAAGATACAATTAAGCCCTAGGTGTACTCGCGACACCCTTAAATTCGATGTCTAACCGTTATTATTAGCAAAATTCTAAGATGAAATGCGATTTATGGGCAAGAAAGGGGTGACGAAATCTTCCACCTTATGTGGATTTGGGGTATTTCCCTTGGAACAGAAAATAGGATGGTACGAATGAAAAACAGAAATCAAACGTGACTTAATAATGCAACTACGAATGAATTTTATTTTTTTTGAACTAAAAAAAAATGCAAAAAGTCAACAATGCACTTAAAATAAAACTGGAGATGAGAGCATGATACCAGAGCGTGCGAAGTTATTAAAAAATTTATTTTTAAGCGGTGATATTTTTCTATAAGCAAGTAAGCAAAGCAATTATTTCTAGCAAGCAAGTCTTCTTCTTATCTGCTTGGGCAACCTGACAAATGAGTTGAACAATGTATGTATGTGTGTGTATCAAAGAAAAAATTAAAATAAATGAAAAACAAAACAAATTAAACTAAACTAATTAAAAATAACTTAGTGTTTGTTTTTTTAACACCAAATGAAAATGAAATTAAATTCTCTTCTCCTTTTTCTAATTGAAAGTGGAAGAAAGATTTTGTTTGAAACACGACTTAACCAAATAAATAAAACAATGAACAAAACTTAAAAACAATCAAACTCAACCCAAACAATTTTTTTTATAAAGAGAAACTTAATTAACATTTTTTACTTCCATATTTAATCTAATTTAATTAAATAAATAATCATATAGGGTATTTTTTACATGTTTAAATCAAAATTTAAATTGTCATCGAATTATCATTTATTCATCTTCATATGAGGGCAAAATGATCATTTTTGTGTATGATTTAATTAAAAAAAATTACTTGGATATTTTAATGTTATTTTGTAGGAATTTTAATTCAAATGGAAGAGGGCTTCGTGGAAATATGCATGCGCAAGATTTATAAGGCAAATGAAGATAAAAATAAATCAATTCATGAAATCATGGAGGACCCTACCTACCACTTACCATGATGTACAATTGGAGCTAATGCACTAATGGCCATTAAAGTTACATGCACTTAATGGAAGATTAATTCAAGCTAATAATAACTTGGTGCCCACATTTTATCAAGAGTATTGTGGGTAGTCCCCAAAAATATATATTAGGGTTTTAAGCATGTATAAATACCCCTTATATTTCATGTACAGAAGCTTTTAGCTCTTAGCCTCCTCTTTAGTTAGTTTAGTTGTAGGTATAAATTGTAAATATAAACTCTCTTTCCCTCTTTCATGGCTTCTTAGCCATTTTCTTCTTATGTAATGTTCTTAATGCTATTTAATTCATGCTATTTTAATTCTTGTTCTTTTCTTTTATGTTAGTAGCTTTGATTTAATTTATGCAAGTAGTTCAATTCTCATTTTATTTCAATTAGCTCTCTTCTTACTTAGCTTGCATTTTCCTCTTGTTTTTGTTTCATGTTGCAATTTACATTTGTTGAAATGACAAAAATATGAGAAGCTAAACCCCTTCAATTAAGGGGGAATGAAGCTCTCTTAAACATATAGATTCAACATTTTGCTAATTTATTATCTCTTTTCTGCTTAATGGAAATGTTTGAATGAGTAAAATCTTTGTTGTTTTAGCTTCTGAATTTGATAGCCTATGTTGTTGACACCAAATATGCTATGCTTAAACAAACATAAACACAAATTACCTCTTCATCTACATATGATGTTGGTAATGAGTTAGATTTTAAAATCAAAATTTAATGGTCTATATTAATAATCAATAGTAAATAGATCATTCTTAGAATAGATTCAATTTTTAATTTCATTATCATTTTTATGAGAGTTAACAAGTGGTTTGGTGGGTGTGTTAAAGTTTGATGGTTTATGTTGGGCTAATTAATAGCACAAATAGGTCATACTTATGATAAACACATCAAGTAAATTCACTAATGACCAAAAAATAGAGTTCATAATTTCATTCATGTTGATTTATGTGATCAATAAAAGGGGTCTACCTCTAAATTACCTTCTACTTTCATATTTTTATTCACTTTCTTTTGCTAGTTTTTACATTTTTAGCCTAAAACAACTTAAATCTTGGTTTAATTTGATTAAGTGGAATTTTAAATCAATACAATTCTCTATGGATCGACCCGTACTCGCCACGACTAAAATTGTACACTGTGCGTTTGTGGTTATTTTATTACAATTTTTCGGCTATTTTCTAGCTTGATAGAAAGTTAGTCGATTCAATAATTTTTTGACGCCGTTGCCGGATAATTAATTTGATTTTAGTTTCTACTCTTTGAATTATTTGTTGTTTAATCTTATTGTGTATTAATTTTGTGTGTGCATTGCATTTAAAAAAACGTTTTGTGTTATGTGTTTGCTGTGTGATTTTTGTTATCATTTTGTTTGTGTGCATCACTTGTTTTTTAGTTCCATTTGCATTTGCATTTGCATTTCTACTCTAAAAATACACAAGTTCATTTTAAAAATAATATTGAATTCACATCTTTCTTTTACAACTTTGCATTTACATCTCTCTCTCTCTCTATCTTTTTTTACAAATTTCATATTCTCATTCTGCCTCCTTATATATTTTTTTACAAATTTTCATATTTTCATATTATGCATTTACACAAAAATCCTCCTCTGTCCTCCACATACCCTGATCACCACAACCACTGGCTAACCGCCCTGCACAGTGATACAATAGCAGTCCCCAACTTCATACCCTCTGTCACATTGCCGCCAAACCATCAAAACACCACTGCACTTCATCCCTTACTGCCCAAAACCTGTTAACTACGTCCATACAAAATCCACCTGACTTCCTCCACCCCATACACTTGCCATTGGCAAAACACACACACCTAGAACCACCATTTCCACCATACAAGCTCGAACAACCACCTGGATACAAACTTCATAGCTGCAGCTCATCACCATATCAATTGCACACCCACCTTCACTATCGACAGTCACAACCTTTACGCGACCACTCCTACATCGCCAACAATCCGTGAGCATCCCAAATCCACAATCGAACTCGCCTGCCACCATTCCAGTCAAACACTCCAAACCCAATCGCCTCGAACCTGAACACACGTAACCCAAAAACGAATCGACTCTTTCACAACACAAACCTATAACTCCACAATTCATGATTACGATTTCTAATTGTTTTTTATTATGACTTCTGGGATTTGAGGATTCTCAGTTTAATAAAATGAAAAAATTTTGGGGTTTGCCAAAGTTAAACAAAGTGAAATGATTTGTTCAGTTGAAATTGTTCATTTAAACGAAGTGTTATGTTGATTTCTAGGATTTGCGCCGGGTATGTTATTTAGATTTTGATATTGATTAGAGTTTTTTTTTAATTTCAACAAAAAAGGGAGATTTCCTTTGTATTGTTTTCGTCACTTGCCCAATTTTTTTTTAGTTTGAAATCTTCTTTTAAGTGTGTGTTCTCTTGAAAAAAAGGTTTTTGTTTGATTTAATTAATTGGATTGAGTTAAAAAAATTTGTTTTGGGTTTTATTTTGTTTTAATTTGTTGTTCATTTTCAACTCTCTTTTTTAGGTTGCAAAAGTAGAAGAATTAGTGTGCTAAAAAATTGCTTTGCTTGCTTGCTTATAAAAAAAATCGCTGCTTAAAATAGAATTTTTTTTTTGCTAATAATTCTACACGCTCTGGTATCATGCTCTTATTACTTGATTTATTTGCTTTGCATTGTTGGTTGCTTGCGTTTTATAAAAAAATTCAAAAACATTAACAAATTTCATTCGTATTTATCGTTAAAATTACTTTTAATTTCTGCTTTGCATTCATCTTATTTTATTTTATTTTCTAAGGGCAATACCCCAATCCATATAAAGTGGGAGATTTTGTCACCCCTTTCTTGGACCACTAATTGCATTTCATCTTATAATTTGCTAATAATAACGGTTAGACATTTGGCTTAAAGGTGTCACGTGCTTACGTAGTGCTTAATTATATATTCACAAGTTGTCCTTTTTCGAAAATTTAATTTCTTGGTGTCTAGACTTCGGTAGATTAATAACCATTTATAAATATTATGGTGATCTATAAATATTATAGTGGTTGTTTTCCTAAAGGTACTTAAAGCTTTGGTTGCATTGCTACGGTGGTTCGTGATGCACCGATAACTCCTGTCCATTACCTAGGTAAGAACTATCTTATTCGATTAAGACAAAGTGTGATTATACAACTTTAGGTTAGGAGCCACTAACAAAATTTTGTAATTAAGTCGCACTCATTTAGTTGCATTAGTTCATGCATATTTCAAAAAAAAAAAAAAAATTCAAAATCCAAAAGAATAAAAAAATTGTACATTCTCCTTAACTCGGTTTTTAAATCATTTCATACTAAAATTTTCAATCAAAGTCAAAAATTCAAAAAATAATAGTTTTAAGTTAGGTTTTTTAGAGAAAACATAAAAATCCAAAAAATATAAAATCTTTTCAAGAACAACAACAACAACAATAATAATCTTTTCAAAAAAAACATTAAAAAGTTTGAAAGGCCAAAAAACAAAACAAAAATCAAATTTCCCTTTCGAAAAAATAAATTCCGTTTCGTGAATATTTTTTCTTTATAAAAAATATTTTTGAAAATGTCTAAATTTCTTCGTTCGCATGAATTTTACAATAGTTGTGAAAATCAATATAATCCATATAATTTCACACCAAATTCTTCTGGATATTTTAATGACAACATTTGTACAAACAATTCGAATTTTAAACAAAATTTACAAAATTATGACCAACCTTCAAGTCTTGAAAAGAGTATTGAAACTATTTCATTTTTACTTATAATTCTCTATACAAAATGATCAAATGATAAATGATTTGTGTAATTCATATTTGTGCAATAATTCAAGTCAAGGAATAATCAAAATTTGAATTCACTTAAAAATTCAAATGATTTCGACTATAACTCATGCCAATACAACTTCAAACTCCATAATGAATTTCAAAATCAAAATGGCAATATGAAGAACTTTTTAAATGATTTTAGCAGTGAGAATAATTTCAATTATAGTTAAATGGACAATTTTTTCTCTCAACAATTTCAAATTGAAAATTCTCAAATTAATAATTATAAATTGGATTTTGTTTAGCAAATGGAAGAAATTAACAAAGATCACACAGATTTGTTGTTTGAAACATATATATAAACAACGTGAGAAACAAAATCAAATCCCAAATGTGACGAGTCAAATAACAATCCATCTTTTACCACAATTGACAATTATCAAATAACAGCATTTGAAATTGAAAATGACATTCTTATTGAAGTTGTTAAAAATACGGTAATTGATTTGGATTTCAATTCTTTTGAGGGTATGGAAATAAAATTAAAATTCGATCTTCCTTTCTTTGATTTTGAAAAATTGAATACAACAAGTTTGGATTTTGAAAATGATATATGCAATGAAGTTGTGAATAATTCAACAAAGGAAGACAAATTTTATGAACATAAATTTTTTGGACTTTTCGAAGATGAGTTGTTAAATTCTAAAGGGGTAGGTTTAAATCACTAGTTCGATTTAAAAATCAATAATTTTGAAGGGTTTTTTCGATGGTGAGTTTGAATTTAAATGTGTTAAAGATAAACTTAAACTAGTTATTATATCTACCCCAAAAATCATCGATAATAAAACATCTCCTATTAATTTTAATAAACGATATAAGTTTTCCAAATCAACATTCAACTTTGTAATCTTTTATGGTTTGTTTTTCCGTGCTTAAGCTGTGTTTCTCATACTTGATGAGATAAATGAATTGGTCTTTGAAGACCGTTTCACTTACTCTTTGACTATATATTTTCTGATGTAGTGTAAATAATAATCATTTCATTCTTATATAAATATCGGTCATATTTTTATTTTTATTTTGTTTTTTTCCTTTGAGTTGGGTTGATTGTGGGGACACAATCAAAATCTAGTGCGGGGAAGGGGGGAATCTCATCTTCATTTCTAAATTTTCATGGTTATTTTGTTCGTAATTTCTTTCCAAAACTTAAAAAAATTAAAAAAAAAAGAAAAATAAATCCCATAAACAAAAATTTCTATTTAGCCTTTTGATTTATTTTTAAAGGAACATTATAGGATAAATATATGTTTTGCATTATAAAATTGAAATTTTTGAAAATTTATTTGTCTCAACAAAAATAAAAATGAAGTTTGATTAAAAGTAATTATGGTTTAACTGGTATATAGGGTGATTCATGGGTGATAATTTTGAAGTATATCCTAATTAAAATCTTTGTTTAAAGAGTGGTTAATTTAAAGTAAATGGTAAAACATTTTTTATCTTCTAAGTTAAATGGTGCTAAGACAATTTTGCACAACTCTCTCGTAAAAAAATAGATAATATGTATATATATAACATAAAAAAAATGGTTTTTATAAAAAAAGAAACACCTAGAGTCATGTGTTCACACGCAAGTGTGTACACTCGCCATGTTCTATACTCTTCTCCGTAAGTCCAAAATGCAGTGCATGATAGGTGTATCCAACCTCAGTTTATCTGAGTTAAGTGTATGTATATAAAAATTCTTTCATTAATAATGCCTATAGTCGATAGATGTAAATACTTGTGCGTACACTCGCCATGTCCTGTGTTTTTCTCAGTAAGCCCGAAAGGAAGTGCATGGGTCATATATCTGGCCTCAGTTTTCTGAGTTAGGCATATGTAAATATTGTTAATATCAATAAAATTATCAAATAAGAGAGAGTTAGCAATTGAAATCCAAGCACTGTTTTTACTTATTTGATTTAACTTGTTATTTAAAAGAAATGAAAATACCACTTTGAAAAACTTTGATAATCAATTAAGGATTCATTTCATAGTTACATTATGTTATCAACCGAAACAACTAGCCAAAATAGAGTGTATTTGTTATGATAACTTAATTTTTGTTCGAAATTTTGATGAATAAATGACTTAAACTTCTCAATAATGACCAAAACTTATATTTAACTTGTTCATGTCGATTTGAAAGTAAATTCTTCATTTGTAAATATTTTCAAAAACTTGCATTCATCTCTTTGTAAATAAATCTTGCATTAAGTAATTTTTCATATTGCATTTGGATTTTGTGGATAGTATCCGTTGAAAAGGCTTACGATATAACACTCATCCTACCAGGGATGCCTAGAGATTTAACTACTTGCTTCATACGCTTAATGCAATCTTGCTCTTTACAAAAACGGATTTATCTTAGTTTTAGTTTATTCGAGGACGAATGAAAACATAAGTGTGGTGGTATTTAATGTGCGCGTAAATGTACATCTTTTTACTTCTATATTTAATCTAATTTAATTAAATAAATAAACATATAGGGTATTTTTACATGTTTAAACCAAAATTTAAATTGTCATCAAATTATCATTTATTCATCTTCATATAAAGTAAAATAGTCATTTTTGTGTATGATTTAATTTTAGAAAATTTAGTTGGAATTTTAATGTTATTTTTGAGGAATTTGGATTTAAATAGAAGAGGGCTTCATGGAAATATGCATGCCCAAGTGTTATAAGACGAATGAAGCTGAAAATAAATTAATTCATGGAATCATGGAGGACCCCACCTACCCACTTACCATGATGTATAATTAGAACCCGATGCACATGTTAGTGGCCATTAAAGTTACATACACACTTAATGGAAGATTAATTCATGCTAATGATAACTTAGGTTCCACACATCCTCAATGGTATTTTGGGTAGTCCCCAAAAATATGCATTAGGGTTTTAGGCATGTATAAATATCTCTTATGTTTCATGTAACAAAGCTCTTAGCTTTTGGCCTCCTTATTAATTAGTTTAGTTGTAGGCACAATTATAAATATAAACTCTCTTTCTCTCTTTCATGGCTTCTTAGCCATTTTCTTCTTATGTAATTTTCTTAATGCAATTTACTTCATTATATTTTAATTCTTGTTCTTTTCTTTTATGTTAGTAGCTTAGATTTAATTTGTGCAAGTACTTTATTTCTCTTTTTATTTTAATTAGCTCTCTTCTTACTTATCTTGCATTTTCCTCTTGTTTTTGTTTCATGTTGCAATCTACATTTGTTGAAATGATAACAAATATGAGAAGCTAAACCCCTTCAATTTAGGGGTAATAAAGCTCTCTTAATCAAGAAGATTCCACGTTTTGGTAATTTTTGATCTCTTTTTGTGCTTAATGGAAATGCTTGAATAGGTAAAATTTTTGTCCTTTTAGCTTTGAATTTTATAGCCTATATTGTTCACACCAAATAGGTTATGCTTAAACAAACATAAACACAAATTACGTCTTCATCTACATATGATGTTGGTAATGAAGTGGATTTTAAAATCAAAATTTGATGGTCTGTATTACTAATCAATAGTACATAGATCATGCTTAGAATAGATTTGATTTTTAACTTCATTATTATTTTCATAAGAGTTAAAAAGTGGTTTGATGAGTGTGTTAAAGTTTGATGGTTTATAATGGGCTAATTAATAGCACAAAGAGGTCGTACTTATGATAAACACATTAACTAAATTCACCAATGACCAAAAAAAGATCAAAAATTCATTTTTGTTGATTTATGTGATCATGAGAAGGGATTTGCCTCTAAATTGCCTTCTACTCTTAAATTTTTATTCACTTTCTTTTTGCTGGTTTTTACATTTTTAGCTTAACACAACTTCAAATATTAGTTTAATTTGATTGAATAGAATTTTAAAGCAATACAATTCCCTACAGATCGACCCATACTCGTCACGTACTAAAATTGTACTTTGTGCGCTTACGAATATTTTTGTTACAATTTTTCTGCTATTTTCTAATTCGATAGAAAGTTAGCCGATTCAAGACATTGAAAAATCGATAAAATAAAATAGAGTATCAACAAAAAGCTTGACTTGAAGACATATCATTATAAGGTTCATATATCTTGAGTTAGCGTCTTGGATAAATCTGTAAAATCTCCTCTTTACATTTAAAAGTTTTTATTCACTCAAACAAGATTTGATATAAGTTTTCAAATTCTCTGTATCTCATACGTTTGGGAACATAAAATAGACGTCTATGGTCATGGCCTTTTAAACTAAAACTTCCCTGATCTGTTTTCTTTAAAAATCAAAGGTCTTGGTTAAGAATTTAGATGTCTAAAGACATGCATTTTTAAACTATTTATTTTTTGGAGAAAAGTTAATAAAATTCCGACGTCTGACTAATTCGTCCAGATGTATGAATTTTTTTAATTGTTATATTTTGAGAAGACACGTCTCTTCTTTCATTGGATGCAACTTCTTTCTTAATGGTTTTCTCTTTTTTGAACTTATAAATACATGGCTATGGCTAGAGTTTGATTATCTAATTCCTTCTTTATATACTTCTTTCATGATGTCTAAACTCTAGTGCTTTCAAAACTCTAAATTTGCTTTCAATATCACCGAAAACTAATCAATAATCTTTATTGATCTTCTTCAAAAGCTAACAAGCTTTCATTCATTCAAATCAAAAAGGAGATTATAGGAAGCTTTTTTCTACTAGTCAAAATCCATTTTAATAGTACACAACATTATTATTAAGGTAAAAATACTATTGTATCACCTATTCCTCTAGGCTAGTAAGGGTATTTCGGTTTGTAGAAAATCGAAAGGGGAGTTTTGTGATTGGACTTAAGATGGGAGGTCCAAACCAATACAAAAAACCTAATATGATTGCTTCTTACTTTACATTACTATTTCATTTGTTTTATAGCTTGATATTCCAGATACACTTATATACATGAGTTAGCCATATTGTAGGTCCGTGTGCACTTTCATTTGGTATCAAAGCAAGATATTTTCATTAACCGTAACAAAGTTTTTTTGAAAATTTTAACAATATGGCAAGCACATCTCTTGAGGGTCAATCAACTGCATGTCCTCCACTTTATATCGGGTCTTGCTATGCATATTGATCTATGTGCATAAGAATATTTATGGAAGCTAGCGGTCTTGAGATTTGGCAAGTTATCCAAACTAAGCATGAAGCACCATCTACTAAAATGAGTATGTTTGAACCAAAAATGGCACAGACAACTAGTAGTTTATACAATAGAGATTAAATAAAGATAAGTAAATGAAAATTAGGAAATAAACAAGACACAATTGTTTATGGTGGTTTGGCAAAGCAAGATCTATGTTCACTTTGAAGTTTTATTGCTTATTTTTGATTTGGAGCCAGAAGTTCTTGGGGGTCGGTACAACTCCAACACTTAGAATTTTAGAGTTACAAGAATACAAGAAATAACAAAACTCAAGCCAAAAGATCCTGAAAAAATGAGCCCTACCTCCATATTTATAGAGGTGGGGGGCCTAAACTATCGTCTGAAACATATTCAAGTTGTTGTGCATGAATTTGACCAATTCCCCTAGAACAATAGGCACCTTCTTAGCAATATCTTGGAGTAAGTATCAATCCCTAGGTGGGAACCGGTACTGATTCCCAAATTCACCGTCTTTGGCACATTCGACTTCTTGCTTGAGATCGTCTTATGGTTAGCTTCTTGATTCCATAGTTGTTTGTACTTGTTTTAGCTTGTTTCTGAGCCTAAATGATGGGGTTAAGGAGAACGGAGTTGTAGTTTCAAGTGTCCATGGAGTTTGATGGAGAAATGCATTGAATCAACAAACCAACTTTGTAATAGGCTTTTGGCACCTAGATAAGTATGTAGGAAGAAGATGGGGTCCACACAAGTTGTATTTGGGAGTCGGTACTGATCCCAAGTGGGAGTCGGTATCAATTCCTAACTTGGGGGATCCGACTTTCTTGTTATCCTTTATGGTTTTGGCTTTGACTTCGTGGCTCTATGTGTGCTTGGTTTCTAGATCTTGGGCTATTTCTCTAGGCTTTCTGCCTTGATAACTCCAATTCTATCCGTCTGGCTTGTCCCGATTTTTTCTTATCAAAAGGTAGGATAATACTTGCCCCCCCCCAAAATACATATATTTCCAACTTAATGTGCTTTGAATCGTGACAAGTATGGACTTCTTTATGGACTCCACTCTGTGCTTTGAATGGTCTCTATCCTTTCGTGAATTAATTCCGTGAATTGTCTTCTACATAATGATCCATCGCAAAGTTCTGCCAACGTCTGGGATTATAAATCTGGATCATGATCTTATGATCTTCTGTTCTAAGTCGGATGATTTTAGATTGATTCCATTGATGAATTCCCCAGGTATAAGTCTAACTTTCCCTCAAATTTAGTGGTCAAGTATTTGGCATAAACACACATGGCTAATTACATGTGCATAGGCGTTCAAAGGCATATGCATATACCATATGTATGCATATGCCTGTATGTTTTTTTTTTAAAAAAAATTGGGACTCATACCGATCCTTAATTTTGTAGTCGGTACTGACTCCTCACTTGGAGAATTCTCTAAATGTTTACCTGAGAATACGGATTGTGGGTATGTAACTCGCTTTTATCCCCTTCATCTCCTAACTTTCTCATATGTTTTCGATTTAGAGCTTTGAACTGCTGCCATTAACAATTCCTTGCTCCCAAATTAATATCTGCCATTGTCAATCCATGCTCATTGCCACATCGCTCATCACCTAAGCCAGATCCTCCTTCATCGACCTGAACCTTAACCTAGGATCTGTGAGAAATGCGAATTAAGGATCTTAAGGCTAGAATAAACACTAAAGGGTGGGTGAATGGTGTTTTAGAGAATTGTTAAATCTTTTTGAGTTTTTGTTAGTTTAAACACAAATGAATGCAATATTCGGACACAGATATGATCACAAAATCAAACATAAATGCAAATATAAAGTAAAAGCAGTAAAGGAAAGAACACACCAGATTTTATACTGATTCGGAGTTACCCTACATCCAGTCCCGTACACAAGTATGGATTTCCTTTCAAAAACAATCTTTGCAATTACACCCTCGATTTCAAGGCAATGAGGTACATCCTCCAGAATCACAATCCTTTGGGTAGAGATACTTGATTTCCCAGGCAACAAGTTCACCCAATTGATTTCCCAAGGCTGCAATCACACCTTATCTTGCTTGATTGATTTCCCAGGCTACAATCACACCTTTTCTCGCTTAGTTGATTACAAAAAGCCTATAACTCTGAATAGCACTGAGGATCTTGTTGAGATGGTGATAGAGAATCAAACCAGAGATAATCTAGTTAGATTCAATATTGATTTCGGTAGAGTAATGGTAAGAATATGTATATAGAAATATGGAAGAAGAAGAAGAGGAGTGAAAAACCAAAAAAACTAAATTAAAATTCGTTGAAACTAACCCCTATTTACAGAAGAACAACAGCCATGTCCATTCGTGAAGAGTTATGACGAATAGACACTTCTTTTGAAATTTGAATTTTGAACTCAACTGACACCATGTCGACATGGGGTACTTGAGTATGTCGACATCCCAAAGGGATTTTTGGTGTTTTGATTTTCTTCGAAAATAACCTTTATTTTATATTAAAACTATTTAAAACTTTATAAATATACTTGACTATAATTCAAAAACATAAGTAAATATAAAGAATAATATATACAAAATTTTATTATAATTTCATATTTAAAATCTAAGTATAAACATTTAAATGTTAAATATATTATATTTAAAAGATAGTTAAAAACAAGGATAATTTGTTTTTGAAATTAAACATTATTTTGAGGCTAAAAGTATTTGAAATTAGGATAGATGTTTTTGACGCTTTTAAAAGGAAGGTTTTGAAATCATTTTGAAAACAAGATATAATTTTGAAAAATCATTTTGAATAAAAAGTTAGCGATGTTCCATTAGATTTTTCGTAGGTTCCATCCTACTTAGGGTTCTATCCCTTTAACAGTCTCGAAGTGGATTCCATTCCACAATAAATTGGATTTTAAGATGCTAGTGCTTTTCTAGGAGTTTTAATAAATTTTCTAATTAAAAAATAAATTACTTGAACTCTTGAACTCTTGATAATCTTGATATTCATGAGTCTTCAATCTCGATATCTTGAATCTCTATATTGTACAGTCTTCATTCTTGGTACCTGCATGGTTAAATCTTGCATATACATATATATCTAAACTTATACTATTATTATTTATATTTTATAATCTATTCGTAGGTTGTTGTCATCAAAACCATCATCTAACGGACTAACAGGATCTTGCTTTGATCCATCCCGCCTCCAAACCTCGAATCGCCTAGCTATAGGTAGGTACATAACAAATTAGACGATGAAGATAAAGGCGAATATGGATGCACAGGAGAAAGGACGTGGATGAGGATGGATGTTGACGGCTGCATTTTTGGAGTAGACGAAGATGGAAGAAATAAAAGCGGAAGTCTATTAGGTGTAGGTGTCAGTATGACTCCCACACTCAGGCAAATTTTTCCTATTCAAATATCAACTCAAACATTGCCTTGCCAGTTCATATCGATTTCCTCTTCCATCTCGAGGCAACTCCAAAGTGTGGTCGATAAAATAAAGCTTGTCAGGACAGTCGGCGATGACGGTCATGTCAAGTGATATCCAAACTTTAAGATTAAACATCTAAAACAAACCGTTAAATAATAATTTGAACTGCATATCACTGCATGACACAACAATAAAATCCATTTTAGCACAGGGGATATAGTTTGTAGTTAAATCTTCTAACAATTGATTATCTATTAATTTCTTTCATAGAAATGGACAAATTCCAAATGTTCGGCTGTTCAGACTACAGTACTTTACCTTAAAAATATATCGAGTCTGACGCAAAGTCAATCTTAACCACAACTTCACAAGTGTAGAAAACTCCTATCCAACAAGAGCAGCAACAAAAAATTCTACATATTGATCAACAAAATCAAGTGAATCCCAAAGTAGAGCAACAGATCCCTAAAAATTCATTGAACCGATAGATGGACCTCAAATAGATCCAGCCCTTAATAAGGATGCTATAATATTGAATAACCCGATTAAGTTAATTCTCTCAAAAATCGATGAAGGATCCCTTCGGAGGATATGTTGTAAGCACGGAATTTTATTTGATGATGTTCTTGCACCATTTTGTGAGCTCATGATTCTCCAAAAGGATATACAACTTGCAACAAATATATGTTGCCTGGCGAGTTGCATCCTGCCATTTAATCAATTCGTCCATCGAGTCCTGAACTTTATGAGACTGGCTCCCATATGACTGATTCCATGCAGCTGTGCTTTTCTTCTTGGCGGTTATCTAGTTTTCTTTAAGCATTTGAATCGTGTTTCTAGCGATAAAGAAATCCGATACATCTATAGTTTCAAGAGTCGCAAAGAAAACTTGTCTCTAATTTATTTGGAGACGATGAGAGGTTGTAGAATAGTTATCTGGCCTTGGAACAACTAAGTTATTTTAAGGCTTAATTTTTATGTAAGCTGTCCACCCAGGCTCGCTCGTTGATGGATATCCAGACGTAAGTTTTATTTTAAATGGCATTCGTGCATTTGTCTTGTAGTCTGCATACAAAATTTATCCTTTACTATTGTATGGATGTTCCGATAAGACCCAGTGGCAGATCACTTTTAGGCACCATTAGTACTCTTATAGCAATCCCAACCGAGGAAAGGTATATAAGAACTATATTGACAGACAAGAATCTTCTCGCCTAAGGTTTATTAGAGGAAGCCATAGCATCGTCATAGTTCTAGTTGTCGACATTGACGACGACGATGATGATAATGATAATAACAATCTGTCTGTAGGAGACGAAGTCGATGTTGTTAAACATAGAGCTAGAACATGAAGGCACCGAGGAAGGCACAATTATTGGAGAGGGCAGTGAGGCAGGCCAAAGTAACATTAAAGTGGGCCACGGATCTTGGACCAAACAACCTAGAGGTAACCCATCGCCTACTCCTAAAAAGAGATCGATTGTGAGAATTTCAATGATGCAAACTTCCACTCGGTCTCCACCAGCCACTAGTGCAGAGAAGATTTCGTATATTCTTTCAACGGGTACGTTCACCAGTTTAGGGTCTATCCCCATGGAATTCGGCTCTTTTGATGTTGGCAACATTAGCAATCGGTGATATCGGTTCTCTAATTCGCTTTGAGAAGGACATAATTTCTGCTTGTGCAAGAGAGATTACTGCCATGAGTAAAGCTTCAGTACATGGTCCGTCAGGGGGACACTAGGACACACACACTATGCACTATACAACATTCGCACTTGATCCATGTCCTTGCCGTTTGATCTAACTCATTGTTTTCTTTATAGATTTGATGGATAAGAGAAAACATTCATTCCAATCCCTGAAAAAGAAATCATATAATGTCTAATGCCCCCAATCGAGCTCATATCATCAAGGGAGTGGTCGAGACTATGATTCAAGTTATCACTCCAGACGCGGCAGAGACGACCGGGATAGGAGTAGTTATGACAGTGACCGTTCTTTTCATGATTCTGCTTTTAAGCCCTAACCTAGATTCACATCACCTCCTTCTAGAGCCCTAGATAGGCAACCTCACCGCCATGATGATATTCCACCAGCTGACTCTTCTCGAGCTCCACTACTTGCCTTTGTACCTTTACAAATTGTGGCATTATCTCACTTCAGTCCGTCTCCTGAGCACAAATATCATAAGAGTGGCTCCGGTACTTTTCATCAGAAGCCATGCAAAGAAAGCACTGTTGCTTCGACCATTATTGTTCTTGCTAAACTTAAATAGAATTCAAGTTGAAGTCCAGCAGAGGACCATCAACTGCATGATCGATGTCCATAATTAGTACAATGAAAGGGCAAAGTTGGCCTAAAAATTTTTAAAAGTTTCAAGAGACACAATGTAGGATACAGAGAACCAGAAACTCATTGAAGCCAATAAGAACAAAATCATAGCTGATCTTGACATGAAGTTTGAAAACTCAAGAAAATACCAAGCCAAAGCAGAGAATAAGGCCGAGGAGGACATTAAATCACTTGAAGCCAAAAGATCAAAGCATCTGAACTAAATCGAGCAAGTGCATCATCGAGAGCTTATCGTGGAAAAGGATGCTACTAGGTGGAAAGCAGCTGAATTGAAAACCAAGCTCAAGAATAAGACCAAGGAAAAAGATAAAGTACAAAATATTGCTCAAGATGCATGTGACGAACTAGTGCCCTTGAAAAGGCCAGGGACATTGACGCTCTTATCAAGAGAGAAGTTAAAGCTGTAGTAAAATAGCTTGAGGAGTGGGTAGAAGAGCAGGTGATGAGGAAATTTAAGCCACTGATCACTTAATATAACACCAATATGCTCAAATTTTGGAATCTGGAGTGTTTTAGAGAGGGTTACCATTTGATGCTTGCCCGTGCCTGGGAATGGGTTGTCGAGGAAGAGAAAAAATTTCTTAATAATGATAATATTGATATGGCGCAGCTGTAAAAAAAGATTTTGAAGGGAAATGAGCCTAGAATCCTTTATGATAGTCGGCATCTTATTTCTCCGAAAGTTGATGCAACCACTCAAAAAGAATTAGGCGAAGGTTCCGGCTATACGCATCATGATTCTATAGCTGGTAAAACTCCCAAGACTCGGGCTTCTCTTAATTCCACCATTGATTCCTCTACCTACGCTGGTTATGACCTTGAGAAGCTATAGCTCCAAAAATCCACTATTCTCTCCCCTATTCTTGAGGGAACTTCTGACATCCTTCCGGCTCTTGTGGAAGTTCAAACTGAAGAAGGTATCCCGTTGAATTCTCCTATTTTCCAAAGTTGACGTGTCACTGATCAATGTCATTAATCTCCCTTATGTATTTCTTTAGCTACTGGTCAGATTACAATTGCTTCGCTTCCTCCTAAGGACCCTAAATCAAGGTCATAAATATTGGCTCAAAGTACGTAACCATCACGACTTCGATAACAATATCTAGTATCCCAGTTGAAGAGATCCTGAGTCTTGACGAGCATTTGGTATACGCTTTGTTGGAAGAAGGAAATGACGAGAATCAGGGGACTTAGGTTGATGAGGATGTTATTATTACTGCGGTCTCCCAGTCCCTATCGGGTCCCTCCATACATCATCTTAAGCAAAAAATTAAGACAAATATTCTTCTTACCAATCAAATCAAGCAGGAGTGAATAGAAGTTTTCGCTCCTTCGTTATCGATTGTTTTGCTCGGGCAAACCATTTTCACTCCAGTTTACATTCCTCCTCTTAGGGGTGCTTGAAGTACGTCGATGGTATTTTCATAAAGCATTCCATTTCCATTTCTCCACCCAGGAGCGAGGAGAATGAGCGTACTAGATCTTCACAAAGCATTCATTCCAAAGGCCAAGGCGGTAGGGGAAGAGGTGGAAAGAGGCAAGGAGATAGCTCAAGTGAAGTCTTCCTTGGTTCTAAGAAGAAGAAGAAATCAAAGAAGAAATAGCTGCTACTTTGTTCGTTTGTAGATAGGCTACTTTTATTTGTTCTCGGCCTTGTTCGGATTTGGCCCCCATTACTGCTTTTTTGCTTGTGTGAACCACTTGTACTTAGCTTTCCTAGTTTAATATTAATAACAAAGACTTTTTGTTTTGTAAAATCTTTGTCCAAATTTGTCTAGGTACATAAGAAATATGCTTTCCATTCAATGTACTTGCGATTTATTTTTTTAATGATCGTTTAAAGATATAATCCTTAATCCATTTTGAGATTTACCAACTCACATCATTCTAGCGAATGTGGGCTAAACCACTTAAAATAGTGGCTTGTGTTTAGTTTTCCAAGATAATAATTCCCAACCACACCAAATTCCGAACGCTAGTTTAAGTTAACTACTTTGAATTGCAGTTCGCACATCTTTTGTAACATCTTTAATTTTAAATAACATTACTTAGGAGATTTAATTAGATAAAATAATCAAATAATGTAAAGATTAAGTGGTTAAGAGATAGAGGTTTATAAAGTATTAGGGTGGTCGTGCCTCAATGAATAAGCAAATGAAAATTAAAGATAATAAGATAAAGCCAAAATAGGAATAGGTTATATTTTTATACCCTAAACTCTTAACCCACTCTCATTTTCAACATTCACGAACTAAAACTTAATACCAAGCTTGGTTGGCCACCATTAGAAGATAAAAAGGAGAAGATAAGCAAGATTTCAAGATTAATCAAATTAGTTCTTGAAAAAATCTCAACCTCTTTAACACAAGCTAAAGTTGAATAATAGAATACATCTTATTTTTGCAGTTTTCGATTTCTAGATAAGACCTATGTTATTTCGCAAATGATTTTGCTATGTTTTAATTTTTTAAATGGACATATATGCTTATGAATGAGTTAGGTTATTTCATATAGATTTTATGATAAGAATTAATTGGGGAAACCTATTAGGTGACATCCAAATAACTTGCTTTTTGTCGTAAGGTCAGAAATATTACTTTAGAAATGGTTTTCAAGTTTTATACTTTTCTAAAATATTGTGAATTTTATTATGAATTTTCTAGTAAAGAAAATAGTATATTTGGTTTAAAATTAATTACAGCTATTATATGTTAGCTTTGGGTCATAAATTTAAATATGTTAGAAAACATATTAAGAGTGATTTATGGGATGTTTTAGAGAATTTTCCTAGGGGTTTTATTAATTATATAAAGTTATTTAAGGTATGGGACTTAAATATTTTAAATGTTTAAAATAGGAGAAGGGGTAGTTTGCTAAATGTTTTAAATTATTAAATATTGAATTTGGTAGCACTTTTAGAAAAGATTTTTGAAAAAGAAATTGGGAACCAATTATATGATGACAGATAAGCAAGTTAGTTAGAAAGATATCACTTTAAAAAGAAAGAAAACAGTTTTGTTAAGGTTTGATGTTTCGCCACTATCGGCAGCTACCTTTCGATTTCATACCCCTACCCCCATCATAGTTGAAACAAATACACATGATATCAATGCCTTGATACGTAGTGGATTAGAGTTAGATGAAAGGTATAAGGTCAAAACGTGCTTTTGAAGAGGTCGAGACCTTGTTATGCATTCAAAAGAAAAGCCACTTGCTTTGGTTCTGAAAGGGCATTAATATGGCTTTCGAAAGAGGTTGCCGCCTTTTGTTTAGGCAAGCTTTCGATAGGGTTGAAACACTTGTTGCTGCATTCTACCTTTCGACCCAGTTGATGCCGCTTTGCCTTCAAACATCGGTTTCGAAAGGGTGCTTTCACTTTTAAACAAGAAGCCGCTTCTCTATGCTTTCAAAGGGTTGGTGTCAAAACCACCTACTTTCTTTTACTTACGAAATTGCTTTCGAAAGTGTTGCTTTCGACCTAGTTATTTTAAGACCCTTCGTTCTATTGAAAGATAAATCCATAAGTTTCGAATGGAATGATTTTAAATGGTTTCGAAACTATGTTCCACAAGCTTTTATTTGAACCCAATGATTTCGAAAGGTTTATTTTGAATAAAGAACTTCAATTTTTTTTGAATGATTTAAACAAAGGTTTCGAAGGAGAGGTTTCCTAATGGTTTCGAAAGATACTTAATGTATTTTAAATGGAAGGTTTCTAATGCTTTCAAAAGGCAATTAAAGAGTTTAGAAAAGAGGATGCCTAAGGTTTATAAAGGTTTCGAAGGGATAATTTTAATGATTTCAAAAGATTGTTATAAAGGTTCAAAAGTTATGTTTGGCCTTTCGGTCTAGTGTTTCAAGGTATAGTAGTTAATATGTTTTGAAAGGGGCACTTTCAAGGGTTTCGAAAGAATTGTTTAAAGTTTTTAACCCAAGGTTTCGAATGGTTTACCTTGGCTTTATGGCCTAAGATAATTTAAGTTAAAAAGGATTTTAACTTACTTTGGAGGGTTAGATAACGCTCAATACATTTCATCAACATTGTTTTGAGTAAAGTATATATATAACATCGCAAAGAGATTTGAGTAAAGCAAAGAGTATATTTTCCTTGTTCAAATATGATTTAACGGCATAAATAAATTTGCAAGAAATGTTTTCAAGGAAAATTTGATGGGATAGCTGACCCTAAGTAAATGACTTAGACAATAGAATACCAGATGGGACTGATATAGGGTCGTACCCTATACTTTAGCTAATTTCCACTAGCTAATAAAAGTCCAAAATTCTAATGTTTAGGGCTTCGTCACAGATAAGACTAAAATAATGTTACACACTGAAAGGAATATGCAGAGAAAGATAGGTTATTAGTGAGCCCGCAAAACCATTAGGATCAGTTAACCCTGAGAGAAGTAAATTAGGGACAGATCATCCAGAAGTGTGTCTAATAGAAGTTTGATTATTGTTATGTTGGTAGGCCTGAGTCAACCAAAGGTTGGCGGTTATCCAAACAAAATTATATTGTTCAAACAGATAGCCCATTTATTACCTGATTTATATGCATATATGATATTGCTATGATTTCTTTAATCAATTTGATTGCAAGATTTTGATTTTCAAAAGATATGTTTTAAAGGGATATTAGTGAGGGGAAACCTGCCGCTAAGCGGCGTGGTCTCGCTTAATATCAAATAATCGAGATATATAGTATTATTCACACCAGGCTTTATGTCGGACTCGAAGTTTATGTTTTCCTCTTAAACTCTCGGGTGCTCCAAATATGATTTGAGTAGATTGAGAGTTAAGGTTTTACAGGTTTAATAGGTTGGATGATTAAAGCTTCCGAAGACACGCATGGGGTAATGCTAGCTATATATAGAAGCTATTTAGTTTATTTCCACTATTATGTATTGAGACTGATATGCCTATTTAGTACTCCGATCATCCAAGGGGGCATCTTCATATATCGCTCTTGGCGTAGTTTGTAGAAATTATATTTGATCAAAACCTAGGAATCGATTATGGGATTGTGTAATTTGAATATGAAATATTGCTTTGATATGTAATCAAAAAAGTTTTCTATGCTGTTTTTATTCCATATTCAAGTGCTTTTGATATTATGGATACCATTAACATTACCGTATTTTGTCATCGAAACTTAATACTATAAATGACTGTAGCCTCTATAGCGCTTAGCTTCAAGCCATAAGATAGGGGATATTACGACTAGGTATTAGAGCAATGGTTTATGTAAAAATTAAAAGAGTTTCAGAATTAAAATGATTTTTGAAAACATAATCCTAAGGAATTAGAGAAAAGTCTGGAGTATAGGATAACGCTATAGTAACGTATTTGTATTTGCTATATGTAAGTATATGCTATATCTCTATCCTCCCATCTCTCTTAGGCTATTCTTCTGCATCTTGCAAAGACTAGAATGCAAATTTTATGGACGTAAGACATGGGTGCTAGAAGAGTTAACCTTGGTGGAGGAAGCCTCGCAACTAATGGAAATGCCAGACCAAACACTAGAAGGAATCTAGGTCAGGCACAAGCTGCTAATGTGGGTGTTGGAATGTCGTAAGTTGATGTAAGAGCTATGTATCAATTCTCCGTTAATATGATGCAAGCAAGAGCAGCTGCAGGATTAGCTGGAGGAAATCAGGAAGCTTTAGTGATCAATAACTATGTTGTGCCAAGTAGAGATTATGCCAGGCTGGGAGGAAAGCCGTTCATTAGGTCGTTTACTAGGACTAAAGATGCAATTGAAGTGGAGAGTTAGTTACTTCACCACGAGAGAATATTTGCTGATTTTGGGTTCAATGATGAGCAGAAGATGAGGCTTGCTCCTAGGCAGTTGTAAGGAGCAGCATTGTACTGGTGGAATACTATTGTGGTCGGAGTCAATGAGGAGACTATGACATGGGTCGAGTTCAGGAGGAGGTTTCAAGAATGATTTATGTCAGAGATCGCTAAGTCTATGCTGCTCTGGAAGTTTGCTGAATTGGAGCAGGGAGATATGACAGTGCTTGAGTATGCAAATAGATTTGAAGAGCCATCAAGATATGGGTATGCTATAGTTGATATTGTTATTAAGAGGAATGAGAAGTTCATTCGTGGGTTGAAGCTGTTGAATATGCTTGTATATGATTTTTGTTTGATGATAATAAACATGTGTATATATATACACACATATATATATTCATTTAACTGTAATTTTTATTCTACAATTTTATTTTTCACATAATTAAATAAATATTTGTTGAATAAATAAATAACGCGGACTTTAAATTCAAATAAATATTTTATTTGAATAAATATTTTATTACAATTTTGAATAGTGCAAATTTGAGCTCACACTACATATACACATTTCGAATTACAATACAATTTCGATTACATCACAAATTTCACTTTACAATGCTCACCTATCACTCATTCACTCATGTTTGTTCTTCTACTTTATTACAGTTTGTATCCAGCATCTGAATTATCTGCAAAATAAACACTGATGCAGTGAAATTGAAAAAGAAATATTTCGCAGTGTACAATTAAAGTGTGTGTTTTTGAAAATATTATTTTCATCAGTTATTTGGGTTGTTTGTCATCATATTCTTTCAAATCATCATACACGAATAATTTGTGACATGCACAGTGTACCAATGTACATGCCACAAGGCCATGCACACCGATATACACTTGTATGTTTGAACTACAAGGACAGGTGAGCATAAGGTCAAACCCAAGCCAAAGATGGATTCAACTCAGAGCGGTGCATATGTAATCTGAACCAAAGACCAGATCAAATGTACACAATCAGGCATGGTGACAAGAAGACTTCAAGTATATATAGTGGTCAAGGAAAACAAAGAACAGACCCAACAAACCATCACAAATCCAGACAACATGAAGTATCTGATGCAATAGAGTTGTTGAAGCAAACAATACACACCAGATAAACATGTCTACATGAACAAAAGGACCAGAGCAAACCAAACAACAATACTGCAACCAAACTCGGCCACAATCACTAGACAACCAACAGTGCACGAGTTCAAGAACAGTTCACAAGCCAGTGCAATCAAAACAGAACCGAACAAGGCCACAACAACAATATATAGTGATGAACCAGACTACAACTACTTATGCAACAGAGCTCGAGTCTCACCAAAACAACATGTATAGATAAATGCAACTGGAATAAGACAATAAAGGTACAAAGTCATCAACAACATATGGAACCAGATGAAGCCATGAATATATAGTGCACTAGTTCAATGAAATAACAACATGAACCAGATATATGCATCCAAAGAACATAAACATGATTGAGACCATACTTCAGCGCATATGAACAAGAGTGCAAAGCATAATGGAACCACATACAACATAGTCTGGATATGCAGACCACTCTAAAATCAAGCTACAATATACATATATACATGTATGTTTACACGTGTATATACACAGTGCATACATACAAAGAGACTCGAGTTCACAATACAACCAAAGTTCATAAATACAATTTTACAAAGAGATGTTGCAGTCCAAACATACACATAAGACTCAAAGTAGTGAACCAGATCTACATACCAACAGAACTGCAATAAAACAATTATGAACTCTTATAAGTGAACAAAAAACAGTGATAGTAATCAAGTGTAGGCAAGCATACATATATACATGCGCAAACACATATGTGTGTCTTTGTATGTGTGTGTGTGCCTATATATATATATATGTATATGTATGTATGTATATGAGTACATGAAGACTCAAATGAAATAGAAGTGACAACAAATGGAGACTATAGTTCATAAATGAACCAGACCGAAATTTGCATCAATATGAAAATTTCAAAGTATCAACACTAATATGAAGTGCAATGAAAATTCGAGATATGTATAGTCGAAGTAACAAAACAAGGGAGCAGTTCAAATAAAGTCACAGAGGGTCACACGATGAACTGGTCAAAACATATAAAAGAAGAAAATCAAGAATTGAATTAGCTCAAATATCAAAATGTCAAAGTCATAGTGCCAGCAAGTAATGGAACCAGAGAAGAACGGAACTAACAATTCAAACAAGTTAAAGAATCAAAGACGAACAAGTCAAATATCATCACCAACATTCAATCAGTAATCGAATGGCCAAGCAAAGTGTTTGAAAAATTCAAATGGAGTTATACGAACGTATATATAGGGCTTTCATCCCTATTTTAACCCAATCATCATCACCGGTAGTGGCATTCGAGTTCAAGACAAAAATCCAGAGTATACTCTTAAATCACAAACAATTTTATAACTCAAATCAAAGTTGAGAAAATTCAAAATTGAACAAGAAAATCACGTACCAAATCAGAGCACTCGAGCTCGAAACATATTGAAGTCGCCGTAAATTATCAAGGCCAGTGAATTAAATCAAGTGAAATCGATTTTGATCGTTCAATTTTCCAATCGACGTTTCAAATTTCACAACGCTCTAATTATTTTTGACAACCCGACTTTTTCCCTATAGAAAAGTCATATCATCATGAAGAAAGAAAGGGATAGAAAAGAGAAAAGAAAGAGAAGAAAGAAGAAACAACATCATAATCTCAACAGCGGAACGAATAAATTATATTAATAACATAAATATTTCATAGTTTACAACACTAATCAGAGTTACACAGAATATACATCACATACTAGACAGTTATAAACACCTGTCTAGTTATACAACTCAATACAACTTAACAAAGAAAAACCAACATAGAGAACACACAACGGAACTACATATCTAACGCCAAAGCCTCCTGCTCCATTGCTCCTCCATAATTCGTCAAATCTAACCTGAATTCCCTTGGCTACTCGTAAAAATTTGAGTACCCAAGAGTTTAAGAAAACAGAAGATAAACTCTGGGTCAGACATGGGTCTGGTGTGGGTAACAGGTTAAAGTTGCTTAACTTTGAAAAACCTTTGAAAAGAAAGGTATCACGTAAGACTTTCCACACATAAACATGGAAAAGTTTTTACCTTACGCTAACCAAAACATTTGATAGAAAATCCAGTGATATTATAATAGGTCTGGGGTTTTCAAGTGAAATACAGAAATAGCTGGAATGCTTACATCTCACGTTCCAACATAGTTGGGCACAACTAATACGTATGACACTTATTGGATTTTGGATTCCATCAATGGCAGGGCTATCGGGGTACCGCCCATCACAGTACATGGCCTAGATCAACTTACCGAGGAGTACGCCCGCTCCCCTGCAACACAAGACCGGAACCATCCCTTACTGGACAGTCCCGAACAAGACAACCCCGCAGTTGGCGTACGTTCCAACCGCCCACACAGCCGAAACAAAAAGGGACCTCTAGACAGGGGAAAATCTCGTCCTACTTGGGCATGACCCCACTTAGCCTTGCTGCACCTCCTATGTTTTAGCCATTCCCGGTTGATGAGGCTTGAGGCTACGACTACCTTTAGAGAACACATCTCTTAGAATGCTCATCGTCCACCTGACTATGTTCTGAAAGCATTCAATCCATACAAGTTCATTCCGGGTTCGAACGAAACCGAAGGCATTATCTCGTTACACTCATTTTGGAATCACCCTCAGAGTTAACGACGATAACCCTTGCACTCTAAATCACCATCTCGAACCTATAAGAACTATCTCCGTCAAACTCATCACGGAATCACCCCCAGAGTTATACTGACGAATATTCCTTACACCTCGAGTCTTCACTCTTCACAAGAGATTCACGACCTATCGTAAATTTGGATCGATGTGGTTTTTTGATATTCAAATATGGAAACCCGATCGCGGTCTCATCGAAATCCAAAGCGTGTCTTTTAAGGCCATGTTGTTTTAAAGGTTTAATACAATTCAATTATCTATATACATGGATAGATAAATCACAGATTCATAATAAATAATCAACATTATCATCACAACAGATAATCCATATCATCATTATTAAAAGGTAATCCAAATCATCATCACAATGCAACCAATGCATCCATGTCACTCAACATTTCTTATCTCATATCTGAGATTCATACCATTCAAGGCAAACAACATCATCCATCCATATAAGCAATGATTAATAATCACACCAAATATAATTAATTTAAAATGAATTAAATTAATTACATCATTTCTAATTAATTTAAAATGAATTAAATTAATTACTTCACCAATATAAATCTTGCTTACATCACTATTAATCAATTAATTAATCATCAATCAATTATTCATATTAACTAATCATCCCAGATTAATTAATCTTTAATTACATTCAAGTAATTAACCACTAATTAATTTCTTAAATTAATTATACTTAACCAAAAACAGTAATTAATCTTTAATTACTTCCTTAATTAATTAGCTATAATTAATTACATTACGTCTTAATTGATTACATTAATTAATTCCTTTATTTATTAATTATTTCTAATTAAATCCATTTTAATTACATCATTAATTATAATAATTAATGATCTTCTAATTACATTTTCTATTTAAATTAATTACACTAAGTAATTAATCTTCAATTAAACCATAATTGTTAATCACCCTTGATTAACTCCATTTAGTAATTAACTACCCTTAATTACTTCACCAAAATAAATTAATTACTCATTAATTAATTATCTCTAATTAATCCCTTGATTAATTCACAAAGTAATTATACTCAAATAACTTTATTATCAAATCACTTAAAATTAATTACATACGGTAATTACCCATAAATTACTTCCCTGAGTAATTTCTCTTCATTTAATTACATAATTATACTCCATAAATCATCAGTTGACTTATTTAAATTAATTAAACTGAATTAATTAACTTAATCAAATCAAATTAAACTCAATTAATTACAATAAGTAATTAATTCCTTAATTACTTCCATAAGTAATTATACTTAACAATTTACACAATTGATTATCTTTAAATTAGTTAATCCAATTAATTTTTTAAAAATTAATCACATTAATTAATTATTAAATAATCCTTAGTTAATGACCTTCATTAACTATTTAACAATTCATTAATTATTTTTCTAAAATGATTAACTTATTTTAATCATTGTTAATTACAAATTAATTACTCATTAATAACCCATATAATTAACCCCTAATTAATTAATTAAGTGTTAATTGTAACTTAATTAATCCTTATTACTCGATTAATTAATTATTAATCATTAATTAAAAATCAAATCTCATTTAATTAATGAATCTTAAATTACAAGTTAATTATTCTAAGAATAATCAATCTTAATCCTTTAAGGTTAAACCCTTAATTACTTTAAGTAATTATTCATTTCATTAATTTATAAAATAAATTAATTATCCATTTAATTACCCTAATAATTAAATGAATACAAATCATTTAATTTAGTTTTAACAAGTTCTAAAATCAATTTAAAACCTTTAAAATTACATGATAAAGAATACTTCTTCTTATAGAAGAAATTTTATAAAGGTTTAAATCAAATTCCCTTTTAAATTCAAAACATTTAAATTTTACATTATCATTCAAATTTGTTTTAAACACTTAAATTTATAAAACCTAAATCTATTTTGAAACATAGTTTCAATTCCAGATTTGAATCAAATTTAAACTTTGTTTAAAAACATTACTTTATATTTCAATTTCCAAATTTAAATTCAAATTCTTTTAAAAACATTTTTAAACAATAAAACCCCTTTAAAGTTACTTTAAACAAATTTGAGTTTTAAATCTTCATCCATTTCCAGCTTGAGATTCAAATTAAAACTTGAATTCATAATTAAAAATTAGATTTAAAACATACTTTAAATTCTTGCTTAATAATTCAAATTCAGTTTAAAATTTTGAAACAGGCAAGTTTCAAATCTGAGTAAAACTAACCCAAGAAAATCTCAGAGCAACTCGAGTATCTCGAGTAACACATTCATCTTGAAAGTCATTCCAATTATACAGCACTATCAGGTTTACATATGAACCTGTAACACTTCTACACTCGAGCCTACTCAACATCTACTCCGAGTCCACCATCCCTCATCTTCGAGTAAAACGACCTTCAGCTTCGAGCAAATCCTGATTCAACCCGAAAAACTCGCGAACCCAATTCTCCCCAAACCCAACTGACACAACACGAACACCGTGCACCTGCACCAACCCCACCGCCACCTCCGGCCTCTCGCGACCTCACGAGCAAGACAACTGTCATCTCCTAATTCGATTCTGATCCTCAAATTGAATGCAGAAACCCTAATTCAAAATTTAGCATTCGAGCTCAAAACCAGATAACAATGTCGATACCTGGAATTTGCTTCAAACACCAAGATCCGATCATCTGGGAAACTTCACCTCCAGCCTCGAACTCCTCCATACCCCATCTATCACCAGCTTGAATCACGAAGAACTCGATCGTTTCTAGAGTTAGCGTCGACCCAATTTTTACTGATGAACAGAAACTAGGGTTAAATACTCTGATCCCAAATTTCTACTGCCTCAATGCATTAATCCTTCAACTACCATTTTTCCCTGCATCTACGATCATTACTCTATCACCAGAGAAAACCATGGCCACCTCGACCCCCTAAGTTGACAGAACCAACCCAAATGTGATTTCTGGTTAAACCAGAAATACACAACCAAATTCAAACCAAAAATTCCAATTTTAGTTTTAAAAATCAAGTCATTGATAATGTAACCTGTTGATAATCTTAAATCAAAGAATTTCGATGATTAAATTCTTACTTTCAAAAGATTGCACTGTTGCATTGGGTGTTTTTCAAAGACAATACAGTTTCATTAATTTTTTTTATATTTTAAATAAAACTAAAACTTTAACTTATGATACATACCATACTTTGTGTAAATCGTAAACTATAACAAGGGTTTGAATATGAAATCATGGAATTTGATCGGGAATAAAACTTGGAATTCTAGAAACAGGCAGGAACATATATTCAACAACAAGCATATATACTCAGCAACCATACATAGGAATTTCTATCATATGCTTTCATATAATCATGACTATATCAGTAAATAATTTCAAGCAACTAAATTTACTTAAATTAGTATAAATGAAAAAATGTTACTCACAGATTTTATATGAGCAGAGCACATGTTTGATAAGCCTGAACCTGAAAACCTCATGTTGCTTTTGTTTTGCCTTTTAAAACCGCAGCTTGCTTTTTAAAAAAACATTCATCTTGTTTTTGCTTTTTAAAGACTTAAATCTTGATTTATTGCTTAAGCTCCCTGATTTTCATCTACATGTATGATTCCAGAAAATGATGCAGGCATGGATTTGAACTTTGTGGTTGCATGTGGATTTTGGGAATTTGCAAATTGATTGTAGGCATTTCAATTGAGGTTTTCAAACAGAGATGCAGAGGTTCTTCAATTGCATGTAGGTTTGGATGAAGTTGCAAATTTGCTTTTCAGGTAAATGAATTTTGAGTGAGTTTTAAGATTTATTTTGAGGGGAAATTTACAAGTTTGTTTCGAACATATTTCTGTGTTGAAGAAGTATGAGTTTAGATTTCAGATTTTTCTTTGATTAGAAGATGAATAGAAAAGAAAATGAGGTGAGGAAAAAAATGTGTTTATATAATAAAAATTTTGATTTCAAAAAAAATAAACAAACAAGAAAACTAAAAAGGACACTTGTTCCTTAGTTTCTAACATTTGTCACAATTTAATCTATGCCTTACACATGTCAACAAAATGTTAAGAGAAACTTACACATGTATTAAGTGTATTTTAATTTTAATTTAAAATTGTTTATGAACTTTTAAATCTAAATTTATTATTTCTTATGTATAAATAATGAATTTATCTCTTTTTAAATTAAAAAGAAATGAAGACAATCAAATTATAAATATAAGCTTATTAAAATATTTTTATGTATTTATTCTATTAAATTTCACAATATCAGATTCAAATTTAAATTAAATTATAAATCCAAATTTGAAAATCAAGTTATATATAAATACATATATAATTCTTATTAAAATTAAAAATACAAATCCTATTTTTAACAAAAATTATTTATGTTTATGAAAAACTAAGCATTATAATTATTATTTAAAAATAACAAATTAAACAATATTAAATAATTTATAAAAGAGATTATAAACAAATTAAGACCATTTGTAATTTGTATTTTAAAATCTTATATATAAATTTCAAGTAATTTTTAAAAATAAAATAAAACAAAGCTTTGATGTTAATCTAATTTAAATTCACATTTAAGCTAATTAAAAATATAAATTTAAACAAATAAGATTTACTCTAAATATAAACCATATAATTATTTATTAAATTGTTTGAAAAGCTAAATGTTAAATTTAAATCAAATTTCCAATTTACCAAATATAAATTAAGATTAGAAAATAGAAAATTGATTCATTTATTAAGTTCCAAATCAAAGTTTATCAATTTACAATATATACAATTATATATATATATATATATATATATATATATTATAAATGGAAAACTGTTTATTTGCTTTTAAAAAGATAAAATCTACCAATTTAAATATTTATTAAAAGATGATTATTAGATCAATTCAAAATTTATTATCAAAATTTATCAAATCAATTCAATTTGAAACACAGATTATTAAATTTATATTGCCAAATTTCCAGGATATCACATTATTGGAGAAGGGACGAAGAAAGGATCGGTTGATATTTTGCACAGAGAAAATAAATAAAGGGGTATGTTTCTTTTCTTTTGGGCGAGCCTTTGTATATTTCATTTTTGGCTCAAAATATTAAATAAGGTTTTGTTTTGTTTATTTTCAGTTGCCATTTTCATTTTTAAACTGTGTAATTTTCTATTCATGTGATAAGGTTTCGAACTAAGACGGTGTAGTTCAAGAATTCACAACTCAGTGGCTGAGTTATGGCAGGATTTTGAGCATAGAGTTGGGTTAGTCACTAGCGGGTGTCGTAAGTTTGCGTGTTTAAGCATCTGGCTACCTAATTTCTAGTAGAAACCTTGGAGCAGCACGTAAGCATGGTTTTGCCGAAGCTGGGTAAATTTGTGTGTGATCTCTTCTGCATTATCTTTCTACTTTTATTATTCTACTATTATCTATGCTATAATTATTATATATATTTCTGTATTAATTTTTATTATTATTAGTATCGCCCTATTCACTCCCCCTCTAGGGTGAAATCGATACTACAAGTGGTATCAAAGCTAGGAATAAAAACCTTTTAAAAAAATTGACTTTTTCAAAGGCCAATTTTTGTTTTTAAAAATTTGATTTCTTTTTAAATGGCTTCTTTTAATAAAGTTTTGTTAAGCGTCGGCCCACAGTTAGACCACCCATATTCAATGGTGAATATGCATATTGGAAAAATAGAATGAATTTTTTTTGAAAATCATTCATGCTTGGAATATTGTTGAGACAGGATATCGGACATCAATTATAGTGGTAGATAATTAAGAAATTGAAAAACCAATGGATCAATGGACAGACCTTGAAAATAAACTACAGGATGCTAATGCTAAAGCTATGAATTCTATTATATGTTTATCGGATCAAATTGAATTTAATCGTGTCTCACATTGTCTAATTGCGTAGGAAATTTGGAACACACTTGAAGTGACTCATGAAGGAATCTCCTGAGTCAAAGAATCTCGCTTTGCCATGCTTAGTAGCTATACGAGAACTTCACATTGGCCAAGGATGAAAATGTCAAAGAAATGTACGGACGACTTTCTAATCTCGTACATAAATCAAAAGCTCTCGGAATACCATATACAGAATTAGAAATAGTTCGAATAATTCTCAGAGTCCTTCCATGAAATTTTGAAGAAAAAATGATTGCCAATCAAGAATCAAAGGATTTAAAACAAGTTAAAACTGAAGAACTCATTGGAAATCTCACCACTTATAAGCTAGAAATGAAATTCAAGGAAGAAAGAGAAGAAGGTGATATGCGAAAGAAATCAATAGCTCTCAAAGGAACACCTGAAAGTGGAGATGACGACGATAATGATGGTGCAACAGAACTGGCGCTGATAATAAAGAAATTCAACATGTGGAATCACAAGTACATAAATCCAGCTCTAAATCAACAATTGAAAAGCAGAATAGTCAAAGTTTTAGACAACCCATAAGAGCAGGAGATCATCTCTCACAATTGCCATAAACCTGTCATATCAAGCTAAATTTTCCTCAGAATTGACTCAACCGAGGAAAGAAACTGAAAAGGAGAAGTTTTGTAGCTACTTGGGATGAAACTAATGAAGCTGATAAAAGCGATGGCAGTGAGAGCGAAAAAGAAAATATGTATCTTCAAGGAGAAACAACTAACAGTGATGATGATGAACCAAGCGTAGTATCAAAACTTACCCATTCTGAATTACTTATATATTTTCATGAACTAAATGGCTGTTTTTAAAAACTTAAGGAGAAATACGCTAAAATTGAATCACAAAGAGATAGTTTGATAAAATTTAATAAACAACTTGATCAATTGGTTAAAAACTATCGAAACAAGTGCCCTAAGTGTGATAAGTGTTCATCATTTAAAGAAGAAATTAAAAAATCAGAAAATAAATTTAAGTAACTTGAAAATGAAATTCTGATTTTAAAAGAAATTGAAAATACTAGAAGAGAAAATTCTATTAAAAAGTGCACTCTGTTATTGAATGAAAATGAATCACTCAAGTCACAAGTCAAACAATTGTCTACAACTTTAGGGAATTTCTCCAAAGGTGAAAAATCACTAAATATGCTACTGGGGAAACAAAATATAAATACTATTAGATGAGGACTTGGGCATACTCAATCTGAAAAAGGTAAAAGTGAAATTAATCAATCCAATTCCAAGTGCACGATTTGTGGAAAAATTGGATACAATCACAATAATTGCTGGTATAGGCCCATACACGTGAAAACCATACCAATTTGGGTTCCAAAAGGAACGAATATAAAATCCCTTAAAGTCAAACAAATCTGGGTACCAAAAGGAACAAATATATATTGTCTTGGGTCTACACAAACATATTTTTCAAAATCGTTTATCACTAACAATCATGGACTTATAAAAACAAATGGGTCATAAAAATATTTCCCCGTGCAGGTGTGGTGGCAGGCTTAGGAACAACAAAAGTGTTACCTGAATTATGGTTGTTCCAGGCACACGATGGGAGACAAATCAAAGTTCCTAAGTCTAGTACAAAGGTGGCAGACTCACAATGGGTAACAACGAAAAATTATCACAAAGGTAAAATAGGTACGATACTTTTATCTTGAACGATATATTAAATGTGAAAATCTACACCATAATCTGATTTAATTCAGCCAGTTATGTGATAAAGAAATGAATGTTGATTTTGTTTTTGATTTATGCAAAATTGTTGGCCAATTATGTTTTTATGCCGAGAACACTATAAGTACCTATTGCGTCTTTGAACTAGTTCATATAGATTTGTTTGGACTAATGATGGTGTTTTATTGGTTGATGATTATTTTAGATACACATGGATATATTTATTATACACTTCACGGTATGCTCTATGATATCTAATGATAACTTTGAGTCAAAGGGAAATTCAGATGCAGATTACACTGGTAATCTAGTTGATAGAAAAATTACTAGTGTAACGTGTTTTATGTAGAGACATTCATTAGTTGCATCACATTTTCAGAGAAAATATCTACATATTTCTCATTTCAACCGATTTTCAATTAGCGGACATTTTTCTTATAAAACCCCTTCGAGAAAATAGTTTTTGTTGACTTCATTTTAGATTAGGCATTTTAGAAATTTTGATTTTATAATTATTTTTGGATTTGATCTTAAATGACCACATTAACTAATCTAACTCCCTACTGATTATCGAAAAGATAAATATTAGTTGAAAAAGTGATGAGTGTTGATATTAATCATATATTATGACTTGAGACAGTATATTTAGTAAATCTCTTTAAAAATTTAAACAAGAGTTATAATAACTTTTGATGGAAAAAATTCCATAACCATCTCTATTTCTATCATATTTCTAACGACCATCACTCATGTCCAATATGGTGTGTCAAAATGTGGAATTTTGAATTGAAATCATTCGCTTTTATTTTGTTTTTTATTTAAAAACATCCAAAGTATTCACTCTCATTTAAAAGTCTCACATTTATGCATGGGTGAATTACCTGGAATATTTGTTTATGTGCTTTCATGCTCTTTTAAAAGTCCTCATGGTTATGCATGTATGGAACACATATCAAAATTTATTATTAACTAGACACGTTGATTCTAATCTCATTTAAAAGTCCTCATAGTTATGCATGGTTAGAAGATGCTTGAAATTCATTTTTCTATAAAAATTGGGAATACTACTAATCTCATTTAAAAGTCCTAATGGTTATGCATGGTCAGTAGATATTCAAATTCCTGATATATATATATATACACACACACACACCACAAATAGACACGACTATATGGTTTTATATGCCGACATCACAGCTATCGCTTTAAAGTGGAATATGCATCTAACCGAGTATATATGATTTTTGTTTAATTTTTTATTGAAATTTAATATTTATACTCGATTAGGTATTAATATTGTATATCTCTATTTTTCGAAGATCGTTTCTCTTTTGCTGATAAGAAAAGGGGGAGGGAGAAGTTAATATTTTGACAAATAAATTCACATGTTTTATTTTGCATATTCTCATCTATTTGCATAACATACTCTCATATATGCTCATTGCAGTTGTTTTTTGTTTGCATATTTTCATGCAAATGTGAAGGGGGAGCTTGGTTATAGGGGGAGCATTCAGATAGGGGGAGCAAATAGATTTCATCAATGGTAAAATACATTTAATAAATCAAAATCTTAAATATATGTTTGTTATCATCAAAAGGGAAGATTGTTGAATATTCTAGTATATGATTTTTGCTTGATGACAATTAAGATCTATATGTTTATTTAAATGTATTTTTTGTCCCCCAATAGGGATCCATGTGATATAGTTGTTGAAAAGGCTCTAAGGTAAGAAGAGATGCTAGCTTTTCTTATAGGTAACAAGGTAGGTGGAGCTCGGGGACTACAAATCCAAAAGAAGAAGTTTTTCCACAAAAAAGAAGCTCAGAAGAGTGGAACTACCAAGAAGGGAAAGGCGGAGGTTATCTACTATAAATGTGACAAGAAAGGGCATTTTGCCAATGAATGCCGCTTGGGATATGGAAAGAAGGTGACTGGGAAGAAGAGTATCAAATGCTTTAATTGCGATCAAATTGGACATTATAAGAACCAGTGGAAGGAGCCAGCCAAGGATGGGAAAGACAAAGTGTTTGCATTGGAGCCAGCTGTCTCAAGACCAACAGTAGAGGAGAAAGGAAAAGCTGTGTTGGGAGGTACACTTATGATTCATTGTATGTCAGTTAAATTTCTATTTGATACTAGTGCATCGCATTCTTTTGTATCTCATTGTTTGGTAGATAAGCTTAACCTATAAACCTCATACCTAGTTACATCCTTAAGGCTGCAAATTCGAAAGGAGGTTATGCGACTCTTGTGATGAGATGTGACCATTTAGAGTTTTGATTGTTAGGTCATGTGTTTACTTGCAATTTGCATGTATTTGATTTCATGGGGTTTGGAATTATTTTGGGTATGGATTGGTTAAGTATGATGCTGGATATTTTGACATGATGGTAAAATATTATTAGACACCCTGACTATATTGCTCGGATAATATACTCCGTAGAAAACCCTAGTTGTGAGGTTAATGCTTTATTGGGTGTTGTTGAGGCAGAAGACGAGTTGAATCGAGTTTTCATTGCTAAGGATTTCACAGATGCTTTTGAACCTGTAGTAGGACTGCCACCAAAAAGATCCATTGAGTTTCAGATAGATTTAGTACCTAGAGCAGAACTGATGAGTAGACCGCCAAGTAGAATGACGCCTACCGAGATGAAGGAGTTGAAGGTGCATTTGGTGGATTTGGAAGTAAAGAATTTTATCAGATCAAGCAGTTCGCCTTGAGAAGTAGCCGTAGTGTTTGTAAAGAAGCCGAACGGACCATTAAGGTTATATATCGATTATTGTAAGTTAAACGAGGCTATTACCAAGAATTAATGATTTGTTCGACCAGTTGAGTATAGCCTAAGTATTTTCGTAGTTGGATTGGGCAACAAGGTTCTATCAGCTTAGAGTGGCAGAGGATAGTATTCCTTTGATGGCGTTTAGAACCAAATATGGATCATATAAATGGTAGTAATGTTGTTCGGACTAACTAATGCGTCGGCATTCTTTGTAGATTTGATGAACCAAGTTTTCCAAGAGCACTTGGATAAGTTCGTATTGGTTTTTGTGGATAATATTTTGGTATACTCTAAGGATGAAAAAGAGCATGAAGTTTATCTTAGAGTGGTGTTGAGTCACTGAGAGAGCATTAACTGGAAGTGAAATATTCAAAATGTCATTTCTAGAAGAGAGAAGTGAAGTTTCTTGGTCATATAGTCTCAGAAAAAGGGTTATTTGTAGATCCGGTTAAGATCAAGGCGGTGAATAATTGAAAGAGATTGAGATAGTGACTAAGATAAAGAGTTTACTTGGATTAGCTGATTATTATCAAAGATTCATTAAGGATTTCTCATGGATGGCGGCATCTTATGGCTCAGTTAACTCGAAATGATGTCGAATTCGTCAAGATTGATAAATGTGAGGAAGCATTCCAGAAGCGGACTTATTGACGATTGCACCTATGTTAGTTGTTCCAGAGGGGAATCATGATTTAGTGGTGTATACGGATGCATGTGGAATAGGGTTAGGAGCTGTGCTAATGCAAAGAAGTAAAGTGATTGCCTACGCTTCTCGATAGCTCAGACCGCATGAGGTTAGATACCCGACTCATGATTTGGTATTGGCTGCAGTGATTTTGCATTGAAGGTGTGGATACATTACCAATTGGGACAAAGATTCGAGTTGTATACGGACCATATTTCATTGTGGTATTTATTCTCTCAGAAGGAGTTGAATATGAGACAGCAGAGGTGGTTAGAGCTTTTAGCCGCTTATGACTTTAGTATTGAGTACACACCAAGAAAAGACAACAAGCTTGTGAATGCCCTTAGTAGAAAACATCATAATGCGGTATTGGCAATGATAACCAAGTGGAAAGATTTGGAAGCATTGACGACATGCAAAGTACAATAGAGATCTCAGAGTGATTTTGGTATAGAGACTTCTATGTTGTCATGCTTAGAAGTTCAATCAGTGATGATCGAAAAGATTGCTTCTAAGAAAAAGGAGGATCGATTATAGTTAAGCAGATCAGAAAGTTAAGGGATAGAACGGGGAGAAATGACTTGAAAGATTTTAGTTTTGACCAGAACGAGTGATTATGAAAGATACGAAGACTATGCATTTCGAATGTGGGAAACATTAGGAAGGAAGTTCTAGAAGAATGCCATCATTCGAAGTTCACTATTCATCTGGGAGGAACTAAGATGTACCTGGATATGAAAAGAAGTTTCTTCTGAAAAGGTATGAAGAAGGATGTAGGCTTATGGGTGAAACGGTGTTTAAACTATTAATAGGTAGAAGCTGAACATCAAAAACCAAGTGGGCTACTTCAGCCTTCAGATGTTCAAGTATGGAAGTGAGATTTTATTTCAATGGATATTATATACGGATTTCCAAGGTCAAATAGGGGAAATGAAAGCATATGGGTCATAGTGGACAGGTTAACCAAGAGTGCCCATTTCATTCCAGTTAAGTCAACCAGGTCGACACCTGTTTTGGCTAAGTTATTCATGAAGAATATAGTTAGACATCATGGAATTCCTAGTAGTATAGTAAGTGATAGAGATTCCTTGTTCACTAGTGAGTTCTGGAAGAGTCTATGGAATACGTTAGGTACCAAGCGCAAAATGAGTACCGCTTACCATCTGCAGACAGATAGGCAAATAGAAAGAGTTAATAAAATCTTAGAAGATTTGTTAAGAGCTTGTGTGCTAGGCTTTGGACGATCATGGAAAGATCACCAAAACTTAGTTTAGTTTTCGTATAATAACAGTTATCAGACTAGCATAGGGATGACACCGTTCGAAGCTTTATATGGAAGGCCATGCAAATCTCCCATTTGTTGGTTAGAGACCGAGGAAAGGTTAGTTCTTGGTCCGGATTTAGTTTAGGAAGCTACAAAAAAGATTGAGTTAATTCGAGCAAGAATGAAGGAAGCTCAAGCTAGGAAGAAGAGCTATGCAAATAAGCGATGGAAGGACTTAGAGTTCTTAGTCAGAGATCATGTTTTTGTCAAGGTATCACCAATGGAAGGTGTTATCAGATTCGGGAAATCGAGAAACTTGGCACCGTGATTCGTTAGACCATTTCCCATTAGAAAAGATCGGAAAACTCACATATAGATTAGAATTACCGAATAATTTCGCATGAGTCCATGACGTTTTTCATATTTCTCATCTATGGAAGTGTATTAGAGATCCAGAGACTACTATTGCACTAACTATGTTAGATGACATAGTAGTGGAACCAAATTTGACTATAGATAGAAAGCCAGTTCGTATTGTCACGAGAGATGAGAAGACGCTAAAGAACAAGACAGTCAGATTAGTTAAAGTCCGATGGCGTGACAACGAAAGAGACTGTACTTGGGAAACAGAGAGCATGATTAGAAAAGCTTATCCTGATTTGTTTCATGGTATGTTTTACCTTTATGATTAAGTTTATGAGTACTATATCGTAATTTCGAGGACGAAATTTCTTAAAGAGGGTGTTAAATATGCGATTATATGATTTTTGTTTGATGATGATAATAAACACACATATATATATATATATATGCGTGTAAATGTATTTGTTAATGTGCTATTTTATTTTTCATAGATTAAATAAATATTTGCTGAATAAAAATAAATAACACGGAATTTGAATTCAAACAGAAATTTTATTCAAACAAATATTTATTACAATCTTTGAATAGTACAAAGTTCAATCTCTCACTATACAATTTCAATTACAATACAATTTTGATTACATCACGATTCACATTTACATTTGACCTCACTATATCACTCATTCACTCAACTCTTATTTTATCTTCAACTTCACTCCAAATTGAATCCAGCATCTGAGCAATCTGCAAAAAATAAATATTGACGCAGTAAAATAGAAAAGGAAATATTTTTGCAGTATAAAACAAAATGTGGATTTTGAAAATAATATTTACCTCAGTTATTTGGGTTGTTTGTCATCATTTAATTTTCAATTCATCATACACGAACAGCTTGTGACATACACAGTGTATCACTGTATATGCCACAAGGCCGTGCACACCAATATATACACTTGATAGATTTACAGGGACAGGTGAGCACAGGTCAAACCCAAAATACCGGATTCAACTCAAGTGCAATAAAATAATGTCACAACTTTCAGCACAAGGTCAAATCCGAGCTACAAGCTGGATTCAACTCAGGTGTAATGCACAGTCCAACTAAAAGTCAACATGCTTACAAAAGACTGCACAATTCAAGAAGGCACCAAACCACAAACAAAATGAAAAAGTCAAGTCACTACAACCATGACTCAACTCAAATGCAAGACCGAACCAACATAATAGCAACCAAAACATGCTTGAACCAATGGCCAGATCCAAGCAACAGTGCACAAGGGCAGTTGTACCAAAACAAGTCCATGCAAACATTCATGAACACACATATATGGTCTAAAACTCCAAGTCCAGCTACCACATAAAGGAATAAACACATCAAACATCAATGAACGAACTGTGTATACATGAAGGTCACAATAAAGCATGAAGCAGCTCATATATACAACAAATATCCAAACTGCCTCAAAATGGACAAGACTGAAGTGATAACAAAAAGATCAAGTGAACAATATATGTGTACATATGGCGATACAGCCTCAAGTATATATGCAGTAAATTGGATGCAGTAATTATTCTCTCACAAACACATATGTATACATGCATACATGTCATGAAGAAATCAAAACCAAGACAATGCAAACTGTAACACGACAGTGGATAGAGCATGCATACGAAGCAACTTGATGAATATATATATATATATATATATATATATATACACATGCGTGAACATTTAAGTGGAGTGGAACCAACAGGAGTACAACAGTGTAGATCACACAATCAAGATGAACCAGACAAGGCACAGAGCAAATTCAAGTGAAGTCAAAATGAAAATCAAGGCATCAAGTATACACAAATTAATGCAAACCAATACAGTTTGCATATTGGAACCAAGTTTAATCAGAGACTTCAAAATAACGACCATGCTACAGGTTTGAACAGAGAATACTTGCAACAGTGGTGATGCAATGGTCACAGGCACGAACACAGGAATACATATATGCAGCAGAGACAATATCAAAGCAATGGTGATGGCCGAAGTTAATACAGAGTCATGGAATCGCATACACAATATCCAGTGCCGAAGTCAACATAAAATCAAATGAAAATCAAGCCTGGTGGCCACGAAAACCAAGCAGTGCCGTTATAACCAAGCAATCAAGGAATCGAACCAAGTCACAGTTCAAAACCGCATAAATTGAAAAAGTCAGTGAAATCATCAACATCCAAACGAAATAGAATGGCTGAAGCTAAATATTAAAAATATAAGACAAACGAAAATCTAGGGATTCAAATCTTATATAAACCATAACATCATCGGCAACAAAATTATTCGAGTTCGAGCTTAACAGAGCATAATCATCCAACTCGTATCATCAATCGAGTTCAAGCATGCAACCAGAAAAGAAAAGAGCAAAAATATTACATACCGAAGCCATCTCGAGCTCGATCAAAATTCAAAGCAGTCGAAGTAGTTAACAGAGACCATCGATTGACAGAAAAGAAACGTTGAACCATCTATTCAATCGATCATACAAAGTCGGCATCTTCGAATTTAAGAAAGCCCTAATTTTTGAAGGAAGAGGATCGAACAAAACAAGAGCCACCATTATCATATAAAAGGATCGGGCCAAAGAATATAAAAGAAGGAAAAAGGGGCCGGCCTTTATTTTAATTTTTGGTTTTAAAGTTATTAATAAGGATCTAGTTAAATTAGGGTTTAGTTTTGTTTTTTAAATTGTTTTAAATTTGTATATTCAATTTTAAACCGTTGTAATTTCTAGTCGTGTGACTAGGGGACGAACTACATGGCGTAGTTTGAGAATTCGCAACTCGGTGGCTGAGTTGTGGCAGGGTTTTGAGCGTAGAGTTAGGTTAGTCAGTAGCGGGTGTCGCGAGTTTACGTGTGTAAGCATGTGACTACTTAATTTCTAGTAGAAACCTTGGGGGCAGCACGTAGGCAGGGTTTTGCCGAAGCTGGGTAAATTTTGTGTCGTTCTATTTCTGCTTTTATTATTCTGCTATTATTTGTGCTGCTATAATTCTGATTTATCTTGGTTGAAATAATTTTATAAGCTTCCGCAATTAATTTTTATAATTATCAGCATCACCCTATTCACCCCCTCACCCCCTCTAGGGTGAAATCGATCCTACAGAGGGGAGTCTGTAACACCCCTAATTTTAAATAAAACTATTTAGGAGATTTAATTATATTAACTAAATAGAATAATGTAAAGATTAAGTGGTAAGAGATTGAGATTTGTAAAGTATTAGGGTAGCCATGCCTCAATGAATAAGCAAATGAAAATTAAAGATAATGGGATAAGGGAAAAATAGGAATAGTTTATATTCTTATACCCTAAACCCTTAATCCAATCTCATTTGTAACAGTCGCGAATTAAAACTTAATATCAAGCTTGGCCGGCCACCATTAGAAGATAATAAGGAGAAGATAAGCAAGATTTCAGGAAGGAAGCTTAATCAAATTAGTTCTAGTGCATATCTCATTTTTATAGTTTTGGATTTCTAGATTAGACCCATGTTATTTTGCAAATCATTTTGCCAAGTTTTGACTGTTTAAATGGACGTATATGGATGATTTAGGTTATTTTATATAGATTTTATGATAATATTTGGTTTGGAAAAACTATTAAATTACATCCAAATACTAGCGTTTTTGTGATAAGGTCAGAAATATTATTTTAGAGATGGGTTTAAAGTTTCATAAGTTCTTGAATTATTGTGGACTTATTATGAATTTTCTAATAAAGAAAATGATATATTGGGTTTAAAATTAATTACGGCTATTATATATTAGCTTTGGGTCAAATATTTTAATATGTTAGAAAACATATTAAAAGTGATTTATGGGAATTTTCAAAGAATTTCCTGATTATTTTATTAAGTATATAAAACTATTTAAGGTATGGGATTTAAATGATTTATATGTTTAAAGTAAGAGAAGAGGCAATTTGCTTAATGTTTTAAATTATTAGATACTAAATTCGGTAGCACTTTTAGAAAAGATTTTTGAAAAAGAAATTGGCAACCAATAATATAATGACAAATAAGCAAGTTAGTTAGAAAGATATCACTTTTTTTTGAAAAACCAAGAGAACCCAGTGGGCCAGTAAACTCCCGAGGAAGATATAGTAAAGTGGTCCATTGATACAAGGAAAAATATCACTTTAAAAAGAAAGAAAACAGTTTTTGTCAAGGTTTGTTATTTCGCCACTATCGACAACTACCTTTCGACTTCATACCCCCGCATCCATCATAGTCGAAACTAATACACATGATATCAATGCCTTGGTACGTAGTGGATTGGAGTTAGGCGAAACAAATAAGGTCGAAACGTGCTTCCAAAGAGGTCGAGACCTTGTTTTGCTTTCAAAAGAAAAGCCTCCTGCTTTGCTTTCCAAAGATTGATTTCGAAAGGATTTTAATATTGTTTTCGAAAGAGGTTTTCGCCTTCTTTTTTAAGAATGCTTTCGACAGGGTTGAAACACTCGTTGCCACATTCTACCTTTTGACCCAGCAGAGCCGCTTTGCCTTAAAACATTGGTTTTGAAAGGGTGATTTCGCTTTTAAACAAGTAGCTGCTTCTCCATGCTTTCAAAACAGTTGGTGTCAAAACCCCTACTTTCTTTTAGTTTGCAAATTGCTTTCGAAAATGTTGCTTTACACCTAGTTATTTTAAGTCCCTTTATTCTATTGAAAGATAAACCCATAGGTTTCGAATGGAACGGTTTTAAATAGTTTCAAAACTATGTTCCACAAGCTTTTACTTGAACCCAATGATTTCGAAAGGTTTATTTTGAGTAAAGAACTTTAGTTCTTTGAAAGATTTGAACAAACGTTTCAAAGGGGAGGTTCCCCAATGGTTTGGAAAGGTGCTTAAAGTAATTTAGATGGAAGGTTTTTGGTGCTTTCAAAAGGAAATTCAAGAGTTTTGAAAAGAGGATACCTAAGGTTTTATAAAGGTTTCGAATGGATACTTTTAATGATTTCGAAAGATTGTTATAAAGGTTTGAAAGTTATGTTTGGCCTTTCGGTCTAATGCTTCAAGGTATAGTAGTTAATATACCTTGATAGAGGCACTTTCAATGGTTTTGAAAGGATTGTTTAAAGTTTTTAAACAAAGGTTTTGAATGGTTTACCTTGGCTTTATGGCCTATGATCTTGTAAGTTAAAAAGGATTTTAACTTACTTTGGAGGGATAAATAACCCTCAATATATTTCATCAACATTGTTTTGAGTAAAGTAAATATAACATGGTAAAGAGATTTGAGTAAAGCAAAGAGTGTATTTTCCTTGTTTAAATATGATTTAAAGGGTTAAATCAATTTGCAAGAAATGTTTTTAAGGAAAATTTTAATGGGATATGTGACCCTAAGTAAATGAATTAGAAATTAAAATACCAGATGAGACTGGTATAGGGTCGCGCCGTATACTTTAGCTAGTAGCCCCTAGCTAATATAAGTCTAAAATTCTAGTATGTAGGGTTTTGTCACAGGAAAGACTAAATGATGTTACACATAGAAAGGAATATACAGAGAAAGATAGGTTATTGGTGAGCGTGCAAAACCATTTGGATCAGTTGACCCTGGGAGTAGTAAGTTAGGGACAGAACGTCCAAAAGTGTGTGTAACAGAATTTAGATTGCTTGTTATGTCTCGTAGGCCCGAGTCAGTCAAACTTAAGTAGTCAACCAAAGAAAACTATATTGTTTGGATAGATAGTCCATTTATTACCTGATTTATATGCATATATGACATTGCTATGATTTCTTTAATCAGTTTGATTATAGGATTTTGATTTTCAAAAGGTATGTTTTAAAGGGATATTAGTGAGGAGAAATCCATTCCGCTAAGCGGTATGGTCTCACTTAGTAACAAATAACCGAGATGTATAGTATTATTCACACCAGGCTTTGTTTTTGACACAAAGTTTATGTTTTCTCCTTATACTCTCGAGTGCTAAAACTATGATTTGAGTAGATTGAGAGTTGAGGTTTTACAGCATTAGCAGGTTGGACTAAGAAAGCTTCTGAAGTCATGCAGGAGGCAAAGCCAGCTATATATAGAAGCTATTTAGTTTTATTTCCACTATTATGTATTAAGACTAATATGTCTATTTAGTACTCTGATCATCCAATGGAGTATCTTCATATGTCGCTCTTGGCACAGTTTGTAGTAATTATATTTGATCAAAACCTGGTAATTGATTGTGGGATTATGTAATTTGAATATGAAATATTGCTTTGAAATGTAATCAGAAAAGTTGTCTATGTTGTTTTTATTTCATATTCAAGTGCTTCTGATATTATGGATACCATTTACATTACCATATTTTGTTAACGGAAGTTAATACTATGGATGATTGCACCATCTGTAGCGCTTAGCTTCGGGTGTAATGACTCGTTTTTTCATACCCTTTGAATTGACAATAAACCACACATGTCCAATTCAAATTGCATGAAAAGATGGATCATTAAGTGTGGAAAGAAAATAAAATAGAACAGAATCTCACATGAATGGAATGACATATATTATTTCAATAATAATCTTTACAGCGAATTTTTTAAAAATACAATGTCAGAGTCTAACCTAGATTCGACCTAGATGGTTACAACTCCTGCCCTTACAAATGCTGACAAACAATAAATAATAATAAGAAGACAGCAGCAGATGATTGAATATGTCATGTGTAGATGAATATCTCCAGCTCTCCTCTGGAATCTCCAACCGTCCTCAACTAAACCTGAAACTACTCGGATCTGACCCAAGTATTAAAAATACGTGAATAATGCTTGATAAACTAATGTGAGAAAACTCAATGATAAATGATAGTGTCATATATCAGCCTTTGAATGAAATCCTTTGAAAATAAAGAGTATCTCATATGACCACGCCCACACATAAACACGGACGGATTTTTACTTTATGATATTTAAAACACTTTTATATATCAAAACATTTGATATTATTTCTAATGACATCTCTTTGAAAACATTTTCAAATAAACTTATTAATCTTAGCCGAAATTGTTACCATTATTAAATTCCAGCATATTAGGCTCTACAAATAAAACCGTAGGTTCTTATTGGAGAATGGATTTCCATACAAATGACCAGGTGAAGGGACTACCTTCCAATGGGTACACCTCTAAATGGATTTCCTGAGGCACATAACATCTGCCCTCTGCCAACACAAGACCGGCCTACCTCTGCAACTAGATAGTACTGAATATGTCATCTTCCGATCGTTACCGACCTTTAGCCGATAGTGCTCTAGCATACAAACCACAATGATTTACATCCCAAACGTCACAACGGGAAGAAATATATCTAGAAAGGGATGATCATACCCTAATTGGGAACGACCCACTTAGCCTTGCTGCATCTAACCCTATTTCGGTCATTTCCAGTTGATGAGGCTAGAGACAACGATTACCTATTCACATAACACATCTTTTTTCACTTTGAATGCTATACTTCCATTCCTTTGATTACCATTTGACTCCCACAAGCATACAAACTATGGCTCTATGTCTCAGAGAAGGGTGTTGAGCTAAGAGTAGTTTCCTTCTCTGCCACCAAGTAGATGTACATTTGTAAAAGTCAAACGTTGTGACTCAGAAATGCAATGTCAGATATTCATCCATACAAGATTGTTCTGGGACTGAACGAAACTGAAGGAACTTTCCTTGGCCATTACTAGGCGAGAAGCCCTTGTGGTTTTGAGGTTTTTCATAATAAAGAAACCACCGTTATAATATAGTGAATCAGGAGTTTATCCTTAATTAATCAACAAGTAGTCCCATATTATTATTCGTCACAATATCTCCGTCTTCAAACATCTTCAATCTTCGAGCCCGTAAATTGGTTCGAAGTGGTTTTCAGATAGGAATCACCCAAATATGACTCTGTTTCCTTTGAAACCAATCATCGCTTTAAAAGATGGTAAATTCATATGTAGATATCAATCATCAATCAATTACTTCATCTTTTATAAAATATCTTTATTAGACATATTATTTTCAATTTATTCCTTTTTCTTTTCAAGAGTATATGGAATCACTAAGCCTCATTTATTAAATCATTTGATTTATTTAAACCTTTCTTAAATCTTGGAATAATTCCAAATCATTTTCTCTTTTACTTAGGAAAACCTTTCCAAATCATTCACTAAATCTTAGTCAAAAATTTCTTATATTCAAGCTATAACTTTTAACGTAGGGAAAATATTCCCAAATCATTTAACAAATCTTAATCAAAGATTTCTTTCTTAACTTCAAATCATATTCTTGTAAATCGAAGATTTTCATAACAGAGCACTACTGCGATCTTAAATATGGTAAATTTCACCTCCAATGACTAATGGCAAGTAATCCTACATCATGAAGATCTTTGTCATCAATGGTCATTTTCTACACTATATTTTATTTCGAAAATTGGTTTGAAGGGGTTTTTGGGTAGGAGTCACCCTAATCCGATCTTGGGTTTTTGGATAGGAATCACCCAAATCCGATCCCGGTTCCCTTGTACCAATCATCGATAAAAGATGTAAAGGGTTTAGTTAACATTCAAAGAATTGTTTCTTTTCTTTTATTTTGGAAAAACTTAAATATGATCTTTTAGAGCATCCGGACTTTCCTTTCGATCTATTCCACTCCTCGCCTAAAAAGAGAAAACATACGCCAGGTAAGTTCAGGGTACTGCTTGCTCCATCCCTAACCTTAGATAAACACCTTGTTTAATCTTCGCTAATCTCACTAGTTGGACAAATGTACTAGTCGTTTCCGCATACTCAATTTGTTATTACATTCAATATCCTTCACTTTTTGTTTAAGTGGTATTAATAATTCTCTTAACCATTTACTCAAACTCTTATTAAAACTTCCAACTCATCTTTACATTACTTAATTATTCCTTTAAAATCATTCACAGAAGATTTAGGATAAAATTGTTAAGTTTAAAACTTATATTAAAAAGGTTATAGAATTCGCAGCATAAAAGTGCTAAGGAAGTGTTACTTAAGCTTATTTGATTTAAACAACCACTGAATATTTGAAAATTCATATTTTCCATTCCAAATCTATTTTAAACCAATTTAATAGATTTATCCAATTTATTTCATATTTTAGATCATTTAAAGTTATCATTTATAAATAAATCCCCTTTTGGATTCTGAACTGCAAAACCGTGATGTTTTTAGAAAATAGTTTTGGACATATTTCAAACTCTACTTAATGAAATGTTGATTTTCTTTCTTCGTTCGAAAACTATTATCATTATGGACCTAAGAATTTTTACTTTGAAGAAATCCGACTTAAAAATCATTCTTTATATTAATTTGAAGTTACGGGTCGAAATTTACGAACTACCGCTACGCGACGAGCTCGATTTGACCAATTTTATGAATTGCTTCAGAACTTGTCCGAAACACTTCAAATTTGTTTTAAACCATATTTAAACTATTTTAACTTATTTAAAATCATTAAGAGGCTAAATAACATCCATGCACATATTTGTATGGATTTAATTCTCATTTAATCAACTATGGTTAATTACTAATTATTTCTCTAATCATTTATCAAACAAGTTGTCAACCATGTAAACAATAATATAATCAACCAATTTCGCAACCAAGTTTTCAAACATTTAATCATTCAACATATTTAAACTTTTCAATCATTATACTTGAAATAAGTTATGGATTAATTAGTAAATATGAGTATTCACCTTTTAACTTAACCAATTCTTCCTACCAACATTTATATGCGACAACACTTCACTTAAACTTCAACTAATCAACTTCTACTCCATTTCTTTCACTTGATGCTACCAACCTCTTCTTCCAAACTCCAAAATAATCCAGCATAGCTTTCGCAGCACGTTGAATTTTCTCATAGCTCCTTAGAATGAAATCAGTGGCACTTCTTCTCTTTTTCTTGCTCCAGAGCTTCACGAACTTGTTCCTTCTTCTTCATAGGTTCGGCCACACCCTATCCCATCCCTTCCTCCATCACTTCTTTACTTCTTAGATGCTAAACCATGTTCTAATGGTATTCTAAGGTCTTTGGAAAAGTTTGGTGGTGTGGAGTTGATTTGATATGATTTTGAAAAAGTTAATAAGGAAATAGAAGAGAAGAAGAAGCCATTAAAGAAAGCTTCAAGGAGGAAGAAGAAGAAGATAGAAATAGTGTGAAAAAAGTGAGAAAGTTGTTGGTACTTATAGAAAAAGAAATGAAGTGGTAAGTTACCAAAATATCTCTTTACCAAATTACCAAAATAACCTTACTTACTTCTTAAGTAACCTTATCTTTTTTTTCAACACTTAACATCACATTTCAAATCATTACTTTATGTCATTTTCACTTAGATATTAAGTAAAGAAATTAATAATTATGTATCTTTGATTTAATGTTTTACTTATTAACTTTTGTACTTTTTTGTCTTTTTGTGCTTACTATTTGTGAATTATATTCTAGAACTTTCTAAGTATGTTTGGTAAAAGTAAACTTGGTTAGTGAATTAATTAATACTTATCTATTTGAATATATGTTCCTATATAAGAAAATAAAGGTGCGATGACGTTGTGACAACTTTTAATCGACAAAACATTGATTTTCGACAAAATGTTTTACGGTCACATTTTGATATTTTAATTAAACTATTTATTTATGTAAACCAAATTTAAAAATGAAATTTTTTACTTCTTCAAATAAATTAAAACATGTCACTTTATATTTCAAAATCATATTTAAATTATATCAAAATCTCTAATTTTACGATGTATGTAAATCCGACAAAATGTGACAAAATTTGGTCATTTTTGTAAAACGGTTATTAGCATACTTTTAAATATTTTAATATACTTTTATTATCTTTATTAAATGTTTTCAATAAGATTTATCTTTTTAAATAAATATTTAAACCTATTTTTTTTTAAGCATTTTTTTATTTTTAACAAAACTAAACTTTTGTTGATTTGTTCTAAAATCCAAATTTATACCTTTTAAATTATCAACTATAAGAACAAGTAATTTCTCTATTATTATCTATTATATATAACTTATTTATTTAAGCTTTAAATCTTTTCAAAACGAAATCTCTCATTTCCGAAGTAGCGAAATTACGGATCGTTACATCAGGCCTCAACATAGGGGATGTTACATCCTCATCTAGGATGTTAGCATTTGATCATGCCTAAATTTGGATATTAACCGAAGGCATAAAAGTTAGATCCCACTTTACTCCAAGAGCAGACCTTCCATTCTTCCTACTCCGGGCAAGATGTTAAGGATTAGACGGACTTGTCATGCATGTTTCCATTTGTACTTATGCCCCCTATCCGGGGACAAGAGTTAAGTGAGTGATCAATCTATCACACTCTTTATGTTTTATGCTCCCACACTCCATTCGAGGGTAAGAGTTAGTGTATGGACGGTTGTGTCATGTCCGATTTTAAGTTTATGCTCTTGCGTGCAATGTGAAGGAAAGAGTCAGTTTGCGGATGAACATGTTTCATCCATCTTAAGTTTATATTTCGGCTCCTACTCTTGGAACAAGAGTTAGGGTACAGATGCTCGTATCGCATTCAGTTTAAGTTTACGCTCCTACACCTAATTCGGGAACGAGAGTTGCGGTACGGATGCTCGTATCGCGTCCGGTTTAAGTTTATACTTTGACTCCTACTTTAGGAATCGGAGTTCGGGTACCGATGCTAATATTGCATCTAGTTTAAGTTTATACTCCAACCCTTACTCTAGGAATGAGAGTTAGAGTGTAGATGATCGTATCATGTCCGGCTTATGTTTATAATCCTACCCCCAATCTGAAGGCAAGAGTTAGTTGACGTCTATCGTCGGACATCAAGAGGGACTTCAGGGGCTCGATCATGGATCTCGAAAGTTTGACCGGTATGTATTTCCAAGTACCTGCGCATTTGCATTAATTATATGCCGATTCATTCGAGTTGGTCAAGTCACAACTCTAAAGAAATAGAGAGAAAGAATAATGTAATTATTTTTATAGCGCAAACATAAACCCAAATCAACTCAAACAATTTCCAAATCACTTTATATAATTCTATAATCATCAATAATAATAAAAAATAAAGTATAACACAAAAATTAATGAGGAGGATCGTCACACTCACCTTGGCTTTCCCTAAACCAATATCAAATCACCAAAATCCACCCTAATGCTCCCTTGAAATTTCAAAATGAACATCCATACTTCGATTCAAGCTAATTCCTTAATGAGCCTTATAAGGAATAGGTAGAGAGGAATTGTAGTGATTTTAGTTTGAATTTAGAAATCTTATTTAGGCAAGAATCAGTGGGTCTAAGGTTTAAGCTTAAGATAGGATTAGGAAAGTATTTAGGAGATTGCAAAAGAAATGAACATGGAATGAGAAATGAATGAAGAGCTTAGCTAAATATAAGCTAAATTAGAGGCAAGAAAATGGGCTTAGTCCAAATCTCTTTATTCAACACTATTCATCCCCGAAATTCATCGACTTCAAACATAGTCAAGTTTGACTCGTGTTGAAAAAGCAAACTCAATCACGGATGTATAGAGTCTCAATCCCGTTGTTTGTAAAAATCAAGTATAAGAGGCATTTTGCTGCTTCGCGATTAAATATTTAAATTGATCATTTAAATATAAGACTGTTAAAATTGCGGGGTGTATCACCTTCCATTATGGTTTTTAACTCGGAAGTTGGAATAATGCAAAGGCCTTATACCCTCTACGAATGTATGCACCTTTAGTCCTTAGGTTGGCATATAGGCCTTGCTGCAACACCACATAATGTGCTTGCCATTAGACTTGGTTGACACATATGTCTTACACTACATTACTAAATGAAATGTCATGTTGGAAATTTGGCTTCCACCAAGGTCTTACATCTCATTAAAGAATGCAATGACATTTTCGATATTGGGCTACCATACCATCCTTGCACTTTGTTATCGAATCAGAGTATTATCTAGATCCTAGGTTCCACAAACGCCTTACGCCACTTTACCAAATTAAATGTAATTGTGAACATTGGGTCACCACACAAACCTTAAACCACATTACTGATATCAATGTCTCTTTTGGACATTGGGTTGCTACATAGGACTTGCACCTCGTTACCAAACGCAATACCCTTATCTGGATAGTGGGCTGCTACTAAGGCCTAACGCCTCGCTTTCTTTTGATGCCTTGAATAGGTTTTCAGATGCCATACAGGCCTTATACAATCTCATTCATTTAATGCCTCAAATAGTCTTTCGGTTGCCATCTGTGGCCTTACATCAAAATCGTCGTCTTAATACGACTCTCCTTCGAAAGTCAATAAATCTCAGCAATACTACCCTTGGTCTCACCTAGGGAAGCATGTTTGTTCATGGGTTCATTCCAAAACCTTGTCTCAACATCATGTTAGGTCTTGGCATACCCCTTTCATGTTTTAAAAACTCCAAATATCGTATGTTGCTCTATCATTGGTCTCCAACTATAGCCAACCCCTTTGACACTTACCTTCATCTCTCTCCCATTCCTTTATCTCATTTATTATGCTTAGACATTTACTCAGCCATTTATCAATTAATGGTAGCTTTAGGTTTCAATTTAATCCTTCCACAACCGTACTCTCATTAGCCACTTTAGCCCTATTAAAGGTAGTAAAGCCTGAAATCCGAATGCGTCAGTTTCTCACCTATACATGTGTCACCAACAGGTTTGTTCAGCCTCTATTTATAGTTAGTAACAATGTGTACATTATTTTTATTGCACTTTATGGGATCTTGTCTCCTTATTACTTAGTCACATAACTTGCATGCATAAATAGGGTGTGGTTTCCTTTATGTTTTCTTTTAGCAAAAAATAATATCTTTTAGAAGTTATTCTGGTTAGACGAATACTTATAAAATTTAAAAAATTGTAAATAAATTACTATGCACTTTTTCTTCTTCATTTCTTTGTTTAAGTCATTTTACCGTATTTACTCAATCAAGGTTCCTCCAAGAAACCATAACCAAATGTTTTGACATGGAAAATTCTTCTAACTTAAAACCCATCTTTAAAGTCATGCTTAAGTCATTATTAAATTTCCATATCATTTAAAAATCATTAACGTGGGGAACATAGTGAAAGATTGTAACGAATCTAGCAATTTTAACGTTTCGAATTTGAATATTTAATTCGTTTAAATATTTAAATTTGATTCAAATGTAATAAATATCAAGAAAATCAATTTTTATTAAAATGACTTGATTTACTAATGGAATTTTTTAAATTAATTTATAAGATTTTGCCTTAATTTTTAATATGAAAAATATTTAAATTATCGTTTGACGTATTTTATGACAAATGTTGGTATTTTGAAAATTTCACAGAATAAGGTGGCCAATGTATTTTATTACTGTTTTCGGATTATGTCGTATTGTTGTGCGCAATTGTATCTTTAATTCTCTAGCTCGCAGTCTGTACGCGAATGAGATATCGTGTAGCGAAATACTGCAAAACTGAACCTTTTTCAAACCAAACCAAAACAAAAAAAATTCAACCAAGTATTAGTTGTGATTTTACCTTGAATTGATGGGTGGCTTGTTTTGGGGTTTTCTTAATTTTTAAGTAAGGTAGTTGGTGATAAGTATATGCACATCATACTTCATCATTTGACTCAATTACACCCAATTCACTTCTATTCCTCTTTTCTTCTTCTTCTTCTTCTTCTTCTTCTTCTTTTACTTACTGTAAATGAAAACAACTCCATCCTCCTCCCTTCAAATTTCAACATCTCCCAAACCAATCTAAATAGACAAAGTGATCAACTATAAAGTTGTTCATCATCCTCCTAGAATTTTATAAACTGATCATCTGAGTTTTCGTTGAGTGAAGTGGCTGCATATTTTCGTTGATCGATGGTGGTCGAAATTTGACATAAAATTTAAAAATTAAAATACCTTGATCCGCTTAGAATTAGACGATGGCGTTAGTTGCATTGGGTTCGTGATGGTGATGTTTTTTTTTTTTTGAATTACCTAGAGAACCAAGCTTCGCTTGTAAACTCTAGGGAAGTATGTGCCTGCCAAACACATATTTCGGGTACTTGTTACAGGGTTGTCGGTTTCGGGGCTCGAACTCGTGACCTTCGATCACGCAGTCCAAACCATCAACCAACTGCGCCAACCCTGTTGGCGTGATGTATTTTTTTATGAAGTATCAATAAGGTTTGGAGGCAGTGCTTGACAATTGTCTGAAGCTAGGGTTTGCGATTCTTGACAATGGAGGCAGAGTTAGGTAATTTGGAGTGTATGGTTGCATTAATCGTGTGGACGAGCTTCGGTGGTGAAGTTTTGATGGAGGTCGGTAGCTGATCTGGTGGTGCATCGTTTTGGGCAATAAGGAGGAGGTTTTGGGCATGCTTCGATTTAGGGGTTCGGGCGTGCATTAGGTTATGCCAGGAGGTCGGGCTTACGAGGTGAAAGAGGTTGGCGAAGGAAGTTCATTAGCTAGAGGTCCATAGTTCAATGTTAGTAGGAAGGTGTGCATGAAATGGTATCCGTATGCACGCTTGGGAATTGGGGGAGGAAGAATGCACTGTTGCTTTTGGGTACTGGTTTGGTTAGAGAGTTTTGGGCTGGACTTGTTTAATTTGGATGAGGATTTTATTTAATTAGTGGTTTAGTTATGTTAACTAAATGTTTAACTTTAAATGCTAGTATCTCATTCGTTTTAATTTCATCCGATCCATGGATTTTTTATTGAATTCATAATGATATGTAAACCACGCTGGTATATTTATTTGACATGTTTAATGAAGTATAAAATATTGATGAAATATTATTGGTTGAATTTAATTACAATAACATAGTTGAATTAATTATACTTCATTGAGGACATCTAGTTAGCTGAATAAATCTCAGTTCTGCTATTATATTAATTTGGACATTTATTTATATGCCACTTGATTTATATTAGACAAACGATGTGTAAGCTATTTATTGTTAATTTTGGATTTTATTTACACATATGCTAGCTTTTGTAAATACCAATCATATGACTTGGAAAGTTTAATTAAATGATTGCTTTATCATTGTGATCGCCAATCTCTTTCCGAATTCGAAAAATTATGGATTTAAATTAACCATAATATGTTAAAGCAAGAAGTTTTTTATACCTATAGTCGTTTAAAATATAGAAAGAAATGGATTTTTATTGAAGGGTTTATGAATATTTTAAAAGAGTTTCGAAGTGGTTTAAAAGGTATTTAATTTATAAACCAAGATTTAAGAGTTATGGTCTATATAACAATAATCACTATAGATACAGTTTTGGAAATCCATGATTTCTATAAAGTATAAAAGCTATTTACTTTAGATATTTTGTAAATTATTTTTAAATATGGTCTACAAAGGTTATATAAGTATTCTAGAAGAGTTCGAAGTTGTAAATATATTATTAAGTAGTTATTTAATAATTTTTAAGTGAAGATTTTGATTTTATATTTAATTGTTTAAAAAAAGGGATTTCAAAATCAAAATTATGTAATTATTTTTGAGGCAATGTTTGCAAAAGAATATGAACTATATTTCAAATATTTTGAAAAGGTTCTTTTGAATAGTAAAATGTTTTAAAGGGGTTTGAAATTATTATTTGAATAACAAAGCAAGTATTCACTTCTATGAAAAAGACATCTTATGTATTTAAATCAAATATGGTTCTAAATGGAGATTTCAAACGAGGTTTTATATGGGGGTTTCAAAGAGTATTTTAAAGGTTTTAAGTGAAATTTTAAATGACATTATAATATTCTAATTATACTATAGGACTTTGGAAAGTGGAAGAGAGGTCGTTTTATAAAATTTTGTTTTAAATGAATAGTACGCAGATTTATGAAATCGTATACTTGGCATTAAACTTCAAGATAGGAAAACTTCTACCTATCCTGAAAGGTAAGAATGTTGTCGAGACAAGGTTTAAGAGGTAATAATACCCCAACTTCATTGTTATTCAAAGGATAGTTTAAGTTCTAAATTGAAGATTGATGTTTGGTATATAAAGTATTATTTTCATATATGAATTGGATTATTTGTGAGAATAAAGCAGATGTAATTAATAAATAATCTTTCGTAATTATGGTTGTATGGAAACATTCTTTCCATACTTAACACCGAAGGAAATGTGGTTTGAGTTTATAGTGAACAATGTTTTAAATGACATTTGTTTTCGACCCATTTAATATGACTTTGAAAAATTAAAATCTTTGATAAAAATTCATGAGCATAATATACTGAATTATTAATATGTGGAATGTTTTATAAGTATTGGAAGTGAAATGGTTTGTGAATATGCTTATACCGTTGAGATAAGTATATGAATATGTTCCAAGTATTGATAAGTAATTTAATTTATGGAAGATTTATTAAAATGAGGCTTAGTGGTTTCCACTTAAATTTAAATCTCTGGATTTTTTGTTTATTTGATAGTGAAATAACCGACTATCAAATCTTGACCGAACATAACTCTGGAAATATCTAGAAGAAAAATGAGAATTATATGGTACAGTTAACTTTGATGATGTTGTACTATACATATAAACTTGTTGTGTTCTTCTAGGATAAATGATAAGAAAATCTGCTTAAATGGTTAGGAGGTGATCTCTGCTTTTATGCATTGCCCATTTATTTCCAAAAGAACCGAAATTAAGTTTGCCAAAATCAATTGATTAGTTATGGTGCAACTGGTAAGCAGGGGAGTGTACTTATATGAGATGACTCAAACCATAACCACTCTAAAACCATATGCGTGTTCGATGCTTTGGTAGAGGTTCGAGATTGGTTTGAGTTAATGGAACCGAAGACGGAGTTCTTTGAAGTGCAAGGGCTACTTGCTACTAATCCCGAGGATGATTCCAAAATGGATAGAGTAGAAGTAGTGCCTTCAGTTTGTTCATATCCTGAATAACTTGCAAGGATGAATGCTAGCATTGCATTATTGCTTGGAGGGCAGTGTTAGTATTCCAAGTGGGAATTGCTAGGAGAGAAAGGTAAAAACATATCCTCAAAAGCCTCATAACTCAACAATGGCTAAAACAGAGTAGATGCGGCAGAGCTATTTGGCTCGCAACAATTAGAAGCATAATTCCTCGATCTTTGTCGGCATTTATGGATTTGTTATGTGTGCATGAAGTAGTCTAGGGGCAATGTTTGTAGCCTCGGTGCCCTAGGGATGATGAGATCTGGTATGCCATGTTAAAGGGGCAGCCAGCTCTGTGTTGGTAGAGGTGCAAGGTTTGCAGCCTCGGCATATTTTATCTAGAGGTGCACTGTACAGAAGGTAGTCCCTTACCTGGTCATTGCATCCTCCAATGTATGCCTTACAGTCTTAGACGTATACCTATTATGCTGGAATAAAAACATTTTGGATATGATTAAATATTTATTTCAAACCTAGGCATTATTATAATATCACTAGATTTTCTAATAAATTTGTTTGGTTATCATAATGTATGACCCTTCTGTGTTTATGTGTGGCATGGTCTTTCGAGATACCTTTATTTTTGAAAGATTTTAAAATATTAAAATCCATTTGATTATGTTTCTCACGCTGGTTTACTAGGCTGATCCAGGTGTTATTTTCTAATAATGCTTGGGTCATTCTGAGCATATTTCTAGATTTATTGATGGATGCTTTGGAGCTTCAAGAGACAACTGGATGCGTCCAAGATGTATTCACGTATCTTTATCTCCATCACATTTCTTGTTTTATATTTATCAGTATTTGAGAGGACATGTTGTTATTACTTTCCAGGCTGATAATAGGTTAGTTTACTCTGATTAATGATATAAACTACGGCTTTCTTTTGTAAATATCATTGATATATTGTAGATTACACGTCAAGCTTCTGTCTTTTCTTTTCTTTCACCCCAACAATCTATCTTTTCGGCACTTGGATGTTCGATGCGTGAATATCATGGATGTATTAGTGTCAACTTCTGAGGGTCGAAAAGACAGGTCGTTAGACGAGATATCAGAGTTTAGGTTGAGCGAACACCTAGGTATTGTTGGGGTAAACTCATTAGTGGTAGGGTAAGTGACACCCTAGAATGAATTGATTGTGTTATATACGAAAGCATACATGTTATGCTATAAAATGTTTTAAATTGAGTTTATTGGAGTGTTGAGTGACTTATGAATTCTATTCGATGCGCTGATTAATGTTATCAATATGGGTGTCTAAACACTGGAACAAGGCAAACCGACATGGTATTGTTTTAAAATCGGTAAAGGAAATAATTTTTGCAAGATTTTATATTTTTTATGTTTAAGTAATAATTTATAAAAATTATATAGATTCATGAAGTGTTTGTTTGGTAGGAAGTGATAACATTCAATTATTATCATTTATTGTTTGATATGTTATGCTCGACCAGTTTTTGGAGTAGATAATAACTACAGGAGCATTGAAATGAACAGCTAGTGAATTAAGTTTCACAGTGTGACTATAAGGCGTTTGATGGTAATGTTGGGTTAAAATTTAATTTTAATGAAGTTTTTATTTCAATCTAAATAAAGAAACAAATTTATCAAATAATTTTATATAAGAAAGTGAAAGCATATAAGTATGTTTTATAAATAGAAAGGATTTAAGGTTGAGAATTGAGAACGTAAATCTGGGTATTTTGAGAATATTTTAACAAAATTTTAGAGAAAAATAATATTAGTATTGTTTTGAAAGTATTTATGAATAGAAATATTTTAAAAGAATTTTAAAAGAGATAAGAAGCACGAACTCATTTCTATCACTAGAAAATAATTTCGGTGATGACTACATCATTATCATCATTCATTTTTGAGTTTCTAAGTAGGGCAATGGTACCATAGTAATTTGATATAGAATTGTTTTGGTAAAAAAAAATCTCTTTTAAATTTCAAATGTATGATTTGATATAAAAAAGAAGATATGTATACTGTTATTATTTCAAAACGATTTAATATAAAAAAACCTAGTGTTTATTTCTTAAATTTGTAGTTAAGTGATATTATAGAATCATTTATCATATCCACTAGGATAGTTTGGTATGTGCATTTAATTTGGATATATTGTTTGGTAGTTTTCATTTATTGAAATGAAAAGAAATTTTGGCAATATTGGACATTCGGAAACTTCCGAATTGATATAGGAATTGAAGCTTAGTGTTTTTGTTAAAAAAAAGTATAGTTTTGTAAATATAGAATGGAAAGACAATAGGTTAAAACAAGAGTTAAATTAGTTGAACATCATGGATAAGTAAAACAAATCTAATATTGTATGTATATTCTCAAGATATAGTATGGTATTATACAAGTTTTAAACTTTAATTTAGTTTTTATGAAATGTTTTCACAAATAATTTTGGAAAGTAAAAAGAAATTGGTATAAGTAACCAATAAGAATAAGTATGCAAGTTGTACATAGATCATTTCTTCACGTGATGCTTGATCCAAAATTCGAGTACATGACTTTAAGGGGATTCACACTGACCCGAATAAGGATTTATCACTCGATTCTTGATGGTGAACACTTGGTGAGGGTTCTTGATATATTATTCTACCATAGTATAGGGCTATGTAAGGAGCATCGGAGTTTCTCATCAAGGATCCTGATTGAAATCCACTCTAGGGAGGTCGGGTGAGCGATACCAGTTCGAAAGATAAGTTTATGTATTCGAGTAAGTGATCGAATCTGATATTGCATACAGATTATCTAGATACATCGTATGGGCTTATGGAAAATGTTAAGTATTTATCTAAGCTTAGTTTTTCTGGGTTCGATAGCGATGAAATTTCAGGGATTAAATTCTTTTAAGGGGGAAGAATGTAACGACTCGGAATTTTTAACATTTCGTACTTGAATATCTAATATATTCTCAAAATAAAATTTGGTTCAAATTTAATAAATAATAAGAAAATTAGTTTTTACTAAAATGACTTGATTTTTAATGAAATAAATTTAAATGAATTTTAAAGATTTTTCTATAATTTTTAATTTGGAAAATATATGTAGCATCCTAATATTTCCAACCCATTTGCATCCACATATATCGAACTTGAATTGCTCAAAATATCAAATTTTTAATTTATATTTGGCAAAACTCGGCATATACAGTAAATAAACAAATCACAGAATCACAGACACAGAGTAATATAACAATAAGCAGCGGAAACAAATGGATAGTAGTTCATAAAGCTACTATATATATAACAGAGTTAAACAAGATACAACAAAAGTCTCAAATACATAGAAGTCTCAATACAATAGTCAAGTAACAAAAGCTGAATATGTCACTAGATCAATGGAATAACTGAATAGATGTAGATGGATCTCTAAGCGAAGTTCCAACTCTAAAGGTGAGTCTTAAATACTGCGACACTTAGTCTAACCCGAGCATAAAGGAAAATACAAAACACTCGAGTCGGGATTAACATTCTTATATCAATAAATCCAACTCAAGTGAAATTTCAACTGAAATACAAGTAACTCAAACGATGTTTGGGACAACTATCCTTTAAGGACCCGTGGAACTATCTACTATGTAGTAATATACGCTATTATAATATGTCTAAAGTAAAGTAAACTATTAAAATAACGTTAAGGCATTACCCATATCCCCGTTAACACATTTTATAGTGCCATAGTCTATACAGTTTCGCAATACCTCCTGATCGGGAGGCTACCAGAGGGCACTCCATAGGTACAACACAAAACAAACTCGTAGTGGTCTCGATATGGTTGGTGACATGGCACAACTAGGCAATGCCAGGTTAGATATACCAATTACACTTCCTAGCTAGTGATAACGCATAGCCGAAACTACCGCCCACCTCGGTCCACACTCCTAAATCAAAGGTGCACACCAAATAAATCACAAAGTAATAGAATGGCAATCAAAGGAATGTATCCGATCAGAGGAGCAACCTCACTTGGCCCGTCGATTGCTCCTGTTTTTGCCACCTTAAGCTAACTCACGGGAGTCAGGTCTACGTACATACCTCAAATAGAACATCATCAACCACCTACTTTATTCTAAAATCTCCACCGCATACACAGCTGTTAAAGTGGTTTTTGATATTGGCTGAGAGTATGACAATAACCGGTACCGGTACGGCACCACGTACAACCAATCGTTATTATAACACCACGATCATTTAAAAGTAGTTTATACTTCAAAACCAAAATATCATATCCATTTCAAAACCCTATCTATACAATATCGTTTTTCACTTAAAATATATTCATTTCTAGAATCATAGCACTTGTAAAGTTATAACACTTTTGAAATTATAAAGCTTAGAATTTGTAACATTTAGGAAATCATAACACTTAAACATAATACTTTAAAATTCATAACTTTGAAAACATATTTTTCCACTTGAACAGTTTAGATATTGATAATAGTATATGTAATAAAATATTTTAGATATAAATAGTTAAAAGTTAAAATAGTTTATATTAAAATAATTAGTATATTAAAATAGTTTATATTAAAATAATTTATAATAAAATAATTTATAAAGTAACATATATAAAAAGTTTTAAATATAATTTAAAAATACTTTATATAATAGAATAGCTTCCTCGAATTTCACAAATTGATTCAACTCAACTCGAATTCAAAATTCAAATTTTATTTAATCTCAATTCAGTTTCTCAATAAATTATTTTAAATTATATTGATTTCAAATACAAATTTGAACCATAAAATAAACCATTTAAATTTCAATATATTTTAAAGTTTTAAATATTCCACAATTTCAAAACTAAATTTGATAATTATATATATCAATTTCACTTTACTATATTTAGTTTTGAAATATTTTCTTAATCATTTCAATGATATTTAAACAAAACTTCAAATTACAAATTTAAATAAACTAAATATCACATTCAATTTATGTAAATTTGAAAATATTCATCTAAATAACGTTTAATCTAAAAAAATCAAGTTATAAATCATATCTTTAAAGTCTCAAATTAAATAAGTTTCAAATCAAATTTATTTGAGTATAATCCTTAAATAAATGCAATTTCAAACCAATTTCTATTTCCAGTTCTAACCTTAATTTATTGAAAATTATTATAACCTCTATTTTTGAAATACAATTTAAATAAATACTTAAAAATATTATTAAATTTATTTATATATTTTAAACTATTTTTTTAAATAATAAAATTATAAATAAATATTTAAAATTTATAATTTCAAAATTAACTCATAACTATAAAAATTTCAAAATATAATTTCAAAACTTTATAAAAATACATTTATATATGATATCTTAAAATCAATATTTAAATAAAACATATATTTTCTTTCGACACGATAAAAATCATTTTAATATATATATATATATAGACCAAATGTGTATGTATGTAATTTTCTATCCTATGGTCAGGTGATATAGATATTTATCATTTCAATCCATAATTTAATTATATATGGTTATATATCTTTTCAACCGGCAGTCCCAAATTCAATTCAATGAAAATCGCTTGGGTTTACCATTTCAACCCATAACGATTTTCTCCTATTCTACAAGATCATTCAGGTATGTATCATTTCAACCCATAGGGAATTCTATACTAACAAAGAACTTGCAGAGTGATTACATATATGAATATAACATCAATATAAATAACAAAATATTAGTGTTAGATGTCACAGGTGAACAGCTACATATATTAGCACATATATAGCAATGTAAATAGCTAACAGCAGCATATTTCAATTGTCGTTTTAATTGAAATCAAATTTAATAAATATAAGAACGTTGATCGTAAGTGATTGCTCACCTTTCGAGGTTAGAGACGAACTAGAATAAGAGTGAATAGATCGGATAATTGCACGGATTGAATGAGTAGGACAGTGACAAGGTTGGAACTGCTGTGAAAATCTGACAGTGGCGAAACAAAACAATGAATAGTTGGAGGTTGATGGAACAATATACATATAAAATTTAAATCAATACTTATATACATATTATATTACGAAATATGTATATAACGTATTATTCCTCCAAAATATCAATCATAACATATCATATATATAACATAACTTATATATATTTAAACACATATTAGATTATATATATATATGTATTTCAAAATAATTATTTTAAATTAAAACACATATAAAAGATCAAATATATATATGTGTATGTATATATATATGTTTAATATATTTTTAAAATATAAACTTATATAGATATATAAACATATCACAAGTATATGTATATAACCTAAAACAAAATCTTATATAAACTATATATATAGTATTAATATCTAACAGAATATAACTTAATGCTAACTATATATAACTAACAGACTTATGATATTACATATATAACTTGTGTAAATTTATATAAATAACTAATAGATTCGAACTTTAAAACATAATGTATATATAGATATATAATACCTTACTGTAGGAATTTCTGAAATCAAACATATTATATATAAATACTATAAGTATATGTATAACCGAACAAATTGACACAACAATTGCTAAAAAATACAGAGAAAGTAAACATATATACCATATTGTATATATAGATGCGAAGAGCTATGATTATACACTGTAACACATATACATATATAAAAATCAACTTCCAAATACATTTCAAGATCTTTACTGAGATTAACATATATATTTAAACATATGTATTATATTATAAATTACAGAACATGAAATCACTTCTTAAACTGTTATATCATACATATACTAATATAAGTACTACTGTTATAAGTATTATAAAACTAATATAACTTAATATATGAACTAACATATAAGCCTTACAAAGGACCAACAAACAAGGATATATATACACACACGAATAGAACAACATGTGTGTGTGTGTGTATTATAAAACTAACCTATATATATATAAGGTACCATAATATAATTCATCAAATCAGATAAATACTACACATGCTATATATATACACTAACATTTGCAATATGTATGTAAACACAGAGGGAAGAAGAGCTGCTATGAAGATAGGGGAAAATCACGGTTCTTGGCGGTCGGCGAGGTTGGGTAGAGGAGAAGCCTAGGTGTTGGCCATTAGCGTGGGCGTAGAGGAGGGCTAAGAGGAAGGTGGCGGTGGAGCGTTAAGGGAATTTGGCAGCGATGGCCGAATTAAGTGGAAGCACTTAGCTTATGGGAGGGATGGTCGAGGAAGATGCAGGTGAAAGTCTGATCTGAGGGGGTGTGGGTGGTGGCAGTAGTGGGCGACTGGAGTTCGGTGGTAGACGGTGTTGCCGAGAGAGGAAGAGAGGGGGAGGTCGGTTCGGTGATGTGCCTTGACTGAGAAGGGAGTGTGGAGTGTCGGCATCGGTTAGGAGGTGGAAGTGAATTTCTATGGCGTGGAGAAGATGGAGCTACATCTTGCAAAAAAAATGAATAAGCTCAGAGTCGTTTATATATATATATATATATATATATATATATATATATATATATATATATATATATATATATATATATTAATATATTTCCAAAGTAAGAACACGTGAACTGACAATATATTGGGAACAGAAAAAATGGAAAAAGTTAGGTATGAATTCAGAGATTTATTAAGTGCGAATAGCTGTTGATATAATACAGTGGGTAAATGAATGGACAAAAGAAATCAAAAGTCACCAAAATCGATACCTACGAAATCATTTCTATAGATTTTGCTCTCTCTTAGACTTCAAAACACGCAAATGAGTATACCGCGGAGATCAACACGTCGAGACAATCAAAACGGTACACAGATATCAGTAATACCAACCATCCTATCAAAAGTGGATAATCGATACCGAAAATGCTGCTAAAACATCGAAAATAATATAAACGGAACAATAGCAGTTCAAATTTGGTGAAACAAAATATGACATCTCACTTAGAAGATGATTTACAAATTTATTATGTAAAAATATTTAGGTTCGGAAAACATTTTATTATCATTAAATATCAACTGATTTAAATTTAAATAAAATTACAAAAAAAAAAGTAAACTTCATATTATCAGATGAAAATTTACCATTTGTTATGTTCAATGAGACGTGTTCCAAATATCTAATTTTCGTTTTCAAATTCAATTTTTTAGAATTTCATAAAATTACAGTTAAACATATTATTAAAACTAATAAAATTTTATGGATCGTTACAATATTTAACTTATAGTTTCTCATATTTTACAGCAAACGTAGATATTTGGAAAATTTCACAGAATAAGGTAACTAGTGTATTATATTGTTGTTTTGGAATAGTGTCGCATTGTTGTGCACGATCATATTTTTATTTATCCGGTTTGCGGTCTATACATGAACAAGATATTATGTAGCTGAAGACCGCAAAACTCTCTTTCCAAACCTTTTTTCAAATCAAATCAAAACTAAAATTTTCAGCCAAGCATTAATTATGATTTGCCCTTGATTTGATGGGTGGCTTGAATTTGGGTGTGAGGACCATTTTTTGACACTTGGAAATCGACACTAATACATCCTTAGTATTCACGTATCGCAAATCCAACTGCTGCAGAAGCGAATTCTCTAGGGTAACAAAAAGAAAATAAAGATAGAACAGAAACCCACATATATTATTTCAACATAAAATTTTAAGTGGAAATTACATTTTTCAGAATTAAACATGGACAGGTATAAATTTCTATACTTACAAATGCTGAATACTATGGCATAAGAGTATGGTGGAAATTGATAACAATCTTTAGAAAAATCTTCTAGCTCCACGCCTCGAGCTCAATCCAGATTTGTTCAAAAATAAACCTGACTACTCGGCTGCTCGAAAAAATTAGGGCACCCAGAATTTAAGTGAAAGGAAAATAAACTCTGGGTCAGTCATGGGACTTGTATGAGAACACAAAAATATGCATTTTGAAAACAAAAAGGTATCTCATAAGACCATGCCGCATATAAACATTGAACAGGTTTTTACCTTATGATAACCAAAATTTGTTATGCAAAAATAACATTTTATATTATTTTTAATGACTATCCTTTGAAAAAATTTGCAAGTAAACATGTTAATCTTTGCTGAAATTGTTACGTTGATTAAATTACATCATGCAAACCATAAGGTGGGTTCTACAAACTAAATGGAAGGCATCTATTGAAGAATGGATTTCCATACAAATAACCAGGTGAAGGGACAACCATCCGGCAGTAAATCTCCAGAGGAATGTACCAAGGCCCAACTAATGGTCCTCTACCAACAAAAGACCGGCTTTCCTCTTCCTAGATAGTACTGAATATGTCTTCACCTTGGTCGTTACCGACATATTTGAGCGCATGTTTACCATACACCGCATTAATTTGAACTCGACTGTCATAGTGGGTAGAAATATATCTATAAGGGGATAATCATACTCTAATGGTTGCGAACCACGTAGCCTTACTGCATCTACCAAATTTTGGCCATTTTAGGTGTGAGGCTCGAGGTAACGATTACCTTTAACATTGCACATTTCACTTTGAATGCCACAATGCCATTCCATGGTTACATAACTGATTTCTACAAACGTATAACTCCTAAGCTTGTACGTCTTAGGAAAGAGTGTTAAGCTAAGAGTAGTTGCCTTCTCTACCGCTAAATAGATAACACATTCATAGAGATCAATTTATGTAACTAGAAATGCAACGTCATACATTCGTCCATACATGTTGTCTAAGAATAGAACAAACTGAAGGCGCTCTCGTACCACCTCCATTCGAGAGCTACCCTTACCATTAGCAACGTAAAGTCCTTGCAACGAAGATCTACAATGAAGAACTACTGCCATATAATATGGTTTGAGAAATTTCCCCCAAGGGTTAGGAACAAGCAGCCTACATTCATTTATTTTATAAAAATGTCTTTTAAAGATATATAACTTTAAAAACATTTCTTTTCGGCATGTACGAAATCATTAACTTCTCTTATCAAATCATTTGATGTCTTCTAACCCTTTTTGAACTAGGAATTATTCGAAATCATTTCATTTTTCACTTAGGAAAACATTTCATTTAAATCTTAAAAAATGTTTCTTAATTCGAAATTTGAAATTTTATTATGTTAAAACTGTGTTATAGGATATTAATCCAAATCAGTAAATATTAAATAAGCAGAATCTACAGAAATCATTTATTTCTACTTAATATCAATTCTCATATTCAACAAGTATTAGGGCTAGAATAACAATCAAATCACCTTTTAAATTACTTGAATAGTACGAGTTCCCACTTCGGGCTTCAACATTGAGTATAAGAAGATCATCTCTACACAATTAAAGTTGTATTTAATTTAAATTTGGAAAGTTCAAATCTCTTTATCCTTAACTCATTTCCGACATTTCGACCTCATCTATCCCTCATCGAAGGAAGAGGCCAGGTGAGCTATGGCACTGGTTATTTTTGGACATTTCCATAGTTCCACATTTGGATCTCACGAATAGAAAAATCCAATCAACTTATCGACTTTTAGAGCCAAAATTAAACCACTTTATTTGTTATAGCTTTTCTTTAAACATTTATTAAACTCTTTTAATAAGCTATAAAAACATCAAAATCCTCGTTAGAATACTCAATTATCCTTTTTAAAACATTTATAAAATATTTGAAAAAGAATTGTTAAGTTTAAAGTTATATTTCAAAGGTTATAGAAAAGTGCTGTAGAAAATGCTGCAAAAAGTGCCTTTTAAGCTATATTGATCAAAACGACTTTTTATTATTTGGAAATTCACTTTAATAACTCAAATCACTATTAAAAAAATTAAAATATATTTAGAATTGTTTTCAAATTTTTTAAAAATCTAAAAAATCATTTTCAAAGAATTCCTTTCATGGATTTCGAACTACAAAATCGTGAGTTTTCCAAAAAAAATTATACTCGTTTTAAAATACTTATCAAAACCTCAATTTTCTTTCTTTGTCTGAAAACTATAGATATAATAGTTTGAAAAATTCTTATCTTGAAGAATTCCGAGAAAAATTCCAATCTGTATACTCATTTGACTTTTATGGCATGAAATCGTGAACTACCGTTACGTGACGCCACTATTTTTGACTAAATTTTCCATTACCTTTCAAACTTCAGCAAAACACATTCGTATGCTTATAAAAGATTTCAAACTCATTTTAAAACCAGTTTAAAGAGGTTTCACATTCCATATAAACCAATTCATTCAATAAAGATAAGTGATTTCCTTTGTGCTTATCGACTTGTATATCGGTGACTTGCATATATATTCAACATTAATATTAAACAACCAAAGTTGATGATCAAAGCGTATTAAAAATCCAATGCAAAAATCATTTCATCATCCAAGAATATAATATAGGTAAGAGTTTTCGCTAATAGTTTATTTTGCTAATTACTTTTTCAAACATTCATCGACCAAACTTCCAAACATCATTAGCATCCAAATAGTTGTGTTAAACATTTATAACTTCTTATAATGGTATAAAGTTAGAGATCTCACCAATATCCAAGCCGTTTCACTTCTTACCAACATTCAAACTAATCCACGCTTTACTAATTACTTCATACTCCATTTAAACATTACCAAAAAACTTCTTCTTTCCTCTAAATTCTCGACCAAGGCTTGAGATGGAGATTGGTCGAAAGTATAAAAAAGAAGTGATGGGGTTTTGACCATAAATTCTCAAAACTAGATCCGAAAAATAGGTCATCTTCTCCTTGGTTTTTGACCCTCTTACTCTCAAAATTTGAAAAAGTTGCTAACTAGAAAGTTGTTGCAAATTCTTTTCTATTGAATATAAAAAAAGTGTCACATGATTTCAATGTTTTGAGGAAGTTCTGATCAAAACAAGAGAGGGTATTTTCGGATTCATAAAAATAAAGCCCGAAAATGTAGTAGAAAAGTGGAATTTTGACGTGCTTAGACTCAAAACTGAAAGAAGTGATAATAAGAAATGTGACGGCCCACCTCTATGCTCACAATAACAAAGGTTATTATAAGGTGATAACATCTGCTATTGCAAAGAATAAGGCTTGCTAGAAGCGACCATCCATAATTATGCCTTAGAAGAGTATTGTTTACATCGATATGAGTTGCGTAAATTACTCCCAACGATATATATTCAATCCAAATCTAAAAAGAAACCACGGTGGCTTACGAAAAATTCAGAACAACTCATAATAGCAACAACACAGATAAGCATAATCACTTCAGAACAGAAATATCATATATCGCGGAAGGTAAGTCTGGAGACATGCTACAACACTCGATGGTTCTCATGAACCAAATGTACATAGTCATCATAACATACATGAGATGAGATTCAATACACCAAAAGTAACACCCGAAGCCTAAACAAAAGATGAGGTGAAATCCCAAAAGCTAATAGCAACTGAACCAGAGATAGCGATTATCCTGAAATAGCACGGTCTGACCCGAGCATTATTTAAAAGAAAATAATAAACGGATCATTCTAATTTAAACTTAGAAATAAATGCATTATAAGCAACACTAAAGCAAATTAATCATAATCTCGAATGAGACTATTCAGCATAAATAATCAACATGGTTTAAATGAAGAAATCTCATTAAATTCCATCAAAATCAACTCCCAAAATTCATAATTGAATTCAAAACAACAATACACAAAAATCTAGAAATCAAAATAAGATAGTTAGAAAAATCAGCATAAAAAATGGATCGATCCCAGCATATGGCGAGTCTAAGCTACGCCGCACGTGCATCTCAAATGGCCGAAGCCTATCAAGTACTGTCAGTATAATATTTGGCGCCCAACGAATGATCCGAAGGTCCAACAAATAACCCGAAGACCTAGTACTGGTAGCTGACCCAAAGGTCCAGCATAGTGGCTCGAAAGCCCAATGAAATCATCAAAATTTTCAAACCAACTCCACGGCAATTATTTCAATTAACGAGTCTGAAATTAACCGAATTAGTAAAAGCGTAGAGTCATATTCCGCACTTTTGCTAAGTCGTTTAAATCTCATCATCGTTTCCTTGAAAGTGCAAAATTGTGTATTTTATATAAATAATTTTTACATTCTCAAATGGACAAGCCCGGAATTAATCGAAGAAGTAAAAGTGAAGGTTCATAGTCCTTAAGTTTGCTGAAGCGTTTAAATCGATTTCTCATTCCTTTGAAAGCGTAAATCGTGAAATTTTTGAAAACAATTTTATTTTAAAACGATTTGAAAACACGTGATTAAAACAGCAATTTCGACAAGGAAATTGCGCTTCACAAAACACCGTAAAAACATATATAAAAATCAGCGTTGCGGGTTTTCTTGATTGCAAGATAGCCGCTTGAAATTTCACTTTAAATTAAGTGTTACTGAAGTCAAAACACAGTATTTTTTATTCGTCAATAATCTCATCAAAACAACATACTTCAAATATAAACACTGGGGTAAAAACCCGTTATAAAAATAACGGCAACAAAATACGTTCCAAAAAAAAACGGTTCAAAATAAATTAATAACCAGACTGCACTACTTATATACGTATAATATTGCACTGCCTGGGCAATATACATGTGTACACACGAAATGTAAAAAGGTCTGGACAACATATTTGTGCTACACATATCTGAACTCACGAAATATAAAAAATGAGGTGGCCAGTGCAATGCAATTTGCACATATGTAACCAACAACATGCACGCACACTATAATATGCAGACACATCATAAAATGCAAAGAATAAAATAACCTGGACTTGTTTCTATGCAATTCAAACTTACCCAACATACTTGCACAAAAAAAATCTGGACACACTTACATGCACGGAAAAAAATATAAAAAAAAGTTTACAAAACACTTTCCCACATCAGGACGCAAGAATTAAACATAGCAGCATGCTGTGCACCCACTTTCAATTCATAAAACAAGACACAGGCAAGTGAATCACTTACGCATGTACTAAAATACTTTAGACGTGCATAACATACTTGCACACTTGTAATGAAAAATAGCCTGGACATGGATTTGGTTTATGCATTATTTACTTCGGTCTCGTGTTCATGCTTGCACGTAAATGGCCCAAACAAAATACATGTACGCACGAACGAAAGGGGTAGCCTGGACTTTGTTTCTATACTATACAAACTTGCACGCAAAAATAATGAAGTTGTTAAAATAGATGATGGCCAGGCAAAGCTACTTGTTCGCACGCTACAAAGAAGAAATAAATGCCAGGACTTATCTTATTTAAATGCAACTTACACACACACGTATAATTATAGACCAAATATATGAATGACCTGGGCATAATTTTCACGCATACCTGGACTTACTACATACAGGAACGTAACAAATTTAGGCAAAAATGAAAAATTCTGATAGTATTATACAATTTTTGTGCAACTGTGTTTTGTGCAAACCAAAATAAACAACATAAAAGCATCAAATAAAAACAGGCAACATAGTTTAATTAGATGTCTGAGTTTGCACTCACCTCTAATCTGTTTCAGATTCAGTTAGCAACCAAGATATGAATGGAGCAAGAATTGAACTGCCATTAAGGCTTTTGCAGTGATACTGGAAATTCAAAATGAAAGAATAATGAAGGCTTACTTTTCCTTTACCAATTAGTGAACAAGTCAAAGAAAATGTGTGCTGGCAAGAATTGTATATTTGCATTTATGTGAGAAACGTGCATCAGAGAAAGAAAAGGACGAATGCATAAAATGATGATGGCAACAAAGCAAAGTGTTCAAACTTTTGCTTTAAATGTTTTAGAGGTGATAGCAAAAGTGTTCACTTTTTGTTTTAAATTGGACCCATTCTTTATAAGTGAAGGCCAAAGAAATTATAACACAACTTTGCTATTTTCAACTGACTTTGCAATTTATTTGCAGATTCATTTTTTTTCAAATTTCAATTTTAAATTTAAATTTTAAATTTTTATTTCGTCGGTAATCCAAAAACCATGTTGTTACAAACTCCCCCCTTATAAAAATTGTGTCCCCGCAATTTTCATAGTAGAAGCAGTCTACAACACAATTAATTCATCACAACAAAGATTTAAATAGAACAGATGAATTAAGAATGCTCACCCCCACCCGAAGAGGAGAGAAAACCGGGATAAGAACGCTCGATGAATTCTTTGGTTTTCCAGGTGCAATCTTTGGGGTTTTCGGACCATTGAATTTTCACAAGCGGGACTTCCTTATTTCGAAGGCGTTTAACCTCCGAAACTAGCATACGAATAGGATTTTACACCATAGACAAGTCGGGTGAGATCTCAAGATCTTGCAACACATGAGGATCAATAATAGAATCCGAATCTCAAAGGGGACAAAGCTGGGATACATGAAATACGTCATGAATTCTCAAAAACCGAATAGATAGCGATACACGATAAGCAACAAGGCCAATGCGTTCGTAATAGGAAATGGTCTAACATATCAAGGAGCCAATTTCCCGGAGCTACTAAAACGCACCACTCCCTTCAACGGAGAAACACGAATGAACACGCGATCGCCTACAGAAAATTCCAAAGGCTTCCTACGATGATCGGCATAAGATTTATGCCTATTCTGAGCCTCTTTCATTCTCTGTCTAATAAAATCAATCTTTTCAGAAGATTCACGAATATAGTCGGGGCCGAGAACTAACTTTTCCTCGGATTCCAACCAATAAGATGGTAATCGACACGGCCTTCCGTAAAGGGCTTCGAAAGGAGCCATATCGATACTGGATTGGAAACTATTGTTAAAGAAAATTCAATAAGATATAAGTGGTCTTCCCAACTACCCCCAAAGTCAAGAATACAAGCACGAAGGAGATCTTCTAAGACTTGATTCACCCTTTCAGTCTGACCATCAGACTGTAGATGATAAGCTATACTGAGATTGAGCTTAGTACCCAAAGCTTTCTAAAGGCTCCGCCAGAAACCACTAGTAAAAAGCGGATCTCTGTCACTAATAATGGAACTAGGAGCTCCATGAAGTCGAACGACTTCTTTAATGAAAAGCTTAGCCAACGAAGGAGCAGTCCGATTGGACTTGATAGGAATAAAATGGGCTGATTTGGTCAATCGGTCAGCAATCACCCAAACACTAGTATGGCCCGACCTCGAACGAGGTAGACCATCAATGAAGTCCATAGAAATTTGATCCCATTTCCATAATGGAATCTCCAAAGGCTGCAAAAGACCATTAGGACGTTGGTATTCTGCTTTAATAAGTTGACAAGTCATGCAACGACTCACATAACTTACAACATCACGCTTCATACCCTCCTAAAAGTATAAGCGTTTCATGTCAGCATACATCTTACTACTACCCGGATGGACAGTATACTTAGAACGATGACAGTCCTCAAGAATGTCATTTCTAAGATTGGGAACATTTGGCACGATCAACCTTCCCTTCTTCCGAATACAACCATGAATATCAATATCGAAATCCTTTAGATTATCACTTCGGGGTTCCGATTTATAACTCTGAATAAGATAAGAGAGATCTGGATCTTGTTTCTGCGCATCGGCAATACGATCCAACAAACTAGGACGAGCTCCCATACTAAATAAAAGCTCGAGGGAATCAGAAACTGAAAGACGGTCTCTAATATCATAATGAGATAAAGCCTCCAATATATTCCACACTGCTAGCATCATGGAAACAACAACTTGCTGCTTGCGACTAAGCACATCAGCAACTCAATTACCCTTACCAGGGGTATACTGAATATCAAAATCATATGAAGCAAGAAATTCGAGCCAATATTGTTGCCTCATATTAAGTTCCTTCTAAGTGAAGAGGTACTTCAGAGAACAAAACGCTCTCCCAATAAATAATGTCGCCAAATCTTTAGAGCAAAGACTATAGCGACTAACTCTAAATCATGGGTAGCATAACGAATCTTGTTAGGCTTTAGTTGTCTAGAAGCATAGGCAACTACTCTATCCTTTTGAATGAGAACAGCACCGAGTTCATAACCACTGGCATCAGTATAAACAACAAGATCATGATTCCCTTCGGAAACCACTAAGGTAGGAGCATGAGTAAGGAGATCTTTTAACTTCATGAAAGAAAACTCACACTTATCAGACCAAATAAAAGGAACAGCTTTTCTTGTGAGAATGGTAAGCGGTAAAGCAATACGATAAAAGTACTTGATGAACCAGCGATAATATCCCGCCAATTCAAGGAAACTACGGATCTCAGTAACGGTCTCGAGCCTCTTCCAATTCCGAATAGATTCGATCTTGGAAGGATCGACAGAGATACCATCGAAAGAAACAATATGACCGAGAAACTTCACCTTATTCTCCCAGAAGTGGCACTTGGAGAATTTTTCATAAATCTGATGCTGACGAAGAGTGCTCAAAACAATCTCCAAATGCTGAATATGATCAACTTCAGATTTGGAATAAATAAGAATATCATCTATGAAAACCAAGACGAACTTATCGAGATATTCCTGGAATATCTGATTCATAAGATCTACAAAATACGCTAGAGCGTTCGTCAAACAAACGGCATAACAAGCCATTCGTAGAACCATAATGAATGCGGAATGCATTAAGAGGGATGCTATCATCCGCAACTCGTAACTGATGAAAACCGATAGCAAGATAGAGTTGGGAGAAGAGCTTAGCGCCACTTAACTAATCGAACATGTCGTCGATCCTAGGTAATGAATACCTATTTTTGATAGTGAGCTCGTTAAGCTTGCGATAATCAACGCAAAGCCTAAGAGTACCATCTGGCTTCTTAACGAAGACAACGGAGGCACCCCAAGGAGATGAGCTAGAACGAATAAATTACTTGGCTTCCAATTCAGATAATTTTTGCTTGAGTTCCACATTTTCCTTAGCAGATATCCTCGTGGGAGGACGACTGATAGGATGAGCACCAGATATAAGATCAATATGGAACTCAATTGCCCTCTTCGGCGGCAAACATGAAATAGGCTCAAAGACATCAGAAAAATCACTAACAACCGGAATATTAGCTATGACATCCTCCGATTCGAAGGAATAAATGAGGGCATTCGAAGCATGGTTCATGTCTCGAAACGTAATAGATAACTGCTCGATAGCATTGGGATGCTTGAGATATAAAGTTCTTTCGGGACATAGAATTTGAACTTCATAACGGACGAGCCAATCCATCCCTAAAATCATATCAAAACCAAGATGATCCATAACATGCAGATTCGCATGAAAGGAAAAACCACATAGAATAATCTCAACATCAACACATAACAAACCAAGAATGGCGGATCCACCAATAGGATTCACAATCCTCAAAGGGCCGCAAAGACTAACAACATCCAAAGGAATAAAATCAACAAGCTCCTTTGACACGAATGAATGTGATGCACCCGTATCGAAAAGGAATCTAATAGAACGGCCATGAAATAAAATAAAACATTCCTAAACAGAAGGAGGAATACCTTTGGGCTAAGAAGAATCACCAGAAAATTTAACAACATTAAGCTTCCAAGATTTGAAACCCTTAGGAGCAGTAGGACAATCAGAAACCCAATGACCTTCTTTCTTGCAATAGTGGAAAATGCGAGGCATAGGACAACTACGAAGGAGATGATCTAGAGAAGCACAATTATAGCACACCCTCTGATTAGAAGGTGCACTGCTAGGCTGAGAACTAGAGGTAGCTTGCTTCTTCTTCTTCTTGTTGAAGAAGGATTAGGCTTATGAAATGGAAACCTCTTCTTGTTGGGGTTCTTAGAAACCTCATCACTGCTATCATGTTCCTTTTTGACAGCTTCAAGGCAAAGTACCGAATCAACAAGTTCTTCAAAATGAAGCTTAAGCTGAAGCAAAAAGACTTTCTTCAAATACTTCTTAAAACCTTCTACAAATCTAAGATTTTTCTTACGTGGAGTGTAAATGAACTCAACTCCGTATTTGGACAAGGCCTCGAAAGATGCAACATAATCAGAAACAGAGGACTTTCCTTGTTTTAACTCAAGGAAACTACGAGCAAGATTGGTCTTTTCTGATTCAGGAATGAACTTAAGTTTGAATCGTTCCTTAAACTGATTCCACGAGAGAGAGGACTCATCAACTTCCACAATCAAAAGCTCATAACAATCAAGCGCACGTTCTTGCAACATGCTAGATGCCACGAGAACGCGATGATGATCTGAAAGATCCATCCGAGAAAATATGCGTTCACTAGCACGTAATCAAGTCTGAACCTTCAATACACTTTCCGATCCCTTGAAAGGCTTGCTTCCAAGGTACGAATAGTCACTGCACATGCGGGCAAAGGCAGACTTGTGAGTGGGAGCTGCGGGAGTAGCAACAGAAGGCTGAGTACCCCGAAATAGCTCCATAAACTGATCAGCTGACATATAGACTCTGTCCGGATGAGAATCACTAGACGGACCTGCAGTGGAACGCTTCCCTCTACCTCTTCCAGCCATAGGCTGAGAGAACAAGAGAAGATAAGGATTAGTTAAAACAATACAAGATTGATAAGGAATTTAACAAATGGAATACTGCGGAAATATGAGATTCATTCTTAGACATATTCCAACATGTTAAAGAGGATAAAAGTTTAAGAACAACGAAGGGATAGATTAGAAAGGCACGAATAAAACCCTTGAATAGTTGTAACACATGTTCCATTCTGCTTCTGTTCCGTGTTTATTATAATTTATTCTGAATCTCAACTCTGATACCAAGCTGTGACGCCTAACCTCTATGCTCACAATAACAAAGGTTATTATAAGGTAATAACGTCTGCTATTGCGAAGAATAAGGCTTGTTAGAAGTGACCATCCGTAAGTTATGCCTTAGACGAGTATTGATTACATCGATAGGAGTCGTGTAAATTACTCCCAACGATAAATATTAAATCTAAATCTAAAATGAAACCATGGTGGCTTATGAAAAATTCAGAACAACTCATAATAGCAACAACACAGATAAGTATAATCACGTCAGAACTGAAATATCATATATAGTGGAAGGTAAGTCTGGAGACATGCTACAACAGTCGATGGTTCTCATGAACCAAATGTACATATACATAGTCATCATAACATACACGAGATGAGAGTCAATATACCAAAAGTAACACCCCGAAGCCTAAACAAAAGGTGAGGTGAAATCCCAAAAGCTGAAGCAGCAATTGAACCAGAGATAGTGATTATCCTGAAATAGCTCGGTCTGACCCGAGTATTATTTAAAAGAAAATAATAAACAGACCAATCTAATTTAAATTTAGAAATGAATGCATTATAAACAACGTTAAAGCAAATTAATCATAATCTCGAATGAGACTATTCAGTATAAATAATCAATATGGTTTAAATGAAGAAATCTCATTAAACTCCATCAAAATAAAATCCCAAAATTCATAATTGAATTCAAAATAGCAATACAAAAATCTAGAAATCAAAATAAGATTGCTAGAAAAATCAACATAAAAAAATGGATCGATCCCAGCATATGGCGAGTCTAAGCTACGCCGCACGTGCATCTCAAATGGCCGAAGCGAACCAAGTACTGTCAACATAATATTTGGCGCCCAACGAATGACCTGAAGGTCCAACAAATAACCCAAAGGCCTAGTACTGGTAGTTGACCGGAAGGTCCAGCATAGTGGCTCGAAAGCCTAACGGAATCATCAAAATTTTCAAACAGCAACTCCACGGAAATTATTTCAATTAACGAGTTTGGAATTAATCGAATTAGTAAAAGCGTGGTTCCAAATTCCGCACTTTTGCTAAGTCGTTTAAATCTCATCATCATTTCCTTGAAAGTGCAAAATTGTGTATTTTATATAAATAATTTTACGTTCTCAAATGGACAAGTCCGGAATTAATCGAATCAGTAAAAGTGAGGGTTCATAGTCCTTAATTTTGCTGAAGCATTTAAATCGATTTCTCATTCCTTTGAAAGCATAAACCGTGAAATTTTTGAAAACAATTTTATTCTAAAATGATTTGAAAACACGTGATTAAAACAGCAATTTCTATAGCAATTTCGACAAGGAAATTACGCTTCACAAAACACCATAAAAACAGATATAAAATTAGTGTTGCGGGTTTTCTTGATTGCAAGATAGCCGCTTGAAATTTCACTTTAAGTTGACGGTTACTGAAGTCAAAACAATAGTAGTTTTTATTCGTCAAAAATCTCATCAAAACAACACATTTCAAATATAAATGCCAGGGTAAAAACCCATTATAAAAATAACGGCAACAAAATACGTTCCAAAACAAAACGCCGTTTCAAAATAAATTAGTAACTAGACTGCACTACTTATATACGTATAATATTGCACTCCCTGGGCAATATACACGTGTACACACGAAATGTGAAAAGGTCTGGACAACATATTTGTGCTACACATATCTGCACTCACGAAATATAAAAAATGAGGTGGCCAGTGCAAAGCAATTTGCACATATGTAACTAACAACATGCACGCACACTACAATATGCATGCACGCACACTGCAATATGCAGATACGTCAAAAAATGCAAAAGAATAAAATGACGTGGACTTGTTTCTATGCAATTCAAACTTACCCAACATACTTGCACAAAAAAATCTGGACACACTTACATGCACGAAAAAAAGTTTACAAAAAACTTTCCCACATCAGGACGCAAGAATCAAACATAGCAGCATGTTGTGCATCCACTTTCAATTCATAAAACAAGACACAGGCAAGTGAATCACTTACGCACGTACTAAAATACTTTAGACGTGCATGACATACTTGCACACTTGCAATGCAAAATAGCCTGGACGTGGATTTGGTGTATGCATTATTTACTTCGGTCCCGTGTTCATGCTTGCACGAAAATGGCCTAAACAAAATACATGTACGCACGAACGAAAGGGGTAGCGTGGACTTGGTTTCTATACTATACAAACTTGCACACAAAAATAATGAAGTTGGTAAAATAGATGATGACCAGGCAAAGCTACTTGTTCGAACGCTACAAAGAAGAAATAAATGCCAAGACTTATATTATTTAAATGCAACTTACACACACGCATATAATTATAGACAAAATATATGAATGACCTGGGCATAATTTTCGTGCATACATGGACTTATTACATACAGGAACGTAACAAATTTAGGCAAAAATGAAAAAGCCTGATAGTATTATACAACTTTGGTGCAACTGTGTTTTGTGCAAACCAATATAAACAAAAGAAAAGCATCAAATAAAAATAGGAAACATAGTTTTTATTAGATGTGTGAGTTTGCACTCACCTCTAATTTGTGTCAGGATCAATTAGCAACCAAGATCTGAATGGAGCAAGAATTGAACTGCCATTAAAGCTTTTGTAGTGCTACTGGAAATTCAAAACGAAAGAATAATGAAGGTTTAATTTTCCTTTACCAATTTGTGAACAAGTCAAATAAAATGTGGTGGCAAGAATTGTACATTTGCATTTATGTGAGAAACGTGCATCAGAGAAAGAAAAGGACGGCTGCATAAAATGATGATGGCAGCAAAGCAAAGTATTCAAACTTTTGCTTTAAAAATTTTAGAGGTGATAGCAAAAGTGTTCACTTTTTGTTTTAAATTGGACCCATTCTTTATATGTGAAGGCCAACGAAATTATAACACAACTTTGCTATTTTCAACTGACTTTGCAATTCATTTGCAAATTCATTTTTTTTTTCAAATTTCAATTTAAAATTTCTATTTTAAATTTTTATTTCATCGGTAATCCAAAAACCAAGGTTATTACAAGAAAGTTGTAGCCACTAGAATTTACATGATTTGAAAAAAAGTATTACTTTGTTTGAGTCTATTTTGAAGGAGTTATATTCAAATGAAAAAGAGGTATTTTCGGCCTTCAAAACTAGGATCGAAAATGACTTTAAAAGAATTGAAATTTTGACATGGTAGCTCTTAGATTTTTAAAAATAAAAATGGTAACCAACTCAATTCTCTTGGATTTGAAAAAATAATTTCTCAATTTGGTTTATTTTTGATGAAGTTATGGCCATAAGAAGAAGAGATAAAATATGAAAAATAGTGAGTTTGGTTTTGAGGCAAATTAATATCGATTTTATCTTGTATATTTTGTATATATTTTTTCATTATTTCATTTTAATTTTTTTCTATGGCATAGAAACCCTTAGTGAGGAGATGAAGAAGATAATTAAGCTTAGAAAAAGTGAGAAGAGAAAGTGTGAATGAAAGTGGAGATGGAGATGGGTATTCATACATGAAGTTTACACACGAACGACCTTAATACCCTTACCCCAAAACTAATTTCTAACCACGTACTTATTCCTCCATTCCAATGCATGATTATACCTTTAACTACTTGCATTTAATGAGATGGAAAGTGTATGTAAGTAGGTGAAAGGTGAAGGTAAGTTTTCTTCTTATTACTTAACATGTAACAACCTGGAAATCAAGCTATAATAAATGATTAACGAATTAATTAAATAATAAAATAACTTTATGAAATTATTAGAATTGAGCCATGAGAGTTGCCACATTGTGTCCGTGGTAATTTCCTAATCAATTTCCATATATAGAACGTCATAATCCGAGCTAGTAGGGAGGAGGTACGAATTAAACAATAAAACAAGAAAAAGAAATACACACACACACACACACACACACACACACACATATATATATATAGGGAGGTCGACACCAAGGTCGACCATCCCACTGCCTAGGTCGACCTAGCAAGGGGGTGGTCGATAGTAATGTTGATCCGCCTATGTTATTGAGCGAAAGAATTTAATTCTTTCATTTCATACGATTCGAACACCTCAATTGCATTCTTTTTCTCTCATCTGGTCCATTAGTGCTCTCATCCGACGGCTCCTATCCAACCTATGACGTGGTTGCACCATATTCAATCCCCAAATCCAACGGTCTGAGTTCCACTTCTACCCCTATAAATAAGACCCTAGGCCTAACACTTTTTCTCCTTCTAGATTTTCTCCGCTTAAGTTCACCCTAAAAGGAATAATTTTTCAAGGAGAGAATCTTTTTGATAAAAATATTTTAATACCCTCAAGTGGTTCCACGAAAGCAAAAGGGAAGAGCTTATGATCACAGGTGAGTAATTGTAATTATTTTAGATTTCTTTAAGTAATTTAAAATAATAGAGTTTCCGATAGTTGTAGTTTTATTACGATTTTTGGAATAACATTTTTAGTAGTTTATTTACAATTTTTAGTAGTTTATTTACAATTTTTAGAATTATTTTCAATCTATTTCTTTTATCTATTCTTTTCAATTAATTTTAGTTTGTTTCTATTAAATATAGCTTTTTCATTTATTTACAGTCTATTTACAGTATTTCAATTTATTTACTGTTATTTATGCGTTTTTTTACATCTTTTTCCTACGCTTCGGATTTTCTTTTATTTCTCCTTCTTCTTCACTTATGGATTAGAATAGATTAAACATGAATATGGGTTAAAATTATAAGAGTATTGAAATAATGGAAGATAAGATGAAATTCGTAAAGACTGTAATAAAAATGGAACTAAAACTGAAATTGAACCTAATTATGATATTGATGTTAGATTTGGACTAATCAAAGATAATTGGCCTAGTTATAACTTAGAATTATAACTAAAAAGGGTATAAGATGAAAGAAGCTTATTTTTACACTTGACCTTTGGTTAAGTAATAAGCATGATTATAACGTAGGAAATAGAACAGAGTGAGGCTTATTTTAAGACTTAGGATAAATTAATAAGCACAAATGTTAAGAACAAAAGTAAAGGCTTATTTAAATAATTTATCTAAGTTAATAAGCAAAGAATTAAAGTAGGACATTTACTAAATAACATCCCCATATTTCTATGGACACGGTGTTTCACATAATCTTGAAGTGAGACAAAGGGAACGCTTATGTTAATAACGGTAGTAAATGGTCAATAAGTAGAAGTTCAAATCATCGGAATTTGGGCAAGGGGAGCAACTAGATATGGTTTGGATGACGGTACAGTACCAACAGTATTTCCCCTTTTATTTCTGTGGACACATGTTTCACATAAGCCTAAAGTGAAACGAGGTGTCTTACATAACCCTGAAGTGAGACGAGTGTCTCACATAATCCTGAAGTGAGTTGAGAGGCATGCTCATGTAGGAGCATGAGGTAATAAGAAGACCCCCATGTAACATGAGCATGGCGGCGATTACGTGTGCGATTTCCATTCGAGTGTTCAGTGATCATTATGAGTTCCAATCACTTAGTGTGTGCCTTTCGTAGGCATCAATGTTTACTACATAGGAAGCTTTAGCATCCGACCCATAGTAGATTCTATGGAGTAGCAGACCGATCAAAGGGTAGTATATTGAATTCAGCCTAATCTAAGCAGCTATCAAAAAACAAGTGCAAATTATCAAAGCTAATCAATAATGTTAATCTATTTAATTCCTATTTATTTCTAGCTAATTCCTTCTCTCTATTTCTTTTGTTTCCTTTTACATACTAGAATTATTTTAAAGTCTATTACTTTTACTTTGCTTAAAGATTCTAGTAGTTACTATCATTCACCAGACTTTTAGTCTGACCCACTCCTCCATTTTCCCCTTTTCCCCCATAGGCAATCAGGGGCAAGGATAGTAGACTACAGGCATTTGGAGATTCCATTGGAGGAGATTCTATCATGTATTTCTTTTCTTCGGTTTTAGTTTTTTTAGTTCTTTTTGTTAAGATGGCATTTTGTGATGGATGTATTATACTCGAATATTATTGATACTACGGAATTTATTTTGCAAGACACGTAAGGTTATTTTGACATTTGATGTATTTGGAATTTGGCGACTTATTTTATTTATAAAGTATTTCTGAGGTTTTGTTCTAAATAAATTATTGTTATTATAATTGTTTCCGCTGTTTATATATTTTTATCTTGTGAATCTTAGTCTTTGCTAGTTTTAGTTATACCTGCAACACAACATGCCTTTTAGTGTGCTCCTTTGGGTATGCTAAGGGGTGTGGGGTGTTACATTTGGTATCAGAGCCTAAGGTTGCAGGATTCCTGAAAAAAATTATTTTAAAAATAAAGTATTTTTCAAAATAGCATGTTTTAAAAGAATTTTTCAGAAAAGAAGCTCTTTAATTTAGAAATAGTTTTCAAGTATAAAAGAGTTTTTTATAAAAATTCCCTCTAAGTCCAGTTCAACCTTCTTTCGATTCTTTCAAGCCTATGTTTACTTTTCTTTGCATAGTATGGCTAACTGGTTCCGTAGAGCTATGGTACTAGAGGTTCAAGGGCAAACGCCCAATACAACACCGGTAGGTGGAAATCCCCTTAATCCACCTACACCAGCCAATTATTTTAAGATATGCAAGAACTTCGGTAGTATGGTGGCAGAACGTTTTCTAAAAGGGAGGATTTCGAGGAGACACGAGCAAGGTTAGAAGATATAGAGCAAAATTTTTAGGATGTTAGATTTGGCGGACCTTAAAAGTGGATCAAGAAAAGCGGGAAACGCAACGGGTTAGTCATTATGCAAGGGACTATAAGAATGAAACAACGAAGGGGAGGTGTTTCGACTATAGGCAGCCCGGTCATCTTAGTAGAGCTTGTCCTTTGGGAACGGGGAAGAGAGCAAGTGCATCTATGGCGTAGGTACAAGCTTTGGATGCAGCACTTTCTAGCAGCGATTCGGATAGAGGTAGGAAAATCTCTTTAGAAGGATTAATCTCTCTTTCTGATTTTTGCATTTGGACTCTTTTCGATTTTGGAGCATCACACCTGTTCATTACGAGTTCTTTGGTAGATTGTTTGCACTTAGACATCTCTTTAGTAGTATACCCATTGTTTTTTCAAACCCTATATGAGGATCGGCACACTTGTCTATGGTTTGTAGGCGTTTGAAAATTTTTATCCTAGGCATGGAATTTGACTATGACGCCTATGTATTGGGATTTTCGGGGCATGTTATGATTTTGGGAATGGATTTGCTACCCACATATGGAGCTATATTAGACTGCAAGAGGAGAGTCGTCAAACTAGAGACATGCAGCGATAGGACTCTCGAGGTTTCTTGCAACCCACAAGAGTCAGTTATGTTGAGCTTCCTTTATTCCCTCAATTCGTCATCATCATAGTTAGATTCGGTTTCTGTCGACAGAGATTTTCCAAACGTCTTTGAGGAGGATATGGGACTACCCCCCAAGAGAGAGATTGACTTCAAGATTCATTTGACTAATAATGCTAAGCCAGTAGCTTACCCATGAGGCACATGGCACCTAAGGAGAGGAAGGAATTGAGCAAGCAGATCCGTGAGCTTTTGGAGAAATGATTTATAAGAAGGAACATATTGAAGTGGGGAGCTCCAGTCGTCTTTGCTACTAAGGCGGATGGTTCCCTTCGACTTTGCATAGACTATAGATAATTGAATAAGCTCACGACGAAGAATCAATATCCACTCCCTAAGATTGATGACCTTTTGACCAGTTAGTTGGCTCTGCAGTATTCTCTCACCTTGATTTGGCCGCTGGATTTCATCTGCTTAGGGTTGTTGATAACAGCATTGATAAGATCGCATTTAGTACACCCGATTGATTCTTTGAACAGTTGGTTATGCCTTTTGGGATAACCAATGCCTTAGCCTATTTCGTAGATTTAATGATCCGTATTTTTAGAGATGTTAAATAAGTTCGGGGTGGTATTCGTGAACGACATTTTGGTGTTTCCCAAGAGTATGGAAAAGCATGTTATTCATCTTGAGGAGGTTCTTCGTATGCTCCGCGTTCATCGTGGAAGGCAAAATTCTTGTAATGGCACTTTTGGTGTAAGGAAGTGCGTTTCTCAGAGCATAGAGAAGGTCTACGCATGGTAAGGGTTTGAGAAATGGTTTTATACATTTAGGTTCTGTAACGACCCGTTAATTTCGACAATTAAATTTTTAATTAAAAAGGATTTTGAAATTTAAATTTTGTAGAAAAGGGAAATATATATATATAAAGGAGATAAATTAATACTAGATGAACGCTAAATGAAAATTTATAGCAACGGTAATTAAAAATCTTAATTATTGTTAAATTTAATAGAAATCTAATGATTGAGATAATGGAAGATTTATACCCTTGTGTAAGTTGCATAAATAAAGGAGAATTAAATTTATAATTAATAATGAATTGTAGAAACGGTTATTTAACTTAATTGTTGAAAGGTTAGGTGAAATATCAATAAAGGAATAGTGTAATTTGTTGCACTTGAATAAAATATAAAATAAAGAATTAAAGACAAAAATTTAAATTACCTATGTATTAGTAAATTGGTAAAACGGTAACTGTATAAGAATTAAGATAGTAATACAAATGGCAGTTGCTGGACAACCAATTTAATGAAAATTCAAATGTGATTGAGACGACTGTTGGGTTTTAATGGAGTGTAAATAAATAGCGAAAAACATTATAATATCTTAATTTAAATATGATTGTTTAATTAATACTAAAAGAATAAAATTGAAATAGTATTTAATGTAATAATAACTATAATAAATTGCAATTGTATAATGGAAGTAAATTGTTAATAAATGGATGTAAATATTAACTAATTTATGGAAATAAAATATAAATGAATGTTTGGATAAGATCATAAGTAAATGCAATTAGGTAGCATGTATTGGAAATAAAGTTCATTTAAATATTGAGAAATTTTAATGTTGTTATTAAGGAAAACGTTACTTTAGTAATTATTAATATAGTAACAGGTGTGCGAACGCGAATTAATGGAAACATAAAACTTATTTTAAGTGAGTATTTGAGTGTAGACTTATGAAATAGATTAATGACAATAAATTTTTGTATGTTAATTCTATTAGTTTGTTAAGTTTTATTTTGATCAATTTCAATTAATGCACTAAATTATTGCAGTTAGTGTGGAATATTGGTAAGTGAATAAATAAGATGTAACCTAGATAAATTTCCATTCATAATATGATGATTAATGTGATATAAAGAATGAAACCAAAATGGAATGAATTAATTGAGGTTCTAACTTTATTTATGTGTAAAGTTAACAAAATTTCCAATAAAATTTAGATACGGTAAGTTATGCAAATAAAAGATGAAATTTTGGGAAATATTTATGTATTGGAATATAAAAGAAATGTTAATTATGTAGTTGAGTAATAATTGATTTATTTTTGAGTTGTAATCCAATAAAATCAAATTTATTAGAATTTATTGCAATTAATTGGATTAATTGCAGTAACCTTTGAAAATTTATTTACTGAAAAATTGACAATGAATTTATATGTGATTTTGCTTTTAGTTATTTTTTTTTATATCTAAGGGTTTAGAAATGACACAAATCTACTAGTTTAATATTTGATTTAAAGGTGGTAAGTTAATTATTAAATATTTAGATATTAGGAAGATATAAATTTAGATGGAATTAATTATTTAATTTTTTTTTGAGAATTAAGATCTAAGTTTAAATTGGAGATTTTAATGTATAGATATAGAGCCAATGATAATTTCATTTAATTGACATCTATAAAATTTGAATAATAGAAAGGAAGTGAATTTAATAGATTTAATCAAATTTATAGTGTTGAATTTAATGAAATTGAAATTTGAATCAGCATTTAAGAAACACATAGATTCGTTTAAATTTGGATATATGACTAAGAATTATTAAGTGATAAACTTTTAAATTCTAAAATTGGAATATGGAAATTTGGATTTATTAACTAATTCTTAATTTATTTAATTTATATAAAAATAGCCATTTTGGCCACGGACTCGGATTTCGACGAAACCAGTTTCATCGGATCCGTATCGGTGAATTATTATAGGGTTTCAAGTTTCGGATCGATCGGACCTGTCGTTTGATCGTACGGACGCGGAACGCCTTGAAATCGATTTAATTAAAACCAATTTGAAATCAATTTGGAAATTTTGTTTTCAGCATAACTTCTTCATACGATCAAATTTGGACGTGAAACTTTTTCCATCGCGTTCAGAATATTTTAAATTACCTATTTGGATGTATAGATTTACGAAATTTCGTTCCGGAGACATAGCGGGCTTTTTGGGCCATAGTTTGTTCTGCACGTTCATTCTACGGTCTATCTACGCTACCTCTAACCCTCTATATAAACCCAGCTATTCAGCCCTAGCCTCCGCCTAATTTCATTTATCTGCGCGTATTTCTTCAAGCTTCTCTTCTTCTTCAATGGGGGCTAACCCTAGATCCAGTCAGTTCAAAATCAAAATGAAAATTCAAACTCTCCACAAAAATTCCAAAAAAAATATATGCCAATGCTCTCGATGAGCATAATTCAATGGTGATATTCGCTTTTCGATTTGAGTTTCGGTATGTCCAGATCACGACAAATCAGTTTGGGCCGTTCATCAACGTCGCGTCGAAATTCGTCGGATGGCGAAACCCTTTCTGGGTATTGTAGAGTGGACCGAGGGGACTGCATCTATGCAGTTTATCTGGTGATTCGACGGTCAGATCGTTGGAGATTTTTGGATTAGGGTTTTTGGTTAAGAGGCGGCTGCAGCTCTGGTTCGCGACCGGTGATGAGAGGCGTCGGCCTGGATTCTGGCGGCGGTGACGTGGCCGCGGCTGGCTCTGAGGCGGTGGTTTTCGCGGCGTACGATCAGAGAGAGGGCGGCGTTCATATTTGCGAACGGAGGAGGCTTCACGGTTTCATGATACGCGTGAACGAGTGGGACGTGGAAGAAGGAGTTGAAGTGCTGACATGCCAAGTTTTGGGTTCATTTTGTTTTTATTTTTAGTTTAAAATTCAATCCCAATAATTAGCATAACTTTTACGTACGATGTCAGATTGACGCGCGGTTTTCTCCGCTAGGTTCGTATCTGAATTCCGGACTTGATGACGCTGGTTTGAACGAATTCTGAGACGGGCGAATTTTTGAGTTTAAATTGAATTTAAATTCGATTTAAATTCCAAAGGTGAGTGTTTAAACCCACTCACAACTACTAGAAGCTTTTATGTTTGTTAAATTAATTTTAGAAATGAATAGAAATTTATTTATGAGTTTTTGGCATGTTTATTTCACTCATATTTGTTGAATTGCATTTATAAAATTTAACTGTTAATTTAATTTATTTACTGTGTATTAATTGATAGTTAGAATTTATTTGTTTGCCTATAAACTGCTAGTTAACAGTTATATAGATTATTACTGAATATAAACTGTTAGATTAATAGTTGTTAAATTTAATCTGAATAAAATTGCCAGTTATTACCTGTTATATATTATCAAATATAAATTGTTATTGATTGATATTGCTTGATGATTGTGTTTGGATGATGGGTGATGTTGATGGATGTTTTATTGTATATCATTAAATTGCAAATTATCATGCATATTTCCTTTCATTCGGGATTGTGGTTTGAAATGATATACAACCACAAAATTTTATATCTTTTAAATTGCGGATTAAAATGATAAATATCTGTATCACTTGACCATAGGATAGAAAATAATATACAGGCACCGCGGTCTATATTTAACTATTTTAATGTGATTTCTATGGTTTGGATGGAATACGGTTTATAATAATCTTAAATTTTATATTGTATAAATATTTTTCTTCCATATATATATACATATGAAGTTGAAAATTTTGAAATTAAAAGGTGTATAAAAATCTTTATTAAAAATGGAAGAAAATTAAGAAAATGGAGTCTAATAATTTATATCATATGTTTAAATGTTAAGTTTGGAAATTTTAAGATAAGATATTTATAATTGGATTTTTCCCAAAATAAATTGAAATGAATATTCTAGTATAATTTGAATTGAAAAAAATATATATTTTATTACTAGAAATTGGAGTTTTTATTTATTTATGGATTTTATGTGAATATTCAAGACTAATTAATAGAACATTCGATTTGTTGAAAGAATAAAATCCAACTTTAGTTTGAAATATTAATACTCCAAATGGATATACGTATATATATATATATATAAATTGAAGTGGTTTTGGAACTTGAGAGAGATAATACAAATTTTGGGTTAGACTTTAATAAAGAAATGTATTTGTAAAGCCATGAGAACTATTTTCTTTACAAAGTAACATTTAAGTTAAACCTTTTATTTTATATACCGTTGAATATCCAAACCATTCAAGTTTTAGAAGTTATGGTTTTAAAAGTATGAATTCCGAAATATTATGTTTTGAAAGTATAATTCAAATGTTTGGTTTCCAGATATTTTAAATTTTAAACCAGTATGATTTTGGAAAAGGATTATATTTGAGATAAAATGATATCATATTATTTTGGGTTTTAATTTGATATCGTATGGGAAATTTTATTCTGGTTTTAAAGTATAAACTATTTTTAAATGACCGCGGTGTTATAATAACGATGGGTTGGCAAAGAGACCGGGATCGGATATGGACATACTCTCTGTCGATACCGAAAACCACTTTGACTAACCGTGTACGCGGTGGAGATTCCAGAATGAAGTAGGTGGTGGCGACATTTCCTGTAAGGTAAATACGTGGACCCGACTCCCGTGAGTTGGCATAAGGTGGCTAAAACATGAGCGATTCTCAGGCCAATGAGGTCATTCCTTTGATCGGACCCTCCTCTTTGATATTATACTTTGATTTTGGATTGATTCAGTGGCCACTTCTATATTTTGATTTTGGGGAGTTAGTCCGAGGTGGGCGGTAACTGCGGCTACGCGTTTCCACCAGCCTGGATAGCAATTGGTATATCTACCCTGGCATTGCCTAGTTGTGCCGTGTCACCTACCATACCGAGCCTTTACTACGAGTTTCTATTTGTGTCGTACCTATGGAGTATCCTCTGGTAGCCTCCCGATCAGGAGGTATTACGGTACTGTATAGACTATTGGCATTTTACGTGTTAAGGTGGAAAATGTAAAGCCTTAACGCTATTTAAAAGTAAGTTTATTTTACAATTAGACACTATTATAATAGCGCAATATACTACATAGTAAATAGTTTAACGGATCCTTAGGAGATGTAAATCCCGAACATCTCTTGAGTTACTGTACTCATATTTATTTCTGTTAATTTAACTCACATAAGATCTTTTAGTCTGACTCGAGTGTTTTTGTCTTTTCAAATTCGCTCGGGTCAGTCCGAGCGTTTCAGGATCGAAGACTTTAGCTTTGAAGGACGAAGACGAAGGAGTCGTATTATTATTATCTATAGTATTGCACCACACTCATACTGTTCCGCTGCATTGATTGTATTGGTATGCGTAACTCTGATATTTATTGTATAAAGCAAATCAAGTGTTTGTAAACTGTTTTGAACTGTATATTTATTATTATATTTTATCCTTCCGCTGTGAGATTCTGTTTTGTTTTTATTTCTTCTCTGTTTTTCTTATTTACCCCATAACAATCCGCCCTTGCGTATGCTTTGAATTGGCACGTGTGTCGGTTTAAAGTGTGCGAAAAGGCGGGCGGTTACAGTTGGTATCAGAGCTTTGGTTTAGCGATAAACTTGGCTTTGTGGGGTTTGACTCTTTGTTAATAGGGTAGTAATACCCTATGGGAGTCGCTGAGTGTATATATATGAGAGAGCGTATTTGTTAGTTTTATAAAAAGATTTTAATATTATGTTACTCTGTTCCGTTTTGTATTTATAAATTCTGGTTGATGCATGGGACGCTATGCCATCAATAGGGATTCCTAAACACTTAATAGGACAGACCGACATAATATTTGTTTTTAGTATAGGTGAATGAAATAATTTTGCCTATTATATTTTCTATATATAAAAAATATTTTTATAAAGATATATATATATTTGGTTGCTATAGATTGGGTGTTAGGAAATAAAATATTTATAACAATTGAAGCTAAGTTGAAATTATAATAAATCAAATTGGAGATTTTAGAACTTAAGTCCGGGATTTTGAAAATCTGTTTTCAATGGATTTATGGGATATAGGGATTTGGTTTATAAGTATTTTCTTATATAAATATTTAGTATATTTCGGAAAAATTATTTTAAAGAAGATTTTGGAGAATATAAATTTTGTACTTTCCTCCCTGTCGCTAGAAAATAATTTCGGTGATGGCGGCCGCATCATCGACTTCTATTTTCGAGTTTCGAAGGGGAAAGGCCACTGTAGTAAATTATACTGCAGATTTATGTTGGAAATATCTGAATTTGTTTGTTTTAAATATAATTGAGATATAAAGTTGTAGGAAACTAATTATCTATTATTTCAAAATAAATTGAAATTTGACCCGGAATTTAATTCTAAAATTTTCCATTGATTAATTGTTAAATTTTAGTGGAATAAAAAAGGTAAGTAATAAATGGATTGAAAACCTCTAATAAGTAAGAGAATTAATGCTAAGTATAAAGGAAGTTAAAATTTTAAATTATAAATAATGGTAAAGATTTATTGGAAAATCAATGAATTAAAAGAATTGAGATTAAACTAGTATAAGTTCAATTGCATTTCTCTTTAAACATATATAACTTACCAAATATGAAAGCTTGAAATGTTAAATAAGAAATTGGAATAGAATATTATACAAGTAGAGATTTTGGAAATAATGGTATTCAATAGCTTGCTATTTAAAAACAAGAATTTAGTGGTATAAACTTAAGCAAAAATTGAAATTTTACCATAATTAAAGGTAAGCACTATAAATAGGTTTTGAAACTTAGGAAAATAAAGAAAGATTTTGGTGTAGAGTTATTATCTTAAGTATGATTTAAATACTATTAGTATAATATAATAAAAAGTTGGTAATATAAACAAATGCCTGTAAACTCTAGGTAATAAATTAATAAAATCCTTTACTTATAAGAATGGAAGTTTAAGGTTAATAATTTAAGTGTAATTAGAGGGTTACTGTAATTAAATATAATAGAAAGTGGGTAATTAAATTGTTACTACTATTAAATATAATAGAAACGTCAACATTTAATAAATGAATGAAATTAAAGGTAAGTTGAAATTTTGATTTATAAAACGAATATATATTTGATGAACCATTAATTAATTAAAGGAATTGAGAAGAAACTTGTATAAATTTCCACTTACATTCTTAAAACATATATAACTTACCATATAAGAAAAGTGCAAAGTTAGTAAGAAAATGTAAGGGAAATTCTTACAAGTGAAGAGTAAGGTAATGAAAGTAATCAATGAATTTGCTGTGATAAAATGAGAATTAAATTGTATAAACTTAAGTTAAATTGGAAATTATACTATATAAGTAAAGGTAAGATTATAAATAGATGATATAAACTTAAGTAAATAAAATAGGATACCAATATAATGAATTTTGTAATAAATGGAAAATGAAATTTGTAGGAAATGAAGAAATCCCTCCATAAATAAAAAAAAAGAAAATCAAACAACTAAAGCATGAATTAAATGTATAATAAGTTAATTTGGTTGTTGGTTTGAATTGTATTGTTTGATTTATGGTTGTTGGGTAAGGAATTTGAAGTTTTAGATGAATAAATAATCTATCTTTGTTCCGTCTAAGACTGTTGAGTAAAGGATGCACTTGATAGTTATTTTCATTCCATACAAATTTCAAGTTCTGAACCCGAATAACTATTTGTTTGATGAATTAAATGGTTGCTTTGTCTTGTGTAGGTATGCTGTTTGTAAGGTTGATGGTTGTTGTTTTGTTTGGTTGTTTAATGGTTGAAACCACTTAAATATTTCACTTTATGTAAATTTGTATATTTTAGCTAAATTAACTGTAAATTTAAAATATTGATTTCGAAATTCTTCTTTTCCTTTTCGGGGACGAAAAGTTTTGAGTGGGGGAGAGTGTAACGACCCGTAAATTTCGACAATTAAATTTTTAATTAAAAAGGATTTTGAAATTTAAATTTTGTAGAAAAGGGAAATATATATATATATATATATATATATAAAGGAGATAAATTAATACTAGATGAACGCTAAATGAAAATTTATAGCAACGGTAATTAAAAATCTTAATTATTGTTAAATTTAATAGAAATCTAATGATTGAGATAATGGAAGATTTATACCCTTATGTAAGTTGCATAAATAAAGGAGAATTAAATTTATAATTAATAATGAATTGTAGAAACGGTTATTTAACTTAATTGTTGAAAGGTTAGGTGAAATATCAATAAAGGAATAGTGTAATTTGTTGCACTTGAATAAATATAAAATAAAGAATTAAAGACAAAAATTTAAATTACCTATGTATTAGTAAATTGGTAAAACGGTAACTGTATAAGAATTAAGATAGTAATACAAATGGCAGTTGCTGGACAACCAATTTAATGAAAATTCAAATGTGATTGAGACGACTGTTGGGTTTTAATGGAGTGTAAATAAATAGTGAAAAACATTATAATATCTTAATTTAAATATGATTGTTTAATTGATACTAAAAGAATAAAATTGAAATAGTATTTAATGTAATAATAACTATAATAAATTGCAATTGTATAATGGAAGTAAATTGTTAATAAATGGATGTAAATATTAACTAATTGATGGAAATAAAATATAAATGAATGTTTGGATAAGATCATAAGTAAATGCAATTAGGTAGCATGTATTGGAAATAAAGTTCATTTAAATATTGAGAAATTTTAATGTTGTTATTAAGGAAAACGTTACTTTAGTAATTATTAATATAGTAGCAGGTGTGCGAACGCGAATTAATGGAAACGTAAAACTTATTTTAAGTGAATATTTGAGTGTAGACTTATGAAATAGATTAATGACAATAAATTTTTGTACGTTATTTATTCTATTAGTTTTTTAAGTTTTATTTTGATCAATTTCAATTAATGCACTAAATTATTGCAGTTAGTGTGGAATATTGGTAAGTGAATAAATAAGAAGTAACCTAGATAAATTTCCATTCATAATATGATGATTAATGTGATATAAAGAATGAAACCAAAAATGGAATGAATTAATTGAGGTTCTAACTTTATTTATGTGTAAAGTTAACAAAATTTCCAATAAAATTTAGATACGGTAAGTTATGCAAATAAAAGATGAAATTTTGGGAAATATTTATGTATTGGAATATAAAAGAAATGTTAATTATGTAGTTGATTAATAATTGATTTATTTTTGAGTTGTAATCCAATAAAATCAAATTTATTAGAATTTATTGCAATTAATTGGATTAATTGCAGTAACCTTTGAAAATTTATTTACTGAAAAATTGACAATGAATTTATATGTGATTTTACTTTTAGTTATTTTTTTTTTATATCTAAGGGTTTAGAAATGACACAAATCTACTAGTTTAATATTTGATTTAAAGGTGGTAAGTTAATTATTAAATATTTAAATATTAGGAAGATATAAATTTAGATGGAATTAATTATTTAATTTTTTTTTGAGAATTAAGATCTAAGTTTAAATTGGAGATTTTAATGTATAGATATAGAGCCAATGATAATTTCATTTAATTGACATCTATAAAATTTGAATAATATAAAGGAAGTGAATTTAATAAATTTAATCAAATTTATAGTGTTGAATTTAATGAAATTGAAATTTGAATCAGCATTTAAGAAACACATAGATTCGTTTAAATTTGGATATATGACTAAGAATTATTAAGGGATAAACTTTTAAATTCTAAAATTGGAATATGGAAATTTGGATTTATTAACTAATTCTTAATTTATTTAATTTATATAAAAATAGCCATTTTGGCCACGGACTCGGATTTCGACGAAACCAGTTTCATCGGATCCGTATCGGTGAATTATTATAGGGTTTCAAGTTTTGGATCGATCGGACCTGTCGTTTGATCGTACGGACGCGGAACGCCTTGAAATCGATTTAATTAAAACCAATTTGAAATCAATTTGGAAATTTTTTTTTCAGCATAACTTCTTCATACGATCAAATTTGGACGTGAAACTTTTTCCATCGCGTTCAGAATATTTTAAATTACCTATTTGGATATATAGATTTACGAAATTTCGTTCCAGAGACATAGCGGGCTTTTTGGGCCATAGTTTGTTCCGCACGTTCATTCTACGGTCTATCTACGCTACCTCTAACCCTCTATATAAACCCAGCTATTCAGCCCTAGCCTCCGCCTAATTTCATTTATCTGCGCGTATTTCTTCAAGCTTCTCTTCTTCTTCAATGGGGGCTAACCCTAGATCCAGTCAGTTCAAAATCAAAATGAAAATTCAAACTCTCCACAAAAATTCCAAAAAAAAATATATGTCAATGCTCTCGATGAGCGTAATTCAATGGTGATATTCGCTTTTCGATTTGAGTTCCGGTATGTCCAGATCAGGACAAATCAGTTTGGGCCGTTCATCAACGTCGCGTCGAAATTCGTCGGATGGAGAAACCCTTTCTGGGTATTGTAGAGTGGACCGAGGGGACTGCATCTATGCAGTTTATCTGGTGATTCGACGGTCAGATCATTGGAGATTTTTGGATTAGGGTTTTTGGTTAAGAGGCGGCTGCAGCTCTGGTTCGCGACCGGTGATGAGAGGCGTCGGCCTGGATTCTGGCGGCGGTGACGTGGCCGCGGCTGGCTCTGAGGCGGTGGTTTTCGCGGCGTACGATCAGAGAGAGGGCAGCGTTCATATTTGCGAACGGAGGAGGCTTCACGGTTTCATGATACGCGTGAACGAGTGGGACGTGGAAGAAGGAGTTGAAGTGCTGACATGGCAAGTTTTGTGTTCATTTTGTTTTTATTTTTAGTTTAAAATTCAATCACAATAATTAGCATAACTTTTACGTACGATGTCAGATTGACGCGCGGTTTTCTCCGCTAGGTTCGTATCTGAATTCCGGACTTGATGACGCTGGTTTGAACGAATTCTGAGACGGGCGAATTTTTGAGTTTAAATTGAATTTAAATTCGATTTAAATTCCAAAGGTGAGTGCTTAAACCCACTCACAACTACTAGAAGCTTTTATGTTTGTTAAATTAATTTTGGAAATGAATAGAAATTTATTTATGAGTTTTTGGCATGTTTATTTCACTCATATTTGTTGAATTGCATTTATAAAATTTAACTGTTAATTTAATTTATTTATTGCGTATTAATTGATAGTTAGAATTTATTTGTTTGCCTATAAACTGCTAGTTAACAGTTATATAGATTATTACTGAATATAAACTGTTAGATTAATAGTTGTTAAATTTAATCTAAATAAAATTGCCAATTATTACCTGTTATATATTATCAAATATAAATTGTTATTGATTGATATTGCTTGATGATTGTGTTTGAATGATGGGTGATGTTGATGGATGTTTTATTGTATATCATTAAATTGCAAATTATCATGCATATTTCCTTTCATTCGGGATTGTGGTTTGAAATGATATACAACCGCAAAATTTTATATCTTTTAAATTGCGGATTGAAATGATAAATATCCGTATCACTTGACCATAGGATAGAAAATTATATACAGGCACCGCGGTCTATATATAACTATTTTAATGTGATTTCTATGGTTTGGATGGAATACGGTTTATAATAATCTTAAATTTTATATTGTATAAATATTTTTCTTCCATATATATATACATATGAAGTTGAAAATTTTGAAATTAAAAGGTGTATAAAAATCTTTATCAAAAATGGAAGAAAATTAAGAAAATGGAGTCTAATAATTTATATCATATGTTTAAATGTTAAGTTTGGAAATTTTAAGATATGATATTTATAATTGGATTTTTCCCAAAATAAATTGAAATGAATATTCTAGTATAATTTGAATTGAAAAAAATATATATTTTATTACTAGAAATTGGAGTTTTTATTTATTTATGGATTTTATGTGAATATTCAAGACTAATTAATAGAACATTCGATTTGTTGAAAGAATAAAATCCAACTTTAGTTTGAAATATTAATACTCCAAATGGATATACGTATATATATATATAAATTGAAGTGGTTTTGGAACTTGAGAGAGATAATACAAATTTTGGGTTAGACTTTAATAAAGAAATGTATTTGTAAAGTCATGAGAACTATTTTCTTTACAAAGTAACATTTAAGTTAAACCTTTTATTTTATATACCGTTGAATATCCAAACCATTCAAGTTTTAGAAGTTATGGTTTTAAAAGTATGAATTCCGAAATATTATGTTTTGAAAGTATAATTCAAATGTTTGGTTTCCAGATATTTTAAATTTTAAACCAGTATGATTTTGGAAAAGGATTATATTTGAGATAAAATGATATCATATTATTTTGGGTTTTAATTTGATATTGTATGGGAAATTTTATTCTGGTTTTAAAGTATAAACTATTTTTAAATGACCGCGGTGTTATAATAACGATGGGTTGGCAAAGAGACCGGGATCGGATATGGACATACTCTCTGTCGATACCGAAAACCACTTTGACTAACCGTGTACGCGGTGGAGATTCCAGAATGAAGTAGGTGGTGGCGACGTTTCCTGTAAGGTAAATACGTGGACCCGACTCCCGTGAGTTGGCATAAGGTGGCTAAAACAGGAGCGATTCTCAGGCCAATGAGGTCATTCCTCTGATCGGACCCTCCTCTTCGATATTATACTTTGATTTTGGATTGATTCAGTGGCCACTTCTATATTTTGATTTTGGGGAGTTAGTCCGAGGTGGGCGGTAACTGCGGCTACGCGTTTCCACCAGCCTGGATAGCAATTGGTATATCTACCCTGGCATTGCCTAGTTGTGCCGTGTCACCTACCATACCGAGCCTTTACTACGAGTTTCTATTTGTGTCGTACCTATGGAGTATCCTCTGGTAGCCTCCCGATCAGGAGGTATTACGGTACTGTATAGACTATTGGCATTTTACGTGTTAAGGTGGCAAATGTAAAGCCTTAACGCTATTTAAAAGTAAGTTTATTTTACAATTAGACACTATTATAATAGCGCAATATACTACATAGTAAATAGTTTAACGGATCCTTAGGAGATGTAAATCCCGAACATCTCTTGAGTTACTGTACTCATATTTATTTCTGTTAATTTAACTCACATAAGATCTTTTAGTCTGACTCGAGTGCTTTTGTCTTTTCAAATTCGCTCGGGTCAGTCCGAGCGTTTCAGGATCGAAGACTTTAGCTTTGAAGGACGAAGACGAAGGAGTCGTATTATTATTATCTATAGTATTGCACCACACTCATACTGTTCCGCTGCATTGATTGTATTGGTATGTGTAACTCTGATATTTATTGTATAAAGCAAATCAAGTGTTTGTAAACTGTTTTGAACTGTATATTTATTATTATATTTTATCCTTCCGCTATGAGATTCTGTTTTGTTTTTATTTCTTCTCTGTTTTTCTTATTTACCACATAATAATCCGCCCTTGCGTATGCTTTGAATTGGCACGTGTGTCGGTTAGTGTGCGAAAAGGCGGGCAGTTACAGGTTCGAATTATGGAAAACCAAAGAGAGGTAGGCAAAGATTGGAGATGTACAATAGATTCAGTTGATAAGAGAGAAGAAAGCCCATGTGTAGATAATTGCATAAATTACAATTGTTTCAGATAAGTGGATTTAACGGTAGTACTAAAAGACTTTAGTAAGGATATGAGATTACCAAAATTTAGGAAGGGTGCTCCTAGTGTAGTGAGAAGAAAATCCACTTTATGTTTAGCTCAATAGAATATAATTGTTAGAATTAAAAATTTTCATTGTTAATATTTTTTTTAGGAAATAAATATTGGGTTTTTGGAAAATGGAATGAAATTTAAATTGGTTATAATATGATATAAATTTTGTTATAAGTAAGATTGTTTTTGAAAAATTATAGCTCGCTGGTTTCTTTGTAGATAAACAAAGATTTTAAATATAAAAACCTAGAGGTTATTAAATATCGAAAACGTAGGTTACAACATTTATTGTTGTAATAGATTTTTTTCGTGAAAAGTAAAGGGGCATAGACTATAGCACTATTTTTATAGTTGGTGACTTCCAAAGGAAATGTTTTTTCATAGTACATGAGATTTATTAGTATTTATTTTAATTGAATCCATTCACTAAAATTTTTGGGTTGTAGTAACGGTGTTTTACACAACATCTGTTTTGACCCACATAAAATTTGTTTTGAAGAAAATTTTCAAGTATAGAGATAAAGTGGTTTGTAAGTACATTAAATATTTAAATAAGTATAAGGAAATGTTTTCTAGTTATGGATATATTAAACCATTTTGAAAATGAGTTTTTCTAAAAAGAAAAGTGCAAGTTAAATATTAGGAAATTAGTAAATTCATTGAAATTGTCTATGGTAAGAGAATATAAATTAAAAATACTTTAATCTATCGGAACGAAATGAATAATGATAGAGTTTTCTATGAAACCAAATTATCAATAAAGATGTTTTGTGCAAGTTATAAGGAATACGTGAAAGAGATATACGAGGTATGGAAAGCACCACATTTTGTATAGCCTATTTTGAAAAATATAAAATAAGTTCTTGGTAATTTCACATAAACATAAAATTCTCTTTTAAAGGATTTATAGAAGGTTTTATTATTAATAGTTTCTCATAAGAGAAAGTGGTTCCAATACATTAAGGTATAAAACTGTTAGGTGTAATAAGAAGATGTTTAAAAAAAGACACATAAGGATATTTTAAAGATATTTTAAAGGATAATGGTTTGGTGAAAAAGTAAATAAGTTTTTGGAAATGAAAAACTTAATAAAGTAAAATTTGAAAATCCAAATTTTTGTAGAAAGCCATAAAAGTCTTTAAAATAAAAGGAGGAATAAATATTAGACTTAAATTTTTGGTAGTTTTCATTTCTAGGTTTGGGAAATAATGTTAAGTAACCAAGTATTTCTGAATTTAATAGAAACTTAAAGATAACACTTTTAAAGACAAAGATTCTGGGATTTGATGTTTTAGAAATTTAGAAACCTCGGTTTTTTAAAATAAAGTGATAAATACCGAAACAAGCTCTTAAATGTGGAGTAGATAGAAATCATTTCCTAGGTGTAACGGAAAAAGTGCAAGGCTATAGCAGTGATTACTTTTAAAAGTAGTGATAGGAATTTTGGTTTATGTGTGAAGACTAAAGGAGAGAAGTAAAGTGAAATTAGTAAGATAGTAAAACATGCATGGTTGAGAATGAGTATCCTTGATTTTGGAAGAACCTGGGAGAAGCTTCTTTCTTTAGAGGAATCCACATAAAATAGTAGTTATCAAGCTAGCATTGGAATGGCACCTTCCAAAAGCTCTTTATGGAAGACCATGCAAGTCGCTTTTGTGTTGGATAGAGTCTACAGATGGATTGCCTTGGTTCCGACACGGTTAAGGGGACTTCGGAGAAGATTGGTTTGATTAGGATAAAATTCGTATCTCATATCCGCATTTTTTATAGTAATTTTTCGAATTTCCTATTTGCCATCTCTAGTTTTGAACAAGGTTCTTCCCTTTGTTATCCTTTAGGAGGGTGGAACTTAGGATTTAACATATGAGTGGTAGGATTTGATGTGAACATGTTATTAAAGCATGTTAAGAATGATGGATGCACGTGGTTGCAAGAGTTTGCTAGTGGATGCCAATGGATGCATATACTTACAGTAGACACTATTATCTCTTAGGGACCGGCCTAAGTAGGACACTAGAGCATAAGCGTATGGATGTGTGCGCATTTTGCATTTTTATTTTCATGGTTGCTATAGATGGATGTTTATCACATGGTTGTTGCATTTGGATGATGATTGAAGCACGCATATAGAACTATCAGTTATCGTTAGGAATTTTTGCATTCATTTGGATACATAGTATAGACATGACTGCATAAAAAGAGGTCAACTGAATTAGTTGACCGCCAAATCTTTTGCATTAGTTAGGGACATTAACACTACACTAATCACATAGGTATCATAAATTGCATTTGGAAAACTTAAGGACAATGGATGAATGGATGATGGTTGAGTAGTTGGTTGTGGAACTTGGATGAATACATTAGTTCATTCTTTTATCCTAGAGATTTCGGGGATGAAATCCCTTAAGGAGGGGAGAATGTAATAACCTGAAAATTAAGCTATAATAATTGATTAATGAATTAATTAAATAATAAAATAACTTTGTGAAAATATCAAAATTGAGCCACGGGAGTTGCACCATTGCATCCGTGGTAATTTTCCAGTCAATTTCCATATACAGAATGTCAGAATTCGAGGTAGTATGGAGGAGATACGAATTAAACAATAAAACGAGAAAAAGAACACATATATATATATATATATATATATAGGGAGGTCAACACCTAGTCGACCATCCCACCGCCTAGGTCGACCGGTCGGTCGACCTAGCAAAAGGGTGGTCGACAGTAATGTCGTCCCGCCTACGTTATTGGGCGAAAGAATTTAATTCTTTTATTTCATACGATTTGAACACCTCATTTGCATTCTTTTCTCTCATCTGGTCCATCCATGCTCCCGTCCAATGGCTCCTATTATAACAACCTGCATATTTTACAATTATATATTTATATATTTTACTTAAATATAGCGTCGTTGATTTGATTTAAAGTCCGAAATGTGACTTTTGTAAACAGTCGATTCCAGACTCGAGACCACTTTCATTGAGTTCAAAACTACGTTTACAACTTGTTTGAGTATAAACATTGATATGTTCCGTGTTGATTAGGATTTTGCATTTGGGCTTTAGGTTTGATTCTAGCCCACCAACCCAATAAGATAACCCAAACTCCTCTACCAAATAGCCTAACTCCTCTACTCTTCATTCATTCTACTCATAATTTCCTAATACTCAAGCAAAAGGAAAAACGGGGGAAAAGAAAGGAAATTAAAATTCCTAAGTCCTAGATTCTTATGAAATTCAAACTCAAGTTCCAAAATCAAGGAGAAGCTTAGATAAGCATGCTCTTCATCTTCTTCATCTCAATTCCTCTTCAATTCTTGATTTTCCAATAACCTAAGTTAGGAAAAACTTGGCATTTTATCATAGATTGAAAGTTCTTGAAGTGAAGTTGAAGGGAGTTTGATCTGGCTTTGTTTTAGATCTTCTCATTCCTTGTTTTTGAGTTTAAAGGTGAGTTCTTGAACTCACATCTATGTCTATAGCTTTCATGCTTGTTAGGTATGAATTCCTAACATCTATTTCATGTTCAATTGCTTTGAATTGAATTGGTTTGTTGAATTTTCCAATTTTTGGTATTTTGAAGTCAAAATCTATGAAATCTTATTATGGATGTTTAGGCATGTTGTTTGGAGTGAAATGAAGAGTCTATAGGGCTGGGTTGTCGCTTGGCATAAATCCGTAGCCTCCGTCTCTTATTCGACCACTTCCAAGTTGATTTAGCCATCAATGGCCTAGGCAAAATTTGCCCTGAGCTTTAGCTCAGATGTTTGGCAAAATGCTCAAACGTTTGAGGCATAGGAATAAAAATTCTAGATTCTCAACTCAGACATCTGAGGTTATTCCCAGACATCTAAGCAATCTGAAAGAAATTTCCAGATCTTCAGCTCAGACATCTGGTAAAACCACCGGACGTCTGGCGCTGTTAAATTTAGCCAATTTGCCTATTTTGATGAGGGTATCCATTTTAATCGATTTTTGATGATCCGAGTGGTTATTATCATTCATTACCAACTTTGATGATTTCTTTTCTGGATTTTTGAGAATATCCATATGATGGATTTGATTTCAATTTTCATGGTTTAAATTCACGTCGTCGAAATGTGGATTTTCGGTGATAGATTGTTTTTACAATCGATTCTATGATTTGTCACTTTAAACTACAAAGGTTTCTATACTAGTAGTAAATACTCAAACTCTTCTACAAGAAAGGATTACAACATTACTTTTAATACAAAGCTTTTTTTCAAAACCATTTTCCAATCAATTAGTATATACAAACTTTTACCTCATTCGTATGAGAAATACAATTAAATGACTTAGCAAAACAAGTGGTATGAAACGCTTGCGTGTACTTCGTCGGTTAATTCTTAGACTTGTTCAATTGAAATCTTGTGACAATTTTCGAGTGGACATATACAATTTAGTCATAAATATTTAAGTTAAGCCAGTGGTTATGGGACATGAAGCTAAACTCATTTATTTACAAGCTTGGCATAATTTACACTTACTGATCTATGATGATCATTTTATGGTTTAGACTAGCGATATGCAATATCTCTTTGTCTGCACGGGGAACTACACCCCGTTCTCTAGAGCTCCATCTCATTTTTATGGGCTAGCTATCCATAGTCTTTTAGCAGTTTTATGGAGTTCGGTTCGTCGGGAGAACTGTTGTACTACGTCATTGTTTCCGCTTATTTGCGTTTCAGGTTACTCGAGTATACCGTTGTACTACGTCGTTGCACCGGTTCTATGGGTTAGCGACCTATGGGATAGAGTCGCATTTGTGATACACGTGTTGGTGAGTTTTCTTTCTCCCATTTGTGATAGGCCTCCCTCTTTATGTTTTCTGGATTTCTAATTATTGATTTCTAGAATTTGTGTTTCACCTTTTTGTGATTTGCATCGATAAGTTCTATCAATATTTGTGATAGGTTCTTTCACTTGACTTCTTAGTAGGGACTAGCTTCTGACTTTTGGCTAACTACTTTGTTTTGTAGTTTTTGTTTCTATACATTCGAGATAGAGACTCCTTGATGTATACATATTCTTTTGTCCTGTACTTGTACATATTCTTTTACGATGTAGTGGATCTTATATGACCACTACTTTGATGTTCACTTCTATGTGTTATATTCATATATGTTTCCGCCTTAGTGATATGAATATCTGTGACTGATTTATGTTATGCCTATTTTATATTTGTTTCCGAAGACCACATAGCCACTGTGTAGTAGCTTTGGGTTTGAATTGGGTATGTTAGATTTCCTATTGCAATGAAATGCATTAGACACTATCAGACATATCGGTTCTCGCTCAAATCAATTATACAGTTGGTCACTCCTCAACGGCCTTATTCTTCGTGCTAGTCGACGGCATTACCCCGTAGTGTTCTTGGCTAGTGTGAGTATAGAGGTGGGGCGTCACATCTTGGTATCAGAACTAAACTTTAGAACAATGTAGAATAATCTAGCAAGGATCAATGTCCTAAGTCTCCCTTTGGAATCTTGCCTTAAGATTTAATTTAAGTCTTAGGACCCATTCTTTCCTATTTCCTTTTATGATGCCTTGTTTTATCAATCAAGTTTGTTTGATATTCATTCTGAGAATAAACATTTTCCTCTTCTTTCTTTCTTTCTTAAAGAAGGGAAATGGTTACACATGACCGTCCCTGCGTCGGTCAATCCAATGCTACTCCTTAGGATGGCGTATTCATGTCTACCTAATAGCTTTTTGATCTTGTAACGAATGCCCAAGCTGCCGACCCCATTCACGAGCCAACTCATCCTAAATCTGGTATGTACGCTTGTGCAATGATTATACCAATTTGGGTGGAAGGCTATTCAAGGGTTCCGAAAGCGTTATAGAATTTCAAGCTTGTCTTAAAACATGCAAATGCATCTTTTATCGCATGAATCTTGTGGATCTACATCGAGTCTAAGTGGTTTGTAGCATGCTCCAGAAGAGAGCATTAGATTGGTGTGAGCTTTTGGTTTCTGAAATTATTAAAGCGGATCTTACTTGGAAGCAATTCTGGGAAAGGTTCGAGTTGAAGTTCATGCCGAAAGTTGAAAAGGTAACTTTGCTCGATGCTTTATTGACCTTTTTCAAGGTGAATCTTCTATGATAGAGTATGTCGCATCTTTTGAATCCCTCTCTAAATATAGGGTTGAGTTTATTAACACCCCGTTGAAAAAAAAATCAGAGGTTTATCTATGGGTTAAATAAGATTCTCAAAAAGGCTTTACTTTTGAGATTAGAAGTTTCTTTCGATCAGCTTGTAGATACCGCTCTTGGACTTGAAAAGGCCGATAAAGAAAGTAATGTTGAAGTTGTTGAGGCCAAGAAGAACTTCAACAACAACAAGAAGAGGCATATTAAGTTCGAAGGCCCTAATCCAAACAAGAAAAGGAAGCGAGCATCTTCGATAGCAAAGACTCCTACCTCTAATCATGGGCAATGTTACAATTGTGGTTTTAAGGACCATTATGCAAATAGATGTCTGAAATCCCTTTATTGTCGCTATTGCAAAAGTTCGGATCATCTTGTATCTTCATGTCCCAAACTTCAAAGCAAGAAAGAGGGAAAGCTAAATGTTGTGCAAGCCCTTAGTAACACTTCTCTTGGTCAAGGTATTTCTCATCTCGTCCTTGATGGCATTATTATGTTTTGTGATCATCCTATTTGAATTCTTTTTGATACGGATGCATCTCACTCTTTTATGTCAAAAGAACTAGTTGATACTTTGTCTTTAAATGTTATTGGATTGATGACTTCACTGAGAATTGCAAATCCAATTGGTGGAGCCACAAAACTCGGTTTACTTTGTAAAAATGTCGAGATTATTTTATGTGATTATGCTTTCCGTGTCGATTTGCATGTTATGCGTTACTTAGGTTTCGGAATGATATTGGGAATGGATTGGGTTAATCATTATGAAGCCCACATCCTATATCCCGAGAGGACTATCCATCTTTGACATTCCTAATCTGTTAAGTAGATTTCTATTGTTCTTAAAGATTCAGATTCCAATTTGGTGGCATCCTTATATTCTCTAAATCCACATGATGACGATAATGACGATGAGGAAGATGTCATTTCTCTCATTCACGTTGTTCGTGAATTTTCCGACATATTAGATCCCATTTTAGGATTACCACCTAAGCGAGCAATTGAGTTCAGAATTAATCTAATCCCTGGAGCTCTACCTATCACTTGTCCTCCTTATCGAATGTCCAATAAAAAAATGAGGAGATGAAGCGAAATAGTTTATTCATTCTAGTTCCTCTCCTTAGGGAGGTTCAGCTACCTTTGTGTAGAAATTCGATGGTACACTTAGGCTTTGCGTTGACTATCGCAAGCTTAATGATCTCGCCATCAAGAATAAATATCCCTTACCTTGGATTGATGATCTATTCGATCAACTTTGCGGTGCTAGAGTCTATTCACAGTTAGACTTAACAACCGGTTTTCATCAGCTTCTCTTTGCAGAGGATAGTCTTCCTTTGAGGTCATTCCATACTCATTATGGATCTTATGAATGGCTTGTTATGCCATTTGGTTTAACGAATGCTCCATCTTATTTCGTTGACCTTATGAATCGGGTTCTCAAAGACTTCCTCGATTGATTTGTTCTCATCTTTATAGAAGATATTCTTGTATACTCTAAAACCGAGGAAGAGAAAGAAAAACATCTTTGAATTGTGTTGGAAACCCTTTGGAGCAATCAATTGAAAGCAAAATTTTCTAAGTGCCACTTTTGGCAATCCCGTGTGAAATTTTTAGGACATATTATTTCTTAGTCTGGGATTTCCATGGATCCTTCAAAGATTGAGGCAATTCAAAATTTGAAGAGACTAGAGAGTGTGATGGAAATTTGTAGCTTTCATGGATTGGCAGGCTATTACCGTTGGTTCATAAAAGATATTTCTAAAATTTTCATACCTTTTACTAGTTTGACAAAGAAGGGAGTTAAGTACATTTGGTCTAACAAATGTGAAGCTGCTTTTCAAAAATCAAAAGAACTCCTTTCTAATGCTCTTATTCTTGTGTGATTCCCGAAGGGAACCAAGACTTCGTTGTTTATACTGATGCTAGTCGAGTTGGTTTGGGAGCCATTCATATGCAAAGGGAACGTAATATCGCTTATGCTTCTACACAATTAAAGCCTGTTGAGACTACATATGCCACTCATGATCTAGAGTTCCCGGGAAATGTTTTTGCTCTTATAATTTGGCGTCATTATCCTTTGGGAGAGATATTTGTTCTCTATATCGATCATAAATCTTTGAAGTATTTGTTCTCTCAAAAGGAACTTAATTTGCTTCAGTAACGTTGGCCTTAATTCCTTGCATCTTATTGTGACGACCCAGAATTACTGGATATTTGAAATTGAAATATTTAATTTATTTTAAATATTTGAAAGTTAGTTTAAATTGAATTTCAAATATCACTGTTTGGTTAACAAATAAACTATGGAATTAAACAATTGGAAATCAGGTAAAATATGAATTCTAGGATTTCGAGTCAGGTAAAAATAATTTGAAGGTTTATAAAGTTTATATCGATAATATTGGAGATAATAGAACTTCTGAAAAGTCGAATTTAAAATTGTTTTCTTCAATTTGAAATTTTATTGTTTAACTCAATATTTAAAGATAGCCTTCCGAGGCACAGTCTCGAAATTCGATGAAACCAGTTCCATTGGATCCATAATAGTGTATTATTATCAGATTTCAATTTTCGTATTGTTTGGAGTGATCGTTAGGCCGTACGGTAGATAAATGCGCTGAATCTATATCGAAAAATTTAATACAATAACTGAGTTCAAAAGGCTATTTTCTCCATATGATCGAATTAGGACTCGAAACCTTTTCCATCGCATTCGAAATATGGGTACAACTTTATAAATGCCTGGCGATATGCCCCAATAGGAGTTCGGAAATTTTAAGTTGCATTTTCGAAATGATGTAAATTTAAATTTCACCTTTTTAAAACATTGAAGATATATATATATATATATATATAGTTAATAAATTAAAGTAATAATAACTCAAGTTAAAATGAAAAAAAATTGTAAAAATAAATATACAAATGCATTTGGACATTTGTAAGCTAAAGGGGACCCTGGTCTACAAGTGTCAAAATGATTAATAGTTTCTTCATTTGTAAATCGAATTAAAAAAAGGTAAGGGCCTAGAAACAACAGTGTCAATACCCTTCTTCTCTTCTCTTCTTTCAGAAACAAACCGAAAATGAAAATAGATGGTCGACCTTCTTTTTCAATTTAATTCACATATCAGTTTGCATAAAAAAACGCCGCATCCTCCTCGGTCTTAAGACCTCGTATTCCCCACTTTCGATTCCAAATCGATCTGGGTGATGAAAGAAAAGCCACCATTTGTGGGCGAGCCGATCGCGCAAAGTAACCATCAACTTCATCACGCATGCTGAGAAGCTCGATTCGAGCGCCAAGAAGGGGAGCGCGCTCGAAGGTGGGTCACGACATCAGCCTGTTGTCCTCGGAGTACCGTGTCGTCGAAGGGTTGGAGTGGGCTGTTGGGGGCAGCAGCGGTTAAGGTTGCGAGGGGTTTGGCCTTGCATGGAATCAAGGCGGAGTGGGTGGGTTCGATCGACGTACAGATCGAGGTGGTTGCGTTTTTCGAGGGTAGAGGCGTGTGTGGTGAATCGAGTGTGCTTGGACTATCGATTGATCTGGGTTGGGATTCGAAGGGCAAGGTTACGCTTTGCTTTTGGTAGCGGAGGTAGGGTTGGTTGTTTATTTTATCTTTTTATTTAACTTATTAAATATATACCTGAAAAGAAAAAAATTCATTTACAGTAAGGATTTTTTTCCTTGATTTAGATATGTAAATATATATAAACCAGAGATTGATTTTTCAGTAGGTATATACATGCAGTTTTTTTATGTTAGGTATTTGCTAAAATCAGAAGAGTATAATATAATGTGAATATACCTATATAAATACTCCTGCATGTTTTGATGTATAGAAGTTAACAGAATTTTTTTATATGGATAAGGTTTGAAGAAAAATATTAGGAATTTGAAAATGTTTAAAGTTTATATGAAATTAGATTTTTAAATCTACAAACTATTTTTATACGCACACATGTAGTTTCAAAAGTGAACAAATTACATATATACCTATTTTCATTTACTAGTTTAATTTTAAAAATAACGAAGATGTATTTGTTTAATTAGATCTAAATAATTTTACTTACTAAGAAATTATTAAAAGGAAAATTAGTTCAAATTTAAATCGTTAGCCAATTGAATTATTAAATGGTACTTAATGCTTCAATTTTATTTCTAATATCAATAAATCATATAAATTGTTTATTCAAGGTCAAAATGGGGAAACGAAGGCAATATTGAAGTGGATTGCAAGAATCAAAGGTGAGTTAATCTCACTCATTTGGTTTATCGGTAAAATTTAAATAATTAAATTTAAATTATTAGTTGTTTGTTTGAATTGATAATTTATTATCAGCATGGATGTGATATGTTATAGTGTCTATATATATATATATATATATATATATATATATATATATATATATACATATACATATATTGGAGTGATTGATTCCCGCACTACATATCAGATGAGACCCTATGCGCCCTACATACGGATGACCCTTTTACCGCGATATCCCGCCTTAAAGCGGAATTGGTATTTAAATATTATACTAACATTTGTGGATGCAGGAAAAGAGGTTGGAGGGATTCAACTAGATTCCTCAAAATATTTAGATGATTTTAATAATCTATGATATGATTTATTTGATAATCAGAGATAGATTATATTGGTAATTGAAAATATTGAATGTTATGGTTTGATTGAACATATTTGGGTATACTGAGCTATCAAAAATAAAGATTGAATTTTTCAAGGAAAATAAAATAGGGAATTTTAAGTAAAATAATTATAAAGAATTTGGATAAATTAAAGAATGTATCGAAAAAGGATAAAAGTTGATTTTTAAATTCTAATAAATAAATTCCAAGTATGGGAAAGGAGATTTTTGAATAAATGGGAATAAATGGATTTTTAGGAATAAAAGATTTATTTGTAAATTCAGAATTTAAATGGTTTAGGAAGAAATAAAAGAAGAATTTTGAAATAAATATGAAATTGGTATTTTAAGTTTAAATATGATTTTAATCATAATAAAAAAGTTAAATCTGAAATTAATGGGTTTAAAAATAAAATTGAGTAAGTAAAGGATTTTTTTTAAAATGGAGTAAATTTTGGAAATCGATTTGGAAATTGATTTAGTGTTGAAGCTATGTTTTAAAAGAAGGATGAGACTATAGAACTTATAAACTGGGTTTATAAAAGTGGAATAAGATATCAGTGGATATTCAAAAGTATAAATTCACGATGGGAATTTATAAAGGAATGGGAAATTTGTTTTAAAAATAAATAGTTATTTATTTTTAAAGGCGTGAAAGGATAGTGTATTTCCCTGAAAAGCCAAGTACGTTTTTAAAGCAGATTTTTAAGTATAAGTTAAAAGTTTTAAGTTGTTTTAAAAGAATGTTTTTTTGGGAAATTATTATTTAAGTTGTTTAAAATTTAAAGGTAAATATTTATTAAATTATTTATAGTAGTAATTATTTTGAAAGGTTAATTGGTATTTTGATTTTAAAAGATAATTATTAATATTTATATTTTATAAAGTAGTTTTATTCTAAAGATAGCAGGCTAAAACTTTAATTTGAAAATTGTATAGAATTTCATTATTTTTATTTTTATTTTTATTTTAAAAATTGTTTTGGCTTATATTTTACTTGAAAATTTTTAGAAAATTTCGTATTTAGTATTTTAAATAAAGTGTTTTAAATAGTTTTATTTTAAGGGTTTTAAAGTATTTATTTTGGATAAAGTAATTTAAATTATTTAAAATATAAAGTATTTAGACTTGGTGATTTTCAGTGGGAATAAAAAATATTTGGAAATTTATTCCGCGAGAGAAAAGTGATTTGAAAACTGTTTTCAAAGGGTTGAAGTGTAGAAAATGTCTTGCGAAGATATTTTGAAATAAATAATTTCAAAAATTATTAAGGCCCGATATTTGTTTTTGAATGTTATTCGATAGTTGAATAACCAACTATCAATATTGGCCAATGCATTGATCGTTTCGAAGAGACTAGGATAAGGATTTATTTTTCGAAACCATTTCGATCCGGTTGAACGTTTTCGTGAGGAAGACAAGAGCTTGGAGTTGAAGATGGAGCAGTGAAGTGCAAGGGCTAATCGCTACTAATCCTGAGGGTGATTCCAAAATGGATGTAGTAGAAGTAGTGCCTTCGGTTCCGTTCGAATCCATAACAGACTTATATGGATGAATGATTTCAGAACATCGTCAAGAGGACAATGAGCATTCTAAATAATTGTGTGCTAAAAACGTAACGCATAGCCTCGAGCCTCATCAACCGAGAATGGCTAAAACATGGGAGATGCATAAAAGGCTAAGTGGCTAGCAACCAATTAGGGTAAGGTCACCCCTGTCTAGTGGTCCCTTTTATTCGGCTATGTGGATGGTTGCTGATCCCAACCCCGGTAGCCCTACCATTGTATGGAATCCAATCTCCAATAAGCGCGTGTACGGTTTTGATTGTGCCCAACTATGCTGAAACGTGAGATGCAAGCATTTCAGCAAGATTCTATTTTACTTTCTATAGACTAAATTATAATATCAGAAGGATTTTGATAAAAATGTTTTGGTTATCGTAAGGTAAAAACCCGACATGTTAATTTGTGGAGAGGTCTTACGAGATACCTTTGATTACAAAAGATTTTGAAAACTTTAATAATCCAATTGGGTGTGTTTTGTCACTATGGTTTTCCAAACTGACTCGAGTGTTATTTAACTATAATGCTCGGGTTAGACCGAGTATTATAGAGTACAGATTCTGGATGGACTGCTGTGGAGCTCAAGAGGTGAACTAGATGGCGAGACGTATCACACGTATTTGATAAATATTCTGCTATGTATGATTAACTATATAGTCTGATTTGTGAGGACAGGTTATGATAATTGTCCAGTTGTGTTCTATAGATGTTGCTATAATCTGATGTTGTAATGTATAAAGTGATATAGTTCTTTTGTTTAAAGATTAGTCGTTTATCTATTGGATATTGTTCCGCTGCGATTGTGAGATTATGATATTGTTTCTATTTCTTCTTCTACCTCCTTCTTCTTTAACCCTAACGGTTCGGTTTTCTGGCATTCGATTGTTCGGCGTTTGATATAGTTGATGTATTATTGTCGATTTTCGGGCATCGAAAAATCAGGTCATTATAGATTGGTATCAGTGCTGAAGGTTAAGCGAGAACCTTGGCTCTGGTGGGGATTACTCATTAGAATAGAGTCCGTAGTACTCTAGAATATGTTTGAGTGTATTAATAGATATGTGCGCGTATTGTTAGTGAATATAAAAATTGTTTTTATGCTGTGTTGACTTATCGGTTGAGTGTTTATAGATTCTGATCGATATTAGGACACCATGTTATCGATAGGAATTTCTAAACTCTTAAACAAGATAAGCCGACGGTATTGTTTTAAAATAGGGTAAATGAAATAATTTTACCCAAATTATTTTCCGTAAATTATTATAGTTATATATGGTTGCTTAGTTGTTAGAAGATGATAATACTAAATTATTATCATTGTTAAGTGAAAATTGAATTAGAACTGGAAATTATAAACAAAAGTTAAGGAAATAATTATATAACAAAATGGGATTTTTAAATGTGAATTTTAAATGTGATTTATAATTCAAAATGAGATAAAGTTCCAGAGTAATGTGTGAATATGAGTTGAAAGGATTTGGAATTTGAAATTTTAATTCCTTTTGAGTTTGAAAATGATTTTCAAAGGTTTTCAAGAAATAATAGTGATATTATTTGGGAAATATTTTTGAATTGGATTTGAAATCTGGTGAGATTTGGTTTAAAAATATTTTAAGGGTTTTAAAGAGATAAAGCACTGAACTCTCTTTGGACGTTGGAAAATAAATTTGATGATTACTGTAGCATCATCGAGATTCATTTTCGAGTTTCCAGAAGAAAAATTTCTGCCAAATTGTTTTAAATTGGAGTGGTTTACAAAACAGGGTTTGGTGGTGAGATTCAAAGAATAGTTGATTTGGATATATATGTTTTCATATTTGATTTTGAATGGTTTAAACTCTGGAAGCTTATTTAAAATTTTATGGTAATATAAATGGGCTTGATAACTAGTAAAATTTGAGATTTTCTCGAACAGAAAATTTAACTTGAAGAAGAGTTATTTAAGTATGGAAACAAAATAAGCTAGTGAAGTAAACCAAATAAATAAGGTAAAAAGATTAGTAAATGTCATGTAATTAAATTTGGAAAACTTATAGAAGTTTAAAATTTTGAATTAAATCAGAGTCTAATTAAATCTAGAAAGGTAAAGATGAATGTAAAGAAAAAGTCTAGGTGGGCTAAGTGAAATGGTTACTTAAATAAAATTTATTAAGGTGGAAATAAATTTGTGAATGACTAAATGAATTTGCTATTTCAAGTAAATGTGACAATAAAATAAGTTAGTAAAGCAAGTCAATTAAATGAAATAAATTAGAATGATTAGTAAATGAATGAAATTAAGTTGGAAAACTTATATAAGTTTTAAAATTAGAATTGAATTGGAATGTAAGAGAAATTAAGTTAAATAAGAATGAGCTTTGAGGAAGTAATTATTGAAAGTAAGTTTATTAAAAGTAAACAAATGTATAGAGGAACAAATAAATTCACATTTGTAAGCAACGATTTGACATTTGAATATTGAAATCAACCTCAATTATATTAACTAAAGAGGAATTGAAATAAATTAGTGAATAGGACTAATTAAAGAAATGATAACTAAGTATGATTTGAAATGAATTGAATTAAATATTTTAAAATGAAAGGTGGATTGAATTCAGAGTGGATTGCAAATTTAAAGATAAATGAAATTAGACATGCAAGCTTAAGTGGTGAGGTGAAAATAAATACAAGAAGTGTTAAAAATGTTCATATGGGACTTTAGAAATAAATGGTAGAATACTTAAGTATATTTGGTATTAGAAATATACAAAGTAAATAATTTAGTGAAGATTTAATTGGATGTTGTGAAATGGGAAAATTGTGAATAAGTGTATAGAAATCAAAATGAATATGAATAAAAAGAGAATTGTTGTAGCTGAAAATCAATTGGGGCTAAATACGTAGGATGTACGTATATTATTCGCATAGTGATTCGATTCAGAATTCGAGCACAGAATTTCGAGATAGTGAATTGATCCGAGTTAGGATTTTTCGCTCGATTTTCGACGGCGAACTCTGGATATGGATTTTTGATTGATTCTGGAAATTTTCTACCATAGTTTACTGCTATGCAAGGAGAATGACGGTTTCTGATCAAGAAACTAGATCTGAGTCTACACTAGGAAGTTGGATGGACGATAGTAGTTCGGAAGTGAAATTGTATGATCGAGCGAGCGATCGAATATGGTATTGCATACGGGTGATATATGTGCATCATACGGGATTAATTGAAATATGTATTGAAATGGATGTAAAGAAATGTATAAAATGATTTCAAATTCTGTGATTGGATATTATTGTTAAGTGGAATATACAAGTGTTATAAAAGCAAAGGGAATTGACGATTTTGATTTCAGAAGATAAAATTGTATGGCCCGACAAAAAGATATGTTTTAAAAATTGTCATATGAAATTTGATGGTTTTCTGGTCTAACCACTTGGCCTTTTTTTTATTTTGAAATTTGAGGGTCCGTAGAGGCATTTTGTAGTCGTACCGGGCTAGTTGCGCAAAGGAAACACTGGCGAAATTTTTTCAAAAATTTAGGGAGTTAGAAAAATTTTGAGAAAATTTTGAAAGTTTGAAATTTGGTTTGAACTATAATTTGAATTATTGAGTAAATAATTTTGTTTGAAAATTATGGATAGGTTTGGAAAGTTAATAAGCATGATAATGTGCCTTTAATAAAAGAATTGTTTGGAAAGTTGTTAAAAATTATTTGGATTGGGGAAAATAATTAACGGGTTATGGGCGACTCCTCTTAACTAGTAATTTCGGGGACGAAATTCTTTTAAGGGGGAAGGAATGAGATGACCCAGAATTTTTGGATATTTGCAATTGAAATATTTAATTTGTTTTAAATATTTGAAAGTTAGTTTAACTTGAATTTCAAATATCACTGTTTGGTTAACAAATAAACTATTGAATTAAACAAATGGAAATGAGGTAAAATATGAATTCTAGGATTTCGAGTCTGTTAAAATAATTTGAAGGTTTATAAAATTTATATTGATAATATTGGAGAAAATAGAACTTCTGAAAAGTCGAATTTAAAAGTGTTTTGTTCAGTTTGAAATTTTATCGTTTAAATCAATATTTAAAGATAGCCTTCTGAAGCACAGTCTCGGAATTCGACGAAACTAGTTTCATTGGATCCGTAATAGTGTATTATTGTAGGATTTCAATTTTCGTAGTGTTTGGAGTTCGTTTGGCCGTATGATAGATAAACGCGCTGAATCTATATCGAAAATTTAATAAAATAACTGGGTTCAAAAAGCTATCTTCTCCATATGATCAAATTAGGACTCAAAACCTTTTCCATCGCGTTCGAAATAGGGGTATAACATTATAAAGGCGTGGCGGCACGCCTCGATAGGAGTTCGAAAATTTTAAGTTGCATTTTCGAAATGATTTAAATTTAAATTCTACCTTTTTAAAACATTGAAGATAAATATATATATAGTTAGTAAATTAAATTAGTAATAACTCAAGTAAAAATGAAAAAAAAATTGTAAAAATAAATAAACAAATGCATTTGTACATTAGTAAGCTAAAGGGGACCTTGGTCTACAAGTGTCAAAATAATTAATAGTTTCTTCATTTAAAAATCGAAACAAAAACAAAGGTAGGGTCCGAGAAACAACAGTGTCGATACCCTTCTTCTTCTCTCTACTTTCAGAAACAAATCGAAAAAAAATAGATGGCCGACCTTCTTTTTCAATTTAATTCATATATCAATTTGCATTAAAAAATTGTCGCATCATCCTTGGTCTTAAGACCTCGTATTCCCCTTTTTCAATTCAAAATCGATCTAGGAAACGATAGAGAAGTCACCACTTGTGGGTGAGTCGATCGCACAAAGTAATCATCAACTTCATCACATGCGCCAAGAAGCTCGATTCGAGTGCAAGGAAGGGGAGTGCGCTCGAAGGTGGGTCGCGACACCAGACTGCCGCGATTTAGCCTTGGAATACGGTGTCATCGAAGGGTTAGAGTGGGCTGTTGGAAGCAGCAGCGGCTAAGGTTGCGAGGGGTTTGGCCTTGCATGGAATTAAGGTGGAGTGGGTGGGTTCGATCGATGTATAGATTGAGGTGGTCGCGATTTTCGAGGGTAGAGGCGCATGTGGCGAATCAAGTGTGCTTGACTATCGATTAATCTGGGTTGCGATACGAAGGGGAAGGTTGTGGCTCTGGCTTTGGTAGCGGAGATAGGGTTGGTTGTTTATTTTATCTTTTTATTTAATTTATTAAATATATACCTGAAAAGAAAAATATTCATTTACAGTAAGGATCTTTTTCCTTGATTTAGATATATATATATATATATATATCAGAGATTGATTTTTCAGTAGGTATATACATGTAGTTTTTTCTATGTTAGGTATTTGCGGAAATCAAAAGAGTACAATATAATGCGAATATACCCATCTAAATACTCATGCATGTTTGATATATAGAAGTTAGCAGAAATTTTTTATATAGATAAGGTTTGAAGAAAAATAATAGGAATTTGAAAATGTTGAAAGTTTATATAAAATTAGATTTTTAAATCTATAAACTATTTTTATACGTACACATGTAGTTTCAAAAGTGAATAAATTACATATATACCTATTTTCATTTACTATTTTAATTTTAAAAATAATGAAGATGTATTTGTTTAATTAGATCTAAATTATTTTAGTTACTAAGAAATTATTTAAAGGAAAATTAGTTCAAATTTAAATCATTACCCAATTGAATTATATAATGGTACTTAATGGTTCGATTTTGTTTTGAATATTAATAAATCTTATAAATTGTTTGTTCAAGGTCAAAAAAGGGGAAACCAAGGCGATATTGAAGTGGATTGCAAGAATCAAAGGTGAGTTAATCTCACTCAATTGGGTTACTAGTAAAATTTAAATAATTAAATTTAAATTATTGGTTGTTTGTTTGAATTGATAATTTATTATCAGCTTCAATGTGATATGTTATAGTGTGTGTGTGTGTGTGTATTGGAGTGATTGATTCCCGCATTATATAGTGGATGAGACCCTATGCTCCCCGCATAATAGCGGATGACCCTTTTACCATGATATCCGGCCTTGAAGCATGATTGGTATTTAAATATCATGTTAACATCTGTGGATGCAGGGAAACAAGTTGAAGGGATCCAACTGGATTCCTCAAAATATTTAGATGGTTTTAATATTCCGTGATATGATTTATTTGATAATCAAAGATAAAAGATCGAAAATAATGAATGCTATGGTTTGATTGATATATTTGGGTATACTGAGTTATCAAAAATAAAGATTGAATTTTTAAAGGAAAATAAAATATGGATTAAGTAAAATAATTATAGAAAATTTGGATAAATTAAAAAATGCATTGGAAAAGGATAAAAGTTGATTTTTAAATTCTAATAAATAAATTCCAATTATGGGAGAGGAGATTTTTGAATAAATGGGAATAAATGGATTTTTAAAACTTAAAGGATATTAATTAAAAGAATAAAAGATTTATTTGTAAATTTAGAATTTAAATGGTTTAGGAAGAAATAAAAGAAGAATTTTGAAATAAATATGAAATTGGTATTTTTAGTTTAAATATGATTAATCTGAAACTAATGGGTTTAAAAATAAATTGAGTAAGTAAAGGTATTTTTTAAATGGAGTGAATTTTGGAAATCGATTTAGTGTTGAAACTGTGTTTTAAAAGAAGGATGAGACTATGGAATTTATAAAGTGGGTCTATAAAAGTGGAATAAGATATAAGTGGATATCTGGAAGTATAAATTCACGGTGGGAGCTTATAAAGGAATGGAAAATTTGTTTTAAAAATAAATAGTGGTTTATTTTCAAAGGTGTGAAAGGATAGTGTATTTCCCTGAAAAGCCAAGTACGTTTTCGAAGCAGATTTTTAAGTATAAGTTAAAAGTTTTAAGTTGTTTTAAAAGAATGTTTTTTTAGGAAATTATTATTTAAGTTATTTAAAATTTTAAAGGTAAATATTAATTAAATTAGTTACAGTAGTAATTATTTTGAAAGGTTAATTGGTATTATGATTTTAAAGGATAATTATTAATATTTTTATTTTAAAGATAGTAGGTTAAAGCTTTTATTTGAAAATTGTATAGAATTTCATAATTTTTATTTTTATTTTTATTTTAAAAATTGTTTTGGCTTATATTTACTTGAGAATTTTTAGAAAATTTGATAGTAGTATTTTAAATAAAGTGTTTTAAATTGTTTTTATTTTAAGTGTTTTAAAGTATATATTTTGGATAAAGTAATTTAAATTATTTAAAATATAAAGTATTTAGACTTGGTGATTTTCAGTGGGAATAAAAAATATTTGGAAATTTATTCCGCAAGAGAAAAGTGATTTGAAAACTTATTCAAAAGGGTTGAAGTGTAGAAAAATATCTTGCGAAGATATTTTGAAATAAATAATTTGGAAAATTATTAAGGCGTGATGATTGTTTGTGAATGTTATTTGATAGTTAAATAACCGACTATCAATATTGGCCAATGCGCTGATCGTTTCGAAGAGACCGAGATCGGGATTTATTTCTCGAAAAATACTTCGATCCGGTTTGAACGTTTTCGTGAAGAAGACAAGAGCTTGGACTTAAAGATGGAGCAGTGAAGTGCAATAGCTAATCTCTGCTAATCCTAAGAGTGATTCCAAAATGGATGTAGTAGGAGTAGTGCCTTCGGTTCCGTTCGAACCCGAAATGGATTTGTATGGATGAATGCGTTCAGAACATCATCAAGAGGACAATGAGCATTCTAAGTGATTGCATGCTAAAAAGGTAACGCATAGCCTCGAGCCTCATCAACCGGGAATGGCTAAAACAGGGGAGGTGCACACAAGGCTAAGTGGCTAGCAACCAATTAAGGTAAGGTCACCCATGTCTTGAGGTCCCTTTTATTCGGCTGTGTGGGCGATTGCTGATCCCAACCCAACCGCGGGTTGAACTTATTCGGACTATCCAGTAAGGGGTAGCTCCAGTCGTGTGATGTAGAGGATCAGGGTGGATCCTCGGTATGGTGATCTAGACCACGTACTGTGACGGGCGGTACCCCAGTAGCCCTGCCATTGTATGGAATCCAATCTCCAATAAGTGCCTATACAGTTTTGATTGTACCCAACTACGCTAAAATGTGAGACGCAAGCATTTCAGCTAGATTCTATTTTACTATCTATAGACACTATTATAATATCAGATGGATTTCGACAAAAATGTTTTGGTTATCGTAAGGTAAAAATCCGGCATGTTTATTTGTGGCGTGGTCTTACGAGATACCTTAGATTTCAAAAGATTTTGAAAACTTTAATAATCCAATTGGGTGTGTTTTCTCACTCTGGTTTTCCAGACTGACACGGGTGTTATTTAACTATAATGCTCAGGTTAGACCGAGTATTATAGAGTATAGATTCTGGGTAGACTTATGTGGAGCTCAGGAGGTGAACTAGATGGCGAGACGTATCACACGTATTTGATAAATATTCTGTTATATATGATTAATTGTACATACTGATTTGTGAGGAAAGGTTATGATAACTGTCCAGTTGTGTGCTATAGATGTTGTTGTAATGTATAAACTAATATAGTTCCTTTGTTTAAAGATTAGTCGTTTATCAATTGTATATTGTTCCACAGCGATTGTGAGATTCTGATATTGTTTCTATTTCCTCTTCTACCTCCTTCTTCTTTAACCCTAACGGTTAGGTTTTCCGGCATACGATTGTTCGGCATTTGATACAGTGGACGTATTGATGTCGATTTTCGGGAATCGAAAAATCGGGTCGTTACACTTTTGATCTTGATATTCTTTATACTCCCGAAAAGAGAAATCATGTTGTCGATGCCCTTAGTAGTAAGCAACAAGCGGTTGTTTCCAAGATGATATTCGAATGGAATGATCTCGAGACTTTTTCCACTTGTGAGATTTGAGATCATGAATCCGATTTATGTTCATCACTTATTTTGTGTAGCCTTGAGGCTTATCCATCTCTTTTAGACCGCATTCTTGAAGCTCAAAAGCATGATCCTGAATCGGCTCTTCTTAGCCAAAGTTGTAGAGATAAAATTGAAGTTGACAGTTTGAAAGACTTTGAAATTGATGCTCGTGGAGGAATTCAAAATTTTCATTGACTTAGTTTGCCAAATATTAGTGATCTTCGTAATGACATTTCAAAAGATTCTCATCGTTCTAAATTTACCATTCATCCCGGTAGTAGTAAAATGTACACAGACATGAAACGACTTTATTATTGGGATGGAATGAAATCTGATATTGCTAACTTTATTAAGCATTACATGACATGCCAACTCGTAAAGGTCGAGAAGCAAAGGCCCGATGGGTTATTGCAACTTTTGGACATTCCAGTTTGAAAGTGGGACCAAGTCTCCATGGGTTTTATTGATGGTCTTCCCCGTTCTTGTTTTGGTTATGATAGTTTGTGGGTGATTATAGATAGACTTACAAAATCCGCCCATTTTCTTCCCATTCGGTAACCGAACATTATCTTTTTTGGCCAAACTTTATGTTAAAGAAATTGTTAAATTGCATGGAGTTCCATCTTCTATTATTAGTGATCACGATCCATTATTTACTAGAGGATTTTGGAAAGGTCTTCAAAAAGCTTTGGGAATGAATCTTAATTTTAGCACCGCTTATCATCCTCGGTCCGATGGACAAACCGAGCGTGTGAATCAAACTCTTTAAGATCATCGTGCATGTATTCTTGATTTTGGTGGAAACTGGAAAGATCAAATTTCCCTTGTCGAGTTTTCTTACCATAATAGCTTCCAATCTAGTATTGGTATGGCACCTTTCGAGGCACTCTACGGAAGGCTATTTCGATCTTGTTCGTGTTGGCTTGAAGCCGGTGAGAACCTGGTTTTAGGTCCAGATTTTATTCGTGAATCCATTGAAAAGATTGACCTTGTTCATCATAGGATGAAAGAAGCTCAAAGTAGATAAAAATCCTATACCGATAATAGAAGAAGGAAACTAGAATTTTCTATGGAAGATTTGGTATTTATTCGTGTTTCACCTATGAAGGGTGTTGTGTGTTTCAGTCGAACGGAAAAATTAGCACCTCGAAATATTGGTCCGTTTTCCATTATCGAACGCACTGGTTCCGTGACTCATCGCCTTATATTACCGGCTCAATTTTCTGCTATTCATGACGTTTCCACTTTCGTCAGCTACAGAAATGCCTTAGAGATTCTGATTCTATTTTTAAGCTCGGTGTTATTGAAGAAATTGAATTTCACCTAATTTAACTTATGAGCAACATTCTATTCATATCATTGCTACGAAGGTTAAACGCCTTCGTAATAAAGATGTTTCGCTTGTGAAAGTTCAATGGTCTGCAAATCCTAAGGATTTTTCTTGGTCAACCAGAGAATTCATCGAGTGAACACATCTAGACTTACTCTCTCGTGCTCCTTAAGGGGAACTTCTCAATTCATATTTTTCTTTTGTGTTGTTATGCCTTAAAGTGGTTGTTAATGTTTATTTTCTTCTTAAGTATTGTGAGAAAGCAATTTCTTTAAGGAGGGGAGTTGTAACAACCCGCATAATGTATGATTATATATTTAAATGTTTTATTTAAATATAGCGTCGTTGATTTAATTTAAAGTCCGAAATGTGAATATTTGTAAATAGTCAAATCTAGACTCGAGACCACTTTTATTGACTTCAAAACGACGTTTACAACTTGTTTGAGTACAAACATCCTTGGAGTTGATTAGGATTTTGTATTTTTATTTTGGCTTTGTGTTTGATTCTAGCCCACCAACCCAATAAGATAACACAAACTCCTCTACCAAATAGCGTAACTCCTCTACTCTTTATTCATTCTACTCATAATTTCCTAACACTCAAGCAAAAGGAAAAATGGGGGAAAGAAAGGAAATTAAAATTCATAATCCCTAGATTCTTATGAAATTCAAATTCAAGTTCCAAAATCAAGGAGAAGCTTAGGTAAGCATGCTCTTCATCTCCTCCATCTCAATTACTCTTCAATTCTTGATTTTTCCTATAACCTAATTTAGGAAAAACTTCGCATTTGATCGTAGACTGAAAGTTCTTGAAGTGAAGTTGAAGGGAGATTGATCTTGCTTTGTTTTAGAGCTTCTCATTCCTTGTTTTTGAGTTTAAAGTGATTTCTTGAACTTATATCTATGTCTATAGCTTACATTGTTGTTAGGTATGAATTATCTATTTCATGTTCAATTGCTTTTGAATTGAATTGGTTTGGTGAATTTTCCAATTTTTGATATTTTGAAGTCAAAATCTATGACAATCCTACTATGGATGTTTGGACATATTGTTTGGAGTGTATTAAAGAGCCTACAGGGATGGGTTGTCACTTGGCATAAATTTGTAGCCTCCTTCGCTCATTCGATCGCTTCTGAGTTGATTTGGCCATTAATGGCCTAGACAAGTATTACCTTGAGGTTCAGCTTTGACGTTTGGAAAAATGCTGAGACGTCTAATGAATAGGAATAAAAATTCCAGACTCTCAGCTCAGATGTCTGAGGTTATTCCCAGATATCTGAGCAATCTGAAAGAAATTTCCAGATCTTCAGCTCAGAGGTCTGGTAAAGCAACTAGATGTCTGGCGCTGTTAAATTCAGCCAATTTGCCTTTTTTTGTGGGTTCTCATTTTAATCGATTTTTCATGATCCGAGTGGTTATTGTCATTCATTACCGACTTTGATGATTTCTTTTCTGCATTTTTGGGAATATCCATTTGACGGATTTGACATCGATTTCTACGGTTTTAATTCGCATCGTCGAAATGTGGATTTTTGGTGATAGATTGTTCTCACAATCATTTCTATGATTTGTCAATTTAAACTACAAAGGTTTCTATGCTAGTGGTAAATACTCAAACTCTTCCACAAAAAATGATTTCAACATTACTTTTAATAAAAAGCTTGTTTTTAAAAATGTTTTCCAATATACTAGTATATATAAACCTTTACCTCATTTGTATGAGAAATTCTAAGACATGTGGTATGAAACGCTTGCATTTACTTCATCGGTTTATTCTTACACTTGTTCGATTGAAATCTTGTGACAATTTTTGAGTGGAAATCTACAATTTATTTGTAAATATTTAAATTAAGTCAGTAGTTATGAGACATGAAGCTAAACTCATTTACTTACTAGCTTGGTGTAATTTACACATATTGATCAGTGATAATCATTTTATGGTTTAGACTAGCGATATGCAATGTCTCTTTGTCCGCATGGGAGACTATACCCCATTCTATAGAGCTCCGTCTCATTTTTATGGGTAAGAAACCCATAGTCTTTTAACATTTTTATGGAGTTCCGTTCATCGGGCGTACCGTTATACTACGTCATTGTTTCGGCTTATTTGATTTCTTGGCTCCTCGGGTCAGACCGAGGTATTTCATGTGCTTCCACTTGACTTCTTAGCAGGGACTAGCTTTTGACTTTTGGCTTACTACTTTAGCTTTGTTGTTTTTGTATTTATACATTCGAGATAGAAACTCCTTTATGTATACATATTCTTTTGTCTAGTACTTGTACCTATTCTTTTGTGATGTAGTGGATCTTGTATGACCACTACTTTGATGTTCACTTCTATGTATTATATTCGTATCTGTTTCCGCCTTAGTGATATGAATATCTATGACTGATTTATGTTATGCTTATTTTATATCTGTTTCCGAAGATCACATAGCCACTATGTAGTAGCTTTGAGTGTGGATTGGATATTTCAGATTTCCTCTTGAAACGAATTGCATGATACACTATCAGACATATCGGTTCTCGCTCAAATCAATTATACAGTTGGTCGCTCCTCAATAGCCTTATTCTTCATGCTAGTCTATGGCATTACCTCGTAGTGTTCTTGGCTAGTGTGAGTATAGAGGTGAGGCGTCACAGCTTGGTATCAGAGCTAAACTTCAGAACATTGTAGAATAATCTAGCAAGGATCATTGTCCTAAGTCTCCCTTAGGAATCATGCCTTGGGATTTAATTTGAGTCTTAGGACCCATTCTGTCTTATTTCTTTTTATGATGCCTTGTTTTATCAGTCAAGTATGTTTGATATTCATTCTAAGAATAACCTTTTTCCACTTCTTTCTTTCATAAAGAAGAGAAATGGTTACACCTGACTGTCCCAGCGCCGATCAATCCAGTGCTACTCCTAAGAATGGCGTATTCATGTCTGCCCAATGGCTTTCGGATCTTGTAAAGAATGCCCAAGCTGCCGAACCCATTCTTGAGCTTACTCATTCTAAATCTAGGTTTGCATGCTTGTGCAGTGATTATACCAATTTAGGTGGAAGGCCATTCAAGGGTTTCGAAAGTGTTATAGAAGTCCAAGCTTGGCTTAAAACATGTGACCGTATCTTTTCTTGCTTGAATCTTGTGGATCTACATCGAGACCATGTGGCTTCTAGCATGCTCCAAGAGAGAGCATTAGATTGGTTTAAGGTTTTGGTTTCTGAAATTATTGAAGCAGATCATACTTGGGAGCAATTCCAGGAAAGATTCGAGTTGAAGTTTATGTCGGAAGCTAAAAAAGTAACTTTAGCTCGATGCTTTATTGGCCTTATTCAAGGTGAATCTTCTGTGAGAGACTATGTCGCATCTTTTGAATCCCTCTCTAAATATGGGGTTGAGTATATTAATACCCCATTAAAGAAAAACCAAAGGTTTATCTATGGGTTAAATAAGATTCTCAAAAAGGCTTTACTTTTGAGATTAGAAGTTTCTTTCGATCAGCTTGTAGATACCGCTCTTGGACTTGAAGAGACCGATAAAGAAAGTAATGTTGAAGTTGTTGAGGCCAAGAAGAACTTCAATAATAATAAGAAAAGGCATATTAAGTTCGAAGGCCCTAATCCAAACAAGAAAGGGAAGCGAACAACTTCGGTAGCAAAGACTCATACCTCTATTCGTGGACAATACTACAATAGTGGTTCTAAGGACCATTATGCAAATAGATGTCTGAAACCCTTTTATTGTCGCTATTGCAAAAGTTCGGTTCATCTTATATCTTCATGTCTCAAACTTCAAAGCAAGAAAGAGGGAAAGCTGAATGTTGTGCAAGCCCCTAGTAACACTTCTCTTGGTTAAGGTATTTCTCATCATGTCCTTGATGGCATTATTATGTTTCATGATCATCCTATTCGAATTCTTTTTGAAACGGGTGCATCTCACTCTTTTATATCAAATGAACTTGTTGATACTTTGTCTTTAAATGTTGTGGGCTTAATGACTTCACTGAGAATTGTGAATCCGGTTGGTGGATCCGTATTTAACGAAAATTTTCTATTGATTAGAAAAATGCTGAATTTTTTGAAATAAAATAAACCGCAAGCGCACAGCATACTATTGTAGTACGTGGTGAGTACGAGTCAATCCATAGGGAAATGCTAGATTTTAAATCTCTATTCAATCTAATTAACCAAAGTTGAAAATGTGATTGGTTAAAAATGTAGAAAACTAACAAAAGATAATTGATAAAAATATATGAGAGTGTTAAGACAATTTAGAGATAAATCCACTCTCTAGATCATATAATTCAACACACATGAAATTAAGATCTCCTTTTTTGGTCATTAGTGAATATAAATAATTTTTTTCATAAGTATGGCTCATTTGTGTTATTAATTAGCTCAACATAAACCATCAAACTATAGCACAACCTTTAAACCACTTTCAATTCTCATGAAAATGACAACAAAGTTGAAAATGAAAATTATTTTAAGCATGACCTATTAATTATTGTTTAGAAATATAGACCATCAAATTTTGATTTAAACATTCACTTCTTTGCCATGATCATATATAGATGAAGAGGCAATTTGTGATTCATATGACTAAGCATAGCCTATTTGTTTTGAACAACATAAACTATCAAACTCAATACTAAAACACAAAATTACATAAATACCATATTTTCATGAAGCACAAAAAGAAAGCATAACATCAAAATGTTGCATCTACATACTAGAGAGCTTCATTACCCCTAAAATGTAAGGTTTAGCCTCTCATACTTGTAATTAAATCAACAAATGTAGGAAGCAGCATGAAATAAATAAGAGGAAAAAGAGAGCTAAATAAAAGAAGAGCTAATTAACAAGAAATAAAACTAATATACTTGCATGGAAAATAAATCTATACTAACATGAAAGGAAAATAAACAAGAGAAGAAAAGAGCAATGTATTAAAGTTGCATAAAAATTATATAAAAGAAATGGCTAAGTAGACAAGAAAATAAAAGAAAAGCTTTCTTTTTATTTCTAAGCTAAAAACTAACTAAGCAAGTGGGTTACATGAAGCATAAAGGGTATATATACATGTATGAAACCCTAATTCATATTTTTGGAGAATGCCCAAATTGCCCTTGAGGTAGTATGGTGGCCAAGTAACCATTAGCATAAGATAATCATCATTTAAATGTGCATGAAGCATTAATGGCCTTTTAGCATGTGCATTAGCTCCTAAGTGTACATTAAGGTAGGTGGGGTCCTCCATGATCATCATTTTGAATTATTTCCATCTTCAATTGTTCTCTTCACTCTTGTGCATGCATATATCATCATGAAACCACTTGTAAAATTCACCAAATTTCGTACAAAACAACATAGAAAATTTCAAGAAAATTTTCACAATTTAATAAATGCATAAAAATGACCATTTTACCCCTATATGAAGATGAATATCTGACAATTTGAAACTAATTTGAATTATAGTCTAAATAAGTTAAAATACCCAATATGATCATTTGTTTAATTTAATTCGATTAAATATTGTGTAAAAATATGCACATTTACGTGCACATCAAATACCACCACACTTATCTTTTTATTCGTCCTCGAATGAACTAAAACTAAGATAAATCCGTTTTCGTAGAAAATAGATTGCATTGAGCGTATGCAATAAGCTGTTAAACCTCTAGGTGTCCCTAGTAGGACGAATGTTGTCTCGTGAGGATTTTTAGCAGATACTTCCCACAAAATCCGAGTGCAAAGTGAAAATATTTACAAAATGAAAGATTTATTACAAAGAGATGATTGCGAGTTTTTGAAAATATTTAAAATGAAGGATTTACTTTTAAAATGACACAAATAAGTTAAATATATGTTTTGGCCATTATCTTGAAAATTTAAGTCATTTACTTGTCAAAGTTTCCAATAAAAATGAAGTTATCAGAACAAATAGACTATAGTTTAACTCGTTATTTCGGTTGATAACAAAGTGTAATTATGAAATGGATCTTTAGTTGATTATCAAAGTTTATCAAAGTGGTATTTTCATTTCTTTTCAATAACAAGTCAAATCAAGTAAGTTAAAATAGTGCTTAGATTTCAATTGCTTACTCTCTCTAATTTTTTTATTTGAATATTTTATTTATATTTACAATATTTACATATGCCTAACTCAGATAAACTGTAACGTCCCGCCTTTCCGCACACTTCAAATCGACACACATGTCGATTCAAACCATACGGAAGGGCGGATTGTTATGGGGTAAACAAGAAAAACAGAGAAGAAATAAAACAAAATAGAATCTCGCAGCGGAAGGATAAAATATAATAATAAAATATACAGTTTATAAAACTGTTTACAAAACATTTGATTCTTCTATATACAACTAAATATCAGAGTTCACATACCAAAAATATCAATGCAGCGGAATATAGTGCAGTGGAATAAAATAGATAATAGTAATACAAATCTTCGTCTTCGTCCTCCAGAGCTAAATCTCCAAATCCTGAAACGCTCGGACTGACCCGAGCGAATTTGAAAAGACAAAAACACTCGAGTCAGAACTAAAAGATCTTATGTGAGTCAAATTAACATAAATAAATATGAGTGCGGTAACTCAAGAGATGCTCGGGATTTACATCTCCTAAGGATCCGTTAAACTATTTACTATGTAGTATATTGCGCTATTATAATAGTGTCTATTTGTAAAATAAACTTACTTTTTAATAGCGTTAAGGGGTTACCCATATAGCCCTTAACACAAATAATGCCAATAGTCTATACAGTACCGTAATACCTCCTGACCGGGAAGCTACCAGAGGATACTCCATAGGTACGACACAAATAGAAACTCGTAGAAGGCGCGCCAGGGTAGGTGACATGGCACAACTAGGCAATGCTAGGGTAGATATACCAATTACGCTTCCGGGCTGATGGAAACACGCAGCGCGCAGCTGCCGCCCACCTCGAACAACACCCCCAAAATCAAAAGTAAAGTGGCCACTGAATCAATCCAAAAGTCATAGTATAATATCGAAGGAGTGCGTTCGATCAGAGGAATGACCTCATTGGCCCGTCAATCGCTCCTGTTTTAGCCACCTTATGCCAACTCACAGGAGTCGGGTCCACGTATTTACCTTACAGGAAACTCCGTCACCAACCTACTTCATTCTGGAATCTCCACCGCGTACACGGTTGTTAAAGTGGTTTTCGGAGTTGGTAGAGAGTATGAAAACTTCCGATCCCGGTCTCTTTAACAACCAAACGTTATTATAACACAGCGGTCCTTTAAAATAATTTATACTTTCAAAACCAGAATAAAACATCTATTTCAAAATCATATAAATACGATATCATTTATATTTTTAAAACCCCAAATCAATACGACATCATTTAGACCCAAACCAATATAATGTCATTTTTATTTTCCAATATACATTCTTTTCGAAAATCATAGGGTTTTCAAAGTAAATTAATTAGAAATCAAACTCTTGAATATAATATTTTCAAATTATACTACCTTGAAAATCATAACCTTGAAACAAGTTTCCATCTCTTAAATGGTTAAATATTAAATTACTTTTACAAAACAAAATAGCTTCTTTACATTTCACAAATCAATTCCAAATATCGATTTAAACTTCCAAATACCATTCTTAATTCTTATGTTTCAAAGCTTTAAATATTTTACCATTTCAAAAACAAACTCATTTGACAAACCCGTATATATCAAATTCAATTACTTATTATTTAGACTTGAAATGTTTACTTAATGAATTCAATATAATTTAAGAAAACCTTTAACTTCACATAACTGGAAAATCTTTCAATTTATTATATATTCATTTAAATCAACCTGATATTCATTTAAATCACTCTACACAAAATCAAGTTATAAAAATCATATCCTTTAGAAATTCTAACTTTTTATTTAATTCCAATTTAACTTAATATTCATCTTCCAACCTTATTCTCATTTAAGTCAACAGAACTTCCAGAAATTAAATTTTAAATAAATGCTTAATCGTATTTGATCTAAAAAAATCAAACTTTATTTTATACTTCAAACCAAATTTATACAAAGTTTAAAAACCGGAAATTACTATATATATAAATAACCTTTATCAAGAACCACATCAATATCCCATAAACAATATATATAGCTTTGCAAAACCAAAGAAAATCATTTCAAAATATTTATATATATATATATATATATACACCGCGGTGCCTGTATATAATTTTCTATCCTACGGTCAAGTGATACGGATATTTATCATTTCAATCCGCAATTTAAAATAAAATGCGGTTGTATATCATTTCAAACCGCAATCCCGAATGAAATGAAAATGCATGATAACTTGCAGTTTACATAAGATAGAACACATCATCCATTCAACCAATATCAAACATCAACCAATTTATTTCAATCATCATCAATTTATTTCAATCATCATCAATTTAATAAACATCAATATATGACATATACAATATAACAGGAAATAAAAGACAGTTATTAACTAACAGTTTATATTCAAAATAAATTTATTAACTGTTTAACTATTAGTTTATATGAAAATAAATAAAAATTTTATTGTCAATTTATATGCAATAATCAAATTAATTAACAGTTATATTAAATAAATACGTTTGAACAGAAATAATGAATAAAACATGCCAAACGGTCATAAATAAATTTCTACTCTTATCTAAAGTCAAATTAACAAACATAAGAAATTTTAGAAATTGTGAGTGGGTTAAAACACTCACCTTTTAAATTTAAATTGGATTTAAATCCAATTTAAACTCAAAAATTCGTCGGTCTCCAAATCTTTCCAAACTAGCGTCAACAGATCTGGAAATTTATTACGATCCTAGAAAAAAAAATTCGCGTAAATCGGAGGTCGTATGAGAAAGTTATACGCATTAATGGTGATTGAAATTTCAAAAAAAAAGAAAAAAGAAATTATATATCACATCATATATTTTATTTAACTTGCAATGGAATTTTTAGTATTGCGTACCTTTTTGCTTAGCCAGATTTGGATCTGGAACTACTTTCTCATTTTGTTTTGTTTCCTTGCTATCTTAATATTTTTTTATTTTATTTTTATAGAAAGTTTTGAAGAGAAGATTATATAAATATGGATTTGAAGAAAAAGACATGGAAAGAAGATAAGGTTTAAAAGAGAAAAAAAACTTAAAGAAGAAGAAGACCAACAACAAAAAAAGAAAAGGAAACTTTGACAAAGAAGAAGATTTGAAGAATAAGAAGAAGAAAGGGGGAAAAAACTTTGGAAAAAAAAAAGAGAAAGGAGATTTGAAGAAGAAACATGAAAAAAGGAAGAAGGAAGGTGAAGAGTGACAAAAAATGAAGCTATAGAAGATGAAATTTTAAAAAAATGAAATGAACCTACAAGAATGAGGAATGAAACTAGTGAAAAGCTAAATATAAACAAAGTAGGAATTGAAATAAAGTAAAATATGAACAACCCAATAAAAATGGTAGATATTAAAAGAGGTGAAAGAAAGAAATAAAAATATGAAAAGTATGTAACGTTCATGAAATGAAAAGGCTTTAGACCATGTAAATGGAAATGAGTAATGGAACAAATGAGGAAACAATTAAAAAAACGTGTGACAATTATTAATTAGAAAGGGAATGAATGGACCAACTCTACTCTATAAACAAACTTTTAGAATTCAAATTTCAAAACATTTGTTCACCCAATTAATTTTTTTTAACCCCAAACATACCAAATTTGACACTCATTAAAGATTTAATTACCACAACATAACTAAATTTAAAAAGACCAATTTACATAACGGGGACAACGGATACATAAATAAAATATGAACCATAATTTAAAAATTCAAATTTAAAAATAACATTTTTCTCGACACGTAATTATGAACTCAATTATTTAATTTATTTTAAATTTCAAGGTTAGTAATAAAATCACTTCTGTGCAACCTATGTCTGCTATTTAACTACCGAAAAATGTTGTTTTAAAAATTCAATTTTCTCTTTTTACAATGTTATATTTATATTCAGAATGGAAACGTTCACTTTATTTCCTCAATATTCTTTTATTTTCCTTAAAATGCTTATTCGTTACTTGCAATTCATAAATGTAAACATTCTTTTATTCTAAAATGATCAACTTATACAATATTAAATCCATTCTTATATTTCCAAATAATGTACATTCATAATGAAGACATTCTAACATAAATTTTATTAATTGCACTTTGTTTCTTTTCCTTTTTCAATTGAAAGATTTTAATAAATTTATTTCCAATTAATTTTAATCTTCCACTTCAAAACAAACCCTAATTGATGAAATCAATTAAATAAATACGTGAACATTGTAATCCTTATTTCTAGTCAAGCAAACATGTTTACAAAATTACAGTTTCCAACAAGCATTAAATTACATACTAAATAAATCTTTTTCTCTATTCAATTTAATAATCAAATGTTTATTCCATCTAAAAATTTTAAGTAGAAGGATTCCATGTTGGGTTCAAAATCTATTATTTTAATATCCTTGAATTTTTGTTTAATCTCTATAAACGAAATATTTAAACGTTAATTTCATTTATTTTGCAATAATTTAATTAAACTAAAATATCATTTTCTAAACTTAAATCTATGCTCCCATTGATTCATTCAATTTGCACTTATTATGTATTATTTTAACAACTCATTTGTAACTTTAAATCTATTCCCCAAATTTCACATTTCTATCGTTATATACATTTGAATTCCATCCTATTTAATATTTCAAATATTACGTCATTATCATTAACGTAATAAATATATTTTTAATTATTGCAATTGATTTTCCATTATAACTTAATATACTAAATAGGTGGTTAATCTTAAATATTTGTTCTCACTAACGATTTATTTCTACTTACAAATTAATGCAATTATTACCTATTTCTATCTTTATCTCCAATTAACGTAAAATGTGATATTCAAATTCCATAAATTTTAATAGATTCAAATTATCATATCTATGAAGAACATTTACGTTATTCTCCATTTATTACCTTAACTTATTCAACGTAACATTTAATTTATATTTATTGCAATGATTTCCAAATCAATTGAATTGAATTAAATATATATGTATCACTCATAATAACTTGTGGTCGCAACTCTTGATCACCATTAATAAGTTTATTATTTACAATCCAATAATCGCCATTCTATATATATATACGAATTAACTAATTCAATATTTCCATTTCGTTTTCCTATCCTAAATTTATTACTAAGTGTATTTACTCCATTCCAACAAGTTGGAATTCCATTTTTACTATACAATCATTTCCCTATTCACTTTTATTACTAACCCATCATCATCGTATTTATTGTCTTTTATTGATTTAGTCAATTTACCCCATATTCCCTTAAATTCATACTAACGAAACATTCAATTCTATTTGTCGCATAAACTCCATTTCATAAATCTACCTGCAATTTCTACCTAGAAATAAGGTTACATTTCGGTTGAAAATACATTTACATCTTACGTTACCACATTAATAATTAGTAACGTTTATATCATCAACCATCACTTATGAATAATTAGCGTTTCCTATTTATTTTGTTACATTCACTTATATTCACTTTATGAATAAATTGGTATTCCCTTTAACCTATTAATTACTAACTTTAATTATTGCAATTCATTTATCTAACATAAATTTGAATCTATTTCCAAATTTTCATATTTCAATTAATTAACACCTTACAATAGTTTACAAATAAAAGGGATTGTACTAATTACATTATTTATTTTCTTGCATTACTTTATTACCTCCGTTTATATTCAATTTCCGTAAATCAATATTTTATTCCATTGACAAATTTAATATTTGCAACAATTTCCACTGTTACTATTAATTGCAATATATAATTTAATTTGTAAATTTTAATTACCCTTGATACATCAAATTTCAATATTTGCTTTCATATAAATTAATAAGATTTTTATTTCTTTCTAAATTTAAAATAAAATCCTATTAATTTAATTCATTTTAAACATCAAATTTACACGGGTCGTTACATAAACTGAGGTCAGATATATTATCCATCCACTGCCTTGCAGACTGATTTGAGGGGAATATAGAGCGTGCCGAGTGAACACACAAGAGTGAGCACTTATCGACTATAGGCGTTATTAATAAAATAATTTTTATATAAATACACCTAACTCGGATAAACTAAGGCCAGATATATCGATCTGCACTGCCTTTCTGAATTATGTGAGAAGGGTACAGAGCACGGCTAGTGAACACACGAGTGTGAACACATTACTCTAGGTGTTTATTAAAAATATACATATATAAAAGAATTTTTTTTTTGTTTTTTCGAGAGTGAGTTTCGCAAAATCATCTTAGCACCATTTAACTTAGAAGACAAAAACATGTTATATCCTTTACTTTAAATTCACCACTTTTTTAAAAAAAGATTTTTAATTAAGATGTATTTCAAAATTAACACGTATGAATCTTCCTATATATTAGTTAAACCATTGTTATTTGTAATCATACTTCATTTTTATTTTTGATAATACGAATAAGTTTTCAAAAAATTCAATTTAATAAACCAAAACCATGTGTTTATCTTATAGTGTTTCTTTAAAAATAAATCAAAATGCTTAAAAAAATTGTTTTTAAAATTTGTGTTTGAGATATTTTTTTAATTGTGGAAAGAAAAAGTAAAAATAAACCATGAAAAATCAAAAATGAAGATGAGTCTCCCCCCTCCCCCCCCCCCCCACACTTGATTTTGACTGTCCCTACGGTCAGACCAAGTGGAAGGAGAAAAATAAAACAAAAATAAAACGATGACCTATATTTACATGAAAACAAATGATTATTATTTACAAGAATTCAGAAAGTATATCATCAAAAGGTAAATGAAACGGTCTTCCAAAGACCGATTCATTTGTCTCGTTAAGTACGTGAGACACAGCTAAAGCTTGAAAAACCAAATTGTAACAGATTTCAAAGTTGAATGTGGATTTTGAAAGACGAATGTCGTTTTATTAAAAATCGTTCGAGTTGTTTTATTTTCAATAATTTTCGAGGTTGATAAAATAATTGATCGAAATTCAAGTTTATTATCACCAAACTGAAATTCAAACTCATTATTGATAAATTTTCGAAATTATCAATTTCAAAATCAAAATGGTGTTTTAAATCTCCCCCTTCAGAATTCAACAACTCGTTTTCAACAAGTCCAAAGAAATCATGTTCGTTAAATTCGTCTTCCTTTGTTGGATTACCAACAACTTCATTTCGTATATCATTTTCAAAATCCAAAGTTATTATATTCAAATTTTCGAAATCGGAAAAGGGAAGATTGAACTTTAAATCGAGTTTCTCACCCTCAAAAAAATTGAAATCCTACTCAATTACTGTGTTTTCAACAACATTAAGATCATCATTTTCAGTTTCAAATGTTGTTATTTGAAAATCGTCGATTTGGGTAAATGATAGATTATTGTTTGACTCGTCACACGTTGGGATTTGGTTTTGTTCTTCATGTAATTTTTTGTATGTTTCAATCAAAAAATTCATGTAATCATCGTAAATTTCATTCATTCGTTCAACAAAATCCAATTTATAATTATTAACTTGAGAATTTTCAATTTGGATTCTTTGAGAACAAAAATTTTCACTCATATCGTAATCAAGATTATTCCCATTGCCAAAATTAATTGAAAAGTGGATCACATTTTTGTTTTGATTTTGAAGTTCATTTTGGAGTTCAAAATTGAATTGGCGTGGGCTATACTCGAAGTCATTTGAATTTTGAAGTAAATTCAAATTTTGATTATTTTGAAAATTTTGACTTGAGTTATCACACAAATAAGAACTACACAAATCATTTATACTTTGATTTTGTTATGTAGAGAGTTCAAGTACAGATGAAATGCTATTTTCAAGTGTCGAGTGTTGGTCATCGGTTTGAAAACTTTGTTGTTCAAAATTCGATTTGTTTATAAATTAGTTGTCATTAAAATATGCATACATATTTGAAGTGAAATCATGTAGATTATACTGATTTTCACGTAAACTTCAAGTGAATATAGAAATTTGGACACTGTCAAGAATGTTTTTGTTTTTTTTAAAAAAAAAATAAAAATATTTACAAAAAGAATTTGCAGATTTTTTTTTTTAAAGAGACGAAAGATTAAAACAAAAATCAAATGGCAAAAAGAGTACAAACGAAATATCGCCCCTTTTTTTGTTGAAATGACAGAACACACTTTAACCAAAACAGAAAGGCCCAAATCTCCAAACCAAATAACAGATCTTCTGACGTAAGAAAAACTCAAAAACTTCGTTTTAATTTAGGCAAACCCAAATTCATTCAAACTTTTCATTTTATTAAACGGCGATTCGTATATCAAAATTACAAATAATTGTAATCAAATCGCGCAAGTTTAAGGTGTTCAATTTGGGAATGGTCACAGGCGATTTGGGGATAGGATTGCGGCTTCGTGGTTTTGCGGAAGGCGATTGAAGTGTGGGAAGCGGCGATTGATGTGGATTCGAAGTTGATGGGTCGAAAATTGTGTTCTAAAGTGTGAAGTATGTGAATGGAAGGATGAGAAGATGGGTGCGATGTCGTTGCATTCTCTGGGGATTTTGTGGTTTTAGGGAATGTCAGCGGTTGTGTGAAGTTGAAGTGTTGACTGGTTATGGTCTCGATTTTCAGGTCCGAGGCAGCAAGGCGATTAAGGTTGTGGCAGATGAATTTGGGTGTTCGCGACTTTGGGTTGAGGGTGGTCAGAGTTGCGGTGATGGGTTTCGTGGTGATGGAGTTGCGTGGTGATTCAAATCCATTTGGGTGATGGAACATGCTGTTATTTTTTCTTGTGGCAAATTAGGAGACGATGGTGGCAAGTGTGGATGTTCTAGAGCTGGCTGTTGGATGAAATGGCGTGGCAGAGGCAGTTGAAGTTTGTAGGTAGCGGATGGAAATGATGTTATGTAGTGATAATGATATGAGCAGGTGAATTGAAGTGTGTTCACTAGGTAGTGTGTATGATCTGTAGCAATTGGATGGACTTGTGGTATATGACAGGGAAGTGATGTGATGGGGGTATTTGATGGTAGTTCAGTGGTCAAGGAAGTGGTGAGGCTGTGTTAGAGGAGGATAACTGTAGAGGTGTAGCAGTGATCAGAGGTAAATGTTGCGAAGATGGTGAAGTGAAGGAGAAGTATGGTCAGAGAAACAAGGTGATTTAGTGGGTTGGATTATGTGTTTGTATGGTTTGAACGAGATTGTTAAGGCAGTTTTGGATGATATTGTATGATAGTTGACAGTTGAAGGAGGGTGAGTACACGGCTGTAGGATGTTGTAGATGCTATGGTGGCTGGTGGTCAGTAGACTGTGGTTCACAGTGACAGTGGAATGGTGTTGTATGTTGAGTAGTGGTAACGTAGTGGTTGCAGAATGTTTGAGAAAATGACAGTTAATGTAAAAAGCAGGTGTTGGTGGATGGTCAAGGTGATTATGGTGGTAGTTCGCAAGTTTGTTGGATGTCTGTAAGCACTGATGAGATGTGCAGTTGTGCAAGTGGAATGGATGATGGTTTGAGTTGTGAGGTTGTTTGTGTTTGTGGGGTGAGTGGTAGGAGGTAGAAAGTGATGATTTTTGAATGATACAGTGAAATGAGTAGTGAGTTTGGCAGTTTTGAGACAGAAAAAGTATATATGAAGGCAAGTATAGTTTGAAGTGGTGGTGAGGTTATGGACTGTGATGAGGCACAGCGAGTAATTTGTCGGGTAACGATGGTTTTGATGTTCGAAAGTATGTATATTGTGGTGAACTGCTAGGTTTGTCCGTGGCGGAGGAGAATAAGACTGGTCAGGGATGCAAGCAGTGGGTAGGGGATGCAAGTGCAGATTGCAGTTAGATGGAAGGCAGAGGCAAACAGTGAGACAGTGAATTGTTTCAAAAGTTGTAATCAAAAATAGAAATTGTAAGAAAATTGGAATTGTAATATGAAAATTGAAGGGAAAAAAAAATATGAATTTTTGTATATTTTTTTTCAAAAAAAATGCAAATGCAAAAATGAACAAAACACTAGAAAACAAGCACACAAATAAATGCACACGAAAATCAAGCAAACACACAATATTTTTTTAAATGCAAACGCACACAAAATAATTCAAAGAATAGAAAATAAAATCAAAACAATTCCCCGGCAACGGTGCTAAAAACTTAATTAAAGGGTAATTTTTTATTGATTAGAAAAATACCGAATTTTTTTGAAATAATATAAACCGCAAACGCACGGCGTACGTAGTACGTGGCGAATACGGGTCGATCCATAGGGAAATGCTAGATTTTAAATATCTATTCAATCTAATTAACCAAATTTGAAAATGTAATTGGTTAAAAATGTGGAAAACTAACAAAAGATAATTGATAAAAATACGAGAGTGTTAAGACAGTTTAGAGATAAATCCACTCTCTAAATCACATAGTTCAACACACATGAAATTATGATCTTTTTTTTGGGTCATTAGTAAATTTAAATGATGTGTTTATCATAAGTATGACTTATTTGTGCTATTAATTAGCTCAACATAAGCAATCAAGCTATAACATATCCTTTAAATCACTTCTAATTCTCATGAAAATGAAAACAAAGTTGAAAATGAAAATCAATTTTACGCATGACGTATTAACTATTGTTTAGAAATATAAGCCATCAAATTTTGATTTACATATTCACTTCTTTTTCATAATTATATATAGATGAAGAGGCAATTTGTAATTCATATGACTAAGCATAACCTATTTGTTTTGAACAACATAAGCTATCAAACTCAATGCTAAACACAAAATTACATAAACATCATTTTTTCATGAAGCACAAAAAGAGAGCATAGCATTAAAATGTTGCATTTACATACTAGAGAGCTGCATTACCCCTAAATTGTAGGGTTTCTCGTATTTGTTATTAAATCAACAAATGTAGAAAGCAATATGAAATAAATAATAGGAAAAAGAGAGCTAAATGAAAGAAGGGATAATTAACAATAAATAAAACTAACCTACTTGCATGGAAAATAATTCTATACTAACATGAAAGGAAAATAAACAAGAGAAGAAAAGATCAATGTATTAAAGTTGCAGAAAAAAATTACATAAAAGAAATGGCTAAGTAGCCATGAAAAGAAGAGAGAAGCTTTCTTTTTATTATTTCTAAGCTAAAAATTAACTAAGCAAGAGGGTTACATGAAGCATAAGGTATATTTATACATGTATGAAACTCTAATTCATATTTTTGAAGAATGCCTAAACTGCCCTTGAGGTAGCATGGTGGCCAAGTAACCATTAGCATAAGATAATTATCATTTAAATGTGCATGAAGCTTTAATGTCATTTTAGCATGTGCATTAGCTTCTGAATGTAAATTAAGGTAGGTGGGTAAGTGGGGTCCTCCATGATCATCATTTTGAATTATTTTCATCTTCTTTTGTTCTCTTCACTCTTGTGCATGCATATATCATCATGAAACCACTTGTAAAATTCACTATATTTCCTAGAAAACAGCATAGAAAATTCCAAGTAAATTTTCACAATTAAATAAATGCACAAAAATGACCATTTTACCCCTATATGAAGATGAATGTGTGACAATTTGAAAATAATTTAAATTTTAATTTAAACAAATTAAAATACCCAATATGAACATTCGTTTAATTTAATTCGATTAAATATGGTGGTAAAAATATGCACATTTACGTGCACATCAATCTGCAACACTCAGTATACTTTGCAAAGATGTCAAGATTATTTTATGCGATTATGTTTTCCGTGCCGATTTGCATGTTATGCGTTACTTAGGTTTCGGAATGATATTGGGAATGGATTGGCTTAATCGTTATGAAGCCCACATCCTATGTCCCGAGAGGACTATCCATCTTCGTCATCCCCAATCTGTTAATCAGAATTCTATGTTCTTAAAGATTCAGATTCCAATTTGGTGGCATCCTTATATTATCTAAATCCACATGATGACGATTATGATGATAAGAAAGATGTCATTTCCCCCATTCATGTTCTTCGTGAATTTCCCGACATATTTGATCCCGTTTTAGGATTTCCACCTAAGCGACAATTGAATTCAGAATTAATCTAATCCATGTAGCTCTACCTACCACTCGTCCTCCTTATCGTATGTCCAATAAGGAAAATGAGAAGATGCGTAAACAATTATCTGAATTGAAAGCAAAACAGTTTATTCATTCTTGTTTCTCTCCTTCGAGAGTTTCGACTTTCTTTGTGAAGAAATTCGATGGTACACTTAGACTTTGCATTGACTACCGCAAGCTTAATGATCTCACCATTAAGAATAAATATTACTTGTTGTGTGCATTTCCACCACCGAACTAGAGAGAGTGAAGGCACCACCGAACCAACGTCCCACCGGACCAACTCCACTTCCAGGAACGACCGAACCAACTCACTTCACCTACCACCGGACCAGCCTCTCCTCCATCACCGGACCAAACTCCACCTAGCCACTACCGGACCAACGTCCCACCGGACCAACTCCACTTCCAGGAACGACCGAACCAACCCACTTCACCTACCACCGGACCAACGTCCCACCAGACCAAACTCCGCCTAGCCACTACCGGACCAACCCACTTCCATGCATCACTGAATCAAGGCTTTGCCGTACCAACGTTGCCAGGCCAGATTGCATTAGCCCATGCCCACCAGCAGCTATATACGTACAGGACCCCTGCCCGCAGCCTCACTCTATAAATAGAGGGGCAGGGGTACAATAATGGCAGACAAGTTTGAGAGCTCAAGCACTGATAGAACTTTCAAACAACTTTCATACTCTTGTAATAAAAGCTTTGTACTTGTAATCCGAAGAACAAAGGAGAATAACATATAAAGTGGACGTAGGCACATTCTGGCCAAACCACTATAAATCTGTGTGTCTTTTACAATTTAGTCCATCTATTTGATATTTCCATAAATCACCCAAATCACTAAGAAAAACATATAATCAACTAAATCATACGACTTGGAGGTGTTTGTCCATTTTCTGTGCAAACATTTTTTGTGCTTTCACTGAGAACTGAACTCAAGACCCCCCCCCCCCCGCTTAACCCTTTTCCTATCAGCATCGTTCATTACTTGGAAAACATGCCTCCCGAACGGAAGAAAGATGCTAACAAAGGAAAGAACATCACAACTAGCAGTATCCCAGATCCAGTGATCAGAGATCAAGACAATCGTCCGGTCCCAACAGCAAATGGAAATCAGGCAAATCCGACAGCCCCTGCTACAGAACAACCAATTACAAGGGCGAATCTGGACAGGGTTGTGGCTGAAGTAACTAACCGCTTCGCATCTCAACAGGAAGGCTTGGTGGATCAATTCATGTCACGCTTAAGGGATGCTGAAGAATCCAACCGCAACATTGAATCATGGGGTGAGTCCCAGTCTGGAGGATCTGGAAGACGACAAAGGTCTTTCTTCTTCGAAGAGGCTAACAACAGAAACAGCTATGGTAGGAGCCGAGCCCGGACTCAGCCCGAATTCCGACCCGAGGAAACACTTGGAACCGAACCCAACAGGGGAGGTACCAGGCAGAGGTCGGATGTAACTGAGCCTGCCATGCTACCTAACCATGGAAACACCAATGGACGAGGCCGAGCTGGAGTCCAGCCCGAAGTTGGACCTGAGGAAGTACTGAGGACAGAACCCAGTAGGGGAAGATCAAGGCAAGGGCCAACTGTGGCTGACCCCAGCGTGCCCCCGGTAGACCAGAGGCAGCCATTGGAGAATGTTAGGAGTGATAGACGATACCATCCCTACAGGTCATCTGGACGGAATCAATCCCGCAGGGAAGAACCAAACTCATTTCTATCCGCTCCAAGTTCTGATGAAAGGATGGCGCGATTGTTCAGAGAGTGCGTCCAACGGGACCAAAGGGATCGGGGGATAGGCGCTAGGGTAACCAGCTTCTTCACCCACAACATTGAAACTGCCATCACCCCTAAGAATGGAAAATGCCAAAAATGGAACCTTACAAGGGAACCTCTGACCCTGTTGTACACTTGCAGAGATACACACAGCATATGCTCATGAGCGGAGCAACAGAGGGAGTGTTGTGTAAATGCTTCCCACTATTCTTGGCAGATCTAGCTACCTCCTGGTTCTGCCATCTACTCTAAGGGTCCATCAGCTCATGGGAAATGTTGAAAGAAAAGTTCATCAGCCAGTTCCACATTCATGTGGAACAACCCAAGGACGCTTATTCCCTATCTAATATCAAACAGAAACCCGGAGAGACAGTGCAACAATATCTAACCCGATTCAACGCCGCAGCGACCGCAGTCCAAGATGCCGACGAGAAACTTATCCTAATGGCCCTCTGCAGTGGTGTGCATCCGGATACTAAATTTGCTAGGAGACTAACGAAAGAAAACCAGCTACCTTACCCGATTTCTTCCTTGAAGCCGGAAAATATATGAGACTTGAAGATGCTGCCATTGAAAGGCAGACAGAGCAACAAACCAAGGCAACTCATGGCAACACACCCGTAGTAGCAAAGGACGTTCGAAGAAATGACTCCAGAGATAGTGCTGGGGGCAAGAAGGGAGAAAAGCGTTTATATAGGCCAGGACCGAGATTTGACTCTTACACTCCTTTAAATGAAACAATCGAAAACATCTTCTTGGCCACCCAAGACGAAGTTAGATACAAGCGCCCCCGCACAAGAAGGAATCAGATAATGCAATTAAGTCTGAAAAGTTCTGCCGCTTTCACGAATCTCATGGGCATGACACCAATGAATGCCATCATCTCCGGGACTTGATTGAAGAACAAATCAGAAGGAAGAGACTGGAGCGCTATTTGAAAGGTCAGAACAGGACTTCAACTCCTGCCAATGAGAACCCAGGGCTGCCCCTCCCAGAAGTAGGCGGAGGAAATCGCAACACCAGCGGCTCCAGTCAAGAGAAGAAAGTGGTCCTTACCATATCAGGAGGACCACACATCGCCGACGGAAGCTGGGCAGAGATGGAAAGATACAGTAAGTCACTTAGAAATAATGAAGGCTACGTTAATTCTGTTACAGAAGAACGCCACCCGAAACGGAAAGAGAACGATGACATCACATCTAGTAGGCGTGATCTAGAGGGAAGGCAGTACCCTCACATGGATCCTATGGTCATCTCTGCCTGTTTCGGTCCAGCCAAAGTTTTCCGAATTCTAGTAGACACTGGAAGCTCAGTAAATATCCTATTCAAGCATGCTTTAAATGAAGCTGTCAATGAAAGATGTGTCTCCCTGCAGCAAACCGCTACATGGTTTCACTGGAGATGCGAAGATGCCCCTCGGGCAACTGGACCTCTTTGTCGAAATAGGAAGTCATTCCTGCTCCGTTGTGCGAAAACAAACATTTGTGCTAATAGAGAACCACTCGGCCTACAACACCTTTTTGGGAAGACCATCCTTGTCTGACTTCCAAATTGTCCTAGCCCCGTGGTGTCTGAAAATGAAATTTCCAATAGATAACGGAATAGGAGAAATAAAGGAAGATCAAGACGCCGCTCGAGATTGCTATGTAACTGAACTTCGCAATAACCGCAGGAAGGATAAAGGGTAGGATGCAGAGACTTCTCTCTGCAAGAAAAACTTGGAAGCATAGCAGTTAAAGAAAGCCCCTCCTCTTCGATATACCAGTGATCCTTTCAACGAATTAGACCCTAGGGACAAGGAGGAGGAGGCCACCACCGAGCCTGCAGAGACTATGGAATTTGTATCTGTAGACAAACACGACCCAAGTAGACTGTTGAGAGTCGGGTCTCAGTTAAGAGCAGAATTGAAGGATCAACTCGTCGATTTTCTTCGCCATAACTTGGATGTATTTGCATGGACGCACACTGACATGACTGGAATCTCCCCAGACGTAGCATGCCACGTACTGAACATCGATCCCACCAAGGTTCCAGTAAAGCAGAAAAAAAGAAGCATGGGGGCAGAACGATCAGCAACCCTCGAGGAAGAAGTAAAGAACCTACTTGGCAATAACTTCATACGAGAAGCCATCTACCCAGAATGGATCGCCAACCCGGTACTGGTAAAGAAGGCTAATGCGAAGTGGCGAACATGCATCGACTTCTCCAACTTAAATGACGCTTGCCCGAAGGACTGCTTCCCACTCCCCCGAATCGATCAACTTGTGGACAGCACAGCCGAACACGAACTCTTATCCTTTATGGACGCATACTCAGGATATAACCAGATCACTATGCACGCCCCCGATCAAGACCACACTAGTTTCATCACTGACCGGGGATTGTACTCCAACAGAGTAATGCCTTTTGGACTTAAAAACGCCGGAGCTACTTATCAGCGCCTCGTCAACAAGATGTTTGCGGAACTAATAGGACGAACTATGGAAGTTTATGTGGATGACATGCTGGTAAAATCGAGGAAAGCCAACGATCATATAAACCACCTGGACGAGATGTTTCAAGTACTTTGCCAATATGGAATGAAGCTGAATCCTCTAAAGTGCTCCTTCAGAGTATCGTCGGGAAAGTTCTTGGGATTCATCGTCCATGCCAGGGGGGATTGAAGCAAACCCCGAACAAGTCCAGGCTTTGCAAGATATCAAGATACCATCCACTCGAAGAGAGATGCAAAGCCTAAACGGGAAAGTGGCCGCCCTAAGCAGGTTCATCTCTAAAGCAACCGACAAATGCATCCCTTTCTTCGAAGCTCTAAAGAAAGACAAAGGAAAGTTCGAATGGACTGACGAATGCTCGACAGCCTTAACCTAATCGAACACCTTCAGAGACCACCAGTACTCTCAACTCCAAATGAAGGCGAATAACTATACCTATACCTTACTGTATCGTCCCATGCTTTAAGTGCCGCTTTGGTGAGAGAAGGCAACCGCGCGCAGCGGCCCGTATACTTTGTAAGCAAGAGATTTACAGGGGCAGAAGCCAGATACCCTAAACTTGAAAAGCTAGCATACTGTTTGCTAATCACGTTACGGAAACTACGACACTATTTCCAATCTCATTCCATCAGAGTTTTAACCGATCAACCGCTAAGGCAGGTACTCCATTGCCCCGACACTTCTGGGCTACTACTTAAATGGTGCATTGAACTGAGTCAATATGATATCACCTATCATCCTCGCACCGCCATCAAGGGACAAGCCATGGCCGATTTCATTGCCAAATTCACTACCAACGAAGGTAAAGATCGATCTGAAATAACAAAAGATATCAAGTGGAATCTCTTTGTAGATGGAGCATCAAACGAACAAGGCTCGGGGGCAGGTATTGTGATAATCACCCCCAAGAGAAGGAAGCTGCACTATGCCCTAAGGTTGGAATTCGCTGCCACCAACAACGACGCAGAATACGAAGCAGTGATAGCCGGATTAGAACTTGCCCTAGATATTGGAGTCGGTTCTTTATGTCTGCATAGTGATTCTCAACTTATTGTAAATCAAATACTGGGAGAATTCCAGACTCGAGGAGAACGACTCACAGCATATCTAAAGAAGACCAAGCTGCTACTCAATCAATTGGATCACTATTTAATCAAACACATTCTTCGAGGAGAGAATCAGGAGGCCGACGAACTGGCAAAGCAAGCTAGCATGAAGGACGACACCACTTCCGGAACAATAATCATCTCAAAGCAACTAGCCCCGAGCTTCGAGCAAGTGAATCTGATAGCTGCAATCGAAGAGGAAACTTGGATGACTCCCATCCGGAAGTACTTACAAAGTGGCACACTGCCCGACGGGCGTAGCGAAGTTAAGAAAATCTTGAGGAAAGCTTCCCGCTACACAATACAAGAAGGCATCCTCTATCCGCGCGGCTTCTCTAACCCCTTATTAAGGTGTGTCGCTGGAAGGGAAGCCAAGGAAGTCTTGTCCAACATCCATCAAGGAAGTTGCAGAGATCACACTAGAGGGCAGACTCTAGCAAAGAAAATACTCCGATATGGGTATTATTGGCCCACTTTAAACAAAGACGCCTTAGACTTCGTCAAAAGATGTGACAGATGTTAGAAATTTGCTAAGATTCCTCGACTACCAACAAATGAGATTACTCAAATGACCAGCCCTTGGCCGTTTGCAGTATGGGGAATTGACTTGATTGGCGAACCGCCGATGGGCCGAGGCGGAGCCAAATATGCTATAGTGGCAGTCGACTATTTCACCAAATGGGTGGAAGCAGAACCTTTAAATAAAATATTTTCGGCAAAAGTTATTAATTTCTTGATCAAAAATGTTCTATGCAGGTACGGGTTCCACTCAAAATCATATCGGACAATGGACTTCGGTTTGAGAGCGAGGAGTTCGCCGACTGGTGCCGAGAGCACGGAATTCACAAAAGCTTCTCATCTGTAGCTTATCCTCAGGAAAACGGACAAGTCGAAGCTGTCAACAAAATTCTTAAAACTCTCGTCAAGAAGAAGCTTGAAAAGTCAAAAGGCGCTTGGTTGGATGAACTTCCTACGGCACTCTGGGCCTACCGCACGTCTTTCAGAACATCAACAGGGCATACTCCTTTCTCTTTGGCATACGGATCGGAGGCCATGCTCCTAGTTGAAACTGTAGTGCCATCCCACCGTACGATCCACTACAACCCAGAAGAGAACGAAGAGCTCCTCCACATGTCTTTGGATCTAATCGAAGAAAGAAGAAATGATGCAGCACTTAAAGCGGCAGCTCACAAGCGAAAAGTGGCAGCACAATACAACTCCAAAGTCAAGCACCGCAGCTTACGAGAAGGGGATCTTGTCCTCAAATGGATCTTCTCGCGCCCCGGAGCGCTAGATCCAATCTAGGACGGACCCTATGTAATTCATAAAGATCTCCACAACGGAGCTTATATTTTGTCAACAGTGGACGGAGAGGTGTTCCAGAGGGCATGGAACATCCAACACCTTCGTCGATACTTTTCTTAACTTGTACTGCCCATATGAAGTGAATTAACAAAGAGAACCAGTGGACGTAGGCACTTTAAAAACCTTGTCTCTTTTTAACTTGTTCCTTTATATCTTGGCTGCTTGTTAAGCTTTATCCTTTTCTGTTGAACAAAATCATGTATAACGGCATTTCCATTCTGGACACTTCCCGGCACAACCTCACATGGACAAGACCTAACAGGTACTATACGAATCTATGCCCTCGCCAATGAGACACTTTTGCTCCAGCATCCCTCTGCTGCGGGTTAACTCATTGCTCGCAACGAACCTCAAAGCCAACTGTAATGAGCCGATTATAAGCCACCGAGAAGGCCGACTATAGCCGAGGCAGCTCATTATGGCGTTCGGCTCGCCGGCAACCGTGAACCGATTATAAACCCTAAAATAAGGTGTGGCCAGCCAGGGGCAGTTCACAGTTGACGATCGGCACCCGTGCTAGCCGGCCACGGTAAATCGAATAATACCCACGATTACGGGCCATAATGGCCTGGGTAGTTACCGTGCGCGATCTCGGCTCCGATGTGTCTTAAGTGCGGCCGTGGTAAAAAAGAAAACTCCCCGCAGAGGCGTAAGATGGGTGACAAATGTCTCCAAGACCCACAGCTAGGGAAAGTGACTACAAAACCCGTTTGCCACGAACTTAAGCACATCGAAGGCCTTCCGTGATTGGAAGTTTTTACTTTTTCTTATATTTCCATTCTATTTAAAAACTTTCCTCCTATCCTCTATAACAACCCTTAAAGTACAGGACACCAAATAGGATGCACTCGCTAATAGGAATGAGAACTCTCAGCTGGATGACTGGTCACTCAACTGCATTCCGTATTCGATCATACAAGGCATTCAAAGCTACCATCTACAACTAAAAATCGAAAGGGCGGTACTTTCTTCTCTTGTATACAAATAAGTAGCTCTGATATATTCACACATCACATTAACATTGCAAGACATGAAATTATATTTTAAGCGAGAACTTGACATCAAACACAGTTGAATCACTAGCACATGCATAGCTATATTTCTTATGCAACACATCAAAGTAATGACAGGATCCAAATGTAACAGAATCAGCTTATGTTATAAAATTACATGTTAAGAATAAAGTCGTTTGTTGCAATGACATAATTACAACCTGAAAGTACATTAATGTTTTGGAACTAGTTTATACAGGAATGTCAAGTAGACTAAAAATGTCCGGATCAAGTCACAATAGTCAGCAGCATCAGAACTTCATCTCTATCCTTCCGTCCCCCCAAGGTCTACTTAACCGCCGGATCAGAACTCCCATCATGCTGACCAGAGGTCCCACCTGTCCAATTCATGAGAAGAATCTATTAGATAAACGATAAGAAATCAAGTTAAGAAAAGATTAAAAGGGAAGACTTACCAGCGTCTGCTCCCTGATCATCAACCTCCAACTGCACATCTACCTCCTCGGCAGCGAGCAGCCGCATGCCCTCCTTCACCGCCACTTTCTCCTCCTTAGTGAACTGAGCAGTAACCACATCCATCATGAATGCCATGCCACCCTCTTTATCTGCATCAGCCTTGGCCTCCTCCAAAGCCCAGAGATATATCCTAGCCATGACCCGGGGGTAATCGTCCATCCAGGACAGGTTGCCCTGCTTCCAAGTACGAAAATACATATCCTGCAGCATATCATCCATCATCCCCTCGTTCTCCTCAAACTCCCTCATACGGGCCTCAGAGGCCGACAACTTTGTAACGGCAGCATCCCTCTCCAATCGTTATCACGAGCAGTCAGCCTGAAGGGATCTCCTCATCGCCTCCATCTCCTCCTTTAGCTTGGCCTGAGCAAGCCCTGCGGCTTCAAGCCTTCCAGATAACTCCTCTACCTGCTCAAGATCCGCTCTCCAAACCTCATCCACCGTTGCGATGGCCATGTCAATTCGTTTCTTGCAAGCAGCCTCCATCTTTCGCAACTCTGCCTTGCTAGCCTCTTCCATGGTTTTCTTTAGTCGTTTGGAGGCCGCCTCATGTTGGGAGATCTGGATGGCCTGATCGGCAAGTTGTTTGGCCTGATCGGAAACCGTTAGCCGCAACCGAATGTTAGCACTTCCGATTTCCTCTCCAGCCTTGACCAGTCGGGCATGATGCGCCATCAGCTTCCTGGTCTCCTCAGCCACCCGATCGATGTTTGCCTTATCCTCATCCCCCATAGTCACAATCCGAGTGGTCAACAAGTCAAGATCCAAAGACTTAGCCTCATCAAGCACCCTTACCATAGGATTGCGGGGTAGGAGGTGCTCACCGGTAAGCTCATCGAAGGAAATATCATGGGAGTTCGGATCCAGGTCCGGATGACCCGCGAATGGGTTGCGAGCCAAGCTGGGACGATCTATCGGAGTAACGGTAGGGTTCTTAGATGGATGCGGAGAGGGTACAAAATCAGTAGTCTCCTCCGTAATATCCTGAAGCGGCTGAGTTAGAGGCTGAGGACGAGATGGAGATTCGATCAAGGAGCGGCCCCTATTCTTCCTTTGGATATCTTCTTCAATAATCCCGAGAAGAGGACGATAGCCGACTACGTCCCCGGGGCGGCTAGTAGGAGGCTTCGGTCTAGCAGAGGCTCTGAGTAGCTTGTATTGTTTGAGGCAGTGTCGAACATCTGATGTCTTGGCCACCTCGCCTACCCCTGAAATAAAGAACAAGTGTTACGAGCATACACTAATCCATAATTCAAGAAATATGTTAAGTTAAAAGGATCAAAAAGACGCATTTATTATACAAACCCTGAGGGGAGTGGGATACTGCAATAAGTCCTGAATCTCATTTCAGGACGGGAGCTGGCCATAAAATATTCCTATGTCCTTATCATAAAGGGGGTCTGCAGAAGTCAAAAATTCACCTTGAATCACCGGAGTCGCCTTAGCCAGAATACTCTGAGAAGATGAACCGGCACCAGCCCCGGCCTTGTCAGCTCTCTCGGACTCCTTTACCGGAGCCGGTCCTTCCTCCAACCCCTTAAAAGCTTGGCGGAAAACATCATCTGTCCACTTTTGAATCTCACCTGCTTGCCCAGAGGTCAGGGCACCAACGCCACTACCACTCTGTCCATCACCACCACCATCACCTTCTCTACCACTTCCTCTCTCCGCCTCACCTCCTTCACCCTCGCCTCCTTCCTCCTCCGCGCTCTCCTCCTCCGGAGCATCTGGGCATGTGTTGGGAGAGGGTCCATCAGATTTCTTGAGTTTCTTCCCCCCGACGATGGGAGGTATCGGGAAGGGTTTCCTCTTGCTGCTCTTCGTCGTGGCCCCTCCTTTGGCTTTGGCAGCTCTTTCCTCAGCCGTATCCCTCTGCTTGACCATAGACTGATGTGGTAGAATCAAGTTGTGCTGCAGAAGAGTAGCGTTCCTGATCAGGTAAGAAGCTGACCTCTCCCTTCCTGAAATGGCTTCTATCTCCGCGGCCATCTGAACCAGGTGATCGTTCTCCACGACCGCAAAGCCACCTGTCGCTAGCAAATAGTAAAGCACATGAGGAGAAGCGTCGCAGTCAAAACGGAAATTACAAGTAAACTTCAACTTACAGCCAGAGGTGAAGCGGTGGATAGAAACAGAGTCATCCTGGACGAAGAACCATTCCTTCTTAAACATGGTGAACTTTGAATACAAGTCCAGGACCGGCTTGAAGGACACGGTCGATTCCAAGCTGATGTATGGAGACCCCTTCTTGTAACCTCTCAAGTTATATAGGTACCGATTCTCCCGGTTGGAAGGGGCGCCCGTACTTTCTCTGGAAAATCATGAATAGGCACTCCAAGATAGCGTAGGAGTTGGGCTGGAGCTGGAAAGGGGCCACCTTCAAATAGGTGACGAAGCTAACTATCCAAGCATTGATTGGAGGAATGACCCCACACATGCAATGGTACCTACTATAAGCGAAGTATTCTTCAGGGGGATTATATGGCATGACCCCCTTCCCTGGCAACAGCATGCGTGCTCTATCAATCCCAAAGGAGCGGGAGATAACATCAAGCTTCTCTTCTTTGAGAGAGCTAGAAAAGCAGTCAGGTGGAGAATTCAGAAGCTCTTGAGGACCATACCCATCTACTAGGGATCTCGGGGTGGGTCCATGACGTTTTGGTCCTGGCTGAGCTGGGGGCACTACAGTGGACTCTCCTTCGTCCTTGGATTTCTTCTTATCTGATCGAGTTTCCACTTTACGAGACATTTATCTGCGTCACAAGAAAGTACATCGTTAGAACAGAGGATATAAACAAACAAGTATATATAGTCTAAAATTTCACTCATAATTCAAAACACTCAAACTCCTGGTGTCATTCGGTAAAGCAAATACAAAAGTTCATTCGGTATTCGGGGTCCCAGGCTTCATCCGGTGATTCAAGTATAAGTTCATTCGGCACTTTCCATTCTCATTCAGGTGGTTCGAGCACAACTTTCATTCGGCAACTCAAATATGAAAGTGACATTCGGTACTTAAAACCCCTCAGGTTCATTCGGAAGTTCAAACTTAAAAAATCGTGCGGCAGAAGAAAGTTTACCTGGTCCGACAATTAAGATTAGGCAGTCAGAACTGGTTCGGCACTAATCGGTTCGGCAGTTGGGAATTTGATTCGGCTATTTCACTTGGTAGGGAATAATGAAGGCCTAACACCCCTATTTATAGACGAACGCAGGATGATCGGACCGGGTGGTTCGGCACATATGACCGGATGGAAACACCCAAGTTAAAACAAAGCACGCCATGTGCATGCACATGCCCTACTTTGGGGGGCAAGTGTTTTGTGCATTTCCACCACCGAACCAGATAGAGTGAAGCCACCACCGAACCAACGTCCCACCGGACCAACTCCACTTCCAGGAACGACCGAACCAACCCACTTCACCTACCATCGGACCAACCTCTCCTCCATCACCTGACCAAACTCAGCCTAGCCACTACCGGACCAACGTCCCACCGGACCAACTCCACTTCCAGGAACGACCGAACCAACCCACTTCACCTACCACCGGACCAACGTCCCACCGGACCAAACTCCTCCTAGCCACTACGGACCAACCTCTACCGGACCAACCCACTTCAATGCATCACCGAACCAAGGCCTTGCTGTACCAACGTTGCCAGGCCAGATTGCATCATTCCAGGCCCACCAGCAGCTATATACGTCCAGGACCCCTGCCCCCAGCCTCACTCTATAAATAGAGGGGCATGGGTACAACAATGGCATACAAGTTTGAGAGCTCAAGCACGGATAGAACTTTCAAACAACTTTCATACTCTTGTAATAAAAGCTTTGTACTTGTAATCCGAAGAGCAAAGGAGAATAACATATAAAGTGGACGTAGGCACATTCTGGCCAAACCACTATAAATCTGTGTGTCTTTTACAGTTTATTCCATCTATTTTATATAATTGCATAAATCACCCAAATCACTAAGAACAACATATAATCAACTAAATCATACGACTTGGAGGTGTTTGCCCATTTTCTGTGCAAACATTACTTACCTCGGATTGATAATCTATTCGATCAACTTTGCGGTGCTAGAGTCTTTTTACAGTTAGACTTGGCAACCGATTTTCATCAGCTTCGTATTGCAGAGGATAGTATTCCTTTGACGTCATTCCGTACTCGTTATGCATCTTATGAATGGCCATTTGGTTTAACGAATGCTCCAGCTTATTTCGTTGACCTTATGAATCGAGTTTTCAAAGACTTCCTCGATCGATTGGTTCTCATATTTATAGAAGATATTCTTGTATATTCCAAAACTGAGGAAGAGCATGAAAAACATCTTCGAATTGTGTTAGAAACCCTTTGGAGCCATCAATTGAAAGCAAAATTTTCTAAGTGCCACTTTGGCAACCTCGTGTGAAATTTTTAGGACATATTATTTCTGAATCCGAAATTTTCATGGATCCTTCAAAGATTGAGGCGATTCAAAATTGCAAGAGACTAGAGAGTGTGATGGAAATTTGTAGCTTTCTTGGATTGGCGGGCTATTACCGTCGGTTCATAAAAGATTTTTCTATAATTTCTATACGTTTTACTAGTTTGATAAAAAAGGAAGTTAAGTACATTTGATCAGACAAATGTGAATCTGCTTTTCATAAATTAAAAGAACTCCTTTCCAATGCTTCTATTCTTGTGATTCCCGAAGGGTTCATTGTTTATACCGATGCTAGTCGTGTTGGTTTGGGAGTTGTTCTTATGCAAATGGAACGTGTTATCGCTTATGCTTCTAGACAATTAAAGCCTGCCGAGACTAAATATGCCACTCATGATCTAGAGTTCGCGGCCATTATTTTCGCTCTTAGAATTTGGAGTCGTTATCTTTTGGGAGAGAAATTTGTTCTCTATACAAATCACAAAATTTTAAAGTATTTATTCTCTCAAAAGGAGCTTAATTTGCGTCAACAACATTGGCTCGAATTCCTTGCATCATATGATCTTGATATTCTTTATACTTTTGGAAAGAGAAATCGTGTTGCGGATGCTCTTAGTCGTAAACAACAAGCAGTTGTTACCATGATGATATTCGAATGGAATGATCTCGAGACTTTGTCCACTTGTGAGATTCGAGATCATGAATCTGATTTATGTTCATCTCTTATTTTGTGTAGCCTTGAGGCTTATCCATCTCTTTCAGACCGCATTTGAAGCTCAAAACCATGATCCCAAATTGGCTCTTTTTAGCCAAAGTAATAGGGTGAAAATTGATGTTGATGGTTTGAAAGACTTTGAAATCGATGCTCATGGAGGAATTCAAAAATTTGGTAGACTTACTTTGCCAAATATTAGTGATCTTCGTAATGACATTTTAGAATATTCTCATCGTTCTAAATTTACCATTCATTCCGGTAGTTGTAAAATGTATGCAGACATGAAATGACTTTATTATTGGGATGGAATGAAATCTGATATTGCTAACTTTATTAAGCGTTGCATGACTTTCCCACTCGTAAAGGTCGAGAATCAAAGGCCCGATGGGTTATTACAACCTTTGGACATTCCAGTTTGGAAGTGGGATCAAGTATCCATAGACTTTATTGATGGTCTTCCCCGTTCTCGTTTGGGTCATGATAGTTTGTGGGTGATTATAGATAAACTTGCAAAATCCTCCATTATTTCCTTTGGCCAAACTTTATGTTAAATAAAATTTTAAATTGCATGGAGTCCCTACTTCTATTGTTAGCGATCGCGATCCATTATTTACCAGTGGATTTTGGAAGGTCTTCAAAAAGCTTTGGGAACGAATCTTAATTTTAGCACCGCTTATCATCCTCGGTTCGATGGACAAATCGAGCATGTGAATCAAACTCTTGAAGGTCTTCTTCGTGCATGTATTCTTGATTTTAGTGGAAATTGGGAAGATCTATTTCCCTTAGCGAGTTTTCTTACAATAATAGCTTCCAATCTAGTATTGGTATGGCACCTTTCGAGGCACTCTCTGGAAGGCTATGCCGATCTCCTTCGTGTTGGCTTGAAGCCGGTGAGAAGCTGATTTTAGGTCTAGATTTTTTTCGTGAATCCATAGAAAAGATTGAACATAATCGTTATAGGATGAAAGAAGCTCAAAGTAGACAAAAACCTTATGCCGAAAACCGAAGAAAAAAATTAGAATTTTCTATGGGAGATTTCGTATTTATCCGTGTTTCACCTATGAAGGGTGTTGTTCATTTCTGTCAATCTGGAAAATTAGCACCCCGATATATTATTTCGTTTTCCATCATCGAACACATTGGTTCTGTGACTTATCGTCGTTTATTACCGGCTCTATTTTCTACTATTCATGACGTATTCCACGTTTCTCAACTACGGAAATGCCTTAGAGATTCTAATTCTATTTTTGATCCCGGTGCTATTGAAGAAATTGAAGTTTCACCTAATTTGACTTATGAGCAACATCCTATTCGTATCTTTGCTACGAAGGTTAAACGCCTTTGTAATAAAGATGTTCCACATGTGAAAGTTCAATGGTCCTCAAATCCTAAGGATTGTTCTTGGTAATCCAAAGAATTCATCGAGCGAACACACCCGGACTACCTCTCTCGTGCTCCTTAAGTTGAACTTCTTTTTCTTTTGTGTTGTTATTCCTTAGAGTCGTTGTTACTCTTTACTTTCTTCTTATGTACCGCGGGGAAGAAATTTCTTTAAGGAGGGGAGTCTGTAACAACCCGCATATTTTACGATTATATATTTAGATGTTTTATTTAAATATGGCGTCGCTGATTTAATTTAAAGTCCGAAATGTGACTTTTTGAAAATAGTCGAATTTAGACTCAAGACCACTTTCATTGATTTCAAAAAAACGTTTACAACTTGTTTGAGTATAAACATCAATAAGTTTGGAGTTGATTAGGATTCTGGTATTTCATTTGGGCTTTGGGTTTGATTCTAGCCCACCAACTCAATAAGATAACCCAAACTCCTCTACCAAATAGCCTAACTCCTCTACTCTTCATTCATTCTACTCGTAGTTTCTTAGCACTCAAGAAAAAGGAAAAATGGGGGAAAAGAAAGGAAATTAAATTTTCTAAGCTATAGATTCTTAGAAATTCAAATTCAAGTTTCAAAATCAAGGAGAAGCTTAGGTAAGCATGCTCTTCATCTTCTCCATCTCAATTCCTGTTCAATTCTTGATTTTTCATACAACCTAATTTAGGAAAAGCTTAGCATTTGATCATAGATTGAAGTTTCTTGAAGTGAAGTTGAAGGGAGATTGATCTTGCTTTGTTTTAGAGCTACTCGTTCCTTGTTTTAGAGTTTAAAGGTGAGTTCTTGAACTCACAATCATGTCTAGAGCTTTCATTGTTGTTTGGTATGAATTTCTAACATCTATTTCATGTTTAATTGCTTTTGAATTGAACTGGTTTGGTGAATTTTCCAATTTTTGGTATTTTAAAGTCAAAATCTATGAAAATCCTACTATGGATGTTTGGAGTGTATTGAAGAGCTTGTAGGGCTGGGTTATCGCTTGGCATAAATCCATAGTCTCCGTCGCTCGTTCGATCACTTCCGAGTTGATCTGGCCATCAATGGCCTAGGCAAATTTTGCCCTGAGCCTCAGCTCAGACATCCGAGGCATAGGAATAAAAATTCCAGACTCTCAACTTAGACGTCGAAGGTTATTCCCTGACATCTGAGCAATTTGGAAGAAATTTTTGGATCTTCTGCTCAGACGTCTGGTAAAACCACCAGACGTTTTGTAACGACCCAAAATTTTTGGACAATTTAAATTGAAAATATTTAATTAATTTTAAATATTTGAATGATGATTTGACTTGAATTTCAAATTATCAGAATAAATTCAGCAATTTAATTATAAAATTTAATCTATTGAAAGTTGAATAAAAATTTGAATCTTCAGTTTTAAAGCTGATTAAAAATATTTCAAAGGCTTCTAAAATTCATATTGATAATACTAAAGATAATATAAGCTTCAAAATTGAATTCGAAAGTGATTTGTTCAGAAATTAAAAATTTATCGTTTAAATCGATATTTAAAAATAGCCTTCTGAGGCACAGTCTCGGAATTCGACGAAACCAGTTTCATTGGATCCGGAATTTTGTATTATTATCGAATTTCAATTTTCGTAGCATTTGGAGTTGTTGTGTGGGCGTACGATATATAAACGCATTGAAAATTTATACTGAGACAACTTGAATTTAAATATAATTCACATTAGTTGTTTCTGTCACGCCCATGTTTCTGTAGCCATGCCTTTGTACGCTATTTTTCTCCTCAACATCGTGTCTTCTCCTTCCCTTCAGCCAGAAATCATGCCTACAATCACGAAAAGATCGTGTAAACCATGCCTCTTTCAATTTTAAAAATCACGCAACTTCCTCAGTTAGAAATAAAAATCAAAAGAAGAAAAATAAATGGCCGCATCTTTATCTTCCACTTCCTCTTCAAATTCAAAACCGAAACCCTTCTCTCCCTTTTTTTCGTTCGCGAATTTCAAATGAAAATAAAAGGGATCGGGAATCGCGATTTTGCACATGGATGGTGGTCGCGAGATGGGACTTCGGTGACGGCGGCATTCGCGACGCCGTGGGTTTCGCAATGGGATCTCGAATGGTGATTTAGGGCGGCCGCGTTCAATTGCAGTTCGAAGCCTAGGGTTGTGCTGGTGAAGGAGGCCGTCGACGCAGGGAAGGGATTGAGGGTCGCGATTGTCTGTAGGAAATTGGGTTTCTTTTCGGCGACGTGTTCAAATCGAAAGAGGCAATCATAGCTCGGCAACAGAAGGCGATGGAGCGGCACTCGTGAGGCTCGGCAAGGGATTAGCCGAGATCGATCGAAGTTTTGTTGTAGGTAATATTTTTTATTGTTTGATACCAATTTGTTAATCTATAAATATAGAAGTGAATTTACAGTAAAGAAAAATGTTAACAGTAAAGTTAATTCCTTTCTATTTTTACAGAAATTTCTAATTATAAATATACATACATGTGTTTAAATTTATTAGCTAAGTCACTAAGAATAGTTTCTTAAAGGAAGGTGGGTTAAAATTAGTTTAAACCAAGATTATTAGTTTAAAAATATAATTTTTGGTTAATTAAATTTTTTAAAAAAGAATTTAATAATTATTTAAATAAATTTATTAAAGGAAATTTGATTTTAAACTAAATAATTAATTAAGTCATTAGTTTGAAATTAAATTTATGGATTAGGTGATTTAACAGTAAATTAACTTGTTTAACGATTTTCGAATTTGTTAAAAGGAAGCTAGCTTAAGATTTAAAACCATTAGTTTAAACATAAGTCATTGGTTAATTTATCTATTAAAAAGGAAAATTAGTTAAAATAAAAAAAAATTGGTTAGGTAAATAAATCGAACGATAATTTAAGTGTTCGATTTAATTCGAATATTGATAATCTGTGTAAATATTTATACAAGGTAAAAATCAAGAAAATCGAGTCAAGATGGAAATGGATTGCAAAATAAAAGCAAAGGTGAGAACTTCTCACTCAATCGAATAGTTTCGATTTAAATTTTAAATAGTTAGATTTAAAATTTGCTTGATTGTATGCCTGAATGATAAATTATTATCTGTTGTATTGAAATAGACCCTATACGCCATATATTAAGCGGATGTTATTTATTAAATCCATATACCACGATATTCCACCTTGAAGTGGAATTGGTATTATATATGTACTTGGAGTTGATTTCCGCATTATATAGTGGATGAGACCCTATTGCGCCGCATAATAGCGGATAATATTTTATAAATCCCATATACCGCGATATCCCGTCTTGAAACAGGATTGGTATTGTGCTAACATCTGTGGATGCAGGGAAACAGGTTGGAGGGATCCAACTGGATTCCTTAAATAGATTGAATTTGTTTCGATGTTGTGTGTTTATAATCCCTGTGTGATTATGTTTATGATTGAAATCATTGGAGGCTAAAATTTAGCCGAATAAAATTCTGGTATCGTTAGACACTGGAAATAAATAAAATTTGATTTTTGAAAATTCAGGTTGAAAGTTATACTTAAAATTATGATATTTGAGGAATAAAATTTAAATGTAAATTTTGAAATATGGAGTTAACTATTTTATAGAATAAAGTTAAATAGAGGTTTTTGAATTATATTAAAGGGTTTATGTAAGAGATTTATAAAAATCAATATTTTATACATCAAGAAAATTAAATTTTAGACAAGTTCTATAAAAGTTAAAATGAAGTTATAAAAGGAGGTTATAAGTCAATGAGATCTAAAATTGTGAAGTTTTAGAATAAATGATTTGTAAAATAAATGAATTATAAGTTATTAACTTATAATTTGGCTTTTGGGTATACAATTGTGTTATAAAAGGAATTAGTTAATAAAAAGGATATATATATATATATATATATATATATATATATATATATAGTAGTTTTTAAAAAGTGAAAAATGGAATTTCTAAACATTGTTTTATATATCCGTAATCAAATAAATTTGATAATTAAATCTAGATATTACTAATGGAATTATATCCATGATTTTGGATAAAGGATAAATCCTTTAATTAAATATGTAGAAGTGTTGAATTTGGATTAGAGATTATATTCACAATTTTGGATAGTGAATATATTATTAAATAAAATGGGTATATTTTGGGAAAGTGATATTATAAAATGAAGTTGATTGTTTTAAAGATGTTTTAAAATATATTAAATATCGAAACAATAGATTTCAACATTCATTGTTGAAATAGACGTTTTCGAGAAATAAGGAAATGGTGGACTATAACACTGTTGTTATAGTAAATGATTTCCGAAAGGAAATGTTTTATATAGTATTGGGATTTATATATCTATCTAAAATTTCGAATCCCTATACTAGTGATTTTGGGTTGCCGTAACGATGTTTTACGTAACATTCGTTTTGACCCAAATAAATGTATTTAAGAGAATGTTTTCTTAAGAAATGAAATATAAACTTAACGGTGATTTAAGTATATTGAATATTTTCAAATGTTGAATATAAATATATTTATGAAATACTTATTATTAAATAAGTATGGAAATGTTTTTCCAATATGAAATGAACGTTTTGAGAATTATCTTTCTAAAGATAAATTGAAAATGAATATCGAAAAACGATTTGAAAATCGTATATCAGTAGATATTTTGAAATATAAATTCACTATAGAATTTACGAAGGAAAGGGGAATTGGTTTAAAATAAATATTGATTTATTTTTGAAGTGTGGAAAAATATATCTAGTAAAGATATTTTGGAAAATAAATAATTTGAAAAATTATTTGGAATCTGGTGATGTTGTGCATGCCTATTGATAGTTAAATAACCGACTATCAATATTTACCTTTAAGTAGGTATTTGTTGTGAGTTTCTTAAATTTGAATGCTACACTTATTTTTTTAAATAAGCGCTCATTATTCGTGTAACAACACGGATTTTTCGCGCTCGAAAATCGACATCCATACTTTACATCGTACTCGAATGCCGTAGATTCAACCGTTCAAATCTGAGTCGCCGGAGCTTATAACACAATTAAGTAAACAACACAGCGAAATAGAATAGTACATTGATATACAGCATTTGATACAATATCTGATACAACTGATGATATAATAGATATCAATATACATCAGAGATGTGATACAATGGAATAGCAGCGGAAAAGAAAATAAATAACACCAGCAGCGGATAATCTCCATCTTCAAACCACCAATCTATAAATAGCTCGAACTCCAAATGACGATGCACTAAGCTAAGCAAGTGCAGTCCATATCCAAAGACTGAACTAGCTCCAGAAATCTACTAAACCTGACTATCTGAAAACCCCAACTTTAGACTGCCCGTGTAGAAAAATTTTGAGCATCCAGAGTTTAGGAAAGAAACAATAAACTCCGAATCAGTCATGGGACTGGCGTGGGTAACAAAAACAGTTTATCTTTTAAAACAAACAACAAGAGAATTTTAAAATCAATTCGCAATGCTTTTAGAAAATGAAACTACCATAAGGCCTCCCGCACACACACACAATGCAAATGCAGAATCGGAGGAGATTTCTCCTTATGATAGTTAAACATGCTTGATACGTGAATTTTCTTTGATATTATTACTATAAGTGCAAAGTGCAGAAAACATTTCGAAAGTAGAATATAAATCTTAGCCAACATAGATATTTCGAACTATGCCTACTATAGCTACCATCCAAACAGTGGGGCGCCACCATAAGTAGATGGCAGGTAATACAACTAAAACCGTACAAGGTACATATTTGAAGAATGGATTTCCAACAAATGGTTGGGCAAAGGAACTTCCCATACCGAAATGGAACGCCTCTGGAAGGACGTCCCCGAGCATCCCAAATGGATCTCTGCCAACACAAAGCCGGTGTACTCCCTGCCCGGGAGTATCAACCTCAGATATTCCATCCCCGGTCGTAACCAACCTTTATCCGAGCGCTCGGTACCAACAACACCAAACAGTAATAGATATAGTGTATCCACATGAGTAAGTATCTGGGCTCCATACCATGTTACTACCCCTATCCAGAAGAAATGGACATATCCTAGGGACGCGATCCATGAAAACCTTGCTGCATCTTTCCTATTTCGACCATTTTCCGGGTTGTGAGGTTCGACGAAGTCTCTTCCACAAAGCTACGCTTTTTACAAAAGCCACGCTTTGATCAACAAATGATCAGAAGCACTCAGCATGCCACATTGCCAAGTTGGGAATATATTGCTGATAACCTTCAACTACATAACCTCTAAGGGTGTTAAGCTAAGAGAATAAATTCTTCGCCACCAACGGAAAAGTATTTGAAAGAAATCTGCTTTATATCTCAAAATGTAATGTCAGACATACAATCTATACAAGTCTGTTCTAGATTTAGAACAGAGCCGAAGGCACTTCCAAGGAAGTCCTTGCAATCCGGATAATCCCTAATCACGTCCGGATTTTCCATCACATATGGAGATCTCTATACCGGGGATCAACCAGTGCAGAGACAATCGACAAGAAACCCTTTCGTTTTGAAAAATATCCGGTCTTCACATGCTATCCATAACATCGAATCACATATTCGGAATGGGTTATATGGCACAAAGGTCATTCCCGGCTAAATCGAATAGTGAGCGCCACATTTAAAACATATGGATATGGGATTTCAATTAAGTCACAACTTATTGCCCAAAAACCTTTCCTTTAAATGGTTAAACAAATTACCATTTTTAAATCTTTAAACAAAAAGATTTATTTTACAAAGTTCACCCAGTTTCATAAAGATCTATTTATAGGATTCAAAACAATTCCATTTCGATTGGTTTAACTCATTTAATCTTTAAATTTAAGATTTAACTTATAGCTTTCAAACTGTTTTCATAACTTGGAAATTATCTTCATTTTAAACTAGAAATCATTTTAACTCAAATTGGAAGTTCATTTCTTATGTGAAAGCTTTAATTATTTGAAAACAATAGTTTTCGTTTCAGAAAAATCCAATCATATTTACACGAGTTAAAGCCCTTGAATTTTATCCTCATCCTAAACCAATACTTTTAAAATAGTTTAACCAATATATAATTGGTATAACATCTTTAATTCCTAGTTTCAAATCATAGAATTCAATTTCAAATCTTGAATTTAAGTTTAAATCAAATTATTTTAAACTTCATACTTTATCAAGTTATTCAAAATAAATTTCATCTTTGAAGTCCCATTTTAAAAGCTTTTCACTTTAAACCCAATCTCATTTTCAAACCATTTGAATTTAAAAATTCAAATTCAAAACTATTTTCAAAAATCTGCGACTCAATCGATTTTCTCGTGAAATCTATATTTGTGTGTGTATGGTGTGGTCCAGGGGTTTAACACAATAGTGAAATATCATTCAATCATCACAGATAAAAGAACAACAATGTATTTGATAAGCGGAATAAACTATAACGCTTATATTTCATTCACAGATCACAAATACATATATATACATACATACATATATATATATATATATATATATATATATCATAGATAAATAAATTACAGATCACAACACAGATCAGGATATATCACAAAGCATCACATATCTGGGGTATCAAACAATTTAGCATCCAATAAAATCCAAACATCCATAAGTAGGATTAATTTAATTTATCTGATTAATTTCAACTCAGATTAGTTTCTATGGAAATTTGCTGGTTAAGGTAAATTAATAATCAATTAATTACACTTAATTAATTACGCTGAAAAATTAATTCCTTAATTATTTCCATTAAGTAATTACGCTTCACAAATGAGTACTATTAAATTAATTAATCTAAATTAATTATTACAAATTAAATCACATTAATTAATTAATCCTTGATTAATTTCCATTCGATTAATTCAACTAATTTTCCAATTAAATTGGTTACTTATGAATTAATCATCAAATCTTGATTAACTAATTTCAAATCATTTAATATAACTTAATTAATTTATTATCTTAATTAATTATTCAATTTATCACAAAAATTAATTAATCCTCAATTAATCATTTTTAAATAATTAACTTAATAATTTAGTGAATTTCAAATCATTAAATCCTAATTAACTTAAAAAATACATTGTTCTTATTGATGATCAAGTTATTATTAACAAAGTATTTAAAATAATTTACTTTCAAATTTACCTTTAACTTTCATTTTAAATTTAAGATTAAAACGAGTACAATTTAAATTCAAAACTTTCATTTCCAAACTAAGATTTAAACTACTTGCATTATGCTTTAAACATTCAAAGTTTTCTAAACATTTTTAATAAAAAAAAACTTGCTTTTATTTCAAAAACTAGGATTCAAATTAAATTAAAATCCAGTTTCAAAACTTGATTTAACACTTTGTTTAAAATCCTGCTTTCAAATTTTAAATCCAGTTTAAAATTTGAAACCAGAGAGGTTTTAAAACCTGTAATTAATACACCCGAGACACCCTCCAAATGACTTCGAGACGAACATCACCAGGCTTCGAGACATCCCTTGGTCTTGCACGAAAATCACCCGAATGATTCACAAACCCATTTCTTCCCAGTTCAACGTGTACGCGGTGCACCTGAGCCATCGTCGCCGACCTTTGGCGATGGTCGCGACCATTCCCTAAGTCCACTCGAGCCTATTCCAACCTAAACGCGATCCCAAATGTCACTGACGTCCATAGAATCAAAATCGAGCAATTTATCTCGATATCAGGAGAACCACGCTCGCCAGAAAACCCCTCATTCCTTTCGCCTCCGCCTACGAGAACACCAACAGCTCCCGCCATCCACTCGTCGAACTTCCCCCTACCTTCCCCCTGAATCCCGATACACTCGTTGCATCAGAGAGGTTGTACCAAATCCAAAACTGACCATGCCAAAAACTAGGTTTCTAGACTAAAACCAACAACCACCGCCACCAAAGTGACCTACCGTCGCTTCAACTATTTTCCCCACCATCTTCGATCACTCCTACATCTCCAGGCAAGACCCCATGCCTGCCGATTAACTTGATCGCTAGAGTAAACCCAAAACGCTTAATTCGAACAAACATAAACTACACCTTGAATCCCAAACTAAAAATTTCAAATCTTGCTTAAAAAATTGTATTAAAGTTTACTAATCCCATTTATACACCCGAATTCATGAATTATGAAGTTTAAATTTCTTGCTCATTTGCAGTTAGCTGTGTTGTCTTGCTTTCCAGAGATGGTTAAACATTGTTTTAACTTATATAAATTTTTAATCTCAAGTTTATACCATAACAATCAGTTTCATTTTGATTCTAAGTCCACACTACAAGTAGATTGAGAGAAAAAGAATTTTGAATCAAAAATGTTTGTTTTATGAACTTATAACAGAGAAGCAACTTTGATCACCAGTCTGCACACAATATATACACAGTCATTCATTTTTTATAAGGGCATGCAAACACCATTCACCACCAGCTAGACATGATTCATAGCATATATCAAATATAGATCCAATCATTAATGGAAATAGCAAAGTTACGGGAATGTTTGCTCACAGTTGAAAGGGAAGAACAGAGAACTTGTTGTTTTGAAAACTACAGAGTTGATCTTTCTTGAATCCTGTTTGTTTTCCTTTGAGTTGAATGTTGTTTTGAGTTTGAAATAGATGAAGATGTTTACATTTTCTTTTTCTCTGGTTTTGCTAAGTTTGGTTTGAACGAAATGAAGATGATGTATATATAAAAATATGTAGGCTTTGTTTCATATACTGGTACACATTGTCTTTGATCTGATACTTTTCTATTTTTTTAAACTGAAATGAAGTGTTACACTTCGGCTGAGATGATATCAAGTGGTGCTGAGAGGATGGGGTCATTAAATGCAAATTCTATTTTGTTTACAAGCCATGCTGTTTAAAATATTTATGTGCAGTCTTTGCTTTGTATATGTATGTTCATATGTACTTTTGCTTTGTACAATCTACATATACTTTTTCTTTGTTTACTTTGGACTTTCTTGCTAAGTTTTGCTCTGACCTGATACTTGATTTGTATCAGCTAACTTCAGGTTTTATAGCTTCCAGGCTACACTTGTTAAATTTTATTTTATTGTCTGCTATATGTTTACATTTGTTTGTTTTTTTAATTATTTTGTTTACTTGTTTCCTACCTGCATTGTTTTCTCAAGTTTGCATAAATTACCTTTGCTTTGTTTTATACTCTTGCTTGCATACTTATTTACAGCTACAGTTATACAAAGCCTGGCACATCTTCTTTTATTTTTTTTATTTTTTTAACTTAATATTTATTGTCTTGTATTTCTTTGAATAGAAATGAAGTTCCATTTTATTATGTTGTTATAGTTTATTTTTTATGTATTACTTTCTATTTTACTCAAATGTTTTACTATATATATATATTTTTTATTTATTTAAAATTTACGTACAAATTTAAAATTCAAATTTCAAATTCCAAAGTCAAATTCAAATTTTATTCCAAAATTTGTTCAAAATTTACATTAAATATCAATTTAATATTAATTCAAAATTGGGGTCGTTACAGACTTTCCCTCTTAAAAGGAATTTCGTCCTCGAAATTCGCCAGAGAGAGATAACGAAGATAGATGAAAGATAGAGAAATATCCTTTCAGATCAAACTGGATATCAATTCTGCATTTGGATCACCAAATCAGAATATCAATAATAGATACAACAGCGAATCTATTTAACACTTCACAAGATGCTCGGGTTATGCAAATCTATGAAATATATAAGGTACTGGTTAGTTCGAAGGAATAACTAACCATCCGTAGAATATATCGAGACCTAAACAATAGATAAATGGATTTAATCTTCCATAATTCTCAAACTCTAGGGATGGATTTCAAACTCAAATCGGAATATTCCAAAGTATACATAACTTCCCTCTTCGGACTTCGATCAACCCGAGAAATTATAATAGAATTTCAAATTTGGTTTTAAACGAAATCGTTTTATCGATATAATTCAAATTATCCTTCATATTCTATTAATCAAGTTTACTTAATTTAAAATTTCCAATTTATTTAAAAATTTTAATTCCAAATTTCAAATTCATATTCATTAAGGTTTAAATCAAAAACCGATAAGAAACCGATGAATATATGAAGTAAGGATTTTCCTACAATGATTCGTAGGGCCATCATCACACCGAAACTTCTTTCTAGAGCTGTCACGAAGCAATCAAAAGAAATTTGGAAATGAATCAAAGGAAATTGATAAAGAAAGTTGTTTCCATTGTTACAGGGTATTGACCATTTATAGTCGTACTTCCCTGTCCCCTATCGCGTCCTCTTCTTGCACTCATACTCACTATCAGTGGATAGTAAGAGAATTTACTGAGGCATTCGAACAAATATCTTAGGGATTACTCATTCTAGGGTATACTTCACCCTATCTCTAATGAGCTACTTAATGTGTTATACTCCTGAGCTAAAGTTTCAACCTTAGCTTTGATACCACTTGTAACAACACGGATTTTTCACGCTCGAAAATCCACATCCATACTTTACATCGTACTCGAATGCCGTAGATTCGACCGTTCAAATCCAAGTCGCCGGAGCTTATAACACAATTAAGTAAACAACACAGCGAAATAAAAGAATAATACATTGATATACAGCTTTTGATACAATATATGATACAACAGATGATACAATAGATATCAATATACATCAGAGATGTGATACAATAGAATAGAAGCGGAAAAGAAAATAGATAACACCAGCAGCGGATAATCTCGACCTTCAAAGCACCAATCCAGAAATAGCTCGAACTCCAAATGACGATGCACTAAGCTAAGTAAGTGCAGTCCATATCCAAAGACTGAACTAGCTCTAGATAATCTACTAAACCTGACTATCTGAAAACCCCAACTCTAGACTGCCCGTGTAGAAAAATTTTGAGCATCCAGAGTTTAGGAAAGAAACAATAAACTCCGGATCAGTCATGGGACCAGTGTGAGTAAAAAAAAACAGTTTATCTTTTAAAACAAACAACAAGAGAATTTTAAAGTCAATTCGCAATGCTTTTAGAAAATGAAACTACCATAAGGCCTCCCGCACACACACACAAAATGCAAATGCAGAATAGGAGGAGATTTCTTCTTATGATAGTTAAACATGCTTGATACACGAATTTTCTTTGATATTATTACTATAAGTGCAAAGTGCAGAAAACATTTCGAAAGTAGAATATAAATCTTAGCCAACATAGACATTTCGAACTATGCCTACTATAGCTACCATCCAAACAGTGGGGCGCCACCATAAGTAGATGGCATGTAATACAACTAAAACCGTACAAGGTACGTATTTGAAGAATGGATTTCCAACAAATGGTCGGGCAAAGGAACTTCCCATACCGAAATGGAACGCCTCTGGAAGGACGTCCCCGAGCATCCCAAATGGATCTCTGCCAACACAAAGCCGGTGTACTCCTTGCCCGGGAGTATCAACCTCAGATATTCCATCCCCGGTCATAACCAACCTTTATCCGAGCGCTCGGTATCAACAACACTACACAGTAATAGATATAGTGTATCCACATGAGTAAGTATCTGGGCTCCATACCATGTTACTACCCCTATCCAGAAGAAATGGACATATCCTAGGGACGCGATCCCTGAAAACCTTGCTGCATCTTTCCTGTTTCGACCATTTTCCGAGTTGTGAGGTTCGACGAAGTCTCGTCCACAAAGCTACGCTTTTTACAAAAGCCACGCTTTGATCAACAAATGATCAGCAGCACTCAGCATGCCACATTACCAAGTTGGGAATATATTGCTGATAACCTTCAACTACATAACCTCTAAGGGTGTTAAGCTAAGAGAATAAATTCTCCGCCACCAACGGAAAAGTATTTGAAAGAAATCTGCTTTATATCTCAAAATGTAATGTCAGACATACAATCTATATAAGTCTGTTCTGGATTTAGAACAGAACTGAAGGCACTTCCAAGGAAGTCCTTGCAATCCGGATAATCCCTAATCACGTCCGAATTTCCCATCACATATGGAGATCTCTATACCGGGGATCAACCAGTGCAAAGACAATCGACAAGAAACCCTTTCGTTTTCGAAAATATCCGGTCTTCACCACCGGTCTTCACATGCTATCCATAACGTCGAATCACATATTCGGAATGGGTTATACGACACAAAGGTCCTTTCCCGGCTAAATCGAATAGTGAGCGCAACATTTAAAACATATGGATATGGGATTTCAATTAAGTCACAACTTATTGCCCAAAAACCTTTCCTTTAAATGGTTAAACAAATTACCATTTTTAAATCTTTAAAAAAAAGATTTATTTTACAAAGTTCACCCAGTTTCACAAAGATCTATTTATAGGATTCAAAACAATTCCATTTCGATTGGATTAACTCATTTAATCTTTAAATTTAAGATTTAACTTATAGCTTTCAAACTGTTTTCATAACTTGGAAATTATCTTCATTTCAAACTAGAAATCATTTCAACTCAAATTGGAAGTTCATTTCTTATGTGAAAGGTTTAATTATTTGAAAACGATAGTTTTCGTTTCAGAAAAATCCAATTATATTTACACGAGTTAAAGCCCTTGAATTTATCCACATCCCAAATCAATACTTTTAAAATAGTTTAACCCATATATAATTGGTATAACATCTTTAAATCCTAGTTTCAAATCATAGAATTCAATTTCAAATCTTGAATTTAAGTTTAAATCAAATTATTTTAAACTTCATACTTTATCAAGTTATTCAAAATAAATTTCATCTTTGAACTTCCATTTCAAAAGCTTTTCACTTTAAACCCAATCTCATTTTCAAAGCATTTGAATTTAAAAATTCAAATTCAAAACTATTTAAAAAAATCTATGACTCAATCGATTTCCTCGTGAAATCTATATTTGTGTGTGTATGGTGTGGTCCAGGGGTTTAACACAATAGTGCAATATCATTCAATCATCACAGATAAAAGAACAACAATGTATTTGATAAGCGGAATAAACTATAACGCTTATCTTTCATTCACAGATCACACACACACACACACACACACACACACACACACACACACATATATATATATATCATAGATAAATAAATTACAGATCACAACACAGATCAGGATATATCACAAAGCATTACATATTAGGGGTATCAAACAATTTTGCATCCAATAAAATCCAAACATCCATAAGTAGGATTAATTTAATTTATCTGATTAATTTCAACTCAGATTAGTTTCTATGGAAATTTGCCGGTTAAGGTAAATTAATAATCAATTAATTACACTTAATTAATTACACTGAAAAATTAGTTCCTTAATTATTTCCATTAAGTAATTACGCTTCACAAATGAGTACTATTAAATTAATTAATCTAACTTAATTATTACAAATTAAATCACATTAATTAATTAATCCTTTATTAATTTCCATTCGATTAATTCTCTTAATTAATTCAACTAATTTTCCAATTAAATTGCTTACTTATGAATTAATTATCAAATCTTGATTAACTAATTTCAAATCATTTAATATAACTTAATTAGTTTATCATCTTAATTAATTATTCAATTCATCACAAAAATTAATTAATCCTCAATTAATCATCTTTAAATAATTAACTTAATAATTTACTGAATTTTAAATCACCAAATCCTAATTAACTTAAAAAAATACCTTATTCTTATTGATGATCAAGTTATTATTAACAAAGTATTTAAAATAATTTACTTTAAAATTTACCTTTAACTTTCATTTTAAATTTAAGATTAAAATGAGTACAATTTGAATCCAAAACTTTCATTTCCAAACTAAGATTCAAACTACTTACATTATGCTTTAAACATTCAAAGTTGTCTAAACATTTTTAATTAAAAAAACTTGCTTTTATTTCAAAAACTAGGATTCAAATTAAATTTAAATCTAGATTCAATACTTGATTTAACACTTTGTTTAAAATCCTGCTTTCAAATTTTAAATCCAGTTTAAAATTTGAAACCATAAAGGTTTTAAAACCTGTAACTAATACACCCGAGACACCCTCCAAATGACTTCGAGACGAACATCACCAAGCTTCGAGACATCCCCATGTCACCCGAATGATTCACAAGCCCATTTCTTCCCAGTTCAACGTGTACGCGGTACACCTGAGCCATCATCGCCGACCTCTGGCGATGGTCGCGACCATTCCCTAAGTCCACTCGAGCCTATTCCAACCTAAACGCAATCCTAAATGTCACTGACATCCATAGAATCAAAATCGAGCAATTTATCTCCACATCAGGAAAACCGCGCTCGCCAGAAAATCTCTCATTCCTTTCGCCTCCGCCTACGAGAACACCAGCAGCTCCGGCCATCCACTCATTGACCTTCCCCCTACCTTCCCCCGAATCCTGATACACTCGATGCATCAGAGAGGTTGTACCAAATCCAAGACCTGACCACGCCAAAAACTAGGTTTCCAGACTAAAACCAACAACCACCGCCACCACAGTGACCTACCGTCGCTTCAACTATTTTCCCCACCATCTTCGATCACTCCTACATCTCCAGGCAAGACCCCATGCCTGCTAATTAACTTGATCGCCAGTGTAAACCCAAAACGCTTAATTCGAACAAACTTAAACTACACCTTGAATCCCAAACTAAAAATTTCAAATCTTTCTTTAAAAATCGTATTAAAGTTTACTAATCCCATTTATACACCTGAATTCATGAATTATGAAGTTCGAATTTCTTGCTCATTTGCAGTTAGCTGTGCTGTCTTGCTTTCCAGAGAAGGTTAAACATTGTTTTAACTTATATAAATTTTTAATCTCAAGTTTATACCATAACAATCAGTTTCATTTTGATTCTAAGTCCACACTACAAGTAGATTGAGAGAAAAAGAATTTTGAATCAAAAATGTTTGTTTTATAAACTTATAACAGAGAAGCAACTTTATCACCAGTCTGCACACAATATATACACAATCATTCATTTTTTATAAGGGCATGCAAACACCATTCACCATAATCCAAACATGATTCACAGCATATATCAAATATAGATCCAATCACTAATGGAAATAGCAAAGTTAGGGGAATGTTTGCTCATAGTTGAAAGGGAAGAACAGAGAACTTATTGCTTTGAAAAATGCAGAGTTGATCTTCTTGAATCCTGTTTGTTTCCTTTGAGTTGAATGTTGTTTTGAGTTTGAAATAGATGAAGATGTTTACATTTTCTTTTTCTCTGGTTTTGCTAAGTTTGGTTTGAACGAAATGAAGATGATGTATATATAAAAATATGCAGGCTTTGTTTCATATACTGGTACACATTGTCTTTGATCTGATACTTTTCTATTTTTTTAAAATGAAATGAAGTTTTACACTTCGGCTGAGATGATATCAAGTGGTGCTGAGAGGATGGGGGCATTAAATGCGAATCCTATTTTGTTTACAAGCCATGCTGTTTAAAATATTTATGTGCAGTCTTTGCTTTGTATATGTATGTTCATATGTACTTTTGCTTTGTACAATCTACATATACTTTTTCTTTGTTTACTTTGGACTTTCTTGCTAAGTTTTTCTCTGACGTGATACTTGATTTGTATCAGCTAACTTCAGGTTTTATAGCTTCCAGGCTACACTTGTTAAATTTTATTTTATTGTCTGCTATATGTTTACATTTGTTTGTTTTGTTTAATTATTTTGTTTACTTATTTCCTACCTGCATTATTTGCTCAAGTCTGCATAAATTAACTTTGCTTTGTTTTATATTCTTGCTTGCATACTTATTTACAGCTACAATTATACAAAGCCTGGCACATCTTCTTTTATTTTTTTATTTGTTTAACTTAATATATATTGTCTTGTATTTCTTTGAATAGAAATGAAGTTCCATTTTATTATGTTGTTATAGTTTATTTTTTATGTATTACTTTCTATTTTACTCTAATGTGTTACTATATATATATTTTTTTATTTATTTAAAATTTAAGTACAAATTTAATATTCAAATTTCAAATTCCAAAGTCAAATTCAAATTTTATTCCAAAATTTGTTCAAAATTTACATTAAATATCAATTTAATATTAATTCAAAATTGGGGTCGTTACAACTCGGGTTAGCCGGGAAAGGACCTCTGAGTCGTATAACCCATTTGGAATCGTGATACGTCGTAATGGATAGCATTTGATGACTGGTGTTGAAGAACGGATATTTGTGAAAATGGAAGGATTACCGTCGAATGTTTCTACATCGGCCGATCTCCGACATAGAAATTTATTACCCTTTGTGACGGAAAGTCCGGTCGTGATTAGTGAATATCCGGATTGCAAGGACTTCTTTGGAAGTGCCTTTTTGGTTCTGTTCGAACCTGGAACAGACTTGTATGGATTGTATGTCTGACATTACAAATTGAGATATAAAGCTGATTTCTTTCAAATACATATCTGTTGGTGGCAGAGAATTTATTCTCTTAGCTTAACACCCTTCTCTGAGACGTACGAGCTCAGAGGTTATGTAGTTGAAGGTTATTAGCGATATACTCCCAATTTGATAGTGTGATATGCTAAGTGATGTTGAGCATTTGTTGAATCAAAGCACAACTTTTGTATAAAGCGTAGCTTTGTGGATGAGACTTCGTCGGACCTCACACCCCGGAAATGGTCAAAACAGGAAGGATGCAGCAAGGTTATAAGGGGGTAGCGCCCCTTTAGTGTATGTCATTCCTTCTGGATAGAGGTGGTATCATGGTATGGAGCCCAGATACTTAAACCTATGTTGTTGCTGTAAATTTATTACTTTGTGGTTGTTGGAATCGAGGATCCTCGGATATAGATCGGTTACGATTGGGGAATGGCATACTCATGTCAATAGTTACCCAGTTTGAAGGGTAACCCGACCTTGTGTTGGTAGAGATCTAACCGTAACGTTAGGTTCTCGAGACGTCTTTCCAGAGGCGTACCCATGTGGCAATGGGAAGTTCCTTGGCCTGACCATTTGTTGGAAATCCAAAGAAACAATACGAACCCTATACGGTTTTAGTTGTAGAACCTGCCATCTAATATGGTAGCTATAGTAGGCATAATATAATGGTACCTATGCCGGCTAAGATTTATATTCTACTTTCGAAATGTTTTTCTACACTATGCACTAATAATAATATCAAAAATGATTTAATTTTTTGCGTAGTAAGCATCTTTGACTAACATAAGAAGAAATCTCCTCCAAGTCTGTGTTTGCATTGTATGTGTGGTGGGAGGTCTTATGGTAGTTACATTTTCAAAAAGCATTGCGAATTGACTTAAAAAAATTGACCCTGTTGTGTGTTTTTAAAGATAAACTATTTTAAGTTCTCACACCAGTCCCATGACTGATCTGGAGTTTATTGTTTCCTTTCCTGAACTCTGGGTGCCCACCAATTTCCACACGGGCAGTCTAGAGTTAGGTTATCAGGGTATTCTGGAATTCAGGAGTTGCTATAGAGAATTGGAGGCAAGCTGGATGGCATGGCGTATCAAACTAGTATATAGTATTTCTTTTCCGCTGTTTGTTGTTGTGGACTCTGATAATGTAATGTAATGTGATGTGATGTGATGTGATGTAATGTAATAACTAATAGTTCTTTGTTTTAAAGATTATTCATTTATCTATATATGTTGTTCCGCTGCGATTGTGAGATTCTGATATTGTTCAGTTGCTTTTCTTTCTCTCTTCTTCTATCTTTTTCTTCTTCTTAAACCCTAAGAATTCGGTTTTTCCGGCATTCGATTGCTCGGCAGTTGATACAATGGACATATTGATGTCGATTTTCGGAAGTCAAAGAATCGAGTCCTTACACGTTTGGTGCCGTTAAATTCGGCCAATTTGCCTATTTTTATGCGGGTTTCGGTTTTATTCGATTTTTGATGATCCGAATGGTTATTGTCATTCATTATCGACTTTGATGATTTATTTTCTGGATTTTTGGGGATATCCATTTGATGGATTTCATATTGATTTTCATGGTTTTAATTCACGTCATCGAAATGTGGATTTTTGGTGATAGATTGTTTTTACAATCGCTTATATGATTTGTCACTTAAAAATACTAAGGTTTCTATTCTAGTAGTAAATAGTCAAACTCTTTCACAAAAAATGGTTTCAATATTACTTTTAATACAAAGCTTGTTTTTAAAACTTTTTTCCAATCTATTAGTATATACAAATCTTTACCTCATTCGTATGAGAAATCCAATTAAACGACGTAGCAAAACAAGTGGTATGAAACGCTTGCGTTTACTTCGTCGGTGAATTCTTAGACTTGTTTGAGTGAAATCTTGTAACAATTTTCGAGTGAAAATCTACAATTTGTTTATAATAATTTAAGTTGAGCCATTGGTTATGGGACATGAAGCTAAACTCATTTGCTTACTAGATTGGTGTAATTTACACTTATTGATATATGATGATCATTTTATGGTTTAGACTAGCGATATGCAATGTCTTTTGTCCGCGTGGGGGTATACCCCGTTCTCTAGAGCTCCGTCTCTTTTTTATGGGCTAGCGACCCATGGTCCTTTAATAATTTTATGGAGTTCATTTCATTGGGCGTACCGTTGTACTACGTCATTGCACCGGCTCTATAGGTTAACGACCTATGTTATAGCATCCCATTTGTGATACACGTGTTCATGAGTTTTCATGCTCCTGTTTGTGATAGGCCTCCCCCTTTGTGTTTTCTAGATTTCTAATTATTGATTTCTAGAATTTATATTTCACCATTTTTGTGATTTGCATTGATAAGCTATATCACTATTTGTGATTGGGTGAATAAAAATAAAGAATATGATATTCTTTTTGGTGTTTGAGAAAATTTGAGATATTATGTAATTTTTGTTGTTATCATATATATTTTTCATATCTCTTATCCTATCTCATCTTACATGGTAATTATAGCTAGACTGATTCGTTTATAATTTTCTTCTTAAATAATACTCGGGTCAGACCGAGGTGTTTCAGGTGCTTCCACTTGACTTCTTTGCAAGGACTAGGTTCCGACTTTTGGCTAACTACTTTAGCTTTAAATTTTTTGTTTTTATACATTCGAGATAGAGACTCCTTGATGTATACATATTCTTTTTTCTAATACTTGTACCTATTATTTTGTGATGTAGTAGATCTTGTATAACCACTACTTTGATATTCACTTCTATGTGTTATATTCATATCAGTTTCCGCCATAGTGATATAAATATCTGTGACGGATTTATGTTATGCTTGTTTTATATTTGTTTCCAAAGACCACATAGCCACTGTGTAGTAGCTTTGAGTTTGGATTGGATAAGTCAGATTTCCCCTTGAAATGAAATGCATGTCAGACTATTTGACATATCGGTTCTCGCTCAAATTAATTACACAGTTGGTCGCTCCTCAACAGCCTTATTCTTCGTGCTGTTGAATATGCTAGTATATGATTTTTGTTTGATGATAATAAACACATATACATATATATGTATATATATTCATTTAAATGTATTTTTTATTATACTATTTTATTTTCACATGATTAAATAAATATTTGCTAAATAAAATTAATAACATAGAATTTAAATTCAATCTAATATTTTATTCAAACAAATATTTTATTACAATTCTTGATAGTACAAAATTTGAGCTCTCATTATATACAAAACATTTCAATTACATCATAATTTTTTCACTATACAATGTTAACATACATTTTCACCTCACTACATATCACTCATTCACGCGTTTTCATCTTCAACTCTATTCCAAATTGAATCTAGCATTTGAGCTATATGCGAAAAAAATACTGACGCAATAAAATTAGAAAGGAAATATTTTTGCAATATAAAATAAAATGTGTATTTTGAAAATGTTATTTTCTTTAGTTATTGGATTGTTCGCCATCATATTCATTTTTGAATTCATTATACATGAACAACTTGTGACATACATATCGTATCGTATACATGCCACAAGGCCACGCATACCGATATACACTTGATAAAACTGCAGGGATAGATGAGCACAAGGTCAAACCCAACCAAAAGCTAGGTTCAACCCAAGTGAAATACAAATAAAGTCACGATACGAGCACAAGGTCAAAAACTAGCCAAAGTTAGGTTCAACTCAGGTGCAATACAAAAACAAGTGAACCCAGTCCAATAAACAAGCTCCAGACACGACAAAAACAATAAATCAGTTCGGGTTCAACCAGCTACCAAGTGAAAACATAACTCAATGCATTTAGACCAAAATTTAACTCAAAGCAGCAGCGAAAAATAGAACATGTGCATATATACACAAGCCCATATCAGTTCATATGGAAATGCAAACAGATCAAGTGATTCATATTCAAGAGATCAGAGAAAATGAATATAACCAGAACACAAATGAACCTAAGAGGTAGATTCACAACAACTAAGTAATAGTGCAGACAAGCATAGTCAAGTTCAAATGCAAACTGGCTCGAGGCTACAACCTAGTACATATGTGTACACACAAGTGTACACAAACTACATGTATCAAAACCTGACATCGAATGGTACAAGTGCAGGTTTCAAATTTTAACATTTCAGTGGAAACTAGACCAGACTCCATAGACAAAACCATGTGAAGACTTCAAGAGGAACAAGTGAAGGCATCATGAACCAACACCACAAATTTCAACCAGATCAATGAGCAAGGCCAAATGAAGGCAACAGAAGCATAGATACGAGAAATCTACAAGTTAAATGTTCAGTGACTCAAAGTTTATACAAGTGCACAATGCTTTAGACATGCATATATGCAACAAGCACATGACTCAAAGCATTATCAATGAACCAGTACAAAAGGAGGCGGACAGCACACTTGAAGCTCACATGAAATGCAATCAGACAAACAAATGTACACTGACTGAACTCATCCAATGAACTGGCTCGGAGCAACAACCAAATTCTAACACATGAAACCAACAATTCCCAGTCTCCAAAAAGAAAGCAAGCCAATTGCAGAATCACACAAAAATGGACACAAGTTCAAATGCAAGTACTCAAAGAGGACAAAGGATATACATTCATTCAGACTACATACATATGGAACCAGACCTGGCAACAATGGAACCGGACCAAGCTAATGACCAAACAAAACAACAAGACTGGGCAGCATGAACAACATCATCTGGCTCGAATCAGTAAACAACATGTATACATGTGCAGTGGCAATATGACATAAAACGGGAGCAGGTCAATATTCGAGCAAAAATACAACTTCAAGCAAACTACATGGTGTAATAAACATACACACACATACACACACACATGAGCATACACACATGTATACATACATACATACATACATGCACATGAATCAAGTACAAACCACATTAACACAATACGAGTCACTGCTCAAAGAAGTAGAAGTTTCAAACAAAGTCAATAGGTGTGGTGAACAAGATATTAACAAGTTTGAATTGAACAAATCAAAGTGTCAAAGTCACAGTAAAAACGAAATCAAAGGAGCAAAAAGAATGGAACCTGTTTGCACCAATATTGGGCAACACTCTTCGGAAGTTTTTGAAGAGATAATAAACGAAGAAATCAAATTGAAAATGAGGATTATCTAACAAAAACTCCTAGTCATAGAAAAGTAAATTGCACGGAAGACAGTAATTTAGAGTGGTTCGGCGTATCGCCTACGTCCACTATGAAGTTTTATCACTTTATTGTTTGATTCTTGAAGATTACAAGTTTTTTAGAGCAAAGTACAGCAGATGATAAGCTTAAATTCGAGATCAATAGCAGCGACGACGATATGGAGTGATTCTGGCAGCGTCCGGGCATGCTTTATCTCTAAAATTCTTCCATCCCCTTTTCGAATGACCAGGGGCTCTATTTATAGGTGTAGGATGCTGATATTTCGCTGAAAATTCGGGAGACCACTTTGGGGATCGATTCGAACTCCGTTCTAATCGATCAGAAAATCATCCAATCGAGGTGAAATTTGGTGTGGACATTCTTCAACATGTATGCAAGCTTCTGTGAAAATTTCATAGCATTTGGACTTGTAGATCTCGAGTTATAATCGATTCAAAATAGTGATATTCGCTAGACAGCTTCCTTCGAATCGATTCCCTTCGAATCGATAGGGTCGAATCAATGGTGATGCGCGTGAGGTAACTGACATGGTGCGTGTTTCCCGGGTCAATCCACTTTTCACCCCGAATCGACTGGGTCGACTCCATCATTTTCGCTACTTTGACTTAGTGGGTTCGAGGGATACATTATCAAAGGGATTCGAACAGAAGCTCGTTTATATCGATCACGGTGAGTTTTGGTCGATCGATATGAAGCTTGTTGTAGCCGGATGGATTTGAACTAAAGCAACTCCATGGATTCGAAACTCCTTAATCTTGAGGGATACGAATCAGGTAGATGTGAGGCTAATTCGCTCCTGATTGATGCCAATGCAAATGGACATGAGGCAACCTGATGGATACGAACCATCGAGTCCAGATGGATACGAAGTGGAGCGACTTGATCGATTCGAAGTACTCCAAGCTGATGGATACGAAGAGGAATGATTCCATGGATTCGAAGCACTACAACTTGATGGGTACGGAGTGGCTTCAGCTAGATGGATACGAACAGAACCCCTGTCTATGGATTCGAACTAGAGTGTAATCTATGGATTCGAACAAAGGCTATTTTCTCTATCTTGAATCGATCACAGCTTGAGCATATGAACTCGAATTGGCTTGAAACTTGGAACATCGGCTTTCTTAGCTTTGCTTGTCATGTCGTATAAATTGTAGCTCGATCCGGACTCGGAAAAAATTCACCGACATTCATATTAGACCTATGTATAACCGATCTTCAAGACGAACTGTCCTTGGTTTCTAGTCGAGTTCATAGTGTCACGGCCTTGCCAAAAGGCGGGATAACATTTGCCCCCCAAAGTACGTCTTGTGTAAAATTGACGTGCTTTGAGAAATTGCAGCCTTCACTCTGAACAGTCATTACTTTCTTATCGGAGGTTGTAACCTTGCGTTGCCGTGACAAGCTGTTGTATGATAGTGCTTAGCTGTGTGCCACAGCAGTCATTATTGGATGAATGTTCAATTCGAGTCGTTGTCGGCTTTCTTGTATCGTATTTCCTATTGATCCACTCCTGAACCGATGTGAAATTTGAGTTGTAACAATGTCCGTCGGTTGTTTCTAGGAAGTTCCTTCATGTCAATCCTTTCCTGAATCAATTTAGAAGGTTGAAGGTCCGACATCGTACTGGTGAATTTAGAATTCAGTAGATACGTAATGGTTGTTCGTATTGATATGCAGTGGGTGGAGTCGAACAAAAGCTTCGAATCGATGGAACCCGTTGTCTCTGGCTATAATGATCGTTTGCTTCGCATCGATGAAAATCTTTGGTGATGGATTCGAAAGCATCGTTCGACTCGATGCAATGGTGGACCCTGATTTGTATCGATGACAATCGACGGATACGAGATGATCGTTCGCATCGATAGGCCGCGTATCGTTGTGAGTCGATGAACCCTTCGAATTCGATGGGGTCGAATGCTCCTTAGGTCTTTTTAACACCGTGCTTCGAATCGTCTTGATGAAGTCGAAGTAATGGATTCGACCTGTGGTTTCATACGGATACCTGCTGGAGTTCGAATCGACTACGGTGTTTTGGCTTATGGATTCGAACTCGCTGCTTCGAATCGCTCCGATGGCTTCACCTGCCGCTACCAGTTTTACTTACCGGGGTACGAATCGCCACAGAACCCCTATAAATACCGAGGCCTCACTCACTTTTCACTTTTTACGTTTTACCTTCGTCTTCCTGTGTCATCGAATCCATCTCGATCCTTCAAGAACAAGGCTGAACTACTCTTCCTTCCTTCGAGTCGAGGCAATATCCAACTCTTTCGGATCGATTCATACATTCAGGTAGTTGAAGCTTTATGGATCTGAAGATTCAAGAACAAACCTTTCCATCGTGTTTTGTTCGTTTCAATCTTGAATGAGTCCAAGTCGAAATCGAGTTGGCTGGTTGGAGAAGAAACAGGGACGAGTCCTTCGTATCAATCTGGAGTTATATCGATGGAGAAACGATAATCTACCCCTAGTGTTCGTATCGATTGACGCTCCATCTGTGGGGATTCCGAGTCGAGTCGATCGCGTGAATGGGGCATCGTATTGATCCTTTGCGATCGATGCGATGGAACTATCTGCCTGCGATCGATTCGAACACTGTGCTTACGCAATCGATACGAACCTTGAGTCGATACCCCTATTGGCGATGTGTGCGAAGCTTGAGTCGCTGATCGATTCAAAGGGCTCTAGTCTTCATCGATACGAACCGTATTGATTCGAACGAGATCGATTCGAAGTACCGTTTCTTCGATCGATTCGAACACTTAAAATCTGGCTCGGATCGATTCGAAGTTAATTCTATGGATACGCAATTTTTCTCATATTTTGCGGCGTAATTCCGACGAGCTTCATCTCTGCATATGTGGATTGAACTTTTATAGTGCATACTTGACTGCCCTTTGAAGCTCGTCGATGGAACTATAACTTAACATCATGGCAACAAACTTTAACTTGAATCAATTGCCAACATCGGGATGGTTCGGCGATGACGGTCAGCGACGACGGTCATCTCGACTGGATCTCTAATGTCTTCGCTGCTTGCGAATTTTCTTTAACTCTGTAGAATTTTTCTAAGTAATGCACAACACTACACTACACCACACACACTTCACACTGGGAATTAATGGGTTTTCTATATGCTTAATGTTTCTTTCTGATGAGTTAGTCAGTTATGCAATCTTCGAGCTCCCAACAACAAGAGGTACAGAGTTCATCCCCTCCCGTGCTTGAAATTTCTGATATTCCTGCCGAAGTAATTGATCCGGCTCTGGACGAATTGTCGGATGCTTTATTTATTGAGCACCCTATTGACTCCGTCCAGTCTAATATCTCCGAATCTTTGCTGGGCCGGATATGTTTGAAACATAACCTATCTCCGGACGATGTGTTATTACCGGGAGCCGATGATAGACCTCATAATCCCCCCGAAGGGTACACTGCCTTCTATCGTCATGCTTATGCGGCCGGAACTCTTCCCCCATTTAATCAGTATATTAGAGAGATGCTGTCATTCTTAGGAATTGCTCCCTCACAGCTTCACCCTAACGGACATGCGTTGTTGAACAGTGCCTTCATCATATTTATGGATTGTTTCTTTCGCCTACCGCGGCCGTCTGAGATTAGATACATATTTAACTTCAAAAGTAGGGGTGATAGCCCATCTTTCACTTTTATGGAAGCGGTCAGAAACTGCCTGGTTGTGACCGGGGCTTGGACTAGACTTAGCTACTTTAAAGCCGAATGGTTTTTTGTTCGGTGCCTCCAAGGGTTTGCTAGGCGATGGCTGTCTAGACGTAAGTGTCGCAAATCTTCCTTGAATAGCTATTCTTAACACTTATACTAATACTCTGTCCTTCTTACAGCCCTCATTTCGAGGCCCGACGGTGGATATTATAAAGGCATTGTTCAGAGCTTACAAGAGATCCCGAGCGACTTAAGGCACATCGACTTGGTGTTAACTAATGATAACTTAAGGATGCTGGGTTTAATCGAAATGAACCAGAGCATTGTTATTGAGGGGTTGGCGAACCGGCTTCGATGACAAAGAAGAGAATGGTGAAAAGAAAACCCAACATAGTAATAAGAGAAGCGAGCGATGATGAAAGGACGCCCACAGATACCGAGCTAGCGGCTGATCTTTTTCGAATAGAAGAGAAACGGAAAGGCAAGGCTGTTGTCCCTAAATTTAAGAGACGGAAGTCTGTAGTTGTATCTCATTTGATTCCCGGAATTACTATCTCTAACGCCGCTCCTTGTCAATCAGGAGATGCTTTTAGAGGACTGGATGACATTCCCATCCCGGAGTACGTATCTCTCCACCACAAGTCCGGGTTGGAAGAACTCCGTGAAGCGTTAGAAATAAGCGAGCCTTTACCCGTTAGTGCGATCGACACTTCTGGTTGGTCGGGGGTTTTGCACATTTGCATACACTTTCACAACACTACATGACTTCCGCATACATCGTAGTGCCTTTACTTGGTGTTTAATTGAGTTGTTTCTCTTTTGTTGGTGCTATGTCTGGCCGTTAATCTACACTAAACAAACTCCGAAGAGTGCATCATCCTTCGTCTTACTATGAATCTCGACGTGGGGACTCCGATCGCGATCGCGAACGGAGGTATTATGGCCAAGAATATTATGCAAGGGACTATCCCCGTAGTACTCTAGTCAAGAGCGCTCGGATAGAGATCGGAGATACCGTTCTCCTTCTCGCTCTCCTCCGCCACCCAGAAGCCATACTCATGTATCTGAGCCTCTGCGACATCAACCATCTTCATAGGTTTCGAGGCCTGAGTCGCATCGTTCTAGGACTGAGGTTGTTACGACCACGGCTGTGGAGGAGGCTCCTATTGAACCATCCGGTGAAGGGCTATTAGACTTGCTCAATTGAAGAAGGACTTTCCAGAAATTTGCTTCGACGCTTGCATCTTCCCTCCTAATCTTAAAAGAATTCCCGAAGACGCTGTGACCACAACACTTAGTTATACCCGTGACTTCTATGCTCAGTACAAGGAATGGTATAAGGCGGCCGTTAAAGCTTCAAAAGCAGCCTTTGACCGGGCCAAAATTATTGAGAAACTAGAAGCTGACTTGGCCCAGAAGAACCATATCATCGATATACTTCAATCTGAGGCGGAGTCCTCCCGCAGGGCCGAAGTTGAATCGCTAAAAAAGGTCGATGAGACATTAGTTGAGATGGCAAAGATGCAACAGGCACATTGCACTTTAGTGGAAGACTTGGGCCATCGATACAAAAATGTTGAGGCCGAGCGGGACGCGGCAGTTAATGAACTGGAGGAGTTAAAGCCCAAGTTTGTTAACATAAGAAAGGAAAACGATGATGCCAATATGGCTGCTCAAGAAGCGTGTGAGCAAGCTGTGTCTCTTCGGGCTGAGCGCGATGCAGCAGTTGCAAGGGTTAAGGAGGTGGAAACGGAAGTGGAGGAGAAAGTTCAGGCGGAGTGGTTCAAGATGGAAGCTGAGTTTGACGAACTCCTGGACACATACAATGCTAATGTGTTAGAGCACAGAAATCTCACCTGGTTAGGAGATTACTCTATGCTTCTCTACAGTTCCTGGAAAAAACTAGTGGAGAACAAGAAGATATCTGGTCCAGATGAAACATTAGACGAGTTTGAACTTGAGTCTCGTCTGCTTAGCGAGGAAGAGAGCAGAATTCTTCATGAAGCGATAATCTCCGTCGAGAAAGAAAAACTCGGTATTCAGCAAACGGAGATCGGCGAGGGTTCGGGTGTTGCGCATCATAGCGAGAACATTGAAATTTCTGTCCCGACTTCGTCCGAAGCTACTGCCGCGATTGATCCACAAATCGTTCTGCTTACAATCCGGATCAACCGGGATTATCTTCCGCTAAGACTACGGTCTCCGAACCTGTTCATGCTCCGAGGCAAGGCAAGGAAGGTACTTTGATTATTTCCCTCGTGTCTTAAAACAACGATTTTGGAGAGAATTTATTGGACTGACTATTTTTGCTCTTCTTTGTTTAGTGACTGAAAGTGCTGCGCCTGTGCCCCCAGCTCCTCCGGTCCTATATCCTACGCTGGGAGTTATTGTTACCGAAGCAATTTCAACTACGGCCATGGCCGGCGACATTGGAGAGGGGAGCTCGATGTCATTCGATGCTCAAATGATTGAGGAGCTTCTTGGTCATTCTCTTGCCCTATTCCTGATCCTTCATTCGTAATGGGCGGAGTTGCTCCAACTTTCAGTTCTGTCATGACGACCACCAGTGTATCCAGCGCAGCTCAGTTGTCTCGAGAAGAAGAGATTTTTGCCGAGATAGGCGCTGAGATGGCCACGGTGACAACGGTTGGTGGTTCTGAAAGCGGCACTGCCCCATCATGCTTATCTTCTCTAATGGTGATTTCTCCTGGCGGCACGGTGACCGTCTCAAGCGTTGCTGCCCAGACACCTGTCACAGCTCCTATGCCTTCAGTTCGCCCTTCCAAAAGAATCTCTGTCCCCTCCATCTTCGAGGAAGATGTTGATATTATGCCAGATCCGGAGGATGAACCAAAGAAGGGCGATAAATCTAGGAGGAAACCGGGTAGTGGGTCCAGCGGCTCGACTCCAAAGAAGAAGCCTCGGAAGAAGAAGGATTGAGCTTCTTGACTTGTCATGTAGTTGTTGATAGTAGTTCTTTCACTTCTTCTTTTGTTCTTTTAGAGCCGTGTATAGGTGTGGATTCGACCTCCACTTAATCGATTTTTTTTGATTTTCCATGTAATCAAACTCCTTTTTGTTAGTTGATGGAATGGGAAATTGTTCTTTTCTTTTGCTTAAGTATTTGCAGTGTTTGGCTTTCAATCCGATGTACTTGTGGTGTTTTTTACCGTCAAGTAGAGTTCGTTTTTATTTGCCAAGTCTGAAAAACTTGATCACATGTCGTAATTGATGAATGAGTTGATCTTCGGGCATTGTATTGCTTCAATCAGCGATTAACACTTAAGCTTTCTTGCCTCCCAGTTTCGGGGAACAACATTTGTGTTTTTGGTGGTTGATCGCACTTATTGCAAATCTTAAGCACATGTCCACATTCTGGGGACTTAGGATAATTTGAGATCGATAATCTGGTTCGCACTTTGGGAATTTGAGAGTTATCGATGTTTGTAACACGGTTCGCTCTTCGGGAACCTGGAATTGATGTTTATACTCCACTTCATGCTCTGGGAACTTGGAGTTAGTATTGATATTTCGGTTCTCACTCTGGGAACTTTGACTTGGTATTCATGCTCCAATTCACACTCTGGGAACTTGGAGATAGCATGTATGTTTGGGTTCGCGCTCCGGGAACTTGTAATTTTATACTCCGATTCGCACTCTGGGAACATGGAGTCAGCATAGATGCTTCGGTTCGCGCTCTGGGAACCTGTAATTTATGTTTATACTCCAATTCATGCTCTGAGAAGTTGGAGTCCATTCGCGCTCTGGGAACGATTTATTGGATGTTTATGCTCCAATTCGCACTCTGGGAATTTGGAGTCCGTTCGCACTCTGGGAACGATTTTTTGGATGTTTATACTCCAATTCGCACTCTGGAATTTGGAGTCCGTTCGCACTCTGGGAACGAGTTATTGGATGTTTATACTCCAATTCGCACTCTGGGAATTTGGAGTCCATTCGCACTCTGGGAATGAGTTATTGGATGTTTATACTCCAATTCGCACTATGGGAATTTGGAGTCCGTGGAAGGATTGTCGTGTATCAATCCTTGTAAATGCTGGTGTAGTGTTCTGCCCCCGAGCTCGGGTTTCACTTAGTGAGTGACCGGTTGTATCAAAGTCACTCCCTATTTGAATAAATCCCACCGCATGATGGAACTTAGCTCTCCGTGCATCGTGACATTGTATGTCACATTCAATGAATCACAGCTCTGGCTCGAAGAGATGGCATTTTATTGCTGAAATGAAAGAAGCATGGCAAAATCAGTTGCCTTATTACAAATGTAAACTTCGAAATGCAAAAATAAAATGCAAAGGAAGAAATTGACTAAAATAGATAAATAAAGCCTGTTATGTGTGGTAGCGATGGAGACTTTCGCTATTCCAAGCTTTCGGCAAAGTAAGACCGTCAACGGTCGACAACTTGAACGTGCCATCTCCGAGCTTTTGTGAAATCACATACGGCCCTTCCCAATTTGGTTTCATGTGCGAAAGGACCAGATAAATTCTCTTGAGTACGAGATCGCCGAGTTCAAAGGTTCGCGGCCGGACCTTGGCATTGTATATTCGAGCGACTCGACCCCAATATGCGGCTGCCCTCAAATCAGCTTCTTCACGCTTCTCATCGAGTAGATCCAGAGATTCAGCAAGTAATATGGCATTCGTTTTCGGATCATAATATGTCACATGATGAAAGTGAACTTCCATTTCGACTGGAATAACGGCTTTAGAGCCATAAGATAGAGAAAATGGAGTGTGTTCGGTTGTAGTTTTGTGAGTTGTTCGGTAAGCCCATAAAGCCATAGGAAGTTCATCAACCCATTTGCCCCCGGCCTTTTATAGTCGTTTCTTCAAAATAGATTTGATGACCTTATTAACAGCTTCAACTTGACCATTCGCTCGAGGGTGTGCTACTGCAGAGAATTTCTTATGGATGTGGAATCGTTGACAGAAATTCTTGAATTCAATACTGTCGAATTGGGCTCCATTATCGGTGATAATAGTATGCGGGAGACCAAACCGGCAGATGATGTTGCGTACCACGAAGTTGATTACTTTCTTGGTCGTGATTGTTGCAAGAGGTTCAGCTTCAGCCCATTTGGTGAAGTAATCAACTGCGATGATGGCGTACTTCGCGCCACCTTTAGCTAAAGGCAATGCACCAATTATATCAACCCCCCATATTGCAAATGGCCATGGACTGACCATTTGGGTTATCTCAGCAGGTGGGGCTCTAGGAATCCGAGCGTGTTTTTGGCATTTATCACATTTTTTAGCATAGTCCATAGCATCGCGATTAACAGTAGGCCAATAGTATCCATATCGGAGTATTTTCATGGCAAGTGCTTGCCCCCCAGTGTGATCGCCACATTCTCCTTCGTGCACATCGTGTAACACTCGTTTGACTTCATCGTGCGCGATACACCGGAGAAGAGGAATAGAATACCACCTTCGATACATAACTCCATTCTGAATGACAAATCGTGAAGCTTTTCGAAGAACTTGTCTTTTCTCACTTCGACGCTCAGGTAATATACCATGCTCAATGTAGTCTCGATAGGGGGTCATCCATGACTCCCTGCTGGAAGTAGCTTCAAATGTGAAATCATTCTCTGCTCGATCAATGCTTGGAGAGGATAAAGTTTCAACAGGAACGAGTCCCAAGTGTTGAGCTTCGCCTGTACTTGCCAACTTTGCCAACGAATCGGCTTTCTGATTGTGCTCTTGGGGTACGTAGAAAATGGTATAATAATCGAACTGATCAAGCATCTCCCCGACTCGGGTTCGATAAGCAGCTAGTCTTCGATCTATGGCCTGGTATTCACCCCGAACTTGGCATACTACCAACTGGGAATCACAGTAAATTTCCACAACGATAATTCTTAGGTCACGGGCTAACTTTAACCGGTAGCAAAGCCTCATATTCAGCTTCATTGTTGGCTGCACAGAAATCAAACTTTAAAGCGTAGCATATGGATCGGCCCTTGGGGGTTTCAAGCACTACCCCCGCGCCCGAGCACCGATCGTTGGATGCACCGTCGGTGTACAGCTTCCATATGTATTCGGCAGATTTGCTAGTTTCAGGTAAGTCTTCAGGAACGGTGAATTCGGCAATGAAATCTGCTAGGACTTGACCGTGTATGGCCCTTCTCGGAGTATATGTGATGTCGAATTGACTCAGTTCAATGTTCCATTTCAATAACCTTCCAGACGTCTCAGGCCGTGTGAGGACCTGTCGTAACGGATGATCGGTGTACAAAGTGATGGGATGAGCCTGAAAATACTAATGGAGCTTCCTCGAGGCGATGACTAGGCAATATGCCAACTTTTCTAACCTTGGATAATTTCTCTCGGCTCCGGTTAATCGTTTACTAACATAGTAGACCGGTTTCTGAACTCGGTCTTCCTCCCGAACTAACGCAGCACTGATTGCGTTTTCAGATACTGCCAAATAGAGATACAACTGTTCATGGTCAACGGCTTTTGAAAGAATTGGCGGTGTGGAAAGATGTTGAACTGGTGATTGAAATGCGCCCTTGCATTCCGTAGTCCATTCGAAGTTTCGTTTCCCTTTTCGGATCATATCGAAGAAGGGTATGCATTTGTCAGTTGATTTCAAGATGAACCTGCTCAGTACTGCAACCTTCCCATTAAGACTCTGAACCTGCTTTATGGTCCTTGGAGTTTGAAGATTCCTAATAGCCTAGATCTTTTCAGGGTTGGCCTCTATTCCTCGGGCGTTGACGATGAACCCAAGGAATTTTCCGGATGCAACTCCAAAATGACATTTTAGCGGATTAAGCTTCATCCCATATCTTCGAAGGACATTAAACATTGACTCTAAGTCTTTGACGTGATCAGTGGAGTACCGCGATTTCACCAACATGTCATCTACATAAACTTCCATAGTCTTTTTGATCTGGTCGGCAAACATCCGATTAACTAAGCGTTGGTAAGTTGCTCCGGCATTCTTTAACCCAAAAGGCATGACCTTGTAGCAGTATAGTCCCAGGTCAGTTACAAAGCTCGTATGTTCTTGGTTGGGCACATGCATGGGTATCTGATTGCAACCAGAGTAAGCATCCATGAAAGATAGTGATTAGTGTCCGGCCGTTGAATCCACAAGTTGATCAATTCGGGGAAGTGGAAAGCTGTCTTTCGGACAAGCCTTATTTAACTCAGAGTAATCAACGCACGTTCTCCATTTCCCATTTGGTTTTCGGACAAGTAAAGGGTTGGATACCCACTCCGGGTACAGAGCATCCTGGATAAACCCATTCGCCTTTAGCTTATCAACTTCTTCTTTGAGGGCGGCAGATCTCTCTGGATCCATACCGCGTCTCTTTTGTTTGACCGGGATATACCGTGGGTCAATATTCAAGGTGTGGCTCACGATGTCTGGCGAGATTCCACACATATCAGAGTGTGTCCAAGCGAATACGTCTAGATTTGCTTGGAGAAATTCGACCAATTCCTGTTGTGCTGGTGGGTTTAGCTGAGACCCAATTTTTAACATTTTTGAATCATCATTATCATCAATTGGAACATCAATCGTCAGCTTGGCTGGGGAAGCTTGACTTTCTTTAGATTCATCATTATCTTCAGTGTCTCTGGGGTCAAAATCCCTCTGGAATTGGTCGTGGTTCCCGGGCCGAGGCCCAGGCACTAATTGTCAATCGTCGGCGAAACGGACGCAGAGAGATTCCTCCATGCCCTTTCCTTTTTTCCTTTCACTGCGCTTCTCGCAGCTCGGCAACATAGCAGGCTCTCCTAGTAGCGTGATCTCCCTGAATGACTCCAATCCCATGATCAGTGGGGAATTCCAAAGTTAAGCACCATGGGGCAATCGCTACCCTGAATTCTGCAAGCGTCGGTCGGCCCAAAAAAGCATTGTACGGAGAGTGGATATCTAAGACAACAAAATGTAACATTCGAACTCTTCGGCGTTCTCCAACTCCTAACTCCACTGGCAACTCCACCACTCCAACGGGTATATTAGCACTTCCGTCGAAGCCATGGATTCTAGATTGACAAGGCTTTAAATTTTTGGCTTCCATCTTCATTTGATCATATGCACTCTTAAACAAGATGTTTACGTAACTTCCACTGTCCACCAGGATCCTCTTCATCCAAGCAGGACCAACCTGGGCAGATATGACTAGTGGGTCTATAGTTGGGGCTTCGACCTTATCGGCATCTCGTTTTCTAAATACGATGTCATCTGCCATCGTTCTCTGTTGTTTGGTCGGGGCCCCTTCATCAAGCGTACTGCAACTCTCGAAATCCACATGCCTGATCGAATTGGCATATGATTCCATTTTCCTCCAGCTTCGGTCCGCTGGATGAGGACCACCACTAACTGTATTAATAACCAATCTCCCGCCTGTACGAGCGGGCTCCTCCTTTCTCTCTTGGTTTTGCGCACGGTTTGGTTTGACGGGCCCACACCACCGGCTTGTGGCGCCCGCACGAGTTGATCTAACTTCCTTTCCCTGATCAATTTTTCAATGAGATCTTGCAAATGTCTGCAATCATTGGTATTATGTCCGTAACTTTCGTGAAATCTATAGAATTTTCCTGTTTGAATTTGTCTCTCCGACGATGGCTTCAGAGTCGGCTTTTTATACTGCATTGCATTACAAGTCTGTAGATACACGTTTTCCAGTGACGTGTTCAGTGGGTATAGCTTTCAAAGATTTGTGCCCTACGCCACGGGCCACGATTCTGATCTTGCTTCTTATTTTATCATCACCATTTCTCGGCTGGGTTTGCTTGTTTTGAATATTCAGTTGGACACTTCCAGAGCTCTCCCTTGACTGTTTAACTGCCATATTGCTTTGAATTCCTTCGTTGTTGGGTCTCACATCGTCCTGTTTCCTAGATTATTTCGCATCCTCATGCCTTAAGAATTGAGCGGCTTTGGAATAGAAACGATCCAACGATGCGTGAGGCTTCCCAGCTAGTCAGTTTCCAAATTCAGAGTCGGGGTCAATCCCCTTAGTCAAGGCCATCAAGATTGAATTATCATTGGGGTTAGTGATCTCTGCACAAGCGGCATTGAATTTTTCCAAATATCGCCAGAATGTCTCTCCTGGAGCTTGAGTGACACTAGATAAAGTATTTACGTCTTTAGGCCTGGCAATGTGCATACGAAACTGTTCAATAAATTTAGTAGCCAATTGGTCAAATGAAGAGATAGATCGTGGTGGTAATCTTGTAAACCACATCGTCGCAATTCCCCCTAAAGAAATGGGAAAACTACGACATTTTACAGCATCATTAGCTCTTGCAGCAGTCATCGACCATTCGTATTTCAGAATATGTTGATTACGGTCGAAACTTCCTTCATACATGGGCAGAGTCGGCATCCTGAATCGCCGAGGAGGTTTAGCATATAATATGTCATCAGTGAACGGAGTATGACTTCGGGAGATCCCCCAATCATCATTTGTTAAGCCTTGACTTTCGCGAATCATTTGGCGTATCATAGCTGAGAGGTCAGGTGTTGCTATATTTGGAGGGTGGTGAGCCAAAGTGTGGTCGGGTTCCACAGTGCGAGGTGGGATCGGGAGCTGTCGACGATCTGTATCTCACCTCCTTGGCTCGATGTCTTCTGGGACATATGGTTCTGGAGCATGTTCCTGCTGGTGTTCTGATTGGAGCGATTTCGGGTATCAACTCCTATGTCAACTGCAGTGGCGGTGGCATGGTTATCCGTGGTATGTTGTGGAATAGTGCCTCCTCGGGAGGAGGGTCCTGTATGAAAACTGGCAGAAGGGCCAACTTTTATCTGCCCAATAGTTAATGCTTGCTGGTGACCAGCAGCATGCACATGACTTCCGTCTAGCCTGGGACAAGTAGATCTGCCGCTGTAATCAGACGAGGCAGAGCTTTCAGTGGAAGAATGAGGGGCGTGATCCCTTCTGGATCTTCTACATCTTTGGCGGTTTAGTTGATTAGTTAACTCAGCATTGGCGCGTAATTGTTCAGTCAGCTGTTGCCGACTTTGGGTTAGTTCCTGGAGTAATGTCTGAAACTCTTGTCGAATGACCGGACCTGATGGATCTGAATGTCCGGTATCATCTTGATTGGGTAGGGGTAGTTGCCCGAGATTCTGTCTATCCCGGCCTTCTTGACCAGCTGCGGTAGAAGTGGTTCTTGTGCTAACCATCTTGAGGTGTAGAATCCTTTCCTAGATTTTGGTAAATCTGAATAGCATGGAAGGAGTCTGAAATTGAAGTCTGGATCTCTCTTAGATTTATTCAATCCGGTATCGATTGACAGATCCAACGAGCAGGAGAAAATCTGGGTTCTCTCAATGAAAGCACCAAAGTGTTTGCACCAAAATTGGGCAACACTCTTCGAAAGTTTTTGAAGAGATAATAAATGAAGAAATCAAATTGAAAATGAGGATTATCTAACAAAAACTCCAAGTCACAGATAAGTAAATTGCACGGAAGACAGTAATTTAGAGTGGTTCGGCATATCACCTACGTCCACTATGAAGTTTTATCACTTTATTGCTTGATTCCTGAAGATTACAAGTTTTTTAGAGCGAAGTACAGCAGATAATAAGCTTAAATTCGAGATCAATAGCAGTGACGACGATATGGAGTGATTCTGGCAGCGTCCGGGCATGCTTTATGTTTAAAATTCTCCCATACCCTTTCCGAATGACCAGGGGCTCTATTTATAGGCGTAGGATGCTGATATTTCGCTGAAAATTCGAGAGACCACTTCTGGCACGCGAGGGGTCCCACATGCCCGGCCTCAGGAAATTTGGGCCCGCTTTAGGGTCGATCAGAAAATCATCCAATCGAGGTGAAATTTGGTGTGGACATTCTTCAACATGTATGCAAGCTTCTGTGAAAATTTCATAGCATTTGGACTTGTAGATCTCGAGTTATGATCGATTCAAAATGGTGATCTTCGCAAAACAGCTTCCTTCAAATCGATTCTGTTATCCCGCTTTTTGGAAAAGCCGCGATACCAAAAAATCGATCGAAAAACGGAGAATAGTTCGACTCAGAGGTTGGTCATATTTCGTTTAGCTATGGATATCGCTGAATTTTGTCCGAGTCCAGATTGAGCTACAATTGATAGGACACAACCAGAAAGACCGTAGAAGTCAGCATCTCAAATTTCAAGTCAATCCGAGTTCATATGCTCGAGCTATGATCGATTCAATTTGGAGGGGAAGACCTAGGTTTCGAATCGATGGCTGATCAAAGGTTCGAACCGATCACCTTCGAATCCATCAACTTCGAACCCATCAACGTGCCTCGGGTTCGACTCCATCACCTTCGAATCCATCGAGCTTCAGTTGTTTGAACCCATTGACAGAGCCTCATTCGAACCCATCCATAAGGCCATGTCTGAATCCATCCATGAAGCCTCTTTCGAATACATCACTGGAGCCCTGTTCGAATCCATTTAAGAAGCTTCGGTCGAATCCACTGGGTCAACTGGCCAAGGTGACGTGTCTTTCATCGGTTCGAATGCGCCGAAGTATATGGAGTCGAAGCATTCAACTCGGAGCGAAACCCGGATCGAGGCGAAGTGTGCGCTCCACGTCAACACGAAGATACGTGCCACCATGGTTTCGAAACCATCGATTCGAATGCATGGTTTCGAACCAAACAGCCACGCAGTGAACCCCATTTCTAATCCATCATATCTCCCAATCTACTGATCCAAATGCCAAGAAATTTTCACAGAAGCTTGAATACATGATGAAGAATGCCCACACCAAATTTCACCTCGATTGGATGAATTCTTGATCGATTCGAATGGAGTTCGAACCGATGCCAAAGTGGGCCCAAACTTCCTAAGACCGGGCGTGTGGGCCCCCTCACGTGCCAGAAGTGGTCTCCCGAGTTTTCAGCGAAATATCAGCAGCCTACGCCTATAAATAGAGCCCCAGAGCCAACAGAAAAGGGATCTTTTCGACTCTCAAGCGCCCAGACTCTGCCGGATCGAGATCTCCATCATCCTACATCATAATTTTATTGTTGATTTCGAATTTCCAGTTGTAACTTGCTGTTGATTACTGGAACAACTTGTAATCATTGAAAGAGAATCAATAAAACATCAAAACACTTCGCAGTGGACGTAGGCAACACGCCGAACCACTATAAATCGCTTGTCTACGCATTTATTTTACTACCGATGGGAGTTTTTGTTAGATAATATCTGTTTTGAATTTACATTCTTCGTTATTATCTCTTCAACGAATCCCGAAGAGTGTTGTGCCTAATTTTGACACAAACACTTTGGTGCTTTCACTGCGAACACCCAGATTTTCTCCTGCTCATTGGATCTGTCATCGATACCGGATTGAATAAATCTAAGAGAGAGATCCAGATCGTTAAATCCAATTTCCTTCCCTTCTATTCAGGTTTGCATAAAGTCTAGTAAAGGAATTCAACTCTCAAGATGGTTAACACAAGAGCCACCTCAAACGCTGTCAATCAAGAAGAACAGGATAGACAGAATCCTGCCCCTCTACCTTCATCTAATCAAGATATTGTTGGGCACTCGGAACCGTCGGGTCCGGTTACTCGACAAGAGTTGCAGTTGCTACTCCAAGAGCTGACCCAGAGTCGGCGACAACTAGAAGAACAGCTACGCGCTAACGCTGAGCTAATCAACAAGCTGGATCGCCAGAAACGAAAGAGATCCATGAGAGACCATGCTTCTCGCTCATCCAGTGAAAGTTCTTCATCCTCTGATTATCATAATCGGCCTCCACGACCCCGGCTAGATGGGAGTCGTATGCCACCCGTTGGAAATCAACCGACATTGACCGTTGGACAACTTGGAGTTGGTCCGTCAGCCAGTTTCCAAACCGGACCCTCCTCCCGAGGAGGTGTCGTTCCTCACCACACCGCAGAATACCGCACTGCTAACGTTGCGGCTGAGCCAGGGGTCGACGCCCAAGATCAGTTGGACCTGGACCGTCGTCATAGCGGGCGTACTCCTGAACCGTACGTCCCAGAGGACTATGAGCCAAGAAGGTGAGACTTGGACCGTCGACGATATCCGGTTCAAACTCAAAGTATGGAACATGATCATACTCCGACGCAAATGCCGGATCTTTCAACTATGATACGTCAGATGATCCGTGAGAGTCAGGGATTCACAAACGACGATTGGGGAGTTTCGCGAAGTCACACTCCCTTTACGGACGATATTCTTATTGTTGAACCCCCGCGGCGATTCCGAATGCCCACTCTACCCATGTACGAGGGAAACTCCGATCCTAACCAACATATTCTAAAATATGAATGGTCGATGACTGCTGCCAGGACTGACGATGCAGTGAAATGTCGTAGTTTCCCCATATCCTTGGGGGGCATCGCTACCATGTGGTTCACTCGGTTGCCACCTCGATCCATCTCTTCCTTCGATCAGTTAGCCACAAAATTTTTCGAGCAATTCCGCATGCACGTCGCAAGGCCAAAAGATGTCAACACTCTATCTAGTGTCACGCAAGCTCCTGGAGAGACACTCAGACACTACTTAGAGAGATTCCATACTGCATGTGCGGAGATTAGTAATCCAAACGATAACTCTATCCTTATGGCATTAACTAAGGGGATCGACCCCGATTCTTAATTTGGCAATTGGCTAGCTGGGAAACCACCTGCATCATTGGACCGTTTCCATGCCAAAGCAGCTCAATTCCTGAGATGGGAAGATGCGAAACAATCTAGGAAACAAACTGACGCAGGACCAAATGCGGAAGAGATCAAAAGCAATGTTGCAATAAAACAGTCCGGTGAGAGCTCCGGAAAAGTTCAGTTGAACATTAAAAATAAACAAGCTCGGCGAAGAGAAAGTGTGAATCAAATTAAGAAACAAGATCAAACTCGTAGCCCGCAGCACAAGAATCCAATGTTCGACAGTTACACTCCTCTAAATACATCACTAGAGGACTTGTACTTACAAACCTGCGATACAATTCAATATCAAAAACCTGAACCAAGACCGTCGTCAGAAAGACAAATCCAGACGGGAAAGTTTTGCAGGTTCCATGAAAGCTATGGGCACAATACGAACGAGTGTCGTCACTTACAGGATGTTGTTGAAAAACTGATCAGAGAAAGGAAGCTGGAACAGTTTGTGCGGACACCGCATCCCAGAGAAGGGGGCCCATCAAATCCAAACAATGGACCTAGTCGACCGAGACAGGAGGACTCGACTTGTCCCCGTGGAAGATTGGTGATAAACGCCATCAGTGGCGGACCTACTTACTCAGGAGCCTAGAACGACGAAGATCCTCGTCACTGTCACACATGACAGGCTCCTTCAATCTATGAATACTTTGCAGTTTCCTTTGCATTCTGAAATTTGAATTTGTAATAAGGCACTGACTTTGCCATATTTTCTTATTTCAGCAATAAAATAATATCTCTTCAAGCTAGAGTTGTGGTTCACCGAATACAACGTTCAACAATCACGACAAACGAAGAGCTAAGTTCCACCAAACAATGGAATTTATTCAAATAGCGAGTGACTGCGATACGATCGGCCACTCACTAAGTGAAACCCCAGCTCGGGGGCAAGCCATCACGTCAAAGGGCTGAATTGGACCAACACACGACAGTCCATTCAATAATTCATTCCTGGAGTGCAACGGACTCCAACTTCCCAGAGTGTGAATTGGAGTATAAACATTCAATAATTCGTTCCCGGAGTGCGAACGGACTCCAACTTCCCAGAGCGTGAATTGGAGTATAAACATTCAATAATTCGTTCCCAGAGTGCGAACGGACTCCAACTTCCTAGAGCGTGAATTGAAGTATAAATTCCCAGAGCGTGAATTGGAGTATAAACATTCAATAATTCGTTCCCGGAGTGCAAACGGACTCCAACTTCCCAGAGCGTGAATTGGAGTATAAACATTCAATAATTCGTTCCCGGAGTGCGAACGAACTCCAACTTTCCAGAGTGTGAATTAGAGTATAAACGTTCAATAATTCGTTCCCGGAGTGCGAACGGACTCCAACTTCCCAGAGTGTGAATTGGAGTATAAACATTCAATAATTCGTTCCCGGAGTGCGAACGGACTCCAAATTCTCAGAGTGCGAATTGGAGTATAAACATTAAATAAATCGTTCCTAGAGTGCGAATGGACTCCAAATTCTCAGAGTGCGAATTGGAGTATAAACATCGAATCCATCGTTCTCAGAGTATGAACGAATTCCTGAAAGCCCAAATAGATGTGACTGACCATCCAGCGGCTAACTCCGACTTCCCAGAGCGTGAATCGGAGCATAAATGTGGATTTTAGGTTCCGAGAGAGCGAACCGAAGCATCTGTGCGAACTCCAACTTCACAGAACGTGAATGGAGTATAAACATCAAATCCAAGTTCCCAGAGTGCGAACCCAAGCATACATGTTATCTCCGAGTTCCCAGAGTGTGAATTGGAGCGTAAATACCAAGTCGAAGTTCTCGGAGTGCGAACTGAAATATCGACACTAACTCTAAGTTTCCAGAGCATGAAGTGGAGTATAAACATCAATTCCAGGTTCCCGGAGTGCGAACCGTACTACAAACGTCGATAACTCTCAAATCCCCATAGTGCGAACCAAGTTATCGAGTACAAATTATCCTAAGTCCCTAGAATGTGGACATGTACTTAATGTTTGCAATAAACGCACTCAACCACCAAAACATAAATGTTATTCCCCGAGACTAGGGAAAAAAAAAGGTAAGTGTTAATCGCAAACCAAAGTGATACAGTGTCCGAAGTTCGATTATTCATCGATCACAACTTGCGACCAAGATTCTCAGATTTGGCGAATAAAAACAAATTCTACTTGACGGTAAAAACACCACAAGTGCAGCGGACTGAAAACAAGACACTGCAAACACTTAAGCACAAAATAAATGAGAGTTGAAACAAAGAAACTAAATTTTATTTCAACTAACTGAAGGCATGGACTTACATGCAAATAAGTTCTCCCAAAAAAGAATCCCTACTAGCAGGGGCCGAACCTGCATCTATACACGACCTACTAACAAAAAACGAAAACAAGTTCCTATCTACCAAAAAATCTGCTTGGGAGGCCGATCTATTCCTTCTTTCTTGGCTTCCTTATCAGCAGTTCGTCATCAGAATAGCTAGGAACGGAAATCCTTCGTTTGGACGACCTCCTCTCCGGTAGTTGCTCCTCGGCCGGGGGCATAATATCTACATCCTCCTCAGAACTTGAATCTAAATGAAGACTCCCTGCTGGAGGAGTAGGAGGGACCGGACCCGCAACGGAAGATGGGATAGTGCCACCCGGACGATACTATCCTCGCAGGTGTTGGGCTCTACGCCGCCGTGCTACCACCAATGCTACCACTTCGCCCCACAGCTTCTAATTCTGCCTGAATCTCGGCCAGGATCTCTTCATCACGAATCATCTGGGCTTGGCTGGGGGAATCCGCAGTCTGCATTGAAGAGCTAGAGGTTGGCGGGAGGTCACCAATGATGAATGGCAGGTTTGTGGAGAAACCACCCTGCTCGCCGAGCAGCTCGCTCACCATTTGTTCATCAAGAGATAATCCGCTCCCCTGGCCGCCTCGGTTGATACTGTAGTTACAACAGTAGTCTCGGTGGTGATGGCCTTATCCCCTTTGCTTGATTCTTGGGTCGCGGTAATCGGAGTAACTCCAGTCACAAAACAAAGATATGAAGAGGTTATCAGTAACTGCTTCAGAACAAACTCTCTATTTAGAAAACACTTGAGATAAGTTCGGAATACCTTCCCGGTTTGACTTGCGGATGACTGAGCGGCCTCAGAAGTATGCTCCTGAATAGGAGATAACCGCAGCTGTTCTGGGTCGTAAGCAGGAACGGATTGTGAGTGAACCACAGATACAGGCATTACCGAAGGTGGAGCGGTGATTTCAGTAACAGTAGAGTGATGCTCATCACCTGATCCCTCTCCAACCTCCAGAGATCGGCCACCAATCATCTCCTCCTCATGAGCGATAATAGCGTCATGAAGGACCTTCTTCTCATCGTCTGTCAGCAGCCGGTTTTCAAGTTCGAATCGGTCGACCGATTCACCCGGACGTGCTTCCTCTTCTTCCTCGACTAATCGACCCCAAGCGCTGCGGAGGTGTATCGGGTAATCTTGGAGCCAGGCCAAATTTCGGTGTCTCAACACGTTGGCATTGTAAGTGATAAGCAAATCTTCAATATCGGCCTCCAGCCTGGCCTCCGCTTGATGAACTTTCTCCTCAACCTCCGTTTCAACCGCCTGGACCTTGGCTACTGCTGCATCCCGTTCAGTCCGGAGGATCACAGCTTGTTCACACGCCTCCTGGACTGCGTTATTCGCATCATCCCTATCCTTGGCGATTTCGGCAAATTTAGATTTAAGCTCGTTCAACTCCTTTAGGGCTGCGTCCCTCCCGGCAGTAACCATGGTATTTCGATGGCCCATGTCCTCTACCGTGGTATAGTGCTCACGTTTCATACTATCCATTGTTGCCTGGGCTTCATCGGCTTTTTTGATAGCCTCCATTTCAGACTTCCGAGAAGATTCAGCTTCAGTATTTAGCACATCAATAATACGACTCTTTTGAGCTAACTCAGCCTGCATTTTCTAGATGGTGGCCCCACGCTCAAAGGCCAGCGACGACGCTTTCTTGGCCGCCTTGTACCACGCCCTGTATTGGGCATAAAAGTCGTGCACATAACATGCGCCGTCTGCTCGGCCTCCGGCGGGATTCTTTTCAAGTGAAGAGGAAAAATGTAATTATCAAAGCAAATATTTGGAAAGTCCTTCTTCAGTTGAGCAAGCCTGATTGCTCCTTCCCCCGAAATTTCAGTAGGAGTTTGTTCCGCAACTATTGGAGGCATTGCCTCAGATCTGGGATGGCGAGATTCATACTTAGAAGATTGAGAGGCCGACTGGTAGTACGAGGAATCAGAAGGACGAGAAACATGGACAGGAGGTTGTATAGGAACTCTTGGAGGAGGAGTGCGCGATCGAGACCGATGTCTGTAATCCCTATCTCTCCGTTCTTGGCTAGAATACCCGAAGTACCTGCGATCGTAACTCCTGTCTCCTTCTCTCCGTTGTGACTCGTAGTATGAGGAAGATTTGCGAGCATGTCGTAGGCTCCCTAGCATCGAACCACGTCCAGTCATAATATCTGCAAAGCGAAATAAGAATAAAGTTAGTGGTTCCTCGAAACCGATGACCTAGGACTCGGGGCTATGTAGTGTCGTGAAATGTGTATGAATATGTATTCCCCCCGACCAACCAGAAGTGTCGACTGAGCTAGTAATAAAAGGATCGCTCAATTCTAGGGTACGATGGAACTCCTCCAACCCGGCGTCATGTTGAAAAGACACATTATCCGGGATTGGAAGATCGGTAAGCCCTTCGTAAAGACTTTCGGTTCGCGAAGGAGACATCTCAGAAATTCTAACTCCGGGAGAGGATCGGGCCGTGACAACCGATTTCCATCTCCCTTTCTTAGTTGACGTGACGACGGCTTCCTTGCCTTTTCTTTGCTCTTCGACATCCTGAACCACGTCTGTAGGCTCCAACAACGGCTCATCGTCAGCATGAGTTCTTTCAGAATCAGCCTCCTCGGCTATAGTAACTTTGGGCTCCTTGTGCTTGACTCAATTTTTAGAGACAATCCTCAGTGCCCCGTCAAACAGTATGATCTGCCCTCGTTCAATCAACCCGTAAGTTCGGAGATTCCTATCCGTCAAGAGCAGCTCAATATCCCTATCTCCACTCGGAACTTCTCGAAGTACTCGCACCATCTCCTTAAAGTGCTCGCCCTCAGGTCGTTGAATCGTCGCTGTAGAAAAGAGAAAAAACATAAGTTTCGCTTTGACCGCAATTGCCTTAGTAATTACTTGATAACTCAGCTACACTCACGTCTGAATAACCATCACCGGGCAAACCCCGGAGGACACCTGACATAGAACCATTCCGTCTTATAGTAACTCAACCTGGTCCAGGACCCAGTGACCACTTGGCAGTTCCTCACCGCTTCTAGAAATGTGAAGGAAGGATAATCACCTCGAGTTTTGAAATTAAAAAGATATCTGATCTCGGTCGGGATCGGTGGTCTATGAAGGTACTCCATGAAGACGATGAATAAACTATTCACGGAGGCATACCCGTTCGGGTGTAGCTGAGATGGAGCGATCCTCAAAAAAGACAACACCTCCCTTATGTACTCGTTGAACGGAGGAAGCGTCCCAGCCGCGCACGCGTGGCGATTAAATGCTGTATACCCCTCCGGCGGGTTGCGTGGTCTATCATTCGGCCCTGGCAATAACACGTCATCCAGTGACAGACCGTGCCTCAAGCATATTCTCCCTAACATGTCTTCAGAAATATTCGATTGAACGGAATCCGACGGATTGGCAATGAAAGACGCATTGGGAAGTTCGTCCGGGGCCGGACCAATGATTTCAGGTTCAATATCTAGAACCTCTAGTCTCGGAGCAGCTATACTTTGAACCTCCTGCTGTTGCGAACTTGACGGTTCCATAACTAGCTAACTCATGAGAAACCATCGTTAGACGGCAAAGGACCCGTGCATTCCCCAGTGTAAAGTGTATGAATGTGTGTGGTACAGTGCCATGCGTTACTTGAATAAATGTCACAAAGTTAAAGTAAACATGCAAACGACAAAGCTACCGAGACCAGTTATAATGACCGTCATCGCTGACCGTCATCACAAAACCGTTTATATGATGGAAATTGATTCGAATAGAAGTTGTTATCGTTCCATCGACGAGCTTCGAAAGGTGGTCAAGTATGCAGTTTAATATGTCCAAATATGCAGGAATGAAGCTCGTTGGAGTTATGCTTAGAAACGTCAAACTTAGGAATCCATCATAGAGGGTTCGAACCGATCACAGGGACCTCGTTCGAAACCAACCTAACGTCACTTCGAGTCGATGAATGGAAAGCGCGCTTCGAAACGATGATCAGGTGTCGAGTTCGAATCGATCAAAAATGGATAACTTCGAATCGATCCTTGTTTGTCTAGTTCACACCGATCAGAAACCCTCAACTTAACATCAATATCGTTCGAATCGATCCTCTTCGAATCGATATAAAGTTAAGAACTTCGAACCGATAGCCGATGGATTCGAATCCATCGATTCGAATGAGCCCATCGAATCCATCAATCGATGCGAACTGCGTCGCCCCCATAAGGTCATCCAAGAGATCGATACGAAATCCAAGAGAAATGATGCCGCCATCATCGATTCGAACAAGAGTCCCCAAATGGTTTCGAAGCTCCCCCAGACCAGATCCGGCTTTACCAATCACCAGAGTGGCCAATCGATGAAGGAGACACGGTTTCGAAGTAACCTTGCCGTTTGGATTCGAAGTTAATTACCTAATTTGAGTGATGGGTTCAAGGAATTAAAGGCTTGGATCTCGAATGTCTCAAATACGAAAACACAATGCCTTCTTCTCTGAAGTTTCGAAACGAAACAGTGCAAGGTAAAAACAAGGCGAGAGTAAAAAGTGAAAAGTGAAAAAGTGGCAGGCCCACTGCTATTTATATGGAGTTTTGATTTTGACCGAGACGATTCCCCTTCCGGTAAACGCGACCAGTCGCAACCAGTCGTAGCATAGATCGTTTCGAAACATCCATTCGAAGCCATTTGCCTAATGCCGTGTAGGTTCGAAGTTACCCTCACACTTCATCGATACGAAGTACACAGCAGAGTGAGGAGCTGCATCGATGCGAAACAAACGGTGGGCGCATCGATTCGAAGCCCTTGTTCACATCAATGACTTCGTATCCATCCATAACCTATCGATACGAATTACTATGTCGTATCCATCCTTTCAGATCGGTTCGAATGTCAATTTCATACCCATCATAGCATAAGCTTACTGCATCCATACGAGTGTAGGTTTCGAATCCATCGATGCTCAAACGCATCGGTTCGAAATCTTACACTCGCGCAATACAAATCCAATTCATTCAAATTTCAAAATCGGTTCAGGAGAGAATCGATACGAAATTCAATAGCAAACAAAACTAACAACGACTTGTAGACGCACGATGTTAACAAAGATCAAACTAGCATATGTGCATATATATCGGACTAACATTCAATTTTAAGCATTTGCGGGGATCAAACACTTATCTTGTTACAAATGCAACAGCCAACGGCTAGGCGCTATTATACAACAATCAATCACATCAACGCAAGGTTGCAGCAATACAGAGCACAAGTCTCAACGAAAAGAGAGCAATGATTGTTCAGAGAGAAGTTGTAGCTATTCAAAGCACGTCATGTTTCCACAAGACGTACTTTGGGGGGCAAAATGTTATCCCGCTTTTTGGCAAAGCCGCGATACCAAAAAATCAATCGAAAAACGGAGAATAGTTCGACTCAGAGGTTGGTCATATTTCGTTTCGCTATGGATATCGCTGAATTTTGTTCGAGTCCAGATTGAGCTACAATTGATAGGACACAACCAGAAAGACCGTAGAAGTCAGCATCTCAAATTTCAAGTCAATCCGAGTTCATATGCTCGAGCTATGATCGATTCAATTTGGAGGGGAAGACCTAGGTTTCGAACCGATGGCTGATCAAAGATTCGAACCGATCACCTTCGAATCCATCGACTTTGAACCCATCAACGCGCCTCGGGTTCGACTCCATCACCTTCGAATCTATCGAGCTTCAGTTATTCGAACCCATTGACAGAGCCTCGTTCGAACCCATCCATAAGGCCATGTCCGAATCCATCCATGAAGCCTCTTTCGAACCCATCACTGGAGCCCTGTTCGAATCCATCTAAGAAGCTTCGGTCGAATCCACTGGGTCAACTGGCCAAGGTGACGTGTCTTTCATCGGTTCGAATGTGCCGAAGTATATGGAGTCGAAGCATTCAACTCGGAGCGAAACCCGGATCGAGGCGAAGTGTGCACTCCACGTCAACACGAAGATACGTGCCACCATGGTTTCGAAACCATCGATTCGAATGCATGGTTTCGAACCAAACAGCCACGCAGTGAACCCCATTTCGAATCCATCATATCTCCCAATCTACTGATCCAAATGCCATGAAATTTTCACATAAGCTTGAATACATGTTGAAGAATGCCCAAACCAAATTTCACCTCGATTGGATGAATTCTTGATCGATTCGAATGGAGTTCGAACCGATGCCAAAGTGGGCCCAAACTTCCTAAGACCGGTCGTGTACGTCCCCTTACGTGCCAGAAGTGGTCTCCCGAGTTTTCAGCGAAATATCAGCAGCCTACGCCTATAAATAGAGCCCCAGAGCCAACAGAAAAGGGATCTTTTCGACTCTCAAGCGCCCAGACTCTGCCGGATCGAGATCTCTATCATCCTACATCATAATTTTACTGTTGATTTCGAATTTCCAGTTGTAACTTGCTGTTGATTGCTGCAACAACTTGTAATCATTGAAAGAGAATCAATGAAACATCAAAACACTTCGCAGTAGACGTAGGCAACACGCCGAACCACTATAAATCGCTTGTCTACACATTTATTTTATTGCTGATTGGAGTTTCTGTTAGATAATATCTGTTTTGAATTTACATTCTTCGTTATTATCTCTTCAACGACTCCCGAAGAGTGTTGTGCCCAATTTTGACACAAACAGATTCCCTTCGAATCGATAGGGTCGAATCGATGGTGATGCGCGTGAGGTAATTGACGTGGCGCGTGTTTCCCGGGTTAATCCAATTTTCACTCCGAATCGACTGGGTCGACTCCATCATTTTCGCTACTTTGACTTAGTGGGTTCGAGGGATACATTATCAAAGGGATTCGAATAGAAGCTCGTTCGTATCGATCACGGTGAGTTTTGGTCGATCGATACGAAGCTTGTTGAAGCCGGATGGATTCGAACTAAAGCAACTCCATGGATTCGAAACTCTTTAATCTTGAGGGATACGAATCAGGTAGACGCGAGGCTAATTCGCTCCTGATCGATGCCAATGCAAATGGACATGAGGCAACCTGATGGATACGAACCATCGAGTCCAGATGGATACGAAGTGGAGCAACTTGATCGATTCGAAGTACTCCAAGCTGATGGATACGAAGAGGAATGACTTCTTGGATTCGAAGCACTACAACTTGATGGGTACGGAGTGGCTTCAGCTGGATGGATACGAACAGAACACCTGTCTATGGATTCGAACTAGAGTGTAATCTATGGATTCGAAAAAAGGCTATTTTCTCTATCTTGAATCGATCATAGCTTGAGCATACGAACTCGGATTGGCTTGAAACTTGGAACATCGGCTTTCTTAGCTTTGCTTCTCATGTCGTATAAATTGTAGCTCGATCCGGACTCGGACAAAATTCACCGACATTCATATTAGACCTATGTGTAACCGATCTTCAAGGCGAAGTGTCCTTGGTTTCTAGTCGAGTTCATGGTGTCACGGCCTTGCCAAAAGGCGGGATAACAAAACCAAAATCTAAAGCAAATTCATGAAGACGTGGTAACAAAGCAAAGAAATATTCGAAATTGAATCGATCAGGAGCAATCATAAGCAACCAATCAAAATCGATTGGCCAGGCTAAATTAGCAGAAGAATTCAAACGATTTATTCGAGCGATATTTTAGGGAATTAAACCCTATAAATACTATTAACATCATCGGTATCTAAAAACAATCGAGTTCAAGCAAATTAACTAGAAAAGCAAAAAGGAAATCACATACCAAGTCAAATCGAATTCGACGAATTGAAGCAGCCATTCACAAATTCAGAGAGATGATCGATCATCAAAGCTACCACGAGAATATCAATTCAATCTATCAACAATCAATCGGCATGACCAAATTCGCAAAGACCTAAATTTGAAAGAGGAACGAAAGAAGAAACAAGACAACCATATTTTCTACCCAAGGATTCAAGGTCGATGACATAAGAAAAGAGAAGGGGGATTCCTTTTTAATTTGGGCCAGTCTTATTATGTTGGGCTACTTTTTTAAAATTTAGGCTCTCTATTTTTATCTAGTTATTTTTATTTCATATTTATCTTTTAAACTTTTGTAAATTTTAGTCGTGTGACTAGGGAACGAACTACGATGGTGTAGTTCGAGAATTCGCAACTCAGTGGCTGAGTTGTGGTAGGATTTTGAGCATAGAGTTAGGTTAGTCGATAGCAGGTATCGTGAGTTTACGTGTGTAAGCTTCTAAGTACTTAATTTCTAGTAGAAACCTTGGGGGCAGTACGTAGGCAAGGTTTTGTCGATGTTGGGTAAATCTATGTTGTTATATTTCTGCTTTTATTATTCTGCTATTGTTTGTGCTGCTATTATTCTACTATATCTGTGTACAATTATTTTATATATTTCTGCACTAAATTATAATAATTATTAGTATCTCCCTATTCACCTTCCTCTAGGGTAAAATGTCAATTTTTGTTTAAAAAAAATATGTTTTTTCAAAAACTAATTTTTGTTTTAAAAATTGAAAATGGCTTCTTTTAATATTGCTTTTGCTGAGGGTCAGTACATAGACTACCAATGTTCAATGATGAATATGCTTATTCGAAAAATAGAACAAAGTTTTTTCTGAAAACCGTTGATGCTTGGAATATTGTTGAAATAGGCTATAGGACACCAACTATAGTGGTAGATAATCAGGAAATAGAAAAACCGATGGATCAATGGACAGATCTTGAAAATAGCCTATAGAATGCTAAAGTTATTAATTCTATTATTTGTTCATTTGATCAAATCAAATTTAATCGTGTCTTACATTGTCTAACAATGCAAGAAATCTGACACACACTTGAAGTGACTCCAGAAGGAACATCTCAAGTCAAGGAATCTCGCCTTTCCATGCTTAGTAGCGAATATGAGAACTTCACAATGGCCAAGGATGAAAATGTCAAAGAGATGTATGGACGACTTTCCAATATTGTGTACAAATCAAAACCTCTCGAAAAATCATACACAGAATTGGAAATAGTACAAAAAATCCTCAGAGTCCTTCCATGAAATTTAAAGCGAAAGTTACAACCATTCAAGAATCAAAAGATCTAAAACAAATCAAAGTCGAAGAACTCATCCGAAATCTCACCACTTACGAGCTAAAAATGAAATTCGAGGAAGAATGAGAAGGAGGTGATACTCGAACGAAATAAATAACTCTTAATAGGAACAATAGAAAGTGATGATGATGGTAATGGAGCAGCTGAGCTGACACTATGAGTAAAGAAATTCAAAAGGTGGAATCACAAGTATGGAAATTCAGCTTTAAATCAAAAATTGAAAAGTAGAATATTCAAAGCACTAGGCAATTCAGAAGAGCAGGATATCATATGTCACAAACGCAATAAACACGGTCATATCAAGCCCAATTGTCCTCAGAATTGACTAATCCAAGGAAAGAAACAGAAAAGGAGAAGTTTTGCAGCCACTTGGAATGAAACTGATGAAGACAATAAAACACTAGCAGTGAGAGTGAAAAAGCATATTTATGTCTTCAACGTGATATAGTGATGATGACAAGCCAAGCGAGGTATCAAAACTTATTCACTTAGAACTACTTATATATTTTCACGAAGTGAATGGCTGTTTCGAAAGACTTAGGGAGAAATACGCTAAAATTGAATCACAAAGAGATACTTTGATTGAATTGAATAAACAACTTGATCAATTAGTCAAAATCTATCGAAATAAAAGCCCTAAGTGTGACAAGTATCCATTATTCGAAAAAGAAATAAAAAAATCAGAAATTAAAATTAAATCACTTGAGTTGCATTTATCGAGACGATTTGAATTTGAATTTAGATTGAATATAAATATTCACATTCATAAGGCAATTAACACGTTGCTTGTTTTCTCAACACTTGGCGATTATTTCTGACACGCGTCGTTTTTAATGAGAAAAAATAAATAAAAGAAAAACCGAGCCTTTTCTTTTTCGAATCGAAAAAAATCATCGGAATGAAAACGAAATCAAAGAAAAAAATGGCCGCAAGTTAATTCGAATTGCCTCTTCTCTTTCCCATTTGATAATCGTAGAAAAAAAGAGGCGAAGCCAGAGTCGATCGCAAAATGCACAATACATGGCGGCATCAGGAATCTCATGGCGCGAGGCATCGTCAACGGTGGCGTATTGAATCTGGGTGGCGCGCCTCGATGATGCGACTGAAAGGGTCGACGAATTGGGTTGAGCGCAGCAAGTTTGTGGGCGTTGCTCGCGATTCATAGACGACGATGTCGATTGGGCTCAAAGCTAGGGTTTCGTGACTGATACAAGGCAATGGCTGTGAGGTTAGGGGCCGCGATAGATTGCAGTTGGCTAGGGTTTGAATCCGAGTTCGTGTTAGACGAATTGGCGTCTGTCTTCTCGATTTCGGGAGTATGGTTTCTTTTTATTTTATTCAAATTTATATATATATATGTGTGTGTGTGTGTGTGTGTGTGTGCCGATAGATTTATATTTTACAGTGAGATGTAAATCTTATTTTAGTCTTAAATATATATATATATATATATATATAAGTGAGCTGTATATGTATGCATGCAGAGAGAGATTTTTTTAAATAATAATAATAATATATATAATGTATTTTTGGAAATTTATTTATTTAATTAACTTATTTAATTATTTTAGTTGTTAAAAATATTTCATTAAAGGGGAAAATTAGTTTAAAATCAAATTGTTGGTTAATTGATTTTATTAAATGGAAATTAATTATTCGATTAGGGGAATTAATTTGTTTAAATGGTTCACTTAATTATTGTCATTAAAAATAATTTTGTAACGACCAACAAATTTCGACAATTTAATTTGTTTATTTAATAGGATTTTTGTAATTTATTTTAGTAGAAACAATAATGGGGATAAATAAATGTTAAAATGAAGGCTAAAATAAATTATGTAAATGGTGACTTTAAAACCTATTTATAGAAATTTGAATAAAGTCCAAATGAATTATGTAGAATAAGGATTCTTACCTGGATATAAAATTTAATATGAGAAATTTATGAAAATATTAAATTGATTTAATGCAATAAAAGAGTGTAAACGGTAACTGGAATAAATTAAGGAATCATGTTAATGCAAGTTAATAATTTATGACTTGAATGAAATTCCAATTCAATAAAATCATTCAAATGTTATGATTTGATTTTAAATGGAAATTGAGAAAAACAAATGTAAGGATTTGATTAATATATATGTTATTTATTCAAGGTATTGAATAAAATTGGGAATCCAGTGGTAATAATGTTGGTATTAGCTAATGAATTAAATTTCAATGCAATACCCATAAATGAATGGAATGAAATGAATGTATGTAAATGTATACTAGGTTATTTATCAAATAGAAGGAAAGAAAAGTAAATATCCAATTGATTGATGAATAAATGTGCATTGAATAGTAATTGAATGTAAAGTTAATGGTAATTGTATAAAATCAATATAAGATAATGAATTGCAATAATTGTGGGTTGATAATAAGGTGTGAATGGGAAAGTGATTGTATGGTAAATGAATGGAATTCAAATTTATTGGAAAAAAGTAAATGGGTACTTAGTAATAAATTTAAACGGACTTAAAAATGGAACTTATTTAAGTAATAGATATAACGGATAAGGATATACTTATAAATGTGGGATTGAGAGTTTTACCACAACTATTATGAGTTATATACTTAGTTCGTTCAATTAAATCAGAAATCATTGCAATAAATATAAATTTAATGTTATGCAATTGAGATAAACAATTGGAAAATGTTAAAGTATCTGGATATATATATTAAAATAAATGGTACCCAGGATGGTAATATGATAAATAGTGAATTTAAGAATGGGAATCAGGATTTATTTATTTTTATGGAAACTTAAAGTCTAATAATTTAATTTAATTGCAATTAAATGAGATTGAATATAGTTAAATAATTCGTTATTTGAAATAAAGATAATGTGATAAATTTGTGTGATAATTTGGAATCCAATATTTAATCCATCTGTTTGACAGGAATGAATGGAATACTTATTTATTTATTTAACTAAACAAAATTTTAGGATATTATTTATAATTTGGTAATTTAATGAAATTAAGGATTTATATTGAAATTTATAAGTTTACCTTCTTTAATTTGACATCTAAACTTGTTGGAATTTTGTAAATAATTAAGAATTTTTAAAGGTGATAAAATGGGTCAATTTTAGAATCTAAATATAAAATTGGATTTTATTTATTAATTTTGAATTTATTTAATTAATATAAAAATAGCCATTTTGTTCACGGACTTGGATTTCAACGAAGCTAGTTTCATTGGATCCGTAACAGTGAATTATTGTAGGGTTTCAAGTTTCATAGCAATCGGACTTGTCGTTTGATCGTACGAATGCGAAACACCTTGAAATCGATTTAATTGCAATCAATTTGAAATCAATTTGAAAATATTTTTTTCAGCATAACTCCTTCATACGATCAAATTTGGACGTGAAACTTTTTCCATCGCGTTCAGAATATTTTAAAACACCTATTTGGATATATGGGTTTACCCAATTTCGTTCCGGGGTCAGAATGGGCTTTTTGGGTCAATTATCGTTCAGCACGTTTGTTTATCGGATCCATCTACTCTATTTCTAGCCTATCTATATAATCCCAGTTATAAACCCTAGCCTCCATCTATCTTCATTTCTTTGTGCGTTCATTTCCCTCAACTCCTCCTTTCCAATGGCTGCAAACCTATATCCAGTTTCAATCCAAATCAAAAGTCAAAAATTCAAATTCTTCAGAAAAATCTCAAAAAATTATATGTCGATGCTCTCGACGAGCGTAATTCAATGGCATAATTCGTTTTTCGATTTGGTTTGTGGTTTGACCAGAAATTGGGGTTTTTGTCCTAGCCGTTCATGTTTATCGTTGAGGTTTAACGGTGGATCTCTAGCGATGGTTCGATCGGAATGTGCTGCTGCGTAGAGGGCGATTAGGGCTTTCAATCCATACGGCTATTCCATATCAGAGGTGCTTGGATTTGATGGAATTGGCGAAGTAAGAGGGTGACGGCCGTAGCTTTTCTGGTGACGTTGGGTTTGCGCGACGACATGGGAGGCTCGGTCTCGAACGTAGGGCATCGTCGTGGTCTTTGATTGGGAGATGGGTGGCCGTGGCGGCGCAAAATTTCGCATGAAGGTTGGCGGCTGGGAATCGTGTACACGCGTGTTAGGGTTTTGCGTGAGATTCCTGTAGCTGTGCGCGAATTTGGGAAGAAACGTGGATGGTGACGTGGCATCTTTATTAGGTAGGTTTTGTTTATAATTTAATTATTGTTTTCAATCGCAATTTTCAACATAACTTTCTCATACGTTATCCTTTTCATGCAAAAAATTTTTTGTTAGGATCGTAATTAAATTCCGGATCTGTTGACGCTGGTTTGGACCAATTTGGAGACGGTAAAATTTTTGGGTTTAAATTGGATTTAAATTCAATTTAAATTCAAAAGGTTAGTGTTTTAACCCACTCTCAACTTCCAAAATTTCCTATGTTTGTTAAATTGATTTTAGATATGAGTAGAAATTTATTTATGACCGTTTGGCATGTTTTATTCATTATTTTAGTTAAATCGAATTTATTTAATTTAACTGTTAATTAATTTTATTATTGCATATAAATTGACAGTTAAAATTTATTTATTTTGCACATAAACTTCCAATTTAACAGTTATAAATCTATTATTGAATATAAACTGTTCGTTGATACCTGTTACATTTTATATGATATATATTGATGATTTGTTAAAATTGGATGATGATTGTATAAATGGTTGATGATTGATGCTTGGTGAATGGATGATGTGTTATGTATTATATTATAATCAGCAAGTTATCATGCATTTCTTTTCATTCGGGATTGCAGTTTGAAATGATATACAACCGCATTTTTATTTTTAAATTGCGGATTGAAATGATAAATAGCCGTATCACTTGACCATAGGATATAAAATTATATATAGGCACCGCAGTATGTATATATAAAATTATTTTTGAAATGATTTTATGGTTTGGATATGATATGGTTTAATAAACATTAAACTTGGATATGATATTTTTTATATACGTATATAGTTAAATTGTTGAATTTAAGCTATGCATAAATCTGTTTAATAAAAATGAATAAGTTGAAAAATGGAATTTGATAATGAATATTATATGATTAAGTACAGGTTTAAGATCTTGTCTATATATATATATATATATATATATATATATATATATATATATAGAGTTTCAAATGACTCAAATCAATTAAGATTGAAAGATAAATTGGAAATTAATTGGAACTGAGCTTATTTAAAAATTTAACTCCATAGGTTGATGTTAACTTATTAAAATTGGAAATTTTAAAGGAATGATATTTATAACTGGATTTAATGAATAATTCTAGTATAAATAAATGGAAAGAAATATTTAGGGTTAATAAATTGAGTTTTATTTTAAATGGATATGGATTTACCATGTAAACCTTTCAAAACTAAATAATAGAAAATTGAATTGTTGATTTGAAATTCCCAACCTTAGTTTGAAATTCATTAAATACTCAAAGTTTGAAAATATTGAAATCGAAGTGTTTTATTCAAACTAAAAGTGAATCTAAAAGTTATGGGTTAGACTGAATTTAAAGTGAATAAAATTGTGAAGGTGTGGAAATTATTTACTTTTAAAGAAATTTTAAATTCAGCTATTTATTTTATATACTTTTGAATATCCAAACCATTTAAGTTTTGAAAGTTATGGTTTTAAAACTATGGATTTCGAAGTATTACGCTGAAAGTTCAAATTCAAATATTTGGCTCCGAGGTATTATAAATTTAAAAGTGGCATGATTTTTTGGAAAAGGAATATATTTGAAATAAAATGATATCATATTTATTTGAGTTTTAAGAGGAAATGATATCGTATTTATGAGTTTTGAAACGGATAATTATATTCTGGTTTTGAAAGTATAAGTATTTTAAAATGACCGCGGTGTTATAATAACGTTTGGTTGTCGAAGAGACCAGGATCGGAAGTTGTCATACTCTCTGCCAACTCCGAAAACCACTTTAACAACCGTGTACGCGGTGGAGATTCCAAAATGAAGTAGGTTGGTGGCGGCGTTTCCTGTAAGGTAAATACGTGGACCCAACTCCCATGAGTTGGCATAAGGTGGCTAAAACATGAGCGATTGATGGGTTAATAAGGTAGCACCTTTGATCGGACACATCCCTTCAATATTATACTTTGACTTTTGTATTGATTCGGTGGCCACTTTTGATTTTATTTGGGGTTGTGGCTCGAGGTGGGCGGTAGCTGCGCGCTACGCGTTGCCACCGACCCGGAAGCGTAACTGGTATATCTACCCTGGCATTGCCTAGTTGTGCCGTGTCACCTACCCTATCGCGCCTTGTACGAGTTTGGATTTCTCTCGTAGCCCGTGTAGTATCCTCTGGTGGTTTCCCGATCAGGAGGGACTATGATATTGGATGGACTACTGGGACTATTATTGTGTTAAGGGGAATATTGGGTCACTCCTTAATGTTATTTAAAAGTAAGTTTATTTTACAATTAGACACTATTATAATAGCGCAATATACTACATAGTAAATAGTTTAACGGATCCTTAGGAGATGTAAATCCTGAGCATCTCTTGAGTTACTGCACTCATATTTATTTCTGTTAATTTAACTCACATAAGATCTTTTAGTTCTGACTCGAGTGTTTTGTCTTTTCAGTTCGCTCGGTTCAGTCCGAGCGTTTCAGGATTTGAAGACTTTAGCTTTGGAGGACAACGATGAAGATTTCTACTATATTATTAATTATATTCCACTATACTATTTAATTCCGCTGCATTGATATTTATTGGTATGTGAACTCTGATATTTATTGTATAAAGAAGAATCTAATGTTTTGTAAACAGTTTATGAACTGTATATTTATTATTATATTTTATCCTTCCGCTGTGAGATTTTGTTTTATTTTATTTCTTCTATGTTTTTCTTATTTACCCCATAACAATCCGCCCTTCCGTATGTTTGAATTGGCACGTGTGTCGATTTTAACCATGCGAAAAGGTAGGATGTTACATCTGGTATCAGAGCTTTGGTTTAGCGATAAACCTTAGCTTTATGGGGTCTGACTCTTTATTAATAGGGTAGTAATACCCTATGGGAGTCGCTGAGTGTATATATATGAGAGAGCATATTTGTTAGTGTTATAAAAAGGTTTTGATATTGTGTTAATTTGTTCCGTTTCGTATTTATAAGTTCTGGTTGGTGCATGGGACGTTGTGACATCAATAGGGATTTCTAAACACTTAATAGGACAGACCGACATAATATTTGTTTTTAATATAGGTGAATGAAATAATTTTGCCTATTATATTTTCTATATAATTTTTTTTTTCCAAATGATATCTATATTTGGCTGCAATAGATTGGTGTTAGGTAATACAGTGTATAAATAATAATAAAAATAAGACTGAAAAATAAAATAAATGAAATTTGGAAATTTAGAACTTAAGTTTCGGGGTTTTGAAATTTCTTTCGAATAAATTTTGGAATATAATAATATTGTTTATAAATATTTTCCGATATAAATATTTCAATATAATTCGAAAGAATTGTTTTAAATAAGATTTTGGAGAAAATAAGTTTTGTACTTTCCTCTCTGTCGCTGGAAAATAATTTCGGTGATGGCGGCCGCATCATCGACTTTCATTTTCGAGTTTCGAAGGGGGAAGGCCACTGTAGTAGTTTTACTGCAGATTCATTTTTGAAAGAAGAAAAATATAAATTTTGAATTTTTTTAAATATAATTAGAGATATATAAGTTGTAAGAATATTTTGTTTTAAAATAAATTGAAAATTTAACCCGGTATTAAATTCTTAAATTTCCATTAATTAATTGTTTCAATTATTGTAGTGAAACAGAATTTAACTAATAATTGAAACTCTAAATAAAATAAGAGATTTAAATGCTAAGTTATAAATAGGAATTAAAGGAAATTTGTAATTTGTAACATATGAAACAAAGAGTAATATTGTTGAACATTAAATTTAATTAAAGGATGAGATAAAACTTGTATAAATTCATTTGCATTTTTTGTAACATATATAACTTACCAAATATAAAAAGTTGAAATGTTTAATAAAGAATGTAATGGAAATTGTACAAGTAAAAGTAGGTAATGAAGTATCCAATGAATTTGCTATCAAATGAGAATTTAATGTATAAACTTAAGTTATAATCGAAATTTTACCAAGTAAATATAATTAAAGGTAAGTATGACAAATAGATGATTATAAGCTTAAATAATTAAAGTGTAAATAAATGAGGTCGTGCAATAATAAATGAACGAATAATTATAGTAGTTATTGGCATGTCTTGAGTTAATGGAAATGAATAATAGTAAGTAGTAAGTGAAAATAAATGGATGTAATATAAATAAAGAGAAATTGTAAACTTAAGAAAAGGGTTGCAGTTATTTCTTAATAAAATTGAAAGAAATAAATGAAAATAAAAAGAATAAACCGTTATAAGAATGAAAAGTGTAACATCCCGGAATTTTGGACAATATAAATTTAATAATCTGGGTTTAAATTTATATTGAATTAATAATTTTGATTAATAAATTTGATTTGATTTAAATAATCTTCTTTATTTAATTATTTAATTTGTGAAATTATTTTTAATGAGTTAATAAATCTATTTCCTATTTATAAATGTATATGTATTTATGTATATATTTTAAATAGGTAAGTTGTTTTTAGTTAAATTAGTATAGTATAATTTTAATATGTTTTGAAAATAGAAATTGTGATTTATTTTGGATTTAAGCTTTTCAAATATATTTAATTAAATAACTATATGTTTTTAAATATGAGATAAATGTTTTAATTAGTTTAAAATTCATTTTAATTCAAGTTGTATATTAAAATATGTTATAAATTCTTTTATAAATTTGTTTTAAAAGTTTCTTTTCAAATGATAAACTTGTATATCATTTTATTTATAATAATAATGCTTTACTTTTTCTTTAGAGATTGTTTAAATACATAATTTTGCATAAGAATTCATTAACTAGGCTTAATGCTTATTTACTTTAATTAACTATGTTTAATACTTACTTAACTCTAATTATAAATGCTTATTAATTCACAAAGACAAGTGTATGTGTATTAAAGATTTAAACTAACATGTGTAAACTTATCTTCATTTTAAAAAGACAAGTGTCAATATTCTATTTTCATTTTTCTTTTACCTCATTTTCTGAAAATCTACATTCATATGAACTTTTTCTTCATTCACATGCATTTTTTTTCTCATTCCTTAATAAAAGAAAAACCCAAAATCTCATCCACATCCATAATCGAGTTGCAATACTTCAAAAGCCTGTAAAACTTTACATTCACACTTTTCTTTCCCCAAAATTACTACCTGCATACAATTCCTCTTTTGAAACTCAAACCTGCATCAACATGGAAGCTCTGCATTTCTTAGCATTTGAACAAACAAGCCTGCATGTTTTAAAAAGGCAACAAACAAAGAAGACCTGCACATCAATTTAAGGCCTGCATGCAACCATTTGGATCTGCATTCATGAAATCTTCATAATCTGGAATAAGAAGCTAGAAGCCTGCATGTTGTAAAACTGAAGCATTATGAAGCAAGCATCATTTTTTTAAAGGCAGGGGTCTGCATTTTTAAGAGCATTCAAGCTTCTGCATATTCAATCTGGACAGTGTGCTCTGCATCTTGCAATAAGGTGAGTAACACTAAATTTAAGTAAAGTAAGGTAGGAATGCATGTTGCTTATTTGCTGAGTTAAATTGTGTTCATGTTTTCTACTGCCTGTGCATATATGAATGCAATACATGTTTTAATTCCAAGGTTCTGATTCTTTTTAGTTTGAGTTCAAAACTGATAAACAGATTTCCTTCTTGATCTGGATGTTATCATGGATTAGAATTTGAGTGGAATTTGTTTATTTCATGATAACATAAAATTTAAATGTCTCTTATTTGTTTTAGTGACTGTGTTGTTTGAATACATAAAACATAAACTAAATTCTGTAAAAATTTAGAAAATGTAGGTATCATAAATTAATGTTTCAGGTTTACTAATTTAATCATAAGCAAATTCAAGAATTTTAGATCAAAAAATTAAAGTTTAAAGTGTCAAGGATAAAGGGCAGTTTTAATATTACAGTATTATACATATTTGGTAAACACTGGAGATATTGGCATTTGTTTGGAATGAATTTGCTACTGAAGATAATGTAGCTACCAATAAACATAGGAAAATTATTGAATTGGTATGCAAATCAAGTTTGGGATTGGAATTTGGGATTTGAGGTGATGAACCCTGGTTACTGGGCATAGGGAAAATTAGGGCTGTTGCTTCTAGAGTGAATCGAGTTCAAGGATTCTTTGGTGAATGATAGATGGTGTATTAATGAAGCTAATGCCGGAGTTCGGTCGATGATGGTGGTCGGAGTTGAGAGATAATGATGTTGACAGGTTAGGCAGTGGATGCATAGCTGTTTCAGGTTGTGTTATTTTGTTTTAGGTGCAGGGAATTGTGACTCGGGTGCATCTCGGGGAAAATGGGAAAAAACTCGAAGCATGTAAGTAACTGACTCGAAGCAGAATGGATTGCCTCGAGTTGCATTGTTCAGGTTTAGCTAAACAGAACTGTTCTGTTTATTTAAGAATTTTTTTTAAAGTAAAGTTTGAATTTAAACTGGAAATTTGAACTTAGGGTTAAACCTGAATCTAAAAATGAATTCAAAAAGTTTGAATTTTAAATTTATCATAATTTAAATGCAAAATTCAAATTTGGTTTGAAAAAAAAAACAGGGAATCTGTTTCCAGATTTATGAAGTTTGAATCAAAATGCAAACTATATTGAGACTCTGGATTTTAAAAACTGAATTTAATAATGAATTCAAATAAGTTTAAATTTTGGTCTTTTGAAATAGTTTAAATTCAGAAAATCTCAAAGTTGATTTTTTTTAAAACAGAAAACTGTTTCTGTTTTAAAATGAGAAGGGGAGTTTAAATTTCAAGTGGAGTTTGAAATTTAGATTTTTAAACCTGGAATTTGAATATGAATTCAAATTTAATTTGTCAGATATTTGAAAACATTTATGTTTTTAAATTTAAATTTGATTTTAAACCTTCAAATATAAAATGCATTATTGTTTTGCATTTGAAGTAAGAGGTTAAGTATTTAATTTAGGAATTCAAATGAATTCAAAACTGAGTTTTTAAATCTGGATTTAAATGTTTAAGCTTCAGTTTTAAAATAAGGATTTGAATTTAAATTGCTTTTAAATGATTTACATTGAATTGAAAGTGTAAATTGTAGAAAGAGTTTAAAGAATTTAAAACTAAAATGAGAATGGAAGTTATATTTCAAATTTTGAAATTTAAAGATGTTTTAAAATTGATTTGAATTTGATTTGAATTGAAATTTAAATTCTTTTCAACTTATTAATTAAGTATATGTTTCTTGTAAACATATAAGATTAAGTTGTATTGTTTAAAATCTTATTTTAGATAAATTGAGTTTTGAAATTTAAAAGAATGTTAATTGGAATTTAAAGTAAAAATTTAAAAGCATTTTGTTTTTAAATGCATAATTTAAATAAGAAATATTTATCTAAAAGATAAATGAAAGATTAATGATTGGATTCATTAATTATTAAGGTAATTAAGATAAATATTAATTATTTAATTAATTAATAATGTGGATGTTTAATTAAATAATTAATGATGATTAGTTTAATTTGAGATTAATTAATTAAGTTTAATTAATCTATGATTAAGAATGGTTAACTAAATTTTAATTTATGATTAAGATTTATTTAATCAAGTGATTAATGGTAATTAAGTTTTTAATTAACACTTAGTTAATTAATAATTAGAGATTAATTAAGTAGTAATTAAATATTAATTACTTAATAACTAATGATGATTAATTTAAGTAATCCTTAATTAAGTAATTAAGAAATGATTAATGAAGTCATTAACAATTAATTAATGTGATTAATTTTGATAATTAATTAGATTAATTAATTAATAATCAATTATTTAGGTTTAATTACTTAATGAAAGTAATTAGTGAATTAATTACTTAATATAATTAATTAAGGTTAATGTGGTTTGTTTAGATTAATTAATTAAGTTTAATTGATTTAGACATTTGTTGAATTGTTTGATAATTACTTTATGTAATTTAGGAATTTGTAATTACTTAAAGAAGTAATTAATTAATAATTACAGGATGTAATTAAAGATATTTGTTATAGAAGTAATTTGGATTTAAATTACTTTGAAATTAATCAAGGGGATTAATTTAGATAATTAATTAAGAATAATTAATTATTGAGTTGAGTAATTAATGTAGTTAATTACTGAATGGTTATTAATCAAGGGTGATTAATATATATGTAGGGTTTAATGTAATTAACTTGTGTGATTAATATTAAATGCTAATTACTTATTGTAATTAGAGATAGTTAATCAGTAATGATTAATTGAAAAGAATAATGAATAATGATTTATAAGTTGATTTATAATCAATAGATGATTAAGTTAAGCAGAATTGATGATGAAGTAATTAATTTAATTCATTTTAAATTAATTAGAGATTGAGTAATTAATTTAATTCATTCTAAATTAATTATAAAAAGTGTGATCATTAGATCATTGCTTATGTTAGATGAATGGTATTAGTTGCCTGGTATGGTTTGTAATCTCAGTTATGAGACGAATGGTGTATGTGATATGGATGCATTGGTTGCTTTTGGATGATAGTATGAATTATCTGATTATGATATGATTATCTGTTGATAATGATAATATTGATTATCTGTTGTGTTATGAATTATCTATCTGTGTATATTTAGATAATGATTGAAATTGTTTTAAACTTAAAACAACTTGGCCTTAATAAGACACGCTTTGGTTTTCGATGAGACCGGGATCGGGTTTCCATATTTGGACATCCGAAAACCACATCGATTCCAAATAACGTTAGGTCGTTAATCCAAGTGGAGCAAGTGAAGACTCGAGGTGTAAGGGCTATACGTCAGTATAACTCTGTGGGTGATTCCGTAATGAGTTTGACGGAATAGGTCTTATAGATTCGAGATGGTGAATCAGAGTGCAAGGGTTATTGTCGTTAACTCTGAGGGTGATTCCAAAACGAGTGTAACGAGATAATGCCTTCGGTTTCGTTCGAACCCGGAACGAACTTGTATGGATTGAATGCTTTCAGAACATCGTCAGGTGGACGATGAGCATTCTAAGTGATATGTCCTATAAAGGTAATCGTAACCTCAAGCCTCATCAACCGGGAATGGCTAAAACAGGGGAGGTGCAGCAAAGCTTCGTGGGTAGCCCCCACTTGAGAGTAAGATTTACCCCTGTCTAGAGGTCCCTTTATATTTCGGCTGTGTGGGACGGTTGATCATGACAACCGTCGGGGTTGTCTTATTTGGAACTGTTCAGTAAGGAACGGGTCCGGCTTTGTGTTGCAGGGGAGTTAGGGTGGCTCCTCGGTACGGTGATCTAGGCCACGTACTGTGACGGGCGGTACCCCAGTAGCCCTGCCATTGTATGGAATCCAAAATCCAATAAGTGCCAACGGTTTTGATTGTATTACCCACTTTTGTGGCTAGTAGCTGGAATTTAATAGATGTAACAATTTCGGCTATTTCTTATTTACTTGAAAACCCTAGACACTATTATAATATCATCAGATTTCCTATCAAATGTTTTGGTTAGCGTAAGGTAAAAACTTTTCCATGTTTATGTGTGGGAAGTCTTACGTGATACCTTTTCTTTTCAAAGGTTTTTAAAGTTAAGCAACTTTAACCTGTTACTCACACCAGACCCATGTCTGACCCGGAGTTATTTCTGTTTTTCTTTAACTCTTGGGTACTCAAATTTTTACGAGTAGCCAAGGGAATTCAGGTTAGGATTCAGGATTGGCTTTGACGATTTGTGGAGGAGCATATGGAGCAGGAGGCTTCTGCGTATAGTTATATAATTCCGCTGTGTTTGGTATCTCTGAGTGTTGTGTTTGATTTGAGTTGTATAACTAGACAGGTGTCTATAACTGTCTAGTATGTGTTGTATATGTCTGTGTAACTCTGATATTTGATGTATACTATGTAATATTTTGTTATAAATATAATTTATTCGTTCCGCTGTTGAGATTCTTGTGTTGTTTCTTCCTTCTCTTCTTTCTATTCTCTTTTCTATCCCTTTCTTTCTTTATTCATAATGCGATTTTCCGGGAGTGGAAAGTCGGGTCGTGACATTTTGGTATCAGAGCATTAGGTTGAGTGAATACTTAGGCTCTGAATAGAGAGCATTAGGTTGAGTGAATACCTAGGCTCTATAGTGGTGTCTATCTTGAGAGAGCGTATTTGTATTTTTAATATATATATATATATTTGGTTCTACCTATTTGTTGGATTACCTGTTCGGGTTTTTTTCCAATGTAAGTTATAAAGGTAGATGAGGTAGAAGTGTGTGTAACACGACTACCATTGGTTGGAGTTTGAATGTTTGAGGTTGGAAGTGTATTTGTCGAGACCGTAGACCTAATATCGTCTCGAGTGAGTTCTGTAGTGATGAAAGACTTCATCGATCTCTGAAGGTAACCTGTTAAGGTTCGGAGTTCATCTTTGAAGTGTTGAATTGAGTTTTGATCTGTCGGTTGAGCAGAAGCAAGCAAGTGATGGTATCTTGATATCTCAGGAATTAGTAGCTGCGTGATGAGATGCAGTGACTATGGATGTTTCCGAAGATGTTTTCTTTGGAACAAGAATAAGAAGTGAGTCAGCACGGTGATGTGGCTGAGTTTAGCAGAGTATTCTGAGTTGGTAGGGAGTCTTCTGGCTGGGTAGTTTTTCTGAAGTGGAGTTCAGAAGCAGCAGAGTGGATCTTTTCTCTGGTAAGTTGGCTAAGTCAGCATAAGCTATTCTGTTTGGTTGAGAGAGAGCAGTTTTCTTTGGATTTAGGCTGAGTTGATCGCAAAAGTGACTTGCGATAGTATGTTCTCTTGTGTTTGTTGGAGATTGTCTGGATGTCTTCTGGAAGTCAGAGTTTGTCTGCATTTGGAGATCGAGTTTTCTTTCCAGGATTGGAACTGGTGGTTCAGTTAGTAGATAGATGGTTCCTTGAGATAGAAGTTGGTGAAGCAACTCAGGTTTGGAAGGAACATCTGAGTTTTCTTTATGGATCTGTGGAATCATATTTCTGTGTTGGGTTGTCTGGTCTGTGTTTGTGTTTTCCGTCGGAATTTTCTTCTGTTTCGGATCAGAGTTGTGCAGCGGAAGCAGTTTGGGCATTTCTGTTTTCTTTTCCGGATAAGGAGAAGTTTGTTCTGTCTTCAGTTGTAGAAAAGCAGGGTGTGTGTTCTTGGTTTTTGAGTGATCTTGAGGAGATCATTGGATTGTTTTGATTCAGTCTGTTTCTGATGGAATCAGCAAGAGTTGAGCTGATCAGGAGTAATATTGGTAGCCCAGGATCGTCCGAAGAGTTTTTATGGATAAGAGACAGAGAATTTGGATTCTGGAATCGGAGATCTGATTTTGGTTAAGTTTTTCTCTGATCCAAGGAGCTATAAGTTTGGGAAGCTATCTCCGAAGTGTTTTGGTTTCTTCTGTGTTGGGTAAGACCAGTGTTTGGTTTTCTAGAGTTGAATTGCCAGCTTGGATAACTGGGATTCAGGGTGTTTCACGTATCTCTGAGGGAGTTCGTGTTTGATATTTCTGGTTTTAGAACTAGCAGTTTAGGATGGTTTGTTTATTGTGTCAAACTCGTTTGTAGTCTGATATTCTGTATAGAATGGTTGTTAGGAGCTCTATAGCTTAGTAGTATTGATTGATTGGATTCGATAGAGCGAGTATCCCGATATATATATATACCGGGGAAACTCGTGAAGTTTTATCCGAATTTTTTTTGGATAATTAGATTTGTTCTGATTGTGTGAATTGGTTGCTTTGGTTGTTGGCATATGATTAACATATGCCGTGTTTTAAAATAAAATCTGTAAATAGATTATTAAATTGCCTTTGTTTTAAATTTCGGGGACGAAATTCTTTTAAGGGGGAAGGATTGTAACATCCCGGAATTTTGGACAATATAAATTTAATAATCTGGGTTTAAATTTATATTGAATTAATAATTTTGATTAATAAATTTGATTTGATTTAAATAATCTTCTTTATTTAATTATTTAATTTGTGAAATTATTTTTAATGAGTTAATAAATCTATTTCCTATTTATAAATGTATATGTATTTATGTATATATTTTAAATAGGTAAGTTGTTTTTAGTTAAATTAGTATAGTATAATTTTAATATGTTTTGAAAATAGAAATTGTGATTTATTTTGGATTTAAGCTTTTCAAATATATTTAATTAAATAACTATATGTTTTTAAATATGAGATAAATGTTTTAATTAGTTTAAAATTCATTTTAATTCAAGTTGTATATTAAAATATGTTATAAATTCTTTTATAAATTTGTTTTAAAAGTTTCTTTTCAAATGATAAACTTGTATATCATTTTATTTATAATAATAATGCTTTACTTTTTCTTTAGAGATTGTTTAAATACATAATTTTGCATAAGAATTCATTAACTAGGCTTAATGCTTATTTACTTTAATTAACTATGTTTAATACTTACTTAACTCTAATTATAAATGCTTATTAATTCACAAAGACAAGTGTATGTGTATTAAAGATTTAAACTAACATGTGTAAACTTATCTTCATTTTAAAAAGACAAGTGTCAATATTCTATTTTCATTTTTCTTTTACCTCATTTTCTGAAAATCTACATTCATATGAACTTTTTCTTCATTCACATGCATTTTTTTTTCTCATTCCTTAATAAAAGAAAAACCCAAAATCTCATCCACATCCATAATCGAGTTGCAATACTTCAAAAGCCTGTAAAACTTTACATTCACACTTTTCTTTCCCCAAAATTACTACCTGCATACAATTCCTCTTTTGAAACTCAAACCTGCATCAACATGGAAGCTCTGCATTTCTTAGCATTTGAACAAACAAGCCTGCATGTTTTAAAAAGGCAACAAACAAAGAAGACCTGCACATCAATTTAAGGCCTGCATGCAACCATTTGGATCTGCATTCATGAAATCTTCATAATCTGGAATAAGAAGCTAGAAGCCTGCATGTTGTAAAACTGAAGCATTATGAAGCAAGCATCATTTTTTTAAAGGCAGGGGTCTGCATTTTTAAGAGCATTCAAGCTTCTGCATATTCAATCTGGACAGTGTGCTCTGCATCTTGCAATAAGGTGAGTAACACTAAATTTAAGTAAAGTAAGGTAGGAATGCATGTTGCTTATTTGCTGAGTTAAATTGTGTTCATGTTTTCTACTGCCTGTGCATATATGAATGCAATACATGTTTTAATTCCAAGGTTCTGATTCTTTTTAGTTTGAGTTCAAAACTGATAAACAGATTTCCTTCTTGATCTGGATGTTATCATGGATTAGAATTTGAGTGGAATTTGTTTATTTCATGATAACATAAAATTTAAATGTCTCTTATTTGTTTTAGTGACTGTGTTGTTTGAATACATAAAACATAAACTAAATTCTGTAAAAATTTAGAAAATGTAGGTATCATAAATTAATGTTTCAGGTTTACTAATTTAATCATAAGCAAATTCAAGAATTTTAGATCAAAAAATTAAAGTTTAAAGTGTCAAGGATAAAGGGCAGTTTTAATATTACAGTATTATACATATTTGGTAAACACTGGAGATATTGGCATTTGTTTGGAATGAATTTGCTACTGAAGATAATGTAGCTACCAATAAACATAGGAAAATTATTGAATTGGTATGCAAATCAAGTTTGGGATTGGAATTTGGGATTTGAGGTGATGAACCCTGGTTACTGGGCATAGGGAAAATTAGGGCTGTTGCTTCTAGAGTGAATCGAGTTCAAGGATTCTTTGGTGAATGATAGATGGTGTATTAATGAAGCTAATGCCGGAGTTCGGTCGATGATGGTGGTCGGAGTTGAGAGATAATGATGTTGACAGGTTAGGCAGTGGATGCATAGCTGTTTCAGGTTGTGTTATTTTGTTTTAGGTGCAGGGAATTGTGACTCGGGTGCATCTCGGGGAAAATGGGAAAAAACTCGAAGCATGTAAGTAACTGACTCGAAGCAGAATGGATTGCCTCGAGTTGCATTGTTCAGGTTTAGCTAAACAGAACTGTTCTGTTTATTTAAGAATTTTTTTTAAAGTAAAGTTTGAATTTAAACTGGAAATTTGAACTTAGGGTTAAACCTGAATCTAAAAATGAATTCAAAAAGTTTGAATTTTAAATTTATCATAATTTAAATGCAAAATTCAAATTTGGTTTGAAAAAAAAAACAGGGAATCTGTTTCCAGATTTATGAAGTTTGAATCAAAATGCAAACTATATTGAGACTCTGGATTTTAAAAACTGAATTTAATAATGAATTCAAATAAGTTTAAATTTTGGTCTTTTGAAATAGTTTAAATTCAGAAAATCTCAAAGTTGATTTTTTTTAAAACAGAAAATTGTTTCTGTTTTAAAATGAGAAGGGGAGTTTAAATTTCAAGTGGAGTTTGAAATTTAGATTTTTAAACCTGGAATTTGAATATGAATTCAAATTTAATTTGTCAGATATTTGAAAACATTTATGTTTTTAAATTTAAATTTGATTTTAAACCTTCAAATATAAAATGCATTATTGTTTTGCATTTGAAGTAAGAGGTTAAGTATTTAATTTAGGAATTCAAATGAATTCAAAACTGAGTTTTTAAATCTGGATTTAAATGTTTAAGCTTCAGTTTTAAAATAAGGATTTGAATTTAAATTGCTTTTAAATGATTTACATTGAATTGAAAGTGTAAATTGTAGAAAGAGTTTAAAGAATTTAAAACTAAAATGAGAATGGAAGTTATATTTCAAATTTTGAAATTTAAAGATGTTTTAAAATTGATTTGAATTTGATTTGAATTGAAATTTAAATTCTTTTCAACTTATTAATTAAGTATATGTTTCTTGTAAACATATAAGATTAAGTTGTATTGTTTAAAATCTTATTTTAGATAAATTGAGTTTTGAAATTTAAAAGAATGTTAATTGGAATTTAAAGTAAAAATTTAAAAGCATTTTGTTTTTAAATGCATAATTTAAATAAGAAATATTTATCTAAAAGATAAATGAAAGATTAATGATTGGATTCATTAATTATTAAGGTAATTAAGATAAATATTAATTATTTAATTAATTAATAATGTGGATGTTTAATTAAATAATTAATGATGATTAGTTTAATTTGAGATTAATTAATTAAGTTTAATTAATCTATGATTAAGAATGGTTAACTAAATTTTAATTTATGATTAAGATTTATTTAATCAAGTGATTAATGGTAATTAAGTTTTTAATTAACACTTAGTTAATTAATAATTAGAGATTAATTAAGTAGTAATTAAATATTAATTACTTAATAACTAATGATGATTAATTTAAGTAATCCTTAATTAAGTAATTAAGAAATGATTAATGAAGTCATTAACAATTAATTAATGTGATTAATTTTGATAATTAATTAGATTAATTAATTAATAATCAATTATTTAGGTTTAATTACTTAATGAAAGTAATTAGTGAATTAATTACTTAATATAATTAATTAAGGTTAATGTGGTTTGTTTAGATTAATTAATTAAGTTTAATTGATTTAGACATTTGTTGAATTGTTTGATAATTACTTTATGTAATTTAGGAATTTGTAATTACTTAAAGAAGTAATTAATTAATAATTACAGGATGTAATTAAAGATATTTGTTATAGAAGTAATTTGGATTTAAATTACTTTGAAATTAATCAAGGGGATTAATTTAGATAATTAATTAAGAATAATTAATTATTGAGTTGAGTAATTAATGTAGTTAATTACTGAATGGTTATTAATCAAGGGTGATTAATATATATGTAGGGTTTAATGTAATTAACTTGTGTGATTAATATTAAATGCTAATTACTTATTGTAATTAGAGATAGTTAATCAGTAATGATTAATTGAAAAGAATAATGAATAATGATTTATAAGTTGATTTATAATCAATAGATGATTAAGTTAAGCAGAATTGATGATGAAGTAATTAATTTAATTCATTTTAAATTAATTAGAGATTGAGTAATTAATTTAATTCATTCTAAATTAATTATAAAAAGTGTGATCATTAGATCATTGCTTATGTTAGATGAATGGTATTAGTTGCCTGGTATGGTTTGTAATCTCAGTTATGAGACGAATGGTGTATGTGATATGGATGCATTGGTTGCTTTTGGATGATAGTATGAATTATCTGATTATGATATGATTATCTGTTGATAATGATAATATTGATTATCTGTTGTGTTATGAATTATCTATCTGTGTATATTTAGATAATGATTGAAATTGTTTTAAACTTAAAACAACTTGGCCTTAATAAGACACGCTTTGGTTTTCGATGAGACCGGGATCGGGTTTCCATATTTGGACATCCGAAAACCACATCGATTCCAAATAACGTTAGGTCGTTAATCCAAGTGGAGCAAGTGAAGACTCGAGGTGTAAGGGCTATACGTCAGTATAACTCTGTGGGTGATTCCGTAATGAGTTTGACGGAATAGGTCTTATAGATTCGAGATGGTGAATCAGAGTGCAAGGGTTATTGTCGTTAACTCTGAGGGTGATTCCAAAACGAGTGTAACGAGATAATGCCTTCGGTTTCGTTCGAACCCGGAACGAACTTGTATGGATTGAATGCTTTCAGAACATCGTCAGGTGGACGATGAGCATTCTAAGTGATATGTCCTATAAAGGTAATCGTAACCTCAAGCCTCATCAACCGGGAATGGCTAAAACAGGGGAGGTGCAGCAAAGCTTCGTGGGTAGCCCCCACTTGAGAGTAAGATTTACCCCTGTCTAGAGGTCCCTTTATATTTCGGCTGTGTGGGACGGTTGATCATGACAACCGTCGGGGTTGTCTTATTTGGAACTGTTCAGTAAGGAACGGGTCCGGCTTTGTGTTGCAGGGGAGTTAGGGTGGCTCCTCGGTACGGTGATCTAGGCCACGTACTGTGACGGGCGGTACCCCAGTAGCCCTGCCATTGTATGGAATCCAAAATCCAATAAGTGCCAACGGTTTTGATTGTATTACCCACTTTTGTGGCTAGTAGCTGGAATTTAATAGATGTAACAATTTCGGCTATTTCTTATTTACTTGAAAACCCTAGACACTATTATAATATCATCAGATTTCCTATCAAATGTTTTGGTTAGCGTAAGGTAAAAACTTTTCCATGTTTATGTGTGGGAAGTCTTACGTGATACCTTTTCTTTTCAAAGGTTTTTAAAGTTAAGCAACTTTAACCTGTTACTCACACCAGACCCATGTCTGACCCGGAGTTATTTCTGTTTTTCTTTAACTCTTGGGTACTCAAATTTTTACGAGTAGCCAAGGGAATTCAGGTTAGGATTCAGGATTGGCTTTGACGATTTGTGGAGGAGCATATGGAGCAGGAGGCTTCTGCGTATAGTTATATAATTCCGCTGTGTTTGGTATCTCTGAGTGTTGTGTTTGATTTGAGTTGTATAACTAGACAGGTGTCTATAACTGTCTAGTATGTGTTGTATATGTCTGTGTAACTCTGATATTTGATGTATACTATGTAATATTTTGTTATAAATATAATTTATTCGTTCCGCTGTTGAGATTCTTGTGTTGTTTCTTCCTTCTCTTCTTTCTATTCTCTTTTCTATCCCTTTCTTTCTTTATTCATAATGCGATTTTCCGGGAGTGGAAAGTCGGGTCGTGACAAAAAGAATCAAACAACAAATGTATGAATGGAATAAATAAGAATAGACTAAATCTATTGCTGAAATTGTTGTTTGTCGTGGTTTGGGGTTGTTGGGTAAGAAAACTTTAATTTTGTTGGGATGGATGAATAATCCATTGTGTTTAATCTAAGACTGTTGAGTAAATGATGCACTGGATGGTTTATTCTTCATTCCGTACAATATAAAGTTTTTTGAACCCGAACAACTATTTATTTGTTTGGTTGAATGGTTGCTTTGAAATTGTTGTGTATGCTGTTGTTAAAATTGATGGTTGTTGTATTGATTTGTTGTTAGTGATCGAAACCACTTAAAATTTTCACTTTATATAAATTGTTAACCCCTTAGATTTTATAAGTGAAATGCAGGTTATGGAAGCAATCGCTACTGCTTTTGGTTCCATAAATTTAGTAAATTGCCCGACAAATAGGTACGGTTTCGGATTTTGGTTTATAGCGCTATTTTATATATTTTCCCGTGTAGGGATATATATTATTTTGGAAAATATTTGTGTATATTGTTATATTTATATTATATTTTCTTCCGAGCCTCTCCGTACAAAGGAGACTCTGCCAAAATTTTCCGTAAATTTTGGACTTAGAAAAATTTGAAAATGTTTACAAACTTTAACAATTTATGTATAAAGGATTTAAATACGTATAAATTGGTATATTTTATGTTAAATTATTTTATTTTGTAAACTTATTTGTTTATAAATTTAATTAAGAAATATATATTGTTTTCTTATTTCTTCTTTTCCCTTCTTTTCCTTTTCGAGTACGAAAAGTTTTGAGTGGGGGAGAGTGTAACGACCCGTAAATTTCGACAATTTAATTTGTTTATTTAATAGGATTTTTGTAATTTATTTTAGTAGAAACAATAAAGAGGATAAATAAATGTTAAAATGAAGGCTAAAATAAATTGTGTAAATGGTGACTTTAAAACCTATTTATAGAAATTTGAATAATATCCAAATGAATTAAGTAGAAAAAGGATTCTTACCTGGATATAAAATTTAATATGAGAAATTTATGAAAATATTAAATTGATTTAATGTAATAAAAGAGTGTAAACGATAATTGGAATAAATTAAGGAATCATGTTAATGCAAGTTAATAATTTATGACTTGAATGAAATTCCAATTCAATAAAATCATTTAAATGTTATGATTTGATTTTAAATGGAAATTGAGAAAAACAAATGTAAAGACTTGATTAATATATATGTTATTTATTCAGGGTATTGAATAAAATTGGGAATCCAATGGTAATAAAATTGGTATTAACTAATGAATTAAATTTCAATGCAATACCCATAAATGAATGGAATGAAATGAATGTATGTAAATGTATACTAGGTTATTTATCAAATAGAAGGAAAGAAAAGTAAATATCCAATTGATTGATGAATTAATATGCATTGAATAGTAATTGAATGTAAAGTTAATGGTAATTGTATAAAATCAATATAAGATAATGAATTGCAATAATTGTGGGTTGATAATAAGGTGTGAATGGGAAAGTGATTGTATGGTAAATGAATGGAATTGAAATTTATTGGAAAAAAGTAAATGGTTACTTAGTAATAAATTTAAACGGACTTAAAAATGGAATTTATTTAACTAATAGATATAACGGATAAGGATATACTTATAAATGTGGGATTTAGAGTTTTACCACAACTATTATGAGTTATATACTTAGTTCGTTCAATTAAATCAGAAACCATTGCAATAAATATAAATTTAATGTTATGCAATTGAGATAAACAATTGGAAAATGTTAAAGTATCTGGATATATATATTAAAATAAATGGTACCCGGGATGGTAATATGATAAATAGTGAATTTAAGAATGGGAATCAGGATTTATTTATTTTTATAGAAACTTAAAGTCTAATAATTGAATTTAACTGCAATTAAATGAGATTGAATATAGTTAAATAATTCGTTATTTGAAATAAAGATAATGTGAGAAATTTGTGTGATAATTTGGAATCCAATATTTAATCCATCTGTTTGACAGGAATGAATGGAATACTTATTTATTTATTTAACTAAACAAAATTTTAGGATATTATTTATAATTTGGGAATTTAATGAAATTAAGGATTTATATTGAAAATTATAAGTTTACCTTCTTTAATTTGACATCTAAACTTGTTGGAATTTTGTAAAAGATTAAGAATTTTCAAAGGTGATAAAATGGGTCAATTTTAGAATCTAAATATAAAATTGGATTTTATTTATTTATTTTGAATTTATTTAATTAATATAAAAATAGCCATTTTTTTCATGGACTTGGATTTCGACGAAACCAGTTTCATCGGATCTGTAATAGTGAACTATTGTAAGGTTTCAAGTTTCGTAGCAATCGGACTTGCCGTTTGATCGTACGAATGCGAAACGCCTTGAAATCGATTTAATTGCAGTTAATTTGAAATCAATTTGAAAATATTGTTTTCAGCATAACTCCTTCATACGATCGAATTTGGACGTGAAACTTTTTCCATCGCGTTCAGAATAATTTAAAACACCTATTTGGATATATGGGTTTACCCAATTTCGTTCCGGGGTCAGAATGAGCTTTTTGGGTCAATTATCGTTCAGCACGTTTGTTTATCGGATCCATCTACTCTATTTCTAGCCCATCTATATATCCCAGTTATAAACCCTAGCCTCCATCTATCTTCATTTCTTTATGCATTCATTTCCCTCAACTCCTCCTTTCCAATGGCTGCAAACCCTAGATCCAGTTTCAATCCAAATCAAAAGTCAAAAATTCAGAGTCTTCAGAAAAATCTCAAAAAATTATATGTCGATGCTCTCGACGAGCGTAATTCAATGGCATAATCGTTTTTCGATTTGGTTTGTGGTTTGACCGGAAATTGGGGTTTTTGTTCCGGCCGTTCATGTTTATCGTCGAGGTTTAACGGTGGATCTCTAGCGATGGTTCGATCGGAGTGTGCTACTGCGTATCCATACGGCTACTCCATATCAGAGGTGCTTGGATTTGATGGAATTGGCGAAGTAAGGGGGGCGACAGCAACAGCTTTTCTGGTGACGTTGGGTTTTGCGCGACGACATGGGAGGCTCGGCCTCGAATGCAGGGCATCGTCGTGGTCTTTAATTGGGAGACGGGTGGTCGTGGCGGCGCGAAATTTCGCATGAAGGTCGGCGGCTGGGAATCGTGTACGCGCGTGTTAGGGTTTTGCGTGAGATTCGTATAGCTGTGCGCGAATTTGGGAAGAAACGTGGATAATGACGTGGCATCTTTATTCGGTAGGTTTTGTTTATAATTTAATTATTGTTTTCAATCGCAATTTTCGACATAACTTTCTCATACGTTATCTGTTTCATGCAAAAAAAAATTGTTAGGATCGTGATTAAATTCCGAATCTATTGACGCTGGTTTGGACCAATTTGGAGACGGTAAAAATTTTGGGTTTGAATTGGATTTAAATTCAATTTAAATTCAAAAGTTGAGTGTTTTAACCCACTCTCAACTTCTAAAATTTCCTATGTTTGTTAAATTGATTTTAGATATGAGTAGAAATTTATTTATGACCGTTTGACATGTTTCATTCATTATTTCAGTTAAATCGCATTTATTTAATTTAACTGTTAATTAATTTTATTATTGCATATAAATTGACAGTTAAAATTTATTTATTTTGCATATAAACTTCCAATTTAACAATTATAAATCTATTATTGAATATAAACTGTTCATTGATACCTGTTATATTTTATATGATATATATTGATGATTTGTTAAAATTGGATGATGATTGTAATAAATGGTTGATGATTGATGCTTGGTGAATGGATGATGTGTTATGTATTATATTATAATCTGCAACTTATCATGCATTTCTTTTTATTCGGGATTGCGGTTTGAAATGATATACAACCGCATTTTTATTTTTAAATTGCAGATTGAAATGATAAATATCTGTATCACTTGACCATAGGATAGAAAATTATATACAGGCACCGCGGTATGTATATATAAAATTATTTTTGAAATGATTTTATGGTTTGGATATGATACGGTTTAATAAACATTAAATTTGGATATGATATTTTATATATACATATATAGTTAAATTTTTGAATTTAAGCTATGCATAAATCTTTTAATAAAAATGAATAAGTTGAAAAATGGAATTTGATAATTTATATTATATGATTAAGTACAGGTTTAAGATCTATATATAGAGTTTCAAATGATTCAAATCAATTAAGATTGAAAGATAAATTGGAAATTAATTGGAATTGAGCTTATTTAAAAATTTAACTCCATAGGTTGATGTTAACTTATTAAAATTGGAAATTTTAAAGGAGTGATATTATACTTTGACTTTTAAAGGAATCATGGACCCAACTCCCATGAGTTGGCATAAGGTGGCTAAAACAGGAGCGATTGACGGGTTAATAAGGTAGCACCTTTAATCGGACACATCCCTTCGATATTATACTTTGACTTTTGGATTGATTCGGTGGCGACTTTTGATTTTATTTTGGGTTGTGGCTCGAGGTGGGCGGTAGCTGCGCGCTACGCGTTGCCACCGACCTGGAAACGTAATTGGTATATCTACCCTGGCATTGCCTAGTTGTGCTGTGTCACCTACCCTATCGCGCCTTGTACAAGTTTGGATTTCTCTCGTAGCCCGTGTGGTATCCTCTAGTGGCTTCCCGATCAGGAGGGACTATGATATTGGATGGACTACTGGGACTATTATTGTGTTAAGGGGAATATTGGGTCACTCCTTAACGCTATTTAAAAGTAAGTTTATTTTACAATTAGACACTATTATAATAGCGCAATATACTACATAGTAAATAGTTTGACGGATCCTTAGGAGATGTAAATCTCGAGCATCTCTTAAGTTACTGCACTCATATTTATTTCTGTTAATTTAACTCACATAAGATCTTTTAGTTCTGAATCGAGTGTTTTGTCTTTTCAATTCGCTCGGGTTAGTCAGAGCGTTTCAGGATTTGAAGACTTTAGCTTTGGAGGACGAAGACGAAGATTTCTACTATTATTATTAATTATATTCCACTATACTATTTAATTCTGTTGCATTGATATTTATTGGTATGTGAACTATGATATTTATTGTATAATGAAGAATCTAATGTTTTGTAAACAGTTTATGAACTGTATATTTATTATTATACTTTATCCTTCCGCTATGAGATTCTGTTTTATTTTATTTCTTCTCTATTTTTCTTATTTACCCCATAACAATCCGCCCTTCCGTATGTTTGAATTGGCACGCGTGTCGATTTTAACCGTGCAAAAAGGTAGGATGTTACAAATTTATTAAAGGAAACTTAGTTTTAAATTTAATTTTTAGTTAAATAAAATTATTAAAGGAGAAATTGGTTTAAATAAAATTATTATTTAATTAAAACCATCAAAATTAAAATTGATTATTCGATTATTTCGAATATTAATAAATTGTAATTTTTTTTATACAAAGTCTAGTTCTGTAAAGAAAACAAGTCGTGAATGGAAATGGGTTGCATGCGTAATCAAAGGTGAGATCTTCTCACTCAATTAAATATAACTAGAATTTCAGTTATCGATTGACTGTTTGGATGAGGTAGTATGTATAGTAGTGTGTGTGTGTGTGTGCATATATATATATATATTTGGAGTAATTGATTTTTCGCATTATACAACGGATGAGACCCTGTGCGCCGCATAATAGCGGATGATATTATATAATCCCATATACCGCAATATTCCACCTCGAAGAGGAATTGATATTTAATTGTTGTGCTAACATCTGTAGATGTAGGGAAGTAGGTTGGAGTGATCCAACTGGATTCCTCACATTGCTGAATTTGTTTGTATATGTTGTGATGTGATAATCTGTGAATGATTATATTGGTGTGAATGATTATATTGATAATTGGAATTTATTTAAAGGTAATGTTTTAGCCGGACATACTTTTGGTATCGTAGGATACCAGAAATATATATGATTGGATTTTTGGGAATTAAAGAAGAGAATTTAAGTAAATAAATTCTAGAGGAATTGAATAAATTTAAAATAAGGAATTTAAATGTATAAAAGTTGATTTTTGAAATCTTATCGAATTAATTCCAAAATATGGAAAAAGATTTTAATAAATAGGTTTTGAGTAATATTGTTTAAAAAATTGAAGAATTCATTTAAAATTCGGATTTTGAATAGTTGGAAGAAATAAAGGAATTTGTTTTAAAAGGCAGCGATTTTGAAATCAATTTGGAATGTGATTTGGGGTTTGAAATAAATGTTTGGAAATTATTTGATATTTGAAATAAATGTTTAAGAAATCAATTTGAAAATTGATTTGATGTTTAAAAGTAAATCTTTGGGAAATAGATTTGGAATTTGATTTGGTGTTGAAAGTGAACATGTGGAAATCGATTTGAAAATCGTATATCAGTGGATATTTGGAAATTTAAATTCACAATAGGAATTTATAAAGGAAAGGGAAATTTGTTCTAGAGAATAAATATCGTTTTATTTTTAAAACTGTAGAAAGAAATTTATGAATTTGGAATGTAAATTTAAAATAAATCAAGAAGGATTTATTAATTGATTTAAATGGACTATTATAGAATGGGAAGTGTATTTCCTCTGGAAAGCCGAGTATGTTTTCAAAGCAGCTTTCAAATATAAATTAAAAGCTCTAAAGTTGGTTTTAAAAATAATGCTTTAGAGAAATTATTTTCTTAAGTTGTTTAGAAAATCTTTAAAGTAAAGATTTATTTAATCAATTATAGAAGTGATTATTTAAAGATTTAATTGATATTTGATTTAGACAATGGTTATTTAAATAGTTATACTCTATCAAATAATATTATTTGATTTTTAAAATTAGTTTGGGCTTGAAGTTTATATGAGATATTAATATAATATTTTCATAACTAATAGTTTAAATAAAGTGTTTAAAATAGTTTTTATTTCAAGTGTTTCCAAAAATATATATATTTTTGGATAAGTAATTTAAAATACTTTTTAAAGTATTCAGACTCGGCAAATTTTTCAATGGAAATAAACAATATTTGAAAATTTATTCCACATGAGGAAGAAATTTGTTTTCAAAGTGTTATAGTATGGAAATATATTGAAAGAAATATTGGGGGAAATTTATTTGAAATCTGGTGTGAATATTAATTGGTAGTAAATAACCGATTATCAATATTGGCCTTTAAATGGCATTTGAATTTCGATACGACCGGGGGTCGATCCAAACAGTATTCCGAAAACCACACCGAATATTTGTGATGGATATTTTATTTAAAAGATCAATGTGGAAATTGTTGTGATTTACTTGAAATCTGAATGTAACACTTATTTTTAAAAATAATCGCTCATTATTCGGTTAAGCCGAGAGAGGACTTTGTGTCATAAAACCCATTCTGAATAATGATACGACGAAATTGGAGTGCATGTGAAGACGGTGGTGAAGATCGGGTATTTAGGAAAATGGAAGGATTACCCGTCGATTGTCTCTGCACTGAGTTTCTCCGGTATTGAGATCTCCATATGTGATGGGAAGTCCGATCGAGATTGTGGATACCCGGATTTGCAAGGGATTCTTTGAAATGCCTTTGGTTCCGTTCGAACCCAGAACGGACTTGTATGGTTATATGTCTGACATTACACTTTAAGATATAAAGCTGGTTTCTATCAAATACCTTTCTATTGGTGGCAGAGAATTTATCCTCTTAGCTTAACACCCTTCTCTGAGACATACGAGCTCAGAGGTTATATAGTTGATGGTTATTAGTTATATACTCCCATTTTGGTAGTGTGGCATGCTAAGTGTTGATGATCATTTGTTGATCGAAGCATGGCTTCTGTGAAAAACGTAGCTTTGTGGACGAGACTTCGTCGGACCTCACACCCTAGAAATGATCGAAATATGAAGGTTGCGGCAAGGTTATGGGGGTCGCGCCCCTCAGGGTATGTACATTTCCATCTGGATAAAAAGTGGTATCTGGTATGGAGCCCAGATATTTAACTTGTGTGGATTATTACAGGTGGTATTCTGGTATGGAGCCTAGACTATTTACTGTGTGGTTGTTGGTTGATGAGGCGCCTCGGATAGAGGTCGGTCTAGACCGGGAGGTGGCATACTCGTGTAGTAGTTACCCAGTTACATAGGTAACCCGGCCTTATGTTGGCAGAGATCCGGTTAGGTTCTTGGGGGCGTCGCTGCAGAGGCGTTCCATTGGTGAGGAAGTTCCTTAGCCTAACCATTTGTTGGAAATCCAAAGAAACAATACGAGCCCTGTACGGTTTTAGTTGTATAACCTGCCTTTTACTTATGGTGGTGACCCGGTGTTTAATTTGTAGCTATAGTAGGTATACCATAATGGTGATATGTTGGCTAAGATTAATATTATACTTTTTAAATGTTTTTTGCACTATGCACTAATAATAATATCAAAAGGATTTTGCGTATCAAGCATATTTGGCTATCATAAGGAGAAATCTCCCCTAATTCTGCGTTTGCATTGTGTGTGTAGAAGAAAGCCTTATGGTAGTTTCATTTTCCAAAAGCATGGCGGATTTATTTTTATTTTTCTTTGTGAAAATAACTATTTTTAAGATTTTACACCAGTCCCATGACTGACCTGGAGTTTATTGTTCCCTTTCTAAACTCTGGTTGCCCATAATTTTCCACACGGCCAGCCTAGAGTCAGGTTATCAGTTGTTCTGGAGTGAAGTCAGGAAAAGTATGTTTTGCAGATCAGGAGCAAGCTGGATGGCGAGGCGTATCACTTATACTATATAGTATCCGCTGCGTATGGATTGCGACAAGTTCAGTATCCATGTAGTAAAGTTATATCGACTGCCAGTGTTGTATTGTGTTATTGAAAACTCTGATGATGTATTGTAATAACAGATATGGTTCTTTGTTTTAAAGATTATTCATTTGTCTATTATATATTGTTCCGTTGCGAAATGTGAGATTCCGTCATTGTTTATGTTTCTTGTTCTATCTTCTTCGTCTTTACCCTAATGGTTCGGTTTTCCGGCATTCGATTGTTCGGCATTGGATACAATGGAGTATCGATGTCAACTTTCGAGCGTCGAAAAATTGGGTCGTTATAGAGTGGTATCAGAGTAATTGGTTAAGCGACAACCTTGGCTCTGTTGGGGATTACTCATTAGAGATAGAGTTAGTAGTAATCTAGAATGAGTTTGAGCGTAATAATAGATATGAGTTCGTATTTGTTAGTGAATATAAAATTGTTTTATATTGTGTTGACTTATCGGTTGATTGTTTCTTGATTCTGGTCGGTGCAGTTTGGCCAATTGTTTTGATAGGGGTTTCTAAACTCTTAAACAAGCTAAACCGACACGGTATTGTTTTAAAATAGGGTAAATGAAATAATTTTACCCAAATTATTTTTGTATATAAAAGAAATAATTTTCCGTAAATTATAGTAGTATATGGTTGCTTGGATGTTAGGAAGTTATAATATTATATTATTATCATTTAAGTATAAAATTAAATACAATTGAAATCATAGTTAAAAGCTAAGAAATAAATTTGTATACAAATGGGAGTTGCAAATACAAATTGTAAATGTGATTTATAAAACAAAATAGAAATTCCAAAGAAATATTTGAAAATGTTTTGGAAAGGATTAGAATTTGGAAATTTTGGAAATTAAATCCCTTAAGTTTGAAAAAGATTTTCAAAGGTTTTGGAAAAAAATAATTTTCAAGAATATTTTTGAATTGAATTTGAAATCTGGTGGAATTTGGGATTTAAAAATATTTGGAAAAATGTTTTAAAGGGATGAAAGCACTAACCTCTTTTCGGTCGCTGGAAAATGATTTCGGTGATGACTGCAGCATCATCGATGTTCATTTTTGGGTTTCCAGGAAAGGAATTGCTGCCAAAATGTTTTAAATTGGAATTGTTTACAAAAGTTGAGTTTGATTTTAGAAATGCAAAGGATTTTGGATATAATTGATTTCAAAAAAATGATTTTTGAATAATGGAAAGACTCTGGAATCATATTAAAATATTTATCGAATATAATTGAGTTTGATAACTTATAAAATTTGAAATTGTTAGAATAAAAATTTAACCTGAAGAGAAGTTAAAATAAAAATAAGTGTGAAATATAAATAAGTTTGAAAACTTAGAGAAATTCGAATTGAAATTGAATTTGATTTGTGTTAAATTAAGTGAAATGGAAAATTTGTTAAGTTGGACCAAATGAAGCAAAGTATTCAAATGAAATTAGTAAGTGAAACTAATTGAAGGAATGACCAAATAAATAAGGTTGGAAATGAATTGAATTCGATATTTATAAATGGAAGGTAAATTGAATTCATATGTAATTGGAAATCTAGTTTAAATATAAGTAGATATAAACCAAAGTGGTAAATTGAAAATAAAAATAAGAAGTATATAAAATATTTGTATTGAACTTAAGAAATGGAGTGTGAAATTCTTAAGTAAATTTGGTATTGGAAATATACCAAGTTAATAATTGAGTGAAGGTTAAACCGGGAATTGTGAAATGATAATTATGAATAAGGGAATGAAAATAATCAATATGAATAAAAGAAAATTGATATATCTAATAATCAATAGAAATAAATACGTAGGATGTACGTATATTATTTTATTTACATAACGATTTGATCCAGAATTCGAGCACAGAATTTTGAGATAGTTATATTGATCCGAGTTGGGAGTTTTCACTCGATTTTCGACGACGAATCTGGATATGGATTTTTGGTTGATTCTGAAAATTCTCCATCGTAGTTTACTGCCATGCAAGGAGATAACGGTTTCTGATCAAGAAACCAGATCTGAGTCCGCACTAGGAAGTCGGATGGACGATGCTATTTCGGAAGTGAAATTGTGTGATCAAGTGAGCGATCGAATTTGATATTGCGTACGAATGATGTAAGCACATCGCACGGATTTGAATAAAATAAATATTCAAACTTTTGTAAAGAAATGTGCAAAATGTTTTTTGAATGTTGTAATTGGATATTATTGCTAGTATGATATACAGGGGATTTAAATGCAAAAGATAAACTGGGATTTAATTTCGAAGATTAATTTGAATTGCTTGAAAAGGGAATATATTTGAACTTTAGTATGGAATTTGATGATTCTCTTGTCTATCCACTTGGCTTTTTGTTTTCTTTTGAAATCTAGGGGACCGTTGTGGCATTTTTTAGTCGTATCAAGCTAGCCATGCAAAGGAGACTCTGGCAAAAAATTTCGAAAATTTAGGAAGTTAGAATTTTTTTGACAAAATGTTGAAAATTTAAAATTTGAATATAAAATTAATTTTAATTGTTAAGAAAACAATATTATTTGGAAACTATGGATTTTGGGTTAAGGATCCTTCTTCTTAACTAGTAATTTCGGAACAAAATTCTTTTAAGGGGGGAAGAATTTAACGACCCGAAAAATTTGAACATTTGAAATTGAAATATTTAATTGATTTTAAATATTTGGAAGTTGTTTTAAACTTGAATTTCAAGTATAACTATGAATTTAAAAATTAAATTATTGAATTTAATTTATTGAAGTTGGGTAAAATATTGAATCTTGATTTTTAAGCCGATCAAAAATATTTTCATGGCTTAGAAAATTTATATTGATAATACTAAAGATAATGGAAGCTTCAGAATTGAATTTGGAAATGCTTTGATCAGTTTTGAATTTATATCATTTAAATTGATATTCAAAAATAGCCTTCCGGGGCACAGTATGTGATTTTGATGAAACAAGTTCCATTGGATCCGTAATATTGTATTATTATCGGATTTCAATTTTCGTAGTGTTTGGAGTGATTATTTGGACATATGATAACCAAACGCACTAAAAATTTATATCGAAATTTAATTTAATAACGGGTTCAAATAGCTATCTTCTCTGTATGATCGAATTTGGACTCAGAACTTTTTTCAATGCGTTCGGAATAAGGGTTTAACAATATAAATATCTGGCGGCACGCCTCTATTGGAGATCGAGATTTTAAGTTGCATTTATCGAAACGATTTGAATTTGAATTTGAATTTAGATTGAATATAAATATTCACATTCATAAGGCAATCAACACGTTGCTTCTTTTTCCAACACCTAGCGATTGTTTCTGACACGCGTCATTTTCAATGAGAAAAAAATAAATAAAAGAAAAACCGAGCCTTTTCTTTTTCAATTCGACAAAAAATCGTTAGAATGAAAACGAAATCAAAGAAAAAATGGCGACAAGTTAATTCGAATTGCCTCTTCTCTTTCCCGTTTGGTAATCCTAAAAAAAGAGGTAGAGCCAAAGTCGATCGCGAAATGCACGATAGATGGCGCCATCGGGAATCTCGTGGCACGAGGCGTGGTCGATGGTGGTGTATTGAACTTGGGTGGCGCGCCTCGGTGACGCAACTGGAAGGGTCGACGAATTGGGTTGAGCGCGGTAAGTTCATGGGCGTTGCTCGCGGTTCATAGACGGCGATGTCGATTGGGCTCAAAGCTAGGGTTTTCGATTTATACAAGGAGATGGCGGTGAGGTTAGGGGCCGCGATCGATTGCAGTTGGCTAGGATTTGAAAGAGTTCGTGTTCGACGAATTGACGCCTGTCGTTCTCTATTTCGGGGTTATGGTTTTTTTTTTATTCGAATTTATATATGTATATATATATATATAAAATATATATATGTGCCGATGGTTTAATATTTTACAGTGAGACGTAAAATCTTATTTTAGTCTTAAATATATATAAGTGAGCTGTATATGTATGCATGTAGAGAAAGATTTTTTTTTTAAAATAATAATAATAATAATATATAATGTATTTTTGGAAATTAATTTATTTAATTAACTTATTTAATTATTTTAGTTGTTAAAAAATTTTATTAAAGGGGAAAATTAGTTTAAAATCAAATTGTTAGTTAATGAATTTTATTAAATGGAAATTAATTATTCGATTAGTGGAATTAATTTGTTCAAATGGTTCATTTAGTTATTGTCATTAAAAATAATTTATTAAAGGAAACTTAGTTTTAAATTTAATTTTTAGTTAAATAAAATTATTAAAGGAGAAACTGGTTTAAATAAAATTATTAGTTAATTAAAACTATCAAAATAAAAATTGTATATTCGATTATTTCGAATATTAATAAATTGTAAAATTGTTTATACAAGGTCTAATTCTGTGAAGAAAACAAGTCGAGAATGGAAATGGATTGCATGCGTAATCGAAGGTGAGATCTTCTCACTCAATTGAATATAATTAAAATTTCAATTATTGATCGACTGTTTGGATGTGGTAATATATATACTAGTGTGTGTGTGTATTTGGAGTGATTGATTTCCCGCATTATATAGCGGATGAGACCCTATGCGCCGCATAATAGCGGATGATATTATATAATCCCATATATCATGATATTCCACCTCGAAGTGGAATTGATATTTAATTGTTATGCTAACATCTGTGGATGCAGGAAAACAGGTTGGAGGGATCCAACTGGATTTCTCACACTGTTGAATTTATTTGTATATGTTGTGATGTGATAATCTGTGAATGATTATATTGATTATTGGAATTTATTTGAAGGCTATAGTTTAGCCGAACATATTTTTTGTGTTGTAGGATACTAGAAATATGTATGATTGGATTTATAGGAATTAAAGGAGAGAATTTAAGTAAATAAATTCTAAGGAATTGAATAAATTTAAAAGAAGGAATTTAAAAGTATAAAAGTTGATTTTTGAAATCTTATCGAATTAATTCCAGAATATGGGAAAAGATTTTAATAAATGGGTTTTGAGTAATATTGTTTACAAAATTGAAGAATTCATTTAAAATTTGGATTTTAAATAGTTTGGAAGAAATAAAGGAATTTGTTTTAAAAGGTAGCGATGTTGAAATCAATTTGGAATTTGATTTCGGGTTTGAAATAAATTTTTGGAAATCAATTTGGAAATTGTTTGGTATTTAAATAAATGTTCAAGAAATCAATTTGAAAATTGATTTCGTGTTTAAAAATAAATCTTTGGGAAATCGATTTGGAATTTGATTTGGTTTTGAATGTGAATATGTGGAAATCGATTTAAAAATCGTATATCAGTGTATATTTGAAAATTTAAATTCACAATGTGAATTTATAAAGGAAAGTGAAATTTGTTTTAAAGAATAAATATCTGTTTATTTTTAAAAGCGTAGAAAGAAATTTACGAATTTGAAATGTAAATTTAAAATAAATCAAGATGGATTTATTAATTGATTTAAATGGACTATTATAGAATTTGAAGTGTATATCCTCTGGAAAGCCGAGTATGTTTTCAAAGTAGCTTTCAAATATAAATTAGAAGCTCTAAAATTGGTTTTAAAAAGGATGCTTTGGAGAAATAATATTCTTAAGTTGTTTTGAAAATCTTTAAAGTAAAGATTTATTTAATCAATTATAGAAGTGATTATTTAAATATTTAATTGATATTTGATTTAGAAAATGGTTATTTAAATAGTTATAATCTATCAAATAATTTTATTTTATTTTTAAAATTAGTTTGGGCATGAAGTTTATATGAGATATTAGTATAATATTTTAATAACTAATATTTTTAATAAAGTGTTTAAAATAGTTTTTATTTCATGTTTTTCCAAAAATATATATATATATATATATATTTGGATAAGTAATTTAAAATACTTATTAAAGTACTTAGACTCGGAAAATTTTTCAGTGGAAATAAACAATATTTGAATATTTATTCCACGTAAGGAGAGTGATTTGAAATTTGTTGAAGTGTGAAAATATATCTTGCGAAGATATTTTGAAAGAAATAAATGAGGGAAAATTATTTAAAATCTGGTGATTGTTGTGAATATTGATTGATAGTAAAATAATCGACTATCAATATTGGCCTTTAAATGGCATTTGAATTTCGATGCGACTGGGGGTCGGATTCCAAACGGTTATCCAGAAACCACATCAAATCTTTATGATGGATATCTTATTTAAAAGATCAATGTGGAAATTGTTGCGATTTACTTGAAATCTAAATGTAACACTTATTTTTAGAAATAAGCGCCCATTATTCTGTTTAGCTGGAGAGGACTTTGTGTCATAAAAACATTCCGAATAATGATACGACGAAATTGGAGTGCATGTGAAGACGGTGCTGAAGACCGGGTATTTTCAAAAACGAATGGATTACCTGTCGATTGTCTTTGCACTGAGTTACTCCGATATAGAGATCTTCATATGTGATGGGGAGTCCGGTCGGGATTGTGGATACTTGGATTTGTAAGGGCTTCTTTGAAGTGCCTTCGGTTTCGTTCGAACCCGAAACGGACTTGTATGGTTGTATGTCTGACATTACACTTTGAGATATAAAGCTGATTTCAATTAAGTTCATTTCTATTGGTGGTGGAGAATTTATTCTCATAACTTAACACCCTTCTCTGAGATATACGAGCTCAGAGATAATGTAGTTGATGGTTATTAGTGATATACTCCCAATTTGTTAGTGTGGCATGCTAAGTGTTGCTGATCATTTGTTGATCGAAGCATGGCTTTTGTAAAAAGCGTAGCTTTGTAGACGAGACTTCGTCGGACCTCACACCCCAGAAATAGTCGAAATAGGAAGGTTGTGGCAAGGTTATGGGGGTCGCGCCCCTCAGGGTATGTACATTTCCTTCTGGATAAAAAGTGGTATCTGGTATGGATCTCAGATATTTAACTTGTATGGATTATTAAAGGTGGTATTCCGGTATGGAGACCAGATTATTTACTTTGTGGTTGTTGGTTGATGAGGCACCTCAGATAAAGGTCGGTCTAGACCGGAGGGTGGCATACTCGTGTAGTAATTACCTAGTTACAGAGGTAACCCGGCCTTGTGTTGGTAGAGATCCGATTAGGTTCTCGAGGGCATCCCTCCATTGGCGTTCCATTCGGTGAGGAAGTTCCTTAGCCTGACCATTTGTTGGAAATCCAAAGAAACAATACGAGCCATGTACGGTTTTAATTGTATAACCTGCCTTTTACATATGGTGGTGACCCGCCGTTTAATTGGTACCTATAGTAGATATACCATAATGGTGGTATGCTGGCTAAGATTAATATTATACTTTCAAAATGTTTTTTGCACTATGCACTAATAATAATATCAAAAGAATTTTGCGTATCAAGCATGTTTGACCATCATAAGGAGAAATCTCCTCCAATTCTGCGTTTGCGATGTGTATGTGACGGGAGGCCTTATGGTAGTTTCATTTTCCAAAAGCATAGCGAATTTCTTTTTATTTTTCTTTGTGAAGATAACTGTTTTTAAGATCTAACACCAGTCCCATGACTGACCTTGAGTTTATTGTTCCCTTTCTATACTCTGGTTGCCCATAATTTTCCACACGGCCAGCCTAGAGTCAGGTTATCAGTTGTTCTGGAGCAAAGTCAGGAAAAGTATGTTTTGCAGATCAGGAGCAAGCTGGATGGCGAGGCGTATCACTTATACTATATAGTATCCGCTGCGTATGGATTGCGACAAGTTCAGTATCCATGTAGTAAAGTTATATCGACTGCCAGTGTTGTATTGTGTTGTTGAAAACTCTGATGATGTATTGTAATAACAGATATGGTTCTTTGTTTTAAAGATTATTCATTTGTCTATTATATATTGTTCCGTTGCGAAATGTGAGATTCCGTCATTGTTTATGTTTCTTGTTCTATCTTCTTCTTCTTTACCCTAATGGTTCGGTTTTCCGGCATTCGACTGTTCGGCATTGGATACAGTGGATGTATCGATGTTGACTTTCGGACGTCGAAAAATTGGGTCGTTACACAACATTTCGGTTACATCACAATTTTTTCACTATACAATGTTAACATTCATTTTCACCTCACAACATATCACTCGTTCACTCGTATTTGCTTCAACTCTATTCCAGATTGAATCTAGCATCTGAGCTATCTGCAAAATAAATACCGACGCAATAAAATTGAAAAGGATATATTTTTGCAGTATAAAATAAAATGTGTATTTTGAAAATGTTATTTGCCTCAGTTATTTGGGTTGTTCATCATCATATTCATTTTTGAATTCATCATACACGAACAACTTGTGACATGCATAGCGTATCACTATACATGCTACAAGGTCGTGCACCCCGATATACACTTGGTAAAACTGCAGGGATAGGTGAGCACACGGTCAAACACAACTAAAAGCTAGGTTCAACCCAAGTGAAATACAAATAAAGTCATGATGCAAGCACAAGGTCAAACACGAGCTAAAGCTAGGTTCAACTCAAGTGCAATACATAAACAAGTGAACCCAGTGCATCAAACAAGCTCCAGACTCCACAAAAAAAAAATCAGTTTGGATTTAACCAGCTACCAAGTAAACACATAACTCAATGCCTTTAGACCAAAATTTAACTCAAAGCAGCAATGACAAATAGAACATGTGCATATATACACTAACCCATGTTAGTTAATATGAAAATGCAAGCAGTTCAAGTGATTTAGATTCAAGAGATCAGAAATGAATATAACCAGAACATAAATGAACCTGAGAGGCAGATTCACAAAAACTATGCAATAGTGCAGACAAGCACAGTCAAGTTCAAATGCAAACTGGCTCGAGGCTACAACCTAGTACGTATGTATGCACACAAGTGTACACAAACTACATGTATCAAAACCTGACATCGAATGTTACAAGTGCAGGTTTCAAATTTTAACATTTTAGTGGAAACTAGACCAGACTCCATAAACACAACCATGTGAAGACTTCAAGAGGAACAAGTGAAGATATCATGAACCAACGCCTCAAATTTCAACCAGATCAATGAGCAAGGACAAATGAAGGCAACAGAAGTGCAGACACAAGAAATATACAAGTTAAATGTTCAATGACTCGAAGTTTATACAAGTGCACAATGCTTTAGACATGCATATATACAATAAGCACATGACTCAAAGTATCATCAATGAACCAGTACAAAAAGAGGTGGACAACACATTTGAAGCTCACACGAAATGCAATCAAAAAAACAAATGTACACTGACAGAACTCATGCAATGAACTGGCTCACAGCAACAACCAAATGCTAACACATAAACCCAACAAGTCCCAGTCTCCAAAAAGAAAGCAAACCAATTGCAAAATCACACAAAAATGGACACAAGTTCAAATGCAAGTACTCAAAGAGGACAATGGATATACATTCATTCAGACTGCATACATATGGAACCAGATCTGGCAACAATGGAACCAGACCAAGCTAATGAACAAACAAAACAACCAGACCAGGCAACATGAACAACATGATCTGGATCGAATAAGTAAATAACACGTATACATGTGCAGTGGCAGTATGAGATAAAATGTAAGCAGTTCAATATTCAAGCAAGAATACAACTTCAAACAAACTATATGGTACAATAAAAATACATACATACATACATACACACACACACATATATACACGCATGTGCAAACACACATGTATACGTATAGACATACATACAAACACACACACACACATATATATATATATGTACATGAATCAAGTATAGCCCACATGAACACAGTACGAGACACTGTTCAAAGAAGTAGAAATTTCAAACAAAGTCAATGGCCGTGGTGAACAAGATAATAACAAGTTCAAATTGAATAAATTAAAAGTGTCAAAGTCACAGTAGAAAGGAAATAAAAAAGAACGAAACCAAAATCTAAAGCAAATTCATGAATCCGTGGTAACAAAGCAAAGAAATATTCGAAATTGAACAGATCATGAACAATCACAAGCAACCAATCAAAATCGAACGGTTGAGCTAAAATTAGCAGAAGAATTCAAATAATTTATTCGAACGATATTTTGGGAATTAAACCTTATAAATGCTATTAACATCATTGTCATTTAAATCAATCGAGTTCAAGCAAATTAACCAGAAAAGCGAAAAGGAAATTACATACCAAGTCAAATCGAACTCGACGAATTGAAGCAACCATTCACAAATTCAGAGAGACAATCGACTGTCAAAGCAATCACGAGAATGTCAATTCAATCGATCAATAATCAGTCGACATGCCCAAATTCGCAAAGCCTCAAATTTGATAGAGGAACGAAAGAAGAAACGAGATAGCCATTTTTTTCTATGCAAGGATTCAAGGCCGAAGACATAAGAAAAGAAAAGGGGGATTCCTTTTTAATTTGGGCCGGTCTTATTATATTGGGCTATTTTTTTTTAAATTCAGGGTTTCTATTTTTATCTAGTTATTTTGATTTTGTATTTCTCTTTTAAACTTTTGTAAATCTAGTCGTGTGACTAGGGGACGAACTACGATGGTGTAGTTTAAGAATTCGCAACTCGGTGGCTGAGTTGTGGCAGGGTTTTGAGTATAGAGTTAGGTTAGTCGATAGCGGGTGTCGTGAGTTTACGTGTGTAAGCATCTTACTACTCAATTTCTAATAGAAACCTTGGGGGTAAGACATAGGCAAGGTTTTGTCGATGCTGGGTAAATTGTGTTATTCTGTTTCTGCTTTTATTATTCTGCTATTATGTGTGCTGCTATTATTCTACTGTATCTGTGTTGAAAATATTTTATATATTTCTGCATTAAATTTTTATAATTATTAGTACCCTATTCAACCATCTCCTCTCAATTAAGTTGATCTAATTAATTCGTATTTATTTCTAGCTTATTCCTTCTTTCTATTTCCTTTATTTCCTTTTATATACTAGAACTATTGTAAAGTCTATTACTTTACTTTGCTTAAAGATTCTAGCAATTATTATCATTCACCATACTTTTAATCTGACCCACTCCTCCATTTTTCCTTTTTCCCTTATAGGCAATCAGGGGCAAATATGGTAGACTGCAGGCATTTGGAGATTCCTTCGGAGGAGATTTTATCATGTATTTCTTTTCTTCAGTTTTAGCTTTTTTAGTTCTTTTTGGTTGAGCTAGCATTTTATGAGGGATGTTTGTACTCTAATATTATTGATACTATGGATTTTATTTCGCAAGACACATAGGGTTATTTTGACATTTAATGTATTTGCCATTTGGCACTTATTTGATTTATAAAGTAATTCTAAGGTTTTGTTCTAAATAAATTATTATTATTATTATTATTATTGTTTCCACTGTTTATATATTTTTGTCTTGTGAATCTTAGTCTCTGCTAGTTTTATTTATGCGTACAACGCAACATGTCTTTTAGTGCGCTCTTTTGGGTATACTAAAGGGTGTAGGGTGCTACATTGGTATAGAATTTAAGGTTATAAGATTCCAAAAAAAATTTGTTTTAAAAGTAAAGTATTTTTGAAAATAACTTGTTTTAAAAGAATTTTTCAGAAAAGAAGCTCTTTGATTTAGAAGTAGTTTTCAAGTATAAAAGAGTTTTTTTTTTTATAAAATTCTCCTTAAAGTCCAGTTCAACCTTCAAGCCTAAGTTTCCTTTTCTTTGCATAGTATGGCTGACTGGTTCCGTAGAGCTACGGTGCCAGAGGTGCAAGGGCAAGCGTCCAATACAACATCGGTGGGAGGAAATCCCTTTAATCTACCTACAGCAGCCGATTTTTCTAAGCTATGCAGGAACTTCGCTGGTATAGGGGAGAATGTTTTCTGGCCGGGAGGATTTCAAGGAGATACGAGCTAGGTTGGAAGATATCGAGCAAAAATTTAGGATGTTAGATTTGGAGGACCTTAGAAGTGGATCAACAAAACCAGGAAATGCAATAACTATGGACGGGTTAGTCATTACGCAAGGGATTATAAGAATGAAACGATGAAGGAGAGGTGTTTCAACTATGGACAACCCAGTCGTCTTAGTAGAGCTTGTCCTTCGACAGCAGAGCAGAGAGCAAGCGAACCTATGGCGCAGGTACAAGCTTTGGATGCAGCACTTTCTAGCAGTGATTCGGATAGAGGCAGGAAAATCTCTTTAGAAGGATTAATCTCTCTTTCTAGTTTTTCCATTTGGACTCTTTTCGATTTTGGAGCATCACACCCTTTCATTACAAGTTCTTTGGTAGATTATTTGCACTTAGACATCTCTTTAGCAGTATACCCCTTTGTTGTTTTAGACCCCATACGAGGATCGACACACTTGTCTATGGTTTGTAGGGGATTGAAAATTTTTATCCTAGTCGTGGAATTTGATTGTGATGCATGTATTGGGATTTTCGGGGCATGCGATGATTTTTCGAATGGATTGGCTATCCACATATGGAGCTATACTAGACTGCGAGAGGAGAGTCGTTAGACTAAAGGCACGCAGCGGTAGAACTCTCGAGGTTTCTTACGACCCACAAGGGTTAATTATGTTAACCTTTCTTTATTCCCTCGATTCGTCATCGTTAGAGTGAGATTCGGTTCCTATCGTCAGAGATTTTCCAAACGTCTTTAAGGAGGTTAGGGGACTACCCCCTAAGAGAGAGATTGACTTCAGGATTTATTTGACGGATAATGCTAAGCCAGTAGCATTACCCTGTGAGGCACATGGCACCTAGGGAGAGGAAGGAATTGAGCAAGCAGATTCGTGAGCTTTTAGAGAAAGGATTTATAAGACGGAACATATCGAAGTAGGGAGTGCCATTCATCTTCGCTACTAAGGTAGATGGTTCCCTTCGACTTTGCGTAGACTATAGAGAATTGAATAAGCTCAAGAAGAAAAACCGATATCCACTTTCTAGGATAGATGACCTTTTGACTAGTTAGTTAGCTCTGTAGTATTCTCTCAGCTTGATTTGACCACTAGATTTCATCAGCTCAGGGTTGTTGATAACAGCAATGATAAGACTGCATTTAGGACACCCGATGGATCCTTCGAGTGGTTGGTTATGCCTTTTGGGATAACCAATTCCCTAGCCTATTTCATAGATTTGATGAGCCGTGTTTTTAGAGATGTCCTAAATAAGTTCGGGGTGGTATTCATGAACAACATTTTGGTGTTTTCCAAGAGTATGGAAAAGCATGTTATTCATCTAGAGGAGGTTCTTTGTACGGTCCGCGTTCACCGGTGGAAGGCAAAATTCTAGTTGTGACACTTTTAGCATAAGGAAGTGCATTTTTCGGGGCATAGAGAAGGTCTACACGTGATAGGAGTTTGAGAAATGGTTTTGTACATTCAGGTTTGGATTATGAAAAACCATAGAGAGGTAGACAAAGATAGGAGATGTACAATAGATTCAGTTGATAAGAAAAGAAGAAAATTTAGGAAGGGTACTCCTAGGGCAGTGAGAAGAAAATCCATCTTATGTTAAGTTCAATAGAATATAATTGTTATAATTGAAAATTTTCGTTGTTAATATTTACTATTAGGAAATAAATATTGGGTTTTTGGAAAATTGAATGAAATTTAAATTGGTTTTTATATGATATAAATTTTGTTAAAAGCAAGATATTTTTTGAACTCGCTAGTTTCTTTGTAGATAAACAAAGGTTTTAAATATAAAAACCTAGAGGTTATTAAGTATCGAAAATGTGTGTTACAACATTTATTGTTGTAATAGACGTTTTCGTGAAAAGTAAAGGGAGCATAGACTATAGCACTATTGTTATAGTAGGTGATTTCCAAAGGAAATGTTTTTACATAGTATATGAAGTTTATCAATATTTGTTTAAATTGAATCCATGCACTAGTATTTGGGTTGTAGTAATAGTGTTTTTCGCAAAATCTGTTTTGACCCACATAAAAATGTGTTTTGAAGAAAATTTTCAAGTATAGAAATAAAGTGGTTTGTAAGTACATTAAATATTTAAATAAGTATGAGTAAATGTTTTCCAGTTATGGATATATTAAACCATTTTGAAAATGAATTTTTCTGAAAAGAAAATTGTAAGTTAAATATTAGGAAATTATTAAATTTCATAGAAATTGTCCAAGATAAGAGAATATAAATTAAAAATATTTTAATCTATGGGAACGAAATTAATAATGATAAAAAAATTTTGAAACCAAATTGTAAATAAAGATGTTTTGTGCAAGTTATAAGGAATATGTGAAAGAGATATACAAGGTATGGAAAGCACCATATTTCGTTTAGCCTATTTCAAAAAATGTAAAATAAATTCCTTGCAGTTTCACATAAACATAAAATCCTCTTTTAGAGGATTTGTAGAAAGTTTTACCATTAATATTTTCTTATAAGAGAAAGTAGTTCCAATACATTAAGGTATAAAACTATTAGGTGTAATTAGAAGATGTTTTAAAAAAAGACATACAAGGGCATTTTAAAGATATTTTAAAGGATAATGGTTTGGTGAAAAAGTAAATAAGTTTTTGGAAATGGAAAACTTAATAAAGTAAAATTTGAAAATCTAAATTTTTATAGAAAGTTGTAAAAGTCTTTAAAAGAAAAGAAGGAATAATTTTTAGACTTAAATTTTTGTAAGTTTTCCCCTCTAGGGTTGGGGAATAATGTTAAGTAACCAAGTATTTTTGAATATAATAGGAAATTAAAGTAACACTTTTAAAGACAAAGATCTTGGGATTTGATGTTTTAAAAATTTAGACACCTAGATTTTTTTTTTAAAATAAAATGTTAAATACCAAACCAAGCTCTTAAATATGGATTAGATAGGAATCATTTCCTAGGTGTAATGGAAAAAGTGCAAGGCTATAGCAGTGATTACTTTTAAAAGTAATGATAGAAATTCCCATGAAGTGTGTAGGACACTAGTAAGAAGTTAGGAATGTTGATTCATGTGTGCAGACTAAAGGAGAGTTGTAAAGTGAAATTAGCAAGATAGCAAGACATGCATGGTTGAGAATGAGTATCCTTGATTTTGGAAGAACGTGGGAGAAGCATCTTTCTTTAGAGGAATTTGCATAAGATAGTAGTTCTCAAGCTAGCATTGGAATGACAGCTTCCGAAGCTCTTTATGGAAGACAGCGCTAGTCGCTTTCGTGTTGGATAGAGTCTACAGAGGGATTGCCTTGCTTCTAACGTGGTTAAGGAGACTTCGAAGAAGATTGGTTTGATTAGGAGAAAATTCGTATCTCATATCCGCATTTCTTTGATAGTAATTTTTCGAATTTCCTATTTTCCATCTCTTGCTTTGAATAAGCTTCTTTCCTTTGTTATCCTTTGGGATGGTGGAACTTAGGACTTAACCTATGGGTGGTAGGACTTGATGTAAACATGTTATTAGAGCATGTTAAGAATGATGGATGCAAGTGGTTGCAAGTATTTTCTTGTGGATGCTAATGGATGCATATACTACACTAGGTACTATTATCTCTTAGGGTCGGCCTGACTAGGACACTAGAGCATATGGATGTGTGTGAATTTGCATTTTTATTTTCATGGCTTTTATAGGTGGATGTTTATCATATGGTTGTTGCATTTAGATGATGATTGAAGCCTGCATATAGAACTATCAACTATCATTAGGAATTTTTGCATTTATTTGGATGCATAGCATGGACATGATTGCATAAAAGGAGATCAACTGAATCAGTGGACCGCCTAATCTTTTGCATTAGTTAAGGACATTAACACTGCACTAATCACATAAGTATCATAAATTGCATTAGAAAAACTTAAGGACAATGGATGAATGGATGATGGATGAGTATTTGGTTGTAGAACTTGGATGAAAACTTTAGTTCATTCTTCTATCCTTAGAGATTATGGGAACGAAATCCCTTAAGGAGGGGAGAATGTAACAACCGAGAAATTAAGCTATAACAATTGATTATCGAATTAATTAAATAATAAAAAAACTTTGTGTAATTATCAGAAGTGAGCCACTGGAGTTGCAGCACTGTGTTCATGGTAATTTTTTGGTCAAATTTCATATATAGAATGTCAGAATCCGAGCTAGTATAGAGAAGATATGAATTAAACAGTAAAACAAGAAAAAAATACACACACACACACACACACACACACACACATATATATATAAGGAGGTCAACACCTAGGTCGACCGGCCGGTCGACCTAGCAAGGGGATGGTCGAAAGTAATGTCAACCTGCCTAGGTTATTGAGCGAAAGAATTTAATTCTTTCGTTTCATACGATTCAAACACCTCATTTGCTTTCTTTTCTCCAATGTCCATTTGTGCTCCCATCCGATGGCTCCTATCCAGCCTATGATGTGGTTGCACCATATTCAATCTCCAAATCCAACAGTCTAGGATCCACTTCTAACCCAGTAAATAAGACCCTAGGCCTAACACTTTTTCTCATTCTAGATTTTCTACGCTTGGTTTCACCTTTTCAGGAAAGGACCCTAAAATGAATAATTTTCCAAGTACAGAGTCTTTTTAATAAAATTACTTTAATACCCTCAAGTGGATCCGTGAAGACCAAAAGGGATGAGCTTAGGGCACATGTGAGTGATTGTAATTATTTTAGATTTCTTTAAGTAATTTAAAATAATAGGTTTTCAATAGTTGTAGTTTTACAATGATTTTTGGAATTACCCTTTTAGTAGTTTATTTACAGTTTTTAGAATTATTTTCAGTCTATTTCTTTTAGCTATTCTTTTCAGTTAATTTTAGTCAATTTCTATTAATTATAGTTTTTCCATTTATTTATAGTTTGTTTACAGTATTTTAATTTATTTACTATTATTTATGCGTTATTTACATCTATTTCCTATGCTTTGGATTTTCTTCTATTTTTTGCTTTCTTTTGTTTCTCCTTCTTCTTCGTGTATGGAGTAAAATTATAAGAATACTGAAATAACGGAAGACATGATGTAAATTATAAAGACTATAATAAAAGTGGAATTAGGACTGAAATTGAGCCTAATTATGATACTAATGTTAGAATTGGACTAATTAAAGATAATTGGCCTAGTTATAATTTAGAATTATAACTAAAAAGAGTATAAGATGAAAGAAGCTTCTTTTTACACATAGACCTTGGGTTAAATAATAAACATGATTATAACGTAGGAAATTGAACAGAGTGAGGCTTATTTTAAGATTTAGGATAAATTAATAAGCACAAATAGTAAGAACAAAAGTAAAGGTTTATTTAAATAATTTATCTAAGTTAACAAGCAAAGAATTAAAATAGGACCTGTACCAAATAACATCCCCCTATTTCTATAGACGCGGTGTTTCACATAATCTTGATGTGAGACGAGAGGCACATTTATGTTAATAATGGTAGTAAATGGTCAATAAGTAGAAGTCCAAATCATGGGGATTTTGGAATGGGGTGCAACTAGATATTGTTTGGATGATGGGCTAGTACCAACAGTATTTCCCCTAAAATTTCTATGGACACGGTGTTTCTCATAACCCTGAAGTGAAATGAGGTGTCTCACATAACCCTGAAGTGAGACAAGGTGTCTCACATAATCCTGACGTGAGACGAGGGGCACGCTTATGCTGGAGCTTCAGGTAATAAGAAGACGCAACAGGTGGAACAACGGGTAACATGAGCATGGTGGCTATTACGCGTACGACTTCCATTTGGGTGCTCAGTAATCGTTATGAGTTCCAAGCGCTTAGTGTGTGCCTTTCGCAGGCACCATTGTCTACAACGCAGGGACCTTTAGCGTCCGGTCCACAGTAGATTCTACGGAGTAGCTATCGATCAAAGGGTAGTATTAGGAATTCGGCCTAATCTAAGAAGCTATCAAAAACAAGTGCAAATAATCCAAGTTAATCAATTATTTTGATCTAGTTAATTCGTATTTATTTCCAGCTTATTCCTTCTCTATATTTCCTGTGTTTCCTTTTATGTACTATAACTACTACAAAATCTATTACTTTTACTTTGCTTAAAGATTCTAGTAATTATTATCATTCACTGGACTTTTAGTCTGCCTACTCCACCATTTTCCCTTGTTCCCTTATAGGAAATCAGGGGAAAGGACGGTAGACTGTAGGCATTTGGAGATACCTTCAGAGGAGATTTTATCGTGTATTACTTTTCTTCAGTTTTAGTTTTTTTAGTTCATTTTATTGAGCTGGCATTTTGTGAGGGATGTATTGTACTCTGGTATTATTGATACTATGGATTCTAATTCGTAAGACATGTAAGGTTATTTTGACATTTGATGTATTTAGCATTTGGCAACTTATTTGATTTATAAAGTAATTCTGAGGTTTTGTTCTATATAAATTATTATTATTATAATTGTTTTCGCTGTTTACATATTTTTGTCTTGTGAATCTTATTCTCTGCAAGTGTTAGATATACCTACAATGCAACATGCCTTTTATCATGCTCTTTTGGGTATACTAAGGGGTGTGGGGTGTTATACTACATTTGAGTATTTTTATTAAAAAGTAGAAATCAAATCAAAAGATTTTACTTACTTTATAAGTTTTCAAAAGTAAACTCTCTTTGTCACTTTGTGCTAATTGTAAATGTTTTCAAAATGTATTAATATGCGTTAAAATTAACAACGTTGCGAGATTCGAAACAACTTCCATTTGACGAACGATCGAGAGTCGGAAAAAGGACCGTCAATCAGATTTTCAGTTTTTAATCAAACTATTTATTTATGTAAACAAAAATTAAAAATATGTTTCTTATCATTTTTAATTAATTAAAATTAGTTTATTTAAGTTATAAAATCGTATTAAATAATATTAATATCTAATGTAAAAATACGACGTCGATGTGTCAAAGTGCGAGGAAATTTGTTAATCTTTATAAACCTATTATACATGATTTATTATCACTTTATAGCTATTAAAAATGAATTATCATCAATTATAATAATTATTAAATCTCAATTTAAATTCATAAATCTATATTTAAATATGATGTCATTATCGGCGATGACATAGAACATTTAATTTCCAACAATAAAATAATTAATTCTATTTCATATTATTGTTCAATTATAAAAATAAGTTTATCTATCCATCTCCATGCGCAACGTTTTTCGATTATAGAGTAGGTAATTGATAAAACAGTTTTCGGCCATTTTAACAATTTAAATTTCAAGGAAAATATTTTTGTCAATATCTATTCAAAATAAGATTACTATTATTTATTATCACTCAAAACAATATTATTTAATTATCAACCTTTTATTTGAATATTTATTTAAAAATAAATAAAATTTATCAAAGTGATAAATTTGCAGGTCGCTATAGACGTCCCTCCTTAAAAGAATTTTGTCCATAAATTACCCAAAATAAAAAATTAAAGGTTTTGCCCAAAAAATATACTTTTAAACCCATACCCGAACAACGTATATAATGTAGGAAATACACATTACGAATCTTAAGGCAGAGTTAACACTAAAGGAGGGGAGTGAATAGCATTTAGTGGATTTTATGGAATTTTTGAAATCTTTAGAAATTAAAACAGAAAGATGAAATTCATAAACACAGAGGCAATCACAGAATCAGACACAGATGCAAATAGTAAATAAAAGTACTAAAGGAAAAAGCACACCGAAATTTTATATTGGTTCGGAGTTACCCTACATCCAGTCCTACATAAATTCTTTTGCAGATTTCTTTTCAAATATAATGTCGATATTACAACCTCGATTTCAAGACCACGGGATACACCCTCCTGTCTTCGAGTCCAGGGCAAACTCTCTTGATTTAACCAGGCTACAAGATCACCTAATTGATTTACGGGCTACAATCACACCCAATTGATTTCCGGGCCACAATCACACCTTTTTCAATCGCACTTTAACAGAGAGAGACTCGATACATTTCAATCTTTTGATCTTTGATTACAAAGGATCTATAACTCTGAATAGCACTGAGATCTTTGAGAGAGAGAGAGTGACAGAGAATCAAACTAGAGATGATTGAGTTTGATTCACTTAGGATTTCGGCAGAGTTTTGTTAAAATATAAGAGAATATTTGAGTGGAGAATAAAGTGTGAAGAAATTAAGAAAAACTAACTTAAAATTCGTTGAAAACAACTGGAATTTATATAAGAACAATAGTCATGTCCATCCTTGAAAGGTTATGATGAATAAACACTTCATTTGAAAATTTGAAATTTGAATTTCTACGGTTAACATGTCGACATGGGGGATAGGGTATGTCGACATTCCCTAGTGAATTTTGAAAATTGATTTTGTTTTTAAAAGATATTTTCTTTCTAAAACTTGTAAAAACAATTTCCGAAGTTTTTAAACCATTTTGAATAGAGTTTAAACTTATAAAAGAGATTTAAAAAGTAATCTTAAAAATATATAATCTATGATATAAAGGTAAAATTAAAAACAACGTATGGAATATATTTTGAGATTTAAATCTTATAATATTAAAACCAGGATATAGTTTAAAAACAAGAGATGATTTTGAAATCAAAATATAAAAGATAAAAAAAAATAGTTTAAGGCTAAAATATTTAAATTGAGAGAGAAAACTTTAAAAAGTTTTTGGAAAAATATTTAAAATAAATCATTTTGAAATTTCATGGATTCCACTCCACTAGAGAAGGTCGTGGGTTCCATCCCACTAAAGAGGTCATGGGTTCCATCCTACTATTAAAGCGAGAAAGTGGATTTCATTCCACTATTAAAATCTGAAATTAGATTTTAGTGCTATTATGAAGTTTTAACATAAATCTAGACACTATTACTTATCGTGATATCTTAAACTCTTGAACTCTTGAAATCTTGAACTCTTGATATCTTAAACTCTTGATACTCATGAGTTTTCAGTCTTGATTTCTTCAATCTTGGATTCGTCAGTCTTGAATCTGTATACTCAGTCTTGAATCTTTATACTGTACAGTCTCATTCTTTAGTATCTACATATATATCCTACATATACATATATATCTAGACAAGAATATTAGTACTTATATTTTATAACAAGTCCTAAAGTTGTCATCAAAAGCATATCTCAAGAACTAAAATATAGATCATTTGTACGTAATATCTGGCTCGATCTTCTATTCGAATGCACAGCTTTTCTTTCGAACTAGCATTGATCCCCCGATCCTTTACTGCCGACTTTGACCAAGCTTTCTGATCAGAACTTTAGTTTTACTTTCATAGCTCTCAACTATGATAGAAAACTCAATTATTTAACCACCAACCCTCATCATTGTTCTTTTTCAAGAATCGAGTGATAAATCCCTTTTTGATAAGTGTTAAACATGTCATAATTCTGCACTCGAATCTTAGGTTAAATCGTGCATGAAATAATCCGGATACTTCATATTAATTTAGTAATCTTTCAAAAATATTACTGAAAACATTTCATAAAACTTTCATTCTTTATTCAAACTTGTATAAAGATACTTCTTTATACATAACCATTTTATATTTTTATTTCCAAATTACTACTTAAAAACACATGTATTTTCAAAAGATAAATATATTTTTATTATAATACATTTCTAAACATATCTTAATGGTTTTTGGAAATTCATTTTCAAAAAAATTCATTAGATTGGTAAATCACCATAAACTTCCTTTAGCTAATATCAAATGTGAAAACATTCATTATTTAGTTAAAACTTTCTTTATTAATTAACACTCTTTTATTAATTAAAATTTCCTTTTATATATATTCTCTTTACTTATACTAGTTTTAATACTTAAAAGTATTCATATATTTATTCAACTGTTTTAAGTTTATTTAACTAGTTTTTGTTTCTTACCTTTAAAATATAATTAAAGGAATTAAAAAATTTACTCCCAAAACATTACTATAACGAACTTCTATTTTTATAACACGTTAATTATAATATTTTCTATCTTTTTTAAAAGACGCCAATACTTGTCAGTATCCTTAAAATCACATTATTAAAGATCTAAATATACTCATAAGATTTCTTCCAACGTGTCACTCAAAAGTTTAAAACCAAAAACAAATGTTGCTAAAACATCGTTTACTACAAACCCAAAAACCATTGATTAATAATTTGAACTATTTCTTTTAAAGATCAAAGCATACCCATGCTTATCAATTAAGGTAATATACTTTGACAAAAATTGGCAACCATTAATTAATTTATCAACTAATGCTTCGCATTTTCCTTTTTAATTTTAGAAAACTATATTGATCGAGTAATCAAAAATGATACCAACGAACCGCGTACTACCAATAGTATTACATATTGCCTTAATAAGAATGGGAATACTTAAGAGGAGCATTTACCATCCGAACGCCCCTCCTGTCCATTTTTAGTTACTTTTAAGCCACTCAAATCGATTAATTATGAGATTGAAAATCCCATTTTTAGAAATATTATTATTCCTTTTCCAAAAGTCATTTGAAATTCCTTTCAAAAATACCGGAATTTAAATTCTCAAAAAATTCCTTTATAAAGCATGTTTTACACATCCATTTTACAAAATCACTTACATAAAACATATTCATAAGATTTATTTGTCTTAAAAAATTCCATTAATCTTAAACCAACATTATTATTTATCAAATACCCCTTAGTCAAATTGCGAAACTAAATTCATGAAGTGTTTGTATTTAAACTTTTAACCCATCAATTAATGATAATGACTGAGTATTATCCTTTCCTTAAAAAAATATTCTTTATATTCAAAATATAATCTTAGATAAAATAATTTCATTCATAAATTTTTGAAACCAAAATCATTTGTATATATCATTAACAAATATGTGCTCGTGTATAAATCTCTAATGAATTACTCATCCTTGGGTATTACTAACCCAATTTCTGATTAGACTTTACCCCTCCAAATCCAAGGTTCTCGCTTAACCATGCACTCAGATAACTAATGTGAGGACCCATTTCTTTGACTCTCGAAAATCGACACTAATACATCCTTGGCATTCACGTTCCACAAATTGAAGTGCCGAAGAAGCGGATTCTCAAGGGTAAGAAAGAAAATGAAGGCAGAACAGAATCTCACATATTTTATTTCAACATAAACTTTTTAGCGAAAATTATATTTATCAGAGTTAAACATGGACAGTTACAAATTTTTGTTCTTACAAATGCGGAATACTATAGCATAAGAGTGTGGTCGAAATAGATAACAATCTTTAAAAAAATCTTCTAGCTCCATGCTTTGAGCTCCATCTAGATTTCTTCTCAAATAAACCTGACTACTAGGCTGCCTGAAAAAATTAGGGCACCTAGAGTAAGGGAAAGGAAAATAAACTCCAGATCATTCATGATACTGGTGTGAGAACTCAAGAATACGCATTTTGAAAACAAAAAGGTATCTCATAAGACCACCCCGTACATAAATGCAGAATAGATTTTTACCTTATGATAACTAAACGTTTGCTACGCAATAATAATATTTGATATTATTTTTAATGACTTTCCTTTGGAAACATTTTTAAGTTAACTTATTAACCTTACCAAAATTGTTACATTGATTAAATTCTAGCATACTAGCCACAAAGTGGGTTCTATAAACAAATTGGCAGGCATTTATTAGAGAATGGATTTCCACACAAATGATCGGGTGAAGGGACTACCTTCCGACAGTATATTTCTAAAGGAATGTACCAAGGCCCAACTGATGGTCCTCTACCAACACAAGACCAGCCTACCTTTTCCTAAATAGTACCGAATATGTCATCACCTCGGTCATTACCGACTTATCCGAGCGCTCGTTTACCATACACCGCATTAATTTAAATTCGAACGTTATAGCGGGTAGAAATATTTCTAAAAGTAGATGGTCATACCCTAATGGTTGCGAACCACATAGCCTTGCTGCATCTACCATGTTTTGACCATTTCCAGGTGTGAGGCTCAAGGTAACGGTTACCTTTCTCATTGCACATTTCACTTTGAATGCTACACAACCATTCCATAGTCACACAACTGATTTCTACAAACGTATAACTCCTAAGCTCGTACATCTCTAGAAAAGGTGTTAAGCTAAGAGAAGTTGCCTTTTCCATCACCAAACAGATAATACATTCATAGAGATCAATTTATGTAACTAAAAATGCAATGACAGACATTTGTCTATACAAGTTGTCTAGGAACAGGATAAACCAAAGACACTCTCCTACCACATCCTGTCGGGAGTCACCCTTAGGATTAGTAGCGAGAAGTCCTTGCAACGAAGATCTTAAATGAAGAACTATTACCACATAATATGATATGGGAAATTTCTCCCGAGGGTCAGTGACAAGCAACCCTACATTCCATCTTCCAAATCATATCCATGTCTTCACTTCGAATATGTAAATTGGTTCGAAATGGTCTTCGGATCAGAATTACCCAAATCTGACCCCGGTTCTTGCGAACCAATCATCAATAATAGAGGTCAAGTAGATAGGTGAATAATATTTGATTAATTCATCTATTTCATCAAAATATCTTTTAGAGATATATAACTTTTAAAATATTTCTTTCTGGCATGTATGGAACCATTAAACCTCTCTTATCAAATCCTTTGACTTCTTCTAACCCTTTTTAACTGGGAATAATTCGAAATCATTTCATTTTTCACTTAGGAAAACATTTCAAAATCATTTCATTTAAATCTTAACAAAGATTTCTTAATTCAAAATTCAAATTATTCCGTTAAAACCGTGTTATCTAGGATGTTAATCCAAAATCATAAATATTAAATGAGCAGAATCTATAGAAATCATCTAGTTCTACTTAATATTAATTCCTATATTCAACAAGTACTATCGGTGGAATAACGACGAAATTACCTTTTAAATTCCTTAAGTAGTACGAGTTTTCTCTTTTGGATTTTACACCGAATATAAGAATATTATCTCTATACAATATTTAATTTAAATTTGGAAAATTTAAATTTCTTTATACTTAACTCGTTTCAAAAATTTCGACCTTATCTATCCCTCGCCCAGGGAAGAGGCAGTTAAGCCAGGGCACTGTTTTCTATTGAACATCTCCTTAGTTTAAGCACATCACATTTGGATCCCACAAATAAAAAAATCCAATATATTCGTCGGCTTTTTAAGCGAAGATTATACCACTTTATTTGTAATTGCTTTTCTTTAAATCATTTATTTAAAATCTTTTAACTAAGCCGTAGAAACCTCCAAATCATTATTAAAACACTCAATAATCCATTTGAAAATATTTATAAAATATTTGGAAAAGAATTGTTAAGTTTAAAGCTATATTTCATAGGTTATAGGAAAATGTTGTGGAAAGTGCTGCAACATGTGCTTTTTAAGCTATATTAATCAAAACGACTTTTTATCATTTGGAAATATACTTTTATAACTCAAATGACTTTTAAAACATTTTAAAATCTTGTTAGAATTTATTTCATATATTTTAACAAATTTAAAAAATCATTTTCATAGAAATTCTTTTATGGATTCCGAACTGCAAAATCGCGATTTTTCCAAAAACTTGTTTTACTCATATTTCAAAATCTACTTACCGAAATCTCGATTTTCTTTCTTTATTTCGAGAAATTCTTATCTCGAAGAATTCCGAGCTAAATTTCAATCTATATACTCGTTTGATTTTTATAGCGTGAAATCACAAACTACCGTTACGCGACACGACTATTTTTAACTAAATTTTCCATTACCTTTCAAACTTCACCAAAACACTTTCATATGTTTATAAAATATTTCAAACTCGTTTTTAAACCATTTTAAAGAGGTATAACATTCCATATACACCAATTTATTCAATAAAGGAAAGTGATCTCCTATGTGCTTATCGACGTGTATTTCTATGACTTGCATATACATTCAACACTTATAATAAAAAACCAAACTTGATGATCAAATTTTATTAAACATCCATTGCAAACATCGTATCATCATCCAAGAATATAATATAGGTAAGAGTATTTCACTTATAGTTTATGTTGCTAATTACTTTTTCAAACATTCATCAACCAAACATCCAAACATCATTAGCATCCAAATAGTAATGTTAAACATTTATAAATACTTATAATGGTTTAAAGTAAGAGTTCTCACCAACATCCAAACCATAACTTCCTAGCAACATTCAAACTAATCCACGCTTCACTAACTATTCATACTCCATTTAAACATTACCAAAAAACTTCTTCTTTCTTTCAAATTCTCGACTAAGGCTTGAGATGGAGGTTAGCCGAAAGTATAGGAAAGAAGTGGGGGAGTATTGACCTTGAATTCTCAAAACTAGATCCGAAAAATAGATCATCTTCTCTATGGTTTTTGATCCTCTTACTCTCAAATTTTGAAAAATTTGCTAACTAAAAAGTTGTTTTAATTTCTTTCTCTTGAATTTGGAAAAAAGAATCGCTTGATTTCAATTTGTTTTGAGGAAGTTATGATCAAAATAAGAGAGGGAATTTTCAGATTCATAAAAATGAAGCCTGAAAATGCACTGTAAAAAAGTGGAATTTGGTATGTTTAGACTCAAAACTGACAGAAGTGCTAAATATAAAAATTATAGCCACTGGAAATCTACATGATTTGAGAAAAAGAATTGCTTTATTTGGATCTGTTTTGAAGGAGTTATACTCAAAAGAAAAGGAGGTATTTTCAGTCTGGGCTCGAAAATGACTTCGAAAGAATTGAAATTTTTACATAGTAGTTCTTAGATTTTGAAGAAATAATGTGAATAAAAATTGTAGCCAACTCAATTCTATTGAATTTGTAAAAAAGAATTTCTCAATTTGGATTGTTTTTATGGAAGTTGTGGCCCTGAGAAGAAGATGTAAAATATGAAAAATAGTGAGTTTGGTTTTAATTCGAATTGATATCGATTGTATTTTGTATATATTTCGACATTATTTATTTTTAATTTTTACTATGGCAAAAAAGAAATTAGAGAGGAGAGGAAGAACATGAAGAAGCTTAGAAAAAGTGAGAAGAGAAAGTGTGCATGAAAGTGGAGATGGAGGTGGGTATTTATACATGAAGTTTACACGCAAAAAACTTAATACCCTTAATCCAAAATTCATTTCTAACCACATATTTATTCCTCCATTTCAATGCAATATTAGAAGTTTAACTACTCGCATTTAATGAAATGGAAAGTATGTGAGGTGAAAGGTGATGGTAAGTTTGTTTTTTATTACTTAACACTTAAGTATTTTTTATTAAAAAGTAGAAATCAAATCAAAAGATTTTACTTACTTTATAAGTTTTCAAAAGTAAACTCTCTTTGTCATTTTGTGTCGATTGTAAATGTTTTCAAAATGTGTATTAATATATGTTAAAATTATGTTAACGACGTTGCAACGATTTGAAACAACTTCCGTTTGACGAATGGTCGAAAATCCAAAAAACAATCGTCAATCACATTTTCAGTTTTTAATCAAACTATTTATTTATGTAAACAAAACTTAAAAATAAGTTTCTTATCATTTTTAATTAATTTAAACAAATTTATTTAAGTTATAAAATCATACTAAATATTATTAAAATCTAATTGTCAAAATACGACGTCGATTTGTCAAAGTGCGACGAAATTTGACAATCTTTATAAAACTATTATAAATAATTTATTATCACTTTATAACTATTCAAAATAAATTATCATCATTTAAAATAATTATTAAATCATTAAATCTTAGTTTAAATTCAAAAATATATATTTAAATATGATGCCATTATTGGTGATGACATATATACATTTAATTTCCGACAACAAAATTGTTGATTTTATTTCACATTCTTGATCAATTATAAAAATAAGTGTATATATCTAGCTTTGTGTGTGATGTTTTTCGATTATAGAGCTGGTTATTGATAAAACTGTTTTAGGCCATTTTATCGATTTAAATTTTGAAGCAAATATTTTTTGTAAATATCTATTCAAAATAAGATTACTATTATTTATTATCACTCAAAACAATATTAATTTCAAAAATATATAAAATTTATCAAAGTGATAAATTTGCGGGTTGTTACATTGGGCGTTTGCTTAATTTTTAAATATTGTGGTTGGTGAAAAGAATATGCACATCATACTTCATCATTTCATTCCATTCATACAATTCACTTCTCTTCCTCTTTTCTTCTTCTTATTTTACTTACTAGTAAATGAAAATAAACTCCATCCTCCTCCTTTATAAATTCTACATCTCTCAAACCAATCAAAATTAGCTAAAGTGATCAATTGCAAAGTTGTTCGTCTGTAATATTTTATAAAAATAATCACCTGAGATTTCGTTGAGTGGAGTGCTGTAGAAGCTCGTTAATCGATAGTGGTCGAAATTTGACATAAACTTCAAAAATTAAATTTTCTTGATCTGCTTAGAATTAGGCGGCAGCGTTAGTGGCATTCGCTTCGTAGGATAATGTATTTTTAGTGAAGTTTTGGTAAGTTATGGTGACGGTGGTCAACGATCTTCCAAAGCTAGGCTTTGCGATTCACAACGGTGTATGGTTGTGTTAGTCGTGAGAAGGAGCTTCGGTGGTGAGGTTTTGATGGAGCTCGGTAGTTAATTAGGTGGCACGTCGTTTCAGGCGGCAAGGGGGAGGTTCCACGCATGGTATGATTTAGGGGTTCGGCCATGCATTGGGTGGTGCTGGGGGTTCGGTTCGCAAAGGGAAAGAGGCTAGGGAAGGCTGTTTGTCGATTAGAGGTCCGTAGCTCCGTGTCTGTAAGAAGGCGAGCATCAAATGGTATCCATGTGCATATTTGGGAATTGGGGAAGGAAGAAGGCACCGTTGCTTATGGGCATGGTTTTTGAGAGTTTTGGGCTGGGATTGTTTAATTTGGGTGAGGATTTTATCTAATTAGTGGTTTAGTTATATTACAAAATTTTTAGCTTTAAATGCTTGTAACTCACTTATTTTAAATTCCTTTGATCAACGGATTTTTTGCATTGGATTTGTAATGACATCTAAAACATGCTGATACATTTATTTGACACATTTGGTTAAGTATAAAGTATTGATAAAGTATTAGTGGTTGAATTTAATTACAAAAATGTAGTTAAATTAATTATACTTTATTGATGACCTATGTTTAGCAGAATAAATCTATATTATGCTATTATGTTAATTTGGACATTTACTTATATGTCAGTTGATTTATATGGGATAAATGATGTGTTAGCTATTGATTTTTATTTTTGGATTTTATTTACATATATGCTTTCTTAAGTGAATACTACTGATATGAATTGTAAAGTTGAATTAAATGGTAGCTTGTTTAAGTATCATAGTGGTTGCTATGCCTCTTCCGAATTTGAATAGTTATGGATTTAAATTAACCTCAATAATTTGAAGTAAGATGTTTTCTATACCTATAGTAGTTTAAAATATAGGAAGAAATGAAGTTTTATAAAATGGTTTAAAGATATTATAAAAGAGTTTCGAAGTGTTTTAAAGGCTATTTAATTTATAAACCAAGTTTTAATGTCATGTTTTATACAATGATAGTCGCCATTGATGCAGTTTTAGAAAACTATGATTTTTGTAAAGTATAAAAGCTATCTACCTTAGATATTTTGTAAATTCCTTTTAAATGTAGTCTACAAAGGTAATATAAGTATTCTGGAAGAGTTTGAAGTTTTCAATATATTATTAAATAGTAATTTAATAATTTTAAGTAAAGATTCTGGTTCTATATTTAAAATTTGTTTAACATGAAAAAGGGATTTCAAAATCAAAATTATGTAATTATTTTTAAGGCAACGTTTGTATAAGACTTTTAACTATATTTTAAGTATTTAAAAAGGTACTTTTGAATAGTAAAATGTGTAAAAGAGGTCTGAAATTATTATTTGAGATAATAAAGCAAGTGTTCACTTCTATGAAAAAAGGTATCTTATCTTTTTAAATCAAATATGGTTTTAAATGGAGATTTCTAGTGAGGTTTTATATGGAGATTTCAAAGAATATTTTAAAGGTTTTCAGTGAAATTTTAAATGATACTATAATGTTCTAATTATAGTATAAGACATTGGATTGTGGAAGAGAGGCTATTTTATAAAATTTTGTTTTAAATGAATAGTATACAGATTATGAAATCATATACTTGGCATTAAACTTCGAGGTAGCGAAATTTTTACCTATCCTGGAAGGTAAGAATGTTGTCGAGTCAAGTTTTAGAGATAATAATACCCCAACTTGAACGATTTCATTGTTATCTGAATGATAGTTTAAGTTTGAAATCGAAGATTGATGTTAGTATATAAAGTACTACTTTGTGTACGAATTGGATCACATATGAGAACCAAGTATATGAAATTAATAAATATCCTTCTTAATTATGGTGGTATGAAAACAATCTTCCATACTTAACACTGAAGGAAAAGAGGTTTGATTTTATAGTAAACAATGTTTTAAATGACATTTGCTTTGAACCTATTTAATATGATTTTAAAAAATTAGAAATATTCCTTAAAGATTTATAAGCATATTATACTGATTTGTAAACAAGTGGAATGTTTTCAAAGCATTGAAAGTAAATTGATTTGTGAATATGCTTATACAGGTGAGATAAGTATATGAATATTTTTCAAGTATTGAGAAGTGATTTAATTAGTGGAATATTAATTAAAATGAGGCTTAGTGGTTTCCACTTAAAATTAAATTTCTAAATTGTTTCTATTATTTTATAGTTAGATAACCGACAATCAAATATTGACCGAATATAACTCTGGAATTATCTAAAAGAATCACATAAATTATATGGTATAGTTGTCTTCGATGATGATATATTGTACATATAAACTCATTATGTTCTGCTAGGACAAAAGATAAGGAAATCCTTCCACCTAAACGGTTAGGAGGTGATCTCCAATCTTATATATTATCTGTTTATTTCCAAATGAACCAAAGTTGAGTTTACCGGAATCTATTGATTGGTTTTGGAGCGATCGATAAGCGAGGAGTGTACTTATATAAGATGACTCAAAACCATAACGACTCCAAAACGATTTATATGTTCGACGCTTTGGAAATGCTTCGAGACTGGTTCAAGCTAATGGAATCGAAGGCGGAGTTCTTTAAAGTGCAAGAGCTATGTGCTACTAATCCTTAAGGTGATTCCAAAATGGATGTAGTAGAAGTAGTGCCTTCAGTTTGTTCATATCGTGAACAACTTGTATGGATGAATGCTAGCATTGCGTTGTTGCTTGGAGGACAGTTTTAGCATTCCAAGTGAGAATTACTAGGAGGAAAAGGAAAACATGCAACCTATAAGCCTCACAATTTGTTAATGGCTAAAACAGGGTAAATGCGGTAGAGCTATATGGTTTGTGTAACGACCCGTAAATTTTAATGGTTTTATAACGTAATTAATTGAAATTTTATGAAATTTAAAACAAATAAATTTCGAAATGAATATTTGATATTTGGAATACGTCTATTTAAACATAGCAAATGGTAAATTTTCATCTAATAATATGAAAGTCTATTTTATTGTATAATTTTATTTAAAATTTAAATTAGTTAAAATTAGATGAAAATAAAATAGTTTCAAAACCATAATATTTTTACATAATAAATTTGCAAATAATCTTTTGAGTAAGACGTTATCTTCCATTTCATCAAATTTGAACTGCTATTGCTCCATTTATCTTATTTTCACCGTTTTGGCAGCATTTTCGGTAACGGATTTCGATTTTAGGTTGGATGATCATACCACTGATATCTATATGTCGTTTTGATCGTCTCATCTAGCTGATCTTCGTAGTATATATCGTTTGTGTGTTTCGGAGTCTGGAAGAAGATGAAATCTATGGAACGACCGCCTTATCGGTTCCGTGGTCGAGCCTTTTGGTTCCCTGTCCCTTCGTTGGCCTTCGTGAGAATGCTATTAACCACTAACAATTAATAATTCACTGTATTCAACTTACTTGACTTTTGTTATACCACTATTCAATTTATGCTGGCTGTCCTTTTGATTTCTCTCTGTCCAATTCAAAATACTTAAGTCTATTTGTTTCTGCCCTTCTTTTAAAGGAAAATGAAACATTTGATTTGCATTCTTTTATTTCACCTGAAGCATATACTGTTTGCCTATAACCTGCTTCTCCCCTACCTTAAGCTTGCATCTCCACTCTTCCCTTCCTACTTGTGCAAGCACCCACAACAAGCCTACCTTTTTGATTCCCAGAGCAATCTGACAGCAGCCATATCCCCACAGCAACTCCACCTCCTTTTTTCCCACTTTTGCCCAACCACGTGGCCTCTTCACCCTCTCCCATCCACTATGAGACGACCCGACTTTCCACTCCTGGAAAATCGCATCATCCTTAAGAAAGAAAGGGATAGAAAAGAGAAAAGAAAGAAGAGAAAGAAGAAACAACACAAGAATCTCAACAGCGGAACGAATAAATTATATTAATAACATAAGTATTACATAGTATACATCAAATATCAGAGTTACACAGACATATACAACACATACTAGACAGTTTTAAACACCTGTCAAGTTATTACAACTCAATACACAATACAGAAACACTCAGAGATACCATGACAGTGGAAAACTATATAACTATACGCAGAAGCCTCCTGCTCCATTTGCTCCTCCACAATACGTCAAAGCTAACTTGAATCATAACCTGAATTCCCTTGGTAACTCGTAAAAAATTTGAGTACCCAAGAGTTATAGAAAAACAGAAATAACTCCGGGTCATACATGGGTCTGGTGTGAGTAACAGGTTAAAGTTGCTTAACTTTGAAAAATCTTTGAAAATAAAAGGTATCACGTAAGACTTCCCACACATAAACATGGAAAAGTTTTTACCTTACGCTAACCAAAACATTTGATAGGAAATCCGATGATATTATAATAGTGTCTAGGGTTTTCAAGTAAATAAGAAATAGCCGAAATTGTTACATCTATTAAATTCCAGCTACTAGCCACAAAAGTGGGTAATACAATCAAAACCGTTGGCACTTATTGGATTTTGGATTCCATCAATGGCTGGGCTACTGGGGTACCGCCCGTCACAGTACGTGGCCTAGATCGCCGTACCGAGGATTACTCCCAATCCCCTGCAACACAAAGCCGGACCCGTTCCTTACTGAACAGTTCCAAACAAGACAACCCCGCAGTTGTGATCAGCAACCGCACCACTAAGCCGAAAATAAAGGGACCTCTAGACAGGGATAAATCTTGCTCTCAAGTGGGGGATACCCACGAAGCTTTGCTGCACCTCCCCTGTTTTAGCCATTCTTGGTTAATGAGGCTTGAGGCTACGACTACCTTTATAGGACATATCACTTAGAATACTCATCGTCCACCTGACGATATTCTGAAAGCATTCAATCCATACAAGTTCGTTCCGGGTTCGAACGAAACCGAAGGCATTATCTCGTTACACTCATTTTGGAATCACCCTCAGAGTTAACGACAATAACCCTTGCACTCTGAATCACCATCTCGAATCTATAAGTACTATTCCGTCAAACTCATTACGGAATCACCCACAGGGTTATACTGACGTATAGCCCTTACACCTCGAGTCTTCACTCGCTCCACTTGGATTAACGACCTAACGTTATTTGGAATCGATGTGGTTTTTCGGATATCCAAATATGGAAACCCGATCCCTGTCTCATCGAAATCCAAAGCGTGTCTTTTAAGGTCCAAGTTGTTTTAAGTTTAAAACAATTCAATTCATTATCTAAATATACACAGATAGATAATTCACCACACAATAGATAATCAACATTATCATTATCAACAGATAATTCATATCATAATCAAATAATCCATATTATCATCCAAAAGCAATCAATGCATCCATATCACATACATTACTCATCTCATAACTGAGATTACAAACCATATTAGACAACCAATACCATTCATCAAACATAAGCAATGATCTAATGATTACATCATTTATAATTAATTTAAAATGAATTAAATTAATTAATCTTTAATTAATTTAAAATGAATTAAATTAATTACTTCATCATTAAAATCCTGCTTAATTTAATCTTTACAAATCAATTAAATAACCACCATCTCAATATTCATTTCAATTAATCATTATTGATTAACCAACTCTAATTACAATAAGTAATTAGCATTTAATTACTTACACAAGTTAATTATATTAAACCCTTTACACATAATTAACTTGTAATTTCTTAATTAATTAATTAATTAAAATTACATTAATCACTTATTCATTATTAATCATACCTTAATTAATCAATTCCAAATTACATCATTAATTAACTAATTAATGATTTCTGATTACATTTAATCAATTTCTCAAAATAAATTAATTACATAAGTAATTAATCTTCACCTAAACCACATATATATATATTAATCACCCATGATTAATAACCATTCAGTAATTAACTACTTTAATTACTCATTCCATAAATTAATTATTCTTAATTAAATATTCTTCATTAATCACTTGATTAATTTTCAAAGTAATTTAAATCCAAATTACTTCTAAAATAAATATCTTTAATTACATCCTATAATTATTAATTAATTACTTCCTTAAGTAATTACAAATTCATAAATTACATAAGTAATTATCAATAATCCACAAATGTTTAAATTAATTTAACTTAATTAATCTAAACTAATCACCTTAATCAAATTAATTACACCAAGTAATTAATTCATTAATTACTTCCATTAAGTAATTAAACAATTGATTATTATTAATTAATTAATCTAATTAATTATCAAAAATTAATCACATTAATTAATTGTTAATAATCTTAAGTTAATGACCTACATTAACATTACTTAATTACTAAATTAAGAAATTAACTTATATTAACCATTATTAATTATCAATTAATTAATCTCTAATTATCAATTAATTAAGTGTTGATTGAAATCTTATTTATCTCTAATTATTTGATTAAATAAATCTTAATCGTTAATTAAAATTTAATTAACCATCCCGAATTATAGATTAATTAACCTTAATTAATTAATCTCAAATCTAATTAACTAACTTAAAAATTATATTAATTACTTAATTAAACATCCACAATATTACTAATTAAATAATTAATATTCCATTTAAATTAATTTAATAATTTAAATGAAACCAATTTCCTTAAGATCAAAATTAAAAAACACTCTTCTTTATACAAGTATTTTAAACAAATTGTTTCAAATAAAAATTCAAATTAAAAAATTTCTTTTTAAATTTCAAACTGAAACACAATTCAAATTTTCATTTCAGATTCAAACTTAAAAATTTAAAACTTATTTTACTCTTTCATCTTAATTTTTAAATTCAAGTTATTTAACCTTTTCTAAAAATGGTTAAAACCAATTTAAATTTAAAAACTTATTTTAAAAGCTGACATAAAATCCAATTTTCAGGTTTTAAACTGAAGTTAAACTTATTTTAAACTTTATTTCATAATTTAAAACTTATAGTTTTAAATACAAAACCAATGTTTCTTTATACTGTAAAAGTTTAAAAAAAAATCTAAATTTAGACTTTCCAGATTTGAATTAAATTCAAACTTGAGCTTCAAAATTCTGTTCCCAGATTTAAACTTGTTTTTAAAATTTCAGTTGCATTTTATAGTTGCTTTCCAAATTAAAACATAAAAACAGAAAATAGTTTCCTGTTTTAGTTTAAACATATTACATTTTAGAATTCAAAAATGTTTCAAAAATTCAATAATTAAACTATTGACTTTGAATTTAAATTTCAGGTTTAAAACTTCCAGTTTAAACTTCAACTTATTATTTGAAATTTTACTTTTAATTTAAAACAGCACACAGTTTCTGTTTTTAATTTAAACCCAAACTTGAATTTAAAACATTTCAAATTTAATTCAAAGATCTAAAATTTAAACTTATTGAATTTAAATTAAATTCTAGATTCAAACATAGTTTCAGAGTTTGTTTTGCATTTCTTTTTACATCAATTTGATAAAACCGGGAAAACAGGTTTCCTGTTCAAACTCTAAAACTCATTAAAAATTTCAAAATTTAAATTATTTCAAAACCATAATTCAAACTAATTGAATTCATCTTTAGATTCAGGTTTAAATCCTAAGTTAAACTTTTAGTTTATATTTAAACTTAACTTTTAATTTTCAAAACTGCAAAACAGGCTCTTTTAAAAAAAACAAAACCTGAAACCTATAACCCGAGCTACCCAGTTTTACTTCGAGTAAAAACAACTCCTTCTTCGAGTCTATTCCCAAAATTCCCGAGACAATCTCGAGCTTAAAAACCCTGCAACCCAAACTACACCACCATCATCACTAATATGCACAACACTCCTGTGCATCCACTTCCCAACTCTGGCATCACTGGCGATCATCCATGACCATCCTCTATCGACCCAAAATCCCTATATCAACATTCAATCACCAAATACCCATAATTCAACTTGAATTTGGATTCACGTTTTTAAACCCAAAACCTGGAAACATTTCCCCTTTCAGTGCCTAGTTTGTCAACGCTTCAACCCATCACCTCCGACCACCGTCACCCTCCAAACTCCGACGACAACTCCATCAACACATCCCCTATCCATACCCAAAAGAGCTTTGAACTCGATCCATTATAAATGCAGTAAAGTTCAAATCTTTACAGCCCAGAAACCTAGGGTTCTAAACCTGGAAACCCTAAATTACAACATCAAACCCAATTCCAACTCAATCCAATAATTTTCCCATAACCTATGATAGCTATACTATCTCCATAATCAAATTCACACAACTCTAATACAAGCTCCTACTGAACTTGACAAAAATGAAAAATACAGTAAATTTGAAACTGTACTTTGATTTGGTCACTAAAATTTGTAATATTATCTTTAAAAATCATAATTTTAGAAGTTGTTTTGGATTGTATTTCTGAAACATTGATTCTTGATACTTTAAATTTTCCATTTATACAGAATTAAGCTATGTTGTTTATGTTACAGATAATACACAAACTATACTGCTAAAAGGAAACTTTTAAAAATTTATTTTATCATGAAACACTCAAATTTCATTCCATGATAAAACATAATGGCAACCAGATCAGGGGAAAAGAAATATTTATCAATTTGAATTGAAACTGTAACAGTCAGAACCTTGAAATCAATTATGCATTTCATTCATCTATACACAAGTAGGCAATATAAAAACATATACACAAATTTAACTCATCAGATAAACAAGCATGCAATCCTACTAATTTATTTTAAATTAGGTGTTACTCACCTGTACCAAAATGTAGAGCAAACTTTCAATTTGCAGGTTCCAGATTTGTAAGAAATAGATGAATGCAGTCATGAAGAAGTTGCATGAGGCCTTCAGTTTTTTCAATGCTTTTAATCTTTGATTTATACATGCTTCCGGTTCTTACATGCAGGCTTCAACTTGAAATTGCAGATGCAAACTTGAACTTGTTGCATGCAGATTAAGTTTTTGGAGGATGTAGACATTAGAAAAAAATGCAGGTCTTTGTGATGCAGATTTGAATTTTGAGGAGTTTGTATGTGCTTGGATTATGAGGATGAAGAGTATTACAGAATTTTGGTTTACAGGAATTTTTGAAACGCATTTGATTTTCAGATTTTTGGTATGAAGAGTTTTCAGCTGAGAATGTTTTTCTTTAGTTAAGAGATGAAAAATGAGAAAAAGGCAAAGGAAGAAAGAATGCAAGCTTTTATAACAATGTTTTGATTTAATTTAGAAATCAAAGAAAAATAAAATTGAAACATGACACTTGTCTAATATGTTAACACTTGTTTAACTATGCTTTGATAAACTTACACATGTCTTTGTAAATGTTTTAAATGATTTGTTGTTTAAATTAAGATTAATGAATGTTTAAACTTAGTTAATTAGTTCTTACACCTTTAAACAATTAAAATAAATTTATATAAGAGTTTACAATAACTTACATGAATACATGTTCACATTTTAAGTTGTATTTTAAATTTCAAATTAAACTTACAAATCAAAATTATCAATCAATATTTTAAAGAGAATAACACAAATATTTTTGTAACTTATTTTAAAATTCAAACTTGAATCAAAATGAATTTTAAACAAATAAAACATTTATCTCATATTTAAAATCATATAGTATTTTATTAAATATTTTTGAAAAGCTTAAATTAAAAATAAATCTCAATTCCTATTTTCAAAACATTAAGACTAATTTAACAACTTATCTATTTATAATATATACAAATACATATACATTATTAAATAGAAAACAATTTATTAGCTCATTAAAAATAATTTCACAAATTAAATATTTTAATTAAGAAGATTATTAAATCAAATCAAATTTATTAACATAAATCATCAATTCAATTTAAATTTAAACACAGATTATTAAATTTAAATCGTCCAAAATTCCGGGATGTTACAATCCTTCCCCCTTAAAAGAATTTCGTCCCCGAAATTTAAAACAAAGCTAATTTAATAATCTATTTACAGATTTGATTTTAAAACACAGCATATGTTAATCATATACCAACAATCAAAGCAACCAATTCACACAATCAGAACAAATCTAATTATCCAAAAGAATTTTTGATAAAACTTCACGAGTTTTCCCGGTATATATATATATATATATATATATATATATATATATATATATATATATATCGGGATACTCGCTCTATAGAATCCAATCAATCAATACTACTAAGCTATAGAGCTCCTAACAACAATTCTATACAGAATATCAGACTACAGATGAGTCTGACTCAACAACCAAACCATCCTAAACTGCTGGTTCAACAACCAGAAATATCAAACACGTACTCCCTCAGAGATACGTGAAACCACACTGAATCCCAGTTATCCAAACTGACAATTCAACTCTAGAAAACCAAACACTGATCTAACCCAAAACACAGAAGAAATCCAAAACACTACGAAGCTAACTTCCCAGACTTATAGCTCTTTGAATCAGAGAAAAACTTATCCTAAATCAAATCCCCGATTCCAGAATCCAAATTCTCTGCCTCTTATCCATAAAAATCTTCGGACTATCCTGGGCTACCAACATCCATCCTTATCAGCTCAACTCTTGCTGATTCTCCTAGAAACAGACTGGATCAAAACAATCCAATGATCTCCTCAAGATCACTCAAAACCAAAGAACACAAACCCTGCTTCTCAACAACAGAAGACAGAACAACTTCTTCTTATCCGGAAAAGAAAACAGAAACACTCCAAACTGCTTCCGCTGCACAACTCTGATCCGAAACAGAAGAAAATGCTGAAGAATATGAGCATAGACTAGACAACCCAGCATAGAAATATGGTTCCATATATTCATATAGAAAAACTCAGATGTTCCTCCCAACCCTGAGTTGCTTCACCAACTTCTATCTCAAGGAACCATCCATCTATTAACTGAACTACCAGTTCCATTCCTGGAAAGAAAACTCGATCTCCAGATGCAGAAAACTCTGACTTCCTGGAAGAAAATTCGGACAATCTCCAACAATCCAAAAGAACACACTATCGCAAGTCACTTTTGCGATCAACACAGCCTAAATCCAAAGAAAACTGCTCTCTCTCAACCAACCAGAACAGCTTATGCTGGCCTAGCCAACTTACAAAGAAACAGATCCACTCTGTTGCTTCTGAACTCCACTTCAGAAAAACTACTCAGCCAGAAGACTCCTTATCAACTCAGAACACTCTGCTAAACTCAGCCACATCACCGAGCAGACTCACTTCTACTCTTGTTCCAAAGAAACATCTTCGGACACATCCATAGCCACTGCATCTCATCACGCAGCTACAACTTCCTGAGATATCAAGATACCATCACTTGCTTGCTTCTGCCCTCCGACAGATCCAAACTCAATTCTGCACTTCAAAGATGAACTCCGAACCTTAATAGGTTTCCTTCAGAGATCGATGAAGTCCTTCAGCAATACAGAACTCACTCGAGACGGTATTATGTCTACAATCTCAACAAAACACTTCCAACCTCATCCATCAAACTCTAACCAATGGTAGTCGTGTTACACACACTTCTACCTCATCTACCTTTATAACTTACATTGGAAAATCCTGAACGGGTAATCCAACAAATAGGTAGAAATAATTAATATATATATAGATATAATAAAAATACAAATACGCTCTCTCAAGATAGACACCACTACAGAGACTAGGTATTCACTCAACCTAATGCTCTGATACCAAATGAGACGACCCGACTTTCCACTCCCGGAAAATCGCATCATCTTTAAAAAAGAAAGGGATAGAAAAGAGAAAAGAAAGAAGAGAAAGAAGAAACAACACAAGAATCTCAACAGCGGAACGAATAAATTATATTAATAACATAAGTATTACATAGTATACATCAAATATCAGAGTTACACAGACATATACAACACATACTAGACAGTTATAAATACCTGTCTAGTTATTACAACTCAATACACAATACAGAAACACTCAGAGATAACAAGACAGCGGAAAACTATATAACTATACGCAGAAGCCTCCTGCTCCATTTGCTCCTCCACAATACGTAAAAGCTAACTTGAATCCTAACCTGAATTCCCTTGGCTACTCGTAAAAAATTTGAGTACCCAAGAGTTATAAAAAAACATAAATAACTCCGGGTCAGACATGGGTCTGGCGTGAGTAACAGGTTAAAGTTGCTTAACTTTGAAAAACCTTTGAAAATAAAAGGTATCACGTAAGACTTCCCACACATAAACATGGAAAAGTTTTTACCTTACGCTAACCAAAACATTTGATAGGAAATCCAATGATATTATAATAGTGTCTAGGGTTTTCAAGTAAATAAGAAATAGCCGAAATTTTTACATATATTAAATTCCAGCTACTGGCCACAAAAGTGGGTAATACAATCAAAACCGTTGGCACTTATTGGATTTTGGATTCCAACAATGGCTGGGCTACTGGGGTACCGCCCGTCACAGTACGTGGCCTAGATCACCGTACCGAGGATTACTCCCAATCCCCTGCAGCACATACCCGGACCCGTTCCTTACTGTACAGTTCCAAACAAGACAACCCCGCAGTTGTGATCAGCAACCGCACCACTAAGCCGAAAATAAAGGGACCTCTAGACAGGGATAAATCTTGCTCTCAAGTGAGGGCTACCCATGAAGCTTTGCTGCACCTCCCCTGTTTTAGCCATTCCCGGTTGATGAGGCTTGAGGCTACGATTACCTTTATAGGACATATCACTTAGAATGCTCATCGTCCACCTGACGATGTTCTGAAAGCATTCAATCCATACAAGTTCGTTACGGGTTCGAACGAAACCGAAGGCATTATCTCGTTACACTCATTTTGGAATCACCCTCAGAGTTAACGACAATAACCCTTGCACTCTGAATCACCATCTCGAATCTATAAGTACTATTCCCTCAAACTCATTATGGAATCACCCACAGAGTTATAATGACGTATAGCCCTTACACCTCGAGTCTTCACTCGCTCCACTTGGATTAACGACCTAACGTTATTTGGAATCAATGTGGTTTTCAGATATCCAAATATGGAAACCCGATCCCGGTCTCATCGAAATCCAAAGCGTGTCTTTTAAGGTCCAAGTTGTTTTAAGTTTAAAACAATTCAATTCATTATCTAAATATACACAGATAGATAATTCACCACACAATAGATAATCAACATTATCATTATCAACAGATAATTCATATCATAATCAGATAATCCATATTATCATCCAAAAGCAATTAATGCATCCATATCACATACATTACTCATCTCATAACTGAGATTACAAACCATACTAGACAACCAATACCATTCATCAAACATAAGCAATGATCTAATGATTACATCATTTATAATTAATTTAAAATGAATTAAATTAATTACTTCATCATTAAAATCCTGCTTAATTTAATCTTCAGTTGATTACAAATCAATTAAATAACCACCATCTCAATATTCATTTCAATTAATCATTATTGATTAACCAACTCTAATTACAATAAGTAATTAGCATTTAATTACTTACACAAGTTAATTATATTAAACCCTTTACACATAATTAACTGGTAATTTCTTAATTAATTAATTAATTAATTAAAATTACATTAATCACTTATTCATTATTAATCATACCTTAATTAATCAATTCCAAATTACATCATTAATTAACTAATTAATGATTTCTGATTACATTTAATCAATTTCTCAAAATAAATTAATTACATAAGTAATTAATCTTCACCTAAACCACATATATATATATATTAATCACCCATGATTAATAACCATTCAGTAATTAACTACTTTAATTACTCATTCCATAAATTAATTATTCTTAATTAAATATTCTTCATTAATCACTTGATTAATTTTCAAAGTAATTTAAATCCAAATTACTTCTAAAATAAATATCTTTAATTACATCCTGTAATTATTAATTAATTACTTCCTTAAGTAATTACAAATTCATAAATTACATAAGTAATTATCAATAATCCACAAATGTTTAAATTAATTTAACTTAATTAATCTAAACTAATCACCTTAATCAAATTAATTACACCAAGTAATTAATTCATTAATTACTTCCATTAAGTAATTAAACAATTGATTATTATTAATTAATTATCAAAAATTAATCACATTAATTAATTGTTAATAATCTTAAGTTAATGACCTACATTAACATTACTTAATTACTAAATTAAGAAATTAACTTATATTAACCATTATTAATTATCAATTAATTAATCTCTAATTATCAATTAATTAAGTGTTAATTGAAATCTTAATTATCTCTAATTATTTGATTAAATAAATCTTAATCGTTAATTAAAATTTAATTAACCATCCCTAATTATAGATTAATTAACCTTAATTAATTAATCTCAAATCTAATTAACTAACTTAAAAATTATATTAATTACTTAATTAAACATCCACAATATTACTAATTAAATAATTAATATTCCATTTAAATTAATTTAATAATTTAAATGAAACCAATTTCCTTAAGATCAAAATTAAGAAACACTCTTCTTTATACAAGTATTTTAAACAAATTGTTTCAAATAAAAATTCAAATTAAAAAATTTCCTTTTAAATTTCAAACTGAAACACAATTCAAATTTTCATTTCAGATTCAAACTTAAAAATTTAAAACTTATTTTACTCTTTCATCTCAATTTTTAAATTCAAGTTATTTAACCTTTTCTAAAAATGGTTAAAACCAATTTAAATTTAAAAACTTATTTTAAAAGCTGACATAAAATCCAATTTTCAGGTTTTAAACTGAAGTTAAACTTATTTTAAACTTTATTTCATAATTTAAAACTTATAGTTTTAAATACAAAACCAAATGTTTCTTTATACTGTAAAAGTTTAAAAAAAAATCTAAATTTAGACTTTCCAGATTTGAATTAAATTCAAACTTGAGCTTCAAAATTCTGTTCCCATATTTAAACTTGTTTTTAAAATTTCAGTTGCATTTTATAGTTGCTTTCCAAATTAAAATATAAAAACAGAAAATAGTTTCCTGTTTTAGTTTAAACATATTACATTTTAGAATTCAAAAATGTTTCAAAAATTCAAGAATTAAACTATTGACTTTGAATTTAAATTTCAGGTTTAAAACTTCCAGTTTAAACTTCAACTTATTATTTGAAATTTTACTTTTAATTTAAAATAGTACATAGTTTCTGTTTTTAATTTAAACCCAAACTTGAATTTAAAACATTTCAAATTTAATTCAAAGATCTAAAATTTAAACTTATTGAATTTAAATTAAATTCTAGATTCAAACGTAGTTTCAGAGTTTGTTTTGCATTTCTTTTTACATCAATTTGATAAAACCTGGAAAACAGGTTTCCTGTTCAAACTCTAAAACTCATTAAAAATTTCAAAATTTAAATTATTTCAAAACCATAATTCAAACTAATTGAATTCATCTTTAGATTCAGGTTTAAATCCTAAGTTAAAATTTTAGTTTATAAAGTTAACTTTTAATTTTAAAAACTGCAAAACAGGCTCTGTTAAAAAAAACAAAACCTGAAACCTATAACCCGAGCTACCCAGTTTTACTTCGAGTAAAAACAACTCCTTCTTTGAGTCCATTCCCAAAATTCCCGAGACAATCTCGAGCTTAAAAACCCTGCAACCCAAACTACACCACCATCATCACCAACATGCACAACACTCCTGTGCATCAACTTCCCAACTCTGGCATCACTGGCGATCATCCATGACCATCCTCTATCGACCCAAAATCCCTATATCAACATTCAATCACCATATACCCATAATTCAACTTGAATTTGGATTTTTTAAACCCAAAACCTGGAAACATTTCCCCTTTCAGTGCCTAGTCTGTCAACGCTTCAACCCATCACCTCCGACCACCGTCACCCTCCAAACTCTTGCAACAACTCCATCAAGACATCCTCTATCCATACCCAAAAGAACTTTGAACTCGATCCATTATAAATGCAGTAAAGTTCAAATCTTTACAGCCCAGAAACCTAGGGTTCTAAACTTGGAAACCCTAAATTACAACATCAAACCCAATTCCAACTCAATCCAATAATTTTCCCATAACCTATGATAGCTATACTATCTCCATAATCAAATTCACACAAATCTAATACAAGCTCCTACTGAACTTGACAAAAATGAAAAATACAGTAAATTTGAAACTGTACTTTGATTTGATCACTAAAATTTGTAATATTATCTTTAAAAATCATAATTTTAGAAGTTGTTTTGGATTGTATTTCTGAAACATTGATTCTTGATACTTTAAATTTTCCATTTATACAGAATTAAGCTATGTTGTTTATGTTACAGATAATACACAAACTATACTGCTAAAAGGAAACTTTTAAAAATTTATTTTATCATGAAACACTCAAATTTCATTCCATGATAAAACATAATGCAACCAGATCAGGGGAAAAGAAATATTTATCAATTTGAATTGAAACTGTAACAGTCAGAACCTTGAAATCAATTATGCATTTCATTCATCTATACACAAGCAGGCAATATAAAAACATATACACAAATTTAACTCATCAGATAAACAAGCATGCAATCCTATTAATTTATTTTAAATTAGGTGTTACTCACCTGTACCAAAATGCAGAGCAAACTTTCAATTTGCAGGTTCCAGATTGGTAAGAAATAGATGAATGCAGTCATGAAGAAGTTGCATGCAGGCCTTTATTTTTTTTAATGCTTTTAATCTTTGATATATACATGCTTCCAGTTCTTACATGCAAGCTTCAACTTGAAATTGCAGATGCAAACTTGAATTTGTTGCATGCAGATTAAGTTTTTGGAGGATGCAGACATTAAAAAAAATGCAGGTCTTTGTGATGCAGATTTGAATTTTGAGGAGTTTGTATGTGCTTGGATTATGAGGATGAAGAGTATTACAGAATTTTGGTTTACAGGAATTTTTGAAATGCATTTGATTTTCAGATTTCTGGTATGAAGAGTTTTCAGCTGAGAATGTTTTTCTTTAGTTAAGAGATGAAAAATGAGAAAAAGGCAAAGGAAGAAAGAATGCAAGCTTTTATAACAATGTTTTGATTTAATTTAGAAATCAAAGAAAATTAAAATTGAAACATGACACTTGTCTAATATGTTAACACATGTTTAACTATGCTTTGATAAACTTACACATGTATTTGTAAATGTTTTAAATGATTTGTTGTTTAAATTAAGATTAATGAATGTTTAAACTTAGTTAATTAGTTCTTACACCTTTAAACAATTAAAATAAATTTATATAAGAGTTTACAATAACTTACATGAATACATGTTTACATTTTAAATTGTATTTTAAATTTCAAATTAAACTTACAAATCAAAATTATCAATCAATATTTTAAAGAGAATAACACAAATATTTTTGTAACTTGTTTTAAAATTCAAACTTGAATCAAAATGAATTTTAAACAAATAAAACGTTTATTTCATATTTAAAATCATATAGTATTTTATTAAATATTTTTGAAAAGCTTAAATTAAAAATAAATCTCAATTCCTATTTTCAAAACATTAAGACTAATTTAACAACTTATCTATTTATAATATATACAAATACATATACATTATTAAATAGAAAACAATTTATTAGCTCATTAAAAATAATTTCACAAATTAAATATTTTAAATAAAGAAGATTATTAAATCAAATCAAATTTATTAACATAAATCATCAATTCAATTTAAATTTAAACACAGATTATTAAATTTAAATTGTCCACAATTCCGGGATATTACACACGATGTAGTCAAGAAACTCCGCCACGTCTCCCTCCTCCAAGCAAGCATGCCTCAACCCAATAATGCCAGAGCACGCATCCCCAAGCTTGGCCAAACTAGCTTCCCACGCGAGCACACACAACTACCAGCAAACCCTATATGAGCCGCCACATCAACATAACCGCCTCCTTCCTCCTCCTCCCCTCTCAACCTCGCACATAACTAGGCATCCCACTTCTCCTTGCGGCTCCTCCCTCCCAAGCCATGAGCAACCACCTCCAGTTCGACCAAGACCCATCACCATCTGCCTCTTTTTTAAGGTAATATATATATATATATATATATTGCATATATTTATGTCGGTTGTATAAATATATTTTGTACTGGGTACTTGATGTTATCAGTGCTTATTTGATATATATATATATGTTGTCTTTAAATTATGATATATGTATAAGTTGATACATATGTATGTCTGTTTATATAATATATTTTCCAGAACTTTATATATATCCTAATCTTATAACATGTCATTTACATATGTTAGATTTTATAAAGTATATATATATATATATATATATATATATATATATATATATATATATATATATATATATATGTTAGTTTATATATATTTATGCAGTTTGTATGTATAAGTATATATATGTAAAATATGTTTCAGGTTGTATAGATATTAGTTGTATATGTTAGTTTATTTATGTTAAATTTATGCAATATCTATGTTTGATCTTAAATATAAGTGTTACATCAGGTAAATGATTTCCTACAATATATATAGATTATAGGTTAATATTGTCATATTGTTTTTTATTTTAAATAATATTCATAAAGATTTATTTTAAAGTTGGATTTATATATATATATATATATATATAGTCAAAGAGATTGCTTTTATTTTTTCTAAGGCTTATATACATATATATCAAGTACTTATATATATATATATATATATATATTTATCAAGTTCCATTTTGTATGCATGAAATACTTATGTTGTTATTTCACAGCTCTTTTGCTTCCCTAGGAATTCTTATATTGGTTTTAGATCATATGTCATATATATAAAGATCTGATTTTTTATAAGTGTTACAAAGAAAATATTGATTTTATATAAAATAAATATAGTTTTATAAGATAGTGATCAGTTGAGTTATTGTACAATAGCTTATATAGTTGATATCGACGTATACAGTATATGGTTTTGAAATTTTGCATTTGGACTGTCTTGCTTTTTATATATATTTGTAAATAATAATGATTTTGACTTATATATATTATCTTATTTTAATATTTGTCTTAGTTTAGAATAATACTTTTATAAAATAATCATAATAATAATAGTACATACATATTTTCCTTTTATATCAAGATAATTCGATTGTTCTCATCGATTTCTATTTATCAGCTTTGTTCGTTAAATTCGTGTCAATCTTGCTTGCTTTAGAATTCTTGCTTGGATTCGTAACTCATTTCATTTTTGAATCTCTCTAGCCTTGAAAGGTAAGCAATCATTCATAATTAACATCCTTATATTTAGTAAGTTTGTACTATTCCTATGGAGTGCCTTCTGATAGCCCTCTAGTTTACGGGGGGAGTTACGATACTGTATAGACTATGGGAATATATAAAATGTGTTAAGGGGGATATGGGTAACGCCTTAACGTTATTTTAATACTTTTACTTTACTGACAGACATATTATAATAGCGTATATTAGTTCATAGTAGATAGTTCCACGGATCCTTAGAGGATGGAAGTCACAAACATCCTTTAAGTTACTTGTATTTCAGCTGACATTTCACTTGAGTTGAATTTATTAATATAAATGTTAATCCTGACTTGCATGTTTTGTGTTTTGCTTTATGCTCGGGTCAGACTGGGTGTCATAACATTTGAGACTCAGCTTTGGAGTTGGAGCTTCACTCGAAGATCCATCTATATCTATTCAGCTTTCAGCTATCCAGTGATTTTGTTCATACTTGTCATCTGTTTGTATTCAAGACAACATTATGTTTGAGATATTCTGCTGTATTTTATTTCAAGCTCTGTTGTTTATATAGTAGCTTCATGAACTACTATTTATCTGTTTCCGCTGCTTTTTGTTATCTTACTCTGTGTCTATGATTCTGTGATTGATTTATTTACTATATATGTTGAGTTTTTCCAAATATAAATTAACAATACGATATTTTAAGCAATTCAAGTCCGACATGTGTGGCTGCGAATGGCACGAGCCATGCGGGACTTTACAGTTGGTATCAAAGCCAGGTTTAGGCAAAACTTAGCATATGGAGCCAAATTAACTACAGAATCACCTACATTCGAGCTTGAATCTCTTCCCCTTTGATTCAGATTTCTTTCGAACTTTGGAACCCTACCTTGTTCTGAAATCCATTCTCGTCCTTTCCCATTCGTGTTCCCCTCGATTCCGGAGCATCCCATAGCTCCAATTCAGTTCATCTCTACGATGAATCTGAGAACATCCTACCATCTCAACTGTCAACTTCATTCTTTTGTGTGGCTAATCAGTTGACGGTTCCGCTAATCTTGTATGATTCATAAAAGGTTAAACTCCTTTACAACAAGCGTCGATTCAACGAAGACTTCTATATCCCCGGCTTAGATTCTATTATTTCTTGCAAAGCCCGAATCATCTCTAGTAGAGATCAGGGTAATTCCCTTGTAATTTTAACTCCCCTCCGATAATCAGAGATTATTCTGATATTGGGTGAAGTCACTTCTCCACCCCTTCAAGCGAGAAATTGAATTTCTACATCGGTTGACCCTGTTAAGGTCGCCCACGATTAATATAGTCTATCCATTCTTTCTTCTCTGTAATTTAGTTATCTTATTCTTTCGAGTCTATCTTCACAGTTAGAATTCTCTTTGATTAGGAATCATCTAAACTTGAAATCCTTTTTAAAAATCCATTCTTGAATCATCGTGTGAGGGAGTGTATTTGTAATTAATATAAAAACGTTTTATATATATTATGTTGTTTGAGTTGTTAAATTTTGAATTTTGGGCTTCGGTCGATTCTTCTAGCTAACGCTATCGATAGGAATCACAAAACATTTGAACAAAGCAAGATGACACAATATTGTTTTCAAAATTGGTAAATGTATAATTTTATGTAAATATTTTATATAATTTTCTGAAATTAAATAATTAAATGAATTGGTTATTAGAAATGATAATGCAAGATTTTCATTTATTGTTTTGTCAACCGTTAACTATTGTTGTATAATTCTAAAACATGGCTTATAAATTGGATCTGAAAATGAATTAAACTTAAATTAAGGATTTAAGAATTTAATTTTCGGTGCTTTACAAAATTTGATTTTCATGGTTCGAATGAATATACTATTTGCAAATATTTTCATATATGAATTATTTAAAAGAACTTTAAAATAAAGTAAGTTAGTACTCTTCTCTTTTGTTGTTGGAAAATAATTTCGGTGATGACTGCAACATCATCTACATTCATTTTCGAGTCTCAAAGTGGAGAGACCACATAGAAGCTTTGCTACACTTTTTGTTTTAGGAAAGGGAATTTGATTTGAATTTCTTGAACTTGATTTGATTCATAAATTATATATGATTATACTTATTTCAAAATGATTGGAAGCGAAACCGGAAAATTTAATTCTTAAATTTTGTATTATATTAGGGTTTTCAATTATATAAAAAATTACTATAAATAACAAGTAAATTGGTATAGTGCCGAGTTACATATGAAACATTAATAAAAAAATACCGAAAATATTCAAAAGTTTAAATGTAACAAGAATATGTAGTTGAATAGTATACAAGATAGAATGTAAGAAATAAAAAAATGTGCAAAAATAAATTCTGATAAGGGAATTTATAAATAAGAATTGTGTTGTTATAATGAATGTTATACATTTAATTTAGGTCATAAGAAATGTAAATTGAGACAAATGGAACAATAAATAGAGAATGAGTAAATAAATGCAATCTTAAAAAACTAAATAGGTAATAAAAGAATTCATATCTCCGCAAATAAAGGATAGATTATAAAGAATAGTTGAAATGGGATTATACGAGGAATTAACTTAAGGGAAATTAAATGGAATAAATAAATGAGGAAAAATAAAATAAATTTTGTTTTGAAAGAAAATTTGTAATAAATAATAATAGATTGAAACCAAATCAATGGAATAAAAATCAAATCAAAAACTAAATGAAATTTGTATGGTTTGAATTAACAGTTTGAACTAACAATTTTAAATTGATTAACTATTTATTGATTTATAAAATGGATTAAACCAAATTGTCGAATATTAGTTAATTTAAATTGTAGTTTATATGGTTTTAAATTTATTTTGTATTTTTCATTTCAATCTATCTTTCTTGCTGGTTGTTTCTATTCTCCTATCTCGTTCCTTTATGGAAACGAAATGTTTTGAGTGGGAGAGATTGTAACGACCTGTAAATTTTAATGGTTTTCTAGCGTAATTAATTGAAATTTTGTGAATTTAAAAAAAATTCGAAATGAAAATTTGGTATTTGGAATACATCTATTTAAACATAGCAAATGGTAAATTTTCATCTAATAATATAAAAGTTTATTTTTTTTGTGTAATTTTATTTAAAATTTAAATTAGTTAAAATTAGATGAAAATAAAATAATTTCAAAACCTAAATATTTTATATAATAAATTTGTAAATCATCTTCTGAGTGACGCGTCATCTTCCATTTCGTCAAATTTGAACTGCTATTGCTCCATTTATCTTATTTTCAACATTTTAGCAGCATTTTGGTACCGGATATCGATTTTTGGTTAGATGAATGTACCACTGATATTTGTAAACCGTTTTGATCATCTCGTTGTGTGGATCTTCGTAGTATATTCGTTCGTATGTTTCAGAATTCAGGAGACGGCGAAATCTACAGAACGACTGCCTTATCGGTTCCGCAGTCGAGCCTTCTGGTTCCCTGTCCCTTCTTTGTCCTTCATGGGAATGTTGTCAGCCACTAACAATTAATAATTCACTGAACTCACTTACTTGACTTTTTATATACCACTATTCAATTTACGCCGGCTGTCCTTTTGATTTCTCTTTATCCAATTCAAAATAGTTAAGTCTATTTGTTTTCGCCATGCTTTTAAAGGAAAACGGAACATTTGATTTGCATTCTTTTATTTCACCTGAAGCATACATTGTTTGCATATAACCTGCTTCTCCCTTACCTTAAGCTTGCATCTCCACTCTTCCCTTCCTCCTTGCGCAAGCACCCACAACACGCCTACATTTTTGATTCCCTGAGTAACCAGATAGCAGCAATATCCCCACAGCAACTCCACCTCCTTTTTCCCTCTTTTGCCCAGCTACCTTGCAGCCTCCTCACCCTCTCCCATCCACTATATAGTAAATCGCCTCGCCCACGTCTCCCTCCTCCAAGAACGCATCCCCATGCTCGGCCAAACAAGCTTTCCACGTAAGCACACACAACCGCCAGCAAACCCTGTCTGTGCCTCCACATCAACATAGCCGCCTCCTTCCTCCTCCTCCTCTCTCGGCCTCGCACGCAACCAGGCATCCCACTTCTCCTTGCGGTCCCCCCCCCACGCCATGAGCAACCACCGTCCAGTTCGACTGAGACCCATCACCATCTGCCTCTTTTTTTAGGTGATATATACATATTGCATATATTTATGTCAGTTGTATATATATTGTGTATTGGGTAAGTGCTTGTTTGATATATATATATATATATATATATATATATATATATATATATTGTCCTTAAATTATGATATGTGTATAAGTTGATATATATGTATGTCTATTTATATAATATATTTTCCAGAACTTTATATATATCCTAATCTTATAATATGTTAGATACATATGTTAGATTTTATAAAGTATATACACGTTAATTTATATATATTTATATAGTTTGTATGTATAAGTATATATATGAGTAAAATACGTTTCAGGTTGTATAGATGTTAGTTGTATATGTTAGTTTATTTTTGTTACATTTATGTAATATATATATATGTTTGATCTTAAATATATGTGTTATATCAGGTAAATGATTTTCTGTAATATATGTGGATTCTTATCTAATATTGTCTTATTTTTTTAATTTTAAATAATATTTATAAAGATTTACTTTGATGTTGGATTTGTATATATATTTTGTTTACAGTCAAAGCGATCATTTTTTATTTTTTTTTGAAGCTTATATACATATATATCAGGTACTTATATATATATATATATATTTATAAAGATTTACTTTGATGTTGGATTTGTATATATATTTTGTTTACAGTCAAAGCGATCATTTTTTATTTTTTTCTGAAGCTTATATACATATATATCAGGTACTTATATATATATATATATATATATATATATATATATATCAAGTTCCATTTTGTGTGTACTAAATACTTATGATGTTATTTCACAGCTCGTTTGCTTCTTTGGAAATTCTTATATTAGTTTTAGATCATACGTCATATATATAAAGATCTAATTTTTTTTATATGTGTTTTAAAGAAAATATTGATTTTATATAAAATATATATAGTTTTATAAGATAGTGATATGTTGAGTTGTTGTACAATAGCTTATATAGTTGATATTGATGCATATAGTATATGGTTTCGAAATTTTGCATTTGGGTTGTCTTGCTTTACATATATATATATATATGTGTGTGTGTGTGTAAATAATAATGATTTTGAATTATATATATGTTATCTTATTTTAATTTTTGTCTTAATTTAGAATATTGATTTTTATAAATAATCATAATAATAATAGTACATACATATTTTCCTTTTATATCATGATAATTTGATTTTTCTCATCGAATCCTATTTATCAGCTTTGTTCATCAAATTCTTTCCAATCTTGCTTCACTTTGGAATTCATGCTTGGATTCTAACTCATTTCATTTTCAAATCTCTCTAGCCTCGAAAGGTGAGGAATTGCGCCTCGAAAGGTGAGGAATCGCTCATGATTAACATCCTTATATTTAGTAAATTTGATTTTAGTTGAAACGACAACTGAAATTTGCGGTTAATTTGAATTTCTAGTTATTTTATTGTCAATATGATATGTTATTATTTGAAATTGTTCACCTGTGATATGACACCATATCCAGCTGTATATATTATATTTAAATGGGTTGTTGATGATATATGTATGTTGCTGATATGTTATATCATCATCATATTTGTTCTCACTCTGCAAGTTCCCTGTTAGTTTAGAATTCCCTAAGGGTTGAAATGATACGTACCCGGACGATCTTGTAGAATATGAGAAAATCGTTATGGGTTGAAATGATAAGTGCAAGCGGTTTTCATTTATTTGAACTTTTGGGATTGCATGTTGCAATGATGTATACCTATAGATTTTTAAATTGCGGATAGAAATGACAAATATCCATACCACTTGACCATATGATAGAAAATTATATATGGACACCGTTGGTCTATAATTTGAAATGATTTCCAAAGTTTTGAAAGATATGGGTTTTGATAAATAGTGATTTTAAAAATATAATATATAAATGTTATTTTTATATATAAATTTAGATTTTAAAATTTTTATGTTTTGGAAATTTAAATTTATAAGTTAGTTTTGAAAATATAATTTTTAAGGTTTCACTTATAATTTTCATATAAAATAGAAATAATAAGATTTAATTTAATAAGATTTAATTTAATTAGTACATCAAGTATTTACTTAAATTTATATTAATATTTTAAAATAGATCTTATAACTTTAATAATAAAGGTTGGAAAGATAAATTAATGTTGACTTGGAATTTAAATTGGCTAATAATTGAATTTAAGAAAGAATTGATTTAAACTTATTAGTTTTGAGATTTTGAAAAAATATGATTTATAACTTGATTTGATAAAAGTGATTAGATGAATATTCTCGAATTTAACTAAAATTGAGATTGTAAAGTTAATATTGATTTAAATATATAAACTGGGAGTTAAATAAATTGTTATTAAAGTGGTTAAGTGAATATTTTCCAATTTGAATAAAATTTAAAGTTAAATGTTGAAATATAAATGAAATTGATATTGTAAATGTTTAAATATTTAAACTTGAATCTTTAAACTTTAAATTGAAATGGTTAAATTAGAATTGATTTAAGTTGAATTTTGGAATTTAAGATGATCTGAATCGATTTGCGAAATTGGAGGAAACTATTTTATTATATAAAGTATTTTTAATATATAAACTATTTTAGTATATAAATTATTTTAATATATAAACTATTTTAATGTATAACTATTTATTATTTATACTATTTTAAATATCTAAACTGTTTAAGTCGGAAGTGTTATGATTTTCAAAGTGTTATGATTTCCAAAGTGTTATGGTTTCCAAAGTGTTATGATTTCAAAAGTGTTATGATTTCAGAAGTATTATGATTTCGAAAAGTGTTATAAATTTGAAAGTGTTACAGCTATGGAAATGAATATTATTAAAAGTGAATAATGATATCGAATTTGATATGGTTTTGAAATGAATATGATATTTTGATTTGAAGTATGAACTATTTGAATTGAAATGACCACGGTGTGAAATAAGCGTTTAGTTGTTAAAGAGACCGGGATCGGATGTTGTCATACTCTCTGCCAATACCGAAAACCAATTTAACAACTATGTACGTGGTGGAGATTCCAGAATGAAGTAGGATGGTTTGGTGACAATTTTATATGGTATTTACGTAGCCCTGACTTCCGTGTGTCAGTTTGATGCAGCTAATATAGGAGCCATGTCGGGCCAAGTGAGGTCATTCTTCCAATCGGGCACATTCCTTCGATACCATTCTACTGCTTTTGTGATTTGATTGGGTGCACCTTTGATTTGGGAGTGTGTCACGAGGTGGGTGGTAGTAGCTGTTATGAGTTACCACCAGTCCGAAAACGCAAACGGTATATCTACATCGGCATTGCCTTAAGTGCCTTGTCGCATGCCCTATCGCGCCTTCTACGTGCTTGGTTTGTAACATACCTATGGAGTGCCCTCTGATAGCCCTTCAGTTTATGGAGGAGTTACGGTATTGTATAGACTATGAGAATATATAAAATGTGTTAAGGGGGATATGGGTAATGCATTAATGCTATTTAAATACTTTTACTTTACCGATACACATATTATAATAGCGTATATTACTACATAGTATATTGTTCCACAGATCCTTAGAGGATGAAAATCCCAAGCATCCTTTAAGTTACTTGTATTTCAGTTGACGGTTCACTTGAGTTGAATTTATTAATATAAGAATGTTAATCCTGAATTGAATGTTTTGTGTTTTGCTTAGTGCTCTGGTCAGACTGGGTGTTACTGCATTTGAGACTCACCTTTGGAGTTAGAGCTTCACTTAGAGATCCATTTATATCTATTCAGCTTTCAGCTATCTAGTGGTTTTGTTCAGACTTGTCATCTGTTTGTATTCAAGACTACATTGTAATTGAGATATTCTGCTGAATTTTATTTCAAATTCTATTGTTTATATAGTAGCTTCATGAACTACTATTTATCTGTTTCTGTTGCTTATTATTATCTTACTCTGTGTCTGTGATTCTATGATTGATTTATTTACTGTATATGCTGAATTTTGCCAATTATAAAACAACAATCTGACATTTTGAGAAATTCAAGTCCGACATGTGCATATGCGAATGGCATGAAATAGTGGATCGTTACAGTTTGCTACCACTTGGAGCATCATTTCTCGATCTAGTTTGGGATTTATAGATTTGGTATGTACCCATGGGGTGACCGAGGGGTGATGTTTGCAGACTCAGTGCCTGAGGGTTGATTAATATGGCATGTTATGTTAAAGGGGTAGCTGGCTCTACTTGGTAGAGGTGTAAGGTTTGCAGCCTCAGTATATTTTATCTGGAGGTGTATTGTACGGAAGATAGTCACTTACCTCGTCATTGTTGGAATACATCCTCCAATATGTGCCTTGTGGTCTTAGTTGTTGCCAATTATGCTGGAATGTAATTAATATAACTGTTTCAACTATTATTAAATATATTCTTTAAATCCTATACATTATTATAATTTCGCTGGACTTTTTAATAAAATGGTTCAGTTATTGTAAGATAAAAACCCATCCGTGTTTATATGCGGTGTGGTCTTACGAGATATCTTTATTTTTAAAAGGTTTTATAATATTAAAAATCCATATCATTATGTTTCTCACGCTGCCTTACCAGATTGATTCAGGTGTTATTATCTTATAATGCTCAAGTCAGCACAAGCATATTTCCAGATTTATTGATGGATGCTTTGGAGTTTTAGGTGACGAGCTGGATACCTCTAAGGCATATTCATGTATCTTTATTTCCGCTTCATTTCTTGTTGGGTGTTTAACATCATTTGAGAGGACAGACTATTATAACTATTCAGGCTGATGATAGGTATGTTTACTCTGATTGATGTATATACTATAGTTTTATTTTGTAAAATTCATTGGTATATTATAGAATACTCATTACATTGTGAGATTTATTCTTCCTTTTCTTTTCTTTTACCCCAACAATATGTCTTTACGGACTTGGATGTCGACATGTAAATACCTTGAATGTATTATGTCGACTTTTAAGGGTCGAAAAGGCAGGTCGTTATAAAGATCCTCAAGTATAGTGATTTTACCCCCAAAATATTCATTAAAGCATCACTTATTTTATATAAACGACTTACGTACATGAAATCTATCATATTCAATTGAAACTGAATTCAAAAAACAATGAAAATGGTAGAAAAGGTGTAGTACTACTCACCTAAGTCCTTGGATTTACTTGATCTTCAGTTCCCTTAGGTTGATTAGCTTTTCCTCTTTTATTTCTTCTTTTCCTTCCTCATGCCGCCTTTAATAAGTTTCCTAGATTTTAGTTTTGTTTAAGTAAATAAGAAAACATGAATAAGATGAGGGTCACTTTGTTTTATTATATCCCTCTCCCACGATAAGTTGGGTCGCTGGCCTTATGGCCCTATTTTTTATCTTATTCATTAACTCCCGAGTTGTGTTAAACTTATATCACAATTAGTAAATATACACCTAGATACTTTATACGAATAAGCCACTATTTAATTTACCTAACTAATAACATAGGTGAATAAATGTTTGCAACTATTTACCTTATACCAAAACACATGTTTTCTTTGTTAATTATTCGTTAGAATTTGAGGTGTTATAGGCTTTTCCCTTATAGGAATTTCATCCTTAAAATTCAAGTCCAGTAGTAATTCACAAATTCTTTCCTACACCCGATCTAACACACCCACATAAGTTCCTTACCCATATGTCACAAGAATAAATATACTAGTGCCTCTACTAATAAATAACAAACTCAAACATAAATATCAACATATATATATGGTCTATAACATACACAATACATACTTATAGTAAGCCTAAACAAGCAACTTGGGATAAGTCCTTTTGATTTTTCTTCTATTTCCCAAGTACAATCCTCTTAGTTCGCACTCCGTTAGGCTCGTACAAGTTTCACTTCCTTATTATGAAGCATCTTTATGTCTAGGTGTATAACCCCGATAAGCTTTCTAACATATATCATGTTTGACTCAACAACTAAGTCATCCATAGCTCTTGGATTCACTATTGCCTTAGGGTCTTAGATACACTTCCTAAAATGTGGTACGTGAAACACATTATGGATTTCAGTTAAGCACTCATTGACTTGACCCTATAGGCTACCTTGCTTATCCTTTTAGTATCGAAAAAGGGGCAACATATCTAGGCGGTAACTTTCCTTACTTTCTGGACATTATAGTGCCTCTATTTGGTGAAATCTTAAAAACATATGATCTCCCATATCAAACTCTAAGTCTTTCCTCCTCCTATCGGCAAAGCTCTTCTGCCTTGATTGGGCAATCTTTGTCGAATTACCTTGACATTTTCCAAAGGTTATCTCGTAATATTCGATCCTAACACGAGCCTATCTCCTATCTCATACCAACATACGAGTGACATTCATGGTCTTTCATACAACACTTCAAAAGATGCCAACCCTATTGGTAACTATTGTTTTATGAAAAATTTACCGCATGTAGGTGATCTTCCCACTGAAGTCTAAACAAAAAGCTAATAATAAGTCTTCCAAGCACCAAGTTGACTCTTTTAGTTTTTCCATCCATCCATGGATGGTATGCCGTACTCTTGCATAACTCTGGACCTAAAGCATTCTATAACCTCCTCCAAAAATCACTGGCACAGCAGATCTCGATCACTAACTATAGTACTCTACACTCCATTCAATTTCACTATAGTTCTCAAATAAATCTCGGCCAACTTTACTGCCGACCTCGCAGGTACGCTAGAATGAAATGGGCACTCTTATATAATATATCAACTATAACCTATATGCTCTCATTCCCTGCCCTATATCTCCACCAGCCATTTATAAAATACATAGAAACTGAGTCCAATTCCCTCTTGGGACTTCAAAAGGCTGCAAAAGTCCACTTGGCTTTTGATGCTTTGCCTTAACATATTGGCATGTGAAACATCTTTTCACATACTTTCCAACTGCTCATTCCTTCATAGAAGAAGCTTCTTTTCATGTCTCGATACATCTTACTACCTCTTGGATGAATAGAAAACTATAAATGATGGCATTCAAATCAATACTTCTTTCTAAAGGCCACCTATATTTGGGACATACAACCTTCCATTTTTCTGAAGTCTGCCTCCCTCATCTACACCAAAACCATTCATCTCATCTATTCTGGTTTCAAACTTTAGATGCCTAACTCTTTGGACATAAAGTGGATCTTTTCTTTGTTTTTCGACAATCCTTTCCATGAGAACTAGCCAAACTTCTAAGCACGATAGCGCTTTATATTTCCACCTGAATTAGCTCTTGGCCGAAAAAAGAATATTGCAAGATGTTAATGTCTATAATGCATTCCAATCTTCCTATCATTGCCAAAACACAACTCTCCCGCTTTTGGCTCAAAGCATCTGCAATTTAATTCCCTTCTCAAGGATATACTCTATCCATAAGTCATAAAATTTCAAAAAATCTGCCTACCTTTGTTTCCAACTTCTGAGAGAACAAGTATCTCAAGGACCCAATGTCTTTAAATCTTCAATGTGAAGAAAAAAACCACCAACTCCAAGTCATGGGTCGAATATCGAACATCATAAAATCGCAACTGCTTAGACACATAAGTTATTAATTTGCCTCCTTGCATCAACACTATTCCTAAATCCAAACCTGAAGCATATATATAAACAATCATATCTTCATTTCCTTTAGGTGTAACTAAAACTGGAGCAATCGTCAATCGAAGCTTTAACTCTTGGAATGATGTCTCACATTCCTCATTCTACGCATACTTCTCATTCTTTCAAGTAAGTCTTATCATTGGTGCATCTTTCCGAGAGAAGCCCTTAATGAATCTCTGGTAGTATCCTACCAAACCTAAGTAACTTCTATGAGAAATGCGGAATACAGATCTTAAGGCTAGGATTAACACTAGAGGGGGAGGGTGAATAGTGTTTAAAGGAATTACTAAATCTTTTTGAGTTTTTGTTAATTTGAATACAAATGTATGCAGTATTTAGACACAGATATGATCACAGAAACAAATACAGATGCAGAAATAAAGTAAAAAAATAGTAAAGGAAAGAACACATTGGATTTTATACTAGTTCGGAGTTACCCTACATCCAGTCCCGCAGACAAGTACGGATTTTCTTTCAAAAGAAATTGTACAATTACACCCTCGATTTCAAGTTACGAGGTACACACTCCAGATTCACAATCCTCTGGGTGGAGATACTTGATTTCAGGGGCAACAAGTTCACCCAATTGATTTCCTAGGCTACAATCACACCTTTTCTAACTTGATTGATTTCTAAGGCCACAATCACAACTTTTCTCGCTTCATTGATTTCCAACGCTACAATCACATCTTTTCTAACCAGATTGATTTCCAAGGCCACAATCACACCTTTTCTCGCTTCATTGATTTCCAAGGCTACAATCAAACCTTTTCTCGCTAAATTGATTACAAAGAAGTCTATAACTCTGAATAGCACCGAGGATCTTGTTGAGATAGTGATAGAGAATCAAACTAGAAATGATCTAGTTAGATTCAAGGTTGATTTCGACAGAGTAATGGTAAGAATATGTATAAAGAAATGTGGAAGAAGAAGAGGAGTGAAAACCAAAAAAATATAATTAGAAATTCGTTGAAAACATCCCCTATTTATAGAAGAACAACAGTCATGTCCATTCGTGAAGGGATGTGACGAATAGACACTTCTTTTGAAATTCAAAATTTTGAAATCAACTGCCACTATGTCGACATGGGTATCTTGAGTATGTCAACATCCCAAAGGAAATTCTGGTGGTTTTTTTTTCCTTGAAAATAACTTTTATCTTTTATTAAAACTATTTTAAACTTCTATAAATATACTTAAATATAGTTAAAATACATAAATAAATATAGAGAATAATATCTTGGTATATATAAAATTTTACTAATTTTATATTTAAATCTAAGTATAAATATTAAAAGTTAAATATATTATTATTAAAAGATAGTTTAAAACCAAGGATAATTTGATTTTGAAGATAAAGATTATTTTAAGGCTAAAAATATTTAAAACCAGGATAGATGTTTTTGATTCTTTTAAAAGGAAGGTTTTGAAATCATTTTAAAAACAAGATATAATTTTGTAAAAACATTTTAAATAAAAGTTAGTGGATACAAAACAATGTTCCACTAGATTTTTCGTAGGTTCCATCCTACTTTGGGTTCCATCCCTTTAACAGGCTCGAAGTGGATTCCATTCCACGAATAAATTGGATTTTAAGATGCCAGTGCTTTTTTAGAAGTTTTAACAAAATTCCTAATTAAATTACTTATTCTTGAAATCTTGAACTCTTGATCATCTTGATATTCTTCATACTCATCAGTCTTCAATCTTGATATCTTGAATCTCTATACTTTACAGTCTTCATTCTTGGTACTTGCATGGTTAAATCCTATATATACATATATTTCTAAACTATAATGTTAGTATTTATATTTTATAATCCTATTCTAAGTTTGTTGTCATCAAAACCATCATCTCAAGGACTAACAATCTCCCCCTTTTTGATGATGACAACCTTTGTTTATAAAATATTACTTCTATCCTAATAACTCTCCCTAAAACTAATAACTCCCCCTTAATCTATGCCTAAGTATCATATTTATACTTCTCCCCCTTTATCATCAACAAAAAACTAACTTGAAACTATATAACCCCCCCCCTTAATCTAATACTCTATGACATGTGATTATAATGATAGTGTTATCATAAATAATGAACACTTAACTCTAAAACTTAAAACTTAGTCTTAAACTACTAACTATCCTAACTAAGTATCAATATAATAATAATTTTAATAGAACACATATAAGAACACGAACTATTTATTAATTATATAGTTATATTTACTTTTCGTAGAGAACGTAAGAAAGAACATACAACAATAGGAAAGAGATAAAAGAAACTAATGAGTGTCTTTGAAAATGGAAGATCTATGAACCGAACAATTTGGATAGTGGAAATGGAAATTTCCACGTTGTTCGACAATATTTCCATCTTTGTCAAAGCACGCTTTTCCAACACAAACGACTTTGTCATCTTCTTCAACATGCTCTTCTTCCATTAAAGCTTCTTCTTCTTCTTTCTCGCTGCCCTCTTGCACTTGATCTCCTGAAGAATCTTCGTCAATCAAGATTGGATTAACATGATTTTCCATTAGAAATTTTTGCAAATTCCGGAGGATTTTGCCTTACCTCTCTTGTTCTTTGGCCATTCTAAGTTGTTCCACTTGAATTTCAGTCAATAATTGTTGCGCATCCTTCAGAGAATCCTCCATTTTTGTCACTCGAGCGAGCATAATTCGTTGAAACGGTCCAGAAGTAGAAGAAGGGAATGAAAAGGTTGAATTTTTGTTTGATTTGGAAGAGGAAACCATGGTTTAATTTATTTCAGAAGTTAGAACAGAAAGAGAATAAAGAGAATGATCAAAATTTCGAAAATAAGAAGAATATAACCAATTATTTGAATTTTGGTGGGAAAAATTTCAAAAATAAAAAATCGTTGTATGTCGACATGGGTTGAGGGTATGTCGACATGGTCCTTGAAATTTTTACTATTTGACTTATTTTGATTTAATATTTAATTATACTTTGTTATTTATATTTTTGTATTTCAGTTATTGAACAAATTCCTAATTCTTTTCTTAATTTACTAAATATAGATTCATTTAAGGGTTTTGTTAATATATCAGCAATTTGATTCTCGGAATTAATATAATCTAGAGTAATTACTTCCTTATTTATATTATCTCTGTGAAAATGATGTCTTATATCAATATGTTTAGTTCAAGCATGTTGAGTAGTATTTTTGGATAAATTTATCGCACTAGTATTATCACATTAAATTGGTGATTTTGAGATATTTAAACCATAATCTTTTAAAGTTTGTTGCATATATATTACTTGAGAACAAGCCAAAGTAGCGGAAATATATTCTGCTACGGCTGTTGATAAAGAAACTGTGTTTTGCTTTTTACTAAACCAGGAAATCAGAGAATGCCCCAAAAAGTGACAAGTTCCACTTGTACTTTTTCGGTCTGATTTACATACAGGATAATCATCATCACAATAAGATATTAAGTCAAAACAATCATTTTTAGGATAAAATAAGCCATAATCAAAGGTGTGTTTAACATATCTTATGATACGTTTTACTGCTTTTAAGTGGGTCTCTTTAGGTAGGGATTGATATCTTGCACAGTGACAAACACTATGCATGATATCATGTCTACTAGGAGTAATATAGAGTAATGATCCAATCATTCCCCTATATATTTTTTGATCTGCATCTTTTGAGAGATCTTTTTTACTAAGGTACTCATTGGTTGCCATGGGAGTGGGTTTTCCACTCGCAGTAGTCAAACCAAATTTACTAATTAGGTCTTTAGCATATTTTTCTTGACTAATAAAGATACCATTATCTAATTGTTTTATTTGTAATCCTAAAAAGAAGTTTAATTCACCCATATGACTCATCTCAAACTCTTTCGTCATTATTTCAGAAAATTCTTTATTCATTTCAAAATTAGTTGATCCAAAAATGATATCAACTACGTAAACTTGTACTAGTTGAATATCATTTTTATTTCTTTTAATAAAAAAAGTATTATCTACTTTACCCATTTCAAAATTTGATTGTAATAAGTAAGATCTTAGTCTATCATACCAGGCTCTAGGAGCTTGTTTTAGACCATATAGAGCCTTCTTAAGTTTGTAAACATTATTTGGTAATTTTTCATTTTCAAAAAGTGGTGATTGTTCAACACATACTTACTCTTTACAAATCCATTTAAAAAGGCACTTTTAACATCCATTTGAAATAATTTTAAATTATTATGATTTGCGAAAGCAAGTAGAATCCTAATGGCTTCTAATCTTGCTACAGGAGCAAAGGTTTCATCAAAATCTATTCCTTCTTTTTGACAATAACCTTGAGCGACTAAACGAGCTTTATTTCTAACAACCTCTCCTTGGTCATTCATTTTATTTTTATAAACCAATTTAGTTCCAATTATAATTTTATTTTCAGGTCTAGGAACAAGTTCCCAAACATCATTTCTAGTGAATGGATTTAATTCTTCTTGCATAGCCAAAATCCATGAATCATCAGTTGAATCGTCCTATTTTTACGTTCTACTGCTCCATTTTTTTGTGGAGTTCTTGGAAATGAAAAATTGTGAGTTACCACTTTTTATTGCAGAATTCCTCAAACTTTTCATTTTCAAATTCACCATCGTGATCACTACGGATGGTTATAATTTTTAGAGAAAGTTAATTTTGAATCCTTTTTGTAAAAATCTCAAAACATTCAAAAGTATCACTTTTATGTTTCAAAAATATTTTCCATGTAAATCTAGAATAATCATCTACAATTACAAAAACATATTTACTATGATTTATTGATAGAATTTGAGATGGACCAGATAAATCAAGGTGAAGTAATTCAAGAGGTTTTGAGGTTGAAATCATATCTTTTAATTTAAAGGAACTTTTTCTAAGTTTTTCCAATTGACATGCATCACATAGACTATCTACATTAAAATTCATTTAGGGAGACCTCTTACTAGATCATGTTTTGACAGTCTAGATAAGAGTTTGAAATTCAAATGTCCAAATCTCTTATGCCAAATCCAAAGGGTCACTTGTATTTGCCAAAAGACATAAGTTATCATTTTAGACTTTCATACTAAGAATATAAATATTCTTTTTCCTAATTCCCTTAAATATTATGGTTGAATTATTATCTTCAACGTGACACTTATCTTTTTCAAATTTAATTTTATATCCTTTACCGCAAAGTTGACTAATACTTAGCAGATTATGTTTCCGATTCATAACTAGCAAAACATTAGTAATAATAGGAGTTTCAGAGTTACCGACTTTGGCGATGCCAATCACATATCCTTTTGAATTGTCTCCAAAGTTAACCAGTCTTCTGTCGTTGTATATTATATCATTCAGCATATTTGGATTGCCAGTCATGTGTCTAGAGCATCCACTATCGAGTATCCATTTATTCTTTTTGATCTGCACAATTTGTCCATTATGGATTGATTCCACAACACCCATAAAGCATGCTTCCTACACATCATACAATTTTGGTAGACAACTTGAATTTGAATATTGATTATATGCAGACTCACGAGACAATGATGATCTAAATATTTCTAAACTAGTATTAACAAGCATAGCCATTTTAAAAACTTTTTCAAAAAACAGATCATGAAACTTTGAAAACCTTGCTCTAATACCAAATGTGAGAAATGCGGAATACGGATCTTAAGGCTTGGATTAACACTAGAGAGAGGTGGGGTGAATAGTGTTTAAAGAATTACTAAATCCTTTTAAGTTTTTATTAATTTGAACACAAATGTATGCAATATTCAGACACAGATATGATCACAGAAACAAACACAGATGCAGAAATAAAGTAAAAACAGTAAAGGAAAGAACACACCGAATTTTATACTGGTTCGGAGTTACCCTGCATCCAGTCCCGCACACAAGTATAGATTTCCTTTCAAAAGAAATTGTACAATTACATCCTCGATTTCAAGGCTATGAGGTACACCCTTCAGAATCACAATCCTCTGGGTAGAGTTACTAGATTTCAATGGCAACAAGTTCACCCAATTGATTTCCTAGGCTACAATCGTATATTTTCTAATTTGATTGATTTCCAATGCCACAATCACACCTTTTCTCGCTTCATTGATTTCCAAGGCTACAATTACACCTTTTCTAACTTTATTGATTTCCAAGGCCACAATCACACCTTTTCTCGATTGATTGATTTCTAAGGCTACAATCAAACCTTTTTTCGCTAAATTGATTATAAAGAAGTCTATAACTCTGAATAGCATTGAGGATCTTGTTGAGATAGTGATAGAGAATCAAATTAGAAATGATCTAGTTAGATTCAATGTTGATTTCGGTAGAGTAATGGTAAGAATATGTATAAAGAAATGGGGAAGAAGAAGAGGAGTGCAAACCAGAAAAATATAATTAGAAATTCGTTGAAAACAGACCCTATTTATAGAAGAATAATAGGCATGTCCATTCGTGAAGGGATATGATGAATAGACACTTCTTTTGAAAATCAAATTTTTGAAATCAACTGCCACTATGTCGACATGGGTATCTTGAGTATGTCGACATCCCAAAGAAAATTTTGGTGGTTTGTTTTTCCTTGAAATAACTTTTATCTTTTATTAAAACTATTTTAAACATTTATAAATATACTTAAATACAGTTAAAATACATAAATAAATATAGAGAATAATATTTTGGCATATATAAAATTTTACTATAATTTTATATTTAAATCTAAGTATAAATATCAAAAGTTAAATATATTATTATTAATAGATAGTTTAAAACTAAGGATAATTTGATTTTGAAGATAAAGATTATTTTGAGGCTAAATATATTTAAAACCAGGATACATGTTTTTTATTCTTTCAAAAGGAAGGTTTTGAAATCATTTTGAAAACAAGATATAATTTTTTTAAAACATTTTGAATAATAGTTAGTGGATACAAAACAATGTTTCACTAGATTTTTCGTAGGTTCCATCCTATTTGGGTTCCATCCCTTTAACAAGCTCGAAGTGGATTCCATTCCACGAATAAATTGGATTTTAAGATGCCAATTCTTTTCTAGGAGTTTTAACAAAATTCCTAATTAAATTACTTATTCTTTAAATCTTGAACTCTTGATAATCTTGATATTCTTGATACTCATGAGTCTTCAATCTTGATATCTTGAGTCCCTATACTGTACAGTCTTCATTCTCGGTATCTGCATGGTTAAATCCTGCATATACATATATTTCTAAACTATAATGTTAGTATTTGTATTTTATAATCATATTCTAAGGTTGTTGTCATCAAAACCATCATCTCAAGGACGAACAACTTCAAACTTCTATGACCATCTCATGCCACTTCCTTCCATTCACAACTTCTTCCTTTGAAGGGCCTTGGTCCTTTCTCCATAACATGGCCTAAGGACTTAACCTCCTTTCCACCAATAAAGGCACTTAGAAAATTCTATATTAACTTATGTTATCTTAATGTCCCTAACATAAACTTAGATGAACCTCCTCCTTCTCATCATTTGAGTACACCAAGTTGTCAACTACTAAAACTAGCACATATTGGTCTAAATGGTCTCGAAATATCCTATTCATCAAGCCCACAAAGAATGCGGGTGTTAGTTAACCCAAATGGAAACATTAGCCACTCATATGAACCATGCCTCATTCTAAAAGCAATCAAAGGAACAATCTCCTCCATTACCCTCAGTTGATGGATCCCCAGAGCCAAATCTAACTGCTAGAGTACCTTAGCTCCATTCAACTGGTCAAAAATGTCATCAATCTTTGGCAAGGAATATTTGTTCTTCATGGTACTTTCATTCTACTTTCGATGGTCAATCCATAGTCTTAAAGGCCTGTTGGACTTCTTCACAAACATGGCCGTAGCACTCCATTGTGAGCTATTCAACCTTAGAAAGCTCCTGATTTCTAACTTTACTAGTTCTTTCTTCAACTCTTTCATCTACTTTGAAATCATCCTACTAGGGGCGACTAAATGTTATGACTCTCGGTATCAGCTCAATACGGAACTCAACAGCTCTTGGGGGTGTAATCTTAAAACTAGTTCAAATACATCAGGGAAATCTCCCCCATTTGTGTTTCTTAAATACCTTCTTCCTTAGAGACCAACACAAACACTCCTCCATTGTACCAAGATCTTTGTCCTTTTAGAGCTATAATTACTCTTGTAATTTTTTTGGATGACTCGATGCTATAGTTCGTTTGGCATAATATATCATTGTGCTAAAATGGTCTAACATCCCTAAAATAACTTTGAAGCCTATGAAGTCAAACACGTAGGGATTACATGAAAACCTACATCTGTTAACTTAATTTTTAAGTTAATGCACTTAAATCTGAGAGTGGCGTATCTTACTATCTGATTAACTACACTAGTGAAGTGATTAAATATGCCATTTCTAATCCCAAGCTATCAACTCAGTCCTTTAAAATGGACGAATGTATAGCGTTAATTAGAGTACCAAGAATCAAAGTCTTACCTTCCATAGTTTTCCCTTGGCATTTTCCTTATCGAAGGGACCTCCCTTCGGCAACTCCAAAGCAACGCCCTGGGCTTTAAACTTGAGAAAGTCTTTTTTCTTATGTCCAAGCTTATTATAGATGAAGCACTTAATCTTTTTTGCTTATTTCAACTTTAGACGCTTTGATGCATAGTGCCTTACTTGCCCACAATTTTACCAAGTGATTTTGGAAACTTCCTTCTTTGCTCCTACATGAGCCTTCCCCTTCGATTGTTGGCTTTCCTTCAAATTCTGAAATGGGGGTAAATCTCTTCTTCTTATTAGATAAAGCTTTTAGGTCTAAACCCCTCCTCTTGGTATATATAACTCATACTACCTCACTATATCTACCACTTCATTGAATGGAAGTTCCAAGTAGGCTATGGTATTATCACTCAATCCAAGTCTCAATTCCAGAATAAAATTCTTCGGCTTCTTCCTTTGTGTTCTAATTAAAGATTTTCCCCATACTTCAAAATGACATTAAATTTCTACATATACTATGGAAACACCATGCTTCCTTGCTGCGGCTCAACAAACTCCTATAATGTAGTTGACCATTGCTGTGACAACCCGGATTTACGGGCATCAGATAATTATCTGATTTAACTATTGAAATTACTGATTTATAAATTAAACAAATAATGTGATAACCTCCTTTATAATTATGTAAAATTTATAAAGTTAATTGTTCTCAAAACAATAATAATAATGTGTTATTTATATATATATATATATATATAAATGGATTTTAGATAGTATTGAAATTTTGTTTGTTTAAATATATATATATTTATATGAGTTGATTTTAATTTGAATTTGAAATTCATAGAATAAATATCTTAAACTAAATTGTAAGATATACATAAATATGATTTTATTAGTATATAATTTGATTTACATTATTTTCTTTAAAATATCATATTTATATAAATTAAGGAAAGTAATTATTAAATGGAAAATATTACAAAAATATATATATTTAAAATATTAATAAACATACAAAATACAAGTGTAAATCATTTGTATACTAAATTACAAATGTAAATGTGTTGTTACATGCAACTTACAAGTCTAAACAAATATAAGTTGATTTCAACAAGTGTCTTTAACCTCTTTTTATTTTTTAAAATAATTAATAAATGAGAAAGAACTAAGTTATATAATCCTCTTCATTTTTCTCTATCATTTCTTTTAACAATTCATTTCCTAAAACAAAACTAAGGGAAACAGATCAAAAGCTTAAGGCTAAATTGTAAACCAGAGGAAGAAAAAAATATCATAGCGAAAGAATTCATCAGAAATTATAATCTGGTAATCAAACAAGATTAGCTCAATAAATATGAAAGCAAACTAAGAATCAAAATATAAGTCCAAAGATCAAGCCTCGGGTCCAATCTCAACAACAACAGATTTCCAGAATAATGTTTCCAGTAATAGAGTATTTCAAGTTTTTCAATTTCAAATCTGTTCAACTCAGTTCAACTGATTTCCAAGTGAGAAAACTCTTAAAAATCTGATTTAACTGAAAGTGCATGTGATTAACCCTTGAAGTATGGTATGATCTATGCTGTGCATGTTGTTAAAAATGATTTTTATGTATATATATGTGTCTTAGTGGTTGTGTTCATAACTGGAACAGGCAAGCATTCCTCTGTTTAAATCATTGCAGGTTTTAGACCTGTTTTAAAAATTCAAATCTTCCACTTAAATGTTTTTCTTTTGGGTCTTGATCTCTGAGTAAAATGTTTTGTATGTAAGCAACCTAAATTGTAATATTTAATTCAAGTAAAATGTTTATTGAGTATCTCAGGAAACCAAATATTACAGTTAAGAACAAGTCATTGTCAAAAATTTGATTTTCCACTTTACAGGTTTTGATTGTATAATCGAATTCTTCTATGAAATTGATGAATTTTAGTAGCGATACGGTGATTTTTAAGTTAGTGGATGTCGAGGATTTTCGAGTTGAACGCCTCTGGTGTTTCGACCAAGTTCTGGCGATACGAGTAATGGGGGTGGTTGTGCTCGTGCTTAGAGGAGGATCGAGTGGCGGGAAGCATAGGAAAAATAATGTTTTTTAGATCACCGGAGCAACCTGGCGACGGCGTTTTAGGGTTTTAAATCCTGTTTGAGTTGTTGTTGAATTCGAAGCTAATTTGACCTCGTCGTCAAGTCGATCTCGATCGGAGGTAGGGAAATAGCATCGTATGTTATTGACGAAGTTTTGGCAATGATGGCGGGGTTTCAGACGAATGTGGATGTCAAAGCGTTGGGTTTTGTGCTGGCGATGTTGCTTCAGGTTTGGTGGATGTGTCGGTTTTTCGTTTTGGTTGAAGGTATCGGGTTTTGGGAACTGGAAGCGATTGGGAGGGTCAACGTCGATTTGTTGGAGGAGGGAATGTTGACCGGAGCGATGGCGTGTGGGCGTGCAGGTGCACACGTATCATTGTATCTGGGGGTGTTGGAAATCATGTTGAAGAAGACGAAGAAGAAAGAGTTGGGATGAGTTTTACTCAGGTGATTGCTCGAGTATTTGGTTTGTCAACCGGGGTCCGTTCTCGAGTTTTTGAGAGGGGAGCTCGAGTGTTGGTTCGAAGGATTTTATCTTAGGCTCGAACTAGTTTTTATAAGATAACGTGATATTATGGTAAGGTAATTTTAATTAATCATTTTTGTCAAAAGAATATTAACAAAGTTTTTGAGCAAAGAAATTGTTAAACAAGTTTCAAGTTTAAAAATAAAGGTTAAATGATTTAACATTGTTTGGTTTAAAGTAACTATGTATACATAGGGTTAATTTTAAATTAAATTACTATGTGCCTTCAAAAATGAAAAGAAGATGTTTAAATTAAGTTGTGATAAAGGAAGAGTAATTAAACTATTAAAATAAATAAAAGTATTCTCACAAGATGTTGTTTTCAAACATCTACTTTAAGAGAATATAAATGTTAAGAATCTAGTTAAGATAAATTATTAATGCAATTTGATTGAAACGATTAATTAGTTGAATTATTAAGGTAATAACTTAATAAAAATTTATTACTTAATGTAATTAATAAAGTATAAATATTCAGTGATTAATGGAAATTACTAAATGTAACTTAAAAAGGGTAGTTAATTAATTAAATTAATTATAAGTTAATTAATAAGAGATTAATTCGTAATTAAGGATAAATTAATTAAGTAATTGGAGATTAATTACTTAAATGATAATTGCTGAATGTAAGTAATTAAAGGTTAATTAATTAATTAACAATTAAGGGAATTCATTAAGGATAATTAACCAATGAGATAATTACTTGATGGAAGTAATTAAGGATAAATTACTTGGTGTAATTAATTAAGGATTTATTAATTAGGGAAATTAATTAAGGGTTGGTTAATTAATGAGATGTGATTAATTAAAGGATAATTAATCAATGTAAATGGGTATAGGATAATTAATTTGAATAATTAATTAAGGTTAAATATAATAAATCATTGTTAATTACTTTATAAGAGTAATTAAGGGATTATTTAATGTGATGAGTGAAGGCTAATCAATTGGTGTAATTAATCAAGAATTAATTACTTATTGTAATTAAAGGATAATTAATCAAGGATGATTAATTAAGATGGATAATTAAAAGATGATTAATTAATTGATTTGTAATTAATTAATGTTAAGTAAAGGTAATTCAAGTGATTAAAGTTAGTGATTAATTTAATTAGAGATAAATTAAATTAAATTAATTTTGGAATTGATCAATCTTGCTTATGAATGATTGAATAATGTAAATGTCTTGAATTGGTTAATATCTCTGAGATGAAATGTTTTCTGATATGATATGTTTGGGTGGACAGGGATAGTATGGTTATCTATTGTTGATGAATTACTATGTTTAAAAGTGACATCTTATGTTTAAAAGTTGAATTGTATCTCACTTGAATAATTTGGGTTAAGATGGTTTTGAGCTCGAAGAGACCAGGGTCGGGTATTAGTACATATCCGAAACCACTTCGATTTGTAATCCATAAAATTCTATATTGATTTGACATGTGAAAACACTAGGCTGGAATGGAATGATTTAAGTGAATTAGACCCATTAATCTAAGTTTGGTGCTTAGAGATTGATGTGTGAAATAAGTGTTGTTTATAACAAATTGAGAATTTGTAAATTGATATGAGTTACCCTGGGTTTTAAATAAGTATATTGCATTAGTATTTTCTTGTTAGATGGGTTTTACTCACGCTGGTTTCCAGCCTGACTCGGGTGTTACTTTGATGTAATGCTCGGGTCAGACCGAGTATTACGGATTTTCAGGTAAGGACGTTTTGGAGCTCAGGAGGTGAGCTGGATGGCAGGAACGTATGGAGTGTATTACACTGATATATTATAGTTTATCTGGGACAAGTTAATCTTAACTGTCTAGTGTTTGTGAAATTGTTGTAACTCTGTTGTACTTGATGTAAATTAACTAATATAGTTTTCCTTTGTATAACTGCTATTTCATTTTATATTATATTTTGGTCCGCTGTGACTGTGAGAATCTGTGATCTGGTGTTTCTGTTTCTTCTTCTTCTTCTATCTCTTTTCTTTCTTTTCCTTAACTATCTGGAATTTTCGGGATCGAAAACCCGGGTCGTTACATTTGGTATCAGAGCAAGGTTAAGCGAGAACCTTAGCTCTGGCAGGATTACTCATTAAGGATAGGGACAATGGTACCCTAGGATGAGTTGAGTGTATATATATATGAGAGCGTACTTGTTATTTTCTTATATAAAGATTTTTAAATGATTTTATATAAGCTTATATTTTAATATATAAAGCGATAGTTTTTCTAATATTAAGGTAATTGGTTGTTAAATTGTTGGAATTAAATTAAGTGGTAATAGAAATACAACTAAATTGAAATTAAATAAAGATAATTTAATTTGATTCAAACTGAAATTAAAATCTTAAATTTGGGAAAGAGTTTCAGAATAAGATAATACTGAATTGGTTTCCAGATATGATAATCTTGGTTATTATCATAAATGATTGTTGTGTTTAATAATAAAATGTGTATTAATGAGTAAGCAAAATGAAATGTTTTAGGGAAGTAAACATTTAGGCAAGTATGACTTATGAATTGGAACTGAAGATGATTTTAAATCTAGGTCTAGAAATTTGAAAATTGTTTCAAAGTGATAAAGAAATAATAAATGATATTATTTAATGTATTTGAATGAAGGGGTCCTATTTCAAACAAGAGTTGTTTGAAAATTTAAAGAAATTTGTTTTGAATTAAAACCAAAGGTGGTCTAAAATTTAAGGATAACTTGGTGTGTATAGGAAATAATATGTTTGAGGAATATACATAATATCAAAGATGATTTGAAATAAACTCTAAATGTCGAGTTTTAAATTTGGAATGAGATGTGATACCCATAGTGATAAGTTTTTGAACTTATAAGTGGGAAGATTATTAATGTGAAGTTTGGAATTTGAAATGGAATTCAAATTGGGTAAGGTTGGCTGGATTAAGTAAATTGAATTTAACTTTGGGAAAGTTAAATAATTTAACAAGCAACCTGAATTGGAAATTTCAAGATGAAATTGGGATTTAACATGGGAAGTTAAATGGTGAATTCGAATTGGGAGTTGTGTGATCTCAAAATGGGTTTGAGGTCTAGAAATTGGAAATGGATGAATGGTTTAAATAATGGGATAATATTATGCTATTGTTATTAATAATCTTCAAACTGTAAATTGGATCTGTTTAATGGATTGTGATAATATATCCATCATTGAGATAAAAGGGAAATTAAACTTTAATTTGAAATTAAGAATATGGGATTACTTTGAATTTAAGATTTTAATATTAAGAATTGAATTTGTAAATTAAATTGTTTAAAAACCGGATTCAAGGATGGAAGATAAAATTGGGTAATAAATTGAATTTTAAAGATAAAATTTCAAAGATTTGGTTTCAAAATTGAAATCTAGGGAAAAATTGAATTTCAAAGATTAAGTTGTTTTAAAAAGGGTTTGAATTATTATTTGAACCTAGAAATAAGTTTATGAAGAAGCAAAGGTGAATTAAAATGAAATTTTGAATTTGAATTCAAAATTAAATTGTTAGGCTGTTAAATTAAAAAGTAAAGGTTAATTTGATTTAATAAGATAAATCAACATTTAAAATTTAACTCGAATTTATATTATTCGAGATGGTTTAAATTTTGGACTTAAATTGCAATGGTTCAAATTGAATTTAGTTTGAATTAATTAGAATTGAAGATGGATATGTATAAAATTCAAATGGAAAATTTGAATTGGATTAATTTGAAATGATTTAAAATTGAAGTGGGTTCAATTTGAAATTAGTCCAAATTGATTTGAATAATTTGGAATGGTAATTAAAGTTGAATAGGTTTAAAATCAAATGGAATTTGATTTGAATTTGGAAAGAAATTGAGATTAATTCAACTTGAATTGGAATTAAATCAAGTTCAATGGAAATTGAAGTTATTTAAATTGGAATTGAGTCAATTTAAATGGAAGTGGAAATTTAAATTGAATTGATGGGGATGGATATTGGGAATTTAACAGACTGACTCTGGACTATTTTCAAAATAAATTGTTTTAGTACAAATCTATTTTTCCAAGCTATTTATTACATATACAACCTTTCTTATTGAACCCAAAACTATCTTATACTTATTTTATAACTACTTTTGGATTTATTTAACTATTTTGCAACTGTTTTATAAACTAATTACCTTTTTTCAACTACGTTATAACTAATTACTATTTTACAACTATTTTGCAATTATTTAAAATTTCTATAACTATTTCACTATATTTCAACTATTTTACCATTACGTAATTATTTTACAGCTATTTTACAAACTAATAATTATTTTCAACTACTTATCTATTTTAAAAAATTTCAAGCTATTTTATAAATTTAAACCGGACAGAGTTCAAACTGTTTATGATTAAATATCCATTGAAATTAGAATCGAGGTGATAATCCAGATGAGGATTTAAGCAATTGTGAGTAAGGGAATGAAAATCTAAGTGAAGGTGAATAGAAAGAGAATTGATTTAATTAGTAATCAATGAAGATAGATACATAGGATGTACGTATATCATTCTATTTGCATAGTTATTTGATCCAGATCCAAGCACAGAATTTCGAGATAGTTATATCAATCCGAGTTGGGATTTTTCACTCGATTTTCGACGACGAACCTGGATATGGGTTGTTGATTAGTTCTGGACATTCTCTATCATATTTATGGCTATTAAAGTAGAATGATGATTTCTGATCAAGAAACCAGATCTGAGTCCGCACTAGGAAGTCGAGTGGACGATACTAGTTCGGAAGTGAAATGGTGTGATCGAGTGCGCGATCAAATTGATATAGTATACGGATGATATGTATACATCGTATGGGTTGAATGAAATTGATACTGGGAATTTATGGATAAGAAATGTGAAATGGTTTTTGAAATGAAAGGTATATTTTGTGAAATATATGATGAAGTAAAGTGTAAATTGGATATTTCTATGGTAAAAATTTACTCTATGGAAGTAAGTAATTTGGTAAGTGACTCTATAGAGTAATCAAATTTGAATATTTGATTTAGAATAAACAAAGTTATATAACTTTGTTATATAAGATAAATCTCCCCCTGTCGAATCTATTGCCAGAAGGAAAAGATTTTTGAAAGTGTTTGAAGTATAAAAGAGAATTTATACAAGTTTGAAGTGATCCAAAGATTTTTAAAGTTATATATATATGTGTGTGTGTGTGTGTGTGTGTGTGTGTGTGTGTGTGTAAAGGATCTTATGAGAAAGATTTTGAGAAAAGGTTTTTGGAACCTTTAGATTTGGAAAGGCTTTTTGATTTTTGGGTAAAATCAATTTTGGAATTTGGAAAGCCTAGTTGAGAATTATCGATTTTGGGATAATCGATTTTGAGAAAGTATATTTATATGAGTTTCATACTAGGTGTATGATTTGGAAGATACTATACGTGTATAGTATAAAGTGTTTTGAAAATGACTCTGGAGAAAAAGGCGCTCCCTTGGAATGAACTTATCTGGAGTGCCATAGGTTGGTAATGCCTTGAGTCTCAAAGAGGGGGAGGCTCTAAAGTTGATCATGTGAGGAGTCTGGACAAACTAGCTCCTGAGGATTATTGGGTAGCAGAAGTCGAGGGCGTTGATGCCTACAGAGGCATTTGGGTTATGCTGTGACGACAGTGTAACTCGATGTCACTGCAATCTACAGCAGACCATAGCGAAAGTCGTGTGTGCTGCTGAGAGCCAACGGTCTACGTTTGATTTTATATCGCTAGACTACGACCTATGGTGACATAACGAAAGTCGTGTGTACCGTTGAGAGCCAACAATCTACGTTTTATTTTACATCGGTAGACTGCGATCAATGTGGGAGTGAAGAAGTATCATTTTTTTTGCAGTGGAATTCGAGGGCGCTGAGGCCTACATTGTATGGGTTTTTGCTGTGATAACAACATAACCCCGGTTGTAGTTGCGATCTGTAGTGGGTTCCATGGCGTAATCGAGGGGTGCGAAGTGCCTATAGTTATCTATGGATTTTGCCGGGATGGCAACGGAACCATCGGGTTAACTGCGACCGTGGATGGGGGTGATGATTTCCAGAGCATTCTCACCAAAGATATTTCCTCTATTTTCAAAATGTTTTCTATATTTTCAATAAAATGTTTTCTAAGTATTTTCACTAGATGTTGAAAATGGGTCTGCTACGTACTTATAGATTTTCATTCCTACGCCTGATCAACGTATGACCGAATTTCTGTGAGAACGAGGACGGACTTGTTGAAACATCAAGTTATAAAAAGTATTTGTATATAAAGCTATACTGGTAATATTATATAGATTTTCAAAGTGTTTTAAAAATGATCAAAGAATAATTTATTTGATTTTAAATATTGAAATAAATTCTGGCTTCGTTCCTTTTCGAGGATGAAAAGATTCAAAGGGGGGAGGAATGTGATAACCTGGATTTACGGGCATCAAATAAATAGATAATTATCTGATTTAACTATTGAAATTACTGATTTACAAATTGAACAAATAATGTGATAATCACCTTTATAATTATGTAAAATTTATAAAGTTAATTGTTCTCAAAACAACAATAATAATGTGTTATTTTAATATATATAAATGGATTTTAAATAGAATTCAAATTTTTTGTTTAAATATATATATATATATATATATATATATGAGTTGATTTTAATTTGAATTTGAAATTCAAAGAATAAATATCTTAAATAAAATTGTAAGATATACATAAACATGATTTTATTAGTATATAATTTGATTTACACTATTTTCTTTTAAATATCATATTTATATAAATTAAGGAAAGTAATTATTAAATGGAAAATATTATAAATATATATATATATATATTTAAAATATTAATATACAAACAAAATACAAGTATAAATCATTTGTATACTAAATTACAAATGTAAATGTGTTGTTACATGCAACTTACAAGTGTAAACAAATATAAGTTGATTTCAACAAGCGTCTTTAACCTCTTTTTATTTTTCAAAATAACTAATAAATGAGAAAGAACTAAGTTATATAATCCACTTCATTTTTCTCTATCATTTCTTTTAAAATTCATTTCCTAAAACAAAACTAAGGGAAACATATCAAAAGCTTAAGGCTAAATTGTAAACCAGAGGAAGAAAAAAATATCATAGCCAAAGAATTCATCAGAAATTATAATCTGGTAATCAAACAAGATCAGCTCAATAAATATAAAAGCAAATTAAGAATCAAAATACAAGTTCAAAGATCAAGCCTTGGGTCCAATCTCAACAACAACAGATTTCCAGAATAAAGTTTCCAGTAATAGAGTATTTCAAGTTCTTAAATTTCAAAACTGTTCAGCTCTGTTCAACTGATTTCCAGGTGAGAAAACTCTTAAAATTCTAATTTAACTGAAAGTGCATGTGATTAACCCTTGAAGTATGATATGATCTATGTTGTGCATGTTGTTAAAAATGATTTTTATGTATATATATGTGTCTTAGTGGCTGTGTTCATAACTGGAACAGGCAGGCATTCCTCTGTTTAAATCATTACAGGTTTTAGGCATGTTTTAAAAATTCAAATCTTCCACTTAAATGTTTTTCTTTCGGGTCTTGATCTCTGAGTAAAATGTTTTGTATGTGAGCAACCTTAATTGTAAGATTTAATTCAAGTAAAATGTTTAGTGAGTATCTCTGGAAACCAAATATTAAAATTAAGAACAAGTCATTGTCAAAAATTTGATTTTCGAGTTTACAAGTTTTGATTGTATAATCGAATTATTCTATGAAATTGATGAATTTTAATAGTGATATGGTGATTTTTAAGTAGTAGATATCGAAGATTTTCGAGTTGAACGCCTCTGGTGTTTCGACCAAATTCCGACGATAGGAGTAATGGAGGTGGTTGTGCTCGTGCCTGGAGGAGGATCGAGTGGCGGGAAGCATAAGAAAAATAATCAGATGTTTTTTAGATCACCGGAGCAACCTGGCGACGGCGTTTTAAGGTTTTAAACCCTGTTTGGGTTGTTGTCGAATTCGAAGCTAATTTGACCTCGTCGTCAAGCTGATCTTGATCGGAGGTAGGGAAATAGCAACGTATGTTATTGACGAAGTTTTGGTAATGGTGGCGGGGTTTTAGACGAACGTGGATGTTAAAGCGTTGGGTTTTTGTGCTGGCGATGTTGCTTTAGGTTTGGTGGATGTGTCATTTTTGGTTGAAGGTATCGGGTTTTTGGAACTGGAAGCGATTGGGAGGGTCAATGTCGATTTGTTAGAGGAGGGAATGTTGACCGAAGCGTGTAGATGTGCAGGTGCATGCGTATCATTGTATCTGGGGGTGCTAGAAATCATGTTGAAGAAGACGAAGAAGAAAGAGTGGGGATGAGTTTGTCAGGTGATTGTTCGAGTATTTGGCTTGTTATCCGGGGTTCGCCCTCGAGATTTTGAGAGGGGAACTCGAGTGTTGGCTCGAAGGATTTTATCTTAGGCTTGGACTAGTTTTTATTAGATAACGTGATGTTATAGTAAGGTAATTTTAATGAATCATTTTTGTCAAAAGAATATCAACAAAGTTTTTGAGCAAAGAAATTGTTAAACAAGTTTCAAGTTTAAAAATAAAGGTTAAATGATTTAACATTGTTTGGTTTAAAGTAACTATGTATACGTAGGGTTAATTTTAAATTAAATTACTATGTGTCTTCAAAAATGAAAAGAAGATGTTTAAATTAAGTTGTGATAAAGGAAGAGTAATTAAACTATTAAAATAAATAAAAGTATTATCAAAAGATGTTGTTTTCAAACATCTACTTTAAGAGAATATAAATGTTAAGAATCTAGTTAAGACAAATTACTAATGCAATTTGATTGAAACAATTAACTAGTTTAACTATTAAGGTAATCACTTAACAAAAATTTATTATTCAATGTAATTAATAAAGTATAAATATTTAGTGATTAATGAAAATTACTGAATGTAATTTAAAAAGGGTAGTTAATTAATTATGAGTTAACTAATAAGTGATTAATTAATTCGTAATTAAGGATAAATTAATTAAGTATTAAAGATTAATTACTTAAATGATAATTACTGAATGTAAGTAATTAAAGGATAAATTTGTTAAGGATTAATTAACTAGTAATTAAAGGTTAAATTAATTAATTAATAATTAAGGGAACTAATTAAGGATAATTAACCAATGAGATAATTACTTGATGGAAGTAATTAAGGATAAATTACTTGGTGTAATTAATTAAGGATTTATTAATGAGAGAAATTAATTAAGGGTTAGTTAATTAATGAGGTGTGATTAATTAAAGGATAGTTAATCAATGTAAATGGTTATAGGATAATTAATTCGAGTAATTAATTAAGGTTAAATGTAATAAATCATTGTTAATTACTTTATAAGAGTAACTAAGGGATTATTTAATGTGATGAGTGAAGGCTAATCAATTGGTGTAATTGATTAAGAATTAATTACTTACTTTAATTAAAGGATAATTAATCAAGGATGATTAACTAAGATGGATAATTAAAAGATGATTAATTTATTTATTTGTAATTAACTAATGTTAAGTAAAGGTAATCCAAGTGATTAAAGTTAGCGATTAATTTAATTAAAGATAAATTAAATTAAATTAATTTTGGAATTGATCAATCTTGCTTATGAATGATTGAATAATGTAAATGTCTTGAATTGGTTAATATCTCTGAGATGAAATGTTTTCTGCTATGATACGTTTGGGTGGACAGGGATAGTATGGTTATCTATCGTTGATGAATTACTATTTTTAAAAGTGACATCTTGTATTTAAAAGTTGAATTGTATCTCACTTGAATAATTTGGGTTAAGATGGTTTTGAACTCGAAGAGATCGGGGTCGGGTATTAGTACATATCCGAAACCACTTCGATTTGTAATCCATAAAATTCTATATAGATTTGACATGTGAAACACTAGGCTGGAATGGATTGATTTAAGTGAATTAGACCCTTCTAAGTTTGGTACTTAGAGATTGATGTGTGAAATTAGTGTTGTCTACAACAAATTGAGAATTTGTAAATTGATACGAGTTACCCCGGGTTTTAAATAAGTATATTGCATTAGTGTTTTCTTGTTAGATGGGTTTTACTCACACTGGTTTCCAGCCTGACCCTGGTGTTACTTTGATGTAATGCTCGGGTCAGACGGAGTATTACAGATTTTCAGGTAAGGACGTTTTGGAGCTCAGGAGGCGAGATGGATGACACGAACGTATGGAGTGTATTCTGCTGATATATTATAGTTTATCTGGGACAAGTTAATCTTAACTGTCTAGTGTTTGTGAAATTGTTGTAACTCTGATGTAATTGATGTAAATTAACTGATACAGTTTTCCTTTGTATAACTGCTATTTTATTTGATATTATATTTTGATCCGCTGCGAATGTGAGAATCTGTGATTTGGTGTTTCTGTTTCTTCTTCTTCTATCTCTTTACTTTCTTTTCCTTAAGTATCTGTAATTTTCAGGATCGAAAATCTGGGTCGTTACAATTCCAATCTTGGAAAGAATTACTCTTCAAAAAATCTACTAGAATCTTTCCAGAGTAATTTCTTTCCTAATAATTTCGGTTCTCAAAATCTCTCACAAAATATTGCCAACCCTTTAAATTTCCTAGATAGCAACTTCACCTCTTGGGCATTTGTGAACTCTACGTTTTCAAAAATTCTTCCACACATCTTCAACCAATCAAAGCTTCCAAAGTTAGTTTTGTCTCGTTAAACATTTCTCAACCCAGCCTTAGAAAATCTTGATTAATTTTAGCAAAATTATCTCTAACGGCTTGCATCGGGCCCTCTCGAACTTGCAAGGCTTATTGTGGCACTTGCGGTCAAACCTGCTGTTGCACTAATTATGCCATGAATTGCTAGAATAGTACATTCATGTCTATCTTTCCAATGGCCGGACCTAGCATCTATACTCTAGCCTCAATTCCTACATTCTAGGTTGTTTCCCCACCTTACCTACTAGTTCAGGTGCACTTGGCCTCTTTTCTTATACTTGCTTCTCCATTATAATTCGTCCACTTCTTATCTTTATCTTGACTTTTCTGTTAAACAAGTCTTCATTAGAAATAAAAGGAAAGAGAGTAACAAAAACAACATAAGAATGGATATATTCACCAACATACCTATATATGTATGTATGTATGTATGTAAGTATGTATGCATGTATGCATAGCAAAGTACAAGTATGTTATGTACTAGCGTATACCCTCCCCAAGGTGTTTGTTTTTCTACTAAGTACTCAACTATTTCTAGTTCTATTTTACTTTGGTGTCTCCTAATCTTTCTCTAATATCAACTGTAATGCCCTCTATTCTGAAACCCAAAAATGGAACTCCAAAGTGTTGTAGTCACATTGGTATTATCACTTGGTGACAAAATGAGTTTATTGTATATATAACAGTCTAAGTAAACATAATAACTAAATAAATTTAATACTCATAATAGTCTTAAGAGTCTTTACATTTTTCATACATCTAAAAAACTCACCTATATAAGGGTCAAATATAAAAGAACATAAATAAAGTGTCATGCCCAATAAATGAGGATGTTGTCATGAACACTTAAACAAAGAAAATCAAAGCAACTATTATTTGCAACAAGCCTCCTAGTTCAACTTTAAGGTACTTTATTTGTCTTTCCAAATCCACTGTCTAATCTATAAACTCAACCTACTCAATCAAGTATCTATGAGTATATGGAGAAAAAAATAATAAAAATATCAGTCGAAAGTAAAGGTTGGTAGGAGTAGTACATTACCCTAAACATAACAGATAGTGACACCACACCACTATAGTACGTAAGAGGTTTCCCCTCACCAATCAATAATATTAATTCATCAACATGAATAATAGTACAAGTTATATCATATATAAGTGTTACTTATACCTTTTAGTACATTAAGACTAGGTTCAAAATTCGTCTTTCATCTTGCCACTTCTGCCATAATTAATTTCATAGGAATATTAAAATATTTGTACTTTCAACTGCCATGAAGGCCTTATGCTTTACCATTACTTAAGATAATATTTCTCTACTTTCAATCATTACTAGAGCCATATGCTTCATTCGCATCTCAAAGTCATATTTACCTTATTTTTGGCCACAACTAAGGCCTTATGCCTTCTCCTTTCTTCCATGGTTTTTTAACTTAGACGTTGGGATGCCACAAAGGCCTCATACCCTCTACCAAATGTATGGCACCTTCAGTCCTTTGGTTGTCACATAGGCCTTACACCAACACTTAGAATGAGTTCATCTTTAGAGTCTTGGTTGCTATATAGGCCTTACAACATGCTACCGAATGCAATGTCTTTTTTAGACATTGGGTGCAACTAAGACCTTACGCCTTGTTACGCAATGTTATTTTGGACACTATGCTGCCACACTGGCTTAACGGTTCGTTATCGAATCAACATCTTATTTAAAACCTAGGTGGCCACAGAGGCCTTACACCACTTTACCAAATGCACCATCATTTTTGGACATTATATTGCCACATTGGACATTGGTTTGCCATACTGGTCTTATACCTCATACTAAGTGCGATGTCATTTTTTTAGACATTAGGCTACCACTAAGGCTTTGCGCCTCACTTTTGTTTAGTGTCATGAATAGGATTTCGAATGCCACGCATGCCTTATACCATCTTTGTAACAACCCGCATATTTATCAATTGTATATTTAAATATTTTATTTAAATATTTTATCGATACTCGGAATTTAGTCCGAAAAGCTACTTTTTGCAAACAGTCGAATTGGGACTCGAGACCACCCCCATTGAGTTCAAAATGACGTTTGCGACCTTTTTGAGTATAAACTTCGATATGTTTGGAGATAGTCGAATTTTGACCTTTTTCACTTAGGGCTTTGGTTTGGGCTGAACCCATTAGCCACTTACTAACTCAGTCCCAACCCCCTCTCCTCTTCATTGCTTCATTTCTAATTCCTAACCCTTCAAGCTTTTGTAATAATGGAGGATATGGAAAAGGAAATTAAAACTCCAAACCCTTGTCTTCATTAGCAAATCCATCTTCTAGCTCCAAACTCAAGAGAACCCATTAGTAAGCTTTCTCTTCATCTTCTCCAACTCATTCTCTCTTTGATTTCAGAAAATTCCTAAACCTAATTTTGGAAATGTTTCTCTTTTAAGCTTAGATTGAAGCTTCTTGAGTTGTTATTGAAGAGGAATTGATCTTAGCTTGCTTTCAAGCTTCTTCTTCTATTGTTTGGGTTCAAAGGTGAGATTTTTAATCTCACATCTAAGTCTATGAATTATCTTCGATTGTTAGGTATGAATTCCTAACACTTATTCGTGTGCATTTGCTTTTTGATTTGGATTGCTTTTGTGAATATTCCAATTTTTAGTGTTTTGAGTTCAATTCGTTAAAAATCCTAACTTTGATGTTTGAACATGTTTTTGGTGATGCATCGAGGAGCATATAGGGTCGGGTAGTCGATTGGCATAAACCCTTAGCGCCGTTGCTCGTGCGATTGCAAATTGATCGAGATTTGCACCTTATTTGAAATAGGGCATGGGAGTGCCAGCAACAGGTTCGACCGACCGAGCCCCTGGGCCGGCCGACCGACCTGTAGAAAGGGCACTTCCTGCCTCTGTTTGGAAGTGCAGGCTACAGGGCTCGGTCGACCGAGTGCAGGGTCCGGTTGACCGACCTGCTACCCCGTGCACTTCTGTTTTTGGTTCGGTCAACCGACTCAGGGAGTCCGGTCGACCGACCTGCTGCTATTTGCCAACTATGCCTATTTTGCCTAGTTGTCTGAATTTCCAACTTTAATCGATTCGTGTTGTTTCCCTTTTGTTGTTATCATTTGTTATTGACTTTGATGACTTATTTTCTTTGCGAATTCTTGGAATATCCATTTCGATGGATTCACTATCGATTTCTTTGGATTTTTATTCACGTCTTCAAATGTGAATTTTAGTGATTGATTGTTTCTACAATCTTCTTTGTGATTTGTCACTTTAAAAATATAAAGGTTTTCTATACTAGTAGTAAATATCAAAACTCTTTCTTCAAATGATTTCAACACTATTTTATTACAAAGCTCGTTTTCTCAAACCGATTTCCAATCTATTAGTATATACAAACCTTTACCTCACTCGTATGAGAAATCTAATTAAACGGCTTAGTAAAACAAGTGGTATGAAATGCTTGCGTTTATTTCGTCGGTTAATACTTGGACTTGTTCGATTGAATCTCTTGTGACAATTTTCTAGTGGAGATTTACAATTTGTTCGTAAATATTTAAGTTAAGCTAGTGGTTATGGGACATGAAGCTAAGCTCATATATTTACTAGCTTACTGTAATTGACACTTCTCTTTGATCATGACGATCATTTTATGGTTTAGACTAGCAATGTGCGATGTCTCTTTGTCTATGTGGAGGACTGTTCCTCATTTTATTGAGCTTCGTCTCATTTCTTTCATGGGTCGTACCTATTTAGGTGCGTCGATGTTTGTTTACACATGGATCGTACCTTTCTAGGTGCGTCGATGTTTATTTATGCATGGGGTGTACCTTTCTAGGTGCATCGATGTTATTTACTTCGTGGAGCAATCGGCTCAATAAGTCGGGACATGGCGCGTATCTTTCTAGGTGTGTCAATGTTCGTCTATGCATGGGGCGTGTCTTTCTAGGTGCGTCGATGTTCGACTTTGCATGGGGTGTATCTTTCTAGGTGCATCGATGTTAGACATTACATGGGATGTATCTTTCTAGGTGCATCGATGTTTATTTGTGCATGGGGCGTATCTTTCTAGGTGCGTCGATGCTAGAGCATGGGGCGTATCTTTCTAGGTGTGTCGATGTTCGACTGTGCATGGGGCGTGTCTTTCTAGGTGCGTCGATGTCCAGTTTATGGGATTGGCCATCCTTTTCTTGTGATTTCTGGATTTCGTGTGTTGAATTCTGGAATTTATGTTTCACCAACTTTTACGATTGGCATTGATATATATGTCATTTATTGTGGCTTGGTGAATGAAATTAGGAGTATGACATTCCTTTTTCATCTTTGAGAAGATCTTTGCGATATTGATTAATCTCTTATTGATTTTTCAATTACTTATTTATCACAGCTTGGCATTGTGATTATTATGTGTTTAGTCATATCTCTTATTCTATATCATGTTATCTGATATTTATAGCTAGACTGATCCGTTTATTATTTTCTTATTAAATAATACTCGGGTCAGACCGAGATGTTACAGATGCTTCTGCTTGACTTCTCTTCTGGGGTTATCATCATCTGACTTTTGGCTAACTACTTAGATTAGTAGTTTGTTTTGTTGTATACACTTGAGATATGGACTCATAGTTGTATTCTTTTGTATAGCACGTGTTGCTATTCTTTTGTATTATTGTGGATCTTATTTGACCACTACTCTGATATACACTTTCATGTGTTATATATATTCATATCTATTTCCGCCTTTGTGATATGAATTATCTGTAACTGATTTGTGTTATGTTTATTTCTATATTTGTTTCCGAAGACCTTTATAGCCACTGCGTAGTAGCTTTGAGTTTGCGTTGGTATGTCGGATTTCATATTGAGATGAAAAGTTATATTTTTATCTGGCATATCGGTACTCGCACAAAGCAATTATACAGGTGGTCGCTCCTCAACAGCCTTATTCTCCGTGCTAGTTGACAGCATTACACCGTAGTGTTCTTGGCTAGCGTGGGTATAGAGGTGGGGCGTCACAGCTTGGTATCAGAGCCAAACTTCGGAACAATGTAGAATAATTTAACAAGGATCATCGTCCTAAGTCTTTCTTAGGAGTCGTACTTTAGGATTTTATTCGAGTCTTCGTACCGATTCATCCTATTTTCTTAATGTTTCCTTGTTTTATCATCATGATTATTGATATTCATTCTAAGAATAACCTTTTCTTCTTCTTTTCTTTCTTTCTTAAAGAAAAGAAATGGTTGGTTGTGGCAATCGTAGCGCTGGTAATCCAGTAGTCCTTCTCTGGATGGCGCATTCATGTCTGCCCAACAACTTTTGGATCTTGTAAAGAATCAAGAGTTTATCTATGCATTGAGTAAGAACCCCGAAATGGTTCTACCTTTGAAACTTGAAGTTTCTTTCAATCAGCTTGTGGATGTTACTCTTCTTCATGGAGAGGTTGGTAAAGGAAGTGTTTGTGATATTGGGACTTCCAAGAAGAGGCATATTAAGTTCAAGAGCCTTAATCCCAATAAGAGAGTGAAGCAAACTACTTTTGTAGCAAAGACTCCAATCCCTAATCGTGGAGGATGCTACAATTGTAATTCTAAGGAACACTATGCGAATATGTGTCCGAAACCCCTCTTTTGTCGTTATTGCAAAGGTTCGGGTCATCTTTTGTCTTCGTGTCCTAAGCTTCCAAGCAAGAGAGAAGGAGAGCTGCAAGCCCCTAGCAACTCTTCTCTTGGTCAAGGTATTTTACATTCAATTCTAGATGGCATTGTTTTATTTCGTGATCTTCTTATTCGAGTTCTTTTTGATATGGGTTCCATCTCACTATTCTATATCAAAAGAACTTGTTGGTTCCTTTTCTTTGAAAATATTTTGGGCTTGATGACTTCTTTGAGAGTTGTGAATCCGAATGGTAGACCCGCAACACTCAATTTGCTTTCTATTGATGTTGAAATTATTTTATGTGATTCTTCTTTCCGAGCCGATTTTTTTTACTTAGGCTTCGGAATTTACTTTTGTAAGGATTGGCTTAATTATTATGAGGCCATATCCATTGTCCCGTGTGGACCATTCATCTTTGACATTTTCAATCTGTTAAGAAGATTTCTATTTTTCCTTTATGATTTTGATTCCAACTTGATTGCATCATTTTATTCCTTAAGCCCACTTATAAGGAAAGTGTTATTTCTCTCATTCATGTAGTTTGAGAAATTTTTCGATATTTTTGAGCTTGTCTTAGGATTATCACCTAAGTAATCTTTTGTGTGGTGCTAAGGTCTTTTCAGTTTGACCTTGCCACCAGTTTTCATTTGCTACGAGTTGCGGAAGTCCACTTACCGCATTCCGCACTTGTTATGATTCCTATGAATGAATTATTATGTCATTCAGTTTGTCCATCTTATTTCATCCATTTTATAAATCGAATATTCTATGAATATTTCGATGAGACCATTCTTGTATATATTGATTTTGGGTGAAAATAGTAATTTAAAATTTTGAAAATCTTTTTCATAAGATTTATTTATAAGTACAATTTGATTTTTGTTCTTAAAATGAACAAAGAATATTCTTAAAAGTTTTTAGAAACATGTTTATCATATAGAATACGATTTTGTGATTGTATTGCCAATTTAGTGTTTTAAGAATTCTGGTCGATGCGCTTGATCAACGTTATCGATAAGAATCTCCTAAACGCTTTGATGAGACAGTCAGACATGATGCATTGACTTGTAAAAATGTAAATTTTTGTAGAAAGATTATTACATAAAGATCAATGTAATTTTGAAAGTTTTAACTTTTCAGGAAAGGAGATTATTTAAAAGAAACTCCTTCTTTTCGATACTCTTATTATTGTGATTCTTGAAGGGGAACCAAGACTTTTCTATTTGTACCGATACTAGTCGTATTGGTTTGGATGCCATTCTCTTGCAAATGGGAACGTGCTGTCACTTGTGCTTCTAAATCGTTATAGCTTATCGAGACTAGATATGTCGCTCATGATCTAGTGCTCGCGGCTATTGTTTTTACTTTTGGAATTTGGCATCATCATATTTGGATGAGAAATTTGTTCTCCACCTCGATCATAAATCTTTGAAATATTTATTTCTCATAAGGAACTTAATCTGCGTCAACCTCGTTGGCTCGAGATTCCTTGCATCTTATGATCTTGATATTCTTTTATTCCCGAAAGGGAAATCGTGTTGCCAATGCGCTTTGTCGTAGGCAACAAGTGGTTGATTCTTTGATGTTGTCTGAATGGAATTATTTTTTTACCAAGTTCATCGGGCGTTTTGACGTACTTTGTTTTATTGAGTTTCATCTCACCTCTTTTATGGTAGCGTCCGATGTTCTTTTATGGTGTTCGGTTCGTCGGATGTATTGTTATTATAATACATCGATGTTCCATCTTATCTGGATCAATGGATGTACCATTATTTTACTACATCGTTGTTCCGGTTTAGCGGTTCATTGGACGTACCGTTTTCGTACTACGTCGGTGTTCCGAAATTATTCGGGCTTTGGTTCATTGGGCGTACCGTTTTTGTACTACGCTGATCTCCCAAATTATTTGAGTTTCTAGTTTCTCGGGCGTACCGTTTTTGTACTACGCCGTTGCACCGGCTCAATTTCCTGCTATTCTTGACGTTCTCCACGTCTTTTATCTACGGAAATGCCTTAGGGATTCCGGTTCTTATTCTTGAGCCCGGTGATATTGTGGAAATTGAAGTCTCACTAGTTTTGACTTATGAGCAACATTCCATTCGCATTATTGCTTCGGAGGTTGAGTGCCTTCGATATAAAGATATTCTTTTTTGGTAAAAGTTCAATGGTTCTCAAATCCTAAGAATTTCTCTTGAGAAATCTTGAGAATTCATCGAACGAAAAGTTTCGGATTTACTCCTTCGTGCTCTTTATGATGGACTTCTTGATTCAAATTTTCTTTTGTGTTGATATGCTTCTATGGTTGTTACTTCTTATTTTCTTCTTAAGTATTGCGAGGACGCAATTTCTTTAAGGAGGGGAGTCTGTAACAACCCGCATATTTATTAATTGTATATTTAAATATTTTATTTAAATATTTTATCGATACTCGGAAGTTAGTCCGAAAAGCTACTTTTTGCAAACAGTCGAATTGGGACTCGAGACCACCCCCATTGAGTTCAAAATGATGTTTGCGACCTTTTTGAGTATAAACTTCGATATGTTTGGAGATAGTCGAATTTTGACCTTTTTCACTTAGGGCTTTGGTTTGGGCTGAACCCATTAGCCACTTACTAACTCAGTCCCAACCCCCTCTCCTCTTCATTGCTTCATTTCTAATTCCTAACCCTTCAAGCTTTTGTAATAATGGAGGAGTGGAAGAGGAAATTAAAACTCCAAACCCTAGTCTTCGTTAGCAAATCCATCTTCTAGCTCCAAACTCAAGAGAACCCATTAGTAAGCTTTCTCTTCATCTTCTCCAACTCATTCTCTCTTTGATTTCAGAAAATTCCTAAACCTAATTTAGGAAATGTTTCTCTTTTAAGCTTAGATTGAAGCTTCTTGAGTTGTTATTGAAGAGGAATTGATCTTAGCTTGCTTTCAAGCTTCTTATTCTATTGTTTGGGTTCAAAGATGAGATTTTTAATCTCACATCTAAGTCTATGAATTATCTTCGATTATTAGGTATGAATTCCTAACACTTATTCGTGTGCATTTGCCTTTTGATTTGGATTACTTTTGTGAATATTCCAATTTTTAGTGTTTTGAGTTCAATTCGTTAAAAATCCTAACTTTGATGTTTGAACATGTTTTTGGTGATGCATCGAGGAGCATATAGGGCCGGGTAGTCGATTGGCATAAACCCTTAGCGCCGTTGCTCGTGCGATTGCAAATTGATCGAGATTTGCACCTTATTTGAAATAGGGCATGGGAGTGCCAGCAACAGGTTCGACCGACCGAGCCCCTGGGCCGGCCGACCGACCTGTAGAACGGGCACTTCCTGCCTCTGTTTGGAAGTGCAGGCTACAGGGCTCGGTAGACCGAGCTCAGGGTCCGGTCGACCGACCTGCTACCCCGTGCACTTCTGTTTTTGGTTCGGTCAACCGACTCAGGGAGTCCGGTCGACCGACCTGCTACTATTTGCCAACTATGCCTATTTTGCCTAGTTGTCTGAATTTCCAACTTTAATCGATTCGTGTTGTTTCCCTTTTGTTGTTATCATTTGTTATTGACTTTGATGACTTATTTTCTTTGGGAATTCTTAGAATATCCATTTCGATGGATTCGCTATCGATTTCTTTGGATTTTTATTCACGTCTTCAAATGTGAATTTTAGTGATTGATTGTTTCTACAATCTTCTTTGTGATTTGTCACTTTAAAAATATAAAGGTTTTCTATACTAGTACTAAATATCAAAACTCTTTCTTCAAATGATTTCAACACTATTTTATTACAAAGCTCGTTTTCTCAAACCGATTTCCAATCTATTAGTATATACAAACCTTTACCTCACTCGTATGAGAAATCTAATTAAACGGCTTAGTAAAACAAGTGGTATGAAACGCTTGCGTTTATTTCGTCGGTTAATTCTTGGACTTGTTCGATTGAATCTCTTGTGACAATTTTCTAGTGGAGATTTATAATTTGTTCGTAAATATTTAAGTTAAGCTAGTGGTTATGGGACATGAAGCTAAGCTCATATATTTACTAGCTTACTGTAATTGACACTTATCTTTGATCATAACGATCATTTTATGGTTTAGACTAGCAATGTGCGATGTCTCTTTGTCTATGTGGAGGACTGTTCCTCATTTTATTGAGCTTCGTCTCATTTCTTTCATGGGTCGTACCTATTTAGGTACATCGATGTTTGTTTACACATGGGTCGTATCTTTCTAGGTGCGTCGATGTTTATTTATGCATGGGGTGTACCTTTCTAGGTGCATCGATGTTATTTACTTCGTGGAGCAATCGGCTCAATAAGTCGGGACATGGGGCGTATCTTTCTAGGTGCGTCGATGTTCGTCTATGCATGGGGCGTGTCTTTCTAGGTGCGTCGATGTTCGACTTTGCATGGGGTGTATCTTTCTAGGTGCATCGATGTTAGACATTACATGGGGTGTATCTTTCTAGGTGCATCGATGTTTATTTGTGCATGGGGAGTATCTTTCTAGGTGCGTCGATGCTAGAGCATGGGGCGTATCTTTCTAGGTGCGTCGATGTTCGACTGTGCATGGGGCGTGTCTTTCTATGTGCATCGATGTCCAGTTTATGGGATTGGCCATCCTTTTCTTGTGATTTCTGGATTTCGTGTGTTGAATTCTAGAATTTATGTTTCACCAACTTTTACGATTGGCATTGATATATATGTCATTTATTGTGGCTTGGTGAATGAAATTAGGAGTATGACATTCCTTTTTCATCTTTGAGAAGATCTTTGCGATATTGATTAATCTCTTATTGATTTTTCAATTACTTATTTATCACAGCTTGGCATTGTGATTATTATGTGTTTAGTCATATCTCTTATTCTATATCATGTTATCTGATATTTATAGCTAGACTGATCCGTTTATTATTTTCTTATTAAATAATACTCGGGTCAGACCGAGATGTTACAGATGCTTCTGCTTGACTTCACTTCTGGGGTTATCATCATCTGACTTTTGGCTAACTACTTAGATTAGTAGTTTGTTTTGTTGTATACACTTGAGATATGGACTCATAGTTGTATTCTTTTGTATAGCACGTGTTGCTATTCTTTTGTATTATTGTGGATCTTATTTGACCACTACTCTGATATACACTTTCATGTGTTATATATATTCATATCTATTTCCGCCTTTGTGATATGAATTATCTGTAACTGATTTGTGTTATGTTTATTTCTATATTTGTTTCCGAAGACCTTTATAGCCACTGTGTAATAGCTTTGAGTTTGCGTCGGTATGTCGGATTTCCTCTTGAGATGAAAAGTTATATTTTTATCTGGCATATCGGTACTCGCACAAAGCAATTATACATATGGTCGCTCCTCAACAGCCTTATTCTCCGTACTAGTTGACAGCATTACACCGTAGTGTTCTTGGCTAGCGTGGGTATAGAGGTGGGGCGTCACAATCTTTTTCATTTAATGTGTTAAATAGGCTTTCAGTTTCCATTTATGGCCTTACATTGAAATTTTGTCTCAATATTGACTTTACTTCGAAAGTCCATAAGCCTCGGTTAAACTACTCTTGGTCTCGTCTAGGGAAGCCTGGTTCGTTCATAGATTCATTCAACCACCTCGCCTTAAAACCACGCTAGGTCTCGGCATACTCTTTCATCTTTTGGTAACTCCAAATCTCATATGTTGCCCTCTCATTAGCCTTCGACTATAACCTCCTCCTTCCTTACTCACCTTTGGCTCTCTCCCTTTCCTTTGCCTAATTTATTGTGCTTAGTCATTTACTTAGTCATTGATCACTTCATGATAGCTTTCAGTTTTGTTCTAATCCTTCCACCACTATACTCTCATTTGCACTTCAGCTTTGCTGCAGATTGTAAAGCCTAACGTCTAAATGTGTCTGTTACTCACCTTTACATGTGTCACCACCAATTCATTTAGCCCCCACTTTTAGTTAGTGATGGTACCCTTTGTACTATTTTTACATCTCTTTTATGGGATCTTGTCCCGTTATTAGTTAGACATATAATTTGTATGCGTAAATAGGTCTCGACTGCCTTTATATTTGCTTTCAACACATAAATATATCTTTTGGAAGTTATTATTTATGATTAGAAGAATATTTATAAAATTTCATAAGATTGTAAATAAATTCCTATGCACCTTTTCTTCTTTATTTCTATTTCTAAGTCATTTCCTATAATTTACTTAATACAAGGTTCCTTTAAGAATTCATAACTAAATGTTTGATGTGGAGAATATTCATTAAATAGCATTATGTAACGATCCGAAATTTTCGTTAGTATAATTTGTCATTTTAATAAAATTTAGATAATATAATTTAGAAAGAAATAAAGATTTATAATTAATAACGAGGAAAATGTTGGAAGTGAAATGAAACATGGACATTTAAGCTAAGTATTAACAGTCGATATAAAATGACGAATAAATTGAAGTGATGTAAATGGTTATACTAGGCTAAGAATTGAATATAGGAAAACAAGGGTTAGTGAATTTATTTAATGAATTAATAATATTAGATAGTAAATTGAATTAAATCAATGTCCTGTAGTAATTAGAGTATGGTTTGGGAATGAAAGCTTTTAAAGGAAAGCATATAATTTACAAATGAAATCAATGCATTAAATTATTTGTAACTGAATGTAAAACTATGAAATTTTGATAGGTAGTAGTCGTTGTGGAGAATAAATATACAAGTATATTAAAGGTTATGATAGTGGGTTACTAGTAAATTCACTTATTTACCAATAAAGATAATTAGATGCGCCTTAATTGTAATTAATAAAATAACGAAAGGAGTAAATGTATTTATTTAGAGTATTAATTACAATTGGATAAAGATTTTAAGTAACAATGTTAATGCAATGTATGTAATGCTAATTAAAGTCAATAATAAGGAATTGGGATGAATTCAAAATTTGTAACATATGGCTTGAAAACATATATTATTAATTATCTGCTTATTTGTTAATGGAATTAGAATTTGTAGTAAGTGATAATAAAATGGATGAATGTTACACTAATGGGAAATGAAATAACGTTCGTTTAAATGTTGAGTAATTATAGGGTCATATTTATTATAAGCGTTACTTTTAAATAATTATGATTAATTGTGAAATAAATACGGGAAGATGTAAAGTAATAACTAGAGAGGGAATACGTTATAAGTTGATTATAACCTAAACTTATGTGTAAGGTTGAAATTGAATCTAATCCATTAAATTGGAAACTTACTAAAATAAAATGGGGGTTCAATTTATAATAAAGAGGTTATTTTAAGAAAACTGAAATAAATACTATAATTAGTAAAATAATTTACAATTAAAATTTGAGATGGGAATTCGTTTAAGGAATTATAAATTTATAAGTAAATCAAGATGATAAAATTTATGAATTATAGAATTTGAATTTTAATAGTGAGTTAATTTATTTAATTTATAATAATTGGATTTATTGCAAATGAATAAAATCAAACATGAAATTATTACGTTAATTTAAAAATTAAGTTGAAAATTTGGAAATATTTATGTAATAATTTTAAATCCAATGGTAAACCCTCCTATTTGAAATATGAATGGAATAATCATTGATTCATTTAATTTAATAAGAACTATTAGAAAGTTAATCTATAATTTTAAATTTAATGAAATTGAGGATTAATATTGAAATTTATAAACGAATCATCTAAATTTACATTTTTAAATTGGTTTAAAATCAATGTAAATGTTTGGGGATTATTAAGTGATAAAATTTTCCAATACTAAAACTGAAATATAAAAATTGGATTTATTCACTAATTCTTAAGTTATTTAATTAATATAAAAATAGTCATTTTTGTCACGGACTCGGATTTCGACGAAACCAGTTTCATCGGATCCGTAACAGTGAATTATTGTAAGGTTCCTAGTTTCGTAGAGATCGGACTTGTCAATTGATCATACGAACGCGAAATGCCTTGAAATCGTTTTAATTGAAATCAGTTTGAAAATATTGAATTCAACATAACCTCTTCATACGATGGAATTTGGATGTGAAACTTTTTCCATCGCGTTCATAATATTTTAAAATACCTATTGTGATATATGGGTTGACCCAATTCCGTTCCGGGGTGAGAACGGGTTTTTGGGCCACGTTAGCGGTAGCACGTTTGTTTATCGGATCCATCTACTCTATTTCTAACCTACCTATATAAACCCAATTATAAACCCTGTTTGTGCATTCATTTCTTCAACTCTTTCTCTTCCCAATGGCTGCAAACCAAAACCTAGATCCAATTTTCAAAATTTAAAAATCAAATCCAAGGTCAAAAATTCAAAGTCCTCAGAAAAATCTCAAAAAAATATATCAAAGATCTCAATGATGCGAACCTACGTCCGCTGTTCGTTTTTCGAGACAGTGACCGGATTGATCAGAAATCGCGGTCAAATTCGAATTGGGCGTTTTTGATTTCAACATCAATTGACGAAATTGAAATATGGGTATTGTAGATCTCGTCGAGGGGAGTTGATTGGTGGTTGTTTGGTGGTCTGAAAGTGCTTGGGTTGGCGGGAATTGGCGAACTAGGGTCCGAAAACCCTAGCTTGGAGGCGGCGGTGGCGGCAACCAGGGAGGCGCACGATGGTATGGTGGGTGTGGCTATCAGAGGGGAGAACGAGGTGGTTGGTCGGCGATCACATGGTGGACGGTGGTGGGAGTATTTGGCGGTCAAAGGGGGGAAAGGCCGTGAGTTTCATTCTCTGGTTGAACGCGTGCAGGAGATCGAACAAAGGGACAATGACGTGGCGCAAAAGAATGTAAATTGTGTTCCTTTTATTTTATATTTTTTTTTTATGATTTCGATCTCATTTATCTTCACAACTTTTGCATACAATATCCGTTTTACGCGCGATTTCTTTTGTTAGGATCGTATTAAAATTCCGGACTTGATGACGCTGGTTTGGACAAATTCTGAGACGGTCAAATTTTTGGGTTTAAATTGGATTTGAATTCAATTTAAATTCAAAAGGTGAGTGTTTTAACCCACTCACAACTTCTAAAATTTCTTATGTTTATTAAATTGACTTAAGATATGAGTAGAAATTTATTTATGACTGTTTGGCGTGTTTTATTCATCTTCTCAGTTAAATCGCATTTATTTTAATTTAACTGTTAATTAATTTTATTATTGCATATAATTTGACAGTTAAAATTTATTTATTTGCATATAAACTGCTAGTTAAACAGTTATTAAATTTATTATTGAATATAAACTGTTAGCTAATACCTGATATTTATTACATGTTAATTTTATATGCTCTATATTGATTATTGGTTAAATTGATGATGACTGAAATAAATTGGTTGATGATTGATATTGGGTGAATGGATGATGTGTTCTATATTATATAAACTGCAAGTTAGCATGCATTTCATTTCATTTGGGATTGCGGTTTGAAATGATATATAACCGTAATTTTTATTTTTAATTACGGATTGAAATAATAAATATCCGTATCACTTGACCATAGGGTAGAAAATTATATACAGGCACCGCGGTCTATGTATATAAATTATTTTGAAGAAATTTTTTTCCATGGTTTGGATAGGATACGGTTTAATAAATATTAATTTTTGATATTATATAAATATTATTCTATATATACCTAAATGGTTAAACTATTGAATTTATACTATGTATAAGTTTGTTAAATAAAATATATATAAGTTGAGTAATGGAGTTGGATTATTTATATTTTTGGTTAAATACGTTTAAGATATTGTGTACATATATAGAGTTTAATGGTTTAAATCAATTAAGATTGGAAGGCAAATTAGAAATTTAATTGGAATTGAGCGTATTTAAGAATTTAACTCCATAAGATGATGTAGAACTTATAGCTTGAAATTTTAAAGTATGATATGTAAAACTGAAATTTTATTCAAAATGAATTAAATGAATATTTCTATTATAAATGGATTAAAGGAAATATTTAGTTATAGGTAATTTGAGTTTTATTCAAATGGTTATGGATTTAGTATGCGATATTTCAAAACTAAATAATAGGACATTTAATTGTTGAATAATAATTTCCTATCTTAAATTTTGGAAGTGTAATACTTGAAGTTTGAAATATATAAAATTTGAAGTGGTTTTGGAAACTGAAGTGAATTTAAAATGTATGGATTAGACTTAATTTAAAATCAATAAATTTGTAAATCCATGGAAATTATTTACTTTATAAAGTAACATAAAATCAACTATTTTACATACCGTTGAATATCCAAACCATATAAGTTTTAGAAGTTATGGTTTTAAAGCTATGAATTTTGAAGTATTATGTTTTGAAGTTATAATTCAAATGTCCAGTTTCCAGATATTAATTTTTTTTAAAGCAGTATGATTTTGGTAAATAAATATATTTGAAATAAAAATGATATTATTGATTTGGGGTTTATAAAAATAATATCAAAATGAGTTGTTTTGGAAATGGAATTAATATCGTATTTATGGGTTTTGAAATATATATTATATTCTCATTTTGAAAGAAAATTTATTTTAAAAAGACCGCGGTGTTATAATAACGTTTGGTTGTTAAAGAGACCGGGACCAGAAGTTATCATACTCTCTGCCAACTCCGAAAACCACTTTAACAACCGTGTACGCGGTGGAGATTCCAGAATGAAGTAGGTTGGTGGCGACGTTTCCTGTAAGGTAAATACGTGGACCCAACTCCCGTGAGTTGGCATAAGGTGGCTAAAACAGGAGCGATTGACGGGTTAATAAGGTAGCACCTTTGATCGGACACATCCCTTCGATTTTATACTTTGACTCTTGGATTGATTCGGTGGCCACTTTTGATTTTTTTATTAGGGGTGTAGCTCGAGGTGGGCGGTAGCTGCGCGCTACGCGTTACCACCGACCCCGAAGCGTAATTGGTGTATCTACCCTGGCATTGCCTAGTTGTGCCGTGTCACCTACCCTAGCGCGCCTTATACGATTTTGTTTTTGTACCATACCTATGAAGTGCCCTCTGACGACGCCCAGTACGGGGGAGATTACGGTACTGTATAGACTATGGGAATATATAACTGTGTTAAGGTGGAAAATGTAAAGCCTTAACGCTATTCAAAAGTAAGTTTATTTTACAATTAGACACTGTTATAATAGCGAAATATACTACAAAGTAAATAGTTTAACGGATCCTTAGGAGATGTAAATCCCGAGCATCTCTTGAGTTACTGCACTCATATTCATTTCTATTAATTTAACTTACATAAGATCTTTTAGTTCTGACTCGAGTGTTTTGTCTTTTCAATTCGCTCGGGTCAGTCCGAGCGTTTCAGGATTTTAAGATTTTTCTGGAGGAAGAAGACGAAGATTTCATTACTATTATTATTATATATTATATGGTTCTACTACACTGTATTCCGCTGCATTGATATTTTGGTATGCGAACTCTGATATTTATTGTATAAAGAAGAAGCAAATGTTTTGTAAACAGTTTTATGAACTATATATTGATTATTATATTTTATCCTTCCGCTGTGAGATTCTGTTTTCTTTTTATTTCTTCTCTGTTTTTCTTATTTACCCCATAACAATCCGCCCTTCCGTATGGTTTGAATTGGCACGTGTGTCGATTTAAAGTGTGTGAAAAGGCGGGATGTTACAGTTGGTATCAGAGCTTTGGTTTAGCGATAAACCTTAGCTTTATGGGGTTCAACTCTTTACAAATAGGGTAATAATACCTTATGGGAGTCACTGAGTGTATATATATGAGAGAGTGTATTTGTTAGTGTTGTAAAAAGGTTTTAATGTTGTGTTAATCTGTTCCGTTTTGTATTTATAAATTCTGGTTGATGCATGGGACGCTATGACATCAATAGGGATTTCTAAACACTTAATAAGACAGACCGACATAATATTTGTTTTTCATATAGGTGAATGAAATAATTTTGCCTATTATATTTTCTATATAAAATAAGAAAAAAAAATTCAAATGATATCTATATTTGGCTGCAATAGATTGGCTGTTAGGTGTTAAATTGTATAAATAATAATAGAAATAAGATTTAAAAATAAAATAAATGAAATTTGGAAATGTAGAACTTAAGTTTCGGGGGTTTTGAAATTTCTTTCGAATAAATTTTGGAATATAATAATATTGTTTATAAGTATTTTCTTATATAAATATTTCAATAAAATTCGGATAAATTGTTTTAAAGAAGATTTTGGAGAAAATAAGTTTTGTAATTTCCTCTCTGTCGCTGGAAAATAATTTCGGTGATGGCGGCCGCATCATCGACTTTCATTTTTGAGTTTCGAAGAGGGAAGGCCACTGTAGTAGTTTTACTACAGATTCATTTTAGAAAATATATAAATTTTGAATTGTTTTAAATATAATTAGTGATATATAAGTTGAAGAATATATTTATCTATTGTTTTAAAATAAATTGAAATTTTAACCCGGTATTAAATTCTTAAATTTCCATTAATTAATTGTTTCAATTAGTGTAGTGAAATGAAAGGTAAGTAATTAATAATTGAAACCTATAATTTAGGTAAGAGATTTAAGGCTAAGTTATAAAGGAAATAAAAAGGAAGTTGGAATAGTAACTTATAAGACAAAAGGTAAAAATTTATTGAACAATGAATTAATTAAAAGAAATAAGAAACTTGTATATCTTTCAATTACACCCTTAAATAACATATATAACTTACCAAATATTAGAAGTTGAAATGTTTATTAAGAGATTGTAATAGAATATTAAACAAGTAGATATTTTGAAATAATGAAAGTATTCAATGAAATAGCTATTATATGAGAATTTAATGTTATAAACTTAAGTTATAATTGAAATTTTACCAAGTAAATATAATTAAAGGTAAGTATGACAATAGATGATTATAAACTTAAGTAAATTAAAGTGTAAATAGATGAGGTCATGCAATTATAAATGAATGTAATATAATAAAGAGAAATTGTAAACTTAAGTAAAAGGGTTGAAGTTATTTCTAAATAAAATTAAAAGAAATAAATGAAAATAAAAAGATAAACCGTTACATGAATGAAAGAAAGGAAATCAGACAACTAATGTATGGAATAAAATTAATAAATAAGTAAATTTGATTTGAATTGTTGTTGTTTGGTTTTAGTTGTTGGGTAAGATACTTTAAAATTGGATTTGGGGTGAATGAATAATCTATTTAGTTTTATCTAAGACTGTTGAGTAAATGATGCTCTAGTAGTTTATTCTTTATTCCGTACAATTTAAAAGTTTTGAACTCAAACAACTATTTGTTTGTTTGACTGAATGGTTGTTTTGTATTTGTTATGTATGCTGGGTGTGAAATTGATGGTTGTTGTATTGATTTGTTGTTAATGATTGAAACCACTTAAATATTTCACTTTATATAAATTGTTAACCCTTTTAGATTTTATAAGTGAAATGCAGGTTATAGAAGCAATTGCTACTGCTTTTGGTTCCATAAATTTAGTGTAAATTGCCCGACAAATAGGTACATTTTGGATTACGGTTTATAGCGCTATTTTATATATTTTCCTGGGTTGTGATATAATATTTTGGATAATATATGTAATATAATTGTTATATTTTCTCCCGAGCCTCTACGTACAGAGTAGACTGCCAAAATTTTTCAAAAATTTTGAACTTAGAAATATTTTGAAAATGTTTTCCAAACATTAGTAATTTAAGTATGAAAAGATTTAATAGTTATAAATTAAGATATTTTATCTAAATTAATTAATTTTATAAATTTAATTGTTTATAAAGTTAATGTTTGAATAAGGTATATTGATTTCGTAGTGTTTCTTTTCCCTTCCTTTCCTTTTCGGGGACGAAAAGTTTTGAGTGGGGGAGAGTGTAACGACCCGAAATTTTCGTTAGTATAATTTGTCATTTTAATAAGATTTAGATAATATAATTTAGAAAGAAATAAAGATTTGTAATTAATAACGAGGAAAATGTTGGAAGTGAAATGAAACATGGAAATTTAAGCTAAGTATTAACAGTCGATATAAAATAAGGAATAAATTGAAGTGATGTAAATGGTTATACTAGGCTAAGAATCGAATATAGGAAAACAAGGGTTAGTGAATTTATTTAATGAATTAATAATATTAGATAGTAAATTGAATTAAATCAATGTCCTGTAGTAATTAGAGTATGGTTTGGGAATGAAAGCTTTTAAAGGAAAGCATTTAATTTACAAATGAAATCAATGCATGAAATTATTTCTAACTGAATGTAAAATTATGAAATTTTGATAGGTAGTAGTTGTTGTGGAGAATAAATATACAAGTATATTAAAGGTTATGATAGTGGGTTACTAGTAAATTCACTTATTTACCAATAAAGATAATTAGATGTGCCTTAATTGTAATTAATAAAATAACGAAAGGAGTAAATGTATTTATTTAGAGTATTAATTACAATTGGATAGAGATTTTAAGTAACAATGTTAATGCAATGTAAGTAATGCTAATTAAAGTCAATAATAAGGAATTGGGATAAATTCAAAATTTGTAACATATGGCTTGAAAACATATATTATTAATTACCTGCTTATTTGTTAATGGAATTAGAATTTGTAATAAGTGATAATAAAATGGATGAATGTTACACTAATGGGAAATGAAATAACGTTCGTTTAAATGTTGAGTAATTATAGGGTCGTATTTATTATAAGCGTTACTTTTAAATAATTATGATTAATTGTGAAATAAATACGGGAAGATGTAAAATAATAACTAGAGAGGGAATACGTTATAAGTTGATTATAACCTAAACTTATGTGTAAGGTTGAAATTGAATCTAATCCGTTAAATTGGAAACTTATTAAAATAAAATGGGGTTCAATTTATAATAAAGAGGTTATTTTAAGAAAACTGAAATAAATACTATAATTGGTAAAATAATTTACAATTAAAATTTGAGATGAGAATTTGTTTAAGGAATTATAAATTTATAAGTAAATCAAGATGATAAAATTTATGAATTATAGAATTTGAATTTTAATAGTGAGCTAATTTATTTAATTTATAATAATTGGATTTATTGCAAATGAATAAAATCAAATATGAAATTATTACGTTAATTTAAAAATTAAGTTCAAAATTTGGAAATATTTATGTAATAATTTTAAATCCAATGGTAAACCCTCCTATTTGAAATATGAATGGAATAATCATTGATTCATTTAATTTAATAAGAACTATTAGAAAGTTAATCTATAATTTTAAATTTAATGAAATTGAGGATTAATATTGAAATTTATAAATGAATCATCTAAATTTACATTTTTAAATTGGTTTAAAATCAATGTAAATGTTTGGGGATTATTAAGTGATAAAATTTTCCAGTACTAAAACTGAAATATAAAAATTGGATTTATTCACTAATTCTTAATTTACTTATTTAATATAAAAATAGCCATTTTTGTCACGGACTCGGATTTCGACGAAACCAGTTTCATCGGATCCGTAACAGTGAATAATTGTAAGGTTCCAAGTTTCGATCGGACTTGTCGTTTGATCGTACTAACGCGAAATGCCTTGAAATCGTTTTAATTGAAATCAATTGAAATCAATTTGAAAATATTGAATTCAGCATAACTTCTTCATACGATGGAATTTGGATGTGAAACTTTTTCCATCGCGTTCATAATATTTTAAAAAACCTATTGTGATATATGGGTTGACCCAATTCCGTTTCGGGGTCAGAACGGGTTTTTGCGCAACGTTAGCGATAGCACGTTTGTTTATCGGATCCATCTACTCTATTTCTAACCTACCTATATAAACCCAATTATAAACCCTGTTTGTACATTCATTTCTTCAACTCTTTCTCTTCCCAATGGCTGCAAACCAAAACCTAGATCCAATTTTCAAAATTTAACAAATCCAAGGTCCAAAATTCAAAGTCCTCAGAAAAATCTCAAAAAAATTTATATCGAAGATCTTAATGATGCGAACCTACGTCTGTTGTTCATTTTTCGAGACAGTGACCGGATTGATCAGAAATCGCGGTCAAAGTCGAATTGGGCGTTTTTGATTTCAACATCAATTGACGAAATTGAAATATGGGTATTGTAGATCTCGTCGAGGGGAGTTGATTGGTGGTTGTTTGGTGGTCTGAAAGTGCTTGGATTGACCGGAATTGGCGAACTAGGGTCTGAAAACCCTAGCATGGAGGCGGCGGCGGCGGCAACCAGGGAGGCGCGCGATGGTATGGTGGGTGCGGCTATCAGAGGGGAGGACGAGGAGGTTGGTCTGCGATCACATGGTGGACGGTGGTGGGAGTATTTGGCGGTCAAATGGGGAAAAGGCCGTGAGTTTCATTCTCTGGTTGAACGCGTGCAGGTGATCGAACAAAGGGACAATGACGTGGCGCAAAAGAATGTAAATTGTGTTCCTTTTATTATATTTTTTTTTATGATGTCGATCTCATTTATCTTCACAACTTTTGCATACGATATCCGTTTTGCGCGCGATTTCTTTTGTTAGGATCGTATTAAAATTCCGGACTTGATGACGCTGGTTTGGACGAAGTCTGAGACGGTCAAATTTTTGGGTTTAAATTAGATTTTAATTCAATTTAAATTCAAAAGGTGAGTGTTTTAACCCACTCACAACTTCTAAAATTTCTTATGTTTAATAAATTGACTTAAGATATGAGTAGAAATTTATTTATGACTGTTTGGCGTATTTTATTCATCTTCTCAGTTAAATCGCATTTATTTAATTTAACTGTTAATTAATTTTATTATTGCATATAATTTGACAGTTAAAATTTATTTATTTGCATATAAACTGCTAGTTAAACAGTTATTAAATTTATTATTGAATATAAATTGTTAGTTCATACCCGTTATTTATTACCTGTTAATTTTATATGCTCTATATTGATGATTGGTTAAATTGATGATGACTGAAATAAATTGGTTGATTATTGATATTGGGTGAATGGATGATGTGTTCTATATTATATAAACTGCAAGTTAACATGCATTTCATTTCATTTGGGATTGCGGTTTGAAATGATATATAACCGTAATTTTTATTTTTAATTGTGGATTGAAATAATAAATATCTGTATCACTTGACCATAGGGTAGAAATTTATATACAGGCACCGCGGTCTATGTATATAAATTATTTTGAAGAATTTTTTTTTCCATGGTTTGGATAGGATACGGTTTAATAAATATTAAGTTTTGATATTATATAAATATTATTCTATATATACCTAAATGGTTAAACTATTGAATTTATACTATGTATAAGTTTGTTAAACAAAATATATATAAGTTGAGTAATGGAGTTGGATTATTTATATTTTTGGTTAAATACGTTTAAGATATTGTATATATAGAGAGAGTTTAATGGTTTAAATCAATTAAGATTGGAAGGTAAATTAGAAATTTAATTGGAATTGAGCGTATTTAAGAATTTAACTTCATAAGCTGATGTAGAACTTATAGCTTGAAATTTTAAGTATGATATGTAAAACTGAAATTTTATTCAAAATGAATTAAATGAATACTTCTATTATAAATGGATTAAAGGAAATATTTAGTTATAGGTAATTTGAGTTTTATTCAAATGGTTATGGATTTAGTATGCGATATTTCAAAACTAAATAATAGGACATTTAATTGTTGAATAATAATTTCCTATCTTAAAATTTGGAATATTAATACTTAAAGTTTGAAATATATAAAATTTGAAGTGGTTTTGGAAACTGAAGTGAATTTAACATGTATGGATTAGACCTAATTTAAATTCAATAAATTTGTAAAGCTGTGGAAATTATTTACTTTATAAAGTAATATAAAATCAACTATTTTACATACCGTTGAATATCCAAACCATTTAAGTTTTATAAGTTATGGTTTTAAAGCTATGAATTTTGAAGTATTATGTTTTGAAGTTATAATTCAAATGTCCAGTTTCCAGATAATAAATTTTTTTAAAGCAGTATTATTTTGGAAAAGAAATATATTTTAAATAAAAATGATATTATTGATTTGGGTTTTATAAAAATAATATCAAAATGAGTTGTTTTGGAAACGGAATTAATATCGTATTTATGGGTTTTGAAATAGATATTATATTCTGGTTTGAAAGAAAATTTATTTCAAAAAGACCGTGGTGTTATAATAACGTTTGGTTGTTAAAGAGACCGGGATCGAAAGTTGTCATACTCTCTACCAACTCCGAAAACCACTTTAACAACCGTGTACGCGGTGGAGATTCCAGAATGAAGTAGGTTGGTGGCGACGTTTCCTGTAAGGTAAATATGTGGACCCAACTCCCGTGAGTTGGCATAAGGTGGCTAAAACAGGAGCGATTGACGGGTTAATAAGGTAGCACCTTTGATCGGACACATCCCTTTGATTTTATACTTTGACTCTTGGATTGATTCGGTGGCCACTTTTGATTTTTTTATTGGGGGTGTGGCTCGAGGTGGGCGGTAGCTGCACGCTACGCGTTACCACCGACCCGGAAGCGTAATTGGTATATCTACCCTGGCATTGCCAAGTTATGCCGTGTCACCTACCCTAGCGCGCCTTATACGATTTTGGTTTTGTACCATACCCATGGAGTGCCCTCTGACGACTCCCAGTACGGGGGAGATTAAGGTACTGTATAGACTATGGGAATATATAACTGTGTTAAGGTGGAAAATGTAAAGCCTTAATGCTATTTAGAAGTAAGTTTATTTTACAATTAGACACTGTTATAATAGCGAAATATACTACATAGTAAATAGTTTAACGGATCCTTAGGAGATGTAAATCCTGAGCCTCTCTTGAGTTACTGCACTCATATCATTTCTGTTAATTTAACTTACATAAGATCTTTTAGTTCTGACTCGAGTGTTTTGTCTTTTCAATTCGCTCGGGTCAGTCCGAGCATTTCAGGATTTGAAGATTTTTCTGAAGGAAGAAGACGAAGATTTCATTACTATTATTATTATATATTATATGGTTCCACTACATTGTATTTCGCTGATTGATATTTTGGTATGCGAACTCTGATATTTATTGTATAAAGAAGAAGCAAATATTTTGTAAACAGTTTTATGAACTATATATTGATTATTATATTTTATCCTTCCGCTGTGAGATTCTGTTTTCTTTTTATTTCTTCTCTATTTTTCTTATTTACCCCATAACAATTCGTCCTTCCGTATGGTTTGAATTGGCACGTGTGTCGATTTAAAGTGTGCGAAAAGGCGGGATGTTACACATTATTTCATATAAATGCGTATAAACTACTTATGCATATGAAATATATCATATTATGCCAAAATTTATTTCAAACCACGATGAAAATGGTAGAAAGGGTGTAGTATTACTCACCAAAGTGATCTTTTCCTTAAGTTCCTTAGCTTTTCCTTTTCTTCTTTTCCTTTCTTAATCCCCTTTTAGTAAGTTTCCTAGCTTCCTTTTTTTAAGTAAAATGAGAATGCATGAATAAGATGAGGGTACTTTGTTTTATTATATCCCTCTCCCCATGATAAATTGGGTCTCCGACCTTATGGCCTTATTTCTTATATCAATTCATTCTTTAGTCATGTTAACTTATAACATAATAACTAAATGTAAATCCAAATACGTAACACTCCAAATTTTAGTTTAACATTGTTCATGAAATTTAATTGGATAGATCAAGTAGAATGACAAAAAGGGATAAGGAGAATGAGATTTGATAATTTAGTTAGGTCATGCCTTAATAAATTAAGTGATAAGATTGTTTAAACTTATAAAAAAAGAATGAATGATAAAGGAAAATTATAAATAGAATCTTAATTCATACACTAAACCCTTCCTTCCTCTCATCCATTCCCATTATTTAAATACACTAAGTAAAAACAACAATCAAGGTCGGTCATTACTAAGGAAGAAAGAAGGGGAAATCAAGGGATTCAAAAGGGAAAAACTTAGGGAAACTAAACTCTATCAAATCACAACTCCGTCATCTAATTTAAGGTGAATAATAGTTTACCATCTCTACTATTTATGGTTGATTTCAATTATGGCTAATTTTCAAATTTATTATGATGATATTATCATGTTATGATTGTTTATGGCATTATTTGGATAGAATAATGATTTATGAAATTTTTATGAAATTATTTAGATAGGTTTTAAAGGTAAAACCTAAGTTTTTAATCTCCAATTGATTTAATTTTCGAGTATGTTATATAAAACGTTATTTTGAAGATGGGTTTTAAATTCATAATTTTCCAAGTTAAAACGAATATTTTATGAATTTCCTAAGGAGGAAATAGTGTTTATTTCAAGTTTTAATTATTAAAAATAAACAAATAATTAGTCTGGACATGAAATTTTTATCGATGAAAGAATATGTTGATTTGGATTTTTTGTGAATTTTGGGGATTTTTTCCTGTGATTAAGAATTTCTATGAATTTATTATGCTAGAAAAGAATTTAAAATAATATTAATTAGGGTATTAATTAATTATGTTGATTAAAGTTTTTTGAAGCATAAAACTAATTTGCAGCAGTCTTCTGAATAGAAATTGGTAAAGTTCATTTCCAACCAATAAAAATTTGACAAGGAATAAGAGTTGGTAAGAAGAAATTGCTTCTAATAGAAATAAAATAGTTTTTATGATAATTTCGATAATGCCACCAATATGTGTCATTCCCATGATGTCCAACATTAAGAATAGGCGATATTACTTTATAGTTATAAGCGATATTAGAAGAGACAGCATTGACATGAAGCAATGCATGTAATATTTATACCTTTAAGTTTGTAATGCATTGGGTTATGCATCTGACATTGTCATTATAGGAATAATGCATCCCATGCGTATATCAGATATTAATGTCCTAAGTAATTAACGTTGATAGTTTTTAGCATTCTTAAATTAATGTCACAAGCCATCAATTTCGGTATCAATCTATTTTACGGCAATGGCACCACTAATCTTTCTACTTGTATGGCATAATAGCCAAAGTACAATAGTGATGACATACTTATAATGATGTCGTAAGTAATTGATTTTGGCTCAAGGAATATATGTCATAGCATTTCAATGTCGGTGGTCCTTGTTTAATTGTTTTCATTGACTATGTCATGCAATATTGATGTCGCAACTCTCTATTTCAATGCCAGTAGGGCCTTGTTTTATGCAAACTAAAAGTATGTTTTAAAAAGGCAAGATAGTCTATGTTTTATGAAAGTTGACAGCTATATATTTTGGCAGCAGCTTTATGATCTGTAAAATCAAAATTTTATTTCCGAATCTTGGATAGAGGTTCGTTATTGTTTTAACGGCATGAATGCTGTAAGTTTTCTATTTTGCTACATTAATGGCATTAAGCCATATGCCTCATGATTTTGACATTATTCATTGGGGATACCCATTTTTTATATTTCTATATGCCATAAGTTTTTATTCTTTAGGTGTTAGTTCCTAGGATGATGGTTTTGATGACAATAACCTTAGACAACCTTAGGGCTTGTTATAAAATATAAATACTAATATTATTATCTAGATATATATAGGTACTGAGAATGAAGACTATACAATATAAAGATCCAAGGCTGAGTATAGAGATTCAAGGCTGACGAATTCAAGGTTGAAAAAAACCAAGAATGAAGACTCATGAGTATCAAGAGTTCAAGATATCAAGATAAGTAATAGAGCCTAGATTTATGTTAAACTTTATAATAACACTAAATTCTTTATTCGGATTTTAATTATGGAAGGGAATCCACCTTCTCGCTTTAATAGTGCAATGGAACCCACGACCTCTTTAGTGGGATGGAACCCACGACCTTCTCTAGTGGAATGGAATCTATGAAATTTTTAGAACGATTTATTTTTTTTAAACTATCTTTTTAAAGTCGTCTCTATCAATTTAAATATTTTAGCCTTAATTCAAAAACTATTTTTAATCATATTAATTTCAAAATCATCTCTTGTTTTTTAAACTATTTCTTGATTTTAATATTTTAACTTTAATATATTTTAAAGAAATCTATAATTACTTTTTAATATTACTTTTATATTATATAATATATATTTTATGATTACTTTTTAAAACTCTTTTATAAGTTTAAACTATATTCAAAATGGTTTACAAAATTTAGAAAATTTTTTAATCAAGTTTTAGAAAAGAAATCATTTTAAAGCAAAACATATTTTCAAAAATAACATAGGCATGTCTACATCCCTCATCACCCCATGTCAACATGGCAACCGTAGAATTCAAATTTCAAACTTTTAAAAGAAGTGTTTATTCGTCATAACCTTTCGCGAATGGATATGACTGTTGTTCTCTTATGAATACCAACTGTTTTCAATGAAGTTTAAGTTAGTTTCTCTTCATTTCTTCACTCCTTCTCCACTCAAATATTCTCTTATATTTCAAATGCTTTAACAAAACTCTATCGAAATTCTAAGTGAACTAAACTCGATCAACTCTTGTTTGATTCTCTTCCACTCTCTCTCAATGATCTCAGTGCTATTCAGAGTTATAGGATCATTTTTAATCAAAGATCAAAAGATCGTAGTGTATCAAATCTTTCTCTATCAAAATGTGATTGGAAATGGTGTGATTGTGGCCCGTAAATCAATTCGGTGTGATTGTAGCCCGTAAATGAATTAGGCGATCTTGTAGCCTTGTTAAATCAAGAGAGTTTGCCCTAGACTCGGAGACAGGAGGGTGTATCTCCTAGCCTTAAAATCGAGGTTGTAATATCGACACTATATTTGAAAAGAAATCTGCACAAGAAAATGTGTGGGACTGGATGTAAAGTAACTCTGAACCAGTATAAAATTCTGATGTGTTCTTTCTTTTACTGCTTTGATTTACTATTTGCGTCTGTGTCTGATTCTATGATTGACTTTGTGTTTGTGAAATTGCATATGTATGTGTTTAATTTGAAAAGATTTCAAAAATTCCATAAAATCCATTAAATACTATTCACCTCCCTCTTGCGTTAATCCAACCTTAAGATCCATAATCCACATTTCCAACATTTGGTATCAGAGCATTAGTTTTCAAAGTTTTCATAATCTGATTTTTTGAAAAGTTTTCAAATGGCTGCCAACACTGGTAATGTTAACACTATCACTAGTTAATTTGTAGAGCGTCAGTCTACTGGCAAACCGCCACTTTTTAATGGCAGTAACTATGCATATTGGACATGTAGGATGAAAATCTACTTACAATCAATAAGATTAGACACTTGGAATATCACACAAACTGAGTACATTGAACCCACAACTGATTTTGCATAGTGGACTGCTGAGCAAAAAATTGTTGCACAAAACAATTCTAAAGCTATGAATATTATATTCTGTTCACTTTATGAATGAGTTTAATAGAGTGTCTATTTGTAAGTCTGCATATGAGATCTGGAAAACTTTGCAAGTTACTCATGAAGGAACAAGCACGGTTAAATAGACCAAAATATCTATCTTGACCAATAAGTTTCAATAATTCAAGATGAATCCAAATGAGTCCATTTCAGACACGTACAATAGGTTTCAAGATATTGTGCACTCACTAATTGCATTAGGAAAGAACTTTTACGAAAAAGATCAAGTTAGAAAAACTCTAAATTCACTCAGTCGGAATGGGATCAGAAGACTCTAGTATTTGAAGAAGCTAATGATACTAGTACTCTGAAAATTAAAGAATTGATTGGGAATTTGATGTCATTTGAAGTACAAATGCAAGGGAGAAGAGAAAGCAAGGCCTCAGAAAAGAAGTCAATAACGTTCAATGCAATAACAGTTGGTTCATACTCAAAAGGTGACGGCGATGAAGAAATAGCCTTGATGATAAGGAATTTTAGAAAGTTCCTAAAATACAGAATGATAAACAATTACAAGAGAAATGAACACAAGAATTCTAGAAATAATAATGAAACTTAAAACAATGGAAGATGCTACAATTGTGACGAGCCAGGCCACTTAAAATGAGATTGTCTGCATCCGTATAAACAGAAATTTTCTCCAAGTAATGATTCGCCAAAGAAAAGAAAGAGAGCATATACTACTACACTGTACGATTTAGACTCATCCACTAGTGATGAAGATCAAAAGACAAAAAATTCAAACACGTGCTTTACAACTATTTCGAATCTAATGATCTTGGAAATATGGATCTAAAAATAGATACGCATATAAATTATATTGAATAAAATTGCTTGCTTGAATGTTCGATTGTTTGCATGTTTTGAAATTGCTTGTTATTTGAATTTAAAATTTTGATTTTCTAAATAATAATATTTTAATACTAAAATATAAATATTAAAGTGTTATTATATTTATTATTTTCAGATAAAATATTAATTAGATTATAGGATATATATATATATATATATTAAATAAAATAAGAAAAATAAGTAACAGGATTTAAGGGACCCATGTCGAAATGATGATAACCCCTATGTCGACATCCCTCCAGAAATTTGAAATTCAAATTTGAATTCACCTCCACCTTTTCACCAACTCCAATGCTCTAAAAAGGTGTCTCTTGACCAGAGAACATGGCTCTTAGATATCTATTTATCTTCTTAACTTTATCCTATCTTTTCACTTTCATTTCAGGATTCAAACTCTCAAGCTCTCTACTTTCTTCAAAAATGGACTCCTCAAGCACTTCGTCCACCATAAGATTATCCATAGCCACAAAAGAGTTCCTCTAAAATGATCCTGGAGCAAGGCTTACATAAGCTATGTAAACTTTGGAAAGGTCCATACGGGAAAATTTGCTATCTTTAATGATTTTTCTTCCTATGAAATCAATGTTCTTTTTGAAGAGAATCAAATTCTTAGCTTAATTGATGGCTCTCAAAATGATTTTGTTTGTTATCTGAATCTTGTCAAAATGTTTTATGCAAATCTGAATCGTGGTTTTTAAGAAGGAAATAAAGGGGAAGTGTGGAGTAGCGTTAAAGGAACGCGTATTGTTTTAAATAGTGAGATTTTGGATAACATTCTTGGTTGTAAGTATATAGGAATGGATCTTTCGGATTTTCAAATTGATGAACATGATCGTGATACATTTCATCATATTTTTGAAGGAGAAGATAACTTTGAGTTTATAAACCGAAATTTCCGTCCTAAAGCTAGAATTGTATGCACTGACAATAGAAATCATCATACATGTGTTGTCTACTGTATCACATTTCACTTATGTATTGGCGCACAGAACAATTATCAAATTCGAATTAAAAAACTAAATGATAATTTAGAGTGCTCTTAAATAATTACGAAATTCTAAAGATTGTTTGTACAAATAACTAACTCGTTATATAGGAGTGCATAGACTTCATAAGTGATATCGAGTATAGTATGTCAGTCCTAAATTCATATTCAATCTTAAGTTAAGAACTTTAAGTTGGAAACGTTCTAAATAATAAGTAGTGGTTGATTCATCCAAACGCTAAATGCATCGCCTTGAATAGTGCTGGAATATAAGAAGTATAAATAAATGCACAAATTTTATAACTCAGCGAGGGGTGATTCCGAATGTCGAGAATCCTATGGTGCTGTTATATCATGATAATATTATGATAAAATTTGTAAAAGAACCTAAAGCTCAGTTTAAATCGAATAACATACTCCGAAGGATTCCATATGATAAAGCCAATTTATCAACATCAAACAGAGTTGATTGAAAGAGTAGATAGTTAAAACAATATAGCATATTTATTCATAAGAGACCGATTTCATTATTTTTAAGAAAATCTATTGAAGAAGTTGGAATAAGATTCCATAATTGACCCCAAGTGTAAGTGGGATATTGATAGAGTTAGGCGTATTCCCTATGGGCCATTATGTAGTTTATGACATACATCTAACTCGATAACCAATCTTATTCAAAATGAAAAGGTGTTTTCTTTCTATTATATACTTAATATATTATGATATGATTAATTAATAATTAATTTAAAGTATGTTAAATAGAAAATTGTAAAATGATTTGTTATGTGATAATAATTACGATGTTTTATAATCATGAGAAATTTGTTACATCAAAATAACATATTATTTTAAATATTCCTAGTTAAGATTTTTTGAGATAGGATATCGATATATCTGTTGAGACTAGAGTACATAATGTTATCCAAACATTATGCACTATATTACTCATGGCTAGTTAGGGCACCAAGGGGTTACTTACTAATAGTTATTAGATAATTATGGAATGACTCACTAGAGAGCTTCTTGTTGGTTAATATAACCAAGGTCAAATAGATAATCTTGAAGTGGCAATGTTACACGGTACCCTTGACTTGAAAATACCATGGAACTTCAAGATAGACATTTCTCTTTTTTTATAGTTAAATCATGGCATGGTGATCGATCGAGCGATTGTATTTGGGTCAGAGTTCAAGCACTGGAATTGAAATACTATTAATAGAGAATTTGTTTCCTCGATTACAAGGGTTTAGTGTAACGATCAACTATAGTAAACTCAAAGTCAAAGTCTCTGGCCAGAGTGGTACGCTTAATAATTATTGTTATTATTAAACCAAGGGTTTTTTGTTCGGATTAATTAAGCATGATATGGAAGATACTGGAATTTTGACCAGAATCAAATTCCATAAGTTTTAAAGTGACAGTTTTGACTAAGAAAATTAGTGTAAAACATCGTTACTATCGGGTACCGATTATACTTGTAAAACTGGATTTTATTTTAAAGATATGCAAGTGATAAATTCAATCGAAATATCACGAAACTAGCTAAAATGGCATGTGAATGTTAATATTTGAATTGTTCAATATTAATTATTGACCGAATTTATATCTTTGAGTCACTCAATTGTAATGACGAATACTTCGAAAAATCACATGATTTAATTAATTTATAATCATTGAATATTTCTTAAATTTATTAATATTTATGAAATATTAATTATTATATTGTATTTGAGTTGTTCGAATACCATTAGTATTTAATAAAGTGCGTATATGAAAGTTTTATATGCACATATTGATATGTGATATCAATAGGATATTTGAATTGGATTTAAATAAATGAATTACTAACTAGGTTTGAAAAATTTTCAAGGCCTATATTGCCTCTTTACGTCATCCATGCATGAAGAATGAGAGTAGATTTAATGAGATTTGATGAGGACTTAAAGAGGAAATTTTCTAAAATAAGGAATGAGAAATGTCTAACATTTCCGTTAAAACAAATTTTCTTTCATTAGTTCGTTGATTCTCCTATCAGTTGATTTTCTTCTACTCTCCTCACTTTCTCTTTGAAGCTAAAAATTCATGGCTACCAATCCAAAAAATTTCAAAATTAAAATAAAAACAAATCAAATAAAATAAATACAAAAGTGGTGCTTTAGATCACTGTAACTTCTTGAGATGGTTCAATCAAAGTTGGGAGTTTTTCTTCATTCAAGGTGTGAATTTTGACTTCTTAATGTAATATTCTAATTTTATTTATTATATGATTCATAATGTTAATACAATTTAGATCTCCCAATTCCTCTTTTCTTTTGATTATGTGTTCATCTTGTACGCATTGTTCGGATCCCAAACCTTTTACAACTAATTTATACATGGATTGTCTGATCTAGTTTTATTTTTGATTCGGATATTAATGATTGAACAAAAAACAATTTTGATTTGTAAACTGATTTAACTTATTGATATTATTTTGTAACCTTTCTTATATACAAATATATATAAATTATATGTCTTGAACAGTTGAAACCATTTTGAAAATGATTTCATGTTTGATATGTTTGTTGATTTTGTTGTAGATTCAATTGGTTATTATCTACATAATTTAAAGGTGTTTCAATTCAAAATTTCATAGGTATGCTTTTGTGTAAAATTATAAATGTAATTTAAATCCTTCATAAGTTAAGCTAATTTTCTATTTGTTAACTTTAAATTTTTAAACATATATTAAAATCACAAAATTTATAAATTTATATCGTTTTTAAATTTAAAACATTGTTTGTAATTATGTATACATGTGTAAATATATGTTTATTATTTTAGTTTAAATTTCAAAAAAGATACTTTTGTGTAAAATCATAGATTTAATTTTAAAATCTTCCTATGTAAAAATTAGATTTAAAATTGTTAATTTGAGAATTTAAAACATTTAAAATAGTCAAAAAATAATCAAATATATATATATATATAATTGTAATTTTTATCATGCGTGTGTGTGTATTTACAAATGTTGTTTTATGAATGACAAATTTGTCTATTACAGTGTAAATCCCAACACCTATGTATGGTCACATTAGCCATGTACACTTCATATTTGTTGCACGTTCACTATATATAAATATGTGAATTTGATATAATTATTAATTAAAGCTCATTTAATTTAAGTTAAATGGAACTTTATTTAAACAAATTAAGTAAAATATGGTGAATTGTTTTAAAAGTAGTAAGTCAATTTCTAGTTAATTGCATATTCATTATAATTATGACATATTGAATGGTTTATATAATTGACAACGTGACTATTCAGTTGCCAAAATAATATTTTAAAACAATTAACTATTACACACATATACCTTCAAGGGTATATTTGATATATTATAATTTATATAAACATCAAATATACGAAAATCCTTTTTGAACAATTTAAATAAAGTGAATTTTTTAAAAGCAATATTAGATTGGATTTAATAATCTTTTAGATCTCATAGGCCCAATAGATTCAAAATAGATTTTTTTTTTAAAAATCTAACCATTTCACCTGCTTCCGAATGGGTTGTTTCTTTCAATTCTTAATGGCAATGTACAGTCTTTTAAAATATTCATTTTATTAGTTTTGAATTTAAATATTCATTATTGAAGTAGAAAAATATACATAGAAAGAAGAAGGAGAGCATGGTCCTTTTTATATTAGAAAAATTGCCACTATGTATACTAGAACTCTATTCCCCTGGTATGTAACTATATAATGTACTAAGAAAAGCAAAAAAAGACTAAGAAAAGAATGCAAACTAAGAAAAGTAAATGTCTGCTCGTAGCTAAATTTTTCTCAGTTTAAGTTGGCAGCGCGTCCGACTAGCCTAACGTGTTAGGTGGATGGCCCATATGTTTACTCCATTCAAGTGAACCGTTGGCGTCAAATGCATCTGAAGCCCATAATTCATAGCTTAATCCCTATATTCTTTCATTCTTCCACTTCATTCCTTCACCTGCATCTCCACTAAACCCCCAAATCCAAAAATTCAAGCCTTTCTAGCACGTAACCAATTGTTTATTTGTGGTAACCAATACAGATATATGTATACTATGCTAATATCGGTTCTCCTCATGGGGATGTGGTATGCTTGTATGGTGATATTGTTACCATGTTCAATTATGAAATAAACGTGGAATATACAACTAACCAGATGAATAACAAATAGAACAATCTGACACGCTCTTGGAACCCTTGGAAGTTGGAACCTTTTACTATAGATTGAAGGAAGGTACTGGATGGTGGAGAAAGACACAGTCGATAGAGAGAATTACTGGTGGATTACAAGACTAAAAAATATAGAAGTTCAAAATCTCATTGCCTCCTAGTTTATGGAGTTCAATACAATGTTTGATTGTATCGGAACTCCATCACGCAAGTACATAGAGCTGGCGACTCAAGCCGCACACTTCAATACACAGATTTACGTGGACTTTTGTATGGATGGTGATACTGGGTTACGTACTCCTCCCTGGACCGCATCATCCATAAGGATATATATTATAGACTTCGTGCCTCAAAGACCCCAGTCGGGTGCAAGTTCATCGCATGAAAGCAGAGTTGACATACACCATTACAAAGTGTACGGCTTTATGGCAGTGCGATATCCTATTTTTCGAATGGGAAGTCGCTTACGTTCTCTCAACTCGATAATCAAAGTACAGAGTTGTCCGTGTGTGTGATAAGCTTAAGGAGCTTGGACAGCTATTGATACATCCAGTGGGGAATTTCAAGAGAAACTGACAGTAATGTGTTTGCACTTGAATTCTGATGGTATAGTATTTATTTAAAATAACATTTTTATGCGATTTTTCTAGTATTTTATGAAAGTGACTATGGATCTTATAATATGGAATATTAAACAATCTATCTACTTGTATAGAATGCAAGTACAAAATTAAATCAGCAAAGTAAATGACACTAAGAATTTTTATACCGGTTCGAACTTTCACTACGTCAGGTCTCGGACTCCTTCTGAAATTCAAATATCAACCCTCTCTTAACCTGGAGGAATATGTTTTACACCGCCTAAGCTATGGAACATGACTTTAACTGCCTAAGCAATAGAGTATGACTTTTAACCTCTTGAGCGACCGAACAGGACTTCAATAATAAAAAATATCTGACTGGTTGTGCTCTTTGAATAGAATAGGTAAATCTTTAGAGTGCACCCTTCCTATAATCTTCTCATTTGTGGTATGTCATGTATTTTGTGAAGAAAGGAAGTTTATTTGATCGAAAAAAAACTTGAATATTTAAGTGATTAATAGAGTGTTTGTGCATAGAAATCCTTTGAGTGTAAATAGAAAGAATGAATAAAATTAAGAAATAGAAAATTGTAACGACCCAGAATTTTTATTAATTTAAATTTGAATATTTAATTAATTTTAAATATTAATAAGTGAATTTATAAGTCGAATAAATTTTTATTTGAATTATTGGATTTAATTGGATAATTAAATCGATAATTTAATAGGTTAAATTATGGAAATAATTGAAAATTGAGTTAAATATGATTGAAAATGATTTGTAAAATTTTATTTTATCATGTTGGAGTTAGAACAATATTTTAGAACTTTTAAAAATCGAATTAAAAGTTAATTTGTGAAAATTGAATATTTTAATATTTAATAATCGACTGTAAAATAGCCAATTTTTGAACAGTCTCAGAATTGAACGAAACCAGTTTCATTGGATCCGTAATAGTTAGTTATTACCGGATTTCAATTTTCGTGTCAATCGGAGTTATCGTTTGATCGTGGCAGCTCGAAACGCATCGAATTATTTTTAATTTAAATTTGGCGAGTCAAAATAGCCATTTTTCAAAAAGTCTCGGATTTCGACGAAACCAGTTTCATCGGATCCGTAATGTGATATTATTGTAAGGTTTCAAATTTCAAGTCAATTGGATTTACCCTTTGTCCGGTACGAATTAAAACGCCTAGAAATCGATTTAAATCGGTTTAATTTAAATTGAGCGTTTACAGCCATAACTCGCACATACTTCCGAATTAGCTTTCGAAACCTGTTCCATTGTGTCCGGAACGCGGGATAAACCCTAGGTACGTCAGTTTCGGCGCGTAAATCGGAGTTCGAAATTTACGGATGAATAGTGTTCGATTTTCTTCTATAAATAGACCAACACCTCTCTCTCTTCATAAAAAAAATAAAAAATAAAACATATAACCCTAGCCGCCACTATCAGGTTGAAGGGCCAGAATTCAATCTCTTTCATCCCTCAATCTCTCTCAATCCATCGACTTTTACAAAAACTTGTCAACACGAATATCGTAGAGCATAGGAAGGCCTTTCAATCCATACGGAGATGATGGAAATTGGAGCGACGTCGTGCCCAGTATCTTGCCGCGTTCGTGCTGGTTGTGCACGCATCTCGAGGGTAGAGGGGGAGGCCGAGCTTGCCTAGGTCGTGGCCGAAGGTAGCTCGTGTGTGGAGCTTCGAGACGGCATCACTTGATCGTGTTCTAATGTAGCGTGGTGGTTGCAAAGTCAAACCCTAATGGGCGGCTTCATGGGTTTGGTTTACTGGAAGGAATACGTGAGAGGAAGAAGCAACAGGGACGGGCCTGATGTGGGGAAGCAAAGATCAAGGGCTAGGATTGGATGAAGGTTGTAAATATAAAGTTAATGTTGTAAATTTGTTAATATAAACTCGTGAATGTTCATAAAATCATAACTTTTTCATACGAGGTCGAAAAAATGTAAACTCAGTTGCTTTGGAATCGTATGGACGAGCACTACGCGATGGAGTTGGTTTGGAGTCGTTTGGAGTTAGTGAGAATTTTGGGTAAAATTAAACGTCCGTTTAATTTTATTCGAAATAAATCGCTAAAACGGAATTTAAATCAAGGTGAGAACTTCTCACTCAATCGAATCAGTTTCGATTTTATTTTAAATAGTTAGATTTAAAATATTTGAATGCATGTTTGAATGTTGATTGATATCTATTGATTGTTAAAATAGACATTATACGCCGTTAGTAAGCGGATGTTATTTATTAAAAACATATACCGTGAATATTTCATAAACAGTGAAATTGGTATTATATATAACATCAATATATATATATTGGCATATGTATATATTGCAGTTGTTGATTCCCCGCATTTTTTAGCGGATGAGACCCTATTGCGCCGTTATTAAGCGGATAATATTTATTAAAAACATATACCGCGATAATTTCGTACTGGAGCGAAATTGGTATTGTGCTAATGTTTGTGGATGCAGGAAAAAAGGTTGGAGGGGTCCAACTGGATTCCTCAACAGTATTTATTTGATTTTGAATATTTTGATATTCGTTGATTATCATATCGATATATGATATCGTTGTTGTCGTGATTGACTATTTGGTGTGTAACATCATTGGACCCAGATTTTGGGATTTTAAAATATTTTTAAAGTGATTTTTGAAGTATAAAATAATTTTGGATTTGATCCATTATAAATAAATAAACGTTATAATTTTTAAAGTTATAAAATTATGGTTTTTGTGAAATATAGTTAAAAGCTGATTTTTGAGAATACGATGCTAATGATTTTATAAAATAGTTTAATCGGGATTTTAGAATTTATTGTGAAAAGTTTAAATATAGGATTTATAAAATTTAATTATTTTATGAATCAAAATGGTGAAATAATAAAAGAGATTAAAGACGTTTTAAAAGAATAATATAAATTGAATTATATTAAGAGATTTATAAATGGATATTTATAAATTGAAATATTGAAATTATAAAACGAGTTTTTATAAGTGTTTGAATGAAGTGAAAATGAATTTCATAAATTGAATGAAATTTATAGAATTATAAACTGTGAAGTTATAAATGGAATTTTTAAACAGTAGGTTTATAAAATTTGTGAAATTATTAAAAGAATGGTTTTGGATAAATAATTGAATCTTATAAGTTATAAGATTTATAATTATGAAGTTCAAAGGAACGATTTTTGTGAACGAATAAATTATAAGTATTTAACTTATAATATGAACCTTTAGTTTATAATTGAGTTATAAATCGAATAGGTTAATAAAGGAGATTTATAAAGGAAATAGTTATGAAATAAATAGAAATGGAATTTATAAACGTTGTTTTATAAATTCGCAAAAGACTTATTTTGATAAGTAAATGGTTATAACTTATTTATGGAGTTATATTCACATTTTTGACTGTGAATAATCCTTTAAAATGAAATGTATAAAAGAATGAAATTGTTAACGTAGTATATTCACGTTTTTGATAGTGAATAAGATGTTAAAGAAATTATTTAGAATGTGATGTTTTAAATAGAATTAAAACGATCTAACGATGTTTTAAAATATGTTGAGATTCGAAACCATAGATTTCAACATTTATTGTTGAAATAGACGTTTTCGAGAAATAAAAGGAAATGGTGGACTATAACACTGTTGTTATAGTAAATGGTTTCCGAAAGGAAATGTTTTTGTATAGTATTGGGATTTATATATCTATTTTAATTTCGAATCCCTATACTAGTGATTTTGGGTTGTCGTAACGATGTTTTACGTGACATTCGTTTTGGCCCAAATAAAAATGTTTAAGAGAATGATTTCCTTAAAGAATGAATTATATACTTAATTCGATTTAAGTATATTGAATATTTTCCAAGGTCAAAAATAAAAAGATTTGTGAATTACTTATGAATAATAAGTATGGAAATGTTTTCCAATATGAAGTGAATATTTAGAATTTTTTTTTTTAAGATAAATTGAAAATGGATAGTTGAAATCGTATATGCATGATATTTTGAAATATAAATTCATTAAGGAATTTATAAAAGAAAGCGGAATCTGCTTAAAAATAAATATTGATTTATTTTTGAAGTGTTGAAATTTTATGTCTTGTAAAGCTATTTTGGAAAATAAATAATTTGGAAAATTATTTGGAATCTGGTGATGTGTGCATATCCAGTGATAGTCCAATAACCGACTATCAATATTTCTCTTTGAATGGGTAATTGATATGATTTGTTTGAATGTGAATGCTACACTTATTTTTGAATAAGCGCTCTGTGACGACCACCCATGACTCCCGCACCAAAACAAGGGAATAGTGCGCTGAAAGGTGTGCAAGGCAACCATGGATGATAGTCAGGGTAAAATAAAATCGCAGAATCTCTATCGTAACTCACAGCGCATGGATAAAATACAATAGAGAAATATATAGTGAAGTCTCATAACAGAAAAATCATCATATAAGCATCACAGAAGTTTTATACAATCATCTCAACAAATCCATACATCAAGACCTCACTACAAACACTCATCAAATACAGCAGCGGATACCCAGTACATATAAGAAAATAATATGCATAGCCTCCTGCTCGTCTTCGTCATCATCAGCGGAAAACTCTAAGCACAACACCTGCCACCTGCTACCTAGTCTGCCCATCCCCAAACATGGATGAACAGCCCAAGGTAATAAGAGGAGACATAAAACCTTGAGTCAGACAAAGTCTTAGTGAGCAGTAAATTAACAATCAAACATACCAAAGAGCATAAGGGATAAAAGGAATAGGAACCAAACCATCCCACTCCACCTCTTTCTACAGTGATAGCCCCCAGACACACACTAAGGAGAAGTAAGCATAACATAGCAGATAAGTAAGGTAAAGCAATAATCACTCGAGTCAAGGACGATGTTTTCCAAATACAAACCCCCAAGGCCTAAACCAAGATCAGATAAGCACCCAGAAAACACCGCTCTTGAAGCCGAATGATGATACAACCAAACATCCAAACATCCATGACTCTGGCTATCACTGTTATCATTGCCTTGATTTCACCGTTAGTTGAATGACCGCCTGTCAAGGGCTAATGGTAACCCCGGTTTAGCCATAACTCCGCACGTCATCGTGACCCGTGCCTAAGCCGAACGCATCAGCCCAGAGTACTAGCACGTCATCATGACCCGTGCCTGGAACGTCATCGTGACCCGTTCCAACGTACCCTTGCTTTGAGTATGCTAGAACCTTCAACAACGATGAGATCTTAGCCTCCTAGTCATCCTCCTCGACGACTACTTCCATACTAGCTCAAGCGCCTCTCAAGCTAACCATTATCCACCCCAACCCGGACCGCATCACCGAGTTATAACTTTGCACGTCGTCATGACCCGTGCTTGGAACGTCTTCGTGACCCGTCCCATCACAACATATGTCTTGCCTCATCACATCATAGCAAAGTCTCTCAACTTGGAACGTCATCATGACCCGTCCCATCTCAACACAAGCCTTGCCTCATCATATCATCGCAAAGTCCCAACTCAACCATGCTTTGCCTTCTCGCATCATGGCAAGATCCCACATCCTCGAATCCATCCATATGAGCTTCCACATCCGCTTCATATGCCATTGGCAGCTTTCACCATTCAAGAGCCTTTCCACTTAGCTTTTGAATCATCTTCAACCATCTTGTTCCAAATCAACTACAAGCTAACTTGGAGCAATCAAATCTAACATACATTCAAACATTCAACCATTCAAACAAGATCTATTAAGCAATATCAATTATAATGGCAATTTCGTAATTAAGTGAGCAAAAGTCCAACATACGTGAAATCATGGTTTTTAGCATAGATCTATCAAATCTAAAACATGGGTCTAATACTTGATAAATAACTTTCATAGATAAACATCTTCAAATATGATGGATCTACATGCAGACTTAAGGAAAATGCGAGAAAACGCTAACTTTAACACATAAACATATCACCAATCCACTACACTCCTTTGGGTCCGTGTGAGAGATAACTACCACTCACCAAATCACCAAAACAACCTAAAATGAATCAACTACAGATCTGGACAGCAAGGACTTGGACTTGATCCGGAGAAATTTCACTTGAAACGGTGAAATCTAGCCTCTTCGGATGAAAATCTTCAACTTTGGCTCTTGATCTTTGATCTTGATCTTCGATCTTGGATGGATGTTAGAATTAGATTGGAATGGAGAAAAGAAGATGATCGAGTCTTCAAAATGGCAGCACTTCGTCGCTTCAAAAACCGGTGCCAAAAAGTGAGCCAAACCCCTCTATTTATAGGCTGGAAACCCCTTAGGTCGTCGCCCCTTAGGTCGTCCCCGACCTAACTATGAGTCGTTGCCGACTCATCAGCCCCTACGACCTACGACCTAACCAACACAACATACAACCAAGGCCGACTTACGACTTAACCCAGACGCGACCTAAAACACAGGCCGACCTAACGACTCAACGTACTGCCGACCCAACTGTCACACGACTCAACACACTGCCGCATTTCCTAAGTCCTAAGTCGTATGACGACTTAACCACCATGCCGACCTATGTCCCCAACGACCTAACAAACACACAATACAAAAGCCTCCGACCTAACTTAGGTCGTTGCCGACCTATCATGCTACGACCTAACAACATAGCCGACTCACGACTCAACCTATTTCCTTTAGGTCGCGCTAGCGACCTAACGACTCATCTACCAACGACTCAAGCATGCCTCTCTAAACCCTAAGTCGGCTACTTTCCTGGGTCGGTCCATCTCTAAGTCGCCTAACCTTTAGGTCGCTACCCCCTCTTAGGTCGCTCTCCACTAGGTCGGTCACTTTCTTAGGTCGTTCCTCTATCCTAGGTCGCTCAACCGACCTAACTCTCAACACATTAACATCCTAACCCGTTAGCTCCTTAGGTCGCTCACCCCTACCTACGACCTATCCTATGAGTCGGCCCTCTATGAGTCGGCCACGACTCATCACTTGACCCCTATTTCGCCTCTCTTCTTAAGTCGGCAACTACTATGCCGTTCTATCCCTTAACTCGGTCCATCCCCTTAAGTCGTCTACGACTTATCTATGAGTCGGTCACGACTCATCACTTGCACTCGGGTCAACTCCTAAACAACTCAAGCTAGAGGCCACACAAACAACACTATCGACCTGCAAATTCTACGTTTTATCGACACGTAAAATACGGGTCGTTACATTCTCTCCCCCTTAGGAATTTCGCCCCCGAAATTCCAAGCAAACAACAGCAATCAAAATTATTCCGCATGCCTATCATCCATGGCAATCAACAATCCATGCAACCAATTCTAACCTAGCATGCAGAATTCTAAGACTTAGAACAAGCTACAAATTCATGAGATGTCACGACACTTTAGGGCCATACCTCGAAGAGTTCGGGATGAGCTGCCTTCATCCTCTCTTCCTCCTCCCACGTACAGTCGTTAACATCATCACTCCATTGTACCTTGAGCAACGTAATCGTCTTCCTCCTAAGCTGTTTCGTATCGGTTTCAACAATACGAAGCGGCTTACGAGGTCTCGAAACAACAGGATCAACCTCTAAGTCTTCACAGCTATCAGCAGAAACCACCGTAGTTGGGTCGTGCATATACTTCCGTAGACAAGATACATGAAAAACATTGTGCACACCCGCCATCTTTTCCGGTAACTCCAATCTATAAGCGAGCTTTCCAATTCGCTCGATAATCGGGAATGGTCCAACGAATCTTGGAGTTAACTTTCCTTTGTTCCCGAATCTTATAACATTCTTCAATGGAGAAATCTTCACAAAAACCATATCACCCACGTCGAATTCCAAATCCTTCCGACGATTATCTGCATAACTTTTCTGACGATCCTGGGCTGCCTTCATTCTTTGTCGAATGATCTCTATACAATCCGAAGTCTGTCGAATCATCTCTGGCCCAAGTATCAGCTTTTCTCCAGTTTCCAACCAACATGTCGGAGAGTTACACGGTCTTCCATATAATGCCTCATATGGTGCCATACCAATACTCGACTGATAACTGTTATTATAAGCAAACTCCACCAAATGAAGGTGATCTTCCCATGATCCTCCGAAGTCCAAAACACATGCTCTAAGAAGATCTTCCAAAACTCGGTTGACTCTCTCAGTCTGACCATCTGTTTGAGGGTGATAAGCTGTACTCAAACACAACTCGGTTCCCAAAACTTCCTGGAAGCTCTTCCAAAATCTACTAGTGAACAATGGGTCTCGATCGCTCACTATACTCTTCGGAACACCATGGAAACGAACTATCCACTTAACATACAACTCAGCCAACTTCGATGCAGTCCTAGTCGATCGAACAGGAATGAATCTTGCACTCTTGGTCAAACGATCTACGATGACCCAAATCCCTTCATTCCCTGCTCTTGTCCTAGGTAGACCATCGATAAAGTCCATCGACACTTGCTCCCATTTCCATGTAGGAACCTCTAATGGCTGAAGCAATCCACTGGGCTTCTTCTGCTCAGCTTTCACCAACTGGCAATTCATACACTTGGAAATAAAGTTTCCAACATCCTTCTTCATACCTTCCCAGTAGTAGGTTCTCTTCATATCCCGATACATCTTATTTCCACCTGGATGAATTGTCAACTTCGAGTGATGACTCTCCCTCAGAACTTCATCTCTCAATCCATCTACATCGGGAACAACTAGTCGCCCTTGCTTTCGAAGCCAACCCTCTCGATCGACCTCGAATCCCTTATCCTTCTCCGGGTCCAATCCAGATTCCAAATCACAGATAATCTTGACAAGCTTATCATCTCCCCTTTGCCTCTCACCAATTCTTTCCACAAGAGTAGGCCTTATTGATAAGTTTGCCAACATCTCAGGTTCCAATTCACATCTAGGCCTGAAATCAAATCCAGCCAAATACTCAAGACTCTTCCATTCTGAAAACATGGCTCCCAATCCTGCATGTCTTCGACTTAACGCATCAGCCACTGCGTTACCTTTCCCCGGAGTATAGGCTATACCAAAATCATAAGATGCTAGGAACTCTAGCCACCGTTGCTGTCGAAGATTTAAATCCTTTTGGGAGAACAGATACTTCAACGACTTATGATCTGTAAACAACTCGAATCTAACTCCCAATAGATAATGTCTCCACATCTTCAAAGCAAACACAATCGCCGCTAACTCCAAATCATGAGTCGGATAGTTCCTTTCATGCGGCTTCAGTTGTCGACTAGCATACGCAACAACTTTATCCTTCTGCATTAGCACCGCTCCTAGTCCAGTGCCACATGCATCGGTGTAAACCACCATCTCATCATTCCCACTCGGAATAGTCAAAACAGGAGCACTTGTCAGTCGCTCTTTCAGGATTATGAAAGCTTGTTCACACTTATCATTCCATCTGAACACTTGATTCTTCTTCGTCAATCCTGTCAACGGTGCAGCTATCTTGGAAAAGTCTTTGATAAACCGACGATAATATCCTGCTAATCCAAGAAAACTTCTCACATCAGATGCATTCTTAGGCCTAACCCAATCCTGGATCGCTGCCACCTTAGCGGGATCAACCGCTATTCCATTTCCAGAAATAACATGACCTAAGAACCTCACTTCATTCTTCCAGAAGTGACACTTCGAAAACTTAGCCTTCAGCTGATGTTTCCGCAAGATCCCCAAAACAATCCTCAAGTGTGTCTTGTGCTCTCCCTCAGTTCTGGAATAAATCAGAATATCATCCACGAACACAAGCACGAACCTATTCAACTGATCTCTGAACACTCTATTCATAAGATCCACAAAATATGCTGGCGCGTTAGTCAACCCAAACGGCATTACCAGCCACTCATAAAACCCGGATGGTGTCCTGAAAGCAGTCTTCGGCACACTATCCTTCGCCACTCTCAACTGGTGAAATCCCGTTGCCAAATCCATCTGAGAAAACACCTTAGCCTCGTGAAGCTGATCAAACAAGTCATCTATTCTCGGCAATGGATACTTGTTCTTCTTAGTCACCTTATTCAGCTCACGATAATCCACACACAACCTCAACGATCCATCCGCTTTGGTTGCGAACACAACTGGCGCACCCCATTCGGACACACTTCTCCGAATGAATCCTTTCTGCAAAAGGTCATCAACTTGCACCTTCAGCTCTTGCTGCTCCCTCGGTGCCATCCGCCTAAGAGGCATCACAACAGGTCTGGCTCCCTCAACTAGATCGATACGAAACTCGATCTCCCTATGCGGCGGCAACCCTTTGACTTCCTCAAAGACATTCTCAAACTCATTCACAATAGGCACCGATGACAGTCCATCCCGTGGAACAACTAGCGAATACATGAAGCTCATGAAGACGCCTTCTTCATGCTTACATCGTATCACAACCTTTCGCCCTTCCACATTCCCGACTGTCACCTCAAGCCTCTCACAATCAATCCTAGCCGCATACTTCCTAAGCCAGTCCATACCCAAAATAATTCCGAACCCCGCAAAGTTCAGAACAAAGCAATCACAAACAAACGAGCAATCATGACTCGACACAACTAGACCACGGCATATCATACACAAACATGACGAACCCCCAACCGGATTAGTCACAACCAATGGCCTATCAACAATATCCGGTTTCATACCTAACCGGCATACCAACTCATCACAAACAAAAGAATGCGACGCTCCAGTATCAAACAACACTCTAACTGGAACACCACAAATAGAAAGAGTACCTTGAACCACCACACTCTTCCCCTTCTCCTCAGCAGTAGGAGCTTTCGAAGACGATGGAACAGCCCCCAAAGCATAGGCTTGCACAACCTGCCTATCTTTCCTCGGTTCTGGACAATCCTTCTTAATGTGTCCCAGCTTATCACAGTTGTAACACTTCAACTGCACCTTCGGATTCTTGCAATCCCGAGAAAGATGACCCTTCTGACGGCAGTTATAACAAGTCACCTCGCCCTTTGGCTTCTTCTGACCATCCTTTCCCTTCTGTTGCTGCTGCTTCCTCTTCTTATTCCCACTCTGCTGTGGTTTAGATCCTTCCCTGGTTACAGCAACAACAGAACTTTCCCTAGGAAACAAACTCTCATGCCTCAGAGCTTTCTCCACCAGCTTCTCAAATGGATCGTCCAGATGATCCACTAACTGCCTTCCTAGATAAGCATCCAGACCAGTCACAAACTTTTCATTCTTCTGGTAGGGAGAATCAATATATGATCTGGCATACTTAGACAAAGCTTCGAACTCAGAAATATACTCCAGAACAGGCCTTCCGCCTTGTTTGAGCTCCACAAATCTCTTGAACAAAACAGACCTCTGAGCAGTAGAGATGAACTTGGCTTCAAATCTAACTTGGAACTGCTCCCAAGTAATATCCTCTTCTGGTGTATCTATGGTGATAGAATTCCACCAATCAGCAGCTCTTCCCTGAAGCTGTCTCGATGCAAGCTTTCTCTTAGTTGCATCCTCAATCCCTAAGTCACCAAAGATCCTTTTGCAAGCATCAATCCATCTCTGCACCTCAATAGTCGACTCCGTCCCCAAGAAAGCTTTTCCTCCAAGAGAAGTATAATCCTTGCAAAGCTTAGCAAAATCCACCGGTCTTGGAGCTTGAACTTGAACTCCCACATCCACTGATGATCCTGAAGCTGGTATCCTTCTCATGATCGAAGTCATCATCGCTTCGAACATAGTTCCATAATCAACAGCTCCTTCATCAGCACGGCTTTCCCTTGCAGCTGGTCTCCCTCTTCGACTCATCCTTAATATCTGTAATAAGAATGATTAGAACACCTTAAGAAACAACTGCATAAGGAGTTCAAATCCTTCTAGGCTACTATATTATATATAGTAATCATCCATCAAAATACAATTACGTCTCTCATACGTAGTTACGTCAGCGAGCGTTGGCTGAAATCGATTAACCAAAGCTCTGATACCAAATGTGACGACCACCCATGACTCCCGCACCAAAACAAGGGAATAGTGCGCTGAAAGGTGTGCAAGGCAACCATGGATGATAGTCAGGGTAAAATAAAATCGCAGAATCTCTATCGTAACTCACAGCGCATGGATAAAATACAATAGAGAAATATATAGTGAAGTCTCATAACAGAAAAATCATCATATAAGCATCACAGAAGTTTTATACAATCATCTCAACAAATCCATACATCAAGACCTCACTACAAACACTCATCAAATACAGCAGCGGATACCCAGTACATATAAGAAAATAATATGCATAGCCTCCTGCTCGTCTTCGTCATCATCAGCGGAAAACTCTAAGCACAACACCTGCCACCTGCTACCTAGTCTGCCCATCCCCAAACATGGATGAACAGCCCAAGGTAATAAGAGGAGACATAAAACCTTGAGTCAGACAAAGTCTTAGTGAGCAGTAAATTAACAATCAAACATACCAAAGAGCATAAGGGATAAAAGGAATAGGAACCAAACCATCCCACTCCACCTCTTTCTACAGTGATAGCCCCCAGACACACACTAAGGAGAAGTAAGCATAACATAGCAGATAAGTAAGGTAAAGCAATAATCACTCGAGTCAAGGACGATGTTTTCCAAATACAAACCCCCAAGGCCTAAACCAAGATCAGATAAGCACCCAGAAAACACCGCTCTTGAAGCCGAATGATGATACAACCAAACATCCAAACATCCATGACTCTGGCTATCACTGTTATCATTGCCTTGATTTCACCGTTAGTTGAATGACCGCCTGTCAAGGGCTAATGGTAACCCCGGTTTAGCCATAACTCCGCACGTCATCGTGACCCGTGCCTAAGCCGAACGCATCAGCCCAGAGTACTAGCACGTCATCATGACCCGTGCCTGGAACGTCATCGTGACCCGTTCCAACGTACCCTTGCTTTGAGTATGCTAGAACCTTCAACAACGATGAGATCTTAGCCTCCTAGTCATCCTCCTCGACGACTACTTCCATACTAGCTCAAGCGCCTCTCAAGCTAACCATTATCCACCCCAACCCGGACCGCATCACCGAGTTATAACTTTGCACGTCGTCATGACCCGTGCTTGGAACGTCTTCGTGACCCGTCCCATCACAACATATGTCTTGCCTCATCACATCATAGCAAAGTCTCTCAACTTGGAACGTCATCATGACCCGTCCCATCTCAACACAAGCCTTGCCTCATCATATCATCGCAAAGTCCCAACTCAACCATGCTTTGCCTTCTCGCATCATGGCAAGATCCCACATCCTCGAATCCATCCATATGAGCTTCCACATCCGCTTCATATGCCATTGGCAGCTTTCACCATTCAAGAGCCTTTCCACTTAGCTTTTGAATCATCTTCAACCATCTTGTTCCAAATCAACTACAAGCTAACTTGGAGCAATCAAATCTAACATACATTCAAACATTCAACCATTCAAACAAGATCTATTAAGCAATATCAATTATAATGGCAATTTCGTAATTAAGTGAGCAAAAGTCCAACATACGTGAAATCATGGTTTTTAGCATAGATCTATCAAATCTAAAACATGGGTCTAATACTTGATAAATAACTTTCATAGATAAACATCTTCAAATATGATGGATCTACATGCAGACTTAAGGAAAATGCGAGAAAACGCTAACTTTAACACATAAACATATCACCAATCCACTACACTCCTTTGGGTCCGTGTGAGAGATAACTACCACTCACCAAATCACCAAAACAACCTAAAATGAATCAACTACAGATCTGGACAGCAAGGACTTGGACTTGATCCGGAGAAATTTCACTTGAAACGGTGAAATCTAGCCTCTTCGGATGAAAATCTTCAACTTTGGCTCTTGATCTTTGATCTTGATCTTCGATCTTGGATGGATGTTAGAATTAGATTGGAATGGAGAAAAGAAGATGATCGAGTCTTCAAAATGGCAGCACTTCGTCGCTTCAAAAACCGGTGCCAAAAAGTGAGCCAAACCCCTCTATTTATAGGCTGGAAACCCCTTAGGTCGTCGCCCCTTAGGTCGTCCCCGACCTAACTATGAGTCGTTGCCGACTCATCAGCCCCTACGACCTACGACCTAACCAACACAACATACAACCAAGGCCGACTTACGACTTAACCCAGACGCGACCTAAAACACAGGCCGACCTAACGACTCAACGTACTGCCGACCCAACTGTCACACGACTCAACACACTGCCGCATTTCCTAAGTCCTAAGTCGTATGACGACTTAACCACCATGCCGACCTATGTCCCCAACGACCTAACAAACACACAATACAAAAGCCTCCGACCTAACTTAGGTCGTTGCCGACCTATCATGCTACGACCTAACAACATAGCCGACTCACGACTCAACCTATTTCCTTTAGGTCGCGCTAGCGACCTAACGACTCATCTACCAACGACTCAAGCATGCCTCTCTAAACCCTAAGTCGGCTACTTTCCTGGGTCGGTCCATCTCTAAGTCGCCTAACCTTTAGGTCGCTACCCCCTCTTAGGTCGCTCTCCACTAGGTCGGTCACTTTCTTAGGTCGTTCCTCTATCCTAGGTCGCTCAACCGACCTAACTCTCAACACATTAACATCCTAACCCGTTAGCTCCTTAGGTCGCTCACCCCTACCTACGACCTATCCTATGAGTCGGCCCTCTATGAGTCGGCCACGACTCATCACTTGACCCCTATTTCGCCTCTCTTCTTAAGTCGGCAACTACTATGCCGTTCTATCCCTTAACTCGGTCCATCCCCTTAAGTCGTCTACGACTTATCTATGAGTCGGTCACGACTCATCACTTGCACTCGGGTCAACTCCTAAACAACTCAAGCTAGAGGCCACACAAACAACACTATCGACCTGCAAATTCTACGTTTTATCGACACGTAAAATACGGGTCGTTACACGCTCACTATTCGGGTTAACGGGGAAAGGACCATGGGGTCGTATAACCCATTCCGAATATGTGATACGTCGTTGTGAATTGCATTTGAAGATCGGTGTTGAAGACCGGATATTTGCGAGAGCGATAGGATGAACTATCGATTGACTCTGCACCGAGTAGCTACGGTATTGAGTTCTCCATATGTGATGGTGAATCCGATCAGGATTGTGAATATCCGGATTGCAAGGACTTCTTTGTAGGTGCCTTTGGTTTTGTTCGAGCCCGGAACAGACTTGTATGGATTGTATGTCTGACATTACAAATTGAGATGTAAAGCCGATTTCTTTCAAATATATTTCTGTTGGTGGCGGAGAATTTATTCTTTTAGCTTAACACCCTTCTCTGAGACGTACGAGCTCAGAGGTTATATAGTTGAAGTTATCAGCGATATATTCCCAATTTGGTAATGTGATATGCTGAGTGATGCTGAAATGATCATTGTGTTGATTATTTGTGATAGGATCGTTTATTTGATCGTCTATCCTTGTGATCATTGTGTTGATCATTTGTTGACCCAAAGCATGGCTTTTGTATAAAGTATGTTTTTGTGGACGTGACTTCGTCGAGCCTCACACCCCGTGAATGGTCAAAACAGGAAAGAAGCAGCAAGGTTATGAGGGGTAGCGCCCTTTAGGATGTGTCCATTTCCTTCTGGAAAAGGGTGGTATCATGGTATGGAGCCCAGATACTTACTCATGTTGAAAACACTTTATTATTATGATTGTGTGAATTGATTACGAGCGCTCGGTGAAAAGGTCCCAAAGGACCGGGGGATGGCATATTCGGTCAGTTGTTACTCAGTTAGGGGTAACCCGGCCTTGTGTTGGTAGAGATCCGGTTTGGTTCTCGGGGATGTCCATCCAGAGGCATTCTCATGTGGAAATGGGAAGTTCCTTGGCCTGATCATTCGTTGGAAATCCAATTCCCAATACGAAACTTGTACGGTATTAGTTGTAGGACCTGCCATTCACTTATGGTGGTCACCACTGTTTGGATGGTAGCTATAGTAGGCATACGATAATGGTCGTATGTTGGCTAAGATTTATATTCTACTTTAGAAATGAATTTTTCCTACACTATGCACTAATAATAATATCAAATGTTCTTTTAAATGCGTATCAAGCATCTTTGACTATCATAAGGAGAAATCTCCTCTGATTCTGCGTTTGCATTGTGTGTGTGTGCGGGAGGCCTTATGGTAGTCTCATTTTTAAAAGCATTGCGAATTGAAATAAAAATATTCCTCTATTTTTGATTTTTAAAGATAAATAAACTGTTTTGAGTTCTCACACCAGTCACATGACTGACTTGGAGTTTATTGTTTTCCTTCCTAAACTCTGGGTGCCCACCAATTTTCCACATGGGCAGTCGGTCAGTTAGGTTTATCAGGATATTCTGGATATTCAGGAGTTGCTGGAGGCAAGCTGGATGGCATGGCGTATTACTTATATAGTATTTCTTTTTCCGCTGCACTGTTGTTGTTGTATGATGTTGTACACTCTGATGATATGATGTAATGAAAAGTAATGTAATAACTGATATAGTTCTTTGTTTAAAGATTATTCATTTATTATTATATGTTGTTCCGCTGCGAATTGTGAGATTCTGATGTTGTTCTGTTGTTTTTCTATTCCGTTCTATTTTTCCTTTCCCTTCTCTCTATTTTAAAATTCTCTATTTTCTTTTCCCTTTATTTCTCTTCTCTCTATTTTCTATCTTCTTATCTCTTCTTCTCTTTTTCTTTTCTTAAATTCTTTTTAAAACCCTAACTATTCGGTTTTTCGGCAACGAAAATCCGCAAGCGTTACAGTTGGTATCAGAGCATATGGTTAAGCGACAACCATGGTTCTGTTGGGTATTACTCATTAGAGATAGAGTCAGTAGTACTCTAGAATGAGTTTGAGTGTAATAATAGCTATGAGAGCGTATTTGTTAGTGAATATATAATTGTTTTATATTGTGATGATTGGTTTATTGAGTGGCATATGAACTTTCGTCAGCGTGGTCCGCAAGACTATGCCGAAGGGGTTTCTAAACACTTGAATAGAACAATTCGACACAATATTGTTTTAAATTGGGTAAATGAAATAATTTTACCTTGAGTATATTTTATATATAAAGGAATAATTTTTCAGAATTATAAAAGTGTATATAAGTTGATTGTTTAGTTGTTTGAATAATCTAAATAAAAGAATAATTGTATAAGTAAAAGAATTATAAGAATTGAATTATAATTAAAGTAATTTGCAATTGTGAAATAAACTTATATATGAGAAGTGAAATTATATGAATATATTTATGAATATGAGTTGTAATAAAAATGAATTTAAAGTTAAATGAAATATAACTTAAGAGATGTTAAATGAAGTTGATATTAGTAATAAAGTAAAATGAAATATGAACTTGAGTTATGTAAGTGAAATTCAACTTTTGTAATAGAATTGAATGAATGGATTGGATGTTAACCAATTGAATGTGAATGAAGTTGATATGGAATAATGAATATAGGTGTTAATTCATTGAAATCAAATGTTATTGGAAGTTGAATAAATTGAATGAGAATGAATATAAGCAAAGGAATTTGATTGTAATTAATATACATTGGTTGTTATATGATTGTTAATTGATTGTATATAATTCATTAGTGTTAATGAAATTGAGTTAATGAAATTGGGAGCTAAAGTAATTGAAATTCAATTGGAAGTTAGTGAATCTTAAATAGAATTGAATTTGATTTGGAAGTTAACCAACATATGAATTAGTGAATATAAACTAATTGAAAATGAATGTTAGTAAGAACATTCACTGTTAATAAATCAAATGTGATTTGAATTGAAAACCCTTTCATTGAATATTAATGAGAATATAAATGAATGTTTATTGGTTATGAATGTAGTTGGATGATAGTTGGATGATGTTTGCATTTGTTGTTTAGTTGCATTTGCTATGTTGACATGTATAGTTATTATGTTGCTATATGTTGTATATTGATACTATTATCTATATGCATGTTCTCATGTTGTTTGTTGAGAGTTTAGTAGGTGCGGATCGCGTTTGCTTCGCATTTGGAGCTCGCTTTCGCGCTATATTAGCCGTATTTGCTTGCTAATAAAATATAAGGTACATATCTCGGATTACATACCGTACTTTTACACTTTTTTCCCTTCGGGATGCCTCATTACTTGATGAGATGTATATTTGTGATATATATACTGTCATTTTTTTTTTTCGGATCGAGCCGCGCAAAGTAGACTATGGCGAATTTTTCCGAAAATTTAAGGCGTTAGAAAAAATTCGAGAAAATTGGGAAATTTTTTGAAAACTTTAACTTTGATTTGAAATTGAAAGTTAAATGATATAGTTTGTTTTTGAAAAAGATAACTAAGTATGATTTGAAAACTTAGTAAAGTATTATAAGAAGTTTAACTATGAATTATGGAAAATTAATAGATTCTGTAACTTTTCTTACTTGTAATTTCGAGGACGAAATTCTTTTAAGTAGGGAAGATTGTAACGACCCAGAATTTTTATTAATTTAAATTTGAATATTTAATTAATTTAAATATTAATAAGTGAATTTATAAGTCGAATAAATTTTTATTTGAATTATTGGATTTAATTGGATAATTAAATCGATAATTTAATAGGTTAAATTATGGAAATAATTGAAAATTGAGTTAAATATGATTGAAAATGATTTGTAAAATTTTATTTTATCATGTTGGAGTTAGAAAAATATTTTAGAACTTTTAAAAATCGAATTAAAAGTTAATTTGTGAAAATTGAATATTTTAATATTTAATAATCGACTGTAAAATAGCCGATTTTTGAACAGTCTCAGAATTGAACGAAACCAGTTTCATTGGATCCGTAATAGTTAGTTATTACCGAATTTCAATTTTCGTGTCAATCGGAGTTATCGTTTGATCGTGGCAGCTCGAAACGCATCGAATTATTTTTAATTTAAATTTGGCGAGTCAAAATAGCCATTTTTCAAAAAGTCTCGGATTTCGACGAAACTAGTTTCATCGGATCCGTAATGTGATATTATTGTAAGGTTTCAAATTTCAAGTCAATTGGATTTACCCTTTGTCTGGTACGAATTAAAACGCCTAGAAATCGATTTAAATCGGTTTAATTTAAATTGAGCGTTTACAGCCATAACTCGCACATACTTCCGAATTAGCTTTCGAAACCTGTTCCATTGTGTCCGGAACGCGGAATAAACCCTAGGTACGTCAGTTTCGGCGCGTAAATCGGAGTTCGAAATTTACGGATGAATAGTGTTCGATTTTCTTCTATAAATAGACCAACACCTCTCTCTCTTCATAAAAAAAATAAAAAATAAAACATATAACCCTAGCCGCCACTATCAGGTTGAAGGGCTAGAATTCAATCTCTTTCATCCCTCAATCTCTCTCAATCCATCGACTTTTACAAAAACTTGTCAACACGAATATCGTAGAGCATAGGAAGGCCTTTCAATCCATACGGAGATGATGGAAATTGGAGCGACGTCGTGCCCAGTATCTTGCCGCGTTCGTGCTGGTTGTGCACGCATCTCGAGGGTAGAGGGGGAGGCCGAGCTTGCCTAGGTCGTGGCCGAAGGTAGCTCGTGTGTGGAGCTTCGAGACGGCATCACTTGATCGTGTTCTAATGTAGCGTGGTGGTTGCAAAGTCAAACCCTAATGGGCGGCTTCATGGGTTTGGTTTATTGGAAGGAATACGTGAGAGGAAGAAGCAACAGGGACGGGCCTGATGTGGGGAAGCAAAGATCAAGGGCTAGGATTGGATGAAGGTTGTAAATATAAAGTTAATGTTGTAAATTTGTTAATATAAACTCGTGAATGTTCATAAAATCATAACTTTTTCATACGAGGTCGAAAAAATGCAAACTCGGTTGCGTTGGAATCGTATGGACGAGCACTACGCGATGGAGTTGGTTTGGAGTCGTTTGGAGTTAGTGAGAATTTTGGATAAAATTAAACGTCCGTTTAATTTTATTCGAAATAAATCGCTAAAACGGAATTTAAATCAAGGTGACAACTTCTCACTTAATCGAATCAGTTTCGATTTTATTTTAAATAGTTAGATTTAAAATATTTGAATGCATGTTTGAATGTTGATTGATATCTATTGATTGTTAAAATAGACATTATACGCCGTTAGTAAGCGGATGTTATTTATTAAAAACATATACCGCGAATATTTCATAAACAGTGAAATTGGTATTATATATAATATCAATATATATATATTGGCATATGTATATATTGCAGTTGTTGATTCCCCGCATTTTTTAGCGGATGAGACCCTATTGCGCCGTTATTAAGCGGATAATATTTATTAAAAACATATACCGCGATAATTTCGTACTGGAGCGAAATTGGTATTGTGGATGCAGGAAAACAGGTTGGAGGGATCCAACTGGATTTCTCAACAGTATTTATTTGATTTTGAATATTTTGATATTCGTTGATTATCATATCGATATATGATATCGTTGTTGTCGTGATTGACTATTTGGTGTGTAACATCATTGGACCCAGATTTTGGGATTTTAAAATGATTTTTAAAGTGATTTTTGAAGTATAAAATAATTTCGGATTTGATCCATTATAAATAAATAAACGTTATAATTTTTAAAGTTATAAAATTATGGTTTTTGTGAAATACAGTTAAAAGCTGATTTTTGAGAATACGATGCTAATGATTTTATAAAATAGTTTAATCGGGATTTTAGAATTTATTGTGAAAAGTTTAAATATAGGATTTATAAAATTTAATTATTTTATGAATCAAAATGGTGAAATAATAAAAGAGATTAAAGACGTTTTAAAAGAATAACATAAATTGAATTATATTAAGAGATTTATAAATGGATATTTATAAATTGAAATATTGAAATTATAAAACGAGTTTTTATAAGTGTTTGAATGAAGTGAAAATGAATTTCATAAATTGAATGAAATTTATAGAATTATAAACTGTGAAGTTATAAATGGAATTTTTAAACAGTAGGTTTATAAAATTTGTGAAATTATTAAAAGAATGGTTTTGGATAAATAATTGAATCTTATAAGTTATAAGATTTATAATTATGAAGTTCAAAGGAACGATTTTTGTGAACGAATAAATTATAAGTATTTAACTTATAATATGAACCTTTAGTTTATAATTGAGTTATAAATCGAATAGGTTAATAAAGGAGATTTATAAAGGAAATAGTTATGAAATAAATAGAAATGGAATTTATAAACGTTGTTTTATAAATTCAAAAAGACTTATTTTGATAAGTAAATGGTTATAACTTATTTATGGAGTTATATTCACATTTTTGACTGTGAATAATCCTTTAAAATGAAATGTATAAAAGAATGAAATTGTTAACGTAGTATATTCACATTTTTGATAGTGAATAAGATGTTAAAGAAATTATTTAGAATGTGATGTTTTAAATAGAATTAAAACGATCTAACGATGTTTTAAAATATGTTGAGATTCGAAACCATAGATTTCAACATTTATTGTTGAAATAGACGTTTTCGAGAAATAAAAGGAAATGGTGGACTATAACACTGTTGTTATAGTAAATGGTTTCCGAAAGGAAATGTTTTTGTATAGTATTGGGATTTATATATCTATTTTAATTTCGAATCCCTATACTAGTGATTTTGGGTTGTCGTAACGATGTTTTACGTGACATTCGTTTTGGCCCAAATAAAAATGTTTAAGAGAATGATTTCCTTAAAGAATGAATTATATACTTAATTCGATTTAAGTATATTGAATATTTTCCAAGGTCGAAAATAAAAAGATTTGTGAATTACTTATGAATAATAAGTATGGAAATGTTTTCCAATATGAAGTGAATATTTAGAATTTTTTTTTTTTTAAGATAAATTGAAAATGGATAGTTGAAATCGTATATGCATGATATTTTGAAATATAAATTCATTAAGGAATTTATAAAAGAAAGCGGAATCTGCTTAAAAATAAATATTGATTTATTTTTGAAGTGTTGAAATTTTATGTCTTGTAAAGCTATTTTGGAAAATAAATAATTTGGAAAATTATTTGGAATCTGGTGATGTGTGCATATCCAGTGATAGTCCAATAACCGACTATCAATATTTCTCTTTGAATGGGTAATTGATATGATTTGTTTGAATGTGAATGCTACACTTATTTTTGAATAAGCGCTCACTATTCGGGTTAACGGGGAAAGGACCATGGGGTCGTATAACCCATTCCGAATATGTGATACGTCGTTGTGAATTGCATTTGAAGATCGGTGTTGAAGACCGGATATTTGCGAGAGCGATAGGATGACTATCGATTGACTCTGCACCGAGTAGCTACGGTATTGAGTTCTCCATATGTGATGGTGAATCCGATCAGGATTGTGAATATCCGGATTGCAAGGACTTCTTTGTAAGTGCCTTTGGTTTTGTTCGAGCCCGGAACAGACTTGTATGGATTGTATGTCTGACATTACAAATTGAGATGTAAAGCCGATTTCTTTCAAATATATTTCTGTTGGTGGCGGAGAATTTATTCTTTTAGCTTAACACCCTTCTCTGAGACGTACGAGCTCAGAGGTTATATAGTTGAAGTTATCAGCGATATATTCCCAATTTGGTAATGTGATATGCTGAGTGATGCTGAAATGATCATTGTGTTGATTATTTGTGATAGGATCGTTTATTTGATTGTCTGTCCTTGTGATCATTGTGTTGATCATTTGTTGACCCAAAGCATGGCTTTTGTATAAAGTATGTTTTGTGGACGTGACTTCGTCGAGCCTCACACCCCGTGAATGGTCAAAACAGGAAAGAAGCAGCAAGGTTATGAGGGGTAGCGCCCTTTAGGATGTGTCCATTTCCTTCTGGAAAAGGGTGGTATCATGGTATGGAGCCCAGATACTTACTCATGTTGAAAACACTTTATTATTATGATTGTGTGAATTGATTACGAGCGCTCGGTGAAAAGGTCCCAAAGGACCGGGGGATGGCATATTCGGTCAGTTGTTACTCAGTTAGGGGTAACCCGGTCTTGTGTTGGTAGAGATCCGGTTTGGTTCTCGGGGATGTCCATCCAGAGGCATTCTCATGTGGCAATGGGAAGTTCCTTGGCCTGATCATTCGTTGGAAATCCAATTCCCAATACGAAACTTGTACGGTATTAGTTGTAGGACCTGCCATTCACTTATGGTGGTCACCACTGTTTGGATGGTAGCTATAGTAGGCATACGATAATGGTCGTATGTTGGCTAAGATTTATATTCTACTTTAGAAATGAATTTTTCCTACACTATGCACTAATAATAATATCAAATGTTCTTTTAAATGCGTATCAAGCATCTTTGACTATCATAAGGAGAAATCTCCTCCGATTCTGCGTTTGCATTGTGTGTGTGTGCGGGAGGCCTTATGGTAGTCTCATTTTTAAAAGCATTGCGAATTGAAATAAAAATATTCCTCTATTTTTGATTTTTAAAGATAAATAAACTGTTTTGAGTTCTCACACCAGTCACATGACTGACTTGGAGTTTATTGTTTTCCTTCCTAAACTCTGGGTGCCCACCAATTTTCCACACGGGCAGTCAGTCAGTTAGGTTTATCAGGATATTCTGGATATTCAGGAGTTGTTGGAGGCAAGCTGGATGGCATGGCGTATTACTTATATAGTATTTCTTTTTCCGCTGCACTGTTGTTGTTGTATGATGTTGTACACTCTGATGATATGATGTAATGAAAAGTAATGTAATAACTGATATAGTTCTTTGTTTAAAGATTATTCATTTATTATTATATGTTGTTCCGCTGCGAATTGTGAGATTCTGATGTTATTCTGTTGTTTTTCTATTCCGTTCTATTTTTCTTTTCCCTTCTCTCTATTTTAAAATTCTCTATTTTCTTTTCCCTCTATTTCTCTTCTCTCTATTTTCTATCTTCTTATCTCTTCTTCTCTTTTTCTTTTCTTAAATTCTTTTTAAAACCCTAACTATTCGGTTTTTCGGCAACGAAAATCCGCAAGCGTTACAAAAATTGATTAATTAGATGTTGGATTTCTTTGCTATTTACAGAAATTAAAAGGTTGTATGCGTTCATGAAGAGCAACGATGAAGAGATATAGAAGTAACTCCTGTATCAAGAGTTGTTATTGTTTATGGAAGAAAAGCACCTTTTCAAAAACTAACCGTTATGAAACTTCAACTGCCTGAATTAAATATTCCAACCAGCTGAATCGAGTAAAATTTAAAACAGCAAGAAATTAGTGCAAAATAGACAGAATTCAGCCGACTGAATATTGTAAGTCAGCCGGCTGAATGTTCTTATTTTTTTGGGTGCATGTACAGCATTTAGACGGCTGAAAGGGATCGTTTAGCCAGCTGAATGCACTGTTTTAATGCAGTTCTTTTGATTTATCAATTCTATTGTTATGTGTGTATGTGTATACCACTTCGGAGTCATTTTAACATTTATCTATATCGAGACTCAGATTCTATACTTAACAATACGTTGTAGCAACAATCTGAAATTCGCCCTTCATATGTTTGTGATTATCTTCTCCTGCAAACTTGGTTATTTCGTATAATATTTACTTATATGGTTGTCACAATCAAAACATAAAAAATCGAGATTCTTACATTTTATTATTAAAATAATTTAAATTCAATTAGCTACATTATCAAACATTTAAAAATAAATAAAAACAATAACAAAAACAACTATGAATTATAAATAATGAAACAAAAATACATATTTCAAATATCTATTTTACAAAATAAGAACGCATCTTTCAAATACATTATTTAAACATTCCTCTTCCATTCTCCTTCAAGTGTTTATTTCCCATGGTTCTTTTGTCATGCACAAGAATGGACCTAAACTAAGAAAAGGATGTAAAAATAACTATTTGTGTGCAAGAGTAATTTCATTTAAATATACCGTTTGTTTGTGTTATTTATTTATTTATTTATTTATTTATTTATTTATTTTTATAATAATTATCTTATTAAAACCTGATGCAAGATTTAAATTCATTTTTGATAATAGTAATTCTAGGCACAAGTGCATTACAATTGTCAAAAAGTATCATGAACAATGAAAGAAAGTTTAGCTTCATTAACCATGCTTTGCTTCAAGTACATGCGACATGTTATGATGCAAGTTAAAGGAAACAGGGCAAAACGAATAATTCCTAACAGGGAAAGATAAATTGACTAAACAAAAGTTCTTGAAACTTACCACGGCTTAGCAGTGTCCGTGCATTTATACTAATTTTTGACGAATACAAGAAAAAATTCTCATAATCCTACTATTTGCTACCACTAGGCACGAGTTATAGAAAAAAGAGAGCTTTAGTTTACCTACCCCCCGCATTTCTAATTCCTCGCTCCGTTCTCTTCTTTCATACTGCAGCATATCAGAAATTATCAGCTAGCATCCTCGAATAGTAGAACATTCCTTAAAATAAAATAAAATAAAAAGCAGTGAAGATGGATAATGTGCTGGGTTTGTTGAAAGTTAGGGTTCTGAGAGGGGTTGATCTTGCAGTTCGTGACCTTAGAAGCAGCGATCCTTATGTCATTCTTAAAATGGGCAAGCAGGTACTTCTCGTGTTCTTAATATTCATATTTTGTCGATTTGTGATAATATTTTGGTAATTTGTGCATTTTTTCTGCTTTTGCTTATGATGGGTGGTTCAAATTTGGGCGACTAGTTTTGAAAGATGTTACATTGTTTAATATAATGGTTTTAAATCATGCTTTATGGGATTCTATTTCCTTAAGTTTCTCATTTTTAGCCTTTTAATCAACATATTGGATTATGGAAGCTTTGGATCTGAAGACCCAAGCCGTGATATTGATATAGATAGCTCGGTTCATTATTATGTGATCAATATGTTTCTCTGTGTTTCTTCCACTTCATATCTTTTCAACTTGCATAATTATTCAGTGTACACTAAGAGGGGAGCATTAATGAGAAAAATTCAATCGCTCGCCATTTTATTATTATTTGATCTGACGTTTTCAAATGATTGTGGCAGACATGAAATTTATATTCAGTTGTTTTGAAAGTTTAGAAATTGGTATTATTGATGATGTTATGATCACTCCTTTATTGTAATTTGTAATTTAAAGTTTATTGTCTTAATAAAAACATTCATCCCATATGAATCATAAAGCGTATTTCCTATCTACAAATGTTAAAAACTTCAAAAATCCACGTCTAATGTATTCTCCAAATTTCGATCCATCATCTATAATCCACAAATTTGTGACTATCATGGTGTTTATGATAGTATATGTTTATGTTGTAGTTTGGAACAAATTTTTGGAATAATTGGCAATTTTTGAATATTTGAATTCAAGTAATTTTTGTCTTGAATGGTGACCGCCCTTGAAGCCAACTCTGGTTAGTTCGGTATGCGATGCTACTGTGCTAGGAACGTTTCATTTTTCAACTGAACATAAGAAAATTGGTGTGGAATATGTAGCTCTGATTTTAAAATATGGTTGAGATATTAAATGGCCAGTCAAAATTTTGTGCTATGAATGTTCAATCCTGCATGGTTAGTCTGATTTTCTGAATTTAATCGATTTGAAATGATATTATATACTTATTATCCAATCATTAATTGTGGTTATATTGTTAAATACGGAATATATTATACAATCAATCCAATTATGGCGTATAGGCCTCACCAGCTCGCTTACAACAGTGAGAGTGATATTTCTTCTTTGTATTTATACTAGTACTACTCATCTATACAGCCACTTTTTAATTGGCTGAAATTTGGCCTCTATCGGAATGGTTTGTTATTTAAAGTTCTACTAGTTAAATGTGTTTGGTATGAACAGCTTTGTGGGCTCTGATATCATATTATATGTGTGAATCATTTAAATCAAAACTCTTAGAGTACATTGGATGCTAGCCAGTTATATTATCTTACCAATTAAATGCATGATTGGCGGTGATTGAACTCACGGCCTCTTAAAGCATCTCTAGCAGAAGGCCGATCTTGAGCAGGAGGAAGAAGAGCACCGTTTAAGCACTAAGTGGTTTTCAGAATATTGTTTAACCAGTTTTACATTAAAAAAATATTTACCCCTAAACGGTATTCAGATTGCCACTTGAATTCACATTGGTGTAACGTGGGGAAGAAAATAAACGTAGGAATCCTTCCCATTTTCTCCTCTCTTGCTCTGCCTGGGATGTAGCCATGTAGGTAACATCATATGTGCTTCCAGATTATTTGACATCAACGTATATTACATTGTTGTTCTGTACAAAGATCCAATCCAACAATAAAGTTATTGTTCCAAATCATTACTTGCTTTTGTCTAATATAAGATATTTGGTATTGGTCTAACGTCAAGCAATACAGACAAACATTTGAATTTAACTATTGCAGCTTTAATGCGTAGTAATTTCATGATTTTCCAGCATTCTCAGCTTCTTTCAGGATTTTTTTGTAAATATTTATTCTTATTTTTAATCTTTAAAACATCCTTATGAGGCTCAAGTCTTACTCAAAGTTAAGGCGTCTTGTCTAATAGTCTTTACTGGTTTTACTTAACTGCAATTTCTTCAACTATAATACTTCTAAGTTCAAACTTCCCCCCTGCTTTCGGTCCAATGTGACAACATCTATATTTTATTTATACGAGTGAAGTCAGTTTTTCACACGTTTATTTTATAGACCAATTATGGAGTATTTTGTCATTTTATGAACAAAGAAGAAGTGATAAAGGACATTTCCTTTCTCACAGTTTTTATTAGATCCATTAATGGAATAATCAGCTCTCCTTTTATAATTTTTTTCATGCTGTTTTGACAAACTAGTGCAAACTGATTAAGGCTATAATTGCTATCCATAAAGTATATTCATAGGTAACGTAACATGATACGCTTTTAAATCAACTACATATGGAGCCAAAATTCAAATGCTCAAAATTTGCATTGACTATATTTCTAAACTAACATGGAGTTGAAATTCAAAACTTTGCTTTATGTCATCATTTTGAATTATTGCGGCAGAAGCTGAAGACTCGAGTGATAAAGAAAAACCTAAATCCAGAATGGGATGAACAGCTAACTCTCTGTGTAGAAGACCCTTCCATCCCTGTCAAACTTGTATGTACTTTCTTCTATTTTTGTATATAAATTTTCAAGTTTTCACTTAAATCACGCTATCACTGTTATAAAATTTTACCTGTCTCCAGGAAGTATATGACAGAGATAGATTCAGCTTCGACGATCCAATGGGTGTTGCGGAATTCGATATTCAACCTTTTTATGAGGTGATAAAAAGGAATTTCTCATGTCTACCAAATGGAACGATTATAAGTAAAGTGATGCCCACTAGAAAGAATTGCCTGGCTGAAGAAAGCAGAATTTACTGGTCAGAAGGAAGAGTGGTAGAAGACATCGTTCTTCGTTTGAGGAAAGTTGAATGTGGTGAAATTGAATTGCAACTGCAATGGGTGAATGTTCCATGTAGAAATGCTTAGCAAAAAGGTTATGTATGTGCGTGTTCATAGCCCCACTCTGATTTCTTAGGCTAATTCTAGAATAACTATGTTATGGTCTTATATTTGTTGCCTTAGTTGAGTACAAATTTGTTTATGTTGGTTGACAATAGAGATTGTGGTGTAACTTGTTTACTAAACTACATTAACTAAGGGTGAATCATATAAGATTGAATAAATCAGATTATTGTTGCGTGGAAAAGTGATACAACACGAAGGTTGTCAACAGATACTCGAAAAATTTGAAATTCATTTGCATCTGTATTCGAAAAGCAGATGAATATCTAATGTATATGGATGTGGTTACGTAGGCATCTGCATTTGAAAATCATCAGTTTGGTTTTTGTCAAAGTTGTAACTTATTATATGTGTATTTTGGTAAAATAAAATATATGTATTTATTGTTTTATTAAGTTAATTATTTATGTTTTATGCATTTGCATCTTAACCACTCAAAACTATTTATCATCATATTTGTTGATTTTGCATATTTTTATAATTAATGTGATTTGAAAAAGAAAAAAAATTTGATCAAAATTTTCATTTTATGTTTATTTATTTATCAATCGTTGGTACATAGGATAAGTATCTGATATCCGTTTGTATCTACGGATGCGGATATCTGATATCCCAGAGTGATTGCGAATGTAGATGCAAACATAACACTATATGTATTCAAAAAATATCAATTGACAAGCCTACACACCCTCTGTCAATGACAATCAAAAATAAATCGATCGAGAACGGAAAAAAACAATAAAAACACACAAAAAATTACAGTGGTTCGACCTCATATCACTGTCTATGTCCATTTTAATTTTATTACAAAAGATTTGATATTAATGCAAATGAATTGCAAGCTTTTAGATCTAGAATACAACGCAAGTTCGAATTTGATAGCATTTCGTGGTAAAGATAGATCTACGTAGAAAAGAGTGAAGAATAAGAGCCTTCAAAAGGTTCTCTTTACGTTGTTTTAACACTCTTATTTTTATATAGACGATATCAAGCATTAGAGTTGCTACATCGCGGAAGACCAGTTAAGCATTCAGATCCACGAAATTAGGAAGGGAGAACAAATATTTTCCATAAACAAAATCATGCCGGTATTAACCATAATATAGTCGGTACCGAGCGCAATTGCTTATCGTCAAAATACTTGTTTCTTCTTACTTGTCCATATCTCATTTTCCAAGCTTAATTGTCAAAGTTGCTCTATCAAATCATGTCGGTATCGACATAATTTATCATATGTGAGACTTATCTCTTTCTGCAAAATACTGAAGTGGTCCAGCCTAACTATTTAACAGTGGGTCCCCCTTCGGATCATCTCAGTACCGGGTTGATTATGGTTGGTATTAACCATATTTGGTGTGCTTCTATTTGGCTCGAACATCTTGTACCACATCATTCCATCATTTCAATCAAACACTTGAGTTTTTGACATATTTCGTCCTCGTCTCGAAGTGCGGATTCGCTAAGAAGTCACTCGGTTAAAATGCTGAATATTATTTGCCCCTCATCATATGCTTTTGTAAAAACAAAGCATCCTTTGGATCAAGACAAGTGTTATAGTTTTAGCTGCATAAGATCTGCTAGTCGACCAATCATCAGCTTTGAAGCATCACATCTACTCATCCATCATCACTATAAATAGTTAGTAAACCATTCTTTGTCACAGCAAACTTGGAGTTCTTAACTTTTTGAAAGATGTCTCGTATCTCAATTAGGTAGGCCTTCCTTTTCTTTCTTTTCTTTCTCTTTTTTTTTACAAATATTGATGGCTGAAACATGTTTATACCGACCACAAGCATGGTACCGACATGATTGTTGAATATGCTATATACTCAGGCACTTAGAAAAAAAGTTCATTTCAATCACTTTCAAGCATATTTTGTTTTTTCCTTTTGCGATTCAATCTTCAACTGTTGTATCATTCTATCTTTAACCACCAACGCCGCCATCACTCTTAGTGTTGTCGCATCCTATTTCCACCATCAGCGTTTATCCCAACAACGTTGATTTCAAATCGGTGTCGAACATCACACCGGACATTTTTCGGATCTTGACCAAACCCTTGACGGGTTTCTCAATTTGTTGCCTCAACACCTTAGATGCCGCTGTCATTGCCATCATTGCTAGTGACAGGTCATCGCTATGGTTGTCGTTATTGGTCCATAATTGACCACAAGTTTGCACTTCACTTCACACAGCCAAATTGAGTCTTAGGTTTTAGGGAGAATTCAAGTTACATAAAGTTGACATCAAGTGACCCAGGGTTCACACCAAGTCTTGCTTGTTTTACCACACTTAGTTCTAGCTTCATGTCTGCATAGCCCCTGCTCCAAGTTTCACATATGGTTGGTCTTGATTTGGCATATGTGATAAGTTTTCATATGTAAGAACGGCGCTATCAATCTTCCTCGATTGGTAGAATGTGAACTAATGGCTTGATTTCACTGAGAAGGTTTTAAGGAATCGTCACATCAAATGCACTTCGGTGTTCGATTAGAACACAAGTGCCAACACTTCAAGTCGAACATCACAATCTTGTGTTCCTACAAAGAAAGTTCTGTGTCACTCAGGATAACGATTTCGTTATCATAAATTTTACGATAATTGGTAAAATCCGACATATGGTTCTACAGTATAACGGAGCTCGTTTGCCAACATGAGCAAGTTATCTACATAGAATGTTTGCATACACCACGGTCCGGATATAGAACAAACACTGCATTAATTGACACTTCACTGTCCTGTTTATGTAAAGAATCTGTTTGGTCAACCCACGTCGACATCCGTTAGATACTGTACGTTGGATACATGAGTTTTGATTAAAGCAACTCATTAAAACGTATTGATTATAATCGCCATCGTGCTTTTCTGTTCATAATGACCAGACGATCTTCTCGCCTTAGAGTCGGCACTGGTCCTTCTTCACCTCCAGAGGCAGACTCCTTTACCACTCAAGCCTCCATGTCTACCCCGTCTAGAGAGAGTCGTTCTATAACTCGAGAAATTCAATTCTAGGCCCTTCCATCCTCACGATCGAGCTCCTCAAATGAGCGAACGACCTATTTTAATGGTCTTGGATAATCCTCGAGATTGGACACCATCTAAGCTGACCATAGAGGCACTCTACTCAATTCGACTCAAACACGGGGTTCCTAGGGACGAGGTTCTCCTACCAATACTCGACCAATGGGCATATCTCCCATCTCTAGGCTACACGGCATGCAGTAGGTGTACATTCTTGTTTGGAGTCGTTCCACTATTCAATGACTTTTCAAATTCTTTCTTTAAGATATTGAACTACCCCTTAGACAAGAACATACCAACTACTACTTCCTACTCAATTCTCTATACATTCTTTTCACGATCTAATTAGCTCATCCTCCAACCATTGAAATACTCACCTACCTTCTGAGTTTTTAGAAGAGTAAGACTCAACTTCTCTGATAATAGTTGAAGCTTTTAACCATTATAAGGTTGTCGAGGCGCTACATAACAAACTTAGTTGTTTCAAAAATGAATATTTCTTTATTCGTTATCCTAAAGGCTTCAACCATTTCTTGTTGTGTTGCCATAAATCTTCTCATTCAATGTCTCCTTTATACTTGAGTTTTCTCTAACTAATCATCCAATATACTCTATATATCATTCGCAGATCTTCCTGTAACGACCCGTAATTTTCGATGATTTAAATTTGTTGGTTTATTAAGGTTTTGGTAAATAAATTAAGACGAAACAAAAATTTTGTAATTTAATAATGAAATGGATGCTAAAATGAAATGCAACCACGGAAATTAAAGCTAATTATAAATAATTGAAATGAAATTACGATTAATTGAAGTAATGTAAATTGTTATACTAGGCTATAAATTGAATATAAGAAAACAAACGTAAATATTGAATCAATTAATGAATTAATAATAATAAATAGTAATTGAATAAAATCAATGTCATGTAAGTAATTATAATATTATTTGGAAATGATAACTTATAAAAGTATGATTAAGAGTTAGTGGCAACAATTATTATAAGTTACCGATATATTTTAATCCATTAAATTGAATTGGAATCAATTGCAATAAATCTAAATAAAATATTACGTTAATGTTAATTAAGGTAATATTTGAAAATAATGTTAATACTATCCATAATAGGACAATTTGTTGAATTAAAAGAATGGAAATAAAGACTTATCAATTTAATGGGATTTGAACTATAATAATTGGATTAATTGCAAATAAATGAAATTAAATATCTAAATATTACATTAATTGAAATTAAGATGAAATGTGAGAATATTAATGTAACAGATCATGAAACCAATGTTAATTTCATCCATTGGACAACAATGAATTGAATAATAGAATGAAAAGTAAATTAAATGGAATTATTGGAAATTAAATTTATAATTTCTGAATTTAATGAAATTGAGGTTAACACTGAAATTGATAAATTAATCGACTCTAAATTGACATCTAAATTTGTTTAAATCACTGTAAATTATTAAGAAATTTAAAAATGATAAAAACCGTCAATTATAGGATTGAAATTGAAAATTCGATTTAATTAATTAATTATTAATTTGTTTAATTAATGTAAAAATAGCCATTTTTTCCACTGACTCGGATTTCGACGAAACATATTTCATCGGATCCGTAACGGTGAATTATTATAGGATTTCAAGTTTCGTAACGATCGGGCTTGTCGTTTACTCGTACGGACTCGGAATGTCCAAAAATCAATTAAATTGAAATCAATTCGAAATAACTTTATTTTTGCATAACTTCTCCATACGATAGAATTTGAACTTGAAACCTATTTCATTGCATTTAAAATATTTTAAAACATCTATTTTGATATATGGGTTGACTTATTTTTGTTCCGGAGTCAGAACGGACTTTTCGGGTCATTTGTCGTTCAACTTTTAATCCAAATCAATCTGGTCCATTCTAATTTCAGTTTTGCCTATATATACCTCGTTATAAACCCTATCCTATTTCTTATGTTCATTATTCTGTACGTACAATTCCAATTGCTCATCTTTCTTAATGACAGACAAACTCTAAATTTCACCATCAATTGCAAATCAAAAATTTCTACTTCAAAATTCAAATTTCTCAATTTTTATCGAATTATATATGGATTTGAAGCTCTCGACGAGCGCAAGTCAAATCCGTGATTCGTTTTTCGATTTGAGTTTCTGAGTGCTCGGAATTCAAGGGATTGTTCACGACCGTTCATTACGCATTGATGAACGTCGTCCGATTGAAGAATTGAAGGCACAGTCGGGTAGAGAGAACCGATGTGCGCTCATCGGCCTGGTTCGTTCATCGATTCGATGGTTGGTTTGAGAGCATAATTCAACTAGGGTTTGAAACTGCAGGCGGCGGCTGCTGCCCATCGCGAGCGCGATGGTGGCGCTGAGGTGTGAGGGTGACCGCGTATGGGGGGCGGCGAGTCATGGGTGGTGATGGCCGAGTTCGGCGGCGTCCAGGTAGAGATAGCCATCGCGATCTGAGGTGGCTCATTCGTTCTTATGCGTCTAGGGTTCGGCTGTGTTTAGTGAAGGTGATGACGTGTATAGCATATTTTATTATTCTATTTATTTTAAATTTAAATCGTCTAACTTTAAATGTTAATAACTATTGCATACGAGGTCCGATTCGAGCACGGTTTCTTGCGCTAGGATCGTATCAAAATTCTGGACATTTGGGCGCTGATTTTGGGTGATTTCTGAGACTGTTCAAATTTTGGGTTTAAATTGGATTTAAATTTAATTTAAATTCAAAAGGTGAGTGTTTTAACACACTCACAACTTATAAAATTTCTTATGTGTGTTAAATTAATTTTTGATGTGATTAGAATTTATTGATGACTGTTTGGCATATTTTTAATCATCATCTCAATTAAATTGAATTTATTGAATTTAATTTGTTATTTAATTTATTATTGCATATAAACTTCCAGTAAATACCTGTTATTTGTTATCTGTTCTATATTGATGTTACTAATTAAATTGGATAACGATTGTGATAAATGTTTGATGATTGATATTGGATTAGTGGATGTTGTATTTTATATTGTTATAAACTGCAAGTTGTTATGGATTTTATTTCATTCGGGATTTCGGTTTGAAATGATATATAACCGTATTTATATTTTAAATTAGGGATTGAAGTGATAAATATCCGTATCACTTGACCATAGGATAGAAAATTATATACAGACACCATGGCCTATATATAAAAATATTTTGAAGTGATTTCTATGGTTTTGGAAAGAAATATACGGGTTTATATAAATATTGATTTTTGATATTATATAAACATTATTATATATATAGTTAAATTATTAAATTTAAGCTATGTATAATTTTTTTCATTACATAATGAGAGTAATAATAAAGTTTGATTTTATTAAATTATAATATGGGTAAATATTTATTTAAATTATATTTTAATATATATATATATATAAAGTTTATAATGAATTTGATAAATTAAGGTTGAGAAGATGGATTTGAAATCGATTTGAAATTGTTTTTAATTAAGAATGTTATTTAATTAAAGCAATCTAGAACTTACTGAATTTGAGATTTTAAAGGGCATGATTTTACAACTTGATGATGGTTTAAGGTGATTAACGAATATTTCAAGTATGAGTGTTATTTAAATAATATTGAATTTATTAAATAAATATTTCAAAACTAAATAATAGTAAATTGAATTAAGATATATATGAAATTATCAGATTTAGTTTGAAATTATGGAATATTTAAAGCCTTGAAATATATCTAAAATGAAATGTTTTATCGAAATTGAAGTGTTTCGAAGTTATGATGGTTTTAAAGTGTTTTGTTTCGGAGTGTTACAACTTTTAAATAACATGATTTTTGAAATGAATTTATTTGAAATTACATTTAATTAAGATTTGTCTTTAAATATATATTGATTTGGAATTTATTGAAAATTAAAGATGTAAGAATCTGACTTTATAATAAGGTTTTGGTTTAAGATGACGTGAAGAGGGAATATCTCAAGTTTAAAGGAATTGAAGGAAATATTCAGTAATTTGGAAGTTTGGATTTATTTAAAATGATATAATATTAATGTGGTTTTTGAAATGAAAATGATATATTATTGATATAGAAAATGACATATTATTGATTTGGCTTTTAAGGGAAACAATATATTATTGGTGTGGTTTTGAAGTGGAAACGATATCATATTTTTATTGTTTTTGAAACAGAAATGACATCGTATTTGGTTTTGAAATGGCAATGATATTTTGATTTGAAGTATAAACTATTTTTAAATGACCACGGTGTTATAATAACGATTGGTTGGCAAAGAGACCGGGATCGGTTATGAGCATACTCTCTGTCGATACCGAAAACCACTTTGACAACCGTGTATGCGGTGGAGATTCCAGAATGAATTAGGATGGTGGCGGCGTTCCTTTGAGGTATGAACGTGGACCCGACTCCCGTGAGTTGGCTTAAGGTGGTTAAGACAGGAGCGATCTCGGACTAGTGAGGTCGCCTCTCTTATCGGACACGCTCCTTCCATATTATATTCTGACTTTGAGATTGATTTGGTGGCCACTTTTGACTTTTGATTTTTAGGGGTGTGGCTCGAGGTGGGCGGTAGCTGCGTGCTATGCGTCACCACTAGCCCGTGTACGTAATTGATATATCTACCCTGGCATTGTCTTGTATGTTGTGTCACCTACCGTAGCGCACCTTGTACGAGTTTGGTTTTCTCCCTAGCCCATGGAGTATTTAGGATAGTCTTTCGATCTAGAGATGCGCTGATACTGGATGGACTATTGGGACTATTATTGTGTTAAGGGGGAGATTGGGTAACTCCTTAACGTTATTTAAAAGTAAGTTTTTTTACTATAGACATTATTATATTAGCGAAATATTACTACATAGTAAATAGTTTAACGGATCCTTAGGAGGTGTGAATCTCGAGCATCTCTTAAGTTATTGCACTCACATTAGACACTAGATAGGAGATGTCAAATCCCGTAAACATCTATGACGCCGATCCACTCATATTATTTACCATTAATTTAACTTACATAAGATCTTTTAGTTCTGACTCAAGTGTTTTGTCTTTTCAATTCGCTTGGGTCAGTTTAAGCATTTCAGGATTCGAAGACTTTATTTCTGGAGGACGAAGACGAAGATTGTATTACTATTTTTTATTATATTATTCCACTGCATTCAACTGTTCCGCTGCATTATTTATTATTCTCTGGTATGTGAAACTCTGATATGTGTTGTATAAGTATAATCAAATGTTTTGTAAACAGCTTCATGAATTGTTATTTGATTATTATATTTTGTCGTTCCGCTGTAAGATTCTGTTTTGTTCTTTCTCTTTCTCTGCTTTTTCTTATTCAACCCAATAACAATCCGCAATTCTGCATGGTTTGAGTCTGACGTGTGTGGTTTATCGTCGGTTTAAAGCGTACAAAAAGGTGGGATGTTACAACATGGTATCGGAGCTTTGGTTTAGCGATAAACCTTAGCTTTGTGGGGTCTGACTCCTTACTAATAGGGTAGTAATACCCTATGTAGAGTCGCTGAGTGTGTGTGTGTATATATATGAGAGAGCGTATTTGTTAGTGTTATAAAATGTTTTTATATTGTGTTAATTTGTTCCGTTTTGTATTTATAAATTCTGGTTGGTGCATAGGATGCTATGACATCAATAGGGATTTCTAAATAATTAATAGGATAGACCGACACAATATTGCTTTGAATATAGGTGAATGAAATAATTTTTCCTATTATATTTTCTATATGTATAAAATAATTTTTTATAAATAAGATATATATTTGGTTGTAATATATTGGTTGTTTGGTAGTGAAATTTATAAATATTGATTTGAAACAAAATTTGAAGAAAATAAAATAAATGAAAATTGAAAATTTCAGAACTTAAGTTCCGGGATTTTGGAAATTTCTTTCAAAAGATTTTAAAATATAATAATATTGTTTATAAGTATTTTCTAATATAAATATTTCAATATAAATTGAAAGAATTGTTTTAAAGGAATTTTGAAAAGGAATAAGTTCTGTACTCTCCTCTCTGTCGTTGGAAAATAATTTCGGTGATGAGTGCACGCATCATCGACATTCATTTTCGAGTTTCTAAGTGGGAAGGCCACTGTAGTAGTTTTACTGCAGATTTATTTTGATAAACAAATATAAATTTTAATTGTTTTAAATATAATTGGATATATAAATTGTAAGTGTATACATCTATCTATTATTTTAAAATGATTTGAAATTTAACCTGGAATTTAGTTCTTAAGTTTCCGTTAATTAATAATTTCAATTATTGTAGTGAAATTGATAATAATTGAAACCTATAATTAAAATAAGAGATTAAATACTAGGTTATAAATGAAATTTCAAGAAAGTTGAAATTGTAACCTATAACACAAAGGATAGGGTTATTGAACAATAATTTAGTTAAAAGAAATGAGAAAAACTTGTATAACTTTCAATTACATTCTTAAAGGCATATATATAACTTACCAAAAGATATAAAAAGTTGAAATGTTAATAAGAAATTGTAATGGATATTATACATGTAAAACTTGAAGTAATAAATAAGAATTTGATGTGTAGATGAAATGCTACTAATTAAATATAATAGAAAGGTATGAAATTAAGTAATAAATGAATGAATGGAAATTGAATTTTTGCAAGAAATAAATGTAAACTAAAGAAATGATCATTTAGGAATGAAATTAATAAGAATGAATTTTATTTATTGCTTGGAATTTGTTGTTTGTTTGATATGAACGGATAATTGATTCGTGTTGATTTTATGCGATGGTTGTACGCTTTGTTGCAAGTGATTGTTGTTTATATTTATTCGTTTGCTAGTGGATGAAACAAAATTAATATTCCATTCTATATAATTATTAAATCTTTTTAGATTATATAAGTAAAATGCAGGTTATGGAAGCAATTGCTACTGCTTTTGGTTTCATATTCAAGCATTTGTTTGCCCGACAAATAGGTACGTTCTCGGATTACGGTTTTATAGCGCTATTATATTATTTTTTCCATGTTGGGATATATTATTTTGGAAGATATATGTTATATATTGTTATATTTGATATTATAGTTTCTCCCGAGCCTTCCCGTACAAAGGAGACTCTGTCAAAAATTTTCCTGAAATTTTGGACTTCGAAAAATTTTGAAAAATGTTTTCCAAACTTCGTTAATTTAAGTATAAAAAGATTTAATTGTTATAAATTGGTATATTTTATTTAAATTAATTAATTTTTTAAATTTATTTGTTTATAAATTTAATATTTTTAAATAAGATGTATTGTTTTCTTAATTCCTTCTTTCTCCTTCTTTTTCCTTTTCGGGGACGAAAAATTTTGAGTGTGCGAGAGTGTAAGGACCCGTAATTTTCGATGATTTAAAGTAGTTGGTTTATTAAGGTTTTCGTAAATAAATTAAGACGAAACAAATTTTGTAATTTAATAATGAAATGAATGCTAAAATGAAATGTAACCATGGAAATTAAAGCTAAGTATTAACAATTGAAATGAAATTATGATTAATTGAAGTAATGTAAATTGTTATACTAGGCTATAAATTGAATATAAGAAAACAAACGTAAATATTGAATTAATTAATGAATTAATAATAATAAATAGTAATTGAATAATATCAATGTACTCTAAGTAATTATAATATTGTTTGGAAATGATAACTTATAAAAGTATGATTAAGAGTTAGTGGCAACAATTATTATAAGTTACCGATATATTTTAATCCATTAAATTGAATTAGAATCAATTGCAATAAATATAAATAAAATATTACGTTAATGTTAATTAAGGTAATACTTGAAAATAATGTTAATATTATCCATAATAGGACAATTTGTTGAATTAAAAGAAAGGAAATGAAGACTTATCAATTTAATGGGATTTGAACTATAATAATTGGATTAATTGTAAATAAATGAAATTAAATATCTAAATATTACGTTAATTAAAATTAAGATCGAAAGTGAGAATATTAATGTAATAGATCATGAACCTAATGTTAATTTCATCCATTGGACAACAAGAATTGAATAATAGAATGAAAAGTAAATTAAATGGAGTTATTGAAAATTAAATTTATAATTTCTGAATTTAATGAAATTGAGGTTAACACTGAAATTGATAAATTAATCGACTCTAAATTGACATCTAAATTTGTTTAAATCAATGTAAATTATTAAGAAATTTAAAAATGATAAAAACCGTCAATTATAGGATTGAAATTGAAAATTCGATTTAATTGATTAATTATTAATTTGTTCAATTAATGTAAAAATAGCCATTTTTTCCACTGACTCGGATTTCGACAAAACCTATTTCATCGGATCCGTAACGGTGAATTATTATAGAATTTCAAGTTTCGTAACGATCGGACTTGTCTTTTACTCGTACGGACTCGAAACGTACAAAAATCAATTAAATTGAAATCAATTCGAAATAGCTTTATTTTTGCATAACTTCTTAATACGATAGAATTTGGACTTGAAACCTATTCCATTGGATTTATAATATTTTAAAACATCTATTTTGATATATGGGTTGACTTATTTTTGTTCCGGAGTCGGAACGGGCTTTTCGGGCCATTTGTCGTTCAACTTTTAATCCAAATCAATCTGGTCCATTCTAATTTCAGTTTTTCCTATATATACCTCGTTATAAACCCTATCTTATTTCTTATGTTCATTATTCTGTACGTACAATTCCTATTGCTCCTCTTCTCAATGACAGACAAACTCTAAATTCCACCATTAATTGCAAATCAAAATTTTCTACTTCATAATTCAAATTTCTCAATTTTTATCGAATTATATATGGATATGAAGCTCTCGACGAGCGCAAGTCAAATCCGTGATTCATTTTTCGATTTGAGTTTCTGAGTGCTCGGAATTCGAGGGATTGTCCACGGCCATTCATCATGCGTTGATGAACTTTGTCCGATCGAAGAATTGAAGGCACAGTCAGGTAGAGAGAACCGAGATGAGCTCATCGGCTTGGTTCGTTCATCGATTCGATGGTTGGATTGAGTGCATAATTCAACTACGGTTTGAAACTGCAGGCAGCGGCTGCTGCCCATCGCGAGCGCGATGGTGGCGCTGAGGCGTGAGGGTAACCGCGTATGGGGGGCGACGAGTCATGGGTGGTGGTGGTCGAGTTCGGCGGCGTCTAGGTGGAGATGGCCATCGCGATCTGAGGTGGCTCGTTCGCTCTTATGCGTCTAGGGTTCAGCTGTGTTTAGTGAAGGACATTTGGGCTCTGGTTTGGGCGATTTCTGAGACTGTTCAAATTTTTGGTTTAAATTGGATTTAAATTCAATTTAAATTCAAAATGTGAGTGTTTTAATCCACTCACAACTTCTAAAATTTCTTATGTGTGTTAAATTAATTTTTTATGTGATTAGAAATTTATTGATGATTGTTTGGCATATTTTTAATCATCATCTCAGTTAAATTGAATTTATTGAATTTAATTTGTTATTTAATTTATTATTGCATATAAACTGCCAGTAAATACCTGTTATTTGTTATATGTTCTATATTGATGTTACTGATTAAATTGGATGACGATTGTGATAAATGTTTGATGATTGATATTGTATTAATGGATGTTGTATTTTATATTGTTATAAACTGCAAGTTGTTATGGATTTTAATTCATTCGGTATTTTAGTTTGAAATGATATATAACCGTATTTATATTTTAAAGTACAGATTGAAATGATAAATATCTGCATCACTAGACCATAGGATAGAAAATTATATACAAACACCATAGCCTATATATAAGAATATTTTGAAGTGATTTCTATGGTTTTGGAAAGAAATATATGGGTTTATATAAATATTGATTTTTGATATTATATAAATATTATTTTTTATATATATAGTTAAATTATTAAATTTAAGCTATGTATAATTTTGTTCATTATATAATGAGAGTAATAATAAAGTTTGATTTTATTAAAATATAATATGGTTAAGTATTTATCTAAATTATATTTTAATATATATATATATATATATATATATATATATATATATATATAAAAAGTTTATAATGAATTTGATAAATTAAGGTTGAGAAGATAGATTTGAAATCGATTTGAAATTGTTTTTAATTAAGAATGTTATTTAATTAAAGCAATCTGGAACTTATTGAATTTGAGATTTTAAAGGGCATGATTTTATAACTTGATGATGGTTTACGGTGATTAACGAATATTTCAAGTATGATTTTTATTTAAATAATATTGAATTTATTAAATAAATATTTCAAAAATAAATAATAGTAAATTGAATTAAGATATATATATATGAAATTATCAGATTTAGCTTGAAATTATGGAATATTTAAAGCCTAGAAATATATCTAAATTGAAATGTTTTATCGAAATTGAAGTGTTTCGAAGTTATGAATTTCAAAGTATTATGTTTTCAAAGTGTTTTGTTTCGGAGTGTTACAGCTTTGAAATAACATGATTTCTGAAATTAATTTATTTGAAATTGCATTTAATTAAGATTTGTCTTTGAATATTTATTGATTTGGAACTTATTGAAAATTAAAGATGTAAGAATCTGACTTTATAATAAGGTTTTGGTTTAAGATGATGTAAAGAGGGAATATCTCAAGTTTAAAGGAATTGAAGGAAATATTCAGTAATTTGGAAGTTTGGATTTATTTAAAATGATATAATATTAATGTGGTTTTTGAAATGAAAATGATATATTATTGATATAGAAAATGACATATTATTGATTTGGGTTTTAAAGGAAACAATATATTATTGGTGTGGTTTTGAAATGGAAACGATATCATATTTTAATTGGTTTTGAAACAGAAATGACATCGTATTTGGTTTTGAAATGGCAATGATATTTTGATTTTGAAGTATAAACTATTTTTAAATGACCGCAGTGTTATAATAACGATTGGTTGACAAAGTGACCGGGATCGGATATGGACATCCTCTCTGTCGATACCGAAAACCACTTTGACAACCACGTACATGGTGGAGATTCCAAAATGAATTAGGATGGCGGCGGCGTTCCTTTGAGGTATGAACGTGGACCCGACTCCCGTGAGTTGGCTTAAGGTGGCTAAAACATGAGCGATCTTGGGCCAGTGAGGTAGCCCCTCTTATCAGACACACTCCTTCCATATTATATTCTGACCTTGAGATTGATTTGGTGGCCACTTTTGACTTTTGATTTTTAGGGGTGTGGCTCGAGGTGGGCGGTAGCTGCGCGCTATGCGTCACCACCAGCCCATGTGCGTAATTGGTATATCTACCCTGGCATTCCCTTATGTGCCGTGTCACCTACCGTAGCGCACCTTATACGAGTTTGGTTTTCTCCCTAGCCCGTGGACTATTTAGGGTAGTCTCCTGATCTGGAGATGCGCTGATACTAAATGGACTATTGGGACTATTATTGTGTTAAGGGGGAGATTGAGTAACTCCTTAACGTTATTTAAAAGTAAGTTTATTTTACTATAGACATTATTATAATAGCGTAATATTACTACATAGTAAATAGTTTAACGGATCCTTAGGAGGTGTGATCCCGAGCATCTCTTAAGTTATTGCACTCACATTACACACTGGATAGGAGATGTCAAATCCCGTAAACATCTCTGACGCCGTTCCACTCATATTATTTACCGTTGATTTAACTTACATAAGATCTTTTAGTTCTGACTCGAGTGTTTTGTCTTTTCAATTCGCTTGGGTCAGTTTGAGCATTTCAGGATTCGAAGACTTTATTTCTGGAGGACGAAGACGAAGATTGTATTACTATTATTTATTATATTATTCCACTACATTCAACTGTTCCGCTGCATTATTTATTATTCTCTGGTATGTGAAACTGTGATATGTGTTATATAAGTATAATCAAATGTTTGTAAACAGCTTCATGAACTGTTATTTGATTATTATATTTTGTCGTTCCGCTGCAAGATCCTGTTTTGTTCTTTCTCTACTTTTTCTTATTCAACCCAATAACAATCCGCCATTATGTATGGTTTGAGTCTGACGTATGTGGTTTATCGTCGGTGTAAAGCGTACAAGAAGGCGGGATATTACAACGTGGTATCAGAGCTTTGGTTTAGCGATAAACCTTAGCTTTGTGGGGTCTGTCTCTTTACAATAGGGCAGTAATACCCTATGATGAGTCGCTGAGTGTGTATATATATATGAGAGAGCGTATTTGTTAGTGTTATAAAATGTTTTTATATTGTGTTAATTTGTTCCGTTTTGTATTTATAAATTCTGGTTGGTGCATAGGACGCTACGACATCAATAGGGATTTCTAAGTAATTAATAGGATAGACCGACACAATATTGCTTTGAATATAGGTGAATGAAATAATTTTTCCTATTATATTTTCTATGTATATAAAATAATTTTTTATAAATAAGATACATATTTGGTTGTTTGGTAGTGAAATTTATAAATATTGATTTGAAACAAAATTTGAAGAAAATAAAATAAATGAAAATTGGAAATTTCAGAACTTAAGATTCGAGATTTTGGAAATTTCTTTCAAAAGATTTTGAAATATAATAATTTTGTTTATAAGTATTTTCTAATATAAATATTTTAATATAAATTGAAAGAATTGTTTTAAAGGAATTTTGAAAAGGAATAAGTTCTGTACTCCCCTCTCTATCATTGGAAAATAATTTCGGTGATGAGTGCACGCATCATTGACATTCATTTACGAGTTCTAAGTGGGAAGGCCACTGTAGTAGTTTTACTGTAGATTTATTTTGATAAACAAATATAAATTTTAATTGTTTTAAATATAATTGGATATATAAATTATAAGTGTATACATCTATCTATTATTTTAAAATGATTTGAAATTTAACCCGGCATTTAGTTTTTAAGTTTCCGTTAATTAATAGTTTCAATTATTGTAGTGAAATGGAATGTAACTAATTAATAATTGAAACCTCTAATTAAAATAAGAGATTAAATGCTAGGTTATAAATGAAATTTCAAGAAAGTTGAAATTGTAACCTATAAAACAAAGGATAGGATTATTGAACAATAATTTAGTTAAAAGAAAGGCGAAAAACTTGTATAACTTTCAATTACATTCTTAAAGGCATATATATAACTTACCAAAAGATGTAAAAAGCTGAAATGTTAATAAGAAATTGCAATGGATATTATACAAGTAAAACTTGAAGTAATAAATAAGAATTTGATGTGTAGATGAAATGCTACTAATTAAATATAATTGAAAGGTAAGTACTATAAATAAATGAAATTAAGTAATAAATGAATGAATGGAAATTGAATTTTTGCAAGAAATAAATGTAAACTAAAGAAATGATCATTTAGGAATGAAATTAATAAGAATGAATTTTATTTATTGCTTGGAATTTGTTGTTTGTTTGATTTGAATGGATAATTGATTCGTGTTGATTTTATGCGATGGTTGCACGCTTTGTTGCAAGTGATTGTTGTTTATATTGATTCATTTGCTAGTGGATGAAACAAAATTAATATTCCATTCTATATAATTATTAATTCTTTTTAGATTATATAAGTAAAATGCACGTTATGAAAGCAATTGCTACTGCTTTTGGTTTCATATTTAAGCATTTGTTTTCCCGACAAGTAGGTACGTTCTAGAATTACGGTTTTATAGCGCTATTATATTATTTTTACCGTGTTGGGATATATTATTTTGGAAGATATATGTTATATATTGTTATATTTGATATTATAATTTCTCCCGAGCCTTCTCGTACAAAGAAGACCCTGTCGAAATTTTTCGGAAATTTTGGACTTAGAAAAATTTTGAAAAATGTTTTCCAAACTTTATTAATTTGAGTATAAAAAGATTTAATGGTTATAAATTGGTATATTTTATTTAAATTAATTAATTTTGTAAATTAACCTCAAAATATCTTAGTAAGATATATTTCCACTTTTCAACCCCTTGAAAACAGTTTTCAAGCCACACTCTTCTCATGGAATGAATTCCCGAATATTTATTTCCACTGAAAACACCAAGTACAATACTTTAGATTTTTAAAATAATTTAAAACACTTTATTATAAATTATACTTTAAAACATTTAAATAAAAAACTACTTTAATACCTTATTCAAAAATATATGCTTTAAGAATATTTAAAATAAAGCTACTTAATAAAATAATAAAACTAAATCTTTATCCTTTTAAAACATAACACCAAGTCACCTTTAAATAATTACTACTATAATAAATTTGAAAAAGAATCACTTTAAATTTAAACATTTAAAAATAACAACTTTCAAAATCATGCTTTTAAAACAACTTTAAACTTTTAACTTATACTTTTGCTTTAAAAACGTACTTGGCTATCCAGGAAAATACACTTCTCTTTCACATCTTTTAAAAATAAATCACTATTTATTTTTAAACAAATTTATCCATTCCTTTAATAAATTCCCACCGTGAATTTATTCTTCAAAATATCCACTGATATATTACTTTACTTTTATAAACCCAGTTTATAAATTTCTTAGTCTCATCCCCCTTTAAAATTCCAATTTCAAACACTTAAATCAATTTTCAAATTGATTTTCAAGTTACGCCATTTTGAAATAATTTCCTTTACTTACTCATTTATTTCAAAACCCATTAACTTTAGATTTTATTTCTTAATTATGATTTAAAATCTTTTTAACTGAAAATACCCATTTCATATTTTCCAAATTTCTTCTTTATCCTTTCAAATAAATTTAAATCTTAAATTTTGAAGTAAACTCTTTTATTCCTTTAAATAACATCACTTAAGTTTTAAAATTCATTATCACTCTGTTTATTCAAAATCCCCTTTTGAATGCTCTGAACTTATTAATTAGAATTTTAAAATCACTTTCATTCTTTTTCAATTCATTCTTCAATTTATCCCAAATTTTCAATAACCAATTTATTTACAAATCCTCTCTTTTAATTTTCTTTTCAAAAATCCAATCTATATATTTTTGGTAACCCAGTACACCCAAATATTTTCAATCAAACATAGCATCCTACATTTCTGTTACCAGTATAATTTATCACAGATTATCAACGACCAAATCTTAGAATATTAAAACATTCTAAATAAATCTGAGGAATCCCGTTGGATCCATCCAACCTGTTTCCCTGCATCCACAGATGTTAGCACAATACAATAATACCAATTCCACTTCGAGGTGGAATATCGCGGTATATGAGATTATATAATATCATCCGCCATCATGCAACGCATAGGGTCTCATCCGCTATATAATTTGGGAAATCAATCACTCCAAATATACTATGTAAACTACTATATATGATATAGCACATCAAATCAATTGAATCATTCAACCAATTATTTAAATTTAACCATTTAAATTTAAATAGCAATCCAGAAGAGTGAGATTAACTCACCTTTGATTTTTGTTTTGCAGACCATTTCCATCTCGCATTGTACCATGGTTTTTTTGACCTTTTATAGACATTATATAGTTTATAAATATTTGAAATAATCAAACAATCAATTACCCTTTTAAATTAATTTAATTAAATGAATTTAAATGATAGTTAAACCAACCTAGTTTACATTTTTTCTGACTAAGTTATAAGTTTTATAATAGGGTGTGTATATATATATACACTAATTACCATAATATTATATATATATATATATATTCAAAACTGTTTAAACCTTTTTGTTAATTCACTGTTTTGAAATCAACAAGTCTAAAACTTACTGTTTTCAAAACGCAACATTTTAAAAACAAAGTTAATGTACCTTACTGAAAAAATGTGAACCCAGGCTCTGGCTAACCTTCGTCACCATCGCGAAGTTGCTCGCGAACAACCATCCAGACTAGAACGTCGACCCTGCCACCAATGTCGCGCGAACTGCTATGCCTCCTCCCCTCGAACGACATCCCCCAGAGACCACGCGCCGCCTGAACAACACAACCTCGCGTCGCCATCCCATCCAACTTGCGACCTCGCCTGTCGCCTCGCTTACGCCCTATCACCCCGCAAGCATCGGTCGCCGACCGCCTCGTTCGAGTGCCAAGATTTCCTCCTGAAGCTATAAACTTGATTACGAGTAGAAAATAGAGAAGGGGGAAAAGTTACAATTCGATTTGGGTTTAACTGATGAGAAGGAAGAACTTAAACGCCGACTCTCCCTTACTTTATTTTTTTTCGAAGCCTAAATTCGAATTTGATTTTCTGAATTGAATAGAAGAGGGAAGTTCGATTTCAACTCTCTCAGGCTTCAGCCATTTTTACTTTCGGCTATTGATTTTGAATGATGAAAAAGAAAGGAGAAGGTCACATGATTTAAACGAAGAAAAAGGGAGATGTCCGACTGAAAGGGAGCAAGTGTATGGAGCACATTTCCTAGGTCGGCTATGATGGATTGCACAGGTATAGGATGGAGGCTGAGATGAAAGGCTGATGGGAAAGGAATCTCTGCTGAAGTTTACTAGTCAAACAAAGGATATTTTATATTTGAATTTAAATTCAAATCATCTCGATTTACGCAACACGAAATTCTGACCTCCTATCGAGGTATGCCGCTAGACGTTTATAATGTTATACCCTTATTTCGAACGCAATGCAAAAGATTTCGAGTCCTAATTTGATCGTATAGAGAAGATAGCTTTTTGGACCCAGTTATTATATTAAATTTTCGATATAAATTCAGCGCGCTTACTTACCGTACGCCCTTATGATAATTCCAAACGCTACGAAATTTGAAATCCGATAATATCACACTATTATGGATCAAATGGAACTGGTTTCGTCGAAATCCGAGACCATGACTCGGAAGGCTATTTTTAAATATCAATTTAAACGATATATTTTCAAAACTTAACAAAACATTTCCAAATTCAATTTTAACACTTTTACTATCTTCATTACTATCAATATAAGTTTTACACGCCTTTAATTTTTTTTTAACAAGCTCGAAACTCAAGATTAAATATTTTACTCAATCTTCACTTATTGAATTGAATAATTATATTATTCAACAAATTGCTGTATCTACATTCTGAATAGATAAATCCAAGTTTTCCATATTCATAACCAATTTATAATTCAATTACTATATTTAAAACCATTTAAATATTCCAGATTCAATGTTGAAAAATCTGGGTCATTACATTCCTCCCCTTAAAAGAATTTCGTCCTCGAAATTGCTAAGGCAGACTAATGTCTCAACCCATTAACTTGCTAAAACACATTTAGTGAAAATCCCTTATTCGATTTTCTAATCCTTTAGTTCCAACTAAACAATTAGCTTAAATTTCTATTTCCAAAATCCCTTATTTCAATTCGAATTTGAAATCGTTTTGTCGCCAACAAAAAAAAATTCAAAATTTTTCGGAAATTTTTTGCAGAGTCTCCTTTGTACGGAGGAGCTTTTGCAATTTGACAAGAGATATAAATATATATACATCGACCCACATGGTCGGAAAAACAAAAAAAAGCAAAAGTTCATATTTCCTAACTTTTATTACGTAGGCGTACCTCTATTTAGCATTTTTAAGCAGGCGCTTTTTATTTTAGCAATTAGCGCAACCAAATCCAGACATACGGCTTTCTTATACCTGTACTTACTCAATTTAAATATGTAAGTGCCATATATATGAAATTCATTATCATTTCACTCTTTTAAACAACTACAACTCATGAATACTAAAAGGAATGCACACTAAACCCTTTTCATAAGCAATTTCAATGTTCCAACATTAATTTTAATCGCTTACAACCAATCACACATCGCTTTACTTAATCTGAATGGTTAACAACTCACATGCTTACATCCAATTTATTTCTAAGCAAAACAAACTCATATTAAATTCAATTGATCTCAAAATCAATTTATTCCAACTTCAAACCTAAGTTCGCTTCTATTTAATTTGATTCTCATCAAATCAAATTCCATTTAATTCATTTAGCTCATCCATTTTAATTTTAATTTTAATTCACATTCTCAATTTATCAAAATAATATCCAAGCACATATTTAACTCATTTATACTCGAATTGGATTTTATTTGCAACTCAAATCATTTCTATTATAATCCAATTCTATTTCATTTTTAAATTTATTCACAATCATTCACTTGCATTTCATATTTGCATAGGTTTCATTCAAAACCATTTATGGGACTTGGAAACATACCATGTTATTCAATTAAATAACCATTTCACACTTACTCAAGTTATTTCAACCCATAATAATTCCATTTCATTATTCAAACCGGTTCCATTCAAAACCATTTCATAAAGCTCACTAACAACCATTTAACAATTCACTTAAGTTAACAACTTAAGTTCATCTCCATTTCCAATTAAATTCCATTCTATCAAATTCAATTAGTGTACTCATTCAATCTATTTTAAACTTTGTTTCACATTTTCAATTTACTTCTAACTTATTTTATCAATAACAAGACCATTTCAATTTTATTTCTACTCACTTAGATTTATTTATAATTCAAACCATCACTATTATAATCCAATTCCATTATTCATTTACACTTTCAACTTTTCATTACGAAATTTAAATCCCATTAACATATTCAATTAACTTATTTATTCCAAATTAGTACACTCCGACCTTACAATTCAATATTTGATTTTTACCTTCAAAAATCACTTAGTTAATTTTCTCGAGTTTAATCTATTTTATAATTCATGTTTGGATTTTTATTTCATTCCAAAATACCAAACAAATTTATTTTGGTCCTTATTTCACTATTCAAATTCTCATAAGGTCATGCGCTTATATTTCATACTTCCATTCATTTATAATTAAGCACATCCCCATTTCATTTTAACTCGAGATCCTTACTTAACCCTAGCATATTTTTATTTATTCCAATCCAATTCAACTTACTTCCATTTATTTAAGCAAGACTTTTTTTATTTCATTCTATATTACCAATAACCCCCTGAATTCAATTTAATTTAACTCTGATACCAACTTTATTCAAATACAACTAGATTTTATTTCAGTTAATTCAAATCCAACTCAATATTAAACTTAGCTTAAGTTTATTCATTTCAACTTAATTTTATTCCTCCATCCAATTCAATTCTAATTTATATCCAAAAATTTTAATCCATTTACTTTGCTAAAAAAATTCCATTCAAGCCGGCTCAATTAAACTTTCAACAATTTAATTCCTTCACCATTAACCAAGTTAAATTTATTTTAACTCTCTTCTTTTTTTCACTTTAAATTTGGTTACAACATTCACATCTCCTATTTTCCTTCCTTATTTAAAAATCATCTCAATTTATTAGTTTATAACTTATCTCATCAGGATTTTTAATTCAAATAAGGATTCAGGATTTTAAACACCCGGCTTTTGGTTTTCAAATCATTTTAAAATCACCATTATCTCAAAATCACACTTCTCAAATTTATAAACCAATCCTGATTTTAATCCTCAACAAATTTCCTTTGAAATTTCAAAAACAAAACTAGTTCTTTTGAATAAACCAATTTGGCAGCAATCCGTCACTTAGAAACTCGAAAATGAATACTGATGATGCTGCGCATTCATCACCAGGATTATTTTCCAGCGATTGAAGCGAGCTCAATGCTATATCCCTTCCCAAAATTTATTTGAAACAATTTCCTTTTAGAAATACCTCCAAAATAATAATGCTATTATTTATCTTCAAAACACTTCAAAAAAAACACTTCCAAAATCTCCGGGATTTTAAATTTACAGATTTTATTTAAATCAAATTTTAACTATAATTTAGTTGTATAATTATGCTCATACAAATTTCCACTTGATTATAGAAGTAATTCCAATTTTTTTAATCTTATTTGTTTGAAATATTATCATCCAAACATCCAAGTTATATAACAATTTAAGGAAAAAATTTCTTTTATATCAAAATATATTTTTGGGTAAAATTATTCCATTTACCCGCTTTCGAAAAAAATATTGTGTCGAATTGTTCTATTCAAGTGTTTAGAAACCCCTTCGATACAGTTGTCCAGACTGTGCCGACGAAGGTTCATATGCCACTCAATAAATCAACCAACACAATATAAAACCATTTTTATATCCACTAACAAATACGTGCTCACATCCATAAATACGCTCAAACTCATTCTAGAGTACTACTAACTCTATCTCTAATGAGTAATCCTCACCAGAGCCAAGATTCTCGCTTAACCTTTCAGCTCTGATACCAACTGTAACGACCCACAAACCCGTACCCCTTAAGTCAACACTATTTTTCAACACATCAACTCAAGGTGAACGGAAATACGAACCTTTGGGGTTAAAGAAGAAGAGGTAGAAGAAGAAAATAGAAAACAACATCAGAATCTTACCAACACAGCGGAATAAAATATAATAGATAATAACTGACCTTTACACAAAAGCAAATATGTTTATACATTACATCATCAGAGTCACATAACACTCAACTAGACAGTAATCATAACCTGCCCTCACAAAAATGAATACATAGCTAATCAACACAGCGGAATATCTAAAACAAGCATGGAAGTATGTATCGCCATCCAACTCATCTCCTGAGCTCCATAGCATCCTTTCCTGTATCATATAATACTCGGTCTGACCCGAGCATTATAGTGAAATAACACCCGAGTTAGTCTGGAATACCAGCGTGACAAAATCACACTCAATTTGATTATTAAAGTTTCAAAATCCTTTGAAAACAAAAGCATCTCGTAAGACTACGCCACAAATAAACATGTCGGGTTTTTACCTTACGATAGTCAAAACACTTTTTATCAAATCCGTCTGATATTATAATAGTGTCTATAGAAAGTAAAATAGAATCTAGCTGAAATTCTTACATCTCACATTTCAGCAATAGTTGGGCACAATCAAAACCATAAAGGCGCGTGGGGAGAATGGATTTCCAACTAATGACTAGGCACTGGGGTACCACCTATCATAGTACATGGCCTAGATCAGCGTACCGAGGATCCACTCTAAATTCCCTGCAACACAAGACCGAGACTACACCTTGCTGGATAATCCCGAGTAAGATCACCCTGCGGTTGGGATCAGCAACCGCCACACAGCCGAAATAAAATAGGACATCTAGACAGGGATGACCTCACCCTAATGGGTGCTACCCACTTAGCCTTGCTGCATAACCCTTGATTTTCAGTCATTTCCGGTTGATGAGGCTAAGCGCTACCTTTTTAGAACATATCACTTAGAATGCTCACCGTCCATCTGACGATGTTCTGAAAGCATTCATCCATACAAGTCCGTTCCAGGTTCGAACGGAACCGAAGGCACTACTCCTACTACATCCATTTTGGAATCATCTCAGGATTAGTAGCCACTAGCCCTTGCACTTCACTGCTCCACCTTCGAATCCAAACTCTTGCTTTCCACACGAAAATGTTTAAACCGGATCGAAGTGGTTTACAGGAAATAAATTCCGACGCCGATCTCTTCGAAACGATCAGCGCATTGGCCAATATTGATAGTCGGTTATTTAACTATCAAATAACATTCACAAACAACCATCAAACATAAATAATTTCACCAAATTATTTATTAACCTCAAAATATCTTCGCAAGATATATTTCCACTTTTCAACCCTTAGAAAACAATTTTCAAACCACACTCTTTTCATGGAATGATTTCCCAAATATTTATTTCCACTGAAAACACCAAGTACAACACTTTAGATTTTTAAAATAATTTAAAACACTTTATTATAAATTATACTTTAAAACATTTAAATAAAAAAACTACTTTAATACCTTATTCAAAAATATATGCTTTAAGAATACTTAAAATAAAGCTACTTAATAAAATAATAAAACTAAATTTTTATCCTTTTAAAACATAACACCAAGTCACCTTTGAATAATTACTAAATAATAAATTTGAAAAAGACTTACTTTAAATTTTAACATTTAAAAATAATAAATTTCTAAATCATACTTTTAAAACAACTTTAAACTTTAAACTTATACTTAAAAATTTGCTTCGAAAACGTACTTGGCTATCCAAGAAAATACACTTCTCTTTCACATCTTTTAAAAATAAATCACTATTTATTTTTAAACAAATTTACCCATTCCTTTAATAGACCTAGTTTATAAATTTCTTAGTCCCATACCCCTTTAAAATTCCAATTTCAAACACTTAAATCAATTTTCAAATTGATTTCCAAGTTACTCCATTTTGAAATAATTTCCTTTACTTACTCATTTATTTCAAATCCCATTAACTTCAGATTTTATTTCTTAATTATGATTTAAAATCTTTTTAACTGAAAATACCCATTTCATATTTTTCAAATTTCTTCTTTATCCTTTCAAATAAATTTAAATCTTAAATTTTAAAGTAAACTCTTTTATTCCTTTAAATAACATCACTTAAGTTTTAAAATTCATTATCACTCTGATTCAAAATCCTCTTTTCCATACTCGGAACTTATTAATTAGAATTTTAAAATCACTTTCATTCTTTTCCAATTGATTCTTCAATTTATCCTAAATTTTCAATAACCAATTTATTTACAAATCCTCTCTTTTAATTTTCTTTTAAAAAATCCTATCTATATATTTTTGGTAACTCAATACACCCAAATATTTTCAATCAAACATAGCATCCAACATTTCTGTTACCAATATAATTTATCATAGATGATCGATGGCCAAATCATAGAATATTAAAGCATTCTAAATAAATTTGAGGAATCCCATTGGATCCCTCCAACTTGTTTCCTTGCATCTACAGATGTTAGCACAATACAATAATGCCAATTCCACTTCGAGGTGGAATATCACGATATATGGGATTTATATAATATCATCCGCTATTATGCGGCGCATAGGTTCTCATCCGCTATGTAATGCGGGAAATCAATCACTCCAAATATACTATGTAAACTACTATATATGATATAGTACATCAAATCAATTCAATCATTCAATCGATTATTTAAATTTAACCATTTAAATTTAAATAGCAATCCAGAAGAGTGAGATTAACTCACGTTTGATTTTTGATTTGCATACCATTTCCATCTCGCCTTGTTCCACGGTTTTTTTGACCTTGTATAGACATTATATAGTTTATAAATATTTGAAATAATCAAATAGTCAATTAACCTTTTAAATAAATTTAATTAACTGGTTTTAAATGATAGTTAAACCCACCTAGTTTACATTTTTTCCGACCAAGTTATAAATTTTATAATAGGGTGTATATATATATATACTAATTACCATAATATTATATATATATATATATATACACACACACATACTTCAAAACTGTTTAAACCTTTTTGTTAATTCACTATTTTGAAATCAACAAGTCTAAAACTTACTGTTTTCAAAACACAACATTTTAAAAACAAAGTTAATGTGCCTTAGTGAAAAAATGTGAACCCACGCTCTGGCTAACCTTCGTCACCATCGCGAAGTTGCTCGCGAACAACCATCCAGACTAGAACGTCGACCCTGCCACCAATGTCGCGCGAACTGCTATGCCTCCTCCCCTCAAACGACATCCCCCAAAGACCCCGCACCGCCTAAACAACACAACCTCGCGTCGCCATCCCATCCAACTCGTGACCTCGCCTGTCACCTCGCTTACGCCCTATCACCCCGCAAGCATCGGTCGTCGACCGCCAAGATTTCCTCCCGAAGCTATAAACTTGATTACGAACAGAAAATAGAGAAGGGGGAAAAGTTGCAATTCGATTTGGGTTTAACTAAGGGGAGGGAAGAAACTAAACGCCGACTCTCCCTTACTTTTATTTTTCGAAGCCTAAATTCGAATTTGATTTTCTGAATTAAATAGAAGAGGGAAGTTCGATTTCAACTCTCTCGGGCTTCGGCCATTTTTACTTTCGGCTATTGATTTTGAATGATGAAAAAAAAAAGGAGAAGGTCGCGTGATTTAAACGAAGAAAAAGGGCGATGTCGGACTGAAAGGGAGCAAGTGTATGGAGCACGTTTCCTAGGTCGGCTAGGATGGCTTGCACAGGTATATGATGGAGGCTGAGATGAAAGGCTAATGGGAAAGGAATCTCTGCTGAAGTTGACTAGTCAAACAAAGGGTATTTTATATTTGAATTTAAATTCAAGTCGTCTCGATTTAGGCAACACGAAATTCTGACCTCCTATCGAGGCATGCCGCTAGACATTTATAATGTTATACTCCTATTTCGAATGCAATGGAAAAGGTTTCGAGTCCTAATTCGATCGTATAGAGAAGATAGCTTTGGACCCAGTTATTATATTAAATTTTCGATATAAATTCAACGCGATTACTTACCGTACGTCCTTACGGTAACTCCAAACACTACGAAATTTGAAATCCGATAATATCACACTATTATGGATCCAATGGAACTAGTTTCGTTGAAATTTGAGACTACACATCGGAAGGCTATTTTTAAATATCAATTTAAACGATATATTTTCAGAACTTAACAAAACACTTCCAAATTCAATTTTAACACTTTTACTATCTTTGGTACTGTCAATATAAAGTTTACACGCATTTAAAATATTTTTAACAAGCTCGAAACTCAAGATTTAATATTTTACTCAATCTTCACTTATTGAATTGAATAATTATATTATTCAACAAATTGCTATATCTACATTCTGAATAGATAAATCCAAGTTTTCCATATTCATAACCAATTTATAATTCAATTTCTATATTTAAAACCATTTAAATATTCCAGATTCAACGCTGAAAAATCCGGGTCGTTACACTAAGTTAACCTAAAATTGTATACTCACACATTGTCTTAGATAAACAAGATAGTTCTCAGCCAAGTAACAGAGAGAATTTATCGGTGCACCACAAATCACCGTAGCAATGTAGCCGAAGGTTTAAGTGCCTTAAGATAAACAATTCAGTATAATATTTACGAATCACCGTAATATTTATAACTGATTATTGCTCTGCCGTAGTCTAGACACCGAGAAATTAATTTGTTCAAAGAAGACAACTTGTCGATATACAATTAAGAGCTATCAATGTCTAACCGTTATTATTAACAATTCTAGAATGAAAAGCAAAGCAGAAATTAAACGTGTATTAACAATGCAACTACGAATGGATTTTTTTTTTGTTTTTGGATTTTTGAATTATATATATACACACACAAATGCAAATGCAAGCACCCAATAATGCAAACAAATAAAAACAATAGATATATACAATGCAAGGCAAATAAAAAGAAAAGTATAATTGAATTAAAATACTACTTCAATCCCCACAATTACTATGATAATTTAATTTATGTTTTTACGTGCAATAGTCATTTAAATCTACAAATTTGGAACTATCACATAATTTATAAGTTTCATAGACTATTACTACACAATACTAAAATCAGGACTACTAACACCCAACCTTTTCCAAATTCACATACATGCAATATAGTTATATATACATATATAATTTAGTTATCAATTACAAAACATGTTGGTAGGATTTATAATTTCATTACACATATACAAAATTTAGCCTACAACTTCAATTTACATTTTAAACATACAGGAATAAATTTACAATGATATGAATACAATATTATATAAAAATATATAATTTCCTACTCACCTTCTAGCTTTTCAATCTCCAGATCTAATCCCTGTTATTCGATTTGACTCTCTTCTATCCCTATTTGATATATCCACCGCATATATATACTTTTCGGAAATATAGATCGGATGAGAGATTTGGGTTTAGTTTAAATTTTAGATCCGAATTTATGATTTACCTTGGCTTGATGGTTTGATTCGACCCTATTTTTCTTCCCACTTATCCTTTTCTATTCTCCACTTATATATATATATATAGAAATTATAACTATTTTTAAGAACTAAAAATTTTTGCAGAGAAGAATGAATGGCAGAGTTTCGCCATGCTTAAGAAAATATTAGAAGAAAAGCAAGGGGTTGGCTCGTATTGATAAGGGTTTGAATGAATGCCAATGTTAGATTAAACTATTTATAATTTAATTGAATTAAAATACTACTTCAATCCCCACAATTACTATGATAATTTAATTTATGCTTTTACGTGCAATAGTCATTTAAATCTACAAATTTGGAACTATCACATAATTTATAAGTTTCATAGAATTATTTTTTATTTTATTTTTTGGCAAGCGTAGCGAAGCAATTACTTTTGGCAAGCGTTCTTCTCCTTTTGTTTTCTGCTTTGGCAACCTGAAATTAACAACGCGATATATACAAAAAAAAAATTTAATATATAAGATGGAACATAAAAACAAATTAAAACAAAACACGTTTACAACTAATTTTTTTTTTAACAGAACCAAAACAAACTAATTTTTTTTTCTTTTTTTTAACAAATTAAAACCAAAGGAAACAAACTATATATATATATATAACCCGGCCCACCGAAAACCAGTGAACACCCTTTTCTCTCTCTCTTTTATTTTTTTATTTAACTAATTAAACACATCCCAGCCCACAAGTTAAAATAAAAATTTTGCCCCAAAACTGCAGCTCTTTTCGTTCCTTGTTAAAATAAATTAAACCAAACGCAACTACATCTTCTCATTTGAGACATACGCAAGTTTAAAAAAAAAAAAAAAATTGCGTATTCACAGAAGCGCAGGCTCTATTAAAACAGGGTCGATTTGATTTGCAGTGCAGATGAGGAATTTCGATCTCTGGTTCTTGATTGAAGTTGGGGATTTCACGAGAATGGGTTGGTTGGAGGAGTTCGTTAGCTTGAGTTCGAGTTCGATGGCGACTTTGCAGTTTCACTTGGGTTTGGAGGAGGTGGCGATTGCGAATGTTGAAGGGATTGCGTTGGGGAAGAAGCGGTTGCAGGCGATGTTCGAAGGCGGGTTGAGGGAGTTCGATTGGGGGATTTGGGGGCGTTGTGGATTGTTGCCGAGGCGACAGTCACGTGGGCAGCGGTCGCGAATTGGGCTGGCTATTTGGAGATGCTCGGCGGTTGATCGAATATGGATGTAGTGAGTTGAGGTGGGTGGTCAGTGAGTTGACGTTGTTTGTAGACAGAGGTTTGTTGTGAAGACGACAGTGGGTGGTTAACTGGGAATAGTATGACGCTAGGACTTGCATGAGAACAAAAGTGAAGAAGTTGATTTTGTATGGTGGTTATGTTGACAGAGGAGGGGATGGTGGGAGAATGATGGAGAAGTTGCTTAAGGCTGTGGGGTGGTTCGACTTCTGGTTTGAGTTTGGTCAGTGGTTTTTTTTTTTTTTTTTTTTTTTTTTTTTTTTTTTTTTTTTTTTTTGGTATAAGAAGGGTGGATATGTTGGAAGTTGGCAGATGAGAATGTGCAGTATTGTTGTGACAGTGATATGCAGGGGGTTGTATGTTAGGGTCAGAGGAGTGAATGTTCACAAAGAGGAAAATGTTATAGTTGTAGCAATGTAACAGGAAGGGCAATTTAAACAGTCTTTTGACTGAATTGTGATTGAATGTGACAGAGAGAGTGGGATTGGATGTTGTGTGGTGTGGTGACAGTATGCATGGTTTGCAGTTTGAAGAGTTTGTAGAGGTCAGCAAGGGTTGGTGGCACAGTGAACTGGAAGGATTGTTATTCAGTGATGAAACAGTAGTTTTGATGGGTTGCGTGACTGTCACGAGCAGAGTGGTAATGTAGGTAGAAATTTGTGTAGCTCTATTTGTTGATAGTGAAGTTTTGTGGTTTGGTGATGACTGGAGATTGTTGATGGAAGATGCGAGCAGAAGTGAAATGAAGTATGGCAGAGAATTGTGGCTGTAGGCAGTTAGAAGTTGGTTGTAGGCAGTTAGAAGTGGAAGTTTTTGTTTTTGAAACAGTGGACAGTGGTGGGTTATTGCTGTGCAATTGCAATTGTTATGAGCAGTGTGCTGGTATGTGAATGTTTGTGGAGAAGTTTGTTGTCTTGGGGAATTGGGTTTGGAAGTGATGTTGAGCAGTTGTAGTAGTTAAGTGAATGGCAGGGAGGGGATGAAGTGAATGGCTGGTAGAGGAGGGGAGGCTGCATTTTTTTTTTTTTTTTGATTGGGGAGTGATAACAGGTAAGGTGTCTGTGGGCAACTGGTGGTGGATGTGTCACATATATATGCACTGGTTGTATGTGCACTTGTGATGTAGCAGGATGGTATGAAATAGTGTCAATGTGTAAATGGAACTGAGATGCAAATGTCAAGGAAATGAAATGAAATGTAATTGAAAAGAAAACTGTGAATGAGATGTAAACAAAAATTGAAGATGAAATGAAATGTTTTCTCTTTATTTTTGTAAAGAGGATTGTTGTTGTTTTTTTTATTTTAAAAATACGGAAATGCAAAAGCAAACAGAACAAAAAAAAGCAAACTAACAAAAGGCAAACTAAAATCAAACAACACAAAACAATTTTTCTTTTTTTAAATCAAAACACACAGTATAAAAACACACAAAAAATCAAATCTATATATAATAGGAATACTCCATTTTGAAGCTTTTGAAATGTCTAGAATACCCTTCTACTTTTGACTCCGATGACAAGGATATTTGTGCCCTTTCTACATCCCACGTTTTAACTTCTCCCTGCAAATTTTACAGATTTACTCCACATCCAACCGCATAAACTTACCCTCTCTTCTTCCTGACTTCCTCCCTTTACCGCACCCTAAATACCTCTTAAATCCTAGATTTATTTTCAACTACTTATTTCATCTGTGCATTTGCATTATCAAACTTCAATCTTCGCTTCTCTTCAATTCCACCAGGGTAACTACTTAATCATATAAACGAAAAGTCGGTTATTCAAATAATTATTTAAGATTTTTTTGTGACGATCGTTGTCTGATCAATAGATCCGTTTTATTAAATGAATTACATCATAATTTCGTCATTGTCGAATAACAATATGCTTTAAAACGGGTCAATACAGGTTGTTTATCAGTAAAAGAATAAGTTTTGATGTTTAAATTTTTTGCTCAATATTCGATCCATAAGTGCCTTGCAGATTTAATGTAAATATGCTAATCATTAACAGATTCCTTATTCGTAGGTTTTTATTTTAAAATTTGGCCTTTTATATTAATATTATTTGATGGTTTAAGATTTTGAGCACGTTCGTATTTTTTGCAGCAACGAGACTCCAATCAGTAGAGGATTGACAAAACAAATTTCCATGGATGAAGTTGCGATGTTAAACAAATCGTTCCACATACTCAGTATGATATTACTTAACATGTTTTTACCTTTGTAGTCTTTCATTTTGATATTTGTATATTTCATATCTTAATGTCAACAACTATTCTCAAAGACAGTGATTGTTTGTGGTTTTAAGATTTTATGTTTGTACGATAACATGTGATTGATTGTAATTTTCAATAGTATTGTAAGTGATGACATATGATACATCAAATGATGAAATTAGTGAGCATGTGTCATTAATTTTTCATAAAGCTTTATGGTTTAAGCCTTATGATTTACATCTGTTTGATTACAAAAGTTCTCGGTATTGGATGAAGCACATTGTTTGTTATTGATATGCATTGTATTCCTCAGGTTCCAAAAACCTCTTAAACTTTTATTTTCATTCATTTTTAAATGTAAGAAAATTTTGCGAAGCACAATTTCTGGAGTTTCATAATAAATGTGCATCATTGCCTATGATATACGTAAATATTCTGAGTATATTTTTTTGGTTAAAAAAAGTACTGCTATATTTATGAACTTAACTTTTCTATTTGATCATCATATTTTCTTATAAAACATTTTCAGGTTCATTATCAAAACATGGGACTGTCTAATATGAATTATGAAGTTTATGATTCCAAAAAAATTGAAGATTTCTTTGAAGATGTCATTGTTAAGTGTAAGCTGTTTAATTGTCATGTGCCTTCAGATATGATATAAGAATGTTACGCAAAACATTTCCATTTTTGTGCTAGCTAGCACACAACATACTAATATTATTAGACTATTGTTATAATCAGTTAGCCTCTGGAACAACTCTTTCAGTAGCTTGATAAAAGCAGTCGGGTCCAATTATAAATAGTTATAATAAAAATAAAAATAAAAATAATATAAGGTTTGGATATTTATGTTTAAAGGCCCCGTTGTCAAATAGCAGTAATGATAAATAAATAGATAAGCTCTTTTTTCATAAATGCTTATGTTATTGTCTTTTTCTAAGTGTTCAATAAACATTTTACTATTGCACTTGGGATGAAAGCTTTTATATTCTTACGGTGGATTTTTGTTTTCATCTTTGGATGAATTATTTGATTACTTTGGTATGATTTTAATTAATTAATTAGATATTTAACTTCAGATATAATGGGTTGCAAATTATCTACCATTGGATGAAGGGTCAACTTGAGAAGGTGAACACCCAAGGAATTGATTTGCTATCATATATCCAGTTTAGTTGGTTTTCCTGCTGCTGACTGTCACATAATGCTTCCATATTCTTTATTTGGCCAACTAAATAAATATGAATCTATTATGAACAAAAAAATATAACTAAATAAATATGAATCTGTTATGAACAAAACAATAATATGTGGAGTTGTATTTATAGATGTCAGTGTTATAACATAATCAGAGTCATTCAAGACGATTTCAAAATTGCTTTGGTGCTAATTAACGCTAGCACATTTTTATTGTTTTCTCCGTAGCATACCGGTTTCAACAAACATATTAATAAAAATGTATTCATCAGAGTAAAATGCTTACTAATATTTTCACTAAGAATATAAACGATGTAAATGCACGCCAATATTTATACTACGAATTTCCTGAAAAATATTGGTGGAAATATAAACAAAAAGAATGGATACGTAGACGAAACAATCGTAAGTTGTCTTTGTACACGTCCAACGGACGTGCCATACATATTGGTAATAAATAATTCGAAGAATTGAAAATCAAAATCAAAGCAAATTCCCCGGCAACGGCGCCAAAAACTGGTTAATCAACAAAAATTCTATCGGTTTAGAAAACCGTTGAACGAATTTAAATTAAAAATAACCGCAAGCGCGCGGTGTACGAATGTAGCACGTATGCGAGTACGGGTCGATCCACAGGGAATTGATGATTTTAAAATTCTATTCAATCAAATTAAACCAAAGTCGATAAATTGTTAACTAACTAAAAGAAAGTAAAAACAAGCTAAAACTAAGAAAAATAAAAATAAGAGATTAAAGAGCAATTTAGAGGCAAATCCTCTCTCATGATCACATAAATCAACATAAATAATGAAATTATGATCTCTTTTTTGCCTTTGTGAGTTTAGTTCATACATTTATCATAAACATAACCTAATTATGTTATTAATTAACACACTTAAACCATCAAATTTTAATGCACCCTCTAACCCACTTACTAATTTCAATGAAAATGATATGAAATTAAAAGTAGAATCTATTTTAAGCATGACTTATTAACTATTGAATTAGAAACATAAACCATCAAATTTTGATTCTAAATCCACTTCCATTACCATGATCATATGTAGATGAAGAGGTAATTACTGATTCGTATGACTAAGCATGGCCTATTTGTTTTGAACAATATAAGCTATCAAACTCAATATTAAACACAAAATCACACAAACATTCAACTTTACATCAAGCACAAAAGAGACATAACATCAAAATGTTACATCTACATGATTCAAGAGAGCTTCATTACCCCTAAATTGTAGGGATTAGCCTCTCATTTGTGTTATCATATCAACACAAATAGAAAGCAACATGAAATAAAAAAACAACAAGAAGAGGAAAATGAAAGCTAATGGAAAAAGAACTATTCTAGTTGCATGAAAGTAAATCTACACTACAAACATAAGAAAAGAAGAAGCATGTAAATAAAAGAGAATTAACATTGCATAAAAAACGAAAAATTACATGAAATAAAATGGCTGAGTAGCCATGAAAAAAGAAGAGAAAAGAGCTTTTTATTTTGAGCCTAAACTAAAACTAAAAGGAACTAACTAAGATAAGAGACTAAGCAAGAGGACTAAAAGAGTTACATGAAACATAAGCGATTATTTATACAAACATGAAACCCTAATCCATAATTTGGAGAATGGCCAAACTACCCTTGAGAAAGTGTGGAGGCCAAGTAATCATTAGCATCTAATAATCATCATTTAAGTGTACATGAAGGCATAAACTCCATAAACATGTGCATTAGCATCTAATTTGTACATTAATGTAGGTGGGTAGGTGGGGTCCTCTATGATCTTCACTTTGAATAATTTCTATCTTCATTCCTTTGTGTTCTTTTTGTGCGTGCATATGTCTTCATGAAACCACTCATATTTGAGATTAAATTCCTACAAAAATTTACATAAATTTCCAATTAATTTTTCTCAAAGAAATATATGTACATAAATGACCGTTATGCCCCTATATGAAGATGGATATGTGACAATTTGGAATTAATATATATTTTGGTTAAAATAAGTTAAAATACCCGATATGATCATTTATTTAATTTAAATAGATTAAATATATTGGTGAAAATATGCACATTTACGTGCACATCAGTTAGAACCAATGAGTTATACAGCTTTTCTTACAATAATATGTTATCATCTACAAATAAATATTTAATACACAGTCAATTATAATCATTATTGTTTAAATTTTTTCTATGAGTGGAATTTGAGAACTTACAATGAAAATATGTTATAGCACAGATGGAAAAACAAAATAGAAAATATTTTCCACATTCCAACATACATATAGCTTCGTCGACGGCAAGACAACGGAGGCGAGCAACAAATGAAGGCAAGCTGCAATGGAGGCAAGCAAACGCGGGTAGCAACGGAGGCAAACAAACGCGGGTAGCAATGGAGGCAAGCAGCAACAAAGGCAAGCAAATGCAGGTAGCAACAAAGGCGAGCAACAGAAGTGAGCAGATGATGGAGAGCAGCGGGTCAGGATTTGCAAGAGGGTTTCGTCAATTTTAGTGAGCGCGGTTTAGTTTCGTGGATGACAATGGAAGAGAGCAGTGAGATGGGGTTAGAGTTTAGGTTTAGGAAATTTTGCGGCTAAATTTATATTACTTCGATACATTTAGTGGGCGAATGAAATAAGAGAGCGAACTTGTAATTTTTTATCAACATAAAAGCTTAATGTAGCGTGACAGCTGTTAAAACAGTTGCCATAGATAAGTTATTTACAACAAGCACAAGCAAATAGTTGTTACAATCATATATTAAAACCGTTGTACAAATAAATTTGTTAAAAATACATCTATTACAACTGCTAAAAATAAACAATTGTTATTAGATACCTATTACAACTGCCAGTTTGTGCAAGTTGTAAAGGAAAGGTTGTAATATGGTTGTTTTGTTGTAGTGTAAATACTATCATATCTGCTCTTGATAAAGAGTCTATCATTTCATTTAGTTAATCTTTTGTTAATTTTATTAATTATTGTTGACCGGTCATCGTGTTTGAGTTTAGTTGGTCTTTTTAAAAATCCTAAATATTCTACGAGAAATTTCATAATTTTACAATTTAATGTATATATCATTCAACACTAACATGTAACTCTTGTCAAAATTAATTTTTAGTCTAAAGAACAACTCAAAACTGTATAATACAAACTTAAGTGCTATAATATATTCAGGCAAGTGAGATGTAAAAATCATGTCATCATTTGTAAACTAAAGAATCTAAATGCCGTTGCTCGTAGTTTCATTTCCAACATTATATAAAATCTCATTACTAGTGGCTAGTTCGATAATCCTAGCAAAAACATCCGAAGCTAAATTAAACAAAAGAGGTGACAATGGATCTCCCTGCCTAAGTTTACGTTTGACTGAATTTTGTTTCGTAATATATCATTAACTATAATACTTGACTTTTTAGTTTTAAGTAAAGATATAATCTAACTGTTCATTTAATATTGAAAGCCCTAGCTAATAATAAATCCTTAAAAAATCCCAATCAATTGGATCAAAAGATTTTGCAAAGTCATGTTTTAAAAGTGCACAAGTGATATTATTTTTACAGTAATGATTAATAAATTATTGAATTACTACTACTCCATCTATGATATTTATATTGATGAACGCAGTTTGAGTAACATCTATTAATTCATTTATTTTAGTGTTTAACCTATTAGTTGAAACCCTATAAATGATTTTGAAAGAACAATTTAATAATAAAATAGGTCTGAATTTTTTTAATTCATTTGCACTCATTTTCTTGTGTAATATGACTACATTAGCAAAATTAAACCTATCTATTTGTAATGAACCGTCATAAAACTCGTTAAACATATTAATTAAACCATATTTTAAAATAGACCAATTTTTTTATAAAATAATATAGAAAACCCATCAGAGCTAAATGATTTATTGTTTGCATATCTTTTATAGTCCTTAAAATTTCGTCTTCCGCAAATGGAAAATCTAGTCCATCTAAATCCAAGAGTCAGGGTATAATTCATTTCAATTAGCCCCAAATCTATGCATATTTTTAGTTTCCAAAGTTTCTTCACAAAGTTAGTAAATGCCCCGTTTAATTCTTTTCGATCAAAGATCGCAACGTTATTAATTAAAATAGAATTAATGGCACTACTATGTTTTCTACCATTTGCTACTTTATGAGAAAATGTTTTTTATCACCCTCATCTATTGAACTCTAGATCTTCTTCTTGTGATAGAATTTTATTTGATTCATCATATAAATTTGAAAGCACATTTTTTTCTCAAATATTTAAATCTCGAGTTCTTCCATTTTATTTGACTTTATAGTCTCAATTAAAATTTTGTCCATTTTAACTATAACATTACCAAAAACATCCGTATTCCATTCCTTAAGAAAGATTCTTTAATCTTTAACTGTACTTACAAATATTTTAACTGTATTTCCAAAAAAATATGATTATATTTACTCAGAAAAATCATTTTGCAATTAATTATAAAAAGTTATTTTCTAACAACCACATTTTTTCAAATCTAAATATTTTATTTCTATTATTTTGATTATTACACGATAAAATGATTGGACAATGATCCAAGAAATACTCGGAAGCCCAACTACCTTACAAACATGATATTTATCTTCAACTTCATCACAAACAAAAAATCTATCTAAAAGAGTCAAGTCATCGGTCGGTTTTCTATTTTATTCAACCAAGTCTATCTTCTTTTGCTAATTGTTCTTCGATTAAATTACCATTTAATAATGAATTGACCACATTCTTCCATAGAAGAAATATCTCCCTCTTTACGTGTAACGACCCGTAAAATTTTCAATAATTTAATTTGTTAAGTTAATAAATTTAGGTAATTTAATATAAAAAAACCTTATTAATTTAAAATTTAACGATGGTAATTAGAACTAATTAGTAACAATTGAAATGAAATTATAATTTAGTGAAGTAATGAAAATTGGTATACTTGGCTATAAATTAATGTAAGAAAACTAATGCAAACATTTAAATTTATAAAAGGAATAATATAAAATAAATGACTCTTGAATAAAGATTTGGTATATAAGAATGGTAACATTTGTTGTCAACAATGAAATCACAAGTGTGTATGTTGAATCATTAATGAGATAATATATGATTAATATAAATTAAAGTAAATCAGTGTTAATTAAGTAATTGTAACATTTGATTTGTAAATAATAATGAATTCATTAATGTGACTTAAAGTAATAGTAATGGTTTTAAGTTATTATTTAATTATCCTATTAATTTAGTTGTAACTGTTATATTTGAGTATAAATTTGAATATGAGTAAATAAGGATAAGTGGTGTATAAATAAATGAATTAGTATAACTAATAGTAATTGAATGAATTCAATATTAGGTAGGTAATTATAATAATTAGTTGAATATAATAAACTTAAGTGTAAATTAAAGTGTAATGGTAACAGCTATTATAAGTTGCCTATTTAGTCTATAAAATAAATAGAAAATCTTTAATGTCATTGATAAGAATTAATGCAGTAACGGGAGGTGTGAATGTATGAATTAAATAGAAACGTAAATTTATTTATAAAGTAATAAATTGGTAAAAGGAATGGAACTAAATTAAATTAATTAATTGGTTTTAAACGTAAATAATGTGTACAAATGACAAGATTTTACATTTAGAAATGTAACATTTAATACAAATTTAAGATGGAAATAGGAGTAGACTAGTGTAATGGAATATAAAACTAATATAACTAGGTATATAGGGTAATAATGGACCTAGTATAAAGATGGCAATTAAACCAAATCAAATTATTGGAAGCAATTTTTATTTAATTGGAATGTAATCTATAATAAAATGGATTTTTGTACGTAAATGAAATTAATTACTATGTAAATTGAAATTTGGATGAATTGGGAAGTTATTAATGTATTAGTATATAAACCAATGTTAATATTACCCATAAAAGGATAAGTTTGTAGGATCTAGATTAACCCTAGAGGGGGGGGGGGTGAATAGGGTTATAGCAAATTTTTCCGAATTAAACACAGAAACAAACTGCAGAAATAAATATGCTGAAAAATAAATCACACACAAAATTTACCCAGCTTCGGCAACCCCTGCCTACTGCTGCATTCCCAGATTTCTATTAGAATTAAACAGTTTCCCGCTTACAAACACTCTAACAGACTTGCAAACCCTGCTACCGCCTATAGAGTTTTGCAAACTCGCAAACCCTGCTAACTGGACTAACTCTAACTAGACAATCTGACAACACCTAAACCCTAGGTGATGATTTACCATGATTTGTTTTGAAAAGAACAGACAAATAAAACAAATTATAAGAGCAAGCACTAAATTTAAAAACAATTTAAATTATCTTGCCCTTAAATATAAAAAAAACACCCTAACCCAAAACAAACGAAATATGCGGTCACTTCCCTCTTATCTTATTTCACCCGATCCTTTGTCTTTTGTTGTGAAAAAAAAATGGCGGCCCTCTGTTTATTCGATCTGAATTAGGGCTTCTTTCCCTTGCGATCCAAATTGGGGCTTTGACTGATTTTTGATGCTCGTGTTCGCGCTCGCTCTCTGATGATCGATTCTACTTGCGCTTTTTTTCACAGCTGCTTCTTTTATCGAGTTTGATAGATTTGTATGTATTCTCTTTCGTTGCTTGTTTTAATTGCTTGCTTGACTCGATAGTTTTTGTGTTCTATGATGATTTCTTGGGGTTTATTTATAGGGTTGAAACCCTAATAACCACTGTCAGATTTGATTTCTACACGTCGTTGATTATTTTTCCTGAATTTGTTCTGGATTTGGAGTATTCCTTTCTTGATTTAATTTCGAATTATTGCTGTCCTTATTTGTTTTCGAATTAATTAATTCGAAGATTTCTTCCTATATTTGTTGTCTCGGCCCCTATTTGAATTAACACTGACCATATATGTGTTCGAGAAATTTGATGCAGAGATTTCTTTCCAAATTAGATTTCTTTGACTTAATTAAAACCCGATGTTTATTTTTAAATTCAACCCCATTTTTTTTCTTTGACTTTGGACATGTTTGCATAACTGTTGAGCTCACTGTGTCTTCTGACCATCTTCTCTGTTGTTCATGTAGTTGCATTTGGTCTCGAGTTTCACTGTTGCATTTGCTCATTGGAGTTTGTACTTGCACACTGCACGTAGCTTATTGTCTGTACTTGGTGCATTGAGCATTTTCACTGTGTTGCATTGTACTGCCCTTGTGTTGCTCACCATGTTGCATACATGTTTTTATGCTTTGTGACATTCGGGTTTGTTGTGTACTTGTCTACTGCAGTTTCATTGTGACTTGACTGTGTTGTTTTGTCTCTGCCCAGTTGATGTTCTGTTCATGTGTGTCTGGTCGAGTTCATTCAATTCATCGATCCTTGTACATGCTGTACTGTCTGGTCTTTGTTTGCTTGGTAGCATTTTGTGGTCCTTCATGATGTGTTTGTTGTTGCACTCGGTGTTTGTAGCTTGCCACTGACTTCTTTGTAGTTGCATTGCACTTTGGCTTCACTGAGTTTGTTGTTGCAGTGATTTGTCTGACCTCGTATGCTTCAAGTTGCCTTGAGTTGAACCTATCTTGGGTTTGACCTTGTTTGTGATTTTTGTGCATTGTGCTCTGTTGTTGTATTTGCATTGAGTCACTGATTTTGGTCGAGACTTTGAACACAGTTAGGTTGCATATCCAGCCGAGTCTATATTGTGTATGATTGCTTTTGTTGATAGCGCACACGAGTTGGCGAGGCAGTGCACACGTGTATAAATGTACATGTGTGTATTGCAACCACTCACGATTACCTGTAAGAACACTGATATGCACAGATATTACACAATCAAAGATGATGACAATAACCCATGTATCTGAGACACAAACAAATTTCTATTTTTGCAAATTCAAATTTGTTTGTTTTCAGATTACTGTTGTAGTTGCTAATTATACAGGTACACAGGAGACAGGACAAGAAATGGAGCTGGACAATGCAGATAGATGCAGATGTGCAGACAGAGTGAAAAACTGAGTGATGAGTGTTGTAGTGAGAAATGTAAAATGTATGAACTGGTGTATGTATATATAGAGAGAGCTGAAAACTTTGTATTGTTTAAGTGTTGTAATAAAATATTATATTGAATAAAAAATACTGGTTGAATTATATAAATTCTGTGCAATAGTATAATTATTCAATATGAATATTTCTTCCTTTCTGTATATAGTCCAAACTGCAAACATATATATATTGATATATATATTTTGTTATCATCAAACAAAAAATCACATCAAACAATCTCCCCCTTTTGATGATGACAAACATATATATTAAAGATTTTGAAATGGTAATACATGTGTTTGAGCATGAAATGTCTAGCTCCCCCTATCTGAATGCTCCCCCTACAACTAAGACCACTCCCTATTTAGAAGATAACAAAAAATACTGACGAATAAAAGAACTAAGGAAAATTATCTAACAACATTAAACAAATATTGTTGAAGTATTCCAAAAATATTTACTTCCTTAGCAAAATCTAGTTCTTTTCTCCCCCTTTTGTCATTATCAAAAGACATAAAAAAAATAATGGAACAGTAGGGAAATGTATTCAAATAATTTTTATTTTTTTATTTTATATATATATATATATATATATATATTTAAAAAAAAATTGACATTTAAGCACAAAAATAAGCACTTACTAACCACGCATAACCATAAGGACTTTTAAATGGGATATGAGTTACTTATTAGTCTAAGCATCCGGACTGTTAAGGTAGACCAGAAGGATACTTAGCTACCATGCTCCATTCATGCATAACCATAAGGACTTTTAAATGAAAATGGAGTGATGATAGTACAATAATTCACTCGCATGCTCCATCCATGCACAACCATAAGGACTTTTAAATGAGGATGGATGCATGAGAGATAATTATTTTTATTTTATTTTAATTAAATAATTTTTTTTAATTGTTTGAAGAAAAATAAAACGAACATATTTCCACTACTGAATACCATATTTATATCAATCTTTGAATAATATCCTAAACTGGTTTGAATCCTAGAAATTGAAGTTGAAAATGAATATCCAAGAATATTTCAAACAAAAAATGAAAAATGAATAGTCTTTCTATAATCCCCAAATCCAAACGTAATCTGGAAAATCTTTCTTCTGGGAGGGGTTTTGTGAAAATATCAGCAAGTTGAGTCTCAGTTGAAATATATTCAATGCAAATGTCTTCCTTAGCAATGTGATCTCTAAGAAAGTGGTGTCTCACATCAATGTGTTTTGTGCGTGAATGATGAACAGGATTATTTGATAAGTCTATTGCACTTTTACTGTCACATTTTAATGGAACTTGTTTATAAACTAAGCCAAAATCAGAAAGAGTTTGCATCATCCATAAAATTTGAGCACAACAACTCCCTAAAGCAATATATTCTGCTTCAGTGGTGGATAATGCAACACAGTTCTGTTTTCGACTTGACCATGAAACTAACGAGTGTCCTAGCATAAAGCATGTTCCACTAGTGCTTTTCCTGTCAACCAATGAACCAGCATAATCAGCATCAGAATAACCAACTAAATCAAAATTTTCACAAGAAGGATACCATAACCCAAGTTTGTTTGTGTGTGTGAAAGATATCTCAAAATTCGTTTAGTGGCTTTCAAATGAGATTCTTTAGGATTAGATTGAAAACGTGCACACAGACACACAGAAAACATAATATCAGGTCTAGAAGCAGTAAGATAGAGAAGTGAACCAATTATCCCTCGATATTTCTTCTAATCAACAACACTCCCTTTCTCGTCTTTGTCCAACTTTGTTGATGGGCTCATAGGAGTTCTCAATGGTTTGGAGTTCTCAACTCCAAATTTCTTCAACAGTTCCAACACATACTTGGATTGTGAAATGAAAATGCCATCACTGCTTTGCTTGATTTGAAATCCAAGAAAATATTTCAATTCTCCAACCAAGCTCATCTCGAATTTAGCCTGCATGACTTGTTCAAATTTCTCGCACAAGAGTTCATTAGTAGCACCATAAATGATATCATCTACATAAATCTGAACAATCAAAAAATCACTTCCTTTATGTAATAGAAACAGTGTCGTGTCAGCACTCCCCTTTTTAAAGCCATTTTCCAAAAGATATGTACAAAGGCAGTCATACCAAGCTCTAGGAGCTTCCTTAAGATCATATAATGCTTTTTCAAGTTTATACACATGATTTGGAAAATCATGATTTTCAAAACCGGGGGGTTGTTCAACAAAAACCTCTTCTTTCAAATCACCATTTCGAAAAGCACTTTTTACATCCATTTGTTTAAGTTTGAAACCTTTATAACAAGCAAAGCTTAGCAAAATCCTAATGGCTTCTAACCTAGCAACTGGAGCAAATGTTTCATCAAAATCTATGCCTTCTATTTGGTTATATCCTTTTGCGACCAACCTAGCTTTGTTTCTAATTACCTTTCCTGATTCATCAAGTTTGTTTTTGAACACCCATTTAGTTCCTACAATTGGATAGTCATTTGGCCTAGGAACTAATTTCCAAACTTTATTTCTCTCAAATTGATTAAGTTCATCTTGCATTGCTAGAATCCAACTTTCACATTAAGAGCCATTTCAACAGAATCAGGTTCAATTTCAGAAATAAAACCACTATGACAACAAAACGCACACAAATTTTTATCAAATGAAGAGCGAGTGCATATACCTTCCGTAGGATCTCCTATAACCAATTCAGGAGGATGATTGGATTTGAACTTCAATCTATCAGCATCAACAGTCCTACTTTCATCTTTCTCACTAGATGTCCCTTCTTTAATGCCTTCATGATCTACCCCATCATCAACCGTTTTTTCAGTCGTCCTTTCCAGATCAGATTCATCAAATTTCACATTAATTGATTCAACAATTGTCTTTGTTCGTTTGTTGTATATCCTGTAAGCCTTGCTCCTGGTTGAATAGCCCATGAAAATTCCCTCATCGGCCTTTGATTCAAATTTTCCAAGTTGATCACCTGTGTTAAGAATGAAACAAGGGCATCCAAAGACACGAAAGTAAGAGATGTTAGGTTTCCTTTCATGCCACACTTCATAAGCCGTTTTGCCAAGTATTGGTCTAATCATTACTCTATTCATTATGTAGCACGAAGTATTCACCGCCTCTGCCCAAAAAGTTAGAGGTAGTTTATACTCACTCAACATGGATCTAGCCAATTCTTGCAATGTACGATTTTTCCTTTCAACCACCCCATTTTGTTGAGGTGTTCGTGGAGCAGAAAATTCATGTTTTAAACCATTTTCTTCACAAAAGTTTTCAAATTCCGAATTTTCAAATTCGCCTCCATGATCACTTCTTAAAGTTTTAATTGAAACTCCTTTTTCATTTTGAACAAGTTTAGCAAATTTTGAAAAATAATCAAAAGATTCAGACTTTTTGGCTAAGAAATAAACCCATGTAAATCTAGAATAATCGTCAACCAATACATAACAATAACGTTTTCCATTCAAGCTTGCAATTTCATTTGGTCCAAATAAGTCCATATGAATTAATTCGAGGACCCTTGATGTGCTAACAATGTTTTTAGGGCGAAATGATGATTGACTAAGCTTGCCCAAGGAACATGCTTTACACACTTTGTTATCTTTAAATTTCTGATGTGGTAACCCTCTGACTAATTCTTTCGTTTCAAGATTTTTTAAGAGACTCATGCTAGCATGTCCAAGTCTCCTATGCCATAAAGATGCCTCTTCGTCAGTGGCTACCAAACATCTGGAAAGATTTAGATTGTCAAACGAAAGCGAGTAAACATTTCCTTTTCTTTTGCCCATAAAAACTATGTTATTAGAAGTTTTATCAATGATTTTGCAAGTATCACTATCAAAAACCACATTCATACCTTTGTCACATAGTTGGCTAATAGAAATGAGATTGTGATGCAAATTATCAACGTATAAAGCATTAGTCAAGGAAAAAGTACCGTTACTTACTTCACCTTTCCCAATAATCTTACACTTGCTATTGTCTCCCATGATCACATTTCCACCTCTGAAATTCTCTAGGCTAAGGAACTTAGATTTATCACCTGTCATATGTCTAGAACAACCTGAATCTAGAAACCATTCTTGTTGCTCCTTAGCCCGCCAACAGACCTACATCAAGAGAGAGGAGGATGACCTAGAGAAACTCTTAGGTCCAATGATATTAGTAACTGAAGCATTGTGAACAAACAATCCCTTTGGAACCCAAACTTGTTTTGTCCTTTCATTTTTGTTCCTATAGACATGGAATTTGTTTGTAGAACTCTTAGGAACCCAAACTTGTATAAATTTTGTGTTCTTGTTCCTATGACTACAACTTTCAACATGATGTCCAGTTTCACTTCTAACAAAGACACACTTACCTTTTGCATGATCATCAACCTGTGTTTTCCCAAAACCTAGTCCTTTTCTGTTATTAGCAAAGAGTTGATTTCCCAATAACATGTTAAATGATTTTTCTCCTCTTGAAAAGTTATTCAGAGATTTCTCAAGATTTTGGACTTTGGTTTTTAGTGTTGTGTTTTCAGTTACAAGTGTGGTGCATCTATTTATAAAATCCTTTTTCCTAGTGTCAATGGTTTCCTTAAGACTCGAGTTTTCTTTTTCAAGATTATCGAAGCTATTCTTAAGTCTTGATATTTCTGAATCTAAAATTTTACATTTTTTACAGTCTAGGTTTTGAATATTTTCAAGTTCAGTTTCTAACCTAGTATTCTCATGAACAAGTTCTCTCCTGTCAGACTTCAATTTTTCAATTTTAGTTTCAAGAGTATCAATTGTATTAGTAAGATCATAACACATCAAAACAAGTTCTTTATAAGAATAGTCACGTACCTCACTGGATTCCTCTGAACTTGTTTCTGAATCTGATTTTGCCATAAGGCACAAGTTAGCCTCTTCTGAGCTATTATCCGAAACTTCTTCTCCTTCTTCATCATCCCAAGTTGCTGCAAAGGCCTTCTTCTTCTTTTTCTTTCCTTTGTTGTTTTTGAGAAGTGGGCATTTTTGTTTGAAGTGGCCAGGCTTTTTGCAGTTAAAGCATGTCAATTCATTATCGGAATCGTCAGAATCTTTTGACCTATTACCACTTGTTTTCTTCTTGCGTGGCCTGAATTTTGACCATTTTCTAAGATTATTGACAGCCATCGCAAGCTCTTCAATTGGATCTTCTTCTTCTTCATCGCTTTCTTCTTTGCTCTTTAAGGCAATTGTCTTCTTTTTTGATTCGGAGTTGTTACGTTCCTCCTTTGCCTTTAGCTCAAGCTCATATGTCATCAAGTTTCCGATCAACTCCTCCATGCTTAGTTTACTCAGATCTTTCGATTCTTGTATTGTCGTGACTTTCGCCTCAAAGTTCATTGGTAAGACTCGCAGTATCTTCCGCACAAGCTCTACTTCAGTGAAGACCTTCCCAAGCGCTCTAGCATTGTACACCAAAGTTGAAAAACGTCCAAACATATCCTTTATGCTCTCGCCCTTTTCCATCATAAAGTTTTCGTATTCATTGCTAAATAGAGCTAGACGCGACTCCTTGACTTGAGAAGTTCCTTCGTGTGTCACCTCCAAAGTGTGCCAAATTTCCTGTGCTGTTGTACAATGAGAAATTCTATTAAACTCATTTTTATCAAGAGCACAGACCAAAGCGTTCATTGCTTTGGCATTTGTAGTTTTTAATTTCTTATCGTTAGCATCCCACCCATCCTTAGGTTTAGGAATCTCAGTATCACCAATAACTATAGTGGGAGATTTATAGCCAGTTTCAATAATATCCCAAACGTCATAATCGACAGAACTAAGATAAATACTCATCCTAACTTTCCAATAAGCATAATCATTCCCATTAAACATGGGTGGCCTAGCAATAGATTGCCCCTCAGAAAAAGCATTATTTGGTGGATTCATGACTCTAGAGTTAAAGTAAAATACCTTGCTTTGATACCACTTGTAGGATCTAGATTAACCCTAGAGGGGGGGGGGGGGGTGAATAGGGTTATAGCAAATTTTTCCGAATTAAACACAGAAACAAACTGCAGAAATAAATATGCTGAAAAATAAATCACACACAAAATTTACCCAGCTTCGGCAACCCCTGCCTACTGCTGCATTCCCAGATTTCTATTAGAATTAAACAGTTTCCCGCTTACAAACACTCTAACAGACTTGCAAACCCTGCTACCGCCTATAGAGTTTTGCAAACTCGCAAACCCTGCTAACTGGACTAACTCTAACTAGACAATCTGACAACACCTAAACCCTAGGTGATGATTTACCATGATTTGTTTTGAAAAGAACAGACAAATAAAACAAATTATAAGAGCAACACTAAATTTAAAAACAATTTAAATTATCTTGCCCTTAAATATAAAAAAAACCACCCTAACCCAAAACAAACGAAATATGCGGTCACTTCCCCCTTATCTTATTTCACCCGATCCTTTGTCTTTTGTTGTGAAAAAAAAATGGCGGCCCTCTGTTTATTCGATCTGAATTAGGGCTTCTTTCCCTTGCGATCCAAATTGGGGCTTTGACTGATTTTTGATGCTCGTGTTCGCGCTCGCTCTCTGATGATCGATTCTACTTGCGCTTTTTTTCACAGCTGCTTCTTTTATCGAGTTTGATAGATTTGTATGTATTCTCTTTCGTTGCTTGTTTTAATTGCTTGCTTGACTCGATAGTTGTTGTGTTCTATGATGATTTCTTGGGGTTTATTTATAGGGTTGAAACCCTAATAACCACTGTCAGATTTGATTTCTACACGTCGTTGATTACTTTTCCTGAATTTGTTCTGGATTTGGAGTATTCCTTTCTTGGTTTAATTTTGAATTATTGCTGTCTATATTTGTTTTCGAATTAATTAATTCGAAGATTTCTTCCTATATTTGTTGTCTCGGCCCCTATTTGAATTAACACTGACCATATATGTGTTCGAGAAATTTGATGTAGAGATTTCTTTCCAAATTAGATTTCTTTGACTTAATTAAAACCCGATGTTTATTTTTAAATTCAACCCCATTTTTTTTCTTTGACTTTGGACATGTTTGCATAACTGTTGAGCTCACTGTGTCTTCTGACCATCTTCTCTGTTGTTCATGTAGTTGCATTTGGTCTCGAGTTTCACTGTTGCATTTGCTCATTGGAGTTTGTACTTGCACACTGCACGTAGCTTATTGTCTGTACTTGGTGCATTGAGCATTTTCACTGTGTTGCATTGTACTGCCCTTGTGTTGCTCACCATGTTGCATACATGTTTTTATGCTTTGTGACATTCGGGTTTGTTGTGTACTTGTCTACTGCAGTTTCATTGTGACTTGACTGTGTTGTTTTGTCTCTGCCCAGTTGATGTTCTGTTCATGTGTGTCTGGTCGAGTTCATTCAATTCATTGATCCTTGTACATGCTGTACTGTCTGGTCTTTGTTTGCTTGGTAGCATTTTGTGGTCCTTCATGATGTGTTTGCTGTTGCACTCGGTGTTTGTAGCTTGCCACTGACTTCTTTGTAGCTGCACTGCACTTTGGCTTCACTGAGTTTGTTGTTGTAGTGATTTGTCTGACCTCGTATGCTTCAAGTTGCCTTGAGTTGAACCTATCTTGGGTTTGACATTGTTTGTGATTTTTGTGCATTGTGCTCTGTTGTTGTATTTGCATTGAGTCACTGATTTTGGTCGAGACTTTGAACACAGTCAGGTTGCATATCCAGCCGAGTCTATATTGTGTATGATTGCTTTTGTTGATAGCGCACACGAGTTGGCGAGGCAGTGCACACGTGTATAAATGTACACGTGTGTATTGCAACCACTCACGATTACCTGTAAGAACACTGATATGCACAGATATTACAGAATCAAAAATGATGACAATAACCCATGTATCTGAGACACAAACAAATTTCTATTTTTGCAAATTCAAATTTGTTTGTTTTCAGATTACAGTTGTAGTTGCTAATTATACAGGTACACAGGAGACAGGACAAGAAATGGAGCTGGACAATGCAGATTGATGCAGATGTGCAGACAGAGTGAAAAACTGAGTGATGAGTGTTGTAGTGAGAAATGTAAAATGTATGAACTGGTGTATGTATATATATAGAGAGCTGAAATCTTTGTATTGTTTAAGTGTTGTAATAAAATATTATATTGAATAAAAAATACTGGTTGAATTATATAAATTCTGTGCAATAGTATAATTATTCAATATGAATATTTCTTCCTTTCTGTATATAGTCCAAACTGCAAACACATATATATATATTGATATATATTTTGTTATCATCAAACAAAAAATCACATCAAACAAAGTTAATAGTTGATTCAATAACAAAAATGAGAAATCAAATATATGGATTTATTGGGGATTTAAACTTATACTTTTTAAATTAGATAAAAACACAGTGTTTACACGCAATGACTTTCTATATTTTATTTTCTATTCCCTTATGTTTGTTTCTCTAATTTTTATTTTCTATTTTATTTTTATAAACTTTGAATATATTTATTTGATTTTTGATTGATTTTACTTTTAATAATAGCTTAGGAATTTCAAGAGATATAGGTCATCTGTTTTGTTGATTTGTTGCCTTTTCTTTGCGTGCAAACAAAGGAAAAAATAGACAAGATTCTTTTTCCTTAAATTGTTCCTTTTAATTTGCTAGCCTTTTTATTTTCTACCCACTTTATTAACCGTTTCTCACCTATTATAGCCGTGCATTACTCTATCAAATCACGTACAAAATCTTCACAAATATCTCACTTCTTTATTTGCCTTTTCCGATTGAAAGATATTACATAAGTTTCTTTTATTAATTAGGAAATAAATCCCATTCATTCACTAGCCTCTGTATTTCTTGCCTTTTTATTTGCCTATCTATTTAATTACCTACCATAGCCGTGTATTGTAAACCCTAGCCGCCATCTAGTTTTACAATTCACGTGAAAAGCTTCTCATTTCAAAGTCATTTGCGTGAGAAAAAAATTTGCAAGCTCTAGATCCATGGTTCTCTTCCTCCTCCTTTTCCATTTTCTTTTGTTTCTCCTTTGTTTTTCTCTTGTTTTCTCGGCCTCCATCTTCTCCTAGCACACCTCTAACCATCATGACTAAGCAACACAAGATGATGGTTGAACCCATATGTGGTGTAGCCAAGCCATTGATTGATTAAGGTAAGTTATGCCACTTTGATTCGTTATTTTTCAATTGTTTTAACCTCTATTCTTTTGTATTGAATCATATTCTTATGTATGTAATATTTATTTGCATACAAGATTTGGATCTGACTCTTCATCCACTCAAGTTTGCATTGCGCTTTGTCGTGCTTTTTCGTACTTTGCGGAGTTTGGATTTTTATTCTGAATCGTCAATTCTAGCATTTAGAAGGTGAGTTATCACTCTAGACTTACATACTTATATTATTGTGAAATGACGACAAGTGAATTGTATAAATTAATATGCTATGTTCATACATGCCTGTGACATATTTATACAATGTTTAATGCTGTTTGTATAACTGTTACATCATCTGATATGATATGTTATATTGTATTGCTCATTTTATTTACTGTATCACTGCATGTTCCATATCATTATGGGTTGAAATGATACATACCCGAACGGACTTTAGAAGAAGGAAAATCACTATGGCCTGAAATAATAGGCTCGAGTGATTTTATTGATTTTTATTGTATTTATTTTACTTGGGATTGCGTGTTTGAAATGATAGAACTCGAATTTTCTTTTAAATTACAGATTGAAATGATATGTATCTGTATCACTTGACCTAGGTTAGAAAATTTTATACAGGCCCATGGATCAATTTTTATAATAGTTCTCTAAAATTATTAAGTATTTTGAATTTTAAATATATGGAATTTGGATTAAAAAGTTGATTTAAGGATTTGAATATAAAGAGATATTGAGATATTGGTTTCCTATAAGTTAAAATTGATGAGTTGATAATTGGTTTAGATTGTAATTTAAAAATCTTTATTGGTTTTAAATTGTAATTTAAAGGTGTTATTTATGATCAATATTTTATTAATTAAGTTTGATTTAATTTGGAATCTAAAATATAACCTAGAAAATTTAATAAAGGCTATTTCTTGAAATAAATAAGGTTTGTATAGTAAATAATGTATTTTGAGTGGATAAGATGAACTGCAGTTTTGATTGGACTTAGTAATAAAATTTATTTAATTTGGAATCATAGTTAACTGATGTCTAGATGAATAGATTTATAAAGAGGATTGGACTGTTATATTAACTATGAGAAATTACTTGATTTATGGTTATGTTTTGTAAAAATAAATGATTATGATTTAAATGGAAAAATGCAACTTAAAATGACTTAACTTGATAATTGGAAATTTAGTTTACAAATGAAAGTTAAGTAAATTTAGTGATAAGGGTATTTTATTTTTGGGATGGATATTTTAAAATAAAGTGTAAAGTTATTTTTAAAAAATAAAAGTTAAGTAAAGTAGGGTAATTTTGACTTATTAATGAATTATAGTTTAATTTGGATATTTATTGATAAAATTTTATTTTATTAAATCATAAGTTAAATGATATCCAAATGAAAATTTTTGAAGCGTGAAATGTGATTTTATAAGTTAGATTGGCTAAAAATTGAAATTTTAGTGTAGCTGAAATATACAATGTTTTGGAAAGTATAATTGAATAAATAGACTTATAAATGCTACAACTTTGAAATGAATATTATTTGACATTCAATTTAATGGTTAAATGAATCTTGTTTGGAAGATATTGACATTGAATTTAAATGGTCTAAATAAATATGTTTCATAGTGTTGGGTTTCAGAGTTGTTATAACTTGAAAGTAATATGGCTTTGGAAATGAATTTATTTGAAATTGTATTTAAATAAGAATTGTATTTAAATATACAAATTTGAACTTATTGAAATTAAAGATTTAAGAATATGACTTTATAAAGTGGTTTGATTTAAGATGATTTAAAGGAATATTTAAGGTTTAATAAATTGAAGGAAATATTCTGTGATTTGACATTTGGGTTTTATTTAAATAATATACTGATCTGGTTTTGGAATTTAAATGAGATATCATTACTTCGGTTTTTTGAAATGGATATGTTATTTTGGTTTTAAAGTATAAATGATTTTGAAATAAATATCCATGGGTTATAATAACGTTGGGTTGTTAAAGAGACCGGGATCGGAAGTTGTCATACTCTCTGCCAAACCCAAAAACCACTTTAACAATCGTGTACATGGTGGAGATTCCAGAATGAAGTAGGATGGTGGCGACGGTCTATTGAGGTATATACGTGGACCCAACTCTCGTGAGTTGGCATAAGGTGGCTAAAATAGGAGCGATTCTCAGGCTAAGGAGGTAGCATCTCTTATCGGACGCACTTCTTCGTATGCCATTCTATTACTTTGTGATTGTTTTGTGCGGACCTTTGATTTTGGGAGTGTGGTTCGAGGTGGGCGGTAGTAGCTGCTACGCGTTACCACTGGTCCGGATGCGTAATTGGTATATCTACCCTATCAATGCCTTGTTGTGCCGTGTCACCTACCCTAGCGCGCCTCGTACGATTTTGGTTTTCTTCCGTAGCCCGTGGAGTATCCTCTGGTGGCTTCCCGATCAGGAGGGACTATGACACTGGATGGACTACTGGGACTATTACGTGTTAAGGGGAATATTGGGTCAGTCCTTAACGCTATTTTTAAAGTAAGTTTATTTTACTATATACATTATTATAATAGCGAAATATTACTACATAGTAAATAGTTTAACGGATCCTTAGAGGATGGACGGTCCCAAGCATCCTTTAAGTTACTTGTACCTTATATTACAGTTCACTTGAATTGGTTTACATTGTATAAGTATGTATATCCTGACTCGAGTGTTTTGTGTTTTTCTTTACGCTTGGGTCAGACTGAGTGATACAGCATTAGAGACTCACCTTCGGAGTTGGAGCTTTGCTTGGAGATCCAGCCACCTATTTCACTCTCAGTTATCCAGTTGATTCCAGTGTTTTATTCAGCTTTGTATGTGATTATCATCTTGTTATTTCTTTTGTATCTTGTCTAACTCTGATGTGCATGAATCGTAGCTTCATGAACTACTATTTCTTTACTTCTGCCACATTATATTACTCTGTATTTGTGATCTGTGATTTATTTATTTACTGTATGTTCTGAGTTTTTCCAAATTTATTTTACAATTTGGTATTTAGAACAATTCAAGTCCAACATGTACGGATGCGAATGGTTGAAAATATCGGGTCGTTACATTACGTGTTCGTTCACCTAGAAATCTAATTAAATTGAAGTTCTAACCCATCACCCTAGAACCTGGAATGGGTGATCTAAACTTTAAATACCCGCTCCAAAGAACCATACGATCTAATTTTGAATTCGATCCGTAAAAGTTATTAGTATATAAAATTGAGCCATTACTAAGATCAGAAAAAATTAAATGTATCGAATGAGATTTAACAATAGTTTGTAAAAGTTTAATACGGCCATTTCAACTTACCATTAGACCTCTCGAACTACCCCTAGTTGGAAGATGAACCCAATGGCTAGGATATAAACCACCTAGTCTCCTATAAAAGCGGTAATCTAGAAACTATATTATTCAATTATAGTATACTATATTGAATATATATGTTATAACCTTTATCGTAATACACATATATCTTATATATGTGTTTTAATTTTTTAACTAACTTTTAGTTTATTTACTTAATTAACAATTTTAATTAAATTTCATTAGTTTCAATTTTTTTCCGTACATATATGTATACTCATATTGTCTTAAATAAGTTAAGATAGCATAACATATATCATTATATATATATATATATATATATATTTAATTAATTAACTTATTTAATTAATTTATTTTATTAATCTTATTAATAAATTATATTTTCAAAGTTAATTTTATGACGTTTTCAAACATTTTGAAAAATTATATTATAACTTTTCTACTATGTGTTTTACTTCAAATTAGCTTTTATATTTAAGACTTTTATTTTATTTTTCAAAAAAAATTGAAAATTCATATTATAACATTTATAATATTTATCTTATTTTAAATTTAACTTTTAATTTCACAAAAATTATTTTAGTTTTAATTTTTTTGAAATCAGTGTGAGGTCCAATTATAATTGTGCCTTTTCTACTAAAATCAAACTTGGGTTCACATAACTGTTTGGGCCAGGCCGGTATCCAAGTAGGACAAAGTAATTAATTACACAACAAACTAGCTTAGATGATACATTCCATAGATACACTACTAACTGAGTTGTAAGCTTAATTAGTTAGCTCTAATACGACTAATTTAGACACATACAATTTGGATCGACTACCATTGTTGTTACTGGGCCATCCCACTGCAGAGCAAGTAGTTAAATTTGAAAAAAATTCCATTATTGCCTCTTTATTGGGCCTATATAGTCTTGTAGGATCATTCTCACCATAGAGGGGGGGTGAATAGGGTCTACTTAAAATTAATGCGAAAATAAAATTAAAAATAGAAAGCAATGCAGAAAAGATCACACACAGTTTTACCAAGCTTCGGCAAAAACTGAGTTGCGAATTCTCAAGCTACGCCTCGTAGTTTGTAACTAGTTACATAACTAAAAATTTACAAAATTTTAAAATATAAAATTACAAATAAAATAAAAGCTAAAACTAAACCCTATATTTCTAACGTAAGCCCAATACACATAAAAGCACCGGCCCACATAATTAACAAATAGACAGTCTTTCCTTTTTTTATTTGTGAAATGGCTTCGACCGATTCTTTTGTTTTCTCTCAAAAATTAGGGTTTCGATTTACTTGATGCGACCGCTTGTAATTAGAATTTCAAATTGAATGATGCTTTCGTTCCTCAGTTTGCTTCGCTGCTTCTTCACTCAATGTTCTTCAATTTGCTTCGGCTGCTTCAACATCGAGTTCGAATGGTATATAAAATCGTTATGTGATTTTGTACTTTATTTGCTCTGTTATTTTGCTTGAATTCGAACTCGATGATTTTTGCCGATGATGATTTTTGAATTTATAGGGATCGAAATCCTATAATCTCGTTCGTATATTTTGGTTTGAATTCGTCGGTTACTTTGCCTGGCCATTCGATTTTCGATTGAATGTTTGTGATGATTTTGACTTGTTCATTAGTTGATATATTCGAATATTGTTTGAATTAGTTTCGTTCTTTATTGCTAACGATTTATTCAATTTGCTTTCAGCTTGCATTTGAATTTGAGATATATTTGATTTGTGATCCTCTGTTCCATTTTCTGAATTTTGATTCTTTATGACCTCTGGTTGAATTTCCTTGACTTGATCATCATGTTACCCTCTACAATTTTATGAATTTGTTGTATACATGTATACCATGCCCTGACCATCCATGCTGGGCCTTGTTTGTATGTCACATGTATATTACATACTTATATGTATGTATATATGTGTACGATCTGGTGCACTTGTATTCTCTGGCCATAAATTCTTTTGGAGTCTGATTTAATGTGTGTTTGTGTTCATGCCTGAATTGATTTTGCTATGGCCTTAAGTAGTTGCTCGAGTCTGGTTATGTTGTGTGTGTGTTCATGCCCGAGTTACCTTGTTAGACTTGAAGTGTTGAAATTGTTGCTTTGTATTTGAAGTCTCCCATGTCGCATACATGTTAATGTGCTTGTGTGGTTCAATTTGAAGCCTTGTTTCATGTTAACCAATTTAGGACCTGAGCATGTTTGATTATTTTGACTGTGTTGCTCCTAACCATTGCTGTGTTGTGCATTCTATGTTGAAATTGAAGTCTGGTCTGGGTCCTTTTAAAGTCTTGTTCCACTTGCTTGTTGAGTTGCCACGTTCACTTGTTTGGTTGCCTTATTTTCATGTTCATGTTGGTCTTGCTACGTCTGGTGTCGTTATTTTGGTCTTGTTACATGTCTGGTGTGGTTCCACTTGAGTTTGGATGCATGTTTTTGGTTGAGGTTGTTGTCATGTTGCCTTGATATCTGAGCATGTTTTGACTGATTTGTTATGTGTTTGTGTCTCTGTTCTTGTAGTCTGGTTTCAAGTCGATTTAAGTCTGGTTAAGTTGATTTTGATTGCATATACACATATCTGAAGCATGTTTGCCCATTTGCATACATGTTGTCATGTTGTATGTTGCTTTGATCTTCATGCATCTCTGTTGCATGTTTAGAACTGGTGCATCACTTTGTATATGTCCACTGCCCTGGTCGCATTTTGTTCCATGGTTTGCCTGGATTGACCATGTGTACGTTTGGTTGAATCTTCATTGTCTAAGAGAACTGTTGTCATGTTGGTTAGACGTGTACCAATACGTGTATACATGTACATTGTTTTCCTGTTGGTATGGTTATACTAATGTGTTGGTCTTCATGTTGCATTGTGACTTGGCTCGAGTTAAACTGATCTGGACTAGTGATTCTTGACTGGACTGTTCTGGTTCCATTTGAATGAAGTTTGGTTCACATGTGTACATTTCTGGATTACTTGCATATATAAGCATGTTGTCATGTTGCCTTGTTTTTGAAGTCTGGTGTGTCTGAAGCTTGCTTGTGCCTTTGTACATTTTGTTGGGGTTGCCCATTGCTGCAGTAATGTTTGTTGTTTTTGCATTTGCACGTGAGTTGAATTCATTCTAGGCTTAGGTTTGATCTCATGCTCGTTTATCCCTGCAATTTTAACAAGTGTATATTGGTGTGCACGATCTTGTGGCATGTACAGTGGCATCTCACAAGTTGTTTGCATAAGATGAAATAAAAAATGATGACGAACAACCCAAATAACAAAGGCAAATAATATTTTCAAACACACACTTCATTGCGTACTGCAAAATATTATTTTTCAATTTTAATGCGTCAGTGTTTATTTTGCAGATAGTTTAGATACTGGATACAGGCTAGAATAGAGTTGAAGATCAAATACGAGCGATGAGTGAATTATATAGGAGGTGAAAATTGTGTCGTAATTGAAATTGTATTGAAAATGTGTAAATGTAGTGAGAGCTCAAATTTGTACTATTTGAATTTGTAATAAAATATTTATTTGAATAAAATATTTGTTTAAATAAGAATTTCGATTTGTTATTTTTATTCAATAAATATTTATTTGATTATGTGAAAAAATAAAATAGTACAATAACAAATACATTTAAACAAATATATATATATATATATATATGTATGTATGTATATTATCATCAAACAAAAATCATAGGCTATTGTATCATACAAATCTAAATTAATTCAAAACTTTTCTAAATTTTCTTTTAAATAAAATCAATATTTTATTTTGATTTATAAATAGATTTATTTATGATTAAATTTGTATTGAAGTATATGATATGTGTATGATATACCATACATATGAACGTGCAAGTGCATTATAATAAGGTGTATATGGTTTTATATGTCCATTATAGATGCTGGAATTTACATCGCACCGGACATGCTCGCCCCTAACCCTCTATATAGGTGATGCAGATCCGCTAGGAATTTGGACTACCAAATCCACTAAACCTACTTATGCTGATGCAGTTCATAATGAGAAATCAAATCTGATGCTAGCAGTGATGAGATTACCAAAAAGATGAATCCCGTTCTAACTTTTGTTCAGCCTCAAGATGATAAAGTTTTTATGCCAGAAGAGAGAGGTATGGAAGCAGACAGTTGTGGTCCACCTAATTGGTTTTAGACTATCATATTTTCAGATTAGAACATATATTGCAAACATTTTGAAGCCAAACACCATTTCCAAAATCATAATGAAAGTAATGGGCTTGCAGTGCAGTTCACAAAATCTATAGATTTTGAATGAATTACAGTCCGTAAAAATTACAGTTACTATGGAAAGTTATTTGTTATTAACACATGGAAGCCAGGCTATCAATTCAATGAGAAAACAATGGAATCTGTAGAGACTTGGCTAAAATACATAACATTCGTATGGAACTTTGGTCTAATGATGCAATATCAAGATTGGCAAGTTGCATTGGTCTACCCCTTCGGCTAGATGACATCACAGCAGAGAAACGAATAGCTAAGGCAGTGTTTGGTTTTGCTGTTTTTAGTTTTGGTTCTCGTCCATACAAAAATGCACACGACGTATGTATATTGTCGAAAACGACTAATTTAGAAAACGAAGTTAACATACAAAATAGAAAATAATTTTTTATTTTTATTTTTCGTGTTTTGAAAAGTAACACAAGCACGTGAAATAAATTATTTTCGATCATCTCTCTATTCCCTTCGTCCTCCCATCTGTCTTTCTTTCATCCCCTCCGTCATAACTCCATTCTTTTCATATTTGACATACATACTGAAAACCGAAAACACAAAATTCGTTCTTAAACCAAACACTACTTAAATTTTCAAAAGTTCTAGTACAAATTAACATACATACCATGTTACCAAACTCAGTCCAAGTTTGGATGTAAATGGTATTTTGAAAGAATATGCCATCACATATGAATACATCCCCTAGAAATGCTCTTAATGCAAAACATTTGGACACTTAGAAAGAATAAATATAACAGAAATGAAATGGATACCAAAAACATCCACTATTCCAGTAACCGACCAACATCAAGCCGGTCCATCAAATTCAACTCCTGAACCAAAAAACAAGGATATGGAACCTGATTTTAGCACGCAACAAGAACAATCACACCATACGACGGACAAAGGAACAACAACTGCAACAGACCGCCGACACTGAAAGTGAGTCAGAAACAGAACAGATGCATGGTGACCTTAATTTCCTGAATGCTGATTTACTAGATGATGTTGGAGAGGATTACATGTTCTAAAATTTTCAAAGATAGTTTTGGGGCTTTGGGTTTTGATTTGGAAAAGAAGAAAGGAAATAGTCCCATATGCTAGAAAATCAAGGACTATATTAGTATAAATATAGTTTTCTCATGTGGATGTGGGGCCTTAGGGCTCCCACATGTTTGCCTTGTTGTGAGGAGAGAAGTCATGCAACACCACACGTGCGCAGTCGCCGTCCGTCCGTCTGACCGAACCGGGCCGGGACGGATACGGGTATCGGGTTCGGATCCGAAAATATTTTTGGATCATACGTGAACAGTAACGGGCCAGATTTAAGCCCGTTAAGGACCAAAAACCGAAATTTCTGAATTTGAATAAATGGCGGGAAATTTGTAACGTTTTTCCGAACGTTGCAAAATATGAATAGACGCGACGTTTAAATATTGAATGGATATAGCCGTTCGTAATAGTTGTGAACCGTTGCAAACGGTTGTGACGCTTCGCGAATAGGCACCTCTCTACCACTATAAATAGTGGCGCCTAGAAAACGTTAGGAACATTCTCAATCTTCTTCTTCTTCACATAGCAATCACTATGCCATTGATTGCATACTGCAATACCCAAGAAGTGATGCAGGAAGTGTCAAAAAATGTTGTTGTAGGCTAAAAAAGGGTAAATACAACACTTTCTCGTTGATGCATTTTGCCGCATTGCCCTAGAGTCAAAGGCAACATCTTTGCGGCCCTAGGGCAACATCGGTTCTGTTGTTGCCGCATGTACCAAATTTACTAAAAAGTAGGCCCCACAATCTGGGCCCCAACATGTGGGCCCATATTCTGGGGCCCACTAATTCTCTGGCCCACCTTTACGGAAACCTGTTGTGGGTCCCATATTCATTAATCTATGGTAACACTTTTACCATCCAATGGCAACATTTTGCCAGTTTATTACCACATTTAACATCACATACTGCAACATTATATCATATCTATGGCAACACCTTTTGCAAATTAAATTGAAAATGTACTGCAACATTATACTACTGCAACATTATATCATATCTATGGCAACATTATACTACAACATTATATCATATCTAATGGCAACATTACACTGCAACAAAGAACTTTTCATTTCAGAATAACCAACAGCACAAGTTTTACTTAATCAAGTACAAAATAACAAACATACTTAAAAACATAGCCAGTGTATTCATAGTTATAGCCAGTTATACTAAATTCTACTTTTTAACAGTACATTCATATTTGCGAGCCTCCAGTGCCATAAGTGCCTCTAGTGCATCCAGTATCTCCAGTGCCATCACTGTCGACGGTCTCACAAAGATCCCCAACATCAATTTGCATGTCAGGGTTTGCTTCGCCTAATTTCTTAAGCACCCATGTCAAGTTCTCCCGAACTTTTTGGTTTACCTTTGCATCAAATTCATTTTGGACCTTCTTGTTCACCTTTGCTTCGCCTCGTCAGCTATATTTTCCCTTATCTTCGCTGCCAGTTGCTGTATGTATGTGCTTGTTGTTGGGGCATATTTTGAAACTTCTGCAGACTTTGTGTGCCGTCTATAAGCCAAGATGGACCGTGCGACTTTGCATCAGAAATCATTTCTTGAACAACTCCATCGCTTCCTCCTTCACCTATTGCTATTTCAATCTTATCCTGCAAAATAAAGCAGTTTCAAAACGTGACATTAAATAAAATTAACAATTCTGAAACAAGTTTCTTAAACAAGAATTGTTTTGCAATATCTATTAACGGTTTTAAAATGGATTCAGAAAATATCCTGCTATAGGTTTCAACAGAACATGATCTAATTCTACAAAAATGTTGATGCGCAAAATGAATCATTTTTTTGACATCTAATTGAAGAGAAAATAAAATTCTTACAATTCTGTACTTCATTACTGAAGTATCAGTCTTGTACACCTTTCCTTCTTTCCGCTTGCGAGTTTTAACAAAAAATTCTCCATCTGATTTGTTGGACTGATACAAATTAAATGAAAAAAGTTAGACAGCAAAAGGATATCAAACCAATTTTTCCAGAACATATATCACTAATCAATTCAGAAATTATACTCAAAGTCAAAGAAAAACTAAGGTAAATATGATCGCCTTTACATAAAAACAAATCTTGGTTCAAATGAAGAACAGAAACCACAAGTGCATACAAGCTAAAAGTCTCGAGCAACTCACAGATGCAAAAATGGAGCAACAATAAGATCTCAAGAAGCTTACAAGTGCACAAATAAAGAAATAACAAGTATAAAATCACAATATATGTAGCAACAATATCAGATCTTTTTCAAGCATAATATCAAGTGATGTATCAGTTTTGCAAAATTCAAGGCCGAGCTAAGGAAAATTTGCATAGTAAATATCCCATATGTCTGTGCTTTCAGATTATTAACTATAAGCACAGAGACAACAAATATCCCATGATTCATCTTAGATTCTGATGCAAAACTAAGATTACCCCATGATTAACCCATGAGCCATGAATATATATATAATACAAAAATGATTTAAGCCTAGCAAGGCAGTAAAGCCATCGACATACAGCAGACAAAAGACAGGCATCAACTTGACATCCATATGCTTAAGAGTTAAGAGTGTATCCAATAGTTTACAAATTACTTAATTTCCACAGAGACGGGTTGGACTCATATTTAATTTTTAATATGCATCTAACTTGCAGACGTATATTGACCAAATACGTACAAATGCATGAGCATGACAGACACTGGTTTGGAAAAGAAGAATCGAGTTTTCTACGCCAAAGGGGGCAAAGAAAGGGTCATTTATATTTTTATAGATTTTATGTACTTTTTTAGCAAATGTTATTAATAGCTATTGAGTTGTAAATTAATGTGAAAATACAAAAATAATAAACAGATACAATAAAAATTAATACATTAAAATTGAAATAAAAACATTTGCTGGATGATTAATGTGACAGATCAGATTATATAGCCTACTTGTTATTCTTTTAGTTACAAACTTCTATATCATAAACAGAACATATATCACTAATATTTATTTTGCTTATTTGTTTGAGTGAGGTGATATTTTATTTTGGAACATATATGTAGTTATTTTAATTTTTATTTTGGAACATATATCGCTTTGCTAAATAAGGAGAGGAATTTCAGATAAAATAAAATGCATACCTCCAGCCAATCAAAAAAATAAGCAAAATACATACCATCTTATCCCGGATTTGGGAAAAAAGTTTTGGACCAGCAGTGTGTGTGTCTATATACGATTTCCGACTTGCACAATTTGTAAGGGCCTTGGACTACAAAAACATGAAATAAAGATGTTTATCTGCCTGATTTGAATGAATAAAAATGGAAAAAAATTCTGTGATAAAACTTAAAATTATACCTAAATTTTTTCATCTCCCCAATACATCAAGAGTACTCTGAAATCCGCAAATGGAATTTCGTCCGGCCTATTTTCAAGCCTCTCTTCATCAGTTTCATAAGCCATATAATGTGCCTTTTTAATACGACTCTTGTACCCCCTCCAAGAGTCACGAATTGACTTCAAAACCCAATATTCACATTCATCCGGAATAATATACCGTTGCTTAAATACAAATCAAACATTAAAAAGAACAGTCATGCTACTTTTGTGACAAGTTTCATATATTTAAGTAAAATTCAGCCAAGTTTGCAAGTTAGCTTGACATAGTTCCACAGCGTGACTTTCAAACTTGAAGGAACATCAAACCAAGACTTGTAAGTAAGTGGAACACTCCTCTTCAGTGTTCCTAAAAAAGCACTCAGTTCAGACATTACTTGGTCATCGTCTGAAACAGGTTGGCCCCGATGATTTATTTGGATTAGAATTCTTTTGTCATATGACCTTGAATGAACTTTATCCATCTTTGTTTTTCCCCTGAACCTTCAGGGAGCTCCCACTACTATTACAAAGTACATACAATAGTAATGAGAAGGCTAGACATAACATAAATGAGAACTTAAACTATTAAAATCAGAACTCAATTAGATAATACCTTCAGCTTCTTCTACTTCATCTTCTTCGTTTTCAATATTTGTCGAGACATTTCTGACAACAGTCTTTTTCCTTGCACTTCCACTTCCACTACTGTTATTCTTATGGTGTTCTCGCATAGCCAAATAAGCACCCATTGTTCCTTTCCTTCATTGTGTGGTAACTCAACGCTACATGGTGGACCAATAGTTTGTGTAGGAACTGGATTTCCCCCTGCCTTCAGAGTTGCATTCTTATCAGTTGCAGATTCAACAATGGCCCGTGAATGAGTTGTTGGTCCAGACTGAGGCTTTGTAATCGTAACCTTTTTGGTTCTCTAAAATACGCACACAAAAACAATAAAATAAAAAAAATAAGGAAGCTAGTCTATAATTACCAACATAAAATTAAATCTTCAGCTATAACGCACCTTTACTGGATCTTCTGAAGTATCATCTTCACTAGGTTCCTCTTGTTCTGGAGCATAATCTTCGCTTTCAGCTGGCATCTTTGATTTTCCTTTATTTTTTTCAAATTCATTTATCAGTCTAGTAACTAATGTAGGCATCCCAAGAGCTTCAAAAACACTATTCTTCTGCGACACATGTTTAGCTCTCTCCCTTTCGTATTCTGTAAGCGGTGGAGGTGGTGGAGGTGGTAGATCATCATCCTGAAAGTAATTTAACAAGACATTATTGTAGATATAAGAAAAATATGTAGAACATCATATTAGAAGATCAGATTGTAGTCTTCTTACCAGAATCTCATTTTCATCCATATTTTCCTCTTCATCTGGAGGATTATAGAAATCCAATTTACTCCTGACACTTGCTAAGTTGATATTCAAAGTTGCATCGCTGACTTCAGTTGGATTTTTCTTCTCTGGTGTCTTCGTAGAACTACTGACTTCAGTTGGATTTTTCTCTGGTAACTTTGTAGACCTACCGACTCTAGTTGACTTCTTGCTGATCACCTTTTTCCTGTCCATGCATGGACTCACAGCAGCTTCGCTCACTTTTGGATTGTTTCGCCGTGTCAACTTTCTAGGACTAAAGACTTGATCAGTCTGCGTCTCGTTGGTAAGTGGATTGTTTAGCCGTGCCGATTTCTAGGACTAAAGACTTGATCAGTCTGCGTCTCGTCGGTAAGTGGATTGTTTAGCCATGTCGACTTTCAAATCGGAGTAAAGACTTCAGTCTGCTTCTTGTTTTTTGCTGCCTGTTGTAGAAATTAAATATGATAGTGATACATAGAAATTAAGAAGCATTTTCTTTCACTCTGCTTGGTGGAAGGCAGATTCGTCTTATTAGGACATCATCTCTACACCAACGAACATCAAAATCTTGATTTCCCATTCCATAAGCAGCCTGGATATCATTCAAATCTTCATTTGCATCTTCGCTTTCGATTTCACACCAGTCTCTCGGTAATTTCTTGATAACATTATGACATATCTTATCAATTGGATCATCTATATAAAACACCTGTTGTACTTGTGAAGCCGTAACTTAAGGATCAGATTTCTGGCACAATCGATTAAAATTGACACGAGTCAGCCCATGTAAATCTTTCTCTTCTTGGTACCAACAACACTTAAATAAAACTACACTAAATTCTCCCCAATAATCTAGTTCTAATATTTCCTCAATTGATCCATAGTAATTAAGTTCACCAACCAATGGATTTTGAACTTTCAAACTAGCAAAGCTAGTAGTCAAGGCTGTCAAAAATACACCACGGTTTTGTGTTGTACATTTGGCATTTCTGAACCTTGTATAAAATTTGCATCCATCGATAACATATCCAGTAAACCTCTTAGCTGTTGGAAGAGGGCCCATTGCAAGAAGTTGTACTTCTTTTGAAATGCCCTCCTTTTCCCCAACCTCTTCCTTTAAGCACTTCCAAAATTCTTCACTGTGTTCTCTCTCTCTTTTATATTTTTTTGATAATGCATGACCATCAATTAAAGCTCGATGTTCCCTAGAATAAAGACCTGTTTAGTAAAAGATAGAAACAAATTTTCTAATTCTTCAATAATTACTAAAATAAAAATTAAAATTAAAAACTTACTCAAGTTAACTCTCTATTTCCTTGTTATCACAATTGAATAGAATGTAACGGTGACATGCCGTCCATTGAGAATCTTTAAGATGAATACCTTTTCCATCTTTGTTTCTTCTTGTGCCAATAGGATATTCCAAATTCTATGGACAAGTTTCAAATTTCATTTTTCCTGCTCCATGGCCACCTAAGAACCTTGAACAGAATATCAAACTTTCTTCTGCAAGATAACCTTCAGCAATGGATGCCTCAGGTTTACTTTTGTTGCGAACATATGATTTTAGTTTACAAAGATAATGCTCAATAGGAAACATACAACAAAGATGTGCAGGTCCACCATATTCAATTTCCTTGCATAAATGAACTAGCAAGTGCACCATTATATTGAAGAAAGCATTCGAGAATATCATCTCAAATTGACAAAGAATTTCCACAATTTCCTTTTGTAGCCTCTTGAGACCAGCTAAATTGATAATTTAACTCCAAAGACTTCTTAGAAATGCACCTAATCTTATCATAGGTAATGCAACTTCAGGTTTTACATATTTCTTCATAGCAAATTGCAGCAAGTAGTGGAGAAGAAAATGAGCATCGTGGCTCTTATACCCTGCAATTTTCCTCTCTTTCTTGTTTACATACCGGTTGGTATTAGCTGTACAACCATAAGGTAGTTTAGCATTCTCCAACACCGAGCAAAATATTTCTTTCTCCTTGTTCGTCATTGCAAATATGACAGCCCTGATCTTAAGGTAATTCTCATCAGCTGATAGAACAGGATGAAGGACCTCCATAATGTCTATCTCTTGTAAATCATACCAAGCACTTAAATGGTCTTTCGACTTCCCATCAATATTTAGTAAAGTACCAAGTATGTTATCATAAATGTTTTTCTCTCTGTGCATAACATCAAGGTTATGTCGACATAAATTGTGACTCCAATATGGTAAATTAAAAGATATTGACTTCTTTCTATAAGGGGATTCATTTTTATGCTTGTTGACCTCTTTCTGCCCAAAAATATTTTTATAACCAGCCAACAATTCTTCAATGTCTGTCCCGGATAAAATTCCCGGAGATGTTCCCATTTCAATTTCACAATTGAACATTTTCTTATCAAACCTCCACTTGTGTTCCGGATCTAAAAAAATTCCTATGATTCATGTAGCACATTTTTTTACTATGTTTCAAGTAAGTAGAAGAAGTCTCGAAATGGCATACGGGACAAGCTAAATAACTCTTTGTGCTCCAGCCGGATAACATTGCATAGCCCGGAAAGTCGCTGATCGTCCATAACACGCTTGCACGTAACGTGAAATTAGCACAAGTTAAGGCATCATAAGTTTGTATGCCAAGACCCCATAATTCTTTCAATTCTGCGATAAGAGGCTGCATGTAGATATCAATGCTATTCTTAGGAGACTGTGGACCAGGGATAAGGATTGAAAGAATCAAATTTTCTGGCTTCATACATAACCAAGGTGGAAGGTTATAATTTACCAATATGATTGGACATATGCTGTGAGCTGTAGTCATTGTACGAAAAGGACTGAATCCATCAGATGCTACTCCTGACCTGATATTTCTGTTTTCAGATGAAAAATGAGGATATTTGGCATCCATCGTCTTCCAAACTTCGCCATCAGCTGGATGTCGAAGTCTGCCATCATTTTTTCGTCCCACTGCATGCCATATCATAAGTTCTGCATACTCCTTGGACATGAACAGCCTTTGCAGCCTTGGTTTTAGTGGAAAATAACGTATCACTTTTGTTGGTACTTTGTGAATCCGCTGCTCCGGATCATTGTCAACACCCGCTTTCTTTTTCGGTATAGCCCACCTTGAAAAACCACAAGTTTTGCAGTTATTTTCCTTTTCATTTTCTGCCCAATATAGCATGCAGTCATTTGGACATGCATGTATTCTTTGGTAATCGAGGCCTAATTCTTTAATGATATTTTTGGTAGCATTGAAAGATAAAGGGATGTGGGCTTGTGGAAAAGCTTCTTTTAGCAACTCTAATAAATCAGTAAATGCAGACTCGGTGATTCCATGTAGGCATTTTAAAGAATAAAGCCTGACGATGAAACTTAATCTCGAAAATTTTGTACACCCGGGATATAATGGCTGCTTTCCCTCTTCAACATGATGATGAAATTTTCTAGCATCGACGTCTACTCCATTTGCTCCATCAGAAGATCCACCTTCATTATTCTGCATATTTCCACAAGTACGATGCAACATCTCATCGAGAATATTTCCATAATTTATTCCCTCTTTACGATCCATATCGCTATCGCTCCTTTCAGGATCTAGACAGGAAACACCACAAATCCATTTCACGTACAATTCAGGTGGACCATTCCAAATCAGATAGTCGTAGACTACCTCTTGACGATGCTACTTGTGATTATGACACTTTTTTGCAAGGGCGTAAAGTTTCATCACCTACCGCGAATCTATAAAAAGTATTTTGAATAAAACGTTTCACTCCACTGATATATCCTTCAATGAACTTAGGAAGTTCTGCCCATATTTTTTCCTTGTCGTTCATCACTAATTTACGCACAAATAACATACAAAGACAAACACAATAATAAAATCAAGAATATGACTACACCTGAACTCACAAGTAAATCAGTAAATTAGGCAACACAACAATCAAATCAGGAAAAACTTGAAATATACATAGAGTGATACCTTAAGCAGCAGATTAAATCAAAGCCCTAACTGAAATTCGAAACCCAAACAAACCCCAATTGAAGACCTAATTGAAGCATCGAAGCCCTAATTGAACTTGAACCCGAACTTGCCGTAATCGAACCCCAATTAAGCTTGTAAACTTAGAACTTTTAGACCTAATTGAAATCGCAGAGTGTTTGAGTGTTTGAGAGGTTGAGCGGCGGAGTACGTATTTTGTTAAGTGTTTGAGTGAAACCCTTCAATATTTTGTTAACTTTTGCCGGTTTGTTTTTGCTTCCCACGTTAAAAATTATTTCAGCCCGCTTTTTTTTTTAGTCCGCACTCATTTTTTATAATATTGTTATAAGTCTATAGCTACTGCAACATAGTGTTGATATCTATGCTAACATCCTAAAGCTAATGTTGTAATAGACAAAAATCAGCATAACTATCGTTACATTGTAACTAGCAACATCTTGTATTTTCGTTCCAATAGGCCATCTATGGCGTAGTGAATTTTTACGACACCAGAAAGTGTTACAAAACACTACACCGCCATTACTCTATTTTGTGATGCCACCAAGTTTTTGCAAACTCAGAAGACGTCGCAGAATTGCTCTCTTCTTCCTCTCCATTCTATTCTATACAAATTGCATCATCAGAAACCATTACTAAAGTATTCTCGGTTGGATCAAAGGCGTACAAACTTCGAATTCGAATACGCTGTTATAAGGCTTCATTGAATCCTGAAATTCGATAGGTCGATAACCCGTTTGTACCTGGTGGGTTGAACTATTGTCTGGAAGAATCTATTCCATAGATCCTTGAAGTCGGAAGTACAACATTACCTTCGTCGCAATTGCCATCAAATTTGTCTCTAACTATAAAATCCCCAACAAAATTTCATACAATATTTTTCAACCATGGATGGTTCGAGCGTTCTACAAGTTATGAATTAGCATCTAACTCGATTGGAGCATTTTGATGGCGACAATTTCACTCGTTGGCAAGAGACAATGAAATTTTTCCTGGTCACCGTCAAGTTGTTCTACATTTTGGAAGATGACTTGAAAGAAATCCCGGAGGAAACCGATAAGGATGATACTGCTCTAAAGGATAAACGTGCAAAGGGCAAAGAGGACGATTTTCTATGCAGAGGCCATATTCTGAATACGTTATCTACCCCAGTCTTCAATGCTCATAGAACCTTGGAAACAACTAAGGCACTCTGGACTGCACTGGAGAATAAGTACCGCATATCCGAGGCAAGTAATAAAAAGTTTCTTATTTCTAATTTTATAGATTTCAAAATGGTCACCAATAAATCCATAATTGGACAAGTAAGAGAAATATTACTGTTGGTGAATCAACTTAAAGATGCTAGAATTGATCTCCCTGAATCTTTCGTTGTTGGAGTTATAATTTCTAGACTTCTACATAGTTGGAATGATTATAAGAAAAAAAATGAAGCATCAGAAACAGATTATAATTTAGACGGTTTACAGCGTCATCTTCGTATTGAAGAAGACTCTCGCAAACGCGATCTAGATGATAATCCGCAAACCGAGTCCCGTTCTAAGGCAAATAATGTTGAAATTACTGATAAGTTAAAGCTAAAAAATGAGACACAGTTTAAGAAGAAAAATCATTTCAAAACCAACAACAAAAAGAAAGGTGCTTGTTATTTTTGTAACAAGCCCGACCACTATGCCCGAGACTGCCGTCTGTGAAAGAAACAACAAAAAGTGAATGTGGTCGAAGAATCGCTTGTGGCTGTAGTGCAAGAGGCGAACTCCGTTAGCGGCAATGATAATGATTGGTGGTTCGATAATGGAGCAACCATTCACATTTGCAAAAGCCGTAATCTTTTCAAGAGTTACGAAGAAAATAAAGGAGAAGTCGACGAAGTTACTGGAGCAAATAAGGTTCCAAGCAAAGTTCTGGGAAAAGGCAATATAGAACTTCCTTTCACCTCTGGAAAAGTTCTTGCATTAGTCAATGTATTTTATGTACCTGATATGTGTAAGAATTTGGTCTCTGGATACCTTCTTAACAAAGGAAGATTCAAGATGGTACATGAGTCTGATAAGATAGTGTTGTCTAAGAATGGTAGATTCATTGGACATGGATACTCTTGTAACGGCGTGATTAAGTTGAATCTAATAAAGAAATCTTCTATTTATGTTGTTGATTCTATTAATTTATGGCATGGTAGATTAGGACATGTTAATTATAATTCCAATAGAAATATGAATAAATTATGATTAATTTCTGATTGTGATTTCGATACCATCTCTAAATGTAAAATATGTGTTCAAGCAAAAATACACCGAAAATCCTTTAAATCCATAGAAAGGAAAACTGGTTTGCTTGATTTGGTATATAGTGATGTGAGTGACTTAAAAAGTCATATCACTTATGGTGGTAACCAATACTATATAACATTCATTGATGATTATACTAGATATGCATATGTATATCTAATGAAAACTAAAGATGAGGCTTTTGATAAATTCAAAATTTAAAAAGAAGAGGTCGAAACACAATTAGAAGTTAAAATTAAAATATTACATTCAGATCGTGGTGGTGAATATTTCTTAAATGAATTCACCTTGTTTTGTAAACGACAAGGTATAATTCACTAATGTACTGCCCCATATACACCACAATAAAATGGTGTTGCTGAAAGGAAGAATATAACTTTAGTAGAAATGGTTAATGCCATGCTCATAAGTTCTAATTTACCTTATAACCTATGGGATGATGCTATGTTATCTGCATGTTATATTTTAAATTGAGTACCACTTAAAAAGAATAATATTTTCCCTTATGAACTATGGTTTAATAGGAAACCTAACCTAACTAGACTTAAAGTTTGGAGTTGCTTAGCATATATTAGAAAACCAGAACCTAAACGACCAAAGTTAGAAAATAGAGCATTTAAATGTGCTTTCATAAGATATTCACTTAATAGTATAACTTATTGATTCCTTATTCTTGACACCCTAGAAGTTATAGAATCTATAGATGTAGAATTTTTTGAAAATCAAACTATTGAGATCCCATTGAGATCATCTAGTCCAGAACCTAGTATTTCTAATGATATCAATGATGATGATTATGCTCCTGCTCAAAACAGCAAGGAAGTATCAGTACCAGATAATAGAACTGAACAACGGAGAAGTAAAAGAGCGAGAATAGAGAAGGACTATGGTCCTGACTTCATTACATATCTAGTAGAAGGCAGTAAGGACGAAGTCCTTAATATGACTAAATATGTAATGAACGTCGATGACGATCCCAAAACTTATTCTGAGGCTATGAGTTCCAGAGATTCCAATTTCTGGAAAGAAGCTATCAATGAAGAAATGAGTTCCATACTGTTAAACTAAACTTGGGTTTTAACTGATTTACCTCCTGGTGCTAAACCTATAGGATGTAAATGGATATTCAAGAAAAAGTTGAGTACAAATGGATCCATCGATAAGTTTAAAGCCAGATTAGTTGCTATGGGATATAAGCAAAGACATGCAGTAGATTACTTTGATACATATGCTTCATTTGCTCGCATATCTTCTATGCGTTGTTTAATTGCACTTGCATCAATTCATAAATTATACATACATCAAATGGATGTAAAGACTGCTTTTCTAAATGGAGATTTAGAAGAAGAGATATATATGGAACAACCTGAAGGTTTCAAAACCCCATGCCAAGAAAAGAAAGTTTGCAAATTAGTGAAATCTCTTTATGGCCTGAAGCAAGCTCCCATGCAATGGCATGAGAAATTTGATAAAGTTGCACTGTCATATGGATTCATTGTTGATGATGCTGATAAATGTATTTATAGAAAATCGGATAACAACGGTAGTGTTATAATATGTTTATACATTGATGACATGCTAATATTTGGTTTCAATATATCCCGTGTGAATGAAATTAAAAAGTTTCTGTCTTCTAAATTCGATATGAAAGATCTATGAGAGGCTGATGTAATTTTGAGAATTAAAATTGCTAGGAAAGAGGGGGGGTTATTACTAACTCAATCTCATTACATAAAGAAATTCCTGCAAAAGTACGGTTATTACGATGACAAACCGGTACCAACTCTTTTAGATCCTAGTATTAAATTAGAAAAGAACACTGGACGTACTATCTCTCAAATAGAGTATTCCAGTGTTATTGGGAGTCTTATGTATGCTATGCATTGTACTAGACCAGACATCGCACATGCTATAAGTGTATTATGTCGATTTACGAGTAATCCAGGTTTCGAACATTGGAAATCTATTTCCAGAGTTTTAGCTTATCTGAAAGGAACCATTGAATATGGTTTATCTTATAAAGGATATCCAGCTGCAATAGAAGGATATAGTGATGCAACCTGGAACAATGTAGAATCCAAATTCAAGTCTACCACTGGATGGATCTTTACATTAGGAGGCGCTGCCGTGTCTTGGGATTCCAAGAAGCAGACCTGTATTTCTGACTAAACAATGTTGTCAGAATTGATTGCATTATCAGATGCATGTAAAGAAGCGGAATGACTTAGGAATTTACTAATGAAAATCCCTTTATGGAAGAAGCCATCTCTAGCAGTCTTGATTAACTATGAAAATCAAGCAACGATATACAATGTGTCTAATAAGACATATAATGGAAAGTCTGGACATGTGAGTCTAAGACATCATATGGTGAGATAGTTACTCAAAAAAGGAGATATAACTGTTGACTACATAGAAACGAAGAAAAACTTGGCTGACCCACTTATAAAGAGTCTTCCAAAGGCAATGGTTTCTATAAAGTCACAAGAAATGGGGCTAAGGTCTGTGAATGAAGGTTAATCATCCTTAACAGAAACCCAACTTATGTCTTGAAAATGATAGACAAAGTTCAATGGGTACCAACAAGTTAAGAGAATGATTATGGAACACTAAATCGATAATCCCATAATATTTAGTGTTGGATTCTGCAAGAACAAAGGATGGATATATATCCTTAATAAGTCTAGAAACCTTAAAAGGTGTATCGCAGAAACACCTTAAGATACTTACATATATGAGTATCGAAATCAGGCAGAAAAGTAAGAACGCTTTCTAAGTAGACTCATGAACCAGGATTTAAGCACATGGCCGTTAACGTGCTGAGCAATACAGAATGCTTTAACTAAGAAAAGCAACATGTGTGATTGTTCCGGTTTTATCATTAGGGATACTTGATTCAAGATTCGTTCACCATAGAATTTTGATAAGGCTTTGAATGGTTTACACTAAATAAAGGTTCAAATCTAAAAGATGTCTTTTATTTATGTGTTAGTTTTCACGATGACGTAAAACTTGATCTTAGAACTACATAGGCTTGATCCCACTTGGGTATGTAGGAAGTCATTCTAGTGATTCAGCCGTACTATTTATTTATTTTGAAAATTGGGGGAGATTGTTGTAAAATTTTCAAAGATAGTTTGGGGGCTTTGGGTTTGATTTGAAAAAGAAGAAAAAAATAGTCCTACGTGCTAGAAAATCAAGGACTATATTTGTATAAATATAGTTTTCTCATGTGGATGTTGGGGCCTTGAGGCTTCCACATGTTTGCCTTGTTGTGAGGAGAGAAGTCATGCAACACCACACGCGCGCCGCCGCCGTCTGTCCGTCCGACTGACGTCGGGTATGAGTTTCAGGTTCGGATCCGAAAATATTTTTAGATCATATGTGAACAGTAACGTGCCAGATTTAAGCCCGTTAAGGACCCAAAACCGAAATTTTTGAATTTGAATAAATGACGGAAATTTTGTAACGTTTTTCTGAACGTTGCAAAATATGAATAGACACGACGTTTAAATATTAAATGGATATAACCGTTCGTAACAGTTGTGAACTGTTGCAAACGGTTGTGACGCTTCGCGAATAGGCACCTCTCTATCACTATAAATAGTGACGTCTAGAAAACGTTAGAAACATTCTTAATCTTCTTCTTCTTCACAGAGCAATTTTTGCGGCACCAGAAAACGTTACAAAACACTGCGCCACCATTACTCTGTTTTGTGACGCCACCAAGGTGTTGCAAACTCAGAAGACGTCTCAAAATTGCTCTCTTTTCCTCTCCGTTCTATTCTATACAAATTGCAACATCAGAAACCATTAATAAAGTGTTCTCGGTTGGATCAAAGGCGTACAAACTTTGAATCCGATTACGCTGTTATAAGGCTTCATTGAATCTTGAAAATCGATAGTTCGATAACCCGTTTGTACCTGATGGGTTGAACTATTGTCTAAAAGAATCTATTTCATAAATCCTTGAAGTCGGAAATACAGCATTATCTTTATCGTAATTGTCATCAAATTTGTTTCGAACTGCAAAATCCCCAACATTACATAATACATAGTGTGTCTGAAGTGATACAAGATTAAGTACAAGAAGAAGTTATGCCCGATGTCCGTTATGTATGTATGTCTCCACAAATTCAGCATATTTAAAAACTAAAGGAAAGCAGATCCGTACTGCTCCTTCTAAAAGGCGTTTAAGGAGCAACTTTAAGCATAAATGAGTATATCTCTGTGGAATGTTAGGGGCATGAACACACTGAACAGAATGAACGATGTGCTCAAGCACTTAATGAAATATAAGTCAACTATCGTTGGCTTATTAGAAATTTACTGAAAATAATTTAGATACGTTCAGATTGAGAATTCCGCCACATTGGGATGGAATTACTAACAACTTCGTGCAGTTTAAAGCAAGAATTCTGGCTGTATGGGATGCAACAGTGTGGACAATGACAGTTCTGTCTCAATCTACACAACACATGACTTTCGATGCTAAGAACTTGGGGGGTTTTAATCTGACTTTCACAGTTGTTTATGGCAGTAATATACAAAGTGAGCTAGGCTTGTTACGGAAGCATTTAAATGACGAATTAGCTTCTACTATTACAAGTGCTTGGATCGTGATGGGTAACTTTAACTATGCTTTATCACCTACGGACAAACAAGGTGGTTCGCCAATACCATTTCATCAGTTAAGAGCTTTTAACAGCTGTTTGATGCAATCTGGTTTAATAGAGACAGAGGCTGTGGGTTTTAACTACACCTAGCGAAGAACAGGCATTGCCACTAATATTGATAAAATATTAGTGAATGCAAAATGTATCCAGACTTTTTCGTATATGAAAGCACTAGTATTTCCTAATTTCTCAAGCGACCACAACTCATTGCTACTCTATTCTATTCAAGCATATAAAGACAAAGGAACCCCATTTAGATACGATAATTCCTAGGACAAATATGAGGGGTGCTCTGATTGCGTTCAACTGGGGTTATCCTCAACTACTTTGGGTCCATATAGCTATAACTTTTAATATAAATTACTGCAGTTCAAGCAAAATCTGAAGAAATGGAATTGAGCCGGACCTAAAGAGGATGATTATCTTCTCAAAGCTGAAAACGAATATGAATCATTGATGGAGGCGGTAGATGAAGGTCTAACAAACCTGCAATTGTATAATTTGATGTTACAAGCAAGAAAAGAATTTCAAACACAACAAAACATAAAACATTGGAGCTTTAAACAAAAATGTAAGCTAGCGTTGTCTTTTTATTTTTAGTTTTGGATTTTCTTCAATGTAAAAATACACAAGACGCATTTATATTGTTGGAAACGACCAATATAAAAAACAAGACGGATTTATATTGTTGGAAACGACCAATACAAAAAACGAAGTTAACACACATATAAAATGTTTTTTTTTCTGTGTTGAGGAAATAACACAAGCATGTGAAATAATCTATTCTTTCGTCGTCCTTCTATCATTTTCGTTTTTTCATCCGTCTCTTCCACCGTCCCTCCGTTCTTTTCATACTTTGAGATATATGTTCTGGCTGCAGCAAGGAGATAAAATTCAAAGTTCTTCTACTCGAAGATGCCCCAACGGCAATAAATAATATCCAAGCATTGATAAATCAACGTGGAGAATGTATTTATAATCCAGAACAATAAAGTATGAAGCAGTTGAATATTTTAAGGAACTATTTAACGCTCCTGTATCCTCTTCTTTCCCAGAATTTCAAAGTAAAGAGACCGTAAATGATTAGGGGAATTTTTTTTACTTGGACCAATCTTGCTTGATGAGATAAAAAACAGTAGTGTTCTCGGTTCATGACGACAAAAGCCTAGGTTCGGATGGAATAAATGCTAAATTTATGAAGTTGCATTGGGATAGTATTAAAGGTGATTTACTTAAGTCCATTACAGACATTTTTACTTCGGTCAGGCTGCATAAAGGTATAAATCATACGCTTTTACCTTTAATTCCCAAAATTGACAGACCAACTACAATTGCTGAATATTGCCCTATTTCATATTGCGACATGTATTACAAGATTTTTAGCAAAGTTTCATGCAGTAGACTAAAACTATTTTTGCCACATATAATATCCGAAAATCAACAGACTTTTATTAATGGGTGATATATTAGTGAAAACTTCCAAATTCTAAGAGACTTCAACAAAAAGGGAGTCGACAAATTGTATATAATTGGATTTGCAGAAGGCGTACGATAGGGTTAACAGGCAGTTTATTTGCTACATAATGCACAAAATGGGATTTCCTACGCACTTCATAAATATAATTTATGAGTGTATAACTACAACAGTATTTTCAATACCGATACAAAAAGCTCCTAAAGTATTTATCTCTACTAATAGCGGCCTAAGACAGAAAGACCATTTATCACCCTATCTCTTTACAGTTGCAATGGAGTACTTTACCTATATGTATGCTAAATAAAGCTAATGTTTTGTTGTTTACACCAGTCTCTACATTTCAACTGATTGTTACACGTTTACTATATACTGATGATTTTATGGTGTTTGGCAAAACAAATGAACATAACGGACATACTATAAATTAGATTTTCGGGAAATTGCTTGAAAATGTAGGTTTATGTGTGAACATAACGAAAACTAATATATTCTTCAGTACATACGCTGTTGGGAAACTACAAAGACGCAAATTTTAGGTCTAGAAGAAGGTTTGTTACCTAATACATACCTTGGCGTGCCTCTCTATCTTCAACCCATCTTCACTTTTCTCAATGCAACCATCTGTTACAAAAAATACCAAATATGTTAGAAGGTTGGGACTCAAAATTTCTATCTATTGATGGTAGAGCTGAGCTATTACATGCTGTGGTTACTCCTATGGTACTATTGTAACGACTCGAAATTTTGGTCGTTTGGTTTAAAACATTTAGTTTATTTTCAAATGTTGAATTCGAAATATTAGTTGATTTTGAATATGGAGATTTAGGTTGAATTAGTGAAATGAGTTTAACATTTCAAATATAACTATTAACGCATATGGTGAATAGTAAATTTAATATTTGAAATTGGGTAAATATGTGAATCTAGTGTTAAATGTGAATGGAAATGCGTTCCAAAGTTGATTTAAAACTTTGTTTGAATTAGAGTGATGATATTGGACTTTTGAATGAAATTAAAAGTAAATAAATTAAAATTTTGAAATTTTATATATTAATTTAATAGTGAAATTAAAGTATGATAATAGTGTAAAATAATTAAACTATGACTTAATATGAATCCAAATGGTTTCTAATATGGATATAAATTCTATTTGAATTATAAATGAGGTAGTAATTTTTTAAAACTCGAATTTCAAGTTTTTCATTGATTTTGAAAATCGTTCGATTTAATCGACGCGTTAAAATAGCCTTCCAAGACACAGTTTCGGAATTTGATGAAACCAGTTCCATTGGATCTGTAATAGTCTATTATTATCGGATTTCAAATTTTACAGCGTTTGGATTTACCGTTTGGTCACACGGAATAGAAACGCGTTGAAATTAAATATCAAAAATTTAATATTTTAATTCGATTCGAAAGGCTATCTTACACATACGATCGGATTAGGCCTCGAAACATGTTCCATTGCCTTCGGAATAGAAGTAAAACATTAAAATGCCAGACAGCACGTCTCGATTGGAGTTCGTCCGGAAAAGCACATGAGTTAGGAAAATAATAATGTATATACACAGTAACAGTAAAATCCTAGCCATAACGAACGCAGCCGCCTCCATTAATATCAATGGCCGATACCTCGTGACCTTCCTCTCTCAAAACCTTTCAGTCCACACACTTATACGCTTAGGCTTCTACATCGAAGTTGTAGAGCTCAACAAGCTCCAAGATCAACGGCCGTGATCGTCTAAAGTTCATCGACGACGACGAAATCAAGGTGCGTTCGTTTTCCTTTCAAGCACGGTTTCCTCGACCTACGCAATACCGAGTTGGACCAGATCTTGGTCGTAGAGGGAGCCAGGTGGGGCGCGGCTCTCGGTGGTCTTCGATCGCCTCCTAGGGCAGCGTGGTGGAAGCGGCACGTTGATGAGGCAGCATGAGGTGGGTTTGAATGAGCAGCATACGTGAAGGAGGAGAGAGATAGCGCGCGACCCTGATCTCATCCTAGAAAAATGAACGGTCAGAGTTCGTTTTGGTAAAAAAAAATTTTTTTACATAAATTATATTCAAACTTTAAAAATACGTATCTTTGTCATATGAGGTCAGAATCGGACGAAAGAAGCGGTGTTGGAATCGCAGTGACAAATATTATGTGCTGGAATATATTTGGAGTCTATCGAAGCTAACTAAAATTTTAGGTTAAATCGAACATGTTCGATTTAATTTAAAATTGGAATGTTGGCGAAATTGAAAACTCAAGGTGAGTTAATCTCACTCGTTTGGATGATTTGCATTATTTTAAACAGTTAAAATTAATGTATGGTTGATTGGATGAATTGATAATTTTTATTATCATTTAGATGTTATAATACACACACACACATATATAATAGTATATATTAGCAGTTGGATATATTTCCTGCCGATTAGAGCAGATGAGACCCTATGCACCTCACATAATAGCGGATGACCCTATATACCGCGATATTCCACATCGAAGCAGAATTGATATTTTTATGTTGTATTAACATCTATTGATGCAGAGAAACATGTTGGAGGGACCTAACTGGATTTCTCAAAAATGTTGAATTTTATTTCAGATATATGTTTTTTTAAAATAATCTGTGAATGTTATTGTGTGATTTGAATTGATTGGATGCTATGGCAGTTTTGGCCTAGATTTTGGTATTTTTAAATACCAATAATATATGGTTTTAATTTGAAAAGAATTAAAAAAATATTTTTGAAGTAAAATATTTATATAGAGTTTTGGATTAATAAATTGGATAAAATAAATGGATTTAAAATTGTACTTAACTATTTTCGAATATTGTAAGTAAGGATTATGGAATAAAGTATATAAAGCATTCTAAATAATAATTCTTAACTATATTTGTTTAAATAGAAAAGGTTTTAAAATTCGAGATTTTAAATAGATTGGAGAATAAAAAGGAAATTTGGGGGTAAGTATAAAATTTGTTATATTAGATCTTAAATAAGATTTTTAACTTAAGAAATGGAAGTAAAATCGAATTTGGTTGGTTTTGGAATATAATTGGATTATTTATGAAATCAGTGTATAAATGGAAATTTATTCAGAAGTCAATCTATAGATCAATTTAAGTGAATGAGAAACCGCTATAAATGGGAAATGAGACTATGAGATTTATAAACAATGTTTATAAATAAAATGAATGCTTATCATTTGATAAATTGGAGGTATAATTTCACGGTAAGAATTTATAATGAGATGAGTAAATCGGTTGAATAGAAGGATAGATTTTTCTTTCTTTGGAAATGTGAAAACGGGGATTTGCGAAATTGGAATGTAAATCAATTGGTGATAAAATCGAGAAGGATTTATAAATGTTAGACTGGCCATATTGGAATTGAAAAATATTTTTTTGAGAAGTTAATTTTGTTTTAAAAAGAAAGAATTTTTAATTATTAACTAGGTAATTTAAAAGGGTAAGAATATTTTCGAAAATTAATTATTTAGTTGTTTTAATTTTTTAGAGTATATTTAATTATTAATTAAGTTAGTTATAATGAGATGATACAAAGTTAATGGTTATTTAAGAATTAATTAGTATTATTATTTTAAAAGGTTAAATTATTCAATATTGATACTATATAATAACTTTTATAAAAGGGTATCTGCCTAAAATAAACTTGGAAATTTGTACAGGAGTTTTATAAGTATTATTTTGAAAAAAATTTAATAAAGTTTTCAAGAGGTAATGGTATGCTTTCATGACGAAATCGGAGGCAGTGAGTGCCTGTATTTAAGGTTTGGATTTCTCTGGGATAGAGACGTAATCATTGAGCTATGAATCCATGGTTGATACCGCATGGTACTTTCCATAACTATCTTAAAAGGTTTTTCAAATATTAAAAAAAAGAAATGGTTTGAAATATCTGGATATGGATATAGGTAATTGGGTTGTCTCAGTATTGAAAATTGGAAGGGTTTTGAACATATATCTTATAAAGATATCTTGAAGTCGATTTTGGAAGAAAATCTATAATCAGGCCTGATGTTTGCATATGGATGTTATTGATAGTTAAATAACAGACTATCAAGTATTTTACCAATTTTGTTGATCGTTTCGAAGAGACCGGAATCAGTTTAATTATCCAAATATCACTTTGATCTGATTTGGGCGTTACGAATGGATACCATGAAGATGATGAAGACGGTGATTCGGTTTGTCCAGACCCAGGACAACCTATATGGATGAAAGCTATCAGAACATCGTCATTAGAGGACGATGAGCATTCAAATTGAATTTGTTCTTGCAAGGTAAACGTTAGCCTCAAGCCCCATTAACCGGGAATGATTGAAAATCAAGGAGATGCAAAAAGGCTAAGTGGGTCATACCCAATTAGGGTATGTTGTCACCTTTCTAAATAACCTCAGATATATTATTTATTATGGATAAGACAATGCATGCAAAAGAGCTTTCGGTAAGGGTGGGAACACCTGGAGCGATAACATATTCGGTACTATCCAGGTTGGGGGTAGTCCGGTCTTGTGTTGCAGAGGATCCCGACGAGGTCCTCCATAAATGTTTCAAGAAGTATACTATGATATGTGGTAACCCAGTGCCTAGTCATTGTATGGGATCCAATTTCTAATAAGCGCCGTATGGTTTTGATTGCGCCCAACTATGCTGAAATGTGAGATGCAGGCATTTCAGCTAATTTCTATTTACTTTTTTTAGACACGATTATAATATCACACGACTTTGATATAAAGTGTTTTGGTTATCGTAAGGTAAAAATTCATCATGTTTATATGTGATGTAACTGTTAGGAACTGAGAAGTTGGTTTTGATGACAACAACCTTTTTAACTTATCTTATTATAAAATATATACTAACACCGTTGTCTAGATAGATATGTATATGCAGGATATATATATATATATATATATATATATATGCAGATATTGATTAGTGAAGACTGATCAGTATAAAGAATCATGACTCAAGATTGAAGACTCTAGAGTATCGAGATCAAGATTTCAAGATATGTGTCTAGTTTTTGTTAAAACTTCATAATAACATGGAAATCTTCATTCCGAATATCATTTCGAATGGAACCCATTTCTACATTCTTAGTGGCTTACAAACCTACGACAAGTAGCTTACAAACCTACGACAAGTGGCTTACAAACCCACGAATATCCTGGTTTTGTACAAGTTCTCGAGTCCCGATGTGATGAGATATTCTACAGGAAGAAGCTTGCAAAACTACTTCAACATGGTTTTTCAAAATAATTTTCAAAACTGTTTTTCAAAAAATTTTAGCTTTAAAAATTATCTTTTTAAATGATTTTCAAAAAGATGTTTTAGCCTTAAAATGTTCTTTGTTTTTTTTTAAATAAACTCTTGTTTTTACTCCAGAATCATTTTATCTTGTTTTCCTTTCTATACCATTTGCAAAACAAATTTTACATAGTTTTTTACATAGGGATGTCGACATCATAGGATACCCCATGTTGACATGGTGGCCGTTGAATTCAAAAGTTTCAATTTTCAAAAGAAGTGACTATTCGTTTAAATCTCTTCGCGAATAGTTATGACTATTGGTGCTTTATAAATAGCCTTCACAAACAAAATTTTTAACCAACTAATTTCATATTTTCTTCACTTCTTCTTCTCCACAAATCCATATTCTAAAATTTTCATATTTTTAAGATCGTGTCGAAATTCTACCGAATTCTCAAGTGAATCAAATTAGAGTCTCATTATTGTTTGATTCTCTACCCTCTCTAGAAGATCAAAGTTCTATTCAGAGTTATAGGATCAATTTGTAATCAAAAGTTTATCGAGTTTATCTATAAGGTGTGGTTGTGCTTGGAAATCAATTGGGTAATCTTTTGCCCCGTAAATCAAGAGAGTTTGCCCCGGACTCGTGAGACAGAAGGGTACCTCAAGGTCTTTAGAAATTGAGGAATGTAATATCGACATTGGTATAATAAAAATCTGTACGAGGTGGTTTTCCTTGGTATATGACTGGATGTAGGGTAACTCCGAACCAGTATAAAATCCGGTGTGTTCTTTCCCTTTACTATTTTTTACGTACTTTCTGCATCTGTGTTTAGTTCTATAATTGTTTTGTGATTAAGTTTTGCATTTTTTTGTGTCATAATTTTAAGTTAGTTCATATAAGTCTTAGAATCCATTAAACACTATTCACCCCCTCTAGTGTTAAATTAGCCTTAAGATCCTTAATCCGCCGTCTCTTTCAATTGGTATCAAAGCATTGGTTTTCATAGTTTTCATAGTCTGAAACTTGAAAATTGTTTTAATGGCTACCAACACTGGTAATGTCAACTCTGGCACTAGTTCTGTTATCACTAACACTAGTTCATTTGTAGAAGGTCGGCCTACTGTCAGTCCACCATTTCTCAATGGTGGTAATTATGCATATTAGGCTTGTAGAATCAAAATTTATTTACAATCTGTAGGATTAGACACTTGGAATATCACACAAACTGAGTATATTGAACCAACTACCAATTTTTCCCAGTGGACTTCTGAGAAAAAGGATGTTGCACAAAATAACTCAAAGGCCATGAATATATTATTTTGTTTACTAGATAGGAATGAGTTTATTAGAGTATCTGTTTGTATGTCTACATTTGAAATCTGAAAAACTTTGCAAGTTACTCATGAAGGAACAAGCGAAGTTAAATAGACTAAAATTTCCATATTAACTAATCAGTTTCAATTTTTTAAAATTCAATGCAAATGAGTCCATTTCCGACATGTATTGTCGATTTCAAGATATTGTTCATTCAATAATTGCACCAGGAAAAAGATTTTCAAAGGAAGACCAAGTCAGAAAAATTATAAATTCACTCACTCTAGAATAGGATCAAAAAGCACTTGCAATCGAAGAAGAAAATGATATTAGTCTCATGAAAATAGAAGAATTGATTGGGAATCTAATGTCTTATGAAGTTCTACTGCAAGGAAGAAGATTAAACAAGGCTATAGAAAAGAAGTCATTAGCGTTCAATGCAATAACTGAAGATTCAGAACCAGATAGTGATGAGGAGATTGCCTTCATGACAAGAAATTTTCTAAAATTCCTAAAATATAGAAAAATGAATAATTACAAAAGAAATTAGCAAAGGAATACCAGAAAAAATACAGAGAACGTCAACAATGATAGATGCTACAATTGCAATAAGGTCGGGCATTATAGAAAAGATTGTCTGTATCTAGATAAACAGCTATTCCCTCCAAATAATGACTCATCGAGGAAAAGAAAGAAAACATTCACAACAACTCTTGATGACTCAGACTCATCATCCAGTGACGATGAAAAGAAGATGGATAATTCAAATCTGTGTTTCACTACTATTCATGAATCAAATGACGATTAGAGTATGGATCTAAAAATAGGTACACATTTACATTATTTTTTATTTTTCTTATTTGCATGGATGCTTGTTTGTTTGCTTGATTGTTTTAAAATTCCTTGAATTTTTAAATTCAAATTTAACCCTTGAAATTTGAATTTAAAATTCAAAAATAATATTATTTTAATAATATTTTAAATATTAAATTATTAATATTTAAGTATTATTATATTTAATGTTACCATAGAAATTATATAATTAGAATATAGGATATAAGATTATATATATATTTATTAGGAATTAGGAATAAAAACTTGTCCTTTGATTCAATAGGCACATATCGACACACCCTAATACCCCATGTCGACATGCCCCTCAGAATTTGATTTCAAAATTTGAATTTAAACTTTTGAATTTTCCTCCATCTTTTCACCAACTTCAATGCTCTGGATAGATGTTTCTTGACCAAAGAACATGTCTATAGAATCTCTATTTACCTCACTCTCTTTATCATCACTTTTCACTTTTATTTCAAATTTCAAACTTATCTTCATTACCTTCAATTCCTCTCAAACTTCTTCAACGGCCTCTTCAAGCAATCCTAACACCGTTAGGCTTCCAAAATCTATCAAAAACTTTCTATTTAATGACCCAGAAGCTATAAAAGCTTACATCAACTATGTAAACTTTGGTAAAATTCATACAGGAAAATTTGCTATTTTTGAATATTTTCCTTCTTATGAAATTGAAAATCTTTTTCAACAATGTTCTATTCTTAGTTTAGTTGATAACAAACAAAATGATTTTGTATGTTATCCAAATCTTGTTAAGATGTTTTATGCGAACTTGAATCGTGGTTTTTATGATGGGGAAGAAGGACAAATTTGGAGTAGTGTTAAAGGAACACAAATTGTTTTAGATTGTTAAATTTTGAAAAATATTTTGGGATGTAAATACCGGAATGAATCTCTCGGAATTTCAAATCAACGAAAATGATCGAGAGAAATTTCATCTCATCTTTGAAGGGGATGACAATTTCGAATTCAAAAATCGTTATTTTCATCCAAAAGCAAGAATTGTTAATCTTCCTATTCAGCACACTCTTATACCAAGATCGGAAAACTACAACAACCCGACTTTGAAAGTTTGCAAAGCTCTTTTTGCAATTTTTGAAAATTATGATATTAATTGGGCCCAAGTTATTTTGGATGAGCTAAGGCTTAAGAATTTTACTATGGGTGAAAACACATTATATCATGGAATTTATCTCACCCGGATTTTTAATTACTTTGGAGTTGATTTCAAAAGGGAAGAACTTATAACTAGAAAAGTGTTCAACCGTGGAAACATTTCCCTTATGCAAATTCCATTAGTGTTTCAACCATATGAAACACTTACGGAAAAAGAAGAAAGGCTTGCTCATGAAGAAATGGAGGAAGAAGAAGAAGAAGAGGAAGAGGAAGGAATGGAAATCGAAGAGGAGGAAGAGGAAGATCAAGAAACCTTCTTAGAAAGTATTGAATATCCTATTAATCCCGCTAATCCATCCAACAAAACCATTCTCAATAATCAAAGAATTATAGTGGAAAATCAAAAGACACTTAAAAGATCCATGAGTAAGAAAATGGATAAGATTACCATTAAAATCGACAAGTTCTTCAGAACAATTAGTAGAAAGCTTGGACTATCATCTTCTTTATCTTCATCTAACTAGTTTTAGTTCATGTTATTTTAAGTTCTATCTTTGTGTTTCCTTTATTTTAGTTAATATTATATTATTTTATGTAATGTTGACTAGAATTACTAATGGAATCTTTCATTTCCTGTTATTCAACTTCACTTGTCTCTATAATTGCTTGTTTTTATATTATACAGATTTTAGTTTAATAGACTTGTTTATAATATTCAAAACAAAGAAAAATGTCATTTTAAGCAGAGGCATGTCGACATACACCATCTCCCCATGTCGACATTCAACGGGTAGAAAATAGTTACACTTTCAAATTTCATTTTCATGTAACTAACTTGTATCTATTCATTTCAAACGACTTTCTACCCCTATTTATATATGTTTCTTCTAGAATAAATTGTAAAACTTCACCTCTACTCACTCTCTTTCATAGTTCTTCTATTTCTTGAATTATGGCTTCTCCGATTAAGAATCTAAGTGATAATATTGAAGAAACTCTCACTTCCTTCAAGAATATTCTTACATTCATACTTCATAATCAGCGTCACTTAGAATTGTGTCAAATACAGATGATCAAGGAGCAAGAGAGACATTTTGACGCCCTTCGTTGGATGATCTCAGCCCTTAACAAGGACGATCTCGAAGGAAATCCACCAGTCACTCTCGACAAAGATAAAGAAGAATGAGATGCAATCAAAGCAGACCCTATCTTTGGAGAAGATTGATGTGTGGAAGTACGAAGGAATGTCTAGTCATTCTGTATGTTATTTATTTGATTTGTTTGGTGTGTTTTAAACTTTGATTGATTTAACTTATTTGGTATGGTTTGTACATATGTTTGGATTGAATAATTATTGTAAATATGATTCGTTGATGATTGATTTACTTTTTGGATTACACTTATGATCACACTTAGCACTTATTACACTTATACATGGTTTACCCTATTTTATTATGGTTGATTATCTTATAACAAGTTCAGGATTTTTTAAGAAGTTTTTGTTGATGACAAAGGGGGAGAAGTTATAAAATGATAGTTGGCTTGGAGTAAGGGGGAGTTATGGACTATGGAGGAGTTATGATAGGAGTTATGGTATGATAAGTATATTTTATAAATATAGGTTGTCATCATCAAAAAGGGTAAGATTGTTAGAAACTGAGAAGTTGGTTTTGATGACAACAACCTTTTTAACTTATCTTATTATAAAATATATTCTAACACTGTTGTCTAGATATATATGTATATGCAGGATATATATATATATATATATGCAAGTATTGATTACTGAAGACTGATCAGTATAAAGACTCAAGACTCAAGATTAAAGACTCTAGAGTATCAAGATCAAGATTTCAAGATACGTGTCTAGTTTTTGTTAAAACTTCATAATAGCATGGAAAGCTTCATTCCGAATTTCATTAGGGATGGAATTCATTTCTACCTTCTTAGTGGCTTACAAACCCATGACAAGTAGCTTACAAACCTACGAAAAGTGGCTTACAAACCCATGAACTTTCTGATTTTGTACAAGTTCTCAAATCCTGATGTGATGGGATATTCTGCAGGAAGAAGCTTAAAAAACTACTTCAAAATGGTTTTTCAAAATGATTTTCAAAACTGTTTTTCAAAAAAATTTAGCCTTAAAATTTATCTTTTCAAATGATTTAAAAAAAAGATGTTTTAGCCTTAAAATATTCTTTGTTTTTTTTAAATAAACTCTTGTTTTTACTCCAGAATCATTTTATCTTGTTTTCCTTTCTATACCATTTACAAAAAAAATGTTACATAGGGATGCCGACATCGTGGTATTCCTCATGTTGACATAGTGGCCGTTGTATTCAAAAGTTTCAATTTTCAAAAGAAGTGTCTATTCGTTTAAATCTCTTCACGAATGGTTGTGACCATTGGTGCTTTGTAAATAGCATTCACAAAGTAATTTTTTAATCAACTAATTTCATATTTTCTTCACTTCTTCTTCTCCACAAATCCATATTCTGAAATTTTCATATTTTTAAGATCGTGCCATAATTCTGCCGAATTCTCAAGTGAATCAAATTAGAATCTCATTCTTTTTTGATTCTCTGCCCTCTCCCGAATATCAAAGTACTATTCAGAGTTATAGGATCAATTTGTAATCAAAAGTTTGTCGAGTCTCTCTGTAAGGTGTGGTTGTGACTGGAAATCAATTGGGTAACCTTGTGGCCCGTAAATCAAGAGAGTTTGCCTCAGACTCGTGAGACAGGAGGGTACCCTAAGGCCTTTAGAAATCGAGGAATGTAATCTCGACATTGGTATAATAAAAATCTATATGAGGTGGTTTTCCTTGGTACAGGACTGGATGTAGGGTAACTCCGAACCAGTATAAAATTCGGTATTCTTTCCCTTTGCTGTTTTTTATTTACTTTCTGCATCTGTGTTCGATTCTGTAATTGTTCAGTGATTAAGTTTTGTATTTGTTTGTGTCATAATTTTAAGTTAGTTCATATAAGTCTTTGAATCCATTAAACACTATTCACCCCTCTCTAGTGTTAAATTAGCCTTAAGTTCCTTAATCCGCTGTCTCTTTCGGCAATAGCCCGTAATTTCGCTACTTCGAAAATGAGTGATTTCGTTTGTTTTAAATTTAAAAAAGGTTTAAAACTTAAATAAATATGTTACATATAATAAATAATAATGAAGAAATTAATTATTCCTATAGTTAATAATTAAAAAAGTATAAATTTGGATTTTAGAATAAATCAACAAAAGTTAAGTTTTGTTAAAAAGAAATAAAGGCTTAAATAAATAAGTTTAAATATTTATTTTGTAAGTTAAATCATATTTAAAACATCTAATAAAGATAATAAAAGTATATTAATATATTTAAAAATATGTTAATAATCGTTTTACAAAAATAACCAAATTTTGTCGCATTTTGTCAAGTTTATATACACTGTAAAATTAGAGATTTTGATATTAAATAAATATGATTTCAAAATATAAAGAGACATGTTTTAATTTATTTAAAGAAGTAAAAAAGTTCATTTTAAAGTTTAGTTTACCTCAATATATAGCTTAACAAAAAGTCAAATTTTGATTGTAAAATTTGTCAACAAAAACATCGTTATCAAGCAAAACAAGTTGTCGTCAACTTGATACATTTTCTAACATATACATATGCATAAATACAACTTTACAAACTTTTAAAACACTTTACATTTAGCACTAAAAAGAAAAGGAGGTTTACTTTTGAAAAGTTAAAATAAATATATAAAAAAGCAAAAAAGTATGATTTGACTAATTTTATTTTATTTTAAATCTTTTCAAACAACATCATTACTTATATCTTATCTCATTAATGAGATGTTATGCATATATATAGAAAAGGAGCAAACTTATATGTTTAAATATTTACAAACCATAAGAAGGTGACACCTCTACATCTCTTAACACACTCTTCCATAACCATCATTCCACACATTAAATGCAACTCAAATCAAAGGCTAATCAAAGTCCAAAAGTAAACAAGGATATTTATGTAATTTACCACTAAATTCTCCACTTATAAATACAAGATCAAATCTCTTCATTTTTCACTTCACTTTCATTCTACAAACAACGAACTCTTTCTCTACTTCTTCATTTTTCTTCCTCCACCTCAACATCACCCTTGCCCGAGCTTTACCCACCTCTACTTGGCCATACCCTCCACCTAAACTCCTCTGCCCAAGCCTACACGCCTCTGCCCCCTTATTATAACACATGCACCCTACACACCCTACCTACACGAGCCTAAAACCCAACGCACCCCCTCCTCCCCATATACCCGAGCCAAATATCCTATACACCTACCTCAAGGACCCTACGGCCTGACCCTTTCCACCAACCCGAGCCTAAAACCCCACGCAAGTCCACCTACTCGCCGACCCAAAACCACACACACTCCACCCTAGGCCGTACCCTCCATTCAAGCCCACGGCCACACCAAAAAAAGGGAGAAGAAAAAGAAAGCGGAAAAACCGAGACGTTTGAAAATAGCACATTAGCTCGAGAGACGTTTACCTCACATTAAAGATTGCCGAAGTGGATATGAAGGTGAGAAAATTCTCACCGCTATATAATTTATATTGATTGTTGAATTGATTTGCTATTATAGATAATCATCGTTTTATGATATGGACGTTTGAATAATTATTTGAATGTTGAATAATCCATAATAATGTTATGACATTTATCATACTATACCCATACTGAGTATGTTAATGTCATATGATTGTTCGTATGGTTGTGATGTTAATACGGACATCAAATTTCTATCATTATTGATTAAGTGATCTCTTTGTTAAGAAAGATCCAATTTTGGTGATATGATATACCTTGGAAAAATTAGTTTCTTTTCAATTAGAATTGAAATTAAAGTAGAAATAAAAGAGGATTTGAAATTTGAAGTGAAACGGGATTAAAAAGGGTAGTGGAATTGAAATTGAAATCGATTTTGAAAATTGAATTTGAGAATAAGGTTGAATTGGAGTTTAAATTGAAACTAGATTTAAAATCTAAATTTCAGTTGAGTTTAATCTGAAGTTAGAATTGAAATTGAATTGAAATTGGAATTTACAGTTTAATATTAAAATAATTGGAATAAAATAATATTATAATATGGAAATATTGAAAATACATTTTAAATACTTTAAAAAGTGAAAATATTGATTTAAAATGATTTTTAATAATTATATAAGTGATAAAATTCAATTTGACTGGTTTATTTCAAATATTGAAAAATAAGTTAAAACTAGGTGCGTCTCGCAATGGTAGTTCGCGATTTCACGCCGAAAAGTTCAAGTGAGCGTATAGATTGGACTATAGCTCGGATGGAGATAAGAAAATTCCGAACTATTATATTCATATCTTCGAAACGAAGAAAGAAAATCAAGATTTCGCCTTATATATTTTGAATTAAGTCCAAATCAATTTTCTAGAAAAAATCGCGCTAGTGTAGTTCAGTGACCATAATAGGAAATCTGTTTAAATGAACGTTTTTAATTATGGAAAAATATGGAATAAATTTGATAAATACATTTAAATGGTTTAGAAGAGATTCGAAGTGGAAAATATGAATTTTCAAATATTAAAAAGTTGATTGAATCAAATAAGCTTATATAGCACTTTCCGCCGCACTTTTATGCTGCGTTGTATAACTTTTCGAATATGAGTTTAAACGAAATGATTTTTTCCAAAATCAATTTTGAATGTTTTTAAAAGGAAAATTAAGCGTTTGAAAGATAATTTGGAATCTTTATAATCAATTTCAAAATAAAGTTGGTAACTGAGTATACGGAAACGACTAGTACATTTGTCCCGCTTGTGAGATCTGAGAAGATATAACAAGATGTTTAACTAAGATTAGGGATGGAGTAACAAGTGCCCCGAACTTACATGGCATATGCTTTCTTTACTTAGGCAAGGGGTGGAACAAATCTAAAGGAAAGCCTGGATGTTCTATGCGAAAAAGATTCTATTAAGTTTTCCAAAATAAAAGAGGGTTAGTATTATCCAAAATTTAAGAAATCTCCAAAATGAATAAATTAAGACTTGGATTGCATAGAGATAATCTTCTTATACTTGTATTAAAATCTGAAGAAGGAACTCGTCCTATTCGTGGAATTTAAAAGGTGATTTCGCCTTTATTCCGTCTATAGCACTTGTTGAATATAGAAATTAATGTTTAGTAAAATTAGAATGATTTCTATGATCCTATTTACTCAATAATGTTTGCTAAGATTGATTTTAGGGTTTGTCTTAAACAATGCCTTAAATAACATTGTTTTTTAACTCGCCTAAACGTTAAGGAATTTGGATCGAGAGTTAAGTGAGCGAAATTGAAATATTATCTAAAGAAAAAGAATGAATTGATTAGAATGACTCTAAGACATAATAAAGGGATTTCGAAATCATCTGAAAAGAATTAAAATGGAAAGAGATTTAATGATCCTATATACTCATATTCACTTTTTATCGATAATTGGATTTCGAAGGAACCGGGGTCAGATTTCGTTGATTCCTATCCGGAAACCACTTCGAACCAATTTATACGTTCGAATATGAAGACATGTTGAAGATGATCATTATCGAAGACTGTGGATCTTCATAGCACGAGGATTGCTTGTTGACATGCTCTACGTAGCTCTTTTTATAGAGTTATTTATAGCAGTGGTCTCCCCGTTGTTGAGATTTTTCGGATTGCAAGGACTACTCTCTATTAGTGGTAGTAGGAGTGTTCCTTCGGTTTGTCCTGTTCTTGGACAACTTGTATGGGCGTTTGTCTGACATTGCATTTCTAAGGATACGTACATTGGTTTTTACAAACATACATCCGTGGTGGTAGAGAAGGCAACTTCTCTTAGCTTAACACCCTTCTTGAGACGTACGAGCTTAAAAGTTGTATTTTTGTGGATGGCACAAGGGAAATGGCAATGTGGCATTCAGAGATGTGATATGTGCTTTGTGAAAAGGTAATCGTTACCTCGGGACTTGTCAATCAAAAATGACCGAAACTGGGTTAGATGCAGCAAGACTAAGTGGGTTATTCCCAATTAGGGTATGATCATCCCCTTCTAGATATATTTCTTCCCGCTATGACGTTCGAAATGCAAATTAATGTGGTGTATGGAAATCAAGCGCTCGGTTAAAGGTCAGTAATGACCGAAGGACGATATATTCGGTACTATCTAGTTATAGGATATGCTGCTCTTGTGTTGGTAGAGGATCCTTCGTAATGGTCCTCGGAGCATCCATCTAGAGGTGTACCCTTCGGAAGGTAGTCCCTTCACTTGGTCATTTGTACGGAAATCCATTTTCCAATAAGAACCTGTGGTTTTGTTTACATTGGCGTAATGAATAGCCTCGAAATGATATATGGGTAACCACTTAAGTTAAGATTAATAAGTTTATTTGCAAATGTTTTCACAGATATGTCATTAGAAATAATATCAAATGTTTTGATATTAAAGTGTTTAAGTTATCATATGGTAAAAATCCGTCTGTGTTTATGTATAGGCATGGTCTTATGAGATACTCTTTCTTTTCACGGATTTTGTTTAAAGGCTGATATATGACACTGTCATTTATTATTGATTTTTTCTAACGCTGGTTTATTAAGCCTGATCCGGGTATTTTCAATACTCGGGTCAGATCCGAGTGGTTTTAGGTTTAGTTGAAGACGGTCGGAGTTTACAGGGGAGAGCTGGAGATATTCATCTATGTGTGGACACATTCTATTATTCGCCATGTTTAGTTTGTTTTAGTTTGATGCTTTTCAGCAATTGTAAGGACAGATGTTTATAACTGTCCAAACTGAATTTAGATTTGACTCTGATATATGTATTTAAAAGTTTTTCCACCGTAAAGATATTTGTTTGATATATATATATATATATATATATATATATATTATTCCACTCATGTGAGATTCGGTTCCGTCTTATTTTCTTTATTACCCTTGATCATCCATACTTCTATGCAACTTGGGTCGAACACGAATGGTTTATTGTCGGCTCAAAGGTTATGGAATTGTGGGTCGTCATATTTGGTATCAGAGCTTTTGGTTGAGCAAACACCGTAGCCTGATTAGGGTAAGTCTCATCAGAAATAGGATTAGTAATATCTTAGGATAAGTAACTCATTAGAGATAGGGTTAGTAACACCCTAGAATGAGTTATGAGAGTAATATATATATGAGCATGTATTTGTTAATTTTATAAAAGTGGTTTTGTTTTAAAAATAATTTTACATATTTCAATATACAAAAGGGGATATTATTATTTTTCGTTAGAAATTAAGGATTGTTTGTAATTTAGCTTAGTAAAACTAAATATGAATATCTTGTGATTAGAATTGCACGATTTGACTATAAGATATTTTATATAGAATCAATTGGTTGAGAACTAGAATTTAGAACTTTTATCATATAACCCTAGACATTCGGCCTTAAGAAATAATAAAAATTTGATAAGTATAGAATGGGTTAATTTAAAAAAACCAAGAACAAATACGTTGTGAATTAAGTTTCACAATTTAACTATAAGGTATTTGATGATAATGTGTAGAAAAATAATATTCCTTTCAGGAAAGACCAAACCCACTGGACTTCGCTTCACTTTGTCGGGAGAGATCCTAAGGCAAAGAAATTTTTTGGATCAGATTTGATCATGGATGTTAAGGATTGGTTAAGCAAGTGTGACAAGCTCCAGCATAGAATGGTAAGCATCATCCATAGATCATTTAGGGAGATGATAAGCAATGCCCTGAAATTTGAAGTTGCTGTTCCACAGCCAACTACTAAAGTACCAGCCAAGAAGAAAAGGCATAAGGAGAACAAAGTTTGTTGTTTCAAATGTAGACAAAGAGGTCACTTTGCAAAAGAATGTAGACCAGAAGTAAAAATCAAGACCTTTAAGAAAGCTATCCCGAACAGTTGTTGTTTCTTCTATATTATAGGACATGTCGCCAGAGACTGCCCAATGCTCATGATGGCAGAACAGACTAGCCTTTTGTTACCCTTACTCATCCACCTACTGCTACAGAAAAAGAAAAGGGATGATGGAAGCATAAGTTAGTTAAACATATATTAGTAAACACCATCTATGTATTTTAACTATATGATTTTTGTAAAACTTTTTGAGTATACTTCTCAGAAGTCACTTAGTATGAATGTATTTTTGGAATCAATATATATAAACTATCATTTTGCTCCTTTGTCAATACCAAATTCTGTTAGAACTTATTAGAGCTAAAAAAAATTAGTCCCATTTAAAAAGAGTGAAAAGAAAAACGATAATAATTAAGTAAGAAGCTATTAATAAGATAAGATGAAATAAATAAAGCGGAGGTAGGATCTGTGGCAAGAAATGATAATTGATTTTAAGTTCCTTTATATAAAATTGTAAAAATTAACCAAGGCAGAAAGACTAGCAATCAGGCAGATATTTAGGTAAGCCTTGTCTAAATACGAAGACTTAGAAGTTTTGGATTCACCGATTCGAGTGATGAGGAGGATATGCAAGTAGTGGAGCCCTCGGTTATAGTACTAGGATCATTTGACCATCCGATGGATATATCAGAGAATGAGGATTTGATAGTTATTTCATATGAGGAGGATGTGTTGCCAGTAGGCGTAGATATTGATGCAAAGGCAGAGGACGACGATGAGGTAGATGATTGGATGTTGGATCCATTGAGTGAGGATGAGGAGCATGAGGAAGAAGAGCCTATGGAGGAGCCCATGAAAGAATCAGAAAAGACCAAGCCGCTGATAGAGGAACCCGTGGAAATGGAGACAGAAGACTTGGGGATTTACGATGCATGGTTATATGGGGATGATGATTCAGAGAGTGATGAGCAGATCATTTGGGAGATGGGTACGCCCATTCAGGAGATAGGATCTACCGTTCTAGAGATAGCCGAGGATCTTAGTTTAGGGGATATTAAAATGGAGGAGCATTTTCCATGGATTCAGGGAGGCCAGCAGTGGTAACCAGTTGGTTGGGACACCTAGCTTCAAAGATGATAGATGATGAGGAGCCAGTAGAGGATGGGGAGGAAGTAGAGAAACCAATAGAGATCGACCTGGAGGCACCATCAAAGGGTTCATTCGATGAATAGTGTTTCACACTTTAGGATATTTAGTTTTGTATTAGAGCAGTTGTTATTATCTAAAACATGTAGTATGCGCTAAGATATGGGGTTTAATCCTTTTGTATGATATTTTGGTTCACTGATGTAGATAGTTGACTTTGACTATGTATTTACCTCAAGTGTGTAGTATGCACTCAGGTTGGGACTAGGATCGATGATTGTATTTCATGATCAGTATTTAGTAGCAGTATTTCCTTTGCCATATATTGTTAACATTTATAGTTCTGTATCTTTGATTTCATTTCGAGGACGGAATGCTTTTAAATAGGGGAGAATGTAACGATTCGTAGTTTCGCTACTTCGAAAATGAGAGATTTCATTTGTTTTAAATTTGAAAAGGTTTAAAACTTAAATAAATATGTTATATATAACAGATAATAATGAGGAAAAATATTTATTCTTGTAGTTAATAATTTAAAATGTATAAATTTGGATTTTAGAACAAATCAACAAAAGTTAATTTTTGTTAAAAATAAATAAAGGCTTAAATAAATAGGTTTAAATATTTGTTTGATAAGTTAAATCTTATTTAAAACATTTAATAAAGATAATAAAAGTATATTAATATATTTAAAAATATGTTAATAATCTTTTACAAGAATAACCAAATTTTGTTGCATTTTGTCAATTTTACATGCACTGTAAAATTAGAGATTTTGATATTAATCAAATATGGTTCTAAATATAAGGAGACATGTTTTAATTTATTTAAAGAAGTAAAAAAAATTAATTTTAAAGTTCGGTTTACCTAAATATATTGCTTAACAAAAATGTCAAATTTTGACTGTAAAATTTGTCAACAAAAACACCGTTTTCAACCAAAACAAGTTGCCATCAACTTGATACATTTTCTAACATACACATATGCATAAATACAACTTTACAAACTTTTAAAACACTTTACATTTAGCATTAAAAGACAAAAGAGGTTTACTTTTGAAAAGTTAAAATAAATAAAAAAGAAAAGAAAAAAGGTGTGATTTGACTAATTTTATTTTGTTTTAAATTTTTTTAAACAACATCACTACTTATATCTTATCTCATTAATGAGATGTTATGCATATACATATAAAAGGAGCACACTTATATGTTTAAATATTTACAAACCATAAGAAGGTGACATATCTTCATCTCTTAACACATTCTTCCACAACCATCATTTCACACATTAAATGCAACTCAAATCAAGACTAATCAACGTCCAAAAGTAAATAAGGATATTTATGTCATTTATCACTAAATTATCCAAATACAAGCTCAAGTCCCTTCATTTTTCACTTCACTTTCATTCTACAAACTATAAACTCCTTCTCTACTTCTTTATTTTTCTTCCTCCACCTAAACGTTACCCTAACATGAGATTTACCACCTCTACTTGGCCATACCCTCCACCTAAGCTCTTTTACCCAAGCTTACACGCCTTTACCTCGTACAGTAACAAACACACCCCATACACCCCACCCACCCGAGTCCAAAGTCCTACGCACACCCCCTCCTCCCCACATACTCGAGCCAAATATCCAACACACCAACCTAAAGGACCTCATGGCCGAACCCTTTCCACCAACCCGAGCCTAAAACCACACATAAGTCCACCTACCCGCCTACCCAAAGCCACACACACTCCACCCTAGACCGTACCCTCCATTCAAGCCCACGGTCACACCAAAAAAAGAAAAAAAGAAAAGAAAAGGCAAACGGCAAATCCAAGACGTTTGGAAATAACACGTTGGCTCAAGAGACGCGTATCTCACGTTAAAGATTGACGGAGTGGATATGAAGGTGAGAAAATTGTCACCGCTATATTATTTATATTGATTGTTGAATTGATCTGCTATGATGGATAGTCACCATTTTATGATATGGATGTTTGAATAATTGTTTGAATGTTGGATAATACAAGTAATGTTACGATATTTATCGTACTATACTAGTATTGAATATGTTAATGTCATATGATAGTTTGTATGATTGTGATGTTAATATGAACATCAAATTTCTATCATTATTGATTAAGTGATCTCTTTGTTAAGAAAGATCCAATTTTGGTGATATGATATACTTTAAAAAAAATAAGTCTCTTTTCAATTAGAATTGAAATAAAAGTAAAAATAAAAGAGAATTTGAAATTTGAAGTGAAAAGGGATTAAAAATGGTAGTGAAATTGAAATTGAAATTAAGATGAATAGTGAACTGAAATTGATTTTGAAAACTGAATTTGAGATTAAGGTTGAATTTGAGTTTAAATTGAAATTAGATTTGAAATCCAAATTTTAATTGAGTTTAATTTGAAGTTAGAATGAAATTGGACTTTAAAATTTAATATTAAAATAATAGAAATAAAATAATATTATAATATGGAAATATTGAAAATACATTTTAAATACTTTAAAAAGTGAAAATATTGATTTAAAATGATTTGTAATCATTTTATAAGTGATAAAATTCAATATGAATAGATTATTTCAAATATTGAAAAATAAGTTAAACCTAGGTGCGTCGCGCAAAGGTTGTTCGCAATTTCACGCCGCAAAGTTCAAATAAGTGTATAGAGTGGAATATAGATTAGAATTCTTCGGGATAAGAAAATTCCGGACTATTATACCCATATCTTCAAAAATAAGAAAGAAAATCAAGATTTCGCCTTGTAGATTTTGAATTAAGTCCAAATCAATTTTATAAAAAAAGTCGCGCTGGTGCAGTTAAGTGACCATAACAGGAAATCTGTTTAAATGAACGTTTTTAATTATGGAAAAATATGGAATAAATTTGATAAATCCATTTAAATGGTTTAGAAGAGATTTGAAGTGGAAAATATGAATTTTAAAATATTAAAAAGTTGATTAAATCAAATAAGCTTATATAGCACTTAGCACTTTTATGCTGCGAATTGTATAACTTTTTGAATATGAGTCTAAACTAACAATTTCTCCCAGAATCAATTGTGAATATTTTTAAAAGTAAAATTAAGCATTTGAAGGTAATTTGTAATCTTTGTAATCAATTCCAAAATAAAGTGGATAACTAAGTTTGCGGAAACGACTAGTACATTTGTCCCGCTTGTGAGATCAGAGAAGATAAAACAAGGTGTTTAACTAAGGTTAGAGATGTAGCAACCAGTGTCCTGAACTTACCTAGCCTATGTTTTCTTTTCTTAGGCGAGGGGTGGAATAGATCGAAAGGAAAGCCCGGATTCTCTATGATAAAAAGATTCTATCAAGTTTCCAAAATAAAAGAAGATTAGTATTATCCAAAATTTAAGCAATCTCCAAAATGAATAAATTAAGACTTAGATTGCATAGAGATAATCTTATTATACTTGCTATTAAAATCCGAAGAGGGAACTCGTCTTATTCATGGAATTTAAAAGGTGATTTCGCCGTTATTCTGCCCATAGCACTTGTTGAATACGAAAATTGATGTTGAGTAAAACTAGAATGATTTCTATGTTCCTATTTACTCAATAATGTTTGCTAAGATTGATTTTAAGGTTTATCGTAAACATTGTCTTAAATAACATTGTTTTTTAACCCGCTGAAAAGTTAAGAAATTTGGATCAAGAGTTAAGTGAGGAAATTGAAATATTATCCGAAGAAAAAGAATGAACGTCTTAGAATTACTCTAAGACATAATAAAGAGATTTCGAAATCATCCGAAAAGAATCAAAGTGAAAAGAGACTTAATGATCCTTTATACTCATATTTACTTTTTATCGATAATTGGATTTCGAAGGAACCGGGGTTGGATTTGGGTGATTCCTATCTGAAACCACTACGAACCAATGTATACGTTCGAATGTGAAGACATATTGAAGATGATGATTATTGAAGAGCGTGGATCTTCATAGTGTGAGGACTGCTTGTTGACATGCTTGGGGTAGCTCCCATTATAGAGTTATTTATAGCAGTGGTCTCCTCATTGTGGAGATTTTTCGAATTGCAAGGACTACTCGCTACTAGTGGTAGTAGGAGAGTGCCTTCAGTTTATCCTGTTCGTGGACAACTTGTATGGATTTTTGTCTGACATTGCATTTCTAAAGATTACGTGCATTGATTTTTACGAACGTACATCTGTGGTGGCAGAGAAGGCAACTTCTCATAGCTTAACACCCTCCTAGAGACGTACGAGCTTAAGGGTTTTATTTTTGTGGAAGGAAATTAGTAGTCATTGGAAATGGCAATATGGCATTCAAAGATGTGATATGTGCTTTCTGAAAAGGTAATCATTACCTCAGGCCTGATCAACCGGAAATGACCGAAACAGGGTTAGATGCAGCAAGGCTAAGTGAGTCATTTCCAATTAGGGTATGATCTTCCCCTTCGAGATATATTTCTTCCCGTTATGACGTTCGGGATGTAAATTAATTTGGTGTATGGAAATCGGGCGCTGAGTTAAAGGTCGGTAACGACCGGGGGACGATATATTCGGTACTATCTAGTTACAGAGATACGCCGATCTTGTGTTGGTAGAGGATCCTTTATGATGGTCCTTAGGGCATCCATCTAGAGGTGTACCCATCGGAAGGTAGTCCCTTCACCTGGTTATTTGTATGGAAATCCATTCTCCAATAAAAACCTGTGGTTTTATTTGTATAGGCGTAATGAATAGCCTCGAAATGCTATATGGATAACCATTTAGGATAAGATTAATAAGTTTATTTTCAAATGTTTTCAAAGATATGTCATTAGAAATAATATTGTATGTTTTGATATAAAAGTGTTTAAGTCATCATAAGGTAAAAATCCGTTCGTGTTTATGTGTGGTCATGATCTTATGAAATACTCTTTCTTTTCAAGGATTTTATTAAAGGCTGATATATAAACTGTCATTTATTATTGAGTTTTTTTCACGCTCGTTTATCAAGCCTGATCCGAGTATTTTCAATACTCGGATCAGATCCAAGTAGTTTCAGGTTTAGTCGAAGATGGTTGGAGTTTCCAGAAGAGAGCTGGAGATATTCATCTATGTATGGACATATTCTATTATCCGCTGTGCTTAGCTTGTTTTAGTTTGATGTTTGTCAGCAATTGTAAGGACAGATGCTTATAACTGTCCAAACTGAATTTAGGTTAGACTTTGATATATGTATTTAAAAAAATTCCCGCTGTAAAGATATTTGTTCAATATATATTATATATATATAAATATAATTCCATTCGTGTGAGATTCTGTTCTGTCTTATTTTCTTTATTACCCTTGATCATCCATACTTCCGTGCAACTTGGGTCGAACACGAGTGGTTTATTGTCGGCTCAAAGGGTACAGAATCGTGAGTCGTCACATGTGACGCAGTCTTATGAGATACCTTTATTTTCAAAGGATGTAGATAAAAGTTAATAATTCAAATTGAGTGTGGTTTCTCACGCTGCTTTTCCAGACTGACTCGGGTGTTATTTTTATCATAATGCTCGGGCCAGACCGAGTATTATAGGTTCAGGTTAGGATGCCATGGAGCTCAGGAGACGAGCTGGAGACCGAGACATATTCTCGTACTTGTTTATTCCGCTACAGTGTTTGCAGAAATTACCAGCAATTGTGAGGGCAGGTTGTTATAACTGTCCAGGCTGGTAATTAATGATTTATGTACTCTGATATGAGATATTTATATTGCAGTTTTGATTTGTATAAAGAACTATTTATATTATATGTTATTCAGTCTATTGTGAGATTCTGTTTGTTTGGTTTCTTCTTTCTTCTACCTACTTTCTTTCCCCTCAACAATCTGTCTTTTCAGCACTCGATCATTTGGCATGTTATACAATGAGCGTATTTATGTCGCTTTTCGAGGGTCGAAAAGATAAGTCGTCATAGTTGATATCAGAGCTTTGGTTGGTGATATACCTAGGCTTTGGTGGGGATTACTCATTAGAGATAGGGTCAGAAGTACCCTGGATTGAGTTTGGGTGTATTAATAGATATGAGCGTGTATTTATTAGTAAATATAAAATGTTTTTAGATTATGTTGACTTATCGATTGAGTGTTTATGAATTTTGGTCGGTACGGGAAGTACAACCATATCGATAGGGGTTTCTAAACTCTTAAGCAAGGTAAACCGACACGGTATTGTTTTGAAGTGGGTAAATGAAATAATTTTAACCAAACTAAATCTTGGCTATAAATGATATAATTTTTTGAAATAGTGTATCTGTTTGGAATGTTTGGTTGTTAATATTATAATAAGAATAGATTATAAATTTGAAATTGTTATATATATAACCAAATAGAAATTTTATAAGAATGATTTATACAAAGGAGTATCACTAAAATTGGATTCAAACCAAAATTTAAATCCAGGAAATTTTGGAATTTTTTTTAAATGAATTTGAACTAAGTATTTGGAATTTTTAAATCTTGAGCACATGGGAAATGTTTTCCAAAGTGGCTTGTGAAGAATAATGGAGTACTATTTTTTGATGTTTTTGAATAGAAATTGTTTTAAAATGGATTTTGGGAGTAAGGAAGCACTGAATTCACTTTAGTTGCTAAAAAATAATTCAAGTAATGATGGCTGCATCATCAGTATTCATTCTCGAGTTTCTAAGTGATGGATTGCTACTGCAGTGATTGACTCTGATTATTTGCTTTGGACTTGTTTGGTGAAAAGTTTTGTTTTAGAAATACCAAAAGGAAATTGTTTTGGGCAAAACCAAGTCGTTTTGAAAAAACCAGAAGCATGATTTGATATATAAAAGTGATAGATTTATGTTTATGATTTTAAATGATTTGAAATAAAAACCGAGTGATTGAATTCTAGGATTTCCATTTAAATGACTTATAAAGTCAGAGAAATCCGTTATTCGACTTATAACTTAGAGTTGAGATAGATAAAAAAGAAAAGCGCGAATTTTAATCCTGGAATTGAAATTTACTTTGTTTTCCGACCGTGTGGGTTGATGATATCATTTTTATTATATTTCGGATATTGCAAAAGGCTCTCCATACAAAATAGACTCTGTTAAAAAATTTCGAAAATTTAGTTGTGAGAAAAGTTTTGAAATTTTTTTGGAAATTTCTGTGAACTAATAAAGTTGATTTTTGAATTGTATTAGAAATCAAGATTTTCGAGTTAGAAATGGAAACAAATTGTTTTGGATTAAACTAAAGAGTTTATAGAAATGTTTAGGATTTTAACTAAGTGGCTTAGATAAGTTAATGGGTTTGGTGCATTTTTTCTACCATAGCAATTTTCGGGATGAAATTCTTATAAAGGGGAAGGAATGTAATGATCCGGAATTATGGTCGTTGGGTTTTGAACGTTTAATTTATTTTCAAATGTTGAATTTGAAATATTAATTGATTATGAATATGGAGATTTAGGTTGAATTAATGAAATGAGTTTAAAATTCCAAATATAGTGATTTAACGGATTTGGTGAATAGTAAATTTAATATTTGAAATTGGATAAATATATGAATCTGGTGTTAAATGTGAATGTAAATGGGTTCTAAAGTTGATTTAAGATTCTGTTTGAATTAGAGTGATGATATTGAACTTTTGAATGAAATTAAAAGTCGATAAATTGAAAATTGGAAATTTATATATTAATAATTTAATAGTAAAATTAAAGTATGGTAATAGTGTAAAATAATTAAATTATGATTTAATATGAATCGAAATGGTTTCTAATACGGATAAATCCTATTGGAATTATAAAGGAGTTAGTCAGTTTTCAAAACTCGAATTTCAAGTAATTTCGTTGATTTTGGTAATGGCTCGATTTAATCGACGCGTTAAATAGCCTTCTGGGCCACAGTCTCAGAATTCGACGAAACCAGTTTCCATTGGATCTGCAATAGTCTATTATTATCGGATTTCAAATTTTGCAACGTTTGGAATTACTGTTTAGCCGTATAGGATTGAAATGCGTTGAAATTAAATATCGAAAGTTAATATTTTCATTCGACTCGAAAAGCTATCTTGCACATACGATCGAATTAGGCCTCGAAACATATTCCATTGCATTTAGAATAGGGGTAAAACATTACAAACGTCAGGCGACACGTCTCGATTGGAGTTCGTCCGGAAAAGCACACGAGTTAGGAAAATAATATTAAAATAATAATGTGTGTATGTGTATATATACATAGTAATAGTAAAACCCTACCCATAACGAACGCAGCCGCCTCCATTTCGTTCATCGGCCGATACCTCATGACCTTCCTCCCTCAAATCCTTTTAATACACGCACTTATACGCTTAGGCTTCTATATGGATGTTGTAGAGCTCAACAAGCTCAACAAGATCAATGACCGTGATTGTCTAAAGTTCATCGACGACGATGAAATCGAGGCACGTTCATTTTCCCTTCAAGCGTGGTTTCCTCGACCTACGCAGTACCGAGTTGGACCAGATCTTAATCGCGGGGGGAGGGGGGCCAGGTGGGGCGCGGCTCTCGATGGTCTTCGATCGCCCCCTAGGGTAGCGTGGTGGCAGCGGTACGTTGAAGAGGCAGCACGAGGTGGGTATGGATGAGTAGTGTACATGAAGGAGGAGGGAGATAGCATGCGGCCCTGATTTCATCCCAAAAAATGAACGGCCCGATTTCTTTTTGGTAAATTAAAAAAATATTTACATAAATTATATTCAAACTTTAAAAATTCGTATCGTTGTCATACGAGGTCGGAATCAGACAAAACAAGCGGCGTTGGAAACGTAGCAGCGAATACTACATGCTCGAACCTATTTGGAGTTGATCGGAGCTAGCTAAAATTTTAGGTTAACTTAAACATGTTCGATTTAATTTAAAATTGGAACGTTGGCGAAACTGAAAACTCAAGGTGAGTAAATCTCACTCATCTGAATGATTGGCATTAATTTTAAATAGTTAAAATTAAGTTATGGTTGATTGGATGAATTGATAATTTTTATTGTGATTTGGATGTTATAATATATAAAATAGTACATACTAGCAGTTGGATATATTTCACGCCCTATTCGCCATACATAATAGCTGATTACCCTATATACCACAATATTCTGCCTCAAAGCAGAATTGGTATTTTTATGTTATATTAACATCCGTGGATGCAGAGAAACATGTTAGAGGGATCCAACTGGATTCCTAAAAAGTGTCAAAAATGTTGAATTTAATTTAATATATAGTGATATATGCTTATTTTGAATGATCCGTGATGGATTATTGTGTGACTTGAATTGATTGGATGCTATGGCAGTTTTGGCGTAGATTTTGGTATTTTTAAATATCAATAATATATTATTTGAATTTGAAAAGAATTTAAGAAAAAAAGATTTTTGAAGTAAAATATTTATGTAAAGTTTTGGATTAATAAATTGGATAAAATAAATGGTTTTGAAATTGTACTTAACTATTTCCAGATATTGTAAATAAGGATTTTGGTATGATGTATATCAAAGATTCTAAATGGTAGCTCCTAAGTGATACTTGTTCAAACAGAAAAGGTTTTAAAATTCGAGATTTTAAATAGATTGGAGAATAGAAAGGAATTTGAGTGTAAGTACAAAATTTGTTATGCTGGATCTTAAATAAGATTTTTAACTTACGAAATTGAAGTAAAATCGAGTTTGGTTGGATTTGGAATATAATTGGATTATTTAAGAAATCGATGTATAAATGGAAATTTATTCAGAAGTCGATCTATAAATCAATTTAAGTGAATGAGAAACTGCAATAAATGGGAAATGAGACTGTGAGATTTATAAACAATGTTTATAAATAAAATGAATGGTTATTATTTGATTAATTAGAGGTATAATTTCACGGTAAGAATTTATAATGAGATGAGTAAGTCGGTTGAAAAGAAGGATAGATTTTTCTTTCTTTGGAAATGTGAAAAAGGAGTTTGCGAAATTGGAATGTAAATCAATTGGTGATAAAATCGAGAGGGATTTATAAATGTTAGAATGGCTATATTGGAACTGATAACGATATTTTTCTATGAAGTTAGGTTTGTTTTAAAAAGGAAGGATTTTTATTTATTAACTAGGTAATTTAAAAGGGTAAGAATATTTCCGAAAATTAATTATTTAGTTGTTTTAATTATTTGAGTATATTTAATTATTAATTAAGTTAGTTATAATTAGATGATATGAAGTTAATGGTTATTTAAGAATTAATTAGTATTATTATTTTAAAAGGGTAAGTTATTCAATATTGATACTATATAATAACTTTTATAAAAGGGTATCTGCCTAAAATAAAATTGGAAATTTGTATAGGAATTTTATAAGTATTATTTTAAAAAATTTTAATAAAGTTTTCGGAAGGTAATGGTATGTTTTCATGGTGAAGTCGGAGGCGGTGAGTGCCTGCAGTTAAGTTTTGGATTTCTCTGGGATAGAGATGTAACCATTGAGCTATGAATCCATGGTTGATACCGCATGGTACTTCCCGTAACTATTTTAAAATGTTTTTCAAATATTAAAAAAAGTGGTTTGAAATATCCGGATATGGATGTAAGTAATTGGGTTGTCTAAGTATTGAAAATTGGAAGGGTTTTGAATATATATCTTATATAGATATTTGAAGTAGATTTTGGAAAAAAAAATCTATAATAAGGCCCGATGTCTGGATGTTATTGATAGGTAAATAACCGACTATTAAGTATTTGACCAATTTCATTGATCATTTCAAAGAGACCGGAATCAGATTTAATTATCTGAAAACCACTTCGATTTTATTTGGGCGTTACGAATGGATACCGTGAAGATGATGAAGACGGTGATTCTCTTCATCCAGACCCATGACAACTTGTATGGGTGAATGCCATCAGAACATCGTCATTGGAGGACGATGAGTATTTTAAGTGAATTTTTTCTTGAAAGGTAAATGTTAGCCTCAAGCCCTATCAACCGGGAATGACTGAAAATCAGAGGGATGCACCAAGGCTAAGTGGGTCATACCCAATTAGGGTATGTTGTCGCCTTTCTAGATAACTTCGGATATATTATTTATTATGGATAAGATGGTGCATGCAAAAGAGATCTCAGTAAGGTTGGGAACACCCAGGGTGATAACATATTCGATACTATCCAGGTTAAGGGTAGTCCGATCTTGTGTTGTAGGGATCCCGACGAGGCCCACATGTTTCTAGAAGTACACCGTGATAGGTGGTACCCCAGTGCTTAGTCATTGAATGTGATCTAATCTCCAATAAGCACCGTATGATTTTGATTGTGTCCAACTATGCTGAAACGTGAGATGTTAGCATTTCAGCTATTTTCAATTTACTTTGTTTAGACACTATTATAATATCAAACAACTTTGATATAAAGTGTTTTGGTTATCGTAAGGTTAAAACCCATTATGTTTATATGTGACACGGTTTTACGAGATACCTTTGTTTTCAATGAATTTTGTTAAAAGTTAATAATTCAAATTGAGTGTGGTTTCTCATGCTATTTTCCAGACTGACTCGAGTGTTATTTGTACCATAATGCTCTAGTCAAACCGAGTATTACAGGTTCAGGTTAGGATGCCATTGAACTCAGGAGACAAGCTGGAGACCGAGACGTATTCTTATACTTGTTTATTCTGCTGCAGTGTTTGTTGAAATTACCAGCAATTGTGAGGGTAGGTTATTATAACTGTCCAGACTAGTAATTATTTATTTATGTACTTGATGTAAGATATGTATATTACAGTTTTGATTTGTACAAAGAACTATTTATATTATATGTTGTTCAGTCCGCTATGAGATTCTGTTTATTTAGTTTCTTCTTTTTTCTACCTACTTTCTTTCCCCTCAACAATTTGTCTTTCCGACACTCGATCGTTCGGCATGTTATACAATGAGTGTATTTATGTCGCTTTTCGAGAGTCGAAAAGGCGGGTCGTCACAACTATACTGGCTATTTGTCTATCAATTGCCTGAACATACTATTGACAAGATTAATAGATTATGTTTTGATTTTTTTGGGCTGGTAAACATCATAAAATAGTGTGGTCTACATTGTGAAAACCACATCAAGAGGGAGGAGCAGGGCTTAGAAACTTTAAAAATCTAAAGAAGGTTGCATGTTTAAAGCTGATGTGGACATATCTTACGAAACATAATCCATGGACTCAACGAGGTACACTCTAAATATTGCAAAGGGAAGGAATTCTGGACTGTGAAAATTGATAATAATGCATTGTGTTCATGGAGGAATAAAGTGCAACTACGAATGCATGGAAGAAAATATTTCGATAAAGTAATTGCTTCTAGAACAGACTTCTTTATGGACTAAACCATGGATTAACTGAAAGTGCCTTATGAACTTATTGGGACATGACATATTGCGTGTTATTGGTCCTTTAAACCAAAAGGGGGTTGATATAATTGATAATGGTGAATGTAGACCTCATCTAAATGCTGCAACAAGAGAATTAACCCTAATTATTGAACAAATAAAATATGCAACACGTATAACAACGACTATTATGAGTTGCGTGATGAAGGAGCTTTCAATTTTCATTTCGCATGGGATACAGTAGGAGATCGGCGAAAGAAGCATAATTGGACTACAATTATTTGGCACTCTAAAATTTATGAAAATGGATTTATATTCATGCATGGCATACGTGGATAGACTCGGTATAAAAGACAAGCTGATCAAAACTGGCATGAGTATTGACCCTACTTGTGTACTATGTGGACTTGAGTAGGAAAATAGAAACCACCTATTATTTACTTGCCCTTGTAGTATGTATATTTGGATGTTGATAGGATTGAAATTGATGCTTATACTTGAATCAATGTGTTGTGATCATCTTTATTTTGCCTTGTTTTGACCATTTTTGCAACTAATTTGGGAGGTACACTTGAAGGCTAATAGGTTGTTGTGGAATTTCTTGAAGACTTGAAGGCAAAGAATTGTATTTGTATTTATTGCAGTGTTGTAATTTAACAAGAAAGAGTGTTTGTATGAGTGAGATAGTGAAAGTTATAAAGAGAAATTGTAATAAAATCTTCAAAATGAAATGAAAAATTCTTATTAATTCCTCTCAACACGTTTTTTACAAATGGATTATTTCTGCTATTTATACACGCACATAACCCCAAGCACTAACCATTTCATGACTCAGTCAAACCCCGACTTAATCAAACAAATGACAAACTCACAAATATATTGCTGTAAATTTGTGACTTTTAGGTAGCACTATTATAAAATCCATTAATATATCATACCATATCTTGTCGGGTATGGGTAGGGGTTGTAGCAGACGAGGAACATATATATTTTTGTGCTTTTTTCTTTGACAAACTTCACACTCCCTTATATTCTTCTTAATTTCTGACAATCATGCCCTTCCAACAAAAAGTTTGCTTAAGCTTGTGCCTTGCCACCTTCTAATTTTTTCTTCATTTCTTTTATATATGTTGATTGCTCCATGTATCTTTTAAGCTCTTGTATCCAACTACCTTCTAATGTGGTCATTGCTTGACAATGTACACCATGTTCCTCTGGCAATCTTGAAAGTGCCTCAGCACAGTACTATCCTTTCTCTTCCTATACTCTTGTACTCAAAACCATGTAATTTTGCTAACCATTTTCCTTGTATTCCAGTTGTAAGTCTTTGAGATAGCAAGTGCCTAAGACTTTGATGGTCCACTTTTATAATAAATCTTCTTCCTATGAGATACTGGGTCCATTTCTTTATAGCAAGCAGTAGTGCTAACAACTCTTTCTCATATGTGGATAACAACAGATTTTCCCCATTTGAGGCTTGACTAAGATAAGTAATGGGTTTCCCACTTTGAGTGAACACAACACCAATTCCAAATCCATTGGCATCACACTTAATAACAAATTCCTTATTCAAATCAAACATGCATAATATAGGTGGGTTCATTAGATAATGCTTAAGTTTCTTGTATGCGTTAGTTGCTTATTCATTCCGAAAAAATGCATTTTTCTTAAATAAATTAGTGAGGGGCTTGGCTATAAACCTATAATATTTGATAAACTTTCTGTAGTAACCAATAAGACCAAGAAATCCTCTTAAAATTTTAATATTATTTAGTTATGGCCATTCTTTTATTGCTTTTATCTTCTCTAGATCCATTATAACTTCCTTGGATATGATATGCCCAAGAAAGTAATCCGCTCTTTAACAAATGAGCTCTTCGACAATTTAATTACTAGACGGTTGTCTTTTAATACCTGCAAAGTCAACTTTATATGGTGTATATGGTCAGACTATGTCTGGCTATAAATTAGGATATCATCAAAAATACTAAGAGGAATTTTCTTAAGTAAGTTTAAACATATCATCTATAACGACCCAGTTTTTCAGTCATTCGAACTTAGAATATTTAGTTGAATTTAAATATTGAAAAGTAAATTTTACGAGTTAAATAAATTATATTTCGCATATAGTGGTTTATTTGGATAATTAAATTGTTAATTAAATTTTTGAAATTGTGTAAACAATTGAAATTTGAATTTAATGTGAATGGGAATAATTTATAACATTGTTTTAAATTCTATTTGAGTTAGAATAACGTTAGTAAACTTTTAAAGTAGAATTAAAAGTTAATTTATAAAAATTGAAAATTTTAATTAACGTGTAAAAATAGTCATTTTTCACACTGTCTAGGATTTCGAAGAAACTAGTTTCATTGGATTCGTAATAGTGAATTATTATAGGATTTCAAATTTCGTGTCGATCGGACTGACGGTTTGGTCGTAGGAATCTGAAATGCATATAAGTTGATTCGAAAACCCATCTTCCAAATACGATGGAATTGGCTTTTGATATATATTCCATTATGTTTGGAATAGGATAAAACATTATAAACACTAGGCGGCATACTTTATTGGAGTTCGGAAATTTTATGGGTGAATAATGTTTTGCCTATATAAAGACATTCTTTTGCCAAACCCTAGAAACAAAGGTCACAACCGCCACTAATATTCAATGGCCAAAAATAGCAAACATTCTTCCTCAATTTCTGATCAATCCGTCCACTTTCATCGAAAACCCTCAACTACAATACTGTAGAGCTCGACGAGAGCTACAAATCCAACGGTGGTGAATGGATGTGGTGAAGTGGGTTGGTGGCGATCCTCACTCAAAGGTGGCGCGTTCAAGCACGAAAATCGAGGTGATGGCAGCTAATTTGTCGACTGATCTCTGGCCGAAGGTGCATGGGGGAGTGGGCTTTCGTTTGGCAAAGCCTGATTGTCGTCTAAGCGAGTGAGTTGGCCGCGGAAATCATTGGATGGCGTGAGTATATGGGTTCGATTGCCTGGAGTATGAACGCGTGAGGAAGAAGAGAGATGCGGCCTGGATCTGTGGTACTAGAAATGAATGGTTGAGATTAAAAGGAGGTTTAAAAATAAAAATAAAAATTGTTGTAAATTAATTACAATATAAATCGTGAATGTTTAAAAATGTATATCTTCTTCATACGAGGTTTGTTTAACACAAAACAAGTGGCGTTGGGTTCACATTGACGAGCACTACATTTAGAGTTAGACTGGAGTTGATTGGATCTAGTGAAAATTTTGGTTAAAATTAAATGCCCGTTTAATTTTAAACAAAATAAATCGCTATCGCGACGACTACAAGCAAAGTGAGTAAAATCCCACTCTCTTTGTCTCGTATATATTTTTATATAAGTGAGAACAAATTTTATTTATGATGATTGTTTGGATGATATATGATATTATATATATATATATATATATGTATATGTGTGTGTATATATATATATATGTATATATGTGTGTATATATATTGGTTGGTTTGGATATACTCCTGTATATTTTAGTGGATGAGACCCTATACGTTCCCATGTATGAGCGGATGACCCTTTGTATGTGCGTCTGCCTCGAAGCGGACATTGTACATATTTTCTCATCTATATATTAGTTGTAGGTGACAGATTGGAGAGATCCAACTGGATTCCTCATTGTTGTTGTTTTTATCTATAGATATTGTTATATATGATGTTATCATGTGATATATGATGTTGGATACCACGATTGATATGATTGATGTCAATCCCCTTATTTAGTGCTGTTGTAGCATTGGGCCTTATTTTTGGAATTTTAAAATAATAAATGATGTTCTTGTTTAAAAAGGCTGTTTAAGTGATTTTGAAAATATATGTTTTTTTAATAAATTTTGAATTATTAAAGAAATGGATTTATTTTAAATAAAAATAAAAAGCCATAATTTTTATGTTATAAAAATTATGGCTTCGTGAAATATAATCAAAATATGATTTTTAAATATGAAGTTAATAATTTTGTTAAAATAAGTTAAATTGAGAATTTTGATTTAATTCTAAATGGTTTATTTATAAGACTTATAATTTTTTTCAAATAAGTTAAATTAGGATATTGAACTTATTATAAATGGTTTATATATAAGACTTATAAAATGAATATTTTATAAAGAAAAAGTAATGGCATATAAATGAATTTCATAAGGGTTAAAATGAAGTTATAGTTAATCTTATAAGTAAATAAGATTTATAAATTTATAAAAGGAATGAATTTGTAAATAAGAGATTTATAAGTAATTAGCTTATAATTAGATTTTGACAAATAAATGAGATATAAATGAAATTTGTTAGTAAACAATTTTGTATATGGAAGTTTATAAAACAAATGGAATTTATAAACATTGTTTTATAAATTTGAAATCAATTTAATTTTATAAGTTAAATATGAAATTTTATTAAAGGAATTATGTTCACGATTTTGGACGGTGAATAATCCTTTAAATTTTATGTGTAGAACTAGTGAATTTGGTAAAGGAATTATATTCATGATTTTGGACAGTGAATAATCCTTTGAATTAAACGTGTAGAAGTAATGAATTGGGTAAGACAATCATATTTACGATCTTCGATAGTGAATATTCCTTAAAATAAAATAGATGTTTTGGAAAGTGATATTATTCAATGAAGTTTAAATGGTTTGAAAACAAAATTATTGGTAAATTTACTTTTAAAATAAGTATATGAAAATGTTTTCTAAACATACAATAAGTGAAATGGTTTTGAATATTATTCTTTTAATGATATTTTGAAGCAAATAATTGGAAAGTGATTTGATTTAGAAACGATTAATTAAAATCTGGCCTAGTGATTACTTAAGTGATAGGTTTTGTTTGTTGCTTTGATAGTTAAATAACTGACAATCAAATTTGGCCATTTTAATTTCTCAATTTGATGTAGAAACTAATTAGACGTACACTTAGTACATAACTGACTGTATAGGCTTGATTATCATTTGTGTTGAGAATGTTGATTCGTGCAGTGTGGAGTGACTACGTCAATCTATCGAGCTTCCTTCTTGGCCGAAGGACAGCAATTTGAAAGTTGGAGACATGATAAGTCTATGAGACTTAGTTTCTTGTGAGGCTGAGAAATGCTTTTGTGTTGTTGGTGTAAACAGAATGAGATCAGATTTATCTGAAAAACCGCTTTGGACCAACATATATAAGATGATTGTGCAGGTTGGTCGATGATATTGATATTTAGGATTTTCATAGTGAAGGACTGCATGTTGATCTTTTGTGGTTAAAATCTCAATATACATATAGTTGCAGTAGTCTCATCGATATGAAATACCCATTGAAAGGATTATATGCTACTAATCCAAGGGATTTTCCGATAGGATGTGGTAGGAAAGTACATTCGGTTTGTTCTATTCCTGGACAACATGTATGAACAATGTCTGGCATTGTATTTCTAAGATTACGTAAATTGGTTTTTACAAACGTACATCATATGGTGGTGGAGAAGGCAACTTCTCTTAACTTAACACCCTCCGTAGACGTACAAGCTCAATAGTTGTATTTTTGTGGAAGGCAATTAGTAGTAAATAGAAATGGAAATATGGCATTCAAAGATGATGTGATATGTGAAAGGTAATCGGTACCTCTTTGGCCTCGTTCCTCGAAAAATGACTGAAACAGGGATGAAGCAACAATCCTAAAATGGGTCGCTCCCATTAATAGATGTCATCAATCTTCTAGATATATCTTTACGTGCTATGACGTCGTGTATCTGATTGTTGTTGTGTATGTTTGTAGCTATGGATTTTAGGTTGGTAACGACCGGAGTGATGACATATTCGACACTATCCAGGTATGGGTATGCTATTCTTGTGTTGGTTTAGGCATCCAGTATCTGGACCCTACGTACATCCCTCCAGAGGTGTACCGAGATTTCAAAAAGGTGGTCCCTTCACCTAGTCATTTGTAAGGAATCTAAAATCCACTACGTGCCTGCCATTTTATTTTGTAGAGCCTAGTATTGCTGGAATTTAATAGTGGTAACAATTTCAGCTATTTAATTTATTATTTGTATAATAGATACTATTATAATATAACTTGATTTGATATAAAAAGGTTTTGGTTATCGTAAGGGAAAAACCCGTTCGTGTTTACGTGCGGGCGTGTCTTACAAGATACCTTTTGTTTAGATAAAGGAAAAGTTTTGGTAACTTTATAAATTCAATTAAAGTGTGTTTTCTCACGCTGGTTTACCAAACTGATCCGAACGTTCTTCCCTTTCAATGCTCGGGTCAGACCGAGTATATTTATAGGTCTAGATTTTATCTTTTAGAGCTTCAATAGTTGAGCTAGAGATCTTCATGTCGTATACACGTATCTGTTTATTTTTCCGCTGCTTTGCATTGTTGTTGTCGTAAATTATAAGCATTTGTGAGGATAGGTTATTATTATTGTCCAATTGATGATTACCTATGTACTATGATATTGATATTCCTATATTACAGTTTCTCATTTGTAAAGGTTATCGATCTATATTATATGTTATTCCGTTGCGATGTAAGATTTTGCATTGTTTTGGTTCTACTTTTATTTACTTCTTCTCCTCTCTTCATTTTTCTTCTCTCTTTCATCTACCCTCCCTTTTCTTTCTCATGATCATTTGCAATCGGTGCGCTTTGGGTCGGACACATGTGGTTTGGTGTCGGATTTAGAGGGTCTCGAGTGCGGATCGTCACAGCATGGTATCAAAGCTTAGATTTAGTATATTCCTAGGCTTTGATGTGTACTCAGTATAGATATGGTCAGTAGTGCCCTAGATTGAGTTTGAGTGTATTATATATATGAGCCCGTATTTGTTAGTTAATATAAAAATGTTTTATATTGTGTTGATTGAGCTGTTGAGTGGCTTATGGGTTCTGATCGTTGCGTCTAGCTAACGTTATCGACAGGGATCTCTAAACACTTGAACATGGAGATTGGACACAATATTGTTTTCGAAAATGGGTAAATGAAATAAATTTACCTCGATTATATTATATATATGATTATATATATTGATTGTTAATGAATGGTAATAGTTGATTATTATCGTTTGTTATTTGTTGTGTTCAAATAATAAAAGTTGTAATTATTATATGTCTATATAAGATAAATAAATTTGTAATGAACTTATATTAGTGAAGTAAAATAGCGAAATTATATAAGTATAAATATATAAATGTGATTTATAAATAAATGGATTTTAAAAGAATCTAAAGCACTGAATTCACTACCGTTGCTGGAAAATAATAAGGGTGATGACTGCAGCATCATCAGTATCATTTACGAGTTTCTCGGTGATGGATTTGCTACCATTAGTAAATTGAAAATTTAAGTTTTGTTTGATAAAAAAATTTGAATTTAAAATCCATGTTTGAAATTGATAGATATAAGTAAAATGAGTTTAGGGCTTATAATATGAAATTAAAATTTAATGTAAGGTTAAACTAAATTGAGTTTGCATAACAAAATATATGATTTGAAAATGGTATGTATAAGAAAAGAAATTTCAAATTAAGCTATGAAATTAAATTTTAACTTAAGTAAAAGTTAAATAAATTAAGGTAGTAAAATGAATTATATGACTTGAGGTTTAACTAAGCTAAGTTTAATAAAATCGAATTGGATTTGAAATGAATCGAATAGAACTAAATATGAACTTAAGCTATTAAGTGATTTTATAACATGTATTGAAATTATAAATGGTAAATGGAAGACAATATAATTAAATATTCCTGAGCACTTAAGTAAATAAGTTTATAACTTATAATTTGAGAGAATAGTAAGTAAAGCAAATTTCTATTTGTTACATATGAAGGTTAAGAAATGAAATCTAAATTTGAATTATAAGTTGGAAGTTAAGTTAAACAAAATGAATGTTGTAAAGGAAGCTAACTTGAGTAAGATTAAATGAAGTTGAATTTGATATCAAAATGAATATGAACTTGAGCTATAAAATGTAATTCAACTTTAGATGTAAATGAATTGAATTAGGCTAATGAAATAAAGTAGTTAATTGAATATCAACCAATTAGAATTAAATGTGTTAAACTAAATTGAATGTAAAGAAGTGAATATGAATGTTTGAGTGTAAATTTAATAAATTTGGTTATGTTGGATATGCATTGATTGTTATTTAAATGTTGGTTGATTCAATAGAAATTCATTAAATATTAATGAAATTGAAAGTTAAATAATTGAATTCAAATTGAATCTGAAGTGAATGTAGCTAAATTGAATTCAATCTAAACTGAATATAATTAGTTGTGATTAATGAATGTGAATAAACTGAAAACCAAATCAAGTAAATGTTAATAAAATTTGGAACGAACATTGATTTGGTTATGAACCAATTTGGCTGTAAATTTGTTAACGGTTGTTAGTTGGATGTTAGTTGTTTGATGATTGCTTATGTTGCATATGTTTCATTTCCATATGATAGTTGTATAATATATGTTATATATGTTGATATTACTTTCCATATGTGTTCTCATTTGGTTTTTGAGTGTTTAGTAGGTGTGGATGGCGTTTGCTTTGCATTTGGAGCTCGCTTTCGCGCTATATTAGCCGTATACGCTCGCTAATTAATATATTAATAAGGTACATATCTCGGATTAATTATTGTACGTTTACACTTTTTTCTCTATGGGGTGTCTCATCCTCGAAGATGAGATGTATACTTATGATATTATATATATTGTGATTTTTTCGGATCGAAGCGCGCAAAGGAGGCAATGTCGAATTTTTCTGAAAATTTAAGGTGTTAGAAAAGATTTGGAAATTTTGGAATTTTTTTGATAACAAACACTTTAACTTTGAGTTATAAATTGAAATGATGTTATTTGATATATGGAATAGTACTAGTAAATAACTAAGTACGAATAAAAGTATAATAACGAAGTTGTGGCTAATTAATTTTGGAATGTTAAACACTTAAAAAAATTGATAATCTATTTCAACTAATTAGTTTTGAAATTTAATAGAGTTGTAGCGTTTTTCCTATGTAGTAATTTCGGGGACGAACTTCTTTTAAGGGGGGAAGAATGTAACGACCCAGTTTTTTAGTCATTCGAATTTAGAATATTTAATTGAATTTAAATATTGAAAAGTAGATTTTACAAGTTAAATAAATTATATTTCGAATATAGTGATTTATTTGGATAATTAAATTGTGTTAATTTAATTATTGAAATTTGAATTTAATATGAATAGGAATAATTTATAACGTTGTATTAAATTCTATTTGAGTTAGAATAACGTTAGTAAACTTTTAAAATTGAATTAAAAGTTAATTTACAAAAATTGAAAGTTTTAATATTTAATTAACGTGTAAAAATAGTCATTTTTCACACTGTCTCGGATTTTGACGAAACTAGTTTCATTGGATTCGTAATAGAGAATTATAATAGGATTTCAAATTTCGTGTCGATCAGACTTACGGTTTGGTCGTGGTAAGCTAAAATGCGTAGAAATTTATTTAAGTAAATTTAATTAAAATAAGTCGATTCGAAAACCTATCTTCTAAATACATGGAATTGGCTTCCGATATATATTACATTGTGTTTGGAATAGGGGTAAAACATTACAGAAGCCAGGCGGCATGCTTCAATTGGAGTTTGGAAATTTTGTGGGTGAATAGTGTTTTAAAACATTGCCTATATAAGGACATTCTTTTGCCAAACCCTAGAAACAAAGGTCACAACCGCCACTAATATTCAATGGCCGAAAATATCCAACATTCTTCCTCAATTTCTGATCAATCCATCCACTTTCAATGAAAACCCGAAACTACAATATCGTAGGGCTCGATGAGAGTTACAAATTCAACCGTCGTGATTGGATATGGTGAAGTGGATTGGCGACAATCCTCGCTCAAAGGTGGCATGCTCAAGAACGAAAATCGAGGCGATGGCTGCTTGATTTTCGACCGATCTCTGGCCGAAGGTGCATAGGGGAGTGGGCATTCGTTTGGCGAAGACTGATCGTCGTCTAGGCGAGTGAGTTGGTTGCGGCAATCGATGGATGGCGTGCATATATGGGTTCGATCGGCTGGAGCATGAACGCATGAGTAAGAAGAGAGATGCAGCATGTATCTATGGTATTTGAAATGAACAGTCAATGTTAAAAGGAGGTTTAAAAATAAAAATTGTTATAAATTAATTATATTATAAATCATGAATGTTTAAAAATGTATATCTTCTTCATACGAGGTCCATTTTGCACGAAAAAAGCGTTGTTGGGTTCTTATTGAAGAGCATTACATTTTATAGCTGGATTGAAGTTGAATAGAGCAAGTGAAAATTTTGGCTAAAATTAAATGCCCGTTTAATTTTAATCGAAATAAATCGTTACCGCGACGACTACAAGCAAAATGAGTTAAAAAAAATCACTCTCTCTGTCTCGCTTATATTTTTATATAACTAAGAATAAATTTTATTTATGATGATTGATGTTTGTTTGGATGATATATGATATATGATATATTATATATATATTGGTTGGTTTGGGTATTGTAACGTTTCGATTTTTCGTTGCCGAAAAACCGAATAGTTATGGGTTTTAAAAAGAATTTATGAAAAGATAAGAGAAGAAGAGAGAAGATAGAAAATAGAGAGACAAGAAAAATAGAAAATTTTAAAATAAAAAGAAAAGAGAAGAGAAAGAAAATAGAGGATAGAACAAAATTTTAAAATGGAACGGAACAGAAAAAAAACAGAACAACATCAGAATCTCACAATTCGCAGCGGAACAACATATAATAAGTAAATGAATAATCTTTAAACAAAGAACTATATCATTTATTACATCACATTATATTACATTACATCAAATCATAATCAGAGTGTACAACAACAACAAATAGTGCAGCGTAAAAAAGAAATACTATATAAACTAGTAATACGCCATGTCATCCATCTTGCCTCCAGCAACTCCAGAATATCCTGATAAACCTAACTCTTAACTGCCCGTGTGAAATTTGGTGGGCACCCAGAGTTTAGGAAGGAAAACAATAAACTCCGAGTCAGTCATGTGACTGGTGTGAGAACTCAAAACAGTTTATTTTTCTTTAGAAATCAAAATAGAAAAATATTTTAAAAAAAACAATTCGCAATGCTTTTAAAAATGAGACTACCATAAGACCTCCTGCCACACACACAATGCAAACGCAGACTTGGAGAAGATTTCTCCTTATGATAGCCAAACATGCTTGATACGCATTAAAGTCAAATCAATTTTGATATTATTATTAGTGCATAGTGTATAAAACAATTTCGAAAGTAGAATATAAATCTTAGCCAGCATAGGTACCATTATATTATGCCTACTATAGCTACCATATTAGATGGCAGGTTCTACAACTAAAACCGTACAAGTCACGTATTGTTTCTTTGGATTTCCAACAAATGGTCAGGCCAAGGAACTTCCCATTGCCATATGAGAATGCCTCTGGAAAGACATCCCCGAGAACCAAACCGGAACTCTACCAACACAAGGCCGGGTTACCCCTAACTGGGTAACTACTGACACGAGCACGCCATTCCCCGATCGTAAACGACCTTTCTCACGGGATCCCGATAGCCAACAACCACAAAGTAATAAATTCGCAGTAACCACATAGGTTAAATATCTGGGCTCCATACCATGATACCACCTCTATCCAGAAGGAAATGTACATACCCTAAAGGGTGCTACCCCTCATAACCTTGCTGCTTCTTTCCTGTTTTGACCATTTCCGGGGTGTGAGGTTCGACGAAGTCACGTCCACAAAAACATACTTTATACAAAAGCCATGCTTTGGGTCAACAAATGATCAACACAATGATCATCAAGATAGACGATCAAATAAATGATCCTATCACAATAATCAACACAATGATCATTTCAGCATCACTCAGCATATCACATTACCAAATTGGGAATATATTGCTGATAACTTCAACAATATAACCTCTGAGCTCGTACGTCTCAGAGAAGGGTGTTAAGCTAAAAGAATAAATTCTCCGCCACCACAGAAATATATTTGAAAGAAATCGGCTTTACATTCTCAACTAGTAATGTCAGACACACAATCCATACAAGTCTGTTCCGGGCTCGAACAGAACCGAAGGCACTTACAAAGAAGTCCTTGCAATCCGAATAATCTCTAATCACGTTCGGATTTCCCATCACATATGGAGATCTCAATACCAGGGATCAGCCAGTGTAGAGACAATCAACAAGAAATCCTTTCGCTTTCGAAAATATCCGGTCTTCAACACTGATCTTCGAATGCAATTCATAACGACGTATCACATATTCGGAATGGGTTATACGACCCCAAGGTCCTTTCCCGGTTAACCCGAATAGTGAGCGCTTATTTTAAAAAAAACAAGTGTGACATTCAATTTCAAACAAATCACAACAAATACCTATTTAAAGGTAAATATTGATAGTCGGTCATTGAACTATCAATAGATATGCCAACATCACCAGATTCCAAATAATTTTCCAAATTATTTATTTCACAAAAATATCTTTACACGATATAAACATAATTTCCATACTTTAAAAATAAATCAATATTTATTTTTAAATCTAATTTCCCAATTTTATTTATGAATTCTATATTGAATTTACATTCCAAAATATTTATGAATATACGATTTCCATTCAATTTCTAATATTCATTTTCAATTTATCTTCAAAAAGATAAATTCCAAATATTCACTTAATATTGGAAAAACATTTCCATACTTATTAAAAATAAGTAATTCACAGATCTTTTTATTTTCTATACTGAGAAAATATTTAATATACCCTAATCGAAATTAAGTATATATTTCATTCTTTTAAGGAAATCATTCACTTAATCATATTCATTTGGGTCAAAACGAATGTTGCGTAAAACATCGTTACGACAACCCAAAATCACTAGTATAGGGATTCGAAATTAAAATAGATATATAAATCCCAATACTATACAAAAACATTTCCTTTCGGAAATCATTTAATATAACAACAGTGTTATAGTCCACCATTTCCTTTTATTTCTCGAAAGCATCTATTTCAACAATAAATGTTGAAATCTATGGTTTCGAATCTCAATACAGTTTAAAACATCTTTAGATCATTTTAATTCTATTTAAAACATCACATCTAAAATAATTTCTTTAACATAATATTCACTATTCAAAAACGTGAATACACTTGTTAATAAATTTCATCACTTCTATTCATTTTATTTTAAAGAATTATTCACTGTCTAAAACATGAATATAATTCCATAAATAAATTACAACGATTCCTTATCAAAATAAGTCGTTGCGGATTTATAAAACAACGTTTATAAATTCTATTTCTATTTATTTTTATAGCAACTTCCTTTTATAAATTTCCTTTATAAATCTATTCAATTTCATATCTCAATGATATATTAAAATTTCATATTATAAGTCAAATACTTATAATTTATTTATTTATAAAAATCATTCCTTCAAACTTCCCAAATCTATAAATCTTATAACTTCTAAGATTCATTTATTTATCCACATCTATTTCCTAAATAACTTTATAAATTTTATTTATAAAATTCTATTTAGAACTTCACCGTTATAATTCTATAAGTTTCATTCATTAGTGAAATTCATTCACAATTCTCTCTAATACTTATAAAAGCTCGTTTTATAATTCCAATATTTTTAATTTATAAATATCAATTTATAAATCTTTTAATATAAAACAATTTATATTACTATTTAAAACGTCTTTCAGCTCCTTATAATTTCATCATTCTAATTTATAAAATAATCAAATTTCATAAATTCTATAGATTTCATTCCTTTATGAAATTCATTTATAAATCATTCTATCACCTATAAAAGCTTGTTTTATAATTCAAGATATTCTAAATTTATAAATATCAATTTATAAATCTTTTAATATAAATCAATTTATATTATTACTTTAAACATCTTTAAACTCTTTCATAATTCTCATCATTCTGATTTATAAAATAAAAATTTTATAAATCCTATCTTTAAACTTCTTATAATAAATTCAGAATTCCCAGTTCAAACTATTTTATAAAATCACTAATCCCTTATTTTCAAAAATCAACTTTTAACTGTATTTCTCAAATTATAACGTTCATTTATTTAAGATGAATCAATTTCAAAAATATTTTATAAACGTATATTTCCAAGAATCACTTTAGAAATCAAAATCGTTATTTTTAAACTTCAAAAATTGGATTCGATGATGCAACACATCAATAGTCAATCACAACTTTCAAACATCATATATCATCCATGATAACAATCAAATATCACAATATATGAAATCAAATAAATATTTGTGAGGAATCCAGTTGGATCCCTCCAACCTGTTTCCCTGCATCCACAGACATTAGCACAATACCATTCCGTTTCAAGACGGAATATCGCGGTATATGGGATTTTATAAATATATATCCGCTTACTAACGGCGCAATAGGGTCTCATCCGCTAAAAGAAAATGCGGGAAATCAATCAACTGCAATATATACATATGCCAATATATATATATATTGCTATATATAATATATAATACCAATTCCACTTCTAGGTGGAATATCGCGGTATATGTGTGTAATAAATAACCTCCGCTTACTAACGGCGGATAGGGTCTATTCACATCCAATATATATATATATATATATATAACAATCATCATTCAAGCATTCAATCAACACAGTCAAGCAAATTTTAAATCTATCTATTTAAAATTTAAATAAACAATAAAAATTCCTTTTGAGTGAGAAGTTCTCACCTTAGCTTTTATTTTGCAATCCCTTTTTCCTTCTTGACTCGATTTCTCTTGATTTATACCTTGTATAAATATTTACACAATTTATTAATATTCGAACCAATCGAATAAATTAAATTTTCATTAGATAATTTTAATTCATCGGTGATTTCATTTTTAAAAATTAAATTAACTTATAGTTTTATTTTTAAACCAGTTTCTTCTTTAACAAATTTATTTTAACTAAAAATAAAATTTCCTTTTAAATTAATTCTATTCAACTACAATTTAATTTTTAAAACTAAATTTTCTTCTTAAATAGATTTAATTAACTTATCCTTAAATTGAATTTATTTAACTAATTATTTCAATCTCAAGTTAATGATTTCTATTTTAAACTAAAAATTAAAGATTCAAACTGATTTTCTTTTTAAAATAATTCTAACATCTTGCTTATATAAATTTTCTTAAATCTTTTAAAATTCCTTTGTTTAATAAATTATTTTAACTAAAATTTTAATTTAAATTAACCAAACTCACTTTCAATAAAATTGTCTAATTGAAGATTTAAATCCTAAACTAGAATTCTTTTAATTTATTTATCCAATAAATTAAATTCCTATTAGGTAAATTAAATTAGCCAATAATTTTATTAATATTCAAATTAAATCGAACTATTCAATTTTCGTTCTTGATTGTTAAATTAATCAATTGTTTTATTTAAACCAGTTTCTTCTTTAAAATTTTATTTAACTAAAATTTAAATTTCTTTTTTATACATACTTTTCACATTCTAAAAATAATATTCCTGTCTTTAAAATTTTAACTTCAACAATTTATCAAATCCACTTGAATATTTATTTTCATTTAATTTTTTTTTTGTTTAAACTTCCATAAATTTCCATCACTTCATATATGTTGTAAATTAATAAATGATAAATAAAATTACCTTCACTGCTATGCTCGAAGAAGCCGATCGTGACTGCCTTGAACCCCCCCTCATCGAACAACCATCGCCTGCAGTCGACTCGCGACCTTCTCCTCCGGTTGCCACGAGCACCGCGCCACCATCCATCGCGAGTCGCACCCACGGCGCCGCCCTCTCCCATCGTGACTTCACCTTCCAGCTCCGCCACCACACGCGGCGGCCTCCATAAATCGAGCGCGCGACCGAACGAGCACCATCCCCAGAAATCAGAAGCCCTAACTTTACGCGACTCAGTCGCCTTCTCCACGAAATCGCGCGCCGTCGCGTTGAACTGCTCCATCTCGAATGCGCGCCACCACACGCGCATCGTCGCCTCAACCCTTTGCGCGCGAGCACACTTGCGTGCGCCTCGCGATCCCAATTGCCGCGATTTTGAATTTGGAACTGGAGAGGCTCGGTTTCAATTTGGAAAGAGGGGAGAACGAGGCTTCGGCCATTTATATATTTTTTTTTTCTCGTTTGATTTTGGAACTGAAAAGTGGTTGCGCGATTATATAAAGAGGGATGGAGGAGACAAAGGAACGTGATGCTTCGGGAGAACGTGTTTGCCTCCATGATCATCTGCGTGATACTAGGCATGATTTTAGGGAGAACGTGGTGTGTTTGTCTCAATTTAAATTTTAAATTTAAATTGAATTCAATTTGATTTCGACGCGTTTACAAGCCGTGTGCTCACATACTAACTCAGAAAAAATACGAAATTTGAAACCCGGCAATAATTCAATATTCCGGACCCAATGGAACTGGTTTCGTCGAATTCCGAGACTGTGCCTCGGACGGCTATTTTTAAATATCGATTCAAACGATAAAATTTCAAAACTGAACAATTCACTTTCAAATTAAATTCTGATGCTTCGATTATCTTCAATATTATCAATATGAATTTTACAAGCCTTTGAAATATTTTTAATCGGCTTAAAATTGAAGATTCAAATTTTTATTCAACTCTCAATAGATTAAATTCTATAATTTAATCGTCAATTTCAAAGTTATATTGAAAATTCAATCTAAACCATCATTTAAATATTTAAAATAAATTAAATATTTCCAAATTAAATAGTTAAAATTTCTGGGTCGTTACAATCTTCCCTCCTTAAAAGAATTTCGTCCCGAAATTACAAGTTAAGAAGAATGCCCTTATCCCGTCTATTATCTTTCACAATCCAAATAGTTTTATCAACTTACTAACCCAAATCTTTTTACTAGAGTTTCATTATCATTTCAACTAGCTTTCCAACTTCAATTATAGGTTTCAACCAACATTGTTTTCCTAACAATTCAAATTTAAATTCAAATTCAAATTTCAAACTTTCAAATTTTCTCAAAATTTTTCTAACACCCTAAATTTTCGAAAAATTTCGCCAGCGTCTCCTTTGCGCGGCTAGCTCGGTACGACTACAAAATGGCACCACGGCCCCTCAGAATCAAAAAGAAAAGAGAAAAGCCAAGTGGCTAGAGAAGAAAGTCATCAAATTTCATACTGAAATTCAAATACGTACCTTTTTGTCGAGCAATTCAATTTTATCTTTGAAATCAAAATCTCAATCCCTTTATACACCTGTATAACCTGCTAGCAATAGCATCCAAATCCAATATTCAAACCAATTTGCAAATTCTATTACAAAATTTCCAACATATATTTCTTATACGTTTTTACTTCACTATTGAAGTTACATATCCATTTCATTCAATTTTACTCTTCAATTCAATTCACAATTTCAATTCTATTTGAATTCAATTCTCAATTCTAAATATTGAATCCTAACGATCAACTTTCATTTGCTAATTCACATTACTATTTTAAATTAGTTACATTCACCAATATTCAATTCATCTCGAATTTACTGAATTACTAACAAAGGGAATTTCAATTTATTTCTTTTACTTACTTGAATTTATATACAAATTCAAATTTATCTTCAAATTTAGCTCACGATTAAACTTTAATTTAACCAATTCAACTTCAATTCATTAGTCCATGAATTAATAATTTATCAAGTTAATTTACTTGAATCCAATCCATCTTATTTTATTTCCATATACTAATGATAATAATTCAATATTATCACTTCTAACAATCATGCAACCATATACTATAATAATTCGTGGAAAATCATTTCTTTTCTATACAAAAATAGTTTTGGGCAAAATTACTTTATTTACCCGATTCAAAAACAATTTTATATTCACTAACAAATACGCGCTCATATCTATTATTACACTCAAACTCATTCTAGAGTACTGCTGACTCTATCTCTAACGAGTAATACCCAACAGAACCATGGTTGTCGCTTAACCATAAGCTCTGATACCAAATGTAACGTTTCGATTTTTCGTTGCCGAAAAACCGAATAGTTATGGGTTTTAAAAAGAATTTATGAAAAGAGAAGAGAAGAAGAGAGAAGATAGAAAATAGAGAGACAAGAAAAATAGAAAATTTTAAAATAGAAAGAAAAGAGAAGAGAAAGAAAATAGAGGATAGAACAAAATTTTAAAATGGAACGGAACAGAAAAAAAACAGAACAACATCAGAATCTCACAATTCGCAGCGGAACAACATATAATAAGTAAATGAATAATCTTTAAACAAAGACCTATATCAGTTATTACATCACATTATATTACATTACATCAAATCATAATCAGAGTGTACAACAACAACAAATAGTGCAGCGTAAAAAAGAAATACTATATAAACTAGTAATACGCCATGTCATCCATCTTGCCTCCAGCAACTCCAGAATATCCAGAATATCCTGATAAACCTAACTCTTAACTGCCCGTGTGAAATTTGGTGGGCACCCAGAGTTTAGGAAGGAAAACAATAAACTCCGAGTCAGTCATGTGACTGGTGTGAGAACTCAAAACAGTTTATTTTTCTTTAGAAATCAAAATAGAAAAATATTTAAAAAAAAACAATTCGCAATGCTTTTAAAAATGAGACTACCATAAGACCTCCTGCCACACACACAATGCAAACGCAGACTTGGAGAAGATTTCTCCTTATGATAGCCAAACATGCTTGATACGCATTAAAGTCAAATCAATTTTGATATTATTATTAGTGCATAGTGTATAAAACAATTTCGAAAGTAGAATATAAATCTTAGCCAGCATAGGTACCATTATATTATGCCTACTATAGCTACCATATTAGATGGCAGGTTCTACAACTAAAACCGTACAAGTCACGTATTGTTTCTTTGGATTTCCAACAAATGGTCAGGCCAAGGAACTTCCCATTGCCACATGAGAATGCCTCTGGAAAGACATCCCCGAGAACCAAACCGGAACTCTACCAACACAAGGCCGGGTTACCCCTAACTGGGTAACTACTGACACGAGCACGCCATTCCCCGATCGTAAATGACCTTTCTCACGGGATCCCGATAGCCAACAACCACAAAGTAATAAATTCGCAGTAACCACATAGGTTAAATATCTGGGCTCCATACCATGATACCACCTCTATCCAGAAGGAAATGTACATACCCTAAAGGGTGCTACCCCTCATAACCTTGCTGCTTCTTTCCTGTTTTGACCATTTCCGGGGTGTGAGGTTCGACGAAGTCACGTCCACAAAAACATACTTTATACAAAAGCCATGCTTTGGGTCAACAAATGATCAACACAATGATCATCAAGATAGACGATCAAATAAATGATCCTATCACAATAATCAACACAATGATCATTTCAGCATCACTCAGCATATCACATTACCAAATTGGGAATATATTGCTGATAACTTCAACTATATAACCTCTGAGCTCGTACGTCTCAGAGAAGGGTGTTAAGCTAAAAGAATAAATTCTCCGCCACCACAGAAATATATTTGAAAGAAATCGGCTTTACATTCTCAACTTGTAATGTCAGACACACAATCCATACAAGTCTGTTCCGGGCTCGAACAGAACCGAAGGCACTTACAAAGAAGTCCTTGCAATCCGAATAATCTCTAATCACGTTCGGATTTCCCATCACATATGGAGATCTCAATACCAGGGATCAGCCAGTGCAGAGACAATCAACAAGAAATCCTTTCGCTTTCGAAAATATCCGGTCTTCAACACCGATCTTCGAATGCAATTCATAACGACGTATCACATATTCGGAATGGGTTATACGACCCCAAGGTCCTTTCCCGGTTAACCCGAATAGTGAGCGCTTATTTTAAAAAAAACAAGTGTGGCATTCAATTTCAAACAAATCACAACAAATACCTATTTAAATGTAAATATTGATAGTCGGTCATTGAACTATCAATAGATATGCCAACATCACCAGATTCCAAATAATTTTCCAAATTATTTATTTCACAAAAATATCTTTACACGATATAAACATAATTTCCATACTTTAAAAATAAAACAATATTTATTTTTAAATCTAATTTCCCAATTTTATTTATGAATTCTATATTGAATTTACATTCCAAAATATTTATGAATATACGATTTCCATTCAATTTCTAATATTCATTTTCAATTTATCTTCAAAAAGATAAATTCCAAATATTCACTTAATATTGGAAAAAAATTTCCATACTTATTAAAAATAAGTAATTCACAGATCTTTTTATTTTCTATACTGAGAAAATATTTAATATACCCTAATCGAAATTAAGTATATATTTCATTCTTTTAAGGAAATCATTCACTTAATCATATTCATTTGGGTCAAAACGAATGTTGCGTAAAACATCGTTACGACAACCCAAAATCACTAGTATAGGGATTCGAAATTAAAATAGATATATAAATCCCAATACTATACAAAAACATTTCCTTTCGGAAATCATTTAATATAACAACAGTGTTATAGTCCACCATTTCCTTTTATTTCTCGAAAGCATCTATTTCAACAATAAATGTTGAAATCTATGGTTTCGAATCTCAATACAGTTTAAAACATCTTTAGATCGTTTTAATTCTATTTAAAACATCACATCTAAAATAATTTCTTTAACATAATATTCACTATTCAAAAACGTGAATACACTTGTTAATAAATTTCATCACTTCTATTCATTTTATTTTAAAGAATTATTCACTGTCTAAAACATGAATATAATTCCATAAATAAATTACAACGATTCCTTATCAAAATAAGTCGTTGCGGATTTATAAAACAACGTTTATAAATTCTATTTCTATTTATTTTTATAACAACTTCCTTTTATAAATTTCCTTTATAAATCTATTCAATTTCATATCTCAATGATATATTAAAATTTCATATTATAAGTCAAATACTTATAATTTATTTATTTATAAAAATCATTCCTTCAAACTTCCCAAATCTATAAATCTTATAACTTCTAAGATTCATTTATTTATCCACATCTATTTCCTAAATAACTTTATAAATTTTATTTATAAAATTCTATTTAGAACTTCACCGTTATAATTCTATAAGTTTCATTCATTAGTGAAATTCATTCACAATTCTCTCTAATACTTATAAAAGCTCGTTTTATAGTTCCAATATTTTTAATTTATAAATATCAATTTATAAATCTTTTAATATAAAACAATTTATATTACTATTTAAAACGTCTTTCAGCTCCTTATAATTTCATCATTCTAATTTATAAAATAATCAAATTTCATAAATTCTATAGATTTCATTCCTTTATGAAATTCATTTATAAATCATTCTATCACCTATAAAAGCTTGTTTTATAATTCAAGATATTCTAAATTTATAAATATCAATTTATAAATCTTTTAATATAAATCAATTTATATTATTACTTTAAACATCTTTAAACTCTTTCATAATTCTCATCATTCTGATTTATAAAATAAAAATTTTATAAATCCTATCTTTAAACTTCTTATAATAAATTCAGAATTCCCAGTTCAAACTATTTTATAAAATCACTAATCCCTTATTTTCAAAAATCAACTTTTAACTGTATTTCTCAAAAATCATAATTTTTATAAAATTAAAATTATAACGTTCATTTATTTAAGATGAATCAATTTCAAAAATATTTTATAAACGTATATTTCCAAGAATCACTTTAGAAATCAAAATCGTTATTTTTAAACTTCAAAAATTGGATTCGATGATGCAACACATCAATAGTCAATCACAAGTTTCAAACATCATATATCATCCATGATAACAATCAAATATCACAATATATGAAATCAAATAAATATTTGTGAGGAATCCAGTTGGATCCCTCCAACCTGTTTCCCTGCATCCACAGACATTAGCACAATACCATTCCGTTTCAAGACGGAATATCGCGGTATATGGGATTTTATAAATATATATCCACTTACTAACGGCGCAATAGGGTCTCATCCGCTAAAAGAAAATGCGGGAAATCAATCAACTGCAATATATACATATGCCAATATATATATATTGCTATATATAATATATAATACCAATTCCACTTCGAGGTGGAATATCGCGGTATATGTGTGTAATAAATAACCTCCGCTTACTAACGGCGTATAGGGTCTATTCACATCCAATATATATATATATATATATATATATATATATATAACAATCATCATTCAAGCATTCAATCAACACAGTCAAGCAAATTTTAAATCTATCTATTTAAAATTTAAATAAACAATAAAAATTCCTTTTGAGTGAGAAGTTCTCACCTTAGCTTTTATTTTGCAATCCCTTTTTCCTTCTTGACTCGATTTCTCTTGATTTATACCTTGTATAAATATTTACACAATTTATTAATATTCGAACCAATCGAATAAATTAAATTTTCATTAGATAATTTTAATTCATCGGTGATTTCATTTTTAAAAATTAAATTAACTTATAGTTTTATTTTTAAACCAGTTTCTTCTTTAACAAATTTATTTTAACTAAAAATAAAATTTCCTTTTAAATTAATTCTATTCAACTACAATTTAATTTTTAAAACTAAATTTTCTTCTTAAATAGATTTAATTAACTTATCCTTAAATTGAATTTATTTAACTAATTATTTCAATCTCAAGTTAATGATTTCTATTTTAAACTAAAAATTAAAGATTCAAACTGATTTTCTTTTTAAAATAATTCTAACATCTTGCTTATATAAATTTTCTTAAATCTTTTAAAATTCCTTTGTTTAATAAATTATTTTAACTAAAATTTTAATTTAAATTAACCAAACTCACTTTCAATAAAATTGTCTAATTGAAGATTTAAATCCTAAACTAGAATTCTTTTAATTTATTTATCCAATAAATTAAATTCCTATTAGGTAAATTAAATTAGCCAATAATTTTATTAATATTCAAATTAAATCGAACTATTCAATTTTCGTTCTTGATTGTTAAATTAATCAATTGTTTTATTTAAACCAGTTTCTTCTTTAAAATTTTATTTAACTAAAATTTAAATTTCTTTTTTATACATACTTTTCACATTCTAAAAATAATATTCCTGTCTTTAAAATTTTAACTTCAACAATTTATCAAATCCACTTGAATATTTATTTTCATTTAAATTTTTTTTTTGTTTAAACTTCCATAAATTTCCATCACTTCATATATATTGTAAATTAATAAATAATAAATAAAATTACCTTCACTGCTATGCTCGAAGAAGCCGATCGTGACTGCCTTGAACCCCCCCCCCCTCATCGAACAACCATCGCCTGCAGTCGACTCGCGACCTTCTCCTCCGGTTGCCACGAGCACCGCGCCACCATCCATCGCGAGTCGCACCCACGGCGCCGCCCTCTCCCATCGTGACTTCACCTTCCAGCTCCGCCACCACACGCGGCGGCCTCCATAAATCGAGCGCGCGACCGAACGAGCACCATCCCCAGAAATCAGAAGCCCTATCTTTACGGGACTCAGTCGCCTTCTCCATGAAATCGCGCGCCGTCGCGTTGAACTGCTCCATCTCGAATGCGCGCCACCACACACGCATCGTCGCCTCAACCCTTTGCGCGCGAGCACACTTGCGTGCGCCTCGCGATCCCAATTGCCGCGATTTTGAATTTGGAACTGGAGAGGCTCGGTTTCAATTTGGAAAGAGAGGAGAACGAGGCTTCGGCCATTTATTATATTATTTTTTTTCTCGTTTGATTTTGGAACTGAAAAGTGGTTGCGCGATTATATAAAGAGGGATGGAGGAGACAAAGGAACGTGATGCTTCGGGAGAACGTGTTTGCCTCCATGATCATCTGCGTGATACTAGGCATGATTTTAGGGAGAACGTGGTGTGTTTGTCTCAATTTAAATTTTAAATTTAAATTGAATTCAATTTGATTTCGACGCGTTTACAAGCCGTGTGCTCACATACTAACTCAAGAAAATACGAAATTTGAAACCCGGCAATAATTCAATATTCCGGACCCAATGGAACTGGTTTCGTCGAATTCCGAGACTGTGCCTCGGACGGCTATTTTTAAATATCGATTCAAACGATAAAATTTCAAAACTGAACAATTCACTTTCAAATTAAATTCTGATGCTTCGATTATCTTCAATATTATCAATATGAATTTTACAAGCCTTTGAAATATTTTTAATCGGCTTAAAATTGAAGATTCAAATTTTTATTCAACTCTCAATAGATTAAATTCTATAATTTAATCGTCAATTTCAAAGTTATATTGAAAATTCAATCTAAACCATCATTTAAATATTTAAAATAAATTAAATATTTCCAAATTAAATAGTTAAAATTTCTGGGTCGTTACAGGTATATTTCGCATATTTTAGTGGATGAGACCCAATACGTACCAATGTATGAGCGGATGACCCTTTGTACACGAGTCAGCCTCGAAGCGGACATTGTACATATTTTCTCATCTATATATTAGTTACAGTGACAGATTGGAGGGATCCAGCTGGATTCCTCATCGTTGTTGCTTTTATCTATAGATATTGTTATATATGATGTTATCATGTGATATATGATGTTTGGATACCACGATTGAAATGATTGATGTCAATCCCCTTATTTACTACTGTTGTATCATTGGGCCTTATTTTTGGAATTTTAATATAATAAAATGATGTTCTGGTTTAAAAAGGCTGTTTAAGTGATTTTGAAAATATATGTGTTTTTAATAATTTTTGAATTATTAAAGAAATGGATTTATTTTAAATAAAAATAAAAAACTATAATTTTTATGTTATAAAAATTATGGCTTTGTGAAATATAATCAGAATATGATTTTTGAAATATGAAGTTAACAATTTTGTTAAAATAAGTTAAATTGAGCATTTTGATTTTATTATAAATGGTTTATTTATAAGACTTATAATTTTTTTAAAATAAGTTAAATTGGGATATTTAACTTATTATAAATGGTTTATATATAAGACTTATAAAGTGGATATATTATAAAGAAAAAGTGATGGCATATAAATGAATTTCGTAAAGGTTAAAATGAAGTTATAGCTAATCTTATAAGTAAATAAGATTTATAAATTTATAAAAAGAATGAATCTGTAAATAAGAAATTTATAATTAATTAACTTATAATTGGATTTTGACAAATAAATGAGATATAAATGGAAATTTTAGTAAATGAATTTTGTATATGGAAGTTTATAAAATAAATGGAATTTATAAACATTGTTTTATAAATTTGAAATCAGTTTAATTTGATAAGTAAAATATGAAAGTTTATAAAGGAATTATATTCACGATTTTGGACGGTGAATAATCCTTTAAATTTAATGTGTAGAACTAGTGAAATTGGTAAAGGAATTATATTCACGATTTTGGATAGTGAATAATCCTTTGAATTAAATGTGTAGAAATAATAAATTGGGTAAGATAATTATATTCATGATCTTGGACAGTGAATAATCCTTTAAATAAAATGGATGTTTGGAAAGTGATATTATAAAATGGAGTTTAAATGGTTTGAAATAAAACGATTTGTAAATTTACTTATTATTAAATTAAGTATACGAAAATGTTTTCTGAACATGCAATAAGTGATGGTTTTGAATATTATCTTTCTAAAGATATTTTGAAGTGAATAATTGGAAAGGGATTTGATTTAGAAATAATTAATAAAAATCAAGCCTGGTGATAACTTAAGTGATAGATTTTGTTTGTTGCTTTGATAGTTAAATAACCGACTATCAAATTTGGCCATTTTAGTTTCTCAACTTGATGTAGAAACTAATTAGTCGTACACTTAGTACTGACTGTGTAGGCTTGATTATCATTTGTGTTAAGAATGTTTATTCGTGCAGTGCGGAGTGATTACTCCAATCTATCAAGCTTCCTTCTTGGCCGAAGGACAGCATTGAAAGTTGGAGACGTGATAAGTCTATGAGACTTAGTTTCTATGTGAGGTTGAGAAACGCTTTTTCATTGTTGGTGCGAAGTGATTGAGATCATGTAGAATATGCTAGTATATGATTTTTGTTTGATGATGATAAACATATATATATATATATATATTCATTTAAATGTATTTGCTATTGTACTATTTTATTTTTCACATAATCAAATAAATATTTGTTGAATAAAATAAATAACATCGAAGTTAGATTCAAACAAATATTATTTCAAACAAATATTTTATTAAAATTGAATAGTACAAATTTGAGCTCTCATTACATATATACATTTTCAATTGCAATACAATTTCGATTACATCAAAAATATCACTTTACAATGTTCACCTCACTACATATCACTCATTCACTTGTATTTTTTCTTCAATTCTATTCCAGTTTGTATCCAGCATCTTAACTATTTGCAAAATAAACACTGACGCAGTAAAATTAAAAAAGAAATATTTTTGCAGTGTAAAATAAAATGTGTGTTTTTGAAAATATTATGTGCCTCAGTTATTTGGGTTGTTCGTCATCTTTTATTTTGAATTCATTCATGCACGAACAAATTGTGACATGCATAATGTATCACTATACATGCTACAAGGGCATGCACAATGATATACGCTTGATAAAATTACAGGGACAGGTGAGCACAAGGTCAAACCCGAGCCAAAGCTGGGTTCAACTCAGGTGCAATACGAAAACAGAAATAGAATGGTCAAGTACAAGTTTCAATGACTGGAATAAGCTAGACCAATATGAACCAGACCATTCTAACTCGAGGCCAAAAAGATAAAAGTTCAAAGGCAACATGATAGCTGCCTTTCAACAAGACTACAATGAAATGGAGCAACCAGCAATAAAACAGTACATATCAAAGGCAAAAATAGAGCATTAATATACATATATACAGACGAAAGAGCAACAACCATGAAATGACTTGAAGCCAAAGTTCAATGGCTAGAAAATCAAAGTGCAACCAAAGTTCAGTACAAGGAACTAGAAACAAAGCAAACCAGTACAACATGTAAACCCGAATTCAAGTTCGCAAAAACTATGCAACACATGCAAACATGAACCAGAATAAAATAAAGAACACTTGAACATGATCTCAAAAAAAGCACATAAGCACAGTGACAGTGATCAAGTGAAGGCACATCAATGAACTGACCAGACCTCAAAATACTACCACATTCACTATACAGTCAACATAATGAAGACTTCACTCATACGAAACAAGACTTCAGATTGAAATGTAGACCACAACACACAAGTTCAAATATAAGTATTCAAATAGGACAGAGGATATGCATGCATTCAGACATGTACACATATATATGCAATGATAATTGAACTCAACCAAACAACAAAGAAGTGCAAAGAATAATGGAACTCAAGTATAAAGCACAATGCCAAAGAACTAAACACATATGTAATGACAACAAGACATCATGCCAACCAAGTGAATAGGCATAAAAATCATACACATATACACATACATGTATGTATATACATGCTTATATGGTTATAGTAATAACAGTTGCTAGTCATAGTTCAAATAACATCGATAATGAATTTCAAAATGAGTAAGTCAGAGCAAAAAGGAATTGAACAAGTCGAACTTAGATTTATCTCAAAAATTACGATACCAAAGTCATAGCAGATAACTACGGAACCAAAATTCAAACACATCAGGGAAAAGAAGGAACCGACTAAAGAAAGTCAATAGCGAACCAGTCAGAGCAATCACCAGCATCCAATCAAAATCGAATGGCCAAACAAAATTTTCACGAAGAATTCAAACAGTACATACGAACATACGTTTAGGGATTTGATCCTTATATAACCTGTTTACATCATCTGCAATTGAATGTCCGAGTTAAAGCAAAAAAATCGCAGAGCCAAGTTTAAAATTAAATCCTAAATATAACTCGAATCGAGTTCGAACCAAAGCAATCAATAGAGAAATTAAAGTTAAAATCACATACCGATTTAGTCTAATTCCAACTCGACCTTGAAGCAGGTAGAAGAAAGCGAAGCGAATTGAAGAACGAAAGATAATAAATTTGGACTCCAAGTTGTGGCTTCAAGGGATTTAACAAAACCCTAAATTCTAGAACGAGAAACAAAAGGGTGCGGCCACGAAACTAAGAAAAGGGAAAACCTTCTCTTCATTTAAGTACTTAATGGGTCAGTTATATATTATATTGGGCTTAAATTATAAAAAAGGGTTTTGTTTTTGTTTAGTTGTTTTATTTATTTTTTAAATTTATTTTTAAACTGTTTTTGTCTAGTCGTGTGACTAGGTTACGAACTACGGTGATGTAGTTCGAGAATTCGCAACTCATTGGTTGAGTTGTGGCAGGGTTTTGAGCGTAAAGTTAAGTTAGTCGATAGCGGATGTTGCAAGTTTACGTGTGTAAGCGTCCGACTACTTAATTTCTAGTAGAAACCTTGGGGGTAGCACGTGGGCAAGGTTTTGCCGAAGCTGGGTAAATCTTGTTGTTCTATTTCTGCTTTTATTATTTTACAATTATATGTGCTACAATTATTATATATATTTCTGTATTAATTTTTATTATTATTTGTATCACCCTATTCACCCCCCTTTGGGGTGAAATCGATCCTATAAGTGGTATCAGAGCTTGGAACAAAAACCAATTTTTTTTTAAAAAAATTGGTTTTTCAAAAGCCAATTTTTGTTTTAAAATTTTGATTTTTTAAATAGCTTCTTTTAGTAATGCTTTGGCTGAGGGTCAGTCCATAGTTAGACCATCTATGTTCAATAGAGAATGTGCTTACTGGAAAAATAGAACGAAATTTTTTCTGAAAACCATTGATGCTTGGAATATTGTTGAGACGGGATATATGACACCAACTATAGTGGTAGATAATCAAGAAATCGAAAAACCGATGGATCAGTTGGCGGATCTTGAAAATAATCTACAAAATGCTAATGCTAAAGTTATGAATTCTATTATATTTTCATTGGATCAAATTGAATTTAATCATTTCTCACATTGTCTAACTGCGTAGGAAATTTGGTACACACTTGAAGTGACTCACGAAGGAACATCTCAAGTTAAAGAACCTCACCTTGCCATGCTTTGTAGCGAATACGAGAACTTCACAATGGCAAAGGATGAAAGTGTCAAAGAAATGTATGGACGACCATCTAATCTAGTATACAAATCAAAATCCCTTGGAAAACCATACACGGAGTTGGAAATAGTTCGAAAAATCCTCTGAATTCTTCCACGATATTTTGAAGCAAAAGTGACTGCCATTCAAGAATCAAAGGATCTGAAACAAATTAATGTCGAAGAACTCATCGGAAATCTCATCACTTATAAGCTAGAAATCAAATTCAAGAAAGAACATGAAGGAGGTGATACGTGAAAGAAATCAATAGCTCTCAAAGGAACAACTGAAGGTGAAGATGATGATGATGGTGAGGGTGCAACAGAACTGGCGCTGATGGTAAATAAATTCAAAAGGTGGAATCACGAGTATGGATATCCAACTCTAAATCAAGAACTGAAAAGCAGAACGGTCAAAGTACTAGACAAGATAGAAGAGCAGGAGATCATATGTCGCAAATGCGATAAACTCGGTCATATCAATTCAAATTGTTCTCAGAATTGACTTAGCCAAGGAAAGAAATTGAAAAGGAGAAGTTTTGCAGCCACTTGGAATAAAAGTGGTGATGATAATAAAAGCACTAGCAATGAGAGTGAAAAAGCAGATCTGTGTCTTCAAGGTGATATAACTGATAGCAATGATGACGAGCCGAGCAAGGTATCAAAACTTACTCACTCGGAATTACTTATATATTTTCATGGGTAAATGGCTATTTTGAAAGACTTAGGGAGAAATACGCTAAAATTGAATCACGAAGAGATATTTTGATAGAATTAAATAAACTGCTTGATCAATTGGTTAAAAACTATCAAAATAAGATCCCTAAGTGCGACTAGTGTCCATCATTCGAAGAAGAATTAAAAAAAATCAGAAATTAATATTAAATAACATGAAAATGAAATTCTGATTTTGAAAAAAGTGAAAACACAAGGAGATAAAATTCTATTAAAAGTGCACTTTGTTATTAAATGAAAATGTGTCACTTGAAACACAAGTCCAACAATTGCCTACAACCTTAGGAAAATTCTCTAGAGGAGAAAAATCACTAAATATGCTAATAAGGAAACAAACAGTCAATATTGTTAGACAAGGACTTGGGTACACTCAATCTAAAAGAGTTAAAAGTAAAATTAATTGTTCAAATCCGAGTGCACAATTTATAGAAAAACTGGACACAATCAAAACAACTGTTGGTATAGACCTAAACATGTGAAAACCATACCAACTTGGGTTCCAAAAGGCACGAATATAAAATCCATTAAAGTCAAACAAATCTAGGTGCCGAAAGGAACAAATATAGATTGTCTAGGATCTACACAAACATAATTTTCAAAAACTTTTGTTATAAACAACCATGGACCTATAAAAGCAAACAGGTCACAAAATTATTTCCTTATGTAGGTGTGGTGCCAGGCATAAGGAACATCAAAAGTGTTACTTGGATTCTGCCTGTTCCAGGCACACAACAGGCGACAAATCAAAGTTCCTTAGCCTAGTACAAAGGTGGCATAATCACAATAGGCAAACAACGAAAAATTATCAGCAAAGGTAAAATAGGTAACGGTAAATTTCTCTTGAACGACATATTAAATGTGAAAAACTGCACCATAATCTGATTTAGTTCAGCCAGTTATGTGATAAGGAAATAAATGTTGATTTTGATTCTGAATTACGAAAAATGTTGACCAATCGTCTTTTCATTCTTGAACTATTCCATATAGATTTTCTAGGATTAACTATATTGCAAGTTTAGGTGATAAGGGACGTTGTTTTTTATGTTGATTGATGACTATTAATCGTGGATATATTTGTTTATTTTACTAATTCTAGACCTGTCGTTATGTTCACTGTTTGTTTATTTGCACGGCTTCAATTCAAATCAAAAAGAATTTCATTTAAAAGCCGTAAAAGGGATTTTAAGGTATTTGTTGCACACTTCACCATCTGGTCTATGATATCCAACTAATCATAATCTTGAGTTAAAGAGAAATTCAAATGCAAATTACACTGTAACCTAGTTGATAGAAAAATTACTAGTAGAGCGTGTTTTATGTAGAGACATCAAATTTTCAAAGAAAATATCAACATATTTTTCATTTCAACAGATTTTAAATTAGCAGACATTTTTTTATATAAAACCCTTTCCAAAAAATAGTTTTTGTTGACTTCGTTTCAGATTAGGCATTTTAGAAAATTTGATTTTATAATTATTTTTGGATTTGATCTTAAATGACTACATTAACTAATCTGACTCATTACTGATTATCGAAAAGATAAATAATGATTGAAAAAGTGATGAGCGTTGATATCAGTCATATATTATGACTTGAGACAGTATATTTAGTAAATTTATTTAAAAATTTAAACGAGATTTATGATAACTTTTGTTGGTAAAAATTCTATGACCATCTCTATCTCCATTATATTTCTAACGACCATCACTCGTTCAAATCCAATATAGCATGTTAAAATGTGGTATTTTAAATAGGAAATTAAAAATATCCAAAGTATTCACTCTCGTTTAAAAGTCCTCACGGTTATGCATGGGTGAATTACTTGGAATATTTGTTTATGTGCTTTCATGCTCATTTAAAAGTCCTCACGGTTATGTATGTATGGAACACACATCAAAATTGATTATTAAATAGACAAGTTGACTCTAATCCCATTTAAAAGTCCTTATGGTTATGCGTGGTTAGAAGATGCTTGAAATTCATTTTTTTAAAATTTGGATATATGACTAATCTCATTTAAAAGTCCTAATGGTTATGCATGGTTAGTAGATATCCAAATTCCTGATATAAATATACCACAAATAGACACAACTATATGGTTTTATATGCCGACATCATCCCTAACATTCTAAAGTGGAATATGCACCTAACAAAGTATTTATGATTTTTGTTTGATTTTTTATTGAAATTTAATATTTATATTCGATTGGGTATTGATGTTGTATTAATATCTATCACTTTATCTCTATTTTTCTAACATTATTACTCTTTTGCTGATAACGAAATGGGGAGAGAAAAGTTAAGATTTTGGCAAATAAATGTCAAATATTTTATTTTTGAGTTAGCGTTCCATAATGTTGGGGAAAAGAGCTTCTTGAGACCTTATCCCCCCAGCACCAGAATGAGATGATCTACCTCTAGCCCTTATCTACCAGTTCTCTACAAGCACCTTACTCTAGACCTTATTTGGCATGACTTACTCTCTTTACCTTTATTTGGTAGATTCTCTACCAGCTTAATTCTCAATAGATGCTCTATTCGATACATTGCCAGTATTAAGTGGAATGGGCCTATTAATTGATAATGTGTTTGTTCGCTACTAATATACTGGTAAGGTCAAAAGCACTTCCATCACCAGCTAATAGATTTGCATATTCCCATCTAGGTTCATTTGCAAATTTTATTTATTTTCATGTATATGAAGGCAAATCTCTGTTGTAGAGTGGGAGCATTCAAATAGAGGGAGAAAATAGAGTTTATCAATGACCAAATACATTTAATTCATTCAAAATCTTAATGTATGTTTGTTATCATCAAAAGGGGGAGATTGTAGAATATGCTAGTATATGATTTTTTTGATGATAATAAACATATATATATATATATTCATTTAAATGTATTTTCTATTGTACTATTTTATTTTTAAATAAATATTTGTTGAATAAAATAAATAACACTGAATTTAAATTCAAATAAATATTTTATTACATTTCTAAATAGTACAAATTTGAGCTCTCACTACATATATACATTTTCAATTATAATACAATTTCGATTACATCACAAATTTCACTTTACAATGTTTACCTCACTACATATCACTCATTCACTCGTATTTGTTCTTTAATTATATTCTACTTTGTATCCAGCATATGAATTATTTGCAAAAAAAACTGACGTAGTAAAATTGAAAAAGAAATATTTTTGCGGTGTAAAATAAAATGTGTGTTTTTAAAAATATTATTTGCCTTAGTTATTTGGGTTTTTTGTCATCATTTACTTTGAATTCATTCATACATGAACAAAATGTGACATGCACAGTGTATCAGTATACATGCCACAAGGCCGTGCACACCGATATACACTTGATAAAATTACAGAGACGAGTGAGCACAAGGTCAAACCCGAGCTAAAGCTGGGACCAACTCAGGTGCAAAACGAAAACAAAAATAGAATGGTCAAGTATAAGTTTCAATGACTGGAATAAGCTAGACCAATATGAACCAGGCCATTCTAACTCGAGGCCAATAAGATAAAAGTTGAAAGGCAACATGATAGCTGCCTTTCAATAAGATTACAATGAAATGGAGCAACCAACAATAAAACAGTACATATCAAAGGCAAAAATAGAGCACTAATATAGATAAATATAGACCAAAGAACAACATCCATGAAATGACTCGAAGCAATGCAAACACAGACCAGACAGTATCAACCAGACCCAGGCTACCAACCTAGATAAATGCGATGTAACATGAAGTGCAAACATGGGATGCAACATAGACCAGTTCGAATACAAGTGCAATGGCTAGAAAATCAAAGTGCAACCAAACTTCAACACAAGGAACTGGAAACAAAGCAAACTAGTACAACATGTAAACCAGACTTCAAGTTCACAACAACTATGCAGCACATGCAGATATGAACCAGAACAAAATAAAGAACACTTGAACATGATCTTAAATGAAGCACACAAGCACAGTGAAAGTGATCAAGTGAAGAAACATCAATGAACTGACCAGACCTCAAAATAATTCCACATTCACTAGACAGTCAACATCAATGAAGACTTCACTCATATGAAACAAGACTGCACACTGAAGTGCAGACCACAATACACAAGTTCAAATACAAGTATTCAAAGAGGACAGAGAATACGCACGCATTCAGACATGTATACATATATATGCAGTGACAATTGAACTCAACCAAACAACAAAGTAGTGCAAAGTATAATGGAACTCAAGTGCAAAGCACAATGCCAAAGAACCAAACACATATGCACTGACAACAAGGCATCAAGCCAACCAAGTGAGTAGGCATAAAAACCATACACGTATATACTACATGTATGTATATACATGCTTATATGGTTACAGTAATCACAGTTGCTAATTACAGTTCAAATAACATGGACCGTGAATTTCAAAATGAACAAGTCAAAGCAAAAGGAATTGAATAAGTCGAAGTTAGATTTATCTCAAACTTTATGATGCTAAAGTCATAGCAGAAAAATACGGAACTAAAATTCAAACACATTAAGGAAAAGAAGGAACCGACTAAAGCAATTCAATAATGAACCAGTCAGAGTAATCACCAGCATCCACTCAAAATCAAATGGCCGAACAAAATTATCATGAAGAATTCAAACAGTATATACGAACGTACATTTAGGGATTTGATCCTTATATACCCGTTTACATCATTAGCAATTGAGTGTTTGAGTTAAAGCAAAAAACTCACAGAGCCAAGTTTCAAATTAAATCCAAATTCAATAACTCGAATCGAGTTCGAACCAAAGCAATCAACAAAGAAATTAAAGCTAAAATCACATATCGATTCTAGTCTAATTCGAACTCGACCTTGAAGCAGCCAGAAGCAAGAGAAGCGAATTGAAGAATGAAAGATAATAAATTTGCACTCCAAGTTGTGGCTTCAAGGGATTTAACAAAACCCTAAATTCTAGAACGAGAAACAAAAGGGAGCGGCCATGAAATAAGAAACGGGAATACCTTCTCTTCATTTAAGTATTGAGTGGGAAGGTTATATATTATATTAGGCTTAAATTATAAAAAAGGGTTTTGTTTTTGTTTAGTTGTTTTATTTATTTTGTTATTTTCTTTTTTAAACTATGCTTTTCCTAGTCGTGTGGCTAGATTACGAATTATGGTGGTGTCGTTTGAGAATTCGCAACTCGATGGATGAGTTGTGGCCGGGTTTTGAGCGTAGGGTTAGGTTAGTCGATAGAGGGTGTTTCAAGATTACGTGTGTAAGCGTTGACTACTTAATTTCTAGTAGAAACCTTGGAGGCAACACATAGGCCGGGTTTTGCCGAAGCTGGATAAATATTTGTTGTTCTATTTATGCTTTTATTATTTTGCTATTATCTATGCTGCAATTATTATATATATTTTCACGTTAATTTTTATTATTATCAGTATCACCCTATTCACCCCCCTATACGGTGAAATCGATCCTACAGATTAGATTTATCTGAAAACCACTTCAGACCAACATATATACGATGATTGTGCGGGTTGGTCGATGATATTGATGTTTAGGATTTTCATGGTGAAGGACTGCTTGTTGATCGTTTGGGATTAAAATCCTAATATACATATAGTAACAGTAGTCACTTTGTTATGAAATATCCATTGCGAGGACTATTCACTACTAATCCTAGGGATTTCTCGATAGGATGAGGTAGGAAAGTACATTCGGTTCGTTTGGTTCCTGGACAACTTGCATGGACGAGTATTTGACATTGCATTTCTAAGATTACTACATTGATTTTTACAAACATACATCATATGGTGGTGGAGAAGGCAACTTCTCTCAACTTAACACCCTCCTTTAGATGTACGAGCTCAAGGGTTGTATTTTTTGTGGAAGGCAATTAGTAGTCGACGGAAATGGCAATGTGGCATTCAAAGATGATGTGATATGTGATATGTGAAGGTAATCGAAACCTATTTGTCCTCACTCCCCGAAAAATGACCGAAACAGGGATAGAAGCAGTAAGGCTAAAATTGGTCACTCCCATTAAGGGATGTCATCACTCTTCTAGGTATATCTTTACAAGCTATGACGTCGTGTATCTGATTATTGTTGTGTATGCTTATAGTCAGGGATTTTAGGTCGGTAAAGACCGAAGTGATGACATATTCAACACTATCCAGGTATGGGTAGGCTAGTCTTATGTTGGTTTAGGATCCCAGTACATGGACCCTCGGTACATTCTCTAGAGGTGTACCGAGTTTTTAGAAAGGTAGTCTCTTCACCTAATCATTTGTATGAAATCAAAAATCCACTATGTGCCTGCCATTTTGTTTTGTAGAGCCTAGTATTGCTGGAATTTAATAATGGTAACAATTTTAGCAATTTAATTATTATTTGTATAACAGACACTATTATAATATATAATATAATTTGATATAAAAAGGTTTTGGTTATCGTAGGGGAAAAACCCGTTCGTGTTTATGTATGGGCTTGTATTACAAGATACCTGTAACGACCCGTTAAATTCGATGATTTTAAATGTGATAATTTAATAGGATTTCTAATTTAATTTAGAATGAAATCCAAATGAATTAAGTAGAAAAGGATTCTCACCTGGATATGGAATTTAATATGAGAAATTTATGAAAATGTTAAATGGTTTTAATGCAATGAAAGATTTTTAATGGTAAATGGGAATAAATTAAGGAATCATATTAGTTCCAGTTAATAGATTACGACTTGAATGAGATTCCAATTTAATAAAATCATTTAAATATTATGATTTGATTTTATGGAATATGAGAAATACATGTAGGGATTTGATTAATATATATGTTATTTGTTCAGGGTATTGAATAAAATTGGGAATCCAATTTAAATTAATGATAATAACGTTGATATTAGTTAATAAGAAAATTTCAATACAATGCCCATAAAGGAATGAAATGAAATGAATATATGTAAAATATATACTAGGTTATTTATCAAATAGAAGGATAGAAAGTAAATATCGGATTTGATTGATGAATAAATATATATTAAATAGTAATGAAATGTAAAGTAAATGGCGATTGTATAAAACCAATGCAATAAGATTTTCTAATAGTAACTAAATGTAGACGTGTGAAACAGAGTTAATGACTATAATTATTGTACTTTACTTATTTTATTAGTTGTCAATGTTAATCTGGAATCAAATTCAATTTATCCCCAAAATTACTGCAGTTAAAGTGGAATAAATTGGTAAATGAAGAATGTTGGATCCAAATAAGTTGTAACCAAGGAAAATCCCATTTTTAATAAACTATGTGGGAAAAGAAATGAAACCAAAATGAAAATGTGAAAATATAAAATGTAATGAAATTCTAAGTAATAATGACTTTGTTAGTAAAGTGAAAACTGATTTGATATTAAGTTGTAACTGGATAGAAATCAAATTTATTTGGAATTGATTTGCAATCAATTGAATTTATTGCAATTAAATGGATTCAATATTTAAATTAATTATGTAAATATTATATGGAAGAAATTGAAGTTATTTGGGTAATAAGTATTGTAATTGGCTAATTTAGATACTTTAAAGTGAAACGGAAATTATTAATGCAATAGTTTGATTGCAATATTTAATTCATCTAATTGATGATAAAGATTTGTTAGATTTATTTAATAGGAATTTTGGGGCATTTAATAGGTAATTGCTGATTTTGAATCGAATTAAAGGGATTACTGAAATCAATATTTAGCAACTTTTAAACCATTGCAATTGATTTAGAATATAAAGAGTTGTCTATTTAATTGAGTTAAATTTTTGAAATTGCGTTGTTGCAATTAAGTAGGAAATAAAACGTTAAGGATAACCAGTATTCAAGATTTACCATCTATTTAGTATATTAATTGTAACTGATAATCAACTGCAATAAATAATAAATAATTATTACGTTAATGTTAATTGAAGTGATATTTGAAATTTAATATTTAGGAATTATGTAAATATAAGTTCAGATGAAATTGGAAATATTTACATATTGAAATATGAATCCAATGATAAATTCTTCTATTTGACAATAATAATGGAAAGTAAATTTAATTAAAATTTTGGAAATTTAATTTATAATTTGGTGAAACTAATGAAATTTGGGGATATCTAAAATTTTAAATTTCGACAAGTTAAATTTTGTAAAATTAGTATAGGTGATTGAAAAATTTATAATAATAAGAATCGTCAATTTTCAAAAAGAAATGGGAAATTTGATTTAATTGACTAACTTTTAATTTATTTAATTAGTATAAAATAGCCATTTTTGTCACGGACTCGGATTTCGACGAAACCAGTTTCATCGGATCCGTATCGGTGAATTTTTGTAGGGTTTCAAGTTTCGTATCGATCGAACCTGTCGTTTGATCGTACGGATGCGAAACGCCTTGAAATAGATTTAATTGAAATCAATTTGAAATCAATTTGGAAATTTTGTTTTCAGCATAACTTCTTCATACAATCGAATTTGGACGTAAAACTTTTTCCATCGCGTTCAGAATATTTTAAAATACCTATTTGGATATATGGGTTTAATAAATTTCGTTCCGGGGTCAGAACGGGCTTTTTGGGCCAACTACCGTTTAGCACGTTCGTAATTCGTGCCCACCTAGCCTTCTACAATTTGTCTATATATATGCTGTGATAAACCCTAGCCTCCTTTCTATTCTCTCTTGTCTGTACATTCATTTTCTTCATCTCTTTCTCTTCCTCAATGGTTGCAAAACCTAGATCTATCTACAATTCAAAATTTCAATGAAATTTAAAATCTCCAGAAAAATTCCAGAAAAATATATGTTGTAGCTGTCGAAGAGCGTAACCTTATGGTGATTCGTTTTTTTGTAATAGTTTTCAAATCAATCAAAAATCTCGGTCAAAGGGTTGAATCGGCGAACCCTAATCAGCGAATTGGGCGTTTTTAATTTGAGCAACAATCGAAGGTTTGTCTCCTGGGTTTCGTGGAGGATGGCGTTTGAAGTTGTTTTGTGGTGGTCGCCGCATCGATTGGTGGCCGAGGCGTCTGATTTTGGGCCTTTAGGGTTTCGAAACCCTAGTTGTGGGGTGGCGGCCGGCGGCGAGTCAGGGGATCGGACCTCTGGGAAACGTGGAGGAGGTGACGGCGAAGCCAAGTGGCGTGGCGGCAAAGCACAAAGGCGGCCGAGATAGGCGGCAACGCTGGTCAAAGTCTCGGCTATGGGTAACCTGCGTGCGTACGTGCGTTTCTGAGTGAAGGAGTGGAAGCCATTGCATGCGTAACACAATAGATGACGTGGCATTTGTGGTGAGTTTGTTTTATTAAAATTTTAATTTTCAAATCGTTTAACTCGAATAACTTTCCCGTACGACATCCGATTCATGCGAGATTTCTTTTGTTAGGATCGTAATTTAATTCCGATCTGATGACGCTGGTTTGGACAGTTTTGAAGACCGTCGAATTTTTGGATTTAAATCGAATTTAAATTCGATTTAAATTCAAAAGGTGAGTGTTTTAACCCTCTCACAACTACTAAAAGTTTTTATGTTTGTTAAATTTATTTTGGATATGAGCAGAAATTTATTTATGATTGTTTGGCATGTTTTATTCAGCATATTTGTTAATTCGCATTTATTTAATTTAACTGTTAATTTAGTTATTTATTGCATATTAATTGACAGTTAGAATTTATTTATTTGCATATAAACTACTAGAAAACAGTTATAAAATTTATTACTGAATATAAATTGTTAGCTTAATAGTGGATAAATTTATTTTGAATATAACTGCCAGTTATTACCTGTTATATATTATCAGATATATTGATATTGATTTAATTTTTGGATGATGATTGTGATTTGGATGATGGATGATGCTGATGAATGGATGTTTTATTTTATATCATTAAACTGCAAGTTATCATGCATTTTTCGTTTCATTCGGTATAGTGGTTTGAAATGATATACAACCGCAAAATTTTATTTTTAAATTGCGGATTGAAATGATAAATATCTGTATCACTTGACCATAGGATAGAAAATTTTATACAGGCACCGTGGTCTATATATAAATATTTTTAAAGTGATTTCTATGGTTTGGATGGGATACGGTTTATAAAAATTTTAATTTTGATATTTTATAAATAGTATATTTTTCCTATATATATACATATGAAGTTAAAAATTTGAATTCAAGCTGGGTATAAATCTGCAAATGAAAATGGAAAATTTTTGAGAAATGGGATTTGATAATTTATATCATATGTTTAATGTTTGAGTTTGGAAATTTTAAGATATGATATTTATAACTGGATTTTTCAAGATAATTAAAAATGAATATGTTAGTATAAATTAAATTGAAGAAAATATTTAATTGCTAGAAATTGGAGTTTTATTTTATATATTCAAGACTAAATAACAGTACGTTTAATTTGCTGAAAGAATAAATTCCAACTTTAGTTTTGAAATATTAATACTCCAAATGGACATATATATATATATATATATATATATATATATATATATATATATATATATATAGAAATTGAAGTGGTTTTGTAACCTGAAGGGATATTTAAATTTTGGTTTAGACTTTAAATAAAGAAATATATTTGGGAAGCCATGGAAATTATTTTTCTTTACAGAGTAACCTTAAAGTTAAACCATTTATTTTATATACTATTGAATATCCAAACCATTCAAGTTTTAGAAGTATGATTTTTAAAAGTATGAAGTCCGAAATATTATGGTTTGAAAGTATAATTCAAATGTTTGGTTTCCAGATATTATAAATTTTAAAGCAGTATGATTTTGGAAAAGAATTATATTTGGGATAAAATGATATCATATTGTTTGGGTTTTAAAATGATATCGTATTCATAGTTTGAAATGGAAAATTTTATTCTGGTTTTAATTTATAAACTATTTTTAAATGACCGCGGTGTTATAATAACGATTGGTTGGCAAAGAGACCGGGATCAGATATGGACATGCTCTCTGTCGATACCGAAAACCACTTTGACTAACCGTGTACGCGGTGGAGATTCCAGAATGAAGTAGGTTGGTGGCGACGTTTCCTGTAAGGTAAATACGTGGACCCAACTCCCGTGAGTTGGCATACGGTGGCTAAAACAGGAGCGATTCTCAGGCCAATGAGGTCATTCCTCTGATCGAACGCACTCCTTCGATACTATACTCTGACTTTGGATTGATTCGGTGGCCACTATTGATTTCTTTGATTTGGGGGTGTTAGTTCGAGGTGGGCAGTAGCTGCGGCTACGCGTTACCACCAGCCCGGATAGCAATTGGTATATCTACCCTGGCATTGCCTAGTTGTGCCGTGTCACCTACCCTAGCACGCCTTATACGACTTTGGTTTTGTACCATACCTATGGAGTGCCCTCTGACGACGCCCAGTACGGGGGAGATTACGGTACTGTATAGACTATGGGAATATATTATGTGTTAAGGGCTATATGGGTAACCCCTTAACGCTATTAAAAAGTAAGTTTATTTTACAAATAGACACTATTATAATAGCGCAATATACTACATAGTAAATAGTTTAACGGATCCTTAGGAGATGTAAATCCCGAGCATCTCTTGAGTTACTGCACTCATATTTATTTCTGTTAATTTAACTCACATAAGATCTTTTAGTTCTGACTCGAGTGTTTTTCTCTTTTCAAATTCGCTCGGGTCAGCCCGAGCATTTCAGGATTGCAAGATTTAGCTCTGGAGGACGAAGACGAAGATTTATATTATTATTATTTATACTAGTGCACTACACACTGTTCCGTTGCATTGTTATTGGTATGTGTAACTCTGATATTTATTATATAAATGGTTTTGTAAACAGATTTATAAACTGTATATTTGATTATTATATTTTATCCTTCCACTGTGAGATTCTGTTTAGCTTTTTTTTCCTTCTCTGTTTTTTCTTATTTACCCCATAACAATCCGCCCTTCCGTATGGTTTGAATTGGCACGTGTGTCGATTTAAAGTGTGCGAAAAAGCGGGACGTTACAGTTGGTATCAGAGCTTTGGTTTAGCGGTAAACCTTAGCTTTGTGGGGTTTGACTCTTTACTAATAAGGTAGTAATACCCTATGGGAGTCGCTGAGTGTATATATACGAGAGAGCGTATTTGTTAGTGTTATAAAAAGATTTTAATATTGTGTTAATCTGTTCCGTTTTGTATTTATAAATTCTGGTTGGTGCATGGGACGCTATGACATCAACAGGGATTTCTAAACACTTAATAGGACAGACCGACATAATATTTGTTTTTAATATAGGTGAATGAAATAATTTTGCCTATTATATTTTCTATATATAAATATATTTTATAAAGATATATATATTTGGTTGCTATAGATTGGTTGTTAGGAATAAAATTTTAAATAATAGGTAAAATGAGATTGAAATTAAAATCAATGAAATTTGGAAATTTTAGAACTTAAGTCCGGGATTTTGGAAATTTGCTTTCAAAGGATTTATGAATTATAATAATTTTGGTTATAAGTATTTTCTTATATAAATATTTAGTATAATTTGGAAGAATTGTTTTAAAAAAAGATTTTGGAGAAAATAAGTTTCGTACTTTCCTCTCTGTCGTTGGAAAATAATTTCGGTGATGGCGGCCGCATCATCGACTTCTATTTTCGAGTTTCGAAGGGGAAAGGCCACTGTAGTAATTCTATTGCAGCTTTATTTTGAAAATATCTAAATTTTTAATTGTTTTAAAAAAATACTAGAGGTATATAAGTTATAAGAATATATTTATCTATTGAAATTTAACCCGGAATTTAATTCTTAATTTCCATTAATTAATTGTTTCAATTATGGTAGTGAAACAGAATTTAATTAATAATTGAAACCCTAAATAAAATAAGAGGCTAAAATGCTAAGCTATAAAGGAAGTTAAATTTTTTAACTTATAAGGGAAAGATTTATTGAACATTAAATTAATTAAAAGATGAGATAAAACTTGTATAAGTTCTTTTGCATTTTCTTTAACATATATAACTTACCAATTATGAAAAGTTGAAATGTTAAATAAGAGATTGGAATAGAATATTATATAAGTAGAAATTTTGAAAATAATGAAGTATTCAATGAATTGCTATTATAAATAAGAATTTAATGTTATAAACTTAAGTTATAAATTGAAATCTTACTATAATTAGAGGTAAGTATTATTAATAGGTGAGTTTAAACTTAAGTAAATAAAATGAAATTCTTTAATAAAAAAAGGATTGATGTGTAGGGTTATTAACTTAAGTATGATTTAAATGCTAATAGTTTAATATAATAAAAGTAGGTAATATAAATAAATGACTGTAAACCCTAGGTAATAAATTAATAAAATCCTTTATTTATAAGAATGGAGGTTATAAGGTTAAGAATTTAAGTGTAAAGAAAAAGGGTTACTGTCATTAAATATAATAGAATGTAAGCATTTAATAAATGATTGAATTTGAATAAGTACATTAAATGTAATACAAATAAAAGAAACTTACATAACCTGAATAAATAAAAAATTGAATAACTGTAAGTAATAAGTAAAAATCAAGGAAACAACCTCTGATGAGTAAATAAAATTAAAAGTTGTTAGAAATAAATGAAGATTATAAAAAGATAATTTATGTGGTATATGAATGAAAAGATCAAGCAGCTAATGTATGAAACAAAAAATTTATAATGAGTTAATTGATTTGTTGGTTGAATTGTTATTGTTTGATTTATGGTTTGGTCGGGTAAGGAAATTTGAAGTAGTTGGATGAATAAATAATCTATTCCGTCTCATCTAAGACTGTTGAGTAAATGATGCACTGGATAGTTATTTTTCATTCCGTACCATTTCAAGCTTTGAACCCGAGCAACTAATTGATTGTTGATTATATGATTGTTTATATTTGTTGGGTATGCTGTTTGTTGAAATGGACGGTTGTTGGATTGATTTGATTGTTAGTGATTGAAACCACTTAGAGATTATTTGAAAATGTTATCCAAACTTTATTTATTTAAGTACATAAAGATATAATGATGATAAAACGGGTATATTTCATTTAAGGAAATTAATTTAATAAATTATTGTTTATAAATTAATATTTGAAATAAGATGTACTGTTTCTTTTATTCTTTCTTTTCCCTTCTTTTTCCTTTTCGGGGACGAAAAGTTTTGAGTGGGGGAGAGTGTAACGACCCGTTAAATTCGATGATTTTAAATGTGATAATTTAATAGGATTTCTTATTTAATTTAGAATGAAATCCAAATGAATAAAGTAGAAAAGGATTCTCACCTGGATATGGAATTTAATATGAGAAATTTATGAAAATGTTAAATGGTTTTAATGCAATGAAAGATTTTTAACGGTAAATGGGAATAAATTAAGGAATCATATTAGTTCCAGTTAATAGATTACGACTTGAATGAGATTCCAATTTAATAAAATCATTTAAATGTTATGATTTGATTTTATGGAATATGAGAAATACATGTAGGGATTTGATTAATATATATGTTATTTGTTCAGGGTATTGAATAAAATTGGGAATCCAATTTAAATTAATGATAATAACGTTGATATTAGTTAATAAGTAAATTTCAATGCAATGCCCATAAAGGAATGAAATGAAATGAATATATGTAAAATGTATACTAGGTTATTTATCAAATAGAAGGATAGAAAGTAAATATCGGATTTGATTGATGAATAAATATATATTAAATAGTAATGAAATGTAAAGTAAATGGCGATTATATAAAACCAATGCAATAAGATTTTCTAATAGTAACTAAATGTAGACGTGTGAAATAGAGTTAATGACTATAATTATTGTACTTTACTTATTTTATTAGTTGTCAATGTTAATCTGGAATCAAATTCAATTTATCCCCAAAATTACTGCAGTTAAAGTGGAATAAATTGGTAAATGAAGAATGTTGGATCCAAATAAGTTGTAACCAAGGAAAATCCCATTTTTAATAAACTATGTGGGAAAAGAAATGAAAACAAAATGAAAATGTGAAAATATAAAATGTAATGAAATTCTAAGTAATAATGACTTTGTTAGTAAAGTGAAAACTGATTTGATATTAAGTTGTAACTGGATAGAAATCAAATTTATTTGGAATTGATTTGCAATCAATTGAATTTATTGCAATTAAATGGATTCAATATTTAAATTAATTATGTAAATATTATTTGGAAGAAATTGAAGTTATTTGGGTAATAAGTATTGTAATTGGCTAATTTAGATACTTTAAAGTGAAACGGAAATTATTAACGCAATAGTTTGATTGCAATATTTAATTCATCTAATTGATGATAAAGATTTGTTAGATTTATTTAATAGGAATTTTGGGGCATTTAATAGGTAATTGCTGATTTTGAATCGAATTAAAGGGATTACTGAAATCAATATTTAGCAACTTTTAAACCATTGCAATTGATTTAGAATATAAAGAGTTGTCTATTTAATTGAGTTAAATATTTGAAATTGCGTTGTTGCAATTAAATAGGAAATAAAACGTTAAGGATAACCAGTATTCAAGATTTACCATCTATTTAGTATATTAATTGTAACTGATAATCAACTACAATAAATAATAAATAATTATTACGTTAACGTTAATTGAAGTGATATTTGAAATTTAATATTTAGGAATTATGTAAATATAAGTTCAGATGAAATTGGAAATATTTACATATTGAAATATGAATCCAATGATAAATTCTTCTATTTGACAATAATAATGGAAAGTAAATTTAATTAAAATTTTGGAAATTTAATTTATAATTTGGTGAAATTAATGAAATTTGGGTATTTCTAAAATTTTAAATTTCGACAAGTTAAATTTTGTTAAATTAGTATAGGTGATTGAAAAATTTATTATAATAAGAATCGTCAATTTTCAAAAAGAAATGGGAAATTTGATTTAATTGACTAATTTTTAATTTATTTAATTAGTATAAAATAGCCATTTTTGTCACGGACTCGGATTTCGACGAAATCAGTTTCATCGGATCCGTATCGGTGAATTTTTGTAGGGTTTCAAGTTTCGTATCGATCGGACCTGTCGTTTGATCGTACGGATGCGAAACGCCTTGAAATAGATTTAATTAAAATCAATTTGAAATCAATTTGGAAATTTTGTTTTCAGCATAACTTCTTCATACAATCGAATTTGGACGTAAAACTTTTTCCATCACATTCAGAATATTTTAAAATACCTATTTGGATATATGGGTTTAATAAATTTCGTTCCGGGGTCAGAACGGGCTTTTTGGGCCAACTACCATTTAGCACGTTCGTAATTCGTGCCCACCTAGCCTTCTACAATTTGTCTATATATATGCTGTGATAAACCCTAACCTCCTTTCTATTCTCTCTTGTCTGTACGTTCATTTTCTTCATCTCTTTCTCTTCCTCAATGGTTGCAAAACCTAGATCTATCTACAATTCAAAATTTCAATGAAATTTAAAATCTCCAGAAAAATTCCAGAAAAATATATGTTGTAGCTGTCGAAGAGCGTAACCTTATGGTGATTCGTTTTTTTGTAATAGTTTTCAAATCAATCAAAAATCTCGGTCAAAGGGTTGAATCGACGAACCCTAATCAGCGAATTGGGCGTTTTTAATTTGAGCAACAATCGAAGGTTTGTCTCCTGGATTTCGTGGAGGATGGCGTTTGAAGTTGTTTGGTGGTGGTCGCCGCATCGATTGGTGGCCGAGGCGTCTGATTTTGGGCCTTTAGGGTTTCGAAACCCTAGCTGTGGGGTGGCAGCCGGCGGCGAGTCAGGGGATCGGACCTCTGGGGAAACATGGAGGAGGTGACGGCGAAGCCAAGTGGCGTGGCGGCAAAGCACAAAGGCGGCCGAGATGGGCGGCAACGTTGGTCAAAGTCTCAGCTATGGGTAACCTGCGTGCGTACGTGCGTTTCTAAGTGAAGGAGTGGAAGCCGTTGCATGCGTATCACAATAGATGACGTGGCATTTGTGGTGAGTTTGTTTTATTAAAATTTTAATTTTCAAATCATTTAACTCGAATAACTTTCCCGTACGACATCCGATTCATGCGAGATTTCTTTTGTTAGGATCGTAATTTAATTCCGGATCTGATGACGCTGGTTTGGACAGTATTGGAGACCGTCGAATTTTTGGATTTAAATCGAATTTACATTCGATTTAAATTCAAAAGATGAGTGTTTTAACCCACTCACAACTACTAAAAGTTTTTATATTTGTTAAATTTATTTTGGATATGAGCAGAAATTTATTTATGATTGTTTGGCATGTTTTATTCAGCATATTTGTTAATTCGCATTTATTTAATTTAACTGTTAATTTAGTTATTTATTGCATATTAATTGACAGTTAGAATTTATTTATTTGCATATAAACTGCTAGAAAACAGTTATAAAATTTCTTACTGAATATAAACTGTTAGCTTAATAGTGGATAAATTTATTTTGAATATAACTGCCAGTTATTACCTGTTATATATTATCAGATATATTGATATTGATTTAATTTTTGGATGATGATTGTGATTTGGATGATGGATGATGCTGATGAATGGATGTTTTATTTTATATCATTAAACTGCAAGTTATCATGCATTTTTCGTTTCATTCGGGATTGTGGTTTGAAATGATATACAACCACAAAATTTTATTTTTAAATTGCGGATTGAAATGATAAGTATCCGTATCACTTGACCATAGAATAGAAAATTTTATACAGGCACCGTGGTCTATATATAAATATTTTTAAAGTGATTTCTATGGTTTGGATGGGATACGGTTTATAAAAATTTTAATTTTGATATTTTACAAATAGTATATTTTTCCTATATATATACATATGAAGTTATAATTTTGAATTCAAGCTGGGTATAAATCTGCAAATGAAAGTGGAAAATTTTTGAGAAATGGGATTTGATAATTTATATCATATGTTTAATGTTTAAGTTTGGAAATTTTAAGATATGATATTTATAACTGGATTTTTCAAGATAATTAAAAATGAATATGTTAGTATAAATTAAATTGAAGAAAATATTTAATTGCTAGAAATTGGAGTTTTATTTTATATATTCAAGACTAAATAATAGTACGTTTAATTTGCTGAAAGAATAAATTCCAACTTTAGTTTTGAAATATTAATACTCCAAATGGACATATATATATATATATATATATATATAGAAATTGAAGTGGTTTTGTAACCTGAAGGGATATTTAAATTTTGGTTTAGACTTTAAATAAAGAAATATATTTGGGAAGCCATGGAAAATATTTTTCTTTACAGAGTAACCTTAAAGTTAAACCATTTATTTTATATACTATTGAATATCCAAACCATTCAAGTTTTAGAAGTATGATTTTTAAAAGTATGAAGTCCAAAATATTATGGTTTGAAAGTATAATTCAAATGTTTGGTTTCCAGATATTATAAATTTTAAAGCAGTATGATTTTGGAAAAGAATTATATTTGGGATAAAATGATATCATATTGTTTGGGTTTTAAAATGATATCGTATTCATAGTTTGAAATGGAAAATTTTATTCTGATTTTAAAGTATAAACTATTTTTAAATGACCGCAGTGTTATAATAACGATTGGTTGGCAAAGAGACCGGGATCGGATATGGACATACTCTCTGTCGATATCGAAAACCACTTTGACTAACCGTGTACGCGGTGGAGATTCCAGAATGAAGTAGGTTGGTGGCGACGTTTCCTGTAAGGTAAATACGTGCACCCAACTCCCGTAAGTTGGCATAAGGTGGCTAAAACAGGAGCGATTCTCGGGCCAATGAGGTCATTTCTCTGATCGAACGCACTCCTTCGATACTATACTCTGACTTTGGATTGATTCGGTGGCCACTATTGATTTCTTTGATTTCGGGGTGTTAGTTCGAGGTGGGCGGTAGCTGCGGCTACGCGTTACCACTAGCCCGGATAGCAATTGGTATATCTACCCTGGCATTGCCTAGTTGTGCCGTGTCACCTACCCTAGCGCGCCTTATACGATTTTGGTTTTGTACCATACCTATGGAGTGCCCTCTGACGACGCCCAGTACGGGGGAGATTACGGTACTGTATAGACTATGGGAATATATTATGTGTTAAGGGCTATATGGGTAACCCCTTAACGCTATTAAAAAGTAAGTTTATTTTACAAATAGACACTATTATAATAGCGCAATATACTACATAGTAAATAGTTAACGGATCCTTAGGAGATGTAAATCCCGAGCATCTCTTGAGTTACTGCACTCATATTTATTTCTGTTAATTTAACTCACATAAGATCTTTTAGTTCTGACTCGAGTGTTTTTGTCTTTTCAAATTCGCTCGGGTCAGTCCGAGCGTTTCAGGATTGCAAGATTTATCTCTGGAGGACGAAGACGAAGATTTATATTATTATTATTTATACTAGTGCACTACACACTGTTCCGCTGCATTGTTATTGGTATGTGTAACTATGATATGTATTATATAAATGGTTTTGTAAACAGATTTATAAACTGTATATTTGATTATTATGTTTTATCCTTCCGCTGTGAGATTCTGTTTAGTTTTTTTTTCTTCTCTGTTTTTTCTTATTTACCCCATAACAATCCGCCCTTCCGTATGGTTTGAATTGGCACGTGTGTCGATTTAAAGTGTACGAAAAAGCGGGACGTTACAATAACTTTTGTTTTGACAAAGGAAAAGTTTTGATAACTTTATAAATTCAGTTGAAGTGTGTTTGCTGACGCTGGTTTACCAAATTGATTCGAGCGTTCTTCCCTTTCAATGCTCGGGTCAGATCGAGTATATTTACAGGTTCAGATTTGATGCTTTTGGAGCTTCAATAGGCGAGCTGGAGATATTCATGTCGTATACACGTTTCTATTTATTTTTCCGCTGCTTTGCGTTGTCATCGTAAATTATCATCATTTTTTAGGACCGGTTATTATTACTGTCCAAGCTGATGATTACCAATTGTGTACTCTGATATTGATATTTGTATATTACAATTTCTCTTTTGTAAAGGTTATTGATCTGTATTATATGTTATTCCGATGTGATGTGAGATTCTACATTGTTTTGGTTCTGCTTCTCTTTTCTTCTTCTCTTCTCTTTATTTTTCTTCTCTCTTTCATCTACCCTCTCTTTTCTTTCTCACGATCATCTGCAATCGGTGCGCTTTGGGTCGGAAACACATAGTTTGGTGTCGGATTCAGAGGGTGCTGAGTGCGGATCGTCGTATTATCCATCAATGCTTGAAAGGTTGAGTGTGCATTAGAAAGCTTAAAAGGCATGACAATAAACTCATAACGCTCCTCATTTTGAAAGTAATATTATGTATGTCATTAGGGTGCATTCTTACTTGGTGACATCCAGATTTTAAACCAGCTTTAGTAAAGAAATTCGAAAACCATATAATTCATCTAATAAATCATCAATGAGAGGGACATGAAACTTATCTTTGAGAGTTTGTTGGTTGAGTGCCTTATAGTCCAAACACATTCTCCATGTTCCATCTTTTTTTCCTACCATGACCACTGGAGATGAATATTCACTGGTACTTGGCTGTGTGATAACTACCTCCAGCATCTCTTTAGTAAGATTTTCTAGTTCATTCTTGATATGGTATGAATGCCTATATGGTCTCAAAAAACAGGTTTGTCTTTAGATATAAGTGTAATTTTATGATCGTACTTTCTGTATGGAGGTGGGGTAGTAGTAGTGGTAATGACTGTAGGGTATTGTAAGAGAATATGATGTATATCAGGGTGTATGTCTTGGTTATTGTTGGCTGATCCCACTTGAATCTCTTTTGAAAAAAGTAGTGGTGATAATTTTCCTTTTGTGATTTCTTTAGCAATGCTTTTGCCATGAACCATCTTTTTACTATCTTTAATTCCTTGCCAAATGTGTTCTTTTCCAAGGTATCGAAACTTCGGCGAGAGTTTAACAAAGTAAAATGATACTTCACCCATTTCTTTCATCCATTATGCACAAGCACCAACTGACAACCCTCCAATGGTATTAATAGTAAGTCAATTGACATCTGACACCCTTGGCATTTGAAAGATACCCTTTGCACACTCCATTTCATTGTATCTTATCACCATTAGCCACTTAAACAATACAAGTTTGAGTTTCTTATGCTGGCAGCCCCAATTTGTTAGCCACCTCTGAATTAATGAAATTGTGAGTGAATTCTGAACAAACAAGAATAGTAATAGGATGTCCATCAAAATAACCTTGCACTCTGATGGTATATAAGGTTGATATAGTACACATTGCGTTGATGGTAACGGCATAGGCTTCCTCCTTTTACTCACTTCCTAAATTCAACTTCTCCCGCGGATCTGATTATTCATATGGCTTGTTATCATCATTTGATTCTTGGTTTATATCGGAATTGCAGTGGCATTACTCCCTCCAAAATATGAACTTGTTTATTTTTACACGTTGATTTTGATGCCATTTCTCATTATATCTAATGCACAAGTTCTTTCTTCTTCTTTCAATGGTTTCTTGAGGTTTGAGACCTTTATTCTTGGCTGCATATTCCATATTAGGCTTTGCAATAGCTGTTGATTTATTATAAGTACTTTATGTGTAGTTCTTTGATTGTTTATTACTATTGTTTTTTCTCTTGCAATTTCTTTTGCATTCAAACACTTTAGCTAGGCTAAATGCTTCCTTGAAACCAATAGGGTTAAGTGATATAATATCATACCTGATTTTTTTTCCTTCATCCTGTCAATGAACTTGTCAAGCAGGAATTGATTAGGTAGAGCTTCATATAAACCTTGTAGTTGCTCAAAAATCTTTAGATACGGTCTAACAGTGGTAGTATGCTTAAAGTTGGATATAGCCCCATAGGGCCTTTGCAAATCCTTCGATTCAAACCTTATTAACAATTCCTCTTTAGAAATCACCCACTGGTCATAATTCTTGACCTTTTTAACCAACCAACTATACCTAAGATGTGCTTTCCCTTTAGCCTAAAATGAAAAAGTGGGTACTCGTTCATTTTTAGGTATGTTGTGATAAATAAAAAGTTGCTCCACCTGGCTGAGCCATTCTATCGCTCCACTATCTTCATCATAAGTAGGGAACTCTAATTTAATAATAGTTGTTTGCAAAATTTTAGGAGTAGGATTTCTTACTTCTATGTAATTGTGGTGGTTATGATAATTTCTTGCAGAAGAAGTTAAGTTGGAGAAGGTATTTCTTGTACGTCTGCTTCTTTTTGTAGTCTCTAGTGTGGTCTTTGAGGTGGTGGAACATATGGAGCTACAGGTGTGTTTCAGACTCGAGACTGAGATTGATGGCTAGCCTTTCCATTCTTGTTTCTATGTCCCCTTTGATTTTCTAGATCCCTTAACTCTCCTGATATAGCAGTGAGGTCGTCGCTGATGCTATCAATCTTAATGTTAAGGGTTTGAGTAGTTTGTTGAAGATTTAGATTAGATTCTTGCAGTTCCCTAATAGCCAAAGCATTCTTTTAATAGATTTGCTCTTGCCTAGTCTTTTCAAGATTTTCCTCATTGGTATCATCCTCTTCCTCTTTTCAAGATTTTCCTCATTGGTATCATCCTCTTCCTTAGTTGGGATCTCCTCATCGGTTTCTTGTGGTTGATTATTTGATTTTTTTTTTTTTTTGCTTTGGTACCAAATTGTTATGCCCATCTTTATTTTGCCTTGTTTTGACCATTTTTGCAGCTGATTTAGGATGTACATTTGAAGGCTAATGGGTTTATGTGGAAATTCTTGAAGACTTTAAGACAAAGAATTGTATTTGTATTGATTGCAGTGTAGTAATTTAACAAGAAAGAGTGTTTGTATGAGTGAGATAGTGAAAGTTGTTGAGAGAAATTATAATAGAATCTTTAAAATGAAATAAAAAATTATTATTACTTCCTCTCAACACGTTTTTTACAAATGGATTGCTTCTACTATTTATATACACACATAACCCCAACCACTAATCATTTCTTGACTCATTCAAACCCTAATTTGATCAAACAAATGACTCAAACTCACAAATTCAACTCAATCTTGGTCACTCTTGTATTCACATGCACATGTGCATGTGCACATGCAAACTAACAGCTTCTGGACTCAACTGAAGGGTCGCTTCTCTTTCTGTAGTCAAGCAGGCTTACTTGGTAACTTGAGCTGGTCAACACCTCCCCTAGAACACTGTCGGTGGTTGTGCAAGCAGTCTACACCAAAGTATTTGATAAAATGCCTCTTTCTTCCCTTCTATCCAAAGTGTTCACAAATTTGTCTACTCCCTGTTGATCACCATGCAACTAAGTTAGATGAAACTGAGGCCTAACACAATAAGGAATTCGGAGGATGAAGTAGAGGATCTATTCAATACTTTTTGATTGAAAGACCAACTGCGTGACGTAGCTTTTGCTACCTTCAAGGTGACAGTATACTTCATCTGGAATGAGAAAAACCAAAGAATTTTCAAAAATTTGTCAAAAATTAAAGTACACGAGGCACAAATAATCGAATAAGAGGTTTTTTACCTAGTGAACAGTAATGGAAGTAAAACGAGGGGATAAGTGAAGAATGCTTAAATCTTGAGAAGATGGGGCGTGCAACTTATCGACACGAGTTGGTGCGGCGCCATGATTTGGGAATTAGGGTTTTATTTGAGATTGAGGAGTGCAAGTGTAACACTCCAAATTTTAAATAACATTATTTAGGAGATTTAATTGGATAAATTAAATAGAATAATCAAGAATTAGAGTGATATGGCAATTGAGATTTGAAAACTATTTAGGATCATGCCTCAACTAAATGGATTTAGTTTATAAGTTAAATACCAAAGAGAATATGGCAAGTGCAACATGAGAATAGTCGTATACCATAACCCCACAACCCTTGTATCCCTAACACATTTTCATTCACGTTTTTCATAAAACAAAAATATAAACAAAGGAGAAACAAGGACGACCATTGTTCTAAGAAAAGAAGAGGATAAAATAAATTAGAAGCTAAGATTCAAGCTAGTAAGATTAAAGCAAGAACAAATCTCAAGTTCTTTATCCAAACATGGCGAATAATTATCTAAACCATCTCATATAAGTCTTTTTAAACTTTTAATTTCAGGATAAAGGTGCAAAATCGTTTGGATGGATGTATGATGATATGCTTTGATTATATGCCATGTTTTGATTCAAAAAAGAATTTTTGTGTAATGATATAACTTAATTTTAAGGCTAAAATTGTGTAAATTAATTTCGAATGTCATGATGTTTGAATATGTTATGTAAAACATTATTTTGGAGATGGGTTTAAATTTTCATAAAATTCCAAGTTATGTATAATTATTATGAATTTCGAATGGAAGAAATTGATAATCTGAATTTAAATTATTTAAGGCAAACAAATAATGTTTTTGGGTTAGAAATTTGCGTATGCTAGAAAATATGTTAAGTATGAATAATTGAGATTTTTGGCGATTTTTCCTAAGTGTTTTAATATTGTTATTAAATTATTTAAGTTGGAGGACTAAATGTTTGAATGTTTTTTGAAGGGAATGGCTTATCTGTTAAAATGATTTCAATTATTAATTATTGAATTCAACAGCTTGCTTAGAAAAGAATTTTTGATAAAGAGTTAGCAACCAATCATATTTGACAAATTGGGTAAGTCAGGTAAAAAGTAATTTCTTTGAAAGGAAATAATACCATTTTTTTATTTACAACTTCGCCACTTCCATTTGCCAGCTTATATTACCATACTTCCGCTAATGAACACATTCAAAACTAATAAAAATGGTACAAGCCATTGGTACGTAATGGATTGGAGAAAGGCGAAATGGATTATGTCGAAGGCATGGTTTTAGAGAGGTGAAGCTTTTAAATCGGTACCTTTGTTCAAAAAGGGGCTTTCGAACAAGTTGTCGCTTACTTTGTTTTTTTAATAGAAGCTTTCGAATGAGTTGCCGCATTTTGAACCTATTCGATACCTAGTTGCGACCTTCATACCTTTTGAACTGGTAAAAGGCCGCTTTTCCTTGTGGCCTTATAATATTGGGTTCGAAACGAAGGCTTTCGTTTTACTAATATTGAAGATGTCTTCCCAAAGCTTTCGAAAGGGTCCTTATAGCCACTTTTATCAATGATTTTGAAAGAGATACTTTCAAATGGTTTCGAAAGGTTGGTTTCAAAGCTATTATTTCCCTAATTATTTTACTTAAAATTAATGCTTTCGAAGGGGTTACTTCATTTTTGTTCTCTTTGACCCAGTAGTTATAATTAATGTTAAACCCAATGATTTCGAAAGAGATACTTTTAAAGAGTTTTGGAGCTATGCTTCCATAAATTCTTTCTTGAGCTAAATGCTTTCGAAAGGATTGTTTTGAGTGTTGCGGAAGGTATATCTTTAATGGTTTCGAAAGAAAGGTTTTAATTATTTCAAAAGATTGTTGGATGGTCTCGAAGGAGAACATCTAAGGTTTTAAGTAATGATACAGAGGATATATTCAGAAACCTTAGTTTTCAAATAAGAAACTCAATCTCATTTTAAAAAGGTAAACCAATGGCAATGTAAAGGAGTTTCAAAATGGCATTTTACTTTGGAATTTTTAAAGAAATGTCCCTTACTAAAGATAGTGGGTCAAGGGTATTAACCCCGTTTCATTATAAAAATGATTACAAGGAAATAAATCAAATCATAGAGGTTTACATTATTATGTTTTGATTAGTTATCATGTATGCTTTTGTAAACGTATTCACTTCATAATTGACCCATAACTACATTTTGGAGTGTAAGGGTAGAATAACCAGTTAGGTTGACTCAAAAGTTAATATATATTGAGTTAACTCCTATGTGAGCAGAGTTGCATCCACGAGGTCAGGCAGACATGAATATAGAATTCCAATAAGCTGATCAAAGAGTCATTGGTTTAGACGGGTTCTTAGTGTTGAATATGCGATTATATATTTTTGTTTGATGATAATAAACATATATATATATATATATATATATATTCATTTAAATATTTTTGTTAATGTACTATTTTATTTTTCATAGATTAAATAAATATTTGCTGAATAAAATAAATAACATAGAATTTGAGAATTTGAATTTAAACAGAAATTTTATTCGAACAAATATTTATTACAATTTTTGAATAGTACAAATTTCAAGCTCTTACTATATATATAATTTCAATTACAATACAAATTTGATTAAATTACAATTCACATTTACATTGCACCTCACTACATATCACTCGTTCACTCAACTCGTAATCTTCAACTTCATTCCAATGTGAATCTAGCATCTGAGCAATCTGCAGAAATATACATTGACGTAGTAAAATTGAAAATAAAATATTTTTGCAGTATAAAATGAAATGTGGATTTTGAAAATAATATTTGCCTTAGTTATTTGGGTTGTTCGTCGTCATCTAATTTTGAATTCATCATACACGAACAGCTTGTGACATACACAGTGTATCACTGTATATGCCACAAGGTCGTGCACACCGATATATACAATTGGTAAAATTACAGGGACATGTGAGCACAGGTCAAACCCAAAACGATGGGTTAAACTCAAGTGCAATAAAAATAATGTCACAATATCAGCACAAGGTCAAACCCGAGCTCCAAGCTGGATTCAACATAGGTGCAAGTTCATGAAAATGGTCAAGACAACTAAAACAAGCGTTGGCCAAAATCCAAATGTACAAATGCAATATGAACCAACTCAGTGCAGCATGACCATACAGCAAGGCCAAATACACATAAACCAGTAAATGATACAGTGGTGGCAAGTTCGAACAAATGCATAGCCACAACAATGCAGAACTACTCGAGACAGAGATGTATAAGATGATAGCACATATATACATACATGAATGCATATATATATATATACATATATATAAACACACAAGCATCAAGAAATGCACAATGAAATGCAGTTGCAAACAAGTGAATGGCCAAGAAAAATTACAAAAAACAACTCACCACAATGCAACAACAGTAGCAGTTTCAAAATAATCTCAAGCATCAAGTCAAGTATGCTACAGAGATGCAAATGGACAAGTACAGGCCGAGACAAAATCGAGAAAGAATTTTCAAAAATGACCGAAGCCAAATATAATAGGAGTTTCAAATCAGCAGTTTCAAAACCAACTCAACACAACTACAAAATGCAACACTGAAGCATACATGACAACCAGGCTAAAGAGATGAACCAGATAAGGCACAAGGCGTCAAGTTCACATATGTGACTACAATACAATGCACAAACATATATATATATATATATATATATATATATACACGTACATGTAGTGGCACCAAAAACAAAATAAGGGCAAAACTGCAAACAAAGTCTGGTCACAACAAACTACAACAGATCACAACAATAAATGAACATCACAATGAAAACCAGACTAAACAACATTAAGCACAGGGATGCAAGCATCAAGTGCAGTTTTGATCAAAGAGCAGTATAACATGGACAAAGTACATAAAACAGTGAAACAGTGGCTCAATATCAATATGCAAGAAATCAAGCTACAACATGTACAACAAGCAGATTGTACATGAAACAGATATGCAAGACTGGACAACATGGATGCATAGACAACATGAACACATAAGTCAATGCTAAAAAAGAAACAATGGAACAGTCTACACATCAAAGACCGGAGGCATACATATGGTTGTAGTAAAGGCAGAGCTCGAGGCTACCAAGTTAAACAATGAAAATTGCCTCAAAGCAATATAACACAGCTACAACATACACGTCAATGGAACTCAAGTCAAATACTATGTAAATCTCAAAAAGACTCAAGTATGCAATTCAAATGCAAACCAACTCAAATGAACAAAGTGAACATGTATACCAGACTAGGGATGAAACTCACAAGCTCCAAACTGGAACAGTGATGAACAAAACATAAACGAGGTAGTAGTCTCAAAATAAACAGGGTACAATTTCGACCAAAGCTCAACAACACAACATCAAGCAACATCAAGTTGAACAAGTTAATGCCGAAGTTCAGTGATGTCAAAGTCTGGTAATATCAAAAATCAAGTTGAAGCCATGAGCAACTGATCGGAGTTAAAGGAAACAAAGAACGAAATCAACATCAGCAAAATCAATTCGAAACCGTGGTGGCCAAGTAAATTGACCAAGTCACAAATCAACACCGTGAGTATCAAGCAACGAAATTATATGAATTGAAGAAGTCAGATAAATCACCATCGTTCAAGAATAATCAAATGGCCGAAGACAAATTCAAATAGATGTATATAAACGAAAATCAAGGATCTCGAATCCTATATAAATAAGTAACATCATCGGCAAATTAAAAATCATCGAGTTCAAGTAAGCAAAACAAGAAAAGCAAAAAGAAAATTACAAACCAATTTTGATTCGAACTCGACGCAAATTGAAGGAACCGTGAGAAAAGTGAAGACACGGTCGATTGCCGACGCAAATCAGAAGATCAATTGTAATCGATCAACGATCAATCGGGCTCTTCGATAGCACATGCCCTAATTTCAGAGCTAAAAGGATCGAACAAAAGAAGGAATCGAGGCCAACATTTTTTCTCAGAGAAAAATAAATAAAGGAGATAACGGGGCCAAATTTTTAATATAATTTGGGCCGGCCCTTCTATCTTTAGTATTGGTTAATTAGGGTTTTGTTTTTAAATTGTTTTTAAATTGTTGTCTTTTGTATTTTTTTTTGAAAATTGTGTAATTTCTAGTCGTGTGACTAGGGGACAAACTACGTGGCGTATTTTGAGAATTCGCAACTCAGTGGCTGAGTTGTGGCAGGGTTTTGAGCGTAGAGTTAGGTTAATCAGCGGGTGTCGCGAGTTTAAGTGTGTAAGCGTGTGACTACTTAATTTCTAGTAGAAACCTTGGGGGCAGCACGTAGGCAGGGTTTTGCCGAAGCTGGGTAAATTCTGTGTCGTTCTATTTCTGCATTTATTATTCTACTATTATTTGTGCTGCTATAATTTTGATTCACCTGTGTTGAAATAATTTTATAAGCTTCCACAATAATTTTTGTAATTAACAGTATCACCTTATTCACCCCCTCCTCTAGGGTGAAATCGATCCTACAAGTGGTATCAGAGCTAGGAATAGAAGTCAACTTTGTTTTTAAAAAATTCATTTTTCAAATACCAATTTTTGTTTTAAAAATTTGAATTTTTAAAATGGCTTCTTTTAGTACTGCTTTTGCTGAGGGTCAATCCATAGTTAGACCACCAATGTTCAATGGTGAATACGCCTACTAGAAAAATAGAATGAAAATTTTTCTGAAAACCATTGACGCTTGGAATATTGTTGAGACAGGTTATAGAGCACCAACTATAATTGTAGATAATCAGGAAATACATAAACCAAAGGATCAATGGATAGAACTAGAAAATAAATTAAAAAATGCTAATGCTAAAGCTATGAATTCTATTATCTGTTCATTGGATCAATTTGAATTTAATCGTGTCTCACGTTGTCTAACTGCACAGGAAATATGGCACACACTAGAAGTGACTCAAGAAGGAACATCTCAAGTTAAAGAATCTCGCCTTGCCATGCTAAGCAGCGAATACGAGAATTTCACAATGGCGAAGGAAGAAAATTTCAAAGAGATGTATGGATGACTTTCCAATATCGTATACAAATCAAAAGCTCTTGGAAAATCATACACAGAGTTGGAGATAGTCCGAAAAATCCTCAGAGTACTTCCACGAAGTTTTGAAGCTAAAGTGACTGCCATTCAAGAATCAAAAGATTTAAAACAAATCAAAGTTGAAGAACTCATCGAAAATCTCACCACTTATGAGCTAGAAATGAAATTCAAGAGCGTGAAGGAGATGCCACTCGAAAGAAATCAATAGCTCCTAAAGGAACAACAGAAAGTGATGGTGATGATGATGATGATGATGGAGCAGCAGAATTGGAGCTGATAATAAAGAAATTCAAAGGGTGGAATTACAAATATGGAAATCCAGCTCGAAATCAAAAATTGAAAAGCAGAATAGCCAAAGCACTAGACTCCTCAGAAGAACAAAAGATCATCTGTCACAAGTGCAACCAACCCGGACATATCAAGCCCAATTGTCCTTAAAATAGACGCGACTTTGAAAAGAAATCAAAAAGGAGAAGTTTTGCAGCCACGTGGAATACAAGTGATGAAGATAATCAAAGTACTAGAAGTAAGAGTGAGAAACCAGATATGTGCCTTCAAGGTAATATAACTGAAAGCGACGATGACGAACCAAGCGAGGTATCAAAACTCACTCACTCAGAATTACTTATATATTTCCATGAAGTAAATGGTTGTTTTGAACGATTTAGGGAGAAGTATGCCAAACTTGAATCACAAAAAGATACTTTGATAGATTTAAATGATCAACTTGAACAATTAGTTAAAAACTATCAAAACAAGTTCCCTAAGTGTGACAAGTGTCCATCGTTTGAAGAAGAATTAAAAAATCAGAAATTAATATAAAGTCACTTGAAAATGAAATTCTGATTTTGAAAGAGAGTGAAAATACAAGGAGAGAAAATTCTATTAAAAAGTGCACACAATTGTTAAACGAAAATGAATCTCTCAAAACACAAGTCCAACAATTGTCAACGACTTTAGATAATTTTCAAAAAGTGAAAAATCGTTGAATATGCTATTAGGGAAGCAAACTGTGAATACAGTTAGATAAGGACTTGGATATAATCAATCTGAAAAAGTTAAATGCAAAATTAATCAAGTCAATTCTATTTGCACAATTTGTAGAAAATATGGACACAATCACAATAATTGTTGGTATAGACCTAAACAAGTGAAAACTACACCAATTTGGGTTCCAAAAGGCATAAATATAAAATCTCTCAAAGTGAAACAAATCTGGGTGCCGAAAGGAACATATATAAATAGTTTTGGGTCTCCACAAAATTATTTTTCAAAATATTCTGCCACTAACAATCATGGACCTATAAAAACAAATAGGCCACAAAAATCTTTTATCGTGTGGGAGTGGTGGCAGGCTAAGGATCAACAACAGTGTTATCTGGATTCTGGTTGTTCCAGAAACACGACGGGCAACAAAGCAAAGTTCCTTAGCCTAGTATAAAGGTAACAGAATCATAATGGACAACAACGAAAAATATCGTAAAGGTAAAACAGGTAATGGCATATTTATTTAAACGATATATTAAATGTGATAATCTACACCGTAATCTGAGTTAAATCAGCCAATAATGTGAAGATGAAATAATGATGATTTTGATTCTGACTTATTCAAAATTGTTGGCTAATTATATTCTTATGCCAAGATCACTATAAAAATCTATAGAGTCTTTGAATTACTTTATATATATTAGTTTGGATTAATAATAGTGTTTTATTCGATGATAATACATTTGGTTATTTTACGGCTAACTCTATATTCACGGTTTTTTGATTATTTACACGGTTTCAATTCAAATTCAAGAGAATGCCATTTAAAAAGCTGTTAAAATTGTTTTTTAGATATTTTGTTGCACACTTCATGGTCTGATCTATCAAATTCAATTAATAATAATTTTGACTAAAAGAGAAATTCAGATGCAGATTACACTGGTAATCTAGTTGATAAAAAAATTACTAGTTGAACGTGATTTTTGTTGAGACATTCAGTAACCGCATCGTTTTTCAAAGCAAATATCTGCATATTTTTCATGTCATGATTTTTCAAATAGCACAAATTTTTCTAATATAACCCCTTCTAGAAAATCATTTTTGACCATGTTTTTAGATCAGTCATTTTGAAAAATTGATTTTATAATTATTTTTGAATTTGATTTTAAATGACTATTTTGACTAATCTGACTCTCTAATAATTATCGAAAAGATAAATATTAATTGAAAAAGTGATGAGTGTTGATATTTATCATATATTATGACTCGAGACGGTATAATTAGTAAATTTCATTAGAAATTTAAACAAGAGTTATAAAACTTTTTATTGGTAAAAATTCCATGACCATCTCTATTTCTGTCATATTTCTAACGACCATCACTCATCAAAATTCAATATAGTTTTTCAATGTGTGGTACTTTAAACATGAATCATTCGTTTTTCATTTTACATTTTTTTTAATAAAATAAAATAAAATAAAATCCAACGTATTCACTCTCATTTAAAAGTCCTCACGGTTATGCATGGGTGAATTACTTGGAATTTGTTATGTGCTTCCATGCTCATTTAAAAGTCCGCACGGTTATGCATGTATGGAACGCATATCAAAATTGATTTTTTTAAATAAACAAGTTGATACTAATCCCATTTAAAAGTCCTCACAGTTATGCGTGGTTAGAAGATACTTGAATTCATTTTAAAAAAAAAATTGGAATACTACTAATCTCATTTAAAAATCCTAACGGTTATGCATGGTTGGTAGATATTCAAATTCCTGATATAAATATACCACAAATAGACACAACTGTATGGTTTTATATGATGATATCATTCCCATCATTCTAAAAGTGGAATATGCGCCTAACAAAGTATTTATGATTTTTGTTTGATTTTTTATTGAAATTTAATATTTATATTCAATTGAGTTTTAATGTTGGATTAATATCTATCACTTTATATCCATTTTTCTAACACTATTACTCTTTTTTACTGATAACAAAAGGGGGAGAGAAAAGTTAAGATTTTGTCAAATAAAATCAAACGAAGGTCAAATATTTTCTATTTGCATCTAGGCTCATTTGCATATTTTTAATGGTATGCATATATGAAGGGGGAGCTTTGTGTAGAGAGGAAGCATTTAAATAGGGGAGCAAATAGAGTATATCAATGATCAAATACATTTAACATATTCAAGATCTTAAATATATGTTTGTTATCATCAAAAGGGGGAGATTGTTGAATATGCGATTATATGATTTTTGTTTGATGATAATAAACATATATATTCATTTAAATGTATTTATTAATGTACTATTTTATTTTTCATAGATTAAATAAATATTTGCTGAATAAAATAAATAACAGAGAATTTGAACTCAAACAGAAATTTTATTCAAACAAATATTTATTAGAATTTTTAAATAGTAAAAATTTCAAGCTCTCACTATATATATACAATTTCAATTACAATAAAAATTTGATTAAATTATAATTCACATTTACATTGCACCTCACTACATATCACTCATTCACTCAACTCGTACTGATCTTCAACTTCATTCCAATGTGAATCCAGCATCTGAGCAATCTGCAGAAATATACATTGACGCAATAAAATTGAAAATAAAATATTTTTGCAGTATAAAATAAAATGTGGATTTTGAAAATAATATTTTCCTCAGTTATTTGGGTTGTTCGTCATCATCTAATTTTGAATTCATCATACACGAACAGCTTGTGACATACACAGCGTATCACTGTATATGCCACAAGGCCATGCACACCGATATATACACTTCATAAAATTATAGGGATAGGTGAGCACAGGTCAAACCCAAAACACCGGGTTCAACTCAAGTGCAATAAAAATAATGTCACAATATCAGCACAAGGTCAAACCCGAGCTCCAAGCTGGATTCAACACAGGTGCAAGTTCATGAAAATGGTCAAGACAACTAAAACAAGCGTTGGCCAAAATCCAAATGTACAAATGCAATATGAACCAACTCAGTGCAGCACTGACCATACAGCAAGGCCAAATACACATAAACCAGTAAATGATACAGTGGTGGCAAGTTCGAACAAATGCATAGCCACAACAATGCAGAACTACTCGAGACAGAGATGTATAAGATGATAGCACATATATACATACATGAATGCATATATATATATATACATATATATAAACACACAAGCATCAAGAAATGCACAATGAAACTGCAGTTGCAAGCAAGTGAATGGCCAAGAAAAATTACAAAAAACAACTCACCACAATGCAACAACAGTAGCAGTTTCAAAATAATCTCAAGCATCAAGTAAAGTATGCTACAAGGATGCAAATGGACAAGTACAGGCCGAGAGAAAATCGAGAAAGAATTTTCAAAAATGACCGAAGCCAAATATAATAGGAGTTTCAAATCAGCAGTTTCAAAACAAGGTCTACACAACTACAAAATGCAACACCGAAGCATACATGACAACCAAGCTACAGAGATGAACCAGATAAGGCATAAGATCTCAAGTTCACATATGTGACTACAATACAATGCAAAAACATATATATATATACACATATGTATATACACATGTATACATACATGTGGTGGCACCAAAAACCAAACAAGAGCAAAACTGCAAACAAAGTCTGGTCACAACAAACTGCAATAGATCATAACAATGAATGAACATCACAATGAAAACCAGACTAAACAACATTAAGCTCAGGGATGCAAGCATCAAGTGGCAGTTTTGATCAAAGAGCGGTATAACATGGACAAAGTACATAAAACAATGAAACAATGGCTCAATATCAATATGCAAGAAATCAAGCTACAACATGTACACCAAGCAGATTGTACATGAAACAGATATGCAAGACTGGACAACATGGATGCACGGACAACATGAACACATGAGTCAATGCTACAAAAGAAATGATGGCACAGTCTCAACATCAAAGACCGGAGGCATACATATGGTTGCAGTAAAGGCAGAGCTCGAGGTTACCAAGTTAAACAATGAAAATTGCCTCAAAGCAATATGACACAGCTACAACATATACGTCAATGAAACTCAAGTCAAATACTATGTAAATGTCAAAAAGACTCAAGTATGCAATTCGAATGCAAACCAACTCAAATGAACAAAGTGAACATGTATACCAGACTAGGGATGAAACTCACAAGCTCCAAACTGGAACAGTGATGAACAAAACATAAACGAGGTAGCAGTCTCAAAATAACCAGGGTACAAGTTTGAACAAAGCTCAATAGCACAACATCAAGCAACATCAAGTTGAACAAGTTAGTGCCGAAGTTCAATGATGTCAAAGTCTGGTAATATCAAAAATCAAGTTGAAGCCATGAGCAATTGACCGAAGTCAAAGGAAACAAAGAACGAAATCAACATCAGCAAAATCAATTCGAAACCGTGGTGGCCAAGTAAATTGACGAAGTCAGAAATCAACACCGTGTGTATCAAGCAACGAAATTATATGAATTGAAGAAGTCAGATAAATCACCATCGTTCAAGAATAATCAAATGGCCGAAGACAAATTCAAATAGATGTATACAAACGAAAATCAAGGATCTCGAATCCTATATAAATAAGTAACATCATTGGCAAATTAAGAAGCATGGAGTTCAAGTAAGCAAAACAAGAAAAGCAAAAAGAAAATTACATACCAATTTTGATTCGAACTCGACACAAATTGAAGGAACCGTGAGCAAAGTGAAGAGACGGTCGATTGTCGACGCAAATCAGAAGATCAATTGTAATCGATCAACAATCAATCGGGTTCTTCGATAGCACAAGCCCTAATTTCAGAGCTAAAAGGATTGAACAAAAGAAGGAATTGAGGCCGACATTTTTTCTCAGAAAAAAATAAATAAAGGAGATAACAGGGCCATATTTTTAATATAATTTAGGCCGCCCCTTCTATCTTTAGTATTGGTTAATTAGGGATTTTTTTAATTGTTTTGAAATTGTTATCTTTTGTATTTTCTTTTGAAAATTGTGTAATTTCTAGTCGTATGACTAGGGGATAAACTACGTGGCGTAGTTTGAGAATTCGCAACTCAATGGCTGAGTTGTGGCAGGGTTTTGAGCGTAGAGTTAGGTTAGTCAGTAGCGGGTGTCGCGAGTTTACGTGTGTAAGCGTGTGACTACTTAATTTCTAGTAGAAACCTTGGGGGCAGCACGTAGGCAGGGTTTTGCCGAAGCTGGGTAAATTCTGTGTCATTCTATTTCTACATTTATTATTCTGCTATTATCTGTGCTGCTATAATTTTGATTCATCTGTGTTGAAATAATTTTATAAGATTCCGCAATAATTTTTATAATTAACAGTATCACCCTATTCACCCCCCCCCCCCTCTAGGGTGAAATCGATCCTACACTTAGTAAGCCCATGAAAACTATGTATGAAAATTATTATTGGCAGGGGGCCTATAGGAACTTGGTGATCCCATGAAAACTATGTCCGGAATAAATTATTGAAAGAGATTAACAGGTTCATAGCCAACCCATAAAACTATGATATGAGAGATGTTATTGGAGAATCCAATAGTTTCATAGTAAGCCCGTAAAAAATATGACTGTAGAAAGTTGTTGGTAGATACCAATAAGTTCATAGAGATCCCATGAAAAATATGATTGGATTATATTATTGGTAGACACCAATAGATTCTTAGTAATCCCATGAAAACTATGAAACTTTGTAGATAGTCTGGAAGTTTAGAACAAGTTATTAGTTAGCCCATGAAAACTAATAGGTTAATATTGACCCTTGAAACTATAACTTAGGACAGATGGTCAGATGAATGAGGATGGAAAATCCAGGATATATTGTATAATTGCATATCATCGTATTATTTTATGTCTTAACCATTGTGGATGTAGGTGCACATTATATGGTTACTATAAACTGGGCAAAGGTACTAGTGTGGGGGAAAACCCATTCCGCTAAGCGGTATGGCTCACTAGATATCTAGTGCTTTGAGATGGTAGGTTATTATTCATATTAGACTTTTTTTCTAACTCGAAGTTCATGTTTTCCTCCATAAACTCTCGGGTGCTTTTTAAGTAGTTTGAAAGTTTAGTTTTTCAGGTTCTATTTAGACGAATAAGCTTCTGAAGACGTGCAGGAGGCAAGCTAGCTGTTAGGAGTTCTTTATATTTGATTCCACTATTTCTTGGTTTTAATGGAAAAAAAATTTATTTGCCTATATGTAGACTCTGATCGACCAAAGGGCATCTTCATAGGTCGCTCTTGGCGTATTTTATAATAATTATATTTCTCTGAACGTGGTTACGAATTAAAATTGTGTATGAATTTGAAATATGATTTGAAGTGGAATGAGAAATTTATTTAATGATTTCAATTTTTTTTCCATATTCATGTGTTTTTGTTATATCAATGTATCTGACATTAGCGAATTTATCACCGAGAATTAATAACAATGGATGACTATAGCATTCGTAGCAGTTAGTTTTGGGCCTCCAAATAGAGGACGTTATAATATGGTATTACAGCATAGGTTTATGTAAATTTAAAAAAAATTAAACCTAAAAGATTTTCAAAACATAATCCAATAGATCAGAAAATGAGATTGGGGTTTTGGTTAACGCTATAGTAACGTACTTGTAAATGTTACATATATATTTATAGTTACATATTCTCCTTTCTCTTAGACCGTTCTTCTGTATCTTACTAAGGGTTGTATACATATTTACAAGAAATAAAGATATGGAGGTAGGAAACGGAAGAGGAAATCTAGTGGAGGAAGCATCACAACTAATGGAAATGCTCTACCAGAGGAATCAGGGTCGACGGGCAAATGTTAATCCAACTGCAAATGTCAATGTAGGTGCTGAAACCCAACAGTAGATATGGGGATGATGTATCAGTTTTTTATCAATCTGATGCAAGCTGGAGCAGCTGCAGGAGTAGCGGATGAATGCTGTGAATGTTGGGGGAGCTAATCCTATGGCCTTAATTGGTAATAACAATGCCAAGCTAAGCAGGGATTACACTAATCTTGGTGGGAAGCCGTTTTTGGGAACAGATGATGCTATTGAAGTAGAAAGTTGGTTATTGCACCATAAAAGAATTTTCGTTGACTTAGGATTAAACGATGTGCAGAAGAGGAGGCTTGCCTCTATACAGTTGCAAGGAGCAGCACTTTATTGGTGGGATAGTGTTGCCATGGGATTTCCTAAGAAAGAGTTGACTATGGCAGAGCTTCATAGAAGGTTCAAAGAGAGGTTTTGGTTTGAAATTTCCAAGTCAGTATTGTTGAGAAAGTTGATGGACTTAGTGCAAGGTGAGATATCGTGATTAAATGTGTTGTGAAGTTTGATGAGTTATCCAGATACAGATATGCTACCATGGACACCGTCATTAAAAGAAATGAGAAGATCATTCGAGGGTTAAAACCCGAGAATGCAAGGGAGGTTATGTCACATCTCCGTGATCCAAGTACAGTTGTAGTGGAGATGGCAATCCAAAATGAAGAGATGATTTCTACCTATGGGAGAAGTAGGTTAAAACCCGAGATTCTCAAGGCAAGAAGAGGAAATTCTTTAAGAAGAAAGGAGCTAGGAAAGGAGGAGCTGCCAAGAAAGGGAATGCCGATGTAATTTGCCACTAGTGCGAAAAGAAAGGACATTATGCTCATGAATGTCAAACCGGAAAAGGAAAGAAGGTTGTAGATAAATAAGGAGTGAAGTGCTTTAACTATGACTAGATTGGACACTACAAGAATCAGTGTCCCAAACCAGTCAGAGTGGACAAGAGAAAGGATTTTGCTTTAGGACCATCTTCTTCTAGACCTACTACTGCTGAGAAGGGAATGACCATGATGGATGGTACGCTTTTGATTCAAAGTATACCAGTTAGGATCCTATTTGATATCGGTGCATCGCATTCATTTATATCTCAGTGTTTGGTAGATAGGTTATGTTTAAAACCCTCATATCATGTTACTTCCTTAAGGGTTGTGAATCCAATAGGAGGGTTTACCGTTTACAATCTAGTGATGAGATGTGACCAGTTAGAACTTGAATTGTTAGGTCATAAGTTTGCATGCACTTTGTATATTTTTGATTTCGTAGGCTTCATGATCATTTTGGGTATGGATTGGTTAAATAAATTCTAGGCTATTTTCCAAGATAGGAAAATATTGCTAAGACATCCTAATAGTCATAATCGAATTACATACTTGGTGGAGAAGTCAGACTAAAGTGCTTATGCTTTGCGAAATGTAATGGAAGTAGAAGAAGAGTTGAATCAGGTTTGGGTAGTAAGAGAGTTTGTAGATGTTTCTGAGCCAGTCACAGGACTACCACCGAAATGAGCCGTTAAGTTTTAGATAGATCTTGTGCCAGGAACAAAACCTCTAAGTAGACAATTTAGTAGCACGACACCTGCCGAGATGAAGGTATTAAAGGTGCAACTAGTGGGTTTAGAAAGAAATAATTTTATTAGACCAAAGCAGTTCGCCATTTGAAGCATCCACGGTGTTCGTAAAGAAACAAGATGGGTCATTAAGGATGTGTATCGATTATCGTAAGTTGAACAAGAAGACGATCAAGAATAGGTATCCTTTGTTGAGAGTCGATGATTTATCTGATCAGTTGAGTGGAGCCAGAGTATTTTTTTTCAATTGAATTTGATGATAGGTTTCCATCAGCTAAGAGTGGTAGAGGATAGTATTCCATCGACGGCATTCTGGACTAAGTATGGTTCATACGAGTGGTTAGTGATGCCATTTGGATTAATTAATGCACCGACCTTCTTCAAGGATTTGATGAACTGAGTTTTCCGAGAGCATTTGGATAGGTTTGTATTGGTGTTCATAGATGACATTCTAATATACTCTAAGGAAGAAAGAGAGCATGAAGTTCATTTTAGAGTAGTGCTTGAGATGCTCAGGCAGCATCAGCTGACAGCAAAGTTTCCAAAGTGTCATTTATGGAAGAAAGTAGTTAAGTTTCTTGGTCACATGAAGAAGAGTTTGTCAATTGATCCGAATAAGATCGAAGATGTTAACAATTGGAAGAGACCAGAGATGATGACTTAGGTTAGAAGTTTTCTTGGACTCGTTGGCTATTACCGGATGTAACAACCAGGTATTTCAACCATTCGCATCCGCACATGTCGGACTTGAATTTCTCAAAATACCGTGTTGTAAATAAAATTTGGAAAATCTTAGAATATACAGTAAATAAGATCACAGATCACATAGAGTAATAATAGTGCAGCGGAAGTAAAAAAAATAGTAGTTCATGAAGCTACTACGTAATATATCAAAGTTACATAAGATACAACAGAAGAAATAAAGTACAAAGAAGTCTCAAGATAATAACCAAGTACAAAGTGAATACAACACTGGGATCAACAGGATAACTGGAAGTGAAATAGATAAAACTAGACAAGCAGATAATCTCCAACGGTTCCAAATCTCCAGAAAGTGGAAATCCAAATCTGTGAATACTCAGGCTGACCCGAGCGTAAATAAAAATACAAACACTCGAGTCAGGACATACATACTTATACAATGTAAACGAACTCAAGTGAACTGTAGTAAAAGTACAAGTAACTTAAAGGATGCTTAGGACCGCCCATCCTCTAAGGATCCTTAAACTATTTACTATATAGTATATTGCGCTATTATAATAATGTCTAACAGTATAATAAACATACTTTTAAATAGCGTTAAGACTTTACATTTTCCACCTTAACACAAATAATGCCAATAGTCTATACAATACCTACATATCTCCGGATCGGGAGACTACAAGAAGATACTGCATAGGTACGACACAAATAGAAACTCATAGTAAAGGCTCGATATGGTAGGTGGCACGGCACACAAGGCAATGCCTGGGTAGATATACCAATTACGACACTCGGGCTGGTGGTAACGCAGCAGCCACATACGCCCACCTCGGAACACATTCCCAAAATCGGAGGGGTGCCCAAACAATCACGAAAGCAATAGAATGGTATCGAAGAAATGTGTCCGACCATAGGAGCTACCCCTTTTGGCCCGAGATCGCTCCTGTTTTAGCCACCTTATGCCAACTCACGGGAGTTAGGTCAACGTAATATACCTCAAGAACGTCGCCACCATCCTACTTCATTCTGGAATCTCCACCGCTTACACGGTTGTCAAAGTGGTTTTTGGTATCGACAGAGAGTATGCCCATATCCGATCCCAGTCTCTTTGCCAACCAATCGTTATTATAACCCGTGATTATAACTTTAAAATAATATTTTATACTTCAAAATAAAATATCATTTCAATCCAAATCTTTACCAAAATAAAGATTAAATCATTTCCAAACCATTTCAATATATTAAATTATCATATTCTTTTAAAACTTCTTTTCAAATCATTTTAATACATTAAAATATCATATCTTTCAAAACTTCATTTTCAAATCAAATTAATATCAAAATATCATATCTTTCAGAACTTCATCTTCAAATCATTTTATATCAAAATATCATATCTTTCAAAACTTCATTTCCAAATCATTTTAATACCAAAATATCATATCTTTCAAAACTTCATTTCCAAATCATTTTAATAGCAAAATATCATATCTTTCAGAACTTTATTTCAAATCATTTTAATATCAAAATATCATATCTTTCAAAACTTCATTTCAAATCATTTTAATATCAAAATATCATATCTTTCAAAACTTCATTTCAAATCATCATATAAGTTCAAATCCAAATATTCAACTTTAAATACCTTTTAAATTCAAAGATATCATTCATTTATTATCATTCCAAATCACCTTTTAAATAGCTTATATTTCAATCAAAATAATTCATTTAAACTATTTAAAAGTGAAGTTTATATACTTTCAAATCAAGTATTCAATTTCTAAAGTTTTCAACCATTCTGAGTTCATTTACTAAGTTAAAACCATAAACATTGAAAATTTCAACCTTTCACGACATTCAGAAAATAAACTGCTGTAAGTTATATTTGAAAACATTTTAATTTAAACCATTTAAAAATTATAAAAATCATATTTTAACATTCAAAGATCTTCATTAAAATGCTCTTTTAATTTATGATTTTTATAAAGCAAACCTTTACAGAAAAATCCAAATTTTTCAATAATTTCATTTAACAAATTCATTTGTACAATTTTCCTATTTTTACATTTGACACCTTATTAGCACCTACATTTTCAAATTTCCATTTCACAAATTAAACTAAATTTATAATTTATTTAATTAACTTAAACCTTTAAACAAAACCAAATTCCACATTTCCAAATCAAGTTGTATTTTAAAATTTCGCTTTTAAGCATTCATTTACTTAACCACTTTAATTCATAGAAAAATCAATAATGCTTTATTAAATCATTTAAATTCAAATTTAAATCATATTATCATATTTACCATTTTCCAAATAAGAATAAATTTCCATTTTATTTATATAACTTAAATATCATTTTTAACCAAAATTCCAAATTTCCAAACTTAAGTTATATTTCAATAATCCAATTTAACCATTCATTAATTACATTTTTAACTCATAGGAAAATCATAATTTCTTTATTTTAAAACATTTCAAATCTATTTAAATCAAATTTCATAAATTTATATTTTAAAAATATCCAAAAACACTTTGTAAAATAACCACGGGGCTGTATATAGTTTTCTAACCTAGGTCAAGTGATACGGATATATATCATTTAAATCCGCAATTTACAAAGAAATCCGGGTTTCAAACCCGCAGTCCCAAGTAAAATAAAATAAATAAAACCCGTTCAGGCCTATCATTTCAGCCCATAACGATTTTTCCCTATTCTAAAGTTCATTCGGGTATGTATCATTTCAAACCATAGTGATTCTATTCTACAGGGAACTTGCAGTGTGATAAACAGATATAAATGACAGAATAGCATGATATAACAGTAGCAGATGATATGACATGAAATTTAATAGGTTGAACATCATATGTAAATAATCACAGGCTGTAATAGCATCATTTATAATTCTACACATTCAAATGTTGTCGTTTTACAATTGCATAAGTATATAGTGTCGTGTGAGATTTACTCACCTCAAAATGCTGGAGATAACAAAACCAATGATATAACGGAATTGAAAGCACGATGACAAGACTATGATCTCGAGTGGAGAGCAAATCCAAGCTACAAATCTTGTGTTACAACCCAAACAAAAATCAAAACCAATATGAATTCAATGCAACATATTATGAAATAACTTTGAAATAGAAGCAACAAATGAGACAAAATGCATTGGCCATGCTTTCTATCATCAATTGCTCGACTTAGGGGTCATGTAGGCTCGGCCATAACATGGTTTTGGTTCAGGTTTGGCCTTAAAAAGGCATGGCTACATGGACTAGAAAGTGGAAGAGAAGTTACCACACAAGAATATAAAGAGGCAAGGCAAAATAGGAGGGTTTGGTGCAATATTTGGCTCAGCTACATGCATTTTTTGGCTCAGCCATTCTTGTTTCAGATCTAGATAGTAGCTAAGGTGATGGGTGGTGGTTATATCATGGTGGTGGCGGAGCAATAGGAGGTGGCCAAGGCAATCTAAGGTGATGTTGTTGATGTTTGGCGCGGCTAGGCATGATTTTAAAGGATTTAGCACTGTTTTGTATGGTTTTTGATCAAGTGGAGTGCACGGCCAGTCATGGTCAAGTCTGGACAGAGGCTAAGGCTAATGGCTAGGGGTGTGTACTTTTTGGTGGTGGCGGCTAGAGGTGTTGACGTGGCCAAATATGGAAGGTATGGCGAAGTATTGGTTGACAATGCATGGATTCAAGGAGTTTTGCAATGTTTTGATGATGTTTGCTCAACCTTGTGTTCATGGTCTGATTTGGACAGAGGGGTGGGGTGTTTGGCCATGGATGAGGAGGGGAGGGAGATGGTGGTGGTGGTCGGAGATGATGGTAGTGGTTGAGGCCAACCAAAGCAAGAGAAAGCATGGCCAAAAATCATCGAAAAACAATAGAAAATGAAGAAAAAAAGTGAAAAAGTAAGAGGCCATTACCCAAATCTTTCTTAGCCGTGAAATTGGGGTGAGGAGAAAGGTTTGTCATGTGAATAATGAAATGAGAAACTCACGGCAAGTAATTGAAGTGTACGGCCAAAATGAGAAGTTGAAACGTTATGGAAATTGAAAAGTTTGGCTAATGAAAAGTCTTAGGTTAAAAGCTTAGTCTCTTCATATTTATATTCTTTTTAAATTAAAATAAAGCAAATAAATTTCAGTAAATACAATTTAAAGACTGAAAAAAGTAAAATGAAATAAAAATAAATAATTAAATTTAAATAAAATAGAAAAAGAATAAAAGAAATTGCTTAAAATTTGAAAACAGGGTCCAGAAATTACAAATAAATCACAATTGACTTTGGAAAATTATCAACTTCATCTTAAAAATATTCTAAAACAAAATTCAAATAAAAATGATTTTTAAACATTTTCAAAGTGACATAAGTAATTTAATTTAGAGAAAATAGAAAAAGAACTAAAGAAATTGTTTAAAAATTCAAAACATGACTTAAAAATAACAAATAGAATATCACCAGCCTTATAAATTTCTATTTCACTTTTAAAACAAATACAAAGTCAAATAAATAAATAAATGAGGAACAAAATAAAATGGGAATTAGAAGAAAATATGTTTTTAAGAAAAATGTAAAATAAATAAAGAATTTCTTTAATAAATTGAAACTAGAAATTAAAAATTATAAACAGAATACAACTGACATTGGAAAATATCAATTACACTTTTAAAAATGTTTGAAAACCAAAATAAATTCATAACATGTTACCCATATAAATATAAATTCGGACACTACATGACCAAATAAAGTGTTATTTATATAATTTAAAATAAACAATTTTGTTAAATACAGCAAATTACACACAATAGTTAAAAAGACATAACATTCATATTTTTAATCGGATTTCAACGAAACGAAAAGCAGTGTTCTTAAAAATTTATTTACTTTCATAATAAAATATATAAATTCAAAATTTCAAACTTTCAAATTTTAAATTTTAAAGTCAAAGTTGACCATATTGACCAAAATACATTTTTTTGTAAAATATTCTTTTTAATCATATTTGGAATTCTAATTCTCATCAAAATCAAAGTTATATTTAAAGTAGCATAAATTATCCATTTCAAATAAATAAAATAAAGTTAAATAAAAATTCAATTAAAATAATTACAAAATACAGGGTTGTTACACCGGAGGTTCATTAAGGATTTCTCACGGATGGCAGCGCCTTTGACTAAGCTGACCGGAAAGGACGTGAAGTTTATATGGTCTGAAAAATGGGAGGAAGCATTCCTTATGTTAAAGAATTTGTTGATCAATGCACCTGTTTTGGTAGTCCCAAACAGAAACCAAGGATTAGTAGTGTATACCGATGCATGTAGAACCAAATTAGGGTCCGTATTGATGCAGAATGGTAAAGTTATTGCCTACGCTTCACGACAACTTAGACCGCATAAAGGGAGATATCCAACTCATGATCCAGAGTTGGCAGTGGTGATCTTTGCACTGAAAGTATGAAGACATTATCTCTTAGGGGAGTGATTTGAGTTATATGTAGATCATAAGTCTTTAAGATATTTACTCTCTCTGAAGGAGTTAAATATGAGGTAGTAGAGGTGGCTAGAGTTTTTAGCAACTTGTGATTTTAGTATAAAGTATACACTTGGAAAAGAAAATAAAGTAGCGGATGCTCTTAGCAGAAAACATCAGAATGTGGTGTTAACTATGTTAACAAAATGGAAGGACTTAGTGTCTTTGACTACTTGTAGAGTGCAGGTAGGATCGACCACTAGTTCTAGTCAGAGCACAGCCACATTATCCTGCTTGGAATTTTGACCAGTACTAATTGAAAGGATTGCTTCTAAGCAGAAAAAGGATCCATTGTTAACTGAGAAGATTAAAAGACTAGAGGCTGGAATCAAAATTTATGATCTAAAAGATTTTAGCGAGGGGATGGTTGAGAAAGAAGGGATGGTTGTGTGTTACAATATTGGAGACTTAAAAGAGAAGTTCTTGGAGAATGTCATCGATCAAAATTTACAGTTCATCCTATGGGACCAAGATGTATCAAGACATGAAGAGGAGTTTCTACTGGGAAAGTATGAAGAAGGATGTTGGCTTGTGGGTAAGGCGGTGTGTGAAATGTCAACAAGCGAAGGCCGAACATTAGAAGCCGGGTGGGTTGCTTCAACCTTTGAAAATACCATTTTGGAAATGGGATTCGATATTCATGGATTTTATAGACGGATTGCCAAGGTCGAACCGAGAAAATGAAAGTATATGGGTCATAGGGGATAGGTTGACCAATAGTGCCCATTTTATTCCAGTTAAGTCAACTAAAACAGCACCTGTTTGAGCTAAGTTGTTTAAGAAGAACATGGTTAGACTGCATGAGATTCCTAGTAGCGTAATAAGTGACAGAGATACTTTGTTTACTAGCGAGTACTAGAAGAGTTTACAAGATGTGTTAGTCACCAAGCTCTAGATAAATAATGCTTATCACCCTCAGACATGGCAGACAGAGAGAGTCAACAAGGTACTCGAGGATTTGTTAAGAGCTTGTGTGATAGACTTTGATGGATCTTAGAAAGATCACCTATACTTAGTTGAGGTTCCCTATAATAATAGTTATCAAACTAGTATAGGAATAGCGCCTTTCTAAGTTTTGTATAGAAGGTCATGCAAGTCACCAGCACCTTAGTTGAAAAATGGAGATAGATTAATCTTAGGTCCAGATCTGGTAAGAGAGGCAACAAAGAAGATTGAATTGATCCGAGATAGGATGAAGGAACTTCAGTCTAGAAAAAAGTGTTACGTAGATAAGAGGCATAAAGACCTAGAGTTCTCAGTTGGAGATAAAGTTTTCATTAAAGTATCACCGATGAAGGGTATGGTATGATTCGGAAAGTCAAGTAAATTGGCACCGAGATATGTTGAACTGTTCCCAATTACAGAGAGGATCAAAATGCTCGCATATAGATTAGAGTTGCCGAGCAATTTGGCAGGTGTCCACAATATATTTAATGTGTCTCATCTTTGTAAGTATGTGCATGATCCAAAGAATACTATTCCTTCGACTACATTGGAAGATTTAATATTAGGACCGAATTTGACCTTTGTTAAGCAACCAGTTCGGGTTATAGCGAGAGATGAGAAGAGGTTAAAAAACAAGACAGTCAAGTTGATGAAAGTTCAATGGAGCAGTAATAAGAGGAACAATACTTAGGAGACAAACGACAGGATTAGAGATACTTATCATGATTTGCTTTAAGGGTATGTTCTATATTTGCTCTATATAAACTATTTCCTTATCTAATAGGCTATTATGGTAGCTAGAAGATGTTACAAATGATTGTTATGCTTTGTATTTAGTCCTTACTGAATTTCGAGGACGAAATTCTTTAAGGAGGGAAGCCTATAACATCTCTAATTTTAACTAACATTATTCAGGAGATTTAATTAGATAAGCTAAAAGAAATAATGAAGAGATTAGAGCAATAAGGGAATTGGGATTTGAAAACTATTTAGGGTCGTGCCTCAACTAAATGGATCTATAAACATGGTTATTTTAACGACCTTAAATTTCAATAATTAAATTGGTTAATTTAATAAGATTTAGTAATTTATTATTGAAGAGAATAAAAATTTATGTATTGTTAGTGGAAATGATGACTAAAATGAATTGCAACAATACTAATGTAAGTTAACTTTTAATAATTCATATGAAATCCCAATTAATTGAAATGATGTAAAGGTTATAACTTGGTTATAAATTGAATGTAAATAAATAAATGTAAGTGTGTATAAACTTTTGAACTAGTACATATTTAGTGGTAATATAACAAAATTTGTGTTATAGAGGTAAGTTGTAACATTTGTTTACAATAATAAACTTAAAGGTGTTATAAATGTGATTTAAGGTAAATGGTGACTAACATTATTATAAGTTACACATTATTTAATATATTAAAAATTAATTGGGAATCAATCGCAATCAATTCACTTAATTATTGCGGTTATTGTAGATTTGATTTGTAAGTGAAATATAAGAAAAACAAATGTAAGTATTGAATTAATTAATGAAATAATACGGTGTTAATGGTAAGTAATAAACTTGTACATGTAAGTAAAAGTGAATAGGTGGCAACTAATGTATTTTATTTATTTATTTAGTGTGTTAAATAAGGTTGGTAATCAAATTGCAATTAAAGGTAATAATGTTAATGCAAGTGGATAAATAACTAATTTAGTGCAATTCAAATTAATTGAAACCAACTGCAATAAATGAAATCAAATATTACGTTAGTGTGAATTCAAGTAATATTTGGTAATAATGTATTGTTAATGGTTTATGAATGAAGCAATAATTAAAATAATACGTAATAAACTATAATTTGATAAAATCAATGTTAGATAAGTAATTATAATATTTGTTGGTTGATAATAAAAAATATCAATGTGATTGTTGATATTGATTGAATGAAACTGACAATTGTTAATGTGATTTCAGTCAATTGTAATGGTAAAGCAAATTAGGAATGTAATTGTAGAGCTTAAATTGGAAATAATTGTAGAGTTTAATAAGGAATAAAACAAATGACCATATGAATGTAAATTCCAATTGATTGGATTAATATATATATATATATATATATATTCTTTACTAAATAAAAAAATCATATGTTTATTTATTTGAAATGTTGGTAGCTGAAAAAAAATTATTACAGAAATAAGAATTAATAACTTTTGGTTTGTATATAATAATTCCGCAAATACATTAAATTATTATAAAAGGTAATTGAATTGTCTCATTTATTTTTACCTTAGAAATCAATGACAATTAATGTGATTGTAATCTTTTAATTAAAAAGTAGGAAGACGTTAATTGTAAATATATATTGAAATAAATTTAGATTGGGTGATTTATTTCCAATTAAATTAGTTCACGTTTCAAAATTTAATGATAGTTTATTGCATATATGTTTATACCTAAATTTAAACTTATGTTTTAGATCCAATTAGACTATTAAAAAGAAAGGATTATTTAGGTTTGAAATCTCATACGTTATTAAATTAAATGTTAATAGGAGATGATAAAAGGGGTAAAATAGATTTACACTTGACTATTTCCTTTCCAATTAGATTTTAATTGCAACATAACTTACCTTTCCATCTTCACTTTTCTACTCTTACATTCATTGCCTCCTTATGTGGATTATTTTCGTACCTTTTATTTACGAATGTAAACTATAAGTGGTGATAAAGATGTACATATATATATTATACACCTGTTTATATTACCTTGCTTATGCTATCATATTTTTGAATGTCAGTTAATGCATTCCTAGTAAAACATTCAATCGAAATGTTAACATATTTGTTTAATTCCCAATCTAATCACAAAGAAGGAGAAATGAAAAGTTCCAAATGTTGTATATTCTTTTAATTTATGACACAAATTTGTGTAGAGAATTTATTTTCATTTATTGTGTGTTAATTAAATCTTTAAAGGATGTTAATTTTGGTATGTTTAGGGTTAACAAAATTAATTAAGTGAACGATTGTTTTGAAATTTGAATTCTAAAAGTTTGTTTACAGTATAGAGTTGGTCAATTCATTCCCTTTCTAATTAATAATTACCTCTTTTTAATACCTGCTACTTTTAAAAAGGATGTTCATATTTACTATATTTCAATACCAAGTTTGTTCATATTTACTTTATTTTTTTATTCATTTTCTAAAACGTCATTTCATTTATTTCTAATTGATAGCGGCCTCTCTTTTCAAATCTCTTTGGCCCAAAACCTAACTCTAACCGTATAAATATGATATGACGCAAATGAAACCCCAGCCTCCATTCTAATCTTCTTCTTTTCTTTCTTTTCTTTCTTTTCTTTTTTTCTCTGTTTCTTCAAATCTCCTTGTTATCTCTCATTTTAATTTTTCCTTCCTCTTCAAATATTCTTCTTCTTCAAATTTTCTTCTATTTCAAACTTTATTCTTTCTTTTCAAATCTAGATCTTCTCTTCCATTTTCAGTTCTTTTTTTCAATTCTTTTTTTTCAATTCTTTTTTTTCAAATCTTCTTTTTTTTCAAACCTTTTAAAAATACATGCATACATATATATGTTAATATAATAAAAAGGAAAATTAAAGTAATCAAAATAAAAGAAGTTTTTTGTAACAAAGCTAGTAATCAAGAAGGAGACTAAAGAAACATAGAGCGAAGCTAATAATTAGAAGTCTATTATTTTCATATTCGTATAAAGGTGAGTGTTTTAACCCACTCACAACTTCTAAAATTTCTTATGTGTGTTAAATTAATTTTGATGTGGTTAGAAATTTATTTATGACTGTTTGGCATATTTTTAATCATCATCCCAGTTAAATTGAATTTGTTGAATTAAATTTTTATTTAAATTATTACTGCATTTAAACTGCCAGTTAAATTGTTATTTAATTTATTATTGAATATAAACTGCCAGTAAATATCTGTTATTTATTATCTATTCTATATTGATGTTATTGTTGAATTGGATGATGATTGTGATAAATGGTTGATGGTTGATATTGGATGAATGGATGTTGTACTTTATACTATTATAAACTACAAGTTGTTATGCATTTTTGTTTCATTCGGGATTGCGATTTGAAATGATATATAACCGTATTTTTATTTTAAATTGCGGATTGAAATGATAAATATCCGTATCACTTGACCATAGGATAAAAAACTTTATACAGACACTGCGGTCTATATATAAAAATATTTTGAAATGATTTCTATGCCTTTGTAAAGAAATATATGATTGAGATATTGATTTGGATATTTTATAAATGTTATTTTATATATATAGTGAAATTCTTGGTTTTAAAGCTATGAATAAAATTGTTTAAAGTATAAAATAAGTTTAATAATAAAGTTTGATTTATTAAATATCATATGGATAAGTATTTACTTAAATTATATTTTAATATAGATTTTATATTGATTTTTATAAATCAAGGTTGAGAAGGTAGTTTTGAAATTGATTTGAGATATTATTTAATTAAGAGTTATATTTAATAAGAATCCATTTGGAATTTATTAAAATTGAGATTTTAAAAGAATATGGTTTTATAACTTAATTCGCGTTTAAGGTGATTTAAGTGAATATACCAAGTCTAAATAAATTAAGGAATATTCAATTATTGAAATTTGAATTTTTATTTAAAGGATATTGGATTTATTAAGCAAATATTTTAAAACTAAATAATAATAAAGTAAATTTGGTGTGTATATAAATATTTGAATTATAAAATTTAGTTTTGAAATAGTAAATATTTAAGCTTTGAAATATATTGAATTTGAAATGGTTTATTTTGTGGATCAAATCTGTTTTGAAATTGATATAATTTGGAATGGTCTATTTGAAAACCGAATTGAATTGAAATTTATGATTTGGGGATTTGGTTAAATTTAAAATTTAGAAATTCGGGTTGTTTTGGAATTGATTTGTGAAATTTAAGAAGCTAGTTTATTCTATAAAATATTTAAATATTTCAACCATGTAAAGGGTGGAAGTTATGTTTCAAAGTTATAAATTTCAAAGTATTATGTTTTGGAAATGTTATAGTTTTAAGTCTTTGGTTTCAAAATTTTATAACTTTGAAATACTATGATTTTAAAATATTATCATATTGATTTGGTTTTTAAAACGAAAATGATGTCGTATTTATATGGTTTTGGAATGAATATCGTATTTACATGGTATATACTTTAACGGATCCTTAGGAGATGTGAATCCCGAGCATCTCTTAAGTTACCACATTCACGTTAGACCCAGGATAGGAGATGTCAAACACCATAAACATCTCCGACGCTGTTACACTCATATATATTTCCGTTGATTTAACTTACATAAGATCTTTTAGTTTTGACTCGAGTGTTTTGTCTTTTCAATTCGCTCGGGTCAGTTTGAGCATTTCAGGATTCGAAGACTTTATTTCTGAAGGACGAAGACGAAGATTGTATTACTACTATTTATTATATTATTCCGCTGCGTTAATACTGTTCCACTGCATCACATTATTCCGCTGTATTGTTATTGATTTTCCTCTGGTATGTGGAACTCTGATAAGTATTGTATAAGTATAATCAAATGTTTTTGTAAAACAGCTTCATGAACTGTATATTTGATTATTACATTTTATCGTTTCACTGCAAGATTATGTTTTTTCTTTTTCTTTCTCTGCTTTTTCTTATTTACCCCATAACAATCCGCCCTTCTGTATGGTTTAAGTTTGATGCAACGACCCGTTAAATTCGATGATATTAAATGAGTTAATTTAATATGATTTCTAATCTAATTTAGAATGAAATAAAAGTCTTAAGATTTTATTTGAGTAAATGTAGAAATTAGATATAGTAATTTGTAATTTAATGTTAAACAATTTAATATTTATATGGCAATAGATTTGGATAATGAAAATTGTCATACTTAGTTATAAGTTAAATATAAGAAACCAATATAAATATTGAATTAGTGAATATTAATAAAAATATTAACTAGAATGGGATTCATTAATATAGAAATCAATAGTGGAGATTGTACGTTTGGTTGTAAAATAGACAGTGACTAAATAAAGGTGACCGTTGAATAAACCAATGCAATAAGTGTAGATAAGTAATTTTAATGAATGTTGTCGATAATAAACGTACTTAAAATGGTAATAAATTGATTTGCCTAGGTGATTATATATTGATAAGCTATAACTAAATAGGAAGTTTGGTAGTAAATAGGAAATAAGAAGACAAAGGCAACTAGTAAATTTATAAATGAATTCTAATAATAGGTAGTAATTAATGCATATATATTGGCATTTGTGATAATTACCAATTTTTAATCATTCATTTATTTAATTAAATCTAAATCTATGGCAACATTGTTGTTAACAATAGTTGTAGGTGAATTTGAATGAAAAAGGGTAACAATTATTTAGGTTAAGCATTTAGTGAGTATATTAAGTTAAGAAGGGCAATCGATTTACATAAATCTAAATTAATTTTTTTGGTTGTTAGTGTGTTCTAGTTAATAAAAGGGAATTTATAAGAATGAAGAATGCACTAATGAAATATATTATAATTCAATGTTATTTATACCCATAAATGTCTATTCACTGAATAGAAAGTTTTAAATCAATAAACGAATTTATTGAGGTTTCGATTTATAATTTATAACTTTTAATGTAGACTTAATTACAATTAATTGATTTAAAAGGTGTAGTTAGCGTAAATTTTTGTTTGTAATTGTTGAGGGTTAATTTTTATAGGACAAAATTTATGCTAATTCTACTTATAATAGGACCATGGGTTGTTTTAGTACAGAAAGCAGGATTTATAAATTTAAATAAAGTATCAAAATTCAACAATGGTATTTATTGCATAATAAAATGGAATTAACGTTTAAAAATTACGTTATTGAAATTTAAATGGAATTTGTGGATATTAAAGTGAAATAATGCACTAATGTTTGTGGCACCCTTATTTTTGGATAATAGGTGAGAATATAAAGGTTGAAAATCTAATATATGGGTCTTTGATAATTTAATTTCTAATTTCTAAATATAAGTAAGTAGAGAAGTTAACACTGAAATTGATAGACATATCAACTTTTAGTTCACATCTAAACTTGTTAAGTCATTGAAATTGATTAAGAAATATATAAGCGATAAAATTTGGTCAATTTTGGAATTTAGATATAAAATTGGGTTTTTATAATTTATTTTAATTTATTTAATGAATATAAAAATAGCCATTTTGGCCACGGACTCGAATTTCGATGAAACCAGTTTCATCGGATCCGTATCGGTGAATTATTATAGGGTTTCAAGTTTTGTATCGATCGGACCAGTCGTTTGATCGTACGGATGCGAAACGCCTTGAAATCGATTTAATTAAAATCAATTTGGAAATTTTGTTTTCATCATAACTTCTTCATACGATCAAATTTGGACGTGAAACTTTTTCTATCGCGTTCAGAATATTTTAAAATACCTATTTGGATATATGGGTTTAATAAATTTCATTCCGGGGTTAGAACGGGCTTTTTGGGCCAACTATCGTTTAGCACGTTCGTAATTCGTGCCCACCTAGCCTACTACTATGTGTCTATATGTATGTTGTGAAAAACCCTAGCCTCCATCTTCTATCATTTGTCTGTACGTTCATTTTCTTCATCTCTTTCTCTTCCTCAATGGTTGCAAAACCTAGATCTATCTGCAGTTCAAAAATCAAAAGTCAAAATTCAAACTCTCCACAAAAAAATTCCAAAAAATTATATGTTGAAGCTCGGGAAATGCGTAATTCAGTGGTGAAATTCGTTTTTTGTTTCGAGGCGGCGTTTGTCCAGAAATTGCAAATCTTTCCTGACCGTTCGTATTGGATTTTTGATGATCCAACGGCGGATCATCGATCGTTTGTCGGTCGGATGGTGCCGTTGCGGAGCTTGGGACGTGCAGCTCCCTGATCTACCCTTCGTCTATCGTCAGTGGACCGAGGATCGCCAGAATTGGAGGATAAACGGACCAAAGTCTTTTCCGTTCGTGATGGATTTGGGGTGACCGGAGTTCGCAACCTGGGTACCATCTGGGTCGGCCGTGCCTGGGGAGCGCAGTGGCGAGCTCCGATCTCGAGGAAGTTGAAGTGAGGAGCGTGCGATTTCAAGCAAGGATAGGCGGCTAGGGTTTTTCTCCCTGAAGGTGACGATCGCGTGCAGCTTGGTAGAGGAAGTAGCATGTTGCGTACGTGGACGTGGGTGACGTGGCTCTGATTGGGTTTGTTTTTTTTTTTAATTTAATTTTCGAAACTCAAACGTTTATTCGAATAACTTTCTCATACGGCAGCCAATTCACGCGAACCTTTTTTTGTTAGGATCGTATTAAAATTCCGGACCTGATGACGCTAGTTTGGATGAATTTGGAGATCGTCAATTTTTGAATTTAAATCGGATTTAAATTCGATTTAAATTCAGAAGGTGAGTGTTTTAACTCACTCACAACTTCTAAAAGTTTTTATGTTTGTTGAATTTATTTTAGATATGAGTAGAAATTTATTTATGAATGTTTGGCATGTTTTATTCAGCATATCTGTTAATTCGCATTTATTTAATTTAACTGTTAATTTAGTTTATTTATTGCATATTAATTGACAGTTAGAATTTATTTATTCGCTTATAAACTGCTAGTTAACAGTTATAAAATTTATTACTGAATATAAACTATTAGTTTAATAGTTGTTAAATTATTTTGAACATAACTGTCAGTTATTACCTGTTATATATTATCTGATATATATTGATATTGATTTATTATTGGATGATGATTGTGATTTGGATGATGGATGATGTTGATGAATGGATGTTTATTTTATATCATTAAATTGCAAGTTATCATACATTTTTCATTTCATTCGGGATTGTGTTTTGAAATGATATACAACCGCAAAATTTTATTTTTAAATTGTCGATTGAAATGATAAATATCTGTATCACTTGACCATAGGATAGAAAATTATATACAGGCACCGTGGTCTATATATAAAATATTTTAAAGTGATTTCTATGGTTTGTATGGAATACGGTTTATAATTTTTAATTTTGATATTTTCTTCTATATATATATATTCATATGAAGTTAGAGATTTTGAATTTAAGCTGTGTATAAATCTCTTAAATAAAAATGGAAAAATTGAGAAAATGGAGTTTGATAATTATATCATATGTTTAATGTTTAAGTTTGGAAATTTTAAGATATGATATGTATAACTGGACTTTTCCAAGATAATTAAAAATGAATATGTTAGTATAAATTAATTTGAAAAAAATATTTAATTGTTAGAAATTGGAGTTTTATTTATGGATTTTTGTAAATATTCAAGACTAAATAATAGCACGTTTAATTTGCTGAAAGAAAAATTTCCAACTTTAGTTTTGAAATATTAATACTCCAAATGGATATATATATATATATATAGAAATTGAAGTAGTTTTGGAACTTGAAAGTGATATTTAAATTTTGGTTTAGACTTTAAATAATGAAACATATTTGTAAAGCCATGGAAATTATTTTTCTTTACAAAGTTACCTTAAAGTTAAACCATTTATTTTATATACCGTTGAATATCCAAACCATTCAAGTTTTAGAAGTTATGGTTTTAAAATTATGAATTTCGTAATATTATGCTTTGAAAGTATAAATTCAAATGGTTGGTTTCCAGATATTATAAATTTTAAAGCAGTATGATTTTTGGAAAAGAAATATATTTGGAATAAAACGATCTCCTATTGTTTGGGTTTTAAATGATATCGTATTCATAGTTTGAAATGGAAATTTTATTTTGGTCTTAAGTATAAACTATTTTTAAATGACCGCGGTGTTATAATAACGTTTGGTTGTTGAAGAGACCGGGATCGAAAGTTGTCATACTCTCTGCCAACTCCGAAAACCACTTTAACAACCGTGTACGCGGTGGAGATTCCAAAATGAAGTAGGTTGGCGGCGGCGTTTCCTGCAAGGTAAATACATGGACCCGACTCTCGTGAGTTGGCATAAGGTGGCTAAAACAGGACCGATTCTCGGGCCAATGAGGTCATTCCTCTGATCGGACACTCCTCTTCGATATTATACTTTGACTTTGGATTGATTCAGTGGCCAATTTTACTTTGATTTTTGGGGGAGTTTGTTTCGAGGTGGGCGGTAGCTGCGGCTACGCGTTTCCATCAGCCCGGATAGCAATTGGTATATCTACCCTGGCATTGCCTAGTTGTGCCGTGTCACCTACCCTAGCGCGCCTTATACGATTTTGTTTTGTACCATACCTATGGAGTGCCCTCTTACGACGCCCAGTACGGGGGAGATTACGGTACTGTATAGACTATGGGAATATATTCTGTGTTAAGGGCTATATGGGTAACCCCTTAACGCTATTTAAAAGTAAGTTTATTTTATGAATAGACACTACTATAGTAGCGCAATATACTACATAGTAAATAGTTTAACGGATCCTTAGGAGATGTAAATCCCGAGCATTTCTTGAGTTACTGTACTCATATTTATTTCTGTTAATTTAACTCACATAAGATCTTTTAGTTCTGACTCGAGTGTTTTTGTCTTTTCAAATTCGCTCGGGTCAGTCCGAGCGTTTCAGGATTTGAAGATTTAGCTCTGGAGGACGAAGACGAAGATTTGTATTATTATTATCTATAGTATTGCACTACACTCACACTGTATTCCGCTGCATTGATATTATTGGTATGTGAACTCTGATATTTAATTGTATAAAGAAGAATCAAATGTTTTGTAAACAGTCTTATAAACTGTATATTTTATTATTATATTTTATCCTTCCGCTGTGAGATTCTATTTTGTTTTTTCCTTCTCTGTTTTTCTTATTACCCCGTAACAATCCGCCCTTGCGTATGGTTTGAATCGACACGTGTATCTGTTTAAATCGTGCGAAAAGGCGGGATGTTACAGTTGGTATCAGAGCCAGGTTTAGCGATAAACCTTGGCTTTGTGGGGTTTGACTCTTTGTTAATAGGGTAGTAATACCCTATGGGAGTCGCTGAGTGTATATATATGAGAGAGCGTATTTGTTAGTGTTATAAAAAGATTTTGATATTGTGTTAATCTGTTCCATTTTGTATTTATAAATTCTGGTTGGTGCGTGGGACGCTATGACATCAATAGGGATTTCTAAACACTTAATAGGACAGACCGACATAATATTTGTTTTATATAGGTGAATGAAATAATTTTGCCTATTTTATTTTTTATATGTATAATAAAATTTTCAAATGGTATCTATATTTGGTTGCAATAGATTGGTTGTTAGGAATAAAATTTATAAATAATAGGTAAAATAAGATTGAAATTAGAATCAATGAAATTTGGAAATTTTAGAACTTAAGTCCGGGATTTTTGAAAATTTGCTTTCAAAGGATTTATGAAATATAATAATTTTGTTTATAAGTATTTTCTTATATAAATATTTAGTATTATTCGGAAGAATGGTTTTAAAGAAGATTTTGGAGAAAATAAATTTTGTACTTTCCTCTCTGTCGCTGGAAAATAATTTCGGTGATGACGGCCGCATCATCGACTTTCATTTTCGAGTTTCGAAGGGGAAAGGCCACTGTAGTAAATTCTACTGCAGATTTATTTTGAAATTATCTAAAATTTTAATTGTTTTAAATATAATTGAGATATAAAAGTTGTAAGAATATATTTATCTATTATTTTTAAAATAATTTGAAATTTGACCCGGAATTTAATTCTTAAATTTCCATTAATTAATTGTTTAAATTATTGTAGTGAAATAAAAGGTAAGTGATTAACAAATTGAAACCTCTAATTAAGGTAAGAGATTTAATGCAAAGTTATAAGGGAAATTTGAAATTTTTTTACATATGAGACAAAAAGTAATATTGTTGAACATTAAATTTAATTAAAAGATGAGATAAAACTTGTATAAGTTCTTTTGCATTTTTATTTACATAAATAACTTACCAAATATGAAAAGTTGAAATGTTAAATAAGAAGATTGGAATAGAATATTATACAAGTAGAAATTTTGGAAATAATGAAGTATTCAATGAATTGCTATTATAAATAAGAATTTAATGGTATAAACTTAAGTTATAATTGAAATTTTACTAAAATTAAAGGTAAGTATTCTAAATAGGTGATTTTAAACTTAAGTAAATAAAATGAAATTCTTTAATAAATAATGATTGATGTGTATGGTTATAAACTCAAGTATGATTTAAATGCTACTAGCTGAATATAATGGAAAGTAGGTAATATACATAAATGACTGCAAACCATAGTTAGTGAATAAATAAAATCCTTTACTTATAAGAATGAATGTTATAAGGTTAAGAATTTAAGTGTAATAAAAAATGATTACTATAATTAAATATAATAGAAATGTAAGCATTAAATAAATGATTGAAAGTGAGAAGTGCATTGAATGTAATAAAATAGAAGAAACTTACATGACCTAAATAAATGGAAATGGATAATTGGAGGTTATAAGTGAAAATAAATGAAACAAACATTTAATGAATAAATAAAAGTGTTGTTAGAAATAAATGTAAATTATAAAAGGAAAATTTATGTGGTTGAATAAAAGAAAGGAAATCAAACAACTAAAGTATGTAGTGAATTTATATAAGTTAATTTGATATATGGTTGGTTGGGTAAGGAAATTTGAAGTTGTTGGATGAATAATAATTTATTTTGTTCCATTTAAGACTGTTGAGTAAATGATGCACTTGATAGTTATTTTTCATTCCGTACAATTTCAGATTTTGAACCCGAACAACTATTTGCTTGTTGATTGAATGGTTGTTTTGCATTGTGTGTGCTGTTTGTTGAAATGGATGGTTGTTGTATTGATTTGTTGTTATTGATTGAAACCACTTAAATATTTCACTTGATATAAATTATTAAACCTTTGGATTTTTATAAGTGAAATGCAGGTTATGGAAGCAACTGCTACTGCTTTTGGTTCCATAATAATAAGCGTAATATTTTGGATAATATATGCAATAATTGTTATATTTTAATATTACACTTTCACCAGAGCCTCTCCGTACAAAGGAGACTCTGCCAAAATTTTCCGTAAATTTTAGACTTAGAATTATGTTGAAAGATTTTCCAACTTTAATTATTTAAGTATAAAAGGATATAATGATTATAAAATGGGTATATTTCATTTAAGGAAATTAATTTAGTAAATTATTGTTTATAAGTTGATATTTTGAAATAAGATGTACTGTTTATTTAAATTCTCCCTTCTCCCTTCTTTTTCCTTTTCAGGGACGAAAAGTTTTGAGTGGGGGAGAGTGTAACGACCCGTTAAATTCGATGATATTAAATGAGTTAATTTAATATGATTTCTAATCTAATTTAGAATGAAATAAAAGTCTTAAGATTTTATTTGAGTAAATGTAGAAATTAGATATAGTAATTTGTAATTTAATGTTAAACAATTTAATATTTATATGGCAATAGATTTGGATAATGAAAATTGTCATACTTAGTTATAAGTTAAATATAAGAAACCAATATAAATATTGAATTAGTGAATATTAATAAAAATATTAACTAGAATGGGATTCATTAATATAGAAATCAATAGTGGAGATTGTACATTTGGTTGTAAAATAGATAGTGACTAAATAAAGGTGACCGTTGAATAAACCAATGCAATAAGTGTAGATAAGTAATTTTAATGAATGTTGTCGATAATAAACGTACTTAAAATGGCAATAAATTGATTTGCCTAGGTGATTATATATTGATAAGCTATAACTAAATAGGAAGTTTGGTAGTAAATAGGAAATAAGAAGACAAAGGCAACTAGTAAATTTATAAATGAATTCTAATAATAGGTAGTAATTAATGCATATATATTGGGCATTTGTGATAATTACCAATTTTTAATCATTCATTTATTTAATTAAATCTAAATCTATGGCAACATTGTTGTTAACAATAGTTGTAGGTGAATTTGAATGAAAAAGGGTAACAATTATTTAGGTTAAGCATTTAGTGAGTATATTAAGTTAAGAAGGGCAATCGATTTACATAAATCTAAATTAATTTTTTTGGTTGTTAATGTGTTCTAGTTAATAAAAGGGAATTTATAAGAATGAAGAATGCACTAATGAAATATATTATAATTCAATGTTATTTATACCCATAAATGTCTATTCACTGAGTAGAAAGTTTTAAATCAATAAACGAATTTATTGAGGTTCCGATTTATAATTTATAACTTTTAATGTAGACTTAATTGCAATTAATTGATTTAAAAGGCGTAGTTAACGTAGATTTTTGTTTGTAATTGTAGAGGGTTAATTTTTATAGGACAAAATTTATGCTAATTCTACTTATAATAGGACCATGGGTTGTTTTAGTACAGAAAGCAGGATTTATAAATTTAATTAAAGTATCAAAATTCAACAATGGTATTTATTGCATAATAAAATGGAATTAACGTTTAAAAATTACGTTATTGAAATTTAAATGGAATTTGTGGATATTAAAGTGAAATCATGCACTAATGTTTGTGGCACCCTTATTTTTGGATAATAGGTGAGAATATAAAGGTTGAAAATCTAATATATAGGTCTTTGATAATTTAATTTCTAATTTCTAAATATAAGTAAGTAGAGAAGTTAACACTGAAATTGATAGACTTATCAACTTTTAATTCACATCTAAACTTGTTAAGTCATTGAAATTGATTAAGAAATATATAAGCGATAAAATTTGGTCAATTTTGGAATTTAGATATAAAATTAGGTTTTTATAATTTATTTTAATTTATTTAATGAATATAAAAATAGCCATTTTGGCCACGGACTCGGATTTCGATGAAACCAGTTTCATCGGATCCGTATCGGTGAATTATTGTAGGGTTTCAAGTTTCGTATCGATCGGACCTGTCGTTTGATCGTACGGATGCGAAACGCCTTGAAATCGATTAAATCAATTTGAAATCAATTTGGAAATTTTGTTTTCATCATAACTTCTTCATACGATCAAATTTGGACGTGAAACTTTTTCTATCGCGTTCAGAATATTTTAAAATACCTATTTGGATATATGGTTTAATAAATTTCGTTCGGGGGCTAGAACGGGCTTTTTGGGCCAACTATCGTTTAGCACGTTCGTAATTCATGCCCACCTAGCCTACTACTATGTGTCTATATATATGTTGTGAAAAACCCTAGCCTCCATCTTCTATCATTTGTCTGTACGTTCATTTTCTTTATCTCTTTCTCTTCCTCAATGGTTGCAAAACCTAGATCTATCTACAGTTCAAAAATCAAAAGTCAAAATTCAAACTCTCCACAAAAAAATTCCGAAAAATTATATGTTGAAGCTCGGTAAATGCGTAATTCAGTGGTGAAATTCATTTCTGGTTTCGAGGCGGCGTTTGTCCAGAAATTGAAAATCTTTCCTGACCGTTCGTATTGGATTTTTGATGATCCAACGGTGGATGATCGATCGTTTGTCGATCGGATGGTGCCGTTGCGGAGCTTGGGACGTGCAGCTCCCAGATCTACCCTTCGTCTATCGTCAGTGGACCGAGGATTGCCAGAATTGGAGGATAAACGGACCAAAGTCTTTTCCGTTCGTGATGGATTTGGGGTGACCGGAGTTCGCAACCTGGGTACCATCTGGGTCGGCCGTGCCTGGGGAGCGCAGTGGCGAGCTCCGATCTCGAGGAAGTTGAAGTGAGGAGCGTGCGATTTCAAGCAAGGATAGGCGGGTAGGGTTTTTCTCCCTGAAGGTAACGATCGCGTGCAGCTTGGTAGAGAAAGTAGCGTGTTGCGTACGTGGACGTGGGTGACGTGGCTCTGATTGGGTTTGTTTTTTTTTTAATTTAATTTTTGAAACTCAAACGTTTATTTGAATAACTTTCTCATACGGCAGCCAATTCACGCGAAACTTTTTTTGTTAGGATCGTATTAAAATTCCGGACCTGATGACGCTAGTTTGGATGAATTTGAAGACCGTCAATTTTTGAATTTAAATCGGATTTAAATTCGATTTAAATTCAAAAGGTGAGTGTTTTAACCCACTCACAACTTCTAAAAGTTTTTATGTTTGTTGAATTTATTTTAGATATGAGTAGAAATTTATTTATGAATGTTTGGCATGTTTTATTCAGCATATCTGTTAATTCGCATTTATTTAATTTAACTGTTAATTTAGTTTATTTATTGCATATTAATTGACAGTTAGAATTTATTTATTCGCCTATAAAATGCTAGTTAACAGTTATAAAATTTATTACTGAATATAAACTGTTAGTTTAATAGTTGTTAAATTATTTTGAACATAACTGTCAGTTATTACCTATTATATATTATCTGATATATATTGATATTGATTTATTATTGGATGATGATTGTGATTTGGATGATGGATGATGTTGATGAATGGATGTTTATTTTATATCATTAAATTGCAAGTTATCATACATTTTTCATTTCATTCGGGATTGTGGTTTGAAATGATATACAACCGCAAAATTTTATTTTTAAATTGCGGATTGAAATGATAAATATCCGTATCACTTGACCATAGGATAGAAAATTATATACAGGCACCGTGGTCTATATATAAAATATTTTAAAGTGATTTCTATGGTTTGTATGGAATACGGTTTATAATTTTTAATTTTGATATTTTCTTCTATATATATTCATATGAAGTTAGAGATTTTGAATTTAAGCTGTGTATAAATCTCTTAAATAAAAATGGAAAAATTGAGAAAATGGAGTTTGATAATTATATCATATGTTTAATGTTTAAGTTTGGAAATTTTAAGATATGATATGTATAACTGGACTTTTCCAAGATAATTAAAAATGAATATATTAGTATAAATTAATTTGAAAAATATATTTAATTGTTAGAAATTGGAGTTTTATTTATGGATTTTTGTAAATATTCAAGACTAAATAATAGCACGTTTAATTTGCTAAAAGAAAATTTTCCAACTTTAGTTTTGAAATATTAATACTCCAAATGGATATATATATATATATATATATATATAGAAATTGAAGTAGTTTTGGAACTTGAAAGTGATATTTAAATTTTGGTTTAGACTTTAAATAAAGAAACATATTTGTAAAGCCATGGAAATTATTTTTCTTTACAAAGTTACCTTAAAGTTAAACCATTTATTTTATATACCGTTGAATATCCAAACCATTCAAGTTTTAGAAGTTATGGTTTTAAAATTATGAATTTCGTAATATTATGCTTTGAAAGTATAAATTCAAATGGTTGGTTTCCAGATATTATAAATTTTAAAGCAGTATGATTTTTGGAAAAGAAATATATTTGGAATAAAACGATATCCTATTGTTTGGGTTTTAAATGATATCGTATTCATAGTTTGAAATGGAAATTTTATTTTGGTCTTAAGTATAAACTATTTTTAAATGACCGCGGTGTTATAATAACGTTTGGTTGTTGAAGAGACCGGGATCGGAAGTTGTCATACTCTCTGCCAACTCCGAAAACCACTTTAACAACCGTGTACGCGGTGGAGATTCCAAAATGAAGTAGGTTGGTGGCGGCGTTTCCTGCAAGGTAAATACGTGGACCCGACTCCAGTGAGTTGGCATAAGGTGGCTAAAACAGGAGCGATTCTCGGGCCAATGAGGTCATTCCTCTGATCGGACACTCCTCTTCGATATTATACTTTGACTTTGGATTGATTCAGTGGCCACTTTTACTTTGATTTTTGGGGGAGTTTGTTTCGAGGTGGGCGGTAGCTACGGCTACGCGTTTCCATCAGCCCGGATAGCAATTGGTATATCTACCCTGGCATTGCCTAGTTGTGCCGTGTCACCTACCTTAGCGCGCCTTATACGATTTTGTTTTGTACCATACCTATGGAGTGCCCTCTGACGACGCCCAGTACGGGGGAGATTACGGTACTGTATAGACTATGGGAATATATTCTGTGTTAAGGGCTATATGGGTAACCCCTTAACACTATTTAAAAGTAAGTTTATTTTATGAATAGACACTACTATAGCAGCGCAATATACTACATAGTAAATAGTTTAACGGATCCTTAGGAGATGTAAATCTCGAGCATCTCTTGAGTTACTGTACTCATATTTATTTCTGTTAATTTAACTCACATAAGATCTTTTAGTTCTGACTCGAGTGTTTTTGTCTTTTCAAATTCGCTCGGGTCAGTCCGAGCGTTTCAGGATTTGAAGATTTAGCTCTGGAGGACGAAGACGAAGATTTGTATTATTATTATCTATAGTATTGCACTACACTCACACTGTATTCCGCTGCATTGATATTATTGGTATGTGAACTCTGATATTTAATTGTATAAAGAAGAATCAAATGTTTTGTAAACAGTCTTATAAACTGTATATTTTATTATTATATTTTATCCTTCCGCTGTGAGATTCTATTTTGTTTTTTCTTCTCTGTTTTTCTTATTACCCCGTAACAATCCGCCCTTCCGTATGGTTTGAATCGACACATGTGTCTGTTTAAATCGTGCGAAAAGGCGGGATGTTACATCTGACATGTGTGGTTTATCGTCAATTTAAAGCGTACAAATAGGCGGGACGTTACGTCTGGTATCTGAGCTTTGGTTTAGCGATAAACCTTAGCTTTGTGGGGTCTGACTCTTTATTAATAGGGTAGTAATACCCTATGATGAGTCGCTGAGCGTATATATATGAGTGAGCGTATTTGTTAGTGTTATAAAAAGGTTTTGATATTGTGTTAATTTGTTTCGTTTTGTATTTATAAATTATGGTTGGTGCATAGGACGCTATGATATCAATAGGGATTTCTAAACACTTAATAGGACAGACCGACACAATATTTGTTTTAAATATAGGTGAATGAGTTAATTTTTCCTATTATATTTTCTAAATATAAAATTAATTTTTTATAAATGACATATATTTGGGTGCAATATATTGGTTGTTAGGTAATGAAATTTATAAATAATAGTTGAAATGAGATTGAAAATAAAATAAATGAAAATTGGGAATTTAGAACTTAAGTTTCGGGGTTTTGAAACTTTCTTTCGAACGATTTTTGAATATAATAATAATATTATTAGAAGCATTTTCTGATATAAATATTCCAATAAGATTTAAAACAATTATTTTTAAAGAAGTTTTCGGAAAGAAATAAGTTCTGTACTCCCCTCTCTACCGCTGGGAAATAATTTCGGTAATGAGTGCACGCATCATCGACATTCATTTTCGAGTTTCGAAGTGGGAAGGCCATTGTAGTAGTTTTACTGTAGATTTTTTTTGATAAACAAACGTAAATATTAAATTGTTTTAAATATAATTTGATATATAAATTGTAAGTATATATTTATCTGTTATTTTAAAATGATTTGAAATTTAACCCGGTATTTAGTTCTTAAGTTTCTGTTAATTGATTGTTTCAATTAGTGTAGTGAAATGGAATTTAACTAACAATTGAAAACCCTAAATGATATAAGAGATTAAATGTTGAGTTATAAATGAAACTATAAGAAAGTTGAATTTGTAACTTATAAACCAAAAGTTATAATTATTGAATATTAGATTAAATTAAAAGAAATGAGGTAAAACTTGTGTAAGTTTCATTTGCATTCTTTAACATATATATAACTTACCAACTATAAAAAGTTAAAATGTTAAAAGAAATGTAATGGGAAATTTTACAAGTAAAACTTGAAGTAATGAAAGTATTCGATGAATTAGCTTTTATAAATATGAATTTAAGGTTATAATTGATATAAACTTAAGCCTGACTGAAGGGCCGCTAATTAATATAATAGAAAGGTTATAAAGAAATGATAATAAACTAGAGTAAATGTTGAAGTTATTTATAATAAAAATAAATAGAAAGAAAATACTGTAAATAAATGAAATTAAGTAAAAAAAATGAATGAATAGAAAATTAAAATTTGCAAGAAATTAATGTAAATTAAAAGATAAATCATTATATGAATAAAAATGGAATCAAACAACAAATAGTATGAAATGAAATTAATAAGAATGAACTTAATTTATTGTTTGGATTTGTTGTTTGTTTTGGTTTATGGTTGTTTGGGTAAGGATACTTTAAATTTGTTTGGATGTATGAATAATCTATTTAGTTTCATCTAAGACTGTTGATTAAATGGTGCACTTAATAGTTTACTCTCCATTCTGTACGATTTAAAGTTTTTAAACCCGAACAACTATTTGTTTGTTTGCCGTGGATGGTTGATTTTATTGGCTTCATATGGTGGTTGTATGTTGTGATCGCAAGTGATTGTTGTTTATATTGATTTGGTTGCTAGTGGATGAAACAAAATTAATATTTCATTCTACATAATTATTAACTCTTTTAGATTATATAAGTGAAATGCAGGTTATGGAAGCAATTACTACTGCTTTTGGTTTCATTATTAAGCATAAATTGCCCGAAATAGGCACGTTCTTGGGTTACGGTTTTCTAACATTATTATATTGTTTTTTTCCATGTTGGGATATATTATTTGGAAAATATATGTTATATATTGTTATATTTGATATTATACTTTCTTCCGTGTCTCTCCATACAAAGGATACACTGCCAAAATTTTGGACTATTACGTGTTAAGGTGGAAAATGTAAAGCCTTAATGCTATTTATAAATAAGTTTATTTTACTGTAGACATTATTATAATAGCGAAGTATACTACATGGTAAATAGTTTAACGGATCCTTAGAAGATGTGAATCCCGAGCATCTCTTAAGTTACTACACTCACGTTAGATACTGGATAGGAGATGTTAAACACCGTAAACATCTCTGACACTGTTATACTCATATATATTTCCGTTGATTTAACTTACATAAGATCTTTTAGTTCTGACTCGAGTGTTTTGTCTTTTCAATTCGCTCAGGTCAGTCTGAGCATTTCAGGATTCGAAGACTTTATTTCTGGAGGACGAAGATGAAGATTTTATTACTACTATTAATTATATTATTCCGTTGCATTAATATTGTTCCACTGCATCACATTGTTCCGCTGCATTGTTATTGATTTTCCTCTCGTATGTTAACTCTGATAAGTATTGTATAAGTATAATCAAATGTTTTTCTAAAACAGCTTCATGAACCGTATATTTGATTATTATATTTTATCGTTCCGCTGCAAGATTCTGTTTTGCTCTTTTTCTTTCTCTGTTTTTTCTTATTTACCCCCATAACAATCCGCCCTTCTGTATGGATTAAGTCTGGCGTGTGTGGTTTATCATCGATTTAAAGTGTACAAAAAGGCGGGACGTTACAGTTATAAGTTATACCTAAGAGAATAAGGCAAGGGCAATATGGGAATAGCCATATACCATAACCCTATAACCCTTAAACCCTTACCTCATTCCCATTTAATTTTTCATAAAACAAAAATATAAACAAAGGAGAAATAAGGCCGACCATTATCCTAAGGGAAGAAGAGCTTAAAATCAATTCGAAGCTAAAACTAAAGCTAGGAAGATTAAAATAAGAACAGATCTCAAGTTCCTTATCCAAACAAGGTAAATAATGATCTAAACCATCTCATATAAGTCTTATCGAAGTTTTAATTTTGGATTTAAGGTGTACAACCGTTTGGATGGATGTATGATGATATGCTTTGATAATATACCATGTTTTGATTTAAACAAAGATTTTTGTGTAATGATATAATTCGATTTTAAGGTTAAAATTGTGTAAATTGATTTCAAATGCCATGATGTTTGAATATGCTATATAAACATTATTTTGGAGATGGGTTTAAATTTTCATAAAATTCCAAGTTATGGATAATTTTTTATGAACTTTGAATGGAAGAAATAGATAATTTGGGTTTAAATTGTTTGAGGCAAATGAGTAATGTTTTTGGGTCAGAAATTTATATATTTTAACATATTAAAGCGAAGAACTGTGATTTTTGGGAATTTTTCCTAAGTGTTTTAATTTGGTCATTAAATTTTTTAATTTGGAGGACTTAAATGTTTAAATATTTTGTTGAAAGGAATTTCTTATTTGATAAAATGATTTCAAATTATTGAATTTGGCAGCCTTTATAGAAAAGAATTTTTTATAAAGAGTTGGCAAAAATCATATTTTGACAAAATGGATAAGTTAGGTAAAAAGAAATTTCTTTGAAAGGCAATAAAACCAGTTTTGATCTACAACTTTTCCACTTCCATTTGCTAGCTTTCGTCACCCTACTTCCACTAATGACCCATTTGAAACAGATACACATGGTATCAAGCCATTAATGCATAGTGGATTGGAGAAATGTAGAAGGGACTGTGTTAAAGGCAAGTTTCGTAGGGGTTAAAGCTTTTGAATCAATACCTTTGCTCAAAAAGGGACTTTCAAACAAGTTGTCGCTAACATTATTTTTTTGAAGAAGCTTTCAAATGAGTTTCCACCTTCATACCTTTCGAAATGGTAAAAGGCCGCTTTTCCTTATGGCCTTATAACAATGAGTTCAAAAGGAAGGCTTTCATTCTACTAATATTGAATCCGCCTTCCCAATGCTTTAGAAAGGGTCCCTATAGCCGCTTTTATTAACAATTTCGAAAGAGATACTTTCAAATGGTTTTGCAGCTATCCTTTTCCTCAATTATTTTACTTAAAATCAATGCTTTCGAAAGGGACAATTTCGTTATTATTCTCTTTGACCCAGTAGTTATAATTAATGTTAAACCCAATGATTTTAAAAGAGATACTTTCAAATGGTTTCGAAGCCATGCTTCCATAAATTCTTGCTAGAGCTGCATGCTTTTGAAAGGAATGTTTTGAGTGTTTCAAAAGGTATATGTTTTGAAAGAAAGGTTTCAATGCTTCAAAAGATATAATGGATGGTCTTGAAGGAGAACATCTAAGGTTTTAAGTAATGATACAAAGGATAGAGTCGAAAGCCTTACTTTTTAAATAAGAAATTCAATCTCATTTTAAAATGGTAAACCAATGGCAATATAAAAGAGTTTTTAAATGGCATTTTACTTTGGAATTTTTGAAGAAGCTTCCCCTACTAAAGATAGTGGGTTAAGGGTATTAACCCTGTTTCATTAGAAAAATGATTACAAGGAATTAAATCATAGATGTTTACATTGTTATGTTTTGATCGGTTATCATGTATGCTTTTGTAAATGTATTCACTACATAACTAACCTATAACTGCATTTTCGGGTGTAAATTTAGAACAACCAGTTAGGTTGACCCAATAGTGAATATACACTGAGTTAACTTCTATGTGTGTAGAATTGCATCTAGGAAGTCGGACAGACCAGAATATAGGATGCCCATAGACCGATCAAAGAATTATTGGTTTAAACAGGTTCTCAGTAAGCCTATGAAAACTATGTATGGAAATTGTCGTTGGTGGGGAGCAATAGGTTCTTGGTGATCCCATGAAAACTATGTCTGAAATAAGTTATTGAAAGAAATCAACAAGTTCATAGTCAACCATAAAAACTATGACATGGAGATGCTATTAGAGAATCCAATAGGTTCAAGCCTATGAAAACTATGACTAGAGAAAGTTATCGGTAGATACCAATAGGTTCATAGAGATCCCGTGAAAACTATGATTGGATGATATTATTGGTAGACATCAATAGGTTTTTAGTAATCCCATGAAAATATGAAACTGAACAGATGGTCCTTAAGTTTATACAGGTTATTAGTTAGCCCATGAAAACTAATAGGTTAATAGTGATCCTAGAAACTATAACTTGAGACAGATAGTCGGATGAATAAGGATGGAAAATCCAGGATATATTGTATAACTTCATATCATCATAGTATGTTATAACTTAACCATTGTGGATGCATGTGCACAGTATATAGTTATTATAAATTGGGTTAAGATACTAGTGAGGGAAAAACCAGTTTCGCTAAGCGGCGTGCTCTCACTAGATATCTATGTAGTTCGAGATGGTAGGTTATTGTTCATACCAGGCTTTTTTGTTTGACTCAAAGTCTATGTTTTCCCCTTACACTCTTGAGTGCTCAATAGATTTTGAGTAGTTTGAGAGTAAAGGATTTTAGATTCTCCTTTAGATGAATAAGCTCCAGAGATGCGTAGGAGGCAAGCTAGCTATTTGGAGTTCTTTCTTTTTGATTTTGCTACGTTTTGGATGTAATGGAAAAGTTGTTTATTTGTCTATATTTAGACTCCGATCGACCATCTTCATAGGTCGCTCTTTTTGTATCTTTAATAATTACACTTCTCTAAACGTGGTTTACAAATTAGGATTATGTAGTTTATTTGAAATATGATTTGAAGTGGAATGAGAAATTTATTTAATGATTTTTTTCATATTCATGTATTTATGTTATATCAATGTATCTAACATTACCGCATATGGTCTACGAGAATTAATAATTGTGAAAGATTATAGCATCCATAGTTGTTAGTTCTCGACCTTCAAATGGGGGATGCTACAGTGGGTGTGCTGGAGTGAGCTGGTCCCTAGCCGAAGAGGTGAAAACTTTGCTTTGACCCGATTCTGCAAATGGATGTGGCCCAATTATGTTTGGGCTTTATGTATTGATGTACATTTGCATTATTTTATTTGAAATGTTAGATATTTATGTAAGTTAATATATTGAAGTGGTATGTACTACCCACTTATACTAGGGGGATTTTAAGGTTTTGATAAGGCGTATTATGGAATTACATGATTGGTTTTTAATAATAATAGTACCGATTTTCATTATGTATATATATATACCTATCATTTAAACATTATATAAAACAAGAATATATATGTATACTACTTTAAAATTTTGAAACATATAATATATATACATGTGCATAATATATATATATATATATATATATTCTTTTTTTATAATGTTTACATGATTTATACACACACATACATGTAATTATTTTTATTTACAATTTTTTTAAATAATTGCTTTCGAATATATTATGTATGTATAATTTTAAAATTTATTTTATTTAGTTCCATGCGAAATTATATAAATATTATGTTAAATCTAGAAATAGTTTTAAGTGACTACACTTTGTATTATAGTAATCACAAATATAATATAATTTCAAATGTACATTTTTCATGTGTATATATACACACACAAATTTATTTAACCAAGGTAATGAATTTATGTAATTTAAATAGTCTGATATAAATATAATATATATGAAAAATTACTTTTAAACCTGAATATTATATATATTTTTATGTGAATATATATATGAAATAAAAACTTACATTATGTATATTATTGTATTAATTTATCTATTCTTTAAAAATAATTTAATAATATAATAAAAAATAATAAAATGGTTTTATTTAATATGGCCATGAGCTTCTGACACACACACACATATAATTTCTTTTTTTGAATGCAAACATATATACATATACAAACCATCCTATGGTAACAACACTAAAATATGCAAATTCGTGATATTTGATTTCTAACTAAAATAATATATGGCATAATGATTAATATACATAAAATTATAAAAGAGAATATACCTCTGCCTATAGCCTAGATAACATACCTCAACGTCGAATCTAAACTCCTTGAATTGAATTCTATATCCGGAAGATGTGACCTTATCAAATGCAGTTACCTCTGACAATCGAATTTTATTTAATTTGATGTTTTAAAGCTTGATAATTTAAGAATGGGAAAGAAGGAGTGGTGGCCTGATATGATCAAGACAAGAGGCAAGAAATCTATAAAAAAAAAATGAGGGTTAGAGGGCCTTTAATATGGGAGATACCAAGGAGAAAATTTGGATATGGATCCCTATTTTTCTCTTATCTTTTCTCCTTTTTTAATTCAAAGTCTAACCCCATCATAACCACCACATGGTCGGCCTTATGTTCTCTCCTATAGTCGGTTATATCAAGCCCCCATATGGGTATCAAAATCATTTCAAGCCTGAATAATATTTGTTGCATTTAAATTCAATCTAAATGCATATCTATATCATATATCTATTAGTGTATTTATAACTATTATATATATACTGTTTAATATTGTTCAACTTCAAATAAAATTTTATAATTAATATTTCATAAATATTAGTTAATTTAATTAATTTATAGTAATTATAATTTAATCAAATCAGGTGGTAATAGGGGTATTCAATGTTTTGATTGTGTGACTTTTGGACATAAATTTTTTTAGCAATTAATATCGAGCTATTCGAATGTTAATGTTCACATGTCACTTAGAAGGTGGTGTGACATTATAACCAAATTTATCACTTACTTGGCATCATTAAAATCCAATTTAATTTTATTAAGCGTTACAGGGTAGTGACAATTATTTACCCTAGTTCTCTTCGTCAAAACTATATCACTTTAGAATTGTGGAATTTAGTAAAGGTCAAAGTTCCAATATTTTCCATACTCAAATCTATAGTACAAACAAAAAGCCTTTGGTTCAAAAATAACAATTATTATTAACAGAAATGCTCTAGCCAGAGGCTTTGACTTTAAATTGACTTCAGTTGACCATGATACTAACATCATCTAACTGAGAAGATGAACTCTCTCTTGAATAGTGTTTCACTTTCAACGCTTTCACTCGGCCCAACTATAGTCGTTCAATGGACGTCGTGCCATGATTTGACTATAATCAAAGCAAAGCTTCTATATTGAAGATCAACATTATTCTCAAGTCAAAGGAACCGTGTAATTCTATCACATCAATATTTTCTGTTTGGCCTTAGCTATATTAACCAACAGAAAACAATCGAATCGACCATTCCATAATTATCTAATAACTATCAGTATGCAACCCTTGGTACCCCCAGCAATCATGAGTCATACATTTCCCAACATTTGGTGAGCATTACGTTCTCTTGTTTCAACAGGTGTATCGATGCCCGTTTCAATACATCTTTGCCAAGAATATTTAAAACAGTATGGTTACTTTTATTGTGATAAATTACTCACGATTATTACACTTTATAGCGACTGTCACAAAATATATTGTTTATGGATTTCCTATTAAATATATTTTAGTTTAAAGTAACTAATTAATATAACATATTATATCAAGTATACAATAGAAAGAAAACACCTTTTATTTTGAACAAGATTAGTTATCGGGTTAGATATATGTAATAAAATATATAATTGCCCCTAACTCTATCAACACACACATACATACATATATGGCTGTCAATAAATACCTGAAAAATTTGAAATCCATCCGCATCTGTATCCGACAAGCGGAGAATATCCGATATCCGAAAAAACGGATGCGGATGCGGATACGAAGACATCCGCATCCGAAAATTATTTGTTCGATCTTTATCAAGATTATAGTATAAATTATGTGTATTTTAGTATAATGAAAGATATTTGTTTATTGTTTTATTAAGTTAGTAGTTTATATTATATGCACGTAATGCTTATTAACTGCTCAAAACTATTTATTATCACCATATTTGTTTATATTTAACACTTTTATTTAAACTTAAAATTTATATTTATATTTCTTGATTTATCAGTCGTTAGCGGATAGGATAATTTTTCGATATTCGTCCGTATCCGCGGATGTTGATATCCGATATCCGAAAATCATTTCGAATGCGGATGCGGATATGGCACTATCCGCATCCGAAAGTATCGGTTGACAGGCTTACATACATATGTGTATGTGTGTGCACGCATGTGTAAATCATTCATCATTTATGATTTAAACTCAGCATTCAATTCAAATTTATTATTTTTCTTTAGAAGATCATTCAAAATTATTTATTAAAATTTTTGACGGTAAAAATCATAAAATTATTTCAAATGAATTTGTAGTTTCTATATTTACAAAGTATTCAAATTCATATCCCACTTTATGATTTAACTTAAATTCCTTAGATTAATTTGAAGAACATCAAATTTCAAATTTTAAAATATTATTTAACTTTAAATAGACTTCTAAAATTTTCTAGAACTCCAAGATTGGTCAAATCAAAATTTTAAAGGATCAAAATAAAATAAATATACTAGCTTCGAATCTTCGACCAACTTCAACCTAAGATTGATTAGCAGCATTTACACTTTTTACTGTAACCCAAATTTGGTTTGAACCATCATATATTGTCATCAAAACAAGTATCTACGTAGGGTGTAACGTAGACAACAACTTGATCAAATTATATAGGTTCATCAAATAGTGTATCATGAATCCATGATCTAGCAATCAACTAAATCAAACATTTGTTAACGATTATTTAAGCATATTAGGCTAGCAAGCATCATCATTCAATAAAATCAAATTAAATCCATTTGAAATTCAATTAGAAAACTTCATTTTGAATAGTTAACTCATATAAAAATCAAATAAATTAGACTAGACAATTTGAAAGAAAAAGGCATGCAATTAACTCACATTTCTCTTTTGCTTAGCTTTGATTTTAACTTGAAATTATATTTGAAACCTGAGCCTAAAACCCTATTTTGAAAGTATTTGGTGATTTTCCTTTTATTGGAATGATGAAAGGATAAGAATGAATGACGATAAGGGTCATCAGGTAAGATAAGATAAGGATAGGTATAATGGGCTTGGCTTATATGGGTAGGGTATTAGGCCTGTAAACTAAAAATAAATAAATTTTAAGCATTCTCCAGAGTAGTTATCCCTTTTTCAATTCATTTTAATCATCTAAAAATCAAATAAGTTTCTTCAAATCGATATAAAATTTTCCCACACTTTATTTTCACTTGAAATAAAATTTTGATGATAAAAATGCGGCTTTTAATCTATAAAAACTTTTTAAAATATAAATTTATTCCTCAAAAAAATGTAAAAATTCATGAATGTATTCTATTTCACAGATAAAAATTCAAAAGATTTATAAAATTTAAATTTGAATTTAAAATGAATATTTTGCATTTTATTTCAAATTAAATTCAATAAAAATGCCCAAAATTACTATTTTACAATTACCAAATATTTACACTTTTTATCTTGAAATAATTTTTCATCATTCAAACTATTTTAAATTCCAATTTCTCTATTTTAATCCCAACTTTCCTTTCTGAATTTCGAAAACCCGTTTTATTCCCAAATTCCAATTTAAAATCTATAAACACATTTTAGTATATTTAATTCTGTATTGGGAAGTTATAGGTTGCGTACATTTAATTATTGAATAGTTATTGAATGACACATTCGAGAGTTTGTTGTTGGTTCATAAAACTAGGTCAAGTATGAAATATCGGTGTAATGATGTTACATAGTTCCCTCGACTTGAGAATATTATGAAACTTCAATGTGAATACTCTACTTTGATTATAATTAAATCATGGCATGACGATCCATTGAGAAATTATAGCTGGGTCTAAGTTAAAGCATTAGAAGCGAATTCAAAAGAGAATTTATCGTCTCGACTGTACAAGGTTTATTTCACGGTCGACTGTAGTCAAATCAACTTCAAAATCTCTGGTCATAGTAGTACGGTTAATAATAAATGTTGTTATTGGACTAAAGACTTTGTTTTTTTGACTAATCAAGTTGAATGTGGATAGCATTGGAATTTTAACCAATATCAAATTCCATGTATTTTATAGTGATATGTGTTGACGAAGAGAACGTTTGTACATTATCGTTACTAAATGGTACTAGTTAAGATTGTATAACATACGACTTTGTTCGGTCGAAATATCACATTACTGTCTAAGATGATAGGTGAACATTAATATTTGAATTATTTAATATTAATCGCTAATTGATTTCAAATCCATAAGTCACACAACCACATCTTTTAAATTCTCTGAAAAACCATAAGCTTATAAATTAAGTAAGTTAATTAGTATTTATGAAGTAATAATTGTTAATTTGTTTTATGTCTTAGGTGTTGCAGTAATTATTTGGTGTATCTATAAAAGTTATATATATGTGTGTATCAATATACAATATCGATATATATTTAAATAATTTTCAAATATATTTATTTACTTAAATAGGCCTTGGGATTTTTTTAGTCTATGTGTGACAGGTCATGGCTAGCATAAGAAAGAAATAGATGATCTAAATATTGTCTTAGAACTAACTGAGGAATTAAAGAGGAAGTTTTTAAAAGAGAGAATGCGAAATGCTTTCCTCTTTCTGTGAAACAAATCTTCCTTATTAATTCATTCAATCTTTCCACTTTCTTCATCCTCTTTCATGCTACCACTTTTTCTTCTTTTCCTCTCATGGATGAAATATTTTCACCCCCTAAAAAACCGTAAGCAAAATAAAATAAAATTAGTTTATTCGATTCTAGCAAGATCACGTGGTGAATCAAGCATTCTAGGAGACAATTTGCAAATCAAAGTGTTATAAAGGGCATGACCATTTCAGGTTCAAATTCTATTTTATATTTTTCATTCATAATGTTCAACCCTGATTAAAAATTTATGTATATGTAACTATTTTATTTCCACTTATTAGATTTGTTTAAAAATTGTTTATGTATTCCCATTTATAAAACATGACACCAATTCCTTACATATATATATACAGATATATATATATAAGAGAAATATATTGTTGATATATGTTTTGGTTGCAATAAAATATGCATATACATGTGTGTGTGTGTGTATGTATATTCCATAAATTAAATTTACTTAAAATTAATGAATTTTATACTCAAATAATTGGTTTTACATAACATCTTTGTGTTGTTGAAACTATGAAATATGTTGAATCACATCATTTGGTTAAGTCCATTCTAATCTCAAATAAAATAATTTTATATCATTGTATGATCAAGTATATTTGAAATTTTAATTTTAATTAATTTTGAATTATAATACACACACACATATGAAATGTTTTGACTAACCAATTCTTATTGTAATCTTAATTATGACAATATTTTAAAGGTGGCTTTATTTATATGTATTTATGTGTTATTTCAGGTTTCAAAGTTTATTGCTAAAATTTGATTATGAATAACTATGTATAATTACCTTTCCTTCGGAGATTAGATCTAGATTAATTTTAAACTTTTAAAAGAGAAAGGTGGAATTATTGAATATATACCATCTCCCCTTTCTTTTTGGACAATCATTTGATTAGATCAAGAAATAGTATCTACTTATTTCCTTTGCTCTTTAATACCATACCCTTGTCTATGTTTGTATATATTTTCTTTTAACTATAGATTTATTTCAAGCACATAAATACATAAGTGGCAATACACATATTATGTATCCATATACATATAACTATATATATATATATATGGTACTATTAGTATGTATATAAAAACCATATACATATACTATAGTTTAATGAAATATATGTATTTGGTTAGAAATTTTATATTCTCGATATTAATGAGAATTTGTCACATGCATATGTTGGTAATATATACGTATATACAATGGATATAAATCCTAATATCCATATGTATGTACATATGTATGTGTATGTGCATACACACACAATGGTACACATGCTTATATATCTTTATTTTATCATATGATGTTATGAATATGTATAGGATATATTCAAAAAACTTTTAATCAAATTAATCAATAGGATTTATTAACAAATTTTAAATAATTTCAAATAAAATATAATTTTATTTAATAACTAGATTAAATTTAATGCTAGTTACTAAACTTCATAGGTCTATTAAGATTCAAATAAGGATTTTTATGAGATTTATCCATTTCACCTGCCACCCGACAAACCAAGTTCCTTCAATAGTAGTAAAGCCCATATAGCATACGGAGCCTAATTTGCTAACGTTAGCAGCTAATTAATAACCTTTTCTGTCTGATGGGTATCTAAAATAATAACGTCTAGACTTAGGGTGGGACAATTAAGTATCCACACCTCCTTGGCTACCGGCCTACCCAATGGTTAGAGTATGTCAAAAGGTTGGCCTGAATACAAGGCCCAAATTGATTTTTGAGCTTTGGGCTAATTTCCAAATCAAGATTTAAAACTTTAAAATATATTTCGAATTTAAATTTTATGTTTAAAATACAAAATGAAATTTTATAAATGTTACAAAATAGATTAAAAAATTTCAAAATTGTTTTAAGAAATTAATTTAATACATTCCAAAATTTTATACATATTTAATTAATTCAATCAATTAAATAAGTAATTACATAAAATTTAATTAATATATATATGTGTGTGTGTGTGAATGTAACTATAGCGGTTAGTTGAAAATTTATCCTAAACTGTTTAACGTAAATTAAAATAAAATTTGTTAAATTATTTAAATAGAATTTTTAATTAAATAAATGATTCATTTGATAAATAGTTGATTAAATATTAGTTGATTATATTATATTTGCTAAAATATGTATAAATAAAACCATAAAAAGGTTATAGTTCAATAAATTAAAATATTTTGATTTTCTCGCAAAAATTAAGAAATTAAACAACATAAAATTTTGAAACTTATTAAGTATTTAATTGAATTGTTTAATTAAATAATTTATTAATTAAATAGTTAAAATATGATATACATAAAACTATAATGGTTATAGTCGAATATTTTTCTTAAATAGTTTAAGTAGATGAAATAGAATTTCTAAAATTTTAAATAAAATTTAATTAAATATAAGATCTAAAATTAATTAAATATGATGTAATTAATAAGGTTAAAGTTAATTAAATAGGATTTAGTTAATAATATCCATACAAATATTATATAAGTTAATTAATAATAAATGGTTATATATAAATTAAGCTGATATAATTATATATGTATAAAAATAAATATAAGTGCAGCGAAAATAAACCCAAAATTAATCTTTGAAATAAATACATATATATGGTGTGTATACGGTGAATTCATATGTGTCGAACACTTGAATCATGAGAGTATTTCATAAGAAGTACACCATTCCTTAAATGATAAGACTCAAAATATATTAAAAAAATTATAAATCTTTCTTATAAGCTACATTATATCATTTATATATTAATAGATTAATTTCATATGCTCTAGTTAAATTCAAGCTAAAGATGTTATGTATAATACTATTAATATATTTCCTAAACAAGGCAAGGTACATGCATTTACATATTGACCAAACTCAAGGTATGTGCTTTTTACTTAGGCCGTTGTGAAATGATATGTAAGAGTGAATAACCTCTCTAGATTTGAGCAAACTCAAGGACGAGGTCGAGATTATGACAAAGATCATAGTTAGGAGTTGTATATGATACGACTAATAAAGAGTTGTCCTTCTTTATCTACTAACAAATTATTTGGCACGTAGTCATTTTAAGACCCATGCATATGCCAAAAATTATACAACTACATAATGCATTCATAACTTGGTCATTTATCTGTTTATATGCCTAAAAATATATACCGCCTTCCTTGAGTTTTAAACTATAGAGCGATATAATGATATGGATATTTGATCCATACTAGGTCACATACAAAAGTTGAATGTGAATGGTCGTGTTCATAATATATGAAATCTCGATGTAATTGGTTCACTCAAGATGAACAAGTAAACAATGGTGCAAAATCATGTATTCAATATGATTGATTATAATAAGAATTTTGTTACGTAGAAAATAGCTGAAAAAACCATGGACTAAGGATCGACCTAGGAATTCGATCGCTAAAATGTCATTTTCTATCAGTTTACTTAAATATAGCATGTTCAATATCTTAAAATGTCATGAATATAAATACACTTTAGTGTTCGGTGCAATCTTGTAGTATAATTACCTTTTGAATGGTTCGAAAAATTAAAAAAGAAAGTGAATGTTCGAAAGTGGATGGAAATAGGCATAGTTGGGACGAAACAAGCAAATGGTCACTTCACCTTCATAAAGAACATCGAAAATGAGAATTCTATACAATTTAGTAAGATACTTAATATATGGAAATTTGATTTCTATTCCAAATGTATTATATTATATTTAAAAAATTCTTTTAAAGTTATTCATATGAGTTTAAGATTTTTTGATCGATAACACTCATTTGTAAACTAGTTACATCAAAAGAAATAAATAGCCCATAGTACGTAGTTGAATGGAGCTTCATATTTCATGTGTTAATGAAAAAAATAGTAGGAGAATAACATATGACACTTACAAAAGGATGCATTAAGATACGAAAGATTGTTTTTCAATGTTAACTATAAAAATATAGTTTTATTGCGCAATAAATATTATAAACATTTAAAAAAAAAATTGGTAGTTGTTTTCATAACATCAGTGATGCATTAGCGATAAAAAATATAGAAGTATCTAAAAAATTTAACAATTATTTCGGAATCATATACTAAGCCATATATTTGAGAAATAAATCTTTAATCGTATGATTATGAATCAAATGACATAAATGGACTGTATCTTAAGCAATTAAGGGCAAAGCACCCATTTAGTGGGAGTGACAAAAGAATTGATGAACTCTTCAGATTGATATGTGCAGATGTATGCCTCTAAGGTCTAATGGTACCAAAACTGATATACTACTGTATCAAAATCATTAATGAAATTATTATAGGAATGAAAATGCGTACTTGATACACAAGTAGCATATTTATAATAAATTTTTTGAATATAAAAAGGGAGTGGAAAAACATAACATGCAAAGGTAGTAATATAATTCGATGTGATCGAATATGTTAGTATATTGGACAGAGTTCCAAAAGTACCAAGAGACAAATAGTATTAACATCAAAAGTCATCCCTATCTATGATACAAATGATGTATCGATACGGTGCAATCGAAGTTTGTTGGAAAAAGTATAATTGATGATGAGTCTTTATATAGGGATACATAGTTAAGAGTAAGTATGTATGTTAAGATTAATTTCATCTGAAGCTGTAACGACTCGAAATTTCGAGCACTTCGTATTTAAATATTTGAATTATTTAAACATTTGAATCTTGGATTTAATGTGATAAAAGCGATTTAATAACCTTGTTAACTCCTTTTAATAACAACAATTTTGGTAAATTTGTTTTTGAAAAATATTTACAAAAATAAATACTTTGAAGAAATATCGATAATGTGACCAAAAATCATTTTATCGATAAACTTTTTTTTACTTGATATAAGTTTTAGAACCTAGAATATAAATGTGTAATTAATTAGCAACTAAAAATATTCTTTGGCTAACTAAATACTTTGATGATGTCATGCATGAGGTCTTGGCATCATATTTTGGAGAGAGGCACTTTGCGAAGCCTTAATGGCTAAGTAAAGGAGAGAATGATGTGTAAAGTAGAAGCAAGAAGGGAAGCATGCTTTTGTGGCAGGTCAAAAAGCTTTAAAAGGTAGCAGTTACCTCTTGTAAACTTTATTAAACACCCTTATGTTCACAAAATCATTTATTAAGGTTAGAGAAAAAACAAGGTCTTCTTCATGTTCTTTTCTCTTCTTTAACTTTCTAAAACTTGAGCAAATCAAGCCCAAACTCTCTAAAATTTTGGCAAAGGCCCTTATGCAACATAGGAAAAAGGAATAACAACCTAAAGCTTGAAGAAAAGAAGCAAAACTCCCAACCCAAGATATGGTCGAGAGCAATTCTTGAAGGAGGAAGCATGATCGAGAGAAAAAGTGAGCAAAATAGGGTGTCTTTGGAAATTTGATGATGGTAGGAAGTGTTATTATATCATAGGTGGCCCATGCTTATGTTATTTCATTTTTAGGGTGAGTTTACATACCATTCGATTGTATACACCATGTATATATGTATGCTTGAATATAATGTGAAGTATTGAACTAATGAAGTTATAACTTATGACAATACTTTCTTTAGAAAGCAAATGACAACTTGATATTGTATATCATCACTTCTAGTACCCTTTACAACATTAGCATGGCCTTGACTTTGTATTTACATGTTTGATTTGGTTATATGTAGAATTGAAGTGTGTTTGAAAGTGTATCAAGCGAGAAAGGTCGCTAAAAGTGCACTTTATAAATCTCTTTTGTTTAACTTGCTTTAAATTGGTGATATGTAAATACATTATGAAAGTATATATATTTTTTGTTCTCTGCACTTAAAATAGTGTATGGAATAGTGAGGAAATGATTTGGAAAATTATAGGAATCGTAGAAAAAGGTTGTAAAAGTTAAAAGCGAAACAGCCATTGCAAGCACACTTTGAAAAACCTTATTTTTTGGGAATTTTTAACATGGTTTTGAAAAATATCCTTAAGGGTTTCTTTGCATGATTTTTTTACCTACTCTAAGTATATTTCTTACTATGTAATTATAGATCTTAAATCATTAATTCAGATAGAGAAAACTGACCACAAATTTCATGCTTTTTCTAAAACGCTCTCTGTCTAATACCTATTACATATTTAAGAATGCAATCTTTGAGCAACAACGACACTTCTGGCCTTCTATTTATTGTTTTAAGCAGCTTTTGGGATTTTAAATGAGTTTAAAATGATGTTCAAATTAATTATTTTGTGAGCTCTTTTAGGGAAGTTTGATAGCTGGTTTGAAGTATTTTAGAAGTGGTTTCAAGTTTAAATATATTTTAATAATTATTTATGAATTTTCAAATTAAAGGTTTATGTATATATAAAACATGTTTTTTATGATTTTTGTTATAAATTAGTTAATTTTAAGTAATATTTTATATGGATATTTAAAACAAGTTTATAAGGATTTTGAAAGTATTATATGTAAGTTTGGAAAGTAAGTTAATCATTTTGTAAAAAGATAAAGGGTTGGTTATAACATTTAATTACAATGAATGGTTTAAGAAGTTATTAAAAAGTATATTATCCTATTCAAATCTTTAAAATGAGTATTTTAAAGACAATGATATGTATAAAACGATTTTGGGTTTATAGTAATATTTGTCTTAAACCTTTTTGAATATACTTTTGAATATAAGTGGATTTTTAGAAAGAATATTTTAAAGTTAATGACAAGTATAAAATGGTTTTGGGTATATAGCGACAATTTTTGAGTAATATTTGCCTTTAACCTTTTTTTATCTTATTTTAAAGTGTAAAATCTTGTTAAGTAATTTGTGAATATTCTTATACGTTTGAGATAAGTACATGAACATAGTTTGAAGTGTTGAAAAGAGTGAAAATGAATTTTAAAATAGTAGTATAAATGTAAATATCTTTTGTAAAGGTATTCTAAATATATATACATACACGTATTTGCAAAGAAGTATTATTTGAATACAAGGACTAGAAATCGCTTGTGTGAATTAACCATGCTTTGTATGTTTACTCGTTTGTGAAATGTATTTACTCGTGTACTTAGTATTAAAAGCCGACAAAGTAGATTTATTCTATCTGTGAGAGTTAAGAATGATATTCGAGTATGGCATAGAAGAAAACAGCATTATAACTGTAACATCCCGCCTTTTCGCACGCTTCAAATCGACACACATGCCAATTTAAACCATACGGAAGGGCGGATTGTTATGGGGTAAATAAGAAAAACAGAGAAGAAATAAACAAAATAGAATCTCACAGCGGAAGGATAAAATATAAAATATACAGTTTATAAAACTGTTTACAAACATTTATATAATACATATCAGAGTTACACATACCAATAACAATGCAGCGGAACAGTGTGTAGTGCACTAGTATAAATAATAATAGTAATACTACAAATCTTCGTCTTCATCCTCCAGAGCTAAAACTTCAAATCCTGAAACGCTCGGACTGACCCGAGCGAATTGAAAAGACAAAACACTTGAGTCAGAACTAAAAGATCTTATGTGAGTTAAATTAACAGAAATAAATATGAGTGCAGTAACTCAAGAGATGCTCGGGATTTACATCTCCTAAGGATCCGTTAAACTATTTACTATGTAGTATATTGCGCTATTATAATAGTGTCTATTTGTAAAATAAACTTACTTTTAAATAGCGTTAAGGCTTTACATTTTCCACCTTAACACAGTTATATATTCCCATAGTCTATGCAGTATTGTAATCTCCCCCGCACTGGGCGTCGTCAGAGGGCACTCCATAGGTATGGTACAAAACCAAAATCGTATAAGGCGCGCTAGGGTAGGTGACACGGCACAACTAGGCAATGCCAGGATAGATATATCAATTACGCTTCCGGGTCGGTGGTAACGCATAGCCGCAGCTACCGCCCACCTCGAGGCACACCCCCAAAACAAAGAAATCAAAAGTGGCCACCGAATCAATCCAAAGGTCAAAGTATAATATCGAAGGGATGTGTCCGATCAAAGGTGCTACCTTATTAACCCGTCAATCGCTCCTGTTTTAGCCACCTTATGCCAACTCACGGGAGTTGGGTCCACGTATTTACCTTACAGAAAACGTCGCCACCAACCTACTTCATTCTGGAATCTCCACCGCGTACACGGTTAGTCAAAGTGGTTTTCGGTATCGACAGAGAGTATGTCCATATCCGATCCCTGTCTCTTTGCCAACCCATCGTTATTATAACACCGCAGTCATTTAAAAATAGCTTATACTTTAAAACCAGAATAAAATTTCCCATACGATATCAAATTAAAACCCAAAATAATATGATATCATTTTATCTCAAATATAATCCTTTTCCAAAATCATACTGGTTTAAAATTTAAAATATCCGGAAACCAAACATTTGAATTATACTTTCAAAACATAATATTTCGGAATTCATACCTTTAAAACCATAACTTCTAAAACTTGAATGGTTTGGATATTCAACGGTATATAAAATAAATGGTTTAACTTTAAGGTAACTTTGTAAAGAAAAATAATTTCCATGGCTTTACAAATATGTTTCTTTATCTAAAGTCTAAACCAAAATTTAAATATCACTTTCAAGTTCCAAAACTACTTTAATTTCTATATATATATATATATATATATATATATATATATATATATATCCATTTGGAGTATTAATATTTCAAAATAAAGTTGGAAATTTTTCTTTCAACAAATTAAACGTGCTATTATTTAGTCTTGAATATTTACAAAAATCCATAAATAAAACTCCAATTTCTAACAATTAAATATTTTTTTCAAATTAATTTATACTAACATATTCATTTTTAATTATCTTGGAAAAGTCCAGTTATAAATATCATATCTTAAAATTTCCAAACTTAAACATTAAACATATGATATAATTATCAAACTCCATTTTTCTCAATTTTTCCATTTTTATATAAGAGATTTATACACAGCTTAAATTCAAAATCTCTAACTTCATATGTATATATATAAAAGAAAATATCAAAATTAAAAATTTTAAACCATATTCTGTAACGACCCAGGAATTTTATTAATTAAAATTTGAATATTTAATTAATTTTAAATATTTATAAGTGAAATTTATAAGTCAAATAAATTTATTTTGAATAATTGGATTTAATTGGATAATTAAATCGATAATTTAATATGTGAAATTATGGAAATAATTGAAAATTGGGTTAAATATGATTGAAAATGATTTGGGAAATTTTATTTTATCATATTGAAGTTAGAACGATATTTTAGAACTTTAAAATCGAATTAAAAGTTAATTTGTGAAAATTGAATATTTTAATATTAAATCGACTAGTGAAATTAGTCAATTTTTGAACAGTCTCAGAATTGAACGAAACCAGTTTCATCGGATCCGTAATGTGATATTATTGTATGGTTTCAAATTTCGTGTCAATCGGATTTACCGTTTGTCCGGTACAAATTAAAACGCCTAGAAAATCGTTTAAATCGGTTTAATTTAAATTGAACGTTTATAGCCATAACTCGCACCGATGTCCGAATTAGCTTTCGAAACCTGTTCCATTGTGTCCGAAACGCGGGATAAATCTTAGGAACGTCAGTTACAGCGCGTAAATCGGAGTTTGGAAAATCGGAATGAATAGTGTTCGTTCGGTTCCCTATAAATAGACCACTCTCTTCATAAATAAAAAAAATGAAACCCTAATAACCCTAGCCGCTAGTTACAAATGGAAGGCCGAAAATCACTCTCCTTTCCCCCTCGATTTCTTCCAATCCACTCAATTTTTCGAAAACTTCCTGAAGCAAAATCGAAGAGCATCGCGAGATCTTGAAGTTCAACGGTTATGATTGCAAATGGCTTTGTGGATTGATGGCAGTTCGAGCTTGAACTCTGGCCGTTCGCATGCGTATAGATGGTGCTAGGTGGGGCCGAGTGCCACCATGCTCTGGCCGTGGGTAGCTCTTGCGAAGGGCGTTCGCATGGAGGTGGTTTGATGAAGTTTAGTCGAGTATTGGAGGAGCAAGATGGAACCCTAGTTTCGACTAAATGGGTTGTGTTGCGTGCGTGTATTTCCTGAAGGGAGTGAACGTGAGAGGGAGAGGGAAAAAGGGGGACGGTCACGATGGTGGGGTTTGGATCCAAGGGCTAGGATTAGTTGAAGGTTAAAATTTTAAATATAGTTGTAAATTATAGTTATAAAAAATCGTGTAAACTTGTTAAATGCATAACTTTTTCATACGAGGTCGAAAACGCACGAAACAGGAAGCGTTGGAATCGTATGAACGAGCACTACGCGATGGAATTGGATTGGAGTCGTTTGGAGTTAGTGAGAATTTTGGGTAAAATTAAACGTCCGTTTAATTTCATTCGAAATAAATCGCTAAAACGAAATTGAAATCAAGGTGAGAACTTCTCACTCAATCGAATCAGTTTCGATTTTATTTTAAATAGTTAGATTTAAAATATTTGAAAGCATGTTTGAATGATGATTGTTATCTATTGATTGTTATAATAGACATTATGCGCCGTTAGTAAGCGGATGTTATTTATTAAAAACATATACCGCGAATATTTCATAAACAGTGAAATTGGTATTATATATAATAGCAATATATATATATATATTGGCATATGTATATATTGTAGCTATTGATTTCCCGCATTTGTATAGCGGATGAGACCCTATTGCGTCGTCTATTAAGCGGATAATATTTTAAATCCCATATACCGCGATAATTCCGTACTGGAGCGGAATTGGTATTGTGCTAATGTTTGTGGATGCAGGAAAACAGGTTGGAGGGATCCAACTGGATTCCTCAACAGTATTTATTTGATTATGGATATTTTGATATTCGTTGATTATCATATACGATATATGATGTCGTTGTAGTCGTGATTAACTATTTGGTGTGTAGCATCATTGGACCCAAATTTTGGGATTTTAAAAGGATTTTCAAAGTGATTTTTGAAAGAATACGTTATAAAATATTTTTGGAAATTGATTTATTCTAAATAAATAACGTTATAATTTTTAATGTTATAAAAATTATGGTTTTTGAGAAATACGGTTAAAAACTGATTTTTGAAAATATGGATTAATGATTTTATAAAATAGTTTAAATCGGGATTTTTGAATTTATTATAAAAGTTAAAAAAATAGGATTTATAAAATTTGATTATTTTATAAATCAAGAGAATGGTGAAATTATAAAGGAAATTAAAGATGTTTTAAAATAATAGTATAAATTGATTTTATAAAGGATTTATAAATTGATAATTTATAAATGAAAATATTAGAATTATAAAACGAGTTTTTATAAGTGTTAGAATAAATTGTGAATGAATTTCATAAATGAATGAAATTCATAGAATTATAAACGGTGAAGTTATAGATGGAATTTTATAAGCAGTAGGTTTATAAAATTTGAAAAGTTATTTGAAGAATGGATTTTTGGGTAAATAAATGAACCTTATAAATTATAAGATTTATAAATTGGGATGTTTAAAAGAACGGTTCTTGTAAACGAATAAATTATAAGTATTTCACTTATAATATGAACTTTTAGTATATCATTGAGATATGAATTGAGATAGGTTACTAAAGGAATTTATAAAGGAAGTTGTGGTAAAATAAATAGAAATAGAATTTATAAATATTGTTTTATAAATCCGCAAACGACTTATTTTGATAAGAAAATTGTTATAACTTATTTATGGAGTTATATTCACGTTTTTGAACTGTGAATAATCCTTTAAAATAAAATGAATAAAAGGATGAAATTTGTTAACGTAGTATATTCACGTTTTTGAATAGTGAATAATATGTTAAAGAAAATGTTTAGATTTGATGTTTTAAATAGAATTAAAACGATCTAACGATGTTTTAAAATGTGTTAAGATTCGAAATCATAGATTTCAACATTTATTGTTGAAATAGACGTTTTCGAGAAATAGAAGGAATTGGTGGACTATAACAGTGTTGTTATAGTAAATGATTTCCGAAAGGAAATGTTTTGTATAGTATTGGGATTTATATATCTATTTTAATTTCGAATCCCTATACTAGTGATTTTGGGACGTCGTAACGATGTTTTACGCAACATTTGTTTTGGCCCAAATAAATATGTTCAAGAGAATGATTTCCTTAAAGAATGAAATATATACTTAATCTCGATTTAAGTATATTGAATATTTTCCAAGTGTTGAAAATAAAATTTGTGAATTACTTAATAAATAAGTATGGAAATGTTTTTCCAATGTGAAATGAAACGTTTAGAGAATTTATCTTTTTGAAGATAAATTGAAATTGAATAAATGAAATCGTATATTCATAGATATTGTGAAATATAAATTCACTAAGGAATTTATAAAAAAAAAGGGAATTTGTTTAAAAATAAATATTGATTTATTTTTGAAATGTGAAATTATATATCTAGTAAAGATATTTTTGGGAAAGAAATAATTTGGGAAAATTATTTGGAATCTGGTGATGTTGTGCATATCCATTGATAGTTCAATAACCGACTATCAATATTTACCTTTGAAGGTATTTGTTGTGATTTGCTTGAATTTGAATGCACACTTATTTTAAATTATTGCGCTCGTTATTCGGATTACCCATTCCGAATAGTGATACGACGTAATGGATAGCATTGAAGATCGGTGTTGAAGACCCGGTATTTGCGAGAGCGATAGGATGACCTGTCGATTGACTCTGCACCGAGTAGCTACGGTATTGAGTTCTCCATATGTGATGGTGAATCCGATCAGGATTGTGGATATCCGGATTGCAAGGACTTCTTTGTAAGTGCCTTCGGTTTTGTTCGAGCCCGGAACAGACTTGTATGGATTGTATGTCTGACATTACAAATTGAGATATAAAGCAGATTTCTTTCAAATATATTTCTGTTGGTGGCGGAGAACTTATTCTTTTAGCTTAACACCCTTTTCTGAGACGTACGAGCTCAGAGGTTATGTAGTTGAAGTTATCAGCGATATATTCCCAATTTGGTAATGTGGCATGCTGAGTGTTGCTGTGAAATGATCATTGTGTTGATTATTTGTGATAGGATCATTTTTTTGATCGTCTATCCTGGTGATCATTTCTATGATCATTTGTAGACCCAAAGCATGGCTTTTGTATAAAGTATGTTTTTGTGGACGTGACTTCGTCGAGCCTCACACCTCGGGAATGGTCAAAACAGGAAAGATGCGGCAAGGTTATGAGGGGTAGCGCCCTTTAGGATATGTGTATTTCCTTCTGGAAAAGGGTGATATCATGGTATGGAGCCCAGATACGTACTCATGTTGAAAACACTTTATGATTGTGTGAATTGATTGCGAGCGCTCGGTGAAAGGTCCCAAAGGACCGGGGGATGGCATATTCGGTCAGTTGTTACTCAGTTAGGGGTAACCCGGCCTTGTGTTGGTAGAGATCCGGTTTGGTTCTCGGGGATGTCCATCCAGAGGCATTCTCATGTGGCAATGGGAAGTTCCTTAGCCTGATCATTCGTTGTAAATCCAAGAAACAATACGAGACTTGTACGGTTTTAGTTGTATAACCTGCTATGGAATGTGGCGGTAACCTGCTATTGAACATAGTTAGCTATAGTAGGCATAGTTCGGAATGTCTATGCTGGCTAAGATTTATATTCTACTTTCGAAATAAATTTTTCCTACACTATGCACTAGTAATAATATCAAATGTTCTTTTAAATGCGTATCAAGCATCTTTGACTATCATAAGGAGAAATCTCCTCTGATTCTGCGTTTGCATTGTGTGTGTGTGCGGGAGGCCTTATGGTAGTCTCATTTTTAAAAGCATTGCGAATTGACTTTAAAAAAATATTCCTCTATTTTGATTTTAAAGATAAATAAACTGTTTTGAGTTCTCACACCAGTCACATGACTGACTCGGAGTTTATTGTTTTCCTTCCTAAACTCTGGGTGCCCACAAATTTCCATACGGGCAGTCAAGAGTTAGGTTTATCGGGATATTCTGGAGTTGCTGGAGGCAAGCTGGATGGCATGGCGTATTACTAGTATATAGTATTTCTTTTTCCGCTGCACTGTTTGTTGTTGTTGTTGTACACTCTGATGATATGATGTAATGAAATGTGATGTAATGTAATAACTGATATAGTTCTTTGTTTAAAGATTATTCATTTATTTATTATATGTTGTTCCGCTGCGAATTGTGAGATTCTGTTATTGTTCAGTTGCTGTTTTCTTTCCGCTCTATTTTCTATCTTCTTTTCTCTCCCTATCTTTTCTATCTTTTTTCTCTCTTCTTCTATCTCTTTCTTCTTCTTAAACATTGATAATTCGTATTTCTGTTCATCTTGAGTTAATCTATGGAGATTAGTGTATATTCAAGGAGTACGGATTTACGGGTCTTCACAGGTGGTATCAGAGCTTATGGTTAAGCGACAACCATGGTTCTGTTGGGTATTACTCATTAGAGATAGAGTCAGTAGTACTCTAGAATGAGTTGAGTGTAATAATAGCTATGAGAGCGTATTTGTTAGTGAATACAAATTGTTTTGTATTGTGTTGACTTATCGGTTGATTGTTTATAGATTTCGGTCGATGTAGTCTAGCTAACTATCGTAGAAAGGGGTTTCTAAACTCTTAAACAAGATAAACCGACACGATATTGTTTTAAATTGGGTAAATGAAATAATTTTAACTTGATTATATTTTATATATAAAGAAATAATTTTTCAGAATTATTAAAGTGTATGTAAATTGATTGTTTAGTTGTTTGAATAATCTAAATAAAAGAATAATTATATAAGTAAAAAGAATTATAAGAATTGAATTATAATTAAGGTTAATTACAATTGTGAAATAAACTTATATATATAAGAAGTGAAACTATATGAATATAACTTAAGAGATGTTGAATGAAGTTGATATTAGTATCAAAGTAAATTAATAAAGTTAAATGGAAATTTACTTGGAATTTAGAAATTGAATTGAATGAATGAATTGAATGCAAATCAATTTATTAAACCATTGAAAGTGATGGTGTTAAGCCAAATTGAATGAATAGAAGCAAAGGAATTTGGTTGCAATTGATATACATTTGTTGTTATATGATTGTTAGTTGATTGTATATAATTCATTAAGTGTTAATGAAATTGGAAGTTAAAGTAATTGGAATTCAATTGGAAGTTAAGTGAATCTTGAATAGAATTGAATTTGATTTTGGAAGTGAACCAACTTGAATATGAATTAGTAAATATAAACTAATTGAAAATGATTGTTAGTAAGAACATCCACTGTTAATGAATCGAATGTGATTAAATTGAAAACCATTTCATTGAATATTAATGAGAATATGAATGAATATTTATTGGTTATGAATGCTAGTTGGTTGATGGTTGAATATATTGCTTTTACTGCATTTGCTATGTTGGCATATGTAGTTATTATGTTGCTATATGTTGTATATTGATACTATTGTGTACATGCATGATTCTCATGTTGTTTGTTGAGTGATTAGTAGGTGCGGATCGCGTTTGCTTCGCATTTGGAGCTCGCTTTCGCGCTATATTAGCTGTATATGCTTGCTAATAAAATATAAGGTACATATCTCGGATTACATACCGTACTTTTATACTTTTTTCCCTTCGGGATGCCTCATTACTTGATGAGATGTATATTTGTGATATATACTATCATTTTTTTTTTGGATCGAGCCGCGCAAAGGAGATTATGGCGAATTTTTCCAAAAATTTAAGGCGTTAGAAAAAATTTGAGAAAATAGGAAAAATTTGAAAACTTTAACTTTGATTTGGAATTGAAAGTTAAACAATAGCAGTTGTTTTTGAAAAGATAGCTAAGTATGATTTGAAAACTTAGTAAAGATTTTGTAAGAAGTTTGACTATGGATTTTAAAAAGTTAATAAATTCTATAACTTTTCTTACTTGTTAATTTCGGGGACGAAATTCTTTTAAGGGGGGAAGATTGTAACGACCCAGGAATTTTATTAATTAAAATTTGTATATTTAATTAATTTTAAATATTTATAAGTGAAATTTATAAGTCAAATAAATTTATTTTGAATAATTGGATTTAATTGGATAATTAAATCGATAATTTAATATGTGAAATTATGGAAATAATTGAAAATTGGGTTAAATATGATTGAAAATGATTTGGGAAATTTTATTTTATCATATTGAAGTTAGAACGATATTTTAGAACTTTTAAAATCGAATTAAAAGTTAATTTGTGAACATTGAATATTTTAATATTAAATCGACTAGTGAAATTAGTCAATTTTTGAACAGTCTCAGAATTGAACGAAACTAGTTTCATCGGATCCGTAATGTGATATTATTGTATGGTTTCAAATTTCGTGTCAATCGGATTTACCGTTTGTCCGGTACAAATTAAAACGCCTAGAAAATCGTTTAAATCGGTTTAATTTAAATTGAACGTTTATAGCCATAACTCGCACAGATGTCCGAATTAGCTTTCGAAACCTGTTCCATTGTGTCCGGAACGTGGGATAAACCTTAGGAACGTCGGTTACGGCGCGTAAATCAGAGTTTGGAAAATCGGAACGAATAGTGTTCGTTCGGTTCCCTATAAATAGACCACTCTCTTCATAAATAAATAAATAAAAAAAATGAAACCCTAATAACCCTAGCCGCCAGTTACAAATGGAAGGCCAAAAAAATCACTCTCCTTTCCCCCTCGATTTCTTCCAATCCACTCAATATTTTCGAAAACTTCCTGAAGCAAAATCGAAGAGCATCGCGAGATCTTGAAGTTCAACGGTTATGATTGCAAATGGCTTTGTGGATTGATGGAAGTTCGAGCTTGAACTCTGGCCGTTCGCATGCATATAGATGGTGCTAGGTGGGGCCAAGTGACACCATGCTCTGGCCGGGGGTAGCTCTTGCGAAGGGCGTTCGCATGGAGGTGGTTTGATGAAGTTTAGTCGAGTATTGGAGGAGCAAGATGGAACCCTAGTTTCGACTAAATGGGTTGTGTTGCGTGCGTGTATTTCCTAAAGGGAGTGAACGTGAGAGGGAGAGGGAAAATGGGGGACGGTCACGATGGTGGGGTTTGGATCCAAGGGATAGGATTAGTTGAAGGTTAAAATTTTAAATATAGTTGTAAATTATAGTTATAAAAAATCGTGTAAACTTGTTAAATGCATAACTTTTTCATACGAGGTCGAAAACGCGCAAAACGGGAAGCGTTGGAATCGTATGGACGAGCACTACGCGATGGAATTGGATTGGAGTCGTTTGGAGTTAGTGAGAATTTCCGGTAAAATTAAACGTCCGTTTAATTTTATTCGAAATAAATCGCTAAAACGAAATTGAAATCAAGGTGAGAACTTCTCACTCAATCGAATCAGTTTCGATTTTATTTTAAATAGTTAGATTTAAAATATTTGAAAGCATGTTTGAATGATGATTGTTATCTATTGATTGTTAAAATAGACATTATGCGCCGTTAGTAAGCGGATGTTATTTACTAAAAACATATACCGCGAATATTTCATAAACAGTGAAATTGGTATTATATATAATAGCAATATATATATATATATATATTGGCATATGTATATATTGCAGCTATTGATTTCCTGCATTTGTATAGCGGATGAGACCCTATTGCGTCGTCTATTAAGCGGATAATATTTTAAATCCCATATACCGCGATAATTCCGTACTGGAGCGGAATTGGTATTGTGCTAATGTTTGTGGATGCAGGAAAACAGGTTGGAGGGATCCAACTGGATTCCTCAACAGTATTTATTTGATTATGGATATTTTGATATTCGTTGATTATCATATACGATATATGATGTCGTTGTAGTCGTGATTGACTATTTGGTGTGTAGCATCATTGGACCCAAATTTTGGGATTTTAAAAGGATTTTCAAAGCGATTTTTGAAAGAATACGTTATAAAATATTTTTGGAAATTGATTTATTCTAAATAAATAACGTTATAATTTTTAATGTTATAAAAATTATGATTTTTGAGAAATACGGTTAAAAGCTGATTTTTGAAAATATGGATTAATGATTTTATAAAATAGTTTAAATCGGGATTTTTGAATTTATTATAAAAGTTAAAAAAATAGGATTTATAAAATTTGATTATTTTATAAATCAAGAGAATGGTGAAATTATAAAGGAAATTAAAGATGTTTTAAAATAATAGAATAAATTGATTTTATAAAGGATTTATAAATTGATAATTTATAAATGAAAATATTAGAATTATAAAACGAGTTTTTATAAGTGTTAGAATGAATTGTGAATGAATTTCATAAATGAATGAAATTCATAGAATTATAAACGGTGAAGTTATAGATGGAATTTTATAAGCAGTAGGTTTATAAAATTTGAAAAGTTATCTGAAGAATGGATTTTTGGGTAAATAAATGAATCTTATAAATTATAAGATTTATAAATTGGGATGTTTAAAAGAACGGTTCTTGTAAACGAATAAATTATAAGTATTTCACTTATAATATGAACTTTTAGTATATCATTGAGATATGAATTGAGATAGGTTAATAAAGGAATTTATAAAGGAAGTTGTGGTAAAATAAATAGAAATAGAATCTATAAATATTGTTTTATAAATCCGCAAACGACTTATTTTGATAAGAAAATTGTTATAACTTATTTATGGAGTTATATTCACGTTTTTGAACTGTGAATAATCCTTTAAAATAAAATGAATAAAAGGATGAAATTTGTTAACGTAGTATATTCACGTTTTTGAATAGTGAATAATATGTTAAAGAAAATGTTTAGATTTGATGTTTTAAATAGAATTGAAACGATCTAACGATGTTTTAAAATGTGTTAAGATTCGAAACCATAGATTTCAACATTTATTGTTGAAATAGACGTTTTCGAGAAATAGAAGGAAATGGTGGACTATAACACTGTTGCTATAGTAAATGATTTCCGAAAGGAAATGTTTTGTATAGTATTGGGATTTATATATCTATTTTAATTTCGAATCCCTATACTAGTGATTTTGGGACGTCGTAACGATGTTTTACGCAACATTTGTTTTGGCCCAAATAAATATGTTCAAGAGAATGATTTCCTTAAAGAATGAAATATATACTTAATCTCGATTTAAGTATATTGAATATTTTCCAAGTGTTGAAAATAAAATTTGTGAATTACTTAATAAATAAGTATGGAAATGTTTTTCCAATGTGAAATGAAACGTTTAGAGAATTTATCTTTTTGAAGATAAATTGAAATTGAATAAATGAAATCGTATATTCATAGATATTATGAAATATAAATTCACTAAGGAATTTATAAAAAAAAGGGAATTTGTTTAAAAATAAATATTGATTTATTTTTGAAATGTGAAATTATATATCTAGTAAAGATATTTTTGGGAAAGAAATAATTTGGAAAAATTATTTGGAATCTGGTGATGTTGTGCATATCCATTGATAGTTCAATAACCGACTATCAATATTTACATTTGAAGGTATTTGTTGTGATTTGCTTGAATTTGAATGCACACTTATTTTAAATTATTGCGCTCGTTATTCGGATTACCCGTTCCGAATAGTGATACGACGTAATGAATAGCATTGAAGATCGGTGCTGAAGACCCGGTATTTGCGAGAGCGATAGGATGACCTGTCGATTGACTCTGCACCGAGTAGCTACGGTATTGAGTTCTCCATATGTGATGGTGAATCCGATCAGGATTGTGGATATCCGGATTGCAAGGACTTCTTTATAAGTGCCTTCGGTTTTGTTCGAGCTCGGAAAAGACTTGTATGGATTGTATGTCTGACATTACAAATTGAGATATAAAGCAGATTTCTTTCAAATATATTTCTGTTGGTGGCGGAGAATTTATTCTTTTAGCTTAACACCCTTTTCTGAGACGTACGAGCTCAGAGGTTATGTAGTTGAAGTTATCAGCGATATATTCCCAATTTGGTAATGTGACATGCTGAGTGTTGCTGTGAAATGATCATTGTGTTAATTATTTGTGATAGGATCATTTGTTTGATCGTCTATCCTGGTGATCATTTCTATGATCATTTGTAGACCCAAAGCATGGCTTTTGTATAAAGTATGTTTTTGTGGACGTGACTTCGTCGAGCCTCACACCTCGGGAATGGTCAAAACAAGAAAGATGCGGCAAGGTTATGAGGGGTAGCGTCCTTTAGGATATGTTTATTTCCTTCTGGAAAAGGGTGGTATCATGGTATGGAGCCCAGATACTTACTCATGTTGAAAACACTTTATGATTGTGTGAATTGATTGCGAGCGCTCGGTGAAAGGTCCCAAAGGACCGGGGGATGGCATATTCGGTCAGTTGTTACTCAGTTAGGGGTAACCCGGCCTTGTGTTGGTAGAGATCCGGTTTGGTTCACGGGGATGTCCATCCAGAGGCATTCTCATGTAGCAATGGAAAGTTCGTTGGCCTGATCATTCGTTGGAAATCCAAAGAAACAATACGAGACTTGTACGGTTTTAGTTGTATAACCTGCTATGGAATGTGGCGGTAACCTGCTATTGAACATAGTTAGCTATAGTAGGCATAGTTCGGAATGTCTATGCTGGCTAAGATTTATATTCTACTTTCGAAATAAATTTTTCCTACACTATGCACTAGTAATAATATCAAATGTTCTTTTAAATGCGTATCAAGCATCTTTGACTATCATACGGAGAAATCTCCTCCGATTCTGCGTTTGCATTGTGTGTGTGTGCGGGAGGCCTTATGGTAGTCTCATTTTTAAAAGCATTGCGAATTGACTTTAAAAAAATATTCCTCTATTTTGATTTTAAAGATAAATAAACTGTTTTGAGTTCTCACACCAGTCACATGACTGACTCGGAGTTTATTGTTTTCCTTCCTAAACTCTGGGTGCCCACAAATTTCCACACGGGCAGTCAAGAGTGAGGTTTATCAGGATATTCTGGAGTTGCTGGAGGCAAGCTGGATGGCATGGCGTATTACTAGTATATAGTATTTCTTTTTCCGCTGCACTGTTTGTTGTTGTTGTTGTTGTTGTACACTCTGATGATATGATGTAACGAAATGTGATGTAATGTAATAACTGATATAGTTCTTTGTTTAAAGATTATTCATTTATTTATTATATGTTGTTCCGCTGCGAATTGTGAGATTCTGTTATTGTTCAGTTGCTATTTTCTTTCCGCTCTATTTTCTATCTTCTTTTCTCTCCCTATCTTTTCTATCTTTTTTCTCTCTTCTTCTATCTCTTTCTTCTTCTTAAACATTGATAATTCGTATTTCTGTTCATCTTGAGTTAATCTATGGAGATTAGTGTATATTCAAGGAGTACGGATTTACGGGTCTTCACATATTCCATACAAACCATAGAAATCACTTTAAAATATTTTATATATAGACCACGGTGCCTGTATATAATTTTCTATCCTATGGTCAAGTGATACGGATATTTATCATTTCAATCCGCAATTTAAAAATAAAATGTTGCAGTTGTATATCATTTCAAACCACAATCCCAAATGAAATGAAAAATGTATGATAACTTGAAATTTAATGATATAAAATAAACATCCCTTCATCAACATCATCCATCATCCAAATCACAATCATCATCCAATAATAAATCAATATCAATATATATCAGATAATATATAACAGGTACTAACTGGCAGTTATGTTCAAAATAAATTTAACAACTATTAAACTAACAGTTTATATCCAGTAATAAATTTTATAACTGTTTACTAGCAATTCCTATGCAAATAAATAAATTCTAACTGTCAATTAATATGCAATAAATAAAATAAATTAACAGTTAAATTAAATAAAGCGATTTAGCAAATATGATGAACAAAACATGCCAAACAGTTATAAATAAATTTCTACCCATATCTAAAATAAATTTAACAAACATAAAAACTTTTAGAAGTTGTGAGTGGGTTAAAACACTCACCTTTTGAATTTAAATCGAATTTAAATTCGATTTAAACCCAAAAATTGCACGGTCTCCAAATCAGTCCAAACCAGCGTCATCAGGTCCGGATTTTAATTTCGATCCTAACAAAAGAAATTTCGCGTGAAACGGAGTTCGTATGAGAGAGTAATAGCAAAAATTGTCTTTGAAATCGAAATTAAATTATAAAACAAAATTTAAATCACAACACCCTCACCCTCATTATCAAATGCCACGTCACCCCACGCGTTGCTCTCTCTCTCTCTCTCACGCGGTCAGGCTACAGGAACCACACGCAAGAAAATGAACCCAAAAACCGAGCTCTGACCGAGCTTCGACCACTGATTGGGTCCACCTCCGGCCACCGTTCACCAAGCTACCACCACCACTAGCCTGCCCTTACCGAGCCGCCTCCATCCCCCTAGGTCCGGCCCTCTCCAATCACGACCGGACACCGCCTATAGCCTAGGGCCGAAACCCTAGTTGCAAAATCTGCGACGATCTAGCCGTTAACCAACTATGAAACCCACATGGATGCGATCCCCTCAGCCCTCTCCACAAAACCCAGAAATCGTTTGACGATCTGACGAAGTTTGTTACGGCGATGATGTAAGGCCGAAAATGATTTGAATTTTTCTGGACAAACGAAAGCTCCAATCGAAAAATGGATATCACCACTGAATTACGCTCATCGAGAGCATTGACATATATATTTTTTGGAATTTTTAGGAGGACTTTGAATTTTCATTTGAATTTTGAATTGAAGTAGATCTAGGTTTTGCAACCATTGAGGAAAAGAAAGAGATGAAGAGAATGAACGTACAGACAATTCATAGAAGATGGAGGCTTGGGTTTATCACCACATATATATAGACAAATAGAAGAAGGCTAGGTGGGCACGAATTACGAACGTGCTAAACGGAAGTTGGCCCAAAAAGCCCGTTCTGACCCCGGAACGAAATTTATCAAACCCATATATCCAGATAGGTAATTTAAAATATTCTGAACGCGATGGAAAAAGTTTCGCGTCCAAATTTGATCGTATGAAGAAGTTATGCTGAAAACAAAATTTCCAAATTGATTTCAAATTGATTTTAATTAAATCGATTTCAAGGCGTTTCACGTCCGTACGATCAAATGACAGGTCCGATCGATACGAAACTTGAAACCCTACAATAATTCACCGATACGGATCCGATGAAACTGGTTTCGTCGAAATCCGAGTCCGTGGCCAAAATGGCTATTTTTATATTCATTAAATAAATTAAAATAAATTATAAAAATCCAATTTTATATCTAAATTCCAGAATTGACCAAATTTTATCGCTTAAATATTTCTTAATCAATTTAAATGATTTAACAAGTTTAGATGTGAATTAAAAGTTGATAAGTCTATAAATTTCAGTGTTAATTTCATTTATTGCCACTTATTCAATTATTGAAATAAAAAAAATTCTTTCTTTCCATTCCTCTAAATTCAGTCAAACCATTATCCTATGGGTAAATTTTACATTACTGTAAAATTCAATTCCCTAATTGTTTTCCAGAAATCAACTAAATCTATATCCATGTAGTGATTAATTACGTTTTATTGAAATGGATTTAGATCTAATTCACTAAATTATATACATAGGTAAACAATTTATAGTTATCTCAATAAGCCAACTCTACTCCCATACATACCTATTAACAATATACTAAAATAAAATTTCTTGCCTATCATTGATTTAGTCAAATTACAATTTTACTGCGTATTATTTCACCAATTATTATAACTTGAATTTAACTTCCAATTTGCTGATTACAATAAATTAAAACTTTACCATCTGTTTTAATAAATTGGTTATGCACAGATTTAGCCATTCAATCAATTTCAATTTACGGTACAATTAGCATGGTTTATATCATATTACCTTAATATCTCTATTAATCTTAATTCAAATGATTGCATATTAAATTCCATTCACTACAATAGATCCAACTTGTTATATTATTAATGAAATTAACATTGGTTACATCCTCTGGAATTTACAATCTTTTACGAAAAACCAATTTATCCTAACTGAAAATTAGGTCACTTAACTGCAATAAATTTTACATTAAATTTTATAAATTACCAATTTAAAACTTTAAAAAATCCGTTACTTGATTTAGAACCCTGCTATTAAATAAATTGACATTTATAGGTGAAATTTGCATTGACTTATATTTCATATCATAAATGCATACTTATTTCATATTATTTAGTTATATTTACCAACCATGTCCACAAATTTACTATTTATATCCTTAATTAATTTATTACTATTTTAAGTACGTTTATTATTGACAACATTCATTAAATTTTACTTATCTACACTTATTGCATTGGTTTATTCAACGGTCACTTTTATTTAGTCATTATCTATTTTACAACCAAATGTAACAATCTCCACTAATTTTTATTTTTTTTATAAATGAATCCCATTCAAGTTAATATTTTTATTAATATTCACTAATTCAACATTTATATAGGTTTCTTATATTTAACTTAAAACTAAGTATGAAAATTTACATTGTTCAAATCTATTGCCATATAAATATTAAATGGTTAACATTAAATTACAATTACTATATCTAATTCCTACATTTTCTCAAATAAAATCTTAAGACTTTTATTTCATTCTAAATTATATTAGAAATCATATTAAATTAACTCATTTAATATCATCGAATTTAACGGGTCGTTACACTCTCCCCCTCTCAAAACTTTTCGTCCCCGAAAAGGAAAAAGAAGGGAAAATGAAGAATAAAAAAAAAATAGTACATCTTATTTCAAATATTAACTTATAAACAATAATTTACTAAATTAATTTCCTTAAATGAAATATACCCGTTTTATAATCATTATATTCTTTTATACTTAAATAATTAAAGTTAGGAAAACATTTTCAACATAATTCTAAGTCCAAAATTTACGGAAAAATCTTGGCAGAGTCTCCTTTGTACGGGGAGGCTAAGAAGAAAATATAATATCAAAATATAACAATTATATTACATATATTATCCCAAAATATTATATCCTAACACGGGAAAATTATATAAATAGCGCTTCAAAACGTAATCCGAAACGTACTATTTGTCGTGCAATTTTTCGCTTATTATTATGGAACCAAAAGCAGTAGCAGTTGCTTCCATAACCTGCATTTCACTTATAAAAATCCAAAGGTTTAACAATTTATCTCAAGTGAACTATTTTCATGGTTTCAACTACTAACAACAATCAATACACAATCATCCATTTCAACAAACAGCATACACAACAAAACAAAACAACCATTCAGTCAAACAAACAAATAGTTGTTCGGGTTCAAAACTTGAAATGGTACGGAATGAACAATAACTATCCAGTGCATCATTTACTCAACAATCTTAGATGGGCTAAAATAGATTGTTTATTCATCCAACCACTTCAAATTTCCTTACCCAACCAACCCTAAATCACACAATAACAATTCAATCCAGCAAATCAAATTAACTTATAAAATTTCATTGCATACTTAAGTTTTTTGCTTTCCTTTCTTTTATCCAAACCACATAACCTTTCTTTTTATAATTTACATTTATTTCTAACTACTACAAATTTTATTTCTCATTCAATGGTTGTTTCCTTATTTCTACTTATTACTTGCCCTTATTCATTTTTAGTTTTCCAGGTTATGTAAGTTTCTTTTATTTGTATTACATTTAATGCACTTCTCAATTTCAATCATTTATTAAATGCTTACATTCTATTATATTTAATTACAGTAACCCCTTTTAATTACACTTAAATTCTTAACCTTATAACCTCCATTCTTATAAATACAGGATTTTATTAATTTATTACCTAGGGTTTACAGTCATTTATTTATATTACCTACTTTTTATTATATTAGACTAGTAGCATTTAAATCATACTTAAGTTAATAACCTTACACATCCGTCCTTATTTATTCGAGAATTTCATTTTATTTCCTTAAGTTTAAATCACCTATTAATAATACTTACCTTTAATTTTAGTAAAATTTCAATTATAACTTAAGTTTATCCCATTAAATTCTTATTTATAATAGCAATTCATTGAATACTTCATTATTTCCAAAATTTCTTCTTGTATAATATTCTATTCCATTCTCTTATTTAACATTTCAACTTTTTATATTTGGTAAGTTATTTATGTTAAAGAAAATGCAAAAGAACTTATACAAGTTTATCTCAATTCTTTTAATTCATTCATTGTTCAATAAATCTTTACTTTTATTTTTTCTTATAAGTTAAAATTTTTAACTTCCTTTATAACTTAGCATTTAAGTCTCTTATTTTATTTAGGGTTTCAATTATTAATTAAATTCTGTTTCACTGCCATAATTGAAACAATTAATTAATGGAAATTTAGAATTAAATATCGGGTTAAATTTTAACAGATAAGTATATCCTTATAACTTATATACCTCTAATTATATTTAAAACAATTAAATTTTAGATAATTTCAAAATAAATCTGCAGTAGAATTTACTACAGTGGTCTTTCCCCTTCGAAACTCGAAAATGAAAGTCGATGATGCGGCTGCCATCACCGAAATTATTTTCCAGCGACAGAGAGGAAAGTACGAAACTTATTTTCTCCAAAATCTTCTTTAAAACAATTCTTCCGAATTATACTAAATATTTATATAAGAAAATACTTATAAACAATTTTTATATTTCATAAATCCTTTGAAAGCAAATTTTCAAAAACCCCGGACTTAAGTTCTAAAATTTCCAAATTCCATTGATGTTAATTTCATTCTTATTTTTCTTATTATTTATAAATTTTATTCCTAACAACCAATCTATCGCAACCAAATACAGATATCATTTGAAAATTTTTATTTTATATATAGAAAATATAATAGGCAAAATTATTTCATTCACCTATATTAAAACAGATATTATGTCGGTCTGTCCTATTAAGTGTTTAGAAATCCCTATTGATGACATATCGTCCCATGCATCAACCAGAATTTATAAATACAAAATGGAACAGATTAACACAATATTAAAATCTTTTTATAACACTAACAAATACGCTCTCTCATATATATACACTCAACGATTCCCATAGGGTATTACTACCCTATTAACAAAGAGTCAAACCCCACAAAGCCAAGGTTTATCGCTAAACCAAAGCTCTGATACCAACTGTAACATCCCGCCTTTTCGCACGCTTCAAATCGACACACATGCCAATTTAAACCATACGGAAGGGCGGATTGTTATGGGGTAAATAAGAAAAACAGAGAAGAAATAAACAAAATAGAATCTCACAGCGGAAGGATAAAATATAAAATATATAGTTTATAAAACTGTTTACAAACATTTATATAATACATATCAGAGTTACACATACCAATAACAATGCAGCGGAACAGTGTGTAGTGCACTAGTATAAATAATAACAGTAATACTACAAATCTGCGTCTTCGTCCTCCAGAGCTAAAACTTCAAATCCTGAAACGCCCGGACTGACCCGAGCAAATTGAAAAGACAAAACACTCGAGTCAGAACTAAAAGATCTTATGTGAGTTAAATTAACAGAAATAAATATGAGTGCAGTAACTCAAGAGATGCTCGGGATTTACATCTCCTAAGGATCCGTTAAACTATTTACTATGTAGTATATTGCGCTATTATAATAGTGTCTATTTGTAAAATAAACTTACTTTTAAATAGTGTTAAGGCTTTACATTTTCCACCTTAACACGGTTATATATTCCCATAGTCTATACAGTACCGTAATCTCCCCCGCACTGGGCGTCGTCAGAGGGTACTCCATAGGTATGGTACAAAACCAAAATCGTATAAGGCGTGCTAGGGTAGGTGACACGGCACAACTAGGCAATGCCAGGGTAGATATACCAATTACGCTTCCGGGTTGGTGGTAACGCATAGCCGCAACTACCGCCCACCTCGAGCCACACCCCCAAAACAAAGAAATCAAAAGTGGCCACCGAATCAATCCAAAGGTCAAAGTATAATATCGAAGGGATGTGTCCGATCAAAGGTGCTACCTTATTAACCCGTCAATCGCTCCTGTTTTAGCCACCTTATGCCAACTCACGGGAGTTGGGTCCACGTATTTACCTTACAGGAAACGTCGCCACCAACCTACTTCATTCTGAAATCTCCACCGCGTACACGGTTAGTCAAAGTGGTTTTCGGTATCGACAGAGAGTATGTCCATATCCGATCCCGGTCTCTTTGCCAACCCATCGTTATTATAACACCGCAGTCATTTAAAAATAGCTTATACTTTAAAACCAGAATAAAATTTCCCATACGATATCAAATTAAAACCCAAAATAATATGATATCATTTTATCTCAAATATAATCCTTTTCCAAAATCATACTGGTTTAAAATTTAAAATATCTGGAAACCAAACATTTGAATTATACTTTCAAAACATAATATTTCGGAATTTATACCTTTAAAACCATAACTTCTAAAACTTGAATGGTTTGGATATTCAACGGTATATAAAATAAATGGTTTAACTTTAAGGTAACTTTGTAAAGAAAAATAATTTCCATGGCTTTACAAATATGTTTCTTTATCTAAAGTCTAAACCAAAATTTAAATATCACTTTCAAGTTCCAAAACTACTTTAATTTCTATATATATATATATATATATATCCATTTGGAGTATTAATATTTCAAAACTAAAGTTGGAAATTTTTCTTTCAACAAATTAATGTTCTATTATTTAGTCTTGAATATTTACATAAAATCCATAATTAAAACTCCAATTTCTAACAATTAAATATTTTCTTCAATTTAATTTATACTAACATATTCATTTTTAATTATCTTGGAAAAGTCCAGTTATAAATATCATATCTTAAAATTTCCAAACTTAAACATTAAACATATGATATAATTATCAAACTCCATTTTTCTCAATTTTTCCATTTTTATTTAAGAGATTTATACACAGCTTAAATTCAAAATCTCTAACTTCATATGTATATATATAGAAGAAAATATCAAAATTAAAAATTTTAAACCGTATTCCATACAAACCATAGAAATCACTTTAAAATATTTTATATATAGACCACGGTGCCTGTATATAATTTTCTATCCTATGGTCAAGTGATACGGATATTTATCATTTCAATCCGCAATTTAAAAATAAAATTTTGCGGTTGTATATCATTTCAAACCACAATCCCAAATGAAATGAAAAATGTATGATAACTTGAAATTTAATGATATAAAATAAACATCCCCTCATCAACATCATCCATCATCCAAATCACAATCATCGTCCAATAATAAATCAATATCAATATATATCAGATAATATATAACAGGTAATAACTGGCAGTTAAGTTCAAAATAAATTTAACAACTATTAAACTAACAGTTTATATCCAGTAATAAATTTTATAACTGTTTACTAGCAATTCCTATGCAAATAAATAAATTCTAACTGTCAATTAATATGTAATAAATAAAATAAATTAACAGTTAAATTAAATAACGCGATTTAGCAAATATGATGAACAAAACATGCCAAACAGTTATAAATAAATTTCTACTCATATCTAAAATAAATTTAACAAACATAAAAACTTTTAGAAGTTGTGAGTGGGTTAAAACACTCACCTTTTGAATTTAAATCGAATTTAAATTCGATTTAAACCCAAAAATTGCACAGTCTCCAAATCAGTCCAAACTAGCGTCATCAGGTCATGATTTTAATTTCGATCCTAACAAAAGAAATTTCGCGTGAAACGGAGTACGTATGAGAGAGTTATAGCAAAAATTGTCTTTGAAATCGGAATTAAATTATAAAACAAAATTTAAATCACAACACCCTCACCCTCATTATCAAATGCCACGTCACCCCACGCGTTGCTCTCTCTCTCTCTCTCACGCGGTCAGGATACAGGAACCACACGCAAAAAATGAACCCAAAAACCAAGCTCTGACCGAGCTTTGACCACTGATTGCGTCCACCTCCGGTCACTGTTCACCAAGCTACCACCACCACTAGCCTGCCCTTGCCGAGCCGCCTCCATCCTCCTAGGTCCGGCCCTCTCCAATCACGGCCGGCCGCCGCCTATAGCCTAGGGCCGAAACCCTAATTGCAAAATCTACGACGATCTAGCCGTTAACCAACCATGAAACCCACATGGATACGATCCCCTCAGCCCTCTCCACAAAACCCAGAAATCGTTTGACGATCTGACGAAGTTTGTTACGGCGATGATGTAAGGCCGAAAATGATTTGAATTTTTCTGGACAAACGAAAGCTCCAATCGATAAACAGATATCACCACTGAATTACGCTCATCGAGAGCATTGACATATATTTTTTTTGGAATTTTTAGGAGGACTTTGAATTTTCATTTGAATTTTGAATTGAAGTAGATCTAGGTTTTGCAACCATTGAGGAAGAGAAAGAGATGAAGAGAATGAACGTACAAACAATTCATAGAAGATGGAGGCTAGGGTTTATCACCACATATATATAGACAAATAGAAGAAGGCTAGGTGGGCACGAATTACGAACGTGCTAAACGGAAGTTGGCCCAAAAAGCCCGTTCTAACCCCGGAACGAAATTTATCAAACCCATATATCCAGATAGGTAATTTAAAATATTCTGAACGCGATGGAAAAAGTTTCGCGTCCAAATTTGATCGTATGAAGAAGTTATGCTGAAAACAAAATTTCCAAATTGATTTCAAATTGATTTTAATTAAATCGATTTCAAGGCGTTTCGCGTCCGTACGATCAAATGACAGGTCCGATCGATACGAAACTTGAAACCCTACAATAATTCACCGATACGGATCCGATGAAACTGGTTTCGTCGAAATCCGAGTCCGTGGCCAAAATGGCTATTTTTATATTCATTAAATAAATTAAAATAAATTATAAAAATCCAATTTTATATCTAAATTCCAGAATTGACCAAATTTTATCGCTTAAATATTTCTTAATCAATTTAAATGATTTAACAAGTTCAGATGTGAATTAAAAGTTGATAAGTCTATAAATTTCAGTGTTAATTTCATTTATTGCCACTTATTCAATTATTGAAATAAAAAAAATTTCTTTCTTTCCATTCCTCTAAATTCAGTCAAACCATTATCCTATGGGTAAATTTTACATTACTGTAAAATTCAATTCCCTAATTGTTTTCCAGAAATTAACTAAATTTATATCCACGTAGTGATTAATTACGTTTTATTGAAATGGATTTAGATCTAATTCACTAAATTATATACATAGGCAAACAATTTATAGTTATCTCAATAAGCCAACTCTACTCCCATACATACCTATTAACAATATACTAAAATAAAATTTCTTACCTATCATTGATTTAGTCAAATTACAATTTTACTGCGTATTATTTCACCAATTATTATAACTTGAATTTAACTTCCAATTTGCTGATTACAATAAATTAAAACTTTACCATCTGTTTTAATAAATTGGGTATGCACAGATTTAGCCATTCAATCAATTTCAATTTACGGTACAATTAGCATGGTTTATATCATATTACCTTAATATCTCTATTAATCTTAATTCAAATGATTGCATATTAAATTCCATTCACTACAATAGATCCAACTTGTTATATTATTAATGAAATTAGCATTGGTTACATCCTCTGGAATTTACAATCTTTTACGAAAAACCAATTTATCCTAACTGAAAATTAGGTCACTTAACTGCAATAAATTTTACATTAAATTTTATAAATTACCAATTTAAAACTTTAACAAATCCGTTACTTAATTTAAAACCCTGCTATTAAATAAATTGACATTTATAGGTGAAATTTGCATTGACTTATATTTCATATCATAAATGCATACTTATTTCATATTATTTAGTTATATTTACCAACCATGTCCACAAATTTACTATTTATATCCTTAATTAATTTATTACTATTTTAAGTACGTTTATTATTGACAACATTCATTAAATTTTACTTATCTACACTTATTGCATTGGTTTATTCAACGATCACTTTTATTTAGTCATTATCTATTTTACAACCAAATGTAACAATCTCCACTAATTTTTATTTTTTTTATAAATGAATCCCATTCAAGTTAATATTTTTATTAATATTCACTAATTCAACATTTATATAGGTTTCTTATATTTAACTTAAAACTAAGTATGAAAATTTACATTGTTCAAATCTATTGCCATATAAATATTAAATGGTTAACATTAAATTACAATTACTATATCTAATTCCTACATTTACTCAAATAAAATCTTAAGACTTTTATTTCATTCCAAATTAGATTAGAAATCATATTAAATTAACTCATTTAATATCATCGAATTTAACGGGTCGTTACAATAACCCATCGGGCTTCACTCTTAACTAAGGAATAGCGTTAGTTGAGAAGACCAGAAATGTGATAGTGCATGAGGCTTGATTTCCGTACACAGCCATTCTCATTGTTATTGAAATTAACCATAATTAACTTAGGAAGTATATAAAAGCTACACGGCTTCATATGGTTATAGATCCCTTGGAGATGACTCTTTAGTATGAAATGTCTTTTGCTTTAAGAATACATATATGTGTGTGTGTGAGAGATCCCTTATGGAGGATCCTTTATATTGTTCGCTTACTTCTAAAAGAATCAGAATTGAGTTAACCAGAAATTCATTGATTTAGTTTCCAAAATCGGATATGTATACTTTGAAAGTGACTACTGTGTGGCTAGTTATCACTAGGATCGTGTAATATGGAATGTATTATAATATAAATGCGGAAACAGATAATAATAGCAAAGTAAATAAAAATGAGCACACCAGGAATTTTTATACTGGTTCGAACTTCCCATTCTACGTCCAGTCCCAGACTTCCCTCTGGAATTTCTCACAATAACCCTCTCTTAACCCGGAGGAATAGGTATACAACACCTGAACAACCGAATAGGATTTTTCCGCCTCTAACAACCAAAAGAAGACTTTACCCGCCTGAACAACCGAACAGGACTTTTCCGCCTCTAACAACCGAAAGAGGACTTTACCCGCCTGAACAACCGAACAGGACTTCAGCAGTTTCAATAGAATTGCTTTGACACTATGTGTTCTTAATAACACTGATATGTCTTTGATGTACAACCTTCCTATAATCTTTCCTCAAGTATATATGTGTGTATAAAGATTTAGAAAGGAAAAATATTGCTTAGAATCAAAGAATAGATTAGTTAATTCAGAGATTCAAGCAATATATGTAAGTTGTGATTGCTTTTTAGAATGCAGAAAGTATAGAAAATATAATCAGAAAGTATTCAGTAAATTCATGATTTGTGAGATAGATTTTGTATGTTTATATAATAGTTAAAGAAATGCAACCATTCACGAAGAGTTCCGATCAACAGAAGCATCCATACCTCTTCGTATTAGAACGCGACTCTTGGAAAAAGGAGGTGTCTTTTCAGAAAAAATAGCTGTTGTACAGGTTCAGTCGACTGGCCCAAAACGATCAGTTGAATGAATGTTCAAAGTTATTTAAAAACTGAGCGTTCATGTGCATCTGTACAGATTCAATCGACTGGCCTTATATGGTCAGTCGACTGATCTGACAGTCAAAGCACACTTCTCTTATTTTATTAAATTTAAAAAAAAATTAAACTAACTTAACTACTTGAGGATAGATTTTAACATTTCTATGACTAAAAAACTTTATAGATTAACATACTATACGTAGTTTTGTAGCCTTATCTTCTTTGTAGTTTGAACAGCATACTTTTTTTTTGTCGCGTATCCATACAGTATAATTTATTGCTTTATCATGAATCAAAACATGTGATTCAACATTCTCCCCTGACCGTTTACTGAATACTTTCTGATTATATTTTCTATACTTTCTGCATTCTAAAAAGCAATCACAACTTTCTGATTATATTTTCTATACTTTCTGCATTCTAAAAAGCAATCACAACTTACATTCTGCATTCTTACAGCATACTGGGTAAATTTGAGAATTGTTCGATTTTAGGCCTTCGATCAATCGTCGTTGATCGGCATCGAAGGGGAGGTCGAGGTTCGGTAGAGAGGTGGCCATGGTGTCAGGGAACAATGGAAAAATGGTGGTGGGGTCATCGATGGCTGTGGTGATCGGAATATGGTGAAGTAGGGTTTTAAGTGCTGTTAGTGTCTCCGTTGGAACTGAGATAATCGCGGCGTCGTCTTCGCATCGAAACGAATCGCAGTAGGGGCGGTGGATGCGTGGGTTCAAGATGGAGCTGGGGTAAGGACGGCGAGGCTCGTCGAGGCCAGGATCGATGTGGAGGAGCGATTTTTCCGATCGGTCATTGGTCCCTGTTTGATCGAGTTGCTCGAATTCCAGTTGGGAATTGATTTCACAGTTCTGTTGTGTTGTGACGGTTGCAGTCGTCGATTTCGAGTTGATGATGACCAAAGGGATGATCGCCGTCGACCAGAAAGGTTGTGCATATGCACGGTCGATTTCGTGTATCTGGAAGATGTTTGAGAAGAAGGAGTTGACCTGGATTTCTCGAATCATTGCTCGTGATGATTGCGGGAGAGACTCGAGCCATTGGTCACGCGAGTGGTGCTCGTGAAATTTGAAGAGAGGGTCGTGTGATTGTCTCGTGTAAGCTGGTTGCAGGATTTTGGAATTTTGTTCTGTTTTTAATCTAAAAATGAATTTCAAAAATTCAAAAGCAAGTTAAATTGTTTAAACAAAGTTTAGCTAGTTTTTATGTATGAAATGATTAATTTAAAGTTTGATGTTTAAAGAATCTTTGTTTTAAAAGTTTTTCTAAGTTTACACTCTTGTTTAAAAATAGATCGGTTTATAAATTTTGCTTTAGTTAAATTATGAAATAAACCTCTAAATGTTTTCAAATAAATGTAATTGTTGAACTTAAAATGAAATTTAGTGAAAGAATTCACTTTTAAATGATTAAAAAATGAAAATTTTGTATAAACAAATTTTCAAGCTTTTAATTCAAAAGATAAATAGAGTTAATGTAATGTATGGGTTATCTTAATTTAATCTTGTTTTATTAACAAAGGTAATTAAAGTATAATTACTTAAATTAATTAAGATGTTTAATTTAGGTAATTAAATGAAGATAAATATCTTGTAATGGATTAAGGGTAGTTGCATGCTTTAAATTTGGATCGATTAACCTAAGTGTAATCGAAGAATGATAAATCAAGGACAATTAATCAATGCAGGTGATTATAGGGTTAATTAATTTGTGAAATTAATTAAGTTAATGGGGTTAATTCTAGTTAATTAATTAAGTTCTAACTAATTAAAGAAAATCTTTTGATGTTGAGTTAAGTATAATTACGTAAGGTAATTAATGAGATGTAATTACTTAGTGAAGTAAATAGTGGATAATTACTGGATGTAATAAATTAAAAGAAAATTGCTTGATTGAGGTAATTAAAGGATAATTACTTGGTGGAAGAAATTAAGTGATAATTACTCAGTAAATTAAAGACTTAATTAATATAATTAATCAAAGAGTTGGTTTAATTGATGGAGTATTAGGGAAAGTTAATTTCTGATTGTGATTAATCAAGGGTGAATAGTGAATATAATTAAGTTAAAGGTTAATTATTAAACGAAATTTAAGAATAATTAACTAATGGAAGTAATTAGAGGATCATTCATCAATGTAATTAATGGAAATGATAAATCTTGCTTATGAATGATTGAATGATGACAAGTGCTTTGGATTGGATGATATTTCTGATATGAATTGCTTTGTGATATGAAATGTTGGATGGATGGTGATAATGTAATTATCTATCAATTATGAATTGCTGTGTAAAGTGTTATCCGGTAATTAAAATTGAATTATATTTAATTGAATAGCATTGAATTCGAAGAGACCGGAGTCGGGTATTAGTAAATACCCGAAACCACTTCGATTTTCTTTAGATTGATATGTGAAATCAATAAACTGGAATGGAATGACTTAAGTGAATTGGACCATTTAAACTAAGTTTTTGGCACTGAGAAATTGAGGTGTGGGATAAGTGAGGTTTATTACAACTTGTGAAGTCGTAATTTGATACAAGTTACCCGGGTTTATATAATTTATATGCTTTTGTATTCCATGTCAGATGGGTTTACTCACGCTGGTTTCCAGCCTGACCCGGGTGTTACTTTGATGTAATGCCCGGGTTAGACCGAGTATTACAGATTTTTAGGTAAGGACGTTCTGGAGCTCAGAAGGTGAGCTGGAGGGTAGGAACGTATGGAGTGTTTTCCACTGTGATATATTATTATATAACTAGAACATGTTGTTTTAAACTGTTCAGTGATTGGAAATGATTGTAACTCTGATGTATAAAATATAAAGTGTACTGATATTGTTCTTCTTTGTAAAACTATTATTTATGTGATATTATATTTTGATCCGCTGGGATTGTGAGGTTTCTGTGACTTGTTACTGTTTCTTCTTCTTTCTCTTTTCTTCTTTTCCTAACTATCTGGAATTTTCTGGATCGAAATTTCCGGGTCGTTACATTTGGTATCAGAGCGAGGTTAAGCGAGAACCTTGGCTCTGGTGGGATTACTCATGAAGGATAGGGTCAATGGAACCCTAGAATGAGTTGAGTGAATATATATATATATATATATATATATATATATATGAGAGCGTACTTGTTATTTTCTTATATAAAGATTTTAAATGATTTTATATAAGAATATATTTTGATATATAAAGCAACATTTCATTCTAATAAATATTAAGGTGATTTGGTTGTTAAATTATAGTAATTAAATTTAGTCGTAATAGAAATACAACCAAGTTTAAATAAGTTTGAAATGAATTCAAACTGAAATTAAAAATCTTGAATTCGAAGAAGAAATTTTTTTAGAATAAAATAATAATGAATTGGTTTCCAGATATGATAATCTTGGTTATTATCATAAATGGTTGTGTTTAATAATAAAATATATATTAATGAATAAGCAAAATGAAATGTTTTAAGGAAGTAAAACATTTAAGTAAGTATGACTTATAAATTGGAACCGAAGATGATTAAATTGTGAATCTAGGTCCGGCAATTTGAAAATTGTTTCAAAGTGATAAAGAGATAATAAATAATATTGTTGGAATGAAAGAGCTTGATTCAAACAAGAGTTGTTTGAAATTTTAAAGTGATTTGTTGAATTTAAAACCAAAGGTGGTTTAAAATTTAAGTGTAACCAAGTGTGTAAAGGAAATAAACTCTAAGGTTGAGTTTTGAATTTTCCTTGGAATGTGATGTGAAACCCAAAGTGAAGTAGATTTTAAACTTAAGTGGGAAGGATATTAATCTGAAGTTTAAAATTTGAATGGAGAATTCAAATTTGAGTAAGGTTAACGGGATTAATTGAATTTAACTTGGAGAATGCTAAATAAGTTGAATGAACAATTTGATTTGGAAATTTCGAGATGAAATTGGGATTTAACTTGGAAAGTTAGATGGTTATTTTTGAATTGGAAGTTTGTGTAATCTCAAAATGAGTTTGAGATCTAGAAATTGAAAATGGATGGATGTTTTAAAATAATTTGGATAATACCATCCTGTTGCTATCAATAATCTTTAAGCTGAAACTGGATTTGTTTAAATGAATAAAGAAATGGGATGTAGTAATATATCTTATTAAGATGAATGGAATCATTTTGGACTTAAGGTTTGAATGTTTAAGTTAAAACTTCAAAAGATTTGGTCTCAAAAATTAAATTTGGTGATAAATTGTATTTCAAAGATTTAGTAGTTTAAAAAGAGATTTGAATTATTATTTGAACTATGAAAAAAAATTGAATTTGGATTAAAAATTTAATGGTTCTAAAGATATAAGTTGATTTGATTTAAAGGATTAAATCAACATTTAAAAATTTAACTCGAAGTTATATAATTCGGAATGGTTTAAATTTGAAACTGAATTGAATTAGTTCAAATTAAATTAAATTTGAATTAATTAGAATTGTGATTAAAGTTGAATAAGTTCAAATTCAAATGGGAATTAGGATTTATTCAAACATGAATTGAGATGATTTGAAATTGAAGTGGGTTCAATTTGAAGTTAGTCCAAATTGATTTGAATAATTTGAAATTGTAATTAAAGTTGAATAGGTTTAAAATTTCGGCTGGAATTTGATTTGAAATTGGAAAGAAATTGAGAATTAATTTAGCTTGAATTTCGGTTAAATCAATTTTAATGAAAATTGAAGTTATTTAAATTGGAAGTGAGTCAATTCAAATGGAAGTGGAAATTTAAATTGAATTGATTGGAAATGGAGGTTGGAAATTGAACAGTTTGACTCTGGACCCTTTTCAAAATAAATTGTTTTAGTACAAATCTATTTTTCCAAACTATTTACAACTTTTTTTTTAAAACCTAAAACTATCTTATACGTACACAAATATTTTTGAAACTATTTAGCAATTTTCCAACTGTTTTATAAACTAATTCCTGTTTTCAACTACTATTATAACTAATTACTATTTTATAGCTGCTTTGCAATTATTTAAAATTTCTATAATTATTTGACTATTTTCCAACTATTTTACAATTACTTAACTATTTTACAGTTATTTTACGAACTAATAATTATTTTTCAACTACTTATTTATTTTAAAAAAAAAAATTCAAGCTATTTTCTAAATTTAAACTGGACAGAGTTCAAACTGATTTGATTAAATATCCATTTAAGATAAGAATTGAGGAGATAATCCAAATGAGGATTTAAGCAATTATGAATAGGTGAATAGAAATTAAAGTGAATGTGAATAAAAAAGAAGGTTGATTTGGCTAATAATCAATAAAGATAAAACGTAGGATGTACGTATATTATTCTATTCGCATAGTGATCTGATCCAGATTCGAGCACAGATTTCGAGATAGTTACATCGATCCGAGTTGGGATTTTTCACTCGATTTTCGACGGCGAACCTGGATATGGATTGTTGATTTGTTTTGGATATTCTCTATCATAGTTATGGCTATGTAAGGAGAATGACGGTTTCCGATCAAGAAACCAGATCTGAGTCCGCACTAGAAAGTCGGGTGGACGATACTAGTTCGGAAGGGAAATTGTGTGATCGAGTGAGCGATCAGATTGATATTGCGTATGGATGATATGTGTACATCGTACAGATTGGAATGAAATTGATATTGAAAGTTTATGGATCGGAACTTTAAAAGGGTTTTTGAAGTGGAAAATATATTTTGTGAAATATATGATGAAATAAAATAGAAATTGGATATTTCTATGGTAGAAATTTACTTTATGGAAGTAAGTAATATAGTTATGACTTTATAGAGTAATCGAATTTGAATATTTGATTTGGAATAAACAAAGTTATATATCTTAGTTTTATAAGATAAATTTTTCCTTGTTGAATCTAAACCAGAAGAAAGGATTTTGGAAGATATTTGAAGTATAAAAAGGATTTTATACAAGTTTGAAATGTTCCAAAGATTTTTAAAGTTACATATATCTATATATATATATAAAGGATCTTATGAGGATTTTGGAAAAAGTTTTTTGGAACCTTTGGTTTTGGAAAGGCTTTTGATTTTTTGGATAAAATCAATATTAGATTTGGAAAGCCTAATTTGAGAATTATCGATTTTGGGATAATCGATTTTGTGTAAAGGAGCTTTGTACGAGGTCATACTAGGTGCATGATTTGAAAGATACTATTTGTGTATAGTATAAAGTGTTTTGATGATGGCTCTAGGGAAAAAGGCGCTCCCTTGAAATGAACTTCTCTGGAGTGCCACCGGGTGGTGCTGCCTTGAGCCCCAAAGGGGGGTTCTAAAGTTGATCCTGTGAGGAGTCCGGACAAAACTAGTTCCTGGGGATTACGAGTAGTGTGTACCATAGCGAAAGTCGTGTGTGCCGCTGAGAGCCAACAGTCTGCGTTTGATTTTATATCGGTAGACTGCGACCTATGGTAACATAGCGAAAGTTGTGTGTGTTGCTGAGAGCCAACAGTCTGTGTTTGATTTTACATCGGTAGACTGCGACCTATGTAGGAGCGGAGAAGTTTCATTTTGACAGCAAAAATCATGTGTGCCGCTGAGAGCCAACAGTTACATGGACTTTTGCTGTGATGGCAACGTAACCCTGGAATGTAACTGCGATCGGTTGTGGGTTCCATGGCATAATCAAGGGACGCGGAGTGCAACAGTTACATGGACTTTTGCTACGATGGCAACGTAACCCAGGATGTAACTGCGACCATGGATGGGGGTGATGATTTCCAGAGCATTCTCACCCAAAGATATATCCTCTATTTCCAAAGACCGTTTCCTATATTTTTAATAAAATTATTTTTCAAAGTATTTTCACTGGATGTTGGAAACAGGTCTGCCAAGTATTTATAGATTTTCTGTCGTACGCCTGATCAATGTATGACCGAATTTCTGTAAGAACAAGGATGGACTTGTCGAAACATCGAGTTATAAAAAGTATTTTCATAAAAAATATTTTATAATATTATGTAAATTTTTAAAGTGTTTTAAAAATAATAAAAGAATAATTTTTCTGATAAATAATATTTTAATAAAAATTCTGGTTTCGTTCCTTTTCAGGGACGAAAAGATTCAAAGGGGGGAGGAACGTGATATCCCGGGGATTTCAAGCAAATAAATGTGATAATCTCCTTTATAATTGTTTAAAATGATTTAAAATTGATTATTTTCAAAACAATAATAATAATGTGTTATTTTTTTAAATGGATTTTTAAGAGAGTTGAATTTGTGATTGTTTAAATATATATATTTGAGTAGATTTAAAAAAAATATTTTTTTAAAGTTTGGATTTGGATTTGAATTTGAAATTCAAAGGATAAATATTTGTAAATATTTTGAATTCCAAAATATATGTATAATATTTTTATTAGCATGCAATTTGTTTTCTATTATCTTCTTTAAAGGATATTTTATTTATTATTTAGGAAGATAAATATAAAGGCTTTATAAAAATATTTAAAAAATAATAATAAAAAATGAACAATTACAAGTGTAAGGTGTTTAAATTTATAAAATGACAAGTGTTGGATTTTAAGACATGTGTCAATATTTTTGATTTTTTTTTCTTTTTTCCTATTTTAAAACATAACAAATTAAAAGATAATAAAATTTATACATTTCTACCCCTTCCTCACTTTCTTTTCTATCTTCATTCAAAACAAAGCCTGTTAATACTCAAACTAACAAAACCGGAAAATATCTAAGCTAAAATCAAATTTGAATATCAAGCAACTTCTTCAAGTTTTCAAATAAATCAAGCTACTTCAAGCCTTCTACCGAAACAAGCATAGCAAGCAAGTTTCAAGTACATTTCAGCTCAAAATATCAAGCTTCCAGTTTGAATTCAGTAGCAGTTTCAGATCTAAAACTTAACTCTGTTTTGCAAATAGGTGAGTAACTCTGGAACTTCTGGTATATTTTGAAGTTGCATGTGATAATCTTTGAAATATAATGTGAACCATGCAATATATGATGTTTTAAGATGATTATAAATATAATGTATACATGACTGAAAAACATGGAAAGTAGATCCCTGTTCAAACTGGAACAGTGGATAAATTTAAAATTTAACAATTTAGACTTGGTTCAGGTAGTAAATGTTGAGGTAAAATTTGATGAATGTTAGCTTAAATGTTGCCTGTTAATTTTAAGATGAATGAATGTAAATATGTATATAAGTATTTGAGTGAATGTCTGTATAACAGCATATATAGCCTCTGTTCTTCCCTAAAACTGTGAGTAAACACTTAATTTAAAATCTTTTGATCATGATATATTTGTGAGATGATGTAATCATGTTGTTGCATGAATGTTTTCATTTCAAATTTTGATTTGAATCCTGTTATAATCTGAAGTAAGCATGTGTCTGTTAGTATACAACCTCTGTGCAAAAATTTTGGTTCAAGCATAATTAGAAAATTTACATCTCTCAAATTAATCACTGTTAGACTCTGATTATTGAAAGGAATTGGTTTGTAATAATGCAATCTTGTTTCTAAAAATAAATTTAAGTATTTATACGTAAAAAAGTATTCTGTAAATTTTAAGATTTACAATGAAGTCAAAATCTAGTTAAAATTCAATATCAATAATTTCATTTCTGGATTATGGAACATGATTCATGTGGGTGAAACACTAATTTTAAAATAAATTTTGAAATTTTTAACTTAGTTTTTGGGGTAAATTTGAGAATTGTTCGAATTTAGGCCTTCGATCAATCGTCGTTGATCGACATCGAAATGGAGGTCGAGGTTCGGTAGAGAGGTGGCCATGGTGTCAGGGAACAATGGAAAAATGGTGGTGGGGTCATCGATGGCTGTGGTGATCGGAATATGGTGAAGTAGGGTTTTAAGTGCTGTTAGTGTCTCCGTTGGAACTGAGATAATCGCGGCGTCGTCTTCGCATCGAAACGAATCGCAGTAGGGGCGGTGGATGCGTGGGTTCAAGATGGAGCTGGGGTAAGGACGGCGAGGCTCGTCGAGGTCAGGATCGATGTGGAGGAGCGATTTTTCCGATCGGTCATTGGTCCCTGTTTGATCGAGTTGCTCGAATTCCAGTTGGGAATTGATTTCACAGTTCTGTTGTGTTGTGACGGTTGCAGTCGTCGATTTCGAGTTGATGATGACCAGAGGGATGATCGCCGTCGACCAGAAAGGTTGTGCATATGCATGGTCGATTTCGTGTATCTGGAAGATGTTTGAGAAGAAGGAGTTGGCCTGGATTTCTCGAATCATTGCTCGTGATGATTGCGGGAGAGACTCGAGCCATTGGTCACGCGAGTGGTGCTCGTGAAATTTGAAGAGAGGGTCGTGTGATTGTCTCGTGTAAGCTGGTTCCAGGATTTTGGAATTTTGTTCTGTTTTTAATCTAAAAATGAATTTCAAAAATTCAAAAGCAAGTTAAATTGTTTAAACAAAGTTTAGCTAGTTTTTATGTATGAAATGATTAATTTAAAGTTTGATGTTTAAAGAATCTTTGTTTTAAAAGTTTTTCTAAGTTTACACTCTTGTTTAAAAATAGATCGGTTTATAAATTTTGCTTTAGTTAAATTATGAAATAAACCTCTAAATGTTTTCAAATAAATGTAACTGTTGAACTTAAAATGAAATTTAGTGAAAGAATTCACTTTTAAATGATTAAAAAATGAAAATTTTGTATAAACAAATTTTCAAGCTTTTAATTCAAAAGAAAAATAGAGTTAATGTAATGTATGGGTTATCTTAATTTAATCTTGTTTTATTAACAAAGGTAATTAAAGTATAATTACTTAAATTAATTAAGATGTTTAATTTAGGTAATTAAATGAAGATAAATATCTTGTAATTTATTAAGGGTAGTTGCATGCTTTAAATTTGGATTGATTAACCTAAGTGTAATCGAAGAATGATAAATCAAGGACAATTAATCAATGCAGGTGATTATAGGGTTAATTAATTTGTGAAATTAATTAAGTTAATGGGGTTAATTCTAGTTAATTAATTAAGTTCTAATTAATTAAAGAAAATCTTTTGATGTTGAGTTAATTATAACTACGTAAGGTAATTAATGAGATGTAATTACTTAGTGAAGTAAATAGTGGATAATTACTGGATGTAATAAATTAAAAGAAAATTGCTTGATGGAGGTAATTAAAGGATAATTACTTGGTGGAAGAAATTAAGTGATAATTACTCAGTAAAATAAAGAATCAATTAATATAATTAATCAAAGAGTTGGTCTAATTGATGGAGTATTAAGGAAAGTTAATTTCTGATTGTGATTAATCAGGGGTGAATAATGAATATAATTAAGTTAAAGGTTAATTATTAAACGAAATTTAAGAATGATTAACTAATGGAAGTAATTAGAGGATCATTCATCAATGTAATAATGGAAATGATAAATCTTGTTTATGAATGATTGAATGATGACAAGTGCTTTGGATTGGATGATATTTCTGACATGATTTGCTTTGTGACATGAAATGTTGGATAGAAGGTGATAATGTAATTATCTATCAATTATGAATTGCTGTGTAAAGTGTTATCCGGTAATTAAAATTGAATTATATTTAATTGAATAGCATTGAATTCGAAGAGACCGGAGTCGGGTATCAGTAAATACCCGAAACCACTTCGATTTTCTTTAGATTGATATGTGAAATCAATAAACTGGAATGGAATGACTTAAGTGAATTGGACCATTTAAACTAAGTTTTTGGCACTGAGAAATTGAGGTGTGGGATAAGTGTGGTTTATTACAACTTGTGAAGTTGTAATTTGATACGAGTTACCCGGGTTTATACAATTTGTATGCTTTTGTATTCCATGTCAGATGGGTTTACTCACGCTGGTTTCCAGCCTGACCCGGGTGTTACTTTGATGTAATGCTCGGGTCAGACCGAGTATTACAGATTTTTAGGTAAGGACGTTCTGGAGCTCAGAAGGCGAGCTGGAGGGTAGGAACGTATGGAATGTTTTCCGCTGTGATATATTATTATATAACTAGAACATGTTGTTTTAAACTGTTTAGTGATTGGAAATGATTATAACTCTGATGTATAAAAATATAAAGTGTACTGATACTGTTCTTCTTTGTAAAACTGTTATTTATGTGATATTATATTTTGATCCGGTGCGAATGTGAGGTTTCTGTGACTTATTACTGTTTCTTCTTCTTTCTCTTTTCTTCTTTTCCTAACAATCTGGAATTTTCTAGATCGAAATTTCCGGGTCGTTACATTTGGTATCAGAGCGAGGTTAAGCGAGAACCTTGGCTCTAGTGGGATTACTCATTGAGGATAGGGTCAATGGTACCCTAGAATGAGTTGAGTGAATATATATATGAGAGCGTACTTGTTATTTTCTTATATAAAGATTTTAAATGATTTTATATAAGAATATATTTTGATATATAAAGCAACATTTCATTCTAATAAATATTAAGGTGATTTGGTTGTTAATTATAGTAATTAAATTTAGTCGTAATAGAAATACAGCCAAATTTAAATAATTTTGAAATGAATTCAAACTGAAATTAAAAATCTTGAATTCGAAGAAGAAATTTTTTTAGAATAAAATAATAATGAATTGGTTTCCAGATATGATAATCTTGGTTATTATCATAAATGGTTGTGTTTAATAATAAAATATGTATTAACGAATAAGCAAAATAAAATGTTTTAAGGAAGTAAAACGTTTAAGTATGACTTATAAATTGGAACCGAAGATGATTAAATTGTGAATCTAGGTCCAGCAATTTGAAAATTGTTTCAAAGTGATAAAGAAATAATAAATAATATTGTTGGAATGAAAGAGCTTGATTCAAACAGGAATTGTTTGAAATTTTAAAGGGATTTGTTGAATTTAAAACCAAAGGTGGTTTAAAATTTAAGAGTAACCAAATGTGTAAAGGAAATAAACTCTAAGGTTGAGTTTTGAATTTTCCTTTGAATGTGATGTGAAACCCAAAGTGAAGTAGGTTTTAAACTTAAGTGGGAAGGATATTAATCTGATGTTTAAAATTTAAATGGAGAATTCAAATTTGAGTAAGGTTAACGGGATTAATTGAATTTAACTTGGAGAATGCTAAATAAGTTGAATGAACAATTTGATTTGGAAATTTCGAGATGAAATCGGGATTTAACTTGGAAAGTTAAATGGTTAATTTTGAATTGGAAGTTTGTGTGATCTCAAAATGAGTTTGAGATCTAGAAATTGAAAATGGATGGATGTTTTGAAATAAATTGGATAATACCATCCTGTTGTTATTAATAATCTTTAAGCTAAAACTAGATTTTTTTTAAATGAATAAAGAAATGGGATGTAGTAACATATCTTATTAAGATGAATGGAATCATTTTGGACTTAAGGTTTGAATGTTTAAGTTAAAACTTCAAAAGATTTGGTCTCAAAATTTAAATTTGGTGATAAATTGTATTTCAAAGATTTAGTAGTTTAAAAAGAGATTTGAATTATTATTTGAACTATGAAAAAAAGGGATTTTGGATTCAAAATTTAATGGTTCTAAAGATATAAGTTGATTTGATTTAAAGGATTAAATCAACATTTAAAAATTTAACTCGAACTTATATAATTCAGAATGGTTTAAATTTGAAATTGAATTGAATTAGTTCAAATTAAATTAAATTTGAATTAATTAGAATTGTGATTAAAGTTGAATAAGTTCAAATTCAAATGGGAATTGGGATTTATTCAAACAGGAATTGAGATGATTTGAAATTGAAGTGGGTTCAGTTTGAAGTTAGTCCAAATTGATTTGAATAATTTGAAATTGTAATTAAAGTTGAATAGGTTTAAAATTTCAGCTGGAATTTGATTTGAAATTGAAAAGAAATTGAGAATTTATTTAACTTGAATTTAGGTTAAATCAATTTTAATGAAAACTGAAGTTATTTAAATTGGAAGTTAGCATTTTTCGAACGACTTATGTTGGAATCCATGGAGAGATTTGAGATCTGTTTCAGTGATGAAGGCACGTATGAGAGATGTTGAATGCAAATTCACCATTGGAAATGATTGGAATGGTGTAGGAGAATAGCCAGTGGGTTTAACTAACACAAAGGTACAATAACTCTAAATATATAGAGATGCTTTTGATAGGTACTAGCGGGTGTTGATGGTATTCAGTATCACGTGTTACAGGAATGGACCATTTATGTTTTCCTTTGTGGTATATTTTATTTAGAGATACATATAGTTTCGAAAGGTGGTTTCTGAACCTTATCAGGAGGATGGACTTGATGTACTAAGGAGACCCCCATAGAAATCCATATGAGAATGTGTCTTAGCGGTTTTAGTTTACGTCTAATATTGTTGTGTTGTGAGACGTAGGATACACTGCTATTTTTTATTTATATTCTACACCTAGACACTATCTATTATATAGCCATATGTACTTATTAGACAGGTTTGGTTCTTTTTAGTGGAAAACTATTCCAGTGATTCTGGTGGTCTCAAAAGTTACTATTATATGCTAATCGTATATTTCTTGAGTTTCTCATACCAGACTTAAGTCTGATTCATGGTTTTGCCTTTCCACTAATTCCTAGGCTGCTCTTTCAAATAGTCTGAGAAAGACAAGTTTTCATTAATATTCTTTGGAGCTTCAGGAGATGAGGTGGATGCTTTCATTCATCTATCGTAGTATTCTTATTTCTGTTGTACTACTAGTATTTGTATATCAACATTTATGAGGATAAGTTGTTATAACTATCTAGGCTAATGATAGTACATGGGATTATAACTCCGAAATACTATGTATCATAGAGTAGCAATTTGTACCCCCTTTTGATATTTTATATTATTGTTCCACCATGAGATTCAGATGTTTTGTTATCTTCTTTCTGCGTTTTCTCTTGACCCTAACAATTTGTCCTTTCGACACCTAGATGTTTGACATTCGAATACCATTGATTTATTAGTATCGACATTTAGGGTCAAAAAGGCGGGTCGTTACCGTTAGCATCAAAGCCGAAGGTTAAGCGAGAGTCTTGGCTTTGGTTGGGTATAACTCATTAGAGATAGGGTAAGCGATGCCCTAGAATGAGTAAGTTTATTATATATATGAGATTTATATTTATTTTTTATAAATGCATGTCTTAAAGGTATTTCAATTGTGAAAACTAAAAGATCTAATATATAGGTAATTTGTATAAGTATAATTTCTAAGTGTAGTTTATAATGTAGGGATTAATGATGTCCATTTATTATCTCTCGTTAATTGATTTAGCCATGCTCGGCCAATTTATGAGCATTGCCATCCTTTATAGATTGATCAGTTATGCTTGGCTAGTTTATGAGCAATGCTATCGTTTGTAGATTGAGTAGTTGTGCTCGGCCAGTTTATGAGCATTTATTATCATTTATTAATTGTTGATTTGTGCTCAACATTTTGTGAGAAATTTACCATTTTACTAATGGGTTGGGTAGATAGTATTTGTGGGTGCATTGAAGCGAACACTTTATTAATTGAGTTTCACAGTTTGACTATGTTAACCCGCCTTTTGGCAAGGTAGTACACAGGCAGATTTAACCCAACAAATTTCACGATTATCGAGGTTGATAAGTATAGAGCGACAATTATAGGACTCAAAAATCAGGTACATACGATTACATGAAGTCAGGATTGAATGGAATTGAAAGATATGCAAGGCAGAATGTTCAAAGTATGGAATATGGTTCAACGGATCAAAGTGTTCGACATAATATGGAAAATTGGAGAGTTCGGCATTATTGACAAAGAGGTTTTGACATGTTTCATCTCATAGAGGATGGATCCGCATAGCTTAGCAACTTGGAAGGGATCGGCATATTCAATCTAGAGGCATCCGTATACTTCAACTGCTTAGCAAGGTTGAGTGATCGACATGGGTTGGCTCCTATCGAGGGTTCAGTATACTCTACTGGAAAAGGGAGGAATTGACATACTTCTACTGCTAAATAAGGGATCAGCGTATTTAAGAAAGGAGGGACCAGCATAGATAATTGACAGGGATCGGCATGCTTCACTAAAGGGGGGTCGGCATCCATAAAGGTTTAGGTGCATTCATGCTTACAACAACCAATATCTTGAGATTTATAAGTCCAAAGCATATGAAACTTGGAGCAAAAGCTAATTACAACATGGAGAAACTATTTTAGGAATCACGTGTTATTTGGAGAAGTTTGGAGGGATTGGAACTCTGCCCTTGGTAGGGGTCGGCACCTATCCTTATTTAGAACTTATTTAGTTGGATTTGCATCAAAGATTGATCAATGACACGGGTTTCACTAGTCGAAATGGCACGAAATTTGGAGGGAAAGTAGCTAACATCATAGGGAACCCCCTAGAGGGATTGTGCCCCATTTGGACACCAAAATAAGGGCCACTACTGATCACTATTGTGGACACCAATGGGCCTGGAAATTTTGGGTGGCCTCGTATTGCTCTCGCGAATCTTCTATCAAAATTTCTGCTCGATCCATGCACATCTTCCCCTATAAATACAATAGGCGTGGCATCAGAAATGGGGACTTCTTCTTTCTGCTTCTCTTTATCTTCAACCTATGCTACACTCTGCTAATTTGACTCTTGGATTCAGATTGTAACGGTAAACAAACTTCAGTATAATAAAAAGGATTATTTTGGAGTGGACGTAGGTCGGAGTTAGCCGAAAAACTATAAATTTGCATCTCTGTTTACTTGCTTTCTGATTGTTCTAATTTTTTTCTTCGTTTATTTCTTTTCATATTTCTATGATTGGATTGGATATTGGTGCTTTCTTATAACTGAGTGTTGGTGGCCAATTTTGACACCAACAGTTTGGTGCTTTCAATTAAGAGGACTTGGACCTGCGGATTTGGAAGCTAGGATCTTAGATTTGGCAGCTTGTATACTTGGATCTAGAAAGCAATGGCTAAGCAATCAACAAGGAGACAGATACCGGAAAGAAGCAACCATGTGGAGAGTTAGGAGGCTTCCTCAGGAGCTGGAGCTAATTAAGCATTTATCTACATCACCAGGGATGAAATGGACACTATGATGGATGATATGTAGGAATGGGTGCTGAAAAGACAGGAGGAGATAATGTAGAATCTACTCCGACAAATCAGACAGGATGGAGCCATAGGAGCTGCTGGAACGCAAAACCAAGGAGTTGGAATTATAAGAACTAATAGATCTATGGATTAAGGAGTTAAGGCAGCAGGAATCACTGGAAATCAAAACCAGGAACATGGAAATGGAGCCAATGGATGGAGGAGTGGAGTAGAGCAGCCGAGGGCAGCCCCCGGCCATCTTACAGGGATCGACACTGAGCCCTCTAAAAGGATCGTTACCGATCCGAAAAGACTAGAGGGCATGCCTGGGGGTCTGGTTGGTCGCAATGCTAGAGGATATACGGTCAATCCCATAGAGCTTGGTGTGAATCGGAATTTGGATGCTCGTATAGAGGAATATGTTCTAGAATTCCCTTGCAAACTCAGGGAGTAGGATGGAAATGATGATCGAAAACTACTTATGGATGCTGGAATAGCTGGAAATTGGAATCCAGGACTTGGAGCAGAAACTAGCGGGCTTGGATATGGATTGGAGCAACTGGGGCAAACCCCGGCTAAGGAAAATGGATCGACACTACTCCTTATGGAACCAAGAGCATGGATTTGGATGGCTTTCAATGGAAATGGATAGCGGTGATGCAACATGAGCATCCATCATCTGTCGCAAATTGGAGCGAGCTCGGCTTAAGGAATCAGGTGGTCATCTCTCGATCGGGATGACATGAACTAAATAACTAATAATCAACTCTACAATAAAACGACTAAGTCACTTACACATGTATGTGATCGAGGATGATCCATATGCATGCATTGAGATGGTGATAAACCACCATAACCAATGAATCTCAATACACTTGGATCCGAAGTAATGCAATGAACAAAACAGGTCGTCAAGTATGGACTATGCTTGACAAGGGGTAGGTCGCTTCGGTCGAGTACGATGGATCGGGCTACTCAGGTTGTCGAGTACAGATGGTGCTCGACAAGGATCCAGAGAGATCAAGATCATCAGGTATGGATTATGCTTGGCAAGGGGTAAGTCGATTCATTTGCATGCGATGGATCGGCTTACTCAGTTCATCGACTACGGACTGTGCTCGACTATGATCCAGAGAAATCTAGGTCATCGGGCATGGACTACGCTTGGCAAGGGGTAGGTCACTTCGCTCAAGCGTGATGGATCAACCTACTTAAGTTGTCGAGTATGGATTATGCTCGGCAAGGATGTAGAAATATCAATATCATGAGGTACGGACTATGTCGGGCAAGGGTAGGTCGCTACACTCAGACGTGGTGGATCGACCTACTCAAGTCGTCGAGTACGGATTGTGCTTGGCACTGTGAGATCGAGGATTTGGATTAGGATAACAACCCAAAGAGGTTATGGATTTGGATAGCAGCTTCGAACAGCTATGGATTTGGATAGCCCAAAGTAATTTGGGATTTGGCTAACAACCCAATGAGGTCGAGGGTTTGGCTAAAACGATCCGTACAGATCGCTGATTCAGAGTTGGATATTGACTCGGAATGGTCATGGATTTCTCTAACGATCCGAAAAGAGTATGGATTTGGATTGGCAACGGATTAGATAATAGGGAAATCAATGGATTATGGATTTTGGATTTATGGCAATTCAAAACATGTGTTCCTATCGCAAGGCATATTTTAAAGGCAAAGTGTTAATCCGCCTTTTGGCAAGACCGCATACAGACGGATTTAACCCAACAGACTTCACAATTTTTGAGGCCAATGAGTATAAAGCGACAATTAGAGGGCCTAGAAATCAAGTACAGATGATTGCATGAAGTCGGGATTGAATGGAATTGAAAGATATGCAAGGCAGATGTTCAAAGTATGGAAGATGGTTCAATGGATAGAAGGGTTCGGCATGATATGGAAAATTGGAGAGTTTGGCATTATTGAAAAAGAGGTTTCGACATGTTTCATCTCATAGAGGATGGATCGTCATAGCTTAGCAACTTGGAAGGGATTGGCATACTCAATCTAGAGGGATCGGTATACTTCAACTGCTTTGCAAGATGGAGTGATCGGCATGGGTTGGCTCTTACCGAGGGTTCGCATACTCCATTGGAAAAAGGAGGGATTGGCATACTTCAACTCCTAAAGAAGGGGTTGACATATCTATGAAAGGAGGGATCAACATAGATAATTGAAAGGAATCGGCAGGCTTCACCGAAAGGGGGTTGGCATCCATCAAAGTTCAGGTGCATTCATGCATACAACAATCAATATCTCGAGATTTACAAGTCCAAAGCATATGAAAATTGGAGCACAAGCTAATTACAATATGGAGAAGCTTTTATTGTGGAATGCGTGTTATTTGGAGAAGTTTGGAGGGATCGGCACTCTTCCCCTGGTAGGGGTTGGCACTTATCCCTATTTAGAATTGGTTTAGTTGGATTTGCACCAAAGATCGATCGATAACTCGAATTCTACTAGTTAAAATGGCAAGAAATTTGGAGGGCAAATATCTAACATCAAAGGGAACCCCTTAGAGGGATCGCCCCCATTTGGACACCAAAATAGGGGTAAGTACCGATCCCTATTGTGGGCTGCAATGGGCTTGGAAATTTTTAGGTGGCCCCATCTTAGTTTGATTGTTTTAATTTTGTTCTTCATTTATTTCTCTTCATATTTCTATGATTGGATTGGATATTGATGCTTTCTTACAACTGGGTGTTGGTGGCCAATTTTGAAACTAAGAGACTATTAGGCATTAGGTGATAATGTTGGATTAGAAGTTTATTCTAATAAAAGAAGTTTAGTATAAATTTTCTAAAGATGTGATTTTATATAAGTATGGTTTATAAAATATGATATATAAACGAAAAGGATTTAAAATGATATTTTAAGAACTTAAACTCGAGTGCTTTTAAAAATGTTTTTCAAGATTTTGGAGAATATAATAAAAATATTATTTGAAGTATTTGTGAACATTAATAATTTGGTAAGACTTTTAAGATTTTTTCGAGTTCGTGGTTGCTCCCGGAATCAGCAAGTCAATTTGGGAACAAGGTATTTTTATGTTAGCCAGTTCGAGGGGTTCATAAGTGACAAAAAATAGGCAAGAGATGTGTTTGGTTGGTAAGTACTTCTCATGAGCATTTCCCTTCATTGTAAGGAGGTGTATTATACGGCTTGGTAGGACTTACTTCCATGGTATCATTTTTGTGTTACTCGATCTATAAATATATTTTTTATGAATTATAAAGTGAATATTTGAGAATTTGGTTTATAAAGTAAGATAATGGTGCTAAGTATGATTTTACGAAGTATTTAATACCACTTTGAAAATGATTTGATTTAATCTCGAAAGTATGATTTGATATACAAAAGTCATATGTATATATTAGTATTTCAAATGATTTGGAATAAAACCATGGCGTTTAGTTCTAAAGTTTTTTGTAAAGAAATTTGATATATGATATAGAGTATTTTTATATAAGGTTAGTTTTGGTAACATGGATTTTTGATATTAGCTTTCTATATAGAAAAGATTTGTTTGCATGTTATGTAGGGAGCCCGAGTGGTAGTGGCATAGCCTAAATAACTATGAAACCCTTTCTCTTCCATTTCTAGTAAAGTGTGTCTAATAAATAAGTGTAACTTTGATAGGTTATTTTATGGACTTATGTATCCTATGCATTTTGACAGTGTGGTATGTTCAACTTGTTATGATATAATAGTTTTACAGTTTTCATTTGTTAGAATGTGTAACAACCCAAAATTTGAGCTATAACAATTAACTAATGAATTAACTAAAAAATAAAATAAGTTTGAGAAATTGTAAGAATTAAGCCACGGAAGTTGCACCATTGTGTCCGTGGTAATTTTTGGTTAATTTTCATATATAGTCTGTCTGAGCTAAAATGAAGAAGATACGAAATAAACAAGAAAAAAGAAATTGAAAGAAAAATAAAATATGCAAAGGGTTAGGTCGAGCAAACTAAGGAAAGGTCGACCCTAGGGTCGACCCCCAAGGTAGCAAGGTTGACCTATAGGCCAACTCTCATGAGTTATAGGCTGACCCGCCTTTGTTTTGTACGTAGCTTCATCCAGTTTCTTTCGAACATTTCATTTTGCAATTTCTTTTCAATCCCGTGCGTTCGTGCTTCCATTCGACGGTTCCTAGCGAGCCTATGATGTGGTTGCACTAGATTTAATCTTCAAATCCAATGGCCTGGGATCCCTAAGTGACACATAAATAAGACCCTAGACCACGCTATTTTTCTCATTCATATTTTCTCCCAATTGGGTTCATTGCCTGAGGTTGGACCCTAAAAAGAAATTTTTTCTTGGAAGGAGGTCTTTTTAATTAAAATATTTCATACTCTAGAAGTGGATCCAGGGAGGCCAAGCACTAGAGCTAAGGACCACAGGTGCGTATTTAGCAATTATTTTAGATTTCTATATAATTTAGGATAATAGGATTCTCAATAGTTGTAGTTTTTTTGCAATTTTGAGACAGTTTTTATTTATTTTTTTACCATTAATTTTTAAAGTTCTTCACAGTCTATTTTATTCAGCTGTTTATTCAGTTATTTATAGTTATTTATATTTTATTTGCATCTGTTTTAAATTAGAATAGCCTGTAAATGTTAGTTTCTTTTTATTCCTTTTTACACGAATAGAACATTAAAAAGAGAATAATTCGCAAATATGGATTAAGTAGAAATAAACACTAAATTTATAGAAATTAGATATAAAATAAGAAGAATTGTAATAAAAAGAAGATAGATTGAAATAGAAAAATTTGAGACATTTGCAAACAAGTTCATAACTAGTAGTTATAACTAAAAAGACAGAATAGAGGAGCAATTATAACATAGGTTATAATTAAACAGAAAGAATAAAAGAAGGCTTATTTTAAGACTTAGATTAAATTAATAAGCAAATATAGCAGAAATAACAGAAGAGGCTTATTTTAAAAACTAACACTAAGTTAATAAGCAAAGATAGAAGCAAGGCCCGTACTAACAGCATTCCCTTCCAAACTAGGACCGATGGTGTCATAATAGTTAGATGAGGCTGGACAGGACTTTTACAGACTAGGACTGATGGTCTCACAATAGTTAGGTGAGGCTGGGACATGCCTATGCTAACTAAGGTAAATAAAGGGCCGATAGATAGAAGCCCAAATCGGGAGATTTGGGCAAGGGGCGCAACTAGATTTTGTTTGTTAGGACCAGTATCGGTAGCATTCCTTTTCCGACTAGGACAAATGGTCTCACAAAACACTTAGGTGAGGCTAGGCAGGACCCTTTCAGACTAGAATTGATGGTCTCACAATCGAATAGGTGAGGCTGGGCACGCTTATGCTGATTAGGATAAATAAGAGGTCATAAAAGGGAGAGACAGTTAGCGTGTACAGGCGATGACCGAGCGTGCGGTATCGATTAGGGTAGATAAGTCGCTACTGCGTTCCAAGCGCTAAACATGTGCTTTTGTTGTGGGACCAACATGATTGGACTAGCTCACAGTGGAACAACAGACATAGGAGGCCAATTAATAGGTAGAATTAAGATTTCAACCTAATTAAAATAGGATTAGGGTTTCAACCTAATCAAAGCAATAATCTAAGACAAGTGCAAACAATCACAACCAAAGCAAACTATTAAACAGTATTTATCCCAGTTTTATTCTTTCTCTATTTCCTTTTTATACTCGAACTATTGCTAAGTCTATTATCTTTGTCATGCTTAAAAATACTAGTAGTTAACTTTCACTCACCAGACTTATAGTCTGACTCACTCCTCTATTTCCTCTTTCCCTCCCACAGGCCAGTAGAGGCAAGGATAGTTGATTCAGATTTCTTGGTGATACAATCTCAGAGTTCTTCATGTATTCTTCTTCTTTTCATTAGGTTTTTGTTGTACTGGTCTTATGAGAGGGATGATTATTTTATTGTACTCTGATTTTATGAGACTGAGATGTATTTTTCGTAAGACATGAGTATTTGGTATTTGAGATATGTGATGTTTTTCATACTCATTTATGATGTTTATTTTGAATAATGAGTTACCATTTAAATGTTTCGGCTATTTATATTTATTTTTCATGTGAATCTTGGTCTCTATGATGCTTTAGCTACATCTATAACGTACCATATCATTTAGCATTCCCTTTTTGGGTATACTAAGGGGGTAAGGGTGTTTAAGAATGAAATGGATTTTTTGGCTAATTTTGGATGGCTTGAAACTTCTAGATCATTACAGAACTTGGAACTAAATGTTTTTAAAAATATAAAAGTTGAGTTTTTATAACTCTTGAATTGGAAAGGCATTAAGTAACACATGTTTTAAATTGGTTGGAACATCCTTAAGTAAATCGTTCGATGTTAGTGGACTATCTAATAAATGTATTTACCTTAGGGAAGTCTAAGAAAAGTATACCCCAGGCCCAAGTTTGGATATTAGTGTCATGCTCATCTTAGCTACTTGCCTAACGAGACAAACAAAGAAGTCTTAAAGGTTGACTCAGTTACAAGACCAAGATTTATTTTGGGCTTCTATCGGAATTTTAGAAAGTAAAATGAATTTAATGTTGTGTATACACTCTTAGAACGTAGTAGAATATTATATGAGTATAAACTTGAAGTAAATTTTTATGAAATATTTGATAAATAAAGTTATGTTTTTATAAAATGTTCATAAATTTTAGTTATGATTTTATGAAATGCTTCATAAATGATTTTATTATTATTCAATATACTATTTATGTAAATGAATTTTATATAAAGAGTAACTGATATAGTTAAAAAAACCAATAGGATAAAATTTGTAAGTTGTAAGTAGATCATTTTATTCGCATGCACTATTCTTGATCCAGGATTCGAGTGCATGTTTCCTAAATGATTTACATCGGTCCGAGCAAGAATTTTTTGCTCGTTTCTCGACAACGAACAATTGGAACGAATTCCTAATACGATCCCTAGGTTTTCAATCATAATATACGGCTGTAAGGGAAATAGTGATTTCCAATAAAGGAATCTGATTGAAGTCCACACTAGAGAGTCAACTAATCCATACTAATTTGAAAGTGAAATTCATGTGATCGAGCAAGCAGTTAAATCGGATATTGCATAAGGATGATCCATGCACATTATACAGGATTAAATATATAGGCATATTCTGTTTTGTTAGCATATGAGGAGTTCAGGGAATGACTCTTCAATTTGTTCTGGAATAGTATGAATAATTGTCTAAGCAATAACCTGAAGTTGTTAAGCATAAGGTACAGTTAGTAGATTATTTAGCATCCTTATGCGATGAGAGGGTTTTTGGAACCTGAGCAAACCACGAGCTTTTTTTGCTAGTAAAATTTGAATATTGTTGAGTATTGTTGTGTGCTTTTTTTTTTGCTAATTGGTCATGTTGGAATTTCAAGGAGGAAATACTTTAAGTAGGTGAAAATATAACGACCCGGAATTTCGAACATTTCATATTTAAATATCTGAATTATTTAAATATTTGATTCATGGATTTAAAGTGATAAAAGTGATTTTATAACCTATTTAACCCCTTTCCATTAATAACTAATGATGTTAAACCTATTTTTGAAAAACGTTTAGAAAAATAAAAACTCTGAAGAAATATCGATAATGTGACTGAAAATCATTTTATCAATAAATGACTTTTTACCCGATATAAGATTTTCAAACTTTTTGAGACTGCTTAGAATATTAATATGTAATTAATTAGCAACTAAAAATATTTTTAGGTTTATGGCCAACTAAATAAATTGGTGACGTCGTGCATAAGGTCATAGGGAGATATTTTGGAGAGGAGAATTTTGGGAAGCCTTAAGGGCTAAGTAAAAGAGAGAATGATGTGTAAAGTAGAAGCAAGAGGGGGAGCATGCTTTTATGGCCGGTAAAGGAGGTTTAGAAGGTAGCAGTAACCTCTTGTAAACTTTATTTAAACACCCTTAAGTTCACAAAATCATTAACTAAGGTTAGAGCAAAAATAGGTCTTCTTCATGCTCCTTTTCTGCTTTTTAACTTTCTAAAACCTAAGCAAATCAAGCGTAAACTCTCTCAAACTTTGACTAATTCCCTTAGGAAATTAGGAAGAACAATCCAAAGTTTGAATAAAAGGAGCAAAATCCTCACCGAAAATCAGGCGGAAAGCAAAATTCTTGAAGGAGGAGGCACGACCGAGAGCAAAAGTGAGCTAAACGTGGTGTCTTTGGATATATGGTCATGGCAGAAAGTGCATTGTGTTCTAGATGGCTTGTGCTATTTTGGTTTTGTGGTTTGTTTACACACCATTTGATAGTATATATTGTGTGTATATGTGTGACTGAATATAATGTAAAGTATTGAACTATGAAGTTATAACTTTGGATCATACTTGTTTTAAAGAAAAATGACAATATTTGTATATAATCACTACTAGTACCCTCTACAACATGTAGCATAGACTTACCTTTGTGTTTACATGTTTGGTTTGATTGTTTGTAGCATTGAAAAGTGTTTGAAGCAAGAAAGGACGTTATAAGTTCACTTCGCAAATCCCATGTGTTTAACTTGCTTTAAATTGGTGATATGTAAATATATTGTGAAAGTATATATTTATGTTCTTCTCTATACTTATAACGTGTATGGGACAGCGAGTAAACGGTTTCTAAATTTATAGAAATGATAAAAGAAGGTTGTGAAAGTTAGAAGCGAAATAGTTACAATAAGTGAACTTTGAAAAGGCTTTGTTTTTGGGAATTTTTAACATGGTTTTGAAAAATATCCTAAGGAGTTTCATTGCATGGCTTTTAAGTGCTCTAACTTTAATTCTTACTATAAAATTTTTAAATCTTAAATCATTAATTCGGACAGAGAAAGATGGCCACAAATTTCTTGTTTTTTTCTAAAATGCTCTCTTTCTAGTACCTATTATAGCATTTAAATTGTTATCTTTGAGCTAAAGAAGCACTTTTGACCTTTTATTGATATACAGTTGTTTAAGCTACTTTTGTGTTTTAATGAGTTTAAAATGATTTTAAGTAAATATTTATGTGAGATCTGTTTAAGGTAGTTTAGCAGCAGATTTTAAAGTATTTTAAGAGTGGTTTCAAGTTTAAATATATTTTTAATAATTATCTATGAATTTTTAAAATAAAGGGTTATATATAACATGCTTTTTATGGTTTTTTTATATTTTAAGTCGGTTATTTTTAAGAAATATTTATATAGATATTTAAAACATATTTATAAGTACATATAAGTTTGGAAAGTAGGCTAACTATTTTATAAAAAGACGAAGGTGGCTTTGGTAATAACATTTAATTATAATGAATGATTTGAGAAGTTATTAAAAAGTATATTATCTTGCTAAATAAGTATACTTAAATCTTTAAATAAGTATGTAACATCCCTCATTTTAAGACCCGAAACTAAGCAGTCAGGTTAATGGTATTCATAATATCGGAAGCAAGAGAATATGAACTAAAAGAAAACTTTCACATTAATTTCATAGTCATGATTTCATACTTAGTACATAATCCCGAACGTTGCCCGAGTTCAGATAAAAATAATAATTACAAATACTCCAAGAGAGACACATGAAGATTCTCAATCGGTTGATAAGAGTTACTAAATAGGCGGATACATCCATTATCAATACATTCATACAACAATTGACATAACACAATGGATTTTAGTAATAGATAGACTGCTACATGGCTAGCTTTGCCTCCTACACGTCTCCAAAAACTTTGTTCATCAAAACCTACTTAACCTGTAAAATCATCACTCCTGAACTACTCAAATCAAAATTTTGAACATTCGAGAGTTTAAGGGGAAAACATAAACTTCATATAGGATAAAAAGTATGATGTGAATAATAATATTCCATCATGGTTTATAGATATTTAGTGAGACCACAACGTTGAGCGGAATAGGTTTTACACTCATTAATATCCCTTTTGAAAACATATCTATTGCAAATCAAATTCCGGCAACCAAACTGGTTAAAATAGACAATATAAACAATAATGTACATGCATGCTACTTAGGTAATCATCACTATCTATCAAGTCGGTGGACTTACTGTCCTGACGTTTAGCTTTCATAGGGTAAGTACCAACCTACATGGCTGACTCGGGCCTACCAGATATGTAAGATTTCCTAATTGATGGTTAAAGAAACTGGATGGTTTGTCCAAATAAACTTATCCTAGTGTTTACATGACCATCTTTCAATCTCATAGTTTTTTTAGGCTTACTATGAACCTAAAGGTTTTGCAGGCCAACCTATAACCTACCTTATCTTTATGTATCTCTTTCTGTGCGCAAACCTATTTTTAGTCCTACCCTTGACACAGCCCTACGGACTGGAATTTTGGACTTATATCAGCTAGGGGCTAACAGCTAAAGTATAGGCGCTACTCTACACCAATCTCATCTGGTTTTCTAACCTCTGAGTTAATTCATCCTATCACAATCTACCCAAAAGTGATAAGAATAATGATTTCTTTAATAAAATCTTAGGCTAAACACCATTTTCTATTTTCTTGGAAACACTTTCTTTATAAATGATTTAACCCTTGAAATCATATTTAAAACAAGATAATATAGCCCTTTACTTTATCCCAAAATATTTATGCCAATATATATATATATATATGCTTTTATAAAATAATATTGATGAATCTCGAAACCACTTGAAAGTTACCTCACTTCGAAAACATAGGGCTGGTGACCTCATCGCCACTAAGGCTATATAGCCAAATTTTATAGAACTATTAAATTGTTAAAGTTGGTGACTTCATTGCCACTGAGGGTCTTCGCCCCTCTTAAATACCAAAATATGTTAAAGTCGTTGATTTATAAGATTCTAGGCTTTATTGTCAAACACTACGCCGCATAACATAGTGTCGAGTTTCAAAGGTTTACATGGTCTAAAGTTGTAAAGTCTAAAACATGGGAATGGCAACGTTAAAGATAGACGACATCATCGCTATTTAAATTCCCACTTCAAATGTGATGGTATAAGGGCGGCGTCACTAACCTATGATATGTTAATGAAGATAGACGGGGTCATTACCGCTATAGATATCAATGCCGACGTGATCAGGCGGACACAATTTTGAAAAGAGTTACTATGTAAGAGTACATGTGCTATTGCCTTTTATAGGCTACTTCAAGAGCATAGGGTTGGCGACATTATAAAGTGTGGCGCTAAACCCTTATTTATGTAAAACCCAACACTTAAGTCATGCGACAATGCTAGCGTCGAAGTCCATGGTATCGACCTTGATGACTTTTGCACTCCAACCAAGAACGATCCATTCCATACCAACTGGCTTTGGTATCCAATGTATCCTACTTGGTTGTCGTCGAAGCTTATGGAGGCGGAGTGAAGAAGTGCAGTGATGCGACTTTCGGTGTGGCACAAACTTAATTTAAAGGAAAATGTTTTACACTGTTAAAAGCAATTGCTTTTCACCAATCCCTAATCCTTGTCAGATTCTTGTTGGTTGATAAAACTTTATTAATTTTCTTTTTTAGAAATCTGCACTAGAGAAGGTTTAGCAATTCCAAAATCATTAGCAAACCTTACATTTTATATTAACATTTTAATATAATAATTAAGCTTTTCTAACTGAAATAATTCATAATAAGTCTTAAACACTTGGAAAAAAATCTTAAAAAATCACAATAAATAAAATTTAATATATTCTTTAACAAATAAAAATTTCGAAACTAAAACCATTATTTAATTTTTTTAATAATTAAAACCTGAAATAATCCATTTTCTACACTTGAAAAATTCATAATATCCATACTTTATCAGAACGTTATGAAATAAAAAAACTCATGTCTAAATTAATGTTTTTAACATCCTACCCAAAATTTGAATCGTTTGGATGTCATGTGATAGGTTTTCCAACTTAACCATATCAATAAATTCCATAATAAATCATACAAATTCACCAAATAATATATATTCATTAAAACTATCATAGCATGTCATAATATAAGCAAAAGAATCAGATTTATACTAAAAACCAAAAATATAACTTAAAATATGAGATGTATAACTATTATTCACCTTAAATAATATAAGAAGGTTGAGATTTGAATTTGATTTGATTCCCCTAGGATTTAATCTTGTTTTCCCCACCTTTACTCCTTAGATTCACTAGAAATGGCCGTCTTGTTTACTATTTTTATTTTTATGAATGAAGTGGTAATGAATTAGTGAGAGACGAAGGGTTTTAGTCTAAAAATGTGGCTTCCAATTTTACCCTTAACATAATTCCTCCTCCTTATTAAGTTTTAAACCATTCTTATTAACTCATTCATTAATTCATGACCCCTATTAATTATCAAATATCAATCTCATTAACTTTTAACATTATTTTATTTAATTTATATAACTAATTGTTCTAGATAATATTGAACAAAATTAGGATTGTTACAGACTCCTCACCTTAAAGAATTTCATCCTCGAAATTACGATAAGGTACACACATCAAACATAAAAGCATAGATGTAAAACATACCATCAAACAAATCAAGATAAGTGTCCCCATTCTTGTCCTCTATCTCCCAAGTGTAATCTCTCTAGTCGTCACTTCACTGGACTTTTACTAATCTGATTGTCTTATTTGTTAGCTTCTTCTCATCCCTCTCTACAACTCGAACTTGTTGTCTTACGATAGTAAAATATGGTTCACTATTAAATCTTCCAATGCAGTCGGAGTTATAGTGGCCTCTGGATCTCGATCACACTTCCATAGATGAGAAACATGAAAAGCATTATGATCTCCTGCCAAACTATTCGGTAACTCTATCCTATAAGCGAGCTTCCCGATCCTTTCTATAATAAGAAATTGTCTAAGAAACCTAGGTGCCAATTTAACCGACTTCCTAAATCTTATTACAACCTTCATCGATGACACTTTGACAAAACATGATCTCCCACCGAGAACTCTACGTCCTTTCATCTCTTATTTGCATAACTTTTCCTGCCAAGATTGAGCCTCTTTTATTCTAGCTAGAATCAACTCAATCTTTTCTATAGCTTCTCTCAACATATCCGGACCAATAACTAATTTAGTTTTGATCTCTAATCAATATGCCCGAGATTTGTGTGGTCTTCCATACAAAGCTTCAAAAGCCATCATTCCTGTACTAGTTTGGTTAACTATAATTATAGGAAAACCCAACCAAGTGCAAATGGTCTTCCAACGACCCACCAAAATCTAGTACACATGCTCTCAACAAATCATCGGGTGCCTTGTTGACTCTCTCTGTCTGCCCATCCACCTATGGGTGATAAGTGGTACTCATCTTAAGCTTGGTACCTAATACCTCCTATAGACTCTTCTAGAACTCACTACTGGACATCTCTTTCACTGACTATACCACTAAGAATTTCATGTAGTCTAACTATATTCTACTTAAACAATTTATCCAATACATGTGCCATCCTTCTTGACTTAACGGGTATAAAGTGTGCACTCTTAGTCAGTTTGTCTACTATAACATAGATACTTTCATTTACTTTATTCGACTTTGGCAACCCGTCTACGAAACCCATAAAAATAAAATATCATTTCCATATCGGTATGTCTAAAGGCTAAAGAAATCCACTAGGCTTCTGATGTTCATCTTTTACTTGCTGGCAATTAAAAAACTATTTTACCCATAAACATACATCCCTTTTCATACCCTCCCAAAAGAAAGTATTTTTCATATCTTGATACATCTTAATCCCTCCACGATGAATAGTAAACTTCGATCAATGACACTCCCTAAGGACTTATTTCCATAGGTCTCCCACATTTGGAATGCAAAGTCGTCCCTTCTTTCTCAGCCATCCATTCTGGTCAAGATAAAAATCTTTCAAATCATCAACCTCGGTTCCACCTTCCAATCTTCTAACTCTTTCAGCTAGCAATGGATCATCTCTTTGCTTGAAGCAATTATGTCGATCAATACTGATCGAACTTCCAAACAAGATAACATTGTGAGACTTTGACTGGAACTGTTAGTTGATCTTAACTGTACACTGCAAGTAGTCAACGCCTCTAAATCTTTCCATTCAACTAACATATCTAACACCATATTTCGATGTTCCTGCTAAGTGCGTCAGCAACATTGTTTCACTTCCCCAGTGTGTACTCAATTCCAAAATCATAAGCAGCTATAAACTATAGCTGCCTCTATTATCTCATATTCAATTCCTTCTAAGAGAATACATATCTTAGAGACTTTTGATCCATATATAACTCGAATCATTCTCCCAAAAGATAGTGTCTCCATACCTTTAAAGCAAATATTATGACATCCAACTCTAAGTCATGAGTCAGATATCTAACTTCGTGTGATCTGAGCTACCATGAAGCATAGGAAATCACTTTATCCCTCTGCATTAGCACAACTCCTTATTTTATTTCACACGCATCAATATACACCATTAAGTCCACATTCCCATCTAGACTACTAACACGGGGGCGTTGGTCAACAAATGTTTTAGCTTCTAGAATGCTTCCTCACATTTATCGGTCTAAACATACGTCGTATACTTTCTTGTTAGCTTAGTCATCGATGCTGCTATACGAGAGAAATCCTTGATGAATCTCTGGTAGTAGCTGGCTATACTAAGAAAACTCTTTATCTCAGTCATCGTCTCAGGTCTCTTCCAGTTATTAACTGTATCTTAGTTGGATCCACCGATAACTCTTTTTCTAAGACTACATATCAAGAAACTTCACCTTCTTCTTCTAAAAGTAACACTTCAAAAACTTCGCTTTTAACTCATGTTGCCTTAGTATACCAAGAACTATCCTAAGATAAACTTTATGATCTCTTTCATCCTTGGAATTTAACAAAATGTTGTCTATGAATACCAACATGAATCTATCTAAATGCTCTCGAAAGATTTGGATCATTAAATTTACGAAGAAAGCAGGTGCATTAGTTAATCCGAAGGGCATTACAAACCACTCAGATGAACCATATCTTGTTCGAATTACCGTTAATTGAATATTGTCTTCCGCCACTCTCAATTGATGGAACCCTATCGCAAAATCCAATTGAAAAAATACTTTGGCTCCACTCAACTTATCAAATAAATCATCGATTCTTAGCAAATGATACTGGTTCTTTATCGTCTTTAGATTCAACTTATTATAATCGGTACGCAATCTTAATGATCCATCCGGTTTCTTCAGAAACACCGTGGACGCTCCTTAAGTTGAACTGCTTGGTCTAATAAAACTTTTCTCTTTTAGTCCCCCAACTGCACCTTTAACTCTTTTATCTCGGTAGGTGTCATTCTGCTCAGCGATTTACTTACTGGTTCAACTCTAGATACAAAATCTATTCGAAACTCAATAGCTCGTTTCGACAGTATTCCTATAATAGGCTCAAGAATATTTACAAATTCTCTTACTACGAAAAATCGATTTAGCTCATCTTCCTCCTCTATTACACCCAATAAAGAACAAACATCAAAACTTGGATTCTCTACTAAGTATATGATTTGACCGCTATTGCTATGGTGTCTTAGTGATATTTTCCTATCTTGGTAAAATATCCTAGCATCATACTTACTCAATTAGCTCATACCAAAAATAATTCCAAAGCCTATGAAATAAAACACATACAAATTGCAAGCAAATATATGAGCTAATGATTCAAATTCTGAGTGGTCACATCTCATCCTTAGTGTTTTATATTCTCCTATCAGATTTGCAATCCTTAAAGAAGTAACTAGACATTAGAGTTATAGGTTAAGCTTATCTACCAAATAATGAATATAAAAGAATGCAATGCACCTGTATCAAACAAGATGCTAACTGTTAAGCCATCAATCAAAAGTGTACCTCCCATCATAGCGTTTCTTTTCTCCTCGGTTGTTGGTCTCGAGGTAGCCGGTTCCAAAGCAAATACTTTTCCTTTTTCTTCCATGCCACTTCTGGACATTTGTTCTTGTAATGTCCTAATTGGTCACAGTTAAAACACTTAATGTTCCTCTTTCCAATGATTTCCTTTCCTTTACTAGTTTGGTACACATGAGCGTAATGCCCCTTCTTGTCACACTTGTAACACCCAACCTCAAACTTTCCTTTCTTGGTAGCTTCACCCTTCTGAGCTTCCTTTTTATAACTTCCTCTTATGATTTTGTCCACCCTAATTCTCCACTTCTTTTTTTCCACTGAAGAGAGTAAGCATTTCCTTATTTCTCAAAGCCATCTCTACCATCACGTCACATGGATCCCTAAGATGCGGAAAGATTGCCCTTACAAGCTCTGGTCTCAATCCACGGATTAAATTCCCGTTACTTTTGATCACAATATCCATGTTAGCATACCCATATCAGGACAGATCTTCAAATCTAGTTGCAAGCTCAAGCACTGTCATATCACCTTGCACCAACTCAGAAAACTTACTCAGCAAAGTTGACTTAGCGATCTTAGACATAAATCTTTCTTCAAACCTCCTTGAATTCAGCCCAAGTCAAAGTCTCCTCTTCTACCCCGATAGTCACACTAATCCACCAGTACAATGCAGGTCCTTGCAGTTGCCTGGATGCTAATGTCCTCTTTTGTTCATCATTCAAATCAAGATCAGCAAAAATCCTTTCACAATGAAGCAACCAATTCTCCACTTTAATTGCATCCTCCGTTCCAATAAAGGGTTTTCCTACTCATAGCGTAATTGTTAACAACTGGAACTTCTTGATTAACTTCTCCAATATCTCCTCCAAATAATCCAACAATAGCTCCTTCTTGCATCATGTTGATAAACAACCGATACATTGCTCCCATATCAACCGGTGGTGTTCCTGCGCTCACATTTGCAGTTGTTTGTTGATCCAAATTCCTCCTAGTATTGGGCCCAACATTTCCATTGGTGGTGATGCTTCCTCCCTCGAGATTCACTCTTCCATTTTCTGCCTCCATATCTTAGTTCCTTAAATCTACATTCGAACCTTAGTAAGATACGGAAGAATGGTCTAAGAGAGAGGGAGAATAGAGATAAAGCATATGCTATACAAGTACGTTATTATAGCTTTATCTCATATCCCAATCTTATCCTCTAATTCATTTGGATTATGTTTTCAAAAACTCTTTTTAAAGTTCAAATTTTTTTAGTTTTACATAAACCTATGCTCTGATACCAAGTTGTAACATCCCCCATTTTGAGCCTCGAAACTAAAAGCTATAGATATTGCAGTCATTCGTACTATTAATTTCCGGTGAAAGCGGTCATGTTAATGGTGTTCATAATATTAGAATCACAAGAATATGAAATAAAAGAAAACTTTAACATTTCATTTCAAAGTCATAATTTCATATTCAGTACATAATCCCAAACGTTGCATAGGTTCAGGTAAAATATAATTATTACAAAATACTTCAAGAGCGACATATGAAGATGTCCCATTAGTTGATCAGAGTTATTAAATAGACAGATACATCTATTATCAATATATTCATACAACAACTGACATCACATAGTGGATAATAATAGATAAACTCTTGCATAACTAACTTTGCCTCATGCATGTCTTTGGAAGCTTTACTCGTCAAAACCTACTTAACCTGTAAAACCCTCAATCCCGAACTACTCAAATCAAATTTTGAGCACTCGAGAGTTTTAAGGAGAAAACATAAACTTTGAATAAGACAAAATGCCTTATGTGAATAATAATATGCAATCTCAGTTTATAGATATTTAGTGAGACTACGCCGCTGAGCGGAATAGGTTTTTGCCTCACTAATGTCACTTTGTAAAACATATCTTTGTAAATGAAATTCATGCAACCAAACTGGTTAACATAGACAATATAAACAATAATGTGCATGCATGCTACTTGCTTAATCATGACCATCCATCAAACTAGCGGAATATCCTTCCAATGTTTAGTTTTCACATGGTAACTACCAACCTACATGACTGACTCAGGCCTACCAAATATATCAAATTTTCTGACCGATAATTAGAAGAAACTAGATGGTCTCTTCAAATACACTTATCCTAGTGCTTACATGACTATTCGTCAATCTCATAGTTTTGCTAGGTTTACGATGAAGCTAAAGTTTTATAGGCCAACCTATAACCAATCTTAACTTTATGTATCCCTTTTTGTGCGTAAACCTACTTTTAGTCTTACCCTTGACACAACCCTACGCATTAGAATTTTGACCTTATATCATCCAGGGGCTAATAGCTGAAGTATAGGGTGCTACCCTACACCAGTCCAACCTGGTTTTCTAATCTCTGAGCCAATTCATCCTATCATAATTTATCCAAAAGCGATAAGAACAATGATTTCTTTAGTAAAATCCTTGGGTAAATATCCTTTTCTATTTCCTTAAAAATGATTTCTTTAAAACACTTTATTTATAAATGATTTAACCCATGAAATCATATTTAAAACAAGGAAAATATAGCCATTTACTTTATCCTAGAATATTTATTCGAAGATATATGTGCTTTTACAAAATAGTAACGATGAATCTCGAAGCCACTTGGAAGTTACCTTACTCCGAAAACATAGGATATATAGCCAAATTTAATAAAACTATTAAATTGTTAAAGTCGGTGACCTCGTCGCCACTAAGGGTTTCGGCCTTCGGACCTCTTAAATACCAAAATACGTTAAAGTCATTGATCTATAAGACTCTAGGCTTTATAGTCAAGACACTTTGTCACGTAGCATAGTGTCGAGTTGCAAAGGTTTACATGGTTTAAAGTTACAAAGTTTAAAACATGGGAATAGCAACATTTAAGATAGACGACATCATCGCCATAAATTCCCACTTCGAAAGTGATGGTATATGGGCGGCGGCGCTACCCTATAATATGTTAATGAAGATGGGAGGAGTCATTACCGTTATAGATATCAACGCCGATGTGATCAAGTGTAGCGCTATTTTAAAAAGAGTTAATATAGAAGATGAGCGATGTTATTGCCTTTTATATGCTACTTCGAAAGCATGGGGTTAGCGACGTTATAAAGTGCGACGCCAAGCCCTTATTTATGTAAAATGTGACACTTAAGTCATGCGGCAATGATAGCATCAAAATCCATTGGATCGACCCCAATGACTCCGTACTCCAACCAAGAACAATCCATTCCATACAAACTGGCTTTGGTATCCTATGTATCCTACTTGGTTGTCGTCGAAACTCATGAAGGCGGAGTGAAGAACAGCGGTGTCGTGACTTTCAACATGGCACGACCATAAAAGGAAAATGGTTTCTATACCATTAAAAGCAATTACTTTTTCACCAAATCACAATCCTTATCGACTTCTTATTGGTTAAAAAAAACTTTATAAATTTTCTTTTCTAGAAATCTACACTGAAGCAGGTTTAGAAATTCAAAAATCATTAGCAAACCTTTTTATTAACATTTTAATATAATAATTGAGCTTTTGTAGCTCAAATAATTCATAATAAATCTTAAACATTTGGGAAAAATCCCCAAAATCAAAATAAATCAAATTTAATATATTCTTTAACATATACAAATTTCAAACCCAATAACATTATTCAATTATTTTTAATAACTAAAAACTGAAATAATCCATTTTCTACACTTAGAAAATTCATAATAAATCCATACTTTATCAAAAATTTATGAAATAAAAAATATCATTTTTAAATTAATCTTTCTAACATCATATTCAAATTTCAAATCGTTTAGGTGTAATATGATAGGTTTTCCAACTTAAACATATCAACAAATTCCCTAATAAATCATACAAATTCATTAAATAACATATATTCATTCAAAGTACCATAGCATGACATGATGTAAGCAATAGAATCGGATTTATACTTAAAACCAAAAAAATATTTAAAACACGAGATGCGTAACTATTATTCACCTTGAATGGTATAAGAAGGTTGAGATTTGCATTTGATTTGATCCCCCTAAGCTTTGATCTTGTTTTCCCTAGCTTTACTCCTTCTTGGATTCACTAGCAATGGCCGGCCTTGTTTATTATTTTCATTTTTATGAATGAAGTAGTAACGAGTTAGTGAGGAATGAAGGGTTTTAGTTAAGAAATGTGACCTACTCCCATTTTACCCTTAACATAATTCCACCTTCTTATTAAGTTTAAACCATTCTTATTAACTCATTTATTAAGGCATGACCCCTATTAATTATCAAATCTCAATCTCCTTAACCTTTTACATTATTTTATTTACTTTATCCAATTAAATGTTCTAAATAATGTTGAGCAAAATTAGGGTTGTACAGAGTATGTTAAAGTTAACAACAAGTATAAAATGGTTTGGGGTTTATAGTAATAATGTTTTAGTAACATTTGTTTTTAACCCTTTTGAATATAAGTGGACCTTAAAAATAATGTTTTAAAGATTGTGGTAAGTATATATTGGTTTTGCGTCTATATTGACAATGTTCAAGTAACATTTGTCCTAACCCTTTTGATTTGATTTTAAAGTACAAAGTCATTTTAAGCAATTTGTAAATATTCTTATACCTTTAAGATAAGTACATGGATATAATTTGAATTTTTGAAAAGAGTAGAAATGAATAGTGAAATAGCAGTATACATAAACCCATATAAATATCTTTTGTAAAGGTGTTTAAAATACATATACAAGTATTTACAAAAAAGTATTATTTGAATACGGGAATTAGAAGTCACGTGACTTAATCATGCTTTATGTGTTTACTCATTTATGGAAAGTATTTATTCAAGTACTTAGCACTAAAAGCCAACAAAGTAGATTTATCTATAAGAGTTAAGAAAGATATTCAAGTTGGGCTTAGAAGAAAACAATGCTCTAACCTATCGTGCTTCACTCTTGACCTAGGGATAGCGTAAGTTGAGAAGGTCGAAAACACGATAAGTATATGAGACCTGATTTCCATATGCTATTGTTTTCGTTGTTATTGAAACTGACCAAAATTAACTTAGAAGGCATACAAAAGTTTCATGACTTTATATGGTTTAGATTCCCCGAGGATGATTCATTAGTATGAAATGTCTCTAGCTTTAAGAATGAATATATACGAGATCCCCAAGGGATGACTCCTTTACATCGTTCGCTTACTTCTAATAGAACCGAAATTGAGTTAACGAAAAATTCAATGACTTAGTTTTGAAGAGTCGGGGATTGGATAATTATACTTATGTATTATTTATCGAAAACTACTTCAAAACTGATATATGAGTTTTACGTTTTGGAAGCGGTTGTGGACTGAAATGTTATAGAGTTGAATGGTCTATCCTAAGGTTAAGTCCAAAGGAGAGATCGACGTTAATATTTCAAATGATGCTAGTGAGGGTACTGCCTATCTTGAGGTTGATTGCAAGAGAGAGGATAGAGATAGCATTTGTTGGATGACCTGTGATGGAATCCATCGAAAGAATTGAGATCTGTTCAAATGATGAGGACTCGTGTGAGAGATGTCGACTGTGATTTCACTAATAGAAAACAAAGTAGGGGAATATCCAGCCAGTTTAGCTAACCCAAGGGTTCATCAACTCCAAATATCTAGAGATGCTTTCTATTGGTGCTAGCGAGAGTTGATGGTATTCGGTATTACGTGTTTAGACATGGACCAGTTATGTTTTCCTTTCTAGTATATTTTATCTACAGAATACATAGTTTCGAAGGTAGTTTTTGACTCTTATCAAGAGGTTGGCCTTGATGTATTGAGGAGAACTCTACTAAAATCCATATGCAAATGCACCTTTGCTGTTTTTGTTGTATTTCTAATATTGTTGTGTTGTGAGATGCAAGTGGCATAGCTATTTTTTTATTTTTATTCTACAACCTAAACACTTTCTACGATATTGCAATATATAATTATTATATGGGTTTGGTTTTTTGACCGGAAACCATTCCGGTCATACGGGCAGTCTCGAAAGGTACTGTTATATGTTGATCACATATTTTTTGTGTTTCTCATATTATGCATATGTCCGACTCGTGTTTTTATCTTTCTCTTAATTCCTCGGATGCTCTTTCGAGTAGTTTGAGGAAGGCAAGTTTTCATTGATATTCTTTAGACCGTCAGGAAATGAGCTGAATGCTTCCATTCGCCTACTGTAGTATCCTTGTTTCCATTGCACTATTGATATGTATATATCAGCATTTGTGATGATGGATTGTTAATACTAGCCAGGCTGATGATATTATTTCGGATGGTAACTCTAGAATGTTATATATCTTAGAGTAGTACTTTGTACTATCTTTTGATGTTATATATTATCGTTCTGTTTTGAGATTCAGATGCTTTATTCTCTTCTTTCTTGTTCTTTTTCTTTTTGCATTTTCTTTTTACACTAACAATCTATCTTTCCGACACATGGATGTTCGGCACATAAATATCATGAATGCATTAGTGTCGACATTCAAGGATTGAAATGGAATGTCATTACAAAAGCATAGTTTACGAGCTCATATATGATATGAGTTGATAAGAAACCCTTGCATTTCCTAAGTCAAGGAGTTGTCAAGTCATGCAAGTCAAGAGGTTGCATCTAATATTCAATCATCAGGAATCTTATGTGAACTACCCCAAAAAAGTTTGAGACCAAATGGTTGTCTAATTTATGTTGCGAACATAAGTTTTGTAAACTCAAATTTGAATCAGTTTATGCAACCATTGATACGATCCAAACACTCTAACATGGAAAATGATTATAAAAGATGAAAAGAAAGTAACCAAACCTAAAATAGACATAATTCATTAGAATGTCAAATATAAATTCTCACACGTTAAAGAGAAACTATGTGTTTTATAACAATGTTGAGAAAAAGAATAGTAGCAACCTCAATTGCTAATAAGCCGTAAAGAGTATATACTCTAACATATGTAATGGTGCTTAAATCTGGAATAGATTCCAAGAACACTATCAAAATACGATTTTGATAGTTGTACTTTAAGGGGTATGATCCATATAGAACGAACTTAAATCAACTTCTCTCATCATTAATCGTACTTTGTTCAATGAAGTCTGATTACTCCTTGTCGATAAATCATTATGTATCATAACGAGGAGTGACTTTTGAAATTGAATCTTATTCATTTTTAGATACATTTGGAACTCCTTTTCAATACACTCACCTACTCGATCAAGTCCAATTCTGTTATTACCTTTGTATATTATGGTTTTCTACTTCTATTTTATATTTTATGAATTTACATAATACATGTGTATCGGTACATATGTTTATTTTTGTGATAATTCATTTGTGAATTTAATGAAATATGTGGAACTGCTTTGACATCATTAGACCTACGATTACATATATTTATATCAACCCTAAGAGTTCATTAACTCTTTTATTGCTCCCGCTGAATGGATGCTTCGCCCTTGATCTTCTGAGATATAATTCATCGGTACAAAATGATTCATAATCATATGATTATCAAATTATTACTCAAAAATATGGATTAGTCCATAATTCTAAAAAAACTATAGAAAATTATATTATTATATTTTTTTAATGCATCGCTTTTGTTAGAAAATACCAATATTATAAAATTATTTTATTACGAATATCCATAATATTCATATTAAAATAAAACCATATCTATTTTCAATCAATACTAAAAACAATTATTATTCATGAATAATAATGGTATATTTAAAGAAAGTAATTTTCATTACTTGATGCATCCACTAAAAAATGTTATATGGTATGCTCATACTGTTCTTATCATCGGTATAATAGCGTATGAAATACGAAGCTTCATTTAACCACTTATTACGGATTTTTATTTCATACGCTATAAATATTTTATAATCGAGAGTTTCAGATCAAATATCTTGAACTCAGTTCATAGAAAACTATTTTTATATGAAAACACATTTGGAATAGAAATCATATTTCTCATTCCACTTTAAGTATCATTTAGTATTTTATAGAATTCTCGTTTCCAATGTCTCTTCAAAAAGAAAAGGCGACCATTTACTCTCTTCATCCCAACTGCGCTAAAGTTACATCCACTCTTGTACATTTGATATTCTTTCCAAATGGTCGAGCCATTCAAAAAATCCCTCACTGCAAGACTGTAATGAACTCTTTACAAAATTACATTTAGACATCCTCAACACTTAAGGATATCAAACAAGTTACACTATACGTAAACTTATCAAACTGACATTTCAATGATAGAGTTCCTAGGAACATCCTATAACTCTGGGTCTAGTGCTACATCTAGCACAACAAAATCTTTATTGTAATCAATCGTATTGAATACACGATCTTGCATTATGATTTATTTGCTTATTTCAAGTGAACTAATTTCGTTCGAATTTTCATACAATGCGAATCTCTACTACTCACCATATAATATCTGTATGTGATCGAATATGAATCAAATATCGATTTCATGTATTGCTTTAAAGTTCAAAACTCATAGAAGATAATACATAACTTCGAGCATATAAACACCTAAGCGACAAGGCACAAATGGTTTAGTTATTGTATAAATAAACTATTGTATGGGTGTTGAAGTGAAAATATGCTAAAAGATCAATTGATAAGTATATTTTATATTTTAATATTAATCTTAATTCAATTCAAGTGTATACTTTAACTACTAAATATTTATCAATTATATTAGTTGCATAAATTTATCGAAGTAGATTATTTCGACTAGTATAGCATATATTCTTATAGTACTAGAAAGTTAAATGTTATCATTTCATTTTCTAATAAGGCTCTCACACAATAATTTTATGTTTCTTAAAACCCTAAAAGAACATATAAATCTTTCAATTTATCTAGTGGGTATAAGGGCTCGCTTGCCTTGATATTTTGGCCTCAAGGAAAATCAACAAATCATAAGCCCACATGCGACGGCTGTATAATATACAACTTTTAACTCATGGTCTTTGTCTCAATTTTATCTCGACCTTGAGGATATCAACAAATCGAAAGAAACTATTCACTCATACCCACTATTTCGTGATAGCCTAAGTATAATGTACATATCTTGAGAAATATCAACAAATCCGTGCATGTATCTTACCTTATTTAGTCAGTATATTAATAGTACTGCACATAACATTTGTAGATTAAGGAATATCAACAATTAAAGTGTATGCAAGTAATATATGAATATATAAATGGTAGATGACAATTTATATGTATTAAGGATTCTTAATCTTTAACATACATATACATTGAGTGAAATCAATTTAAGGAATAATGTATTTCTTATAAAATATCACCGTGATTCAAGTGTCAGAAACATCTGAAATTGTGGTATACGTATAATACGCATGAACTTGTTCTTAAATCTAAATTGAGTTTCTTGCCGTTCCACTTAGGTTTATACATATATAGTTACATAAGTTTTAACTTATTATAATTTAATAACTTATATATGCGCACACACTAGTAGGGTACCCGTGCCAATGGCATGGATGCTACTTTCAATTTTAAATAATTTACGTTATTATATGTTGGACGAAAGTTGAGTTGGATTGTGTTAAGTGTTTTTATAATAAAAGGAATCGTGGACTTGACTTATAATCTCCAATTTAGCAAAATTTATAATTGTGCAATTGTCATGCAATGTAGCTTCACTGTTTGTAATAATCAACTATACTTGCTAAAATGATAGATGTAAAAAGAAGTCCAAATTTACCTTTTGATTTTTATTTTATGTCAAACAATTTACTTTATAATAAATAATATTATGTGGCACACAATGCCAGCAAAAAAAAATATACTGATTGCCATGTACGTTGGCCTTGGCGAGCAACTGATAGGACTATTGATTTCTTCAGTAAAGCATTCGCATTTAGTTGTCTTTCCTCGTAAGTTGTCCATCCTGCGACTGATTATATTGGGTCCACATTGGCTCCCCAACACAGAAAAGGACATTTCCTTCTAATAATTATCATTGTGAAAGAGTAAATCCAAGAGTAAGTACATCTGCTAGCACTATCATTCCAGCTCTCTTAACAACCATCAAGCTTTCTTCAAGGCAGTAGCATGCTTATTTAAACAGTGTGTAAATGATCATCATATAAACTCTTTATCATGGCATCATGGTTTGTTAGTTTCTCCAGACATATCTCCCAAATGTCCATATAAGTGTAATCCCTAGCTTCACTAATTTTAATCACTAAAAGTTGCACACAAAAAGAAGAAAACATGTACCCATAAGAATAAACTCATGATGAATTTGCTGCCTTGTCTATAAATCATAGTTGTCAAAGAAGCATACATATATTTTATTTTATTTTATATATTTTTCTTCATATATTTAGGTTGATCAAACAGACTCGGTATCAAAATTTAATTAGCAAAACATATATTGTCTCAAAAAAATTATTCAGTAGAAAACAAACGGAAGTTCTTCAAAAAAATTGACTGATAAATAACATTATCGAATTTATTTTTATAAAAGTACATAAGGTTCAAGCAAATGAAAACATTTTCTTGTTTCGTGTGTAATATTTACCTTTGTCCCATATGGTAATCCAATTAAAAAGACATGGATTACTGAACAGATTTTAAAGCACTTAACATATGATTATACACACGGATGTGCATATATGCACGCACGCACGAAATATATGCATATTTTATTTACTTTTGCAACCGTTAGGACCCAAACAACTTTATATCAAACTTATTTTATTTATTGATATCTTTACTGTCAGTGTATAGCATAATATCTCATATCATTGAAGTCTGAAGTAGATAAATTTATAATATATACATTTTTTCTGGTTTAGAAAGGATACAAGATTCAAGTTGCAAAGTGAATGAAAAAACTATCTGCAATGTTTTTGCAAAGTAGAAAAAGAGGTAGAAAATAATGATTGGCTTCTAGTAATAGCACGGGGAAATTAATTTAAAGGATAAAGATTTGTATACTTTTTGCCTCAATGACAAGAATATTTTTACCATAAGGACAAACATTCTTCTAAAAATTATTCATAAGGACAAACATTTTTTAAAATTATTAATAAGGACAACAAAACTGATACCGAGCTAAAAACTGATACCTAAAAACTGCTACCGATAACTACAAATTGATACCTAAAAACTGTTATCAATAACTAAAAACTGATACCTACAGAAAGTTGTCCTTCAGGATAAACTTTTGTCCTTGACAATAATTTTCCGTAATAATTAGCAATTTTAAATGCTAGTAACATCCCATTGGTTGAAAACGTATCCAAAAATGTTAATAAAGGTAGAGATTTAGAAGATGCAGAGAGATTTAGAAGATGTAGCATATAGTAGACGTTCATTTGAATCGTTGAAATTCTGAATGGTCCTATATACATTCAATGTCTCCAATTTCCCAATTTTATCATGTTTGTTGATGATATAGGCCGAGGTATTCTTACTTGACCAATGTTTTTCATATCCACGTATGTCGATAACAGCCTTTTATTCAAGCTTGTTGACACATCCTCAACTACTACAAACGTAATTAACTACAATAAAAGATTCACTATATTAATGTTAGTTAATGATTACTTATTCCTAATCGTTGTTTATTCTGCCGAAAAAAAGGCATAAACATATGAACCATAATTAATGAGGAAGCATGATAGAGAAGAAAACGATTTGAAAAGGTAGTACTCTTTGCTTTCTGTTCAGCATTCTCTTCCCTATCCCATCTGTTATAAATGAGTGTAATATAAGCTTGCACGTTTTATAAAATAGTTTATGCCTATAGAGAGAAATAAACTAAAAGGCATAAACAACAACATAAACATAAAATTAGCAAATAATATGAGATCTGCATTCGCGAAGAAGGAATCACAAACAAAATATGAACCTGATAGTTTTGAGAAACATAAGAACTTCAGTAATAAATATGAAAATCATGAAAAATCAGATAAGAATCTGATGGTTTTGAGCAGACAATCATTGTGTAAAAATTAGGTAGATGATGAGATGAGGCAAAATTGAAATTGAGCAGAGGCCCCTGCTATTGCAGTTATTTTTTCTGTTAGAAGTCGTGCATGTGTTGCACCTAAAAAGTCCACGGTGCGGCGCAGTGGAAAGAAGACTTGGATTCTGATAAAAAGACCCGAGTTCGATTTCTACCATGCGCTTCCATATCCTATATAAATTTACACGGTGGTATGGAGGTTTGGATCAACGGATGGCCAAAAAAAATGTGTTGCACCTAAAGCTTTTGGTTTGTGCATCTAAAATTTAATCTGGAAAAATATTGAAATAGAATGCAAAAATGGTAGTGAAAATTATAAAAGTAAAATAAGATGCTAGTACATTAATAACTTGTCCTATTAATCGATCCTAATTTATTCACTGTAATTTGGTAATTTACATGCTTAAGTGAAATTTTGAATTTTAAATTTGGGATGCAAATATTATTTCCCAAATGTGATAAAAGGAATTTGTTATCACAAGTTCACAACTAATATTTCTTTGTACGAAATCAACAGTACATGCATCAGCATCTTTATTGACACATAATTTTTAACAGATGCTTAAAACTGAGCAAGGAAAATAATCTCAGCGTCTAAAAATGTCTAGTAGGGTGCATGAATTTGGCTAAAAGGTTATAGGAACTGCAAATATTTGTTAATCATATACTCACAGTATGCTATATATGTAACCTCTCAAGTCTCGAAGATTTGATCACATTCTTGGTATTTGTGGATGTCATGGCCACTCAGTCCGACATGCAAATTTCATTGGTCTTTCAAAGGGAGCTACTTTAATTTCTCCGAACTCATCCTCTTTGTATACATCCTCAATTGCTGAATTAGTATTTTCTACCCCAACTCTTTTGGTGGCACACAGATAAGCAGTTCATCAGTTAAAATAAAGGAATTGTCAAAGAAGTAGAATGACAAAGTTATGACGTGGCGGCTCTAAATCCTTCCACGAACACATGAGAGAGTTGGTAAATTTATAAATTGTGTTTATAAAAATCTAAAATGTTGTTTAATCATATTTGTAACATTGTTTATTCATATGTATATATTTTCAGATGGCGAGATACAATCGCGAGCCTACTATGACTGAGATGTTCACGGCCACGCATGCCGTTGAACAGACAGACGATGAAGGTATCGTTTCATACGAGTGGACGGACGATAAATCGAGATCCGTAATGGTAAATATGACTATCCTCAATGACAGTGTTTCATATTTCTTTATTTCACATTTCATAAACTTTAAATTGAATATTTATCGTGTCTAACAATTGTTCGTAAATGCAGAAGAGGTACGAAACGGAGCGGACTCGAGTAGCGCAGTCCATCGGTCGGGCAGAGATTACGTTTGAGGAGTAGAACCGCATTTGGGATGCCATTATTGATCCGGCTTCATGAAATAGGCGGTACAGTTATGAAAATCAGAAGGTAAATTTCTTCATTTACTAATATATAAATTCATACATGCAAATGAATTTAAACTTAAGTGAACAAATTATAAATTAAATAAGCAAGCTGAATAATTGAAATAAATAAATTGCAACCAATGTACAACAGTTAATTATAAATATTAGTCGCATAATTAATCAACTATTTTTGTTTATACTATTTATAATGTTCATAAATTATAACTAAATATCAACTATTTCATAGACGTTAATATCTCATAGGGCTTACAGGAGATCCCAAGCCGAGGAGAAGATTGATCAAATGAAAAAACAACTGGAGGAGATAAACGATTGGAGGAAGAGCGTACTGGCGCAATAGCTGGACGAGCATATTACAGCCTACTTGGCACAGCATGAGACGATGCCTGGAGAGCATGGGTTGGGCGACGACGTTGAGTAGGTACGCTTGTGTTTCTGCCCGATTTTCATCATCTTGTTTTTCAGTCAAGTGATATTTGTGTATATATTTGATACGTAAGGTAAATATTGTCTTAGTTTAACTTCTAATTTTAATAATCTTCTACATCCATCAAAGTTTCTTTGACCTGAAACTGAAACTCTCTCAAAGTTCAAACCATACTCATCCTCCGATTTCATACCTTAATTCACCCCATTATTTAGCGAGCAACGCTTAAGTATTGTAAGTTAAGTGAGAATGGATGTGTCGAAGCATACATCTATCCAACTCTCATGATTCCAGATTTGGATTCTTGTGAGTTAAACCCAACATATTTCCATCATTTAAAAAGAAATATTGCCTAGTTAACAGTTAAAGGAAACTTTACACACACCTAAATTTAAATTGCATATTATAGTAATATATATTGAATGTTGTTGAATGTTTTTCAAATAACATCCCTACGGAGAGGGGTCCAAGTGGGGTGGCGACCCCTCAAGGTGGGGTGCGGGGCCAACGCCTCCGCTACGGAGTTCGACCTGTCCGGTCAGGACGCGGGGGTCCAAGGGGCAGTGTCCCCTGGCGGGGTGCGGGGCAGCGTCCCGTTCGAAACGGTACGCTTTCATGATTCAACAGTCAACGGTAACAACCGTTTTCTAACGGTCGCGACCGTCCGCTCCAAAAGACGCCTAAACTCCCTATATATCTAAGCCTTCATCAACGCAGAGAATTATCAATTCTTTTTCTTCTTTATAAAACTCGTTCGAAAAACTTCTGAATGTTTCTTCTGATCTGAGCAAGTAATCACAACTTGCTCGGATTAATCTCCATTGTATCCTGAAAGAAGGTTTTCGTTGTACCCGCTGGGGAAAACGTTCTTGAAAGGTAACGAGTTATTCGTGCCTTGGAGTGATTAGTAATACATTATACTACATTGAACAACAAATGCAACTAATTTTGACAGGAGCAAATTTGATTATGCAGTATTGAATAGAATTTACACAGCACGTGCAAAGATGTATTTAATTATGGTGTAGATTATTATGTGCAAAGCAATGAGAAGTCGAAAACATATAATGTAGATTAAGCACCTAAGAGCTGATTTCTATGCTTGCTGGATTGTTTGTGCATCAAATGTAATATGTTTATGCAATCACTTAACTAAATTTGTTAGGAGGCTACACAATGTGTGCATAGGTATAGTATTTCATTATACCAATCATCTATTGTTAATTTTATTATTTTGTGACTAAAAGCAATTTTTCGGTAACTTTGATCAAGAATAGTATTACAGAAAATTAGTTCTTAATTAGCATTTGGAATTCAAAGATGATACAGTCACTAAGATTTCTATGAAAAATAAGTAAACACTCTTTTTTAAACAATAATAATAATTTTGGCATACCAGTCCTAAATGGCATCTGAAGAAGAAGAAGAAAGGTCTTTGCATTTAGTGGTATCAAACACATAAGTACAACCTATAAGGAAGAAACTAGTTTTTTTTTTTTTGCATATTACATGAAAAGGTTAACTTCCTGATACACAAATTGAGAGGATAAGATTAAAAAGAATATCGCATCAATATTTTTAAAAAAATCACTAATAAGTTTAGAAAAGAACATATAATTTGTTAGAGTTCTCAAAATAGTGAATAAAATATATCTCACATCGCCAAAAATAAGTCCATTTTCTCGTTTATGTAGTGCATTTTCAATCTCTATATTAGCCCTTAGGGTCAGATAATTTTGTGCAGGGAGGACCTATATGGTCACGGACTAACACGCACCGCCGTTCGACCGGGCCAGTGCAGGTGCGGGTCCAATAAGAGTGGACAGTGTCATATTTTTACTGCACAGAAGTTTTCTACTGCTTAAATTCAAATAGAAGCGACTAATGAATTGGACGCGACTGTTTCAAACCGCAACCGTTTTTTTCCGTTGCAAACGAAAAGACGCGACTGTTTCAAACTGCAACCGTTTTTTTCCGTTGCAAACGAAAAGACGCGACTGTTGCAAACAGCAACAGTTTCTGGCCGTTGCAAACGAAAAGACGCTACTGCAACAGTTCTGGCCGTTGCAAACGAATGACGTGTAACGACCCAATATTTTCAACCATTCGCATCCATTATAAGTGTATAGGTAGACACTCATGCCGGAATTAAATTTCTCAAAATACCGCGTTGTAAATAAAATTTGGCAAATCTCAGAATATACAGCAAATAAAAATCACAGACACAGAGTAATAATAATGTAGAGGAAGTAAAAGAAATAGTACTTCATGAAGCTACTATATAAATATATCAGAGTAACATAAGATACAATAGAAGAAATAAAGTACAAAAGAAGTCTCAATATATAGAAATCTACTAATACAATAGCTGGAAAGGACCAACAGACTGCAAAAGATAAAACTTGACAAGTAGATAATCTCCAGCGATTCAAATCTCCAGAAAGTGAAAATCCAAATTTGTGAATACTCAGGCTGACCCGAGCATAAATAAAAATACAAACACTCGAGTCAGGACATACATACTTATATAATGTAAACCAACTCAAGTGAACTGTAGTAAAGGTACAAGTAACTTAGAAGATGCTTGGGACCGCACATCCTCTAAGTATTCGTTAAACTATTTACTATGTAGTAATATACGCAGTAAAGTATAGTCATATAGAAAATAGCGTTAAGAGGATGGTGAAGCTTAACGCGGTCGGATCTTTAAAAACAAAATCGTAGTGGGCTCGATATAAGGATATGACACGGCACGCGAGACAATGTCAGGGTGGATACACCGTTTGCACTCTCGGACCGGGGGTGACGGCAAGCCAGCAGCTTCCGTCCACCTCGAACAATACCCCCGAATCAAAGTGGTGCCACGTATCGAATCACAAAAGTAATAGAATGGTTTCCGATGGAGCATGCTCGATGAAAGGGTGCGACCCTTTGTGTAGCCCGGTATAGCTCCTTCTTTAGTCATATATGCCAACTCACGGGAGTTGGATCCACGTAATATACCTCGAGAACGTCGCCACCATCCTACTTCATTCTGAAATCTCCACTGCGTACACAGTTGTTAAAGTGGTTTTCGGTATTGGCCGGCTATAAGACAATATCCGATCCCGGTCTCTTTAAAAATCAATCGTTATTATAACCCGTAGTTATAACTTTAAAACAATATTATATACTTCAAAATAAAATATCATTTCAACCCAAATCTTTATCAAAATAAAGATTAAATCATTTCCAAACCATTTCAATATATCATCATACCATATCTTTCAATTCAAATATGTATCAAAATAAATATCAAGTCATTTCTAACCATTTCAATATATTAAATTATCATATCCTTTCAAAACTTCCTTTCAAATCATTTTAATATAGCAAAATATCATAACCTTTCAAAGCTTCATTTCCAAAATATCATATCTTTCAGAACTTCTTTTCAAATCATTTTAATATCAAAATATCATATCTTTCAAAACTCCATTTTTCAAATCATTTAATATCAAAATATCATATCTTTCAAAACTCTATTTTTCAAATCATTTAATATCAAAATATCATATCTTTGAAGACTTCGTTTCAAATCATTTAATACATCAAAATATCATATCTTTTCGAAACCACATTTCAATCATTTTAATATATCAAAATAGCTATATTTTTCAAAACCACATTTCAAATCATTTCAATATACCAAAATATCATATCTTTTAGTATCGCATTTTAAATCAATTTAATATATCAAAAGTTATATTTCAAAACAAATTACTTCATTTTAAATCATAAAATGAAGTTATTACATTTAATAATTAAATTATTAAATTCCAAAAATTTAAACTTTTCAATGTTCATTTATGCACTTAAATTTATTAAAACAGTGAAAATTCATGTTTCGCAGCATTTAGAAAATGCTACAGAAAGTTACATTCAAAAACAATTCAATTTAACAAAAGACAATATTAAAAATGCTGTTAATTAACTTCAAATATTCAAAAAAAATTCACAAACACTTATATTTTTATTTAAATCATTTTTAACTTATAAAATCGTATATTTTCACATTTATAAGCATCGTTTAATTTTCCTTAAATTCATGATTTTATAAAGTTAAGTTTCCTTCCAAAAGTCAATATTTATTAATAATTCGCTTATTAAGTTACAACATTCAAATTTAAATTCATTACATTAAATTTCAACTTAACACTTAAGTTTAAAATTTCAAATATAACTTAATTCCATTTTATTTAACTTAACTTAAAATTTCACTTTTAAACCAAATTCATAAATTCCAATTTAAGTTATATTTCCAAATTCAACTCAATATTCACTCATTAACATTTTAACTTCATTCAAAAATCATTAATATGTTATACAAATCATTTTAAATTAATTTAAAATTCAAAATATCATAAATTTATCATATTTTCAAAGTTAATTTAAATTCCACTAAAAATTAAATCAAATTTTCCAAAATAACATACATTCAGATTTTCTAACTTTTCCATAATTTATTTAACTTATAGATTTCCAAAAAATCAATAATACTTTACAAAAATTATATTTTTATTTAATTTTAAATCAAAATATTATAATAATTGAATTTTTAAAATATTTTAAAATTTTTAGAAAACATATTTTAACTACGGGCCTGTATATAATTTTCTACGCTAGGTAAAGTGATACGGGTAATATATCATTTCAACCCGTAATTTACAAAGAAAAATCCGGGTTTTATCATTTCAAACCCGCAGTCCCAAGTAAATAAAATAAGTTGAAAATCGTTCAGGCCTATCATTTCAGCCCAACGATTTTTCCCTATTATAAAGTCCGTTCGGGTATGTATCATTTCAGCCCATAGTGATTCTAATCTAAAGGGAACTTGCAGTGTGATAAACTGATAAAAATAGCAGAACAACATAATATAACAGTAACAGATGTTATAACAGGTGTTTAAGCATGGGTGAACTTCATAAAATCATAATATAGCAGGTGTAACATGATAATGCATTTTATAGATTCAATAGGGGTCAATTTACTAGCTTATATATGTACATATTGTCTGGTGAGAATAACTCACATGTTCAAAGCTGGAGATATCTACCAAAGGACACAACGCAACACAATGAAGGCACGATGAAATGGATATGACTTGAGAGTGGAGAGCCAAAGCAATTTGACTTGTTCAAACATTTACACAAAAGAATACAAATATATGTAAGTTTCAACACGATTTGAACATCAAATAACATTAGAATTCAAAGCCCAAAACAATATCGAATGAATTGCACTTGTTCTCAACCTCATGTACTTCAGTTAGGCAGTAATTAGGATCAGCTAACTCAGGGAATTGGGTCAGGTTTGGGTGTGCAAGGGTCGGCCTACACATGGGTTTGAAGGTGGGTTTAGTCTAGGTGCATAAAACTAGGTGTACAGGGCTAAAACTATGCAACATACATCATTTGTTGCTCTTGTTTGGTTCGGCCAGAGGCTAGGTGGGCCCAACCAGTGGTGCAGGTGGTGGTGGGTGATGTGGCAGAGGGTGGAGGTCAGGTCATAGGTGGTGGTGGTGGAGGTAGTGGCGGCTAATGGTGGTAGAAGGAGGAGATGATAAACTAGGCTAGGCTAGTGCAATAGGTGATGGTTTTTGGTGGATTTTGTGGTGGTCCTTGTCATGGATGGTCTCGACCTGAAATGGAGAGGTAGTAGGATGGGTGATGGTCAGAGGAAAGGGGTGGTAGAGGTCAGGTCAGATCTGGTTGAGGAGGAGCCAAGCTATGAAGGTGAGAACAAGTACAAAATTCAAAATAGAAAAGTAGAAAAACAAAGGAAGAAGAAGAAGATAATTTTACCTCAACTCCTTCAAGCCATGGCCGTATTTTTCTTTTCTTTTTTTTAGATGAGAAATGGATCTTAGATCCATGTGAAAAATGAAGGAGGAAGTCACGGCTAAAAGAGAAGAAGAAAAACGGTCAAAGAGTAAATGAGGAAACGGTAAAAGAAACGACTTACGTTTCAAAAGCTTTTAAAACCTTTCAAATTTCCTTAATTTTGTTTATATAACTTGATATTTCTGGAAATAATAATAATCCCAGATAAAATTTCGAAAATTTATCAAAATATATATAATATTTATTAATTATATAAAGTTAAATTAAGGAAAATAGCTAAAAATAGTAAACTAGTGTAGAAAATTGGAAATTAAATAAAATAAATTTTAGAAAATTCATATGATCTTGTAATATATTTTTAAACATAAATAATAATATAAAATAAAAGTGCATTCACAAAATAAAATAAAAAATTTAAATTTAAATATAATTTTAATGAAGAAAATAGCAGAAAATAAGAAAACAGCCTTATAAAAAAAAAATCAACACAGTAAACTTTGGAAAATTTTTGACATCACTTTAAAAAAATATTGAAAGACAAAATATACTTAAAATAACCCATTAACATATAAGAAAAAAATTTTTAAAGAAAATAGAAAAAAGATTTAAAGAAATTTCTTAAAAATCCAAAACAGTGTCTAGAAATTACAAATAAATCACCATTGACTTTGGAAAATTGTTTACTTCATTTTAAAATTATTATAATACAAAAATATACATACAATAACATATTAAAATAAAATATGACAAAGAAAATAAGATTTATATAATTTAAAATAGACAAAATTGTTAAATAAATCAAATTACACTCAAAATTGAAATGTACATAACTTTTACAGTTTAACTCTGTTTTCAACGAAACGAAAAGAAGTGTTCAAGTTATTACATCTTGTTTCATAATAAAAGATAAAATTTAAGATTTTTAATAATTTAAATTTGAAGTTTAAAAGTCACAGTTTGAACAGCTTGACCAGAAATCCACTTTACAGTAAAATATTCAAATTATACTGGTTTGAACTATAAATCATTTAATAATCATCATTTATATTTAAAAATGAAATGTTTGAAAAAAAACAAATTTAAAATAATTTAAAAATAAAAGAAATTCCAATTTAAATAATGTACAAAAATCTAGGGTTGTTACACTCTCTCCCACTCAAAACTTTTCGTCTTCGAAAAGGGATGTGGTACGGAAAAGCACAGAAAAAGATAGAGTGAAATAGGATTAAGATAAGATGACAAGAAGATTGAAAATTATACCTGATAACTGTTGTTATAGGTAAGTTTCGCAAGGTGCAAATTATCAAAGATTATAGAAAGATTTCCAAACAGAAAGATTATAGAAAGATTTCCAAACAGAAAGATTATAGAAAGATGCATATACCAGTCTATAGCAAGATAAGGATGATAAGGATTACCAAAAGATAGTTTGAAAAACAAAATAAGGAAATAGATTTGAAAGCATGGAAATTTCAACTTAAAAAAAAATCCTTTTTTTTTCATAAGTTAAATAAATCGTTAACTATCTCAAATTTCATTATCTTATTATTCAATCATCTTAAATTAACAATTTTTTAAACCATGGGTTTGAAAAATAATCATTTATTACACTCACAATGTACTTAATAAATCTAATTCTTCTTTATTGCTAATTAAAATTAAATTTATTCCGCTCAATATATTTATCACTTATGTTAAATATACTTACACTTATTATAACTGCTTTCTTTTATTCTTGGTTCTTTTAACATTATTTTATATTGTATGTTATTCAATTACCCTTTATTATATTTTCCTCTGTTTATCGTTTTATAACTAAAATTTAAGTGTATAGCATTTATTATAACCACTCAAATTTTATTTATAAAATCTTTTTATATTGTATATTATTCAATTACATTGTTAACTTCTAAAATTAAGGTAAGTTATATTGGAATGCAATTGAGTATCATACAAATAAAACTTTCCAATTAAATCATTTCATCCTTGAATATTCATCCAAAATTTTGATTTTCTTTTTATAATTGAATTTAAGAACTAAATTTTTGATTTCTTCAAACCGTTTAGAGATAAATAAATGTATGTACATAATTTATCGAATCAAGTTTAAATCATATGCCTATATATATTATAGATGAAGTCAAATTTTAGAAATTCAAATCAAATTGATTTCCAAAACAAAGCTGTAGCAAGACTACAGAGCGGTCTCTTCACTTCGAAACTCGAAAATGAATATCGATGATGCTGCAGTCATCAGCGAAATTATTTCACAGCGACAAAGAGAAGAGCACTAATTTTTAAACTTTAAAATCCTTTGGAAACATATTCTTATTCGAAAATACTTTAAATAATATACTTTAAAACTTAAACACAAGGTTTGAAACCATCGGAAATTAAATTCTCAAATTTCTTCTTCTAAATTCATTTCAGTTCCCAAATCAATTTATAAACAACTATTTATAAATTCATTTATAGAACAGTAAATCATAAATCAAGTATTATCACTTCAAATAATCAATTTAAATCAGTTTATTAAGTTCCATAAATTTACTTATATATCAAAATTTATTTCATTAACCAAATTTTAAAATAATATTGTGTCAGTTTGTTCTGTCAAAGTGTTTTAGAAATCCTATCGATAGCGTTGATCAGACGAATCGATCAGAAACCCAAATCAACATCAACAACTCAAACAACACAATATATAAATAAAACATATATTTACAAGTACAATTCAAAATGTTTGAAAATAGGTTGGAAACAAAATACAAGATGATTAAATAACAAAATAGGTAGGTGGATTAGCTTAAATAAATCACGGGCAACCTTAGCCGGGTCGACCGTGACTTAAAGAATAAGATCAATGTGGATTTTTCTGGGGTAAATCTACATTGATCTCAAGAGTTAGAGTTTTGAAATAACAAAAGATATTAGCATCTAAACCAAGGATAGATAAGAATCTCTGGTGAATCGATGCTAATTGTAAGGGAGTTTCCCTTTTTTTTCAATTCAATTTGAAATTGGCATGACCGCCGACTCACTTGAAAGATCATTCGAAGTGGAGTTATGGAATACTCCAGAGTCAAAAGAAGATGAATAGTGAGGGATACAAATGGATTTTGGAACCGTAGGGAATGTTCCAATATTCAAAGAAATCGAGTAAAAAAGGAAGAGATTCAAACTCGAATGAAAGTGATTCTGTAAATACATTCACTCCATATGCTGAGTTTTGCCTAGAGCTACCAAAGTTTTGATACCAACTGTAACGACCCAATATTTTCAACCATTCGCATCCATTATAAGTGTATAGGTAGACACTCATGTCGGAATTGAATTTCTCAAAATACCGCGTTGTAAATAAAAATTTGGCAAATCTCAGAATATACAGTAAATAAAAATCACAGATCACAGACACAGAGTAATAATAATGCAGCGGAAGTAAAAGAAATAGTAGTTCATGAAGCTACTATATAAATATATCAGAGTTACATAAGATACAACGGAAGAAATAAAGTACAAAAGAAGTCTCAATATATAGAAATCTACTAATACAATAACTGGAAAGCACCAACAGACTGCAAAAGATAAAACTTGACAAGTAGATAATCTCCAGCGATTCAAATCTCCAGAAAGTGGAAATCCAAATCTGTGAATACTCAGGCTGACCCGAGCGTAAATAAAAATACAAACACTCGAGTCAGGACATACATACTTATATAATGTAAACCAACTCAAGTGAACTGTAGTAAAGGTACAAGTAACATAGAAGATGCTTGGGACCGCCCATCCTCTAAGGATCCGTTAAACTATTTACTATGTAGTAATATATGCTATATACAGTAGTGTCTAATCAGTAAAGTATAATCATATAGAAAATAGCGTTAAGGGGATAGTGAACCTTAACGCGGTTGGATCTTTAAAACCAAAATCGTAGTGGGATCGATATAAGGATATGACACGGCACGTGAGGCAATGCCAGGGTGGATACACCGTTTGCACTCCCGGACCGGCGGTGACGGCAAGCCAGCAGCTTCCGCCCACCTCGAACAATACCCCCGAATCAAAGTGGCGCCACGTATCGAATCAAAAAAGTAATAGAATGGTTTTCGATGGAGCATGCTCGATGAAAGGGTGCGACCCTTTGTGTAGCCTGGTATAGCTCCTGTTTTAGTCATATATGCCAACTCACGGGAGTTGGGTCCACGTAATATACCTCGAGAACGTTGCCACCATCTTACTTCATTCTGGAATCTCCACCGCGTACACAGTTGTTAAAGTGGTTTTGGGTATTGGCCAGCTATAAGACAATATCCGATCCTGGTCTCTTTATCAACCAATCGTTATTATAACCCGTAGTTATAACTTTAAAACAATATTATATACTTTCAAAAAAAAACACTTTCAAAGTTTTCATTATATTTTAGAGTTTATCAATGTCTTCTGGTTCCAGGCGATTGTTTTCCCCTCCGTGATTTTTGCCCCTCTCTGTTTGTTCCCCCCCTTTCATGTCCACTCCTCATTCCTTTCACAAGCCTTCGCGTCTGCTCTCCCCTTCGTCTACTCGTTCTGGACGCCGTTTTGGTGCCATGGTTATTGATAATGTCGCCCGTCCAGATCTCCTTTCTCCCCGTGAATTTCCACCCCTTGAATTTTCTGCTCGCTCTAGCCGCAATGTTGATACTTCTGCCGGTATCTCTGCTGTGTCTACTGATCTGTTTCAGTCAGGTAAACTACCTATCTCTAACTCTGGTTCCATTGTTGGTACCGTTGGTTCTCCCTGTGGTGTTATTGGGGAGCAAGTCAAGGGAATAGTGGCTTTAGCGCGTGATCATGGTGGACTGTCTGGAGATGATACTGGATTGGGTAAGTCTGTTGAGATTGATTGTAGCACGAATAGTGCTTGTATTTATGACAAAGTGGGTTCTGGACCATCATTCAGTGATACTAGATTGTTTAGCACTTTGTGTGTTGCTACTCCGACAGAGCCTTCTGCAGTAGTTTGTATTGAGCCTCCTTCGTCATCGACTGATTGCCAGGAGTCCATAATTCCGTGTGGCTCTCCAGTCAATGACTGTGGCTCTCCAATCATTGTTGCTGTTGGTGATAAATTGCATTCTCCCTCTGTCGCAAATTGCACCAATCCTGTGGCCTCTACTGGTGTGGTGGGGTGTCGCCCAGTTGTTACTTGCCCAACGGTCCCCAAATCTTGGTCTTCTCTCTTTAAATCCATGCCCCGTAATGCGGGTGTTTATGAACCAGTTGAGTTCGAAATACTTGAAGAAAATGGAGTTAAGATCCCTCCCCCCAGTGTTATTCAAGCCGGTGTGGACTTTTGGTCCGATTACGTTGTTGGTTTCTTTTTAGACCCAAAGCATCGTCTTCTTGATGTGGCAGCTGTCTGTCGTAGGGCCTGGCGTCTTCTTGGTAGTCTTAAAATCAAGTTGGTTGATTCCTTATACTACATTTTGTTCTCCTCCCCTGAGGAACGTAGCCGTGTTCTTGGGTCTGAGCCTACCTTCTTTGATGGTCAGCCCTTTATTATCACCCCTTGGTCTCCCACGGTTGCTAGAGTACGTGAACAGGTTCTTTCTGTCCCTGTATGGGTTTATTTCTCTCAAATTCCTTCTGCTCTTCAACCGCTTCTTGGTTTGAATTGGCTTGCTTGCAATGTTGGTAAATTGAAGTGTTTTGACTCCAACACAGTGGAGCGTGATAAGCTTGTTTATGCCAAGGCTCTGATTGAGATTACTCCCCATAAGCCTCTTCCTACCTCTATTCCTGTCCAGCTTGCTGTTGGACATGTGGTGGATGTGCGAGTTCGGTATGGATGGGTCCCTGACATTTGTACCTCCTGTCACTCTTTTGGTCATATAGCTTCTGCATGCTTGCACTCAGTTATCTCTGCTTCTGCTCCAAAGATCCCTCTGCCTAGGCCACCGCTTAAGAAATGGGTACCCAAGGTCAATCTGGTTGCTTCTCAATCATCTGACCCTGTTCCTTCCCTCTCCTTAGCACGACCTTCTTCCCCTGTTCCTGATGTTTCGTCTGCTGTGCAGAATCGTGTTGTTTGGGCTGACACTGAACATAGTTGGGTTGATTTACGTTCAGATATGAGATTCAATCCTGTGGAGGACTCCTATTTCAGATATGTATCTGATGACCTTCTTGATCTTCGCTGCCTCTTCTATAAAATTACTGGTGATTCCTTGGTTCTTGACATGGATGGAATGCACGCGCAATCTAATTCTGTTCTTCTAGCTGATTCTGCCTGGGATCGATCCTTTATTTACACTTCTGGCGTTGATAGTTATGATCCTTCTCTTGCTGTTCTTTTTCGCCCCTATTTTGGTCTTCTTGGAGGTGGATCTCTGATTCCTACCCGTGTGGTTGAGAGCGATTGTGTTTCTTCCTCTTCTGAGGAGAACTAGCCTTGTAATTTATAACTAGTAGCTGTGACTTGTCTGTCATACTCCTGCGCTATATTTTACTGCTTTCTTACTTAGTAGCTAAGGTGCCTCTACCTTACTCCTGTACTTCAATCTTTATTACGTTCGTAATAAAAGTGGTCGGTCCACTATAAAACCGTCGGCCTTGCCAAAATATTATATACTTTAAAATAAAATATCATTTCAACCCAAATCTTTATCAAAATAAAGATTAAATCATTTCCAAACCATTTCAATATATCATCATACCATATCTTTCAATTCAAATATGTATCAAAATAAATATCAAGTCATTTCTAACCATTTCAATATATTAAATTATCATATCCTTTCAAAACTTCCTTTCAAATCATTTTAATATATCAAAATATCATAACCTTTCAAAGCTTCATTTCCAAAATATCATATCTTTCAGAACTTCTTTTCAAATCATTTTAATATCAAAATATCATATCTTTCAAAACTCCATTTTTCAAATCATTTAATATCAAATATCATATCTTTCAAAACTCCATTTTTCAAATCATTTAATATCAAAATATCATATCTTTCAAGACTTCGTTTCAAATCATTTTAATACATCAAAATATCAAATCTTTTCGAAACCACATTTCAATCATTTTAATATATCAAAATAGCTATATTGTTTCAAAACCACATTTCAAATCATTTCAATATACCAAAATACCATATCTTTTAGTACCATATTTCAAATCAATTTAATATATCTAAAGTTATATTTCAAAACAAATTATTTCATTTTAAATCATAAAATGAAGTTATTACATTTAATAATTAAATTATTAAATTCCAAAAATTTAAACTTTTCAATGTTCATTTATGCACTTAAATTTATTAAAACAATGAAAATTCATGTTTCGCAGCATTTAGAAAATGCTACAGAAAGTTGCATTCAAAAACAATTCAATTTAACAAAAGACAGTATTAAAAATGTTGTTAATTAACTTCAAATATTCAATAGAATTTCACAAACACTTATATTTTTATTTAAATCATTTTTAACTTATAAAATCATACATTTTCACATTTATAAGCATCATTTAATTTTCCTTAAATTCATGATTTTATAAAGTTAAGTTTCCTTCCAAAAGTCAATATTTATTAATAATTCGCTTATTAAATTACAGCATTCAAATTTAAATTCATTACATTAAATTTCAACTTAACACTTAAGTTTAAAATTTCAAATATAACTTAATTCCATTTTATTTAACTTAACTTCAAATTTCACTTTTAAACCAAATTCATAAATTCCAATTTAAGTTATATTTCCAAATTCAACTCAATATTCACTCATTGACATTTTAACTTTATTCAAAAATCATTAATATGTTATGCAAATCATTTTAAATTAATTTAAAATTCAAAATATCATAAATTTATCATATTTTCAAAGTTAATTTAAATTCCATTAAAAATTAAATCAAAATTTCCAAAATAACATACATTCAGATTTTCTAACTTTTCCATAATTTATTTAACTTATAGATTTCCAAAAAATCAATAATACTTTACAAAAATTATATTTTTATTTAATTTTAAATCAAAATATTATAATAATTGAATTTCTAAAATATTTTAAATTTTTTAGAAAACATACTTTAACTACGGGCCTCTATATAATTTTCTATGCTAGGTAAAGTGATACGGGTAATATATCATTTCAACCCGTAATTTACAAAGAAAAATCCGGGTTTTATCATTTCAAACCCGCAGTCCCAAGTAAATAAAATAAGTTGAAAATCGTTCAGGCCTATCATTTCAACCCATAACGATTTTCCCCTATTCTAAAGTCCGTTCGGGTATGTATCATTTCAACCCATAGTGATTCTAATCTAAAGGGAACTTGCAGTGTGATAAACTGATAAAAATAGCAGAACAACATAATATAACAGTAACAGATGTTATAACGGTGTTTAAGCATGGGTGAACATCATAAAATCATAATATAGCAGGTGTAACATGATAATGCATTTTACAGATTCAAAAGGGGTCAATTTACTAGCTTATATATGTACATATTGTCTGGTGAGAATAACTCACATGTTCAAAGCTGGAGATATCTACCAAAGCACACAACGCAACACAATGAAGGCACGATGACATGGATATGACTTGAGAGTGGAGAGCCAAAGCAATTTGACTTGTTCAAACATTTACACAAAACAATACAAATATATGTAAGTTTCAACACGATTTAAACATCAAATAACATTAGAATTCAAAGCTCAAAACAACATCGAATGAATTGCACTTGTTCTCAACCTCATGTACTTCAGTTAGGCAGTGATTAGGCTCAGCTAACTCAGGGAATTGGGTCAGGTTTGGGTGTGCAAGGGTCGGTCTACACATGGGTTTGAAGGTGGGTTTAGTCTAGGTGCATAAAACTAGGTGTACAGGGCTAAAACTATGCAACATACATCATTTGTTGCTCTTGTTTGGCTCGGCCAAAGGCTAGGTGGGCCCAACCAGTGGTGCAGGTGGTGGTGGGTGATGTGGAAGAGGGTGGAGGTCAGGTCAGAGGTGGTGGTGGTGGTGGAGGTAGTGGAGGCTAATGGTGGTAGAAGGAGGAGATGATAAACTAGGCTAGGCTAGTGCAATATGTGGTGGTTTTTGGTGGATTTTGTGGGGGTCCTTGCCATGGATGGTCTCGACCTGAAATGGAGAGGTAGTAGGATGGGTGATGGTCAGAGGAAAGGGGTGGTAGAGGTCAGGTCAGATCTGGTTGAGAAGAAGCCAAGCTATGAAGGTGAGAACAAGTACAAAATTCAAAATAGAAAAGTAGAAAAACAAAGGAAGAAGAAGATAATTTTACCTCAACTCCTTCAAGCCATGGCCGTATTTTTATTTCTTTCTTTTAGATGAGAAATGGATCTGAGATCCATGTGAAAATGAAGGAGGAAGTCACGGATAAAAGAGAAAAAAAAAACGGTCAAAGAGTAAATGAGGAAACGGTAAAAGAAACGACTTACGTTTCAAAAGCTTTTAAAACCTTTCAAATTTCCTTAATTTTGTTTATATAACTTGATATTTCTGGAAATAATAATAATCCCAGATAAAATTTCGAAAATTTATCAAAATATAAAAATATATATAATATTTATTAATTATATAAATTTAAATTAAGGAAAATAGTAAACTAGTGTAGAAAATTGGAAATTAAATGAAATAAGTTTTAGAAAATTCATATGAGCTTGTAATATATTTTTAAACATAAATAATAATATAAAATAAAATTACATTCACAAAATAAAAAAAATTAAATTTAAATATAATTTTAATGAAGAAAATAGCAAAAAATAAGAAAACAGCCTTTTAAAAAAAAATCAACACAGTAAACTTTGGAAAAATTATGACATCACTTTAAAAAAATATTAAAAGACAAAATATACTTAAATAACCCATTAACACATAAGAAAAAAAAATTAATTTAAAGAAAATAGAAAAAAGATTTAAAGAAATTTCTTAAAAATCCAAAATAGTGTCCAGAAATTACAAATAAATCAACATTGACTTTGGAAAATTGTTTACTTCATTTTAAAATTATTATAATACAAAAATATACATACAATAACATATTAAAATAAAATATGACAAAGAAAATAAGATTTATATAATTTAAAATAGACAAAATTGTTAAATAAATCAAATTACACTCAAAATTGAAATGTACATAACTTTTAAAGTTTAACTCTGTTTTCAACGAAACGAAAAGCAGTGTTCAAGTTATTACATCTAATTTCATAATAAAAGATAAAATTTAAGATTTTAAATAATTTAAATTTAAAATTTTAAAGTCACAGTTTGAACCGCTTGACCAGAAATCCACTTTACAGTAAAATATTTAAATTATACTGGTTTGAACTATAAATCATTTAATAATCATCATTTATATTTAAAAATGAAATGTTTGAAAAAAAAAAAATTTAAAATAATTTAAAAATAAAAGAAAGTCCAAATTAAATAACATACAAAAATCTAGGGTTGTTACATGACGCGACTGTTGCAAACAGCAACAGTTTTTTTGGCGTTGCAAATGAAGGGATACTACTTTTCTCAATGGGTGTACCAATTGGGAATTCGGCTATAAATAAAGAGGAAACCTGATCACTTTCCTCAATCAATTTTATTTACAAATTTTCGCTTCTTCCTCTTCGTTCCTTAATATCTACAATCCGTGCACTTTTGCATATCACACAGAAGATCGTACACATCACAATCTCGAGCAGATCACGTCTATTGTATCTTGGGAGACTTTGAATAAATTCTTAAGGAAATTGTTACGACAAGCCTCAAACGAAATTTTCTTCTTCAACCGGTTAGATCTCTAGTTTATATATATATATATATATATCATTTTCGTTTATGCGTTGTACTATTTCTTTAAATAGTATAACGTTTGATTTATCGCTATAGTTATTATTGTTATAGTTGTTAGTTTGTTGTAATTAATTACAACATACTAATTGTTAAAATAACTAATACGGAATTTCAAAGTAGTGGAAATCTGAATTGTAAACCTGTGAGACAAGTTTATTATAGATTAGTCTCTGTTTTGGTATACTAGACATTAACATAATTCTGTACACATTATCCTAATGGGCTATAACAAAACCTTCAGTGCAAAACCTAAAATGACAATATGTGTGTGTATATATGTGTACACATGTAATATATACATATACATACACACACACACACATACACACACATACACGTGTGTGTAATATCTTAAATTTGGTATAGATAGACGGTCCAAATAGTGACCAATAGTCACTGACTATGTTATTAAGTAAAAATACTTTGTGACAAAATTAGTCTAGGTTATCTCTTTAACTAAATAGTGTAAAGGGCCGAGTACATAGAAAGAGATATCTTTCGTCTATCCGTAGAAATAACACCTCTTAGTAAAGTAAATTAGACTAGTTCTAACATACCTGAAAGGCATAAGTGGGATGATTTCAGGGAATTTTATTTATATGATATCAGCAACAGAATACATTTGGATAATAACATTCCTGTATTTCTTTATAGTCCATAGATCTGGAATTTATGCAGTTGCATTGGTCCATAACCACCTAAAACTGAAAAGGACAACAAATACTGTCTAATCATATATGCAGTCAAAAACTGAAGAAACTCAGGCACGTATGAGAATGAACACAACTCACTATTTGGCATATATGCATTCAAAACATGAAGGGTCAAACATACATGAAAATGAGCAGATCTCATTATTTTAAGGCCAAGGAGGATAGGATTATGTACTAAACTCAAGGAAATCCAAACATCATGTGAGCATTGTTCGAGATCCAGTGCTGTAGAAATCAACAAATATAAAAAAGAAGCATATTTGCAAGTATAATTAAGCAGATTAAGATGAACAATAGAAAGTGATTGTTACCAAAAAAATGAAAATTAAAAGAATAATGAAATAAATCAATGGGAAATGTAGAGCAGCACACAACCCATCCCTAATCAAAGTGATGCAAACTATATAAATGTAACTTGATGGTGTTGATGAAACATGCACTTCTTAAGGGGAGTGGAAGGATGAGGAATAATTGTGGTAGAAGAGGAAAGGATTAATGGTGAGAAGAAGAGATACTACCAGGTAACGTGGGGTATGGGGTTTGAAATAATTAGGGCATAAGTGAGTGGGTTAAACAATGTCAATTTGAATTTAACGGAGGTAACTATGTGCTTTGTTGGACAACTGACGATAATTAGATGTCTTTGTTATTACTAACGTACCGTTCTTTTTGCAAAATGGGCAGTTAAAATTCGCACCGCGTCGGACGCGTTGATGCGAGGTCCCACACCCCAACCCATTTCGCACGAACGGTTCAAAATGAAGCTTTCATTGTCGGTTTGTTTCCTCCCCTATTTTACACCCTGTGCCTCTTCTCTATGCTCCTTTCGTACGCAAAAAAGAACACATTTCCATTTCGCGAACCAAGCCCTTTCACTTTCCCGTGCCCATTTTGTTTGCCCCTTTCGGTTCAATAGAGAACGGTACCTTAATCTCAACCGCGCTTTATGTCTTGTTTATCTATTCCGTTAAGTATGAGTAATTTTGTTATATAGATTTAAATATCTTAAACGAATATAATACATACAAACATATATCTTAAGTGTGTGCACGCACGTGCACCTTTGTTAGGAGTAACAGAAGTTTGAAAGTTTAATATAAGTATTTTTCTTCTTCCATAATTGTCAATAAAAATTGAAGAAGATGGTGACTTTTGAATGTTGATTTTTTTTTATTTGATGATTCTACTTTATATGTAATATCTATTTGAGAAATTATGGAAATTTTCAAGCTGAGAATATATTTTAACACTTTGAATTACTCAGCTCTAATATAATACTTATTAACATGTATTTTAAATTTTAAATTGAATTAAAGATAATTTAATGTTTGTAAACAATTGTTGTAATGGTCTTATTTACTTTCAAATATACAATGATGTAACATGCACAATATTGATCTATATCTGTATAAATCTCTACATGCTTATCATTTCGTAGATTTCGTAGTTTTAGTGAAACCTCTTACATAATTTTTTGGTCCATAGGGAATATGGCAATTCCCTATTAGTGCAATGTTTGTATATTGCAACTTACGGCAAATGTGAATACAAAAAATAAAATTTCAAGGATAAGCTATTAATTACCCGATTTATTAATAAAAATTTGAGTTAGTGCTCAAACATAAACTATAAACGGCATTCAAGTAACCTAACAGATATATACTAAAATAATTTGCTACGAACGTGCTAATTATATTTTATAATAATTGTATGATTACTCTATTCAATTTAGAAAACCTCTGTAAAATATCATTTATAAATTTCAAAATACACAACCGCCCTTCTCAAAAATAGGTCTTCTCAAAAATAGGTCTTGAAAAGAACCTCTATTTTTAATTTCAGCCAACCTGCAAATATTTGCACTTTTGCAAAAAAAGTAATAATAATAATAAGGTTTAGGCTTTTGCTGTTATCACAAGAAGTAATATTTTTTAAAATGTAAAAATAATGTAATTTAAGGAATTCAGGGGACTTCGATAATTCAATATGTGATGCCTCCTGAATTTTTGTTTCTACCGTACAATTTGACAAAATAATTTTTTTGACATAGAAGCATTTTGAAAAGTTTAATTCAGGTAATATTAACCTTGTATTAAGTGCGGATATGACTTTAGAAAAAACTTGTACAACTTGCATAATTGAATTGTTTGTTGGTGGAAAAAAACATTTATCTTATTAAATATAATGGTGTTGCAAGATAAGTTAAAACGTTGAGTTCTATTTTCCTGAAACTAGAGTTTGACATTATAGTAATACACACGTTGTTTCATCCTTTTGAACTTTTTTTATGTAAGCTCCTTAGCCAAACCAAAATAACTATCCTCATGATTATATGGATAATTTCAATACTTGGAATGGTTATTGCTTCCATGATACATGTATACAAGTGTACGAACTCTTTGTTAAAATCAAATTTAAATAACGTTATTCATCACTAGTGTAAAGCGTACGTACGTGCATTTATAGAAATACTTCATCAGAAATGGAATGATTGGTTAAGGCTGCAAACGGATGACGAGATTCCGTTGATAGATGAAGGGTACTTTTAGAATTTCAAAAAGACACCATGAAAATAATATTCATTGAATTCTCTTTATTAATAGCAGATATATGCCTCAATAACGTTTTTCAAGTTAGTTCATAACTAACCAAGAGTCGAACATAAAATTGATTTCAACATCAAGATACCAATATACTTGCCTCATTACCCATCAATTTCAAAGATTGTCTTATATGTATTACTGGAAAGTTTTTTCCTTTAATGGCTTTAATTTCATTAAGAAAATGATGTGTATTACAGAAAATCTTAGTTTAAAAGCAATATTCCTTCATATTTGCATCTTTGACATAATGATAACATGTTTATACACATACTGAATTAGTTAGCTTACTCAAAGTCATTTAATGCGGCTGAATTAACTAAACAATAAATTTATAATGCGCAATACAATATAACTTAACAAAAAATTTGACTGTCATATACAAAATCTTTTATGTGACCTTTATAACTAAGTCCCTGAATTTATGTATGGTAAAAGGTTGAGTAGTTAACACAATCCAATAAAGCAAGCACCCAAATTGCATGCTTATTAAATCATGTATAGAGTAGGTTTTAAACTTGGGTTTGTGTAGTAAGTAACACAAATCAACTAATAAAGACGAGCCATGAAATCCACATATAAATGAAAGAACATGCCACAAATTCATGTTGCATGGTCTAATATGACTGACCTTCTATTCACATAGTATTAGTACTGTTAAGAAAGTAGTACAGAAGAGCAAATGAAAAAATGTAGGATACCTGACAATCTTCTTAAATTAAGGAACAAATCCTTCAATCGTGAAGTTTTCTTGGTCTTTCCTATGTCAAATAACAGAGGAATAGGTGAACATAATATGGTAAAAATACTTTTTTTTTGAACTGATAGAAAAGCCCAAAGCCTAAAAGTTACAAGATAGGTTTGAATACATCAACTAGAACTCTACCCTCCTATACCAATATCCAACCCTAGCCGCAAACATACTTCTCTCAGCAAAAGGAAAAAAGGAAAACCCTAAATAAAAAAGAAGGTGATTTGAGGCGATATCGATATAAAGTCTGAAAATTCAAGGAGGCTTCCAAGCAAAAGTATCCTCCTTTCTATCACCAACCATATTGTCAAGGAAGTCTCCAGCAGGGTCGCGAAGACTAGGCTGAGAGAAGATTTTGTTCCAAGTAAGCTCCTTTTGCTTTTCGGACTTGATACAAAGCTTTGAAAAGTGAAGATCCATTGTATTCGAAGTTTCACGATCATTCTCGATCCAAAGAGGACCTTTTTGCTTATGAAAAACACAGTTATGATCTGATGATTTATTATCCAAGTAGTCTGGAATGATATAGTCAGCTGCATCGAGCTTTTCATTTGCATGAAGCTTGTTGCTTTCTCCTCTATCCCAAATAGATAAGTGACATACATGGTTGTTTATGTTGCTTCGGTAAAGATCATCAAAAATCCTTTGGTTATTCATATCTAGTTGTGAAAATTTTCCTTTTGCAGGAGATTAGCCATGAACTCCTGTTGCCTGTGTATGCGGTAACCTCCACCACTATCAAGTAGAGTGAGAGAAAAATGGGTATTTAAATTTGTCTTATTATTAAAATCATAATAATTTTTATGCGTACTTCCCTATGACAAGTAATTGTTGGTATGATGGTAGAGGTGGCCGCCACCAGCAGATGCAATCTCATATTTGAAATTCCTAAGGCCATTAGGCTCCTTCATCCATGATTGCCACTATGGTGAAGGGGTCTGCCTCCAAGGAAATCAGAATTGATTTCCCATTCTGTAAAAAAAATTCTAACCCTTCTCCGTAGTTATCTAATCGGCAGATATCATAATTGATATTGTTTGAGTATATGTATTGATTTCCAAATTTGTTGAGAAGAATTTGACTTTCCATTTCAATTGTCTTCCATATTTGCATACTATCTGTTTCCTTTAGAGCATGAAGTTTTTGATTTATCTCTTTTCAAATGTGAAAGATAGTTGTTGTTAGAATCGTGCTTGCTTTTCTGAATTCTTCTGATTTTGTCTTGTGGTTTTGTTGAATGAACTTGATGTTATCCCTGATGTTTTGCACAGCCTGATGCTGATTTATCTTGAGCTTTGATTTGGCTATAAACCAAATATGTTTTGAGAAAACACAATATGATCAATATTTTCATCTTCTTGTTTGTAAAGAAGACAAACTGTTTCCCCTTTTTTGTCCCATTTTAAACGTTTATCACTTGTTGGCAACCTGTTAATAACTGCAAAGAAAGCATGGTGGGACATTTTTGGGCAATTTGATTTATTCCAAACTACATTGTACCAATCAACTCCAGTTTCATAACCTCTAATAAATTTTCAAGATTTATTGAAAGAGAAAACACCTTTTCTTAAAAGTTTCCAATCCCACATATCTTTTTGAAGTTTTGGATCAATATTAATCTTTTTAATGGCATCATTAAAATTGATATAGTAGGATGACCAAATGTGTTCCAAATATTATTTTGAATAATGATATTAACATTTTCAGTAGTCCCACCAAACCAATATAAGCTGTTCCAACCCAAAAGACTGACCAAAGTTTTACCATGAATCCAAGGATCAAACCATAAGCTGGTCTGATTACCATACTTGAATTTTCTTTCCAGAAGTTTGAGACCAATTTCCCTGCAACTTAAAATATTTTTCCATGAAAAAGAATGATGATTTTCAATATTGCAGTCCAAATATATAAAACAAATAATTTCAAATATTATTAATTTTCTTCGACTCGTAGGAATTCAAGTTACAAGTGCAGGCTCGGATGCGCACGTGCGGGGTGGTGCATTGCACCATCCGTCATGGCTTGTGTCTCCCTTTGTCTCATAGGAATTATCGTAGTGTCAACATCTTAGCATATATATAAACACAAATAGTTTATTTTATTCTAATATGTGGGACTATTCATTTTCCAAGGCATTAATGCCTTCACATTCCCCAATGCTCATTCATTTCTAACAATCCCCACATGAATGAGTAATTGCTCAATTTGATCTTAAAATTTTGCGAAACGTTTATCGTATCAGTTAAAGTAGCACATTGGCCTTGAACTTTCCTAGTGTTTATTCTTTTGACTACTGGCGAATTAGTGACTAAGGATGTCTTTGAACTATAAGCTTTTTGTGTAAATCTAAAATAGACAACATGCAACAAGTGTTTCTAATCCTCCTTGGTTCTCTGTTTGTGTTTGTTTTTGTCGTGAACACTAGCTTGGTCTCATGAGTGTTTTGGAGAATTTGGTCTTACAGTTCTCCTAGAAGTGGCGCCTTTGCACTCATATAGGTGATTTTATAACGGGTATTTTCACAATACTCTACTTGGTTCTTTAATATTACGAAGTATAGACATTATTAAAAGTATCAAAACTTATCTTTTTCTCCAGCAAGTAGTGCACTGACTTATCATAGGAATGGTTGAATATTTACAGCGCTATCAAATTTATCTAAACTTATTTATCCCTTTGAACCTCGTTTAAAGAAACTTTTTAATTTATGGGCTTTTACCTCATTCCCATCGATAAGATATTAACTTTCACTCTATATTAACCTTTGTTGTTGGATCTTTAATGTAACTATTTGTTCTTACATAGTCAATTGTGATAATCTCATTGGAGAGAAGTTGTCTAACATTTTTATGTCCACAACGAATATGTGTACACTTGTCATTATAAATCTTACTATTGACCCTTCCAATAGCCGATTGACTATCGCAATGTATACTTGTTGGAGGTACGGGTTTTTCCCAATTCGAAATACCTTCTAAGAAACCTCGAAGCCAATCTGCTTCTTCCATGGCTTTGTCTAAGGCAATAAATTTTGATTCCATGGTCGATCTTGCTATATAAGTTTTTTTAGAGGATCTCCAAGATATTGCCCAACTAGCTAAGGTAAACGAATATCCACTGGTGGATTTTGTATCTGATGAACCAGTTATCCAGATTGCATTACAATACCCTTCTATTACAGATGAGTACCTATCGTAATGTAGTCCATGACTTTGTGTATACCTAAGGTATCCTAGTACTCGAATTATAGCTTTCCAATGATTCTTTCCTTGGGTTGCTAGTATATCTGTTGAGTTTACTTACAACATATGCTATATCAAAACTAGTGCAGTTCATTACGTACATAATGCTGCCTATTATACGAGAGTACTCAAGTTGATAAACACTATCGCCGGTATTTTTAACCCAACTTTGGTTCAAATCTATGGATGATTTTGCTGATATTATATTGTGTTGTATAAACTTTTCAAGTATTTTCCTAATGTAATGTGATTGGGACAGCACATATCCTTGGTTGGTTTTAAGTATTTTATACCAAGTATCACATCAGCAATTCCCAGATTTTTCATGTCAAATCTGGCAGAGATCATACCTTTTGTAGATTTTATTATCTCCTTATTGCTTTCAAATATTAGCAAATCATCTACATATAGACATACAATAACATATCTTATATTTGTATGTTTAGAATAGACACATTTAACACATTGATTTATATAAAGTCCATTTAGTATTATATTTTCATCAAATTTTCCATGTCATTATTTAGGCGCTTGTTTAAGTCCATACAGTGATTTCCTTAATCTACAAACCTTACTTTTATTTACAGTATTTGGGAAGCCTTCGGGTTGTTTCATGTATATTTCTTCTTCCATGCCATTTAAAAATATTGTCTTTACATCCGTTTGATATATTTATAAATCAAGTGTGGATGTGATAGTTATCAACATTCTTATTGATGTTATTCTAGTTACCGGAGAGTATGTATCAAAATATTCGAGCTCATCTTTTTGTCTGAAACCTTGAACAACAAGTCAAGCTTTATACTTGTCTATTGAACCATCAGGTTTCAATTTCTTTTTAAATATCCATTTATTACCCAAGATCTTGGATCCTTGAGGTAAATCAATTAACTTTGCTTTGCCATAATGGATTCAATTTCATTGTTAATAGCCTCATTCCAATAAGGGGCATCGACGAAGGACATAGCTTGTTTGTATGTTAATGGATCGTCTTCTAACATAAATGTATAGAAGTTTGGTCCAAAGGTTTTTGATGTCCTTGATCTTTTGTTTCTCCTTGGTTCCTCGATTTGTTGGTTAGCACTGCTTTGCTAATCATTATCAATATTTTGTTCAACATCCTCAAGAGAATCGGAGATTTCAGTTTCCCTTGGTCTCTTTTGAAGATACTTTTTAGTACCATGTTTTATAGGGTATACATTTTCGAAAAATCTAACAATTCTCGACTCAATAATAATAATTACGTAAATATTATCAATTTCGGATTTGTATACAAAAAAACGATAAGAAGCACTGTCTTGTGCATATCCAATGAATAAAAATGTGAGTTTGAAGCCATGCTTGCTAAGCAGCGATCCGAAAATCAGGTTCTTGTGCATCTCTAGAACATGAAGAACATCTGCCAAAGTTTGTTCTTTTCCAGAAGTCATTTCCAGTACAATCTTTCCCTGCCTTCAACTTTTGATGCAGGTGAATTACCCATAAAAAGTTGTTCGTCCTCAGTAGCAGTTTTGTAGGTTGTAAACATCCACTTATTTGCACACATGTGTCGTGTGGCTCCTGTGTCTACAAACCATTCCTTCGAGTCATCAAGAAGGTTGCATTCAGACACTATTACACATAAGTCCATATCAGACACACCTTTTGAGATGTCTTCCATGTTTGCTTCTAATTTCTTTTTCTTGGACGCGCGACATTCGATGGCTGTGTCCTTTCTTTCCACAATTATGGTATGAACCCTAAAATTTATTTGAATTTTTAGGAGCACGCTCACGTTTTCTTTTGTTGGGCTTCTCTGACTTGACTACGTTTTTTTGGCAATCAAGATATGCAAAGTCTTCTTCTCAGATTTTCTGTTATCTTCCTTAATCCTCAATCGGATTACAAGTTCCTCCATTGTCATCTATTTGTGCTTGTGCTTATGATAGTTTTTGAAATATTTCCATAATGGAGGAAGCTTTTCAATTGCAGCGGCAACATGAAAGGATTCGCTTAGAGTCATTCCTTCATCGTGCAATTGGTGAATGACGACTTGTAACTCTTGAATCCGGTTGATAACGAACTTCGCATCAATCATTTGAAGTCAAAGAATTTCCTTGCTAAGAATTTCTTCATGCCCACATCTTCGATTTTGTACTTTTTCTCTAATGTCGTCCAAAGTTCTTTGAAAGTTCGAGCAGTACAGTATACATTATATAGGCAGTTGTCAAGCCCATTTAATATGTACTTCTTGCACATAAAGTCAGAACTCTTTCAGACATTCAAGGCTTCAACTTTTGTTGCATCGGGTTCCAATTCTTCGATTACAGGAGCATCTTCTGTATGAAACTTTGCAAGGCCCAAAGTCGTTAAGTAAAATAACATCTTTTGCTGCTAGTGTTTGAAGTCCATCACTGTGAACTTTTCCGGCCGTTCTCCATAAGACAGCGTCATTGTTGGAACCATGGTTGTAGACTGAATATTAATTACTATCCGTGTTGGTGCAGAAGTTTTGCTTTAATGAGACATTATCGTCTACAAAAACAGCCAACAATAAATCAATATTGTTTCAAGGTTGTTAAATAGTAACACTACAAAGGTGTTATGAAACTGTTTGCAAAGGTCGTTAACAGCAACATTACTAAGGTGTTACGAAACTGTTACAACTATGTCGCAAAATTGCAACAACAAAACTGTCACAACCATGTCGCAAAAACTGTTACAAATAGAATTATGCAGTTAACAAATAATACAGTAAATATAATACCTATTAGATTGTCCGAGTCCAACGAAAAGCTGCTACCTTAAAATAATATTGCTCCGTCTATGGTGCTTAAGGGTATCGAGCAGTTGTTTCTCAAGATGAAACAAAGCTCTGCGATGCTGCACAACAACCATAGAGCAACGACGAACTCAAGAGAGTATATTTAAGAACAGAATGTTGTAGGGAGAGAGAATGCAGAAAAAACTTAAGTATTCTGTTTTTCTACTACCTATATATAGGCGCGGGGGGTGCACCTATTTGTTAATAGATGCATGTTCGAACGGTTGCGACTGCTGGAAAGGTTGCAACTTTTTACCAAGCGGTGCTACCGTTTGAATTTGAACGGACAAAAAAAAACTTCGATCTGAACAGCTATGCCAAGCCTCTAATACGCCTCAAACACCCGTGGGCGCGGGTTCGGGCGATGGTGCTGGTGCGCGATCGAGGTGGTGCATTGCACCATCCGTCATGACTTGTGTCTTTCTTTGTCTCATATGAATTATCATAGTGTCCATATTCTAATATATAAACACAAATTGTTTATTTTATTCTAAGATATATGACTATTCATTTTCCAAGGCATTAACGTCTTCACATTCCCCAATGCTAATTCATTTCTAACAAATTGCAACAACAAAATAATTGTTGTTTGAAAGTTTCCAAAAATATAGTATACGGTAGACAAATAGATGCAAAAGCACTTTATCTACTTCCTCCGCTTCGCAAAATCGATACATAACCCATTAACCCTATGTATTTCAAAATTAGGGCTGTAATCGTATCGGTTGTAATATATGATGAGAATGTGAAACAAAGATAAATGAATAGCAACTAACCTTTAATCCGAGAGAAGATATTGGATTGGAGAATAGAATTAATGCTTCTTCTCTCATTTGAAGGAAAAACCCAAAAACACCCAGTCAATCGTCTAAATTGATAAATTAGAGCTAATACGAATCGACAGGAATATATGATGAGATACAACAATTAACTTCCATGTTGGATTCGAGAAGAAAGCTCAAGTAGGATGATAGCACCGGTCAATCTACAGGGTTATAGATTAAGCACTGTATAATTAGATAGTAGGAAAGTGGTACGTTTAACGTGATGATATAGGGAACCGAGAGCCGCTTAATATATGCACTAAGGATGAATCTGAACCTTTCTTCGTTTACGATAACTGACCAAGGGATACACACACACATACATACATATACACACATGAGCGTCACGCCACGTGCTCGCTTGTGATGATGACGTTTATTATTTTATAGCATTTAGTATTTATTAAATTCTAATTTTAAGTGATAATGTTTGATAATATTTTTGGATGGACATTTTGAATTTGTAAAGAAAGTTTATTTATTAGATCCTACTTTTAAGGGATGAGATTTTGAAATATTTGTAAAGAAATTAGATCCACTTTTTAAGTAATATTAAGATAAATGGGCATTTTTGGTAGTTCACGTTGATAACAAAAAAGTGCATATTATTAAAGAATATATGCACCTTATTGGTTAAATCACATTTAAGTAATTTTAGTTCTACTTTTATTAATTAAATCAAATTCAATTAATTTAATTTATATACAAAATTTGAAATTTATATAATTCATCTTAGGATAATTGGTTATAACATTTATAGCTTATTAATATATAAATATCAATATATGTACACATTTTAATTAACTAACTTCTAATTAATTCTATTTATTAAATTCATTCATTTAATTAAACAATTTAATTAAATATTTTACTAAATTCGAAAATTTTAATTTAATTTACTTAAACAAATTTAAGATAGGTTAACAACCATAATAATTATAGATACATACATACATATATAAATGTGTGTGTGTTAATTAACTTATAATTAATTTTTCAATTTTATTTTTAATCAAATTAATTAAATTTATTAATATTTTGAGGCTAATTATTTTAATTTTTGAAAACTGGGATAAATTGAATTCATTGTATAACTTTCAGAAAATTAACTTTTATATTTTAAACTTACTTTAAATTTTGAAATATATATTAAATTTTCAAATTGAATTTGAAAATTAGCCCAAAGCCTTATAGATTTATAAGATATATTTCACAATTTGGGTCTTATATTGGGGATAATATTTGTGCTTACATCATCCTTGGAGCCTGACATTAGTCATGTAGGGCAAAGTACTTGTTATCTAAACCCAACCTCAGACACAGTCTTTCTAGACATTTTACTAAATGAGTAGGTATTAATCAGCTAGCCATAATATTTCTAATTTAGACCGCATAGATCATTTAAGTTCTGATACCATTAAAAGAACCGGGGCTTCCGGAAGCAGGTGAAATAGATAGATTTCAATATTTTTTCTACCTTTGAATCTACTTGGCATATGAAGTCTAAAGGATTTATTAGATCCAGTCTAATATAGTTTTAAATAAATATTATTTAATTTAATTTGTTTAAAAATGGGTTTATCTTAATTTAATTAATTAATTTTTTTATAATAATCTTATCAAATGTATCCATGTGTATAGTACAAATGCAACATATAAACTAGGGCTATCAATTGATACTCGAAAAATCTGAAATACTTCTGTATTTGTATCCGAAAAGCGGATAAATATTCAATATCCGAAAAAACGGACGCTGCACATACGACGACATCCACATCCGAATATTATTCGTCTATTTTTTTTCAAGATTATAGTTGTAACGACCCGGATTTTTGGACTAGTTAAAATCACCGAAAAATCCGTCTGTTCTAAAACTTCAAATGAAAACTACCAACTTAATGCATAATATTTGATAACTATTCAACACTATAAAATGTATAGGATGCAATTTCAATCTTACAAGTTATCAGAGTAATCAATTTAATCTACTAGGTGTGCTTTAATACATACCAAATAAATACAAATAAATCTACTGCTGCACAACTCTGATGAGTGAGATGGCAATAGCCATTCCTGCTAACTTAATAAACAATATAAATGTGAAATAAAATAGCAAGCAGGAATGATACAACAATTCATGATATATTGCAAACAATAAGCAGAAAAATGTCATGTTATTATTGGGGATGCATCACTGCCACTTGTGACTACCTACGTACCCCTATCTTATTGGGTATCCAATTAGATAACATGATCAAGCCAACATAGTTTTTCTACCGCATATAGGACTCATGGAGCCTACGATGCACGAAACAATGTGCAATTCCCAAAATTACCCACTTAGGCTTAATCTTTAATTTTAGATTTTTCAAATTTAGTTACCTTTACGGAAATTATCTTTTTTTCCTCTTCTAAAGGAAAACATTTCATAACATTTCAACTTGAAAACCAATTTTCAAAATAATTCATTAAATTGAAGTGAACCAAATATTACCGTTAAATACCTTATAGTCAAATCGTTTAATAAATCATAAGGTGTTAACCTACACTTATTTTCTACTCAACCCATGCATATGGATAATTGATTGTTCATAAACTGGTTGAGCAAAGTCAACAATCAATAAATAATAATCAGTGCTCATAAACTGAGCGAACCTAATTCAAACAATCAATCAATGAAATAAACACAACAATAAATGATAATCAATGCTTCATTCTATCAAAAATTTGTAACACTTTATTTTATCTTGGGTTAAAATGGTTTGATATTTATTTTGGAGCATTTGGGCTTTCCCTTCGACATGTTCTGTCCCTCGCTCAAGTCTCCTTGAATCTCATAGACGAAACAAATATACTAGTCATTTCTGCATATCCCATTAAGTATTTAACTTCTAAATTTTTAAAAAACTTAAATAACCATCCAGACAGTCTAACAAGGAAATAAAACCATTGTTTTAGCAAACAAAGTAAACAAGCATTTAATAAGGGTTTTCAAGCAACACGTAATACTTAAAGTTCCTTCAACTTAGCAGCGGTTTTAATGAACTTAAAGGAAGAAATAAGTCGCTTTGGATTCCACTCCGTCAAACTTTAAGGCAAGAAACTTCAGATCTAACCATACTTTCTACCAATTTTGCTAACTTTGTCACTACGAATTTGACTATAGCTTCGCTATTATTTTTCGAAACTTCTTGAAATCCGACTATAGCTTTGCTATCCTAGAAGTTGAGATGAAAAAAATGTAGAGATAGCTTCTAGGTGGACACGACCTTGGGTGGATGGATGGAACTTACTAGCTTGAGCATAACTTAAGGGTACACCTTTTTTGTCGATTATTTTGCCATAACTTTGTTACGCTTTTGGAATTTTTTAAGAGAGACATAGAAGCCATTAAAGCTCCAAGGAAGAAGAAGGGGAAGCTTAGAAAAGGAAGAAGAAGGAGAATGAAAAGTGTGTTGGTATTTATAGGAAAAAATTTGAATTAAAATAATATTTTATAAAAATACCAAAATACCCTTTGCTTATATTTAAGCAAACTGATTTTTTCAACACTTAACATCACATTTCAAATCATTATTTTATGTCATTTTAAATTAAGTATTAAGTAAAGGATATAATATTTAGGTTTGTTTGATTTAATTTTTACTTTTTGACTTTTATAATATCTTTTGTCTTTTTATGCTTACTTTTTGTTAATTACATTCTAAGATTTTCTAAGTATATTGAGTAAAAGTAAACTTGATTAGTAAATTAATTAATACTTATACTATTTGAAAATATATGTTCATATATAAGAAAATAAAGGTGGAGCCCTATTGGGATAACTTTAAATCGACAAAACGTTGATTTTCGACAAAATGTTTTACGGTCATATTTTGACGTTTTAGTTAAAATATTTATTTATGTAAACCAAATTTAAAAATAAATTTGTATAATGTTATTTAAAAATATAAACGCTCATAATTAATTAAAATAATTTATTTAATGTTCAAACTTAATTTTCTGAAATCGGGATTTTGTCGCTTTTGTCGGTATAAGCAATTATTCCTATTTTTGTGCATATTTATTGCAAATCCTATCTAATATTATTCAAATCATAAAACATTATATATTTTATATTTAAAATCACTTTAAATAGCATATTTTAAAGTGGTCAAATTCTGAGTCGTTTCTATAGTTTAAATTATTTGTATTTTAGTATAATGATATTTATTTTAGTACAATGAATGTGACTGCTCATACGAGGTCATACTATATGAACTCCTAAATGCGTATTAATCGCTCAAAACTATTTATTACCTTCATATTTGTTTATTTTTAACGCTTTAATTATCAAAGAGATTGAAAAAAGTTTATGTTAAACTAAAAATTTTCATTTATGTTTCTTGATTTATCGATCGTTAACGGATAAGATAATTATCTGATATCCATTCGTATCCGCGAATATGGATATCCAATATTCGAAAATGATTTCAGATACAGATACGAATATGGCACTATCCGCATTCGAAAGTATCCGTTGACAGACCTAATATAAACAACATAAATAATTAATGTGTATGTTTATAGGTGGTGGGATTTACACTGCAACGGACGTGGACGTGATGCAACAAGTGTTATCATGAATAACATGTTGCACTTGCAATTTTATTCCTTATTTTATGCTATCGTGAATAAATTTGCAATTTACCCCCACTTACCGCTACATGACTTGATCTAATAAGTGTTTGAAGATTAAAAACAAGTACTAAACACGAGTAGCAGTTTTGGCAAATATATGAGTGAGACCCGATAGGTCTCGGTTTCTAGACGGGTCGGGTTTTGTCGGATCCAAACTATACATTTCAAAAACCTAGAGTTGACCGACTCGAACTTTGGTTCAGTTCAACTTGGATCGTTTCAGGTTCGGTTGGATGATAACACTAAAAATGCATCTTTCAGATCGGGTCGGGTTTGCTCGGGTCTTTATTATATTTTTCATCATCCAGATCCGATCCAACATCCATCAGGTTCGACTCAAGTTTGTTCTGTTCGGTTCGATTTTGCGATTCTCAGTTTTAATTGTCGGCCTTAGCAAATAGTAAACCGAAGAATTACACCACAGAAAGTTTCACAGAGTGTACACTTATGAAGTATGCCAAATAGAATGGTTCCATCGTGTCATGACGGTATAAAAGATATTGTTTCACACTAACAACAACATGATAAGTTGAAATACAAAAACGCTACTGTGGAAAGATAAAATGATTTTGTCAAGTTCTACACCAGGGATAATTTTTTCAAAAAGACCACGAAGGAAATTACCAAATTGCCCTTCTGGTTTCTTTCCGATAGGCCGGTCAACATGTGCTTTTGGATGTGGATAATGTCATATCCGCATCAGCATCCGAAATCATTTTCGGATATCTGCATCCGTGGATATGAACGGATATCGGATAATTATCATATCCACTATTGACCGATAAATCAAGAATTACAAAAAGAAAATTTTAGTTTAACATATATATATATATATATATATATATATATATATATTTCAATCTTATTGATTATAAAAATGTTAAAATTAACAAATATGATTATAATAAATAGTTTCGAGCAGTTAATAAGTATTAAGTGCATATAATATAAAATATTAACTTAATAAAATAATAAATGAATATCATTAGTGAATATCATTTACTGCGTTAAAATATCCATTATTTGATCTTCAATCTTGACATAAACCGGATGCATAATTTTCGAATGCACGTATCTTTATATCTGCATCCGCATCAATTTTTTCGAATATCGAATATTTATTCGTTTTTCGGATGTGGATACGGACGGATTTCGAATTTTTCAGGTATCCATTGACGATCACATTTTGACAGAAACCTTTTTTTGTCACATTAGCACACTAAATTTTTTATAATATTTCATGGTTAACAACATCTCTACAATACCTTGCATTTAATAAACAATATTGACTGTCTATAGAAATAGGGTATAGATTTTGTTGTTGTGTTCGATATCTACTAAAGCCTGAGGTTAAAATGTCCGTGTATGTCTTGCTAATTTGTATCGATGTATTTTTTTTTTTCTCTTAGTGTTCTATATTGTATTCATCTAAATTGTTTGATTAATTTTATGTTTTAGTGTCAGTTCTCAAAATTTGCTGCGTGCTGCATACAAAGTTTCTCTTGTTGATTTTCATATTAGCTTCCATTCTCATTTCTAATCTCCACTAACTTGTCTTCCAATAAAAGCACCATTCTTAAGAGCAAAAGTTGCTAGCAATGGCCTATGCAGCGCAGTACAAAAGCTTTAAAATAATGTCAATGAGATATAATTTGATCTTTCAAATAGCTGGTACAATGCAGATTAAGATTAAAAGGAAAACAAGCAGTAATTTTCTGCTAACAATATAAATAAGGAGTTTTGAGAAAAAATTGAAGAAAAATTTAATTTCAAAAATAAGAAATTTGCTTTTTAAGCAGAAAGACACTTTTTAATGTAAATTGCGGAATGATAATTGCAATTATCATTTTTTGTTTACATTAAAAAAAATTGTCGTTCGAAATAAAAAATAAACCTGTTGTCTATGAGATTAAATTTTACCCCCATTTCTACCATGTGTCTATTTTCCTGAATAAATAATATCCATTGCAGAAGTTTATTTTCCCTCCTGATGTACAGCTTCAGCAACTATTACATCAATTATGTTCCCTTTTACAAATTACTATAATGTAACAAAGTTACTTTAGAATTCAAATGTTTTATTTACTCTTATAATAATATGCCCATGTAAGGGAATAAATTAAATGGACATGTGCAGTCTCATTTAGCATTCAGTGTTGGGGGATCCATACACATTAGCCTCAATCCAGTCGAAAGCAATTGGAGCTAAAAATGAATCAGGAATCCCGAAAGAAGCCAGAATGCCTAGAGCATGAGGCCTTAGCTCACTGCATAGCTTCACAACTTCCTTCCTTATTGCCGCAGAATTATCAAGGGATAAGTATCCATATCGGAGAAATGATGCATCTTCCTCCATACAAATTAGGGCGTACATGGACCTCAATAATCCTAATACATCCTGCAAATAAAGGTTTGCAGTTGAGATTTTATGTCTACAAAAAGTTGCGGTTTTACTTTTTTTCTTATCATAGCATCATAATTGGGCATTTTTTTGAATTATATTTCATTTCCCGTTAGACGGTGCAGTACGCAACCAATCCATAAGACTTACAGTAGTTTTATCCAACCATAAACTTCTCAAAATACGCTTGTTTTATGAAAAAGGTCGCATTCTGGTCATAACAAAAATCAATCTTTGATACATTTGGTATTAAAATGATCACATTTTAGTCCACATCTTTCTTTTTTCTTTCTATTCCTTCCAACTTATCTATATTTATTCTACTCTCGCTATGAACACTTTTTTTTTTGGGTAAGTTATGCATTCTTTACAATATTATTTTACATTCATCGTGCAGTATTCAACTTATTTTGCTCTCTGTTTTCATACTCGATAACCTTTCGTCGAGGCTGCTTGCAAAATAAAAATATGACAATCTATATCTACTAGGAAAAAAATGAAGGATACTTTTATTTGCATGTGTCTAAGTACTAGTTAACCATAATGTGAGTTAATAACATTCATATCGCAAATGTTTGTAACATAAAACCAACAAGATCATTATATGGCGAAGGATCCAAATTTGCATACGGAGTCTTAAAAATCTTGCTTTAAATTCGTACCTTTACAGGGCCTGAAGAAGCATTCGTCTCTTCTTTTAAAATGGTTTCCAGTATAGTGCGCTCTGTAAATGCTCTAGCTAACTCTTCTGCAAGTTGGTAGCTCTGACATTCAAAATAAAAATCAATACATATACTTCCACAATAAAGGCAAAAGGGGGAAAAAAAGAAAGAAAAATAGTTATTACAAGTAAAACAGCGTTCTCCTTGCTTTCCCCTTGAGACTGATACTGGAAAACTTCAGCAGCAAAGCGCTTGAGCAAATCTCTCTCTCTCAAGCAGAGTACGTCAGTCTGATACTCAAAATAACCAAACGAAATAACCATCTCACCTCATGTATAAACATTTATGTTAGTTTTATGGCAGAATAACAAAAAGACTACCTGAAATTTGATATTTCTAATTGCAGAGACTGAAAGGTTGGATGGTATTACAGGGCATGGATCATTCATATGCTCCAATCCTAAACCTTTAAACGGTGTCTTCTTCTTTTGAGATGCTATGTATTCTCCAAGTAAAGCTTTGCTTACCTGATAAACATAATAAATTATCAATAAAAATTTGGTATCATTTCCTATGTAATAGGTCCATTTGTCAAGCCATTGTTTAGATATTCTGTTTTCCAAGAAACTGTCACAGCTAACAATTCAACTATAGCAGTTGAACATCGTCGTAATCATCATATATCCAATATAGCAAATGATCAAGTAAATGATACTAGCATATTAGTGGAGTTTGAACATAGGACTTCCTGAACCTGGTGTTCTCACACAACGTTAAATTGTTAATAACCCAATTTCCAACATTGGAAATTTGTATCAAGGACAAATTTAAATTTGATTGTTACTTTCAAGGATAACTGGCTTTATTTCACACTTAGAAGAAACATTTTCTATTTAATTGGCAACAAGGCCAGAATTTCTGTCTTAATGACAACGACATGGGGAACAAGGTGACCAGAAATTTTGCCTTATCGGCCGTGCCCTTATACGAAATGTAACATACATACACAATGATATATTACCTGCTGCATAAGAACATTGTTGTCCCCTTCAAAAGTGGATTGTACATCAAACTCTCCTTTTAAAATACCAATTTTGTTCTCAGTCTTAAAGCCTTGACCTCCACAGGCTTCACGACACTCCTAATCCAATAAGAGGACACAGATTAGCAAACAAATGTCATGTTGCTGTATTAAAGAAATGGACTAGTGATTGAAACCTGCAGTGTTTTCATGTTATGCCAAGTGAGTGTGGCTTTCAGAGCACTTGAATAAATATGAATAATTTTATTTGTTTCTGGGGTTCTCTTTACATAAATACTCTTGAGAAAGTTTGCAGCACAGCTCATTGCACATCTGTAAATGCACAGGTACAACAACCATTTATCACTCCATTACAATAGATACTACAATTATAAAAGTAAATTACGTTTTTGCCATAAGGGGTAGAAGACGCCTCTGATGACTAGGATAATCAAGCAACAGAACCTCTGGACCATTTTGTTTGATAGAGAAAGCTCGTCTTGTGAGTGCATAACGAACTGCTATAGCTAACCCCAACTGCACACAATTAGCAAGCAATTCCTTCACATTCATGACTGCACTAAAAGGCATGTAAAACCATTATAAACTGCATACCTTAGATATGTAAATAGCGTTAGCTGCAATATTTACTCTGCCAGATGTAAGTGGAGCCATAAATGCTGCAAATCTCTGAAATGCAAAGCAGTCATATTCATATATAAATTGTTATATACATTTTTTCAAGACCTGTAAAAAATGTCTCGAAATCATCAAATTTGCATATAGAAAATTGAAGAATGGATTTGGCATCGCTGATTGATAACCAAATTGGGCTAATATATTTTTGTTGTGGGACATCAAAATAGAAATTATGTTATTTGATTTCTCATTTGACGTCTATATTAGAGATGCGGTTACGTCCCTAAACATACTGCATGCACATAACAACATCTTTCTCAAAAAATTATGGGACCTTTTGATGGTATGACATGATGAGATATATGACACTGCAAATATTCTTGGGGAAATTTTACACTAAAGTAGAGTAAAAGAAGGGTATTTCTTTACATGGATGCGTGCAAAACTGCAAGCTTTGCAAAGAGTTACCTGGTCTGGGGTTTTAATTGCACTCACATATTGCCCATCAGGCAACACATCTGCAACTGAGTTCAACAAATTTTCTCGAGGGACCCTCAGATTGTTGAACCTATAATGCAAATTCAAAACGTCACTGTTATTGAACACAAACATTTTCATCCAAAAAGAATGGCGTAAATTAAATATTTGTATTACCAAATTCGTCCATTATCAACTCCATTCAAACCAATCTTATGACCACAGTCAGCTATTCGTACATTAGGGCATACATTACCATTAGAATCCCTTATCTGGGCGATGAACGCATGTACTCCTTGGCTGATCCCATTTATATGAAGTTGAGAGAAGATGATTGTGTGGGTAGCATGCTGTAAATAGAGTAATTATATAAAAATAGCCCTATCTGAATACCAAAAAAAAAAAAAAACAATTGAAGACCATGACTATAACGAAAAGAATAAATCTTACATTAGCAGCACCCCCAATCCAATATTTTTGGGCGGACTCACAAGGAGTGTTAATAACAAATTCTCCGGTCTTCGAATCATATATAGCAATTGTTTCGATCCCACGGACCTTACATATAACCAAATAGAATATTAAAAGTTTAATCAGTTGAAACTATAATCTATATTTAACTAAATCATACATTACTTCCATGTCCCAACTCGGTCATTGCAAAACAACCCTTAACCACATAATTTTCTGTGTCTCTCAACCATTTGTCATGATGACGCTTAGTACCAAAGAATTGAATTGCACCACCCCTGTTAAAGGATAAAGGTAGCAATATTAGTGTTAATAACAACAAAGCATTGCTTCCAGTGTACAATACATAGAAACCAAAATCTGAATCTGTTGAAACTGTGGTCAACAAGACAACCTTGTAAGTAAAGTTTCTTGTAAAACCTGATCTTTTAAGCTTTTATTTTCTTCAATCGTTTCACTCTTCATTATTATGCCAAATTCCTTTTTTCACTTCAACTTTCCACTAATACACTTTATGACAATCATTGATGAATAAACAGAATGCTCTAACATCTAGTTTTACACTCATATTCATGAAACTATAATACTTGGCTAGTAATAGGGCATCACTCATTAACCAAATGTCTGTAAAGGTGAATAGCAAATTAATCTGGTAAATCTCATAAAGTTCTCTTCTTGTTGTTAAGTTTGCGGCTCATAGTGTAAGTATTACAAATTTAGGTATTGTGAAAAAGTGTACAGTGGTGTTTTGGGATAGTCAATATTCAATTAGATAGAGAACCAAGACCGTAGTTTTATGATTAAACATGCTGAAAGCATCAAGTTCTTGATGTTTGATGAAAAGCGCAAACATGATAAGTCTCATATAAATACACACATATATAGTTTTGGTTCTCAATCAAGTTAATTGAATATTAAAAATCCTACACACACACACACCCCCCCCCCCCCCCCAAGTCTATTAACAATTGCATCATACATTTTATTTAGTTACTTCCACAATAATAACAAGTTCTACCTTAACTGATAAAGCTCAATTAATATTAACCTTGATCTCTAAAATCATCTATATGTCAAGTTCAAAAGCATAATTAATATCTATTTTCTTCCATTTCAACATTTGGTATAATCAGATATTAATATCTTTTAGAAAACTCATAGCTAACGTTTACCTCATAATATATCAAGTCACAGATCAAATTACTCTTAAATATCAATGAATCTATTTCATATTTTGAGAACCGTGTAAAGTATAATTTTAGTTTGTCCAAATTAGAAATATATCTACTCATAACATCAACCATATAAATTACGTTCGATTTCGTACACATCATGACATTTATCAAACTCCTTACTGCACAAGCGTATGACACATCCACGATATTTTTTATCTCGATCCAATATAGGATGACCTTAGAAAGCACGGATTGAGAGCCAATATTATTGAAATTAGTTTCATCTTTACTATTTCTTAAAGAGTGCTCAATAGTCGATGTACTACTTTTTGAGAGAGTCTTAAGTCTCTGCTTTTTGTTTTAACAGTGTCCCGTACTAACAATTTTCTTCACATTCTCTCGCATATTTCATATCACACTTTACTAAGTTGAGCCTTCAACTTAATATTTCCTCACGCAGTACCAAATTCAATCAATACATGGTAGTAAATAATTACATTACATAATATTCAAATACAGCAGTAAATAAGTCAAACCTTCAATGGCATTTAATGTACACACATTCAATATTATGACTTGAAAACCTTTCGACTATATAAATTCAATAAACTTTTTTGTACTGTTGTATAAAGGATTGCTTTATTTCGTACAAATTCATGACCATTTGACCTTCATATTCAGCGTAGGTTCACGTGATTTATGCAACATTTAAGATCGGTCCAGTAAAATAATTTTAATCGATGTTTCCTTGAACGATACAGCATTGTCTCTACTATTAATATAAAGGAATTTGTTTAGACATTTCGTCAATCATGTCCATCCATTTCAAATGTCTACGATGTTACCTAAATACCTTTCAACTTGTACAATCATTGACGTCACTTGAGCAATTGGTAGGGTTTATTTGGTAATTTCTCAATCAGGTTATCAATGATTTACATGTGAATATACTTGGAGTATGTATTGAGGGTATAGTACATACTCCTTCAGAGTTTGCTTGAAGCGCACGTTTGCGTGAGCTCACACATAATTGATAGTTCAGCGCATTACTAAATTTTAACTGATTTTGTAAATTGATAATAGACAATTTGGTTGGCAACTGACAATAAAAAATAAGTGCAATTGCTCTAATGTGTCACTGACATAGGTTCACCTTTATAACACGGTTCAAGATTCCGGCCGGCATATTAGAATTTCGATCATCTCGGTCCGGTTCCGGCAGTGATCAGACCGGAATTTGTCTAAAGACCCGTTCCTACATTGCTATCCAATTTAAAGCAAAAAAAGAAAGAAAAAAGATTTATATCTACAGATCCCCATGAGAGGAAAAAGGGAAAGAAAGAGAAACATCATGGAGCGGGGAAGAGAAAGTGACACGGCTTCCTACTAAACATCCTTTTCATTTTTCCTTTGTGGGCTAGGCGTTTTAGTGAAGCAGACGATCTGTCTATGCTAGTAGCAGGAAATAGTTAATTTAGGGTCTGGATTGTATATTTGTGGGCTAAGGCTTTTTAAGTATTAGACTACTGATTTGTTAAGATGGTTTTGGGCTGCTTTTATGTTTGTTGAGAAATTTTGGGTTGATAATGGAAATTGTTGTAGATTGATTAGTGTAAAATAATTCATATTAAATTATCATACCGATGAATTATCATAAAATGAACTGTAACAAATTTATATAAAGTTCATTTTTGTTTATATTTTGCAAAGCTCAAATAATTTATATGGAAAAAAATAATATTAGTTACTATATTTATAGAAATAGTATCGGAATTCGCATACCAAAATTAAAGCAGAGTTTTCGAAATTTTCGAAACGGAACCGAAATTTTGAATTTTTTTGAAGAGCGGAACGGAAACGGAAAGCGAAATTTTAAACCTTACTTTATAATCATCATATAAATATATAAGTATTTATTTTCAAACAATAGAAGGATGAAACAAAACTAGCGAGATCCATGAAAACGGTTGAGTAATTTAATGACCAAATTATGTTATAAATTAGTGGATAACATGGGACCTTCTAATTAATGGGCAAATGTACCATTGCATATTTGCATTTACTCTTCCATAAACTCTAGAACGAGGACTGACATCAAAAGATAAACATAGCAGAAAATTCCTTCTCCTACACTGAGTAGAAAAGTCTTGATTCGAGATATTAAATACACTTCAGAATTCATACTTCTGATTAAGACATGTGTATACAAACTTTCACATGGCCGAATATTTATTAGCCATTTATGCAACTACAATTACAATAAATTTGTACGGGAAACCGTCAAAATATGACTAAGGGAGGTGATTCAATGACCAACTTATGATCATCAAATTAGCGGATTACATATTGGCATTTCTCATGTGTAAGATTTCAAAATAAGAACTATCATTAAAAGATGACCATAACAGAAGACCATTTAGATTCTAATGTTAAAATGTTTTAATTAGAAAAGGTCATTTTTAAAGGGAAAACCAAAATTTAAGAGAATTGATTTATAAGGGAAAAATTTATAGAAGGAAAAATTACACAATAAAGAAATCTGCTCATAAAAAACCAAAGATAATAGGGTTCTTATAAATCACAGAATAAAATATGTAATTTTCCCTATGCAAAATTTTGTAATATCTATATTTTGTTTTTATAAATCACTCCTCTAAGTCATATTCAGATTATAAAAATATAAAAGTATGCATTTAATATGATACAGGAATGAAAAAGAAAAAATAATGGTGAGATCCATTCAAATAGAATAGGACCAATGGAATAATAGCACAACCAACAATAGTTTGTTAGATCAAAAAATTAGAACTGAATTAGCCACAATACTTTCATATGTGTCTTGTTCAGTTCTCTGTAGCCGATTCAACTCTTCAAGTGAACTAAACAAGTTGACGGGGAGGAGAACGACAAACTCTTTGTAATTTTATTGCAAAAATGGAATCACTATGCCTTTTATAGCAAATTCAATATAGAAAAAGCAAACATTTTGCCGTTTTATTGCAAGTTGAATAAAAAGACAAACACTTAAACATTTTATTTGTTTATGAATTAAAAAAAAAACAACATCGATTTTGTGGTTGCTTCTTCTGTGTGAAAATGTTTTTTTTTTTTTCCAATTAAAAACATATGAAAATTTGTAAGTGTACCGACCAGTTGTTGGTAATGGTCAAATTCTTTTCATGAGAAATGTTTCCAACTCTTTTCATTAGAAATGTTTCCAACTCTTTTCATTAGAAATGTTACACATGCTTCCTTATGGAAAGTGGGCATACTCTCATCTTCATTGGTGGAGAGTGTAGTTCCATCAATTGTTGATCTACAATAGGATGATGATTGCCTCCACATAGGATGATGATCGCCTCCACTCTCGATGTATGCATTTGCTTCATACATGCATTGCTACTCATTCAAATGATTTAGCAATTTAATGACCAATTTATGATCGGAAACTAGTGGATTACATGGAACCCTTTAATTAATAGACAAATGCACTGATCAATATATGCATCGGACTCTTTGATAAGATATATGCATCGGACTCTTTGATAAGATATAAAATGGGAGCTGTCATCAAAGGAAGACCGCAACAAAAGAAGTCTTCTTCTAGAGTAAAATAGTCTTGCTTGTAGACATTAAATATACCGCAGAATCCATTGCTTCTGATCAAAACATGTGTCCAGTTACTAACATGGCCAAAGATACACATGAACCAATTACGTAACTATTATTAAAAGAAGAAATCGTATAGGAGACCATCCAATTTTGAGCAAAGAAAACATAAAAATACATTGAATGGATCTCACGAGGATGGAACCCGGAGGGAATGGTGCAGTTGCAAAAATGCGATAGTCAAAAGGATGGATTAGAAAACTAACCAGAGGAAGAAATGAACACCAAGTTTAATGGCAAGGGAATGATCAAAAAGCCCAATGACTTCATTCAAAGCCATCTTCCTAAGCTCTATCTCCTCCCCACTTTTCGTCAACCACCCTTCAAAAATACCATTTTGCAACAAATACCCAATTCTTTCCATCGTTATCTCCCTCTGCTTCTCCTTGCTGTCGTTATAATCCGGGCCGACAAAAACTCTATCGCCACGCCGACGTGGACAGAACAACGAACTTTGCTCCATCAGTCGGAACAACATGTCTCTTGCCGCCAGATCGTGACCGTCTAATATTAGGCGGAGATCGTCGGGGTTGAACTGGATTTGATCGGACGGTGGAGAGTAGTTCAAGCATGGTGATGGGACGATGTGGCGAGTTATAATCGACGTTCTGCGGTAAGCGGATTCCATGTTATTCTGGCAGAAATGGAAAATTATATACGGTGCAGTTTTTCCAATAGATTTTCAAGTGATTTCGGAAAGGAAAATCGATAGAGAACAGAATGAAGAAGCGTGGGAGAAAATCCTTTCGGCAATGATACAGCTGAAATGTCAGTGGTATTTATTAGGATGTATTGCTTCCGACAGTCCGATTTCTCTTACCGAAATACTGTTCCGCTATCTCCGTCCGTTTTCCATTGAACAAAATTGGGTTGCAACGGCCGTGCAGCGTTAAATCTGAAACGTTGTTTATAACCGAGTGAAGGAATATGATAATGGTGGTCAAAAGCACGTATAAAAAATTCATTTCCATTAAAACTATAATGTTGGCCAGATGAGAAAATCGGGGTATCAATAGCAGCACACTTTATTATGTGTAGTGCGGCAGCGAGTCGGATGATATGAGCTACAGCGGTTTACACATGACCATTAATTGTCTACAAACACTATTTGATAGGCAGTTATCGATCAAACACTATTTGATAGGCAGTCGTTTGTCGACCACAGTTAAAAAAAAATTGTTCAGTCGTTGATGGTCGAACGTGGTAGCCCGTGACACAAACGTAGGTGCCATTAACACTACACATCTTTATCGTCAATCTTTAATTATTGTTTTAATACCTTTGACGTTATTTTTTGTCGGCGTGAACTTTTCAAAATGCCCTTTTAAATTCAAATTACATCTCAAATATATCTGAATATACTCACACCTTAATTAAAATTAAATTTTGTATATTCTATTACTTGTTCAGTAAGGGTGAGCGTTTGGTCGGTTTTGAGATAACAAATGTCAAACCGAATTAGAACCGGAAAAAAATCAAAACTGAATCGAATCGAACTGAACTAATTTTGGTTAATTCGGTTGGTAAGCAATTCAACCAAACTAAAATGGAAAGTAACAGAAATTATCATATGCTATTATTCAAATGATTGATTTACTCAAAGAAAAACATAATTTTTGTTCAGAAAAGTTTTATTGAGAATTTTTTGTGTTTATAAGAAAAATCGACTGATTTACGATAGTTAAACTTTGTTTCCTTAGTACTAAACCAATTATAATAAGTATTACGACACCATAAATATGAATAATATAATAAAAGTTTGGTTGTTCCGCTTAATCCAATAACCGATTTTTTTATTTCACAAACATAATTCGAACCGATTTTAATTTCGTAACCGAACCGAACAGACCGAAATGAACCGGTTTGGTCAGTTAATTCCTTTCTAACAGAATATTGCACACTCCTATTGGTCAGTCCCTCTTATCTTTCGACTACAACTTCTCCTACCTTAATTAAAACGTAAGTTTTCCGTCTATTAAAACCGAGTCAACCAGTTTTATACCTAAAACCGCTCATGTCTTACTTTAATAATAGTTGTACCTCTTGTGTCATATTTTTTTGGTGCCAGCGTGAACATTCCAAAATGACATTTTAAATTCAAATTATATTTCAAATATATCCGAATATACTCCCACCTTGATTAAAATTAAATTTTTATATTCTATTACTTGGCCAATCCCTCCTATCTTTTAACTAAACTTCTCCTACTTTAATTAAAACACAAGTTTTTTATTCATCAAAACTGAGTTGTTATTTTAGTAGTACATGACAAACCTATTATTTGTATACGAAACTCATTATATCAGATATTTATTCAGAACTCTGTGTTGTTGGGAGTTGATGTATTCTGACTTTCTATGTTGATATTTATTTATCAGTTACTTCTGCAAGTGCGGTCTTTTATATATTATCATCATGTTATATTCATGTATATTCAATATATTATATGTTATCATTCCGTTACAAGATCTCATTGATGTTTTGGTTCGGTGTTATTTAATTTTACCCCAACAATCTGTCTTTTGTGATATTTGAATGTTACGTGATGATGTAAGACGCCGATTTTTGGGTATTACGAGGGGCAAGTTTGTTATGCTTCTAGTTGTTTGTTTAAAAAATGTAACCCATAGTCTTTAATTTGATAATATGAAGGGCTAAGTATTAGAAAGTTTTCCTTAATGGAATGACTTAGATCATTGCATATTTTCATAGCAAATCTATCCCATAGAACGTGAGATTGCATAGGGGAACATTGAGTGAGAATAGTACAAAAAATCCTTCTTAGCTTATACCCGTATTCATAACTGAAGCCTCCTCCAAACATGTAACCCATTCATCATTGTCTTCTAGCATGCGTTGAGCAATGCATGCATCTTTGAATGTTTGATGAAGCTTATTATTTATTGTTTTCAAATCCTCAAATAATGATGGACCTTTAGTAACAGTTAGTGATAATTGGAGACAAAATCATTCTCATGCGGACTTGAAAAATACGTTCTACCAATGGTGGTGGAATTTGTACTTCAAGGGGACCACATGTGTCTAAAATTGTTCCACGTGAAATGCTCCGGAAATTCCTGATATATATAATTTTCGTGCTTCAGGGTGTGCTCTACAAAAATTGAAAAACCCAATAAATGTTGATGTTTGGTTTTGTGCCCTTATTTTAATAGCACTAGTCGATCCCTTCATATTGAAAGTAACTTGATGCATTCTAGGTAGATGAAGTTGTAAGCCGATAACATGTGATATCTCCTCGAGCATATGGTAATTAAAAATGTGTCATGCAGCCTCGGGTGGTCCTATATATCTTGAATTAAGAAATTATTTAATTTCATCTTGTTTACCCACTACCATTATTGTTCGATCATGACCCTTATATACATATTTTTGTATATATTTTACAACACACACGCTTGCACATCCTTTTATATTTATGTGGTAGTTATACATTTATGAAAGTTTAGGGTTACATGGTACAACATCTCTATTATCGACATTCATACCTTTAACTACATAAGATCGTCCATCATTTCATCAATGGTGGATGGGATATCCATCTTGATCCGTTGTGTACAGTTGAGGTCATTTCAACCCAATCATGGGGTAGCATTTTAAACATTTTTCGTTTTCCATGCATGGAGCATGGTTGTTTCCCTTATTGATCCATGTACCATACAGTTCTTAACTATTTCAGAAAGTAGTGGTCGCTGTGAGAAATGCGGATTACGGATCTTAAAGCTAGGATTAACACTAGAGGGGGGTGAATAGTGTTTATAAAGAATTACTAAATAGTTTTGAGTTTATGTTAATTTAAACACAGATGTGTGCAATATACAGACACAAATATGATCACAGAAACAAACACAGATGCAGAAATAAAATAAAAAGCAGTAAAGGAAAGAACACACCGGATTTTATACTGGTTCGGAGTTACCGTACATCCAGTCCCACAACACAAGTACGGATTTCCTTTTAAAAGCAATATATACAATTACACCCTCGATTTCAAGGCTACGAGGTACACCCTCCAGAATCTCAATCCTCTGGGTAGAGGTACTTGATTTTTCGGGCTATAAGTTCACCCACTTGATTTTACGGACAACAAGTTCACCCAATTGATTTTCCAAGGCTACAATCACACCTTATCATGCTTGATTGATTTTCAAGGCTACAATCACACCTTTTCTCGCTAAGTTGATTACAAAATCCCTATAACTCTGAATAGCACTGAGGATCTTGTTGAGATAGTAATAGAGAATCAAACTACGAATGATAGAGTTCAATTCAATGTAGATTTTGGCAGAGTAATGATAAGAATTTTTATTAAGAAAAGTGGAAGAAGAAGAGGAGTGAAAAACCAGAAAATCTGATATAAAATTCGTTGAAACTGACCCTTATTTATAGTAGAACAACAGTCATGTCCATTCGTGAAGAGTTATGGCGAATAGACACTTCTTTTGAAATTGAAATTTTGAACTCAACTTACACCATGTCGACATGGTCACCGTGAGTATGTCGACATCCCAAAGCATTTTTTGATGATTTGATTTTCTTTGAAAATAACATTTATCTTATATTAAAACTATTTTAAACTTTATAAATATACTTGACTATAGTTAAAATTTATAAGTAAATATAGATAATAATATATATAGAATTTAACTATAATTTTATATTTAAATCTAAGTATAAATATTTTAAAAGTTAAATATATTATATTAAAAGATAGTTTAAAATCAGGAGTAATTTGACTTTGAAATTAAAGATGATTTTAAGGCTAAAATTATTTAAAATCAGGATAGATGTTTTTTATGCTTTTAAAAGGAAGGTTTTGAAATCATTTTGAAAACAAGATATAATTTTGAAAAAAAATCATTTTGAATAAAAGGTTAGTGGATACAAAACAATGTTCCACTAGATTTTTCGTAGGTTCCATCCTACATAGGGTTCCATCCCTTTAACAGGCTCAAAGTGGATTCCATTCCACGAATAAATTGGATTTTAAGATGTCAGTGCTTTTATAGGAGTTTTAACAAAAATTTCTAATTAAAGAATAAATTACTTGAATTCTTGAACTCTTGATAATCTTGATACTCATGAGTCTTCAGATATCTTGAATCTCTATACTGTACAGTCTTCATTCTTGATACCTGCATGGTTAAATCATGCATATACATATATATCTAAACTTATAATGTTAGTATTTATATTTTACAATCTATTCTAAGGTTGTTGTCATCAGAACCGTCATCTCATGGACTAACAATCTCCCCCTTTTTGATGATGACAACCTTTGTTTATAAAATATTACTTCTATCCTAATAACTCCCCCTAAAAATAATAACTCCCCCTTAATCTATGCCCTAATTACCCTATTTTATACTTCTCCCCCTTTGTCATCAAAAAAAACTAACTCCCCCATTCTTGGACTAAAGTACCTGCATTGATAAACTATACAAAGAAATATATAATAGATAGATTAAGAAATAATTATACTTATGAACATGATAATTTAATCAAAGACTATATACATTTCAATGTATATTTACATGTTTTATACATCAAACATCGAACTAAATTAAGAAATTAATCCACACCAAGTATCAATCTAAACCAAATTAAATCAATTCAAAAAAACAATTCAAACAAAGTAATAAAATTTAAACGTTACGAGGAACTTCCACCCATCCTTCTTCTTCAAAGATAGGGTCTGCTTTAATAGCATCCCAATTTTCATTGTCATTAGTGAGAGAGACAGGAGGATATGCTTCGTTATCATCCTTTTGTAGGGAGGAAATCATCCATCGTATTGCATCGAAATGCCTTTCTTGCTCCTTGATCATCTGCATTTGACTCAATTCTAAGTGATGCTGGTTACGGAGAATGAAGGAGAGAATATTCTTGAATGAATTAAGAGTTTCTTCAAGATTTTCGGAAAAATTATGAATTGGATTAGCCATAGTTGAATTTGTGAAAGAAATAAAGGATTAGAAGATAAGAAATAATTTTTAGTGAAGAATTCTGGAAGAAATAGGTGTATATATAGGTGTAGAAATTCGTTTGGAATATGGTAGTTATTCAAATTTCAAATTCAAAATGAATTGTCATTTCTGACCTGCCGACATGGTCATAGGGGGTATGTCGACATGGGTTAGTGAAAAAATATGACTAATTAGATTTTGTGAATAATTGTGTGTGTGAATATATATTTATATAATATACTAACATTTATTCTAGAGATAAGATAAGCTAGATAACAGAAAGGAAATTTCATTTCATTGCGAACTAAGATGATACAATGATTAAACATATGAAACTACATGAACTTTCGAATTAAAACATGCTAAAACACATACAACAAAATACGAAAAGATAACACTAGTTAGAGGTTGATGATGATGAAGAAAGTCCAAGTTTCTTGCTGACTTTGGAAATGAATTTGTTCATCTTGGATGAAATTTTGTCCAACTTCTTACTAACGGATCGTTTAAGAATCCGTTGATTCTCAACAATCGTCTTTTGGTTCTTCAGAAGGGTTTTGGTGGATGGATTAGGAGGATAGTCGATGCTTTCCAAAAAGGTTTCACCTTCTTCTTCTTCAATTTCCATTTCATCCCCTTCTTCTTCTTCTTCCTCCTTTTTTTCTTCTTCCATTTCCTCATGAGCCAAACCCTCTTCCTTTTCGGCAAGGGTCTCATAAGGTTGAAAAACAAATGGAATTTTCATAAGCGAAATGTTGGAATGATTGAAAACTTTTCTAGAAGTAAATTCTTTGCCTTTGAAATCCACTCCAAAATAGTTGAAAATCCGACTGAGATAAATTCCATGATACAAAGTATTCTCACCCATTTCAAGATTTTTAGGACGAAGTTCATCCAAAATAACTTGCGCCCAATTTATGTCATAATTTTCAAAAATAGCGAAAAGTGCTTTGCAAACTTTTGAGTAGGATTGTTAAAATTCCCCGATCTTGGGGTCAAAGTATGTTGCAAAAGAAGATTGACAATTCTTTCCTTTGGTCGAAAATTTCGATTTTTGAATTCAAAATTATCATTCCCTTCGAAAATATGATGAAATATCTCACGATCATTTTCATCAATTTTAAAATTAGAAAGATCCATTCCCGTACACTTGCAATTGAGAATGGTACCCAAAAGATCACAATTCAAAACAATTCTAGTGCCTTTGACACTACTTCAAATTTCATCCTCATTTCCATTATAAAATCCACGGTTTAAATTAGCATATTAAATTTTGACAAGATTTGGATAGCAAACAAAATCATTTTGAGAAGCGTCAATAAGACTAAGAACTCCATTGTTTGCAATAAGAGAATCAAGTTCATAAGAAGGAAAATCTTGAAAAATAGCAAACTTTCCGGGATGGACTTTGGCATAATTAGCATAATTGATGTATGCTTTTATTGCCTCCGAATCATTGAAGAGTTTCACTTTTATTTTTCTGAAAATTCTCATAGTGGAGGGGTTGTTTGAAGAAGCCATTAAAATAGAGAGTAGAGAGCTTGAAGTTTTGAAGAAAGAGTTTGAATTTGAAAATGAGAGTGAAAAGATATAATAAAAGATAGTGGATAAATAGATTCTCAAAGGACATATTCTCTAGTCAAAAGGTAGCTTTTCAGAGAATTGAATGAAGTGAAAAGATGGAGGGAAATTCAATCATTTGAATTCAAATTTTGAAATTCAAATTCTGCTACCCATATCGACATCATGGTAGGGACCATGTCGACATGTGCCGGTGAATTTTTGTGAATTATCTTTCCTAAGTTCTCTAATAAATTTATATACTTTATTATATATTTCTGAAATATTATTGGACTAATAATACATTTCAGAAAGTATTATTATACTATTAAAAATAATAATATAAAATGAATAAAAAATAGAAAATAAATTTTTAATATTCAAACAACATGCCAATTCAAAATCAATTAATCAAGAAATCAAACATCTAATTCTAAGCAAGCAATTTCAACCAATTATATTGTAATTGTGTACCTTTTTCTGAGTCGTTTCTCTGAATTCGTCAAAGTCGTGAACTGCCGTGAAACATAAATTTGAATTATCTGTTTTCTGATCATCATCACTTGAATACGAGTCTGAGTCATCTAGAGTAGCAGTAAGTGCACGTTTCCGTTTCTTTGCCGAATCATTATTCATAGGAGGATTTTGCCTATCTGGATACAGACAATCTCTTTTGATATGGTCTGGTTTGACATTATTTGGCACTACATTCTGATTTCGAGAGTTCTTATAGTTGCTTCCCTTGAGATTATTCATCTTTCTGTATTTCAGGAATTTCCTAAAATTTCTGGTCATTAAGGCTATTTCTTCATCATTATCGCTGTTTGAATTTGATCCATCTGTCAATGCATTGAATGCCATTGATTTCTTTTCAGATGCTTTGCTTTCTCTTCTCCCGATCATTTGAACTTCATACGACATTAGATTTCCAATTAATTCTTCTATCTTTAAAGTACTGATATCATTTGCCTCTTTGATAGCAAGGGTCTTTTGATCTCATTCTGGAATAAGAGAATTTAAAATCTTTCTGACTTGATCTTCTTAAGAAAATTCATTTCCCAAAGATATTAGAGAGTGCACAATATCCTGAAATCTACTATACATATCTGAAATAGAATCATTAGAATTCATTTTAAATAATTAAAACTGTTTTGTGAGCATGGAAATTTTGGTCTGTTTAACTTTGCTTGTTCCTTCGTGAGTAACTTGCAAAGTTTTCCAGATTTCATATGCAGACTTACAAACTGACACTCTATTGAATTCATTTCTATCTAGTGAACAAAACAAAATATTCATTGCCTTAGAATTATTTTGTGCAACAGTCTTTTGCTCAGCAGTCCACTGTGCAAAATTAGTTGCAGGTTCAGAGTATTCAGTTTGTGTAATTTCCAAGTGTCTAATCCTATAGATTGTAAATATATTTTCATCCTACATGCCCAATATGCATAGTTACTGTCATTAAAAAGTGGTAATCTGACAGTAGACTGACCTTCTACAAATGAACTAGTGACAGGGATACTAGTGTTAGTAACAGTACCAGTGTTGGTAGCCATTTTGACATTTTTTCAAAAATCAAATTATGAAACTTTGAAAACCTTGCTCTGATACCAATTGTGAGAAATGCGGATTATAGATCTTAAGGCTAAGATTAATACTAGAGGGGGGGGTGAATAGTGTTTATAAAGAATTACTAAATCTTTTTGAGTTTATGTTAATTTAAGCACAGATGTGTGCAATATACAGACACAGATATGATCACAGAAACAAACATAGATGCAGAAATAAAATAAAAAGTAGTAAAGGAAAGAACACACCGGATTTTATACTGGTTCGGAGTTACCCTACATCCATTCCCCAACACAAGTACAGATTTCCTTTCAAAAGCAATCTTTACAATTACACCCTCGATTTCAAGGCTACGAGGTACACCCTCTAGAATCAAAATCCTCTGGGTAGAGATACTTGATTTTCCAAGCTACAAGTTCACTCACTTGATTTTACGGGCAACAAGTTCACCCAATTGATTTTCCAAGGCTACAATCACACCTTATCACGCTTGATTGATTTTCAAGGCTACAATCACACCTTTTCTCGCTAAGTTGATTACAAAATCCCTATAACTATGAATAGCACTGAGGATCTTGTTGAGATAGTGATAGAGAATCAAACTACGAATGATCGAGTTCAATTCAATGTAAATTTCGGCAGAGTAATGATAAGAATTTTTAATAAGAAAAGTGGAAGAAGAAGAGGAGTGAAAAACTGGAAAATATGATATAAAATTCGTTGAAACTGACCCTTATTTATAGTAGAACAACAGTCATGTCCATTTGTGAAGAGTTATGGCGAATAGACACTTCTTTTGAAATTGAAATTTTGAACTCAATTGACACCATGTCGACATGGTCACCATGAGTATGTCGACATACCAAAGCATTTTTTGATGATTTGATTTTCTTTGAAAATAACGTTTATCTTATATTAAAACTATTTTAAACTTTATAAATATATTTGACTATAGTTAAAATTCATAAGTAAATATAGATAATAATATATATAGAATTTAACTATAATTTTATATTTAAATCTAAGTACAAATATTTTAAAAGTTAAATATATTATATTAAAAGATAGTTTAAAATCAGGAGTAATTTGACTTTGAAATTAAAGATGATTTTGAGGCTAAAATTATTTAAAATCAGGATAGATGTTTTTGATGCTTTTAAAAGGAAGGTTTCGAAATCGTTTTGAAAACAAGATATAATTTTGAAAAAAAATCATTTCGAATAAAAGTTAGCGGATACAAAACAATGTTCCACTAGATTTTTCGTAGGTTCCATCCTACTTAGGGTTCCATCCCTTTAACAGGCTCAAAGTGGATTCCATTCCACTAATAAAATTGGATTTTAAGATGCCGGTGCTTTTGTAGGAGTTTTAACAAAATTTTCTAATTAAAGAATAAATTACTTGAATTCTTGAACTCTTGATAATCTTGATACTCATGAGTCTTCAGTTTTGATATCTTGAATCTCTTATACTGTACAGCCTTCATTCTTGGTACCTGCATGGTTAAATCATGCATATACATATATATCTAAACTTATAATTATATTTTATAATCTATTCTAAGGTTGTTTTCATCAAAACCATCATCTCATGGACTAACTGTCGCTTTGTTTCACTTGGAAATTCTACACAAATTATCTGTTTACCTAATTAATTGTTCTTATTTTATCAGAAGGTTTTAAGAAAAATAAGTCATACATATGTGGTAAAACACGCTTTTGGAATTCGATACTGTAAACATGTATAACCACTGATCCAAAAATACCAATTTTTTTTTATAATTTCTTCCATCAAACTTCATCTTTTAAGTTCGAAAACTCAAGATGTATGGCTTTTGGTTTGGCTTGATGCTCTATAATATTTTTGGCTAGCGTGGATTTGCTGTCATTATTAAAAAGATATTGGATGCTTATTGTAACATGTGATAACTAACGAATCTTGATATATTTCACACATGCCTGAGGTTCAAATGAAATTGGAGATAAGATGTATCTTTTACCAATTTGATCCGCTTGTAACATGTAACACTCCATAACAAATTTAATAGAAATTAATTAATTAATAATAAGACTAAAAATGAAAATTTCGCAAATGTTAGAATTTGGCTATGCAAGTTACATCACTGTGTTTGTGGTGATTTCCTGATTAACTTTCATATATAAAATTCCGCGATTGGAGTTCAAGTGGAAAAGTTATTAATGTTTGAAGTTTTCGAGTTTAAAATAATTCGACATGTTTAAATTTAAAATTAAATAATGTTAACGTTGAAATTAAGAAGAGTAATAAATAGTTTAATTGTAATGACCAACAATTCCGTACATTTTAAGTTAATAATAAACCACATATGTCCAACCCAATTTGAACGAAAATGCGGATAATTAGGGGGAAAAGAAAAATAAAGTTAGAAATAGAATAGAAAACATAATCTCACATGAATAGAGTAACATATATTATTAATCATAAAATCTTTTATAATGGAATTTTACAAACATATATCAGAGTCTAACCTATATTCAGCCTAGATAGTTATAGATCTCTGTTCTTACTATTTTTGAAAAATAACAAAACAAATGCAGCGGAAAATGGAATACGTCGATACGTAGATGAAGATCTCCAACTCTCCTCTGGAAACTCCAAGCGTATTCAAATAAATCTGAAACCACTCGGATCTGATTCGAGTATTAAAAATACTCAAACCAAGCTACAAGCGGGAGATAACCCAAATTTTAAATGTACAGATCAAATTGATATCAATCAAAACCTTTAAAAAAGAAGGATATCTCGTAAGACTACACTGCTCATAAACACGGATGAGTTTTTACCTTATGATAACTAAAGTACTTTATACCAAAATAAATTTGATATTATCATTAATGACATTGGTTTGAAACACTTGTCATAATATATAAAGAAGGTACCAATATTTGGACAATGTCAAATGGTGTGTATGATAACAAAAGCGTAGCTGAAATGTTTGCAAAGCATTACAGCTATTTTGGGAATACAACTAAAACTGTAAAGCTTTTATTGGAATTGGATTTCCAACATGATAGGGAACTAGTGGCCATTTCTCTGATAGGAAATCCAAGCATAAAAATTCCTATTGACTAATCACTTATCGTAAGCAATCCTCCGTATAACATTTTCATACTGCTATGGAAAGCGTAATTCGGTGGCTTTGCTCTTTTCTAGTCGAGTCTCCAATACCTACCCATAAGGCAGCACATGCCTTTTCCTCAATTAAACCGATAGCCCGAAATATCCAACTAACCATATAGTATTTTGTATCACACCTGAGATGCGAGGCATCAAAGGTTACGCTTTTATTTCTATAAAGCCACGCTTTGCTTTTTACAAAGCCACGCTTTTCTCATAATAGGTTTCACTTGGAATGCCACATTGGCATATCTAACAAGACTTTTTGACTTCCACAAAAGTACAACTTCTGAGCTCGTGCGTCTCAGAGAATGGTGTTAGGTGTAGAAGGGGTTACCTTCTACACCACCAAACAAATGTCCGTTTGTAAAAACCAATGTACATAGTTTTAGAAATGCAATGTCAGACACTCATCTTTACAAGTTGTCCAGGAATAGAAAAAACCAAAGGCGCTCTTCTACTACATCATATCGGGAATCAATCTTAGGATTAGTAGCGAGTAGTCCTTGCATTGAAGATTTTCATAACAAAGCACTACTGCCACCGTATATATAAAATATGAAATCGCAAGGCCAGTGGCAAGCAGCCCTTCATCATGAAGTTATCCATCTTTAAAACCATTTTCTTCAACATGTCTTCACTTTTGAACATATACATTGGTTCGAAGTGGTTTTCAGATTGAAATTACCCAAATCTAACTGTGGTTTCTTCGAACCAATCATCGATAAAAAGATGTCAAGTATATAGGTGATTATCAAACATCCTCAATTAATTAATCTTACCATTCATTCAATTATCTTTTATAGATATATTCTTTTCAACTATTCCATTTATCTTATCAAGAGTATATGAAATCATTAAGCCTCGTTTATCAAATACTCCGGTTTATTAAGCCCTTTTGATATTGGAATAATTTTCAATTATTTTACCTTTTACTTAGGAAAACATTTCCAAATTATTTATTCAAATCTCAAAAAAGATTTATTAATTTCGAATCATAACTTTTAAACAAATCAAAAGCAATGTTATTTAAGACATTGTTTACTATAAATCCAGACATTGTTTACATAGAAATTGTACTACTTCTACTCGATATCAATTTCTATATTCAACCTTTAATATCCATCAAATAACAGTGAAATCACCTTTTGAAATTCAAAAGGATAGTACAAGTACCATGTATAAGAAGATTATCTCCATTCAATCCAAGTTGCAATTAATTAATTATAAAAGTTTAATCTTTTGCATTAGTCTCATTTTCGACATTTAGACCTTATCTATCCCTCGCCCAAGAAAAAGGCCTGGTGAGCCAGGGCATTGGTTGCTGCTGAACATCTCCTTAGTTTAAGAACCTTACATCCGGATCTCATATATAAAAATCCAATCTACTCATCGGCTTTTAGAGCTAAGAATAAAACACTTGACTATAACAACTTTTCTTTAAATCTGATTTAAACCTTTTAAAATAAGTTATAAAACCTTCAAATCATATTTAAAATACTTAATTATTTATTTGAATTTTTTATAAGAGATTTGGATAAGAATACTTAAGTTTAAAACCATATTTTAAAAGTTATTAAAAGTGCCGCAAAAAGTACCGCGAATAGTGCTTTTAAGGCTTATTTGATCAAAACACCTCTTCGTTCATTTAGAAATTCACTTTTATAGCTCACATCTCTTTTAAAACATTTTAAAATATTTATAGAGCTTATTCCATATTTTTAAAGAATTAAAAATATCAATTTTAAATAATTTATCGCTCTAGTTTTCGAATTGCCAAACCACGGCTATTTTGAAAACTTGATTTGCTCATATTTCAAAATATACTAAATGAAATCTTGATCCTTTTCTTTTATTAGAAAACTATGATTATAAGAGTTCATAAAATTCTTATTCCAAAGAATTTCAACTTTGAATCCATCGTATAAATGGATTTAAAGCTTTTACGGCGTAAAATCGTGAATTATCATTACGCGGCGTGTCTATTTTTGACTTAATTTTCACAACTTGTCAAAACTTCACCGAATTGGATTTTAGTATTTATAAAATATTTATAAATCATTTAAAACCATTTGAACTAATATTTTCTATATTTAATCTCATATTCACTTTTAAATTATTTCATAATATTATATTATTATAATATTCATCTTCAACCCTTTTATGTTCCAAAACCATTAAGAGGCTCAATAAACTCCATACATATATTTATATGGATTTATTTTCCATAAATTAGCCATGGTTAATTACTTAATCATTTTTATTATGATTTCTCATAATTTATCACAACCAAGTTGTCAACTATATAATCATCCAAGTTATTAACCAAGCGTATTAATTTATTTAAATATTTATATCGTTAACTAAAATTAACTTAAGTAAGTGTTCTCACCTTTATTCGAACCAAAACTTCCTACCAACGTTTAAACAAAACTACACTTCACTAAATCATCACCTAAACAACCCCTCCTAGCCCATAACTCTCAACCATCACCTTACACCATCACCATTGCTCACGGCATCACTCCTCCCTTACCTTGCTCACGGCCTAGGGCCATTTTTCCCCTAAGTGCTTGGCAAAACATGGCTATGGGGCGGGTCGTGGGTTGTAGAGGTGGTAGGGTGGAGTTTTGGACTTGTTTTTGAAGTGGATCGACATTGTTTACATATAGAACTATTTTTGCCATTATTTTTTTCATTATTTTCTTAGAGAGAGGGGCTATTAAAGCACTCAAGGAAGGAGAAGAAGAAGCTTAGAAATGTGAAGAAACGAGGGAGCAAGACCTTGTACTTATAGCCAAAAGGTTTAGATAAACTATCATGATATTTCATATGCTTTCACATCAACACTTTTCACCTCCTCTCCTCCATCATTCCACATGTTACCCCCTCCTCTATATGCATTTCCTTGTGCAGGTGCGTGTAATCATGAAGAAATGGTTGCTTTTGACTTTTAGGATGCTTAAGTAGTAAGAAAATTAAAATATTTTAGATATTTTTGTAATATTCGCGCGCGCACACACACACACACGCATACACATACATATATATACAGGTATATATGTATATTTGTATGTATATATGTGTTCATGTATATGCTAGGGTGTGCATATGTATGTTATATATATGCACAAGACATATAACAAGGTTGCAACGATTTTGAATAGCTTTCGTTTGTTAAACCGTTGAAAATCGGAAAGCCGATTTTCGATCATTGTACATATAAAAGTAAACAAAATTTGAAAATTAATTTCTTATCATTATTAATTAATTAAAATAATCATAATTGTTTTAGAAAACCATATAAATTAACATTAAACATTTGTTTACAAAAGTGTCATTATATCGATAAAGCGATATCAATTTTCTTTATATTTTTAAATCAAATATATATGTATATATCTTTATAAAAATATTATAAATGATTTATTATCACCTTATAACAAATTAACTTATTATCATTTAAAAATAATTGTTTGAATAATTATTAAATTTCAACTTAAAATCATTAATCAAATATTAAATATGATGACATTATTGATGATGCCATAAATACATTTTATTTCCCAAAAATAAAATAGATAATTTTATTTCAATTCTTGTTTAAATATATAATTAAGTGTAGTATCTAGCTCCATGTGTGATTTCTTACGATTATAGAGTTGTTTATCGATAAAAAGGTTTTTGGTCATTTTATCATATTTTTCAAAATATATATTTTTGTATATATCTATTCAAAATAAGATTACCGTTATTATTTATTGTTCAAATATCATATTTTATGTTAAAAAAGATTATTTTTGAATATTTTAAAAATAAATATGCGGATGGTTACAGACTTCCCTTCTTAATAGAATTTCATCCTCGAAATTATAACATAAAACCCAAAGGTGTTTGCTCAAAATATTTATTTTTTAACTTACACCCATATGATGTATATAGATCATCCATAGCAATATCTGATTCAATCTACTATTTGAATTCATAACTTTACTTTCGAACAAGTATCGATCCCCCGATCCTCTAGTGCAGACTTTGATCGGGCTTCTTGATCAAAAAACTTCATTTTCCTTACATAGCCTTCAACTATGATAAAAAAACTCAAGTATCCAACCACAAACCCTCATCAATGTTCATCATCAAGAATCGAATGATAAATCCTCTGTCGGACTGGTGTAAACACCTTAAAGTTCCATACTCGAATCTTAAATCAAAATCGCGTAACAAAATGATCTATGTACCTCATATGTTCTTATTAACATTCAAAAATCTTTATGAATTTTTTTATCTTTTAAAAATGCTTCTTTATATATAATCACTCTAAACATTTATTTCTAAATATTTTGTTAAAGGAAAACATATTATTTCAAAAGATAAATATCTTTTCCATTATTATAACACATTTCTTTTACAAACGATTTCAAAATCTATTTGTAAACAATTTATTTTCTATAAAAATTTCATAATATTTATTCACGAAAATTTTCTATTTTCTTTCTAAGGAAACTATTTTAATTCAAAAACAAATTAACCTTTATGTTTAAAATTATAATAAACTTTTTATTTTATAATATACTCCCTTTAACTTAAGGAAAATTATATAGATCGAGTCACTCCAAAATAATGCCAAGGAACTGGGTACTAGCAATAGTATCCTACATCCTCTTAACAAGAAGGGTAATAGTTAAGAGAAGTGTTTACCATTAGAACATATCTCTTGTCCATTTTAAAGCTATTTTCGAGCCACTCAAACTAGTTATCATTTGAGACTTTCTTACTTTTCAAATTTCTTATTTGAAATTACTTTTCAAAAATCCATTAGAGATTATTTTGTTTATAAAACCCATTTTTTGAATCCCTTTTATAAAATCATCTTATATTAACTTATTTCCTTTTAGAATTTCATAATATCCAAAATTTAGGTAGTGTTTGGTTTAATAATGAATTTTGTGTTTTCATTTTCAATATGTATCTTAAATATGAGAAAAATGGAGGGACGACGGAAGGGATGAAAGTAGGACGGATGAGAGGACGAAGGGATAGATGGACGACGGAAGAATGGATTCTTTCACGTGCTTGTGCTATTTCCTAAAATGCGGAAAACAAAAAAAGTTGTTTTCTGTTTTGGATGTAACTTCGTTTTCTAAATTGGTCACTTTCGACAATATAAATGCATCTTGTGCATTTTGTATGGATGAAAACCCAAAACTAAAATAACAAACCAAACAATACCTTAGCATCTCAAAATTTATATAACATATCTTTCATATCCATCTTTTTCAAAATTATTTTATTTGTGTAAAATACATTTTTATACTACATTTTTATTTTATTGTCTCATACAAATTTATCAACCTTAACCCCATATTATTATCAAACATCTTATAGTCAAATCGTGAAACTCAATTCACAAAGTGTTCGTTCGATCAACAAATGGTGATAACTGAATATTGTCATTTCCTTAACCATAAACTTACACACATAAATATTTATATCTTTCAAAAGATATTATTATATACTTCAAATATAATCCTTTTAAAAACACTATCTTAATTTGCCTTGTTTAATTAATTTGAAATCTTTAACGATAACGGTGATCAGGCGCATCGACCAAAATCTATAAACCACTCAATAGATAAATCAATACAAAACATTTTTACATCAAATATACGTGCTTATATATAATACTCTCAAACTCATTTTATGGTGTTACTAACCATATCCCTAATGAGTCGCTCATTTTATTGTATTACTAACCCTATCTATAATGTGTTTTACCTCACCAAAGCCTAGGTGTTTGCTCAACTTAAGCTCTAATGCCAATTGTAATGACCCACAATTCCGTACGTTTTAAGTTGACAATAAACTACACATATCCAACCCAATTTGAATGAAAAAGCGGATAGTTAGGTGAAAAAGAAAATAAAGATAAAAATAGAGTAGAAAACCATAAGGACCCATTTCTTCGACCCTTGAAAATTGACACTAATACATTCTCGGTATTTACGTACTGCAAATCCGAGTGCCGGAGAGGTGGCCCTTAAAGGTAAAGGAAAATTAGACATAGAACAAAATCTTACACAAATGGAATAACATATATTATTTCAACATATAAAACCTTTACAGTGGAAAATTTACATACATTTATCAGTGATAAACATAGATAGTTATAAATATCTATCCATTCAAAGGCGGAATACAATAGTACACAAGTGTGGTGGGAAAGAGGAAATAATCTACCGAAGAATCTTCTAACTTCATGCTCTAAGCTCTTCCATATTTCTTCTAACTAAACATGAATACTAGGCTGCCTGGAAAAATAGGGCACCCAGAGTTTATGGAAAGGGAAATAAACTCTGGGTCAGCCATGGGACCGGTGTGAGAACTCAAAATACGAATGTTTTGAAAATAAAAGGTATCTTATGTGACCACGTTGCACATAAACACGGAATGGGTTTTTACCTTATGATAACCAAAATATTTTTACATGGAAATTTGATAATATTATTTTTAATGACATTCTTTTGAAAACATTTGCAAGTAAACTTATGAATCTTAGCCAAAATTGTTACCATATTAAATTCCGGACCTAATCATTTAAGGTTCTACAAAATAAAACCGAAGGCACTTGTTGGAGATTGGATTTCCAACTGAATAGTGAGGTAAGAGACTACCTCCCATACAGTGCATTTCTAGAGGAATGCACCCGAGGCCCCTATGTTGGTCCTCATCCGAATTAAGACTGGCCTATCTGAAAATTACACTAATAGCACTGAGTATTACATCGCCCGACTGCTAGACCTATTTGGGATCCCAAGCATTTACCAAATAATTTAAACCCGACGTTATAGCAGGTAGAAATTTTATCTATTTAGAAGGTGATTTCATACCCTGATTGGTTGCGACCCACTTTCTCTTAAAGCATTCCCTGTTTCACTATTTTTGGGTATGAGGCTTTGAGGCAACGATTACCATTTATATAACACATCTTCCACTTTGAATGCCACTTTGCCATTTCATAATCACGCAAATAATTTCTATAAATGTATAACTTCTGAGCTCGTACATCTCAGGAAAGGGTGTTAAGCTAAGTGAAGTTGCCTTCTCCGCCATTAAACAGATGATACGTTCATAGAGATCAATCAATATGATCTAGAAATGCAACGTTAGACATTCGTCCATATAAGTTGTCAAGGAACAGACAAACCAAATGCACTCTCCTACCACAATGTGTCGGGAATTACCACTAGGATTAATAACGAGTTAATTCTTGCATACGAAGATCTCAGAATGAAGGCACCACTGCTATTCATTTATCTTGGGAGCAAATACGAATATTTTCAACAAGAGTCCTTCCGTTATGAAAATCCCCGCCTTAAAAATCAAGGTCTTCAATATATATATTTTCTTCACTTTCAAAACATAAATTGGTTCGAAGTGGTTTTCAGTAGGAATTGTCCAAATTCGATCCCAGTTACTTCCAATCAATCATCTCAAAAAGATGATTATAAATAGGTGATTAATATTCCATTAATTAAAATCTTTTTGTTCAAAATATCTTCTAGATATTTTTATCTTTTGAAAACCATTTCTTTTCAGTATATATGGAATTCACTAACATTCTCTTCGTTAAATTCTTTGGTTTATTTAAACTCCTTTTAAAACTAGAATAATTTCAAATCTTTTTACTTAAATTTTAACGAAGATTTCTCAATTCCAAAAGCATAACTTTTTAATAAGTTGAAACTGTGCTTTCTAAGATGGTAAATCCAAATCAGTTAATATTTGAATGAAAAGGATCCATTAAAATCATTCAAATTATACTTGATGTTAATTTTATTTAACAAGTAGTATCCATCGAATAACGATGAAACTACCTTTCAAATTCATATGAGTAATACGAGTTCCCTCCTAGGAATTTAATATCAATTATAAGAAGACTATCTTTATACAACCCAAGTTGTTTAAAATTGGTAAATTTAATCTTTTATATTTAACTTGTTTCCTACATTTTGGCTTTATCTCTCCCTTGCCTAGGTGAGGCTAGGTGAGCCAGTGCACCAGTTGATCCTAAACATCTCCTTAGTATGAGCACCTTACCTAGATCTTACGAATAGAAAAATCAGGTGTACTCGTCGGCTTATTAGAGCCAAGATTAAAACAATTGCTTATAATAGGTTTAATTTAAAATCTTTTAAATAAAGCATTAATCTTCAAATCATCTTTAACACACTTAATTATTCATTTAATAAAGTTTATAAAAGATTTAGGGAAGAATGTTAAGTTTAAAGTTATATTTCAAAAGTTATTGAAAATCTTCGCAAATAGTGCTGCGAATAATTTTTTAAAGTTATATTGACCAAAACAACTTTTATATCTTTTCAAAGTTTGTTTATTTAAATAAAGTCTCTTTTGAAACATTTTAAACATTTATAAAGATTTTTCCATATTTTTAAAACATTCAAAAATATTAAATTTTGAGAAATCCCTTTTTGGATTCCGAGCTGCAAAACCAAGATTATTTTGAAAACCTGTTTTACTTATATTTCAAAATCTACATGATGAAATATTGATTTTCTTTTTTTTTTAAAACTATGGATATAATAGTTGGGAAAATTATTATTACAAAGAATTTTGAGCTATATTCCATTTTATATACTCATTTAAAATTTGCGACGTGGTATCGCAAACTACTGTTATGCGACGCACCTAGTTTTGACTCATTTTTCAGTTTCCCTTCAAACTTCACCAATTTTTTTTAGTTTTTATAAAACATATTTAAATCATTTCAAAACTATTTTAAAGAATTTTAATGATTCCACATCACTTTTATAATTTGATTCGAAAAGTGATTTTCTTATGTAATATCAACGTATATTTTATGTGATTTGTTAAAACAAACATTTATAACAATCCATACTTAATGATCAAAGTATAAACAAGCAACCAAACATGATTAACAATCATCACAACCAAACATAGCAAACCATGTTATATCATCCAATATATAATATATCTAAATATATAAATATAGAGTTTCTCACTTTTTATATAACATATCTAACTTTTTATTACTAATTAGCTTCCAAATATCCACTAATTACTGTAAGTCATCCTATCAAACATCTTAGGCATTTCAATAGTTATGTTAAACATTTATAGCTATTTATAAAGTTTTAGGAGTTACCGCTTTCGATATTGTATCGACTAGATTTCATTATGGCTTCACTAATTTGAACTAAATTTTTTTGAACTTGAGCCTAGAAGCCCTTGCAGTGCCCAGTCTTGGTCCTTGTGCTCACTGCCAAGCAAGGGGGTGGTGGTTGCTCACTTCCAAGATGGTGGATGATCGTGGCCGTGGGTTTGAGTAGGGAAAAGAAGTGATTTTGAAGTGTTTTGAGGTGTATATACTATTATATACTATTATATAATTTTATTTTCTTTTCAAAAATATGTTCTTCATTATTTCACTAAGTGGAGAAGCCATGGAAATAGCTTAGAAATGCGGAAAAATTCGCAGGAAATTTTAAAGAATGAATAAGGTGTTTATAGGAAAATATTAGAATCAATATATCTTGACATGAAATTACCAAACCACCCCTTGCCATCACCTCCAACTCCCCTTAGGACATATAGCTGTTAGTCCTTGAGATGATGTTTTGAAGACAACAACCTTAGGACTTGTTATAAAATATAAATACTAACATTATAGTTTATATATATATATATATATATGTATATGCATGCTATAAATATGCATGTATCAAGAATGAAGACTATACAGTATAGAGATTCAAGACGGAAGATATCAAGATTGAAGACTCATGAGTATCAAGATATCAAGAGTTCAAGATTTCAATAGTACAAGATAATTATTGAGTCTAGAATTATGTTAAAACTTCTTGAAAGTACTTACGTCTTTATTCGAAATTTATTCGTGGAATGAAATCCACTTCAAGCCTTTTAAAGGGATGCACCCTAGTGGGATAGAACCCATGACAATATCTAGTGGAACATATAGTGGTCCTATTTTAATATCCACTAATTTTATAAGAATTCTTTTCAAAATATATCTCTTGTTTTTCAAAAAATGTTTTTAAAACTTTCTTTTCAAAAAGACATCTCTCTTGGTTTTAAATATTTTAGCCTCAAAACTATTTTTATCATTTTTAATATTTTGATTTCAAAATTGTCCTTATTTTTAAACCATCTCTTGTTTTAAATATTCAGCTTTAAAATATTTATATACTCAGATTTTAAATCACTTCATAGATTAAGATTATATATATTAAGAATTATTTTCTAAACTCTTTTATATGTTTAAACTATATTCAAATATATTTAAAAAGTTTAAAAATTGTTTTGACAAATTATAGAAACCAGTTTTAATAAGAAAATCAAAACATCAATTTTGCCTTGAGCTTTTCGACATCCCTCAACCCCTCATGTCGACATGACGTCCGTTATTTTCAAATTTCAATTTTCAAAAGAAGTTTATATTCGTCGTATCCTTTCATGAATAAATATGGCTGTTGATTTACTATAATACCGGTAAGTTCTAAACGAATTTTTCACCGGATTTCATTTATTTTCTCTCCTTTTCATCTTCCACATTTATTCTAAAGAATCCTAAACTATACTCTGTCGAAATACCAAGTGAATCAAACTTGATTATCTCTTATTTGATTCTCTGCCACTCTCTCCATAAGATCTCAGTGCTATTCAGAGTTATAGGATCTTTTGTAAAATCAAACTATTGAGTAAAAAGTGAGGTTGAGCCTTGAAATCAATTGGGTGTGATTATAGCCCCAAAAATCAATTAGGTGATCCTATAGCCTGGTTAAATCAAGAAAGTTTGCCCTGGACTCAAATACAGGAGGGTGTATCTCGTAGCCTTGAAATCGAAGGTGTAATCTGGGAGATTATTTTGATAAGAAATCCGTATGATTGTATGAGACTAAATGCAGGGTAACTCTAAACCAGTATAAAATCATGGTGTATACTTTCCTTTACCACTTTTATTTAGTATTTGCATCTGAGTCTGATTCTGTGATTATATCTATGTATGTGAATTGCATTTGTTGGTGATTAAATTGCGTAAGTTTCAAAAAGATTTAGAAAATCCCGCTCTAGTGTTATTCCAGCCTTAAGATCCGTAGTCCGCATTTCTCACATTTGGTATTAGAGCATTGGTTTTCAAAGTTTTCATAATCTGAATTTTGAAAAGTTTAAATATGGCTACCAACACTGGTTCTGTTAACACTATCACTAGTTCATTTGTAGAGGGTCAATCTACTACCATACCATTACTTTTTAATGGTAGTAACCATGCATATTGGGCATGTAGAATGAAAATATATTTACAGTCAATAGGATTAGACACTTGGAATATCACACAAATTGAATATTCTGAACCCATAACTAGTTTTGTACAGTGGATTGCTGAGAAAAAGACTATTGTACAAAATAATTCCAAAGCCATGAATATTTTATTTTGCTCACTTGATAGGAATGAATTATATAGAGTATCTGTTTGTAAGTCTGCATACGATATCTGGAAAATTTTGCAAGTTACTCATGAAGGAACAAGCAAAGTCAAACATACCAAAATATCCATACTCACAAATCAGTTTCAATTATTCAAAATGAATTCTAATGAGGTCATTTCAGATATGTATAGTAGATTTCAGGATATCGTGCATTCTCTAATATCATTGGGAAAAAGTTTTTCCAAAGAAGATCAAGTCAAAAAAATTCTAAATTCTTTTACTCCGGAATGGGATCTGAAAATTCTTGCAATCGAAGAAGCAAATGATATTAGTACTTTAAAGATTGAAGAATTGATTGGAAATCTAATGCCATTCGAAGTACAAATGCAAGGGAGAAGAGATAGCAAGGCTTTCGTAAAGAAGTCAATTGTGTTCAATTCATTAATAGATGGATCAGACTCGGGAAGTGATGATGATGAGGAAATAGCTTTCGTGAAAAAGAATTTTGGGAAGTTTCTGAAATACAGAAAGATGAACAACTTCAAAAAGAATGATCAACAGGAATTCTGGAAATCATAATGAAGTACCATACCACCTCAAATGTTTCAACTGTGACGAACTAGGCCATCTCAAAAGAGACTGTCCACATCCTGATAAGCAAAAGTTTCCTGCAAGCAATGATTATACAAAAAAAAGGAAAAGAGCGTATACCACTACACTAGACGATTCGGATTCAGACCCATCCTCAAGCGATGATGATCAGAAGATGTAAAATTCAAATATGTGCTTTACGGCTATTCATGATCCTAATGATCTCGGAGATACGAATCTAGAAAAATGTACACGTTTACAATATATTGGTTGAAATTGTTTGCTTAAAATTGTTTGATTGTATGATTGTTTTTGAAATTATGTATTGTTTGAGTTTTAATTTTTTTTTATTATTACGTTTATTTTTATTTTTAATATTATAATATATTTTTATTAAAAGAGTATTATAATATTTAATATTACTTCAAAAATATATAGACATTAAAAATAATATATGCATATAGATATTAAAATATATAGGAAAATGTGTCACATGAATTCTCTGACCCATGTCGACATGGCCTTACCCATGTCGACATGGCCTTACCCATGATGTCGACTGTGATGCCCCACCTCTATACTCACGCTAGCCAAGGACATTATGGAGTAACGCCGTCAACTAGCACGAAGAATAAGGCAGTTGAAGAGCGACCATCTGTGTAATTGCTTTGTGCGAGCACCGATATGTCAGATAGTATAACATGCATTTCATTCCAAGAGGAAATCCGACATACCAATACAAACTCAAAGCTACTACATAGTGGCTATGTGGTCTTCAGAAACAAATATAGAAATAAACATAACATAAATCAGTCACAAATATCCATATCACAAAGGCGGAAACAGATATGAATATAACACATAGAAGTGTACATCAGAGTAGTGGTCAAATAAGATCCACAATATCACAAAAGAATAGGTACAAGTGCTAGGAAAAAGAATAAGTATACATCAAGGAGTCTCTATCTCGAATGTATAATAACAAAAACTACTAAACTAGAGTAGTTAGTCAAAATTCAGATAATGTTCCCAGAAGAGGAGTCAAGCAAAAGCACCTGTAACATCTCGGTCTGACCCGAGTATTATTTAATAAGAAAATAATAAACGGATCAATCTAGTTATAAATATCAGATAAAATGAGATAGAAGAAGAGATATGACAAATACATATGATAACAATAATGTCATACTATGAAAAGTATACATTAGACAACACAAAAATCATACAATATCTCAAGAATCTCAAAGCACTAAAAAGAATGTCATATTCTTTATTTTATTCACCAAACCCCAAATATCGGCAAACATATCATTGCCAATCACAAAAAAGAGGTGAAAACAAAAACTCTAGAATTCATCAACTAGAAATCCCAAAAAGGGGAGGCCTATCACAAAACGGGAGCATGAAAACTCACCAACACATGTATCACAAACGGGTCGCTATCCCATGGTCGCTAACCATAGAGCCGGTGCAACGACGTAGTACAATATTGGTACGCCCGAGGAAACTGAAACTCAAATAATTCGAAACAACGACGTAGTACAACTGTACGCTCGATGAACCCGATAAGCTGGACAACGATGTAGTACAACGTTACGCCCGATGAATGTTGAGACTTTTCTATTGATTAGAAAAGCACAAATTTTAATTAATTCTGCAAGCGCACAGGCATGTAATATGCAGGTCGAATACAGGGAATTGTGTTTTGAAATATTTGAAATCCCTATTTAAATTTTAGGTGTGTTAAACAAATTCGATGGAGGATCTTAAACAGGAAATAAAAACAATAATATACTCCAAATTGATTTTGAATCTAATTAAAATTGCAATTAAATATAAAATTGTAGAAATCAGAGCAGAAAATAGAAGTGCTTAAAAGAAAATAATAGAGCAAACAACTGAAATAAAATGAACTGAATTTATTAACTAACTAAAAAGAGTGTAGAAGATAACTAAGAAAAAGAATAAATAAATTGCCAAATCTAGTTAACAATCCTACGTATTCTGTTCAAAATAAAAACACTGCTGAAATTAAAATTAAACTAGAAGAAGAGTGATGGGGTAAGAGATGATTTTCCATCTACATTACTCTCTTAATTTAAAGACTTCAGCCTCCATAAATAACCCTACTATTTAGGTCCTTGTGCTTGATATTTGGAGAAAAATAAGGCCACCTCACTTTGAATTGGTCTTTGCTTTGTTATTTGATTAACAAGTGGCCTTGATTTGAGAGATGTTCAGGCTAGACTTTGAAAGTGTATTTTCAATATTTGCATTTGCTTTCTTACATGAATAGTACACATGTTGGTGACGTGAGATGCATTTCTTCATGAACGATATATACTTTCTCTTCAAATTATTCGGTACTCAAAATGTTGCACTTTGGAATCTATAATCTGCAAAACCACAACAAAATACCTGTATAATACCGCTTTATTAAAATAAAAATATATGAAACAAACAGTTTAAAATGCAGAAAAATACATTCATCAAATACCCCCACGCTAGAACTTTATTCGTCCTCGAATAAGCAAGAAAATAAAACTAACTAAATCCTTTTTCGTAGGAAACACGATTGCATTGAGCATATGCAACAAGCCGTTAAACCTCTAAGTGTCCCTAGTAGGACGAGTGGTGTCTCGTGAGAGTTTTCAGTGGATACTACCCACAAAATCCAAATGCAATATGTGATGATTCTAATGTACTACATGAATGCAAAATTTTAAACAAATGGAGACTCGATTCACTTCAGAATAATTGCAACAAAATAATGTATATCAGTTTTAGTCAACTTTTAGAAAATTTTGGTTCCTCACTAAACACAAATTTCAATATAACTCAAGTTTTCATACATTAGATTTTAGTTTGGACAGTTGTTTATGTCGATAACATAGTGCAGCCATGAAATAAATTCTTCACTGTTAATCACAGTTTTTTTTTCAAAATGGTATTTTTCATTTCCATTTGTATAGCAAGCCAAATCAACAAAGTCAAGAAGTGTTTGGGTTTCAAAGCTTAGTCTCCCTTTACTTATTTTTCTTCTTCTTTTTTTTTCTTTTTTTTACACCTAACCTTTGGACCAAGGTATACCACCCATGCACTGCCTCGCGGGCTTACTGAGAGTTGGGACAGAGCTTGGCGGATTGTGCAAACCGACGCTGACTATGTCAGTAAAGGTCGATAATCCTTAGGTGATTATTTATTTAAATTCTTTATACACCTAACTCAGAATGCTGAGGCCAGATATACCATCCATGCACTGCCTTGCAGACTTACGTGAGAAGAGTACAGAGCGTGGCGAGTGCACACACTTTCATAAGTGTGCACACCTATTGACTCTAGGTGTTTATTATTATTGTTGTTGTTGTTGTTATTATTATTATATATATGTATATATATATATATTTAAAATTAACTAAATAGAGTTATGCAAATCAACTTAGCACCACTTAACTTCAATGATTTAAAATGTCAACGCATGTACTTTAAATCTGCCACTTTTTTTGAAACAAAGACTACAGTTTAGAAAGGATTTCATAGCCATCACCTACGAATCCCCCTATATACTAACCTCACTATTATCGCTTGTAATTCAACTTTTCATTATATTTTACATTTGAAATCAATGATTCACAAAAAAATTCATCAATTGACTTCAACTGCTTACTTTGTCTTGACTAATTAAAAATAAATCGCATTCTTGAAAATAATGGGAAATGAGAAAAAAATTGAAAGGAAATTTGAAAACAAATAATGAGATGATTTTTTTTAAATGATTCCACACTATCAAATATGAACAGAATGAGATATGCATCCCCCCCACACTGGAATGAGACAGTGTCCCAACTGTCAAATGGAATGCAAATGCAAAACAGAAAAATAAAAAATATACAACCTGATATGTACAAGATAGCGAGTGGCTTATGCCGAGTAGCTGGGTTCATGGAGATCCACGAACTCGTCGTCCTCATGTTGTTCAAACTCTAGAAGTCGCTTCAAGCGCTGTTCATTAACCTTTGAAATGGAAGTGTCCCTAGGATTTTCAATTTCAACTGCACCATAAGGGTATACTATTTTCACAATATATGGACCAGTCCATCGAGATCTCAATTTGCCCGAAAATAAATGAAGTCTGGAATTATATAAGAGAACTTTCTGACCTACTTCGAATGTCTTACGAAGTATGGATTTATCATGATAGAATTTAGTTTTCTCCTTATATATCTTTTGCATTTTCATACGCTTCATTTCTTAGTTCTTCTAATTCTGACAATTGTAATTTACGATGCGATCTGGTTTTATCTATGTCAAAATTAAGGTATTTGATTGCCCAAAGTGCGCAGTGCTCGAGCTCAACAGGTAAATAGCATGCTTTTCCAAAGACCAATCGGTATGGTGACATTCCTAGATTGGTTTTATAAGCTGTGCGAAATGCCCAAAGGGCATCTATCAATTTAGATGACCAATCTTTTCTGTTGAAGTTAACTGTCTTTTCAAGAATTTGTTTAATTTGTCTATTGGAAATCTCGACTTGACCGTTAGTCTGTGGATGATATGGAATAGATAGTTTATGAGTCATAGAGTATTTCTTAAGAAGAGATTCAAAAGCACGATTACAAAAATGAGAACCGTTATCACTTGTAATGGCTCGAGGTGTGCCAAAACGGGAAAATATGTTTTCTTTCAAAAATTTGACAACAACTTTATTATCATTCGTTTTGGTGAGAATGGCCTCAACCCATTTAGACACGTAATCTACTGCAAGTAGGATGCAGAGATTTTCAAAAGAATTAGGAAAAGGACCCATGAAATCGATGCCCCAAACATCAAAAATTTCGATGACATGGATTGGGTTTAGGGGCATCATGTTACGTTTGGAAATACGACATATTTGTTGACATCTAGCGCATTTGGAGCAAAATTCGTGGGCATCACGAAAAAGGGTAGGACAATAAAAATCACACTGTAACACCTTGGCAGCAGTTTTCTTTGCTCCAAAATGTCCTCCACATGCTTGATTATGTGAAAAAGAGAGGATGCTATGGAATTCATGTTCGGGGACACATCTACGTATGATTTGATCGGTGCAATATTTGAAGAGAGAAGGATCGTCCCAGTAAAAGTTTTGAACATTGGAGAGAAATTTTTGTTTATCTTGTTTTGACCAATGGGAGGGTATTTCATTTGTGACAAGATAATTTACGATGTCTGCGTACCATGGTGCACTGGAGAGGGAAAGAATTTGTTCATCGGGAAAATGATCATTGATTTGAGAGTTATCGTAGTTTTCATGAACAATACGAGAAAGATGATCAGCTACGACATTTTCAGAACCCTTTTTATCCCGTATTTCTAGGTCAAACTCTTGAAGAAGGAGAATCCAAAGGATTAAGTGGGGTTTGGAATCCTTTTTCATGAGTAAATATAGCAAAGCGGTGTGATCGGTGTAAACTATGACCTTAGAACCTAGGAGATATGATCTAAACTTATCGAGGGAAAAGATAACCGCTAAAATCTCTTTTTCAGTGGTTGAGTAATTCAATTGAGCTTCGTTAAGAGTTTTGCTAGCATAATAGATGACTCGAGGAAGTTTATCGATTCGTTGACCTAAGATGGCTCCAATGGCATAATCAGAAGCGTCACACATTAATTCGAAAGGCAAAGCCCAATTTGGAGGTTGGATGATAGGTGCAGTGGTCAAGATCGATTTAAGGGTTTCAAAAGACGTTTTACATTCATTGGAAAATTCAAATTTAACGTCTTTAGCTAAAAGATTCGAAAGAGGTTTTGAAATTTTTGAAAGATCTTTGATGAACCCCTTATAAAATCCTGCATGGCCGAGAAATGAGCGAATGTCCTTTATGGACCTTGGAGGAGCAAGGACAACAATAAGATTAACTTTAGATTTGTCAACTTCTAGGCCATTTTTAGAGACAACATGACCTAAGACTACTCCTCGCTTAACCATAAAATGACATTTTTCCCAATTAAGAACAAGAGATTTCTCCTTACATCACTTTAATACACGTTCTAAACGAAGGAGGCATTGATCAAAGGATGACCCATAGATTGAAAAATCGTCCATGAATATTTCTAAGAAATCTTCCACCATATCAGAAAATATACTCATCATACATCTCTGAAAGGTTGCGGGAGCATTACAAAGACCGAAAGGCATGCGACGATAAGCGAAAGTTTCGAAGGGACATGTGAACGTCGTTTTGTGTTGATCCTCTAGAGCAATGGGAATTTGATTATAGCCGGAGTAACCATCAAGAAAACAATAACATTCATGACCGGCTAAGCGTTTGAGCATTTGATCAATGAAAGGGAGGGGAAAATGATCTTTTCTTGTTGCTGCATTGAGTTTTCGATAGTCGATGCAAACACGCCATTTTGTTTTGACTTTTGTCGGAACAAGTTCGTTATTCTCATTTTTGGTCACAGTGATTCTAGATTTCTTGGGCACAACATGTACCGGACCTACCCAAGTACTATCAGAGATAGGGAAGATAATGTTATTGTCTAAACATTTGATAATTTCTTCCTTTACCACTTCTCTCATATTAGAGTTTAATCGCCTTTGAGCTTCGCGAGTGGGTTTAGCCTCGTCGACTAAATGTATTCAATGTTCAATGATTGATGGACTAATTCCCTTAATGTCGACGATTACCCATCCTATTGCCTCTTTATTTTCCCTTAAAAATTTCAAAAGTTGTTCTTCTTGGTCCTTAATGAGATCGGATGCCAAGATTACAGGGAAATTTTCTAAAGAATCTAAGTATGCGTACTTAAGATCGTTTGGAAGAGGTTTGAGGTCTAATTTAGGGCGTACTTCTTTTGAGGCTTCAGTAGACATCAACTGATTGAATTCTAGTGAATTATGAGAAGAGCAGAACATATTTAATTCATAAACTTATTCATCTTCATTTAAATTGGAATTGAAATGATCTAGGCACATGTTAAGAGACTCCGTAATATCACTAAATTCATTTCTACAATTGTTTGGATCGTGTCAACTTCTTCTATTTCAAGATCCCTTGGTTGTCTGTTAAGACTGAATATATTTAGTTCAATGGTTAGGTGCCCAAAAGAAAGTCAGGGTTGACCATTCCTACAATTTATGATAGCATTTGATGTTGCTAAAAATGGACGATCTAATATCAAGGGAATCTGACTGTTAGGATTTGAGACAGGTGCGGTCTCTAGGATTATGAAATCGACTAGGAAATAGAATTTCTCAATTTGTATCAAAACATCTTCAACTGTGCCCAATGGTTTTTTGACAGATCGATCAGCTAGTTGAATTGTGATGTTTGTAGGTTTTAATTCTCTTAGTCCAAGTTGACAGTACACAGTATAAGGCAAAAGATTCACACTCGCTCCAAGATCAAGTAAGGCATGACTAATGTGAGTGTTACCTATTTTACAGCCAATTGTAGGACAACCGGGGTCCTTATACTTGATTAGGGAGGGATTTGAAAGAACAGAGTTAGTGTTCGCAGTTAGAAATGCAGTCTTAGGAACGTTAGTGGCACGTTTTTGAGTGCATAGCTCTTTCAGACATTTGGCATATTGAGAAATTTGCTCGATGGTATCAAGAAGTGGAGTATTGACTCGAACTTGTTTGAAGATTTCAAGAATTTGGTCAAAATTAGCAGGCTTCTTCTTTTTGTTGAGTCTGTGAGGAAATGGAGCTATGGGTTTATAGACTTGTTCGGTAGTTTTTTCATTCAAAGAAGAAGGTATGATATTAGAGGGTGAAGATAAGGGCACTGAAATGTTGGGGTTGCCAACATCAGAAAGCGAAGAGTGGTTAGGATTGCCGACCTTGGATGAAGAATTAGAGTTGTTTGGATTGACAACAATGGGCGTTGACTGAGTTTCAGAATTTTTAACAAGGGAAGACTTAAGAAGGACGTCGGGGTTGCCGACATGGTTGTCCACTTCCTTTCTAGACCTTAATGTGGTGACAGCATTAACCGGATTTACATCTTCGTCCTCGCAAAGATTTACTCCTCGAGAGTTATACTTTGGATTTACTTCGAATTGACTAGGCAATTTACCTTTCTCATTTATTTTCATGAGATCCTTCATCATTATCAACATTTGTTCATTTTGTTTGGTGATTTGCTCAATTCTCGCATCTGGATTAGTGATTTGTTCATTTTGTTTGGTGAGTTGCTTTTCCAATCGAGCAATTTCTTGTGAAGGATGAGAAGGTTGGGTTGATGGATTGAAATTAGGATGCCTGTACGATTGATTCGAAGGTTTTGTTTGAGGAGCGGGTTGAGAATTTTGAGCATTAGAGGTTGGGGATCAGTAATTCGGATTTGGTATCATTGGATACATATATGATGGATTAGCCACATTGTTAGGATTTGACCATGAAAGATTGGGGTGGTGCTTCCAGTTAGGATTGTATGTGGATGAATAAGGACTATTCTGAGCTATAGCATTGATTTGGTCTTGTGTGTAGTAATGGGGTAGTCCTCCTTCTTGAGGAGTTTGGGTATCTATAGGAAGATGTGATGGGTCAATGGCATGTGCTCCTCTATTTGGAGCACGAATTGGAACACGAATTGTTTCCCATTGCATATCCCTTTTCGAATACTCTTCTAAAAATTCCCAAGCTTCCTCGTCTGTTTTTGCCATGAATTCTCCTCCGCACATTGATTCGAGTTGGGATCTTGTTTGATGGTTAAGCCTTTCATAAACGATTTGGCACAAAACGTGTTTAGAGATTGCATAATATGGGCAACTATATAACAATTGATTGAACCTTTCAAAATATTTTAAAAAAGTTTCTCCTTCATTCTGAGAGAATTGGTTGATTTCAGTTCTAATTTTAAGAGTTTTGTGGAAAGGAAAAAACTTTTTCAAAAATATAGTAACGAAATTGTCCCAACTCTTAATTGAAGTTTCAGGGAGAGAATTAAGCCATCTTTTCGCACTTTCTAGAAGCGCGAATAGAATAAATCTTAGCTTGATGGATTCATTAGAAAGTTGTTGCATTTTGGTTGTAGAAGCGTATAATTCAAATTCACTAAGAAATTCATAAGCATTTTCAGACCGAGTGAATTTCGGAACCCCTTGGATAAAAGAACATTTTAGCTCGAAATTATTTCCTTCGGCGGGTGGAAATGAAATAATCGAAGGTTGAACAGTCCCTGTTGGATGGCATCGGTCTCTAAGGGATAATGGTCGGTTCTCATGAAATTCATTATTTCCAACATGTGATTTAGGTGATAATTTTGGTGAATTGCGGTGTGAACTGTGATGTGAACCGTGTTATGAACCGTGATTTCTCGTATATGTTTGATTTGAAATTTCCGTTGATTTGTTTAATGAAATATTTTGGCTTTCTGAACTGTTAAAATTATTTCTTGCCCAAACGCACATAAACAAATCAAGGTGTAGTAGCCAAAAGTAAATTTAAACAGTTTTTAATTGGGTACCTGTAGAGTAGAAAATTACTTACAGAGGGGTATGGCAGTCCGTCCAGTGCAACTGAGCAGTGCTAGTGATTCAAACTCCACTGTTTGTAATAGCTTGATCCCTAGATCCTTATTGTTGAATGGCTGAGATTTACTTAGTTGATCTACCTGTAATCACTAGAAAAAAACGAAAATGCTGTAGATGAATGAAGCGTGAAAAGCAATTGAAACAGAAACTAAACCAATGTGAAACTTGAAAACATGCAGCGAATGGAAAAAAACGATTTTTTTAAGTGAAAGGAACTGGAAAAAGAAGAAAACGATTATAAAGTGAAAGGAACTGGAAAAAAACGAATTTTTGTTCAAATAACAGAAAAAATAAATTAACACGAATAGACTAAAAAATCAAAAAATTTCAAAATTTCAAAATAGCAATTCCCCAACAACGGCGCCAAAAACTTGTTGAGACTTTTCTATTGATTAGAAAAGCTCAAATTTTAATTAATTCTGCAAGCGCACAAGCGTGTAGTATGCAGGTCGAACACAGGGAATTGTGCTTTAAAATATTTGAAATCCCTATTTAAATCTTAGGCGTGTTAAACAAATTCGATGGAGGATCTTAAACAGGAAATAAAAACAATAATATACTCCAAATTGATTTCGAATCTAATCAAAATTGCAATTAAATATAAAATTGTAGAAATCAAAGCAGAAAATAAAAGTGCTTAAAAGAAAATAATAGAGCAAACAACTGGAATAAAATGAAGTGAATTTATTAACTAACTGAAAAGAGTGCAGAAGATAACTAAGAACAAGAATAAATAAATTGCCAAATCTAATTAACAATCCTATGTATTCCGTTCGAAATAAAAACACTGCTGAAATTAAAATTAAACTAGAAGAAGAGTGATGGGGTAAGAGATGATTTTTCCATTTGCATTGCTCTCTCTATTTAAAGACTTCAGCCTCCACAATAACCCTACTATTTAGGTCCTTGTGCTTGATATTTGGAGAAAAATAAGGCCACCTCACTTTGAATTAATCTTTGCTTTGTTATTTGATTAACAAGTGGCCTTTCTTTGAGAGATTTTCAGGCTAAACTTTGAAAGTGTATTTTCAATATTTGCATTTGCTTTCTTGCACGAATAGAGGTACTCAAAATGTTGCACTTTGGAATCTATAATCTGCAAAACCACAACAAAATACCTGTATAATACCGCTTTATTACAATAAAAATATATGAAACAAACAGCTTAAAATGCAGAAAATACGTTCATTAATGAACCGAACTCCAATAATACGGAACAACGACGTAGTACAGTGTTACCCCCGATGAACCGAACTCCAATAATACGGAACAACGACATAGTACAGCATTACGCCTGATGAAACGAACTCCAATAATGCGAAACAATGACGTAGTACAACATTACGCCCGATGAACCGAACTCCTTTAAAGAACATGGGTCGCCAGCCCACAAAAATGAGTCGAAACTCCAAAGAATGCATAGGTTGTTAGCCTATAAAAGAAATGAGGCAAAACTCATTAAAAGGAGGTATAGTCCCTTGCGTGGACAAAGAGACATCGCATATCGTAAGTCTAAATCACAAAATGATCATCATTGATCATCGAGAAGTGTCAATTACACTAAGCTAGTAAATAAATGAGTTTAGCTTTATGTCCCATAACCACTGACTTAGCTTAAATATTTACAAACAAATTGTAGATCTCCACTCGAAAATTATCACAAGAGTTTCAATCGAACAAGTCCAAAAATTAACCGACGAAGTAACTGCAAGCGTTTCATACCACTAGTTTTACTAAGCCGTTTAATTAGATTTCTCAAACGAATGAGGAAAAGGTTTGTGTATACTGATAGATTGGAAAACGGTTTTATAAACGAGCTTTGTATTAAAAATAGAGTTTAAATCATCTTTGTAAAAGAGTTGGAATATTTACTACCAGCATAGAAACCTTTGTAATTCAAAGTGACAAAAAATGATTGTAGAAACAATCAATCGCCAAAAATTCACATACGAAGACGTGCATCAAATCCAAAGAAATCGATACCCAATCCATCAAAATGGATATTCCCCAAAATCCCAAAGTAGAAGTCATCAAAGTCGATAATAAATGATAACAACAAATTGGATAACCATGAATCGATAAAATTGGAATCTCAAGCAAAATAGGCAAATTGGGCTGAAGCAAGCAGGCCAGTCGACTGGACCAAATGGTCAGTCGACTGGCACAGAACTTGGAAACTTTCGGGTTTTAGGTCAGTCGACTGAACCATCAGGTCAGTCGACTGATACGGGGACAGAAAATTTTCTGCCCCCCGGTTCAGTCGACTGAACCTGCTTCACCAGCATTTTCAGCCTATCCCCCTTGTGGGGGCAAAATCCATAATACGAAACGGGACGATACGAGCTAGCAATGACGACTAGGGATTTACGTCTAGCGACAACTCAGCCTTGTATGGCTCTCTGAAACGCCTCACTAACGTGTTCAAACTTCAAATATTGGATTTTTTAAAGATTTGGCCCCAAAACACCAAAAATTGGAATATTCACCAATTCAATCCAAATCAAAAGCAAATGAACATAAATAAGTGTTAGAAATTCATACCTAACAGCAATGATAGCTATAGAAGTAGATGTGAGTTCAAAAACTCACCTTTTTTCAAAAACAACAAAGGAGAAGCTTTTAAAACAAGGCAAGATCAATTCCTCTTCAATTCCAACTCAAGGAGTTTCAATCTAAGCTCATAAGAAAATGTTTCCTAAGTTAGGGTTTAGGAATTTCTAAAAATGGAAGAGGGGTTAAGATGGAGAAGATGAAGAGGATGCTTACTTAAGCTTCTCTTGGATTTTGGAGCTAGAACTTGTATTTGCAAAAGAAACTAGGGCTTAGGATTTTAGTTTCCAATCTTCTCCCTCATTTTTGCTAAAGCTTGAGTGTTAGGAAATAATATGAAGGAATGAAGAGGAGAGGGGGTGGAGCTAGGGTCTTATGTTAGGCTACTGGGCTGAAGCCCAATACCCAAAGCCCTATATGAAAATGTTGAAATTCTAGCTAACTCCAAACATATTGATGTTTATACTCAAAAAGATCGCAAACGACATTTTGGACTCAATGGAAGTAGTCTCGAGTCTTAATTCGACTGTTTGCAAAAAGTGACTTTTCGGACTCAAATCCGACTAACGATGCTACGTTTAAATAAAATATTTGAATATACAATCATAAAATATGCGGCTTGTTACAGACTCCCCTCCTTAAAGAAATTTTGTCCTCGCAATATTTAAGAAGAAAATAAAAAGTAACAACCATAAAAGCATATCAGCACAAAAGAAAATTTGAAGTAAGAAATTCACCCTAAAGAACATGAGACAGTAAGTTGTTCATAAGTCAAATTAGGTGAGACTTCAATTTCTTCAATAACACCGGGCTCAAGAATAGATTCGAAATCCATAAGGCATTTCCGTAGTTGAGAGACGTGGAAAAATGTCATGAATAGCAGAAAATCGAGCCGGTGAAACGACGAAATTCAACAATGGTATGCCCGAATAATTCGGAACAACGACATAGTATAATAACAGTGCGTCCGATGTACCCGTCGAAAAGATCATTACATTCAGACATCATCAAAGAAACAACCATTTGTTGTTTACGATTAAGTGCATCAGCAACACGATTCCCCTTTTTGGGAGTATAAAGAATATCAAGATCATAAGATGCAAGGAACTCGAGCCAACATTGTTGACACGAATTAAGTCCCTTTGGAGAAAATAAATACTCTAAAGATTTATAATCGGTATAGAGAACAAATTTCTCTCCCAAAAATAATGATACCAATTTCTAAAAGCAAAAAATAATAGCCGCGAGCACTAGATCATGAGTGGCATACCTAGTCTCGATAGGCTTTAATTGTATAGCAGCATAAGTGATAGAACGTTCTCTTTCGCAAGAGAACGACACACAAACCAATACAACTAAAAAGGTACAAACAGTGAAGTCTTGGTTCCCTTCAGGGAATCACAATAATAGGAGTATAGGAAAATAGTTCTTTTAATTGATCCTCTTTCCCGAAAAGCTAAGACTTTTAAAATTACAACTAACTTTATGTAATCATCTTTCTAGAAAAATTTATTTATTCCAAGTCAGTTTACTGTGTCTGATTGTCTCATCATATCGTCTAGGAAATTCCTATTGATAACGTTGATCATGCACATCGACCAGAATTCTTAAAGCACTCAATGGAAAAACAATACAAAATCATCTTCTTTATGATAAAAATATTTCTTAAAAACTTTACGAATATTCTTTGCTCGTTTTAAGAATAAAAATCCAATTACACTTATAAATAAACCTTATGAAAAAGATTTGCAAAATTTTAAGTTGTTGTTTTCATCCAAACTAAATGAACACAAGGATGGTCTCATCGAAATTTTCGCCGAATACTCGATTATAAGATGGATGAAATAAGCTGGACAACTCGAATGACATCATGTGCCATTCATAAGAATCACAACGAGTGCGGAATGCGTTAAAGGGGTAAGCTATCCTCCGCACTCGTAGCTAATGAAAACTGGTGGTAAAGTCGAACTGAAGAGACCTTAGCATCACTCAAAAGATTGCTTAGGTGATAATCCTAAGACAAGCTCAAAAATACTGAAAAATTCACGAACTACTTGAATGAGGAGAATAACATCTTCCTCAACAAGTGGGTCTAGAGAATAAAATGGTGCCACCATATTGGAATCGAAATCAATTAGAAAAAATAGAAATCTACTTAACATATTGAAAATGTCGAAGATGGATAGTCCACTTGGGACATAGGATATGGACTTCATAATAATTAAGCTAATCCTTTCCCAAAAATCGATTTCGAAGCCTAAGTAACGCATAACATGCAAATCGACTCGAAAAGAATAATCATATAAAATAATCTCGGCATTTTTTACAAAGTAAAATGAGTGTTGCGGATCCAACGGAATTCGCAATTCTCAGTGTAGTCACCAAGCCCAAAGTGTTTAAAGAAAAAGAATCAACAATCCTTTTGATATATAATAATGATATGAACCCATATCAAAACGAACTCGAATAAGATAACCACGAAACAAATTAATGCCATCAAGGATAGAATGAAAAATACCTCGACCAAGAGAAATGCTACAAGGAGCTTGAGGAACTTCTAGTTTTAGAAGTAAAGGCTTTTTAAGGTTCTTATTCAACCCATAGACAAACCTTTGATTTTTCTTCAATGGGGTACTAATATACTCGACCACATATTTAGAGAGAGATTCGAAAGATGCGACGTAATCCGTCATAGAAGATTAACCTTGAACAAGGTCAATAAAACGCTGGGCCAAAATTACCTTTTCAGCTTCCGGCACAAACTTTAACTCGAACCTTTCTCGGAATTGCTCCCAAGTAAGATCCCTTCAATAATCTCCGAAACCAAATACCAATCTAATGCTCTTTCTTGGAACATGCTAGAAGCCACTTGGACTCGATGGAGATCAACAAGATTCATGAGAGAAAAGATGCGGTCGCATGATCCATGCCAAGCTTGGATTAGTATAACACTTTCGGATCCCTTGAATGGCCTTCCACCCAAATCGGTGTGGTCTCTGCACAAGCATGCAAACTTGGATCTAGGATGAGTAGGCACTAGAATGGGCCCGACAGCTTGAGCATTCTTTACAAGATCTAAAAGCTGCTAGGCAGGCATGAATACTCCAACCTGAGGAGCATCATTAGATTGACCGGCGCTGGAACGGCCTGGTCTAACCATTTCTCTTCTTTAAGAAAGAAAGAAAGAAAGAAGAAAAGGGTTATTCTCAAAATAAATATCAAACAATCGTGATTGATAAAACAAGGCATCATAAAAGAAAATAGGATAGAACGGGTCATATGACTCTGATAAATTCTAAAGCATGATTCCTAAGAAGGACTTAAGACAATGATCCTTGCTAGATTAGTCTACATTGTTCCGATGTTTGGCTCTGATACCAAGTTGTGACGCCCCACCTCTATACTCACGCTAGTCAAGGACACTACGGAGTAATGCCGTCAACTAGCACGAAGAATAAGGCTGTTGAGGAGCGACCATCTGTGTAATTGCTTTTTGCGAGCACCGATATATCAGATATTATAACATGTATTTCATTTCAAGAGGAAATCCGACATACCGATACAAAATCAAAGCTACTACACGGTGGCTATGTGGTCTTCAGAAACAAATATAGAAATAAACATAACATAAATCAGTCACAGATATTCATATCAAGAAGGCGGAAACAAATATAAATATAACACATAGAAGTGTATATCAGAGTAGTGGTCAAATAAGATCCACAATATCACAAAAGAATAGGTACAAGTTCTAGGCAAAAGAATAAGTATACATCAAGAATCTCTATCTCGAATGTATAACAACAAAAACTACTAAACTAGAGTAGTTAGTCAAAAGTCAGATAATGTTCCCAAAAGAGGAGTCAAGCATAAGCACCTGTAACATCTCGGTCTGACCCGAGTATTATTTAATAAGAAAATAATAAACGGATCAGTCTAGCTATAAATATCAGATAAAATGAGATAGAAGAAGAGATATGACAAAACGTATGATAACAATAATGTCATACTATGAAAAGTATACATTAGACAACACAAAAATCATACAATATCTCAAGAATCTCAAAGCACTAAAAAGAATGTCATATTCTTTATTTTATTCATCAAACCCCAAATATTGGCAAACATATCATTGCCAATCAAAAAAAAGAGGTGAAAACACAAACTCTAGAATTCATCAACTAGAAATCCAAAAACCACAAAAGGGGGAGGCCTATCACAAAACAGGAGCATGAAAACTCGCCAACACGTGTATCACAAATGAGTTGCATCCCATGGTCACTAGCCATAGATCCGGTGCAACGAATAGTACAATTCGGTATGCCCGAGGAACCTGAAACTCAAATAATTCGAAACAATGACGTAATACAATGGTACGCCCGATGAACCTGATAAGCCGGACAACGACGTAGTACAATGTTACGCCTGATGAACCGAACTCCAATAATACAGAATAATGATATAGTACAGCGTTACGCCCGATGAGCCAAACTCTAATAATACGGAATAACGACGTTGTACAGCGTTATGCCCGATGAACCGAACTCCAATAATACGGAACAACGACATAGTACAGCATTACGCCTGATGAACCGAACTCCATAAAAGAACATAGGTCGCTAGCCCACAAAAATGAGTCGAAACTCCAAAGAATGCATAGGTCATTAGCCTATAAAAGAAATGAGGCGAAACTCAATAAAACGAGGTATAGTCCCTTACATTGACAAAGAGACATCGCATATAGCAAGGCTAAATCACAAAATGATCATCATCGATCATCAAGAACTGTTAATTACACTAAGCTAGTAAATAAATGAGTTTAGCTTCATGTCTCATAACCATTGGCTTAACTTAAATATTTACGAACAAATTGTAGATCTCCGCTTGAAAATTGTCATAAGAGTTTCAATCGAACAAGTCCAAAAATTAACCGATGAAGTAAACGCAAGCGTTTCATACCACTAGTTTTACTAAGCCATTTAATTAGATTTCTCAAACGAATGAGGAAAATGTTTGTATATACTAATAGATTGGAAAATGGTTTTATAAACAAGCCTTGTATTAAAAATAGAGTTGAAATCATCATTGCAAAAGATTTTGAATATTTACTACTAGTATAGAAACCTTTGTATTTCAAAGTGATAAGTCAAAAAATGATTGTAGAAACAATCAGTCACCAAAAATTCACATACGAAGACGTGAATCAAATCCAAAGAAATCGATACAAATCCATCAAAATGGATATTCCCCAAAATCCCAAAGTAGAAGTCATCAAAGTCGATAATAAATAATAACAACAAACCGAATAATCATGAATCGATAAGAATTGGAATCTCAAGCAAAATAGGAAAATTGGGCTGAAGTAAGCAGGTCAGTCAACTGGACTAGATGGTCAGTCGACTGACACAGAAACAAGAAACTCTCGGGTTTCCAGGTCAGTCGACTGAACCATCAAGTCAGTCGACTGAACCATCAAGTCAGTCGACTGAACCATCAGGTCATTCGACTAATACGGGGACAGAAAATTTTCTGCCCCCTGGTTCAATCGACTGACCCCTGGTTCAGTGACTGAACCTGCTTCACCAGCAGTTTCAGCTTAGCCCCCCTTGTGTGGCAAAATCCATAATACGAAACGGGACGATACGGGCGAGCAATGACGACTAGGGATTTACGTCTAGCGACAACCCAGCCTTGTATGGTTCTCCGAAACACCTCACTAACGTGTTCAAACATCAAAGATTGGATTTTTTTAAAGATTTGGCCTCAAAACACCAAAAATTGGAATATTCATCAATTCAATCCAAATCCAAAACAAACGAACATAAATAAGCGTTAGGAATTCATACCTAACAACAATGATAGCTATAGAAGTAGATGTGAGTTCAAAAACTCACTTTTTTCTCAAAAACAACAAAGAAGAAGCTTTTAAAACAAGGCAAGATCAATTCCTCTTCAATTCCAACTCAAGGAGCTTCAATCTAAGCTCATAAGAAAATGTTTCCTAAGTTAGGGTTTAGGAATTTCTAAAAATGGAAGAGGGGTTGAGATGGAGAAGATGAAGAGGATGCTTACCTAAGCTTCTCTTGGATTTTGGAGCTTAAACTTATATTTACAAAAGAAACTAGGGCTTAGGATCTTAGTTTCCAATCTTCTCCCCCCTTTTTGCTAAAGCTTGAGTGTTGGGAAATATTATGAAGGAATAAAGAGGAGAGGGGGTGGAGCTAGGGTCTTATGTTAGGCTATTGGGCTGAAACCCAATATCCAAAGCCCTAAATGAAAATGTTGAAATTCTAGCTAACTCCAAACATATTGATGTTTATACTCAAAAAGATCGCAAATGGCATTTTGGACTCAATGGCAGTGGCGAGTCCTAATTCGACTGTTTGCAAAAAGTAACTTTTCGGACTTAAATCCGACTAATGATGCTACATTTAAATAAAATATTTAAATATACAATCGTAAAATATGCGGGTTGTTACATCGACATCCCTGTCAGAAATTTGAAACTCAAATTTGAATTCAAATCTTTGAATTTCCCTCCACCTTTTCACCAAATCCAATGTCTGGAAAGGTACCTCTTGACCAGATAACATGTCTATTGAATATCTATTTATTTCCATTATCTTATCATACCTTTTCACTTTCATTTTAAAATTCAAACTCTCTTTCACTCTTTTAAACTTTCTACTCTCTTCAAAAATGGCTTCTTCAACCACTCCATCCACAGTAAGGTTGTCTAAAACCATTAAAGAGTATTTCTACAATGATCCGGAAGCAATCAAGGCTTATACAAGCTATGATAATTTCAAAAAAGTTCATACGGAAATGTTTGCTATCTTTAGCGATTTCTCAACATATGAAACCAATACTCTTCTTGAAAAGAATCTTATATTTAATTTTTTTGACAATTCTCAAAATGATTTTGTTTGTTGCCCAAATCTTGTTAAAATGTTTTATGTGAATTTGAATCAAGGTTTTTATGAAGGAAATGAAGATGAAATTTGGAGTAGTGTTAAAGGCACTAAAATTGTTTTAAATTTTGAAATTTCGGGCAACATTTTCAGTTGCAAATATTCGGGAACAAATCTTTCTACTTTTAATATTGATGAACATGATCATGGGACATTTCATCACATTTTCGAAGGAGACAACAACTTTAGATTTAAAAATTGTAACTTTCGTCCAAAAGCACGTATTGTCAATCTTCTTTTGCAACATACTATCACTCCTAGATTAGGAAATTTCAATAACCCGACTTTAAAAGTTTGAAAAGCTCTTTTTGCTATCTTTGGTCATTATGACATTAATTGGGCGCAAGTGATTATGGATGAACTTCGTCCTAAGAATTTGAAAATGGGTGAGAATACCTTGTATCATGGAATCTATCTCACTTGGTTTTTTAATTAATTTGGTGTTGATTACAAAAGGAAATAATTTGTTTCAAGAAAAGTGTTTAATCATGCCACAATTTCTCTCATGAAAATTCCTTTCATATTTCAACAATATGAATCTCTTGCCGAAAAAGATGAAAGATTGGCACATGAAGATATGGATGAAGAAGATGAAGAGAAAAAAAAGCTGAGGAAATGGAAATTGAAGAAGATAATGTAGAAACCTCCATGGAAATATTGAATATCCTACCAATACTAGCAATCCTTTCAACAAAACTCTCCTCAAAAATCAAAAAATTATAGCGGAAAATCAATGGATTCTCAAAATCCATTAGTAAGAAATTAGATAAAATGTCCACTAATATGAACATATTCTTTGCTAAAGTTGGTCAGAAACTTGGCTTATCATTATCCTCCTTATCCTCTAACACATTCTAAGAACTAGATTGTGATGTATTAGTTTGTTTTATGTGAGCTTGTATTGTTATTTTTATCATATTATGTAGTATCTTATGTATCATCTCATCTATTTATAAAAATCATCTATCTTATGTTTTTCTACCTTATCGTGTCTTTGGAATAAATGTTAGTATAGTATATAAGTTTATATACATACATACTTATTCATAAAATAAATAAGACACATAAATTAACAGACCCATGTCGATATGCCTCTACCCCCTCTGTCGATATATAATTGTCTAATTTGGTTATTTTAAAATTTTGAAATTAAAATAACTAACTCATGTCTATTCGTTTTAAACGAATTCCTGCCTATTTAAACACCTGTTTGTTCTAGAAATTTGTAATTTTTTCATTTTTACTTATCTCTATTTGCATCTATTCACTACTTATCAAAAATTGATTCCTCTTCTCAAACTCTAAGTGATAATCTTGAAGAAACTCTCAATTCATTCAAGAATATACTTACTTTTATTCACCGCAATCAAAGGCACTTAGAACTATATCAAATGAAGATGATAAAAGAACAAGAGAAGCATTTCGATTTCCTTCGTTGGTGATTTCTGCCCTCAACAAAGATGATCTCGATACAAATCCTTTAGGAACTTTGATTCAAGATAATGAAGTTTGTGAAGTTTGTAGGATCGATTTCACCTTAGACCGGGGGAAGGGGGGTGGATAGGGTGATACTATTAATTATAAAAATTATTGTGGAAGTTTATATAAAATAATTTCAAAATAGATCATAGTATAATAGCAGCACAGATAATAGCAGAATAATAAAAACAGAACACACAGATTTACCCAGCTTGGCAAAACCCTGCCTACGTGCTGACCCCAAGTTTTCTGCTAGAAATTAAGCAGTCAGCATGTAAACTCGCGACACCCGCTATCGATTAGCCTTAACTCTATGCTCAAAACTCTGCCATAACTCAGCCACTAAGTTGCGAATTCTCGAACTACACCACCATAGTTCGTCCCCTAGTCACACGACTAGTAATTACAAAAGTTTAAAAGTAAATTACAAATTTAAAAACAAAACCCAAAATTTAAATAATAAAGCCTAAATATAATTAAGCCGGCTGTAAATTAAAATTAGTGATAACGCTATCCACTTTTCCCTTTTTATATTTTCGACCCTCTTTGCTTCTGTAAGAATGGTTTCTTCTTCCTTCGCTCGTTCGTTCCTCTGATAAAATTAGGGTTCATAATTTTGGAGCACCGATTGCTGGTCATTCCTCAAATGGCTTCAAGGCTTCATCAATTTAGCTTGCGGTCGCTTCCAATTAGTCGAGTTTGATTGTTGAAAGAATTGGTACGTTTGTTCCTTTTTGATTTATAATATACTCGACTTAATTCGAGTTCCTAATTGATGTTGTGATCTATGATATGCTTGAACTCGAATGCACTTTTTGCCGATGATGTTTTTTGTTTATATATGGTTCGATCCCCTATATTTTAGTTCATCTGGTAATTTGCTCCGCCGTTCGATTTAGTTTGAATGTTGGTGATTTCTTTGGACTTGTTCAAAATCGTATATTTTGTATTAATTGATTCCCATGGCTTCGATTGATTTCTTGGCCACCACGGCTTGTTTGATTTGGTCTCTGTGACTTTGTCCATTTGAAATGATTTCTGGACTTTGTTCGAATTCGTATATTTTTTTGATTACTGGTTTCACTGTTTTGATTTCTAACTTGTTCGTTCTTTTTTCATTGGTTATCACGACGTAGTTGACATCGGCCACTGACTTGTTCAATTTAAAACTGTTACATGACTTTGTTAATTCATGTTCCTCATATTCATTGTTCGGTTCAATCTTTGCTCAGTGACTTGATTACTGCAACTGGTTAGATAAGTATACATTTGGGTTTCATTGTGTTTACTAGTTCGAGTACTGTTTGCACTTGATTCTTCTAGTCTTCAACGATGATGTTTTGAGTCATGTGCATTTGAGTATGTTGCAGTCTTCATGTTTTTACCGGTCTGGTTGCTCCTTTGTTTCAGTGCTTATATATGTTCATTGTTATATATATATATATACACACTGCCTCCATCTTTATGTTGCATAGTATGTTGGTTCGTCACTTCCGTAAAAATGCCTTTGCGGTATTGCTGTCCTCTGATCATATATGTTGACTTCTTTCATATTACATTGCATTTGAATTCATGTTTGGTTTTCATATAGTTGATGTGGACTACTGAATATACACTGCCACTGGTCTGATCATGCTACTTGTATATGGTCTTATTGACACTGTCGCATATATAAGTTTATGTATGTACTTGTGAAGCTTTGGTGCCTCTGTGCCTTCATGAGTCTGGTTCCAATCCTTTGTTGTATTGAGTCAGATGTATTATTCATGCATGTATATTGGTATGGTCATTATTGAGTTCTTGGTTTTTTCTGTTTTGTTTTGCATCGAGCATTTTCACTTGTACTTGACAATTTTGTATTTCACCTGTGCTGAATCCAGCCATAGCTCGGATTTGACCTTGTGATCGTGTCATGACTTTCACTTGAGTTAAACCCAGCTTTTGATTTGGGTTTGACCTTGTGCTCACCTATCCCTGTAGATTTATCAAGTGTATATATCGGTGTGCACGATCATGTGGCATGTACAGTGATACACCGTGCGTGTTACAAGCTATTCGTGTATGATGAATTCAAAAATTAAATGACGACGAACAACCCAAATAACCGAGGCAAATAATATTTTCAAAATTAAATTTTATTTTACACTGCAAAAATATTTTATTTTCAATTTTACCGTGTCAGTATTTATTTTACAGATTGCTCAGATGATGGATTCAATCTGGAATGGAGTTGATGATTAATACGAGTAAATGAGTGAGATGTAGCGAGGTGCATATGTAAATGATAATTGTAATGTAATTGAAATTGTATTGAAATTGAAATTGTGTTTATATATATAGTGCGAGCTTGAATTTGTACTATTCAAAATTGTAATAAATATTTGTTTGAATAAAATATCCATTTGAATTTAAATTCTGTGTCATTTATTTTATTCACCAAATATTTATTTAATTATATGAGAAATAAAATAGTTGTGAGAAATGCGGAATATGGATCTTAAGTCTAGGATTAACACTAGAGGGGGGTGAATAGTGTTTAAAGGAATTACTAAATCTTTTTGAGTTTTGTTGATTTGAACACAAATGTATGCGATATTCAGACACATATATAATCACAGAGTCAAACATAGATGCAGAAATAAAGTAAAAGCAATAAAGAAAAGAATATACCGGATTTTATACTGGTTCAGATTCACCCTACATCCAGTCCCGCACACAAGTATGGATTTCTTTTCAAAGGCAATTGTACAATTACACCCTCGATTTCAAGTCCACGAGGTACACCACTCCATATTCACAATCCTCTAGGTAGAAATACTTGATTTCAGGGGCAACAAGTTCATCCAATTGATTTCCGAGACTACAATCACACCTTTTTTCACTTGATTAATTTTCAAGACTACAATCACACCTTTTCTCGCTTGATTGATTTCCAAGGCTACAGTCACACATTTTCTCGCTTAATTGATTACAAAGAAGTCTATAACCCTGAATAGCACTGAGATCTTGTTGAGATAGTAATAGAGAATCACACCAGAAATGATCTAGTTAGATTCAAAGTTGATTTCAGAAGAGTAATGGTAAGAATGTGTATAAAGAAATGTGGAAGAAGAAGAGGAGTGAAAACCAGAAAAATATGAATACAAATTCGTTCAAAACCACTCCTATTTATAGTAGAACAATAGCCATGTCCATTCGTGTAAGGATATGACGAATAGCCACTACCTTTGAAATTCAAAATTTTGAAATAAACTGCTACCATGTCGGCATGAGGTACTTGAGGATGTCGACATGCCAAAGGAAATTTTGATGATTTGTTTTTCTTTGAAAATAACTTCTATCTTATATTAAAACTATTTTAAACTTTATAAATGTACTTAACTATAGTTAAAATACATAAGTAAATATAGAGAATAATATTTTGGTATATATATATATATAATTTTACTATAATTTTATATTTAAATCTAAGTATAAATACTAAAACTTAAATATATTATTATTAAAAGATAGTTTAAAACTAAGGATAATTTGATTTTGAATTAAAGATTATTTTGAGGCTAAATGTATTAAAACCAGGATAGATGTTTTTGATTCTTTTAAAAGAAAGATTTTGAAATTTTTTTGAAAACAAGATATAATTTTGTAAAACATTTTGAATAAAAGTTAGTAGATACAAAACAATGTTCCACTAGATTTTTCGTAGGTTCCATCCTACTTAGGGTTCCATCCCTTTAATGGGCTCGAAGTGGATTCCATTCCACGAATAAATTGGATTTTAAGACGCCAGTGCTTTTCTAGGAGTTTTAACAAAATTCCTAATTAAAATACTTATTATTGAAATCTTGAACTCTTGATAATCTTGATACTCATGAGTCTTCAATCTTGATATCTTGAATCTCTATACTGTACAGTCTTCATTCTTGGTACCTGCATGGTTAAATCCTGCATATACCTATATATATATCTAAACTTTAATGCTAGTATTTATATTTTATAATCTTATTCTAAGGTTGTTGTCATCAAAACATCATCTCAGGGACTAACAATCTCCCCCGTTTTGATGATGACAACCTTTGTTTATAAAATGTTATTTCTATCCTGATAACTCCTCCTAAAACTAATAAATCCCTCTTAATCTATGCCTAACTATCCTATTTTATACTTCTCCCCCTTTGTCATGAACAAAAACTAACTCCAAACTATATAACTCGCCTTAATCTAATACTATGTGATTGTAGTGATAGTGTTACCATAAATAATCAACACTTAATTCTAAAACTAAAACTTAGTCCTAAACTAGTAACTTTCTTAACTAATAATCTATACAAGATAATATTTATAATAGTGATAAAATATAAGAACACAATCATTTATTAATTATATTGTTATATTTACATGTGTGTAGAGAAAGTAAGCAAAAACATACAACAATAGGAAAGAGAAAAAGGAACTAATGCTTGTCCTTGAAAATGAGAGATCTATGAACCGAACAATTTGGATAGTGGAAAAATAAATTTCCATGTTGTTCGACAAGGTTTCCATTCTTGTCCAAGCACACTTCGCCAACGCAAACGACTTTGCCGTCATCTATAGCATGCTCTTCTTCCATGAATGCTTCTTCTTCTTCTTCCTCGCTGTCCTCTTGCACTTGATCTCTTGAAGACTCTTCATCAATCAAGATCGGATTAGCATGATTGTCCATTATAAATTTTTACAAATTTCTAAGGATTTTGCCTTGCTATTCTTGTTCTTTGGCCATTCTAAGTTGCACCACTTGAATTTCAGTCATTAGCTGCAGTGCATCCTTCAAAGAATCCTCCATTTTCGTCACTCCTACAAGCGTAGTTTGTTGAAACGGTCCAGAAGTAGAAGAAGGGAACGAAAAGGTTGAATTTTTATTTGATTTGGAAGAGGAGGCCATTGTTTAAATGTTTTCAGAAGATAGAACAGAGAAAGAACAGAAAGAATGATCCAAATTTCAAAATAAGAAGAATATATAACCACTTATTTGAATTTTGGTGGGAAAAAATTTCAAAAATAAAAAATCATTATATGTCGACATGGATAGAGGGGGGATGTCGACATGGTGCTTGATATTTTTACTATTTGATTTATTTTGATTTAATATTTTAATTATACTTTTTTATTTATATTTTATATTTCAGTTGTTGAACAAATACCTAATTCTCATCTTAATTTAGTAAATATAGATTCATTTAATGGTTTTGTTAACATATCAGCAATTTGATTCTCAGAATTGATATAATCAAGAGTAATTACTTTCTTACTTATTGTAACATCCTGGAAATTTCGATCTTGAAAATTCCAAATAGTTAGAGAAAAGAAGAAAAGAGATAGAAGAAGAAAAATAGAAATACCAAAGCACAATCTCACATTCGCAGCGGGTAAAATGTAATATCAAATAAATAACAGTTTTATAAAGAAGAACTCTATCGGTACACTTACATTTTTATACATCAGAGATACAACTATACACAACACTGGACAGTTTAAAACAACATGTCCTAGATATACAACAATATATCACAGCGGAAACACTCCATACGTTCCTGCCATCCAACTCACCTCCTGAGCTCCAGAACGTCCTTACTTGAAAATCTGTAATACTCGGTCTGACGCAAGCATTACATCAAAGTAACACCCGGATCAGACTAGAAATTAGCGTGAGTAAACCCATCTAACATGGAGTACAAGAGCATAAAACTTATACTAAACCCGGGGGAACTCGTATCAATTAACAAATTCACAATTCATTATAGATATCGCTTGTTTCATACATCAATTTCTAAGTACCAAAACTTAGATTAAATGGTCCAATTCACTTAAATCATTCCATTCCCGCCTATTGATTTCACAAATCAATTTATAAAGAATCGAAGTGGTTTTGTTATTAACTAATACTGTAACGTCTCGCCTTTTTTTACGTTTTAAATCGACGATAAACCACACACGTCAGACTTAAACCATACAGAAGGGCGGAATGTTATGGGGTAAATAAGAAAAACAGAGAAAGAGAAAAACCAAAATAGAATCTTGCAGCGGAAGGATAAAATACAATAATCAAATAAACAGTTCATGTAGTTGTTTTACAAAAACATTTGATTATACTTATACAGTATATATCAGAGTTACAGATACCAGAGAATAATCAATAATAATGCAGTGGAACAATGTGATGCAGTGGAATACTATAATAAATAATAATAAACCTTCGTCTTCGTCCTCCAAAATACCGTCTTCCAAATCCTGAAATACTCAGGCTGACCCGAGCGAATTGAAAAGACAAAACACTCAAGTCAGAACTAAAAGATCTTATGTAAGTTAAATCAACGGTAAATAATATGAGTGGAACAGCGTCAGAGATGTTTACAGGGTTTGACATCTCCTATCTAGTATCTAACGTGAGTGCAGTAACTTAAGAGATGCTCGGGATTCACATCTCCTAAGGACCCGTTAAACTATTTACTATGTGGTAATATTTCGCTATTATAATAATGTCTATAGTAAAATAAACTTACTTTCAAATAGCGTTAAGGGGTTACCCATATAGCCCTTACCACATAATAGTCCCAGTAGTCCATCCAGTATCAGCGCATCTCCAGATCGGATGACTACCCTAAATACTCCACGGGCAACGGGAGCAAAACAAGCTCGTACAAGGCACGCTAGGGTAGGTGACACGTGACACGGCAAACCAGGCAATGCCAGGGTAGATATACCAATTACGCATCTAGGCTGGTTGTAAGGAACCGATTCTTCGACTCTCGTAAATCGACATTAATACGTCCACTGTATCAACTGCCGAACAATCGAATGTCGAAAAACCGTACCCTTAGGATTTAAGAAGAAGAAAAAGATAGAAGAAGTAAGAAAGAAAAAAAGCAACAGAACAATATCAGAATCTCACAATCGCAGCACAAAAACATATAATAGATAAATGAACATCTTTTAAAATAAAGGACTATATCAGTTATTACATTACATCACATTACATTACATTATCAGAGTTTGCAACAACAAACATCGAAAAAGAAATACTATATACTAGTTGATACGCCATGCCATCCAGCTTGCTCCTGATCTCCACAGCATCTCCTGAATTCCAGAATGACCTGATAACCTGACTCTAGACTGCCCGTGTAGAACATGATGGGCACCCAGAGTTTAGGAAGGGAATAATAAACTCCAGGTCACTGGTGTGAGAACTTAAAACAATTTATCTTTAAAAACAAACAAAAAAATATTTTAAAATAGATCCGCAATGCTTTTAGAACTTGTAACTACCATAAGGCCTCCCGCCACACACACAACGCAAACGCAGAACTTGGAGGAGATTTCTCCTTATGATAGTTAAAGATGCTTACTACGCAGAGAATTTCTTTTTCTTTTTTTTATTATTACTATAAGTGCAAAATGTGGAAAACCATTTCAAAAGTATAATATAAATCTTAGCCAGCATAGGTACCGTTATATTATGCATGCTATAGCTAACTCCTGAGGAGACAGGTTATACAATTTGCAATCGTAAAGGGTTCATATTGTTTCTTTGGATTTCCAACAAATGGTCAGGCCAAGGAACTTCCCATTGCCACATAGGTACACATCGGAAGGACGCCCCAAGAACCTAACCGGATCTCTGCCAACACAAGGTCGTCTTACCTCTAGCTAGGTAACAACTAACACGAGTATGTCATCCCCTGGTCGTAACCAACCTAAATCCCGGGATTCACCAACAACCACAAAGAAATAAATTTGCAGCAACCACATAGGTTAAGTATCAGGGCTCCATACCATAATACCACCTCTATCCAGAAGGAAAGTACATACCCTATGGGGGCGCTGTCCCCAAATAACCTTGCTGCATTCTTCCTATTTTGACCGTTTCCGGGGTGTGAGGTTCGACGAAGTCTCGTCCACAAAGCTACGCTTTTCATAAAATCCACGCTTTGATCAAAAAATGATCAGCAGCACTCAGCATGCCACGTTACCAAATTGGGAATATATCACTAGTAACCATCAACTACATAACCTGTGAGCTCGTACGTCTCAGAGAAGGGTGTTAAGCTAAGAGAATAAATTCTCAGCCACCAACAGAAATGTATTTGATAGAAACCAGCTTTACATCTCAAATTGTAATGTCAGGCACACATCCAAACAAGTCCGTTCTGGGTTCGAACAGAACCAAAGGCACTTCCAAAGAAGCCCTTGAAATTCGGGTATTCACCAATCACGTCCGGACTTCCCATCACAAAGGGTGATAAAATCTCTATATCGGAGGTCAGCCGATGCCGAGTCATTCGACGATAATCCTTCCATTTCGAAAATATCCAGTCTTCAAATGCTATCCATTACGACGTATCACTATTCGGAATGGGATTCATAACCCAAAGGTCCTCTCCCGGCTAAACCGAATAACGAGCGTTTATTTTTAAAATAAGTGTAGCATTCAAATTCATGCAAATCACAACAAATACCCATTTAAAGGTAAATATTGATAGTCGGTTATTTAACTATCAATAGATATGCACAACATCACCAGATTCCAAATAATTTTCCCAAATTATTTATTTTTCAAAAATATCTTTACAAGGTATATTTTTCCACACTTCAACCATTTGAAAAAAAATTCCAAATCATTTTCCTTACATGGAAACACTTCCAAATATTTATTCATTTTCAATTTATCTTTAAAAGATAAAATCTCAAAACATTTTACTTCATATTGGAAAACATTTCCATACTTATTTAATAATAAGTAATTCACAAATCTATTTATTTTCAACATTTGGAAAATATTCAATATACTTAAATCACACTTAAGTATATATTTTATTCTTTAAGGAAAACATTCTCTTAAACACATTTATTTGAGTCAAAAACGAATGTTGCGTAAAACATCGTTACGATAGCCCAAAATCACTAGTATAGGGATTCAGAATTAAGATAGATATATAAATCCCAATACTATATAAAACATTTCCTTTCGAAAATCATTTACTATAACAACAGTGTTATAGTGCACCATTTCCTTATTTCTCGAAAACGTCTATTCCAACAATGAATGTTGAAATCTATGGTTTCGATCCTTAACACATTTTAAAACAACTTCAAATCGTTTTAATTCTATTTAAAAGATCACTTACCCAAAACATTTCTTTAATATATTATCCATTGTCCAAAATCGTGAATATACTTCGTTAACCAATTCAACATTCCTACACATTTTATTTTAAAGGATTATCCACTGTCCAAAATCGTGGATATGTCTCCTTTAATTAGCCATAATAATTAACTTATCAAAATAAGTCGATTTCGGATTTATAAAACAATGTTTATAAATTCACATATATATATATATATATATATATATATATATATATATATTATAAAACTTCAACTTATAAAACCCTTTAATTAACAAATTCTATTTATATCTCATTTAAATGCCAAAATCCAATAATAAGTTAATTACTTATAAATCTTTTATTTTACAAAATCTATTCATTTTATAACTTCACAATTTATAAATTCATAAATTTCATTCACTTATGAAATCCATTTATACTTCATTTTAACACTTATAAAAACTCGTTTTATAATTCCAATATTTTAATTTATAAATATCAATTTTATAAATCTTTTATATAAATCGTTTATATTAATTGAAAAATCCCAATTTAAACCATTTTACAAATTAATCAACTAATTATTTTAAAAAAAATCACATTTCGGTAATATTTTACAAAAATCACAATTTTTATAACATAAAAATTATAACATATGGGTAAAATCGTTACTTTAACATTTTTTTAAAATTCCAAAAATAGGCCCAATGCTGCAACAGCACCAATACATCAATCACGGCATCCAAACATCATATATCAATATGATTACAGAATATATCGGAAATATCTGTAAATAAATCAATACGGTTGAGGAATCCAGTTGGATCCCTCCAACCTGTTTCCCTGCATCCACAGATGTTAGCACAATACCAATCCCGTTTCAAGATGAAATATCGCGGTACATGGGTTATATAGAATATTATCCGCTATTATGCGGCGCAATAGGGTCTCATCCGCTATATAATGTGGGAAAATCAACTCCAAGTACATATATAATACAAATTATACATCAAGATGGAATATCGCGGTATACGTGTTTAATAAATAACATCCGCTTAATATACGACCTATAAGGTCTATTTCAATACAATAGATAATAATTTATCATTCAATCACACAATTAAGCAATTTTAAATTTAACTATTTAAAATTTAAATCGAAACAATTTCGATTGAGTGAGAAGTTATCACCTTGTTTCAAATACAGTTGCAGTGTTCTATTTCGAATAAAATTAAATGCGCATTTAATTTTACATAAAATTATCACTAGCTCCAATCCATCGCGTAGTGCTCGTCAATACGAAGCTAACGCAATTCATTTCGTCATTTCTCGACCTCGTATGAAAGAGTTATGCTAGTTTAAAGTTTAAACGAATTTATATAAATTAATTTTCAATTCCTTTATTTATTTTATACCCTTTTCAAATCTAGGCCGTTGATTTCAGGAGTAACAAACTCGGCTGCACCTCCCTTTCCTTCTCCCCTTCACCATCGCGTGAAAACTATAGCCGAAGAACCCAAATCACGCGGCCATTCAATCACTGTCGCACCACCATTCGACGATCGGAAGACGATAAAAAACCCTCGATGCGTGTGCCTACGCGAGACTCACCCACGGCCCAAACGATGTGAAGCTCGGTCGCCTCCCCTTCTCGAAAACCGCGCGCAACCATCGGCTGTCCAAACGTCGATTGCCGCCAATCCGTAGCTCCGTTTTCGATCACAACCGTTGGATATGTGGTTCTCGTTGTTGTCTACAATATTGTAGTTGAGAGTTTTACGTAATTGTTTATGGATTGAGTGATTTTGAAGGAGAAAGATCGTGTGTTTCTGGCCATTAACGAAAAAGTGGCGGCCTAAAGCTTAAACCCTAGTTGTTTTGCAAATCAGAAATTCTGAGGCCTTTTATAGAAATTTACGCGACACTATTCACCCGAAATTTTTCCGAACTCCAAACGAAGCGTGCCGCCTGGCGTTTATAATGTTTTACTCATATTCCGAACGCAATGGAATATATATCGGAAGCCAATTCGATCGTATTTGGAAGATAAGTTTTTAAATCAACTATTTTAAATTTAAAATTCACTTAAACCGATTTTAGTGCGTTTTAGCTTGCCCCGGACAAACCGTATATCCGATTGACACGAAATTTGAAATCTTACAATAATTTAACATTACAGATCAATGAAACTAGTTTCGTCGAAATCCGAGACTGTTTGAAAAATGACTATTTTTACTCGTCAATTAAATATTAAAATATTCAATTTCTACAATTTAACTTTTAATTCAATTTTAAAAGTTCTATAACATCATTCTAACTCCAATATGATTTAATACAACTTTATAAACCAATTTTAATCATATTAAACCCAATTTTCAATTATTTCTGTAATTTCAAATATTAAATTATCGATTTAATTATCCAATTAAATCTAGATATTCGAAATGAGATTTATTCGACTTACAAATTTTTACTTGTTAATATTTTAAAAAATCAATTAAATATACGAATTTCAAATGACAGAAATTCTAGGTCGTTACACTGGTGGTAACACGTAGCGCACAGCTACCGCCCACCTCGAGCCACACCTCCAAATCAAAAATCAAAAATGGCCACCGGATCAATCCAAAAGTCAGGGTATAATATCGAAGGAATGTGTCCGATCAGAGGAATGACCTCATTGGCCCGAGAATCGCTCCTCATTTAGCCACCTTATGCCAACTCACGGGAGTCGGGTCCACGCATATACATTAATAGAACGTCGCCACCATCCTACTTCATTTTGGAATCTCCACCGCATACAAGGTTGTTAAAGTGGTTTTCGGAGTTGGCAGAGAGTATGGCAACTTCCGATCTCGGTCTCTTTAACAACCAAATGTTATTATAACACCGCGGTCTTTTCAAAATAGTTTATACTTTTAAAATCAGAATATAACATCCATTTCAAAACCATATAAATACGATATCCGTTCCATTTCAAAAACCCATCAATATGATATCATTTTATTAAAACCTAAATCTATATAATATCATTTTATTTCGAATATATCCTTTCTGAAATCATAGATCTTTCAAAATAATAATATTTCGAAACCAAACGCTTGAAATATAACATTTCAAAACGTAATACTTCGAATTTCCTAGCTTCTAAACCATAACTTCCAAAACTTAAATGGTTTGGATATTCAAACAATATATAAAATAAAATAGTTTGAATTTAAAATCACTTTATAAAGTAAAATAATTTCCTCGAATTCACAATTTTATTCACTAAAATTAAATCTCAATTCATCACTTTCAACTCACTTTTAGTTTCAATAAACCATTTCAATTTCAATATATTTCAAACTTTAAGTATTACACAATTTCAAAACTAAGGTTGATAATTACGATTCAACAATTCAATGTTCTATTATTTAGTTTTGAAATATTTGCATAATAAATCCACTATCATTTAAATAAAACTCAAATTTAAAATAACTAAATATTTCCCTTTCTTTATTCAAACTTGATATATTCATTTATATAACCTTAAATAAAAATCAAGTAAAAAATCATATTCTTTAAAATCACAAATTCAATGAGTCCCAAATCGATTTTTATTAAATAAAATTCTCAATTAAATACAATTCCAGATCAATTTCCAATATCTTGCAACCTTAATTTATTGAAATCATTATAAATTCTATATTAAAATATAGTTTAAATAAACACTTAACCATATCATATTTTAAATAGAATCAAACTTTATTATTAACTTATTTATAACAACAAATTTTCACATAGCTAAAAATCAATAATAAACTAACGTTTATATAGTATCTAAATCAACATTGATATAAAACCATATATTTCTTTACAAAACCATAAAAATCATTTCAAAATATTTTTATATATAAACCGTGGTGTCTGTATAAAATTTTCTATCCTATGGTCAAGTGATACAGATACTTATCCTTTCAATTCGTACTTTAAAGTAAAAATACAGTTATATATCATTTCAAACCGCAATCCCGAATGAACTAAAATCATAACAATTTGCAGTTTAAAACAATATAAAATACAACATCCATTCATCCAATATCAACCATCAACCATTTATCACAATCATCATCCAATTAAATCCATAACATCAATATAAATAGATAATAAACAACCGGTATCTACTGGCAGTTTATATTCAAAATAATTAATTAACAATTTAACTGGCAATTTATATGCAATAACAATTTAATTAACAATTTAATCCAATAAATCTAATTTAACTGAGATGAGGATTAAAAATATGCCAAACAGTCATAAATAAATTTCTAATCACATCAAAAATAAATTTAACAAACGTAAGAATTTTAGAAGTTGTGAGTGGGTTAAAACACTCACCTTTTGAATTTAAATTGTATTTAAATCCAATTTAAACTCAAAATCTAGATAGTCTTGAAATTCGTCCAAACAAGCGCCAAAATGTCTGAAATTCCAATATGAACCTAGTAGAGAAAACCGCGCGTGAATTGGACCTCGTATGCGAAAGTTATTGTCATTAGAACATTTGAAAACGAAAGTAAAATAAAGGAAAAAAACAAAAGATAAAGGTCGCGTCACCTTACATTACCTGCTACATTAACCTTCTTCTACATGAACACGAGATCCGCTTCTCAGAAAAAAAACGCACAGCACCTCGTCTAGCACGCGCCGACCGAAATCACCGTAGCACCACGCGCCTGCCCAAGGCCACCTCCACCTTTCCCGACGACGCCGACCACCCAGGCAAACCGCGACCCTCAAATCACGCAGCCGCTGCATATGATTAAAACCCTAGTTCGAATATTTGCCACAAATCTGACCGTCAATTCACGAAACGAAGCATACCGAAGAACTCCCCATCGTCCACTCTACAAAACCCAGAAATGGTTCGTCGATCAGTCAATGTTCATGAACGCGCGATGAACGGCCGAAAATGGTTCTTCGATTTCTGGCCACACAATGCATTGAATTGAAAAACGAATCACAAAATTGGGATGCGCTCTTTGAGAGCTTTCCGACAATATAAAATATGATATGGTTTGTGGAGTTTGAAATTTTGGTTTGATTTTGAATTACAATTGGATCTGGAATCGTCTGCCATTGAAATGAGGAGATAAGAGGAATTGTACGTACAGAAAATTTACTATGAGGAACAATTAGGGTTTATAACAGGGTATTTATAGACAAAGCTGAAAGTAGAATAGATGGACCAGATTGATAAATGCGTTAACGATAAAATGGCCCGAAAAGCCCGTTTCGACTCCGGAACGAAATTGGGTCAATCCATGTATCAAAATAGATGTTTTAAAATATTTTAAAATCAATGGAATAGGTTTCAAGTCCAAATTTCATCGTATGAAGAAGTTATGCTAAAATCAAATTATTTAAAATTGATTTCAATTAAGTTCAATTTTATTGATTTCAAGGCGTTTGAGTCTGTACGATCAAACAACGAGTCTGATCGCTACGAAACTTGAAATCCTATAATAATTCACCGTTATGGATCCGATGAAACTCGTTTCATCGAAATCCAAGTCGGTGGCCAAAATGGCTACTTTTTACATTAATTAAATAAATTAATAATTAATAAATTAAATCACTTTTTCAATTTCAATTCCATAATTAACCGAACTTATCATTTTTGACCTCTTAAACAATTACAGTGATTTAAAGAAATTTAGATGTTAGTATAACATTGATTCATTCTTCAATTTCAGCATTAAGTTTCAATTTCATTATATTCAGAAATTATAAATATAGTTCCCAATGATTCCATTTAATTAAATAAATTAATAATTATTCCATTCATTATTGTCAAATAGATGGATTTAACATTGGATTCAAAACTATTACATTAATATTCTCACATCATCTTAATTTCCATAACGTAATATTTAGATATTTTAAATTTCATTTAATTGCAATAAATCCAATTATCATAAATAAATTTCCAATATATTGGTAAAACTTTATTTCCATTCCTTTTATTCAACCAATTGTCATATTATAAATAAAATTGACATTATTTCCAATTATTTCCTCAATTTATACTAACATAACTTTTAATTTAGATTTTATTGCAATTGATTACTAATTTTAATTTCACATACTAAATAAAAGTTTAACTTACAATACTTGTTACCATTTACATTTATTCTCACCTATAATAACAAACAAAATGTTGCAATTTGATTTAGGTCTAATTCAATAAATTAAATGAATGGGTAAACAATTAATAATTATCACTATTTCCAAATTTACTCATATTCATACTTAATTATCAACTAACAATTATTATAATTACTTATCTAGCATTGATTCTATCAAATTGTCATTTATTACGTATTATTTCATTAACTAATATAACTTTTGAATTTATTTCTGAATTCACTAATTTCAATCAATTATAACCTTACCATTGTTTCAATTAATAGGTATTGCACTAAATTAATTATTATTCAACTTGCATAAACCCTATTACATAAATTTACATTCAATTAGTATTAATCAATATATTATTCCATTGGTTGATTTAATACTCTTACTCTTATTCATACTTTTATAAGTTTTCATTTCCAAAGAATATTATAATTACTTACAGGACATTGATTTTATTCAGTTACTATTTATTATTATTAATTCATCAATTAATTCACTATTTGCCTTTGTTTTCTTATATTCAATTCTTAGCCTAGTATAACAATTTACATTACTTCAATTAATCGAAATTTCATTTCAATTGTTAATACTTAGCTTTAATTTCCATGGTTGCATTTTATTTTTAACATTTGCTTCATTATAAATTATGAATTTATTATTTCTTTCTAAATTTAATTACAAAAATCTTATTAATTTAACTAATTCTAATCATTGAAATTTACGGGTCGTTACAAATACCCGACTCCAGTCTCTTCGAATCCAATGTCATCTTAAACCAAGTTATTCAAATGAATACAATTCAAATTTTAAATACAGGGTGTCACCTTTACACAGTAATTTACCATCAATAGATAACCACATTATCACAGTTTAAACCCAACATATCACATCCCATAGCACCACAAATCACATACCAGGGATAACAAATAATCCAATATCATTAAATCATCCATAAACAAGGTTAATTAGTCACACCATTTCTAATTAATTTAAATAGATTAAATTAATTACTTCAATCATCTTTTTAAATCCTGCTTACATAACATTAATTAATTAATTACAATCAATTAATTAATGATCCTTAATTATCATCTTAATTAATCATCCCTAATTAACTATCCTTTAACTACATTAAGTAATTGGTCCTTAATTAATTACACAAATTAGTTATCCTTAAACCAATCACACTAATTACCTTTAATTACCATCTTAATTAATTAACTATAATTAGTTATTTTAACCCTTAATTAATTACATTAATTAATTACTCTATAATCACTTACGTTGATTAATTAACCTTTAATTAATCACACTCATTAATCATTTAACCATTAATTAATTTCCTAAATTAAGCAATCCTTTAATTAATTACACTAAGTAATTAATCTTTAATTACTTCCCTTAAGTAATTAACCTTTAATTATTTCACAGATTAATTAGCCTATCCATTAACTTCAATTATCTTTTAATAATCTCCTTAATTCATTAATTACATTTATCAATGCTCCTCTACTCACTTCGGTAATTAATTATTCATTAATTAATTACATTTAACAAGTAATCTTTGAAGTAAACACATTCATTAATTAACCTTAATTTATCTCATTCAGTAATTAACTATTCCTTAATTGCTTACACTAATTAATAAATTATTAATTACTTAAGATCTTAATTGATTTAAAAGGATAATCCATTATTTTAATTTCTTTAGGTTATCTTTCAAATCCTTATTCAATAAACTTTGAGAATAATTTATCACCATTTATTAACTTAATCCCTTATGTTTAATTAAAGTTTTAAAATCACTTCATTCTTTTAATTTTTACCTAAAAACATGAATTTTGCTTATAAAATTTAAACTTGGATACTTTATCAAAATCAACCCGAGACCTATCAGATAAATTCCCAAGCTAAACCCTCAAGATTCCCGAGACATTCACTCTCGTCCCTGCTTCGAGTCATACGCATAACAAAATGAAAACGTCTCGAGCAACACAGCCTCTTCCCAAACTCAAAACAACAACCCAAAGTCCATTGCTCACGTGCACGTGCACACGCAACTGCCGTCGTTCTAATCCCCTCTGATGATCCCTACTTGTCGCCAACGACCATTACCCACATTCCGACCACCCAACTTTGTTGATTTCACTGTGTCTCGAAATCGAACAGTTTCAAGCAAGACAAAAACCATAGCATCGTCAGAAAACACCTATTACCGACGATCCTGACCTCAAAAACTCCTGTCAACTTCATCCCAGCTTCGTCTCGAACCCCGGCGTCATTTTCCTCCATCGCGATATCCTCCGATGATCTTATGACGCCGAAATCGTCACAACTACCTAACACCAACAAAAAAGTACTCCAAACCCTACCTTACTGTCCCCTGACCACCACGGTGAATGATTAAACCTTCTACTATTTTTCAGAGATCCTCCACCTTCAGACTTCCTTTGAGATCTACCCTGTCAAGTAACTCCATGCCGATCGCCAGAATTAGGCTAAAATACCAATTTCGGTCAACCCCAAAAATCTCAATAATTATCTACCTAAAAATCATGATTGTTCCTCCTAAAATCATTATTTACAAATTGTAATCAGATTATAGGATTAAATCAAGAATTCCAGACCATGGAATTCAAACTTATTTTGAATCAGACCTGCAAAATCACCATTTTTGAAATACATACCCCAAATATTCATCTGAAACTATTTTCCAAATTTAAATTATAATGTTACAATCATTTTCTATTTAAAGATTGCATCTTGAATTTATATGTATAGGTTGATATGATTTTTTTTTATTATTCAAAATCCTGGAAACACAACAGTGACAACAAACTTACACAAAGTCATGTATACATACATACATACATACATACATACATACATACATACATACATACATACATACATATTGTATTTCAACTAAAATCAGTTAAAATCATCCATGCAAACCATACCTATAACTTTACTTTACAGGTTTAACACATGTTTTGCAATATTCAACCAGTTAAAATTTTTAAATTTTTTGTTTAATCTCTGATTTAAAACAAAGACAGGAATTTGGTTTTGCACTTTAGTTAAAATCAATCAGAGACCAGGATTTTGTTTCTGAACAGACATTCATATATCTAAACAGTGATTCAACTACTACACCACACTTCATCTATGCAACAATTCCATAATGTTGCCTTAAGAAGCTTCACGAGCATCAGAGATAAACATGTTAACTTTCTAAATTAGAAGTTTACTCACCTTATAAAAAACAGAGGCCTGGAAGCTGGAAAGGAAATTTGAAACTGGAAAAAACTTAAAACTTTGAACTTGAATTGCTGGAGATCTTTTTGTAGTTGAGATGCCTACTTTGATTTGAAAACTGAAGTGCTTTGCTTGCTTAGTTGATTTCAAGTTTTCTGGATTTACTCTAGTTTTGAAATTTCTGTTTTTAAATCTCTTTAGCTAAAGATTTTGTTACAGGTTTTTTTTTCTTTTTTGAGAAATGTTTCAGGTTGAAGTTTTCTTGTATTAGAATTGAAGAATAGGAAAAGAAAATAGAAAAGAAGGAGAGCATGTTTTATATAGGCTGAATTAGATTTATTAAAACAAAGAAAACTAAACTTAAAAAAAAATGACACTTGTTAAAATTTTCCATTTGTCATTTACATTTACTTACTAATTACACTTGTTAGAGTTAAGCCTTATAGATTTATACTTGTCCTTTAAGTAATAAATATTTATTTTAAATGTTTAAATGAAAGCTTTTATATTAATTTACAATTTTATAAATGCTTATCTAAATACATTTATATGAATTTCTTTTTAAAGAAAATAAAACCAATTATATATATATATATAAGCTTATACATATATTTTAAACCCAATATGTTTAAAATGTCTATCTTTTGAATTTTAAATTTAAATCCAAATTCAAATTAAATTTAAAAATCCAATTTAAAATCAACTTATATATACATATATAACAGCACATTAAATTTTGAAAACTACAATTCTATTTTCTTTTTAAAAAAATATACTTACATCCATATAAAAACAACATATTATTAATATTGTTTGAAATACTTAAACTATTAAAAATGTAATGATCCGAACCATGATTTTTGGAAGTGAAACCATACTTTTCACATAATTTTTAAAAACAGTCCGTTATTTTTATTGTTTAAAAATATCAATTTTAATAATTAATAAAGGAGATTATCATATTTAAATTGCTTGAAATTCCGGGATATCACATTCCTCCCCCATTTGAATCTTTTCGTCCTCGAAAAGGAACGAAGCCAGAATTTATTAAATACTAAAAACCAGATTAATTTTCTTTGATCATTTTTAAAACACTTTAAAATATATATAGTATTACTAAAATAGTTTTTTTTTTATAAAAATACTTTTATAACTCGATGTTTCAACAAGTCCATCCCCGTTCTCACCGAAATTCGGTCATACGTTGATCAGGCGTAGGACTGAAAATCTATAAGTACTTGGTAAACCTGTTTTCAACACCCAGTGAAAATATTTTGGAAAATAATTTTATTGAATATATAGAAAATAATTTTGAAAATAGAGAAAATATCTTCGGTGAGAATGCTTTGAAAATCATCACCCCCATACATGGTCGCAGTTACATCCTGGGTTACGTTGCCATCGCAGCAAATGTCCATGTAACTGTACGCACTCCGCGCCCCTCGATATGCTATGGAACCCGCGGCAGATCGCAGTTACATTTCTGGGTTACGTTGCCATCGCAGCAAAAGTCCATGTAACTGTGGGCATCAGCGCCCTCGATTTTCGCTGCCAAATGAAACATCTCCACCCCCACATAGGTCGCAATCTACCGATGTAAAATCAATCGTACACCGTTGGCTCTCAGCAGCACACACGACTTCCCTATGTCACCATAGGTCGCAGTCTGCCGGTATAAAATCAAACGTAGACTGTTAGCTCTCAGCAGCACACACGACTTTCGCTATGGTCTGCAGTAGATCGTAGTGACATTGAGTTACACTGTCATCACAGCATAATCCAAATGCCTCTATAGGCATAAGCGCCCTCGATTTTCGCTACACACTACACAAAATCCTCAGGAACTAGTTTTATCTGGACTCCTCACAGGATCAACTTTAGAACCCCTTTTAGGGTACAAGGCATTGCCACCCTGTGGCACTCCTGAGAAGTTCATTTCAAGGGAGCGCCTTTTTCTCCAGAACCATTTTCAAAACACTTTATACTATACACATATAGTATCTTCCAAATCATGCACCTAGTATGAATCTCATATAAATCTCCTTTCTCAAAATCGAATATCCCAAAATCGATAATTCTCAAATTAGGCTTTCCAAATTCCAATATTGATTTTTTCCAAAAATCAAAAGCCTTTCCAAAGTCCATAGGTTCCAAAAACCTCTTCCCGGAATCCTCATAAGATCCATTATATATATATATAACTTTTTTAAAAAACTTTGGATCATTTCATACTCGTATAAAACTCCTTTTATACTTTGAATACTTTCAAAAATCTTTCCTTATGGCTATAGATTCAACAAGGGGAGATTTGTCTTATATAACAAAGATATATAACTTTTTTTATTCAAATCAAATATTCAAATTTGATTACTTTATAAAGTCACTTACCAAATTACTTACTTCCATAAAGTAAATTTTTACCATAGAAATATCCAATTTCCACTTTACTTCATCATATATTTCACAAAATATACCTTTCAATTCAAAAACCATTTCACATTTCTTATCCACAAATCTTCAATATCAATATCATTCAAACCTGTACGATGTACATATATCATCCGTACGCAATATCAATCTGATCGCTCACACGATCACACAATTTCACTTCCGAACTGGTATCGTCCACCCGACTTCCTAGTGCGGACTCAGATCTGGTTTCTTGATCAGAAACCGTCATTCTCCTTGTATAGCCTAACTATGATAGAGAATATCCAGAACCAATTAACAATCCATATCCAGGTTCACTGTTGAAAATCGAGTGAAAAATCCCAACTCAGATCGATAAACTATCTCGAAATTCTGTGTTTGAATCCGAATCAAATCACTATGCGAATAGAATAATATACATATATCCTACGTATTTATCTTAATTGATTATTAGCCAAATCAATTTCCTTTTCCATTCACATTCACTTTAATTTCTATTTACCTATTCCAGTTACTTCAATCCCATTTGGATTATCACCTCAATTCTTATCTCAATTGAGTATTTAATCATAAACAATTTGCGCTCTATCCAGCTTATATTTAAAAAAAGCTTGAAAAGTTAAAAATAGATAAGTAGCTAAAAAATAATTATTAGTTTGTAAAATAGCTGTAAAATAGTTAAATAATGATATATAGTTATAAAATAGTTAAATAACTTTAAAATAGTTATAAATAGTAATTAGTTATAAAATAGTTAAAAAACAACAATTAGTTTATAAAACAGTTGTAAAATAGTTAAATAGTTTCGAAAATAATCATAAAATAAATATAAAATAGTTTGGGGTTTAAAAAGAAAGGTTAAATATATAAATAACTTGAAAAAAAATAAGTTTATATTAAAACAATTTATATTGAAAATAGTCTAGAGCCAAACTGTTCAATTCCCAATCTCTATTTTCATCAATTCAATTTAAATTTCCACTTTCATTTAAATTGACGCAATTCCAATTTAAATAACTTCAATTCCCATTGAAATTGATTTAACCACAATTCAAGTTGAATTAATCCTTAATTTCTTTCCAAATCAAATTCCATTTGAATTTAAAACTTTACAACTTTAATCACAAATCCAAATTATTTAAATCACTTTGGACGAATTTCAAATTGAATCCACTTCAATTTCAAATCATCTCAATTCCTGTTTGAATTATTCCCAAATCCCATTTGAATTTGAACTCATTCAACTTCAATTTCATTTCAAATTAATCCAATTTAAATTTTCCATTTGAATTTTATACTTATCCATCTTCAATCACAATTCTAATTATTTCAAATCAAATTCAATTTGAACTAGTTCTATTCAAATTTCAACTTAAAACCATCTCGAATTATATAAATTCGAGTTAAACTTTCAAATGTTGATTTAATTCCCTTAAATCAAATTAACCTTTAATTTCAAAGTCTTTAATTTAATTCTGAGTCCAAATTTCAAAGTTTCATTTTAATTGCCTTTACTTCCAAATAAACTTATTTCTAAGTTCACATCTTAGTTCAAATCCTTTTTAAACAATTCAGTATTTAAAATTCAATTTATCACCAAATTTAAATTTTGAAATCAAATTTCAGCAATTTTGGTTGCAATTTATCTTAAGCATTCAAATCTTAAATTCAAAAAATTCCCATATCCTTAATTTCAAATTAAGGATTAATTTCCCTCAATAATGGATATATTACCATAATCCATTTCCGATTCAGGTTGCTTGTTCTAAATTTATTTAATTTCCCAAAATTAATTTCACTTTAATTTAATCCAGACAACTTTACTCAATTTGAATTCCCATTCAAATTTTAAACTTCAGATTAATAATCTTCCCTTAAGTTTAAAACTTACTTCACTTTGGGTTTCACATCACATCCCAAGGAAAATTCCAAAACTCAACCTTAGAGTTTATTTCAAACATACATATTTATTTCCTTTACACACCAAGTTATCCTTAAATTTTAAACGACCTTTAGTTTTTAATTTAAAACAAATTTCTTTAAAATTTCCAAACAACTTCTTATTTTAAAATCAAATTTCATTCAAAAATAGTCTGAATAATATTATTTATTCTTTTCTTTATCACTTTGAAACAATTTTCAAATTTCTGGACCTAGATTTAAATCTTCACAATTCAGATCATCTTCAATTCCAATTTATAAGTCATACTCCCTAAATGTTTTACTTCCTTAAAACATTTCATTTTGCTTACTCATTAACACACATTTCATTATTAAACACAATGATCATTTGTGATAATAACCAATATTATCATATCTGGAAACAAATTCATTAGTATCTTATTCTGAAACTCTTTCCCAAATTCAAGATTTAAATTTCAGTTTGAATCCATTTCAAACTTATCTTTATTTATTTTAAATTTGGTAGTATTTCTATTACCACTTAATTTGATTTCAATAATTTTTTTTTTTGGAATAGACAGCGAGGTTGACCGGGCCCCTACCAGATTTATTGAAACGGAAAAAAGAGAATACACGGGGTACAACAGCAACACAACAACAAGAACTTGAAAAACACAGCAAGAACAAAACACAACTTCACAAACACAAAACAGGGAACGAAGGAAGAAAACCTAAGAAGAAGAAAAGTGTAGACAGAGCACAAAATCCACCACCGAAAGCATGCATTGGCCATGCACAATGCAACCCCAGGAAATCAGTGAATTAACACCACATATCATACTGATGCGGGGAGAAGCTATGGCCAGAAACACAAATACCATACTTGATCTCTCTCATCAACTTTTGCTATAAATTTATAGCAGGAAGAAACGTAGAATGAAAGCAACGCTTATTCCTCTCCATCCATACGTTCCGTATGTAGATTTTCAGAACATAGAAAACAATATCCCATCTATTGGATCTCCATCGCGTCGCTTTGCGAAGAACAGTCCAGTCAGAATTCGTGACACCCTGAATGCCATTAACCCCGACCTTTTGCATGATTGTTAGCCACAAATTCATGAGATAACTGCACTGAAAGAGTAAGTGATCAACAGATTCAGGAGTGATATTGCAAAAAACACAAAGTTTGTCCACATCCATACCAACTGCCTCAAGCCTATCCCTGGTCAATAAAGCTTTGTTTACAGCCTTCCAAAACAATAAATTATCAGAGCTAGGCGAATAATTAGTCCAAGCAACTTTAGCCCATAAGAATACTGGCATATCCCCAACCTTGGCAAGAAGATTATAGACTGCACTGATACTATGTGAAATACCCCTCCAGGAAAGAGCATCCACATGCACAGTAACAACAGAGTGGTGAGCCAAGTTTCTCCAGAGTGCATTATCGGTTTGATTACTTGAATAAGGAACATTCATTTTCCCATGCGCAATAAAATTGACGGCCCTAGCATTGAATCCAATCCAAGATTGAGGTTGATCATGAGTAGACAACAGAGATGTTAAGACAGAACCATAGCTGACCCAAGGATCCTTCCAAAAGCTCACAGAACTGGTAGGGGACATACTGTACTTAATCAAGGGGAGCAACATGGTCTGTAAACCCATAATCTTCCGCCATATCCAACTACTACCCTGAGTGACCTCCATAGACCAAAAATATTTGTCCTTTATATGATATCTCCAAGTCCACTTCACCCACTGGCTATCTTTCTTAACAAAGATGGCATTGACATGAGAACTAACCGCAGCAATATTCCAGAGTTTGATGTTTTTGATTCCAAGACCACCATTTCTTATTGGCTTTTCCAAGGAAGAGAAGTTAGCAGGAATAATCTTCCTATTATGTATAGTTCCAGTCCATAAGAATCGCATCATGGCAGCTCTTATCATGTGGAGAAGCTTGGAGGGAAGAATGAAGCATCTGGCCCAATAAACAGTCTTCGAAAAACACACAACTTTGATAAGAACAAGTCTTCCCGCCATAGATAGAAACTTAGTTGACCAAGAGTTTAACCTATTAGCGATTCTATGGAAAAGAGGAAGACAAGCAGATTTAGTAACTCTCAAGGTGCACAATGGAAGACCTAAGTATGTCATATTATTATACATAGGTTGAAGACCAGACAAACCCTCAATCCTCTCCCTATCAATGTTGTCTATTCCAGCAATGAGGATCTGGGATTTAGAAGCATTTAGTTTGAGGCCAGTGGCAAGGAAAAAGGTGTTCAAGGTGTCAAGAATATGAAGAATGGATTGATCGGTCGGCTTGGTGAAAATCATGATATCATTAGCGAAAAAGAGAGATGTTATCTGAAGGGGTTGGCATTTAGGATGATACAAAACACTTTTGTCATCAAACTTAATGGATAGCATGCTGGAGAGAGCCTCCATGACTATAATGAATAAGTATGATGATATTGGGTCCCCTTGCTTCACTCCTTGTTTCCCTTTGAAATACCCATTTGTTTTCCCATTATAACAAAGAGTATAAATGGGACTGGAAATGCACACATACACCCAGGCCACAAAAACTTTAGGAAATCCCATTGCGGACATAATTCGAACAATAGATGACCATTGGATGCTATCATAGGCTTTGCTTATATCAAGTTTCATCATTGCACGAGGGGAGGTCTGACTCCTACCATAACCATTATTTAATTCATGAGCCAGCATGACATTGTCAAGAATGTTTCTTCCAGGAATGAAGGCAGATTGATTTGTCGAAATAACTGTAGACAAAACATGCACAAGCCTAGAAGCGAGGATTTTTGATATACATTTATATACTACATTACAGCACGATATAGATCTAAAGGATGTTGCATTAATAACAGGTCTAACTTTCAGGATGAGAACAAGATTTGTTTCATTAACTTCACTCAACAACATAAATTTGTCGAAGAAATTATGAACTGCAGCATAAAAGTCAGATTTAATTACATTCCAGCTACTCTTATAGAACACCATGTTAAATCCATCCGGCCCACCATAGGAGCTAGAATTCATGGAAAATAAAGCTTTTTTAATTTCATGGTTAGTCACTTTTGCAACAAGCATCTCTTTCATATCAGCTTGCAACTTGAGAAGGGGATATTATTAAGCTTTTCAAGATCGGGAATAAAGTTAGAGCTGTTACCAAGATGATCAGTGAAGGATTGGAGAAGATAACTGTCAATCTCCTCAGATTTATTAAGTAAATTCCCAGTTTCATCCCACAACGTGGCAATACGATCTCTAGCACGTTTGACGTTGATGGAAGCATGAAAAAATTTAGTATTTCTATCCCCCTCAGTAACCCACTTCTGATGATACTGCTGCTTCCTCATACTAGCTTCAGCATTAAGAGCTTCATTGAGCAGTAGAAAAAGCTTGGATTCGTTCTGAGCAAGGACAAGGTTGGTTGGGTCTTCATTTAACATGACCTGAGCGTGTTTCAGCTGTGCCTTGATATTCTTGATTTGTTGTGTTCCATCACCAAATTTGTCATGAGCCCATTGCCGTAGTGCATTCCTAGTTGCCTTTAATTTCCTGCAAAGAACATACATAGGGTTGCCATGAATATTATTAGACCAAGCAGTTGAAATAATAATATCATACTCTGGCTCTAATGCCCAAGCATTAAAAAATATAAAAGCCCTCTTTCCACTTCTAGCCAAACAAGGTAGGGAAAGGAATTGGGAGGAATGATCAGATAAGATTAGGTGAGGCATGAAAGTGAAAAGAGAAGGCCAGAGAGAGAAGGCAGCAGCATTGCAAAAGGTGTGGTCAATATTTGAGAAAGTTCGTAAGCCAAACCGACTTCTGTTATTCCAGGAAAAAGGAACACCAGAGCGAACAACAGTGAGTAGATCAGAATCAGAAATGGAGATGTTTAATGGAGAAATATCCCTTGGCAACAGCAGCAGACCACCAAACTTATCAAGGAGATTCATGCAGCAGTTGAAGTCCCCCAACACTAACCATGGATGGGAGTTTTGACGTAAAGATGGGAGAGTATTGAGAAGAGGCTGCCTCGAGGCAACAACATTATGTGCATTAAATGAAGGTAATATAAAAGGAAATTTGAGAAGGCAAAAAAGAGCGTGGAAGTGAATCATTTGCGTGGAAGAAAGAATACGATTGAGAGAAAAAACAGTGGGATCATGAACTACGAGGATACGTCCATAAGGGGCTTCATTCAAGTTGTGATTGAAGTCCCAAGATGGGTTAATATAGTTTGCAGCTCTGATAGTTAGTGGGAGAGAGAGCTTGGTTTCCAAAATGGCAAACATTTTGATGTTATGGTCATGGATAATGGATTTAACATGGTCAAGTTTCTCATTATTATGGGCACCCCTTATGTTCCAAGCAGCAATCTTATTCATCATTAAAAACTACAGAGAGAGATGAGACACTCCTGCCCTACTCCTTGTTGAAGGAGGATCAACTCTAACTGTCTTAATCTTAGCAGAAAGGGAGGGAGACTTAGTAGTTTTGAGTTTGTCTGAGGGAGGATCAGCTGGAGGAGAGACCCAACCAGGAATGGTGCCCTTGAAGATATATGGGGAGGTGGTAGGGATGGATAGAGTTGTTAGAAGGGTGGTTTCCTGATGTGGAGTCAGATTAAGAGATGATTGTTGAAAGAGAGATAGGACAGTTTTTTCAATGGTTTGCATGAAGTCTTGCTCGATGGACCGTAGTAAGTTTGCATTAGTTATCACCTTTGCATGAGATTCATGTGTATTTGATAGTGGTTGGTTAGGAGAATAACCAAAATCAGTAGCTATTCCTTCACAGACCAAGGTGCTATGACTTTTATTTCCTTGACTTGATGCTTTTTCAAATTTTGTGTGCAACTAGGATGTTTTTAATTTGTCTGCCGTAAAATCTGTAGTATCATGATCAGCTTCCACAATTATGGAGCTTATTTCCATGATTGGTTCTTCACCAGTTCCAGAACAGTGTAAAATATTAAAGGGATTGGGGTTTATAATAGCTTCGGGCAATTCATCAGAATGCTCGGGACCAACTCGAAGAAAAATGGGATCAGCTTCGGGCACAACAACAATATTACCCATTGAAGCTTCAGGCTTGTCCACCACTGCAATTTCCCCTACCACTGTTGGCACGTTTCCTTTATTCAAACTGTTTTCTTTTTCAACCCCTTTCCTTTTATCATAGTTACTTGACTTTCCCTTCCTATAAGGTACCCTTCTCCACCCACCGTTTCTTCCTGTATAACCTTTATTATCTACATTTGTAGCATCATACTTATACAAGTTATCACACTTTTTATCACCAGAGTTATCATTTTTGAGGGCTTCCTCTGTCCTCCCACTCATACTTTTAAGTACCAAACATTCCTGTTTGTCATGCCCAAATTCCTTGCAACTCACATAGATCTTTGGTTTCCACATGTATTCAACCTTCACCACTTGCATCGAGCCATCTAACAATTTCACCGAGTACGACTCAGGTAAATCAAACTTTGCAATAACCTTAACCATGCACTTTGCATACCCAATCCTATCTAGCTTTTCAGTTGCTTCATCCATGCAGAGAAATCTACCAAGTCTTGTTGCTAGCCAGTTAATGCCTAAATGAGACCAACAGAATAGGGGAATATTGGACAGCTTAATCCACACTGGAACAGATTTAATGGTACTGACACTATTGCCAATGGTGGGATCCCATTCCTTCACAATAAACAACTTGTTCCTCATAATTATTGGGCCTGCCTGGATTATCTTCCTTCTATCCTCATCAGAGGACAGATTGAAGAGGAACAAGTTCCCATCAGACTTGACTTGAATGGAGCCTTTGAGCTTCCAATATCTCTTTAGGTGGTTCATGACAACAATATACGGTAGAGGATTGTCAAGGAAGAAGCCAACAAGGTTCTGGCCCCACACATCATTTCCAGCCTGTATAACTTCAGTAGGTGGAACAATGGCTTCGCCATCAAAGACAAGTGGAAAATTCAACGGGATGAATTACCCTGCATTGCGTGGTCTGGACTTGAACAGGGTGGACCATGGTAAGGCTTGGGAAGTTGTTGTCGGCAAAGGTAGAGTGGGGGAAGAAGAGGAAGGACAAGATAGTGGGGCGAGAGATGGTGTAGGAAGGAGAGGAGGACAGTTGACAAGACGGGGTGGAAAGTTGACACGACGTGGAGTTAATGGTGGATGGTCTGGTGGTTGCGGTACGATGGAAGAGACGGAAGCATTGCACGTACTGTACGTAGGGATGGTGGGGGAAGAGAGATGCGGGAAAGAAGAAGAATAATTTAACAACCCGTTACCTTAATATTTGTTAGAAAGAAATATTGCTTTATATATCAAAATATATTCTTATATAAAATCATTTAAAATCTTTATATAGGAAAATAACAAGTACGCTCTCATACACACACACACACCTCCAACTCATTCTAGGGTACCATTGACCCTATCCTTAATGAGTAATCCCATCAGAACCAAGGTTCTCGCTTAACCTTCAGCTCTGATACCAAATGTAACGTCTTAGAAATTTTGATCCCGAAAATTCTAGATAGTTAGAAAAAAGAAGAAAAGAGATAAAATAAGAAGAACAGAAATACCAAAGCACAATCTCACACTCGCAGTGGGTAAAATATAATATCAAATAAATAACAGTTTTACAAAGAAGAACTGTATCAGTACACTTACATTTTTATACAACTGAGATACAACCATTACACAACACCGGACAGTTTAAAACAACATGTCATAGATATACAACAATTTATCACAGCGGAAACACTCCATACATTCCTGCCATCCAGCTCGTCTCCTGAGCTCCAGAACGTCCTTACCTGAAAATCTGTAATACTCGGTCTGACCCAAGCCTTACATCAAAGTAACACCCCAGTCAGGCTGGAAACAAGCGTGAGTAAACCCATCTAACATGGAATACAAGAGCTTAAAACTTATACTAAACTCGGGGAAACTCGTATCAATTAACAAATTCACAATTTGTTATAGATATCACTTATTTCACACATCAATTTCTAAGTACCAAAACTTAGATTAAATGGCCTAATTCACTTAAATCATTCCATTCCTGCCTATTGATTTCACAAATCAATTTATAAAGAATCGAAATGGTTTGGGGTATTAACTAATACCTGACTCCGGTCTCTTCGAATCCAATGTCATTTTAAACCAAGTTATTCAAATGAATACAATTCAAATTTTGAATACAGGGTGTTACCTTTACACAGTAATTTACCATCAATAGATAACCACATTATCACAGTTTAAACCCAACATATCACATCCTATAGCACCACAAATCACATACCAGTGATAACAAATAATCGAATATCATTAAATCATCCATAAGCAAGGTCAATTAGTCACACCATTTCTAATTAATTTAAATAGATTAAATTAATTACTTCAATCATCTTTTTAAATCCTGCTTACATAACATTAATTAATTAATTACAATTAATTAATTAATGATCCTTAATTATCATCTTAACTAATCATCCCTAATTAACTATCCTTTAATTGCATTAAGTAATTGGTCCTTAATTAATTACACAAATTAGTATCCTTAAACCAATCGCACTAATTACCTTTAATTACCATCTTAATTAATTAAACTATAATTAGTTATTTTAACCCTTAATTAATTACATTAATTAATTACTCTATAATCACTTATATAGATTAATTTAATTAATCACACTCATTAATTATTTAAACCTTAATTAATTTCCTTAATTAAGCAATCCTTTAATTAATTACACTAAGTAATTAATCTTTAATTACTTCCCTTAAGTAATTAACCTTTAATTATTTCACAGATTGATTAGCCTATCCATTCTCATTAATTTTCTTTTAATTAATCTCCTTAATTCATTAATTACATTTATCAATGCTCCTTTACTCACACTAGTAATTAATTATTCTTTTAATTAATTACATTTAACAAGTAATCTTTAAAATAAACACATTCATTAATTAACCTTAATTTATCTCATTCAGTAATTAACTATTCCTTAATTGCTTACACTAATTAATAAATTATTAATTAATTAAGATCTTAATTGATTTAAAAGGATAATCCATTATTTTAATTTATTTTAATTATCTTTCAAATCCTTATTAAATAAACTTTGAGAATAATATATCACCATTTATTAACTTAACCCCGTAAGTTTAATTAAAGTTTTAAAATCACTTCATTCTTTTAATTTTTACCTGAAAACATGAATTTTCCTTATAAAATTTAAACCTGGATACATTAGCAAAATCAACCCGAGACCTATCAAACAAATTCCCGAGCTAAACCTTCAAGATTCCCGAGACATTCACTCTCGTCCCCGCTTCGAGTCATACGCGTAACGAAACAAAAACGTCCCGAGCAACATACCTTCTTACCAAACTCAAAACAACACCCTAAACTCCATTTCTCGCATGCACATGCACACGCAACTGCCACCGTTCTAATCCCCTCTGACGGTCCCTACCAGTCGCCAATGACCATTACCCACGTTCGGACCACCCAGCTTTGTTGATTTCACCGTGTCTCGAAATCGAACAGTTTCGAGCATAACAGAAACCATAACATCGTCAGAAAACACCCTATGACCGACGATCCTGACCTCGAGAACTCCTGTCAACTTCATCCCAGCTTCGTCTTGTACCCCGTCGTCATTTTCCTCCATCACGATATCCTCCGATGATCTTATGACGCCCAAATCGTCACAACTACCCAACACCACCAAAAAGTACTCCAAACCCTACCTTACTGTCCCCTGACCACCACGGTGAATGATAAAACCTTCTACTATTTTTCCAGAGATCATCCACCTCCAGACTTCCTTCGAGATCGACCCTGTCGACTAACTCCATGCCGATCGCCAGAATTAGGCTAAAATACAAATTCCGGTCAACCCCAAAAATCTCAACAATTATCTACCTAAAAATCATGATTGTTCCTCCTAAAATCATTGTTTACAAATTGAAATCAGATTATAGGATTAAATCAAGAATTCCAGACCATGGAATTCGAACTTATTTTGAATCAGACCTGCAAAATCACTATTTTTGAAATACATACCCCAAATATTAATCTGAAACTATTTTTCAAATTTAAATTATAATGTTACAATCATTTTCTATTTAAAAATCACATCTTGAATTTATATGTATAGGTTGATATGAATATTTTTTTTATTCAAAATCCTGGAAACACAACAATGACAACAAACTTACACACAGTCATGTATACAAATATACATATTGTATTTCACCTAAAATCAGTTAAAATCATCCATGCAAACCATACCTATAACTTTACTTTACAGGTTTAACACATGCATTGCAATATTCAACAAGTTAATTTTTTTAAAATTTTTGTTTACTCTCTGATTTAAAACAAAGATAGGAATTTGGTTTTGAACTTTAGTTAAAATCAATCAGAGACCGGGATTTTGTTTCTAAATAGACATTCATATAACTAAACAGTGATTCAACTACTACAACACACTTCATCCACGCAACAATTCCATAATGTTGCCTTAAGAAGTTGCACGAGCATTAGAGATAAACATGTTAACTTTGTAAATTAGAAGTTTACTCACCTTATAAAAAAACAGAGGCCTGGAAGCTGGAAAGGAAATTTGAAACTGGAAAAAAAACTTGGAACTTTTGAACTTGAATTGCTGGAGATCTTGTTGTAGTTGAGATGCCTACTTTGATTTGAAAACTGAAGTGCTTTGCTTGCTTAGTTGATTTCAGGTTTCCTTGATTTATTCTAGTTTTGAAATTTCTGTTTTGAAATCTCTCTGGCTAAAGATTTTGTTATAGGTTTTTTTCTTTTTTGACAAATGTTTCAGGTTGAAGTTTTCTTGTATTAGAATTGAAGAACAGGAAAAGAAAATAGAAAAGAAGGAGAGCATGTTTTATATAGGCTGAATTAGATTTATTAAAATAAAGAAAACTAAACTTAAAAAAATGACACTTGTTAAAATTTTCCATTTGTCATTTACATTTACTTACTAATTAACACTTGTTAGAGTTAAGCCTTATAGATTTACACTTGTCCTTTAAGTAATAAATATTTATTTTAAATGAAAGCTTTTATATTAATTTACAATTTTATAAATGCTTATCTAAATACATTCATATGAATTTCTATTTAAAGAAAACAAAACCAATTATATATATATAAAAGCTTATACATATATTTTAAACCCAATATTTTTAAAATGTCTATCTTTTGAATTTTAAAATTAAATCCAAATTCAAATTCTAATTAAATTTGAAAATCCAATTTAAAATAAACTTATATATACATATATAACAACACGTTAAATTTTGAAAACTACAATTCAATTTTCTTTTTTTAAAAAACCGCTTACATCTATATAAAAACAACATATTATTAATATTGTTTGAAACACTTAAACTATTAAAAATTTAATGATCTAAACCATGATTTTTGGAAGCGAAACAATATTTTCACATAATTATTAAAAACAATCCATTATTTTTATTGTTTGAAAATATCAATTTTACCAATTTTAATAATTAATAAAAGAGATTATCATATTTAAATTGCTTGAAATTCTGGGATATCACACTTATTTATCTCTGAGAAAATGATGTCTGATATCAATATGTTTTGTTCGAGCATGATGAGTTGTATTTTTGGATAAATTTATTGCACTAGTATTATCACAATAAATCGGTGATTGTAAGATATTTAAACCAAAATCTTTTATAGTTTGTTGCATGTATATTACTTGAGAACAAGCCAAAGCAGCAGAAATATACTCTGCTTCAGTTGTTGATAAAGAAACTGTGTTTTGCTTTTTACCGAACCAGGAAATCAGAGAATGCCCCCAAAAGTGACAAGTTCCACTTTTACTTTTCGATCTAATTTACAACCAGCATAATCAGCACCACAGTAAGATATTAAGGCAAAAGAATCATTTTTAGGATAAAATAAGCCATAATCAAAGGTGTGTTTAACATATCATAGATACGTTTTACGGCTTTCAAGTGGGTCTCTTTAGGTTAGGATTGATATCTTGCATAGAGACAAACACTATGCATGATATCGGGTCTACTAGTAGTGATATAGAGTAGTGATCCGATCATTCCTCTATATAATTTTTGATCTACATTTTCCGAGAGATCTTCTTTACTTAGGTACCCATTGGTTGCCATGGGAGTGAGTTTTCCACTTGCAGTAGTCAAACCAAATTTATTAACTAGGTCTTTAGCACATTTTTCTTGACTAATAAAGATACCATTATCTAATTGTTTTATTTGTAATCCTAGAAAAAAGTTTAATTCACCCATATGACTCATCTCAAATTCTTTTGTCATTATTTCAGAAATTTCTTTATTCATTTCAAAATTAGTTGATCCGAAAATGGTATCATCTACATAAACTTGTACTAGTTGAATATCGTTTTTATTTCTTTTAATAAAAAGAGTATTATCCACTTTTCCAATTTCAAAGTTTGATTGTAATAAGTAAGATCTTAGTCTATCATACCAAGCTCTAGAAGCTTGTTTTAGACCATATAGAGCTTTCTTAAGTTTGTAAACATGATTTGGTAATTTTTCATTTTCAAAAAGTGGTAGTTGTTCAACATATACTTCCTATTTTACAAGTCCATTTAAAAAGGCACTTTTAACATCATTTTAAAATAATTTAAAATTATTATGATTTGCAAAAGCAAGCAGAATCCTAATGGCTTCTAATCTTGCTACGGGAGCAAAGGTTCATCAAAATCTATTCCTTCTTCTTGAAAATAACCTTGAGCGACTAACCGGGCTTTATTTCTAACAACCTCTCCTTATTCATTCATTTTATTTTTATAAACCCATTTAGTTCCAGTTATAGTTTTATTTTCAGGTCTAGGAACAAGTTCCCAAGCAACATTTCTAGTGAATTGATTTAGTTCTTCTTGCATTGCCAAAATCCATGAATCATCAGTTGATGCTTCTTTTGGATTTTTGGATTCAATAGTTGATATAAAAGCTACATTGCTCATTTTATTTAGTTGATTTCTAGTTTTAACAACAGATTGCATATCTCATAATATATTTTCTATAGGATGATCTTTTAAAAGTTTAGTCCTTTTATTAGGATGATTATTTCATTATTAGTTTCAGTTGACTCTTGATTTTGAGTGATTAAATCCTCTTCATCTTTTGTATCTTCAAAATTTTTGAGATTTTCATCGAATGAAACATGTATTATTTCTTCGATGGTGTTAGTTCTTAAATTAAATACTCTGTATGCTTTACTTTTATTAGAATATCCGATAAAGATATCTTTGTCGGATTTAGGATCAAATTTATCCAAGTTTTCTTTTGTATTTAAAATAAAACATTTACTTCCAAAAATTCTAAAATAAGATACCTTAGGTTTCTTTCTGTAAAGAAGTTCATAAGATGTCTTATCAGTTAAAGGTCTAATTAAAATTCTATTTAAAATATAACAGGCGGTAGCAACTGCTTCTGCCCAAAAATACTTTGGTAATTTACTATCTAAAAGCATAGTTCTCGCATACTCTTGGATCGTCCTATTTTTATGTTCTATTACTCCATTTTGTTGGGAGTTCTTGGAAATGAAAATTTGTGAGTTATTCCCTTTTTATTGCAGAATTCCTCAAACTTTTCATTTTCAATTTCACCACCGTGATCACTGCTAATGGTTATAATTTTTAGAGAAAGTTGATTTTGAATCCTTTTTGTAAAGTTCTTAAAACATTCAAAAGTGTCACATTTATATTTTAAAAATATTGTCCATGTAAATCTAGAATAATCATTTATAATTACAAAAACATATTTACTATGATTTATTGACAGAATTTGAGATGGACCAAATTAATCAAGGTGAAGTAATTCAAGAGTTTTGAAGTTGAAATCATATCTTTTAATTTAAAGGAACTTTTTCTAAGTTTTCCTAATTGACATGCATCACATAGACTATCTACTTCAAAATTCATTTTAGAGAGACCTCTTACTAGATCATGTTTTGACAGTCTAGATAAGAGTTTGAAATTCAAATGTCCAAATCTCTTATACCAAATCCAAGAGTCACTTGTATTTTCCAAAAAACATAAGTTATCATTTGAGACTTTCATACTAAGAATATAAATATTCTTTTTCCTAAGCCCTTCAAATATTATGGTTGAATTATTATCTTCAATGTGACACTTATCTTTTTCAAATTTAATTTTATATCCTTTATTGCAAAGTTGACTAATACTTAGCAGATTATGTTTTAGATTCTTAACTAGCAAAACATTAGTAATAATAGAAGTTTCAGAGTTACCGACTTTGCCGATGCCAATCACATATCTTTTCGAGTTGTCTCCAAAGTTAACTAGTCCACTGTCTTTGTATATTATATCATTCAGTATATCTGGATTCCCAGCCATGTGCCTAGAGCATCCACTATCGAGTATCCATTTACTCTTTTTGATCTGCACAAGTGGATTGATTCCTCAACACCCATAAAGCATGTTTCCTGCACATCATATAATTTTGGCAGACAACTTGAATTTGAATATTGATTATATCCAGACTCAAGAGACGATGATGATCTGAATATTTCTAAACTAGAATTAACAAGTTTTTCAAACATAGCCATTTTAAAAACTTTTTCAAAAATCATATTACGAAACTTTGAAAACCTTGCTCTGGTACCAAATGTGAGAAATGCGAAATACGGATCTTAAGGCTAGGATTAACACTAGAGGGGGGTGAATAGTGTTTAAAGGAATTACTAAATCTTATTGAGTTTTTGTAATTTAAACATAAATGTATGCAATATTCAGACATAGATATGATCACAGAATCAGACATAGATGCAGAAATAAAATAAAAGCAATAAAGGAAAAAACACACCGGATTTTATACTGGTCCGGAGTTACCCTACATCCAGTCCCGCATATAAGTACAGATTTCTTTTCAAAACAATTGTACACTTACACCCTCGATTTCAAGGCCACGAGGTACACCACTCCAGAGTCACAATCCTCTGGGTAGAGATACTTGATTTCAGGGGCAACAAGTTCACCTAATTGATTTCCAAGGCTACAATCACACCTTTTCTCGCTTGATTGATTTCCAAGGCTACAATCACACCTTTTCTCGCTTGATTGATTTCCAAGGCTACAATCACACCTTTTCTCGCTTGATTGATTTCCAAGGCTACAATCACACCTTTTCTCGCTTAATTGATTACAAAGAAGTCTATAACTCTGAATAGCACTGACATCTTGTTGAGATAGTAATAGAGAATCAGACCAGAAATGATCTAGTAAGATTCAATGTTGATTTCGGCAGAGTAATGGTAAGAATGTGTATAAAGAAAAGTGGAAGAAGAAGAGGAGTGAAAACCAGAAAAATATATATACAAATTCGTTCAAAACCACCCCTATTTATAGTAGAACAACAACCATGTTCATTCGTGAAAGGATATGACGAATATACACTTCCTTTGAAATTCAAATTTCTGAAATAAACTGCTACCATGTCGACATGGGGTACTTGAGGATGTCAACATGCCAAAGAAAATTTTGGTAATTTGTTTTTCTTTGAAAATAATTTCTATCTTGTATTAAAACTATTTTAAACTTTATAAATATACTTAACTATAGTTGAAATACATAAGTAAATATAGAGAATAATATTTTGGTGTGTGTGTATATATATATATATAATTTACTATTATTTTATATTTAAATCTAAGTTTAAATATTGGAAGTTAAATATATTATTATTAAAAGATAGTTTAAAACTAATGATAATTTGATTTTGAAATTAAAGATTATTTTGAGGCTAAAAGTATTAAAACCAAGATAGATGTTTTTAATTCTTTTAAAAGGAAGATTTTGAAAACATTTTGAAAACAAATATAATTTTGTAAAACATTTTGAATAAAAGTTAGCGGATACAAAACAATGTTCCACTAGATTTTTCTTAGGTTCCATCCTACTTGGGGTTCCATCCTTTCAATGGGCTCGAAGTGGATTCTATTCCATGAATAAATTGAATTTTAAGATGCTAGTGCTTTTCTAGGATTTTTAACAAAATTCCTAATTAAAATACATATTATTGAAATCTTGAACTCTTGATAATCTTTATACTCATGAGTCTTCAATCTTGATATTTTGAATCTCTATACTGTACAGTCTTCATTCTTGGTACCTGCATGGTTAAATCCTACGTATACATATATATCTAAACTGTAATGTTACTATTTATATTTTATAATCTTATTCTAAGGTTGTTGTCATCAAAACCATCATCTCAAGGACTAACAATAGTACATTAACAAATACATTTAAATGAATATATATATTTATTATCATCAAACAAAAATCATATATTTACATATTCAACAAAGTTATTAAAAAGGATCCTATCTTTGGAGAAGAAGGATGGGTTGAAATTCCTAGAAATATTTGATCTCCTTATGGTTTGAATTGCTTATTTTGAATTGTGTGATTTGATTTGATTTGATTTGATTAGAATTGATTTGGTTTGAATGGATTGTATAACATTATATGAAACATAGTATATACTGGGTTTAAACTTTCATATTCGTCATGTCTTTATTATTAACTTGTGTTATTATATATATACACATTCCATCATAATTTGTCATAGGTACTCTATTATAAGACTAAAGGGGAGTTATATTAGTTTAGGATTAGTTTTTGTCGATGACAAAGGGGGAGAAATATAAATTAGAGTAGTTAGAGTGGTTAGGCTTAGATTAAAGGGGAGTTATTAGTTTTAGGGGGAGTTATTATGAAGGAGAAATATATTTTATAAACATAGGTTGTCATCATAAAAAAGAGGGAGATTGTTAGTCCTTGAGATGATGGTTTTGATGACAACAACCTTAGGACTTGTTATAAAATATAAATACTAACATTATAGTTTAGATATATGTATATGCAGGATATAAACATGCAAGTACCGAGAATGAAGACTTTGCAGTATAGAGACTCAAGATTGAAGACTCATGAGTATCAAGATATCAAGAGTTCAAGATTTCAATAGGACAAGATAAGTATTGAGTCTAGAATTATGTTAAAACTTCTTGAAAGAACTTCGAAATTTGTTCACGAAATGGAGTCCACTTCGAGCCTGTTAAACCCTAGTGGGATGGAAGCCATGACAATATCTAGTGGAACATATAGTGGTCCTATTTTGATATCAACTAATTTTGTAAAAATGCTTTTCAAAAATATATCCCTTGTTTTTTTTAAAATGTTTTTAAACTTTCTTTTCAAAAAGACATCTCACTTGGTTTTAAATATTTTAGCCTCAAAACTACTTTTATCATTTTTAATATTTTTATTTCAAAATTGTCCTTATTTTTAAACCATCTCTTGTTTTAAATATTTAGCTTTAAAATATTTATATACTCAGATTTTAAATCACTTTATAGATTAAGATTATATATATTAAAAATTATTTTCTAAACTCTTTTATGTGTTTAAACAATATTCAAATATATTTGCAAAGTTTAGAAATTATTTTGACAAATTATAGAAACCAATTTTAATAAGAAAATCAAAACATCAATTTTGCCTTGAGCATGTCGACATCCCTTAACCCCCCACGTCGAAATGGTGTCCATTATTTTCAAATTTCAATTTTCAAAAGAAGTGTATATTCGTCGTATCCTTTCATGTATTGATATGGCTGTTGATCTACTATAAATACCAGTAAGTTCTAAACGATTTTTTCACCATATTTCATTTATTTTCTCTCCTCTCCATCTTCCACATTTATTCTAAAGAATCCTAAACTATACTCTATCAAAATACCAAATGAATCAAACTTGATTATCTCCTGTTTGATTCCAAGTTTGATTCTTTGCCACTCTCTCCATAAGATCTCAATGCTATTCAGAGTTGTTGGATCTTTTGTAAATCAAACTGTTGAGTAAAAGGTGCGGTTAAGCCTTAAAATCAATTGGGTGTGATCATAGCCTCGGAAATCAATTATGTGATTTTGTAGCCTGGTTAAATCAAGAGAGTTTGCCCTGGACTCGAATACAGGGGGGTGTAGCTCGTAGCCTTGAAACCGAGGGTGTAATCTGGAAGATTAGTTTGATAAAAATCCATACGATTGTACGGGACTAGATGTAGGATAACTCCGAATCAGTGTAAAATCCTGGTGTGTTCTTTCCTTTACTGCTTTTATTTAGTATTTACATCTGTGTCTGATTCTGTGATTATATCTGTGTCTGTGAATTGCATTTGTTGGTGATTAAATTACATAAGTTTCAAAAAGATTTAGAAAATCCACAAAACACTATCCACCCCTCCTCTAGTGTTATTCCAGCCTTAAGATCTGTAATCCGTATTTCTCACAGCAACACCCTCTCCTCCTAGCCATGTGGTGGTGGTGATGTGATGTGGTGTAATATAGATTTGATGTTTGCTTTTTAAAGTAATTATTACTTTAGATATTTTATTCTTTTACCTTATGTAAATATACGTTTGCTTTATACTCTTATCATGTGTATATGTACATGATAATGTATGTATGTACACATCACAAATGTGTGCAAGTTATTTGAACAACATGGTACAACTTACACACGTCAAACCATACGAATTCGGATTCCGATCTTCGATCATATTTTTATTTATTAATTAACATATGCATACTTGTAAACAAAGTTCGAAAACTATTACCTTATTATTATTCATGAATTAAAATGATCATATTTGATTAATAAAACCATATAAACCAACATTAAATGATTGTTTACAAAAAAATTATTATATCGATAAATCAATATCAATGTAACATCTCAGTATTTCGTGCCATTCGCATCCGCACATGTTAGACTTGAATTGCTCAAAATATCAGATTGTTAATTTATATTTGACAAAACTCAGCATATACAGTAAATAAAATCAATCACAAAATCATAGGCACATAGTAATAACAATAAGCACCGGAAACAAATGAATAGTAGTTCATGAAGCTACTATATATATAATAGATTTTAAAAAAGATACAATAGAAGTCTTGAATACATAGAAGTCTCAATACAATAGTCAAATAACAAAATTTGAATATATCACTGGAGTTAACTGAATAGCAGAAAGCTGAATAGATATAGATGGATTTCCAACGAAGCCCCAACTCCAAAGGTGAGTCTCAAATGCTGTTACATTCAGTCTGACCCGAGCATAAATCAAACACAAAACGCTCGAGTCAGGATCAACATTCTTATATCAATCAATCCAACTCAAATGAAATATCAACTGAAATACAAGTAACTTAAAGGATGTTTGGGATACCCATCCTTTAAGGATCCGTGGAGCTATCTATTATGTAGTACAATACGCTATTATAATATGTCTGCAGTAAAATAAAAGTATTAAAATAGCGTTAAGGCGTTACCCATATCCCCCTTAACACATTTTATATATTCTCATAGTCTATACAGTACCGTAATCACCCCCATACTAGAGGTCGTCAGAAGGAACTCCATAGGTATGGCACAATACAAACTTGTAATGGGCTCGATATGGTAGATGACACGGCACAACTAGGCGATGGTAGCGTAGATATACCAATTACACTTATAGACTATTGGTAACGCATAGCCAGAGCTACCGCCCAACACGATCCACTTTCCTAAAGATCCGAGGGTGCACCCAGTCAATCATAAAGTAATAGAATGGTATCGAAGAAGTGTGTCCGATTGGAGAAGCTACCTCACTTGGCCCGTCAGTTGCTCCTATTTTAGCCACCTTAAGCCAACTCACAGGAGTCAGGTCCACGTATATACCTCAAATAGAATCATCGCCACCATCCTACTTCATTTTGAAATCTCCACCGCATACACGACTGTCAAAGTAGTTTTCGGTATTGGCAGAGAGTATGACAATAACCGTTCCTATTCTCTTTAACAACCAATCGTTATTATAACACCGTGGTCATTTCAAAATATCATATCTATTTTAAACCATATTAATTCAAGATCATTACTCACTTACAATAATATTCATTTCAAAAATCATAGTGCTTTCAAAGTTATAACACTTTCGAAATTATAAAACTTAGAAATTATAATACTTTGAAAATCATAACACTTTGAAAACATAACTTTGAATTCATAACACTTTGAAATCATGACTTTGAATTCATAACACTTTCCTCTTAGTAGTTTAGATATTAATAATAGTATATATAATAAAATAGTTTTATAATAAAATAGTTTATAATAATAAAATAATTTGTATATTAAAATAGTTATAAGTTAAATAATTTATAAATCAAATAATTAGTAAGTTAAAATATTTGTAAATTAAAAATAGTTTATACTAAAATAATATATATAAAAATAACTTTCATATATAATAAAATACATTATAAAATAAAATAGTTTCCTCCAATTTCACAAATCAATTCAAATTAACTCAAATTCCAAAATCCCATTTAAATCAAATCTCAGTTCTTCCATTTCAATTCAAATCTTAATAAACCATTTTATATCGATTTCAAATATAGATTTGAACTACAAAATAACCATTTTGATTTCAATAGATTTCAAAGTTTAAAATACTTAAACCTCTACGATAATTCAATTTTGATAAATTTATTATACTTTAAATTCAACTTTATCATTATTTAGTATTGAAATATTCACTTAGTTAATCCAATATCATTTAAATAAAGTTTCAAAATACAAATTTAAGTAAAAAACTAATGAACCCATTCAAATTTATTTAAATTTGAAAATATTCATTAAATCATCTTAAATCAAAATCAAGTTATAAAATCATATCCCTAAAATTCTCAAGTTTAATAAGTTTCAAATCAATCTTATTTAAGTATAATTCTTAAAATAAATAAAATTTCGAATCAGTTTCAAATTTATCTTCCCAACCTTAACTTATAAAAATTATTATAAAAATTTATTTTTAAATAAATATTTAAAATATTATATATTAATTAAATCAAACTTTGTTAAATTAAATCTTATTACTAAATTTGTCTATATTAAATCTTATTATATATATATTTAAAAATAGTAAAAATAATAAATAAAATCTTAAGAATTATATCTTCAAAACTAACTTATAAATCTAAAATTTTAAACCTATAATTTTAAAAATCTAAAATTTAAACCTTTATAAAAATAACTTATAAATATATATAATATTTAGAAATCAATATTTATTAGAACCATATATATTTCCTTTTTTTAAACTTTGGAAACCATTTCAAAAAAAATATAAACCAATAGTGTCTGTATATAATTTTCTATCATATGGTCAAGTGATACAGATATTTATCATTTCAATCTGCAATTTAAATATCTATGGGTATATATCTTTTGAACCTGCAATCCCAAATTCAATCTCAATGAAAATCGCTTGGGTTTATCATTTTAACCCATAACGACTCCTATTCTACAAGATCGTTCGGGTTTGTATCATTTCAACCCATAGGGAAATCTATACTAACAAGGAACTTGTAGAGTGAGAACATATATGATAATAATATAACATATCAACAATAGGCGCATATCATCAATAACATATATAAAAAATATATCATGGTGTCAGATGTCACAGGTGAACTGATACAAATAATAGTGTGTGTGTGTGTGTGTATGTATAGCAAATTAAATAACTAATAGCAGCATATTTCAATTGTCGTTTTAAGCTAAATCAAATTTAATAATATAAGAATGTTAATCATGAGTAATTGATTACCTTTCGAGGCTATAGATGAATGAGAATGAGATGAGTTACAAATCCAAGCACGAATTCCAAAGCAAAGCTAGATTAGTACTAATTCGACGGATAGAGCTAATAGAAATAGATGAGAACAGATTAAAATTAGTTTAACATAAAGTGAAATAAAATAAATATTATATCCATATATATCTCTAATAATTAATATAAAATTTTAAACTCATATTTAAAATAATATAAATATATATGAAAAATCCAAATATCAATATTTATTATAGAATGATTATAAACAATTTATTGTAATATATATATATATATATATATATAACTTAAACAGTAATTGAGAAATTTAAATCTATATATAACATACTATATAACTTACTCAACTTATATATATATATATATATATATATATATATATATATATAAATTGGCATACACAGTTCATAACTTATAAATAACTATATAGATTCATATACAACTCTTTAAAATTAACACTGAATAACAATAACTACCATATATATACCGATAACATATGCATAATAAAATTAACAAACTACAAACTGAGGTAAACTAATATATCATAAACTATAACACATATCTTGTAACACATAACTTAATATATATATATACACACACATATATATAGTAACTAAACTTATATACACTTAATATATGTACTAATATACAAAACTGCAACCATTATATAGGACCAGCAAAATATATATATATATATATATATATATATATATATATATATACACAAACAAATATATATGTGTGTGTGTGTATATATATGCATACCTTTACATCCAGTCAACATGATAAGTATATTACTTATACGAAATCCATACAAACTTATATACTAAAAAAACAAACATATAATACTGTAAATAAAAGAAATACCGGCCTGCTAATATATATATATATATATATATATATATATATATATATATATATATCTTCTCAAATTCCACTTTCCCTCTTTTCAAATTCAATGGCTGCAACATATATACTCTGTTGAATATCTATACTGTTCCAAAAATACAACATAGCTTAAGTAAATATTTAACATATTATATATATCTAATAACTTATATATATACACAATAACATAATATATATATATATATATATATATATATATATTACCTATAAATATAAGTGGAGAAGCATGCCTTTCATGGCATTGCAATAGGAGAAGGCGCACAAAGACATGGCCAAACGTGATGACAAGTTGGCGGAGGAATAGGTCGGGTCACTAAGAGGATTTGGAGGGCTTCGACCTCTGGAAATCAGGGGTGGAAAGGAGATGGCTGAGGTACAATGCCGAAGGTGGCTGGTTGCGCATGCTTCGGTGGTGGAGGGTTTGCTCGGAGGTATGCGGGTCTAGGTTCTATGCAGGCGTCGAAGGCTTGGAGGTGAGGTTGACATGTTGTTGCTTGCATGTAGGTGACTGGGAGGAGGTGAGGGGTCGGTGCATGAAGGAGAGAGGGGATGGTGGAAGAAGGTTGTGTGTATGCTCATCTCAAGTTGGAGGGTAGTTGGAGTTCGAACCGAGGTGGGTAGAGAAAGGCTTTGGCACGGGTGGAAGAGGCTAAGGAGCCTGCATGCGTGAAGAAATGAGTTCATAGGCAAAGGAAGAAGAAAGGAAAACTGTACACAACTTAAATATATAAAACATATATTATTTATCCTTCAAATGAACCAGAGAAGAGAAATGGACCAGAGAATATAAATTTGAAGTGATGGAAGGACAAAGGCCAACAGATGTATTCTGGAAATTATAAAAGGCTAGAGGCTATTAATATTCTGATGGACAAACGTAAAGACAAAGGAATGTCAAAAAGCTCAAAATACGGAACCGGTATAGCAATCGTTCCGTAGATTTCACCGTCTCCCGGACTTCGAAACACACAAACAAATATACTACGGAGATCAGCACGATGAGACGATCAAAATGGTATACATATATCAGTTGCATGTTCATCCTATCAAAAATCGATATCCGTTGCCGAAAATGCTGCTAAAATACCAGAATTAGATAAATGGAGCAATAACAGTCCAAATTTGGCGAAAGGAAATATGACGTCTCACTTAAAAGATGATTTACAATTATTGTATAAAAATATTCAGGTTTGAGAAATATTTTATTATCATCAAATATTAATTGATTTAAATTTAAATAAAATTATAAAATAAAATAAACTTCCATATTATCTGATGAAAATTTACCATTTGCTATGTTTAAATAGACATATTTCAAATATTAAATTTTTATTTTCAAATTCAATCATTTAAAATTTCATAAATATTCAATTAGTTACGTTATTAAAACCATTAAAATTTACTGGTCGTTACAATCAATTTTCTTATTATTTAAAATCTTATGTACAAATTTATAAAACTATCATATTTGATTTATTATCACTTTATCACTATTATAAATGAATTATTATCATTTAAAACTATTATTTTAATATTTATAATAATCATTAAATCTTAATTTAAAATTATTAATAAGTTTACCATTTTTATTTATTGTTCAAAACATTATTATTGGAGATATAAATCGTTATATTTGAATATTTCAAAATAATCTTAATTTATTAAAGTGATGAATTTGCAGGTCGTTATAGACTCACCTCGTTAAAAGAATTTCGTCCTCGAAATTGAGCGCAAAGTCGGGTAATACTTATTCCAAAGTTGAAATTTCAAATATATCGTCGGGTGGTACTTATGTATTATTCATATGCATTTATCTTATTCGATCTTAAATTTGAATATATCATTTTGCCTTCGAACTAGTATTGTTCCTTCGTTTTTCTAGTGTGGATCTTGATTTTGCTTAGAGGATATCATTCTCCTTACATAACCCTTAACTATGAAAGAAAATGTAAGCAATCCGACTATAAATCTTTATCAATGTTTGCCTTTGGCCATCAAACGATAAATCCTTTTCGGATATCAAAATCTTAAAATGAAATCTTAGGCTGAATTGTGTTTAGTGTATAATACTTGTGTACCTTATTTTCCAAAAATATTTTAGAAAATCTTGGTTTAAGTTTTAGAGATTTCATAAAAATATAGTTTTATTCCTTTTTAGAGGAAATTCTTACGTATATTTTTTCCAAAAGTTTTACGAAATTTTTCTTAAGTGTTTCGTGTATTCGCTATAGAAATGTTGTGAATGCAGGACATAAATTTTTTATACATAATTTCTTTCTTGCATCACCATATAGACCATCTCAACATACATAATAAAACACTTTTAAGTCGTTCTAACCTTATAAGGGTTCATACTAACATAATGCATCACTAAACATCAGCTCCTTAAATCTTCGACTTATATACGAGCTACTACTTAATACTAAATAACACTAGATAGACAATTAGCTTCCAAACACTACCATCATTTTGAAGCCGATACATTCCAATAACCAACATCAAATATCTCCCTATCATTTCCTTCATCACCATCGTCATCATTATTCCCTTGCTTATCGTCTGCCTCGTTTCCTTCCTCATATTGTTGCATCATATCTTCCTCGTATGACAACCATGGTTGGTTCCATAGAATATGACCCATTCCTACTGGAACTCCTTGGATTACTTTCCCAGCTTCTTAATCCTCGAGACCCTACTTATGGATTTCCCATGGATTTCCTTCCTCGATCTCCTCTATCCCCTTCACTTCCTCATCTTTAGACATTTCAACTTCTATTTAATCGGGTTCTTCCTCTCAGTTGTAGTTAACATACGAGCTTGAAGATTCCTCTCGCCAAACGATATGGTCTCCATCTAAATCCCATATTATATTGCTATTTATATAGCTATTGTTTGATTCATAGGGTGTCATGGAGTTTGGATCTTCCTTAGACTCAGATTTCTCCTCTCCATTGGTTCCTCGAAGGCTGGAGCAACTTCTTTGTAAAAACCCTAATTTTGAGTAACATTATTTTGGACTTTTAATTGGTTATATTAAATAAAATAATATAAGTTTGTTAAGGGATTGAAAATTTTGTAATTTAAAGGGTAGCCGTGCCTAGTTAAACTAATGAAGTAAATGGAATTAAAATGAAATAGGAGGGGGAAATTAGATAAGGGTAAAACAGTAATGAGTCATATTCATATACCCTAAGCCTTCATACTATTCATTTTACACGTTCATAAATTAAAGTCTAAACCTAGAGAGGCCGGCCATCCTTAAGGGAAGCAAGAAGACGAGAAACTAAAAATCAAAAGAAGAAAGCTTAATCAAACTTATTCAAGATCAAATCTCAAACTCCTTAACAAAGCTAAAGGTGAATAATTGTTACATCTCATATTTTTTATGTTTTGGTTTCTAGAAAACATATTAAAAATGATTTATGAGATTTTTTGTAGAATTTTCCTAAGTATTTAAATAAGTTTATAAAATTATTTAAGGTATGGGACTTAAATGTTTTATATATTTATAAAAGGAGAAGGGGCAATTTGTAAACATCTTAAATTATTTACTTCTGAAATTTCGATGGCACTTTTAGAAAAGAATTCGAAAAAGAAATTCTCAACCAATTATATGTTGACAAGTAAGGTAGATTAGTTGAAAAGAATTACTTTTAAAAGATAAAAATTAGTTTTACTTTTTTTTACTATTTCTCCACTTTCGGCACCAACCATTCGACTAGGTACTTCCACCTCCATCTTTATCGAAACCAATGTACATGGTATCAAAGACTTGGTACGTAGTGAATTAGGACAAAGGCGAAAGACATTGGGTCGAAATAAGGGTTTTCGAAGGGATCGAACCTTACTTTGCTTTAAAAGGAAATGCGCCTGCTTTTCTTTTGATAGGAATGCTTTTGATTTAGATAGCTTTCGACTTGGTTAAATGGTTTAAATAATGTTTCAAAAGAGGTTTTGCCTTTTGTTTTATAAAGAAGCTTTCGAAGGTGTCATAACCCCTTGTCGTCGCATCCTACCATTCGAAGTAATGCTTTCGAAAGGGTTCCTTGTTTGAAAACCTAAGTCGCTTCTCCAATACTTTTGAAGGGATTGGTTTCGACACCATCCACTTCTTCACTTAAGAAGTTGCTTTTGAAAGAGTGCTTTTGACTTAGTTGTTTTATGACCCTTTGTGCTATTGAGAGTTAAACCCAAATGGTTTCGAAAGGAATAGTTTGTATGGTTTCGAAAGGTTGTTCCACATGTTTTAACTCGAGCCGAATGCTTTCGAAAGGTTTTTTTTAGTAGTATACATTATGCATCCGAAAGGTAACAGGAAAAGGTTTCGAAGGGGAGGTCCCACAGTATTTTTGAAAGGTGTATATATATAAGGTTTCGAATGGGTAATTGCCCAGTGTTTTCGAAAGGTTTACCTTAGTGTTTAAATGGAGGGTTCCAATGGTTTTGAAAGGCATGTTTAAAGTGTTTTAAAGGAGAATGTCTATGGTTTTATAAAGCTTTCGAAAGAGATGTTCTAATGTTTTCAAAAGGGATATGGTAAATGCTTTTGAAAGGTATGCTTTGGCCTTTAGGCCTAAATTTATAGAGTGAAGTATTTTACTTATGTCGAAAGGGGTACTTTCAATGATTTTGAAAGAGATTGCTTAAAGGTTTATGCAAAGTTTTCAAATGTTTTCGTCAATAATATTTTGAGTAAAGCATATATCATGGAAAAGAGATTTGAGTAAAAAAATAGTATATTTCCTTATTTAAGTAAGAGTTAAATCAATTTGAAAAGGTGTTCAAGGAAAATTTAAAGGATAGTTGACCCTAAGTAAAATGATTCGGTTATTTGCATACCAGATAGGACTGGTATAAGGTCGCACCCTATACATTAGCTATTAGCCCCTAGCTATTTTAGTCCAAAATTCCCGTATGTAAGGCTTAGTCATAGGTAAGACTTAAATTATGTTCACACACAGAAAGAAATATATAAGTACAGAGAAGAAGGATATGTTATTGGTAAGCCCGTAAAACCATTAGGATCAGGTGACCTTGGAAAAGTAAGTTAAGGAAAGATCATCCAGAAGTACATCTAACAGTTGTTAGATAATTTATTTTGTTTGTCTGGTAGGCCCGAGTCAGCCAAAGGTTAGTATTTAGCCAAACAAAACTACATAGTTCTGGACAGGTGGTCCATTTATTACCTGTTTTGAGCATATATGATATTTTCTATTATTGATATAATCAGACTAAGCAGTTTGGTTGTAGAGTTTTGATTTGCAAAAGGATACGTTTTAAAGGGATATTAATGAAGGGAAACCCGTTCTGCTATGTGGCATGGTCCCACTTAATATCAGTAAATCGAGATGTAATAGTATCATTCATATCAAGCTTTATGTCTGACTCGAAGTTTATATTTTTTTTCCCCTTAAACTCACGGTTGCTCAAAATTAATTTGAGTAGATTAAGAGTAGGAGGACGAATAAAGCTTTCGGAGGCTAGTGGGAGGCTAATATTAGCTATATTTAGGAGTTGTTTCGTTTTATTTCCGCTGTGTTGTATTAATATTACTCTGATCAGCCAAGGGGGCATCTTCATATGTTTCCCTTGGCATATTCATGTAATAATTATATTTGCTATGAACCTGGGAAACATTTAGGATTGTGTAATTAGGTATGAAACATGTTTTGTGAAATGTAATCTGAAAAGTTGTTTTTGAATATGTGATTTTGTTTCATATTCATGTGCTTCTGATATAACGGATACCATTAACATTACGTGTTTTATCGTCGGAAGTTAGTAGATGACTACAACATTTATAACGCTTAGCTTTAGGCCTCAAGATAGGGGATGTCACATTCTTTGTCACTTGAAACAATGATAAGTTTAGGAGTGGGTGGAGGTACTGTAGCTATAGGATTGTCGTCTTCGTCTAACCTAGTATACGGATTGACGATTGACGATTGACTCGAGTCAAACTAATCGACGAAATGAAGATTTCGTGTCAAACTAATCGAAGAACGATTAGATGAATCGATATAAATCGATGGATTGAAAGATATCGAATGCCCAAATTCGTTGATCTTCGAAAGATACCGAATTTGAGCTATCTTCGACACGTTGATCGCGCACGATGCCGTGAAAGAAGATATACAATTCTTCCAACGTTGATCAAGCGCACTTGATACCGTGAATTGGCTTCAACAATCGTTGATTCGAGCGCACTCGAATAACCGAAAGTGGAGATTGGAGATCACACTCAACTACCAATTTCAAAAGAGGTACAAAGCACTCAAACAAAGTTTCATTCAAAATCAACCACCTTACAAATGACCCGACCCCTCTATTTAAAGAGTACAACTCAACACTCACTAGGTCGTTCACGACCTTACAACACACACTAGGTCGTTCACGACCTTACACAACACGACCCACGACCTAATATAGGTTCCACTTAAAGAAAATACAACACACACGAGTTAACAACATATTACGACCTACGAGTTATCATACATACACGACTTAACAAAGTACACGAGTTACGATACAACAACACGAGCGACCTAAGTAGATATCATATCTTCAGGTCCTTGCGACTTAACACTGGAGCGACTTTCCAAAGATCAGCGACTTAAGAGATATTAGTTGAGCGACTTAACTTTATGCGGCATACTGTCCAATGACCTAAGGACTATAAGTGGTACATCTTGTTAGGTCGTTTATCTTGCTAGAGCGACCAAACTTAGGTTGTATCTCGTCTGGTTCGTAGCCCAAAAGGTCGGAGTGAACTGAAGAAAGGCGCCCTGGGTCTTTCAACTTGTTTGGTTGGTCCACATAGCTCGCTCGCGACTTTGCATTAGGTCGCTGGGATGGTTTAAGACCTAGCTTGTTAGGTCGTAAACGAATTAACAGTTTGTTAGGTCGCGCGCGACCTAATGCATCTTCATATTGCGCTGCATCATCCTCCCCTGGTTGGGAAAAATTCGTCCTCGAATTTACAAGTACTTCCCCATCGGATTGTTCATCTCGATAATAAGTTATAAGATGTTTAACATTAAACACATCAGAAGTGTATACATCCTCCGGCAGCTTCAACTTATAAGCATTTTCATTGATCCGTTTCACAATCTTTACAGGACCAATATTTCGAGCTTTAAGTTTATTGTATGCTCCCATTGGAAAACGATCCTTCGTTAGTACAGCATATACTAAATCTCCTTCGTTAAATTCAACACTTCTTCGCTTCAGATCCGCAGATCGTTTATACATCTCATTGGTCTTCTCCAATCGTTCCTGAACGATTCTATGGCATTCTGTCAACCCAACAACGAAATCAGCAGCTCGCTTAACTGTCCCCTTCGGTTGTGGCACTATCGTTAAATCCAACGGCCCCTTTGGCAAGCTTGAATATACAATCTGAAATGGACTGAAACCCGTACTATGGTTGATAGCATGATTATGAGCAAACTCCGCTTGACATAACTTCACATCCCATCTCTTCAGGTTATCCTTCATGAGACACCGCAATAAATTTCCCAGTGATCTGTTCACAACTTCAGTCTGTCCATCTGTCTGTGGATGATACGCACTACTGAATTTCAGCTTCGTTCCCACCATCTTCCATAAACTTAGCCAAAAATGACTCAGAAATCTAGTATCTCCATCTGAAACTATAGATTCTAGTAAACCATGCAAGCGATAGATCTCTCTGAAGAACAACTGTGCCACATGCACTGCATCTGCCGTCTTCTTACAAGCAACAAAATGTACCATCTTCGAGAAACGGTCCACCACAACATATATAGAGTCATTTCCCCGTTGAGTCCTCGGCAAACCCAACACGAAATCCATGCTTATATCAACCCACGGTTTTGTAGGAACAGGTAAAGGCATATACAATCCCGCATTTGTAGCTATCCCTTTCGAAACTTGACAAACATGACATCTACGCACAAATTTTTCAACTTCCCGCCTCATCGATGGCCAATAGTAAGACTGAGAAATCAACTGCAATGTGCGATCCCGTCCAACCTGTCCTTCTTCATGTAACTCTTTTACAATTTTCATTCTCAAGCTGTAATCCGGTATGCACAATCGATTCCCCTTGAATAAGAATCCATCCACCAATACAAATTCATCAGTACTCCCATCCTTGACTTTCTCAAAAATCTTCGTAAAGTAAGGATCTTCTTTAAACAACTCTGGCAATAGTTCAAATCCTGTCACTTCAACCTTCATCGTTGTCAACAAATGACTCCTCCTGCTCAAAGCATCTGCTACACGATTCGTCACCCCTGATTTGTGTTTTACAACAAAAGTAAACCGCTGTAGATACGCGACCCATGAAGCGTGCCTAGCTGAAATTTTATCCTGCCCTTGCAAATGCTTCAAAGCTTCATGATCCATATAAAGAACAAACTCCTTCGAAACAGATAATGTCTCCAGTTCTTCACAGCTTGAACAATCGCGTAAAATTCCACGTCATAAGTGCTATATCTCAACTTGGCTCCAGACAATTTCTCACTGAAATAAGCAACTGGTCTTCCATTCTGACTCAATACTCCACCAATCCCAACTTTCGATGCATCAGTATGTAACTCGAACAACAACTGAAAATCCGGCAATACTAAAATCGGTGCCATCGTCAACAGTGTCTTGATCTTCTCAAAAGCAATTCCTGCTTCCTCTGACCACTCAAACTTCTTTCCTTTCATGCAATCGGTTACAGGTGCCATTACACTGCTAAAATGTGGAATGAATCTTCGATAAAAAGATACCAACCCATGAAAGCTTCTCACTTCAGTAATTATCTTGGGTTGCGGCCAACTCCTGACAGCTTCTACTTTACTTTCATCCACTTGAATACCTTCCTTCGACAGAACATACCCCAGAAACAAAACACTGTGCGTCATGAACACACACTTCTTCGTTGCAGCATAAAATTGCTCCCGTCGTAGGATCAACAGTACTTCTCGCAAATGCTGGACATGCTCTTCCATACTCCCACTATAGATCAAAATATCATCAAAGTAAACTACCACGAACTTCCCAATAAATGGTCTGAAAATCTGGTTCATCACTCTCATAAAAGTACCAGGAGCATTTGACAAGCCAAACGGCATAACCAACCATTCGTATAGACCTTCTCTAGTTTTAAAAGCAGTCTTCCACTCATCACCCGGTCTAATACGAATTTGATGGTATCCACTCTTCAAGTCAATCTTCGAGAACACAACAGCTCCACTCAACTGGTCAATCAAATCATCAAACCTCGACATAGGAAACCTGTATCTCACGGTGATCTTGTTTAGAGCCCGACTGTCCGTACACATCCTCCACGTCCCATCCTTCTTTGGTACCAATAAAGCTGGCATGACACATGGACTCAAGCTCTCCTGAACACGCCCTTGTTCTAACAATTCCTCCACCCGCCTTCTCAGTTCCTCATGCTCCTTAGGACTCATCCTGTAATGTGGCCTGTGAGGTAATACTGCCCCTGGCACAAGATCAATCTGATGCTGTATGTCCCTCAACGGTGGTAACTCCGTTGGCAACTCTTCAGGAAATACATCTTTGAATTCTTCCAATACTGGCTTTACTTCCTCTGGAACTTCAACAGACTCGGTAGCTTCATGTCCAATCAACAAAAATACCTCTGGACTCTCCTCTACTTCTTCAATAAACTCCTTCAAAGTCAACAAAGTTTTCAGCTCCTCAATCTCTTCTGACTTGCTCTCTCCTTGCTGTCTCTTCTTCGGAACTAAAATGATATTAACACATTCAAACATAATGTTGTAGCTATTGGTTCGACCATCATGCTGCACTGCTCGGTCATATTGCCATGGTCTTCCCAAAAGTAAGTGGCAAACATCCATCTCCACCACATCACACCAGATCTCATCTTTATACTTCTTCCCAATAGAAAATGGAAAATGAACTTGCCGGTCCACCTTCACCTCTCCTCCTTTCCTTAACCACACTAACTTGTAAGGATTTGGACGCTTCTCCGTCTTCAATTTCAACTTTCTCACAGCTTCGGTAGAAATAATATTGTCACAACTTCCCGCTTCAATCACAAATTTACAAACCTTCCCCAGTATAGTGTATGTCGACTGAAAGATATTACTCCTCAACCAACTAGCCTCATCCTCTTGCTTTGGTGTTAAACAAGATCTCCTCATCATAAGATTACATCCTTCATCTCCCAACGCGATATCCTATTCATCCTCCTCAACTGGACTAGAATAAGCTTCCCCAACATCCTCACCTTCTACTTCAACAATCATTGTTCGCTTCTTCGGCTTCGGACATTCATTACTTTTATGACCACTTCCTGGCAATTATAGCATTTGAAACTGTTGTTGACCTTTGCCTTCTCAACCTCCTTCACAACTGGTCTACTGACAGCTTTAGAAACATTGGAACTCCCACTAGCACCCTTGCTCTGAGTATTGGAACTTGGAAACACACCACCCCCTCATCTTCCCTGCTTCTCCTAAGCCAACGCTTTCTGATGTGTTTCTGCAACAGATCTAGGATCAAACATGTTCACCATATCTTGGATCTGCATTCTCAACCCTCCAACAAATCTAGCAGTCAGCTGTTCCTCTGTCTCCATAATGTCATTTCGAGCAATCAGTTGATAAAATTCATCAGCATAATCATTAACAGTCTTCGTTCCTTGCCTCAGATTCTGCAACCTCTGATACGTGAGTGATTGATAATTATAAGGTAAAAATGTAGCTTTCATCAGTTTCTTCATCTTCTCCCATGATTCAATCTTCGACTTCCCCATCCGTTCACGTGTAAGTTTGGTTTGCTGACACCACGCCGTAGCTCTCCCTCTCAAGCGAGTAGCAACCAACTTCACTCTTCGATTCTCGGGAACCTCCTTAAAATCAAAGATCTCTTCAACATTAGACAACCAATCCAAAAATTCTTCTGCTACATTCCACCCTTGAATTTTGGAATTTCCATCTTCATACACGACTCCCATTGTCGGTCATCCTCAACATCTCGATATTGATTCCGAACTTGGTCTCGATCTCGATAATGAATGCTAGTTCTATCACCCTCTTCATCAAAATCAAATGTACGTCTATATCGATCTCGACCATCAACTTCCCTTCGATCATACATGTCTCTTCTACTATGTCTCTCTTCATCACGATATGGCTCATCTTCAAACTCACGTGGAGTTCTTCTCTCTTCACGTCTATATTCATGGTGATCTCTTCTCGATGAAATTGATGTTTCTCTTCTTTCTCTAAAAGATTGTGGCGACACCCTCCTCGCTTCCGTAGCCGATGGTGACACTCTGTTTCCTCCATGGTTCGAGATTGCCGACCTTCTTCTTTGATTCATATCTATCATCAGTTTCTCTAATTTCCCAATGCCTTCGTCAAATTTTTCATTGATTCGTTGTTCCGTTTGCTCGGCTTCTTCTCTTCTATACAACGCTTCAACATTTTGATGACGATTAGCTCTCCTTGGTGGCATGATTGATCTTCACAAATATTTCAACAAATTCAAACTTCAAAACTTCAAAATCTTCAAACACAATTCTCGGCCACACTAACTCGCACGGCTCCAACTAGCTCGATTCAAACCGACGCGACCTAACTTAGTTCGCGCAAACTCTTCAAGTAGCTCGGCCTAAGTCAAACTTCACTTTGGCACGCAAAAATCCCACGCTCAAAATTCAAACACTTTCCGAACTTCGATCCAAAATGATATGGATAGAAAACTCCCAACATGTTGCAACTTCATGATGAACACCAAACTTCTCAACAATGCAAACTTCAACTTCAAACTCCTTGGCTCCAAGACTCGGATTAGCTATGATTGGCTAAGTCTAGCTCTGATACCAAATAACGCAGCGGATATTAACGATTGACGACGAAATGAAGATTTCGTGTCAAACTAATCGAAGAACGATTAGATGAATCGATATAAATCGATGGATTGAAAGATACCGAATGCCCAAATTCGTTGATCTTTGAAAGATACCGAATTCTAGCTATCTTCGACACGTTGATCGCGTACGATGCCGTGAAAGAAGATCTACAATTCTTCGAACGTTGATCAAGCGCACTTGATACCGTGAATTGGCTTCAACAATCATTGGTTCGAGCGCACTCGAATAACCGAAAGTGGAGATAGGAGAACACACTCAACTACCAATTTCAAAAGAGGCACAAAGCGCTCAAACAAAGTTTCATTCAAAATCAACCACCTTACAAATGACCCGACCCCTCTATTTATAGAGTACAACTCAACACTCACTAGGTCGTTCACGACCTTACAACACACACTAGGTCGTTCACGACCTTACACAACACGACCCACGACCTAACATAGGTTACCACTTAAAGAAAATACAACACACACGAGTTAACAACATATAACGACCTACGAGTTATCATACATACACGACTTAACAAAGTACACGAGTTACGATACAACAACACGAGCGACCTAAGTAGATATCATATCTTCAGGTCCTTGCGACTTAACACTAGAGCGACTTTCCAAAGATCAGCGACTTAAGAGATATTAGTTGAGCGACTTAACTTTATGCGGCATACTGTCCAACGACCTAAGGACTATAAGTGGTACACCTTGTTAGGTCGTTTATCTTGCTGGAGCGACCTCACTTAGGTCGTATCTCGTCTAGTTCGTAACCCAAAAGGTCGGAGTGAACTGAAGAAAGGCGCCATGTGTCGTTCAATTTGTTTGGTTGGTCCACATAGCTCGCTCGCGACTTTGCACTAGGTCGCTGGGATGGTTTAAGACCTAGCTTGTTAGGTCGTAAACGACTTAACAGTTTGTTAGGTCGCGCGCGACCTAAGGCAACTTCATATTGCGCTGCATCATATGCCCACCATTTCTAGGTGACCACTGCATGGGTTCTTCATCGTTTGATAGGATGATCAAATTGTCTTTCTTCTTCCTCTTTCTCTTTAATGACTCCCCTTCTAATACTTTTCCATGAATGGTTTCTTCAAATGCAAATAAAGTCTCCTTGGATATGGATACCATTTTATTCTAATATCAAGTCTTAATTTAAATGTATACTATCCCAAATTGATATGAGGCTAAGAGTAATAGTTCTCTAAGTACTTTTGTATTTTCCTTAAAATCATACATGATCAAATTTTCTAGAAAACCAATCGATATTTGGTTAAATCCTTTCTAAAATGTTTTTTAAACATTATTATCATCAACTTTCAAAATCCTTTAAAACTTCTTTCTCAAAAACCAATTAGATAAAAGTTTCTATTATTCGCTTTATAACTTTTTAGTAACATAATTTCAGTTAACGGTTAAATAATTTACTAAGCACTTGGTTTTATAACTTCTAAACCAATACAAAAATCCTTTGGAAATTTTCTTCAAAAACCCTTTTAGATGAAAGTTTTCATTATCCAAATTATTAGATTTTATTTACATCCCCTTATTACACTTATTTAATAAACATCATATGGTGTAATTGTGAAATTCTAATCACAAGATGTTTATACCCAATTTTTTATATTAACTTGTTTTTAGACAATTATTCAAGTTACTATATATCTTTTAAAACATATCTTTTATATTCAAAATATAACCCTAGATAAAATTATTTCATTTATCGTATTTTTTAAGAATCATTTTTATTTATTAACTAATACGTGCTCATATATATGTAATACTCTCAAATCATTCTAGGGTGTTACCAACACTATCTCCAATGAGTTAATCATCCTAGGATATTGCTAATACCATCTCTGATGAGTTCTTAGGCTCAGGTGTTCGCTAAACCTAAGCTCTGATATCAAATGTAAGGACCGTTTCTTTGACCCTTAGAAATCGACAATAATACTTTCTCGATATTCACATGCCGCAAATCCGAGCGCCGAAGTGGCGGTTCCTTAAGAGTAAAAGGAAAAATGGACATAGAACAAAATTTTACTTGAATTGAATAACATATATTATTTTAATATATGAAATATTTTGTAATATTCCAAAATTTTGAACTTTAAATTTGGTAACTTGTTCAGATTTTTAAAATTTAATTTGAAAAGTTTCAAAGGAAATAAAATATTATTAATATTAAATAAAAGAAAGGTATATGGATATTAATAAATATTTGATAGTTTAAGTTTTAAATAAATAATAAATAAATGAAAACATATAACAAACAACAAATTGTCTTAAACCATAAATAAAATATATGTGATAAAATTAATGTTGATAGTTAAAACTTCAAATAGAAATAAAAATTCAAGAGTATGATTGTAATAAAATTATATGGTTATAAAATGACATAGGAAATGGATACATGGTTGCATAAAGATTTTTTGAACCAGGAAACATAAAACAAAAATATAAACAAGAAAAAAAATCTACAAAATAAAACAAAATTGTACTTACAAAAATTAAGTAGGATTACATGTTAACTAAGATGGGAACACAAGCATTTAATTCCATCTTCTTAGCACACCATAATAGCTTATCAGCCACCAAAGCAAGATCATTCAGCCGAAAACAAAATTTGCTTAGTCAAAGCAAGAAAACAAAAATAAACAAAAATCTGATCAAAGAGAAAAGGTTGCACCAGTTAACATCTACCTCCCTTGTACAAAGTTTCCTCTATATATATATATATATATCCATTCATATTCATTCCATTTCGTTCAAACAAGTTTTAGCATGCCTGAAAGAAAATAAAAGCAAACATCACCATATTTTCACCTCTAGATCATTCAACAAAACAAAACAGAAAAATTTTTAAAAGCAGATTATCTGCAGGGTTTCAAAACAAGGACAGCTCTTTGTTTCAGGGAAAATTCAAGTGAGTAAACCTATTATTTTAAAAAAATTAAATTTGGGTATTTAGTTTATAAAACTCTGTGGTTTGCAGTATATTGGGAAAAATAATAGTTCTGTATGTTTTTTTCTGTGATACTGGAAATTGATCTGTTCCTTTAAACTTTGGTTTCAGAGAAAAAGTTAATGAGAAGTATTTAATAAATCTTCATGCAAATGTTATAAACTTAGGATTTTTAAATAAAATAAGTTTGTTTGAATTTAAACCATGGCCCAGAAAATGGTTTTAAGCTTATAATGAAACATTCGACTCTGTATACTTGTTTTACAGTAAAAGCAAAATCATGTGATAAATTCAAGTATGTCAAATAATTGATTTGATTATATAATTTGAATAAGCATACAAAGATATGATTTTTAAAATTAATATGATGATTTTTTTATTTAGTATTCCAAGTGTGTTTCGTGTTTGCATAAAATTTGTTCTTTTTCCATTTTCTAGTGATCGATCAAATAATTATTGATGAAAATTTGTTTGAAGCTAGTTTATTGATTAAAGATTTCAGGAAAATTGTTGAATTTTTTTTTATTGCGTGAATTGATGAATCGAGTTTGATTTAGGGTTACAGTTCGAGTTTTGAACGTATTCAGTGGAAAGAGGAATGCGTCCTCTTGGGTTGACCGAGCTTCTTGAGATTCAAGGAAATAAAAGAGAGGAGTGTTGACGTGATATAGCCAGAGTCATGGATTTTCTGGCGAACTACGCGAGGAGAACGGGGCAATTTAGTTTGGTTATGTTCGAGCTTAAGTTTCGATGAAAGGGTGGATTTTTGATTTCGAGGTCTTTGTGTCGAATCGAAGCTCGATTTCGTGTTTGGGTGAGTTTTTCGACCTACCGAAGATCACGATGCCCACCGGAGCGGCGGCGCGACGTCGTGCACGTGCACGACGTCGATTCTATGTCAGTGAGTTTTGGGCCTGGGGAGAAACTCGAAGGAGCGTTCGAGTAGGAGGTGGGTTGACTCGAAGTTCTCTCGTGTTCGAATGGGGTTGATTCAGCAGCGGGTTAAGTTTAAACTTAGCTTAAGTAAGAAAAAAAAAGAAGAGAAGAAGAACAAGAAGAAGAAGAGTAAGTGGGGGGAAGGAGATAGACTCGGGAAATGAAGGGGAGAAACTCGAGTTTGACTTGAGTGAAAACCTGGGTTGCTCGGGTTTGCTTCATAATGGGTTAAGCCCAATAAAATTTCACATTTACAATGTTAAGTAAATTTTTGTATTTACAAGGTAACTAATGTTGATTTATGTTGAGTTAAGAACTTACTACAAGTTTTAAATTATTTAACAATGTCTTAAAATTTAATTAATCCTTTAACTAAATAATTAAATTTAAGATAAGAATTGAAGTTAATTAACATTAAAACTTTCAATGTAACAATAAATTGATTTTCAAAGTGTGAAGAAGATTTTTAAATGATAATTAAGGTAAATAATTTTTATTAACTAATGGTTTTGAAAAGTAATTAAGAATGATTATGATTTGTTATTAAAATTGATTAACGATTAAGTGTCTAAATTATTTAAGAATTGTTAATTAGATAATTTAAGCTGATTAATTTATAATTAGTAGTTAATTAAGTTAATTGATTAAGAAATAATGTATTAACAAAGTTGATTAAGATTTAATTAACTTATTTATCATTAAGAATAGTTGATCATTGATTAAAATAATTATGTGGTTAATTCACTTAAACCACATTGGAAAATAATTGACTATTGTTGTGCACTGGATTGATGTTTCTGTTGTGGTTATGATACTGTGTGATGTAGATTGCTCTGTACAGCACTATAATTGTGATTTAATTCTGTATTGATGTGAAAACCCTGTTGGCCGTAAACAACATTTAAACTTCAATGCGACAAGGAGTCAAATTCCAGTTGGTTATCCGAAACCCACATCGAACCCTGAATGTGAATCTTTGTGATTAATATATCCACGTGTTTCAAAAATTAAACGCTTGCTATTCAGTTTAGCCTGGAGAGGACCTTTGCGTCATATAACCCATTCCGAATAGTGATACGTCGAAATGGATAGCATTTGAAGACCGGTGGTGAAGACCGGGTGCCTTCGAAAATGATAGGATAACCTATCGATTGTCTCTGCACTGAGTTGCTCCGGTATAGAGATTCCCTAAGTGATGGGAAGTTCGATCGGGATTGTGGATACCCGGATTTGCAAGGGCTTCTTCCTTTATTGGACGAAGTGCCATCGGTTCTGTTCGAACTCGGAATAGACTTTTATGGTTGTGTGTCTGACACTACACTTTGAGGTATAAAGCAGATTTCTTTCAAATACATATCTGTTGGTGGCGGAGAATTTATTCTCCTAGCTTAACTCCTTTCTCTGAGACGTACGAGCTCAGAGGTTATGTAGTTGAAGGTTATCAGCGATATACTCCCAATTTGGTAGTGTGGCATGCTAAGTGCTGCTGTGTGTTGATGATCATTTGTGATCAAAGCATGGCTTTCGTGTAAAGCGTAGCTTTGTGGACGAGACCTCATCGGACCTCACAACCCGAAAATGGTCGAAACAGGAAAGATGCGACAAGGTTATGAGGGTCGCGCCCTTTAGGGTATGTCATTTCCTTCTGGAAAAAGGTGATGTCATGGTATGGAGCTCAGATATTTACCTAGGTGGTAGCTCCAATCTCATTTACTATGTGGTTGTTGCTTTGTGATAGAGGGCCCTCGGATAAAGGTCCCAAAGGACCGGGGAGTGGCATATTCGTGTAGTAGTTACCTAGTTACAGAGGTAACCTGGCCTTGTGTTGGCAGAGAGCTGGTTAAGTTCTTGGACGTCCCGCCAGAGGGTATCCATGTGGCAGTGGGAAGTTCCTTAGCCCGACCATTTGTTGGAAATCCAATTCCTAATACGAACCTAGTACGGTTTTAATTGTGTAACCTGCCATTTACTTATGGTGGTCACCACTGTTTAGATGGTAGCTATAGTAGGCATAGTTTGGAATGTCTATGCTGGCTAAGATTAATATTATATTTTCGAAATGTTTTCACACTATGTACTAGTAATAATACCAAAGAATTTTATCGTATCAAGCATATTTGAATATCATAAGAAGAAATCTCCTCCAATTCTGCGATTGCATTGTGTGTGTGGCAGGAGGTCTTATGGTAGTTTCATTTTCCAAAAGCATACCGGATTTTCTTTTATAAATCTAGTTAATTTAAAAATAACTATTTTTGTTTACTCATACCAGTCCCATGACTGACCCGGAGTTTATTGTTTCTTTTCTAAACCCTGGGTGCCCTAAATTTCTACACGGGCAGCCTAGTAGCAGGTTTTCGTGTTCTGGTGTTAGCAGTACTTTGGAGCTTTTGCTTTGGAGATATTTTAGAAGCTTTTGGGATCTCAGGTGTTTAGGTTTTGGGAGTTCGTTATCACTTCATTCCTTTGAAGACTTTTTGGATATATGATCACTGTTATATTATTATGATGTTTATTTGGTGTATAAAAATACTCTGATGTAGTAATGGATATTATGTTGATGTTGTATCTGTGATGTGATGCATGATATTCATTATGTTTCCGCTGTTTTATATTCATATGATGTTGTTATAAGCTCCATCCGACTGGAGTTCGGTGTTTGAATCTTTGGCAGTCGAATACAAGTGAGGTATTTAGTGTCATTTTTCGAACATTGGATTTCAGATCGTGACAAAGTGGTATTAGAGCTGAAGGTTAAGTAAGAACTTTAGCTACGGAGTATAACACATTAGATGGCTCATTAGAGATAGGATGAAGTATACCCTAGAATGAGTATAACCAAGACTAAAACCTCAAAATTTTCTTAGTCTATTTTCCTTTTTACTGCTGATATTCCTTAAGCTATCTCGTCCGAATATCTAAATCAATTTTCTTACTAATTACAGATAGTAAGAATGAGCGGACGAAGAGGAAGAGTTAGGGGTCAAGGGAATGCCACAACACCTAACCAAGATCCCCCAACAGCACTAGCAACAATACTTATCCAATAGCAGCCGAATCTGGCTGATTTACATAAGAATTTCTCAAGGCTTGGTGGCAAACCGTTCACCGACAAGGAGTCAATTGTTGAGGCTCAAGCATGGATCAGATCATGTGAGAAAATCTTTAGAGGGCTAAAGCTGCAAGACGATCAAAAGCGACTCATAGCTTCTTGGTAACTTTAAGAAGAAGCCTTAGCCTGGTGGGAGACGGTCGTTGTAGATAAGCCAGAAGACGAGTTTACTTAGGAGAAATTAAAAGAAGTATTTGAGAAGCGCTATCCGCCATTAGCTGGAGTTTCTCGAATGTACCAGGAATTCATGGACTTAAAGCAGGGGAGTTTGTCATTCGAGGAGTATCTAAACAAATTCAATGAATTGTCTCGTTTTGGTCCCGAATTGGTGAACAAACCTTTAAAAAAGAATGAAAGATTTATTCGTGGGATGAATAAGAAGTTCCACGAAAGGATGATTGGCCATGTTAAAGAATCCTTTTCAGATTTGATTGATATGGGATACAGATATGCCACGCTTGATATGTAAGAATCCCCAGTGGAGAAAGGAAATTCAGGCAATCAAAATTGGAAGAAGAGGAAATTTGGAGGCAGGAAACCATGGCAGGGTAAGGAGAAAAAGAAGAGTGTTCAAAGCACAGCAGAGAATGTCACTTGCTATAATTTATTGGAGAAGGGCCATTATTCTAGCAGATGTACAAAGCCTATGAGACAAGTCAATCAACCCGTACAAGCGAAGCCCAGGAAATGTTATTACTGTTAGAAATTGGGGCATGAAGTTAAAGACTGCCCAACCATGAAGCAAGCTCAGACAGCCAAGGTGTACACAGTCAAAGACCAACATGTATCTTCCAAAGCAGAAAAAGGGAAAGGAGTTATGGAAGGTAATCTCGTTATTTATGATAGCATTGTTAGAGTTCTTTTTGATACGGGCGCTACACACAGTCTTATCTCTCAGCAAGCTATTAATGAATTAAATCTTGAACCGATTTTGCTAATGAGCCTATATGCATAAAGAATCCAGTTGGAGGTCCCGTGAATCTTTGCCTTCGATGTAGAGAAGTTCCTATCTCATATTCTTGTTACCAGTTTCTTATCAGTGTCTTTGTCCTTGATGTTAACGAGTTTGAAGTCTTACTCAGAATGGATTGGATAGCTAAATATGAAGCCAAATTGGATTGCAACAATCGATTGATTTCGGTTAAAACCAAATTTGGAGATTTCATTGAAATTTCTTGTGAGGATCCTTGTCCTTAAAGGGAAGGGTTGATTTATAATTTGGGTTATCCTGAACCCAGTTTGGAGTCTATACCCATTGTTAGAGATTTTTCGGACATGTTCGGAGAAGTGAAATCTTTACCTCCACATCGGGAAATAGAATTCAGAATTAACCTAGTCCCCAATGCTCGTCCTGTCGTTCACGCAAGTCGTAGGAGGGAACCCAGGGAAAAGGTTGAATTAGTTAAGCAAACCGATGATCTATTAGCAAAAGGATTAATTCGACCCAGTGTTTCAGAATGGGGTTCCGCCGTCCTATTTGTTGCTTAATCGGACGGATCTTTGAGATTGTGTGTAGATTACCGCGATCGCGATAAGCTGACTCTCAAGAATAAATTTCCACTGCCCAGAATTGATGATCTGTTTGATCACTTGCACGGTGCTCGTTTCTTTTCGAAGATGGATCTAGCCCAAGGGTTCCATCAATACGAATCGTCGAAGATTATGTCTATTTGACAGCTTTCAGGGGTCCCAATATGTTCTACGAATGGCTAGTCATGCCTTTCGGGCTAACCAATGCTCCACTGTACTTCGTAGATTTGATGACCCGTGTGTTTCGGGAGGTGCTGAATAAATTTGTTCTTGTATTTATCGATGATATCCTAATCGACTCCAAAACTGAAGAGGAGCATGCTAAACATCTCAGATTTGTTTTGGAAATTTTGAGAAGGAACATCTTATTCGCAAAATTTTCGAAACACCACTTTTGGGTCAAAGAAATCAGATTTCTTGGCCATATGTTAATGAAGAAGGAATTTCTGTTGATCCGAGCAAAAATTTCCACTATTCTTGATTGGAAGCGACCCACGACTCCTAAAGAAGTTCGAAGCTTTTTGGGTTTAGCAGGCTATTACCGAAAGTTCGTTCAAGACTTTTCTAAGATTATTAGCCCATTGACCAAGCTAACGATGAAGGATGTCAAGTTTAATTGGACTCCAAAATGTGATGAAGCTTTTCAGGAATTGAAAAAGAGATTAACTACTGCTCCTGTTCTCGCTATCATTAATGGGAATCAAGGCTTATCTGTCTATATTGACGCTTTTGGTGATGGGGTAGGTGTAGTATTGATGCAGAATGGGAAGGTAAATGCCTACGCGAGTAGACAATTGCATCCGCACGAGAGAAAATACCCAACACATGATTTGGAGCTTTTGGATGTTATTTTCGCCTTAAAAATCTGGCGACATTATCTTTTGGGTAAAAATCTTTTCAGCCTTCTTAACAATTTATGAATTTAACTTAACTTAATAATTATACTTAATGAACTCTCTTTCTCTAGGTGAAAAATTCGAATTATTCACCGACCACAAATCTTTAAAGTATCTCTCCACCCAGAAAGATTTAAATCTGCGACAACAACGTTGGTTGGAATTTCTAGCATCTTATGACCTCGATATTCTATATACGCCCGAAAAAGCTGATGTAGTTGCCGACGCCTTGAGTAGAAAGCATGCTATTCTTGCTCATCTTGTTATCGCTCCTACTCTTCTCAAAAGGATTGCGAGATAGTAGTATGAAGATGAGTTTCTTCGGGGAATTTATAAAAGAATATGCCAAGGAAAAGACACTAGTTTTGAGATGGATAGTATAGGAGTTATAAGACTAAAAGGCAGGATATGTGTTCCAGACTTCCCTGATCTGAAACGTGAAGTTTTGGACGAATGCCATAAATCTAAACTCAGCATCCATCCAGGAGGTAATAAAATGTATAGAGATATTAAAAAAAATTTCTAGTGGAAGACAATGAAAAGAGACATATCTATATATGTGAGTCGCTGTGCTCCTTGCCAACAAATCAAAAGCGATCAAAAGAAAGTGGCCGATTTACTTTAGCCTTTGGAAGTACCAAAATGGAAATGGGATCAGGTATCGATGGATTTCATTGACGGATTGCCACGAACCAAGAAGGGAAATGAAGCAATTTGGGTTATAGTGGACCGTCTAACCAAAACTGCTCACTTCATTCCAATGAAATCCACTCAGACTGCAGCAAGCTTAGCAGGGCTATATATAAAGGAAATTGTCCGTCTCCACGGTATTCCTAGCAGCATAGTGAGTGATCGTGACCCGATCTTCACTAGTAGATTTTGGGAGGCATTCCAAGCCGCATTGGGAACAAGATTGAACTTCAGCACTGCTTATCACCCATAGTCTGATGGGTAGACTGAGAGGATTAACCGAATTCTAGAAGACCTTTTGCGTGCTTGCATTCTCGACTTTGGTGGTTCTTTTGAGGACCATTTGCATCTAGTCGAGTTCTCTTTTAACAACAGCTATCAAGCCAGTATAGAAATGGCTCCTTTCGAAGCTTTATATGGTCGTCCATGTCGATCACCTGCATGCTGGATCGAATCAGGTGATAGAATCGTCCTTGGACCAGATATGATTAAAGAAGCCACATAGAAGGTTGATTTTATACGGAAGAAATTAATAACTTCTCAAAGTCGTCAGAAGAGCTATTATGACCGCCGAAGAAGAGATTTGGAGTTTCAAGTTGGAGATTCTATATTTTTGAAAGTGTCTCTGATGCGGGGTGTATTGAGGTTTGGGAAAACTGGAAAGCTAGCACCGTGTTATATTGGTCCTTTTCCTATTCTGGAAAGGATCGGTCCTCTAGCATAACGAGTGCAACTACCCAGCTGGTTATCTGACGTGCATAATGTGTTACATATTTCTAATCTTCGAAAATTTGTGCACGGCCCAGATAGTGTTATTGAGGAGGCAGCTCAGCAGGACCTTGAGGTCACTCCCAACTTGGAAGTAAAAAGAGATCTGATAAAGATTATAGATCGTGATGAAAAGCGATTGAGAAACAAAGTTGTGAAACTGGTTAAAGTTCAATGGAGTGGCAATCTAAAGGATTGCACTTGAAAAACCGAAGATAATATGCAGAAATTATATCCCAATTGCAAAGTGGATATCTCGGCTTAAATTGATAAGCTATTTCCTTATTTTTTTGAATTCGTATATTCTTCGTTTGCTTTTCTCTCTCTTTCAAATTTCGAGGACGAAATTTCTTAAGGGGGGATATTTTTAACATTCCAAAATTTTGAATTTTAAATTTGATAACTTGTTTAGATTTTTAAAATTTAATTTAAAAAGTTTCAAAGGAAATAAAATATTATTAATATTAAATAAAAGAAAGATATGTGGATATAAATAAGTATTTGATAGTTTAAGTTTTAAATAAATAATAAATAAATAAAAACATAACAAACAAGAAATTGTCTTAAACCATAAATAAAATATATGTGATAAAATTAATGTTGATAGTTAAACTTCAAATAGAAATAAAAATTCAAGAGAATGATTGTAATAAAATTATATGGTTATAAAATGACAAAGGAAATACATACAAGGTTGCATAAAGATTTTTTGAACCAGGAAACATAAAACAAAAATATAAACAAGAAAAAAATCTACAAAATAAAACAAAATTGTACGTACAAAAATTAAGTAGGATTACATGTTAACTAAGATGGGAACACAAGCATTCAATGCCATCTGCTTTGCACACCATAATAGCTGATCAGCCACCAAAGCAAGATCATTCAGCCGAAAACAAAATTTGCTTAGTCAAAGCAAGAAAACAAAAATAAACAAAAATGTGATCAAAGAGAAAAGGTTGCACCAGTTAACACCTACCTCCCCTGTACAAAGTTTCTTCTATATATATATACCTACTCATATTCATTCCATTTCGTTCAAACAAGTTTTAGCATGCCTGAAACAAAATAAAAGCAAACATCACCATATTTTCAACTCAAGATCATTCAACAAAACAAAACAGAAATTTTTTTGAAAGAAGATTATCTGCAGGGTTTCAAAACAAGGGCAGCTCTTTGTTTCAAGGAAAATTCAAGTGAGTAAACCTATTATTTTAAAAACTTAAATTTGGGTATTTAGTTTATAAAACTCTGTGCTTTGCAGTATATTAGGAAAAATAATAGTTCTGTAGGTTTTTTTTCTGTGATACTCGAAATTGATCTGTTCCTTTAAACTTTGGTTTCAGAGCAAAAGTTAATGAGAAGTATTTAATAAATCTTCATGCAAATGTTATAAACTTAGGATTTTTAAATAAAATAAGTTTGTTTGAATTTAAACCATGGCCCAGAAAATCGTTTTAAGCTTAAAAATGAAACATTCGACTCTGTATACTTGTTTTATAGTACAAGCAAAACCATGTGATAAATTCAAGTTTGTTAAATCATTGATTTGATTATATAATTTGAATAAGCATACAAATATATGATTTTTAAAATTAATATGATGATTTTTCATTTAGTACTCCAAGTGCAGTTCGTGTTTGTATAAAATTTGTTCTTTTTCCATTTTCTATTGATCGATCAAATAATTATTGATGAAAATTGGTTTGAAGCTAGATTATTGATTAAAGATTTTAGGAAAATTGTCAAAAAAAATTATTGTGTGAATTGATGAATCGAGTTCAATTTAGGGTTACAGTTCGAGTTTCGAACGTATTCAGTGGGAAGAGAATTGCGTCCTCTTGGGTTGAGCAAGCTTCTTGAGATTCAAGGAAATGAAAGAGAGTAGTGTTGACGTGATATAGCTGGAGTCATGGATTTTCTGGCGAACTACGCGAGGAGGACGAGGCAACTTGGTTTGGGTGTGTTCAAGCTTCAGTTTCGATGAAAGGGTGGGTTTTTGATTTCGAGATCTTTGTGTCGAATCAAAGCTCGATTTCGTGTTTGGGTATTTTTTCGACCCGTCGAAGATCGCGATGCCCACCGGAGTGGCGGCGCGATGCCGTACACATGCACAACGCCGATTCTATGTCAGTGAGTTTTGAGCCTGGGGAGAAACTCGAAGGAGCGTTCGAGTAGGAGGTGGGTTGACTCGAATTTCTCTCACGTTCAAATGGGGTTGATTCAGTAGTGGGTTAAGTTTAAACTTAGCTTAAGTAAGAAAAAAAAGAAGAGAAGAAGAAGAGTAAGTGGAGGAAGGAGATAGACTCGGGAAAAGAAGGGGAGAAACTCGAGTTTGACTCGAGTGAAAACCTGGGTTGCTCGGGTTTGCTTCAGATGAGTTAAGCCCAATAAAATTTCAAATTTACAATGTTAAGTTATTTTTTTACAAGGTAACTAATGTTGATTTATGTTGAGTTAAGAACTTACTACAAGTTTTAAATTATTTAACAATGTCTTAAAATTTAATTAATCCTTTAACTAAATAATTAAATTTAAGATAAGAATTGAAGTTACTTAACATTAAAACTTTCAATGTAACAATAAATTGATTTTCAAAGCGTGAAGAAGATTTTTAAATGATAATTAAGGTAAATAATTTTTATTAACTAATGGTTTTGAAAAGTAATTAAGAATGATTATAATTTGTTATTAAAATTGATTAGCGATTAAGTGCCTAAAATTTAAGAATTATTAATTAGATAATTTAAGCTAATTAATTTATAATTAGTAGTTAATTAAGTTAATTGATTAAGAAATAATGTATTAACAAAGTTGATTAAGATTTAATTAATTTATTTATCATTAAGAATAACTGATCATTGATTAAAATAAATGTGTGGTTAATTCACTTAAGCCACATTGTAAAATAATTGACTATTGTTGTGCACTGGATTGATGTTTCTGTTGTGGTTATGATACTGTGTGATGTATATTGCTCTGTACCGCACTGTAATTGTGATTTAATTCTGTATTGATGTGAAACCCCTGTTGGCCGTAAACGACATTTAAACATCGACGCGACAGGGAGTCGGATTCCAGTTGGTTATCCGAAACCCACATCGAACCCTGAATGTGAATCTTTGTGATTAATATATCCACGTGTTTCAAAAATTAAACGCTTACTATTCGGTTTAGCCGGGAGAGGACCTTTGTGTCATATAACCCATTCTAAATAGTGATACGTCGAAATGGATGGCATTTGAAGACCGGTGGTGAAGACCAGGTGTCTTCGAAAACGATAGGATAACCTATCGATTGTCTCTACACTGAGTTGCTTCGGTATAGAGATTCCCTAAGTGATGGAAGTCCGATCGGGATTGTGGATACCCGGATTGCAAGGGCTTCTTCCTTTATTGGACGAAGTGCCTTTGGTTCTGTTCGAACCCGGAACAGACTTGTATGGTTGTGTGTCTGACACTACACTGAGGTATAAAGCAGATTTCTTTCAAATACGTATCTATTGGTGGCGGAGAATTTATTCTCTTAGCTTAACACTCTTCTCTGAGATGTACGAGCTCAGAGGTTATGTAGTTGAAGGTTATCATCGATATACTCCCAATTTGGTAGGGTGGCATGCTAAGTGCTGCTCTGTGTTGATGACCATTTTTTGATTATCTGTGATCAAAGCATGGCTTTCGTGTAAAGCATAGCTTTGTGGACGAGAACTCATCGGACGTCACAACCCGAAAATGGTTGAAACAGGAAAGATACGGCAATGTTATGAGGGTCGCGCCCTTTAGGGTATGTCATTTCCTTCTAGAAAAGGGTGATGTCATGGTATGGAGCCCAGATATTTACCTATGTGGTAGCTCCAATCTCATTTACTGTGTGGTTGTTGCTTTGTGATAGAGGGCCCTCGGATAAAGGTCCCAAAGGACCGGGGATATTCGTGTAGTAGTTACCTAGTTACAGAGGTAACCCGGCCTTGTGTTGGCAGAGAGCTGGTTAAGTTCTCGGGACGTCCCGCCAGATGTGTACCCATGTGGCAGTGGGAAGTTCCTTAGCCTGACCATTTGTTGGAAATCCAATTCCCAATACGAATCCAGTACGGTTTTAGTTGTATAACCTGCCATTTACTTATGGTGGTCACCACTTTTTAGATGGTAGTTATAATAGGCATAGTTCAGAATGTCTATGCTTGCTAAGATTAATATTATATTTTCAAAATGTTTTCACACTATGCACTAGTAATAATACCAAAGAATTTTATCGTATCAAGCAAGAAATCTCGTCCAATTCTGCGATTTCATTGTGTGTGTGGCGGGAGGTCTTATGGTAGTTTCATTTTCCAAAAGCATACCGGATTTTCTTTTATAAATCTAGTTTATTTAAAAGCAACTGCTTTTGTTTACTCATACCAGTCCCATGACTGAGCCGGAGTTTATTGTTTCTTTTCTAAACTCTGGGTGCCTAAAATTTCTACACGGGCAGCCTAGTAGTAGGTTTTCGTGTTCTGGTGTTAGCAGTACTTTGGAGCTTTTGCTTTGGAGATATTTTAGAGGCTTTTGGGATCTCAGGTGTTTAGTTTGTGGGAGTTCGTTATCACTTCATTCCTTTGAAGACTTTTTGGATATATGATCACTGTTGTATTATTATGATGTTTATTTGGTGTATAAAAATACTCCGATGTAGTAATGGATATTATGTTAATGTTGTATCTGTGATGTGTTGCATGATACTCATTCTGTTTCCGCTGTTTTATATTCATCCGATGTTGTTATAATCTCCATCCGACTGGAGTTCGATGTTTGAATCTTTGGCGGTCGAATACAAGTGAGGTATTTAGTGTCAATTTTCGAACATTGGATTTCGGATCGTGACATCTTTACTGTTGAAAATCTAAATACATTTATCAGAGTTAAACATGGACAGTTATAAATCTCTATTCGTACAAAACAGAAAACAATAGTACACACAAGTGTTGTAGGAAAGAGGTAACAGTCTACTGGATAATGTTCTAACTCCATGTTTCGGGTTCTTCTGGATTTCTTCTAACTAAACCTAACTACTAAGCTTCCTAAAAAATAGACATTTAGATTTTAAGGAAAGTGAAATAAACTCTGGGTCAGTCATGAGACTATGCGAGAACTCAAAATACAGATGTTTTGAAAATAAAATGTATCTCATAAGACCATGTCGTACATAAACACGGAAAGGGTTTTTATCTTGTGATAACCAAAACAACTTTACATGGAAATTTGGTAATATTATTTTTAGTTACATTGAAAATATTTGCAAGTAAACTTATGAATCTTATCCGAAATTATTACCATATTAAATTTCGGACCTAACCATTTAAGGTTCTACAAAACAAAAACAAAGGCACTTATCGGAGATTGGATTTTCAATAGAATAGCGAGCTAGGGAACTACATCCTGTATAGTGCATTTCCAACGGAATTCACCCAAGGCCCTTATGTTTGTCCTCATGTTAATTAAGACTGACTATCTGAAAATTACACAAATAGCACCGCGTGTTACATCACCCGACCGTCATCGACCTATCTAGGATCTCAAGCATACACATATAATTTAAACCTGACATTATAGCGGGTAGAAATTTTATCCATCTAGAACGTGATTTCATACCTTGATTGGTTGCGACCCACTTTAGCCTTAAAGCATCCCCCATTTCACTATTCCAGAGTGTGAGGCTTTGAGGTAATGATTATATTTTATATAGAAAATCTTCCACCATGAATGCCACTTTGACATTTCACAGTCACACAACTAATTTCTACAAGCGTATAACTCTTGAACTCATTCGTCTCAAGAGAGGGTGTTAAGCTAAGAGAAGTTGCCTTCTCGGCCACACTACACCAGAAAAGCCTTTTGGTAGCGTTGAAAAAATGCTACCATAATTTATGGTAGCGTTTTGGAGAACGCTGCTATACGACATGCAACTAAAAGTCTAAAACTTTTTGTCGCATTGTAGTAAACGCTACCAAAAGTCACTTTTAAATGCAACTATAGGTATTGCCTGTAGGATTTAAAAAACGCTACCAAAAGTCACTTTTAAATGCAGCTATAGGTTTTTTCTGTAGGGTTAAAAAAACGCTACCATAAGTCTTCATTTTTTGGTTGCATTTTTTGTTTACATGCTTTTTTTGATTTTCAGGAGCGTTTTTAAAATGCAACTGTATAAATTTTATATTAGTTTACATTTGTTTCTGTAGCATTTCTGAAACGCTACTAAAAGTTATTGGTTGTTTGGTAGCATATTTTAAATACTACTATTTACGGTTGATGGTTTATACCATTTCCAGCAATCGCTTGTATACTATTCATATTAAAACGAACGATCAATCGCATAATTTTCATATATTCAAACAAACAATTAAATCACATAATTAGCATATACAAACAATCAATCATATGATCATCATATTCAAATAATTGCAAAAACATGCTAATCTCACAATCAAATATAATATCCATAATCAATTCGATAGTAGTTTTTCAACAAAATAAGTCACATACTACAAGCATTCACAGACAAGTTTCCACAAATGGTACTAACAAAATACGACAACATATATAACAATTAAATTCATGTTCATTGCTTGATTACCAATAGTTCTTTGTTGTCGACAGTCTTCGCTTCGAAATAGCTAATTACCTGCAGACGAGTTTAACAATCAACAATATATATATATATATGTGTATATATATGTGTGTGTGTGTGTGTGTGTGTGTGTGTGTATGTATATATGAAAATCATGTAATCTATAACTCGATATTCTATATTAACACATATTAACAAAAATTGTTCTATTTTTATATGCATCCTATACAGTTCCCCAACGAATACACAATTTTCAATTTACACAGATATTCAGATCAAAACTGGGTTAGAAGTCTGACTGGATTTCATTCTATGTGCAGATTGTGTATTCAGTACTATGGGCAGATTGTGTATTCATGAGACAGTGCTGGGCACAAATTGAATGCCAACACACCCTTAATTTCTCATTAAAGTGGAAGATCATAATATCTAATTAATTCAAGAAACATGTGAAATAAACCACGTCATCAATAAATCTATAAATGTAAATCATAAGCTGCATTGTAATCTTCTAAACAAAAATGGGTTGCTTATATTTTATGGGTACCTACCCCACAGCTGAAGGACTGATACATTATAATGGCTAGCTGTTGAGGTTGGTGTACTACATACATAATTTAAGTGTACATTTATTGGTAGGTACTCCACATATATGTAAGAAACAATAATAACATTCTATATAGACCCCAAGTTAACAATAACACTAATATATAATTATCATGGAACCCTCTAAACCAACAACTAAGCAAGTTGACGGAGTTGTCTTAACCATCCAAATTTGTGAGTGCACGAATTTGTTGAGGAATTAAACTAAATATTGATGATGATGAGAGCTTAATTGACATCTATCTTCTTGGATTCTACTAATTAATTGCATGCCACAGGCCATAAATTTCTTATTGTTTATGTAATTGACAGCTGACTAACTAATTATGCATACATAATCTCATCTAACCATCCATAAAAACGTTACCTGTGCTTTAGTGGATTCCATGCTCATGACTTGGATAATGTACGGAAAGTTGCTGATATCTGGCATGGTCGATTCCATTCAGACACACATAGCATAACAATTGCTCAGGCATTTCTTCAGGCTTGCATCCCTATGAAACAAGCAAGGTTAAAAAAATAAGAGTTAATAGAATGTCTTGAAGTTTACAGGTATTTTAGACTATGGACAAGCTACTTTACTTGAATTGTTAGGCCAACATCCAAAACACAAAGTCTCGGCCTGTCCAAAAATGTTTCACATCCTTTCCTTGAAATGTAGTTGAATGTGTGCATATCCAAATCGATCTCGAAATAGTTTTCACCCTAATATTGTGCAAAAAAAACAAAACAAAAAAACAAAGCCAGGAATGTAATAGATTTGATTTACAATAGTTTGCTAGAATATAATATTGCTAGATTCATATAAAGGATCTAAACTTACCAAATAAAATTCATGTTGAGGACGAGAAAGCACAGGCTTTTCACGAAATGCATTCATGAGCTTCCTCTCTACTGAATTCAATGGAAGTTCCTCCAAATGTGCCACACGTCTAAGAATTTTTAATGTGTCTCGGAAAGGTGCAATTGTATCCATAGGAAACCCTTTCACTCTTTCAACTTCATCATCAATTGATTTCTGTATGTAAAGCTGTTGGGATGGTATTCCAACCGGAGACCACTCAAATCGAAACCCCACAAATACAATGGAAGACGCGATCGTGGTAAGAAATGTAAAAACAACCAATCAATAACCCAATTTCAATCTCAATCAATTCAAAAACAATCACAATCCCAAACAATCAATTCAAACATCAAAGCAATAATGAAAAATAAATCAAACAGAGATTTATAGTGGTTCCACTAACGTTGTGTTACTGTACATCCACTTAAAGAGAGACCTTTTATTAATATTGATGAGAAGAGTAGAAGAGATTGAATATAATCATCAAAATTCTAATTAGAAATTGATTTGTGGAGAAGAGAATTGAAGAAAATTAGGTTTGATAAACCCTAATTGGTGGAGGCTAATCTCTTGCAGTCGTTTTTCGTCATTTGCACGCACCTAGATCTGAAATCTGAAGCTAGCTTATATTGAAGAATAGAAACCCTATACAATGTTCCAAAATTGCCCCTGCAGATATCACAAGTCTTCACGCTAAGCCTACATCTAAAAACAGACGTAAGTCTCCTCGGACGTCTGTCCATATCCTCTAGAAAAAAGTTCTCTACAGGCTCAGACGTCTGTCCATTTGTTCAGACGTCTGACTTAAGTCTCTGGAAGAGTTTTGCACAGACTAAGACTTCTGACCATTTGGGTCAGACATCTGACCTAACTCTCCGGAACAGGTTTGGTGTAAATTTGCTGACGCGTTAGATGCCTGAATTTTTTCTCAGACGTCTATCGCTGTCAATTCAGCCCACATCACCTTTTCTCTTATAACTTCCGCCTTCAAACTTCGATTTACGAACCGTTTTCTCAGTTATGAAGCTACTTTCGACCTCTAAAATTCTTCATATAGTGTCGTCAAAATTTAACACTCCACCTCGACACTATATCCGTCTCCAAACCCAATGGTACCATACCATCAACGACGACCAATGGCACCAACTATTACTACTTCTACCGTCAATCAAACATAAATGTTTTCCCAATGAGCTCCGACAAAGCTACCGCCGCCCATTGCACTCCACCAACGAGCTCAGGCAAAACCCCCGCCCGCTAATGAAATGTTGAAAACATCCAAATCATAAGCTATCTCACCAAAGACTAGCATTTACCAAGAATATAGAACCTCAATCTCTCACCGATACTATTCCTCATATACTACCAAGCTCCTCCCTTAACCATGCCACCCCGTGACACCTAGCACTTCTCCAAGCGAATCAAGTTCGAACAATGCTTGAACCTTCCAACCGACATTATCCACAAGCTCCACTGCAACACTCCTCATTCATCCCCCCTTATTCATCTAAAATCACATAAACAACCTGACCATCATCTCCATGCCACTAGAGCACATATACAACCATCAAAAATGTCACTCAAACAATCTCATCACACAATCTACCTGCTCCTCCTTTCTACATCACCTCCTCCAAACTACGTTACTTCTACCACTCCTTCTACCACCACCCTTATCTGCTCCTCCTCTCCACTACTTCTAACTACCAATACATCACTTCTTCAACCATCTTACTACAACAGTTCCACATCCACAGCATCAACAAAATACAACCCACTACTTTACGTACCACCATCATTCAACCACTACTACTACACATTCTGTCATCCCACCGTCAACATCAAGTGCAGCACCACCATCATACAACTCACTGTCATCGTCACCTCCTCACAGCTATCTACATACATCAACAAGAAAACTTCAACGCCACAACAAGTATTTTCAAACATCATCCTACAACAGTTCTGACATCACATTGCCTACAACACTTCACTTTAGACTTAAACCACTGCTGCTTCTTACCGAACTCACTTGAACTTCACAGCAAATCCCCAACCACCCATCTAGCAAAATCCAAATGTCGAACTCAATAAACTCCTAAAAACTATTACATCCTCCAACAACAGTGCCCCAACACCTGCACTACAACTCCATTAACAACATCACCATCTTCTACCTATCACAACAAGAACTTCAACAAAACACACTCCATCACTACTTATAGACTTATTTCCACTTCCACTTCCTCATCAAATTCTTATGACAAGAAACCACTGCCTCTACCTTCATTGACCACCCTCGCCCAAACCTCCTACTCCCTGAAATTTGCAATTACAAATGTGCAACCTGTACCTGAATTGCCTCAGCAACTACTCCTCCATGTTTTGAAACACCTTGGTGATCATTCCAAACCATAGCACTTCAATCTCCTCTGCCTCTTTACCCAAATCACCAATCCAAATCCATGACTTCAATTCATCCAAACTCCACCACCAACCGCGACCAAACCCAAATCGTGTTTTCTAATCAGTATTTTAGTTTGTGGAAATTCTGAGTTGCGATTTCAACAATCATCTTATTTATTTTTATTTGTTTTTTTCTCTCTTCACGTTTTCTTGTTCTTCTTTTTATTTTCCGTATTTAGTGGTAGAGAAAAGAAGGGTGCGATTATGATTTAGGGTATTGGGCTTTAAAGCTTTAGGTCGAAAGAATTCAAAAAAATTTATTTCCTTTCATTCTCCTGTTTAATACCAGATCTTAGCATTATTTGAAAAAAATATAAGCTCAACAAGATCAAAACAAGAAAGAAAATGAAAACCGTATGAATATTTTGCACTAGAAAAGAAGATTGTACCTTAACTTAAGCAATTTCCACTGCAATTCAGTTTAGGGATCATTCTTGAGCTACCCTTACCTATCCAATATAAGGTTCATATACATTGTAGTGATGACTGCAGAGTGCTACTGTAATGGCAATACACATGGGTCAATTGGCAGATGGAATGCAATTGTGATTACATTCACAGGTAGCTCAGCAATATACAAGCTGTACATGATTAAAATATAAATTTACCCTTCGTTTTCTTTTCTAAAATTTGGTAATCGATATGCAGAATCTAGAGTCATAGATAGAACCTTAATTTAAAGGCATGTTGTTTCATACTAATTAACTTGGTTAATTTATTATTATTATTATTAAAACTTAGTTAACTTAATTGTATTACTATTATTAATATTATAAACTTGGTTAATTTTTATAAATATAGTTAATTCTTCATCGTCATTATTATTACATAAAACTTTTAATTAGTTATTATTATTATTTATAAAATTTAGTTATCTTAAACTTAGTTAATTTTATAAAACTTATTTAATTTTAACAATACTTAATTAATTTTTATTAACTTGGTTAACTTAGTTAATTTATAATTATTATTATCATAACTTAGTTAATTCTTTATCATCGTCATTATTTATAAAACTTTGTTAGAATAGTTATATTATTACTATTTATAAATTTTGTTTGATGCATCATATTATGATGTGATACGATTTATATGATTCACATGTATAGAATTGGACGAAAAATCATACATTTACTTACAGTAATTTACATAAAACACTTCATTGAGCTACTAATGGAAAATGACAACATACTTGTAAACCTGAACTTAACAATCCAAAGTATATAATATGGAAATGTAAGATACTGTTACCTCGAGTTTATCCAGAAGGCGATGATGAATGTATCCAGAAGTTCAATCATAATATGTACAGTTAGTAGTTTTTCCTTGGGCACTATGATCGTAACTATTTAGAGATGTTCCATGTACCACTTCATTATTTCCTGGATCTGTAATTGTTACCCATGAAACAATCATGGTTTTTCCATCATATTCGCCTTGAGTAATGTGCACCTACAAAACAGTTAGAAAAAGTAAATTATATACAGGAGAACTATTATGCAGCAGTGTTCTTGCATAAGCTAGAGATGAGAAAATATCAACTATAAACATGTTTATTGGAATATTATAAGCTTACTGTGCATATTTGTTGATAAATTAATAAAACAGACCAACTAAATTAATTTACCCGCTGTGCTGAAAACTGATTTTTGGGAACTGCAAATTCTTGACTATCTATAGGAATATCATCTTTTAGAAACTCTTAGAGCACAAAGGAACTTTTTTGTTCACACAAGGTTTTGTCAACAGAGCATAAAAGAATGATATGAAAGGGAAGATGATAAAAACAAGACATCGAAATAAAGATTGGCATTTTTGCTCCTTATCAAAGATATATATTAGAAAATCATGACATAAACTATTAAACTATTTTGATGTGTTTGTAAAAGGCTAAGTGCTATTTATATGCATGGTTTTTGAACTGTTTTGACACTATTATTTGGAGTTATGGCATGGTTTTTCATATTTTGTGTATATGACTAAGTGCACTATTTTTTAAATATGAGTCTAATAAGAATTATATGACACTTAACTTTGTGTTTCATGCAGCACATCCGTAGAGCATATAGGTTTCAACTTCTTCACCGTGTCCTTATCTATCATTTTCTATTTATAAGGAGAAAAAACTAGCAAAATTATGGAAAGGGACATGTTCTTCTTTACAATTTAATTTACCAAGGATTTGGATTTTTAAGTAAATACTCAAGAGTGTAAGTAAATAACTTAAATGATCCACCATTCCCCTTTTTCTTTAAATCAAAGTTTTAAAAGAGAAAAATTAAAAATAAGTGATGATTAACTTACATCATAATAATAAAATCAAATGAATTCTGAAATTCTACAAACCCATTAATTTTACATTGCATCATTTAACATGATGACTACCGATGGATAAACACTTCTCTCATGTACACATTGCATTTTCCTTTTTTTACACTAACGATTAGTACTGAATTGCATCTGCAAATTTCAATGCTGAAAAAAATTCGTTGCAAGTAGAGTAAAAGATTTAGAAGATGAAAATAATATTAACAGGTGTCAATAACCTTACTGAATGTCTTTGCATTATTTGGATGCAGCTGCTAAGCATGTTGGAAGCACACGACAGCTTCTTGAGACATACCCAAATCCAAAAAAACAAAAAGAAAGATCCATAATTTGTACACTGAAACCATCCAAAACATTAAAAAATCTATATAATAATCACGAATGCTTGCTTACCTTGTACGCGTTCCTTTGGTTCAGGTCAGCATTAATAAATCCGGGCTTGTATTTAATTTCTTCATGCAAATAGAAAATAGGTTCACAAAAAAGTAGATATGGGACGATGCATTATGCATTATAGCAACCTAAAACAATGGAAATATAAGGCTTTCCATGCATTAAGGATACATTATGTGAGGAGGAAGGTAATAAAAAAAGGGATTCTTTCTTTTATCACTTTTTAGAAGCTATGTCAGATGCACGTTTATGCATTATGTAGCAATAATGGAAGATAGTTTTGGAGTAGGCACTCTCATATTGGATATATGAACATGTTGTACACATTTGTGAACAAGTAGTACATCGGCAAGCTTTGAGATGCAAAATGATGTAAGCGCCATAGAAAATGTGTAAGTTTGAATCCAATATAAATTCTGAAATGCATAATCATAAACAAAGACATAATCCAATATAAATTTAGCACTTCACTTTTATTGTAGAAGGAATTTTTTATACATAACGACCAAGTTATATTGGTGAATAAAGGAATAATATGGATGTAGATGTGTGCGTTCATAGAGTTTGGGCCATAAATTTCAAGATTACACATGTAAATCGCATTCAATTTTAATACGTATAAACAAACAACATATATTATCAAACCAAGTTAGATTGTTTCCCAACACAAATAGTAATTATACAAGTATAGTATATGACTATATTCTCAACATATAAGGCAAATTGCAGTTAGGATTGGACTAAGATATCAACCGAGGGCGTGTTTGATTTTGCACTATATATTGGTCATAATTATATAGCAGTATAGTAACTGTAAATTTTACAAATTAAGACGTTCGATTTTAGCACTGTATAGAGGAAATCTGTATACGATATACCTCTATGAAGTGCATCGCAAATCCGTCAAATCGCCTCGTCACTGCTAGCAAACTACATCGTGAATCCCACAAATCACCTCATCACTGCCAGCAAACTACACCGCGAATCCCCCAAATCGCAAGTTAGTATATAGTATACCTCCATCGCTGCCAGCAAACTACGTCATGAATCCCCAAATTTCCTCATCGCGATGCCGAAGTTGATTTGGGGTAAAGCCGGAGATAAGCAATTTTAGAAGATGAAGATGAGGGATTTTATTGATGGTTGATAAAAGATGAGGAGAAAGGAAAGGCATCAAATCAGGTCGAAGATTATTTTAATTGGGGGTTTTCATTGATCTTTTAAGAGAAGGAGAAAAAATGACAGGTGGTAAAAAAATGAGCGGCGTGTAAAATTTCAGTAACATTTTAGTGAGCTATCGGCGGGAAACATTTGGCCATGTTTATTTCTTAATTTTCATATTATAAAATGGTTAATGGTTGCATATAGCAATAAACACTACTAATAAATGCAATTGATAGCATATTTTTTGTAGTGCCACCAACATGTTATACATTCATAGAGATCAATCAATATGATCTAGAAATGCAACGTCAAACAATCGTCTATATAAGTTGTCCAAGAATAGGACAAATTGAAGGCACTCTCCTACCACATCCTGTCGTGCATTAACCCCAAGATTAGTAGCGAGTTAGTCCTTGCATATGAAGATCCCAAAATGAAGGGACCACTGCTATTTATTTATCTCGGAAGCAAATCCAAATATTGTCAACAACTAGTCCTTCCATTATGAAAATCCCCGCCTTCAAAATCAAGGTCTTTAATATATATATATATTCTTCACTTTCAAAACGTAAATTGCTTTGAAGTGGTTTTTGGATAGAAATTACTCAAATCTGATCCTTGTTCCTTCCAACAAATCACCGATAAAATGGCTATAAACAGTTGATTAGTATTCCATTAATTGATATCTTTTTGTCCAAAATATTTTTTAGAAATATTTATCTTTTGAAAACCATTTCTTTTCGGTATATATGGAATTCATTAAAACTCTTTTTGTTAAATTCTTTGGTTTAATTAAACTCTTTTTAAAACTAGGAATAATTCCAAATCATTTTACTTAAGTTTTAAAAAGATTTGTGAATTCTAAAAATGTAACTTTTTTAATAAATTGAAATGTAAATCCAAAATAGTTCATATTTGAATGAAGCGAATTCATAGAAATCATTCAAATTATAATTAATGTTAATTTCCGTATTCAACAAGTACTATTCATCAAATAACTATGAAATTTCCTTTTAAATTCGTATGAGTAGTACGAGTTTCCTCCTTGGAATTTAATATCAATTACAAGAGGATCATCTCTATAGTTTACAGTTGTTTAAAGTTCGGAAATTTAATCTTATATACTTAACGCGTCTCCAACATTTTAACCTTATTTATCCCTTGTCGAGGTGAGGCTAGGTGAGTCAGGGCACTGGTTGATTCTAAACATCTCCCGGTTTAAGAACCTCAACTAGATCTCACGAATAGACTAATCAGGTGTTCTCGTCGGCTTATTCGATCTAAGACTAAAACAATTGCTGTAATAGCTTTTATTTAATTCTTTTATTTAAAATCTTTTAAATAAATAATTAAATCTTCAAATCATCTTTATAACACTTAATTATACATTGATTAAATTTATAAAATACTTAGGAAAAAAATGTTAACTTTAAAGTTATATTTCAAAAGTTATTGAAAATCGCTAAAAATAGTGCTGCGAATAATGTTTTTAAAGTTATATAGACCAAAACGACTTTTTTACCTTTTGAAAATTTATTTATATAACTCAAATATCTTTTAAAATATTTTAAATACTTATAAAGATTTTACATATTTTTCAAACATTTAAAAATATTAAATTTTAAGAAATCCCTTTTTGGATTTCAAACTTCAAAACCACGGTTATTTTGAAAACTTGTTTTACTTATATTTCAAATTCTACAAGATAAAATCTTGATTTCCTTTATTTGAAAATTATGGACATAATAGTTCAATAAATTCATATTACAAATAATTCTGAGATATATTCCACTTTATATGCTCATTTAACGATCATCACTTTGAATTATTTCCATTCCATTCCTTTGCGTTCACTCTTGTGCATGTAAATCTTCATGAAGCCACCTGTAAAATTCACTAAAATTCCTACAAAACAACATAGAAAATTCCATATAAATTTTCACTAATTACTAAATGCATAAAAATGACCATTTTGCCCCTATATGAAGATGAATATGTGACAATTCTAAAATAATTTGAATTTTGGTTTAAACAAGTTAAAACACCCAATATGATCATTTATTTAATTTAATTCGATAAAATATGGTAGTAAGAATATGCATATTTACATGCACATCAATTACGTTATTGAAATACTTATTCAACCCCTTTCAAGCTTGTTTATAACATGTGTTTTGATGTAACAAAATTTAAATATTAATAAATTATAAATTGTATTTTATAACTATATATACTTACGATCTTTTTTAAATAAATATACATGTGTACATATCTATCGATAAATTTTATGATATATATGCATAATGATTACCAAATTCATTTTTGGTTTATAATTTTTAAAAACTCAATTTAGTTTTAAAAATTTGTATTTTCCTTTTTTATTTTAAATGGCTAAACATGTTTGTTTACAATTTAAACTCAAATTCTTTTTCTAATTAAACATGTATATATTTATAAGATCAGACAACAAATATATATGTAAATATGTGATAAAGAAATGATCTATTTCTACTTACACATGGACATAGATGAATCTAAATATAATCTAAATAGTGTATAAATTACTAATGAATATAACCTGGAATACGTACCTTAAATGTTGAATCCAAAACTCTTTAGATCCAATCCAGACTCCTCTTGAATTACCAGCAGACAAGAAGAGAATACCACTAACTAGAATTTGATTTTAATTTTATTTTTAAATAAGAAGGGAAGGCTTTTTATGCTAAACTTGTTGGATTATTACTCATATCATGCCTACATAGGGGTAGATATAATAAAACATTGATATTAGTATTGTGCCTAACGTATGAGGATGCTGGTAAAACTTAACCAGTTATACACCTAGGTTTTTACAATAGCGAGATTCAAAACCAACTCAACCAACACAAATGAGTACCCATGATTCTATGAGGAAAACAATAATAAACATGGGTCAGATATAAAGCCTTGTATGAGTAATACATTTTTCTAACATAGCATATAATTAGACCACGCCGCATAGTGGAATGGGCTTTCCTTTTCCTAATTTAACATTTATAAATCTCATCATATCATATAAAATGAACATCATGACGCAAATCATAATCATTAAAAAACATTCCAACCATAAGTGTGCCTTACACTTGGCTCCGTCACATGAACTATGTCTTGTAGTCAGTTTTTCTAGGTTGTCACTTTTACCTTCCATATCATTTCTAAATAATGTGGTGTTTAGACATTTAGGTTACTACATTGGCCTTACATCCACTTTTCCATTTAATGTTCATTTGTAGTGCTTTGATTCTCACTTAAGCCTTACATCATCATTCTGAATATTGTTATGAATTAACATTTGGTTGATACATTTAGGCCTTACACCATTGTTCCCAAATAATGTTATATTCTAACATTTGGTTTCTACTCAGGCTTTACATCTTCATTATCGAATAATGTTATATTTTAATATTTGGTTGCCACTTAAATCTTACACCACCATTCTCGAATAATGTTATATTTTAACATTTGGTTGCCACTTAGATCTTACACACCGTCGTCGAATAATTTTATATTTTTACATTTCGAAGGAAAGAGCTAGAGAAATTATTGTGCATTTAGAATTGAATACTTACTCTAGGTTAAAAAATATCCATGGCGGCTAAGGTTTCATAAACCCTAATTTCAAAATTACTACAACTTTCTCATCTTATTTCTTCTTCTTTTAATGTATTCCTGTCACATATCTTAAGCATATGGAAGATGAAATGGCTTAGGGGAAAGGCTGATGCATAAGGCATGCAGGTATGAACGAAGACGGTGTGGAAAAGAGGAAACAGGTTGGAGCATTGGTGGATCTGGATAATCTCAAGCAGCTTAAGGGTTTCGAGGGGACTATAATAGGAAATTCAACATGTATTATCGTGCCCAAATCACTAGGGATGTTGAGGTGAATTTCAAATTTGTAGTGAGGCAAAAAAAGTTTCATATAGTGATGTTGTAAAGGTTTTTTTAGCCTAGCGGTGGGACCCATAGTTTGAAATTTGTAGATCCTTGCAATATAGATAGGATGAGGAAAGGGAGAATTTCAAATGAGGCAATTAGGGAAGTAAATAGAGGTTAGGCAAACTATGTCATGTTATATGTGGTAGGCCCCACACCATACTATAAAGCTTTAAAGGCTTTTGCAAAGAGGGTGTAGGAAACGAAGTCTAATTTTGTGATTCAAACAAGAGAAAATGGTTTCTTTATAGCGAGATTTGGATCTTATACCAAAAAAGTACCAAAAAAAGAGGAGGGAGGTTCAATGGATACTGGTGGGGAAACGATGTCCTTGGATACATAGATAAAGAAGGAGAAAACATTAAGTTCAAAAGTAATTGTTCCAGCCACCACTTCCCCCGATATGTTCAAGGGATTTATCGCACGTAGCACCGCCTACTGCCCCAACAAACAAAGTGAACAACATATCTCATCATCTGATTCCACCATAGCTAACATTGAATCTAGCTCTCTTCATTTTACTAATGATAAGTGTAATACCTTAAATTCCTAAGATTTTAAATGTAACGAGAGTGTTATGTTTGTTTTGCAGGATGATTCAATCTCAGCAATCGGGGCAAAGCAGCTACAAGGCAAGTAAACTTCATATGATCATAAATTAGGTACCGGTAAACCTGATGAACCAAGGAGCCTTGCTAGTAAACCTAAAAGATATGACTTAATAAAAAAAGAACTACTTGTGAAAGAAAAACCCGAGTGGGTTGAGAATACTGGAGAGAATAAAGAGGAGAATAAGGGAACCACACATCAAGGCAGAGAGTTAAGGGTAAAAAACCTCCGAATGAAGATTATGTGCCAAAATACATAGGGATTTCATAAATCTAGTAGAGTGTCAGAGTTAAAGAAAACTATGCGTAAATATGTGTTAATTGTGCAAGGGTTCTAGATAATTAGTTGAGAATTTTTGTTCTACATAAGTTTATAGAAAATTTTGATGGAAAATGGGAAATGGGAAATGAGAAATGATAAACAATGTAGCGTGCAATTAAAAGTGTAGAATTTTGGTGCTTTTTAACAAGTAGGTTTGGAAGGTAAACATTGCAAGTATGAGTGGTCTGCATGTAACATTGGAGATGAATAATATAGGTGGTCTACCACGTAATCTGACATTTGCATACGCCTAAAATTTTGATTAGTTAACGGAATTTTTATGGAGAAATTTGGCAAATGATGCTTTTACAATTTATAGATCATGGACGATATTAGGTGATTTTAGTTGCATTAGAGCATTAGGTAAAAAGAAGGGTAGAACTCAAGTATCATTTAGTGAAATGAAGGAACTTGATAATATCATGATGAAGTTAGTCTTTCAGAGGTCAAAGTAAATGGTTATACATTTATTTGGCAGTCCGGGCCAAACAAGAATATACTAACCAAAAAAGGTCGCGTCCTAGTTAACTTATTGTGGATGAACCAATTCAGAAAATCTTATGCCACTACTTGCCTGCAGGTCCCAGCGATCACACTCCAATCTTAGTATCATTGGTGGACCAATAAAAAAAATTTACCCATGCCTTTCAGGTACAAAAACCATTGGGCCTTATTTAAGGATTATCAAAGTACTTTTGACATAGGGTGGAGTACGTAAATATTTGGTAAACCTATGTATGGGTTCATTTAAAAACAAAATGCGATCAGGGAAAAACAAAGAAGCTGGAGCAAATATAAAAATAGCACTAAAAAGAAGCAAACTTTCATAAAAGGAGATGTAGTGGTTTTTAACATAAGCTCGAATTAGACCATAATGAAGAGAATGGTAATGAATTGCAAGAGGAAAGATTCAAGTTTGAAAGAGCTATTCAACAGGAATACACATGCACCAAACAGAGTTGAAATGCGATTGGCTGCTCGTGGATAATGAAGCTAAGTCCAACTTTTATGCTAAAATTTTGTCAAAATTTTGTCAGAGAAATTGAGGAGGTATCTTGTCAATCAATGTGGATATTTGCAATAATCAAAAAGCATTTGTGGAACAAGCATTAAGCTACTACTTGAAGTTATTTAACCAGGTCTAACTGAAAAACATGCCAAAAGTAGTACGCAAAAATGTTATTTCAGAATTCGGCTAGAACTTCATGAAGGATGGCACAGACCCAAAGGAGATTAGAGAAGCCATTTTTAGTACAAAAGACAGTACATCATAGGGACCAGATGGCATGAATGCAAAGTTTTACAAGATTCATTGGCTCAAAATGAAAAACATAGTAACGAATGCATTAATGACTCATTTAATAATGGAAAATTGTTGTAACAACCCAAAAATTTATGTAAAATCTAATAAGAATTAATAGAAATTTAAACGGAAATTTAATAATAAAATAAATTTAAGTAAAACAAGGACTAAAAAGTAAATATTCGCAAACATATGGGTTTGGCCACAAAACTTGTACTGTTGCATTCATAGTGATTTTTTAGACAATTTTCATATATAACTTATAGTAATCTGAGTTAGTATAAGAGAGTTACAAGCTGCTGAATGGTAAACAAAAAACTAAATATAAACTAAAAATTAAATAAGGCCAGGTTGACCCATGCTTAGGCTAGGTCGACCGATAAAGGTCGATCGTGCCAAAGGGACAGTCGACCCGACCCATTAGAAAGAGTGATTAACGTGCCTGCATCGAGTGAATGAATGGTGGAGATGGTTTCTTGCATTTGAAGTAAATAATGAGTGGTTTAGATTTACAGCTGAGTTATTCTAATGGTCCTAGATTCTAAGCTAACCCTTAATCTCTAAACTAAACCATAAGCTTTTGATCGTTTGTTCAATGACCTTATGCTACCCAATTTTCTACTGAAACCCTAATTCCTCAAACTCTAAAATCAAAATCAACCCAAACTCAAAATCCAAATCAAATCTAAAGAAAAAATTAAGGGGCAAAGAAAGCAATCAAGGAGGAGACTAAGGAGATCTAGTGGAGAGCTAGTGATTGGAGGCCAGTTTCTCAGACCTAGGGCTTAGGCTAAAGGCGAGTGAACACCGATTCAATAATTTGGTTAATACAATTGATTTTTAAATTATTTGAAGTGATTAGGATTGTAAATACCTCTAGTTAACTTGTTAATCTAAAATTGAATTGGCTAAACCCTAAACTCCGTAATTTAAATTTAAATTAGATTTTAAAATTGGACATGCTGAATTGTAAACCCTAAGTATAAAACTAAATTTAATTTGAGGTTGATAATTATAAAATATAGGTCAGGGTTAATTGGATAATTAGGACTAACTATTGCAGTTAATCGTATAAAAATTAATGAAATTAACCAAATAATTAATCGACTTCAAAATCAATCGAACCCTAAAAATTATAATGTGAATAGTCGACTGTATGTAGCTACAGTCGATCAGTAACATCGACCTAGGGATGCCTTGAGTCGACCGTCCATGTTAAAATTTAGCAATTTGAACCTTGGCCTTAGGCCCAAATTTAATGGATAAAAATTATATAATTTAATTGAAAATTATGTACTTAATGAATTGATTTGTTGAGCTAATTTATGCCAAGTTACATGCATAACGGAATAGAAAAATTTGGTTCTCTATTAAGAAGCTTAGGGCGATGTATTTCGCATTATCGGCATTAGATTAGGCCAATGAATTTCGCGTTATTGGCATTAGATTTGGCCGATGTATTTCACATTACTCATATTAGGTTAGGGTGATGTAGTTCACATTTTTGGTATTACGTTGTGGCAATGTATTTCGCATTTTTTATATTAGATTGGTGCGATGTATTTCGCATCACTGGCATTGGATTTGAGGCGATGTAAGTGTTACGATTGGGTGGGTGTAGCACTGACGGAAACACTATCTAAAAGACCGGTACTAATGGAAGATCTAGGTATTGCATATTACTTGCGCATGGTTTTGGGATGTGATACTGGTGGATTCCTGTGCAACACAATAAGTGGCTATAGGTATCGAAAATAGCATGTTGGGTCTGGTACTAATAAAATTTCACATACTGATGCAGCGGATAATACGAAAATTAGATGGAACGGTGAAAGTAGCAATCGGTGGATTGAAGATACTGAAATGCCCAAATTCGTTGATCACAAAGATACCGAATTCTAGCTATCTTCGACACGTTGATCGCGCACGATACCGTGAAAGAAGATCTACAATTCTTCAAACGTTGATCAAGCGCACTTGATACCGTGAACTGGCTTCAACAATCATTGAATCGAGCGCACTCGATTACCCGAAAGTGGAGATAGGAGATCACACTCAACTACCAATTTAGATGAAAGCACACAACAATCAAAACAAAGTTTTTATTCAACAATCAACCCCAAATGTACAACGCACTCCCTATTTATAGCATTTTTACAACCGGCTCCTTAAGTCGTACACGACTTACGACTCACTCTTAGGTCGGCAACGACCTATCAATAAACGCGACTCAAACACTTAAGTCGCGTACGAATTAAAATACATGACCCAGATTACCTACGACATAACAGACACATAGCGCCTAAGTCACAAACGACCTACGACTTAACATTCAACGACTCAAGGAAAATACAAACAAATTACAACATAACGTCACGACTTACGACTTATGACTAACTTAGGTCGTGAACGTCCTACTGAAGATAACCCAGCAGCAACTTAGCCTTCAACGACTTAAGGACTTCATGCGCTTCATCTTCATAACGTCCTGATGCTTTAGGTCGTGACTTTGTTAAGTCGTAACCCGTTAGTGACCTAGAGAATAACTCAAGTGTTGCTTCTTCCTTCAGCCGCATTCCATTAGGTCGCAACCAACCTAAGACATGTTTCCCCGAATCTTGTAACTCGCGAGGTTGGACCTTCTGCTTTGTTAGGTCGCTTGTAGCTATAGGTCGTAGACGACCTAAACATGCCGAACGACTTAAGGCTTGGTTAAGTCGTTGTTCCTTCCCATGTGACCTGTTAGGTCGTTCCTCCTCCTCACGTGACCCGTTAGGTCGGGGCCGAACTCGTGAACGACCTAAGCCTTGTGCTTCCGTAGGTCGCGCTGCATCATCCTCTCCTGGTTGACAGAAATTTGACCTCGAATTTTCATCAACTTCTTCCACAACAAGTTCAGCTCCATGGTACGGAATTAAATATTTGACGTTGAAAACATCAGAAGTATGAACACCTTCTGGTAACTTCAATTGATACGCATTCACATTGATTTTCTTCAAAATTTCCACTGGACCAATTTTCCGCGCCTTCAATTTATTGTACGTTCCCACCGAAAAACGATCTTTTGTCAACACTGCATAAACCAAATCACCTTCTTCGAATTTCACACTTCTCCGCTTCTTATCCTCTAGTTGTTTATACCTTTCATTTGATGCAAGCAACCGTTCATGAACAGTTTTGTGGAACTCTTGCAACTCACTTACGAAGTCACTAGCCCGCTTAACAACTCCCTTCTGATATGGCACCGTTGTTAGATCCAACGGTCCCTTTGGAAATGTCGAATAAACAACCTGAAATGGACTAAACCCTGTGCTTCGATTAACCGCATGGTTGTGAGCAAACTCCGCTTGACACAGTTTCAAATCCCAACTTTTCAAATTATCCTTCACAAGACATCACAACAAATTTCCCAACGATCTATTTACCACTTCTGTTTGTCCATCTGTTTGCGGATGATAAGCGCTACTAAAGTTCAACTTTGTTCCCACCATCTTCCACAAGCTTAGCCAAAAATGACTCAGAAAACGAGTATCTCTACCCGAAACAATAGACTCTGGTAACCCATGTAAACGATAGATCTCTTTAAAGAACAATTGTGCCACATGGACTGCATCCACCGTCTTCTTACAAGCAACAAAATGTACCATCTTAGAAAAACGATCTACCACAACATATATAGAGTCATTCCCCCTTTGAGTTCTCGGCAAACCCAACATGAAATCTATGCTAATGTCTACCCACGGTCTTGTAGGAACAGGTAATGGCATATACAATCCCGCATTTGTAGCTGTCCCTTTCGAAACCTGACAAACATGACATCTACGCACAAACCTTTCAACTTCCCTTCTCATCGACGACCAATAATATGATTGAGAAATCAACTGCAATGTTCGATCTCTACCCACATGGCCTTCTTCATGTAGCTCCTTTATAATCTTCATTCTCAAACTACAATCCGACACGCATAAACGATTTCCTTTAAACAGAAAACCATCCACCAATACAAACTCATCAGCATTCCCCTCCTTGACCTTTTCAACAAAGTTCATAAAGTAAGGATCTTCTTCAATCAGTTCCGGCAACAATTCAAACCCTGTCACCTCAACCTTCATTGTAGTCAACAAGTGATTCCTTCTACTCAATGCATCTGCTACACGATTCGTGATTCCCGATTTATGTTTCACAACAAACGTAAATTGCTGCAGATAAGCAATCCACGATGCATGCCTTGCTGAAATCTTATCTTGCCCTTGTAAGTGCTTCAACGCTTCATGATCAGTGTAAAGAACAAACTCCTACTGAAACAGATAATGTCTCCAGTGCTTCACAGCTTGAACAATGGCGTAAAACTCAACATCATAAGTGCTATACCTCAACTTAGCTCCAGACAACTTCTCACTGAAATAAGCAACTGGTCTTCCTTTCTGACTCAAAACTCCACCAACCCCAACCTTCGATGCATCAGTATGTAATTCAAACAACAATTGAAAATCCGGTAAAACTAGAATTGGTGCGGACGTCAATAGTGTCATGATCTTCTCAAAAGCAACCCCTGCTTCCTCTGACCACTCAAACTTCTTTCCCTTCATGCAATCGGTTACTGGTGCCATTACACTGCTAAAATGTGGAATGAACCTTTGATAGAACCAACCCATGAAAACTTCTCACTTCAGTAATTGTCTTGGGTTGTGGCTAACTCCTGACAGCTTCTACTTTACTTTCATCCACTTGAATTCCTTCTTTCGATAGAACGTATCCCAGAAACAAAACACTGTGCGTCATGAACACACACTTCTTTGTTGCAGCATAAAATTTCTCCTGTCGTAGAATCAACAGTACTTCACGCAAATGCTGGACATGCTTTTCCATACTCCCACTGTAGATCAAAATATCATCAAAGTAAACTACCACAAACTTTCCAATGTATGGTCTAAAAATCTGGTTCATCACTCTCATAAAAGTACTTGGTGCATTCGATAAACCAAACGACATAACCTACCATTCGTATAAACCTTCCCTGGTTTTGAAAGCATTCTTCCACTCATCACCCGGTCTAATACGAATCTGATGGTATCCACTCTTCAAGTCAATCTTTGAAAACACAACATCTCCACTCAACTGGTCAATCAAATCGTCAAACTGCGGCATAGGAAATCTGTATCTCACAGTGATCTTATTCAGCGCTCGACTATCGGTACACATCCTCCACGTTCCATCCTTCTTGGGTACCAATAAGGCGGGCACGGCACAAGGACTCAAGCTCTCCTGAACACGCCCCTGTTCTAACAACTCCTCCACCTGCCTTCTCAGTTCCTCATGCTCTTTAGGACTCATCCTATAATGTGGTCTGTGTGGTAATACTGCCCCTGGCACAAGATCAATTTGATGTTGAATATCCCTCAACGGTGGCAACTCCGTTGGTAACTCTTCAGGAAACACATCACTGAATTCTTCCAATACTGACTTTACTTCTTTAGGAACTTCAACAGATTTAGTAGTTTCACGTCCAATCAACAAAAACACCTCTAGACTCTCCTCTACTTCTTCAATAAATTCCTTCAAAGTCAATAGAGTCTTCAGCTCCTCAATCTCTTCTGACTTGCTTTCTCCTTGTTGTCTCTTCTTTGGAACCAAAATGATCTTAACACCCTCGAACATAAAACTGTAGCAATTGGTCCGACCGTCATGCTATACTGCTCGATCATACTGCCATAGTCTTCCCAAAAGTAAGTGACAAACATCCATTTCCACAACATCACACCAAATCTCGTCTTTATACTTCTTTCCAATAGAAAATGGAACTCGAACTCGCATATCCACCTTCACCTCTACTCCTTTTCTCAGCCACGCTAACTTGTAAGGATTTGGATGCTTCTCTGTTTTCAGCTTCAACTTTCTCACTGCTTCGGTAGAAACAATATTGTCACAACTTCCTGCATCAATCACAAATTTGCAAACTTTCCCCAGAATAGTGCACGTTGACTGAAAGATGTTACTCCTCAACCAACTAGACTCTTCTTCTTGCTTCGGTATTAAACAAGACCTCCTCATCATTAGATTACATCCTTCATCTCCTGACGCAACATCCTGTTCATCCTCCTCAACTGGACTAGAATAACCTTCCCCAACATCCTCACCTTCAACTTCAGCAATCATAGTTCGTTTCTTCGGCTTTGGACATTCATTACCCTTGTGACCCACTTCTTGGCAATTGTAACACTTGAAACTGTGGTTGACCTTCGCCTTCTCAACTTCATTCACAACTGGTTTATTGGCAGTTTTAGGAACATTGGAACTCCCACTAACACCCTTCACTTGATTGTTGGAATTAGGAATCACACCACCTCCTCGCCTTCCCTGCTTCTCCCAAGCCAACGCTTTCTGGTGTGCTTCTGCTACAGATCTAGGATCAAACATATTTACCATGTCTTGAATCTGCATTCTCAAACCTCCAACAAATCTAGCAGTCAGCTGTTCCTCTGTCTCCATAATATCGTCTCAAGCAATCAGTTGATAAAATTCATCAGCATAATCATTAACAGTCTTCGTCCCTTGCCTCAGATTCTGCAACCTCTGATACATAAGTGATTGATAATTGTAAGGTAAAAATGTAGCTTTCATTAGTTTCTTCATCTTCTCTCATGATTCAATCTTCGACTTTCCCATTCTCTCCCGCGTAAGTTTAGCCTGCTGCCACCATGCCATAGCTCTACCTCTCAAACGAGTAACAACCAACTTCACTCTTCGATTCTCGGGAACCTCCTTGAAATCAAAGATCTCTTCAACATTAGACAACCAATCCAAAAATTCTTCTGCAACCATTCCACCCTTGAATTCTGGAATTTCCATCTTCATACCCGACTCCCATCGTCGGTCATCCTCAACATCCCGATACGAGTTTCGAACCTGGTTTCGATCTCGATAATGAATGCTAGCTCTATTACCCTCTTCATTAAGATCAAATGTATGTCTATATCGATCTCGACCATCAACATCCCTTCGATCACGCATGTCTCTTCTACTATGTCTCTCTTCATCTCGATATGGCTCATCTTCAAACTCACGTGGCGTTCTTCTCTCTTCATGTCCATAGTCATGGTGATCTCTTCTCGATGAAATTGATGTTTCTCTTCTCTCTCTAAAAGATTGCGGTGATACCCTTCTCGCTTCCGTAACCGATGGCGAAACTCTGTTTCCTCCATGGTTCGAGATTGGCGATCTCCTCCTTTGACTTTGATTTAAATCATTCATCAATTTCTCTAACTTCCCAATACCTTCATCAAATTTCTCATTAATGCGTTGTTCCATTTGCTTGGCTTCTTCTCTTCTATACAACGCTTCAACATTTTGATGACGATTAGCTCTCCTTGGTGGCATGATTGAATCAAACACAAATACTTCACAATTCAAACTTCAACTCTAACTTGTACAACATGTCACAGCCTTCACTTAACTCGGCTCAACTCACTTCATCTTCACACTTCAAACTCGGCTTGAACAAGCAAGATGATGCACGGCTCAAAGCTTCAACAAGATGAACTTCAACTTCTAACTCCTTGGCTCAAAGACTCGGCTTAGCTATGATTGGCTAAGTCTAGCTCCGATACCAAAAACTGACGCAGCGGATAATACGAAAATTAGATGGAACGGTGAAAGTAGCAATCGGTGGATTGAAGATACTGAAATGCCCAAATTCGTCGATCACAAAGATACCGAATTCTAGCTATCTTCGACACGTTGATCGCGCACGATACCGTGAAAGAAGATCTACAATTCTTCAAACGTTGATCAAGCGCACTTGATACCGTGAACTGGCTTCAACAATCGTTGAATCGAGCGCACTCGATTACCCGAAAGTGGAGATAGGAGATCACACTCAACTACCAATTTAGATGAAAGCACACATCAATCAAAACAAAGTTTTTATTCAACAATCAACCCCAAATGTACAACGCACTCCCTATTTATAGCATTTTTACAACCGGCTCCTTAAGTCGTACACGACTTACGACTCACTCTTAGGTCGGCAACGACCTATCAATAAACGCGACTCAAACACTTAAGTCGCGTACGAATTAAAATACACGACCCAGATTACCTACGACATAACAGACACATAGCGCCTAAGTCACAAACGACCTACGACTTAACATTCAACGACTCAAGGAAAATACAAACAAATTACAACATAACGTCACGACTTACGACTTATGACTTACTTAGGTCGTGAACGTCCTACTGAAGATAACCCAGCAGCAACTTAGCCTTCAACGACTTAAGGCCTTCATGCGCTTCATCTTCATAACGTCCTGATGCTTTAGGTCGTGACTTTGTTAAGTCGTAACCCGTTAGTGACCCAGAGAATAACTCAAGTGTTGCTTCTTCCTTCAGCCGCATTCCATTAGGTCGCAACCGACCTAAGACATGTTGCCCCGAATCTTGTAACTCGAGAGTTTGGACCTTCTGCTTTGTTAGGTCGCTTGTAGCTATAGGTCGTAGACGACCTAAACATGCCGAACGACTTAAGGCTTGGTTAAGGCGTTGCTCCTTCCCATGTGACCTGTTAGGTCGTTCCTCCTCCTCACGTGACCCGTTAGGTCGGGACCGAACTCGTGAATGACCTAGGCCTTGTGCTTCTGTAGGTCGCGCTGCATCACATACAGTGGATCCCGGCGCAATACATTAGGAATGTTTTGCCACTATGATCGAGAGTTGAACATAAGTGCATACGATGAGTCAGCACACGAGTTTGCATTATGTTGTTCTCCCAGTCCAGGCGTAGTGTGATGGTAGGTATGATTGGAGAGTAGTTCCTGATTTGGCTGATCATTAGTGTAAGGTTCAATCAATAGGTTATACCCATTGTGTTAGACAAGAATCCTTAGGTATTGGACCTTAGGATTTCACTGATGTGCACATAAATGTGCATATTTTTACCACCATATTTAATATATTTAAATTAAATAAATGATCATATTGGGTGTTTTAATTATTTAAACCAAAATTCAAATTGTCACATATTCATCTTCATATAGGGGCAAAATGGTCATTTTTGTGCATTTATTAATTTGTGAAAATTTTACTTGGAATTTTTTATGTCATTTTGTAGGAATTTTAGTGAATTTTATAAGCGGCTTCATGAAGATATGCATGCACAAGATTAAATACAAAGGAATGGAGATGGAAATAATTCAAAGTGATGATCATGGAGGACCCCACTTACCCACCTACCTTAATGTACACTTAGGAGCTAATGCACATGTTAAAAGGCTACTAAATCTTCATGCACACTTAATGGATGATTATTTGAAGTTAATGATAACTTGGCCACCACACTTCCTAAGAGTGTATTTTGGGTAGTTCCCAAAAAAGTGAATTATGGTTTTAAACTTGTATAAATACCCCTTATGTTTCATGTAACGTACTCTCTTCCCTTAGTCTTTCTTAGGCCCTTTTCTCTTTATTTTAGGTTAGGATAAAATAAAAGAAAGCTCTCTTTTTCTTTTCCATGGCTGCTTAACCATTTTTTATTTCATGTAACTTCCCTTTTTTTTGGAATGTTAATTAGTGCACTCTTTTCTTTTACATACTTATTTTCCTTTCTTGTTAGTAGTTAGTTTATTTTTCATGCAAGTAGAGTAGATTTTATTTTATGCAAGTTGATTAGTTTTTCTTTTCATTTTGCTCTATTCTTCCTCTTATTTGTTTAATGTTGCATGCTATAATTGTTGACTTGATAACAAAATTAGAGGCTAAACCCCTTCAATTTAGGGGTAATGAAGCTCTCTGATTATATAGTTTCAACATAACTTATTAATTTTGATCTCTTTAGTGCTTAAATGAATGTTGATGTGATTCATTATTTCATGTTGAATTTGATAGTCTATGTTGTTTATAACAAACACGATATGCTTAAACAATCACAAACAATAGTTACCTCTTCATCCACATATGATGATGGTAAAGAAGTTAATGTTGAAATTAAAATTTAATGGACTATATTTCTAAACAATAGTTAATAGGTCATGCCTAAAATAGATTTCATTTTCAACTTATTGTCATTTTTCATAAGAGTTGAAAGTTGATTAAGGGGTGTGTTACAGTTTAATGACTTATGTTGAGCTAATCAATAGCACAAATATGTCATATTTATGATAAACACATCAATTAAACTAACTAATGACCAAAAAAGAGAGATTATAATTTCATGTTTTGTTGAACTATATGATCTAGATTGTGGAATTATCTCTAAATTGTCATTTAACTCATATTTTTATTAAATTTCTTTTGTTAGTTAGTTTATTTACATTTTTAGTTCACACTCTTCAAATTCTTGGTTTAATTTGATTGAATAGAAATTAAAATCTAACAATTCCCTGCTGATCGACCCGTACTCACCAAGTAATAGAATTGTACGCCGTGCGCTTGTGGTTATTTCTATTTCAAAATTCGTTCGGCTATTTTCTAACTCAATAGACATTTAGCCGCCCGAACAAGTTTTTAGCGTCATTGCCCGGGTATAGTTTTTATTTTGATTTTCTTTTCTTCGTATTATTTTTGTTTGATTTTCATGGGTTTGTTTATGTGTTAACTTGCATTTAATTTTTTTATGTTGTGTGTTTTGGTAATTTTTGCTTGCATTTTCATTGTGTGTTTGTTGCTTTTCATTTTTTCATTTGCATTTCTATTTCTATTTAGAATAAAAAAGAGCATACACAATTTTTAACACAAAAATAAAAACATTTTATTTCTTTTCCAATTCTCATTTCATTTTATTTACTGTTTCCACTTTACAATTCACATTGCACTTTAATCACTCTACATTTCCTCTCCATTACTGTGTATTGTGCACATCTTAATACAACTACAACAGCAGCCAAAACCATCAACTCCCCGTCCATCAGACTTCGCTTCTTGCCACCCCATACCCAGTACAAATATCTTTTCCATAACTCGCACTATTGCCAAACTGCTGCTCCTACACCTTTCTACAACAATTTTCTGCTTCACCAGCGACATACAACACTTATTGACCCTCTCCAGGCACATTCCAGCCACCACCTCCTATCTTCCGCTATTGCCATCTCCCCACATACATCAACATCTCCACCTCGCCCTTTGCATACTGACAGCGTTTTCAATCCTTCAAAATCAGTGCACACAATCACCATCTCCCAAATACTATTTGACTGCACATCCCTGCCTTCAAACATAAATAGTGAACATCAAATCAACTACTAGTGCACCTCTTATTGCATTCACAATCACCAAAACAAACTTCCAACAACCGTCAGAACCACCTCCTGCAACTTCATACGAGACTCATCTACAACCATTATCCCCGAACCTCTGCAACATCCCTGAACCTGACAAGTACTGCTCTCTATAACCATCATCCATCATCTGCAACTTACCACAAGAAAACCACAAAAATCAGACTTCTTCCCCTGCAATTTCAAAAAACAACAATCCAAAATTGAACAGCGCAAATCACCACGGATCACCTAAACAATCGCCGAACAATCAAGACCAACAGTTCAACACCCCTTCAATTGCGGCAGCCTCGACCTTCACTCTAACAGCACTTCACAACTAAATCCTCAATTCAACTAAAGCACGTGAACCGCTTTCATTAATTCTTTGATTTAGGAATTGGTTATTTTGATTTGGAAATCGCGATTTAATAATTCTTTGATTTAGGAACTGGTTTTTCTGAACAGAAGAGACGACAAATTTTTTAGAGGGAAAATTTTGGGCTTTTAGTATTTGCATTGTGGCGTTTTGTTTTTATTTTGTTAGAGAATTTCCTTTTGAATGCGTAATTTTTTTTGGCCGTTAGTTTTAATTTTCATTCTTTTCAAAAAAAATTGTTTTGTTGAATTAGTTTTAAAATTGCTGTTTTGTTATAAAATAAAGAAAGCAGAAGCCATTAGAGAGAACAATTTTATCCATTCAGAGATTAATCATCTATTTTCATTACATTTGCACCTTTATATAAAGGCCTAGGAGCTTGAGATAGAACTAATCCCATGATGTGCGACTAAATACAAAATGGTATATAACATATTCACAATTTATATTATAACACTCCCCCTTGAATATGCGTATTCAAAATCTTGAATCCTCTGATAATGTGAAATTGTCTATTTTGTAATGTGTATGATGATTGCTCTCCCTCATTGTTATCTTGCTTGCACTTATTCATTCATTCGATCTAGATATTGTCCGTTGCCGCATAAAAAAAACCTCTATTAGGAAAACCTAATGGAAAAACCTTGAACGAGGAAAAGAGTGCAACTTGAGATCATAGATATCGTACAATAATATTCCTTCTAAGAGTTTGATACTTCAGGATCAATATAATGGCTCATTAAAACCCATACAAAGAAAAATCCAATGTGAAAAATCTTAGTGAAGGAAAAAAGAGCATAATGACATATCTTACTTTCTCATTTCTTCAGATGAAGTTTGATACTTCTGGATCAAACTAATGCCTCATTAAAACCTTATTAAGAAAAACCCCATGGAAAAAATCTTATTGAAGGAAAAAGAGTATAATATAGTATGAGATATTTCAATAATTTACAGAATCAAATAGAGTTTGATACTTCTGGATCAATATAATACTTCATTAAAAACCTTACAAAGGAAAACCCGATGGGAAAAACCTTAGTCAAGGATAAAAATACAATTTAACTTAAATAACATATTTGAGATATTATTTCTTGAGAATATGTTTGATTCTTCTAGATCAAGACAATGCCTCGTTAAAACCTTAGTAAGAAAAACCCAGTGGGAAAAATCTTAAATAAGGGAACAGAGTGCATTGTAACTTATTTTCAAATGTTACTAGGTAGTTGATACTTCTGGATCAAGATAATGCCTCATTAAAACCATACTAATAAAAAGCCAGTCGGAAAAATCTTAGTTAAGGAAAAATAGTGCATTATAAAATACTTATGAATGCTCCCGCCGACTTAAAGTTTCCTCTGAATTCGTATTCGTCTTTCGATAATTTAAATTGGTTATAGATACTTCTGGATCCATAAATATGTGTCTCATTAATAATACAATTTATTAATAGTTTCCTTGGATACAATTAAAATTTCCAATCCAAATATGATTTGCATTTGATGCATTTTGTTTGCCACCTTTATGAAAAACACATCATGTGTTTTCAATTTTTATGCTTCAAATCGGTTTTGCATATTGCAACTACATCTTTGATGAATATTAAAAGTTCTATTACAACAATACTTAAAAGCAGGAAGTAATCTACTCACCTTAAAGTGCATCAAGATTTTCATTACACAATACTTAGAAGAAGGTTGTAGTCTACATTCCATGTTCTTTACATTCTTTATAATCATCATAGTTATTTATATTCTTCAGGAATAATTTTTGCATATCGCAACTAACATTTCAATGTATATTGAATGTTTCATTACAACGATACTTAAAAATAGAAAGTAATCTATTCATCATGAATTATATCAAGGTTTTCATTACAATAATACTCAAAGTAGGTTGTAATCTATGCTTCCTGTTCTTTGCATTCTTTATAACCACAAAAGTTATTTATATTCTTCAGGAATTTGTATGCTTTCATCATTTAATATGATTCACACCATATTTATACCTTCGGGGTATATTAAGAATTTCAAGTACTTTCGCTACTTTGCAGACTACATGTCCATATTTCTCTATTGGTAAAGGATTCATGATGACCGGTCATGTTTCCCCTAATTCAAGATATTTAATCTTTTTATAAACATAAGCGCTTTATTGCTTATAAATTTATCATCGATGATTATTTCTTTGTCGGTTCTAGACAAGATTTATTGAGATCTCTTTAGTTATTATATTTTAGGTACCTAAACCACATCTAGGGTAATTTAACAATCATGTCATTGTCTCTTCAAGAGCACCCTTAAGTGTTTCTTCAAGAACACTTATCTCTTTTATTTGACATCTTTATTACTTGCTCCAAAAGTATTTCAAACTGGCTTTTGTACCATATTCAGATGTGGTCTAAACATTTTGATCCTTCAGGGATTCAAATCTATATTGGAGAAAGTCTGCCAGGGATATTATTGATAATTTATTCAAGTTACTTAATATTTTTCATCATTGTATATTTTAACAAATATTTGACACTGAAGATCGAAATGAACTTGTATCGCTTTATCCTCCCCCTCAATGTTGACAAACATTGTCACATTAAGTAATAATCATCTTTAAATTCTCATTTTGATCCATTATCATATTGCTACTAGCAAATACACCATACCTATTAATGATAAGAGGATAATTCTTTTATCAATTGATAAGATGCATTCAAGTGATATTTATGAGCTTTTAGCTCATGTTTAAATATGAGATTCAATTATGCCCAATTTTCATGAAATATAATCCAGTTGAAATTATACTAAATTTTCTAAAATAAACTTCTGGCTTTTAATTTTAGAAATAACGCAAAGATATTCTTTGACGTTTTCATTATAGTTTCAATATGGTAGCTATTCATTTATATATCCTCAAAACTCAAACAAATTTCTTTTAAGTTTGCTTGAGTATAATGTATTTTGAATTAAGATATATGTACCATTTGGGAATACTATATCGGCTCTTCCGGACCCTTCAATTATATTAGCAGATGCTATGGTTGAAATTTTTAGCTAAAATATTTTCAAATAGTTCATAGAAAAACTTCTGGGTTTTCAAAATAATGTGAGCAGTTGCCATATCTAATAGGCATATATTGTCACTCAAATATTGATGGTCCATATCTTAAGAATTAAAAACAATATAGTTATTCAACTATTAAAATTTGTAAGCATTAAATAAATGCTAATGCTTTTCATTTTTTTTAATGGACTACTGATTAAAACACAACATTCATCGGTATGTTATTTCAATTAGTTCTGAAAGGAAAAACATACAAGCACCAACTTCCAATTTGTTGAAACTTCAGGTTCAACCTCTCTTATCTAGTGTTTGAAAGTGTGACCATCTTTTAGTGGTCATAATGCTCCTTTAGGGAGTTCTATAAGTAAAGATGATCTCTTTTTTTTAGTTAAATGTTTTATTTTACGTTTGTCATGGATATGACACCTTAAAAATATAAGAGCCATTGTTTTATCCTATTGGATTATCATTTTTATGGCATTTTCTAAGTAACGAGATTGTAACTGGATGTCAACATCCAATATCTATGAAGAAAAGTTATCTTCTAATAAGCCCAAATCTTTAAATTCAAGCTTGGCTGTGTTTATCATATTACCAACTATAAGTGGAAATAAAAATACATAAGTATCAAAATATTGTTCATGGATATATAATCAATGCATTTCATAAATAAGAAACCATATCTGATAGTAGTTACAGTGAAAGAATAAAAACATTAATGCAAAATAGTAAAAGACAACAAAATATAATCTACAAAAGCGACTATAATTTCTTATTTACATCCTTTTGATAGCTCTAGATCCAATCTCATTAATTGCATTCATTACTTTCCTTGAAAATGCAAAACTATCCTTGAAAATATCAGATACATAAGATTGATTGGTAGAGAAGGGATGAATTATAATCAAAGATTGTGCTGACTTTATTATGCTTACTTTCATAATATAAGCCGATTTAAAAATATGAATAGGTAGTATTAAGTACCATTTATTAATTCATAACGAATGCAATAGAGAGAAACATGAATATATAACATGTATATATGTTATGATCCTTGTCAACAATAAGAGATATAAAAGAAGAATAAATGATGAAGTATTCATACGCATCTTTGTTGGACCATTCTCATTAATAAATTAATTTGATTTGATGATTTATTAATTGCTACTGATTAATACATGAATTAATATATGCGGTTATTTACATATTATAAGGTAAACCGAGAGAGGAAATTTGTACATCACATAAACAAAATAGTTTGACTTGGCAACTAAAAAGTATGTTGTATAAGTTACAGCTATTGATAACATCAAAAAGTATATTTTTGTGACATGACAATAATAGGTAAAAGATTAAGCATATAAAATAGTGAACATTCGAATACCTCTTTGCTGTAAGAGGAAAGATGAATGAGTTTTATATATAATATAAAAGAATTGATAGGTGTATAAATATTAACATTCATTTTATGAAGAATCCAAAATACTTACTTGATGAGCCAAAAGAAGGAAATTTGATCTATAATATTTGACCTTTTGAAAGACATGATTGGATGCATGGAAGAACGGAAAAAAATTAGGAAATAAACTTCCTATTAGAATATCTTGTTTTCTATTAAAAGAAAGAGAGAAGAAGAGTAAATATATTTCTATATATTTATTTAGTTTAATAAAAGAACCAAATATATCGACAAATCTCTTCTGGATTATTTTATTAGTACTAAATATACAAATCTCTTTTAGAGATTATTATTATCACCACTTCTGGAGTGAACAAATTTCGACATATTTATTTGGTTTAGTAGTTAATACCATTGGAAAATATTTTTAGAACTTCAGGTTCCAATTTTACTTTAAAGTAAAGTCTTTGTTTAGTACTTTAGATCATAAATGGTACAACTTGATTTTCATTATCAAACTTCAAGTCTGATTGCAAACATGGTTAGAATTTATCATAATCTGAATTAGCTTTTCTAATAATTCAACGCTTCACATCTCAAATTTATAGAGTTTTGATATATAATCCCCTTTTTTAGAAATAAAAACTTATATGCATAAATTTTATTTGAGAATTTCATGTCTCCAATATTAAATAAATACAATGAAACAAAAGGACTCTTCAAAATTGTATTCGAACATGAGAATCCTATTTCTCTTCGAGGAAATAGTATTTGCCACATTTGTAATGTTATTTCAACATATTATTTTTATGTTATGTCTTCTGGACGTATCGACATCTTCTTCTGGAATTGCTCACTTATTTTTTTCATAGCTTTCATTCATCTTATGAAAACTTTAATCTTTCACCTTCGCACATATGAACTTCAGGTTCTTATTCTTTCTATAGACATAATATGATCTTCTAGATACGTATTATCCTTATATTTGTTTCTCTAAGAAACAGTGAAATATTTCTTCTGGAAATATAAATCATCTGGTAAAATTATTTCTACGGTTCTCATTCAAACCGAAATCCAAACAAAAAAAATTCAAAATGAAAACCTTCTTTTTTCACCAAATAATGGAATGAGATCTAAAAGTTTAGATCTATGATAAAATGAGATCTAAAATGATAATATTAAATAGAGAAAGATCAATAAGGTAATATAATATATATATAATGAAATCTAGAAAATTAGATATGATATATAAGTTCTAAAAAGAATACTAATAGAATAAGGTCTGAAATTACATTTTAGTCTATGAAACAATTTTATTTTCAGATCAAATTCAAAATTATCACAAAAAAATGGATATACATTACTAAAAATTAGTAAGAGATCTGATGATTAAAATCTATAGATCTAAAAAATATATCATTTGAACATGATGTTAAAATCTACAAGTGATCTGAAAAATTAGAAAAAAAAAATAAGATCTGCAACCAAACGCGATCTAAAATACAGGGAAAAAAAATAAGATGTACAAATAGAATAAAATCTAAATAATTAGATCAATGAACAATGAGATCTAAAAGAAATAAATTTAATAGAATGATATCCGAAAGATTTGATTAATCGGATCAGAAAAAGCTTACCGCTTTGAAGATTTATAATCAGATCTGAAATTTTCCTTTTATTTAGAGATCGTGCTGATAACGTGTTATAAAATAAAGAAAGCGGAAGCCGTTAGAGAGAACAATTTTATTCATTCAGAGATTAGTCATGCATTTTCATTACATTAGCACCTTTATATAAAGGCTTAGGAGCTTGGGATAGAACTAATCCCACGATATGGGACTAAATACAAAATAGTATATAGCATATTCACAATTTATATTATAACATGTTTTATTTTATTGTGTTGAATTAGTTTTTTTCAGCTGTCTTAAAAAAACTATTTGCCATTTTCTCTTTCTGTTTAAAATATATATATATATATATATATATATATATATATATATATACTTGTTTTAATTTGTTTTGAGTTTCATCCTTACAAAAAAATGTATATATCTTGTTTTTATTTCAGGTTACCAAAGTAGATAAAGAAAGGAGCTGCGTGCCAAAAATAATTGCTTCGATTTGCTTGCCCAAAAAATAAACCGCTTGCTTGCTATATCTATTGTTTTTTATTTGTCTTGCATTGTTGTTTGATTGCATTTTATAAAAAAATCAAAAACAAAAAAACAAAATCCATTCATAGTTGCATTGTTAATACACGTTTATTTTTGCTTTGCATTTCATCTTAGATTTTGCTTAATAATAATGGTTAAACATCAATAACACTTAATTGTATATTGACAAGTTGTCCTCTTTCAACAGTTTAATTTCTCGATGTCGAGGCTATGGCAGAGCAATAAAATTTATAAATATTACGGTGATTCGTAATATTATAGTGGTTCGTTCTCTGAAGATACTTAAACTTTCGGTTGCATTGCTACGGTGATTCGTGGTGCACCGATAAATCCTCCCCGTTACCTGGCTGAGAACTATCTTGTTGATTTAAGACAAAGTGTGATTATACAACTTTGGGTTAAGAGCTACTTAGGAAAAATAATTTGTAATTAAATCCTTACATTCATTTAGTTGCATAGTTCATGCATATTTAAAAAAAAAAAAAATCAAAAAACTAAAAAAATTGTAAATACTCCTTTTCGTTTTCCTTTGAAATTTTTAAATCCTTTTTCTTTAAAAAATTTCAAAAAAAAAACATGAAAACAAAATTTTGAAAAATAATTAAAAACCTATTCAGAAAAAGAATTTAAAGATCCAAAAGCAAAACAAAATCAAATTTTCCTTTTGAAAAATAAATTCCTTTTGGTAAATAGTTTTCTTTTACGAAAAAAATCCAGAAAAAATAATAAAAAAGAAACCAAAAACATTCTTTAAAATGTCCGAATTTCCATGTTCAGTTGAATTTTACGATAGTTGTGAAAATCAATTTAATCCATATAATTTCACTTCAAATTCTTATGGATATTTCAACAACAACTATTGTTTAAACGATTCAAATTTTGAACCACAAAATCTTCAAAATGATGAACAACCCTCGACTCTTGAAAATAGCATTTCGTCTTTTCTTGAACTCTCTACACAACAAAATCAAAGGGTAAACGAGTTGTGTAATTCATATTTGTGCAATAACTCTACTCATGGATTTCAAAATAACCAAAATTTGAATTCACTTCAAAATTCAAATAATATTGATTATAACCCTTGCCAATTCAATTTCGAACTCCAAAATGAATTTCACACTCAAAATGGAAATGGGAACCACTTTTGAAATGAATTTGGCAATGGGAATAGTTTCAATAATGGTGCGATTGACAATTTTTGTTCTCAACAAATTCAAATTGAAAATTCTCAAGTTAATAATCATGAATTCAATTTAGTGGAGCAAACGGAAAAAGATTATGAGGATTTGTTGCGTGAAACGTACAAGAAATTTAGTGACAAACAAAATCAAATCCCAACGTGTGAAGAATCGAATAATAATCCATCATTTACCGAAATTGACGATTTTCAAATAACAACTTTTGAAATTGAAATCAACAATCCTAATGAAGTTGTTGAAAAAAAGGTAATTGAGTTGGATTTCAATTCTTTTGAGGGTAAGAAACTCGATTTAAATTTCAATCTTTCTTTTTTCGATTTTAAAAATTTGAATACAACTTTGGATTTTGAACGCAATACGTGTAGTGTAGTTATTGATAATCCAACAAAGTAAGACGAATTTAATGAACATGATTTTTTTGGAATTCTTGAAAACGAGTTGTCAAATTTTGAAGGGGAACATTTAAATCACCATTTTGATTTTGAAATCAACGGTTCGGAAGAAGTTATTATTGACGAGTTTGAATCTCAATTTGGTGAAAATAAACGTGTACTTCAATCAATCGTTATCCACCAAAAAAATTATCGAAAACAAAACAACTTATACGATTTTCGATAAAACGACATTCGTTTTTTCAAATCAACATTCAATTTTGAAATCTTTTACGATTTGGTTTTCCGAGCTTAAGTCGCATCCCGCATATTTAACCAAACAAATCAATCGATCTTTGTAAGACTGTTTCATTTACTTTTTGATGATATACTTTCTGATCTCGTGTAAATATCTTTAATTTTCATGTAAATATAGGTCCTTTTTTGTTTTGTTTTTCACTTTTCACTTGGGTTGGCTGCGTGGACATAGTGAAAATCAAGTGTGGAGGGGAGATTTATCATCATTTTCGATTTTTCATGATGTGTTTTTACTTTTTCTTTCCAAAATTTAAAAAAAAATTCTAAAAAACAAGAAAAAACAATTTAAACGTTTTTGATTTAGTTTTAAAGAAATGCTATAGGATTAATATATGGTTTCGGTTCATGAAATTGAAATTTTTGAAAATTTGTTTTTCTTAACAAAATAAAAATGAAATTTGATTACAAATAACGGTAGTTTAACTAGTATATTGGAAGGTTCATACGTGATAATTATGAAATATATCATGATTGAAAATTGTTGTTTTAAAAAGTGGTTGATTTAAAGTAAAGGATATAGCATTATTTTTGTCCTCTAAGTTAAGTGATGCTAAGATGATTTTTAAAAACTCTCTCTGTCCAAAAAATAAATTGAAAAAACAAAAAAACATATAAAAAGGAAACATTTGTATAATGTAAATATTCCTATTAACACCTATAGTCGACAGGTGTACACATTTGTGTGTACAATCGCCATGCTCTGTACCTTTCTCACGTAAGCCCGAAAGGTAGTGCACGATCGGTATATCTGGCCTTAGTTTGTCTAATTTAGGTGTATATATATAAATTCTTTTTAATAATGCCTACAGCCAATAGGTGTTCACACTCGTGTGTTCACTCGCCATGCTCCATATTCCCCTCAGATAAGCCCGAAAGCAGCGCATGGGTTATATATCTGGCTTTAGTTTTCCGAGTTAGCATATGTAAATATTGTTAATATCAATAAAATTTTCAAATAAGGGAGAGTAAGCAAGTGAAATCCAAGCATTATTTTTACTTATTTGATTTGACTTGTTATTGAAAATAAATGAAAATACCACTTTGATAAACTTTGAGAATCAACTAAGGATCTATTTCATGGTTACACTTTGTTATCAACTGAAACAACGAGTTAAACTATTGCCTATTTGTTATAATACCTTGATTTTTGTTGGAAATTTTTGACGAGTAAATGACTCAAATTTTCTAGATAATGACTAAAACTTATACTTAACTTATTTGTCTTTCTTTAGAAGTAAATCTTTCATTTATAAATATTTCCAAAAAATCGCATCCATCTCTTTGTAAATAAGTCTTGCATTTTGTAAATTTTCATTCTGTATTTGGATTTTGTGGGAAGTATGTGCTGAAAACCCTCACGAGACAACACTCATTCTACTGGGGATCGACACGTACTCTCCATATACTAGAATTGTACGCCGTGTGCTTGCGGTTATTTTTATTTCAAAAAAATTTCGGCTATTTTCAAACTCAATAGACATTTAGCCATCCAAACATTCACATGCACTGGATTACGCTATATATCAATAGAATAGATTTAAAGTCAGCTGCACATAATCATCTTATTAGTCCTGTTCTCATTCACCAGACTTTTGTCTGACCCGCCTCTTCTTTTAATTTTCTACCACCACCGGATGACATGTTCGTAGATGATTGGACATAGCAGTGTATGTGTAAAACAAGTAATTTGGAAACTATTTTTTTGAGGTGTCTATTTTAAATACTTATATTTTATTTCCATTCATTGTGAGATCTGAAAGAATATAATGTCTTAAAACTCCACCCTTATACTTATGCTCTTTGATGTTTTAAAAACCCAACTGCTCGTATTTCTTATTATTACGTGTCCAAGATCAATTAGGCTTTGGATCAGTGTGCCGAGAAGTGCAGGTTGTTGCATTTGGTTCAGAGCTTAGGTTTAGGAGTCCGTAGGATTTAGGCACATATTGAGAGAATATACTTGAATTTTTTAAAAAAAATTGGTTTTTCAGGGGGCTTTTCAGAATGTTTTCTGAAAAGATTTCAAAAATAGATTTTGGATATATATATATATATATATATATATATATATAAAAGTTTTTAAAGTGATTTTCAAAGATTTTGTCTATATGTATATATAAAGATTTCGTCTATTCGTGCCTATACTATCTACGGGAAAGTTGTCAATAATTCCCAAACACGGATAGTGAGAATGAGTTGAAGTTTTAAGAGATAGGATGAGCCAAATTTGAGTAAGAGAGTTTATTTTAATTTTATGATGTGTGTACACAAAATCATATACAAGTGAGCATATAAGGTACTTATTGGCATATTCCTTATATAAGTAGACGATTGTGGGTTCAAGTGAATGTAGTGTTATATAGTTAAGTTAGAAAATAAACTTTTTATGATTATTGTTGTTTACTTGATAAAGAAGAGCTAGTAAATTGTCGATTTAAGGCTAGGTAAAGAAGATTAGTAATAGCGACATACATAATAAGAATATAACATTGACAATATAAGGAGGATTTTGAAAAAAAATCCAGGCAAATTTCTCCAATAAAAATAGAAAATCCTATTTTCACATTAGTAATAGTTGCAAGGTGTAACAACCCGCATATTTATCGATTTTTATATTTAAATATTTTATTTAAATATTTTATCGATACTTGGAATTTAGTCCGAAAAGCTACTTTTTGCATACGGTCGAATTAGGACTCGGGACCACTCCCATTGAGTTTAAAATGCCGCTTTGCAACCTTTTTGAGTATAAGCTTCGATATGTTTGGAGTAAGTTGATTTTTGCTACTTTTTCACTTAGGGCTTTGGTTTGGGCTGAACCCATTAACCCCACTTATGTATTCAGTCCCAACCCCTTCTCCTCTTCATTACTTCATTCCTCATTTCCTTATACTCAAGCTTTATATTAATGGAGAGTGGAAGAGGAAATTAAAACTCCAAAACCCTGGTTTTCTTTTGCAAATCAAACTCTAGCTCCAAACCAATAGAAGAATCTATTGGTAAGCTTCTCTTCTTCTTCTCCAACTCATTCTCTTATCAATTTCAGAAATCCCTAAACCTAATTTAGGAAATGTTTCTCTTTTTAGCTTAGATTCAAGCTCGTTGAGTTGGAATTGAAGAGTGATTGTCATTGTCATTGTTCTATAGCTTCTTCCTCCTTGTTCTTGTGCATAAAGGTAAGATTTTTATCTCACATCTTTTTCTATATCTATCTTTGTGGTTAGGTATGAATTCCTAACATTTGTGCATATTCATTTGCTTTTGATTCGAATTGATTTGGTGAATTTTTCAAATTTTTGTGCTTTGGTCCAATTTTATGAAAATCCTTTTATGGAAATTTGGACATTGATATTCGGGGTGCATCGAAGAGCTTTTAAGGCCGGGTTGTCGCTTGGCATAAATCCTTAGTCGACATTGCTCGTCCGATCGCTTCCGATACGTTTTGGCCACTTTGGCCTAGGCAAATTGTTGCCCAGACCAGGTGACCAGACGTCTGGTGACCAAGTCCAGACTTCTGGTTTGGTCCTGGAGAGAAAAATATAACCACGCAGAATATATAAAAAAGGCAGAGACTAATTCCAGACGTCTGAAATATAGGATCAGACGTCTGGATAGGTCTCAGACGTCTGACTTGAAGTTTCAGACGTCTGGGTGTTCTTTGGAATTTTCCCAGAGAACAAATCCAGACGTCTGGATTCCAAACCAGACGTCTGATTAGTTTTCAGACGCCTGGATTGGACCTTCAGACGCCTAGAATTGTGCATAGTGCCTATTTGCTTATATTTTTGAGTATATTTCCAACTTTAATCGATTCGTGTTGGTTCCCTTTTTGCTATTATCATTTATTATGAACTTTGATGACATTTTCATCGTGATTTTTGGGAATATCCATTTTGATGGATTCGGTATCGATTTCTTTGGATTTTATTCATATCTTCGTATGTGAATTTTAGTGATTGATTGTTCCTACTATCTTCTTTTTGATTTGTCACTTTAAAAATATAAAGGTTTTCTATACTAGTAGTAAATATCAAAATTCTTTCATCAAAACGATATCAATGTTTATTTTATTACAAAGCTCATTTCTTAAACCGTTTTCCAATCTATTAGTATATACAAGCCTTTACCTCACTCGTATGAGAAATCTAATTAAACGGCTTAGTAAAACAAGTGGTATGAAACGCTTGCGTTTACTTCGTCGGTTAATTCTTGGACTTGTTCGATTGAAACTCTTGTGACAATTTTCTAGTGGAGATCTACAATTTGTTCGTAAATATTTAAGTTAAGCTAGTGGTTATGGGACATGAAGCTAAGCTCATATATTTACTAGCTTACTGTAATTGACACTTCTTGATGATCATGATGATTATTTTTGTGATTTAGACTAGCAATTGTGCGATGTCTCTTTGTCCACGTGGAGGACAGTAACTCATTTTATTGAGCTTCGTCTCATTTCTTTGTGGGGTAGCTCCCCATGGTCTTCGGGCCATTCGTGTGTCAAAAATTAATGGCTAGCTACCATGAGATAGCTTCTCGTTCGTGTGATACATATGTTGGTGAGTTTTTATGCTCCCGTTCGTGTGATAGGCCTCCCCCCTTTCTTGTCATTTCTGAATTTCGTGTGTTAAATTCTGGAATTTATGCTTCACCAATTTTCGTGATTTCCATTGATAAGTTTTATCAATATTTGTGCATTGGTGAATTTGTGTGTCATTGACTTTTGTAATTTCTGGATTTCTTGAGATGATTTCTAGAATTTGTGTTTCACCAATTTTCGTGATTTCCATTGATAAGTTTTATCAATATTTATGCATTGGTGAATTTGTGTGTCATTGACTTTTGTGATTGACATTGATATAATCGTCAATATTTATGGTTTGGTGAACGAAATAAGGAGTATGACATATTTTGATTATTGTGTAGATTTTTGTGATATTGATTAATCTCTTGTTGATTTTCAATTACTTATACATATCACAGCTTGGCATTGTGATTATTATGTGTTTTGATATATCTCTTACTCTATATCGTTTCATCTGATATTTGTAGTTAGACTGATCTGTTTATTATTTTCTTATTAAATAATACTCGGGTCAGACCGAGATGTTACAGGTGCTTCAGCTTGACTTCTCACTTGGGATTGATTTCTTTGACTTTTGGTTAACTACTTAGATTTGTAGTTTATTTTGTTGTATGCACTTAAGATATGGAATCATAGTTGTATTCTTTTGTATAGCACGTGTTTCTATTCTTTGTATTATTGTGGATCTTTTTGACCACTACTCTGATATACACTTTCATGTGTTAGTTATATATTCATATCTTCTTCCGCCTTTGTGATATGAATTATCTGTGACTGATTTGTGTTATGATTATTCCTATATTTGTTTCCGAAGATTATTATAGCCACTGTGTAGTAGCTTTGAGTTTGTGTCGGTATGTCGGATTTCCCTCTGGATAAAGAAATGCATGTTATACTATCTGACATATCGATGCTCGCGCAAAGCAATTACACGGATGGTCGCTCCTCAACAGCCTTATTCTCCGTGCTAGTTAACGGCATTACCCCGTAGTGTCCTTGGCTAGCATGGGTATAGAGGTGGGGCATCACAGCTTGGTATCAAAGCCAAACTTCGGAACAATATGGAATATTATAACAAGGATCATCGTCCTAAGTCTTTCTTAGGAGTCATGCTTTAAGATTTTATTCGAGTCTTCGTACCGATTCATCCTATTTTCTTTATGATTCCTTGTTTTATCTATCAAGATTGCTTGATATTCCTTTTGTGAATAACCTTTTTCTTCTTCTTTATTTCGTTCAAAGGGAAGAGAAATGGTTAGACCTGGCTGTCCCAACGCCGGTCAATCTAGTGCTACTCCCCAAGATGGAGTTTTTAAGACTACCCAGCAACTTCTTGACCTTGTCACGAATGCTCAAGCAGCTGGTTCTAATCCGGAACCTACTCACCCTAAATCTGGGTTTGCACGTTTGTGCAATGATTACACCAACCTGGACGGGAAGCCATTTAAAGGTTCCGAAACTATTATTGAAGTCCAGGCTTGGTTAAGGACATGCGATCGAATCTTTTCTCGCATGAACCTCATTGATCTTCACCGAGTTCAGGTGGCTTCTAGTATGCTCCAAGAAAGAGCATTAGACTGGTACGAACTTCTTATTTCTGAGATTAATGAAGCGGATCTCACCTGGGAGAAATTCCGAGAGCGCTTCGAGTTAAAATTCGTGCCAGAAGCTGAGAAGGTGACTTTGGCTTGCCGTTTTATTGACCTTGTTCAATGTGAATCTTCCGTGGCAGATTATGTCGCGCCTTTTGAATCTCTCTCCAAATATGGGGTCGAATACATCAGCACCCCATTGAAGAAAAATCAAAGATTTGTCTATGGCTTAAACAAAAATCTCAAGAAGCCATTACTTCTTAAATTAGAAGTTTCTTTCGACCAACTCATCGATATCGCTCTTCGTCTTGAAGAGGCGGATAGGGAGAATGATGTTGAAGTGGTGGGTTCCAAACCAAACTTCAACAACAAGAAGAGGTCAAACAAATTCAAAGGTTCTTATCCCAATAAGAAAGGGAGGCAAGAAACTCCTGCTGCAAAGACCTTTTCCTCTACTGAAGGGAAATGCTTTAACTGTGGTTCCAGAGACCATTTTGCGAACAAGTGTTCAAAGCCTCGTACTTGTCGCTATTGCAAAAGCCCGGATCATTATTTATCTTCTTGCCCCAAGCTTCAGGGCAGGACGGAGGGAAAGTTAAATGTTGCTCAAGCCCCTGGCAACACGTCTCGTGGCCAAGGTATTTCTCATTCTATCCTTGATGGCATTATTTTATTTCGTGATCATCCTATTCGAGTTCTTTTTGATATGGGCGCGTCCCATTCTTTTATATCAAAAGAGCTTGTTGATACTTTTTCTTTAAGTGTTGTTGCTTTAATGACTTCTTTGAGAATTGCGAATCTGGTTGGTGGATCCGCAACAATCAGTTTATTGTGTAAAGATGTCGAGATTATTTTGTGTGATTTTTCTTTCCTAGCCGATTTGCATGTCATGCGTTATTTATGCTTTGGAATGATTTTGGGAATGGATTGGCTTAACCGTTATGAGGCTCATATCCTATGTCCTGAGCGGACTATTCATCTTCGACATCCTCAATCTGTTAAGCAGATTTCCATTAATCTTAAAGATTCGGATTCCAGTCTGGTTGCATCGTTATACTCTTTAAATCCTCATGATGACGATAATGATGACGAGGAAGATATTATTTCACTTATTCACATTGTTCGTGAATTTTCCGACATATTTGAGCCCGTTTTAGGATTACCACCTAAGAGAGCAATTGAGTTCAGAATTAATCTTATCCCTGGAGCTCAACCTATCACTCGTCCTCCTTATCGTATGTCTAATAAAGAAAATGAGGAGATGCGTAAACAATTACCCGAATTGGAGACGAAGCAATTTATTCGCTCTAGTTCCTCGCCTTGGGGAGCTTCAGCTATCTTCGTGAAGAAATCCGATGGTACACTTAGGCTTTGCGTTGACTACCGCAAGCTTAATGATCTTACTATCAAAAATAAATATCCTTTACCTCGGATTGATGATCCATTCGATCAACTTAGTGGTGCTAGAGTCTTTTCACAATTAGACTTAGCTACTGGTTTTCACCAACTTCGTATTGCAGAGGATAGTATTCCTTTGACATCGTTCCATACTCGTTATGGATCTTATGAATGGCTTGTTATGCCATTTGGTTTAACGAATGCTCCGGCTTATTTCGTTGACCTTATGAATCGAGTTTTCAAAGACTTCCTCGACCGGTTTGTTCTCATCTTTATTGATGATATTCTTGTGTATTCGAAAACCGAGGAGGAACATGAGAAGCATCTTCGAATTGTGTTGGAAACTCTTAGGAGTGATCAATTAAAGGCAAAGTTTTCTAAATTCCACTTTTGGCAATCTCGTGTGAAGTTTCTCGGTCATATTATTTCCAAATCCGGAATTTTCGTAGATCCTTCAAAGATTGAAGCGATTCAAGATTGGAAGTGACTGGAGAGTGTGACAAAGATTCGTAGTTTTCTTGGATTGGCGGGTTATTACCGCCGTTTTATCAAAGACTTTTCTAAGATTGTCGTGCCTCTCACTAGCTTAACGAAGAAAGGTGTTAATACATTTGGTCGGACAAATGTGAAACTTCTTTTCAAAAATTAAAAGAACTCCTTTCTGATGCTCCTATTCTTGTTATTCCCGAGGGGAATCAAGATTTCGTTGTTTATACCGATGCTAGTCTCGTTGGTTTGGGTGCCGTTCTTATGCAAAAAGAACGTGTTATTGCTTATGCTTCTAGGCAATTAAAGCCAGCCGAGACTAGATATGCCACTTATGATTTAGAGCTTGCGGCTATTGTTTTCGCTCTTTGGATTTGGCGTCATTATCTTTTGGGAGAGAAATTTGTTCTTTATACCGATCATAAGTCCTTGAAGTATTTATTCTCTCAAAAGGAACTTAATTTGTGTCAACAACGTTAGCTCGAATTCCTTGCACCATATGATCTTGATATCCTTTATATTCCCGGTAAGGGTAATCGTGTCGCCGATGCTCTTAGCCGTAAACAACAAGCTGTTGTTTCTATGATGATATCTGAATGGAACAATCTCGAGATTTTATCCACTTGCGAAATTCGAGACCGTGTTTCCGATTTATGCTCATCTCTTGTTTTATGTAGCCTTGAGGCTCATCCTTCTCTTTTAGACCGCATTCTTCAAGCTCAAAGGCTAGATCTCGAATTGGCTCTTCTTGGTAAAATATTAAGGATAAAATTGATATTGAAGGTTTGAAAGACTTTGATATCGATTCTCGTGGCGGCATTCGGAAATTTGGTAGACTTATCGTGCCAAATATTAGTGATCTTCGTAAAGATATTTTAGAAGATTCACATCGTTATAAATTTACCATTCATCCCGGTAGTAGTAAAATGTATGCGGATATGAAGCGGCTTTATTAATGGGAGGGAATGAAACTTGACATCGCTAACTTCGTTAAGCGTTGCATGACTTGCCAACTCGTTAAGGCCGAGCATCAAAGACCCGGTGGGTTATTGCAACCTTTAGAAATTCCAATTTGGAAGTGGGATCAAATTTCCATGGATTTTATTGACGGCCTTCCCCGTTCTCGTTCGGGTCATGATAGCTTATGGGTGATAGTGGATAGACTTACTAAATCCGCCCATTTTATTCCCGTTCGGTCTAACCGAACCGTTCCTCTTTTGGCCAAACTCTTTATCAAAGAGATTGTTAAATTACATGGAGTTCCTACTTCTATTGTTAGTGATCATGATCCATTGTTTACTAGTGGATTTTGGAAAAGTCTTCAAAAAGCTTTGGGAACGAAGCTTAATTTTAGCACCGCTTATCATCCCCAGTCCGATGGACAAACCAAGTGTGTGAATCAAACTCTTGAAGATCTTCTTCGTGCTTGTGTGCTTGATTTCGGTGGAAGCTAGGAAGATCATATTCCTCTTGTTGAATTTTCCTATAATAATAGCTTCCAATCTAGTATTGGTATGGCACCTTTTGAGGCACTCTATGGAAGACCATGCCGATCTCCTTCTTGTTGGCTTGAGGCCGGTGAGAAGCTGGTTTTAAGTCCAGATTTTATTCGTGATTCCACAGAAAAGATTGATCTTATTCGTCATAGGATGAAAGAAGCCCAGAGTAGACAAAAATCCTATGCCGATAACCAGAGAAGGAAGTTAGAATTTTCTGTGGGAGATCTTGTGTTCGTTCGTGTTTCACCCATGAAAGGTGTTGTACGTTTCATCCGATCGGAAAAATTGGCGCCTGGATATATTGGGTCATTTCCTATCACTGAACGTATTGGTTCCATGGCTTATCGCATTTTATTACCTGCTCAATTTTCTGCTATTCATGACGTGTTTCACGTTTCTTAATTACGGAAGTGCCTTCGAGATTCCGATTCTATTCTTGAGCCCGGTGTTGTGGAAGAAATTGAAGTTTCACCTAATCTAACCTTTGAGCAACATCATGTTCGCATTATTGCTTCGGAAGTCAAACGACTTTGAAATAAGGATGTTCCGCTTGTGAAGGTTCAATGGTCTTCAAATCCAATGGATTGTTCTTGGGAGTCTAGAGAGTTCATCGAGCGAACACATCCGAACTTATTTTCTCGGGCTCTTTGAGGTGAACTTCTTATTTCAAACTTCTTTTGTGTTGAATATGTTCTATGGTTGTTACTATATATCTTCTTCTTAAATATTGTGAGGATGCAATTTCTTTAAGGAGCGAAGTTTGTAACAACCCGCATATTTATCGATTTTTATATTTAAATATTTTATTTAAATATTTTATCGATACTCGAAATTTAGTCCGAAAAACTACCTTTTGCATACGGTCGAATTAGGACTCGGGACCACTCCCATTGAGTTTAAAATGCCGTTTGCGACCTTTTTGAGTATAAGCTTCGATATGTTTGGAGTAAGTTGATTTTTGCAACTTTTTCACTTAAGGCTTTGGTTTGGGCTGAACCCATTAACCCCACTTATGTATTCAGTCCCAACCCCTTCTCCTATTCATTACTTCATTCCTCATTTCCTTATACTCAAGCTTTATATTAATGGAGAGTGGAAGAGGAAATTAAAACTCCAAAACCCTAGTTTTCTTTTGCAAATCAAACTCTAGCTCCAAACCAATAGAAGAACCCATTGGTAAGCTTCTCTTCTTCTTCTTCAACTCATTCCCTTATCAATTTCAGAAATTCTTAAACCTAATTTAGGAAATGTTTCTCTTTTTAGCTTAGATTCAAGCTTGTTGGGTTGGATTGAAGAGTGATTGTCATTGTCATTGTTCTATAACTTCTTCCTCCTTGTTCTTATGCATAAAGGTGAGATTTTTGTCTCACATCTTTTTCTATATCTATCTTTGTGGTTAGGTATGAATTCCTAACATTTATGCATATTCATTTGCTTTTGATTCGAATTGATTTGGTGAATTTTCCAAATTTTTGTGCTTTGGTCCAATTTTATGAAAATCCTTTTATGGACATTTGGACATTGATATTCGGGGTGTATCGAAGAGCTTTTAAGGCCGGGTTGTCGCTTGGCGTAAATCCTTAGTCGACATTGCTCGTCCGATCGCTTCCGATACGTTTTGGCCACTTTGGCCTAGGCAAATTGTTGCCCAGACCAGGTGACCAGACGTCTGGTGACCAAGTCCAGACTTCTGGTTTGGTCCTGGAGAGAAAAATATAACCACGCAGAATATATAAAAAAGGCAGAGACTAATTCCAGACGTCTGAAATATAGGATCAGACGTCTGGATAGGTCTCAGACGTCTGACTTGAAGTTTCAGACGTCTGGGTGTTCTTTGGAATTTTCCCAGAGAACAAATCCAGACGTCTGGATTCTAAACCAGACGTCTGGTTAGTTTTCAGACGCCTGGATTGGACCTTCAGACGCCTAGAATTGTGCATAGTGCCTATTTGCTTATATTTTTGAGTATATTTCCAACTTTAATCGATTCGTGTTGGTTCCCTTTTTGCTATTATCATTTATTATGAACTTTGATGACATTTTCATCGTGATTTTTGGGAATATCCATTTTGATGGATTCGGTATCGATTTCTTTGGATTTTATTCACATCTTCGTATGTGAATTTTAGTGATTGATTGTTCCTACTATCTTCTTTTTGATTTGTCACTTTAAAAATATAAAGGTTTTCTATACTAGTAGTAAATATCAAAATTCTTTCATCAAAACGATTTCAACGTTTTTTTTATTACAAAGCTCGTTTCTTAAACCGTTTTCCAATCTATTAGTATATACAAGCCTTTATCTCACTCGTATGAGAAATCTAATTAAACGGCTTAGTAAAACAAGTGGTATGAAACGCTTGCGTTTACTTCGTCGGTTAATTCTTGGACTTGTTCGATTGAAACTCTTGTGACAATTTTCTAGTGGAGATCTACAATTTGTTCGTAAATATTTAAGTTAAGCTAGTGGTTATGGGACATGAAGCTAAGCTCATATATTTACTAGCTTACTGTAATTGACACTTCTTGATGATCATGATGATTATTTTTGTGATTTAGACTAGCAATTGTGCGATGTCTCTTTGTCCACGTGGAGGACAGTAACTCATTTTATTGAGCTTCGTCTCATTTCTTTGTGGGGTAGCTCCCCATGGTCTTCGGGCCATTCGTGTGTCAAAAATTAATGGCTAGCTACCATGAGATAGCTTCTCGTTCGTGTGATACATATGTTGGTGAGTTTTTATGCTCCCGTTCGTGTGATAGGCCTCCCCCCTTTCTTGTCATTTCTGAATTTCGTGTGTTAAATTCTGGAATTTATGCTTCACCAATTTTCGTGATTTCCATTGATAAGTTTTATCAATATTTGTGCATTGGTGAATTTGTGTGTCATTGACTTTTGTAATTTCTGGATTTCTTGAGATGATTTCTAGAATTTGTGTTTCACCAATTTTCGTGATTTCCATTGATAAGTTTTATCAATATTTGTGCATTGGTGAATTTGTGTGTCATTGACTTTTGTGATTGACATTGATATAATCGTCAATATTTATGGTTTGGTGAACGAAATAAGGAGTATGACATATTTTGATTCTTGTGTAGATTTTTGTGATGTTGATTAATCTCTTGTTGATTTTCAATTACTTATACATATCACAGCTTGGCATTGTGATTATTATGTGTTTTGATATATCTCTTACTCTATATCGTTTCATCTGATATTTGTAGATAGACTGATCTGTTTATTATTTTCTTATTAAATAATACTCGGGTCAGGCCGAGATGTTACAGGTGCTTCAGCTTGACTTCTCACTTGGGATTGATTTCTCTGACTTTTGGTTAACTACTTAGATTTGTAGTTTATTTTGTTGTATGCACTTGAGATATGGAATCATAGTTGTATTCTTTTGTATAGCACGTGTTTCTATTCTTTGTATTATTGTGGATCTTTTTGACCACTACTCTGATATACACTTTCATGTGTTAGTTATATATTCATATCTTCTTCCGCCTTTGTGATATGAATTATCTGTGACTGATTTGTGTTATGCTTATTCCTATATTTGTTTCCGAAGATTATTATAGCCACTGTGTAGTAGCTTTGAGTTTGTGTCGGTATGTCGGATTTCCCTCTGGATAAAGAAATGCATGTTATACTATCTGACATATCGATGCTCGCGCAAAGCAATTACACGGATGGTCGCTCCTCAACAGCCTTATTCTCCGTGCTAGTTAACGGCATTACCCCGTAGTGTCCTTGGCTAGCGTGGGTATAGAGGTGGGGCGTCACAGCTTGGTATCAAAGCCAAACTTCGGAACAATATGGAATATTATAAGAAGGATCATCGTCCTAAGTCTTTCTTAGGAGTCGTGCTTTAAGATTTTATTCGAGTCTTCGTACCGATTCATCCTATTTTCTTTATGATTCCTTGTTTTATCTATCAAGATTGCTTGATATTCCTTTTGTGAATAAGCTTTTTCTTCTTCTTTATTTCTTTTAAAGGGAAGAGAAATGGTTAGACCTGGCCGTCCTAACGCCGGTCAATCTAGTGCCACTCCCCAAGATGGAGTTTTTAAGACTACCCAGCAACTTCTTGACCTTGTCACGAATGCTCAAGCAGCTGGTTCTAATCCGGAACCTACTCACCCTAAATCTGGGTTTGCACGTTTGTGCAATGATTACACCAACCTGGGCGGGAAGCCATTTAAAGGTTCCGAAACTATTATTGAAGTCCAGGCTTGGTTAAGGACATGCGATCGAATCTTTTCTCGCATGAACCTCATTGATCTTCACCGAGTTCAGGTGGCTTCTAGTATGCTCCAAGAAAGAGCATTAGACTGGTACGAACTTCTTACTTCTGAGATTAATGAAGCGGATCTCACCTGGGAGAAATTCCGAGAGCGCTTCGAGTTAAAATTCGTGCCAGAAGCTGACTTTGGCTTGCCGTTTTATTGACCTTGTTCAAGGTGAATCTTCCGTGGCAGATTATGTCGCGCCTTTTGAATCTCTCTCCAAATATGGGGTCGAATACATCAGCACCCCATTGAAGAAAAATCAAAGATTTGTCTATGGCTTAAACAAAAATCTCAAGAAGCCATTACTTCTTAAATTAGAAGTTTCTTTCGACCAACTCATCGATATCGCTCTTCGTCTTGAAGAGGCGGATAGGGAGAATGATGTTGAAGTGGTGGGTTCCAAACCAAACTTCAACAACAAGAAGAGGTCAAACAAATTCAAAGGTTCTTATCCCAATAAGAAAGGGAGGCAAGCAACTCCTGCTGCAAAGACCTTTTCCTCTACTGAAGGGAAATGCTTTAACTGTGGTTCCAGAGACCATTTTGCGAACAAGTGTTCAAAGCCTCGTACTTGTCGCTATTGCAAAAGCCCGGATCATTATTTATCTTCTTGCCCCAAGCTTCAGGGCAGGACGGAGGGAAAGTTAAATGTTGCTCAAGCCCCTGGCAACACATCTCGTGGCCAAGGTATTTCTCATTCTATCCTTGATGGCATTATTTTATTTCGTGATCATCCTATTCGAGTTCTTTTTGATATGGGCGCGTCCCATTCTTTTATATCAAAAGAGCTTGTTGATACTTTTTCTTTAAGTGTTGTTGCTTTAATGACTTCTTTGAGAATTGCGAATCTGGTTGGTGGATCCGCAACAATCAGTTTATTGTGTAAAGATGTCGAGATTATTTTGTGTGATTTTTCTTTCCTAGCCGATTTGCATGTCATGCGTTATTTAGGCTTTGGAATGATTTTGGGAATGGATTGGCTTAACCGTTATGAGGCTCATATCCTATGTCCTGAGCGGACTATTCATCTTCGACATCCTCAATCTGTTAAGCAGATTTCCATTAATCTTAAAGATTCGGATTCCAGTCTGGTTGCATCGTTATACTCTTTAAATCCTCATGATGACGATAATGATGACGAGGAAGATATTATTTCTCTTATTCACGTTGTTCGTGAATTTTCCGACATATTTGAGCCCGTTTTAGGATTACCACCTAAGCGAGCAATTGAGTTCAGAATTAATCTTATCCCTGGAGCTCAACCTATCACTCGTCCTCCTTATCGTATGTCTAATAAAGAAAATGAGGAGATGCGTAAACAATTACCCGAATTGGAGACGAAGCAATTTATTCGCTCTAGTTCCTGGCCTTGGGGAGCTTCAGCTATCTTCGTGAAGAAATCCGATGGTACACTTAGGCTTTGCGTTGACTACCGCAAGCTTAATGATCTTACTATCAAAAATAAATATCCTTTACCTCGGATTAATGATCTATTCGATCAACTTAGTGGTGCTAGAGTCTTTTCACAATTAGACTTAGCTACTAGTTTTCACCAACTTCGTATTGCAGAGGATAGTATTCCTTTGACATCGTTCCGTACTCGTTATGGATCTTATGAATGGCTTGTTATGCCATTTGGTTTAACGAATGCTCCGGCTTATTTCGTTGACCTTATGAATCGAGTTTTCAAAGACTTCCTCGACCGGTTTGTTCTCATCTTTATTGATGATATTCTTGTGTATTCGAAAACCGAGGAGGAACATGAGAAGCATCTTCGAATTGTGTTGGAAACTCTTAGGAGTGATCAATTAAAGGCAAAGTTTTCTAAATTCCACTTTTGGCAATCTCGTGTGAAGTTTCTCGGTCATATTATTTCCAAATCCGGAATTTTCGTAGATCCTTCAAAGATTGAAGCGATTCAAGATTGGAAGAGACCGGAGAGTGTGACAAAGATTCGTAGTTTTCTTGGATTGGCGGGTTATTACCGCCGTTTTATCAAAGACTTTTCTAAGATTGCCGTGCCTCTCACTAGCTTAACGAAGAAAGGTGTTAATACATTTGGTCGGACAAATGTGAAACTTCTTTTCAAAAATTAAAAGAACTCCTTTCTGATGCTCCTATTCTTGTTATTCCCGAGGGGAATCAAGATTTCGTTGTTTATACCGATGCTAGTCTCGTTGGTTTGGGTGCCGTTCTTATGCAAAAAGAACGTGTTATTGCTTATGCTTCTAGGCAATTAAAGCCAGCCGAGACTAGATATGCCACTTATGATTTAGAGCTCGCGGCTATTGTTTTCGCTCTTTGGATTTGGCGTCATTATCTTTTGGGAGAGAAATTTGTTCTTTATACTGATCATAAGTCCTTGAAGTATTTATTCTCTCAAAAGGAACTTAATTTGTGTCAACAACGTTGGCTCGAATTCCTTGCACCATATGATCTTGATATCCTTTATATTCCCGGTAAGGGTAATCGTGTCGCCGATGCTCTTAGCCGTAAACAACAAGCTGTTGTTTCTATGATGATATCTGAATGGAACAATCTCGAGATTTTATCCACTTGCGAAATTCGAGACCGTGTTTCCGATTTATGCTCATCTCTTGTTTTATGTAGCCTTGAGGCTCATCCTTCTCTTTTAGACCGCATTCTTCAAGCTCAAAGGCTAGATCCCGAATTGGCTCTTCTTGGTAAAATATTAAGGATAAAATTGATATTAAAGGTTTGAAAGACTTTGATATCGAATCTCGTGGCGGCATTCGGAAATTTGGTAGACTTATCGTGCCAAATATTAGTGATCTTCGTAAAGATATTTTAGAAGATTCACATCGTTCTAAATTTACCATTCATCCCGGTAGTAGTAAAATGTACGCGGATATGAAGCGGCTTTATTATTGGGAGGGAATGAAACTTGACATCGCTAACTTCGTTAAGCGTTGCATGACTTGCCAACTCGTTAAGGCTGAGCATCAAAGACCCGGTGGGTTATTGCAACCTTTAGAAATTCCAATTTGGAAGTGGGATCAAATTTCCATGGATTTTATTGACGGCCTTCCCCGTTCTCGTTCGGGTCATGATAGCTTATGGGTGATAGTTGATAGACTTACTAAATCCACCCATTTTATTCCCGTTCGGTCTAACCGAACCGTTCCTCTTTTGGCCAAACTCTTTATCAAAGAGATTGTTAAATTACATGGAGTTCCTACTTCTATTGTTAGTGATCGTGATCCATTGTTTACTAGTGGATTTTGGAAAAGTCTTCAAAAAGCTTTGGGAACGAAGCTTAATTTTAGCACCGCTTATCATCCCCAGTCCGATGGACAAACTGAGTGTGTGAATCAAACTCTTGAAGATCTTCTTCGTGCTTGTGTGCTTGATTTCGGTGGAAGCTAGGAAGATCATATTCCTCTTGTTGAATTTTCCTATAATAATAGCTTCCAATCTAGTATTGGTATGGCACCTTTTGAGGCACTCTATGGAAGACCATGCCGATCTCCTTCTTGTTGGCTTTAGGCCGGTGAGAAGCTGGTTTTAGGTCCAGATTTTATTCGTGATTCCACAGAAAAGATTGATCTTATTCGTCATAGGATGAAAGAAGCCCAGAGTAGACAAAAATCCTATGCCGATAACCAGAGAAGGAAGTTAGAATTTTCTGTGGGAGATCTTGTGTTCGTTCGTGTTTCACCCATGAAAGGTGTTGTACATTTCATCCGATCGGAAAAATTGGCGCCTCGATATATTAGGCCATTTCCTATCACTGAACGTATTGGTTCCATGGCTTATCGCATTTTATTACCTGCTCAATTTTCTGCTATTCATGACGTGTTTCACGTTTCTTAATTATGGAAGTGCCTTCGAGATTCCGATTCTATTCTTGAGCCCGGTGTTGTGGAAGAAATTGAAGTTTCACCTAATCTAACCTTTAAGCAACATCATGTTCGTATTATTGCTTCGGAAGTCAAACGACTTTGAAATAAGGATGTTCCGCTTGTGAAGGTTCAATGGTCTTCAAATCCAATGGATTGTTCTTGGGAGTCTAGAGAGTTCATCGAGCGAACACATCCGAACTTACTTTCTCGGGCTCTTTGAGGTGAACTTCTTATTTCAAACTTCTTTTGTGTTGAATATGTTCTATGGTTGTTACTATATATCTTCTTCTTAAATATTGCGAGGACGCAATTTCTTTAAGGAGCGAAGTTTGTAACAACCCGCATATTTATCGATTTTTATATTTAAATATTTTATCGATACTCGAAATTTAGTCCGAAAAACTACTTTTTGCATACGGTCGAATTAGGACTCGGGACCACTCCCATTGAGTTTAAAATGCCGTTTGCGACCTTTTTGAGTATAAGCTTCGATATGTTTGGAGTAAGTTGATTTTTGCAACTTTTTCACTTAAGGCTTTGGTTTGGGCTAAACCCATTAACCCCACTTATGTATTCAGTCCCAACCCCTTCTCCTATTCATTACTTCATTCCTCATTTCCTTATACTCAAGCTTTATATTAATGGAGAGTGGAAGAGGAAATTAAAACTCCAAAACCCTAGTTTTCTTTTGCAAATCAAACTCTAGCTCCAAACCAATAGAAGAACCCATTGGTAAGCTTCTCTTCTTCTTCTTCAACTCATTCCCTTATCAATTTCAGAAATTCTTAAACCTAATTTAGGAAATGTTTCTCTTTTTAGCTTAGATTCAAGCTTGTTGGGTTGGATTGAAGAGTGATTGTCATTGTCATTGTTCTATAACTTATTCCTCCTTGTTCTTATGCATAAGGTGAGATTTTTATCTCACATCTTTTTCTATATCTATCTTTGTGGTTAGGTATGAATTCCTAACATTTATGCATATTCATTTGCTTTTGATTCGAATTGATTTGGTGAATTTTCCAAATTTTTGTGCTTTGGTCCAATTTTATGAAAATCCTTTTATGGACATTTGGACATTGATATTCGGGGTGTATCGAAGAGCTTTTAAGGCCGGGTTGTCGCTTGGCGTAAATCCTTAGTCGACATTGCTCGTCCGATCGCTTCCGATACGTTTTGGCCACTTTGGCCTAGGCAAATTGTTGCCCAGACCAGGTGACCAAACGTCTGGTGACCAAGTCCATACGTCTGGTTTAGTCTTGGAGAGAAAAATATAACCACACAGAAAATATAAAAAAGGCAGAGACTAATTCGAGAAGTCTGAAATTTAGGATCAAACGTCTGGATAGGTCTCAGACGTCTGACTTGAAGTTTCAGACGTGTGGGTGTTCTCTGGATTTTTCCCAGAGAACAAATCCAGACATCTGGATTCTAAACCAGACATCTGATTAGTTTTCAGACGCCTGGATTGGACCTCCAAACGGCTAGAATTGTGCATAGTGCCTATTTGCTTATATTTTTGAGTATATTTCCAACTTTAATCGATTCGTGTTGGTTCCCTTTTTGTTGTTATCATTTATTATGAACTTTGATGACATTTTCATCGTGATTTTTGGGAATATCCATTTTGATGGATTCGATATCGATTTCTTTGGATTTTATTCACATCTTCGTATGTGAATTTTAGTGATTGATTGTTCCTACAATCTTATTTGTGATTTGTCACTTTAAAAATATAAAGGTTTTCTATACTAGTAGTAAATATCAAAGTTCTTTCATCAAAACGATTTCAACGTTTGTTTTATTACAAAGCTCGTTTCTTAAACCGTTTTCCAATCTATTAGTATATACAAGCCTTTACCTCACTCGTATGAGAAATCTAATTAAACGGCTTAGTAAAACAAGTGGTATGAAACGCTTGCGTTTACTTCGTCGGTTAATTCTTGGACTTGTTCGATTGAAACTCTTGTGACAATTTTCTAGTGGAGGTCTACAATTTGTTCGTAAATATTTAAGTTAAGCTAGTGGTTATGGGACATGAAGCTAAGCTCATATATTTACTAGCTTACTGTAATTGACACTTCTTGATGATCATGATGATTATTTTTGTGATTTAGACTAGCAATTGTGCGATGTCTCTTTGTCCACGTAGAGGACAGTAACTCATTTTATTGAGCTTCGTCTCATTTCTTTGTGCGGTAGCTCCCCATGGTCTTCGGGCAATTCGTGTGTCAAAAATTAATGGCTAGCTACCATGAGATAGCTTCTCGTTCGTGTGATACATATGTTGGTGAGTTTTTATGCTCCCGTTCGTGTGATAGGCCTCCCCCCTTTCTTGTCATTTCTGAATTTCGTGTGTTAAATTCTGGAATTTATGCTTCACCAATTTTCGTGATTTCCATTGATAAGTTTTATCAATATTTGTGCATTGGTGAATTTGTGTGTCATTGACTTTTGTAATTTCTGGATTTCTTGAGATGATTTCTAGAATTTGTGTTTCACCAATTTTCGTGATTTCCATTGATAAGTTTTATCAATATTTGTGCATTGGTGAATTTGTGTGTCATTGACTTTTGTGATTGACATTGATATAATCGTCAATATTTATGGTTTGGTGAACGAAATAAGGAGTATGACATTTTTTGATTCTTGTGTAGATTTTTGTGATATTGATTAATCTCTTGTTGATTTTCAATTACTTATACATATCACAGCTTGGCATTGTGATTATTATGTGTTTTGATATATCTCTTACTCTATATCGTTTCATCTAATATTTGTAGTTAGACTGATCTGTTTATTATTTTCTTATTAAATAATACTCGGGTCAGACCGAGATGTTACAGGTGCTTCAGCTTGACTTCTCACTTGGGATTGATTTCTCTGACTTTTGGTTAACTACTTAGATTTGTAGTTTATTTTGTTGTATGCACTTGAGATATGGAATCATAGTTGTATTCTTTTGTATAGCACGTGTTTCTATTCTTTGTATTATTGTGGATCTTTTTGACCACTACTCTGATATACACTTTCATGTGTTAGTTATATATTCATATCTTCTTCCGCCTTTGTGATATGAATTATCTGTGACTGATTTGTGTTATGCTTATTCCTATATTTGTTTCCGAAGATTATTATAGCCACTGTGTAGTAGCTTTGAGTTTGTGTCGGTATGTCGGATTTCCCTCTGGATAAAGAAATGCATGTTATACTATCTGACATATCGATGCTCGCGCAAAGCAATTACACGGATGGTCGCTCCTCAACAGCCTTATTCTCCGTGCTAGTTGACGGCATTACCCCGTAGTGTCATTGGCTAGCGTGGGTATAAAGGTGGGGCGTCACACAAGGGCTTTATTTAATTAATGGTATGGCTGAAGCTTTTTCATATTGAACAGAAACTAAATTTAAGAATGAACTTGAGTTAACCATTATTGTAAAAGGAAGACAGAAACCTTATGCAAGTAAAACATTTTTAGGAAATTATGGGCTAGTGTAATTACACTGCTATTATCTACACCATTTTAAGGGTTAAAATAGTGAAAAGGTTTTCTGAAAACTGTAAAACGGCAGATGTCTGATGTTAAAAAAAGAAAAATAAGTTAGTTTGTGATTTTCTCTAAAATAAACAAACTACATAAAATTTGTTTAGAAAATAAGATGAAAAGAATTTGACACAAAGCACATTTTTAAGAACTGTTATAAGCTTTTGTTTTGTCTTTTACACACATTATTACACTTACTTTTAGTGTGCACTGTGCTTTTAAACGAAACTCTTGAAAAAAAGAAAAGAGAGAGTTGGTTTATGATTTTATAAATAGTCAGAAAAACATTATGGAATTTGTCTAAGAAGTAAAAGCAGAGAAATTGGTGAAAGCTATCTTCTAATAACTATTTAGAACTTTTTTTTTGCCTTTTATGCACATTATCGCACTTACCACCAATGTGCGTTTTGCTTTTAACAATAGAACTTGTGGAAATTTTTGAAAAGTTTGTAAGACATCACTTTCAAACTCCTTTTGTGATTATAAAATGGTTATGTATTTAAAAGTATTTCATAAATATTTCTATCATATTTTAGAAATATAATAATAAGTTAAAAATGCTATATTTTCTTTAAAAATACGCTTTTGAGAAAATTCGTTATTTATAAAAGAAAATTTTAGGAAGGTGTGTTTTATGTATATTACTACTAAGTTAAGTTTAATAATTTCTGACAATTTAAGAGAATGTCATGGACCTAGAAAAAAGAAATGTTTGTTACAAAATGAATGAAAGATTTTAAAGTTTTAGGCAACTTACTAGATGTTTGGAAATGGTAAAATCAAAAGAGTTGATTTGAACTGTAAAAGTAAAAGTGGACTTGGTAGTTTAAAGACTCGTTAGCTTTGCGTAAGCTATGTTAAACTAAAAAGAGTTGATTAAAAAGGCTAAAGTGAGAGTGTTATGATTATCACTTAAAATTAAAAGAAAAGAGTTAAATCAGAGTTAGATGAATAGAATTACATAGCCATAAGGATTAAATTGATAGCGGCGTTTGAAAATTTAGAAATGGTTTGAAAATTATAAAATTATTGAGACAGAGATAAAAGGTGACATGGAAACTTAGCAACCTTTTTAAGAAACGTTAAATTGGAAGGTTGAAAAGTATGATTTGAGTAAACTTATTTCAGAATAAGAAAAGAGAACGCCAAGTTGTTTTAGTTATATCAAGAATATTGTAGATGCAAAAAAGTTTTCGGTTTGAAGTGTAAAAGGGACAAGCAGGGTCTATGTCAATCCATATTTAGAGTGCTACGGAACAAATAGGTCTTTCCTTTATTACGTTAGGGAGTCTGAAATGAGACAATATGTATAGGTTCAAGGTTAGGGTGACATGGTATTGATTGGTACCATTTATGTGAGAATAGGATACCAGTAGGCTATGGGTAGTCTAGATACTATGATGTCCATTATAAGCTATGGGAAGACCAGTTGGATAGAATGGAAAAAATATGTATTTTACACATGCTAGTGAATTTATACTATAGTAATTGTGTTCTATGAATGCCTAGATGAAAATCTTACAATGGTAGGGTTAAGTATAGAAAATTTTGGAATGTAGAAAATAAGAGGAAAGTGGTCCCAAAATGAATGAGAACCTTCATAAAAGAAATTATATGATAGGTTCTAGATTTGTAGACTTACATGACTTTAGTAAGTTAAAATGTGAAATTGGTCATTGTGGTAAATTGTTGGATAACTGATATGGATTAGTAAATACTTGGAAGTTGTCTTAAATGGGAATGGAATTTAAGTAGTATTTTAATTCATTGGAATGATGTGTGTCGCAATGTAAATTTCTATAAATTATCTTGTTCTAGATTGTATCGTTTAGAATGGCAAGGAATATACCCAAACAAAAGAAATGTAGAAAATTAGGATATTTACCTTATTTTTCACTTCCTATTCCAATAATAAACAGAAGAGATAATTCTGTGTAATTACAAACATAGCACAAATCATCTTTTAGATAATTTATGAAATGTTACAGCGTTCATATTTCATTTATGGAATGATTTACCTTTTTTTTGGAAATTCAAACCTCGAAAATGAATCCTAAATAAAATTTTAGTCGAGATTTTGTAACGGACAGTAAATTCAAGAATTTAGGTCTTAGTCAAAAAAAGACATTGCTACAAGCATGCATTGAGAATGCAAAGCTGATTTTTATATGAGAGAAGATCGTAAGTTTTTGTAAGATTTGAATAATGAAAAAAAGGATTGTTCTTGATCATCGCGCGGATTGGAGGAAGATTATTTACTTAAGAAAAATTTATGGGAGACTGGCATTAGTACATGGTTATGCGCATAGCAACCGCACACGAATGAAGTTGCACTTAAGTGGTTATTATTTTGGTTGGAATGATCTTAGATTATAACTTTAATCAATTATTGGAATTTTATTGTTAAGTTTAAATAGGAAGATGAACAAAACTTTCATTTGTAGAACTTGGAATACATCCATGTAGACCATGAACATGATACTTGGATACCATGACTTCTGAAATTTTAGGCAACAGTCCAAGAGTAAAGAGAAATGACTTGAGTTGGACCGAATTGGAAATGAAGTTGTGTTATTTTTGATATTTAGGAAATCACTGGTTTGGACAACCTTGAGGGAAATGGAAGTATTGCAAAGTGTTAAGTGGAAGGTACCATAAAAAGAAGAAATACAATCGATGATTGAGTTATCCCATTTGGTATCTAGGCGTTGAGCACATAATCAAAGAGTTAATACGATGTGTTATGCATTAGAGATTTTATCAAGCTATAATTAGAAAGAACCTCCCTATGCTCAAGTTTTTAGCATGGTGCGAAATGACAACATTTGATTTAGTAGCAAGGATTGTTGAATGTTATCGATCCACACAGAATTGAATTGGAAAGTATACCAATGGTGAAAGGGTTAGTGTAGTCGATTCAGTTGGTGGAAAGGATAAGGTCTGCACCGGATAGGCGAGAAGTAAGTACTAACATGAGATGCGCGTGGAAATCCATTTAGCCGAGTCCACGTTGAGAACAAACAAGTATAAAGTCCCCAAGGAAAGGTAGAATGCTGCTTAATTATTGGGAAGCCGTCATTTGGTACTTATGGAAATGCCTCTATGGCGTAGCTACCATGGTCAACCCATTTTAGTTAATGGATCATAGATTACCTTTGGCGTGTCTTCATATCATCAAGTATAGGCTTCTGGCAAAGCAGCTTGGCCCAATAGCTCTCAATTTCCTATAAATACCCACCTATCTGCAACATAAAGAGGATCTTCTAGACTGACTGCTGGAACTCTATAGAAGTTATTCTTTACTCTTCTCCTCCAACACAATAGTCATCTAAAGGTTCACTACGATTTTCCAGTGAACTTTTGCACTTGTGACTTGATCTAACTTAGGATATTCAATAATATTGTAATCCGATTCAACTTGTAATAGTAGTCAATTAATAGAAAGTTGCAAAGTGGATATAAGCTTCGTTAATAGTCGAACCATTATATAAATCTTCTTGTTCCTCCACTTTTTTATCGATTTACAATTGCCTTTTCTATTTTATTTGCTTTTATAAATGAGGCTGGTTCTTTTACACTCAGTCTAGGGTGTTGATCCATTTTTTGGGTTAACATTTTGGTGCTTTCATTGAGAATTGAACTTGTGCTTAGATCTAGATATCCTCAATCTTTGCTTGGAAGATTTGGTATCGAGGATCAATGGGAATAGGAAGAAAGAGAATTGCTTCTAAAAGATCCATAGGAGTTAAATTGGCTGGAGAGTAAACCAATCCTAAGCAGGTTGAAGTCAACGCGCGAATAACCTATTAGCCAGAAAAAATTCTGGCACCAACACAGGAGATCAGGTGCTAGGATCTTCAATCCAACATGAAGTTTTCACTGGAGGCATGTTAAACAGGATGGTTGACGAAATCAATCAAAGGAGAACAACCAAAAACCTCTAATGGGAAAAATTGAATTCCCTCCTGACCTTGTAATCGCTTGCTACTCCGAGAACCATGCCAGAGCATGTAGTTGCTACAGAGCAGGAAAACTCTTCCTTTCTGGCCTAAACTAGAGAAACAGAAAGCAGCAGCAAAAAGAAGTAGTATGTGGAGCTGCAGGAATCACCGTCGAAGTAAATGCAAGCATCCCGCCGACGGAAAAGCATTCCGCCATGAATTTGAATCTGGGAATGAAAACCCCACGGGTTATAGCAGTGGATCAGTCTAGCTCTAAAGATGGTGAACAACTTGATGGCGACGAGTTGAATGAAAGCACTAACGCACTCAATACCGGTAGAGAGGTCCAAACCTCCCCTACCCGACCAACCACAAGCCAATGGAACTTTAAGGGAGTGGCTCTCCCGAAGACTGGAAAGCCTAGGTTTCAGTCCACTTATCAAGATCGTTTGCAAGATCAAACACTTGGTGCAGTCGTTGGCAGCCGACCCTCGGACTATCGAACATTAGAGGCATATATCGCGGACATGATCAAGCGCCCAATGGACAATAGTAAGAATAGGAGAGATGGTGAATAGGCATCAGCTTTGAGAAAGACTCCCTTCGCTGATGACATTCTGAATGAACGATATCATAAAAAGTTCATAATGTCGACTATTCCATCCTACGATGTAACAAGAGATCTAAAAACTCACTTGTATAAGTACAATTGGTACATGGACAAAGCGAATGCTTCAAATGATGTTCAATGTAGATGTTTCCAATTTTTCTGGAGGGGATTTCTTTCATATGGTTTACCAGACTCCCACCTAAATCCATCTCCACTTTTGCAGAATTAGCAATAAGGTTCCTTGATCAGTTTAGGCTTCATACTATATAACTAAAAGATGTAATGTCCTTATCAGGCCTATTCCAGGGACAAAATAAATCTTCGAAACCCTTCATGATTCGATATAATACCACGGTCACCGAATTAAGTAACCTAAACGAAGATATGGTCTTCAGATCCCAAGTCCGTGCCATCCATCTCGATATTGAGTTTGGAAAAGGGATCAAGATTAAACAACCTATACCCAGAAAGGACTTTAATCGAAAGGCAAGCTAGTATTTGAGATTGGAAGAGGCAGAGGAGCTAGAAGAAAAATTTGTTAACCTACAACCAACCAACATTGTGCAGAATGGTATGACGGTGAACCAAGATGAAAATACCTTTGGGACCGTTGTAGGAAACACGAGGAAGGATAGGAATAAAAAATGGAAGAACTAGAATTCCAACAAGCGAAACGAAAGTAACAAGTGACTTAAAGGATTGAGGCTCGAACTCGAAGACTACACCCCACTCAACGATACTCCAAAGAACATTTACCTTGCGACATACGAGATGGAGGAGTACAAGAAGCCATATAAAAAAGAAGCAACTGAACAACAAAAGTGTTCTGGAACGTTCTTTTGGTTTCATGAAACACATGGTTAAAACACAAATGATTGTAGTTACTTAAAGAACCCGGTTAAAGAGCTGATTCGAGAAAACAAGCTTTAGTAGTATGTGTGGAAACCATAAAATCCTGACCAGCCTGTAGCACCCCAAGCTCTTAGGCCAGGGAAACTGAGCTGGAACATACGAAGAGGGATCCAAATGGACCGACTAGAGAATCATTATTAGAATAATATCTGAAGGACCTTATCCCACGCAGAAGAGTTAGGGAGAAATTGAGCAATATGCAAGCTCACTAAGACATGCTTTGAAAAATTCGCGCTTCACAATCAAAGACAGAACTTCTGCCAAGCAGTAGAGAACCATGAACAATGACTTAGTGTTCTGTAATTGAGACACTAAAGGAATAGAAGCTACGAGCCTTAAACCCATGGTCGTGACAGTAGGAATCAGACCAGCCATGGTCTAGTACGTATTGGTCGATAGTTGCAGCTCTTGAATATCCTTTTCAAATACATGTCTGATCAAATGAAGATCAGTATGAAAGCCATATTTTCTTGCCAAAAAAAGTTCCAGGGATTCACCGGTGAACCTAAGCAACCTATCGGAACAATTGATTTACCCGTAAAACTCAAAGAAGGTGGTCGAAGAGTCATCCTCATCAAAACCCTTAAGATGTAGATGAAATATCCACCTATAGTACTTACTTAGGTCGGTCCACTTTGGCAGATTTCATGATTGCTTTAGCTCAGTAGTGTTTGATCATGAAATTTTCGATAGAGAATGGAGATTGGATGATCAAAGGATAACAAAGTGCCGCTAGAGAATGCTACATTGCAAAACTATGCCAGTTTAAAAGTAAAGAAAAGGGGAAGAATGTGGGGAGAGCTCTCCAGATTTATGAAACTACTGAATAGATACTATAGATCCACCCTTGGATTGTGGACATAGCCGATTTGACAAGGCTTTGGACCCTAGAATGATGAGTTCAGGGGAGGAAGGGGAAGCATCAGTAGAATTGATGTTGTCTGTCCAAGTCGATATGGGTAACCCAATACGGTTCTTGAATATCTGATCACATCTTGGAAACAAGATGGGACTGGAACTCATCAAATTTCTATACACCAACCTAGACGTATTCGCTTCAACACATTCCAATATGTGCAGGGTTTCACTGGATATTACATGCCACACACTTAATACAATCCCAAATATACACCGATGAAGTAGAAGAGATGTAGCCTAGGACCCGAATTGCCCAAAGAGCTAAGAGAAGAAGTGGATAAGCTGATGGCGAATGGTTTTATCTATGATGCAATTTATCCCAAATGGGTATCCAACCCGGTCTTGGTCATGAAGTCCAATGAAAAATGGAAAATTTGTATTGACTACTCAAACCTAAACAAAGCTTGCCCAAAAGATAGCTTTCCTTCACCTTGAATTGACCCGCTTGTGGATGGGATAACTAGACTTGAACTACTATAATTTATGGATGTACATTCGGGATACAACCAGATCATAATGCACGAACCTGACTAGGAAAATAAAAGTTTCATTATTGATCTGGGATTATACTGCTACAAAAATATGTCATTCGACTTAAAAAATGTTGGGACAACATAACAATGACTAGTGAACACCATGTTCAAACATCAGTCAGGAAGACCACGTAAGTTTATATAGACTATATGCTGGTTAAATCGTGCATAGCTACAAATCACATGGACAACCTCATTGAAATGTTTGAAATACTTAGCAAATATGGAAAGAAACTTAATCCACCTAAATGTCACTTCGGGGTAGCCACTAGAATGTTCTGGGGAATCATTGTAAGCACCTGAGGCATCGAAGAAAACCCCGAACAACATATCACTTTATTCGAAGTCGAGGTCCTGAGGAATAAGAATGAGTTACAAAGCGTGAATGGAAAAGTTGCAGCATTAAGCTGGTTCATCACAAAAGCAACCGACAAATGCATATTGTTCTTCGACACGATAAAGAAGGGAAAGAAGAACTTTGAACAGAATTAAGCTTACCAAACTGGTTTCGAAGAGCTACTGCGATATATGGGAAAACCACCAATCCTTTCCAAGCTGGAAGATGGAGAAGACTTGTTTATCTACTTAGCAGTCATGCCCCATGCATTAAGTGTTGCGCTCGTACGAGAAGAAGCTAAGATCCAACGACCCGTATATTACATCAGTAGACGATTCTCTAGAGCAAAGAAGAACCATTTGAAATTGAAAAAACAAGCATACTGCCTCTTGATCACATCCAGAAAGTTACAATTGTACTTCTAGGAACACCCGATCAAAGTGCAAACAAATTAACCCCTGAAGCAAGTGTTATACCAACCTGAGACCTCTGGACAGCTTATCAAATAGAATATAGAATTGAGTCAATATGAAATCACTTACCACCCTCGAAGGGCGATCAACATGCAGGGGATGGCAGACTTTATCATCGAGTTTATGATACGTGATATCGAAGAAGAAATGACTTCGAAAGAGGAGACGCGTTGCAAGTTGTTCATCGATGGTGCATCTAACAACTTCATCTCGGGGGCAGGAGTAGTGCTCAAAACTCCCAAAGGATGATCCTTTTTCTAAGCCTTACGCTTGGAATTCCCTACAACAAATAACGAAGTGGAATAAAAAGCATTGATAGCTGGTTGAAAGTTGTAAAACAACTCCGGATAAAGTCCATACACATCTATAGAGACTCACAGCTAGTCGTCTACCAGGTGAAAGATGAATACCAAACTCGAGGAGAGAACCTCACCACCTATCCATCTAAAGTGCAGGAATTATTGAATGACATCGAACATTACACTGTAACTCATATCCCTAGGGAACAAAATACGAAGGCAGACTATCTAGCCAAATTGGCCAGTTCTAGAGAAGCGCAGTCCTTGGGGCTAATCCTAGTCGAAACTCTAACCACTCCAAGCATAAATGAGAGGAATATCGACTGGATTTTTAAAACAACCGAAGAACCAAAAATGTGGATGACACCTACCATCTCAGAGGAACACTCCCTGCAGATAAGAATAAATGGGAAAAGCCCTTCAGAAGGCTTCGTGTTTTGTAGTACAGGATGGGGTGCTCTACCGAAGGGGATTCTCTACCCCCTTGCTTAGGTATGTGACCAATGACGAAGCGTAAAGAATCTTCAAGGAATTTCATGTAGTGTTTGCGATAATCACACTAAGGGGCAAACGCTTGCACAGAAAGTTATCCGATATAGGTATTTTTTGGCCAACAGTTTACCGCGATGCAGCAGATTATGCCAGATGGTGCGATCAATGCCAAAGATTCAACAAGAACAAAAAATTCCTTTGAAGAGTTGACACATATGATCAGCACATGAAACTCAAGATCTAGGGAATCGATCTGATTGGTTATTCCATTAGGCCAATGGAGGAGCCAGTTATGTTATAGTTGTCGTTGACTATTTCACCAAATGAGCCTAAGCGGAACAGATGGCCATCGCTACCACAGAGAAAGTTATTAATTTTGTCACTAAAAACATTATTTGCAAGTTTGTAGTGCCAAAATAATCATCATGGATAACGAGACTTATATTGAAATGTTGAGTTCAAAGACACTTTTACCTATAGCTGAACTAAAAGTTTCACTGAAATCTGGTCGTCTCGCCATCCTCCAATAAGAGCCGAGAATCCCAATTCAGGTAAAAGTAGGGCAAATCTTATCAAAAAACGTGGAAAGTAGACAAAAAAATCTTTGCCATGAGAAGCTACTTATACAAAAGCTTCCGAATCGAAGAAAGTTTTTCTGCTGTTGCACATCCGCAGGAAAACAACCAAGTGGAAGCAGTGAATAAGATCATTAAGTCCACCATCAAAAAGCATCTAACAAAAGCTAAAGGAAATTGGGTTAATGATCTTCCACTTGCACTATGGGCTTACATGACAACACACAAATCTGCAACCGGGCACTCCCCGATCGTCTTGGCATATGGTTCCAAAGCAATGATCTCGATCGAGCTAGAAGTCCCCTCTCATCGAAGGAAAAACTTCAATCAAAGGAAAAGCGAGCATCTTCTACTCGAGTTGCTCGATATGGTTGATGATAAGAGGGAAGAAGCCAGATTAAGGATTGCTGCTCACCAGAAAAGGGTCGCACGATATTTCAATTCCAAAGTCTATAACCACACTTTTGGGAGACCTTGTCCTCAAACGGGTCTACCCTATACTAGGAACATTCTGACCGATTTGGGAAGGGCTATATGTGATAGACCAGAAGCTAGATAGCACATTCAAGCTAACAACCATGAATAAAACCCAAATTTTCCAAGATTGGAAGAGCGAATAGCTGCGTCATTACTTTATCAATGTCATATTTGGTCACTGTAATTAGACAAATGTTAATGATATTTATTTATATGTTTTAGAATGTAACACCCTAATTTTTGGTAACATTACGTAGGATATTTAATTACCTAAACTAAATGATTAAGATTTGATTTAATCATAGAGTAGTCGCATCTAAACAATGAATTAAAATAAGAGTTAAAATGAAATAGAGGAGGGGGAAAATAGGGAAAGGCCATTCTTATACCCTAACCCTTGGTCGTGTACCCCATACACATTCATTTCATTTTATCAAAAAATTTAAAACTAAGGTCAGCTATCATTAACAAGAGAAAGAGGAGGAAGTTAGAAAAAAGCTAAGGAAGAAGTTAATTCAAATCAAATCCATTCACATCTCAATCTCTTTAATCTATAAGGCTAAGGTGAATAATGTTTACATCTCAAATTTTTATTATTTTCGTTTTTAAGACGAATTCAAAATATTTTGCATTGATTTGTCATGTTTTGAATGATGGAATGATTGCATATACTTGTAAATGAATTATGGTTATTCATATTGAATTTATGATATGTTTTAGATGAAAACCCTATAAAATAACATGCAAATACCTTGCGAATTTTTATGAAGATCATATATAATATTTTAGATGGATTTCAATTTTATGAATTTTTTGAATATTTATGGAATTTAGATGAATTTTCTAGTAAAGAAAATGTTAATTTTGGGTTAATAATTATTTACGGTTAAATTATAAAGGATTTGGGTCTGAAAATTTTAAATATTGGAAAACATATTAAAGAGATTTTGTGGAATTTTTGTAGATTTTTTTCTAAGTGTTTTAATGGGTATATAAAATTATTTAAGGTACGCGACTTAAATGTTTTATATAATAAATGATGGAGAAGGGGCTTTTTGCAACAATAATTCAAAACGATTAGTTCTGAAATTGTATTACTTTTTATCGATAAATAAAGAGGTAACCAATGAAAATTAGATATGTAAAGCAGGTTTGCAGAAAAGAACTATTTGCTACATGTTTTTTCCTGTTTCGATGCTTTCAGCACCAGGTTTCGCCTCCTCGTCTTCTGTAACAAACCGTATTTTTCGATAATTAAAAATATTAAATTAAATAAGATTTTTGAATAAAATATTATGAGAAATTAAAATTTTTGATTTGTTTATGAGAAAAATAATTAGAATATGATCTAATAATGTTGTTTGAATGTCATTGACAACTATTTTAATGCAATTTCAATCAATTGAAATAATTGTAAAGCTAATTTGGTTATAATTGTAGGTTAATAAGGAATAAATAATTGTTGAATTAATGTAATTAAATACTATGATTAATATGGTAAAAGATGAAACGTTAGAATATGAATGTAATAAAAAGTAAACTAATGATGATTATATTCAGAAGGTAATAGTTGATTAAACAATAAGAGTGTAAATCGAAATAAAGAATTTAATTGAAATTAAAATATAATTAATTGGGATTTTAATGCAGTTGTAGTTGAACACTGAATTAGTGCAATATTTAAATATTAGATTTAAAAGTTTATCAATTTCTATGTAATCAGGAATGATAAAATTGTAAACTTTTAAAATTGAATTTAAAAGGCAATTAAATCAATTTAATAATAATTTAATTAATTAATGTGAAATTAGCCATTTTGGCCACTTTCAGATTTCGACGAAACCAGCTTCATCGGATCCTTAAAAGTGAATTATTGTAAGATTTCAAGTTTCGTAGCAATTGGACTTATCGTTGATCGTGCGGGCTCGAAACGCGTAGAAATAAATTAAAAGAATTTAAATGAATATAATTTGATTTTGAAAGCTAACTTCTATATACAATGGAATTAGGGTTTGCAACTAGTTCCATTGAGTTTAAAAATATCGAAAACATATATTTTGATATATTGGATGACCTACTTTGGAAAAAGAATGGGCTTTTCCGGTCGTTGTTATCGTTTCGATCTAATTCGATATGTCCATTCGTTTTATCCATCTCTATTTATATAAATAGTTTTTCTCTTAAACACTAGCAGTCTTTTAATTATTTCAGTATGTACTATAATCTCCATCTGCTCCTTTCCTTCTCAATGGCTGTCAACATTAAAACCCTAATTTCAATTTTCAAATCAAACTTCAAAATTCAAACTCCTTAAACCATAGCAAATTATAGAAAGCTCTCGACGAACACAATCTACTAATTTTTGCAATCAAATCACGGTTTGGAAAAAATTTGGTAATCGTTCTCAGTCGTCTGTTGCTAGGATTTTGGATTTAACGGCAGATTGTCGGTAAATTGACGATTGAGAGCGGCATCTGGTAGAGGATGTCGAGCAGGGGAGATCAATGGTTTTTGTTCATCTCAGGGAGGCCGAGAATCACTAGAAAACGATCGTCTAGGTGGCGGTTGCACAGGCAGGTCGAGGCAACCGGACGTGGTCGCGTAGGGTAGTCCAGGGGCGGCTCGGCATGCTGGAGACTCTAGCGATGTCAGATCTGGGTAGAGGCATTCGTGTGGGCGATGATTCGAGGTCTAAGATCGGCGGCTATATGTTGTTCGAATAGGGTGGTGTAGGGTTTGACTAGATAAGTGCATTTAACTTTCTATTTTATTTTAAATTTAATTTAATTTTTTAAAATGTTCTAACTCGCGTAACTTTTTAATACGAGCTCGGATTTAGATGCGGTTTTCTCTGTTAGATCATATCGAAATTCCAAATAATATGGAACTGGTATGGTCAAATTTTGAGATTTTTCAAACTTTGGGTTTTATTTGTATTTTTAAATCGATTACAAATCAAAGGTGATTCCACCCACAAATACTAAATTATCTTATGTTAGTTAAATTAAAAATATGATATTATTAGAAATTTATTGGTTGTTGTTTGGTATTTTAAATCATCATTTAAATTTAATTGGAATTTATATTGAATTAAATTGCCATGTAAATTAATGTTGAATTTAAATTGTTATTTAAACACCTGATAATGATAACCAATCAATTGTTATGATTTATTGTTTAGTTTGGATGTTGATTGTGATGGATGTTTATTTGTTGACATTTTGGATGATTGGATGTTTGTATTCGTGTTATCACTTTGGGTTGAAATAATGCATACCCGAATGATCTTATAGAATAAGGAAAATCATTATAGGTTGAAATGATAAACCCGAGCATTTTGATTGATTTTGAAATTAATGATTTGGGGTACGGGTTGAAATGATATATACTCAAAAAATTTAACTACTTTGGGTTTGAAATGATACATCCTCTATCACTTGACCAAAGGGTAGAAAATTATATACGGATACCATTGGTCGGTTTTAAATTGTTTTCTAAATAGTAAAGTGTGTTTGATTTATATATTTTCTTTTAAATTAATCTAATTTTCTTGTAAAAAAAATTATATATATTTAAAAGTTTCAAATTATAATTTAATATAGTTCTAAATGTAAATTTAAGATTTTTTAACTTATAATTTTGTTTAATTTTTGAACATATAATTTAAATAGTTGAAAATTTAATTGAATAAAATGTTTAATATAATTTTAATATATTTTAAATTTAATTCAATATAATAAATATAGTTTTAAATTAATATAATAAACATATATTTTTTAACCACTTTAATAAATAAAATATGTAAGAGGTTTTGTAAAGAATTTATAAAGAACGTAGAGATTTTATAATGGATTTTGTTAATAAGATTTTTATAAAGGATTTTTATAAAAGTTTTTATAAAGTATTTAATAATTGCTTGATAAAGGAGTTTATAAAGGTTTTAAATGATTTTTTATATAAAGGATTTATAATGGGTTTGAGAAAGGGGAAGAGTAGTAAAGTGTTTGGAATTTTATAAATAGCTTTATAAATGATTTTAAAGCATATAAATAGTTTATAAATGGTTTAAGAAAGATAAATAAGTGATTTTCGAAATTGTTTGAAAGAAATCTTCCTCGGTATTTATGAATATATTTGTACTTTTGGAATAAGTATATGGATATCTTGATATGAAGGTATAAATAGTTTCTGGATTTATTATTTTAGATGTTTTATGAAATGACCACGGTATGAAAAATTTAAGCGTTTGGTTGTTAAAGAGATGAGGGTCAGATATTGTCATACTCTCTGCCAATTCCAAAACCACTTTAACAACTATGCATGTGGTGGAGAATCTAGAACTAAGTCAGATGGTTTGGCGAACGCTTCTGCATGACGTAAGAAACGCAGCCCTGACCCCTCTGGGTCAGCTTGATAGACTAAAACAAGAGATATCCCAGGCCAAGTGAGCTCGCTCCTCCGATCGGACAAGCTTCTTCAATACCATATTTGTTACTTTGTGATTGATTTGGTGGCCACCTTCGATTTGATTATGGGAGTGTGTTCAGAGGTGGGCGGTAGTAGCTACTATGCGTTACCAGCAGTTTGGGCGTGCAAAAAGGTAGAATCTTACCCTGGGCATTGCCTCGCATACCCTGTCATATGCTTTATTGAGCCCACTACGATTTTGGTTTATGTCGTACATATGCATTATTCCCGATAGCCCACCGGTTTGGTGGAGTTTACAGTATTATATAGACTACGACATTATAAAATGTGTTAAGAGGGGTATGGGAAATGCCTTAACGTTATTCTCATAATATTATACTTTACTGCTAGGCATTACTTATGTAGCGTATATTACTACAAAGTAAATAGTTTAACAGACCCTTAAGAGATGGAAACCCCGAACATCTCTTAAGTCATTGCATGCACATTATACACTAAATAGGAGATGTGAAATCCTGTAAACATCTCTGAAGTTGTTGCACTCATATTTATTTACTGTTGATTTAACTTACATAAGATCTTTTAGTTCTAACTCGAGTGTTTTGTCTTTCATTAAGCTCGGGTGAGCCTGAGCTTTTCAGTGTTGAAGACATAATTTCTAAAGGACAAAGGCAGAGTTTAGTATTGTATTATTTTATTAGTATTGCATATCATGTTGTTCCGCTACATTATTTATTTATTCCTGTTGCATGTATAACTTTGATTGTATTGTAAAAGTGTAATTAAATATATTTGTAAAACAGCTTCATGAACTGTTTATTTAATTATCATATTTTGTCATTCCGTCGTGAGATTCTTTGTTTTTTCCTTTCTCTTAGTTTCTTGTTTTACCCCATTAACAATCATCCCTTTTGAATGGTTTGAGTTGACAAGTGTGGTTTATCGTCAATTTAAACCATCCAAAAAGATAGGTCGTTGCAATTGTTATTAGAGCTTTGGTTTATATATACCTTAGCTTTGTAGGGTTTGACTCATTAGAGATAGGGTAGTAACACTACGCCATAAATGGCCTTCTGCAACACAAAAAAAATGTTGGCTCAGGCCCGAAAAATGTTGCCATAGGTCTATGGCAACACTTTTAGGATGATGCAATTTTTGCCGTTGCCTTAGACCTCAAAGGCAACATTTTGACTATCTAAGGCAACATAAGTAATATTGTTGCAATAGAACCCTATTTGGGTCTATGGCAACACCCATAGGTATCTGTAACAACATTCCAAAAATGTTGTCATAGATATTAACTTTCTGAAGTTGTGGGGCCCACAATGTGGGGCCCACGACCCAACTGGGTCCATCCCTATGGCAACACCTTGAATGCCTATTGCAACATTATTTTAGGCAACATTTATAACCCGGTGGCAACACTATTATGAAGCTACTGCAACACTATTCTGAAGCTACTACAGCACTATTCTGAAGCTACTTCAATACTATACTGAAGAGACACTAAGAGCACATAGAACAGTACAATATCACATAGAACACTTGCATAATACACAGTACAATATCACATAAAACACTTGCATAATACACAACATAATACACAGTACATAAAACAATTCATACAGCAGTACACATCACAATTCATGTCAGTTACCCCAAAGTCAGACTATCAGTCTCACTGGACATGATTGTGGAAGTTAGACCCTCTACATTGATGTAATCTAAAATTTACCCTTAGGAGCTTCTTTATAACATAACAGCACCGCTCCTGATGTTCCTCTTCTTAATAAGCTTTTGCGTTCTGTCGTTCATCCACTCAGATAAGTCCAGCCAACCAAACAATAATGCAACTCAATCAAACAATGTCACCTGCTGTTACAAATAATAATGAAATTCTTTAACGAACAATAATTGTAGTGGAAAATCTTGACTAAATTTATCACCAAGTGTGTCAATTAAGCAAATATGCAATCAAGACACTCTTATTCCAACATTTATTGAGACAACATATAGCAAAAGAAGTTTTAGAAATGTACTGGAGTTGAAGCATTTATAAATTATAGATGTTATTTCTAATTCTGTATTTAAAACCCAAGTTGAAGCATTTATTAATTAAAAAAAATTCTATGAAGTATAATACTTCAAAGACCAAATTGGATTGCTCACTGAAATAATCATGTATATAACATAAAGGAAATTATTTGCCGAAAATAACTAAATAATATTATTAGTTACCTTTGCGTGATGAGAATTCAGGTTTCCGTTTGCGCCATCACAGCATGAGCCGGAGTCCCACACATAGGGTGAAGCAACACATCCAGCCCAGTAAAGACGCTTAACCAAAGTCCACAATCTTCAGATTACCTATGATATTAATAAGGCAAGAGCTAAATAGCATAAAATTTAGGAATCTTCCCAATTTTTATGCTATTCAACTATGCCTCATCAATATCATTTAGACCTTATACCATAGTGACAACATCTATGATTGATGTAAACGCACCCGTGTTAAAACTTATAATTCAGATTTTACCAAATTGGGATTATTTGTCGTAAATGCACCTGTGTTAACATCTATATTCATTCACCAAAAATATCATAGGTTCAGTCTCCACAGTCCAAGCCACTTGAGCACAGCAAACACACAATAGAAAAAAACATATTTTTTATTACTCAACTGTATGGTGAACTGAATAGCAATGTAAAGATTTTTGATGTTAGTATACATATTTTTTAACAATAGCGCAATTGTACAATAGTGATATAATAAAAAACAAGATGGGTTTTATAACAAGTTTTCAAACAAAATGGTGTGTTAGAACTATTTTTTATCATCTTAACAAGTGTTTTGAGAAATAAATCAAATAGCAGTAGATAAAACTTTATCATTCAATTCATCAGTTATCTTTACTTTTAGTGGAAATATTTGACAGAAAACAACAGAGTATTCATACTTGTAAACTAGTCCTTCATTTTTGACAATGTTACACATGCAACCTTCTTTTGTTACTGTATCAGCTGCAGTGGACAAATGATTCATGGCCAAAGATATGAGTTTCAAAAACACAACCGGCCTACAAAAGCACCAAGCAGTAGCACATGGTAATCCCAGATTTAAAACCATGATAGTAATCAACAAATTTGATTTTCATAAACATTAAAATAAGCTTACATCAAATCCTCGTAGGACATAGTTGCTGTAATACCATGATAGTAATCACAATGAAATCATTAAATAACATTTAAATTCCTTCTTTTGAAATAATATCCGAATTACTTAATCATTAACTCACAATTCAGCACCTTATAGCAAATAAAATTAAAAGGAGAAATAGGAACAACAAAAGTAGGGAATGAAAATACCTTAGAGAAGTTAGTACGATTTCTAGGCAAAATCGAATCGCGATTCTTCGTTCCCAGTTCGAGCTTCCAGACATCACGTTTCTGTTCGAAATTCCTTCTAGGCAAAGTCGATTTCGTGCTTTGAATTCGTGAAACCCAGCTTGCAATCGAATCAGTTGAGGAGGAGACTACATCGAGCGGTGGAGGGTGATTTGCGAAGGAGGATGACTTGCGATGGAGCACTGGAGCGAGCCGGAGCCTGGATCGAAGCGAAATCGGGAACCCCTAAATCGAAGCCCTAACCAAAATCGACAGAGAAGAAAGAAAATAAAAAGTTACTTGCGGAGACTTTTTTTCTTCGCGGCTCTAAAAGATCAAGGAGTGGTGTTCGGATTGATGAGGTGTCACGTTCTCCAACGTAGGATTTGCCTTGGTAGATTGATGCGGATCGGTGCGAAAGATATGCAAAGGTCTGCTATAGCAACACTATAAAAATTTTTTGCATCAATTACACTTGTTTAGCTAGAGCAACACATTTTTATGGCTAAGGCAACATCAAAAATTCAACGTTGCAGTAGGACCAAAATTGTATAGCTATCGCAACATTTTACCTGGCAACACCTTGCAAAAATGTTGCAGAAGGCCATCTATGGCGTAGTGTAATAACCTAGAATTAGTTATTTGGGCATATATATATATATATGAGAAAGCGTACTTGTTAGTGTTATTAAAATGTTTTTATATTGTGTTAATTTGTTATATTTAGTATTTATAAATTTTTGTCAATATATAGGACACTATGGCATGGATAGGGATTTCTAAACACTTAATAGGGCAGACCGACACAATATTGTTTTCGAAACATAGGTAAATGAAATAATTTTACCTAGTATTATGTTTTGTACATAAAATAATAATTTTTATAAGTGAATATAGTTGTATGTGATATGTTTATTTGTTAGGAAGTGAAATTTTATAAATATTGGTTACAAAATAAGATTTGCAAATAAAATGAATTTATTAGGAAATTTGAGAACTTAAGTTCCGGACTTATGAAATTGGTTTTCAAAGAATTTTGGAAGATAATATTAGTATTATTTGGAAGTATTTTCAGATATAAACATTTTCAATGTGATTTGAACGAAATGTTTTAAAGGAATTTTAAAAGGAAATAAGTTCTGTACTCCCCTCTTTTGTCGCTGGAAAATAATTTTGGTGAAGAACTTAAACATTCATTTTCAAGTTTCAAAGTGGGAAGACCATGATAGTTGCTTTGCTTCATGTTTGCTTTGATAAACAAATTTTAATTTTATTTTGTTAAGTATGATTTGATATATATATATAAAGGATATCAATATATATATATATATATTATTTCAAAATGATTTGAAATGAAATCCGGAATTTAATTCTTAAGTTTCTATAAATTAAGGATTTCAATTATTGTAACGAAATGAAATCTTAACTAATTTTAATAGTTGAAAACTTCTAGAATGAGAAATAAGAAATTAGAAGCTAAATGATTAATGAAATTGTAAATAAATCAGAGATTAGTTGCTTGTAAATTTAAAGATAATTAAATTTAAGAAAATGTAAACTATGGAACATGTTTATTAACTAAAACGAGTAACATAAACTTATGTAACATTCAATTACATTCTTAAAACATATATATAACTTACTAGAAACATTTAAGAGTTGTAATGTTAATATGAATATGTAATAGATATTATACAAGTAAAACTTAAGTAATAAAAGTGTTCAAATGGAATTATTTCTATAAATAAGAATTTTGAGGTATAAGATTTTTTTTAAAGATAGTTAATGTTTTTCTTGAAATGCTGATAATTAAATTGAAAAGTAAAAAGTGAATATCACTTATGTAAATGATTATAAACTCAAGAAATTAATGAAATTATTCAAAAATATATTTAATATTAAGTGATACTATATATGAAAGAATGAATGTGAATTGAAAAGTAGAAAAACTTTGAATTTATTCGCTAATGAATATTAATATTAAATGGAAATCAAGTTATACAAGTAAATAATAACTTTGAATTAATTTTTGCAAAGAAACTTATATAATATTTTAGAAATTGATTTATGGATTATCTAAATAATTGAATGGAAAATAACATATGTGAGTAAATGAATGTAAATTAATAGAAAAATGACATTATATGAATGAATGAAAATAAATAAAAGGGTAAAAGGGAAAACGATGGAATAAACTTAAATAACATTTAAATTATGTATAGTTTGGCTAATGGGAAGTTTAGGAGAGAATGCTTCAAATTGTTTAAGGTTGTATGAATAATCTATTAAGTAATTATCTAAGGCTATTGAGCGTAGCATACGCTTAGTAGTTTATTTATCATCCTTGTACGATGAAAAGTTTCTGAACTAAACAAACCATTAGTTCTGGTTGCTATAGACTGATTCCTTATTGCATATAATAGTCGTCCTGTTTTGTTTGCATACGTTTTGTGTTGATATGCTTTTGTTACTAATCGAAGCAACTATATATTATTATTATTATACATAGTTTAACTATTTTGGATTGTATAAGTGAAATGCAAGTTTATGGAAGTAATAGCTTCTGCTTTTGGTTTCATAAATAAAGTTGTTTTCCCAACAAATAGGTACATTTTCGTATTACGATTTTTGAAATGATATTTTATTGTCTTTCCCATAGTTTGGGTGATTTATTATTAAAATATGATATATATATATATATATTGAAATTATTGATACTTTTTTTTCCAGATCTAACCGTGCAAAGGAGACTTTGCCGAAATTTTTCGTGAATTTAAGACCTAGAAAATTTTGTGAAAATGAAATAATTTCAAACATTTATTTAACTTGAATATAAAAGATTGAATTGTTTAAAATTGATATATTTTGTTTAAAATACTTAATGATGTAAGTTTAAAGTGTTTATAAATTTATTATTTGAATAAAAATATATTAATTTCTTAATTCCCTCTTATCCTTGTCGATGACGAAAAGTTTTGAGTAGGTGAGAGTGTAACGACCCTTATTTTTCGATAATTCAAAATGTTAAATTAGATAAGATTTTTGAATTTAATGTTATGAGAAATTAAAATGTATGGTTTATTTATGATAAAAGTAATTAGAATATGATTTAATAATGTTGTTTGAATGTTATTGACAACTATTTTAATATAAATTCAATCAATTGAAATAATTGTAAAGCTAATTTGGTTATAATTGTTGTAATTAATGTAATTAAATATTATAATTAATATGGTAAAAGATGAAACGGTAGAATATGAATGTAATAAAAAGTAAACTAATGATAATTATTTTCAGAAGGTAATAGTTGATTAAATAATAAGAGTGTAAATCAAAATAAAAGAATTTAATTGAAATTAAAATCTTTCCGTGTCACACTTTTTTGGTATCAACGTGAACTACCAAAAATGTCCTCCTACAAATATTATTATTAATAATAGTTGTAATACCGTCGGTGTCACAATTTTTTGGTATCAACATGAACTACTAAAAATGCCTTTCTACAAATATTATTAAATATTAATATAACTTAAAAATAAGATTTAACAGATAAGTTATCTTACCAATTCAAAACGCCCTTCTATGGATATTATTGAAATTATAATATCACTTAAAAATAGGATCGAATAAAAAATTCAAAATTGTTTTTTATTAATTTGTAACAAAAGTAAAAATTCAAACTAATAAAATATTAAATTCATTCTTTATTAATCATTAATAGAAATAAAAATGAAAACTAACAAAAAATTAGATGCTGTAAGATTAGAACACGCTACATATCATTTCAATGCAAAAATACAGTTAAATAATTTCGCAAATCATATTTTCTTGAACGAGTTAAACATAAATAATTTGTAAAAAAACAATTCACACAAAAAGTGCGTGCTATCATCACGTGCGAAGTGCGTGCCTTACCACGCGTATAATTATTTGTGATTTTATTGCAGTTGTAGTTTAACGCTGAGTTAGTGCAATATTTAAATATTAGATTTAACATAGAAATTCGTATTTAAAAGGATTATAAATTTCTCTGTAACCAAGAATGATGAAATTGTTAACTTTTAAAATTGAATTTCAAAGGTGATTAAATAAATTTAAAAATAATTCATTTAATTAATGTGAAATTAGCCATTTTGGCCACTGTCTTGGATTTCGACGAAACCAGTTTCATCAGAGCCGTAATAGTGAATTATTGTAAGATTTCAAGTTTCGTAGCGATCGAACTTATTGTTTGATCGTGCGGGCTCGAAACGCGTAGAAATCAATTAAAAGAATTTAAATGAATATAATTTTGATTTTGAAAGCTAACATCTATATACAATGGAATTAGGATTTGAAACAAGTTCTATTTAGTTTGAAAATATCGAAAACATTTATTTTGATATATTACATGACCTACTTTCGTTTCGAAAACGGAACGGACTTTTCGGGCCGTTGTTATCATTTCGATCCAGTTCGATATGTCCATTCATTTTATCCATCTCTGTCTATACAAATAGTTTTTCTCTAAAACCCTAGCAGCTTTTTTCTTATTTCCGTATGTACTATTATTTCCATCTGCTCCTTTCCTTCTTAATGGCTGTCAACATCAAAACCATAATTTTAATTTTCAAATCAAAATTCAAACTCCCTAAATCATAGCAAATTATATATCGTTTGAAAGCTCTCAATGAACACAATTTACTGATGCTATTCATTTTTGCAGTCAAACCACGGTTTGGCCAGAATATGAGGATAGTTCTTAGCCGTCCGTTGCTAGGGTTTTGGATTTAACGGCGTATCGTCGACGATTGAAGAGTGGAGTCTGGAAGAGCATGTCGAGCAGGGGCTATTAGTGGTATTCTGTCGTCATAGGGAGGCCGAGAATCGCCAGAAAATGATCATCTAGGTGGTGTTGGCTTTGTCAGCTCGAGGCAACCGGACGTGGTCGCGTAGCGTTGCCCAAGGGCAGCTCGAGATGCTAGAGACTCTAGCATTGTTAGATCTGGGTAGAGGCATTCGTGTGGCGGCGATTCGAGATCTAAGACTGGCTGCTATGTGTTGTTCGAATAGGGTGGTGTGGGGTTTGACTAGGTGAGCACGTTTGACTCCCTATTTTATTTTAAATTTAATTTAATTTTTTCAAATGTTCTAACTCATGTAGCTTTTTCATACTAGCTCAGATTTGGATGCGGTTTTCTCCATTGCGATCGTATTAAAATTTCAAACAAAATGGAACTAGTTTAGTTGAACTCTATGTGACGACGTTGATTTTGCCCGCTCAGAAATCGACATCCATACTTCAAATCGTATTCGAATGCCATAGATTCGACCGTTCAAATCCGATTCGCCGGAGCTTATAACAACACTAAGTAAATAACACCGCGGAATAAAAGAATAATACATTAATATCCAGCTTTGATACAATATCTGATACAACAGATGATCCAATAGATATCAATACACATCAGAGATATGATACAATAAAATAGCAGCGGAACAATATAACTCTAAGATAGTCTTCGAAAGAGAATTCCGAGAACTGCAACTCCATCTCCAAGAATCAATCCAGCAATAGCTCGAGCTCCCAATAACGATGCACAAAGATAAGCAAGTGCGGTGCGATCCAAAGACTGAACTAGCTCCAGATAATCTACCATATCTGACTATCTCAAAAAAAAAACCCAACTCTAGAATGCTCGTGTAGAAAATAATGAGCACCCAGAGTTTAGGAAGGAAACAATAAACTCCGGATCAGTCGTGGGACTGGTGTGAGCAACAAAAACAGTTTATCTTTTAAAGCATTCAACAAAAGATTTTCAAAGTCAATTCGCAATGCTTTTTAAAAAATGAGACTACCATAAGGCCTCCCGCACACACACACAATGCAAACGCAGAATCGGAGGAGATTTCTCCTTATGATAGTCAAAGATGCTTGATACGCATTAAAAAGAAACATCTGATATTATTACTAGTGCATAGTGTAGAGAAAATTCATTTCGAAAATAAAGATATAAATCTTAGCCAGCATAGACATTTCGAACTATGCCTACTATAGCTACCATTTAAACAGTGGTGACCACCATAAGTAAATGGCAGGTTCTACAACTAATACCGTACAAGGTTTCGTATTGGGAATTGGATTTCCAACGAATGATCAGGCCAAGGAACTTCCCATTGCCACATGAGAACGCCTCTGGATGGACGTCCTCGAGAACCAAACCGGATCTCTACCAACACAAGACCGGGTTACCCCTAACTGAGTAACAACTGACCGAATATGCCATCCCCCGGTCCTTTGGGACCTTTCACCGAGCGCTCGTAATCAATTCACACAATCATAAAGTGTTTTCAACATGAGTAAGTATCTGGGCTCCATACCATGATAGCACCATTTTCCAGAAGGAAACGCACATACCCTAAAGGGCGCTACCCCTCATAACCTTACCGCAGCTTTCCCGTTTTGACCATTCCGGGGTGTGAGACTCGACGAAGTCACGTCCACAAAAACATACTTTATACAAAAGCCATGCTTTGGGTCAACAAATGATCATAGAAATGATCACCAGGATAGACGATCAAATAAATGATCCTATCACAAATAATCAACACAATGATCATTTCACAGCAACACTCAGCATGTCACATTACCAAATTGGGAATATATCGCTGATAACATTCAACTACATAACCTCTGAGCTCGTACGTCTCAGAGAAGGGTGTTAAGCTAAGAGAATAAATTCTCCGCCACCAACAGAAATATATTTGAAAGAAATCGGCTTTATATCTCAATTTGTAATGTCAGACATACAATCCATACAAGTCTGTTCCGGGCTCGAACAGAACCGAAGGCACTTACAAAGAAGTCCTTGCAATCCGGATATTCACTAATCACGTTCGGACTTCCCATCACATATGGAGTCTCTATACCGAGACCATTCGATGCAAAGACATTCGACGAGTTGCCCTTACGTTTTCAAAAATATCCGGTCTTCACCACCGGTCTTCAAATGCTATCCATAACGACATATCACATATTCGGAATGGGATATATGACACAAAGGTCCTCTCCCGGCTAAACCGAATAGTGAGCGCAGTATTTCAAAAACATATGGATATTGGGATTTCAATTAAGTCACAACTTAAAACCCAAAACTTTTCTTCAAATGGTTTAAACCAATTACCATTTCAAATCTTTAAACAAAAAGATTTATTTCAAAAAGATCCATTCATAGATTTCCAAAACAATTCCATTTCAATTGTATTAACTCGTTAAATCTTTAAATTAAGATTTAACTTATATCTTTCAAAGTTCGTTCGCAAATATTCTCTTTCAAAATTTGTTTCCAAATATTCATCTATAACTTGGAAGACTATTTCAGTTTAAACTTGAAATCCTTTTAATACAATTTGAAATTCATTTCTCCTATGAAAGCTTTCTTTTATCATTTAGAAACAACAGTGTTATTTCGGAAAAAACCTTATTTCATTTATACAAGTTATAATCTTTGGGTTAATTCAAATTGTCAAGAGGACAATACTTTAAAAATGGTTTGACTCATATATAACTAGTATAATATCGTTATAATCCCTAGTTCAAATCATAGAATTCAATTTCAAGTATTGAATTCAAATTTAAATCAAAATATTTAAATTTCAAATCTTAATCAAGTTATTCAAAATATATTTCATCTTTGAAATTCCATTTCAAAAGCTTTTCACTTTAAACCCACTCCATTTCCAAAACATTTGAATTCAAATATTCAACTTTAAAAATCATTTCAAAATCTGTGACTTAATCGATTTCCTTGTGAAACCCATATTGTGTGTGTATAAGTGTGGTCAAAGGGTTTAACACAATAGTGCAACATTATTCAATTATCACAGATCAAATACAAAAATATAGTTGATAAGCAATATAACTATAAAGCTTATCGTCCATTCACAGATTCACAGGTAATATACAAATGTAAATAAATGAATAAATTATGCACATCTAAATCCACAGAACAAAATATCACAGATCAGACAGGACAATAAATTCATGGCATCTCATACAATACAATCATTCATAGGTAAGGTCAAGCATTCAATAATCATTTATAAGTTAGATTTATAAATCATTTTAATCCTAATTAATTCAATTTATTTCCAAGTAAATTAATTACTTATGAATTAATTATCAATTTCTAATTTATTAATTACAAATCATTTGATATAAATTAATTTATCAATCAACTTAATTAATTGAATTATTCTTAATTAATCATATTTGTTCATTAACCTTTTAACCAATTACAAAATTAATTGACCCCTTAATTAATTAATTAGTCCTTAATAAATCACATTAAATAAATCAATTCATGATCACTAGTTAATGATTTTTTTTTTCTAATTAATTGATAATTATTAATTATTCACTAATTACTTGTACCAAGTAATTTACATAATATTAATAAATTAATCTTTTTAATCTCATAAAGTGATTAACTTATAAATAAATTTTATTTATTAATTTGTCTTCAATTACCTCCATCTCTAATTGATTAAACATAACTTCTTTTGTCTTAATGTAAAACTTAATCACAACATTTAAACTTATTAGGAAAAAATATATTTAGAAATCAAATATAATTGAAAAATGTATAATTTACTTTAACCAAACGAACTAAAGTATTTAAATTATCAATTATCATCTATAAACTTAAATATCATTAACCTTCGAATTTAAAACATTCTCTTTTATTTTCCTAAATAGCTTAAAGATTTAATTTAACAAAGTTTAAGTTGAATCAAGACATTTTTTTTGTATTAAAATAATTTATTTGGGAAAAATTTAAAACTTGCTTTTGTTTAGGTTTGAAAACTGTTCAAACATTTGCTTCAGGAATAACCCTACTCCATTCCGTGTCATCACCGAGACACTCACGCTTCTACCTGACTTCGAGAAAATCCACCATCCCCTTTGAGTTCAAACCCGAGGACAAACCATCTTCTCCAAATTTCACACCCCAGACCATATACAAACGTGCACGCGTGCACTTGCACGATCACCGGAGCCATTTCTGACCAACATCGCGAACACCCACGAGTCACCAATGATCCCTTCAACTCCTCTGAGCATCCAGAACCCATGTTATAGCCGTGGTTCAAAATCGAGCCTGATAACATCCCACTGGAACTAAATGATCACCAGAAAATTGCTTTACAACGCCGCCCACCTCCACTAGAGGGCTCGCCATCAAGACCGAAGCTTCGCCTTGATCACGTGCCGCTATCCCCACCGGTCCTTTGAACTCCGATGCATTGACGTGGTGGTGCTGACGAGGCTTCCTGGAATCCAAAATCATTGGCCTTAAACCCTACATTCGATTCGAGCTACAAATTTTCGCATTTGAAAAATTTTCCAACATTTTTCCTATATCGACGAATCAAAGATCTAGCTCCATAGCAAATTTCGGCATCAACAATTGATTAAATCAACATAATTTTGTAAAAAGGTGATTTTTATTCATCTGTAAACTGCTTCTTTATTTCTCAACTAAAAATTTTCATTTTTGTTTTGAAAATCAAGTTTAAGCTTTATCTTTTGATTCATATACCTGAATCTAGGAATCATAAAAATTAAATTTTTTCTTCTTTAAGTTTTCCTCTGTTGTTTCATTTTTTTTTTCCAGAAGCCAAAATAAATTAGCTTACCTTAAACAAACTTTTAAACTTAAAACAAAGATACTCAAACATATTTTGTTCGAACTTAAGTACTAATAAAGATTGAAAATGAGAATGTAAAGTTTGATTAGTAGTTGAGCCTGGGAACTAAAATCAGAGGGGAAGAATCCAGATCACTATTGCACACACCAGTACACATATATAAACACAAAGATTTTTAAAATATATTCACAAGCATATTATACTTCAAAGATAAACAGGCAACCAAATTATATACTTAACAATTTAAAATGGTGATGTTACTCACTTGGCTGATGAAGCAGAAATAAAAACTTGATAGACAGAGAAGCAATCCAATTTGTGTTTTTTAGCTGCCTGAAGCTTTAAATAGTTTGAATTTTTGTTTAAGTGTGAATATGATATTTGCTTCATATTTTCTACTCAGCTGGAATGGAACGACATTGAAATGAGGAGATGATGTATATATGGAAATGAGGTTTACAGGTGATGATATTACTTTGTACAGGGTAATGTATTTTTTTTTCTTTCTAGTACAAATACTTGTACTATAGGTAGTCATATTTGCTAGTAGACGGAGGCTAACATTTGTTACTATGTACAGTTTATACTTATCTTATTTGCTTTTCTTCATTTCGGCTGATATCTTGTATACTAAAGATAATGGCATTACATGCCTTAGTACTTTATGTCTTGCTTTTCAACTCTATAGGCTGCATTACTTATGTTTACTTCAGCCATACCTACTTGTCTCGGCAGAGATGATTCTTATATTTAATTGTTTTTGTACATATTCTTTTTCTTTTTAAGTTTACAGCTTAATGATTTTTTTTCTCTTGTTTTTACTTTGTTTAATAGATTTTCTTGCATGCGTACATATTCTACTTGATGGCTAAAGATAATGTTGTGGCTGCAGATCTTTCTTTGTATATTTGCATTAATTGCTTTGTACATGTTTGTCTATACTTTGCATACTTTTGGTGGCTGAAACATCATATGTATTTTAGCTTTGTTTATTTATATTTTTATTCCCAGGCTCTTGTATTGCTTTGGGTACTTGTCTTTTGTTTGTTTCATTCCATGCTTATCTGCCTGCATACTTATTCTTTTTAGTTTTGTTTTATACTTATTGTTTTTGTTTTATATATCAATGTTCTTATTTTTATTCATAGCTTAAGTATGAATTATTTTACTTTACAAAATAAGTGAACTTCTATTTTTATTTTACTCTTATTACTTTTGTAGCCTACTCCATTTGTATTATCTTGTATTGATTTATTAATATGAGATTAAGATATATATATATATATATATATATATATATTTACTTTATATTGTTATATCTTATATTTTATTTACTTCTTATTTATTGTCTTGTATTTATTATATATATTTTAACCATCAATAATAAATTAACAATTCACTTATTTATTCATTTCGTACTTGTGTCAATGTATATACTTTAATATTTATTTTTCAAACCACTAATATAAGATTTAAATTCAAGTAATTTAACACATTTTTATTTGAGATCGGGGAAACTCGCATCAATCCATCTATACATTTCACAATTTTAATTCAAAAATTCGATAAATTATCAATTTAAATTAAATTAAAATTCGGGATCGTTACACTCTAAGACTGTTAAAATTTTGGGTTTTATTTGGATTTTTAAATCGACGAAAAATCAAAGGTGAGTGATTTAACCCACTCACAAAACTAAATTATCTTATGTTAGTTAAATTAAATTTATGATATGATTAGAAATTTATTGATTTCTATTTGGTATTTTAAATTTTCATTTAAATTTAATTGGAATTTATATTGAATTAAATTGCCATCTAAATTAATATTGAATTTAAATTATTAGTTAAACACCTGATAATGATAACCAGTCAATTGTTGCGATTTTTTGTCTGATTTGGATGTTGATTGTGACGGATGTTTATTTGTCGACATTTTGAATGATTGGATGTTTGTATCTCTGTTATCACTATGGGTTGAAATGATACATACCCGAATGATTTTGTAGATTAAGAAAAGTCATTATGGGTTGAAATGATAAACCCGAGTGATTTCATTGATTTGGAAATTATTAATTCGAGACACGGATTGAAATGATATATACCCAGAAAATTTAACTATTTTGGGTTTGAACTGATACATGCCCTATCACTTGACCATAGGTTAGAAAATTATATACGGACACTATGGGTCGGTTTTAAATTATTTTCTAAATAGTAAAATATGTTTTGATTTATAAATTTAATTTTCAAATTTAATCTAATGATTTTATAAAAAAATATTTCTATTTGGGAAATAATTTATACTATATGTTTAAAAGTTTAAAATTATAAGTTAATATGGTTCTAAATGTAAATTTGAGATTTTTTAACTTATAATTTTGTTTAGTTTTTAAACAGATAATTAAATAGTTGAAAAATTAATTTAATAAAATATTTAATATAATTTTAATATATTTTAAATTTAATTTAATATAATAATGATTTTATAATAGCTTGATAAAGGAGTTTATAGACGTTTTAAAAGATTTTATATATAAAGGATTTATAATGGGTTTGAGAAAGGGGAAGAGTTGTAAACTATTTTGAGTTTTATAAATAGTTTATAAATGGTTTTAAAGCATATAAATAGTTTATAAATGGTTTAAGAGAGATTTATAAATTATTTTTGAAATTGTATGAAAGAAATATTCCTCGGTATTTATGAATATATTTATTTTGGAATAAGTATATAGAAATCTTGATATGAAGGTATAGATTGTTTCTGGATTTATTATTATAGATGTTTTATGAAATGACCACAGTGTGAAAATTGTAAGCGTTTGGTTGTTAAAGAGATCAGGGTCGGATATTGTCATACTCTCTGCCAATTCCGAAACCACTTTAACAATTGTGCACATGATGGAGAATTGAGAACGAAGTAAGATGGTTTGGTGAACGCTACTGCATGAGGTAAGAAATGCTACCCTGATCCCTCCGGGTCAGCTTCATATGACTAAAACAAGAGCTATCCCAAGCCAAGTGATCTCGCTTCTTCGATCGGACATGCTTCCTCGACATATCTGTTACTTTGTGATTGATCTGGTGGCCACCTTCGATTTGATTATGGGATGTGCTCCGAGGTGGGCGTGCAAAAAGGTAGTATCTTACCCTAGGCATTGCCTTGCATGCCTTGTCATATGCTTTATCGAGCCCACTATGATTTTGATTTCTATCGTACCTATGGAGTGTTCCTGATAGCCCACTGGTTTGGTGGAGTTTACAATACTTTATAGACTATGGCATTATAAAATGTTTTAAGGTGGATATAGGCAATGCCTTAACGTTATTTTTAGTATATTATACTTTACTGCTAGACATTACTTATATAGTGTATATTACAAAAAAGTAAACAGTTTAACGGTGTAACGACAGAATTTTTCAACGCTCGAAAGTCGACATCGATACGTCCACTGTATCAAAGCCGAACAGTCGAATGCCAGAAAACCGAACCGTTAGAGTTTAAGAAGAAGATAGAAGAAGAAACATAACAATAACAGAATCTCTCATTTCGCAGTGGAACAAATATAATAGACAATGAATAATCTTTAAAACAAAAGCACTATATCAGTTTATACATACATCATTAGAGTGTACAACAACAATACAAAGCTGGCAATTATAATAACTGTGTACAAGAAACTTGGACTTGCACTAACCCAAATGCAATAGACACTACATAGTATAAGTGATATGCTTCGCCATCCAGCTTGCTCCTGATCTCCACGGCATCTCTTTTCTAACTTCGCTCCAGAATAACTGATAATCTGACACTAGGCTGCTCGTGTGGAAATTGGTGGGCATCCAGAGTTTAGAAAGGGAACAATAAACTCCAGGTCAGTCATGGGACTGGTGTGAGATCTTAAAACAGTTATTTTCACAATGGAAATAAAAAGAAATCCGCTACGCTTTTGGAAAATGAAACTACCATAAGGCCTCCCGCTACACACACAATGCAAACGCAGAATTGGAGGAGATTTCTCCTTATGATAGTCAAACATGCTTAATACGCAAAATCCTTTCAATATTATTATTAGTGCATAGTGCAGAAAACATTTCAAAAGTATAATATTAATCTTAGCCAGCATATACATTTCGAACTATACCTACCATCTAAACAGTGGTGACCACCATAAATGGCAGGTTATACAACTAAAACCGTACAAGGCGCGTATTGGAGATTAGATTTCCAACAAATGGTCAGGCTAAGGAACTTCCTACTGCCACATGGGTATGCCTATGGAGGGACGTCCTGAGAACTTAACCAGCTCTTTGCCAACACAAGGCTGGGTTACCTCTGTAACTAGGTAACTACTACACGAGTATGCCATCCCCCGGTCGTTTATGACCTTTATCAGAGGATCCTCAACCACAAAGCAACAACCAAAATGTATAATAAATTTGCAGCTACAACATAGGTTAAGTATCTGGGCTCCATACCATGATACCACCATTTTCCAGAAGGAAATGACATGTCCTAAAGGGAGCGACCCTCATAACCTTGCCGCATCTTTCCTGTTTCGACCATTTCCGGGGTGTGAGGTCCGACGAAGTCTCGTCCACAAAGCTACACTTTTCACAAAGTCATGCTTCGATCAACAAATGATCAGCAGCACTTCGTATGCCACATTACTAAACTGGGAATATATCACTAGCAACCATCAACTACATAACCTCTAAGCTCATACGTCTCAGAGAAGGGTGTTAAGCTAAGAGAATAAATTCTCCGCCACCAACAGAAATGTATTTGATAGAAACCAACTTTACATCTCAAAGTGTAACGTCAGAAACACATCCATACAAGTCCGTTCCGGGATCGAACAGAATCGAAGGCACTTCAAAAGAAGCCCTTGCGAATTCGGATATTCACAAATCACGTCCGGAATCCCCATCGCAAAAGGTGATAAAATCTCTATACCGGAGCAACTTGGTGCAGAGACCTTCGACACGTAATACTTTTTCTTTCGAAAATACTGGGTCTTCAACACCGTCTTCAAATGCAATCCCATTTCTTCGTATCATTATTCGGAATGGCTTTTATGACACAAAGTCCTCTCCCGGCTAATCCTAATAATGAGCGCTTATTTTTAAAAATAAGTGTTCAATCAGATTTCAAACAAATCACAACAAATTTCCACTTTGATCTTTTAAATAAAAGATCCATCACAATCACAAAGGTTCGATGTAGTTTTTGAATATCCATTTGGAATCCGTCCCCCGGTCGCATTGAAATTCAAATGCTGTTTAAAGGCCAATATTGAAAGTCGGTTGTTTAACTATCAATCGATATTCGCAACAGTCACCAGTTTTAAACTATTTACCTCCAATTATTTATTTTTAAAATATCTTTGCAAGATATATTTTAACATTTCAACCATTTGAAAACAAATTCCAAATGACTTTTCAAACCTTTGATAACAAAATTTCAAATCACTTTCCTCACGAGGAATAAATTTCTAAATATTTATTTAATTCCACTGAAAATTTGCCGAGTTCAAATACTTTAAAAATATTTTAAAATACTTATCCAAAATATAATTGAAAACATTCAAAATAAAACTATTTTAAAACACTTGCTTAAATATTGGTTATGAAAATATTATACTAATATCTCATATAAAAAATTCAAGTCCAAACTAATTTCAAAATAAAATTAGTAGATAGGATATAACTATTTAAATATCCATTTTCTAAAACAAATATCAATTAAAACTTTAAATAATCACTTCTATAATAGTTTAAAATATATTTTTACTTTAAAGATTTTTCAAATAACCTAAGTAAATATTTTTTCCAAAATATTTTTTCCGTAAAACCATCTTTACAACTTCAATTTATATTTATAAACTGTATTGAAAGCGTTCTCGGGTTTCGAGGAAAGTACACATTGCATTTTAAAATGGTTCATTCAAATCAATGTATACATCCTTCTGGATTTATTTTAAATTTACGTTCCACATCCGTAAATTCCTTTCCACACTTTTAAAAATAAAACAATATTTATTTTTCAGAAAAATAAACTTTTTCAAAAATGAAATAATATTTATTTTTAAAACAAATTTTCCTTTTTTATAAAATTCCCATTGTGAATTTAAATTTTCAATTATCCACTGGTATACGATTTTCATATGGATTCCCAAATGTTTATTTCAACACCAAATCAATTTTCAAATTGATTCCAAATTTATTTCAAATACCAAATCAAATCCCAAATTGATTTTCCAAACATTTATTTCATGCACCAAACCGATTTCAGAAATCACTTCCCAAAATTTATTTTTTTAAACACTAAACTGATTTCTAAATCAATTTCCCAAGGATTTATTTTTAAAACACCAAATCAATTCCAAATTGATTTCCCAATCTATTTATTATTTTTATTAAATCAATATCAAATTGATTTTCCAATTTATTTTCGAAACACCAAATCAATTTCCGAATTTATTTTTAAAATAAATTCCTTTATCTTTTCCAAATTATTTAAAAACCATATTTTTAAAATAAATTCTTCACCTTTTGAACATTACTACTTGAAATCCATTTATTAAACTTTTTTCCATATTTTGGAATTTTATTCAAATGGGATTTCACTGTAGATTTTCTAGTTAAATTCAAAAATCCAATTTCATTTATTTCTGGTATCCTACGATACCAAAAAAATATTTGGCTAGATTATAGCCTTCAACGTTTTCAATCACAAATATAATCACACACAGATTATAGATAAACTAACACACAACATATGAGACAAATTAAAATATTTGAGGAATCCAGTTGGATCCCTCCAACCTGTTTACCTGCATCCACAGACGTTAGCACAATAGTTAAATACCAATTCCACTTCGAGGTAGAATATCGCGGTATATGGGATTTATAAAATATCATCCGCTATTATGCCGCGCATAGGGTCTCATTCGCTATATAATGTGGGTAATTAATCACTCCAAATACATATATAATACTAATTCCACTTCGAGGTGGAATATCGCGGTATATGTGTTTAATATGATAGCATCCGCTATTATGCGGCGCATAGGGTCTAATTCGATACAACTGATAATAATTTATCATTCAAGCACACAATCAACAATTTAAATTTAACTATCACAATTCAACAATCAATCAATAACTGAAATTTTCAATTATTATAATTTGAGTGAGAAGATCTCACCTTTTATTTGCAATCCATTTCCAATACGGCTTGCTTCCTTTAAGATTTTGACCTTGTATAAACATTTATACGATTTCATTAACATTCGAAATAAATCGAACAATCACTTATTATTATTAAATTATTTAATTGACTAACAAAGGTAAACATTTTAAAATCCTACTTATATATATTCTCGAAATTAATAAATTACCCATTTATCAAAAAAAAAATTTAAAATTATATACCTTAATATAAAATTTAATTTTTAATAGTAAGTTAACATTGCCAAACATAAATTCTTCACTTTAATATAAATATATATTACTACTATGTATTATTTATTTTGTTAAAATGTTTATATTTATATATATATAAAAATTTTTGACAAATAAACTATGCGAAAATATACCTCACTGTTTCGCCATCGATCTTCATTGCCTCGCAGATTAACGGCCACTGCTATCGACCTTTGGCCACCACTCGAATTTCTAGAATCGAACCCTAGCTTTGGAAAAAACTGCGACCTCAACTTCATGTTTGAACGATACTGCCACAACCCAGAACTCCTCGCCGCGAGTTACCAAATTCGCCGCCACGAACTGACAAAGCGTCGACATCAAACTATCCACGCAAATGATGCCGACATCGTGACCCCCTTTGACAACTCGTACGCGAACTTAGCCTCGAGTGCGTGCGACGATGAAATTGCTGCCGCCGAGCCACCACGATCCTCTTGGCGTCGACAAACGTTGCATCTCGAGTTCGAGCCGATCCACATGATGCCGCGATTCTATTTATTTCGCTGAAACGGAAATTCGATTTCAACTGGGAGGGCTCGGCACTGATTTTGCTTTCTTCGAACGAATAAATTAAAGAGAAGAAGAAGAGGGAATGAATGTGAATTTGATTTTGGTTTCGGCCTTGGTTTTAAATTAAATTGCTCTGCCATTCTTTCTTTCAAACGATAAAAAATTTTGTTTGTTGTTTTTTTTCTTTTATTTTCTGCTTTACGTTAATCTTCAAAGAATATGTGTGTCCCTAATGTAGACACGTTCAAGTAAGAGAAGATGCGTGGCAAGAAAGCTACAGTATTCACAGCAATTTATTATTTATATTAGGATTTAAATTTAAATTCAAATTGTCTAGATTTTCATAGCTCACAATCTCAATCTTCAATTGAGGCATGCTGTCCGGCGTTTATAATGTTATATGCCTATTCCGAACGCAATGGAAAAAGTTTCGGGTCCAAATTCGATCGTATGGAGAAGATAACTTTTTGAACCAGTTATTAAACTAAATTTTCGATCAAATTTTTAGCGCGTTTGCTTATCGTACGGATACACGACAACTTCGAATGCTACGAAAATTGAAATCCCACAATAATACAATATTATGGATCCAATGGAACTGGTTTCGTCGAAATCCAAGACAGGGCCTCGGAAGGTTATTTTTAAATATCGATTTGAACGATATAATTTCAAAACTGAACAAATCATTTTCAAATCAAATTCTAAAGCTTCCATTATCTCCAGTATTATCAATATAAATTTTCTAAGCTTTGAAAATGTTTTTAACAAGCTCAAAAACCGAAGATTTAATATTTTATCCAACTTCAATAAATTAAATTCAATAAATAAATTGCCAAATTTATTCAGATATTTGAAATTCAAGTTAAAATAACTTTCAAACATTTAAAATCAATTAAATATTTCAATTTCTAATGTTCAAAATTCTGGGTCGTCACATTCTTCCCCCTTAAAAGAATTTCGTCCCGAAATTACTAGTTAAGAAGAATGATCTTGACCCGTTTATAATTTTCCCAAACCAAATAGTTTTAACAACTTGTCAACCGAAATCTTTTTTATCAAAGATCCATTATCATCTCAACTAACTTTCCAAAATCTTTCATAGATTTAAAACAACCTTGTTTCCTTAACAATTCAGATTTAAATTTAAATTCAAATTTTAGATTTTCAAAATTTTGTCAAAATTTTTCTAACTCTCTAAATTTTCGAAAAATTTCGCCAGCGTCTCCTTTGCGCAGCTTGCTCCGTACGACTACAAAATGCCACAATGGCCCCTAGATTTCAAAAGAAAACGAAAAGCCAAGTTATTGGACAAGAAGATCATCAAATTTTATATTGAAATTCAAATACATCCCTTTTCGAGCAATTCAGTTATCTTCAAAATCAAATCCCTATTTCTTTTCCTTTTTAACACACCTGTATATCCTACTTATCACTTTGCACATTCCTATACAAAATCTTCAACATATACTTCTTATACCATTTTTCACTTCACTATTGAAGTTATATATCCATTTTCATTCAATCTTACATTTTCAATTTCATTTGAATTCAATTTACACTTTCAATTTTATTTGGATTCAATTTACCTTCTGAATATTGAGTTTTATCAAATATCTTTCATTCACAACTGATTCATCTTACTATTTTAAATTAATTTCATTTACCAATCCATTGCAAATTCCAATTCTTTTTTTCTCATTTCCACCTTTATTATCTTTAGTTCACTTCGAACTAATTTTACAACTTCATTTTATTTCACACAATTCAAATTGGTTTTCAATATTCATTTTCAATTCCAGTTTTTATTCATTTTTTCATTCCCAAACACAAGTCAATTTCAATTCACCCTTTTGGTTTACAACCACTTATATTTAAACTGGATTTCAAATTCCATACGAATTCAATTTACCTTTCATTTATAATTATTGAATTAAATTCTTTTATCTTCAATTAGTTTCACCTACTAATTTTTTATTTCAATACTTTGCTTTGTTGATCAAATTCAATTCCATTTCCTATTTTATTTGATTACAAATTCAAAATGAATTTCAACATTCAATTTCACTTTCATTTAATCGCAATTATAAATTTATTTATTCATTCACAATTTTATTTTTCCGCCTTAATAAAAAGATTTATTCCATAACTATTTTTATCATATTCTAGAATCTTTCCAACATTTCAAAATCATTTTTGAAATAAATTCAAATTATCTTATGAATTTCCAAAACCAAACCCAGTTTGCAAGCAACTCCTATTTAAAATAATTGGTAGCAATTCCTCTCCTGGAAAATCGAAAATGAACACCGATGAAGTCACGATCATCATCGGAATTATTTTCCATCGACCGAAAAGAGTTTAGTGCTTTTATCCCTTCAAAAACATTTTTCCAAATTGAAAATTATTTTCAAACTCAAAAGGGATTTAATTTCCAAACCTTTTCAATTTCAAATCCTTTCAACTTTATTTTCGAATATAACTCTGGAATTCTATTTCAAATTATGAATCACATTTACAATTTATATTTACAAATTCCATTTGTATATGAATTTATTTCTCAGCTTTTTATTACGATTTCAATTTCTTATTCAATTTCAATGATAATAATTTAATATTATCACTTCCTACCATCCAAGCAACCATATACTACTATAATAATTTATGGAAAAATTAATCCTTTTATATACGAAAATAATTTGGATAAAATTATCTCATTTACCCGATTTTAAAACAATACTGTGTCGGTTTATCTTGTTTAAGAGTTTAGAAACTCCTATCGATACAGTTGGCCAAACTGCACCGACCAGAATCTATAAACATTCAACCGATAAGTCAACACAATATAAAACAATTTTATATTCACCAACAAATACGCGCTCATATCTATTATTACACTCAACTCATTTTAGAGTACTACCGACTCTATCTCTGATGAGTAACACCCAACATATCCAAGGTTGTCGCTTAACAAATTGCTCTGATACCAATCTGTAACGACCGAATTTTTCGACGCCCGAAAGTCGACATCGATACATCCACAGTATCAAAGCCGAACAGTCGAATGCTGGAAAACCGGACCGTTAGGGTTTAAGAAGAAGAAGAAGATAGAAGAAGAAACAGAACAATAACAGACTCTCACATTTCACAGCGGAACAAATATAATAGATGATGAATAATCTTTAAAATAAAAGCACTATATCAGTTTATACATACATCATCAGAGTGTACAACAACAACACAAAGCTGGTAATTATAATAACTTGTGTACAAGACACTTTGACTTGCACTAACCCAAACGCAACGGACACTATATAGTATAAGTGATACGCTTCGCCATCCAGCTTGCTCCTGATCTCCACAGCATCTCTTTTCTGACTTCGCTCCAAAATAACTGATAATCTGACTCTAAGCTGCCCGTGTGGAAATTGGTGGGCATCCAGAGTTTAGAAAGGGAACAATAAACTCCAGGTCAGTCATAGGACTGGTGTGAGATCTTAAAACAGTTATTTTCATAAAGAAAATAAAAATAAATTCACTATGCTTTTGGAAAATGAAACTACCAAAAGGCCTCCCGCCACACACACAATGCAAACACAGATTGGAGGAGGTTTCTCCTTATGATAGTCAAACATGCATAATACGCAAAATCCTTTCGATATTATTATTAGTGCATAGTGCAGAAAACATTTCGAAAGTATAATATTAATCTTAGCCAGCATAGACATTTCAAACTATGCCTACTATAGCTACCATCTAAACAGTGGTGACCACCATAAGTAAATGGCAGGTTATACAACTAAAACCGTACAAGGCGCGTATTAGAGATTAGATTTCCAACAAGTGGTCGGGCTAAGGAACATCCTACTGCCACATGGGTACGCCTCTAGAGGGACGTTCTGAGAACTTAACCTGCTCTCTGCCAACACAAGGCTGGATTACCTCTGTAACTAGGTAACTACTACACGAGTATGCAATCCCCCGGTCGCTTGTGACCTTTATTCGAGGATCCTCAACCACAAAGCAACAACCCCAAAGTATAATAAATTTGCAACAACAACATAGGTTAAGTATCTAGGCTCCATACCATGATACCACCCTTTTCCAAAAGGAAATGACATACCTTAAAGGGAACGACCCTCATAACCTTGCCGCATCTTTCCTGTTTCGACCATTTTTGGGGTGTGAGGTCCGACCAAGTCTCGTCCACAAAGCTACACTTTTCATAAAGTCATGCTTCGATCAAAAAATGATCAGCAACACTTCGTATGCCACATTACCAAATTGGGAATGTATCACTAGTAACCATCAACTACATAACCTATGAGCTCATACGTCTCAGCGAAAGGTGTTAAGCTAAGAGAATAAATTCTCCGCCACCAACAGAAATGTATTTGAAGAAACCAGCTTTACATCTCAAAGTGTAACGTCAGACACACATCCATACAAGTTCGTTCCGGGATCGAACGGAACTGAAGGCACTTCAAAGAAGCCCTTGCAAATCCGAATATTCACAAATGACATCCGGAAACCCCATCATAAAAGGTGTTAAAATCTCTATACCGGAGCAACCCGGTGCAGAGACATTCGACAGGTAATCCTTTCGCTTTCGAAAATACCAGGTCTTCAACACCGTCTTCAAATGCAATCTCATTTCGTCGTTTCATTATTCAGAAGGGTTTAATGACAAAAAGTCCTCTCCTGGCTAATCCGAATAATGAGCACTTATTTTTAAAAATAAGTGTTCAACCAGATTTCAAAAAAATCACAACAAATTTCCACTTTGGTCTTTTAAATAAAAGATCCATCACAATCACAAAGGTTCGATGTGGTTTTCAAATATCCATTTGGAATCCGACCCCCGGTCGCATCGAAATTCAAATGCCGTTTAAAGGCCAATATTGATAGTCGGTTATTTAACTATCAGTCAATATTCACAACAGTCACCAGATTTAAATAATTTACCACCAATTATTTATTTTTAAAATATCTTTGCAAGATATATTTTAACATTTCAACCATTTGAAAACAAATTTCAAATCACTTTTCACTTTTCAAACCTTTGAAAACAAAATTTCAAATCACTTTCCTCACGTGGAATAAATTTTCAAATATTTATTTAATTCCACTAAAAATTTGTCGAGTTCAATGACTTTAAAAATAATTTAAAATACTTATCCAAAATATACTTGAAAACATTCAAAATAAAACTATTTTAAAACACTTGCTTAAATATTGGTTATGAAAATATTATACTAATATCTCATATAAAAAATTCAAGTCCAAACTAATTTCAAAATAAAATTAGTAGATAGGATATAACTATTTAAATATCCATTTTCTAAAACAAATATCAATTAAAACTTTAAATAATCACTTCTATAATAGTTTAAAATATATTTTTACTTTAAAGATTTTTCAAATAACCTAAGTAAATATTTTTTCCAAAATATTTTTTCCGTAAAACCATCTTTACAACTTCAATTTATATTTATAAACAATATTGAAAACATTCTCGTCTTTCAGGGAAAGTACACATTCCATTCTAAAATGGTTCATTCAAATCAATTTATACATCCTTCTGGATTTATTCTAAATTTACGTTCCAAATCCGTAAATTTCTTTCCACACTTTTAAAAATAAAACAATATTTATTTTTAAAACAAATACACTTTTTTAAAACAAAATGATATTTATTTTTAAAAAAAAATTTCCTTTATTCTATATAATTCTTATTGTGAATATAAATTTCCAATTATCCACTGGTATACGATTTTCAAATCGATTCCTAAATGTTTATTTCAGCACTAAATCAATTTTCAAATTGATTTCCAAATTTGTTTCAAATACCAAATCAAAACCCAGATTGATTTTCCAAACATTTATTTCAAACACCGAATCGATTTCAGAATTTATTTCCTAAAATTTGTTTGTTTAAACACTAGATTGATTTCTAAATCAATTTCTCAAGGATTTATTTTTAAAACACCAAATCAATTCCAAATTGATTTCCCAATCTATTTATTATTTTTATTAAATCAATATCAAATTTATTTTCAAAACACCAAATCAATTTCCTAATTTATTTTTAAAATATATTCCTTTTTCATTTCCAAATTATTTAAAAACCTTATTTTTAAAATAAATTCTTCTCCTTTTGAATATTATTACTTGAAATCCATTTATTAAACTTTTTCCCATATTTTGGAATTTTATTCAAATGGGATTTCATTATAGATTTTCTACTTAAATTTAAAAATCCAATTTCATTTGTTTATGGTATCCTACGATACCAAAAAAATATTCGGCTAGATTACAGCCTTCAACGTTTTCAATCACAAGTATAATCACACACAGATTATAGATAAACCAACACACAACATATGAAACAAATTCAAATATTTGAGGAATTCAATTGGATCCCTCCAACCTGTTTCCCTACATCCACAGACGTCAGCACAACAATTAAATACCAATTCCACTTCGAGGTGGAATATCACAGTATATGTGATTTATAAAATATCATCCGTTATTATGCGGCGCATAGGGTCTCATCCGCCATATAATGCGGGAAATCAATCACTCCAAATACATATATAACACCAATTCCACTTCTAGGTGGAATATTGTGGTATATGGGTTTAATATAATATCATCCGCTATTATGTGGGGGCATAGGGTCTAATTCAATACAACTGATAATAATTTATCATCCAAGCACACAATCAAAAATTTAAATTTAACTATCACAATTCAACAATCAATCAATAACTGAAATTTTCAATTATTATGATTTGAGTGAGAAGATCTCGCCTTTTATTTGCAATCCATTTCCAATACGGCTTGCTTCCTTTAAGATTTTGGCCTTGTATAAACATTTATAAGATTTCATTAATATTCGAAATAAATCGAACAATCACTTATTATTATTAAATTATTTAATTGACTAACAAAGGTAAAAAATTTAAAATCCTACATATATATATATATTCTCGAAATTAATAAATTATCCATTTATCAAAAAAAAGAATTTTAAAATTAAACACCTTACTATAAAATTTAAATTTTAACAGTAAGTTAACATTGCTAAACATAATTCTTCACTGTAATATAAATATATATATTACTGCTATTTATTATTATTTTTTAAAATGTGTGTATATATACAAATATTTGATAAATAAACTATGCGAAAAAAATACCTCACTCATTCGCCATCGATCTCCATTGCCTCGCAGATTAACGACCACTGCTATCGATCTTCGGGCACCACTCGAATTTCCAGAATCAAACCCTAGCTTTGGAAAAAATTGCAACCTCAACTTCATGTTCGAACGACACTGCCACAACCCTAGAACTCCTCACCATGAGTTACCAAATTCGCCACCACGAACTGACAACGCGTCGCCATCGAGCTATCCACGCAAACGATGCCGACATCGTGGCCCCCTTTGACTACTCGTACGCGAACTTAGCCTCGAGCTCGTGCGACGATGAAATTGCTGACACCGAGCCACCATGATCCTTTTTGCGTCGACAAACGATGCAGCTCGAGTTCGAGCCCATCCAGGCGATGTCGCGATTCTATTTATTTCACTGAAACAAAAATTCGATTTCAACTGGGAGGGCTTGGCATTGATTTTGCTTTCTGCGAACGAATAAATTTAAGAGAAGAAGAAGAGGGAATGAATGTGAATTTGATTTTCGTTTCGACTTTGGTTTTAAATTAAATTGCACTTCCATTCTTTCTTTCGAACGATAAAATTTTCTGTTTTTCGTTTTTTCTTTTCTTTTTCTTCTTCTTTACGTTAATCTTCAAAGAATACGCATGTCCTAAATGTAGACACGTTCAAGTAAGAGAAGATGCGTGGCAAGAAAGCTACAGCATTCCATGCAATTTATTATTTATATTAGAATTTAAATTTAAATTCAAATTGTCTTGATTTTCACAGCTCCCAATCTCAATCTCCAATTGAGGTGTGCTCCCCGACGTTTATAATGATATACGCCTAATCCGAACGCAATGGAAAAGGTTTCGGGTCCAAATTCGATCGTATGGAGAAGATAACTTTTTGAACCACTTATTAAATTAATTTTTCGATCAAATTTTCATGGCTTTTCTTATCGTACGGATACACGACAACTCCGAATGCGACGGAAATCGAAATCTGATAATAATACAATATTACAGACCTAATGGAACTGGTTTCGTTGAAATCCGAGAACGTGCCTCGGAAGGTTATTTTTAAATGTCGATTTAAATGATATAATTTCAAAACTGAACAAATCATTTTCAAATCAAATTCTAAAGCTTCCATTATCTCCAGTATTATCAATATAAATTTTCTAAGCTTTGAAAATAATTTTAACAAGCTCAAAAACCGAAGATTTAATACTTTATCCAACTTCAATAAATTAAATTCAATAAGTAAATTGCCAAATTCATTCTAATATTTGAAATTCAAGTTAAAATAACTTTCAAACATTTGAAATCAATTAAATATTTCAGTTTATAATATTCAAAATTCTGGGTCGTCACAAACGGACACTTAGAAGATGGAAGCCTCGAACATCACTTAAGTTATTGGATGCACGTTATACACTGCATAGAAGATGTGAAATCCCGTAAACATCTCTGAAGCCGTTATACTCATATTTATTTACTGTTGATTTAACTTACATAATATCTTTTAGTTCCGAGTCAAGTGTTTTATCTTTCAATACGCTCGGGTTAGCCTGAGGTTTTTAGTGTTGAAGACATTATTTCTGAAGGACGAAGAGGGAGTTTAGTATTATATTATATTATTATTATTCCGCTATATCATGTTGTTCCACTACATTATTTATTTATTCCTGTTGTATGCATAACTCTGATTGTATTGTAAAAGTGTAATCAAATATATTTGTAAAATAGCTTCATGAACCGTATTTAATTATCATTTTTTGTCATTCCGCTGTGAGAATTTGTGTTTTGGTTTTTCCTTTCTCTTATTTTCTTATTTTACCCCATTAGCAATCTTCTCTTTTGAATGGTTTGAGTTGACAAGTATGGTTTATTGTCGATTTAAACCGTCTAAAAAGGTAGGTCGTTACATCTTCGCTTCAGACACAATCCAAACCAATGCATATGGTATCAGGGGACTGGTATGTAGCAAATTAGATTTAGGCGGAAGATATGGAGTCGAAATCATGGGTTCCGAAGGGGTTGAGGCGTCACTTTGCTTTTAAAATAATAAGCCTGCTAGCTTTCAAATAAATGGTTTTCGATTAAGCAGCTTTCGTATTAGTTAGCTTTCGACTAGGTCAAATGATTTAAAGAAAATGGTTTCGATTGGGTTGCACCTCTATTTTTAAGTAATTGCTTTCGACTAAGTCCAAACCTTTTGCTGCCGCCTTTTTACCTTTCGACCCAGGTGGTTTAAAAAGGGTTTCTTTGTTTTTAAAATTTGGTCGCTTCTCCAATGCTTTGGAAAAGGATGGTTTTAACATGATCTCTTATTTACTGAAGAAATGGTTTCGAAGTAGATGCTTTCAACTTAAATGTTTTAAAGGCCCTTTTTCTATAATTGAGTAAAACCCAAATGGTTTCAAAAGAGATAGTTTTAAATGGTTTCGAAACAAATGCTTTCGACTTTAGTGGTTTCTGATCCTTTTTCTCTACTTGAAGGCATAATCCAAATGGTTTCGATTGAGATGTTTTTCAAAGGTTTCAAAGGGTAAATTTTTGAATGGTTTCGAATGGTTTCCAAATGTATTGAACCAAAAGCACTTTCGAAAGGATTGAGTTTGAACTGTTTCAAAAGGCTTTTACGAACGGTTTTGAAAGGGATGGTTCCCTAGGGTTTCGACAGGGTTGAAAGGGAAGGTTTTTCCTATGCTTTCGAAAGGCAATATTTAAAGGTTTAAAAGGAAGATGTCTAATATTTTCAAGCTTTCGGAGAAAAGAAAGAATTTTTTCCAATGTTTAATAAAGGATTTTAATGGTTTCGAAAGGGTCACTTTCAATGGTTTCGAAGGCGTTACCTTCAAGGGTTTCGAACGGGTCGTTTAAAGGTTTTAAATAAAGGTTTCAAATGTATTAAATAGGCAATATAGCCTAGGTAATTTCGTGTTAAAAATAGTTTTAACTTGTTTGAAAGGATAACTAATCCTTATTAAAAATCCAACATCATTATTTTGAGTAAAAAACATATATCATGACAAAGTAGCTTAGTGTAAAGCTAAGAATATATTTTCCATATATAAGTATGATTTAAAAGGCTAAATCATTTTGAAACGGTTTTCAAGAAAAAAGATGAAGAGTAACTAATCCTAAAAAAATGATTCGGACTGTTAGTCCATTTTGATCCGGACATTTAGTCCAGTTACGGGCAGTCGGCCAAGTTTTATGGACAAATAGTTCATTTTTGGCATAATGGACCTTGTTATTATTTTATAGGCAGATGGTCCACTTATTACCCATTTTATAGGTAGATAGTCCATTTATTAACATAAAGGAGATTGCTATTTTGATATAATTAGTTTGATTAACCAGTTTGGTTGCAGGAGAGGATTTGCTAAATATATGTTTTAAAGAGAATATAAGTGAGGGGAAACCCGTTCTGCTTAGTGGCATGGTCTCACAAAATATCGGTAAACCGAGATTTAAAAGAATTATTCACACCAGGTTTGTGTCTAACTCAAATTTTCTATTTCCCCTTAAACTCTCGAGTGCTCAAAATTGATTTGAGTAGGCTGACGTTTAAGGTTTTTAAGATTAGAAATTTTTGGCGAATAAAACTTCCAAAGACGAGTAGGTGGCTGACGAATAGCTAATTAGGAGTTACATATTATTTTGTTTATTTCCATTGTGTATTAAGTCAGATATGACTATATTGCTTTGATCAACTAAGAGGGCATCATCATATGTCCCCCCGGCATATTTTTGTAATGATTATAATTAATCTTCAGTTGGGATATGATATAGGATTATGTAATTTGAATATGAATTTGTTTTGGAATGCAACTAATAAAATGTTGTTTTTGAAAATCTATGATTTTTTTTCATATTAAAGTCCTTCTGATATTATAGATACCATTATCATTACCGTATTTTAACACTGGAAGTTAATACTATGAATGACCGTATCATCTGTAATGCTTAGCTTTTGGCCTCCAGATACGGGATGTTACAACTTGATATCAAAGCCTGGTTTATGAAAAACTTTAAAACTAAAAAATGGTTTCATAATCCTAAGGAATTAGGTTAAGATCAGGTTATGGGATAATGATATAGTAACGTACTTTTATTTTCCATATGCTTTATCTCTAGTCCTCTATCCTTGTTAGTTTTTTTTTCTTTATGTCATAAGGTTTTAACACAGGTATGGAAGGTAGAAGTGGAAAAGTTAACCTACAAGGGGAGGGCATCGATGAGAATGTCAGACCTAGTACAAGGGGAACCCAAGGTTAGGCACGAGTAGAGAATATAGGTTCTGGAGTCCCGCAAGTTAGGATGGAAGCTACATTCATTTTTTCAAGAATATGATGCAATCGGGAGTTGCAGTTGGAGTGTTGGGAGGAGATGCTGCATGAGCAGGAGTTCCGTAAGTTTCGGTGGTTAACAATTATGCTAAGCTAACGGAGATTGCACTAAGCTTGGAGGGAAGCCTTTTCTGTGGACAGAGGATGCTATAGAGATGGAAAATTGGATGCTGCAATGTAAGAGGACCTTTGTAGACTTTGGGCTCAATGATGAGCAGAAGAGGAGTTTAGCGCCCAGACAGCTTTACGAAGCTGCTTTGTTTTGGTGGAATAGTGTGACGGCTGGTGTGGATGAGGAAACTTTGTCATGGGCAGATTTCAAGGGAAGATTCTAAGAGAGGTTTATTTCTGCAATGGCACCGTCAGCTCTGATAAAAAGTTTATTGAATTAGAGCAGGGAGAGATGTCTATTCTGGAATATGCTAGAAAGTTTGAGGAATTGGCTAGATATGGGTGTGCTTCATGGATATAGTTGATGGAGAGGAATAAGAAGTTTATCAGATGGTTGAAGCCTGAGTTAGCAAGGGCCACATTTCTTCATATTAGAGATCCTTCTGACTTTGTTGTAGAGATGACCTTAATGCACGAGGAGACTCCTGATTCTCTAGAGAAGAGTGAGGCTAAAGAATTCCAGGTAGAGTAGAATCAGAAGAGGAAGTTCTTTCCTAAGAAAGGTGCTTCAAAGGGTGGAGCAGCAAAAAAAGGGAAGTCCGAGATTACTTGCTTCAAGTGTGAAAAAGGGACACTTTGCTAATGAGTGTCATGTTGGAAAGGAAAAGGAGGTGGCAGGGAAGAAGAATTTCAAGTGCTTCAATTGTGACCAGACTGGCTATTATAAGAGCCAGTGCAAGGAGCCCGCTAAGGATGGAAAGGGCAAAGTGTATGCATTGGACCTGCTGCTTCGAAGCCAACTGCTCGGGGGAAAGGAAAGGTATTTTTGGTAGGAACGCTTTAGATTCATGGTATATCTGTTAGCGTTCTATTTGATACCAGTGCACCACATTCTTTTATATCTAGATGTTTAATAGATAAACTTAACCTAGAACTCACATATTTAGTTACTCCTTGTGGGTTGCAAATCAAATTGGAGGGTATGCAATCAAGGGTTGAGATGTGACCATTAAGAGTTTGACCTATTAGGTCATACTTTTGTTTGCAGTTTGCATATGTTTGATTTTATGGGGTTCAGAATTATTCTTGGGATGGATTGGTTAAGTGTGTACGATGTTGGAATATTTTTCCAAGATAGGAAAATAATGCTTAGACACCCTGATTGTGGTGATCGGATAGTTTATGCCATAGAAAGTTCTAGTGGTGAGGTGAATGCCATGTTGGGTGATATGGAATTGGATGATGATCTAAGTCAAGTTATCATGGTTAGGGAATTCACAGATGTTTTTGAGCTTGTAGTTGAATTGCTGCCAAAACGAACCATTGAGTTTCAGATAGATTTTCCAGGAGTAGAACCAGTGAGTAGATCGCTAAGCATGATTACCCCTACAGGGATGAGGGAGTTAAAGGTGCAGTTAGTAGATTTATTAGGCAAGAATTTTAACAGGCTGAGTAGTTCGCCTTGGGGAGTAGCCGTAGTGTTTGCTAAGAAGTCAGATGGATCGTTAAGTCTAAGTATCGATTATCGTAAGTTGAATAAGAGGAATATAAAGAATCGATATCCATTGCCAAGGATTAATGATTTGTTCGACTAATTGAGTGGAGCCAAGGTGCTCTTGCAGTTGGATTTGGCGACAGGTTTCCATCAACTTAGAGTATTAGGGAATAGTATACCTTTGACAACGTGTAGGACCAGATATGGGTCATATGAATGGTTAGTTATGCCATTCGAATTGACTAATGCGCCAGCTTTCTTTGTGGATTTGATGAACCGATTTTTTCGAGAGCACTTGGATAGGTTCATATTGGTTCTCATAGATGATATCTTGATATAACCTAAGGATGAAAGAGAGCATGAAGTTCATCTTAGAGTAGTGCTTGAGACACTAAGGCAGCATCGGCTAAAGGAAAAATTTCCAAACTGTCATTTCTGAAAGAAAGAAGTGAAGTTTCTTGGTCATGTAGTCTCAGTGGAAGGGTTTTCAGTAGATCCGACTAAGATTTAAGCGGCGAATAGTTGGAAGAGACCCTAGAAAGTGGTGGAGTAAAGAGTTTCCTTGGGTTGGTTGGTTATTATCAGAGTTCATTAAGGATTTTTCACGGATAGTAGCACCGATGACCAAGCTAACAAGAAAAGGATGTAAAGTTTGTGTGGACTGATAAGTTTGAGGAAGCATTCCAGAGTTTGAAATACTTATTGACCCATGCACCTGTGTTTGTCGTTCTAGAAGGGAATCAGGATTTGGTGGTTTGTACTGATGCGTGTGGAACAAGATTAGGAGCTGTGCTAATGTAGAGAGGTAAATTGATTGCCTATGCTTCTACGTAGCTCAGATGCATGAGGTTAGATATCCAACACATGATTTGGAATTGGCTGTAGTGAGTTTTGAATTGAAGGTGTGGACACATAACCTTTTGGAGAAAGGTTTGAGTTATATACAGATCATAAGTCGCTGAGGTATTTGTTCTCTCAGAAGGAGTTGAACCGTGAGACAAAAAAGGTGGTTAGAGTTTATTGCCGCATATGATTTTGGAATTGAGTACACACCGAGGAAAGGCAACAAGGTTGTAGATGCACTTAGCTGGAAATTTTAGAATGCAGTATTAGCAATGATTATTGAGTGGAAAGATTTGGAAGCATTAGTAGGTTGTAAAGTGCGGTGGAGATCTGAGGCTGGGTCTAGAGGAGAAATCATAGTGCTATCTTTTTTGGAAGTTTGACTAGTGATGATCGAAATGATTGCTTATTAACAAGAAGAGGATCCAGTATTAGCTGAACGGATCAGGAAGTTAAGAGGTGGAACCGAGAGCGATCACTTCAAATATTTCAGTCTTGACCAGAATGGGAGGTTGAGAAAGGAAGGAAGATTATGTGTTCCAAGTGTAGGAAACATAAGAAAGAAGTCTTAGAGGAATGACATCGTCCGAAGTGCTCTATTCATCCGGGAGGTACTAAGATGTATTAGGATATGAAGAGGAGTGTCTTCTAGGAAGATATGAAGTGATATATTGGTTAGTGTGTAAAGCAGTGCTTGATTTGCCAACAGGGCCGAACAACAGAAGCCAAGTGGGTTTCTTCAGCCGTTGGATATCTCGGTGTGGAAGTGGAATTCTATTTCATGGATTTTATTAACCGGTTGCCAAGGTCAAATAGAGGAAAAGATAGTATATGGCCTATAATGGACAGATTAACCTAGAGTTCCCATTTCATTCCAATTAAGTCAAGCAGAACGACACCCGTTTTGGCAAGGTTATTCATGAAGAATTTAGTTAGACTGAATGTGATTCCTTGTAGTATAGTTTGTGATAGAGATTCCTTATTCACTAGCGAGTTCTGAAAGAGTCTACAGGAAGTTTTGAGAACCAAGCTCAAGATGAGTACCACTTACAATCCACAGACAGACGAGCAAATGGAAAGAGTTAATAAAATCTTGGAAGATTTACTAAGGGCTTATGTATTAGATTTTGGGGGATCATGAGAGGACCATTTGCATTTAGTCGAGTTTTCATATAACAACTGTTATCAGACTAGTATTGGGATGACACCGTTTGAAGCTTTGTAGGAAGGCCATGAAAATCTCCTGTATATTGGTTAGAGACCAGGATAGGTTGGTTCTTAGTCCAGATTTGGTTAGAGAAGCTGAAAAAAAGGATTGAGGTCATTTATACTAGAATGAAGGAAGTTCAGTCTCGGCAGAAAAGTTATACAAATAAGAGATAGAAAGATTTAGAGTCCTCAGCTGGAGATCAGGTTTTCATCAAGGTGTCACCGATGAAGGGTGTGATCGGATTTGGAAGATCAAGAAAGTTGGCACCGAGATTCGTTGGACCTTTTTCTATTGTTGAGAGGATTGGGAAACTCACATATAGAGTTAAGTTACCGAGTAAATTGGTAGGAGTCCATGATGTTTTCCATATTTCTCATTTCAGAAAGTACATTAAAGACCTGGAGACTACCATTGCACCGAATGTTCTAGGTAACTTAATAGTAGAGCAAGATTTGACAATAGTGAGGGAGCCTATTCGTATTGTTGCGAGAGATGAGAAGAGGCTTAGAACCAAGACGGTTAGATTAGTCAAAGTTCAGTGGAACGGCGATGACGGAGACCGTACTTGGGAGATTGAGAGCAAGATTAAAGATACTTATCCTGACTTATTTGATGGTATGTTTTACCTTCTTATTTGATTTGTTGTGTACCTTATCGTAATTTTGATGACAAAATTCTTTAAGGAAGGGAGTTTGTAACACCCTAGATTTTGGGTAATATTATTTAGGCTATTTAATTAGCTAAATTAAATAAAATAGTTGTTGATTAGAGGATTAAGATTTGGTTTAATCAAAGGCTAGTTGTGCCAACTAAACATTGAATTAAAATAAGAGTTAAACTGAAATAGAGGAGGGGTAAAATAGGAAAGAAGCCATTCTTATACCCTAAACCCTTGTCCATGTACCCCCTACACGTCCATTTCATTTTATCAAAAAAAATTAAAACTAAGGCCGGCTACCATTAACAAGAGAAAGAGGGAGAAGATAGAGAAAAGCTGAGGAAGAATCTTATTCAAATCAAATCTATTCACAGCTCACTCTCTTTAATCTCTAAGGATAAGGTGAGTAATGTTTACATCTTAAATTTTTATATTTTCGATTTAAGATGAATTTCGAATATTTTACATTGATTTTCCATGATTTTGGATGATGGAATGGTTATATATACTTTTTGATGAATTATGGTTGTTCATATTGAATTTGTGATATATTTTAAGATGAAAACCCTAAAATGACATCTAAATGCCTTGCAAATTTTTATGAAGACCATAAATTATATTTTAGAGATGGGTCAATTTTTAGAATTTTCTGAATAGTTGTGGAATTTATATGAATTTTCTCGTAAAGAAAATGTTAACTTGGGTTAATAATTTTTTATGGTTAAATAATAAAAAATTTAGGTCTAAAAAATTTATTTGTTGGAAAACATATTAAAAGAGATTTTCTGGATTTTTGTAGATTTTCCCCCAAGAGTTTTAATGGGTATATAAAATTATTTAAGGTATGGGACTTAATGTTTTATATAATAAATGAAGGAGAAAGGATTTTTGCAAATAATATTTCAGAAGGATTATTTTTTCAAATTATAGTACTTTTGTTGGTAAAGAAAGAGGCAACCAATCAAAATTAGACAGGTAAAGCAGGTTAGGGGAAAAGAACTATTTGCTACATGTTTTTCTCTGTTTCGATGCTTTCGGCACCAGGTTCTCCTCCTCATCTTCGTTTTGACGAAGTCAAAACCAATGCATATGGTATCAGGGAACTGGTACTTAGTGAATTGGATGTAGGCGGAAGGTATGGAGTCGAAACCATGAGTCCGAAGGGATTGAGGCATCACTTTCTTATAAATTAACAATATGCCTGCTTTCTTTGAACTAAGTGGCTTTCGACTAAGTAGCTTATGACTTAGTTAGCATTCGATTAGGTCAAATGCTTTAAAGGAAATGGGTTCTGCGCCTCTGTTTTTAAATAATTGCTCTCGACAAAGTCGTAACCTTTTGCTGCCGCCTTTTTACCCTTCGATCCAGGTGGTTTCGAAAGAGTTGCTTTGTTTTTAAAATTCGGCCACTTGTCCAATGCTTTCGAAAGGGATGTTTCTGACAGCATCACTTATTTACTTAGGAAATGGTTTTGAAGTAGATAATTTCGACTTAAATGTTTTAAAGGCACTTTTTCTATAATTAAAGTAAAACCCAAATGGTTTTGAAAGAGACAGTTTTAAATGGTTTCGAAACAGTTGCTTTTGACTTTAATGGGTTTCTGATCCTTTTGCTCTACTTGATGGCATAATCCAAATGGTTTCAATCGAGACATTTGTCAAAGGTTTCAAAGGGTAAATTTTTGAATGGTTTTGAAAGGTTTTCACATGTTTTAAATTGAACCCAAAGTGCTTTTGAAAGGATTGAGTTTTAAATTTGTTTCGAAAGTTTTTTATGAATAGTTTCGAAAGGGGTGGTTCCCAGGGCTTTCGACAGGGTCGAACGGAAGGTTTTCCTATGTTTTCGAAAGGCAATATTTAAAGGTTTAAAAGGAGTATGTCTAGTGTTTTGAAGCTTTTGAAGAAAATAAAGGAAATGTTTTCCAAAGTTTTTGAATGTTTTAATGGTTTCGAAAGGGTCGCTTTCAATGGTTTTAAAGCGGTTACCTTCAAGGGTTTCGAAAGGGTTGTTTCAAGGTTTTAAACAAAGATTTCGAATGTATTAAATAGGCAATAGAGCCTAAGTATTTTAAGTGTAAAATGGTTTAACTTGTTTTGGCAGGATAGCTAATCCTCGTTAAAAATCCATCAACATTATTTTGAATAATCTATATATATCATGGCAAAATAGCTTAGAGTTAAGCTAAGAATACATTTTCCTTGTATAAGTATGATTTAAAAGGCTAAATCATTTTGAAAAGGATTTCAAGGAAAAAGATGAAGGGTAGTTAACCCTTAGAAAATGATTCGGACAGTTGGTACATTATGATCCGGATAGTTAGTCCAGTTTGCAGGCAATCAGCCTAGTTTTATGGACAAATAGTCCAATTGTTAGCATAATGGACCTTGCTATTATGTTGTAATAGATTGTCCACTTATTAGCTGTTTTATGGGTGGATAGTCCATTTATAGCATAAAGGAGATTGCCATTTTGAAATAATTAGTTTGACTAACCGATTTGGTTGCAGGAAAGGATTTGCAAAATATATGTTTTAAAGAGAGTATTTGTAAGGGGAAACCCATTCCGCTAAGCGGCATGGTCTCACTTAATATCAGTAAACCGAGATGTAACAGAATTATTCACGCTAGGCTTTATGTCTAACTCGAAGTTTTTATTTTCCCTTAAACTCTCGGGTGCTCAAAATTGATTTAAGTAGGCTGAAGGTTAAGGTTTTTAGGTTCTGAAATTTTTGGCGAATAAAGCTTCCAGAGATGAGACGGTATTTGATGGATAGCTAATTAGGAGTTACAGATTATTTTGTTTATTTCTTCAATGTATTAAGTCAGATATGGCTATATTACCTTGATCAACCAAGGTGGCATCGTCATATGTCACTCTTGGAGTGTTTTTGTAATAATAATTAATCTTTACCTAGAAAACGATATGGGATTATGTAATTTGGATATGAATTTGTTTTGAAATGTAATCAATAAAATATTATTTTTGAAAATCTGCGATTTTGTTCATATTCAAGTGCTTCTAATATTATGGATACCATGATCATTACCATATTTTATCACCAGAAGTTAATACTACGGATGACTACAACATCTGCTGCGCTTAACTTCTGGGCTTCAAATACAGGATGTTACACAGAATCAATTTTCTATGCCTATTTAATTTCTTCAACATTGTCATATTTTACCTCTGTGATTAAATTCATTAAATGGGTTTATACCCATAGTGGCCTGATTACTGTAACTACCCATTAACTCCTTAATTCATTATATTATTCATATGTTAACACCTTATTTGTAACTAATATGATAACATACAACTAATTGCACGTTGCCATACACACGTGCGCGCATTGTAACTGATATTATTTTTTTATTTCTTAAACTTATACATTACATTATATATATATATATATAATTAGTAAATGGGATTATTTATGTTAATGTTTTTAACCTTTTAGTTTCTACATTTAGGGATTTTTGGATTTACATTTATGTGTAGATTCCCCAAAAATATTTATTTCTCCGTACTAATAGAATCTGTATCTTTTCTAAGAAGAAAATGTTATTATTGCAACTTTCCATGAACTTCAAAAAGTGTGGGTGTAACGACCCGCCTTTTTGACCCTCGAAGGTCAGCACTTAATATATCCACGATATACGTATACCGAACATCCAACTGCTGAAAGGTAGATTGTTAGGGTAAAATAAAAGTAAAAATAAAAAGAACAAGGGAAACAGAATCCCACAGTTGAATGACAACATGTAATATACTAAAGATAATAAACTGTCCTCTAAGATACAAGGTATATCAGAGTTAAAACCAAGCCTCATCAACCTAGATAGTTATAACTTCCTGACCATACAATTGTTGATGGGTATATAAATACAATAATATAGCAGAAAAAATACTACGACAAGTGAACATCTAGCTCTGTTCCATGAGCTCAATGTCCGACGGACGATAACTTGGAAAACTCGGTTTAACCCAAGCATTATAATAAAATGACACTCGGATCATCTTTAAAAAGCAGCATGAGAACACTTAAGTAATAAGACGAACACATAATAATTCTGTGGGACTATGCTGCTAAACATGGAACGGGTTTTTCCTCACAAGAACAACTTCAACACATGAATGAATGAAAATAAACTAAAACAAAATCTAAATTTGAAAGAATGGGTATAAACAAGATCAAAATCCAAACATAAAGAATGAACACAAATAATTAAACATCGAAAAGGGTTTCGGTCACTTCTCGATGCAACTAAGAAAACAATTCAAAGAATTTAAATCAAAACAAAGAAAATGAAGTTTTCCAAGAATGACTTGGTGGGTGTGCTCCCCTTACCGAAAGTATACCTCTAGAAAATATACTTGAGAGGGTCATTTTCTTTATGATTCTCCCAAAAATGTACAAGTCAGACCCCGCCAACCTTACCGAGAATCCAAGTACTTCACATCTCCATGCACATACCACCGAATCCAATCTGGAGTAGATCTGTATATTACCCTAATTAGAGCAACTCATAGCTTGATGTCTATTCACTTTTTTGTTTTATTCATTTCCAACAAAGGGTATCAACTCTCAAATGAGCAATAAGTCATCTTAAATGATGATAGGCAAAGAGGAAACCATAATCAATAGTCAATAAATCAACTATCAGGAATAGTCAAAATGATCGTATATGGAAATTAAATCTTACACACTTACCACTACTCGTCAATTTCAAATTTGTTCTGTCCCCCGATTGAAAATGAAGTCGGGCAAGTTAAGGTATTTTACCTCTAGGAAATACTTTGACAACAATATTAATCTTCGAGACAGAAATGCATTTCATACCTTAACGTTTAGTATTAAAAGTATGACTAAATCCTTTTCATATAAGTGATATCATTTACGGAAATTAAATTTCTTATCATTTCCGTAACTGAATCAATTTTTTAAAGTTTTAAAACCCAAACCTGTGTTTGGTTTTCACATCACAAATATTTGTAAAACACTCTTGAAAATATCTTTTTTATGGAGAAAATTATACTACTAAGGGTATTGGGAATGAAGGGTCAAAAACAAATGTTATTAAAATGTTGTTTACTATAAAACCAAGACAATTTATACTTATCTTTATTTTAGATTCCTTTTTAAAGATTTTCTCATTTAAAAACTATCATTTATGAACTCCAAACAACATTTACTATCGCAGAAGATAATAAATCAATTAAAATACTTTTATAAATTAGAAACCACATTAATTATCTTAAAAGAGAACTAATCAACTTTATAACTCCTTTAATAAATCAATTAATTATAACACCTTTATTAAATTAGATTATCAATTTTAAACACCTTTATTTAATTAGTTAATTAACCATAAACATCATTTATTAAAATAATTAATTAATCTTAAACATCATTGTTGAAAATGATTAATTAATTTCAAACATCATTATTAAAATAATTAATTAACTTTAAAACATCATTATTAAAATGATTAATTAACCCTAAACATCATTATTTAAAATAATTAATTAACTTTATACATTATTATTAAAATGATTAAACTTGAAAACATCATTACTAAAATGCTTAATTAATTTTAAATATCATTATAAAAATGATTAATTAAATCTATAACTCTTTTTATAAAATTTAATCAACACTTACCCTTTATTTTAAAAATTCCAAAAATATTTGAAAATATAGCATAAACAACTTTCAAAGTGTAAAACACGATCAAACATTTTTTTTTGTGAAAATACAAGCTCAAGTTCAACACGCAAAAATGTTTATTGGGATGGTAGTTTATAAGTGACGGTATAGCGATAATCGTTATAATGACACTTACACAAATCAAACAAGATATCAAGAATATTTCAACCAAACAACAATACAAGCAACAATAGAATATCAGTAAATTAAATTGGTAAGAAACCACTTAGGGTCTCTCTACAAAATTCCTTATAAATCACACATTTGAATGTGTAATTCAAAGTGATCCATTGCGACCTATTGGCCACGTATACAATTCAACTTCCATGTGGTTTTGTTCCCTACAATACAATGGATATTTACGTCATTCTCTTTTCAAACAAGAATTTAAAATCCAAACAAATAACCAAACAACGATATAAACTACCATCCAAACATTAAATAATAAATTATAGTAGCATTGGTATTATATAGTTTATTGAAAGGCGAGTAAACACATCGAAATTCCAGTTGACGCTTCCGCATTCTAGTTTGATCTAAAATTGAACGACATTCAACTTTAGCTCAAAATTCTACTATCTCCAAATGCAACGAATCTAATTCCACCACATAAATAACTTCAATACAATCCAGTGCCAAAAATCGTGTCCTAATTCGACCTTGTATGAGCAAGATATTGAATTTATAAGTTATCAATTTAATTAAATTAATTAATAACTCAATCAACATATTAGTTACCGTAACCACATTCAAATCCTTCCTCCCGAAATAAACACATGCTCCTATACACTAATATGCATGCATAGGTCGTGCACCACTTCCCTCCTCTCTCCTCCTATCTTCCTCAAACCTCCACGAAAATAAGTGTCGACAGATCCAACGAGTTTCTCTACCCATGAGCTTCGCTTTCCACCCAAAACCGTCAAGCTCGATGTCCTCCCTTAAAATGTGACCTGGTACATCTCAAACCTTGGGTAAAAATGTCGCGATTCACAATGTCGAGACACACCTCACCAAAATACACCATCGACCCCTCTATTCTCAAGAAGCCCAAATTTATTAACGCCGAGCTTTAACTCCAACTAAATATCAAACTAAGTGAAACCCTAGGTCATGCTGAAAAAATGCTCACACCCAAAACTTGAACAAACACTATAAAATATATATGGATTCGTAGATCCCCACGGTAATGATTCAAAGAAACTGGTTCTTTATTTTTTTCGTTAAATAGATTGGTGGTTTTGAATTTTGACGCACGCGGCCATTTTTAAGTTGAAGGTGAAAGAGGGAAAGATGAACAAGAATAAGCTAAGTGAAAAAATGTAATGGGGCCAAAATGGGGCAAAAATGTTTCAGCATTGACCTTTTTTAAAAAAAATTGAAAAAAACAACCAATTACTTTACTTAAAAAACAAAGAAAAAATATTTCAAGCTAGCCAAAGATTCCAAGCAATCCATTACATCACTTTGAAAATACCGAATTTTTTCTTATTTGATTTGTAAAGGTCTCAAAAAGAACTATTTGTGGTACTCCGCTACTCAATATCCTGTTCGCATGCAAACCGATAATGATAGAAATAAAATACAATCGTACACCAAAAAGCGATATGATCCCTAAAGAATAAAAAAAATATAGATTATTATATTCAATGAAATTTCAAAAATACTGTCATTTGTCATAAAATATGTCAAACAAAAATTTAAATATTTTCAAAATTAAGAATATGGAAAATCAAATAAATTCATTTAAAAATATGTCAATAAAAACCAAGTCGTTTTATTAACAGTTGATTTTCTTATTATCTATTCAAATCATTTATTTTTTTTGAGAGAAGTGTGTGATCCTCTAAAGTAAGGAGAGCACACACATGTACATATATACATAACACCAATAATAAAGGATCTGCCAACATGTCTGACAAGTGACAAATCATAATACAAAAACAAAGAAAAACAAACTCAGGGAACTTCTTGAATGAAATCTGGCAAAGCCACTACCCATTACACCTCCAATATCGAACTCCAGTAAAGACACCACCTGATAATGAGGTGTTAGAAGAATCCAAACGAGATCAATAAAAGAGATCTACAAACAGCTCCACCAAAGAAAGGATGCCGCGCTTCAAACATGGATGAATCGGAAAGAAGGCCTCACTGTATATGTCGATGATCCAAAATGAACGTCTCCCTACAAACTCGAGTGATCCATGGTGTGACCAAGTGCACTTACAAGAAGCTCCACCAAAGAAAGAACACCTCATTGCAAATGCAGATGATCCAGAAAGAATGCCTCACTTCCAATGCTAAAGATCCACAGCGAATGCCTCGCTGCAATCCTGACAACATCAACCCTGAAGACCAGCAAATAGCAATCTAGCACCATATCCGGCCTAAACCTGTATATGAAGATGGTATTGAACAAAAATATAAGAATTCATATATATATGTATATAAATGAAATTTATATACATATATATGTAGTAATGAATTAAAAGTAATAAAAACTAAAGCTAAAATTATAAGACATAAAAGAAACTAAAATAAGAAATAGACTAAAAAGAATCCCAGCTCATTATGCAACATCTTAACCAACTCTAAAGATGTGAAATAGAGATTTCAAAATCAAAAAGGTAAAAAAATTAACAAAATAATAAGTTGACAACCTTTGAACTATAGAATCTAAAAAATTATCCTTATGCTCCTTTAATCAAAAGAACATAATGATAATCGGTAAAAACATCACTCAAATTTGAGAAAATGTTAATGCTATAATTATTAATGTTAAAAATATCGTTTTCTTTGTTTAAATAGCTTAATGCTATTTCTAACCATGTTAATATATTCATTCAAATGATTATTTTTAGCTAATCATTATTTTTAACTAATCTATTTAAAACAAAATGATGATACAATAAATATCAGTCTATTAATATGACTATTGTTATTATTAAAAAGTCTATGGTTTCTCTCAAAGCAAATATACCAACATATTATAATGAATAAAGTATCTAGTAAAAATCTATTTTTCATTTTAAACTTAAATTATTCCAATAAAGTCACAATCGGTAACTATAGTTGTAAGAGTAAAGTTAAAGATTTTGAGAATATTGTAAAGTATGTAGCAAGTATCCATACAATCATAATACACATGCTTAATATCTTCAAAATACAATTTACAAAAAAGTCCATTTATTATCAATTTGCATATTCTTTCTTTTTAGAAATTCAATATTATATAGTTTCCCATACACGATTAACCACATATGAGTCTTAGCTTTAGGAGGAGCGGTTGTTTTCCACATAAGTTTAAAAGAGTTATTAGTTATGCACGAGAAGTTAAGAAATTTATAAAAAGAATTTGAAGTGAATTTTTTACTTTTGTCTCATCCACGGTTAATAATATCATTTTTGTTATCAATATTATATAAATTCAATATATCACATATTAAAGAAAATTGTCTAAGAGTTGCACCATCTAAGAATCTATTAAAACTAATATTCCAAGGGCGATAATTATCTAAAGAAAAAACATCTAAAACTAAAGCATTCTTAAACCTACAAATTTCATAAAGCTCTTTAAATTCAACCCTAGAGGAATGACAGATATCCAACGATCAGGCCGAAAGGAAGTATTCTTTCCTTAGTGAACAATCGTACTAGTACAAAGGTTAAAAATCTCATGACATTTTGAAATAGATTTCCAAAAATTAGACAATTTAGTGGTAACAGAAGATGTAATTTGGTATAAATTATTACTACCATTAAAATAATATTTAGAAATAATTTCTTTCTAAATAGATTTATCGTTACTATCCTTAAATTTCCATAACCACTTCCTTAATAAAGAAAAATTCATGTTACGTAAATTAATGACTCCTAAACCACCTTAGTTTTTCGGTTTACAAACAGTTTCCATTTAACTAAACATTTAATACTACTGTTAGAATTATTGCTACTCTATAAGAAATCTCTTCTTATTTTGTCAATTCTTTTAATCACCCAACTTAGGAAAAGATGCATAAACATCAAATAGATCGGAAGAGTAGATAACACAAAATTGGTGGGAACTAATCTACCCGCTCTTGGTTAAAACCTCACATTCCAATTAGAAATTCTCTTTTTAATTTTATCTATAATAATTAGCTAGTCGTCATGCTTAAGTTAAGTTGATCTAATAAAAAACCAAGATAATCAAAAGGGAAATTCATAGTTTTACAATTAAGCCTATTAGCAACTAAACCTTCAACCTTATCAACATCAATTTATACTAAAACCAACTGTTATCCAAATTAATTTTTAGCCTTGAAAGAAGTTAAAAGCTGTATAAAATAAATTTAAGGATAATGTCATGATTAGGAAAATGAGAGGTAAATAATAAGGTATCATCCGCAAATTGAAGAATAGAGAGATCACTTCATGAGATTTCACTACCAATGCACCATAAACAACCATTACCAAGCGTTTTTTAATAATAGTGAAGATATCTGCAGCTAAGTTAAACAGAAGAGGCGATAAAGGATCATCCTGCCTAAAGCCTCGTTCAGATTGAATTTTGTACCTTAAAATACTGTTAACCATTATACTAGAATTACCAGTTTTAAGCAAAGCCATAATCCAACCATCCATTTGCGACTAAAACCTCTTGCTAATAACACAGTAACTAGAAAATCCCAATCAGCCGAGTCAAAGGCTTAATGTAATCTTGAACAACGGCTACTACATCTGTGATATTTCTACCCTTAATGAAAGCAGTTTGTGAACAATCAATTAAATCATTTAACCTTGTGCTAAGTCTATTAGCTAAGAATTTTGAAATAATTTTAACTAAATAGTTAATTAGAGAGATAGGTCTAAAATCTTTTAAATTATTAGCACCGATATTTTATGTAATAGATTGACGTTAGCAAAATTAACCCTTCCTAATTGCAGACTCCCATTATAAAATTCATTAAACATACTAGATAATCAAACTCTTAGACATCCCAAAATAATTTGTAAAATAAAATAGTAAACCAATCGGGACCCGAGGCTTTATCACTAGGCATGTCATTAATAGCCTTAAAAATTTCATCTTCAAAAAAAGGATTATCAAAATCAGAAAGGTCAATTTTAGATTCAATTTGATAAACATCATTCCATCTAACGCTAATTTTATGCTTGTTCTTATTGCCAAAATATCCCTATAATAATCAGTAAAAGCTTATTAAGATCCTTTTAATTAACCAATTCTACATTATTCCCAAAAATAGAATTTATTGTGCTACTATGTTTTCTACCATTAGCCATATTACGGAAAAAAATTGTATTATTATCGCCTTCATTAATCCATTAAATTCTAGATCTCTGTTTCCACATAACCTCTTCTTTTTCTAAAATTGATTTAAGCTATTCTTTTAAATTAGCGAGAACATTAAACTCTCCAAGATTTGGTTGTCTAGTTTCTTCTATCTTGTTGATATTAAGCATTTCAGAAAGTAAATTTTCTTTTTTAATTTTAATACTGCGAAAAACATTCTTACTTCAAATTTTAAGAAAACTCCTAAGACCCTAAGTTTTAAAAAAAAATTAGAGTTGTCCACGTTTTGATATTATAAAAACTCATAGAAATCTATTCATTTTTAATTAGATTAGACAAATTGGATTCTAATAACCACAGTTTTTCAAATTTAAAGTTTTATTAATAATTTTATGATGATCATACGTAAGAATGATAGGGCAATGATCAGAATAAGTATAAGCCAAACCAGAGACTCTACAAATGGGAAATTTATCCTTATTTTCATCGCTAACGAAAATCTATCTAGAAGGGCCATAGACGGCGATTCTCTAGTATTACTCCAAGTGAATTCCCTACTAGAAAGTGGTAATTCAATTAAATTAGTATTAATAATAAATTGTTCAAACTCTTCCATAGAAGAGAAATCCCTCTTCCTAGGGTGAAAGTTCTCCTAAAAAAGGGCAACTTGAAGTCCCCACCCATAATCTAAGATCCAGCACGAATGATCTAAATTCCAAACATTCATTTTATAGAACTCTACGACCAATTTTAGAGTTTCCATAAACATTAGAAATATTTAATAAAGAGTTATCACTAAGGTTAATGAGAATAATATGTAAAGAGTGTTGCTTAGTAATAGTTTGAAGAAGTTTATAAGAATTATCACGCCACTCTATAAGTAAACTCCTAGAAGTTCCAACAGAAGGTAAACAGTCCTAGTGTCTAAAATGATAGCCACCTAATCTTCTGTAAAAGCGAATAACAGGACAATATATTTTAGTTTCCTATAAGAGAGAAATATCAATGAAATAATCCTTAGAAAATGCTCTAATTTAATCACATTTATTTAAACCTTAACATTCCAAGTAATAATCATCACCATCCAGATGATCTAACCTTCTCTGTTTCCATACTTCTAATGTATGCAGTATCTAGCTCATCAGCAGTAAAAACAAAAGCATTATCCCTAGCTAACTAACATAACTCACTAGTGGATAAACTATCTAGAGTATAAGAAGAATATGTACTACCTAAAATAGAAACCATATCTGAGCCTGAGTTCGAAATGCCACTCATGGCACTCAAATCAGGTGACTCGCCCATAGATGAAGATCGGTTGTTGCAAACCGTAGCACTACGGCAAACAACACCACGGACAGCAGCAGATTTCCTACAGCTGCCTCTACTAACTGATGAAAATAAAACTAAAGCTCTACTAACAAAACAATCCTCTCTATCCAATACTATGAATGAGCCGGATACACTGTGATGATCCGTCTCCTCAACCATCAAAAATTAACACTAATACATCGACGGTATTCACGTGCCATAAATCCAAGTGCCGAGGAGGCGGATAATTGGGGGTGCAAAAGAAAATGAAGATAAGAGATAACACAATAATAGAATCTCACATCGCATTCAACATTTTAATTATACATAAATGATCAGAGGAAAATACAAATCCAACGCGATAGTTAATAACCGTCTATCCGTACATACGCCGAAAAATACATACTACATAACACAATGGAAAATGGGTAGATATTTACACAAGGTACTTCAGCTTCATAGCTCCAAAAGACTTCTCCAAAATGCTCCCTAACATGCTCTAAAATGCTCCTAAGGTATCATGACTACATGACTACCCAAAAAATAAGGCACCCAGAGTTTAAAAGGAAAATACAAACTCCGGGTCAGTCATGGGACTAGTGTGAGAACTCAAATTACAATGTTTTGAAGACAAAAAGGTATCTCATAAGACCACGCCGCACATAAACACGGAACGGGTTTTTAGCTTATGATAACCAGAACTCTTTATTACGTAAAATTTAGGGATATTATTTTTAATGACTTCTTTTGGAAAAATTTGCGAATAAACTTATTAATCTTAGCCGAAACTTTTACGTTAATTAAGTTGTTACAGTTTTAAACACGTAGTAATCATTTCTAAAGCATATTCAAACATTTTTTTTCAAAGGTATAAATGATTCCATATCATATTTCATTTTATTTTGGAAAGTGTTTTCCATGTAAATCAATGTCGTGTATAACGTGACTTGTTTCAATATTTTCATACAATAAACAACATATGGAAATCAATATCATAACCAAATATGTAAAAAAATATCACAACATCACAACCAAATATATACATGTAAATTAGGAGTTCTCACCTTGTTTGGAATTGTACTAACTTTAAACTGAAATAGCTTTCTAACTCAACTCAAAAGCTCAAGGACACTTGTTTTAAGACTTCAAGTTGGCTTGACTTTACTTGTGGAGGCTTTTGGAGCTTTGGTCCATGAGTTTCAATGGGAGATTGGGCTCGGCCTTGGGTCGGGGGTGGTGGTTGGTGATGGTCGTGGGTTAGAGGAGGAGAAAGAGGGGGATTTGAAGTGGTTTTGAGGTGGGTTGTTGCATATTTCTTTCTACAATATTTTTGTAAAAAGTTTAGCATTATTTTATTAAGATAGGAAGCCATTTAAAGAGTGAGAAGAAGTTTGAAATTTTGAGAAGAAGAAGTATGGGAAGAAGTGAGAATGTGGGTGAAAAACTTTGGATTAAAATATTATATTTGCAAAAGACCAAATAATTCTTTACTTACTTTTAAAGTAATATTACTTTTCAACACTTAACATCACATTTCAAAACATTACTTTATGTCCTTATCACTTAAGAAGTAAGAAAACTTAAAGTAATAATGATGTTTCTTTTGATTTGACATGTTTTGTTTTTATTAGTTTACTTTTCCTAATTATATTCTTGAATTTCCTAATTGTTTTTTAATAAAAGTATTCCTAATCAGCAACTTAATTAATACTTACTGCATTTATATAAGTATACATTAATATTGAAATAAAGGTGCAACAACGTTGCGATGACTTTAAATCGACAAAATGTTAATTTTTGACAAAATGTTCTATGGTCATATTTTGACGTTTTAGTTAAACTATTTATTTATGTAAACCAAATTTAAAAATAACTTTGTATAATGTTATTTAAAAGTGTAAACACTGAAAAATAAATTAAATTATTTATTAAACCATTTAAACTTACTTTTTTGAAATCAAGATTTTGTCACTTTTGTTGTTATAAGCAAATGTTCCTACTTCTATGTATATTTCTATTTCCAAATCCTATCTAATATTATTTGAAGCATAAAACCTTTTATATTTTATATTTAAAATCACTTCAAATATTATATTTTAAAGTAGTTAAATTTTGGATCGTTACACACACCCTTGATAATATCATTTTCGGTCTCTACAACAACTACCCCAACAATGTCACTATCACTATCTCCACAATTTATCAAACTATGTGAACTGCTGAAAAGAGACTTATCTTTAAAAACAACATTCCTTTTATCAGCAGTATTATCAACTATACCATCCACTACCTCAATTAACAAAGCACCAAAATTATATGAAGATTCACCGTCATTTTCCCTAACCACATTACAAGAACTGATACTATTGATAACCAAAACACAAGGATCCACTTTTGAATTGATACCATTAGCAGCTGTTGTCATAAAAGTCACTAAAGGGCTCGTATAATTTGAACTGATACCATCAATCATAGAACATTCAGTTGAAATGTCATCTACTTTCACAATGTTAGTATTAAACATGCACACTCTGACACCTATATGGTGCACAACTGGAATCATAGAAACATTATTTCCAATTAATGATCTCTCCTTCAAACCAATGAGCTCAAGAAATCTCCATGAATGTCCAATTCCAATTTAACTGTTTCACTAAATTCATATGCCATCAAATTAACCATTGCGTCCTTCCATAACTCGCTAGTGTGCACACTAGAATTCAATACTGAGAAATCTATACAAGAATCAACAACCATCATGACATTCGAGTTTCTCAATTGTCTACTTTCACATCCAGGCTACACGATGAATCAAAACTGGCAATCTCCTTACCAACATCACAACCATCAAACAACTCACAACAACTATCAAAAGAAGAAGAATCAGCATAGACAAGTGTGACTATCCAAAATTTATGGATATTTGAAATTGAAATATTTAATTGATTTTAAATATTTGAAAGCTAGCTTAACTTGAATTTCGAATATCACAATTTATTTGACAATTAAATTATTGAATTTAATCATCTGAAGTTGGGTAAATGGTTGAATCTGAAACTTTAAGCTTATTAAATATGGTTTAAAAGCTTGTAAAATTTATATTGATAGTATTGAAGATAGTAAATGTGTTAAACTTGAATTTGGAAGTGTTTTGTTAAGTTTTGAATATATATTGTTTAAATTGATATTTAAACATAGCTTTCCGAGGCATAGTCTCAGATTTTGATGAAATCAGTTCCATTGGATCCGTAATTGTGTATTATTATCGGATTTCAATTTTCATAGTGTGTGGAGTGGTAGTTTGGTCGTACGATAGATAAACGCGCTGAAATCTATATTGAAAAATTAATAAATAACTGGGTCCAAAAGGCTATTTTCTCCATACGATCGAATTAGGATTCGAAACCTTTTCCAATGTGTTCAGAATAGGGGTATAACCTTGTGAACGCCTGGTGGCATGCCTCGACTGGAGCTCGAGATTGTAAGTTGTGGAGATCAGGACGAATTGAATTTGAATTTAAATTTAAACAAAATTAATACTTGAAATACTGTAGTTTTGTATACACATATAGGAAAATTCAAAGCACGTGTCTTCCAAAGAGACACACGTCTTTGCTGAAGGGTTAAATAAAATAAAAAACAATACCAAGGCCAAGTTATTTTCGTTTAAAAATCAATTCACAGAAAAATAAAATAAGAAATCAAATGCCTTTTCAAACGAAATCCATCTTCTTTAAAAATCAAAATTAATGGTCGATGTTAGAGAAATCTGAGATCGATTCTTTGCAAAAAAAATCAACTCTTCAATGCAAAAGTAAATCCATGGCCGAAACATTGAAATCAAACTCAGGGGAAAATAAAATAATTGTTTCCCCTAAATTCTTCGATCGAATCCTCCCCGCTTCCTCTCAAATTCCAGCCCCGAGAAAGACGATCCTAGCAAGATCGACATCGCCATGTCTTAGTAATTGAATGTCGATGACCTTGATAAAGATGATATTGGTAGTGTAACATCTGTGACGTCAAGTAATGATGATGAGAAGTAATCAGAACCATCCGTCATAGACTGGACTGAGTTGTTAAGTTTGCTGAGACCTTCTATTAGTCCTAACATTTATAGAAAGGCAGCGAAGGCAGTTGAAAAGGCAATAAGGAGAAAGACATGACAGAGGGCTTTAGACTAGAGGCTGGTGGTGATGGGTCCTCGAGTAAGCTCGAGCGACGTGCATCGCCACCTGTTATTCGATTTGGGAAGCATGCAGCTACTCTGGTGGCTATGCGATGTCTGTCTGGTTGCTAGATTTGGGAGGTGAGATTTTTTGCAGTGTATACTTTGATTTAAATTTATTTAATACATCCATATATAAATATATTACGAAAATATATACAGTGAGCTTAAGTTTTGTTTAAAGAAAAAAAAGAAAAAAAAATTATTTAGTTAAAATTGAATGATTAACTAATTAATTTATTTAAAGGGACTTAATTTTGAAATTAAAAATTAGTTAATTAAATCTATGGAAATTAATTGTTCAATTTATTCAGATATTAATAAACCGTATAAATATTTATACAAGGTCATAATCTGAAAGAAGCAAGCCGGATTGGAAATGGGTTGCAAAACAGGAATCAAAGGTGAGTTAATCTCGCTCATCTAGGTGTTATTTAATTTTAAATAGTTAAATTTAAAATATTTGGTTGAATGATTGAATTGATTTGATGTGATATATTATATAGTAGTGTATATATATTGGAGTGATTGATTCCCGCATTATATAGCGGATGAGACCCTATGCGCCGCATGATAGCGGATGAGATGATATAACCCTATATAACGCGATATTCCACCTCAAAGTGGAATTGGTATTTTATATTGTGCTAACATCCGTGGATGCAGGGAAACAGGTTGGAGAGATCCAACTGGATTCCTCAAAATTATTTAGATCGTTTAATATACTGTGATATGGTTTATTTGATAATTTGTGATACATTACATTGAAAATTGGAAATAATGTATGGTTTGATTGAATATATTTAGGTATATTGAGTTATCAAAAATATATAGATTGGATTCTTGAAAAGAAAATAAAATAGGAAATTTTTAAGTAAAATAATTATAGAGAATTTGGATAAACTAAAGAATGAATTGGAAAAGGATAGAAGTTGATTTTTAAATTTCTAATAAACAAATTTCAAGTGTGGGAGATGAGATTTTTGAATAAATGGGGATAAATGAATTTATTTTAAAATTAAATGGTATTATTTAAAAGAATAAAAGATTTATTCAATTCAAGATTTAAGTTGTAACGACCCGAAATTTTCACACTCGAAAATTCCAGATAGTTATGAAAAAAGAAGAAAGAGATAGAAGAAGAAAAACAGAAACAACAATAGCTCACATTCGCAGCGGATAAAGTATAATAATAAATAATAACAGTTTACAAAGGAATACTATAACTGTCGATTATATTTTAATACATCAGAGTTTCATATATACACAGTCACTAAATATACACAATTATCATCTCACATATTTACAATAATATAACACAGCGGAAATACTCTATACGACATTGCCCTCCAGCTCGTCTCCTGAGCTCTAGAACGTCCTAACCTGGAAATCTGTAATACTCGGCCTGACCCGAGCATTACACCAAAGTAACACCCGGGTCAGGCTAGAAACCAGCGTGAGTAAACTCCTCTAACATGGAATACATGCATACAACTTATATAAACCCGGGTAACTTATATCAATTTAACCAAATCACAATTTGCTATAGGCAACACTTATTTTACATATAAATTTCTACGTACCAAACTTAGATAAAATAATCCGATTCACTTAAGTCATTTCATTCCTGCCTATTGATTTCCCAAATCAATTTATAAAAATTTGAAGTGGTTTCGGGTATTTCCCAATACCCGATCCCGACCTCTTCGCGACTCATACCATCATTTCCCAAGTTAACCAGAAGAAAATCACAACATTTCATATTAGAGGTATCAACTCATTCAAAGCACCCAATACCAGTCAATCATCCATAAGCAAATTTTATAGCTCCCAAATTATTCCAATTGATTCTACTTGAATTTCAATCCTCAATCACTTGGATCCCTTCATTTAACATTAATTAGTTTCAATCAATTAATCAACCATTCCTTCATAATTCATCCTAATTAATTACCACATATTAATTATTTTCAATTACCTTCAAGTAAATTCCTTTATTTAATTTTATGATATTAAGTATCCTTAACTAAATCAATGAGTAATCTTTAGTTATTTCACAAATTAATTAACCATAATCAATTACACTAATTCATAATTACTTACATTCATTAGTTTCTCATGAGTCAATTATGATTAATTTATCTTAATTAATCAATCTTTAATTTCATTGTTGATTATATAAATTAACGATTTTCCAGTGTTTTGATTTGTTCTAATCTAAATTAATTACCCTAATTCAATCCCAATATTGATCATTCTCAATTAATCTTAATCTGTAATTAACTATTCTTTTTATTTACTTTGTTAATAAATTAATTATTCCATAATTAATTATCTTAATTAATTCTCTAGACAAAATTTCACAAAGCAATTATATTTTATTAATTACGTTAAGTAACTATTTATCACACCATCACATGATTATTCTGAATTACTATGCTTAGTTAATTAACTTACAACTTAATTTATTATTTATTTAAATACCTTTAACTACTGAATTGAATAACCCAAATCATTAATTAATTGAATTAATTAATTACCCATTCTAATTACGCTACTATTTAATGTATCACAAATCATTTAGCCTTTAGTAACTTTAAACGGAAACATTTTCCTATTTATTATTTTAAGTTTAAAACAACTTAAAATCCCCAATACTTCGAGTTAAACAACCATTAACTCGAGAACCATCCAATACCAAAATCACCAGAACATCAATTCACAGTGCATATCAAATCAATTCACTCATTCAACCACATATTAAAATTTAACCATTTAAATTTAAATAGAAATCCAACAAAGTGAGATTTACTCACCTTTTCTTTCACATGCAACCCACCTCAAATTTGCCTCGGTTTCCTCGACTTCGACCTAGTATAAATAATTATATGATGTTGTTCACAATTGAATCAAATCTAACAATTAAATTTTCGTTCGTAAATTACTAATTACAAATTACTCAATCAATAATTTCAAATCAATTACTTAATTAATTTTTAACTTATTCCGTAAATTATTTAATCTTGATTATACTTAAGGTAAACATGTTCTTTGTTAAATAATAAATCACAATAACATTTAACTTATTTGTAAAATAGTTAAGTTTTAAATATCTTTTATATATTTGACATACTTAATTTAACAATAAAACAAACTGTCTTAATTTAAGTTTTTGAAAAGCATTTAATTTACAGGATTTATAAATGATTAAAAAAAATTCCATTCTCCTTTATTTTTTTTATTTTTTTAAGCCTAAGTTTAAACATAACCAGTGCTAAAATAATTAAGTAAAAGGAAAAGAATTTACTCATAGAAATTGATTGTGAGAGAGCCCTAACCACGGCTTCAACGTCGCCGTCCCCAAACTGCCGAACCACATCGCCATCTAACACCGCAAGCCCCTGCAACTCTAGCTCCACCGCCTTATTTTGCGCAGCATGAGAAATCCCAGATAGAAATCGCGACCGTGCACAAACCCTAATCACCCTACTCGAACGCGTCACCACCGGAACGCTGCGCCTCCTTCGCGTGCGAGAGCGCGCGTACGCGCGCTCCATAACCTCTAGCCGTTCAGCCATAGCTCGAATCTACCAAAACAAATCCCTTCGACTCACGCAAAGCCAGCCTCCTCCCCCCTTCGAACTCCACCCCATGAATACGTCGCGGCCTCACGCTAGTTCGAGTTTGCCTCGGCTCTTCGATTTGGTCAGATAATTAGAGAATAGAAATCGCGATTCAACACTTCTGCCATTTTTTTTTTGAGTTCGTTTTCCTGTTTTAGAATAGAAAGAAGGGAACGAGAATAAGGTATTGATGGAGTGAGGCTTCTCGAGCACGCTTGGAAGTGAAAATATCTCTGACTCCATGTACTTCACTTATATTATTTTATAAAACTATCAAACCGTCTCGTTGATTCCATTAAAAATTCAAACTCCACTTAGGGAATGCCGCTCGGCGATTTCAGGGTTTTACCTGCGTTCCAGACCCGATGGAACATGTTGCGGAGGCTAATTCAATCAAATGCACGAGTTACAAAAGAAAACGACCTATGTTAAATTAAATCGATTAGAATAATTTCTATGCGTTTTGAGCTGTCAGGGTCAAACGACAACTCCGATTTCTACGAAAATTGAAATCCGATAATAACTAACTATTACAGATCCCATGGAACTGGTTTCGTCGAATTTTGAGACTGTGCCTCGGAAGGCTATTTTAAAATTCAATTTAAACTATATATTTTTAAAATTGAACAAATTTACCTTTAAATTAAATTTCACACATTCTATTATATTCAGTATCATCATTATAAATTTTATAAGCCTTCAAATTATTTTAAACAGGCTTAGAATCCCAAATTCAGAAATCTACCCAATTTTCAATTATTAAATTCAGCATTTAAACTATATAATTCAATGATTTAATTATCAAGAAAATATTGTCATCTTGAATTCAAGTTAAAAGTAACCTTTTAAATATATAAAATCAATTAATTATTCAAATTTAAATTGGTAGAAATTCCGGGTCGTCACATTCCTCCCCCCTTAAAAGAATTTCGTCTCCGAAATTACTAATTAGGAAGAATGGACCAATACCCGTTTACCTTTTCTCCAAGACCAACAGTTTTATAAACATCCTACCAACTGTCTTCTATAAAAGACTTCTTATCCTTCTTACTAACTTCCCAAACTCTCCCACAGTTTTCAAACAATCCCTTTTTACCCAATCATCTAAATTTTAATTTAAAACCAAAAATTTGAACTATCAAATTTTTCTCAAAACTTTTCTGTCAGCACACGATTCTTCGTCTTCCGAAAATTCAACATCGACACTCACTTTATCGACTGCCGAGAAATCGAACGACGGAAAACCGAACACTGAGGGTTTTAAGAAAAAGAATTTAGGAAAAGAGAAGAGAAAAAGATAGAAATTAGGGAGGAGAGAAAATAGAAAATTAGAAAATAGAATAGAAAAGAGGAAAAGAAAACAGAACATTTTAATTTTTTTTTAAATAGAAGGAAAAGAGAACAGAGGAAAAAGAAAGACAGAAGAAAATAGGACGGGACAGAAAACAACACAACAACATCAGAATCTCACAATTCGCAGCGGAACAACTAAAACCGTACAAGTTTCGTATTGTTTCTTTGGATTTCCAACAAATGGTCAGGCCAAGGAACTTCCCATTGCCACATGAGAATGCCTCTGGAAAGACATCCCCGAGAACCAAACCGGAACTCTGCCAACACAAGGCCGGGTTACCCCTAACTGGGTAACTACTGACACGAGCACGCCATTCCCCAATCGTAAACGACCTTTCTCACGGGATCCCGATAACCAACAACCACAAAGTAATAAATTCGTAGTAACCACATAGGTTAAATATCTGGGCTCCATACCATGATACCACCTCTATCCAGAAGGAAATGTACATACCCTAAAGGGTGCTACCCCTCATAACCTTGCCGCATCTTTCCTGTTTTGACCATTTCCGGGGTGTGAGGTTCGACGAAGTCACGTCCACAAAAACATACTTTATACAAAAGCCATGCTTTGGGTCAACAAATGATCAACACAATGATCACCAAGATAGACGATCAAATAAACGATCCTATCACAATAATCAACACAATGATCATTTACAGTATCACTCAGCATGTCACATTACCAAATTGGGAATATATCGCTGATAACTTCAACTATATAACCTCTGAGCTCGTACGTCTCAGAGAAGGGTGTTAAGCTAAAAGAATAAATTCTCCGCCACCAACAGAAATATATTTGAAAGAAATCGGCTTTACATCTCAACTTGTAATGTCAGACACACAATCCATACAAGTCTGTTCCGGGCTCGAACAAAACCGAAGGCACTTACAAAGAAGTCCTTGCAATCCAGATATTCACAATCCTGATCGGATTCACCATCACATATGGGGAACTCTATACCGGAGCAACTCGGTGCAGAGTAAATTGACAGGTCATCCTATCGCTCTCGCAAATACCGGGTCTTCAACACCGATCTTCAAATGCAATTCATAACGACGTATCACATATTCGGAATGGGTTATACGACCCCATGGTCCTTTCCCGGTTAACCCGAATAGTGAGCGCTTATTTAAAAATAAGTGTGGCATTCACATTCAAACAAATCACATCAATTACCCATTCAAAGGGAAATATTGATAGTCGGTTATTGAACTATCACTGGATATGCACACATCACCAGATTCCAAATAATTTTCCAAATTATTTATTTTCCAAAATATCTTTACAAGATATATAATTTTCACACTTCAAAAATAAATCAATATTTATTTTCAAACAAATTCTACTTTTCATTTATAAATTCCATAATGAATTTATATTCCAAAATATTCATGCATATACGATTTCAATTATCCATTTTCAATTTATCTTCAAAAAGATAGATTCTAAATATTCATTTCATATTGGAAAACATTTCCATACTTATTAAACATAAGCAATTCGCAAATCCTTTTATTTTCAACACTTAGAAAATATTCAATATACTTAAATGGAATTAAGTATATATTTCATTCTATTAAGGAAATCATTCACTTAAACATATTTATTTGGGTCAAACGAATGTTGCGTAAAACATCGTTACGACAACCCAAAATCACTAGTATAGGGATTCGAAATTAAAATAGATATATAAATCCCAATACTACACAAAACATTTCCTTTCGGGAATCATTTACTATAACAACAGTGTTATAGTCCACTATTTCCTTTCATTTCTCGAAAACGTCTATTTCAACAATAAATGTTGAAATCTATGGTTTCGAATCTCAACACATTTTAAAACATCGTTAGATCGTTTTAAATTCTATTTAAAACATCACATTCAAAACAATTTCTTTAACACATTATTCACTATTCAAAAACGTGAATATACTTCATTAACAATTTCATCCTTTTATTCATTTTATTTTAAAGTATTATTCACAGTCAAAAACGTGAATATAACTCCATAAATAAATCATAACAATTTACTTATCAAAATAAGTCGTTTGTGAATTTATAAAACAACGTTTATAAATTCCATTTCTATTTATTTATAAAAAATTCCTTTTTATAAATCCTTTTATTAACCTATTCCAGTTTATAACTCAATTATAAACTAAAAGTTCATATTATAAGTTAAATACTTATAAATTTATTCGTTTGCAAAATCGTTCCTTTAAACTTCATAATTATAAATCTTATAACTTATAAGATTCAATTATTCATCCAAATATATTCTTTAATAATTTCACAAAATTTATAAATCTTACTATTTATAAATTTCATTTATAACTTCACCATTTATAATTTTATAAATTTCATTCATTTCTGAAATCCATTTTCACTTCATTCAAACACTTATAAAAACTCGTTTTATAATTTCAATATTTCAATTTATAAATATCCATTTATAAATCTCTTAATATAAATCAATTTATATTATTCTTTTCACTTCTTTAATCTCCTTTATTATTTCACCATTTTGATTTATAAAATAATCAAATTTTATAAATCCTATATTTAAACTTTTCACAATAAATTCTAAAATTCCGATTTTACTATTTTATAAAATCAATAGCATCATATTCTCAAAAATCAGTTTTATTTTAACTATATTTCTCAAAAATTATAATTTTTATAACTTTAAAAATTATAACGTACATTTATTTATAATGGATCAATTCCAAAATTATTTTATAAAACGTATACTTTCTAAAATCACTTTAGAATCATTTTAAAATCCCAAAATCTGGGTCCAATGATGCTACATACCAAATAGTCAATCACGACAACAACGATATCATATATCAATATGAAAATCCATCAAATATCAAAATATCTGAAATCAAATAAAAACTGTTGAGGAATCCAGTTGGATCCCTCCAACCTGTTTTCCTGCATCCAAAAACATTAGCACAATACCAATTTCGCTCCAGTACGAAATTATCGCGGTATATGTTCTTATTAAATATTATCCGCTTAATAACGGCGCAATAGGGTCTCATCCGCTAAAAAATGCGGGGAATCAACAACTGCAATATATACATATGCCAATATATATATATTGATATTATTTATAATACCAATTTCACTGTTTATGAAATATTCGCGGTATATGTTTTTAATAAATAACATCCGCTTACTAACGGCGCATAATGTCTATTTTAACAATCAATAGATATCAATCAACATTGAAACATGCATTCAAATATTTTAAATCTAACTATTTAAAATAAAATCGAAACTGATTCGATTAAGTGAGAAGTTCTCACCTTGATTTTAAATTCCGTTTTAGCGATTTATTTCGAATAAAATTAAACGGACGTTTAATTTTACCCAAAATTCTCACTAACTCCAAACGACTCCAAACCAACTCCATCGCGTAGTGCTCGTCCATACGATTCCAACGCAACTGAGTTTGCATTTTTTCGACCTCGTATGAAAAAGTTATGAATTTTCAAAGATTACACGATTTAAACTATAATTAATTTACAATTTTTTTCCACCTAACTCATCATCACCGTCCAATTCAAGCTAACAGATCTCGGCCGACCACCCTTTCCTTCCCTCTCTCGTTCGACCGTGCCCAGATACGTGAAACCCATAGCCGCCAACCCTAATTCGAATTTCGCACGCCACCACAATGATTTCTAGCATGATCAGGTACCACCATCGCGAAGCCCATCACATATGCTATGCTCGGCCGAAACCCTAGGCAACTCGATGGCCCCACGCGCGCGCGAAACAATGATGAACGGCGACCAAATGCGGCTCCATTGAGACGTCTACTTTGCTTCAACCTCCATCATATCCGTATGGATGTGAAGATCTCTCAGCGCTCTACAACATTGTAGTTAAATATTTCTCGAATCGATGTGTGGATGGGAAGAGATTGAAGAAAGAAATTTGGTGCGTTTCTGGCCTTTGAAGTTGAAGATGGCGGCCGGCCATTAAAATTTAGGGTTAGGGTTTTTTGTGATAGTGAGGCTTCTATTTATAGAAAATTATTGAAAAACACTATTCATTCCGGGTTTTCAAAACTCCGATTTACGCGCCGAAACTAACGTTCCTAGGGTTTATCCCGCGTTCTGGACACAATGGAACAGGTTTCGAAAGCTAATTCGAAAGTATGTGCGAATTATGGCTGTAAACGCTCAATTTGAATTAAACCGATTTAAGCGATTTTCTAGGCGTTTTAATTTGTACCGGACAAACGGTAAATCCAATTGACTTGAAATTTAAACCTTGCAATAATATCACATTACGGATCCGATGAAACTGGTTTCGTCGAAATCCGAGACTTTTTGAAAAATGGCTATTTTCACTCGTCAAATTTAAATTAAAAATAAATCGATGCGTTTCGAGCTGCTACGATCAAACGATAACTCCGATTGACACGAAATTTGAAATCCGCTAATAACTAACTATTACGGATCCAATGGAACTGGTTTCGTTCAATTCTGAGACTGTTCAAAAATTGACTATTTTACAGTCGATTATTAAATATTAAAATATTCAATTTTCACAATTTAACTTTTAATTCGATTTTAAAAGTTCTAAAATATCATTCTAACTTCAATATGATAAAATAAAATTCTACAAATCATTTTCAATCATATTTAACCCAATTTTCAATTATTTCCATAAGTCAACATATTAAATTATCGATTTAATTATTCAAATAAATCCAATAATTCAAATTAAAATTTTTTTGACTTATAAATTCACTTATTAATATTTAAAATTAATAAAATATTCATATTTTAATTTCTAAAAATTCTGGATCGTTACATTTTCTAACTCCCTAAATTTTCGAAATTTTTTGCCAGCGTCTCCTTTGCGCGGCTAGCTCGGTACAACTACAAAAGGCCTCTACGGGCTCCCAAATTCCAAAAGAAAACAAAAGCCAAGTGGCTACATCAAAAACCCAATCCAATTTCATCTAGAAATTTAAATACGTACCTTTTTGTCGGGCCATACAAATTTACCATTTGGAATCAAATCTATTTACTTTTCCCCTTTATTACCTGCATATCTTGTTTAGCAACAATATTCAATCGAAACTTTACAACTAAATTTATACATTCTCTTATATAGGTTTCATACCTATTTCAAATTAGTCTTTCCCATTTTCATATGAATTCAATTCATCTTTAATTTGAGCATTGAATTTTAACTTTCATTTATAACTAATTCATAGGAGTTTCATCTACTAATTTACTTTAACTTCCAATTTGAAATTGTTTTGTCGTTAACAAAAAATTTCCTAAAAATTTTCAAAAATTTTCTAACTCCCAAAATTTTCGGAAAACTTTGGCAGAGTCTCCTTTGTACGGAGGAGCTTGCAATTTGACAAGAGATATAAATATATATACATTGACCCACATGGTCGGAAAAAGCAAAAACAGTTCATATTTCCTATTTTTATTGCGTAGGCGTACCTTATTTAGCATTTTAAGCAAGCAGCTTATTAATTTTAGCAAAGAGCGCAACCAAATCCAGCCAAACGGCCTTCAGGTACCTATACTTACTCAATTTAAATATGTAAGTGCCATATAAGAAAATCTATTTGCATCGCACTTATTTTTAATGGCTAAACACAAGCATTTCACTTATATTCAATAGCTAAACACATATATATCATAAGCAACAAGCACCAAAACGCTTCCCATAAGTTATTTATATAATCTTAAAGCTAATTCAATTGCTTTCAACCAATTTATAAACCATTTCATTTAATTTCAATGGTTTGCAACTCAATTTCTTACATTCCATTGATTTTTAACCCATACGAGCTCATATTTACTTCAATTAAATTTAAAACCAATTTATTTAATCTCTCTTAACCCAAAGAATTTTAATTTCTTTTGTTTGCAACAACGACACTTGTTTTTATATATAATCGGCGATACTCGCTTAAAAGAGTATCTATTTCAGTTTATAATCTACTTTAAATTAATTTTCAACTCATTCTGAATTTAAGTTAATTTCATTTCTAATTTATTTATCAACCGTACATTGCATTTTATTTCATCCCCACATTGGATTCATTCAAAACAATTTATTAAGCTTGGCACATTCAATACTTATAAATTAACAACCATTTCCCAAATTAATTCAATCCAAGTTTTTATTGAATGGGCTTTCACCCTTATTCGAAGCCAAGCTTCCATAAATTTTTAAACTTAAATTAATTTACTTTAATTTATTCCAACATCAAAATTAAGTTTACTTTTATTTGATTCTCATTTAATCAACTTCCATTAAATTCAGTAAGCCCATCCATTTAAATTTAAATTTTAATTCATCTTCTCAATTTATCAAAATAATATCCAACCACATACTGAACTCATTTATACTTCAAATTAATATACCACAAAATTTAAGTTCAGTCTGATAATCCAATTCCAGTCACAGCTTTGATTTAGTTTTTATTCAATCAGACTACATCCATTTATCATTTAATTGAATTAACCCGTTTTAAATTTTTAATTTGCTTACTTAATTCGTTATCGAATTTATTTTATTGATACAAGGTCACTCTCATTTTATTTTTATTCACTTGGGTTTTGTTTTGCAACTCAAAACTGTGACGCCCCACCTCTATACCCACGCTAGCCAAGAACACTACGATGTAGTGTTGTCAACCAGCACGGAGAATAAGTCTGTTGAGGAGCGACCATCCATGTAGCATCTTTGTACGAGCACCATTATGTCAGATATATAGCATGCATTTCATTTAAGGAGGAAGTCCGACATACCGATACAAACTCAAAGCTATCACACGGTGGCTATAAATAATCTTTGGAAACAAACATAGAAATATGCATAACACAATCAGTCACAGACATCCATATCACAAAGGCGGAAGAAGATATGGATATATAACTAACACATGAAAGTGTACATCAGAGTAGTGGTCAAAAAGATCCACATAATACAAAAGAATAGCAACACGTGCTATACAAAAGAATACAACTATGAGTCTATATCTCAAGTGTATACAACAAAAACTTCAAATCTAAATAGTTAGCCAAAAGTCAGAGTAGCAAACCCCGGGAAGAAGTCAAGCAGAAGCACCTGTAACATCTCGGTCTGACCCGAGTATTATTTAAGAAAATAATAAACGGATCAGTCTAGCTATAAATATCAGATGACATGGTATAAAATAAAAGATATGGCATAACATAAAATATCCATACTGACATACTACTATACGTATGAAAATGATGATCAACAGAAGATCAATCAATAAGAGATAAATCAATATCACAAGAATCTTCTCAAAGATCCAAAGAGGGCATCATACCATAAACTTGTACTCATAACAAGTCAATGACATAAATTCCAGAAATCAACACAGGAAATCCATAAATCATAGAAAAAAGGGAAAGAGGCCTATCACATGACGGTCCGAAGACCATGGGGAGCTACCTCATATGGATGAGTCGGAATCACCCAGATGAGGTCTAGGCTAACCAAAAAGCAAAAAGGTATATGTGCATGGAATCACACAAATGGTGTCTAGCCCGACCTCGCAACAAAAAGGTATGTGTGAGTAGAATCACACAAATGGTGTCTAGGCTAACCAAAAAGCAAAAAGGTATGTGTGAATGGAATCACACAAATGGTGTCTAGCCTAACCAGGAAGCAAACAAAGAGACATCGCACAATTACTAGCCTAAATCACAAAATGATCGTCATGATCAACGAGAAGTGTTAATTACACTAAGCTAGTAAATATAAAAGTTTAGATTCATGTCCTATAACCACTTTCTTAACTCAAATATTTACGAACCAACTGTAGATCTTCACTAGAAAATTGTCACAAAAAGGTTCAATCGAACAAGTCCAAGAGTTAACCGACAAAGCAAACACAAGCGTTTCATACCACTTGTTTTTACTAAGCCGTTTAATTCAATTTCTCATACGAGTGAGGTAAAGGTTTGTATATACTAGTAGATTGGAAAATGGTTAAGAAAAGAGCTTTGTTATTGAAAATAGAGTTGAAATTATTTTGTTGAAAGAGTTTTGATATTTACTACTAGTATTGAAACTTTCATATTTTAAAGTGACAAATCATAGAAGTGATTGTAGAAACAATTAATCATAAAAATTCACATACGAAGACGTGAATAAAATCCAAAGAAACCGATAAAGAATCCATCGAAATAGATATTCAAAAATCCGTAAAATCGACCGAGAAGCCCAAGATAGTTTGTCTCGAAGAATGGTCAACTCAGCATCTCAACAAAGCAAGTTCTATTGAATGTTTTTCAGATAAGATCCCCTACGGAGGGGGGGTCCGGGGGGGTGGCAACCACCCAAGGTGGGGGTGCGGGGGCAACGACCCTGCTACGGGGTTCGACCTAATAAAGGAATGTGACCTAAAGGCACGCGACCTAGCGACCTAAGCAGTAAACGCGACCTATGAGGGATAAGCGACTTAAGTGGGTCAACGACCTACAGAATATAGGTCACGTGACCTAACGGTTTACAAGGTCTTGCGACCTAACTGGAAACGTGGTCTAGCGACCTACGAGCTAAAGGTTCAGCGACCTAACAGGATGTAGGTCCAACGACCTAACAGGTAAGAAGATCACACGACCTAAAATGCCATAGGACCTAACGACCTAAGGCCATATGACCTAGCGACCTAAAGCTATATGACCTAGCGACCTAAGGTCCATACGACCTAACTCCGAAGACGTTAGAAATGGCCAGAACGACCTATGACCTAAGGTACATACGACCTACGACCTAAGGTCCATTCGACCTAAAGCCCAACGACCTAGCGACCTAAAACCAAACGACCTACGACCTAATTTCAAGTGCCGAGCGACCTAACGTTGTAGGCCATTTTGAGGTTAGAAACGATCCATTTTGAGGCCGAGATATTTCCACGCGAACGACATAGCATAGGCAGAACGACCTAGGTGCAGTTTTTCACCAAAAACACTAAAATTTAGGGTTTTTCGCCAATCCAATCCAAACCAAATGCAAATGCACATGCAAACATGATAGGGATTCATTCCCAACAGTCCAAGAGAGTTATAGGCTAGATTTGTGAGATAAAAATCTCACCTTTTCACTAAAATGGATGAAGATGAAGCTTGAAATGCTATGCAAGGATCAACCACTAGCTTGAATCAATGTCTTCACTTGAGTTTTGGAGTTGATGTTGGATTAGCAATGAAGACTTAGCTTTTGGAGTTTTAATTTCTCTTTCCACTCACCATTAATGCAAAATCTTGAGTTGGTAGGAATTTATGAAGAGTGAAGAGAAGGAGGGGGTTGGGCTTGAGTTATAATGGTTAAGCTAACCCAAAGTCCAAAGCGGGAAAAGTTAGTGAAATTCCACTAACTCCAAACCTATCAATGTTTATACTTAAAAAGTTGTAAACGACATTTCGAACTCAATGGAAGTGGTCTCGAGTCCTAATTTAACCGTTTGCAAAAAGTAGCTTTTCGAACCAAAATCCGATTAACGATAAAATATTTTAATAAAATATTTAAATATAAAATCGACAAATATGCGGGTTGTTACAAAAAATTGCTATTATAATCACTTTTCTTATATCCAATTTTCTTGCAAATTTCATTGAACATTATTCAAATCACCCTTGAATTTTATTTGTAATTCAAACCATCACATTTTAAATCCAACTCTATTTTATTTTTATTTTACAACATCTCTTCTTATTTATTCATTATCAAATCCAAGTCGAATTCTATTTACAATTCGAATTCATTACCAAATTCCATTATTAATTTACTACCATTTGTTTACCCAAGTTAAATTTTATTAACATACACTATTAAATAATTTATTTAGCTGATTGGTTTACTTTCACTTTTAATTTAATATTCGATTTCCGTTAATTATAAAGAATCACTTTATTAAATTTTCTCGAGTTTTAATTTTATAATTTCAGTTTGGATTTCCTTTGATTTTCAAAAATCCCAACACCTTTATTTCAAAATTTTAGAAAAGCTTTTAAAGTCACATAATACTATTAAAATAACTCTTTATAAAAATACTTTTTATAACTCGATGTCTCAACCAGTCCATCCTTGTTCTCACAGAAATTCAGTCATACTTTGATCAGGCGTAGGACTGAAAATCTATAAGTTCTTGGTAAACTCGTTTTCAACACCCACTGAAAATACTTAGAAAATAATTTTATTGAAATATAGAAAACAATTTTTGAAAATAGAGGAAATATCATTGGTGAGAATGCTCTGGAAATCATCACTTCCATCCATGGTCGCAGTTAACCCGATGGTTACGTTGTCGTCCCGACAAAATCCATAGATAACTGTAGGCCTCCGCGCCCCTCGATTACACAATGGAACCCACGACAGATCGCAGCTACAACTGGGGTTACGTAGCTATCACAGCAAAAACCCATATAACTGTAGGCATCAGCGCCATCGAATTTCGCTGCCAAAATGAAACTTCTTCACTCCACTTGACCATAGATCGCAGTCTACCGATGTTGCGTTGCCTTCCCTACAAAATCAAGTGTAGACCGTTGACACTCATCCTCCACATGATTTTCGCTATGGTCCCCACAGCAGATCGCAGCGACATTGAGTTACACTGTCGTCACAACATAACCCAAATGCCTCTGTAGGCATCAGCACCCTCGACTTTCGCTACCCAATCATCCTCAGGAACTAGTTTTGTCCGGACTCCTCACAGGATCAACTTTAGAACCCCTCCCCGGGCTCAAGGCAGCACCACGCTGTGGCACTCCTGAGAAGTTCATTTCAAGGGGGCGCCTTTTTCCCCAAAGCCATCATCAAAACATTTTATACTATACATATAGTATTTTCAAATCATACACCTAGTATGATCTCATACAAAGCTCATTTATACAAAATCGATTATTCCAAAATCGATAATTCTCAAATTAGGCTTTCCAAATTCACATATTGATTTTACCAAAAATCAAAAGCCTTTCCAAATCCAAAGGTTCTCAAAACCTTTTCCAAAATCCTCATAAGATCCTTTATATATATATATATATATATATATATATATATATATATATATATATATATATATATACAGATATATATAATTTTTAAAACTTTGGATCTTTTCACACTTGTATAAAACTCCTTTTATACTTCAAACACCCTCATAAATCTTTTTCTTCTGGCAATAGATTTAACAAGGAAAGATTTTTCTTATATAACAAAGATACATAACTTTGTTTATTCAAAATCAAATATTCAAATTTGATTACTCTTTCCAATATCAATTTCATTTCCATTCACATTCACTTAAATTTTCATTCACTTATCCACATTTACCTTAGTTTCCATTTGGATTATCACTTCAATTCTCATCTCAGTTGGGTATTTTACCAATAACAGTTTGAACTCCGACCAATTTATATTTGGGAAATAGCTTGAAAATTTTAAAAATAGATAAGTGTTGAAAAATAATTAATAGTTTACAAAATAGCTATAAAATAGTTAACTAATTGTAAAATAGTCGAAAAATAGTTGTATAGTTTCAGGAATTTTAAATAAGTACAAAATAGTTGTAAAATATAAATTAGTTTGTGAAATAGTTGAAAAATAGTAATTAATTTATAAAACATTTGAAAAATAGTTAAATAGCTTCAAAAATAATTGTAAACAAGTATAAAATAATTTGGCTTTAAGAAAGAAAAGTTGTATCTATTAAATAGCCTAGAAAAATAAGTTTATATTAAAACAATTTATATTGAAAATAGTCAAGAGTCAAACTGTTCACTTTCCTAACTAATTTCCATTTAATTGACTCAATTCCAACTTGTATAACTTTAATTTCTATTAAAATTTATTTAATCCCAATTAAACCTGAATCAATCTTGATTCCCTTCCCAATTTAAATCAAATTCCATTTAATTTTAATCATGTTCAACTTATATTATAATTCCAAATTATCCCAATCAATTTGAATTATTATCAATTTAACCTATTTCAAATTCAAATTATTTCAACATAATCCAATTCAATTTCTAATTTAAATTCTTAAACTTATACATCTTTAATCACCAATTCAATTAATTCAAACCAAATTCAATTTTGAGCTAATTCAATTCAATCTTGAATTTAAACTATCTCGAATTATAGAGATTCGAGTTAAATTCTCAAAATTCCATTTTAAATTATCTCAACTTATATATTTCAAGGTTCAAATAAGAGTTCAATACAATTTTATTGTAAAATATTAATTATTCAATTTTACCTTCCAGATTGAAGTCAGTTCTTAAACAAGTTTATTTTACAATTCAATTATTCAAATTTATTTTATTTATACAATACCATTCTAAATTTAGAGATTTTTATTAACAATAGGATGGTATCATCCAGTTTGTTTTTAAACGTCCATCCATTTCAATTTTTAAATCTCAAACCCGTTTTGAGATCACACAAACTCCCAATTCAAATCAACCATTTAACTTTCCAAGTTAAATTCCAGTTTCATCTTAAAATCTCCAATCCAAGTTGTTCATTCAAACTTATTTAACTTCTCCCAAGTTAAATTCAATTTACTTAATCCAGTCAACCTCTTTCTCAAATTGAATTCCCACTTCAAACTTCAAAATTCTTTCCCTTTTATAAGTTCAAAACTTATATCACTTTGGGTTTTTATACCACATTTCAGGGAAAAATCAAAACTCAACCTCTTAGAGTTTGTTCTAAATTATCTTTGACATCATGTACATCCATACATACATACATATTTATTTCTTTGCCCTCCCAGCCATATTTTAAAATTTTAAACCACCCTTGGTTTTAAATTCAAATAAATTTTCAAACAACCCATTGTTTGCAGCAAGTCCCAGTTATCCAAATAATACTCATTTATTATTTTTCATTATTTTAAAACAAAATTTCAAATTCTGGGATTAGATTTAGAATTTCATTTTCAAGTGATTTAAATTTTAATATGGTTGTATTATATTACTTCTTAATTTTAATTTCAATAATTTAACAACCAATCATCTTAATATTTATTAGAATGAAATATTCCTTTTACATACCAAAATATACTTTTATATAAAATCATTTAAAACCTTTATATAAGAAAATAACAAGTACGCGCTCATATATATATATATATATATATATATATATATATATATATATATATATACACACACACACACACACACACACACACACACACATATATCCTTAACTCATTCTAGAATACTACATATTCTATTAAATGAGTAATTCCCACTAGAGCCAAGGTTCTTGCTTAACCTTTCGGCTCTGATACCAAATGTAACGACCCGAATTTTCACACTCGAAAATTCTGGATAGTTATGAAAAAAGAAGAAAGAGATAGAAGAAGAAGAACAGAAACAACAACAGCTCACATTCAGAGTGGATAAAGTATAATAATAAATAATAACAGTTTACAAAAGAATACTGTAACTGTCGATTATATTTTAATACATCAGAGTTTGACATATACACAGTCACTAGATATACACAATTATCATCTCACATATTTACAATAATATAACACAGCGGAAATACTCTATACGATATTGCCCTCCAGCTCGTCTCCTGAGCTCCAGAACGTCCTAACCTGGAAATCTGTAATACTCGGTCTGACCCGAGCATTACACCAAAGTAACACCCGGATCAGGCTGGAAACCAGCGTGAATAAACTCCTCTAACATGGAATACATGCATACAACTTATATAAACCCGGGTAACCTATATCAATTTAACCAATTCACAATTTGATATAGACAACACTTATTTTACATATAAATTTCTAAGTACCAAACGTAGATACTTAAGTCATTTCATTCCTGCCTATTGATTTCCCAAATCAATTTATAAAAATTTGAAGTAGTTTCAGGTAATTCCCAATACCCGATCCCGGCCTCTTCGCGACTCATACCATCATTTCCCAAGTTATCCAAAAGTAAATCACAACATTTCATATTAGAGGTATCAGCTCATTCAAAGCACCCAATACCAGTCGATCATCCATAAGAAAATTTTATAGCTCCCAAATTATTCCAATTGATTCTAATTGAATTTCAATCCTCAATCACTTGGATCCCTTCATTTAACATTAATTAGTTTCAATCAATTAATCAACTATTCCTTCATAATTCATCCTAACTAATTACCATAGATTAATTATTTTCAATTACCTTTAAGTAAATTCCTTTATTTAATTTTATGATATTAAGTATCCTTTGTTATCCCGCTTTTTGGCAAAGCCGTGATACCAAAAGATTGGTCGAAAACGGGAAACAGTTCATCTCAGAGATTGGATATACTTCACTTAGCTATGGATATCGATGAATTTTGCCCGAGTCCGGATCAGGCCACAATTGATAGGACACGACAAGAAAGGTTGTAGGAGCCATCATTTCAAATTTCAAGTCAATCCGAGTTCGTATGCTCAAGATATAATGGATTCAGTGTGAAGAGAAATAGTCATTGTCTGGTTCGAAACCATGAAGTTCGAACCCATCCTTTTCGAACCCATGCTGTTCGAAACCATCCACGCCCTCTCCTTCGAAACCACCTAGTTCGAACCCATCCACGTCCTTGCCTTCGAACCCATGATGTTCGAACCCATCAGCTAGTACCCAGCCTCGACTCCATCGCCTTCGACTCCATTACCTTCGAACCCACCACAGTAGCCTACCTTCGAATCCACGACTTCACTCGGCCTCACATCCTCACTTCGAACCCATCGAATAACCCAGTTCGAACCGATCAACTTCGAACCCATAAGAATTCCTGGATTCGAATGTCACGTTCGAAACCAAGAGTGCTTCCTATTTCGAATCCACCGAGTCAATTGGTTTGGAGGACGTGTTCGCCGTAGTTCACGGAGTCGAAGCGGTCCATTCGGAGATAAGTTAGGATCGATTCGAATATTGCGCGCCACGTCACTGCAAGCTCACGTGCACTGATGGATTCGAAACGAAGGGTTCGAAATAATGGGTTCGAACGCCTCAGCCAACCGAAGGTGTCGATTTCGAACCGAGCATATCTCCTTAACCATAGATCCAAATGCAACCAAATTTTCACAGTATCTTCCATGTGAGGTAAAGATTGTTCCTGCCAAGTTTCAGCTCGATTGGACCATTTCTTGATGGGTTCGAAATCACTTCGAACCGATGTCAGATCGAGACGAAACTTGGTGGGGTCGGTCGCGTGGGCCCACTCACGTGCCAGAAGGAGTCTCACGAAGTTTCAGCAAGATCTGGGCCTCCAACGCCTATAAATAGCACCCGGAAGCCTTCAGAAAAGGGGATCTTTTCCGCCATTGAACGCCAAGACTCTGCCGGATTCAAGTTTAACTATCAGAATCGCTGTTGTATTCAGATTTCAAAGCAATTGTCAGCTGTAATCCATTGTAATCGATTGAATCAAGCAAAGCAATAAAGAGAAAACCTTCAAAGTGGACGTAGGCGCGAACGCCGAACCACTATAAATCCTGTGTTTGTGATTGTTGTTCGTGAATTATTGTGATTTGTTGATTAGAGCTGAATTATATATTGATTGTTGCTGAGTTCTGTGTTAATCGTTATTGATTTGAGTACGTAAACGGGTGCTTTCACGACTTTGGGTGTTTGTGACCAATTTTGGCGCAAACATTTTGGTGCTTTCACCGAGAATTGAACTCAGGAAGAAGTTGGATTTGAAAGTTCAGAAGTTCAGATTTAGGAATTATGGCAAGGCAATCGAGTAGGAGACCAAGGACTGAGAGAAGTGAACCACAGGGAAGCCAAGAGGCTTCGTCAGGAGCAAATCAACCATCAATATACATTACTAGGGACGAGATGGAAACTATGATGAAGAGGCAAGAGGAAATGATCCAGAGTTTACTCCATCAGATAGGACAGCTCGGAGCACAGAATAGGGAAGCCAATGGAGTCCAGAACGGAGCAGGACCATCCGGAGTAGCACCTGGATTAGGGGGCACACCCTTGGAGAACGTTGATCCAGTTTCGGAAGAAGAAAGGGGAGCATCTGCGCAACCCGGTAGTAGTAGAGATGCAAACGCTCAGTTAAGGGGGCAGAACCCGGAGTTATCTCGTGAACTCGGGGGGCAGGTTGGAAGTAGTGAACAAGGATTACATCTCGGAGACAATGACCGATTAGCAGAGATAGTTAGGAGAGCTTTGAGAGGCGGTATGGTGAACAAAGATTTGGAAGATGTTAATAGAAGCCCTTTTACTTCATCAATCAGGCAAGCTAGGAACCCACCTGATTTCAAACTACCATCGTTGGATATGTATGACGGGAGAACGGACCCCACGGTCCACCTGACAAAATATATGAGGCATATGGAAGTACTGGGGGCATCGGAGGAGGTTATGGCCCGGTGTTTTCCATTATACTTGACAGATATCGCTGCACTATGGTTTAGACAGTTGGAGAACGGATCCATCGGAACTTGGAATGGTTTAGTAGAGAGATTTATGAGGCAATTCAGGGTTCATATTACGAGACCCAAGAACGTGATGACTCTGGCAACCCTAAAGCAGAAGGCCGGAGAGACCTTGAGAAGTTATCTAACACGATTTAATGCAGCAGCAGCTTCAGTGGATAGAGCGGATCCATCCATGGTGGTAATGGCAGCTGTGTCCGGAATAGCTGACGGCACAGAGTTCAAGAATTCATTGACTAAAGATCCACCCACAGATCTGGAGGAATTCTATCATGAAGCAGAAAAGTTTTTACGATTAGAAGATGCGAATGCCGAGAGAGAAGAAAGAGATGGGATAGAAATTTTTGCATTTAGAGACGAAAAGCCTCTTAAAAAGGATTCGGACAAGGATAGAGGTAAAAGAAAGATTGAGAATGACAGAGACAGATCGAAGCGGCAACGAAGGGAGCCGCGATTCACCACCTACACCGAGTTGAACGAGAGCCTGGAACGAATTTATCAGGATACCAAAGAACAGATTCCGTACCGTAGGCCGATGCGAAGGGACCCTACCTCTGACGAAAGGAAATCAGATAAGTTCTGTGTATTCCATGAGTTAAATGGTCATAATACTAACGATTGTAGGCACCTGAAGGATGAGGTGGAAGGGCATATCAGGAACGGTATGCTACTTCAATATGTAAGGAGACGAGCCCCTGTGGCGGAACCAGAACGACCACCGTCCACATCAGCTAGGGGCGACCCCGAATCAAGGCACCGTATGGTTATCAATTGAGTAAGACAACGATGAACAAGTTGTAAGCTTCCACTAACGTAATTAAATCATTTACACATGTGCGAGATCGCGAACGATCTCCAGACATGCTCTGAATGATCGTTGACCGTTTCGTAGTGGGAACTTACACTTTGACATCCATGCTTTACTTTCGTTTCATTTTGATTTGAACGTTTGGACTTTGTTTATTTGGACATTGTTTTTGGAACTCATCTGTTTAATAATTATTTGATTTTGATAACTCTGGAATGACTAAGCTACGTACACATGTATGGGGGTCGCGAACGATCCTTAGGCATGCTCTGAGATGGCGATGAACCGCCCTGACAAACGATCCAGGATCTCACCCGAACGTGACCCTGGCATCGATAACATCAAGCCCTCCCGGGCACACACACAATCCGCCTCGAACGGCACCCGACTTCGAACAGTCATAACTCACCTTACCTCAATGGCTTGATCGCGAACGGTCGTCACTTGAGGTCCGACATCCGACCACGAACGGTCACGAATTCGCCTCGAACGGCACACGATCGCGAACGATCACTTCCTGCCTCGAACGCCATCGATCGCGAACGGTCATGGCTCACTGATTATGAAATCCGACCTCGAACGGTCACCACTCGCCTTGAACGGCACTTGGTCGCGAACGATCATCATTTGCCACGAACGGCAGTCGACCGCGAACGGTCCCATCTCATCATTCGCCGCGAACGGCATCGACCGCGAACGGTCCTATTCCATCTTATGCCACGAACGGCACGGACCGCGAACGGTCCCGATTCACTTTAAGCAGCATACGATCCCGAACGATCGAAGCATGAATTTATACGCTCGACCGCGCACGGTCGCACTTCCCCTCGAATGACTCGATCACGAACGATCGTCGTTTGAAGTTGAGCGCTTGACCATGAACGGCCGCACTTCATCCCAAATGGCTCGATCCCGAACGATCGTCATTTGAGGACATATGAAACTATTGAGTTCTTTGCAGGTTGATGATCGGATACGAACATCCAACTCAAGGCATTACAAAACACACCTTCCTACAGCAAGGCATGTTTTGGGGGGCAAAGTGTTATCCCGCTTTTTGGCAAAGCCGTGATACCAAAAGATTGGTCGAAAACGGGAAACAGTTCATCTCAGAGATTGGATATACTTCACTTAGCTATGGATATCGATGAATTTTGCCCGAGTCCGGATCAGGCCACAATTGATAGGACACGACAAGAAAGGTTGTAGGAGCCATCATTTCAAATTTCAAGTCAATCCGAGTTCGTATGCTCAAGATATGATGGATTCAGTGTGAAGAGAAATAGTCATTGTCTGGTTCGAAACCATGAAGTTCGAACCCATCCTTTTCGAACCCATGCTGTTCGAAACCATCCACGCCCTCTCCTTCGAAACCACCTAGTTCGAACCCATCCACGTCCTTGCCTTCGAACCCATGATGTTCGAACCCATCAGCTAGTACCCAGCCTCGACTCCATCGCCTTCGACTCCATTACCTTCGAACCCACCACAGTAGCCTACCTTCGAATCCACGACTTCACTCGGCCTCACATCCTCACTTCGAACCCATCGAATAACCCAGTTCGAACCGATCAACTTCGAACCCATAAGAATTCCTGGATTCGAATGTCACGTTCGAAACCAAGAGTGCTTCCTATTTCGAATCCACCGAGTCAATTGGTTTGGAGGACGTGTTCGCCGTAGTTCACGGAGTCGAAGCGGTCCATTCGGAGATAAGTTAGGATCGATTCGAATATTGCGCGCCACGTCACTGCAAGCTCACGTGCACTGATGGATTCGAAACGAAGGGTTCGAAATAATGGGTTCGAACGCCTCAGCCAACCGAAGGTGTCGATTTCGAACCGAGCATATCTCCTTAACCATAGATCCAAATGCAACCAAATTTTCACAGTATCTTCCATGTGAGGTAAAGATTGTTCCTGCCAAGTTTCAGCTCGATTGGACCATTTCTTGATGGGTTCGAAATCACTTCGAACCGATGTCAGATCGAGACGAAACTTGGTGGGGTCGGTCGCGTGGGCCCACTCACGTGCCAGAAGGAGTCTCACGAAGTTTCAGCAAGATCTGGGCCTCCAACGCCTATAAATAGCACCCGGAAGCCTTCAGAAAAGGGGATCTTTTCCGCCATTGAACGCCAAGACTCTGCCGGATTCAAGTTTAACTATCAGAATCGCTGTTGTATTCAGATTTCAAAGCAATTGTCAGCTGTAATCCATTGTAATCGATTGAATCAAGCAAAGCAATAAAGAGAAAACCTTCAAAGTGGACGTAGGCGCGAACGCCGAACCACTATAAATCCTGTGTTTGTGATTGTTGTTCGTGAATTATTGTGATTTGTTGATTAGAGCTGAATTATATATTGATTGTTGCTGAGTTCTGTGTTAATCGTTATTGATTTGAGTACGTAAACGGGTGCTTTCACGACTTTGGGTATTTGTGACCAATTTTGGCGCAAACATCCTTAACTAAATCAATGAGTAATCTTTAGTTATTTCACAAATTAATTAACCATAATCAATTACACTAATTCATAATTACTTACATTCATTAGTTTCTCATGAGTCACTTATGATTAATTTATCTTAATTAATCAATCTTTAATTTCACCGTTGATTATATAAATTAACGATTTCCCATTGTGTTTTGATTTGTTCTAATCTAAATTAATTACCCTAATTCAATCCCAATATTGATCATTCTTAATTAATCTTAATCTGTAATTAACTATTCTTTTTATTTACTTCATTAATAAAGTAATTATTCCATAATTAATTATCTTAATTAATTCTCTAGATAAAATTTCACAAAGCAATTATATTTTATTAATTACGTTAAGTAACTATTTATCACACCATCACATGACTATTCTGAATTACTATACTTAGTTAATTATCTTACAACTTAATTTATTATGTATTTAAATACCTTTAACTACTGAATTAAATAACCCAAATCATTAATTAATTGAATTAATTAATTACCCATTCTAATTACGCTACTATTTTAATGTATCACAAATCATTTAGCCTTTAGTAACTTTAAACAGAAACATTTTCCTATTTATTGTTTTAAGTTTAAAACAACTTAAAATCCCCAATACTTCGAGTTAAACAACCATTAACTCGAGAACCATCCAATACCAAAATCACCAGAACATCAATTCATAGTGCATATCAAATCAATTCACTCATTCAACCACATATTAAAATTTAACCATTTAAATTTAAATAGAAATCCAACAAAGTGAGATTTACTCACCTTTGCTTTCACATGCAACCCATCTCAAATTTGCCTCGGTTTCCTCGACTTCGACCTAGTATAAATAATTATATGATTTTGTTCATAATTGAATCAAATCTAACAATTAAATTTTCGTTTGTAAATTACTAATTACAAATTACTCGATCAATAATTTCAAATCAGTTACTTAATTAATTTTTAACTTATTCCATAAATTATTTAATCTAGATTATACTTAAGGTAAACATGTTCTTTGTTAAATATTAAATCACAATAACATTTAACTTATTTGTAAAATAGTTAAGTTTTAAATATCTTTTATATATTTAACATACTTAATTTAACAATAGAACAAAATGTCTTAATTTATGTTTTTGAAAAGCATTTAATTTACAGGATTTATAAATGATTAAAACACTTCCATTCTCCTTTACTTTATTTTTTTAAAGCCATAACCAGTGCTAAAATAATTAAGTAAAAGGAAAAGAATTTACTCATAGCAAATTGATTGTGAGAGAGCCCTAACCACGGCTTTAACGTCGCCGTCCCCAAACTGCCGAACCACATCCCCATCTAACACCGCAAGCCTCTGCAACTCTAGCTCCATCGCCTTATTTCGCGCAGCACGAGAAATCCCAGATAGAAATCGCGACCGTGCACAAACCCTAATCACCCTACTCGAACGCGTCACCACCGGAACGCTGCGCCTCCTTCGCGTGCGAGAGCGCGCGTACGCGCGCTCCATAACCTCGAGCCGTTCAGCCATAGCTCGAATCTACCAAAACAAATTCCTTCGACTCGCGCGAAGCCTGCCTCCTCCCCCCTTTGAACTCCACCCCATGAATACGTCGCGGCCTCACGCTAGTTCGAGTTTGCCTCGGATCTTCGATTTGGTCAGATGATTAGAGAATAGAAATCGTGATTCAACACTTCTGCCCTTTTTTTTTGAGTTCGTTTTTCTGCTTTAGAATAGAAAGAGGGGAACGAGAATAAGGTATTGATGGAGTGAGGCTTCTCGAGCATGCTTGGAAGTGAAAATATCTCTGACTCCATGTACTTCAATTATATTATTTTACAAAACTACCAAACCGTCTCGTTGATTCCATTAAAAATTCAAACTCCACTTAGGGAATGCCGCTCGGTGATTTCATGGTTTTACCCGCGCTCCGGACCCGATGGAACATGTTGCGGAGGCTAATTCAATCAAATGCACGAGTTACAAAAGAAAACGACCCATGTTAAATTAAATCGATTAGAATAATTTCTATGCGTTTTGAGCTGCCAGGGTCAAACGACAACTCTGATTTCTACGAAAATTGAAATTCGATAATAACTAACTATTACGGATCTCATGGAACTGGTTTCGTCGAATTCCGAGACTGTGCCTCAGAAGGCTATTTTAAAATTCAATTTAAACTATATATTTTTAAAATTGAACAAATTTACCTTTAAATTAAATTTCACACATTCTATTATTTTCAGTATCATCATTATAAATTTTATAAGCCTTCAAATTATTTTAAACAGGCTTAGAATCCCAGATTCAGAAATCTACCCAATTTTCAATTATTAAATTCAGCATTTAAACTATATAATTCAATGATTTAATTATCAAGAAAATATTGTCATCTTGAATTCAAGTTAAAAGTAACCTTTTAAATATTTAAAATCAATTAATTATTCAAATTTAAATTGGTAGAAATTACGGGTCGTTACATAATTGTTTAGGAAAAATAAAAGAAGAATTTTAAAATAAATATGTAAATGGTAGTTTCAATTAAAATATGATTTTAAATCTTAATAAAGATGTTAATCTGGAATTAATGGGTTTTAAAATAAAATTGAGTAAGTTATGAAATGTGGAGTAAAGTGGGGGAAATGGCCGACACTACTGGAAGGATTCCTCTTTGGCTAATAGGTACTGTAGCTGTTTAGTAGGTGTTTTCTTTTACGGTTCATATTCCGGGTTGGGTAAGGAATTTATTTTTAATGAAGTAAATTCTGAAAATCGATTTGGAAATTGTTTTTGTGTTTGAAATGGTGTTTTAAAAGAGGATGAGACTATCGAATTTATAAATTAGGTTTATAAACTGAAATAAGATATCAGTGGATATTTAGAAGTATAAATTTGCTATGGAAATTTATAAAGGAATGGGAAAAAAATTTAAATAAATAGTGGTTTATTTTTAAAAGGGTGTGGAAGAAAAGTGTATTTCCTCGAAAATCCAAGTACGTTTTCAAAGCAAAATTTAAGTGTAGATTGAAAGTTTAAAGTTGTTAAAGGAAGATTTTAAGAAATTATTATTTAAGTTGTTAAAATTTAAAAGGTAAATATTTATTAAATTATTTATAGTGGTAACTATTTTAAAAGATAATTGGTATTATGTTTTGAAAAGATAATTATTAATATTTATATTTTATAAGTAGCTTTATTTTAAAGATAGTTTGGTTAAAGTTTTATTTGAAATTTGTATAGGATTTCGTAACTCTAATTTTAAATTTAGTCTGGCTTAACTTTTATGTTAAAAGAATTTTTCTTTGTATTTTATAAATAGTTTTATTTTGAATATTTTTAAAGGTATATACTTTTAAATAAAGTGTTTAAGTAATTTTAATTTAAATGTTTTAAAGTATATTTTAGAATAAAACAATTAAATTATTAAAATCTTAAGTATTTAGGATTTGGCGGTTTTCAGTGGAAATAAAACATTTGGGTGGAAATCTATTTCCATGAGAGAGAGAAGTGATTTTAAAACAATTTTCAATGGATTGAAATGCAGGAAAATACCTTGCGAAGATATTTAAAAATAAATAATTTGGGAGAAATTATTATGGATTGATGATTGTTTGTGAATGTTATTTGATAGTTAAATAACCGACTATCAATATTAACCAATGCACTGATTGTTTCCAAGAGACCGGAATCGGGATTAATTTCCCGAAAACCACTTCGATCTGGTTTGAACATTTTCATGAGGAAGACAAGAGCTTGGAGTCGAAGATGGAGCAGTGAAGTGCAAGGGCTAATCTCTACTAATCCTGAGGGTGATTCCAAAATGGATGTAGTAGGAGTAGTGCCTTCGGTTCTCTTCGAACCCGGAACGGACTTGTATGGATGAATGCTTTCAGAACATCGTCAGGAGGACGATGAGCATTCTAAGTGATTGTGTGCTAAAAAGGTTATGCATAGCCTTGAGCCTCATCAACCGGGAATGGATAAAACATGAGAGCTGCACACAAGGCTAAATGGCTAGCAACCAATAAGGGTAAGGTCACCCCTGTTAGATGTCCCTTTTATATTCGGTTGTATGGAGGTTGCTGATCCCAACCGCGAGGTGAACTTATTCGGACTATCCAGTAAGGGGTAGCTCCGGTCTTGTGATGCAGGCAATCAGGCTGGATTCTCGGTACAGTGATCTAGATCACGTACTGTGACGGGCGGTACCCCAGTAGCCCTGCCATTGATGGAAATCCATTCTCCCTACGTGCATGTATGGTTTTTGTTTGTAGAACCCACTTTGTGGCTAGTAGCTGGAATTTAATAATGTAACAATTTCGCTATTTGAATAAGTATTTGTATATAGACACTATAATAGTATCAGAGGATTCCATAAGAAATGTTTTGGTTATCCTAAGGTAAAAACCCGACATGTTTATTTATGTCGTGGTCTTATGAGATACCTTTGATTTAAAAGGATTTTGAAAACTTTAATAATCTAATTGAGTATGTTTTCTTATGCTGGTTTTCCAGACTGACTCGGTTGTTATTTAACTATAATGCTTGGGTCAGACTGAGTATTATAGATGCAGGAAAGGATACTGTGAAGCTCAGGAGGCGAGCTGGATGGCGAGACGTATTATACGTACTTAATGTATAATTCTGCTGTGTTGTAAGTTGTATTGTCAGTTTGGTAAGGACAAGTTAATATAACTGTCCAGTTGTGTGTTATAAATGTTGTTGAACTCTGATGTTGTATTCTTGTGATGTATGTATAAATAGATATAGTTTCTTTTGTGTAAAGATCAGTTATTATCTATTATATTAACTGCATTGCATTTGTGAGATTCTGATATTGTTTTCTATTCCTTTTTCTACCTCCTTCTTCTTTAGCCCTAATGGTTCAATTCTTCGGCATTCGATTGTTCGGCATTCGATACAGTGGCCGTATAAATGTCGATTTTTGGACGTCGAAAAATCAGGTCGTTCCACTTGGTATCAGAGCTGAAGGTTAAGCGAGAACCTTGGCTCTGGTGGGGACTACTCATTAAATAGAGTCCGTAGTACTCTAGAATGAGTTTGAGAGTATTATTAGATATGAGCGCGTATTTGTTAGTGAATATAAAAATTTGTTTTTATATTGTGTTGACTTATCGGTTGAGTGTTTATGAATTCTGGTCGATATGTGGGACGCCATTTTATTGATAGGGGTTTCTAAACTCTTAAACAAGATAAACCGGCGTAGTATTGTTTTAAAATAGGGCAACTGAAATGATGTTACCCAAATTATTTTTGTATTAAAAGAAATAATTTTTCGTAAATTATTATAGTTATATATATGATTTCTTGATTTGTTAGAAGATGATAATATTAAATTATTATCATTGTTGTTATGGAAATTGAAATAAGAAATAATGATATAACCAAAGATTTGGAGATAAATTCATTTAACAAATGAATCTATAAATGTGAATTATAGTGTGATTTATAATTCCAGAGTAATATTTGAATATGAGTTGAAAGGATTTGGGATTTGAAAATTTAATTCCTTTTGGGTTTGAAAATGGTTTTCAAAGGTTTTGGAGAAACAATAGTGATATTGTTTCGAAAATATTTTTGAATTGGATATGAAATACGGTGAGATTTGGAATTTAAAAATATTTTTAAAATGTTGTTTGAAGGATAAAAGCAGCGAACCCACTTCGATCGCTGAAAAATAACTTCGGCGATGACTGCAGCATCATCGTTCATTTTCGGGTTTCCAGGAGAGCAATTGTTGCCAAATTGTTTTAAAATTGGAGTTATTTGAAAAAATGGGGTTGGTTTTAAAATTTAAAGGATAATTTGATATGAAAATAAATTATGTATATAATTGATTTCAAAAATGATTTTGAAAAGTGAGAAATTGTTTAAAAGACTCTGGAATCTTATTCAAAATGTTTACAGAATATAGATAAGTTTGATAACTTATTAGAATTTGAAATTTGTTGAAAAAAAATTCTTTTTAATCAAAGTAGAATTGAATAAGAATAGGTATGGATGTAAAAAATTCAAAGAGGCAAACCAATTAAGAAAAGAAAATTAGTGAATGAAACCAAAATAAGTGATAAAATTTATTGAAGTTTAAAATTTAAATTAACTGGAATGTAAGTTGTATTTAGTTAGATAAAAGAGAATTTGAGGAAAATTCGAAGTAAACTAAAAAGAATGGTTATTAAAAATAAAATTTATTAAGTTGAAGATAAATTTGTGAAGAAACAAGTTAATTTAAAATTGGTAAATAATGGAAAATTAGTCAAGTGGACTAAACAAAACAAAGGTTTGAAATTAAAATCAGTGAGCAAACAAATTGATTAAGTGGGTAAGTAAATGAACTGGATTTGAATATTGGAAGATATTTAATTTGATTTGGGTGAAGTAAAATAAAGTGAAGTTGAAAGATTAATTTGTAGTAGACTGAAAATAATAAGGGTTTGGAAATAAAGTCCATTAAGACTTAAAATAAATTAGTAGGTGAAGCTAATTTGAAGAAATGGATAATTAAATATGGATTGAGATGAGATAAATAGAATTCAATAATTGAATTGGAAGATAGACTGAATTCAAAAAGAATTGAATGAAAATAAATATAAAAGTATAAGTGGTGAAGTAAAAATAGTTATAAGAGGTATATAAAACATTACATTATACTTAAGAAGGAATGGTGAAATTCTTAAGTAAAGTTGGTATTGGGAAAAATATTCTAAGTGAATAATTGAATGAAGATTAAGTGAAGTTGTGAAATGGGATAATTAGGAATAAGTGAATAGAAATCAAAACAAATGTGAATAAAAGATAATGATATAGCTAATAATCAGTTAAGATAAATACGTAAGATGTACGTATATTATTTTATTCGCATAGCGATTTGATCTAGATTCGAGCATAAAATTTCGAGGTAGTTATATCGATCAGAGTTGGGATTTTTCACTCGATTTTCGACGGCGAACTCTGGATATGGATTTTGATTGATTTTGGAAATTCTCTATCATACTTGTGGCTATGCAAGGAGAATGATGATTTCTGATCAAGAAACCAGATCTGAGTCCGCATTAGGAAGTCCGATGGACGGTACTAGTTCAGAAGTGAAATTGTGTGATCGAGTAAGCGATCGAATTGGGTATTGCGTACGGATGATATATGTGCATCGTACGGGTGTGATTGAAATAGATATGAAAACTTTTGTAAAGAAATGTATAAAATGATGTTGAAAGCTACGATTGGATGTTATTGCTAAATAGGATATTCAGGCATTAAAAAGCAAAAGGGAATTGGGATTTTTGAAGATAAATGGAATTGCAACAAATGGTATGTATTTAAATTTCTATATGAAATTAGATGATTTTCTTCTCTAGCCGCTTGGCTTTTTGTTTTCATTTGAAATCTTGGCGCCTGTAGAGGTATTTTGTAGTTGTATCGAGCTAGCCGCGCAAAGGAGACGCTGGTGAAAATTTATGAAAATTTAAGGAGTTAGAAAATTTTCGAAGAAATTTTGATAATTTAAAATTAGTTTTAAATTTAAATTTGAATGGTTGGGTAAGCGATATTGGTGGGAACCTATGGAAGAAGTTTGGAAAGTTAGTAAGGGTGATAATGTCTTTATTAAAAAGATGGTTTAGGTATTGCTAAAAACCTTTTGGTTTTGGGAAGTTAATAAAAACTATTAGGATTGGAAAATTAGTTAATGAGTTAAGGACCATTCCTCTTAACTAATAATTTCGGGGACAAAATTCTTTTAAGGGGGGAGGAATGTAACGAACCAGAATTTCTGGGTATTTGAAATTGAAATATTTAATTGATTTTAAATATTTGAAAGCTAGTTTAACTTGAATTTCAAATATCACTATTTATTTGGCAATTAAATTATTGAATATAATTATTGAAATTGGGATAAATGGTAGAATCTGAAATTTTAAGCTTGTTAAAAATGGTTTAAAAGCTTGTAAAATTTATATTGATAGCATTTAAGATAGTAAAAGCGTCAAACTTGAATTTGAAAGTGTTTTGTTAAGTTTTGAATATATATTGTTTAAATTGATATTTAAAAATCACTTTTCGGGGCACAATCTCAAATTTTGATGAAACTAGTTCCATTGAATCTGTAATAGTGTATTATTATCGGATTTCTATTTTCGTAGTGCGTGGAGTGATCGTTATGGTCGTACGGTAGATAAACGCGCTAAAATCTATATTGAAAATTTAATAAATAACTGGGTCCAAATTGCTATTTTCTCCATATGATCGAATTAGGACTCGAAACCTTTTCCATCGCATTTGGAATAGGAGTATAACCTTATGAATGCCTGGCGGCACGCCTCGACTGGAGCTCAAGATTGTAAGTTGCAGAGATCGGGACGATTTGAATTTAAATTTAAATCTAAATTTAAACAAATTTAATATTTGAAACACTATAGTTTTGTATACACGTATAGGAAAATTCGAAGCACGTGTCTTCAAAAGAGACGCGCGTCTTCTCTGAAGAGTTAAATAAAATAAAATAAAAATACGAAGGCCGAGTTCTTTTCGTTTAAAAATCAATTCACAGAAAAATAAGATAAGAAATTGAATGCCTTTTCAAACTAAATCTATCTTCTTTAAAAAAACAAAATTAATGGTCAATATTAGAGAAATCTGAGATCGATTCTCTACTGAAAAAAAAATCAACTCTTCAATGCAAAAATAAATCCATGGTCGAAACATTGAAATCGAATTCAGGGGAAAATAAAATAATGGTTTCCTCTAAATTATTCGATCGAATCCTCCTTACTTCCTCTCAAATTCCAGCTCCCAAGAAAGACGATCCTAGCTACATCGCCACATCTTAGTAATTGAATGCCTATGACCTTCATAAAGAGGATATTGGTAGTGTAGCATCTGCGACGTTAAGCAATGATGAGAAGAAGTAATTAGACCCATCCTTCATAGACTGTACTGAGTTGTTAAGTTCGTCGAGCCCTTCTATTGGTCCTAACATTTCCAGAAAGGAAGCGGAGGCGGTTGAAAATGGCAATAAGGAGAAAGACGCGAAAGGAGGGCTTTAGATCAGAGGCTGCTGGTGGTGGGTCTTCGAGCAAGCTCGAGCGACATGCATCGCGACTTGTTATTCGATTTGGGAAGCCTGCATCGACTTTGGTGGATGTGCGATGTCTGCCTGGTTGCCAGATTTTGGAGAGTGAGTTTTTTTGCAGTCTATTCTTTGATTTAAATTTATTTAATAAATACATATATAAATATATTAGAAAAATATATGTAGTGAGCTTAAGTTTGGTTTAAAGAAAAAAAAAAGAAATAATTATTTAGTTAAACTTGAATGGTTAACTAATTAATTTTTTGAAGGGATTTAGTTTTGAAATTAAAAATTAGTTAACTAAATCTATGGAAATTAATTGTTCAATTTATTCAGATATTAATATACCGTATAAATATTTATACAAGGTCATAATCTGAAAAGTCGCAAGTCAGATTGGAAGTGGGTTGCAAAACAGGAATCAATGGTGAGTTAATCTCACTCATTTGGGTATTATTTAAATTTAAATAATTAAATTTAAAATATTTGGTTGAATGATTGAATTGATTTGATGTGATATAATATATAGTACTATATATATATTTGAGTGATTGATTCTCGCATTATATAGAGGATGAGACCCTATGTGCCGCATAATGGCGGATAAGATGATATAACCCCACATACCGTGATATTCCACCTCGAAGTGGAATTGGTATTTTATATTGTGCTAACATCTGCGGATGCTGAGAAACAGGTTGGAGGGATCCAACTAGATTCCTCAAAAACTTTTAGATTGTTTTAATACACTGTGATATGGTTTATTTGATAATTTGTGATAGATCACATTGGCAATTGAAAATAATGGATGTTATCGTTTGATTGAATATATTTGGTTATACTGAGGTACCAAAAATTTATAAATTGGATTTTTGAAAAGAAAATAAAATAGGAAATTTTAAGTAAAATAATTGAAGAGAATTTGGATAAATTAAAGAATGAATTGGAAAAGGGTAAAGGTTGATTTTTAAATTCCTAATAAATAAATTTCAAGTGTGAGAAAGGAGATTTTTGAATAAATAGGGATAAATGAATTTCTTCTAAACTTAAATGGTATTATTCAAAAGTATAAAATATTTACTCAATTCAGGATATAAATGTTTAGGAAAAATAAACGAAGAATTTTAAAACAAATATGGAATCGGTAGTTTCAGTTAAATAAGATTTTAAATCTTAATAACGAAGTTAATCTGGAATTAATGGGTTTTAAAATAAAATTGAGTAAGTAAAGGAATTTATTTTTAATGAAGTATATTCTAAAATGATTGGAAATTGATTTAGTGTTTGAAATGGTGTTTTAAAAGAGGATGAGACTATGGAATTTATAAATTAGGTTTATAAAGTGAAATAAGATATCAGTGGATATTTAGAAGTATAAATTCATTATGGAAAATTATAAGGGAATGGGAAATTTGTTTTAGAAATAAATAGTGGTTTATTATTAAAGGGGTGTGGAAGAAAAGTGTACTTCCCTAAAAAGCCGAGTGCGTTTTCAAAGCAAAATTTAAGTATAAATTGAAAGTTTAAAGTTGTTAAAGGAAGGTTTTAAGAAATTGTTATTTAAGTTGTTAAAATTTAAAAGGTAAATGTTTATTAAATTATTTATAGTGGTAATTATTTTAAAAGGTAAATTGGTGTTATGTTTAAAAAAGATAATTATTAATATTTATATTTTATAGGTAGTTTTATTTTAAAGATAGTTTGGTTAAAGTTTTATTTGAAATTTGTATAGAATTTGTTACTTTTATTTTAAATTTAGTTTGGCTTAACTTTTATGTTAAAAGAATTTGTTTTTTTATAAATTAGTTTTATTTTAAATATTTTTAAAAGTATATATTTTTGAATAAAGTGTTTAAGTAATTTTAATTTAAAAGTTTTAAAATATATTTTAAAATAAAGTGATTTAAATTATTTTTAAAATCTTAAGTATTTAGGACTTGGCGGTTTTTTGTGGAAATAAAACATTTGGGTGGAAATTTGTTTCCACGAGAGAGAGAAAAGTGATTTGAAAACTGTTTTCAAAGGTTTGAAATGTAGGAAAATATCTTGCGATGATATTAAAAATAAATAATTTGGGAGAAATTATTATGGCTAATGATTGTTTGTGAATGTTATTTGATAGTTAAATAACCAACTATCAATATTGACCAATGCGCCGATCGTTTCGAAGAGACCGGGATCGAGATTAATTTCCTGAAAACCACTTCGATCTGGTTTGAACGTTTTTGTGAGGAAGACAAGAGCTTAGAGTCAAAGATGGAGCAGTGAAATGCAAGGGCTAATCGCTACTAATCCTGAGGGTGATTCCAAAATGGATGTAGTAGGAGTAGTGCCTTCGATTTTGTTCGAACCCGGAACGGACTTGTATGGATGAATGCTTTCGGAACATCGTCAGGAGGACAATGAGCATTCTAAGTGATTGTGTGCTAAAAAGGTAACGCATAGCCTCGAGCCTCATCAACTGGGAATGGCTAAAACAGGGGAGGTGCACACAAGGCCAAGTGGCTAGCAACCAATTAAGGTAAGGTCACCCCTGTCTTGATGTCCGTTTTATATTCGGTTGTGTGGCGGTTGCTGATCCCAACCGCGGGGAGAACTTATTCGGACTATCCAGTAAGGGGTAGCTCCAGTCTTGTGATCAGGGGATCAGGGTGGATCCTCGGTACGGTGATCTAGACCATGTACTGTGACGGGCAATACCCCAGTATCCCTGCCATTGATGGAAATCCATTCTCCCTACGCGCCTTTACGGCTTTTTGTTCGTAGAACCCACTTTGCCGCTAGCAGCTAGAATTTAACATTATAACAATTTCGGCTATTTGAATAAGTATTTTTATATAGACACTATTATAATATCAGAGGATTTTATAAGAAATGTTTTGGTTATCGTAAGGTAAAAACCCGGCATGTTTATTTGTGGCGTGGTCTTACGAAATACCTTTGATTTCGAAGGATTTTGGGAACTTTAATAATCCAATTAAGTATGTTTTCTCACGCTGGTTTTCCATACTGACTTGGGTGTTATTTAACAATAACGCTCGTGTCAGACCGAGTATTATAGGTACAAGAAAGGATACTGTGAAGCTTAGGAGACGAGCTGGATGGCGAGACTTAGCATACGTACTTAATGTATAATTCTGCTGTGTTGTAAGCTGTATTGTCAGTTTGGTAAGAACAAGTTAATATAACTGTCCAGTTGTGTGTTATAGATGTTGTTGAACTCTAACATTGTATTCTATGATATATGTATAAACAGATATAGTTTCTTTTGTGTAAAGATTAGTTATTATCTGTCATATTTTATTCCGCTGCATTTGTGGGATTCTGATATTGTTTTCTATTCCTTCTTCTACCTCCTTCTTCTTTAGCCCTAATGGTTCGATTCTATGGCATTCGATTGTTCGGCATTTGATATAATGGCCGTATAAATGTCGATTTTCGAACGTTGAAAAATGGGGTCGTTACAACAAGTTTCTTGAACAAGAGTAAAAAAAACCAAGGACTCAGAAGAAGAAGAAACAACCACAACACCATCAATACCCTATACATAAACATCTTCATCTCTTAAAGGATAAACTTCAGCAAAGCTACCTACCTCAAACATGTTATCCACCAAGCAACTACCTAAAAAACCACTATTAGATACAACAACTTGAGATATATCAGAATCCTCTTCTTCCAGAGATCTTAGACATTCAAAACTGTTTGCGGTGACTAACTTGAAATTCTCCAAGTTATTAGATCTAGATCTAAACTTTTTATTACGATTATGTGCAAAAAATTTACTCAACACATTTATAGCGGAGTCCACATCACCATCTACACATCCATTAACAAGCAAGATATCCTTGGTTTCTAATAGCTGAGTAGTCACTCTGAATTGTAAAACAACAGGATCCAAAAGCAAAGGATCAAAAGAAATCAATTCCTCCTTATTAACAGCAATAGGGACATCAGAAATATCATTGATGCCAACATCAGTAACCGCATTACCACTATTAAAAACGAGCATCACATCGATACCCACTCATCACTGTTCGAGGGAGAAGCAGAATCACCAAAGTAGTCTTTAGGATCACAAAACTTTTTAGTGTAATTTCTACCGATATTAATAGAATTGATAACGTCGAAATGCTTGACAGATCTTCCAAGAAATCGATGCCTTCGTTTCTTTTAGTCTATAGGTGATCTAACATCTTCAATTTCATAAATTTTAAAACAAATTGAAAACCATGGTCAAAGACAGAGAGATTTCTGCGATCGGAGATTAGGTCTAATTTCATCGAATAGTCGACCATTCTATGCCCAAACAAACCACATCCAAAGCAACTAACGAGTTCTCTCCAATCTTTCACTAAATGTTGGTAATCTCCACATCAAAAGCAACTTCTTCCCCTTTCTAGAATCAACCCATTTCTTGAATTTTGTCTTCCGATTAAGAAAATGCAGTGGAACAAACTTCGAATCATTAACCACTTGGGCATATGTACGATAAGGGGAAGAATCGAATTCGATAAAGGAAAGAGAATTTTAAAGATTTGAGAAATGAGGATGCACGAACGAGGAAGAGGAAGATGAAAAATTATGAACAGTAGTCACCATTTTTCTTTAGCGATTTTTATATCCTATTCAAACCATTTATTATTGTATATGAATTTACTAAAATGAGTCCACCATTATTATTTATTAATTAAAAGGAGTTAATAAGGTTATTAAATCCATTTAGTAATAATTAATTCACAATTCAAAATATTTAATAATCCCTATATTTGAATTCAGGTTACTAAAATTTAAAACTAATTATTTTAATATTTAAATTTAATTAAATATTCAAAGTTAAAATGATCAAATTCTAGGATGTTACATTCTCCCCCTTAAAATAACTTCATCCCCAAAATTCCCAAGGAAGATAATGTATCAACACCCTTAAGGTTTAAAAATTATTAATTGAAATGAGTTATTAAACTCTTAAAGTTCCTTATATTATGAAAATTTTTCGACAGCTCCTCCTTTGCACGGTTGCTTCGGAAAAACTACAACTTGCCATAACTAGCCCAAATCGAAAAAAAAACAAAAGCCAAGTGGTTTCCCATATCTAGGGCGTAAAATCATCAATTTCTAAATCTACTACAATCCACTTTTTCATTTGACTTTTATTTTTGCAGGCAACTAACTATCTCAATGCGAATGCAGATGCGTAAGAAATCGAATAGTAATCTCTTGCACCCCTGCACCTATCTTATAACTATATTTCAAAAGAGAACTATGTAGACAAAAAGAAATACACAAGCTATTTCTGTTATAAACAATAGCAATATAAATAATATAACAACAATATGCAACAAAAGTACATAGATTAGTCTATAGTAAAATATTATGCATCCAATCATTCCAAAAGATAAATTTAGAACTAAATGCTCGAGTTTTTATATTCGAAGTATCTTTTCAAATTCCTCCAAAGAGAAATAAATCGAAACCAAAATCAATTATGACAATAAGGGGGCTCCTCCTACCAAAGCATGTTATAACTCTAAAATCAAAACAACACGTAGCGTCTAGTGGTATTCTAGTTCCTCCTGAATCAACAACTAGAGTAAACAAATATACATGGCGAGTCTTCCAAATTGGAAAACCCCAATTGCCAACTTTAGTTGTAATAAAATATTTGAAAAATCACTTCACAAAATTTTCAAATATCCTGAAATAATAATACTTCATTAGATATTTCAAAATATTATTTCTTTCACAAATTCTTTCGAAATCACTTTTTCAAAAGCACTGGGAGTTAAGTTCTAATAAACATTGATTTTATAAACCGTAGTTTTATAAAACCACACTATCGATCAAATTAAATTCCATAAAGGAATAAAAAAACACTTAACATCATTTAAAAAAATTTTGTGACTTAACAATCAAGATTTAGAATTTTGCTTAAGTTTACACTTTGTCAATTTTCCAAGGATGTAGATAATTTCCAAACTTACCTAAGCCACGAAACAAAGCATACAAATATACTTAAGCTCGTACAATGTACATAAATCATCCATATGTAATATTTGATCCGACCACTAGCTAAGATACATAGACTTTACTTCCTAACTAGTACCGCTCACTCGACCTCACTAGTGCGAATTTCGATCAGGTTCTTAGACTAGAAACCTCTATTCTTCTAACATAGCCCTATGCCATGATAGAAAACTTTAGTATAAGATCAAGAATCCGATGTTTGCTGATAGAAATCAAGTGAGAAATCCTTTTTCAGACTGGTATGAATTAGCCCAAAGTTATGTATTCAAATCCTAAATTAAAATCATACGCATAAAATGATTTACGTAAAACGTACATACTTAATACGATTGGTTTCTTAACTACACCAATCTCTTTATTTTCTAAATCACTTTCAATTTCATTTATAGTATCTCATTTAACACTAAAATTATTTATAAATTATTCCATAAATTTTTACCTCAAGTTTCAAACATTTTATAAGGACAACTTTATAATACATTAAATTAAAAATTTACTCCACTTTTATTTACTTATTGTTACCCAACTATTTGGCCTGCCTACAAAGCGATAGTTGCAGAGGCTATGGTTGAGCCTAGATAGGATTCGAACCAAAGAGTTATGAGGTATAAGGGCATGGTGTAATTCGATTAGTTTGGTACATGAGTGGTTCGGCCTACGTACATGGTTCGACACATATGGTTAGGCTTAGGTGGCTCGATCAAGGAAGGAAGATCATGCATAGATCGGTCTAGATGGGTCAACAAGTATCGTTCGGTCATTGTAGGAAAGCCAAGATGGGTCGGTCGGATGTAGTTCGGAACCTGTGGGTCGGCCTTTATGTTTTGGAAAGTGTGGATCAGCCTAGGTAGTTCGGTGTGGATGGGTCGACCTTAGGGAAATTAGTCCATGTGGCTTGGCCCATAGTGGTTCGGCCTTGGTGATGGTTTCAGTGTGGTTTGGCACTAGCGGTTCGGCCTTGGTGATGGTTTCAGTGTGGTTTGGCACTAGCGGTTCGGTTTGATTGAATCAGCACTGATGGTTAGGCCAGAGTGGCTCGAACTTTGTGGTTCGGTCTGGGTGGTTCGGCTACCCTGGTTTGATATCAAGATTGGAACGAACGGATCAACGCGATCAGGGGCATCAGTGACTTCGGGTCGTGGTCAAGCGTACTTTGAGTATACAAGGGACTGCTCCGAATCGACGTTCGAGGGATTCCAAGTTAGCAAAAGGGCGTCGGCCATAGTCAAAAAAAGGGTCGCGTGAACATAAGGATGACTTACTTGGGGGTAAAGGCCAGGGTTTTTCGAGCACGATTGGGATCTGCTCTGAGTCAGCTTCTAGGGAATCCAGGATCGGCATAAGTGGATCGATGGTTGTGGGTCAGCCTGCCTGGGTCCGTTACCCTAACCTTTCTGCTATGGGACAAGCTATCTCGATCGTGGGCCTGGACAATGGAACCAGCCTATCTTTGTCTATAAATAGAGGGGCAGGGATCCAGTTGAGGGAACCTTTTTTTAGGAACTCCATGGATACTCTGCCATTTTCTGTACTCGCTTCTTTTCTGTTCAAACTTATATTCAAGTTCTTTCTTTACGGATTTTATCTGTACTCAAGTGATTGAAAAAGTAATAAGGATTATATTCAAAGTGGACGTAGGCAATTACGCTGAACCACAATAAATCTGGTGTTATCATTTTTGTTGTTACTCTTGCATTCAACTGTGTTACTTCTCTATTTTAATTTACTTTCTTCATTAATCTCTCTACACAATTCTATTCAAGGGTGTTAGTGACCAATTTTGGTGCTTTCACTGAGAATTGAACTCAGGCTGTTAGGATATACTTTGTTGCAACTGGATTGAGGAAATCCTCCGAAGGAGATCCAAGTTCATTCTCAAGAGTTTATAGATTCTACTCAGAGTTCCTACAAATAACTCTAAGATGACATGACCACGTACGAGATCCGTCTCCCACAACGCTGATGTTAATGAGATTGCCAGCGTCCAGCAAGTAGGACCTAATAATCGACAAGCTAATGCAGGTGCAGAACTTGCCACCATCCCAACCGGCCTGAAGCTGTCACCCGGGCAGAGTTCAATGAGCTAATGAGGGAGCTCATGGAAAGCAGGAGATAGCTTAATGAGCAGATTCAAGCAAACACCAACCTGATAACCAAGATCGCTCAACATCAGCATCAGAATGCTGGAGAAAGCCCTACTTTCTCCTCATCATCTGATAGCTCTACTTTGTTAGATGAACTAAACACCGTAGGATAGAAATGGCACAAACTGGAGCAACAGGTAAATTGGTGACAAGTCACCAAAGACGGACCAACGGATATAGTCTAGATTTCTTAGCTGGAACCGTAGCACCTCAACTACACATAGGGAGGCACACCCAACCTGGAGCGAGAAAATTAGGATCTGGAGCATGCATGTGAGCTGGTCAATCACTTCACCAAGATCGTAATGAAGTGGGTCCTCCAAATGCATACTTAGATGATTGCCGACCGAGGAGGCACCAATTGGAGCAATCGCATAGAACAGACATCAACTTGGAACCTCCCATTTAGACTCCGGATCTATCAGCTATGGCCAGCAAATTGATGAGGGAGAATCAGGGATTGACTAATGATGATTGGGGCATATCGAGGAGTCATACCATATTTACCGATAACATCCTACAAGTTGAGCAACCCTGGAAGTTTAGCATGCCTACTATTCCAGCCTACGAAGGAAAGACCGACCCTCGGCAGCACATAATGAGATACGATTGGATGATGGACTCGGCTAGGGAAATGATGCGACCAAATGCAGACGCTTCCCAAAAACTCTATTTGGAATCTCTACCATGTGGTTCACCAGACTTCCTCCAGATCGATCTCTAGGTTTGTGAGTTAGCGACGAAGTTCGTGGAGCAGTTTAGGATCCATGCCACTCGTCGAAAAGACATGATGTCGCTATCCAGTGTGATTCAGCCTCTTGGTGAGTCATTGAAGGACTACTTACAGAGGTTCCATATGGTGCAAAGCAACATTGCAGTAAGACAATCTGGTGAGAACTCTGGTAAGGTCCAAGTCAATGTTCAAAATAAGCAGGAGCAGTTAAAAGGTACCAGAGAAGGAAATTCCGGATGGAAAAGGGAAGAAGAAATCAACTAAGGAACAAAAGCAGAATGGAAAGTATTATCGGTTTCATGAGACCTACGGACACAATACTGAAGAGTGCAGACAACTCCATGATGCTATAGAAAAGCTGATTCGCAAGGAGAAGTTACAGCAGTTTTTTAAGAATCCACAGAAAGGCGGACAGGGGACATCCGACCCAAATCCAGGCAAGCTTCACACTGACTAAGAGCCTGCTCAGACCAGGGGAAGGCTGGTCATAAACACAATAATTAGTGGACCTTATCCGGCAGATAAGAGTTGGCAAGAAATGGAATGATATGCTAATTCCTTGAAGAATGCATGCTTCGAGTGTTGCTCAAACATAGAAGACGGGACTCCGACGAAACATCAGCGAATGATGACCAATGACACAGTATTTAGGAGTAGGGACGTCGATTAGGTAGAGGCACCTACCATTGACCCGATGGTTATCTTAA